>OY728159.1:822745593-832745593 GCA_963277665.1 Viscum album | reverse complement strand
AGTGCCACAATTTTTCTGCTCAAAACACTATTGAAAAACAAACTAATTTGGTGGGTTTCCGCATTCACCAATAGTGTTTCATCAATTCCCACCCACATGCACATTTCCATGCCACCCCAGGAAACCAACCACCATGACATATAATCCATCCTTCCAAATATCAATAAAACCATGCATCTAAGCACCCATGAAAACACTTAAGGCTAAAACAAAACGTCATCATTCCAAAAATCATGTACCTTCAAAAGGAACACTAACCACCAATTCAAAACCCTTTTTAGATTTCAAAAAACTAACCACACTTAATCAAGAACCATTTTCTTAAAAAAAATACCCCTTTTAATTTTTAACATCTTTCAAAATAACCGACACAGAGAGACTTATTAGGACATTGCCCTGGCTCCACATGGATTTCCAAGACCTGAGAGATCATGGAGGCCATTATTCATACTCCCCTTGTCATATCCCAACACCAAACAATCAACAAGAACAAAGGAATCTAATAATACCGAACTTCCCATGGAAACTCGAGGATCAGAATGAGAAAGAGTTCACGATGCTCTTCTTGCAGTTACCCCTCAAGTCCCAAAAATCCTACAATATATACCTTGACATCCCCCAAATAACAAGGACACTCTAAAAAAAGGTCTACTAAGAGCAGACCTCCTTTGATACCATTTTGTCACGAACCTGCCCGAGTCGACCCTAGACCGATTACAAGGGAAAGCTCGCGACAAGCCCCGAGAGGCATTACTGATCCTCCCGGGATGGCGACAGGCACCAAGGGAACCAATAGAGTACATAATGGAAAGATTTAACCCATATATAAATAATCAAACAGACAGTAGAAAGAAATAGACCACCCAAAATGCATTTATATAAAAACTAAACTGAACATTATGTGTACAAGAAACTAAAAGTAAAACTAAACCAACAACTCAACTGACCAAACCTGATAACCATCTAACAACATGTGACCTTTCTGGTCACTCTCCAACATAATGATCACACATCTCCCAAGGCGATCGAACTGAATCTAAAACCTGCACAAGGGATAAAAACAGAAGAAGACTATAGGTGTGAGTATTAAAACTCAGTATGTTAGACTGATATTCTATTCTCAATGCACATAATTTAAAATAAAAGGTACATAAATATCATGTTTAGAATAAAAGATATAAAGGTATGTTCTCCAAATGAGGTCCTATGCTATAAATAAAATTACCAGAAAAAAACATGCATGTTTTATAAACAAGAATATTAGTAACAATTTTCAAAGAGGTGCAACTTCAAAATGAAACTAGTTTCCAAGAGGGACTAGTTAAATAAATCACACTTTTAAATAAATCACACACACTTCTGAATTTACCAACCAAGCACACTATATGCCAATGATGTGTACAAAATAGCCATTGAGCACAAGTCACAGGAACAACCCTAGGAACTAGTCAGTTGTGAGCCCCAGGTACCTCATATCTCAGTGAAAGTAACCATAATAAATATTTGTTCTCATGAACACTAGCCACTAGTATAGATCATAAAAATAACCTAGTGGCCCCCCAACATCGTCATCATTGTATTTTAGTTTGTGTTTTCATCGTAAAACTTGATACGTGAAATAAGGGACAAACCCCACGGGATCACTAACATACTAGTACACGTCCACCCACCTAGATACTCAGGATTCCCTTTAGTACTCAATCAAGTTAAAAATATTATAGAATACACATTTCAACTAAAAATTCCTTTACCAAACCATAAACACACAAACGGACTGCTAACAAGCTTTACATTTCTTTCACGAATCAATAAAGGACTAAAAGGTTTCGTAAAACAATTTCAAAGAGTATAACGGGGCTTTGCACATAAAATCCATTCCAAAATTCTTTTTAAATTCTATAGACCCATCAATAACATAAAAAATAAGATTTGGAAGCCCCAAAACCAATTAATAAATCATATTCATGGACCATAAAATGGCCCCAAATGATAGAACATGAAATGCTGATAGAAACCATTTTTACAAAAAAAAAAGCCAAATGAGCCTTTAAGCCTTTATCAAAACTAACATTTGACCAAGGTATGAATTTCAATTTTTTTAAGGAGGTGTATAAAAACCATTTATAGAATCAAACCACATTCATAAATCTCTTAAAACACTCAGTTTACATATTCAAAACACAACCATTTTCATAAGGATGTGAAACGAGTCATTTTTCCAACAACTTGGGCCAAAACATGTTGTAAACCAAAACCCCTTTGATTGTAAAACCAAATAAAAATTGGAAATACATATAAGGACCCACAAATACCATTTATAATTCTTAAAATTCCTTTATAAATCCAAAAAAATAATTTTTAAATCACACATCACACATAAAATCTAATCGGGCAATTTACCGAACACATGACATGGCCTTTTGAAACAAAACAATTTATTTTTAGAACTTGACAAGGAATAAAATACCAATTTCATGCCATATTTTATTAGAGATACTGTAACATGTTCAAAATAATCTAATCCAGGTTTTATACCTCTCAAAACTGTTGTGAATGATAGCACAACATTTAATCAAACACTTGGTGTGCACTTTTATGAAAAAACAACTCTACCTTTCATAAAACAAGACTTAAACAACCATTATTCACACCAATAAAATTATCCAATGGATGAAAAAAAATAAAAAAAAAATATATTAGATGTGAAAAATTATAAAATGATTAAAATTAAATGATAAAGTCATGTTCAAGGGATATCCTACCTCAAATCCTTGGCGTAATGGAAACACACACCCAATATCACCATCTGAGGGTTTACAAACCCAAAACCTATGATGACCAGCCAAAAATGAACAAAAAAACCATAAAAAATCATGGGATAACATAACCCTAGGAGTGAAATGAATATGGGGGAATATAAAACCAATAAATAATGAAAGGAGGAGGAAGAGGTAGGAGAAAGGAGAAGGAATCTCACCTTGACACCTAGGAAACTCTTCGTCTTACCTTAGATCTGCACCCTTAGAGAAAATTTAATGGGTTGAAACATCTTGGAGAGTCTCCTATGATCTAGATGAACCAGGGAAAGAAGATTTTTGAGAAAAAGAGTACGATTGAAATGATTTATGGATGAATGAATCATCAGTCTCAATTCTGAACAATTTGATCAAACCTGAGAACTTTCGCCCAAATATGAGATTCAAATGAGATTCAAAGAGGTATAATAGATAGTGGGGTGAGGAAAGGTATTTTTTCTTTGATTGGGCGGTGGAATAACCAATAAATATTAAAAAAATGAAAAATATATAAAATAAACAAATTATCTTTTTTAAAACTGGAAATGGGACCATAGGCTAGCCCATTACCTAAATAAGTAACCCAAATTCACCGTGATTATGAATTAGTAAGGGGTCCACAAGGATATGGTGTTTTGAATATGATATTGGATGAAATTTATGAAGTTAAATAGGTGAAAATGCTGAAAAGAAAAGGATTTATAAAAGAAACAAATTTGGGTTCTAAAACTGGAAATGGGCTCACAGTTGGCCAAAATCATGAAGTAACCACCCTTTCTCCAAAAACTCATAAACAAGAAATGGGGAACACAAATTAAGGTGATTATACATATATGGTAGTTAAAAACTCAAAATTAATCTCACCCAACACAAAATAAAAAGGATTGAGATTTTCATTGAACTAGATCAAAACCGTGATATGAAAAGAGAAAAACCGGGTGTGACATGGCCGAATTTATTACAGTTGTGGCATTGATCATTCATTGAATTTCCATGACCACTCGTGAATTGGCCTCCACCATTTCCACTTCCACAGAATCTAGTGAAATTTTATTTCTTCTGTTGATATCTGGATGATATCCACAACATCTTCCTCTTACACGATGACTGCCCCGTTGCGTATAGCCATTCTTTTGTTCTTGCAAAGTCAAGTTGGACTCTAAGGCATGATATATTATTGAACCTGTATTCTTTTAAGTTCACTGTTCATGTACTTACAACAACTCCATTAATTCTTCAATGGATATTTTTTTCAAATCTTTTGATTCTTCGATTTCCACAACGACATGCTCAAATTTGGTTGTGAGTGATCGAAGTGATTTATCAATAATACGAATGTCCTCCATTCATTCACCATTTCTTTTCAAATTGTTATCAATGAGAAATAGGTGTGAAAAATAATCATAGATACTCTCACCGTCCTCATGTGTGCTGATTTGAACTCCGATCATAGTGTTTGAAGATGAACCTGCATCACTCGATCAACACCTTTGAAGATGGTGGCAAGGGTATCCCATACTTGTTTGCTCGATGTTGATTCAAAAAAAATTTCGAACATAAATTCATCCAACCCTTGATATAGGGGGAACAACACCTTGTTGTCTTTCTTCTATTGATTTTTGAAGGTAGTCTTTTGTTCATTCGTGAAGGTGGATTCTTCCTCCGTATTGGGTACAATATACCCGTCGGTGATGATCTCCCATAATTCTTGTGACCTGAACAATGACTTCATTTGAATACAACACCTTTCGTAGTTGTCCTTAGACAGCTTCAGAACTTGTGGATGGATTGTGGTGGCCATCTCCGAAAATTGTAGGATGCTTTGGTACTACCTTTGATACGATTTTGTTGGGTATACAAGCCGAGAAACATAAGAAATATAATAGGAAGAATTAATAGACAACAATCACCACAAGGATTTCAAGATATTTGTATTGCACTAACTCTAATTTCCACAGATTACATATGCATCCATTTATAGGCTCTTTCCAAAAGAAATGAAATGTCACACATAGGAATGTGGCAGGATGCTTGGGAAAAACAACTGAAGCCATTAATGGTTTGCATTTCCAACAAAGTGGATGCACTGGTTCAGAGCTTGGGTAGATAGTGATGCTTTCCTTTGACTTACATGGGTGTCCCGGTGTCTCCCAGTAGGCTTCAAGTGCATCACTTATACAAGGTGATGGATAGTATTTCGAGGTTTATTTTTAACAGGAAAACCCACTTCCCTTTCTTTTGGTGGAGGAATCACATTGGTTAAAAGTGTCTTACTTCAACCCCAATGCATGTTCTGTCAGTATCAAAAGTACTAAAGTCAGTCATCGTGAGGCTAGATAAGTTGATTGGTTCTTTCATTTGGGAAGGTTGTTATGAGGTGAACCATCACTGGGATTCTTGGTCTATGATGGTGAAACCTTTTTGTGAGGCGGGAATTGGAGTTCACAATATTTATGATTCCATGCATGGGGTGCATTAGAAGTTTTCCTGGGAGGTTGTGGAGGGGTGGACCTTTCGGATAATTTTCTCCAGGTTGAAGTACGGGCCAATCTCAACTGCAAGGAAATAGAGGTTTCTACACATTAGCTTGCAGTTCTACCATTCATATAAGATCTAGAAGATAAATCACAAGGGATCATTGGAAGGGGAGATATTAAGTTCATGTTTCATAGACGGCTCGACTATAAGCTGTGATTTTCAAGTTGCACAGCCTCAGACATTATCATTAGTCAAGCATGCGAACATCCTTGCTTTATCCAGGATGTTCTGAATGAGGATTAATAGAGGGAGTTTCATATGGTGTCTATTTATTCAGAAAAATATAGTGTTGGGGCGTAGAGCCTAGCGTCGCAGTGGAAGTAGTTGTTGCAGAAACACAGAAGAGGAGAAGACTTCACCCGAAGACCTTATATCACCTGAAGGCATTTTATACACATCACTCGAAAGATTTTTAACATCACACTTGAAGGTCTTTTACAATGAAACACCAACACCCATGAACATACCATTTTTGTTTGTACCACCAATCATCACAACTGGGACACACCGCATGATCTCTACAACCAAGAAGACTTTCGATACATGGCATCTTCATGAATCTCTTTGCACGTCGTCATCGACAATTCTCTCTGCGTCGTCGTATGCCATCATCTTGACGCACAAGATTTCATTCGCCGTAGTTGACATGCCATCATCATCATCTTAATCACCTATACTTCATTATCACCATATTTTCTTCGCACTAGTTACTGAAAACACGAAAACCCCTTCCTCGTTTCTGTCTTGGGGGCAACATCTTTTCCAGCCCACATTCCGAAACATGCTACTGCATCCTCTTATAGAGACAACCAGCCCATATCTCCAATTAATGTGGTCAAAATTTATAATTCCATCATTATTCCATCAATTAATATTGGGAATAACTCTTCATTAATGTTAGTATAAAATCCTCCATTAATGTTGAGAAAATCCCTCCATTAATAATTTTCTCTCTCCCCATTATTTAAATTTTAAATAAAAATATCCCAAAAATCTCCACCATGATTTAAAATACAAATAATCCACATTCATCTCCACCATCTGGGTCAATTTTATTGCTAACTCCACCAAGATTCGAATGTCACCAATGAACAGAACATGAATCATGACACCTGCAGCCAAGAAGACTTTCGATATTCCAGCAACATCGTTGATGACGTCACCATTTCCGATGACATCCAAGTCCTTGATTCCTTGATAAGCTGCTCCACTAGATACTTTCCACCGTGTTCTACAACTGTGCACTTCAACCAATCACTTTTGATACCACTGTTGGGGCGCGGATCCCGACGTCACAGAAGAAGTAGTCGTTTCAGAAACAAAAAAGAGGAGAAGATTTCACCCGAAGGCCTTTTATCACCCGAAGGCATTTTATACACATCACCCGAAGGATTTTTAACATCACACTTGAAGGTCTTTTACAACACAACATCGAAACCCATGAACATACTATTTTTGTTCTTACCGCTGATTATCACAACCGGGGCACACCGCTTGATCTCTGCAACCAAGAGGACTTTTGATGCATGGCATCTTCATGAATCTCTTTGCATGTCGTCATCAAAAAATCTCTCTACATTGTCACACGCCATCATCTTCACGCACAATATTTCATTTGACATCATTGACATGCAATCATCGTCATCGTCATCACCTCTCCTTCATTCTCACCATCTTCATTTCAGACCGGTTACTGCAAACGTGGAAACCCCTTCCTCGTTTCTATCTTGGAAGCTACATCTTTGTCAGTACACATTCCAAAACATGTTGTCGCATCCTCTTATATAGACACACATCCCATATCACTAATTAATGCAGTCAACATTCATAATTCCATCATTATTCCATCAATTAATATTTGGAATAACTCTTCATTAATGTTGGGAGAAAATCCTCTATTAATGTTTAGAAAATCCTTCCATTAATAATTTTCTCACTCCCTATTATTTAAATATTAAATCAAAATATCCCAACAGATTGGTGTGTTTTTATTGGATCCTCTACAGGTGGTTTTTCTATTGAGTACTTTCTCAAGTAGTCTAAATCTCTAGAGCCAAGGGACGTCTTGTGTTAATGGTTTTGGTGCAATATTATCCAGTCCAACATTAACATTTTGGTATGGCACATCAGAATGTTCCCAATGATAAAAACATTCAATGGTTAGGAATTCCCCTTGCTTCCCAATGTTGCTGCAATAGTGTTGCAAGTGTAGAAAGTGTCTTTCATTTTTTCGTTAAGGGTAAGTGGACTAGTTGGTTGTTGAGTAGTTTGGTTAGATTCACAAGAATTAATTATGTGTTTAGTACTAGTATTTCATTTTAGGAGTTGTGGTTCCATGAGGTGAAAGATGGTTGTATGGAGAGTAGATCTCTTGGAATCATCTTTGCTACAGGGTCTTGAAGTTTATGGAAATCTAGAAACAAGGCTCATTTGAGGGTATATATATCTTTTGAATGGATTTTGTTCAGCACAAAAAGTTCCTATTACTCGATTGGGTATCCTTGTTTAAATATTGAGAATATTCCCCTTCCCTTTGTGTTCTGAGGGAAGAGGGTTCATCTACTTCTGCTTCCCTGAGTCTGCATATAGACCATTGGATACAATGTCTCCCTTGTAGAAAAGTATGTTTCGTGATATTAATGTATTTGTGGTCATAGTCTCCACTATTTCATATGGTCATGGGGACTCCCTATAGGCCGAGGCTAATGTGGTTTTTGTAGGCTTGGATCTTTGAAGAAGATATAACATCTAGTTTTCTTTTATGGAGACTGATTCAAAATTGATCTTTAACTCCTTGTGTGGGATCAACCCCACTCTATGATCAATGACTTACCAGGTTCAGATGTCAATAATTATACTCAATAAAGAGGTTGAAATTTCTCACACATGGTGGGAGGGTAATAAAGCTAATGACTTCTTAGCTTCAAAATCCCCTATTAATAGTGATTTTTTATTCCTTTCTAACATGGGGTCGTTTTTTTCCCAAAAAATGATCTTTTTTATCAATGACACTCTAGGGATGAATTACTTATGGCCTTTATAACATTGTATTTGTTTCTAGTCCCGGCTTGGACTAGACACTTCAATAAAATTATTGTTTTTTTTGTACTTCCATAACAATGATATATGAAAAACATAATGTACATTTGAGAGACTTTGTGGAATTTACAACTTGTAAGCCATTGATATAATCCTTTCCAAAAAATTAATGGGATTGATGTATTGATAGCTTAGTTTCTCATTCTTACCCAACTATATGACACCCTCCCATGGAGATACACTCAAGAAAACATGATATCTTAATCAAAATTAAAAATAATTCAAACAAATATAGAAATAAAATATTAGTCTACATTGAGTTTCATTAATGTCATTCTAAATATTCATTACAATTATTTTTATCTCTTAAAACTGTTTTGGGCCTACAAGTTTTATTTCGTAAATTTTATCCAAACAAGATAGATTATGAAATCTATTTCTATATAATTTTTTATATGGTGTAATTTGAATACTTAAATGAAAAATATTGTTATTAGAAAAATCTTGTAAATTCCCATGTTTTTTAACAGGGTTAAAATATGAAGGTTTTTGAACTTTTTCAGTTTATCGATGTGTTTTTTTTAAACCGAGATCCAGAACGTAATTATGAGTGTTGTAACACTTAAAGGTTTCATTTTTGGACTTGGTTAAATATCCGATAATTTTCATGAGTGTCCCAATGAGTCTCGAGAGCACCAGATCTAGAGCAATCCACTTAAAATAATTTCCACGGGTTGTGCATGGTTGCAGTACAACCCGTGTAGTTTACCCAGTTAAATAATTTATTTATTTTAATTAAATATTTTCAAATGGGAGTTTTGTGTTTAAATAAATGAAAATGTTAATAATAATAATGTTATTGTTATTATTTTGGTGTTCATTAAATTATTTTCATGTTAAAAGAGTTTTAATTGAATAATTAATGAGGAGTTATAGTTATGTAAAATTAAATGAGGAGTTCTAGATTCAATGAAGATGCATTTAATTAAATAAGGAGTTTTGAAATTAATAAAGAAGATTTTTTATTTAATAGAGGTGTTGGGTTTTACCTTAGTTTGAATAATAATAATGCGAATATTATTATTATGGTTTTATGAGTATAATAATAATTATTAAGTATGATTATTATTATTATGAAGAATAATACTAATGGATTTTGGGGTTCTTTTAATTAAATCCAAGGAAAAGAGAGATTTAATTAATTGTTTCGAAATAGTGGTTTCATTTAATTAAATTAAGTTAAACGGAATTTAATTAAATAGTGTGTAGTGGAGTTTTTTGGGTTTTATCAAAGAAGCATTTTTTTAAAGTTGGGTTCAAAGCCTCATTTTTTAATTAAAGCAAAGACCTCTTTTTTATGATAATAATAATGATGGTTATTATTATAGTGGTTTCATCTATTTAATTTGAGTTCAAAATGGATTTAATTAAATGTGTTGTTTGGGGTTTAATTTAATTAAATTCATGGTCAATAGAAATTTAATTAATCATTGTGAAACAGATGATTTATATAATTAATTAGTGCTGAGAGAATTACTTACACAACGATGAGTTGGGGTTTTTAATTTAATTAATTTTTGTTGAGATAATTTAATTAAATAACAAGAATTGGAGAATTTATTTAATTAAATCTTGTGGATGAATTTAATTAAATAATGTGTTAATGAGGATTTTGTGGTTATCAATTAAGGATAATATTAAAAGACATGTTAATGATGAGTTAGGTCTTATCGAAGAAGGGTAATATTAAATGAGGAATAAATGTAGAGTTGGGTTTAATATAATTAAATTCAAGGTAATGAGAAATTTAATTAAATGATGTGAAATGGAGGTTTTATTATATTAAATTCATGGTTAAGATGATTTTGAAATCGCTTTGGGATCGTTTTAAATGTAGATATCGGACTGTACACGGTAAGTCAAATCGTGCGGGTGAGCTGCGCGGTTACCCGGTTTTTAAATATGTTTTTATTTAATTAAAATAAAATAAATACATAATAATAATAATAATAAAGATTTTATTATTATTAGTGTATTTATTTAATTAATTAAATTTTACAAGAATTTAATTGGATGATTAATGGGGGATTTCAAAATTAATAATGAAACAGCTATTTAAATGTTAATTCCTGAAGAAACATTATATTAAATGAGAATAATAATTGTAATTATTATTATATTATACATATTAGTATAATAGGATATTAAATAGTTGATAGAGATAGAATTAAGGAGTAGGCGCACTATAGGAGCAGCGACACGCACCAGCCCCCCCCCCCCCCCCATGAGGCACGCTACACCCCACTTGTCATCTCCTCTTCGCGTGCTTGAATCATCTCAGTGTCATGAAGAACCTTGTCTGCCTCATCAAGGTGAGTCTGTCTGCATATATTTCATGATTTCAATCAGCTGTTTGAATCCTCTCTCTCCATGTTTTCTCGACTGAAACCCTAGGGCTCAGGTTTAATTTCGTTTCTATGTTTCTTCAGTTCTATGGTTGTGTAATGGGCTTCTCTATACCTGTTGGTCTATTTTCCAACTATCTCCACCAAGGGAGAAGTGTTTAGGCACAATTTTGGTTCATCACTACCATTTTTTGGGTAAGGGTTTCAACCCGTTATTTGGTTTTTCACCCCATGATTTGGATGCTTATGGAGTTTTTGTGTTGCGGTTAATATTTTGGGTATGCGTTGGTCCCTGTCGCACTATTTATGGGTGCCTATTTATGGTGTGTATGTGTGACTGTGTGCCAATTACAACTGGTTGCAACCAAGTAAATCAATGGGTTGTGTTTTCAATCTAGTTCCACCCTGAGGTAGGGTCCCTTTTTAGGTCCTAAATTTTGTAAATTCATTAATTAATTACTTTCTACAGTTTTATTATAAATTAAATCTATGTAGTGAAGTATTTATATTGAATTCCTCTTAATGTGAATTTAGCATTTTTAATTATTTAAAATGATAAATGTCATAAGTGATTTTTTTGATAAGTAATATCATGTTATTGTAATAAAACCCCTCATTCGAGGTGTGTTTCCTTCAAAAAAAAGCAGTGATAGTGTTATATCATGTTTTGTTGTTGTTTATGTTTTTCATATATCTTTATGTTAGTACTGTTATATGATGGGTTTATGCCATGAAGTGAATATTTGATTGTTGAATTAATAATGGGATGATGAGGATCTTGAATAGTGTGAATTAATTATTGAATATATTAAAGAATGATGGCCTTTTTCAACCAAGTTAATTAATTGTGAATTAATTAAATAGAAATTGAGTGATATAAATTAATTATGAAGAGTTAAGATTTAGAATGAGATAATTAATTCTGGAAAATTAATTATGGGATGTGATTTTTTTGTAGATTAATTAATATAAGGATTAATTAATTGTAATGTGTACTTAGTTAATTATTGTGTTAACTAATATGTTTGGTAAATTTAACTAATTGATTGGATTAGTAATGGAATAAGGATAATTGATTGGTGAATTAATTATCATGTTTTTTGTTAAAGAATTGGGATAATTAAATATTGATGTAATTATCTAGTTGACTTTCTTGTCGTTAAGAATAATTAATTGTTAATTAATTATTAACTATTGAGATGTTGAATGGTTAATTACTTTTAGAATTATTTGATGGGAGATTTATGTTTTTTAATAGTTGTTGAAATAATTAACGGATTTGATTAATTTATTTAAGAGTTGATTAATGGATGGTTTTGGGGTGTTATACATGGGATTCTACACTAATGATAAATATATATGTATCATTGATAAACTGGTTGTGAGATAGATATTGATGCTCCAAATACTCACGGGGTGCTAGACATGGAGTCCGACACCCAACTTTCTTGTAAATTAAATAAATATTAACAATGGTTGTTATTATTATTATTATTATTATTGTAAATAATAATAATAATGGCGGTTTTTATTTTTTTTAGGTTTTAAGTTAGAAGGAAAAGGGGGCCTCTCATTCATTCACCACACATAGGAAGCACGACCCCCCCCCCCCTCTTCAACCCTAGGCGCGACGCACCATGTGCATAAGGCTACTCTATATATCCTCTCCTCCCTTCTCCTCCATGGCGTGACTCCCTCCTCCAGACCTCCTCCTTTCGGCGCATGAGACCTCCCTCGATCAGACATTCTGCAGCACATGACAGCCCCAGGCAGAACCCATGTAGCAGCGCGACCCCCCATTAGTGTGCCACCCCATCTCTCGGACTCCTCTTTGTGTGCGACGATTCCTCTCAGAGTCTTCATCAATCTTGTCTGCCTCGTCAAGGTGATCCCGTCTCCATATATTTCGTGATTCGCATTGTACATTTAACCCCACTCTATCCTTGTTTTCTCAGCCGAAACCCTAAGGTTCAGGTTTATTTGGGGTTTTTTGTTTCTTCGATTCTAAGGTTGTTTAATGGGGTTCTCTAGACTCATTGGTCCACATTCCAGAAACCACTGCCGAAGGTGAGGTGGCTTGGGCTAATTTGGTTCATCGACATTTTTTAGGAGGTAAGAATTTATACCGTTTTTTGGTTTTGCACAATCTATTTTGGAGTCTAATATTTTATCTGAGTTCCTGGTATATAGTGGTAGGTGTGTAAACCTTTCTGCATTGGTTATTGTTTCTTATTATTGTTTTGGTGAATTGATGATAAATGGTATTGACAACGTGCATGTGTGTGTGTGTGTGTGTTATATTTATATATATATAAAGGTGTGTGCACGTGTGACTAAATACCAGTTGTGGATTGGTTGCCACCATATGTCAAGCTACTTAGTATTGAATTGGTTCCACCCCGATGTAGGGTCATTTTTGAAGTCCTGAACGTTAATAAATGCATTAATAAAATTCTTTTTTCACTTTTATTAGTGTTTAAATTATGAAGTGAATTATTTATACTGAATTCTATCCAAATGTGAACTTTGTAAGTTTGGTTAAATTGCTAAATGTGATGTGTGATATGTTGATGCACAGATTTTAATGTTATTAAATGATGCTGCCCACATTAGATAAATGAGGACATGACCATGTGTTTGTTTTAAGAATGTATTTATGAATTGGTTAAAGTGATATGATTAAATAATTAAATGATGTGATAAATTAATTTTGTTAAAAATATTATTTAATGTGATAAGTCATTTTGGATTAATTGATGTAATTAATGGTGAATTAATTATGTGCTTTTATAGTGATTGATTTAAATAATTAATTGTTGAAATTAAATATGAAGAGTTGAGATTTAGAATGAGATAATTAATTTTTTAAAAATTAATTTATAGGATGTGATTTGTTTTGTAGATTAATTAAGTTAAGGATTAGTTAATGGTAATGTGTACTTAGTTAATTGTTGTGTTAACTAATAGATTTAGTATATTTAAATAATTGATTAGATTACTAAGGGAATTAGTATAGTTGATTTTTGAATTAATTATCATGTTTTTAGTCAAGGAATTGGGATAATTAATCATCGAATTAATCATCTTGTTGAATTTCTTGTGGTTAAGAATAATTAATTGTTAATTAATTATTAAATATTGAGATGTTAAATGGTTAATTGATTATTGAATTATTTTATTGTAGATATTTGTTGTTAATTAATTGATGAATTAATTAACGATTTTGATTAATTAATTTATGAATTAATTTATAGATTGTTTTGGGGTGTTAGACATGGAATTATACACCAATGATAAATATATGTGAATGATTGATAAATGGATTGTGAGACAGGGACCGATGCTCCAAATACTCCCTGGGTTATAGACATAGCGTTCTAGATCTAGCTTTCATGCAAATATTTTTTTATGGGAGAGGGACTAATGCTCCAAATACCCATGGGTTGTGAGACAAGGACTGATGCTCCAAATACTCACGTGGGTGTTAGACAGCACGTTCTATACCCATTAATTGACATTGGATTGTGGTTCAAATTGGTCGTACATTAATTGAATTAAATGGTTAATGAAAGCTGGTGAGATGTAATGATTTGTGATTGAATATGGGAAATAGTTCAGACCCTGGCACAGTTGAGGCGGCTATTGAGATATAGGTGTCCTAAGGGGCTGAGGAGCGAAACACTATATATAGTGGATGGGCTCAGATTTTGGTATTGGTTGGGAGAATCACTTTTTTTAGTGGACGGTCTCGGACATAGTATATGAAAGATTAAATGAAATATCATATGAAATGTTATCCAAGACAAATCACATGCTTAGACTCGGTCTTTACATTGATTGCTTAGATGGTTTTTAGATACATCTATTGTGAGTGACTTATACGGGGAATGTCAGGCTTCGGTCAGATCTCAATACTTATATATTTTTACGAGGATTGAATTTTTTATAAATGAAAATGAATTTTTGATGGCTATTGTTTAATCATGACAAACGTATAATTAATTTTTAGACACCAGCTGAGCGATAAAGTAGGTACTTGGGTACATACTTACATGGTACTGCATAATTTATTTGTGCATGCTTTCACACTATTTTTATTTTTTATTGAATGTCTGGATTTAGGGTAGACACTAGTTTTCTCGGCCTACTGAGATTTATATCTCACACCTTATTTGGTCCGACATTGCAATGGGAAAAGGGTAACCCGTGTATTCAAACAATTAAAAAGGGCTGCTAAAGATAAAATGTAAAATTGAAATTGGATATCATAATTGGTATCCAAATGGAATTCGTAAGGTGTATGGGTGCCTTATCGATTGGTATATGGATAACTATGTGACTGAACATTATATAACCATAGTATGTTTGAAAATGGTTATAAATGTAAAACTGATTAGTTTTGATAGAAATGAGTTGTTGTTGGGTTGCTTTTTGAAGAACCCGGATTAAATAAATGGGAACCTTGGAGGTCATTTTTTTGTAAAATGATTTTAGATGCTAAATTGACTATTTATATTTGGATAACACTATATTTGAAATGTTTAAAGAGGCTGACTGTTATAGCATATCTATTTTTCCTGTGGGGAATCGACTGAAAACCAAGTGACTTTTTGTGAAAAAGTACTTATGTGTTTGTTAAAATTCATTCAAGTGTTAAAAGGTTGAAATGAATTAATTAAAATGGCTAAAATGAAAAAGGGTCTTTTGAACCTCATGATTTCAGTTTTTTGTGAACAAGAGAGAGGGTCGACGTTTATGTTTCATAAGGGGATAACCCATGGTAGTTGTTCCCTAAAAATGTTATGGGTGTTAAATTAAGGTCATCCCACTACCCATGATGACTTTTTGGGACTTGAGTGTTTGACACGCCGATAGGTTTAAGTTATATATTTTATGATCAATGTTTGATGTGTTGATTATGGTTCGAGGAACATCGCACGAATGAATTATGGTGTTTTGAAATAGCACGCTGGTGAGTGGATAATAATTTCATTTGATTTCATGGACAATCCTATGGTGGGTAGTGACACACCGATTTACTTTGAAAGAATAAGAATATTGTTGATGATATAGGCATTGAGGTTTGGTTGACGATGCATCCGGATGAGAAGATGAGCTTTCTGTGTAAAGAGTCAACCAGTGATAGTATGACTAATATTTTAGAGACCTGAGTTTTCTTATAGTGTGCTCTTTCAAATGAGACGACCATGTCCTCTATCTTGACCTCATAATGGAGACACTAAGATAGTGTCGGTCTTACGTCGTGCTAATGTTTTAAATGTTTTTGAGCTTGATGAGTGGTTGTTGTCTAGGTTGTATGCGAGATGTGTGGATTCTTTGGGATATGAATTCATTCATGTTGGGGAACATTAGTTTTTTTAAAATATCCATTTGATGGATTGACTTGCGAATGTCACCAGAGTTCGGGTCAGTACTTCGGTGTACATGCGATTGGTGATGTAAAAATCTTAAAAGGCGCACTGCCAGTTTAAGGGTGACTATGGGTTTTGGGGCTGTAATGTATTTACAGGAAATCACTCTCAACCAGTTTATGTTGGCTGATCAATATTCAATCGTTTTCTTCAATGAGTTTCCTTTAATGGTCTGAGATGTAAGCATTGTTTTGCTGAGCTTTGGCTCGGGTATTAAATAATTAAGTGGTTGAGATTTTGATTTGGTTAAATGTTTGTTCCATTTTTGAAAACGTAATGTAGTTGTTCAATCATTAAAAAACTTAGTAGGATGATGTTGTACTAGTTCCAAATGGATTCTATGGGATGAGAAATTTTTAAGGTGGGTAGATTGTAAAGTCTTATGTTTTTAAACTGGGTTAAAAAACAAAGTTTTTTAAACTTTTTTGTTTTAAAGATGGGTCATTTTATTTAAACCGATATCCAAAACTTAATTCCGAGTGTTGGAACACTTAAAGGTGTTGTTTTTGGACTTTGGTAAATACCTGATAATTTTCTTTGTGTGTCCTGATGAGTCTCAAGATCACCATATTTGGAGAAGTCCACTTTAAAAGATCAACAGAGCCTGCGCACGGTTGCAGTCCAACCCGTGTAATTTACCCAGTTTAATAATTTATTTATTTTAATTAAATATTTTTAAATGGGATTTTTTCTTTAAATAAAGGAAAGTATTAATAATAATAATGTTATTATTATTATTATTATGGTGTTCATTATATTATTTGGAAGTTATAAGACATTTAATTGAATAATTAATGCGGAGTAACAGTTATGTGAAATTAAATGAGGAGTTCTAGAATTAATGAATATGTGTTTAATTAAATATGTAGTTTAGGAATTGATCAAGAAGTGTTTTTATGTAATAGAGGTGATGGGTTTTATCTACGGTTGAATAATAATAATAATAATGAGATTACAATTATTATGGTTTTATGAGTATAATAATTATTATTAATTATTTTTGTTATTATTATTATTATGAAGAATAATAATAATGGAATTTGGGGTTTTTTTAATTACATCAAAGGAAAAAAAGGGGATTTAATTAATTTTTGTGAAACAGTGGTTTCATTTAATTAAATTGAGTTAAACTGAATTTAATTAAATAACGTGTAGTGGGGGGTTTTGGGTTTTATCAAAGAAGTGTTTTATTTTATGATGATAATATTGATGGTTATTGTTAATGTGGTTTCATCTATTAATTTTTAGGTTGAAATGAATTTAATTAAATGATTTTTTTGGGGATTCATTTAATTAAATTTAGGGTCAATAAGAAATTAATTAATCATTGTGAAGAGGAGGTTTTATTTAATTAATTAGTGTTGAGATAATTAATTGAATAACGAGGAGTTGAAGTTTTTAATTTAATTAATTTATGTTGAGTGAATTTAATTAAATAACCTGAAGTGGAGAATTTATTTAATTAAATTTTGTGAATGAATTTAATTAAATAATGTGTTAATGAGGATTTGGTGGTTATCAACAAAGGGTAATATTAAAAGACATGTAAATGAGGAGTTGGGTGTTATCGAAGAGGGGTAATATTAAATGGTAATATTAAATGAGGAATAAATGTGGAGTTGGGTTTAATTTTATTAAATTTAAGGTAATGAGGAATTTAATTAATTGATGTGGAATAAAGGTTTTCTTTAATTAAATTCACGGTTAAGATTAATTTGAAATCGCATTGGGACCATTTTAAATGTACATATCAGGCAGTACATGGTTAGTCAAATTGTGCGGGTCAACTACAAGGTTACCCGGTTTTAAAATTGTGTTTTTATTTAATTTGAATAAAAGAAATATTTAATTATTATAATATTAATAATAATAATAATGTTATTATTTTTTATTTTATTTATTTAATTAAATAAATGTTACTAGAATTTTATTAGATGATTAATGGGGGATTTCAGAATTAATTATGAAACATATATTGAAAGGTTAATTAATAGAGAAACATTATATTAAATGAGAATAATTAATGTTATAATTATTATATTGTATATATTAGTTTAATTGGGTGTTAACTAGTTGATTGAGAGATAATGAATGAGGAGGCACACTATAGGAGCAGCGACACGCACCAAGCCCCCACCCCCCTATGAGGTGCCCAACACCCCCTTATTAGCTCCTCTTCACATGCTTGAATCATCTTGGTGTCTTCACGAATCTTGTTTGCCTCATCAAGGTGAGTCTATCTGCGTATGTT
Source organism: Viscum album (assembly GCA_963277665.1). Lineage (NCBI taxonomy): Eukaryota > Viridiplantae > Streptophyta > Magnoliopsida > Santalales > Viscaceae > Viscum > Viscum album. The sequence goes on along the minus strand of OY728159.1, from coordinate 832,727,133 downwards.
TCATTATTCACATTTTCTATTTGACTCCTTTCTCACCCTGTTTTCTCATCCAAAACCCTAAGGCTCGAGGTTAATTGGTTTTCCTTGTTTCTTCAGTTCTAGGGTTGTGCAATGGGCTCCTCTAAACCCATTGGTCTGTTTCTTGACTTTCATTGCCAGTGGCGAAGCATTTAGGATCAGTTTCGATTCATCACTGCCATTTTCGGGTAAGAGTTTAAATAGGTTATTTGGTTTTAGACCCCATGGTTTGGATGCTTATGGTGTTTTTGTGTTGTAGTTAATATTTTGGGTGCTCATTGGTCCTCGATGAACTATTTATGTGTTCCCGTTAATGGTGTGTTTGTGAGACTTCATGCAAATTGCAACTGGTTGCCACCAAGTAAATAAAAGGAATGTGTTTTCAATCTGGTTCCACCCCGAGGTAGAGTCCCTTTCCTAGTCATAAATTATATAAATGCATTAATAAATTTCTTACTGTACTTTTATTATAAATTAAATCCATACAGTGAAGTATTTATATTGAATGGCTCATAATGTGAATTTTTCATGTTTATTGATTTAAAATGCTAAATGTCATAAGTGATTTGTGTGATAAGTAATATAATGTTTTGTAATAAACCCCCCCCCCCAATAGAGGTGTGTTTCCTTCAAACCATAATGTAGTGGAAGTGTTATATCATGTTTACTTGTGGTTTGAGTTTTCTATATATCTTTATGTTAGTAATGATATATGACGAGTTAATTCTATAGAGTTAATATTTGATTTTTGAATTAATCATGGGATGATGAGGATCATATATAGTGTTAATTAATTATTGAATTTATTAAGGGATTTTGACCTTATTGAATGAAGATAATTAATTTTGAATTAATTAACTAGAAATTATGTGATAAATTAATTATGGAGAGTTGAGATTTATAATGAGATAATTAATACTGGAAAATTAATTCTGAAAAACTAATTATGGGATGTGAGTAGATTAATTAATTGAATAATTAATTAATAGTAATGTGTACTTGGTTAATTGTTTCATTAACAAATATATTTGGTAAATTTAAATAATCGATTGGATTAGTAATGGAATAAGGATAATTTTTTGGTGAATTAATTATCATGTTTTCGGTTAAGGAATTGGGATAATTAAATATTGAGTTAATTATCTAGTTGACTTGGTTGTGGTTAAGAATAATTAATTGTTAATTAATTATTAAATATTGAGATGTTTAATGATTAATTAATTGTTGAATTATTTGACAAGAGATTTATGTTGTTAAATAGTTTTTGAATTAATTAATGCATATGATTAATTAATTTATCAGTTAATTAATGTATGGTTTTGGGTTGTAAGACATGGAATTCTACACCAATGATAAATATATATGTATGATTGATAAACAAGTTGTGAGACAGGGATTGATGCTCCAAATACTCACGAGGTGGTAGACATGGAGTTCTACACACAAATTACCTGTAAATATTCTTTTATGGGATAGGGACTGATGCTCTAAATTCCTATGGGTCGTGTGACATGGACTGATGCTCTAAATACTCACGATGGTGCTAAACATGACGTTTTACACCCATTAATTAACATTAGAATGGGGTCCATTGTTCGTACATAAACTAAATTAAATGGATAATGAAATACAATGTGATGTAATGAATTGTGAAATGAATATGGGAAATGGTTTAGACCTCGGCACGACCAAGGCATGTATTAAGATACTAGTGTCCAGGGGAACCCGTGGATTATACAGGTAAACAAACAATATCAATTAATGTGTTAAATAGTTTATTTATGGAATATATATGTATAGTTGATGTTCAAACTCTTATTTCTGGCTACGAGACAAAGTAGGTATCTCTATCAGGTGTCCCTTAGGAACCTGGATGGGTTGTAGATTATTTATTCAATTCGGTTGTTACTTTGTTATACATGCACACTATTTATATTTCACTATCTGGATTGGGCTAGACACTGGTGGTATAGGCCTATTGAGATGTATATCACACACCCTACTCAGGCCGCCATTGCACTGAGGTACCCGAGTAGACCTTTCTTGTTCACAGGACTGCGGAACTCAAACCTTGCTTGTTGTTGTATACTAGTACATAGAGATATGAGCAATGGAATGAACTGGAGCTCAGCATTCTTGTGGAGTTTGAACTTAGGGCATTGAGTCTTTAATTATTTTATGTATTGGAATGTAAAGAATGTTGTTTCTTTCCTTCTTTCCTTTTTTTTATCATTATCATTTTGTGCATGCACCAACTGTATAAACCAGCATTTTCCACCATTTTTCATGTTTTATAAAAATATACCTTCCACTAGTTTATCATTTATTTGACTACTTCCACAATTTATTACCATTTTCTATTATTGAACCCTGATATGAGGGTATAGTCTCCCCACTAGCTATCCATAGATCCTCACTAATAGTCAGCAGCCTCTGGAATATGGGGAGATGCACTTGAGGTCATGTGGCGATCATTCCCGCCACCGGTTCAAGGGTGAGTCGGTTATAGATGTTACAAATCTAAAAAAATTAAATACTAACCCTACATTTGTCATGTGGTAAATTCCATGAAAATTACTATTTTTTTAATCGTCATCTTCAACTATCCATCGGAATGAGGGTGGTAGGGAGTACTGAAATGAAGCTCTATAATAAGAGAGATTTAAATACTCTTCCATAATTTCATTATAAATAATGGATCATGAATAGACACAATTAAAATAGGTGTTCCATTAAATATTATATCATCATTAATATATATCCTTTTTATACACTCAATAGATAAATCTTCTCTTATAGTGAGGATAAATTCAGATTTGTTTAGGTGATCAACAATAACTCATATATCATTATTATTTCTAGGAATCTTTAGTAGTCTTGGGACAAATCTACAATAATGTCACCAAATATAAATAATGGAATAGGAATATGATTCATTGATTATCTATGATATTATCACACCACTTTCAATTATTAAAAAAAACATCTGGATACATAATAATCAATTTCCCACATCATGTTACCCCACAAAAAATGTTCACTCGCATCCATATGCATCTCTCTACTACAAGAATGTATAGAGGAGTTACAGTGATGATAATTATCTAATAATTACCATTATATCTCATGTAATGATGGGACACATGATCTCTTTCAATATTGGATACACCATTTTCAAAAACGATGTCTTCTAGGCTCCCATCATTCACAACTTCATGTTTTTAATGTTCTCATCATCATATTGAAAACTTTTTATCTTTTCAAATAAATTTGATATCACAATGTTTTGAAAAATGAGTTATGTACCTTCATCGTTAATCATTCCTAAAACCATATGTACTTTATCTATGAACATAAGACCCCTTTCAATCCACATTTGAGTTTGTACTTCATGATATTGCATACTTAATGAATCATCTACATTGTTTTCATTTCACGGTTGTTAGTGTATTGAGAAATCATAATCAATGAGCTACTCGATCCATCTCCTTTGTCTCATATTGGGCTCTATCTATGGAAATAAGTACGGTATGCCTTTATGAACATTTTATATCTCATATCATTGACTATATAGATAATGTTTTATTTTATTCAAAGAAAAAATTATAGTTTCCAACTCAAGATCATGGGTTGGATACTTCTATTCATGAGTATTAAATTACCTTAATGCATATTCAATATCATTATCATTTTGGATTAAGACACAAAAGGTACCCTCTTTGATGCATACGTATATATCACAATCCCATACTTTCCATATGGCAGTGTCAAAATTGGATCATTTACCAATCTTCACAATAGTTCATCAAAACTGTCTACACATTACATTGTCAGAAAAAAACATAACCCATTTATGTATATTGTTGGTTAATGGGCTATCCAATTGGAAAAAATTCTAAAAAATCACTAATTAAAACCTGAAAACCCAATAAAACTATGTACCTTGGTTATGTTCCTTATTGTATTCCATTATCCGTTTAACTTTTTCATAATAGGATTAACAAAGATTACACCATTGAAGGAAATATTTTTATGACAAGAAACTTATTAAAGAAAAAAGTCATAGTTAATAAATTTCCCATATAACTACTTCCTCTTAAGATTCTCAAGAATAATCCTCATGTGATTCTCATGGTCCATGAAATTTTTTGAATACACCAAGTTATCATTAAGGAATACTCAAACATAATCGTCATGAAATTCCTTTGAATATTATGCTTATAAGATCCCTAAAATGGTGGGTGAATTGGTCAATACAAATGGCATTACTGTAAACCTTTAATGTCCATTCCTAGTACATAAAGCTAAATTATTAATTTCTTCTTTCATTAATCAAAATTGATGATCCCTATAACGAAGATTGATCTTTAATAAATATTGGGATCCATGACGTTGGTCAAATATTTATTCAATGTGAGGCAGAGTATATCTATTCATTATCATTATATAATTTATTTCCTTTTAATCTATGCACATCCCCATGGATATATCATTATATTTAATGAATATAATAGGGCCCCCCATGGGGAAACAGTAGGATGAATAAATATCTTACATTACAATTCCACTAATTGATTCTTAAACTCCACTATTTCTACAATATTGATACTATATAGTGTATTTGACATTGTTTTTACATTAGGGATTAAAATAATGAAAAACTCAACTTCACACTCTAGGGGATGTCAAATAAATTCCTATGGAAATACACCAATTTATTCTAGATTAGTATGTACATCCACACTTTGAAGATTAACCACCCCATCCCTATATTTTGTATTCTCTTTTTCCTTAAGAATATCATTTAGCAGAGCTACATGGGGTAGATCTAGACATGTCATAGATGATGATGTTTCAAAAAAAATATAAGTAATTATACATCATCAACAAAATTCGTACATTCATTCATCTTGAAAAAATGTTTTATATCAAATTTTGTAACCTATTCAAGAAAAAAATAATATCAAATTAAAATACATGTATGGTAATAAGGTGAGTAATTAAATAAAAATTATTTTTGATAATGAGGAATTAATAGTGAGGCTTCCACTAAGAGTTTTTAAAAATAACAAACTTATTAAGGAATTAGGGAAATATATAATTTTATAGAAATATAGATGATAAAGAGAGTTGTAGGATCTAGAATCAAATAATGAATTAGCTAAATTTGATTTTATTATCAATGTACATACCACCACATCATTTCGTACTTCAATCTCAAATATAGTGATCACATATGATTTGCCTTCTCCCCTTGGCCACTTATGTGGTATATTCCCTTAATTCTTGGGGGAAAATATGCAGTGTCCCATCTCCCTATAGTTGAAACACTATTCCCCTTTTTTAATCATAATCTCCCTTATATAGACACTTATAAAAAACTCTCTACCCCTTTAATCATTTACCATGATGATTCATTCTAAATTTCTCATGATGTTGGAATTTCTATGATATTTTATTCTTCATTGATGAATTCACTTTTAATTGGTTCTAATTTAACCTCTTGTTTTCTTGATTTCCTTCGATCATTTAGGATTTTTCCAATTCCTTCTCTATTTTGATGGCACATAATACTATTTCTTCATATGATAGAATAGTTTAAGATAAAAGTTCCCTTTAGATATATATTTTAACCCCTTCAATGAAATATTCAATATTTCCCTCTATTTTGTTTATATAATTCATAGAATACTTGGATATCCATTTAATGGTAACCTCACACTGAAAAATATTTTCATTTTCATTTTAATTAAGATGAGAACCGTTATTTTATTTTCAGTTTATTTCTAATGATATAAATAATTTCCTAATAATTTACATATAAAATATTTCCATTCCATGAGTTATATTTATTATTTCTCCCTAGTATTCTAGATAAATTACCACCACTTTCCAAAATTTCCATTGTAAAATACAAAACATGTGCATAGATTTTGTTGTAATCACATCCCAATGCCAAAAATATTTTCTTGAGAGTGATAATCTATTTCCTAACTACCATTGGATTATTTCTCCCACTAATTGATGGGGGTTTCAATTTCATGATGTTATCCTACATAAATTAATCACAATTTGGAATTGGTTAATCCACTCGGGAAAAGTTATTTTCCATAACTTGATTAGGATTCTCTAATATGTCCATGATCTACTGCATTACAATACCAACAATATTGTCTTTCTAAACTGATAAATCTCTATATTGGTCATGAGTATTAATATCATTCATCCTTACAAACTCCATTTTTAGATAATTTCATTTATTTGATTGCATCGTAAAATTATGAATTTTAAACCGTCGTGTATAATTTTAAATATGGTGTATTAATTCATATAAACTAAAACTTATAAATTTTGAATCTCAAAATAATAAACATATTTTTATTTGGGATGTCATTTATTTCATATCCTGTATAATTATTTGTGAGGAAAATGTGAAATATACTATGAATATCCCCAGGTAGTGTAAAAATATTTAAACAGTAATGCCAGTTATCATGCACTAAGTGACAGTTTGGTCAATCCTAATGCAATCTTTTCATAGTTATTAACCCAATATACATAAATTCTTAAACCACATGCACTTGTAGTCTCCAAATATAGATTTATTACAATGAAAACCACATAATATATTCCTTAAAAAAATATTATCATGTTATTATATACTTTTTTATGATGTGTATTCAAGGGTTATGTTCCCTAATCTATGTTTTCTTTAATCTAGTTTCTATGTTTTATACTAAACATTCTCTAAAACCAACTATAACAACCCCAAATCTAGTAACATGGAGTTTATTCCTACTTTATTACATTTTCATATATATAAGGGGTCAAATCATGGTGTATAAATCAGTTTAGCAGTTTTGGAGAACATGATAAATACATGAAACTCATTTTACATAGTGAAAATAATTTAAAAATCATAGAAATGGAAAACAAAATAGAATCCTTGAAATTAATCTATAAATTATTTTTAATATCCTGAGGAAAGAAATTTTTTATGGGTGATCTGAAATCCTCAGGAAGGGTTTCATACACTAGAATGTGTCATAAATCAGTAAATAATAATCAAGATGGTAAGTTAAATGACTGAACACACTTTTCTTTTAATCAATTCCTTGACTATCATTATTAGATAAGGTAAAATAAAAATATAAAGTTAAATAACATAAAATACATGACATTTAACTGATAAAATGATAATGAAATGCATCTGTATATAATATTGTTGTGAAAATATCATGGATAATAATAATAATAAACGAATTATTAATGATTTAAATTATTAATTATTGGATGTCATGATCTCAAGATTCATGATACCTTGACAAACAAGATAGATTAAACCCGTATGGTAAACACCATTCTTATTTTAAGAGATGATTTATCACATGATACCTATAAATGCATTGAGGCAGTATCTATAAATGGGACCCACTGATAAATTAATGAAAAAAAATTCCTCATATATCTAATAATAAATTTAATTATTCAATAAATATTTTTTATCGTCAAAAATATGTATTGAGAAAATTTTATAGATTTATCAATGATTCCTTAATTAATCAAATAACATTCAATGTAAACACCATAATAAAAAATGGTATATGGATTTGAAAAAAATCATAAAAATGATAGAAGTTTTCATGAACCAACCCTTATACCTTGGTAGACTAATAACAGAGTCAGTCTTGACATATCCAAAAGGGAATTCTTGATACCCATGGGTTTGATACTAGCACATGGAATCATAAAATATTAAAGTGGGAAGGAATTTCCAAAAAACACAATAGAAGAAATAAAAAAAGTCAATATGTATACAAGGAAAATACATTGGGAGAAGTGTCCAAGAAGTCAAACAGGCATAAACATCCCATAGTACAACTCCAAGTACTAGATAGATAGGATAAAAAACCAAGTCCTAGAAGACACACCTTTCCATTACCAATGATCAATAACTATTACCACCTCTATATGACACATTACCCTTCCTCAAACTAGGAAGAACATAATCTAAAAACACCTAAAGGAACAGGTAGGTTGTTAACTAAAAGTCTAGTAGGGTCTCACCAATGACTCCATAGTAAGATTACAATATATAATTAACTAAATATATCTTTCAATTTTACTTAAGCTTGCATGGATTTTCAAAATATTTTTTAAAAAATAACTTTTTTAAAATTTAAATGGTGGAAATAATTTAAACATGTGGAATAATAAATATTTTATATACAACTGTCTCTATAAATTCATAAGGCATAGTAATACAATTTAGAAAAATGTCATAGATTTAAAACCAAATCCAATTTAAAATCCAATTCCCCCAATTAAATGTAATTGGGTTTTTAATAAATCAATTGAATGAAATTTTCAATCATTTGAATTTAAATAAAACAAATTTAATTTAAATCAAGAAAATTAGGGTTAATCAAATTGTCTACTCAAAATAGAACCACCTACATTAGAATCATGAGATATTTAGATTAAAATCCATAATGAGGGATCATCAAAGAAGAATATCGGCAATGCGGATATAAAAATTAGCATGGGGTTCAAGATCAATATTAGTTTATATTAGATCCTCCAATAACATGGAGATCTAGAAAAACATTGGTAGGAAAGAGTGGAGAGTGGGAGAAAGAGAATGGGAAGTGGAAAAATATAGGGTAGATATTTAACATCATTTTCTAATCTTTGACCCACTTATATAAGGGTGTTTAAGGTCTAAAATCCCATCTCAGGATCATCCAAGGAAAAAAGATACTATATGGGGGACATTTCCACCCAAAAGGAATCTAAAAATTAGGTTTATAGATTTTAGAACTAATATATTGATAAAAAATTCCCCTATGAATGGTTAGTTGAGAAGGGATGAAATATTGAAAAAACAATGCACCCTAACCATGCACTCCATTCTGAAGGGGTTCATAATTTCTCATTGGTTGGAATACAGTTTTCTGAACTTTACACCATCTAGGAAAATCCTCACTCTCTAGGATGGAAAGGTTTTCCCTGAGAGGGATCATGGCTTGGAAAAATTATACACCAATCGTGCATTACCCCAAAACATTAAAACTTCTCAAAAATTTTACCCAAAGCATCCATAAATTAAAAACCATCCTAGGTTTGATTAAAATAGTGGTTTAGGAAAACCTAAAGATAGTAAAATAATATTACAACCTACCCACTATAAAAATATTTGGTCCCTATAAATCCTACCCAAACGCATCTAATGAAAAAACATGGTTCCACTACTCTCTCATCAGTGCATCCCTATCCCGTGTCTCATGAGAATTATAACTGTGTTGATATAGAATTCTAAATATAGGTATCGTCATCGAAAAATATTCCTTAGTTTCATAATAAACTATCCTGATTAGATGCTCAGTCATAGATCAATCAGAACTGACCTCATGATCTATCCCTCTCAAAACATGGGATGGATTGGATAGACACTTTCATAACTGATATACATGGAATACATTTTTTATGGAAGAAATATGTGGTAGAATTTATAGACGGTATTCTGCATTTCCAACCTAATCAAAAACCTCAAAATGTCCCACAAAATGAGAATCAAGCTTCCCATTCACCCAAGACATTAATGACCCAACTGAGGTGAAACATTCAAAATCACTTGGTCACTAACTAATAATTACAATGGTATATAGGGATTATCAACATTATATTTATACTAGATTTGTTCCATAAAAATTATTTGATAAATTAACTGAATATTTTATATCATCTCTTGAACGATACATGGAAAAACCAAGGAACCGTCTCCAATATCTGACTAACACAATATATATATAGAAGTTCTTCCATTCAAGGTCTCAAAAGTAGCCATTCTGATCGTAGACTAGGAAATATTTTTGTAAGAAAATTGAACCAGAGAAAAATTATCATCTCAAGCTCCACCAAAGACATGAACACGTGAAGATAGCATGTCCTCAAGAATACATATAGTTCTTTATGTTTGGCTATCTGAGAGTGGATGGCATGTCATGATTAAAAAAATATGAGATCCCTATGCCTCATAAAGGCCTCTCCAAAAGTGATAAGTGGACTAGGGATTCCTATTAGATACTATAGTATATGGAACAATGTGAACATGAACTGTCTCATTCACATTGATATTTCGGAACTCCTCAACTTTGGATGTATCATGAATGGGTAAAAATTGAGCTGACTTAGTCATCCTATCGATCACAACGCATATAGAATTATTATTTCTCTAGGTGTGTGGTAGCCCAATCACAATGTCCATAGAGGTATCATCCCACATACATGTTGGAATAGTAAGGGGTGAAGAAAACCTGAAGGTTTCTTATACTCGGACTAAACATGTTGCCTTGCATATCAATGAGATAAAAATTCAGCAATGTCATCTCTCATACCTAGCACCATAAATCAATGTTGAATATCATAGAACATCATTATAGTTCTTAGATGAAGTTTACACCAATATTTATGGAAATATACAATTATAAATTTCATCACAAATAATGGTAAAACAAAGAAATTACGATTGCATTGAATTCCTTGTGGGGAATGACTAGTCTGGTACGGTCTCCCCACCATAAAGAGACTCTCAAATGATGTAGAACTCGTCATCATGTTGTTATTCCTGAACGATCATATTGAGAAGAGTGGATGTCAATAGAACACTGGGAAAGGAAACATCCAACCCATATTTTCGGACTTCTATATGAAAATTCATAAAGAGTTCCATCATGTTCTACTCTTATGATGATTCTATGAATTTACGGGTCACATGTTTCCTTAACAAGTAATCTAAGATGAAATTACCTCTACCTAAGGTATTGGTTATGTCAACATCGAATGAATTCATATATTCCACCCAACACATCTAAAATATATTAAAAAAATTTGAGAGAATATATAACACATGCTACTGTTGCATGAATATATGGTAATCATTTCTCTAAAAAGGTAGTGCCACCTACTGTTAAGCGCATGCATCAACGCTACAAGATTGAGGTCATGTATTAGGAAATTATTCTCAAGTTATCAAATATATGAAGATCCATAATAAATGACATGATCACCCTACATAAGAATGCCACAAAAACATAAACCAGATGAATCACTAAAGATAACATATCCATGCCTGTCATCTGAATGTTTCAAAACTGAAACAGTAGTTAAAATATGTTTCAAGTAAAAAAAATAATTCTAACATTTCTCATCCCATGAAAACATTACTCCCATTTATTTTATAACATTAATCAAAAAAATAAATCTATGAGAAGTACTTTAAAATAATTAGATTTTACCCAGCAAGACCCAAGAAGCTACAAATCTTAAAAACATTTTCTAGTAGTTTTCATGTCATGACAACATTTTCCTTCACAGTATTGAATGATATACGGTGTTTTGAGACCACATGTTCAAATAATTTCACTTCCAAAATCCATAAATAAAAATTTTCTTAGTTTTCATAAATTTGGTGATTTATCAACAATTCCATAATTTCTCTCAAATGATGCACATGATCCTCTAAATATATAGAGTAAACATGGATTTCATCCACAAATACCATCATGAAAGTATCAAGATACTCAATGAAAATTATTTTCATTAATTCCATAAAAACTATAGGATCATTTGTCAAAAAAATATATAATGTACTCCTAAAGGGCATACCTTCCCTGAATGGTGGTTTTATAAATGTCAGACTATTTTATTTTCAACTGATCGTAACTAGACCTATGTTAAATATTTGAGAACCACTTTTCCCATTTCAATTGATCAAAAAATAGCTTTTCCATGTAAATAGATATTTTTTCTTTATGATGACTCAATGGAGATTTCAGTAATCAACAGAAAGGTAAAGTGACCCATCACCTTTCAAAGAAAATAGAACCAGCACCACCCAAGGTGAAACACATTTGTGTACAAATACTTTATAATGATGATCATAAAACTGAGTCTTCATATCCATCAAATCATCTAGTTCTATATATTAAGAGGGAATAAACACTGGTTTAGTACCAAGTACTACGTCATTAGAAAACACTACCACCGTTACTGATGGAAAACTAGATAAGTTAGAATGAATGACATCAAGAATCTCGATTACAACTCAAGGGAGATCATCGATCAAGTATTCTCACTCTAGATCAAAATAAAACACATATGTTACATTCTATAATCCCTGATTAGAAGTTCCATATATACATGATTTTGGGTCCCAATCCACTTGAAAGAAAAGGCACACACCATCAGGTGTACTGAAGGAGACCCATCGAAGATAAAAAAATTCCATTTGGGATTTATTAGAAATGAGCCAATGCATCCCAAAAATTATGTCAAGAAGTTTCATGTAGAGAAATAGAAAACATCAAGAGAGTTAAACATCTGATAAAGATAAATCACAAGTGGGACTAGAGATACCCATATCTCTCTTCATTACAAGGGGTGTAGTAATATCCATCACAAAAGATAAAATATTCATAGGATGATTTAAAATACTAACAATACGAGTTGAAATAAATGAATGAGATGCACTAGTATAAAATAAAGAAGTCAGTAATGCAAAATATTTAGTGATGGTACCTTTCATAGTCATTGGACCTAGACCTTCTTCCTCTAAAGGCTCTTCTACTCCGTGAATAAGCTATGTTGCTGATGCCTATGGTTGGAAACCATTTTCTCATTAATAATGAAATTACACTATAGTATTAACAGGAAATTATGATCCTAATCCACTATGTGGAGTTGAAAAGGCATGTAAGAATAGTTGTAAGTGAAACGAGAGTCTGCATGGGCCACATTTCATGTGTTCCTCAGTGAAAACCCTCTTTTAATTCATAGGCTTTCCACACTGATATAAATTGGAATGGATACATCTAAGTGATATAGAAAGTTTATAAAAACACTTATTTTGAGAACCAACATGAAATTCAACATGATTACCTTTTACTTTAGTGTAATTCACACTTCCATTAAGAAAAAAGGAAAGTCCCATCAACCCTGACTAGTCAACTGGGTCTACTTCAACAATCAATGATCTATATAGAACATAATCATATTAAAGAAAAAATGAGAATAAATATCAGATTAAATTCCCATCTCAAAACATTGATTCTTTTCCTTCTCATTTGATACTATGTCAAGTGAAAACAGTAATAGATAAACAAAATAGTTTTCATACTCAGTCACGCTCTTATCAGCCTACTCAAATTTCTAAAAGTCAATAGTCATGGCCAGCACCATTGAATATAGATAGAACTGGTTGATGAAAATAGGTTTTATGTATTTCAACTCTAATCCCTCATGTTTCTTCATCATTACAATGGTGTCCCGCCATATTCTTTTAGGTCCCTTCAGTATAAATGTGGCACACTTCACCTTGATTTCTTCAGGTGTCTCCAATAACCAAAACAAACATCCATTCTAAATAATCGTTCTTCATCATCCTGAGGATCATTGGAACCTTCGAACCCTAGTGGATTCTAGATAAAATAACCCTATGAACGATTCTAGAAAACAACCCTCTGAGGATCCACACCTAGAGCATGAATGAGAACTAGTGTTTTTTCCTATCCCAGTGCTTGGATAGTATGAAAAATCAGATCAAATTTATTTCGATCCATGAGAGAATTTTCTCATTGTGGTTTTAAAAAAAATTCCTCCTAGATCTGATTCACTCATCTTCATGGAGGCATGATACTAAAAACCATCAATGGACACTATTGAAGACATCATATTAACACTCAAATAGAGAGACATGGTAAATTACTCCCAGTGGATATATACACAATATTTTAATTTCATACTATCCAAATAAAATTCATGTAAAATAAAATAGCAAATATTAAATACTTCATTCACTAACCACCCCATGTGACTTAATGCTCATTACAGTGAGAGATAGACATTGACTCAACCGAAAATACCTCCTATGTCCTGACAATATTACAAAACTGCATAATAACATCAAGAAATAATGAAAATATTACACCATTGATACCACTTTTACAACAACCAACATAGATAACCCGATAACCTGACAATTGAGTCGCTCCTGAAAAAGCTTGAACGGTGTTCCCGATCCCCACAAGTTTTTGACTAGAAGCCATTATCAAGCAATATAAAATTAGGAAATAATTTTCCACAAACAAAATAGGATAAATATAAACAAGTTAGTATGAATACAAATAAGGCATCATAGGGAGAAGTGTACTTGAAGTCAGAAATTCATAGACATCCCATATTAAAACTCAATGTACCAGAAAAATAGGATAAAACACCATGTCGTAGTGGAAACTAATCTCTAAGACTATCCTCCAAATTAACATTTTTTATTAAAAGGCACACTTTTTTTTAAAACAAGTGTGTAACCAACAAGTAAAAATAGGAGCATCAAACCCTATTGCAGATGACAAAATCCTTAAATTCCAACTTCAACATATTAGATGCATCCTCCCTATATAATTTCCAAGAAAGTTAGGTTAATTTTTTATCAGGATTATCTCTGATTCTATCTTCAAATTTATATAACAATTTGGCCCTTTTCTGCATGAACTCTTCCACCATTATCTTCTTGGCATTGATGCCTCTGGTCATGATTAGATGTTGCTTGATGATATATTATTCCTATTCCCTTTTAGTGTCCACTTGAATTAGTTCACCATTCAAACTTTCTGCATCCTCTTTAAAAGCATTAAAGAATAACACCTTCTCTAGAATCTCTTCCTCAGAATGCATAAGAAGATCACATGGCTTCTCCATGGCCTCATCATCAGCATCCAACGGTGGGCCATCTGTGATAACCAATGATTCACCCTTATCAGCCTCCTTACTTGGTATCCCATGAGGTACATTTTTAGGGGTAAAAAAACCACCAAGTCATCCTAGTTTTAAGGCTGTTCTTCATCAGTATCAACCTTCTCCTCCAAACCGTGATTGTTAGGCTTTAGATCTTTGGCCATTCCAGTTCCACGCAAAAGGTTCAATCCAACTTCCTTAGCCTATGATTTTTAAGATCGTTCACCCTCCACTAATTTATTCTCAACCTTTTTAGCTGATCTAGTCTCCATAGGCCTTGGGTGGTATGAGTAGTCCTTGTGGCATTTGGATTTTCTCCTCTTTCACACAATGTAGCTACCTGGGTCCCTATTTTATTTATATACCTTCTTCTTCCTTGGGTTATGAAGCCCTCTCCCAGATCCTTCTTGTACATGTTCCTCCATGGGTAGGCCATCACTCTCCCCACCCAAGAACTCCATCTGTGAGGGACATTCATCCCCACTAGACACTAGATCATGAGTGTCAAATCCCATGCCATTAGAATGATTACTGATATTTATTGAGGACATGGTCAAACTATAATTTACTCTTCCCCCACCCTTCACCATATTCCCTGATCCGTCTAGTTCTTCCTGCATCTAAATTTTGTGCCCCCTATTTTCTAATACCTCAAATCCCTTACCTACCCGAGAAACATCTTCATAAGATGGGATCCTGAAAGGCTCCATTACACCGATACCCACAGACCCTGGAACAGCCTCTCCAAGTACTTCAATCATGTCATCCTCCATCTACACACCCACATCTTTACTCACATACACTAGATTTTCCACTCTAGTCACATCATGATGGGCCAATATATCATCCCTCACACTATCATTATGGAGAAATAAACTGCAGGAGGAAGGTCCGGCCAAGTTCTTCCTCAACCTGCTAAAACCTTGACAAATTGGAAGATTTATCTGATGCACCAAAGCCTTATTCATAGGTTGAGATGTGTTTCCAAGACCTACCTTAGTTAGCACATTGCATATCCCTGGGTCACTGGAAGAGAGTTTTCCCTCTGCACTCATTCCTCCATTAACATCCAAAAAAAGGCCAATACTCTACCGTATCTTCATCAAACACCTCAAATTCCTTTGTTAAACCACTGCCCCTCATCCATGCAGGCAATCGAGACCCCTACAATAGACATCCAACGAGTGTCCTAGGAACATGCATCCAGAATAGAAATATTTACATGTTTGATATACCACCCATTATTTTCAATGGTACTCCTCACCCACAGTGATCCAGAAAAACTCAAATGGAGTTTTGGACACATCCTTTTCCATGAAAACACGTGGATTAACCGGAAGACAGAGAGCCTCAGTGAGAATATCTGAGCACATATATCTTCCAAAAGGTATGATAGTTCTGGGTTATTAGACTCCCTCAAAATCATGTAAATGATCACAATAATATTTTTAAATAGGTTCCTTATAAAATAGTGAGAAAGGAAATTATCACCATCCCATCGAGAAAGTGACCTACTGCATATATATTGTTAGTGTTATAAATCCTAGAGTGTTGTCCCAAATAACTCACTAACTTCCTACACTTACATGTTCTCTAATACACATAAATGATAGGAAAATTATTTTAAAACTAATTAAAAAATAATTCATTACATTATCCCATTAAAATATACAAATTTTCCATTTAAAAATGAAAATGATCTCTTAATAAAAAATGCATTTTCCATGATAAAACCAAAGGTTTTTTTTTTCAAAACCATTTTACAACATTTTCTCAAATACTACTTTGAAATAAATTTCATCATATCAATATCACTATTCAAATTCCACAATTAAATTAAAAATTTTAATTTAATCAAATTTCATCAAATTTTACAACACATCCCAATTCATTGGAATTTTTTGGTATTTCCAAATTTCATGACACATCCAATTTCATATCCAAATCCCCCAATATATGTGAATTGGGTATTTAATAAATCAATTGAAATTAATTTTTAATCAACTACATTATAATAAAGCAATTGAAATTCAATAAAGAAAATTAGGGTTAATCGAATTGGCCAATCAAAATGGAACAGCCTACCTCAGGATCATAGGATCTCGAATCACAAAGCCCTAATTGGGAAACTCCAATGATGAACATCAACAATGATTATTTGAGAATAAACACTAGATTAAATATCTAAAAAGATGATATTAGATCCTCCAAAAAGGTAGATTTCTAAAAAACCCTCAGGAGGAAAAGAGGATAACTAGAGAAAGAGAACAATAAGATAAAACCTACCAAGTAGAGATCTAACATCATTTTACAATAATCAATCTATATACATAATGGAATATAGGTTTTATATAACCTTTTAGGAGCCAACATGGATGAATAAATAGTATGGGGCCATTCAAGCAAGTCTGATATCTAAAAAGATGGTTTCATGATTTTTAAACTAATTTTCAGATTAATTTTTTCCCCTACGAATGGTTAGCTAGGCAGGGACACACATTTGTTAAAACTATGTGCCCTAACTGTACACCTCATTATAAAGGAATTCTTAGTTTCTCATAGGATGGAATATAGTTTTCCAAAAAGTGTGTTATCTGTGAAAACCCTCACTATCTGGGTTTTCAATGTTTTCCCTGAGAGGGAACACAGTTTTTGGGAAACTAGTATCCAAGCATGCACAGCCCAAAAACATTCTGTATGAACCCGTGTTTTTGATCTAGACAAAATTTCATATGAATTTGAATTTTTTTTAATGGACTGTTAATTTTTAAAATGGAACTTTGAAAATTAATTCTAAGAGTTTGAATTCTTTAAAGAGATGTTTTATGACTAGGGTGAAGCCTGATAACTTTCATAGGAAACTCTAGGAGTTATAGGAGCGCCAAACCGGGAAAAGCATGTTTTAAATGACCTATAGAGGTTGCATGGTTTGTTTGAAACTATGTTCAGCATAGCAGGTAACCATGGAGCTTATTTCTGGTGGACAGAGTCTATCACACTGCCTACACACAGTTTATTAAACCATGAGCCTATCCTTCATGGTTTGTGGTAGAAGTAGTATCTAAGCATTGTTCACTACATAGTCAGAACACTGTTTCTAAACCATACGGGACAAGCCATGCAGGGTGACTTTGTTCCCTGTAAAGGGGTGAATAGGCGTTGCACGATCTATTAAACCATGTGGCATAAACCGTGCATCGAGTCCTAATTTTTTAAAAAATAATTTTATTAAAATTTATGTGAAGTTTAATATGGGATAAAGATGATTTTACTCTCTTTTTTGGCTCATGTGACACACTAACCTCCCCTTATCTCTCTCAATGTGTGATGCCTCCCTCTACATGACCTCCTTATCTTGTGAGGATTTCTCCATATTTCATGAGGAATCATGGTTGTCTCGTCAATGTGAGTCCTTATCCTCCTTCTCCTCCTCATTTATGTTGATTTTTGTACACCACCACACATTTCACCATTCAACCAATACCCTTGGGTTTAGTTTAATCCAATTTTTTGTTTTTCATCAGATATTATGGTGTGTGAAGGCTTACATGGGACTCATGTTTTTGTATTCCGACACCCACCACCTAAAACATGGAGGATAGGTTCAGTTTGGTTTTCCACCATCAATTTTGGTAAGTTTATATACCCTATTTTTTTCTCACGCCCCTTATTTGATAGTATTAAGGTGTTTATGGCTGCTATGAATAGTCTATAGTGGGTTTTGATCAATTTTGGGATGAGTGTAAGAATGTAATCAGGTATGTATATATATATATATATATATACATATAATCCTTGTATGTATTCCTTCATGGTGTAGGGAATGCTTTAATTGGTTTAAGGGTGTGTGTGTGTCTATATATATATATATATATATTTGGAGTTATAATTCATGTGAGTGGATATTAGATTCAAGTTAGAAAGTGGCGAGTGTTGACTGTTGGATTGGTCTTCATTTGAGGTAGGGTCTCTAACCTTATCCCATTGATTTAATAAAGCATTAGTGGATAATTTTATGCTTCTTGATATGTTAAATTTTAATTATAGAATGAACATCTTGTTTGAGATAAATGATTTTTTTGAGAAACAATGTCATGTTTTGAAAATAAAACCCCTTCAATGGTGGTGCGCTACTTTCAAAAAAAATATTGATAGCTGTTATATCTTGGTTAGTTGTGGTTTTAGTTTTCCATGTTTTTTACTGTTTGTATTAATATATGGTATGTCAATGAATGAACCCTATGATGTTATTGAACGAGGATTCCCATGTGTCTAAATGAGGATTTCTCCAAGTAGGTATTGGTAATCATGTAATGCTTATTATATTACATGTTTCCTATGTGATTTGTGTTAAAGTCTATGCCATGAGATATATTTCTAAGATTAAATAACCCCTTGGGTTCCTTATAAAATGGAACATGAATGGATTTTGGCCTTGGACACCCATAGGTGTGCCTATTTACCCCATATCATGGGATGTCAAACATCAAATTAATTTGCATATTGATTTTTAATTTAAATGGAATTATTATGAAGGGATGAGTGGCAATGACCCTAGGCCCTTATTATGTCATTGATGGATTAAGAATGAATTTCCTTTGTATGGATATACCCATGTGATTTTGATACTACCACATTATGAAGTAGGTTTTTTATCATTAGATGCTCGTTATAATGATTTTACCATGTGGGTTAAATGATAACTAAGACAAGTGATATCTTGATAGGATTCTTAGTCTTGTTATATATAAAATGAACATGTGAGTAATTTAATGGCCTATGAACTACTATCCCATGTGAGTTATGTTTAGACCATGCTATGAAATGAATTTATTAAGGATGGGACTCTTGTTATCATGATATGCTCACATGAGTTAAATAATGTTAAATCCATGTATTGGTGTGTTATTCATGTGATGATTGTTATATGAATCATTCACATGTGAGTAAATGAAAGGCCAAGCCTTATGAGGTTAGATAATACTGAATCAACCCCTTGAGGGGAGTTAGTTAAAGGAATCTCTTGGTTTTGACCTTGTCATGTATAATGAATTAATTAAATATAATTGATTTGATTAAATGGTTAAGTGCCTTGGGTGATATGTGGATTCATACTAGATTTCCATGGACAGACTCAATTTCCTCAAACCATGCTTATGCAGAGTGATACATAGATTCATATTATAATTCCATGAATAGACTCATATGGATTTTGAAATACAATATGAGTAATTCATGGATTCATATTAAAATTATATGGTCAGACTCATAGGGATTTTGACATATAATACTAGTGATGCATGGATTCATATTATAATTCCATGTATGGACTCATGGGGATTTTTCATATAAGTTTAGTGATGCAAGGTTACATATTAGAATACCATGGATATACTCATAGGGTATTTTGACTTGTATGTCAAGTGATGCATGGATCTAGTTATATGAAGGACTCCATGGATGGACTCAAGAGAAATGATTATATTTCAAGGGTGATACTTTGGGTTTCCATATAGGGCTACCAAGGACAAACATAGATGAAATAGACATCATACCTCACCTAGAGCGATACAGGGTTCCTGATAGGTACACTAGGGATGGGATTATAGAGATTTTGTTGATATTGTACCTCGATTGATACATGAATTCTAATATAGGAATTTCAATGAGGATATCAGTTTCTGAATTGACTGATGAATGAAATGAATCAAGTGACACATCTTACAAGACAAAACAAAATCTTGGATTTGGTCTTGATTATGGTATATAGATGGTCTAGTTTGGTATTTTGATTGTATCATATAGAGGATTTCAGGCTATGTACTGGGTCTAGAGAATCATTTAATTAATGAGTTTAATCCTCATTTAAACTTGGTAAATGAAAAATGCATGACTATTTAATTAGATACTTATCACTTAAAAGATTTTTCTTAAACGTTTTTGAGTATATGTGGAAGTATGTACTTTATATG
Organism: Viscum album; assembly: GCA_963277665.1. Lineage (NCBI taxonomy): Eukaryota > Viridiplantae > Streptophyta > Magnoliopsida > Santalales > Viscaceae > Viscum > Viscum album. Next base: position 832,706,350 of record OY728159.1, on the reverse strand, counting down.
TTTCTTACTTTTGATCACTTCCTTCATTATTATATAACCGCTTGTACACTACTATAATTTTATACTGCATGGTGGATGGGGGGTGACACTATGGGTGATCACCTACTGAGATTTATATCTCACACCCTGCTTGGGTACCATTGGTTCATGAGTAGACATACTTGTTTTCAAGGCTATAGACCTTTCTTATGTTGTAGTACTTGTATTTGGATGTTGGGAGAAAAGGACCAAGCTGGAGATCATGATTATAATGCAGATCACAAATGGGTATTTGTTATTTTTTCTTGATTTTAGTATTGAAATGTGAATCATGCTGTTTTTTTTCTTTTAGATTGTGTATCATCATTTGAAATGCAAGAATTGTATAAACTATCTTTGTCCATATTCTATTTTCAGTTAATTTTTCATCTATATTACATTGTTTAATTATTTCTTATTATTGCTTCCACTATTATCGGAATTTTTCTATCTATTACTACACAGACCTATAAGTTTGAGGGTATAGTCTCCCCACTATACTACCCTTTCACCCTCCCTGCAAGTATAACTCCTCTATAATATGGGTTGATGCTCTTGAGGACATGTGGTGACCGGTCCAACTACCGGTTTTGTGGTAAGTCGGCTTGAGACCATAAAAAGTGGTATCATAGCTATTATTTCTTTTGAATTACTATTTGGGAAGGTTTAGAGGTGACTTGGAATGTGTCAGTTCTTTTTAAATAGTCATTCTTGGGACTTATCACCCCATGTAAGGGAAATTACCAAGTGTTCACAGCTGGGGATTATAGCTTATAATGTTTGATGTTATCGTTGATGTGATTTCATCTTAAATGAATGGTCTATTTTACATGGAATATGGATTTAAGAAACATTATTGTATATTACCATTGGACCGGAATGTAAAGAAATTAAAATTCCATGTATCATTATAGGTACATAGAAATTCACATTCCATGAATATGACATTCCATGTACTGCATTAATAGGTTGTCAGCTGGGTATGATAATGTGCCATGAGTGATTCTATACTTAGTCTTGTACCATTTGAGGTAATATTTTATCATTACTATTTATTTAGCATGTCTTTCTTGTGGTGAAACATGATTAAATGATATATTCTATGATTTTTTCTTGTTTTAGTATGCTAGTTTTTATATATGAAATTGTTGCATGTGCTGAAAATTTGTTGGTTATGTGGGAGCCAATTTTCAATTGTAAGGTGTATGACGGCCTTATGATATTGGAAAGGGTGAGCCATATAGTTGAAAACTATCTAAACCTTTATAAAAGTTTATTGATCTTTTTGAAATGAAAAAGAATACTAAATTTAAATCTTAATGTGGAATGTTTTTAATTAATAGGAGAAAAATTACAACCGTAAGGTGTATAGGCATCTTATGGATTGGTAAATGGCCACCCATGTGATTGTGACTTTATATAACCATTGTATATTTGGGAATGGTTATGATTATGAAATATTAATTTTTTGAACTTTAATGGTCTGTTAACTTTTAAAATTCTCAACTTGACCCCAGTAGGTCAGTTGGGGCATGTTTTTATAAGATAAGTCATTTTGGTTTTTATGCTTTCTGTAGTTAAACAACTTTTATTTGGTTGATTTTTGATGAATAAATGTTGGTTTAATGGGACCCTTGTATGTCACCATATCATTTAGAAGAAATTTATATGCTAAATTTCCTGTTATAAGAGAATGTCAATGAATGTTATGTGTTTATAAAAGTTTTTTAGACTTTCTTGTTTTTTCTTTGAGCTGTTAGCTAAAGTGTATACCAAGTTCCTTTTTTTTATAAAATGGAAGATGAGTTTTTGATAAAATTATTTCAAATGTTAATGGTTGAACTAAATTGATGAAATGGTTTAAAATTGGAACTAAAATTGGTGCACTTTGTTTAGACACTCGTGTTAGGGTGGTTTAAATGTTTTCTGGTGGTATGCATTGGAACGGAGACTTGAGAATTTACCCATAGACACTTTATCATAGAGTTTCCTTAAATAAAAGAGTCTCTTGAGACTATATAGATATTCTTCATGTTACCTAGAGATAGGAATGATTCTTTTTCTTCGTAAGGGGCTATCCCATTATAAGTATCACCCTTAGAGCTTGATGACATGATTTCCATTGTTAGATTTTTGATATTTGGTGACATTTTGGTGTTGTGTCCCTAGTATGACATTTGTTTTTTAAATGGAAACCCTTTTTGGATGGGTGGTTATTGAATATTTACCCTTGATATGGGATTGAGCATTTTGGAATGCTCAATTCAGAAGGTAAGACATGTCTCAGGCATGGTCAACTGCTTAGGAGGTCATGTGAACATCTCTTTTCTTCAATGATGGAAGACTCATTACATCATGAACCAAGTAGATTTATGTTGGTATGAAATAATTTTAAGCTACTTTCTAGGTGAACCATTTGATACATGATTTCATAGGGCATACAACCTATGTATACTACTCAGGATGCGTCTCTTTCTTTTTTAATCTTGTGGTAGTATGTGTTGACTTACATAATACCCATTGAGTGTTAAATGCTGTAACGAGTCAATTGAGTTTTGTTTAATTGTGATCTTGATCTATTGTGTATGTCATATGGCCATATCCAAAGTAGATTGACCTGACTGTTTAAGGAAATAAGTTTGTCACACTACTAATGAGTACTATCTATTACTTGGGTGTTTTGTTAAGCCGATCAGTTAGATTTTGGATTTCATGCCAAATGTTTTCACATGGTGATCATGGCTTGTGGAACATCACACATGTATTTAAGGTGAACATGGGTCTAGTTCCCTGTTGATCATTTGATTCATCCTTTCATTCAAATAACTATGAAAATTCAATGCTAGGGAGCGTCACATTGGTTATGGTGAACATGTCCTTCCAAGTTGAAGGAACACAATTAGGGAATACCATTAAAATGGTACTTCTGTTTTCAAAGGCCTCTAAGGATTTCATGTTTTGAACCGGGTTGGTGCTTGCTCTATAGCAAGATGTTAACAAGGTTAACTATGGGTTCAACCCTTGAGAACACCATTGGTCGTGGATGGACTTTGGTGGTTATGTTAGAACGATCAGGGAAATTCCTTGAGTAAAGGCATTATGATCGGTTAAATAGAGATGCGTCGATAGGTGAAGTCATGCTTCAAACAAGTAGTTATACCGGTAGTGGTTCAACCATTGTTTTTTTGTAACCCTTGGGATCCTCTGAGTTTTTCTACTTAGTGATGATCATGTTCCTTTTCAGGACATCGTCCATGATGCTCTATGAGAGCATCAATTACACACCATACAAAATCGTTAAGCCCATTGGGATAGTTATTGATCTCTTTATTTGGTGTACACTGGATTTGTGGGTTTTTGCAGAGGCATCATTTTTATTGAGTGATACTTGGAATAACATGTAAGAACACCTTGGTTGGACTATTGGAAACATGTCACTTCTTTTAATGTGACAGCTAGGGGGATATTGCACTGGGCTCAGTCAGTGATCTATGCGGACGTTTTGGAATTTTACGAACATTTCACTTATATAATAGGGCATGGGATACCTGGGGATAGTTCTATAGACTCCACTAGGTTGAATCTGAGGTAATCTCGGACATGATATCGGGCTAAGATGAAATTATTTGAGAGTGATGTTTCCTGTGGCATGGAATTAGTGTTTGATCCATTTTTATGATACATGATGGTTTTAAATGTCTAAGTGTTTGTTTGGCCTTTAAAATTCATCTAATGATATGTGTGAGCTTCGATGAGCTTTTTTTGGAATAACTCTTAGAGGAATGGTTGAAAAGAAATTCCAATGGTGGGTGAAAACACTAATTTGGAATTGGACTCTTTCTAATGATAAATCCTAATGTGGGAAGAACCTTTCATTGGATGTTTGATAGAAGACAACAATGCCATGTATTTAGATAATAGATTATGGGTAATATTATCTTGAATGTTTCTCCGGAAAATCATGTGTTGGCTTGAGTTTTGATGGTATGAGTGTCGTGTTCTTATGTGGCAATTCGAGGTGCATTGGAAATTTAAAAATGTAATGAATCCATATTAATGATATTTCACGACCCTTATAGGTTGGGTGATTTCTTCTTTATTTTCCCCAAGGCTTCTAGGGGATGAGAAGTTATAAGATGAGGAATTTGTAAGAATCTTTTATTGGATCGAGACAAAATTCGGTGGGTACTTGAATTTTTGGCGTTTAGTGGATGTGTAATTTTTAAAACAGAACATTAAAACATAATTTTGTGAGTTGAAATGCTTCAAATGGGTGTTTTGGAATGGGGTAAAGGCTCGATAACTTTATTGGGTGGGTCAAAGAGTTTTTGGAGTACCAGACAGGGAAATGAAGGTTTAAAAGGACCTGTAGAGGGCACACAGATTGTCTAAAACCATGAAGCACATAGTATGTAATTGTGTGGCTTATTTCAAGTGGAAATATTTCCTTGCACACACTATACATGGTTTAAAAAATCATATGTCTAGATCAAAATTTTGGTGGTAGATCTATTATCTATGCACTTTACACTATATGGTTTACGCATAGTTTTTAAACCGTGCAGGACAAGCCATGTGGGGTGACTTGGTGCCCAATAAAGGGTCACATGAGTGGCATATGATCTATTAAACCATTCAGCCTAAACCCTACGTTAATATCAAATTTTAAAAATTAAATTATTTTACTAAAAATTAAATAAAATTTAAGAGTGGATAAAGGGGTTTCTCTTACCTTGATTGGGTCACACAACAAACCAGTCTCCCCTTCTCCCTCTCGACATGTGTCGACCCCCTCCATACAACATCTTCCTCTTGCGATGTTTTCTTTATATTTCATGAGTAATAATTGTTGGCTCATCATGGTTAGTCCTTATCCTCCCTATCATCTTAATTATTAGTTATTTTCGGACACCGCGCCACCTTGGACTATTCAGACGAAACCCTAGGGTTGGGTTTAATCCGAGTTGTTTATGTTCTTTCAGTGTTCGGTTGTGCGAAGGCTTCCTAGGGACTCATGGGAATCTATTATGGAATTTTCCACCAATGTCATGGTGGATAGGTTCAGTTTCTCTTACCTACATTGATTATGGTAAGTTTATAAACTATTTGTTTTGTCTCACACCCCTTATTTGAGGTCTTAACAAGTTTATGTGTGTTGGGAATTATTTGTAGTGGGTTTTGTTTATTTTTTGGGAGGAGTGCACACATGTACTCAAGTTTGTGTGTGTATGTGTCTACATATATATTTATATATATATTCTATGTGTATATTCCCTCATGGAATGGGGAATACATGCATTGTGTTAAGGGTGTGTGTGTGTGTGTGTGTGAGTGGACAATATCATCGAGTTAGAAAACATCAAGTGCCGAAAGTGTTCCGGGTCATCCTTTGAGGTAGGGTCCCTAACGTTACCCCTTTGGTTTAAGAATGCATCAATTTTTGATTTAATTCTTGTTGATAATTTTAATTTAAATTCTATAATGATCTTATTGTTTGAGATAAATTATTTTTTTGAAAAATAAAATCATTTTTTATCATAAAACCCCTCCAACGGAGGTGCACTACCTTTAAAACAAAAATTATTGATAGTTATTTAATAATTATTAGTCATGGTTTGAGTTTCCCATATGTTGTCCTATTGGTGTTAACATATATAATGTCAATTCATGGACCCTTTTATGTTATTAAACGAGGTTTCCTATGTGAATTAAATGAGGACTCTTCCATGTGGTTGTTGTTAAGCATGTAATTCATATTATATTTCTTGTTGACCATGGTATTTATATTTAATTCTATACATTTAGATAGATTTATAAGATTGAATCACCTATTAGGTTTCTTATTAAATGGAACTTGAATGGATTTTGGCCTTAGACACCCTTAGGTGATCCTTTTTACCCCAAGTCATGGGATGTTAATTATATAATTGTTTTGCATATCATTTTTTGAATTAAATGGATTATTTGGGAAGGGATGAATGACTATGATCCTTGGACCTTATTATATAATTTCTTTATTAATCATGAATTTCCTTTATATGGCTATTAGAATGTGAGTTTGATACTACTATACTGTGTAGTAGGTTTTTATGATTTAGAATCTCATTATAAAGTTTTGACCATGTGAGTTAAATGATAACTAAGACATTTGATATCTTGATAGGCTTATTAGGATTCATATATAGAAAATGGCCCTGTCAGTAATTGAATGTCCCTTTAACTAATAGACCATGTGATTAATGTTGAGACCATACTATAGAATAAATTGATTAAGCATGGGAAGATCATTATCAGGATATTCCCATGTGAGTTAAATGGTGTTAAATCCATGCATTGGTTTGTTTTTCTTGTCATGATTATTATATGAATTATTATTGTGTGAGTAAATTAAAGGCCAATCCTTATAAGGTCACAAGATACTTGAATCACCCCTTTAGGGTTGTTGGTAAAAGTATGCTCTTGTTTTGGAATTTGGTATGTATAATGAATTGTTTAAATATAATTGATTTGAGTAAATGGTTAAGATCCTTGGGTGATACGTGGATTCATATTAGAATTCCACAGATGGACACAATTTCCTTGAACTGGGTTTAACCCAACTGATACATGGATTCATATTAGAATTCCATGGATGGAATCATAAGGCTTTTGACTTATAATTCGAGTTATAAATGGATTCATATTATAATTCCATGGACGGACTCATAAAGATTTTGTATTATAAGTCGAGTGATAAATGGATTAATAGTAGAATGCCATGGATGTACTCATAGTGATTTTGAATTATATGTTGAGTGATACATGGATTCATATTATAATTTCATGGACAAACTAATAGAGGATTTTGAATTATATATCGATTGATACATGGATATAGTTATATTTTTTATTCATTGGATAGACTCAAGGGAAATAATTATATGTAATGGGTGATACATTGGGGTTTTTATATAGGACCTCCAAGGATGGACTCAAATGACATGAACTTCATACCTCACCTAGAGCAATACCAGGTTCCTGAAAGGTTTTATAAATATGGGATTGTATGTTGTTGGTTGATATTATACCTTGAGCGATAATTAAATTCCAACATAGAAATGTCAATAATGGAATCAGGTTCCAAATTGATTAAAGAATTAAATGAATCATATGACGATCTTCTAAGACAAAGAACATGCTTGGATTAGATCTTGATTATTATTTATAGATGTCCTGGTTTGGAATCATGATTGTATCATACGGGGGATATCGGGCTATGCACCGGGTCTCATGAATTATATAATTAATGAATTTAATCCTTATTTGAACTTGGAAAATGAAACAAGTATGAATATTTAATTATAGACTTCTCAATTAAATTTGTTTTCTTAAACGTATTTAAGTATATTTAGAATCATATAATTTATAGGTTTCTTAATTTTTAGTGCTTCTATAATTGTTATATAATTGATTTCACACAGCCATAATTTCATAACACAAGATGGACTGGGCGTGACATAGTGGGTGCCATCCTACTGAGATTTATATCTCAAACCCTACTCAGGTACCAATGGTTCCTAATTAAAACTACTTTTTTGAAGGGCTATAGACCGTTCTTGGGTCTAATTTCTTATATCTATAAGTTTAGAGCAGAGGGCCAAGTTGGATCTTTGGATGATCGTGGAGATCACCCGTGGGGCTTTAGTTTTTTTTTTGATCTTTGTATTGAAATGTAAAGAATTCTATTTTTTTAACTATTTTATCTTATGTATAATCATTTGGAATAAATGTAATATATAAACGGGTGTTGGTCATATTCTATTTTCATTCTATATTTCATCTGTATCCCACTGTTTATTTATTTATTATTAATTCTTCCACTGATATCTTATTTTTTCTATATGTTACCACTATGCACATTGAGTATGATTGTATAGTCTCTCTACTGAACTACTTTTGAACCCTTAATTCTATTAAATATTATCCTACATACTAGGAAATGTTATTGAGACTATTTTTCAATTGGTCCGTCTATCGGTTTAGTATTAAGTCGGTTCAGGATGTTACAATTTCAAAATTTTCCAAATTAACTCACAAAGAATCCCCAAACTAACCCATCCAAGGCATGAAAAAATAGGTTTTTAGGAATTTTAAAAATTAGAGAAAGTATATTAAAAAAATAATATAGATATTTATTCAAATATAATGAAAAATGTAAAATGATCATAAGAAAGTGATTGTTTCAAGAGAAATTTATCTATCCTAAAACAATGTGAGAATTTAGAATATTTTTTTACCACTATGTTAACCTTTAAATTGTATCCCAATGATGAATAAACCCAAAGATAAACATGAATAATCATGAATAATCATAAATAATCATGAAAAAAAGTTATTCATGTTAGATTCATAAAAGGGATAGTATATACACCATCAAAGACTGGATAGGTTTATATTAACAAACATGTCTTAATAAAATGGAAATTGAGATGAAATCCCTTACCACTTGGCATCATTCATGTAAAATATAATTGGATGAAATGAAAATATAAATAATAAAGACCATAAACTATGATGTATAAAATATATTAAAGGAATAAGGGTTATCCAATACACCATATAAAATAAATTAGGTGAACAAAAATAAAATCGAACTCGTTGAAGGAAAATTGAAATGAAGTCCCTTTCCTCACACATCCTTTTATTAACATGCTTTATCCTCCTGTATAATAGATTTAATAATGTTTTTAAATTATTTAGGTATTATATTAATTTTTAAAATATCATATTTGATCCACTTATATCATTTTTCTACCTTTTTGTTAATAATAATTAACTGTTTTCATTGTGTCACGTGTTAATTGCCTTCTTATCTCATGTGTGTTTTGTAATGAATATTCTGATTCAAAAACATATTTTATATTTATATTATTTATATATGATATGTGAATGGTATGGTATTTGGTGATATTATAAACATTCAAAATTGGAATCATGTCATATATATCACATATTTTCAATAAATTTATCCTCATTACCTTCCATCTAATTTCTATGTGAAAAATGATTCACATCACTCTATAAGCTGGTAGTCCATCGTACACAAAAGCGACAGTATAAAATTTAAAATAGAATGGAATGTAAGAAGAAATGTGTGATATTATAATTCAATAATTTTAGTAATACCACAATAATAATTTCAATGTTTTAAATAAATCATTATATCCATCTTTGAAAGTTTGTGATGTAAAACGAATTATATCGATTTCGTGAGGCGGTAGTCTGTGGTACGCACTATCAAAGGGTTTATTTCCTCATTGATTTAAGAGATGATATATATAGGTCATTACCTTAAAATAATGAAATCATGGAATATATAAGATACTAATTTTATTATATAATCATTTTTTAATAATATTTTAAGGAGGTGGTTTTAGAAATGAAATAAAAATACTCCATTAAGAAAATTACCTCTTCTTCAGGTGACCTCATTAGGTTTGAACCAAAATCCTTCCTAGAATAGATTTATGATCACACCAAGGGATCTATTATTTTGGAAGGGGATTAAATAATTTAATTTAATAGTTATTTTATGAATTAAATGGATAAAGAAGTGTGATTAGGTGAGGATAGCGGTATCATTTTACAAGTGGTGAAGATGAAACACATAGAATTTTCGAAACGAATCAGTTAAACCTATTTTTTTCACGTCTGAAGCCTAAAAAATATAATATTCTAGAAACTCAGAGTTTATATATTTTAAATATTTCCATACAATTTCTATTTTATATATTTTTAGTTCATTTTAAACATGTATCTTCTGTGTTTATCCCCAAGGTAAATCAGGTTTTACCTTAAACACGGTAACTAATATTTTCTACAAAAACTACTAATAATGGTAAAAAATAACTTTAATAGATTATATAATATAATTTATTTTAATTCCTAATGTTGAATATATTTTTAAAATTTTAACTCAAATAAGTTAATCAATACAATTTAAAAATATAGTCGCATACGTGATGAAAAAAATGGGTTTACAAAAATTAATTTCTCATAAGTATATAAAATTTTAATATTAATAATCATAATAAAATTGATCCAATGTCCTAAATTTTTATGATTATAAAATATATTTTCAAATTTTCATATATTACCCATTTAAAATATAATTTATCTATGTAAATAATTTAAATGAAAAGGATGTATTCAAATAATAATAAGTATTTTTTATTATTCATCGGAAAACAAAACTCTTCAGAAAAATATGAAAAATTAAATTTGATCTAATCTTAATATAATTATTTCAAAAATGAATTATTTTTATATAAAAAATTCTGATAGTTTTAAAAATTAATATTTTCATAAGAGTGAGTGATGCGATAAAACCTTTTTCTTTAAAAAATATAGTATTATCATAAAAAATGTTTTCATTAAAATGTTTATTATTATATTTATAGTCAATATATATATTATTTTTTATTTATAGGTTTATAAAACACAAAATATTCATAATTTATTTAATACTATTCATAATATCAATCATAATTTCTATATTATATGATATATTCCATGATTATGTGCCTGTTTTAGCATGCCATTTTTTATATATGAAATGGATGTATGTGCTGAAAATTTGTTGGTTGTGGTTTAGATGGGATCCAATTTTCAATTATAAGGTGTATGACTGCCTTATGATGTGGAAAAGGGTAACTCGTATTCTTGAACCATATCTAAACCTTTATAAAAGCTTATTTAATTTTTTGAAATGATAAAGGCTACTAAGGATAAATGTTAAAGTGAGATGTTTTTAATTAATTGAAGAAAAATGACAACTATAAACAGTATAGGTGTGTTATGGATTGGTAGATGGACACCCATGTGACTAAGCCTTTGTATAACGATTTTATATTTTCTAAAGGTTGTGATTATTAAAGATTAATGTTTTGAACATGGCTGGTTGGTTAAATTCTAAAATTCTTAATGGACCCAAGTAGGTCTATTGGGGAATATTTTTATAAGATAAACCATTATGGTTTTTATGATTTCAATAGATAAAAAACTATTATTGGGTTACTTTTTTAAAGAATCTAGGATTGTTTTATGGGACCCTCATAGGTCACCATATCAGTTAGAAGTAATTTATGTTCTAAATTTCTATTATAATGGAATGTCAAGGAATGTTATGTGTTTATAAAGGAAGTTGTAAAAACATTATTGTTTTTTCATTGTGTTGTTAGCTAAAGTGTTTACCAAGTTCCTTGTTTTATAAAATGGTATGTGACATTTTGTTAAAATTATTTCAAATTTTAAACGTTGAAGTTATTTAATGAAATGGTTTTAAATTGGAACTAAAATTGGTTCACTTTGTTTAGACACTCATGTGAGGTTGGTTTAAAAGTTTTTCGGTGGTATGCATTGGAGAGGAGACATGATCATTTAACCATAGGATATTTCTCATAGAATTTCCTTAAATAAAAGAGCCTCTTGAGCCCAATGAGATCTGGTTCACGTGACCTAGATAAAGGGAAGATGCTTGTGCTTCGTAAGGGTCTAGCATGTTGTAGGTATCATCCTTCGAGTTTGATATTTTTCTTCCCACTATGAGATTTTTTATGTTTGGTGTCATTCCGGTGTCATGTCCCTAGTATAAAATTTGGTTTTAAAAATAATTCACTTGTTTGGATGGGTGGTTGTTGCATCTTCACCCTTAATATAGGAATGAGCATCAAGTAATTCTCGATTCAGTAGGTAAGACATGTATTAGGCATGGTCAGCTGCTTTGGAGGTCGTATGAACCTTTCATTTCATTAGTGATGGACAACTCGGTGCATCGTCATCTGAGTATTTTGAAGTTGGGATGATTTGATTTTAAGCTATTTTTTTAGGAACCATCAGGTTCTTGATTTAATAGGGTATAAAACCTATAGATACTATTTAGGATGTTCCTTTTTCTCTTGTAATATTGGAGTAGTGTATGTTAGCATACACGATACACATCGAGTGTTAAATGGTGTAACAAGTCATTTGATTTTAGTTAAATCGTGATCTTGAGTTGTTGTGTATATCTTTTGGCCATCTCTAGAGTAGAGTGACCTGAGAATTTAAGGAAATATGTTTTTCCTACTGCTCAGGAGTAATATCTATTACTAGGGTGTTTTGACATGATGGTCGGTTTGATTTTGGCTTTCATGCCAAATGTTTTGACACGATGATCATGGTTTGGGGAACATCACATGTGCATTTAAAGTGAATATGGGTCTATCACCCTGGAGAGTAGTTGATTTATCATTTCTTTCAATGACCATGACACTCCAATGTTGTGGATCATCACATTGGTTATAGTTAAAGTGTCATTCCATGTAGAAAGAACACAATTAGGGAATACCTTTATGATTCGTACTTGTTTTTGAGTTACAATAAGGATTTTATATTTTGAATTGAGTTGGTTCTTTCTTAATATTATGATGTTGACGGGGTTGACTATGGGTTCAACCCTTTATAACACCATTGGTCATGGTTGGACATTGGTGGTTATGTTAGAGTGATCAGGGAAATTCCTCACAGTAGAGGAATTGGGATCTGTTAAATGGAGATGTGTCGATATGTGAAGATGAGATTACTACAAATAGTTTGACCAATAGATGTTCAAAAACTCTATTTTTGGTAACCCTTAGGATCCTATTAGTGTTTCTACATAGTTATGATCTTCTTCCCTGTCATGAATTCATTCAAGATTCACTATGAAAGCATCGGTTATACACCACACTACAGTTTGAAAGCCATTGGGATAGTTCTTGGTCTCTTTTTTAGAATATGTTGGAATCATGTTTTTTCATTGATGATTCTTTTATCCTGAGTGATACTTGGTATCCCATGTTGGAATGCCTTTGATGGACTATTGGACACATGCCACTTCTTTTGACATGACTTCCAAGAAGATGCCACACTGGGCTCAGTTAGAGATCTATGTGGACGTTTTGGATTTTTATGAACATATCACTTATAGAATAGGGAATGGTCTACCTAGGGATAGTTCCATAGAATTAATTCGCTTGAATCTGAGGATATCCTAAACATGTTATCGAGCTTAGATGAAATTCTTTGAGACTGATGTTTCTAGGGGTTTGGACCCATTTGGATCCTTTTCTTCTTATATATGTCAGTTTTAAATGTCCGAGTGTTGGTATGGACTTGAAAGGTCATTAGTATATAGGTGTGAGCTTCAGAGAGCTTGTTTGTAGGATAACTCTTAGGGGAATGGCTTGAAGGAAATTCCAATGGTGGGGGAAAACACTGGTTAGGAATTGGAATCATTCTAATGATAATGCCAAAGGTGGGGACCACCTTTTGTAAGATGTTTAAAGATGAAAACATGATGATTTCATTGGTTAAGTGTGCTTGGTTAAGAGTCTCTCTGATGTTTCAGTTGAAAACAAGTTTTTTCTTGAGTTTTGATGACATGTGTGTCGTGTACCTATGTAGTCATTTGAGGTGCATTAGATTATGAATCCATTTTAATGAAGTTTAATGACCCTTATAGGTGGGTTTATGCCTTTTTTGTTTTCCCCATGCCTTCTCGGGGATGAGAAGTTATATGATGGCGAGTCTGTAAGAACCTGTGTTTTGATCCAGACAAAATTCTATGGGAATTTCAATTTTTAGAGTTTATTGGATGGGTTATTTTTTTAAAAAATAAGTATGAAACTAAATTTTTAGAGTTGTAATGATTCAAATGAATTTTTTTGTATTGTTTTGATGGCCTGATAAATTTCTTGGGTGGATCGAGGAGTTTTGGGAGTGCCGAACTGGGAAAATTAAGTGTTAAAGGACCTGTTGATGGTGCATAGATTGTCTAAAAATGTGAAGCAGATAGCATATAACTATGCGGATTATTTCTAGTGGAAAAAGGTTATCACATGATCTGCAAAAATATTCAAAACCATGTGAATAGCCTAAATGTTTAGTGGAAGTCGTAGTAGCTAAGCACTGTACATCGCACGATCGGTGCACAATTTCTGAACCATGTAGGACAAGCTATGTGGGGTGCCTTGGGGCCCAGTAAAGGGGTGCATGAGAATCAAATAGTCTATTAAACCACGCAACCTAAACCCTTGCCTAAAAATTGATTTTCAAATTTAAATAATTTTAATAAAAAATAAATGAAATTTAATAGGGGATAAACGGGTTTCTCCTACCTTGTTTGGGTCGAACGACACACCAACCTCCCATTCTCCCTCTTGGAATACGACTCCCCCCTCCACATGACCTCTTCATCCGGGAATTAATTTTCTAGATTTATTGACGAATCTTGGTTGGATCATCAAGTTGGGTCATTCTCCTCCCTATACTCTCTATTTTAGGCGATTTTCAGACACCCTACTACCTTGGACCATTAAGACGAAACCCTAGGGTTGGGTTTTTACTGGGTTTTTCTTGTTCCTTTGGTATTAGGTTGTGTGAAAGATTCCTAAAGACTCGTGGGCCCATATTTTTTCAACCTCTTCCAATGGTGTGGTGGATGGGTTCATTTTGGCTTGCCTCCTTCTATTCGGGTATGTTTCTAAACCCACTATTTTGACTCACACCCCTTATTTGAGAGTCTTAAGGGGTTTATGGGTACTGGGAATTGTTTTTAGTGGGTTTTGATTATTTTTAAGAAGAGAGAACACATGTACTCAGGTATATATATATATATATATATATATTCCATGTACATAATACCTTGTGGAATAAGGAATATGTGCATTGGGTTAAGGTTATATATATATATATATGTGGATGTATGTGTGTGCGAGTGGACAGCTGCTTCGAGTTAGAAAACTTCATGTTCCAAAAGTCATCTTGGACTTCTTTTGAGGTAGGGTCCCTAACTTTACCAATTTTGTTTTAGATTTCATAAGTTCTTATTTATTGATTCTTGATAATTTTAATTGAAATTCAGGAATGAACTTCTTGTATGAGATAAATTATTTGTTTTAAAAAAAATCATTTTTTATAATAAAACCCCTCCAATAGAGGTTCACTACCTTCAAATCAAAAAGTACTGATAAATCATAAATAATTCTTAGTTATGGTTTGAGTTTTCAATATGTCTTCCTATTGGTGTGGATATATGGAATGTAAATTCATGGAACCTTTGATGTTATTAAATGAGAACTCTTCCATGTAGATGGTGTTAAACATGTATTGATTATTTTATTTCTTGTTGACCATGTGAGTTATGTTTAAGTCTATTCCTTAAGATAGATTCCAATGATTTAATCACCCCTTGAGTTGCTTATTATATATAACAAGAATGAATTTTGGCCTTAAAAACCCTTAGGTGTTTTTTACCCCATGTCATTTGATGTCATTCATATAATTGATTTGCATATCAATTTGTGAATTAAATGGATTAGTTGAGAAGGGATGAGTGACCATGACCCTTGGCCCTTATTAAGTCATTTCTTTATTAAGCGGGAATTTCCATCGTATAGATATTCCCATGTGAGTTGGATACTTCCACATTGTGTAGTAGGTTATTAATCTTGAGAAGCTCATTATAAATTTTTGACCATGTGAGTTAAATTATAACCAAGGAATATGATATATTGATAGGATTATTATGCTTTTTATAGAGAAAATGGTCATGTATTTAATTAAATAAACCTCGAACTACTAGCCCATGTGAGTTATGTTGATACCTTTCTATGGAATAAATTTATTAAGCATGGGAAGATCATTATCATGATATTCTCATGTGAGTTAATTGGTGTTAAAGCCATGCATTGATTTTTTTTCATATCATTCCTATTATATGAATTATTCCCACATGAGTAAATGAATGTCCAGTCCTTATGAGGTTGAAAAATATTGGAATCACACTCTTGTGGGGTGTTGGTTAAAAGATGATATTTGTTTTTACCTTGGTATGTATATTGAATTTATTAAATAGAATTTATTTGATTAAATGGTTAAGAGTTGTGGGTGATACATGGATTAATATTAGAATTCCAAAGACTGACTCAATTTTCTTGAACTGTGTTTAAGTTGACTAAAACATGGAATCATATTATAATTTCAGGGATAGACTCATAGGGATTTGTACTTATAAGTCGAGTGATACATGGATTCATAGTAAAATTCCATGGATGACCTCGTAGGGATTTTGGCATATATTCTTAGTGATACATGGATTCATATTAGAGTTCCTTGTACAACCTCATAGGGGATTTTGAATTATATATTGAGTGATACATGGATACAGTTATATGAGTTATTCCATGGACAGACTCAAGGTAAATGATTATATGTCATGGGTAATACTTGGGGATTCCATATAGAACTATCAAGGATGGACTCAGATGACATGGACTTCATAGCTCACCTAGAGTGATATCGAGTTCTTGAGAGGCTTTCCACGGATGGCCTTGTAAGGTGTTGTTTGATATTATACCTTGAGTGATACTTGAATTACAACATAGGAATGTTAAGAATAGACTCACATTATAAATTGATTAATTAATGAAATGAATCTAGTTGAAATTCTTCTAATAAAAAGAACAAGCTTGGATTCAGTCTTGATTATTCTGTACAGATGGCTTGTTTTGGCATCATGATTGTATCATACGAGCAGCTTCAGGCTATGCACCGAGTCTCGATAATTATATAATTAATGAGTTGAATCATCATTTGAATTTGGTAAATGAAACAATTTTGAATATTTAATTATATAATTCTCACTTAAATTATTTTTCTTAAACATATTTGAATATACGTGAAATTGTATACTTTATAGGTTTCTTAATTTTGAGTACTTCCTTAATTGTTATATAAATGATCGCACACTACCAGAATTCCATCACAGAGGATAGATTGGGCTTGATAATGTGGGTTCAACCCAAAAGAGATTTATATCTCACACCATATTCTGGTACAATTGGTTCCTAAGTATAACTACTTGTTTTCAGGTATATGGACATTCCTTGTGTTTTATTTCTTATATCTAGATTTCTGGAGAAAAGGACTAAGATGGATCTCTGAATGTTCGTAGAGATCACCCATGGGGCTTTGCTGGTTTTTTTCTTGATTTCTGTATTGAAATGTGAATCATGTTGTTTATTTTCATTTTATCTTATGTATCATAATTTGAAATACATACATTGTATAAAATGGTGTTGTACCTATACTATTTTCAGTTGATATGACATTTTTATTCTACTGTATAATTATTTCTCATTACTGCTTCCACTAAAATCTTATTTTTTCTATCTATTACCACTATGCACATTGAGTATGAAGGTATAGTATCCCCACTAAAATACTTTTGAACCCTCAATGATAGTTAGTATTCTCTTGAATATGGGAAGATGTGCTTGAGTCTATTTTCTGACCGGTCTGTCTATCGGATTAGTGTTATGCCGGGGATCAAATGTTACACTTTTAAAATATTCTTGATTTTCTCTAAAAATAACCCCAATCAAACCCAGCCAAGGCATTAAAAAAGAGGGTTTTAGGAATTCATGAAATTTGATAAAGTTTGTTAAAAAATAATATAAATATTTATTGAAATATAATGAAAAATGAAAAATGATCATAAATAAGTGATTGTTTCAAGATAAATTTAACTATAACAAAATAATGTGAGAATGTTCAATATTGTTTACCACTTTGTGAACCTTTAAAGTTTATCCCCTTGATGAATAAACACAAAAATAAAGATGAATAATCATTAATAAAAATTTATTCATGTTAGATGAATTAAAGGGTCAGTATATACACTATAAAAAATAGGATAGGTTCATATTAAAAAATATGTCTTAATAAAATAGAAATTGAGATGAAATCCCCTACCAGTTGGTATCATTCATGTAAAATATAATTGGATGAAATAATTAAAATTTAAATAAAAAAGACCATAAACTATGAAGTATTCAAGATATTAAATGAATAAGGGTTATCTTGTACACTATATAAAAGAAATTAGGTGCACAACAATAAAATAGGACTCGATGATGGAAAATTTAAATGAATTCCATTTCCTCACACATCCTTTTATTAACATTCTCTAACCTCATATATGATCAATTTGGTAATGTTTTAAAATTATTCTTGTACTATTTTCATTTTTAAAATATCATATTTGATACACTTATATCATTTTACTACATGTTTGTTAATAATATTTAATTATTTTCATTGTTTTGGGTGTTAATTTTATTCTTTTATCGTGTGTGTTTTGTAATGAATGCTCTGATTCATGAACATATTTTATATTTATATTATTTATATATGATATGTTAAATGGAATAGTAGTTGGTGATATGATAATCATTCATAATTGAAATAATGTTATATATATAACATATTTTCAATAAATTTATCCTTATTACCATCCATCGAAATTGTATGTGAAAATGATTCACCTCACTCTAAAAAGAGATAGTCCACTGTACACAGAAGTGACAATATAAAATTTTTATTATAATTGAATGTAAGAAGGAATATGTGATATTATAATTAAATAATTTTATTAATGCCAAAATAATAATATTAATGTGTTAAATAAATCATTATAACCATCTTTGAATGTTTGTGATGGAAAACAAATTATATCAGTTCGGGAGGCTGAAGTCCATCGTACACACTGTTGAAGGGTTTTATACTTGATTGATTTAGAAGAAAATAGATATAGGTTATTATCTTGACATAATAAAATCAAGGAACATTTAAGATACAAATTTTATTATATAATCAGGTTTTAATAAGATATTATAGAGGTGGTATTAGAAAAAAAATAAAAACACTCCATTAAGAACATTACCTCTTCTTTAGGTATCCTTTTTAAGTTTTAACCAAAACCCATCCTAGGAAGGATTTATGATCACACCAAGGGATATTTTACTTAGGGAGGGGATTAAAAAAATATTAGGTATTGGATGAAAAAAATGGATATGGAAGTATGATGATGGTAGGATATGGTGTAGCCTTTTACAAGTTGGGAATATGACACGCATGGAATTTAGAAATAAATCCATTAAACCCATCTTTTTATCATGTAAAAATCCTAAAACATTAGAAATTATAGAACCTTATAGTTTATATAATTTAACTATTTCTATACAATTTCTATTTTAAAAAATTTTAGGTCATTTTAAAACTGTATCTTTTATGTTTAACCCCAAGGTAAATTAGGTTCTACCTTAAATATAATAATTATTTTTTTCTACAAAAACTATTATTAATGGTAAATAATAATTTTACCATATTAGATAATACGAATTATTCTGATTCCAAACATGGAATATATTTTTTCAAATTCAACTCAAATAAGTGAATGAATCCAATTTAAAATTATACTCGCATACATGTTGAAAAAATACCGTATCCAAAGAGAAAATTATCATAAGTATATAAGGTTTTAATGTCAATATTCAATATTAAATTTACTCCACTATTGTAAATTCTACTAAATATAATTTAATTTAACTAATTTTAATCTATAACATACTTAAAA
This sequence comes from Viscum album, assembly GCA_963277665.1. Lineage (NCBI taxonomy): Eukaryota > Viridiplantae > Streptophyta > Magnoliopsida > Santalales > Viscaceae > Viscum > Viscum album. Next base: position 832,686,855 of record OY728159.1, on the reverse strand, counting down.
TATAATTTATCTTTTCAAATAATTTAAATGAAACAGACCCATTCAAATAATAATAAGTATTTTTCATTAATCATCAAAAATGAAACTCTTAAAAAAAATCTGAAATACTCACCATGAGATAATATAAATATATATATTTCAAAAATGATTTATTTTTATAAAAAAAATTCTGACAGTTTCAAAAATTAATTTTATCATTAGTTTGAATGATGCAATGAAACCATTTTCTTAAAAAAATAGTTTTTTTGTAAAACATTTTTTTCACATTAAAATGATTATTATTTTATTTATAGTCATAGATATAATCATTTTTCTTTATATATTTATAAAAAAAATTATCATAATTTATTTAATACTATTCATAATCTATAACTGAATGGTTAGATTAGACGATATATTCCATTATTTTGTGCATGTTTTATAATGCTATTTTTGATATATGAAATGGATGCATGTACTGAAATTTTGTTAGTTTTAGATTTGGTGGGATCTATTTTCAATTGTAAGGTGTATAGATGCCTTATGATGTGGAAAAGGGTAACTCATATACTCAAACCATATGTAAACCATTATAAGAGTTTATTGAATTTTTTGAAATGAAAAAGGTTACTAAATATAAATGTTAAAGTTGGATTTTTTCGATTAATGGAAGAAAAATTACAACCGTAAGGTGTACGAGAATCTTATGGATTGGAAGATGGCCACCCATGTCATTGAGCCTTTATATAACCATGGTATATTGGGGAATGGTTATGATTATGAATGCTTTAAGTTTTAAACATCAATGGTTGGTTAACTTTTAAAATTATCAACTAGACCCACGTAGGTCAGTTGTGGCATGTTTTTATAAGATAAACCATTATGGTTTTTAAACTTTTAATAGTTAAAAAAATGTTATTGGGTTTCTTTTTGATGAATCCAGGTTGGTTGAACGAGACCCCTCTAGGCCACCATATCGGTTAGAATTAATTTATGTGCTAAATTTCCTATTATGAAGGAATGTCAATGAATGTTATGTGTTTATAAAGAAAGTTATTCAGACTTTCCTATTTTTTTCTTTGAGTTGTTAGATAAATTGTATACCAAGTTCCTCATTTTATAAAATAGTACATGAGATTTTTTTTAAATTATTTTCAAATGTTAAAGGTTGAAGTCAATTAATGAAATGGTTTAAATTGGAACTGAATGTAGTGCGTTTTTTTAGAAACTTGTGTGAGGGTGGTTTAAATGTTTCTCTATGGTATTCATTGGACCTGAGACATGAGCGTTTACCCATATATAGTTTCTCATATAATTTCATTAAACAAAATAGCCTCTTGAGCCTAGTGAGATCTATTTCACATGACCTAGAGATAGAGATGATGTTTTTTCTTCATAAGGGTCTATCACATTGTAGGTAGCACCCTTAGAGGTTGATGTATTACTATTCGATGTGAGATTTTTGATGTTTGGTGTCATTCCAATGTCATGAACCTAGTACGATTTATTTAAAAGGAATCCCTTATTTGGATGGGTGGTTGTTGTATCTTGACCCTTGATATGGAAGTGAGCATCGAGGAATGCTTTGTTATGTTGGTAAGACATGTCTCGATCATGGTCAGCTCCTTAAGAGGTCATGCTAACCACTCTTTTCTTCAGTGATGGATGACTCGGTACATCATCATCCATGTAAATTGATGTTGGGATGATGTGATTCTACGATATTTTTTATGTGAACCAATCGGTACTTGATTTCATAGGTTATACAACCTATGGAAACTATTCAAGGCGTGCCTTTTTCCCTTTTAATATTGGGATAGTATCTTTTGAAATACATGATACTCATCGAGTGTTAAATGGTGTAATGATTAATTTGAGTTTAGTTAAATCATGAGATTGAGTTTTTGTGTATGTCCTCTAGCCATCTTCGAAGTAGAGTGACCTGAGCATTTAACGAAATAAGTTTGTCCCACTGCTCGAGAGTATTATCTGTTACTATGGTGTTTTAAAATTCCAGTTTGTTCGATTTTGGGTTTCCTGAATTTTTTTTTCATATGGTGATCATATTTTATGGGATTTCACTTGTTCTTTTAAAGTGAATATGGGTCTAGTTCCCTAGTGAGCAGCTAATTTATCATTTTCCTTCAATTACTATGACACTCCAATGTTGGGGAGCATCACTTAGTAGCATGATGTTGATGGGGTTGACTATGGATTCAACCCTTGAGAACACTTTTGGTCATGTATGGACTTCGGTGGTTTTGTTAGAATGATTATGGAAATGCCTCAAGGTAAAGTCATTATGATCTTTTACATGGAGATTCATAGATAGTTGAAGTCGATCTTCATAGAAGTAGTTCAACCGGTAGTGGTTCGGCCATTATTTTTCTAGTAACCCTTGGGATCCTCTTAGTGTTTCTACTTAGTGACGATCATGTTCCCTATCATGATGTCATCCATGATGCACTATGAGAGTGTTCGTTAAACACAACACTAATTTTTGAAAGCTATTGGGATAGTTCTTAATATCTTTTTGTGGTGTATGATGGATGTATTGGTTTTTTCTTATTGTTCCTGAGTGATACTTAGGGTCCCATTTATAAAGGCCTTGGACAGATTATTGGACACTTGTTTCTTCTTTTGACATGATAGCCAGGTAGATGTCGCACTAGGCTCAGTCAGTGATCTATGTGTACATTTTGGCTTTGTGCAAACATCTCACTTATAGTATGGGTCATGGGATACCTGGGGATAGTTCCATATACTCCATTAGGTTGAATCTGAGGTTATCCTAGACATGTTATTGGGATCAGATGAAAATATTTTAGAGTGATCTTTCTAGTGGGATGAAACCAGTTTGATCCTTTCTTGATGATACATTTTAAATGTCAATGTAACGTCCCGGTTCCAAGTTCTACACAAAGTTTCCCCATACCTGGTTCATCACATGGCCTCAAGCACATTTCCCTAATCTCTAGAGGCTACCGACTAGCAGTGAGGGCCTTGGGTGTGATAGTGGTAAAACTATGCCCTCATTGGCAGAATATGCACATTGGAATAATGAATAATAAACAGCAGCAGAAGCAGTAATATCATACAATAAGGAAATAGTGGAAGACTGCAAGTAGATAATCAATTGAAGAACATATATAAATGATGGATGTCACATATTTCTAGGAATGAATCCAAACAAATCACAATGCTGTAAATACAATACAAAACCAAAGTACAAAGGAAAACATGTAACTCCAGCAGTATTGCAAGCCTCAGCTTAGTCACATGCTCTCTATCTCCATAAGAATAATGTACCTGAAGTAGAAGGGCGCTTTCACTTATCTATACCTGCAATAATATAATCTTTCTGGGCCCAAAAGAATGACCCAAATAGGGTGTCAGATGAATCCAAGTAGGCAACCACCCAAATATTTGTTCCAAACTGTCTGTGAATATATATAGTAGGTAATATGAAAAATGATGTAATAAACAAGGGAGTACTAAAAAGTAAACAATCATATAATTTCAACTACATTCATTTAAATTTATCAATTATTCATCCTAACATTCATATGAAACCCTCTGGGAAAGTTCTCACAGCCTAACCCCTCTGGTTCAACTAATCATTTAAACAATGAAGTTATAACGACACTCTGTGAAATCTCACACAATCTAACCCCTTTGGTCTCACACAAATAGAGACTCTTTAAGGAATCAGTCATCATTAATTCCCCCTATGTTCTTTTAATTATAACTATATACTCTATATGGAAGTACTCAACACCAATTCCCCATATGTTCTCATAATGGTATACTATAGACACTCTGATGGAGCACTCATCATTAATCCCTCTTATGGTCTCACAATATAAATTGTATAAAAAAACTCTGGGGAATCCCTCAACTTCAATTCCCCCTATAGTCTAACAACACCAGGTTCTCATAGCCCTATGTAATGCAATCATGCACAAATGATATCCAGAAGCCCAAGTAACTCTCAAATACTACTTGGCTAAACAACTACAAGGCATATCACAATCTTGTTATATAATATCAACTTTATCCTAACAGCACTTGGCATAGAAAACAAAATAGCCTAATAGGATGTTCTAGACAGGACAACCAATATAAAACAAACAAGGGAAACACATCCATAAGAAAGGTAAAAAAACTAATTTATAATCAAAACCCTTACCCAAGAAAATAAACAAATGCAGGCATCAACAAGGTTAAAATTACAATACACACAATACCCTAAACTAGGGTATCTGGCACTTTTTTCACATATAATCCAAATACATCTATGGAAAGTCACAAAACACATACCTCGACATTGTTCGATAAATATAGGTGAATATCATCCTTTTATTTAACCTAGAACATCATAGAACTACAAAAACATCAAAATTATCAACCACAAATATCTCGTGAAAGAAGAGAAATCATGAGAAGTGAACCAAGAAGAAGGAAGAAATCACCAAGGTGATTCCAATGTAATCGACGGTGTTTGATTTAGAGAATGGACGATGGATTGGGGGCTTGGAAAAAATTTGACGATTCTTGTTTCTCCTGGACAAGACGAGGCTATAAGAAGGTGTTTCTATCAATTAGACGTGACCCTAGTCCGATTTAACAAATAAAAAGAAAAGTACATGATATGTTAATTTAATTTACCCATCGTTTATATTCCTTAATTGACCTCCACTTTAGGCGGTCTCCAGGTCACCCCACATTACCACGTACTCGGTCATTTCACGGCTTGTACATGGCTACCCGTGACTACCAGGTACATAGTGTGTATTCCTATGTACATGGCGTGTACTCCTTAAATTTCCAAAATACTATTCTTTTTCTCAAAAAACAACTTCAATCCAGATCTATACCTAAAATGAAGATTCAGGTACTTACAAACTTCCCCCCTTAAAGAAATTTTTCCTCGAATTTCCCTAACAAGGAGGCGTAGATGAAGAATTCCCAAACCGCTCCTGCCACTATGATCGCACATCATCCTCCCTATCCCATGTCTCTTAATGAACTCATCTGTGGTGCCACAACACCCATACCAGAGGAACAGACTGGCCCTGGGAACCATCGCACTGTGACCAACAATCCAGATAGGATGATCCTTGAAGGATGCATCCACCTAAAACTCAACCTCCTCATATTGAAAAACATGAGATGGGTCTGAGAAGTAACATTATAGCTAAGAAACGTAGAAGACTTTGTGCATAGCCCGGTACCTCTGAGGTAACTACAATCGATAGGCAACTGGACCGACTCCCTCCAAAACCTCAAACGACCCAATGTATCTTTGTGAATGTTTTCCATGTATCATAATCCACCTGTGTCCTATCCTCGGTGTAACATGTAAGAAAAACTGATCTCCGACCTCAAATTACAGAGCTCATCTTCGTCTATTAGCATAAGACTTCTTTCGTGACTGTGCAGTAGTCATCCTCTTTTGAATCAACTCCACCTGCTCTGTTGTCTCCTGGACAAGATAAGGTCCCAGCATAGTTGCCCCTCCTGCCTCCAGCCAACATAGGGGTGATCAGCATCGCCTACCATAAAAAACCTTATAAGGTTCCATCTGAATAGTTTCCTAAAAAATATTATTTTTGGGAAACTCCACAAGAGGTATGTGCTTCTCCCAATAACTTCCAAAATCTAAGATGCATGCTTGAAGCATGTCCTCCAACACCTGAAACGTATGCTCGAACTGGCCATCTGTCTGGGGATGGTATGACATACTCAAGAGTACCTATATACCCAAGGACCTCTATAGTCCCTTTCATACCTGAGAGGTAAAATGGTAATCCCTATCTAAAATGATGGAGTGAAAAACCCCAGGTAGATATATAATCTCCCGGATGTACAACCTTCCCGACTCATCAACACTGAAGGTATCCTTAATCAGTAAGAAACGTGAAACCTTTTTGAGTCTGTCAATGACAACCCAAAGGGAATCATTCCCACAAGGCAAACTTAGTAAACCTAACATTATGTCCATTGCGACATCATTCCACTTCCACTCAAGAATGGATAACTATTGCAAAATCCATGTTGGTCGCTAACGTTACACCTTCACCTACTAACTAGTGGAACACCTCAACACAAAACTAGTAATATCTCTCTTCATATTGGGCCACCAATAATGATATTGTAGATCTCAATACATATTTGTGACACTAGGATGAACAACCCAAACTAAAGAATGAAAATTCTGCATAATCTCCTCGTGTATGAATGCTGAAACCCATAATCGTCCATGAAAACACGAGATCTCATCCTCACATATGGTCCATCTTGGAATAGGGTTCTCTCCTGACACACTCTCCCATAGAACATGGCCTTTAGAATCCGATATATTCCTTATTTTCACTCGATTAAGTAGAGTATAGATAACAGCTACAAAAGAAAGAAACATCTACCCCTGTCTACCGTGAACCTCCAAATACATCTCATAGAATAGACCCATAAGTTTCCACTCACTATTAGCCTCATGGACTTCTTGTATCTGAGTCATCATGCTCAATGTATCAACCACTGTGTTTCCTTTCCCAACTATGTAGGAAAGCTCAAAGTCAAAGGACTTAAGGTACTCAACCCACCTTCACTGTCTTAAATTCAGGTCATGCTGGTTAAAGATATACTTAAGAATTTTTTGGTCAGTGTACACCACAAAATTCTCTCCCAGAAATTAATGTCTCCAATAGTACATGATATGAACAAATTCTTATAACTCTAGATCATGTGTTAATTAATTCTTCTCATGTGGCCTCAACTGTAGAGACCCATACGGAACGACGCCTTCCACCTATATAATAATTTATCCTAGCCTGATACCTAATGCATGATAGTAAATAGTATAACTCTTTACTAGCTCTGGAAGAACTAGTTTTGTTACTGAATTCAATCTCCCTTTCAGCTTCATAAAGGTTGAATCGCAGGAATCTGTCCATAGTTACATCGCACCCATCTTAGCCAGACCCATCAGTGGCGCTCCTAAGCATGAAAAGTCCTGTATAAAACGTGTATAATAACCATCCAGCCCTAGTAAACTCTGTAACTCAATGATGTTCTTTGGTTTCTCCTAGGAAACTACTGGTCTCACTTTCTCTGGCACTACTGATACTCCTGTCTCTGAGATAACATTACCCAAGAAGTGAATCTGGTCCATCCAAAAGTGGAATTTTGAGATCTTAGCATATAACTTATACTCTCTTAGTGTACTTAAAATGATCTCAATATGGGTAGCATGGTCATGTCTAGTGTGAGAGTGCACCAAGATATTGTCCAAGAAAACCACTACAAAGGAGTACAAGTATAGATGGAACACTCAGTTCATCAGTGCCATAAAAATAGCAGGCACGTTCGTAAGACCGAACCACATAACCACATACTCGTTTAAACCATACTTGATCTGAAAGGCTGTAAGAGGTATATATTATGGTCTAATGCCCAACTGATGATAACCGGATATCATGTAAATATTCGAGTACACTTGGGATCCTTGAATCTGATCAAAGAGATCATCAATCCTCTATAAGTGATATCGGTTCTTGATGGTCAACTAGTACAGATTCCGATAATCCATGCAAAGTCTGAGGGTACCGCCTGCCTTCTTCGTAAACAGGACAGGCGAACCCTAGGGAGAAGTAATAGATCAGATGAATCCCTTTTTCTGTAACTAATCTAAATACCTCTTGAGCTCAAGTAACTTTGGTGTATCCATACTATAAGGAGGAATGGAAATGGGTTCCCCTCCAAGAACAAGATCAATAGAGAAATATACTCCTCACTCCATATGTAAACCTGAAAATTCATCTAGAAAGACATCCCTAAAACAATCCACCACTGGAGGAAATTCCATCTGTGAAGTCCCCTGGTCATCTAGATATAAACTAGAAATCTTGGATGTAACTCCTCTCAACCCATGATGATCGGGTCCAACTCTGCTTGCTTGGACATCCTATTCTCCCTTATATAGAAATAATCCACCCTCTGGTGATGTGAAACTCACCCTACAATGATAGAAATTGACAACGGCCTGGAAGGGAACTAACCAATCCATTATGATAATGATGTCATAGCCTGTCATCTCTAATATATAGAGGTCCTATAAGAAGTGGCACCCACCAACCTCAAGAGGGAACTCCTTACACTGATGTACACTAGCCATTCTAGTTCCCAACGTTTTGTCCAACATCATGATATCAATAGAAGTAAAGATACCGAGACCAAGGCTCTATAAAATTGGGACAAATATGAAACTATGGGAATACCCTATATTGAAAAGAGAAGAAGATAAAACTGAGGCAACTAGAATCATACCTCTAACCATAAAGGGTCTGGGATCCTACTCCTACTGGTTCTGCTTCAGCACAAAATCCTGACCTATGTCGCAGCCCTGTGAAGCTATTTGTGATACCTAAATTTATCCACTCTCTGGCTGTCGAAAACCCAATGTCTCACCACTACGGCTGTAACCTCCACCTCGGAATGAATGGATAGAAGAACTCCAGTTCCATAACTGATGAGAAACTGGTGGTTCTACTTCTGAATTTGGAGTTATAGTAGAACCCCTATCACCAAATTCAGGTTAAAAAAACTCACACAAATGCTGAAGATGACCCATATTGCTGTAAGATTGGCACTAAACTGGGTCTCTCAGGAAATGTGGCCTCGTATTTCAGCTCTTCTTACACTAGTAGCATACCACCTGACTACCTAAAATAGTATCTCACCTACTCATATCTCTGTGCATAGACTCCCTACAATTATTTATACTATCAGACAGAGGATTACTAACTCCAGATGTCGAGCTGCCCTGGATCACAACTCCAGAATCCCTCAGGTTTCACTCGGTGATTAGCGCTTGGTTGACTATAGAAGATATATAGGTCAATTTGAATATTTTCACCTGAGACTGGATGTCATGCCTGAGACCATCATCAAACTTCCTTTCCATAAATAACTCATCACCCCCTAGAATGGGTGTAAAGTGTTTCATCTCTGTGAAGAATGAATAATACTCCATGACTGAGAGAGTACCCTACTCCAAACTCATGAACTCTCAGGCTCGGTTGGCCCTCAAAGTCTCTAGGTAAATGTAGTCAAAGAAAGCATACAGGAACTCATCCCATGCCATAACCTGCTGGCATCCCACCTGCGAAATCACATCCCACCATCTATTGGAAGAATCCCAAATCATATATGTATTGAGCTTCACCCACATCTCTATAGGTGTCACCAGATGATCGAAGATAGATAGCATGGCTTCTAACCATGACTCTACATCATGAGGTCCTCCATCTCTTGGGAATGTGGAAGAATTCTACTACTGAAAAACACATGTCAACTCAGCCATATACAGGGCAGAATACAATGTTCCATGGAAGGTCTGCATAAACATCATGAAGACTTCTCAGAACTATGCATCAGCACCTGTATCCAAAATGACGGCCGGTGCCAAGACATGAACCCCTAGAGGATCTGCCGGTAGTCCTTGATCTACCATGTCTGGTGTCTGATCATTGACATGTATCTAGCGTTCAACTGGAGGACGTCCTGGTGGCATGACTCTACAAGGTCAAGCGCACACCCTAGTTCAAGATTATCAAGTACTGAAACATAGAAGTGAAAGAAAGAAACATGATAAATAAAACATTCAGGTTTTTCAAAATATAGATACAAGGTATGTATGAACCCTACATAGCATGTTACCTTAAGCCCTTATATGGGAGTGTACTTCTACCGACCCTGGTCATGTAACACCCCATACACACGGTGTGTTCTCCTTTGACATGGCGTGTACTTGAATCATTCCCCCTACCCGTGTTCCTCTACATGACTAAACCAAATGGATCTCCTAGAAAAATACTTCATGGTGTGTTTATGCCAAACATGGAATGTACAAGAAGTATGTCAACAACTCGTGACATTATTCACACGGCCAAAAACACAATCGACTCCACACTGTGTGTTCAATCTGAGCACAACATGTACTTCCTGAGTTTCATCCATCTGCGTTGTCAGTCACATGGTCGGGTACATGGTCCCTACAACATGGTGTGTGTACTCCCAGTACACGGTGTGTTCCACCAAACATTTCCCAACCCTATGCCTTTGTCCATATATTCAGTCACATGGTTAAGGACTACACTACATTTACATATAGTACACGTTGTGTACTTATGAAAAACACTTCCTTCACGAATAGAAGAATACACGGCGTGTATCATCATCACATACCATGTATTCTGGATCTTTTCGGTCAGTAAGACTCATTAACTACTCCAGAATCCCATAAAAACACTGAAACAAACATTAAAGTGCTATATTCTGATTCATGGGGGCCCATACTCTCCGCGAATCAAAGCTTGGCATCATATTCATTTATATCACAGTGTATAACAGTGAATTCAATAACATGTTCCACCAAATTTCGATCCATGAGGGCCCATAACACCTCAGGGACCAAATTTTCTCACCCATTCAAATAAAACTTTAAACATTAGCAATACCCTATCAAAGAGATGGTATTCTAATAAGGAATCTATCACAACAGCATGCATATCTTGCAAAACATCAATATCAACAACATGTAATTGATAACGCACCCTAAATGGCATGACAAGAATGAATGTTGTGTGATCATTAAAAAGTGCCTATATATGATACATGAGATGACATAACCTTATCTCTTTGGTCCACCTCAAGGCCTTCGGGCCACCATAAGTTCAGATACAAACCAGACAACCTACAAGGAACATGCTCTACAAGGAGGATGAGCAAGGAGCTTTCACCATAGCAGAAGCTAAAACAGATTGCAAGAATGAGAGGGTATGGCACCTACCACCAGGACAAGCATGTGCATGCATGAGAATTCCTAGCCAAACAGTAATGCGAAGGTGGAGAGATGATTTGACGATGAAGATGCTGGGGAGGAGCAGTTCCATGTAGTTAGTATGGGTTGTATGTAATGTTTGAAGCCTACGGGCAATGAATTCCTCTAAGGCCTATGGGCCATGTAATACTTATGCCTACGGGCCTTGTAAGGGTTACACCTCACCCCTTGAAAGGTGGATTATAAAAAATAAAAAAAATGAAGGCCTTTGGGCCATTGGAAGACATTCCCTCATCTCATTGGGTTGTAACAAAAATAGAACCTCAATAATATCAACAATAACAACACAAAACATATGAATCACCCAATTTTGAAATCAAATCTATTGTAACAATTGCAAAACTAGAAAATTTCATTAATCAAGAAATATTATCTTTTCCCTGTACACGGGTTAGCTACTCTTGGGAATAGATTATTACCAACTACCTATTCATTTCTATCACTATCTATAGGCTCTAAACAGTAAGTCATAAAGAAAAGAACTCATTTGATGCCACTTCGTAATGTCCTGGTTCCGGGTGCCACCCAAAGGTGCCCCATACCCGATTGGTCACATGGCCTCATGTGTATTTCCCCAAATGCCAGAGGTTTCCGAATAGTAGCGAGTTCCTTTTGTGTGATATTGGGGAAACTATGCTCTCATTGGCAGAGTATGCACTGCAGAGTAACAAATAATAAAGAGCAGAAGCATTAATACCATACAATAAGGAAACAATGGAAGACATGAAGTAGATAATCTATTGGATCACATATATAAATGATGCATGTCACATATGTCTAGGAAAGCAGCCGAACAAATCACAATTCTGGAAATACAATACCGAACCAATGTATAAAAGAAAATAAGTAACTCTAGCAGCATCACAAGCCTCAGCTTGGTCCCAAGCTCTCTAACTCCACAGCAATCAAGTATCTGAAGTAGAAGGGTGCTTGACCTTATCTATACCTACAACAATATAATCTGTTTGGGCCCAAAACCATGACCCAAATAGGGTGTGAGACGAATCCTAGTAGGAAACCACCCAAAGATATGTGCCTATCTTTCAATGAATATATATAGCGGGCAATATGAAAAATGAATTAATAAACAAGGGAGTACTCAAAAGTAAAAAATCATACAGTTTCAAATACATTCATTTACATTTATCAATTATTCATCCAAACATTCACAAGCAACCCTTTGGGAAATTTCTCACAGCTTAACCCCTCGGTTCAACCAATCATTTAAACAATAAATTTATAACGACCCTCGGGTAAATCACACACAGTCTAAGCCCTTTGGTCTCAAATAAACAATGACTCTTTGAGGAAGAAATCATAGTCAATTCCCCCCTATAATCTTTAAATGATAACTATACACTATAAGAGGAAGTAGTCAATTTCAATTCCCCTTGTGGTCTCATATCAGTATATAATAGAAGCCCTAAGGGAGTACTCACCATCAATCCCTCATATGGTCTCGCAACGTAAAAAGAATAATAGACACTCTGGGGAAGCCCTCAATGTCAATTCCCCCTATAATATAACTACACGAGGTTATCAAAACCATGTGTAATAAAATCATGCACAAATGATATTCAGAATCCAAAGTAAATCTATAATACTAATTGGATAAATAACTACAATTCATATCACAAGCATGTCATATAATATCAACTCCATCCTAACAGCACTAGTCATGAAAAAAAACCTAACAGGAAGTACTAGACCCAATATCCATTATCAAACAAACATGGAAAATAAATCCATAAGAAAGTTAATAAAACTAATTTATAATAAAAACCCTTAACCAAGAAAACAAACAAAACCAGGAATCAACAAGGGTAAAATTACAAGACATGCAATACCCTAAACTAGGGTATTCCATACTTTTTCACATATAATCCAAATAGTACTACAGAAAGGCACAACCCACCTGCATCGATGTTGTATGATTGATATAATTGAATATCGTCCTTTGATTTGACCTAGAACATTGTATATCTACAATAATGTCAAAACCACTCAACCATGAATATCTCACAAAAGATGAGAAATCAGGAGAAGAGTCTCTCGAAGAAGTAATAACTCACTGAGGTGATTCCAACACAATCAACGGTGTTTGATTCGTAAAATAGATGAAGGATTGGGGGCACATAGATGATTCAGATATTCCTATCGCTCATGGAAGAGATGGGGCTAGAAGAAGGTGTTTTGATAATTATACATGGCCCGATCTGATTTACCAAATATAAAGGAAAGTACACGATATTTTCATTTAATGTACAAGTCGTGTATATGCCTTAACCAGCTTCCAATTTAGGTGGTCTCAAGGTCACACCAAACGGACATGTAATCAGTCGCTACATGGCTAGTACACAGCTGCCCGTGACAATTGGGTACACGGTGTATAATCCTAAGTACACGATGTGTACTCCTTAAATTTCCAAAAACTCTTCTTTTTCTAAAAAACACATGAAATCAAGATCCATACCTAAAATGAAGATCTGAGTTCTTACAGTCATGGTGTTGGTCTGGTCTTGAAAATTTATCCGAAGATAAGTGTGAGCTTTTGTGGGATTGTTTGTGGAATAAATCTTAGGGGAATGGTTAAAAGGTAATTCTAATAGTGGGGGGAAACACTTATTAGGAATTGGACTCTTTCTAATGAATAAGACTATAGTGGGGAGCACCTTTCATTAGATATTGAAAGATGAAAACATTACCATGACTTTGTTTAAGCTATCTTGGGTAAGAGTCTCTCTAATGTTTCCATTGAAAATCAAGTGTTGGCTTGAGTTTTGATGGCACGATTTTTGTGTGCTTATGTGGTAATTTGGGGTGTGTTTGACATTTAAAAATGTGATGCATCCATTTTAATAAGGTTTTATGACCCTTTTAGGTTAGTTGATGTCTTCTTTGTTTTCCACAAGGATTCTCAAGGATGATAAGTTATAATATGGGGGGTTTTGAGAACTTGTGTTTTGATCCAAACAAAATTCTATGGGAATTTGAATTTTTGTTGTTTAAAGGATGGGTTGTTTTTAAAAAATTAATTTGAAACTTAATTCTGAGAGTTGAAATGCTTCAAAGGGATGTTTTTAGATTTGGGTGAAGGCCTGGTAACTTTCCTAGGAAGCTCGATGGGTTTTAGGAGTGACAGACTGGGAAAAGATGGTTTTAAAGGGCTTGTAGAGGTTGCAAGGATTGTCTAAAACTATAAAGCACATAAAAGGAAATTGTGTGGCTTATTTCAAGTGGATAGTGGTTATCACATGGTCTACACATGGTTTGTTAAATCATGTGCCTATACCAAAAGGATAGTGTAATTGGTATTATCTATCCATTTTGCACCTCATGGTCGGCACATGGTTTTTGAACTGTACAGGACATGCCATGTGGGGAGCCTTGGTGCCCAATAAAGGGGAGAAAAAGAGATACATTTTCTATTAAACCATGAAGCCTAAACCCTGTACCAATACTAGATTTTAAAAATTAAATAATTTTAATAAAATTAAAATAAAATTTAAGAGTATCTAAAGGGGTTTTACCTACCTTGTTCGGGCCGCACGACACACCAGCCTCTCCTTCTCCCTCTCGATATGTAAAACCCCACTCCAAAAAACCTCTTCCTTGGGGGATGATTTATTTAGATTTCTTGAGGAATGATGGTCTTTTCATGAAGGTGAGACCTTCTCCTCCCTATCCTATTCATTTTTTGGTGATTTTGGAAAACCCCGTCACCTTGGACCATTCAAATGAAACACTGGGGTTGTGTTTAGTCCAGGTTTTTATTGTTCATTCATTATTAGGTTGTACGAAGGCTTCCTCGAGACTCATGGGACCATATTCTAGAATCTACCACTGAAGGTGTAGTGGATGGGTTCAGTTTTTCTTTCTGTCATCGATTTGGGTAAGTTTCTAAACCAACTGTTTTGTCTTGAACCCCTTATTTTAGAGTCTTAAGTGGTTTATGGGTGTTGGGAATTGTTTGTAGAGGGTTTTGATTATTTTTTGGGAGGAGAAAAAAATGTACTCAAGTATATATATGTGTGTGTGTGTGTGTCTTATGTTTCCATATTCCCTTATGGAATGGGGAATACATGAATTGGGTTAAGGGTATATATATATATATGGATGTATGCGCATGAAATTGGACATTAGATTTGTGTTAGAAAACATCAACTGATGAAAACCGTCTTGGTCATATTTTGAGGTAGGGTCCCTAACCATACCCATTTGGTTTAATAATGCATTAGTTTCTTATTTAATTATTCTTGATAATTTTAATTGAAATTCTGGATTGAAATTACTATTTGAGATAAATGATTTGTTTGAAAAATACTGTCATTTTTTATAATAAAACCCCTCCAACAGAGGTGCGCTGCCTTCAAAACAAAAAGTAGTGATAAATCATATATCATGATTAGTTGTGGTTTGAGTTTTTCATATTTATTCCCATTGTCATTGATATATGGAATGTAAATCATGGTCCCATTTTTGTTATTAAATGACTTTTCTAACTTTAGTTAAACGAGGACACTTCTTTGTTGTTGTTGTTAATCATGTAATGCTTATTATATTTCTTATTTCCCACAGAGTTATGTTTAATTCTATGACTTGAGATAGATTTCTATGATTGAAGCACCCTTAGGTTTCTTATTAAATGTAACTGGAATATATTTTATCCTAGGACACCTTTAGGTGTGCCTTTTTACCTCATTTCATGGGATGTAAAACATATAATTGATTTTCATATCAATTTGTGAATTAAATGGATTAGTTTTGAAGGGATGAGTGACCATGACCCTTGCCCTTTTTATATAATTTCTTTGTTAATCATGAATTTCCTTCGTATGGTTATTCCCATGTGGGTTTGATACTACCACACTGTGTAGTAGGTTGTTAAGCTTGAAAATCTCATTATAATGTTTTGATCATGTGATTTAAATGAAAACTAAGCCATGTGATAGCTTGATAGGCTTCTTAAGCTTGTTATATTGAAAATTGAAATGCCATTAATTGAATGACCCTCGAACTACTATCCCATGTGAGTTATGTTGAGACCATGCTATGGAATAAAATGATTAAGCATGGGAAGTTCATTATCATGATATTCCCATGTTAGTTAAATGGTGTTAAATTCATGCATTGGTTTGTTTTTCATGTAATCCTTGTTATACAAATTATTCCCACATGAGTAATTGAAAGGCCAATCCTTATACGATTTGGAAATAATTGAATCACCCTCTTTAGGGGTGTTGGTTAAAGGATGCTCTTGTTTTTTGACCTTAGTATGTACAAAGAATTTTTTAAATAGAATTGATTTGATTAAATTGTCATGATCCATGGGTGATACACAGATTCATATTAGAATTCCATAGATGGACTCAATTTCCTTGAACCGTGTTTATGTTGACTGATACATGGATTCATATTAGAATTCCATGGACGGACCCATCGGACTTTTGAGTTATAATCCGAATTATAGATGGATTCATATTAAAACACCATAGACCAAATCATAGGGATTTTAAATTATAATCTGATTGATTCATGGAGTCATAGTAGAATTCCCTGGATAGACTTAGAGGGTTTTTGACTTATATATTTAGTGATACATGGATTCATATTAGTTTTTCGTGGAAAAACTCTTAAGGGATTATGACTTATACGCCGAGTGATGTGGGGATATATTTATACGTGTTATTCCATGAATGGACTCAATGAAAATGATTATATTTCATGGGTGATACTTGGGGTTTCCATATAGAACTACCAAGGATGGACTCAGATGACATGGACATCTTATCTCACCTAGAGAGATACTGGGCTCCTGATACACTTTCCAAGGATGGGATTGTAGGGTGTTCGTTGATAATATAACTCAAATGATACATGAATTCCAACATAGAGTTGATATATTTTAAATATTTACATACAATTTTTTTGTATAAATTATAAGTTCATTTTAAACATGAATCTTTTGTGTTTAATCCCAAGGTAAATCAGGTTTTACTTTAAACACAGTAATTAATATTTTCTACAGAAAATATAAATAATGGTGAAAAATAATTTTACCAGATTAGATAATATAATTATTATAATTCCAAATATTAATTATATTTTTCCAAACATAACTCATATAGGTGAATGAATACAATTTAAAATTATACTGGCATGCTTGATGAAAAAATCGTGTTTCCAAAGAGAAAATTATCGTAAGTATATACGATTTTAATATTAATATTTGATGTGAAATTAATTCCACGGTCCTAAATTGAACTGAATATAATATTATTTAATTAATTTATATCTATAATGTATTTAAAATATAATTTATCTCTCTAAATAATTTAAATTAAAATGATGTATTAAAATAATAAGCAGTATATTTCATTATTCATTTAAAATAGAAACTCTTCAGAAAAATATTAAAAACTCACCTTGAGCTAATATTAATAAATAGATTTCAAAAATAAATTATTTTTATAAAAAAAATTCTAAAAGTTTCAAAAATTAATTTTATCATAACTGTAAATGATGTGATGAAACCAATTTCTTTGAAAAAAATATTGTGTTTCACAAAACATTTGTTTTTTATTAAAATGATTATTATTTTATTTATAGTCAATAGATATAATATTTTTTATTTATATGTAACACCCTAAGGTTTTACAAAAAAATTTACTATATAATTCATTCAAAACTATGTCTATGTAAAACAAACACTTTGATATTTATAGGAGATAGTTATAACATGTATGTTAGATATATTTTGTCAAATTTTGTGATTTGAATTTCGAAAAAATGGCATTGAAAGAGCTCATATTTTTACACATGTTTTTAAATGATATAATCCCTTCCCATAAATAAATTTGATCTTATTTTCATCATTTTATTACTTTTGGTATGTCTTGATCTTAAGTGTAAAAATTTGCTACTTCTGGACATTTAACAGTTTTATGTTGCCTCTGTATTTTGAGCATAACTGCCACAATATTCATCCAATGCACGTGATTCATTTTTTTAGGATGACATCATTCGTGTGCTACATATAAGTCTTCAGGACCCAAAGTCAATTCCAATTCCAACAAGCCAAAATAAATCAGTCAATGTGAACACTTATTCTGGCCGGAAAAATGAACATTACTTCATTTAATGATCTATATCTCAGAATACCGACCATTAAATAGAGTGATTCTGGCTGTTTTAGAAGTAAAACTCGATGAGTAAAATTAAAATTAAAATTCATGCAAATATAATTTCTTATAGGACGCCCTTACACTTGTCAAATTATGGTTGGTGGAATAGTTATTGGCAGCTAGAAAAAGTCGGGTCTACTAATTTGACTATAACTCATTCCTCACCTCGTATAAGAAGGGACCTCAGCCTAAATTGATGAGATGGTGGGAAAACCGACGCTGGACTTCTGGTGGATAGATTCTGGAGGAAATGTTCATGTTCTTATTTTCCCCTCTTTTATTTCTTTTTAGTTTTGTAAGGCCTTATTCTTCCTGGTTCTTCTAAATTACCCTTACTAGGGTGGGATAAATCTTATCAATGATTGGGGAATGTTAGGTTTTCCATTTTTTACAGTTTAAGTTTACGTGCTTAATGTTAATAAAATCACTCTATCTTTTGCAAGTTGGTTCAATTGTAATAACAGTTTATATAATCTTTCATGATTGTATTTGATTTTATATTAGGTTGTTATTATTCCTTTTTTAATGAAAATTATCTCCATCAGTAGGTTATGTTCTATATATGATGGAATAGATCGGTGCTTAGTGTTGAAGTACTCGGAGATTGTCAGTACGTGTGAGAGTTATAATGTATATTCAAGATTATTTGGGGTAAACAAGACCCGATCATCAATTTCATAAATTAATTGAGAGTATTCACTGCTACTATTTCACAAAAGGAAATAGAGTAGATAAAAATATGATATTGTTAAGGTTTACTTTCACCAACACCATTTATCAAAGATGTGAGAGGAAGCGATTGTGAAATCTCACTTTAATCGGCTTAGCAGAAGAGAAATGGATAAAATCAAAATTTGATAACATTGCAATTGGAAATCCAACACTGAACTGATCACTCAATCCATATCACTATTTTCAATCAATTTCTTTACCAATTGCTTCTAATATTTTTACTTTAATTATTTCTTTTGTTTCGTTGCTTTGTTTTCAAAACCAAATCAATTTCAAAACAACCCCACTTCATTATCAAATTTAATGTGACATAAGTGATTGTTGAGCACTCCTATCTGGAGACAACCTAGTTTAACCACTATACAATATTTTAACATAGTATTTTCAATTGTTTTTTTGTTTTTAAAAAAAATTGTGTTTTCAACTTTTTGTGTGTTTTTAAAACATTTGAGCGAAAATGATTATCATCACAAATTTTTGAAACCCATTTCAATGTGTGAAACAATTTATCCCATGAAACTAAGATTAAATGAATGCTGGAATTGTCTTTGTTTCAAGTTCAAATATTTAGAATTTTCATGAAAAGTACTCAGATTTTTGAATCCCAGTCCATAATTCACTGTCTTTATATTTGAAATCACTTTCCTGTGAGGCTTTTAAACCTAATTTTTATAATCTTTTCTTTTAACTCACTTCTTGAGGGAACCATACCATGCATGATTTAACTATAATTTGATTTATTACTATCAAAACAAGATGGTTTATGGTACATGTGTTATAAATGATTGAGAAATTTATTTGGTTTTAAATCCCCCTTTTCAAAATAATCCTTTTTATTATGGCCTACCATGAACATTAAATCCTTCTAGACCTTAGAATCCATGTAAAACCTATTAGGTAATCCACATTACAAGCCAATTTTCCCTATCCAAACATCTCCTGAAGTAAAATTGCATAATCTAGTTGAACATAAGTGTGGGGTGAGGTTGAATTTTGTTGTGCAACCTCATTTTGAGATACTTTGGGTGAAAAATTAAATGTTGAATAAACGTTCTTGTTGCTGAAAAAAACTCATTCTGTTAAAAGTTGTGACTTTTTTGGAGCTTTCATACAGGAGAATTTGTGCCTTTCTGGAGCTTCTAATGAAAACAATCGTGCCTTTTTGGAGCTTTTAAGAAAAATCATGCTTGTGATGAATGATATTTTTTCTACTAAAATGATGAATGGTGTAAAATTTCACTAATGTTTCATGATAATGGAGCTGATTTACTACTAATGGGAGTGATGAGGATACCATATTTATGTGAAAATTAGAATAATGCAATTTCTCTTCAAAAAGAGCCAAGCCCTCCTCATTCAGCCTCAAAATTTTTCACATCTAAATACTACTAACCAAAAGTCATAGAACAAACCTATAAAGTCTTAATGATATTAATATGTCCTTGACTCACATTAGGTGGAGATATTGGAATTTATCAAGCCTATGGTGACCCTTCCATGAGTATTAGATGAGAAAGACATTATAGAAAATTGATATATGTGAGATGAGAGAAAATGCATGTTAGGTAAATGTTTTGTGTGTATGGAAGAAGAAATTAAGAGGAAATATATTTAATGAATTGAATTTAGAACTTGGAATAATGGTTTTTTATGAGTCATGATATTTTTTATTTGTTGGTGTTAAATTGTTAGATCTCATGGATATGTGTTTTAAATTTTCTATGATTTGTTATCGATGTTTACTTGTCGAGGAGTCCAAGTGATAAGTGTGGGGTAATTGACAGAGCTCATATTTTCATATTTCTACATATATTTTTAAATGATTAAATCCATTACCATTAATCAATTTGATCTTATTTACATCATTTTTAAACTTTTGGTGAGTTTTGAGCTTAAGTGTAAAAATTGGATAATTCTGGACATTTATCAATTTTATGTTGCCTCTGTATTTTGAGCATAACTCCCACAATAATCATCCAATGCACGTGATTAGTTTTTTTTAGGATGAAATTGTTTGTGTTCTACATATAAATCTTCAATACCCTAATCCAATTTGAACTCCAAAGCGCCAAAACAATCGGTCATTGTGAACACTTATTCTTGCCAACAGAATAAACATTACTTCATTAAATGATCCATATCACGGGCTATCGACCATCAAATGGGGTTATTTAAGATGGTTCAGAAATAAAACTCTACAAGGAAGATGCAAATTAAATTTCATACAGAAATTATTTCATATATGCCGCCCTTCAACCGGTCAATGTATTGTTGGTGGAATAGTGATTGGCAGCTAGAAAAAGCCAGGTCTACTAATTCAGACATAACTCATTCCACATGGCCCAAAAGGCCTTGAAACTTCGTGGGTAGATGGAAAACTCCATTACTCACCTCTTATAAGAAGGTACCTCATCCTTATTCAATGAGATGTTTGGTGAATTTGAGCTTAACTTCTAGTGGATATATTCTAGAGGAAATGTTCATGTTCTTCTTTTCCCCTCTTTTATTTATTTTTAGTTTTCTAATGCCTTCTTCTTCACCCGTATTCTCAATTAATGTTACCATGGTGGGGTAAATAATATCAGTGATTGGGGATGTTTCGGTTTTCCATTTTTTAATGTTTAAGTTCACATGATTAAAGTTAAGAAAATCTCTCTCTCTTGCAAGTGGGTTTCAATTGTAATAATGGATTATATTATCTTTGCGATTGTATTTGATTTTATATTCTCTTTTTATTATTGATTTGTTTAATGAAAATTATCTCCATCACTAGGTTATGGTCTATATATGATGGAATAGATCATAGCTTAGTGTTAAATTACTTGGTGATTGTCAGTAGGTGTCAGAGTTGTAATGCATATTCAAGATTGTTTGGAATAAACAAGACCTGATCGAGAATTGCCTAAATTAATTGAGAGTATTCACTGCAACTATTTTACAAAAGGAAGGAGAATGGACCAAAATAAGATATTGTTAAGTTTTACTCTCAACAAATCCATTGATCAAATATGTGAGAGGAAGTGATTGTTAAATCTCACTTTAATCGGCTTAACTGAAGAGAAATGGATAAAATCAAACTATGATAACATTGAAATTGTAAATCCAACCCTGAACTGATCACTCAATCCATATCACTATTTTCAATCAATTTCATTACTAATTGATTCTAATGTTTTTACTTTAATTATTTCTTTTGTTTCATTTCATTGTTTTCAAAACCAACCTAATTCAAAAACAACCCCACTTCATTGTCAAATTTAAAGTGACATAAGTAATTGTTAAGCACTCCTCTCTAGAGAAAACCTAGGTTAACCACTATACTTTATTTTAACATAAAAAATAATTGTTTTTGTCACACCCCACGAAAAGCACATGTTATACATGCATCGTTACGATCTGTAAGATATTTAGAGTCTAATAGTATCAACTTACATTTTTGGTGAATAGTGACTTACCCTTATTAATAATAAATTACCATTATGAATAGTAATGTATCCTTTTGAGTAGTATCCTCACCCATGTGAGTATACAAATAATCTATGTACCATATAATTGAGAGTTAATAATTAAAAATTAATAATTAAAATTTGATATTTTTGTGAGTAATAAATATTTAATTGAATTTTAAATTAATAAATTTATTTAAAATAAAATTCATTTTCATAAAATGAATTATTTAATAAATATTTTTTCATTTGATTTCTAGATATTTTTATCAGACCTCATTAAATTTTTGAAAGTATTATAAATTTTGTTTTAAATTTAAAATATGTATTTTTCAAGTAAAAAATGATTTTATTCAAAAAAAATTCTCTTATTTAGAAAAATATTTTGATAAAATGGAGTTAATTTTTGAATTCTTTACATCAAAAAATGGTTAGGGTGAATTTTTTTTATTTTTCTGAAGTACTTACATTTTTTTCTTAATTGTGAAATTCGATAATTTACGAAATAAGCTAAATAAATGAATTTATGCATCATTCTTGAGTCATAGATGATGTAAATGACCAATAGTTAGAACTAAAATGTACTTATTAATGTTTTGAGTCATAATAAACATGTTTATTCATAATCTTGAGAAAAAATAATAAAATATTGATTAAAATAATGGAAGACCCCTTCTCTCCCCCACTATAAACCCACCCATCACTCCCTCTTCTCCTCACTCCTCTCAAGCCCAGTGCCTTATGTATGTTCTGTTAAAATATCCTAAAAATATCCTCCCCAAATCTAGAAACCCTTGGCCTCTTCAAAATACCAAATCCTCTCCCCTATAGTGGCTCTCAAGGAAGATAAATTCAAGAGGTAACTTCCTCTTTTCATTTCTTTTATTTTCTTTCAAGTTACTTTCTTTTTTTTTGTTTCCTCGCATAATTTCTTACAAATGTTAGGATAACTCCAGTACCTTACATGTACTATAATTTTGTTATGATAACGTAATAATTCATTATAATCTCTCATTTCCCCAACTTTTATACTAAAAATGAAAATACCATCTGAGGTGTGTTAATTTATCACATTAAAGGATGATGGGTTATCAAATTCAATCTACCATATTCAATTATGGTCATGAAACCAATTTTATGGTTGAACCAGATCATAATATATGTAATATATCCTATTTAATATTTTGGAATCATTTTTTACACTTGGTATTAAATTATAGAACAAAATGAGTTCGTGGTGATTGGAAAACCACCAAATTAATCCAAGCGTTTATCATTAAAATTTCATCTAATGATTTATCCCCACCCAATTTATCTAAATGAATTATATGACCATTTAACCTTATGTATGAACATTAATAACATATAAAATTAATTCTAGAATTCAATACTCAGTTTACATTAACATCCATACAAGCAAACAGATCAAGAAAACTAATGAAACGAGCACTCACAAACGATGATATTGAATCTCTTAACCCATAAAAATGACAATAAATGAACATAATAAAATTATATTAAATCAAATAAATTTAAAATATGTTATTAATTCGGTTATTAATAATTCAAATTTCATATTCCATGACCTTAATATCAATAAAGAAACATATTCGTACATAAGGTAAGGGTTTTCTACCCAATCCTCTATTTTCATCTAGGTTACTCTTATTCTATACTTACCTCAATTAATTTCTTATATATTTTTATTTACACCTAATAAACTCAGTTTTAATGTTAAATATATTTGTACAAACAATAATCCTTCTATATTTTATGGAGATTTACAATTTCTAAAAGGACATTTAAAAAATTCTTCCTAAAATACATGCTTGATTCAAGGGAATTTGTCGATTTCATGCCTATTTTCAAGGACACGCTATTATTTTTATTTAGTAGACAATATTTTTATAAACTCCCTAATTTTATTATGAAATAACTACCTTAATTATCTTTTGGTTCTATACTAATATTTTTTCAGAAGAACTCTTCTTTTCAAAATTAAAAGTGTATTTATCTCAAGAATTACTCGATGATTTTATAAGAGTATTTTCTCATATTTAAACACTCTTTTTGAATATTATGTTTTAATGGGGTTAATTTTTTAGGATAACATAAACCATATTTTATTTAATGGTTTATTATTATATTGAGAATTTATATATTATCATGAAATCATTCACCATATTACCCAGAATGGTTAGTGTTTATGTTTAATGTTTGGAGAATGTTATTTAGATTTCATATGTTAGTTTCAATATGAATGTATATGTTGTTTATGTTTATACCCATTCATATGAGGAATGAATTAGAATTATTATGTGATGCATGTGGCCTGCTATATCTCATCAATATATCAGTAGGTCTCATGAGACAAAACAGATATGGACTTGGCTGAGGCCTTTCCCATAATCAGATGTGGTTTTGGCTGAGGTCTTAATCATTTTCAGAAGTCTTATCTAAGGCCATGATGGTTATTTCAAAATTTTTGGCATTATGCATTCCATAATTTTAATACTATATATTGTTAGTCCATGTGATTATTCAAGTTGTATAATATACATGGTTTTGTTTTATGGCATTGTGTAATCAGTTTTTATTCCT
Source organism: Viscum album (assembly GCA_963277665.1). Classification (NCBI taxonomy): domain Eukaryota; kingdom Viridiplantae; phylum Streptophyta; class Magnoliopsida; order Santalales; family Viscaceae; genus Viscum; species Viscum album. Next base: position 832,662,010 of record OY728159.1, on the reverse strand, counting down.
TCCATATTATGTTGAAGTATATTTTTAAAGGAATGCATTTTTAGTTATTCATCATGCCAAGTGTTTATATTTTCTTCCACTTTATTATTTACCCTTACAGATCATCTGATATCACCCCTTTTACATGTTTTATTTTCACCATGTTTTGAAGATGTATATTATGAATGACTTACAAGGATAATCTAGGAGATTATGTGTGATTCAAAAGAACATGTGATGTTTTATTTCCTTTTAACTTATAATGTTCAAATTATTTATGTATATATATTTCCAAAACTACTAAACTATTTAGTCCTTAGGTATGTGTATTCCTTGTTTATATTCCAACGAAAAAAATCAAGGCACCGGCTCTAGGAAACTGGGGTCGGGTCATTACAGTTGGTATCAAAGGAATTATAGTAGAAAACATGGAAACTAGATTTAGAAAATATAGATTAGGGAAAAACCCAAAGATAATATTTGTGGATAAAAATATAAGAAAATCATATAATCTTGGTAAGGAATAGATTATGTGGATATTTCTAGAAAATACATCCATGTCTAGATACTACAGGTGGATGTAGTTCTGGAACAGATGTACCTAAGAGTATTAACTCTAACAAGGAGTTTTAGGCATGACCTAGGGTATCCTCCTATACAACAACATGCCTTACTACACACCTGGTTTGACACTCTTGGGGGATATGCTTAGGATAATTCACAATTTCTTTATAAACCATTGTGAAGGAATTAAATGTAAAATTTTCCTCAAAGAAACCATGATTATGAGGTTATCTATAGATTGGATTTCAATTTATGATAAGTATTTTTCAATGTCGAGATTATAGATTATGATTTATAACTTGATCTAGTTTATTATATTTTTTAGAAATGACACCTAGTGGAAGGAATAGAAACTACATGATCACACATATTACATGTAGGGATTTCCCTCCTATTCAAGATAATGATCTTGGCTCTAGAGCTATGTCTGGTGTTGAGAAACATATAACTATACTGGGACAACTGACTCAGGTTTTGAATAATAACATTACCTGTATAGAGCATCCTGACCCACAATGGGGAGGAGCAATGTTATCCTGCTTTATTTGACAACAGCCCCACTCATTCAATGTGACAATAAAACCCATTCATAGTAGAGCAGTGGATACGTTCTTTAGAGAAGATATTTCTTGTTTTGGGATGTAACTAAAGAGAGAAGTTTCATGGAAGTTTATCATCTATTGGCAGATAAAGATCTATGGTGGTCATTAATTCAAAACAAAAAGGAGGAGGAAGAAATAGAAGAAATTGAATTGAGTGATTTCAAGGAAATTTTCTGAGAAAAATACTTCCCTCGTCAACAGAGGGAAGATATGGAAACGTAGTATATGAATCTGAGAAAAAAAGTGGATAAGAATTTTTCAATGTTTGAAGCTAAATTAACAAGTTTAGGAAGGAATGTTTCGGACTACATACGTAATCCAAATATAAATATTGATCTTATATTTTATGGTTTAAAACCATTCCTCTGAAGTGCACTAGTCTCCCAATGTTTCTCATCATATAAATATATCGTCCCATGTGATATCAAGATAGAGAAATAATTATCTATGTCTTACTACTTTAAGGGAAAACAAGAGAAGAAGAGGGTGTCATGGGAAATAATAGATTAAGAAAAGAATAAATAGGGGAGTTTTAAATCATGTGATTCTTGTGGAAGAAAACATCATGTAGAATTCTTAAAAGGGAAAGGATTATATTACATGTTTGGATAAAAGGGACACTAATCATGTGATTTCAAGGGAAATAAATAAGCTATCAATGTTCAATGCTATAATTTTAGGTATATGGGGAACTATGCTAATGATTTTCCAAAGCCTCAATGAAAAGGGCCTCGGAAAAGGCCAAGAGAGAAAGACCAAAAATATGATGTCACAACTACTGAGGTTAAAGTTCCTAATGATGTGGTGGAAGGTACATTAATCATTTCCTCAAACTTATCCAATGATTTATTTGATTCTAGATCATCGTATTCTTTTATATCTTCCCAGTTTTCCAAGAAAATTATATATTTCTAATTTGATTTAATAAAAGAGTTGTCAGTCAAAACTATTAAGGGAATTATCATTGCAAAAAATATGTGTCGATCAATCCCCCTTATGACACATAAATGTTCCTTAGTCAAAAGCCATATCATCATACCCATGATCTACTTTGATATAATCTGTTGTATGGATTCAATTTCAAATTATGATTCAAAAATCTATTGTAAGAAGAAGGAAGTTACAATTTTTTAGAACGGTGTATAATCCCAAATCTTTAGTGAAGAATCCTTTCCATCTAATTCTAATCTAGATCCACCCCCATTAGCTCTACTGAAATAAATTATTTAGGAGGAAGAGAACACAATATCTATGGGTGAGTAATGTAATTTTCAAATAGAGGATGTAGCTATTATGCAATAATATGTTGATGTGTTTCTAGAGGATTCACCTAGACATCATCCAGAGATGGAATTTGAGTTCTCTGTCGATTTAATTTCTGGTTCGAGACCTATATCAATGAATACATATAAAATTTACATTGTGGAGTTAGTAGAACTGAAGAAAAAACTATATGAATTGAGTGATAAAGGAGTTGTATGCCCTAGTTTTTCTATATATGGATCCCCTATTATTTTCATCAAGAAGAAGTATGGATCTATAAGGATGTGTGTTGACTACAGGGAGATAAATGCTATTATGATAAAGAAAAAGTATCCCATACCTTGAATTAATGACTTATTTTATCAACTTCATTGAGCCCATTCTTTTTCAAATATTGAACATCAATCTAGATATCATCCATTTTGTGTGAAGAAGGAAGTTATTTTAATGATATAATTTTGAACAAGGTTTAGGAATTATGAGTTTACAGTAATGCCTTTTGGACTGACTAATACACCCTCTGATTTAATGGATCTAATGAATATGGTTTTCAAGGAATATCTTGATGACTTTGTTGTTCAATTAATTGATGATATCTTGGTATTCTTTAAAAGATACAAAGATCATGAAAATCATTTTCACATTATTCTAATGAACCTTAGAATAAATGAATTATATGGGAAGTTTATCAAGTGTGAATTTTTTATTTAATATGTATCTTTTCATGGCCAAATTATATCTAAGGATACAATATCCATTGATCCTACCAAGACAAAGGCTCTTCAGGAAAGTCATACACCAACAATCATAACTGATGTACGTAGTTTTATTGGTTTATCATGTTATTATCGGAGTTTCATTAAAAAATCTCTTTATTAGCCAACTCGTTAACCAATATTACTCGTAAATGAGTTAAGTTTGAATGGAAAAAATAATGTGTGGAATGTTTTGAACAATTAATAAGGATATTAGTTAATGCCGCAATCCTAACTCTTCCATCGGGGAATGATGAGTTAGTGATCTATAGTGATACATAAAATAAAGGAATTGGTTGCGTCCTTATGTAGAATGATAGAATTATTTCCTATGCATCAGGGTAGTTATAAATTCATGAACAAAACTATCATACTCATGATATTTATTGTGAAGCTAAATTTTTTTCTCAGATGATATGGATACATTATCACTATGGTTAAAGATGTGAGATATATACATGTAATAAGATCTTGAAATATGTCTTCTCACATAAAGAACTCAACATGCGGAAAAGTAGATGGATTGAAATAATCAAGGATTACGATTGTTCCATAAACTACCACCTAGTAAAGGAAAATAAGTTTGTTGGTCCATTAAGTATGAAGGATCATGGAGTTTTAAACAAAATGAGGATTAAAAGGGATCTTGAATTCAAGGATCCAGTAAGGATGGGCATGGGAATTATCAAAGAATGTGAAACGTTATTACATTTTCAATTGGTTTCCAAACCATATTTATTAGAAAGGATTAAATGTTCTCAGCATGAGGAAGAGAATATTCAAAAGAAAATTAATTTTTTCAATAATGGGATGTTGAAAGACTTTGTATATGAAGATGTAATTCTGAAATTTAAGAAGAGGCTTTGAGTTACAGCTATACCTGAGCTAAAAATTGAGTTATTGGATGATTACCATAGTTATAAATTCTCAATACATCCTAGTAGAACTAATATGTATATAGATTTTGAGGAACCTTTTTGGTGGGATAACATGAAGAGGGAAATATCTGATTATGTATCAAGATATTTAGTTTGTAACCTGGTGAAGGCCAGAAAAAAACATCCTACAGGATTCATGCAACCTATATATATTCTTACATGGAAATGGGATGACATCACCATGGATTATTGTCACTGGATTACCAAAAACTCCAAGAAAGAATGATGCAATATGGGTAATTGTTGATCGAATTATGAGATCTTCACATTTCCTTGCTATAAGAGAGGATTTTCTACTGGAGCACCTTGCACGACTCTATCTCAATGAATTTTTGATACTTTATGGAGAACCTCTATCAATTATGAATGATCACTATCCATGATTTACATAAAAAATATAGAAAAGTTTTCAGAATTATTTCGACAATGAGCTTCATTTGAGTACTTCTCATCACCCACAAACTGAAGGGCAGTCCAAAAGGAAGATCCAAACATTAAAAGGCATGCTAAGATCATGATCGTTCGAATTTCAAGGTATGTGGGATCAGTATTTAACTTTTGTGGATTTTTCCTATAATAATAGTTTCTATTCCAATATTCAAATGGAAACATATGAAGCATTGTATGGAAATGGATTTCGTACGCCAACATGTTGGGATGAAGTTGGTGAAAGGATGCTTGTGGTCCTAGAGCTTGTGGAGGAAACAACGGCATAAGTAAAGACTATTCAATACCATTTCAAAGCATCTCAAAGTATGAAAAAGATCTTTACTGATATTCAAAGTAAGGATTTGGAATTTCAATAGGGGGATCACGTTTTCTTGAAATTATCTCCATTGAAGGGTATTTTATGATTTGAAAAGAAAGGAAAATTGATCTCGAGGTACATAGGCCATTTTGATATTCTTGAGAGAATTTGATATGTGGATTATTGTTTGGCAATGCCTCCTAACATTTCTAAGATACCCAATGTGTTCCATGTCTTATTATTGAGAAATTACATGCCAGATCCAACGCATGTCCTCACTTCTAAAGGCATAGATTTGGAACATAACTTATCATACTGTGAAGATCCTATCTAGATTATAGACACTAAAGAACTGGTGTTGAGGAATCGGACAACTTGGCTGGTAAAGGTACTTTATAAAATTCATAAAATTGAAGAGAAAACGTGGTATCCTAAGGAACTTATGATGAATAACTACAAATATCATTTTATGAGGTAACATTCTGGTAATTTTGAGGAAGAAATTTTTTAAGGGGTAAAGAATGTAACACCCTAAGGTTTTACATATAAATTTATTATATAATTAATTCAACACTGATTCTATGAGAAAAAAACACTTTGATATTTATAAGAGATGGTTATAACCTAGTCTTTAGAAATAACTATTCCACTTTTTTTATTTGAATTTCGAAAAACTGACTTACACAATTGTGATCAGTAAGATATTACGAGTCTGATAGGACCACCTTACATTTTTGTTGAATAGTAACTTACCCTTATGAATAGTAACATAACATTATGAATAGTAACCCCACACATGTGAGTATAAATAAAATCTAGGCACCGTATAAATGAGTGTAAATATTTTTGAAAATTAATAATTAAATGTTGATATTTTTTGTGGGTAATAAATAATTAATTAAAATTTTAAATTAATAAATTTATTTAAACTAAAATTAATTTTCATAAAATATATTAATCAATAAATAATTTTCCCTATGTATTTTGGATTATTTTATGAGACCTCGGTTAATTTTTGAAAGTATTATAAAATCAGTTTTAAATTTAGAATATGTATTTTCAAGTAAATAATGATTTTATTTAAAAATTTAATTTATCTAATTTAGAAAATTATTTTGATAAAATGGATTTTATATTAAAATTATACATGTTTAAAAATGGTTAGGGTACATTCTTTGTATTTTTCCAAAATACTTAAATTTTGTGAATAGTAAAATCCAATAATTTGTGAAATGTGCTAAATAAATAAATTTCTGCATCATTCTTGAGTTTTGGATGATGTAAATGACCATTGGTTCGAACTCACATGCACTTATTACTATTTTGAGTCATAATAATAAATAATATTCATTGTCTTGATCCAAAAATAATAAAATAAGGATTAAAATAATGGGAAAACCCTCCTCTCCTCCACTATAATAACCACCCCCTCACTCCCTCTTCTCTTCACTCCTCACAAGCATTGTGCCTTATATAAATTCTGATAAAATATCCTACCATGATCCTACCCACGTCCATAATCCCTTTTTCTCTTCAAAACACCAAATCCTATCCCCTAAAGAGGCTCTCATGGAAGATAAATTCAAGTAATAAATTCCCCTTTTCTTTTCTTTTATTTTATTTTAAGTTCATTTCTTTATTTTTGTTTCCTCACCTCCTTTACTTCAAATGATATGATCACTCCAATACCTCACATGCAATGTAATTTTGTTATTATAATTGAATAATTCATCATCATCTCTCTTTTTCCCTCCTTTTATAATAGAAATGAAAATACCATCTGGGATTCAAGGACGAAAGGTTTTCAACATCTATTTACCATATTAAATTCTAGTCATGAAACCATTTTTATGGTTGAACCAGATAATAATATCTTTAATATATCCTATTTACTATTATATAATTATTTAATACACATGTTATTAATTTATTGAACAAAATGAGTTCCTGGTGATCGAAAAACCACAAAATTAATCCAAGCCTTTATCATTAAAATTTCATCTAATGATTCATCCTCACCCAAAGTAACCAAATTAAATATATGATCATTTAACCTTATTAATGAAAATTAGTAACATATAACATAAATTTTGTAATTCAATTCTCATTTTACATTAACTTCCATACAAGTGAACCGATCATGAAAACTAATGAAACAAGCACTCACAAACAATGATATTGAATCTCTTAACCCATAAAAATGACCATAATTGAACTTAATAAAATTAAAAAAAAATGTCTAATAGGTTATTAATTCAGTTATTAAAAATTCAAATTTCATATTCTAGGACATTAAGTTCAAGAGTGTAACATATTCAGACATAAAGTAAGGGTTTTCTACCTGAACCTCCATTTTCATTTGGGTTACAATTATTCTCTACTTACCTCAATGAATTTATTATATATTCTTATTTAATCTTCATTAGTTCTATGTAAATTTTCAATATATGTATACCAACTATAATCCTTATTTATTTTATGGGTAGTTACATATTTTAATAGGATATTTCAAAAATTATTCATGAAATACAAGCCCCGTTCAAGGGAATTTATCGATTTCTTACCTATTTTATAGGGCACTCTACAATATATTTTTAGAAACAGTTATATTTATAAACTAAATCATTTTATTATGATAAAAATACATTAATTCACTTTTGGTTTTATTCAAATATTTTTTCAAAAGATATCGTCTTTTCAAATAAAAGAGTATTTCTCTCTAGAATTACATGATGATTTTATAAGAGTATTTTCACCTATTTCAACACTCTTGTTGATTTTTATGTTTAAATGGGGTTAATGTATTATTATAACATACACCATATTTTATTGAATAGTTTATGATTAGATTTACATTGGATGTACTATCTTGATACCATTCACCATATTACCCTGAATGATTAGTGTTTATGTTTAATGTTTGGGGAAATTTATTTACATTTGGTATGTTCGTTTCAATATGAATGTATATGTTGTTTATGTTTATCCCCATTCATATGAGGAATGAGTTGGACTTATTATGTTATGGTTGTCTCCCACTATATCCCCTCGATGCATCAGTATATCTCATGAGGAAAAATAGATATGGACTTCACTGAGGCCCTTTCAATTTTCTGATATGGTTTGGCCAAGGCCTTAATCATTTTTAGATTTCTTGGTTAAGGCATTGACGTTATATTTCAGAATGTCTAATATTATTCATTCCCTCACAATGAAACTAGAGATTGATAGTCCATGAGATTATTCAATTAGTATAATATCCAAGGGCATGTTTTATGGAATTATTTAATCAGTTTTTATTCATTCCATATTATGCTCAAGTATATTTTTAAAGTCATGAATTTTTAGTTATTCATCATGCCTAGAGTTTTTATTTTCTTCCACTGTATTATTTAACCTTACTAGGAATTTGATCTTACCCCTTTCATATGGTTTATTTTCCCCAGGTTGTGAAGAAGTATATTATGAATGAATTGCAAGGATAATATAGGAGATTATGTTTGATTCAAAAGAAGTTTTTATGTTGTATTTCCTTCAATGTTGTAATGTTGAGCTTGTGTATGTATCTGAATTTCCAAAACTACTGAAATATTTAGTCCTTATAGATGTGTATTCCTTGTTTATATGCTAATGAAATAAACTAAGGCACCTTCTCTAGGTAACTGTGGTTGGTTCATTACATTAAAAATTTATAAAACACACTATTTTCATAATTTATTTAATACTATTTATAATATCTAACATAATAGAAAGACTAAATGACCATTTTTAAATAATATTTTAATGGTTTATTTTCATTTAAACATGTAATTGCATCCATCAAAAGCTATTAAAAATATTAAATTCAATTAAAATAAAATTAATCATAAATTCTTGGGGTGTTATATACTACTAAAATTGGAATAGAGACTAGGAACAGGGTATATGAAGGTGGTAGTAAATACCCAAAGTATTCTTATTCTATATTTATTTATTTTTTATATGTTATCAGCCTAGTGAGTGATCAATTCATGTATTATGGTATGGCCATGAGTCTGTATGACTATATATGATTTCACATTTTCATTTTATATATAATTAGTGTTGGACTCCTCATTTATTAATTATGTTTTAATGATCAAAATTCATATTTAGTATATAAACCTTGTTAACTCTATGTAATCTATCTAACATCAAATGAACTGTTGTTTAGTAAAAGCTACCCAAAGCTCTTAAGTGCTATGCACTCAGTTTGGTTACTATACACTATCTTTTGACTCACTTTATAATGATTTCTCTGAAAAATGATTATGTTTAATTCATTCCATAAATATCATTACTTAAGTTTGAATACAGAAATTTTCCTAAGTCTAAGACAACGTGACCATGAGACACCGTGAACATCCAGACACCGTGAACATCAAGACATAGTGAACATCAAGACACCGTGAACATCCAGACACTGTGAACAAGACACCGTGAACAAGACACTGTGAACAAGACACCGTGAACAAGACACCATGAACAAGACTCCATGAAGCAGACATCGAGAAGCAGACACTGTGACATCAAGAAACCGTGAAAAAGACACCGTGAATAAGACACCATGACATCCAAACACCGTGACCATGAGACACCATGACCAATCCAGACACTGTCTGAATAAGACACTATTTCCATGACATACTGTGACACCGTTTCTTAATATGTTTTTTCATCATTCAATTTAATCTCTAACAGTCATATTTGAAGATTTTAATGCATTGTCATAATTAATGTTTCTTTTATAGACATTTCATCTGATAGTACGAGGTACAAGGTGTAGAATACATGCAACCGGTCGGCTCAAACACATACACTCCAAGATAAAAGAGTAATGTGACCCAGAAAAAAAGAGAGTAATGCATGGAATGATAATGAAAAGAAAAACAAGCTGGTGGGAGTGATCGCGATAATACAATACACACAGAGAATTGTCTCATGTAACTCGACACTCCTAAAGAACACACAAAGCATACTGGAATATCGAGAACATCTTCACACTATCAAAAATCACGAAGAACAAAATCCATATCTGTCGAACTTGCAACACTCTGTTTTCCATACGAGGACTTATTTTCTGCATCTGCCTCATCTACGAAGTCCTGAGATACAAAGTCTAACACTCAGAGCACTTCAAAACCAATCTCAACATTTTGTCTCTATTGTGTATTATTTTGTTAACTTTTGAGTAGAGTGTGTATATGTATAAAAATAAACTATGTCTCCTGCATTAAACGGAAGGATACAAGATGTCCCTACTCAAATATCTTTTACTCTTGTGTATACTCATATATAAGTATGGAAGAGGACCATTTGTGGCCTGGTTTTTTGTACCCATGAAGAACTGTAAAAGAGGTCCCTGTGTGACCTAGACAGTCATGTGAAATTTTGTTAACCCCGATCCAGGGTTTGGATCATGTTTATTTATATAAACTTCTTAGTGGAAGGTGATCACCAAGTGGAGTGGATTAGGTCTCAGCTTGAGACTAAACCACTTGTTTTATATCCGATGTGCTGCTTAATTTAGTCTTCTCTATTTTACTGATTTACTATATAATTCAGAAATCTATAAATTCACTTTGATATTTAGTCTTGAAAAGAAGTTATAATTATATTTACGTATTAGAATAACATCAAAAGTGATATTAATAAATGACATTAAGATTAATGAGAACTAATAAATCGTCTAAGAAGTTATTTAAACATTCAAACTTTTATAAAAGTATAACCTTGATTAACTGGGATGCATTTATCCTTTGGGGGAAACCTTTTAGAAATTATTTTAACCATAAATTTTTAAAAATACCCAATTCACCCCCCCCCCTCTCGAGTAATCTTCTCTGACCAACATTTGGTATCAAAGGTTGTTTATTAAGACTTTATTTAACCTACTTCAACTGTTATTGTAGTTGTACTTTAAATATCAGTAAATTTATGTTAATTATAAATTTATATCTCTTTAAAATAATTTTTGTATTATGGATAATATATTGGAAGGAGTTTCAACCAAAATACCAACATACTTTAATGGAACCTATTATGCTCAATGGAAAATTAAAATGAAAATTCATTTAGAGAGTATGGGTTTTGAAATTTAGTCTTCCATTATAGATAAATATAAGATCCCTCCTTCTGATATAATCACATGGGATGAACTTGTAAAAACTGCCTAAAATAACAATTTCAATGCTATGAATGCTTTATACTGCTCATTAGGAGATGAATAATTCAATAGAATTTCTTCTTGTAAAACTGCCCTTGTAATTTGGGATACCTTGTCTGTATCACATGAAGGAACATCTAGTGTAAAAGAAATGAGACTTAATACTTATAATAATAAATATTATAATTTTAAAATGAAACTTGATGAGACTATCTCTGACATGTATCTTAGGTTCAATGATATTGTCAACATAATGATTTCTCCTGGAAGATAAGTCACTTCCAAGGAACAAATCAAGAGAATTTTCAGATGTCTTCCTGACAGATGGAGAGGAACCACTGTCTCTATTAGAGAATCATGAGACATCAAAAAGCTACCTATAAAAAGAACTCATTGGGAAACTGATGATGTATGAAGAGGAACTGAAAGTCAATAAGGAAGAGGAGGATGAACCAAATAGGAAATATGTTACATTCAAGACCACCACCTCTAAACACAAAGACAAAGGGAAATTGGAAGCTTTTGTAGTATCTTCTAGTAGTGAAAAATCATAAACTAACAGTGATGAGGAGATGTCTCAATTATAAAGAATATTTAATCAATTTTACAAGAAGAAGAACTCTTTTCGAAAGCCTAACTTCAAGGGAAAATATGACCAATAAGGAAGTTGGAAGAAGGACTGGAAAAGAAGTGATAAGACTGATGAAATTATCTGATATGAATGTATGAAAAAAGGACATATAATGGCTGATTTTCCAAAGCTCAAGTACAAAAAGAGATATGTGGACAAGGAAATGAAGCATAAAAAGGCCATGAAAGAAACCTATAGTGCTTCTAAGGAAAATCCGAGTGACTAAAATACATCACATGATGAACAGGCAAACAAAGCCGATATGTGTTTTATGTCAAACACATCTGAGGTAACACTGGACTCTCCTGTACATAATTCACACTATTCTGAAGATGAGAGTGACTCTGAAAATATGACTAATAAATAAATGTTTGAATACTTTATAATGCTTGAAGAAACATGCAATGAACTAACAGACAAATATAAATCATTGAAGAAATAGTATGCTCTCACTATGACTGTTAAATCAGAACTCACAACTAAAAAAGAGAAAAATGATCAACTACTCAAAGAAAACAATGAATTAAAAATGTCTAATGAGAAATTGAAGAATGACCTAGAATATTTTACCAATGGGAAAAATACCCATACACAAATAATAGGAAAATAAATTTCCCCAAAATACAATACTGGCATTGGTTATCAATCTGGAAAAATAAATCTTGGTAGAAAATTGTTTTTCTCTAAATCTAGGACTTATAGTTTTACTCCCAGTTATGAACAAAAATCAACTAATTAAATTCATGATACACTTTCTACTGTTTCATGTTTTTCGAGATGAAATTGAGTTTATTTTTTTAATACTTTACTTAATGCTTATAGGAAACCTATGAGGTAGATATGGGTTCCTAAAGTACTCATTACTAATATTACTGGACCCAAACATGTATGGGTACCAAAAAATGTTTTTGCATAATCATTTTATAAGAAATCTTCTTAATGTGTTCCTATGAAAGTTTATAGTACTTCGATAGTGGATGATCAAGACACATCATATGATACTACTCATGATTCAAGAATATAATAAAAATAGATGGAGGACGGGTCACATTTGGTGACAATGCCAAAGGAAAGATCATTGGCCTCAACTAAATTGGTAACTCTAACTTAGTTTTCATTTCAAAGTACTGTTTGTTGATGGATTAAAATATAATCAGCTTAGTATCTCACAATTATGTGATGATGGATTTCTTGTTTGATTTGAAAATGATTCTTGTAATGTATTTAATTCTAAAGATGAATTCGTGTTTTCTACATTGAGAAATGAAAATTTTAACTCTATTAACATAGATTCTTTAGTTTCTCAAAATGATTCATGCTTAAGTGTATTTCATAAAGAGTCTTGGATATAGAATAAGAGACTAGGACACTGTAATATTCACTCCCTTATAAAGATAACTAGAAAAATATTAGTTAAAGACTTACCCAAACATGAGTTTCCAAATGACAAAGTGTGTAATCCCTATCAAAAGGGAAAACAACAAAAACTTTCCTTCAATCCAAAGAAAGAAGTATCAACTTCTCAACCTCTCAAACTGGTTCAAATGGATTTATTTGGACCATCTAGAGTTTCTAGTTTAAATATGAAGCACTATGTTAGTGTTCTTGTAGATGATTTTTCTAGATATACTTGGACCTTCTTTCTAGCTCACAAAAGTGAATCCTGATCTTATTTTACTAAATATGACAAGTCTTTGGAAAATCATAGTGGACTTAGAATTAAATCCTTAAGAATTGATCATGGTTGTGAGTTTGAAAATCAAGAGTTTGAATCCTTTTGCTCACAAAATGGTTTTAGTCACAATTTCTCTTCCCCTAGAACACCTCAACAAAATGGAGTTGTAGAAAGAACAATTAGAACCCTGTAAGAGATTGCTAGAACAATGCTTAGTGAATATTACCTACCTATTTATTTTTGGGTTGAATTCTTCAATACATCATACTACATAATCAATAGAGTGTTGATCCGACCATTTCTTAAAGGAATCAATATGAGTTATGGAACAATAGAAAACCCAAGGTTAACTAATTCAAAGTTTTTGGTTGCAAAGTCTATATTCTTAATACTAAAGAAAATCTTGACAAATGTGAATCCAAGAGTGATGAATGTATCTTTTTAGGATATTCTACATCCAGTAAATTCTATAGAGTGTTCAATAAAAGAACTAAATGTGTGGAAGAATTTGTCCATGTCAAATTTTATGAAACAGGTCCACATGAGCCTAAAACCATTCTACAGAACCTGGAGGGTGATGTATCAAATCTGAACATTAATCCAAAATCCTCAAACCGTTATGTGAAAGAATCTATGAAAACTTCCAATTCTGGAAATTCCATAGACTCAAGTCATAATGAACCTGAACCTATTTATGAACCTGAAATCAGTAGTCCCTCCTTTTCTAAAGCTGTTAGAACTCTTAAGAACCATCCTTTAGATGTTGTTGTAGGAGAACTAGACAAAGGAACTCAAACTAGAGATTATCTTAAAAATTAGGTTGAACATGAAGTCTTCTTGTCAGAACTTGAACCTAAAAACATTAATGATGCTATTAGTGATGAATTTTGGGTGATGGCTATGCAAGAAGAACTTAATCTGTTTGAAAGAAAGAAATTTTGGAAACTTGTTGAAAGACCTAACGACACATTCACCATAGGCACTAAATGGGTGTTTAGAAATAAGGTATATGAGGCTGGTAACATAGTTAGAAACAAGGCTAGATTGGTTGCACATGGCTATAGTCAAGAAGAAGGAATTGACTATGAGGAGACCTTTGCACCAGTAGCTATACTTGAAGCCATCAGAATCTTTCATGCTTTTGCTGCACATCTGAATTTCAAACTATATAAAATTGATGTAATGAGTGAATTATTAAATGGGTATATAGTTGAGGATGTCATTGTAGAATAACCCCCTATTTTTACAAACCCCCATTTTCCAAATCATATTTTTAAATTATCAAAATCATTATATGGTTTAAAACAATCTCCAAGAGCATGGTATGATAGGTTAAGTACTTTTATTATTTCCAAATGTTTTACAAAAGGAATAGGTGATCCTACCCTTTTTATAAAACAAATTTATAATGATGTTTTAGTTGTTCAAATCTATGTAGATGACATTATCTTCGGATCTTCACGAAATTCTTTATGTATTGATTTTTTTAAAATGATGCAAAATGAATTTGAAATGAGTTTAATGGGTAAGCTAAAATTCATTCTTGGATTTCAAATCATTAAAAATAATTATGGTATTATCTTAACTCAAAGTAAATATACTATAGATCTTCTAAAACGTCTTGGATTGGGTAACACTAAAAGTAGTGACACTCCCATGAGTACCACTTGTAAGTTTGATCTTGATGAAGATGAAAAATCTATTGATCAAACCACTTATAGAGGAATGATTGGAAGTTTACTCTACTTAACTATTAATCGACCTGACATTATGTTTACTGTGTGTATGTGTTCTAATTTTCAAGCAAATCATATGGAATCTCATTTAAATACTGTTAATAGAATTTTCAAATACCTCAAGCATACACCCAATCTAGGACTATTCTATCCTAGAGAAAAATCATTTGAATTAGTTAGTTATTATGATGCTAACATTGGTGGATGTAAGTTAAATATAAAAATCACCTCTGGAACATGTCACTTTTTAGGCATGTCACTAGTATCATGGTGTAGTAAGAAACAAAATTTTGTTTCATTATCTACTTCAGAAGATTAATACATAGCTGATAATAGTTTTTGTGCACAAATCTTATTGATGAAACACACATTACTAGATTATGGATATCAATTCAGGCATGTAACTATAAATTTTGAAAACACAAGTACTATTAGCATATCAAAAAATACTGTTTCATATTCTAGGACAAAGCATATTTATGTAAGACATCACTTTTTGAGAGATCATTATCAAAAGGGTTATATCACTTTGGAATTCATTGGTAATGAGTATCAAATTTATGATATATTTACAAAACCATTAAATTCTAAAAGAATAGACTACAACATACATGAATTAGGCATGATAAATCTTAAGTAAATGATTTAATGTTTTATGTCGTACTGTTATATATCTTACTGTATCATGTTTACGGTCTCACTGTTAGTATTTCATGATTACTGTTCGACAGTCATTCTCTCACCGTAATGCTTGTTCACTATCTCACCGTAACGCTCATTAACTATCTCACTGTAAAATTCAGTCACTATCTCACCATGAAGTTCATTCCCTATGTCACCGTGATGTTAGTTCACTATCTCACAGTAAATTTCGTTCATTGTCTCACCATAAAAACCAAATATGGTCTCCTTGTAACTATTATTTATGATAGTTATTTACAAATTAAAAACTGTAGCACGGTAATTATTCATTTCACCATTTTATTTTCCCACGCTTTTACTTTTGCGGCGTTTGGTATTCTTAAATAATAAAATAAATGAAGTATCACTTTTCCTTCACTCGAGATTTCTTTTATTCACTCAATTTGTAACCCTTCCTCAACCCTTCAACCCTTCTCTCTCTCGAACCTTCGGTGAATGCCCAGGATGAAATTCCCTTCATCATCGACTCTTGAGAAACATAGCTCAAAGAAGAAGAAAATCACACCTAAGCTATCACCTGAGGGTCCTCTAAATCCAAATCTGGTGAATCGAGTTGTAGTACCGGAGAAAGAGATTCCCCCCCAATGGATTCTTTCAAGTAAGTATATGGGTTGGAAAGGTTTAAAGGAGCAAGGCTAATTTGAATGGTTTACGAAGGAAGAAAGACCTATCTACCCTAAGTTAGTGGCTTAATTTTATTAGTATGTTCAGTTCTCCTTTGATTATAAAGATGGTTATGTTGTGAGAAGACGGATAAATGTCTAGAATTTCTCATTCTATTCAAGGTTATGGGTTGCATGCCTTAGGATACCTCATTAAGTCATCTATGAGGACTATTAGAGAGAACCTCCACCTTCTAGTGAATTCTCTGTGTTGGAAGATGATCTGAAAAGCTTAACCAGAAATGGCACCAAGAGAAGAGTCATTTCTGCTGAACTGGATGGAGAATCTAGACTTTTGTTTAAGTTTATACAGAACCTGATTATCCCCAGAAAAGGTGATTTTGATGTTCTAAAATATCAGGATGTGTTTCTGATTCATCTTATGAAAAATGGGCATAAGATCAACCTTTATAATTATGTCATACACCATATGTGTGAGCTGATCAAAACCACATCCAAGTCAACCTTCCTATTTTATTCCTGGATTATCTTAGTCATGCTTCATTCCAAAGGTATGGTTTGACCTAATGAGGAAGTTATCAAGGATTGTGAGTTCTGCAGTTCAAAATTCATTATCAAGAGGATGAAAATCAATTGGAATCCTTGGAAAAAGGAATGGGTGGAAGGAAATGATAGAATTTATGAAAGGTTCAATCCAGTGGACCATCCCTCAAGATTATGAGCTATTTATGATCCTGGTTTGGAACCAGATGGGGTTGTTGAGTGTTCTGAAGAAGAAGAAGAAGAAGAAGAAGAATAGGTTGTTGTGCCTCCCAGGGAAACTGTTTATAAAAATGAAGATAGTACTCTTGTCCCTCATGTAGTAAGTGAAAAAGAATTCCCTACTTATAAAGATGTTTTGAATCTAGATGATCAACCAGAGGTGGAAACCGAATCTATTGTCAAAGAAATAGAAACGAATGTTGTGGAAGAACCTATAGAAGAATAATAACCTATTATGAAAGAAACAGACCTTAAGGAACTCCCAGTGGAACAATATGTTCTTGAAGTCATTCCTTCAGCTGAGGAAAGGCTAGAGCTGGCATTTCAGCTGGCTTTGTAGGAAATGGGTGAGGAATTAAGAGATGAATTTGTAGAATTAGATCAAGACCCTAAGATTATCTGTCCTGAGAAAGATGCAACTGTTGAAGGGGATCAACTCTCAAATCTGCAATCAATTGAAGTACCTAACCGGATTGATTCAAGCCTATTAGACACTCGGTATAAGTTCCCCATATTTTATGATGTGGATGACTCTCAACAAGTATCAGTAAAATTCCTTGACCATTCTACTATGTTCTAGTTGAAATTTGTCTCTAATCTTTCCCATGAAAAGGAACATGAGCCTGTATCAGTCCCTATCTCTGAACCTTCACCAGAACAACCATCCTTGGTGAGTAAATATTATCTGAAAGAATTTGGATCTACCCTTCTATCTGGAGTTGAAAAACTCTTGAATTCCCAACCATCTCTTGTAACACATCTATGTGAGAAATATTCCTCACTATTGTTGGAAAAAGTTATTTGGTAGATCCAACCTAAAAAATATCATGACATTCATGAAGTCAGAGTTGAAAACTAACTACTTAGTGATGAAGTGAAGACTCTAAGATGTATGATTGAAGACATGCATAAAGTGATGAATTCGAGATCAGAGCTTGCTTCTCATTCTGTAGAACCTGTTGTTCCTCAAACCCAATGGATTGTTCTCTCCTACATTCAACCTCAATTAGCTTCCTTAACTGAAAAGGTCACTGAAAGGAAAAAATAGTTTGTAAAAGAAATGAAAGTGCTTGTTATTAATCTTAACAAGCTCACTAATGAGTAAACATGGTGTCTTCAAAAGGTTCTAAATCAGCTGAAATCTCTTACCTCAGCTGTCACTGCTTCTAAAGCATCTGGACAATCATCTCATCCTCCCCTAGACAGTGACCTGCTCAGAACAGTGGTCAAATAATAACTTCATATTTTGGTTAGTGGTTTTAACAAAGATTCTATATATGAAGTTATCAAGAAAAGTGAAAGAGTTCTTGATCTGGTCCAAATACATTCAAAAATTACTAATGATGCTCCGCAAGAAATTTCAAAGAAAGTTGATTTATAATTCAACCAAATCTTCTCAAAGACTAACATGACCAATCATTTTAAATATCTTGTAGAAAATCTAAAGATTCCTCTTTTTACTCAATCATTCAAAACTCAAGTCCAAAAGCTCACAGAGTTCACTCGTCTGTTGGAAAAGTTTATAGAAAATAAGGATGACTTTGAGAAAGCTATGCAGTATGGTGGAGAGATCATTGCGGATTTTATCAAGCTTTTGAGGCCCTATCTTCATGTACAGAGTACAAACATTGTTGCTCCGGCTGTTGCACCTCTGAGACCTAGTTTTCTTACATTCACCTCTTCCTTAGCCTCTATCGGTCAAGAACTGAGTCAAATCAGGCCTGTGATCCTTGATCAACAACTGCCTCAGTCTTCTACTGCACCTATACTATCTCCCTCTGTCTTTAAAGGTCTTCCTTTACCTTCTCTATCAACCAGCTCACTCCCTTCTTCTACTTTAACTTTTGCTCCTATGGCTTCCTTTTCTGATGCTGCTGTTAAAGGCAAAGAGAAGACCAGCCACTGAAGAAGGACATTGCTCAGTCTATTTTGATGGGAATCTTGTTACATTTTTTTTTACTTTTTGTAATTCCCCTCTCTTTATCTAACACATTATTCACTTTTCTTGTCTCTTTTGCCTTTATTTTCCATACTACTTTTTGATAATCCTAAAAGGGGGAGAAATATCTAGGAGAAATATATAGGAGAAAAATATGAGAAATATATGGGAGAAATATATGGGAGAAATATATAGGAGAAAATATAGGAGAATAGGACACTCACTCTATATTTGATTTTTAGAACTATCTTGTTAGAACAAATATACACTTTAAATATAAATGATTTGTGATCATCAAAAAGGGGGATATTGTTGGACTCCTCATGTATTAATCATGTTTTAATGATCAAAAATCCAATTTAGTCTATAAACCTTGTTAACTCTATGTAATCTATCTCACATCAAATGCACAGTTGTTTATTAAAAGCTATCCAAAGCTCTTAGGTACTATAAACTCAGTTTGGTTACTATACACTATCTTTTGATTCACATTATAATGATTTCTCTGACAAATGATTAAGTTTAATTCATTCCATAAATATAACTGCTTAAGTCTAAATACATATATTTTCCTAAGTCTAAGACACACTGACCATGAGACACTGTGAACATCCAGACACCATAAACATCCAGGCACCATGAATATCCCGACACTATGAACATCCAGACACCGTGGACAAGACACCATGAACAAGACACCATGAACAAGATACCGTGAACAAGAAACTGTGAAGAAAACACCATGAAGCAGACACCATGGAATCAAGACACTGTGAACAAGACTATGTGAACAAGACACTGTGAACAAGACATCATGACCTCCAGACACTGTGACCATGAGACACCGTGACCAATCCAGACACCTTGTGGAGAAGACACTGTTTCCATGACATACTCTGACACTGTTTCTTAATATGTTTTGTAATCTTTCAATTTAATATCTAACAGTCATATTTGAAGATTTTAATTCACTTTCATAATTATTATTTCTTTTGTAGACATGTTATATGATAGTAAGAGGTACGATGTGCAGAATACATGCAACCTATCGTCTCAAACACAAGCAGTCCATGATAAAAGAGAAATGTGGCCCAGAAACAAAGAGAGTAATGAATGGAGTGATACTGAAAAGAAATACAAGCTGGTGGTCTTGAGCATGACAAAATAATAGACTTAGAGAATTGTCTCATGCAACTCGACACTGTTGAAGAAAACACGAAGCATACTGGAATCCCGAGAACATCTTCACACTATCAAACATCCCAAATAACACAAGCCTGATCTGTTTGACTTGTGACACTCTATTTTCCCTACATGGACATGATTTCAGAATTTTCCTCATTTCAGAAGTCCATAGCTACAAAGACTAACACTCAGAGAACTTATAAACCTATTTCAATATTTATTCTCTGTTGTGTATCATTTTATTAACTTTCGAGTAGAGTGTGTATCTATATAACAATACACTCTGTCTCCTGCATTAACTAAAGGATACAAGATGTCCTTACTCAAATATCTTTTACTCTTGTGTATACCCATTGATAAGTGTGGAAGAGGTACATGTGTGGCCTGGTTGTTTGTACACATGAAGAACTATGGAAGAGGTCCAAGTGTGACCTGGACAGTCCTTTGTATTGATGTTAACCCTGATCTAGGGTGTGGATCAAGTTTATTTATATAAAATTCCTGATGGAAGGTGATCACCAAGTGGAGTGGATTAGTTCTCATCTTAAGAATAAACCACTTGTTTCATATCCACTGTGATGCTTAATTTAGTATTCTCTATTTTATTGCTTTACTGTATAATTCAGAAATCTCTAAATTCACTTTGATAGTTAATCTTGGAAAGAATTTATAATTCTTCTGTCTTAATAGAATAACTTCAAAATTAATATTCATAACTGACATTAATACAACTGAGAACTAATCAATATTATAAGAAGTTATTTAAAAAATAAAACTTTTATAATAGTATATCCTTGATTAACTGGGATGTATTTAACCTTTTGGAGAAACCATTTAGAAATACTTTTTAACCAAAAAAATTTATTGATACTCAATACACCCCCCCCCCCCTCTTGATTATTCTACTCTGACCAACAATTAGTGTATTTATTTATTATAATTTCTATTTTTTTATGAAAACCTGTTATATATTTTCACATTGTTAATTATTATGATATATAGGTATAGTCTCACAAAAGGAACACCTTACAACATCACTGGTAGTTTGAAATCTCTATCATACAAGGAGACAGTTCTAATGTGACATGGTAAGAGTATTTCTAGGAACCAAATGAGCATTACATGGTTTTGGGTTTTACAAAAACCTCTTACCCTTTTCATAGGGACATAGTTATTATTTTCATAACATTTTTTATAAATATGAAAGAAAAATTCCCCACCAATTTTTTATTTTGAGTTGATTTTTATAACTTTTAGTTTTCATGGGAATTTTAGGAATATCAATTTAAATGTATTAAAACGTCATTTTTAAGTGTTTAAAATTTTTAAAAATTAGTCTATTAATCCATGTTTTTTAAATTATAAGAGAAAAAATAATTGAGATTGAAATCAAGAACTTTGGTAACGTCCAAAAATTTGACAATATATTTTCCATTATGTGTATGATAATTCAAAATCATTGTATGATAATTTCACTATGAATAAGATAATTTCATTGAAATACATATCATATAATTTGAACATTGTAAGATATTATGGGATACCCGAATGATAATCATCCCTATAAGAGAGTTTCTTCACATTTAAGATAAATAACATTCTGAAAAATCATGATTCTGCGAAAATGAAACTATAAACTAGAGTATATTTGCTGACTGAAATGGAAATATGGAATTGATTAAATAGGGAGATTGATATGATATAACATTGGTTGATTCTTGAAAAATAAAATTCTATGGGATAACGGAAACTAATTTCTTAATCATTTAGAGTAGAACACATTGCTTTTTCCACCTATAACTAAAAGTAAGGAATTTTTCACATGTGCGTTGAGATTTATGAGATTTTTTTTAATTATAGAACCAAATTTTGAAAATTATTCCTCCATTGTGATTAAGGATATAAACTATAAGAAGGATATATCAAGGAAAAAATAAAAAATAAGAGTGGGATACATACGCACATCATGAGGATGAATGGAAAGGATCCTAGTGTATGGAATAATGTGGTTGTACTATGATAATGTTGGAGGAATATGGATGTTCTATTATCCATGGTTAGATAAACTCCCATGTACTTATTTCTAAATGATTCAATGAAAACCTCTTCCGATTATTTATTTTTCAATATAGCATATTTGAATTTTTCTGGAACTATGCTTTTAAATGAAGGATGACTTCTAATTTCTTGAATTCATTTATTATAAAGTATATGAAGTTGTTATTCAATTTATGTGGATAAATGTACTCTTGTACTATATAAATTGTTTACAATGATTTTATCTTTGATCGTAGTTTTTTTTGTTCAGGTTTATCATCTTGGAGTTCAATAATATTTTTAACCACATTAATAAATTGAATGACACCTATACTATGGTCCTGGTATAATATTTTGGTAGATTTAGGTTTTCATCTAGATTTCATTCCATGAACACTAAAATATGAAATTTTTCTTAAAAATTTATAAATCGAAGAATGAATAATCTAAAGAATGAAAACATTCCATGGATTATTCTAAAAATATATTTTTTACTATTATTTTTCATATCTATTTACAACCACAACATTATATTATAATTAGGAATTATATTTAAATTTAATATTATGATCTATTTTAGTTATAATTCTATTCAAAAAATATATCCCCCAATTTAGTTAGAATTTTATTATAAAAACTAAAAAGAAAATTCATAGTTAGAAACATAAGTTATGAAACCTCCCTATAAGACAAATCAAGGGGATAATTTCCAACATTTTATATGGAATAAAAATAATTTGGAATGATAATCAAGATAATACCTCACGATTATACATATTACAATAAAAATATAGAAATATATAATCCATGAAGTATTTACAATGATGCTATAAGTAATGACCTAACCCAAGTCAGGGCTTGATCCAAAACTACCCTAAGGCCACCTCTCTAGGCCGGGGTCTTGTGACTAGCACTAAAGGAATAACTAATTCACGGAGGCCTTTGCCTGTGTACCTATATACACACACACAACCAAATCAATCAAAAAGTTCAGAGGGAAAGAGTAAAAGATGTAGTAATGATGTAATGTAAACCAAGCATGCATGCACTCGAAATAGAACAAAAGTACAATAGAGTAAACTAATAAGTAATGGTGAAAAGTACATGCCCAAATAGAATGTTTCTCAATATTAGAAATCTAGAAAAGTAAATGGTGATATTTACTAGCTCTTAAATCTCATTCTACGAACATCGTACGCAGTCCAAGGACCTCGTATCGCTAAGCTCCTCTGAGGTCATGGTCTAACATTCAATCATTTGAAAAATACATGACATGTGTGGGTTAAGCCCATGCAGGGGTGATTATATACATACCCAATAGAACGACCTGAACAGATAATGGGGGAGCATTAATAGGTCCAATTGAAGTGGAAACCAGTAGATCGAACAAGGTCAATGAATGATTACAACTCAACACAAAAATAGAGAGAAATTAAACTCTTCAAAACACAAGGATCTTGACATGGTGAGAAGATAAACTTCTCGTCGAATCTTTACTACCTATAGAAAGAGAGTGGACTCATCCAATCACGAGAAGCTTGACACAAAAAGCACATGGGACACCCTGTTCATCTTCACCTCGCCAAGAAAAAGTGTACCCAAAATACAAGGAATGGGTAATAAAGAAGGATATATATATATATATATATATATATTATCAGTCAAAGAATCCCAAACGAGTGAGTAAGGGGATATCCATCTCACAGCACAACCCAAGAAGAAGAATAGTGAAAAATTCAAATAGAAGTCTATCAATGATGCCCAACACCTCATGTGTCTTCCCTAAACACACAATTCTAAGGTACTCAGTCACCATACCTTGATACTGTTCTCTTTGGGAGGAACTGACTCGCCCTCATAGTTTTGGTCGCATCACAAAAGCGTGTCTCGATGGGGAATCGTTCCACTTTCTCATGAGTCAAAGGCTACATCACACCATGTATCATCACTATATCACACTGTTGAGATCCACAAATTCTAATAGTCATTAAAGAACTCCACTTCCTAGCCTCGATGGAGGGTAATGCTGGGAAACTTCATTGGGGAACTCCATTGCCCAGTCGTACTGGAGGGTAAACCTCATGAGTTATCAAGGAACAAAACTACCCAGCATGGTTAGAGGGTTATGCATGGAAGAGTTATTCGAGGAATGCCACTACCCAGCCCTTCTAGAGGGTAATCCTAAAACTTTCATCGGGGAATTCCACTTCCTAGCCCTATGGAAGGGTAAGGCCGGAATATCGAGTAACTCCAGTGCCCATACCTATTGGAAGCTAAATTGGATATATATTTTAAAAATGCTACTACCCAGCCTTACTGGAGGGTAATCCAAAAACAATGAGGAACTCCACTTCCCAGTCCTATTGGATGATAACTTAGAAAGATCATGGGAGAAGGTACTACTCCACCCTACTGAAGGGTAATCCTAGTATTGTCATCGAGGAACTCCACTTCCCAACCCTACAGGATGGTTATTCCTAGAATGATCTGGGGATTATATATGATTTCTACCATCATCATGTGTCATCTTAGTTCATACCAAAACTAGAAAATTTATCATCATATCTCAAAATCCTCTTCTGAGGGAATCTTCGTGTTCTATGTGAAAAAAAAATGTAGGATAGGTTACTCATTGGGCCAAAATCCATGTTCAAATGAAGGACATACAGAACAATGATTTTTCCTGAACAAGAGGAACACAACATGTTTAGGTCCCACGCAAAAAATGGTCACACTCTACTTCCTGGCCATGTCCTCACCAGCAAATTGATTTCTGTCCATGTAGCACTACATGGTGTATGAGGGTACTACATGATGTGTATTGACCAAAATCATGAAGAATGCACGAGGATAATAATGGGTTGGAGGTAAAAAAAATAATTTCACTAATATTCCACTTCAAATGACCCTTGTTGACCAAACATATCTCACTTTTGTGATCATCATGGAAAAATGCTCGAGATTGACTATTCACATGTCTTAATCGGACACTCTGTGAAAAAGTCATATTTTGCAGCATTACACTTGAATGGTGATTCATGGACCCAAGACATGAGTCCAAATAAAATAATTCAAATTGTTATTGATCCATGAGTCCGAAAAATCTATCCAACATCAGTCTTGAAATGATAGTCTCAATTTTAGGGTCACATTTTTGCTGACGGCACATCTATCCGATATAGTATGAAGAAGTTACATGTGGACTAATATTTTGAAATCAAAACAATAATAATAATATTTAATATTATTATTAACTATTTTTTATTAAAAACCTCATGCACACTATAAGGGGATCCCCCTTATTTTGCTCCACAGGCTGCAAAATGCCCCCACCTAGTTTATATCCACATTTTAATTTTTATAAATTACATTAATTAAATATATTATTACATTAAACTAATATATTTTGGAAAGAATTTCATTAGGAACACAGTTTTCTTACAGCAGGTCCAATAACCTCCCCCAACAATTACTACACTAATTAATTAATTTTAAAAAATTAAATAAATAAATAACTCTCCAATTTAATTGCCATGAAAATAAATATTGGGTTTCCTTCACTAAATTAAAACCATTTAATTTAAAACATTTTTTTATTAAATTAAAATAATTTATTTTAATTAACCCCACATATTTTATTTCCACATCATTATTATTATTTAATATAATAATAAAAAACCTGGTATAAATTTAATCAACTATTTACCACCATTAATAACAATAATAATAATAATATATAACTCTCACTACGTTGACCACGTCCGACCAGCTCATCGGAGATCCAATATGGACCACTGTCACATTAATTCCAAACGGTCTCCATCATGAGATCCCACACACTTCCTCCACTCGAAACTAAACCCATCACACCACACTTCATCCTCGCATGCCAACTGGGAAAACATGGGTTATCGTCCCGATCCTAAACCACATGTGATCACAAACACACACCTGCAATGTTGATCAAATCCATTAACCAGATACCATCCAACTAGTTTATCAATTCATCCCCAAACTGTTGATCTTCAAGTCTTTCATTCCACCACAATGAATGTGGGGGTTCGACATATTTAAAGCCCACACTAGAAAAGTCAAATTGTGACCTTGTTGTATAATGATGAAGAACGCAAATAACATAGGGGGGAAACACCAAAACCCTATGTTTAAACATCGTTGTCCAAGATTTCTTGGCCAATGATCAAGAAAAGGGACTGCGTATTAGAAAAACCCCGAATTAAATTGAATCATCAGTACTGGAGGACATGAAAAGGCTGCAAAATGATCAAAATCAAAGAACGAATATCGATAAGCTCAATAATTTCATAAAAAGGACCTAAAACAGAAATTAATGTGTCATTCCTAAATTATATATAAATATTTGGTGAAGAACACATTTGGTATCCTTGAAGATTATTTGTTACGTCTGCCGCCTGTGGATTCACCTTGATCTGATCACCGGTCATCTTCTGGTATCAATATGCCAATAGAGAAGGGGTGGAAGATCCTTTCAATGATCCTGGGTTTATGTGGATAACCATGGAGATTTCCCCTAGCATCTTATAATATAAGAAATAATTTTAGGTCATTTAATTTAAATTAAATAAATAACTTATTTATTTTAAGTAAAAACACAATCCAATAGTTTCCACATCTAATCGTCATGCACTGACCAACCTTGGGTTGTGCCTTGGGTAGACACTATGTTCTTGATTTAAATGTGGTATCATATTTCTAATCCGAGACACCATTTATGAGATATTTAAATTATCAAGTAAAATCTTGTGCGTGTAATAAAAATAAATTTAATTTTTTTTAAAAAATTAATTCAGCGCTCGCCAGGCCTCAGAATCACACACCATCTCAGTAACTAGATCTAAAAATATTCCTAAAAAGATTCTAAATTGGTACACAGAAAAAACCACAGTCTCTTAATTATTTCATTCTTCTATTATTTTCATCCACAAAAAGAACAAACTATGAAAATAGGTGGGGTCATTGTGACTAGAATAATCATTCGTGAAAATTAGAGTCTTTCATGTCATGATCGGAATCACCGTCCATCCATGAAAACAGATGACGTGATTCCCTTATTCAGAAAATCAATCAAGTGAAACTCATAAGGATATGTGGTAAAGAGAAATATCAAATTTTACATCTCTCAACTGATTCTCTCAAACATACTCAAGGAGCTAAGGATTCAACAACATCGACTAAAAATAATTGTACTCTCCTGCTCTATCAGGTTCAGCTGCATGGAAGCTAACTGATCTAAAGCTTCATGCACTAAGTGAGCAATGGACTTTCTTCTAATGTAATCTACTACAATTTGGACCTTCTCTATAGTATAAAATATCATGAATTCATAGTATTTCAGGAATTCTAACCAGTGATGTTGTCTCAACCTTAGGTTTCTCTAAGTGAAGATGTACCTGAGAATCTGTTTGTCTGAGTGAACCACAATGCACTCTCCTAGAAGGTAGTGTCTCCACATTCTCAGGGTGAAGACCACCAGTTCCAGTACTAGGTAGTTATTCCTGTAGTTTTCTTCATAAGGTCTCCAATACATCAACCAGTATTTGATAACTTTATGTCACTATACCAAGGTTCATGTCGAGCATGCAAGGGTACCAATGAACAAGGAATGTGAGTAAACTCATAAAACCATGAGAATATAGACCTGGAAATAATGTGTCATACCCCACACATATTTGTATCTCATTGTAGGAGATTTACCCCACCTCAAAAACTCCACCACACCCATAAGTGGCATCCCATGAAAAAAGGATCAAGAAAAAAACTCCACCAAAAATGCCTAGACCTACTACAACACTCCATCATACAACTTCACCCTAAACACACAAGTTAGATGGAATCATATACCACAGCTCAATACTATCTACTTTGTAAGGAAGTGAATCAAACTCATGGTTTTTCTCAAATCACAAAAACATTTCTCAATGGGGGAAGAAACCATCTTCTATGTGCATTTGATGCTATGTCGAACAACAATGAAATAGGGTAAAACTGATGCCCTGTGTTACCCTTTATTAAAAATTTAGTAAGGAGAGTCAAGAAAATAGTGCCTCAAATATTTTATGTCAATTTATACTACATAAGGTAGAAGATACATATAACGTACCTCTTATCATCTCGTTCACTATAGGATCATAGACATCCAAAGACAGTAGTTGTCCGCAACCCTGACCACCAACTCCATGAGCCTGACATGGGTCGTCTGGTGGTGGTGGAAGGATATCATAGTGACATCGACCACCCATAGATCATCCTACTCTAATTACATCTCTAAATACCTAGGGACCGCCTTATCCATGCTTGGGAGATCCTTGATCAAAGTGTTGTCTCTACCATGGTGGTCCATCAGGTATCTTCCGATACTGATCAGTGGATCGGGTCGAGTAATCTCATGCCATGTGACTCCACCTATCATAAGAATAAAATAATCCCTACCTAGGCTACCCTGGTTCTCTGTGCTACCTCATCTATATACGACTACATACATGAGCCTGCTTATGAAAGGGTCTCTTGTAAAGAGATCATGTCGACTAGCACCTTCTAGCTACTGAAGATGACTCATCTCTAGGATGTCCACTACTAGATCCAAACATCAAGCGCCCCTTTTATAGAAATATCTTAGTCACTAGTGCCTTCTCCAACACATAGACATAGGTGAAGATGCATAAGGGAACTACACTGGCAGAGACCTATTTGTAGAGACCCTTATCAAACTTCTACTCTAAGAATTATCCATATCAGATCTTGTTAAGAGAGTAATAATTAAGGTATATCAATCTCTCCATGTACACAGAAACCATTATATCTCCCTAATAAATCTATAGAAGCTCCTATTTCTGAACTAGTTGCAAGATGGATGGGTAGTACTCTATATTGATCAGCTAATAGAATTTGTCCCACAAGAGTGTCGGAGCATCATGCATCTGTGTAACAAGGGTCCACCAACACCCATATTATCTAAGGAAAAGTCATGCAGACAAGGAAACCAGATTATCCTCCAATTTCCATGTGAGACTGAAGACATGGAGCACTTATTCATTCCAATCCTCTACTACTTGAGGATCAGGATCACTACAGAAACTTTTTGGTCTTTGGTGTTGGAACTCACGGAGTGCGCTAAGCCTCCATGCATCCTGAGCCTACTCTGATGGGATGATATGATGTTCAAAAAATTGAAGTTTTATAACCTAACCACCTAGAGGAATGGTGATTCGGGGCAGACCATGAACTGGGGACTCGTTTCTCATTAGATCATCATGATGAACCATAGCTAGTATCCTGGATAGATATCTTTGTAGAGGTATCTTGAAAGTGTCTGAGACATACCCTATATATATATAACAATGGGGATATGACTCAATAAGGAAAATCAAATACTCTCCTATATGATGCATGTATCATTGATCTATGTAATAAATTTCTCGACATGGCATGTCAAAAATCAGTAATTCAAGGTCTTGTTGAATGGCTATGTCGGCCGTTGTACCATAACTGGACTCCCTAGCCTGAGAGCAACACTCGATACATGTTGACATCATTACCCTAAATCCAACCAATCCAATTAAGGGTATTCGTCCATACAACATCCCAAGGAATGAACTTTCTCTAAAACTAATCTGTCATGACTCGTACCAAGATGAGGCTCGAGCTGTAACTATCCTAAGGCCCCCTCTATAGGATAGGGGATAGCGACTAAAACCAAATTTATAACTAACTTGGGGAGGCTTTTTCAGAAGTACTTATATGCACACATAAAACCAAATCAATGTAAAAGTGTAGAGGGAAAGAGTAAAAGATTCAATAATGCAGTAAGGTAAACCAAACATGCATGAACCTCTAGATATAATGAATGTACAATGGTGTAAACTGAAAAGTATAGGGAAAAAATACACGCCCAACCATAAATGTATCCCAAAATGAAAAAACTAGAAATGTAAACACTGAGAGTTCCTAACTCCTAAATCTAAAGATATTCCCACCATTTGCAGTTCAATCACCCAGTATCTCTATGATCCTATGAAGTCGTGGTTGGCCTGTCTGTTATCTGTAAACGACACGACATGTGTGGTAAAATCCCATGCACATGTGATTATATACACACCTAGTATAACACCCCAAAAGGGTGAATGAGGTAGTAATACATAAAATAGAATAGTAAAGTGGTATATAGGACAAGGTATAGTGATAGATTATAACTCAAGCCACCGTGAGAGTGAATGTAAAATCATCTGAACATAAGGATCTCAACACTCTGAGAATATGTTGATCTCATTTAGTATTTGATAACTATAGCTGGTGAGTGGACTCATCCTACCATGAGAAGCTAGGCATGGAAATAATGTGGAATTCCCCATGTGTATTCACCTCTTTTGGAAAGAGAGTAACCAAAATATAAGGAGTGGGTACCGAAGGAGGATATATATATATATATATATATATATATATATATATATATATATATGCTCGGTCAAAGAATCCCAAATGATAGAGTAACAATATATCCATCTCAAATCTCATCCCAAGAATAAGGGTAACGAATAGTTCCAAAAGAAGTCCATCAATGATGATGAACACCTAATTCATATACCTTTAACACAAAATTATAAGGAAATCAATCACCACACCTTGACACTATCTGCTTTTGTTGGAACTGAATCATTTGCACAATTTTAGTCGCATCACAAAACTGTGTCTCGGTGGGGAAAAAATTCTTCTTTATCATGATTCCAAGAATACATTAAACCATGTCTCATCACTGTACTAAAAAGTAGTGAGAAAAAACTCTGATTATCACCATGGAACTCCACTACCTAGATTTGTTGGAGGGTAATGCTTGGGAAAGTCATCGGGGAATGTCACTTCCTAGCCTTAATGGAGGGTAATCCTCGTAACTTGTTAGGGAACTCCACTAACCATCCTGGATAGATGTTTATTCCAAGAATATGTCATTGGGGAATTCTAGTACCTTTCCCTATTAGAGGGTAAGCCCGGAACTGTCATAGGGGAATGCCACAACCCAGCCCTACTGAAGGGTAAGCTTGGAACATTGAGGAACTACACTACATTGCCTTTCTGGAGGGTAACTATCAACGATCATTGAGGAACACCACTACCCAGACCTGCTAGAGGGTATTCCCAGAACATCGATGAATACCACTACTCAGTCCTACTATAGGGTAACTCGGAAAGATCATCTGTGAACTCCACTACCCAGCCCTGCGAGATGGTTGGCCTAGTTCTTTCATGAGGGAACTCCACTACACATCCCTACAAGAAGGTTGTGACCATAATACGATGAAGATTATTTATGATTAATAATATCATATGGTTTCATATAAGTTCATTCCAGACCCAAAAAATTTCTCATCATATCTTGAAATCCGATTTCGAGTGAATCAACGGGTTCTATGTGGAAAAACACTTAGGATAGGCTACTCGTGTTCCAAAACACAAGTTCAAATAAAGGATATATGGAACATTCACGTTTCCTAAAAAAAGCGGAACATGAAATGTCATAGACCCACATGGCGTGTGGTCACAATTTCTTTCCTAGATATGTCCTCTCCAGAACATAACTTGTTGGCCACGTAACACTGCACATCTTATAAGGGTACTACATGATGTGTCTTAGACAAAAGCCTGATGAACGCATGAGTATCATCATGGGTACAAGTAGAAAATGTAATTTCACTAATATACCATTTTAAACATCCCCATATGGCTAAACAGATCACACAATTGTGATCCTCATGGGAAAATTCTCAAGATATACTATTCACTTACCTCAATTAGACAACTAGTGAAAAAGTAATATTTCCCCACATTACAATCAAACGATGCTTCATAGTCCCAAGTCATCTGCCAAAATTTAATAACTGAAATTGATCTTGAAACTCCCTATATAATTTCAGTGTCACAGCACCGTAGATGGTTTTTCATTTTGACACCGTATGAGGGAGATATTTCATATACAATATTCAGAGATAATAATAATTTTCTTATTATTTTGTGTGTGTTTTAAAATGAGGAACAAATTCAAACAAATCTATCCAAAATGAGTCTTAAAATGGTCATATAAATTTTAGGGTCTCACTTATGCTGATGATGCATCAATTTGACAATGTATGAAGAAGTTAAAATTTGTTTAATATTTGTCAACCAAGATAATAATAATAATATTTAATTAAATTATATTTATTTTTATTAAACACCCTATGAAAACCAAAATGGGCTCCCCCTTATTGCGCTCCACAAGATGAAAAATTCCCCCACCCCTTTATCTCCTCCTTTTAGTTATTTTTAAATTAAATTAATTAAATATATTATTACAATACATTAATATATGATTGGAAATAATTTCATTAGGTTCCCTGTTTTCTTATAGAGGGTACACGGGCCTCCACCCATCAATTCCTATTTTATTTAGCTAATTTAAAAAAACTCCCCAATTTAATTCCCTACAAAATAAGAATTTAGTTTCCTTAATTTAATTAAAACCATTTAATTTAAGTTGTTTTTTATTTATTAAATTAAAAATCATTTAATTTAATGAACCCCGCATATTTTATGTCATCATAATTATTATTATTTAGAATAATAATAATAATAATCCTAGTTTAAATTTAATCAACTCATCACTATCATTATTATTACTAATAATAATATTTAACATTCACCCCATTGACCACATCTGACCACTTCATTAGAGATCTGATCCTAGCCACCGTCACGTTAATTCCGAAGAGTATTCATCATGAGATCATTTATATGGCCTCCACTTGAAACTGACCTCACCACATAGCATGTCGTCATCGTGCGCAAACTGGGAAAACAAACCAATCACAAACCACCTCCAATCACAAATACACTCCCACAGTGCTGATATGATCCATTAAAAAAATACCATCCCACACATTTATAAAGCTTCCCCAAAACCATTGATCCACACGTCTTTCATGAGACAATAATCAATGAGGGGGTTCGACCATGTTCAAACCCTCCCCCACCATGTTGAATTGTGACCATGTGGTCAAAAAATGAATAAAGTGATTAACAATGAGGGGAAAACATCAAAAATAAAGGTTTAAACATCGTTATCGAAGATTTCTTGGCCAATGATCAAGAAGAAGGACCATATATTTGAAAGAAATTAAATTAAATTGAATTGTCAATATCATAGCACATGAAAAGGCTGCAAAAGGATTTCGATCAAAGAACAAAGATCAATCTGGTCAATCATTTAATAAAAAGGGATTAAAACACCAATTGATGATTCCTACCTCGATTATTGATCAATCTTTGGTGAAGAAAACATCCTCTGGCGATTAAGATGATATGTTGTGTCTACCACCTATTGATTCACCTCAATCTAATCACTAGTCATCATCCGGTCTCAATCCCCCAATAAGAAATGAGTGGAAGATCTTATCAATGATTCAATAATTATAAAGATAACCCTAGTGATTTTACATAGTATATTGCTTATATAAGTACAATGTTTAGGTCATTAATTTAAAATAAATAAGTAATTTATTTATTTTAACAAAACACACCTGCCAACAGCTACCTCATCTGAATGTCATGCACCAACCAAACCTTGGTCATGCCAAGGGTAAAATCCACATTCTAGATTCAACCATGGTTTTAGATTTCATAATTGAGACTCCTTTTATGATATATTCTACTTTTTCAAAAAAACTATTGGCATGTAATAAAAATATATATAATATTTTTGTAAAATTAATCCAGGGCTCACCGGGCCTCATAATTGTGCTTTGTCTTAGTGTCTGGCATAAAAAATATCCTTAAAAATATTCCAAAGTATTACAAATAAAAACTATTTTCTCTACACTATAATAACAAACATACCTCATTTTTCCATCCATAAAATTTATTTCCTCTGAAAACTAGATTCTTCATCATTGAATCCATGTGTATAACTAGTCTAAAATAATATTTATAGATTAAATTCCATGTACTAACCATTTTCCATGGATAGCTAATGGTGAGACTAATATTCCAACAATTAATCTAATAATTAGATAAATAAATCGTGGTGTATAATACATTTTACCTAGGGATTTTACATGGTTAAACACTATGGGAAATCACAAGGAGAATATACACAATGATGAGAAAGTGTTCCAAATCTAGAATACTTACTTTCATGGGATTAATTCTTTTTAACATGATAACATCAGGGAAAGGTTCTCCAAAATAAATAGGTTCTATAAATTCAAACAATCAATCAAAGATCCATTAGCTATTATCCTTCTTTGTGCACTACTTTTGTGAAGGAGATGGTTAGATTATAGATATGAGGGTCTCTCAATGTTTAGTATGTGATTATTTCAGCATCATAACAAAATATTTGATGGATTTTTTATGTACATGTTCACTACCATATTCATATCTAAATTTAGTTAATGGTATATTTTTTATAACATGATTTTATTCTTTCTATTCCTCGTTATCCTAGAAGAATATCTTCCTCTAAATGAACATACTCATAAACTAGAATTATCTGGTTGCACTACGTCCTCTTCAAAAAAGGGAATATGAGTGTAACTTAATCTTAAACCCAAAGACTTCTATTCCCAACAACTATGTATATTAATTGACCTCATATATGGCTATCCACACTTCTTCTACACTCAAACAAATTGTTCTTATGTTTAGTTTCATCTTTTCAAAATATTTAGTATTTCTTATCCCCTCATTTTCTTCTGTAACTATAAGTAGATGTTTTTTATATCTTTTGTGCACCCAAATGTTTAATCTGATGATTGGGATGAATCCATATTTTTTCAATTCACCTTGATCATGGCTGGTGTACCATTCATTTTAATGTTTTCAAGAATTCACATTTAATTTTGTGTCAACCTCTTGATATTTCATTCCATCTTCTTAAACTAAACACCTACTAAATATTCTAGATAATCTAAAAATAATATTTTTACAGTGTGTAGTAATCTATAATAACATTATCTTTCACTTCTTTAACATGGTCATAATGTGATATCATTCGTCATAATGTTATTTTCAGTCAAAATAAATATCAATTAAATCCACTGAATAAAATATATTTAACATTCTAGATATCACTGTTTCATACTTCCAATAACTTTTCTTTTATAAAAACTTTTTCACTATAAATATTTTCCATAGTATTGGAGTCAAAAAATTAATAAAAATATTTAAATTTATATATTTATCTACTGATAATGGCCATCATTCTAATATCAGGACAACTTATGCAACTAGTATCTTTATTAATAATACATTATGATATATTACATATCATAATTAATGACTGGACAAATTATAAAATTTATTTTAGTATTTATAATTTACATCATAATCTATGGTTTTCTATTGAGGTAACACTTATTTATCACCCCTTGTTAAAAAATGACCCTTAAGTATCAATGTGTACAGATTTATATAAATTTCTCTATCTAAACTGTCTTAACATATTGTCCTCATTTCCTTTACATATTATAGTTCACCATAAGACTAGTGAGACCCCCCATCACCCGAGGGCCCTTAGACAGCCTCCCTCTATCCTTATGAGGATCCTCCTCGCATGGTCGTCCTTCTCCCCTTAGAATGATCCTCCTCGCATGGCCACTCCGCCCCTCTCCGGCTCGCACGGCCCAACCGACCTGGAGATCTGATGCATCGCTCCCTCCCCAACCACTCACCGCTCCTCCTCTCCCTTCATTATGGGTGCGGCCTACTCCTCGATTTCATTCCCTTGAGGGCTTCCATGGAATTATTGGAGGCAGTATTGGGTCTCACGCAACAAAGGATGCAGGGTTTTCTAGGGATTCATATCTTGTTATATGTTTGTTCCAAGTAAAGGCATGGTGCATTGTGTGGAAAATTTGGGTTCCAAGTGGTATCTCTTTGTGGATCATGGCGGTGGCAGCTTGTGGTTGTGTTCATTTTGTTGCATGGAGTTTTGGGATTTGTTTTAGTTTCCTCTTGTTGTATTCCTTTGAGGTTTTTATTCAAAATTGTATAGTTCACCATTAAACTTTTCAACTTATTTTCATTCAACTCAAAAAAAACACTTACATATTAATATGCTTACCTTTACACAACACTTGGTTATTTTTCATTTTCCAAATTTATCCCTTATTTGTATTCGTTTCCCTTATTTATTAGCACTAGTAACCATTACATATTATTATTTTTAATCTATATTCATTGTTACTACTTACCTTTATATATCATTATGAGGTTCTTCATAAATTTTCCATTTATTCTATTGTGTCGTCAAATTACATTTTACATATTCACATGGTTAACTCTATGTATATAGTGAGCTCATATACGACTCTTATTTTTCTTTCTACATATTTCATAGACACTTTTAGATCATACTCAAACATATAATTGGAGATTATTTTATATTATTTTCTATATTAAATAGATCTAATAAACTCTAGGGTAACCCATATATATTCAAAAGTTGAAATCTATGTATATAGGGAGAATCTTCCATTTTCTAGGTTTTATGAAAAGATTATATTCAAGAATAAACATCCATACATCAATAAATATTATAACATTTTCTATCATATAAAACATAAAATCATTAAAGATTCATGAATATTCTTTTATACATCCACATAATACATTTATGGACTTAAGAACTACAAAAATACATATATTTTAATGTCGTGCATAATATTCCATGATATATTTTTAATCTTGTATCCTTTATAGTATCCAATGTAATTTGGATCATGGATTAATTTTTTGAAATAAAACCACTAAAAATATTACTTCCTGATCTCTAATTAATCCACTCTTGGAACACCACCTATTATAGAATGACTTTTGGATATCTAATTATTTACCTTCCAAAACATAACATTCTTCATTACCTATTTGATAACAACTTCTTGACCTTCTTCAACTCCTTTTCCTTGTCTTCTAATGTTAACCAGAATTCATTATCAACCACACTAACACTAATTTTCAATAAAATTCTTGATTAAAAAAATATTGATGAATAAGGTTCATAATCATATAAAAGAGATTTTGATATTATAGAACTAAACATAAAATGTGTAAAAAACATTTTTTTATAATTTTATGATGTAATTTAATTACATGCACAAGAAATTATTCTCTAACATTTTATAAAAAGGTATAATTAATTAAATTTTATAAGAATGAAATTATATACTTGATAAAAAAGGTAAAAAAATTATACATTTATATAAAAAGTGAATTAAACAAAATAGTGTATAATAGTTGTAAAAATTTTTATAGAAAATGAATATATCAAAATAGTGTCATAATAAAATTTCATCTATGAATATTATCTACGATATATTTTAGTTATACGACTTGGAAGAAAAATAAGTTGAATGGATCTTCTATCTTGAAAGTTGTCCAATTAAATTGATAGTCTACACTATAGATTAATAATTAATGTAAGAATATGGTCACTTATCTATATGTTATTTCTTACTTAAAGTAAATATTTGTATAATCATTAATATATATAAATGATCGCAAATAGAGTATGTAGGATCATCCACCAGATATTTATGTAGAGAATCTATAGAAACATAAAGAATTTGAAAATCAATAAGGAATTAATCCTTTGTAAATGTTATATATATATACAGGAAGTTATGAGACCACAATAGTATTTTACATGGTGTTCTAGTTGATCCTTATTATTCTCATTTCACTATTCCAAATATCAAGATTTAGTTCAATTAATATATTATAGTTGATTGTCACGATTCTATCAATAAAATGGACTTCGGTCACTACATGGGAATGATTTTTAATATAGATCATGTTTATAAAGAGTTAAATGTATGCTATTAGGTTCAAAAATTGAAATTTTTATACAAATGTTACTCAGTATTTAGTAGAAAAACATTTGGTCTAGGGTTTTACATTTGGGAGAATTATTAAAATACTACAATTAACAATTAAATGATATCTTTTCATTTTCATAATAAAGAAATATATCATTTATTCATAAATTTCACTTATTCAACATATTAATAATGAGTTAAGAGTTATTAAACATAAATTAATTATTATTAGGGATAAAATTAAAGATGTTATCATACACTTCTTGTAGAATATAGTCAATACTAGAAAAATTCAATATTGGTTATTTATAAAAGATCATATTCTAATGTGTATTCATGATTTTAATAATATTATCCCTTTAATATATTAAAATTCTATATAGGATATTATTAATAATATTTTAAAACATTATGAGTGGGATTACTATCTTCCTGATCATCAAGTTAATCTCTTTATCATACATAGATCTCGTCTATAGTCTCCTAATAACTATTTTATAGATTATGTTGATGGACCAAATTATAATTTCAATTATGTTCTTAAATATTGGATAGTAATATTAAAATCTTTTTTTAAGGGAAGAGAGCATATAATTTCAGTCCATTTTATATTTGGAAAATACAAATTAACAATATAGAGGCTATACAACATTTAATTTTGTTAGAGTTGCCTTTTAAAGATAACATATTCTTAACAAGCATTGAAACCATATGTCAAGATTTTAATGTGGATCCCTTGAATCATAATTATTTACATGTAGTGTTTGTGGTAGTATTTGTAAAATAATATTTATGTAATGCTACTCATTTTTTCATTTGGGATATTTTTTTGGTGTAATGGCTTATATGTTTTGAAAAAAATTCTTTTAAAAAATTTTGACTTATTAATTCAATGGTAACTGGTGGTTATATTATTTAAAATTAAAAAATTTCAAATTCTATATGATAGGATAAGATTGGGACTATTATACCAATACCATTCACCCATAATGATTATAGGGTTATCACATCCTTTATCAGTGTCATCTATATATTGCTATAAATAAGGTTCCATGGGTAGAGGAGGAACTCAAAAACTAAGGGAGGAATAACTATCAATCTAATTTTATATCTTTTTTTATTCATGTATCGTAGTTTATAACTCTGAAGAAATTACATTTTCCAATTATTTTCATTGTATGAAATTTAATGTCCCTTGTTATTATTATATTTATAGTTAGTTGTCTAGTGATATTTTTCGCCTTACTCACCTTGATTTTTTATTTGTGATGCAATTAATTATTGGGGGATTTTTTTTAATAATGGTGTAATAGAGTTATTTCTATCATATTCATGAATTTAATTGAATCAAAAAATATCATGTCATTCAAGTTTTTATTCTATTCTAATTTATTGATGTGGATTAGAGACTGCCGATTAAATGAATGTGTATTAATTTTTTCATTACATATAACCCTAGGATGAGATAATTTTTTATATATATGATATTTTTTATATTAATACCCATTTTTGGGGTTATAGGATAAAAATGATTGACTCAACTATTTACACACATTATCTGTCACATATCAGGGATCGAGGTTGATTATGACTCACTAATAATTTCATTTTTTTCACCCATAAATCTATGTTAATTTTAGAATACCATACTACTATTTCATTATAATGAGGCTATCTATAAATTTACTTCTATATAATGTATTTTTTGTTCAGGAATGATGATTTATTAGACATGGAAATTATGACCTAATGTGATATGATGTTAATATTTTTGAATATATTATTTCAATTATATAACTATCATTTATATGTGTGTGGATTAATTCCAACTTCTATCATAATAGGAATAAATTGATTCTCCATAAGAATATAGTGCATTAACTTCTACTACTCTCCACAATTTGAAGGACTTAATTGAATTAACAGCATAGATCCTAGATTCATCATGTTCTCTAGAGGGTTGTATTTCATAGGTGTACTTATAATTAATTTTTTTATTCTAATTATATATATATGTATATGTGTGTGAGTATATTTTTATTTTATGAGAATGGTGATGGTGAGTTATTTTTAATGTGATATGACTTGATATGTAATTCTATTAACATTAATGATTTTTTAATTTTTTGTTACTATTTTACACACACTATAAATTGAAGATTAATAAAAAATCCAGTGGTTTTAAAAGGTCAACTACTTCAGACAAATATACTGAGTATTATTCATCACCCTAGGTAGAACACATGTATTTTTTATACTCTTTTTTCTCATGAATATCATAATATATAGATAACAATTTATATTAAAATATAATTTTTTATTATAGATATAGTGAATTAAAATATTTTTTATCATGGGAACATTAGATTGATTCATTTTTAGAAATATATTTTCATATATTTATCTGAGTTATGTTACCATTGTGTTGAGATTTATTTGAATACAATATATTGAATTATTACAATATTTATTATATATATATATATTTGTTTTATATTTCATTTTTTTATAATTTATTTGTCCAAGGGTGGATGATATTTCATGTTTCAAGTGATATGTTATCTTTAAATGCAATTAGTCTAATAAGGTTTTCAGGATTTATCAATGCATGTCACTAATCATAATCTTTTTTGATATAGGCATCAAATGATCAGTTTATGATGCAAATGATTATTAATATACCAATTCACAATATTAGTTCACTCCTCAACCAAAGATAGTAAAAATTCCATTCAATGAAATATAAGAATAAATATAATTTACAAGACATCAATCTCACAATGTAATATCTAGTTCAGTATTCATCCATGGTTAGTTTCATATCATCACTTCGGGACAATTTAGTATTCTTCCATTGATAATTTACATTCCATCCTTATGATTATGCATGTTCACTTCATGGGAAGTTGGTAGTAGTACTTCTTGATGAATTTCGGTTGGACTCATAGTCATTTCATAACCCCTTTACAATAGTTCACGAATCCATTGATAACTTGTTATTGATGGTTGTATAACCATTCATTAACACTAAAACATAGTTCAACAGAAATCTACTAAAAATGAAAAAAATATAAATAAATTTTACTATTGGAATTATTATTAAAATAATTATATATAAACTCATGTACTTTTATGAAGTTTCACTAATACATAAAATTTATATTAAAATTAAATGTATTAATAAAAAAAATATTTAACTATTAAAATATTTTTTTATGTGTTTTGCTTATATAAGTATTAATAGAATAA
The DNA here is from genome assembly GCA_963277665.1 of Viscum album. Lineage (NCBI taxonomy): Eukaryota > Viridiplantae > Streptophyta > Magnoliopsida > Santalales > Viscaceae > Viscum > Viscum album. Next base: position 832,620,557 of record OY728159.1, on the reverse strand, counting down.
AAACTAAAAAATTTGATAGGGGATTGATAATAATTTAAAAATGAGTATAGATTATTCCAATTTTTTAAAATTTGATATTAAATTCTATAAATGTCAAATTTTAAAAGAATATATAATTAATAAAATATTTTTTCAAAAAAAACTATAGAAACCCAGGATTCTCATAAATTGATAATACATTTTTTTGATGAATATTCATTACATTATAAAAATTCATGTGTGGGGACTATAATAGTTTTATGCCTTTGAAAATATAGAAAAAAATATTCTTATTTAATAGAATATCATTAAAGTATCCCATAAATATCTTCCACATTGCTACTCCTACTCAAAAACCCTTCTTTATTATCTTGAGAAAGAAAATATAAGAAAGTGTGAGCTTAGATTTTCAATTAGGGTAAACAAAAGATATAATAATCCATGATCACATGAAATAATATGTAAATAATACTATTATGTAATCGTGAAAATAATGTAATATGTTCCTAAGATCCTCTCCTATATCATAAACGTGATTCAAGAAAAAAAAGTTATCATTATAGAAAACATGGGCTAAAAAAGTAATAAATAATCATAAATAAATCATGAACCATAATATTATTTCATAAATGTGTGGTACCATCATAAATATATAAAACCATTTCATATGATAAGTTTAACTAACAATAAAATCAACAAAGTGGATTAGGTCACACCTTTTTCCCATAGTGGATCAGGACGTACCTATTTCATATAATATATCAGGATGAACTAGCTTCCCATAGTGGGTCAAGCATATCAATTTGTTTCCTATTACTACCTCGTGAGATATTATGCATTACACATTGAATTATAGGTATATCTAGGTCCCACCAATCACATGATGAAAAAAATTCATATGTGTTTCACATGAACATGAATCATTTTTCATTTCATAAGCCATCAAAAGATATGGGTTTCATAAAAATTTCATCATAACATATCCCATGAAAAAGAAATGGGTTTCATAAATATCATTACATCATAAACATAAACAAAACATAAAAAGAGTAAGGATGGTATCATTGATTCATAATCCCAGTAAATCATAAGTAATGTCAAATAATGTTATATTATATAGAAAATAGTTTTGAAAGATCATATAAATTAATTTTTGAGAAAACTATACTTCCCATTTTTTAAACAATTATTTCTTTTAGAAAGTTGTAAATTTATAAAGGAACAAATTTTATTTGAAAAGAAACATTTATAAATGTATAGATTTTCTCAATAAATTATGGTGTTATGAAATTCATAATATTTACACATGCTTTATATGTAAAAAAAATTCCTTCCATATATTTTTCTTTTATATATATCAACAAGATCCTTTTTTAGAGAATGAAAAAAAATATTTTTTCAAAATATTTTATAAAGAATCAATCAATGGAAAAAATGAAAATAAAAAATAATAGGATAATAGTAAAAACCTTTTTAAAAAAAATTTATCATATAATAACATGGAGGATAAATATTCCCTAATGGAGACATAAAAAGAAATAGCCCTGAATAATTTTGACATTGTCAAATGATCCCATTCAAATATAATATAATTGTAGTTATAATTAATCAAAAGAATCAATTATGTGTATCTAATATAAATAAACATAAAAAATGTGGTAATAAAATATAATATAATTAAAAATTAATTTCACACATAATCATAAAATTACATAATACACAAAATAGTAGGGTAACCTAATGAATGGAAATTGATTTAAAAATTAACTTACATTATGACTTGTAATTATTTGCGAATTTTCAGACAACCAGTATAACAAATATGGATTTATTATTGATTTATTTCATTATATTAATTCTATGATAACTTTTATTGTATATTTATAACATCTTATCACTAATTTATTAATAATTTGTTATGAAAATAGTTATTCTAGGTGATAACTACTTCGTTATCGAAACATGTTTCTGTTTGGAATCTTGGTCATTATATTTTTGTCATTGTATCGTAACTTCCATATTTTTATTCATTGTATAAAAATAATATATAATAATTATATACAAATCTATATTCATTCATAAAAGTTTGAAAATGAAAAATGAATTACATCATCCATAGAGAAAGTAGGCCGTAAGTACACAAGAACGTTGTTTCCGTTTTTCGATTTATTGGATGAAAGAATGGTAAGAAACAATTAAAATTTAAAAACTAATTTTTATATAATATAATATATACATATTCATTAAACCAATCATAAAAATCATCCATAAAAAATGGTGATTAAAAATTAATTGTTCTACTACGTGGATACGGTAAGCCATTCATACGCATGAGAGATAATTTTACTTTTTATGCGAAAGAGGTTTTATAATGGTCATTAAAAAATTATAATAACATTTAAGATTATTTTGGATACTATAGATTTTATTTTATGATAAAAATAATATATTTAGAGGAGTTAAGGTAGATTAGGTAAAGAATGTGATCGGTAAGACCAATTACCACTTCTTCAAAACACATCCTTTGGATGTCCTCTAAAGGTATTTAGGGTTGGACTTTAAAGAAGAAAAAACTTATATAATGTGTCTAGGGACTTTTTGAAGATAAATTGGTAGGGGTGGTATAGAGAGAAGTCTAGATGTTATGTAAATAAGTGAAGGAGGAGGAGGCCTTTTATAATTGAGGTGAGGGGCACTTTTGGATCTTATCAAAATATTAAATTATAGTAAATTTATTTTCTATCCAAATACCACCAAATTGAAATAGATTATATGATACGATATTATAAGCCTTTTATATAATCAACCATTATATTTTAGACTTTATTTTTTATTTTAAATCTTATCATTTTGATTAACCCTTAGTAAAATAATCCTAATTTTAACTAAATTAACAAATATTTCAAAATTAAAAGGTTGTAATTTTTAATTTTACGGTGTAAATTGGACCATAATTGGTTAATTTAGGAAATTTTAGACCATTTAATAATCAAATTTTATTTTTTAATTATTTTTATTATTTTCAAATAATTTAATTAAATATTATTCCAATAAAATATCATTCTTGTCAATTTTGATACTATTCAGTATTTTGACTTTTAAAAACCTCAATAAAACTAGTAAAATTAGAATAAAATATTTTATTATATCCCTTATATTTCAAGTTCATCAATATAATTCTTTTATTGCCATAGATATCACAAATTATTTTACGTTAAATAATTTAATAACGTTTTTTATTTTTTATGTTAATTGAATAATTACTATATCAACGTTGCATAAGAATTTTGGACAATTATATAATTTATAAAAAATTTAAGCAAATTACCATGATGAATATAAATATTTTAGATATTAAATGACTACATAGAGTTGAAAATATCATATGTATAACCCCGTATTAAAAATTTTATATTTATTAAAAATATGTGTGTGACATCATTCATTAAATAAAATATTATAAAAACTATAATCTTATCCAAGGGGCCCCAAAAGACATAAGTAATTTCACATAATGAAAATGATTTTTTTTATTTAATAATGGTCGATTATATTCATTCTAAACCTAATTTTTTTCCAATGTGGAGACATAAGAGATATTTAAGAAAAGTACGTTACATTTTGTGACTTTCATTGATTTAAATAACATATATGTAATTTTCATTAATAAGTGTCCAATACACAATTAAATTTATAACCATAAGTGTTAAGGGTCGAATTTAATTCATCCAATAATAAATATGATGAAAAAATATGGCCTTATCATTTGTTTTTAATCCTTATTAACTAGTTTTACACTTTAACGAGGTAATGAATTTTACGAAAGTAACCATTCATATTGACTGACAATAAAAGGGTCATAAATAAAAAATTTGAACCTCCAGATTCTAAGTATATAATCCTATTTTAAAAATTAAAAACACTATATTTTCAGATTTTAATTTAAAATTAAATCCACAAAATGAACGAATAAGATTTTTTCGAAATAAATTAGTTTTTTAAAATAATTTTTTAATATTAAATTAATGTATAAAATCAACATAAAAATTAATAATTGGATTATTTTATATATAAATTAAGTGATTAAAATTATAAAATAAATAATAGAATTTTACTTTGTAAACACATTAAATGAAAATATATTTTCCAACAAAAATAGGTATTTGTCAATATTCTTGGAAGAATATATATTTTCATAAAATTCACAAAAAGGATTTTAAAATGATTTTAAAATTAATAATTATAAAATTAAGCTAATTTTTATAAATTAATTAGTTATAACTTCTATAAATTATCATTCACTCATATTAACAAGAAAAACCAATTTTTGTAGAAATCATATTTTGAAGAATAAAAAGACTTTACTAAAAATTGGGTTTTTATTATCTATGAACAAAAAAATACATTAATATTATGTTTAACCTTCATATTTATTTCTTAAATTATTTATTACTAATAATTAATGTTAATTTAATGGCCAATTTATAACAGATATATGATATTTTAAAAGTATTTCATTGTTAATATAAACATGTTATTGCGTGTAACACATGCTTTCAAAGAAATCAAACTATTTAAGAATATATTTCATAAAAATAACATTGTGTTACATTATTCCCCCTTAAAATTATTTTCTCCCTCTAAAATCATCTTTTTCATCAATGTTTCAACATTTTATAATTAATTCATAGAATACAACATTTAAAAATTAATAATAAAACATTTCTTAAAAGGGGAAAGTTGTAAACAGATAAGTTGTTAGAAGTAGAGAATAACTAGGATTCTAAATTTTTTAAAAAAATTAAATGATGGATTATGGAAGGAAAAAATCCCCAAGATCTAATATAGAGTGGTATAGAACATGATCAAGATATAGTTAATGAAATAAATAACCATATACAAAATAACTCTAAAAGAGGACATTAATATCTTTAGAAATGATACTTATAAGATAAAATTTTATTTAAAAATACTTTCAGAATATAAACATATATGATTTAATTTCATAAGTATAACATCACTCTTTGGTTATTCCATGATCAATTTCTGCTTCATCTCATACTCTATAAAATGAATATGTAATTTTGATACATGAAAAACTAGCGGACCATAAGATTTTATCTGTTACCATTATTGATAACTTCTGGACTCATTAGAGATGAAAATAATTATTATGAATAAATTATTATTAAATATTTAATAACCACTAAGATAGTAAACAATTATATTTGTAACTATTAATTGATAGATAACTAATGTCAGTTAATATTAACAAATGTAATAATAAAACCCATTTTATTTATATGTTATATTCTTTCAAAAAACATATTTAAAATTTTTTATAAACTGGATAAAAAAATTTACTTTTAAACTCCTTTAATGAAAATTTACTTTTTATAAATTTGTGATTTTTTTGAAAGTATTTATTTTTTTATTAAAATTTAATTGGTTTGGGGTTTTATCACTCTATAAGTGTATCTAATAATTTTAGAATACCACTTAATTATTAAAATATATATTTTAGTAATATCATTATGCATTTTATTATATTATTTGAGCCTATAAATTCCATGTCCAACATTTTTAGAAAAAAAATAATAATATAAATTTAATAAAAATTATATTCAACCTTCTATTTAAATTCTGTATTTTCATGGGGATATTAAGTTTTTGATTTCAATTAAATCATTATAACATTATTTATAATTATTATAAATAACTTTATGTCCCCAAAATCATTTATAATCATAATTTTATCATATATATAAATTTATTATTTGAAAAAAATCAATTTTTACTAAAACTTTTTATTATGATGTTTCATATGTTTATTTGAAAATTAATTTCCAATATAATTATAAATTTAATATGATAAAAAGATTATAAATTTAAAATAAAATTACTCAAATTGTTATATAAGGTTAATTTTAGTTTTAGTTGTCCAAAATAATTATTTTGGTTAAAAAATAATTACCTCATTAAAAAGTAAAAATGGTAGAAAGAGTTTTACATAAGAGAAATGGTGAAAAAATTAAAACAATGTTCTCAAATTACTGTTTTGGATTATTTTTTACATTATATTGTCTCATATCACTATTTTTCACACTTTTGATCCATTGAATCTTGAACAAGGTCATGGAATTATTCAAAAATAATGAGTGTTTGCAAAAGTTCCATTTATCCTCTAATAAAAGGATATCACTACCATAATTTAAAATATACAATTTAACATTAAATTACTACATTGGAATCTAAACTTTACTCTCTATAGAACCCTCTCCCATAAAAATAAGTGGTTAATCATATATATCCTAAGATGATTAATTTCGAATGAAATTTTCAAGGGAAAATCAAGTCTCCAACGTAAATATTATCTCCTTCTTATGATTTTCATCTTAATAATACTCTACCAAATATTATATCACCATAATTATTTTAGGAAATAATTATAATATATATTGATATTTATTTATATTTGTGGTATAATATCTTGTTATTCATTTCCGTCCAACAAGTAAAAATCAAAAGAATAACGTTATTGTGTTTTTTTGGAATTCCGTCTCCATGAAGCGACACCATTTTTTTCACTATTATCATTCATGAATAGTATTAGTGGTATTTATTGTTATTAATTAGTAAATATCTCATACAAATATTTTTATGTTATTTCAATTTATCATCCAACATCAACCCTTATCATGTACTGAGAAACATTAATGTTAAGCGTTCATACATGCGGATTACCACCTCTACGATAAAAAAAATTGTTTTTCATTTATATTTTCATAAATTATCTTAATAAATTACAATGTGGTAAAAATATATTTAAATAAATAATATTTTTATTCTTCAGTTTTAATTACATTACATGAAAATAAACACCTCCCTAATTGTACTCACCAACTGAGTTAAAACATTGTCAAGTTTGGGTCTAGTTAAACACTTATGTGTAGATTGATTTAAGATCCTATTACGAATGAATATGGGTATATAAATTAAAATAATATTATTATATATTTTTAATACAATTATCTTTATATTATTCTATAAATATTATATTATTTATTTAACTTATTATTAAATTTACATTTTTGTTTGCCAAAATTACTAAAATAAGCCATTATGAATTCAATCTTCAAATCACATTCCCAAAACACATATGTAACGAAATAAGAATAATTTAAATTAATATAAGGTATATATTAAATAATAATAAATGATATATAAATAATGAATTTGGTATTAAAGGATGGGTAATGATAAAATAATTATTAATCATTTAAAAAAGAAATAATGTTATTAACACCAGATGGTCATAATGCGCTATAAAAAAATTCCAACATGGAAAATAATTTTAATTAGAATTATAAAATGGTAATATTTTTTAGAACAGTTCTAAAATAGGTTAGTTTTTTATTGGTCGGATGAGTGTGATTGACTAGTAAAAGAAACAACGTAATGGGTTTTCATCTCAATTTCCCTTCTCTAATACATTGTTTATACTATGAACCTCTGTTGTTAAGTGGTGTTTATATTTCATATATAATATAATATAATATGAATTCACTCTTTTTCCATGGAATTCTATTTTCAATTTTATCACCATTCTCCTTGAGGTCTAAATGGCCCATAGACCTTCTTTTTTATTGATTTTTTATTAACCCCCTTTCAAGAGATTATGGGGAACCCTTACAAGGCCCATATTCTTAGAGATTAAATTGCCGGAGGATTTGGAGACATTATAGGACTCGTAGGTCTTAGGGAAATCATACAGACTAGAACTACTTGAAATCAAACCTCCTCGGTATCTACATCGTGATCAGCTCTCCACCTTTGCATGGTGGTTCTGCTAGTTTTCATGCGCAGAGATGCACAGACCTGTTACTAATGGCAAATGCCATACCCTCTTATTCTTCCAAATCTATTTAGCCATGCTCTGGTGAATGCACCATTCTCTTGAATCCTCCTCTAGAGATGGTTCCTTGTAGAATCTGTCTGGTCATCTGCATATCAGGTGCCCCTGAAGGCCTTTGAGGTGGCCTCAAGGCCTTGAGATGGCCTGAAGGTCTTAAAGGTGTCCCAAAGGCCTTACAGGTGGCCCGAAAGCCTTACCGAATCGAAGGCATGGGTGGCTCTAAAGGCCTTAAGAACTCCAAGCTCAAATCGGTGGCCCAAGGTGAGTAGTTTTGGTTTCTACAGTACCAAACAATACCTACTACATTAACTACTACAATACCTTCTACAGTAGCTGCACAGTGTCTTCTATAGTACCTCACAAACCGATGCCAATCATTTTTTCTAGTACAAACTCTTATGGTAAGGTATGATGATGGATATAAAGATTATATATTATAATTATGACATAATTATACCAATTTAGTCATTATATCATATTTTTTTTTTACATTTGATTCCTTAAGGGATATGATAACATTGATTGTTTGTATGGAAGACTACCGCCTCCCAGGGCACTGTGATTCATATTTTCACTTACTCCTTACGTGGATAATAATACAGATAATGTTAATAAATCTATGCTATATAAATGAGATAATTATGATATTAATTACATATTTATCATCATAAAAATATAATAAATCTTATTTTATTCCTTACTTTTTTCCTACTTAACGATGATAACATTGTTCATTTATATATGGACTATTGCTTTCAGGAAGTGACTTGACTCTCTTTTCATCGCCAAACAAAATGGTTGATATATATAAGTATATTTAATTAAATAATATGGTATTTATTATATTAATTTCATTTTTTAAAGACATAATATTTCATAATTCGTTTTTATAATGATCAATGAAAATGGAAGATGTTACCCCATGCATACGTACGACCTACCTTCTCTATTATCACAATGTACTGCATTTCTCAAAAATAACTTTCATGATTGGTATTAAAAGTATAATTGGTGAATAAATATGATAATTATTTCAGGGTTAATATTCTTAAGATAATGAATCTATGTAATATACACATGAAATATACCATTCATGACAAAACATGAATGAGAAAACAAGGAAATTAACACTTGAAACAATGAATAAAATGAATGATTATTAAAAAAATATGTGATATTATATTTTAAAAGGATAAAATATGATCTTATAAATATTGACATGGTTATATTATAATTTTATAACATGTATAGAACAACTATACAAGTGGTTAAATAATTTTCAACAAAAAGGATGCGTGAGCTAACAGACTTCATCACAATTTCCCTCCATTAACGCATATTGTAATGTTATGCATCAGATTTATTGTATATTGTGTATATATAGAAATAATTAAATTTAATATATATTTTCATTCATTATTGATTTTAATTTTGTTTTTTGAAATTATTTTATACAAGGTGATTTGAATTAGAAATTTTGAAGTGGTATATAATTTCAGAAACTCAATTTCTATGATTTGATTATATTACTTATTCATGTCCATTAATGTCCCATGATTTTTGTAAGAACCTGGTTCTTATTCTTGAGTTACGGGTTTCTTCTTTTCTCTTTTCCGTAAGTGGTTTTGAGAAAATATGGAAAGAGGGAAAAAAATCCTTTGTTTTGTGACTACACACCATATACTTTGGCCGTGTGGGATGAGTACACAGGGTGTGTAGCCATGTCGACGAGGAAGGGTATAAAAACCTACTACACGCCGTGTAGTCGGTATTTACACGTCGTGAAGTCTGTCGGTAGGAAAATAGTAAGGTGGTGGCCAGCTGAGTGGCATTATACGCCATGTACTCAGGTTTCACACACCGTGTACTCATGTCGACAGATGAATAGTGTCACACTGGTGAGAAGTCGCCGAAGGAATAGTTAAAAAATGAAAACTACACGCCATGTACCCAATAGTAAATGCCGTGTAGTCTGTTTTTCGCATAAAATGGGAAGTAGCCTCCCCTATTCATAGGGAAGGGTTAGAACCGGAGGAGAACATGGGAGAGCCGGCTGGAGCTTTGGAGATCCCCCAATCGAGTACCGAGAATCCGTTTTCTGCACCATCGATCTCCCTGGAACCGCACAGGTAAATTTTTACTCCTCCTAGCGTAGTTCTTGTCAATTATTATTCTAAGGGATGTTATTTAAGTTTGAATGAGGTTTTCTTTTACCTCATATCATCATTGTTCTTGGACTATTCTAGGATCGGCGTTCACGTATATCGATTAGGGGCATTTGAGGTAGGTGGCTTGGTGTTTAATTTCAAACTGTTGTGCATTTTTGTATACCGTTGTGCCATGAAACCATGTTGGGGTGTCGTGTGGATGAGGCCTTGGCTATTTTGAATACTTAAAATTGTAAAGGTAATTAAATATGATAATAGACTATTGTTTGAGATCGCTGCTTTGATCCAGAACCACCCAAGGGGGTGCGCTCCTCTATTTAGCCATTTGGCCAGGATACCCGAGGGTATGCCTTTGTAATAATGATTATATAATTTCCTTGAGAGGAAATGCGTGTGTATTTCTTGTTTACATGTTGGGAATGGCCCGGTTACTTGTTTAGCCCGAGGGCAGTGTTTTACTTATCCTAAGGGCAGTTCTTCTTTTAGCCTGAGGGAAATATTCATTATGCCTGTGGGCGATAGACTTTGTGCCTGAGGGCGACACTTTGAACACCTGAGGGAATAATCTGTTATGCATGTGGGCAATTACCTGTGGGTTATGATTATGATTACCTATGGGTAAGGGTTTGCCTTTCTGAGGACACTTAATGATTGTTACATATAAAATTCACTGTGGTGATTTCCTTATAAACGAATGGTTAAATGAATATTAAAATAGAAATATAACTTGTAAAGTTAGTTACTTTTGAGTACTACTTAGTTTATTGTATTTTACTACTGCACACTGTTGTTTTATATTTTCACACAGTTGGACACGAGCCTTTGGTGGGTGCCTACTGGGATTTATTTCTCACACCCTGTTTGTGTCATGTCTTCGGCCCAAACAGATTAAATTTCTGCAGGTGTGGATAAGGGAAAGGGTCCCTCTGCTGGTAATTGGCTTTTGCTGAGGAGTAAGGGATTATGGGACCGTGCTTAGGCTCACGATGTTGCCGGATATTTTGTTTTGTTTTACTGTACCTGGTATTTGAGTTGTATTGTATTGTACTGTTGTGTAACATGTTCTGGCTATTTTCTTATAACGTGAGACATGTTACATCATTAATTATATAACTGTTGGATATCTTTTACTGCGGTTGTTTATTTTTAATTGTGGATGGTTTATTTCTTCCATTGTTTTATGTTTTATATTATATTCTGATGTGCTAAACTTTGACAAATGAGGGCATAGTTTCCCCACTATCAGACCTGGGCCCTCACTGCTAGTCAGAAGCCTCTGGCGTTTGGGGAAATGTGCTTGAGGTCATGTGACCAACCGGGCTCGGGGCACCTGTTGAGTGGCACCTGGATTCGGGACATTACAAAGTGGTATCATAGGGGTTCTTTTCTTTGACTTACTATTTGGAGCCATAGTCAGGGATATGATGGAAACATTAGTTAGTAATAAGCTGTGCCCGGGCATAGCTAACCCGTGTACAGGGAAAAGCCAGTCTACCTCATATTTTTTCAATTTTTCTGATTTTGACAATTTTACAGTTGATTTTATTTCACCGTTGTGTGACGCACTTGTGATTGTGCTGTTATATTTTATCCATGGGTTCTATTTAGTTGCAAACCGATGAGATGAAGTTATTCTATCTCATGCATCATTTAGGCACATGTTAGAAACCACATGCCATGCATAGTTCCATGACATGTAGGTGCATTAGAAATTGCATGTTGTTGTGATAGTTGTTGTGCTAGAAAAGAATGTTGTTGTGATAGCTGCTTTGATAAATACCTGCTATATGATAAGGTATTTTTGTGTGAGCCTATTGATAGAATGGATACCAAACTTTGGTTTTTAGGGAGTATGGGCCCTCATTGACCGGAATTTTGTGGATTATTGTCTGTTTTTCTTTATATAACACAGATAAGATTCCAAACATTGATTCAAGGGGAGGATGGGCCCCCATGGATTGGAATTTGGAACTTAGGTGTTATTTTAAGTATTTTTTGGGTTCTGGGGTAGTATCTGAGCCTTATTGACTGGAAAAACCAGGATACCCATCGTGTAGTTCCTTGGACACATGTCCTGTCTTCTTCTGTTCAGGAATAAAAGAAAAAAATTTAAGCACACGCGGTGTACCCTCCATACACGCTGTGTAGACTCTTCACGTGTCATAGACCGTGTGGGAAGGGACACGAGGAAGGGAAAATCTTGGTAAAAATCCACCGTGTATCGGATGTACACGCCGTGTAGTGTTGACCCGGAGTCCGCCCGTGTAACTAACAACACAGATGGAGGAGACCTTAAGACATACACGTTGTGTCCACTATGGCACACGCCGTGTAGTCTGGCCTGGTATCCGGCCGTGTAATTAACAACACGGATCGGTGTAATCCTTTCGTGTACACGCCATGTGTATATGGAACAAGCCGTGTAGTTTGAGCCGTGTTTACTGTAACATCCCAAGTAAGTAATGAATAATAGATATTCTTATCTATGTCTATTTAAAAATTAGATAGTGTTTTAGAGGCTTAAAATGAGAATAAATCCAATCTTAAGCATGGAATACTCTAATATTTTTTGAAAGATTGTTTTACCACCTTTTGATGGAGAACCATTTTTAAATCTATCTTTTTACAAATTTATAATCTATATTTGTCAAAATAAACTTATTCTTTATGATTGGGACATTGAAATTTACTTTGTATAAATTTCTGGTAATTTTCTGATAATGTTCATTTTTTAATGAATAGTGAAAAGTGTTGTATTTTAATTCAAAACCTCTGTTTGATCTAATTTATTAATACAGTTAGATTATCTTTTTAATTGGTTTTAAAGTGAAATTAGAATATATTTTTATGATATAATCTAATGTTGGTCATTGGAATTAATATTACTTTGATATTGGATATAAACGAGTGTCAATCTTTTGATAGATATTGTTTCTTAAAAACACGATATTTGATTTGACAACGGGATTTAATTATAAAATTATTTAATTAAACTTCTATGTTATGAATTTGGTAAAATATACATAATTTTTTAATTCGGAATATCAAATATAGCTTAGGATGAATTTTCCCTATTTTTCTAAAAAACCTTAATTTTTGATGAATAGTGAAACCACAAAGTGGAAGTTACAAAAACTGATTTTTTGTTTAAATGGAACTTTATCACTTCTGTGATTTGAATTTCAAAAATACAATATAAATGATTTTAATTATTAAGTAAAATTTGGTTCAATGGGATGAAAATAATTTTTTATGAAATGTAACTTTTATGTTTTATTAATCGCGATTAAAGGTAATTAGTGTGATTTAAGGTAAAAATTATATTATAATAAAATGAAAATATATTGAAACTTGACCTAACCCTATTGGATGAGTCATGGCCGACCAAAAAAACCCATTGGTCTATTTTCGGGACACCATGGAGCCACTTGGGTATGATAATGACATTAATGCCTTTTATTTAAAGAAAAAGTAAAAATGACACAAACATGTATTGTTTTACTAAAACAATTTTTACATGGGGTTATAAAAGTCATTTTTTTTTACTATAAATAGTCAGTTGAAAGATAAAAATATTTCATACATCATAGTATTTTTTTTATAATTTTTAGACATTACATAAATTAAATTATTCATGACATCATGATGATGCAGCGATTACCTCATTATTTAACGATTTAAATAAAATGGAAAGATAATGTAAAATCTTAGACCTACACATGTCAAAAACCTATTGGATGGGTGTATTTCGATCCCTTATAACCTTATCCTTGAAACACATCAATTGGGGACCATTAAAATCCGAAACTCATTTGAAAATAAAGTAACATTTTATACCTTCCTAAGAGTGCCCCTCCTCTCCTCTTATAAAAGGACCCCACCTCTACCTCCTTACCCACACTTCTCAAGCCTTTGTATCAGCCAAGATATAATCATTTTGTCTCTCCACATCCCTATCCTCATCCTAGAAGCCTTACCTTAGGTAGGAAGCTGTTCAAGAAACCCTTTTGGTTCAAACCAATGGAAGTTACCCGATTTTAAGGTAATGTCTTCACTTGTGTTCTTTTGTTTTATTTTTCTTCTCCAACCCCCTAAACTCTTTTTATTCATTTCTTTTGTAACAACTATAGTATCTTCAATATACTAGGATTTTGTTATGATAAGTATTTAAGCTACAATTACACACACCTATATCTAATGGTTAAAGAACATACTATTTCTGTGGATGGTGAATTTCTGCCTCACAAAACGATGATTGTTCAATATTCTTTTAACACCTTCAAAGGTGGAAATTAAGATTTCACTATAATTATATATGATATATAATATGTTTATTTTTTCCTTAAGATTCTTTGTTTTTCATTTATGGCATACCTTTATGGTTTCCATTATGGGTAAACGCGATATCTTCATTTTAGGAAGTAAGGACTTCCGCCCCCTCAAAGTGATTTGATTCGTTAATACCATATGTGGTTCATATAAAGGATAGATTTAATGATATTATATATGATACAATACTTTAATTATAATACTATTATGTATCATTATGTTTTAATTCCATTAAATATGAAATAGAAATGGAAGTAGCATTCATGCGTACGTACGGCTTACCGTCTCCATGAGTGGTGCGTTTCATTTCTTACCTCTAAATGTTATGTAATATTATAAATTCATTTATATAATGGATATATATGATATATATTATATCTACATAATGAATATAATTCTGGATATAATGGATATTTTACCCCATGAACAAACTTATAATTATAAAGAGTTTATTTTTGACTCAAGTACCAATGATCGACAAAACAACCATTATTAACTTAAATAATTAAATAGTGTTCATAACATGGTATTAAGTGATATAAAAGGAATAATGAACTTCAAAAAGGTTCTTAAGAAATTATAAATTAACTCAAGTTTATTATTCAGGAGGTTAAATAATGATCGATTCAAGTCGGACCCAAGGTATGGGACTTCGTCTCAATCTCCTTTCATTGAGGCATATTTTGTTTTATACACAACTTTCTTTATACGGTGTATAAACTCCTTTGACTTTTACGTATATTAAAAAGCAATATTTTTTATACGAATCATTTTACAAAATGACAAAAGTAATTTTTTTTGTCGTGCGTATGAGGCGACAATGACTTACTCGCCGCCATGACCATTATTTGAGTTTCGACTTCCTCTACAAGCCATAACTTTTTTTTAAATGAAAAATAAGTACCATGTTTTACTTTTCTTTTATTTTGGTATTGAAAATGGTTTTCATAATGTTTTTATTATATCAATGTGTTGTATTGATATCTTGTGATTGAAATGTGGAAGTGTTATGTTTCCTTTATGCATGTTTTATGTGATACGATTATGTTATGGTTCTTGGGAATTATTATGAAGATGGGTGGTTCTGTGATAAACTAAGGGCAGGTGAGCCCGATATATCTGTCCAATGCATTGGGTAACACGAAGGAGTTAAACGTTAAGGTTTCTACGGAGAGATTTATGGAATATACAGTGATCGGTATTCCAAATGTAACCAAGAGGGTTACTCCCTACGTAAGAATGTTATGAATGCCTCAAGTTACCTTTATGTCTTATGATTAATATGATTTATTCATGTTTTGATGAGGTATGTTAAAATTTTTATGTTTTATGAGTAATGTATGATTTCATACATGGACTAATGTTTTCATTTTGTACTTTTATATCCCTTACTGAGCTTTCTATGCTCATCCCAAGTTTTTTAAATGTTTTTCACAGGTCAAGGGAAAGGTACATGATGTGATGATAGTCTCAAGGAAGTGTCAAGAAAAAATCCATGTTTTATTTTAAATATGTTTTCGTTGATGGGAAAAATGAGTACTATCTTTTATGTAACCACTTTATTTAAATGTGGAATGTGTTGCATGTTTTATGATCTAATTCTCTAAAACTCTAAACTTGAAAATATCCTCAACGTGTATTCTTGAAGTAACTCAAGATTAAGTAATGATTGAGGTCGGGGCCTTATAGTTGGTATCAAAGGTCGGTTTAGATAACTTTAAAAGTTATAATTCTATTAAATGATTATCCAAAAATATTTTTTTTGGTCAAATTGAAATGATATAGCATTTGAAGATTACCTTGTTGTTTCATCTAAGACATGTTTTTTCAGAATGGTTTTCCACAGAGGAAACAGGGAAGCAGTGCTAGGAAGGAATACAAAAGGAAATAACCTTCCGAATCAGCATCCTGAGATGGTCGGAATTGGAACTGAATAGTTTGTTGTAGTAATGGCGCAATTGACTCGAGTGATAAATGGAGGTGGTATCCATGCACGAGATCAGCCAGATCAACCGCAGAGAAACATGTCAGTGGTGGAACATTTCATGAGGCAACATCCCCAATAATTTAGAGGATCATCTGACCCTGTGCTAGATGAAGGGTGGATTAAAGCTCTGGATAATATTTTCGATGTCATGGGGTGTTCAGACAATCAAAAGGTTAGTCTTGCTATATACCGTTTGGAGGGTGAAGCAGATTAGTGGTGGTCGATAGTTAAAAATATCAGGGGTGCTGATGAGATTGATACTCTCGATTGGGATGAATTCAAAGGTATGTTTCTTGAGAAATATTTTCCTAAGGCTGTTCGACTTAGGATGGAAAAACAGTTCTTGGAATTGAGGCAAGAGGAAGACTCAGTGGCTGCTTATGAAGAAAGGTTCACTCGATTGGCAAGGTATGCACTAAATTTTATCTAAGACCTTGATAGTAAAATCAATCATTTTTACTCAGGATTAAAGCCAAAATATGGAAGGGCATTAGCTTCTTGTGAGTTCAAAAGTTATGAAAAGCTTTTTCTATGTGCTGAAAAGGTGGAAATGGAGTTTGCTGATGATCAAGTGTTCTATAACAACAATCAGAAGAAGAGACTAAGGTGGCAGAAGAAAGGAGAGAATTATTCAAAAAGGTCTGACGATAAGAAAAAACTAAGTTTCCAGTTTGTGATATATTTGGTAAAAGGCATGCTGGGGAATGTATTCTGAATTTTGGAAAGTGCTACCGATGTGGAATGATGGGACATAAGGCTCGTGATTGCACCGAAAAATATCAACATGATGGTAAGACCAAATTTTATTTACAGTTAGTGAAATGTTTTAAGTGCAATGAGATGGGTCATTATGCAAACAAGTGTATGACAAAGAGCTCGAGTGATGGGAAGCATTCATACTGCAAGCATAAAGGGGTGGTAAAATCCTTTGCAACTACTTCAGCAGATGTTGGGCCATCAAATGAAGTGGTATCATGTACTTTTTTTGTTTTTTCATATTATTCCAGTGTGTTGTTTGATTCGGGGTCTACACATTCTTTCATCTCTGAAAACATTTCTAGTAAAATGGGAATACCATCATAAGAAATGACTCCTGAACTTGTGGTAAAATCACCTAGTGGAAATTTTGAAGCAAAAATAATTTATAAGAATCTTCCTATCCTTATCCATGGAATGAACCTACTTGCAAATCTTATTGTTTTACCTCTAGTAGAGTTTGATGTTATCCTAGGTATAGATTGGCTCTCTCTTTACCATGCTAAGATTGACTGTATAGATAATGATTTTTCTTTTCAGAAAGACTTTCAGTTTGTGTACAAGAATGAATCCTTACTGTTGATAACATATCAAGACGCCGAGAAACTTTTAGAAGATGGAAATGAATGTTACCTTGCACATATCGTTGAAAACAAGGGAACTGTTCAGATTAATGATGTGCCAGTGGTAAATGAGAATCCTGATGTTTTTTCTGATGAGTTTCCTGAAATAATACCATACCGGGATGTGGAATGTACTGTTGAATTAGTTCCTGATGCTAAGCCAAATTCAAAACCCCCTTATCGAATGGCTCAAATTGAACTTTTAGAGTTGAAGGAGCAATTGCAAGATTTATTGGATAAAGGTTTCATTCGACCTAGCACATCACCATGGGGTGCTCCTGTTTTATTTGTTAAAAAGAAAGATCGTTCTATTAGACTTTGCATTGATTATAGAGCCTTGAATAACATCACTATTAAGAACAAATATCATCTGCCTCATATCGATGATTTGTTTGATCAGCTCCAGGGAGCTCAGTTTTTTTTCAAAGATTGACCTGAGATCGGGGTACCATCAGTTGAAGGTAAAGAAGCAGATGATCCGAAGACTGCGTTTCGTACAAGATATGGCCATTATGAATTTTTAGTAATGCCTTTTGGGCTAACCAATGCACCTGCTGTATTCATGGACTTAATGAATAGAATTTTCCATGAGTTCTTGGATAAGTTTGTGGTGGTTTTCATTGATGATATTTTGGTGTTTTCTAAAAGTAAAGAGGAGCATGAAATACATTTAAAGGTTATTTTGCAAACCTTAAAAGAAAATAAATTGTATGGGAAATTCAGCAAGTGTGAGTTCTGGTTGCAACAAATTTCTTCCCTTGTTCATATTGTTTCTAAAGATGGGATAACTGTTGATCCCGCAAAAACAAAGGTTGTTGAAGAATGGCCAAGACCCACAAATGTAACTGAGATTCGTAGCTTCCTTGGGTTTTCAGGCTATTAACGAAGGTTTGTTAGAAATTTTTCTCGGTTATCTAGTCCAATGACTAATCTAACTCGGAAGGGTGTTGAGTTTATCTGGACAAAATAATGTGATGATTGTTTTCAAGAACTGAAAAGAAGATTGGTGAATTCTCTAGTTTTGGCACTACCTTCCTTGAATGGGGAGTTTTTTTATCTACAGTGATGCTTCATTGAAAGGACTTGGTTACGTCCTAATACAGAATGATCAGGTAATTTCTTATGCTTCACGTCAGTTGAAAACTCATGAGGTAAATTACCCTACACATGGTTTGGAATTAGCTGTTGTTGTTTTCACTTTAAAAATTTGGAGGCATCATTTGTATGGATTAAAGTGTGAAATATATACCGATCACAAAAGTTTAAAGTATATATTCACTAAGAAAAAATTGAACATGAGATAGAGGAGATGTCTATAATTAATCAAGGATTATTATTGTACAATTCATTACCATCCGTGAAAAGAAAATAAAGTGGATGATGCTTTGAGTCGAAAAATTAATGCTTCATTAACAATGTTGCATTTGGAACGTGATCCTTTGGTTAAGGATTTGATGAACTTTGGCATATAAGTTGTTGGTGAATGATGTCCTTATGTTTTGTTTCAGGTATCAGTGAAATCTTCTCTATTAAACAGAATTAAGCAAGCACAGAAGCAAGATATTGAGTTGCGGAAAAAGGTAGAGCTCGTTCAGAAGGGTAAGTTGCCTGAATTCAACATTGATAATGATTGTGTTTTGAGATTTGGGTAGAGATTGTGTGTTCCTTGTGATTCACAGTTGAAGAGAGATTTGTTATGTGAAGCTCATAGTTCTCCATTTTCAGTTCATCCAGGAAGTACTAAGATGTATAGAGATCTTCATGAGTATTACTGGTGGGATGGAATGAAAAGGGATATTGCTGATTTTACTGTGAAGTGTTTGACCTGTCAATATGGAAAAGCAGAGTGGCAGTTACTGAAAGGGATGCATCAACCTTTACCAGTACCTGAGTGGAAATGGGAGAATATATCCATGGACATTGTTGTGGGATTGCCGAAGACACCTCGAGGTAATAATGCAATATGGGTTATTATTGATCGCTTGACTAAATCTGATCATTTCCTTGTTATACGAGATACTTTTTCCCTAGATCAACTTTCCCATTTGTATCATAAAGATATAGTCAGGTTACATGGAGTTCCTCTCTACATTGTATCTGATCGTGATCCCAGGTTTACTTCTATCTTTTGGAAAGGCCTTCAGAAGTCATTGGGTACTGAATTAAATTTTAGTACAGCTTTTCATCCTCAATCAGATGGGCAGTCAGAATGAAAAATACAGACTTTGGAGGATATTCTACGTGCTTGTTCGATGGATTATTGGGGAAGTTGGGAACAACATCTTTCTTTGGTTGATTTTTCTTATAATAATAGTTTTAATTCTAGTATAAAGATGGTGCCATTTGAGGCATTATATGGGAAGCAGTTTCGAACTCCAGCTTTCTGGGATGAAGTGGGTGAAAGGAAGTTGAGGGGACTAGAATTGGTAGAAGAGTTGGCAGAAAAAGTTCAGATGATACAGAGACACATGAGAATAGCTCAGAGTAGGAAAAAGAGTTATGTAGACAACAGGAGGAAGGATCTCTCTTTTGAGGTAGGTGATCAGGTTTTTCTCAAAGTATCACCACGAAAAAGTGTGATGTGATTTGGTAATAAAGGAAATCTGAGTCCAAGGTTTATTGGACCATATGAAATTCTAAAGTTAGTTGGATCAGTTGCTTACCGAGTGGATTTACCTCCGAGTTTATCTCAGGTACACAATGTTTTTCATGTTTCAATGTTGAAAGAGTATATTCCAGATCCATCTCATGTTTTGAGCCCAGAGGTAGTTCAGTTGGAAGAGAATATCTCTTATGAAGAACAACTAGTCCAGATTCTTGACTGTAGAGAGCAAGTGTTGCGGAATAAGGTAATTCACCAGGTAAAGGTTTTGTGGAAAAACCATATGGTTGAAGAGGCAACATGGGAATCTGAAAATGCAATAAGGGATAAATACACCCACTTATTTGATAAGTAAATAAATTAAGGGGATGCAATTTTATAAAGGGGGAAGGATGTAACATACCATGTAAGTAATGAATAATATATATTCTTATCAATATCTATTTATGAATTAGATAGTGTTTTAGAGGCTTAAAATGAGAATAAATCCAATCTTAAGCATGGAATACTCTAATATTTTTTTAAAGATTGTTTTACCACCTTTTGATGGCGAACCATTTTTAAATCTATCTTTTGAAAATTTTATAATCTATATTTTTCAAAATAATCTTATTCTTTATGATTGGGACATTGAAATTTACTTTGGATAAATTTCTGGAATTTTTCTGATAATGTTCATTTTTTTAATGAATAGTGAAAAGTGTTGTATGTTAATTCAAAACCAATTTTTAATCTAATTTATTTATATAGTTAGATTATATTTTTAATTTGTTTTAAACTGAAACTATAATATTTTTTACCATTTAATCCAATGATGGTCATTGGAATTAATATCACTTTTATATTGGACATAAACGAGTGTCAATCTTTTGATAGATATTGTTTCTTAAAAACACGCTATTTGATTTGATAACGGGATTTAATTATAAAATTAATTAATGAAACTTCTATGTTATGAATTTGGTAAAATATACATCATTTTTGAATTCGGAATATCAAATATATCTTAGGGTGAATTTTTGGTATTTTTCGGAAAAACCTTAATTTTTGATGAATAGTGAAACCACAAAGTTGTAGTTACAAAAACTGATTTTTCGTTTAAATGGAACTTTACCACTTCTTTGATTTGAATTTCAAAAGTCCAATATAAATTATTTTAATTATTAAGTATAATTTGGTTCAATGGGATGAAAATATTTTTTGATGAAAAGTAACTTTTATGTTTTATTCATCGCGATTAAAGGTAATTAGTGTTATTTAAGGTAAAAATGATATTATAATAAAATGAAAATATCATGATGGTTATCCTAACCCTATTGGATTATTCTTGGACTACCAAGTAAACCCATGGGTCTATTTTTGGGACCCCATGGAGCCACTTGGGTAAGGTAATGACATTAATGCCTTTTATTTAAAGTAAAAGTAAAAATGACACAAACATGTATTGTTTTACTAAAACAATTTTTACATGGGGTTATACAAGTAATATTTCTGACTATAAATATTCATTGTAAAGATAAAAAGATTTCCTACATCTTATTGTTTTTTTATAATTTTTATACCTTAAATAAATTAAATTATTTATGACATCATGATGATGCATCGATTACATCATAATTTAACGATTTAAATAAAATGGAAAGATAATGTAAAATATAAGACCAAAACATGTCAAAAACCTATTGTATGGGTGGATTTAAAACCCTTATCACCTTATCCTTTAAACACATCAATTTGTGACCATTAAAATCCGACACTCATTTGAAAATAAAGTAACATTTTATACCTTTCCAAGAGTGCCCCTCCTCTCCTCTTATAAAAGGCCCCCACCTCTACCTCCTTAGCCACACTTCTCAAGCCTTTGGCTCGGCCAATCTCTGATAATTTTTTCTCTCCACATCCCTCTCCTCATCCTAGAATCCTTACCTTAGGTAGTAATCTCTTCAAGAAACCCTTTTGGTTCAAACCAAAGGGAGTTACTCGATTTTAAGGTAATGTCTTCACTTGTGTTCATTTATTTTATTTTGCTTCTCCAACCCCCTAAACTCTTTTTATTCATTTCTTTTTTAAAAACTCCAGTAACTTCAATAAACTAGTATGTTTTTATTAGAATGATTAGAGCTACACTTACACACACCGACATCTAATGGTTAAAGAACATACTGTTTCTGTGTATGGTGAATTTCTGCCTCACGAAATGATGATTGTTCAATATTCTTTTAACACCTTCAAAGTTGGCCATTAATATGTCACTATATTTATATATTATATATAATATTTTTATGTTTTCCTGAAGATTCTATACTTTTCATTTATGTCATACCTTTATGGTTTCCATTATGGGTAAACGCGATATCTTCATTTTAGGAAGTGCGGAATACCGCCCCCTCAAAGTGATTTGATTCATTAATACCATATGTGGTACGTATAAAAGATAGATTTAATGATATTATATATTATACCATACTGGAATTATAATACTATTTTGTATCAATCTGTTTTAATTCCATTAAATATGAAATAGAAATGGAAGTAGCGTTCATGCGTACGTACGGCTTGCCGTCTCCATGAGTGGTGTGTTTCATTTCATACCGCTAAATGTTATGTAATATTATAATTGCATGTATATAATGTATATATATGATATATATGATATCTACATAATGAATATAATTTTGGATATAATGGATATCTTACCCCATGAACAAACTTGTAATTATAAAGAGTTTATTTTTGACTCAGGTAGCAATGATTGACAAAACAACCATTATTAACTTAAATAATTACATAGTGTTCTTAAAATGGTAATAAGTGATATAAAATGAATAATGAACTTGAAAAATATTCTTAAGCAAGTAGAAATTAACTCAATTTTATTATTCAGGAGGTTAAAGAACGATCGAGTCAAGTCGGACCCGAGGTATGGGACTTCGTCTCAATCTCCTTTCATTGAGGCATATTTTGTTTTATACACAACTTTCATTATACGGTGTATAAACCCCTTTTACTTTTACATATATTCAAAAGGAATCTTTTTTATATGAAGCATTTTACTAAATGACAAATGGAATGTTTTTTTGTCGTACGTATGCGGCGACAACGACTTCTCCACCGCCGTGACCATTAGTTGAGTTTCGGCTTCCTCTACAAGCCATAACTTTTTTTTAAAATGAAAAATAAGGACCATGTTTTAATTTTCTTTTATTTTGGTATTGAAAATGGTTTTCATAATGTTTTTATTATATCAATGTGTTATATTGATATCTTGTGACTGAAATGTGGAAGTGTTATGTTTCCTTTATACATGTTTTATGTGATACGATTATGATATGGTTCTTGGGAATTATTATGAAGATGGGTGGTTCTGTGATAAAATAAGGGTGGGTGAGACCGATATAGCTCTCCAATGCATTGGGTAACGCGAAGGAGTTAAACTTTAAGGTTTCTCCGAAGAGATTTAGGGAATATACTATTATGGGTATTCCAAACGTAACCAAGCGGGTTACTCCCTATGTAAGAATATTATGAATGACTCAAGTTATCTTTATGTCTTATGATTTCTATGATTTATTCATGTTTTGATGAGGTATGTTAAAATTCTTATGTTTTATGTGTAAAGTATGATTTCATACATGTACTAATGTTTTCATTTCATACTTTTATATCCCTTACTAAGCTTTTTATGCTCATCCCCAGTTTTTGAAATGTTTTTCAAAGGTCAAGGGAAAGGTACATGATGTGATGATAGTGTCAAGGAAGTGTCAACAAAGAATCCATATTTTATTTTAAATATGTTTCCGTTGATGGGGAAAATGAGTATTATCTTTTATGTAACCACTTTGCTTAAATGTGGAATGCAATGCATGTTTTATGATCTAATTCTCTATAACTCTAAACCTGAAAAGATCTTCAATGTGTATTCTTGAAGTAACTCAAGATTAAGTAATGATTAAGGCTGGGGACTTATATTTCCGGCCGTGTAACTAACAACACAGGTCAGCGGATCTCGTCTAGTACACACCGTGTGCCTGAGGGACACACCATGTAGTCTTGACCGGTGAAGACCGTGTGGATGTAGCTGTGTGGCTAGGAAAATGGGTGGTGTACACACCTTGTGTAGGTGTAACACACAGTGTAGTATCAAGCAGAGTAGTTGGCCATGTCACAAATGACACGGGCAGTTGGAAAATTACACCATACATGCCATGTAGTTTTGTTCAACGGGAGCCATGTGGCTTAGCTGTGTAGAAGGACACAGGCGGGGGAATATAAGTAAGGTACACACCGCGTAGTCACTATACACGCCGTGTTGTCTTTTTTTCAAATCTTGAATGCCTTCTTCCTCCTGTTCCATTTTTGGTCCCTTCATTTTCAGTTTTTTATAATCTGGATCTATGGTGTGCATTTGACCTTTTTGAGTCATGTCGCCGAGACGACCACCTGTTGTTCAATAGGAAAGCAGTGACAATTACACTCTAGATATGGTGGGCTATAGGCTACCAGTGGATCCTCCAGCAGAGCCAGATGTGGTGCTAGCCATTATACCAAACACAGGTGCAGATGCGCAGTTCTGTGAAGGATTTCTGCGGTTCATGAAGACCTTTTAGAGAGCACTTCCGGTTTCCACATCAATGGCTGAGCTGACTCATATCTTCCAGCAGTAGCATCCACCTACGTTTTCAGGGGATGGTGGACCTCAGGCTACAGAGTCTTGGTTGGGGTCTATGCAGACTATTTTCGAGCATCCTGAGATGCCTCCAGGGTGGAGGGTCAAGATCGCGACGTATATGTTGCATGATTCTGCCAAGAGGTGGTGGGATGTTACCACTCAGACAGAGCATCACAAAGACATGGTGTGGGAAGATTTTTAGACAGATTTCTATCACTTCTTCTTCCTAGAGATGCTGAGGGCAGATAGAGCTTGAGAGTTCATGAATCTGCAGTAGGGCGCTATGTTAGTGATGGACTATTCTGCTCGCTTCACCGAGCTTCAGCGTTTTGCACCCGTTCTAGTGGGTGATGATACATTGAGGGCCAGACGCTTTGAGGATGGTCTTAGATATGACATCCGAGCACTGGTGAATATTTTCAGGTTGCCTTCAGTACATGTTATTTTGAACCAGGTGATGATTACTAAGAGGAACCTTCGGGAAGCTAGTGGTGCAGGCCAGGGCGGTTCGACAGCAGTTTTTAGTACTATTTCTACCGGTAATAGGAAGCGACAGATAGATTTATCTCATGGTGGAATTACCAGCCATAAGTATGTTTCAGGTGATCATGTCCGGTGATACCATTGTGGTAAAGAGGGGCACAAGAGACCACAGTGTCCACGTGACCCAGTGGAGTTCCGATCTTGCGGCAAGATGGGTCATCTACAACGATTTTTCATGGCGTTTCCATCAGTGGATATTGAGAGGGGTTCTGTGAAGACTCCGCGTGTGGGAGCAGGATCAGTGGCTTCATACCAGTTGGGAAACTGGAATACGTCAGGGCGTGCAGGCCGAGATGGTGGTCGTGGTCGTGGTATCCATACACTATGATCTTAGAGGCAGCAGGGTAGGACAGCTCAGGGTAGTCAGGCTGTGTCACAAGGTCGCGGCACTGGGTAGGCATATGCGGTGCAACAGAACCAACAAGAGCAGGATCCTGGACCTTCTACTATTATAGGTACTATTCTAGGAGCTTCTGTCTTATCTTCAGTACTTTTCAATACAGGTGCTACACATAGTTTCATATCTATGCCCATTGTGGGGAGCCTTGGGCTCTGTGTTTCTTCTTCTGATGCTGTTATGACACTAGACACTACGTTGGGAGCTAGAAAGGCATGTGTGCGTTAGTGCAAGGAGTGCCCCCTTGAGGTTGGAGGGTGTCACTTTCTATAGAACCTCTATGTCTTAGAGATGAAATCTTATGATGTCATTCTCAGGATGGACTGGTTGGTACCCTTTTGAGCCTTTGTAGATTTCTATCTTCGCAGGGTGAGTTTCACATCACCATAGGGCGGAGAGTTTCTATACAAAGGTGAGTGGGATGTTCAGGCGAGTCTAGCTAGACCAGAGCATCGTGGGCGAGGTGGTGTCACAGCCCAGATTGTGAGTTTATATCTGGATGATCAGGGAACTCGTCAGTAGGATTTCCCTCCAGTGGTTTATTGTTTCAGGGATGTCTTCCCGGATGACTTTTCGGGTCTACCTCTGGTGCGTGAGGTGGATTCCTCTATTGATCTTATTCTAGGGGCAGCACCAGTGTCCATTCTTCCTTATAGGATGGCTAAAACAGATTTGCAGGAGCTCAAGATGCAGTTAGAGGAGTCACAGTCAAAGGGTTTTATCTTACCCAATACTTCTCCTTGGGGTTCTCCGGTCCTTTTTTCGAAGAAGGCGGATGGTACCCTCAGACTCTGTGTGGATTATCGGAAGTTGAACCAGTTGACAGTTAAGAACTGATATCCCTTGCTGAGGATTGATGATATTTTTGATCAACTTCTTGGAGCATGGGTGTTCTCAAAGATTGACTTGAGATCCAGATATCATCAGATATGCATGAGACCATCGGATATACCGCTTACAGCTTTCCGGAGTAGATATGGTATGTATGAGTACCTGGTTATGCCGTTCGGACCCACGAACGCAGTAGCAGTTTTCATGGCTCTAATGAATCTTATGTTCCATCCTTACCTAGATTATTTTGTTGTAGTATTCATGGACTATATCTTAGTGTACTCTCACACTCGACATGACCATGCCACCCATCTTGAGATCGTATTGAGTACACTGAGAGAGCATAAGCTATATGCTAAGCTCTCAAAGTGCTACTTTTGGATAGACCATATTCACTTCCTAGGTCATATCATCTCAGAGGCAGGAGTTACAGTAGACCCAGAGAAGGTGGAAGCAGTAGTTTCCTAGAAGCAGCCTAAGAATGTGTTTGGGATAAGGAGTTTCTTAGGGCTGGATGGTTACTACAGATGCTTCATCTAGGACTTCTCCTTCTTAGCAGCACCGTTGATGGGATTGACTAAGAAGGGTGTGAAGTTCGTTTGGACAGAAGCTTGCGAGACAGCCTTTCAGGACCTGAAAGGAAGGTTGACATCATCACCAATCCTGATACTCCCAGAGCAAGGGAAGAGCTATACAGTTTACTATAATGCATCAGTTATTGGACTGGGAGTATTGTTGATGCAGGACGATCGAGTTGTTGTGTATGGGTCTCGGTAGTTGAGGCCACATGAGAGTAATTACCAGACGCATGATCTCGATGTAAGAACCCAGGTTTTTGGAATGGGTCAAAATCCCAACCCTGTTTGAATTTTTGACTAGTTTCTGAGGAAACTGGAGAAAATGGGAAGTTTCTGGAAATTTCCAGACTACACGCCATGTTCTTTTAAGTTCACACAGTGTATATGTTAAGCGAGTGTTGGTTGTGTGCTCTCCAGGTACATTCCGTGTGATGACCGTGTATAATTTTCTTACTACACGGAGTGTAGTTTTAAACATGTTGTGTAACCTCGTCCGTGTGGTGGCCATACATGGTGTGTAGGACTGTTGTCTAGGTAGAACCAGGTACACGCCGTGTTCCCCTTGGACACGTCGTGTTCCACTTGGACATGCCGCGTAGTCTAGCCATGTAAAAGGAATATACATGGTGTGTGGGTAAGTCGGTGGGAAAGATAAGAGAAACCCGGTACACGCCGTGTACCCATAGGTACACGCCCTATACTCAGGTCGGAAGGTCTGGAAAGTAAGTCGGCGGAATCATGTCGTCTTATGAATAGTTAATTGACCTACACGGCATGTAGTCATGAAGTACACGTCATGTAGTTTCTTTTTTTAATTAAAATGGGCAGTAGCCTCGTATTGAGGCAGAACCTCAATTTTGAAGCTGGTTTCGCGAACAAAGCTGACCAGATCTCTTTCCTTCTCCCAATCGTCCATCGGAAGTCCGATTCAATCGCTGGTTGATGCATTAGAACCCCCTTGGTAAGGCCTCAATTCCACTTTGTCTATTTTGTATTATTTTCATTCTAGAATGAGTTATATTCATTTGAACGGTATTGAATCTTTTGTAGATTTGCCATGTTTTAGACCGAATTGGCGGCTGTTACCGGATGAGTAGCATTGTACGAGTCTCAGGTAGGTGGTGCATGCCTCCTTTTGTTTTTTCATGATTTTTTGGGTAACATGGACTTTGGTGTGTTTTCGTTTATTTTGAGCGGGACCCGTTTTATCTACTATTTCATATTGAATTGTTTATTGGAACTATGGGATGCCTTTGGGTATGCCCTGTTACCAGTTTGCATGAGCGGGCCGGGTGAGGGGTCGTTGCTTATCGGGGCATTTTGGTCAGGGAATGCCAAAATGGTTTTAATAGAAATATTAATGTGTTAAACTGTTGAGTTTAATTTATTAAAGCATGTTATAAATTGTTAGAGGCATTTAAGACCTCAGTGCTGGTATGGGGAAACACCTTGCATAGTGCAATTCAACTGTTTAGTTTATTTTTCCTGGTTATGTTTTTTGTTTGAATATGTTATATATGCAATTGGTGAATTGCATATGTTGGACCCTTTTGGGTTGTGTTGGCCTTGGCCCGGTTACACTTTAGTGATGCTGATCACAGGTTGGGGCTTTGCCGGGGTTACTTTGGGTGGTTTTGACCATGAGATTGGGAGTCATGGACGTCGGCTTGAGGCAGTACGACTGTCAAGTTGGGCATGGACTGGGTTAATAGGATGCTGATGCCATCGGACTTGAGCGACATGGTCGCAGGGACACGAGGTGTCAGATGTGTTAGTGTCTTAGCATTATTTTTGGTGATTACCACTCACCCGGGACTTTGAGTAGTGTGCACACAGAGATACTCTGTGATGAGGAGGTTTTGACAACTCGTGTGGGTAGAGGCCCCCGTAGTTACGGTTTGGTATTCTGGCTGGGGGTGCTTGCCATAGAAAGCCACATGGGAGGTGAGAAGCCTTCAGGGGATGGGCGTGCCATCAGGGCATTGGTACTTGATACACAAGGTGTCATGAGGCACTTGGTGCTGGGTTACTATTCTTGGGCGTGCCTTTGGGACGTCGGTACTTGAGACACATGGTATGAGGAGGCACTTAGTGCCGGGATAGTATTTTTGGGCGTGCCTTCGGGACGTCGGTACTTCAGAAATGATGTGTGAGGTGGCACGTGGTGCCGGGATACATGACAGAGATTCTGGCATTGGCTGAAGCAGGTGACACTCCATGGTGGCTGTTGAGCACCAGTGGAGTTTGTGTTTATTTGTGCATTGTACTGTTTACTACTTTCCTTAAAAATGCATAACTTCCTAAACACATATATTTGGTACGCACCATTGGGTGGTATCCTACTGAGATTTGTCTCACACCCTGCACGGGCCCTTCGGGATGCGTACAGACTTTATGGACTTATGTGCAGGAAAAAGGCCAAATTCAAGAGCTGGGATGTGTTAGTTATTCCATGCAGATGGTATGGACCTTGAGGTCATTCCTAGCTGGGGTTTACTTTGTTTTGTTTACTTTTCTGTGTTGGCATGCATACTTGTTGTAGCTACTGTTGGTTTTCCACTGGCACCCTTTTTATATTCAATTGTGTATGACCTGCTTTGGATGCATGTTTTACTGTTTAGTAGTAGTTACATGATATCATCATGCTGCTGCGTCTATTTCCACTGCTGTTGTTATATTTAATGCTTCCGCTGTTTATCTATATTGATTGTGACTCTGCTTTGTGGGTCTGGTTCGAGTTTGGTGAGTCTTTCTTTCCGCTGCATCTTTACTTTTATACTCGGACCAGTACACTTACTATGATCCTCCGAGAGGGTATAGCCTCCCCACTATACCTAACAGACCCTCGCTGCTAGTCATCAGCCTTTGTCGTTTAGGGGTGTTATGCCTAATTTAGTGACACCTGACCCATTCGACACTGTTCGGGTGGCTGGCTGGGTCTTGGTAGTTACAAAGTGGTATCAGGGGGGTTCTTGACACGGATTTAGTAGCAGTGTTTTTCTGGTGACTAATGAGATTGAGACTTCTCTTTTTATTTCTGCAGGTTTTACTATTTGGGATATGGTAGACTGGAGATATGTTGTTGTTACTGGAACTGGGTTTCTAGCTTGTGCTTGGGTGCCTACAGCCCCTGGTATGAGGGATGGACCAAGTTTCAAAGGGTGGGAATTGTTGTTTTGCTTTTTCTCATATTACATTTTATATGATTTCCACCTTGGTTGCTAACTAGGTGTGTGAAGTTATTTATTGTGACATGTGACCCTTGACCCGATATGGTAAGGGAGAATTGGACCTTGTCCGGGTATGGAAAGGCTACTTTGCTTGGCTTTTGACAGGCACATTTTAGGGTATTTCAATTTCATAATTGCACGTATGCTTTGTGATGTGATAATGCCATGTGAATAAAAATCAATTTCCATGCTTTATATTCTTTGAAATATGAATTGGTGAAATTCCCGAAAGAATTGATAGTTGTGAAAATGTCTATATTATGCTGTATATTTTTGTAGAATTGCATGTTGCGGAATAATTGGGACTAACTCTTATGAGAGCAGGAAGGTAAGATGATTTAGGCAGTGTAACTGTTTGGATTGGGCGACTCGGTCGTCGGTTTGAGGAAACGTGAGTTGTCAGGACGGGCATGGCCCGAGGTAGTTG
Organism: Viscum album; assembly: GCA_963277665.1. Classification (NCBI taxonomy): domain Eukaryota; kingdom Viridiplantae; phylum Streptophyta; class Magnoliopsida; order Santalales; family Viscaceae; genus Viscum; species Viscum album. The sequence goes on along the minus strand of OY728159.1, from coordinate 832,589,523 downwards.
TGATACATGGCTCTGTTGAGGGTGGATCAGGAGGCCATGAGACCAGGATGTCGTGAGGCACGAGTTGCAGTGAGGGGAGTAAGGGTAGTTGTTATGCACTTCCTTTTACTTCTTTCCTTATCTGCGTAGAATATATTGTTATATATATATATATATGGGTTGTCTGACCATTTATGGTATTCAGCGGGTTACTCCTTCACGACTCGATGGAGCGTCAGGCAGAAGATGATATAGTGCCGCAGGATCAGGGTCAGAATTCGGTACAGGCAGAGCACGAGCCGCAGGTACATGCTCAGGGACAGGATCAGGTTCAGGATCCAGTGTAGGAAGGACATCAGCCGGGTTTGGAAATGTTCAGACCGTGGCTCGATGAGAAGCTCCGACCGATCCCGGTATGTGTCTTGCAGGGGATTGACTGAGGCGTGCAGGGCCCAGAGCCTTCTATAGCGTACCTGACATGGGAGTTCCAGTCACAACACCCGCCACTTTTTCAAGGTGAGGGTGGACCTCAGGTGGCAGAGAAATGGATAGAGAGTATGCAGATGATCTTCGAGCAGCTCGAGACGCCTCCAGGGCAGATGGTTAAGTTGGCGACGTACATGTTGAGAGGATCGGCAAAGTGTTGGTGGGATGTACAGGTTCAGGCTCGTAGGCATGAGGGACTGGCTTGGAAGGACATCGAGGATAGGTTCCTTGAGCACTTCTACCCAGATACACTGAGGGAAGAGAGAGATTGGGAGTTCTTGAGTCTTTAGCAGGGGGATATGTCCTTCATGAACTAAGAAGCTACCTTCACAGAGTTGTCTTTCTTTGCACCTGGTTTGGTAAGTGATGACGCAGCTAGGGCGAGGCGCTTCGAGGAAGGCATACGACATGCCATTCGGGTCCAGGTAAACATCTCCATGCTGGGTTATTTCTCCGAGGCGTTGATTCAGGCTCTCATAAACGAGGGAAACATGAGAGATAAGTGTCGCTTGGGCAGGGCAACAGCTTCAGGTGATGGTTTAGACAGTAGGAAGCGAGGACGGGATGAGTTCCAGTAGGGCAGTCAGGCCAGGGATTTATCTAAACCACCTCATGGTAGTTCTTCGGTGATTTGCTTTTAGTGTGGACAACCGGGACATGTTTGAGCGCAGTGCGATAGGCCTCTAAAGGAGTGACAGGTAAGTGGAAAGGATGGTCATCTAGAGAGGTTTTCCAGGTAGCCTTCTCAGATAGCCGGTAGGTAGGGACCAGGACAGATGGTGGTGTCTGGAGTTGGTTCAGGTTCGGCACATGGAGAGGGTAGTCGAGGTTCAGCTGTGCGCGGAGGTCATGACAGAGACGGTGGGACCCATATAAGGGGTCAGTGGCTGTTGACTGGATCAGCACCGCAGAGAGGTCAGGCATTAGGCAGCCGTGTTTCAGTCCAGGTGCACACCATGGAGCTGCCATAGGTTGAGCAGGCCGGTGAGCCAACGACAATTAGAGGTACACCGCGGTGTGTTCGTGATCTCCATGTTTCCTTTTTTTAATGACATGTAAAGGCATTTCTTTTTTGAGTGCACGTGGTGCATAGGATCTTTGTGGACTGACTAGATTCTAGTCAGTGGGATTGGCACCATATCGGGTGCGTGATATATAAATATATACGTGTGTGTGTGTGTGTGTGTTTATGATATGCGTAGCATCAGGGCATCGAGGATGCGGGTTACTTGAGGTTTCTTGGGAATCGGGGAATCAAGGATGCAGGTTACTTGAGGTGCTAGGCACCAGGAACTCGTGGAGGCGGACATCGATGTGGTGTGGGATACGTTGGGTGTTGGGAGCGACATATGAGCACCACTGGGGCGTAGGGGTGATGATGCATCATGGGAGTACTATGCGTCTGGGAGATAGGTTAGTAAACCCTTATTTGTTTAAGTTTTGTTGGGTTGAGACCAGGTTAGGTGATTCCTAAGGTGGGGATCCCCCTTAAGGAATTTAGCCAGAACCTTGAGACCGGAGTAGTCGGGTTTGCTTTGTTTGGGGTGGTATGTGCGGTGCCATCTCCGGGTTTCGTTTGATATCTCGGGGATGGGCTATGTTAAGGTGGGGAGATTGTAAGAACCTGGGTTTTTAGAACATGTCAAAATCCCAACCCTATTTGAATTTTTGACTGGTTTCTGAGGAAATAGGAGAAAATGGGAAGGTTTTAGAAATTTCCAGACTACACACCGTGTAATTTTAAGTACACTTCATGTATATGTTAAGCGAGTGTCGGTCGTGTGCTCTCCAGGTACATGTCGTGTGATGATCGTGTAGAATTTTCTTACTACACGATGTGTAGTTTTAAACACGCTGTGTAACCCCGTCCGTGTGGTGGCCATACATGGCGTGTAGGCCTGTTGGCTAGGTAGAACCAGGTACACGTCGTGTTCCCCTTGGACACGCCTTGTAGTCTTGCAGTGTAGGAGGAATATCCATGGGGTGTGGGTAAGTTAGCGAGGAAGATAAGAGAATCCTGGTACACGCAGTGTACCCATAGGTACACACCGTGTACTTAGGTCAGAAGGTCTGCAAAGTAAGTCGGCAGAATCCTGTCATCTTATTAACAGTTAAATGACCTACACGGCGTGTAGTCATTAAGTACACGCCGTGTAGTTTCTTTTTTTGCGTTAAAATGGGAAGTAGCATCATATTGAGGCAGAACCTCAATTTTGAAGCCGGTTTCGCGAACCAAGTCGGTCGTATCTCTTTCATTCTATTGATTGTCCATATGAAGTACAATTCAATCGTTGATTGATGCATTGGAACCCCCTCAGTAAGGCCTTGATTCCACTTTGGCCATTGTTTCTGATTTTCGTTCTAGAACGAGTTATAGGCGTTTGAACGGTATTGAATCTTTTGTAGATTTACCACATTTTAGACCGAATTGGCACCTGTTACTGGAGGAGTATTGTTGTATGAGTCTCAGGTAGGTGGCTCATGCCTCATTTGGTATTTTTGTGGTTGTTTGGGTAACACAGCCTTCATCCCGTTTTCGGGTATTTTGAGCGGGACCCGTTTTTTCTGCTATTTCATATTGAATTGTTTATTGGACCTATGAGATGCCTTTGGGTATTCCATGTTACCAGTTTGCATGAGTGGGCCGAGTGAGGGTCGTTTCTCATCGGGGCATTTTGGTTGGGGAATGCCGAAATGGTTTTAATTGAAATATTAATGTGTTAAACTATTGAGTTTAATTTATTAAAGCCTGTTATAATTTGTTAGAGGAATTTAAGACCTCAGTGCTGGTATGGGGTAGCACCTTGCATAGTGCAATTCAACTGTTAAGTTTGTTTTTCCTGGTTATGTTTTCTATTTGAATATGTTATATATTCAATTGCTGAATTGCATCTGCTGGACCCTTTTGGGTTGTGTTGGGCTTGGCTCGGTTACGCTTGAGTGATGCTGATCACAGGTTGGGGCTTTTCCTGGGTTAATTTGGGTGGTTTTGACCATGGGATATGGCATCCTGGACGTCAACTTGAGGCAGTATGACTGTCAGGATGGGCATGACCTGAGTTACTAGGATGGTGATGCCATCAGACTTGAGCGACATGGTCGCAGGGACATGAGGTGTCAGATGTGTTGGTGGATTAGGATTATTTTTGGTGATCACTGCTCAATTGAGACTTTGATTAGTGTGCACACAGAGATACTCTGTGATGAGGTGGTTTTGACCACTCGTGTGGGTAGAGGCCCTCATAGTTCCGGTTAGGTATTATAGTTGGGGGTGCTTGTCGTAGAAAGCCACGTGGGAGGTGAGGAGCCTTCAGGGGATGTGCATGCCTTCGAGATGTCTGTAATTAAGACACAAGGTGTCAGGCGGCACTTGGTGCCGGGTTAATATTCATGGGCATGCCTTTGGGACGTCAGTACTTGAGACACAAGGTGTCAGGAGGCGCTTGGTTCCGGGTTACTATTTTTGGGCGTGCCTTCGGGACATTGGTACTTTAGACACGAGGTGGCAGGTGGCACATGGTGCCAGGATACATGACAGATATTCTGGCGTTGGCCGAAGCAGGTGACACTCCATGGTGGCTATTGAGCAACAGTGGAGTTTGTGTTTATTTGTGCATTGTACTTTTTACTTCTTTCCTTAGAAATGCATAACTGCCTAAACACATATATTTGGTACGCACCATTGGGTGGTATCCTACTGAGATTTGTCTCACTCCCTGCATGGGCCCTTCGGAACGCGTGCAGACTTTATGGATTTATGTGCAGGAAAGAGCCAGCTTCAGGAGTTGGGTAGGAATAGTTATTTCATGGAGATGGTATGGACCTTGAGGTCATTCCTAGCTGGGGTTTACTTTGTTTTGTTTACTTTTCTGTGTCAGCATTCTTACTTGTTGTAGCTACTGTTGGTTAGCCAGTAGCGCCCTTTTTATATTCAGTTGTGTATGACCTACTTTGGATTCATGTTTTACTGTTCAGTAGTAGTTACATGATATCAGCATGTTGTTGTGTTTATTTCCGTTGTTGTTGTTATATTTAATTCTTCCATTGTTTATCTATAATGATTGTGCTTTCACTCTTCGGGTCTGGTTCGAGTTTTTTGAGTCTTTATTTCCTCTACATATTTATTTTTATACTCGGACCAGTACCCTTATTATGATCCTCTAAGAGGGTATAGCCTCCCCACTATACCTAACAGACCCTCGCTACTTGTCGGTAACCTTTAGTGTTCAGGGGAGGTGCGCTTAAGGTTGTGACACCCGACCCGTTCAGCACTGTTCGGGTGGCTAGCTGGGTCCGGGTCGTTACACTCGAGTTGGCTACAGTTGTTCATGCGTTGTGTTGTTGGAGACATTATCTATTGGGAGAGAATTTTGTGGTTTTCACAGACCAAAAAAGTCTCAAGTACATCTTTACTTAGCATGACTTGAACCTGAGGTAGAGAAGATGGGTCGAATACCTTCAGTCCTTCAACATTGAGCTTGCCTATACACCTGGTAAAGGTAATGCAATAGCTGATGCACTGAGAAGGAGGACTCAGATACAGGCAGTTCAAGAGGCCAGTGGTGAGTGGCAGCTTTTGGCTTTGTTCTCCAAGATGCATTTGGAGGTGCACGACAGTCAGGGGCAGACCTATCTTTCATCATTAGCTATAACTTCTACCCTCCTGGATAGAGTGAGGATGTGATGGCTATCTGATTCAGAAGGCCTAGTTCTATGGGAGTCGGTGGAAAGTGAGGACCCTTCTCCTGGATGGACGATAGGCGATGATGAAATTCTATGTTTCCATGGATGATAGTGGGTTCTAGGGGATATACGTGAGGAGCTAATGTGGGAGTTTCATGATTCATCTTGGGCAGTTCATCCCGGGGTTACCAAGATGTACCGTGACTTGATATGTCAGTATTGGTGGCCGGGTAAGAAGAGGGAGATAGCTGGTTTTGTTACGAGATGATCCACCTGTCAGCAGGTGAAGGCGGATCATCAGAGGCCAGCCAGACTGTTATAGCAGTTACCCATCCTGGATTGGAAATGGGATGATGTCGCGATGGATTTCGTGACTGGGTTGTCAAGGTCACCTCGAGGCAATGATGTCGTGTGGGTTGTTGTGGACAGACTCACAAAGGTAGCTCACTTTTTTCCAATCAAGGAAACCTTCGGTGTTGACGAGCTCAGAAATTTGTATATCTGAGAGGTCATACGTCTTCATGGGTTCCCTCGTTCTATCTTTTCAAATAGGGATGCCCGTTTTACATCTCGTTTCTGGAAGATTTTTTAGAGGGAACTAGGTACACAGGTGCTTCTGAGCACAACTTACCACCCTCAGACCGATGGCCAGTTAGAGCATACAATACAGGGGCTTGAGGACATGTTGCATGCATGAATCCGATACTTTGGGGGATCTTAGAAGAATAACATACCCCTAGTCGAGTTTACCTATAATAACAGTTTTCAAGCAACTATTGAGATGGCACATTATGAGGCTTTATATGGTAGGCCATACCGATCTCCTTTGAGCTGGTTAGAGGCAGGCGAGGTAGCTTTATTGGGACCACATCATGTGTGGGATACTTTTGAGCAGGTCCAGTTGATTCAGAAGCAAATGGCTACCGCAATGTCTTGACAGAAATTCTATGTTGATCACAACAGAGTTTTTCTAAGCATTATCTTCGCTACCCTTGGAAGGGAAATTTAGGGACGAATTGCTTTAAGGGGGGAAGTTTTTAAGAACCCAGTTCTTATTCTTGAGGTACGGGTTTCTTCTTTTCTCTTTCCCTTAAGTGTTTTTTGGAAAATATGAAAAGTGGGGAAAAATATAATGTTTTTTGACAACACGCCGTGTACTTTTCCACAAGCCATGTACTTTGGTTGTGTGGGATGAGTACATAGGTTGTGTAGCCATGTCGATGAGGAAGGGTGTAAAAACCGACTACACACCGTGTAGTGGGTATTTACATGTTGTGTTGTCAGTCGGCTGGAAAACAGTATGGTGGTGGTCAGGTGAGTAGCATTACACACCGTGTACTCAGGTTTCACACGCTGTGTACTCATGTCGATAGATGAATAGTGCCACGCTGGCGAGAAGCCACCGAAGGAACAGTTAAAAAATGAAAACTACACGTCGTGTACCCAACAGTACACGCCATGTAGTTTGTTTTTTTGCTTAAAATGGGCAGTAGCCTCCCCTTTTCACAAGGAAGGGTTATAACTGGAGGAGAATGCGGGAGGGATGACCGGAGCTTTTTCGATCCCCCGATCAAGTACCGGGAATCCATTTTCTGCACCGTCGATCTCCCTGGAACCGCACGGGTGAGTTCTTCCTCCTCCTAGCGTAGTTTTTTCCAATTCTTCCTATAAGGGAAGTTATTTGAGTTTGAACGATGTTATATTTTACCTCAGATCTTCTTTTTTCTTAGATGATTCGAGGATCATCGTTCGCGTATATCGATTAGGGGCATTTGAGGTAGGTGGCTTGGTGTTTAATTTCCAACTGTTGCGCATTTTTGTGTACCGTTGTGCCACGAACCCATGTTGGGGTGTCGTGTGGCTGAGGCCTTGGCTATTTTGAATACCTAGAATAGTAAAGGTAATTATATATGATAATAGACTATTGTTTGGGATCGCTGCTTGGATCTTTGACCACCCCGGGGGGTGTATTCCTCTGTTTAGCCATTTGGCCAGGATATGTGAGGGTATGCCTTTTTAATATTGATTATAGAATTTCCTGGAGAGGAATTGCATATTTATTGCTTCTGTACATGTTGGGCATGGACCGGTTACTTATTTAGCCCGAGGGCAGTGTTTTACTTAGCCTGAGGGCAGTGCTTCTTTTAGCCTAAGGGTAATATTCGTTATGCCTATGGGTGATAGACTATGTACATGAGGGAGACACTTTGTACGCCTGAGGGAAATATTTGTTATGCCTATGGGCAATTACTTGCGGGTTACGATTCTAATTACTTGAGGGTAAGGGTTTGTGTGTTTGAGGATACTGATTGATTGTTACATAGAAAATTCTTTGTGGTGATTTCCTTATAACTGAATGGTTAAATGAATATTAAAATGGAAATGTAACTGGTAAAGTTAGTTACTTTTGAATACTGCTTTGTTTATTACATTTTACTATTGCACACTGTCGTTGCATATTTTCACACAGTTGGGCACGGGCCTTTGGTGGGTGCCTACTGGGATTTATTTCTCACACCCTATTTGGGTCATGTCTTCGACCCAAACAGATTACGTTTCTGCAGGTGTGGATAAGGGAAAGGGTCCCTATGTAGGTACTTGGATTATTCTGAGGAGTAGGGAAGCATGGGACCGAGCTTAGGCTTGCGATGCTGCCGGCTATTTTTTTTTCTGTACCTGGTATTTGAGCTGTATTGTATTGTACTGATGTGTAACATGTTCTGGCTGTTTTCTTAGAACTTGTGACATGTTGCATCATTATCTATATGATTGTTGGTTATCTTTTACTGCAGTTGTTTATTTTTAACTATGGATGGTTTATTGCTTCTATTGTTGTATGATTTATATTTTATTACACTACGCTACACTTTAAAAAATGAGGGCATAGTTTCTTTACTATCAGACCTAGGCCCTCGCTGCTAGTCAGCAGCTTCTGGCGTTTGGGAAAATTCACTTGAGGTCATATGACCAACTGGGTTTGGGGCATCATTTGAGTGGCACCCGGATCTGGGACGTTACAATTTTGTGTGTATTAACATTAGAATAAATTATTTACTATATCCCCTTATGTTTTTTTATTTAAATTTGATACACATAATCAATTCATTGGTTAATTCTCACATCAATGTTATGATATTTTCAGTGGTAAATTCCATAATCTCATTTTACTCAAGATTTTTTATACATGAATATCCATTGAAGGAAATTATTTTATCATTTTATAATAAAATCATCCAATTTTTTCTCATATTTTTATTTATGGAGTTTTCATGTAATTGATTATTTAAAAAAAATATTTTGTACTTAAAATAATTGAGAAAATATTTTTACGAAAATCTGAATTAATTTCTCTCTTCAGTCATAAATCCATTTTCTTCTAAAACTGTGTTTTCTGAAAAAAAAAATTTTAAACATTTGAAAATTATTTTGGAAGGAATTTTTTAAAATTATTAATTTTTAAAAAATATTTTCAAAGGAATCTTCATTTATTTTTCAGTACATGTCCCATTTGTATTTTGCCAAAAAATTGAAAAGAATCTTTGTCTTAACAAGTACGACATGTAAAAAATTACCGCAGTCATGACCACCCAATATTTTAAAGAATCCTTAAGATGTTTTAAATTTATTAATCAATGAAATGTTTTTTCTAAATTCATTGTTATCATTTAGTTTTAACAGTTTATATTCAAACTAAAATGTATATTATCACCAATAAAGTTTTTTAAATATATTTTAATGGTATATCTATTCATTAATGAAAAAACCATTTATTTTACATATAATCCACTGGGTATAAGATTTATTGATACAATACTTACGGTTCCTCAAGTTTCTTTATGATCATTTTGACCAAGGTTATTATTGATATTCGCGTTATTAAATCATTTTCATAGTCATTAAATTTTCATGGAAATATTCACTTATATGTGAACATTGGATGTTAAACATCCCTAAAATATCCATATTATTTACCATGTTTATGTTTATTTCATAAAAATTATTCCACTTCCACATAAGGTGTTAAAAATTTATTTTTATTTGATTATATGGGGACATATTGATAAATATTTATTCTTTACTCAATATTTATATTTGATGATAAGGAACATTGTTCATGAATTTAATAGATTTTTTAATATATGATGAATTATTTGTACATGATTGTATGGGTGAGTCCTAGTTATAGATAGCCACTTGTGGCACCTCGATTCTCATGAGGTTAATTAGTCTTTTTACAATAGTTCAATGGGTTTCTGGTGTTTACATGCCCATTAGTTTTAAACTATCTTGAGGAATGATATTGATGGTAGAGGCATGATGATTTCCAAGATCATAAAGTTAAATAATTAATAATTTAAATCATATTGAATTTAGTTATTATTGTACATGTTATATTCACAATGATATTATATCTGGATGAATTTTCATCAAAAATAATAAGTATGGTTTTATTAAATAGGGTAGGGGAATTCCATGTCCCAAAACCCAAGGTCATGAAAACAATATAGAGATTAAAGGGGGTTTAATTTCATGTAGAATATGATAACCCCCTATAAATATATTCAAACCTTATTGATGTAGAGATCCCAAACTAGAAAGGAAGGTGATATGACCATCATGGGGTGCCTTTTTTGTAAGTAAATAATCTTTTTTGTTCACATCACACAACATATGTTTTATTTCCATTATATTATTAATGAAAATCCACCATTTTAATATTTTTTAATAGATTATATAAAGGATTGAGCTATTTTCTTTTAGGTATTTATTAAAAATTTGGGATTCTATTAATATTTATACAAGCCTGGCGTTTTTACCACCGCACAACTTGAGGTATGTTAAAATCACATTATCCTCAAACGGAAGACAATTTATTATCCTGAAGAAGTCTGAGAAAGAAATTATGATAGAGCCTCTATTTTTATGTACAATTACACCACCCCTCATGACTCCCATACAACATGAACCATCTGCATTAATCATTAGCCTCGTTCTATGGGTTTTCTAGAATATTCAAAAACCAGGTGAAGGGTATTGGGAACTGGGAAGTAGGTGTATTATGGTATTATAGACTCTATGGGAAGGGCATCCATCCCATTATTGAGAATCCGAAAATGAACAATCCTTAGTGTCTTTTTTGAAAATAATTTCCATTCTTTAGTGTATAATCCCCTCAAACTAGGATCTATATCTTATCTGTTAGATACTCCCACTTCCTTCTATAAGGATGATGTCTCTCACCTTATTCTTGTGGTTGTTGTTCCCCACTCCTTGGAACCAAATATCACATAGTTTAATACCTATTGGGTATTGTAAAGGGACTCAGATGAAGCTAGAAAAAAAAATTCCACACACTTCTCACCCATTGTAAGTCGAAAAACATAAGTTGGAAGGTTCCAATGTTTCGTTTTCTATAGCAGGTGCTCCTGGAAACTCGAGGAATTCCTATAAACATTATGTTTTCATCAGTGATAATAGAAGGATTTTAGAGATACTATAAAATAAAATCGAACTTAGTGGGGATGACCTTGACCAAAGCTTCTCTCCTAAACTGTCTAGCTCAACCGGTGTGTATAACACCCTATGATAATGTTATGTCTAGATGTATTTCATTACCATTTTATTTATTAAATGATATTTTTGTTAAGATATTTACCTTTACATATTGATGTTTCCTTATCCAGTCATCATAGTGAGGATATTGATTAAATCAAATATTTTTTCAATTATTTTATTTTTATATTAATTATGTATTATCTAATTATGATAGTCAAATTATTTAAATGTAATGTGTGTTAATATATTTAAAATTCAATGCAATTTATACTTATTTATTCATGATTTCATCTTCTGTACTTAATCCTTAATGAGAAATTTAGATCACCCTTATTTTTACACGTTTTCGAAAGATTCCATGATGATCTCTATGATTGAAATTCAAGATTATACTAGAGGTAATAGTGTTTTTCTAAAAAAAATAGGTTGTAATTTTTTTCAAATGTAATTAAATAATCCATTATGTATCTTGTTTACAAATAATACTAATATATTTTTCACTTCGGGAGGTGATTTCTTATAACATATGGAGATTTAATAAACATACATCATCTTCAGGGAATTGAGGTTGGGGTCTCTACTGATGGTATCACAAGATATTTAGTAGAAACCATGCGAACTATATTTAAGTAATCATAGAATGTGGAATATATCCAATGATAATATTTTATGATATGTATAGTATAACATTCTAAAATTTTCATAAGGAAGATTCTATATGGGGTTTCATAGAAAAACATCCATATCTAGATACTATATGTCGTTGTAGTTCTAGAACCGGTGTACCTAGGGGTAATAACATATAAAATTGTGAATTGGGTTTGAACTGATCATCACTCAGTTTTTGAAAATGGATCCTACTATAGAACTGGTTTGACACTCCCATTTCATATTCATAGGATAATTAAAATTTTCCTTACAAACCATTATGGATTTTTTCAATAGATGATGATAATGAATGACAAATGATTAACCTAATATTTTCTAGATTAAAGAATTTTTTCATGAATAAAACATACTGTAAATTATTAAATGGTTTTACAACTATGGATATTGTTGCTCATGGTAAACATTTTTGTTTTATTTAATGGATGAATAAAAAACTCATACTAATATTGGAAATGATAAACAAGGTGGTAACTATGTGTAACCAAATGGGATGAACATAAGAGTGAATAATATCATGATTATGCCTTACAAATAATCTAAAATTATTTTTAAAAGCCTTTTCTTTAACAAAACTCTCAAACTCACCAATGAAGAGAATGATGTTGTTTTCTTAGATATTGAATAGTGAAGACCATAGTGAAATAAAGGATCCGTTTTTAACATATAATATATGTGAAAATAGACACCAAAGAATTTATCTCAATGGAATTAATAAATGATTTATTTTTAGGAGATAATGGAATAAAATATAGAATTAATTAGGAATAATGAAGATTATTATGGAAGGATATAAATCTCATCATTTGGATCCATTTAAAATCTGTTGTCTTAAATGTGGGGAACCTCATCCTTATCTAATTAAATACACTTCATAATGTTAAAACCTAGAACAATGAAGTACCTATTTTGAAATAATATAAATGATGTATTTATGTATTGGGATTCAATAATTAAATTGTATAAGTTTTTTTTCAAATGTTATTTTTGTTATAGGAGTTATAAATCATATATGTATTGTGTAAAATTTCAAAATCATATATGTCTTCTTTAACATAAGTGTTATGGATTCCATCATGGGTTTAGGAATTTAATATTGATCATAAGATCAATTTCGTAAAAAATATATTGAATTTTTTTTGGAATATAAGATGATTAAGGATATCTTGGAAACCATTTATGGAAATACAACCCATTGGTTTAGTATTTTTTTAGTAAAAATATTATTTTGATAAAGAATACCCTTAAATTTTTTTTTGAAATATAAATAAAGTAATTGGTAACCTTTATGGTTTATCATTCATTTTATTTTTTATCAATTATTGGTCATCATAAATTTTTAATATTATAGGACATACATTAATATAGTTTTTGAAAAATGACATCCCGCATGTTGGGTGAAAACCTGCTGCATCTAACAAGGCCATGGACCATAAACCCATGACCTAAAGACAATAAGGCCATAGCCCCTACCATTATCCAAATTGATTTTTTGGTTAATATGCCAGTTTTCAGACTTAAAAAATTTAATGGTAAAGTATTAACATTGAACCCGTGGTGTTACTATTAGGGTTTACAGATTAATGTATTATATTCGATAACTTCTGCTAACTATATCTTCTTTTTAACATATTTAGAGTCAAATGAAAAAATATTTCACTATTTCATGGATCTTACAAACCAGTATAAGTGAATTTTAGTTATTTAGGAATAAAATACTCCTTTTTTATTTTCATTTGAAACAGTAAGTGATGAATTTTAAATTAATCATATCACTACAAAATGATGAAATTGTTATTATGAAATATAAACATTTCATGTTAGTATATTTACTTATATTCTTCAAGAGTAAAGGAGTTCTTAAAGACTATGAGAATTATTTTGAAACAAAAATATTTTAATATTACCTTTATATTTAATAAATCAAATTTAATTTAAAATTATCACATATTTATGGGTTTGAGGTCCTTAACATTCCCATGATCATTCAGTTTCTTGTGATCAATGACATTTATCACTCTCTATAATTATTTACAAATTTATTCCATGATCATATCTTAAAATTAGTCAAAATTTCTTATATGTACAATCATAGTTATGTGTTATTATAGATGAACTTATTATTTCCCTTTCTCTCATAACAAGTGGATATTTTATTAACCTTTTTAAAATATAGGGTATTCAGAAAACTAATTTTCAAATATCAAACCCTTGATTATAGAGATCATGTTTTAATTATGAGGATGTAATTTATTTATGATAGGAAGAATGTAACACCATGAAATTATAAAATAATATAAATTTATTTGATAGAGTATGTGATACTCAGCACTAAAGTTAAACAACCCATGAAATATAATTATAAAATTTAATCAAACATATAGCTTCCATGACACGTATCCCAGAGTCTAAATCATCTATAATATAGTATAACATTATAATATAACTATTGAACTTGTGGGTGAAAATATTACTAACCAAATTATGAAAAATGTGTTTATCTATTAATTAGAAATAATATAATAATCATTTAAAATAAAAAATATTTTTTTTCAGAAAAAATTGATTTTTTATAAAAGATGGTTTTGTTATGATTTGCTCACATAATTTAAAATTAATTATTATAACTTTTATAAAAATTATCTAAATAAATAAAAATAATTTTAGGAATAATAATATAAAAATTTTCTTAGGTTAAATTTCTTGTACTTTTCTGAAATATTTCTTTTTTTGTTGACTAGTGAAAAATGTTGAATATTAATTGAGAACTGTCTTTTTATTAAAATTAGTTATAAAGGTAAATTATATCATTAATTATTTTTCAAGTAGAATTAGTTAAAATATATATCTATTAATATAATTTATGTAATTGGAATCAATTTCATAATGACACTTCATATACAAACATTATAAAAATTATGAAAAAAATATTCTTTGAAAATCCGCAATTTCATTGAATCTACGAGATTAATTTTAAATTAAAATCTTCCACATATTTGAATAGAATTTTGAAAAATGGAATCAATATTTTTATTTAGAAAATTGTGTACCATATAATATGGAAAATTAAATTTTTTCCTTAATTAATAGTAAAAATTATTTACAATAGTTATGGTAAAAATGAGTTTATTTGGGGATAAACTAAAAATGTTATAAGATAAAATAACCCAAAACTTATATAAAATGTATTCTACAGATATATTTGGAAATTATAATTCTTCTGGATAGATAATAAACTTTTTAATGATTTTCTATGTGTAAAACATTGGTAAATATTCTTATTTATAAAAATTACTAGTGTGTCACTCACCTCACTTACAAAAGGCCACCGCCTCTTCCCTATTATGAACTCATTGAAAAAAATTAGGTTTGGCCAAGAAGTAACTAAATAAAATAAAAATTTCCATTAAATCTTCTTAGAAACTATATTTTGGTCATAAATACATCCAGGAAAGGATTTTTGTGCAAAGCTAAGGATGTTACCCAAGGAATATGTAACATTCTTTGTCGAGCATTTTTTATTTATTTATTCCTATGCCTCATTACATTTTCATCAAAACTGTTATGATTTAATTAAATCATTATATTTTATATATAAAGATTTTTCATCTTAATTAAATGACAAAAAATCATCCCAAATTCTAACAACGTGTTATGAAATCATCATTCTTGTTTACAGTGGACAACCACCTTGTGAACTGATGTCATTCATTTTTCAATTACCACCTCTCATGGTAGGGTGTGATGACAGATTTAATGTATATATATAATATTTATAATATAATTATACCTCTTGAACCATTATACTATATATTACTTTTTAAATTCCATTCTATAGGGCACATGATAACGTCGCTCCTCTGTATATAGGGAAACCCAATCACAATGTGTTGTGATTTTTTTTTTCACCAATGCTTTACATGGAATATAATAACTATAATGTTAATAAATACATAAGATATAAATAAATAAATTATTATATTCATGATATATTTATCATTATTATTGTATAATATATATATATATATATATATATCATTTTATTTCCTACGTTTTTATTCACTTTATGATGATAACATTGTTCATATACGTGTTGACTACTGCCTTCACAAAGCGATGTTGCTCTCTTTTCATCACCACACCTTATGAATTATATATATATAAGTATACATAAATATTCAATTTGGTATTTATTATTTTATTATCATTATAAAAATATAATATATTACTTTATCCTTTTTTATAATGATCATTTAAATTTTGAAACGTTACATATGAATACGTACGACTTATCCTCACTATGATCGTAATGTACTTCATCTCCCAAAACCTTCATTCATTATATTTAAAAAATATATAATTATTTTATAAATATGATAATTATTTCATAATTATTATTCTAGATATGATGAATCTATATAATATAAACACAAAACAGAACATTATTGATATATAACAAATGAGAAAATAAGGCGATTAACACCTAAAACAACGAAAATAATGAATGATTATTAAGAAACAAGTAATAAGATCTTATAAAATGAGATTGTATGATATTATAAATATTAATATGGTTATATTATAATTTAATAACATGTTTAAAACCACTAAATAGGATTTTAATGAACATTAATCCAAAAAGAAGTGTGAGTTAAGGGAATTCATCTCAATTTCCCTTCATTTATTCATATTGTAATGTTGAGAACCTAATTTATTTTGTATTGTTAATATAATACCCCTTTGTAATGTAATATCATGATTTAATTATAATTAATCATATTCTTTATTTCAATTTTAATTATTTCATCCAAGGGGATTTGATATAAAAATTACAAACTTTTAACTAATTTTATAAATCAATTTCTTTTGTTGGGTTATATTGCTTCTTTATTATCGTTGATATTATATGATTATGTGTGTATTTAGTATTAACTACATTATTTTTAATATCAATTTTTTTATGTGTATTTATATTTGATATGCATAATCATTCATATGTTTATTCTCACTTCAATATTATGATAATTACAAGGGTTTATTTCATAATCTCATTTTAATTGGTATTGTTTATAATTTATTATCCATTGAATGAAAATATTTTATCACTATTTAATAAACCTTTTAATTTTATTATCCTCTACTTAATAAGTTCTTTCATGTAATAGTAACATTTTTACAAAGGTAGGTATGTAAAATAATTGAACAAATGTTTTTAAGAAAATTTGTTTTTTATTTCTCTCTTTGGTAGGAAATCTGTTTTCATCGAAAACCATTTTTTATAAAGAAATCAATTTTTTTAACATTTAACAAATTATTTTTTAATTATACATTTACTCATTTTTACTTTTTACAAATTATTTTCAATGGAATATTAATATGATTTTTAAAACAAGGCTTGTATGGATATTACTGAAAAAGTGAAAAGAGTCATTGATTTATCATGTATGGAATTTATAGAATTTGATTTATTGATGACCACATGATATTTTATGTATACAATTATAAGTTTAAATTTTTATTTTTAAATAAAATTATATTTAATAAATTGTGATAAATTATTATTAAAATTTCCATTTCAAAATGAAAAGTATATTTTCCCGAATAAAATTTTTAGGATCATTTTATGATATTTATATTCATCAAACATAATGAAATATTATTTTACATATAAACCACTAGATATATGTTTTATTGATACAATCCTTATTTTTTTCTAGATGGTTTATGATCATTTTGATCATAGAATGTATTGGCATTCATTCTCATGATTCATTTATATAGTTATTAACTATCCCCTAAAATATTCGCATACCTATGATCATTGAACATTCAATTTTACAAAAATATCAACATTATTTATCATAGATATATTTATATCATAAAACTCATATAACTTATACATAAAATGTTCTACATTTTAATTTATTTGTGTATTTCAATAAATATTGATAATTGTGTATTCCTTACTCAATACAGATAGTTGAAGATGGGGATCATTGTTCATGAATTAAATTGATTATTACCTATATGAGTAATGATAAGGACATGAATTTAATTTTGTGGATTTTTTATAGGTATCCCCTCAATGAATCATTATTCTCATGATATGATTTATTTGACTAGCCTTAGTTAAATGAGTTTCTGGTGAATACCTACCATTTTTTTAAACTGTCTTATGGATATATAAAAATTGAATAAGTATAATCATGATGTGATCACAATGTCCAACAATTAAGCATTTTTTAATATTAAATTAAGTTATTTTTATCAATGAGATTGAATCAATGATATTATTTCTACATCCATTTCATTCTTACTTTATTTATTAAAAGGAACATGTTTTCAGTTATTTACATTAACATGTTGACTATGAATAATCTTATTATATATTAGATTTTAAAAAAAATATTGTCTACATATTTATTGAATTCAATGATTATTGATTAAAGGTCCTGTGTGATATGATATTTACCTTTACATATTAATTTTTATTTATCTTGTTATGATGAAAATGTCAATGATAAATTAAATTATGTTTTCAGTAATTTACCTTTTATATTAATTATGTATTATCTAGTAATTATAGTAAAATTATTAAAATGTATTTTTTTAGTTATTTAAATATACATGCCACTTATAATTATTGATTCATGATATCTTCAACTATATGTTTCCATTACTGAGTATTTGGTCTCACCTTTATTATGTTTCCTTTCCCTAGGATTTGATGAAGTTCACTATGATTGATATTCAGGGATATTACAGGGGGATTATTATTATTATAGAAAAAAATATTATTTAATTTATTTTTTAAGATGTAATAAAGGAATCATCTGTGTATCTAGATTACCAAGAATAAAAAACTATTCATACTACTAGGATTTTATTCCTTATTTCTTATGGGAATGTAATAATGTAGGAATCAGCTCCAGGATACAGGGGCCAGGTTTGCTATAATAAATAAACTATTTTATTATCCAATAAATATCTATATAAAAATTCAATTTCCCCTTACCAGATTTTAAATTGAATGTTTTAATGTATTTTAATAGACATGGGTTTCCAAAAATTTTATTTCATAATTTTAAACATATTTTTCCATGCTTTCAAAATAAATGGTTTTATAATCCACTCTATATTATATTTTCATAAAATTCATTTCATTTTCAATTATCCATTTTGGAAAAATCTTTTTATAAGTATATTTATTTTAAGAATTTTCACATTCATTTCTTGAAAACATTATTTCATTTTACAATTTCCCTAATTAATAATTTTTATAATTGTAAAAGATTTAAAATTGTTTTAACAAACATTTTTAAAAACATTATGTCTTGTTTAATGATCTATTATTAATGGTTATTTATAAAAATAATCATTTTAAAATCATTTTAACTTATCTTTTTGAAAAAATTATATTCTTTTCAATTTCAAATTATTAATTTTTATTTTTAAAATAAAATAATTTCAATGTATTTTTTTTAAACAGTATAACCTTTTAGAAGTTTTCATTATAAATATATCTTCATAAATGTAAAATTTTCTGATTTTTTTTAACAAAAAAAATTAAAAAATTATTTAATTTTCAATATTCTATTATTATATTTTTTTAAATAAGACTTTTTAATGTATTTTCACGTTCTTTTCTGGAAAAGAATATTCCCTTTTATATTTTCTATTATTAAATATTCTTTTAAAAGAATTAATTATATAAAGTATTAACACATCTATTAAATTAAATTTGTATTTTATTTTTTAATATCATTTATTTTGAAATCATTATATTGTGATTTCTAAAACACTTTTATTTCCTTTCACAAAAATTGGGGTTTTAATGTAAATTTTTTACTTTAATGATTTCAATGTTATTAAAAAAAATTGTTTTTATATCTATTTTAATTCTAACTATTATTTTTCATGAAGATTTTTTTATAAACCTTTATTTTTTATTATGATATGACTCATTTCATAAAATTATATATTTTATATTCTATGATTTATTAAGTTCTTGAAATTTCATTTTTTTGATCTTTTTAAGAAACCCATTATTTTTTCACGGGTTGATTATGAGTTGATGATGGTTTTATTTTCATATGGCAACCATATGTATGAACAGTGAATGGTCGGTCCTATTTAACTCTCCCATTCACTATTTAATGATTAGTCCCTCATTAGAAAATGATTTTTTGTGGGGAATTTTGTTTCTTAATATGATATGTGGGAATTGTTTTTCACAACATGAAGCTTGAGAATTCTATTTGTTCACACCATGATGTATGGGTATTTTTTCAGAATATAAATCATGAAAATATTTTCTCCTCAAAACAGGAATTAAATGAATTTTATATGTTCAAAACATGATGTGAGGGAATATTTTTTCTTTACAACATGAAGTGTGGGTTTTTCTCATTCATCACATGAATTGGGAATATTTTCATTGATTACAACATTATGTGGGGAAATTTGATATGTTCACAATGTTTTAATTTCTCCATGTTTATGATTTTTATCATTTTCTTGTTGTTTATCATTTTATTCCATGCATTAATCATTATGAATTATTTTCACTATATTACTCAATTTTATCTCATGTTTGCATGTTTCTGGTTATTGGTATATATATCAGGACTGATTGGAACTTTTTAGACACCTTAATGATCTTCTTAGGATCTTCTGTTTCTCCATTATGTTTTATGAGTATCATCCTTATTATATTGTTCATTTATTATGTTATTTACATATTTTTCACATTCTCCATAATTTTTCTGGTTAAATACTTTATAATATATCATTCAATAAATAATAATTTGATATCACCCCTCTCTTATGATTCCAAATCCCATTTTAAGATCATGAATATATCATGTGATATGTCTAGAAATTTTCTAAAGGTGTAATATTGTGGATAAATATATGCACGTATGGTAAAATAATATTTTCATGAAACTAATATCAAATACACTTTACCTTTTGGTCCTTGTATTGTTTGACCGCTATTTGTTTTATAATCTAAATCATGATATTAATATACTAATTATGTTGATATTATCATAGTTTTCAATATATATTATGTCTGTAAATAGTTTATATCAACACTTTTATTTCAAAAGAATTATCTGGTCCCAATATCTTCACATATCCAACATTATCCAAAGATGTTACAATTTAAAATCTCTCCATATATTGAGCCCTATATGGGACCATTTGAATTCTTGAGAAGAAACTATTATTATATGTGTGAATGATGAATAGAAGATATTGAATTTGGAATACTTTTAAATCAGTCATGAAATTCCATATTATATATTTCAATGTATACGTTGTCCTTTTATAATGTATAATAGGTAAGGGTTGATAAGAAGAAATAAATTTTATTTTTTATCTAAATA
The DNA here is from genome assembly GCA_963277665.1 of Viscum album. Taxonomy (NCBI): domain Eukaryota; kingdom Viridiplantae; phylum Streptophyta; class Magnoliopsida; order Santalales; family Viscaceae; genus Viscum; species Viscum album. The sequence continues at coordinate 832,568,764 of OY728159.1, read as the reverse complement.
TTATGGATGACTTCTATATATTATTGATTTCAACCCTGTGATTCGATGAGATATAATTTAATATTGTACTCATGGTTAGATCAACACTTCATTTATATATATCATGGAATGTATAATGAGTGGCATATACTCTCAAATTAAAATGTTTAAGATTATTTCATAAGGCCATTTTCCATAACCAAAATTAACTTTTCGTATATAGAATTATTTGGAATACCAATGAAAAAATCTACGGCAATGTTCTCCAATTTCTACAAGGGTATGGATAGTTAATACAATATTCCATTAGACATTATATATTAATACATAACTTTCTAGGATATTGAGCATTAGCATGTATACCCCCCATTAACATTATACTCCAAAATCTCCCTCATTATTTCCCACTATATATATTTCATGAAATATTTTTATATATATTTTTATTCCTAGAAGAATAGAGACTAAGGAGTTATATAATGAATTCAAAAGTTCCTTCTTCATTTTATGTATACATGGGAAACATATTCATGTTAAAAATATTGTAACTCAATATTTTATTAAGATAAATTCTAAAATAATTTTCAACCTCTTATAATAGTATAATATATATTTTCATTCCTTGATATAAATTTCATAGATCGATGGTTGAGAAGTATTTTTTGTAATGTCAAATTTTCCCCATAGACATATCATTTAGTTGTCTATAAAATAAATTTAAAAAATTATTGGTTCACTAACAAACCTCATCATGAATAAGGTAGAATGGTCCATTCTACCTAGACTAGCAGTCGTCATGTTTTTTCAGGAGGGTACCGTATACAAAAATCATAATCATTAATCAATATGAATAATATACCTTGTCACATTTTAAAACAATCAATGATATTATATACATTATTCTATTTTAATCATTATTTATATTACTTTTATATACATATAGATAAATCCTCTAATTATTTAATGAAAAAAATGAAACTTGTAAACTCCAAACCAGAAATCATGTAATATTTCTCATGAACCATTATTTAACATTAGTCATAAGTTGTCACCTTATAATTTCTTATAATAAAATATTATTATAATATATTTAATTAATCACTATATATCATCATCATTTATAAAATATAAGATACTATGAATATAATTTTATTTGCTAAACACATTTCATGCTCATCAAAACTGTCATACATTGTTTTGAGTTACATTTCTCTCTTCCATGTTTACATGGTTAGTGGATTTGAAAATCATGATAACTTTCTCACAATGTTACAAATGTATCTGTGTAATCTAATAAAACTATATATATGTTATAGATATTGGTAAAGTCCATTATTCAATCACTTATTTTGTTGAATGGGAAATAGATATACCATCATATGTGAGTACATGACACATGGACACTATTTTTCAAAAATTAAATTTTTTGAAAAGATTTATAAACTTTCCACATTCATAATGTCTTTAAAAGATTATCATATTCTATTCATAATTTTAAATTATATTCAACAATATAATAATTTCATCTATAAAACTAAAATAAATTATCATCTTAATCTGTAATAAATCTATTAATCAAATCCACAAAGATAGTCATGGTAGTTAATGGTCGAATAGGAATCACTATTAATGAATATTTTATATATCCTATAAGGAATGGTGTCTAGGATACATTTTGAAATTTAAAAATTATTTGATGATATCCAGATTGAATATCATCCATTAAAAAAAATTGAGCCCCATGAAGCTAATGAAACAATTCATAGATACACGCTAGATGGTTATTTTTCAAGATCATTTCCTTTTAATGACAATGATAATCAATGAAACTATTTATTAAAACACTCATTCAATATTATAAAATGGATTAGATTACCCCATTGTGAAGTACATCGGAATATAAAACCCTTTTCTGAATTCTCTTGAGGTTTCATCATTAATTATTCCAATTCAATGGGGTGGATTCTATATAGATTCTTTGATATAGTAATCACACCATGTATTTTTTATATTTAATAATCCATTTCATGACCTAAATTAATATAATGTGATAGAATTTATGGCTATTCTTCAATGAAAATATTTTTATGTAGCATGAACTATAATGGAAGATTATAGGAAAATCATAAAGTTTCTTCCTAACAGATTTATATTTTAATATAAACAATTTTGATTTAAGAAAGAATGGTTTGTAGTTTATGTCAAGGGATAAATTCCATTATGTATTAAAATAGATGCATAAAATTAGTTAATAATGAATTTAATAAAGATTTTGGTTTTTAAATGGAATGATTTCCTATTGGAGATAGTAGAAATATGATACAGTGTAGTGATTGTAACCATGTTCATACACTATTGTTCCATATCAATACATATATAGATTTATCAAAAAAAATATAGTTTTTGAATAATGGATTTATAATAATAATGAAATAAATATTATTATTAAAATAGAACAAATTGACCACTATAACAACAATGAGAAATATCATTATTTCAATGATAATTTTAAAGTATTTAGTAATTACTAATATAATATTCATGTTAATATGTATGATAATCCAAACTTCAATTGAGAGATGCTAAATTAAAATAATAAATAATCAGCTGATAACATTATTATTTTAAATTTAATTCACCCCATTACATTAACAATTATAGAATACATCAATAAAATGAATTAAATAAGATGGAAGGAATGATAATTCTTGTTGTAATCTTGTGGAAGATCACAAAAATAGATAATAATCATTAACATATGCATATATATTTTTTATAATTGTAAAATTGAGACTAGGATAAAATATTTTGGAGGAAATTATCAGGGCTCTACCATGTCTTCGTCATCAGGATATTATTGAGCATCTAAACTCACCCATTCTTACGTTTTCTTTTCCCCAGGTTATAAATAAGGGTTTTAGGTAGAAGTACAAAAAGGGGAAGATCTTCATGGGAAACATTAAAGATCTTTCACTGGGCTACAAGTTTTTTTTTCTATATTTCCAAAAGGAACTAAACTAATACGGTATGTGGGCACTTATTTTTTTAATGTATTAAATATTCCGAAAAATTAATTTAATGTTCATGTACATCAGGCTCGGGACGTTAAAGTTGGTATCAGAGAAAAATTTCAGTTAACCTTGGAAACTGGGATGTGAAAACATTAATCAGACCCCTAGAGATATTTCTAAGGACATGTATGGGGATGTCCTAAGGATAAGTCTAATTATATGTTACAATCCTAGAACTTTGGTAACGATTATGAATGACATTGGATTAAACCTAAGATATCATAGATTGAAATATTATAAGTAATTTCCCTTGGTTATGTAATTTTCATCTATGATAATTGTTTCTCACACTTTGCTTTCTGGTCTTAGTAAATATTCAGAACTAGATAGAACATAGTTAACATTGAATGGTTTAGATATGGAAAGTATGGGAATTATGGAAATCAATTTTGTCACGACCCGTCCTCGGGGCCCGTGCCGTGGCTACCCCAAGCCCGCCTTCAATAGGCCAGGGGCTGGCGACTAGCACCAAGGCGTAAATCCCGGTAAAAAGGGAAGGCATTGCCTGTGTAAAGTAAACAAGCACCACAGAGTAAGCAAGCGGAAAAGTAAACACTAAGTAAGAACAGAGTACAACTGAAGTGCGGAAAAGTAAATGGGCCAGTATACAAACCCAAACTGAATGTAAAGTACAACACGAAAGGGGAAACATCAACTGTAAAGTAAAAGTCGCTACACCGAGCTGTCCACTGGAAATCCCACCTAAAGGGTGGGTACAGATAGCTCCAATGCTCCTCGGGTCTCGTCGTCCGCTCCGAACACGTCCCGCCCAGTGGTCCACCTCCAGGTATCGTCCTGCTCTGCAAGCCTCAGCCAAGATCAACACTGTTCGTTGTCTGCAACAAACACAACGTAGTGCGGGCATAGCCCGTGCAGGGGTGAGTATAAGCTACTCAGTAGGGACCCCGAGACCCCTGAAGGTCTCCCAAAATCCACAAAGGATAAACCACAAAGGAAGATACAATCACGAAGTAACAACCGAGACTGCTTAGGTATATGCCGATACATATACCTAAGTCATCAATTCCCAAAACGCTCCAACCTCCAAACCCAAGTACAACTCAGTCCACACAGGAAGGTAAACGTATTCCACACAGGAAAGCAAAACGAAATCCACACAGGATAGCACAACTCAATCCACACAGGAAAGAAACAGGATTCAGCTCACACAGGTATACTTCTTCAAAGGACGATAAAGATGATCTCTGATCCATCTAAGTCGTCGGACCCACGAAGGATCGATAGGTAACTAACCTCCGCAAAGACCGACACAGGATCGGGCCCACACAGGACCTGTAGGCGCTGGTTCACATAGGACCGCTGAGCGCAATGACCCACACAGGATCGGACCCACACAGGATCGGGCCCACATAGGACCTGTAGCACTGATCCACGTAGGATCGCTGAGTGCTGATGTCGTCGTCGTCGAATCCACTAAGGATCTCTGTACTGTCGTCGTCGCAGTCACAGTAGCAATAGCAGTAGCAGCCAGCACTAGGGTTCTCGCACACAGAAAACTCGATCGGGAGGGTCCGCTTCACGAGCCGAGAGGCTGATACATCAACTGTCACAAAGTCCAGAGTTGATGTATCCAAAAGTTCCGTATCATCAACAGGAACTCAATGCAACAGACGGCGCGTCGATCGAACGCCCGGTCTGAGAGATATTGGCTTTTTCGTCCCAGGGCCCGGTTGGTTTTTAAGGGAAAACCACCCCGACCGTACTCCACCTGCGTCCAAACCTCGGGCGGAGTATGCCAAAAGATATGTCTCACTAAGATGAACACAAAAAAGCTGACGGCACGTCAATCGGACGTCTGTAGCTCAAGTTATGAGCGTTTCCGCTCCGAGGGCCCGGTTGGTTTAGTGTACGAACCAACCCGGACGAACTCAAAGTAATCCGAAACCTTGAGTGCGATATACCGAATCGGCCGTCTCGATCCAAAGATCGTATCGCCGCTGACGGTTCGTCGATCGGAGGTCCGTAGCTCATGTTATGAGCAAAAGACCGAAGTCGATTCCAAAACGGGGGGTCCGGGTCCGGGCCGACCCGGCCCGACCCCCCGCCCCCCGGGTCGGCCCGAACCGGGTCGCCGAAACCGGTTCGACCCGTGTCTGACCCGGCCCAGCCGGCGATGCGGTCCGGCGCGGTCCGGTGCGGGGGCGCGGCCCGACCGACGGCGGCGCGGCCTGGCACCGCTCGGGTGCCACGCGCGGGGGGCAAGGCCCCCGCTTCCCTGCTGGCGGCGCGGCTGAGAGTCGCGCCTTGATCAAACGACTCCCCCTCGTGGGGGCCTGCCGTTTGGAAAAACAGGGGGGCGCTGCCCCCCCTTTGTGAAACCCCCCCTCATAATGGGGGGGCAATTAACTAGGTCGGGGGAATTAAATTCCCCCAGTCTTTCCCCTTCCGGCCGGCCCGACATGGCCGGCCGGTTCTTCTTCAACGGACCGGCAAAGCCGGTCCCCTTCCGGCTTCCGACACCGGCGGCTCGGAGAGCTGCCGGTCTTCTCATTCCGCCGCGGCCCGGAACCGGCCGCGGACTTCGTCGTCTGGCGTGGTGCGACGACATCGCGCCCCTCCGCCGTGGCCCCGCTCCGGCCGCGGCGCCTTCGGTTCCCTTCGACGCGGCGTGACGGCGTCGCGTTCATGATAATCCTTCCGCGGCGCGGCGCGACGGTGCCGCGCAATATAGCCCTGCGATTCTCGCGTGGTGCGACGACACCACGCCTTCTCGATCATCCACAAGAATATAAACAAAATAATCAAAAACAAAGGAGGGGGAATTCGGCCGTGTTTGTGAGGTCCGACCCCCCTCTCGTTAGACGATAACACTTAAATATTTAACCACCAGATTATCATGCTAGAACCAAGAACGAGATTAAATAATTAATCAACAACAAACCCCTACCTCAGTTTCAAGATCGATGATCGTCAACGACCCGCAGAAGACGCGTCGCGTTGGTCGGCGTCACGGAAGAAGGACGTCGATGTCGTGAAGCGAGGATTCGAAGTTCTTTGACGATGATTTCGTCACGGGAAATCATCGCGGAAGAAAAGACGCGGAAGAGGACGTCGACGGTGTCGCGGGTATGGCGTCGCGGAAGACGGTTCCCGAGAACGTGGCATTCTTCGTCGAAGCTCGAAGGTTCTTCGCGTTCTTCGTCAAATCTTGAAGAAGAAGAAGAAGAAGGCTTCAAAGTCTCTCAAAGAGTCTAGAGAATTCTAAACAAATAAAATAAGCGAAGGGCTTATTTTATTTACTCAACCAAACCTTTTGAAATTCAAAGGTTTGAATTAAGACAACTCAACCCATTAAAAAAAACCCAACTTGTCAAGTTAATTAAAAGAGAACGTTAAGGGAGTTTTAAAAGAAAAGAAGAAGAGTTATGCTTTGTGTGGGCCCCACCACACTTAATCCTCCCAAGGGAGGTTAAGTGGATGTGGGTCCCACCTCTAACTCCCTTTGGGAGAAGTTAACCAACAAAATAAAAATAAAAAGTGTTTCCACATTTTTATTTAACTTCTTGTAATTTCTCCCAAAACTAACTTTCGTCCCGCATAAAACTCAACCTCGGAAAAGGTCTCCTTAGGCGAATATCGGCGCTGCGAGTTCATCGGTGCCCTCGGAATTTGATTCCGGGCACCGGATCAAAAGTTAGAAATTCCCGCTCGTTCGTTCACTGAACTTACCCGAGCCAAACTTCGGAAATTGATTCCGAGCACTCCGGGCCTTGGAATCAGGTGACGTCTGAAACCGCGTTCTTTTAAAATTCAAAAGAAAATTAAGAAAAAATTTCCCCTGAATTTTACGGGTCTTTACATTACTCCCACCTAAGGGCTTTACGTCCCCATAAAGATACATCAAAAACTAGGGAAACAAATGAGGGTACTGAGCACACATCTGAGCCTCCCGCTCCCATGTGCTCTCGTGGAGATTCTCGTGCTGCCATCTGATGCACACTAGAGGAATCGACCGTCAACATAGGACCCGCTCCTGTCAATCCTCGATCTCCACCGGAACCTCCGTAAAAGTCACCCCATCGTCAACATCAAGCTCCCCATCGTCAATGATGTGTGTCGGGTCGTGCACGTATCTCCTCAGCGGAGACAAGTGGAAGACGTCTTGCACCCGGTGCAACTGAGGTGTTAGAGCCAGGCGATAACCCACCTCGCCAATCCTGCTGAGGACCTGGAAGGGTCCGATGAAGCACGGAGATAACTTGACGCCTTAGGCAAATCTCTGTATACCACGTCGAGGTGAGACCCGTAAGAAGACGTGGTCGCCATCCTCGAACTCTAGTGGCCTCCGCCTCCTATCAGCGTATGACTTCTGCCGGCTCTAAGCTGTCCTCATCTGCTCCTGGATGAACTGGACCTTCTCTGTCGTGGCCTAGACCATCTCCGGTCCCACAAGTGCTGACTCCCTAGGGTCTGTCCAGCACAAAGGAGATCTACATGGTCGGCCGTACAACGCCTCGTACGGTGCCATCCCGATGGTGGAGTGGTAGCTGTTGTTGTACGCAAACTCCACCAAGGGTAGGTGGTCCTCCCAGCTACGACCAAAGTCGAGGACACATGCGTGGAGCATGTCCTCGAGAGTCTGAATGGTCCTCTCCGTCTAACCATCCATCTGAGGGTGAAAGGCTGTGCTCAGACGTAGCTGCATCCCGAACACCTCCTATAACCCCTTCCAAATCCGGGAAGTAAAGCGAACATCTCAATCGGAGATGATAGATGATGGAACGCCGTGGAGCCACACAATCTCTTGAATGTAGATACGTCCCAAGCTCTCCACTAAGCCCTGCTCTCTGATGGGTAAGAAGTGTGCCGACTTGGTGAGTCGGTCAACAATCACCCAGATGGAGTCGTGAACTTTGGAAGTGCGTGGAAGTCCAGTAACGAAGTCCATATATATCTCGTCCCACTTCCACTCCGGGACCTCCAAGGGCTATACCAAGCCTGCTGGTACCTGATGCTCTGCCATCACCTACTGGAAGGTGATGCATCTAGAAACGAACTCTGGTACGACCTTCTTCATGCCCGACCACCAGTGTTGTCGTCTGAGATCCTGGTACATCTTCGCCGCTCCTGGATGTACCGCTAAAGGAGAAGTGTGAAATTCTCTCAGAACCTCCTCTCGCAAAGTAACTGGTACCATGGTACGTCCTCTGAAAAGGATGTTGTGCTCTGCTCCAAGGGGGAAACCATCAGGTGACTGTTTCGAGGATATCTATACACGCCGTGTCTCACAGTCAGCGTCCTCGTGTTGTGCCTCTCTGACCCGCTGCAGTAGTGGATGGGTGATTGTGAGAGATTTAAGGAAGACTGCTCCATCTCTATCCACGAAGGATATCTGCAAAGAGGCTAGCTGCTCCGTCGCCTCCTCATGTAGCTGAATGCCCGTCCTCCTGCTGAGGGCATCGGCTACTACGTTCCCCTTCCCAGGAGTATAGACTATCACAAAGTCATAGTTCTAGAGGAACTCGAGCCATCGCCGCTGTCTCAGGTTCAGGTCCTTCTGCGAGATGATATACCTGAGACTCTGATGATCGGAAAAGACTGTAAAGAGCTCGCCCATCAAATAGTGTCTCCATGTCTTCAGAGCGAAGACCACTGCTGCTAATTCCAGGTCATGGGTAGCATAGTTCTGCTCATGCGGACTCAACTGACGTGATCCATAGGCGATCACTGCCCGCCCCTGCATCAGGACGCAACTGAGTCCGATCCCTGATGCATCGCAGTAAACTACGTACCCTACTCCCTCCTCAGGCAACCTCAAGATAGGTGCGCTAGTCAATCTCTGTCTCAGCTCCTGGAAGATCTGCTGACAACTGTCTGACCACACGAAGGGTTTCCCCTTCTTTGTCAAAGCTGTGAGTGGTGCCGCAAATCTAGAGAAGTCTGGCACAAATCTCCGATAGTATCCAGCTAGTCCCAAGAAACTTCGAACCTCAGTCACGCTCCTGGGTGGCTCCCAAGCTAGCACTGCCTCGATCTTCGCAGGATCCACTACAACTCCGGCCTTAGAGATGACGTGTCCCAAGAAGTGGACCTCACATATCCAGAACTGGCACTTCGAGAGCTTACCATAAAGATGGTGCTCTCGGAGTGTGTCAAGTACAACTCGCAAGTGGTAGGCGTGCTCCTCCCCAGTCGTCGAGTAAATCGGTATGTTGTCGATGAAGACCATGACAAACCGATCGAGGTATGGCTGAAAGATCCTGTTCATGAGGGCCATGAACACTGCTGGAGCATTGGTTATGCCGAAAGGCATAACCAAGAACTCATAGTGGCCATACCGACATCTGAAGGCCGTCTTCTGCACGTCCTCGTCTCTGACTCTGAGCTGATGATAGCCTGACCTGAGGTCTATCTTTGAGAACCACCGTTCTCCTTTGAGCTGATCAAAGAGGTCATCAATCCTCGGCAGTGGATACTTTTTCCTCACTGTCACCTGGTTCAGGCGACGATAGTCAACAAAAAGTCGCAAGCTCCCGTCCACCTTCTTGGTGAACAAAATCGGGGAAGCCCAGGGTGAAACAGTGGTTCAGATGAACCCCTTTCCCTGCAAGTCCTCCAACTGTACCCGTAGCTCTCGAAGCTCGGCGGGGGCCATCTGATATGCTGGAGTCGATATCAGGGCTGTCCCGGGGTACAGATCAATATAAAAGTCTACCTCTCTGCGAGGAGGTAGCCCTGGGACGTCATCGGGAAAAACGCCTGCAAACTGATCCACCACTGCAGGAAAACCAGGACTCCGCACGTCAACTGCTCCAAGGATGTGGCTAGCCCACTGATGAGTGATGGGCTGTCCTCTCCTCCGCGGAAGTCCATCCTGTGCTGCAAAGGCTCCCTTCTCGCCGGTGAAGGTGAACCTGCTCCCATCGGTGCATACACATCGCACCTTGCGCCTAAAACAGTCAATTTGTGCATGGACTGTAGATATCCAATGCATGCCCAAGATGACGTCGTAAGGCCTCGACGCTGCTACAAGAAGATCCCAGCCGAAGCTCTCGCCTCCTAGAGTATGCTCACACTGCCGGCACCAGTGCGTAATCGTCGAGTCTGCTCCCGTAGGATTCTCTAGCCGTAAGGATCGAGCCAACGGCTCTGTCGGAATCTCCAAGCTCCGAACAAGGGCAGCGGTTAGGAAAGAGTGACTCACTCATGTGTCTATAAGTACTGCAGCAAGGGTGGAATAGACACAGATAGTACCTCGAATAATCTCGGGTGCGCCGTGGTCGTAGGTCTCTACTGCCTGGAGCTGTGCCTGTCTCTGCCCGCCAGCTCCCTGTGGTCGGGGTGGACCTCCTGGTGGTGGTGGTGGTAAAGCCTCAAAGCGTCTCCCACCACCGGCTGCTCGTCCAGCTCCTCTGCCTCGTCCACCTCCTCCATGCGGACCGCCACGGTCGACCCTCTACCTCTGCCTTGGTGGTCCCTCAACCGACTGCTGCTCCTCGGCACGGCGGGTCGGGCAGTCACGAGCCATGTGGCCCTACCCGCCGCACGAGTAGCACTGTCTGCCTCTCGAAAGACTGGCTCCGCGCTGTGTGCCCCACACTGCGGAGCCAGTGTCCTGAGGTCGTCTGCCTGAAGGTCTGGTCTGTCTGGACCCCTGAGTCATCCGTCGACTACCTGCTGCAGATGACTCTGCCACGTGCCGCCCTGCGGTGGGTCTCGGCGCTGGTGTAGACTCAGCAAGGAAACATTCGATCAAAAGGGCCTGCTCCATTACTCCTGTCTGAGTCGGTATACTGAGGGAGATCAACGATGCCCTGATGTCATGTCTCAAACCCTGATCAAAGGTCCGGGCCCGGAAAAATGGGTCCCGTACCATGTCGGTCGAGTAGCGCGAGAGATCAGTAAATCTCGCCGAGTACTGAGCGACCGTCATGCTGCCCTGCCGTAGCTGAAGAAGCTCCTAGATACGCACCGCCCGAAGGGTGGCTAGGACGAACTCCGAGCGGAAGAGGCTCTCAGAGTCCGTCCAAAGTAGAGATGCCTCATCGTGCACCTGGAGCATCAAGCTCCACCATCGTCCTGCTGCTGCGTGTAGTAGGCTCGCAGCGAGAATCACCATGAGGTCTGCTGGTGTCCTCACTAGCCTAAACACACATACCACTGCCTCCAGCTAGTCCTCGGCTGCCTGGGGGTCCGTCTCCCCATGAAACCTGGGCGGTCGCTGGCGCTGAAACTCATGCAGTGCGCTGAGGTGACGTGCATCGTCAGCGGCTGGTGCTGGACGCATCGGTGGCTCAACGGGTAGAGCTACCGCCAGTGACACTGCTGAAAAAGGGCCCTGCACCGAGGCCTCGTCGCTCGGTGGGCTGTCGTCACGCTCGACTCTCGGAACCCTAGCTGGCTGCCGTCGTGGGGCCATCCTGAAAAGGAAACAAGTGCGCCACAGTCAGAACAATATACCTGGTGAGCTGATATAAAGTAATCAAAAAGAAAACTTTGAAACACACACGCAATCAATGTTTTCGTGCATTAAGTCGGAAATCAGAATTCAGGGTCCTGATGTACGGATACGTCGGCCGCCGCACCAACACTGGACTCCCTGGACTGATAACCACACTCAATACGCTAAACATTATTGCTTCACATAGAAAAGATCAGAGTTCGTGGTAGAACCGAACTCCTCTGATACCAATTTGTCACGACCCATCCTCGGGGCCCATGCCGTGACTACCCCAACCCCGCCTTCCATAGGCCAGGGCTGGCGACTAGCACCAAGGCGTAAATCCTAGTAAAAAGGGAAGGCATTGCCTTTGTAAAGTAAACAAGCACCACAGAGTAAGCAAAAGGAAAAGTAAACACTAAGTAAGAACAGAGTACAAATGAAGTGCGGAAAAGTAAATGGGCCAGTATACAAACCCAAACTGAAAGTAAAGTACAAATCGAAAGGGGAAACAACAACTGTAAAGTAAAAGCCGCTACACCGAGCTGTCCACTGGAAATCCCACCTGAAGGGTGGGTACAGATAGCTCCACTGTTCCTCGGGTCTCGTTGTCCGCTCCGAACACGTCCCGCCCAGTGGTCCACCTCCAGGTACCATCCTGCTCTGCAAGCCTCAGCCAAGATCAATGTTGTCCGTAGTCTGCAACCAACAAAACTTAGTGCGGGCATAGCCCGTGCAGGGGTGAGTATAAGCTACTCAGTAGGGACCCCGAGACCCCAGAAGATCTCCCAAAATCCACAAAGGATAAACCACAAAGGAAGATACAATCACGAAGTAACAACTGACACTGCTTAGGTATATGCCCATACATATACCTAAGTCATCAATTCCCAAAACGCTCCAACCTCCGAGCCCAAGTACAACTCAGTCCACAGAGGAAAGTAAAAGTATTCCACACAGGAAAGCAAAACGAAATCCACACAGGATAGCACAACTCAATCCACACAGGAAAGCAACAGGATTTAGCTCACACAGGTATACTTCTTCAAAGGATGATAAAGATGATCTCTGATCCATTTAAGTCATCGGACCCACGATGGATCGATAGTTAACTAACCCCTGCAAAGACCCACACAGGATCGGGCCCACACAAGACATATAGGCGCTGGTTCACACAGGACCGCTGAGCGCAATGACCCACACAGGATCGGACCCACACAGGATCGGACCCACACAGGACCTGTAGCACTGATCCACGTAGGATCGCTGAGTGCTGAAGTCATCATCGTCGAATCTACTAAGAATATTTTTACTGTCGTCGACGTAGTCACAGTAGCAGTAGCAGTAGCAGCCAGCACTAGGGTTCCCGCACACAGCAAGCTCGATCGGGAGGGTCTCCTCCACGAGCCGAGAGGATGATACATCAACTATCACAAAGTCCAGAGATGATGTATCCAAAAGGTCCGTATCGTCAACAGGAACTCAACGCAACAGACGTCGCGTCGATCGGACGCCCGGTCTAAGAGTTATTGGCTTTTTCGTCCCAGGGGCCCGGTTGGTTTTTAAGGCAAAACCAACCCGACCGTACTCCACCTGCATCCAAACCTCGGGCGGAGTATGCCAAATGATCCTTCTCACTAAGAAGAACACAACAAAGCTGACGGCACGTCAATCGGACGTCCGTAGCTCAAGTTATGAGTGTTTCCGCTCCGAGGGCCCGGTTGGTTTCGTGTACGAACCAACCCGGCCAAACTCAAAGTAATTTGAAACCTTCAGTGCGATATACTGAATCGACCGACTCAATCCAAGGATCGTATCGCTGCTGACGGTTCGTCGATCATAGGTTCGTAGCTCATGTTATGAGCAAAAGACTGAAGTCGATTCGAAAATGGGGGGTCCGGGTCCGGGCCGACCCGGCCGGCGGCGCGGCCTGGCGCGGCGGGGCGTCCCGACCAGCGGTGGCGCAGCCTGGCGCCGCTTGGGTGCCACGCGCGGGGGGCAAGGCCCCCGCTTCCATGCTGGCGGCGCGGCTGAGAGTCGCGCCTTGATCAAACGGCCCCCCCTCGTGGGGGCCTGCCATTTGGAAAAACGGGGGGGCGCTGCCCCCCCTTTGTGAAACCGGCCCCCCCTCATAATGGGGGGGAAATTAACTAGGCCGGGGGAATTAAATTCCCCCGGTCATTCCCCTTCCGGCCGGCCCGACCTGGCCTGCCGGTTCTTCTTCAACGGACCGGCAAAGCCGGTCCCCTTCCGGCTTCCGACACTGGCGGCCTGGCGAGCCGCCGGTCTTCTCGTTCTGCCGCGGCCCGGAACCGGCCGCGGCCTTCGTCGTCCAGCGCGGTGCGACGGCATCGCGCCCCTCCGCCGTGGCCCCGCTCCGGCCGCGACGCCTTCAGTTCCCTTCGACGCGGCGTGACGGCGTCGCGTTCATGATAATCCTTCCACGGCGCGGCGCGACGACGCCGCACAATATAGCTGTGCGATTCCCACGTGGTGCGACGGCACCACGCCTTCTCGTTCATCCACAAGAATATAAAAAAAATAATCAAAAACAAAGGAGGGGGAATTCGGCCGTGTTTGTGCGGTCCGACCCCCCTCTCATTAGATGATAAAACTTAAATATTTAACCACTAGATTATCATGCTATAACCAAGAACGAGATTAAATAATTAACCAACAACAAACCCCTACCTCAGTTTCAAGATCGATGATCATCAACGACCTGCAGAAGACGCGTCGCAGTGGTCGGCGTCGCGGAAGAAGGACGTCGATGTCGTGAAGCGAGGATTCGAAGTTCTTTGACGACGATTTCATCGCGGGAAATCGTCGCGGAAGAAAAGACGCGGAAGAGGATGCCGACGGTGTCGCGGGTATGGCGTCACGGAAGACGGTTCCCGAAAACGTGGTGTTCTTAGTCGAAGCTCAAAGGTTCTTCGCATTCTACGTCAATGCTTGAAGAAGAAGAAGAAGAAGGCTTCAAAATCTCTCTAGGAGGCTAGAGAATTCTAACCAAATAAAATAAGCTAAGGGCTTATTTTATTTACTCAACCAAACCTTTTGAAATTCAAAGGTTTGAATTAAGACAACTCAACCCATTAAAAAAGCCCAACTTCTCAAGTTAATTAAAAGAGAAGGTTAAGGGAGTTTTAAAAGAGAAGAAGAAGAGTTATGCTTCGTGTGGGCCCCACCACACTTAATCCTCCCAATGGGAGGTTAAGTGGATGTGGGTACCACCTCTAACTCCCTTTGGGAGAAGTTAACCAACAAAATAAAAATAAAAAGTGTTTCCACATTTTTATTTAACTTCTTATAATTTCTCCCAAAACTAACTTTCGTCCCGCATAAAACGCAACCTCGGAAAAAGGTCTCCTTAAGCGAATATCGGCGCTGCGAGTTCATCGGTGCCCTCAGAATTTGATTCCGGGCACCGGTTCAAAAGTTAGAAATTCCCACTCGTTCGTTCACTGAACGTACCTGAGCCAGACTTTGGAAATTGATTCCGAGCACTCCGGGCCTCGGAATCAGGTTCCGTCAGAAACCGCGTTCTTGTAAAATTCCAATGAAAATTAAGAGAAAATTTCCCTTGAATTTTATGGGTCTTTACAAATTTTCTAAGTGGAAATATCAAGAAGAGAATCATGATATTGGTATTATTATTGGTTATACTTCTCACGACCCGTCCTCAGAGCCTGTGCCGTGACTACCCCAAGCCCGCCTTCCATAGGCCAGGGGCTGGCGACTAGCACCAAATGCGTAATCTCGAAAAAAGGGAAGGCCTTGCCTTTAAACATGTAACACACACTATCTGAACACAAGATGTAGAAACAACAAGTACTAAAATAGAAAAGAAAAGTGTGTTCAAAATAAATGGGCCAGTATATAAACCAAACTGAACAACAATTACATGTAAAAAGGGAAAACTGTTCCTGGATCGTCCACCGGGGAATCCTACCTGAAGGGTAGGTATAGAACTCGAACAACTCATCCCCGCGGTACGTCCTTTCTAGTCCATCTCCGAGCAGCCTCCCGTCTGTCACCCTCTGCCTCGATCACTGCTAACTGTCATCTGTACAGAACAGAACGAGGTGCGGGTGAATCCCGTGTAGAGGTGAGTATAACAATACTCAGTTAGGGACCCTGAGACCCCCAAAGGTCTTCCAGAATCCAAAAAGGATAAACCATAGTAGAAAGATACAATCACGAAGTATCAACCAACCATAATTAGGTATATGCCCATACATATACCTAAGTTATCAATCACAGTCCGGCTCCAACTCTCGAGCCCAAGCACAACCCAATTCACAAAGGAAGTAAAGTCAATCATCTCAATGTTTGAAAGACAAGACTCAGCTCACACAAGTATGCATATTTTGTAGAGTAATAGTGATGATCAGATATAGTCACTGATTCATCTAAGCTATCAGACCCACACAAGATATAGGACCAGCTAAGCTATTAGACCCACACAGGATACAGGACCAACTATTCTGTTGGACCCACACAGGATACAGGAATAGAAGTCAGAACTGTCGGACCCACGGTGGATCCCGGTACAGTAGTCATCGTTGTCTAACCCACGAAGGATTCCGCTATAGTAGTCATTGCTATCGAACCCACAGAGGATTCCAGTACAGTATCGTCGCAACCAGCCCTAGGGTTCCCGTACATAGCACGCTCGATTTCGGGAGGGTCCACTCCTCAGGACATGTTTTGATACATAAACTATCACTAAGTCCTGATTTGATGTTTCTCGTAGTTCCGTATCATCATAAGGAACCCAACATGACAGACAGCGCGTCAATCGGATGCCCGGTCTGAGAGTTATTAACATTTCCGTTCAGGGGCCCGGTTGATTTTTAGGCTCAAAACAACCCTGTCGTACCCCAACTGCGTCCAAACCTCAAGTGGAGTATGCCAAAAGAATCTTCTCACTCCAAGAATTCCATCGCTGCAGGCGGTACGTCAATCGGACACCCATAGCCCTAGATGCGGGCTAAAAGGTGCAAACGACTATAGTGGGTCCGGGTCCGGTCCGACCAAGTCGGACTGACCCGGCCCGACCCGGTCTGAACCGGGGTCTGACCCAGATCACGGGTCCGACCCTGTCTGAGGAAACGTCTTGAGCCGAGGGGATAGCCCGACCCAAAGAGATGGCCCGACCCGAGGGCAGCCCAGCTAAGGGGCGGCCCGACTGAAGGCGGCTCGGTCGTGGCCGGCCCGACTCGGGGGTGGCCCGACCGAGGGTGGCCCGGCCCGTGGCGGTCCGGCCGAAGGAGGACCGGCCCGTGGCGGCCCGACCGAGGGCGGCCCGGCCTGCATGAGGGCGCTCGGGGCATGGTGGCCCGCTCGAGGGTGGGCCGGCCCATGGCGGCCTGGCCGAGGGCGGCCCGGCCGAGGGTGGCCCGGCCTAGTCGTGCCACGGCGGGAGGCGTGCGCCCCCTGGAACCCGAATGGCTAAGTCGTTCGGGTAGAACCGAACCAGCGCCCGGTGGCACCGGTCCAGCCCACGCGGGACCCGACGGGGTCCCGCAACTCTCGGCTGGCCGCTCGTGCTAGGAGCTCCCTAACACCTGCGCAGCGCGACGGCGCCACACCCTCTGCCGCGGCCCGGCCTGGCCGTGGCTCCGCATCACCGGCACGACGCGACAACGCAGTGATTCCTCTACAGCGGGTCGCCCTAGCCGCGACCCTTCTCCTACACGGTGCGATGACACAGTGCCCTTCCGTCTCCACCGCGGCCCGCTTGGTCGCGACTTTTCTTTGCGTGGTGCGACAACTGCCCTTGTGCCGTCGGCCTCTTCCATGATCCTCCTCCATCATCAACACAATGAGAACAACAACAAATGGGGGGGGGGGTCGGACTATGTTCGTTCGGTTCGAGGCCTCCTTGTTACATTATTAACATTCAACAACAAGAGCACAACACACGATGAGGAAAGGAGAGTATAACTCATACATAAAAATAATCCAATTTCCCCCTACCTCGATTCGAAGTACGTTGTCGAAGTCACGGAAAGAGTGCAGACGTCGATTCGTTGACGTCGGAAAACGTCCTAGGATGAAGCGTCGTCTACGTTCCTCGCGGGAGGCTCCTTCTCTTCTGGTTTGGGAGAAGATCGAAGACGGTATCGTCATTCTTCGGAGATAAGAAGCATTCTTCGTCGAGAGGATGATGTTCTTCCAAGAGTTCTACAAAGCTCTCTAAGGATTATGCCAACCCAAAATAAAATAATATAATCTCTTATTTTAATGTTGGCATAATGAATTCAAAAGAATTCAAATAACTCAAATTAATTAATTATGTCATTAATTAATTTGTGATGGCACCATTAAGGGGAAGTCCAAGAGTTTCCCCTATTAATGAGGAGCTCAAGGGTTTAAAGGGGGGGTTTAGAGGAGTTAAAGGGTTCAGGTGGGTCCCACCCTAAAACATCCTCCCAAGGGTGCTTAGGGTGTGGTGGGCCCCACCACTAACCTCCTCTTGGTGGTTTTAACCACCATTCAAATTAAAATGTGTTACACTCAGTTTTATTTAATTTTAATTAAAAACCCCAAGAAATTATCTCCCAATCTCGATAAAACGCAACTACAGCAAAGGTCTCCTTAAGAGAATAATGGCGCTGCGAGTTCAATGGTTCCCTCAGATTTCAATTCCAAGCACCACTTCCAAAGATATAAATTCACATATGTACGTTTACTGAACTTGCCCGAACAAAATTTCAGAAATTGATTCCGGGCACACCGGGCCTCAGAATCAAGCTCCGTCAGAAACTGCAGACTCTTAAAATTCCCATGTATTTAAAAAAATTCCACGGATTTTCTGGGTCATTAAAACACATATGAGGATAAAGATATTATAATCAACATGTGAAAGGTATGGGATGTTCTAGAACTATTTTTTACATTATTCCTAAGTAGCTTGGTTATTTTAAGGTTGACGAACATTAAGACATGATTCATATTTTAGGAAAGACTAAGATGATGGATCATGAGTAATGGTTTAAGAATAAAGATAGATGATTGAGGTGTATATGTTTTGGAATTCAAAAATTTTGTTATAAGAATCATGAGATAAGTGTTTTTAGAATATGTTTTTCATTAAGGATTGGAAAGGATATGTTGAATAGTTATAAAGACCTAGAAAAGTGATTTAATGGTAAGGTGATATATTTGGAGAACATATGATTATGGGAGAGATAACCCTTAACATGTCCCTTATGTTAAGATAATGATGTTTGGATTAAGATATGCTTTATATGAATAATTAAATTGGATGATACTAGTTTCATGGGATATAATTATGGATTTGTTGTCAGGAGGGTTATGCTATCAAGGATGATGTATAAATATTTTTGGTACTTAAGGAATATATAAAATAAATTTTCTAATAATGAATCATGCATGTTTTCAATAAGGATATTTGATAATTCAGGTTATTACCATGACTCCACAGAATAAACAATGAAGGTGTTTGTATGTTTGGAATGTGACCAACAAGATATACCTTATGATATATGAGGGATAAATGTTAAGTTGAGGTAGTGAACTACTTTCTAAAGTTTTGGATTTTCATAATTCAGAAGGATTGTAGGGTTATCAATTTATAGGGCGCTCTCCACACTCTCTGTGGAGGGTTCTTGCCACGTTTGTCTTCTCCATTCCTCTAGGGTTTCAGTTTTCACCAACGACATATCCCCTTCACTCTCAGCTTCATCTTCTCTTGGTCTCCCCTATCCTTGGGTGATTGTCATTGTGGGATTTCTCCATGGTTCTCTTACTTCTTCCGTCGAAGGTATGTGTTTTGAATGCCCTTCATTGCCTTAACCTGCTTTGGAATTAAGTTACTTCATGCCTCTCTGGGTTAGGGATGGTGTGGAGTTATCCTGAGGCTTTGGGATTTTGGTTTGGTGGACGTTGGATTTCCATATGCTTCCCAAGTCGGTCTTCTCCTCAGCCGCCCAAACCAGCTCTGACCTTGGGTTCCACCACTTCTCTCCAGGTCGGAGTTGGAGTGATCGGTATATAAGGTTTTGGGAATACGGTTTTCTACTGTCAAGGTTCCTTTTTCCCCCGCCGAGGAGTTGGGTTTCTTCCTCAGGCTTATTCAGGGTTCATTCCCACCCTTTTTCAAGGTTTTCCCCGGTTTCGTGTCGGTCTTCTTTCTCATTAGAAATTTTTATTTTCGTCGGTAGTCTCCTTTTATGGGGATGGTTATTTTTGGTGAGACGTCGTGTTTGTGGTTTCTGTTGATTTTGTCATTCTTGTGGGTTATGTGTTTGACGATGATGGTGTTTTTCGGTGTCGTGGCTGTCATTGATGACTACAAGTTGGTGATGTCGTCAAAGGTCCAGTCGACGCCGGGTGCAGGTGGTTGATGTGGGAGTAGAGACTGGCAGTGTTGAGGCATGGAGGAAGAAGACCTTGGTAATGTGTTGACGTGAACCGGTGAATGGTAATGTTGTTCTCTGGGGTTTCTATGCTGGTTTGCAGTAAATGGTTATCAACGATGGAGGTTATGGTGATCGGAGTTCATGGTTCCTCCAATGGGTCATGTTTCTGGAGGCAGCGGCATGTGGTGGATGATTTGCAGGCCGGGGACAACGACGGGATAGGGACACACGGTTCGAGCTTCGGCATGATGATGACAGTAGTTGGCGTTGATGCGACTGAGCCAACAATGTTATGATGGGGGTGAGCTGTTCGAGGGATTGGTTTCTCAAGTGGCACAGTGGCACGTGGTTTGTTTGATAGCTTTTTGAATTTGAATTTGAATTTTGAAAATCTTGGGCGCGGTTCTTAAATGTAGTTTGGGAAATGATGTTTTATTTTGTGGATGGGTTGAATCTGGTGGGAATATGTTAGGTTCACACTTACCCTAAAAGTGTCATTAGAAAATATAAAAAAATATAGATTGTGGTGGTGGTAGGGTTATCAATTTATAGATATTATATGTTAAAATCTGGATGAAGTTTGTTAGATTAATGTATTATCTCACTATAGGTGGACTTATTCATATTTGATAACTTGTGCTGACCTTTTTGTTTTGATAAAGTTAGATGGAATGACCTATAATTCTATTTATGGATCGTAAGATCTACTAATTCTTTCAGAATGAAAAATTCAAATTCATTTTTTTGAATAATGGATGAAGTTGAAATTGTTCATGGCATGAACAATAGAGATATTGTTCTTAAATCAAGCTACTATATATTCTCATACAAATTATTCAACATTAGGAAAAATGGATCGTTGTGTAAAAGGGTGTCATATGATCATCATTTTTTATGATATCAATCACCTCTTTCACATTAGTTTTGTTTATGTTTTTGTAATTTTTAACTTTCTATGGATCACCCAATCTTTTGTGATCAGTGATCTAATCAATATTCTAATTATTTACTCTTTTCCTCCATTCAAAAAACGTCACCTATGTTCTCTTACATAGAGAACTAGTTATGATTTACTTTGGGTAAATGTTATTTTACAAATATTCTTTTTTATAAGGTATTTTTAGTCTTTATTACCACGATGTGGGTTTTTATGAAAGAAACATTCAAGTATTAATTCTTTTATAACCTAGACGAATTTCAAAGGAGAAATTCATTTTAAGGGGGGTAAAATGTAACACCTAGATATTTTTATGAGATATATTTTTTAATTTCTTTGATGTATTTTGTTGTAATCTACACCAAGATAAGATTTCCCTACATGAAACACTGACATAGATTTCAATATAGGAAACATTATTCCTAACTTATGTTACAAACAATTTCTAGTTCTTTTGATAGAATTCATTTCACACATGACCAAGATTAAGCGAACAACTAAATATTATTATACTACCCTATAAAATATGGATTATAATGGTGAGTATGAAAAATTTAATTATGAAAACATTCTTTACACATGTATATATAAATAATTCTTTAGTGAATAATTAATTATAAAATAAAATAAAATCCTTTTTAAATAAAAGAATTTTTTTTTGAAAAACTATTTGAATACAAATAAGTGAATTTATGAAATAATAAAATCACTCTTGATAAATTTTATTAATTAAATATATATTTAATATACCTAATATAATGTTTAAACTTCTTTTTATATGTTTTCTAGACATGATATAAGAAAAAATACAATTTTTCCAATAAAAGAATTATATTTCCAAAAACGCAGTTTTACCTCCTTTTGATGGAACAACCATTTTAGATCTAGTTTTTAAAAATTTTACATATTATATTAAACAAAATAAACTTATTATTCATAATCAGGATATAAAAATTTACTTTTTATGAATCTATTAAAATTTTATGATAAGTTTCACGTTTTGATGAATATAAAAAATATAATAAATTTTAATTGAAAATAATTGTTTTCATAAAAATTATTTATATGGTTAAATTTTATTATATTATGGTTTAAAATTATAAATAAACTATATTTTTATCATTTAATATAATTTTATTCATTTTTATTAATTTTACAATGAATTTATTTGTAAAATCATTTCAATTTTTTTCAATGTTTTAACCATTAAATCATATTTTTCTTTCCGACAATGGAATTAATGTTAAATTAATTATTTTAACTTTTGGGTTATTAATTTTTTAAAATTGATTGCATATTGGGAATCAATGGATCCAAATTATTTAAATTGTTTTATTTTATTTTGGGCATTATGAATTGTAACTTTATTAATTTTTATTAATTCAGTAAAAAGGTAATTTGGATAATTAAGGGTAAATATAATATTATAAAATTCACTTAAAATTTATCCAAATATAATTAGATGAGTTATTTTCGACCTAAATCATCATTGGGTCTAAGTTGTACCCTCTAGAAGCCACTTGGATTATATTAGGACAATTAATATATTTTATTTAATGAAAAGTTAAATATGTCTTACTAAAATTTTAATAACTTTATCATTTTTAAAATAAGGTTATACATAAGATAAATCAACTTTAAATAATCATTTGAAATCTAAAATGTATTTCATTATAATGTAAATTTGTTTGTAAGTTTTAGGAAATAAATAATCACATTAAAGTATTATACATTGATGATGCGAAAAATATTTAATTGATAAAAAATAAATAAAATATTTTTTATTAAAATGATAATAACCATTACAAGACAAAAACAATTTTCCAAATCTTATTGGTCAAGTATATATTGGCCTTAATCATCCAAGAGTCCATTTTTTGACCATTTAGAGATATATGGATAAGATTATGAAACTTATAATATTTTATTTAAAGTGATGTTAAGGTTGTCACATTCATGTTTTAATAAATATAACATATTTATTGTAGGATTTTCCAGAAGATACATTTGACTATAAGTATTATTATTAAATATTTTAGAATTATCTTAGACATAGTTTTATATTTTTAATTTTTTCTCAAAAAATAAGTATATTAAATAATTACACAAAACTGATGTTGTAAATATTTCAATAATGGAAAGATCAAATTAATGATATTAACAATATTAAAATAAATATAATTTTGGATGATTAATATATCCAATGAATTTTATATATGACATTGACCCCTTAATAATATATTAAAATATTTTGTTCTAGATTAACATCTTCTCATTACATTTTAAAAAATCCAACAAATGAATAGTGCCAAAATTGGCACTATTGATATTTTGTCAAAATAATGTATTATTATATTATTTAAAAACAATAAAACATTATTAAAAAATAGAATAATTATTATATGGTGAAAATGGTCTACATTATTCATTTATTTCATAATTTACATCAAATTACCAAATATTGAACCCTTTTAATATTGAAATAGTTTTTACCTTAATTTAAAATTAAATAGAATAACTAAGTGTTAATTAGAAGGAAATGATTTAATTGATAGAAAACATATATAAAATTTATTTGTTGATGATATTACATCCTTATCTCATATAAGATTCGAAACTAGGACATTTTGGAGGTTTTTTGCATGGGTTATGATTTTATTATAAATTAGTATTTCTTGGAGATTTCAAAGGTGTCACTCACCTCAATTATAAAAGGGAACCTCCTCCCTCATTTCTTCACTTCACTTTGAGCCTTAAATCTTTGAAATACCCTTCCCATTCCCCTTAAGAACATCCCTATTCACATTCTAATGGTGAATATCTTTTTGAAAAGGTTGACTCTAATGACTTAAGAGGAGATCTATAGGGATCTCACCGAAGAAGAGTTAATCTCCTTAACCGACTCTCTCAAGATAATTTCTTCTTATACCGCCTCTTCCTTTGTTAATCGATTAATTTTTATTATGCATTATTTATATGATCTTATATGATATCATAAATCTAAATATTGTTTTGGAATAAGTCAATAACATTATTTAATCATTTATATAAGAGTTTTTAATACATATGAAGGAACCTAGACCTAAGGTAAGGAATAAATTCGAAATCTCATTTATATCTGAGATTGTTTATATGTAACTATTTAATGGGGTATACTTTTCATAAATATCCATGTTTTATACATATGTATCATAAAATATTCTTTATATTCTTTTACTAGTTTTTATAGTCAATTTTACCAATTCGTGAGTTTTTACAAAATGCTATGAAAGAATCTGTTGTCGTTTTCGATACGATTTACTTTTTGTCTTTGTGACAACAATACGAGATGAATGTTTTATTTTAACATATAAAACATGAATGTATTTTTACACTTTAATAACTCATTATTTCTATGAACTTTCCTTTATAAGTTTTCATGGTTATGTTCATCGAAATTATTTAATTTTTAAAATTGTTCGGTGTTTTAAGAAAATAAAATGTTTTTAAATAATAAAGGATATTTTATTCAAGAATCAACTTCAAGTGTTATATTACATTTAAGTTGAAATTATTTAATAAGGATATATTTCATGTATATTATTCTTATTATTACTATGGTTGATTATGTTTTTTATGGAGAAATATTTATAAAATCCATTCAAATTTTATGGATTATATTATGATGGAATGATGTTTAAGAAAACCATTTTATTTATTTGATTCTGATATGATGAATTATTTCTATTTTTGTGGAACACAGATGAATGATTTCATTATGAGATGGTTGGGACCTGTATCTCCCTCTAATGAATTGGGTAAGTATGGATAACATAGGAGGTATATATGTTACACATGATCTTGAATTCATGTTCACAATTCTATGTGGGGACCTGGTATTCATGTCCATAATATAATGAGTGGAAACGGTTTCCATGTCCATATGTTTAGGAAATGGCCTGATTTCAAGTAATTAATGATTGAACCTATTACTATTTATACATGTTCAAAAAGGTACAAGTTGATGTGTATGCCAAAATTTCATTCCTTATGTCAATTTTATGATCTTAAAAATTATGTTCTTTGGTTTCTTTATGATTCATTTTTTCCTTTGATATGTAGGGAATTATCTTATATTGTTATGATCAAATTATCATACTCTTTATGCTCATGTTTATATTTACATATGACCATTTTTTACTCTTACTGAGCATCTAATACCAACCTTTCTTATGTCTTCTTTTCCCCAGTTTATTAAGAATGGTTTTAGGTAGGAGTACAAAAAGGGGAAGATCATTGTTAGAAACATTGAAGATATATCATTAGACTAGAAGTTTTTGTTCCAAGTATTCAAAGGCACTAAACAAATACCGTCTTTTGGAATCTGTTTTTTTAATTTATTAATTATTCCTAAAAAATTAATGCAACATAAATGTACATAAACCTTGGGTCGTTATAACCTCCTTTGATTTTCTTGACATAGAATTGATTGTTTTTTAGTGGAATTACTAGTGAATGAGAGACTTTGAAGAGATACACAAGGGGTAGAACAATGCTCATATTGTGATAATATCAAATGAGTGTGTCAAGTATGTGGTGTTTTGTGATTCATATGATTATATGATCTAATTACTCATGATATAGAGTATTTTAGTGATTTTTATGTGTTGAGGTAGTTGAGACCCTATGATACAAACTACGTGGAGCATGATTTAAAGTTGGCAGTGGTAGTATTATCCATGAAGATATGGAGTCATTGTATTTAGGGTTATAATTTAAATATTTACTTAGACCAATAGATTATCAAGTATATCTTTAACTTAAGAGACCTAAATATTATGCTAAGGAATTGGTTAGAGTTCTTATAGGACTATGACATTAAAATAGACTATATTCTGGTGAATGGAAATTTTAAGGATGATTCCCTTATTAAAAATCATGTTCTTGATTAATGGTGGACATTTTAGAGTATCTAAAATTGTTGCAGGAAACCATAGTGGAGGAGGGTGATACAGATTATCTTCATTCAATGGTGTTGACTCCCCCACATCATCATAGTTTTATTGAGACTCAGTTAGGGGATGTCAACTATAAAGATATAAATGACATGATATCTATCGAATATGTCCCTGATGGATTATTTTATGGATGGGGATCACTTCGTACTTTTATAGGTAAGGGTGGTAGTTTCGATAACATTTCATGATAACTTGTCAAGGCAGGTTAATAATCCCTCCTTAAAATCACATATTTGAGTGGAAAATATTTTAAAATACATCTGATAATAGTTTTTTTTGGGCTGGAATGACGCGAAGTGTTTCCTATATTTCCTCTCAGTACCTCATAGTTCTTCATGCAAAGGATGATTTTTTTATAGAAGGTCCAAACAATCCTCTTGAGATCCAATAATGGAATTTCGACGGAATATTGATGGATTTTTTCATTGGGATTCTGTGGAAATTGAGAGGCCACTATGATATCAGTGTGATTTTTTACTGACATAAAATTTTAGCCATAACGACCCAATATTATCATATATAGATATCAAATATTCATATATGAATATACATTATAAAAAAATGATTCATTATGTAATCATATAGGTCAAGTGCTTTTAGAAACATGACACAAAGAAATGGTTTATAAAAAATTACATTGTCTCCCACAAAGTTCTACATTACTAGCACCCTTCTTAGACATATAATAAATTATACATTTAATAATATACTAGACAAAAAAACATATAAAAGTTTGAGATTATATGATTTTTCATTATGTCTAAGGGAGATATCAATGATCACTTGAGCATAACACAAACATAATAGTATGAAAACATGGTCAGAATATTTAGAAATCACACTCTTCATATCATAGATCATAATCTTGATTCATGACACAAATAATGGTAGTTAATAAGACATCAATCTTAAAGGATTCAAATAAATTGATCCATATGTGAGTAAAATTTAAAAAAAAAAATTTTGGCATACATATAAGCTTAGAAATCCATTTCCTTAGTAATGATGGGTTATTTACAAGATTATCATAGTGGAATGGGATCACTCGCAAAACTATTGTAGTTTTCAAATATCTATCCCAAGACTATTATAGTGGAAATATACCATGAAATAATAGTTTTAATTCTCCATCCCAATCCAATCTATCTCATGATATATCAATCATTACCCAATGCATTAGAGGGAGATATAGGCCCCACCCATCATTGGTTATAACCCGACCAATTTACTTGTTTATAACACAACCATTGTCTATAGTTATAACATAACCAACATCCTTATTTTATAATTGAATCACCCCTCATAATAAAATTTTCCAAGAACCAAAACATAAATAAATAACATAATTATTTAATTTCATCATAAAAGGCATAGAAACAACCATTTTTCCTTCTATAACATAACTAAATCACCTAAATGAAACCAAATCAACGAAAATATTTCAAAAAAAATCATAATCCATCTAGATAAATAATAGTTATGGTTTAGTGACAACATATCCCCAATGTATCATATATTTCATCAAGGTTTGTTTTCTTCGATGAATAGAAACATCATTAAAAATATTCTCGTGGACAATATCATTTTCATTATGAAAATCAAATTTTAAAAATAAAAAATTATAATATATTGTAAAAATTTGTTACATTGAAAATATAAATGGGCCATAGAAAGTGATCTTCATAGAAAATAATGGTCATGATAGGGGGAAATCCATTCATATATTAAATATTAAAAATAGGATGTTTTTTCATTCATTGTGTAATAGGGAATTAAAAGTATACCCATTATAGAATGTTAAAAAATTTACATTTAAATCATTTTAGAAGAGAGGAGAAGATCATGTAAAATGAATTTAGGATATCATTTAAATAAATAAACTAACATTTTAAAACACATTCAAACAGATGGATATAGAGGAAAAAAAATTCGACTGAAGTGAGATGTAAAGTCATTTCTCATTACAAATATATATTTATTTTATTTATCACATTAAGTGATGAAAAAGAAATGAAAAAATATATAATAAACTAATAATCCTTGGATAATAATGTTTATGATTTTACTAATAGGGTGATTGCAATATTTTATCATTAGAAACGTAATCACATATAATATTGATAAATAACAGGACTTTAACATTAAACCATTACAACTTTGGTATATTTTGAATCACAAGCCCCATTAATGAATGAAACTTTTATGGATATTTATATCCCATAATTTTCAAGATATGAATCATAAAAGAAATTAAATGTTAATTTATACACCTTAAAAATGAACCAATTGGTGTATATGGTATTCATACCAAAGAAATAAAAGTGATATGACAATCCCTTAACATAGGTATGGATTCTTTAGTAGATGTTGGAGCCTTATATTATTTGAAATAACTCATTTAGATATCCCCTTAAGGGATTTAGTATTGGTCTTTTTGGAATAAAAAATCCTATAGTATGTGGATGGGGAAGTTTATAAGAGAACATAGATGAGGTTAGCTGATTTGGATTGATCAATGTGGTGTGAAGAAAAGAAAGTAGGGGTTCCATTTTATAAATGTGAGGAGGGGATATCTTGGAATATTTTAATATATTAAATTAAAATAAATTAATATTTATGTAAAAATTTCTCCAAATTGATAATATTAAAATTTTAGATGAGTATGAGTCATAATACCCTCATCTAGTAAAATTTAGACAAGTATGGATCACATTTTTATCCTTAATTTTTGTTTTGACCCTTTATTATCCCTTTTTTCAAATACCATAATATTAAAGGTTTCTACCCATTAAGGTTTAATAATGTTACTATAAAATGTCAAACATCCTATAAATAGATAGTGGTTGATGTTTAAAACCATATCCATTTAATTTGGACAAGTATATGATTTTATGAAATTTATTTCATTTTATAAACTATTTTTTATTATAAAGAATCATTAAGGTCATTTTAAACACCAATTAATTAATTTTAATTTAATTAAATCAATAAAATTTTGGATTTAAATGATAATTATTTTATGACTCCCTAATTTTTCATATATATTAATAAAATTATTTTTTCATATTAACTCACACAAATTATATCACATTTAATATTTTTAATATCAATTATTTTATTTTAAAGTTAATTGAAAAAATATTGTATGAGGGTTGAATAAGTAGTTATGGTAATTATATAAATTTAAAAAATTATAAATAAATTTATACCAAGAAAAAATTTTCATTAATTTTAAAATATAAATTTCGATTTATTCACTACATTGTTTTGTACTTATTAGTAAATATAAGAGATATATAAAAAATTAGAGAGTGAAATTTTGTAACTTTCATTGATTTAAATATTATATAGGTCATTTTCATGAACATGTGCCCATTAAAAAACATAATTTCAAGAAAAAGGTGATAATTGTAGAATTCAATTCAACAAGTAATAATTTATATGAAAAATTATAGTCTTATCACTTTGTTTTAACCTAGATTAACCCAATTTAAACTCTACTTAGGTGAGAAATTTTACCATGGTTACTGTTCGTATTGACCAAAATTAATTGGACACTATTTAAAAAATTTGAAACTCGAGATTCTAAACATGGAATACATTTTTTCTTATTCAACCCCTATAATTTAAATACATTAATTATAAAATAAGATCTCATAATGGAAAAACCCCACTTTTATAGAAATATATTTTTGAAGAATAAATCTAGATTTATTTTTCAATAATTCTATGAGAAATAGTGGATGAATTTTAATGAACTTTTTTAAGTATATAATATATAAATAACATTTAAATCATTCATCAATACTAATGAATTTAATTTATTAAGATAAAAACACATTGTACTCATAAAAACAGGTTTTTAGAAAAATGACTTCTTACATGTAAAAATGATTTTAAACTAAATTTAAACATAAAATTGGTTACTGTGAACAAGAAATAATTTTATATATAAAATCAATTAAATTATACTTATAATTTTTTTTAAACAAAATGAAACTTTGTATGCGCTTGAGAAAAATATTTTTCAATTAAAATAGGTATTTTTCAGTATACATTGTATAATCAATTATTTTAGAAAGGTTTCAAAAATTCAAAATAAGTTAATTCTTATATGATGATTTTAAAAAATAATGTTAACATTATAGAATTTCATAAATTTACATAAATTAATCAATATATTTTCTAATGAGAGGAAGAAATTTTTTTTTTGAAGATAACTTTTTTTGGCATAATAAAATAACTTTAATGAAAAATTTAGTGATTATTTACTATGAATTTATTAATAAATTTATATATATTTAATAATGTAGATAATACTATTCATACACACCATTTTTATTTCTACGTTATAACTATATCGTTAAATAATATTTTATTATTTTATCATGGTTTGAATAAACTCAAGGTTGTGTGTAAAACAAGATATCAAATAAATTAAATTTAAATGAGAATAATTATTTCATAAAATATCATTCTGTTATATTCTCCCCCATTTCAAAAATTATTTCCACACAATTAGATTATCTACATTGTATTTCATTGTTTTATATTTGAAAATTAATTTGTTTAAAACACATTTTGTAAAAGGGGTTATTATTACTTTCTCTTAATAAAAGAGAATGGGAAATACGAAATTCATCTAGAATAATATAAAAATGGTCTCCAAATTTGAAACTATTATTGGGATGTGAAAAAGGATATAGGGGAGAAACCTAATTTTAATGGAAAAATAGTAAGTGATAGAGAACATGATCATGAGAATGTTAATAACCACAAGACTATAGATCTTTGTTGGCTGAAAAGGTAATTGATTCATTAGAAATTTGGGAAATAGATCAATTTTCTTCAAGAACCTTTTCCTATAGTTGATGTAATGAAACCAACTCCAGTAACCTGGATTTTGTGTCTAATTTATTGAATTGGAATTAATACAAGGGATTAAATTCTAAAAAACTAATCAGTTTAGCAGTTTGGGCGATCCAAATACATACATGATACCCATTTCACATATGTAAATATAATATAAAAAATATTATTGGATAATAGTTGGAATACATAAACTAATTTTGTGAATTCTTCTTTATATTCTTGGGAAATGAAAAAAACAATTATGAGCTTATATTATCATTAAAGTTACATACTACAGTAGCTATCATGAATCAATAAATAATATTCAATACAATAGTGTAAAAAACAAAAAAAAATATATTTAATCATCCACTTTAATATCAAAATTAAATAAGGAATAATCAATATGGAATGTTAAATAACTAAAATCATATTTATTTTAATTAATAAACTGAGAATGAAATGCATCCAAATATAATATTAGAGAAAAATAACATGGAAAATAATAAAAACAGAATTATCATTAAA
Source organism: Viscum album (assembly GCA_963277665.1). Classification (NCBI taxonomy): domain Eukaryota; kingdom Viridiplantae; phylum Streptophyta; class Magnoliopsida; order Santalales; family Viscaceae; genus Viscum; species Viscum album. The sequence continues at coordinate 832,537,610 of OY728159.1, read as the reverse complement.
TGGAATGCTTAATTATTGGAAATCATGATCTCCGGAATCATGATAACTCTATTTTCAAGACCATTCTCAAGATAGTTAAAAATAATGGGAAAACCCATCACATTTGGCCAACTTATTTGTCTAATGAGACCTATAAATACATCAAGTGTCTATATATAACTAGTCCCCATCTGTAACAACATGTAAAAATAATTCCTAATATATTGAATAGTTTATTTAATTAACGAATCAATATTATTTATCATCAAATATTTTTACTGAGTAAAGGATATGAATATATCAATATTTCCCCATTTAATCAAACAACATTCAATGTAAACACCATATGTAAAATTTTTATATGTTTTAGGAAATAGTTATATCCATGATAAAAATAATATGGAATTTTTAGATAAACTAGTACCCAGCCTGTGCATTTTCAACACATGATCATTTAATTACAAATTTTCATAAACATGCTAAAAAAATTATGATAATGATTTTTGAAATTTGTTTCACTCATCAAGAGAGTGAGAGGAAATTAGAAGTAGAAATTAAGTGAATCTGATGCTCATGACACATGGAAATGATTTGAAGATTGGTGGTGACACATGAATGTAGAAGCATTCAATATAACTAAAAATATTCATTTATGTGAACAGGTTTACATAAATTAACTCAATTTACATATAAATTATGCATTCATGTGTTTGATATTTAAAATAATGAATGCGTTCTATACAAAAAACACTATACAGATTTTGTTAGTGTAGAAGAGGCATGATAGGAATACTAAACTACAAGTATAAGGTATTCATATTGTAATTGTATGCATTATATAATATGTGAATATATTATTGAAAAACTAGTGAATGAAGGATTTAATCGAAATTAAATTAATTTTTAAAATATAAGGATTCATAAACTCGATAAATTTGTAGGATTAATTAATAATAATAAAATTTATCTAAAAATAGAAAAGGATTTAAGTGAACATTCATGAGTGGTCCTAAACAAACACAAGATCTCCTCAAATATAATTAAGTGATTGCGATCCCCCGACAAGTGACAAAAAATGGGAACCCATGATGCTGCATCTACATAGTCAGTAAAATGACCATCAGTTTCTCCGTCATGCATACATAATAGAAAAACAAAAGCTATGTCGTTGATCAATGACACTGTGAGAAATATATGATGCCTGTAAACCTAAAAGGATAAAAATAATCTATAAAATAAAACACTAATAACAAGGTGAGTTCCAAAAATAATACAATGACACTACATTAAATTAGTGCAACCCATAAGAGTGAAAAATATATTTAAATGAGTAGAAAAAAAATACATGTCATTCAAAAGGTACTTGGTGAAAGTAATACATGGGAAAATCATCAAAAAATGAATAAGACAAGGGTTGAAACAAAAAAATGGGGAATAGGGGTATTCTAATACCCCTCTAAGTAGTCTATGGGGTCATGTTCTAGGGAATTCCTAATAGGATCCTTGCAACTTATGCTTCTGTAGATCAAACACTCCCACTCCTCTTGTTGTGATTTATGGATTCCACATGGAAATCATTCCCTATTATTATGTAATATGATGTTTCATAGTAGTCTCAAGTTGTAAACATCCATAATAAAGAAAACATTTATTTGAAGGAATAACCCATTTCATAATTGTGTATAGATGAAGACCCCAACTAAGTTTCACTCTACTAAAGGGGAATCATAGATAGATGTTGTAGATACTCTACTCATTAGCACAGAAAAATTATTATAGAAACTGAAATCTAACTTACCAAAATCATAGCAATGTATACATTGGTTTTTAAATATTAAAAAATTGAAGTGAACTAAAATGATGGGGGGCAATGAAACTGAAAAATGGAATATTCTAAAAATTGTATAGTTTCAACGAAGACTTTATGCATGTTCACATCCCATTTTTATAGATCATTTATAGTATTTTATAAGGTGAGAATATGTCATGACCCCCTCCCTCCAAAGGTTCCCCTCCTGAGCTGGAAATGAAGGAAGAGAGATAATGACCCCCCGAGTCCCGCCTCCGGTAGGCCCCAGGGTCATGAGTATCACTAAGAGTAAAATGATCTCACAATATGGGAGGCACTTCCCTTTATTAGAAGACAGGTTCAAGATTTATGATGGTTCATCCAAAAACAACTATGTAGGGTCTTGAAAACTTCACCAACGGAAGAAAATACTCCCACAATCACTTCGTAAAAGGAAAAAAGCATCCCTACAAGTCTAGTAAAGTGAATGGACATAAATTGAGTTGCAAACATCGGATGAAACTTTAAGTAATTGAATTTATCAAAGGTTTTTAAGTGACCCACGTACCATCACCGAGAAGGGTTCGCAGACCGCAAGAACCATGAACCACTAGTACGTGGAATGGCCTACGAGGTGTTGGCCCGTTGAGTAATGTCTGATGAACCTAGGTGCTTGTAAACCACATCACTAGTGTTATCAAGTGCGCAAAGGCCATCCACATACTGTCTCATGAATTTAGAATATTGTAGAAAAAGAAAATTGGCAGGGTTCTTCAAACCATGAATCGTGAACCACTGCCTCCACAAACCATGGTTGACCAAGTCTTCCGCGGATCAAGATATCTCTTTTTAGGCTTCCAAAAATGGTGCAACATGACCCTAGATATGACTCCCCAATTCTCTATAAAAGGAGCATAGAAGGAATTGAGAATGGATGGATGAAGAAAGCATGGGGGATACCCTATAGGTTGGAAGAAAAAATTTAGAGAGGATTTTGGCTTCAGTCTGGAATCATCAGTGATGTCCAAATTGCAAATCACGTTTTCGTAGGTATAACCAGTCGTGAACTATAAAACGAAGGAACTTAATAATAATGTGAGAACCGTGAACCTAATTTGTGAAATCATGAAACAAATATTCATCATGGATGAAATCCCCACGAATGATAGTATCCTTGACCCTCCTTTGATATGGTGTTCTGCATAGTGTATCACCATGAAGATTTAACTTGGCACCGCATACTGCATTAGTATGTAGATGGAACTTGAAGTAGCATGGAAGACCGCATCAAGGACTGCATACCGCTTTGGTGAATGGTGGTCCATGCCCAAGCCTGCATACTCATTCGGTACATAGAAAACCCCTCTACCCACATACAACTATTATGACATCTCACCTTTTTCAATACATAACATTTCATTACATATTATATACAAAGGATCTTTAAAGTCTAGTGTCTTGGAAATCCGGAACATAATACATGAAAAAAATATAAATAATTCTTCTAAACCACTTGTAAGGATTCATCACAAGATCATCCTAAGTAAAATTACTGCATCTCATAAACTGGATACATACATTCAAAGTAAAGGGTGAGTATGAAGCCCAATAAGGGTAAACAAGGGAGTCAATATACTTGTGATATCAGTAAGAACTTGAATAAATACATGAAGATATGATAAATAGAAGAATAGGAATATCATAAAGAAAATAACTTGGAAAATAACTTGAATATGTGGCTAAAAAAATTTATTTAGACATTGATGAACATATCACCAAGGTCCATCCCCAAGGTGTCATTAAAATTACCAAGGTTATTCACCAAGGTATCGTAAAACTTGTCATCTCTAGAGATTAATTATTTACCCAATAAATTGAAGAAATACCAGGGCGCACCCTTTAATATGTATTTACTTACATGTGAGACAAATATTTCATAATCAAACATTTCATAAATAACCCAAATGGAATAAAATAAATGGATTTCATGTCAAAATCATGACGTTTTAAAAAGAGCTTAAAAATAAGATCATTATGTCATTTATAACCCATGGAAAGGGAGAGTGGGTTATATGCATGTCAGTTCCAGAATCAAATATATAATATTTATATATTTATGGACACCCATGGAAACGAAATAAGTCTGGGTATTCATATAAACGAACAATATAATTTCTTGAGAGAAAGGGATAGAAATTTTGAGATGAAATTTCTCTAGCATAACAGCTATATAACATGGTTTTAGAAAACATTGAAAAGAGAAGGGAAAAGGGTCACCCACTCCTAAATAATTCATAATACAGTATGGTTACTGAATAAGATCATAATATGGGTATTTGAATGACATACCACATAAAAAGGAAACATGAAAGAAAACAGAAGATGTGATTTCTTTCACGAAAACTTTTGCAGCGTAACGACATCACATAGAAATTCAGAAAACAAATTGATGGGGGAAGAAAGGGTATCTCATCATTTGGAAATGAAATGGAAAGTAAAAACAACATATATGAACATATCCTCAACATAATGAGATTTAAAATATAAGACACGACATAAAGGAAGTCATGACTTAAAAAGAGGAGGGTGAAAGAATCCCTTACTTTGAAGAGTAACTTCAAAAGCATGAAGGTTGGGAACTTGGGAGGCCTTAGGGCACCTTGGGAGGACTTCTTGGGAGGAAAGGAGACAAGAAATTCATTGAGAAGGATTTGTAAATGAAAAGAATGAGGGAAAGGCTTGGTATTTATAGGAGAAGTGAGGTGACAAATCATTAATGGCCAAGGGACACCTCATCGGTTGTATTGGGAAAACCATGGGCATGCCCATCGTATTGGCCACTTGGGACACATCATACCTTATCGTAATATTAATAAATCAACCAGAAAGATTACATAATTATTACATTCTTAATGATGTAATTAAACACCCAAAACTAAAAACTGCATTTTCACTATTCACTGAAAATTCATTTTTTTCAGAAAACTCCCCAAAAATCACCTTAACATAATATCGATGCTCTGAATTAAAAAATGAACTCCATTTTATGAAAATAATTTTCTAAATATTTTTATTTTAATTTTTAATTAAAAAACACTATTCACTGAAAATTCAACTACTTCAGAAAAATCCCAAAAATTCACATTAACCAAATATCGATGCTCTGATTTCAAAAATGAACTACATTTTATTAAAATAATTTTCAAAATATTTTTAATTATATTTTTAAATAAAAAACACTATTCACCTGAAAAACTATTCCTTAACCAATAATTTATGAAACAGTTATTTACCTATTTTATTGAATCACATTACTTAATCAAGAGGCCTAAATTATATTAATACTTTCTTAAGTGAATTTACATAATACATTTGGTCACATTACTAATCATAATCATAAAATCACTACTCATAATTTACTATTCAAAAAAATTAAGTTGGTCTTATTAGACTCTAAATTTCATACTGAACACAGCTGTAGAAGACCATTTTTTGAAAATCAATACACATTATTAATTATTTAAGTTTTATATAAATATTTAAAATATCCTTTTTTTCATGAATTCCTCAATAATTTTCATACTATATTAATACGGACATTTGAAAATTCACAAACATCACCATAAGAAGACATCACAATTTTTATTTAAATCAAAGGATTACACAAGGCAGATATGGTCTCGTTACATAGCCCCTTATAACACCAACAATGGATCTAAGAGTAAGGTGTGCTAGGGTGATAGAATCTTGGTGTGACTCTGCCAACATTGCTCGAGTAGTGATTTCTATCAGCTTGAACTTCTCGCGAAGTCGATTCCATTCCAGCTTCACACAATGAAGTTCAACTTGGGTTTGGTCCAGAGCAAAGCCCAAAGGTGCTACCTCTTTCCTAAGTTTCGTCAGATGGGCTTCGATCATCTCGAGACTATTGGATGGGGCCATCAAATCTCTTTTCTATATTAATTAATCAAGATCACTTGAATTTATAGACAAGAATCGCAACATTTAGTTTCCAACAGTCATATTGACCAACGGTCATATAATAGTCGAAACCCAATGGTCTTATTTTAGTTATACTCATTTTATTAAATGAAATAGTTTGGTTGAGTATAATATAGAATAACACACAAAGTTAGGAAACAAAATTTATTCAAAATTTATAGTCATTACATTCTTCCCCCTTTAAGAAATTGCATCCTCGCAATTTTAAAATTGGTCTTGGAAATTTCATTTAAAGTCCCACATTGGAAAAAGACTCAGTAAAACTATTACTTTAAGAGAAAGAAAGGGAAGTAAAAAGGTCACCCGAGTTAACCCATACTAGGATTCTATGTAGGAAAACATGGATATGGAAGAGAAAACAATGGGTCAAGTTCGGATGGAGAGTGATAGAAAACATGATTAAGAGAAAATTAACCACAAGAAGATCACAAACTTAAGATGTGATAAATGGTCTTTGATTACCCAGTAGGAAACGTAAACCAACAACATTTTTGTTTTACGTACCTTTTCATAATTTTGAGGAATTTATTTACCATATAGAATAAAAACATAATGAAATATACTTACCTTCAAGTAGAGTTTCATCCCTTAATATGTTTCCACCAAGACTAATCTCTTCTCCAAAAAATGAGCATTCAAAAAGACTTGGTCTCATCAAAAGCACAATAATCATCTTCTAGAGAATCACATAATCCACAAAATAAAAACTATTTTTTCCCTTGCCTTTAGTCATCAAATAAAACTAAAATGGTTAGTACAAGATCATATAATCCCCAAAAATGATAATCCTTTATAAAAAGAAATATGACTATTAATCTCCAAAATTTAAAAAAAGTACCCAAAGTTCCAGAAAGACCATTCAATGCACAATCACCCATAAAATTCTTCAGAATAATCCAAACTACATTTGGAACCCAAAACTCAGAAGGATTTAATCACATAGTCTTACCTAATAAATCTTAACATTTATCGCCAAATAACACCGACTACTATTACATTCTCATACGAAAGTGTAATTAACATATTCACATATTATCTATGATAGGTTCATCATTTTCCAGAAATAACCCAAATCACCATATTTCCACAATAAATACATAACTTCGTAAAAAAATCAACCATTCCTCCTCAATTAAAATCCTATAGTATTTTATTTCCCTTAGGCATATAGTACTCCAAAAGAGAAAACAACATACAAAATAACCTTTATAATTTAATCACCAAATCATTTTCCTGTACAAATGATATCCATTTGATAAAACATATGTTTCCAAAATCAACTTATTCTTGGTTCATAAAAATAGAAGGTGCATTGGTCAGTCCGAAGGGCATAACAACAAACTCATAATGCCCATATCTTGATTTGAAGGAAGTTTTTGGAATATCATAATTCTTCACCCTCAGTTGATGATAACAATAAAGAAGATCAATCTTAGAGAAGAATTGAGCCCCACGAAGTTGGTCAAATAAGTCATAAATTCTTGGAAGAGAGTATTTGTTCTTCACTGTGATCCTATTCAGTTCTCTATAATCAATGCATAGCTGCATCGATCCATCCTTCTTCTTCACAAAGAGAACTGGTGCTCCCCAAGGAGACACACTTTGTCGGATAAACCCATTCTCCAAAAGATCATGGAGATGGTTTTTTAATTCCTCTAGCTCCACATTTTCCATCCTATAGGGGGTCTTTGATATTAGATGAGATCCAAGTATGAGTTCAATAGAGAACTCTACCTATCTTTCCAGGGGAGGTCTGGGTAACTCCTCAGGAAATATGTCAACGTATTTCTAGATGATGGGGGAATTTTCTAAAATAATAAATCCTTTGTGAGAAAATTATTTCATTTATGAATATTTTAACTAAAAAGGATTTTATGTCTTAAAACTTCATGCTTAGACAATTAAATTTTTCTATAATTCCTTCACAATGATTCATAAAAAGATTATAATTAACCAAACATATCCCCCGGGAGAGTCGTAACCAAGAGTGCAGTAAGGCCCGATGTTGTGTACCAGTCCCCATTCAAGTCTATCTCAAAGCGGTGTTTTTGGGTTTTACCCATATGTACATCTGTGCCAGAGCCACCTCTACTTGCTCATATCTAGACAGAGATGTATTTTCTTGATAAACCACTTACTCAATACTCACCAAAATACTAGGAAGATTTCCTATAATTAAACTTTTCTTTAAGGTTCTTTCTAAATATTTAATATCCTAATTTCCATAAATAACTAAACTATACTTTGATACAGCTATGACATCCCACCTTTTTCAATACATAACTTTTCATTACATTTTACATACAGAGGATCTTTGAAGTCTAGTGTCTTGGAAATTAGGAACATAATACATAAAAACAACATAAAAAATTCTTCTAAACCACTTGTAAGGCATCATCATAAGTTAATACTAAGTATAATTACTGCATATCATAACCTGGATACATACATTCAAAGGAAAGGGTGAGCAGAAAGCCCAATAAGGGTATACAACAGAGTCAATGTATTTGTGATATCAATAAGAACTTGAATAAAAACATGAAGACATGAACAATGGAAGAATATGAATATCATAAAGAAAATAACTTGGAACATGACTTGAATATGTGGCTACAACATTTCATTTAGACATTCATGAACATATCCCCAAGGTCCATTCCCAAGGTGTCATAAAAATTACCAAGGTTATTCACCAAGGTATCGTAAAACTTGTTATCTTTAGAGATTAATTCTTTACCCAATTCATTGGAGTGATATCAGGTCATACCCTTTAAAATTTATTAACTTACATGTGATAAAAATTTATCATAATCAAACATTTCATAAATAACCCAAATGGAATCAAATAAATGGGTTTCTTGTCAAAATTGTGACGTTTTAAAAAGTGATTAAAAATAAGATCATTATGTCATTTATAACCCGTGGAAAGGGAGTGTGGGTTATATGAATGTCAATTAAAAAAATCAAATATATCATATTTATATATTTATGGACACCCTTATAAATGAAATAAGTCTGGGTATTCATTTAAATGAACAATATAATTTCTTGAGAGAAAGAGATAGAAATTTTGAGACGAAATTTCTGTAGCATAACAGCTATATAACATGGTTTTAGAAAACATTGGAAAGAGAGGGGACAAGGGTCACCCAATAATAAATAATTTATAATATAGTATTGGTACTGAATAATATCATAATATGGGTATTTTAATGACATACCACATAAAAAGAAAACATGAAAGAAAAGAGAAGATGTGATTTCTTTCACGAAAAATTCGGCAGCCTATCGTCATCACATAGAAATTCAGAAAACAAATTGATGAGAGAATAAAGGGTCTCTATTAATTTGGACATTAAATGGATAGTAACAAGAACATATATGAACATATACTCAACATAAAGAGATGGAAAATATATGACACAACATAATGGAAGTCATGACTTAAATAGAGGAGGGTGAAAGAATCCCTTACCTTGAAGTGTAACTTCGAAAGCTTGAAGGTCAGGACCTTGGGAGGCTTGAGAGCACATTGGGAGGACTCCTTGGGAGGTAAGGAGACCAGAAATTTGTTGATGAGGATTTGGAAATGAAAATAATGAGGGAAAGACTTCATATTTATAGGAGAAGTGAAAGGAAAAATCATTAATGGTCAAGGGACACCTCATCATTGGTATTGGAAAAAACATGGGATTGCCCATGGTATTTTCCCATGGTATTGGCCACTTGGGACACCTCAGACCTTATCTTAATATTCATAAATCTACTAGAAAGATTACATAATTATTACACCCTTAATGATTCCATTAAACACCCGAAACTAAAAATTTTAATTTTCATTATTCACCGAAAATTCATTTTTTTCAGAAAAATCCCAAAAAATTACCTTAACCTAATATCGATGCTTAAAATTTAAAAATAAACTCCATTTTATGAAAATAGTTTTTTAATATTTTTAATTTCATTTTTAAATAAAAACACTATTCACTGAAAATTCAACTATTTCACAAAAATACCAAAAATTCACCTTAACCAAATATCGATGATCTGATTTCAAAAATGAACTCCATTTTATGAAAATAATTTTCTAAAATATTTTTAATTAAATTTTTAAATAAAAAACACAATTCACCTGAAAAAACTATTCTTTAACCAATAATTTATGAAATAGTTATTTACCTATTTTATTGAATCACATTACTTAATCAAGTTGCCTAAATTATATTAATACTTTCTTAAGAGAAGTTACTTAATCTATTTGGTTACATTACTAATCATAAGCATAAAATCACTATTCCTAATTTACTATTCACCAAAAATTATGTTGATTTTATTATACTCTAAATTTCATACTGAACATAGTTGTAGAAGACCATTTTTTTGAAAATCATTACACATTATTAATTATTTATGGTTTACATAAATATTTAAAATATCCTTTTTTTCTATAATTCCTCAACAATATGCATACTATATCTATCCAGACATTTAAAAATTCACAAACTTCACCATAAGAAGACGTCATAATTTTTATTTAAATCAAAGGATTACACAGGGTAGTTATGGTCTCGTTACATAGCCCCTTATAACACCAGCATAGGACCTAAGAGTAAGGTGTGATAGGGTGATAGAATCTTGGGGCGGCTCGGCCAACATTGCCCGAGTAGTGATTTCTATCATCTTGAACTTGTCCCAAAGGAGATACCATTCCAGCTTCACACGATGATGTTCGGCTTGGGTTTGGTCCAGAGCAAAGCCCAAAGGTGCTACCACTTTCTTGATTTCTATCATATGGGATTCAATTGGCCCAAGAATATTGGATGGGGACATTGAATCTTCTTTCTATATTAATTAATCAAGATCACCTGAATTTATAGACAATAATCGCAACATTTATTTTCCAACGGTCATATTGACCAACAGTCATATAACAGTCGAAACCCAACGGTCATATTTTAATTATACACATTTTATTAAATGCAATAGTTTTTTTGAGTATAAGATAGAGTAACACACAAAGTTAGGAAACAAAATTTATTCAAAATTTTAGGTCATTACAACTATGGTACACAAACCTCCCCCATCCCATATAAGAAAATTGTACGTGGAATGGGGCATCTTCGGGTGTTCTTCCTTTTGTCTCTAATATCTCCCCTATGTTACCGTCTAGTCGTCCATAGCCCCTTTGTGAACCAGTTCCTCATCATTAGGACAAAGCCTCCTCTAATGCCACCAACCCCATATGTGTTAGGTTTCTGGGGCCCGCAGCAGAAGCCGATGGATCGTGGAATTTAATATTTTCATCGGTGGGATGATGGAACTTGTCATTGCCGACGATCCGAGCCCCAAAGTGGTCTGAGGATGTTGCATAAATTATAAGAAGTACAAAATTAAAATTAAAATGTACCAGCTTCAAATCTGAAGGCACGGTCGACTGCAACTAGTCGATGGTGATCGTCGGTTGAAGGATCCAAAGCAGGATCCCTCTATATCGTCTACACGTGCTCCAAAAATCCGTTGGAACGTTGATCGTCGAATTTCGGGTGCTTGTGCGGCGATCTGACGATGCTTTCGATGTCCCGATGATCACCACATCGTGATGCCTACGACGCCGAAGAGAGATCTTGATCCAAGCATCTTGAATCAAGAGATTCTCTCTCTAGAGAGTGGGAGGAGAGAGAGGCTCTGGATTTCACTCCAAGAAATGAGTGAATAGTGAATTGCACACCAAAGAGAGAGATCCTCCTCTCTTATTTATAGAGACGTTGATAAATACTATGTAGGGTTCCCTGGCAACCGTTTATATTAATGTTCACTAAACAAATAATTTTTGTCGAACTTAATTGCACCAATATTATTTATTATTTTTATCCCATACTTCTAATATATATGAAATATATTATGTGATAAAATCCGATCCATTTAACTTGAATCTCTATCCCACATAATATTAAACGAACCTTGAATATTACAATAATATTCATTCAATTAATCTTTTTCACGTATTTAATGAACTTGTAAATATATTAAATAAATTCAATCCCAGATATTTGTAACTTGAATATTAAGGAATTTATTTAATTCTCTTGGTGTTCGACAACTTGGACAATGCTCGGACCCCATGGAGTGGCCCACTATGTCCATATACCTATTCAACTGAATATGGAGGATTCTTGAATATGCTATTGTGTGTGACCCTCAAGGCCCTCATCTCGATAGCAGTGAATAAAATCCACAAACCAAGAGTGGAGTCTAGCAACTCATCATCGCCTCTAAAAAGATAAAGATAGTCATGGAAATGACTACCATCCTACAGACACTGACTGTGTACTATAATCTCTTTGTCATTAAATATCTTATAAATCCAGACACACCCTTGTGTCATCATCCTTATCTTGATTTATTATTTTTTTATCTATCAAGATGGATTTTCCTTTCTACTGCTTTGGCCGATGACTTATGAAGACGACACCATCTTGATCATCTAGGCTTGAGATATTCAACATCCTGAACTTGGAAGCGAAAAATCTTTCCTTGACCATTCAGCCAATGTCATACCACCAATGATGCACCCAAAAAAAACTACCTCACCACGACATCACTACCATGGTTTTCATCTTGCATCAATGTACGTAATCAAATGATATAAATTGATAATGTTCTCAAGTCAAGAGACCAATAAACATGTCCTTAGATAGGAATGACCAATGACACACAAACCATGTGGTGTTCCTATTGACGGGTCTTTCCTCATGATCTCACCACTAGAGATCACCAAGTGCGAACTTAATGAGAAGAAGTATCATGCTTATGAGCCCCCAGCACCTGATAGTCAAACATCTACTATATCTAGTCTGTAAGATGTATCTAGACTATAGAACATATATTTAAGATCAATGTCATTGTATCTCGAGGTTCTCATTATAGTCTTGGATATGCTATAACCTCTCGACACGACAATTAACCTTTGGACATTACTATTATTATAGTGGACGTAGAAAAGTTTTCACTATAATTGTAAGATAACATCATGCATAACTAACTATACACATGATATGGTAATCAAAATTACTGTATAGTTGGGTCTAGGGAACCCACTATTTCAACACTCCAACTTGCACTAGATCCAACTTGCTAACTAAACTTGTTAGCTACTCACATGATAAATACCATGCTTTTACTGACTAATGGATTTAACTGTTGGGCCCGCCATGTTTTCTCCGCATGGTATATCTTCTATATGCGACCTCATCTGCTTGAGTAAAACTTCAGAAGATATGGTATCCCCGAGTATATCACTTCTTCCATTGCCCTATCTTGATAACCTGTCTATTAAGAATATCATAATTTACATTATGATAATACTTTTCTCAGTAGGTGTGAATCCAAGAACTAGAACAAATCGTTGAGATATAAAACTTATTCTTAGCTTCCTTAGAAGTTGAAACATAATCGGTATTTGTAGGTATGGCTACCACAAGCTTATATGAGCTTAACTCGCTCATCTCCTTTGACTAACTACGATACTAGATCTAATTGATCTAAGGATTACAAGTTTATATCCCACCATAACTTGTATACCTTCTTCTCCATATTCTTGGTATATATCATTTGTACCTATCAATGTACAAGATGATAGTTCTTACTGCATCACTTGTAGTGCTCCTAGAAATAATTGATGTCTGCCTATACTAAAGTATATCCTGGAAATATCGATTATTGTACATAATAGGGCATATGTTATTTATCCATCACTGAAGCATATGGTATCAATTCACAACATTAATATCTACCATGCTCCGAACATGTTAACCTGTAGAGATTAAGCCATGTGACATTGGCAATAATTCTGAACTTGAATTATTCCAACTTGTATTTTTCAATACAATGTCACTATATATATGATTATCTAAGACCAAGAAACCTTTGGATCTACCTCAGTGGATCTCGTTCCCTAGAACTTAGGTTGCTACTTTAAGTCAATCATTGGAGAATTTCTTTTATTCTTGTCTTATCTAACTGTAAGATCAAGATCTGTTTTCCATATGTTTCCGAACATATTTCACTTGGAAAACACTGGCGCTCCCACTAACCTTTAGTAGACACAAGGAAAAGATTCATTTATAATGAATTTTCTAAGATCTTGTCACTTACATTAATTTAGAACTATATTTCAGTAACTTTTCATCCTTCATTGGAATCATATGATGTCATCGTCTCATTCTGGTTGCATCATATAGACATCTTCGACAAAAGATGATCTTGACATCCAATGACCAATAGAATGATCTTAGAAGTTATCTATGACAAGTAAAATTCAAATAGATTTAGGCGTACCGACTTGGAATAACCAATCGAGCCTTATTGGTACCATACTTGTACCATCCATGTATCATATCATTTGAATACCCACCACAATATTCAATTTATAAGCCCCTTGGAAATTTTATACATGGAATCCATTATTGAATATTAATTGATCTTGTCAATCATATCTCATTGCCTTATACTGCTTACCTATTGATTTATTAGTCTCAATGAATAATATATCACGGACCATAGTGAAAATAAAACCATCACCATGGTTTCATTCTTCCTACATAGCATGCGTCACTAGAACATTCCTATTCCACATGTACTTGTGGAACTTGTTCCCTATTCCAACCATTTGTGCATCTAAAGCATTGACTAAGTCCAAGTCAATTCAGCTCCCACTATCTCTAATAGAGATTTTCACCCTTGTATAGAAATTTAGTATAATACTTGACTACATATTTTCTATCTTATGGATTTAGGTAATATCTTAAGCAACTGTTAGGATAATTACCTTATATGCACAACGTGTTTAACATGATGCATGGTTGTTTAAATCCTTACAAACGCTTTGCATCTAAACACGTCCTATGAAATAATGGATTTTACATCATATTAGGACTCGTATGATATCAATTTGTCATTTTAGTTGGCATATTTCTTATGGTTTTAATCCATTATTTGAAAATCGCATCATGAAATATAATGAATGTTTCCATAGGTTATAAAATTGACACAACTTACATCACAACTTTGATGTATAAAATGTGCGTTTAAGAATTTCTCCATGCTACATTTTGTTGATCAATGTTAATATGTAAGACTCGTCATCGATCCTCCCCATGAAAATCAATACAGTGATGTAGATAAGGTAACATGTGTTTAGGAATTATTCCACTCTACATTATTATGATCAATGATTGTTTGGTCAAGATATTATTCAGCATGCCGATCCAAAGCAACTAATATCTTCTTTCCAAACATATACTTCACTAGTACATTCCTTAATGACTTAAAAGAATCTTATGAAGTATATTTACCTCTTGATTTATTTGGAATAGTTCACACTATCTTGTTGAACTAACCTCAGAAAGCATTGTGGCATACCTTTATTTCTAAAGGTTTCTTTGTTTAAACTAAGGATTTAAATAATACCAAAGGTGTTTAGCTGTGTCGAGCCTAAATACCATACTAGGTATATAGTCGACTTCCACTTTTAGTTTTACTTGATAAAGAATCATATTGACATAACTGGGTAGGTCTTACATTTTATATTCATCATGTATTGACATTGATTCATGTAGCAGTGAACTATTTGTTGAGTATGTTACCAGAAACAACATTCATTCCAAAACATGGAATATTTTCTCATCAGGTCCAAGTGGGAACATGAGATTAATGTTTTTGGTTATACTCAACAACTTGTTCAGTTTGAGTCAACTACTTGACAATTTTGTAGTTATGTGTTTTTCACCGCTGACTAAGGAATCACCCTTTCTCAGCTTCTTGGAGAATACACTTTACTTCTTATAATGTTTCTATACTTTCGTGGTTACTATATTTAAATACACATATGTTATTGGCATATTATATTCAATACCCAAGAAGTATGTTAGAACATTAATATATTTGAGGAATATAAACTGAACGAGAAGTATGTACTTGCTTCTTGTATTTCATTTTTTAAACTTCCCTGAATTCATTTCATTTTGTGATTCAAATAACCTCCTGTTAAATAACCGACCACTTTTCATTGAAGGACATGATGAAGGTGCCTTTGGAGTAACTTTCCATAAGACTTTTCGCCTTGTCATTCAATGTATTCTCCATAAGAATAAAAGAGGGATTTATCTCTAATATTCTTATTACGTGGTGAAGGTTACCTTAATGGTAATGAAGTGCTTACTCTATACCGTTCGTTTGTATCCTTAAATGAAACAAGAGTAATTGGGTGTAAAAGGTATAATAATTGGATGACTTGAAATATTGTGAACTGTCTTTCACCTTGCACAAACTGAGTGCAATCACCAAATTCAAATCTTGCTTCACTTTCTCCTCAAAAGGATCTTAGAGATGAGACTAGATGTGATCATCATCCAAGTCTTGATGTAGAAAATGAAAATAACATCAGATGTTGATGATAGAATTATGATATATCCATCATATGCTTGATTCTTGAGTCTCCTGTAAGCAGTTTTACACCCTTGCTTCTTGAGGTAGCTTAACAGGTTGGGACACAAGCACCTTGAATTTCCATTATGGTAGTAATGCGCGCAAGCGCCAATACTACACTTGGAATTTCATGCTTGTTTGGAAATTAACTTTGTCCAATGTTTATCAAAGTTTTATCATGGTATTACTTGTCATTATCAACAAATATACTCTAGTAGATTGTACTTTTATGTGATTACTAGTTTATACATAATTGATTAATTTAATCATTAAATGTCTCCCACTAATTTTTCGAATCAGAATACTCTTGAGTATTCTAGTGGGAAGGATCTCTAAACCTCCCTCATAATCTACAAGCTACGACTACACCACTACTCGGAGGGTCCAAGGAAGACTTTTGGTTGGCCAACCGCATTAACTCGCGGTTCCATGATCTGTTGAGTGAAGTCCCAGCTTCAAAAATCATTTACTAATTTACTCAACGCTTGCCTATAAAATTAAAACAATCTAGATAAGGCTATTTCATTGCTGTAATTTTAGTTATGTCGACCCACTACATGAATAAGAACTCCCTGGTAGTAAGAGGCACCCTCAGCTAAGGCATGACTGGCACCTCGAACCCCCTGTTTTCTTCAAACATGACTGATGGAAGGCTATTTGTGATTTAATATTTTCATTGAGGGTTTTATTGGTTTTCTATCTTAACAAATGTAATCAAATTCTACTAAACTTGTCCATCTATGTTGCCGCGCTCACAAATGAACTTTAATAGAAAAACATACACCACTTTTTATGCATTTTATTATCTATTATTTTATGTATTTTCCCGCAATTCTAAAATGCATAAAATAATAAATAAATGCATAATGATAAACTACTACCTGACTGGTCTTTAGAATCTAAACGACCTACGTGAATCGTACCTGAGTCGTATGCTTGAATCTTGATGCAGCTTGTCCTATCTTGTATGTCTGCTGGTCTTCTGGAATATCACCATGTCTTGGTGGGGTAGACGTCACGTCTTGGACTACTGCCTTGTCTTGGTGGAATCAACGTGTTGTCTTGCACCGTTGTGAACTGCCTCATCTTGGTGGGGTCCACGTCGCTAGCCCTCTTCGCCCGAAGTACAAAGATACTCGCCCGCAGGCGAGGGGAACTCGGGTATAAATGTACAACATATAAATATTGGGCGCACATGCCCTTATAAATTTTAACCGAAAAATAAAGATGATGGACAAACCATCTATTTAATTAATTTACAAGCATTGCACACATTTTAATAATTAATTAAATAAATAATTAAATGCAGACATAAAAGGGTCGATGCTCAAGACCAGACGACAGGTAAAATAAAGCGGGATAAAAATTAAAATTCATTAAATAAGTACGAGGGTTTATTTAATTAAATTAAATTAACTAATGAATTCAAATAATTTAATTAATTATCGGTCCTCTAATTAATTTAATTTTAATGAAATGATTAAATTAATCGAACTTAATTCAATTTAATAATTAAATTGAATTTATTTTATCTGGGTATTAAAATTTATTTATTTTCAACCACAATTAATATATTAATTAATTTAATTTAATTAGGTAATTAAATTAATTAATTATATTAATTGATATATGACTTGGGTCTTGAAACCTTGCTCTGATTCGTCATAGGTCGCACTGAGCCTGCGCAGACCCGTAATGGGTCGGGCAGAGCCCGTGCTCGGCTTAACTAGGTCAGGCAGGTCCGTCCAGACCCAAACATGGTCGGGCAGATCTGTTTGGTCTTGTTTCAAGACAAACCAAACACTGCAAAAACGCTTCAAGGTTACCTATACCCGAGGTTGATCTGCAGCGGGTGTCGCTGCATGCTAAGGATAGGAGGCGGACAGCGGGAGCCCTACCGCTGGTCAACTGCTGCATGCTCCAGCGACACGACGTCTTGAGGTGTGGGGTGAGGCCACTCCTACCTTGCATGCCGAGGTAGAGGCCATGCAGGCTAGGAAGAGAGGTCGGATCAAGGCTCTGATAGCGGACAACAGGTAGGGTGGCGTGCTGCATGGTCCTGCAGAAGGAGCGGGATGGCGGGCCTCGGGGCGCTGCGGTAGGGTGCTGAGGGGAGGAGGCCAAGAGGGCGTGTGGAGTGGCGCAGGGTGTCCGGGGAGTTGAGCGGCACGTGGCTAGAATAGGCTAGCTGGACTGGGTAGGGGGTTCGGCTGGGGTGCGCCATGCTGGTCTGCTGGGAGAGGGGCGGGCGGCGGGACGGGCCGCCTGTGCGGCGTGCGGAGGAGACCAGGCAACTTCTACAGGGAGGTCTGGCAGGAGGGTGTTGTCCTGGTGCTGCAGAAGGTCACACCGGAGGAGCACCCCATGCGGCGCTGTAGTTCTCCGCACTGGGATGCGGGAGGCAGGTGCCTGGGGTGCGGAGGGTTGCAGCGGCCGGGCTGGGCAGCGGGTTCCCGGTATCCTGCTCTACGGTGCAGCATGCGGCACTGCAGTGCGCCGCGCTGTGGTCCGCCCTGTGGGGGGAGGGGTCCAAGTGGACCCCTGCAATTCCTCTCTCTTTTTTTTTATTTTTCTTTCTTGACCCGTGGTACCCCCTTTCCCTTTTTTTGCTTCATTATTTTCTTGACCCGCAAAAGCCACCCTTCCCACTCCTTTTTTTAAATTCAAGTCTCCATTAATATTTAAAAGCCTACCAAGGCTTTTCAATTAATAACAATGAAATTATTATATTAAAATAATAATTTATTATTATTTGTTATTATAATAGTAAAATATTTTGGAATTTAATTAAATTTGTGAAAATTAATTTTTTTACAATTTTAATTATATCTGATGAACCGATCTAAACTTGATCAGTTCTTTGAAAGAAATGAAACTTAATACCCATGGTTAAAAACACAGATTCTATCCAATTCAAAAATTTAAAATGTTCATAACTTGTCCATTTGAGATCGGATCGACGCACGGTTTGAACCGATGAGACCCGTTTTAAACCCTCTACTCAATGTTAATACAATTTTAATTTTCTAGGATCAGAAAATCTACATGATCCCTCTGATACCACCGTTAGGTTTCCGGGGCCCGCAGCGAAAGCCGATGGGACAGGGATTTTAAAATTTTTGTCGGTGGGATGACGGAACATGTCGTCGCCGACGATCCAAACCCCAGACAGGTCTGAGGAACTCGCGTAAATTATAAGGAGCACAACATTAAAATGAAAACGTACCAGTTTTAAATCCGAAGGCGCGGTTAACTGCAACTAGTCAATGGCGATCGTCGCTTGAAGGATCCAAATTAGGATCCCTCTATATCATCCACACACACTCCAAAAAATCCACTGGAATGTCGATCGTCGAATTTTGGGTGCTAGCGCGGTGATCCAATGATGCTTTCGATGTCCCGACGATCATCGCATCATGATACCTACTATGCCGAAGAGAGATCTTGATCTAAGCATCTTGGATTGAGAGATTCTCTCTCTAGAGAGCGGGAGGAGAGAGAGTCTTTGGATTCACTCCATGAAATGAGTGAATAATGAATTGCACACCAAAGAGAGAGATCCTCGTCTCTTATTTATATAGACGTTGATAAATACCCGGTAGGGTTCCCCGACCCCCGTTTATTTCAATGTTCACTAAATAAATAGTTTTGACAAACATAACTGTTCAAATATTATTTATTATTTTTATCAAATACTTGTAATATATATGAAATATATTACGTGATAAAATTGGATCCATTTAACTTGACTCGTTGTCCTGCTTAATATTAAACAAACCTTAAATATTAAAATAATATTCGTTTCGTTAATATTTTTCTCGTATTTACTGAACTCGTAAATACATTTAATAAATTGAATCCAAAACATTCGTAACTTGAATATTAATGAATTTATTTAATTCTTTTGGTGATCGACAACTTGGACAACTCTCCGACCCCGTGGCGGGGCCCACTATGTCCATATACATATTCAACTGAATTAGGAGGATTCTTGAATATGCTATTGTGTGTGACCCTCTAGGCCCTCATCTCAACATCAATGAATAAAATCCACATACCAAGAGCAATGTCTAGCAACTCATCATGGCCCCTAAAGAGATAAGTATAGTCATAGCAACGACTACCATCCTACAGACACTAACTATGTACTATAATCTCTTTATCATTAAATATCTCATAAATTAGGACACACCCTCGTGTCATCGTCCTTATCTTGCTTTATTATTTGTTGATCTATCCGGATGGATTTTCCTTTCTACTACTTTGGACAAAGACTTATGAAGGTGGCACCATCCTGATCAACCAATCCTAAGATATACAACTTCCTGAACTTGGAAGTGATAAATCCTTTCTTGACCATTCAGCCAATGTCATACCACCAACGATGCACCCAACACAAACTACCTCACCACAAATCAATACCATGGTTTTTGTCTTGCATCAAAGTACATAATCAAATGATATACATTGGTAATGGTCTCAAGTCAAGAGACCAATACACATGTCTGTAGATAGGAACGACCAATGACACCAAAAACATGTGGTGTTCTTATAGATGGGTCTGTCCTCATGATCTCACTACTAGAGATCACTAAGTGCAAACTTCATGAGAAGAAGTTTCAATGCTTATGAGCCCCCAACACCGGATAATCAGACATCTACTGTGTCTAGTCTGTAAGATGTATCTAGACTACAGAACATATATTTAAGATCAATGTCATTGTATCGTGAGGTTATCATTATAGCATGGGATCTACTATAACCTCTGGACACAAAATTTAACCTTTGGAAATTAACATTATTATAGTGGACACAAAAAAGTCTACACTATAATGGTAAGATAACATCATGCATAGCTAACTATACACATGATATGGTTATCAAAAGTACTGCGTATTTGGGTTTAGGGCACCCACTATTTCAATAGTTTGATCAGATCATCGGGTGTATCAACGTGCCCCTATGAATCTACATACCCATGGTAAGCAGAGTTACGAAGGCTCTCCCTACAATGGTTCAGACTCCAGGGATGTCCGTATGTCTACATTCCCATGGTAACCCAGAGTCCAACCTTGGGACGTTGATGTGAATCTCCCTATTCTATGGATTAAGGGTGATCACTTGCTTTTCCATTAAATGAGGAACAATGATTAGTTGAATTAATAAAGTTCGCTTATCCTTTTGACAATATGTGACATTCCTCCCCATTCCCAGAACGCATTCTAGGGTACTCCCACTGGGGTAATTCCCCAATCTTCTAAGGGCTGAGCCATGTGACCTACAATGTCATCCCACATTGAATGGTTAATTGCACAACACCCTCTTACATGGTCACCCCAGCCTCTTCCTCCATAGGCCCACCCTCTCTCATCAGTGGGAGAGGAGGTGTGCAGTTGGTCAGATCTCTCAAATACCCTTGTTTCTCACACCGAGTATGACTCACATGGTCTTAGACACTTGAAATGATCCCAACGTCCACACAACTGAACCTTCTTGAACTATGATAGATTCAATTCATGGTCAAACTAGGATATACAGGATTCCTTCTTGAAGGCCCAAAATCAAAAGGGTGCTCTTCCAAATGGGTTCACCCAATCATGTCCCCTGAAATCGGTAGCTCCCATGCGTAATCCCGAAATTTCCCAAACTACATGTGCTCTGATTCCACTTCCAAGGATATATATGAATCCCATCTTATGGGTTCGATCCCAATGTCAAGCCACCTTCCATTCCTTGGATCATAATAAAACTCCAAAGCACATTATTTCATGGATTAAGTCAGCATTTCCTCTGTAGCATCAAATTCATGTTTTCCTATGACAATCCTATAAACTAGGGGTAGCCCGTGGACACACTATTCAGGAATAAACCAAGGATTCATGAACATATGAACACAAATTAAATCTATAAGAGAGTCCTGAAATAAGAAATAATCCCCCCCAAAGGGTACAGTGAGCCCGACCTATGATCCTTTCGACCAATGGATTCCTTAAGTGTTTTTGGACAAATCATCATCTAATGAGAACATTACATTGGAATGAAAGTCCATGAATCATAGATACCAGGCCCGTTGGGTGTTTATGGCTCCATGAATAGTCCCGTTGGAGACTATCTGAGGAAGTTATATCCTAAAAGGACTGATTTTACAAATATATAACCCCATGCAATTACCCAATGAGACCATTTGATTATGGAACCTCCTTCTCAATAATGAAGGGATAAACTTCCTAGTCCCTTTAGGGTTAATACAATCCACCTTTAAAGGATGATGATGTAGATTGGGTTGAAAAAAAGATTGTGTCGTTAAAGATTCTATAATAACGGAAAAATGCTTGTCACCCATCAGACCATTTTGCATTTTCCCCAACGGCGTACCCATGTTTCCTCAAGGTGAAACAAAAATGGTGAACCCAATGTGAATCATTAACCAAGGTGGAGGTTTAAACCCACTCAATTACCTTCTCACAACAAAAAAAGTGAAGGGGCGGGGGGAGGCCAAGCTGAATCATCAAATATGCATATGTTCAAGAGAATGCTACTTTGATAGGGTTTTGTTGTCATTATATCTCATATATATATATATATTGAAGGTTCCCACAGAGCAACCTTTGATCTAAATGAAATCTCAATGAATAATGCAGACACGTTCCTCAGGGATCCCACATGTGGCCGGGGCCCTGATGAAGAGTAGGACCACCTCACTTACCCAGTTTCTTAAATGCTAGGTATCCAACCCAATGATCAAAGATTACCACCAAAATGTTACTCTCCCCATGGTGGATGATGTAAGACAAGCCCACCAGTCTTAAAAATATCACTAGCCACCTTCTCAGCCGCGATCGGTGCCCCAGCACAGGGCAGCCCCAGTGTTCGTCTCAAACTGTTTCAGGAGCCTGTCCCCAGAACATGACAATGATTACCTCCCTTATTTTAGATAGGCAGATGAAGTCTATGCTGATGAATTTATCTCAACTGCACAAGGGACCTACTCCTAGGCCCATACTAGAGAGTGTCTCTACCGACACCGAGTGAGTAAGTCTCCTCATGCTGAAGAGGACCTTATGCCGAGGGCACCAGCTGATGTCCAAAATACATGGACCCCTCGAGAGGCCTGCAAAGGGTGGAAAATATATAATCATAAATAGTCTATTACCCTGGATCCTAAGGAGAAACTCTACCCAAAAAATGAAGATTCAATAAACAAGTAGACATATAACTCTACCCTTTCTTCTCAATCCTACCATAGAAATAGGGTGGCCCAATATGAGCACATGCTCATCCTGCTAATGATCGCCAATCCCATTATGCAGAAAGAGTGGAAAACTATAGACATATGCAGATATCTTCCAATGCACGAGTAGCTCGTCATCAAAATAGGGTGGTATCCAGCTACATGAATGCATAAATACCTACTAATGCTTATCAATCCCTCCATCAAAATAGGGTGGCAAGAAAATCCAAGCAGAGTCAAATTTATGAGGATGAATACAAAGCTTGTGAGACAATTATAGTGGAAAACGAGCAGATGAAAATCCCCACTTGTGAATATGAAGCCCACCCGTCAAATATAGTGGAAACTAGAGAAGACAATTGGTGATGGACTCATTCCTCTATCCTGACACAGGAGAACTGCCAGTATCTACTAGAAAACCATAAGGGACCAGAGCAGGCACAGACTCTTGTTCTGACATCGGAATGGGCCTTCATACCCATTAAAACCAAACATTAATCTCAACACATCTGGAAAATGATGGAAGATTATACATAAATTGTATACAATATCATCCAAACATTCCAAGATATCATTTCATCAGTGGCAAAGGTGAGAAACTAGCCCGACGAACCAGTTTCTTCAAATAGAATGAATTACTTGAAAAAATTGGTTAGTCACTCTGGAAAAGTTATGCATCTATGATCTAGTACAAGAGGACTGACAACAATATCCCATGATACACAGAAAACTAGATCTAGAACAAATACATGTTCCATCTGGGGGATGTCGTTCCAACGTGGTGGCCACTCCAGGGTAGGCATATATCCCTGCCAAAACTCAAGATGTTTGTCGGCATATCCCGGTGAATTCACGGGACCCAACATGCCATTACCAATAGAAGGTGACCCCTTTTCCCACAAGAGTGTTCCCAAAAATGAAATGAGCCAAAGGAAACTAGAAAATGAAGAGAACATACAAGATCATGCTCTGCTGGAAACAAGAGTTCTTAACTCCCTATAAAATATATCAATAAAGGTTCAAGACCCTGTCAGTCCATTACTAAATTATGGAAGTGGAAGTAGTAGTTGCGAAGGTCCTCCAAGAAATGTCATTTCCAGTAGCTTTGAGGTTCCTCCCTAGAGCACCCATTGGGGCTTACTCCGTGGGCTAGGAATGATCGATCTCAAGAGTCTATCTCCTGATGCGCGTCAGGGTATCCCTCCCATTGACCTAAATATCAGACAACAAGAAGGTCCTCCCCTTGATGTATTCTTCCTAGATGGTCCTACCTAGTGTAGACACTTTAGATATGATTCTCCCTGTAGTTGGACATCAAATCATGATAGAATTCCTCACCATGATGAAAGTCATTGTGTAGGTCCTGCCTGTAATGACGATTGATATGAAGGCCCTCCCCGTAGTAACATCAAGCAACCAGAACGTCCTCCCCTCATTGTAGTACATCTTGAAGGCCCTCTCTAGGATGTACACTATAAAAATCCTCCATGTATCCAGGTATCAAGCTGTGA
Source organism: Viscum album (assembly GCA_963277665.1). Classification (NCBI taxonomy): domain Eukaryota; kingdom Viridiplantae; phylum Streptophyta; class Magnoliopsida; order Santalales; family Viscaceae; genus Viscum; species Viscum album. The sequence continues at coordinate 832,512,613 of OY728159.1, read as the reverse complement.
TAGTAGTCCTCTCCATCCTAGAACTCATTGATAATATCCTTCCCTATGTGACATCAAGCAGTAAGAAGATCTTATCCTCACTGTATCCCGCCATGAAGGTCCTTCCCAGGATATTCACTGTAAGAAAAATCCCTATGGTCGGGGATCAAGTTGAAATGGAAGCTCTCACCATTGCGGAACTGATTGCGAAGGTCCTCCCTGTAATCAAATTTCATATTGGAAAGAAGGCCCTCCCCTTTCCAGAAAAAATGTGAGAAATCCCTCCTATGATGAGGCACTCAGAAATATGGAGTCAGACATATCAGGAACTCCATCTTTTTCAAGTGATATCGATTCTCATCCAGAGGATGGTCCGGTGCCACAATCATCTTCTAAGCCACCCCTGAGTTGTTCACATATCAATGAGTCTCCCACCAGCTCAAATACTTGGAACAAAATTATTAAGAAGTAGTGAATCTTGGAATATCAAGTAGAGGAGTCCCCGAAAGAACAAAAACAAGATATGTTTCTTGTGAGAAGACAAATAGATAAGGATAATATACCGGTAATGTATTGACCTACTACCACTTCTCACTTCTACATACCAAGGGAGTTGTCTAAATAATGTATGCATGGAATTCGCCTCAATATATGGAAGACTCTTTTCCAGCTAAAATAAAAATTCTCTCCCTATGAAGGGTATGATGAAAATGTAAACATGTTTAGGGAGCTTCACCATCTAATTGGCCTAGAAGCCCTCCCACTTGCACGACATCCAAGATTATAAAGGTAAAAGAAAATCCTTGAAATAGATTACCGCCATGCATTTCACAAGTTGCATTTCCACATTAGCGACATCCCGATTGGAGTTCATATTCGGGGATGGTAAAAACATGGAGATCTACACTTCAGACCACGTCCCATCCATAAAACCTCATTGGAAGTGACATCTTGCAATGTCATTACCCAAAGGAAACAATAAAAGGAAATCCCTTCTCAAGAAAGATGGAATAATCAACAATAACAGGCCTCGAGTAAGTCTCAAAAGCATCAGGACTGAAGAGATCAAACCATCAAAAATCTTTTGATCTAGGTAACTGAGAAAATCCAGTAGGATGCCCGCCTAAGGGAAGTCAACCCAAAAGTAGTTATCATGTCTTGAAAATCACATAAATCCTGTGTTGGTCCAACACTAGACTTAGCTCCCACCCGCATGGGAGTCCATGAAATCAAAATGGTGCACATATCGGCAGCTACTGCCACAATATGAGAATACCCCTAACTTATAGGGATGGGGGAATTTTTACCTCAAGTTCCTGCACAACATACATCTATCTTCTCCCGTCTAGAAAGAATGGTGAGTAGAGAAGTTAAACATTCCACCCTATCTCATGGATCATACCCTATATTAAGAAGGTGAATTATGAGATCAGATCAGGGCTCCCTTAAGTTCAATCTTCTCTAAGAAACCCAAATAATACTGCATAATGGAAGGAAAAAGTCCAATAAAGGACATATAAAGATTTCCCACCATTCAACACTGGTTACACCACCACCAATCCGATATGCATCACTGAACATCATAAATGTAAACTCCACAGATCTCATAGTAAATGATACAAAGTGATAGGATTCAAGATAATATGTTTCCCTCCTAGAGTAATCCCACACCAATCCTGATAGTGTGCATACCCGAAAACAGAGATCAGTCCTAAATTTATGCATCTCCTTAGTTAATCAATCATTACCTCCCTCATAAAACCCCAATAAAAAGAAGAAAAAAATACCAGTTTGTCTATGACCCACCTCCCCCTGATAATGTCTCCCTCACTCTCAAGGAAAGATTCACCAAACAAGAGGAATAAATGAATAATCTCAGGAGAATTAATTTTGAGCTGCATCGAGGGATCTATCTTTCCAGATCTGTTACCGATTTGAAATGTCAACAGGTGTTCCCATAAGTGGTTACCTTTCCAAAGGCACTAATCATGGAGAAGGAATTCAGGCTTGGAGTCTCATCAAACCTGACACCAGGACCCTCAACCTGCTTAAGTCTATCCCTGTAAGGACATCAAGACATTACCCCACAGAGAAGGCATCTAGAGTATATTTAGGTGAACCCACAAAGGATACCCCCCAACTGGGTATCCACCCCAAATTCTATTATCACCATTATGTCTAACTTTGGCCACTACTACACCTTCAAAAGATCAAATATGGAAGGATAGAAATCAAGGGATCTTGAATATCGTCGTGATACTAACAGCTCGACTAGAATCCATAGAGGGGAAGCGTGCTCTGATACAGCCAGAGCACAAACCCTACCCTGAATGGGTGTGCAATGTTCCACCACCTATGAACTTCAGAAACCCCATATTACTTGTGTTCAATGGCTCGGGAGACTCGGAAAAACATCTAATGCACTATGCCTCTTACCGTGACCCCATGATAGGCACTCCGGAGCATCAATAAGTAGTAAAACATAGATGCTTCATGCAAACCCTTCAGGGTTTGTCCTTCATATGGTATACTAGATTTCCAGCTAACTCAATCATAGGTTGGGAGGACCTTCGATAATAGTTTCTCTTCTAGTTCAGTTCAACATTGCCTAAGACAATATTCAATAACCTCATAAACTACAAGCAGTGAGAGAATGAAATAGTTTCATACTTCATTGCCAGATGGAAAGGCTGGACTTATTCCCTGAATCGGCGGCTCCCCAAGGATGAAATTCTCTCTATGTGCATCGATAACCATCATGATGAATTGTGAACACCACTCATACCAGTAAATTACAGAAGTTGGTTTCAGGATTTATCTGTCATTTCCCAATGGATATAAGCCTCCTTGAAGCAGACCAATCTCAAGGCTTGAGTGACCCCATCGGCCCTAGGAAGGAGTAGGAAAAGATGAAGTGCCTTCTGTCACACTTAAGAGACCCCTAACAATAGCTCCAATTGCGAGGCCTCCAACGAACTACATGGGACCCCCTGGATGCCAATATCCACCCCCACCTTGGAAAGATTAGCGAAGGGGTGCTAAAATAAATCCATTAGAGGAAAGAATAAATAAATTCTACTTGTTCCAAGATGACCGGTTCTATGGATACTTCATAGCCTTCATGAATTGCAAATTTCTCCAGCTACTGGAGAAAAAGAGTGATGATAAAGTGGGTCTTTATGATCATCAAAATTATTGTCCCTATCACTGGATACTAGGAAACACCATACAAGAATTCTTCATCTTCAAGAATTTCATGCAAAATATAGTGGATTCTAGGCAAGTCAAGTTGGGTTCTCCACCAACACAAGTGGAGCATGTTTCCCCCTCACACCCAAGAGAGTAAAAGGAATAGAAAATAGTCACCAACAAAAAGGATAAAAAATTTGACAATATGATGATTCGAAAAACAGTCAACTGAGTTCATGGCATCCTCCAGGAGTATTTGAAACAACCAACTGTGCCCCCGATATCTCTTGATGCAACACATCCATCATCCTCATCCCCATAGTCCTCCAAGGTCTAGAAGGGTATAAATAAAGAGATAGAATATGGGATTCCACAAAAACTAAAGCTATTCTTGATTATTTTGAAATTCATGATGGCAGATTTGGTACGACGAGTACCGCCTCGCTAAATGGGACATCGTGCACCGCCCTTCCAAATGGGACAATGAGCACCACCTCACCAAACGGGAAAACATGCACCACCACACCAAATGAGACAACGGGAGCCACCTTGCCAAATGGGACAATGGGAACCACCCTACCAAACGATACAATCAGAAGGATACAATCAAGCAGAAACATTGTCAAATCAAGAACTAATATTCGGATCCATTAATACCATTCACTTTATGGACCCCTTCTATAATGCAGACCATGGACACAAACCTTTATTTCCCGCATCCAATTAGAGAGCTAGAAGAAAAGGCCACATAGGCCGAGGTTGTCCTAGAAGGCATAATCGTGGATGGAGTCAAATTTCTGTCCATGCCTTAACTTAAACCATTAACATTGAGGAAACTCGTGAAAGGACCCTCTAGAAGACACAATAAGAACCGGAATGTTCCTCTGACCCTACCAGAAGAAATCTGAGCCCAGCTATCTTGGAGTATCTATTTAAGGAAGAATAAATATCAAATATCCCATGGCATATAGGTAGGCTAGTTTTTCTAAACCCAGAAAGGACTGTAGTGTCACTAACTCCTGTCATAGAGGTCATACCATCTATATCCAAAACTCAATCCCCTAAAGAGACCATGAAAGGGAATATCTGAGTCAAGACGTGATGACCTTTAGAGAAGAAATATGATAGTCTAAAGCATCTATCTTCAGTACTGAAAAATATATCAATCTTGGATTCCTTGAGTCTATCCGCAGACCTTAGGGAGGCGCCAATCAAACCCTTAAGTCCCTAGGAATTCGAGGAAGAAGTAGTATCGGCCGAAGTCTATCAGATGGAGACCAATCCCAATGAATTCCACACCGTAATCTTCTTCATAGACAAGGATAAAGATTACATCATACAAGGCACATAGACCCCTTATATGTGTCTGGAAAGATAAATTGAATTGATTTCCTTAGGATTTTCATTGACAACATCTTAGGATTCAACCTTCTCCCACTACGAGCACGTCATTGGTTGGGCTATGATGAATATAGTTTTACACCCTACACCAAAAATATTTTGGGATATGAAAAAATCAAGAATAATCCACTGGGATGAATCAAGATTAAAACATAGCTTGGAGACCTCATGTATGATTCTGAGTTTCTGGTACTATGGAAAAGTATGACCTTTAACGTCCTATTAGGGAGGCCCTGGATGCATCGGTATGCTATAATTCCATCCTCATACTATTAATGCATTAAATATTTCACTAATAGGAAAAAGGAAATTGCACACCAATAAATCCCCATTCAAATCATGTGAATCGCATTACGTCAATGTTGGGTTCTATGAACCGAAAGAGAAGAAGTCTTTGGCTGATGAAATTAACTGGATTACTGCCCTAAATGGATTCGAAATGGCTCCCACTGACACCCTACAACAGCTTCAGGAAGATTATGTAATACCCATCAACCAAATTGAATGAATAAGTTCATGATCAGATACAGAATCAATATTCAGCATGATTTTCTTTACGGCCACCAAGACAAAAAACAATGAACAGAGGGCTAACACCTATGATGTCAGGAAAATTCCTAACAAATATTCTCCCGACCCATTCTCAGGACCCCAAACTATCCCTACATTACTCACTAAGGAAAATGATCATTTATCTCCCAATATTGGAGAGTTCCACTCGAGAATCCTCTCTCTATCAGAAGAGGAAGAAGATAATGGAGATGATGATAAAAAAGGAAAAAAAATAAGACCTTAAAGATGCCCCTTCTAAAATTAGAATAAGGTGTCTCCACCAAAATCGACGAACTTAGGGAGATAAACCTAGGAACTAAAGAAAATCCATATCCCACTCTGATTAGTGTTTCTATGCCTTTCAAGGATAAAGAGGCATATACCTCATTCCTAAAGAAGAATTGATATGTTTTTTCCTAGAGCTGCATAGAAATGCCAGGTCTTGATCCTGAGGTCTCCACTCATCATCTGGGTCTACCAGAAGATAACTAGGGTTATAAGCAGGTAGCCATAAGGACCCACCCAACACATGCTTCCAAAATAGAGGATGAATTTGAAAAGATGATCAAAGAAATCTTCATCCTAGAAGTATAATATCCAATCTATATGGAAAACATAGTCCCTATTAAAATAACGTACAAATAGATTAGAATCTACATCGACTTTAGGGACCTTAATCGGCACTACCTGAAATATGGTTTTCCGATCTTGATCATAGAATTTTAGATCAATGTGACCACCATATATGAGTCCCTCTATTTCATGGAAGACTATTACAGACACAAATAGATCCAAATGGCATGAGGAGCTGAAGAAACCACTACTTTCATGTCCCCTCAGGGAGTTTTCTATTATAAGGTGATGCCCTTTGGTCTACAAAAGTCTGAAGCTACATATCAACATGCCATGCACAACATTTTCATGCCCTTACTTGGAAAATTCTTCAACTTTTACATCGATGATCTGGTGGTTAAATCATGACAATGCTCAAAACACCTAACCGATCTTGAAACTGTCTTTAGCAAAATACGAAAACATAGTTTAAATATGAATCCCCTAAAGTGCACCTTCGGTGTTACCTATAGGAAATTCCTTGGCTTCATTTTACACCATCGTGACTTCAAAGTCGAACCTGAGAAGAAAAAATCCATCCTTGGAATGTCACCACCTCGCAACCTCGCAGAGTTGATAGGACCCCAGGGGCACCTGGCCTACATCTGGCACTTCATAGCCAACCTTTTGAGTAAATGTTTACCTTTCACCAGGTTAATGAAGAAAGGGGTTACTTATGAGTGGGATAATTATTTTCAAAAAGAATTCGACAATATCAAAACATATCTCCTAATACAACTGGTGCTAATGCTGCCAGTTGAGGGGAGACCACTCATTTTGCACGTAACTGCCTTAGAAAGGTCATTAGGCACCTTCCTCACACAGAAGAATGATGCTGACCTCTAGAAAAAACTCTATTACCTTATCCGAACAAAGATTTATGTTGATACCCAATATTAAATAATATAAAAGAACTACCTAGCCCTAATCTTCACGATTCAGAAATGTAGTCATTACCTACAGCACCACAAGGTCCACCTGGTCTCCTGCTTCAACCCACTCAAATATATCGTCAACTATCCCATGTTAACTAGACATATTTCATGATCAGAAGTCATCCTACAACAGTTTGACATACAATACATTCCCCGGAAGTCCATCAAAGGCCAAGCATTAGTAGACTTTTAGGAAGATCAACCCTTGGAAGAAACAACCCTGTTAGTTGATGAACTTCCAGATGAAGAAGTGTTCTCCGTCCAAGAGGACCCCAATACATGGGAAATATACTTCGATGGTGCTTCCAGAAGCCCAACAGAGAAAAGTATGGAGGATACCAATATCAAAAAATTGGGGCTAGGAGTTAAACTCATATCCCTAGAAAAGGCTGTCTTGCATTACTCCTTCCTACTTTCGGAGGGATGTACAAATAATGAAGCAAAATACTAGGCCCCCCATTAAGGGCCTAGAGCTGGAACTTCATGGACGATCCAAAAACCTGAATATAATAGGTGATTTAGAGCTTGTCATCAAGCAGGTCAAGGGTCATTATTACATTAAGAAATAAGTATTGTCCCCCTTGATAAACCATGTCTAAGAACTGATGTAAGAATTCCCATCAGATCCAACACTAATCTATGTCCCCTGATCACAAAATGTTCAAGATCGTGTAGTGGAAAATGCATCCATAACCATATATGATCTAGACTGGGATGAAACAGTTATTATCATTTCCAACTTTCGGATGGTCTTGCCATTTATTCAGAACAATATGGAGGATATTAATAATATTAGCCCCATTTATAAGCCTCATGGTCACAACATCAACTGGATGACTCCCATCAAAAATTACCTATGGATGGGGGAACTCCCACTAGATATGGATGGAAGAGAATAGATCAGAAGATGGGTAGTCAAAATTGTCTTGTACAAATGGTGTAAACCAAGAAAAGGTTCTCTACAAAAAGGACTTGATGAAGTCCTTCTCAAATGCATTGATGAAGAAGAGACTACTTCCGTCAAGAAATAAGTGCATTCCGGAGCTTGTGGAGCACACCAATCGATAACCATGTTCTCCCATCAAATTCTGAGGCTTGGATACTATTGGACCACTATGATACAAGATTGTTCCATATTCACCCAGAAGTTCCCTTCCTTCTAAGTTCATGCCATTTTTATTTACCAACCCTGGGAGCTACTTCACAGAGCTAAGTCCTCATATCCATTTTCCTCCTAGGGGATGGATGTTTTGGGGCCATATCACCGTTCCACTAACAGAAAATTCAAGTTCATTCTCACATCAACTGACTTATTTTCCAAATGGGCCGAAGCCATTCCCCTTAAGGAATTTAGGGTAAAAAGAATTGTTATATTTGTAAAGGACAACATCATTACCATATTTGGTGTCCCACATACAATACTAATAGGAAAAAACACCAACTTATGCTCTACTGAGTTGGAAATGTTATACTAGGAGTATGGAATCCAGGACAACTGTTCATCCCGCTACCATGTGGAGGCCAATGGGAAGATAGAGGCTTTCAAAAAGACATTGTATAACATACTAAAAAAGATGGTAGATAAAGATAAGAAATTGTGTCCAGAGAAGCTCCTTTATAATTACTAAGCTTATCAGATCACGACTCGCACTACCACCCAGGAAACCCCGTACTCACCAGTATATGGGGTAGAGGCGGTTTTGCCTATCAAAATTCAATTTACATCACTCTATGTGGCCATTTTCAATCAACAATCCATGGATGAGAAATCCTTGAGATGGTTTGATGAGATGGAGAAACTAGATGAGAAAAGGATACACACTTTGCACTATTTGGAAGTCTACCAAAATCAGATCACGTGAGCCTTCAACAAAAAGGTTAACCTTAGATCTTTCCTCGAAGGAGAGATGGTGTTGGTCCTCATAACCCTGATGGTACTCAAGAAGAATCCCCTAAAGCTTAAACCAAAGTGTGAGGGACCATATTTCATACATAGGTTCTATTCTAATGGCGCATATTCCTTGATATCAATAGAAGAAAAACTCATTACGGCTCCCACTAATGCAATGTTTTCGAATAAGTACTTCATGTAACAAAAATGCCTATTTACGATCCAGACTCTAAGACCCTAAAATATGAGTTATCATCCTGACCACATGACATTAAACTATATGGTATTATTCCCAACAACACAACATTAAACCGGGATGCTAATTTCATCACTGCATGACACTAAACTTCATATCATAGCATCCAAGATGCAAGATGATAAACTGAATAGTATAAATTGCTCTAATCGCATGATGATAAACTGAAAAATCCCTCAAGGAACTATATATGGATTGATTCACATTCTATAGTGTAATACGTAGTTTTTCCTTGATCATTGGTCTTGTCCCATCCCCCAAAAAGTAATTCCTCCACCATATCCTCTATATCCTCATATTTATGAGGGAAACCCTTGTCAATCCTTGTTTATCACATCGAGTATAACTCACGTGAGCTTAGGACCAGTGGTAAGGATTACCTTATGTAATAAAACTATAGAGAAATATGGTAGACCCACCATCCATAGAGAATGAAGTAAAAATGAACCTACTTTTATGTTCGAGCCAGACCGGTACAAGGAACATTAAGAACTACATATGACTTGATTCATGACCTTTCAGGATATGTAGTGACGTACAGATCTTTTATCCCGGCCCAGGAACCAATAAAAAATTCCCTCTCATGTCTCTACACCTGGACCAAACCTTCGTAGGGAATGTTCAAAACTATGTATGACTTGATTCTTACACATGCAGGATACATAGTGATGCTTGGATCTAGTAACTCGGCCCAAACACCATTAAAAAAATGACCCTTCCTCTGTGAGTAGGTTAGACTTGTATGGGGAGTCCATGGAAGGTCCAAACCGCATGACATGAATCTGTGATATTCCTCTAGAGTCAGGTGTAGCTAGATTCTAAATGTTATGAGATCCCCAACATGCCCCCAATTTCTTGCACAAAAAATTTATGAGATGAAGGATATATTGAGTAGGAATTACGACACTCATAAGGAGTCAAAAGATCATACTTCTCCCTATAGATGAGTCATATCTATGTTGAAGCTCTATTCGTTCACAACTAATTAGGGTCTAGATATTTCTAACATTCCTAGACACATATTTCCCATTTTTTAAACTCCATACTCCGAGAAAGCTTGGGTACCCATAAACATTCATGGCCATTGGAGATGGAAGGTCGTGTCCTGTGAACACCATTTTTTGACTATGCACATCATTCCCTAGTGGCTCTACATATGTCTCCTAAAAAAACCATCAATCAAATGAAAATTCATCCATAGGAGAGTCCTCTCCTACCTTGGTACACCCAATGGATTTCAAGCCCCATGTCATTCCTACTGATCCATGTTGCCCCCTGAGATTATGGTTTATACCTTCTATCATCACTCAAATTTATGGAATTCCAGAATATCCCAACCATGATTAACTCAATGCTATTAACAGTCTTTGTGACAACATAATATCATCGTTGCATGAATTTAAACTTCACAACATAATGTCCTCACAGCATGACGTTAAAATACAAGTCCATAATCGTCTTTGCTGTATGATGTTAAAATGCATAGCATTAGTTGAAGCCAAAAGTTATCCCTTTTGTTGATTTTTCTATTCTTAAGTAGTGATCCATAATCCTCGTAACACCTTGTTTCTCACCGAGCATAGATCATGGAAGCTTAGGGATCTCATCGAGAGACCCACCATGACATCATGGAAAATTAGTCCAGAAATTTGGTCTTAGTAGCATAACCCAAAAGGCATGTCATGGTTCCCTTCCCCGTAAGGAACCTCAGGTCCTAGCCACATGACAATAAACTACAGGATACCCCAAATATGGGACAAATACCTCACCCTATGTATGAGTTAGATATACATAAGAGATACATAATTCCATGAGTGAATCCCAACCTGAATGTCTCTAATGTATCGACATACACTTTTTCCATACCTCAAACTCCATGCTTTGAAAAATCATGAATCCCCATAATCTTCAATGGCCATCAGAGATAGAAGGATACTGTCCAATGAAAACCTTTGTTTTACTATGCACATCATGCCCTGATGGCTCTTCATATTTCACCTAGAAAATGACCATCAATCAAATAAAAATTTCCCCCTAGGAGAGTCCTCTCTTATCTCAGTATACCTAATGGATTCCAAGCCTCGTGACATCCCTTCCGATCCAGGGACCCTCAAATTCATGGTTTACATTATCCTCCCCACCTGCATCCTGTATATATTAGAACATGCTGGTCCAATTCACCTCTGGTATCTCTTGAGGCTTCTGTAAAAAAAGATACCCTATCCATATGTGTGAAGTTGATCCGCATATAAGAGAAAAAATGTCCCCACTTATTTCAGGGTTTCCCAGAGAAGTTCAGCTAAAATAAATGTACCTTTTCATGCTTAGGTGCACCCCTTGTCAAAGGTCATATTCTATGTTCAGAAAGGTCCCAATATCAATAATCCTTCATAGCCATTAGAGATAGAAGTCCAGTGTCACATAGAGACCTTTGTTTGACTATGAAAATCATGCCCTGATGGCTCTGTATATGGCACCTAAAAAATGGTCATCAATCAAAAGAAAATTATTCCTCGGGAGATTCCTTTCCAGTTTCTGTATTCTCATTTAACATTAATGTCCCATATAACCCCTAATATTTGAAAACCCCTCTAGATAATGGCTTACATATCCCCCCTTTTCAAATTACTAGACCATAAAAAGAGTTATAACTAAACTGACTATTCACCGTCTCTCCCTTACATAAGTAAGAATCATGTGGGAGATGTTTCCCACTCAAAAAAGATATGAATGTACCTATTACTTTTAGAAATCATCACTCAGATAGGCCACCCACTATGGCTCCCAACATCAAAACAAATTCAAAGTGTTTTATATCCTCCCAAGCCATCGAAGATGGAAGGCCAGTATCAGGTAGAAACCTTTTTTTGACTATGAACATAATGCCCTAGAGGCTTTGCATATGGATGCTACCAAATGGACATAAATCAAAGGAAAATATGTCCCAAGAAGACTCCTCTACAACCTCAGTATGCCTAAAACGACTCGTAATCCTCATACATTTCCAAAAATCACAAATTTTGGGTCATGAAAAATCCCCCATTCATGTCTAAAAGTATTTACGACATTCCAGGATGATGAGTCCCAAATTGGGTCCCTTGACCCATCAAGTTTGGTCAAAGATGTTTGAACTAAAACATCAGTAATAAGTCTGATTGGCAGGATGATGAATCTCCAGAAAAAAAACACAATAGTCACCAGAGTGAAAACCTAAAAAAGGGAATCCCTGAACAAAAATCGAGTATCAGATCATTAAAGCTATACTATGTATGGTTTAGACAAAAATATTTAAAGTAATAAAAAGAGATGTAGATCTAGTTAGGTCGAAAACCCGCAAAGGGAGGCCTAATCAAAAGTCATTTTATACCCACTAAGCCTTCATCAAGTAGGTTTATGAAAAAAATAGGGTAAAAATGGAAAAATACACAAAAGTTCATGATTTTTTTTCATAAAACCTCAACAACATTCAAACAACAGTCGTTGAGTCCCATGGATCAGTAAAAAATTAATGCCTGATTTGATTATTTCACTTTACTGGTTTTGAATCACATTATAAAATTAATACCTGATCGAAGTGATGTTTATATTATTGATTGTGATCAATTTAAATGACATGAAAAGGAAAAGAAGAAGTATTTGAAGGAAAATTAGATTCATTGAGTACAACAAAAAATGGTGGAACATCCCTAATTTGGTATCTCTCCATAGTATCAAAGGAAAATGAGTTCACATCATGATTTGTGGAAAGTTACAATAAGGCCCAGGTCTCTCTTTCTAGAAAAATGGAAAGTGACTACAGCAGGATGTTAAGAGTTTTTTCTAAAGAATCTCTCTCATCTACCTCATCCTTGACCATTGGGCGCACATATTCCATAATGACTATATAGTCCTACCATTTCTTCTGGATAGCTTCGTATTTTGCACAAGAAAAGTCCAATTGATCCTTCAACCTTTCTATACAAGCCTCTCACTCCCACATCTCTTCTGTTTTGGAGGTCACCAATTCACATGGCTTCGCCTCTTCAACCATTATATGATTGAGTTACCCTAAAACATCTTGGAATGTCATCACCTGATGATGGGAAGAATTGAAAATGGAATGTTTATCCTCACAAGAATTGAGGTCTTCCCAGCCTATAAAAATCGAGTAGATAAAGAGATATAGATGTCGATAATCAAATCCATCAGAACCTAGCTTAGTGAATAACCACCCAAAGATTTCAGTTTCATTAGTAAAGCTAGCCAGAGGTTTTTTCATGGAAAGGGAACATAATTGCCTCCATACATGTTTTCATACTGCCTGGTTCCTCTCCAAGGAACTAGTACCTTGATCCTTCCCCGCCACAACGAGTCTATAGGTAGGAAGTGTCATTAATAGAGTGGGAAGGAACCTAAGATAGGTTACCCTAGAAGGGGGGGGGGATCTACTTACCCTCAGATGGTTCGACTGTAGGAGCCGGACACGGAGGACTAGCCACAAATTCTATGGTATCCGGTGATACTCTACAGGGGCTAGCCTCATTAGGGTAATTGTAAATCCTTATAGGTGTGGAGGAGTCCGAATCACTTCCCACCAAGATAGGATACACTGATGAAGTCCCTTCCAGATGCATCTGATGAAAAATTGAGTGTCTTATAACCACTGGTACAAGAACAGATGGAATATCCATCATGGCCATTGTAGGGACATGATTACAATATATATTAATCACAATCATCACAACAGAAGGAATATATGGCATGGTACTTGGGGTCAAGATGAGGAGAAGGATTGTTAGAGGCTTCTAGACCCGTCAAACTAGTCTTTGAAGTGTCCTATCAGGGTAATAACCCACCCACAATTGGGCATATTCCGGTGATAAAAAAGTGGATCTTGTCTTATTGGGGATGATAACCTCCATATCAGCACCTTCCCGAATCATCATAATCCATTACTAAAGAAGAATTATGGGATGATATTCTCCCCATAACTGAATAGTAGGAATAAGCATATTTTTTTGAAGGAACCCAAATTTCCTGGTGAATTGGTAAGGAATGTATGACTCACAAATGGCCACTCAGTCTATGTGAGAAGTGGGAAACCTATCCCAAAACATGATAATGTATGAGATTTCCTTTGAAGAACCACCCCTATCACTTCTTAATGACCCATGAGTGGTAGGTTGTGGTGAAAATGAGAAGCAAGAAACATCATTCAGTAGCCTCACTATATCACTAATGATTAAAGTCCATGGACGAATAGTGGAAATGTTGATAAGGGAAGGTTGAGAGTAGGAGCATGGAACCCTCATAGTGTGTCGATATTCATATAAAGGGAACTGTTCTGCCATTCACCCATACATTAATTGAAATGGTTTTCTTAGATGATGTGGAGGTCTACCTTCTTGTATTTTTCCCAACAACTCATAAAGTCATGCTAGAGTAGGAGTGTCCAGATTAATTGGGAAACCCTCTTCCATCATAGCCACCATCATTAGAGTACATGCCCTAACCCTGGTATATACATCATAGAATTGAAAGAGCCATCCACTAAAAAACATGTCAAAGAAACCTGCTAATATACACGTAGGTGACACATCTAGTTGAAGCTCATATCTCTAGGTGGTATAACATCCCACTTAGAGGGTAGCACAATATGATCGTGGAATCTGTCGAGACTGGCAGGATGGATGAATTTTTCCATTGAGAGCTCTTAGTTTAGGCTCATTCACCAATATAAATGATCCTATCCATGCCTCAAATGGGATAAGATTGCGACCCTGAAGGGGATTCTCAAGTAATTCCTCTTCCATAACCAGTAGGCTCCCTATAAATGGGGACACATGGTCAGTATTAACCCATGTAGTGGCTACCGTGAGAAACTCGTCATACATATCTCTAAGGACAGGGATTCCTCCAAGATGGTGGATGTCCTATAAGCTGATTCCCACCTCCCCATGTGACAATTGGAAGGTGTTGGTTCTTGAAGACCAGTAGCTCAGTAGCTCAAGAATGATTTCTCTTGAGGAGAAGGCTGAAAACTAAGGAACCCAGGCTGCCTGATATAAGTTCACCACCTCCAACTGGTTAGGGGACTATAAACAGGTTCGATGTACCCAGAACACCAAGGCCCAATCATCGGGGAAGCATCCTCTGAATCATTGGTCCCATTTGGTGCTCCACCCCCCATTGGGATTCTCTCGAGATGTGTTGATAATAGATGGGTACTGTTGGGTGACTAGCCTCAAGGTAGTGTTGCAACACTTGCAGTTTCCCTAAGTCCACACTGGGCCTTATAATATAGACACATTTTCCTGAATCAAAGTAGTTATGCCCTCTACTGTTTGTGAAATATTGGCCGATCATGACCTTACAATGCTTCTAGGATAATGAAAGGAGATTTTGCGTCAGCCGATGGTAGGGTAACTTCATCAGGAAGACCAAATCCATAAAGTGGAAATTGCACAGACAATGGGTAAGCTAGGAACTCTGTCATGAGGAGATCGATTAAGAATCCATCATGAGGAAAAATGTCGGATCTAATATAGTCCTCACTTTCTCCCACCATGGTTTCCCTCGTATTCATCGATTTATTCAAATCCATTGGAATCAATCCCATGAAGTCCATCCTCCTAACATCTCATGAACTTAGCAGTTTGTGGATGAGACAAATTGGTAGGGTTTTGTAAAACATGACTCACGAACCATAGCTTCCGCAAACCCCATTTGACTGAGTCTTTGGTGGATCAAGATAAATCTTCACGAGATTCAAAAAATGGTGCCACAAGACCATAGAAATGATTTCCCCAATGCTGTATAAAAGGTTCAAAGAAGGAATTGAGAATGGATGGATGAATAAAGCATGGAGGAGACACTAGAGGTTGGAAGAAAGAATTCAGAGAGGATTCCGGCTTCAGTCTCGAATCATTAGAAAAGTCCAAATTGAAAACCACATTTTCATAGGAATAACCAGCTGTGAATCATACAATAAAGGAACTTAATAATAATTCGAGAACCACGAACCTAATTGGTAAAATCAATAACAACAAATTACTCGCTGATGAACTCCCCATGAACGATAGTCTCTAGGACCCTCCTTCGATATGGTGTTCTGCATAGTGTATCACTCTAAAGATTTAACCTGATTCCATGTACTACATCAATATACAGAAAGAACCTGAAGTGGCATGGTGGACCGAATCCAGGACCACGTACCATTGGGGTGCGTGGTGGTCCCTACCCATGTCCGCGTATTGCTTCTGTATGCGGAAGACCTCTCTACTCATACATCACTGTGGTACACGAAGCCCCCCATCCCGTATAAGAAAACAATACATGGATTGAGGAATCTTCAAGTGTTCTTACCTCTAGCACCAATCTCACCCTTCCATTACCGTCCATTCGTCCATATCCCCTCCGCGAATCAGTCCCCCAACATCAGGCTAAAGAATCCTCGAAAGCCACTAGACCAGTATGATCAGATCATCAAACAAATTAGTGTGCCCCTTTGATTCTACATACCGATGGTAAGAGGACTCACAAAGGCTCTCCACACAATGGTTTAAACTCAAAGGATGTTTGTAAGTCTACATTCCCATGGTAACCCGGAGTCCAACCTTGGGATATTGACATGAACCTCCCCATTATAGGGATTAAGGATAATCAATTATTTTTCCATTCAATGAGAAATGGTGATCAGTCGAAGGAATCATGTTCAATTCTACTTTTGATGAGAGGCGACATTCCTCCCCTTTCCCAAAATGTGTTTTAGGGAACTCCCACTGGGGTAAGTCACCAATCTTCTGAGGGCCAAGCCACATGACCTACAATGTCATCCCATATTGAAGGGTTCATTGCCCGGCACCCTATTCCACAGTTGCCCCAGCCAATTCCACTGTATGCCCACCCTCTCCAATCAGTGGGAGAGGAGGTGTGTGGTTGGTTTGATCTCTCACACCCTCTTGTTTTTCACACCGAGTATGACTCATGTGGGATTAGAGACTTGTGATGACCCCAACATCCACAAAACCAACCCTTCTTGAACCATGAGAATTCTGAGTCCTAGTCAAACGAAGATATGTAGGATTTCTTCATAAAGGCCTGAGATCAAAAGGGTTCCCTTTTAAAAGGGTTCACCCAATCATGTCCCATAAAATGGGTACCTCCCATGTTTAAACCCCAAGTTTCCCGAACTATGTGGGATCTAATTCATCATACAAGGATATATAAGAAGCCCATATTATGGGTATGATCCCAACATCAAGTCACCCTCTGCCCCCTAGATGATGATAAACTCTATAATGCCTTATTTCATAGATTAAGTCAACATTGTCTCTACAACATCAAATTCTTGTATGCCTATGATGATCCTGCAAACTCTATGTAGCCTATGGACACACTCTTTATAAATGAACCAAGGATTCAAGAACATATTAACACACCATAAATCTATAAGAGAGTTCCAGAATAGGCAATAATTCCCCCCCGAAAGGGTGTAGTGAGCCCGACCTCCCATCTTATCGACTAATGGAGTCCTTTAGTGTCGTTGGACAAATCATCATCCAACGAGAACCTACCTTTGGAAATAAGGTCCATGAATCAGGGATAACAGGGTCGTTGGGTGTTTTTGGCTCCATGAATAAACCCATTGGAGACCATCTAAGAAAGTTTTATCCTAAGATGACTGATTGCACAAATACATGATCCCATGCAATTGCCCACTGGGACCATTTGACTGTAGTACCTCATTCGCAATAAAGAAGGGATAAACTGCCCAGTCCCCATGGGGTCAATTCAATCATCCTTAAAAGTATGATGATGCAGATCGGGTTGAAACAAATATGGATACGTGAAAGTTTCTATAATAATGGAAAAATTCTTATCACCCGTTAGACCATTTTTCATTTTCCCCAACCGCATAGTCGCATCACCTCAGTCTGAAACAAAATCCAATACATATAAATATATAAAATGAAATTAAAAACCATCCCATATGCATGATTAAAAAATAATTGTAACAAAACAAAAGTCTCTAAGGAAAATACCAAAAACAAGGCTAAACAGTGACATGAAAACCGTCCTAAAGTTCGAGCTAGTAATGCCCAACGTGGTCCACACTGTCCTCCTTGAAACCTAAATTTTTTTATATACATAGGGTGAGTATACTAGTATACTCAGTTTGAAAAACCATAATCTCTCATGCATAAGTGGGTGAAACATATGCCCCTATGAGAAAATAGTAGAAACCAACATCACCTTACAAGGAATACTAGCCATCCCATCCTAACCAAGGCACGCTCCACAAATAATGCATGTGAAGTAAAGTAATATGATAATCACATTGATGTTTCAGTACCGAACACCACTTCCCAGTAGCTAACTACCCATACCCTAATAAAAAATGTCCCGACACTTCCACACTCATCCACAATCCCCATGTCACATCCCACCCGCACACACCTGTGCCTTAGAGCTGGTCCCATAACCTGGGTAAATGAAACACACTACATCCATCTCATAGACACCTAGGCTACAACCATACCACATCCCACCCACATACTCTTGGGCCACAACCATACCTCATCCCAAGTACATCTGGGAAATCACACCACATATCATCCTGTAGACACCTAGGAAAGCACACATCGCCCACAAACACTTGGGCCTCGCAAATGAACCACAACCTTCCCGAAGAGTCTTGGAATACAAATTCATATAAGAGGTAGTTGGGAAGATCCAATAACCATCCATCTATCCTCTTACAAGGATTTTGGGAAAAGACACCATACCCCATGAAAATGGGGGTGTTCAGCACATAGTGCTCAACTAGGGTGGGGTGCATATAGAAATCACAAGGAAGTAAAATTATATATATATATATGTATTGGTATCAAACAATAAATAGAAACTATGGTTTCTTCCAAACAGAAAACCATATCAAAAAACACTATTGCTGATACCTCTAAATGTATAACTACCCAACAATCCAAAATTCAATTCATAACCCTATCCAACCCATTTAAACAAATATATTTCTTTATTAAGAAAATAATCCATTCATTCCATCCTTAATAGGGTTGCTACCAAGAACAACACATCATAAGACACATAACATAAACCACACAGTGGAAGAAGAACAAAAATAAAATATCCCAATCCACATTTCCTCTCTACATTACACCCATGCCAACTGCTACCATCATCATTACTCAAAGTCACTCAACCCAATCCACCATCTCAACCTCAAAAAATTGAAAAATCATAGTCACTTCCATAAACTCCCCTTATTACATCCATTAGTATCCCCACTATACAAACACACCAGACCCAACAGCACAAACAAAACACAACTTGGTTGTAGTCCCACTGCACATAACTACTCATCCATTCCACAATCAATCAATATCTCAACCTGATATTCCATTACCCCAAATGAACAACCCCACACACATCCATACCCTTAACAGTAGCACCACACAACCATACAAAGGCACAAATTCAAGATTTAACAAGGCTCCTGTTCTTTAATTCCACCATTTAAATTCAGAGGTGACCAAAAAACAAGTTTGATCTTGGGTAACCCATTTCTTTAACCGAATATACATGGTTAATAAATTTCATATATATATATATATATATATATATATATATATATATATATATTAATTCAACAGAAGACCAAAAACAAGAGTTCATAATCCATTCTAGGCGCACAAACAAAAAACACCGAAAACCTTGATTTTCAATGGGTGATTAGCCCATAAAAAATACAATATCAAAAAATAATAAAGCAAGAACCCTATCCACTTTTTCACATCCTTGAATATTGATACTTAAAACAAATTTAATTATCACTATTAACTTTGTATCTTTTTATCTTCCACAAGAGGTCATTAATACACCCACCTCACATGATACACAAATAAAAGAGAGACGAAGGGATCCCTACCTTGAGAAATAGATGATCAATACCTTCTACTTGCACCAAAAAGAGTGTGCAGAAGGCTCTAGGGAAACACAATACAAGGGTAAAACACATACATAGAGAACCTCAGGGAAGAATGATTTGAGGACTCCTGGTATCAATAGTAAATGGAAATGTACAATGAATAAAGGGTCTCATCTTTATAAAGTTCAGATCCTATATCAATGGAAGAAATAGTTTCAAAAGAAATTAAAATTGTATCATGATCATGACCACACGTTTTGGCTATCTAAAAGTCTAACGAGTTTTAGAAATTTAATTATTTATTTTATATCCTTTACAACAGCTTCAAAATCACATAAAAATGGGTTTAAACTCATTTTATGTCAAATAAAATGTTAATGGGGCCAAATTGGAAAAATTGGAAAAACTGGAAATTTAAAAAACTGTGGAAATTAACTCACTGTTATGTGAGTCACTAGTGTGAGCTACCGGTGGTGAGTCACCATTTTATGACTATCTATTTCGTGAGTCATCATTCAGTGGCCTACCATTTAGCGAGTCACTGTTTGGCGAGTTACCATTCGGTGAGTCACTATTCAGTGACTCACTATTAAGTGAGTCATCATTTGGTGGGTTACTACTATAAGACTCGCCATTGGACAAATCCCTGCTGTGACTCACCGTTGGGAAACTCATCAGTGTGACCCACCATTATGAGTCAGTGGTCTTGACTCAACGTCAGTGACCTACCACTGGACGACTCATCGGTTTGACCCACCATTGCGAGTCCTCGCTCCTATCTCACCATAAGTGACATACCTTTGGACGACTCATCGGTTCAACCCACCATTGTGAGTCACTAGTCCTGACTCACAATTAGCAAACTACCATCCCTGACTCACCATTGGAAAAATTGGATTTTAAAAAACTCTTAAAATGAGTCAACATTTCCTCCCAGAACACCTCAACGACCATATTTTCACAATGTAATAGACCAAAGACATATGTTACATTACATAATATACCTCTAAAACTATTCTCTCCCTCAAGAATTCAAAACCAAACCCAGAAGAAAGAGGGTTACGAACAACCACCCCATAAGATACCTATCAAGGATCTAGATATACTTGAAACAACACTACTATTTTGACACCCGATGGTCCAATGATAAATCAACCTATATTTTTAGAAATATTTGGTTAAAACTCAACATCTCAGAACACCTCCTCTGACATCTACTACCCCAACCAACCACAAGACACACTACAAACATACCAAAATCCATATTTTCCAAACATATGAATCAGGGAATTCCTTGATAAATGTTAAGATACTATCTGCTCTAGGCGACACTGAATCTCCTGAATGGGTATAATCATGTCTCAATTAATGCATCTCAATTAGGAATAAAGTCTTACCCTTTTATCATGTTAATACTTAACTGTAAATTCCACCTGTAATGGCTCAGACCTCTTTGGTCCATTACTTTGCGAAAATCTGGGGGTTGCATTGTTATGCGAGGCAATTGTGACTCATTTCATGATTTTTTCAAAATCCAATTTTTAAATAGTGAGTCAGGGAAGGTAAGTCATTGACAGTGAGTTAGGACTAGATACTCCAATAGTGGGTCACACATATGAGTCATCCAATGGTAGGTCACTGACAACAAGTCAGGACTGGTGACTCACAATTATGGGTCACATTGGTGAGTCTCTCAATGGTAGGTCACTGACATTGAGTCAGGAATGGTGGCTTGAAATTGGGGATCACACTAGTGAGTCGTCCAAAGATGAGTCGCACCAGTGAGTCGTCCAATGGTGATTTTCCCAACAGTGACTCAACAAATGGTATCGAACCAAATGATGACTCACCGAACAATGACTCACCAAAAATTATTCCATCGAATGGAGAATCACATAATGGTGAATCACCCAAGAGTTACTCACCAACTATAGGCCACACCAACAACTAACATAACAATTAGTCAATTTCAACAGTTTTTTATCTTTCTAGTTTTCCCCAGTATTTTTAGTTTCTCCCCTTAAGAATTTTATTTGACATAAAATGAGTTTAAAACCTTTTTTGAGCGATTTTATGTTTTTTAAAAGGATATAAAATAAATCTTTATATTTATAACAATCGGGAGGATTTTAGATAGTCCAAATTCATGGTATTGATCTTGATATATCTTTTATGTATTTTGTAACCATTTCTTCCATTGATATAGGATCTGAAATTTTTAAAGCCGTGAAATTTTCTTACATGTATGTTTCCCATTACCCTTGATATCAGGTATCCCCAAACCATTCTTATATGAAGAAATGTGTGCCTAAGTTTCACCCTTGGACCGCATTTCCTGGATCCTTGTCCCCCATGTTTAGCGCAATTAAGAGGTTATGATCGTCTATTTCTTGAGGTAGGGATCCATTCATATATCATTTATTTGTGTATCATGCGAGGTGGGTGTATTAATGAACTCTTATAGAAGATATCATTATACCAATTTTATAAATATAATTAAATCAGTTTAAAGATAAACATGCGGGTCTAGGGAAAAATGACTTGTTTACTACTTTTTTATAAATTGACATTGTGTTTTTATGGGCTAATCACCCATTGAAAATCATGGTCATTGGTGGACTTTTTTTGTGATCTTGAAATGGATTATGAATTCTTTTTTTTTTGATGTTCTGTTTAACAAATATATATATATATATATATATGAAATTTATTAACCACATATATTTGGTTAAATAAATGTATTCTCGAGGATCGAACTTGTTATACGATCACCCCTAAATTTTAAAAGGGGAATTATAGAACACGATACTTGTCAAATATGGAAGTTTTTACTTGTATGGATGTGTGGTGCAGCTGTTGAGGGTACATATGTGTGTGGGGTGGTTCGAGTGGTGTAATGGAATATTAGGTTGAGAGATTTATTAATTTTGGAATGGATGAGCAGTGTTGTGTAGTGGGACTAAAACCGGGTTGTGTTTTGTTTTTTCTACTGGGTGTGGTGTGTTTGTGTAGTGGGGAAACCAATGGTTGAGATAATAAGAGTTTATATTACTGTATGCGAGTTGTATTTTTTTTTGTGGTTAATATTATGGATTGGGATGAATGAATTTAAATAATGATGATTGTAGTGGTTGGCATGGGCGTAAAGTGGAGAGGAAATGTGGAGTGGGATGTTTTAACTTTGTTCTTCTTCCTCTATGTGGTTTATGTTGTGTGGCTTCCAATGTGATGTGCTCAGTAGCTTCCCGGGTAGGGATGGAATGAATCGATGGATTTATTAATAAATAAAGATATATTTTTTAAATTATTGGTTTGGGTTGATGAATTTAATAGTGTATTGTTGTGTACTTGTACATTTAGAGGTAGATGTAAAGTCATTTTATGGGTTATGTGTGTTTTTTTTAAAACCCATAGGTTGGTCTAACTGTTTGATACCTATATATACATGTACTTCCTTGTGATTTCTATATGCACCCACCCATGTTGAGCACTATGGGTTGAACACCACCATTGTCATGGGGGAGGGTGTCTTTTCCCAACATCATGGTGGGAGTATGGATGGTTGGTTATTGTATCTTCCCAGCTCCCCCTTCTAGGCATAGATATCCCAAGACTCTTTGGGCAGGTTGTGGTGAAGTTTTGAGGCCTAAGTATCTGTGGGTGAGGTGTTATTTCATAGGTGTCTATGGGATGAGATGTGGTGTGCTTTCCCATGTGTCTTTGGGATGAAGAATGGTTGTTTCCAAGGTATCTATGAGTGGGATATGGTATGGTTGTGTCACATGTGTTTGTAGGCCAGATGCGGTGAGCTACATTTTCCTAGGTTGTTGGACTAGCTCTAAGGCCCATGTGTGTGTGGGTGGGTGGTGACAAGGGGATTATAGAAGAGTTTGGAAGTTCCAGGATGTTTTCCATTAGGTTATTAGTAGTTAACTAGTTGGAAGTGGTTCAGGGTACCCAAACATCAATGTGCTTATTATATTACATTACTTGACTTGAGTTATTTGGTGAGTGTGCCTTGGTGAGGTTGGCATGGTTCATATTCCTTGTTAGGTGATGTTGGCTTCTTATATTTTCTCATAGGGGAATTAGTATGCTTCTACCATTTATTCATGAGAGACCTTGGTTTTTCTTACTGAGTATACTCATATTCTCACCCAATGTATATAAAACTTTTTTTAGGTTTCTGAGAGGAATACACGGATCACTCTGGGCATTACAAGATCAGACTTTGGGATAGTTTTTGTGTCACTGCTTAGCCTTATTTTTGGTATTTACCTTGGATACTCTTGTTTTGTTAAAATTATATTTTAAACAAGAATTTGGGATGGTTTTGGATTTCATATATATATATATATATATATATATCTCTCTGTGTGTGTGTATTGGATTAGTTTTGGAGTGATCCATCTTATCTCTCGATCTTGTTTTCATATAAAGGGTAACACTTCCCATATTTTGAGATCTTTGTACCCTCAGTGCTAATCGCCACCCCGGGGCCTACTGGATGTTGGACTCAAGGGGGGGGGGGTCATTATCTCTCTTCCTTCATTTCTAGCTCAATAGTAGAACCTTTGGAGGGAGGGGATTGTGAAAGAATGGTATAAAAGGTCATGGTTGAGAGATACGATAGATTTTGTAGCTAGACATAGTGAGGATTTCATAGATTAGTAGGGAAAAAATGTCAGGTGGTATTGGTGAATGACATAGGCTAGGGAAGACTGCCTAGGAAATAGGATTTTAGGCCCCCTTGTGATCTGATGCAAGGACTCTGAGTCTGCCAAATGACTATGTGAGGCTACACCATTTTTAGGGTATAAACCCTATGAAATTTACATGCATCATAATGAATTGTGTTCATATTTTAATTGATCATTTTGGGAATTTAAATAATCAACGGGTTAAAATGAATCTTAAATAAACTTCCATACTACTCGGGCTTGAGTTCCTTGTTAACCTCTTTCATCCATAACACCCAGTCATCTTCCGCATGTAGTGTAGGTAGTATAGGCTTAGTAGCCCGACTCAGTCAATTGATGAAGGCTGATCAGGTAGAGGATGATGATCAGTGGTAGAAAATTCTACATGACTTTTACTGGTAGGCTATGAGAAAGTACAAGGGTTGTGTTTCAGTCATGGAGACAGAGAGTTGGGTCGAGGTATGTGTGATCACCTTAAGCTTGATCTAGGCTCTGAGAAAGTACTGGGTTCCTTTGGTAGTGAGCCAGATGTGGGGAGCCATGCATCAGTGGGGGATGTTGTACCTAGGAGAGAGAAAAAAGGACGTGTTTTTTAAAGATGAATATGAGAAGGAGTTTTGGGTAGAATTTATTTCTTCAACCATGAAGGCTGAGAAGAGGTTTGAGTAACTCTCCCTCCAAGAGGGGAGTATGTTGGTATGGGATTTGTGTATCAAGTTCAAATATATCCTTCATTTTCTTCAAAACCTCTTTCTAGATTAGGAGACTCATGTGGGATGTCTAGATGAGGAACTTAGTCTTCTCTCTAGTACGTGGTAACTCCCATTACCTTGTTGACATACATAGAGGTATAGAAGAAGGTAGAGGTAGTTGAGTGGATGAACTCATGAGGATGTCTACCATGAGATGTGATCCATCAATGTTATTCTAAGGGAATGTCTACCAATATAAAGTCTTAGGATCCGAGGCCTTCTATGTTTTGGCTAGCGGGGAGTCGACTTCAGTAGTTCCTCTTTCGACCATTAGGCTCTTGTGCTTTTCTTGTGAACTTGTGACCAAGGGGATTTTCGTATGGAGCCTATGGGAATAATCAGAGTTTGTGTCTTATGGCCATTCAAGATCAGTATAGTGGAGGTTGGTAGGTTCAGTTCCCTCCTCATTAGTAGTTTCCACCTAGGTCTCTTCAACATCAGGGACAATAGGCTCTTACTCTACTGAGGGGGGATGTAGTAGGTAGAGGAAGACCTCAGGGTGTTCCTTAGGGACCTCATCCTAGTCATGGTTGGGGAGGTGGTCATCAGAAGAGTAATGGAGGATTTGGGTGTGGTTAGTTACATACCATAGAGTTAGTATTTCCAATAGGGCTAGTGGTCATTCGAGGTATGACCAGTTTTTTCAGTACTACTACTTTCACTTGTTTAATTCAAGAGAATTTCACTCATTTATTGCACCTGGTCTAGCCCATGCACTAGTTATAGATGTAGATAGGCTTCTTGTTCCCTTGGTGTTGAGTACGCCAATCAAGGGTCAGATTAGATTGTTTGATGTATGTCAGGGATGTAGGCTGATGATGGGGACACATCAGTTTCATGGGGATCTTTTCTAGCTATAGATGTAGCCATAAAATTTCATCCTTGGAATCAACTATTTTTATAATGTTCCTGCTATTATTGACTACTTACAAATGGGAGTAATTTTTTCAGATGTGGTTGGCCAACGTGTGTATTTCATTGGCGAGTAGAGTTTTCAGATGGGCTGTTGGTGTGTGGATCCTCTTCCTTCCTTGTTGGCTGAGCTGTCGGTAGAATCGGTTGATTCTGATATGGAGGAGGTTCCCAGTGTTGTTGGGGAATTTATTTTATGTTTCCCCCTATGAGGTTTTGACTCTAACCCCTCAACATGATGTTGAGTTCAGGATAGACTTACAACCTAGTTATTGTCCGATTTTGATGGATCCTTATCAGATGACACCTTCTGAGTGGTGGGAGATAATGATTCATATTGATGACTTGATGAATAAGGGATTTATTAGGCCCATTGTGTCACTATAGGGTACTATAGTCTTTTTTGTGAAGAAGTTAGATGGTGGTCTGAGGTTTTTTATAAACTACTGGAGGTTGAATTAGGTAATGGTCAAGAATAGTTACCCTCTGCCAAGGATAGATGATCTTTTCAACTAGATAAGGGGATAAATATGGTTCTCTAATATTGATATGTTGTTTTTATATCACTGGTAGAGGATTAAGGAGGATTATATCCTAAATAATTCTTTTAGGTGAAGGTTTAGGGGACTTCCAATTCATTTTTATTCATTTAGGTGTTACGAATGAACTGGCCATGTTCATGGGGATCACGAACTCAATTTTCTATGAGTTCTTGGACCTATTTGTCTTCCTATTCATTGATGACATCTTGATCTACTTGAAGTCATAGGAGGAGCATACCAAGCATCTAAATAATATATTGGAGGTTCTTTGACGCCACCATCTCTATGAGAAGTTGTCCAAGTATAAATTATGGACACGTGCAGTGAATTTACTCGAACAAGTGGTGTCATAGAAGAGTGTAGTAGTGGAACCATCGAAGGTTGAGGTCATTTTTTCTTGGGTAGTACACAAGAATGTGGTAAAGGTTCATAGTTTTCCTAGTATGACAAGATACTATCAGATATTTTTACCCAATTACTCTTGATTTGTAGCTCCGTTGATAGCTTTGACAAGAAACGATAGGGATTCTATGTGGAGTGAGCAGTGCTAGGCAGTGTTCGACTATCTGAAGGGGACGTTGGTAAATTCTACCATGCTCTTTTTTCTAGAGGAAGGGGTGATGTTAACGGTGTTTTGTGACTCATCTTGACTAGGATTGGGATTCTTATTGATGTAGTATCAAAGAGTTATCTTTTATGGGTCTAGAAATTTATGTCTCCACAAATGTAACTATTCAAACCATCATCTAGATCTAGTAGCGACAGTTTTTCACTAAAGTTTTGGAAACATTACCTCATTGGGGAGTGATTTTTGGTCTTCACGGATCAAAAGATCTCAGATTATATCTTTTTCTAGTGAGATTTGAACTTGTGATAGTAGAGGTGGATAGATTTTCTTTTGGAATATAATTTTGATATATATTACACCTTTGAGAAGGAGAATGATTTGGATGATTCTCTAAGAATGAAATTGTAGAAATAGGTTATTTAGGAATCTGAGAAAGATTGGATGGCGATGGAGGAGTTGTATTACTTTCACCTAAATGTAGGAATGGATGGTGGTAGAGGATATCTATTTTAGATGAAAGTGCAGTCATCTCTAATGCAGCAGGTGGAGGAGTCTCAGTGGGGAGACTCAGAGGTAGAGGTGATGCCTGATCACAGTGACCATGGTGATGCTCTGGAGGGACGGTTGGTGGGTGGTTATAATCAGATTTTATTTTTTGTGAGGATGTTTGTTCTATTGGCGACGCACGAGGGAGTCCTCTGTGAGTTTCATACCTCTCCCTTGGAGATGTACCTAGAAGTTCCCATGATTTAAAATGTCTTGAAGGATCTTTTTTGGTGGCCCATGATGAAATGGCTGGTAGAGGAGTTTTTGGAGAAGTTATTAGTGTGCCAATAGGTGAAGTCTGAGAAATATGTTTTGGTGGTTTTTTTTACAGCCCATAGATATCCTTAAGTGGAAATAGGATGACATCTCAATGGATTTCATCACATTGTTACCCAAGGATTAGGGAGTATGTGAATTAATATGGGTAGTGGTGGATCATATAATGAAATCAACTCACTTATTAGTAATTAAAGAGTTGGGTGCGTTGGATACCTTCTCCAGGAGGTATGTGGATGAGATGGTGTGGATTCATGGAGTTATGAGGTCCATTTTCATGAACTGGGATACATGGTTTACCTCAAGGTTCTAGAGGGGAAGGAAGCATGATTTTGGAATTTTTTTTATGCCTCAACACTACTTTCCACCCTTAGACAGATGGGTAGATATAGAGAATCATCTAAATGATGGAGGACATGATACAGTCATGCATCTTCCCCTTTGGAAGATCTTGGGTGTGACACTTTCCCTTGATAGATATTTGTTACAATAATAGCTATCACCCTTCCATTGGAATGGATCTATTTTTAGATTTGTACAAAAGACTATGTGGTTCACCCTTCTGCTAGATATAGGATGGGGAGATGTTTGTTCTTGGTCCCAAGGTAG
Organism: Viscum album; assembly: GCA_963277665.1. Lineage (NCBI taxonomy): Eukaryota > Viridiplantae > Streptophyta > Magnoliopsida > Santalales > Viscaceae > Viscum > Viscum album. The sequence continues at coordinate 832,483,966 of OY728159.1, read as the reverse complement.
TATAGAGCACAATAGAGAAGGTTCTGCATGTCCATGAGAGGTTGAAAGCAGCACAAGACTGGAAGAAGTCATATGTCGATCGAAGGAGGAGACCCTTGGAGTTTGAAGTTGGGTACCATGTGTTCTTGAATGTTTCCCCTCGACGTGGGCAGTAGAGGTTTGGTAGAGGGTGAAATATTTCTCCCAGGTTCATTAGACCCATTGAGGTGTTGGGGGAGTTGGAGAGGTGGCACACCAGTTGTCACTGATATTGTAGATGGAGAAGTTACACAATGTCTTTCACATCTCTCAAATTCATAGGTATCTTCCCAATGAATTCCATGTCATTGAATAAGGCAAGTTGGATGTCAAAGATGACTCAGTGTTTGTAAAGAATCTAGTAAAGATCCAGGATCATCGGGAGAAGCTATTTGTAGATGGACCACTCCCTATGTTCATGTGTAGTGGAGGTATGGTGGCCTAGAGGCGAGTACTTTGGAATGGGAGACACATATTCATGCCAAATACCTGGAGTTGTTTTGAGTTTCATTTTTCTTTGTTTCATTATGTGTTTCAATTTTTGAAGCTTGTTTTATATGATGAGTTGTTCTCCTTGCTTTTTGATGCGTGTGGTGGAATGTAAGATTATGTGTTGACATGCAGAATGGAGAGTAATTGATTCCTAATCGATACACATTAATTGTTATGTGATTAAACCCATATGGGTGAGTCATTTCCACCTAGAGAGAATAGTATTGTGACATGGAGGAAGTAATTACCCAATTCATATGTCCAAAAAGCGTGTGTTTTGGTTCTTGTGTAGTGTGTCTTGTGGTCAGTTGGTGTAGTAGATGTTAGAGGAGGTATTCATTGATGTTGAGGTTTCGCTCTAGATTTTGAATAATATAGGGTTGTTTATCATTGGACATTTAGGTGTCTAAATAGTATCAATGTTTCAATTATATCAATATCATTGAGTGGTATCTTATGGGTTGGTTGTTCAGACTGCTCTTTCTTCTAGGTTTGGTTTTGAATTCTCAAGGGAGAAAATAGTTTGAGATGTATATAATGTAATGTCCTGGTCCTCTTCGGTCTATTACTTTATAAACATATGGTGGTTAAGGTGTTCTGGGAGGCAACGGTGACTCATTTCATGAGTTTTAAAAAACCATGTTTTTTCAATGATGAGTTAGGGATGGTAGGTTGATAACGGTGAGTTAGGTTTGGTGACTCGCAACAATGGGTCGCACCAGTGAATCGTCCAATGGTTCAACACTAATAGCGAGTTAGGACTAATGAATAACAATGGTGGGTTGCACCGGTGAGTCGTCTAATGGTAGGTCCTAGATGTTGGGTCAACACCAGTGACTCACAGTGGTGGTTTGTACTGGCGAGACATCCAATAGTTAGTTTCCCTTGTGATTCATCCAATGGTGCCTCTTCTAGTGGTGACTCACCGAACAGTATCTCACCAAATGGTGACTCACCAAATGATGAGTCACAGAATGGTGACTCACTTAACAGTGACTCACTAAACAGTGAATCACCACCAGTAGATTGCACCAGTAACTCGCCTAATAGTGAGTCAATTTATATAGTTTGTAAATTTCCAGTTTTCCCAAGTTTCTCCAGTTTCACCACATTAACTTTTTATTTGATGTAAAATGAGTTTAAAAATATTTTTAAGTGATTTTTAATCTGTTTCAAAGGATATAAAAAATATATTTAAATTCCTAAAACTCGAGAGGCTTTTAGAAAGTATAAACATGTGGTCTTGATCATGATTCATCTCTAATAGATTTTGAAACTGTTTCCTCCATTGATATAAGATATGTCCATTTTAATGTCAACACCCTTTATTCCATGTATGTTTCCCTTTAATCTTAATACAAGGAATCCATAATCCTTTATCCCTTGAGGATACATGCATCTATGTTTCCCTATTGGATCATTTTCCCTCAAGTTTTGCATACCCCACTATTTGGTTCAAGTGGGAGGTGTTGACCATTTATTTCTTGAGGTAGGGATCCCTTCATCTCTCTTTTATTTGTGTATCATGCAGAGTGGGTGTATGAATGTCCTCTTGTGAAAGATAGTAGGATTCCATGTTCATAAATATAAATAAATTTTTTTAAAGATCAAAATATGGGGATAGTAAAAAGTGACTTGTGTTATGATTTATTATATGTTGATATTGTGTCTTGTATGGGAAAATCACTGACTAAAAATCATGGTCATTGGTGGAATTTGTTTCTGTACCTAGATTGGCCTGTGAATGATTGTTACTGGTCTTCTAATGAATGACTATATATATATATATATGAAATTGATTATCCTTATATATTCAGTTAAATAAATATATTCCCCATGATCGAACTTGTTCTATGGTCACCCTTGAAATTATAAAGTATAATTAAAGAACAAGAGACATGTTAAATCTGTATGTTGTTCCCTGTATGGGTATGTTGTGCACTATTAAGGGTATGTCCATGTGTGGGGTGGTTCATAGGCTGTAATATAATATCTTGTTGAGATATTGAAAAATTGTGGAATGGATGAGAAATGTTGTGTAGTGGTACTATAACTGGGTTTTGTTTTGTTTGTGTTGCTGGGTTTGTTGTGTTTATATAGTGGGGATGTCAATGGTTGCAATAAGGGGATTTTATGGGAGTGGATATGAGTTGGTGGTTGTTTTATTGTGGTTTATATTGTGTATTGGGCTTAATGACATTAAATAATGATGATGGAATTGGTTGTAATGGGCATAAAGTGGAGAGAAAACGTGGAGTGGGTTGTTTTAGATTTGTTCTTCTTCCTCTGAGTGGTTTATGATGTCTGTATTGTGAGGCATTGTTCTTGGTATCTTACCAGGTTGGAATGGAATGAATATATGGATTTATTAATAAAGAAATATATTTGGATAAATGAGTTAGTTGTGTTTATGAATTGAATTATTTCTTGTTGTGTAGTTGTTCATTTTGAGGTAGAAGTAAAGGTGTTTTAGGGGCTATTTTTTTGGAAAACCCATAGGGTGGACTATGTAATTGATACCTATATATATATATATATATATATATATTTATAATTCCTTGTGATTTCTATATTCACCTCTCCTTAGCTGATAACTATGTGGTAAACACACCCATTGTTATGGTGGATGGTGTCTTTTCCCAACATCCCGGTGGGAGGATGGATGGTTGGATATTGGATCTTCCTTAATTCATTATATAGACATTGGTAAAATAAGAATCTTTAGATGGGCTATGGTGTGGTTTTGAGGTAAGGTGTCTTGGGGTGAGGTGTGATTTCCAAGGTGTCTACAGGATGATATGTGGTGAGATTTTCCAAGTGTCTTTAGGATGACGTATGGGTGTGGCCCAAGTGTTTATGAGTCGGATGTGGTGAGCTTCATTTTTACCAGGTTGAGGGACTAGATCTAATGCCCAGGTGTGCATGGGTAGGTTGTGAAATGGGGATTGTGGAAGAGTGTGGAAGCATTAGAAAATTTTCTATTAGGGTATGAGTAGTTAACCATTGGGAATTAGTACGATGTACCCAAACATCGATGTAATTTTTATATTACTATACCTGACTTGAATTATTTGGTAAGAATGGCTTTGTGGGTTTTTAATGGCTAGTATTCCTTGATAGGTGCTGTTGGTTTCTACTATTTTATCACAGGGGAATTAGTATTCTTCTCCCACATGTTCAAGGTAGACCTTGGTTTTTCCTATTAAGTATACTCATATGCTCACCCTACCTATATAAAACTTTTATTTAGGTTTCCCGGAAGACTATGTGGACCATTATAGGCATCACTAGCTTGGTCTTTGGGACAATTGGCATGTTGCTACTTTTCCTTGTTTTTGGTCTTTACCTTGGAGACTCTTGTTTTTTAGTAGTTATATTTTAAACATTTATGTGGTATTGTTTTGGATTTATTATATATATATATATATACGTCTTGGATTTGTTTTGGGATGAACCATATTATCACTTGATCTTTTTTACTTATTAAGGATAATTCCTCCCATATTGTGAGATCCTTGTACCCTTAGTGATAGTCGCCACCCCAGGGCCTACTGCAGGACTTGGGGGATCATTATCTCTCTTCTTTCTCAAGAGTGGAACCTTTGGAGGGAGGGGGTCATGACACCCCCATACACATCATTATGTAATGAGAACAACTCATCATATAAAACAAGGTTCAAACACCGCAGAACAAGATGAAACAAAGAAATATGAAACTCAAAAAAACTCTAGGTACTACTCACATATCTACATCTCCCTTTCCCAGATACTCTCCTCCAGGACACCATGCCTCCAAATCACACAAACCAATGGAATGGTGCATCTATGCATCACATTTTATAGAATATCCTAGGCCTCTACTAGATGTTCCATGAACATCGTGTCATATTTGACATCCAACTCACCCTAGTCAATGAAATGGGATTCATCATGAAGATATCGATGAAGCTGAGAGACGTGAATGATGTCGTGGACCTTATCCAACTATTGCGACAACACCAAATGGAATGCCACCTCACAAACTCACCCCAATACTTGAAAGAGTATAATGAACCTAGGATAAATCTTTCTCCTTATGCCGAACCTCTACATTACACGTCGAGAGGAATCCTTTAGGAAAATGTGGTCCCCATTCATAAACTCAAAGGGTCTACTCATATGATCGACATACGACTTCTGCCGGTCTTGTGCTGCTTTAATCCTCTCATAGAAAATCTTAACCTTCTCTATTATGCTCTATATTACCTCAGGTCTAAGAACAACTCTCTCCCCATCCTCTATCTAGAATAAGGGTGAATGAAATAGTCTTACTTACAAAGATTCAAACGGAGACATGAAAATTGAAGATTGATAGCTATTGTTGTATGAAAACTCTACCAAGTGCAAGTCTCACACCTAAGATCTACCAAAATCCAAGATGCATGCCGGCAACACTTTGGTGGATCTTAGGTGCGATAATTTCACTTAGTAGAGTTTTCCTACAATAATATCTACCTCTATTCCATTATCATGTCTCCATTTGATGATTTGTATGGAAGAATGTTCCATTCACCCTTGAGCTGGACAGAGGATGGGGATACCGCTGTTCTTGGACTCAAGGCAGTATAGAGCACATTAGAGAAGGTTCAAATTCTCTCTGAGAGGATAAATGCAGAAAAAGACTGACATAAGTCATATGTTGATCATAGGAGGAGACCCTTGGAGTTCATGTTTAGGGACCACATGTTATTGAATGTTTTCCCTCAATGTGGGAAGAAGAGCTTTGGTAGAGGGAGCAAGATTTCTCCTAGGTTCATTGGACCCTTTCAGGTGTTGGAGAGAGTTGGTGAGGTGGTAAACCATTTGGAGTTGTCACCGCAGTTAGAGAAGGTCCACACCATCTTTAACATCTCTCAGCTTCATCGGTATGTACATGATGACTCAAAACTCATTGAATGGGGTGAGTTAGATGTCGAAGAGGTAATGACGTTTGTGGAGTGTCCAGTAGAGATCCAAGATCATCAAGAGAAGGTGATGCATAGAATGACCATTCCCTTAGTTCATGTGATGTGGATGCATAGTGGAATGGAGGAGAGTACTTGGGAAACGGACATGCATATGTGTGATCAGTATCCAGAGTTTACTTTGAGTTTTGTTTTTATCTATTTAATCTTGTGTTGTGATGCTTGAACCTTGTTTTATATGATGAGTTGTTCTCCTTAATTAGTGATGTGTGTGGTGGTGTCACGACCCCCTCCATCCAAATGTTCACCTACTAAGATGGAAATTAAATAATATAGATAATGACCCCCTGATTCCCACCTCCAGAAGGCCACATGGTGGAATCTAGCACCAAGGGTACACAGATCTCACTATATAGGAGGAATTATCCTTTATAAGTAAACAAGATTGAGATATAAGATGGTTCATCCAAAAAAAACCAATATATATATATATAAGAAATAAAAAAAATCCCACATGCATGCTTAAAATATAACTATTACAAAATATGATTCTCCCAGGTAAATACAAAAAACAAGGATAAGAAGTGACACGAAAATTGCCCCAATGTCCAAGCTAGTGAGGACCACCATGGTACACGTAGTCCTCCTGGAAATCTGAAAACAATTTTATATAGGTAGGGTGAGCATAAAAGTATACTCAGAAGGAAAAAACAAGGTCTCTCTTGCATAAGTGGGAGAATAATAATAATTTCCCAATGATAAAACAATAGAAACCAACCTCCCCTAACAAGGAACAATAGAAAACCAAAACACGCCAAGGCATGCTCAACAAATAAGACAAGTCAAGAAAATTAATATAAAAATAACATCGATGTTTAGGCATCACATACCACTTCCCACTGGTTAACTGGTCATACCCTAACAGAAATTTCCCTAGCACTTCCACACTCTTCCACAAGCTCTGTTTCACAACCTGTCAACACACACCTAGGACTTAGAGCTAGTCCCGCAACCTAGGAAAATGATGCTCACCACATCCATCCCATAGAAAAATGGTCCACAACCATACCACATCCCACCCACAGACACCTAGGACACAACCATACCTCATATCGAAGGCACCTAGAAAATCATACCACATCTATCTCATTGACCCCTATGAAACCACACCTCACCTAAAGACACTTAGGCCTCGCAACCACACCCCAACATTCCCAAAGAGTCTTGCGCTACCAATTCCAAGAAGAGGGAGTATAGAAGAGCCAATATTGAGCCATCCATCCCCCACTGGGATATTGGGAAATGAAACCCTCCACCATGAAATAGGGGTGTTCAGCACATAATGCTCAACTAGGGTGGGGTGCATATAGAAATCACAAGAATTAAAAGTATATATATAGGTATCAATCACTCATCCAACCCTATGGATTTTTTCAAACAAAAAGCCATCCCACAAAATTACTTGGTTATTACCTATAAATGCACAACTACATAAAAATCCAGAATTCAATTAATAACCCCAACCAAATCATTTAAAAAAATTTCTTTCTTTATTAATAAATCTGTTTATTCATTCCATTCCTACCCAAGAAGCTACCAATAAAAACACATCACAAGCCACATAGTATAAACCAAATAGAGTAAGATGAAAAAATCTTAAATAGGAAACTACACATTTCCTCTCCACTTTATGCCCATTCTAAACACTAATATCATCATTATTCAAAGTCATGCAGCCCAATACACCACCTCAACCACAAAAAAACAACCACCAACAGACAAAAAATCCCATCAACTCCAATTATCGCAACCATCAACAGACTCGTTCTACAAACACACCACACCTGTGAACACAAACAAAAAACAACCCAGTTGTAGTCCCACTGCACAACACTACCCATCTATTCCATAATAAATAAATATCTCAACCTAATATTCTATTACACCACCCAAACCACCCTTTACACAACCCTACCCTCAAAAGTAGCACCACCCAACCATACAAGGGAAAAATTAATTATTTTAAAAGGCTCTCATTCTTTTATAATACTTTTTAAATTCAAGGGTGACTGTAGTACATGTTAGATCCTAGGGAATCCATTTATTTAACCAATTATATAGGTTAATGAATTATATATATATATATAGTCATTTAGAAAAATACCAACAACAAGCATTCACATGCTATTCTAGGTGCACAAACAAATACCACCAACATCCATGATTTTTAGTGGGTGATTTCCTATACAAAACACAATATAAATAGATAACAAATCAGAACACAAGTCAGTTTTTCTTAGCCCCACATATTGATCATTAAACCAATTTAATTATGTTTATTAACCCGATATCCTACTATATTCCACAAGAGGAAATTCATACATTCACCCCGCATGATACCAAAATAAAAGAGAGATAAAGGTATCTCTACCTTGAGAAACAGATGATCAACATCTCTTCCTTGCGTCAAACGGGAGGTGTTCAAGGATCCAGGTAAACATGATCCAATGGTGCAACACAAACAAAGGGATCACCGGGGAAGAAATGTCCAAGGACACCCAATATCAAGATTAAAGGGATATGAACAAGGAAGAAAGGGTATTGACATTAGAATGGCCATATATTATATCAATGAAATAAAGGGTTTCCAAATCCATTAGAGCCAAATCATGATCAATGCCACACATTTTGACTATCTAAAAGCCTCATGAGTGTTAGGAATTTAAAGATATATTTTATATCCATTGAAATGGATTCAAAATCACATAAAAAGAGTTTTAAACTCATTTTACATCAAATAAAATGTTAAAGGGTTGAAACTGAAAAAAATGGAAAAACTAAATATTTAAAAAATGTGGAAATTGAATCTCCATTAGGTGAGTCATAGGTTCAAGATACTAGTGGTGAGTCACCATTCAGTGACCTACCATTTGGTGAGTCACCGTTCGGTGAGTCTCCATTAGGTGAGTCACTATTCTGTGAACTACTGTTTGGTGAGCCACTGCTAGATGACTAACTGGTGTGACTCATCATTGGATGAATCACTAGTGCGACCCACCTTTCCATGTAACTGGTACTGACCCAAAATTTGTGACCTACCATTTGACAACTCATCAATACGAACCGCCATTGATAGTCACCAGATCTGACTTATTGTCAGTGAACTAACATTGGATGGATCACCAGTGCGACCCACTATTGCGAGTCACCGGTTCTGACTCACCATCAATGACCTAACATCCCTAACTCATCATTTTAAAAACTATATTTTGAAAAACTCATGAAATGAGTCAATGTTGCCTCCCCGAACAAATTAACCACCATATTTTTACAATGTAATGGACTATATAGGTCTAGGAAATTACATTAGATACCATTGAAACTATTCTTTCCCTCAAGAATTCAAAACCAAACTTATAAGAGAGAGGGGTTTGAACAACCGCCCCGTAAGAACCTCTCAAGGATCTTGATTTACTTGAAAAACCACTACTATTTAGACACCCCAATGTCCAATGATAAACCACCCTATATTGTTCAAAAGCTGGAGTGAATCCTCAACATCAATGAACACCTCCTCCTAAATCTACTACCCCAAAAGACCATAATACACACCACACAAGCACTAAAAGGCACAACATCTAGACATATGAATCAGGGAATTCCATCCTTCATGTCAAGATACTGTTCTCTCTGGGTGGCAATGAATCACCCACACAGGTTTAATCATATCTAAATTAATGTGTCTTGGTTAGGAATCAATTTACCCCCCTTTACACATGTCAATAAATAACTGTAAATTCCACCACCCACATCAAAAAGTATGGAGAAAAACTCATCATATAAAATAAGGTTCAAACATCTCAACACAAGATGAAATAGAGAAAAATGAAACTCAAAACAACTCTTTGTATTGGGAATGCATCTATATCTCCCTTGACCATGTACTCTCCTCTAGGTACCATGCCTCTATAAAACATGATCCTATGGAATGGTACGTATGCACAATACCTTCTCTTGATAATCCTAGATCTCTACTGGTAGCTCCACAAATTTCACGTCATCTTCAACATCCAATTATACTCAGTCAATGACATGGGAGTAATTTATAAGATACCTATGAATCTAAGAGAAATGAAATATTTCATGAAACTTCTACAAATGTGGCATCATCACCAATTGGTATACCACTTCGCCAACTCGCCCAAACCCCTCAAAGAGTTTACTAAACCTAGTAGAAATATTTCACCCTCTACCGGACATCTACTACCAATGTCAAGGGAAAACCATCAAGAACACGTGGTACCCAACATTGAACTCCAAGGGACTACTCATGTGATAGATATACGACTTATTTTGGTCCCATGATTCTTTCATCCTCTCATTGACAAGATTTTGTGCTCTATACTTCCTTGGGGCCATGAAAAAACGTCTCCCCGTCCTCTGTCCAACCCAAGGGTGAACGATAGTCTCTTCTATACAAAGATTCAAATGTATCCATGCCAATGGAAGAGTGATAGATTTTATTTTAATCAAAATATACTAAGGTAATGTGTCACACCCAAGATTCTCCAAAGTCCAAGATGCATTCCTGAAACATGTCCTCCAATGTTTGGATGTTTTACTCTATCTTCCCATGTATCTAATGGTGTAAAGTAGTACTAAGGTGTAACAAAATTCAAAAAGCATGTATCAATTCCCTCCTAACCCATGAGGTAAAACGAGCATCCCAGTTCAAGACAATAGAGCTCAGAAATTCATGAATCAGCACCACCTCATCCATATACCTCATGGCCAGGGTATCTACTATGCTCGACTCTTTAATCGCTAAGAAGTGAGATAACATCATCAGCTAATCCACCACTAACAAGATTGCATCACATTTTTACTGAGCCCTGGGTAACCCTATAATGATATACACTAATATATCATCCCATTTCCACTCGAGGAAATCTAGGGGATGAAAAAAACCACCAGGAGTGTGATGTTAAAACTTCACTTATTGGAACACTAAGCACTTCTCCAAAAACTCTGCTACTGCCCATTTAATCTCGGGACACCAAAAATGATCCTTCAAGGCATTGTAAATCGGTTGAACTACTAGGTAAAATTACAATTTATAGTTATAAAAGTCACAAAGGACTCCCTCATGAATCAACACTAGAACAAACAACCTTCCACATAACAACATCTGATCCTGACTATCCTCTAACCATCCCTATGAAGCATCACAATGGTCATCGCGATCTTGAATCACCACTAACTCTATGTCTCCCCACTGAGATTCTTCCACATGCTGCATCAGAGATGATTTCACTTTCATATGAAATAGATATCATCTTCCACCATCTATACTTACATCTAGGTGTAAGGATGCCAACTCCTTAATCGCCTTCCAAGATTTAGTGGATTTCGGAACAACATCCTTCTACAATATCCTACTCAGAGCATTAGCCACAACATTACACTTCTCTAAAGTGTATGAGATATCAAAATTGTATTCCTAAAAAAAATTCATCTTCCTCCTCTATTTCAAGATCTAATATCATTGGGAAAATATATACATAAATATCAAGTTATCTATGAAGAACACAAAGCTCTCCCCAATGGGGCAATTTCACCACAACTTCAGTGAAAAAATGACTGCTGCTAGATCGAAATGTTGGGTGGAATAGTTACGTTCATGGAGACATAACTGCCTAGACCCATAAGAGATATATCTTCACTTCTACATCAACATGATCCCAATACCATTAGGGATGAATAACAAAACACATTGTACATCACCCATACCTGTAGAAACTGGAGCACTAACCAACTTCTCCTTCAGACAGTCAAATGCTGCATGACACTGCTCACTCCAAAAAAATCTTTTTCCCTTTCAGTCATAGATGTAAATAGAGCTACAACTAGAGACAAAATAGGATAAAAATATCTAGTAATACCCTATCAGACTAAGAAAACTAGGAAACTCGACCAAATTCATGGGTGATTCCCAAGAAAAAGCTGACTTGACCTTCAACGGGTCCACTTCTACACCCTATTGTGACATCACATGTCCAATGAAATGCACCTACTATGTCTAGAAATTATACATGGAAAACATCCCAGAGAGCTGGTGGTATCAATGAACCTCCAAGACATTCCTTATATGCTCAGTATGACCCTATTATGACTTCAAGTAGATAATAATTTCTTCGATGAATACGAAGACAAACCGGTCCAAGAACTCAAGGAAAATAGAGTTCATGAACCCCTTAAAAACTACTAGCGCACCTTTCACACCGAATGACATAATTGAGAACTCAAAGTCCCCTTACTTGCAACTTAATGTAGTATTTGGGATATCACCATCCTTCATCCTCAGTAGGTGATACCCAAAATGCATATCTATTCTAGAGAACCATATTTATCCCCTCATCTATTTGAAAATATCATCTATCCTCGAGAGTGGGTAACTATTCTTTAATGTTACTTGATTCAACCTATGGTAGACTATAAAAAACCTCATACCACCATATAACTTATACAAAAACAAGACTAGAGCACCCTATTCTGACACACTAGGCTTGATAAATCCCTTCTTCATCAGGTCATCAATCTGAATCTTTAACTCCCACAACTTGGATGGTTACATCTGATAAAGAGCCATCAAAATCAGACAAGCACTGAGATGTAAGCCTATCCTGAAATAAACATCACACCAAGGGTTTAGAGTCACAAAATTCTCATGTAAGACCTCCAAGAACTCCCCCAACAAAATTGGGAACCTCCTCCATCTTAGAATCCACCAATTCCACTGACAGCTCGACCAACAACGAAAGAATAGGATCCAAATTCCAACTTCTAATCTGACAAGTCCGCTCGCCAATGAAACCCTCACACTGGACATCCATGTCTAAAAACATGACACTCCTTCAGATGCAGAAGATAACCAAATGCACATAATACAACCAGTTAATGCCAAGGATGACATTGTATGTCTATATCTGTTGCCAAAAAAGATCCCCATGAGACTGATGCGACCCCATCACCTGTCTAAATCCCCGACATACATCAAACAAGCTAGTCTAACCCCTGATTGGTGTACTCAACACCAGGGGGAAGGGAATCCTATCTACATCTAGACTCCAAGCATAGGCTAGAACAGGTGTAACAAATGAGTTCTATGCTCCTGAATCAAATAATGTGAAAGCATGAGTATTGAACAAATTGATCATACCTCGAACGATCTATGGTGTTGGTAAACTGCTGCCTATGTGGTGTGTAACTGACCACGCCCAAATCCTTTGTCCCTATACTAATGACCACATCCCCAACCACACCCAGTTCAAGGTCCATGAGGAACATCCTATGGTCAGACTTCACCTACTCTGTCTCTCATCAGTGGAGAAAGAGCCTATTTTACCAACTACAGAAATTTCCTAGGTGGAAACTAATGTTGAGGATGGAACTGAACCTTCCCATATCCACCATAATAAGTTCGAACGACCATAAAAAACTAACTCTAAATATTCCCATAGGCCGCACAGGTGAAACACCTTGGTCCAATGTTCAATAGAAAATCATGAGGACCTAAAGGATGAAACATGAACTATTGAGGTTGACTCCCCACTGGCCATAACCTGGAAGGCCCTAGTACCTAAGACTTATAATAGTAGCCATTTCCTTCGAAGAAAACTGTTAGCTACCCTCTTACAGTAGAAATAATCATGAGTGAATCTGCTAAACTATAAGCACGTTCTTCTAGACCTCCATGTACATCGACAAAGTGATGGGAGTAACCAAATAATTGAGTGATGGACAAAGTGCCTCTTATAGACAACCCCCACAAGACTCCTCATCCATCAATAGATCTGATGAAAAATGAAGGAGATTGTTGATCATGATCCCCAACTCCTGTACTTAAATACTCACCTATTAGAGGGAGAGTAAATCCTACCTCTTCTCATTATTCATGGTCGATGAAAGTAATTTTTCTCAGAAATGATTCTCATAGTCATCCCAAAAAACATCAGCCTCTTTCTTCTCTCCCAGGTATAACAGCTACCCCTGACATGCGACTCCCCACATTTAGCAGACTGCCAAAGGAACCCAGTACTCTGTTAGATCCCAGATGAAGCTGAAGGAGATCATAAGAACCTAGAGCCAACTCTTAGTATCTTTGTATGAAATTCTTCCCTCATACTTTACCAGAGTCTTTAACTGGAAAGAATATAACATTTTCTACCAACGATCATCATCCTTTACCCAATAAACCCTTTGTCGATCGATCAGATCAACATATTGAACCTCCTCTACCTTCACTACCCATAGACGATGACCAGGCGTCATTGATAAAAGAGGTGAACAAATAAATACTAAGCCGGAGTAGTATGAAATTTTATTTAAGATTCATTTTAACTGATTATTTTTTTAAATTCAAAAAACAATAAATTCAAATAAGAAAACAAATCATTATGATACATGTACTTTTACTTGGGTCACTATCTTAAAAATAGTGTAGCATCACTTGGTCATTCAGTAGACTCAAAGTTCTTACACTGGATCAAGGGGGGCCCAAAATTCCTTATCCTAGTCGGTCTTCCATAGCCTATGTCACACAAAATGATCAGTAGACACTGTTTCCCTACTAAACCATGAAACCATCACTGTTTCTAACTCTAAAATCCATCCTATCTCTCAACCATCGCCTTTTATACCATTATTTCATGACCCCCTCCATCCAATGGTTCCCCTCCTATGTTGGAAATGAAGGAAGTGAGACAATAACCCCTCTATTCCCACCTCGAGTAGGCCCCGAGGTGGGGACTAACCCCAAGGGTACAAGGATATCACAATATGGGAGGCATTAACCTGTATAAGAAAATAAGATTAGGAAATAAGATAGATTATTCCAAAAAAAATCAAAGACATATATATATATATTATAAATCCAAAACCATCCCAAATTCATGTTTAAAATATATCTATTACAAAACAAGAGTCTCTAAGGTAAATACCAAAAAACAAGGCTAACATTAATACAAAAACTGTCCCAAATTGGAGCAAGTAATTCCAAGAACAGTCCATGTAGTCCTCCTAGAATCTAGAAAATAGTTTTATATACATAGGGTGAGTATATGTGTATACACAGTAGAAAAAACCAAGGTCTCTCATGCACAAGTTGGAGAATCATACTAATGACATAGTGAAAAAATAGAAGAAACCAAAAACACATAACAAGGAATAATAGGCATCCCAACCACAGTAAGGAACACTCACCAAATAATGAAATTCAAGTAATGTAATATAATAAACACATAGATGATTGGTTATCCTACACTATTTCCAACTAGTTAACTGCTCATACCCTAACAGAAAATATCCCAATGCTTCCACACTCTTCCACAATCCCCACGCCACAACCCAACCACACACACCTAGTCCTTAGATATATTACAGAAAATTGGGAAAATGAATCTCACCACATCCCACCCACAAAAACATGGGCCACAACCATACCGCATCCCACCCACAGACACCTGATCCACAACCATTCTTCATCCCAAATACACTGGGAAAGCCCACCACATCGCATCTCGTAGACACCTAGGAAAGCACACCTCGCCCACAGATACATGGGCCTCATAACTACAACACAAACTTCCGGTAGAGTCTTGGCCTACTAATTCCTAGATGAGGGATCATGGAAGACACAATAACCAACCATCCATTCTCCCACCAGGATGTTGGGAAAAGACACCCTCCACCATAACAATGGGGATGTTAAGTACATAATGATCAAATAGGGTGGTGTGCACATATAAATCACAAGGGAGTAAAATTATATATATAGGTATCAAACACTAATCCTAACCTTGTAAATTTTTCAAACAAACAACCATCCCACAAAACACCTTTACTACTACCTCTAAATTCACAACTACACAACAAGACACAATTCAATTCATAACCCCAACCAACTCATTTAACCAAAATTTTTTATTTATTAAGAAATCCATATAATAATCATATACCTACCTAGGGTACTATTAAGAAAAACACATAAAAAACCACACAAAGTAAACCACACAAAGGAATAATAACAATGATAAAATATCCCACTCCACATTTCCTCTCCTCTTTACGCTCATGCCAACCACTGCCATCGTCATTCATCAAAGTTGTTCAGCCAAATCCACCAACTCAACCCTAAAAAAATAATTTCCAACTCAAATATACTACCATAAACTCCCCATATATCAACCATTGGTAGCCCCACTACACAAACACACCACACCCAATAAATAAAACAAAACACAACCTGCTTGCAGTCCCACTGGACAAAACTGCTCATCCTTTTTACAATCAATCAATATCCCAACCTAATATTCCATTACACCACCCAAACCACCCCACACATTGTTGTACCTTCAACTACATCACCACACAACCATACAGGTCACAAATTCTAGATTTAATAAGGCTCTTGTTCTTTAATTCTACCTTTTAATGTCATGGGTGATCGTAGAACATGTTCCATCCCGGGAATAAATTTATTTAAACAAATATTAATGGTTAGTTATTTCATGGGAGACTACTGAAGAAACATTTACCGGTTATTACAATAAGTAAAAAGGAATTAAGGATTATGTAATAGTGATATAAATTCTTTCTAGAATTCCACACGACTTCGAGTTTGTGACATTAGCCAACCTAGTAGTTACTAATGAGGTTTTGGTGGAAGACCATATTATAGATAGTATATCTATAGAGGTGAAGAAAATAGTCCCATGGGAAGAAATTTAATATCAATTTTCAAAAGGGGTCTCTAAAAATAGAAAATTCTTTATTGGTGGTATACAACCATCTTTTATAGAAGATGAATTAAGTAACTATTTATCAGCCTATGGTGATAATGTTTAACACAAAATTATTCTTGAACACCAAACTGGATGATACAAAGTCTTTGGTTTCTCGAATTTTGAGAATGAACAAAGTGTTTGGAAAATGTTTTTTAAAGGACGGACCCGGAAGATATGAGGAAAACTTATTGAGATAAAGAGATTTGGACCCAAAATAATTGGGGGTGAAAGTAAATATTGAGGGTATGTGAGTGGACATGATGGGAAAATTAGAAGAGATAATGAGAAGTATGGTGGGTTCAGTAGGTATTGTTCTTATAGAGTAAGACTTGGGTTTCATGGTGGATTTTGGGGATATGGGTATAGATTTTGATTTGGCAGGACAATGTATGGCGGAAATTCATATAGAGATTATGGGTTGGGGATCCCTAGTGGGTATGGTGGCTCAGAAGGTTATGGGGTTGGAGGTTATGGTGGAAATGGAAATGGTAAGAGATTTGGTGGGGGCACTATTTGTTCCATGATTGGGAGGTATCATCTTTTCTAAAATTGATGTAAACTTTAGTGTCTCTAGGAGCTTGATGTGTTGGAATTGTACTAGTTGATATAACTTAAAATAGTTTGGACTCTCTATATAATAGTAATATGTTACCATGGTCATCGTTTTATATAAAATCATCAGTTGTACATTTTTTAACCATGTTATGAATTTGAACAAAGATAATAAAAAACAATAAAAACAATACCAAACATTTAGCATACAATAGTCATGCCACTTATTTTCTTATCATATTATTCACTTAAATTCTTCTATATAAGTCAAATTTCATAGGCTGTAGTATTTATATCCAGCACACATACTATCATTAGAGTAATTTCATTAAATGTACTAAGTTATTAATGTACTTTTATTCATACAACACTGAAATATATAATATGATTATAGTATGTGGAAATTTTAATGTATTGAAATTTAACATTTGATGTCGTTTAGTATGTGAAATTGATATAACAGTACCCCTAGAATAGTGTATAATTATATAAGTGATTGAATACTACAAATATTTAGATTCATCAATTTAAAAGGAAGCATGTCTGAAATTGAATTTAAAAAATGATATCAAATGAGTAAATTAATATGCACTGTTTGAGAAAAATGTCATAAGAAAACTATATGAAATTTTTATAAATAAAAATTTGATAGGATTTCAGGATATGATATTAGAAAAAAATGAAAACCATAATAAAAAACATTTGAGTACCTATAAACCTCACTGGTTTGTGCATGAAATAATGAGAATAATTTAAAATGTAATCTTCATAATGTTTGGATAAACTGTTGCAACTCTGGACACAAAACTACACATTGAGTGATAAAATATTTATAATATTTTTTTGAAGAGAAAATTAAGAATTCAAATTGTATAATTTGGGATATAAAAATGTTAAAAAAATGTTTTAATAAATATATAGTTTTTAAAACTACATCGGTGTTCATGATATTATTTTTGAAAACTACATGTTCATAAAATAAAATAAATATGCAATAGGATCTTCAATTTTAGTTTGTAAAAATAGAGAAGAACTCCATGTAGTGACTTCAAAACCATGAAGTTATGTATATGAGGACCTTAATTGAATAGTAGTTGTGAACATATGTATAAGGAACTGACCTTATAATGTTACTTAATCTTGAATTTTAAACAAGAACAGAAATTATCACACATTTAGGATCTTTTATGGTTTAGAGTTTTAAGGAATTAGGGTAACTTACATACATAACATTCCACATTCATACAAAGAGGAATATATTAAAAACAGTTTCCATTTTTTTTCAAAATACAAGACATTAAAACATGAAGCATGATTTCATTAACAATACTCCATATCAAACATCACAAATCTCTTCTTTCTCTTACTCATCCTTATATCCCATGATTATTTTTAAAAACATGGGATGAGTATAAAACATAGTAAGGGATATAAAGATAGAAATCATTAGTCAAGTGATAACATAATAACCAATAAAACAAATGTCATAAAAACTCGAATGGATGGTATACTCATATTGTTTCCTTGGGAAATATTTACCATATCACTCTTACATCCACCCTTATATATGGAAGAAACTTTTGGTCAACTTCCATCTCCGGAGTACCCAATGCATTAGAGAGCTATAATGGGGTTCACCCATCATATCTTGAGCTATAATGGGCTCAACTAAACATATATTGAGATATAATGTTATCAACACAACATAAATAATTTCCAAATAACATATCATGGTAATAAATTTTCATGAAATCAAGATAAATCACTCATTCCGTATAAATATAAAAATAAAATCCCTTTGAAATTATTAGAGAGACTTTTAAAAGGATTTTAAAAGGAAAGTCCCTTAAAAATATGATTGAAGTGAGAATTATTAGAATAGAATGTAAATGGGAATACACTATAAATACACATAGTAATACATTATATAAAAAAATCATCACACCAATAATCTTAATACAACATAATGGATAAAGTAGAAGGTTAACCCAAAGATTGGAAATTGGGTTACGAATTCCCTTACCTTGGGTTCTTCTTACATAAAATGTGTTTAAAATTCTTGTATAATGGTTTAAAGAGTTTTATTAATATCTTACATAAATACATCCATATTTATAAACTGAAAATTATTTTATTATAAAATAATATTTCAAGCTTTTCCTAAAGTGACCCTCACCTCTCTTATAAAATGGCACTTCCCCTTCTCTTAATTACACACCTGAAAATCCATTTAGCTCATCAAACCCTACCCAAAAATCTTCCCAACTTCCATAAATTCAACCTAGAGGCCATACGTTGGTCATAAATCCAACGTATAGATCCCTTTTGATCAACTCAAAAAAAACACCCGAAGAAGAGGTAATAATTTCACCACCCTCTTTCATGTTCTTTTCTTCTTCCACCTCCTATTTCTTTGTTGTTTCCATACCAAAATAATAAATCCAGTACCTTCAATATAATTTTATGTTATTATAAATATGGTATAACTATATTCATTATTCTATCCTTCCAATAAATGAAAAAGCAACCATACGTGCGTACGTATGACTTACCATCTCCATGTCATGGTGTAGTTTGTTATTCAAACAATTTATTATTTGTATGTGTATATTAATTATTATAACTAATTTAAATAATAAATATCACAAGTTAATGATTCTGTATATATGATATACCATCCAATTACATATGATTTCATGATCAATATAATGATATTGTTGCTCGTGCGTACGTACAAATTACCATCTCCACGAACGCGATGAGACTCATTCTCCATCATAATAATTCAAGAATAATTTTTATTTTATGATTAAAAATAATTTTTTGAGAACATAATATCATTCTGGATATGGATGAAATAAATTCTATTCATAACAAACATGTCTTACGTAACCAAACATATAAAAGAAAATCAATCAGTTAACACCTGAAACGATGATACTACTAAAATATTATTAACAAAGCAATATTGGAAGATCATATATGATATCATATTTATGTATATGATTCATGTATAATTTAATTACAATGATTTAACTATAATACAGGAGGTTAATGTACCCTTGATCAAGTAAAAGTATAAGTTAAGGGTTAATTCTACAATCTCTTTACTTATCCGTGGTTGTTAATACGTAAGTATCTACTGGGACCTCTTTATCTTCCACATCTGTGTTTTATTAAAAATGTAATTCAGAACATTTTTACTATTTATTATACTATGGGTTAAAGTCATTTATACCCTTATTTGACCATATATGTTTTTAAAGGAATCTTTCCGTCTTTTTCCAAACAAGACACTTTATGAACTTTTCGAAAAAATTAATGTAAAAATGTCTTTTTTACTTACACCACGGGTGCAAGGATTTTCTGCCATTATAACATCGTCAAATCTCCCCATACAAGCTTATAATAATATTTTAAAAATAAATGTTTTGTTTTATAATTATATAAATTTTAAATGATCTGAAAATAGAAAGAGATATTTCTCAAAAAAAAGTTTTTAATATATCAACGTCAACATTCTTGGATTTATTTTATTCTTTTTTTAAGTTGATTTATTATGATACAAAACATCCATATTGTATTGAATGTTTTGTGATAAGTTTTACTGTGTATGTGTTATTTTAATACCATTCATGGTTAATGGATAAAGTATTGACATTTCGTATGCTAGTTTAAATACAAATGTTTATTTTATGTTTAAACCTTTTCATGTGAGGAATGCATTGGACTTTGTAAGTGATGGGTGGATACTGTTATAGCTCCTCGATGCATCGGTAAGTCTAATGATACAAACTAGTGTCTTGGCACAAGGCCTTGACAAAATTTTATTTGCAGTCTTGGTACAAGACCTTGACTACGTGGTTATGAAGTCTGACATTATGCATTCCATAATTATGAAATTGGCTATTGATATTGCATGAGATTATTCGACTAGTAGAATATAAATGTGAATACGCAAATGGAATTATTTGATTTATATTGGCCATATTATGTATAATTTTATGTTTAAAAGGCTTATTTTTTTGTCTTATACATTTATTTAAATTTTTTTTCTTATTTATGAAAGTTTTCTCTATATTGTTATCTTAACTGAGCATTTGAGCTCACCCCTTTCTATGTATTATTTTTTTCCGGTACATAAAGATGTATTTTATAGTTGAACTGCAAGGATAGGCTAAGGATATAAGTGTGTTCAAAGGGTACTAAATATTTTTGATGTTTTTATTTCATGATGTAATGTAAAACTTATGAATGTATCTAGTAATTCAAAGGCTACTAAACTAATTGGTATTTCAGGATTTGATCCCTTGAGATCATGCCAATGTAATGCAATAATGAACCGACTCTGGGCAACCAGTGTCTGGGAATTACTGTTTGTATCAGATAATGTTTAGTACCAAATTTAGATTCTAGATTTAGATAAACTCTGATTAGAGCACATTAACCTAAGATATACTCTGAGGATTATTATAGAATAACATCCTAGAATTTTGTTTATGTAGATATTTTGTGTGTTTTTCAAGCAATACATCTCTATCTAGATATGAGCAGGTAGAGGCGGCTCTGGCACATATGTACCCAGGAGTGAAAACTATTATAAGGTGTTTCGGGCTTTACCCGAGGTTTCCTTGTACAAGACAATATGCCTTGCTGCACTCTTGGTTATGACACTCCTAGGGGATATGACTAGGAAAATTTACATTTTTTTTACAAACCATTATAAAGGATTTCTGATTATATATGTCCTGATGGAAAACATTTTTATGATTGTTGATCATATCCATAAACTATTCAATTTATGTTAAGTGTTTTACAGGTTTGGAATTATGTATTGCGACTCATAATCTAATCATGTGTATGCCATTTTTTAGAAATGGCGTATAGTGGAAGTAATGGAAACTGTATCAATGCACATAATCCTTGTAAGGATTTCCCTCCTACTCCAGATAATTATAGTGGAGCTGGTGATGCCACTGGTGCTGATCAACTTATCACCATACTGGGAAAACTCACTCAGGTTATGAATAATAACCTTACTCGTATGGAGTACCCTGATCCATAATGTGGAGGATCAATGTTAGGATGATTCATGAGGAAACAACCACCAACATTAAATGGGAGTAAAAATCCATTAGTAGCTGAGCAATGGATAAATTCCTTAGAGAAAATATTTCATTCATTGGGGAGTAGCGAAGGGGAAAAAGTTGTCATGGTAGTTTATCGCCTCACGGGAGATGAAGATCGATTTTGGTCATTAATCAAAAACACAAATGAATATGAAGAAGTATCAAAAATGGAATAAAGGGAGTTTAAAGATATTTTATTAGAAAAATATTTTCCTCATGACCATTGAACAGATATGAAAAGACAATTTCTGAGTCTGAGGAAAAAGGAGGATGAGAATGTCGTAAAGTATGAGGCTAACATTACAAGGATAGTAAGTCATGAAACATATTATATTTGTAACCCAATTAGTAAGATTAATTGATTCTTTGATGGGTTAAAACCATTTCTCGGTCAAGAATTAGTCTCACAATCCTTATCATCGTACGAAGATATTGTCTCATGCACTATCAAGACAGAAAACGAATTCTATAAGACTTATGACATTAATGTAATAAAAGGGAAAATGAGATCTGATGAACACTCTGTAAATGGAAATAAGGAGAAGAAGGGAAATGTTTAATATCTATCATGCGTTAAATATAGGAAGAAACACCCCGATACTTCTCTAAAGGGAATATGAGTATGTTACAAGTTTAGTGAAAAATTCCACCAAGCTCGTGATTGCAAGGAGAAGAAAAAGGCTGTCAATGTTGAATGCTAAAATTGTAGAGAAATGGGGAATTATGAAAATGAATTTCTTAAGAACCAAGGGAACATACCTTAGAAAAGGACAAGGGAGCAATTCCAAGCTTATACGATCACTACTACTGAGGTTGAAGCTCCGAAAGATGTGGTGGCAGGTAATTTAATGGTTTACTCAAGTTTATACAATTCTTTATTTGATTCTAGATCATCGTATTGTTTCATACCTTCCTAGTTTTCTAAGAAAATTAGTTATTTTCAATTTCAATTAAAAATGGAGTTGTTAGTCAAAAAACCTAAGGGAAGTATCATCACAACAATGTTTTTTGAGTCAGTTTTAATTTGGGCATATAAATATTTTTTATCTACTGATCTCATTATCATACCCATTATTGAATTTTATATAATCCTCAAAATGGATTGTCTTTTGGACCGTGATGCGAAAATATATTATAAGAAGAATGAGGTTAAAATTTACAATTATGATAAGGAGTACCTTAACTTTAGAGGAGAAACATCACCACATGATTATTATCTTGATCCACCCCCACTAGCTCTACTAAATTAAATTATTAGGGAAGAAGAGAATGAAATAACTATGGGTGAGGAAAATAATGTTCAAAAAGAGTACGTGACTATTATGCAAAAATATGTTAATGTGTTTCTCGAGGATTTACCTGGACATCCTCCAGAATTATAAATTGTGTTTTTCATTGATTTAATTCCTGGTTCAAGGCCCATATAGAAGACCCCTTATAGAATGGTCACAGTGGAATTAGTGGAACTAAAGAAACATCTAGAGGAATTGAGTAATAAGGGATTTATTCACCCTAGTGTTTCTCCATGGGGAGCCCCTTTCCTTTTTGTGAAGACGAAAGACGAATCTATGAGGTTTTTCATTGACTACAAGGAGATCAATGCTATAACAATAAAGAAAAAGTATCCCCTACCTCACATTGATGATTTATTCTAAAAAATTCATGGAGCTCAATATTTTTCAAAGATTTACCTTCGATCTGGATATCATCTGTTGTGTGTGAAGAAGGAAGACATTCCAAAGACAAAATTTTGAACTAGGTATGGGCATTACGAGTTTACAAAAATGCTTTTTGGATTGACTAATGAACCCTCTATATTCATGGATATATTGAATAATTTTTTTAATGAATATATTGATGACTTTGTAGTGGTATTTATTGATGATATCCTGGTATAAAAAAAATTTATGAAGATCATGAAAATCACTTGATCACTATTCTGAAAACCCTCAGAATAAATGAATTATATGGTATGTTTAGAAAGTATGAATTCTGGCTTCAAGAGATTTCTTTTCTTGTCCATATTGTCTTTAAGGATGTAATCTCTGGTGATACTTCAAATACCAAGGCAATCCTAGAATGGAAAGCACCTACGAGTATAACTGAGGTACACGGTTTTATTGGATTAGTAGGTTATTATCGACAGTTCATCCCGAATATTTCCCGGTTGGCTAACACATTAACCAAGATCACACGTAAAGGGGTTATATTTGTTTGGAAAAAAGTTTGTGAAGAATGTTTGTAAGAACTGAAGAGAAGATTAGTCAGTGCTCCTATCATGAATCTACCATCAGGGAATGATGAGTTTGTTATTTATAGTGATTCTTCAAAGGAAGGGCTTGGTTGTGTACTTATGCAGAATGATAGAGTTATTTCCTATGTATCACGACAGCTAATAATTCATGAGAAAAACTATCCCACTCATGATCTTGAGTTAGAATCTATTATATTTTATTTGAATATACAGAGACACTATCTCTATGGTGAAAAATGTGAGATATATACTGATCACAAGAGTTTGATGTATATTTTCTCACAGAAAGAACTCATCATGAGGCGAAGATGATGGTTTGAACTACTCAAGGATTATGATTTCACTATACAATACCACCTGGGGATGGAAAATAAGGTGGAAGATACTTTGAGTAGAAATGATCATGGAGTTTTGTACAAGATGAGAGTTGAAAGGGATCCTATTTTCATGGATCTAGTAAAGATAGATATGAGAATAACCATAGAAGGTGAAACATCAATAATTTTTCAAATGGTTGCCAAACCATATTTACTAGAAAGGATAAAGAGTTCTCAGACCAATGATGAGGAGTTTCAAAAGTACATTAATTCTATGAATGATGGGATATTGAGTGACTTCATATATGAAGATGGAATTTTGAAATTTGGGAAGAGACTTTGTGTTCCTAAAATAACTGATCTAAAAAAAGAATTGCTGGATGATTCTTGTAGCTCCAATTTCTCTATACACCAAAAGAGAACCAATATGTATAGAGATTTTAAGGAACATTTTTGATGGGACATCATGAAGAGAGAGATTGCTGATTTTGTGTCAAGATGTATGGTTTGTCAATAAGTGAAAGCTAGAAGGAAACAACGTAGAGGATTCATGAAACATCTTCCCATACCTGAGTGGAAATGGGATAATATTACGATGGACTTTTTCAAGGGGCTACAAAAGAATCATAGAAGGAATGATGCAATATGGGTCATTGTTGATCTTCTTACCATGTCAGTACATTTTCTTTCTATAAGAGAAGATTTACCACTTGAACGTCTAACAATACTAAATACTAATGAAGTTTTAAGACTCCATGGTGTACCCATATCAATTGTTCATGATCACGATCCCCATTTTACATCAATAATTTGGAAAATTATTCAGAATGCCTTGGATACTGAACTTCGTTTGAGCATTGGATACCACCCTCAAACTGATGGAAAATCAGAATGTACTATTCAAACCTTAGAAGACATGTTGAGATCTTGATCACTTGACTGTCTAGGTATGTGGAATCAGTATTTACCTATGGTAGAATTTTCTTATAACAATATCTTCCATTAAAGTATTCAGATTGCACCATATGAAGCATTATATGGAAAGACATGTCACACACCAACTTGTTGGGATGATATTGGTGAAAGAAAACTCGTAGGCCCAAAACATATTGAGGAAACAATGGAAAAAGTGAAGGTTATCCAAACCCACATCAAAGCAGATAAAGTAGGCAAACGAGCTATGCTGATAACTGAAGGAAGGATTTGGAATTTCAGGTAGGAGACCATGCTTTCTTGAAGGAATCTCTATTGAAGGGTGTTATATGTTTTGGTAAGAAGGGTAAAATGAGTCCCAGGTACATCAGAACTTTCAAAATTCTATAAAGAATTGGAGTTATATATTATTGTTTTGAAATTCCTCCAAGTCTCTTCAAAGTTCATGACGTGTTATACATATCACTGTTGAGAAAATACATGCCTGACCCAACGCATGTACTCACCTTTGAGAAAACTGAACTGGAACCTGATCTGTCTTATTGTGAATATCCTGTCAAGATTCATGATACCAGAGACCATGTGCCGAGAAACCGTGCGACTCGTCTGGTAAATGTTCTATAGAGAAACCATAAGATAGAAGAGGCAACATGGAAACCCAAGGAACTTAGGATGAATAACCACACGAATATTTTTATGCAGTATTTTTATAGAAATTTCGAGGATGAAATAATTTTAAGGAGGGGATAATGTAACACCACAATCTTCCATGGTATGTTTCCCTTTGAATAATGCAGTAGCCTGTGTTGTACGCAACTCGAAGTTTTAACACACTACAACAAATGAAACTAGCCATTATGAATAGTAATACCCAATTTTTGAAATTTCATAAATTTTATTTTTCAAAATGGACTTTATTTTTGGATTTATAATATTGAAATTAACGTAGGGTGAATTTTTTGTATTGTTTCAAAAACTTTCAATTTTTGATGAATAGTGAAAAATACCGCGTTATTATTCAAAATAAACTTTTTATTTAAATAATTAATTATTTTAATTTATTTTATTTTATGTCAAAATATATACATAATTCCTATATATGTTCAATTTAATTCATTGGAGCCATTTTATAATATGTTTATATATTTAAAATTTTGTGGAACTTTTTACCATCTTTTACCCACCTTCTAGGAGCATTTTCAAATTTTCATAAAACACAATTTTACTGCTTTTTTGAGTTTAATTTCAAAACTCTATGAGACATAGTTAATATTATTAAGTAAAATGTGGTTCAATAAGATGAAAATAATTTTTGGTGAATAGTAACTTTTGATTTTTATTTACCACCGTAAAAACTAAATAGGATAATTAAGGGTAAAAATGATATTATAATTATCCTAACACATGTCATAATTCTATTAGATAAGTTTACTTCCAGCAGAAAAAACCTTAGGAAAAAAATATGACCCCCTTTGTCCACTTGGATTAGATTAGGACATTTATTATTATTTTATTTAAAGAAGAGTTAAAAGTGTTAAATTCAAAGTTTAATAACTAAACCATTTTTAATATAGGTTTATACATAAGATAATTTAGACTATAAATATTCATTAGAAATATAAAAATATTTCCTATATAATATAATTTAATTTATAATTTTTAGACATTAAATAATTTAATTTATTTATGACAAAATGATGATATAGTAATTATCTTATTAATGAAAGATTAAAATAATTGATATTATAAATATCCAAATAAATGTAATTTTTGACTTTTGATGAATTACAGTAATTTTATAAGTTAATATGATATTTTAGGGTTGATTAAATAATTTTATTTTGAAGTAATCATGTTGTTATGATTTTCACAAAAACCAAATACTAAATAGGGTCATAATTGACATCAATGAGTTTTTAAAACAAATAATATATTATTGGTTGATATAATATTCTTAAATACATAAGGTTCATCCAAATGAATTACATAAGATTATATATATTAATAATGAACCACTTGGGGTTCAATTTTTAGTTTATAGTATGTTTATTAAGTATATAATATAAAAATACAAAGAGACATGGTAAATGTCAAAGTATTTAACTAAGAGTTAAATCTAAAATATAAGGTGAATATGGTGATATAAACCTATCTAAAATCTATTGGTTGAGTGGTTTGCGACCCATCCACACCTTATCCTCAAAATATCTCATTTTTGTGCCATTATAAACTGAAAATGATTTTATTATAAAATAATATTTTATGCTTTTCTTAAAGTGACCCTCACCTCTCTTATAAAAGGTCACTTCCCCTTCTCTTAATTAAACACCTCAAAAGCCATTTGCCTCGAAAAAAACTACCTATATATCTTTCAAAAATACCTCAATTCAACCTAGAAGACATAAATTTATCAGAAATCCAACCTAAGGACCCCTTTTGATCAACTCAAAAGTAAACACCCGAATAAGAGGTAATAATTTCACCACCCTCTTTCAAGTTCTTTTCTTATTACACCTCCTATTTATTTGTTGTTTCAATACCAAAATAATAAATACAATACCTTCTACATATAGTGATGTTATTATAAATATGGTACAACTGTATTCGTTATTTTATCCATCCAATTAATGACAAAGTCACTATACATGTGTACGTATGACTTACCGTCTCCACGTCGTGGTGTAGTTTGTTATTCAAACACTTCATTATTTGGATGGATAAAATAATGATTATAACTAATGTAAATAATAAATATAACAATATAATTATTCTTTATATATGATATAACATCCAATTACATAAGATTTCCCCATTAATATAATGACGTTGTCGCTCCTGCATATGTACAGATTACCGTCTCCACGAACCCGATGAGACTAATTCCCCATCATAGTCCTTCAAGAATAATTTTTATTTTATGATTTAATTAATGTTTAAGAACTTAATATCATTCAGGATATGAATCAAATAAATCCTATTCATAATAAACATGGCTTGTGTAACCAAGCATATAAAGAAAAATGAATTAGTTAACACCCAAAACGATGATACTACTAAAATATTATTAACAATGAAATATTTGAAGATCATATATGATATCATCTTTATGTATATGATTATTGTATAATTTAATAACAATGATTTAACTATTATACAGGATTTTAACACACCATCGACCAAGGAAAATTACAAGGTAAGGGTTAATTCTACAATCTCTTTACTTATCTGAGGTAGTTAATACGTAAATATCTACTAGGACCTCTTTATCATCCACATCTATTTTTTCTTAAAAATATAATTCAAAACATTCTTACTATTTACTATACTATGGGTTAAAGTCATTTATACCCTTATTTGACCATATATTTTTTGAAAGTAATCTTTTTGTCTTTTTCCAAACAAGGTTCTTTATGACCTTTTCAAAAAAATTAAGGTAAGAATGTATTTTTTTTAACTTATACAGTGGGTGCAGGTATTTTATGCCGTTATAACATCATCAAAGTTTCCCATACAAGCTTATAAGAATATTTTCAAAATAAAATTTTCTTTTTATAATTATATAACTTTTAAATGATTTCAAAATAGAAAGAGATATTTCTCAAAAAAAAGTTTTGATTTCTTCTATGTCAACATCCTTTGATGGATTTTAAGATTGTTTGAAGATGATTTATTATGATACAAAAATTCTATATTTTATTGATGGTTTTGTGATATGTTGGACTAAGGATGTGTTATTTTTATACCATTCACAGTTTATTGATAAAGTATTGACATTTTTATGCTATTTTTAATAAAAATGTTTATGTTTTTTTTAAACCTTTTCATATGAGGAATTCATTGGACTTAGTAAGTGAACTGTGGATCCCACTATAGCTCCTCGATGCATTGGTAGATCTTACCAGAAAAACTAGTGTCTAGGAACAAGGCATTGTCAAAATTTTATTTGTAGTCTTGTCACAAGGCCTTGACTACGTTGTTATGAAGTCTGGCATTATGAATTCCATCATTATGAAATTGGCTATTGATATTGCATGTGATTATTCGACTAGTAGAATATCCATGTGAATAAGTAAACGGAATTTTTTGATTTATTTTGGCCATATTATGAAGAAGTTTATTTTTAAAAGGATTATGTTTTATTCATATACATTTCCTTAAATGTTTATGCTTGTTTATGAATGTTTCTACTATATTGTTCTCCTTACTAAGCATCTGATCTCACCCCTTTCAATGTTTTTTCCTAGGATGTGAAGAAGTATTTTATGGTTGACTTGCAAGGATAGGATAAGGATATAAGGGTGTTAAAAGGGGACTAAATGTTTTTGATGTTTTTATTTCATTATGTTATGTAAAACTTATGAATGTATCTAGTAATTACAAAGCTACTAAACTAATCAGTCTTTCAGGATTTGATCCCTTGCGATCGTGCCAATGTTATGTAATAATGCACTGATTCTAGGTAACTAGGGTCGGGGAGTTACAGGATATGGATTTATGTGATGGTATTAACATATTAAATTCTAATAATATTGAGGATAATGGAGTTATTATTTCATGATGGATGAATATTATTCAATGGATGCGGGGTAGAAAAAAAACTTGATTAATAACGATACCTATTCCTCGAACCTGATCATTTTCATAACAACTTAAGACAACTAAGAATGGTGTTATATATAAAATAACAACTCTAGAGTGTGGAGAGGGATTATAAGATGGTGTTGAGGAATTATTGTCATAACCAAATAGGGTATTAATTGTGAAGATAAGATAATAATATGTTCCCTATTATAAGAGAGGGGAGGGACAATCTTGCAATTTCACAAAATATCAAATCAATATAAGTTAGATTTAATTTAAAAAACACTTAAAAATAATTAATTTAAAAGGTATGATGATTTCGGAACTAATTAACTTCATCTAATAAAAGTTAGGAAAATTTTGAATATTTTATAATCCTTATCATTTGAATTAAATGACTATTTAACCTCAAACTCTTACTGTGACAACAAGTATTTTTACACTTTGAGGGTTATAATACATATTATAATATTATAAAATACATGTATATGAATCATATATGAAAGTGTAATCCTCAACAAAATCATTTTTTGAATTTTATATTTTTATTAATTTTATATCATTTAGTAAAATTTAATTTTGTTTTAAAATATTTTTAATGTCCATTTTGACACTATCCATTACTTGAATTTTAAAAAATATTATAAAAAGAAGGTAAATTCAAACCAACTTTTCAAAAACATCACTATCATGTCCATGTAATATATTAATTTCATGGATAAAAATTATTGTTATGAATTATATTTATTTTAATATTTTTAATATCATTTATTTGATATTTCCATTAATTAAACAATTAAAACATCATCATCATGACATCATTTAAGGTAGTTATTTTGACACATAAAATTATAAATAAATTACCTTTAAGTAGATACATAATGTATATTTAAAATTAATATTTATATTGAAATATATTTTCTAAATGACCCTATATTTTATATTTTATCATTTTTAAAACATACTTATATATCTTTGACTTTTTTTAAAATAAAATACTATAGTAGGGTTAAATTCATCCATGTTAGTCCAAAAGGTTATAAAATAGGTTCATGGATGATTTTTATTGAATATAACTCATCTAATAAAATTAGGATAAATTTTAAAAAAATTATATAATATTTATAATGTTTTTTAACCTTAATTACCTAATTTACCCTTAACATTGGTAATAAAAATTACCAATATTACTATTCATATATTCTAAAAATAAAAGGAACCTTTTTAATATGTTTTTTTGATTTTTATTTAAAATATAGAATACAATTTCAAAATTAAACTCAAAAAAATTTCATAAATTTTTTAATTCCGACTGACTGAAAATTGTTTTTTTATTATTATGAAAAAACATTTAAGGGAAAAATTAGAAACCATACATGACCTCACCACATCACCTATTCACCACTTCACAACTTAAAATCATACAAGCATAATGGATGTAATCTATTTGAGAATTCAAACTGACTAACCATCACAGTTGGAGCCAAAGTCACCAATAAATGGTCGTGGTACCACGAACCAGGGATAAAAAACATCAGGAAAGCTGAAAAAACCTCAGAAACAGTCTCCTAAAATGCCCACCGATGCGACCTTCAACACCAGCCTAAATTCACAAACCCACTGGCAGACTATAGTCAGATTACGCCCGAACCTCTAATGAAGTGAGATGGTCCCTAAAAATTGCACATTCACAAAGGGAGACATAGAAACTAGAGCAAGGAAGAGAAGGTCATCCGGACGCTTTACCCTACTCCGTAGGCAACTGCAGCACAACCTCAGACCAAACATCACTATGTGGACCCCTTTTTAGCATATCCTAAGCAGTGAAAACCTAAATCCAAGAGATCATAGCAGATCATTATCATCCCAAACAAAACCTCAAACCATTCACAACCGCCCCCAAACCCGATTCATTGAACCAAACCACAAACGTAGCACCCAGAATTAACATCAATCCTGCTCAAGGAGATAGAACATTCCCTCCCACACCTTATAGGAGGCTTCAACCGCTGGACCTTCACCATGATTACAAGGGGCCTAAGCACACGAACCCACACTGTATCATAAACAAAATGTCCTAGGATGAACAAAACCAAACCCACCACCGTAGAACACCCTCAAGCACATTGACTCCACAGAGAAAGAAAAGTGGAGCATTGCCACCTAGGGCTGGAACCACCCACCCAAACCCTAAGAAGACCTTTATAGAAAAACCCTGAAATGAACCGAAACAAAAATTACCATTGTGACATTTCCAAAGATCTAGGATAGAGAAAGTGAAAGAGAAACAAATGAAGATTGAACTTGAAAGAATGACATGGCAGGAAAATGAGAGAAAACTCAACCGAGACAGAAGGAGAGGATGTTGTGGGATGATTCAAACCCTCAAAGCCACCACAGACTGCACACCAATCTCGCATGGAGGAAACACAATGGCGGGAGGACTACAGACCACCGAATCTGAGGAGAGGATGGTGGCAGAGGGGGAAAATATATTTATTTTAAGCATAAAATTGATTTTCTTTTCAATTTAGATATTCTAATTTCATTTAATTTTAATTATAATTAAAATTTATTTTTATTATAAAAATATTTCATATTTTGGATACTCCTATTCATTCATGTTAATTAAATAGATAATTTATTTATTTTCATATTTAGTTTTTAAATTTTACCTAAATATTCTACAATTTTCATTGTAGTTTGGTATTGTGTGTTGAGAAAACTATCTAAGATAACTTTTTAAATGTAAAAAACTAATGTCATTAAATAATACCAACCTTAATTTTTTTTCTTCTCATGATTTCATCATATAGGAGAAAAAAATAAGGATTATTTTTCTTCATTACATCATTATATTCTTATATACCTTATTAAAACTTATTATTTCTCCATAGAACCTTCAAGAGAAGAGGGGCATTATTTCATAGCACTAAACCACTTCAATCAAGAATTTACATGGTTTTTCCTCTTATGATTTATCATTTTCCTATTTCATAGATTCTGAGTTCAGTACATGTGAAGGGCCTTGTATGTACTTCTCCAATGGAAATACATGGAACACATTATGTACTTGGGAGAGGAAAGTAAGGAGTTCCAAGTGATAAGTTACAACTAATACATAATCATTGATCTAAAATTAAATGATATTACTAGGTAATAACATACATATAATATAAAATCTAATAACACTCTTCCATTTATATTTTCATAGGAAGACATTTTCATAGAATTCAAACATTATATCTTGTCAAATATAATATTAATAATTGTTCTATCCATTTTATGTTACATTCAAATTTTACTGGATAGATTTAAAATTCTCCATCAGTTTATAGATATGTTTTAGACCTATCAGCTTCCTATTTTTAAAATTATCCATTTTTATTGGAGTCTGATATCCCTTCCTATAATGTTCTTTATATGGGTCCATGTGAATGGTAGGATAAAAATTATTTTTATATGATAACTCTATGAAGGGGAGGTTTTTATCTCAACATGATTGGAAATTCTTAGAACAATATATAATTATATGTATGCACCTGACCATAAATAATTCATATTTTTGTGTTTTTGAAACAGAATTCACATTTAATGATATTTCAAATTTATAGTTTTATATTTTTCATAAAAACTTTTATGAAGTAAAACCATATATTGTAAATGGACAATTTTAATAATTATCTATTTTTTTACCATAGAAACCCCTTTTAAAATAAAACATGTTTTATTTTCATGAAATATCTTCACAATTTTAAGCCCGCGTTCATACTTCTCACTAGTATTCATTAAACCCTATGAAAAATATTTTAAAACAAGGGATGTGCACTAAATCTCAGTAATGGACATAATATAAAGGAAATTGATAGTCTACTGAAAAAAATGAAAACTCCTTGATAACCTTTTTTATAGATCTTTAGAAAGAACACAACAATAATATATGTGACTTAGGACATCATCACAATATAACTCTTAAACTCTTTTTAGAAATTAAATAACCATACAATTGACTTCAATCTCTGGAGTACCAAATACATTGGAGAGCTTTTCAGGGGCTCACCCTTTATATAAGCTATATCATTCTTACCCATTTTTTCATGATCTATAATGGGGAGAAAATATTCATATAAGATATATCAGGTTCAGTCATTATCTAAAATGGTGATAAATTTTTCATATATAATTTACAAGGACCATATAAGGAATAAAACCCTTGAAAACTCTTTTGAAACCATGTGGATGAAACCTTTAGATATCAAAACAACCATTTCACTTTAAAATAATTCTTAAAATATAAAAAATGTGAACAAAATAATGAATCCATTTTTATTGAAATTAAAAATGAAAATTTATAAAGGAAAAATCAAACAATTAACATGCCATGAATATGGGAAATTTTTTTCATGTTATATATATTATAAAATAATTTCTTTTGAATTTTTTAGAATGTGATAAAAGTGATACTTCAAAAGAGTATTTTAAAAATAAATCCATTTACATAAAACAATATAAAGATATCCACTTAAAAATATTTGTAAAAATTTAAAAAATTATTTTCTAAAAACATTAATTTCCATATAAATAAATTTATATATATTATTTTTCAAATATGGACTTGAAAGAAAATGATTTAGTGAATTAATATTTAAAATAATAAAGACATGTTTTTTTGTTAACTAGTCCCTTACCTTGATTCTGACTCATCCCATATGTTTTTTATAATCTGTAATATTAAAATTAGGTTAATATTTTACTTTATTGATAACCTTTTTTAATTTTATTATTACTTTTATATAAATTATTAACATGTTAGAATGATTACTTAATTATTTATTTTTATGTCAGATGTTTTGATAATATTTGATACTTTAGTACAAATTGACTTCGCTATAATGTCTATAGTCAAAGTATAAATTATTCAATCATATCAATAATAATATTAATGAAATAAAAATAATATTTCTATAACAATTAATCTTTTAAAATAAATCATTTAATATGGATAATAAAAACGAACAAACATTTCGATCATGGATACGGTAGGCCGTATGTAAATAAAAGTAACATTTTCATTTTTCAACATTCATTATTTAAATAAGACTAATATCATTTTAAATATATATAATTATAATAATATGATATATATAATATTATTTATTTTTATATACTTTTATATATTATCTTTGAGATATGGTAATGAAAAATGAATCACATCGCTTCATGGAGGTGATTGTTCACACCTACGCATGAATGATATTATCATTTTCATATGCATAGAAAGGTAAGAATTTAGAAGATATATAATATCTTTTAATAATGATATATAGTTCATTAATAACATATATAACCATTAATTCCATCATTATAACCAGCCTTGATATATGGTGATGGAAAATGAATTTCACCGGTTAGGGAGGAAGTAGTCTTCCGTACACACAAACGATAACTTATTTTCACATTTAATGGAAGCGGAGATCGATTTATGTAATGGTATTAATATAGTAAATTCTCATAATATTGAGGATAGTGGAGTTATAATTTCATCATGGATGAATATTATTCAATGGAGGGGGAGTAGACAAAACACATTTGATTAATAACGATACCTCTTCCTCGGACCTGATCAATCTCATAACACCTTGAGACAACTAAGAATGGGGTTATATATAAAATAAGAGCTCTAGAGTGTGTAGAGGGATTATAAGAAGGTGATTTGGAATTATTTTCTTAACCAAATAAGATTTTTAGTATGATGATAAGAGAAGAAGATGTTCCCTTTTATAAGAGAGGGGAGGGAGACTCTTAAAATTTCACAAAATATCAAATTTATATAAATTAATTTTAAATTAAAAAACACATAAAAATAATTAATTTAAAAGGTATGATGATTTGGGTTCAAACTAAATTCATCTAATAAAATTTATACAAATTTTTAATATTTTGTAATCCTTATCATTTGAATTTACCGGCTATTTATCCTCTTTGACTCTTACCGTGTCAAAAAGTATTTTTACACTTTGAGGGTTATCATAGTTATTATAATATTATAAAATATATATAAATTAAACTTTTATGACAATTTAATACTCATAAAAAACATTTTATGAATTTTATATCATTTAGTAAAATGTTATTTTTTTCTAAAATATCGTTAATGTATATTTTGACACTATGTAGTCCTTGACTTTTGAAAAATATCATAAAAAAGGTAAATTTGAACCAACTCTTCTAAAAAATCACTATAATTTCACGATAATATAATAAATTCATGGATTAAAATAATTGTTACAAATTATATTTATTTTAAAAAATTTAATTTCATTTATTTGATATTTCCATTAATAAAACAATTACAAAATCATCATTATGACATCATTTAAGGTAGTTATTTATTCATATAAAATTATAAATAAATTACCATGAAGTAGATAAATAATTCAAATTTTAAATTAATGTTTATATTCAAATATATTCTCTAAATGACTCTATATTTTTAATGTTATCATTATTAAAACATATGTATACATCATCGACTTTGTTTAAAATAAAATACTATAATGGGATTAAATTCATCCATGTTTCTCCACAAGGTCATAAAATATGTAAATGGATGATTTTAATGTAATATAACTCATCAAATAAAATTATGATAAATTTTAATATAATTATATAATATTTATAATATAAAATATATCGTTAATTAGCTGATTTACCCTTAACTTTGGTAATATCAATTACCAAAATTACTAGTCATATACATCTCAAAAATAAAAGTATTGTTTTTACTATGTTTTTTGTTTTTTATATAAAATATTAAATCCATTTTCAAAATTCAATTGACAAAATTTTCATAAAATAATTAAAAATTAATCCTGCAAATAAGACTAGACAACATGTTTTAGAGTAACAATGTTCAATTGCTTGAATTTTTTATATATCCAATTTCAGTTTTAAATTGATTAAAATGGACCACATTAGATTTATTGATATATATATTGTGTATTTATACTTAAAACTAAATATAAAATATATTATAACAATATAAATAAATTATATGAAAAAGAAGTTTTCAATTAAAATATAATATTTTCCACTATTCAACAAATCCCAAAAGTTATCAGAAAAATAACAATATCTAATCAAAATTAAACATTGATATTACACATTAAAATAAGAATATTATTTTTTCAAATTGAATTTATAAATTTTTCAAAAAATATATTTAAAATATGTGTGGAATTAAAAGGTGGAAAAAAGTTTTTTTAGAAAAATACACCTTTTAGAGTAAAGTTTAAATTTTTTTATATAATTTATATAAAAAATAATTGTAATTTTAATATTTATTTTTAATAATATATATATATATATATCATTAATATAATCCAACAAGAGTTATTTTTTTATTTATTGGTATAAAGCACTGTTGTAAACATTTAAACAGTTTTTTCAAAAAAACATTTTATTTATTTTAAAAAAGGGTTTTAATTTTATATATAATTAATTAGTCACCAAAAAATTTATTATATACACATGTGTAAAACATATTTTGATAATTCGTTTTATTTTGTTCATTCCTGCCATTCTGACTTCTTATTTATAATGATAACATTTAAATAATAACATTCAGTTTTTCACTAAATCTCAATGTGCCATATCATGTACGGTATCTAACATAGTGTTTATGTTTTAAAAACAATGAATGTTACATTCTACCACCACATTAAAAAATTTAATCCTCTCAATTTGAACTCAGGAATTTTAACTACGGTTTGACTATTAAATGTTCCTTTATTGAAAACCCCATCAGAATAATGATCAATACAAAATCCACATTAAAAGAATGAAAGTGAAGTATGAAGGTCCCCTGAGATAAGACATACTTGGGTTCCATGTAGGAAAAATGGGCTTGGAAGAGAAAAATAACTATCATGTTAAAATGAATATTGATAGATAACACGTTAATTTTAAATTTGACCATCACAAAACTGTAAATCTATGGTGAGTTAAAAGGTTATTGATTTACTTGTTAGAATGATAAATAAATAACATTTTTTAAGATGCTCTTCACAGAGTTGATGAATTATTTTACTACCTGGACTAATATCATACAGAATTATATTCACTTTACATTTATTGTTTCATCCTTTAATAAATATCCACTGCAAACTCATATAATTCTCCAAACAATGAGTATTCAAGAAGATATTTTTTTTATAAATCAAGCATTGGAATCAACAATTATGGATCACTAAATCCATAAAAGGATAAAAATATATTTATCCAAAATTTAGACAATAACCAAAAGAAATGGTTTGTATAGGGTAAGATAATTGTCTAAACATTATATGACATAAAACTACTTCAATATCAAAATTCAACAGTAACACCAAAAATTCAATATATACCATTTAAAAAATAACTATAAATAAAATCCCTAAAAAATATTCCAGGCTAATACTGAAACCCAAAAAGAAAAATGATTTGAGCACATAGTCTTCCAAATAATATAAATCACTCTTAATGTCCCCCACCAAAATAATTTATTTTCCTAAATCACATATTCTACCAGATATACTAACCATTTCAATAGAAAAACCTAAATCATCATATATATAAAATAAAATAAAATTTTAGTCAAAAATAATATTGAACCTTTATTCCTCATCATATTTTATTTAAAATAATCTTATAGGATTCAAAAAATATAAAATGTCTTCCGAAATAACATTAATTAGTGAATCAAAAAGAAAAATTCCAATCCTAATGTTATCTATTAGATAAAACATATGTTCCCAAAATAAAAAAATTCATCATCTATTAAATCATTTAACTAAAAATAAATATTCATACTAACACGGACGTTATGTATTCCAGTGGTATAAAAGGCACCATTCTCACCCTTCGATTATGGGTTTTATTCAGGTGGCCTTACCAAACATGATGGGTTGTCACCAATAGTACACATTGCTCCTTTTTTTAGAAAATTATATTATTATAATCCTCATAAAATTAAAAAATTGGGAAAAATATCCTAAATAATATAAATAATAAGTTTTAATCTCATAGGTTATCTCATACCTTTCATATTTCATCCCAAAAAGTAATAAACCATAATTACCTTAAAAATAAATCCCTTTCTAGATACCATTAATCACCTTATAATTTTATAATATAATTCCTCAAAAGGGTTTTTATGACATTAAAGTTATGGTCAAATTTTAAATTATAAACCCATGATGATGTCCATAACTCTTATGAAAATATAATAACCTATAAAGTTTCCTAAACAATCATTTGATACCAACTACAAGGACTCACCCTTAAAAATAAAATATTCTTTTTTTGAACCATAATTACCATTTTATGATATTTTAAGTTTATAACTCTATAAAATTACATAAAATCTTAAAATGTAAACATATAAGTTACATATGGAAACTTATACTCAGTATCCATTTTTCATCAAAGGAAACCATTTTAAAATAAAAAATGATTTATTTTCGGGACATATCATCACAATTTTCATCTTGATTTCAGAATTTCTTTAGATAATACTTAATCCCTATAAAAAATTTTCAAGATTTGGGATTAACACAAAAAATCTGTAAGGTTTATAAAATAATAGAAACTATTAGTCCAGTGAAAAACATGAAAAAAACCAATAATAAAAATTTTCTAAAATTCATTATAAAGAATATAAAAATATTTTTGGTGTCTTAAGACATCATTAAAATATCAGTCTTACATTCACCCTTATAAATGGAATAACCATACACTCTACTTCCATCATATGAGTACCTAATGTATTTGAGGGATATAATGAGGATAAACCTTAATATAATCTATAGAGGACTCAATAGTTTTTCATGAGCTATAATAGGGATCAACCCATTGTATAGGCTTTATCGGGATCATCCTTGAGCTATAATGTGGCTCAACCATTCTTATATAAGGTTCATGGACCTTATAATGAATAAAACCCTTGAATTTTTTTAAAATCATGTGTAAAACACCTTCGGATATAAAAACACATATTTCTTTTAAAAACCCCTTTTAAAATCTAAAAACTTCGAACATAATAATGAAAATATTTTATTTTAAATTAACTATTAAAACTTATAAAGGAAACATTAAAGAATAAATCATCATGAATTTAGGAAATTAAATTCATGTT
This sequence comes from Viscum album, assembly GCA_963277665.1. NCBI lineage: Eukaryota > Viridiplantae > Streptophyta > Magnoliopsida > Santalales > Viscaceae > Viscum > Viscum album. Next base: position 832,443,729 of record OY728159.1, on the reverse strand, counting down.
TTATATGTTAAAATAATTTTTATTTCGGCCACTATAGGAATTGATGAAAGATAGTCATTAAAAGTGGATTTTTAAAATAAACTATTTCACATAAAACATGAAAAAGATTCCATTTTGAAATAATTTAAGATAATTTTTATAATTACCTTATAAAACATTAATTTTAATATATATAAACTCATAAATATAATTTCTCAAACATAGAAATTAATGATACCTATTGAGAGAATAAATCTTTAAAACATTTCAAATGAGGTTCTTTAGTTAAAGATTATCATAACACGAGACTGAATCAATAAATACATTTTTTATATTCCCAAATAGTAAATATAGGTTAATTATTTACATTCCTTATAACCCATTTCAAATTTATTATTTCTCATATATCACTTTTATACCCTTTATAACAATCACTTAATTGTTACGGTTTATGTCGGAAATTTTGACAATATTTGATAAATGTGTACAAAATGACTTTGATATGACATCTATAGTCAATGTGGTAATTATTAAATAATATATATAATTAATAATAATATTTATAAATAAATTATTCATTTAAAATAAATCACGGGACATGTTTAATAAAAATGAACCAATGTTATGATCATAGAGATGGCAGGTCATACTTATACATGAGTAATGTTTTAATTTTTCAATGAGCGTTATTGAAAGAAGGTTAATATTATTTTATCATTATATAATAATAATAATATAATATAAATAATAATATTTATTTAAATATAATTATATATATTTACCATGAGACATGGTTATGAGAAATAAATCACTACGCATCATGGAGGTGATAGTTCACACGTATGCACAAATGACATCATCATGTTTATGTTCATGGAAATGTAAGATTATAAAAGACATATATAATATTTTAATAATTATAAATAGTTCATTAACACCATATATTACCATTAATTCCATCATTATATCCCAGTATTGATAGATAGTGATGGAAAATGAATTTCATCAATTCGTGAGGCGGTAGTCCACCGTACACATGAACAATAACTTATTTTCACTTTTTTTAGAACTGTATATGGATTAAGGTAATGATACTAGAAAATATAATATTAATATATATTTAGGATACTTTAGTTATTATTTTATCATTGATTAATAAGATTTTAATGAGGCCAACAAGAAATAAAAAAGAAATACTTGATTAAAAATGATACATCTTCCTTGGACAACCTCATTTTCCTGACACCTCAATACCACTAAGGTTGGGTTTATGCCTAAATTAAGAGAAATATATTGTGTTAAGGTATTATAGAATGGTATTTGGGCTGAAATTGATCAAGAAAAATAGATTTTGAAGTGTGAAGAGAAGAGTCAAGGATATTCCATTTTATAAAAGAGGGGACAAAAACTTTTGGAATTTCTCCATAATATTAAATTAATATAAATTCATTTGATATTCCAAATAGATAAAAACATATTAAATATGAATATATTATTATTTAAGGTCAATTTACCTCCATCAAATAAATTTTAGACATTTTTTTGACATTTTTATTCCTTATCCTTTGGTATTTAACCTTATTTAACTTGCATAACTATTATTGTGACAACCTGTATTTTTACACTTTTAGGGTAAACATAGTTACTATAAAATAAAACAATAACCATAAAATAATCTTGTATGAAATTTTTATACTTATATAAATAATTTGGCCTAATTTTTTATTTTTATTAGTTTTATATCATATAATAAAATATTATTTTCTTTAAAATACCATTTTTGGCAATTATCACACTATTCAATACATCAATTTTTAAAAATATCATAAAAAAGGTAAATAAAAAAATCACCTAAAAAATCACTAAAATTTAAATGTAATATATAAAATTATTCTTCGAAATTAATTATTTGAAATTATTTATATTTTCATATCATTTATTCGATATTTCTATTAATTAAACAATTATTGTATCACAATTTTCCCCATTTAAGATAATTTTTTTATCAATTAAAAATTATAAATATGTAACGATGATTTATATAATTAATATATATTTCAAATTAATATTAATATTTTATGATATCAACTAAATAACCTAATATTAAAAATATTTTAGTTATTGAAACATGTGTATGACAACTTTGACATTTCTTTAAAATAAAATACTATAATGGAATTGAATTCATAAAAGTAGAACATAATGCCATAAAATTGAAGAAATGATGAGTTAGGTCTAAAATAACTCATCCAAAAAAATTAGAACACATGTTAGGGTAATTTTCTAATATTTATAATTTTATTTTTACCCTTCATTACAAGATTTAACCATAACTGTGGTAATAAAAATTACAAGAGTAAATATTATTATTGTCTAAAGAATTAATTAAACCTATTTAATAAATTTGGTAATTTTGATTTAAAATATTGAATACATATTTAAAAAATCTTATTCACATAATTTTCTAAAATTAATTAATAATTAATTCAGCATACGAGATGAAACAACTAGTTTTATAAAGTAAAAATGTTCTAATGATAGAAATGTTTTTATATCCAATTCTAATGTGAAATATATTAAAATGAAACAAATTTTATTCATTGATTTATTCTTGAAATACTAATACATTAAAAAAATAATGAATATAATATAATAATATAAATAAATTATAGGGAAATGATTCTTCAATTAAAATATAGTATTTTTTCACATTTCATCAAAAAATGAAAGTTATCAGAAAAATAAAAAAAATTAAACAAAATTAAATTCTATGATTCATAATTACAATAATATGTTTATTTTTTAAAATATGATTTTTAAAACTTCCAAAAAAATTATTCAAAACAAGGGTTTCATCAAAAGTTAAATGAACTGTCTTTTTAGAAAAATACATCTTTTGTGAAAAAAATTGGATTTGTTCTTATATAATTACTAAAAAACACATAAGATGTAATTAAATGACTGTATTAAATAAATTATATATACATATATATCTTTAATTAATATAACCCAACAAGATTGGTCAGATTATTTTTTAGTATAAACCACACTTGTACACATTTAAATAATTTATCATGAAAACATTTCCATTTATTATAAAAGGATTTTCTTTTTTTTATTTATAATTAATTGATCAAAAAATAATTCTTCATAAATAAGAATGTAGACCATATATTTTTAATTCCGTTAATCTTGTTCATTCCCTCTATTATAAAATATAGATTATAATGGTTACATTTTAATTATAATATTCATTTATTCTCTTAAGAATGATATGTAATATGATATACACTATTGGACATAGAGATTACTATTTAAAAACACAATATGTTACATCATATCCTTTATTTTTTGAATTTTCCACTCAGAATGACCATATATTTATGGACAATACTAGATAAGTGACATATAGCCATTATTAAATACTGCTTTGGTTATAGAATGAGATATAACTATGGGGATCTAAATCGCATGACTATATATATTCTAAATAAATGGGCTAAGCTTCATCTATTAGTAGGGTCCTAAAATTATTTTCACACCCTCCCCCACTCATTGGCTTCCTCTCCCACCCACAAAAATTTGATCTCTTCTCCCTCAAAATATTCTCACCTAAATAATACCTTCTCCCTTGGATAATCCTCACTGACTTCCTCATTTGGTTCATCCATCCTGCATGTGATCCCTCTTATACACTACATCTCACATTCCACTCATCCCCTATCCTATTTCTTTTACATTCCTCCATTTTATTTGTAAAATGAACCCTTATCCTTCTTTAAGTGGACCAGACAAGAGTGTTGTAACCAAAACCTTATATGGGCGGGACCTATACAATCCAACCCTTACTCATTCAATGAACCATACTCATTGTTGTTATTATTCTTACTTAATCCACATGTGTGTGTTGAAATATCCTCTTTTTTATTAAAGGATCCTATAAATAATCATATGATCTAATTCATTTCAATTTTTTATATTTTATTAATTTCTTTCCAATCCTTGATTTATTTTTACATTATTCCTTTTTAATCATTCCACAATTAGACACATTAAAATTTATTTTTAGTTATTTCTTTCAGCTCATACATTACAGTGTCATTTGATTCCATGATATTCTAGTGAATTATTTGTTTCTTCATACTTTCTTATGGTTAGAAATATCTATATTTATAAACCCCATGATTTCAAGGATTACATTTTCAATATATGATATCATATTCATGTAATACGTTATTTAAGGATATTACACCATATTTTAATCTATTTCATTATTGAAATATATCATAAATTCGGTGTATTTTTTTATTATATGAAATTATTCTGAGACTACATGCTTTTATGGCATGCGATTCCGAATCCCGGTGATCCCAGAATGGAATTTGGAACTTTTTTAAGGTACATTCAGTAAAAATGTGAGCGGTTTTTTCTACCTTTTGAACCAGTGCTCAAATAAAAAATCTGAGGGCACCGTTGAACTCATAATGTTGATATTCACATAGAAATGACTTAACTTTTGCTAGCTAGGTCTGATTGGAAAAGTTATTTTTCAGACATTTCAAAAAATAATAAAACAAATTTAAAAAGTTATTTTATTTATTTTTCACACCACCAAGCGATGACACGAAAACGTTACAGTGCTGCAATGAGGAATATATGAGGTGAATTAATGAGGCTCATTAATGGAACCTATCATACAATGTAATGATGAAATAAAGGAAGTGTAACAACAACGTTGTTAAATAAATGAAAAAATGTAACGACGCGACGTCACAGTGCAACTGAAATGCTGCGACATGTTCCATTTTAATTGTTTGATGCATTGGTGGAAAGAGGATTAAAAATTGGTGTTTCTATGAAGAACCAAAAATAGTATTACTCCCCAACTAAGAATGGAACACTGGAATATCATCACTGACTTCGACACACCTCAAAGAACGACGTTGGAATTGATGAGCGACGTCCACAATTTAAAACCTCAAGGATGAAACGCCACATCTTCAAACGTCAAAGATGTATGGGTTATTTTATTTAAAGTTCTTTACCGTTCATTTCTATAAATGATTAATTCGGATCAATCCATGAACAAGTTGATTCGTGGATCAAGTGTTTATGTAGGAGGGTAACATTATTTTGATATTTTCATCATTCAGAAATTGAAATAATCATTTTTTTGATTGAACTGTAATCCATGGTACTCCCATGTTCTTGAATCTCTAACATGGAGGGAATAAGAAAACGCAAAAAAGGCCTGAGAAACTCCTCCATGTGTGTTCATTGTGGTTTTATCCTCAAAGTAGTGGCAAGAACAATCAGGTTCCAAGATAGAGATGGTGACGACCCGGGAAGTCCATAGGTGCAGAAAGACCGGAATACAGGAGACCAGATCAAATCTGGTGTCTGATGGAAGGTGTCACTAGTGTGGTGCCACCAACACCATGGTGGAGGTGACTGGACCATGCCAACCAAGTGGAGGGGGAGGCGCCAACCATCTCCGCGACGGTAGGAGGTGGTCGACCCTCACCGATGATGGAGGAGGACGACGACCTGTTCGTCGGCACCCCGCGTCGGTAGGAGACCTCAGTGCTATGCGGGTGCTGCGTGGAGGGAGGAAACGTGTTTGGGCCATCCGACTAGTTTGGAGAGTCGTGGTCACATGACCATGGTAAGAGGAAGTCTCCCTACATCCGCTAGGACTATAGGGACCAGACGAGGCAACTGACCACATCCTAGCCAGATGGCACACCCCTGGCCCGCACAGCACATGCCAGGATTCTAGCTGGTAGGCTATGCCCCTAGCCAGCAGGCTAGAACCACACCTAGTGGGCCAAACCCATGCTGAAAGACCAAAACAACACCCTTCTGGCTGGGCTGGACTAGACTGGGTTTCTTGGTGACCCGGCGGGCTGGACCCTCGACCAAACCGGGCTGGGTCTAGTGAGGCCCATTAGGCATGGCCCACTGTCCAAACCGGTGTAGACCGACACAGACCTAAACCAGTTCAGGTCGAGTTCGTCAAATTTAAACTAGGGAATGTGGGACCCTCGAGCTCGGTTGGTTGGGTCGTTCCGACCGGGTCGGACTGGGCCCAGACGCAACCATCCCTTGTTTACTAAAACTCCCATATCTTACAAATCGAGCATCTGATTAATAATCCATTTACAATGTTGGTACTCCATCGAAGAGTAGGATCTTCTGGAATGATCTATGGTGACTTTAATAGATGTTGATATGGAACAAATTACTTGAGTAGCGGTTCTCCCAGGTGCGCTACGTACGGAACCCTACAGTTGGCTGAGACCTGAGGAATGCAGAAATTTGATTCTGAAAGACTTGACTATGGACCAGTGGGAAGAAATCTCTATGAATTTTCATGAAAATGTTGTGAATAACATCTATGTGATTTTTTAGGCCCACGGTACACGATGAAGGGGAGTACCTTAGTTGGCCATGATTAGTGGGATCCACTTCTCAATGACTTCACATGCCCATGATATGCGGTGGGGAGGTGTACCTAAGTAGTCCAAGGTCAGTAGGAATCACTTATTTATGACTTGGTAGGCCCATTTTACTCCTTATAGGAGGAGTTCTCCAGCAACCTAGGTGTTCGATGATGTAACTGATGTTTCCACTATAACTACACTAAATTTATACCTGCTGCGAGCTGGCTGGTGTTTTGTGATTTTATTTGTGGATTGCTGTGTGGTATTCCCTTTTTATTTTGTGGTCTCAACTGAGTACTTTGTTAGTCACACCTGCATGGGATTTTCCAGTACGTGTTGTGTCTGGTGCAGATGATTTATGTTTCAACAAGGAATTTGATGGACCAGGACCTAGAGGTTCTTAGGGAGTTGGGACCGACAGACACTATGACAGTGGACTTGGTGGACAAGGGCCAGGAGGGGCCTAGTAATATCGGGTGGATAGAACATTCTACTTTATCTTCTAGTATCTACACTACTGTCACGATCAAGTGGGGTTTTTTGTGGATGGCCATCAGGGTTTCCTTTGTGTACTTTGCTGTTTTCAGTTCCTTTGTTGGGTATGTATTTTGGACCACTTTTATTAGTAGTAATTTGATTTGTTTTTAGTGATACTTGTTTCCTTGGTTAGTGTGTGGGACTTGGTTTGGCATGTGTGAGTTTAAAGGTACTTGGGAAAATGCCTCTCACATATAAGTTGATGCCTTCAGTGCTAGTCCCCAGCCCCTGGCCTTCAGGAGGCGGGCATGGGGTAGTCATGGAATGGGCCCCGGGGGACGGGTTGTGAGAAAGTGGTATTAGAGGTAGGTTAGTTTTTCTACTAAGACTAAGAGTCTATTGTTTTGTTTTGAGGCAATAGTGTTAAGTGTTACGAGTTCAATTTTCAGATTCGAGGAGTCCAATGTTGGTGCGTGTGGCCGACGTATCCATACACTAGGACCTTGAATTATGATTTTCAGATGTATACAGTAAAACATTACTTTCATAAGTGTATCCTTATGTTTTTTTTGAAAAACATTTTTCTCACTAGGTATAACATTATAACCATGGTACATCTTGATCTATCTCTGGGATCCTCTATGTGGATGACTAGCCAGGATCCTGATACAAGGTCATGAGGACAACCCGCATAGCGACGAGGCGTCTGTTCATGGGCCAGTTTTAGAGATGGCCCCACTGAGTAGTGAAACAGTGTTACCACCACCCCAAGGCCAGTATCTACTTTCAGTGGTTCTGGAAGAGGACGTGCGTAGACTCAGTTCCCTGCATGAGTTTTAGAGAAACATAACTCCCATTCTTAGGGGAGAGACACATCCTTAGGTTGCTGAGGAATGGTTGGAGATAGTAAATTTTGTCTTCCTCTTAGTGAGGACGCCACCTATGTAGATGTATATCTTGGATGCAAGACTTCTGTAGGGATCGACAGGGAGAAGGTGTAGATTGAACACCCAAATGCACGATGAGGTGACCCTCCCCTGGGAAGACTTCAAGTGGATTTTCCAGGAAGAGTTTCCCCCCAAAATCATGCTCTCTATGTGCATTTAGATGTTGCTCCACCTATAGAAGGGAAGCATGATGATGGTCGATTACTCAGAAAGGTTCAATGAGATATCTCACTACTCGACATATGTAGTTTGAGACACTTTCTTCAGGCCTCATACCTTTGAGCAGGGACTCAAGCAACAGATCTGGGTATCGGTATTGTCTCTTAGCATAATTAATCAGGCAAGGGTGCTGGAGTATTCCATTATGGTAGAGATATAATTAGAAGAGAAGGCACCCATACCTAGAGCTACCAATAAACCCCAGGTTGTAGTGTCATTAGCAGGTAGTAGACAATAGATACGAGGTCCCAAGTGGGCCAAGCCTTTCAGAGGATGACCCCAGGACTCAAGGATGGCAATGCAGGCTCCCAGACCAGAGGAAGTCAGCCAGGAACCAAGATTGTCTACTAGAGTGGTGGGAAGGGATACATGGAATGGGACTTCTTGTCTAGCCATGTAGATGACCAGCAGACGGTCAAGGGGCCAGTGAGGTAGAGGGAGCAGTTTGATCGAGGAAGTCCGCAGTGCGACAGACGTGGTAGGGGAGCAGGCTGAGAAATAGGCGGTGGGTGATGGTTTGCGGTGTTACCACCACCTCCCCCAGGTGGTCCACAATGACCTCAAGGAGTAGGCGGACAAGGGTGAGCTCAACTTTAGAACATAGAGGCTTTTGACCACGACACTCCAGAGATGATCCGATGTATGATCAGTGTCTTCTCCACCCTAGCTGCAGTTCTTATAAACATAGGTTCTAGTCACTTCTTCCTTTCCAAGACTCCCATTCGGAGCTTGGATATTATGGTTGAGCTATTGGATCAATCCTTATGGATAGAGACATCTATGGGAGGGGATTATATGATTACACACTAGTGCTAGTTGTGTGAGGTTACTCTTGGAGGTGAGAGATTTGGCTGGGATCTCCTAGTAGCAGCGACTAGGCCTTATGATGTCATCTTGGGTATGGACTGGTTATTTATAGTCCATTCTTAGATCGACTATTTTTGGCATACAGTGTGGTGTGTCTGAGGATATGGGACAAGTTTTTCCTTCATTGGTGATAAGGAAACCCTTGTATTGTAATATTGTCTTACTCGGAGGTGGGTGTAGTAGATTACTCACTGGTTGGCTAGCCTCACCCTTAGTGCAGTGGATGAGAGGAGTCCATGTTTTCCTATAGTGGTGTAAGAGTTCAAGGATGTTTCTCATGAAGATTTTCTAGGACTACCTCATCATAGGGAGGTATACTTCTATATCAACCTATACCTCAGGACAACACCAATTTCCACACCAGTATATTGGATGGCTCATATGGAGCATTTCGAGTTGAGGGTACAGCTGGAGGACGTGCATGAGAAGGTGTTCATAAGGGCCAGTGTTTCACCGTGGAAAACACTGATGATTTTTTTCCAAGAAGGAAGATGGTAGTTTGAAGTTGTGCGTGGAATTATGGTGCCTGAACCAGGCGACCCTGAAGAATATGTATCCACCAATGAGGATCGATGATCTCTTCGACCATCTGAAGGGGGAGAAATGGTTCTCAAAGATAGAAATCAAATTGGGATATCACCAACTTTGGGTAAAGGATGAGGATATATCTAATACAACCTTAAGGTGTCGATACAACCACTATGAGTTCTTGGTGATTCATTTTGGCATGAAAATTCCCCAACAGTATTCATGGGACTCATGAACAGGATCTTCAAGACTTACCTTGAACGGTTTTTTGTGGTCTACATTGATGACATCTTAGTGAAAATGTAATTAGAGGAGGATCACATTACACACCTATGGATAGTCTTGAAGACACTCTGATAGCACCATATTTATGGAAATATCTCGAAGTGTATGTTTTGAATTTGGGAATTCCACTTTCTAAGAAACGTCATCTCCGAGGCTAGAGTTGCAGTGGATCTAGAGAAGATAGAGGTGATGGTTTCTTTGGATCCACCCATGAGCGAGACTGAGGTGCAGAGGTTCTTCGAGTTGGTTGATTACTATCAGAGCTTTGTGCCCACCTTCTCCAGAGTGTCATCACCCTTTTTGGCTTTACCATGGAAGGGATAACACTTCATGTGGATGGATTAATTTTAGTAGAGTTTCAATGAGTTGAGGTAGAGACTGACAAGTTCCCCCATATTGAGACTACCAGAGGAGGGAAATGGGTATGTAGTTTACTGAAACACATTAGGGACCAGACTGGGTTGTGTCCTAATGGAGGAGCAAGAAGTGATCTCCTAAGACTCATGCCAGTGGAGGCAGCATGACCAGAACCATTCGACCCACGAACTAGAGTTAACAACAGTACTATTTTCCTTGAAGATGTGGCAACACTACTTGATGGGTGAACAGTTTACAATATACTCTGACCACAAGAGTCTCAAGTATATCTTCTCCTAGAAGGACCTAAACTAGAGACAATGGCGATGGCTAGAGTTCATCTAGGACTATGAATTTGAGATAGTCTAAACTTCTTGAAGGGGGAACATGGTGGTAGATGCACTCAGCAGGAGGGCCGGTTTAAAACAACTGAGTGAGGTGACAGAGCAGTTGGATGTGATGCAGATATCCTTTGTGGATGATGGTGAATCAACTTACCTTCAGTTGATGACTACTACTCCTCCACTCTTATAGCGATTCAGGGAGGCTCAACTGTTGGATGTGGACTATGAGGCCATACAAGATCAGTTATACTCAAGACTGACTCTTGATGGATTTTCAATAGGTGGGGAGCACATCATCCTTTTCAGAGGGTGTACTATAGTGACCATGACATTTTGGGAGTAGGTGTTGAGGGAGTACCATACACCCCCTGGGTGGTACATCCTAAAGTGACCAAGATGTATAGGGACCTCCGACGTCAGTATTGGTGGTCGGGGATAATAAAAGAAGTGGCTGAGTTTATTTCTCAATTCCTCACTTGTCAGTAAGTCAAGGCCATGAATCAGGTTCCAACAGGCTAGTCACAGCCACTCACAATACCAAAATGTAAATGGGATGGTATCTCGATGGACTCTGTGATGGGGTTACCATGTACATCTAGAGTCCATGACTCTATCTGGGTGATCGTTGACCGACTCACCAAATCGTCTTACTTCCTACCCATCTAGGAGAAGGGATCAGTAGAGGACATGGGAAGCCTCTATGTCCAAGAGATAGTGCAGCTTCACAGGTTACCTTCAATGATCGTCTCAGATCATGGTTCTCTCTTTATATCTCGACTGTGGAGGGGATTACAGGAGGTGTTTAGGACTCACCTGCGCTTGAGCACAACTTTTCATCCATTGACAAATTTTCAGAAAGATCAGACCATACTGACCATTTAAAACATGCATTGTGCTTGCATCCTGCATTTTTTTCATAGTTGGAAGGACCACCTAACACTGGTGGAGTTTGCAGAAAACAACATTTATCACACCACCATTAGAATTTCATCATTTGAGGCCTTGTATGTGTGGCCTTGTAGATCACCCCTATGATGGACTGACCCAGGGGAGTCCATACTCACGGGTCTAGAGTTTTTACGGGCTACCACCGTAAAGGTGTATATCATCCAGGAGCAGATGAGTACTGCACAAAGTTGGCAGAAATATTATAGTGACAGGAGATGGAGACCATTGGAATTTGAGGAGGGTGATCATGTATTCCTTTGGGTCTCAACCCGAAGAGGATTGTAGAGATTTTTCTAGGGTGGAAAGCTAACTCCGAGGATGAAAGAACCTTTTTAGATCCTGAGTAGAGTTGGCGAGGTGGTGCACCACCTAGAACATCCCCCCATAGATGCACTAGCTATAGGATATTGTCTATGTGGCACAACTATGGAGGTACATGCATGATCCATCGCACTTCATCGATTGGGTTGAGCTGAACATTGATAATGGGGAGATGTTTGTGGATTTCCCAGTGGAGAGAGGGGACAGACATGAGCTTGTCCTATGTGGGTAGTCGATTCCTCTTGTGCGCATTCGGTGCCCACACGAGAATCTCTAGAAGAGCACTTAGGAGTGGGAGGATCAGATTTGTGCTCTGTACCCCCATCTATTTTATTAGTTTTATTTTGGATTTTAGGGAATAAATACCTAAGTTGTGGAGAATGTAATGTCTCAGAAATTCCATTTAATTTTTTTATTATATATAATTATTCCGAGACTGTACGCTTTGATGGTATATGATTCCAAGGCCCGATAAACCTCGAATGGAATTTTGAACTTTTTTATGGAACATTCAGTAAATGTGTGAGTAGGTTTTTATAACTTTTTATCTTGTTATCAGATTAAAAATATTATGGAACCATTGATCTCAGAATGTTTGGATTCACCTAGAAATGACTTAGCTTCAGCTGACAAGGGCCGAGTAGAAAGGTTTTATTTTGAACATTTCAAAAAATAATAAAATAACATTGAAAAGTTATTTTATTAATTATTCACACCATCGATAGGTGACACAACGATGTTGAGGTGCAGCGACAAGGAAACGATGAGGAACATTAATGAGTCTAATTAATGGATTGTATCATGCAACATACTGATAAAATAAAGGAATCATAATAGACAAACTATTTTATAAATGAAACATCATAATGATGTGATGTCACAATGTAACTGAAATGCTGTGACGTGTTTCCTTTTAATTGTTTGACCTGTTGGTGGAATGAGAAATAAACCTTAGCGATTCTCTGAAGATCCTACAACAGTCTTCCTCCTTAATGTATAATGACACACATGCGTATCATCACCGACTTCGACACACCTCAAAGAATAGAGCTGAAGCGACAAGCAACGTCGATATCTTGAAACCTTGAGGAAGAAATGCCACGAAATTGAACATGAAAGTGGTAGGGTTTATTTTATTTAAATTTATTCCCCATTTATTTCTAGAAAAAACGAACATGGATCGACCCATGAAGAGGTTGTTCTGCAGATCGTGCATTTATAAGGGAGGGTAACTTTCTTTTAGGATTTTTTATCAGGGAATTGAAATTATCATTTGTTGATTAAACTGAAATACCTAAAAATCTCATCTTCTTGAACCTATAATGCGGAGGGTGAGAGATGACATGAAAAGGCCCGAGAAACTCCGCTATGTGCATTCATTGTTGTTGTATCCTCAAAGTGGAAACAAGAGGAATCTCAGGCCAAGGAAGGGATGCCAACGACTAGAGAAGCCAATAGGTCTAGAAGGATCGAAAAATGGACCACAAGAGTAACTCTGGTGTCCTACAGAAGGTGACGCTAGCATGAAACCACTAACAGTGGTGATTGATCCACACCAGCCATGGGGAGGTGGCAACACCAACTGGTACTGCGGCGGCAGGAGGTCGATGCCGGTTGGCCATGACAGCCGCGAGGTGACGCGACGCTAGGTGGGTACCGCATGGAGGGATGACCCGTGTCCGTGCTATCTAGTTGGTTCGGTGAGCCGCGATCACCTGACCATGGTAGAAGAAAGGACCCAAATGTCCATGGGGCCAACAAGGACTGGATTCGGCAACCGACCGTGTCACGTGAAAGCGACCCACTGCCGCCCCGCACCACACGGACTGAGCTTCGGGTTGGTAGGCCGCACCCCCAGCCTGAAGGTTGGACCCACACAGGTGGGTCAGACACACACCCAGATAGCTGTACCAATGCTTATAGGCTAGAACCACACCCTTCATGCTAGGATGGACTAGACTGGGTCACCAGAAAACATGGTGGGCTAGACCATCGGCCAAACCGGGCCAGGTCCAGCGAGGCCCATTGGGAATGGCCCACTGGACACACAATACCAGACCAACCCAGACCAAAACTGGATCAGGTCGAGTCAGTAAAATTTAGATCGGGGTATGTGGGACCCCTCTGCCATGTTGTTCGGGTCGGTCTGACCGATCGAACCGAGCCGAGATGCAACCGGCCCCTATTTACTAAAACACCTGTATCTTGCAAACCATGCGTCTGATTGACTAGCTGTTTTTAGTGTTGGGACCCTCATGACAAGGAAGATCTTTTGGAGTAATCTATGGGGAATTTAATTGAATTTGATATTCGATGAATGGATTGTGGAGTGGTTATCCCAGGTTTCACGACCCAACTTCACCAAAAGGAGGTAAGGGTCAGTAGATCGCCAGGCCTTTCCTTCATTAAGTTAAAGGAGAGATAATGACCCCTGAAACCCGGCTTCAATAGTTCACAGAGTGGCGACCAGCACCAAGGGTATAGAATCACTCACCAAACGAAAGGCATTACCCTTTTTTATAATAGGATCGGGAGATAAGATAGTAAATCCCACAACACCAAAACTGGAAATGCAAGTACAACTGAAAGTAAACCATTTCCATATACATGTTCAAAGGTAACAAATACAAGTCACAAAACACCAAAGGTAAAATATAGCAAGAAAAGGAAAACAACAACAAAAACTGCCACAAAGGTCCAAGTTATTACGGCCCCGCACAATCCCTGAAGTCCTCCTGGAAACCTGAAAGTAGTTTTGTATACGTAGGGTAAGCATACAAGTATACTTAGTAGGGAAAACCAAGGACTCTCGTGCACAAGTGAGGAGACATTCTAATGTCTCATGGAAAAAGGGATAACCAAACACCCAACAAGGAAAAGCTATCCACCCAAATATCACCAAGGAAAACTCCCCAAATACCGCAAGGCAAGTAAAGTATAGTAATAGCACATTGATATTTGGGTACCCCGTGCCACTTTCCCACTGGTTATTGAAGAAATCCTACGCATCGAACCAATCCCGCCATTCTCACCACATTCCCACTACCAAACCCCGCCCGCACACACCTGGGACATATCCTCACAAAGTCCCACTTTCAAACCCCGCTCGCACACACCTGGGCCCCAACTGCACATTTCACCAGCAGAAACCTGGGCCATAACCACCACGCATAACCATACCCGCAAAAACACCTGGGTTAGAACAACTACTGCTATGCCCGAAGACACCTGTGCCTCATCCTGAAGACACTTAGTAAACGACATGCCCGCAAACACCTGGTCCAACCACCACAACTACCTCTCCTAAATATTCTTGGGCTAATAATGTACTTCAGGCCATCACAACCTGCCTGAAGAGTCTTGGGCTATTCGGGAAAGGGAGCATAAAAGGAGAGAATAACTATCCACTCATAGGATTGTTTGGAAAAGCACCCTCCCCCATGAAATGGGAATGTTCGGCACTTAAGTGCTCAACTTGGATGGGGAACGAATAAGAAACATAAAAAAAATCTACAAGTATATACATAAATAAACAAGCACTCAACCCAACCTAGGGTTCCAAAAACAGCATAAGCGCAAAACCATATCATTATTCATTCATGAATGGTATACAACCCACATCAAGGTCACAATACATCCAGGAACCAATTCCCCATTTATATCGTTCTTGTTCTCATGTTCAAGCGATCCCATTTAGGTGAATTATACACTATTGGGCAACTAACATGCATAATCCAGATGCCAAGAAGGGAATAACAAGCCAAACAGAAATTTAAGCATTCACACCCGTTTCTCTTGTAAAGTCACAACAACAAAGGGAGAAGTGGGATGCCTCGAAGTACTGGAACCAAAGAAAAACCCCGAGATACAACCCCATATCCCCAAAATCTAGGAGCCAATGGTTTCTAAAAAATAGAGGATTCCACCCCAATTCGTGATATAAACAGAATAACCACCCAGCCTCAAATTCACAACCAGCAAAAGTATAGCAACAGGGGATCCCATCCCCACCCATATCACCCCAGCAATTGGCCCATAAAGGAAAAAACCAAACCACTACCCCCAACACAAGGCCGGACCAAGAAGGTATTTACAGATTTAAATGATTTAACACACTC
The DNA here is from genome assembly GCA_963277665.1 of Viscum album. Classification (NCBI taxonomy): domain Eukaryota; kingdom Viridiplantae; phylum Streptophyta; class Magnoliopsida; order Santalales; family Viscaceae; genus Viscum; species Viscum album. Next base: position 832,427,896 of record OY728159.1, on the reverse strand, counting down.
CATGGTTTCAATTCCACTGTAATTTAACCGGGGTTACCACAGAAGAGGGTTGATCCAAGTGCTTTCAGTTTATTCAACCGAGTATACATAATTAACCAATTCCATGTAACAGTTATTTAAACATCCAGGAGCACTGAGGTTTATTAGTGTGTAGAGAAATACCACCAACGGCCGTGATTTTCAGTGGGCATAGTCCCATACAATTCACAACACACAACAACATAAGAGAGTAGCAGAACATCAATCACACCCCCCCTTTCATTCTTTATGGTTCTGTTCATTATCTTTATTAAGTTTGGTTTCATCAATTTCCACAGAGGCAAAAGCATTCTGACCCCGCATGTTACACAAAAAGGAGAGACTAAGGAGAAAATCCCTACTTGATTGATCAAGGATCGAAATTATTCTCCACGTGACAAGAACAGGGGATGCGTGATTTGCAGGTGAGGGATGTAGGGAACTCCACGGATGAGCAGACGACTTCAGCCTAGGCGCACCACAAGTCTCAGGAAGGAGGGACATCAAGCACACCAGGGAGAAGAGAGAAGTTGGCCAAAAAGGACGAAGTGGGAAGAAGAAATTCTTCTGCAATATATAGATAAAATACTGATGTTATGGGATATGAGAAATTGAACGCTTTAAATTCGGATCGTGATTCCCTCATGCGGTTGGGTGGTTACACATGACGGGATTAATTGTTATTTAACGATCTCACCGGAATGGTGGAAATAGCTGTGATTTTAATTGATTTAGTAAAACGAAGGGGAATTATATGAGAATACACAGCTAGGTCCATTGGGGAGGGTCTCTCCACCCTCAGGATTTTTTAAAACATTGATTGAGGGCTTAAAAATGGCCTTCAACTACTTCCAATGGTTAAGAAGGCCTAAAAGTGGGGTTGCATGGGAGGTTGCATAAGAAAAGCCCGCCAAGGCTGGGTGACACCGATCAGTCTGGCCGATCGGTCCACCCGATCAGTCTTTCCGATCGATCGCACTGATCGGTCTCGCTGATCGGTCTTCCCGATCGGTCACGCCGATCGGTCTCGCGGATTGGTCTCGCCGATCGGTCCCGCCGATTGGTCTCGCCGATCGGTCGTGCCAATCAGTCGTGCCGATCGGTCCCACCAATCAGTCACGTCGATCGGTCTTGCCATAAATTTGCAAAGGAAGGGGGGTCATGAGGGTCCGATCCATTACATCAGATACCTCTCAAACTGTTCTCACCCTCAAGAATCAAAACCAGACTTGGAGGGAAGAGGGGGGGGGGTCCGAACAACCACCCCCGAAGATACCTCTTAGGAGTAAACCTCTCCCACATAGGAACACATTATCTCTTGAAAAAACAAAAAAGACCTAATGCTCCTTTCCCCATGAAACCATTCAAAACAAAAAGGCTAAACCATTTGGTCCAGTGGGAGAGGGGTTTCCCTTCCCCCGTGTTAAGATATTATCCGCTTTGGGTGGCACTGACTCGCCCGCATGGGTTTAGGCGCATATTCTTTAATGCGTATTAACTAGGGATCAGGTCCACCCCTCCCCATTCATTATGACACTTCACACACACATCCACAGAAAAGGAAACTACACATCCATAGTCAATAAGTTAAAGCATTACACAACAACCAAGTACTGAAAAAACGGGATAAAAATCAAAACAACTCTAGATACTGGGCACGCATCTGCGATTCCCTCTCCCAAGTACTCTCCTCAAGCCCACCATGACTCCACAACACATGATCCAACAGGATGGTTCATCCATGAAGAACCTTCTCCTCACGACCCTTGATCATCACTGGTTGTTCCGTGAAGGTTGCATCATCTTTGATATCTAGCCCTCCCCAGTCGAGGACATGTGAATCATCATGCAGATATCGTCAGAGCTGGGACACATGGAATACATCATGTATCCTCAGTAGTGGCGGTGGTAGCTCTATCTGATAGGCCACTTCACCGACTCGTCTCAACACTTAGAAGGGTTCGATGAACCTAGAAGAAAGATTAATTCCCTTGCTGAATGTCCACTTTCCACACTGAGGGGAGACCTTCAGGAACACGCGGTCCCTGACCTTGAACTCCGAGGGTCTCCTCCTATCATTGGCATATGACTTTTTCCGATCTTGAGAAGCCTTCATCTTCTCTCGTATAATCTGAATCTCCTTTATCATGCTCTGCACCACCTCCGGGCCAAGAACACCTACTTCCCCAACCTCAGTCCAGCACATGGGTGAGTGACACGACCATCCATATAGGACTTCGAACGGAACCATGCTAATGGTAGAGTGATAGCTATTATTGTAGGTGAACTCTACTAGAGGCAAGTGTCGCACCCATGATCCCCCAAAGTCCAGAACACATGCTCGGAGCATATCTTCCAAGGTTTGGATTGTGCGTTCTGTCTGCCCATCTATTTGGGGGGTGGGGGGAGGCAGTACTAAGGTGCAGCTGGGTGCCAAAATCATGTTGTAAAACCCTGAAGACTCATGAGGTAAATTGTGCATCCCTATCTAAGACTATAGAACTCAGAACTCCCTGAAACTGCACTACCTCATCCACATACTTCCATGCTATAGCGTCCACTACACTCAACTCCTTGATTGCCCGAAAGTGAGCTGATTTCATCAACCAGTCCATTACTACCCAGATTGCGTCGCAACCTCCTTGCACCTTGGGTAGTCCAGTGAAGAAATCCATCGAGATGCCGTCCCACTTCCACTCGGGGACATATAAAGGTTGCAACAACCCACCTGGAACACGGTGTTTAGCCTTCACCTGCTGACACACTAGGCACTTGGCCACAAACTCCGCCACTATTCACTTTACTCCAGGCTACCAAAACTGTCTCCTCAGGCCCTGGTGCATCTTGGAAACTCCTGGGTGTACCGCTAGGGGTGATCTGTGGAATTCACTAAGAACTCTATCACACATTGCCTCAGTAACGAACAACTTCCCATGGATAAACATCCGATTATCACCATCCTCTTTCCACCCTTACGGAGCATCATCTTGGCTAACTCGGTTGCATATCAATTCAATCTCCAAGTCTCCCCAATGAGACTCCTCCACCGGACATAATAGAAAAGACAGTACTGTCATTTGATATAGGCATCCTCTACCACTATACATCCTCGCATCCAGGTGCAGGGCAGCCCACTCCTCCATCACCTTCCAAGCGTCTGCTGACTCCCAAACCGCATCCTTCTATGACCTCCTACTCAAGGCATCAGCCACTACATTCCCTTTTCTGGAAATGTAGGAAATCTCGAAGTCGTATTCCTGGAGGAACTCTATCCAGCTTCACTGCCATAAGTTTAGATCCCACTGGGAGAAGATATACTTCAAGATTTTGTGATCCGTGAAGACCACAAAGCATTCTATGATGAGGTAATTCCGCCAAAACATTAGTGCAAAAATGACCACAACATGCTCCAGATCGTGGGTGGCATAATTACGCTCATGAGGGCATAGCTACCTAGACCTATAAGAGATCACCCCTTGTCGCTGCATCAACACACATCTGAGGCCTTTCCCTAAAGCATCACAGAACACCTCATACACCTCCCCTTCTTTTGGTAGTCTTAGCACTGAGGCACTAACCAACTTCTCCTTCAGATAGTTGAAGGCTGCCTCGCACTGCTCACTCCACGTGAAAACCCGATCCTTCTTGGTCAAGGCTGTCAAAGGGGATTCAACTCAGGAGAAGTTGGGTATGAACCGCTGATAGTAACCTGAAAGACCGAGGAAACTATAAACCTCTTCCACGTTCTTGGGTGCTTCCCAAGAAACAACTGCCTCAAACTCTGATGGGTTCACCGCTACCCCCTGCTCGGACACTACAAGCCCAAGGAAGTGTACTTCCCGCGACAACTTCCCCTAGGGCTGGTGGTGTCGGAGGACCTCCAAAACCATCCTCAGGTGCCCCGTGTGGTCGTCCTCTGACCTTGAATAGATCAGGATGTCGTTGATGAATACGACTACAAACCGATCTAGATACTCCCGGAAGATGGAGTTTATAAGCCCCATGAACACAACCTGAGCATTCGTAACGCCAAAATTCATGGCTACAAACTCGAAGTGCCCATATCTACACATGAAGGCCATATTCAAGATGTTGCCCTCCTTCACCCTCAATTGGTGATACCCAGACCACAGGTCAATCTTTGAGAACCATCCTGCCCCTTTCGGCTGGTCCAAAAGATCGTCTATCCTCGAAAGAGGGTAGTGATTATTGGTCGTTACCTGATTCAGCCTCCTATAGTCTATTCACAACCTGAGACCACCATATGCCTTCTTTGAGAACAATAGTAGAGCACCCCACAGTGACAAATTGGGTCAAACATAACCCCTCTTCATCACATCGTCAATCTGAATCCGCAACTCCCGTAGCTCCGAAGGTTCCATCCAGTAGGGAGCCATCGAAATAAGACGAGCACCAGGCTGCAAGTCTATTCCAAACTCGATATCACGTTGAGGGGGTAGAGTCATCACCTCCATAGGGAAGAAATCTATAAAACCACTAATGATCCCTGGTACCTCCACCATATCAACATCTATTGAATCTACTGACAGCTCAGCTAACAAAGAGAGGAGGGGTTCCTCTTGCTTGCTGCCCTTCTGGCCACTCTGCTCGCTGGTGAAAGTAACATGTAGGCCACCCAAGTCTGAGAACAAAACCCTTCCTCGTAAGAAGTCGATGACGACACACATAGATAACATCTAGTCGATGCCTAGGATGACATTGTATGGCTGCATCTGTTGCAGTAGTAGATCCCTGACTGACTGATGTGGCCCTATCATCAGACTGCATCCTCAACAAACATATAACAAGTCGGTCTGACCTCCGACTGGTGTGCTCAGAATCAGGGGCACTGAAAGTCTCTCGGCATCTAGACCCAGAGCATGGGCCAGAACTGGTGCAACATAGGAGGGCGAAGCTCTGGTATCAAAAAAGGTGTATGCAAGGGTAATGAAGAAACTGATCGTACCTCGAACGCCCTACGGTCCTGCTAGAACTGCTGCCTCCACGGCATGCAACTTCCCACTCCCAGCTCCTCTGACCCTCGACTGTCGGCCACCACCCCGACCACACTCTGGTCGAGGTCCCTGAGGAGCGCCCTGAGGTCGGCCGCCCCCCGCAATGTCTTCCCTCAGAGGAGCGGGAGCTCGCTGCCCCTGCTGATGATACTGAAAGGGCCTAGCTTGAAGCTGCTGCTGAAGTGGGTGCTGGGCCTGCCCACTTCCTCCGTACTGTACTTTTTCCGGGAACTAGTTCCGAAGGTTCACATGGATTCTATAGACGAAGAACCTCTGTCCTGGGCCCGAAAGAAAAGGGCGAGGACCGGGGGACCGAAACTGGAACTACTGCGGCCTGCTCCCTGCTGGTCGGAAGCTAGAGGGTCCCGATGCTGGAGATCTGGTGCTGACAACCTTCACCTTCGAGGAGACCAAATGGATCCCCTCTCGTGATACACCCCCTAGCATGTGAATCATCTCCACCACTTTATATTTCTTCTGAACCTCCATGTATGTCGACAAGGTGAAGGGGGTAACAACGTACTGGAGGGAGGGTCGAAGCGCCTCCTCTAAACCTCTCGCCCGAGACTCCTCATCTGGAAAGAGGTCTGGAGCAAAGTGGAGGAGGTCCTTGAACTTGATCCCCAGCTCCCTTACTGACATACTCCGCTACTGGAGGGAGAGTAGCTCCTGTCTCTTCTCCACCTTCATCTTAGAAGAGAGGAATTCCGCCCAGAACTCCCTCTAGAAATCATCCCATGCCACCTCAGCCTCTCTCCTCTCCCCCAGGTGGAGCGTCCACCATTGACACGCTGCTCCCCACATATGGCTCACAGCCAGAAGAACCCAGTACTCTGCCAGAGCCCAGATCAAGCTGAAAGCTATCACCAGCTCTTCTAGCCAGCTCTCCATCTTCATGTCGAAGGTGCTGCCCTCATACTTCTCGAGGGTCTGTCGCTGGAAGGGTCAAAGCGTCTTCTGCCACTGATCATCCTCCTCCTCTTGGTCGATCCTCTATGGGTCATCTATGTCAAATTTTTGCGCCTCGATCACCCCCACAACTCGTGGTCGTCTCCCAGGTGCCATAGCTGCAATGTAAACAAAGATTTCCTTAGCCCAAGTAGTGTAGAATATTGTTCTTAAATTTTACTTAAACTTCTTATTGATTTTAATTTCCCAAAACACCCTAGAAACATAAGAACACAATTCATTATGATGCATGTACCTTTACTAGGGTCTCTACCATGCAATCAGTGTAGCCTCACTTGGTCGTTCGGTAGGTCCATAGTCCTTGCATCGGATCATGGGGGGACCTAAAATCGCGTGTCCTAGCCGGTATTCCCTGGCCTAATTCACGCACCAAGGTCACCCAACACTGTTTCCCTACCATCCCAGGCAATCCTCACTATGCCTAACTCCAGACACCATCCTATCTCTCAACCTCGCCTTTGACACCATTATGTAACAACCCGCCTTCACCAAAAGGAGGGAAGTGTTATCCGATTGCGAGGCCCTTCTTTCTTTAGGTTGAAGGAGAGATAATGACCCCCGAAACCCGCCTTCAATAGGTCCCAGAGTGGCTACCAGCACCAAGGGTATAAAATCAATCACTAAATGGAAGGAATTGCCCTTTTTTTATAATAGGATCGGGAGATAAGATAGTAAATCCCACCACACCAAAACTGAAAATGAAAGTACAACTGAAAGTAAACCATTTCCATATGAATGTTCAAAGGTAACAAATACAAGTCACAAACCTCCAAAGGTAAAAGATACCAAGAAAATAAAAACAACAACTGCAACTTCCCCAATGGTCTAAGATAGTACAGCCCCACATGCTCCCTGAAGTCCTCCGAGAAACCTGAAAGCAGTTTTATATACATAGGGTGAGCATACAAGTATACTCAGTAGAGAAAACCAAAGACTCTCGTGCAAAAGTGAGGAGACATTCTAATGTCCCGTGGAAAAATGGATAACTAAACACCCAACAAGGAAAAGCTATCCACCCAAATCTAACCAAGGCACACTCCCCAAATAACGCAAGGCAAGTAATGTATAGTAATAGCACATCGATATTTGGGTACCCCACACCAATTTCCCACTAGTTATTGAAGACATCTTACACATCGAACCAATCTCGCTATTCTCACCGCAGTCCCACTGCCAAACCCATCCCGCACACACCTGGGCCATATCCTCATGCAATCCCACTTCCAAAACCCGCCCGCACACACTTGGGCCACAACTACACATTCCGCCCATAGACACCATGGCCACAACCACCACGCATAACCATACCCGCAAACACAGGGGTCAGAACAACCACTGCCACACCCGAAGACACCTGGGCCTCATCCTAAAGACACTTGGGATACAAACTGCCCGCAAACACCTGGGCCAACCACCAAAAGTACCCCGCCCGAAGATTCTTTGGCTAATAATGGACATTAGGCCATCACAGCCTGCCCGAAGAGTCTTGGGCTATTCGGGAAAGGGATCAGAAAAGGAGCTAATAACCATCCACTCATAAGAGTGTTGGAAAAAACACCATCCCTCATGAAATGGGAGTGTTTGGAACATAAGTGCTCTACTTGGGTGGGGCACGAATAAGAAACATAAAAAATAATCTACAAGTATATACATAAATAAACAAGCACTCAACCCAACCTAGGGTTCCAAAAACAGGCTATGTGCAAACACCGCATCTCTATTCATTCATGAAAGGTATACCACCCACAGCCAGGTCACAATCCATCCCAAAACCAATTCCCCATTTATATCGTTCTTGTTATCTTGTTAAAGTGATCCCATTTAGGTGAATTATACACTATTGGGCAACTAACAAGCATAATCCACAAGCCAAATAGGGAAGAACCATCCAAAAAACAACTTTATCATTCACACCCGGTTCTCTTGTAAAGTCACAAAAACAAAGGGATAAGTGAGATCCCTAGAAGTACTGGAACCAAAGAAAAACCCCGAGATACAACCCCATGTCCCGAAAATCTAGGAGCCAACGATTTCTCAACAACAGAGGATTCCGCCCCAATTCGTGATATAAACAGAATAACCACCCAGCCTCAAATTCACAAGTAGCGAAATTATAGAAAAAGGAGATCCCATACCCACCCATATCACCCCAGCAATTGGCCCGTGAAGGAAACAACCAAACCACTACCACTAACACAAGGCCGGCCCAAGTAGGTATTTTCATATTTAAAAGATTTAACACACTCCATGGTTTCAATTCCTCTGTACTTTAACCAGGGATATCACAGAAGAGGGTTGATCCTGGTGCTTTCAGTTTATTAAACCGAGTATACGTAATTAACCAATTCTACGTCAATATTATTTAAATATCCAAGAGCTCTGAGGTTTATTATTGGAGAGAGAAAGACCACCAACAACCGTGATTTTTAGTGGGCATATGAACATACAATTCACAACACACAATAACATAAGAGAGTAGAAGAACATTGATCACACCCCCCTTTCATTATTTAAGGGTCTATTCATTATCTTCACTAAGTTTGGTTTCATCAATTTCCATAGAGGCAAAAGAATTCCCACCCTACATGTTACACATAAAGGATAGACGAAGGAGAAAATCCCTACTTCATTGATCAAGTATTGACGTTTTTCTCCTCGCGCCAAGAATAGGGGATGCACGATTTGCAGGGGAGGGACATTGGGAACTCCAAGGATGAGCAGACATCTTCAGCCTAGGTGCACCACATGTCTCGAGAAGGAGGGACTTCAAGTGCACTAAGGAGAAGAGAGAAGTCAGCCAAAAATGAATAAGGGGGAAGAAGAACTTCTTCTGTGATATATAGATAAAATCCCATTGTTACGGGATATGAGAAATTGAATGCTTTAAATTCGGATCGTGATTCCCCACGCGGTTGGGTGGTTACAAACGATAAGATTAATTGTTATTTAACGATATCACCGGAAAGGTGGCAACTTCTGTGATTTTAAAGGATTTAGTAAAACAGAGGGGAATTATATGAGAATACATATCTAGGTCTATTGGGGAGGGTCTCTCTACCCTCAAGATTTTTAAAAACATTGATTGAGGGCTTAAAAATGGCCTTGAACTGCTTCCAACGGTTAAAAAGGCTTAATAGTGGGGTTACAGGGGAGGCTGCAGAAGAAAATCCTACTAAGGTTTGGTGACACCGATCGGTCTTACTGATCGGTCGCGCCGATCGGTCGCACCGATCGATCTCACTTAAAATATGAAAAGGAAGGGGGGTCATGAGTGTCTGGGCCATTACACCAGGCAAGCTACGTACGAAACCCTGCAGTTGGCTGAGACCTGAGGACTGATGACCTTCAACTCTGCATGACTCGACTATGGCCCAGTAGGAAGAACTTCGCTGTGAATTTGTAGGCCCACGATGGGAAGCACTTCCATGTGACTTTTTAGGGACATGGTATGCGAAGAGGAGGAGTACCTCAGCTCGCCAAGATTGGTTGGAAGCACCTCTCTGCTACTTTGTAGGCCCACAGTACACGGTGGGGAGGTCTATCTAAGCAGTCCAAAATTAGTGGGATGAACTTCTTCATGACTTGGCAGGACCAATGTATTAATCAAAGGAAGAGTTCTCCAGTAGATGAGGTTTTTGACGATGTGATTGAAGTTTCCACTCTCACTATCCTAAAAATATACCGAGTGTGAGCTTCATTGTGTTTCATGTTTTTCTTTTAGGATTGTTTTGTGGTATTCCATTTTTGTTTTGGGGTATATACTGAGTACATTGTTACTCACCACTGAACAAGATTCATCCACATGTGTCATGTTTGGTGCAGACAATCGATGTTTCAACATAGAATTTGGTGGACTGGGACCTAGAGGAGCTCCGGGAGACGGGACCGATGAACACTACAATGATGGACTTGGTGGGCTAGGACCAGGCGAGGCCCAGTAGGAATAAGTGTATAGGAAATTATACTTTGGATTCGAGTAGCTACACTACTCTCATGATCAGGTGGGGTTTTTCTGGGATGGCCATCAACGTTTCCTTTGTGTACTTTGTGGTTTTCAGTATTTTTTTGAGTATTTATTCTAGACCACTTTTATTAGTTGTACTCAGCTTTGTTTTTAGTGATACTTGTTTCCTTGGTCAGTGTGTGGGACATGGTTGGGCATGTGTGTGTGTATAGGTACTCCGGAAAATGCATCCCACTTGCAGGTTGATGCCTTCAACACTAGTCTCCATCCGCTGGCCTTCAAGAGGCAGTCTTGGGGTAGTCACAATAGGGACCCCAGGTGACTGGTCATGAAAATTATTATTTTAAGGATTGAAAAATATTTGGATTTCATCAACAATTTTCAAATTTTGAATAGTTTACATATGTTTTTCATACTAATTCAAACATAATGGAAGGTTTTCAGGTTCAATAAACTATTGGAATGTTTTATTTCAAGAGGTAATGTTTTAGAAGTCAAAAATGAAGATGTTAATATTATAAAAATAATTGATATTGAAGACAAATACAGAATTTATCGGATTATTAGAGACTTTTTTTCTTATCTATTATAATTTTATTGATTATATAATGATATTTTAAACATGATTAAATATCTAAAATGTATCAAAACGTAATTAGATAAATATAAAACACAAAATATGGATGGTGTGTTGATTGTATTGATATTCATTGTAAATTACATTGGAATCATGAATTCATGAATATATTGTTTTATGTAGTATGTAGATAAGAAGATAGAGATATTGGGCCATGGTTTGATAGTGGTCCTTAAAAATGTATTTGAATTTTATATAACGAGAATTGATGTCTGGTACACTAGAATATCACTCAGTGTTTTCTTCTTATGTGTATCCTATTATAGTGAACTATATAGATTTATCATGGAGCTATATTTACATTCTATATTTTAGATGATTTTGACATGTGTATATTGTTGATAAGTATAAACAATAGTACATATCAAATGACATGATATGTTCCACCTATATAGAGAAAAACTCATAGTGGTTGATTAATCATTTATAGAAATGTTTTTATCTCCCATTTTTTATATCCATATCAAGTTATACACCTTCACATGTATTTATTATAGTTCATACTTATAAAAAAAATACTTTTGTCTGATGATTCAAGATTGGAATCTAAATCGTTCATAATTTCATATGGTTAGTTTTATATCTACAGTAGCTGTTGACATAATTTACTACATATTAGGATAAAGAGTGTAATAAAAAAAGATAAACCATACAATTTTTTGTTGAATAATTTTAAATAATATTGAATTCATAAATTAAATGATCATTTAAATAATAATAAAATTAAAATGAGTACATTAATTTACCTAAAAACATTTATATTTTTAATAGTACGACCTATATATGAATTAATAATTCTTTATAGAAATATAATATACATATATGATGTGTCTCAATGTGAATGTTAGAATAATATTAGAATTTTTTATCACCATTAAAGTTATGTATAATAAAATCACTAATAATTAAGTGTTTACCAATTCATACTGATAAAAAATTAATACAATAGTGAAGTATGTAACTGATGGGTTGAGTATCTAAAACAATTTTGTTATGGGTTTAACATATATAATTGATAAATCATAAAATTTTGATAATGAATTTTTTGATAAACTTTAAAATATAATGATCAATACACATTCAAGATTACCATTGACCTTAGTCATGATCCATGGAATGAAAATTATTGGGGATAAAAACCATTAGTTTACACAACATTTTTGAAATAAATTTTCCCTAAAAATAAAAATTACTTAAATTATAAATACAAATGAAAATTTTTGATAAGACATATACATATACAATAATCACTAAAATATTCCATTTCCATTGAAAATCCCCCAAATTGGGATCCTATAATTCAAGAACAATAACTATCTCATTACAGAAACATTCAAATTATGTAATGAATATGAAAAATAGATTGAACTAAATATCATATGACTATCTTGGGACTTTGGACACATAATATTGAGTATAATAACCCAGTAAATTTTTTCAAAGACTATATAATTATAGTTAATATGTTATTAAAACAATATGTGTTTTTTAAATAGTTTCACAAAATTGTTATTGATGATAATTTTCTATAACATATTTGAAAATAAGTATTTAAAAAATAATTCTTTATATGAATAGAAAATATAAGATAAATTAAAATTTAATAACATGTAATGTATTATTTTACATTCCTTTTATTATATTTATAATAATTTTATTTATAAAAAACCTTATTGATTAATAGTTTTTGTTCTTGTGAAATAATACATTACACATTATGTCATTTTCAAGATTACTGACTTCATATACATATATTTGCATCAAAATGGATAAAAAAATTATAAAAAATATATTAATAACTCTGGATGACACAAATTGTATTTATTTTGATGTTTCATTTGATTAAACATGTGATACAATTATACAATAGATTTTAAATCAGAAATTGTAACGACGTACACATAGTGTTGACAAATTGTTATATATTTACATGATATTTGTAGGCACCACCTTATGTGGAGTATATTTAACACTCTATTATTTTAATTATCATAAACCATGATTATTTTATTACTAATTGTCTACATGTTGTATGATATCATTTTATATGGTAAGAGAGTTTTTATGAAAATTTGGCTAAGTATTTGTGGTGAGTCACTCTTAGCTGGAAGTCATATAAATACTTTCTGCTGTCAGTCAGCAGGTAATGTTGGGGAAGTATCTAACAAACAATAGTCACCACTATGTATGAGCTACAATAGGCAGAGTAATTGATAGCCTTTTAACTACTAGGTTTGTTACCACTTGAGGAGATATAGCCAGGATGAGCCACAACCGAGATTTCTTCCTCCAGACTCTGAGTCACTGCCTATCTTTGAGTCATAGATAGCCCGAGGTACCCCCATAAATGTTACTATTGTATGATAAATCATCCCCATCTTCTTGATACCATTTCTATCTGAGAAAATTGTTTTGAATGTATCATTATCTATTTCCATTAAAGGATAATTTGACCTAGTCTTAATGACATATTCAAAACCTATCTGAGTATTGTTGATGTCTTCAAACTGATGATTCTATTTATACATGAAGGACATATAACTCTTTGGACATGATCCATATGACATATGTGATGATTAATAATGTATGGGCCTATTAAAAAATGTGCAATCAAATCTATGAATTTTTTGAAACTCACTGATTAATCTACTCTGACGATCAACGGCATAAAAGCACAACATCATTTATAGTGTTTGATTGATATATCAATAGATATAAATTGGGAAATTCTCTTAGATTCCTATGATCTTATATTCTACTTAAATGTTTTCATGAATGAAGCTAGAACTCCTCACCAATGGAAATCAATGGAATTAGAACTTTCTGAACATACTCAACTAAGAATTAATTTATTCTTTATTGATCTTAATATTTATGGTTTTTATTTTGATAAGTCTAGTTTTAAACTATTTTCATACACTCACTATCTTCTACACCTAATTAGAGAATACTTTTTGTACTCTCTTTTCATTACTTTTGTATTCCCATAGTGTTTTTCGAAGTGGTCCTTTTATGGATTATCCTATTTTTTCATTTAAAATATAATGTTGGAAGAGTATATTTATCCTGGAAATCATGTAGATATTGTTTCTTTACAAGCTTTATGTTTTGGATTTGTTTAATTATTATTATAATTATCTTGGTATTAAGTGATTTCTATAATAACACAAACTTTACAGTCATAGATAATACTTCAAAATTGAAGAATATTGTAATACCTTAACCATAGAAGCCCAGATCCAGTGCATTAATTTAATACATTGGCATGATTACAAGGAATCAAGTCCCGAAGGACCGATCAGTTTAGTTATCCTGAAAAATAGATTACATACATGAATGTTACATTAAACATTCAAACATAAAAAAAACATAAATAATCTATTGAGAACTCCATTATTAACCTAGCTTAACCCTACATATCAAACATAATACACTTCTTGGAATCCTAGGAAAAAAAACATAAGATAGGGGTGATCTTAGATGCTCAATAATGGTAAATAATTTTACATAAGCTCTAAACTTTTAAGGAATGACGTGTAATAAAAACAACATCCTTTTAAACATAAACTTGAACATAATGTGGAGAAAATAAATAAAAAAATACCATATAAACATGCACATGGATATTCTACAAGTGAAATAATAACATGTAATAATAAATTTCACAATTAGGGAATGTCTGACACTGAATATCATTACCATATAGTCAAGGCATCTACCAAGACTACAAATTATTTTTTTTTCGAGGCCTTGTTCCAAGACACTAGTTTGTCTAATGAGACCTACCAATGCATCATGGGGATATAGAAGGCCCCACTCGTAACATACTAAGTCTACTACATTCCTCATATAAAAATGTTAAAACACGACAAAAACATTAGTATTAACACTAGAATACGAAATGTCAATACTTCAACCATAAACCATGAAGGGTATAAAAATAGCACATCCATAGTAAAACATATCATAACTCATTCAATACAATATGGGAGATTGTATTATAATAAATCAACCTTAATCAAGAATAATATCCAATAAAGAATGTTGACATAGTTGAAAATGATTTGAAAAACATTTTGAGAGAAATACCCCTTTTTGTTAAATCATTTAAAATCCACACATTTATAAATGAAGTCATTTAAAAGAGATTTTTGAATAAAAGTGTCCCATACCACTTTTAAACATTTAAATGGACTTAATATTTTAAAACAATCACGTTCATATAAAAAAATCCTTAAAACCATTTTGAAAACATGGACATTAATGAGAATGATTTAGAAGAATAAATATTTAAAGCATTTAAAATGATATGTTAGCTAAAGAGTAACGTAAAAGAATCATTTTAAATGTCTATTATGAAACATGGGCATGGATAATAAATATGTCCCAGATGTAACACCCTATGATTTCATAGTACATTATTTCTTCAAAGTAATTAAATATCTTAAACTACACGCACCACTGAGTTTAAGTGCACCACAACTTACCAAACTAGCCGTTCAAAAGTGGTTATGAATAGTATTAACTAAAATTTGAACTTTATATAATCCTTATAATTTTAGAATCCATATTATGAGTTTCTTGAAAATAACGTAAGAACAAAATAATTTATTTCAGGTAAAAGAAGTATTTTTCAAAAATTGGAATTTTACCGCCTTTTAATGGAGAACCCTTTTTAAATCCAATATTTGAAACTTTTATATATTCAGTTTGACAAAATAAACTTCTATTTTATAATTGAGACATAAGAATTTAGTTTCAATAATTTTTTGGTGTTTTTATGATAACTTTCATATTTAGGATAAGAGTGAAAATTACTATATTTTAACTGAAAACAACTTTTTTAATCAAAATAACTTATAGTGTTGAATTATAAATTTTAATGGTTTGGAAGTATAATTATATTATATTTTTACCATTTAATCCCATGATGGTAATTTAAAGTAATTTAACTTTGAAATTGGATATAAATAAGTGTCAGTCTTTTGATAGTTATTATTTCATAAAAATATGCTTTTGGTTTTGACAACGGGAATTAATTTTATATTAATTAATTCAACTTATATGTTTTGAAATTGGTAAAATAGAATTATTTTTTTAATTCAGAATATAAAAATTATCTTAGGGTGAATTTTTGGTATTTTTCTGAAAACTTTCAATTTTTGATGAATAGTGAAAAACACCGAGTTATAGTTTAAAACCAAATTTTTATTTAAATAAATATTTATTTAATTTTATTTATATTTTAGGTCAAAATAGATACATAATACCTATATATGTTCAATGTAATTCATTGGAGTTAGTTTATAATAATTTTATTGAACTTTTCACCATCTTTTACCCACATACTAGGAGAATTTTCAAATTCACATAAATATTAATTTTACCGCTTCTATGAGTGGAATTTTAAAAATATGGGAGACACAATTGATATCAGTAAGAAAAATTTGGTTCAATAAGATGAAAATAATTTTTAGTGAATAGTAACTTTTGAATTTTATTTACCGCGGTTAAAGGTAAATATGGTAATTCAAGGTAAAAGCAATATTATAATAATAAAGAATTACCTTAAAACTTGTTCTAACATTATTTTAGGAGTAATGGCCGACCATGGGCATACTTTGGTCGATTTTGGGACCCCATGGAGCTACTTATTAATGATAATGACACTTTATTTTAATTAACTTAAAGTAATGGCAAAAATGACATAAACCAATATCTTTTAGTAAATAAATTTTTATATTGGGTAATATAAGTCATATTTTCGACTATAAATATTCATTAGAAATATAAAAAGATTTAATATATAATGGTATTTTATTTATAATATTTATTCAGTAAATAATTAAATTTATTTATGACACAATGATGATTCAGTAATTACCTTATTACTAAATGAATCAAATAAATGCTATTATAAATATTAAAATAAATATAATTTCCAAGTTTTCATGAAATCCAAAAAATTTCTAGGTGCATATGACATTTTAGGGTTGATTAAATGTATCTTGTTTGAATCAATAAAGTTGTCATGACTTTCATAGAAAGCAAATACCAAATAGTGTCAAAATTAACAAAAAATAATTTTAAAAACCAATATTATATTATTAATTTATATTATATAACTAAAAATATATGGTTTGGCCAAAAGACTTATATAATGATAGGTGTATCATTAATGAACCGCATGGGGTTATCTTTGAAGTTTATAGTAAGTTTATTTACCATATAATATAAAAATACAAGGAGACATGGGAAATTTCAAATTATTTAACTAAGAGTTAAATCTAAAATACAAGGTTAATATAGTTACCCAAACCTGTATAAAACCTATTGGTTGAGAGGTTCCAGACCTATACCTACTTTATCCTTTTAATAATCCATTTTGGATCCATTATAAACTGAAAATTATTTTATTATAAAATAATATTTCTTGCTTTTCCTAAGGTGCCCCTCACCCCTCTTATAAAAGGGAACTCATACTTCTCTTAAATTCAATCCTTCAAGCCATTTGGCACGGCCAACCACTTCACAAATACCCTATCAACTTTCCTCTATTAATTTTAGAGGCCTTAATTTAGTCATAAATCCATCCCAAGGAGTCCTTCTGATCAAATCAAAAGGAAGAAACCGAAGAAGAGGTAAATATTTCATCACCTCTTTCAAGTTCCTTTCTTCCTCTACTTCCTCTTTCGATGTTGTTTACATTATAAAATAATAACCCCAGTATCTTATATATAATTTTATGTTATTATAAATATTTAAAAACCATATTAATTATTCTATCCATCCTTTTAATGACATGTCACCATACATGCGTACGTACGACTTACAGTCTCCACGTCGTGGTGTGATTATTATTCAATACATTATTATTTGGATGGGTATAATAATGATGTGTAATTGATGTAAATAATAAATATAACATGATAATTATTCCCTATATATGATATAAAATCCTATAATATATTAATTTAATATCAAAATAATGATATTGTCGCTCGTGCATATGCACGGATTACCGCCTCCACAAACATGATGAGATTCATTGCCCATCGTATCCATTGAAGAATAAATTCATTTTGATGATTAAAAATAATGTTTAAAGACTTGATATCATTCAGGATATGAATAAGATACATCCTATCCATAACAAATATGACTCACATAATAATGAATATAAAGGAAAACAAATTTGTTAACACCCGAAACGATAATAATACTAAGATATTATTAACAAAACAATGTTAAAAGATCATATATGATATAATATTAATGTATATGATTCTTGAATAATTTAATAACAATTATTTCACCATTATACAGGAGTTTAACCTACCCTTGACCATGTAAAAGCACTTATTAAGGGTTAATTATACAATCTTTTTATTATCCGGGGTTGTTTTTACGTAAGTATCTACTAGGACATATTTATCATCCATATCCATGTGTCATACAAATGTATTTCAAAACATTTTTTTCTAGATAATGGGTAAAAGAAATTTATAAGATTATTTAATCTTATATGTTTTGAAAGGAATCTTTTTGTTGATTTCCAAACAAAGTACTTTATGACCTTTTCGACAAAATTTAGATAAGAATGTTTTTTTAATTTATACGGCGGGTGCGGCTATTTTCCTCCATTATAAAATCGTTGAAGCTTCCCTTACAATCTTATAAGAATATTTTCAAAATAAATTTTTTATTTATAATTATTTGACTCTTAAATTATTTCAAAATAGAATGAGATATTTCTCTAAAAAAGGATTTGATTTCATCTATGTCAACATTCTTTGATGGATTTTAAGTTTATTTGGAGTTGATTTATTATTATACAAAACTTTCAAACCATATTGAAGGTTTTCTGATATGTTAGATTGTGGATGTGCTATTTTTATACCATTCATGGTTTATGGTTAAATACATTTCGTATGCTAGTTTTAATATGAATGTTTATGTTATATTTCTACCTTTTCATATAAGGAATGTATTGGACTTAGTAACTGACGGGTGGTGCCCGCTAAAGCTTCTTGATGCATCGGTATGCCTCCTGAGACAACTAGACATGGAATTGTATGAGGCCTTTCCCAATTTGATATATGGTTTTGGTCAAGGCCTTAATCATTTTTAGATGTCTTGGTCGAGGCCTTGACAAAATGTTTCACAATGTTCGACATTATACATTCACTCATTATGAAAGTAATATTGATAGTTCATGTGGTCATTCGACTAGTAGAATACCCATGATTAAGTTTTATTATGGAATTGTTTACTCATCTCATATTCCTTCCATAAAATTATTTATATTTATTATTGGTAAAGGCATTTGGTTTCAATTATTCACCATGCTTAATATTTATGTTATCTTATTCTCTATTGCTTAACCTTACTGAGCATTTGAGCTCACCCCTTTCTTATGTTTTATTTTACCAAGATATAAAGAAGTTAGTTATGAGTGGCTTTCAAGAATAATCTAGGAGTCTTGGATGTTTCTAATGGAATAAATTCGTGTTATATTTCTTTTCAAGTTGTAAAGATGATATTCCTGTATGTAATCTATTTTCTATGACTACTAAACTAATCGGTCCTTCGGGACATGATTCATTGTAATCATGCCAATGTATTAAAATAATGCACCGAATCTGGGTAACTGGAGTCATGGTATTATAGTTGGTATCAGAGGAATTTTAGTACAAACCTTGGAAACTATATTTAGATAAACACTGAATAGAGCACATAGCCCTAAGATAGACTTTGAGGATTAGTATAAAAGAACTTCTTATAATTTTTGTATTCTCGTGCTTTTATGAGTTTTCGAAGCAATACATACCTGTCTAGATTCAAGTAGGTAGAGGTGGCTCTGGCACCGATATACCTAAGGGTAAAACCTGAAAACACTGCTTTGAGCTTGACTCTAACGGGAACTGGTGCATGACAACGAGCCTTGCTGCACTCTTGCTTACGACACTCTTAGGGGATATGCTTAGGATAATTCTCATTTTATTTACAAACTACTATAAAGAGTTTATGAGTATATAACTCCTCCAAAAAAACATTTTTTTGACTATGGATTATATCCATAAACTATACAATTTACGTTAGGTATTTTACATGTTTGGAATTATGAATTGAGATTCATAAACTGACCTAGTGTGTGCCATTATTTAAAAGTGGCGCCTAGTAGAAGGAATTGGAACTCAAGCAATACATATGATCCAATGAGTAAGAAGGTTCATATCATTCATTGTATTAAGCAAACATTTAGTAGGTAAATAGTCTCTCATGTATTCTCAACATATGAAGAAATAATATCATGTGTTAGTAAGATAAGTAAATAATTCTCCGAGTCTTATGGATTTGAAGGGAAGCAAGAGAAGAAAAGGATGGTAGAGAAAAAGATGGATAAAGGGAAGATGGGAAAGGAGGAATTTTCCATATGTGATAAATGTGGAAATAATCACCTTGGTAATTGCTTGAATGGGATGGGAGTTTATTATAAGTGTGGAGAAAAAGGACACCAAGTACGTGATTTCAAGGGTAAGAAAAATTTCTCAATTGTAAAATGCATCATCTGCAAGGCGTTGATACACTACGCGAATCAATGTCTCTGTCATCAGAGTATACCACAAATGATGTTATTGGATAATAATCAAGTTATGATACTACCTCAGATGAAGAAGAATGACTAGTGTTCTTATGATGTTATTATAGAATTATTTCATTTGAGTGTTGTATCAATAATATACCGGTTATATGAAATATGGAGATAAACAAGGATTGTACTGCAGTACTATTTTATTGAGGATTTAAGATTATATGGTTCTAAGAAATGTGACTTAATAGTAAGCTACAATTTTTTTTTGGAAAAATACAAGGTTTAAGGAAATTTAGTCCTTAATATGGTCTTGATAATGAGGAAGTGATTTTGGAATAAGAGATGGTTGATTTGGATAAATTATATTGAATATTCTTTACTTCCTTGGAACCAATTAATAGTTTGTTTATTTCATCATTTTTGGAATATTCAATATTTTTGGATATAAGGAATATATCTAGTATTATATATAGGATAAGGGAGAATTAATGTAATCAATAAGGTTTAATGGTAATTTAGGGTGTTACGTTGTTTTAAAATAATACATGATGAAGGTATTCACATGTTAATATGTGGAAAAAGGATATTCATTATGTTTAACTTCCTTATAAATTTTGGACTGTGAGTTTGGATAGAATTATGTTGGATAAGTCTAAAGTTTAGAATGAATTAAGTTTGAAATTGGATACTATTGTTCAGGTTATTTTTTTATTTTTATAAAAAGGACAACACACAGACCGTGTGATAACCCATCATGTCAGACAAAGCATTGAGAATCAAACCCACAACCAAAATGCGATTGGGGTTTATCGCCAACCACTAGATTACATGAAGTCCCTGGATTGTATAATTTAGTTTCTTTTTTTAATGGGTCTAATAAGTGAATTATAAATTCATTTTTTTGAAACCCTATATGAATAGGATAAATAGAATATTTTTTTAGTTCTATTATCTTTTAGAGTGAAAGATGTGTTTGTGGTTGAAATTAGTTGAAGGATGGAACATTAATTATCAAATATATATATATATATATATTTCTTCTCTTATTGTATGAAGAAATTAATTCATAAATTTTAGGTAAGGGATCTTAGAACTAAAAATGTGTTATCCTAATATCCTATGTTTTTTTGAACCGATGATATTTCAAATCATCATAGATTGATGGCTTTGAGGCCCTCAGTTCTACAATTGTTTGTGACTGATGACCTCAATCACTCCCTATAAATATTTATTTTTTTCCTCAAGTTATGTGTCTCTAATTTCCACCAATGTTATCTTAATCGAGATCATAATTTGGTGGCAACTTTTTCATTCCCCCTTTCCTCTTATTAAGACTAAATTTTTTTAACCCAATTTCTGATGTGGGTTCTCCCACAAATGTATTTTCTATTTTCAACCTTTTATTTTCGAAGAACAATTTCAAATTACGAGGATGCAATTTATTGTAGGAGGAAATAATGTAACACCCCAAGATGTAATAGTACATTATTTCTTCAAAGTAACTCAATAACTTGGACTACACGCAACACTGAGTTCAAGCACACCACAACCTACCAAACTAGCCATTCAAAAGCAATTATGAATAGTATTAACTGAATTCTGAACATTATATAATCCTTATAATTTTAGAATCCGTATTATGAGTTTCTTGAACATAATGTAAGAACAAATTAATTTTCTTCCAGTTAAAAGAAGTATTTTTCAAAAAAATGAAATTTTATAGCCTTTTAATGGAGAACCCTTTTTAAATACAATATTTAAAACTTTTATATATTAAATTTGACAAAATAATTTTATTTAGAATCGGCACATAAGAATTCAGTTTCAATAATTTTTTGGTGTTTTTCTGATAACTTTAATATTTGGGTGAATAGTGAAAAATACTATATTTTAACTGAAAACAACTTTTTTAATCAAAATAATTTATAGTGTTGAATTATAAATTTTAATTGTTTGGAAGTATAATTCGATTATATTTTTACCATTTAATCAAATGATGGTAGTTGTAAGTAATTTTACTTTGAAATTGGATATAAACAAGTGTCAATCATTTGATAGTTATTTTTTCTTAAAAATATGCCTTTTCATTTTGACAACGGGAAATAATTTTAAATTAATTAATATATCTTCTATGTTTTAAAATTGGTAAAATAGAATTCATTTTTAAATTCAGAATATCAAAATTATCTTAGGGTGAATTTTGGGTATTTTTCTGAAAACATTCAATTTTTTATGAATAGTGAAAAACACCGAGTTATAGTTTAAAACTAAAATTTTATTTAAATAATTATAAATTTTATTTAATTTTTTTAGTTAAAAATAGATACATAATACCTATATATGTTCAATGTAATTCATGGGGTCAGTTTATAATAATTTTATTGAACTTTTCACCATCTTTTACCCACCTCCTAGGAGAATTTGCAAATTCACATAAATCTTAATTTTACCACTTCAATGAGTAGAACATCAAAAATCCAAAAGACACGGTTGATATCAGAAAGAAAAATGTGGTTCTATAAGATTAAAATAATTTTTGGTTAATAATAAATTTTGACTTTTATTTACCGCGGTTAATTGTAAATAGGGAAATTCAAGGTAATAAAATATTATAATAATAAAACATTACCTTAACACATGTCCTAACATTATTGGATGAGTAATGTCCGACCATGGGAATCCTTGGGTCGATTTTGGGACCCCATGGAGCCACTTATTAATGACAATGACAATTTATTTTAATTAACTTAAAGTAAAGGCAAAAATGACAAAAGAAAAGATCTTTTAGTAAATCAATTTTTACATGGGGTTATATAAATCATATTTTTGACTATAAATATTCATTGGAAAGATAAAAATATTTCCTACATAATTGTATTTTATTTATAATTTTTAGACATTAAATAATTAAATTTATTTATGACACAATGATGATTCAATAATTACATTATTAATGAAAGAATCAAATAAATGGTATTATAAATATTTAAATAAATATAATTTCAAAGTTTTTATGACATTAACGAATTTTATAGGTGAATATTACATGTTAGGGTTGATTCAATGTATATTTTATGTATCAATAAAGTTTTTATGACTTTCACAAAAACCAAATACCAAATAGTGTCAAAATTAACATAAATTAATTTTTAAAACAAATATTATATTATTAATTGATATTCTATTCCTAAAAATATAAGGTTTGAAAAAACGACTTATATAATGATATGTGTATCATTAATGAACCACATGGGGATCCCTTTAAAGTTTATAGTAAGTGAATTTACCATATAATATAAAAATACAAAGAGACATGGTAAATGTCTAACTATTTAACTAAGAGTTAAATCTAAAATATAAGGTTAATATAGTAACCCAAACCAGTATAAAACCTATTGGTTGAGAGTTTTTAGACCCATACCTACTTTATCATTTAAATAATTCATTTTATATCCATTAGAAACAGAAAACTATTTTATTATAAAATAATATTTCTAGCTTTTCCTAAGGTGCCCCTCACCCCTCTTATAAAAGGGAACTCCCCCTTCTCTCAAATTCACATCTTAAAGCCCTTCGAATCGACCAAAACCTGCCAAAATACCCTATAAAATGTCCTCCCTTAATCCTAGGGTTCTTAATTTAGTCATAAAGCCATCCTTTGGTGTACTTTTTATCAAATCAAAAGGAAGAACCTGCAGAAGAGGTAAATATTTCATCACCTCTTTCAAGTTCCTTTCATCCTCCACATCCTCTTTATTTGTTGTTTCCATTATAAAATAATAAATCCATTATATTCTATATATTTTGATGTTATTATAAATATGGTACAACCATATTAATTATTCTATCCATCCATTTAATGACATGTCACCATACGTGCGTACGTACGGCTTACCGTCTCCACATCATGGTTTAATTGTTATTCAATACATTATTATTTGGATGGGTATAACAATGATGTGTAATTGATGTAAATAATAAATATAACATGATAATGATTCTGTATATATGATATACCATCCTATTATATATTACTTTAATAACAAAATAATTATATTGTCGCTCATGCATACGTACGGATTACCGTCTCCACGAAGGTGATGAGATTAATTCCCCATCGTATCCATTCAAGACTAATTTTAATTTGATGATTGAAAATAATAATTAAAGTCTTAATGCAATTCTGGATATGAATAAGATACATCCCATCCATAAAAAATATGACTAACATAACAAAGAATATAAAGGTAAACGAATCCGTTAACACCCGAAACGACGATAATACTAAGATATTACTAACAAAGCAATGATAAAAGATCATTTCTGATATCATATTAATGTATATGATTTTGTATAATTTAATAACAATTATTTCACCATTATATAGGTGGTTAACATACCCTCGTCAAAGGAAAAGTACAAGGTAAGGGTTAATTCTACAATCTCTATATTATCCGGGGTTGTTTTTACATAAGTATCTACTGGGACCTCTTTATCATCCACATCCATGTTTCTTAAAAATGTATTTCAAAACATTTTTTTACTAAATAATGGGGTAATGTAATTTATAATCTTATTTAACCTTATATGTTTTGAAATGAATCTTTTCATTGTTTTCCAAACAAGATACTTTATGACCTTTTTGACAAAAGTAAGATAATAATGTTTTTTTAACTTATATGGTGGGTGCGGCTATTTTCCGCCATTATAACTTCGTGGAAGATTCCCTTATAGTATTATAAGAATATTTTCAAAATAAATGCTTTATTTATAATTATGTGGCTCTTAAATTATTTAAAAATAGAATGTGATATTTCTCTAAAAAAGGATTTGATTTCATCTATGTCAATATTCTTTGATGGATTTTAAGTTTATTTGAAGTTGATTTATTATGATACAAAAATTCCATATTTTATTAAAGGTTTTGTGATATGTTTGACTGTGGATATGCTATTTTTATACCATTCTTGGTTTATGGTTAATTTATTGAAATTTTGTATGCTAGTTTTAATACGAATGTTTATGTTATATTTCAACCTTTTTATATGAGGAATGTATTAGACTTAGTAAGTGACCAGTTGATCCCACTATAGCTCCTCGATGAATTTGTAGGTATCATGAGACAACTAGACATGGAAATGGCTGAGGCATTTCCCAATTTCATATATGGTTTTGGCCGAGGCCTTAATCATTTTTTGACGTCTTGGTCGAGGTCTTGACAAAATGTTTCATAATGTCCGACATTATACATTCCCTCATTATGAAAATAATATTGATGGTTCATGTGGTCATTTGACTAGTAAAATACCCATGATTAGTTTTTATTGTTTAATTATTTAATCAGCTCATATTCATTCTATAGAGTATTCATATTTATTATTGGTAAAGGCATGTCGTTTCAATTGTTCATCATTCTTAATATTTTTGTTATCTTCTAGTGTATTTCTTACCCTTAGTGAGAATTTGAGCTCACCCCTTTCTTATGTATCATTTTCCCAGGACATGAAGAAGCCAGTTATGAGTGGATTTCAGGCATAATATAGGAGGCTTGGATGTTTCCAATGGAATAAATTCGTGTTGTATTTCTTTTCAAGTTGTAAAGTGGAACTTCATGTATGTAATCTATTTTCCAAGACTACTAAACTGATAAGTCCGTCAGGACATGATTCCTTATAATCATGAAAATGTATTAAAATAATGCACCGACTATGGGTAACTGGGGTTGGGGAGTTACACCAGAAAATACATACACATAAACCATCTTGGATAATAATGATATTGAGGAATTAACCCTTACCTTCCACTTTATTTTGGTCGAGGGTATGTTTTACCTCTTGAATAATGACTATAGTGTGTTATTAAAATATACCAGAACCATATTCATATTTATTATATAATACATGATTCATTTATGACTTTATATTACCCATATAATGATGATTTACTTGTTAAATTAACATTTCAGGTAATAATCACTTTCTTTATCGTACGTATTTTAACTTGTTATTATTGATCATATCATTTAGATCTTGATTTAAATATTTCCAAAATATTAATCATTATTTATATATAATATATATTTAGAATATAAATATGTATAATATATAGATATAAGAAATAGAAAACACCATTTATGGAGATGGTAGGCTGTACATACGCTATTTCCATTTTCATATCGTATTGAACAAAAGTATTTGAATAAGATATATGTAAGTACATACATACATACATACAAACAAACATATACATACATACATATATATATCTACTGTAGAATTATTATATAATATATTACAAAATTATTAATAATATATACTTTTATAATCATCATTGAATGGTGAACCTGGAAATGAATCTCATTGAATCTTGGAGATGGTAAGCCATATGTACACACGAGAGGTGATATCACTTCCTTGATAATTAAAAGGTGTGGAATTGGATGGTATATTAATTTTAAAGAAACATTATCATGTTATTTTCATTATTTATATAAATATTACTCATCATTATATCCATCCAAATAACAGTACTGAATAAAAAATTACACCACGACGTGGAGACGGTAAGCCGCACGTAAACACGCATGGTGACATTATCATTCATAGGATGGATAAAATAATGAATATGGTTGTAACATATTTTTTATAACATCATAGTATTTAGATTCAATTTTAGTTATTATATTGGTATGGAAATAACAAATAGAGAGAAAGTGGAAGAAGAATTGAACTTTGAAAGAGGTGATAAAATAATTACCTCTTCTTTCGAGTTTCCTTTAGATTTGAACAAAAGGGATTTGTAGATTGGATTTCTGCTCAATGGAATGCCTCTATTTTGAAGTGACAGAATTCGGGAGGATATTTGGGTAGGGGTTAGCCTATCCAAATGGCTTTGGAGGTGTGATTTTGAGAGAAAGGGAAGTACCCTTTTATAAGAGAGGTGAGGGTCACTTTAGGGAAATTTTGAAATATTATTTTATTATAAAATCATATTTGGTTTCTAATGGCTAAAAATTAATTTTTTTTATAATATAAGGTGGTGATGGGTCGAAATAATCTTAACCAATACATTTTATACTAGTTTAGTTCACCATATTAACCCAATCGTTTAGATTTAACTCTTAGTTAAATAGGTTAACTTTTACCATGTCCTCTTTTGTTATTATAATAAATGGTTAATAAACTTACTATAAAAATCCCATAGGACCCCAAGTTGTTAATTGATGACATATTTATCATTATATAAGTCCTTTGGCTGATGATTATATTTTTAGGAATATTATATCATTTCATAATATAGAATTTGTTTTAAAAACTCATTTTTTTCTATTTTGACACTATTTAGTATTTGGTTTTTGTGAAAGTCATAACAACATGATTTTTTCAAACAAAAGTCATTAAATGAACCCCAAAAAATTTCTATTAATCTTGAAAATTAATTTACTGCATCAAAATCCTCAATTTACATTTATTTTTATATTTATAATATCAATTATTTTAATCTTTCATTAATAAAGTAATTACTGCATCATCATTGTGTCATAAATGAATGTAATTATTTAATCCATAAAAATTATAATTAATATACAATAATCTAGGAAACACATTTATCTTTCTATTTAGTATTTATAGTAGAATTTATCTTATGTATAACCCTATATTGAAAAAGGTTTTGTTATTAAACATTGACTTTAACACTTTTAACTCTTCTTTTAATAAAATAATAATAAATGTCCTAATATAATCCATGTGGACCAAAAGGATCATATTATTATCATAAGGTTGGTTTTGGTCTAAATAAAGTTATCCTATAGAATTAGGACATGTGTTTGGGTAATTATAATATCATTTTTACCTTTAATTACCCTATTTACTTTTAAATGTGGTAAATAAAAGTCAAACGTTACTATTCAAAAAAATTATTTTCATCTTATTGAACCAAATTTATCTTAATTATGTAAATTGTGTCTCTTACCTTTTTTTAAATTCAATTCACAGAAGTGGTAAAATTACATTTTATGAAAATTAGAAAATGTGCCTAGAAGGTGGGTAAAAGACGTTAAAAAGTTCAATAAAATTTTATACATTTAATTTTATTATAAAATAACTCCAATGAATTAAATTTGACTTATATAGGTATTATATATCTATTTTGAATTAAAATAAATTAAAATAAAATAAATAATTATTTAAATAAAAAGTTGGTTTTAAACAATAACGCATTGTTTTTCACAATTTATCATAAAATTGAATGTTTTTAGAAAAATAACAAAACGTCACCCTAAGATAATTTTGATATTTTAATTAAAAAATTAATTCTATTTTATCAAATTCAAAACATAGTAGTTGCATTAATTAATTTAAAATTAATTCCCATTGTCAAAATCAAAAAGCAGGGGTTTAAAAAAAATATCAAAATATTGACATGTGTTTATGTAAAATTAAAATGTGAAATTAATAATAATGACTGAAATTTTTTTAAATGATATAAATGTAATATAATTATACTTCCAAACCATTAAAAGGTGTAATTTAACACTATAAATTATTTTAGGTTAAAAATGTTGCTTTTAATTATAATGTAGTATTTTTCAATATTCATCAAAATATGAAAGTTATTATAAAAAGTACCAAAAATTTATCCAAACTAAATTTTTATGTCCCATTTATAAGGAATAATTTAATTTCATGAAATGTTTCAAATATTGGTTTTAAAAAGGGTTCTCCATTAAAATGAGGTAAAATTTCATATTTTGAAAAATACTTCTTTTATCTAAAAAATTAATTTGATCTTATATTATGTATATGAATCACATAATATAGATTCTAATATTATATGGAGTATATAAATATAAAAATTTAGTCAATAATATTTATCACCACTTTTTGAACGACTAGTTTGGTATGTCATGGTGTGCTAGAACTCAGTGTTACGTGTAGCACAAGTTATTGAATTACTTGGAAAAAATAACATACTATGAAATCTTGGGGTGTTATAAATATTTATTAAAAAGAATAATAAAAACACAGCAAGACCATATAGTTTTAGTGTCTTTAAAAACTTTGAAACATGAACGATTGGTTCATAAGTCATCTATATTGTCTCTTTCTTATTCCTTCATAAGTGGAATCCTTTTGACATATCTTACTTAATACTCTTCTTCACAACCTTGGGAAAAGAAACATAATAAAGGGTGAGATAATACTCTTAGTAAGGGTAAACAATTGATTTATAAATCCTATAAAAATCCTATGACATAAGAACAAAACATTTGAAAATATTTTCCTACATATAATGGATCATGATATAATGTCATGGGACAAATCCTAAAAGTTCCACATAATCACAAAATGAAAAAATAAGACATAAAATTTTGTGGCATACCTAAAATCATAAAAAAATAGTTCATATTTTTCAAGGATCATTTCTAAGACCATCATAGTGGATAAAGTCCATTACTGAATTGAGTTCACTCCTCATTCCAGCCCTGTATTACTGAACTGGGACCATTTCCCATTCCAACCATGTCTATCTCATGTGATATAAGTATTTGCCCATTTAATTGGAGGGAGACATAGGTCCCACAAATATCATAATAAATAATTCTTACATGTTCCATAATATCATAAATCATTCATCATAAACAATGGAATAAAATGGGTCTCTTTAATCATCATTCCACCATAACTTAATCCATGTAAAAAAATGGATTTAATAAATATAATTCAATCATAACAACAATAAAAAAATATTAAAAATAATCATATTATACTTTATACATAAAAATATTTGGTAATTCCATATTAGATGGAAAATAATTTTGATATAACAATTGAAATTAATACTAAAAAATTTATACTTTCTTCTTAAAAAATGTTTTATTTTATCAAAATGACACACAATTTTAAAATAATGAAATTTATCTAAAAATATACTTAAAATCCAGTAAAGGAAGATTTATCAAAATAATGAGTTATGAAAACATAAAAATTAATTCATTCTAAATAAGTTAAAACAAATTCCCCTTGTACTTATGCAGGAAAAGTAAAAAAGTACCTAATATCGAAAATGTTAAAAGATTCCTTTCATACTGGTTATTACAAATTCACTAATGGATAAAAATAACTTTAAAAATTTGTATAATAATATAAATAATATTATATATTTAGGAAACATGGGTGTGCGTGATAAATATACTCTAGTAAATTGTTATGTATAAATAATCTCAGATAATAATGAGATTGCGAAATTACCCCTTACTATATATCTGATATCCTTTGTATGTGTCCAAACCTCAAATATAATAATTCAAATAATATTATTGACTTATTTTAGAATCATATTATTTTTTATGAAATAATATATCATCAAATGATCATATTTGTTATAGTAACATTTCATTATTACTCGTTATTATGATATTACCTACTTTATGTTCTTATGCATGTTTTGTCAAATACGTCCAGGTTATCCATTTTTTGTCATATTTTTTACAATTAAAAATTATATTAACAAAATATATACCATATTAATTCATTATTTATATTTATATTATCACCAAACATACAATTCATCAAGCCCAAAAATAAAATAAATCTATTTACAAAATTTGGACTTAAATATTCAAAATATGGAATTAATTTTTAAAAATAAAAAACATATAATTTTTAGTAATTAATTTAAAATTAATATAGTTGTTGGAATGTGAGAACGAGTTTTAAAAGATAAAAATTGCAAAAGATTAGAATGTTTTTACATCTAAATTCAATTTAAAATTAATTCCAATGACATATATTATATTAAATGATAAAAATATATTCTATTTATACATAAAAACCACTCAATAATATAATTTAACCATAAAATTTATTTTTATGAAGAAAGTTGTTTTTAATTATATTTTAGTGTATATTTACAATTAATCTAAACCTGAATTTTTCCAAAAAAATATAAAAAATCAGTCCAAATTATATTTTTATATCCTGATTCCAAACAATAGGATTATTTTTTTATATAAAAATTTTCAATGCGTTAAAATTTTAATTTAAAAATGGTTGCCCGTTAAAAGGAAGTAAAATGTCCCTTATAAAATATATAGGGTTTTATACATAAAATAAGGATTATTCATACCCTATGACTAAAACATATATTAATTTAATATAAAAAACAATTTATTAAATATATAAGATATATGTTTCATTAATTTTATTTAATAATATAAATTCACTAAATTTATTAATAAAAAATACACATATATATTTTGTTTATATTTTAATTAATAATTGGTGGAAAATAAATTCACCCTACATTTCAATCAGTTAGTTATATTTATTAGTGTTAAACAAACTACTAGGTTATATTGGTCAATTTATACTATTGGAATTTCATATTTATTTTAAACTCATGATTACAAGAAATGAAAGCTATTTATGAATTAAAATTATGTAAAGAAAATATTTCATAAAAACATTAGGGTGTTACATTCTACCCTACACAAACTGAATTTCACCCTCAAAATTTATCACTCAGATACAAAAAATATGAGGATACCTCTGCCTCAATACATCTTCAAGTTCTTAAATATCTTCCTCAAATTAGTGGTTCCTCCATAAAACATTAACAATGTGAGTTGTCTTTTTCGTAGAACTTTTTCACTATGATTCCGAATCTCTATCGGTTGTTCTTCATAAGAAAGATATTTCTATAGTGGTACAAATTCTGAGTTTAAAACATGTGAAGGATTAGGTATGTAATTTTTCATGAGAGATACATGGAACACATTTTTAATTTAAGAGATATTTGGTGGAAGTTCTATTGGTTAAGAAACATTCCCAACACGATCTAGAATTTCGAAAGGACCAATATACCTTGGGCTCAACTTATCCTTCTTTCCAAATCTAATTACTCTCTTCTTGGGAGATATTCATAAAAACACCATATAACCCACTTAAAACTCTTGGTATTTTTATTGGTTATTAACATAACGTTCCTATATAATCTTATCTTATCTTATATGTTGTTGAATATATCTGACATTTTCTAAAATTATATTAACAAGATCATGTCCCAATAGCTTTATTCCCCGAACATCATCGTTTTTTTGTAATTTTTCACTTCTTTCCATACATGGATTCATAAATACCCATCTTAATTA
Organism: Viscum album; assembly: GCA_963277665.1. Lineage (NCBI taxonomy): Eukaryota > Viridiplantae > Streptophyta > Magnoliopsida > Santalales > Viscaceae > Viscum > Viscum album. The sequence continues at coordinate 832,395,544 of OY728159.1, read as the reverse complement.
TGGAGTGAAGGATATTTTTTTAATAACATTCCACCAGATTTATGTGTTGATCCAAACCAAATTTGAAATCCATATAGAAATATCTCAACATGTGTTTTAGAGTATTAATTTTTGTCACAAAATGACTGTCTCTTTGAGGATGATAAGAAGTGGTAAAACATAACTTTGTATCTAGATCATATTTAAGACTTCTCCAGAATGTCATGGTAAACCTCGGATCCCAATGATATATAATGTAAAGTGTTACTACATTAAATCTTACAACTTACTTTACATATATCCTAGAAATATTATCAAGAGAGAAATATTCTCTAATAGTAATGCAATGTGTTGACTTCATAAGGTGGTCAAATATAACCAATAAATCATTATGAAATTTATATGTTATGCAATGTCTGATTAAATACTACATAGTGAAGTATTCTCATTTCCATTCTAGTAGGGGTAGTGGTTGTAACATACACTTTGACTTATGTATCTCAGCCTTATATTGCTAAAAAACCAAGCATCGAGAGACATATTCTATAACATCTCATTTCATGTCATCCCACAAGATATACACTTTTAGGTCCCTGTATATATTTGGGATTCTTTTATGAATAGAGAATGAAGATTAATGAGAATCATCCAACTGATCCTTATTTAAATCTGGTGTGGAAGGAATACAATCCTGGTTCGTGAACATTATTATTACATCACAATCAAGGTTTAATTTAGGAACATTTCTCACCTTCTTTTGAAGAACTACATCTTCCTTCTACTCCACCTTAATCTTCACTTGTATAGATCAATGAAAATTCGTTTGAGAAAGATAGAATTTATCCCCTTCATTTAAAATTTCAAGATACATCCTTTGGAAATCCATACATATTGTATCTATTATGATCCTCATCATGGATAGGCTAGCATGGTCCTTTCGACTCAAATAATCTTCCAATTTGTTCACTTCCCCAGGGTGGTAATGTATTTAAAAGTTGTAATCACTAATAAACTCCAACCATATTCTTTTGTGAAGATTCAATTCATTTTGTGTGAAAATATACATTAAATAGTTATGATTAGTATAAATATCACACCATTCTCCATAAAGAGAATACCTCCACATATTTATGTAAATATTACCACAACAAAATCCAAATCATGGGTTGTGTAATTTTGATCATGTATTTTCAAATATTGTGAGGAATACTCTATAACCACATCATTTTTCATGAGAATACATTCCAATCCCTTCTTGGATTCATTACTATATATCACAAACCTTTCTACAATATAAGTAAGTGTGAGTACATGTGCACTGGATAACCTTCTTTTTAGAACTTTGAAATTTTTATCAAATTCTTTCGTCCACACATTCTTAATTTATCTTTGAATATAAATACTTCTGAAAACTGATCAAGATAGTATCTAAAGAGCCTATTCATTAGATCCAAGAAGATATAAGGGGAATTTGGGAGACCAAAATGCATCATTATAAATTCATAGTGTCCATACATTGTACAAAAGTTCATCCTTAGTATATTCTCTTTATTGACCCTTGATTAATGATATCCTAAATGAAGATATATATTGGAAAATTATTGTGCATTGCATATTTTTTTGAATAAGTCATCAAAGAATGGAAGATGATATTCATTCTTGACAGTTATCTTGTTTCATTCTTAATAATCAATACAGAGTATCATTGATCCATATTTCTTCTTAAAAAACAAAATAGGTGCACCCCAAGGTGACACAATAGAGCGTTTGAATCCCTTACCAAGTCTCTCTTAGAGTTTCTTCTTTAGTTCCTACTACTCAAATATGGTCATTATATATGGTTTCGTTGAAATATTCATATCACTAGGTGTGATTTCTATTGAAAAACATTCTTCAATATTTGGTTGAAGACCTATAAATTCTTCTATAAAGACATTAACAAAATCCCATACAATAGTTGTATTCTTAATGGTGAGATTCTCCCTAGACATTTGATATAGATAAATTTAATTTATAAGAATCATCATCCATAACATGGAAGAAATTTAGAATGGAAGATCATATTTACCATTGCATTGATAGATGATCATAGATTGATCTAGAATATGAAATGGGATTTTTCGTCCATGGAAATTGATATGAGCCCCATATAGAGGAAACCAATCCATGCTAGGATTTGCATTTCCACTATAGGAAGTACCACAATATTTGTAGGAAGTAATTTCCCAAAAACAATAGTCAGAGAAGAATTATAAACATTTGATGCAACTGTTGTTCCATTAAGAGTTATCGCAGCTGACTCAACATCTAATTATGGATGAAATAAGGTGATACTCTTAGAAAATTACTCAGAAATAAAATAATGGTTGGATCCAAAATAATGTAAAACATTTGATACTTTAGAGAGGATGATAAGTGTAAATTTCTACACATTATTATCATACTCCACATAACCGATATTGATCGCATGTGTCTTATATTTTTCATTGGCCTTAAGAGATTATTGGAATTGATAATCTTCAATAACATTTAGATTAAGGCCTTGATTTTCATAATTCCCCATTTCCTAGAATTTGTTGAAATGATGTGTATGAGGTTAATTCTATGTATTCTTTTTTCTATTGACATCATTGGACATAGTTTCCCCACCACTTCGGCATTCAACTACCTGATTACCTTATCTCTTACACTTAAAACATTTACTAGTCCCTTTAAGTTAATTACCTCAATGTTTCTTTCCACACATTGAGCATAAGGGAAACACATCTTCTTTTCAGTGTGGTGTGTAGATTTTCCCTTGAATTCCATTTTTCTCTTCATATAAAACCCATAGGATTGGTGGGTTACTCCAATCTCAATCTCAACCCTGAGAGCACATCGAACTATATCTACATATCTATTGAAGTCCCTTATCGATAATTCCCCTATGATACTTTGTTTTAGGCCACTAAAGAATCAATCAATTTTACTCTTAAGTTGGAAAATAATTCCTAAAACGTACTATACAAGTTTGTAAAATTTTCATGGTAGCTACAAACAAATTCATCATCCTTTTTCTTACGCTCAAGTAACTCACTATCCATATTTGTTTTGAAGAATATGAGAAAATTAATTACTGGAAAAAATGTTCTTGAACTCATCCCATTCCATAGGGTTAATATAAACTTCTTGACTTGTTTTCTTGATATGATTCTACCATTGATTAACAGCACCTTATAAATAATAGAATACCAAGATGACTTTATCATGTTATAAAAAATAGAGGACTGAAAATATCTCTTCATTGGTAATAATTCATTGTTTGACCACTAATAGATTAGAAGAACCACTAAAGGAATGTGGATTCTTATTTATGAAGGACTGAACTGAATGTTGTTCCCTCCTTTGCTCATTTGGAATTCCTGTATGATTTGTAGTGTGAAAAAGTTGTGTGAGCTTAGCTAAAATATTTTTCATTCCTTCTACCATAAAATCTGGTTTTCAAGAAAAAAATAATTGCATTTCCCTTCACATTCAGTATTAACACGGTTCCTTTGGGTTCCATCCATGGACTAAAACCAAGAAGAATAGCATGAGAAACACTAATCATAATGGTAAAACCAAATAATCAAGAATAGAATTTCCATTTACGAATCCTTAGGTTTTACCATAGGTTATTAAGGATAATTTATATAACATGGGGATTGTAACCTATTCATCGACACATCCTTAGGGTGCTTTAAAATAGTTTTATCATCCTAATTTCCAAAGGAGAACTATACCTTCACCATGCTACCAACTATAATGGACCATAATTTACATAAATATATATTACTTAATAATTGAATAATATTCATTAAAAAACATAATAAAACCATGCCAGGACCCTATTGGTTTTTTGATTTTTGAAACTGGGAAACATAAACAACTGGTTCATAAGATATCAACGTTGTCTCCTGCATATTACTTCATAACTAGAATCCTTTTTATCATATAGTATTTAATAATTTTATTCAAAACCTAGGGAAATGAATAGTAAGAAATGGTGAGCCCAGATTACCAGTAAGGGTAATCAAGGGAGATATCAATCATATCAAAATAATAAGATCTAAGAACATAACAATTGAAAATATTATATTGCATATAAAGGATCATGATATCATGTCATTGAACAAATCATAAAAGTTCAACATAAACCCAAAAGTCAAAAAACATGTCATGATTTTTTTTACATATAAATAGTAATAGAAAATCACTTCATATTAGTGTAAGAGAATTTCCATGACCGTAAAAGCAGAAAATTTCTATTACTGAACTGATATCACTCCACATTCCGTCCCTGTATAACTGAACTGAGATCATTTACAATTCCAAGAATATCTATCTCATGAGATATAAATCATTAAACAATTAATTTGAGTTAGATTTACTTCTCACCCATCTCATAATTAAATCATTCATATATGTTCAATAATAATTTAAATCAGTCATTATATCCCAAGGAATAAAATGAGTTTCTTTAAACATCATTCCACCATAACAAAATCCATGTAAAACAAATGGATTTAATTAATATCATTACATATTCAAAAAATCAAACCATAGGAACAATAAGGATATTATACTTAAAAAATAACAACATTATAGAATTCATTCTTATATAGAATTTTTTTTGATATAACTGTTGAAATTAATTCTTGAGGAAAATATCATTCCTTCTTCAAAAACATTTTCTTTTCTCAAAATTATATTCAATTTTAAATGAAAATATTTTTTTTAAATAAAAATTAAATCATGTAAATTAAGAATCATGGAAATAAGGCCTTATGAAAAAGAAAAAATCCATGCATTCTGTATATGTTAATTTTCTTTCCTCATAGTTTTTCCAAAAAAGCCAAAAAGTTCCTCATATCCAAAAGGGAAAAAGATTCCTCATACGATTTTATAAAAATTTACTGATGGATAAAATTGAATTTAAAATTTTTATAATACTATAAATACTATTAAATATTTAGGAAATGTTTATGTGGATGATAAATATACTCTTGTAAATATTTATGTATAAAAAATCTCAGATAATAACGAGATTTTAAAATTATCCCTTACATAAGGTATGGTATTCGTTGTATGTGTATAAATCGCCTTTAAGATAATTTAAATATTGTTATTGACTTATTATAGAATCATATTTATTTTTATAACATAATATATGCTCATACTATCATCTTCTTAGTAGTAACATTTCATTGTTACTCGTTATTCAGATATTAACTACTTTATGTTCTTCTATATGTTTTATTGAATAGAGTCCAGTTATCTTTTTCAAGTCATAATTATATCTATAAAAATGATATTAACATAATATATATCATATTTAATCATTATTTACATTTATATAATCTTAATTTAATAATTATCATGTAGAATGAATTACATTGCATTGTGTAGACGGTTGGTCATATAAACACACATGAGCGACGATATCATTCTCATAATTATTGAATGTTGTTGAGTTGGATGGTGTATAATTTTCTGAATTAATATCATATTTTAATTATCATATATATTTATTATTTATATCATTATACCCATCTAATTATGATGGTGGTAAAAAATAGATTATACCACGGTGTGGAAACGATAAGTCGTACGCACACACACAAGATGACTTCGTTTTCTATAGGGTGGATAGAAGGTGAAATATGGTTGTTTCATAATTATAATAAAATATCATTATATATTTGATATGGGGTTTATTAATTAATAATGAAAATAATTTATGAAATGTATTTAGATGAATAAATAAGTTTGAATTAATCGGGAGTGGAGATTACCTCTTATTCGACGTGCTCCCAATAAATATCCTCATAACCACTAGAGTTGGTCTTTAAAAAAGACCAGAACATCAATAATGTAACTATGAAAGATGATAAGGGAAATGGATAGGGGATGATAGATTTTAAAGGCTTAATGATAAGTGAAGAGTCATAGAAGAGGTTCCCATTTATAATCGAGATTAGGGGTTCTTTTGGGATCTCATAAAATATTAATTTATATTAATATAAAACCTCATCCAAAACCTCTAAAATTTCCAAATTTTAAATATTATATGATATAGGGTTGTAATATACCCAACCAATAAATTTTATTCATGTTTTTTATGTCAATTTAAAACATAACATTTTAATTAACAATTAGTTATACTATTTAATATTTAATTAGGGTAACACATATTTCAATATTAAAAGGGATCAATATTTATTAATTTATGTAAATTAGATCATAAATAAATAAAATATAACATTTTATACCATATCATAATTATTCTGTATTTTTTAAAATTGTTTATGATTTTCAAATAAATTATGAAATCCTTATTTTAATAAACAATCAATTGTTTAAATTTTAAAACTATTCAATTCATCGATTTTGTTAAAATATTAAGATAACAAGTTAACATAAAACAAAATATTTTATTATATTCATAATAGGTGATTTTAATCTATAAAATTCATTTCAAATATTAAATATTAAAAAATATATTTATTTTAATATTATTAATAACATTTATTTGATATCTCCATTGATAAAATAATTACTACATCAATTTTGTGTAAATATTTAATACAATTATTTGTTGAACAAAAATGAAAAATAAATATATATGATGAAGATAAATCTAATATATTTCAAAATAATTTTAGTCAAATTTATCTATAATAAAATACAACATTAATAATTTTATACTTATTAAATTATGAATGTGACAACTTTATCATCACTATAAATAGAATAATATAACTATCATAGTCTCTTCAATAAGGATCCAAATGGTCACTAACACGACCCTTGGATGATTATGGTTGAGATATAATTGATCAATAACATTTATTCAAGTGTTTTCATCTTTTGATGGTTATTAGCATTTTAATAAAAGTGGTTGTATCGATTTCTCACAAATTGTTTAATTTTTACATCATCAAAGAATAATTCATTATATTAATTTTTTATTTCCTAAATATTAAAAATAAATTACGATGATAAATAAAAAACGTTTTCTATTTCAAATTAGTATTTATAATCTAATTTATATTATGTATATCCTTTTATTAAAAATTGATTTAGTTATTAAAATTTGACTAAGAAATATTTATATTTTCTTTAAATAAAATAAATTACATGTACTAATCTATTCAAGGTAGATTCTATTGGGTGCCATTTATTCTCAAGGATGATTGAGGTATTTAACTACTCATCTAATTTTATTAATATATGTTTTAGGGTAATTTCATAATATTATTCTTACCCTTAATTAACCAATTTACCCTTTTTCCGAATTAATAATAAATTCCAAAGTTACTATTAATAATGCCCAAAAATAAAATAAATATATTTAAATAATACAGACCTTCGAATTAAAAATTTGGAATCCATTTTTTCAAAATTCAAAACTCAGAAGTTTTAGTAATTAATTTAAAATCAATTTAATTATCAAAATGAGAGAATGAGTTTTAAATGTTAAAACATTTCTACGTGAAATGAAAGCTATTAAAGAATTAAAATTATTTAATGAAAATATTTTATAAAAACATTCGGGTGTTATAATTTCCATGTGGATGGGATTAAGTTTCATTTTTAGAGTGAACCTCTGATTTATTCTGCTATTTAATTACATTAATGTCTTTTGTTTTATTACCATAACCTAGATCGTTTTAATATAAACAAAACTATTACTTTGATAATGAAAATTAACTAGTTTTAATATTTATTTTTTTATAAGTAAAATGATTTCCAAAGATAAGGTAATTCTAAAAATTACTTTAACTTAAAAATTATCACTCTTTGAGAAATATTTTAAAAGTACATATCATATATCGATATGCTATTTTGATTAATTGGAAAATTTTTTTTGTTATGGGGATTTTATTCTTGCATTATTTTTTTATCAAAATGTTTTATTGGGAATTCAATTTAGCCACTTTTTAGTAACTCAATTTGAAATTGTTTTTATCAGATGTTTTTAAATTCAATTTTTAATTTTGAATTTATTTATATTGTAAAGATCTCAAATTTCTGTCAATTCAAAATATTAGTTCTTTATGGATAATAGAAAAGAAAGAAATGTTATCAAAAAACCTCTTTATTTTAATTGTATAAATTATTCTCAATGGAAAATAAAAATGAAAATTCATTTAGAAAGTATAGGTTTGGAAATTTGGACTCTACTAAAATATCATTATGAAATACCAAAATATTTTATAATTATTGGAGAGATGCAAAAAACAAACAATTAAAAATAATAATTATAAAGTAATGAATTATTTTTTTTGTGCACGAGGGGATGATGAAATTAATAGAATCTATACTTGTAAATATACTTTTGAAATATGGGATACCATATTTGTTTCACATGAAGGACAATAAAGTTCCAAATAAATGAGTCTAAACATATATAAAATCAAGTATGAAACTATTAAAATGAAAGATTATGAACATATTTCGGGTATGTATTTCATGTTCATTAAAATATTGATTATTCAGCATTTACTCAGGAAACAAGTGACATATAATGATCAAGTGATGATGTTTAAAATATTTCTACTATATGTATGGAGATAATAATAAATTTCAATTAGAGAATCTTATAATCTAATTAAAATACATATTTAGGAATTGATATGAAAGAAGATGATGTATGAAGTTGAGCTTAATGTCTACAAGGAGATTGACGAAGTTAAACCATAAATAAAATTAAAGACAGAAGATTGATGAAATCCATGAAAGAAACAATGAGTGCCTATCAAGATAGCTCTAGTGATTCAGGCACTAATAAATAAGATAATTCTAATAGGGAAAATATGATCTTTGGGGAAATCTCATCTGAGGTAAACAATATTTTTACTTCTTCTCCTACTAATATTTCATGCATTTAAAAAAATGAAGGAAACTGTGATAATGAGGAAAGAATGAGTAATTATGATCTATACGATTAATATAACATAATGAAAGATACTTTTCATGATATGAAAGATAAATATATGTAACTTATAAAAAATCGTTAATAATAATATTAAAACCAACCTTATTATTAAAATATATAATATTGATCAATTTTTGGAAGAGAATAATGAATTTAAAATTTCAAATGAATAGATAAATAAATTCATAGAAATTTTTATCAATGGTAAGAATATTTTATCTTAGATACTCGGCAGTAAAGTTTCTCCCAAGTATATAACTTCCATAGGTTATCATCTAGGGAAGAAAAAAAATTGAAAACGCTTTATTCACTTTTAGTACTAGTTTTGAAAATTCATATTCCTCCAAAACCTACTCAATTGAAAAATATAAATTATTTATTTCTATAGGCTTACAATATTATTATAATAAATCCATTAGGAAATTATGTGTGCCAAAATATCATATTACTAACATAACTTGACCCAAGAATATTTTGGTACCAAAATCATTTTGGGCATAAACTTTTCTTTGTAAGAAACCTGTTTAAAAACATCTAACAAAAACCTATAGTATTTGTATAGTGGATTTTCTATAAATATGTATTATTTTTATTGAAAACTCAAGAACGTGACCAAACGTGATGGTGTTCATGTCACCTTTTGTGGAAATTATAAAGGGAAAACCGCCGGCCTTTTCTAAATCGATAATTATAATATAACATTAATTTCAAATGTTTAATAGGTATATGGTTTAAATATAATATTGTTAGCAATTATAAATTATGTGATGATGGATTCTGTGTAAAATGTGAAAATTATTTCCCTCATGTTTTTGATAATAAAAATGTTTTAATTTTTAATACATTAATAAATGATAATATTTATTCTATTTATTTAAATTATTTATCTTCTAAAAATATTCCATGTCGATATACCATTATGAGAAAATATTTTATTTTGATTAAAAGACTATATAATTTCAATATTAATTATCATAAAATTATAACTATGAAAGGATTAGTTATAGATTTACAAAATATTGAATTCTAAAATGATAGAGTCTTCGATCCCTTCCAAAAAGGGAAACTTCAAAAGATTTCCTTTAAATATCTACATGAATTTTCAACCTCTTATCATTTAGAGTTAGTTAATATGAACCTCTTTTAACCTCAATGAGATTATCGTTTAAATGGAAACCATAATGTATGTGTTTTTTGTGGATGAATTCTCTAGATAATGTTGGGTATTCTATCTAGATCAAAAATGTGAATCATGTTATTACTTTTTGACGTATTCCAAATATGTATAAAATCAGAGTGGAATTATAATATGGAACATAATAGTTGACAATGTTAGATAATTTTAAAATAAATACTTTGAATCATTTTTCTCTCATAAGGGTTATAATCACAATTTTCCACTCCTATGGAACCACAATAAAATGGTGTGGTAGAAAGAAGAAATATAAACTTCAACATATATCCCAAAATAATCTGAATGATTATGACATCACTATCAAATTTTGGGGTAGAGGATGTTAACACAACCTACTATACTATAAATACGGTATTTATTAGACCTCTATTAAAAATAATACCTTATGAAATGTAGTATACTATAATACCAAAGGAAAATTATTTCAATGTTTTTGGTTGAAAAGTCTATATTGTAAATAAGAAAAATAATCTAGACAAATTTTTCTTCCAAGATTGATGGAGGAATTATCCTAGGATATTCAAATTCCATCAAATATTATAGTGTTCAATAAAATAATAAAAATAATGGAAGAGTATGTTCACATTAAATTTGATGAAATAGACCCCAATGAACATAAGACTATCTTAGAGACTCTTGACTATGATTTTCCAACTCTTACTCTCAATTATAAACATTATAAAACTTCTGTTATAAAAGAAAAAATTTCACCCAATGATTCATGAACTCAAACCAGAGGATGATCTTGAAACAACAAGCCCCTCTTTTCAAAGACCAATTAGGACTCATAGAAACCACCCTTTAGATGCTATAATAGGAAACCTAGATATAGGTACACAAACTAGTGCTTCCATTAAAATTCAAAATCAACACAAATCATTCTTGTCAATTCTTAAACCTATGGAAATTAATGATGCCATTGATGAAGAATTCCTGGAAATATCTATGTAATAAGAACTTAATGAATTTTAGAGATTTTTTTTCTGGGAAATAGTTGATATAATTAAAAGACACCATAACTGTTGTAACTATGTTTTTTTTATAAAACTATTTTAGGAGTCAATAACTATAGTAAGAAAAATTATAGTTTAGTTTTATAAGGATATAATCAAGAATAAGGTATTTATTATGAATAATATTTTTCAATTGTGGCCAGACATAAAGCCATTAAGATATTAATTTACTTTGAATCACATTTGGATTTCAAATTGTATCAAATTGTAATCTAAAGTGAATTATTAAGTGGATTTATAATTTAGGATGTTTTCATTGAACAAACCCCTGTATTTTAAAATCCACATCATCCAAAATGGGTTTTAAATTAACAAAATAATTATATGGTTTATAATGGGCTCCTAGTTCCCAGTATTATAGTACTACCTCTTTTTTTACTTCAAAATATTTTTCAGAAGGTATAGATGATACAATGATTTTTATAAAAATAATTTAAAAAGATGTTTTTATAGTAAAATATTTGTAGATGATATTATTTTCGGATCTTCTAAAGATTCACTATGTACTGATTTTTCCAATGTAATGAAAAATGAATTTGAAACGAGTTTAATTAATGAACTCAAATTCTTTCCTGAATTTCAATTTTCTCAAAATAAAGAGGAATTATCTTAAACCAATGTAAATATATTAATAATATATTAAAAATTATTGGCATAGAAAACATAAAAAGTAGTTATAGTCACATTATTACTACATGTAATCTAGTTCTTGTAAAATATGGGAAATCATTATATCAAAATAGTTACAGAGGTATGATTGGAAGCCATTTTTCCTTAACTTATAGTCATCTGAACATTATGCCAAGTGTTTTTATGTGTGATATCTTTCAATAAAACAAAAAATATTCACAATTATTAACTGTCAAAATAATTTTTAAATATCTCACATATACAATGAATTTTTGACTATTCTATCCAAGAGGACAATAATTTGATCAAGTAAGTAATTCAAATTCTTATTTTTGTGGTTATAAGTTTGATAGTAAGAAAACATTAGGAACATGTTATATTTTAGGAAAATATCTAGTGTCATGGTGTATTAAGAAACAAAATTCTATTACACTATCCACTATTGAAGCTGAATACATAGCAGCTGGTAGTTACTGTGTCGAAATCTCGTGGAAAAAGAATACTTTACTAGACATTGGATTCCAATTTAGACATGTACCTATAAATTGTGATAACACAAGTTAAATAACCATTTCAAAAAAATCCAGTATCTCAATACAGAACAAAACACATGAATGTAAGAAATTACTTTTTTATAGATCATTATCAAAAAGTTGATATAAGTTTAGAATTTAATGGAACTGAACATCATCTTGCTAATATCTTCAGAAATAATTTGACTTATGAGAGATTAAACTTAATCAAACATGGATTAGGTATGATATGTTATGGATTACTGGTTCACCATTGATGAGTTATAATTGGTGATTCATCGTTTATGAGTCACCATTGATGAGTCATTATTAATGTGTCACCGTTGATGAGTCACTATTGATGAGTCACCATTGACGAGTCACCATTGATATGTCATCATTGAATGATTTATTGTTCCTTGTTGTAAACATTGTTTTATTACCATTATTATTGTTTTCCTGATTAAATTTCTATTTTTTTTAATTTATTATTATTTATTATTTGGAATCCCTAAATGAAAAATCTCTCAACCGAAAATCAAATCGATTTAGTACCACATAAACCCTTAAACTCTCAATCATTTTCTTTCCTCAAAAATAATCAAATTTCCTTTCATTCTTGTTCAACATATGCCTTAAACTAATCTTAATGGCCCGCGTGAAGCGATTAGTAGAGTAGAATATGGAAGAGATAAGGAAATCTAAGAAATTCAAAGTAGATACCATCAGTTTTAATATTGTTTCATGAAACCCGCCTATGAAAAATGAGTTTCTGAAGTAGAAAAAGTAATTGAAGTGCAATGAGTTACATATAGTAATAAGATAATATTTAAAGTTTTAGAATAACATAAATCGATGAAATGGTTCCTATAAAATCGTCGTGTGTATTATCCAAGGTTAGTTTATGATATCAATCAGAATGATGAGTTTATTTTCAAAAAGAAAGAGGATCTTATATGAAGTTACATTGAGGGAAAAGAAGATTTATTTATATTCAATGGAATGGGATAAATGAATAAAATTACCTAAAAAAGGGGTATGCGAGGATTTTCAAAGATGTATTCCAAGTGACAATGAAATTTTTAAATAAGAAGAGGCTCTCCAACAATTGATAGGAGACTATACTCTAATGAGACATAGAGATACTAAACTCGATGGTGACTGTAAGTTGTCTTTTATGTTTTTATAGCTTTTATTGTGTCCTATGAAAGAATATTTTAAAACCACATGATATTATGATGTTTACATTATATTTTTTATGAAATAATGGAATGGATAAATTTGTATAGATTTTTGATGATCCAAATGTTTTAAATATGTAAGAAATGTTCAAGATAAAAATCTATAATATTTCCTATGATGATATCTTCCATTATAGATGCTAAGGTATTTTTTAATGAAGGTGAATAAGATGAATAAAACAGTGGTGATTTTTTCTTATAAAATAAAATTTTCAATACGGTTAAATTGAGATGGAATATAAGGAAGAAAGTTGGGTAAGATACATTGAAAAATTCTATGATGAAATCCACTATACTAATCATCCATCAAGACATAAAAACATAGTGGATCCTATTCTGGAGCCTAATGAGTTAGTTGAATACTCTGATGATGATCTTAGAGGTAAGTTTGGGAAAGTAGAGGATGAAGAAGTACACAAATATGATTTTTTAGTAGAAGATATGTTAAGCTTCTTAAATCTTCTCCTAATATTTCTGTTAGATTGGTCAGTCCACCATGTTCTTTACCTACCAAAGATTCTCTTTTAGATAAAAATGATTATAAGGAAACATAAGTATCTTGAAAATAACCGTTTAATTCATCCTTCTCTAAAGCATCAAGTGACCATAAGGGTAACAAAAAATGGTAATGATGAAAATCATTATAAGGAATAATATTGATATCATGATCACGAAAAATTAGATTGAAATGAGAGTATAGATGATAATGATCATGGGGATAAAGATAATCATGATAGTAAAAATGGTTATAACAATGGAGATGATCATAATGGTAGAGATGATTAGAATCATGGATATAGTAATAATGATTGAAGTAATAAGAATGGATTGGATCATGATGATAATGATAAAGAAATAGTTCAAAATAAATCCTTCGTCACTTATGTTATCATGTTCTAATAAAGATGAGAATAAATAAAAATATATTGAGATGAATAATTTACCACCCATTAATATAGAATATATGGATGCTTCCAGTGAAGGGGATAAGATATCTCATCCTTATAATTAGTAAAAACTCGTGGATCACATTGATCAAGATATTTATACTCAGGGAACTCATTCAGAACCTACCCCTTCTCTACCGAAGTTGATGAAAATTCATCCGTTCCAAAAGAATATTCAATTTTTCCATATACAATACCTAATGTAAGTGATTTTAAAGATTGGTCAATTTATCCTAATTTTTATCATATTGGTTTGGATTATAGTGATTCATATGACGAAAGAAATGAAAATCTTATCAGATGAGAAGGATCCATAGTGGATCAAATTGATCATGCTGGGGACTTGCAACCTTTTAATATTGAAGAGACCAATAAATCAGCTGAGGATGAAGTTACTCATGAGAAAAGAGATCATAATTATTGTAAAATTTTCATACATACTATTGTTGTTACAAAGGTTGATTTAGAGTCTTTAGAAATAATTTTTTATTTTTATTTCGAATACTGATACATGAAATTAGTTTTAGATTTTAAAACTTTCTTGAGGTATCAACCCTCTCATGTTTCATGACTCAGTGAATAAAGAACTTGATATTTGGTTGAGTTGATTATATCACATTGAAAACCAATATTATAATTTCATATTAATGAAATGGAAGTGTAAAACAAATGATTTTCAAAAGAAGAGGAATGATTGAAAACCTTAATTATTATAAGGAATGACATTCTCTTTTTAAAAAATTGGAATTCTATTTATTAGAAGTAGGAGAACAGGAATGTTCTTGTTTCTACATCCCCTGAACCACCTACTTTTTAAGTCCCAATTGAAAGAGAGATACTCAGAAAAGTTATTACGGAAAATCTATATATTACTTTGCATGATGTGTCAACACATGGAGAGAAATTAAGGAAAATTCATCATCATGGAGAGAATGCCTATAAGATGTTAATGATGTATTCCATTGATCAGAGTACTGATAAAGACATCATCAAGAAATCCATGAAGTAATATTTTTCTAGAATTTTTACAAATAATGAGATAACTAATAAATTCAATTTTTGTAGAGATTATATGGTTTCCACCAGTTAAAAATGATTTTAAAGAACATGTAAGACAATTTAAGGTTCTCACATCAGTTTTTCTTAAATTCATTAAAGATAAAAAGTATTTGTTATGTTATATTAAAGGGTTGGAAATATAATTTTGGATTTTATCAATCTTATGAAACCCTTACTAAATGGTCATAGTACAACTATCAATACAAGAGAGGTTATTACAATGAAAACCATTCTTTCAAACATAACCACAAAGCCGATTAGATATAGACCTGCTGTGATTACAAAGTCAGATGTTCTTCTACATCCTCTATTTCATCCTTCGAGTTTATCACCAACTAAAGACATTATACACCTAAAGACTATTATTATTCACGATCCTATTCCTCCTGCCATAACGATGCCTTCAATAACAACCTATGCTCCAACATTCACTACAATTGTATCCTCTCATAATCGAGACAGTGACTAGGGGATTTCAAAAGTTGATCTACCACCAATCTCTAAATAGTGAATATGTTTTGATACACTCTTTTGATAGAGATAATTTCCTTGTAATATTTATAATTATATTGATGTACTCATTACTTTATGGATAATATTCAACGAAATATCTTAGTGATTTTCCTATTTCATTATTTTATCCCTCTTCTCTTTTTGATAATATCAAAGGGGGAGATAAAATTGGAATTTATTTTATTACATGAAATAACATAAAATTTCTAAATATTCTATGACATATTCAGCATATATTTATGAATTTTATACAACACATATATCTTCTAAAATTATAAGAATATTTTTTTAACTAAAATATATATCTGATTATATTTTTTATCTTATTTATTACATATCTTATAAAATTAAATGTTTTGTGATAAAAAAATGGGGATAATATTGGATCCTCCTAGTGTGGAGTATGTTTAAAACTCTCTTATTTTAATGATAAAG
Organism: Viscum album; assembly: GCA_963277665.1. NCBI lineage: Eukaryota > Viridiplantae > Streptophyta > Magnoliopsida > Santalales > Viscaceae > Viscum > Viscum album. Next base: position 832,379,061 of record OY728159.1, on the reverse strand, counting down.
AAACCATGATTCTTTTAGTACTTGTGATATAAAAGTTTTATGATAACATTTCATATGGTAAGACTATTTTTAGGATAATTCGGCTAAGTATTATGGCGAGTCACTGTTAGCTGGGAGTCTCCGCCAAGACATTATACCGTCAGTAATGAGCTACCATTGAGGCAAGTCGCCACCAAATAAAAGTTACTACTATGGATGAGATACAACTAATGGAGTCACCACCATATTTTTCAATGCTCAACTTGTTACTGCCATCGAAGATACCAACATGATGAGTTACTTGCAGGCTTACTACCGTCAGACTCTAAGTCAACACTAGAAACCCAGTCACCATTAGCCTGTATTACTGCCAGTCTGAGATATAGTTGGATGTTGAGTCATCACCAGCTTCTTGATACCATTGTTTTCAAAGAACATTAATGTGATTGGATCAAAAACTATTTCTATTCATTGATAATTTGAATAAGTCTTAAAGCCATAGTCAAAGATAAACCAATGATTGTGGATATCCATAAACATATTATACAATTTATACATAATGGAAATATTTCTCTATAGACATGATTTAAATGACATATACAAAGATTAATACTGATGGTACTACATAAAATTATGCAATCCAATTCGTGAACCTATACAGACTCACTGATTCATCTGATCTGATGATCAATAACACATATGAACAATGTCCTTTAAAGAGTTTTATTGAGATACTAATAGAGATTCATGAGGAAATTCTCACAAATACCTTTCATCCACTATTATAATACAATTTCTTCAATAATAAGGCCTCATCTCCTCACCAACACTGATATTAAGAATTTTAACTTTTTGAGCATACAAGACAAAGAATTATTATATTCATTATTTCTCTTCCTATTTATTGTTTTCCTTTTGAGTATTAAGTTGTTACTCTGTTTTATAACACTCATCATCTCCTGCACCTATCAAGAGAATACTTGTTATTATCTCCGTTCTTTACATATGTATTCTCACGGTGTTTGTGGAAGATGTCCTTGTGTGTCCTGTGCTATTTTTTCTTCACACATATAACTGTAGTAGAGGATATATATCTTGGAAAACATGAAGCTATTGTATGATTAACTAATCTAGGTTTTGTATCTTCATGATTATTATTATAATCTTATTTTTAGTAGCTGACTGGCAGGTGGAGGGGATTAAGTATTATCTTGATACTGAACCTCTTGTTTATTTTTCTATGTTATTGTGTTATTATGTTTTGTTTTATTACCAAAACCACTATTATTTTAATCTAAACAAAAATTTTACTTTTATAATCAATTTTAACTAGTTTTTATATTAGTTTTTGTCTATATAAATTAATTTCAAAAGGTAAGGTAAATCTAAACATTTTTTAACTGACACATAATCACCTTTTGAGAAATATTTTAAAAGGAAAAATATTATATCAATATTATATTTTGATTATTTGGCCCAATTATTTTATTAAGGGGGTTTTATTTTATTACTTTATTTAAAATAGAATTTATCATTTGGAACTCAATTAACCCCCTATTGAGTCACTCTCTTAGACCAAAAATATTATTAAAATATTTTTTTTGGGAATTTTAAAACATCTATAAATGATATCAAATTATTTTTCTAATTGAATTGTTTTTTCTAAATTAGTTTACATAATTGAAACTAAATATTAAAATTTAATGGAATTATTATTTTTATGTTGATAAATCATTACAATAAAAATAATTTCTTTCATTTTCATTTTTTATGTCAAATAATTATAATATTTAACATCTTAGTTTTTTATATTTATCTAAAAATAAAAAATTAAAATTTTAGGTTATAATGTTAGATTATAAAGAAGCTAATATGTGATGAATTTTGATTAATGAGCATCACCTTTGATATTTGGGTATGATACTTTTTATCTGCCATATTTTTAAATTTTTTATTTGATTATTATGTTTTTTATATTATTTGTCTTTTTTATTTTTTTTATTTTATAATCTATATTATTTTAGGAAAATTTATCAAGGAGACGATTATATTATATAGCATATCTAGATTATATGGCAGGGTTTACTAGTACAACCAATTTTATAGTTTATCATGCAACTATGCCAATTTATTCACCAAGAGGTCATTTATTTTATCCAACCTCATGCTAGTTTAGACATTAGGAGGCCAAACTCCAATTATTCCATATCCTTATTTTCCATGACCACCATTTTTATATCCATTTCCACCAACACCCGTATAAAATGTTATTTTTCATAATCACATATCCTACTATTAACTAGTTCCACCATCCAATAAACACAGAACTACTCTCCCATATATCTCACACACATATCCCAATCTAAATTCATTTATGCTGGCTAATCCACATGTTTTCTTACTTACATTGATAAATTTATCTATATTTTCTATAAATAGTACCCCTTATATGTATATATATATATCACACCTCCCTTATAACATTCAAACTATCCTCATCCATACATTACACTTTAGGGGACAAAAGATCCCACATAAATTGGTGTGTGTTTTAAACATTACATATAATGATTAATGAAAAATTCATATATATTATTTTAATTTTCTAAATATTTTTCATCATTAGTTTCATCCGGTACTACAAGATGAGGTCCAAAAGAAAATTCAAGTGGCTGAGATTCGACACACATAAATTAAAGTTCAATAAAAATAGGATGAAATTATCATTGGAAAGATTTTAAGGAATATAAATGTTTTATTGGTACAATATAAAAACATAGTAATATCATTATGGTTCAATATAAAACATTTTAGGGAAGTTGGTGGAAAAATAAAAAACAATTACATGGAAATTATTTGGGTAATTAATGTGAATAGACTTATATATAAACATATTTTAATCCTTAATATTCTTTTAACAAATATTTTTTCCAATGGACCATCAATAGAATATTTTGATGAAAAGAAAATACAAGGTAGAGATTTTAATGGAGTTGGATAAAATTTAGAGAGTATAAAAGTTTGACATGTATGATATTTGTAAAGAGATATTTCATACTGAGATTAAATAAATACTTATCATTCCTAATTTCAAAATATCACATCACAAAGAAGATTATTATTTTTAAAAGACCCAAAATTTTATTGTATTAGTGAGATATATATATATATATATAACCATTTTTATATTTAAAAATAATTTTAAAATTATAAATTACTTATTTTATTAATATTAGTAAAAGTATTTAATTTTTCTTATTAGATAAATCAAATTGAAATAAATGAAATAAAAGTGTAATGAAATAAATTCACGTTGGGTTACAGTTATCTCTTAGATCATGAGAAGCAATACGCAATTTAACAATAAGAATATTCATCTAAATTTTCATAAAATATATATTTAATACCTGTACTATTTTTATTAGTGTGTCAAATTGGATTTTTATTTATATTTTTATACTTTGGGAACAACAAATTATCTTATCAAATTTTTTCATTCTCATACTTTAATCCACAAAAATATTTTCTATTTATCCAAATATAATAATAACATAGCCTTTAGAATATTCTATATATATGTTATTAATTTTGATTAGACAACATTTCCACATTTTATCATTTGAATCTCATCAACAGTTCCTCTCTGGAATATTATAATCAGAAAAATATAAGTATCCATTTGTGCATCCCTTTTATAACCAGTTTTATTGATGATACTACTTCATCAATTTCTCAAGATCCTTTATATAAACTGAACCCAATGATTCAATAATTTATTCTATCTATAATATATTTCTTATTATATAAATATCAAAAAGTTTATCATCCTTCACCTTCAATCCATTATACTCTTATTCTGAAAATGATATTTTAATTTCATATATTTTCCACTAGAAATGTATACAATTTTTTTAAAATATATCACAATCCATGCATTTTCAAGAATGTTGTGTGTCACAACTTTTTCTTTTATTCTGAATGATCATTCCAATTTCCCTTGCCAAAATTTTAGTACAATCAAACTTTCCATAGTAATTATTATAATACCTATGGTTATTACTCTAAAATATTCACATTCATAAATATATGATCCCTTTATTTCATTTAGTTTTATATTTTTAGGGGAGAAATAATTCACATTGGCATGATATTGTTTATTGAATAAATCTTTAGGACCTCGGTGAATATCACCTATTATATCTCAAAATTATCAATAAGACATTATTCCAAATCCAGATTTCATTTTTAAACATCCATATCGTCTTTTCTCACAAACTCTACTAACGGAAATATAAATTAACTGAAAAATATAAAATCTATTATTTTAATATTTGACATTATATGCCAAGGATGAATTCATCAAAATGGATGAAGTATAATTTCCTATATATCATTACCATTGAATTCATTATGCAGATTCTATCATGTCCATAGAACTCAAGCTATTATTTCATCAACCAATACAATATATATTGTGAAAAAATTAATGCATCCTTTAAACCCATATATGTAAATAATATTAAAAATTTTCTACAACTTTATTATTTTTTTAAAAAAATAAAATAATAATATATTTAAAATTTCAACATCCCCCAATGATTATTTTTTCAAATATAAAATAAAATTCTTGCAAATGATTTTTATTTCATATTACTTGTTTTTTAAAAAAGATATAACTAACATCCTCACACATTCTAATATAACATAGAATTATCTATCCCTTTGTCTTTAACAAAAATTTTCAAATAAAATGAATGTATTATATTCTTTACAAGAATTGTATATTAAGATATAATATTTTCATGTATAATATTTACATCAAAACACCATTTAAATCAATACATTAATTAACATAAAAATAACTATATTTATATCATACATTATTCATTGTAACATCCACTTCCATGAAACAAAAATATAATAGGTCCAATATTCTAAAAAACTTCTTATTTAAAAATTTACTAATTTTAATTATCCTTCAAAAATCCAATAATCAAAAAATATAATAACTCAAAACACGAATCACGAGTTCTTTTCAGTAACAACATATATATTTATATGTCATAATATATTTCATTAATCACATGTAGTTACTCAATTTGTTTTATTTCATTTATTAAAATCTGCCCATTAATATGATGTGATAATGAGAACAAAGAATGAAAATTAAATATAAACATAATTAAAGAATATTAAAACCATTAAATTAATTTAAATTCAACCTTATAGAAATATAATATCCCCAAATATATATTAGTTAACCTCTCATAGATATGAGATACACAACGTAGTTCATGAGTTAGTCAGTCCTATTTTTGAATAGAAGTGGAAGGAAGAGATTTGGGGATGAGTACAAAAAATGAAAGCAAGAAAAAAAATGATACATAATTGTGATAAATGGGATCATAAAATAATTAAACAATAAATAAAAAATATTATCACTATTTTATAGATTATATACCCAAACCTCTTATCATTTTTACATCCAAAACAACATGATGCATTCAAATGTAAATGATGTGTACATTTTTAATGGATTTTTTTTAATTTTTTTCCATAGTGTATCGCATTGACCCTTAAATTTTGAGGGATTTGGCTATTGTATTTAGCAAACTTAACATATGGATAAGAAAATGAAAATAAATCCTATTTAGGTGTCATTATCATCCATCTATTTTAGTTATTTGTTGATGCACTATAAGTTTATTAACGAATGTATTTCTATGTTTAATAGAAGTTTTATGTCATTTAATTAATATTTTACTTTCATATATATATTAAAGTTTACATGACATATTGAATTAAATAATCTACTATATCTTTCATCAAATTATTAACTTTATTATCTTTTTCCTCTTCATTTGATTGATTAAAAATAATATATATTTTATAACATTAAATCTTTAAACATAATTAATTATCAGGGTCTATTTTGAATTATTATCAACATATAAGTATAAAGGGTAAAATTGATCATATTTTTCATGGAAACATGCTTCATTCTCACTCCATAATGTAAGAAAAGTTATTTATTTATCCTAATTTAGAGATACTATATAACAATACGATTGATGGGGAATGAACCAATAAATAGAAGAAATATCACAACAAAACCACCAAAATTAATTATTATAAAATAGGGATGTATTGAATATATTGTTACATTATTTCCTTAGTTTCATAGAAATGGGATTTTATATCAATTTTTCTTTTCATCACTCTACCTTTTTATATGTAAGATGGGAAAAGAGAGATTGTAATATGGTAAATAAAGACATCCAATAGATTATTTTAGGTTTATTTAAATTTATTTTATTTTGAATAATTTTTATTATTTTTATTATTTTATAATTATAATTTATCTTATATAACTGTAAATAGATTTATTTGGAGGAATTTTTAGAAAATTAACAATAAAAATTGGTCTAATTGATCATATTAATTATGTATTAGGAGATGAACATCCTATAATGGTACATTGTTGATCTAGTAAGATGATTATTGTATCTAGAGATTTGTGACACAACATATTTTATTTGAGTAATGGTTTTGGAATATTCATAATATAAAAATTCAAAATTATAATCAAAAAAGAAACTCAAAAAATTAGTAGAGGATACTCATTTCTACAATATGATAAATGAGACGATGATGAAATCAATATCTTCTCTTTATTCTACAGTTTTATCCACGGTTAGTGAAACTATGTGTTATTGATTTATGATAACATGTTCATTTTATAAGTATTACCCTACTCTTTACACTAATTAATAAGAAGATAAATATATTGACTCCATGGTTTATGAACATGAAAGTTTTGATATATGTGGTGTGGTAGGAAGTGGTGATGTTGGTTTTTTGGTATGAGTTGTTAAGGAGGTTTGATACTTCTGGTAATACTAATATTGAGGCTCATTTCTATATAAAAATTATTATTTTTTAATATTTAAATTTTATTATGTAGTTTATGATTATTATTGTAATATTGAATTCTATATTTTTATTGTTGAACAATATTATAGTGTGTGTTTGAGGATTTGTTAAAATATATTGTATGTTCGTGTCTTTTTTATTTTTAGAGGAGTGGTTCAGAAGCATAATTTTATAAATACTAGAATAAAAATCTATTTTAATTGAGTTTAAATATTGAAATAGTATGATATTCATAATTAACACCATGGAAATAGATCTATAACCATGGTAATATCCTATGGTAATAAAACTATTTATATGGTTTATATTGTGGTATTATATAAGAGATTAGTGGGTTTGGACATAATAAGTGTCCATGGGTGGGGTCCACAGAAATTTCCCTATTGGAATAGTAAAACTATTGTTATAGGTTTATGTCTATGGGTTTTACCCGTGGAGATAACTTTTTCCCAATTTCCATGGAAATAGATATCGTGTCTATCTATCCACCAAGATGCTTTACTGAAATCCACAACTTTAAATTTCTTTCTATGATTCAAATAATTGTGACCCAAATTTTTCTATTAATACCTTACAATAAAAAAATGAAACATTCAATGTCATATATTCTGGAGGACCTATTACTTTTATTGTTTTCCAGAATTAAAAAAAACTCATATACAAAAAATTCACTGGTCATTAAAATAATATTTATCTCATTTAGCCCACATTTTATTATTCCAAAATAAATCAAAAAATCATCTATGTTAAATCCTTTAGAGACATAAATAATTCAACATCATTATTTAAAATCTATGGAAAAGGAAACATAAGAAGTATGAGCTTAAATGCTCTATAAGGAAAAGAAAAAGCATTAACAAATTAATATTATCAATGAGGATAATAATATCATAATACTATGATGACATAATAAAAATGTTTGATTATAAAAAAAAATATTTAAACATATAAATACCAAGATCATCAAATATGAAAATATAAGAATAAGGGCTTAATAATGGAAATAGTCATAGGAATCAATAATCTGGAGCCATGTGATATCAATACTAATACAAATAAACATCACTAACCAATAAAAAGGATATATAAAAAATTTTGGTTTCTTGGAACAACATATCATAGAACCCTTACAGAACCCTTATAAATGGAAAAATCAATATAGTCTACTCCCATATATAGATTACACAACACATTAAAGAACTATCTTGGATCACCTATCATATAATCTATAAGAAGATCACCTGGATTTATCTAGGTGTAGCAATCACTTACAATTTATAGGAACCTAGTATATATTGAATTTATCAAAGCTCATTAAAACAACATTTATTATTTTTAGAGCATGATTAACTTGTGAATAGGAAACATGTTTCATTATTATCTTTTCGAAACATAATTACCTCATGGAAAATAAATGGTTCCAAAAAAATATATTTGAAACATTAATAACACATGGAGTGAAATGGGTTTCAAACAATTATCTTTTAAAAAATATTATCTTATGGAAATGAAATGGGTTCAATTACATTCTGTTTAGGATATAATAAAACCATGGAAATGAAAGGGATTTCGTAAAAATATCATTGAAACAAAGAAAATCCATCCAATGAATGAAATAGTATGGTATCAATGCAAAATATCCTTAGTGTATGATAGGTAGTAATAATGGGTTTTTATATTGATGAATTGAATCACCATTTAAATATCATAAAACATTAAACATGAAAATAATCATTAAACATTCCAAAGTGTCTCATACCACCTTAAAATGATCTCATCACAAGCCCTGTAAAGGAATAAAAATAAATGAAACTTATATTGACATGAAAATATATATATTAATGATATAACTTATCAATGTAGCAGTATATACACCTAATAGAAAAAAATGTTTTACTACATAACAAATGTCCCATGGACGAAAATTTTTTACAACAATCCATTAACAATTTGTTAACATTAAAACTATGAATTCCATGAATGAGATATAATCAAAATAATATTTTTAACCCCATAAATTATTGTTAAGAATCATGAATATCTTTCATGGTTACTGTTTTCACCATAGAACAATAATAAATGGGAAATATGGAATATATCTCAAAAAAATAAAAGTTAGATGAGAAACCCCCATAAAGATCATATCATTAGAGAGAGGATAAATCAATAATATAATTATGTGAGAAATATGAAAATAAAAAAAAATTAAAAGTGTAAATATAGAATAGTATAATCAGAACCAATTTCACACATACTTAGAATGGCTCGCTGCATGAGTAGAACCCATGCCCCCCAAATTTTATTAAGAAAAATGTAAAATTCAAGTGACTACACGAGGTACAAAGAACATGTACCAATAACATAGAAAATGAAAAGAGGAACAAACATGACAAGGAATAACTCAAAACCACCCTTTTAAGGCCAGAGGATAGCACCCAATGTCTAGGACATCATTGAAGATAACTAGCATGTCATCAACCCAGTATCCATAAAATCATGACTTAACTCTCTTTATTTCTAACTCCATATTGATCCATTATGGAAAGAAGATAAAACCATCTTCCATAACCACACCTCATTTCGGATCATTCATGTAATGTTTTCATCAAAAATCACCCATGAAACTTACTTAGAAACCTTAGAACCATTATAAAGCATTCCCTAAATAATTGTAGTTTTCATCGCCAAACAAGAGAAGAATATAATGATCGAAGACTCACAAAGCACCAATGAAACCACCGTAAGTAGGGTAACACACCTCTTAGAGCTGTAGAGCCTTGGAATAACCCTGATAGTGTATTAGTGCAACACCCTTTTAACAAAACTCTACAAGAGATGTCTAAATTGGCCATAAATATTAGATACACACCTGCCGTTCTGCTGGACTGTAGCATCAGAGAGATGGAACAAGGTCCAATGATGTACAGAGTCCGCTTCTTGATGGACTGTCCCTCCTCAGTCCTAGAAAAGGATTGAAAAAGATACATTTTTCTATGAAATTTCCTCAGAGGTCAATATGAAAGTAGTCCCAACTGATTAGACACATCTGCATCAGAAATAAAAAGAAAATAATTAAGAATAATACCTCAACAAAATTATATTATCCTAAATCAAAAATATGGTGACAAAATAATAAGTGAAAACAATGCAGAAAAAATATGATTCCTATAAAAGTACTATTCCCACGGAAGTTGATGATAATCAAAATCAATGTTTCGGTCAATCTCAAATTCTGATGTATCAAAAATACACTGTCTGATACTAATATAATCATAAATAGTTATTTCATTATTATGATATTTTCCAAAAGGAAACCTTACTTGTTCTACAATACAAGGGTAGAACTCTTCCTTGTATCCTCCCTTAATCACATGAGATAAATTTTTAAGATTAATCCTATCATCTTGTTCCTCAATCAAAAGGTAGGAGTCCTATTCATCTGATGAGGAGGATCCCTATTCTTCAGAGGATTGTGATAGAGATGGATTTTCATTGAGAACCGGTTGTGGAGGGATGTTAGTTTCCTTCATTTAAATCTGTGAGGGTCTAGTGACAATAATTCACACCAACTTAGAGTAATCATTGAATTTTTCTATCTTCTTAGGATATGGAATGATAAAACCGTCAGGATAAGTAAGAGGTTTCTTATGTTATTCGGCCCTCGAGTGTTGATATTCATCCTCAATATGATGCTCATTCTCATTATCACCATGATTAGAATCACCAGAAATAGAGTGAATCTCTTGTCCTATATCATGATTTGTTATATAATGTAGATACCCAAAGATTGACGTACATGAAAATTACATTATTTTTTTTGGAATACTTAGTACATAACAAAAAAAGACACACAAGGACCGTAATAGTTTAGTGTCTTTAGAAACTCGGAATAAAATATTCTAATTGTGGTGAAAGATCATCAACATATCCCATAACGATCTTCTTTTTTTATTATTATCTAAAACCTTTCTTTATATCCTGGGAAAATAAAACATAAAAGGGGTGAGCTCAAATGCCCAGTAAGGGTAAACATAGAGAACATAAAACAATCCATAAACATTTGAATGCAAAAACTTGAATATAAAATCTAAACATCAAAATATTGAGCAAAGACATGAATCATGGAAGTATGTAAGGAATATATCATAAAGGAAAATCAATCACAATAAAATACCATGGGAATAAAATATGTAATTGTGGGAACCATTCATAAATTGTTATAATTTTCATAGTAGCCAAGGCATTGCTTCCAAGACCATCTTAGTGGACAAAGTCCATTTCTGAATTGAGTTCACTCCTCGTTTCAGTCCTGTAACAATGAACCGGATTAACTTAACATTCCATCCATGTCTATCTCATGAGATATAAATCTTTACCCAATGCATTGGAGGGAGATATAGGTCCCACCCATTTCATAATGAAATCATTCTTACTTGTGCCACAAAATAAAAATACATCATTCATAAAAACCCAATAAATAAAATGGGTTTCATAAACATCATCCCATCATCACATAATCCATATAAAAGAAATGGATATCATTTCATAATAAGAGAAGTGAAACCATGTAAATCATATAGACATTATACATTAAACATACACATATTAAATAATGTCATCTTAGATGAAAAATGGTTTTGATAAAACACTTGAAATGAATTCTTGAAGAAAATATCATTTTTTCTTCAAAATCATTTTCTTTTCACAAAATGTCATGTAATTTTAAAAGAAAGGGATTTTGTTGAAAATATTCATGAAATACTTTTGAGGAAGCTTCATGAAAACAAGGCTTTATATAACCGTAAAAATCATTTCATGCCGTATACGTTAAAAAAAACATTCTCCTCGTACTTTTTTCGGAAAAGTCAAAAAGTACCTCGTAACGAAAACAAAAGAAAGATTCCTTACATACTATATAGTAAAAATCAAAATGGGTAAAAATGACATTAAACATACATAAAAACAATTTTATAAAACATAGACATGGATGATATAAATAACCCCTGTAAATACTTACGAATAAGCAATCCCGGATAAAAATGAGATTTGCAAAATTATCCCTTAACTTATGTCCGATATGCTTCGTATGTATCCGAAACTCCTATATAATGATTTAAATAATGTCATTGACTTATTATAGAATCATATTAATTGTTAGGATATAATATATGGTTCACTTATGACTTTATATTACCCGTTCTTTTGTAAATTCCATGTTAAAGAGCGTTTTGGGTAAAATCGTTTCATTTATCGTATGTGTTTCGACTTGTCGTTATTGATATTATTACCTATATACTGATTTACATAATTCCAGAATGTAATACATGATTTATATATAATATATATTCATCATATACATATATATTATAGATCGAATAAAGGAATGAAATACACCATTCATGGAGACGGTAGGTTGTACGTACGCATGAACGCTGTTTTCGTTTCCTTATTGAATTGAATGAAATTAAGTAGATGGCATAAATATATATACACATAATTCCAGTATCATTATTATGTCATATATTTCATGATTACTTATTGTATATACTTTATAATCATTCATGAATGGTTAACATGGAGAATGAATCTCATCGCGTCGTGGAGACGATAGTCCGTACGTACGCACGAGCGATGATATCATTCCCATGATCGTGGAATTGTATTGAAGTGTATTTATAATATTTCAGAATCAATATCACTTTGAAATAATCATATATAGTTATTATTTACACCATTATACCCATCCAAGTAAGGTGTTGGTGGAAAATAGATTACACCACGGCGTGGAGATGGTATTCCATACGTACGGACGTGCGGTGATTTCATTTTCTGTAGGATGGATAGATTTTGAAATAGGGTTGTTTCATACTTATAATAACATACCAGTATATTAGTGATATTTATGTTATTACTTCATAATGAAAAAACTAAAGAAGAATAAGTGGAAGAAGAAATAAAGTTGAAAGAATCGGTAACGGACATTACCTCTTCTTTGAAGCGCCTCTTTGAGACCTCCTCTTAAGGCACTAAAATTGGTCTTTGAAGAAGACCAGGAACTCTAGGATTTCTCTAGGAAACTGGAGAAGAGAATTTTGCAGGGTTTGGACGAGCCTGAAGGCTCAAAGTGGTGTGAGGAAGAGAGGGAGGAGGTTCCCTTTTATAAGGGAGGAGAGGGGCACCTTTGGAAAAACTAAAATATTATTTTATTATAAAGTTATATTCGGTTTTTAATAGCTCAAAATTGATTCATTTCGAAGATAAGGTGGGTATGGGTCGCAATCCCCTCATAAAATACAATTTATACAAGTGTAGGTTTCAATTTTAACCTTATCATTTAGATTTAACCTTAAGTTAAATAATTTTACTTTTACCACGTCTTCTTGTTTTCTTACACTATAAGGTTAATAAACTTACTATAACAAGACAAAAGATCCCCAAGTTGTTTAATATTAATATATATAACCTTATCTAAGTCATTTGGATGATCCTTATATTTTTAGGAATAAAATAACAATTAATAATATAATATTTGTTTTAAAAACTATTTTATGTCAATTTTGACACTATTTGGAAATTGATTTTTGTGAAAATCATAACAGAATGATTAGTTCGAAAACAGTTAACGAAATCAATACTAACATGTCATATTAACTTATAAAATTAGTGTAATTCATAAAAAAGTCTCAAATTACATTTATTTTCATATTTATAACATCAATTATGTCAATATTTCATTAATACGATAATTACCGCATCACCATTGTGTCATAAATAAATTAAATTATTTTAAGTCTAAAAATTACAAATAAAATACCATTATGTATGAAATATTTTTATCTTTATAATGAATATTTACAGTCAAATTTATCTTATGTATAACCCTATATTAAAAATTATTTAGTTATTAAACTTTGATTTTAACTATTTTAACCATTTTTTAAATAAATTAATATTAAATGTCCTAATCTAATCCATGTGGGCCTAAATGGTCATATTTTATTCCTAAGGTTGTTTTTTGTCGACTTACACTTATCTAATTGAATTATGACATGTTTTAGGGTAATAATAATATCATTTTTACCCTTAATTACCCTATGTACTTTTAACCGTGGTAAGTAAAAGTAAAAAGTTACTATTCATCAAAAATTATTTTCATCTCATTGAACCACATTTTACTTACTGACATCAATTGTGTATCTTGGATTTTTTAAATTCTTTTCACAAAAGCGGTAAAATTAAGTTTCATGTAAATTTGCAAATTCTCCTAGGAGGTGGGTAAAAGTCAGTGAAAAGTTCAATAAAATTTTTATATATCCAAAATTATTATGAAATGACTCCGATGGATTACTTTGAACATATATAGGTATTATGTATCAATTTTTACTTAAAATAAATTTAAATAAAATAAATAATTATTTAAATAAAAATTCGGTTTTTAAATAGTAACCCAGTGTTTTCACTATTCATCAAAAATTGCAAGTTTTCAGAAAAATACCCAAATTTCACCCTAGTATAATTTCGATATTCCGAATCCAAAAATGAAGTCCATTTAAAAAAAATAAAATTTATAAAATATCAAAAAGTGGGTATTACTATTCATAACAGCTTGTTTTAGTAATATTTTAATAGCATATCGTTGTTTAATGAAACTCAGTATTGCGTACAACACACGCTATCGTGGAAGGTCGCATTTGCATGTAATGCAAGCCAAGTCAGGGATGCATGTTGTGAACACTCCTTTTGGTGTAGCGTACAACACAAGACATTAATGAAATTAAAAGAATATTTTTCATAAAATCTTGGGGTGTTACATTCTACCCCTTAAAATGAATTTCGCCCTCGAAATTCGTCGGTGTTATAAATGGTTTACTACTCGAAAGTTTGTTTAATAGAAACCCACATCATAAAAAGGAATACCAAAACCAATATTTAAAAACTAAAGTATGAAACATAATGGTTACCCAAATTAACTAATCACTGGGTTTCCACATAGGAGAACATATGTGAAAATATGGAAATGGAAGAGAAACCTAACCATCATATTATGATGGAGGGTGGTAGAGAACATGGCTATGAAAAATCCAACAATCACAAAGACATAGATTTGTGATGATCTAAGGTACCATCTGATTCATCGGATATAAGGGAACTAGTAAAACATTTTTGGTTTTCAAGATCATTTCCCTAAAGTTGATGAAATTGAAATTAGAAGAAATACTTTCGTGATTTTGGTACAGTCTCACCGTTGGTCGTTCTTTGATCAATTTCCACTTCATCTCTTAAAGAAATGAAGTTGAATTTGTCATTCGTGAAGTGTTAGAAGATCATGTGATAGAATGATGGGTCATTCCATATGTCTCAAACAAAATGTTAGAAAATTTATCAAAAATACATAATCCATCTATAGTGAGATTAATCATATATGGTTCCTAAAATGGACTTATACTTCATATATAATACTGCTTAACATAATAAAACTAGTTTCTACTAAATAGGGACTTCCTGTAGGCCAGTAATAGGCGATAAATACCTGTCGCACTTCAGTTGTGGGTTCGATTCCCACAGCCTTGTCTGACACGATGGGCTGTCGCCCGTCCAACAGGTTGTCCTTTTTCTAAAACTACATTACTATAACATCCCATCAATAATAACGAAAAAACTTCTATCCTTAAAAAATAATAACTTATTTCCAACATAATCCATTCTAATCTTTATGCTTATCCATAATACTGCAGTCCACTCTCATAATATAGTGAAAACGGTTACCAGAGATTTCATATAACAAGCATGTTAATACCGTCGTTGATCCCCATATATCATAAGATATGTCTTGTTGGTAACATTCCAAACATTCCAAGGCCTCAATCATGTATTATCTTGAAAAATGAATACCCATTGAACCTTAGTGAAAAAATGAATGCAGTTAAATGTTAACACTTTACACATACCAAAATCCTCAAAATTTTATATACTCAAACCATGATATCACTTAGTCCTTATATCAATCATGAGCTCATGAATACAATCAAACATCTCATTATCTTCTTATTGCTTCATTATGCACATATCATCTACTTTCCAAAAATTTCTGAATAACCTTCCATGGTTACTGGTACCATTCAACATATACTTTCAAATACTTTAGGAAAAACATTAGTGTAACAATCCTTAGATGATTCTTTATTCCATAGTACCATTAACTATACAACATAACTCTCGATAAACATACAGTTATTCCACTACCTTCTAAAACAACTGACTGAGCTTCAACAATTCTTTCAGCTCAGATATCATTTGTAGTCTCCTCATCATCATCCACATAAATACCACCCATATGACCATGCTGATTCTCTTCATGAGATTTTCCATTAGGGAATTGGTTTTCATAATGCCCGTACATTCCACATTTAAAACATCTAATCATTGTTGATGTCATAGCAATACCATTATCCTTGTCCATGGTGTTAACTGAACCTTTTCCTGTTCACTTACTGGATTTGTGTCCTTTTTTTCCACACCCAAAGAATATTTCAGTTCCATTAAAACAAAATACCTGATGCCTCTTCCGACATGATTTACATGAGGGAAATTTAGCATTCTTTCCTCTATGATCATCATGAAACTCCATCTTTCTCTTCTTATCTGAGTCAGGAAACTTACCAAAGTTGAGATTATTGATCATATTATGAGATTTATGATTAGGAATAATAACTATGTTTGGACTTCCAAATCCCATTTCATTTGGTTGCTCATGAAGAATATCATTCCATTGTCTGTCATAACCTCCATTATCATGAATCTTCCTGTTTCCAGCCATTTTTTAAAACCCAAAAAGAATAGTGTGAGTGGCAAAAATCATGCTAGCGAAAAAAACATTGTAAAGGGGGAGTTCCCTCAATATCTAACATCTTAGGTTAAATTATAATATCATTACCGTAGTTCTAGGACTATATCCTATACATATACTTATCCTTAGAGACATCCCTAGACATACCTTAGAAATATCTGTAGGGATCTCACTAACATTTTCGCATCCTAGTTCCCAAAGGTTGACTAAACCTTTCCTCTGATACCAACTGTAGAGACCAGAAGCTTGACGTACATGGACATTACATTATTTTTGCGGAATACTTAGTACATAACAAAAACAGACACACAAGGACCGTAATAGTTTAGTGTCTTTGGAAACTCGTAATAAAATCTTATAATCGTGGTGAAAGATCTTCAACATCTCCCATAAAGATCTTCTTTTTTTTCTTACCTAAAACCTTTCTTTATATCCTGGGGAAAAGAAAACATAAAAGGGGTCAGATCAAATTCCCAGTAAGTGTAAACATAGAGAACATAAAACAATCCATAAACATTTGAATTCAAAAACGTGAACATAAAATCTAAACATCAAAATCTTGAGCAAAGACATGAATCACAGATGTACGTAAGGAATATATCATAATGGAAAATCAATCATGATAAAATAGAATGGGAATAAAACATGTAATTGTGGCAACCATTCATCACTTGTTATGATTTCCATAGTAGCCAAGGCATTACTGCCAAGACCATGTTAGTGGACAAAGTCGCTTTCTGAATTGAGTTCACTCCTTGTTTTAGTCCTGTAACACTGAACCGGATTAACTTACCGTTCCAGCCATGTCTATCTCATGAGATTTAAATCCTTACCCAATGCATTGGAGGGATATATAGGTCCCACCCATCTCATAATGAAATTATTCTTACTTGTGCCACAAAATAAACATACATCATTCATAAAAACCCAATAAATAAAAGGGGTTTCATAAACATCATCCCATCATCACATAATCCATATAAATGAAATGGATATCATTTCATAATAAGAGAAGTGAAACCATGTAAATCATAGAGACGTTATAATTGAAACATACACATATTAAATAATGTCATCTTAGATGAAAAATGGTTTTGATAAAACACTTGAAATGAATTCATGAAGAAAATATCCTTTTTTTTTCAAAATCATTTTCTTTTCACAAAATGTCGTGTAATTTTAAAAGAAAATGATTTTTTTGAAAATAGTCATGAAATAATTTGGAGGAAGCTTCATGAAAATAAGGCTTTATATAACCGTAAAAATCGTTTCATGTCGAATACGTTAAAAAAACATTCTCCTCATACTTTTGTCGGAAAAGTCAAAAAGTACCTCGTAACATAAACAAAAGAAAGATTCTTTACATACCATGTAGTAAAAGTAAAAATGGGTAAAAAGGACATTAAACAAACATAAAAAATAATTTTATAAAACATAGATATGGATGATATAAATAACCCCAGTAAATACTTACGAATAAGATATTTTGGATAAAAATGAGATTTGCAAAATTATCCCTTACCTTATGTCTGATATGCTTCGTAAGTATATGAACCTCATGTATAATTATTTATATAATGTCATTGACTTATTATAGAATCATATTCATTGTTATGATATCATATATGGTTCACTTATGAATTTATATTACCCGTTCTTTTGTAAATTCCATGTTAAAGAGCGTTTTGGGTAAAATCGTTTCATTTATCATATGTGTTTCGACTTGTCGTTCTTGATATTATTACTTATAGACTGATTTAAATAATTCTAGAATGTAAAACATGATTTATATATAATATATATTCATCATATACATATATATTATAGATCGATAAAAGGAATTAAATACACCATTCATGGAGACGATATGTCGTACGTACGCATGAACGCTGTTTTTGTTTCCTTATTGAATTGAATAAAATTAAGTAGATGACATAAATATATATACACATAAATCCAGTATCATTATTATGTTATATATTTCATGATTACTTATTGTATATACTTTATAATCATTCATGAATGGTTAACATGGAGAATGAATCTCATAGCGTCGTGGAGACGGTAGTCCGTACGTACGCACGAGCGATGATATCATTCCCATGATGGTGGAATTGTATTGAAGTGTATGTATAATATTTCAGAATCAATATCACTTTTAAATAATCATATATAGTTATTATTTACACCATTATACCCATCCAAGTAAGGTTGTTGTGGAAAATAGATTACACCATGGCGTGGAGACGGTATTCCGTAGGTACGCACGTGCGGTGATTTTGTTTCCGTAGGATGGATAGATGGTGAAATAGGGTTGTTTAGTACTTATAATAACAAAACAGTATATGAGTTATACTTATGTTATTACTTCATAATGAAACAACTAAAGAAGAAGAAATGGAAGAAGAAATAAAGTTGAAAGAATCGGTATCGG
Source organism: Viscum album (assembly GCA_963277665.1). NCBI lineage: Eukaryota > Viridiplantae > Streptophyta > Magnoliopsida > Santalales > Viscaceae > Viscum > Viscum album. The sequence continues at coordinate 832,359,868 of OY728159.1, read as the reverse complement.
ACATTACCTCTTCTTTGAAGCACCTCTTTGAGACCTCCTCTTAGGGCACTAAAATTGGTCTTTGAAGAAGACCTAGACCTATAGGATGTCTCTAGGGATGTGTAGGAGAGAATTTGGTAGGGGTTGGACGAGATTGAAGGCTCAAAGTGGTGTGAGGAAGAGAGAGAGGAGGTTCCCTTTTATAAGGGAGGAGAGCGGCACCTTTGGAAAAACTAAAAATATTATTTTATTATAAAGCCATATTCCGTTTTTAATAGATCAAAATTAATTTATTTCGAAGCTAAGGTGGGTAGGGGTCGAAATAATCTCATCCAATATAATTTAGACAAGTTTTGGTGTCTATTTTAACCTTATCATTTAGATTTAACCTTAAGATAAATAATTTTACTTTTACTGTGTCTTCTTGTTTTCTTATACTATAAGGTTAATAAACTTACTATAACAAGCCAAACGATCCCAAAGTTGTTTATTATTAATATATATAACCATATCTAAGTCATTTGGACGAACCTTAGATTTTTAGGAATAAAATAACAATTAATAATATAATATTTTTATTAAAAACTATTTTATGTCAATTTTGACACTCTTTGGTAATTGATTTTTGTGAAAATCATAAAAGAATGATTAGTTCTAAAAAAGTTAACTAAATCAATTATAGCATGTCATATTAGCCTATAAAATTAGTTTAATTTATAAAAATTCTCAAATTACATTTATTAGGGTATTTATAACATCAAGTATGTCAATATTTCATTAATAAGATAATTACTGCATCATCATTGTGTCATAAATAAATTAAACTATTTTAAGTCTAAAAATTACAAATAAAATTACATTATGTAGGAAATCGTTTTATATTTCTAATGAATATTTATAGTCAAATTTACCTTATGTATAACTCTATATTAAAAATTATTTAGTTATTAAACATTGTTTTTAACTATTTTAACCCTTATTTAAATAAATTAATATTAAATGTCCTAATCTAATCCAAGTGGGCCTAAATGGTCATATTTTATTCCTAAGATTGTTTTTGGTCGAATTACACTTATCCAATAGAATTAGGACATGTTTTAGGGTAATAATAATATCATTTTTACCATTAATCACCATATTTACTTTTAACCGTGGTAAATAAAAGTAAAAGTTACTATTCAAAAAAAATTATTTTCATCTCATTGAACCAAATTTTACTTACTGACATCAACCGTGTCTCTTGGATTTTTAAAATTCCATTCACAAAAGCGGTAAAATTATGTTTTATGTAAATTTGCAAATTCTCCTAGGAGGTGGTTAAAGATAGTGAAAAGTTCAATAAAATTTTTATATATCCAAAATTATTATCAAATGACTCCAATGGATTAATTTAACCTTATATAGGTATTATGTATCAATTGTGACCTAAAATAAATGTAAATAAAATAAATAATTATTTAAATAAAAATTCGGTTTTTAAATAGTAACCCAGTGTTTTCACTATTCATCAAAAAATGAAAGTTTACAGAAAAATACCAAAATTTCACCCTAGGCTAATTTCGATATTCCGAATCCAAAAATAAAGTCCATATTCAAAAACAAAATTTATAAAATATCAAAAAGTGGGTATTACTATTCATAACGGCTAGTTTTAATAATATTTTAATAGCATATCGTTGTTTAACAGAACTCAGTATTGCGTACAACACCCGCTATCGTGGAAGGTCGCGTTTGCGTTAAATGCAATCCAAGTCAGGGATGCATGTTGTGAAAGCTCCTTTTGGTGTAGCGTACAACACAAGACATTAATTAAATTAAAAGAATATTTTTCATAAAATCTTGGGGTGTTATAAAAAATCTCTTAATTTATCAATAATAGGTTCAACATTGTTGACCGAATCCACAAACCCAGAGAAAACATCATCTTGAGAAGGATGTGATGGGAACGAATTTAGGGCAGTTGAATACATTATTGGGGCCTTTACTTTAGAGGGTTTAATTTATTCCTCAGGAGGACTTCAATATGTTTCAATCCAAACTAATTTACCTTTACTCAATTGAGGTTTCCCAATATTAATATTGATGATTGGGTCCTTACTAGAGCCATAATATGCAACGGTGTGTCCAAGATGTAAAATATTGGAGCATTATTTATGTATGTTTTCATAGACCACTTCTTAGAAAGAACTAGTATCACCATTCTGGATCCAAATAACTGATGGAAGATGTTGTTTAAGGTCAACCTCAACACACACATGCACAATCAATGGACTTGTGAGGTTTTGGTTTGAAGAATCCAAATTTATGGTATTCTATATAATTTTAGCAATATGGAAGAGGGAAAGTTATTTGATGAAATGTAAGAGAAGACCTGGGAAGCATAACCAAACCGGGAGAATCATGGATTCAGTGATAAAATCAAACTCATGGGACTATTTTAGGACTTTCACCGCATAGCCCACAAAGATCCAAGAACCCATATACCAAAGCCAATAGTATTCATCTTAATAGGAGCATTGAATCACAATATTCATTTAATTGAGAAGAACAATTCTAAAATCATCAAATCCTATATATTCAAATTCTTTCTATAGGTAAATCGATGAGGGATGAAAGTTTAAAAATTTACCAACAAGAACAAATAAAAGATCATAAGAGAGAAATTGAACCTCCTCATTCGAAAATTAATTAGTCACAAGACCTATATGGTGAAACTACTTTAGATAAAAGGAATCAGCAAGTGTATGAGGGATAATAGGATCAACATATATGATCTGGATATTCACTACAAGCACATATTCAATGTTTAACAAGTTGTGTTGTCTGCGTTCATCGCCCTCTCTCAGTCGCTCCTTCTCTCTTCTGCCTAACAAATAGATTATCTAATTTCACGCATATTTTCAGAATAACCTAACAAATAATATAAAATTTTAACCTAATGAATGGGAATTGAGGTAATAAAAACCTTAATACTTGGTAACTTTTTAATAATAGGACCTATGAAAGATATACATTAATATTAAACATTATACACCATAAATAAAAATTTATTCATGATATAAAATAAAATTAGGGAAGTATATAAAACACAAAAATTAAATAAGTGGTCATTATGATGTATGCCTCATGAAAGTAAAAGTGAGACAATAATCCCTTACATTGAGTCCAATATTTCATGATTATACTATATATTCGATAATAATAAAAATATGTTAATTATTTATAAGATTTATAACATTATATGTGTTTATTAAAAAAAATTTACTAATAAAAATTTTATATAATATTACATAATAAATATTGTTTGTCTAGGAATTTTTTACCATATTTGGATTATTGGTCAAAAATGATATTGTTAGGTCGAAATTAGTAAATGAAGTCACTAGTTAAACGTATCTAGAATAATAAACATTATATTTGTATAAAATATTTAAATCAATTATTCTTTTAAAATAATATATGAAATATGGGTATGAAAAATAAACAAAAGTTATGATCATAGAGATCGTAGGTCGTACACATACATGAGTTAGGTTCTCATTTTTCAAGGATCATCATATATATAAGGTAATTAATTTTTATCTTTAAATAATGTTCATTTGATAATAAATAACATATAATATAATTTTTTATAATTATATATATAATTCTTGAGATGTGGTGACGAAAAATAATAATCACACTGCTTTGAGGAGGCAATAGTCCACACATCCACAAACGACGTTATCACTTTTTCAGTGTGTGTAATAGAAAAGAGAAAATGATATATTATATGACAAGATAAGAAATTATGAAATTATTATCACAAATATTTCATTTACATTATATATATGTTTTAAAACCATCATTTATACAATCCATGTAAAAGGGTGAACATATCACATCTCTTTGAGGAGGCGTTCGTCTGCACTTCCATAAGCGATGTTATTGTATTCCAAAAGAATATAAACCCTGAATTTAAATTTAATATGATATTTACATTAGTATAAAGATATTAAAAATATTTTTATATCATATAAAAATATTATTTACATTATAATTTCCAACCATAATATGTGGTAGATGAAAAATGAATGATATCACTTCATGAGGCAGTAGTTTTCCATACACATGAAAGGTAAGTTTATTACCCATTTGATCGAATTATGTGTATGTGTCGGTATAAAACTTATATTTAAAATATCTCAGTATGTTTGTAATAATTTTTTTAATATATAATAATGTAATGAGATGAATTTATGCTATTTGAGAAATAAATAAAACAAAATTTGATTGTTGAAGAATTGTACCACTTTTTAGGTAACTCATTTTGGTTTAAACCAAAAAAATGTCCATGGTTTTCTTTCTTCAAAAAGTGAGTCTTCAAGGATAGGAAGACTAATGTTGAGATCTTTTTTATCAGTTTTTTTGTGAGAAAAATCTCATTATTGGTGTGAAGAAGTGGGTAGGGTGAGTCCCATTTATAGTGAAGGGGTATTGGAATTCATTTATGTATAAAAATATAAACACTTTTGAGAGGTCTACCTTACATCATGCGCCTCTAATAATGATCCCCATTTAATAAAATATGATATATGGTCAATTAATATATAGTAAATATGTTTTGTACATGTTTCTAGGTCATTTGGACCCTTATGAATTAGGTTTAACCACTAGGTAAACTTAGTTTTACCTTAATCATTGTAATTAAAATTAATTACATTCACTAATAATTTTTTTGTAAAAAATAATTTTACCCTACATTAAATTAAAAAATTTTCTGATTCAAAATATGGATATCATTTTCCCAAATTTTAATCCCATATTTCGATGAAATTAATTCAAAATTATACCCCCATACCTGACAAGACTTCATGTTTTTTGCAAGAGAAAAGTTTAAAAGATTGAAATGTTTTTTATATCAAATTTCAATATGAAATTTATTCCAATGAAATAAATTTTTTCAAATAATATTATTTTTTTCTAATTATAATTTTAAACCAATTAGGAATATTATTTTACACTATTAATTATTTAGACAAAAAATAGTCAATTAAAGTTCAGTGACATTCATTATTCATCAAAATATGTTTTTTCTTAGAAAAATACTAAAAACTAAGAAAATGTAAATTTTTATATTAAAATTTCAAAAAAGAACATTATCTTATAATTAAAATTTATTAAATTTTAAAAAATTATATTTAAAATAGGTGCACCAATAAATGTAGGTAATACTGCATTTATAAAATATATAGATTCTTCCAACTAAAATGGGATTTATTCTTATATTAAACCTATCAACCTTATTAGATGAATTTAAAAAAACATCATTAAAATATATAAAATATAAATTTTAGTAATACATTTCCATAATAGTTATTAATTTATTTTATTAAAGAAAACATCATTCTATTCATAAAATTAGATTTCCTAAAAACACATCCCTTATATTCATTAGGTCTTTATTTTCATTTATGATTAATTTGTACTAAATCAATAAATTTTATAATCATGTGTAATAAATATTTTAATAATTTATTTAATCTTATCCAGCCCCTCTATTTCAATTTTTTTGTTATAACTATCATAATAGTATTAATAGTATATTATTATTCTGTAAGACTCATGTTTGTCTGTAACATATGAAATAAAAGGAACTTGATGTTGCATGAAACATAAGATAAAAATGGTGTTGCATGTGATTTAAGGTAAAATATTTTTTTAATGTAACTAATTAATGAATTTAAATTAATTTCCAAGAATATATTTCATAAAATTTCAGGATGTTATATCATACCCTCTTAAAATGATTATCTCCTTCAAAATCCATCTTGGTTATTATAAGATTAACATTTTCATAATTACTTTATTGAAACCCACATCGTAAAATGTGGTAATAAAATATTATCATAAAATGGAAGGTGTGAAATGTAAATGTCACAAAAAGTTATACAAAACTTGTATTCAACATAGGGAGAACTTTGGCGGTAAATTAAATGATTGATTTGGAAGGAAAACTAATTCAAATGTACTAATAGAGAGAGATGGATAACATAGTGAAGACGAAGTCAAGGAAACAAACCAACAACCAAACAGGTGTGGGAAATTTTATTGATATCGTTAGAAAGGATTTTAATAAGATAATATTTTATTTCAATATAATGTTCTTAATGTTGAAGGAATTATTTCACCATCTATAATGAAAATATTAAATAATATACTTACTTGACATGTGAATTTTGTCCTTTAACACAATATCATATTTTTTTTGGACGAAGAGTATTCAAGATGATGTTTTCACACATGAATATCAAAAATAATGTTTTTAAAACCACATTACCATAAAAGTGATAGTAATGATATCCCCTATATTTTGACATTAACTAAAACAAAAATGGTTATTAAATTTTTTGATAACTCCAAAAATGAGTAAACCATCAAATGGTGCACTAATATTAAAAATTCAATAGTAAGACAAAAAGTTGAAACTAAATTACTCAAAAAATATATATCCTTAAAATTAATCAAAAAAATCCAAACTATGTTTGAATCTAAAGATAATAAGGATTTTACTATATATTCTTCCAAGATAAATCAAACGTTATTCATCAAATAAAACAATATTTGTTTATAACATAGTATTTACCTATAAATATTTCATACTAACTAGGTCATCATGTCGGTCAATGGTAGTATGTGAAACCATTATTATCCTTCATTTATGGGTTTCATCCCCACCACTAAGCTAGATCTGATATGTTATCACTGGGAATATAGGTTTTAATTTTTTCCTTTAAACATGATAAATAATTCCTCCATAAAAACAATTTATTTTCATCATAGTGGTTAAAAATACCTCATCCAAAGAAATCATATTCAAAAATAAATTTAGTATTTCTTCACATAAAACCACAATGGGGTGTCTAGTACTATAAAATTATGATCATCCTTGAGATTATGGACATATGACTACATCGATAACTCTTAAGATAAACTCAAATGAAGACATCCAAATATCGAAACATATATAACGAGAAATTTGACACCAACAATAATATCCCATGACCCACACTCCTAGATCCTATGTTGAAATCCAAAAAATTAAATTTCTAGCTATGATTCTGATAATTGTGACAAAATTTTTTCTATCAAAACCTTACAATATCAAAAGTATAACATGGATCACTAATATTTTGGTAGATATTTTATCTTTAGAGATTTATATAATATAGAAAAAATACAATATAAATAATTTGAAATTAATTAGATGAACATTTCTACAATTTAAACCATATTTTATTATTATAAAAAACTTTATCAACATCATCCTCTTGAAATAATCTATATAAATAATTCATTTAAAATCATTATTCAAATCCTCTGTAAAGGATACATAAGAATGGTGAGCCCAAAAACTGAGTAAGGAAAATCATAAACATTAACAAATAAATGTAATTAGTGGGAATAATAATTTAATAAGAGTATAATGACATAATTAAATTGCATGAGTAAAAATAGGAATATTCATATCTACCAATACTTGTATCATCAAACATGAAAATATGACATATAGATTTTTCAAAGGAAATAGTCATAAGAATCAATAATCATGAGCCATGGGATATCGATACTGGTCAAAATAAAGATCATAAACCAAATGTAATAATATATAAAACATGTTTTTATCTTAGAAAATCATCTCATAGAACCATTACAAAACCTTTTAAAAATTGAATTACCAATATGGTTGACTTCTATCTCTAGAGTACACAATAGATCAGAGTACTATTTGGGCACACCCAACTTATAATCTATAATGGGCTCACTCATTACAATATGGGTTCATCCTAAATTTATTATTTTTGAGAACCAAATACACCGGGAATTGATCAAAACATATTAATAAAAACTTTTTTATTTTCATAATACAATTATCGCATGAAAAAGAAACATGTTCCATTACAATATCATTGAAACATGATTAACCCATGGAAGAAATGGGTTCCAAAATAATCTATTTGAAAAATGACTAAACTATGTAAAATAAATGTGTTTCTAAAAAATATCATCGAAAATATGATGAACTGCTGGAAAACAAAGGGGGTTCATTAAAATCACTTTAAGATATAACCATCCCATGAAAAAGAAATGTGTTTCAAAATAGTCTATTTGAAAAAAAAATAATCCATTTAAAGAATTAATGAGGATGGTATTAATAAAAAATATCCTTTGTGGAGGATAATTACCATTTTTTTTTTGATGTTGATGAATATAAATACCATTAAAATATCATTACAGCATTCTTGAAGAAAATAATATTTAAAAATGTCAGGGTGTCCCATACTGCCTTGAAATATTTGGATAATAATCCATGTGAAGGAAAAAAATAAACGAAACTTATAATATCATGAAAATATGGATATTACTAATATTACATGCTATAATAGGATTATAAAAAACTGATATAAGAAAAAAGTATTAAAGCATAACAAACACCACATGGAAGGAAAACTGTGACCAAAATTCATTAAATCTTTGGTAACATTGAAACCTAGAACCCCATGAATGATATATAATAAAAATGGTATGTAAAATCTATAACATTAATGATATGAGTAATCAAATGTATTCTTGGTATGTATATACATCATTTAATAAAAATAAGTTGTGAATATGAAATATATCTCACAGAAAATAAAAGTGACATGAGAAAAAACTTTACAAAAATCGCATCATTAGAGTGATAATAAATCAATGAAACAATTATGTGTTACAAATGTAAATACAAAAAATAAAATTTAAATACATAATAATACAATCAAAGTTTATTGCACATATATTCATGGAGTAGCATAACCAATATCATATATGTTCCATCCTATGAATGGAAATTCAGTTAAGAAACCCCTTACTACTTTGAAACTTTTGAATCATAATCCATATGAAAAGGATAAATTCAAATGAAACATTAAATATATTTAAGATAATTTTATTCATGATATAAAATAATATATTGTAAGTATAAAACACAAAAAATAATTGGCGATTATGATGTATTCCTCATGAAAGTAAAAGTGAGAAAAAAATACCTTACATTGAGTCTGATTTGTCATGATTTACCTATATCCTCCTGAAAAATAAAATTATTTTAATTATTTAATTACTTCAAAAACTTTTCAAATTTTTTTATTTTTATTTCATTTATAAACAAGTTATATACAAATACATAATAAATAATTTTTACGTGTAATGTTTTATCCATAATTGGATTATGTATCAATGATGACAGTGATAGGTTGAATATGGTCAATTAGGTAATTATTTAAATATATCAAGAATAATAACCATGAAATAATTATAAAATTTGTAAAAAAATTATTATTTAAAAATAATACAAGAAATATGTTTATGAAAAAATGAATAAACATTATGATTGTTGAGATGGTAGGTCTTATATACGAATGAGTAATGTTCTCATTATTCAATGATCAATATGGTAAAAAGGTAAGTAATTTTTATCTTTTAGAATAACCATTATTTAACAAATACCATATTATTTAATTATTTATTCTTATATATATCATTCTTGTGATCTAGTTGGGAAAATTAAGAATCACACCGCCATGAGGAGGCGGTATTCCACATCCACAAATAACGTTATAACTTTCCAGTGTCTGAAATAGAAAGAATTAAATGATATTTTTATATATAGATAAACAATTATGTCATGAATATCATAAATCTTTCAGTTATATAATAAATTTTTATTAAATTTATCCTTAATTAATTCCTTGTAAAATGGAGAATGTATCACATCGCTTTGAGGAGGCTGCAGTCCACACAAGCATAAACGGTGTTATCATATTACCAAAAATTGGAAAGTATGAATTTATGTGTAATATAAAAATTTCAAAAATATGAATAATTATAAATTTAATATATATATATATATAATATTAAAAAAACATTTCCATCATAATTCCCAACCATATGAGTGGGTAAAATAAAAATGAATGACATCGTTTCGTGATGTAGTAGTTCATCGTATACACAAAAGGTAAGTTGTTTACCCATTTGATGGATGTGTGTATAGGTGTTGGAAGACCCATTATAATAAACACATATCAGTTTATTGAGTATACTATTATTATTATTTAACCTTGTGAAAAGAATAATTGTTTTTTTTGTAAATGAAATAAAACCGAAGAGACTATTGAAAAATGTTATGTCATTTTTGGGTAAATCCTTTCGGTTTGCAGCATAGGACCTCCTTGGATTGATTTAATAACAAATTGAGACTTATTGGATAATAGGTAAGATTTTGGGATCTTATTTGGATAGGTTTATTATAAACCAAATTTATTTTACGATGTGAAGAGGTGGGGAGGTTGAATTCCTTTTTACTATGGAGGGGAGTGATATTCTTTTAAATATAAAAAGGTAACCACTACTGGTAGGTATACCTTAAATATTTTTCCATAAATGGTCATCCTAATTCAATATAATAGGGGATATTGTTGAATCAGGTCTATGAAATTGGTTTTGGATAGGTTTCTAGGTCATTTGGAACCTTAAGAGTAAATTTGACCCAATAAGTAAACTCATTTCTACATTAATCACTATAATTAATTTTAATTAAATTCACTAACATTTTTGGTAAATAAGATAATCTAAAATTAATATAACTTATAAATTATTACTATTACAAATATGGAATCCATTTTATTAATAGATATAACATAATTTGTAGAAACTAATTTTAAATTAATCTCATAGATGGGACGAGAAATCTGTTTTTTTCAATAGAAAAGATAAAAATATTGAAATGTTTTTATATCCATTTTCAATTTGAAACTATTTCTAATGAAATTTATTGGCTTAAATGATATAAAATTAATTTATTTATACATTAAAACCAATTATAAATATAATTTAATGATATAAATTATATAGAATAAAAAAGTAGTTTTCAATCATTTTTTTGTATCATTAACTATTTATTGAAATATCAAAGTTCTCTGACAAGTACAAAAAATTCACCCAAAGTAGATTTTTATATTATTTTTTAAAAAAATAAGTTCATTTTTTCAATAAAATATACAAAAATTTCATAAATTATATTGAAAATAGGTGGTCTAGTAAAATCTAGTAAAAATGAATTTTAAAAAAATATATATTTTTATGCTTAAAAATTATTTATCCATATATTAACCCAATTATAATTATTTCATTAACTTAAAAATTTATTAAATTTATAAAATTTAAATTTCATTTATATCATTCCATTATAGTAATTAATTTAATTATTTAAGATAAAATGTCATTGTAGTCATAAAATTTGTTTTGAAAAAAACATATCCTTTAAATTCAATTAGACTATATTTTCATTTATAACTAAATTTTTACCAATGAATCCATATTATAATCATGTTTAAGTTATATTTTAATAATTTATTTTATCTAATTAATTATTGTCATTCCAATGGATAAGTGATAACTATAATACTAACATTAATAGTATATTATTTTCTGGTAAGACTTGGGATTGTGTGTAACATAAGTCATCAAAAGAAAATAGATATTGCCTAAAAATGATAAACACGGTTCTTCAGTTGATTAATGACAAAATATGTATTGCATGGTAATTAAATATATCAATGAATTTAAAATAATTTGAATTAAGATATTTGATAAAAGTTTGGGATGTTACAGATAAGTTAGCATGATAGTTCATATTTAAATCAACATCCACATTATTTCCCTTCCCAAGGTGGTAATTTATTGAGTAGTCATAGTATTGGATCAATTCAAACCCTCTATATGGTTTCTTATTTAATTCCATTTATGTTAATATATATTTCAAACTATTTTTGTCAGTATGAATATCAATAATCTTACAATAGAGATAATGCCTCTAAATTTTAAACGCAATGTTCACCACCGCTAGAGCCAAATAGTGTATAAAATAATTTTTATCAATGTTTTAAAATTATTATGAGATTAGAAATTATTTTTTTTTTCATTTATAAAAATGAATCAAACCAACCAACTAATTTAGGAAACACTTTATATTAAAAATACTTCCCCACATATGGGTAATTTATGTTTTGAAGAAGTGACCACCCTATTTTTGTGTCCTATGAAATTTTATTCACATTACATTAATAAGAAGAATTTAAATTCATTTCATATATATTTGGTTAGTGTTTTCTTATAGAAATGAATTTTTTCTCAAGAAGAATCATTAATACCAAACTAACTCAAGATAAATAAGAATATATTTAATAGTGGTCAGTCTAGGCCATTGTTCATTTTTTAAAGCTACTACATATATGAAATGATAGTGATTTTATAATCCAAAAATGGCACCTTTGTATCCATAATAATTATTTGAGAAATTTGTTTTAAACTTATCCTATCTTAATTTCATAAAAATTAATTCTCAAATGATCTTCATTATCTTTCTATATCATTGAGTCTATAGGAATATAACCTATGAAGACAACCCAAAAATGATCACAGTTTTCCAAAAATAAAATATTATTTATATCTATAATTATTATGGGTTTTTTAGTCAATAGTAAAATAATAACTATAAATTCATAGTGTTTTTACCTGATTCGGAATTTAATTTTTTATATATTATCCATTTTGACACTAAAATGATAATATCTAGATCAATGGTCAATCTTTGAGAATTAATGAGCCCAATTGAGTTTGTCAAAATGTACATCAATATATGATAAAGGTAATTAATTCCTAATTTTTATCTTGTTATGATGATGAAATCCAATTAAAGTTTGAATGTATCTATCTATCTTCTTAAAAAGAGGATTGGTTCTCCCTATAGTGAACCTCAATGTTGGATAAACCCCTTATCAAAATTATCCTCTAGCTTCTTTCTCAGTTCCTCAAAATAATGAGATACATTATATATGGAATACCTAAAATAGTAATAGGTGAATGTATAAATTCAATCATAAACTCAACCTAAAAATCTATGGGATGACGATGCATTTCATTCATAAATACATTAGTATATTCCAATATAATATACATGTCATTAATATTGACTTCCTCTCGGGTAATTTAAGAAATAAATCCCTTAATATAATTAGTAAATCAATCCTTAAAAATGAATCATTTATCATATGATATCAAATAAATTATATCCCATAGGAGTTTCTATCTAGGTTTTTTTTATCCCACTTTGATAGGCACTACTTCCTGATTGTGTTAATACCCAACACAACTTCTTCAAGGTTATTATCCCAATAAAATAATATACTAATTCATGAATCTGCATTCTAATATCTATATATGGATTTATATTATAGTAAAACCAAATTCTAAAAAATTTAAAAATATTTTAGGATATCTTCCTAATAATAGACTCATATTTAGAGTTATCCACTAAGAATCTATAATAATAATTTTATAACTAGTTTCTCTATCATCTAAAAGCAATTAAACCTTTACCCCAAATACTTACTTTAGAAACACAAGTTTAACAAACATTTATTTTTTATCCATTAAATGACTTAATAATTACATTTAAGAAATAATAATACCCCATAGGCAGGTAGGTATGGTTCCATTGTATTATAGCTATAAAATCAACTTATTTTATAGTACTTACAATAATTTCTCCTTAAAAGAACCATATAAGAACATCTTCTATACATTTCATCAGTATGAATCGTCCTCAGAACCAGGTAAATGAAAAAATTCGAAATAGAGTAAGTTAAATAGTTTGTAAAGTGATGAATAATTATTTCATCACGATTGAGTTCACAAGAATTAGTAAAAAATATGAACATAAGAGAAATATCATAATGTCTGATTGATAACCATAAAAAATAAGTGATATTCAAAGTACATGAAAAAAAGAACATTAATCCTAAAATTATGAAGTTTTAATCATAAAGAATATCACTTTCAATAATATAATTAAACATAAACCACGAATAATGAGAGTATAAAATAACATTGAATAATAATACTTTAATTGTGGAACTTTTTTTTAATATATAGAAAAATTACTTTCAGTAGACACAACATGATCATATAAGATAATAATTAAGAATAAAATTTAAATATTTAACAAAAAATAATATAACGAAATATTACTTTCAAGTGACACATCATCAGTTCCAATTGTTATGGGAAACTAAAAGGACCTTTTGTTCACTTTTTATGCACGAGATATCATCTTTTGACCAATACATTGGAGAGTAATATAGGAAACCACCTATCATCATATATACTTATGAGTGACACCTTAAAATGATTCACATATAAAATCATAAATAACCCCATGTAATAAAATGGGTATTATAAAACGTAAACATTATAATCACTCACATTATATAATGAACCCCTAGAAACAAAAATTGGTTTCTTAAATCATCAAAATGGTATAAGATAAATTATTGAATTTGTTTACTTGATTTGAAAAAGTTGTTAATTGGTGAAAAATCACATAATATAAGAAAATATAGAGTGAAACATTAGTCATAATTCCATTGGAGGGGGACCATTTTAATATAATGAAAATAAAATCATGAAATGTGTTTTTTGTCCACATTTTTCCTTCATCATTTTAAAATCCATAGGTACAATTCACTTTAAATAATTTCTATGTTGTTTTAATAAAAAAAAATATAAGACGCATTAAAAAATTTTTGGTTTAAAATCACTTTTTTAAAAATAAAAAAATGGTGGAAATAATTTTGAATTTAATTTCATGAAAATATGTTGTCCAATATGAAATTATATGACTTAGAGAAAGGGGTTTGAGTTATAAAGTCTGTTATATATGCCCATGATTTATGTGGAAGTTACTTAACCTCATTTATCATAATGATATACATATTAGAGAAATAATTTATAACCTTATTCACATACCTTTCCATTTATACTCTTTATTAGTAACACTTATCTTCATTTATCTGATTTTGATAATCTCATTTAAACATCGAGTGTTAAAAATCATGATATTTTTGTATTAGTTTCATAAAATGATTCAATATCCCTTTTTTATTTTGTGTTTCATCATTTAGAAAACATTAACGATATTAGAATTAATTATTTATAAATTAATATAATTTATATCTTTAGTAAATGGTACTTTTAGTCATGTTTCCAGAAGATGAAATTGGCAATAAACTAGTTTTGGGTTAATTATCAATGTTGATGGATTAATATATAACAATATATTCTTTTTATGTCACTTAAAAATAACAATATTAATAACCTAAATCACTTATATATATCATATATATTAATAAAGTATAAACATAATGAATCCATGATTTAAATATGATGAAAATAGCACATTTATTCATGGAGGTGGTAGTCCTCACACTATCTGAATCCCATATTCAATTTCTCTATATAGAAAGGGAGAGGGTAGATAATAATTATAACATTATTATAATAAGAAAAAAAATAATAATGATTCTTATATTATAATTTTATAATTTTGAAATGAAATTTTAGGACGAAGAAAATAATACAAATATATATAAAATAGAAAGAGAGGTTAGTATCTTATACCTCACTTATTAAACTATTTCCTCTGTGAATGGTACTATCCCCTAAGAGATTGTATCTTGAGATAAAAACCCTCATTAATATATATATATATTATTAGGAGTGGTTTGGGAATTTAATTTGATTAAATTATGTGTTTTTTAATGAGAGTATGTGAGGAGAAGAGTGAGCCTTTTATAATTGAAAATGAGATGAATTTTGGTAGTTACCTAAACAATTTCAATAATTTAAATTCCCCCTAAAAGAAAATGGAACAAAAAGTGTGAAATAATTTTTATAATATTATGTAAGTTAAATAAAACCCACCAAAAATAAATCAAAACACATGTTTAACTTGTATTTTACTTCACCTATTTGGTTAGTCAAATTTTTTTCAATTTTTTTCACCATGGTTACTAGTTTTTACATTGATTTCTTATCCTTTACAAAAAATAATTTTATCCCAATTTTATAATGTATACCTAATTATTATAATTTTTTTTTAAAATGTTTGACTAAATTTTTGAAATTCATAATAATTTGTTTTAAAATCCTAAATCTGTATTATATTAAAAATTAATTGTTTTTAACTAAAAATATAACATAAATTATTAAATATAAAATATTACATTATATATTTAAAAAATTTTAAAATTATAAACGCATTTAAATAATAAATATCTGGTCTTGTAATATGCTTTTATAAATTGATCATTCATAAAATTCATGATATCTACAAAATCTATATTTTACCCTATTTACCTAAAAAATCTAATGTTTTTCAAAAATCCTAAATAATAATCTTAATATTATATTTTTAAGATACATCAAAAAAATATGATCAATTTTTCTAATTAAATTTCAATAAATTATAAATTAAATACTTAAATAAAATAAAATTATATATTGGAAATTTGTTCATATGGGAAAATATCATTTTAAAATATGAACTAATATTTATTCTTATATCCTATATTTAGAAATGATTTATTGGTAATATATTTTTTTGATTATCAAAAAACGTTTCTGTTATTTCATCATAATATACTTAGTTTCATTAAATAAAGCACCAATTATTTAGAAATATATTTTTAATCATAAAATGACTTTTTTATTTATATTAGCTATTCTAATTTTATTTAATTATTATTAAAATTAGTTTTTGTTTGAATTATAAAAATATTTCATATTATAGTTACTAAAATTCAAATATGATAACTCAATATCTAAGGTTTTGATAGTCAAATAGAATATTTTCATTTTACCTAATTATTCCACTATTTTTATTTATATTTGATTTTGAATTTGGAAACATATATTGAACATAGTTTTTTAATGGAGGATAAAATCACGTTGTTACAATCTAACCATATTACATTAACTTTTATGTATTTTATTTATTCTTATAATGTAGCTAATTTATGGTAAATTGTGGTCTTGGGAGGTATAACCTTAGACGACGTGTGTATTATCAAAAGATGGACCACTAAGATTAAGAACCAATCATCCTATAATAATATGTAAATTTTTACAGTAAAATAAACCAAAAAACTAAATCACCCTTAATGAAGATATAAATGTATCTATGTATATCCTCTATATTATGGAGAGGGGTATAATGAATTTTGAATAAGCTTCTAGAAATATAATTTAATTCAATCTTATTATACTAGAAGGTTTTTGATGAAATATCCTTGAAATTTTATATTTTAAAATTATAAAATTTGTGATTAATAAAATATGTAACTTATATAAATGGGTAGAAACTAAAAGTAATTAGTGTGAAAATATGATATATTTGAAAATTTTCCAATTATGATGTAAAACCTACTATGTCTAAATATACTTATCTATGAATTCATGTTTGTGTAGGTAAAACTAGGTTGATATTTCATGAATTTTGTTTTCTCAATTGGTTTTAATATACTATCACTTCCAGAACCATAGGTGAGCACCCCTTGATGATTTTTAAGGAGTTTCCCATTTCATTTGGTATCATTTTAAAGGTATTTCTCTTTTTTCTAATCCAAATCCTATTTTTCCCTACCAAACATGGATCAATTAGATTTAGAGTGAAATGGTTGATTGATCATTGGTTATGTATGAATTAATACCACATTAATAAGTTCATTGTATTTATTTTCAATGAGGAGGATAAAAGGTAAAATGAATCTTTTTATGATAAAGGGAGAGATAATGGAAATAAATGTGATATGTTAGTTTAAAGAATATATTGACAAAATAAACTCTATATAATGATTTAGAAAAAATAAAAATGTGTAATTTGTTGATCCCCCTATGTAATTTGTATTTTTTCCACTGGTTTCCATTAAAATTATATAATTCATGAAGATTGTATCCAATATATTGACAAAGATTCATCTTTTATGGGTATGTCAAACAAATTTAAATGTGATTTTGGTGATCTATCTCTGTTTATGTTATATTTATTATCAATGACTATTACTAATATTGATGTATTCATGAAGGATGGTGTCAAAATACTGAACAAAAATTCAATTAAAGAATGAAGTGTGTTAGATATTTGGTCAAGAGAACCCATGTAGGATATGGAGAGATCCCATGAAATTATTTACTTCATACTAACTGAATGAAAATTAATTTTTTATTATGAAAGATGAGTTAAATCACCCATCAATGAGAAGTATAAATAAATGACTCAAGGATTCCTAAAGTGGTTAATACCAAGGTAATCCCCTTGAATAAAAAGATTTTATTATATTGGAAGAGATCCCAAGATTTTGTAAATGATTAGATTCTTGTCCGCCCTTCCTATTCAAGCTAACACATCCACTAAAAATTTCACTTATCTCCAAATGTGATGTATGATACACCCTTTGTTGGTTCCCATTGAGAATCTTCTAATGGGATAAATCAGATTCATGGGGGATCAAATTTCATTTGAAGTGTTCACACCAACACCTCTGAGTTTGACTCAACCTCAGTCCCCTATAGACCATATCTCCTACATAGATTTTTTCTAGTATTCTATGATTTAACCTCTGCATTCATGGAATTACATGGAAAATAAAAATAAATTAAGGCTATAATGGTCGATCCTCACGGATATCTAATCAACCCACCCCTTATAAATTACCCATCTATATAGGGTCCATCCACATTTATTTCCAACCCAATGATGGGAGAATTTCATCTAACCCATCAACTAGTCATCTTGCCGGAACATGGGGTCTGTAAAGGAATTTTCAAATTGTGTGTGACTTATACCCACCTTTAAGAACCAATCCCAGTTCAATATCTATATCCTTCATATTTATATGAATTTAAATAAGTGAGTGATGGTTACCCATCATTGCTTGGTTCCTTGATTCCAAAAGGTTCAATTATATAGAAGTGAAAATAACACTTCATATCATTTTTTCCATCATCTTATGCATCAATATGTGAAATGAGTTGACAATAAAATCTTTCATGGAGTACTCTTAATCATTGAAACTCAAAATCTATCCCATGGAGGTCAAAGATTTTCCCCCTATTCTCCTTTGAAAAGGAGATAAAATGATGATACATTTTGTGGTCTATCACAACAAAAGCATCGAGAATCCTTGGGTATACCATTCTTATATTCATTATCTTCTTCTAGAATAAATTTATTTCTTACTCTCTATAAAAGGAAGTTCATTCTCATCAGGATTTTTCTACACTATAATTTATTATCACACACATCATGTACATCTTCTACATTGTGCATCGTTCTGAAAGCATGACCATTAAATTTACCTGAACTCAAACCTATGAAGCGGAATCTATCCACATTCCCATTCATGGTAATACTGCAAAACAATTCCTTTTTTTCTTTGTTAATAATTTCCTCCATCGGAACTATATGGATTCAATCCTATATAAATAACATATTTAATGTATTATCATCTATACTTAATTCATAATATGTAAATAGAGATTGGATAACCCTTCATGGATGTTGGTGTTTGAATTTGTTTAAAGATTTATGTCATATAGAGAATTTATCAAGAGAAATTCAATATTTATGTGATTATTGGTAGTGATGTTGAAGAATTGATGATGAATAAATTTGAATTATTTATTTTTATTGAGTGTTTATATTTTTTATTTTAGATCGGAAAAATTTCACGACATTGTAAAACATATTCCAACTTTAGGAAAACTCAATACATGAGTAGCCATGCCTTTATATTGTATTTCCATATGAACTCACATAGGTGTATCCAACATAAAGAGACAAGTAAGATAGTTCATAGATTTGATGAGGTCAAGTGTTCTTGTATACAAGAGCACAATTCAGCACATATAGCCTATATATTCATAAAACATAATATGTATAGAGACGTGAGAGTCCATATAGTGATCACTATAACAAAATTATCTTTTTATAGATTATTTTTTTGATAATTATATATTATTAATTGGATAATATATAAAATAAAGATTTATCTATGATACTATTTCACCTTTGAACTTTTGGTTTTATCTTATAACACATGAAAAATTGGAAAGATTCCATGCAGGATAAAAATCTGGAACTTCTATTATCTTCAACATTGGGATTTCAAATAATCGATATGTTTGATTTAGTGATAGTGTGTACATGAAATGAAAATTAGAACTTATAACACCTCATAAATGAAATGTACAACTGTGGTTTATAAATTCAGGTGACAAAACTCTTCAAGGTTGAGTGACTTTACATATGTTAGGATGTTCAATTGACTACATAGTTCATGGTCGATCAACTAGAAATATGCCAGAGACTTGATAATTTTAGAACATGAATCAAGAATGATCCAAACTACAAGGATGATCTAGTTGTTTGACGTACATGAGATGATTCAAATGATATAATGTAATTTATTTATAAATGAAACATATATAATTATTATTATGATACTTGAAAAAACAAAAAAAACATAAAAGATCATGTAATTCATGAATTTTAGTTAGAAGAAAATATAATTCCCTTTTTAATGTTATTTATAAAGAAGATATTTTGGAAGGATTGAAAGAGTTTTTTTATGACATTTGGATGATTCACATACAATATAAAGGCATCATGATACAAATGTAAATGTTTTTTAATGCTTTAGTGAAGTACATAAAGGTACTAAAATCTGTTACACAGTGGTAAATATAGTGTTTTGTAATTGTTATATGTAATGAGAAGTATGTAGATATGGGTAGTCCAACCTCTGTGTATGGGTAACTCCTGAAGATATATAAGGGCTTCCTAAAATTTAAAATTCCACCACAATGTTAACCAATAAATTTATCAGTTGTGTAAAGATTACATCCACCTAGTGAAATGTAGTTATACTATTATATAATTTTCATATATGATTACCCATACATAAATAATGGTATATAGACTATACATAAAATAGGATGATAAAATTCTACAGTTTTATACAATCATGCATGTATTTACATGAATAATAATATGAATTTTATTTCATGGATTAAAAAATAATAATTTAGTAATAGAGAATCCATGTTTACAAGAATTTCATCCAATTATATATTAATATGAAATATTAACTCCATGAAAATTGATAACGGATGGAATGAGCAGCTTTGAAGAATAATTACAACTATTACCAACATATTTATGTAGTTATAATTTCATATGAATTTATATAGTTTATTTGGCACTTTAATGAAGACATGGAATGTGGATATGGTCATAAAAAATAATCAGGGTGTTTATATTTTAAATTTCTTGATCTAATAATTTTGTTTTATTTGAATTCTATGTAATTAGTTTTTTTAAAATACTAGAATGAAGAATAAATAAAAGAACAAGTAAATGATTTTTCTCCATGTATTATCATATATATATATATATTAATATCTAATTTCAAAAATTTAAATAAATTTAGAGTTTTTCTACACTATTATTTAAGAGAAAACTTAATGTGCCTCAATACAACTTTTCAAAGATATAATATATTTCTTAATTCGATGAAGCACAATGTGTCAAAGTTGAAATAATATAAAGATAAAATGATGATTGTGTTATACTAAAGAAGTTACAAAAAGAAGATATAAGAGGTATAATAAAATATATTGAGTTTTCAATAATATTAATTTTTAGAATAAGATATTTTTCAAAATCGTTTCACACATAATAAGAGAATAAGGAAAGAGTGTTGTGAATTTTTGTATTCATAGGGAAGAAGAGTGTAAATAGAATAATATGTCCTAAAATGTTTTTCCTCTGTAAATAAAATAAGTTACTTTGTATTTCGAATGAGATTAAGAATATTAGTTTAAAAACACCCCAAAAACATGGCTATATACTATATTGGTGTAAGAATATCTTGTTGTTATCTCTGCAGTCATTATAAATGAACATTATGTACCATAGTGTTGTATGTACCAAATTTTGTTTGAAATCAATAATATAAATTATTTTTGGTAAAATTGTAATGTTTGAAGGAATTTTATGTTAGGATTTGTGCCCATGAGCTTTACTAGATCCCACAAATTAATAAACTTATCATATTAATAAGTGAAAAATTTATATTGTTCTTCCTAGATTGTATGTGTGTTTACTTATCCAATGATTAATAAAGAATTTAAGAAGCCATAAAAAGGTACCCACTCACTTTAATCAATGAATGATGAAAATAGAAAGAGGAAAAAGGTATAAGTTGGTTTAAAATTCACCAACACTAATCCCCCAGCACTTTCTGTGTGGTTCAAATCTTAAACAAGTCCTTTAAAGTAATGGTTCAACAACCATATTTTTATTGATTAATTTATCTTCATAAGGGATATTAAAATCAACATTAATTTATTTTTATATATATTATATAATTATAAAATCACATGAAAAATTTTCTAAATATAAAAAATCAAAAAAAATCAGTAGAGAAAAAATGTACATCATATTAAATTAGGATTGATTCTCCTCTAATATATGTTTCATGTATTAGAAAAAATAAAAAATCAAAAATTTTTTTATTCCAATTTATAATATTAATGTTCCATTGAAAACATTAATATTTTAATTATAGTTTTATGAAATAATTTTTTGAAAATCATTGATGAATGATTGTTAAACATATTTTCATCAAAGCCTAATACATAAAAGTAAATACAAAATAAAATCCTTTTACTCCTTCAAAACAATATCTAAAGTTCCAATAGGCCTAAATGTGCTTCTATTTCAAGTTTGGATCACTTACATTAATGTTTATACATCTATAAAATGTGAAGAGTATAAAAATGAATAGGGAATGGTTTTTACAAAGAAATGTAGTATAAAATTATAGACATGAATTAATATTCTACTATTATTTATAGAATAGAAATGTTTTTATATCTCAAAAATCAAATAGGGAGTCCAAATGGAATCATAGAGTTGAAATTTAATCCAAAATAAAATCTTTCTCTCCCTTTATATTTCTTTTTATATGTGTTTATTTCTATGAGTAACATAATTTTTTTTTATTTTTTAACTCTATCAATGAGGGGAATGTTAATCAAAACATTATTTAAAATTGTTAGGATTTAATTTTATAATTAACACTAAACACAATTTTTCTTGGATGTTGGCATTGAGGATTTGGTAATAGTGTCTTAGGATGTTTTTTGACAACAATCAACATATCTACGAAACTAAAATATCCTAAAATATTATTATAATACGAAGCGTTCCATTCTAGTTACAATTATTCTATTTAAAGATATTTTCTATTGACACTGGGTCTTAATAGTGTATAATGTTCATCTTGTTTGAAAATTTAAACAAGTAATGTCACCTTTTATGAAGGATTTAGTTCAACAGATTTTATAATGGGGATTTAATTAATATATTTATCAGATAAGTAATATTTATCAATGGGTTTCTTTTCACCAGACTTTTAGTTATTAATTTCAATTATATAATTAAGGATTGTAGAGATATTTTCTTTTTAATTGGGAATATCTTCATTATGTGATTGTAAACATTCGATCCCATTATTTTGAAAACTATTAAAATATGTTTCCTATTATCTTATTTGGGGTTATACATTTGGTAAAATGATTTTCTTTCATTTAAATTGTTATTTAAGTTATTGTTTTAAAATAATGGTTGTTATTAATTATATAAAACTCCAATGAAGCAAAAAATTGGATTTTTCGTGAATTTGTCCATAAAATTGAAAAGTATATTATCCTTGGAAAATACCATCATAATATTCAAGAAATGTAAATATTTAATTGTTTTGATTATTTGATAAAATAGATTAGGTTCGATTTTTAGATGTAAATGAATCATTAAAATTATTTTATTATTTTCCTTGAGGGGGTCTTTAATTTAAGGGAGTTATTCAATAAAATATTATTATAAAGAACAAATACTACAATGTACATATTATTAAAATACTTTTTTAGTTTCTTTCATTGGTGAGATATTGGATAACATCCTTGATCTCACAATGGTGTTTTGGTTACAACACTATCTCACAATTTGGCTATTTTTAGAACTAAGTATATATTTACTAGTTCATTTCACATAGAATATACTACGAGTTCCAAAATTTTAGTGACACTTTGATAGGTAGGTAATGGCATTAGAAACATAAGCATGAGTGATTTAACCCAATTAATCATATTTTGTAGCATTTATTATACTTATATTCAAATATGATAAAAAACTATATAAATATTTAATATGGAGCATTGAACAAATTTCACAGTGGTGGAAACCAATGGAAATCTATTTTATCCTTTATAAATATTCATATAAATTTTATATTTGAAAAATGTTCTATCATAATTTTTGTTTTCTTCGAAAAATGTGAAAAAATTTCCTAAACATTTTCTCATGGTCATCACAATTAAATATTAGATTATATTGGGAATAGTAAAAGAACTATCATGACCCATCCCAGTGGGGCCTGCGACATGACTCCCCAAGCCCGCCTCCAATAGGCCAGGGGCTAGTGACTAGCACCGAGTAGGCATGTCACTAACATGGGTGGCATTGCCTATGTACCTGCACACACACACATCTCCAAGCCCACAAATACTGAAATGTAAATCACTAAGGAATAAAAATGCATGCATACAAATAAACCCAACCAACAGAGTACGATGAAAGGTAGAGTAATGTAAAAGTAAACGGGGCCAGAATACAAGCCCACCAAAAGCAAGAGTCTGAAAATCTGCAATGTCCAACCTGTAAGCACAAAGGTACTGGGACTGCCACTCGTAGCCGTAGGAACGCCTCGGCCTATAGGGATCTCAGAAAGCTTGGTCCTGTCCTGGTCCGCCCTGGACTATGTCAAAAGGCTGCTCGTCTTCACAAGACACCAGACGTGCGGGCAAATCCCGTGCAGGGGTGAGTATAACAATACTCATTAGAGAACCCCGAAAACCACAAAGCAATAAAAAGTAAAAGTAAAATCAGCTATGCACAGTATATGTTTACAAAACATATAAAACAAACTAGATATACTCAAAACCCAGACCCGTGGTCTAGAGACAAGTCACGCAACCACATACCCCCACAAGGGATTTCATTCGAAGATTCTGTGATGTGCTTGTTCCAGGAGAACACAGTCCACGGGTCTTATAGCTCTGATTACGTCTGTCCGAGAAGTGTTGTTTGTTGGGAACCGTCATGAGAGATAGAGACACTCATTATGAGAGACACACTCCTTAGTGGGAAAGATTTTGATACACAGGTGAGGATCACTGCTAGGGCCATGGCGGATATCACGACTCATCCAGAATTCACCAACTAGGTAGAAGATCAACGCCCGGTAAAGTTGGTCACGCTGATGCCTGGCTCTACCTAGGGTCTGGAATGGATAGAGGATCTCGATCCGGGCCTCTCTAGTGGATGCATGACTCTATCACAGAAAATTCCTGCTGAAGGGATCATAATCATGCATGTGGGAATGATTCCTGACCTTCAGGGGAACAAGAAGAAGGGGCACTAACCCAAACGAATGATGTTCAAGGCAGGGTGAAAAAAAGGACCAAGCGGTTCTACAAACAGTACACGGCGTGTAGAAATGATACACACCATGCTGTCCGAACCTCGGGTACTGCCCGTGTACAATGGCCCGTGTCGTGAGGCTGGTCATGTAGAAAAACATACTACACGGTGTGTAGTACGGAGTATACACCGTCTCTGGGTAACTAGGGTTAGCTCCGTGTACTCTGGCCATGAGCCCGTACACGGTCACCAACCCGTGTACTCCAACCCGTGCGATCTGAACACGGGGTGACCCTCGCTGTTTACCTCGCCTGGCCGGGTTATGGAGTACACAGTCGTGCACTCCATCCCGTGTCTGTGCATCCCTAGGATACATGCCGATCTCCGCGTAGCTGCCTCTTCCGAGTTGTACACGACGTGCTGCCTGAAGCCGTGTAGACCATCCCATGTCCGTGTACTACCCAAAGTACACGCCGAGATTCGGGGAAGGTCCAACACGCTGTGTGACCGGATTCACATGCCGTGTGATCCTTCTTTGACCCCGAAACACTAGCTGCCACCGTCAGAACTATACGGCGTGTTCATTGGAAGTACACTCCATTTATTCTGAAAATTTCCCGAAATGGCACTCTTCGCCAGCGCTCCTCCCGTGCTGATCCGATCATCAATCCGGCTATCCGATTTCCACAAAACTTCCAGGTTCTGGTCACCCCGACCCCACGAAGCCACTTCTGTCTCTTTCGGGCCTCCGATCAGCTCCGAAAACGTGTTCCAATCTTACCGCATAAAGAACGCTCGAAGAATGCTCTTTCCGATCTGGTCCAATTCGTCGTCTGCCATCGTCGCTGCACTTCCACAAGGTCGTTGCGGTGTTGAACCTTTGTTTTGGGATCTTTGCGTCACATATCGGATGTGCAACGATCCATTGTTTGTCTCCCCATGAAGAACGCGAAGAACATTCGGTGAAAAAGGAGGAAAAAAACAAAATAACAAAATGAGGAACGAACCTCTGTTGTCATTCTTCACGATGTTGATCCACTCCCGTTAATAGGCATAAAACGGAGTAGAGATCAACATGAATAAAAAGCATGTATTATTTCCCGAAAAATGATCCCAAAGAAAACCCTCCTGTAAGAACGTACGAATCCGCGGATCAACTTGTTCGTGGTTGATCCGCGTTCGTCGTTTAAACTCTAAAATAGGAAAAGAAATTGAAATAACAAACCCCTACCTTTTGAAAGGATCGATCTTTGACAAAGGTGTCATGTTGCTGTTTTCGTCGAGATCCTTCAACGTTGGCACAACGATCCTCGATCACGATCTGTCATCATTCGTCGCCAAGAATTCTCTCTAACGCCTTGCAGATTTGGTAGAGATTCCTCTCAAACGTTGCCAACGATCAAAATTTTCATAACTCATTAAAACGGGAAACATGTGGTCATTTAATTACGCGGCAGAATTAATGACATTGAATTTCCATTTTGAAGTTATTATGACGCGTCATTAATTTAGAAAACAGTTGCGCCATCGCCACACTGCAGAAGATGTTTCCATAAATGAAATAAATTAAACTGGTTAATTTATTTTATTTTATTTTACTTAAAACGTCAGAAAATTAACTTATTCCCTCGACCCACACCGTTCAAGGTTAGCCTCATTCTTAGGTAAATTCATCGTCCTGGATACAACGATGCGTTAAGATTTTTAATCCAAGCATTTTCTGGGAAACTTCCACAACTGCGCACAAGTGCCGACTTACTTATCTAAAAAAAGTTCAAACCACCATTTCGGGCTCACTGGTCCTCAGAATGATGTGTTGTCTTCATGACCGGTCTCAAAATAATTCCATATAATATTTAAAAAATAATTAATGGAAAATCCGAGACAATACATTCTCCCCACCTTGGGGCTTTACGTCCTCGAAAATCCAAAATAAAGGCTACTAAAAATGATGATGGTACTGGGCACAGATCTGGGCCTCCCACTCCCACGTGCTCTCCTAAAGATTCTCGTGCTGCCACCAGATGCACACTAAGGGAATCGATCGCCCATGAAGGATCCTCTCCTGCTGATCCTCGATCGCCACTAGGTACTCAGCAAAGGTCACTCCATCCTCGATTTCCAGCTCACCCCAGTCGATGACGTGCAATGGGTTATGCACGTACCTTCTTAGCTGCGACACATGGAAGACATCGTGTACCCGATGTAACTGTGGTGGTAGAGACAGGTGGTACACCACCTCGCCACCTCTGCCCAGGATCTGGAAAGGTCCGATGAACCTCGGAGATAGCTTGTCGCCTCGGCCAAATCTCCACAACCCTCGTCGAGGTAAGACCCAAAGGAAGACATGGTCTCACTCTTCGAACTCCAGAGGTCTCTGTCGCCTGTCAGCATAAGACTTCTTCCGCATCTGTGCAGTCTTCATCCACTCTCGGATGATCTTCACCTTCTCTGTAGTAGCTCGCACTAACTCTGGACCCATGAGTGCTGACTCTCCGGGGTCAGTCCATCAATGTGGTGACCATAAGGGTCTCCCGTAGAAGGCCTCAAACGGTTCCATACTGATGGTGGAGTGGTATCTGTTGTTGGATGAAAACTCTACCAGTGGTAGGTGTTCCTCCCAACTGCGACCAAAGTCCAAGATTCAGGCCCGCAACATATCCTCCAGAACCTGAATGGTTCTCTCTGTCTGACCATCTGTCTGGGGATGAAATGTTGTGATCAAGTGCAGCTGAGTCCCAAAAGTCTCCTGCAATCCCTTCCACAACCGAGATGTAAATTGGGTGTCTCGGTCTGAGACTATAGTCGAGGGGACTCCATGAAGCTGAACTATCTCCTGTACGTAGAGGCGTCCCAATATCTCTACGGAACTATTATCCCTGATTGCTAGGAAGTGGGACGACTTTGTGAGTTGGTCAACGATTACACAGATGGAATCGTGCGCCTTGGACGTTCGTGGTAAGACCATCATGAAATCCATCGATATTCTATCCCACTTCCACTCTGGAACTTCCAGGGGGTGAGCTAACCTTGCTGGAACCTAGTGCTCAGCCTTCACCTACTGGCATGTGAGGCATCGAGAAAAGAACCCTGCCACTGCCTTCTTCATGCCTGACCACCAGAAATGACGTCGAAGGTCCTGGTACAACTTTTCCACTACGGGATGTACCGCCAAAGGGGATGTATGGAACTCCATTAGGACCTCCTCCTGCAACGCCACTGGTACATCAATGCATCCTCTGAAAAGAATTATGTGCTCCCCACCTTGTGAATATCCATAAGGAGCATGTCTTGTGGATAACTGAGCATGTAAGGTCACATAGTCGACATCCCCAAGTTGTGCCTCCCTAACTCACTGTAAGAGTGGAGGGGTGACAACCATAGACTCTAGGTAAGATGTATCCTCTCCATCCACGAAGGATAACTGTAAGGCAACTAATTGTTGTGTCACCTCATTCAACAGCTGTGAGCTCAACCTTCTTCTAAGAGAATCCTCCACCTTGTTCCCCTTCCCAGGAGTATAGATGATCTAGAAATCATATTCCTGGAGGAACTCTATCCAATGCCTCTGCCTCAGATTCAGATCCTTCTGTGAAAAGATATACTTGAGGCTCTTGTGGTCAGAGAAGACAATGAACCGCTCACCCATAAGGTAGTGTCTCCACATCTTCAATGCGAAGACTACCGCTGCTAACTCGAGATCATGGGTCACATAGTTCTGTTCATGCAGCCTAAGTTTGCACCAACCATAAGCAATCACCATGTGCCGCCGCATCGGGACACAGCCGAGCCCAGTCCCTGATGCATCGCATAAAACTATGTACTCAACACCCTCCTACAGTAATCTCAAGACTAGGGTGCTCGTCAAACTCTGTCTTAGCTGCTCAAAAGACTACTAGCACTTTTCTGTCCACATGAAGGGTTTCCCCTTCCTGGTGAAGGCCGTCATCAGTGCTGATATTTGGGAGAAATCAGGGATGAATCTCCGGTAATATCCTGCCAACCCAAGGAAGCTTCACACCTCTGTCACACTCTGAGGTGGCTCCCATGCTAACATAGCCTCCACCTTGGTTGGGTCCACAGCTACTCCATCTGCTGAGATTACATGTCCCATAAAGTGGACCTCCCGAATCTAGAACTAGCACTTTGAGATTTCCCATAAAGCTGGTGCTCCCGAAGTACGTCCAGAACCATCCGAAGGTGTCTCACGTGCTCCTCCTCTGATGCCGAGTACACAAGGATGTCGTCGATGAAGACTACTACGAACCAGTCCAAGTACGGCTGAAAGATCCAGTTCATCAACCCCATGAACACTGCGGGGGAGTTCGTCATGCCAAAGGGCATCACCAAGTACTCATAGTGACCGTAGCGACATCTAAAAGCCGTCTTCAGTATATCCTCATCCCGCACTCATAGCTGGTGATAGCCTGATCGAAGTTCAACCTTCGAGAACCACTATGCCGCTCTTAGATGACTGAAGAGGTCATCAATTCTCGACAGTGGATACTTGTTCTTCACCGTCACCTGGTTCAGGCGTCGGTAATCCACGCACAATCTAAGACTCCCATCTTCCTTCTTGAAAAAAAAGACTGGAGCCGCCCAGGGTGAGACGCTGGGTCTTACGAAACCCTTGCTCTGAAAATCCTCCAACTAAACCCTCAGCTTGCAAAGCTCTGCAGGAGCCATCCGATAAGCTGATGAGGAAATCAGTGTCGTCTCGGGGTGTAAGTCGATGAATAAGTCAATTTCCCGGAGGGGAGGTAATCATGGAACATCTTTCGGAAAGACGTCCTCATACTCCTCCCCCACTGCTGGGAACTGAGAGCTTACAACATCTACTGCTCCGAGGGTAAGGCTATCCAAATCATGAGTGATCGACTGCCCCCTCCTATGGATGAGCCCATTTTGTGCTGCTTGGGTTTCCTTTTCTCCAAAAAAGGAAAACCTTGTTCTATCACGGCGGAGACACCTCAATCTTCACCTAAAACAGTCAATCTGGGCTTGGACCGAAGATAACCAATCCATACCAAGAATGATGTCGTAAGGCCTCGAATATACCACCAAGAGGTTCCAACCAAAACTCTCGCCTCCAAGGGCAAGATCACATTATCTACAAAGGTGTGTGATCGTCGAGTCTCCTCCCGAAGGTGTCTCCAAGCGTAAGGATCGAGTCAACGGTTCTATCGGAACCTCGAGGTTTTGTACAATACATGTGGCTATAAGGGAATGACTGGCACCTATGTCTATGAGTACAACAGATAAGTTAAAAAGACACAGATCGTACCTCGAATCATCCCTGGAGCCCCTAGGTCGTATGCCTCGACCGCATGCAGCTGTCCCCGTCCTTGTCCACCAGCTCCCTGAGCCTGGTGCAGACCTCCTGGGGGTGGTGGTGGAAGTAAGTCGAAGCGTCTGCCACCACCTGCAGCTCTCCCTGCTCCTCTACCACGTCCACCGCCTAGCGAATCTGCCTGCTATATTCTCTACCTCTGCCTTGGTGGTCCATGCACAACTTTTTTGTCAGCAGCTCGACGTGTCGGGCAATCTCTAGAGAGATTCCACCTACCGTCGCATGCAAAGCACCACTTCTCCCTAGGCTGACTGGATCTAGCCTGAGAGCCCTGTACTGTCAATCCCCTGTCTTGGGTCCTCCTATGACGTCTCACACATCCAGATCCCTGTGCCTGATGTCGGTTCCCTGCTGCCGGTGTCTCTGCACCTGTCTGCCTACTACTGACTGCCGGTAGCTATCTATGCCCTACCAAGAAGCTCTTGATCACCAAGGCCCGCTCGAGAACTCCATCATAAGTCGAAATGCATAGAGGCACGACACTCGCTCGGATGTCACTCTGTAGACCTCACTCGAAGGTCCGAGCTCTGAAGTACTGATCCCTGACCATATCCATCAAGTACCTGGCGAGGTTGGTGAACCTCGATGAATAGTCAGCCACTGTCATACTACCCTGCTGAAGCTGAAGATGCTCCTGGATGCGTACATCTCTCAGCATAACCGGAGAGAACTCCTCCTTGAAGAGTCACTCAAACTTTGTCCACGAAAGAGTCTCTTTGTCGTGAGTCTGTGTGGTAATACTCCACCATCATCCCACCGAAGCATGAAGAAGGCTCGCTCCTAGGACCACCATCTGGTCTGCTGGTGTCCTCACCAGACGGAAAACTCTAGTCACACCCTCAAGCCAGTCCTCATCCGCCTGAGGGTCGGGCTCGCATCAGAACCTGAGGGGTCTCTGTCTCTGAAAATAATGGAGTGCACTAAGCCTGCACTCCTCGCCGGTCGATACTGCATGTACCACTGGCTGCTCCACTGGCGGTATAGCAGGTGCACCACCTAGTGGCAATGCCTGGGGGGTTGGTCCCTATAATGAATCCTCTTCACCGAGGGGGTCATCCTCGTGATCGTGCTGCTGAATCCTATCGGGTACGCGTTGCGGAGGCATCCTATAAAGAAACAAGATGTGTCACGGTCAATGAGTATATCTGGATAGCTGACACCAAAGATATGGAAGACACAACCCATTCCTATATGATGCATGTACCTTTTTATTTCCCCGCAACTAGTGTTTTCATGAACCGGGTTGAAAAGAAGGTTATCAGAGTCCTGGTGTATGGATACGTTGGCCACCGCACCAACAATAGAGTCTCTGTCCTGAAAGCCGAACCCGAAACACTCAACACTGTTGCCCCCAACCAAACACATAGAATCTTGGTCATAAGGTAGAACCGACCACCTCTGATACCACTCTGTCATGACCCATCCCAGTGGGGCCCACGCCGTGACTCCCCATGCCCGCCTCCAATAGGCCAGGGGCTGGTGACTAGCACCGAGTAAGCATGTCACTAACATGGGAGGCATTTCCTAAGTACTTACACACACACACACACAGATATCTCTAATCCCACAAATTCTGAAATGTAAAACACTAAGGAACAAAAATTCATGCATACAACTAAACCCAACCAATAGAGTATGACAAAAGGCAGAGTACTGTAAGATAAAACTGTGCCAGAATAGAAGCCCACCGAAAGCAGGAGTCTGAAAAACTGAAAATTCCAACCTGTAAGAAAAAAGTTACTGGGACTGCCACTCGTAGCCGTAGGAACGCCTCGGCCTATAGGGAACTCAGAAAGCTCAGTATTGTCCTGGTCCACCCTGGAATATGTCAAAAGGCTGCTCATTTTCACAAGACACCAGACTTGCGGTAAAATCCCGTGCAGGGGTGAGTATAATAATACTCAGTAGAGGACCCCAAAAACCACAATGCAATACAAAGTAAAAGTACAGTCATCTATGCATAGTATATGTTTACAGAACGTATAAAACAAACCAGATATACTCAAAACCCAGACCTGTGGTCTAGAGACAAGTCACGCAACTTCATACCCCCACAAGGGATTATGTTCGAAGATTCTGTGATGTGCTCGTTCCGGTAGAACACACTCCACGGGTCTTATAGCTCTGATGGCGTCCATCTGGGAAGTGCTGTTTGTCGGGAACTCTTACGAGAGATAGATACACTCATTACGGGAGACACACTCCTGAGTGGGAAATATTTCGATACACAGATGAGGATCACTGCCAAGGCCATGGCGGATACTGTGACTCATCTAGAATTCACCTACTAAGTAGATGATCAACGCCCGATAAAGTTGGTCATGCTGATGCCTTACTCTACCTAGGGTCTGGAATGGATATAGGATCTCGATCCGGGCCTCTCGGATGGATGCCTGACTCTGTCACAGAAAAGTCCTGCTGAAGAGATCATAATCTTGCATGAGGGAATGATGCCTGACCTTTAGGGGAACAAGAAGAAGGGGCACTAACCCAAACGAAAGATGTTCAAGGCAGGGTGAACAAAAGGACCAAGCCATTCTCCAAACAGTACACTGCGTGTAGAAATGATACACGCCGTGTTGTCCGACCCCTGGTACATCTTGTGTACAATGGCCCATGTTGTGAGGCTGGTTGTGTAGAAAAACTTAGCACACGACGTGTAGTACAGAGTACATGTCGTGTCTGGGTAACTAGGGTTGGATCCATGTACTCTGGCCATGAGCCCATACACAGTCACCAACCCGTGTACTCCAACCCGTGCGATCTGCACACGAGGTGACCCATGTAGTTTACCTCGCCTGGCCGGGTGATGGAGTACACAGTCGTGTACTCCATCCCATGTCCGTGTATCCCTGGGATACACACCAAACTCTGCGTAGCTGCCTCCGCCGAGCTGTACACGCCGTGCCGCCTGAAGCCATGTAGACCATCCCATGTATGTGTACTACCCAAAGTACACGCCAAGCTTCGAGGAAGGTCCAACATGCCGTGTGACCGGGGTCACATGCCATGTGATCCTTCTCTGACCCCAAAACCCTAGCCACCACTGTCAGAACTACACATCATGTTCTTCGGAATTTCACGCTGTGTATTCTGGAAATTTCCAGAAACGGTGCTCTTCGCCAGCACGCCTCCCGTGCTACTCCGATCATCAATCCAACCATACGATCGCTGCAAAACTTCCAGGTTCTAGTCGCCCCGACCCCACAAAGCTGGTTCCATCACTTTCGGGCTTCCGATCGGCTCCGAAAACGTGTTCTGGTCTTCCCGCATGAAGAACGCTTGAAGAAATCTCTTTCTGATCCGGTCCGATTCATCATCTTCCATCGTCGCTGCACCTCCACAAAGTCGTTGCGGTGTTGATCCTTCGTTTTGGGATCATTATGTCACAGAATGGATGCGTAATGATCCATTGTTCGTCGCCCCGTGAAGAACGCGCGGGGAAAATGGAGGAATACGACCAAATAACAAAATGAGGAATGAACCTCCACTGTCGTTTGTCATAGCGTTGATCCACTCCCATTAATAGGCTTAAAATGAAGCAGAGATCAACATGAATAAAAATCATGGATTATTTCCCACAAAATCATCCCAAAAAAACCCCTCCCGTAAGAACGTAAGAATCCACGGATCATCTTGTTCGTGGTTGATCCACGTTCGTCATTTAAACTCTAAAACAGGGAAAATAAATTGAAATAACAAATCCCTACCATTTAAATGGATAGATCGTTGACAAATGTGTCGCGCTTCCGTTGTCATCGAGATCCTTCAACGTCGACACAATGATCCTCGATCTCAATCTGATGTCGTTCGTCACCAAGAAATATCTCTAACGCCTTGTGGATTCGGCAGAGATTCCTCTCAAACGTTGCCAACGATAAACAATTGCTTAACCCATTAAAAAGGGAAACATGTTGTCATTTAATTACGTGGCAGCATTAATGATGTTGACTTTCTATTTTGAAGTTATTATGACGCGTCATTAATTTAGGAAACAGTTCGCCACGCTGCAGCATATGTCTCCTTAAATGAAATAAATTAAACTGGTTAATTTATTTTATTTTATTTTACATAAAACGTCAGAAAATTAACTTTTTCCCTCGACCCGTGCCGGTCGAGGTTAGCCTCATTCTTATGTAAAGTCCTCATCCCGGAGGCAATGGTGCGTTCAGATTTATAATCCGGGCATCCGTTGGGAAACTGCCACAACCGCGCACAAGTGCCGACTCACTTAACTAAAAAAAGTTCAAACCACCATTCTGGGCTCACTGGTCCTCTGAATGATGTTCCATCTTCACGCCCAGTCTTGAAATAATTCCATATAATATTTAAAAAAATAATAAATGGAAAATCCGAGACATTACAAGAACTCCTTTCATAACAACCTGAGATTTTGTGAAATATCCTTTTTAAAATAAATTTAATCATTTTGATATTTCATGTTACATGAAAAATAGATTTTATCTTTCACTACACACATCACTGAGTTTAAGATACACTATATTAAACATTAAATTTAAATCAAAAATGATATACTATGAAAATATAAATATTAAAATTTAGATTTTTTACCATGTTATTGGAGTGATGGGTATGAATATGATTAACTAAATTATAAAAATATATCCTTTAAAAATATATTTTTATTGATTTCATTTGTGAATAATTAATTTGAAATAAAAATAAAAACTTTTAAAAATAAACGAAATGTTTTAATGAAAAAACTATTTTTTTGAAAAACAAAATTAGTTTACCTCGATAAATTTATATAAAAAAATTTGTTCACTAATTTTAATTAAATTTATATATTATATATCCATTAAAATATTTAACATTCATCTTAGTTTTTTTCAAGAAAAAATCTAAGAACTAAATTGATTTTTAAATTATACATTAATATTATATAAAATAGGTTTATTGCCTTTTTATGCATATATAATTATTTTTTAAAAAAATTTAAAAAATTTAATTTATTTTTTTATATTAATATTTTTAATTATAATTTCAAAATTACCTTATGGGGAAATTTTGATTTTTTTGGAAAGTATTATTTTTTTGATGAACAGATATAAATAAATAATTTTAATTAAAAACTGCCTATTCATTTAAATTATTTGTAAAGTTAAATTATATTATAATTTTGTTTTAATGTAAATTTATTTTTATAATATATAAACTCATAAAATATAGGGAATTTTAATCTTTTTTATGTTTACTTTTTCAATGAAAATTTTAAAAAATACTGAAAATTTTCCCTTATAAAACCTACTTGTTCTCCCATCTATGGGCTTAAAATTAAATTACAATTTTCTACTTATTTGAATAGAATTTGAAAAATGGAATCAATATTTGGAATCAGGATAATATATATTATATAATAAGTTCGATTTAATTTTTTATCAAAATGAATAGTGAAAATAGTATAAATTAATTTGGATGGTTAAAGTAAAAATTAGTACACCTAGGGTTAAACTAAAAATTATAAGGGTTAAAATGACATAATAAATTTTATAAAATCTATCTTAATAACATTATTTTATAATATAATGTCATATTAAAATTTATAATTCAGTTTGGATCCTCGTGGCTTGATGAAAACATGGGTACACCATTTTCTTTCGAAAATATTACATGTTTGCCACCAACCTCACTTATAAAATTCCATCCCTCTCATATCCTATTTACACTATAAAAAATATTTATTTCAAATAATTACCACACAAATAAATTCCAAACCACTCTATTATAATTATATAAGCCTTATTTTCATCAATATTCAAATATAGGAATTATTCCTATGCAAACCTATAGAGGATACTCGACGAAGAGGTAACGTACTTTAACGATTATTTCGATTTTATTTCTTCATTCACCTCATTTTATTATTAGATAACCATTCTGGTGTAATGAATTGTTATATAAAATACACTAATATTTTTTATTTCAATTAAATGACCAAAACCCTTTCACTTAATCCATCAAATGTGTCACTCAAATCATTATTCGTGTGTATGGTGGAATATCGAATGACGAACCAATGCCATTTGTGTTTCATCTACCACATCTCTCGATTGTGTTTGACGAGGGATATAAAGTAAATATGTGATATTTGTATATAAAAATTATAACTTTAGTGTAATTATATCATATATAAAATTTTACATTACATTCCATAGTTGATACGATAATGTCCCTCATGTGTACGACGAACAACCGCCTGCCGAAGCGGTGTGGTTTGTTTGCCACTAAAGCATTACATATAAAATATTAATTTTTTTAATATTTATATTTGATATAAATGAAATAAAAATAAATTCATTAAACATTTTACTTTCATAAAATATAATATATCATTTTATTTCATACATTTTCAATCATAGAAAGAGAATAACATCGTCTATATATGTGAGGACCACCACCTTCACAAAGCAATGTGACTCTCTCTTTTCATCCCCACATTAAATTGATGATTTGTATAGGTATAATAAAATAAAATATATTTTATTTATTAAATTATTATAATTCTAGAGATATAAATTATTTCTTACCTCTATTCCATAATAATATTTGAAAAATGGAAATGTTAGTTATGTGTACATACGACTAATCATCTCCTTAAACTTAACATACTTCATTTTTCCAAACCATCATTAAAGATTAGTATTAAAATTATAATTTATTTATTAATATGATATATCAATCATTATTATTTTTAGATTATATGGATCCATGATCAATTTAATAGGACTAAAAATAACCCATCAAAATATATATGAAAAACAAGGCGGTCATTTCCCAAAACATGATTTTAACAAATAATTGATAATAAATGGCTAATTAATGATCATTAGTAAATTATATATTGTATACTATATATATTTATGGTTCAATAATATTTTAATTATAAATTTTATATTTATTAAACACATGTTTCAAAATTGTATAAATGAATTCATGACATATGGAAATGGATTCTCTTGTCCCATTTTTTAAATTAGGGCGAAACTTGTCATATTCACCACCAATTTATTTTATTTGGTGTAGATGATTCTCATAAATGTATTTTACTATTATTCACCTGAAAATTATAGTGATTTATATAACCATTTTAGGATATATCTTTCTTGGGGTTTATGGTTCTAAGGATACTAAAGTGGTAAGGTTTTTTTTCTCAATTTTCATTCTACAATACATATTTTATGTTATAAAACTATCTTTTTTATGAGTTTTAAATAAATTATATTTCACATCTAATATGATGAATTTATTAATTATAATGATTTTATTGGTTTCATTTATTGTTTTTCCTTTATGGGGCTTATGAATAAATATTACCAATGTTGTAAGGGTTTTATGATACAAATCATAGTTGATCGAGATTATTTATGATTTATTATTCAATGATGAAATCATATGATCTGTATCTGAAGAAACTCATAATTTTTCTTCCCCTAGTTATGTATTTATATTTTAATTTTTCATTTATTTTCCTCTCTTGATGTACTAAATAGTTCAAAAGATTATTTAAGAAAACCCTCTTTATTTCTATGTTGGGTTGAAAACCATTTTTCTTCCAAAAAAATGCTTTCAAAAATTATTAAAATTATCTAACAATAGTAATATGATTAATTATAGAAATTTTTTCCAATGTTTTAATTTTCACAAAAAAATTAATAAAATCTTCATGTCATTTTACAAATAATACCCATTTGACTTTTACCAAAAATGTTAAATGAATCATTTTTAATGTGTACAGAATGAATGAAATTATTCACCTATGTGAGAAATATTTTTTATAAATATTAACTAATATGATTTCAAGGTTATTTTATAGGAAATATAGTTTCCAAATGGTTTATAAATTTTCAGGTTTCAAAAGTGATTTTCAAATAGAATTTATTTTCCTCAAGAAATATTGAAAGTGATCATTTAGAATAATTATCTATATAAGATGATATCCTTTGATTTGTATAATTATTTTTTGGTGATATGAACCAAGTACAATAATAATATTATTTTTCTGACCATTTTATCGTGAAAATATTTTTGTGAAACCTATTTCTCTTCTATGGGTTATACTATGATAAAATTATTATGAAAGATACTTCTTTTTCCACGTGTTATGCTATGATCAAATGAAAAGATTTTTATGAAACCCACTTATTTTCTACAGGTTATGATATAATGAAATTTTTATAAAACCCATTTTATTTCATGGGTTATGATATGATAAATGTTTTATGATATTTTGTCAAAAATATATTTATTATTTCTATTATATAATGGATGAAAACTATATCTCCATACAATGCATTAGGAAATGATAGATAAATCATGAGTAAATATGTTATCTGTGAACCTAATTACATCTTCAAAATTTTATTCATGTACCTTATTACATGTTCAAAGTAATATGAATAAACTTGAATACATGTTTAGAATGTAATGAGTGAACCTGAATACAAGTTCATAGTATTATGCATGGACCTATCTTACATGTCTATAATGATAGGAATATACTCAATTTCTTATCCATAAAATTATTAGTGGGCATGATTTCTTGACATTAACTTAATGGGTGAATATATATACATTTAGACATTTTCACAATGTTATAAGATGATGTGTATGACACAAAGTTATGTAGTATTACAATGTCATGCTCTCATGGATCATGTTCTTTGATACCCATAAGATTAATGTCTTATGGACATCCAATCATTATGATATAACTCAAAATTAAGATATTTGTTATAAAGGTTATGGGTTTAAAATATTGATCGCGTTCTCAAAACCTTATGTTCATGTTATACTTATGTATTTCCATTTCTTATACTTAATGAGTATCTGAGTAAAACCATTCTTATGCTTCAATTATCCAACTTATGAAAAAATTTTTTAAATATGATATGTTTTTGAAAAGTACTAAAGGTGATAAAATTATGTGATATGTTGAAATATTTCACCAAATTAAAATCATTTTTATGTATTCTCTAAGAAAACTCAACTAGTATAGTTCTCTACAGTGTGTTTTTAGAGTATTTATTATTCTTTTAAGAAGATATTATATCTATGTATGAAAATATTTGGTCGCTATAGTTGGTATCAGATGAAAGTTTTTTTATCATTTTTGAAAATAGGATGAAAAAACATTATTTATATCCCTAGGTATATTTATAGTGATATTTTTTGGCATATTTCCATGGTTAATTCTATGGAATATTAAACATATTTTAAAATTTTTTATAATTTTTGTAATGGATTGAGTGAGTGGTTTCCTTGAAATTATATCCACGTCTAGATGCTACGCGTGGATGTGGATCTGACATAGAGGTACCTATTAGTAATAACTATAAAAATGGCACATTGATATTGAATGGATAATCAACTATTGCATAATAACATGCCTTTTTATACACATGGTTTAACACTCCCTATGGACATGATTTTGGAAATTTCCAAACTCTTTATAAACAATCGTGAATGATTTAATTAGATGAGGACTTTTAGTGACATAGGATAATCCTAAATATTCATTGATTAAAAATAAGGTTTTGTTATTTAGACACCCTATATGTAATTTAATATGATTATATGGATCCCTGCTATAATTATTTTTTATTACACTATCATTTTTTGTTTTAGTCAATGGTTTTAACATAAAAAAACTTTGTTAATAATGAATGAAATGGACACTATAATGATTTCCTTATTGTGAAACTAAGTGTTATGAGAGTTGAAATTAAAAAAATCATTTTTATTCTCCGAAATAATTTTCAAATATTAGTCATGATAATATTTTAAACTAACAATGGAGGGAAAAATGTTACATGGATTCTATCATGAGGTAACATCCACCTTCCTTTAGTGGTTTTGATGAACTTCTAGTTTCTATAAAATGGATCAGTAACATTAAGAGGATATGTTTCATTATCTAGTGTTCATAGCATTAAAAATGCATTTTGGATATCTACTATATAGAAGGAGAGTCATATAAATGGTGGAATCATACTAATAATTCTAGGAAATGAGAAACAATTGACACTATGAAGTGGGATGAGTTTAACAACATATTTTTTAATTAATAATTTACTTTTATTATTTGTAAAAAAATTGTAAATCAATTCATAAAGATTAATAATGAGGATGAATATTTTGGTACCTATGATGATTACTTTATAAGACTTATGAGGTACTATTTGGGTATTATCATTCATCCTAAAACTAAATTCAACTGATTCTTCAATGGATTAAAACCAAATATCAAAATTGAATTATCAGTATGTGACTTTGAATTATATGAGTAAATCATTCATTGTAAACTAAAAGTTGAAATATAAGCTATAAACCCTCTTGTTTTTAGTGATTAGACAATGAATATAGAGTTCTCTGTATATTCTAATGATATGTCACATTGAGAGAAGAATATTTTCCAAAATTTTTATATGGATCACTTAGTCGAGTCCTTAAAAGAAAAAATAATGTGTTTTAACAATGGGATGCCTGGGTATCGAGAAAATGAATGTAGACATAGTGATGGGAGTAAAATCAATGAAACTAATAGAGATATTTTTCAACATAATGTGCCACTCACAATCCAATTTTTCAAGTTAAAGTAGTTTTGGAATTAGGTTAATCAATGCCCAAATATAATGAAAAACTTAAATGATAAGATGCAATATTCTACAAAGAAAATATTCAAAGGGAAGGCTTATTCATTCATAAATAATGAAGTGAATAATGATAATATGGGAAAAATTATACTCCCCAACTTATCGTGGAATTTTATGTTTTATTTTGTATGTAGGAGCCCTATAAAAATATTATATTTAAAACTTTAGTGATATATCATGTGATTATCTACATATAAATGGATTCTGGAATTATTGAATGAAATTTTATATACTTTATATATAATAATAAAGCCACAAATATAATAATTTTTTTATATAAGATATGATATTATATAAGTAATAATGGTTGAATTATAATATGGAAGTTCATATATCTTAAATAATTTTTTATTTATGATTTAGGGATACCAATACGTGTTTGTGAGTTTAATGTCGGTAATAATTTTAAATTAATTGAAACACATTTGTAGGTTTAATGTGATGATATTTTACCAGGATTATTGATGTTTTAGGAGGCATTTTTTTCAATTCCACCAACATGTTTCATACGTGTTTTTCTGAAATGTTATTTGATTAGTAATTCTTTTACACTTTATAGGAATATGAATAAAGGTATTGGAAAGTTTTAGGGTTTATCTTACCTTTGATGTTCAGGTGATAATGTGTTGTATTTTATCACCTTTTGATACCAGCGCAATTCATTTATAAAACAATATCTTTCATTTGAGAATTCAGATTGATCCTTATAAATACCATTATTAAATGAAGTATTGAACTTCATCATACTAGGATGAAGATGAATAATGAAACATATTGGAAAATATAAAGGCTATTGAAATTTTATAGAAATTTATAATAGTTTAGAAATTTGTAGGGGAAAATTTGACAAAAAATTTATGCATTTAATTATCAACACGATATATTATTTGATGTTAGTGTGAATGTACTTCTAAAATTTTCTATAAGGAAGAAAGAAGGTAAAACTAAGCTCTAGGTATATCTTCCCTATTTAAATTCTTGACCATATTGGGACCATATAGTATCACCCGGTACTTCCAATAAAACTCTCTTAGAATTAAGATGTATTCCATATACGATGACCCATCACAAGTATTGAAGTCAGAGGTTGTACTACTAGAGCATGAAAATTATTACATGGAATAACTAGATGAGATTCTGGGCTGTACGTAAATTTTTCAATAATAAAATATCACTCACATGGTCATTGTTTTGTGGTAAAACCATTAGCTAGAGGAAGCTTCTTGGGAACTTAAGGATGTAATAAGGAAGAAGTATTCTCAGTTCTTTTCACCACAATGAATAATTTTGTTGGAGATATTCATTTAAATGTGCGTAGAATTTAACATCCTGATTTTTTTTGAAATATTATTTTTCAATTATACTTAATAATCTTGATATTTTTTGGTACACACAACACATATTTTAGATTGGGTTGCGTACAACATAGATCTTATCTTACGTTAAAATGACTGTAATCACATATCCATTGGAATGATAGGTATGAATAAGAGTTACAAAATTTTCAAAATATATGGTTTTCATATGTATATAAAATTAATATCTTGGATACCAATTAATTTGAAATGAATATATAAAGGATTTTAAAATTATGAAAATAAAATTATGAAAAAATTTTGTTCAAAAGGTGTTTTGAATTAATTAATTAAATTTATT
Organism: Viscum album; assembly: GCA_963277665.1. Classification (NCBI taxonomy): domain Eukaryota; kingdom Viridiplantae; phylum Streptophyta; class Magnoliopsida; order Santalales; family Viscaceae; genus Viscum; species Viscum album. The sequence continues at coordinate 832,316,748 of OY728159.1, read as the reverse complement.
TTGGTATATTATTTTAATGGAATGAATATATATCATATTTATAAATCTATTTAATATTTATTTTATTTCTATAAATGATATATGAATAAGTCCAATTTTACACATAAAAATTGATTTTTTATAAAAATCAGTTTTATCACAGTTTTCCTCAATTATAAAAAAAATAAATTTGAAACATATATAAAATTTATGTGAAAAAATAAAGTTTAATTTTTAATAATAATTTCAATATTATATTAGGGTGAAATTAAATTTTTTTTAAGTGATTACTTTTTTGGTTTAGTAGTGAAAAATACAAAATTTTAATTGGAAATAGTTTTTTTGATTAAATTATTTATAAAGATAAATTTTATATTAAATTTTATTTAAAGTAAAGTATATAAATTATATATATATATATTAAAAAATTTATGTCATTGAATCATTTTTATATTGAATTTTGATATAAAGGAATTATAAATGTTTTAACATTATCTCATTGAAAACCTCTGTTCTCATCGTATCTGTTGAATTTTTTTAAAATTAAATTGTTAAAATTATGAGAATTGAATTTGTAAAAAGATATTCTATATTTAGAATAATAAATATTTATATTATATAATAATTTCAATTTATCTTTACCAAAATTAATAGTGAATACAACAAAAATTAATTAACATTGTTAAAGTATAAATGGTTTTATCGAGCATTATGATTACAATATAAGGGTTAACATGACCTAAAATTGTTTATAGAACATATATTATGTAAATACTTAGACCCAATAACTTATATTTTTTTATAACTATTCTTTTTTTGCGCATTTAGATAAGAAAAAATGCGGGTACACATTTTTCTTTTTAAAAAATTACAAGTTTGCCACTCACCTAAATTATAAAAGGACACCACATATCCTATCATCTTCACACCTTAAATACCTTTTCATCACACAAGGATAACCCAAATAACATTAAAATATACCAAAACGTTTCCTAGTAGACTTATGTTTGGTATATATATATCCTAGGATGGATTTTGGGGAAAATCTAAGGATGTTACCAGAAGAAGAAGTAACGTTCTTCAATGAGCATTTTAAATTTATTTCATCCTCCATCCATTTCAATTAAAATTTAACTTTTATGATATAATAAGATTAGTGTATTCAAAATAATTATATGTTTTAGGTTAATGTAATTAACTAATATTATCCCTCCTCCATCAAATGCGTTATTAAATCTTTATTCATGCATTATAACATTTCATTTTCGATTCCACAAGGGATACAATAATGTTGCTCATTTGTACGATGGACTCCCACATCTTGAAGCGTTGTAGTTTTTTTTCAATAATGTTTTACATAGAAGATAATAAGGATAAATTTAATTAATACATGTGATATAAATATAAAAATTACTACATTAATGAAAAATTTATCATTTAATAATTTTAATATATCATTTCCTTTCATACATTTTCAATCACTGAAAGATTATAGTGTCATTAATATACAAGTGGAATACTGCCTTCACAAACTAATACGACTCTATATTCTCATCACCATAAGACATGGATATTATGTATAAGAATAATTAAAGAAATTATATTCTATTTTTTTATATTTATGGAAATATAAAATATTTAATACCAAAATTCGATAATGTTCATTGAAAAATGGTAACATTAATTTTGTGTATGCTTGGCATACCATCTCTATCATCATAACATACTTAATTTATCAAACCTGACACTAATTATTATTCTTAAAATTATAATATATTTATTAATGTGATAATTATTGCATTATTACTATTATAGAGAATATGTATCCATGATTAATGTAATAGGACGGAAAATAACAAATCAAAATATTATTGGTTTGATGTGTTTATTACCCAAAGCATCGTTTTAATATGGTATATGTAATAAAAGGGTAATTAATGGTCATAATTAATTAATATATGATATAATATATATAGTTATGGTTATATAATATTTGTATAATAATCTTAAATTTATTAGAAAGGATGTTTCACATGTATGAAGGATGATGAGACTTAAAATAAGTGATTCATATCTCTCTTTCTAATTTTATGAGACACATCCCATATTCAATAATATTTTTACTTAATATAATACAAATGAATGTATTTTATGTTGATTATCCATGTTTTTATAGTTATTTAAATATATATTTTAGAATCTCTCATTCCTGGGGTTTATGGATCAAAATTTACAATTGTGTTAACTAATTTTTATCTCAATATGCCTTCATTGAGACATATGTTATGTTATGAACCTATCTTCTTTTATAAGGTGTATATATAGATCATTTTAAATATAATATCATGAATTTAATTATTCTCATCATAATATAAATTTAATTTAATTTAATTCTTTCATGGGTCCTAAAATTCAATGTTACCAATGTGGTAAGTGTTTTATAATAAACTCCAATTTTTATTGGTATTGTTCATGATAATGATATTAATGTTGAAATATTATGATCTAACTCTAAATAAAATCATGAATTTTAATCTCATGTGGTTATTCCATTAAAATACATGTTTTCCCTTTATATTCCTCTTATTATGTACTCATGATTTCAAAAGAATATTTTTGAAAAAAAATCATTATTTCTCTCTTCAGTAAAAGAACCATTTTCTCCTAAAACCAATATTTGTCATAATGTTTACAATAATATTTTTATCATTCAAGAAATTATTTAATAACCTCATATTTAATAATTTTTACCTTTTAAAATATGTTTTAAAGTAAATATTCATGTCATTTTCATCATAATACTCATTATTATTTTACCAAAAATGGGACTGGAATATTTTATTAAAGTATAGGATGTGGACGAAATTTTATTACATCATGATTTTTTTAAAAATATTAATATTGTTTTATTTTTAAACTTTATTATATATTCACATTTTTACGTGTGAACCTGATTACATGTTTAGATTGTTATGAATGGACCTATTTTTCATGTCTATAACACTATGTGTGGACCTAGTTTCTTGTCTATACATTTTTTCAAGGGACAGATTTCAAGTACTTATCAAAATGAGTGATCATGTATCTATTTATACATGTTCAAAAAATTATAAACTGATGTTTATGCAAAAAATATATGTTTTATTTGAATGGTATGCTCTCATGGTTCATGTTTATTGATTCCGTTATGATTATTGTCTTATGAACTTCCAATATTTATTCCAATAATCAATATTAAAATCTATTGAAAATTATGGTATGGTTTTAAATTTTTATTCTCATGTTTTCATAAACATATGTTCATATTAAGATTACATACCTCTCTCTTTTTTCCTTTTAAGAGCATCGGACCTCACCCTTTCTTATGTTTCTTTTCCACAAGTTATGATGAAAATTTTTATGTAGTGTATTTTTCTGAAGTGTACTGAAAAATAATATCATTATGGGAGATATTAATGATCTTTCACCATATTAGAATATTTTTTACCTAGTATCCAAATACACTAAAATAATAAAGTTTTTAGGAATATGAATATGTAATGAACTGAATATTAATCTAAATATATCTAAAAAAATGTATTAGAAGACTTGTATTCTCTACCATTTCTAATATATTTATGGAAAATTTAAAGGTCATATTTTTTTCTTTCACTAACCGTATGTACTTTCATTGTTACAGAAGAATATAAAAATCTAGGTGGTTTTTCTATTGATCTTACTTGGGAATTCGATGATTTTTTTTATTTTTATGTTAAATAATTTAATTTATATAATAATTAGAAATCACCTCATGTTATTGTAATATTTTTAGTATAATATCATCATATGATGTAATTAATTAATTCAACATTCTTTTATTGAACATGATTTCCAATTGTTTCATAATTTGCACAAAAATTTACATATTTAGGAGTTTCTTTTAAATGTATTTAGGCATTATTGATTATAAATCAAAGCAATACAATGTAAATTAATTTATTTCAAGGTGAAACTACTCTAAATAATGGTTTTCATGTTTTGGAATTAAAATTTACAAATCAAAACAGAATACTTTTAAAGATGAAATTTGTTAAATTATGATATATTTAAACAACTAAATTAATAAAAAATTAGATTTTGGTGATGAAAATATCTGATTGTAATATTTTACAAAGGTGAAAATTTGTTTTTTTAGTATGTATTGATTCAAAGATATAAATATGTGAACTGAATAGAATCCATAAATAAATAATGTCAATTTTATTTGAAATTATTTTTCATTAAGCTTCATTCAAATTATTTACTACTAGAATGTTCTAATTTTGGAACAGAAAATGTTAAGCATAAAGAAGGATTCCAATTTATTTTTTTATTAGATAAAATTAGTTTTTTCATGAATTAAAACAATATGATTTATAAAAAGTTATTTAAGTTATTATGTGAAATATTGGGTGTTTAATAGTATAAAAAATGAAAAATGTGGCAATATTGGTTTGAAAAATGATAGAGTTCACATTATTGTTTGTATAAATTAATTTTAGAGTATTGATCCTAACCATGATAACGCCCTAGTTATTCTTGTCATTATGGTTTAATATTTCTCTAGAAAAATACTATTTAGTACTAGATTTATGAACATAAAATAAGAATTGTTATGCTTTTTATGGAATAATTTATTTATTTCAAGCACAATAAAAAACATATTTGTTTTATTAATAATGTACATGAATTCACCAATTGGTCAATTAATTTTTCAAGGAATTTGAATCATTTTATCAACTTCAATAGAGAGAATAAATTATAAAATAATTCAAATTCATCTGAAAATATTATAGTTCAATTTTGAATTCACATATTCAAATTTATCATAAAATAAAACTCTAATTGATTAATTTTTTAAAATCCCTAGCCTCATGCTCGCTCATGTGAAAAATGTGGTTAATTATGTGATATAAATTTCACCTTCCCATAAACCATAGGTTAAAGACTAGTAGTGAGGATCTAAGGAATATTTTTGGGTGACTATAACCTCTGGAAATGAAATATAATCACAAAAAAATTAAGATACATAAAAAATTACACACAAATCATGTAGACCACATATAAGTACCAATAATCCAAATAATAATCATCATTATTTTAAGGGAATAATATATGTTAATATAAATGGCATGTTGAAGGCCATATAAGGGAACAACGAAGAATAAACATTAAAATAAAAAAATCATTATCCTCAGTAAAAAACCCATTATTAGTCTTATATCCATGATCCAACACCATTAAAAAATGAAATTTATCATGTATAGGTCCACTTTCCCATGTCCAGACCAAAATCCCTGAAATCTGACTAGTTACTAAATGTCATCCCAAATGGGATGGGAGTAAAAATCAGCATACCAATAATCATGGTGTATAAAAAATCTAGCATGAATAAATAGTTCAAGAAATTTCATGATTAAAATTATAATTAATTCAATATTCAACAAATATCAAAGAATAACCTACTGTCACTTAATCTTTTGGTTAACCCCTAGGGTAACTGAAACCTATAATGGCCGTTCACAAATATCTCTATCCCCTTGTGGACTCCGTTACATTAGGATGAATAACACATGTCATGCGTAACAATAGTAATAAAATTTCACTTATAATATAATATTGATATCTATTTCAATTCCCATACTAAATTTGTGCATGTTTTCACATTGCACATTACCCCATTCTAAGGGAAATGTATCTTTATCATGCGGTCGATTCCCCTTTCTCAGGATAAATCACCCATGTCTGCCTATGGGAAATAAATTAACTATGCATCAAGAATTCTTATAGTTTATACCCTATCATCTATCAATTAGGTGATATATTACCATGCATCTCAACCTGATTTTGTATTTATCCATGCACCCGGGCCATTGGAATCAAACATCTCAAACTTTGACATCGGCCATATCATAAACCTTTTTATAATTAAACAATAATTAAAATATTAAAACATAAGAATAAACACAATAAAACCTATAATAACAATAATTATAGTGCCTTATGGTAATTAGTTACATTCTATAGCAATATAAAATAATTGGTACATCGACATTACTGAATACTTCCTTAGCATTATAATAATATTCCACCATTCTTAAAGCTGCATGGGATATCCTGGGGAGATACCTAAGAAAGGGGTGTGATATAAATCCATTTGTGGAAATAAAATAATAATAACATGATGAATATATTAAATTTTATACAATTTTAATTTCAATGGGACATAAAAGGGATAAGAATCATAAATATGGATAATGAGTGATGATATTGCAAGAGAATATACAGGTAACATGGGAATGTGGACACATCATTAAAATAATTCTAGGTAAACCAAAAATAAATGATAACATAATGTCACTATGATAACCTACACCACACCATACATGTAATATTTTTATAATAAAACCATACCCAATGTATTGGAGCCCTATCAGGGCATTACCATCATAATCATACCATTTAAATGAATATGTTTTCTACATAGATAATATAACATATGAACATATGTCATCAAATATAATGACATGAATAATGTTCATGGGTTACATAAATGGATTTCAAAAATTAGTGAATTATATATAGAACTATTTTTATACCCTTTTGTGGAAATGGTTATGGTAATACCCCTAAAAAATATTCATCATAGAAAATACCAATGCCATTTCGGTAGTGTAATGATAATGCATAATGATTCATAGAATGATTAAATGAGAGTAAAATGGGTATCTCCTCACTTGAAAATAAATAAGACCATATGAAGTATATGTAAGAACAAAATCTGACATTTTGATTTTGAAATTAATAGGCGTAATCCAAGGAGGGTTATTTAAAAAAACTATCCATGAAAAAATCACAGGAGAATTTAGACAACATAAAGGGGGTACATAATGAAACATGGGATGCATTATGAGAGTGAAAAGGGTTAATAATAACGTTGGAATCATAATTATAGTAAGCATGATGGGGAAAATTATATTCCATTTTTATATTTGGATGACTTTGAGAAATTCTTAAATAATGTGCTCTAACAAAGAGGATAAAGAGAAGAACCCTTACTAAATTACAGTATAGAAATAGACTAGGTAAATGATATAATGGGGGATGGATGGTCTATAATTTTTAGGAAATAAATTGGATAGTATCTCTATCTTTATGAAGTCATTAGAAAATAACTGAACATGATTTAAAAGGCTATATACAATGAATGGGATTGAATTGAAAAGAAGAGTGAAAGGCCACTTACCATGAGTGGGTGATTCTAAAATCATAGGTGGTGCTTCAAGACAGCTTTTGGGAACCTTGGAAGGACTCTATAGTGGGGAGGGAAAGGTAAGGACATGATCAAATGGTTTTTAGTGATGAGGAATGGGATATTAGGAGGGTATATATAAGAATAGAGAGTGGAGTTCATTATTATTTCCCAAACATTGGGTTTGGACTAAATATAATAACTTAATCAAAACCAAAAACCATCCCATTGTTTTTTACCAAGTACTATGAAAATATGATTGGGTTCAATATCTTATAATACCAAGGGTTGATCATCATAAAATATAACCCTTTGCGATGTGGAAGTGAGTCATGTTTATAATGAATTGATTTTAAAACTTTAAAATACAATATAGGTTTTAGAGTATTCATAATGAAGTTATAAAATTTATAATATAACCCCCAAAATAAAATTATTTTAAATGGTAAACATTTATTTATTCGTTTATACCCTATATAGAATTTGTTATATCACTTTTCTATCATTATGATGTCATAATTCAAATGGTATAATTATATCCTATTTAATTTTGACCCGAAAATTTGACTGTCATAAAATTATAAAAAAGTAACTATTAGATATAATTGATGTGATGATTTAGAAAATAATATTTATTTTTTCAAAATAATTTTACAAATATGTGAATTTTCACTTTTAATACTAGAATTGACATTTATTCATAAATTATTGTTTTTTTACAGTAATAGTTTTTGAACCCTTATAAAACTTAATTTTGAATTTGTATAATTATATTATCAAATATAACCAATAAATATTATATAATAGTAATATTTTTTTTGAAATATCATTTATTTCATAAATTCTTTAATTCATGAAAATCAATGTCTTTTTGGAAATTTCATATTACATAAAAATTCAATTTGTGTTTTGTCATATAAAAATCAGCATCATTTATAATGTAACAACAATAAGTTGTAAATATAACCTTTATTATATTCAAAATATGATATAAATATTAATATTATTAATGTATTTATATATATATATCTTTAATATATCAGAAATAACACTGAGGGTATAGTTTTTGATGGGGATGTTTTGATGGGGTGGTTCAACGTACTTGGTTTAGGTCGTGATATTGATGAGATTAAGCATATATGGTAAATGGTTTTTCTAGGGATTTGGTTGTTGGATCATGGATTTGGATTAGTCAAGGGAAAATACAAGTGATTCTAGGTCCATCAGGATCTTTGATAAATAGGCTTCTTAGGGAATGATCCTACAAATCGAGGACATTTGTTCCATTGTCTATGTCTATTGGATTTATCAAAACCCTATATTTGTAATAATTTTATGATCAATGTTCAACATATTTGTTATCAATGGTTTCAATAAATAATATTTATTTAAATTTTATAGGACATAATAAAACCAAAAAATGTGCATGTGTTTTCTATAGCCATAATATTTAAATGGGAATTTAATTCACTCAAAAAATGAAATTTTATTTAAAACTTTTTGGGTCATTACAATATTCCCCCTTTATAAATTTCAACCTTGAAATTTTCATCTCACACAATAAAATATATATGTGTAATTCTATTTAACCACCCCTTTTCTCCCATGTTACTTATTCAAACTTGTGGTTTTTTATAGTATGTTGACCAGGTTAAATGTTTAATTTTCTATAACTTTTTCTATATGATCGAGGATCTTTACCTGCTCTTCCTCATATTAAATATCATTATAAAATAGTACCACATTTATATTCGAAAAAAATTAGGTGTATGGTATGTACATACCCAATAGGAGTACTTTGATCACATCATGTTCTTGATATATGTTAGAGAGAAGTGTTATTCAATAGACCACCACTCCAATGCTGTAAAATATTTCAAAGTAAATCAAGTATCTTGGACTAAGCATTACCTTCATCCCAAATCTCATGAATCTATTATATATATATATAGTAATATATTATATCTAAACTACAACTCCTTATATCTTCAATTATTGTCATCATAGATATATATTCGACTCTAAGGAGCTTTGATGTGATACTGAGTAGTCTTGATCTTTTCGACCATTTACTCAACCATTTCCGAACCCAAAAATTTGAGGTCACCACCATCATCCAATCATTTATGTGTTCTTCACATATTTAAATAAAGGGATCTATAGGGAGTCATTTGGGTTATTGGGTGGAAGAAATTATTTTATAAGAACTTGAATAAAAGAATTTGTTGATCACATACTCATTTGATGTCCATTGATCATGTTCTAAATGTGTCCTCATGTTTCTGAGAAATATTATTATCATGGACATTATTTTGAGGGTGATAATTATTTCTAAAATTCAACTATGTATTTGGATCGTATTGGATACACTTCCAGAACCTAGAGGAAAAATTTGGATCTCGGTCAAATACCATCGATAATAGTGTTTCATGAAGCCTCGCCACTTCTCTAATGTAAATCCGTGCAAGTTTATCAAGTGAGATTTTTTTTTCAAATTGAGATTAAATGAGAAGTATTTTTATGATGATCCGCCACAAACCATTTAGAATGATTTCATATTGAATTATTTGAATGACACATTATAATGTGGATCATTATGATTTACAATTTCCATGTAGGTATAGGTAATGATTTAATCACCCCCTTGATTTTATCATTTTATCCTTCACTTATTGTAATTAAAGAAACCTTGATTTATATTCTACAATTTCATTCTTCATATTATCCTACCAATAGTGCACTCGGCGATTTCAATACATCTTTGTGATCCAAAGATGGATAGAGAAGGTAAAGGCATGATTATCATCCAACATCACCTTCTTAAACTCAAGATTTGATGGTACCCAAATTCATCACCCAAATCATATAATTCCCATTAAGTTAATTTTGAACTATGAGGATTTCCCTTTTCTTATAGCTTTCACATTCTTCTAAATTTCAACATATTATCATTGAGAAACCACTATCTTCTTCAGAAGGGATAGATGAGAAAAAATATGTTAAATAACTAATGATGTTTCTTCATTTATGATTCTCATGTTCATCCTTTTCATGTCTAGGAAGACTGAATCTTTCTCAATTCTCAAGAAAGAGAAATTTTCCAGATCCTTTCTACTTAAAGTGTATTCTAATTCATTTTTTTCCTTGGATAGTAGTGGATGAGTTTTCATAGTCTATAATCATCTCTTACCATTATCATTGGTTAATATTAATCTCTTTCTATGTTAATATATATATATATGTATTTTAGGTTATTCTTATCCAAATATATTTCACACTTTTCTCAAAGAGATAATTATTCTCGATTTTTAATATGATGATTACTATAGAAAACTCCAAAACACGAATTGGGTACTTTTGTTCATGAACGTTATGTTTCCTTGAGTCATTGGATATCAATTTTTTATTCTTATTTAGTACAAATCTAAATCCCCACTTCTATGTTTCATGGTATACCATTAAAATATCATATCTTCTGGGTAGTGTAATTATAAAGGAATTAGGAATCCACTTTTTATATTCCTTGAATCTATCCTCACATTAAATATTCCAGAAAAACATTATTCCATTATTAGTTATCTTGGTTAGAAAGTTTCACAATCATGATAAATTTCTCTAAAATATACTATATCTATCATCTGGCTAAAGGAAACAGAGGGTTTCTGTCACAAATATTGGCCGCAACCATCCTTAAATAACATCTATCATTGAGTGTTTTATAGATATCCCATTAACTATGACAATATTACAGAAGAATGAGACTTCTTTCAACCATAAATCCTGTTTTTTTTAACTTTTCATAAAAATATTACTTTCATAAGGTCTCTAGAATAGTGATCATATGATCCTTGTTATCCTCTTTTTTTTTGAGTAAAGAATAATATAATCTATAAATACGACCAAAAAATTGATGAAGTAATCTCTATACACATTATTCATCAATTACATGAATATTTTTTGGAGCATTATTAAGTCTGATTGGAATTATTATTACCTCATATTTTCTATACATTGTACGGAAAGCAGTCAGGGGGATATCCTCTTTTATCACCATTACTTCATAATAACCAACCAAAGATCCACCATGGATAAGTATTGGAATCCCCATATATAATCAAAATAATCACCATTACATTAAATGAGACACTTGTTCTTTATTATGATCTTATTGAGAACATGATAATCAACGAAAAGGTTCAACGACACATCCTAATTATCTATAAAGAGAACTAGTGAATCCCATGGTGATGAACTATGGAAATAAACCCTTCTTATAGATTCTTATATTGTGGATTCTTTAGCTCCTAATGTTAAACAATATAAAATATATATGGAGTCTTAGATATTGGTAAATCCATAGTAACATTCCTGATTGAAAATTCAGCCTCTCAGTCAGGGGGAAGACCATGATTATTTTCTAGAAACATGTTAGTATATTCCCTTAAAATTGGTATGTCTTTAAGGTTGATTATTCCATCAGACTCAAAAATTTGAGAAAGATATTCTTGTTCATATGGAAATATTATCCATTCTTGTGATTTTAAATATAAATAATATACATCATCCTCTTGGAAGTTATATAGAATAAAAGGATGATTTTCAACAAAAAGATTGATTTCTTTATCAGGGAACTTCATGTAGGCTCGATATCAGGATAGTGAATCCATACATATAATTGAATAAAATTACACTAATGGGGATATCAAAAGATTCACTATGAAGTATATTAGACAAATATTGATAGGGGAGTAGTTATATACCTGGGATGAAATAATTTCTCGTGTTTCAATTTTAATTGAAATATTTAATTCCAAGATTTGTGGTGGGGTTTGAAAATTTATACTAAAAATATTTTATATGTAAGAATTATATTAATGTGAATAATGAATTACATTAAATATTCTTGGATTTATAAATAGTATACATATCATCACATTATTTTTTGTATCTACCTCTGTGATTTTGATGGAATATGCATGTCCATGATGCCTTGGAGGTTGTTCGTGTGGATTGTTTCTAAAAATAATGGATTATAATAGTTTTTTGAATAGTTTCATTGTTCCATTCAGTTGAAACATTTGAAAATAATATGAGGGTTCATTAGAGAATTCCTCTTTTCCATAACATTGGTTTTTTTATTACATGTAATCAATTTCTAGGTTCCCTTCCTTTCTCCACCCAAGTAATTTCCATGCCCCCTTTATGAAATTTAATAGGTTAATCATCCCATACGTTTGAAATGAGTGATGTAAATCCATAATTAAACTCCACTTTACACTTATAATCCCCATGATACCATTGATATTCAATGATATCCATTTAATCTTTGAAGGAAAATCAAACAATTTCCTCATAGTTATCAATGTTTTAAATTTCTATGGATTTTCATAGAATATGTTTTATCCAACCAATGATGTGTTTAACTTCACATTCAGGTTTAACAAAAATAATGAAGTCATATTAGGCTTATCGTTTGAATTTTCCTTATAAACCTTGATTGATTTATCATCTATTATCTTAATGGAAAGAAAATCCTATTACATTTTATGTTGAAGGGTGAAAGGAAAATATTTATCAATTTGATTTTCTGGAATTCCTTCTACCCCATCACATTGATCTCTTCCTCAGGCATTGTATTCTTGATCAATTTCCCCCACTGATCAGCCTATCCCTCGATATAATAAATAGATTGTATATACTTCTCTTAATTTTAACATTTATGGATGGAGAAGATCTTATCAGTGGAGTTTATCCATTTTTCAATGATTAAGGTCTTATATGATCCATTCAAAGCTAGAGGCATTTGTCATATAAAGCTCTCAATTATAGATAGTTAATTATTAGGGGGATTTACGAGTTCCTTCTAACACATGATTCAATTCAAAACATGGTTTAGTTAAGATATTATTGTCACAAACAATGAATTTCATGCTCCTATTACATTGGGAATCTCTTTTGGGTTATAATAACATTACCCTTCACATTGGTTGATTACATGGATCACCATGTTCCGAAAAAATGTCAATAATAATGGAAAAATTATGGAATTTTTTTAAAAAAAAATTAAACACGTAAATTAGAGTCCAATAACATTAAATTGATAACTTATAAATGAAATTTATCCTTTAACATGTTAATTTTTACGCTTCAATATATGTTCTATATGATATATTTTCTCACATAGAATCTTATTATAATTTTTCCCATAATAGAAGTTCATAATGATATTGTAAAATAACCTAATCGTGTCACCCATGAGTGTCAAAAAAAGTGTGATTCAATTACCATTTTCATGTACGAGGTATAAATTTATTTTATATAGATACATTTTTTGGGTGTTACCCCTTTTTTATCTATTCTAGAGACACATCTACAGGTAGTAAACTGACAGTAATATATTTTCATAGAAACCATGTACTCAGTAATTTACCAAAATATATAGATTTCTTAATATGTTCAGTCTTCTCTCTATGTCATTCAGTATAGTTTTCTAATCCTAATCAAACAATAAATAAATCTCCCTTTGATACAAAGTATGAAAACAATTGTTATTATTACACATTAATTCCTGATTTATAACATTATAATAAAGATAATAAAACATAGATGATCAAGAAGTATAGAATTTATTACTAATTAGATATGTTACATAACAACCAAAAATAGTGTGGTAAAACATAATTTTTTAAATCATCCTTATCATGATCATAATATTTCTTCATTCATTAAACTATGTTGGATAACCTTGGGAGATACATATGAAAGGGGGAAATAAGTAAATCTTAGTAAGGGAATAAACATATCATAACATGACGAAGTTATTAAATTATAGAAAATGGGAATTTTAATGTTACATAAATGAGAATAAAATCATAAACATGAACAATAAGGAATGATATATCACAAGAACATAAAGAACCTCAGAATATGAAAACATCTTTAAACATTAAATGAAAAGAATAATTCATGGTTAAACAGATAGAAACCATAACAAAATGGGATTATGATAACCACCCACACAGCATACATGGAATCCAATGATAGTAAAAACTCACCCAATGCATTGGAGTACTATCTGAGTTCACCGATAATATTCATATCATGTACATGCCTAAATATTCCACATAGATCATATAACATAATAAAATATTTCATTGCATTTAATCTCATGATTTAGGATTGTAGGTTACATAAATTGATTTTCATAATAAATTAAAAATAGTTATAACATAGTGAATACAATTTAGTGAAAATTTGTATGGGTATACACATTACAAATGTTCAACATGGGAAATCAGAGTGAAATTTTGGAAATGTGATGGTAATACACAATGATTCCTAAAATGGATCAATGAGAGAAAATTGGGAAGATAATTACATGGAAATAAAATGTACAGTGTGGGGGATATTTAAGAACAAAATAAAAAAAATTATAATTTTATAATTTGTATAAGATAGAGAGGGTTCCTGAATATTAACTTGGCATTGAAAAATTCCAGTTTAATTTTGTCAGCATAATGAGGGTAGATAATGTATCTTAGGATGGATTAATAATAGTAAAACGGTAACTCATAAAATGTAAATATTTAGGTAGGTGAGAGATATTTATAAAATCATATCCCATAAATCTGAATTGTAAAATAATGTGTAATATATAAATAAGCTGCTTTAATAAAGAGAAGAAAGAAACGATCCCTTAGGAAATTTCACTATAGTAATGGATTAGGTAAATTATATTGTGAAGGGGTAAAATTATATTTAAATGTTACGAAATAAATTGGATACAAGAAGTATAATTATAATTTCCTTACAGTATAAACAATTGATTTTCTAAAGTAAAAATTCAATAATGGTGGTTGAATTGAAAAGAGGAGAGACAAGTACCTTACCTTGAGAGGGTGATTGCACTGGCTTGGGACAAACATTTTGTGGGTGTAGAGGAACCTTTATAGGACTTTAGAGGGTGGAGGTAAGATTATTTATGTTATCAAAGGGGTTTTAGTAAATAATAAATGGAATTTGTGGGGGTTTATAGAGGAAAAGAGTGTGGATTTTATTATTTTTCAAATATAGGTTTTGGACTCCATATAATATTGAAAAAAACATTCCAATGTATTTTTCCAATGGTTTATAATAAATAAGTGTGTTTTACATTATTTTATATAGGAAATGGTCGAAATAAATAAATTATTATCATTGGTGATATATAAGTGGATTATTTTTTAAAATAATTGAATTTAAAAATAGAAAATAAATATATGTTTTTGAATATCCATAAAAGACTTATTGTAATGACCCAGATTTCCTCAGGCCATTATGTTGTGAAAATCTAGTGCTTGTGGTGTTCTTGGGGGTTGTAGTAGTTTGTTTCATGAGTTTTCCAAAAATCTAGTTTCACCAAACAATTTCACCAAAACAGTTGCACCGTGACAGTGGCACAATGAGATGGTGGCACCATGATGTTGGAACACCGAGACGGTGGCATCATGACAGTGGCACACCAAGACGGTGGCACAACAAGATGGTGGAACACTGAGATGCTGGCACCATGATGGTGGCACATGGAAATGGTGGAACCATGATGGTGGCACACCTAAATGATGTCTCACCCTTTTCCAAATTTCTTTTTTTCATGTTTTTCCAGTTTCTCCCCTCTTACATTTTATTTTACGTAAACCAAGTTTAAAGCCTCGTTTTAGAAATTTTAAGGGCCTTTAAAAGGGTATTAAGTTTATATTTAATATCCTAACATTCAAGGTACATTGAGATATTCAAACCATGTGATCTTGACCAGGACCCCATGTTAATGGACTTCAGAATTGTTTACATTCATTGAAATAGGATCTGGATTTTTCTAAAAGTCCAAGACCCATCTTTTCTTTTCTCTTGTTGAGCCTAGAGCCTTCTTATCTAGATGATTCAAGTGCCTATACAAGAGAACTTTCCTACTTAGTTTTCTTGGAATTTCATGCTTCTTACATGATCCCCTATTTTGGAGTAAAGAGGAGTGTTGTTCACCTACTGTTTAAGGTAGGTATTATTCTATCTCTCTTTATTTGTGCATCATGCGGGGTGGGGATAATAATATTTCTTGCGGATAGATGAATCCTTTCCTTTGACAAGTAATAAATGATAGTTGGGGAATATGATAAAAAATAGATAACTTGACCTGTTACTATGACAAGTAGGTGATTGAAGATGAATGAATATTTATAACTATTTTATTTCACTCTCCTTGTTTTCTTGTTATGAATTTTTATGGTGGTACTGCCTTTTGAAAACAGTGGCCATTTCTGGTCCTTATTTTTGCACCGATAATGCTCTATATTTATTTTTTATACTTGGTTGAATGTCCGTAACATAAAAACATTCTTAAATCATACATAATTGGTTATATAAATGGATTTCCTAGGATCAAACCTATTCTATGATCACCCTTACTATTTAAAGTGTAATTAAAGAACCCCACTTGATAAATATGAATATTATTGGATTAATTATGTGTCTATGTGGTATGTTTGGTTGGGTTTTGTACTTATTATGTATTTTTGTGAATTTTCTATTTATAACCATGTTACGAGTATGGGGATTGGGCTGAGGGGTTGGTCTTGTGAATGTGGAAGGTTATGTTTGTGCAGTGGGGCTGTTGATTGGTGTTGTTTTGACATGGGCTTTGTGTATGGGGTGGTACAAGTGTTGTTACAAAATCATAGGTTGAGAGATTGATTGATTTTGTAGTGGTCAAACATGTTGGCAGTAGGATTACCTTTGGTTTATGGTGTGGCTGTAGAACATATTGTACATAAGTGCTTCTGGTTATGGTTGGGAGAGGATGATTGAGCATGATCACTTTAATGAATAAAAGTTGGAAGTGGTTAAATGGGTGTGTAGGAAGAATGTTGGGTGTGTTGTAGGACTGTAGGTTGGTAGTTATTTATTGTTTTTATCAATGGGTGTAAATAATGAAGCGCTTTATGTTGGTCCCTTTTTTTCCTTATTCAATTTTGGTAGTACCGAAGAATGAAGTGGGTTAGATGATTTGTGTTTAGGTAATCAGACTCGTTTTTTTTTCTGACAATGGTTACAGATGTTTTGATTGGTATTTTTCTAGGGTAGTGCTGTAATAAATAAAAGTGAACAACTTTACTAATTAATGGAATGAGGTTAAATGAAAAAGGTTTTGGGATTATGTTGTGGTTGTGGCTATTTGTGTGGTTGTTCATATAGGGGTATCATCAAAAGTGGTTTTAGTGGGATGGTTTCTTGTTTTGGGACCCATAAATTGGGATGACTATTTTTATACTGATTTTTATAAATTTTAGTTCCTTGTGATTTCTATACGCACCGAAACCTTATTGAGCACAATGTGACGAACCCCCCCATTTTAGGGGAGAGGGTTTCTTTGCTAACATTCTGATGGGAGGATGGATTTATGGTTATTGACTTTATTCCTTGGACCCTATTCTGGTTCTTACAGATCGAGCGTATCTGGGAAGGCTATAATGGATTGAGGTTTACTATAGCCCAATATCCTTCAGGAAGGTTGTGGTGTGGGTGGGAGGCCTAAGTTCTTATAGGGCATGTTTGATTCCCAGGTGTCATCGGGATGAGGACCAGGTGTTTTTGGGCTAGAGGTATGGTTGTTGTGGCCCGGAGTCTGTGGGCGGGATGTGTGGTGTGGTTGTGGCACAGGTGTGTGCAGGAAAGTTATGGTAGTGGGACTCCAATTTGGAAGAGTGGTGGAGTTAAGATGTTAGCCACTAGGACTTATACGTTAACCAATGGGAAAGTGGTGTGGGGTACCTAAATGTTGATGTGCTTATACTACTACTTTACTTGACTTTCATTATATGGTGAGTGTTCCTTGATGAGGTTGGGATGGATAGTACTCCATGGTAGGTTCTTTGAGGTTCTATTGTTCTCTCACAAGGGCATTGGTATCTTCCCCCACCTATGCATGAGTATATTTAGTTTTCCTAATGGGTATAATTGTAAACTCACCATATGTTTGAAAAAGTACATTCAGTTTTCTCGGAGGACATTGAGAACCGTTCTAGACTTTACTTTCTAGGGCATCAGGAACTTTGTTATGCAGCTACCTAGTTTCTTTATTTTGGTACTTACCTTAGTGCTTTGGTTGTACTTTTGTCACATTTTAGGTTTAAATCATGCATGGGTTAGATTTTGGTTTCTATTATATAATTTCTCAGTGTAGTTTGGCATTTTTATCATCTTATTTCCTGATCCTATTTTAATTAAAAAGGGTAATGCCTTCCATTTCCTGTTATAATCTATACCCTTGGTTCTAGTGACTACTACAGAGCCTATTGAAGGAGGGACTTGAGGTCATTATCTCTCCTTCATCTTGAAAGATGGAAGGGTGTGCAACATTGTTGTCCCGTGTCTTATCTTGAATAAGTCGGGTCATGATATAATGGTATTATAGCTGATGGTTGAGAGATATGATAGAGTTTAGAGTTAAGAACTGTGATAATTTCATTGGATGGTAGGGAAACTATGTTATGAAATCCTACTTCAGGAGATAGTCTAGGGAACAACGTCTAGGAAATTGGATTCCCCCCCTGTGATCTGATGCAAGGACTCTGGACCTACTGAAGGACCAAGAGAGGATACACTAATTTTAGGGTAGAGACCCTAGTAATTGTACATGCATCATAATGAATAGTGTTCTTGTGTTTCTTGGATATTTAATTTAAATAATGATAAAAATAAATCTTAAAATAAAATTAATATACTACCCGAGAATTAAAGTTCCTTGTTTACCATTTTATTCTATGGAACCCAGTTTTCACCCACATGTGGTACAATAAGTTGAGGCCTAGAAGGATGAATTGGTTGATCGGTGGAGAGAAGGCATTAAGAGACAAAAATAACATTTCCCTTGATCTGTTATCTGGGGTAGAATTATATTCCTTTGGAAGTGATCTAGATGTGAGGATCGACATGTCAGTGGTGGATTATTTTCCTCAGGGAGAGGATGGAGACAAATGTCTCATGGGCTTACATTGAGAAAGTGTTTTGGGAAGAGTTTCTTTCTATGATGATGAAGGCTAGGAAGAGGCAGGAGATGCTCACCCACCAGTAGGGGAGTATGTTAGTGAGGGATCTGGGGACCAAGTTCAAGGATCTCATACTCTTTTCTTAGGATCTCTTTCTGGAAGAGGAGTCCTGGGAGAGATGATTGGAGGAGGCACTCAAACCATATGTTATTATGCCATCAGTCCCTTTACCCTACCATCATATATAGAAGTTGAGAAGAATTCTTATGTTGTGGAAAGGATGCACTCGCAGGGAGGTGTACGGTGAGAGGGGAGACATCTGAGTTCGCCGAAGGGGAAGGCATTCAGTAGTAGGTCTACGACGTCGGGGCATTCTAGGGTCCGACCAATGGGAATTAAGCATCTGCAGTTCTAGATCTGATCTCCTAGTCCTCACCCTTTCCCCATGGGCCTGAGACCGAGGTGATTTTTCTGTCAAGGTTGTGGACATCTTTTGATCCAGTGCCCAGTTCGAGCTTAGTACAATGGGTGTGGGTAGGTTCAGCACCTACCTCATAAATAACAGTTGTCGATCAGACCATTCTAGCATCAGGGTAAATAGGCTCCTGCTCCACTGAGGTTAGAAGATGATGGGGGAGGATGACCTTAGGAACCTCTATATCGGCGTGTTTATGAAGGCTCTCGACAGAAGAGGGGTATAGGAGTTGGGCATGAGAAGTTTCACACTATCGAGTCAGTTGTTCTAGCAGGGCTAGAGGTTGTTTGAGGTAAAATCAGTATTTTTAGTACTCTTGTGTGATATTTTCTTGATTCATGAGATCCACACTCTTTTTTTTCACCTAGTCTATCTCATTTGTTGGGACTAGATATAGAGAGACTTTCCGTTCCACTAGTGTTGAACACACTAGTTGGAAGTCAGACCAGTCTTTTTGATGTTTTCCATGGATGTAGACTTATGATAGGGCTGCATCAATCTAGTGGGGATCTTCTTCAGATTTAGATAAAGTTGTATGATGACATCCTAGGAATCAATTGGATGTTTCTAGTGCATTCTATCATCAAATTCTTCTGGAGAAGAGTTGTGTTTTTAGGTGTGGATATAAAATTTTTATCTTTTGATGGAAAGCATAGTTGGGAAGTTGGGAAGTTGGTGTGTGGAACCTCTTCTCTCCTTGTGGAATGAGATGTATGTGGGATAAACATACACATAGATGGTGGAGGTTCCAGGGGTTTTCAAAGAGTTCCTAGATTTTTTCACTAAAGTGTTTTTTACTCTACCCCTTCGATGTGACGTTGAGTTCAGAATTGACTTTCAACCCAATGCCTATCTGATTTCTATGGATCCTTATCAGATGAAATCTTCTAAGTAGCAGGAGTTGTGGATTTAGGTTGATGACCTCATGAAAATGGGTTTTATCCATCAATGTGTGTCACCGTGCGTTGCTCCATTCTTATTCACGAAAATGGTAGATGATGGTATAAGGATATGCATAAAATACTCAAGACTGAATTAGGTAATGGTCAAGAACCGTTACCCACTTTCTAGGATAGAAAATATTTTTGACCATCTGAGGAGAATATGATGGTTCTATAAGATTGATTTGTGGTCTAGATATCACCATTTATGGTTAAAGGAGGGTGACATCCCGAAGACTGCATTTCCGGTGTTGGTATGGAAACTTTGAGTTCAGGGACAAGCCGTTTGGTATCATGAATGCACCAGCTGTTTTCATCGGGCTCCTGAACTATGTTTTTTTGTTAATTCCTTGTCTGGTTTATCATTGTATTCATCGAAGACATCATTATCTACTCAGGTTCATAGGAGAAGCATTCCGAATATTTGAAGACTTCCTTATAGGTACATTGACAACACCATCCATATAGTAAGTTATCCAAGTGAAAGTTCTAGATGTGAGAAGTGAGCATAATTGGACATGTGGTGTCTCAATATGGTGTAGTAGTGGACCCATCATAGGTAAAGGCGGTTGTTTCTGGGGAAGCACCCATGAATTTGGCTTAGGTTTTTAGGTTCCTAGGTCTATCAGGCTATTACCAAAGGGTTGTACCCAAATAATCTTGAGTTATAGATCCATTGTCATTTTTAACCTAAAAATACCAGGCCATCATTTCTAGTGAGTAGTGTTAGATATAATTTATCTACCTAAAGTGGAAGCTAGTTAGTGCTCTGGTGCTTAGGTTTCTAGAATAAGGGGTGACGTTTCAAGTTTTCTATGACTCTTCCAGTCTAGGATTAGGATGTGTGCTAATGGAAAAATAATGAGTGATCTATTATGGGTATAGGAAGTTATATCCACATGAACATAACTATTCCACCCATGATCTAGATCTTAAAACGGTTGTATTCATGCTGAAGTTTTGGCGACATTACCTCATCAGGGAGCGCCTTGTGGTCTTAATAGATCACAATAGCTTGAGGTATATCTTCTCCCCTCGATACATGAACTTGTGGAAGCAAAGGTTGATGGAGTTTATATAGTAATATAAATTTTATATCTCTTACATATTAGGAAAGGGGGACATTTTGGTTGATTCCTTAAGCAGAAGGTCTTAAAAAGTGGTAGTTTGAGAATCTATGGATGATTGGAAGGTAATGAAGGAGTTACCCGCTTTGAGTCTAGATGTGAGAGCGGATGGTAGAAGAGGATATATATTTTAGAATACAGCGCGGTATTCCCTTGTGTGGCAGGTGGAGGAGTCTAAATGGGGAGAATCAGAGACTAAAGTGATGTGTGATCATGCTGTCCCTAGTTATTCTCTAGAGGGATGGTCGGAGGATAGTCAGAATCAGATGTTGTTTGCTGTAAAATTGATTATCCCAGTAGAAATTCATGAGGGAGTTATCCACAAGTTCCCTAACACACCTATGGATATATATACAGATGTTTCGAAAATCTAATTAGGCTTTAGGGAACAATTTTGGTGGCTCGTGGTTAAGAGGGAAGTGACGGAGTATGTTGCAATGTTCTTAGTGTTTCAGTAGGTGAAGGCTAGCACCGTGTTCCCAAAGGTCTGTTATAGCCCGTAGAAATTCCTGAGTGGAAGTGGGATTACATCTGGATGGATTTCATCATAGTATTACCTAGGACATAGGGAGGATGTGATGCTCTTTGAATAGTAGTGGAACAATTGATGAACTTGGATCACTTCTTAGCAATCAAGGAGTCAATCACCATAGATACCTTAGCACATACAAATGTGGATGAGGTAGTGTGGCTGAATGGAGTTCCAAGATCTTTTTTCTGAGATCAAGATACACATTTTACATCACAAGTCTCGAGGATATTTCATCTTGCCTTTGGCACTTAGTTATGCCTCAACACTACTTTCCACCATAAGATGGATGTACAGATATAGAGGACCATCCAAACATTAGAGGACATGTTACATGCATGTGTTCTAGACATTAGTGGGTCTTATGTGCAACATTTTCCCTTTGTAGAGTTTTCTTAAAATAATAGTTATCACTATTCCATTAGTATTTCTCCATTCAATGCTCCATACAAGAGGTCATGTCGTTCACCCTTTTGTTGGAAAAAAGATGGGTAGGAGGCTATTCTTGGTCCAGATGTGGTGCAGAGTACGACATAGAAGGTTCATATTTTATGTGAGAGGACGAAGGAACCACATGACCAATAGAATTAATATTTTGATCATAGGAGGTGGCTTTTGGAGTTTTTATTTTGGGATAATGTTTTCTTGAATGTTTCCCCTTGACATGGGAAATAGAGGATGGGTAGATGCAACAAGATTTCTCCTAGGTTCATTTGACCTTTCAATGTATTTGGACGAGTTAGTGAGGTGGCATATCAGCTGGCATTGCCACCACAGTTAGAGATGGTCCATGAAATCATCCACGTCTCTCAGCTTTGTCTGTATCTTCATGATGAATTCCACTTCATTGACTAGGGAGTGTTGTATATTGAGAGTGAAATGACATTCGTGGAGTGGCTAGTATGAATTGAGGATCTTGGGGAGAAGGTGCTACATGGATGGACCATTCCCTTGGTTCATGTGTTATGGATGCATGGTGGCCTTGATTATAGTTATTTGGAGTGAGAGGCACACATTCATGCCCATTACCCAATGTTGTTCTATGTTTTTTATTCTATTTTTCACATTTGGGCTTCATTTTGTGATTTAATGCTTGACCTTGTTCATTATCAAATGCATTGTTCCCTTTTCATCAGTTTTGTGTAAAAAATCCAGACATGTGGAGAGGGCATGACCTAATCCCTAATCAAGATGAATTAATGTGGATGCGATTATGCCTGTGTGGGAGATTCAGTGCTTCCCAGAGTGAATAATATCTTGACATGGAAGAAGGGATTCTCTAATACATATGTCCGGGCAGTGGGGTTTTAATGTTGGACTAGTTGTTTAGGAGATAAACTTCAATGAGATGTTCTTGGATTTCAGGGTTTTCCCTCTAGTTTTCAAACAACATAGCGTGGTTTTTTCTGTGAGAGGTATCTTATGGGGTGGTTGTACAGACCCCTCTTTTTATGAGTTTTAATTTAAATTCTTGGGGATGAGAATAGTTGGAGAGGTATCTGATGTAATGTCCTGGATTTCACTATGCCATTAATTTGTGAAAGTACAATGCTTTTGGTGTTCTGGATGTGAGAGGTGCACTTCCATGGATATGTGGTGTCTCATCATGGGATAGAAGTGGACCCATCAATGTTCAATGTTTTTGTTTCATGGGAAGCACCCAAGAACGTGGAAGAGGATCAAATATTCTTTGGTCTAGTGGGTTATTACAAGAGGTTCATACCCAAATTCTCTAATTTTGAGGCTTCATTGATCACATTGACCATAAAAGACTAGGATTTTGCGTAGAGTGAGTATTTTCAAACAGATTTCATCTACCTGAAAAGGATGCTGGTCAGTTCTCTATTGATTAGGTTTCTAGAGGATGAGGTGACTTTTGAAGTTTTCTATGATGCTTCCTGTCTAGGATTGGGATGGGTGTTGATTAAGTAGCAGGGAGTGATCTTTTATGGGTATTCCTAGTAATGTCGACATGAACATAACTATGTCACCCCTGATCCAGATCATTCAGCGATCGTATTCAAACTAAAGTTGTGGTGAAATTACTTCATAAGGGAACACATTGTGATATTCATAGATCGCACGATCTTGAGGTATATCTTCTCCCATCATGAAAAAATGTGGAAATTATGGTGGATGATGTTTCTCTTGTACAACAACTTGGATATATCTTACACCTTAGGAATGGGGAACGTGGTGGTCCAAGCCTTCAGTATGAAGTTGATGAAGAAATTAGTTCTAGAATACACAAATTCTTGGATGGAAATGGAGGAGTTGGATTCATTATGTCAAGATTTGAGAGTGGATGGTGGTAGAGGATTTATATTTTAGATGAAATTTTAGTCATCCTTGGTGTGCCGGGTGGAGGTATCTCTATGGGGAGGACCAGATACTGAAGTGATCCATTGTCACGATGTCCATTGTGATTCTCTAGAGGGATGGTTAGAGGATAGTCAAGAATCAGGTTATGTTCCATGAGAGGCAATTTTTTCCTATATAAATGAGTGTGGGAGTTCTCTGTGAGTTCCAAATATAACCCTTGGCTATGCATCTAAGAGTTTTAAAATGTACCGAGGCTTGAGGGAATAGATTTGTTTCCCAAGGTGATGTGGGAAGTGACCAAGTTAATGGAAAGGTGCCTAGTGTGTCAGTAGGTGAAAGTTGAGCACTATCTTCCCAACAGTATGTTTCATCCCTAAGACATTAACATGTGGATGTGGGATGACATCTCAATATATTTTTTTCATCGGATTACACATGAATCAAAGAGTGTGCATTTCTCTTTGGGTAGTAGTGGATAAATTGACCAAATCGGCTCACTTCTTAGCGGTCAAGGAGTTGAGCGTAGTGGATGCCTTAGCACATAGGTATGTGGATGAGGTAGTACGAATGCATGGAGTTCTAAGTTCCATTTTATTTTATCAAGATACACATTTTACATCATGAGTCTAGAGGGGATTTCATCATACCATTGGCACTCAGTTACTCCTCAACACCACTTTCCACCCTCAGATGGATGAACAGACATAAAGGACCATCAAGACATTGGAGGAAAAGTTACGTGCATCTGTTCAGGACTTTAGTGGGTATTGGGTGTTTTATTATCCCTTTGTATAGATTTCTTACAATAATATCTATCACTCTTCCAGTTTTATGGCTCTATTCAAAGATCTATATGGGAGGTCATGTCGTTCACCCTTGTGATGGATGGAAGTTGGGGAGGCAACTATTCTTGGTCCGGACGTGGTGTAGAGTATGCCATAGAATTTTTAGCTTTTCCATGTGAGGATGAAGGTAGTACAAGATTGATAAAATTCATATTCCAATCATAGGATTAGGGCTTTGGAGTTTCAGGTTGGGGATCGTGTTTTCTTAAAGGTTTCCCCTATACATGGGAAGAAGAGGTTTGGTTGAAGTAGAATTCTTTCTACCAATTTCATTGAACCTTTTGAGGTGTTAGAATGAGATGGAGAGGTGGAATATCAACTGGAATTATAACCATGGTTGGATAGGATCCACGATGTCTCCCATGGCTCTCAGCTTCATAAATATCAACATGATGTCTCCCACATCATTGATTACGGAGAGTTGGATATCGAGGATGGCACAATGTTTGTGGAAAAACACAAAAGAATCAAGTATCATGGGGATAATGTGATTTTTGGATGGACCATTCCCTTGGTTCACGTGTTATGGAGGAATGGTGTCCATGAGGAGAGTACATGGGAGAGAGAATAAAATATGTGTGCCCAGTACCCAGAGCTTTTCTAAGTTCTTTTTGTTTTTTTTTTGCTTTTTTTCTTCATTTTATGATGTAATTATTGACCTTGTTCATTATTAGATGCGTTTTTTCCTTTTTCTCATTTTTTGGTAAATACCAACATGTGGAGAGGGGAGTAACTAATAACTAATAGATATGCATTAATATGGATGTGATTAAATTCGTGTGGGTGAGTCAGTACTGCTTAGAGTGGTAAATATCTTTACATGGAGGAAGGGATTCCCTAATCCATATGTTCGATAAGTGGGTCCTTAGTGTTTTTATATTTTTTCAATAGATATATTTCATGGGGGTGTTCTTAGATGTTAGGGTTATCACTCTATTTTTCGTACAACACAACATGTTTTTCCAATGAAAGGTATCTTATGGGGTGGTTATTCTAACACCACTTTTTCTATGTTTGGTTTTAAATTATTTCGTATGAGAATAGTTTCAGAGGTATCAAATGCAATGACCCTGATTTCCACGGGCCATTACATTTTGAAAATCCAATGCTTGTGGTGTTCTTGGGGGTCATAGTGGTTTTGTTCAAAAGTTTTCTAAAAATCAAGTTTTGCAAAATGGTTTCAATAAAATGGTGGCACTGTAATGGTGTCACCCTGAGACAATGGAACCATGATGGTGGCACACTGAAATGGTGGAACACTAAAACTATGCTACCATAACGGTGGCACCGAAACAGTGTCACCAAAACGGTGGCACCGAAACGGTGGCAAAAAATAGCATCACACCAAAATAGTGGCACCATAACGGTGGTACCATAACAGTGGCACCAAAAAAGTGGAACACCAAAATAATGGAAGCTTAATGGTGGCACCGTGATAGTGGCACAACTAAAGGGTGTCCCAGCTATTTGAAAACTGTGACTTTCTCGAGTTTTTCCAGTTTCACCACTCGTAAATTTTATTTGACATAAACCGAGTTTAAAGCCTTCTTGGGGCGTTTTTAATAGTGTTTCAAAGCATATTAAGTTTATATTTAATATACTAATGCTCTGGATACTTTTTTATATTCAATCCATGTGATCTTGAATTTGAACCCTTGTCAATGGACTTTGTATCCATTTCTTTCCATTGATACAAGTTCTGGATTTTTCTAAAAGCCTATGACCTCTCATCTCTTTTCTCTTAGTATGCCAAGAGCCTTCCTCTCTAGACGAGTTGTGCACATCTGCTATATCCCTTTCTTACTTGGTTCTCTTGGAGTATCCTACTACTTGCACGAACCCCAATTTTGGAGAAAATTGGAGTTTGGTTGCCTATTGTTTTAGGTAGTGATTCTTCAATCTCTATTTATTTGCGCATCATGTTGGGTGGGTATAGTAATTTTTCTTGAGGATAGATGAATAATTTTCATTAAAAAGTAATAAATTAGGGGTGGGTAAGATGATGATAAAAATATTATAGGACAATTTCTGTTGATGGGGAGGGGATTGATGGTGAATTAATTTTGAAAACTGTTTTATTTTATTCTCCTAGTTTTCCTGTTATGAATTATCATGGCTCTATTTCCTTAAAATTGTTGCTGTTTGTGGTCCTTGTTTTCACACTTATGATTATATTTATTTTTTTTGACACTCTGTTGAATTGGAATAACATGAAAACCTTCTTAAATCATGTATACATGGTTAAATAAATGGATTCCCTAGGATAAAACTTGTTCTGTGACCACTCCTGCAATTTAAAGTGGAATTAAAGAACCCCTCTTGATAAATATTAATACGCTTGGATTAATGGTGTGAATGTGTGATGTGTTTGGTTGGGTTTTGTAATTTGTGGGGGGGGGGGGGGTTGTGTGAATTATTTGTTGGAAACCTTGTTAGGGGTATGGGGGTGGACAGAGGGGTTGGTCCTACAAATAGGGAAGGGTATGTTCATGCTGTAGGGATACTGTTTGGTGGTGTTTTCTTGTGGGATTTGTGTATGGGTTGGTTCAGGATGTGTGATGAAATATCATGTTTATATATTGATTTATTATGGAATGGATAAACTTTTAGGTAGTGGGACTACCTTTTTTATGTTCTGGTCATAGAACATGTTGTACAGCAGGGCTGCCGAGTTTGGTTGGGAGAGGATGATTGAGAAGGATCACATTAAATAATAATAGTTGGTAGTTGATGAATGGGTTTCTAGAAGAAAATTGGGGTGTGTAGTGGGAATGCATTTCATATGTTCTCTATTTTTTAATGAATAAGTGTTAAAATGGAAATGCTTTACCTTTGTCCCTTTTTTCCTTGTTCATTGTTGGAAGTACCGAAGAACGAAGTGGGTTGGTTACAGTGTGTTTAGTTAATCATTCTATTTTCCTTCTGAGAACTATTTCAGATAATGTGATTGGTAGTTTCTAGAGGTAGTTCTAGAAAAAATTATTATGAACCCCTTAAATAATGAATGTAAATTGGTTAAACGAAAATGGGGTTGGGTTTATGCTTTGGAAGTGGTCGTTTGTGTGGTTGTGCGTAGAGGGGTAGCAACAAAAATTGACCTCTTGGGTTTGATGTTTATTTTGGGACATGTTTTTTGGGATGAGTGTTTGTCTACTTATATGTATAAATTAAAGTTACTTGTGATTTTTATATGCACCCAACCCTTGTTGAGAACAATGTGCCGAACACCCCCATTTCATGGGGGAGGGTATCTTTCCCAACATCCCGGTGGGAGGACATATGGATCATTACTAACATTCATCCCCACACTTTATTCTAGTACTTACCACTCAAGCGTATCTGGGTGGGTTGTAATAGATTGAGGTTTACTATATCCCAATATCATTCAATAATGTTGTGTTGTAGGAGAGAGGTCTAGGTGTTTGTGGGCAATGTTTGTTTCCTAGGTGTCTTTGGGATGAGGCCTAGGAGTTTTCGGGTGAGAGGTGTGGTTGTTGTGGCCTAGGTGTCTACGGGTGAGATGTGTGGTTTTGTTATGGACCTGGTGTGTGTAGTAAGGTTGTGTTAATGGGACTACAATTAATAACATTGGTAGCATCAAGATGTTATCCATTAGGAATGAGCAGTTCACCAATGGTAAAATGGTGCGAGGTAACCAAATGTTGACATGCTTATACTACTACTTTACTAGATGAAACTTATTAAGTGAGTGTGACTGGGTGAGGCTAGGATAGTTAGTACTATTTGGTAGTTGCTTTGATGTTCTACTATTCTCTCATATGGGAATTAGTATGTCCCCCCAATTTTTCATGGGTGGATTTAGTTTTCCTAATGGGTATACTTGTATACTCACCCAATGTTTGTAAAAATCTTTTTAGGTTTCCAGGTGGACTTTGAGAATCGTGTTAGACTTTAATAGCTTGGGATTTGGGATATTTGTTGTACTTAAACCTAGTTTCATTATTTTGGTACTTTCCTTGGTACTTTGGTTTTACTTTTTTTTGCAGTTTAGGTTTAAATTATTCATGGGTTGGATTTTGGTTTCCATTATATATATGCTTGGTGTTGTTTTGGATTTTTACCATCTTGTTTTTGATCTTTTTTGTTAAAAGGGTAATGTCTTCCATTTTTTGTGAGATTATATACCTTTCATTCTATCCTCCACCCTGGAGCTTATTGAAGGTGTGACTCGGGGGGTCATTATCTCTCCTTCATATTGAAGAAGGAAGGGTGTGGAACTTTATTGTCCCTTCCCTCATCTTGAAGAAATCAAGTCATGACATATTTAAAATTTATAAAATAACCTATAAATAGCATATTCTTAAAGGGTAAGAATTTTTTTGGTCATAAATAAATTTTGTAGAATTTATTGAATCACTTTTGGGTCATTATGAACTTATAATAAAACCCATATATTTACACCATATTGAATTTTTGCCCACAAATTTGACTGTCTTTGAAAATTATGAAACAATTACCACTAGAAAATTTCAACATGATGATTCTGAAAATAATATATATATATATTTCAAAATTATTTTCTATATTTCTTAATTTCCAATTTGAAAACTAGAATCAATATTTAATAAGAAAATAAATATTTTTTGACAATAATAGTTTTTGAACCCCAATAAAAATTGTTTCTGAAATCGCAAAATTGTATTATCAACTATACTTAATTTATTTTAGTTAGTGGTAATATTTTACTAAAATATAATTTATTTTAAAAATTAATTACTTTATCCAAAGGATTTCCTTAATTAAAATTGCATATTACATGAAAATAATTTTTTTGTTTTGTTGTTTCAAAATGAAAAATAATTTATATATTTTCAATAATAAGAAATAAATATAACCATCATTATAATTTAAATACAATATACATATTAATATTAGTTAGGTATTGATACACAATCATTTATTACACCATCACAATCCCTAGGGGTATGGTGTATGATGGTGTTATTTTCATGTGTTTGTTGGAAATACATGGTTTGGGCCATGATATTGATGAGCTTGAACTTCTTCAATGAATGGTATATATTTTTTGTTAGTTGTTGGATCTTCTCTTAGACATTGTCATGGGGAAATACCAATGATGATATCTCCCCCACAATCTTTGGTAAATGGGATTTATATGGAATTATCCTTTTAATCCAGACCTCACTTCATATATATGATTCAATTGGATTTATTGGACCCCCCATATTTATACTAATCATATGATCACTATTCAATGGCTATGTTATTAATAGTTATGAGGCTTCACGGTCCATTAAACATCATAGGTTATAATAAAACCAAATAAGTTCATGTGTTTTCTTTGAAAATAATTTAAAAAATCATATTTCACATATCAATCAAGCCCAATTATGATTCACATGATATTATAATCCTATTGAATCATATTATTATTCTATTTTCATTTTTATGATAATTAAGCACTTCAAAACCAAGCGATTTATTATAATGATGAAAAACATAAATAAAATTTTAATATCATTAATAGTTAATTCATTCTATTATCAATTTCTAATTCATTAATGTTTTCAATATTCAAATTCTCCATGTTCCAACATGGTGTTAAAAGGGGTGGTGTACCTCTTGGGTTTCTAAAAGTCCTAGTATCAATGCCAAAAAACTATACGACTTCCATAGGAGGTTAAAGAATTTTTTTTCATCAATTTTAATGTGATTACATTCTTTTTAGATATTTTCCATGTAATTATATCGTGATCACACATGTTCCACATACTAGAATATAAAAAATAGGCTTTATGGTGATGTTTTAGACCACTGAACTCAATAACAAAGATTCAGAAAAACATGACTGGGAACTAGAAAAATGTGAATTACAATGATCATCTATAGGTAAATATTGAAAAACACCATAAATGATGGAATAAGAGTATCTAAGGAGTAAACACAAGTATTTATTCAAATATAAGAGAAACATGCTTATTTTGGATCATTGGATCAAATAATGGATCACAATACCCAAGAGAGGTGTTGGAGAAAAAACTAGATATATGGATAGAATTAAAAAAATTGAGATCAAATGTTAGGGTACTAACATGGGACTAAAAGGCTTAAAAATTTGTTTTACAGAAGAAAATATTTTTCTTATCCTATTTATTTGGGCCCATCCAAACACCACTAAGATGCCAGGGCACCACCAACTTTCTGGTAGTGTCTAGTAAAGTACTAACCCATATAGGAACTCCACTCATTGATCAATGGGTATCTTGTAAGATATCTACACTTCCCAATTACACCATATAGTATGTGGGTTTCATTGGATAGAAAAATTGGACATTTTTAGTATTGTTTATCTAATGAACACCCCATTGTCTACTAAGTAGACTGAATTTTCAGTCTAGTGGCGATATTGTTTTCTCTAATCTAAAAAGCACTACTAGGAACTATTATTCTATGATACTCCTTTTAGTTATAGGGAACATAGTTGATGAAAACAGTTTAGAGAATTAAAAAAATTATCATCACAAGAGTAATGAAAATTTTCATCTCCAATGATTCGAGCCACGATATGGCTCAAGGATCTCATGTGAATTTATCAGAGAACAAGAATTAAAATAGATTGACAACATCATTAAAATTAAAGTACACTCATCTATTTTTCATCATTAGAGACTATTTAATAATTTATATGAAACTAATCCCCTATAGACCATCCACACATTCTTGAAAAATTAATGACATCATCATTTTTTAAATTCTGAGTGTAAGCATAGATGTTTTAAAAATTATACAACATCGCAATGATCACCACAATCCCATACCTTTCATCCATCGGAGGAATTATCAAATTGGATGTTTAGGGAGAGAATTTCTCTATCTATAATGTTTTAGGAGAGGGAATCTATCACTTTATTTTCTTTAATAGTCGAATGATTGAGATTCTCCTCGACCTATATAGTTGATGACTGAAATTAACAGTTAGGGTTCCATGACCCCCATATATTTGACATCTAATATATATACATTGACTAATAATAATGAAGATATAACTAATCCATAAATAGTATTTATCATTTATCACATACTTGTTACATATATTAAATGTATTACATGATAAACTAGATTTATTAAGTTGATAAGTAATTCCAACTAATTTTAAATGAACCTTTAATAGTAAAATAATATTTATTCATATAATATGATTACTTGTATTCACATAAACACTTTTAATTAAATTATTTAAATAAATTAAACCCTATTATTATATACTCAAATAATAATGAATTTATTTATTGTTTAGTGATCGTTAAAACATAAAAAATCCTCAGACCCCATTGTGGGGCCCACTATATCCAATAACTCTGTTCACTAGAATAGATAAGATACATGAATATGCTATTTTGTGTGACCATATAGGCCCTTATCTAAATAATACTAAATAAGATTAACCAAAAAATAACTGTGTCTAGAAACCTATCAAGTACCCTAACAAAACAAAGAATAATCATAGTAATGAAAAATATCATATAAAGACACATTGTGTAATATAATATCTTTATATTCAGGTATATCAAAATACATGACACCAACATGTGTCATAAAACGTTCTTGATTTATATATTGTTGATATAACTAGAAGAATTTATCATCAAATACCATGTTCATTGATTTATAATGGTACTTCAAATCTGATAAACAATGCCTGAGATATCACTTCCTATCCTCGAAAGTGAGAAATTCTATCTTGACCAATAAATGAATTTCACTACACCAATGACACACCCAACAAATGATACCTTGATTTGACTTCATTTTCATGGGTTTTTCTTTACATCAATGTATACACTAAAATAAAACACACTGATAATGATCTCAATCCTGGAGACTAATACACATGTTCATAGATATGAATAACTAATGACTCCTGAAACATGTGTTGTTATTATTGGTGGAGTTTCCCCATGATATCAACCTCTATATATCATCAAGTGACTTCATAATTAGAAAAAGACTCAATGATCATGATCCTCCAATGTGTAACGACCTAAATTATTATCAATAAAAATCCAATTCTAAATTAATTAAATGTATTATTAAGTATTATAGATATAGAAAATGAAATCACTTATTTGGTTTGATTATATCCTACAATATTTAAAAGATAGTTATGAATCTTTACCATTGATAATATATTCATTGAACATTGATCATGTGATTAGTATAAATATATGGTTTTAATAAATTTAGTAGACACAGACAAAAGACGTGATTGACTCAACCAGTATGATCATACCTGATGAAGACTATTTATCGTAACTTCTAATGGAGATCGCATCACTATGAATTTCCCATGACCAAGACCATAATGATATCTAATAACTTAATAATTAGAGAAACCATTTATGGTAGAATTTCAAGATCATCAAGACCATGACCCAAACCATGTTTTCTGAACCGCCCCATTAAAGTCTCACAGTCACACACCATACCCTTAGAGTGTTTGAAAGTGTATTAAATGGTTTTGTATCAAGACCCTAGAAAAACTAGTATGTACATTATATTTTATATAATAATGAATATATTTTCATCCTATTTTTTTATATTATATATAATTTTTCATTTGATGAAATAAAAAAAGATAGTATTTTTGGGTAATATTCGAATTCAATTTAGAAATTTTTTCATGAATTAATGTAGTTTTAAATAAATAATATTTTAATAATATTATATTAATAAATAAATATATATATATATATTATCCTAAATTTTCTATGAATTCAAATGCAATTTTAATAAGGGTTTGAAAACTGTTATTGTAAAAAAACCCACCATTTCCAAATAAATGAAGAATATTATTTTAAATACAAGAATACACATATTTATATAATTATTTAAATAAAATATTTATTAGTTTTAAAATAAAAAATTTAAATTATAAAAAGGTGATTCGTTCATATTTTTTTGAGACATTCAAATTTTTCTAGTAAAAAATAAATACGATATAAATATATAGTGTCTATTATAACATCAAAATGACCCAAAAGAGATGTACTAAAGACTATAATAGTTGTACAGGACCAAATATATGTCTTCCATTTAAAATAATTTAGTTTTATGTATATTTTATTAATTTTATAAATCCATTATGATTCATGCCAAACCATTAACATATTTTATGGATTTAAAATAATTTCTTTAAGAGAATGACTCACTTCCACAAAAGAAAGGGTATTATTTTATTCAGTTAAGACCATGGAATTATAAAATAATTAAAACTAACCCTATTTGAAAGAAACCAATGGAATAAACCCTGGCATGGTTCTGAATTTGGTTATTTTATTATATATACTTTGAAACCTAAAGTTTGAGAAATGATAAAGAATTTCCCACTCTTTTTATATATAAACCCACCAAATATCCCATTTTCGTTCACTGAAATCCATGGATTGTGACCTTAATAATTCCTCATCTCTCTAGAGTCCAACAAATGATTCCTTATGTTCTTAAGAACCACATAATAATAATTTAGAGTCACACATTCATGTATGGGATCTCCCTCCCTCTTTTTTATTCAGGAGACTCTATTATATTATTCCTTTTATTTAACATTTTTTCATTTTGGGACATGTTATAACATAAAACTGTTACTGACCATTAAATTTAAAAATGATGATAGACCAAATTCCCTCTCATCCTCAAATTTGATGAATTTTTAAATGGCCTTGTTATGATTATGAAATTTTACTACAATTCTCCATTCCTTAAAATGTGTGTAGTTAATTACATTCCCATTTTCTATCAAGTGTGTTCACCTTTAGAAACATATAATTATTTTAAATGGGAAATAAATGTATTTATTTGAGACTCAATTATTATTTAATAAAATATTTCGATCAATGAATCCATTTTATATGATTTTCATGGAACACTTAAGCATTAGAATGAAATGAAAGTGATGGGTTTTCCCTATATTATATAAAGCTCCAAAGTATTGGTTGTTGTTTAGTCTCATGAGGCATCATATTAGGATATGGAGGGAACCTGATTCCTTTTTTTGGAATTATTCCATCATTATTTCTTGGTGGTTATCCTTTACCTATGTTTATGATGTAGTGTTTAATGATGTTGACACATTTTATACGCTTCCTTTATAATTATCATGCAATATCACGTACCATTGATATTGTTTATTATTTTTTATCCTTTTTTATATTCCTATTTTCTACCATGTATTATTATTTTCATGTAATTCTATTTTTATTCCCTTACTGACCTTTTTAAATCAAACCTTTCTTATATTTGTCCCTAGGTTATCCCATGAACTTTTAAGTGAGAGTGCATTAAGGATGTTTTCAATAAATATGATGAATTTTCTATTTTTAATTGTAATGTAATGTAACAAAGTAACAAATGTACTAGACTTATCAATATTCCAGGTTTTATTATGTGTATACTTATGTGATAAATCATGTGTCAATTTAAAATAATGATAGGGGTTGTTATAATTAGTATCAAAAGAAATGTTTTTTTTTATTTTTAGGTTTTGGATTAGAAAACTCTAGGGAATGAATTAGGGATTTTACAATGTATAGAAAAATATCTATAAAATTTGGTAAGTATAGATAATATGGTTTATCATTAAACTCTATCCATTTTTGGATACTATAGGCATATGTGGATCTATCAGAAATGTACATAAGGGTAAAACCCAAAAAACCGCATTTAGCTAGACTCAATCGTGAAATGGTGTACAAAAACGGGACTTGGTACAAAACTGGTTTGACACTCCCATGGGAAATTATTTCGTAAATTCATAATCTCATTATGAACCATTATTAATTAGTTTTTTTTCATATAATTCTATTATATGAAATAGATCATATGTAACATTGATTAAAGCCTGTAAATTCATATTTAATAGAAATAAATGTAATTTATAAGTTGTCTCTTTAATTTCATTGGATTCTTGTGTGTGTGTTTAATAGTTTAAAAATATTCATAATTAATTTTACCATCATTCTTATTAATGGCTATAAATAGGATGAACTATGTTTAAGTTTAAATTAAAAGCACACAATTTATTAAAGGGGGATTATTGTAATTACCCGAATTATAAAAGATAAAATTCCCCTTGCAATTTAATTAAATAGATTATTTGTTATTATGTCCATTGAAAAAACATGGAATTATTTGGTATTATTATATCATATCATATTTATAAAAACACTAAGCATAATTACCATTGATAATATAGCCATTAAATAGTGATCACATGATTAGTATTAATATAGGGTTTTAACAAATCAAATTGTCAGAGGAAGAGGATGTGATGGCCTCAAGTAGTAGTATTATACCATATGAAGCCCATATATTGGATATTTATTTGGAGATAGAATCAATATACTTTTCCCTTGACCATTCCCATGCTGAGATATAAAATTTTATAATTAGAGAAATTGTTCACGCGATATGTTTATTCCCCTCAAGATCACGGCCCAAACCATGTACACCACACCACCTCACGAATGTATCACAATAATAGGCCTTCCGTATATGGTTTCTCCTAGTGTATTAAAGGTATATGTATCAACACCCTATAAATATAATCATTCACATTATTTTTTATATAATTATTTATATAATTTCATCCTATTATTGATACATCATTAATTATATTTATTTTGATTCAATATAACACAAATAATAATGTTGTGTAATATTTGAATATAATTGAGGAATTTATTTTGATGTATTAATAAAATTTTAAAATAAATAACATTATAATAAAAATTTATTAGAAAATAATTTTTATTAAATATAAATGATCATATAATTTTGATGAAGTCAAATGTAATTTTTATAAGGGGTCAATAATAATTATTGTAAAAAAACCATCATTTCTCAATAAATGTTGATTCCAGTATTAAATATTTTATACACATACATTGAAAATTATTTTTATAATATGAATATTATTTTTTACTAATAACTTCCAAATTATCCGATGCTGAATTTTTCATAATTTTTGGAAACAATAGAATTTACAGGTAAAAATTAAATACGGTATAAATATACATTCTGTATTATGACATCATAATGACCAAATAGTGATGTAATAAATACTATAAAGGGTATAAAAGAAAAAATATATGTTTTTCATTTATTATAATGTGATTGTTTATTTATTTGATTATATTTATAAAGAAATTATGAATCCTCCAAAACCGTAATTGTTTTTAAAGTTTTAAAATCATTTCTTTTAGAGTAAGAGTCACTTCTAAATCATCTAGGGAAATATTTTATTAATTTACTCCCTATATCATTATAAAAAAATTAAATAAAATTCATTTTTGGAAGAATCTGAGGCCAAAAACCATGGGATGGTTTTTGTTTTTGTATATCTTATTATATAGATTCCAAAACCTATGTTTGAGAACTGATAAATAACTCCACAATCTTTTTCTATATAAACCCACTAAAATATTTCATTTCTATTGACTAAAAATCCTTTTATCACATCTTTTATCTTACATACCCTATCTATAGTCCTCCCAAGGTTACCCTAATCTCTAAATAAGCTCATCAAATTGATTTTGAATAACACACTCATGTAAGGGATCCCCCTCTCTCCTTTTTATTCCAGAACCTCTTTTATTTTATGCATTTTAATTATAGTTTTTACACATTAGGATATGTTCTTATAAATCCCCCATACTTTTCATTTTATTTATAAATTTTTAGATACCACTTTCTCTCTTATTAAATCCCTATGATGAACCGTTATGTACATGAGTAACCATACTAAAATTTAGTATGGTATTTCTCTATTCCCATTTCAATTCATGTGCGACTTTTATGTTATGCCTCTCAATTTAATTTTATCATGTCGGTATGTGTTATTCCATGTAACATTAATATATATTTTATTTATAAATTATTGGATACACATTTCACTATCATTAATACCTTATATGAACATTTATCTACACAAGTTACCATGTCAAAATTTAATAAGTGATTCTCCCATTATGCACTTTATTAATGTTTTTTATCATCTTATACCATCCATTTAATATTCATAATGTCGGGATATATTATTACATGTCAATATTACATCCCATTTTATGTAAAATTTATGATATACTCCTTCTACAATCATTATCGCATTTTATAAATTTTTAGGTAACATTGTTATGATACTGAAATGTCACCTCGATTTCCCATACCAAATAAACTAGTAATTAATAAATACACATTTAAAATCAAGGTTCTTAAAATTTATAAAATTATACTTATTTTAATTTTTAATTACATATATGTATTCTATACTCCGTGATTATGAAATAAAAAATGATGCTGACAGAATACTTGTTATATGGTCTACGTGGTACACTTAAGTAGAAGAATGAAATGAAAGTTATTAGATCACCCAAAATTATATATATGTCTAATTAATTGAGTAATTTTTAGTCTCATGAGACATCATGTTGGGATAGAGGTGAACCTGAATACATCATGGTACATTTTTCATGATGATTTGTTGGATGTTATCCTTGAATCTGTTTATAATGATGTTTTTTATATTTTTTTCAACATTTACCATGTTTACTTTATGATTATCATTCCATATCACGTATTAACATTATTATTATTTTGATTATTTCCCCTTTCTGATATGTGTTTTTATGACATGTATTATTATATTCATTTTATTCCAGGTTTATCCCCTCAATATGATTTATATCTCACCCCTTTCAAATGTGTGTCCCTAGATTGTTCCATGGAGTTAGAAGTTTGTTCATGTTAAAGAAGTTTTCAATAAATATGATGTTTTTCTATTTTAAATTGTTATTTAATGCACCTAATTCACAAAGACACAATACTTATCGATCATTTGGGTTATATTAAGAGCACCCTTATTTAATAAATCATGTGTTGTTGTGAAATAGAGTAAAGGATTTTTATAAAACCCCTTATAGTCAAAAATTGACTATTTACTTTCAGCACAATGAATCTATACCATATGAAATATTTTTATGATTAATCTCATAATGTCTCCGTTTTCTAATTATTGAATGGAAACTATTATAAACTGTTGATATGGAATATAATATATAGACAATACCATTTAATCATTGGATTAAAAAAATTTACTCTATAATGGTAAGTGCGCATCATTCATAAGTCAATGTACTCATGGTATTGTAAACAAATGTATAGTTAATGTTGGTTATTGGGAACCTACTTCTAAGACACTCCAAATTTCAGTAGAAACAACATTATATCAATCTTTCTTAGATGTCACATTATATAGACCATGTTTCTACTAGGTCATGGATTTAGTTGTGAGGTTTTCTACATTCCTACAACATGGATATTATGTTATGTACAACCATGCCTAATTGAGTAAGACTTATCAAGACTTGTAGTCCTCATGTTTACTCCCTTTTTCCAATTTCAACTTCATTAATGTTTTCAATTTAGATTAATAGAATTATGGTAATTTACATTATTATAATACTTTTCATACAAGGAGAAACTCCATAAACATGGAAAAATCATTGCATATTTTTCATGTCTTCATTATCATCATTAGAAGGTAAACAAAATTCAATATTTGTTGATATGGATTCCACTACATTTTTTAAAAATGTATCACTAATTACCTAATCCTGAATTTTTATATTATAACAAATTTAAATTTTTGGAAAACTAATTTGATTCCTATAGTAACTAGTATTCATTCCTCTCAACATCCTAGGTTCATGGAATTTTTACACTATCATGTACAATTTGATTATTTGGATTGATTCTGTTGTAGTTATCTTGGATATAACTGGTATTTTTCTACTATAAATTTGATGTTGGA
Source organism: Viscum album (assembly GCA_963277665.1). Taxonomy (NCBI): domain Eukaryota; kingdom Viridiplantae; phylum Streptophyta; class Magnoliopsida; order Santalales; family Viscaceae; genus Viscum; species Viscum album. The sequence continues at coordinate 832,276,392 of OY728159.1, read as the reverse complement.
AATATCAAAGCTTGTACATATAATGGCATACATGATTGATCCATATCAAAATATTATTTAATTCAACTCACTAGATTAATCATCTCAAATAACCCACACATATGATTTTATAGATATTTATTCAATGTGGCCTCAATAAAAATTCACTCTGATTTTTTTGTAGATCATATTTTTCAATACATCATCATTATATATACTATTTACATGGTCTAAAAATCCATTAGATCTACTATAGTATATCTCATTCCGTAGAAAAAAGTCTCTACATTAATTTAATATCTAGTGTGTTTATTTCATTTGGTCTCAATAATTATAATTCCAACACCTCTTTTCCATGTGTTATCAAACATAATTTACTTGAAAACCCATAGATCTCCAACTATCATATAATAGAAACATGTAAATGATTTATTAAAAATAAAAATTCTATGACCTTTTTTCTTACATGAATCCCGAACTATATTTCAATAAATTTCACCATTCTTAGAATTATATGATGTTACCAACTCTTTCCATTTGTGTTGTATAGACGCATTCCATGATCGATGGCCTTGAATTCCAATTCCAACTAAAATGAGAATAGAAATTATCTATGATATGTAAAATTCTAATAGACTTTGGCATAATGACTTGGTGTGACCAATTAATAATTATTGGTATCACACATATACCATCCATATATAATCTAACATGAATACCCACCAAAGTATTCTAGTAAACTAACCCCCTATATTTTGATAAATGGAATCGATTACTAAACATTAATTGATCTTCTCAAATTTATCTTATCACCATATACTATCTTCTTGTAGGATTTATTATAATAAATGAATAATTTACGAACAAATTCAGTTCATATGAAACCTTCACCCTAGTTTTATCCATCCAACACAGTTTGTGTCTCTGGAAAAACCCCTTACACAGCTCATATAGAACTAGTTCCCATCACAACTACTTCTGAATCTTGGGTATTGACTAATCCCAGGTCAGTTATTCTCCTGATATCTCAAATAGAGATGGGAACCACTTATATAAATGTAGTCTATAACTTGACGAAAAGTTTTCGATCATAGTAATTTCTCTAATATCTAATGAATCTTTTTGGATAATTACTTTATATGAACATGGTTCTTTTCTTGATAAATGTTTGTTTATATACTCACAAAATATTTTCATTGAAACATATGTTCTTACGACATAATAAATTTAAATCATAATATAGCTAATATGTTATACATTTTTCATTATTGATGCCATGTATTTATTAGATAAAACAATTATTTGGTAATCATGTCTTAAAAAATGGATGTATCATTAGTGCAAGAGTTTTCACGTTGATGATCCTTTTACATACAACATGAGTCTAATTTGTATAAGTAAATTTTAATTTCAAAATTGATTGACTATATATTTTATTGATAAATTTTAATATTCTATTTGGAATATTGAGCCTCTATATTATAATTTTACCCTTTATGTGGATAAGGTAATTTTTTTATACGAATTACTTCATGCTATATTATTTGAAACAATGAATGCTCGGTCATGATATTATTTGGAAAACAAGATCAAATCATATAATATCATCGTACCGTGAATATAGAATACATTTGTTTCAAATTGCATAAAATCTTAATGGAGTCTAAGGAAGTATATTTCCCATTGGCATACCCGTAGAATAGTTCTCACTCTCTAGCTAAAAAAATATGAATGCTATGTGGAATACCATTATTTCTAAAGGTTTTATTATCCAAACAAAATAATAATATATATTAATAATACCTAAGTTGTTTATATCCATAATATATAAATACCATACTAGGTATATCAATTACATACACTTTAGATATAATTGACATAAAATTATCTTTCCATAATTGGGTACAGAAGTCATTGATTTTATAAGCATCATGTATTGTCAATAATTCTAGCACTAAAAATAAATTTTTTGAGTGTCAAACACCTGAAACAACATTCCTTCCTAAACATTAATAATGTATCCATGTTTACAAAGAACACATGAGTTAATTGTTTTAATAACACTTAACAAAATTTCATCTTGAATCAGAAAACATTGAAATTAGTTGTTGTGTACTTTTCACCAATAAATTTGGAACCACACTTTCTCAGCCTCTTAGAGAACATACATTACAACTTGTAACATTTTGATAAAAACATATTTATAATATTAAAATAGATATATGTAATAATAATCTTGTATTTAATTAAAATAATTATAGTAGAATCATTACATAAGATTGATGAATATACCTAAAGAAGGAATGACTACATTATTCTTCAATTATATTCATTCAATTTATGATTCCTTATAATTATTTCATGATATGAGAATAAAAAAACTCCTGTTTAATACAAAATTCATTGTATGATTCTTTGAATCTACCTTTGGAATGACACTTTACACCAGCCTTTTCATATTTTCATTGAACATGTTCACCAAAATGACCAATGATTAATCATTATTTAATGTCTTTATTCCTTGGTGAAATATACCTAAAAGGTAATGATATGTTTCCTCCAAACATTTCATTTTATAATCATAAAAGAAACTAGATTCAATTAGTAAAAATGATATGATAAATGGATCTATTTAGTTACTATGATCCAAAATTTAATTTACACATATCCGATGTAGTCATCAATTATTCATATAAATTATTCTCTTTCTCCTCAGAAGATTTTTAGATATGAGACTACAAGTAATATCTTCTATGTAATGATGTAGTTTCCATATCTTAAATGAGATGTTGATAATAAAATTATTAACTAACCATCATATGTTTCATACATGAGTCTCCTATAAGAATTTTTATAGCCTCACTTCCTGGTGTGTATTGAAAGTCATTGGGGATATCGTTACCTAGAATTTATATTATCCTAATACATTTAACAAGATCTTGTACTACTCTTGGAATCTTGTTCCAGTGTGGAGATTTCATTAGTCCAATATTATAACATTTTACTTATGGTATAAATTTATATTTTATATTAAAATAAATTATAGATGATTATTACTTTTTTCTTGATTACCAATTATACATCACTAATTATTTAAATCATTAAATGTTTCATACTATTTTATTCAAACTCAATAATCCGATGTACTTGAATCAAAATATATTTTATCATGATAATTCTTGTGAAATGTATCCTTAAAACCTATACTCATACTCTATAATATTTATCTACACCACTACATAGAGAGTTTCTAAGTAGTAGTTTGACAAGCTAACCTCATTAAATCACCTTTTTTGATCTGTTGAGTGAAAACCCATCTTCTAAAATCAGAAACATGATTTACATAGTGCTATCCCCTAATGGTTCAAAACTATATTTTTCCTACTACATTACTAAAAATATTAAATATGTCTTCCCAACACTCTCATAAGAAATACCATACATTAGTAGGCATTTATAATGTTTTATGATGAGAATGCTAAACACCATTTTTTGTTCAATTGCAATCGATTGAATGTGTTTCAGACTTAATATTTCTTTTAGGGTTTTAATATTTTTTTAAGAATGTAATCCTTTTCTATTAATATGTTCATACTATGTCATTTTACATAAAATTTTCATTAATAGATTAACACCCAACAATTCCTTATTCATTTTACTATTTATAATTTTATATGTTTCTCACTGTCAATCAAACACAAAAAAGAATAAACAAATGAATAATTAAAATAAAAATACCTGACTGGTTTTTGAGAATATAATATTGGTTGATGTAATTAATATTAATGGATCGAACATATCCTAGGGGAATCATACCTCAGTCATTTATTGACTCTGGATGCAATGCTTCCCTGTCAAGTGTGTCAATTTCTGATCTGGATTTCACCTCGACTTGGCATGGTCTGTGACTTAGAGCGTCATTGTCATAGTAAAAAAAATACTCACATGTTGGTGTGGATATCACATGAGTATGATTTATATATATCAATACATATTGAAACATAGAAGGTTATATATATTTAAATGAATAAGACGATGTGTAGACCATTATAAAAATTTAAAATCTTATTGTAAACATCACATGTAGGTAATTAATAATTAAAAATACTAATCCAAACATAAAAATGTATGTTAGTTATTATGAATAGTCAACATGATAAATTAAATTGAATTAAATTATAATTATTATATAATTTTAAATAAATTAAATGAATTATTTATGTTTAGACAATTTACTCAAATAAAAAATTTTAGATCATGATTCTAATTCGAAAAGAGTTATTTAAGTTAATTTAATAACTAAATTAAATTAATTTTTCATAGAGTATTAAACTAATAATTTTTAAATAAAAAAATAATATTTGTTTAATTTCATTTAATAATAAAATTAAATTATTGAACTTAAATAATTTCTGATAATTTAAAAATTTTCAGTCCCCAAAAACCCACCAAAACCCATTACGGGTCGAGCTGTATTGCCACAGGCCTGTTTCAGGAAAGGCAGTACACGAACATGGAAATTATGGGCCAAGAGGACCCACAGTTAACCTTACAAGGTCAGGCTAACCCACCAGGGACAAAAATGATTCAGGGGTGGCTGTTCTGTGTCACTTGGGATGTGGCCAAAAGGACAATGATGACACGGACAGACCAAAAGTGCCTAAGGATCCCATGGGTGGTGGTAGGGGACCAAAAAGCTATTAGTTATTCTAGAAGAGGGAGGTTGGGGCATGATGTTATGTCATTGGAATTATGGAAGGGGGTGGATGATTTCATGGAGGAGGAGTCCCACATAGGTAGAGATAGCATGTGTGGTTGAGACCTAGTGCATGAGAGGTCTTAATGAAGATGTTGGACCTGATAGTTGGATTTTATGTGAAGTAGGGTTTCATTGGTTCATGTTGGCAATGGGAGACGGTGATGAGGAGATGGAATTCAACCAAAAAAGATGTTTGGGGGGCTGCCCATTTTTCATCATCAAGAAGATGAATAACTTTTATTTATTTTTCTTTGATAGAATACTTCCCAAGACCCTTTTTATTAAAATACTGAAACTATCCTTCAAAAGACTTGTTTTAGTTTTGGTTTTGGGGTCTCCACTGAATAAAATCCAATTTCATAACATTTATAAGTAATTTAATAATATTATATATTTGTTATAATGTTACATAAATAATGATGAACAATTGAAATTGCATGGAGGAGATCTAGCCACCAGATTCCAGCTCGAACTTGGCCGTAATTTATCTTTGTTTCCTGACCTAAATTTTTGCGCTATTTTATCATTTCATATTGTAAAAAACAAAAATTATTAAAATATTTGTTCTTTAATTTTACACTACTACAAAACGAGGTTTATCTTGTGTTAGGGATTTAATAGTTCCATCTAAAAATGATGTTAAAGACCCCATTTCATAGCGCTAATTTTTTTATTAAATATGGTATTTAATAATACTGAAAATAAATTTTAATGATGTTCTCTAACAACACAAAAAATGTCATGTTAAAGGGTTTCCTATATCAGTTCTTTTTTACATGCACTAATAAATGCGGTCTTTTATCACCGCTTTTCTACAATCGCAGATAAAATTATACTTCAAAAAATTATATTTCATTAAAAAAATTATATTAATATATTAATATATTAATATTGTTATAAATAATATATATAAATATATCGAAATATTTTTTAGAAAAGGTAAATAGGAATTTACACTTAATATATAAGATATTTATTAAAAATGGATTATGAAATGACTAGAAACATATTATTAATTAATAATTTTCTTATTATTTATGATTAATAGTCATTTAATATCTAATTGAAGATAAAAAATGAAAAAAAAGTAAAGACCTAAAATAGTTATAAAACATAACTCAAACTTCAATCTAACATAACTTTTGATCTGGGTGTCTGTTTGAGATTGACCACATATCAAATCAACTCCTTTTATTGTAACGTCCCGACCCGACTTACCATTCAACTCGGTAGCCGGACCGGTCACCAAATGGCCTCAAGCACATCTCCCCAAACTCCAGAGGCTGCTAACTAGTAGAGAGGGCCTAGGTGAGTCCATGGGGAGACTATGCCCTCATTACCAAAGTATCACAACAGAACTAGAACATACAATAGCGGATGAAGGTAACCAGTAGACAACACATAGACAGTAGAATAGTTAACAAATAGAAAGATCTAATACATATAGGATGGTGCAAGTCAATAAAACATAGTACAAGTACACAAAATACCAAAAAGAAACAAAAATGTATCCCCAGTCGCATCGCAAGCCTCATCTTGGTCTAGTACACTCTTACTCTGAGCAACAAGTCAAGTACCTATACTAGGTCCGTTTCCCTTCTCATTACCTGAAATCAGTTAATCTGATTGGGTCCAAAAACATGACCCAAACAGGGTGTTAGACTGAATCCCAGTAGGTAACCACCAAATATCCGTACTAATCTTTCAGTGAATATATAAACAGGCAGTGTAATATAGAAACCAGTAAACAAGGAAACTAGCAAGATCAAATCAATCTTGTGCTTTGGCTTGGCGTCACTTCAGGTATCCATTCCATTCATTAATAACTTCATTCATGTGTTTAAACCACTCTTTGAGCCCGTTCCTAGAATACTCAATTCGGACATCAGGCATCGCTCAGGGATAAACTCCACCAACACCCATCAAGCCCGTTCTGAGAAACCACCGAGGTACCCAGCCTTTCTCTAGGTGCGGTACAGTCAGTCATCTGAGCCCGTCCCCAGGATACTATAAATAAGATCCGGGTATCACCCATGATATATCATGCCCTGATGAGTCCGTCCACGGCATCTCACATTGGATTCATGATTCACTCGGAATTTCAGTAACAGGTCTCATATGATTCCGTCCATGGAAAATCACATTGGTTCCATGGTTCACTAATGAATGTTTTTTCACATTTTAAGTAGTTCAAAAGAATTTAACTCACGTTGGCTAGTAATTCAAGAATTAGCATACAAGGGCCAAGGGCAAAAACTCCATCCCATACCCAAAAACATTTCAATTAAAATTTCATCTCATTATAATTCCATTCATATACAATTTCCATTTTTTAACAACCCCCATGGGAAATAAAAGGCATGCCTCATAGGCATCCTGGGTCAAAACCCTTATAAGATCCATTCAAGGCAATTCACCCAATGGGTGGTTCCTGAACAAGGTGTAAAACCTAACTCAAGCACATACCATCCTATTTAGATTACCTACAACATGCTAGGTAAAAATAGGGTTAAAGTCGAGGTTCAAGTGACACCCCAAAAATGGGCGCGTGACACTACGACATATATAAAAATCTTGACAATCAGAAAAAGAACGAAACCACCTGTCTTAGGCTCATACTAGATAACTCATCAAGTATTAGGCTCTGATTCTTCTTGGTTTTGAAGAAATCTAATGAACAGAAGAAGAACAAGAAATTAGGGCATAAGAGCCTTAATCCAATCTGTGTTCGTCATAACCAGAATAATCAAGAAGGATTAAAAATGAATTCAGGACATACCTTTGTAGATCTAACATGATGAACGACGTTTAAAATAGATATCGGACGAAGGAGCAAGATCAAAATCCCTCTGAAGCCTCTTGAGAGCTCCCTAGGCGCCTCCCCTGCAGTCCGGTGGAAATGATGGTTAGGTTTACGTTTTTATAAAATTTTAATTAAATTATTTAAAAATTAATTAAAATTTCAAAACATAGTAGGTCACACGGTTTACCCGCACGACCTAACAAACCATGAAAAGACCGTGCAGACCTTCGTGGAAGGAAAGGGGAAACCACACGGCCACCTCACACAGTTTCCTCAAACCGTGCGTAGGCTGTTCCCCTACCTCTGGCAGGAATGCACCAAGGTGCACGGTTTACCCATGTCATGCGCAGGCCATGCACAAACCGTGTGTTAGGCCATTTACATCATAAAACTTGGTCCTTGGCTTCAAACAAGCCCCCAAAACCTCCGGAACTCCCTTGGTCAAGTTAGGCATCCAAATTAAGCCTCAAAAGAATAGTTAAACAGAAATGAAAAGGATCCGTACCTCATACGAAAACCCGGGTTCTTACAATCTTCCCCCTTATAACAATTCGTCCCTGAGTTTCTCTTAGAAGGGTGGTCAAGATTCATCTGCAAATAGCTCTAGCCAATGAGAATGTACGTCAGCCTCCCGCTCCCAAGTCTCATCCTATAAGCAGCCATGGTACCATAGCACTCATACTAGAGGAACTGACCAGCCTTGGAGAACCTACATTATCCTATCAACGATACGAATCGGTTGCTCCTCAAAGGATGCATCTACCCGAAGCTGGTCCTCCTCAGGCTTGAAGCCTTGAGACAAATCTGAATAGTATCACCGTAACTGAGAAACATGGAACATGTCATGCATGGCTTGGTACCTTTGAGGTAACTGCAACTGATAGGCTACCGGCCCAACCCTCTCCAGAATCTCAAAAGTCCCAACATATCTCGGTGATAGCTTACCCTTTCTTCTGATCCTCCTGTGTCCCAGCCTTGGTGAAACACGCAAGAAAACCTGATCCCCGACCTCAAACTATAGGGGTCATCTGCGGCAATCAACATATGACTTCTGATGAGACTGGGTGGTAGCCATCCACTTCTGTATCAACTGGACCTGCTCAGAGGTATCCTGAACAAGACGCAGTCCTAGTAAAGCTGCATCACCTTCCTCTAACCAGCACAGGGGTGATCGGTATGGCCTACCATATAAAGCCTCATATGGTTCCATCTGTATAGTCACCTGATAACTGTTTTTATAGGAAAACTAGACTAGGGGAATATGCCTCTACCATGACCCCCCAAAATCTAGGATGCATGCTCACAGCATGTGCTCAAGCACTTGTATCATATGATCTGACTGGCCCTCAGTCTGAGGGTGGTATGATGTGCTCAGAAGCACCTGTGTACCCAGTGCCCTTTGAAAACTCTTCCAAAAGCTTGACGTAAAACGAGCATCCCTATCTGAAACAATGGTGCACGGGACCCCGTGGAGTCGTACTATCTCCCGGATATACAAACTTCCTAGCTCATCCACACGGAAGATCTCCTAGATTGGCAAGAAATGAGAAACCATCGTGATCCTATCAACCACAACCCACACAACATCATTACCTCAAGGTGAACTTGTCAAACTAGTCACGAAATCCATCGCACCATCATCCCATTTCCACTCTGGGATAGGTAACTACTGTAAAAGCCTAGCTGGCCGTTGGTGATCCACCTTCACCTGCTGACAGGTGGAACATCTCATGATAAAACTAGCCACTTCCCTCTTCATACCTGGCCACCAGTACTATCGGCGCAAGTCACGATACATCTTAGTGACTCTAGGATGAACTTCCCAAACAGAAGCATGAAACTCCTGCATTAGCTCTTCTCTAATATCCAATGGAACCCATACACATCCATGGATATGAAAAACTTAATACTTGCATATCGTCCAACCACGAGGAGGGTCCTCACCTAACACACCTTCCCGTAGAACTATGCCTTTTGAATCTAATAGTTGTCTCATCCTTACTCTATCTAGGAGGGTAGACGTCACAACTAAGGATGATAGAAAAGACTGCCCTTGGAAATTCTGCACCTCAAGATGCATCTCCGAGAAAAAGGACATAAGCTTTCATTCGTTGCTAGCATGTTGCACTGCCTGTATTTGAGTCCTCTTGCTCAATTAATCGACCACTAAATTGCCCTTACAAGGCGTATAAGCTAGCTCGAATCAAAGGACTGTAGGTACTCCACCCACCGTCACTGCCTAAAATTTAGATCACGCTGAGTAAAGATATATTTGTGGTTCTTGTGGTCTGTGTACACCATAAAACACTCTTCCAATAAATTGTTTCTTCAAAAACAAATCTTATGAACAACTGCTTCTAGCTCAAGATAATGCGTCAGATAATTCCTATCATGTGGCCTCAGCTGCCAAGATCCGTATGCCACAAATCTGTCTCCCTGCATCAACACTGCACCTAACCCAATACCTGATGCGTCACAATAGACCGTGTAACTCTTGCCCTATTCTGCCAGTATCAAGACTGGTGCTGATGTCAACCTTCCTTTCATCTCTTGAAATGCTACTTCACAAGCATCTGTCCATAAAAATTTCACACCCTTCTATGTCAGGATTGTTAATGGTGCTGCAAAGAATGATAAATCCTGTATGAAATGCCGATAATAACCAGAAATCCCCAAGAAACTCTATATGTCAAAGAAATTCTTGGGTTGTTCCCAAGAAACCATAGCTCTAACCTTCTCTAGGTCTACAGACACTCCTGTCTCAGAGATATAATGGCCCAAGAAGTGAATTTTATCCATCCAAAAGTGTCACTTAGCATGATTTGCATATAGATGATGCTCTCTTAGTGTATTCAAGACGATCTCATGAGGGTTGGCATGTTCGTTTCGATTTCGAGAATACACCAAAATATCCTCCATGAAAACCACAACGAACGAGTCCCAGTAAGGATGGAACACACAATTCATCAAATCCATGAAAACTGCTAGCATGTTCGTGAGACCGAACGACATGACCAAATACTCATATATACCATATCTGCTACAAAAATTAGTATGAGGTATTTCTGCACATCGAACATGCACCTGGTGATACCCTGACCTCAAATCAATTTTTGAGAACACCCTAGCTCCTCGAAGATGATCAAACAGGTCATCTATCCGTGATAAGGGATATCAGTTTTTAACCCTCAGTTTCTTCAGCTTCCGATAGTCCACACATAGCCTAAGAGTCTCGTCCGCCTTTTTCGCAAAAAGGATCGGTGAACACCACAGAGAAGTACTAGGTCGAATAAACCCCTTTGCCCCCAAATCCTCGAGTTGTTTCTTAATCTCTAGAAACTCCATCGTAGGCATCCTGTAAGGAGTAATGGATACTGGTGCAACTCCTGAAACTAGCTCAACAGAGAACTCCACCTCTCTTTCAAGAGGTAAACCTGAAATGTCGTCAGGAAAAGAATTCCTGAAGTGCTCAACCACTGGAGGAAGGTCCGTCTAACTCACTCCCTGATCATCCAGAATCAAGCTAGCGATCTGGGCTGTCATCCTATCCAGCCTATGATGCTCTGGTCTAGCTCGACTTTCCTGGAGATCCCACTCACCCTTAAGAGTATACACTTCACCCTCGAGTGATGTGAAAATAACCCTCCGGCGGAAACAATCAACGTAGATTCGGTAAGCTACTAGATAGTCTATAATGACAATGACATCGAAACCTGTCATCTCGAGAACATAAATATCCCAGATGAAGTGACACCCTCCAACCTTCAGAGGACACCCTCTGCACTAGCATACAAAATCTGCCCTAACTCATAGTGGTGTTTCTAGGGTCAAGACTCCATCAGGGGACAACATAACTAGCCCAAGTATTTTCACTATAGGTACAGATATAAAACTGTGTGATGCACCTGTATCAAAGATGGAATATAAAATAATAGAGGCTACTAAGATCGTACCACTCACCGTAGATGGTCCCGCTCCCTGATCCTCAGAAGTTGGCTGCACTGCGTACATCTGGTCTGAACCATGCCCCTCTGATACAACCTCACTACCTAGAGCTGGCCCACTCTGACGTCTCGGTGTGCCTTGTGCCTAGATACCTCTGCCATGACAACTACCTTGGCCTGATCGGCCGGTCGCACCCCAACTCCCGGTCTGATAAGAAGCTCCCAACCCTGCTATTGCATGTGGAGTCGGTGCAGACCCTCTATCGCTGGCTTCTGGTGAAAATGTTCTACAGAAACGTTGAAGATGACCAATCTTGCTACATGACCGACAATCGAATGTGTCCCTAGGACAGTGTGGCTTCATGTGTCCCAGCCTACCGCACTGGTAGCACCTCAGGTTGCTAAGTGAAGATAGGTTCTGACTGTTAGAATCACCATGTGGAAGCTCCAGATGACGCTTCCTACTAACAATCACTACATGACCTGATCTCGATGCCGAACCGCTCTGGCTCGCACCTCCAGCCTCTCTCAGGTTATGATCTATGATCAACGCCTGGTTCACAATTCCAGAAAATGTTTTTAACCTGAAGACATTCACCTGAGATCAGATGTCATATCTCAGACCATCCTCAAAACTCCTGGCCCTCGACAGCTCATCGCCCATCAGGATAGGTGCAAAGCGATGAAGCTCATTAAAACGGGCCGAGTATTCCATCACTAATAATGCACCCTATTCCAGATGTATGAACATCTGAGCTCTATCAGCCCTCAAAGTCTTAGGATAAAAGAAATTTCAGAAGTCCATATGAAACTCTATCCAAGCCATCTCATAATGACGATCCGACTTGGTGATCATGTCCACCACCTCATGGCAGAATCACACAGCTTGTACATTGCGACATTGAACATCCTCTCTGGAGGCATCTCCAAATGATCAAATATAACTAGTATCGCCTCTAGCCCAGAATCTATAGACTGTGGTCCACCATCCCAAGAAAATGTAGGCAGATGCTGCTTCTGAAACTCACGCTTCAACTCTACCTTAGTCGGGGCAGGTCGCGGTGCTCCCTGAACGGTCTGCATAAAACGCAACAAGCTCCCACGGAACTGTGCCTCTGCACCTATGTTCGGCAGAACCGCTGGTGCTGTAGCTGGCAAAACTGGAGTTTCCTCTAGTAGCCCATGGCCTACCATGTCTGTAACGTGGTCATCACCACTCTCCCGATGTACGACTGGAGGTCACCGTGGTGGCATGACTCTCCAATTCCAAACTCACACCTCAGTTCAAGATTTTTAACGAGATTTTAAACTCACGAGCACAAGAACAAGGACAGGACAAGTGAAGACCTTCCTAAAAACCACATCAACCCACATCCTGCTTCTAAAGCCAGGACTACATAAGGAACAATCACCAAAAACCACAAGAGTCACTACCTCTTTACCACTCAGAATCCAGTAATAGGTCTGGCTCTATTTTTAACATTCATTTTTTAACATACCTTTGTCCAAAAGCTTTAACCAATGGTCCACCAAGTTCCGATACCTGAGGGCCCATAACACCTCATGAATCAAAATTTGAGGCCCATATAACCATGATATTCAATTTCATTTAGCATTTATATCCCATTAGTGCGTCATTTACCAATCCATAAGGTCTCATACTCATTATGAATGGAAATATGGTGTCCCTCTTCATTCATTGCACCCCATCTAACACAACAATAGGCACACCTATCAATCATCTATCAAAACAGTATAAAATATCTATCACAACACTTATCACAATAACATGCAATATCTAATTCATCCTAGATAGCATGGAATTATGCATGACATGTGATTACCAATAAGGTTCCTATATGATGCATGAGATGGAAAATCCTCATCTCATTGGGTTGCAACGAAATATAACCCACAATAATATTAATAGTAACTGCAAAAACAATGTGTGTCACCCAATGGTGAAATCAGAACAACTATAATAATTAATCCTAGAAACACAATTCCACACGAGGCAACTTGGCTTTTACCTATACGCAGGTTTGAAACTCCCAGGCATAATTTATTACCAAAGTCCCTTCCCTTCCTACTCCTGTCTATAAACGCCAAATAGTAAGTCATATCAAAAAAGGAAAACCCTTTGATACCACTTTGTAACATCCCGACCCGACTTACCATTCAACTTGGTAGCTGGACCGGTTTCCACATGGCCTCAAGCGCATCTCCCCAAACGCTAGAGGCTGCCGACTAGTAGCGAGGGCCTAGGTGAGTTTGTAGGGAGACTATGCCCTTATTACCAAAGTATTACAATGGAATTACAACATTTAATAGCGGAAGAAGGTAACCAGTAGACAACACATAGAAAACAGAATAAATAACAAATTGAATGTTATGATACATATAGGATGGTGTAAGTCAATACAACACAGTACAAGTACACAAAATACCAAAAAGAAACCAAAATGTATCCCGAATCGCATCGCAAGCCTCAGCTTGGTCTCGTGGACTCCTACTCCGAGAAGCAAGTTCGGTACCTATACTAGGGCCATTTCCCTTATCATTACCTGAAATCATATAATTTTCTTGGGTCCAAAAACATAACCCAAACAGGGTGTTAGACTGAATCCTAGTAGGAAACCACCAAAGATCTGTGCTAATCTATTAGTGAATATATAAACAGGCAGTGTAATATAGAAAGCAGTAAACAAGGAAACTAGCAAGACCGACCCAAGCTTGTGCTTTGGCTTGGCGTCGCTTTAGGTATCCATTACATTAATTAATCACTTCATTCATGTGTTTAAACCATTCCTTGATCCCATTGGAATACTCAATTATGAAACTAGGCATCGCTCAGGGATAAAATCCACCAACACCCTACAATCTCGTTCCGGGAAACATCCTAGTTACCTAGCCTCACTATAGGTGCGGTACAGTCCATCATATGAGCCTATCCACGGGATTCTATAAATAAGATCCAGGTATCTCCCATGACATATCATTCCCTGTTGAGTCCTTCTATGGCATCTCACATTGGATCCATGATTCACATGGCATTTCAGTAACATGTCTCGTATGAGTCCGTACATGGAAACACACATTGGTTTCATGGTTCACCCATGACTTTGTTTCACATTTTAAGTAGTTCAAAAGCTTTTAACTCATGAAGGCTAGAAAGTAAAGAATTAACATACAAGGGTCAAGGGGAAATACTCCATCCCATACCCTAAACTATTTAAATTACAATTTCATCTCTTTGAAATTCCATTCATATACAATTTCCATTTTTTAACAACCCCCAAGGGAAAGAAAAGGCATGCCTCTTAGGCAACTTGGTTCAAAACCCTTAAAATATTCATTCAATGCAGCACACCCAAGGGGTGGTTCCTAACCAAGGTGTACAACCTAACTCAAACACATACCATCCTATTCAGTTTACCTACAACATGCTATGTAATAACAAGATTAAATTCATGGTTCAAGCGACACCTCAAAAATGGGCGCGTGGCACACCGACATATATAAACAGCTTGAAAATCTATGAAAAGCACAATATCACATACATTAGGCTCATACTAGATAGCTAGTCCAGTATCAGGCTCTATTTCGTCTTGCTTTGGAAGACATCTGAAGGACAGACGAAGAACAAGAAATTAGTGCATACGAGCCTTAATCCAATCTGCGTGTTTCATAACTAGATGAATCATGAAGGATTAAAAAGGAATTGAGGACTTACCATTGTGGATCTAACAAGACGAACAATGCTTAAAATGGAGA
This sequence comes from Viscum album, assembly GCA_963277665.1. Taxonomy (NCBI): domain Eukaryota; kingdom Viridiplantae; phylum Streptophyta; class Magnoliopsida; order Santalales; family Viscaceae; genus Viscum; species Viscum album. Next base: position 832,261,133 of record OY728159.1, on the reverse strand, counting down.
TCAGACGAAGGATCAGGATCAAAATCCCTATGAAGCCTCTTGAGAGCTCCCCAAGCGCCTCCCCTTGCTGTTCGGTCGAAATGAGTGTTAGTTTTAGGTTTTTATAAAATTTTAATTAATTTAATTAAAAATTAATTAAAATTTCAAAACACAGCAGGTCTCACGGTTTACCCACACGGCCTGAAAAACCGTGCGGAGACTGTGAAGACCTTCTTGGAAGGCAAGGGAAAACCACACGACCACCCCACACGGTTTCCTCAAACCGTGCGCAGGCCGTGCCCATACCTCTGGCAGGCCTGGAAAAAGGCGCACGGTTTATCCAGGTTGTGTACAGGCCATGCGCAAACCATGTTCTATGCCATTCCCAGCCTAAAACTTGGTCTCGGGCTCCGAACAAGCCCCATAAACCTCCGTAACTCCCTCATTCAGGTTAGGAATCCACATTAGGCCTCAACAGAACAATTAAACAGAAATTAAATGGATCCATACCTCGTAAAAAAACCCGGGTTCTTACAGTGATGACCTATACACTCTTACTGAGAGTGGCAATCCACTATCAAATATTTATGGGCCAAAACATCCCATATTTTCTCTAAAAAAGAGTTTTTAGTTGATGTGCCCCGGTTTTTTACATTTTATTGATTTTAAGTCTTGTTTATAGGGGTCTTTCATCCCTTTTTTAGTGGGGGAAGAATTTATTCATAGGGATTAAATTCATATTGATATTATGGATTTTAAATTTTATCATTTTTCATAATGTAATATTATTTATAGTAAAAATTATAACAATATAAACTTATTTTTTATATATTGACACATAAGAATTTAATTCAATAAATAAAAAATTAAAAATATTTATATATAAAAATATATTTGTTAATATATAAACATATATATAAACATATATATAAACAGATATATAAATATATGGATAAAAAAATGTGACAAAAAATATATAAATATATAGATATATCATTAAATTTAAAACAAAATTGTATAGGGGAGTGGAAAAGGCACTTGTCTATAAGCTGGAGGTCTTAGGTTTGAAACACACTGGAGCTGGTGGCACGTGCGGGAGGTTGGGATAATCTAAAGTTTAGATAAAGGGGCAGGGGAAGCATTGATAAAGTGGTAGGTTGGAAAGCACAAATAGGGGGAGTGTGAAAAAAATATACATACTTTATCAACGGGGCCTTAAAAATCGATTTTTTAGTTCTATTAAAGGACACCTTTAACAACACCTTTTTTATCAATGTAAAAGGATACCTTAAATAGAGGTTTTTTAGCATTGATAAATGTATTGGGCTTTTAACCGCACTTCAATTATGAATTCATTTTTATCACATATAAAGACCTTCTCTAGCGCTGTTAATGGCTGAATTTTTAGTAGTGTTAAACGACAACAAACAACAAATAATACATATAAATTTTTTCAAATTACCATTACATGGTCATTAGAAATTAGATCGATGTGAAATCGATTATGTTGGGATAGAAATAATAGCCTATAATTAAATGTATAGGTGAATTAATTTTTTTGTCAGATAATCTATGTGATCCATCTAATACTAAATTCTATTATCGGAGTGAATAGTGGAACGCAATCAGACAAGTCTTTTAAAAAAATTCATCACCGAAGTGATGAAATTTATTTCCTTAATTGATATGAGAATTAGTATAGTATGAGGATTTCAAATGAATTGATCATAGAAAATAAATTAAAATATAATGAGTAGCTTGTTTGAATTAATGTGTGGTAATCTATTACTCATCACCTGTAAATTTTACTCAACGAATATGAACCTTGGCCCCTCTAGATAGTCGACACATGCTCTAATAATATACTAAATCATCGTTCATTGAATTCTAGGTGCTATCATGAAGCCTTAATGAATCCTTCTACATCACAACATTCACCTCCGTCACATCCCTTTGATCCATCAAAGGCATTCCTCGATCATATGCTCATAGAGAGAAATTATCCCTTTAGTATGTGGGTGGAGAAAGAAGAAAACATTCCCTCGGAACAAATAGTCCTTGGAATGAACATCTCCTCTACATATATAGTGGGTGACTGAAATATATGGTTAGTGTTCCCTGACCCCCATATATTTTGCACCCACTAAATATGTAATAATTAATAATCATAAACAAATAATTTTGGACTAAATATTATTGATCTTTTATCACATACATTCAATTTCTATAAAATATATTATGTGATAAACCCAATCCATTGACATGACTAATAATTTTGGCTAATATATAATTAACCAAGAATATTAAATTAATATTCATTTGTATAATATTATTCCTCTTATTAACTTAATCAGTTGTCAGTAATTTAAAAAAAACCGAACCCCATTATTCTATACTCATATAAAAATTAGTTTATTCATTTTTCCATTATTGATAAATTTTGGGAAGCTCTCAGATACTATGGTGGGTCCCACCATTTCTTATATCCTTATTCACCAGAATTGGGATGATTTTTTTATACACTATTGTGTGTGACCCTCTATGACCTTATCTCAATAAAATTGAATAATAATCATATATCAAGAGTGAAGTTTATAAACCCATCAAGGACCTGAATGAGTCAAGGAATAGTTGTAGAAATGATAACCATACTGTGAACAAACAATATGAAAAATAATCAATTTATATTAACATATAGTAGGATATAGAATTATTTTATCTCTATTTATATGATTATGGTTTGTTTATCTAAATTTATTGTTTTATCCATGACAACCATGAAAATGACTTTATAAAGGTACTACCATCTAGATAATCTAGTTTTGAGATATCACATCATCAAATCATAAGTGAAAAATTCTATATTAACCATTCTATCAATGACATACCACCAATGGAACACCCAACACAAGCTACCTCACCAGGAATTCATTATCATGGTCTTTCCCTTACATCATAGTACATGATCAAATGACATACATTCATATTGGTATCATGTCTGGGGATGAATAGACATGTTCAATGACAAGAACATACAATTACATTTGAAATATGTTATGTTCCCATTGGATGCTATGTCCTCATGACCTCACCTACTAGAGATAACTATGTTCAAACATGATGATATGAAGTCTCCATTCTAATGATCCCCCAGAAACTGATAGTAATACATATTCTGTGTCCATTATTTATGATGTATCTAGACCATAGGAAAACTATTTATGATTAGTGTATAGTATCTTGAGGTTCTTATTATAACCTAGGATCTATTATATCATTTTTACATGAAAAATATGTAGTGATATTACCATTTAATTAGTAGACATGGAAATTTATATAATATCAATGTAAGTTTAAATAAAACATAACTAACAATAAATATATCATGTTAACCAAAATTATTGATAATGTTGGGTATAGGGAAAAAAATTGGATAACAACTCTAGTATATAAAGTATCGCTGAAGTGAATTCATGAAATGATTTATGCCATGGATGGGGCTCATTTTCCATTGTAAAAACAATTTAAAAAAATTAACTAGGTGTAACCAAAAAATCAAAGAGAAATTTACGTGGTGAAATATTAGATCATGAATCCTCCCCCCATTATTATTGCCCAACATCATATTATTCTCCCAACCATAATAGTGGGGTATTAATGGACCTGTCAGACCACTGCACCCATATATCAGACTCCCTCTCCAGGACTCCATAACTTCCCAATGATAACACTATACACAAACCAGAGGTAATATCATCCCATGAATATTCCTCTCATTACAATTGATGATAAGAATCATCTGGTCCTTAAAGGATGTATCAATTTCAAGATCAGAACAATCAACACATATCATGTGAGAGAGGACATGTTGGAATCTATAGTGATATGAAATTTTAAAAAAATCATGAATAGAACTATAGAACATTGGATGATTTAGTTCAGTATTCCATTGTATGGACCCTCTCCACTATCTCCAATGGTCTAATGAATCTAGAATCTACCATTATGTTCTCCGAGATATGAGATAACCGCATCCTCGGTGGAACCTGAAGAAAAACTCAAATACTAACCACGAAATCTATAGGTCATATATGATGGTAATCTTATAATTTATAATTATTCAATGTAATTGGAAACAAAATCCTAGTCAAGTGAACCTACTTAAATTTTTATTGCATGAAATAGGGTCCAATGACAACTAACTCTCTCACGTCTAATCAGCACTACAATGAACAAAATATCCAGCCTAAAATACCTCAAAAGGATCCATTTGGATCAATAAGTGGAATCTATTATTATTTGACAACACCTTGAATATTATAATATTTCTATTAGAAAAACTAGATACTAAAAAACATGCCCATCACAAGTCCTCTAGAATTGGAATCTTCTACTCAGATTTTCTATTAGTTGGGGGATGGTAGGTTATTCTCAAAAGATCATATAATCCCAATTACTTATAAATTCCATACCAGAACCATTATAGGAAATAAAGATCCAAGTCAAAAATTATAATCCTCATAACATAATAAAAATGAACCATATGATATACCAAGAGATTACCCATATTGTTAATAGTGAAGGTATTTATAACAATCATGAAATTTAATAAATTTATCTATTAGTCCACATTTATCCATATTGCTGCTTTTTTCTATGGTATCCTAGGAAATCTAATCATGAAGTTTATGGTGACATCATCCCACATCCATTAAGAAATAATTAATGGGTTTTATTACTAAATAGACCAATAATGATAAAAATCCACCTATTTAATGATGAAAAATCATGCCACAATTCATTTCCTCTCTTTCAACTTCCATAGACACAAGTATTTTCTCTGGATATCATGATAAATCAGTTTAAAACAATGATGTACTTTTCATTTTTATGTATTAAATTCACCCATGAAATCCTAATAAAATCACACATGAACCCATATATGGACATGCATAATAAAAACCTCATACCAAGAGACCAACTTTATAGTACTACCCTATAGTATATTTCATCTGTATAAGTTAAGAACTCTAGTTTATATATCATCCCTATCTTTATATCATATTAAAGTATGGGAATAACATATGTTAATGTCATATTATCTTGTCAATAAGACTCCAGAACATACAAATTAATTTATGTATACACCACTATCATCCTCCACACATCAAAATATTATTATACTTAATCAATATGTATCTTATTACTCAGATCAACAAGAAAATTCATTTCCATTTCTTTTTATATATACCATCTCAATGTCGAAAGACTGCTGATATATGACCCACCTCCTTTACTAAAGGATTAGGAACCATTATAAAAGGATTTAATTTAGGCTCGTATGGTTTGTGAACACTACAAACCCCTATATCAATAGATAATGTCACCAGAATCCCATGATTTGTAAAACTACATCTAACTCCATTTCATGAGTAGGAGTTTTCCACACATTCGACCTCAAATGTCTTGAGATATAGGCTACAACTCAATATTACTATATCATAACCACAAATAAACACAACAATTTATATTCCATATACATCATAATACATTAAGTATTATTTACATATCCCTGGTAATGTGAGGATCGGTTTTGTGGTCAACCATCTCATGGATTTCATTAAATCATCCACAAAGGCATGAGACTAATCAAACTACACCAATTTCATGGTCTTCCTAGACATGTGTTCTGAAAAATTGTATAATTCATAGAAGAAACAAAGATGGTGGAGTTATAAAAACAAAATTATCTAAATCTTGAATAATTTTTTTTCTCAAGATACAATCAATTTGAACTTCTCATGGTCTACTGACACTCCATCCTCTGAGAAAGCATGTCCAAAGAAGTGAACACTACTAATCTAGATATGAAAATTTCATATATTTAAATAAATAGGATTCTCTATTGGTGTTATCATAGTGATTTTAAGATTTTTGGCATGATAAATTGTAGTATATGATTATACCAAGATATTATAAACTAAAAGAACAACAAAATGATCCAAAAATTTATGAAAGATCTGATTTAGCATGACCATGATTATCAAAAATTCAATCATTAGAAAAAAACATAACCACAAACATATAGAATCCATACCTACACCTAAAATAATTATAGAATATATATGACCGTATTAACCTCATCATAACATACATTATCCTTATTTTAATATTAGATAACATCTAAGCACCTCCAAATTGATCAATGAGATCATCAAGCTGTATAAGAGGATATCAATTCATGATCTTATGTCTCTGAGAATATACACATAAGAAAAAAATCTTATCATACTTAATAGTGAAAAATATTATAGAAATCTAATTTAATGTATAGGTCCATATGAAACACATAGATTCTAGATCTCCCCATGACATATTCAACTCTTTTAACTCCACTGGTTCCATCCATTAAGTAGGGAAAGGAATTTTTAGAGTACTATAAATAACATGATAGTGGAGTAGATATCCCGCTCAAGTTTTATGCAATATATTTATTCATAATATATATATATATATATATATTATTCCAATATTAGTGTAAATTTACTAAATTAAGGCTCAACTTTATCCAGAAAAATGATTTTTTATGTGGGTTGTGAGATAATTCAATATTTACTAAATTTATCCTTAATGATCTGCCTGATGATACCATTAACCTTGGTGAATATTTAATCCCCCTTATGGAAATTTTAAAGTAAATATCCTATTATAGCATACAATATAATGACATTATATAACTTCCCAATCCATATTTAGAATCAAATTAAAACAATATATTTCTAGAAAAAATAACTCCAAAAATATAGAAATTTAAAGAGAACACTCATTGAAGAATATGATTACTAGGTATCACATCCCTAATGTCATTTAGATGGTCATAATACCATTTAATATATCAATAACCAAACAAATGATAACACCTCAACCCCAGTAGCCTAGACTTGGTGTCTTAATTTAATACATTTGAAAGATTATAAGGAATCAAATCTTGAAGGACTAAAATTTTAGTAGTTCTTGAGAACTATATTACATACATGATATCAATATTATATTAGGAAATATAAAATAAAATATAATATATAACAATGAAAAAATAAACAACATCTTTTAAATTCATTTAAATAATTCATCTTCATATCTTGGGGAAAGGAAACAAAATAATTGTTAACTAAAATGCTTAGTATGGGTATGTGTACAGTGGATGAAATACTGATTTAATGAGAATAAATCATCATATCATGTTAAATAACTAAGAACACATCCCTTCTAGATAACTATATACGACATAATCAATAAGGAAAGGAAAATAATTGAATAATATGCCATTTAATCATTAAGCTGAGAATAAAATTCATCCATAGATAATGTCAAAAAATATATAACATAGATAATAATAATAACAACAAAATAATGCTTTTTTAAAATTATGAATTATTGGTAGAAAATTTTCTTAGGTACATGGTACCTTTTCCTTCATGACCTTTCATAATACGATTTACCATAATGGGTAAAAACCCATTTAATTTATCCAACTCATTCATCTCAAGAGAGTGCTGATGAATCAAGGGGAACAATTTAAATAGTCCCAAAATATGATGTACCAATCCAAATAATTTCTAATATATCGAATAATTTATTTAAATTCATTAACAAAGTACCTTATCAAATATATGTATTGTGTAAAAGATAAATACTTACCAATAATTTCTCCATTAATCATATAACCTTCAAGTACACACTGAAAGTAAAAACGGTATATGATTTGGAAATAATTATACCCATCACATAATGGTATTTATAAATAAAATAAAAGTTATTTATAATGTAAAAATTTCTCAGGGATGTTAACATCTTAATATATTTTTAACAATCACAAAAAAAGTGAGATTCCAAAGATAACTTTTACTACTAAGAAATTCGCAAGTCAAAACCCATTGGATGAAACAATTCAACATGATAATAAAAATACCATAAATTTCAGTAAATAATGATATTAAATTAAAATTGGTTAGTATATACATCACACAAAAGAAGTCTAGAATATGACATTTATGTCATTGATGAAAAAAGTGAGATGAAAATCTCATACATTATGCTTGATTTTTGTTGACTTCTCTTTCAAATAATTCATAATGGTTTTAATAATTTTATTAAAATACAATATAACCATATTAATATCAATGATATAACATATAATAATTTTTATAAAATATTGTAACATATTATTTACTAATATTTTATTATTTTCATCATTTTTGTTGTTCATTGCCAGATTTTCAGAGTACGTTTAGACTTCTTTTGTTATTACTATTAATTAGGCAATGTTTTCATAATATAATTTTTTTTGAAATATTATTTAAGTATAATATATATTCAGTATATTTAAGTTTATAATAATCTATAAAATTTGGAGATAGGAACAAAAAATCACCATTCATGGACACAGTATGCAGTACGTACGCATGGACAATACTTCGATATCTTTGTCGTATTAAAAAAATGAAATGTAAATGATATATAATTCATTTATAAATAAAATATCTTATTTATGTCATTTATTTTTTATTAAAATCATCCTTTACACATTCCATGTATATAGTGAACGACTCACATCCCTTTTAGGAGGCGATGGTCCACATGTCCGCAAACGAAAAAAATCCTATTGTCCCAAAATGGAATGAAAAATGTTATGTGTTATATAAAAATTCTAGATTTATAAATGAATAAAAAAATAATATATATCATATATAAAATATAAGTAAATCATAAATCAAATTATAAAATGTGGTAATGGAAGAAGGAACGACATCAGTTCAAGACGTGGTAGTTCTCCGTACACATGAACTATGATTGTGCATCCCATTGGATAGATTTGTGTGAATTTGTAGGTATAAATAATTTCCTAAAACATCTGATTATATTTAATATAATAAGGAATTATATTTTCATGATATAAAATAACTGAATGGGTGGATAAGTAAATGAAACAAAGGGATCATTTAAGAATGTTCCCCTACGGGGGTAACACCATCCAAAGATCTTCATTGGTTTCATTTTTAAAAAAATTGAGCCTACATTGGTGACTATAGTGATTTTAGTAGATTATTTTGGAATATTATGGATGAAAAAAAGGTAATGAGATGTGTGAATAAATACAAGGGGATATTTCATTTTTACAGTGTAGGAGGAGTGGCATTTTTGTACATATAAACATTAAACACTATTGAGAGACCTTCCTTACATCATATACATCCAATAATGAACCAACACTGATAAAAGGGAGTGTATGGTCGAAATATTTCAATATAATAATATTTGAACATGTTTATTGGTAATTGTGTCCCTTATGTTTATGGTTTAGTCTCTTGTTATGCTTAATTTTATCTTAATCACAATAATTAATTTTAATTACATTCACTAATTTTTTTGGTAAAAATATAATTTTAAATAATCAGACAATAACAATTATTTTGTTTCCAAAAATTTGAACTATTTTTCCAAATTCAAATGACATAATAGAAAAAAATTAATTCAAAATTAATCTCAGAGACAAGACGACAAAGTTGGATTATAAATAGAAATTGTTCAAAAGTTTGTTTTACTTTTATAACAAATTTCAAAGTGAAATTGATTAAAGTGAAGTAAATTATATTAACAAATATATATTATATATAATTTTACATTTAAAACAATTTGAAATATAATATAACCTTATACATTTTTTATAAGAAATTTATTTTTCAATTAAAATATATTAATTTTCACTATTCATCAAAAAAACATCTGAGAAACATAAATAAAATTCACCGTAACCAAAATTTGACGTTAAGATTTTAAAATGATGATTATTTTATCAAATATTATTTTTAAAAGGGTCATATATAATATTTATTATAGGAGATTCATTACAATGTTGTAATATTTCCTCTATTAAGAAGTAGGTTTTTGTGTAAAATTGGGGTTTTTCTTATCTTATACATATCAAATATATTGGATGAATATAAAAAATATATGATGAAATGTGTAATATATATAAATTCCATTAATCTAATTTGATAATACTAATTCATGTAATTTTAATTTATTAATTTAAAAATACTTCATAGAATAAATATATATATATTTAAAAAAATCAATCCCTTCATATTCATTTTATTTTTATATTCATTTCTAACTAATTGGGAACCATTGATTTAAACTAAATATTTTTATAAGTTAGTTGATATTTTTTCACATCCACTAATTTATATCTTGGTTTTATCTCATATGATAAAATTATATTATCTTAATAATATATATTTTTTGGGAAAACATGTTCTTTTGGGTAATGAAAGCTACCAGACAATGTCATTATTTCTCGTAATGCAAGCTAACTCAGTGTTTCATTAATTAAAATAAATGTAATAGATTAATATAAAATATTAATTTTATAGTATTGTATTAGGGTTTTGTATTCCACTCTATTCATGGTATTCCATGTCACACACACTATTAACGACAATGTACTTAATTTAGAATTTCAGTGTGTCATATTCTCCCCAACAAAATTAAATTTCTTCCTCACAATTTAAATATGATATGATTCATCAAGGGTTTGGTATTTTAAAATACTATTGTATAAAATTAATATCATAAATAGGGTTAATGACACATATTATTAATAAGAGGGAAATTAAATTGTGAAGTTCACCACAAAACCAGTCATTCAAATAGGAGAACATTATTTAAAACATGTATATGGAAGTGAAATAGGACCATCAAGTTTTGATTTTGAGTGATAGAGAACATTTTTAGTTGAAAACTCATCACTATAAAACCTTAGTTTATTTTTATGAAAATGGATATTTAAATCATAATAAAATGATAATAAGAGATTTTGTTTTCAAAACCGTTTTCCTAGTTTTGAGGAATTCATTCACACTCTATAAATATAATTAAATATATGGTTCTATTTCAAGAAACAATATTATCCATTTTTTTATCAAAAAATTCACACTTCATTTATTAGCATAGGTTTCATCATATGGTGATGTAAAACATTAACCTATAAATCCTCCTCCATATATCAAAATAAAACATTTCATAAATAGTGATCCTTTCAAAATATCAGGATCCAACACTTTAGAATCATTTCCAGGGTAATTAGTAGTATCTAATTTACCTTATCCACATTAATCTACTGTTTATCCAATAATCATTGTCTCAACATCTGGAACATATTAAGGGTTATCTTTCCTTCAAACATGCTCATTTTAAAAAGTTTAGGTTGCTACATAATCTCTTTTTATAGTACCACTCAACATATTCTCTCAAATTAATAATGAAAATGTAATATAGTACAATACTTTTATATTTCATAAATATTATGATGAGAAAATCACCAATAAAATAAATTTACATCAATTTTCATGGATCCAAATATAGATGTACATTAATCATTCCACATCAGTTGTTTCAATATCATATGAGATACCTTGATTGCTTAGATTCTTATGAGGTATGTTATCTTGATAGTTGGGGAATTGTTTTGAATATTTTCCCATCGTATTTTAGATTTAACTCCTAATAACAGTGTCTTTATCCTTCCCATTTCATTCTATTTCCTGGTAACCCTTATGTAAACACTTATAAGGAACACCCATTCCATTTGATAAACTACTAGGGTGTTTCGTTCCATAGTTATCACATTGAGAGAATCATTTATTCCCATCTTCCCTTTTTACATGATTTGTTTTCAATAAAATAATTCTATTTCATAACATTTCATCCATAAGACTTGGAGAATTATTTTTCTATCTTGATATCACATGAAACTATTTCATCATATATAGAAAATGTTTGAGACACAAGTTCCCTTCAAATACTTGGATTAACCCCATTAAATAATATCTCAATCTTATAATACTTTTTGCGTATAAAATCTATATAATACCATGATAACCTCGTAAAGGTATCTTCATAATCTATAACTATTTCTTTATAAAATTTTCAATTTCAGGAACATTATTGTTATATTAGTTTATCACTCACAAGGGAAACATTTATCAAATATTTTGTCATTAAAAGCTTTTTATTCCAATTATATTTCCTCTTCCTCTCTAGTATACTAGATTGACGACCACCATAGATCTGCATCACATTAAAACAATACAATCGAAGTGTAATAATTCTGTTTTCACATATACCAACTCCATTAGTTTCTTCTCCAAAGACTTCATCCATTTTCAGCCACCATTGGATCAGTAGTCCAAGATGATGGGCTTCTACCACATAAAGAGATCCAACATCAAAGAATATTGTTATGGAATAAGTTTACCGATATAAAAATTATAACGAACCATACTTTACATACATTGTTATTACTTCAGAATTGAATCATACTTATTACAACAGATAACAAAACCATGAAAGGACCGTATAGGTATAGTGTATTTAGAAACTGGGAAACATAAACAACTAGTTCATAAAGCATCTATATTGTCTCCTATTTATTTCATCATATTTAGAGTCTCTTTTGGCATAACCTACTTAATACCCTTATTCCTGACCTGGGGAAAATAAAACATAAATAAGGGTGAGCTCAAATGCTTGTTATGGGTAAACAAAATAAATACCAATCATATCCTATTCATAAGAACATAACATTTCGAAAATATTAACCTGCAAAAGAGATCATAATATCATAAAATGGGATAAATCATAGCAGTGAAATATAATCCCAATAATCATAACTTAAAACATGAAACTTTGTGGAATAAACACATAATCATATAAAATCATTTCATATTAGTCATGGCTCATTACCAAGACCATCATACCGGACAAAGTCCATTACTGAACCGAGTTCACTCCTCATTCCAGTCCTGTATCACTAAATCAGATTAACTTGCCATTCCAGCCATGTCTATCTCATGAGATATAAATCTTTACCCAATGCATTGGAGGGAGATATAGGTCCGACCCATCTCATAATGATATCATTCTTATGTGACCCACAAGATCATAAATCATACATCATAGCATAACCCATGTAATAAAAATGGGATTTTTAAGCATCATTCCATCATAACATAATCCATAAGATAAAAGGACATCATAAAAATAATCCATCATAACATAATCAAATAAATGTAAAAATATGGATTGAAACATAACCCTATATTATCTTATATGGAAAATAATTTTGATAAAACACTTGAACTCCATTCTTGAGGAAAATATCCTTTCTACTTCAATCATTTTTTCCTTTCTTAACATGTCATACAATTTTAAACAAAATTAAGTTGATTAAAATTAAATGTGAAAACTTGTAAAGGAAGCTTCATGGAAATAATGTTCTATGAAATCATAAAAATCCATTAATTTTGTATAAGTTAAAAAAACATTCTTCTCGTACATTGGCCGGAAAAGTCAAAATGTACCTCGTACTAAAAATGACAAAATATTCCTTTCATATATTTTAATAAAATCTCACCAATGGGTAAAATTGGATTTAAATAGTTTTAGGAGGATAGAAATAATATTACATATTGAGAAAATATGGATGTGGATGATAAATATTCCCCAGTAAATTATGAAGTATAAACAATCTTGGACAAAAATGAGATTGCGAGATTTTCCCTTACCTTAGGTCCGATATGCTTTGTACATGTCCGAAGATCTTGTATAATGATTTAAATAATGTTATTTACTTATTCCATAATCATAATCATTGTTATGATATCATATATGGTCATATTCATAGATTTTTATTAGTAATATTTCATTGTTACTTGTTTTTCGGGTGTTCATTGCTTTATGTTCTTATGCATGTTTTGTTGAATAAATTATTATTCTTATTTTTAGGTTATAGATTACTAATTTACAGAATGGTATTAGTGTAATATATATCATATTTATTCATTCAATTCAATTATATAATCATTATTCAATGAAGATCATGTAAAACGAGTCACATCACATCGTGGAGACGGTAGACCGTACGTACGCACGAGCGATGATATCGTTCCCATGATCGTGGAATTTTATTGAGGTGTATGTATACTATTTCAGAATCAATATCACTTTACAATAATCATATATAGTTATTATTTACACCATTATACCCATCCAAGTAAGTTGGTGGTGGAAAACAGATTACACCACGGCGTGGAGACGGTATTCTGTACGTACGCACGCGCAGTGATTTCGTTTTCCGTAGGATGGATAGAAGATGAATTAGGGTTGCTTCATATTTATAATAACTTATCAGTATATGAGTGATACTGATGTTATTACTTCATAATTAAATTACTAAATAAGAGGAAGTATAATAAGAAATAAATTCGAAAGAATCGGTAACGGATATTACCTCTTCTTCAACACGCCTCTTTGAAACCTCCTCTTAGGGCACTAGAATTGGTCTTTTAAGAAAACCATGACCTCTAGTATAATTATAGGTATGTTGAGAAAGGAAATGGGCAGGGTTTGGCTGATATTTAAGGCTCAAATTTGTGTGAGGGGGAGAGGGAGGAGGTTCCCTTTTATAAGGGAGGAAAGAGGCACCTTAGGAAAAACTTCAAATATTATTTAATAATAAAGTCATATTCTGTTAATAATAGATAAAAATTTATTTATTTCGAAGATAAAGTGGGGATGGGTCCAAATACTCTCAACCAATAGGTTTTAGACAAGTTTATGTCACTATTTTAACCTTATCATTTAGATTTAACTCTAAGTTAAATAATTTAACTTTTACCGTGTCTTCTTGTTTTCTTATAATATATAGTTAATAACATACTATAACAAGACAAACGAACCCCAAGTGGGTAATTATTAATATATATATAATTATCTAAGTCATTTGGCTGATCCTTAGATTTTTAAGAATCGAATAATAATTAATAATATAATATTTGTTTTAAATACTATTTTATTTTAATTTTAAAACTATTTGGTAATTGATTTTTGTGAAACTTATAACAACATTATTAGTTCAAAAAAAGTTTATTAAATAAATTCAAACATGTAATTTTAACCTATAAAATTAGTGTAATTCATATAAAGTCTGAAATTACATTTATCTTGGTATTTATAACACCAATTATGTTAATATTTCATTAATAAAGTAATTACTGCATCATCATTGTGTAATAAATAAATTAAATTATTCAATGTCTAAAAATTAGAAATAAAATATCATTATGTAGGAAATCATTTTATCTTTCTATTGAGTACTTATAGTCCAAATTATATTATGTATAACCCTATATTAAAAATGTTTTTATTTATTAAACTTTGATTTTAACTATTTTAACACTTCTTTAAATAAAATAATAATAAATGTCCTAATCTAATCCAAGTGGACCTAAATGGTAATATTTTATTCCTATGGTTGTTTTTGGTCGAATTAAACTTATCCAATATAATTAGGACATGTTCTTGGGTAATAATAATATCATTTTAACCCTTAATTACCATATTTACTTTTAACAGTGGTAAATAAAAGTAAAAAGTTACTATTTACCAAAAATTATTTTTATCTTATTGAACCACATTTTACTCCTTTATATTAATCGTGTCTCTCGGATTTTCAAAAATATGCTCACAGAAGCGGTAAAATTAAGTTTTATGTAAATTTTCGAATTCTCCAAAGTGGTGGGTAAAAGACGGTGAAAAGTTCAATAAAATTTTTATATATCTAAATTTTTTATAAAATGAATCCAATGAATTACATTGAACTTATATATGTATTATGTATACATTTTTAAATAAAATAAATTTATATAAAATAAATAATTATTTAAATAGATAGTCGGTTTTCAAATAGCAACCTAGTGTTTTCACTATTCATCAAAAATTGGATGTTTTCAGAAAAATACCAAAATTTATTCCTAGGCTAATTTCGATATTCCAAATCCAAAAATGAAGTCCATTTTGAAATATAAAATTTATAAAATTTCAAAAAGTGTGTATTACTATTCATAAAGGCTAGTTTATATAATATTTTAATAGCATATCGTTGTTTAGTGAAACTCGGTATTGAGTACAACACATGCTATCATGGAAGGTCATGATTGCATGTAAAGCAAGCCAAGCTAGTGTTGTGTGTAAGGAAAGATTTTTTGATGTTGCATAAAAGTATATACTTCTCAGAAAATATCAGGATATTACATTCTACCCCCCTTAAAATAAATTTCTCCCTCGAAATTCGTCACTTCGTAACAAACAGATGAGGATGCCTCTCTCTCATAATATCCTCAAGCTCCTATGTAGCTTCTTCTAATTGTTGGTTCCTCAAAAAAACTTTCACCAAACGAGTGGTCTTGTTTTGTAGAACTTTTTCACTACGATCCAGAATCTCTATCGGCTGTTCTTCATTAGAAAGATCTTTCTCCAGCGGTACAACTTCTGAGCTGAGTACATGTGAACGATCATGTATGTACATTATGAGGAGAGATACATGGAACACATCGTGAACTTGAGAGAGATTCGGTGGAAGCGCCAATCGGTAAGCTACCTTCACCACATGATCCAGTATTTCGAAAGGATCGATATACATATGTCTCAGCATTCCCTTCTTTCCAAATCTCCTTACTCTCTTCCGAGGAGATATTCGTAATAACACTTTATCAACCACTTCAAACTATAGGTCTTTTCTTCGATTGTCGGCATATTTTTTTGGTCGACTTTGAGATGCTCTTATGTGTTGTTGAATAGATCTGACCTTATCTGCCATCTCATCAACAAGATCAGGTTCTAATAGCTTTCTTTCCCCAACTTCATCTTATGAATTTGGAGTCCTGTATTTCTTTACATAGAGAGATTCATAATTAGCCATCTAAATACTGGAGTGAAAGCTATTATTGTAAGAAAATTCCACCAAAGGTAGGTGTTGATCCCAGCCACCTTTGAAATTCATAGAGCAAGCACTTTACATATGTTCTAGAGTTTGAATTGTCCTCTCAGACTGACCATCTATCTAAGGATGATAAGTAGTGCTGAAACTCAACTCTATATCTAGTGTATATTGAAGACTTCTCCAAAACTTTGAGGTAAACCTTGGATCCTGATGAGATATAATGGAAAGTGGTTCTCTATGAAATCTTACCACTTCCTTCACATATATACCGACAAGCTGATCTAGAGAGAAATCTTCTCTAATAGTCGACTTCATAAGATGATCAACTATAACCCAGATAGCATTATTCCCTTTGGATGTTTTAGGAAGTCTAGTGAAAAAGTCCATAGTGATGTTTTCCCATTTCCATTCGGGTATGGGTAATGGTTGTAACATTCCTTCAGACTTCTGTCTCTCACCTTTAACTTGCTGATAAACCAAGCATCGAGAGACATATTCAGCAACATCTCTTTTCATGCCATCCCACCAGAAGTACTCTTTCCGGTCCCTATACATCTTCATGCTTCCAGGATGAATAGAGAAGGAAGAACTATGAGCCTCATCCAGTAGATCCTTCTTTAATTCTGGGATTGGAGGAAACCAAACCCGATTCCTGAACCTTATTATCTCATCACAATAAAGGTTGAATTCAGGAACATTTCTCACCTTCTTTTGTAACTCTACATCTTCTTTTAATGCCTCTCTAATCATCAAATGTATAGATGGTTGAAATTTCATTTGAGAAAGATAATATTTTCCCCTTCCATTATAATTCCAAGATCCATACTTTGTAAATCCATAAATGTTGGATCTTTTGTGATCCCCATCATGGATAAGCTGGCATGGTCTTGTCTACTTAATGTGTTTGCCACCTTGTCTGCTTTCCTGGGGTGATAATGAATTGAGTAGTCATATTCCTTAATCAACTCCAACCATCTTCTTTGGTGCATATTCAACATCTTTTGTGTGAAAATATACTTTAAACATTTATGATCAGTATAAATATCACACCTTTCACCATAAATATAATGCCTCCATATTTTTAATGCAAAGATTACCGCGGCTAACTCCAAATCATGAGTCGGGAAATTTTGCTCATGGATTTTCAACTATCGTGAGGCATAAGCTATCACCATATCATTTTTCATGAGAACACACCCTAGTCCCATCTTGGATTCATCAATATAGATCACAAACCTTTCTCCACTACACGACAGTGTGAGCACAGGTGCACTGGATAACCTTCTTTTCAACTCCTTGATATTTTTTTCACACTCCTCCATCCACACGAACATAACTCCTTTTCGAGTCATCCTAGTGAGTGGATTAGATAATCGTGAAAAATCTTTCACAAATCATCGATAATATCCAGCCAAACTAAGAAAAATTCGAATCTCGGTTACAATTGTTGGTCTCGATCATCTTTCAATAACCTCTGTTTTTGCTGGATCCACAGATATTCCCTCTTTTGAGATTATGTTACCCAAAAATGAGACTTTTTGAAGCCAAAATTCACACTTGGTAAAGTTGGAATAAAGCTTCTCCTTTCTTAGGGTCTTTAATACAATTATCAAGTGATCTTCATGTTCTTACTTGCTCTTTAAATATACAAGAATATCGTCTATAAAGACTACCAAAAACTGATCAAGATAGTCTCTAAAGACTCCATTCATTAGATCCATAATGATAGCAGGGGAATTATTAAGACCAAATGGAATCACTATAAATTCATAGTGTCTATACCTTGCACAAAAAGTCGTCTTTGGTATATCCTCTTTTTTGACACTTAATTGATGATACCCTGAATGATGATCAATCTTGGAAAAGTATTGAGCTCTGCGTAGTTGGTCAAATAAGTCATCAATGCATGGGAAAGGATATTTATTCTTGATAGTGATCTTCTTAAGTTCTCAATAATCAATGTAGAGTCTCATTGATCCATATTTCTTCTTTAAAAAAATAGGTGCTCCCTAAGGTGACTCACTAGGGCGTATGAATCCATTATCACGATTCTCTTGGAGTTGCTTCTTCAATTCCTACAACTCAATTGGGTCCATTATATATGGTATCTTTCAAAAAGGCATAGCACCCGGTATGAGTTCTATTGAAAACTCAACTTCACGATTTGGTGGAAGACCTGGAAATTCCTATGGAAAGACATCATCAAACTCCCATACAATGGGAATATTATTAATCATGAGTTTATCTCCAACCATTCGAGATAAATAACCTTTATTTAGTGGAATCAAGACCCATAAGATGGAAGAAATTTCCACTGGAAGGTTATGTTCATCCTTTCATCGATAGATTATCATAGATTGATCTGGAATATGAAATGTGAGTTCCCTTCTTTGGAAATTGATATGAGCTCCATATAATGAAATCCAATACATGCCAAGAATCACATCAAATTCCACTATATGAAGGATCACAAGATTTGCAGGAAGCACTTTCCCATAAACTTCAATTGGAGAAGAATTGTACACTTTTGATGCGACTGTACTGCCATTAGGGGTTGTCACAGCTAACTCAATATCTAACTGCTGAGGAAATATGGAGATAACCTTAGAAAATTCTTCAAAAATAAATGAGTGGGTGGATCCAGAATCAAATAAAACATTTTATACTTTAGAGTGGATTGTAAGTGTACCTTTCACCACTTCATTATCGTACTCCACATCGCCGATAGAAATTTCATGTGACTTTCCATTCTCTTTGGCCTTATGAGTTTGTTGACGTCGATCATTATCAACAATCCTTGCATTAGGGCATTGATTCGTATAATGACTCATTTCCTTGCACTTGAAATATTGAAGTGTAGGAGGTGCATTCTGTGTATCCGTTTCTTTGTTCGCATCATTAGACATATTTATCCCCTTATTTTGAAATTCAACTGCCCGATGACCTTCTTTTACAAACTTAAAACATTTACTTGTCCCTTTTAGACAATTCCCTCCATGTTTATTTCCAAACTTTGAGCATAATGGAAAACTCATCTTCTTTTCAGTGTGGTATTTAAATTTTTCTTTGAATTCCATTTTCCTCTTCTTATCAAACCCATATGACTGATGGGTTACTCCAATCTCCATCTCAACCTTGAGAGCACATCGAACAATTTCCTTGTAGCTATTGAAGTCCCTTATGGATAACTCCCTTCGAAGACTTGGTTTTAAGCCACTACAGAATAGATTGATCTTACTCTCAGGTTCGATAATAATCCCATAAGCATAGCATGAAAGCCTTGTAAAATTTTCTTCGTAGATACCAACAGATTCATCATCCTTTTTCTTTAGTTCAAGAAACTCCTTCTCCATATTTGTTCTAAGAATACGAGGCAAGTACTTATTGAAAAATAAGTTCTTGAACTCATACAATTCCATGGAATCAATTTCATCCCTTTGATTCATATTCTTAATAAGATTCCACCATTGATCAGCTTCACCTTTCAAACGATATATTGCTAAGATAACTTTATCATGTTTAGAACATTACGGGACTAAAAATATCTTTTCAGTGGTACTGATCCATTGTTCAACCACTAGTGGATCAGAAGACCCACTGAATGAAGGTGGACGCTGCCTCATGAAGGATTCAACAAAATGTTTCTCCATCCCTTGCTTGTTTGGAAGTCCAGCATGATTCATAGCTTGAGAAATTTGTTTGAGCATGGCTACAAGATTTCGCATTCCAGCTCCCATAACGTTTGGTTGCTCATGGGGACAACCATTGCATTTCCCATCACATTCAGCATTAACATGGTTCCTTCAGGTTCCAGCCATTGACTAAAACTAATAATCATAGTGTGAGAAACACTAATCATAATAGAAAAACCACATAATAAAGAATAAAATTTCACACTATAGGTTTTATCATAGGTTACTCATGGATATTTCTAAAATACTAAGATTTTGTTCTATTCTTAGACATATCCTTAGGGTTCTTACTAAGGCTTTCACATCCTATTTTCCGAAGGTTGACTATACCTTTCCTCTGATACGAACTATAACGACCCATACATTACATACATTGTTATTACATTATAATTGAATCATACTTATTACAATAGATAAAAAAACCATGAAAGGACCGTATAGGTATGGTTTCTTTAGAAACTGGGAAACATAAACAACTGGTTCATAAAGCATCTGCATTATCTCCCATTTATTTCATCATATTTAGAGTCTCTTTTGGAATAACCTACTTAATAACCTTATTCCTGGCCTGGGGAAAATAAAACATACAAAAGGGTGATCTCAAATTCTCATTAAGGGTAAACAAAAGAAATATCAATCATATCATATTCATAAGAACATAACATTTTGAAAATATTAACCTGCAAAAGAGATCATAATATCATAACATGGGATAAATCATAGTAGTGAAATGAAATCCCAATAATCATAAATTAAAACATGAAACATTGTGTCATACACACATAATCATAGAAAAGCATTTCATATTAGTCAATTCTCATTTCCAAGACCATCATAATAGACAAAGTCCATTACTAAACCGAGTTCACTCCTCGCTCTGGTCTTGTATCACTAAACTAGATTAACTTTCCGTTCCAGCCATTTCTATCTCATGAGATATAAATCTTTACCCAATGTATTGGAGGGTGATATAGGTCCCACACATCTCATAATGATACCATTCTTATGTGTGCCACAAGATCATAAATCATACATCATAGCATAACCCATGTAATAAAAATGGGATTCTTTAGCATCATGCCATCATAACATAATCCATAAGATAAAAGGACATCATAAAAATAATCTATCATAACATAATCAAATAATTGTAAAAATAGGGATATAATCATATCCCTATATTATCTTAGATGGATGATAATTTTGAAAAAATACTTGAACTCCATTCTTGAGGAAAATATCCTTTCTACTTCAAAAACATTTTTTCTTTCTTAGCGTGTCATATAATTTTAAACTAAAAGAAGTTGATTAAAAATAAACTTAAAAACTTGTAAAGGAAGATTCATGTAAATAATGTTCTATGAAATCATAAAAACCCATTCATTCTGTATAATTTAAAAAAACATTATTCTCATACTTTGGCCGGAAAAGTCAAAAAGTACCTCATACTAAAAACAAAAAAACATTCTTTTCATATCTTTTACTAAAAACTCATAAATGGTAAAAATTGGATTTAAAAAATTGTAGGAGGATAGAAATAATATTACATATTTAGGAAACATGGATTTTGATGATAAATATTACCCTGTAAATTCTGAAGTATAAACAATCTCGGATAAAAATGAGATTGTGAGATTTTCCTTTACCTTAGTTCTGATATGCTTTGTACGTGTCTGAACCTCCTCTATAATGATTTAAATAATGTTATTTACTTATTACAGAATCATAATCCTTGTTATGATATCATATATGGTCATATTCTTAGCTTCTTATTAGTAATATTTCATTGTTACTTGTTATTCGGGTGTTCAATGCTTTATTTTCTTTTGCATGTTTTGTTGAATAAATTCTTATTATTATTTTTAGTTTATAGATACCTCATTTACAGTATGTTATTAGTTTACTATATATCATATTTATTCATTCAATTCATTTATATAATCATTATTCAATTAAGATCATGTAAAATGAGTCGCGTCACATCGCGGAGACGGTAGGCCGTACGTACGCACGAGCGATGATATCGTTCCCATGATCATGGAAGTGTATTGAGGTGTATGTATACTATTTAAGAATCAATATCACTTTAAAATAATCATATATAGTTATTATTTACACCGTTATACCCATCCATGTAAGGTGGTGGTGGAAAACAGATTACACCACGGTGTGGAGACGGTATTCCGTACGTACGCACGCTTGGTGATTTCGTTTTCCATAGGATGGATAGAAGGTGAATTAGGGTTGTTTCATATTTATAATAAAATATAATTATATGAGTGATACTGATTTTATTACTTCATAATGAAACAACTAAAGAAGAGGATGTAGAAGAAGAAATAAATTTGAATGAATCGGTAACGAATACTACCTCTTCTTCAACACGCCTCTTCCAAACCTCCTATTAGGGCACTAAAATTGATCTTCGAAGAATACTAGGACCACCATAATGCTTCTAGGAAAGTTGAGAAGGGAAATATGCAGGGTTTGGCTGAGCTTTAAGTCTCAAAATTGTGTGAGGATGAGAGGGAGGGGTGCCCTTTTATAAGGGAGGAGAGGGGCACCTTAGGAAAAACCTAAAATATTATTTTATAATAAAGTTATATTTAGTTTATAATAGCTCCAAATTGATTTATTTCGAATCTAAAGTGGGGATGGGTCAAAATAATCTCAACCAATAGGTTTTTGACAAGTTTAGGTTATTATTTTAACCTTATCATTTAGATTTAACTCTAGGATAAATAATATAACTTTTACTGTGTCTTCTTGTTTTCTTATACTATATAAGTAATAAACTTACTATAACAAGACAAATGAACCCTAAGTAGTTCATTATTAATATATATAACCTTATCTAAATCATTTGGCCGATCCTTATATTTTTAGGAATAGAATAAAAATTAATAATATAATATTTGTTTTAAAATCAATTTTATGTTAATTTTGAAACTATTTGGTAATTGATTTTTGTGAAACTCATAACAACATGATTAGTTCGAAAAAAGTTTATTAAATAAATACTAACATGTCATATTAAAATATAAAGTTAGTGTAATTCATATAATTTCTCAAATTACATTTATCTGGGTATTTATAACCTCAATTATGTTAATATTTCATTAATAAGGTAATTACTACATCATCATTGTGTCATAAATAAATTAAATTATTTAATGTCTAAAAACTATAAATAAAATACCATTATGTAGGAACTATTTTTATATTTGTAATTAATATTTACAGTCGAAATTATCTTATGTACAACCCAACATTAAATATTTTTTAATTAAACATTGATTTTAACTATTTTAACACTTCTTTAAATAAAATAATAATAAATGTCCTAATTTGACCCATGTGGACCTAAATGGTCATATTTTTTTACTAAGGTTCTTTATGGTCGAATTAAACTTATCCAATAGAATTAAGACATGTGTTAGTGTAATAATAATATCATTTTTACCTTTAATTACCCTATTTACTTTTAACTGTGGTAAATAAAATTAAAAAGTTACTATTCACAAAAAATAATTTTTATCTTATTGAAAAACATTTTAATCCTTGATATTAACCATGTCCCTCAGATTTTCAAAATTCCCCTCACAGAAGCGGTAAAATTATGTTTTATATGAATTTGCAAATTCTCCTAGGAGGTGAGTAAAAGACGGTGAAAAGTTAAATAAAATATTTATATATATATAATTATTATAAAATGACTCGAACTAATTAGATTGAACCTATATAGGTATTATGTATCAATTTTGAGCTAAAATAAATTTAAATTAAATAAATAATTATTTTAATAAAAAGTCGGTTTTTTAATAGTAACCGAGTGTTTTCACTATTCATCAAAAATTGAATGTTTTCAGAAAAATACTAAAATTTCACCGTAGGATAATTTCGATATTAAGAATCCAAAAATGAAGTCTATTTTGAAATATAAAATTTATAAAATTTCAAAAAGTGGGTATAACAATTCATAACGTCTAGTTTATATAATATTTTAATAGCATATCATTGTATAGTGAAACTCGGTATTGCGTACAACACACGCTATCGTGGAAGGTCGCAATTTCCTGTAAAGCAAGCCAATATAGTGTTGTGTGTAATGAATGATTCCTTTGATGTTGCATAAAAATATATAATTGTTATAAAATATTAGGGTGTTACAGAAATGTTTATATGTAAAACACTAATTATGTTTCCTAAACATATACATATGTTTCTTAGTTCCATTACCATCTATATTGACTTTTTTAGTATGGAAACATCAACATTATCCATGACTACTGATACACTTCTTCCTTCCTAGTTCCTTTTAAAAACAATAAAATATTCTAGAGTTGATCATAAATCTATGTACATTGTATATTTATAAATATGGAATAACACTTAACATAAATTGAAATATATATTCACAACTAATCTAATAACAATTTAAAAGGATTATTTGGGTTTATATTTACGTTAAAATACATCATAATGATTTTTAATGAAAATGAGAATTATCATAATCATATTCCCTAGGAGTCTCAAACTAGGTGAAAAATGAGGCCCATTGTTATATACCAGGTTATGGTAGAGTCATGCCCAACGTACCTTTTCTGAGTTGTTACCCCTAGGTAAATACGTGTCAGAACCATTCCCACATGATGTATCCAAATACAAATTTATTCCTAACAACACCCACATAAACTATATATTACAAACATTCTAGGATATTCCTCTATACATATACTCAAATCATATCTTATGGTCATTTTAAATAATATATTTCTTCTAAATACTTTTTACATGGTCTCTCTCAAATATAATCTCGTACCAACAGTAGTGAACCAACCACAATATCCTGGAGCTTGTTCCTTATATTTATTATAATTTGAATATTACATGGAATAATATATTGAAGGAATTTTTTTTAGATTTTTTAGAAATCCTGATTACATATATTTTTCCAATATTACATTGGTAATTAGAAAATAAAACCTAATATAGAAATAATAAAAATTTACTGAATCCTTGATACTCATTCCAAGAATTCATCTTCAAATTGTAGAGAATTGAAATAAAATAAGAGTGAGATCAAATTGTCAGCAAGGGTTAGTATAAATCCAATGTAATAATGAATCAATGTGAATAAATCAATAATTTAAGATAAATAGATGATAAAATAGTCTATTCAAATAACATTATAAGGAATGATCAATATGACAATATAAGTAACTGAAACACATTCCATTTAATTAATAAAAATATAATGAAATGAATCTATAGATAATATCAAAGAAAAAATATCATGTATAATAATAATAAAAAATATATTCTCAATAAAATAAATTATCAGTTATTGGATTACATGTTTCTTAAGTACATGGTACCTTTAACTTTAAGTCCTTTAATAAGATAATGTAATATATTGGGTAAAATCCCATCTGATTTGGAAAACTGATTCACCTCATGAGACAACCAATGCATCAAGGGGATTAAAATAAATTGTTTTCAAACTAGTCATACCTGTCTATATTATTACATATATATCAAATAATCTATTTATATTCCGGAATAATGTTCGTTATCAAATATCCATATTGAGTGAAAGAAAATGATTTACCAATATTTCCCCAGTTAATCAAATAACTTCCAAGTACACTCAATATTTACAAATTGAATATGTATTAGTTAATAATTATACCCATCACATAATAATATGTATATATAAAATAAATGTGACATAAAATGGAAAATGGTCATAGGCAAGGGATTTTTTCATGAGAAACTTGACAAGAAAAAAAGCTAGATTGTAATGTTTACTCTTACAAATTGGTAATTTTCAATTCAAAACTCCTTGGACGAGATAATTCAATGTGAAATATAAAATAACATGAATAATTTTTTAATAATTAAATTAAATGAAATATTGTATGTATATACAATACAAAAAAATTTAGTGGTGAATATGTCATTTATCTCACAAATGTAAAAAGTGAGATAAAAGTCCATTACCTAATATTTATTATGGGTTGAATTCAATTTTATATAATATATAATGGTTTTAAACATGTTATTAAATAAAAATATTCCCATATAAATATTTTTGATATAACTTATATTCATTTTATAACATTTTATAACACTTTCTTTAATAATCTTTTATCATTTTCATTATTTTTAGTGTTCATTTCCATGTTTTTCGAGTAAGTTTTGACTTTTTATTTTTGTTACAATTAATTATATAATGAATTAATCATATAAATAATATAAAATTCTATGTAAATATCCTATATATTCAATACATATTTATTTATAATAATCCAGAATATTTGGATATTGGAAATTAAATGCATCGTCCAAGGAGATAGTAGGTCATATGTACGCATGAATGCTACATCCATTTAATTTAAATATTAAAAGAATGAAAATAATATGAAATATATGTATATTATAATTATAGTAACATATTTATGTCATATATTTGAATTAAATTAATATTTAATAAATTTCATGTACAACATGAACGAATCACATCTCTTTGAGGAGGTGGTTGACCATACATCCACAAACAAACTTATCATATTCTCGAAAAAGGGATGGCACAAAGGTATGTGTTATATGAAAATATGAAAATCATGAATACATTATAAATATAATATTTATCATATATAATCTATAAATACCTCATTATCTGAACCATTAAATGTGATAATAGAAGAACAAATGATATCATTTTGCGAGGTGGTAGTCTACCATACAAACAAATGATGATTAAGTATCCAATTTAATGGATGTGTATGAAAAAGTAGGTTGAAATATTAGCATGAAATATCTATGTATAACTGAGATAAATAGGATTTTATATAATAATTATATAAAATAATTATATAAAATAATTTAATTTGTGGAAAAGTAAATGAACCAAAAGTGATCCTTGAAGAATGTTACTTCCAATTTTGGTAATTCCTTTTAGTTTATACCAAAATACTTCTTTTGTTGTATTTTTGACCATTGATTGTATTATAGGAGGAGGGTATGGATTTTTTTTATTCATAAAGAGGATGTATGTGCCAAATTGGAAGAGAGGTGTGAATAAATGGGAGGTGTGTCTGCCTTTTTATAGCGGAGGAGTAGTGATATTTTTGTAAATATTAAAATTAAACACTATTGAGATGTCTCCCTTTCATAACATGTATCCAATAAAAAACATATATTAAATGGAGGATATGGTAGATATATGTCAATATAATATGTTTTTTACATGTTTCTACGGAATTTTGTCTCTTAAGTTTATGTTTCAATACCTTATTAAGCTTAATTTTACCATAATCACATTAAATAATTTTCACCAGTTTGACTACATTTTTTGGTAAAAAAATAATTTGAACATATTATAAATTATATATTATTATGATAAAAAAATGGAATCCATTTTTATAAAATTCTATAAAATAATCGAAAGGAATTAATTTAAACGTAATCCCTCACAGATGATGACAAAGTTTGTTTTTAAAGTGAAAATGTTCCAAAGTTTGTTAATTTTTTTAAATCCAATTTCAAAGTTTAATTTATACCAAAAAAATAAATTTGATATATCTATATATAATCTATATGATTAAATTTTAAAACCAATTTTAAATATTATTTACCCTTATAAATTATTGAGACGGAAAGCCAGTTTTCAATTATAATCAAGTATTTTATCTATTCATCAAAAAATGAAAATTCTCAAAAAAATACCAATGATTCAACCTAAAATATTTTTTTCATTATGATATCAAAAATAAAATTTATTTTTAAATATAAAATTTATAATATATTTCAAAAATTATCTATATAATAGATGCACCATTAAAAGGTGGATAAATTCCATTATAATAATATATGTTTTTATGTGTACAATTGGGGTTGTTGTAATCTTATTCTTCTAAAATATATTTTATGAATATCAAAAAAAATATTAAATATATAATATATATATTTCATTAATATCATTCAATAATATTAATAAATTTAATTGGTCAAGATAAAACACCTTTGAAGTATAAAAATAGTTTTTTTATAAAATCGACCCCTTATATTTATTTGGTTTATATATTCATTTTTAATTTAATAGTAACAATGGAAATTATCTATATACTTTTTACAATTTAGTTAATCCTATTCATAACCATAAATATAATGTCTAGGTTTTATCATATTATACTAAATAATAATTTATTTATAATATATTTTTTTCTATAAAACTTTGTATGTGTGTAATGCTAACCACCGAACCATATAGTTCTAGAATTAAATAAAAAATAAATATGTGTTGTGTGAATTACCAGATATATAATAGAATTATTTAAAATATTAAATATATTATAATGTATTAGGATGTTATAATCCTTTTTACGAATGGCGTTGTGTGTCATACATGGTATAAAATACAATGTTCTTACTTTGAAATATCGAGGTGTTTCACAAAATTCATTTTAAAATTGATATGTTTTAAGGGAACATGAATTTCGTATATCAAAAATGTAAGAAAGGGTTTATGAAATAATAATTGTTCTTTTATAATGGAAGGTATTTCATGGAAATTGGTTCGAGTAAACTGTATATATTTAATCTATGTCACCCCTCTTCATTGTGTTCTAGTATGAATCTGTTGAAATTATCCATCTAATCAGTACATAAGCTCCTATAATAGTGTACCCCATTACCTACCCCTATATCGACTCGGGTTTTGGCCCTGTCAGACTTTGGAATATTCCTATGAATAAATCCAGAGCTAGGCGCGAAGACGGCATGCGATTACGAGGCCCAGTGTGCCCAAAATTAATTTTATAAAAAATATTAAGTATTTTTATATACTATGCATGTGGCGGGGTTGTGTTATCTCATAAATTGTAGCTCAGAACGAGAATATGAGGGCACGGTTGTGTCTGGAATGTGCCTTTCCCCTAGGCAGGGTATAAACTTTATGGGTGTAAACCTGCTGTGAAAAAAGCCACCAGGGGCATTTTAGTAAATAAATTGAAATGTTTCTTTATGAACGTCGCCTTGAATAACTCCTGAACTGAGTCTCAAATCCCAATTCGGAGTGCTCTGCTGCATTAATAACGCTGTGTTTACCCTAGGCGCGACCTGATCTTTGTCCGCATCGGGTGCGGGGTCGGAGGCGAGTTGGGAGCTGGACAGTTGGATAGAGAGGATTTAATTAAAAAAATATATTAAATCCATCTCCTCTCACCTCTCCCTTGTGCATACGATGGAATGGAAGCCCCCCTCTGCCTCTTTGGCGACGAAGGAATCGGAGGCCGAATCTTCGAAAAAGGTGTTGTCGGACTCGGATCTTGACGATGGACTCTCCCAGATCGTGTAGCAGCAACTGTGGAGCATGCAAAGTGTTGGAGATCCTCCAAAAGGTAGGCGGCTTGATTTTTAAAATCCCAGATCCCATTTAAGCGTGTTTTTTCTTCAAATTATCATTAGGGATGTTTAGTTCGGGTCTCGAGCATTCCGAAACATGTTTCAGATCTGAATTTGGAGCACTAGTGTGCACCCAGTGGCTCCTGGAAGCATTCCGGCGGAAAGCCCAGTTTCCAATAGGCAGCGGTGGATTCCGGCATGCGGCGGCGGTCCAGTCAGGCGGCACGGTGGTTTCCGGCGAGACAGGCAGTGGTCCCGCCATAATTTTCCGGGAGTTTTATAAACCCCTGTAACTCACAAACAATAAATCCAATTTGTGAGCCGTTTACGATGACACCTTCCATGTGTCGAGGAAGACCTTTTAAACCCACTTTGGGAATTTTATGAGTTGGGTTTTTGTTTAGGGCCATGAAACATAGAAAATAATAACAATATTTTATTATTTTCATCTTCGACCCGCCGTAACTTTACACAGAGCATCCGATGGATGTGCCGTCAGTGAAATTTTGATCCTGATAGTAAAGATGAATTTTTAGGATAGTTTTTAGGAACTGGGATGGAGATCATGATGTGGGCCCCATGAGGCTGCTTTTGGGTGTTTATGGAGAAAGATAAATTTTTTGTCGAGTGTCCATTTGGGACGATCGAGTAATCAATCCAATGAGTTTTTTCTAGGTGATCACAATCGTGTGATTTGCTTGATGAGTTTTAGGGTTGTGGTTTAGGCCCCACCTAGGATGGCTATGTTGAATAGTGCCCTTTTCACTGGGTGTCTATTTTGGATGATCTAGTAGCTGATCGTGTGGGTTTTTTCGAGGGGATCGCATTGGTGTGATCCTCTTGATGAGTTTCGGGATCATGGTGTGTTCCCCACATGGGCTAGCTACAGTGAATAATGAATTTTTCCCCGGTTGTGTGTTTTTGGCGAGTTAATAGCCTATCCTACATGTTTTTCCTTATAGATCATGATGGTGGCCTCAGTATTGTCCTGGAGGTGCACAGTGTAGCATTGTGGCGGGTCACTCGGGTTACTGATGTTTGGACCAGCAGTGGTTGAGGGTACTCCCTTGGTTCCTTCCTACGAGGGTTCGAGAAGCATCACAACCTTAGTATAGGTTTTTCATCCTCTCGATGGGTTGTTTGATCTGTTAGTGTTTTGGAATCTCTCTGATGGGACCGGAGCGGGATCCTGTCGCATCTGTAGGATCAAAATAATGATGTAGATGCTCAATATACAAGAGGGGGGTGAATTGTATACTTTAAAAATTTCTTTAAACAAAGGAAAGATCTAAGTTTAAAAAAGTTAAACTAAGCAAATTCACAAGACCTCTAACACCAATTGAAAAATCAGAATAAGGAATGACGTTATAAACTTCAAGTTCTATGTACTTGCATAAAACTGGAAAGAGATTCCGAATGTAGGTTCCGGAAATATGGTACCGGAAATTGAAACTTAACAAAAGATTAAAATATGAGATTCTACCTTAAAGCGTATAGAATCTAAATGAAACAAAGTACAAGTAAGGAAGTATAAGTAAGTTATACTTTCCTTAAAATACAAAATGCTGTGGAAACAAACAAGTAGTAAAACTACAAGTAACAAGATATAAGTCTTATCACACAAAGAGAAGGGTATCCAACAACCTTGGATAAAGGTACCTTGATTTATACTTTCAAGCAAGTCTGTCTTACCCACACCAGGGTATGCCCTCGATATGACGATCGGAGTCTCTGTCTTGCTATCCCCGCAAGCCCTCAACTTCAAGGTAGTTGGCAACCTCTATCTTCCTTAGCAAGGAAGCCCTCAACTTCACAGTGTTGGAAGCCTCTGTCTTCCTATCCCCGGAATTCTTCAATTGTAATCACCAACATTCGGAGTCGCATGAAGCTTTGAGAGTTAATAAGAACCTCTCTCTCTAGAAATCACTTCAACAGCATGTATGCACAATGTTGAAGAAGTCATTCATTAGTCACCAGTTCATCCTTGATCGAGCTCTTTCAAATGAGCTCCTATTTATAAGCAAGGTCGGCCTCCTTTCCAACGGTCATGTTTTCCATAAAAGTCGGAGGGACCTGTACACGTGAAACTTAACCAACGGTTAGTTTATAACAGAATAGACGACATCATTTTATAGCAAAATAAGTGAAACAGAATGTATGACATCTTTTTAAGTCTTAAAATGTTCAGAGTGAATATTCGGAGTGAATGTTCGGAGTGAGAGAAAAAATATTAAAGAGTAGGCAGATTAAAACAACGTAAGAAAAATGAAAGTTCGGAGTCTAACCAAAAATATTATTCAGAGTCTAAATATATTCAGAGTGTATAAAACAAAGATGATCAGATTCTGTTTAATAGGTGAATTCGGAATGAGAATTCGGAATGAGAATTCGTTATCAGAATTCGTAGTGAGAATTCCTCATCAGAATTCGTAATGAGAATTCATCATCAGAATTCGTAGTGAGAATTCATCATCAGAATTCGTAATGAGAATTCATCATCAGAATTCGTAATGAGAATTCGTTGTCGAACTTCATATGGATTCGTATCCTGAATCTGGAGTAGAACATAATTAGAGTTCATATCTGGAATTCAGAATGAACCTTTATCACAGTTCTCATCTGGATTTCGGAGTGAATCTTTATTACAGTTCTTATCCAGAATTGGGATCCTAAAACAGAATACTTCATATCAAAGTTTCAAACAATTCTGAGAAAATAGAAATGAATCTGAATCTTATACTTAAGAAAAATATGGATGAAAATATGATAAGGATAATTTTTCTTACAAAAGCTATTTTCCTTATAAAGCGATTTTCTTAAAGATAAAGTGTTTGTGATTCTGAAAACAAGAAGGAATGGAAAAGTCATAAGGAAAACCTTATTGACTCAACAATCTCCCCCTTTTTGGAAAGCACAAACTTCCTTATGAAAAAGAAATTATAAGAAGAAAGAAAAACATTAAAGCTTATCTCCCTTTGATTTAAGGATATTGATGAATACGACTACCTCTCCCTTAAGCTTTGAATCTCTTAGGACCGTATTCTAGATTTCTGGAATGACATTTCATTACGAATAAGAAATTCATCTTTAATGAAAAACTCCCCCTAAGATAAACTCTTATTAGAGTTTGTTTTCTTTCTCACCCTTTTTTAATATTCTTTTTCCCCTTTTTATTCGGGTTCTTTTCCTTCTCCCCCTTTGTGATTTTCAAAAATAATTCAAAGAAATGGAAAATATAACAAAGTACCTGAAAAACAATTAGTAGCAACAACAAATGAAATGAGCAAGCACAAATTTTTATTAAGTTTGAAAATGCTCAACAACAAAGAAATTTAGATACAAAAAAAGATCATATCTGTCTATTTTGGATCTTTTTCCTTCACCATGAAACCCTTAAGAATAGTCTTTATCTTCTTTAAGTCTTTATGGTCTTCCTCATCTTGCTTCTCTAACACAACAATTATTGCACTTTGAGCTTAAATCTTTTCTTCCTGAGCTTTAAGATTTTCTTTATGAGCTTTAAACTTTTCTTCCTGAGCCTTCAATTTCTCTTCAATCTCAATCCGATGATCCCTTTCAAACATCCAGTTTTGAGAAACAGAAGTCAAGTTCCCATTCAGATCTCCGACTTCTTGAATCCGGAAGTTCTTTTCATCTGTCATCTTTTCTTCAAAGGATGAAGTAAGATCATTTATCTTCCTGTATTCTGTCTCAAAGGAATCATTCACATTATCTTGAAATTCATCAAATAGCCTCATATCTTCCACAATTTTCCTTGACCATCTAGTCATCCTCTTGCAAGATCTTTTGTGGGCTTCATAGCTGTCAAAGAAAGTTTTGAGCTGAGCTTCTATTTCAACACCCTTGTCCATAACAATGGATACAGAGTCTATTTTCTGATTCAAAGCATGTTCGAGCATCTGGCATCTTGAATCAATACTTGGGAAAGTCGGAATAGTACCTACCAACTTCTTTAAAGACTGAACAACAAAGTCATTCCCCAACGAAGATGACTACGAATCTGAATCTTTCCTTGGAGAATCTTCTTCTTCAAAATGCTCAAACATCTTCTTAGAAGAGTCACCAACTTCCCTTCCCTTTACTACCACAGAGCTTAGGGTATCAACAACAAGTTTCTTTCCCTTGTCCTTTTTCAGAATTGAGTCATGTTCCAGAGTTTTCTTTTCACTATCAGAAACTTGAACAACATTTTCTTCCTCATCAGCAACTTTCTGAGCTCCAACCTCTACATTCTTCATTTGAGAAATATCATGTAGAAGTTGTTCTTCCTCTGCATGATAATATACTTCTTCTTCTCCTTTCTCCTCATCCATCGCTAGAGTGAATAGCTTCAATGATTCTGCTTCCGAAGTTCGGAGCGATAAATGTTCCGAAGGTGTTCCCTTATAATCATTTACTTGCTTTAAAACATCTCCAGTTTCAACACTTCCTTCAACAACAGCTTCTTCTTCAACTTGATCAATTTTCTCTATTTGCTCAACAGCCCTAGCTACTTCCTCTTCTGGAGCAACAAAGTTCCTTCCTAGAGTCTCAGGTAGAGATTCCAAAGAAAAATATCTCAGAACAAGAATATTTGCTAAAACCATCTCATTGAACTTCAACAATGCCTGAGCTACCTCTGCTTCAGAAAAATTATTCTTATGTTTCTTTTCGTTGACTTGTTTTTCTAGCTCATCCACAGTTCTTTCCTTCAAGGCCTTATCCTCCACAGGATCCAAGCCAAACTGAGGCTCCCCTTGCACTCTCTTCTCTTTGATCTCCCTCCATTTAGAAACTACCTCATCTGGGTAAGCTTTCTTCTTATTTGGTTTTGGAGGTGCGGAAAGAACTTCCTTAGAATTGGGATTATCTGCTTCAACTTCAACTTCTTTCAACTTTCTCTTCCTTATTGGATTAGAGGATTCCAGATCAGCAACTTTCGGAACCGTTTCTTCTTGAGAAAGTAAATCAATAAACTGACCAGTCTTCTTGTCAAAGACTACATCCATCCTTTTGAGTGTACCATCACTCACCAGCATAATTTTGCAAACTCCTGTCTTAGACTTGCAAGCCTCCTTGAAAGACTCAAGGCACCGAACTATCAACTTTGAGAGGATTGCTGGATACATCATGATCTGAGCTCTCAGATTCCCTTTCTTCACATTCTCAAGAGTAATAAAAATGTGTTTCATCAAATTAAACTTCCTCAGATTTATCAGAAAATATTGGATATATATCTCACTCTTCTTCAAACTATCTTTGTCACCCTTTCTCGGTATTATAAGACCTTTTACCCATAATTCTAGAATTAAAAAATTCGTAGATAAACTAGTAATCTTTGGAGCCTTTTCATCTTCCAGTCCGAGAGTTTCTAATGATTTTTCCTTGTCGAAGCTACCCTTTGAATCCGGCAACACATGAGATATGAATTCCGCTTCACCATCATTATTCAGCCCTACCAAGCAAGCTACCTTGGCATATGAAATCTTATAAGTCTTACCATAAGACTTAAAAGACAACTTCTCCCTTCCATCTTCCTTAAGAAAGGAGACTGTTTCATAGAACTCTATAAGCAAATCTGAATACACTTCATCTTGATTCCCAGGTTTTGACACTGCAACATCTTACCATCCATTAAGCTTAATATTCTTGGAAATAAGAGAGTCATACTTGTTGAAGAAATCAGGATGAACCAGCCTCTCTCTATATAATAACCAATTCAAAATCGGCTTAGAGGAAGACATGTCTTGAGAAGCTACTTGCACAGACATTCGGATCTAAAGACCTTTGAGAAGTTCGGAACGGAGAAAGGTGAAGATCAGAACGGTCATAAAACAGAGAGGCAGAGCTTCGGGATGATGGAGCTTGAAAACCAATGTGGGACAACCATTTGGGGTCCCCTTTATATAGGCTACGAGAAAACGGTTCATCTTCCACGATTGATCGAATGGTTGTGACAAGCTGAGATCAGATCTGACAGTCGAAAACCAATTCTCAAGAAAAATTGAATCCGATCATTTGAGGTTTTATTAAAACAATGATTTAAGATAATTATATTCCGAAAATAAAATATAAGAATATGCTAGCATGTAAAGTATGACTATGAAAACTTGAGTAAGGAAAGCATACCTCTTGGATTGGCTTAGGAAGATTATTCGTAATGGGTAATATAAAAAATGACTATGAATAAACTTTATTACGAAAAGACATAGTTTTCAAAACTCACTACGAAAAAACAAACTCAATACGGAAAACGTAGTATGAAAATTTCATTACAAAGTTTGAAAATGAAAAATTCATTATGAATGATTTGGTACGAAAATACCGTTAGGAAAATACCAGTACGAAATTTTCCATTCCAGATGTTTTCAATACGAAAATTTCCATTCCAGAAGTTTTCTATATGAAAATAACAATTCTGGAAAATTTTGGTTCTGGAAATTCCCATTCCAGAATTTTAGTTCCGAAAAGTTTGAAAAACTAACTTTGAAAAAATTGGTTACTCTAACAGTCAAATGTACTCCCCCTATGAAAAGGAGTTTATTGCTGTAAGGAGACTTTTTCAATAGAAATTTAATTAAGAAGGATTACCTTACGGTTATCATTCCTAACTTCTGTTTAATGTATTCAAATCTATCAGAAGGCAAGGTTTTTGTGAAAATATTAGCAAGTTGATCCTACGTTCCGATAAACTGAAGAATAATATCTCCTTTTAGTGTGTGATCCCTAAGAAAGTAATGCCTAATATCTATGTGTTTTGCATGAGAGTGATGTGCAGGGTTCTTACTTAAGGAAATGGCACTTATGTTATCACACAAAATTTGATTTTATGTAAAACTCAAGCCATAGTCTGTGAGTGTGTGTTGCATCCATAACACTTGAGCACAACAACTTCCAGCTGCTACATATTCAGCTTCAGCAGTGGAGAGTGCTACAGAATGTTGCTTCTTGCAAGACCAAGAAACTAATGAATCTCCTAAGAAATGACAAGTTCCAGATGTACTTTTTCTATCCATTATACATCCACCAAATTCAGCATCAGAAAATCTTTTTAGGATAAAATAATTTCCAGAAGTATAAAATAATCATAGATCCATTGTTCCCTTAAGGTAGAAAAAAATTTCTTTTTACTGCCTTTAAGTGAGATTACTTAGGATTGGATTGATATCTTTCACATAAACATACTAAAAACATTAGGTCTGGTCGACTAGCTGTTAAGTATAGTAGACTTCCAATCATACCTCTAAAAGATGTTTGATCTACTGGTTTCCCAGCTTCATCAAGATCTAAAGAGTTTGAGGTACCAATAGGAGTACTTATACAATTAGTGTTGTCATAACCATACTTTTTGAGAAGATCTTTAATATAATTATGTTGAGATATATAGATTCCTTTTGGTTTTTGAGAAATTTGAAAACCAAGGAAAAAATTTAACTCACCCATCATACTCATTTCAAACTCTAATTTCATTAGACTTGCAAAAGAGTCGGTCAAAGATTGCTGAGTTGAACCAAATATGATGTCATCAACATAAATTTGAACAATCAAAACATTTTTCATATCTTTCTTTATAAAAAGGGTTGGATCTGCATTTCCCTTAACATAGTTATTTTGAAGAAAAAATCCAGTGAGTCTATCACACCATGCTCGTGGGGCTTGTTTAAGGCCATACATAGCTTTGGTAAGTCTAAAAACACAATCAGGATGTTGTGTATCTTCAAATCCAGGAGGTTGTTCAACAAAAACTTCCTCTTGAAAATAACCATTACGAAAAGAACATTTCACATCCATTTGAAAAGGTTTAAAATTACAGAATTCTAAAAAGGAAAGTAGAATACGGATAGATTCAAGTCTGGCTACTGGAGTATAGGTTTCTTCAAAATCTATTCCCTCTTGCTGATTATAACCTTTATCAACAAGTCTAGCTTTATTTCTTACTATGACTCCATTTTCATCACATTTATTTCTGAAAACCCATTTTACTCCAATAACAGAAGTTTCCGTAGGTCTTTCAACCAAATTCTAGACTTTATTCCTTTCGAATTCATTTAGTTCATCTTGCATGGCTTTGATCCAATCATCATCACCTAAAGCTTCATCAATGCTTTTAGTTTCTAATTGGGAAAGGAATGCTAGATGTTCTACTTCATTTCTTATGGAACTTCTAATCCTTACAGATTGATTTACATCACCAATGATACTATCACTGGGATGATTCTTAAGAAACCCCTGATTTGGGTTTTGAAAAGCCTATTCATCAACATAGGGTAGAAAGTCTTTCGGGGTAAATGTTTCAGAATTATCTTCCTGAACATTATCCTTATCAGAAGGTTCTTATGTCGAAGGTTTACAATCATTTTTTGAAAATACATCCGAGGATGTAGGCTGGGATGGTTTAAAAATAAAAGGATCAGACTCATCAAAGTTTACATGTACTGTTTCTTCAACAGTACAAGTATTTTTATTAAAAAATCTATAAGCCTTAGATGTTGTGGAATAACCTAAGAAAATTCCATCATCAGATTTTTGTGTGAATTTATGTAGGTTATCTTTAGTATTCAAAATTAATACTTTGCAAACAAAAACCTTGAAGTAGGATAGTCTTGGTTTTCTACCATTCCATAACTCTTAAGGGGTTTTATTAAGAAAATGTATAATCAAAACTCGATTTATAGTATAACAAGTAGTACTTACAGCATCAGCCCAGAAATGTCTAGCTATAGAATATACACTCAACATGGTTCTAGTTATCTCTTGAAGAATTCTATTTCTTCTTTCAACTACACCATTCTGCTGAGGAGTTCTAGGTGCTAAGAAATTGTGAGTAATACAATTTTTACTACAAAAATATTCAAAATCAGAATTTTGAAATTATCCTCCATGATCACTGTGATTAGTTTTCAATGGAAGGTTTTTCTATTTTTTAACTTGAGCTCTAAAACTTTTGAAATAAGAAAAAGCTTCAGACTTCTTTGCTACAAAATAGACGCAAGTAAATCTAGTGTAATCATCAATTAGAACAAACACATAGTATTTTCATCCAATACTTCCAGTTTGTGTTGGACCAAAAAGATCCATGTGCACTAACTATAATGCATCAGTTGTTGAGACTTCACCGATTGATTTAAAACTAGATTTATGTTTCTTGCCATATTGACAAGGATCACAAACTTTAGAAGAATCAAATATAAGCTCCGGTAGATCCTTAACTAGTTTCTTCTTAGAGAGTTTACATAGGTTTCAAAGATTACAGTGACCTAGTCTTCTATTCCATAACCAAGAATGATCTTCCATTGCACTTAGACAAGGTAAATCTTGACTCCTGAGGTCTTCTAAGTTTAAGGTGTAAACATTCTCATGCCTATTGGCTGAGAAAATAAATTCTTCCTTAGAATTGTGAACTAAGAACTTATCATTACCAAAATTCACAAGGTGACCTTAATCACATAACTGACTTATGCTAATGAGGTTGTGCTTAAGACCCTTAACAAAAAGAACATTGGAAATCAATGTTTTACCTAAAAGATCAATATTACCAATACCAACAATCTCACCCTTAGCATTATCTCCGAAAGTTACCTTTCCTCCTTTCGTTTTTATAATCTTTTCAAAATAGCTTTTGTTACCAGTCATGTTCCAAGAACATCCACTATCCATGTACAATGTATTGTTGCCGGTACTCTCTTTATTTTCCAGAAATCAAGAAGAGAATTAGATTTTTGGAATCCAAACTTGTTTGGATCTGAGATTTCCAGATAACAAAATTTTAGGTACCCACATCTTCTTAGAAAAGTAAGCTTTGTGAAATCCTAGAGATTGGGTTTTGTTTAAGGACCAATTCCTTTCCCAGTGACCACCACATTGACACTTAGTACAAAATGGGGCACTTTGAGGAACAAAATAATTGTTACTATAAATTGGTTTTGCATGGGTATAACCAAATCCGGATTTATTTCTTAAAGGTC
This sequence comes from Viscum album, assembly GCA_963277665.1. Lineage (NCBI taxonomy): Eukaryota > Viridiplantae > Streptophyta > Magnoliopsida > Santalales > Viscaceae > Viscum > Viscum album. The sequence goes on along the minus strand of OY728159.1, from coordinate 832,221,249 downwards.
GTCTTTGGGAATACATTTTATCAAAATTTTCTTTACCATGAGTAATGTTTAATAAACACTTCTTTAAGGAAAAAACATCGGACTTGAGTTTTATAACCATGTTTTTATCCTTAAAATCATTAGTTTTAGAGCTAGAGCTAGGATTGAAAACATTCTTATTAGAAATTACTTTTTCTAACTCTTTAGAAAGTTTGTTCTTCTCAGAACTTACTTCCTCAAGATTTTTTGAAATACTTTCAAAATCATAATTTTTCCTATCAAGATCTTTATAAATATCTGATATCTCTTTTGTAAGAATATAATTCCTAGAGTTTTCCTGTTCAAGTTTCTTATTGAGTTTAGAATTCTCAATTTCAAGAAGTTCAGCAAACCGTGAGACTTCTTCATAAGTAGGTAAAGTGTTTTCTTCATCAGAAGAAGATTCTTCATCCGAAGAGTTATAATACTTACTATCATTAGAATTTAAAGAAACATTGGTCAATGATTCAGCATTTCGTACCTTATCCATAAAACAATGATTATCAATTGGTAATCTTGCTATAAGGCCAAGATTCTTCTGTCCTGAAGATTCGTAATCAGAAGATTCATCTGAAGAGTCACCACCACTGGCACTCCAGGTATCCCTATCATTCAGACCTTTCTTAGCTTTGGCTTTATAATACTTTTTTCTGTTCCTATCTGAATGCCTTTTTTTCCTTTTTTTCCTTTTGAGCAAAGGGCAGTCCGGTCTAATATGTCCATCTCTCTTGCATTCATAACAAGTGACTTCTCCATATTTCTTATCTTTCCTTTCCTTCTTCTTAAACTTGGATTGGAAACTTCTTTGACCATCTATCTTGTTCATCCTTCGAGTAAGATTTGCTAACTCATTTTTAGAGACTTCACTATCACTAGATTCGGATTGGAAAATAACTTTCTTAGACTTGGATTTGGTTACTCTCTCAGGATTCTTAGCTTTCATCTGATTTGATGTTGTTGTAAAAGCAATAGTACCATTTCCATTTTTCTTTTTCATGTTGTCAGCATCTCTCTTCATTATTGTTTCATGTTGAAGAAGGGTTCCAAATAACTCATTACGAGAGATTTGAGTCACTTTCCTGTTCTCATATATTGCTGTTCTTTTGGATTCCCACTCATTGGGCATGATATCAATTATCTTTTCCACAAGTGCTTCGTGACCATCTTGACATGGGTGATGATCCTCTGTCTGAGTAACATGTTTTTGATGAGTTCCAGATTGAGTTGTGGTTTCCCCTAGCGTATCCTAAGAGTGATCACTTATCATTGAGATCTACGAATGCCAGATCGGGTTGTGGTATACCCCAGTGGACCCTGGCAGTGATCCCCTATATGTGAGATCTTGGTATACCAGTGTGGGTTCAGGTATCCCCTAGTGGGCCCTAGTAGTGATCCCCTATCCAAGGAGTTTGGTGTTTATGTTGTTTCAGTGAGGTTTCCTCAGTGACGGTATCTAACGAGCGTGATCTATTGGGTGAGTGTTTGAGATGTTTGTGTGTGACCCAATGGTGTGTATTTCTCAGACGAGTGTGATCTGGGATGACAATGATCATGGAGTGTTCTCTTCTAGTTGTAAACTGTTGCTGGTGATGAGGTCGGTACGTCATGTGGATTGGTGCGTGAGCTGATTGTATCTGGATGTATTTGGTATTCGTAAGAGCATAAATCTGAGCGGAATTTCATGGTGTATGTATGGGAATATACCTAGATTGAGCTGACTAGTTGTATTTAGCTGAGGATGGTCATGAGATGGAGTTTCTCTCTCGTCTAGGTTCCCTCTAGCATGGATGAGTAGACTATTGCATTACATTTTCTCTCTTTTGTTTTGGGTTTTTGGGGTGCCTACTGAGTATTGTTATACTCACCTCTACAGGGGATTTTCCCGCACGTGTTTGTGTCTTGTGCAGACCACAGACCTTTCGACAGAGTCCGAGGAGAACCCGGAGTAGGCAGAGCTTAGTGAGAGGGTCTAACCATGGAGTCTTACATGAGCTGTACCGAGGAGTTTTTTGGTGGTGCTTTTGGTAGCGTACCCCTTCTTCTGTGCAGGTTGGATGCCTTTGTTGTTTTCTGTTTGTAGGACCTATTTTTCCCTTTTTGTACTCCTGTTGCACTCTAGTTTTGGATACTTGTATACATGTATTTACTATTCAGTTTTATATATCTCTGTACTGTTGCATAAAGGTGTATGTGGGTGTGTGTGTACATGTACTTTAGGATAATACCTCCCTTTTGTGTGATAGCCTACTCGGAAATTATCTCCAGCCCTTGACCCATTGGAGGCCGGCTTGGGGAGTCACAACTCGAGCCCCGTTGGGTCGGGTCATGACAGATTTGTATTAAATGAGGTTCCACCTTTTGGATCTTAGAGCGTAGCAGGTCTAGCTCTGAGTTTGGTTTAGGTTTCATAGCGGTAGTGTCAAGATGTTTCGAGTTCAACTTTCAGGCCAGGGACTCCATAGTTGGTGTGGTGGCCGATGTATCCATTCATTAGGACTCTGATAACCTACTTTTCAACTCGGGGCATTTGGACACTAGTCGTAGGGACAAAATGTTACATGCATCATATAGGATTGGGTTTTTGGATTTCCCTTGTTCTTATTGAGTCAACTCTCCAGATATACTCTTTAACCATGGAGTCTCTTGATTGTGTTTCATGATGCCTCCACAACGACAGTCCATGAGAGTTCCACATCATGGTTGTGCAGAAAATCCACCCCGAGTAGAGGCCTTGGGTCAGGGTGCGGGTTCTGAGGCTGGACCTCCAGGTGGTCCGCCAGTTGAGCCACCACCTGTCGGTCAGCTGGTTTTACCGGGAGTGTCGTATGAGGTTGCGCGCAGGCTGAGTGCTCTGTGTGAGTTCCAGAGGCAGCGACCTCTGAGGTTCCAGGGTGATCCAGACCCTCAGGCAGCTGATGACTGGCTCGAAGCAGTCACCCGTGTTTTCATCCTAGTGAGGACACCTCTAGATCAGATGGTGGTCCTAGCAAAGAGCCTTCTGCATGGTTCAGCTGGGTTATGGTGGAACCTAGTGATTCAGTCCCACGATGAGGAGATGCTCCCATGGACAGAGTTTGAGCATCTCTTCAGGGAAGAGTTCTATCGAGTGACACTGAGGTCAATGTGGATCCAAGAGCTTCTGCATCTTCGACAGGAGGGAATGACTGTGTCTGAGTAATCATCAAGGTTAACAGACCTGTCGCGCTACTCCCTGGATATGGTTCGAGAACTTTTCATTAGGGAACAGACTATTGACCAGGGCCTACACTGAGACATTTGGGCAGGTGTGGATTCTTTGTGTCTGCCCACCTATGCCAGAGTGCTGGAGCACGCCTTGGTGGTGGAGGGCTTTCTAGCTAAGAAGATTCAGCCTGTCCATGTTGGGCGTGTGGCAGCTGAGACATCGACAACTGGTTTCTGGCGGTAGACACAAGGGTCTGGTTGTGGCAGACATTTTAGGAGGTGACCCCAGGATGGAGGACCTGAGGCCGAAGGCTCTTAGGTCTCTCATGCGAGTTTTGGTCAGCCGCAGGAGAGGCGGTGTTACGCTTGTGATGTTCATGGAAATCTTTCTAGAGATTGTCCAACCCTCCATGCTGCTGAGAGGGATTCAGTCGATAGGCCGCCTTGGCAGTGGCAACATCATGTGCTTGGGGGTCCGTTGGGTGGTGGACCAAGTGACGGAGTGGGTGCTGCAGCTTCAGGTGGTATGCGGTATCAGGTTCCACCACCCCCACCCCTAGGTGGTCCACACCGGGCTCAGGGAGATGGAGGGAGATGGTGAGGACAACTATATGCCCAAGAGGCTGTTAACCCATAGGATCCATGGATGGATAGAGGTATTCCTTGTTTCCTTTCTACTTTCTGTAGTAGTTTGATAGACACTGCTTAGTGGTACTCTTCCATTTTCGTTTCTTGTTGGAGTTTTTTTCAGGGCATTGGTAAGTCCTTATGTGGGTGTTGTACGGAGGGCTTCGAATGAATGCGGAAGAGGGATCCTTCCCCCACCGAGATGTGTTTTTGTGGCACGATTAAAACCGTGCGGGTGAGTCAGTGACACCCAAAGCGGATAGTGATGAGGTGTGGTGGATGAGTCCCTCTGACTTATGTGTTCGGGTAGGGGTGCTTGTTGGAAAACTCACTGGTGTGGGAGACACAGTTAAGAGTCCAATTGATTTCCTTGTGCTTATAGCTTTTTGGGGACGAAATTTTCCAAGGTGGGGAGGATGTGGCGACTCAAGTTTTGGCCCTCTAAGACTTTGGAATATTGCTATGAATAATTCCAGAGGTAGGTGCGGAGACGGCATGCGATTTCGAGGTCAGATGTGCCCAGAAATAATTTTATAAAAAATATTAAGTATTTTTTATACTATGCACGTGGAGGGGGTGTGTTATCTCCTAAACAGTAGCTCAGAACATGAATCCAAGGGCACAGTTGCGTCCGGAACGTGCCGTTTACACTAGATGGGTTATAAATTTTGTGGGCGCGGGCCTTCTGTGAAAAAATCCACCAGGTGCATTTTCATAAATAAATGAAAAAGCTACTTTATGAGGGTCGGCTCGAATAACTCCTGAATGGAGTATCAGATTTCAATTATGAGTGTGTCACTGCATTCATAACGGCGTGTTTACCCTAGGCCCGACATGATCTTTGTCCGCACCGGGTGCGGGGACAGAGGCGATTCGGGAGCCAGACAGTTGGATAGAGAGGATTTAATTTAAAAAAAATTAAATATCTCTCCCCTCACCCCTCCCTTGTTTGTACAATGGAGCAGAATCCCACCCTCCCCCTCTTAGGTGACGAAGGAATTAGAGGCCGAATATTTGAAACAAGGTGTCGTCAAAGTTAGATCTTGACGGCAGACGCTCCCGGATTGTGCAGCTGCAACAATAGAGAATGAAAAGTCTCAGCGATCTACCAAAAGTTAGATGGGTTGAGTATTAAAATCCCGGATTCTGTTTATGCGTTGTTTTTCTTCAAATCATCATAAGGGTTATGTAGTTCGGGTCCTGAGCTTTTCAAAACATGTTTTAGATCTGAATTTGGAGCACCGGGGTGTTACCGGTGGCTCTTGGAAGTTTTCCGGCGGAAAACCTAGTTTCCGGCAGGCAGTGGCGGATTCCAGCATGCAATAGTGGTCCGGTCAGGTGGCACTGTGGTTTCTGGCGAGATAGGCAGTGGTCCAGCCAGAATTTTCTGGGGTTTCATTAAAACCCCATCACTCACATCCCATAAATTCGATATGCGAGCCGTTTGTGGTGACACCTTCCTTATGTCGAGATGGACCTTTTGAATGAACTTTGGGAATTTTATGAGTCAGGTTTTTGGTCTGGAGCCATGAAACGTTGAAAACAATAATAATATTTTATTATTTTCAACTTCGACCTACTGTAACTTTTACACGGAGCATTCGATTGACGTGTCATCGGTGAAACTATGATCCTGATAGTAAAGAGGACAATTCTGGATAGTTTCCGGGCACTGGGATAGAGATTAGGATGTGGCCCCCATGAGGCTGCTTTTGGTCGTTTACGGAGAAACCTGACTATTTTGTCGGGTGTCCGTTTTGGACGATCGAGTAGTCGATCCCGTGTGTTTTTTAGGGGATCACAATGGTGTGATCCAATTGACAAGTTTCGGGATCGTCATGTGGGCCCCACCTGGGCTGGCTATGGTGAATAGTACCTTTTTTACTGGGTGTCTGTTTTGGATGATCGATTAGTCGAACTCGTGGGGTTTTCCAAGGGGATCTCAATGGTGTGATCCTCTTGATAAGTTTCGGGATCGTGGTGCGGGCCCCACATGGGATAGCTATGGGGAATAGTTCCCTTTTCACCGGTTGTCCATTTTAGGCGAGTAAACAACATATACTGTGTGTTTTCCATGTGGATCGTGATGGTTGCCTCAGTATCAGCCTTGGAGGTGCGCAGTGTGGCGTTGTGGCGGGTCACTCGGGTTAGTGATGTTTGGACCAATAGTGGTTGAGGGTACTCCCTTGGTTCATTCCTACAAGGGTTTGCATGGCATCAGAACCTTACTATATATTTTTGATCCTCTCGATGGTTTTTTCAATCTGTTAGTGTTGTGGCATCCCTCTGGTGGGCCTAGAGAAGGATCCTCTAACATCGTTTCCCTAGATCGGGTTTTTGGTATCACTGTGACCGCTTATCCATGGGCGGTGATCCCCTTTATAGCAAGTTAACCCCGTAGGGTTTGTGGCATCATCAGTAATATGATCCCCTAGGCAGTGGGTCGTGCTCAGTAGGGTTGTGGTATCGTTGGGTATACGATCCCCTACTCAACATGAGGATTATATTAGGGTTGTAGTATTGTTGGTTATACGATCCCCTACTCAGCGCATGGTTTCTATAGGGTTGCTACATCGTTAGTTCGATCCCCTACAATACGAGATGTACCAGATAGGGTTTTGGTATCGTCGTGACCATCGTGACACGGGTGACGATCCCCTATCTGAGTGACATGTTTCTGACAAGCGCCAGATCGGGTTGTGGTATCCTTCTGCAGATCCTGGGAGTGATCCCCTATTTGTGAGATCTACGAATGCCAGATCGGGTTATCGTATCCCCAATAGGACCCTAGGAGTGATCCCCTACATGTGAGATCTTCGTATACTGCTGTGGGTTTTGGTATCCCCTAATGGGCCCAAGGAGCGATCCCCTATCTGAGGTGTCTGGCGTTTATGTTGTTTCAGTGAGGTTTCCTCAGTGATGGTATCCGACAAGCGTGATCTCTCAGGTGAGAATATGAGATGTTTGTGTGGGACCCAATGAAGTGTATCTCTAGGACGAGTGTCATCTGGGATGATAGTGATCATGGAGTGTGCTCTCATAGTTGTGAACTGTCGCTGGTGACGAGGTCGGTACCTCATGTGGCTTGGTGCGTGAGCTGAGTAAATCTAGATGTTTTTGGTATACGCAAGAGCATATATATGAGCGGATGTTCATGGTGTATGTATGGGAATCCACCTGGATTGAGCTGACTAGTTGTGTTTAGTCGAGGATGGTCACGAGATGGAGTTTGTCTCTCGTCTGGGTTTCCTATGGCTGGGTTGAACGAACTATTGCCTTTCAGTTGCTCTCTTTTATTTTGGGTTTTTGGGGTGCATACTGAGTACTGTTGTACTCACCCCTGCACGAGCTTTTCCCACACATGTTTATGTCTTGTGCAGACCACATTCCTTTCGACAGAGTCCCAGGAGGACCCCGTGTAGGTGGAGCTTAGTGAGAGAGTCTGGCCATGGAGTCTTATTAGAGCTGTACTGAGGAGCTTTCAGGTGGTGCTTTTGGAAGCTTACCCCTGCTTCCATGCAGGTTGGGCGCCTTCATAGTTTTATTTTTGTGGGCCCTATTTTTTCCTCTTTTTACTTCTGTTGCACTCTGGTTTGGGATAGTTGTATGCATGCATTTACTATTCAGCTTTATATATCTCTGCACTGTTGCATGGAGGTGTATGTGTGTGTGTGTGTGTGTACAAGTACCTTAGGCAAATGTATCCCTTGTGTGTGATAGCCTACTCGGCACTGGTCGCCAGCCCCTGGCCAATTGGAGGCGGGCTTGGGGAGTCACGGATCAAGCCCCATTGGGTCGGGTCATGAAAACCCCAACTTGAGAGACTGGTAAAACTGTAAATCTATATCTATTGAGGGGTTTGTGGGTCCCTTATAGAATATTTTTCCTACCATAATTCTCTTACACCCTTAAACTAGTGATTTGTCCTATAAAACCAATGCATATGGCCAATCTAATAGTATGTGAAACTGTCCATGGGAGAGCCTATGGGAAGCCCTACTATAGTAATAGAACTTCCCCTCATCATGGTCCTTAGGCGCTTTACCACTGCCCTAGATGACATAACCACTAATTCCCTAGTTATAACACTTATACCATTACTTATTAATTCACAAAGAAGATATCCCCAATCTTCACATGAATACTACATTCCCACCACTTCTGATCTTGTTTCGGTTACCTTCATGTGATAAGATCCTAATTTATCATGTTAGTTAATTTTTTTTATAAAAAACATGATAATTTTTACTTGATCGCATACTGATCCCTATAAAAGAATCACATCTCCATAACGACCTAATATTATTCTAATGAAAAAGAAAAAATATATATTTTGGTAAAACATACAACATATTATATCACTGATACAGTTCCATGTGTTAGGTTCAAGTACACCTGTTCCATTTCACCCCTTTGTATCTATAGATAATAATGACTGATTAACTTTTCTTCGAATGACTTCTAGGTTTACACATCTTTCTATCTAGTTTTCGCTATGATGTCCCACTAGTTCTTGGTCGGTTGAGATCAACTAATAGTAAAAAGTGTCACTCTCTTATCAATAGGTGAATCTTGGTTCTTTAAGATCGTCTGGATAGACTCAATCTAGGTCATTGCTTCCTAATGTCGAACATCCCTACTCAACATGGGTGGTTGCAATTGCTAAAAATATCTAGTATAGTCATATATATGGAACATCATGAGTATTCTCTTACTCCATGGATTCCATTACATGGAGGATATTTCCATGAATATGATCATCAATATGGTTCTTCTGTGGATTAGGAAGTTTCGACTCAACTACATTATTTGTGTGCTAATTACAAATCTCATAAAACTCAACCGTTATATGAAGAAGACACATTTCCTCAACAATGATCAACACACTCCTTAGATAATAAGGCGCATGATCTACCTCATAAGGTCAATACCAAAGTACAGAACCAATAACTAATAGTTAATCCCATAATTGGATTAACAACTGAATGGGAATGTCATAAAAATTCCATTTATTCCATTTTATCTAATATTCCCATGGACTTTGGTTCAATGTTAATATTGGAAGATATATCCTTAGAAATAAATATATCACAATAATGTATAATTCATGTCAAAATATTTCCCATACAGGTCTACCATGATGCATTCCACAAACCTCATGTTTTACAATCCCAAAATTAAAATCCTATAAAACAATTATATCATACAATAATAAAATTTTAAGGTGAAATAACATCACAACTATAACAAGTGAATGTTATGAACCATAGTATAACCCTTGGGAACATGGATTATCCCTAGAACATGTGTTATATACTCCCATTCATAATCTTATTACAATGATCCAACACATCTATGCATTCATTCTACCGTACAAAAATTGTATTTAAAATGATAAAATAAACTCTTCGATACCACATTGAAACATACCTGAACTTATTCTCCCTCATGTCACCAAAATGGGCCAATATGAGTCTACAAGACCATATCACTATAAAACCCAAATTTTTAATAGAAATTATTTCATGTTTTTTACATAAAGATACACTTAATATAGTCTTAGATGATTGTGAGTCATATTGTCTATGGTAAATTTGATACAACACATAATAACAAAACACATGATTATGACATCATTATATAAAAAGTCAGAAACATTATTTTTATTACTTATATATTCTAGAAATATGTAGGATAATTTGGGGGTGTATATAATAAAATCATTGAGCCCAAAATCCTATAAAATGACAAAGAAAATTATGGAATAATGAAAATAAGTACATGTGATCCAATATGAATGTCAATTTAACATAATTTGGTTTTGATTCATTATCATGATCAATGACAGTTGATATATCATGAAAATGTAAAGGAAACAAAGTGATGTTGCAACAACTTAAAACAAGACCTGATAAAAATATGTTAAGGACATTCTCCAATAAAACAAAACATATGCGTCTTATGATAACCTCCCATACATCATACATTAATTCACATGAGGGAAAAACACTTCCCAATTCATTACAGGGATATATAATTCTGGGCCCAAAAATCAATTTCATATCATATAAATGCATAATTTTACAACCTAAAGAATAAATAATATTGATGAAATTCATCAATTTTAACCCCATAATCAAGGAGTGTGGGTTACATACATGTAAATTCCAAATCAATGAATGATAGGTACAACTAGGTGAATATCCTTAAGTGGAAATTTAGATGGGAATTCAATGCACAAATGATTGTCATATAAAATCACAAGAAAATTTTTGTAGCGAAATTGGTGTCCATTATGATTTATAGAAGTAATTAATTAGAGTGAACGAAGTCCATTTTTTACAAAAGAATAAAAATTATAGTAATATGTATTTGTAGAAATGTATCTGAATATAAACAATTGGGAAATGAAAATGAATGAAATAAATAAGGTTATTGAATAAAAACATGAAAGACATGATCCCTAAGCTAGAGAGGGTTTATCTTAAAGCAATGAAGAAGATTATTAATAGCATCAGGGAACCTTTAGAGGATTCTATACTGGGATAGTAAAATTAACTTCTATATGTGAGGGTTTTTATTGATGATGAATTGGAGTTTTGTTTGGTATATATAGAAAAATAGAGGATAATTCTTTATGAATATCTAATCAATGTTTTTTGGAATATATATCATAATGATTTAAAAACCTCGAACCTACTTTCCAGTTTTCCATTGGTTCCTAAAAATAGAAGTGATATTCATTATTTAATAATTATTGTAACCATATACGTTTAAATAAGTCCATTTTAAATTTCAATGAGAGTCATGTTTTTAAGGAAATAATTTTAAAACCTTAAAATATAATATAGTTTTTTAAGGATTCATTAACGATATATAAAATTAATAAAATAACATAAAATAGAAAATATTTTAAAGATGAAATATATAATTGATCATGGATACCTTATATGCCATATTATATAACAAATTTTGGATATTAAGATGTCATATTACACACCGTCTAATTATACAATATATAAGTTTTACCCAAAAATCATAATGTCTCTAAATATTATGAAAATTTCATTATTGGATAATTTCAAAATTCATATTTCCAAAATAATAATTATCCCATAAAATTAATTAAGTAAATAAGATAATTTAAAATTATAAATAAATAATTCCCATATATTAAAATATAATGGTTTAAATAACATTAAAAGTTTTCTAACCCTTATACCAATTACATTTGACATCATAAAATTATTTTATAATTTAAATTTTATAAATATTATTTAATATTATTATTTTATTAAAATAATATTTTTATGAAAATATCATGAAATCATAAAATATATTTTCTTGATTGAAACTATATATTTCCAAAATTATAAATTATTATTCTTCATATAAAACATTAATTTATATCAAACTCATTGTCTAACCATTTAAAAAATTATTATAATAAATTAAAAATGTAATTATTTTTTAAAAAAAATTTAATATACCAATTTATACTTTTAGGGTCGAGATACATAGTCCCTTATTACACCATCATATTCCATAAGCATAAGGTGTGTGATGGAGATATTTTCTTATTGTGGTTCAAAAAACATGGTTTGGTTCATGATTTCTTTGAGATTGATATTCTCCCATAAATGGGTTTGTTCATTATTTAGTTATTTAATCACATCTTGGGATTGATCAGGGGAAAATTCTAGGGATTCTATATATCTCATACAAAATGATAAAGGGGATTTAATAGGTAAGATCTTACTTATTGAGGCCATTGTATCATTTATCTATGTCAATTGGAATTTAAAATAATACATAATATGTATTAATAATAACAATATTAATGTATAAGATCATTGCTATCAGTGGTTACAATTCATAATAGAAAATTAATTTTTTTTGGATATATCATATGGTCATCCAAAATAAGCAATTTAGTGCATATGTTTTCTATAATATCATTTATTAATATTGTATTTATTAAATAAAAATAGAATATCCTTTATAAATTTCACATAATTTCATTATCCCCCCTTATGAAATTTGACCCTCAAAATTTAAATTTCATTCCATAAATAATTTTAGGGTAATGATGTATTATGCTCATTTTTGGTTCCTATGTTGTATATTCAAACAAGTGTTTCCTACACAAATCATTAACACAGAGAGTTTTATTGTTTCATAGAACATTGACTCTATGATGTAAGATCTTCAATTTCTCTTCACCACCTATAAATTAAGTACAATAGAGCATTATATTTATACATACTCAATATTGATAAATGTAACACATCATGTACTTGAGATATGTTAGTTGGGCGTTCTTGTCCTTAACACACCTCTCTAATGTGATAAATGATATCAAAGGTGTCAATGTTTCATGGAATAATATATCCTTTATTCCAAAACCTCTTGAATTTATTCAATGGAAATATAGGGAGGAACACATTATCATTGGCCACAAATTAAATGCCTCACTGATGGTTTTCCATATATAATTTCTATCAACATTTTTCAGATTTCATAAAAAAGAGAATGGTTTTAACCTTCCCTATCATCTCTCAGATAGTATTTGGTCCCATCAGCTTCTAATCTCCTACTTCATCCATATATGTTAGAGTATAACACCTCTTCCCATATGGAGCCTCATAAAGTTTCATTTTAATACTTGAAAAGAAACATTTTATTTATGAGAACTCAAATATTGTAAAGTGTTTCTACCAACATCATTGATAATCCATTAGAAATGATCTCAACATATACATTAATGTTTTAATGTTCCATTTAGACTAACCACCTATTCGATGGTGATTAATAGAGATGAATGATAACTCTATATCAAAACATGATAAAGGATTCTCTATGACCACTATATAAACCATAGATCATTTTCATATATAATTGAGATGTGAACACCAGGTATTCTTATAACTTTAATTATGTATATCATGGCCAGTGGATTAAGAGTGAAATATTTATTTATGGAAATTATATAAGATGACTTAGAAAGGGGATTGACTACCACCAGGATAGTTTGATTGCCTTTCAGTGTCCTGGGGAGTCTTATGATGTAATCTATGGTAAAGTTTTCAATATTTATACTGGTGTGGGAAATAATTACTTCATACCCATATTCATTTTTCCTTCCACCTTGTAATGTTTCCATACCATGAATTGAAATATAAAAATATGTAATCTAATTCATTATGTTATCCCTGAATAATTTTTTCTTCAAATATCTATAAAACACAGTTGTTATTACATGGATATAGAAGGATGATCAATACACATCATCGAGAAGATACAACTTTATTTTTGGTTTTATGGGATGCAAATCCTTGCTCTAAAATTTAAAAAATTGTTTTTAGAAAAGTTAATCTCTGTAATATTCACTACCTTTTTCTATAACACCTCATTATCATTATAGGATTTCATTATTATCTTATGAATATATGGTTGATAAGATATTTGAGTATTGTGGGATTAAGAGACATTTTTGATTCCAATATCTATCAATTCCTTTTGAAATATTATTGGATCACATGAAATCCTCATCATAGATAGGGTGGCAGCATCCATTCTACTCAGAAATTCCTCCACATTGCTTACATTACCATAATGGTAATGAGTTAAACAATCACAATCCATGATCATATATAACCAACTATTCTAGTGCATATTAAACTACTATTGTGTGAATATATACTTTAAGATTTTTAAATATTTATCTATTTAACATATCTCCCCAAAATGATTAAATTACAAAATATTTAGTATGAAGAACATTGAATAAAATTTTATTCAATTTGTGAGGTCGTTCTAGTCATGGATCGTTAATTTGTGGGAGACATATATTGTCAAATTTTCTTGGTACATGAGTAGAAAACCCACACCCATTTTGGTTGAATGTTGTAGATCAAAAGTCCTTATCCACCTTCGAGTAATGTTAGAGTAATTATAGTGATTATCCTCATATTTAAATATTTAAAGGTCTCTTATCAATCATCATTCTACATAAATAGTAAACACTTATGAGTTAAATTTGTTAGTGTGTTGAAAATCTGGATACGTCTCTCACCAATCAATGATAACACCCATATAATTCAAAGAAACTACATATTTCTACCATAGATGATGGAATTTTATTTCCTTAAATTCCCTTAGTTTTTTATGAACCATATTTTATCTCCATTTTAGTGATAACAACCCACTAGAAGGTTACCGTTTTATTGATAACGTAACATTTTTATACATTGTATATAAATTTTCCTTTCACAAATTCTTCAATACATAATTCAAATGCTTTACATTTTCCTAAATTCTATCTGAGTGGATAAAAATATAATCTATATATCATAAAAAAATTCTCAAGGTAATAAAAAAATTACCTATTAATCAATTCAATGATGATTTATATAGAAATAGTTAGTTTAAAAATAATCACTGTGAAAATTTACTGCATGTACCATATATGAAAATAAGCATTGGGGATATCATCCATATACACCACTACATAGTAATATACCTACTAAATATCCTCCATGAAGATTTATTGGGGTACAAACACATGATTTAACATGTCACCAATACATGGTAGAGGGTCTATTTTCTTTATCATGATATTTTTTTAGCTCATGGTAATCTAGGAAGAGGTGTGTGGACCCATACTTCTTATTGGGAGTGAGGATCGGTCCAACCCATGGGGAAGAACATGAGGGTATAAATTATTTAAAAATATTCTCTTATAATTTTTTAGTTAAGTCCTAAAGTTTAACAAAATCCATTTTAAATGTATTGATAGATATTGTAAAGGATCCTTGTAAAATATTGATTGGGAAATCAGTCTCTCATCATAATGGATGTCCTTGAAATTCTTCGGGAAAATCATTTGTAAATTCCCTTATAATGGGAATGTCATCAAATGATGATCTATTCACTATTCATAATCATTTTAACCAGATATTATATCTCAAAAGGAAAAAATATATCTGATTGAGATGTTGGTTCCTATAAAGATTTATCATCCTTCTTTCACTTCTATAGAATCTGAGGGCGATTTTTAATATTGAGGGTTTTTCCTTATATTGGAATTTTTTTTATATACATGGAAATATAGTTCATGCCTAGAATACAATTGAATTCATCTAAGGGTATTATCATAACATTTTCTAGTATATCAAGTCCATATATTTAGACTTATTATAAGTAATATTCTTAGGGTAAAACAATTGAACAATTTATATACCTTCACTGATAACTTGAATTTTATGTTTTGATGTGGTGTTTGAATATTTATACTAAAAAATAAGGATATTATATAATTTGTAGAAGTAGAATAAAAATTTAAACTCTCTATCCATTAATGAATTACTATCATACCTTTCATCACATCATTTTTAGGACCACCCCTGTAGTTCAGGATTCATAAGATCTCCCTTTCTCCCTAGTCCTTGGATGTTGTCTTCATCATGTTTTTTCAAAAATACCTAGCAAAGGGAATTGTTTATATTCATTTACTTTTACCTTTTAGTCGTAACATGGGTTGTAACATCATAGGTAAATAAGGAAAAAGAAATTTTTCATAATTATTCATAATGGTGAATTAAATATTAATTTTACTTTAAAGGGTTTTCTATGTTCAATGGCGTACCCGATATGCAACAACGAGTTTCATTGAAATCTTACGTTGAAAATTAATAATATAATATTATTATTTTAAATGCTAGTTAACGCTTAGGCATTTTATTGGTGAGAATGAATAGAACTCATTAAAATATGGACTAAAACTTTTTTTTTCATTTTCAAAGTAGTCACTTTTTGGGATAGTGAGAACCGAACAAGAAGTGGTAACAATAAGTGAGCTGGGCTTGGAGTCATGCCCAAGTTGAGACCAATCAAAAAGAGAAACCAAAGAACATAAAACATCAAAAACCATAAACCATAAATGGGCCGATCAGGATACCAGGTCCAAGACCGACCTACCCAAGAAACACACACACAACCCTGACTGTCACGTCGCCCTGCGCTCACAGCAGTGCCGCCCACCTTCGTTGATCCGCCTCACTACGAACCAGAACACCTCGACTGCCTGCAAGCTATGACCCCAATGCAACCCCATCCCACCATCAACCATGGTAGCCAACTGGGATAAGATAAAATTAATAGACCAGAAAACCAGACCAGATCCACACCGAACGAAAGAGGGAAACAAAAAAACACAAAACTGCACCAGATGCAAGCAGAAAGCTGCCCCCAAGATCACAGATAGGGGAAGAGGACGCAGTCAGCACCAAGATTTCTAGAGGACCCCACCCACAAACACGTACTCACCTAGGAAAAGATGACGAACCTTCCAAAACCAAACCAGAAGAGCGCCAAAACCGGTATGCTGCAATCCCTATGAGACCTTCGATGAAGGAGAGATTATCCAAAAACAGAACCACGAGAAAAGCTCCAAGAAGCCGAGAAGATTGGTCAAAAGGATTGAGAGGAGAAATGGTGAGGGGGTGCCTTCGGCTTTGAGCGATCCTGAGGTTGCCATCTGCTACCGCGTAATGACACGAGAGGAAGAAAACAGACCTACCAAAAATGACTCCAACGATCCCAACCAGCTGAGAACCTGACGACAGCCACCGAGCACATCCAAGACCCCATCCACCGAGCGCTCCACGCTATGGCTTCGAAACATGGCATCCACGAGGTGGAGTAGGGATGAGGAAGCCAAGAGGAACACTGAGAAAAACATGTGTTACTAACACTGACTCCCAGAGTGGGACCCCCACCAGCCCAAGTGCACTTCACATTCCCTAGCTAATAAATGGCTTTGAATCGCCCTGTTCCTAAAACAAACAGTGTTCGAGCCTGGTGGGACTCGATCCTACGCCAATTCCCATGGAGAGCGAGTGGTACAACTAGCGGGTACCACTCGACTAACACCAAACAAACCTAATTAAAATATTATTATATATTTTTTTTAAAATTTTTTACATTTATCCAATAAATGTGGGAGGCCTAAAATGAGAATGAATCTAATTTTAAGCATAATTTACTTTAAAAGGTTGATTTACCACATTTTAATGGAGAACCCACTTTAAATCTAGTTTTTGTCACTTTAATATTTTCTATTTGAGAAAATAAAATTCTTCTTTAGAATTGGGACATCAAAATTTACTTTGGGTAAATTTTTGGAATTTTTCTGATAAGATTCTTTTATTAATGAATAGTGAAAAATACTGTATTTTAATTCAAATATTCATTTTAATATAATTTATTTATATGGTTAGATAATCCTTTTAATTTGTTTTAAAGTGTAAATAGATTATATTTTTACCATTTAATCCAATTTTGGTCATCAAAAGAAATTTCAATTTGAAATTGGACATAATCAACTGTCATTCTTTTGATATTTATTATTTCATAAAAACCCTCTTTTGGTTTTGACCACGGGAATTAATTTTAAATTAATTAATCCAACAACTATGTTTTTAATTTGGTAAAATATAAAACATTTTTGAATTCGGAATATAAAATATATCTTAGGCTAATGTTTTGGTAGTTTTATGAAAAACTACAACTTTTGATTAAAAGTGAAACCACTAAGCAGTAGTTAAAAACTAACATTTTCATTTAAATGAAATTTTACAGATTATGTGGAATTAATTTCAAAAATCCGACATAAATGGTTGTTATTAGTAAGTAAAATGTTGTTAAATAAGATGAAAATAATTTTCTGTGGATAGTAATTTTTTATTTTTATTTACTGTAGTTAATGGTAAATGGGGTAATTCAAGATAAAAATAATATTATAATAATAAAAAATTACCTTAACACTAATACTAACCTTATTGGTTGGGTTATTTACGACCATGGGAATATTTTTGTCGATTTTGGGTCCCCATGGATGTAACATCCCGAGATTTTATGAAAAATATTATTTTAATTTCATTAATGTCTTTTGTTGTATTCTACACCAAGATTACCTTGCGCTATACGCAACACCGTATTAGCTTGCAGTATACGCAACACTATTCTTGAACCATGTTACACACAATTTTGATAATAGTTAATCTACGCAACATTGAGTATATATATATATATTAAATGTATAAATGAAATATGGTTGGATTCTGTTATACGAAACAACGAAGGATTCTTTCACAACACGCAACCCTGACTTGGCTTGCATTACACACAATCGCAACCTTCCTCGATAGCGTGTGTTGTACGCAATACCAGGTTTTAATAAACAATGTTATATTATTATAATATTGTCATGAACTAGCCGTTATGAATAGTATTAACTAAATTTTGAATTTTATAACATTATTAATCATCTTACACATTTCTAGAACATGGTATAAGAACAAAATAAATTTTTCGGGTAAAATAAGTATTTTTCAAAAAATGCAGTTTTGCCGCCTTTGGATGGCGCACCCACTTTAAATCTGGTTTTTGACATGTTTATAAGTTCAATTTGACAAAATAAAATTCTTATTTTTAATCAAGAAATAAAAATTTACTTTGGATAAAATTTTCATATTATTCTGGTAACTTTCACATTTTAATGAATAGTAAAAACACGCTATATTTTAATTAAAAACAACTTATTTTCATCGTAATATCTTATGTGGTTAAATTATAATATTTAATGGTTTTAAAGTATAAATAGAATATATTTTTACCATTTAATATAATGTATGTCATTAGCATTGATTTTACCTTGAATTCGTAAGTTAAATCAATTCAATCTTTTGCAATGTTTTAAACAAAAACCCGTTTTTATTCGACAACGAGATTAATTTTAATTTAATTTCTGAAACTTCTATGTTTTGAATTTTAAAAAATGGATTCTATATTTGGAATCAGTGGGTCCAAATTATGTTAATAGGATACTTTTTATTTTTGGGAATTATGAATAGTAACTACGGTAAATTTTATTTACCATAGTTAAAGGTAAATCGGGTAATTAAGGGTAAATATAATATTTTAAAATTACCCTAAAAAATGTCAAAATCCTATTGGATGAATAAAGAATGACACATATCACCTAAGGGTCAGATTAGATTAATTTAATTAAATTTTGTCAATGAAAATAATTTAATTATTATTAAAACTAAAGAATGTGACAACATGTAACTTTCATAAATCTTATAAGTATAATAATTTTAATCTAGTGATAAAATTCATGAAACATCGAACATGAATAGTCTCAAGAAATCTAATACAATTATCTACATCATAGGAATTTATTTCGAATTTTTAGGGATTAAATAATTATCATTTATTACGACACAAAGATGATGCAGTAATTGTCTTATTAATGAAATATTGACATAATTGATGTTATAAATGCCCAAATAAATGTAATTTGATACTTTTTATGACTTAAACTAATTTTCTAGGTTACTATGATATATTAGTGTTGATGTAATCAACATGGTTCGAACATATAATTCTGTTATGACTTTCACAAAAATCATATATCAAATAGTGTCAAAATTGACACAAAATAGTTTTTAAATCAAATATTATATTATTAATTGTTATTTTTTTCCTAAAAATCTAAGGTTCGTCCAAATGACTTAGATAAGGATATATATATTAATAATAAACAATTTGGGGTTCGTTTGGCATGTTATAGTAAGTGTATTAACCATATAGTGAAAGAAAACAAAAAAGACACGGTAAAAGTTAAATTATTTAACTTAGAGTTAAATCTAATTGATAAGGTTAAAATAATACCCTAAACTTGTCTAAATCCCATTGGTTTATAGTATTGCGACCCATCCCAACTTTAGCTTCGAAATAAGACCCTTTGTAACCATTATAAACCGATTTTGACATTAATATATAATAATATTTTGAGGTATTCCTAAGGTGCCCCTCTCCTCCCTTATAAAAGGACACCTCCTCCCCCTCCTCCTCACACCAAATTGAGCACTCAAGCTCGGCCAACCCCTGCCAAAATCCCTTCTCCACTTCCCTAGAATAATCCTAGAGGTCCTGGTCTTCTTCAAAGACCAATCATAGTTCCCTAAGTGAAGGATTCAAAGAGGCATTTCAAAGAAGAGGTAATATCCATTACCGATCTTTTCAATTTATTTCTTCTTAAACTTCTTCTTCTATAGTTGTTTCATGATAATGTAATAAAATCAGTATTTATTATATAATGATATGTTTTTATAAATATGAAACAACTATAATTAACCTTCTATCCATCCTACGGAAAAAGGAAATCACCGCACGTGCGTACGTACGGAATACCGTCTCCACGCCATGGTGTAATCTATTTTCCACCACCACCTTACTTGGATGGGTATAATGGTGTAAAGAATAACTATACATAGTTATTACAACATCATATTGATTCTAATATATTGTATAATCCACTCCAATTCAATTCAATATTTATGGAAATGATATCATCGCTCGTGCGTACGTACGGACTACCGTCTACACGACGCGATGAGATTCATTCTCCATGTTAACCATTTAAGAATGATTATAAAGTATATATAAGAAATAATAATGAAATATATGACATTATAGAGCTACTGTATTTATGTATATATATATATATATATGTATGTCATCTACTTACTTCCATTCAAGACAATAAGGAAAGGAAAACAGCGTTCATGCGTACGTACGGACTACCGTCTCCATGAACGGTGTTTTTCATTTCATTTATCTATCTATTATATATATATATATACTGAATATATATGATATATAAATCATATTTTATATTCTGGAAGTAAGTAAATCATGATATAAGTAATAATAATGTCAAGAACAACAAGTCAAAACACCTACGATAAATGAAACGACTTTACCCAAAACGCTTCTTTCACATGGAATTTACAAAAGAACGGGTAATATAATGTCATAAGTGAACCATATATGATATCATAACAATGAATATGATTCTGTAATAAGTCAATGACATTATTTAAATCATTATACAAGAGGTTCGGACACATACGAAGAAAATCGGACCTAAGGTAAGGGAAAATATCGCAATCTCAATTTTTATCTGAGATTGTTTATACTTTGAAATTTACTAGGGTGTATTTTATCATCCAAATCCATGTTTCCTCAATATGTAATATTATTTACATCCACCTAAAATTATTTAAATCCAATTTTACCCTTCGGTGAGTTTTTAGTAAAAGATATGAAAGGAATCTTTTGTCGTTTTTCGTACGAGGTACTTTTTGACTTTTCCGACAAAAGTACGAGAAGAATTTTATTTTTAACATAAACGGCAAGAACGGATTTTTACGGTTTTATAAAGCCTTATTTTCATGAAGCTTCCTCCAAAATATTTCATGACTATTTTCAATAAAATATCTTTCTTTTAAAATTTCATGACGTTTTGTGAAAAGAAATTTATTTCGAAGAAGAAAGGATATTTTCATCAAGAATTCATTTCAAGTGTTTTATCAAAATTATTTTCCATCTAAGATAACATAGGGTTCTGTTTTTATACCTATTATTACATTAATTTGATTATGTTGTGATGGAATTATTTTTATGAATCCCTTTATCGTATATGAATTGTTTTATGATGTCATGATGTTTATGATTCCCATTTTTATTACATGGGTTATGCAATGATGTATGGTATATGATTTTGTGGAACACATAAGAATGGTATCATTATGAGATGGGTGGGACCTATATCTCCCTCCAATGCATTAGGTAAAGATTTTATATCTCATGAGATAGACATGGCTGGAATGGTAGGTTATACCGGTTCAGTGAAACAGGACTGAAACGAGGGTTACTCGATTCAGAAATGGACTTTGTCCACTAAGATATTCTTGACAATGAGTCTTGACTAACAAGAAATGATTCTCTATGATTATGTGTGAATGCCACAAAGTTTCATGTTTTAAGTTATGATTATTGTGATTACATTTCACTGCCATGATTTATCCCCTGTTATGTAATTATGATCACCTTTTCAAGTTAAGATTTCCAAAAGTTATGTGCTTGTGTATACGATGTGATTGATATTTCTTTTGTTTACCCTTACTGAGCATTTGAGCTCACCATTTTATGATTTCTTTTCCCCAGGATGTAAAGAAGGGTTTTAGGTAAAAAAAGGAAGAGCTTTATGGGAGATGTTGAACATCTTTCACCACGATTAGAAGATTTTATTCCGAGTTTCCAAAGACACTAAACTATTACGATCCTTGTGTGTGTGTTTTTGTTATGTACTAAGTATTCCGCAAATTTAATGTAAAGTCAATGTACGTCAAGATTCGGGTCTCTACATTTGGTATCAGAGGAAAGGTTTAGTCAACCTTTGGAAACTAGGATGCGAAAACTTTAGTGAGATCCCTAGAGATATTTCTACGGTATGTCTAGGGATGTCCCTAAGGTTAAGTATACGTATAGGTTATAGTACTAGAACTACACTAACGATCATAGAATTAAACCTAAGATGTTAGATATTGAAGGTACTCCCCCTTTATTATGTTGTTTTCCCTAGCATGATTTTTGCCTCTCACACTATTCTTTTTGGGTTTTAGACGATGGCTGGAACCCGAAGGAACCGTGTTGATCAATGCAATGGACAATGCAATGATTGTCTTCCTGAACAAACAAATGTTACGGGAGATAGAGTGTAAAATCTTATTGCTATACTTACACAAGCTATGAATCATTCTGGAATTCCAAATGAGCAGAGAAGGGAACAATATTCTATTGAGTCCTTCATGAGGCAACGTCCACCTTCTTTCAGTGGGTCTTCTGATCCACTTGTTGCTGAACAATGGATCAGTACCACTGAAAAGATATTTTCAGTTCTTCAATGTTATGAACATGATAAAGTCATCTTAGTATTGTATCGTTTGGAAGGTGATGCTGATCAATGGTGGAATCTTATTAAGAATACGAGGCAAAGGGATGAAATTGAGTCCATGGAATGGGACGAGTTCAAGAACTTATTTTTCAGTAAGTACTTCCCCCGTATTCTTTGAACAAAGATGGAGAAGGAGTTTCTTGAACTAACACAAAAGGATGATGAATCTGTTGGTATATATGAAGCGAATTTTACAAGACTTGCAAGGTATGCATCTGGCATTATCATCCAACCTGAAAGTAAAGTTGATCGATTTTTCAGTGGCTTAAAACCAAGTCTTCGAAGGGAATTAGCTATAAGAGACTTCAGTAGCTATGAAGAAATTGTGCGTTGTGCTATCAAGGTAGAAATGGAAGTTGGTGTTACATATCTATCTCATGGTTTTGACAAGAAACGAAAGATGGAGTTCAAGGAGAAATCTCAGAATAATGGTGAAAAGAAGATGAATGTTTCCTTATGCACAAAGTGTGGAAAGAAGCATGGTGGAGATTGTCTTAAAGGGACTAGAAAATGTTTTAAGTGTGGAAAAGAAGGTCATCGAGCAGCTGAGTGTCGAAGTAATGGAAAAAGGGTTTCTAATGATGTGAATAAAGAAAACACTACAGAGAACGCACCACCAACACTTCAATGCTTCAAGTGCAAGGAAATGGGGCATTATGCTAATAAATTCCCTAATCCCAGGGTTAGTGATGATCAACATGAGAAACCACTGAAGGCAAAGGACAAAGGAAAGTCACATGCGATCACTATTGGCAATGTTGAATATGACAACGATGTGGTGGAATGATTAAGTGTTTATGTAATGGGATTCCAAAATAATGTTGTATCATTGAGTATTGCAATATTTATTGATGTGGTATTCAAAGTGATTGAGATATTTTTTTGGAAATAAGATGATATGCGCATAATGAAGGGAAAACGAGAAAATGAAATGTTTAATAGTATTCATGAGCTCATGATTGATATAAGGACTAAGTGATATCATGGTTTGAGTATATAGAATTTTGAGGATTTTGGTATGTGGAAAGAGTTAACTTTTAATAGAATTCATGTTTTCAATAAGGTTCAATGGGTATTCAAGAGAGTACAAGATTAAGGCCTTTGAATGTTTGGAATGTGACCAACAAGATATATCTTATGATATATGGGGATCATCGATGGTATTAAATCTCTGGTAATTGTTTTCACTATGTTATGAGAGTGGACTGCAGTATTATGGATAAGCCTAAAGATTGGAATGGATTATGTTGGACATAAGTTAGTATTGTTTAAGGATAAAAGTTTTTTCGATATTATTGATGGGATGTTATAGTAATATAGTTTTAGAAAAAGAACAACCTGCAGGACGGGCGACAGCCCATCGCTTCGGACAAGGCTGTGGGAATCAAACCCACAACCGAAGTGCGACTGGCCTTTATCACCTACCACTGGCCTACAGGAAGTCCCTGTTTAGTAGAAACTAGTTTTATTATATTAAGTAGTATGATATATGAAGTATAAGTCCATTTTAGGAACCATATGTGATTAATCTCACTATAGATCGACTTATGTATATAATTTTTGCTAACCTTTTGTTTGAGACAGATGGAATGACCCGTCATTCTATCACATGATCTGCTAACACTTCACGAATAACAAATTCAACTTCATTTATTTAAGAGATGAAGTGGAAATTGTTCAAGGCATGAACAAAAGTGAGATTGTACCAAAATAAAGAAAGTATTTATTCTAATTAAGATTTTCAACTTTAGGGAAATGATATTGAAAACCAAAAATGTTGTCCTAGTGATCTTATACCTGATGAATCAGATGGTACCTTAGATCGTCACAAATT
The DNA here is from genome assembly GCA_963277665.1 of Viscum album. NCBI lineage: Eukaryota > Viridiplantae > Streptophyta > Magnoliopsida > Santalales > Viscaceae > Viscum > Viscum album. Next base: position 832,196,719 of record OY728159.1, on the reverse strand, counting down.
TATGGATTTGTGATTGCTGGCTTTTCCATAGCCATGTTCTCTACCACTCTCCATCAGAACATGATGGTTAGATTTTTCTTCCATATCCATATTTTCATCTATGTGGAAACCCAGTGATTAGTTTATTTGGGTAACTGTTACGTTTCATACTTTTTTTTTAAAGAATGGTTTTGGTATTCCTTTTTACGATGTGGTTTTCAATTGAAGAAACTTTCGAATAGTAAACCATTTATAACCCCGACGAATTTCGAGGGCGAAATTCATTTTAAGGGGGGTAGAATGTAACACCCCGAGATTTTATGAAAAATATTATTTTAATTTCATTAATGTCTTTTGTTGTATTCTACACCAAGATTACTTTGCGCTATACGCAACACCGTATTAGCTTGCAGTATACGCAACACTATTCTTGGACCGTGTTACACATAATTTTGATAATAGTTATTCTACGCAACATTGAGTATATATATATATTAAATTTATAAATGAAATATGGTTGGATTCTGTTATACGAAACAACGAAGGATTCTTTCACAACATGCAACCCTGACTTGGCTTGCATTACACGCAATCGCGACCTTCCTCGATAGCGTGTGTTGTACGCAATACCGGGATTTAATAAACAATGTTATATTATTATAATATTGTCATGAACTAGCTGTTATGAATATTATTATCTAAATTTTGAATTTTATAACATTATTATTCATCTTACACATTTCTAGAACATGGTATAAGAACAAAATAAATTTTTCGGGTAAAATAATTATTTTTCAAAAAATGCAGTTTTGCCGCCTTTGGATGGCGCACCCACTTTAAATCTGGTTTTTGACATGTTTATAAGTTCAATTTGACAAAATAAAATTCTTCTTTGTAATCAAGAAATAAAAATTTACTTTGGATAAAATTTTCATATTATTCTGGCAACTTTCACATTTTAATGAATAGTAAAAACACGCTATATTTTAATTAAAAACAACTTTTTTTCATCGTAATATCTTATGTGGTTAAATTATAATATTGAATGGTTTTAAAGTATAAATATAATATATTTTTACTATTTAATATAATGTATGTCATTATCATTGATTTTACCTTGAATTCGTAAGTTAAATATAATTCAATCTTTTGCAATGTTTTAAACAAAAACCCGTTTTTATTCGACAATGGGATTAATTTTAATTTAATATCTGAAACTTCTATGTTTTGAATTTTAAAAAATTGATTCCATATTTGGAATCAGTGGGTCCAAATTATGTTAATAGGATACTTTTTATTTCTGGGAATTATGAATAGTAACTATGGTAAATTTTATTTACCATAGTTAAAGGTAAATCGGGTAATTAAGGGTAAATATAATATTTTAAAATTACCCTAACAAATGTCAAAATCCTATTGGATGACTAAAAAACGACCCATATCACCTAAGGTTCAGATTAGATTAATTTAATTAAATTTTGTCAATGAAAATAATTTAATTATTATTAAAACCAAAGAATGTGACAACATGTCACTTTCATAAATCGTATAAGTATAATAATTTTAATCTAGTGATAAACTTCATGAAACATCGAACATGAATATTCTCCAGAAATCTAATACAAGTATCTACATCATAGGAATTTATTTAGAATTTTTAGGGATTAAATAATTATCATTTTTTGTGACACAAAGATGATGCAGTAATTGTCTTATTAATGAAATATTGACATAATTGATGTTATAAATGCCCAAATAAATGTAATTTGAGACTTTTTATGACTTAAACTAATTTTATAGGTTACTATGATATATTAGTGTTTATGTAATCAACTTCGTTTGAACATATAATTCTGTTATGACTTTCACAAAAATCATATATCAAATAGTGTCAAAATTGACACAAAATAGTTTTTAAATAAAATATTATATTATTAATTGTTATTTTATTCCTAAAAATCTAATGTTCGGCCAACTTACTTAGATAAGGATATATATATTAATAATAAACAATTTGGGGTTCGTTTGGCATGTTATAGTAAGTGTATTAACCATATAGTGAAAGAAAAAAAAAGACACGGTAAAAGTTAAATTATTTAACTTAGAGTTAAATATAATTGATAAGGTTAAAATAATACCCAAAACTTGTCTAAATCCCATTGGTTGATATTATTTCGACCCATCCCCACTTTAGATTCGAAATAAGACCCTTTGGAACCATTATAAAATGATTTTGACATTAATATAAAATAATATTTTGAGGTATTCCTAAGGTGCCCCTCTCCTCCCTTATAAAAGGACACCTCCTCCCCCTCCTCCTCACAACAAATTGAGCACTCAAGCACGGCCACCCCCTGCAAAAATCCCTTCTAGACTTCCCTAGAATAATCCTAGAGGTCCTGGTCTTCTTCAAAGACCAATATTTGTTCCCTAAGTGAAGGATTCAAAGAGGCATTTCAAAGAAGAGGTAATATCCATTACTGATCTTTTCAATTTCTTTCTTCTTCAACTTCTTCTTCTTTAGTTGTTTCATGATAAAGTAATAACATCAGTATTTATTATATACTTATATGTTATTATAAATATTAAACAACTATAATTAACCTTTTATCAATCCTACGGAAAAAGGAAATCACCGCGCATGCGTACGTACAGAATACCGTCTCCACGTCGTGGTGTAATCTATTATACACCACCACCTTACATGGATGGGTATAATGGTGTAAAGAATAACTATACATAGTTATTACAACATCATATTGATTCTGATATATTTTATAATCCACTCCAATTCAATTCAATATTTATGGAAATTATATCATCGCTCGTGCGTACGTACGGACTACCGTCTCCACGACGCGATGAGATTCATTCTCCATGTTAACCATTTAAGAATGATTATAAAGTATATATAAGAAATAATAATGAAATATATGACATTATAAAGCTACTGGATTTATGTATATATATATATATGTATGTCATCTACTTACTTCCATTCAAGACAATAACGAAAGGAAAACAGCGTTCATGCGTACGTACGGACTACCGTCTCCATGAACGGTGTTTTTCATTTCATTTATCTATCTATTATATATATATATATATATACTGAATATATATGATATATAAATCATATTTTATATTCTGGAAGTAAGTAAATCATGATATAAGTAATAATAATGTCAAAAACAACAAGTCAAAACACCTACGTTAAATGAAACGATTTTACCCAAAACGCTTCTTTAACATGGAATTTACAAAAGAACGGGTAATATAATGTCATAAGTGAACCATATATGATATCATAACAATGAATATGATTCTGTAATAAGTCAATGACATTATTTAAATCATTATAAAGGAGGTTCGGACACATACGAAGCAAATCGGATCTAAGGTAAGGGAAAATCTCGCAATCTCAATTTTTATCCGAGATTGTTTATACTTTGAAATTTACTGGGGTGTATTTTATCATCCAAACCCATGTTTCCTCAATATGTAATATTATTTCCATCCACCTACAATTATTTAAATCCAATTTTACCCTTCGGTGAGTTTTTAGTAAAAGATATGAATGGAATCTTTTGTCGTTTTTCGTACGAGGTACTTTTTGACTTTTCCGACAAAAGTACGAGAAGAATGTAATTTTTAACTTAAACGGCACGAACGGATTTTTACGGTTTTATAAAGCCTTATTTTCATGAATATTCCTCCAAAATATTTCATGACTATTTTCAATAAAATCTCTTTCTTTTAAAATTTCATGACGTTTTGTGAAAAGAAATTTATTTTGAAGAAGAAAGGATATTTCCATCAAGAATTCGTTTCAAGTGTTTTATCAAAATTATTTTCCATCTAAGATAACATAGTGTTCTGTTTTTATCCCTATTATTACATTGATTTGATTATGTTTTGATGGAATTATTTTTATGAATCCCTTTATCGTATATGAATTGTTTTATGATGTCATGATGTTTATGATTCCCATTTTTATTACATGGGTTATGCAATGATGTATGGTATATGATTTTGTGGAACACATAAGAATGGTATCATTATGAGATGGGTGGGACCTATATCTCCCTCCAATGCATTGGGTAAAGATTTTATATCTCATGAGATAGACATGGCTGGAATGGTAGGTTATACCGGTTCAGTGAAACAGGACTGAAACGAGGGTTACTCGATTCAGAAAGGGACTTTGTCCACTAAGATAGTCTTGACAATGAGTCTTGACTAACAAGAAATGATTCTCTATGATTATGTGTGAATGCCACAAAGTTTCATGTTTTAAGTTATGATTATTGTGATTACATTTCACTGCCATGATTTATCCCATGTTATGTAATTATGATCACTTTTTGAAGTTAAGATTTTCAAAAGTTATGTGCTTGTGTATACGATGTGATTGATATTTCTATTGTTTACCCTTACTGAGCATTTGAGCTCACCCTTTTATGTTTTATTTTCCCCAGGATATAAATAAAGGTTTTAGGTAAAAACAAAGGAAGATCTTTATGGGAGATGTTGAAGATCTTTCACCACGATTAGAAGATTTTATTCCGAGTTTCCAAAGACACTAAACTGTTATGATCCTTGTGTGTGTGTTTTTGTTATGTACTAAGTATTCCGCAAATGTAATGTAAAGTCAATGTACATCAAGATTCGAGTCTCTACAATGGAGCCACTTCGGAGTGATAATGACACTTTATTTTAATTAACTTAAATTAAAGTCAAAAATGGCATGAAGAGATATGTTTTAGTAAATTAATTTTAACAATGGGTTATATAACTTATATTTTCGACTATAAATATTCATTAGAAAGATAAAAATATTTCCAACATCATGGTATTTGATTAATAATTTTTTGACATCAAATAATGTAAATTATTTTTGACACAATAATGATGCAGTATTTACCTCATTAATAAATGATTTTAATAAATAAGATTATAAATATCAAATCAATATCCAAAACTCGTCCAATTCTTATTGGATGATTTTATTCAGACCATGATTCATATTATATTCGAATATAATTTTTTTGACCTTTTTAAACCAAATATAAGTTTATAATAAAATACTTGTATCAAACATTCCAAAATAGTCTCTCCTCCCCCTTATAAAAGGACACCACTTCTAACCCATTCCTCACACCTCTAAAGACCCTTGGCTCATCCAATTTATTATATATTAAGCTACCTACATTACTATCCTCCTACTAGAAGCCTTAACTTAGGCATAATGTAGTTCAATAAGTCATTTTCGTTCAAACCAAAGGAATTTACCGAAATTAAAGATAATGGTTTCTCATAAATTCATTTCTTTTATTTTACTTATCCAACCCCTAAACGCTTTTTATTAATTTTTTAATAACCAAAAAAGTATCCACAATATACTATAATGTTGTTATGATATGTATTAGAGCTACACTTTCACACAATTCCATCTAATGGGTGAATAATATACTGTTTCTGTGGATAAAAAAGTAAGACCTCGCGAAATGATGATAGTTCCATTATCTCCTACCACGTATCATGGTGGACAATAATATGGAACTGTATTTATATATGATATATATTTTGTTTATTTTTTTCTTTATTATTTTGTATTTTTATTTTAAATCACACCTTTATGGTTTCCATTATGGGTAAATGCGATAATTTCATTTAAGGAAGTGGGGACTACCGCCCCCTCAAAGTGATATGACTCATTCATGACATACGTGAGATGTATAAAGGATAGATTTAATGATATTATATATGATATTATACTGGAATTATAATATACCTATGTATCATTATTTTTTAATTCCATTAAAATAAGAAATTGAAATGGAAGTAGCGTTCATGCATACGTACGACTTACCGTCTCCATGAACGATGCATTTCATTTCATACATCTAAATGATATATACTATTATAAATATATATATACTTGATATATATGATATATATGATATCTAAATAATGATTATTCATTCTTGATATAATGGACTATTGGACACATGGAAAACGTGTATATATAGGTGTTCATTTTTGACTCAGGTACCAAATATCGACAAAACAACCATTATTAACTTAAATGATTACATAATTTTTATAATATAGTAACAATTGATATAAAAGGATTAAGAAACTTGAAAATGGTTCTTAAGAAATTATAAATAAACTTTAGTTTATTATTCAGGAGATTAAAGAACGAACGGGTCAAGTCGGACATGAGGTAAGGACTTCATCTCAATCCTCTTTCATTGAGTCATATTTCAATAATATATACCTTCCTTTTTTACACAATGTATAATTAAACCCTTTGACTTTTAATTTCATTCAAAGGGAATATTTTTTCTACGAAGCGTTTTACTAAACGACAAATGGAATTATATTAACCTTTGCGGCGACAATGACCTCTCTACCAATGTAATCGTTATTTGGCTTCCTCTATAAGACTTAATGTTTTAAAAAATGATAAAGAAATATATTATTCTGTTTTAGGGTGTTTTGTTTTTGAAAATGGTTTTTGAAATGGATTGATTATTTCAATATCTTGAAATTATTTCTTGTGATTTCAAATAAAATGTTGTTAGTGAAATGTTTATATTTGAAATATTTAATGTGTTATGATTTTATAATCGTACTGGGAAATTTGATGGGTGGTTATGTGATAAACCAAAAGAAGGGTGGTGCTATGATAAAAAAGGATAGGTGGTTACGTTATAACCTCCAATTCATTGGGTATGGAAGTTGTCCGTATGGCTATTCCATTTAGTGATATGTGTGGAAGTCAACCGTATGGTTATTCCATTAAAGTGTGTTTATGTCCCAAGTTACCTTTATATGTTATGTATTTTTTATAAGGGTTTTATAGAAATTGTTTGGTTTCAAAATGGTAAGAAATTATATTTTATTTAGTGAAGAGTATTTACTACTTTGTAAAGGTGAAAAGTATAACTTATGATAAAGTATTTAGGGTTTACTTGTTGTTTTGAAAAACTAACAATTTTCCATCTTTGTGTATCCCTTTACTGATCTTTTTATGCTCATCCCAAGTTTTGAAATGTTTTTCACAGGACATAAAATGAATAGGGTCAAGGATGGGATTAAGGAAAAAGTCATGTTGTCTATAACATGGAACTAGACATGACCCTTTTTTTCAAGAGTTTTTATTTTATGAAAGAAATGGATACTGAGTAGAATTGTCTACATGTACTATTCATGTTGTTTGGTAAATGTTATGGCATACCTCTCTAAAACCCTAAAACTGAAAAGATCCCCAATTCGAATTATTCATTTAATTCAAGATTATGTAATGTTTAAGGCTATGTCCTTATAGTTGGTATCGAAGGAAGTTTTATATAACTTTAGGTGTTAGGGTATTGTTAAATTAATACCCGTAAATTAATTTATGTTAATATTGAAGTGATATAACATTTAATTATTACCATTTTTCTTCACCTAAGATATATCTCTGTTAAGAATATTTTTTCATAAAATAAATAGGGCAGTTGTGTTGGGAAGCCATTCAAAGGGAAATGATCTTCCCAATCAGCATTGAGAGATAGTCAAAATCTGGGTTGAACAGTTTGTTGTAGTGATGGATCAGTTGACTGGTGTGATAAATGGTGGTTTATTTTATTGATGATATTTTGGTTTATTAAAAAAGAAAATAGGAGAATGAAAGTCATTTAACGGTTGTATTGAAAACCTTAAAATAAAAGAAACTACATAGAAAATTCTACAAGTGTGAGTTTTGGTTACAACAATATTCATTCCTTAGTAACATTGTTTCAAAAAATGGAATAACTGTTTATCATGATAAAACAAAGGTTGTTGAAGAATATCCAAGACCCAAAAATAAAATTGAGATCTATAGTATTCTTGTTTTAGCAAGTTATTATCGAAGGTTTGTTGATAATTTTTCACAGTTATCTATCCCACTGAATATGTTAACTCCAAAACGTGTTAAGGTCATTTGGACAAAAGAATGTGATGTTTGTTTTCAAGAATTGAAAAGATGATTGGTGAATGCTACTATTTTGGAACTGCCTTCCAGAAATGGTGAGTTTTTTATTTACAGTGATGCTTTGTTGAAAGTACTTGGATGCGTCCTTATGAAAAATGATCATTTATTTTCTTATGCTTCATGTTATTTGAAACTTCATGAGTTAAATTACCCTACACATGATTTGGAATTAGCTTCTCTTGTTTTTTCTTTAAAAATTGGGAGGCATCATTTATATGGAGTAAAATGTGATATATATACTAACCACAAAATATTAAAGTATATATTCACTCAAAAATAATTGAACATGAGACAGAGGAGATGGTTGGAATTAATCAAGGATTATTATTGCATGATTCATTACCACCCAGGAAAGGAAAATAAAGTGTCTGATGCTTTGAGTTGAAAAAGTAATGATTCATTAACCCTGCTAAGGTTGGAACAAGATCCTTTAATTTTTGATTTGATGAACTTTGGCATATAAGTTGTTGGTGCAGGAAATTCTTCTGTTTTTCTTTATGTGTCAGTGAAATCATCTCTATCAGACAGAATTAAGCAAGCACAGAAGGAAGGTAGTGAGTTGTAGAAAAAGGTAGAGTTGGTTAAGAAGGGTAAGTTGCCTAATTTTAATATAGATAATGATTTTTTTTAGGTTTGTAAAAAGATTATGCATTCCTTGTGATTCACAGATGAAGAATGAGTTGTTATGTGACGCTCATAGTTCCCCGTTTTCAGTTCATCCTAGCAGTACTAAGATGTAAAAAGATCTTTGGGAGTATTTTTGGTGGGATTGAATGAAAAGAGATATTGCTGACCTTACTATGAAGAGTTTGATTTTTCCGTAGGTTAATACAGAGCGGTAGTTACTAAAAGGAATTGTTTAGTCTTTACCAGTTCCAGAGTGAAAAATGGGAAAATATATCCATGGACATTGTTATAAGATTATCAGAAATATCTCGAGATAATAATGCAATCTGGGTTATTTTTGATCGATAGACTAAATCTGCTCATTTAATTCCTATTTGAGATACATTGCCTCTAGATAAACATTCTCGGTTGTATATTAAAGAGATAGTTAGGTTATATAGTGTTCCCCTCTCCATTGTATCTAATAGTGATCTCAGGTTTACTTATAACTTTTGGAAAGGCCTTCAAGAGTCATTGGGTACTGAATTAAATTTCAGTATAAATTTTCATTCTCGATATAATGGGTAATCAAAACGAATAATTAATACCTTAGAGGATATTCTATGTGATTTCTTAATGGATTACCAGGGAAGTTGGGACCAATATATTTCTTTGGTTGAATCCTCAGATAATAATAGTTTTCATTCCAGTATATAGATGGTTCCGTTTGAGGCATTATATAGAAAGCGGTGTCGAACTCCAACTTTTTGGGATGAAGTATGTGAAAGGAAGTTGATGGGACAAAAATTGGTAGAACAGATAGAAAATAAAGACCAGTTGATTCATAAGAACATGATAACAACATAGAGTAGGCAGAAAAGTTATTCGGATAACCGGAGGAAGGATCTCCCGTTTGAGGTAGGTGATCATGTTTTTTTTTCAAAGTTTCTCCATGGAAAAGTGTGATGCATTTTGGTAAGAAGGGAAAGATGAGTCTGATGTTCATTGGACCCTATGAAATCCTAGAAAATGTTGGATCAGTTTCATAGAGAGTGGATTTACATCCAAGTTTTCCCCAGGTATACAATGTTTTTTAGGTTTCAATGTTGAGAAAGTATATGCCAGATCCATCTCATATTTTGAGTCCAGAGGGGGTTTTAGTTGGAAGAGAATCTCTCTTATGAGGAACAGCCAATCCAGATTCTTGACCGTAGAGATAAAGTGTTGCTGAATAAGGTAATTCACCAGGTAAAGGCTTTGTGGAAAGAACATATGGTTGAAGAGGCAATGTGGGAATCTGAAAATGCTATGAGGGATAAGTACCCCCATTTATTTGATAAGTGAATAAAATGGAGAGGATGTAATTACCAAAAGGGGGGAATGATGTAACATCCCAGGTACATAAAGAACAAGAAATTTTAAATAATTCTTCGTATTTGTGAATTAAATATTAATTATACTTTAAATGGGTTTCTACGTTCGATGGTGTACCCGATACACAACAACGGGTTTCTTTGAAATCTTACGTTGCACACTAATAATATAATAGTATTATTTTAAATGGTCGTTAATGCCTAGCTGTTGTATTGGAAGGAATGAATATAACTAATTAAAATATGATTATATATGTTCGTTAATTTTTTTTACATTTATCCAATAAAAGTTAGAAGGTTAAAATGGGAATGAATAAAATTTTAATAATAATTAACTTCAAAAGGCTGATTTACTACCTTTTAATGGAGAACCCTCTTTGAAACTAGTTTTGGCGACTTTTTTATGTTCCATTTGAGAAAATAAAATTATTCGTTATAATGGGGATATAAGAATTTACTTTGGGTAAATTTTTGGTATCGTTATGATAAGATTCATTTTTTAATGAATAGTGAAAAATACTGTATTTTAATTCAAATATGCCTTTTAATCTAATTTTTTATATGGTTACATTATACATTTATTTGGTTTTAAAGTGTAAATAGATTATATATTTACCATTTAATCTAATTTTGGTCCTTGAAATCAATTTCACTTTGAGATTAGACATAATCCACTATCAATCTTGTGATAGTTATTATTTCTTAAAAACATGATTTTTTGTTTTGACAACAGGAATTAATTTTAAATTAATTAATCCAACATCTATGTTTTGAATTTTTTAAAATAGACATCACATTTTAATTTGGAATATCAAATATAGCATAGACTGAATTTTTTGTAGTTTTCTGAAAAACATCAATTTTTTGATGAATAGTGAAACCATTAAGTAGTAGTTAAAAAGTGATATTTTCAGTTAAATGATAGTTTACCATTTCTATGGATTGAATTTCGTAAATCCAACATACATGGATGTTATTATTATGTAAAATTTGGTTCAATAAAATGAAAATAATTTTTGGTGAATAGTACTTTTTGACTTTTATTTACTGCAGTTTAAGGTAAATAAGGTAATTAAAGGTAAAATGAATATTATAATAATAAAAAATTACCTTAAAACTTGTCCTAACTTTGTTTTTGGGTCCTTTATGACCATGGCCATCGTTGGGTTGATTTTGGGACCCCATGGAGCCACTTGGGAGTGATAATGGATCTTAATTATAATTAACTAAAATAAAGACAAAAATGGAATAATAAATATCTTTTAGTATGATAATTTTAACAAGTGGTTATATAAGTTATTTTTTGTACTATAAATATTAATTGGAAAGAGAAAACTATTTCCTAAATCATGGTATTATTTTATAAATTTTTAACATAAATAAATTAATTTATTTATGACACAATAATGATGCATTATTTACCTCATTAATAAATGATTTAAATAAATAAGACTATAAATATTAAAAAAATATCCAGAACTTTCACAATTCTTATTGGATGACTTTATTTCGACCATGAGTAATATTATCTTCGACTTTAATGATTTTTGTACTTTTTGAAACCTAATATATGATTATAATAAAATAATTGTTTCAAACATTCCAAAAGAGCCCCTCCCCCATTATAAAAGGACACCACCTATAACCCATTCCTCACACCTCTCAAGCCCCTTGGCTAATCAAAAATCTACCCAATTAAGCTCCCTATATTTCTCTCCCCATAATAGAAGCCTTACATTAGGCATAAGGCACTTCTAGAAGTCCTTTTGATTCAAACCAAAGAAATTTACCCAAATTAAAGGTAACATATTCTCTTAAATTCATTTATTTTATTTTACCTCTCCACCCCCTAAACTATTTTGATTACTTTTTTTATAACAACACCAATATCCTCAATATACTAGGATTTTTTTATTCAATATATTCGAACTACCCTTATATAATCCTCCATCTAATGGGTGTAGAACATACTGTTTCTGTGGATGGAAAACTAACGCCTCACGAAACGATGATTGTTCGATTATCTCCCACCACCAATCATGGTGCCCATTAAGATGGAAATATATTTATATAAGATATATATTATGTTTTTGTTTTGTTATGATTCTGTATTTTTCTTTTAATGCATACATTTAGGGTTTCCATTATCGGTAAACGTGATAATTTCATTTGAGGAAGTGCAGACTACCGCCTCCTCAAAGTGATATAAATCGTTCATGCCATAAGTGGGACATATAAAGGATAGAGTTATTGATATTATATTTGATATTATACTGGTATTATAATATACCCATCTATCATTATGTTTTAATTCCATTAAAATAAGAAATATAATTGAATGTAGCATTCATGTGTACGTACAGCTTACCGTCTCCATGAACGGTGTATTTCATTTATTACCTCCAAATGATATGTACTATTGTATATATATATATATATACTGGATATATATTATATATATGATATCTAAATAATGAATAATCATTATGGATATAATCGACTATTGACCACATGGACAACATGTAAATATAAGGTGTTCATTTTTGACTCAAGTACCAAATATCGTCAAAACGACCATTATTAACATAAATTATTATATAATGTCTATAACATGGTAATAATTGATATAAAAGGATTAATAAACTTGAAAAAGGTTCTTATTCAATTATAAATTTACATGAGTTTATTATTAAAGAGATTAAAGAATGAACGGGTCAAGTCAGACACGAGGTAAGGGACATCGTCTCAATCTCTTTTCATTGAGGCATATTTAGATAACATATACCTTCTTATTTTAAACGGTGTATAATAAAACCCTTTGACATTTAATTTCATTCATATGGAATCTTTTTTCTGAATCATTTTATAAATTAAAAAAGGAATGTTTTTGATGTTTGCGGCGAAAATGACCTCTCCGGTGCTATAAATATTATTCGGCTTCCTCTATAAGCCTTAATGTTTTCTAAAATGATAAAGAAATACCTTATTAAATTTTTGGGTGTTTTGGTATTGAAAATGGATTTTGAAATGGATTTATTATTTCAATATATTGAAATTATTTCTTGTGATTGCAAATTAAATGTTATTAGTGGAATGTTTATATTTGAAATATTTTATGTGTTTAGATTTTATAGACATTTGACGGGTGATTACATGATAAACTAGATGACGAGTGGTTCTGTGATAAACTAGGATGTGTGGTTACATTATAACCTCCAATTCATTGGGTATGGAAGTCAGCAATATTGGTATTCAATTTAGTGATATGTGTGGAATTCGATCGTATGGTTATTCCATTTAAGTATGTTTATGTACCAAGTTACCTTTATATGTTATGTGTTTTTATAAGGGTTTTATGGTAATATTTTGGTAACAAAAGGGTAAGAAATGATATTTTATTTAGTGACGAGTATTTACTACTTCATAAAGGTGAGAATATTTCTTATGATAAAGTATTCATGGTTTACTTGTTGTTTTGAGAAACTAATAGTTTTCCACCTTTTTTTATCCCTTTACTGAGATTTTTATGATCATACAATGTTATGAAATGTTTTTCAAAGGACATAAAGATGAATAGGGTCATAGATGGGATCAAGGAAAAAGTCATGCTGTCTATAACATGGAACTAGACATGAAACTTTTTTTAAGAGTTTTTATATTATGAAAGAAATAGATACTGAGTATAATTGTCTACTTGTAATATTCATGTTATTTTGTAAATGTTATGACCTAACTCTCTAAAACTATAAACTTGAAAAGATCCTCATTGTAAATTATTCATTTAATTCAAGATTATGTAATGTTTAAGGCCGATTCCTTATATGGCTAAATAAGAAAATGATAAAATGGACCATTAATTTTTAATTTCACATTGGTGGAATTCTCTAATCAGCAATCACTTGATTGATACCCATCCATTCCACACGAAAATCATTTCTATGCCCCCTTCATGAAATTTATAGAATTATTCTTCCCACACCAATCAAAAGTGTGGTGTCAGACATTAATACCCTCCAAATATTTCTCTATGGTACCCCTTGAATTAAATATCATTATTTATGTCCCATCACCAGACCTCTGAGACCCTTTATATTGACTGGTCTCTATTTTGACTATCTTGGAACATTTTAAAATTTATTCATAACCATCAAAATTTCAAAATTCCAATGATTTATGTTGACTCATATGTATCCCAAAAAATAAGTGGTCAACTTTACTTTTTGGAGTTATGGTGAATATTGATGCATTTTATGAATGTCCTTTGAATTTTTCCTTTTATAAAAAAGGATTTTTTCATCATTTTAGTTGTGGATAGGGAAATTAATCTACATTTATGTTTTGGATTATGCTAAAAATGTTTTTTTAAAATATTATTTTGTAATTCCTTCCACACCATTGCTTTCATCTCCTCTTCAAGCTTCATATTTTTTATCAACAACCACCATTGATCATCATCTACCTTATTATGATAAACAAAAAATATGAACATTTCTTGATCAAAGAATTAAATGAAAATGAATAGAATTTCATTAATTTTGATCCATTTTTATGTGATTAAATGATTGTAATATCCACTGAATATTGGAGGAATATATCACAAAATTTTCTCAGTATCAGCATACCCATTATTATAGGGATTTGTGTGTTCTTCTTGTTTCAGGTTTTTATTCAATACATGAGTAATTTGTTAAAGTAATGTCAAAATATTTCAAAAATATACTCGCATCATATTGACCATATCATATGGGAAGTCAACACATTTCCACTAACATTGGTTTTTGACTCAGTTCCTCTTTTTTATGACTATCCACTATAATAAAAGGAATGCTACAGATAAGTATTTTTAAACTATTAAAAATACCGATTTTAAACCATTATCATTAAATATATAACATAAACATGAAATTTATTCATTAATAAATTAATTTATATATTTTATTCAATGTTATCAATTCTCTATTTCCAAATAGAAAATAATCTAGGTATTTTCTTCCAATAATAATTGTTCATATGAATATTGTGAATTTATTAATGACAATACCCAAGAGTGTCAACCCATGTGAACAAAAAGGGCCATTTTTTAATATCACGTGATTATTGAGTCTAGCTCAATGCAATATCTTCTGGGTTTTTATCCCTTGGTACAACTATTATAAATCAAAAAATAATTATATTACCTTGATATGGATGTACTTCCTAGAAACCACATTTTTCAGACTTTATTGATATTTAGGGACATTCTCCTATGTATTTTCTTTTCTGTAAACCCTTCACTATGGATTTCTAATACTAATCCCAAAAATCAAATGAATTTATTATGGTACAAACTATGATAACCGATATCATTAATATAAATTACTTCTTTACATGATACATAAAGATAAATTTAATGAAATCCCAAAATATCATGAGGACTACTCTATTCATGAAATTAAGTGGATTTCATGATAAAAAAATACGTGAGTGAATTAATATTATTTAATATATTATAAAATTCCCTTATAATCCTTGGATATTATAATACTACATGTGGTTACCTAGGGTAATAATTAAGAGATGGGTGAGCTATAAATCCCAATAAGGGAATGCAAAAGCATGTAGAAAATCTAACCTAATACGTGTGATCCAATAGTCATATCATGGTAACATAAGAGTGGTGAGAATAATAATGTTGAACAATAATTCATGGTATAACATGATAACATAAAAAAACATTCAAATGTCAAGCAACATAAAACATGTCATCATAAAACAATGTAAAGTCTATCAACTAAGACAACAAAACATATTATTCTTAAGATAACCTCCCATGAACCATACATGTAATCTTATGAGGTAAAAACATTACACAATGCATTATATGACTATATAATTTCTTTCTCACTACTCACATTCATATCAAGAATAAAAATATATATGGAACATAGATTATTCAACATATGAACGAAATACATAGATCTGAAACCCATGATTTAATAGTGTTGGATATAAACATGTATATACAAAATAACTGAATAATATTAAGAACTATATGACAACACTTGAGTGTAAATGTAAATTGGTATTCACTACCCAAATGTTTGGAATGAAAAATTAATGGTTAATTTGTGCATCATAGAGGGAATCGATAATGATTTGTAGAAGGGTTGGGCAAGAGATAAAGGGTTCTATAATTACTTTGAAAATATTAGGATAGTAAGACTGATTCATATAAAATTAAGCCAACATAAACAATTGGAATATAAAAACACTTGACAAAATGAAGGTGTTTAAAAAATATGGAGAAACAAAAGATCCCCTATATTGAGAGGGAGGTTATTAATGATTGGAATGATCTTATAAAGAGCTTGGGGAATGATGGTATGCCACTAGAGAAGGAATTAAAGGCTAATTTTATACTACAAATTTTTTGAGTGAATTAGTATGGGAAGTTGGTTGGGAATATATATAAAAATAGAGGATAATTATTAAATAATATCAAAATATTGTTTTTGGACTCTATAAGAAAAAGTAACCAAACACACAAACTATACCATGACTTTTCCCCATATTATTCTCCAAATAGGAGTGGATTTAACTTTTTAATCCGGATACAAAACTATAGTAATAAAACAATTCCATTTGTGATGTGGAAGTGATACATGATTATAAACAATTCATTTTAAAACCTCAAAATATTATATATTATTTGGAGTGTTCATTAAGGATTTATTAAATTAATAAAATCTAATAAAATGAAGAATATTTTTAAGGGTAAATATGTATTTCACCATTGATATATTTTATGGAATATATTACATCACTTTTTATTCATTATGGTTTCATATTAAACCACATATAAATATACTGTATATAATTTTATCACTAAAATTTGATAGTCCA
This sequence comes from Viscum album, assembly GCA_963277665.1. Lineage (NCBI taxonomy): Eukaryota > Viridiplantae > Streptophyta > Magnoliopsida > Santalales > Viscaceae > Viscum > Viscum album. The sequence goes on along the minus strand of OY728159.1, from coordinate 832,179,853 downwards.
ATATAATTATAAAAAAATAACTATTGGATAACTTTTTGTTGATTTAAAAAGTAATCATTATTTTATATTAACAAATTTCTAAATTTCATAATTTAAATTTTTTTAAAAATCCCCATTGAATAAAAAATACAGATTTCATAACAATAATAGATTTCTTACCCTTATAAAAATAATATTTGACTTCATATTTTCATTTATCATTTTTTTATAAATATTTTAAAATAATAATATTTTTTTAAGTTATAGTTGTTTGAAAAAATTAATTTCATTAAAATGGGAATCTTTATTGGAATTATATATTTCCCAAAAATTTAATTTGTATTTAATAATATAAAATTAAAATTTTAATCAGACATATTATCTAATTATTTAAAAACTATTAATAATAAAGGTTCGAAAATATCATTTTTAAAAAAAATTAACATAAGCATTCATACTTTTACGATCTAGATACATAACCACTTATCACTCTAGTATATTCTTCATAGTTAAGGTGTGTGAGGGTGAGATTTTTGTTGAATGGTTTGGAAAAAATGGTTTGGTCATGATCTTGATGAGCTTGATCTTTTCTCGTAAATGGGTTTATTTAGAATTTTGTTATTAAACCACATATTGGGATTGGTAATGGGAAAATCCCATTGATGACATCTTCCTTTTAAACTCTGATAAATGGGATCCATAGGGTATGATCCTAATAATTGAGGCCATCACATATTATGTCTATGTCAAATAGAATTTGTCAAAAACATTAATATGTACTAATCATATTATCATGATATAATAGATATACTATCAATGACCATGATTCTATATGTTATTTGAAATCCAATTGGATGAAACTTGTGATGCTAAAAAATAAAAAATATGTGTATGTGTGGTCTATAATTTAATTTCACAATAAGGCATTTGTTCATTCAAAATAAAAATTTCATTTATAAAGATTCCTGTCATTGCAGTCTACATATTCCATAGGATATAGACTAGATTTGAGGGTTTAGATAATATTGTGGTGAGACTACACACTCAAGAATTGATTTGAAATCACCATGGAAATACGGTAAATAAAATATGATGTAAAACTCAAGTATATTAAAGGTAAATGAAAACCAAAATAAAATAACAACAAACCATATCATTTTGTACTATATTCTAAATGAATTTTTTGGATGAATATCTTATAATTAAAAAAATAAAAATAAAATTCTATAAAATAATTTATCTATAAACCATATTATGAAACACCATGCGCGGTATCATATCCATACTTCAATCTCATCATAAAAACCAATCAACAGTGTTATTACCCCTTCCCATTTTCATGACATCAATCCGTGAAATATACCCATGTATTAAACAAAAGCCTAAATATAGTTTTTGTAAAACTCTATAGGTTGACACCCATAATGTCTGATATATTAACTATAAATAAATATTGAATTAAATATTATGATAATGTTGTGGATTTTTTCATAAATTAATGTAAAAAATCAAACAACAAGCTGATCCTCATGCTTCAGATTGAAACTCGGGGTCAACGAAACCCTCTTTATCCATTGGTAAGATATATATATCACTTGATGGATTCTACCAAATTGTATGAATAAACAATTTCATGTGTAAAGTAACCAATCATTCTTCCCACTATCATGAATATTGGACTCTATGATAAATCACATGTTAAATTTCTTATGTGTTACCATGATTCATTACCCATGACATTGGAAATGTATCACTCTCAAGAAGAGTATTATCCTAAATTCGAAAGAATCACCCTTATCAGCCCTTGTGAAATAAAGAAGCTGTGAGTATATCCTTTGAGAGATATGTACTCATTCATATATACCTTGGGTAGTATTTAACCATTCATCTTACCCTCAGGTGGTATGTAACCATGTATATATCCCTCATGTATCAAACATTTCCCCCTAAAGAATCAATCATATATAAAAAGTTATTATAAGACAATATGACAAAACATTCGAGTGTAATAAGAAACTGCAATAATATTTGTCTCATTATTATAATCCATATTGGTAAATCTACCCAAATATACAATTATCAAAAATTAAATTCCTTTACGATAGATTAATAACAATCCTAATAATTGTAAAAACTATAATTCACTTATCAAATATTACCAATTACTTTTCACTTTCCATTATAAGCATATTCTATAATATTATCATGAAATTTAACATTTTCCTGAAAATTAATGACATCCATAAAAATTGATTTATTAACAAGACAATTGAAAAAATCAAATATTTATACAATTCAAAATTTGTTCATTTAAATTAATAAATTATTATTCAACTATTGGATAAAATTTCAAACATTCCATGTTCAAAACTAGTGTCATGGGTTTGAACACCTCTTGAGTGGTTATAAGTCCTGATCTCAAGGCCAATGGACAAAACATGATCCACATGAGTTTAAATCATAAGGATTTAAAATTTCATGGGGTTACCAATTAGGATAGATAATTTTAAATTAATGATGACATGGTATTATGTGATTCACATACTGGAGGAATCAAAAATGAAATTTGGGTGTTGTTTTAGATCACCCAGTTAAAAAAATGAAAATAATAGAAACTATGATTTAAAAATGGATCAATATGAAACATAATGATACATAATATAAAAAAATTTAAAAATAACATGAATGATGGAAGAAGAATATACAAGGAGGAAACTTGAGGGTTTCCCAAAAGACAAGTGAGACTTACCGATTTTGGATCCCTGGAATGGAAAATGGATCAATATAAAATAGAGAGGTAGGGTAGAATCCAAAAGAGACTTGTAAAGCCTTAATAAATACCAAATTATAGATTTGTCTCATAACATTGAAATAATAGTATTCAATAGGGTTTTCAAAGGAGGAAAATATTATTATTCCCATGGATATTCATGGTAATCTGACACCAGTAGCTTGATTGTGGGATCCATCAGCTAGTGCATGGTGTTTGTTAGAGACACTTCATGGTTGATAAGACCACTAATTGTCCAGTGGATTCCAATATGTGGTTTGGAGGTTATCATCGGGATACCCATTTGAATTATTCCCAATAATAGTAAGGTGATTATTTTCAAGGATTGGTTATCTACATTACATCTCACTGTCAATCCGGTGGAGATCAATGGAAAACCATTGGTACTATAATTTTATTTAAAAGGAAAAAATACAATCCTTTTCATATCCTCAAATAATTTATCCTATAGAATCCCCCTAAAAACACCAAATTATAAGCATTTAACCAATAATGAGGATCTTTTATCACTATTAAAATTGTTTAATAAAACATATCAAGGTTAATTGAATGACTCAAATAACATATACATTCAAATATAAGTGATTATAAATAAGTAATATAAGTTGTATGAAAGTAATTTTATATGGAAAATAAGGGTATAGTCCCAAACATACATGTAAACTATTAAAATATTCACATTTTTTCTCTAGAATCGTACTATTGAGAGTACGATGAATGAATTTTGGGGAATCCCATACCTTTTTCAACTAGAAATTATCTTACCATTTATTTTTAGTACAACTTCATCAGATTAATATTTTTAGACTAAAAAAAGAATGACAATTGAATATTAAGAAAAAACAATCCTCAGAATATTCTTAGTTAAACAATTGAGAATGGTGAATATCCCTATTTTAATAGACTATATATTCTTTTAATAATGGGGAAAATGATTAATTTTAAAATCAAATTCAATACATATTGGGTACACATGGAAGTATCTTTATTTTTCTTTTAGATTATATTTTTTATGTCTAAAATCATCTTGAATTTAAATTAATTTGGTTTCATGTGAATCATTTTTAGTAACACATGACTTTGGCTTCAATTTTGATTACAACATTTTATTTCAAATTACATTTAAGAACATTTGATCATATATCTCCCACAAAATTATTAATACACCACAATATTATAATAATTTTATTTGGTCATTCATACATTTCTTTCCGAATAACATTTAATCCCTAATGAAAATTCATACATAATTTCCATTTATTTTTATCTGTACTTGAAAATTAATTAATATTATATTAATATATTTTCCTTTTAATCATTTATTTCGTAGTCCCAACTTGAGTTAATATTGTGTGGTTTATTTTTAAATCATATAATCAAATGGTTAAAAATATATTAATTATACTTGTATATTTATATTTTTCGTATCTCATACATTTCCCAAGAAAACCATAATTCACAATTATTGACTATTTAACCATACATATCATAAAAAATCATGACTATTAAAATGGAGATTACTTTTTTGCACATATAAATGTAGACTACTTTCTCTATTAAACTTATATATTTACCCCCAGAATTCTTATATGATCAAAACCCATGAAATAAACTATGATGTTTATATTATTTATATGGGAAATAAAAATTAATATAAAACTCATTAAAATGTAAAATTATATCCATGTATTATTTATTTACTCAAAAATTAAATAAAAAATCATGTTAAATTAAGAATAAAATTTATATAAGGGATTAAACATAATGAATAAAAAATAAAATATTCCAAAAAACACATTTTTAAACAGAAGTGTAGGAAAATCATTCGGAAATACATTAATACATTCCCATATAGTAATTCATCAGGATGTGTAATGGATGGCCACAATATATTTTTTCTTAATAGGTCCATCAAATATGAATTTAATTCGTAATTCTTCACCATGATCACCAAATATAAAAATGACACCGATATCCAACTCTTCAAAACCATTTCCCATATCAACACCACATATAAACTCATTACCAAGATCCTTCCCAATAGGAATGCGACAATTTCCAACACTATTTCCTCCTTGAATATGTTCTATTTTTGAAAATTTAGAACCATTAAATAATTTATCTTTACATCCTATAAATGTGTAAATATTTTTAAGAAATAGAATAGATGAGGTTATATTTCTCTCAATATTTACATGAAGATTTCCTTTTACACTATGGATTGGAACATTATATACAAAGTGAATTATAAATTTTCCATTTATGATTTTCTTGTAAGTTAGTTTAATAATCTATTTATCAACACTAATATATCCCTAATCATTATTTACACTAACAAGGGTTAAATTAAATGTTAAAATAGTGTCAGATAAGGATATCCCCTCTCTACCATCCATTTCTCTATTACTATAGAATAGTTAAGTTGTATTATAACTCAGATTATGGATAACCATACATATAAAACCATACAATAATCCATGAATCTTGATATCCCATCACACATTCATAATGTGTATTATATAATAATTTTCATTCACGGTAGAAAAAAATATTTACCTCAAGGTGTCCCTCTACCACAATGAATTTTTTATGAAATAGGGCATCAATAGGAATAAATATTTTATATTAATTTGGAATGGGACTCCCCCTACCAGAAGATCTAAAATTATGATGGACCTCGGTATTATAAAGGTGATATTTAATTTACCTACATTTATATCCCATTATTTTGGGGGTAAAATATGTAAGTAAATTATTAGGGTTCACTAATGTAATCAAGAATCAACTCTAAACATGGAAAAGGATGTCGCTCTTGATGGACTATAAGACATGACTAGTCAAATAGATCCCCATATCTAAATGATTTAACTCTTTTATTATTTACAACATAGACTATGGATCTTATAAGGATCCTTAATTTCTGTATCATAATTTTTTGGAGTTATATTATCCTAAAAATAAAACTAGTCATTATCCATTGAAATAATTACTATAAGCATCTTATTAATGAAGTCTTGGGAATCAAGAACATAAATATTTTTAATGATACTCTCAAGGCATGGTTCACATGGAACCATCTCAATAGTTACATTTTCGTTGATAGAATTCTAAAATCTATATTTATCGATAAATTGAAAAGGTGAAACTTGATGTACCATTATTCTTATACATTAATTTCTCTCAATTATTAATTTTTTATAACAATATATCGCATACCACATGGATCATAAACATGTGTTATTACAATAAATATTTGACTGGAAATTGGATTGGTGCTCCTATTATTTCCTATTTTCTTCATGAGGAAAACATTCATAATTATCAAATATCATTTAATTATATTACAGTCATGTATCATCTATATCTTCAATAGAATGCTAGTACCCTTTTAAATAATTACTTTTTTGAAACCGGTCAAGATATACAGGTATGAGAACCTACCACGACTGTAAATGTATACACTATACTTTATTATCACACCAACTATGTAGATTCCACTCATTATTTATCTTAGATTAAAATATTTTATATGCCTTAGAATATCCCTTCGTATCTAACCCTCACATGTAGGTTTTCACGAAATAGTATTCCCAGTGATATTTGATAACAATATTTTGATATTACACTTTGTTCCAGGTGATGACATTGAAATCAGTACAAGGAGGATGATATCCATCCTTACCTTTTTTTCAACTACTTCATCCTTGTAAAAATCATTCTCTAATTTCTTTGATGTTTCCATTGCATACATCATTATTCTTTGAATCCATGTTTGTGCATTGTGCAGTCATAAATATTTCTCCCTAACTCAAAAACCTCTTCAAAATTATCATTGATAAGATTCTTGATATCATCTGATGCGATTAGAACTATGTGACTCATAAAAAAACCTCCACCAACCTTCAAGAAGTCAACATTAAGATGATTACTTTGATCAAGGAAACCAACTCACATTAATTTTATCACTATTTCAATTATATTCATGTCTTTACCATCTAATGATAATTAGGTATTTTTGGAAAATAAATTCCATTGGTTGAAAACTTTAAGGTCTTCTAATAGGACCATATTACATTATAGATCAAACCTAATGTTAATTTTACTTTTAAAGGGAGTATAGTCCCTTTTTTAGTGTTTTCTATTAGGATTATAAAAGAAATGTCCTCAGATATCTCTATGGAAAAAGTGGAGTATCAACTTACCTGGAAGCCAAAATTATCAGTGTCATAACCATGGTTTACTTTATAAGTGAAAACACATGGATAACATTTTTTGTTGAATTTTACAATACTTATACTATGAAAAATGTTCCTGACATCTTTATTCAACTTCCATAAAAACTCAAAACCAAATATAAGGGAAGGTATTTTTACATTCTAGACCAATCTGTATCATCACTCACATTTATGGGGATGCAATTTCTATGGTGGATGTGCTCCCCAAAAAGGAGTCAATAATGACTTCACAAATTTGAAGGATATTTATTCGGAACTACATTTCATTTTGAGAAATATTCTAAAAAATATCCTCTTTTAGACACATGTAAACATTTAATATTTCAATAAACATTCCATATTCAATTTAGCCATGTAGTGAACCTATTAAAAAAATATATATATTTTATCATAATTGAAATATCATCAATGTTGAGTTTTCTCCTAGTCATTTCATCTAAATATCCCCTCTTAATATAAATTGTGTTCCATAGTAAGGAATTTTTCTCAAACAAAATATAATAATACTTATTTAAATGATATATGATAATGGTATGACTTTGGATATGAAAGAAAAATTACCGATCCAAGAAACTGATATTAGCTCTACATTAAAAGATATAATCCAGACATAATAATTCAATTTGTACACAATATCATTATATAAAACATAATTGATTAATAATTTTACACATGTGATGTACCCATCACACCTTTATAGGATTTAACAAACACCAGAATATCTAAACATTAGTGTGGTTAATTAATCATTATGGAAATTTTAAATTTTAAAAACAAGTGTGAAGTACTAGAATCAAAAAATGTATTCATAGTTATTCGTATCATATTTATATTTTAAACTACATTATTCTGGTGATTTACTTTAAATAATGTGATTTCAAAATTTTCTCCTTGATCCCATTGTTTTGAATTTCATCGATAATAATAATCCTTGATAAGACATAGATTAATGTATTTATCATCAGTTTTCATAAATTAATTACACATGAAAAACTGTACAATTGTTGGTGTATTAGGTGTAACTTTATTATACACTATTATTTATATCAGAATCTTTAAAAGAATTTAATTTTTATCAACTCGATGGCCAATTATTCTATTCATTATAATTTTTCCATTTCGTCATGTAAATATGCAAAGGGATTCACCCCACACTTTTGGATTGTTAGTGTTTTAATATTCATTCCTATATGATATTTATCATTTAAAAATCACTTAAACTCCATTTATAATTTCTTATCCATAGATCCACATGTATTTTGAGGATCTATAATTTCCATATGAACCTTATGTCAACATCAACCAATTTCTTCATGGCTATGAAAGTCCCTTAAAAAATATTCTTTTTTGGATTGTTATTTTATGATATGAAAGAAGACATTGATTTATATATCATGATTAATAATAAAACTGAGGGAATAAGTTGAATAAATAAATAATTTTTAGTTATAGAAATCAATATATTATTCCCCATTATATTGAATCTTAAATAATTTCAACTATATTTTATTTTGATGAGTTTAGATAAAATACTTATTTTAAAATTTTATTTAATTAATATCATGGAATGACTTTATTTTTCATACATCAATTTTTTTATTAAATTCCACCACTATTCTTCATCACCCTGAAAATTGAAAACTATTAAATAAATATTTTTAGGCTCAAAAAATTGAAAAAATAAAAATAGTTTTTATGCTATATTGATCTATTTAATAGTATTTAGGGTGTTTTATAAACTAAAGGATAAAATTAAGTATCCCATTAGTTAATTAACATGTATTTTCTCTATAATTTTTTTAATTGGGATTTTTATTTAATTTGAATTTTTATGCATGGCCTGAGATAGTTGGTTAAGAATATTCGTGATGTTTTCATACTAAATCCAAAATAATATTCTCTTTCATTGACAAAATCATTACATTTTAAATCAAATTATTTTTCCACATAATTACTACTACTTATAACAATTTATAAAATCCAAAATAGTTAATTTGAGTAATAAATGATAATATATTAATAAAATAGAGTAAAAAATAATATGAAAAAATACATATAGAATGATCTGATTTATGACATTTCTTTTCATCCTATGATAGATTTAATTCTAGCAAGGCCTCATTATGTTTTAACCACATATTCTTTTCAACCTAATATCAGAAAATATTTATACCCTTATTTGATACCAATTTAGATTACCCAATATATATATATATATATAATATCATTTAATATCTCTATAAAAAACAGCTCACAACAAAAGAACACACCATGAACCAAAAGGTTTAGGGTATTTAGAGACTATATATTATATAATATTATATTATAATTAATCAATTTTTTAACACAAAATATTTCTTCACATTGGAATCCAATATTGAAATATGATATAGATTAGACATATTCATTTTGAAAAGGACTACTAAAATGATCCATAAAAGAGATAATATAATTATCCAATGAGGAATTATAATTATTCCATAATAATATGAGGAACAAGAACATGGATTTAATTAAATTATTAATAGAATAAGATCATGAAATCATAAAATGTGGTCTTTAGTCATGATTGTATAATCATAGTTAAATATAGGTGAAAATATCTCCCTAAAAGATCAAAATAATAACATACCAATAACCTTGAAATTAGAGTGTAACATCATAATTTGGTAATATGCTGATATAAAATAGTAATGTACGAGGACATAGAATTGTTCTACATATGTAAGAATAAGACATCAAAAGAATATTTTTGCATTAAAAACAAAGATATAAACATTATAATTGAATATTATTGGAACCTTTGTCCCATATTAAAATATACTGTGAATACCAATCATCTCATATATCAACGATGGCTGGGATAAGACCCCATATAATAAGTTATTTTAATCTCTTGGGAAATACGGATTTAACAGATTCATATGGGGGATGTATAATTCTAGGACCACCCATAATAAAAGGGTATAAACATAATTATGTGTGGCACATTAAAATAATTATACATCATATATTTATTGGCCCATGGAAAAAATATTTGTTAAATAAAATTTCCATGAGGTATCACATAAGATGTAATCAGAAATTAAATGATATGATTCTATAAATTCTACCCACCAAAAAAACATATCATAAAATAATTTAATAGATGATACATGAAGAATATAATTATTCATATATGACAAATCTTCTAGATTATTAGGGAAATATACTAGATATTTATGAAACTATTGTATTAGTGGTATATTATAGATTTGAGTAAGATTATTATATAATTATTGTACTTTTTTTCAACATGAGATATAGATGAGGTAATGTATTTGTAGATGTGATTTATATTTTTTTAGCACATTGAAAAAATTTATTAATGAATGAGTCATATTAAAACTCAAGTGATTAATGTTTTTTCAATTAAGAGGACGCTGTTTTGGATTATTAGAGGAGAATGGAAGGTGTTTGGATTTAGAGATATTATTTTTTGGCGATGATATGGAATTTTAGATATAATCAAGACACAATTTAGGGAGAACATCTCCACTGCATGATGTGTAAGATTAAATTCATAATTTTTAATATTAAAATACATCAATGTAAGAGTAACTAATGTCAAAAACTAAGGGTTTATATCATGATATATGTTTATGTATGATGATGTTTTTGAATTTTATCTAAAGTTAATAAAATTATGTTATAATGATAATTCCATGGGAAAAATTTAGTCTAATTGATTTTATGTTTCATGGATCCAATATACATTTCTATAGCTCACGACTTAATGAAAATGGGTGCATAGTTAATGTTGAATGGGCATAGAGATGATGAATTATCTATGATTAGATTAAGCCAAAATGAGCCATGTGTAATAATAGACATAGAGTACAAAAGAATAATATATAAATCTATATATATATATTTTATGTTGGAAGATATCACTCTACGAGTTTTCCTTTTTAATATTCAAACTGAATATATTTAAGTGAACCTTCATAATCACCACCAAATATTGACTTGACAATATGAGTTGGGATCCGCTTTGGAATTTATGGTTAAAATGATACAACAAATTTATTGATATTTATATTGTAATTATAAGGGGTAATTTTGAGTGAATTGGGGAAAAATCATTGTTCATGAAATAAAAATGATTATAAATCAATGAAATTTATGATCACATCATATAAGTATGTTTCATACTTTGAAAAAGAACAAATAGAATTTTAGTTTTGATGATGTGGACCAGTTATTGCTTCTACTTCTACTTTAGAATAAAGAATTAAGTCCAAAAATAATATCCATTATTAAAAAATATATATATATAAAGGCTTGAAAAAATATAAAAAATATGCAGTGTATTCACTCAAATATTATAATTTTATATTTTAGTTTCAAAATAAAACTTTATGGGGAACATATTGATGATAATGTGTAGAGAATGGAGGAAAATATTCCAATTTGTTTTCTAATTTTTTGTAGTGAATATTAGATAGATAATAGAAATAATAATAATAATAGAAATAAAAAAAAATTTGAAGGAAAATCACAATAAAAACATTATGGGTATCTATGATTTGTGAAGACATTATTATTGTTAAAATTTAGATTATATATCTTTTTTATGCTTATGGATATATCTGTAATGACCTAGGTATTTATAGAACAATACATTATTCATTTCAATTAATATTTATGAATAAGATATTATTTTTACATTAAAGTGGATTCTATTTTAGATAGATGCTCAACACACAACAATGGGTTTCTTTCAAATCTTACACTGCACGCAGCTTTGAGTTATACCAACAAATAATATAATAATGTTATTAATATAAATGGTAGTTAACACATTGTTGTTGTTTTGGAGGGAATGAAATAAGATAACTAAAATATTATTATTCATGTTTGTTAAATTTATTTACATTTGTCCAATAAATTGTAGAGGCTTAAAATAACAATGAACTTGATTTTAAGAATTAAATACTTTAATATTCTTTAAAAATTTGATTAACTGCCATATAATGGAGACCCATTTTTAAATCTAGTTTATTTTACAATTTTATTTATTATATTTGAAAAAATAAAATTATTCTTTATAAGAGGGACATATAAATTTACTTTGGATGAAATTTTTTCATTTTTATGATAAATTTCATTTTTAATGAATAGTGAAAAAATACTGCATTTAAATTCAAAACTTCTTTTTAATGTAATTTATTTATATACTTATATTGAAATTTCAATCGGTTTTAAATTGAAATTGGATTTGATATTTAACATTTAATCCAATTTTGGTCATTGGACGTAATTTTACATTAAAAGTTTATGTAAACACATGTCAATCATTTGGTAGTTTTTACTTCATAAAAAACCACCTTTTGGTTTTGACAATGGGAATTAATTTTAAATAAATTTCTGAAAATTATTTGTTTTTAATTTGTAAAAATGGATTCTATACTTGGAATTAGGGGTAAATTTTTTAATAGGTATGTTATATTTTTAGACATTATGAATAGTAACTCTAGTAATTATTTTATTTGCCATGGTAAAAGGGTAAATCTTATAAATAAGGGTAATAAAATGATATTATAAAAAATATTGAAATATCCTGAAACATGTACTAACCACTATTGGATGATATATGTACGACCATGTGCATACATTGGTCGATTGCGGGACCCCATGGACCTAGTTGTGTGTGAAACTGGCATTTAATTACTTTTAATTTAATGTTATGGAAAATATAACCAAAACATGTATCTTTTATTAAAATAATTTTTATATGGGGTTATATAAGTGATATATTCGAATATAAATATTCATTAAAAATATAAAAATATTTATTAAATCATGGTATTTTATTTATAATTTTTAGACATCATATAAATAAATTTATTTATGACACAATGATGATGTATTGATTAACTTATTAATGAATGTTCTAAAAAAACGAGATTATAAAAATTAAAATAGATTTATTTTTAAACTTTTTATGCCAAACATTAATTTTAGAGATGGTTACTACTTGTTATATTTTAATTAATGAAGTTTTTTCGAAAGAATCAAGTTTTTATATATTTTTTAAAATCCCAGAAATGAATAGTATATAAATTGACATAAATGAGTTTTTAAAGAAAATACAATTTTATTAAATGATATAATAGTCCTAAAAATGTAGTATTCAGTCAAATTACATATATAAGGTTCAAAAAGTCATTAATTAACCACTTTAGGTTCTATTGGAATTTTATAGTAACTATATTAAACATATAGTATGAATATAAAAGAAGACATAATAAGCATCAAATAAGTTAACTTCGGGTTAAAGCTACATGATAATGTTAAATTTGAAATCAAAACTCTTCTAAAAACTAATGGGTTAGAGTGTTTAAAACCATAATCGTCTTATCTTATAATTAATTAATTTTTTAACCTTTTTAAAATCGAAATTCAGTTTATAATAAAATAATTTCCAAAACTTTCCAAAAGTACCCCTCCTCCCTCTTTTAAAAGGGCATCACCTATAACCCTCAATTACACCTCTCAAGACCGCATGGATCATTCAAAATCTGCCCAAATTAGCTAAAAACATCCATATTTTTCTCCTAGAAGAATTAACTTTGGAATAAGGCAAATCAAGAAGTCTTTTTAGCTTAAATCAAAAGGAAATACCCGATTTGAGGTAATGTATTGTCTCAAGCTTCTTGCATTTATTTTCCTTCTCCAACCACAGAAACAATATTTATTCGATTATTTTATAACAAAACTAGTATATTTACTGTATTTTGTTTTATGAGAAGTATTCTACCTAAAATATCACACAACTTATCTAATGGATTTAGAACATACTATTTCTATGGACGACGAACTACTGCCTCACAAAAAGACGGTTGTTCAATTATCTCATATCACCTCTCATGGTGGAAGTTATGATGGAAATGTAATTATATATTAAATATATTATATATATATATATATTGTCTCTATTATTATTTATTTTTCATTAAAAACATTCCTTTGTGCTTTCTGTAAAGCGTAAATATGATTATTTAATTTGAGGATGTGCGGAGTACCACCCCCTAAAAGTGATATAACTCATTCACGCTATACATGGAACATATAAAAGACTGAATTAATGAACATATGTAACAAATATAACACATATATTATACTAGAATTATAATATACCTATTTATCATTTAGTTTTCTTTAATTTAAATATGAAAAAGAAATAAAAGTAGCGGTCATGCGTATGTACAGCTTACCATCTCCAAGAATAGTGCATTTCATTTATTATATCCAAATGTAATGGACTATTATAAATAGATAAATACTATATCTAAAAATATATATACTGGATATATATTATATTTAAATTATGAATACAATTCTGGATATAATGGACTTTTGACCTTATGGACAATTTGTAATTATAACAAGATCATTTTCGACTCAAGTATCCAATATTGACAAAACGATCAATATTAACTTAAATAAAAATTTAATTTTTATAATGGGGTCAGAAGTGATATAAAAGGAATAATAAAATTGAAAATTTTTCTTATGAAAATCTAAATTAACTCAAATTTGTTATTTATGAAGAACAAGAAACATATGTGACATTTCAGACTCAGGGTAAGGTAACCTTTCACCCTCCTCTTTTAGTTAAAGATCTATTTTATGTTATATAAATTAATTTTCATTTTATTAAAATGGGATATGTTCTTATATATACTTATTTTTCTTAATTTTATGTCCAAGTTATGAGAGACCCTACTTTCTCCCATCAACTCATTTTATAAATTTAAAAGTGACGTCGTTAGGCTGTCGAATTTTCGCAAGAGACTTCATCTCAATATCCTTTATTTAAGGAATATTTTTATTAATAAAAGACTTGATTTTATATGGTGTATAAAACAATTTTAAATTTTATTTAATTCAAATAGAATATTGTTTCTACGTAACTTTTTAGTAAATTATAAATGGAATGTTTCTTTTTAACATACGCGGTGATAAAGACCTTTCTGCCGGCACGACCATTATTTGATATTTGGATTTTTTAACAAGAAATAATTTTTTTAAAAGGAGAATAAATACTGCATATCCTTTTTATGTATCTTTGGTGTTGAAAATGGTTTTGAGAAAGTATTTATTATGTCAATATCTTGAAATGTTATATTGTGATTGGAATGTGGAAATGTTATCTTTTATTTAGGCTTGTTTTATGTGTTATGATTATGTTATGGTTCTGGGGAATTGTTTACATATATGGGTTGTAATATGATAAACATAGCATGGGTTATCCTATGATATATATCCAATTCATTGGGTAATGTGACGGATGAAATCGTTAATTTTTCTCCTAAGATATTTAGGGAATATACTGTGATCGGTATTCCAAACGTAACTCCCTATGTAGATGTGAAAGATAAAATGTAAGTATGTTATGGATGCCAAAAGTCACATTTATGATTTATTATTTCTATGTGCTATTCATAAATCTTATTATTTCATGATTTATGTTAAATAGCTTCTGTTTTATCATTGTGATGTATGATTTCCTTGATTTTTTATATTGATGGACTAATGTTTTCTTTCCTTATTTTATAACCCTTATTGATCTTTTTATGCTCATCCCAAGTTTTTGAATTTTTTTCAAAGGTTATAATTAAGTGTATGAGAATGGAAGTATTCAAGAATATTTATTTCATCAAAAGAGACCTTTTTTTATTTAAGGATAATTTTAATTGTGATCAATATTTGGATATAGTAGAAGTGTCTGCTTTGTAATTTCTGATATGTAATGTAATAGTTATAGCCTAATTCTTTAAAACTCCAAACCAAACATGATGCTCAATGTGAATTCTTGACTTAACTAAAGATTATATAATGTTTATAGTCGGGGCCTTAAAGTTTGTGTCAGAGGTTGGTTTAGATAACTTTATAGGTTAGGGTGTTATTTAGTCATAAGTGACATAACAATAATGGATAGAATATTAGAAAGAGTCATAGTTATTTTAGATTAATTGAATTAGTTTATGATAACATGAATAAGTATATATTAGTTTTTACCCTCCTCATAAGATAGTATATGATGATTTTACTAATATACCCACACTAACATTTTTGGTTTTAGTAAATGGCTGGATCTATCAGGAACCAAACTAACAATGGATGTGAAGAAAACTTTGGTGGTTTTCTGAATGAGAAAATGAATGGAATGTAAGATGTAATGAGAACTCTTGTGGTTATTCTAAACCAACTATTTGGATTCATGATTGACCACTTGAACCATATGGATTTGTCTACGGCATAATATATCTGAGAAATTAATCCTTATGGTAGTTCAGGTAATAAAAAAAGGTAAGTATATTAAAAAACCTAGGTGTCAAGGATGTGGAAAGAAACACATAGGAAAATTCCTCAAAGTTATGGGAAGATGTTATAGATGTTTCAACAATTATCATAAATCAATAACCTTCCATGGAAAGTGGAAATGTCCAGCTGACTCCTTGAAATGGAAAGAAGTTCTTTTTGAGGGATCAATTGAATGTTTTAAATGTTGTAACACCACAACCCTTGTTACCCAAATTAGATTCATTATTACATAACATTAGAATGATCAAAAGGGAGAAATCGCAAAATAATGATCACTTTAGTATCCTTGGAAGTACTAGATACATACAAAAGTTTTACATTACATTATGAAAAAAAACAACATTGTGTCTCCTTTTGACAAACTAATATCCCATTTCCTATCCCTGTAGGTCAATCATAATATATTTCATCACATCCTAGGAAAAATAAAACATAAGAAAGGGGTGAGCTCAAATGATCAGTAAGGATAACAATAAAGCAGAAACTTTCATAAATAAGTATAAACATTGAAGGAAATGTATAAGACTAAAACACAAGACTTTTAAAAATAAAAATTATCATAATATAGAAAAGATAAATAAAATAATGCCATTTTAGTATTCACATGGATATTTTAATAGTCTAATAATCACATGTAATATCAATAGCTAATTTAATAATGATGAAATGAATAATTCTAGGCATCATAATCACATAGTCAAGGCCTATTGCCAAAAATAAAAATAAGATTATGTCAAGGCCTTGTGACAAGACACTAGGTTTTCTCATTAGACCCAATGAAGCAAAGAGGATCTATAGAGGGCTCCAACCATCTCTTAATATTTACAATTCATTCCTCATATAATGATATTGAAACATAACATAAACATTCATATTAAAACTTTCATACGAAATGTAAATACTTTAACCATAAACCAATAATGGTATAATAATAGAGCATCCATAGTAAAACATATCACAAAACCTTCAACACTATATGGAATATTGGATCATAATAATTCTACTTCAAACAAGTGTAAAATCCATCAGAGGATGTTAACATAGATGAAATCAAAACTATGTGAGAGAAATTTTTAAATCATTTAAAAGGAATGTAAATATAAAATAATTGTTTTTTGAAAATATTTTTATAATCTTGTAAGGGAAGCATCGAAGGTTCTATAATGGTAGAGAATAGTCGCACCCTCTGTAAAAGTTAAAAAAAATTCTTAACATAATTTTTTGAAATTATCATAAAGTAAATTATTTTGAAAATGATGGAAAGCCTCCTTTTAAAAAAAATATAGAAAGTAAAACACGGATAAAAATGACTTTAAACCTTGTTCTAGTAAATAGTAAAAATGTTTTGAAATACATTTTTAAGAAACATGGATGTTGATGATAAAGAAGTCCCAGTAGATACTTAATTACAAACAATCTTGGATAAATAAATTGATTGTAAAGATAACCCTTACATTATAATTTTCTTTAATCTAGTGTATGTTAACTTCTTGTATAGTTATGAAATCATTATTATAAAATTATAAAAGAACCACATATATAAATATTATATCATATATGATCTTCTAATATTTCTTTGTTAATGATATTTAATTAGTAACATCATTTCAGGTGTTAACTAATTCGTCTTCCTTTATTTATTTTGTTACGTAAGTCATATTTGTTATAGATATGATGTATTTAATTCATATTCAGAATGATTTTATGTTATTAAAAATTATTTTTTAATCATAAAATAAATTTTATTCTTGAATGGTTACAATGTGGAATGAATATCATCGTGTTTGTGGAGAAGGTAATCAGTAGGTACACATGAACAACAATATTATTCTATTTATGGCGAAATAACATTTAATAGGATGATATATCATATATAAATAATCATTAACATATTATATTTTTTATTTTCATCAATTATACGCATTATTATACTCATACAAATAATTATGTGTTGAATAACAAACCACTCCACAATGTTGATACGGTAAGCCGTACGTACACACGTATGGTGACTTTGTCATTCATAGGATTTATAGAATAATGTATATAGTTGTGCCATATTAATAATAACATCCCATTATGTAGAAGGTACTATATTTATTATTCTGGTATGGAAACAACAAATAAATATTAAGTATAATAAGAAATGAACTTTGAAAGAGGTGATGATGTAATTACATCTTCTCCGGGTGCTTCCTTTTTATATGAAAAAAAGGGATCCATTAGTTGGCTTTATGATAAAATTATGGCCAGTAGGTTGAATTAAGGGTAGTTTTGAGGATATTTGGGTAGGGTTTGGCTGAGCCAAATGGCATTGGAGTTGTGATTTTTAGAGAATGAGAAGTAACCTTTTTTAAGAGAGGTGAGGGTCACTTTAAGAAAATCTTCAAATAGTATTTTACTATAAAATCATTTTCGCTTTCTAATGGCTCTAAAATTATTTATTCTGAAGATAAGGTGGATCTAGGTAAAAATACTCTCAACCAATAGGTTTTCGGAAAATTTAGGTCACCATATTAACCTTATCTTTTATATTTAACTCTTTGTTAAATAGTTTAACTTTTACTACATCTTCTTGAATTATTATCATAAATGGTTAATAAAAATACAATAAAAATCCAAGAGAACCCAAAGTGGTTAATTATTGACATATCTAACCGTATCTAAGTCCTTTTTCTGAACCATATATTTTTAGGAATATTATATCAATTAGTAATATTGTATTAAAAAAAACTAATTTATGTCAATTTTGAGAGTATTTAATATTTGGTGTTTGTGAATGTCAAAAAAACATGATTAATTTAAAAAAAATACATTAAATCAATCCTAACATGTCATATTAACCAATATTTTTGTTGGAATGAATCATTATTCTCAATTTACATTTATTGTTATATTTATAATATTAATTATTTTAATCGTTCGTCAATAAGGTAATTATTACATCATCATTGTGCCATAAATAAATTTAAATATATAATGTCTAAAAATTCTAAATAAAATACCATGATGTATTAAATCTTCTTATCTTTCTAATTAATATTTATAGTCAAATTTATCTTATGTATAACCTTATATTAAAAATGTTTTATTTATTAGAATTTGAATTTTACACTTTTAACTCTTCTTTAAATAAAATAATAATAAATGTCCTAATGTAGTCCAAGTTGATTAAAAAAGGATAATATTTTATTAATAAGGATGATTTTGGTCAAAATACAATTACCAAATATAATTAGTACATGTGTTAGGGTAATTATAATATCATTCTTACCTTTAATCACCCTGTTTACTTTTAACCGTGGTAAATAAAAATCAAAAGTTATTATTCACCAAAAATTATTTTTTTCCTATTGAACCAAATTTTACTTTTTGTTATCAACCGTGGATCTTAGATTTTAGAAATAAAATTCACAGAAGTGGTAAAATTATGTTTTATACAAATTTTCAAATGATCCTAGAAGGTTGGTAAAAGATGTTAAAATGTTGAATAAAATTTTATACATCTATTTTTATTATAAAATGACTCCAATAAAATACATTGAACATATATAGGTATTATTTATCTTTCTTTACCTAAAATAAATGTAAATAAAATAAAAAATTATTTAATTTAAAATTAGGCCTTAAACAATAATGCAATGTTTTTCACTATTCATAAAAAATTGAATGTTTTTAGAAAAATACAAAAAATTACCCCTTTGATAATTTTGATATTCATAATCCAAAAATGAAGTCCATTTTGGAAAAAATTATAAATTTTAAAAAAGTGGGCATTACTATTCGTAGTGGCTATTTTGATTGGTCATGGTGTGCTAGAACTCAAAGTTGCGTACAATGCAAATTATTGTATTATTCCAAGAGAAGCATAATGTTGAAACTTGGGGTGTTACATTTTTTTCTCCTTCAAATAATTTCATCCTTGAAATTTCATGAATACTAATGCATAAAAAGAATCTATTGGTTCTTCTTCATAAGATACATGGGTTCATACATAGCCTCTCATATTTTATGGTTTCTCTATAGAACTTTTACCTAGAGAGTCGTCTAGTTTCTTAACACTTGTTCTCTAGTATCAAGAATTGTGACCAACTCTTCACAATAAGACATGTCAGGTTCCAGTTCTATTTCATCATTGGGGAGTAAAAGCATTGGGTCAGGCATGTATTTTCTCAATAGTGATACATGGTACACATCCTGATATTTGGAGAGAAATAGAGACATTTCCAAAAGGTAAGATACAACTCCAATTTGTTCTAGTATTTCAAAAGATCTGATGTACCTGGGACTTAATTTACCCTTCTTTCGGAATTGTAGAACACCCTTCCATAAAGATACCTTCATTATTACATGATAACCTACTTAAAATTTCAAATCCTTCATTCGGTTATAGGCATATCTCTTTTGCCTAATTTGAGAATCTTTGATTGGGGCTTGGATAATATTCCCCTTTTCCATTATTTCCTAAACATGTTCTGTGCCTATGAGTTTAATTTCAGCAACATCAAACCAACAAGTTGGTGTGTGATAGCTATTTCCATAAATGCTTCATATGGTTCCATATAAATACATGAATGAAAGCTATTGTTATAGGAAAATTTGACCAGATGTAAATATTGATCCCACATACATTTAAAGTCAAGTGTAAAATATCTCTACATGTGTTGTACAGATTTAATAGTCTGTTCTAATTGTCCATCAGTTTGATTGTGGTAGGAAGTGCTAAAACAAAGTTCAGTATCCAGGTCCTTCTTAACACTTTTCCAAAATCTTTCTGTAAAATGAGGATCATGATCAGAAACAATTGATAGGGGTACTCCATGAAGTATTACAACTTAATTAACATATAGTCTTGCTAAATGTTCAAGTGGTAAATCTTCTCTTATATCAAGAATATTTGCTTACTTTGTAATACGATCAACAATGCCCCATATTTCATCATTCCTTCTAGGATTAATTGGAATCCCTATGATGAAGTCCATCATAATATCATCCTATTTAAACTCAGGTATGGGAAGAGGTTGCATGAATCCTCTCGGATGTTGTCTTCTAGGCTTTACCTGTTGACAAACCATACATCTAGACACATAATCAAAAATCTCCACTTCATGTTGTCCTAGCAAAAATGTTTCTTGAAATCTCTATACATCGTAGTACTACAGGGGTTTATAGTGAAATTGGATCTATGAGGATCGTCCAAAAATTCCCTCTTTAGATCATCTAAGTCAGGAACCCAAAGTCTCTTCCCAAATTTCAAAATTTCATCTTCATATATACATTTAATCACTCTCCCATCATTCAAAGCTTTAATTTTCTTTTGAAACTCCTCATCGTCAGTCTGAGAACTTTTTATCCATTCTCCTAAATATGGTATGAAAACCATTTGAAAATGTATTGAAGTTTCACCTTCCTTGATTATTCCCATATCAATATTAACTAGATCCATTATAATAGGATCCCTTTCAACTCTCATCTTGTTCAAAACTCCATGATCCTTTCTTCTCAAAGAATCTACAACCATATTTTCCTTCCCCGTGTGGTAGTGTATAGTGAAATCATAATCATTGAGTAGTTCGAGAAATCATATTTTCCTCATGTTGAGTTCTTTATGTGAGAAAATATACTTCAAACTCTTTTGATTAGTATATATCTCACATTATCACCATGGAGATAGTGTATCCATACCATCAACTCAAAGATTACAGTTTCTAACTCAAGTTCAAGAATATGATAGTTTTGTTCATGAATTTTTAGCTGTCGTGATGTATAAGAAATAAATCTATCATTATGCATAAGGAAACAACAAAGTACTTACTTTGAAGCATCACTATAAAGAACAATCCCATAATTTCATGATGGTAGTGTCATGATAGGAGAATTGGATAATATTCTATTCAGTTCTTCAAAAAATTCTTCGCACTCTTTTGTCCAAACAAATTTAACCCCTTTACGTGTGATCTGGTTAATGGATTAGCCTATCCAGAAAAAATTTAGACGAAATGCTGATAATAACCTGCTAAACCAATAAAATTGCATACCTGAGTAATACTTGTCAGTGCTTACCATTATTTTTTTGCTCTTAACTTAGAATGATCAACATAGATTCCGTCCTGAGAGAAAATATGGCCATGAAAAGAAATCTCATGAAGCCAGTGGTTCTCACGATCTTCATAGCTTTTGGAGTATACCAAGATTTAATAAATAAATACCACTAAATATTTGTCAATATATTCCTTGAAAACTATATTCATTATATCCATTAAGATAGAGGATGCATTTTTTAGTCCAAAATCCATTACTATAAAATTTTAATGCCTGTACCTATTAAGGAATATTGTCTTTGGAATGTCTTCCGTTTTCACACACAACTGATGATATCTAGATCGAAGGTCTATCTTTGAAAAATATTGAATCCATGAAGTTGATCAAATAAATCATCAATGCGAGGTAGGTGATACATTTATTTATTGTCATAGCATTGATCTCCCTATAGTCAATGCACAACCTCATAGATCCATCTTTCTTCTTAACAAAAATTACATGGGATCCCCATAGAGAAACACTAGGGAGAATAAATACTTTATTACCCAATTCCTTTATATGTTTCATTTCTTCCATTAATTCCACAGTGTACATTCTATAAGGGGTCTTGGATTTGGGCCTTGAATCAAGAGTTAAATCAATGGAAAACTCAATTTATCATTCTAGTGGATGTCCAGCTAAATTCTATGGAAACACATCAACATATTATTGCACAATAGGTACATCGTATATTTGAAATTTTTTTACCCACACATAGTTATTTCATTCTATTACTCCCCAATAATTGAATTTAGTAGAGCTACTGGGGAAGGATCTCGATAAGAATCATATGGTGACATTTTTGCGCTAATGATAAGGTACTTATTAATGTTATTGAAAATTGTAACCTCCTTCTTTTTACAATAAATGTTCACATCATGGTCAGAAAGCCAATCCATACTAAGTATTATATCAAATTCAATCATGGGTATGAAGATGAAATTTGTAAATAAAGCACATTTATATACCCTAATGGGAAATGATTCACTAATCATTTTTGCAATGATACTTCCCTTAAGAGTATTGAATGACAACTCCCTTGTTAAATTAAATTGGAAATATCTAATTTTCATAGCAATCTAGGAAGATATGAAACAATGCAATGATCTAGAATTAAATAAATCAATGGATAAATTTGAGAAAACCATTAAATTACTTGCCACCACGTCATTCAATGCTTCAACCATAGTAGTAGTGATTGAATAAGCATGACCTTCTTCCCTTGGCCTTTTCTGAGGTAAGTTTCATAGTGCATAGGACATTCATTGGCATAATGCCCCATTTCTCTAGCATTCAATATTGACAACCTCTTTCTTTACCTTTCAATTACGAGCATTGTGGACATTTAATTTCCTTCAGGAAAGTACCGGGGTGTTTCATACGAAATTTACTATAGTATAGAAATTGATCATTTCCCTTCTTCCACTTATATTTATTCCCAAGAATGTTCAATAGTTCTCTTCTTCTCTTTCTTTTCATTAAAGTCGTAAGACATAGAGAATTCATTTTCTATCTTGATATCACATGAGACAATATCTTCATATTATGAGAAGGATTATGAGATCAACAGATAAATGGTTTTAACCCATCAAATAATTTATCAATATTACTCATTGAGTTACGTATATAATCTATTGCATGCCTTTCTAACCTTGTAATGTTATCCTTATACTTTACGACATTCTCATCCTCTTTTTTCCACTAACTCAGAAATTGTCTTTCCATATCCGCACAATGGTCACGAGGAAACTATTATTAAATGAAAAGATCTTTAAACTCCATCTATTCCATATTTGATACTTCTTCATCCTCCTTTTTGTTTTGAATTAATGAACACCATTGATCTGCATCTCCCATGAGGTGATAAACTACCATGAAAACTTTTTCCCATTCACTACTCCCCAAATCAAGAAATATTTTCTATAAGGAACATATTTATTGCTTAGCTACATATGGATTTGTAGTCCCATTGAATATTGGTGGTTTTTTTCTAATGAAGAGGTCTAACATTGATCATCCATGTTGTGGATCAGGATGCCCCATTGAGGTAAGGTTATTATTCCTAACCAGTCTGAGTTGTCCCAGTATGGATATAAGTTGTTCAGCACCAGTTACATCACAAGCTCCAATATAATTATCTTGAGAAGGAGGTCAATCCCTACATGTATTACATGTGTTGATATGGTTTCCATTCCTTCCACTAGGCGCCATTTCCAAACAATAGCATACAATAGATTAGTTTAAGAATCACAATACATAATTCCAAATTAGTGAAATACCTAACCAAAATTGAACAGTTTATGCATATTTTCCATAATCATAAAAAAAATTTCATTGAGGAGGTATTTACTCATAAATACTTCATAATGGTTTGTAATGAAAATGTGAATTATCCTATGGATATCCCCCAACAGTGTCATAACCAAGATTATAGAAATGCTCGTTGTCGTGTACCAGGATACTCAGGGTCAAGACCAAAAATTCTTATTGGAATTTTCAATCCTAGGTATATCTATTCCAGAGCGTCATCTACCTGCTCATTTTGAGATAGGAATGTATTTCAGGGAAAATTCACAAAATTTATACATTACCAAAATTCTAGAAAATTCTCCTATACTAATCATCAAAGTATACCTTAGGGTAATGTTCTCTAATCAGAGTTTTTCTAAATCTATTTTCCATGGTTTGTACTAAACTTCCTTTGATAAAAACTATAATGCCCTATCCTTAGTTACCCAAATTTTGTGAATTATTACATAACATTGGCATGATCACAAGAGATCAATTTCCAAAAGACTGATCCATTTAGTAGCCTTGTAAGTACTAGATTCACACATTAGTCTTACATCACATTATGAAATGAAAAAAAAACATTGTGTCTCTTGGGAACACACTCATATCCCATATCCTATCCTTATAGGTCAATAATAATATACTTATTCTCATCCTGAAAAAATAAAACATAAGAAATGTGTGATCTCTGATGCTCAGTATGAATAACAATGAAGAAGAAACTTTCATAAATTAGCATAAACATTGAAGGCATTATATAAGACTAAAAAACAAGAGTTTTAAAATTAAAATTCATCATAATATGGAAAATATAAATAAAATAATGGCATTTACTTATTCACATGGATATTTTAGTAGTCGAATAATTACATATAATTTCAATAGCTTATTTTATAATGATGGAATGCATAATGCCAGACATCACAATCACATAGTCCAGGCCCCGTGCTAAGACTTCAAATAATATTTTTTCAAGGCCTTGGTCCAAGAAACTAGTTTGTCTCATGAGACCTACTGATGCATCGAGGAGCTATAGCGGGCTCCACCCATCACTTAATATGTACAATGCATTCCTTATTTGAAAATAATGAAACATAACAAAAGCATTAGTATTAAAACTAGCATATGAAATGTTAATACATAAACCATAAACCATGAATGGTATAAGAATAACACAGCCAAAGCCAAAATATCACAAAACCTTCAATTCAAAATGGAAGATTGAATCATACTAAATCATCTTGAAACAAGTGTAATATCCATCAAAGGATGTTGACAAAGATGAAATCAAAACTATGTGAGATAAATTTTGAAATCATTTAGAAGCCGCATAATTTTTTTAAAACAAACATATATTTTGAAAACATGCTTATAACTTTATAATGGAATCTCATAAGGTTTTATAATTGCAGATAATAGCTTCACCCACCGTATATGTAAAAAAACATTCTTACCTTAATTTTTTGAAAAGTTTATAAAGTACCATGTTTGGAAAATGATGGAAAGTCACTTTTCAACTTTTTCGATAGGAAGTAATACAAGGGTATAAATGAATTCAACCCATATTAAAGGAAATATAAAAAATGTTTTGAAATAAATTTTTAAGAAACATGTATGTGGATGACAAAGAGGTCCCAGAGGATACTTACGTATAAACAACCTCAGATAAATAAAGAGATTGTAAGGTTTACCCTTACCTTTTACTTTTCCACAGTAGAGGGTTGGTTAACCTACTGTATAATGGTGAAATAATTTTTATTAAATTATACATGAACCACACACATAAATATAATATCATATATGATCTTCTAATATTTTCTTGTGAATGATATTTTAGTAGTACTATTGTTTGAGTTGTCAATTGATTCATTTTCCTTTATAAGTTTTGTTATATAAGTCATGTTTTTTATGAATAGTATGCATTTGATTCATATAAAAAATGATATTATGTTCTTACAAATTATTTTTTAATAATAAAATGAAATTTATTATTTAATGTTTATGATGGGGAATGAATCTCATTGTGTTCGTGGATATGGTAATGCGTACGTACACACGAGCGAAAAAATCATTCTATTGATGGAGGAATCATATGTATTTGGATGGTATATCATATATAAATAATCATTAACATATTATTTTTATTATTTTATCAATTATATTTATTATTATACACATCCAAATAATGAATTGTTGAATAACAAACCACACCACGATGTGGAGACGGTAGGTCGTACGTACGCACGTATGGTGACATTGTCATTAATAGGATGGATAGAATTATACAAATGGTTGTAAAATATTTATAATAACATCATAGTATGTAGAAGGTTCTGGATTTATTATTATAATACTGAAAAAACGAAGAATGAGGAAGTGGAATAAGAAAAGAAATTTGAAAGGGGTGATAGAGTAATCACCACTCCATTGGGTGCTTCATTTTGATTTGATCAAAAGGGATCCATAGGTTGACTTTCTAATCGATGTATGGCCTCTAGTATGAAGTGAGGGTAGTTGGGAGGATATTTGAGTAGGGTTTCTCCCAAAAAAATGTATTTGGATGTTTGATTTTGAGAGAAGGGTAATTTCCCTTTTATAAGAGAGGTGAGAGTCACTTTCAGAAAAGCATGAAATATTATTTTATTATAAAATATTTTTCAGATTTTAATTGCTCCAAAAGAATTTATTTCAAATATAAGGTGGGTATGGGTGGAAAAAATCTCATCCAATAGGTTTTAGACAATTTTAGGTCACTATATTAACCTTATCTTCTAGATTTAACTCTTAGTTAAATAGTTTAACTTTTACCATGTCTTCTTGTATTATTATAATAAATGTTTAATAATTATACTATAAAAACACAAGAGAACCCCAAGTGGTTAATTATTGACATATATAACTTTATATAAGTCCTTTTTCTGAACATTATATTTTTAAGAATATTAGATCAATTATTAATATAGTATTTGTTTTAAATACTCATTTATGTCAATTTTGACACTACATTGTATTTAGTTTTTGTGAATGTGAACAAAACATGGTTAGTTTGAAATAAATATATTAAATAAATCCTAAAATATTATATTAAAGTATAAATTTTTGGAGTGCATAATAAGTCTCAATTTATATTTATTGTTATATTTATAATATCAATTATTTTAATCTTTCAATAATATAGTAATTACTGCATCAACATTGTGTCATAAATAAATTTAATTATTTAATTTCAAAAAATTATAAATAGAAAACTATGATGTGTTAAATATTTTTATCTTTCTAATGAATATTTATAGTTGAATTTATCTTATGTATAACCTTATATTATAAATGATTTAGTTATTAAAATTTGAATTTAAATATTTTAACTATTCTTTTAATAAAATAATAATATTGTCATAATCTAATCCAAGTGGATCAAATTTGGTAATATTTTATTCCTAAGGTTTATTTTGGTCGAAATAAACTTATCCAATAGAATTAGAACATGTTTTATGGTAATAATAATATCATTTTTACCTTTAATTACCCTATTTACTTTTAACCGTGGTAAATAAAATTCAAAAGTTACTATTCACCAAAAAAATATTTTACTTACTAATTTCAACCCTATATCTTGGATTTTTAAAATTCAATTCACATAAGAGCTAAATTTACATTTTATGGAAATTTGCAAATGTTCCTAGAAGGTTGGTAAAAGACGTTAAAATGTTCCATAAAATTTTATATATCTAATTTTATTATAAAATGAATACAATGAATTAAATTGATCTTATATATGTATTATGTATCTAGTTTTACATAAATTAAATTTAAATAAATTAAATTATTATTTAAATAAAGATTTGGTGTTAAACAATAACGTAGTGTTTTTCACTATTTATAAAAAATGGAAGGTTTTTAGAAAAATACCACAAATTCACCCTACTATTAGTTTGATATTCTGAATCCAAAAATGATGTCCATTTTGAAAAATAAAATTTATAAAATTTCAAAAAGTGGGTATTACTATTCATAACGTCTATTTTGATTGGTCGTGGTGTGCTAGAACTCTATGTTGCGTACAACACAAGCAATTGTATTATTCACAGGGAAACATACTATGGAAGATTGGGATATTAAAAATGTGGTGTACATGGTAATTAACCAAATAGATTTTTTATGAAAAAGGTTTAGGAATGGGATCAGTAGTACCATACAAATATACATTTACCAATTCCCAATTCCATTCCAATTGAGGATGAGGAAACTGGAAATGACCTATGAATGGTGAAGATTATTTCTTAACTAATATTTTGATATTATTGAATCTTAGGATATGATTCATGATTTTGTTTGTAAAAAAATAATTACTACGTAATAAGTTGAAACAATTGTTAAGGGATCATGGAAAATTCAGGATTCTTATGATGTATACAATTTAAATATTAGAGTGTTAAGATAGATATATGAGGGGTGAAATTTTTAAAAGTTGTAAGAATCTTTGTTTATGAGATTAATTTGCAAGACTTTTCTCTTGTATGGGTAACCCTGCTGTTTGTTATGTGAAATTTATATTTGAGGAAGAATTATCTTTTCTTTTGTGTATATAGTTATAAAAACCATTTGTGTTTATATGATCCTAGAATTTGAGGCAATTACTTGTTATTACTTTTTCGGATGAAAATGCAAGGTATGAGAAAACATTTTTGGTTAAAATATGTTATGTTTTTTGAGGAATTTATCTTATTTTTGTCAATTTTATAAAATTATATATTTTTAGAAAAAGGAAAACCCATAGGATGGGTGACAACCCATCACATCCGGAAAGGCCGCATGAATCAAACTCACAACCCAAGGGAAACAAGGCGCATCACCTCACATTAGCCTACATGAATTCCCTGGTTAGTATACTTTATTAGTTGTAGTTAAATGATTTTATGAATCAAGAATATGTTGATTTTGGAACTTATTTTTTATCAAATAAATATCCTTAGTATAGGAAAATGATTTTGTGATTAAGTGATAAATGTTATTTTGGAGGAAATTCCCTCACATGGTATCACTACATGCCTAAGAAAAATAGAATACTATGAGATTTAATTTTTGGATTAATGGTTGAAATATTATTTTGGGAGAATCATTGTTTTTTGTGGAAATATGGCTAATTGGGTTATTTATGGAAATAATTGACCTATCATATAGAATACTTGATTAGGTAAATTACTTTTAAGTATGAGACTTTAAGAGTAGTTGATGTTATTTGGAGGTAAATGTCATGATTTATCATGGAAGACTATGTGATCAAATCTATCTTAATTTTGGAATTCAATCTTAGTTGGGTTATTTTGAATAATTTTAAGTAGAATTGTGTATTTAATTGTATTTGTAGAACTTTGGGTACTGTTTTTTCAATTTTGGATATTTAGAGTAGTATTTATTTTTATAAAGGATTATCCATTTTGGGGATTATCTAATCTCGTACAAACTGTTTCGATATTGGATAATGTCTAAAGATTGATGAAAAATGTAGTTCAACTTTTTTATATTATTTTATTCTCTAGAAGTTGATTCTAGCACTTCATGTTTGACCAAGTTATCTTGAGTACTAATCGATTGGGGGAAAAGATGAGTTTGTGGTAGAAATTTATTAAAGGATGAAACTATACATGAATGGTAAGTATATTTCCATATGTTCTTATTATATGTAGTAAAAGAATTAATTAAAATTATGAAAATGATATTAAAACAAAAAAAATTGTTCAATTAATTTTCTAATCGGGGAATCAAAGACCATTTAACCTATCACAAGATTGTGATTTTCTGGGGGTTAACTTTCTCTTGATTATGTTTTCATCCAATCTCCATCAGAACTCAATGGTTAGTTTTCTCTTCCATATCCATGTTTTCATGGAATCAAATATGTGTTATCTCGGGTGACTTTTGTACTTCTCTTTATTTCTTTTAAAGTGATAGTTTTATTGACTCTTTTTTCTGATGTTGGACAATCAGTGAAGTTTCCAAGCCCAATTTTAAAATTGCGAGGACACAATTTCCAAAAGGGGGGAAGGATGTAATGACTGAGGTATTTATAGATTAATAATTTTTCATTTTTAATAATTTTTATGTATAATATTTTTTTACATTAAAGTGGATTATTTTTCCGATGGTATACTCAACACACAACATAGGTTTATTTTAAATCTTACGTTGCACACAAATTTGAGTTAAACCAAAAATAATATAATATAATTATTATTTTAAACGATAGTTAACGCATAACCACGATATTGGAGGGAATGAACAGAGATAACTAAAATATGAATATACATGTCTTTATAATGACTTTATATTTATCCAATATATTTTAGAGGATTAAAATAATAATGAATCTGATTTTAAGCATGAAATACTCTAATATTCTTTAAAATGATGATTTAACGCCTTTTGATTGAGAACAATTTTTAAATATAGTTTTTTCCACATATATATGTTGTATTTTACAATATAAAATTATTATCTAGAAGCGGGACATCAAAAATTACTTTGGATGAAATTTGGAATTTTTTTTGACAAAGTTCATTTGTTAATGAATATTGGAAAAATACTGCATTTTAATTCAAAACAGACTTTTAATATAATTTATCTATATTGTTAGATTGTAAATTTATTTAGATTTAAAGTTTAATTAAATTATATCTTTACCATTTAATCTAATTTTGGACATTGGAATAAATTTTAATTATAAATTGGACATAAACACATGTTAATATTTTGGTAGTTTTTACTTATTAAAAACACGCTTTTGATTTTGACAACGAGAATTAATTTTAAATTATTTTCTGTCAACTATGTGTATTCAATTTCAAAAAATGGATTCCATATTTTGAATTAGTATGTACAAACTGTGTAAATAGGTACATTATATTTTTGGAAAATATGAATAGTAACTTCAGTAATTATTTTATTAACCACGGTAAAAGCGTAAATTTGGTAAATAAAGGTAACAAATTAATATTATAATAATATAAAACTACCCTAACAATTTTACTAAACCTATTTTATGATGTTTCTCCAACCATGGGAATCCTTGGGATAATTTTAGGACCCCATGGATCCACTTTTTGTAAAAATGGAATTTAATTAATTTTAATTTATTGTTATGGAAAATATAACCTAAACATGTATAATTTACTATAAATTTTTTAATATGGGGTTATATAATTGATATCTTCAACTATAAACATTAATTATAAATATAAAAATATATACTACAATAAGGTAGTCTATTTAAAAATTTTAGACTTGAAATAAATTAATTAATTTATTACACAATGATGATGTAGTGATTACCTTATTAATGAATGTTTTAAATAAATGGGAATATAAAATTTAAAATAAATTTATTTAGAAACTTTTTATGCAATCCACGATTTTTTTGGATTATTATGAATTATTATATTATAATTAAAGAAGTTTTTTATGTATAATCAAGTTTTTATGGAATTTTTAAAAGTCATGATATGAAAAGTATATGAATTGACAAAAATGTGTTTTAAAAAAAACAATTTTATGAAATGATATAATAGTCCTAAAAATCTAATATTCATCCAAATGAAATAGATGAGGTTGAAAATGTATATAATGAACCACTTGAGGTTTTATTAGAATTTTATAGCAACTATATTAACCATATAGTATAAATATACAAGAAGATATGGTAAGAGTCAAATAAGTTAACTAAGTGTTAATACTAAATGATAAGGTTATGTATGAAAACAAAAATTGTCTAAAAACTATTGGCTAAGAGTATTACAAATTATCATCATCTAATTTTCTAATTAAATAAGTTTTGGGCCTTTTGAAAATAGAAATTCTAGTTTATAATAAAATAATCTTTCAAACTTTTCAAAAGTACCCCTCCCCCATTTTATAAAACAACATCACCTCTAACCCTTAGTCACACCTCTAAATCCCCCTTGGAACAACCAAAATATGCCAAAATAAGATCCCAACATCCCTATATTCCTCATATAAGCCTTACCTTGGGAATAAGTTAATTTAGAAGGCCTTTTAGCTTAAATCAAAAGGAGTTACCCGATTTGAGGTAATGTCTTCTCTCAAGATTCTTCCATTTATTTTCCTTCTCCAACTCCCTAAAATTTATTTATTCATTTATTTTATAAAAACCCCAATATATTCAGTATAATATATTTTATTATGATAATGATTTTACCTACACTCACACACACCTCCATCTAATGGATTTAGAATATACTATTTCTGTGGACGGTGAAGTACTTCCCCACGAAACGATAATTATTCAATTATCTCCTACCGCCTATCATGGTGGACATTATGATGGAAAATTATTTAGATATAATATATATTATATTTATATTGTCTTTCTTATTTTTTATTTTTCATTTAATGTATACCTTTATGCATTCCATAACGCATAAATATGATAATTTCATTTGAGGAAGTGCAGACTACAACCCCCTCAAAGTGATATGACTCATTCATACTATACATGGAAAGTATAAAGGATGGAATTAATGAAATTATGTAATATATATAAAAATAGTTATTATACTGGAATTATCATATGCAAGTGTATCATTTAGTTTTCATTCCTTTAAATATGAAATATAAATGAATGTAGCGTTCATGCGTACGTACGATTTACTGTCCCCATGAACGGTGCAATTAATTTATTATATACAAATGTTATGGACTGTTATAAATAAAAATATACTGAATGTAAATACATATATATAGTATATATATGATATATAAATCATGAATAAAATTTTGGAGATAATGTAACTTTGACTGCATGGACAATTTGTAATTATAACAACATCATTTTCATCTCAAGTACATAATATCAACAAAATGACTGATATTAAATTAAATAATAATGTAATTTTTATAATGTGATAATAATTGATATAAAAGGAATAATAAAATTGAAACAGTTTCTTAAGAAATTCGAAATTAATGTATGTTTATTATTCAGTAAGAACAAGGAACGCACGTGACGAATCAAACTCATGATAAGGGAACCTTTCACTATCCTATTATAGTCAAAGACTTCTTTTGTATTATGTATTTTAATTTCAATTATAAAATGTTGGGAAATGTTATTATATATCATTTTTTATATAAATTTTATTTCCATGTGATGAGAGACCCTTTTCTCTCCCATCAACTCAATTTTTGAATTTTAAAGTGACGCTGTTAGGATGATAAATTTTTTTAAGGGACTTAATCTCAATCTCATTCTGTTAAAGCTTATTTTTATTTAAAAACAACTTTCTTTTATAAATTGTATAAACCCTTTGAATATTAATTTCATTCAAATGGAATCTTATTTTTACGTATCATTTTACTAAATGATAAATGGAATGTTTCTTTTTAACAAACATAGTGACATCGACATTTCCACCACCATGAGAATTATTTGATATTTGTATTCCTTAATAAGCGGTAATATTTTTAAAAGGAAAATAAATACCACATACCCTTTTTTACATATTTTGGTATTGAAACTAGTCTTGAGAAATTATTGATTATATAAATATCTTGAAAATTGATATTATGATTGGAATGTGGAAATTTTATCTTTCCTTCATACATATTTTATGAGTTATTGTTATTTCATGGTTTTAAAGCATTATTTACGTATATGGGTGGTTCTGTGATAAACCTTGGGCCGGTAATCCGGGGAATTCTCTCCAATGCATTGGTTAACGTGACAGATGTAAACGTTAATGGTTGTCCAAAGTGATATAGGGAATATACTTTGATGGGTATTCCAAACATAACTCCATATATAGCTATGAAAGCTACAATGTGAGAATGTTATAGATTCCATAAGATACCTTTATGATTTATGATTTCTAAGTTCTATTCAAAAGCCATATTATTTTCATGAGGTATTTTAAAGAAATTATTTTTTATGATTGAGAATTAATATTTCATTGATTTGTATATATTGATGTAAAAATGTTTTGTTTCTTTATTTTAGAACCCTTACTGAGATTTTTATGCTCATCCCATTATTTGAAATGATTTTCATAGCGTATGAGGAAGGGTAAGTTAAAGGAATTATTCAAGAAGGTTTATATCAATAAAATAAATATTGTTTTATATAAGGATTTTTCATATTGTGATTTTTTTTGGATAGAGTAATAGTGTGTACATTGTAATTTTTGAGATGTAATGTAATAGTTATGGCCTAATTGTCTAAAACTATAAAACTGAAAAGATCCTCAATGAGAATTATTGACTTAAGTGAAGATAATGTAATTTTTAATGCTAGGCCCTTAAAGTTGGTATAAGAAGTCAGTTTAGAAAACTTTATAGGTTAGGGTATTATTTAAGAATAAGTGACATAACCATAAAGGATAGCATATTAGAAAGAGTCACATTTATTTTAGATAAATGGAATTAGATTAGAATTACATGAATAAGTATATCTTAGTGTTTAACCTCCTCACAAGATAATATATTATGATTTTACTAATATAATCATACTGACCTTTTTGGTTTCCGTAAATGGTAGGATCTACTAGGCACTAAAGTAACAATGGATGTGAAGAGAACTGTTGTTGTTTTCGAGATTTGCAATGGAATGAAATAGGAGCTTCAATGAGAAATCTTGTGGCTATTATTAACCAACTATATAGAGTCACGATTGACCCCTTGAACCTTGGAAACTTTTCTAAGGAATCATAAATGTGAGAAATGAATCCCTATTGATGTTCAAGTAATAATCATAAAGGCAACTATATTATAAAACCAATGTTTCATGGATGAGGAATGAAACACAAAGGAGAATTTATTAATGGGACGATAAGATGTTAGAGATGTGGTAATGAAGTTCAAAAATCAATAACCTACCATGCAAAAAGGAAGCATCCAGATGAATCTAGGAATAGAAAATATGCTCTTTCTGAGGGATCAATTTAATGATTTAAATGTGGTGTACTTGGTCATTACAAAAATAGATGTCCTACGAAGAAGGTTTATGAATGAGATTAGCAGTACCATACAAATATATTCTTACCAATGACCAATTAAATTCCTATTGATGATGAGGAAAATTTCATTGACCTATGAAAGGTAAGGATTATTTCGTAGCTGATGTTTTGATATTATTGAATCTTAGGATATGATTCAGGATTTTGTTTGTAAAAAGTAATTATTATGGGAAAATTTGAAAAATAAATTCAGGGATCATAGGGATTTTTGGATGATTAAGTTTCATAAATTTTAGAAATTCAAGAGTTATGTTATATATCTGGGTGATGAAATGTTTAAAAGTATTAATGCACATTATTGATGAGATTACTTTGGAATACTTTTCTCTAGTGTGTGTAACCCTACAGTTTGTTATGTGAAAATGATATTTATGTAATAATTATTTTTTCTTCATGAATATAGTTATAAAGAACCATTTGGGTATATATGATCCTTAAATTTGAGGCAATTATAGGTTATTACATTATGGGAAGAGAATACGAGGTAAGATATAACATTTGATTGTAAAATATGTTATGGTAATTTTTGAGGAATTTATCTCATTTTTGGGAATGTTATAAAATTAAATAGTTTTAGAAAAAGGACAAACAATAGGATGGGTGACAACCCGTCTCATATGACAAGGCCATAGGAATCAAACCCACAACTCAAGGGCGATAAGGGTGAATTACCGACCACTAACCAACGTGAAGTCCCTAGTTAATATGACTTATTATTTTTAGTTAAATGATTTAATGAATCAAGAATAAGTTTATTTTCGAACTTATGTTGTATCAAATGGATACCAATAGTATATAAAAATAATTTCGTGATTATGTGATAAATGTTATTCTAGAGGACGTTCTCTCTTTTTGGAACACTATATGCC
Source organism: Viscum album (assembly GCA_963277665.1). Lineage (NCBI taxonomy): Eukaryota > Viridiplantae > Streptophyta > Magnoliopsida > Santalales > Viscaceae > Viscum > Viscum album. The sequence continues at coordinate 832,143,210 of OY728159.1, read as the reverse complement.
TAAGGAAAATATAATACGATGGGATTTAATTTTTGGAGTAATGGTGGAAATATTAATTTGGGAGAATCTATGTTTTTTTGGACATATGGATATTTGGGTTATTTATGGAAATTATTATTCTATCATAGAGAATATGTGATTAGGTTAATTACATTTCGGTGTGAAACATTAAGATTAGTCAATATTATTTAGATATAAATTTTATGATTTATCATGGATGACTATGTCATCAAATCCTTTTGAGTTTTGGGTTTCAATATTAGTTGGATTATTTTGAAGAATTTTACGGAAAATTGTATATTGAATAGTCTTTGTTGAACTTTGGGTATTGTTTAGTAAATTATGGAGATATAGAGTAGTATTTCATTTTATAATGGATTATCCTTTTTGGGGCTTATATGATCTCATAAAAAACAATCTTAGTATATCTTAATATATAAAGATAGGGAAAAAATATTATTTATCTTTTATGGATTATGTGATTCCTTAGAAGTTGATTATAGTGCTTCAAGTGCGACCAAGTCATCTTGAATACTCATCATTTGGAGAAAATATGAGTTTGTGGTAGAAATTTTTTAATGGATGAAACTCTACTTGAATTGTAAGTATATTTCCTTATGTTCTTATTCTACATAGTAAAATAATTCCTCAACATTATGAAAAGTATATTAAAATATTAACATTTTTTGTTTACTTTTTTTACCAGGGAATCAAAGACCATTTAACCTATCACATGTTTGTGATATTTTGGTGGTTAACTTTCTCATGATTATGTTTTCTACAACTCTCCATTAGGATTTGAAGGTTAGTTTTCTCTTCCATATCAATTTTTTCATGAATCCTTGTATGAGTTATCTCATGTGACGTTTGTACTTCTCTTTATTTATTTGGATATTCTATTTTTATTGACTATTTTTTCTCTGTGGTACTTTTAATTATGTTCCCAAGCCCAATTTTAAAATTGCGAGAAGGCAATTTCTAAAAGAGGGGAAGGATGTTACGACCCAGGTACTTATAAAATAATAATTTTTTCATTTTTATTAATATTTATGAAAAATATCTTATTCTTACATTAAATGGGATTAATTTTATGATATCTCACTCGACACACAACAACGAGTTTCACTGAAATCTTATGTTGCACACAATATTGAGTTATACCAAAAAAATAATATAATAACATTATTATTTTAAATGGCAGTTGACGCATAGCCATTGTATTGAAGGGAATGAATAGAGCTATAAAAAATATGATTATACATGTTTGTTAAGTTTATTTACATTTATCTAATAAAATTTATATTCTTAATGTATTAACGAATCTGATTTTAAGCATGAAATAATCTAATATTCATGAAAAGGTGGATTTACCACCTTTTGATGGTGAACCCTTTTTAAATATAGTTTTTGTCACTTTTATATGTATTATTTGACAACATAAAATTATTATATAGAAGCAGGATATGAAAACATATTTTTCATGAAATTTTGGTATTTTTTTATAAAGTTCATTTTTTAATGAATAGTTAAAAAATACTTCATTTTAATTTAAAACTTCATTTTAATATAATGTTATTATACAATTACATTGTAAATTTAATTGGTTTTAATGTGTAATCAAATTATATTTTTACTATTTTATCCAATTTTGGTCATTTTATGTAATTTCACTATTAAATTGGACATAAACACAGGTCAGTCTTTTGGTAGTTTTTACTTCTTAAAAACACCCTTATTAGTTTTGACAGTTAAAATTAATTTTAAATTAATATCTACCAATTCTATTTGTTGAATATGAAAAAATGGATTCCATATTTTGAATCATGAGATCCAAAATGTGAAAATAGGTACATTACATCTTTAGTCATTATGAATAGTAATGTCATTAATTATTTTATTTACCTTGGTAAAATGGAAAATCTTGTAAATAAGGGTAACTAAATAATATTATAATAATATTAAACAACCATAACACATGTCCTAACCCAATAAGATGATATATGTACGACCATGATCATTCTTGGGACGATTTTAGGTCCCCATGGAGCAACTTGTCTGTGAAAATGACATTAAATTACTTTTAATTTAAGTTTATGGAAATTATAACCTAAACCTGTATATTTTACTATAACAACTTTTATATGGGGTTATATAAGTGATATATTCGAATATAAATATTAATTTGAAATATAAAAATATATAATATTACATGGTATTTTAATTATAAATTTTAGACATGAAATAAATAAATTTATTTATTACAAAATGATGATGTAGTGATTACCTTATTAATGAATGTTTTAAATAAATGAGATTACAAAAATTAAAATAAATTTATTTTGAAACTTTGTTTGCGATCCAAGAATTTTAAAAATTATTACGACTTGTTATATTTTAATTAATTATGTTTTTTAGAAATAATCAATTTTTCATTGAATTTTTAAAAGTCATGATATAAATAGTATATAAATTGACATTATTTAAGTTTTAAAAATAAATACTATTTTATTAAATGATATAATAGTCCTAAAAATAAAATATTTAGCCAAATGAATTAGATAAGGATTAAAATGTCAATAATGATCCACTTGAGGTTCCATTAGAATTTTATAGTAACTATTTTAAACATATAGTATAAATGTACAAGAACACATGGGAAGAGTCAAATAAGTTAACTAAAGGTTAAAGCTAAATGATATTATTAAATTTGAAATGAAAAATTGTCTAAAAACTATTTTCTGAAATTTTTTCCAAAAATACTCATCTAATTATATAATTAATTATGTTTGCGGACTTTTTAAAATCAAAATTAAGTTTACAAAAAAATAATCTTTCAATCTTTCCTAAAGTACCACTCCTCTATCTTATAAAAGGGCATCACCTCTAACCCTTACTCACACCACTAAAGCCCCCTTATATCTTCCAAACTCTGACCAAATAATCTCCAAAAATCCCTATATTCCTCTTATAAGCCTTACATTGGGAAGAATGCAATTTAAGAAGGTCTTTTTAGCTTAAATCAAAAGGAGTTACCTGAGTTGAGGTAAGGTCTTCTCTCCAGTTTCTTCCATTTATTTTCCTTCTCCAACACCATAATTTTTTTATTCGATTATTTTATAAAAACCCCAATATATTCAGTATACTAATATGTTATTATGATAATGATTCGACCTAAACTCACCCACACCTCCATCTAATGGATTTAGAACATACTGTTTCTATTGATGGTGAACTAATGACTCACGAAACGATAATTTTTCCATTATCTTCTACCGCCTCTCAAGGTGGAAATTATGATGGAAAAGAATTCAAAAATAATATAAATAATATTTATATTGTATTTATTGTTCTGTATTTTTCATTTACTGTATACCTTTATGCTTTCCATAATGCGTAAATACGATAATTTCATTTGAGGAAGGGCAAACTACCACACCCTCAAAGTGATATGACTCATTCATACTATACATGAAAAATATAAAGTATGGAATTAATGAAATTATGTAAGATATATAAAAATAGATATTATACTGGAATTATCATATACCTATGTATCATTTATTTTTCATTCCTTTAAATATGAAATAGAAATGAAAGTAGTGTTCATGCATACGTACGACTTACTGTCTCAATGAACGGTGCAATTCATTTCTTATATAAAAATGTTATGGACTATTGTAAATAAAAATACAATATATATACATATATATATAGGATATATATATGATATTAAACTCAGGAATACAATTTTGGAGATAATGGAATTTGGAATGCATGGACAATTAGTAATTATAACAAGATCATTTTCGACTCAAGTACCCAATATCAACAAAATGACAGATATTAAATTAAATAATAATTTAATTTTTATAATGTGATAATAAGTGATATAAAATGAATAATAAAATTAAAAAATTTTATTATGAAATTAGAAAGTAACGTGTGTTTATTATTTAGGAAAAACAAGGAACATACATGATGAATCAGACTCAAGATAAGGGAACCTTTCACTCTCCTCTTATAGTCAAAGACTTATTTTATATTATCTATTTTAATTTACATTTTCATAAGTTGGGAAATGTTCATCTATATAATTGTTGCTAAAAATTTTATGTCCATGTGATGAGAGACCCTTTTCTCTCCCATCAACTCAATTACATAATTTTAAAGTGACGATGTTAGGCTACCAAATTTTTTAAGGGACTTCATATCAATCTCCTTTAGTTAAGTCTTATTTTTATTTAAAAACAACTTTCTTTTATACAGTATATAAAACCATTTTAATTTTAATATCATTAAAATGGAATCTTTTTTCTATGTATCATTTTACTAAATGATAAAGGGTATGCTTCTTTTTAACAAACATAGTGACCACGACATTTCCACTGCCATGAGAATTATTTCATATTTGGATTCCTTAACAAGCTGTAAAATATTCTTGAAGGAATATAAATACCACATACCCGTTTTAAATATTTTGGTATTGAAAATGGTTTTGAGAAAGTATTTATTATATTTATATCATGAAATTTTATATTGTGATTATAATGTGGAATTTTTTATCTTTCCTTTATACATGTTTTATGTGTTGTTGTTATGTTGTAGTTCTTGGGAAATGTTTAAGTATATGGGTGGTTATGTGATAAACCTTGGGAAGGAAAGCCCAAGATTACTCTCCAATGCATTGGCTAATGTGACAGAGGTAAATGTTAATGGTTTTCCTAAGAGATATAGGGAATATACTTTGATGTGTATTCCAAATGGAACTCCATATATAGACATGAAAGCTACAATGTAAGAATTTCATAGATACCACAAGTTACCATTATGATTTATGATTTCTATGTTCTATTCAAAAGTCTTATGATTTCACGAGGTATGTTAAAGAACTTATGTTTTATGATATAGAAGTATGATTTCATTGATTTGTATGTATTGATTGACTAATGTTTTTTTCCTTATTTTATAACCCTTACTGAGATTTTTATGCTCATCATATTTTTTGAATTTTTTTTCATAGGGTATAAGTAAGGGTATGATAAAGGAATTATTAAACAAGGATTATATCTAGAAAATAACTATTATTTTATTTAAGGAGTTTTCTTACAATGATTTTTTTGGATAGAGTAGAAGTGTCTACTTTGTAATTTTTGACATTTAATGGAATAGTTAAAGCCTAATTCTCTAAAACTATAAACCTGAAATGATCCTCAATGTGAATTCTTTACTTAAGTCAATATTATGTAATTTTTAATGCTTAGACCTTAAAGTTGGTATCATAGGTCAGTTTAGACAACTTTAGATGTTAGGGTATTATTTAAGAATAAGTGACACAACCATAAAGGATAGAATATTAGAAAGAGTAATAGTTATTTTAGATAAATTGAATTAGATTAAGATAACATGAATAATTATATCATAGTCTTTACCATTCTTATAAGATAGTATATAATGATTTTACAAATATACTCATACTGACCTTTTTGGTTTTAGTAAATGGCTGGATCTAGAAGGCACCGAAGTAACAATGTATGTGAAGAAAAATGTTGTGGTTTTCGAGATGTGTAATAGAATGTAATGGGATCTTCAATGATAAATCTTATGGATATTATTAACTGACTATCTAGAGTCATGACTAACCACTTGAACCTTGGGAAGTTTTCTAAGGAATTATATATGCGAGAAATGAATCCCTATTGATGTTCATTTAATAATCATAAAGGTAACTATATTAGAAAAACTATGTGTCATGGATGAGGAATGAAACAAAAAGGATAATGCTTTAATGGGATGATAAGATGTTATAGATGTGGTAACAAAGGTAAAAAATCAACATCATACCATGGAAAAATGAAGCATCAAGATGATTCTTGGAAAATGAAATAAGTTCTTTCTGAGGGATCAATTGAATCTTTTAAATGCGGTATACATGGTCATCACACAAATAGATGTCCTACGAATAAGGTTTAGGAATGGGATCAGTAGTACCATAAAAATATATGTTTACCAATGCCCAATTCAATTCCTATTGAGGATTAGCAAAATATAAATGACCTATGGAAGGTATGGATTATTTCTTAGTTGTTGTTTTGATAATATTCAATATTAAGATATGATACATGATTTTGTTTGTAAAAAAGTATTATGGAATAATTTTTAAAAACATTTAAGGGATCATAGAGAATTATGGATGATTAATGTTTCTAAATTTTAGAAATTCAATAGTTATGTTCAATATCTGGGTGATGAAATGTTTAAAAGTATTAATGCTCTTTGTTGATGAGATTACTTTGGAATACTTTTATCTAGTGTGTATAACCCTAATGTTTGTTATTTGGAAATTTTATTTGATGAATAATTATCTTTTCATGGTGGATATAGTTATAATGAACCATTTGGGATTATATGATCCTTAAATTTGAGGCGGGTATAGGTTATTACATTTTGGGAAAAAAATTCAAGGTAAGAGATAACATTTGAGGTTAAAATAAGTTATGGTAATTTTTTGATGAATTTTTTTCATTTTAGGGAATGTTAAAAGATTATATAGTTTTATAAAAAGGACAAACCATAGGATGGGTGAAAACCCATCACATCTGACAAGGCTGTAGGAATCGAACCCACAATTGAAGGGCTATAACGATGCATTGCTTACCACTATCCTACATAAAGTTCCTGGTTAATATGACTTATTCTTTTAAGTTAAGTGATTTTACGAATCCAGACATATTTGATTTTGGAACTTATGTTTTATCAAATGGATACCCTTAGTATATATACATAATTTGGTGATTAAGTGATAACTATTATTTTGGAGGACATTCTCTCTTTTGGGAACACTTTATGCCTAAGTAAAATAGATTTTGATGGGGAATAATTTTGGGAGTAATTATTTAAACAATATTTTGGAATAATCTATTTTTTTTGTGGAAATATGGATATTTGGGTTATTTATAAAAATGATTATCATATCATAGATAATATGTGATTAGGTTAATTACATTTCTGTATGAAACATTAAGAGTAGTCAATATTATTTATAGATAAATGTAATGATTTATCGTGGATGACTATGTCATCAAATCCTTTTGAATTTTGGGTTTCAATATTAGTTGTATTATTTTGAATAATTTTATGGACAATTGTGTATTTAATGGTATTTTTTTGAACTTTTGTTATAGTTTGTTAAATATTGAAGATATAGAGTGGTATTTGATTTTATAATGAATTACCATTTTTGGGGATTATATGATCTCATAAAAACAGTTTTAGTATTGGTAAATGTATAAAGATAGGGGAAATAGATAGTTCAGCTTTAGTGGATTATGTGATTCTCTAGAATTTTATTCTAGTTCTTTAAGTGTGACCAATTCATCTTGAATACTAATCGTTTGGAGAAAAGATGAGTTTGTGGTAGAAAGTTTTTAAAGGATGACACTCTACTTGAATGGTAAGTATATTTACTTAGGTTATTATTCTAAGTAGTAAAATAATTCCTCAACATTATGAAATGGATATTAAAATATAAACATTGTTCATTTACATTTTTTACTAGGGAATCAAAGAACATTTAACCTATCACAATTTTATGATTTTTTGGTGGTTAACTTTCTCATGATTGAGTTTTCTATAACTCTCCATCAGTATTTGATGGTTAGTTTTCTCTTACATATCAATGTTTTCTGGAATCCTAGTATGTGTTATCTCAGGTGACCATTTTACATCTCTTTATTTATTTTAAACTGATAGTTCTATTGACCGTTTTTTCGATGTGGTACATTCAATGATGTTTCCAATCCCATTTTTTAAATTGTGAGGATGAAATTTCCAAAATAGGGGAAGGATGTAATGACCCAGGTATTTATAGAATAATAATATATTAATTTTCATTAATATTTTTGAATAAGATCTTATTTTTATATTAATTGTGATTATTTTTACAATATAACACTCGACACACAACAACAAGTTTCATTGAAATCTTATGTTTCACACAACATTTAGTTATACTAATAAATAATATAATAACATTATTATTTTAAATGGTAGTTAGCGCATAGCCATTGTATTGAAGGGAATGAACAAAGTTAACAAAAATATGATTATACATTTTTTTAAATGTATTTACATTTATTTAATAAAATATATATTCTTAATGTATTAATGACTCTGATTTTAATCATGAAATACTCTAATATTCAATAAAAGGTCGATTTACCACCTTTTGATGAGGAACCCTTTTTAAATCATGTTTTTGTGACTTTTTTATGTCTTATTTTAAAAATTAAAATTATTCTATAGAAGTGGAATATCAAAATTTACTTTGTTTGAAATATTGGTATTTTTCTGATAAAGTTCATTTTTTAATGAATAGTGGAAAAATACAGAATGTTAATTCAAAACTGCCTTTAAATATATTATTATTATAAAGTTACATTATAAATTTAATTGGTTTTAATGTCTAATTGAATTATATTTTTACTATTTAATCCAATTTTGGCCATTGTATGTAATTTCAAATTTAAATTTTACATAAACACATATCAATCTTTCAGTAGTTTTTTTTCTTAAACAATTCATTATTGGTTTTGAGTGATGGAATTAATTTTAAATTAATTTCTACCAAATCTATTTATTCAATATAAAAAAATTTATTCCATATTATAAGTTAGGAGGTCCAAATTATGTACATACGTATGTTATATTTTTATTCATTATGAACAGTAACCTCATTAATTATTTCACTTACCATGGTAAAATGGTGAATTTGGTAAATAAGGGTAACAAAATAATATTATTATAATATTAAACTACCCTAACACATGTCCTAAAACTATTGTTTCATATATGTACGACCATTAACATTATTGGGTCGATCTTAGGACCCCATGGAGCCACTTGTGGGTGAAAATGACATTTAATTACTTTTAATTTAAATTTAAGGAAAATATAACCTAAAAATGAATATTTTACTATAACATTTTTTATATGGGGTAATATAAGTGATATATTTGACGATAAATAGTCCATATAAATATAAAAATATTTCTTAAATCATGGTATTTTATTTATAAATTTCATACATCAAATAAATAAATTTATTTATGACACAATGATGATGTATTGATTATCTTATTAATGAATGTTTTAAATAAATGACATTATAAAAATTATAATAAATTTATTTTGAAACTTTTTTTCTATATAATAATTTTAAGGATTTTTATGTATTTTTATATTTTAATTAATTTTGTTTTTTCTTAATTATCAACTTTTTATGTGTTTTTTAAAAGTCATGATATGAATAGTATATAAATTGAGATAAATGAGTTTTTAAAGAACATACAATTTAATTAAATGATATAATAGTCCAAAAAATCGAACATTCATAAAAATAACTTATATAAGATTTTAAATGTAATTAATGAACCACTTGAGGTTATATTATAATTTAATAGTAACTATTTTAACCATATAGTATGAATATACAAGAAGAACTGGTAAGTGTCAAATAAGTTAACTAAGGGTTATTGGTAAATGATAAGGTTAAATTTGAAAACAAAACATTTCTAAAAATATTTATTTATAGGATTTAAATCAATTCTCATATTATCTTAGATTTATATATAATATGGTTATTTGAAAATTTTAATTTCAGTGTATAATGAAATAATCTTTCAATCTTTCGTAAAGTACCCCTCCTTTGTCTTATAAAAGGGCATCACCTCTAACCCTTACTCACACCTCTCAAGCCACCTATAATCATCCAAAATCATCCCGAATAATCCCGCAACATCCCTATATTCCTCCTAGATGTCTTAAATTGGTCATAATGCAATTAAATAAGTCCTATTAGCTTAAATCAAAAGGAGTTACCCACGTTGAGGTATTGTCTTCTCTCAAGATTCTTCCATTTATATTCCTTCTCCAACAAAACAAACTCTCATTATTACATTATTTTATATAAAAAAAGTATATTCAGTATAATAGGATTTTTTATTGGTTTTATTTGACCTAATATCAGCCACACCTCCCTCTAACGGATTTAGAATATACTGTTTCTGTGGATGGAGAACTACTGCCTCACGAAACGATGATTGTTCATTTTTCTCATATCGCATCTCATGGTGGAAATTTTGAAGGAAATGTATTTATATAATATATATATATATATATATATTATTTTTATTGTATCTATTCTTCTATTCTGTTCATTTATATCATACCTTTATGCTTTCCATATTGTGTAAATATGATAATTTCATTTGAGGAAGTGCAGACTACAACCCCCTCAAAATGATATGACTTGTTTATTATATACATAGAATGTATAAAGGATAGAATTAATGAAATTATGTAACATATATAACATAGAAATTATACATGAATTGTAACATACCGATGTATCATTTAGTTTTTATTATTTTAAATATGAAAAGGCAATGAAAGTAGCATTCATGCGTACGTATGATTTACTGTCTCCATGAACGTTGCATTTCATTCATTATGTAAAATTGTTATATACTATTCTAAATTCATATATATATATATATATGATATTTAAATCATGAATACAGTTCAGGAGATAATGTACTTTTGACCACATGGAAAATTTGTAATTATAACAAGATCATTTTCTACTCAAGTATCCAATATCATCAAAACGAATGAAATTAACTTAAATGATAATTTAATTTTTATAAGATGGTAATAAGTGACATCTATATATCTTCTAAACTTGGAATTTTTCTGCTGACGTGTCACCACCCTAGGAAGCCACATCTCCAAATACCTGTCTTCATTCCTCACATATCTCTTGCGACCCTGACTGCCCCAATCCACCGCTTTCATTTGGCCTCTGATTCTTCTAGGGTTCCATTGCTCGCCTTCTTCCCCTCCTGCTCACGTCTTCCTTCCACAGCTGCCTCCACAATATTTACCTCCATCCCCCTCGCCTACTCCATCCTCTCCACCTCTAACCCTGTCGCAACTTCCCTCTCCCTAATCTATGGTATCTGCTACTCCAATATTCCTTCATCCTTGTCAAAATATCTCACTCCGCGTGCTCGATCATCAGTTCCTCCTCATTCAGTTCCTCCACCTCCAGCTCCTCCTAATGAGGCCCGAAATTCCCCAGTTTCCTCCTCCATAATCCACAAATCCAACCCTCGACACTCTTGCCTATCCACTGCCCGTCGCTTTGCTCCATCGTATGCAGTGTCCGTCATTTAGGGTTTCTCCTCCTCCACGGAAACCCGCCTCCTGCATTTCTGTGGCTACCCTCGACACTCCCGCATATCCACTCCCCTTGGATTACCTCTGGCATATCCATTGCCCGGTGAATAAGGTTTCAGATCATCCATCAAAATCCAGCTTCTGCATATCTGCGGCAACCTCTAGCTCGACGGTATGATCTAAACTCTATCCCATTGGTTCTGATCATATGTTTCTACCTGCGATTAGTATATTCTAAAAGTTGGTCGCGGTTTCTGCAGGTGGGAAGGTACATCACACATTGTCCTCCTGTACTATGCATAGATGACGTATTCCATATTTCGTTGTTGGTTAACCCGTCAAAAATCTACGGTTTGAATTTATTTTCTGTATCTCCATCTTCACTGCATAAAAAATCATCGGCCTGGCCGCTGATGCTGATAATTTCTATGTATATCTCAGTATACACAACGGAACGTTTAATTTCTCCAAGAACATTGATTATTTTTTAAACCCATTTCAATTGTTTCCCATCTATTGCGAATTACTCTTCCGTAACCTTTCTGCAATATTCTCTGTTTATGGATTCCTATTTCTCTACTGTAATTAATGTTATAATTTCTGTGTAATTAGTTATTTATTGGACCTTACATTTCTCCTTACCTTCACAGCAACACAACTAGGACATTAACGTTATTTGTGTGCAAATGAGGATGCCAGTGCATTAATGATATTCTTGCATTCATACATTGACCAGCAGAAATTCATTCGGCTACACAAGTAATGATAAGCCTGATAAAGTACTCTGCTCCTTTAAGCTGGTTAATCCTTTGGAATGTGTACTAATATGAATGGACAAATTACTCAGGCTGTCCTTGGTTCAACAACTACGATACCAACTGCAAGGTCTGTTATCTATGTCCAATAGGATATCTATCCATTCAATACTATAATATATTGTTAACAGGTTTACATTACTTTACTAAACTATCATAGTACTTAGTCCTACTTCAATAGGATTAAGTCTCATTTTTTTGAAGGCATCTATGTTCTTATATTCAAAATATGTGAGTACAACTATTCATCTAACCATAGCACTTACTACAAGCACAATCTAAGTATTACTTGACTGCTGATTTTTATATGAACTATTCTATATGCACATTAGAACAACTAATTATACAGAAATAGTAGTACAGATGATTATTTATTTGAAAAATTGTTATTGTAATGGTTTAGATTATATTTCTTGTATTATACATACTCTCTTGGAGATGAAAACACTGTTTATCATGGTTACGCGGTCCTGTTCAGTTTCTTAACACGCAAATAAATAGATAAACTGAACAAATATGCACTCCCCATCAAGATATAAAGACGCATGATTTCAAAGAAGATTACTACGACAACAACGTCAATCAGGTTGTCTTCTAAATACTGTCCACTACTAAAATAGTTTCTTTATTTAAGAATCAATAACTTAAATGTTTACTATATTACCAAATCGACAGGTAGAATGAGCACTGAAAACATTACTGCACCTGAACCTCTAACGCCATATGAGCAGAAACAAATAGAAAGTGGCATGTCTTCATTTTGCATGACTTTTTCAACTCTGATCAGTATAGCCAAACATTATCTTCAAACTATTTAAACAAGTTCAATGATGTCTGACAGGGATTAATCTAACAGTAATGACAATTTTATGTTAATAATGCCTATAGGAATTTTTTTTACACCAGAACTGGTCACACCAGCTACTGACACTATATTACATTGCCACATTCCTTTATCATCTATATCCATGAACGGTTAGGTCTGCATACTGTCTCTCATTGAATTATTTATGATTACTATCTGAAAATATACTAACCATGTATTCATAAAACTATGTCATTCCCTATTCCACAGTCCCTCAGTATTCAGATATATCAATGACATATGGCGGCTCAAAGAACAAAAAAAAAGAACAAACACCATGATACGACATGGGCTTCCTTTCAGTAAACATCTCTGCATTTAGACTTCTGTTACATTTATTGTGAATACTATAGATTACAGTTTCACAACTTACAGTCCTAATACCAATCTTACAAGGTAAGAATTCTATTTTCTGTACTATTAGGGGGTCCAATGATGCATCCTCATCACAGTAAGCACCAAACAACTAACTACGTGTAGTCTTCTATACGGTAAAATATTCACTCCTACGAATACTTCTACTTTTTCTAGTAGTGATAATTATACTACAACTGAAAACTATATACATCTATCATCTACAGGTATGTTTCACATTACAACTTTCGTCACACATTTATTATGTATAAATCCCTTCATATATACGCCCTTTTTTATATCTTCTAACATCTTGACATATCATTTCTTCCAAAAGAGATATTACAATCCATGCAGGATTCACAGAAACAACTGGTGAATAAGTTTCAATGATAGGTACATACATGGATACTACTCCTTCAACGACGTGTTAGATATATCCTGCAATAAAAAATGAAGGTATGTCAACTTGGACATACTATTAACAATATTCCACTTTTTAACTCTTTATAATAATACAAAATATTCACCAGCAGCAACTAACTAGATGATTAATGATGTAGCTATGCAAATAAATCATCAAACTGCTAAACAAACAGGTGGTTTACATTAACTAAAATCATTAATTACTACACATAGTCCTTGTGGGATTTAAAGTTAAATAGAATCTATATTTTTCATTTCATATTATCTATTCCAATACTTTTCTCTTCAGAATATTTCAACTGCGGAGACCCTTCAAACATAAGCGAAAACTGCGGTTCTACCTTCTGGATTGAAGAGAGGAATAAAAAATATAGCCATAAACATGTCCCCCATTACTCAATATGTTGATCACTGGGAAAAATATCTTTACATCCTTTGCCTGTATGTCCCTTATACCTTAGAACTTTTCTATTCAGTAAAAGCTGTCCAGCTTCTAAATCATTCCAAGATCACATGCACATATACAACTCTATGTTTGCATTCACATCATTGGGAGGAAAAGTAGACAAATCTCTGAACTGTGGTGGGTCTCCCAATATTTTTAGATTAAACGGAAAAAAATACCATCACATTAGTAGTTTGTGTACTTCTGATGGACAACCACACAAGTTTTCTCAACACTATGTATATGATACTGCAAATGAAGCTCAGAATAGAGTAAGGGCAATCAAGTATGTAATGATGTATATAGTAATACATAAACATTGTCTCCTGCATTTCTCACCACTACTTGACACTATCTTATGTAGTTTTGATGACAAAAACAAAGAGTCTGTTATTGAAGTCAATATTGTTCAAAAGCTACAGAATATGCTTCATCAACATAACAGTTTATCACATCATTTCAGAATAGAAAGGGATATTATTGAGACGCATGGAATTACAAATTTAAAAATTAAACTACTTATAAGAAGAGGAAGGGATGCACAGACATACAACTTACCATCTACTTCTGAGATTGTAATGTTCATTTTCGGTGACATTGAAGATCTAAATAATGAAAGAGATATCATCATTCAAATCGAAGATGGAGGCTATCAACGAATTGATGCGCTTCACCCACTATACCTTCCTCTTCAATATACATTGATTTTCATGATTGGAGAGGACAGATATGTTGACAATATATCCCATCGCACTGCACCATTTAATGACAACGCGAAATTCAGGAATGTTACAATCCGAGAGTATTTTTCTTATCACCTTCATTCCCATTCCAATGATTCTTCCTACCTTCTATTCTCTAGGAGGCTTCTTCAGCAGTTTATTGTAGATGCATACACAATGATTGAGTCTCAGAGATTATCTTTTATTCGTTACAACCAGAAGCGCTTAAGGGCATAACTATAAAATGGGTTGCAAGATGCTTTCCTTAGGGGTGATCGGGATAGTTCCTTATGTGGGAAGCGTATCATTTTACCTTCAACATTTACAGGGGGCCCAAGATATATGATTCAGAATTACCAAGATGCAATTTCAATCTGTAATTGGGCCGGGTATCCCGATCTTTTTTTAACATTTACATGAAATCCAATGTGGCATGAAGTTTATCGATATGTTAAACTAAACAACCTGCTCCCATCAGACTGTCCTCAAATACTATCGTGAATTTTCAACATAAAGGTCCAACAGATCATGAAAGATTTACGAGAAGGATCCTTCTTTGGAAATTCTTGAGCAGGTGTGTAACTACGTCGCTAAGCTATTCGTGTTTTTTTATTACTACCTCAACCAGAATTTGTTAAATGTTTTTTAAATTGTCTTCTTTTGTTTAATTTTCAGTGTAGTTGTTCGTACAGTAGAGTTTCAAAAAAGGGGACTGCTGCATGTGCACATTCTATTATTTCTTAGTCAGGAAAGCAAGGTCGTCACTCTAGCAGACAATAAGAGAATTGTTTCAGCAGAAATACCAAACAAATGTGACTTCCCAAAACTACAAGTAGTGGTCGGTAATTTTATGATCCATGGACCTTGTGGTGAAGCCAACCGTCACTCGCCTTGTATGAGGAGTTGAAAATGCTCAAAGCATTATCAAAAGAAATTTTCTCCACAAAAAACATTGGATGATGACGGTTATGTCGTCTATCAGAGATGAAATACATGTTGTACTGTTCTCAAAAATGGTTTAGCATTATCCAATCAGTTTGTTGTGTCGTACAATCCTACTTTTCTCTTAAAAATATAAAGCTCATCTGAATATTGAAGTTTGCAATCAATCATCCTCTATCAAATACCTTTTTAAATATATTAGCAAGGGGAAAGATTTTGTTACCACAACACTCTTTGAAAACATAAATAATGATCTTCAGGAAAAGGGTGTCGATGAGATAAAAATGCATTATGACTGTCGGTACATGTCACCTTGTAAAGCTTCTTGGAGTATTTTCTCTTATGATATCCTCTATAGATATCCTCCAGTTGATAGACTGTAATTTCATTTACAAAGAGAAAACAATGTCACATATGCAGACTGTGATAAAATTGAAGATATCTCGAATAAGGCCAACATTTCTAATACCATGTTCAAAGTATGGTTTAATGAAAATCAATTATATACAGAGGGAAAAAATCTTACTTATACAGAATTTCCAACACGGTTTGTCTACCACTTTCGTGAAAAGAAATGGTACCCATGCAAACATGGTTTTAGTATTGTGAGACTTTACTATGTGGAACCCTCTCCTGGGGAACTACAATACTTGCGTATTCTATTAAAAAAGGTCAGAGGATCAAATTCATATGAATCTATTAGAAAAGTGAACAACATTACTCATCTTAAATTCAGAGAAACATGTTCAGCAATGTGACTTTTATCTGAAGACAACAAATTCATACAAGCACTACAAGATGTATCTACTTGGGGAATGGGATATTCATTGCGAAGACTATTCACCGAAATGTTATTCTCAAATTCCGTTTCTCGACCTGACATTGTTTGGTTTGCAACCTGGAAAATCCTAACAGAGGAAATTTTATATTCCAAACAAAAACGACTACAACTACAAGGTACAAACATCTTAATCTCTTGACTGCAATATATTGAAATTTTTCCAGTTCTTTCTAACATTAATACAATGTATTTTAGACTTGACGTTGACAGATCATCAAAAACAAATGTATGCACTGTCTGAAATAGACAACACTCTTCACATCAATGGAAAATCTCTGCTGTGTTATCCTCCAATGCCCCTTCCATAGTATACAGTGTCTCCTCAACCGAATCGACTTATTGCCGAAGAGCTTAATTATGATAGGGAGACGATGCATCTTGAATACACAAAATTAGACAATATGCTTACTGATGAACAGAGAAATGTAACCATGAAATTATATCTACGTTATCTTGTCCTGATGGTGGATTCTTTTTCTTGCATGGATTTGAGGTATGGGTAAGACTTTCATCTGGAGATTTTTAACGTGTCTACTAAGGTCCGAAGGAAAAATTGTTCTAGCAGTTTCCTCGAGTGGAATAGCATCATTACTCATACCTGTAGGTAGAAATGCTCATTCAAAATTTCGAATACCAATTTCTATAAAAGACCAGTCAGTCTATAACATTCAACAGGGGAGTGATGTTGCACAACTACTACAGAAAACCAAATTGATTATCTCGGATGAGGCTCCAGTGATTCATGAACACTGTTTTGAAGCTCTTGATCAAACATTAAGAGATATTATGTCATTAAATAATGACAACTCTTCAAATATAACTTTTGGTGGTCTAACAGTGGTCTTGGGTGGAGATTTCAGACAAATACTTCCGGTGATCCCTGTAGGAGAGAGAAGTGACAATATCTTTGCAAGTATACGCTCATCATATCTATGGCAACACTGTCTGGTTTTAACATTGACACAGAACATGAGGTTGAAATCACCCGATACTGTTGACTATCCAACCAATGTTTGAGATTTTTCAAAGTGGATTTTGTACATTGGTGAGGGTCGCATTGGAGAGCATGCTAATGGGGGCGAGTGCATTGAAATACCATCCACCTAAATTCTTGCAACAAATAAATCCCCTCTAACAACATCTGTTGAATTTGCTTACCCAGATTTAATTGCAAACTTTTTAGATGTTTCGTATTTGAAATGTCGTGCTATATTAGCACCAACACGTGACGTTGTGCAGGAAATCAATGACTACATGTTATCACTTACTACTTCTGATGGAAAATATTATTTCAGCTCTGATTCTGTTTGCAATGCCATTTTTGATACAGATCAGCCAGAGAACATATATACAATTGATGTCTTGAACGGTATCACTACCTATGGGTTACCTAGACATAAAATTACTTTGAAAATTGGAGTACCCATTATGTTGCTTCGAAATGTTGACCAAACAGTGGGGCTACGCAATGGTACACGTCTTATTGTTAGTCATTTGGGTAACCATGTCATTGGAGCAGAGAATTTAACTGGTTGTCATTAAGGATATCTTGCATTCATCCCAAGAATAAATATGACACACAATGACAAAAGATGGCCTTTTAGATTACAAAGAAGAAAATATCTATTGACTGTTTCTTATGCAATGAATATTAATAAAAGTCAAGGGTAGTCTCTATCTTTTGTATGTTTGTATCTTTGAAAAACTATGTTTTGTCATGGGAAACATTATGTTTCTATATCTAGAGTGACGTCACCAGGTGGTTTAAATATTGTAGTTGATGAAAGAGAAAAACACACCACTAACTGTATAGAAAACGTTGTCTACAAGGAAATTTTTGATAACCTATGATAGGTATCTTTTCATTTTAAATTAATACAATTCGATGATTTGATTATTTGCTTATATCTCGTCACAAAACATTTTAATGGATGCTTCATCTATCATATCTGTACAATATTTGTAATCATGCAGAACTGTAAGCATGTCACGCAGAATCTATCCTCTGAATGAGATTACTGTTGATGCTGACGAAAATATGAAAATAGAAGTGCGTGTGTTGAATTTTTGGTTGAACTCCTCACCCAAATACGGTGTTGTGGCTGTCGATCTGATTATCTATGATGCCCAAGTGAGTTTATCCATTGTAAAAATTACAGTTCATGTACTATTTCCATAACACCAACTATATGTATTTATTCTGTAGTATGTTTTTTCATCTCTCATAAATGTGACAGCTGGTTTTTAAATATTCACCTTTAAATTTTTTTATTTTATACAGGAGACAAAAATTCAGTGTACAATAAACAACCGCCATGCAATTAACAAGTACAAACCAGTCCTGTGTGAAGGCCTTTGCTACATTATACAGAACTTCTAGATTGCTCCTAATCAAGGAAGTTACTTGGGGGAAAGACATTCTTGCAGATTTTTTTTCACAACAAAAACATTTGTTTGAGCAACAGATGCTCAGTTACCATTCTTATATTTCGAGTTCATTAGTTTTGATGACATCATCAATAAATTTGTTCCAGAACATCATCTAATAGGCACATTAAATAACACCAATTTTTAATTAAAGTCTATGATTCAGAAAACATTAATTCCTACATGTTAAAATTATTTACTTTCTACAGAAACTGCTATTTCTAATTCTATTAAATTTCTTTAAATTCTATAGTCTTGATACATTACTTAATAGTAATGCACACTTCTTGATAAACTACTCCTTCATAATCATTAATACCTGTTTTATAAATTATTGGACATCTACGACAATCATACCCCACACATTCTGCTGGTAATACAAAACAAAAGCTTCAAGTCATTTTAGAGGATGACAGGTTTGCATCCTGCTCTTCCCACTATAATTTACAAGTACTGTTGTTATTACCAAAACATCAACTATGATTTATTCCAGAGGATTGCAAATAAATTGTTGCTTGTGGGGGGAGTTTACGAAAATCATGTCAAAGTACTTGGAGAACAACATGGAAACCTCTACAGTAGGGATCTTGCTGTTGGCCAGGGCGAAGCGGTTGACATGTAAGAAATCTATCTATGTGTTAAAAAAATTCGTTACATGTTTATCTTAATGAACTGTAATTTTCTTAATATGCAAACTTGATTTCCGTCACATTTTGTTCTACATGTCCCAGCATCTGTTATTATCACCACTTCAATTAATGCTTTGAAAATACTACTCAACCTTGACAACCCAGTAGTCCATGAGTTTATTAGCAGGTAAAATATCAACTGTCAGTATTTTTGAACTTATTCCGCCTTCAAATATGTTCCATATGTCTAAAATTAACATTATTTATGTTCATGAATAATGGTTTTACTTCATTAATCAGAACAGGCTTCATAAGTCATTCCCAGTTTCAAAGCCCCTCATCAACAATATCAAACAAATTCATTACAACGATTCCTTATTGGAATAACAAAAAATGCATTTCTGATGTTAAACAGATGCTGCAGGTCAGTATAGTATCCATTTCCCATTATTTCAGGATGTGAACTATCATGCACTACATGTAATATCTTCTTTGATAATTGTATTAATGTTATTAATTATTTCATAGTCCACAAGGTGTCTGATTGATGAAACAATAGTAAAACTTCAAAGAACTCATCACTGGTATTTTGAATCGTGCATCTCATGCACACAAAAAATACAAGCATCCGATGGAAAATTTTGGTGCCAAAGTTGTAAGAAAACACTAGCCTTCACTACTCCAAGGTATTCATCTACTTTCTACCATATTTTCTAACTATTTATTCATTAGTATGGGTCTTATATAACAGAAGTTGTAAAGAGAGTACACATATATAAATATATCAGGTTTAGAGTACACCTGCTGATTAAAGATGACATAGACTCGCAATCTATTGTTCTATTTGATAAGAAAGTCATGCAGTTTATAAGCAAATCAGCTTCATAGTTGAGAGATGATATGATACAAGTAAGCTTCTTCACATTTCTATTTTTTTCATGTAAATAATGTTATTTAACTCACTTTCCCATCTTATTATAACATAAGACCGTGATGAGTTTGGTTTCCCCCCTGAGCTAAATGTTTTCAAATCAAAGAATTTTTTTCTGTCACTTGACTTGACAGAGTACAACATTCAAAATCGAAAACGCAGTTCTAAACAGAACACATACACGGTGCTCTTCATCTGTGATAATGAAGATTTTATCATGAACTATAATTAGTGTTCTGTACAAAACCAGGTATGCTGTCTCAAACTTCCACAGAAATTTCGAGGCAGCATACTGAAGATTACATAACAACAGTGTTTTTATAGTTACTTTTTTACAATTCAATTATTTAACAAAACATAGACCACATACTTGAAATTTTCTATCCTCTTTTAACCATATTTATTACAAACATCAAAGCGCTTCTTCTTCAGGACTCAGCTCGAACATATCTGCTGCTGTTGATATAAGTACTACTTCTGTCTCTTCAACCCAGGTATAAATTTTCAAAATTCTAACTCTATAACACTGATGCTATACATATTTAATACAGTAAAGTATATTTCTTCATATATTTTTTTTCCAATTACCTATAATCTTCATAACACTCTATTTTTTGTGATTTTCCATCTGATAAAAAATAATATCATGTTACATTGGTATTACTAATATGTATTGGCTTCGTCTCATTCGTTATAATTGAACCATCATGTAGAAAAAATTGATGACTAACTTCGATGTTGAAGCTACTGTGGAAGGCTCCCTGTGTCCAGACCCGAAGCCTGCATCATCTTTTGCAAATTAATATCATATCCAAATAGTGGAAATGAAAAAAAACATCAAAAATAGACTAAATGTATGTATGCCTAACCCAAGGTAGTTTTTACAACTAACTCTATCTAATTGTTTGAAATTTCCATTACAAATTTAACTCTATAAATAATTCATGCGAAGTCTCTAAACTGTATTAATGTTGTGTTTGTAAACCTTCTATCAGTAAGTGTTCCTTGTCGGTTTGTTTATTTTTCATATCTCAAAAGTGCAATAACTACTGTATTCTGTACTATGTAATTGGTTTACTTATGTTTAGTTTGTCTCATTCATTAGCTTTGTTGTGTGATGTAGCATGTTGTCTGCTATATTAATTAGGGTTTCTTCATTCTTGAGATACGAAGAATGTCAATTTTTTATTACCTTTGTTTCATTTCCAGCTATCTTTATTTAATTATATTGTAATGCTTGCTGTTTGTCTTTGGTGATTAATTGGGTCTGTGCATTGCAGTGCTGATTTGCCACTTCATATGGATGTCTACCAATTCCATTCGACAACTTCTCCCTGAATCCTCTTCAAGGAACTTTCTGTTCAACATATTATGTTGAAAAATTACGATCTGGTCTTTTTTTGGATACATGACTGTTATGTAATCTAGATTCGTTATCGTATCCATTTTCAAGGATCTTTATGGATATGTTTCTTTATTTAGGTTTTTAATTGCTGTTTGGATGATAGTAAAAATTAATTATGGTTTATTTTTCATGGTGCATTCCATCGTATTCTTCTAAGGTCAAAACATGTTTTCTGAATACTAACTCATTTGGATACCTTGTCGTTTTCCATTTTTATCACATGGCTTTTGCATTAAGGTACCATAAACAACCATATTTGGAGATAGCTGTAATTTTTCTAGATGAATAGTATGATCACCCTTAAACTTTAGTATATATATGACTATTTCACTTTGATAAATCAGTAGTATTAATTTCCGTTTGGTTATATTCACATTCTATAATTAAACCTTTTGACCTTCTGGTTTTGAACACAAATATTCTAGAGCAAACAACATTCAAGGTTGGGGGTTTTCGATACTTAACTGACACGATACTATTTACAATTAATTAGTTTAAAGTACACTGAATTAATAAATAGATCAATTTTTAAGAGTGATCTTCATTTTACTATGACTAGCACTGTTTCAGCATGTGAATCATCCATTATTTTGGGGTATTGTATCATGTTATTTGTTCAAGTAGTGTTTATCTGTTTTATTAGATCAATGAATTATTTTATGATCAAAATATGGTATTCCATGGGTGTTTGCATTATGTACAGATTCAACTCCTATGGAAGGAGAACACTTGAATCTCCCAGTAGGTGGAAGAATTGAGATGACAATTGACTACAAGATATGTACATATTCAACTATTCTGGTACAGATATTCAACTATTCTGGTACAACTTATGGTGGTGATATGAACGTCAGTCGTGCATCGTCAAACTATAATCTCACTTCCAGTTTCCATTTCTAGGAAAAAAATAGGACTGGATGTACTGATTCTTATAATACATTGATTTATTTTTTCCTTCTTTTGAATTTTTCCTATGTAAATATGTGTTCCTCAAATCATTCTCAGCTCATGTATGATTATAGAGATAGTGTACACACTGAACTTTTAGAATTTTCATGATTGCAATAGATTTCTATAAATGATTTTTATGAATTTCTATCACTGCTTACAGTACATAGTGTTGTATACACTGTGAACTTTTATAAATTTTGAATTTATATAAATGAATACAGTACATATAGCCGGTTGTATGTGTCCCGGTTGTATATAGTACATATACAGTGCTGTATACACATAAATTTTGTAATTTTCATGTTTGCAATAGATTTATATAAATATAGCCATATATTTCTATAAATACGTACATTACACAGTGTTGTATACACTGAACTTTAATAATTTTTGAATATCTATAAATGCATAGAGTACATATAGCCGGTTGTATGTGACCTGCTTGTATACATTACATATAGAGTGCTGTATACTATTCATTTCATTTCAATTCTTTTTTTTGAACCATCAGTCACTGCAGATTATGGTTGATAGAAGCAGGTTTCATATAGAGCGCACATTTCAGATTTCATAGCCATGCCATGTTCCCATATTATTAGAGTATTCAATACTATATTTCACATTAAGGCTTACGATTCCATAAATGTATGCTTCCTTTTACAGCACATCAAAGCATACCACTAATTGTAGCATTCTTGTAAATGCTGCTAATATTAGCACAATAATTGATATTACATCTGTATCTGGTTTGCTGTTTTTGTTGTCAACATATATTAAAGTCACTTTACTGTCCACTGTTCATAATACAGTTATAACTGAAACCCATTTAAGGGTACCTATTAATGCAATATATTATAATACATTCATACTGTATATTATGTAGTCTAATTTCAGTCTAATTTACACCTGTTTCTTTCATGTTGCTATGACTATACTTCATTGAATTAATATGATAGTGCTTCGTGAGGTATAAAAAATATTCACTCAAGCTCTTTCATCCGTCTACAATGTTTTAGGATTCATCAATAACCATCCGAGGGAATCATTTCAGCCACCACAAATAATAAATTTTGATGATCAGTTGAACTTAGCTGATATTGACAATATTAAATTCATTTGGAAGGTAAATGGTGGATTAGTTCAATTGATTCAATAAAAATAGTTTGGGCAGTTTTTTTCCCTAAAGGAATTGGTGAACATTTACTCTATTTTATTGTTTTGTTGTTTTTTTCTAGACTGTAATGCTTATTTATTCTCCACCTTTATCCTAATCATACACTAGTAGATACGTTTTGTTTTCACATCACATTATAATATTATTATTACAAGTTTTTGGTAATGCAGTTAAAGTGGGACCCGGACGACCATGGAGTGGTCAAATGTCGTGATTCGAAGTGCTGAGGTCGGGTAGGGGATGACTTTCATGTTGGAATAATATATTTGTTTCATTTGGCAGTTTAGGTAGTTGGGAGAGATGTTAACATGCAATTAATACCCGAGATAAGATGACCTTTGTCAGGTACCCTCCAAATTCACTATATCTCGTTCCCTGATTCCCTCTACCTCGTGATTTCCATCCACATCTTCAGATGTCGACTCTTTCTACACAATCAAGGTTTGAAAACCGTGTTTCTCACCCCGCAAAAAGTATGTCTTTCTATTCAATATCTAAATATTGTACTCAATATTTGTCAGTTCATTAATAATATGGTGTGTTTCTACCCCATAATTTTTTCTAGCTTTATATGTGTTATAATAGTTTTTGCTCATAGTATATGGTTTTTTCAATGTATTTTCACACATAGTATAGATCCAATATTTCTCTAACTACCATAAATTGTTAATTGTGTTTTTATATACAAATTTGTATGACCTAAATTAATGACTATGTGTAACATCCCAAGTAAGTAATGAATAATAGATATTTTTATCTATGTCTATTAATTATTAAGATAGTGTTTTAGAGGCTTAAAATGAAAATAAATCCAATCTTATGCATGGAATAAACTAATATTCTTAAAAGATTGTTTTACTACCTTTTGATGGCAAAACATTTTTGAATCTATCTTTTGACAATTTTATAAACTATGTTTGTCAAAATAAACTTATTCTTTTTGATTGGGACATCAAAATTTACCTTGTGTGAATTTTTGGTATTTTTCTGACAATGTTTATTTTTTAATGAATAGTAAAAAATACTGCATTTTACATCAAAACCTCTTTTTAATCTAATTTATTTATATGATTAGATTATGTTTTGAATTGGTTTTTAAGTGAAATTAGAATATATTTTTACCATTTTATCCAATGGTGGTCATTGGAATCAATTTCACTTTGAAATTAGACTTAAACTGGTGTCAATCTTTTGATACTTATTGTTTTGTAAAAACACTCTATTTGCTCTGGAAGTGGGAATTAATTATTAAATTAATTAATGTGACTTATATGATTTGAATTTTGTAAAATAGACTTCATTTTTGAATTCGGAATATCAAATATAGCTTAGGGTGAATTTTTGGTAATTTTCTGAAAAACTTCAATTTTTTATGAATAGTGAAACCACTAAGTGGTAATCAAGAAAACTGATTTTTCAGTTAAATGAAAGTTTACCACTAAGGTGTACTGAATTTTTAAAATCTTAAATACATGGTTTTCATTAAGAAGTAAAATGGGGTTCAATGAGATTAAAATAATTTTTTGGTGAATAGTAACTTATTAAGTTTTTAATCGCGATTAGTGGTAATTAGTGTAGTTTAAGGTATAAATAATGCTTTAATAATATGAAATGACCTAGACACATGTCCCAACCTTATTGGTTGTGTCATGGCAGACCAAGAAAATCCATGGGTCAACTTGGGGACCCCATGGAGACACTTTGGTTTGGAAATGACATAAATAACTTTTTATTAAATGTTAAAGTAAAAATGACACAAACAAGAGATGTTTTACGAAAACAATTTTTACATGGGGTTATAAAGATCAGATATTTGATTATAAATAGTCATTGGAAAGATAAAAAGATTTCCTACATCATAGTATTTTTGTAATGATTTTTATACATTAAATAAATTAAATTATTTATGAAATAATAATGATGCAGTGATGACATCATTATTTGACGATTTAAATAAAATGGAAAGATAATGTAAAATCTATGAACTACACATGTCCAAAACCAATTATATGAGTGTATTTCGAACCCTTATCACCTTATCCACGAATTATATCAATGTGGGACCTTTTAAAACCGAAACACATTTTCAAATAAAGTAATATTTCTTTACTTTCCAAAAGTGCCCCTCTTCTCCTCTTATAAAAGGCCCCCACCTCTACCTCATTTCACACACTCCTCAAGCCTTTGGATCGGCCAACCCCTGCCCATTTACTCTCTCCACATCCCTCTCCTCATACTAGAGGATTAACTTTGGGAAGAATCCTTTCAAAGGAAGCCTTTAGGCTCAAATCAAAAGGAGTTACACTTTTAAAGGTAATTCATTCTCTCATGTTCATTTGTTTTATTTTGTTTCTCCAACCCCCTAAACTCTTTTTATTTACTTCTTTTGTAACAAAAACAGTATATTCAATATAATAGGATGCTTTTATAAGATTTATTTGATCTACACTCTCACACAACTACATCAAATGGTTAAAGAACATATGGTTTCCGTGGATGCCGAAATTCTGCCTCCCGAAACGATGATTGTTCAATACTCATTTAACACCTTCAAAGGTGGCCATTATGATGTCAATATTTTTATATATGATATATAATATGTTTATGTTTTCCTTAAGCTTCTGTTTTTTTCATTTTTGGCATACCTTTATGGTTTCCATTATGGGTAAACACGATATCTTCATTTTAGGAAGTGCGGACTACCGCCCCCTGAAAGTGATTTGATTCGTTAAATACCATATGTGGGACATATAAAGGATGGAACTATGATATTATATATGATATTATACTGGAATTATAATATACCTTTATATCATTATGATTACATTCTATAAAATACGAAATAGAAATGAAAGTAGCGTTCATGCGTACGTACGGCTTACCGTCTCCATGAACGGTGCATTTCATTTCATACCTCTAAATGATTATGTAATATTATAAATGCATGTATGTACTGGATATATATGACATATATGATATCTACATCATGAATACCATTCTGGTTATAATGAACCTTTGACCAAATTAACAACATGTAAGTGTAAGAAGTCTATTTTTCACTTAAGAACCAAATACCGACAAAATGAACATTATTAACATTACCGATTACATGATGTTCATAACATGGTATAAAAGGAATAATGAACTTGAAAAAGATTCATAAGAAAGTAGAGATTAACTCAGGTTTATTATTCAGGAGATTAAAGAACGGTCAGGTCAAGTCGGATACGAGGTAGGGGACTTCGTCTCTATCCCCTTTCATTGAGGCATATTTTGTTTTATACACAACTTTCTTTTATACGGTGTATAAACCCCTTTAACTTTTACGTTTATTCAAAAGGAATCTGTTTTTTATACGAAGCGTTTACTAAACGACAAAAGGGGAATGTTTTTGTCGTACGTATGCGGCGACAACGACTTCTCCGCCGTCGTGACCGTTATTTGAGTTGCGGCTTCCTCTACAAGCCATACCTTTTTTTAAAAGAAAAATAAATACCATGTTTTACATTTCTTTTCTTTTAGTATTGAAAATGGTTGTCATAATGTTTTTATATCAATGTGTTGTATTGATATCTCGTGATTGAAATGTGGA
Organism: Viscum album; assembly: GCA_963277665.1. Lineage (NCBI taxonomy): Eukaryota > Viridiplantae > Streptophyta > Magnoliopsida > Santalales > Viscaceae > Viscum > Viscum album. Next base: position 832,115,456 of record OY728159.1, on the reverse strand, counting down.
AATTTTATGTTTCCTTTATGCATGTTTTATGTGATATGATTATGTTATGGTTCTTGGGCATTATTATGAAGACGGGTGGTTCCGTGATAAACTAAGGGCGGGTGAGCCCGTTATAGCTCTCCAATGCATTGGGTAACGCGAAGGAGTGAAACGTTAAGGTTTCTCCGAATAGATTTTTAGGGAATATACTATGATGGGTATTCCAAACGTAACCAAGAGGGTTGCTCCCTACGTAAGAATGTTATGAATGCCTCAAGTTACCTTTATGTCTTATGATTTCTATGATTTATTCATGATTTTATGAGGTATGTTAAAGTGCCTATGTTTTATGGGTAAAGTATGATTTCATTCTTATGTATATATGAACTCATGTTTCCTTTCCATGTTTTTTTAACCCATGCTGAGTTTTTATGCTCATCCCAAGTTTTTGAAATGTTTTTCACAGGTCAAGGGAAAGGTACATGATAAGATGATAGAGTCAAGGATGTGTCAAGAAATAATCCATGTTTTATTTTAAATGTGTTTCCATTGATGGGAATGAAGAATACTATCTTTATGTAACCACTTTGTTTATATATGGAACGTAATGCAAGTTTTATGATCTAATTCTCTAAAACTCTAAACCCGAAAATATCCTCAATGTGTAATCTTGTAATAACTCAAGATTAAGTAAGGTTTAAGGCTGGGGCCTTATAGTTGGTATCAATGGTCGGTTTAGATAAATTTAGGAGTTAGAATTCTATTAAATGATTATCCAAAATATTTTTTTTGAAGTGATATAGCATTTGAAGATTACCATGTTGCTTCATCTAAGACATGTTTGTTCAGAATGGTTTTCCGCAGAGGAAACATGGAAGCAGTGCTAGGAAGGCATACAGAAAGAAGTAACCTTCCGAATCAGCATCCAGAAATGGTTGGAATTGGAACTGAACAGTTTGTTGCAGTAATGGTGCAGTTGACTCAAGCGATAAATGGAGGTGGTATCCATGCACGAGATCAGCCAGATCAACCGCAGAGGAACATGTCAGTGGTGGAACATTTAATGAGGCAACATCCACCATCATTCAGAGGATCATCTGACCCTGTGCTAGCTGAAGGGTAGATTAAAGCACTGGAGAAGATTTTTGATGTCATGGGGTGTTCAGAAAATCAAAAGGTTAGTCTTGCTATTTACCGTTTGGAGGGTGAAGCAGATCAGTGGTGGTCCATGGTTAAAAATATCAGGGATGCCGAGGAGATTGATGCTCTTGACTGGGATGAATTCAAAGGTATGTTTCTTGAGAAGTATTTTCCTAAGGCTGTTCGACTTAGGATGGAAAAGCAATTCTTGGAATTGAGGCAAGAGGAAGACTCAGTGGATGCCTATGAAGAAAGGTTCACTCGATTGGCAAGGTATGCTCCAAATTTTATCCGGGACCTTGATAGTAAAATCAATCGTTTTTACTCAGGATTAAAGCCAAAGTATCGAAGGGCATTAACTTCTCGTGAGTTTAAAAGTTATGAAAAGCTTGTTCGATGTGCTGAAAAGGTGGAAATGGAGTTTGCCGATGACCAAGTTTTCTATAACAGCCAGCAGAAGAGGAGACCGAGGTGGCAGGAGAAAGGTAAGAATTCTTCAAAAAAGTCTGATGGTAAGAGAACTAAGTTTCCAGTTTGTGATAAATGTGGCAAAAGGCATGCTGGGAATGTCTTCTGAATTCTGGAAAGAGCTACCGATGTGGTAAGATGGGAAATAAGGCTCGTGATTGCACTGAAAAGGATCAAGGTGAAGGTAAGAACAAATTTGACTTACAGTTAGTGAAATGTTATAAGTGCAATGAGATGGGTCACTATGCAAACGAGTGTCTGACAAGGAGCTTGAGTGATGGGAAGCAGTTAGACTACAAGCAGAAAGGGGTGGTGAAATCCTTTGCAACTACTTTAGTAGATGTCGGTCCATCAAATGAAGTTGTATCAGGTACATTGTTTGTTTTTTCAGATTATTCCAGTGTGTTTTTTGATTCGGGGTCTACACATTCTTTCATCTCTGAAACCTTTTCTAGTAAAATGGGAATACCATCTCAAGAAATGACTCCGGATCTTTTGGTAAAAACACATGGGGGAAGTGTCGAGGAAAAAAGAATTTATAAGAATCTTCCTATCCTTATCTGTGGAAAGAAACTACTTGGAAACCTTATTGTTCTACCTCCAGTAGAGTTTGATGTTATCCTGGGTATGGATTGGCTCTCTATTTACCATGCTAAGATTGACTGTAGAGCTAAAGAATTTTCTTTTCAGAAAGACTTTCAGTTTTTTTACAAGAATGATCCCTTACTTTTGATAACATATCAAGAGGCCGAGAAACTTATAAAAGATGGAAATGAATGTTACCTTGCACACGTCGTTGAAAATAAAGGAACTGTTCAGATTAATGATGTGCCAGTGGTAAATGAGTATCCTGATGTTTTTCTTGATGAGTTGCCTAGAATAATACCAGATCGGGAAGTTGAGTTTACTGTTGACTTAGTTCCTGAGGCCAAGCCAATTTCAAACCCCCCTTATCGAATGGCACAAATTGAACTTTTAGAGTTGAAGGAGCAATTGCAAGATTTATTAGAGAAAGGTTTCATTAGACCTAGCACATCACCATGGGGTGATCCTGTTTTATTTGTTAAAAAGAAAGATGGTTCTATGAGACTTTGCATTGATTATAGAGCCTTGAATAATATCATTGTTAAGAACAAATATCCTTTGCCTCATATCGATGATTTGTTTGATTAGCTCCAGGGAGCTCAGTTTTTTTCAAAGATTGACTTGAGATCGGGGTACCATCAGCTGAAGGTAAAGGAGGCAGATATTTCGAAGACCGCGTTCCGTACGAGATATGGCCATTATGAATTTGTAGTAATGCCTTTTGGGCAAACCAATGCACCTGCTGTATTCATGGACTTAATGAATAGAATTTTCCGTGAGTTCTTGGATAAGTTTGTGGTGGTTTTCATTGATGATATTTTGGTGTTTTCTAAAAGTAAAGAGGAGCATGAAAAACATTTAAGGGTTATCTTGCAAACCTTAAAAGAAAAGAAACTGTATGGGAAATTCAGCAAGTGTGAGTTTTGGTTGCAACAAATTTCATTCCTTGGTCACATTGTTTCTAAAGATGGAATAACTGTTGATCCCGCAAAAACAAAAGTTGTGGAAGAATGGCCAAGACCCACAAATGTAACCGAGATTCGTAGCTTCCTTGGTTTGGCGGGCTATTACCAAAGGTTTGTTTGAAATTTTTCACGGTTATCTAGTCCAATGACTAAGCTAACTCGGAAGGGTGTTAAGTTTATCTGGACAATAGAATGTGATGATTGTTTTCCGGAATTGAAAAGAAGATTGGTGAATGCTCCAGTTTTGGCACTACCTTCCAGGAATGGTGAGTTTGTTATATACAGTGATGATTTATTAAAAGGAATTGGTTGCGTCCTAATGCAGAATGATCAGGTAATTGCTTATGCTTCACGACATTTGAAAACTCATGAGGTAAATTACCCTACACATGATTTGGAATTAGCTGCTGTTGTTTTTGCTTTAAAAATTTGGAGGCATCATTTGAATGGAGTAAAGTGTGAAATATATACCGATCACAAAAGTTTAAAGTATATATTCACTCAGAAAGAGTTAAACATGAGACAAAGGAGATGACTGGAATTAATCAAGGATTATGATTGTACAATTCATTACCATCCGGGAAAAGCAAATAAAGTGGCTGATGCTTTGAGTCGAAAAAGTAATGCTTCATTAACAATGTTGTGTTTGGAACGTGATCCTTTGGTTAAGGATTTGATGAACTTTGGCATAGAAGTTGTTGGTGCAGGAAGTCCTTCTGTTTTGTTTCAGGTATCAGTGAGATCATCTCTATCAGATAGAATCAAGCAAGCACAGAAGCAAGACAGTGAGTTGCAGAAAAGGGTAGAGCTGGTTCAGAAAGGTAAGTTGCCTGAATTCAACATTGATAATGATCGTGTTTTGAGATTTGGGAAGAGATTGTGTGTGCCTTGTGATTCAAAGTTGAAGAAAGAGTTGTTATGTGAAGCTCATAGTTCTCCGTTTTCAGTTCATCCGGGCAGTACTAAGATGTATAGAGATCTGCGGGAGTATTACTGGTGGGATGGAATGAAAATAGATATTGCTGATTTTACTGTGAAGTGTTTGACTTGTGAGCAGGTTAATGCAGAGCGGCAGTTACCGAAAGGGATGCTTCAGCCTTTACCAGTGCCAGAGTGGAAATGGGAGAATATATCCATGGACTTTGTTGTTGGATTACCGAAGACATCTCGAGGTAATAATGCAATCTGGGTTATTGTTGATCGCTTGACCAAATCTGCTCATTTCCTTGCTATACGAGATACTTTCTCTCTTGATCAACTTTCCTGTTTGTATCTTAAAGAGATAGTCAGGTTACATGGAGTTCCTCTCTCCATTGTATTGGATCGTGATCCCAGGTTTACTTCTAACTTTTTGAAAGGCCTTCAGAAGTCTTTGGGTACTGAATTAAATTTTAGTACAACTTTTCATCCTCAATCAGATGGGCAGTCAGAACGAACAATTCAGACATTGGAGGATATGCTACGAGCTTGTTCTATGGATTATCAGGGAAGTTGGGACCAACATCTTTATTTGGTTGAGTTTTCATATAATAACAGTTTTCATTCCAGTATACAGATGGCGCCATTTCAGGAATTATATAGGAAGCGGTGTCGAACTCCAGCTTTCTGGGATGAAGTGGGTGAAAGGAAGTTGATGGGACCAGAATTGGTAGAAGAGATCGCAGAAAAAGTTCAGCTAATTCAGAAACACATGAGAACAGCTCAGAGAAGGCAGAAGAGTTATGCGGATAACTGGAGGAAGGATCTATCTTTCGAGGTAGGTGATCATGTTTTTCTCAAGGTTTCTCCTTGGAAAAGTGTGATGAGATTTGGAAAGAAAGGAAAGCTGAGTCCAAGGTTTATTGGACCATACGAAATTCTGGAGAGAGTTGGATCAGTTTCATACCGAGTGGCTTTACCTCCGAGTTTATCTCAGGTACACAATGTTTTTCACATTTCGATGTTGAGAAAGTATATGCCAGATCCATCTCATGTTTTGAGTCCAGAGGTAGTTCAGCTGGAAGAGAACATATCTTATGAGGAACAACCGGTCCAGATTCTTGACCACAGGGAGCAAGTGTTACGGAATAAGGTGATTAAGCAGGTAAAGGTTTTGTGGAAAAACCACATGATTGAAGAGGCAACATGGGAATCCGAAAATGCAATGAGGGATAAGTACCCTCATTTATTTGATAAGTAAATAAATTGCGGGGACGCAATTTTCTAAAGTGGGAAGGATGTAACATCCCAAGTAAGTAATGAATAATAGATATTTTTATCTATGTCTATTAATTATTAAGATAGTGTTTTAGAGGCTTAAAATGAAAATAAATCCAATCTTATGCATGGAATAAACTAATATTCTTAGAAGATTGTTTTATTACCTTTTGATGGCAAACCATTTTTGAATCTATCTTTTGACAATTTTATAAACTATATTTGTCAAAATAAACTAATTCTTTTTGATTGGGACATCAAAATTTACCTTGTGTGAATTTTTGGTATTTTTCTGACAATGTTCATTTTTTAATGAATAGTGAAAAATACTGCATTTTACATCAAAACTTCTTTTTAATCTAATTTATTTATTTGATTAGATTATGTTTTGAATTGATTTTGAAGTGAAATTAGATTATATTTTTACCATTTTATCCAATGGTGGTCATTGGAATCAATTTCACTTTGAAATTAGACTTAAACTGGTGTCAATCTTTTGATACTTATTGTTTTGTAAAAACACGCTATTTGCTCTGGAAGCGGGAATTAATTATTAAATTAATTAATGTGACTTATATGATTTGAATTTTTTAAAATAGACTTCATTTTTGAATTCGGAATATCAAATATAGCTTAGGGTGAATTTTTGGTAATTTTCTGAAAAACTTCAATTTTTGATGAATAGTGAAACCACTAAGTGGTAATCAAGCAAACTGATTTATCAGTTAAATGAATGTTTACCACTAATGTGTACTGAATTTTTAAAATCCGAAATACATGGTTGTCATTAAGAAGTAAAATGGGGTTCAATGAGATTAAAATAATTTTTTGGTGAATAGTAACTTATTAAGTTTTTAATCGCGATTAGTGGTAATTAGTGTAGTTTAAGGTATAAATAATGCTTTAATAATATGAAATAACCTAGACACATGTCCCAACCTTATTGGTTGTGTCATGGCCGACCAAGACAAGCCATGGGTCAACTTGGGGACCCCATGGAGACACTTTGGTTTGGAAATGACATAAATAACTTTTTATTAAATGTTAAAGTAAAAATGACACAAACAAGAGATGTTTTACAAAAACAATTTTTACATGGGGTTATAAAGATCAGATATTTGATTATAAATAGTCATTGGAAAGTTAAAACGATTTCCTACATCATATTATTTTTTTTTATGATTTTTCAACTTTAAATATATTAAATTATTTATGACATAATAATGATGCAGTGATGACATCATTATTTGACGATTTAAATAAAATAGAAATATAATGTAAAATCTATGAACTACACATGTCCAAACCCAATTGGATGTGTGGATTTCGAACCCTTATCACCTTATCCACGAATTATATCAATGTGGGACCTTTTAAAACCGAAACATATTTTCAAATAAAGTAATATTTCTTTACTTTCCAAAAGTGCCCCTCTTCTCCTCTTAAAAAAGGCCCCCACCTCTACCTCATTTCACACACTCCTCAAGCCTTTGGCTCGGCCAACCCCTGCCCATTTACTCTCTCCACATCCCTCTCCTCATACTAGAGGATTCAATTTGGGCAGAATCCTTTCAAAGGAAGCCTTTAGGCTCAAATCAAAAGGAGTTACACTTTTAAAGGTAATTCATTCTCTCATGTTCATTTGTTTTATTTTGTTTCTACAACCCCCTAAACTCTTTTTATTTACTTCTTTTGTAACAACACCAGTATCTTCAATATACTAGGATGTTGTTATAAGATTTATTTGAGCTACACTCTCATACAACTACATCAAATGGTTAAAGAACATACGGTTTCCGTGGATGAGGAAATTCTGCCTCCCGAAACGATGATTGTTCAATACTCATTTAACACCTTCAAAGGTGGCCATTATGATGTCACTATTTTTATATATGATATATAATATGTTTATGTTTTCCTTAAGCTTCTGTTTTTTTCATTTTTTGCATACCTTTATGGTTTCCATTATGGGTAAACACGATATCTTCATTTTAGGAAGTGCGGACTACCGCCCCCTGAAAGTGATTTGATTCGTTAAATACCATATGTGGGACATATAAAGGATGGAACTATGATATTATATATGATATTATACTGGAATTATAATATACCTTTATATAATTATGATTCCATTCTATAAAATACGAAATAGAAATGAAAGTAGCGTTCATGCGTACGTACGGCTTACCGTCTCCATGAACGGTGCATTTCATTTCTTACCTCTAAATGATTATGTAATATTATAAATGCATGTATGTACTGGATATATATGACATATATGATATCTACATCTTGAATTCCATTCTGGATATAATGAACCTTTGACCAAATTAACAACATGTAAGTGTAAGAAGTCTATTTTTGACTTAAGAACCAAATACCGACAAAATGAACATTATTAACTTAACCGATTACATGATGTTAATAACATGGTATAAAAGGAATAATGAACTTGAAAAAGATTCATAAGAAAGTAGAGATTAACTCGAGTTTATTATTCAGGAGATTAAAGAACGGTCGGGTCAAGTCGGATAGGAGGTATGGGACTTCGTCTCAATCCCCTTTCATTGAGGCATATTTTGTTTTATACACAACTTTCTTTTATACGGTGTATAAACCCCTTTGACTTTTACGTTTATTCAAAACTAATCTTTTTTTATACGAAGCGTTTACTAAACGACAAAAGGGGAATGTTTTTGTCGTACGTATTCGGCGACAACGACTTCTCCACCGTCGTGACCGTTATTTGAGTTGCGGCTTCCTCTACAAGCCATACCTTTTTTTAAAAGAAAAATAAATACCATGTTTTACTTTTCTTTTCTTTTAGTATTGAAAATGGTTTTCATAATGTTTTTATATCAATGTGTTGTATTGATATCTCGTGATTGAAATGTGGAAATTTTATGTTTCCTTTATGCATGTTTTATGTGATATGATTATGTTATGGTTCTTGGGCATTATTATGAAGACGGGTGGTTCCGTGATAAACTAAGGGCGGGTGAGCCCGTTATAGCTCTCCAATGCATTGGGTAACGCGAAGGAGTGAAATGTTAAGGTTTCTCCGAAGAGATTTTTAGGGAATATACTGTGATGGGTATTCCAAACGTAACCAAGAGGGTTACTCCCTACTTAAGAATGTTATGAATGCCTCAAGTTACCTTTATGTCTTATGATTTCTATGATTTATTCATGATTTTATGAGGTATGTTAAAGTTCCTATGTTTTATGGGTAAAGTATGATTTCATTCTTATGTATATATGAACTCATGTTTCCTTTCCATGTTTTTTTAACCCATGCTGAGTTTTTATGCTCATCCCATGTTTTTGAAATGTTTTTCACAGGTCAAGGGAAAGGTACATGATAAGATGATAGAGTCAAGGATGTGTCAAGAAATAATCCATGTTTTATTTTAAATGTGTTTCCATTGATGGGAATGAAGAATACTATCTTCATGTAACCCCTTTGTTTATATATGGAATGTAATGCAAGTTTTATGATCTAATTCTCTAAAATTCTAAACACGAAAAGATCCAAAATGTGTAATCTTGTAATAACTCAAGATTAAGTATGGTTTAAGGCTGGGGCCTTATACTATGACTCATCCATTTTTCATAACAGTAACGGATAAGATGAAGTGTATTCATTTCAAATGAGACTACATTGGGGGGTGATAAAAGAGATCCTATACCATACTATATCTCAAGCCACATGAATTATACGAAGCAGGTAGACTCCATTATATCGTTGTTGTTTATTATACATGCATAAGTTAGGCTAAAGGGTTTTATTTTTTATTTGATTGAAATGTAATGTTAAATGATGTATTTATTTTAAGTTTCTTCATTTTCTTATTTGATTTCATAGCATGTATTGTATATAAGGTTTGATATTACTATATTGATCTATATTAGTTTTTATGGATTATTTATTTTATTTTATCCTTTTAAATTAAATATGAATTTTGTCAGCTTATTTTATTTGAAGTAACATTACTTCTCCATGTATTCATATGGTAACCACGTAGGAATTTTTACCCCACTATTGTTATATTCCAAGGCTTAAAAGGATTCAGTACGAACTACACTATCCCATTGAAGTGAAATTTGAGAAAACTCATTGATTTTTTTAGCTGTAATTGCATGTTAATACGATAGTTTGATTGCTTCATCTATTTTCATATTTGATTTCAACAATATTTTTTATAGTAATCATTGTATTAGACTATTCCCTTTACATATGGGTTAATGGATAATGTTTACCACATTTTTTGAATGAGCCTCTTGCTTGGATACTGCAAAACATATGTTCCCTCTTTATGTGTTTCCTATTGCAATAGAATTTTATTTTCTCATATACATGACATCTCAACTGCATAGATATCAGTTCATCATGTTTCCATTTCTGTTCCAATAGAATTTTATTTTGTGATTGTAGGCCATAGCCATGCCATCTTCCCATACTATTAGAGTATTCAAATTATGTATTAAGTTACAAGTGGTATTTTCAAATTTTTCATTTCAATTTTCTTTGTTTTCACCTTGAAGATGATGTAATTGGTTGCAGTTCAGCAAGGAGTATGTTACTATGTGTACTTAGATGGAGTGTGAATGTTTTTTCAAAGCTCTGATTGTCTTGCGTGAGCTACCAATTATTCTGAACCAATTTTATCTTAAACCTTTAGTTTGTAGGCCTAGTTAGCTGATTTATTGGGAGAAACATGAGAATAACGATGTCCATGTTTGTGTTTCGATACCATCGATGCATCATTTATTGTCTTCACTTTTGGCCCGTGAGGTGAATTAGGTACCACTAGCCGAAGAGGTGCATTATGTATCACTGGCGCTCAACCAGCTGAGGGCATGCATGGAAGGAGCACACTGGTTTTAATTGTAGGCTTCAAAAGGTAAATTTCTAATTCTTTTATTTTGATTTCTAATAATTACATTTATGTAATCGTTTTTTTATTCTACAAATTCCGGTGTTCTTATTGTATGGATTTTTTTCTCTGCAGAAATGTTTGTCAGGCATTTGAAGTTGGATATTTGTACACTGTGACATAGTTTCTCGATGACATAAAGACTTCTGATGTATGTCTTCAAATGTAATTGTCCATTTGAATGTTCTTTTCATTCATGTTCATTGGAATATTGTGTTTTTATAGAATCAATGTATAATAATTCTTTCATGTACTTGTCATAATATCTCAGTGACATTAATAATTTTTTAATTTCATTCATGTTCGTTTTTTAGTGTAATTTTCTAACTACTGTCCATTTCTTCTTTTTATTCATGTATTTGAAAATTGATACTTCTGTTTTTTTTCTACATCATGAACTATTTACATCTCCTTATTCTTTAATGTTTTCATGCACATTCATTTCATTTTTTTCACAATTTTTGTTTTTCTTTTCAATTGATTGTTATCCACTATTTCCTCCGTTATCTTTTATATTTTTTCAAATAATTTTACTTCCATTATATATTCTACTATATGATTTCCTTATATTCTCAATCATGCATTTGTATGGTTTATTTTTTACAATGATGGTATGCTTATGTTTTTATTATGTATCATCATATATTCTCTAATATGTTTTCAATATTATCCTACATATTCTTCTATGTTATTTTATTTTTCATGTTTTCTTATGTTTTTATTTCTATAATTATATCCTATAACAGTTCAATATTAAATATCACTATTTTTTTCAATATATATAGTAATTATGTTCTTTATTAATATTGAAGTACAATTTTGTCTTCTTGAAATTAAGCACTGAACGTATTGGCATGCGAATGCATGGGTAAGTACTCGTTAAAGTAAAAATAAACATGAAAAATGTTGTTAGTAAATTATAAATTAACGTATGTTTATTATTCTAGAAGAATAAGGAACATACGCAGTGATTCAGACTCTAGGTAAGGGAACCTTTCACCCCGCCTCTTTTATTCATAGACTTCTTTTATGTTATGTAAATTTAAATATCCATTTTATTAGATAGGGATATGTTATTATATATCCATATTTCTATAAATTTTATGTCCAAGTGATGAGATACCCTTTTCTCTCCCATCAACACATTTTCTGAATATTAATGCGATTCCATTAGGTTAGCGAATTTTCATAAGGGACTTCATCTCAATCTCTATTATTTAAGGCATATTTTGATTTATACAAAACCTATTTTATATAGTTTATAAAAATATTATATTTTTAATTTTATTCAAAGGGAATATTTTATCTACATTGGGTTTTATTAAATGGTAAAGGTAATATTTATTTTTATCATATGTGGTGATAATGACCTTTCTGCCTTCGTGAGCATTACTTGATATTTTTCTTCTATAACAAGCAGTAATGTTTATAAGAGGAAAAAAATGCCAAATACCCTTTTTACATATTTTGGTATTGAAAATGGTTTTGAGAAAGTGTTTATTATTTCAATATCTTGAAATGTTATATTGTAATTTGAATGTGAAAATGTTATATTTCCTTTATGCTGGTTTTATGTCTTATGATTATGTTATGGTTCATGGGAATTATTTACATATACATGTGGTTCTATGATAAACCTAGGGTAGGTGAGACCAAGATAGCTCTAAAATCATTGGGTAATGTGACGAAGGTAATCATTAATGTTTCTCCTAAGATATTTAAGGAATATATTGTCATGGGTATTCAAAATGGAACTCCCAATGTAGATGAGAAAGCTACAACGTATGTATGTTATGGATGATATAATTTACCTTTATGATTTATGATTTCTATGTTCTATTCAAATATTTTTTGATTTCATGAGGTATGTTAATGATTTAATGTTTTATGACTGAGAAGTACGATTTCATTGATTTGTATGTATTTATGGACTAATGTTTTCTTTCCGTATTTTATAATCCTTACTGATATTTTTATTCTCATCCCATGTTTTTTACATTTTTTTCATATGGTATAAAGAAGTGTAAAATAAAAGAATTATTCAAGAATATTTATATGAAGAAAATAAATCTTCTCTGATTTAATGTGTTTTATTATTGGTAAAAAAATTGGATAGAGTAGAATTGTATACATAGTAATTTATGTGATGTAATATAATAGTTACAGATTAATTCTCTAAAACTATAAACCTAAAAAGATCATAAATTTTAACTCTTAAATTTACTCATGATTACGTAATGTTTTAGGTGGGGGCCTTATAGTTGGTATCAGAGGTAGATTTAGATAATTTTTGAGATTAGGGTGTTATTTATGCATAAGTTTCATTATCGTAATGTTTAGAATAATAGAAAGAGTCATAATTATTTTAGATAATTTGAATGAGTTAGAGATAACATGAATAAGTATATCTTATTGTTTCCCCTACTCATAAGATAGTATAAGATGATTTTACTAATATACTCACACTGACCCTTTTGGTTTTAGTATATGGATAGATCTAACATGCACCAAAGTAATAATGGATGTAAAGAAAACGGTGGTAGTTTTATAAATGAGAAAATGAATGAAATGGGAGCTAGAATGAGAACTCTTTTGATTATTATTAACAAACTATCTAGAGTCATTATTGACCACTTAAACCATTGTGATTTTTCTAAGGGATAATATATTTGAGATAAGAAACCCTATGGACGTTACAGTAATAATCATAAAGGTAAGTGTATTAAATAACCTATGTGTTAATGATGTGAAAAGAAACACCTAGGAAAATTCGTCAAAGGGAATTGAAGATGTTACAGTTGTCTTAATGAAGGTCATAAATCAATAACCTTCCATGGAAAAAGGAAGCGTCCAGTAGACTCTATGAAAAAGAAAGAAGTAATTTCTGAGGGATTAATTGAATGTATTAAATGTGGTGTACAAGTCCATTACTAAAATAGATGTCCTATGAAGAAGGATCAGTATTGGGATCACCAGTACCATACAAATATATGTTTACCAATGCCCAATTCTATTCTATTTGAGATAGAGGAAACTGGAAATTAACTATGAAAGGTATGGATTATTTATTAGCTGATGTTTTGATATTATAGAATCTTAAGATATGATTATTGATTTTGTTTGTAAAAAAATAAGTGTTACAGAATAATATGAAAACAATTGTTTAGGGATCATAGAGAATGATGGATGATTATTATGTCTACATTTTAGAAATTTTAGAGTTATGTTAGATATCAGGGTGATGAAATGTTTAAAATCATTAATTCTCTTTGTTGATGGGATTACTTTGGAAGACATTCCTCTGGTATGTGTAACCCTAAAATTTGTTTTGTGAAAATACTATTTGATGAAGTATTATCTTTTTTTCTGTAAATATAGTTAGGGTTTATAGTATCCTTGAATTTGAGCCAATATTTGGTTATTACCTTTTGGGATGAAAATGACAGGTATGAGATAACATTTGGGGTTAAAATATTTTATAGTTATTTTTGAGGAATGTATCTCATTTTTTAGAATGTAATAAAATTATATAGTTTTAGAAAATGGAAATCCCATTGAATGGGTGATAATCTATTGCATCCATCAAGTTTGTAGGAATCTAACTCACAACTGAATGGGAAAAAGGGCGCATAGCCTCCCACTAGCCTAAGTAAAGTAAATGGTTAGAATAACTTATTCTTTTTTGTTAGATATTTTTATGAATCATGAATAAGTTGATTTTTGAACTTAAGTTTTATCAAATTGATATCCTTATTATATGAAAATGATTTGGTGATTAAGAGACATTTGTTATCTTGGAGGACATTATCTCTTTTAGGAACTCTATATCCCTAAGGAAAATAGAATACTATGAGATTTAATTTGTGGAGTAATTGTAGAAATATTATTTTGGAAGAATATATGTTTTTGTGGACATATGGATATTTGGGTAATTTATATAAATGATTATCCTATCATAGAGAATATGTGATTAGGTTAATTACTTTTCAGTATGAGACCACAAGAGTAGTCAATGTTATTTCGAGATAAATGTTAAGATTTATCGTGGAAGTCTATTTGATCATATACTTTTGCATTTTGGGTTTCAATCTAAGATGGATTATTTTGAAGAATTTTATGGAAAATTGAGTATTAAATGGCGTTTGTTGAAATTTGGGTATTTTTTGTTCAATTTTAAATATATAGAGTATTATTTCATTTTATAATGGATTATTGTTTTTTGGGATTATATTATTTCATAAAAAACTATTTTGTTATAGGTCAATGTATAAAGATAAGAGAAATATATAGTACATATTTTTTGGATTATGTTATTATCTATAAGATGATTCTAGTGCTTCAGGTATGACCAAGTCATATTGAATACTCATCATTTGAAAAAAAGTTGTGTTTTTGGTAGAAATTTATTAAGTATGAAACTCTACGTGAAGGGTAAGTATATTTCCTTATGTTCTTATTCTATGTATTAAATAATTCATCATATTTATGTAAAGGATATTAAAATAAAAACATTATTTTTTTACTTTTACTACTTGGTAATCAAAGACCATTTAACCTATCACAAGTTTGTGATTTTATGGTGGTTAACATTCTCTTGATCATGTTTTCTTCCTCTCTCAACCAGAATATGATGGTTTGTTTTGTATTCCATATACAGGTTTATATGAAATAAATGTTTGTGATATACTAGGTGGAATTTTTTACTTCCCATAATTTCTTTTAATGTGATATATTTATTGACTCTTTTTCCAATTTTAGAATTTCAATGAAGATTCCTAACCCAATTTTAAAATTGTGAGGAGGCAATTTCTAAAAGGGGGAAGGATGTAATGACCAAGGTAATTATAAAATAATACTTATTTCATTTATATTAATATTTATGAAGAAGACATTGTTTTTGAATTAAAGGGTATTCTATTTCTGATATCATACTCGACAAACAACAATTAGTTTCTTGGAAATCTCACGTTGCACACAACTTTCAGTTATACCATAAAATAAAATAATAATATTATTATTTTAAATGGTTGGTAACGCATAGACATTGTATTGGAGGGAATGCGAAGAGATAACTAAAATTTTATAATATTTTTTTTAAATTAATTTATATTTATCCAATAAATATTAGTGGCTTAAAATAAGAATGAATCTAATTTGAAGCATAAAATACTCTAATATTCTTTAAACGGTCGATGTACCACCTTTTAATGGAGAAACCTCTTTAAATATAGTTTTTGTCACTTTTATATTTTTTATTTGAAAAATTAGAATTATTAATTTGAATAGGGATATCAAAATTTAGTAATTGATGAAATTTGGTTATTTTTCTGAAGAAGATCATATTTTTAATTAATAGTGAATAAATACTGCATTTTAATTCCAAACCACCTTTTAATCTAATTTAATTATTTAGTAAAGTTTTAATTTTAATTGGTTTTAAAGTATATTTGAATTATATTTTTACCATTTAAACCAATTTTTGGAAATTTAATTAATTTCAATTTTAAATTGGATATAAACACATGTCAATCATTTCGTTGTTTTTACATCATAAAAATACGCTTTTATGGTCTTGAAAATTAGAATTTATTTTAAATTAATTTTTTTAAATTATGTGTTTTGAATTTGAAAAAATGGATTCCATATTTGGAATCAGGAGGTCCAAATTTTGTAAATAGGTTTGTTATATTTCTAGATATTATTAATACTAACTTCAGCAATTATTTTATTTACCATGGTAAAAAGGTAAATCTTGTAAATAAGGGTAAAAAAATTATATTATAATAATATTAAACTAACCTAACACACATCAGAACCATATTTAATGATATATTTTTGACCATGGGAATCCTTGGATCTATTTTAGGACCCCATAGAGCCACTTGTGTGTGAAAATGACATTTAATTACTTTAAATTTAAAGTTAAGGAAAATATAACCAAAACATGCATATTTTATTATAACAATTTGTATATAAGATTATATAAGTTTCATATTTGACTATAAATAATAATTATAAACATAAAAATATTTCCAAAATCATGGTATTTTTTTGACATGAAATAAATAAATTTATTTATTACACAATTATGATGTAATGATGACCTTATTAATGAATGTTTTAAATAAATGAGATTATAAAAATTAAAATAAATCTATTTTGAAAATTTTTTTGCCACCCAAAAATTTTAGGGATGTGTATGAATATTTATATTTTAATTAATGAATTACTTTCTAAATATTAATGTTGTAATTTTTTTTAAAAGTCGTGATATTAATAGTATATAAATTTAAATAAATGAGTTTTAAAAAAATACTATTTTCTTAAATGATATAAAAGTCATAAAAATATATTATTTGGTTAAATGAATTATATAAGGTAGAAAATATCATTAATGAACCACTAGAGGTTCTATTGGAATTTTCTAGTTACTATATTAACCATATAGTATGAATATACAAGAAGGCGTGGTAAGAGTCAAATAAGTCAACTAAGGGTTAAAGCTAAATGATATGGATAAATTTGAAAAAACAAACTTGTGTAAAAACTATTGGTTGAGATTATTTCAATCAGTAATAATATTATCTTATAATTAAATATGTTTTGGACCTTTTGAAAATCAAAATTCAGTTTATAATAAAATAATCGTTCAAACATTCTTAGAGTACCCCTCCTCCCTCTAATAAAAGGGCATCAACTATAACACTTACTCACACCTATCAAGCCCCATTCTATCATAAAAACTCTACACAAATAAGCTCCCAACATCTTTATATTACTAGTAGAATCCTTACCTTGGGAAGAAAGAAATTCAAGATGGCCTTATAGCTTCAATCAAAAGGAGTTACCCGATTTGAGGTATTGTCTTCTCCCCCGCTTCTTCCATTTATTTTCCATGTCTAACCCCCTAAAATATCTTTATTCAATAATTTTATAACAAAAACTGTATATTATATATACTAGGATGTTTTTATGATAATTATTTGACCTACACTCACAGACACATATATCTAATGGATTTAGAACAAATTTTTTCTGTGGATGGCGAACTACTGCCTCATGAAACGATAATTGTTGAATTATCTCCTGACGCCTCTCATGGTGGCCGTTATGATGGAATTTTATTTATATATGATATATATATGATATATATATTTTCTATATTATTCTGTATTTTTTATTTACAACATACTTTTATGCTTTCCATAAGGCATAAATTTGATAATTTCATTTGAGGAAATGCAGACTACCACCCCCTCAAAGTAATATGACTTGTTCATGCTATACATAGAATGTATAAAGGATCAATTTAATTAAATTATATAAAATATATAACAAAGATATTATACTGTAATTATTATATACATATTTAAAATTTATTTTTCATTCATTTAAATATGAAAAAGGAATGAATGTAGCATTTATGCGTACGTATGACTTACCGTCTCTATGAACGGTGCATTTAATTTCATATATCAAAATGTTATGTAATATTCTAAATAAATATATAATGTATCTATATACATATATATTAGGTATATATTATATTTAAATCATGAATAAAATTTTTTAGATAATGGACTTTTGACCACATCAAAAATTTGTAATTATAAAAAGATCATTTTCGACTCAAGTATCCAATATCGACAAAAAGAAAAATATTAACTTAAATAATAATTTAATTTTTATAATGGGGTAATATTTGATATAAAATGAATAATAACATTGTAAAATGTTCTTAATAAAGTAGAAATAAACATATGATTATTATTTATGATGAACAAGGAACATACAAGACGAGTCACACATAAGAAAAGGGAGCCTTTCACCCTCCTCATATAGTCAAAGACTTCATTTATGTTATGTATTTTAAATTAAATTTTTTTTAGTTGGGATATTTTCTCTTATATACTTATTGATTAAAATTTTATGTCCAATTGATTATGTACCCTTTTCTCTCCCATCAACCTATTTTCTAAATATTATGGTGACACCGTTAGGCTCCAGAATTTTCTTAAAAGACTTCATCTCAATCACTTTTATTTAAGGAATATTTTGATTTATACACAACGTGATTTTATACATTGTATAAAACCCATTGAATTTTAATTTCATTCAAAGGGGATATTTTTTCTACATAACATTTTACTAAATGATAAAGGGAACATTTCTTTTTAACGTACTCAGTGACAATGACCTTTCTGCCACCTCGAGAATTATTTGATATTTGTTTTCCTTAACAAGCCATAATTATTTTAAAAAGATAAAAAATACCACATACCCTTTATACATATTTTGGCATTGAAAATGGTTTTGGTAAAGTTTTGATTATGACAATACATTGAAATTTTATATTGTGATTGGAATCGGAAATGTTATCTTTATTTTATGCTTGTTTTATGTGGTATGATCATGTTATGGTTATTTGGAATTGTTTATGTATATGAGTGGATTTGTGATAAAACTAGGGTGGGTGAGCTCGAGATATATCTCCAACGCATTGGGTAACATGACGGAGGTAAACTTTTATGTTTCTCCTATGATATTTAGGGAATATACTATGTTTGGTATTCCAAACATAGCTCCCTATATAGATATGAAAGCTACAATTTAAGTATGTAATATATGCCACAACTTACGTTTATGATTTATGAATTCTATATGATATTAAAAAAATTTATGATTTCATGAGGTATGATAAAGATATTATGTTTTATGATTGAGAAGTATGATTTCATTGATTTGTATGTATTGATGAACTAATGTTTTCTTTCCTTATTTAAAAACCCTTATGGGATTTTAGTTGATCCCATGTTTTTGAAATGTTTTTCAAGTGTATAAGGAAGGGTAAGAGAAAGGAAGTATTCGTGAAGATTTATATCAAAAAAATAACTCTTGTTTTGTTTAAGGAGTTTTCTTATTGTGAAAGAAATTTGGATAGAGTAGAACTTTCTACTTTGTAATTTATGAGATGTAATGTAATAGTTACGACCTAATTCTCTAAATCTCGAAACCTGAAAAGATCATCAATGTTAATTTTTGACATAACTCATGATTATGTAATGCTTAAGGCTAGGGCCATATAGTTGGTATCAGAGGTTGGTTTAGATAACTTTAGAGGTTAGGGAGTATTTTAAGAATAAGTGACATAACTATAATGGTTAGCATATTAGAGATAGTCATATTTAATTTTTATAAATTGAATGAGTTTAAGATAACAAGAATAATTTTATCTTAGTGTTTACCCTCCTCATAATAGAGTATATGATGATTTTACTGATATACTGACACTAAAATGTTTGGTTTTAGTAAATGGTTGGATATAGTAGGCACCAATGTGAAAATGGATGTGAAGAAAACTATGGTGGTTTTATGAATGAGCAACTGAATGAAATGGGATCTGAAAGGATAAATCTAGTTGTTATTCTTAAGCAACTATATAGAGTCATGTTGACCACTTGAACCTTGGGGATTTTTCTAAGGCATATTTAATGCGAGAAACTAATCCATATGATTGTTTAGGAAATAATCAAAAAGTTAAGTATATGAAAAAACCTTTGTGTCAAGGATGTGGAAAGAAACACCTTGGGAAATTCGTTGAAGGGATTAGAAGATGTTATTGATGTGGAAACAATGTTCATAAATTAATAACCAACAATAGAGAAAGGAAGAATCTTGTTGACTCCATGAAAGGAAATATGTTCTTTCTGAGGGATCAATTAAATGTATTAAACGTGGTGTACATCGTCATTACACGAATAGATGTTCTATGAAGAAGGTTCAGGAATGGGATCAGCAGTACTGTACAAATATATGTTTAACAATGCCCAATACCATACCAATTAAGGACGAAAAAACTGGAAATGTACTATAAAAGCTATAATTTATTTCATAGATGATGTTTTGATATTATTTAATCTTAGGATATAATTCATGAACTTTTTTAAAAAAAAATTAATTATTACAGAATTAGTTGGAAAAAATTGTTAAGGGACAATGGATAAATATGGTTGATTATGATGCCAAAATTTTAGAAATTCAAGAGTTATTTTAGATATCTGGGTGATAAAATGTTTAAAAGTATTCATGCTCTTTGTTGATGGGATTAATTTGGAAGACTTTTCTCTTTTTTGGGTAACCCTATAGTTTGTTATGAGAAAATGCTACATTAGTAAGGGATGTTGTTTTTTTTGTGGATATAGTTATAAAGAACCATTTGGGTTTATTTCATCCTTGAAAATGAAGCAATTTCATGTTATTACTTTTTGGGATGAAAATGTGAGTTAAGGGATAACATTTCTTGTTAAAATATGATATGACTATTTCTTTGGAATTTATCTCATTTTTGGGAATGTTATAAAATTATATAGTTTTTGAAAAAGGAAATTCGGTAGGATGGGTGACAATACGTCTTATTTGGCAATGCCTTAGGAATCGAACCCACAACCGAAGGGCGATAAGGGTGCATTGCCTCCCACTGGCCTACATGAAGTCCCTAGTTTGAATGTCTTATTTATTTTAGTTAAATGATTTTACGAATCAAGAATAAGTGGATTTGGGACCTTATTGTTTATCAAATGGATATACATTGTAAAGGAAAATTATTTGGTGATTAAGTGATAAATGCTATTTTGGAGGAAATTCTCTCATTTGGGAAGACTATATGCCAATAGAAAATAGAATTCTATGGGATTTAATTTTTGGAGTAATGGTTGAAATATTATTTTGGAAGAATATATGATTTTTTGTGGATATATGGATATTTGGGTTATTTATGGAAATGATTAAGCTATCACAGAGAATATGTGATTAGTTTAATTACTTCTCAGTATGAGACGTTTAGTGTAGTCGATGTTTTTTTGATATAAATGTTAAGATTTATCCTAGAAGATAATGTGATCAAATCCTTCTGAATTTTATTTTAAAACAATATTTGGATTATTTTTAATAATTTTAAGGATAATTGCATATTAAATGGTCTTTGATTACCTTTGGGTATTATTTGTTCAATTTTAGAGATTTAGAGTAATATTTATTTTTATAAATGATTTTCCTTTTTAGGTATTATTTGATCTCATACTAACTATTTTTGTATTGGTTAATGACTAAATATAAGGGAAATATATAGTTCATCTTTTGGGGATTATGTGATTCTATAGAAGTTGATTCTATCACTTTAGGTGTGACCGATTCATATTGAATACTCTTCATTTTGAGAAAATATGGGTTTGTGGTAGAAATTTATTAAAGGATGAAACTCTACTTGAAAGGTATGTATATTTCCCTATGTTCTTATTATATGTAGTAAAATAATTACTCAACATAATGAAAATTATAGTAAACCAAAAACATTGTTTTTTTACTTTTATTACTGGGGAATCAAAGAAATCTTAACTTATCACAATTTTGTGATTTTGTTGTTGTTATCTTTGTCTTGATCATGTTTTCTACCACTCCCTATCAAAACTTGATTGTTAGTTTTCTCATCTATATCCATGTTTTCATGGAATCCTAGTATATGTTATCTCGGGTGGTCTTTGTAATTGTATTTATTACTTTTAAAGTGATAGTCTTTTTGACACATTTTGCAATGTGGGACATTAAATGATGTTTCCAAGCCCTATTTTAAAATTGAGGGGTGCAATTTCCAAAAGGGGGAAAGATGTAATGAACCTGGTATTTATTGATCAATATATTTTCCATTTATATTAATATTATTGATTAAGATATTATTTTTACATTAAATGTGATTATTTTTTTGATAGTATACTCTACACAAATTTGGTTTCTTGAAAATATTATGTTACACACAACATTGAGTTATACCAAAAAATAATATCATAATACTTTTATTTTAAATTGTACATAAAAGATAGACATTATATTGAATGGAATGAACAGAGCCAACTAAAATATTATTATACAAGTTTGTTAAATGCCTTTAAATTTATACAATAAATTTTAGAGGCTTAAAATAAGAATGAATCTGATTGTAAACATTAAATACTCCAATATTCTTTAAAAGGTTGATTTACCACCTTTTGATGAAGAACCCTATTTAAATTTAGTTTATGTCACTTTTATATGTTCTATTTGAGAAAATAAAATTCCTCTTTATAATTTGGACATCAAAATTTACTTTGGATTAAATTTGGTTCTTTTTATGATAAAGATCATTTTTTAATTAATAGAAATAAAATATTGCACTTTAATTCAAAATTTCCTTTTAATCTAATTTATTAAAATAGTTAGACTGTAATTTTAATTTATTTTAAAGTTTAATTGGATTATATATTTACCATTTAATCTAATTTTGGTCATTGGATGTAATTTAAGATTTAAATTGGGAAAAAACACAGGTCAATCTTTTAGTGGCTTTTACTTTTTAAAAACATGCCTTTTGGTTTTGAGAATGTGAATTAATTTTAAATTGATTTCTTCCAATCCAGTGTTTTAAATTTGAAAAAATGGATTCCATATTTGGAATCAGGAGGTCCAAATTTTCTCAATAGGTATGTTATATTTTTAGACTTTATGAATAGTAACATTAGTAATTAATTTATTTACTGTGGTAAAAGGGTAAATCTGTTAAATAAGGGTAACAAAATAATATTAAATTAATATTAAAATACCCTAACACATATACTAACCCAATTGAATGATATATTTATGACCATTTACATCCTCTTCTCTATTTTACGACCCCATTGAGCCACTTGTGTGTGAAAATGACATTTAATGACTTGTAATTTGAAGTTAATGAAAATATAACCTAAACATGCATCTTTTACTAAAACTATTTTTATATGGGGATATATAATAGATATATTCGACTATAAATAGTAATTATAAATCTAAAATGATTTTCTACATCATGGTATTTTTTATGTAATTTTTAAACATTAAATAAATAAATTTATTTATGATACACTGATGATGTAGTGATAACCTTATCAATGAATGTTGGAAATAAATGAGATTACAAAAATTAAAATAAATTTATTTTGGAGATTTTTATTCTATAAAAGAATTTTAGTTATGATTATGACTTGTTATATTTTAATTAATGATGTTTTCTAAAGAATAAGGTTGTTAGGGATTTTTTAAAAGTCATTATATGAATAGTATATAAATTGACATAAATGTTTTAAAGAAAATACTATTTTATTAAATGATATAATTGTCATAAAAATATATGATTAGATAAAATGACTTATATAAGTCTAAAAACGTCATTAATTAACCACTTCACATTCACTTGGAATTTTATAGTGACTATATTGACCATATAATATGAATATACAATAAGACATGGTAAGAGTCAAAAAAGTTAACTACGGGTTAATGCTAAATAATAAGGTTAAATTTGAAACCAAAATTATCTAAAAAATATTAGTTGAGATTATGTAAAACAATAATAATCTTATATTATAATTAAATATTTTTTGGACCTTTTTAAAATTAAAATTATGTTAATAATAAAATAATCTCTCAAACATTCTTAAAGTACCCCTCCTCCCTCTTATTAAAGGGCATAACCTCTAACCCTTACTCACACATCTCACGCCACCATGTATAATCCAAAATCTTCAAAAATAATCTCCAAACATCTCTACATTACTCTTAGAAGCCGTACCTTGGGGAAAATGCAATTCAAGAAGGCCTTTGAGCTTAAATAAAAATGAGTTACCCGATATGATGTAATTTCTTTTCTAATGATTGTTCCATTTATTTTCCTTCTACAACTCCCCTAACCTCTATTTATTCCATTATTTTATAAAAAAATAATATATTATGTATACTAGGATGTTTTTATGGAATCTATTCGACCTAAATTCACACAAACCTCAATTTAATAGATTTAGAACATACCGTTTCTGTGGATGGCGAACTACTACCTCCCAAAACGATGATTGTTCAATTATATTATACCACTTCTCATTGTGAAAATTATTATGTAACATAAATTATATATGATATATATTGTAATTATTTTTCTCTAATCTTATGTATTTTTTATTTACAAACCTACTTTTATTATTTCCATAATGCGTAAATACAATAATTTAATTTGAGGAAGTGCGGACTACTACCCCCTAAAGTGATATGACTCATTCTTGATATAAATAGAACATATAAATGATGTAATTAATGAAATTATGAAACATATATAACATATATATTGTACTGAAATTATAATATCCCTATCTATCATTTATTTTTAATTCCATTAAATATGAAAATGAAATGAAAGTAGCGTTCATGCTTACGTATGGCTCACCATATCCATGAACGATGCATTTACTTTCTTATATCAAAATTTCATGGAATATTATAAATAAATAAATAATATATATAAATACATATATAATACATATATAAAATATTTAAATAATGAATACAATTATGGAGATAATAGACTTTTGACCACATGGATAATTTGTAATTATGACACAATCATTTTCGACTCAAGTACCTAATATCGATAAAATGACCGATACAATCATAAATAATAATATAGTTTTTATAACATGGTAATAAGTAATATAAAGCGAATAATAAACTTTAAAAAGGTTCTTAAGGAATTAGAAATTTAACTCTGTTTATTATTTCAGAAGAACAAGGAACATACGTGACGAGTAGGACTCAAGGTTAGGGTACCTTTCACCCGCCTCTTTTAGTCAAAGACTTAATTTATGTTATGTATATTAATATCCATTTAATTAAGTTATGATATGTTCTTATATATCCTTATTTCTATAAATTTTATCTCTAAGTGATTAGAGACCCTTTTCTCTACCATAACCTCATTTTGTTAATTTTAAAGTTATACTGTTAGGATAAAGAATGTTCGTGATGGAATTTGTCCCAATATCATTTCTTTAATGAATAATTTTATTTATACATGACTTGATTTTATATGATGTATAAAACCATTTTAATTTTCATTTAATTCAAAGGGAATATTTTTTCTATGTAGTGTTTTACTAAATGATAAAGTGAACGTTTCTTTTTAACATACGCGGTGAGAACGACCATTTTTTTTCCATGAGCATTACTTTATATTTGGATTCCTTAACAAAATGTAATGTTTTTTAAATGAAAATAAATACCACATATCCTTTTTACATATTTTTGTATTGAAAATTGTTTTTATAAAGTATTGATTATGTCAACAGCTTGAAATGTTATGTTGTGATTAAAATGTGCAAATGTTATATTTCAATTATTCTTCTTTTATGTGTTATGATTATGTTATGGTTATTTGGAATTTATTACATATACAGGTGATTCCATGATAATACTAGGGTGGGGGATCCCGAGATAGATCCCCAATGAATTGGTTAATGTCATGTAGGTAAACGATAATGTATCTCTTAAGAGATTTAGGGAATATACTGTGATGGAAATTCCAATCCTAACTCTATATATAGATGTGAAAGCTATAATGTAAGTATTTTATAGATGACACAAGCAACCTTTATGATTTATGATTTCTTTTTTTTATTCATAAATATGATTATTTCAAGAGATATGTCAAAGATATTATGTTTTTTGATTGATTAGTAAGATTTCATTGATTTGTATGTATTGATGGACTAATGTTTTCTTTCTTTTTTTATAACCATTATAGAGATTATTTTATGTCCACCCCTTGTTTTTGAAACTATTATCCTAGGGTATAAGGAAGGTTAAGAGAAAGGAAGTATTAAAGAAGATTTATTACAAGAAAATAACTCTTGTTTTATTTAAGGAGTTTTCTTATTGTAAAAAATATTGGATAGAGTAGAAGTTTATAATTTGAAATTTTTGAGATGTAATATAATATTTATTGCCTAATTCTCTAAACCAATAAACATGAAGTGATCCTCACTGTGAATTCTTGAATTAACTCAATATTATGTAATATTTAAGGATAGGAACATATATTATCATACATGTTAAAAAACATATTTCAAACCAGGAATTGACAGATAATCGATACATGTGTGTAATCTACGGGGTGAATATAGTGGAATGTGTGATAAAAGGTTTTACTAGATAATTTTGAAGACATATAACTATTTATTTTTGATGATATCCATATGAAAATTATTTAGGGATTATTTTTCTATTTTTTATATAATGATAATATATTTTATATTAATAATATTTGAATGTTATTTTAAGTAGAAAGGTAAATGTAATTGAATACACTTATCCCCCCTCCTCATTAAATTTTACCACATTGTGTGTCTACCTTATCAATTAGTATCAATTTATTTTAGGTTAAATTTGATAAAAATAGTTGTTTTTATAGATATATAGTTCTTTAATTTTTTACATTAAAGACTCTATATTTCTATATTTTTAAAGGACTGTGGTAATTCCATGAACAAAAAAGGGATCCACAAATTCAATGGGATGATTTATTAAGTATAGAAATATTGTATTTTGTTATATATATTTTTAATACTACTATATTTATTGAATGATACTATCAATGGCTCTAAACCTCATTTAGAAGGAGTTTTGATGCCAACTATTGAAAGGAAGTATTTATAGATTGATTTTCATGCTTGGAATTTCGTTTTTTTTGTTTATTGTAGAAATGTATTTTCTTAAAGATTAATATATTAAGAAATAAAAAATTATTTTAGAATATTTTTAATTTATTTATAAATGTTAATAAAATATAAATAATGAAAACCTTCATGTTTTTAGGATGATATATAATGATCATAAATTTAATTGTGATTAAATAATGGATGAATTATGCACTATATTCAAGAAAATAATGATAACTATCAAGGGGTTTTGTGTAAATCTAAATAAGTCTATAGTTGAATAAATTATAATTATTATCCTACAAAAATGATTAATGGAATTTGTTTTGGAAATTTATGATCATGAACCAATTAAACATCCATTGGATGAGATGAATATCATTTTTATTACTTTTGAAATTTAGAAAGTGAGTGTTTTTAAGACGAAGAGAAAGTATTATAAGGGAATATTCTTCACAATCTCCAAAAAATATAAGATAGGAAAAGAATATAATATATAAGAATAAGATTCATGTGATTAAGAAGATAATAAAATATTATTTTTCAGAAAATATGTTCTTTCCATGAAGGGGGAGAAGAGGAAATTCAATGTAATAGAGAAATATTAAATTGATGTTTCCAAATATAGATCCATTGGAAAGTTTGTAGTAAATATTGATATATTATTAGATTAAAATTATTTTAAATTTGGGGATAAGATTAAAAATATTTCCTCAATGAAGAAATATTTAAAATTCCACTAGTAAGAGTTGTGTTAAAAGTGAAGAGGTAATAGTTTCATTAATACAAAAATTAAAAATGATAATCTTTGTATAAAGATTATGATAACACAGAGTATTGAGAGGAAATAATGAAATATAGTGAGGAACCTGAAAATTATATATTTTTAATTTTAAATATGATGAAATTATATGTTATTAGAGAAGAAAATAGGTAACCAAGGTGGAATCAGATATAGAGTAAAATAAAAATCTATTCCTTAAGGAATGATGTTTAGGGTTTTTAAACTCAAATAAGGAGATAAATAATAAAAATAATGATGTTAAATCATAAAAAAGAAATATTTCTAGTTAAAAGTAATTTAATATTGATGAATGATATTCGATGATGGAAGAAGTTACTCATTCAGAAATATAAACTAAGGTTTTCTATGGAAATAAATGTTAAATAAAAGGAGTAATAACTAAAAATAGTTCTATAAGAATTTATGAATTTTGAGAAATAATTTGAAAACATCAATATAAAATTCATAATTAAATCCAAGATGATAGAAAAATATTTGTAAAATACTAAGTAAGTAATGAATAATAGATATTTTTATCTATGCCTATTAATGAATTAGATAGTGTTTTAGAGGCTTAAAATGAAAATAAATCAAATCTTAAGCATGGAATACACTAATATTTTTAAAAGATTGTTTTACTGCCTTTTAATGGCAAACAATTTTTAAAGCTATCTTTTGAAAATTTTATAAGCTATGTTGACAAAATAAAATTATTCTTTATTATTGGGATGTAAAAATTTACTTTGTGTGAATTTTGGGTATTTTTCAGACAATGTTCATTTTTTTATGAATAGTGAAAAATACTGCATTTTACATCAAAACTGCTTTTTAATATAATTCGTTTATATGATTAGATTATCTTTTGAATTGGTTTTGAAGTGGAATTAGAATATATTTTTACCATTTAATCCAATGGTGGTCATTGGAATCAATTTCACTTTGAAATTGGACATAAACTGGTATCAATCTTTTGATACTTATTGTTTCATAAAAACAAGCTATTTGTCTGACAGCGGGAATTAATTATTAAATTAATTAATGTGACTTATATGTTTTGAATTTTGTAAAATAGACTTCATTTTTGAATTCGGAATATCAAATATAGCTTAAGGTGAATTTTTGGTAATTTTCTGAAAAACTTCAATTTTTGATGAATAGTGAAACCACTAAGTGGTACTTATAAAAACTGATTTTCCGTTTAAATGAAATTTTGCCATCATTGTGTTTTGATTTTAAAAAACCGACATACATGGTTTTCATTAAGAAGTAAAATTTGGTTCAATGAGATTATAATAATTTTTGGTGAATAGTAACTTATTAAGTTCTTAATCGCGATTAGTGGTAATTAGTGTAGTTTAAGGTAAAAATAATGCTTTAATAATATAAAATGACCTAGACACAAGTCCTAACCTTATTGTATGTTTCATGGCAGACCAAGAAAAGCCATGGGTCAACTTGGGGACCCCATGGAGCCACTTTGGTTGGAAAATGACATAAATAACTTTTTATTTAATGTAAAAGTAAAAATGACACAAACATAATATGTTTTACGAAAACAATTTTTACATGGGGTAATAAAGATCATAGTTTTGATTATAAATAGTCATTGGAAAGATAAAAAGATTTCCTACATCATAGTATTTGTTTTATAATTTTTAGAAATTATATATATTAAATTATTTGTGACATAATGATGATGCAGTGATGACCTCATTATTTAACGATTTAAATAAAATGGAAAGATAATGTAATATCTAAAACCTAAACATGTACAAAACCTATTGGATGTGAATATTTCGAAGCCTTATCATCTTATATTAGAAATATATCAATGTGGGACCTTAGAAATGCGAAACACTTTTGAAAATAAAATAATAGGTTCATGATTTCCAAAAGGTCCCCTCCTCTCCTCTTATAAAAGGCCCCCACCTCTACCTCATTTCACACACTCATCAAGCCATTGGCTCGGCCAACCCCTACCCATTTACTCTCTCCACATTACTATCCTCATCCTAGTGGATTCCCTTTAGGAAGAATCCTTTCAAAGGAAGCCTTTATGCTCAAATCAAAAGGAGTTACACTTTTAAAGATAATTCATTCTCTCATGTTCATTTGTTTTATTTTGCTTCTCCAACCCCCTAAACTCCTTTTCTTTACTTCTTTTGTAACAACAACAGTATCTTCAATATACTAGGATGTTGTTCTAAGATTTATTCGAGCTACACTCTCACACAACTACATTAAATGGTTAAAGAACATACGGTTTCCGTGGATGGCGAAATTCTGCCTCCCAAAACGATGATTGTTTAATACTCATTTAACACCTTCAAAGGTGGCCATTATGATGTCACTATTTTTATATATGATATATAATATTTTTATTCTTTCCTTAAGCTTCTGTATTTTTCATTTATGGCGTACCATTATTATTTCCATTATGGGTAAACACGATATCTTCATTTTAGGAAGTGCGGACTACCGCCCCCTGAAAGTGATTTGATTCGTTAACACCATATGTGGGATGTGTAAAGGATAAAGATAATGATATTATATATGTTATTATACTGGAATTATAATATACTCTTATATCATTATGATTCCATTCCAGAAATATGAAATAGAAATGGATGTAGCGTTCATGCGTACGTACGGCTTACCATCTCAATGAACGGTGCATTTCATTTCTTACCTCTAAATGTGATGTAATATTATAAATACATGTATATGCTGAATATATATGATATATATCCCAATAATTAATATCATTCTGGATATAATGAACCTTTGACCAAATTAACAACATGTAAGTGTAAGAAATCTATTTTTGACATAAGAACCAAATACCGAAAAAAATGAACATTATTAACTTAAATGATTACATGATGTTCATAACATGGTATAAAAGGAATAATGAACTTGAAAAAGGTTCTTAAACAAGTAGTGATTAACTCAAGTTTATTATTCAGGAGATTAAAGAACGGTCGGGTCAAGTCTGATACGAGGTATGGGACTTCGTCTCAATCTCATTTCATTGAGGCATATTTTATTTTATACACAACTTTCTTTTATACAGTGTATAAAACCCTTTGACTTTTAAATTTATCCAAAAGGAATATTTTTTTTACGAAGCGTTTACTAAACGACAAAAGGGAATGTTTTTGTCATACGTATGCGGCAACAACGACTTCCCCGCCGTCGTGACTATTATTTGAGTTTCATCTTCCTCTACAAGCCATACCTTCTTCTTTAAAGGAAAAAAATACCATGTTTTACATTTATTTTATTTTGGTATTGAAAATGGTTTTCATAATATTTTTATATCAATTTTTGGTATTGATATCTTGTTATTGAAAGGTGGAAATGTTATGTTTCCTTTATGCATGTTTTATGTGATACGATTATGTTGAGGTTCTTGGGAATTATTATGAAGACGGGTGGTTCTGTGATAAACTAAGGGTGGGTGAGCCCGATATAGCTCTCTGATGCATTGGGTAACGCGAAGGAGTGAAACGTTAAGGTTTCTCCGAAGAGATTTTAGGGAATATACTGTGATGGGTATTCCAAACGTAACCAAAAGGGTTACTCCCTACGTAAGAATGTTATCCCTACATAAGAATGTTATGAATGCCTCAAGTTACCTTTATGTCTTATGATTTCTATGATTTATTCATGATTTTATGTGGTATGTTAAAGTGCTTATGTTTTATGGGTAAAGTATGATTTCACTCTTATATATATATGTACCCATGTTTCCTTTCCATGTTTTTATAACCCATACTGAGCTTTTTATTCTCATCCCATGATTTTTTTGAAATGATTTTCACAGGTCAAGGGAAAGGTACATGATATGATGATAGTGTCAAGGAAGTGTCAAGAAAGAATCCATGTTTTATTTTAAATATTTTTCCATTGATGGGAATGAAGAATACTATCTTTATGTAACCACTTTGTTTATAAGTGGAATGTAATGCATGTTTTATGATCTAATTTTCTAAAACTCTAAACCCGAAAAGATCCTTAATGTGTAATCTTATAATAACTCAAGATTAAGTAAGGTTTTATGTCTGGGGCCTTATAGTTGGTATCAGAGGGAGGTTTAGATAACTTTAGGAGTTAGAATTCTATGAAATGATTATCCAAAAGTTTTTTTAACGGTCAAATTGAAATGATATAACATTTAAAGATTACCATGTTGCTTTATCTAAGACATGTTTGTTCAGAATGGTTTTTCGAAGAGGAAACAGATACGCTTTTTTGGGAAGGCATGCTGAGGGAAATGACCTTCCAAATCAGAATACTGAGATGGTCAGAATCAGAATTGAGCAGTTTACTTCAGTGATGGCTCAGTTGAATCAGGTGATAAGTTTGTGGTTGTTTTCATTGATGATATTTTGGTGTTTTCAAAAAGTAAAGAGGAGCATTAAAGACATTAAAGGGTTATCTTGAAAACCTTAAAAGAAAAGAAATTGTATGGGAAATTCAGAAAGTGTGAGTTTTGGTTGCAACAAATTTACTTCCTTGGTCACATTGTTTCTAAAGATGGGATAACTGTTCATCCTGCAAAAACAAAAGTTGTGGAAGACTGGCCAAGACCCACAAATGTAACCGATATTCATAGCTTCCTCGGTTTGGCAGGCTATTACTGAAGGTTTGTTAGAAATTTTTCACGGTTATCTAGTCCAATTACTAAGAGAACTCAGAAGGGTGTTATGTTTGTCTGGACAAAAGAATGTGGTGATTGTTTTCAGGAATTGAAAACATGACTGGTGAATGCTCCAGTTTTGGCACTACCTTCCAGGAATGGTGAGTTTGTTATATACAGCGATGCTTCATTGAAAGGACTTGGTTGCGTCCTAATGCAGAATGATCAGGTAATTGCTTATGCTTCACGACAGTTGAAAACTCATGAGGTAAATTACCCTACACATGATTTGGAATTAGCTGCTGTTGTTTTTGCTTTAAAAATTTGGAGGCATGATTTGTATGGAGTAAAGTGTGAAATATATACTGATCACAAAATTTTAAATTATATATTCGCTCAGAAAGAGTTAAACATGAGACAGAGGAGATGGCTAGAATTAATCAAGGATTATGATTGTACAATTCATTACCATCCGGGAAAAGTAAATAAAGTGGCTGATGCTTTGAGTCGAAAAAATAATGCTTCATTAGCAATGTTGCGTATGGAACGTGATCCTTTGGTTAAGGATTTGATGAACTTTAGCATAGAAGTTGTGGGTACAGGATGTTCTTCTGTTTTATTTCAGGTATCAGTGAGATCATCTCTATCAGATAGAATCAGGCAAGCACATAAGCAAGACAGTGAGTTGCAGAAAAAGGTAGAGCTGGTTCAGAAAGGTAAATTGCCTGAATTCAACATTCATAATGATTGTGTTTTGAGATTTGGGAAGAGATTGTGTGTGCCTTGTGATTCACAGTTGAAGAGAGAGTTGTTATGCGAAGCTCATAGTTCTCTGTTTTCAGTTCATCCTGGAAGTACTAAGATGTACAGAGATCTGTGTGAGTATTACTGGTTGGATGAAATGAAAAGTGATATTGCTGATTTTACTGTGAATTGTTTGACTTGTCAACAGGTTAAAGTAGAGCGGCAGTTACTGAAAGGGATGCTTCATCCTTTTCCAGTGCCAGAGTGGAAATGGGATAATATATCCATGGACTTTGTTGTGGGATTACTGAAGACATCTCGAGGTAATAATGCAATCTGGGTTATTGTTGATCGCTTGACTAAATCTGCTCATTTCCTTGCTATATGAGATACTTTCTCCCTAGATCAACTTTCACGTTTGTATATTAAAGAGATAGTCAGGTTACATGGAGTTCCTCTCTCCATTGTATCTGATCATGATCTCAGGTTCACTTCTAACTTTTGGAAAGGCCTTCAGAAGTCATTGGGTACTGAATTAAATTTTAGTACATCTTTTCATCCCCAATCAGATGGGCAGTCAGAACGAACAATTCAGACATTGGAGGATATGCTACGATCTTGTTCTATGGATTATCAGGGAAGTTGGGACCAACATCTTTCTTTGGTTGAATTTTCATATAATAACAGTTTTCATTCCAGTATACAGATGGCACCATTTCAGGCATTATATGGGAAGCGGTGTCGAACTCCAGCTTTTTTGGATGAAGTGGGTGAAAGGAAGTTGATGGGACCATAATTGGTAGAAGAGATAGCAGAAAAAGTTCAGCTGATTCAGAAGCACATGAGAACAGCTCAGAGTAGGCAAAAGAGTTATGCGGACAACATGAGGAAGGATCTCTCTTTTGAGGTAGGTGATAATGTTTTTCTCAAAGTATCACCATGGAAAAGTGTTATGCGATTTTCTAAGGAAAGTTGAGTCCAAGGTTCATTGGACCATATAAAATTCTGGAGAGAGTTGGATCAGTTTCATTCCGGGTGGCTTTACCTCCGAGTTTATCTCAGGTACACAATGTTTTTCACGTTTCGATGTTGAGAAAATATATGCCAGATCGATCTCATTTTTTGAGTCCAGAGGTAGTTCAGCTGGAAGAGAACCTATCTTATGAGGAACAACCGGTCCAGATTATTGACCACTGGGATCAACTGTTACGGAATAAGGTGATTCACCTGGTAAAGGTTTTGTGGAAAAACCACATGATGGAAGAGGCAACATGGGAATATGAAAATGCAATGAGGGATAAGTACCCCCATTTATTCGATAAGTAAATAAATTGTGGGGACGCAATTTTCTAAATGGGGGAAGGATTTAACATCCGAAGTAAGTAATGAATAATAGATATTTTTATCTATGCCTATTAATGAATTAGATAGTGTTTTAGAGTCTTAAAATGAAAATAAATCCAATCTTAAGCATGGAATACACTAATATTTTTAAAAGATTATTTTAATTCATTTTAATGGAAAACCATTTTTAAAGCTATCTTTTGACAATTTTATAAGCTATTTTGTCAAAAAAAACTTATTCTTTATGATTGGGACGTCAAAATTTTCTTTGTGTGAATTTTTGGTATTTTTCAGACAATGTTCATTTTTTAATGAATAGTGAAAAATACTACATTTTACATCAAAACTGCTTTTTAATATAATTCATTTATATTAATAGATTATATTTTGAATTGGTTTTGAAGAGGAATTAGAATATATTTTTTCCATTTAATCCAATGGTGGTCATTGGAATCAATTTCAATTTGAAATTGGACTTAAACTGGTATCAATCTTTTGATACTTATTGTTTCATAAAAACACGCTATTTGCCGGCAGTGGGAATTAATTATTAAACTTATTAATGTGACTTATATGTTTTGAATTTTTTAAAATAGACTTTATTTTTGAATTCGGAGTATCAAATATAGCTTAGGGTGAATTTTTGGTAATTTTTTGAAAAACATCAATTTTTGATGAATAGTGAAACCACTAAGTGGTACTTATAAAAACTGATTTTCCGTTTAAATGAAAATTTTTCCATCATTGTGTTTTTATTTTCAAAAATCTGACATACATGGTTGTCATTAAGAATTAAAATGTGGTTCAATGAGATTATAATAATTTTTTGGTGAATAGTAACTTATTAAGTTCTTAATCGCGATTAGTGGTAATTAGTGTAGTTTAAGGTAAAAATAATGCTTTAATAATATAAAATGACCTAGAAACATGTCCTAACCTTATTGGATGTGTCATGGACGACCAAGAAAAGCCATGGGTCAACTTGGAGACCCCATGGAGCCACTTTGGTTGGGAAATGACATAAATAACTTTTTATTTAATGTAAAAGTAAAAATGACACAAACATAATATGTTTTATGAAAACAATTTTTTCATGGGGTTATAAAGATCAGATTTCTGATTATAAATAGTAATTGGAAAGCTAAAAATATTTCCTACATCATAGTATTTTTTTATAATTTTTAGACATTATATAAACTAAATTATTTATGACATCATGATGATGAAGCGATGAACTCATTATTTAATGATTTAAATAAAATGGAACGATAATGTAATATCTAAAACCTACACATGTCAAAAACCTATTAGATGTGAATATTTAGAATCCTTATCATCTTATATTCGAAATATATCAATGTGGGACCTTAGAAATTCGAAAAACTTTTGAAAATAAAATAATAGTTTCATGATTTCCAAAAGTGCCCCTCCTCTCCTCTTATAAAAGGCCCCCACCTCTACCTCATTTCACACACTCCTCAAGCCTTTGGCTCGGCCATACCCTGCCCATTTACTCTCTCCACATCCATCTCCTCATCCTAGTGGATTCCCTTTGGGTAGAATCCTTTCAAAAGAAGGCCTTTAGGCTCAAATCAAAAGGAGTTACACTTTTAAAGGTAAGTCATTCTCTCATGTTCATTTGTTTTATTTTGCTTCTCCAACCCCCTAAAATCTTTTTATTTACTTCTTTTGTAACAACACCAGTATCTGCAATATACTGGGATGTTTTTATAAGATTTATTTGAGCTACACTCTCACACAACTACATCAAATTGTTAAAGAACATATGGATTCCGTGGATGGAGAAATTCTGCCTCCCGAAACGATGATTGTTCAATACTCATTTAACCCATTCAAAGGTGGCCATTATGATGTCACTATTTCTATATATGATATATAATATGTTTATTCTTTCCTTAAGCTTCTGTATTTTTCATTTATGGCATACCATTATTGTTTCCATTATGGGTAAACACGATATCTTCATTTTAGGAAGTGCGGACTACCGCCCCCTGAAAGTGATTTGATTCGTTAATACCATATGTGGGATGTGTAAAGGATAAAGTTGATGATATTATATATGTTATTATACTGGAATTATAATATACTCTTATATCATTATGATTCCATTCCAAAAATACGAAATAGAAATGGATGTAGCATTCATGCGTACGTACGGCTTACCGTCTCCTTGAACGGTGCATTTCATTTCATACCTCTAAATGTGATGTAATATTATAAATACATGTATATGATGAATATATATGATATATATATCCAAATCATTAATATAATTCTAGATATAACGAACCTTTGACCAAATTAACAACATGTAAGTGTAAGAAATCTATTTTTGACTAAAGAAACAAATACCGAAAAAAATGAACATTATTAACTTAACTGATTACATGATGTTCATAACATTGTATAAAAGGAATAATGAACTTGAAAAAGGTTCTTATGAAAGCAGAGATTAACTCAAGTTTATTATTCAAGATATTAAAGAACGGTCGGGTCAAGTCAGATATGAGGTATGGGACTTCATCTTAATCTCCTTTCATTGAGGCATATTTTATTTTATACACGGCTTTCTTTTATACGGTGTATAAACCCCTTTGATTTTTACGTTTATCCAAAAGGAATCTTTTTTTACGAAGCGTTTACTAAACGACAAAAGGGAATGTTTTTGTCGTACGTATGCGGCGACAACGACTTCTCCGCCGTCGTGACTATTATTTGAGTTTCGGCTTCCTCTACAAGCCATACCATCTTTTTTAAAGGAAAAATAAATACCATGTTTTACTTTTCTTTTATTTTGGTATTGAAAATGATTTTCATAATATTTTTATATCAATGTGTGGTATTGATATCTTGTGATTGAAAGGTGGAAATGTTATGTTTCCTTTATGCATTTTTTATGTGATACGATTATGTTGAGGTTCTTGGGCATTATTATGAAGACGAGTGGTTCCGTGATAAACTAAGGGCGGGTGAGCCCGATATAGATCTCCAATGCATTGGGTAATGAGAAGGAGTGAAACATTAAGGTTTCTCCGAAGAGATTTTAGGGAATATACTGTGATGGGTATTCCAAACGTAACCAAGAGGGTTACTCCCTACGTAATAATGTTATGAATGCCTCATGTTACCTTTATGTCTTATGATTTCTATGATTTATTCATTATTTGATGAGGTATGCTAAGGTGATTATGTTTTATAGGTAATGTATGATTTCACTCTTATGTATATAAGTACCCATGTTTCCTTTCCATGTTTTTATAACCCATACTGAGGTTTTTATGCTCATCCCATGTTTTTTTGAAATGATTTTCATAGGTACAGGGAAAGGTACATGATATGATGATAGTGTCAAGGAAGTGTCAAGAAAGAATCCCTGTTTTATTTTAAATATGATTCCATTGATGGGAATGAATAATACTATCTTTATGTAACCACTTTGTTTATATGTGGAATGTAATGCAAGTTTTATGATCTAATTCTCTAAAACTCTAAACCCGAAAAGATCCTCAATGTTTAATCTTATAATAACTCAAGATTGAGTTAGGTTTTAAGTCTGGGGCCTTATAATATTGATGATAGATATGGTTGTAAAGGATAATGTAAAGAGATTTGTTGAGAGAATTATGTTTTTAAAAAAAAGAAGAAAAATCATATAATTCATGAAAGTCATAGATTGAATATTTGAAGGAAACATATATGATAAATAGTGGTTAAAAAATTTTAGTAAAGAATTCTTGGATTAAAATTAATTTCTAAGGTTCTACCTTACTTTTGGTTTAGAGAAAGAATCCAAGTATGATTGTAAAAATGTTATAGAACATGAAAAACCTCCTTTTGGAAAATATGCAGTGTTCGAATTAAATAACTCAATTTATGGGAACCATAAATATTTTGGATGATTTTTGAACAAGGAATATATATTTAATTATACTTATTATTAATTTGATAATCTCAATTTAAATGATCAATATTAATTATATGAGATACATGATGAAGTTAAGAATGTGTTTGTAATTTAGAAAAATAATATGTTCATGATGACGATTCAATTATATCCATTAAGGAAAAAGAATTTTTTTCTACGTAAAGAAATATTGTGGAAGTTGAAAATATTTCATGGGTTCAAGGAAAGACATCTCAAACTATTAAAAATGGGGGAAACATCACATAGCTCAATGTTTTCATATTTTACACTTGGAGACATAAAATAATCTTTAAAAAATCTATAATGGATAGATATTAAAAATGTGGAGTTTTATCAGATTGGGAAGAAAGAGTTTTTTTTATTTGGTCCTTAATTTAGTTGATTAAAATTTTATTAAAATAATGTTTTTATTCAATGGGATGTTTAGTTGAAAAATATATGTTCTGAAAAATAATGGAAAAACTCATGTGAAATTTTTATTCCTAGGATGATGGAATTTATTTTTATTATACATTAACATTTTATTCTTTTTTTGATATTGTTAATATTTTTCTATTTTATGAAGAAATAAGGTGAAACATGTTTTTTTAGAAGGATAATGTGTCATAGTTAATCATTAGAGGATTAGAATATTGATTTTACTTTGAATTACCAAATGGATTATTTCTTATATAAAATGAATGATAGGTTTCCAACATGAAAAGTGTATTTTAATGTTCAAATAAAGTCCCTAGGGAATATTACTCATATCAATATTGTTATTTGAGGGAACTCCAATTGAATAATTTTAGTGTAGTATTTAACATCAATATATAATATGATAAATATATATCATTATTTATTGTTTTCTATGTTTCCTTTTCTTCAAATCATAAATTTCTTTATGAAGTGTTTTGTTTGAAGATAAATAAATGGTTCAATACGAAAATTCTCAGTGTGATAAATTATTTACTGAGTTTCAAAATTATGCAAGAGAAGGATCATAATATTATTTATCAAGATAATAGTTCCTGAAAATTTTTTAAGAACATTATAATAATTATTTTAAATTATTTTTATGCACTAATTTCTATTAGGAATCACAAAATCGAAGGGGTATATGAAAATGGGGTTGACTCAAGATATTTTTGATGTAATTTTATGAGGTTACTATAAACTAATAATTTATGATTGAATCATTGGTACACTAATTTAACCAATTCTTGATTTCATAGTTCTATAAAGGAAAAAATCCCATTACTGTAAATAAATTGTTTATGTACATTACTATAATGTTGAATTATTGGATTAAATATGAAATCAATGGAATGATTTATATTTTTTGGATATGTATATGAGGATTAATATGGAAATGTATATTATAAATGATCAATATCTTGTAGAGTTTTTATTGTAGGAGATATTTGTGTGGAATGACACCTAATAAATATAGTTATATAAACATGAGTACTACAGAGGTATATTACATTTCAATAACTAAAACTAATACCAAATT
This sequence comes from Viscum album, assembly GCA_963277665.1. Taxonomy (NCBI): domain Eukaryota; kingdom Viridiplantae; phylum Streptophyta; class Magnoliopsida; order Santalales; family Viscaceae; genus Viscum; species Viscum album. Next base: position 832,075,684 of record OY728159.1, on the reverse strand, counting down.
AATGTGTATGAAAACTATATTTTAATATATCAAGTTATATTTCGTATTGTATCTACTCATGGGATGTCATAATAATATTTATATAATTTTATTATTAAATCTAATTCATAATTCTTATTTTAAGCACATATATATCAAATAGAACATTAATAGAGATTTTTCTGAGTAATTAGTGCAAAATATTGTGATTGTCCCCACCAAATGAAAAATATATTCCATGCTAACTAAGATGATACATAATACTTAATTTTATAAAATTAGTATTATAATTTGTGTTTTACCATATTTTATTCAAGGATAGGTTATGGTGACTCCATCCCCTTTCTTCTAATTTTAGATTATTTGTTTTCAAGGAAGAGTAAAAACAAAAATTCGAGGAATATTATTTTAATTATGGTAGAACATATTTAAGAGGAGTTTTTAAAAGATGAAATTGTTTTACTAAGTGTGTGTATGTGTTAGTGACGTGCATGGACTATTCTGATGTTTTTATTAAGCATGTGTTGAAGAATATTTTTCATACCACAAGTATCAATTGTTTGAAAATTTTCATAAGACATTTCTGTTGATTTATTAATAAGATGTTAAAATTTAATGTAAGATACAGTAATGTAATTATTTTAAAATTTAAATCATTTTTATAGTTTTCAATACTAATTTACTCACAAATTCATTGAATGATTAAATGACGAATCAATAATAATATAAATGATTAATCTATAATCAATTGTTGAAGAAATATTTTTATAATTTTTTTGGTTGTTTGGATGTTTATAAAATTTAAAGGGAGATGTAATGATGATGGTTATTGTGGAATCTAGAATATAAGATGATTTTTCTAGAGTTCAGGAAGATGAATACTAAAAAGAATTTGTGATGTTTATCAAAGGGGGGCTTCCTTATTATGAAGGGAATTTGGATGTGATCCATTTCTCTTATTTTTACCGATTTGACACAATTTATCATTTAGTGAATCATATTAAATATTTTGTGATTCATGATATTTTAGTATTGGTGAAGGTATTTTGGAGTTGTTTATGGGGAAAAAGCTATTATAGTTTGAAAGATAGAGGTTTAAAGAATTCCTTTAGATGCTGATGTAATAAAACCCCGATGTAAGGAGGTAAATCTCAATTAAAATTTTATAACCATAACTACATAATTTTAAATGTTAAAAAACATTATGGTATGTGTAAATCACATAATAACATAATGGTCGAGACATTGATTGATGTTTAAATATGGTAATATTTTTTAATTGGTCATCATGTAATGGAAATCACATTACATTGAGGTGACCATGATAAATTAGTGTTCATATTGATTAATTATTCTAAGGATTCATGTATCATGGGAGTGTATAATTTAAAAGTACACCAAGATGAGGAGTTTCTGTGGAATGTGAAGAAAGATGAGGCTTATTGGAGGATGAAATTGTTCTAAAATCATTAATATGTGATAATAGACATATAATACATAAGATTAATATATAATGTTGGATATAGATTATACCATTAAGGAAGATATAACCCTCCATTTAGTCATTCATTAGTGAAAAACTCACGATACATATAATTAAATTTTATAATACCACCATAGTTATTTATCACTGGTGATTTGGTGCATATCATCAATTGAATAAAAAATGATCATGTCATAGTGGATATTTTCACACTATAATTAGAGAATGCAGTTGTTAAATATTAGAGGAAAAGAATAGGTAAGGCCATGAATATATTTACTATGTGGTTAAAGTGATGCACACATTATAATATTAAGTATCATTCCACTATAGAGGAAAATATTTAGAATTCATATTTTATTGATTTTTCACACTTGGTGATTCAAGGGATACCCAAAATCTATTTTTACACCCCTCAATCATATCCTATAGTGGACTGTGATCCTTGACTGATCTAAATTCTTGATAATAAGTTTTAATTATTGAATTCTAATCTCACACATAAAATCACGTGACGATGATTTTTATGTGTGACAGAAGTGTAGATAACCATCATATATGAGTGGGTAAATAAATAAGAAAAAAGTGAAGGGATATTTTTATACTAAAATTAATGAATAAGATATGAATAGTAGTAATAATTTGAGTAAAATAAGACCTGTAAGTAGAATAATATAAATAAATATACCAACATGATGAATTTAAATCCTTGGTAAAGACTCTCGGATTATTAAAATTAATATTCTATATTTTTTTCTATATATGATCAAAATATATAAATTCAAAGAAAAATGTGTATTATGGGTTCAAGGATAATAAATTAACATATTTATTCCAAATGGTTATATAGTGAAAGTTTTGATAATAGATTTTTCATGAAAACACCAAGGTTGTAGTTTCTCATTTTGTGATGTGGACCATATAAAAATCAATTATGTATATTAAGTTTGTTCTATGAAGTTTTTTATTGGCGTTTTTAAATTGATATTTTCACTCAATATAAACAATTTAGAGGATATATAAATTGTAAATATAAAAGGATCAAAATTCATAAATTCACTACCACTCATCTTAGTGAATTATCAATATTCATGTATGACCCTTTTAAAATATAATGAAAGAAAAATATAAGATTAATTATTAAAAGGGAATTCCTAATGTTTTTATAATTTTTTCATACAATTAAATAAATAATTCAAATTAAAAATCAATAATAAAAATATAAATATGTATTGTAAGAAATTATTTTTAAAAAAATTATCTAATAATTTCATCTAGAAATGAAAAAAATTTAAACTAGAAAAATTACTGCGTATAGGAAAAAAAATTTAAAAAATGTTTAAGGGAATACATTGAAATCATTTTCCATAATTTAATGTTTCCCACATTAATGCAGAAGTTATAAAATATCCTTTTGAATATAATTATATAAAAAATTAAAAATTATAAATATAACATAAAATAATAATTTTTACCACATTTTATAATTATTTATATTTTCTTAATCATCCATGGAAAATATTTTTTTAGAATCAATCATATAGTTGGTAAAATAAACTGAAAAATAATGTTTTATAACTAAAGAAATGGGAATAATATGTCTTTGTATTATTTTAATATCATGTTTAATGAAGAATAATGAATTAAATTAAATTTTATTAAACTGTTAAATAATAATAAATAATATATTAATTTTTCAATCAATTAAAATTTCCCTATATTATTTGTAATGACTAATGAACATAATACAACCAAATATAGTTCAATTATAAAAATTTTGTTAATGGAATGATAATTTGAAGAGTTGAGTCATATTTGGGAAACATTTGATAAAATTTTGTACATTTCCTACAATGTAAAGTGAATTCTTGATTCATCTCGAGTAAATATTGATATAATATTTATGATTTCATATATCATTGATGTAGCAAAGAGTTATAAACATTTATTGATGTTTTATTAGAAGATATCCAATGATTTATAATTTACTAATGTCATTACACATGAATCCCCCCACATGCCAAAATGAATATAGATTAATAATTTTAAAAATGGTGCTCGGGTTATCCATTAACTATAGAACATATAACCACTATGAGGTATCATTCTAAAATGATAGCTATTCTATCCTGGGTAGTGTGATGGAGAAAGGGAATTCCATGTGTGGGGTCATGTTAAGAAATTTTAATTGACTATGTGTGGAATGACACCAATTGTTAAGTTTTCATTGTGTAGAGAGAAACCATTGAAGTAAAAGAGCTGCCTAGGGTTTCTCAAAACTATCATGGGGTTTCTATAATATGTATAATTCTAATGTAGGGCATGTTTTGGGGACACTGAACAGCAGAAGTGATTTTTTTCACAATGGTTTAACTATGATGGGACCCCCAAGAATATAATAATACCTTTTATAGAATAATTTCATAATATTCTATAAAGGATTATATAAGGACTATGCTGATCATGAAAAGATTCACATTGAATATCATATGGGCAATTAATTCCTTGAAAACGTAGTCATGCCAAAAAAGTCATAATTCAAAACATTTGTGTAAGACTTTCTTCATAGGGGCCCTCATTGTAATGTTCATCATGGATGCATGTATGGTTAATCAGGGATTGTTGTATTGTTTTTGGGGACATTCTATGTAATTTATGGTTCTGTAAATCTTACCTAAAGTCATTTCATGGCATTCCTTGAAGAATGAGGTCATGCGTTTCTCTTTGTTTATATTATACACATTGAATAATCCTAAGGAGTTTAACTACCTAACCATAATTATTTTCATTATATTACATAATTACTATCTCGAGTAGCAAAAAAATTAGTTTACTACATGTTAGAGTTCATAAATATCATTAATTGTTTTTTCAAAAAGGGAAAATTCAAAAGAACATGGTTAAACCATTGGTATCTTATTTTATGATTCTAATGAACATATGAAATTAAAATGAAATATACCATAATCATTCCACATGAAAATATTTCATTTGAGGATATGTTCCAATAATGATGATAATGTAATTATAATCCATAGTTTGTTATATGTATCCTAATTTCACCCCATGAAAAGTGTGTTAATATAAATTGAAAATTTTGTAGAGTTTTTTAGAGTTATGAATATTTATAGATTTTATATTTTCTATTCTATTTTCAATTCCATATAGATCTCCATTTCATTCAATAAAATTATATTTGAAATTATAATCATGGATTCATGTATATTTCTTTTACTTTTTGTTGATCATTTATTTAGTTCAATTTATCTCTTTTAAAATCACTTCTTGGGATGAATTGTTGAAGTGTGATAGATATTTTTTCTTTCATGCAAAGAAAGTTCCATATTTTTTAAGGGGTTGAAAGTGTAAGGATATAAATGTTACTATATTTATAACCCAAATAATATAGTGTAATTTTTATTAAGAATTGGTTGGGACTATAATCAAATATTATCCGCACACATAAATCCAATCAAAATGAGTATAACTGGTGAAACTACAAATAAATTGGAAAGAAATTCCATAAAAAAATTGATTCATTTTACAATTTCAATCAGAGTCATGTTTAGTGCATCTAGGTCAATATATTTTTTAATCCGTGGAATTTATACTCATTTAGGTTGAACAAAAAACATGACCTAAAAATATTTAATTTTAGAGAGTATTTACATCCAATCAGCTTAATTGGACCACAAGTGAGGTGTTGACCTCACCTGTTTTGATAATCTCAATCATGTATTCATATGTGTTGAAAATCCCAATTATGTTTTCATTCTCTATGATATTTTTAAGTATCATTGATCTATACTTTAATTATTTCAAATCTGTTATCAAACCAATAAAATAGTCTTTGGAATATGTTAATCCTCATTTATCCATGTTCATACAAGTTATAAATTGATTCTAACACAATCGGATGTGTTCTGCATAAAACAGATAAGTAATCTGACTATAGCTACTGATAAAGAGCTACCGGTACCCAGTCTACCGATAGACTTAGTCTACCGACAGACAAAGTCACTGATATACATAACACAGAGCTACCTATGTGCTTATAAATGTAAGCTACTGACTTACAGACAGCTACCGATACAAACATAGTGCTACCGGTATAAGTATAAATAGCTATCGATGGAATAAGAGTCACCGATGGACGAAGCTACCGATGCATGGAGCTACCGACGCATGGAGCTACCGACGCATGGAGCTACCGACGCATGGAGCTACCGACGCATGGAGCTACCGATGCATGGAGCTACCGACGCATGGAGCTACCGATGCATGGAGCTACCGACGCATGGAGCTACCGATAAACAAAGTCACCGATACAAGCATATACCAACCGACACATAGAGCCACTGATAGAGTCAGCAACTAAAGAAAATTGAGCTACCGATGTTCAAGCAACCGACGCTGATTACCTACCGATCACTCGACTCACTGTTTGAATTTCTTTATTTCCTATCTTTATTTAATCTATCCAACGGTCATATCATGTACATTTTAATGATTTGTCAAATATCTAATAATGGTTGTCGGATGTCAGGAACTCGTACCTCGTACCTGCAGAAAGGAAATCTTTTCTGTCTCCTGTTGCCCGTGATATAAATACGAGAAGACTACGCTGCCCATCAAACACAGAGTGTGGTGGATGGAATATACCAGAAACACACGAACGAGAAGAATCAAGAAGAGAAAAACTAGTTCCATCAAGAACACAGAGAAGCTCATAGACAATCAAGCATACTCGAGAAGTGTTCTGCGCATATAAGAAGAACACTGAAGAACTTCAAACACTACATTTTCACTGTCTATGAACCTGGAGCATACGACACTCTGTTTCTCAAACAGAAACGAGAAGAGGACTCAGTCTCACTTCTGATCGAATCCAAAGGAGTCCAGAGCTACACTGAAATCACCAGAACCATTTCTAAACTCTACATATCTTGTTCTGTGATTTATTATTATACTTTTCGAGCAGTGTGTGTTATCTGCTGTATCTAACACACACACTGTCTCCTGTGATTAAAATGAAGGATTTGAAAATCCTTACCAAATTATTGCATTCTTTCTTTCCCACGAATAACAGTGGTAGAGGTCGTGTGTGACCTGGACAACTGGTTGCTGTTGTACTGTTTCCCACGAATAACAGTGGTAGAGGTCTTGGACCTGGACAGTTGTAAACTGTTGAACCCCGATACAGGGTGTGGATCATTTTTATATAAACTTTTGAGATGACTAAGTCTCGGCTTGAGACTGAACCTCTTGGTTACATTTTTTGTGCCATCTCTTTCAAAGTTTTATTCCACTGCTAATCACTTTAAAACCAATACTGTTTTTAAAGTCACTTTGATAATTAAATTAGCAAGTGTTTATGCTAAGTGTATATTAGTAAGTTAGTTTCAAAAGATAATCACACACTCCTGTATTGATTAACTGGGAATTAATCAATCCCCTGAGAATCTAACAGAACCTTTACTTTAATATAAATTCACTACAGTTTAATTTATTATTTTATTTGGGGGTCTTTAAAACAGTGTTTTTAAATACAGAAATTTTAATTGGTAATCAATTCACCCCCTCTTGAGTAAACCACTCCGACCAACACTTGGTATCAGAGGATCGAAAATACTCTCTAAAAGTACTCTGCTTTTGAACTGTGATTTTAGTTGTATTTTAAAGTTCTTAAAATTTCTGTTATATCTAAATTTTTATCTCTTTAAAATATTCTCATCATGGACAATAGACTTGAGGGTGCTGCTACTAACCGGCCACATTTCTTCAATGGAACAAATTATGCTCAGTGGAAACTAAAAATGAAAATTCATCTAGAAAGCATAGGTTTTGATATTTGGACTGCTATTGAATCAGAATAAAAAATTCCCACTACTGCTAGATCTACTTGGGATGAACCTATAAAGACTGCTTACAATAACAACTGTAAAGCTATGAATGCCTTGTACTGTGCTCTAGGAGATGAAGAGATTAATATAATTTCTTCTTGTAAAACTGCATATGAAATTTTGGATACCTTAGCTGTTTCTCATGAAGGAACAACGAATGTTAAAGAAATGAGATTTAACACTTATACTATCAAGTATGATAATTTTAAAATGAAGCCTGACGAACCCATTTCTGACATGTATCTCAGGTTCAATGAAATTGTCAATACAATGATCTCGCTGGGAAAGGATGTCTCATTGAAGGAACAAATTATGAGAATTTTGAGATGTCTACCTGATAGATGGAGAGGCACATCTGTCTCAATCAGAGAATCACGTGACATTTCTGCTCTACCTGTCAAGGAACTAATTGGAAAGCTGATGATGTATGAAGAAGAGCTTAAATTGAATAATGAATAAGAAAATGAACCTCCAAGAAAGTCTGTCGCTTTCAAATCTTCAACTTCAATGAATAAGGACAAAGAAAAGCTTCAAGCTGTAGTTGAAACTTCAAGCTATGAAGACAGTGAAAGTGATTCTGACAGTGATGCTGAGATGGCTCATATTGCTAGAAGATTTAAGAAATTTTATAGGAAAAATAAGTTCTTTAGAAAAACAAATTATAAGGGTAAGTATGATCACCAAGGTAAATGGAAAAAGGATTGGAAGAAGAATGACAAATCCGATGATGTTGTCTGCTATGAGTGCAAGAGAAAAGGACACATTAAAGCCGACTGTCCAAAGTTGAAGTATAAAAAGAAATATGAATATAAGGACAATAAGTTTATGAAATCCATGAAGGCTACTTGGAGTGATTCTGAGGATAGCTCTACTGAATCTGAAAGCTCTGAAACTGAACACAAAAATAAGGCAAACATGTGCTTTATGACAAACACTTCTCAGGTAACTGCTGAAACTCCTGCTTTAAATTATTATTATTCTGGAGATAATGCAGAATCTGACTCTGATTCTGGAACAATGTCTAAAAATGATTTTTTTGAGTACTGTGATATGCTGGAAGAGACATGTAATGAACTTAAGGATAAATACAAGTCATTAAAGAAACATCAAGCTCTTACCACTACAGTTAAAACCGAACTCACTATTGAAAAAGAGAAAAATGCTCAACTGTTAAAAGAAAACACTGAACTGAAACTATCCAATTAGCAACTCAATAAAGACTTAGAAAAGTTCACCAATGGCAAAAATACACTAACACAGATGCTAGGAAAGCAAATAGCACCTAAATATACTACTGGTATAGGATACCAACCTGGACAAAGGAAAATTGCCAAAACTAGATTCATTTCTAAATCTAAACAGAATGAAGGTAATTCTGGAACTTCATATGCTTCAACCAGTTATATACATAGCTATGGATCTAATAAAGTTTATCTTTCAAAGAATGTCAATTCTACAAATTATATGAGACCCATTAAACAAATATGGGTACCTAAAGTGTTATTGGCTAACCTGTCTGGACCCAAGAAAATCTGGGTACCAAAATCATTTCCCATCTGAATCTGTTTTGTAGGGAAATTGCATAAAAAGCTCCTGTAAAGAGATCTAGTATTTGGACAGTGGATGTTCAAGACATATGTCAGGAGACTTCTCTTGTTTTAAGAGTTTAATAAAAGTTGATGGAGGCTTTGTCACCTTTGGTGATAATTCAAGAGGAAAAATCATCGGCCTAGGCCAGATTGGTAACACTGATTCAATTTTGATTTCTAAAGTTTTATTTTTTGATGGCCTTAAATACAATTTATTAAGTATTTCTCAGTTATGTGATGATGGTTTTCATGTTAAATTTGAAAATGATTCCTGCAAAGTTTTTAATTCTAAGAATGTTTTGGTATTTTCTGCCTTAAGAAATGAAAATGTTTATGCTGTTAATCTGAATTCCTTAGCTAAGCAGAATATTACTTGTTTGAATGCTTTTCATAAAGAATCTTGGCTATGGCACAGAATATTGGGACATTACAACATTCACTCACTTAGAAAACTCTCTAGAACAATCCTAGTTAGAGACCTACCTAAATTAGAATTCCCAAATGATAGAGTGTGTAACCCATGTCAAAAGGGAAAACAACACAATGTTTCTTTTAAATCAAAGAAAAAAGTTTCGACTTCTCAACAACTTGAATTGGTTCACATGGATTTGTTTGGACCATCAAGAGTTTCTAGTTTAAATGGGAAGCACTATGTTTATGTTCTTGTAGATGATTTTTCTAGATATACTTTGGTATATTTGTAACTCACAAAAGTGAAGCATGTTCTTCTTTTGTTAAATACTCTAAATCTGTAGAGAACCTTAGTGGACTTAAGATTAAAACTTTGAGAAGTGATCATGGTCGTGAGTTTGAAAATCAAGATTTTGAATCTTATTGCTCACACAATGGCTATACTCATAACTTTTCTGCCCCTAGAACACCCCAACATAATGGTGTAGTAGAAAGAAGAAAATGAACCCTTCAAGAAATTGCTAGAACCATGCTCAATGAATATGACCTGCCTATTTATTTTTGGGCTGAAGCTGTAAATACAGCTTGTTATGTCATTAATAGAGTCTTAATTAGACCTGTTCTTAAGAAAACCCCTTATGAATTGTGGAATAATAGAAAGCCTAAGGTTAATTACTTTAAAGTTTTTGGTTGCAAAGTATTTATTCTGAATACTAAAGATAATCTGGATAAGTTTTCTTCCAAAAGTGATGAAGGAATTTTTCTGGGTTACTCTATTTCAAGTAAAGCCTATAGAGTATTCAATAAGAAAACTAAATGTGTGGAAGAATCTGTTCACATAAAGTTTGATGAAACTGATGCACATGAGTCTAAAACCACTCTTGAAAATATTGAAGAAGACTTATCTGTTCTGGACATTAATGATAAATCTAAAGAACCTGTTATCAAAACATCCAGTTCTGGACTTTTTCCAGAATCTGCTTATGTTGAACCCGAACCTATAGATGAATCTGAAATTTCTAGTCCAACCTTTAACAGATCAACGAGGATTCTAAAGAATCATCTTTTAGAAGCTGTTGTTGGTAATCTTGATAGAGGAACACAAACTAGAGCTTCTCTAAGAAACCAGGTTGAACATCGAGCTTTTCTTTCACAGCTAGAACCCAAAAATATCAATGATGCTATCAATGATGAATTATGGGTAATAGCTATACAGGAAGAATTAAATCAGTTTGAAAGAAACAAAGTCTGGGAATTAGTTGACAGACCTAAGGACACTTTGACAATAGGCACAAAATGGGTTTTTAGAAATAAAATAGATGAATCTGGAAATATAGTTAGAAACAAAGCTAGACTAGTTGCACAAGGATATAGTCAAGATAAAGGTATAGACTATGAGGAAACTTTTTCACCTGTAGCTAAACTAGAAGCCATTAGGATCTTACTTGCATATGCTGCACATCTGGATTTCAAGTTATATCAAATGGATGTGAAACGTGCATTTCTAAATGGTTTTATAATTGAAGATGTTTTTGTAGAACAACCACCTGGATTTACTAACCCCCATTTTCCAAATCAAGTTTTTAAACTTTCTAAAGCTTTGTATGGGTTAAAACAAGCTCCAAGAGCTTGGTATGATAGACTTAGCAATTTCCTTATCTCAAATGGTTTTACTAAAGGGATTGCTCATCCAACTCTTTTCATTAAAAGAATTTCTAAAGATGTTTTAGTTGTACAAATATATGTTGATGATATTATTTTTGGATCTTCTAAACACTCTCTATGTACTGATTTTTCAAAAAGTATGCAAAATGAATTTGAAATGAGCTTAATGGGAGAACATAAGTACTTTCTTGGATTTCAAGTATTTCAAAATGAAAATGGTATTATTTTGAATCAAATTAAATATACAAAGGATCTCTTAAAATGTTTTGGTCTAGATATTATCAAGGATAGTGAAACTCCTATGAGTACTACCAGTAAATTGGACGCAGATGAAACTGGGAAACCGGTTGATCAAACAAATTACAGAGGTATGATTGGTAGTTTACTTTATCTTACTGCTAGTCGACCTGATATTATGTTTAGTGTGTGTATGTGTGCTAGATTTCAAGAAAATCCAAAAGAATCTCATTTGCTTGCTGTTAAATTTTTTTTTAAATATCTCAAACACACAGTTAACTTAGGTTTGTTTTACCCAAAAGGACAATCCTTTGAGTTAATGAGTTATTCAGATGATGACTTTGCTGGTTGTAAGTTAGATAGAAAAATCACATCAGGAACATGTCATTTGCTTGGAAAATATTTAGTTTCTTGGTGTAGTAAGAAACAGAACTCGGTTGCATTATCTACTGCAGAAGCAGAATATATAGCTGCTGGTAGTTGTTGTGCACAAATTCTGTGGATGAAACACACTCTTTTGGACTATGGATATGTTTTTAAACATGTTTCAATCAACTGTGATAACACCAGTGCAATAAACATCCCTAAGAATCATGTATCTCACTCTAGAACCAAACACATAGATGTAAGACACCATTTCCTAAGAGATCACTATCAAAAAGGTGATATTTCTCTTGAATTTATTGGCACTGAACATCAATTGGCCGATATTTTCACTAAACATTTAAGTTCTGATAGGTTAAGTTACATTAGGCACGAGCTGGGGATGATCAATTCTCACTGATGATAAATTCTCACCGATGTTGAAATTCTCACCAATGATAAATTCTCACCGATGTTGAAATTCTCACCGATGATAAATTCTCACCGATGTTGAAATTCTCACCGATGATAAATTCTCACCGATGTAGAAATCCTCACCGATGTAAAATCCTCACCGATGTGAAAATCCTCACGGATGTGAAATTATCACCGATGTGAAATTCTCACCGATGTGAAATTCTCACCGATGTACAATTCTCACCGATTTTTTTCCCACCGATGATTAACTCTCACCGATGCAATTAATTTAAAAACTTCTGTCTGCCGCCAAGAATATGAATCGTTTTATGTTTTTTTGTTGTTATTTTACTTTATTCGTATTTGGAATTCCTAAATGATAAAACTAATCCTAAGCCACTTCCTACCTCACCGAGCTCAAAATCTCTCACCTTCGAACCTTAGCTCCCAAATCGGCCAAGAACCCTAAACTCACGATGGAAAAAACTAAGCTTCCTACCGTCAGAGATGAAAGTGTAGAAACAAAAGCTAAGAAGCAGAAGACAAAGCATAAAGCCAGTGTTAGTAAAGTCAGAACTAGATCGGGAAAGCGACCAGTAAATCCTCACTTGCAGAATAGAGACATAGTAATCAAGAAGGAACTGTGCGTGGAATGGCTACTGCCTAGCAAATCGTTAGTACTCGAGATTCTGGAGGACCAGAAATGGGTGGATTGTTTCTCGAATAACAATGGCCCATACTACCCGAAGTTGGTAAAACAGTTCTACGAGTTTGTAAGCTTCGAGAAGTCTGAAGATGAGAATCGGGTAAGCTCTTTTTTAAATAGAAAAGAGATGTCTTTTTCTTCAGTAGAGTGGGCTGAGTGTTTAAAAGTACCACATGAAGGTTTCTCTGGGTACGTATCAAGAGCAATTCCACCTAGCAGTGACATCATTGATTATGAAACCGCCTTAACAGAGCTGACCGGCAATGGGAATCAAAGGCAAGTGGTTGCTACTGAAATGGATGGAGAGAATCGACTGCTCTTCATGTTTGTTCAGCATGTGTTGATACCGAGGCGAGGAGATTTTGCGAATCTGAGATATCAAGATATCTATCTTCTTCATCTGCTAATACATGGTGTGAAAATCAATCTGTGCAGATTGTTAATGCTTCAAATGGAAGATATGATTAGACCAAAGTCAAAGACTAATGCTTTATTCATTGCCAAGCTGATTTCAGTAATGATAAAAGTGAAAGGAATAGCTGAGACTCAGGATGAGACAGTTGTAGTCAGGAATAATTTCTGCATCACCTCGACTGTCTGTAAGTACATGAAAATTAACTAGAACCCATGGAAGGGAGAATGGGTCAGTGATGATCAGAAGATATATGATAGGTTCAATCCTGTGGATCATCCCTCAAGACCAAAGGATGAGAGAGATTCGAGTCTGAGGCCTGATGAAGAGGAAACTTTTTATAGTAATGAAACAGAAGAAGAAGAAGAAACTCCCATGGATGTTGGAGGAGATCCAGACTTGCCCCCAATTCCTGTTGCAGAATTGGTTTATTCTAGGAAAGGAAAGGTAGAGAAAATTTTGTCTACTTATGAGGAAGACCAGTATGTGCCTCACCAAGAAGAAGAGGAAAAGGAGAATGTATCTGAATTGTCTGTTTCTGGTAGTCTAAGTATGAGTCCTTTGATTGGAAGCTCAGCTATGCCGACTGCTGAAGTAGAAAGAGATACAGAAGAAGCTGTACCTGTATCAGAAGATCTTCCAGATGCTACACCTATGGAACTTGTAGTAGAAGATTTTGATGAAGAGAATCCAGCACTGAATGCTGTTGTGATACATGAGAATGCACCCATTGAGGGGGAGCATCAATCTGTTCTTGGAAATGTTACAGTAGCTGTTGAGTTTGGAGACTGGGAAGAAGACCCAGGGTTTATAGTCTGTGGATTGGATTATCCGGATTCTGATAATGAGATGTCTGTGAATAGACCAAAGCCCAATTATGATCTTGCTTCTGAGTTGTTTCCCGATAATGTGGTCAGATTTCATGATCTGAATAAGCTAAAAGAGGTCCTCAAATCCAGTTTTGTTGAAGAAGTGAAGTTAATGGAAACCTCCCTTTCATCCACAATTCAATCAATAATGACTTATTCTGTAGTTAGTTTGGCCTCAGTAAAGGGATCTGCTGCAGTTATCCCTAATGATTTTGTCTCTAAATATGATCTTGAATCCATGAAGAATGAGCTGAAAGAATCATTCAGTGTATCAGTTGCTGAGATGAAGCAATGCTTTGAGGAAGAAATGAAAATGTTAGAGAGATCCTTCGAGCTCTCTCTAGCTTGTAATTTATCTTCCTTTGTGTCTGAGCTTATGGAAGAAGTGAAAGAGTGCCAGACTCAGTCTTCTAGAATCGAAGCAGATCTTGAAGCTCTCAAGACATCAGTTGCTGCTTTGGATTCCTATATGAGCTCCAAGTCTCAAGCTGACAAGGACCTAGCTTATGTGAAGAGTGTAGTAAGCCAGTTTGTCTCGGTGTTTGAAAGATTCAAAACCTCAGTGAAGGATCACATTCAATTACAGGACTCTCAAGTTCAAAGCCTAATCAGTGGTTTGACTAAGAGTTTCAAAGAAACTATTTCCTTCTCTCTTCGCCCTCTCACATCCCAACTCTTTGTTGACCTGAATCTAGTTCGAACAATGTTGAAGGAGGAGATTGGTTCTATTTCAACCAGTGGCTCTGTGGACTCATCGTAGTTGAGCCGAGTGGTGCTTTCTACAAGAGATTCTGCTAGAGACATAATGATGATTGTTCAAGATTATATGAGAGAAGCCTCTGCCTCTCAAGAATCCATAAAGAGAAAAGTGGACTACTACTTCACCAGAATTTTCACCAAGCATCAACTCGATCACCACTTCAAGATGATGTTTGAAAACATGAAGCTACCTCCAGTAACTCAAGATTTTAGAGAACAAGTGAGAAAACTAAGACAATTGACTCCTGTCTTGGAGAAATTCATGGAGAACAAAGATGATTTCATCTCTGCTATGGAAAGAGGAGGATGAATTATTATGGATTTTAGAAATCTGTTGCTGCCCTTCTTGCATGTTGATGCCAGACCAGTCATCGTACCTCCTGCTTTTCCTGCTTCTGCCTCAGCTGCTTCCACAGTCCAGCTGACCCCTGCTCAAGCTATTCGAAGCCTCACACCAATGATCACCCAAAGATCTTCAACCTACAGGCCTGATTCTGTGTCAGTGGCTCAGCCTCCTTTGATCATTTCTGGCATTCCAAAACCTTCAACTGCATCCTCACCACCCGAGCCTTCTTCTGATCCCAAAGGAAAATCTCACGTTGAAGATGTGGATTGATCCAGTGGCCAGGATTTTTGATAGGAATTTATTTGTATTTTGTTTTTGTACTTTCTGACTGCTCTAATACAGAAGAACTCCTTTTGCTTCTCATGTTTTATTTGTCTCCTATATATATATATATGCTTTCCCACTTTTTGATTATCACAAAGGGGGAGAACAATACGAGAAATATTTAATATGGAGAAACATTACCTTCTTTTCAATTTTATCTCTGATATTATTGTGTTTCTTTTTACCTTTGGTACCTTATGATTGTTACCTCTGATAACTTATGTCTATATCATACTATTTCTATTATCTCTGATGTTGTTTTCTCTAAGAAAATTAAATTCAATATTATACTCTTTACAATTATATTTTCACTATGTTAAATGTCCATATCATAAATTGTGATTATCAAAATGGGGGATATTGTTGACCTCACCTATTTTGATAATCTCAATCATGTATTCATATGTGTTGAAAATCCCAATTATGTTTTCATTCTCTATGATATTTTTAAGTATCATTGATCTATACTTTAATTCTTTCAAATCTGTGATCAAACCAATAAAATAGTCTTTGGAATATGTTAATCCTCATTTATCCATGTTCATACAAGTTATAAATTGATTCTAACACAATCAGATGTGTTCTGCATAAAACAGATAAGTAATCTGACTATAGCTACTGATAAAGAGCTACCGGTACCCAGTCTACCGATAGACTTAGTCTACCGACAGACAGAGTCACCGATATACTTAACACAGAGCTACCGATGTGCTTATAAATGTAAGCTACTGACTTATAGATAGCTACCGATACAAACATAGAGCTACCGGTGTAAGTATAAATAGCTACGGATGGAATAAGAGTCACTGAAGGACGAAGCTACCGACGCATGGAGCTACCGACACATGGAGCTACCGACGCATGGAGCTACCGACGCATGGAGCTACCGACGCATGGAGCTACCGACGCATGGAGCTACCGACGCATGGAGCTACCGACGCATGGAGCTACCGACGCATGGAGATACCGATAAACAAAGTCACCGATACAAGCATATACCAACCGACGCATAGAGCCACCGATAGAATCAGCAACTAATGAAAATTGAGCTACCGATGTTCAAGCTACCGATGTTGATTACCTACCGATCACTCAACTCACTGATTGAATTTCTTTATTTCCTATCTTTATTTAATCTATCCAACGGTCATATCATGTACATTTTAATGATTTTTCAAATATCTGATAATGGTTGTCGGATGTCAGGAACCCGTACCTCGTACCTGCAGAAAGGAAATCTTTTCTGTCTCCTGTTGCCCGTGATATAAATACGAGAAGACTACGGTGCCCAATAAACACAGAGTGTGGTGGATGGAATATACCAGAAACACACGAATGAGAAGAATCAAGAAGAGAAAAACTAGTTCCATCAAGAACACAGAGAAGCTCATAGAAAATCAAGCATACTCGAGAAGTGTTCTGTGCATATAAGAAGAACACTGAAGAACTTCAACCACTACATTTTCACTGTCTATGAACCTGGAGCATACGACACTCTATTTCTCAAACAGAAACGAGAAGAGGACTCAGTCTCACTTCTGATCGAATCCAAAGGAGTCCAGAGCTACACTGAAATCACCAGAACCATTTCTAAACTCTACATATCTTGTTCTGTGATTTATTATTATACTTTTCGAGCAGTGTGTGTTATCTGCTATATCTAACACACACACTGTCTCCTGTGATTAAAATGAAGGATTTGAAAATCCTTACCAAATTCTTGCATTCTTTCTTTCCCACGAATAACAGTGGTAGAGGTCATGTGTGACCTGGACAGCTGGTTGTTGTTGTACTGTTTCCCACGAATAACAGTGGTAGAGGTCTTGGACCTGGACAGTTGTAAACTATTGAACCCCGATCCAGGGTGTGGATCATTTTTATATAAACTTTTGAGAGGACTAAGTCTCGGCTTGAGACTGAACCTCTTGGTTACATTTGTTGTGCCATCTCTTTCAAAGTTTTATTCCGCTGCTAATCACTTTAAAACCAATACTGTTTTTAAAGTCACTTTGATAATTAAATTAGCAAGTGTTTATGTTAAGTATAGATTAGTAAGTTAGTTTCAAAAGATAATCACACACTCCTGTATTGGTTAACTGGGAATTAATCAATCCCTTGAGAATCTAACAGAACCTTTACTTTAATATAAATTCACTACATTTTAATTTATTAATTTTTTTTTGGGGGTCTTTAAGACAGTGTTTTTAAATACAGAAATTTTAATTGGTACTCAATTCACCCCCCTCTTGAGTAAACCACTCCGACCAACATGAGGTAAGTGATATGTTTGGGAAAAGTATCTCTGAAATTGATCTAAAAACATTTTTTTAATAATTTTATTTCATTTTAATTTTATTTTTAATACATTTCTATTATAATGATAGTATAAAAATAATTTTTACAATAGAATCCAACCACACTCAAGGTTTACTACAACTCTTCATGGTGAGGTATTAGACTTCCACTGTATTATGTTTTCAATAATTAGTGAATGATCATGAAATATTTAGAATATAAAATTTTTTCATTCCAAAAGAGGTAGTGATTCCCCATGATGCTTTTGTTTTTGGAACAATTTAACAGGATTCATTCGGAACATCATATTTTTACATATATACAGATTAACAAATACTCTTCACTTATCATTTTTTATTTTATTTTATTTCTCAATTAATCCTATGTTTTTAATAATTTCATGATATATAGGGAATGACCAGGACATCGCATAATGATTCAAGAAATATGGACTATCGAGATCCAATAATAATGGAACTATAGATCCATCAGTGCTTGTTAATTTAGTTGTGGTAACATATGGGGTAAAGACTTCGTATCTTCTCATCCGATTGATAAATGTTTCTTTTCATATACATGAAACCAATATTTTTCACAAATTGTTCCTCATGATCATAACATCATGAACTATAAATTTCTATCCATATATGGAGTAACCCTAAGCATTTTTTTCAATTTTAATTCAGGAAATAAATTTTAGATTATGCCTTACAAGATCCATATCATATAGAAAAATGGTTATTTATATGGAATATACTCTGAGTACCTACAAAACCGTCTCTAAAAAATTATCCTGATTTTAAACACATTCCTATTGAGAACTATTTTTTGTGTTTTGGAATATTATATGTGTGACCCTTCTAAAACTAAAAGGGTAGCTGGTTGGAGTTGGGTTCAATCCCAAAAGGAAAGTAGAGCACCAAAATTTTTTTAGTAACATTAAATATAGTAATTTAGATGAGATAATTATGGAATTAAATTGAAGGGATTGTTTTGAAAAATAATATAAAATAAAGAAGAAATAAAAATAAAAATAAGTGACATGAAAAAATTAAAAAAATGTGTAATGGTTAAAATTTGGATTAGGGTTTATTATTTAAAATATTTATTAGTATTCTAAATAATATATGAAATTAATAAATCATGAGAAATATATTTTGTTACTATTTATCATTAATACAATAAATAACTATGTCATTTAGAAATAAATTCCTTCATCAGTTAATTTACAACCAAAAAATGGGGATTTATATAACACAGAAAAATGTGGAAACATTCTCATCCAATGGTCAAAGGCCTATCCATTATAAGTCCTTTGTTTTTTCTGATGTTACTTGTGGTATGATATGTCACCACTAGTGAATTTGGAATTATATAATCATATGGATTATACAATCAACATCACATATACATAAAATACAACTTGATTTCAATTATATTTCACCGATGGGATAATTTCAACATGAACTGAAAACCATTATCCACTTATGTCCATTTTGAAGGTGCATGTGTAGTGAGAGTAATAAAACCTATCTATGGATATCAGAGTTAAAAATGGGAGGAAAGAAAATAAAAATAGAAAATGTGAGATACAGAATAAAACTATTATAAGAATTAGGGGATGATTGAATTTTCAAAATGGAACCGCCATTCCCCTTGAATAGCCTACCAAAAATCAAAGGACAACTTATAAATTTATAATAAATGGATTACACTATATTTATATAAATAACACATTGTTTACTCGTTTAAACTATTATTTACAATATTTTATCAGTAGTATGTTCATAACTAGGCTTATATTTAAATTTTTATGCATCAATTGTTGGTAAGTTAATGTACAGGTTGTGTTATAGTGACATACTTGTAATGCACTATAAATTTTTACACATGAAACTATTTAAATGAAAATACATGGAGTTATTGATTATTTACAAGTCATGGACACTCAAGTGCATGAATTGGGAACATACTATGGCTTTCAAAGTCATGAATCTTGCAATTGTACGAAACATGTGATGTTTTATATACAAGCCATGCTATTTAAAATTTATCTTTTAAAAATCCATGATGTTAAAATTATAATATAAAATCATAAAAATCATCCTTCAATAATTAAATGAAGTATTTAAACTATAAATAATCAAATATATATTAAAAAAATTATTTAAAGTCAATTATAAAAATCCAAAGTATCATGCGTAAATTGATTACATCAAACTCTCCTACACAATTTTTCTTTTGTTTCCTCAGGAAAAATAATAATTTCAAATTAAAAGGAATACATACTCTAATTGGTAATAATTCATGTAATTTTACATATAATATTAAATATAAAACTAATAATTTTAAAAATAATGATACGTTTATAATTATAGAGTATTCTGATCATTACTCATATATAATTATATTAAAGCTATTTATCTTATTTTGTTAATTTTTATAGATTTTAATAAAAACACATTCTAATGGTGATCTAGAATACGTATAATGATATTAAATCATCACTCAAGATCATATAACTGAAGTTATTATAGAAATAAATTATATGAATTCCATCAATAAGATTTAAAGAAATCCAAATTTTTACATAGATATTAAACAAAAAACATCAATACATCATTCATTAGGGTTCTGCTTAATTTGTGGATGATTGTAGGTGGGTAATGATGTGAAAATAATCAAGCATTCTTGAAAAGGATGATAAATTAATTAAAAATAAAATATTATATTCAATGTTATATTTAATTAAAAATATTTTTATTTAAAAATTAGTCAAAATTAAACATAGATATTTACATCCCTTTTCATCACTGGTTCACAAACCGATATGCAGAATAATTAATGAATGTGGCTCTCATTTTAGTTTTTTTTGTGAAATATAAAATTGTAAAAATTGTGGTTTTTTACACTTTTATCTAGAAAAAAAAGAGAAACTACCCTATCCCATCCCCCTACCCACCCCCCCCCCCTAAATACACACACACACAAATACTTTTATGGTATCTCAACAAATTGTATCATGAATAATGAAAAGAATACCTATTTAATGATCGAGAGAATAAATAATAATAAAATAGAATTATTTAGATATTAATGATGAATTACACAATAATGTGGCTTATTATAAGGAAATTTCATTGTTCATAAAATGACAATCATATTTGTATGTTTGAAAGACAAAATGGTATACCAAAATCAATTAAATATCTCATGAATCTTAATTAAATTTAAAATAATCATGTTTTTATAGCAACAGATTTTATGATATAGTAGTTATGCATATCTTGATAAAATCACTATAATGTGGGTATAAGAATGAATATTTAACAAATATAAGATTAAATATCAATAAAGGAAAAAATGGGTAAATGAGGTCCTAAAATTATTAAAAATAATTATTTTTGATAATGTAAGATTCCAATAATTAATATCAAAAATCAAAATTTTAACAGTAATCACATCAAATTAAAATAAAAATAGAAAATACTAGAATAAATCAAAATGTTTAAAAATAACATTATTATCTATATTGAAAATTAATCAAAAATTTCATACTTATTAAAATATACCATCCAATTATTAATTTATGTTAGATTAGAAAAATGGTAGTTGACTAGTCTAGTGTCGAGATACACACCAAAAAAATTAATATAGATCTTGGACACCAACTGTAATTCAAGGTATGAAATGTAGATATGAAAAGAAACATGACCAGAGTAAACCATACCCTGGGAGTAGAGAATGAATATTTCTTAAAATATAAAAATAATAGAATTTAAAAATAATAATCCCCTTGTTAGTAGAATAAAAAATAGTCAAAAGAATCACATGAGAAATTCCATTAAGAGGGAGATGATCAATATAATACCATAATGACCAAGAATACCAGTGATTCTAAATAAAATTGAAATAGAATACTATTTAAATGAAATATATTACATCAAAATTCACAAATAGATAAATATCTGAAAAATCACTCATACGAGATAGTCACTAGGAAGCCTAATGAGTGCTAGTGTATGAATCCTAGAGAAGGAGGGGAAAAAGCATAGTCTGGGGTGATTAAGGATGTTGGTTATTTTGAGGGGTGGGAGATGGTGAAATCTAAGGAAATAATTTTTTTAGAATAATTCTCATTGCATCATTTGTATATTCTAGAAACCCTTCAATCCAATATACTAGACAATCTATACCATCTAGGCGAGGAATGAATTGTGGGTCCAAAAAATGAATCTATTGTGGTGGGGCTATCAATGGGTCATGGTGTGTGGTGTGATGGGAGATAATGATAGATTAGCAGTAGTGTCCTGACCCGACCCAATGGGGCTCAAGCCGTGACTCTCCAAGCCCACCTCCAATCGACTATGTGCTGGAGTATAGCACCGTGTAGGAAATCACACACTTGGGAGACATTAGCCTAAGGTACCTGTACATAGGCACCCACATACACCTCCATACAACCGTGTAGAGATATATAAAACTGAAAAGAAAATATGTCATACAACTAACCACAACCGGAGTACAACAAAAGTATGCAAGGGAAAAATAGGGCCCACCAAAAGAAGATTACAAAGGTGTCCAATCTACTCTGAAGAAGGGGTATGCTTCCAAAAGCACCACCGAAAAGCTCCTCATTACAACACCAGCAAGACTCCACGGTCAGACCTGCTCACTCAGCTCTTCCCGCTCCGGGTCCTCTTGGGACTCCGTTGAAAGGAATGTGGTCTACACAGGACACAAACATGTGCGGGCAATGCCCATGCAAGGGTGAGTATAACAATACTCAGTAGGCACCCCAAAAACCCAAAACAAAAGGGAGAAACTGAAATGAAATAGTCCGCTCATCCCAGCCCAAGGGAACTCAAACAAGAGTGAAACTCAATATCATGACCATCCTCATCTAAACACAACTAGTCAGCTCAACTCAGGTGTATGCCCATACATATACCATGAGAAATCCAGATATACCCAGCTCACGCACCAAGCCACATGAGGTACTGACATCATCACCAGCAACGGGTCACAACCATGAGAGCACACTATAAGATCACTATCATCCCAGATGACACTCGTCCGAGAGATAAACTCCATCAGGCCCCAAAAAAACTCCTCAAACACTCACCCGAGAGATCACGCTTGTCATATATCGTCACATTGGACTTCACGATGAATCAGTGGATTCAGCAAACTCCTCGGATATGAGACCGCTCCTAGGGTCTCCTAGGGGATACCAAAACCCACACCGATATGCAAAGATCTCATAGATAAGGAATTACTCCCAGGGTCCGCTGGGGGATACCACAACCCGGTCTGGCATTTGTAGATCTCACGGATAGGGGATCACTCCCAGGATCTGCTCGGTGATACCACAACCCAATATGGCGCTCGACATAAACAGGTCACTCAAGGAGAGGATCGTCACCCATGTCACGACAGTCAAGAAGATACTGAAACCCTATCTGGTACATCTCACGATGTAGGAGAACGAACTGACGATGCCACAACCCTACAAAAACCACACGTTGAGTAGGGGATCGTATAACCAAAGATACCACAACCCTACTATAAACCTCGGGCTGAGTAGGTGATAGTATACCTATCAATGAAACAACCCTACTGGGCATGGACCACTGCATAGGGTATCAAATTCCCGATGATGCTACAAACCCTATTTGGTTAACCGACTAGATAGGTGATCGTCACCCATGGATAAGCGGTCACAACGATACCAAGAACTCGATCTAGGGATACAATGCTAGAGGATCCCGCTCTGGGCCCACCAGAGGGATGCCACAACTCTAACAAATTAAACATCCCATCAAAAGGATCACAAACCTATACTAAGGTTGTGATGTCGCGCAAACCCTCATAGGAAGGAACCAAGGGAGTACCCTCAACCACTGCTGGTCCAAATGTCGTTAACTCGAGTGACCCGCCACAATGCCACACTGTGCACCACTGAGGCCGATACCGACGACACCATCACAATCCACGAGGAAAATCATGCAGGATAGGTTGTTTACTCGCCTGAAACAGAAAATCGGTGAAAAAGGCAGTATTCATTGTAGCTAGCCCATGCAGGGCCCACACTACGATCCTGAAACTCATCAAGTGGATCATACTACTGCGATCCCCTCAGAAAAACACATGGGATCAACTTATCGTTCGTCCCAAATGGACACCCAGTGAAAAAGGAACTATTCACTAAAGCCAACCAAGATGGGGCCCACACGTTGATCCCAAAACACTTCGAACGTATCGTACGATTGCAATCCTCTCGGAAAAACACACATGATCAACTACTCATCTGCCAAAATCGGTCTCCTTTTGAGAAATTTGTGTTTCTCTAAAACCGACCAAAACCATCCTCGTGGGACTCGCACCCCAAACATGTCCCCAACACACGAAAACCAACAAGAAAAGCTTGTCATACCATCAGGGCCTCAACGCCTCTGACGACATGTCAATCAGACCCTCCGGGTAGAAGATACCACGACCTGAAATCGAATAATAATAATATATAATTATTTTATTCGACGTTTCAAGCTCCTGGGCCATGATCATGAAAAACAATCCTCCCAAACCCACACCGAAGGGTTCAACCCATCGATAGGGTCACGACGCTGTAGACGGCACACGAAACGGACACCCTGTTAGCAAACTGCGGGGGTTTAAAGAACCCCTAGATGAAGACTGGTCCGGACCGACCAAACTGGCCAGTCCGGCCCGCCTAAACTGGCCTGTCGCGTCCCGAACTGGCCCGCCTTGGCTGGCTTGGCCTGGCTGCCACCGGCCCGCCGCGGCCGACAGCCCTCCACCGTGCTGGGCGGCGCGGCGCCGTACCTTAGGCGACCGCCAGCGAGGATTCCATGAATCACCGAGACCACCCCGATGGTCTGTTTTTCGATCCGAAGGTACCTATGAAAACCTCGAGACCCCTTCTACACTGGTATGGATTCAAAACTATAAAAAACACAGTATAAATGAGATCTTGGGTTAAAACTCAAATCGCCTACTTCGTGGGTGAAACGCCGAAGATTCGGGTGCAGAACGACGCCTGCGACGCGCTGGAACTTGATCTGCCAACGATCTGCATCGAAAACGACTGACATCGACTCCTTCATGGGTTGTTCGTTCGTCGGTGAAGAGGAGGGGGGGTGTCTGCCCGCACAAGGGGTTGGGGAGAGATTTGGTTTGATTTTTATATTTTTATTTTTTAAAACAATCAACTCACACACACAACCCCGCCTCAGACCAAACCTCCTGAGGTAGAGAAAATGAGGTCACCCCTAGGGTAAACGTGTCGTTATGAACAAAACAGCGGGCTCTGATTTTCGATCTGAGAGTTCGTTCAAAATTTATTCGAGATGACACTCATAAATAAACTTTTCAATTTATTTATGGAAAGGCCCCTAGTGGATTTTCTCACAGTAGGCCCGCGCCCGCAATGTTTACACCCCGCCTAGGGTAAACAGCATGCTCCGGTCACTACCAGGCCCTCAGATTCACATTCTGAGCTACCATTTAAGAGATAACACACCCCCTCCACATGCATAGTGTAGAAATAAATAATATTTTTATAAAATTAATTCCAGGCACACCGGGCATCAGAATCGCACGTCATATTCGCTTCTAGATTTGGAATTATTCATAGGAATATTCCAAAGTCTGATAGGGCCAAAACCCGAGTCACTACATCCTCCCCACATTAGAACTTTTCATCCTCGAAAATCCATAATATTAAGGAAAGAAACTATACTCTGAATTGGGTCTCCCAGGACAGTGAGTTTGCCAACAATCTCCCATGCCCGGACACATAAGTTAGAAGGACTCATCCACCACACCTCAACACTATCCACCTTGGGCGGCACTCACTCACCCGCACAATTTTTAATTGCGTCTCAAAAACATGTCTCAGTGGGGGACAAATCCCTCTTCCTCATGCATTCAAAGAAAGTTGAAAAACACCCACATTGGGTTTTACCAACTCCCTGAACAAACCTCGTGCAGGAAACAGAAAGGGAAGAGTAACACTAAACAATGTCTATCTAAACTACTCTAGAATGTATAAATGACACAAGGTATACCTTTATCCATCCATGAAGATTATGGGACAATAGACTCTAGGGAATGCAAATGTCCTCACCCTCCAGCTCCATGATATCGGCATGAACCACCTGGGGGTGGGGGTGGTGGCACCTAATACCGACGACCACCTCCTACAGCTGCACCAACTCCTTCGCCACGTCCGCCACCCTAAGGACCTCCTTTATTGAGACGTTCCTGCTGCTAAGGCGTCCTATCGACTGGCTCACTCTTATCCACACAAAAGGTGGTACAATCTCTAGAATGATTTGCTCGACTGTCACAAGCATAAAACCGCCTCTCTTGAGGATGACCAAAACTAGCCATCGATCCCTAAGCCTCAGATCCTCTATCCTAGGGTCGCCTCTTGAAACGTCAGCCACGTCCAGACCCTTGCATATGCCACCAGCTACCAGCTGGCGATCCGAGTGAATAATTCTTAGCTCTCGCATGCCCAACACTAACCGGCAGGATCTGTTCAGCCAGAAAGCTCTCCACCACAAATGCTCATTCCCGCACTCTAGCATAGGTGGGTAAGCACAAGGAAACCACACATGCTCGGATGTACCTACATAGGCCCTTCTTGAAGGTATGATCGCTAAATAATGGGTCCCGAACTGTATCTAGGTAGTATCACGATAGGTCTGTAAACCTCGTTGATTACTCCTACATGGTCATTCCCTCCTGTCAAAGCCGTAGGAGCTCTTGAATCCACACTGACCTCAGAGTCACGAGATAGACCTCTTCCCTGAAGAGCCACTCAAACTCTTCCCACATGAGCGTCTCTTCATTGTGGGACTGCGTCACCAAACTCCACCATCGCCTGGAAGAACCATGCAGAAGGATCACTGCTAGGACCACCATTTGATATGGTTGTGTCATCACCAGGCGTAAAACTTTGGTAACTGCTTCGAGCTAGTCATCGGCTTCCTGAGGGTCTAGATCACCCCAGAACCTCTGAGGTTGCTGCCTATGGAACTCGTGCAATGCACTCATCCTGCACACAACCTCATCCTTCACTCCTAGCACAAACATCTTCCCGACTGGTGGTGGCTCAACTAGCGGGACACCTGGAGGTGCAGCCTCCGAACCTGCGCCCTGGACCACCACCTCAACACAGGGTGGATCATCACCACAATCCCACTGCGGAACCCTCACTGGCAATCATCATGGAAGCATCCATAAATACAATCATGATGCTCCATAGTAAAAGAGTATATCTAGAGAGCTGACTCAATAAGAATAAGGGAAACCCAAAAACCAATCCTATATGAGGAATGTCCCATTATTTTTCCCCTGCGACCAGTGTACGAACATACCGAGTCAAAAAGCAGGTTGTCAGAGTCCTGGTGAATGAATACATCGACCGCTGCACCAACACTAGAGTCCCTAGCCTGAAATCCGAACTTGAAACATCCTAACACTACTGCTATGCAACCCAAACCAAACCCAAAGCTAGACCAACTATGATCTGAGATCCCAATGTTGGAACCTCCTTTGATACCACTCTGTCACAACCCGACCAAATGGGGCTCAAGACGTGACTCTCCAAGTCCACCTCCAATAGGCCATGGGCTGGCGTCTAGCACTGAGTAGGCTATCACACTCATGGGGTAATTAACATTGGTAAATGTACACACACACACCCAAATACACCTCCATGAACCCGTGAAGAGATATATAAAACTGAAAAGAAAAGCATGCATACAACTATCCCACAACCAAAGTACAACAAAAGTACAATAGGGAGAAACAGGTCCCACCAAATGAAGACTGTAAAGGCCTCCAACCTGCTCGAAAGAAGTAGTACACTGCCAAAAGCACCACCGGAAATCTTCTCAGTACAGCACCAACAAGACTCCATGGTCAGACCTGCTCACTCAGCTCCACCTCCTCCGGGTCCTCCTGGGACTCTGTCGAAAGGCATGTGGTCTGCACAGGACACAAACATGTGCAGGCAAATCCTGTGTAGGGGTGAGTATAACAATAATAAGTAGGCACCCAAAAAACACAAAATAAAGGAGTAAAACTAAAAGGAAACAGTCCACTCATCCTAGCTAGAGGGAAACCATATGAGAGAGAAACTGCATCTCATGACCATCTTCGGCTAAACACAACTAGTCAGCTCAATACACATGTATGCCCATACATATACCATGAGAAATATAGATATACCCAACTCATGCACCATGACATAGGAGGTACCGACATCATCACCAACATCAGGTCCCAACTAGGGGAGAACACTCCATGATCTCTGTCATCCCAGATGGCACTCGTCTGAGAGATAACTCCATCGGGTCCCACACAAACACCTCAAATGCTCACATGAGAGATCACGCTCTTCGGATATCGTCTCTGAGGACATCACGCTGAATCAGCAGATTCAAAAACTCCTCGGATAGGGGATCACTCCCAGGGTCCGCTGGGGGATACCACAACCCATTCTGGCATTCGTAGATCTCGTAGATAGGGGATCGCTCCTAAGATCCACTGGGGGATACCACAACCAGATATGGCACTCGATAGAAACACATTACTCAGATAAGGGATCGACACCCGTTTCACGACGGTCACGACGATACCAAAACCCTATCTTGTACATCTCGTGTTGTAGGGGATAGAAATGAAGATGCCACAAACCTACAGAAACCACGCGCTGAGTAGGGGATCATATAACCAACGATACCACAACCCTAAAATAAACATCATGCTGAGTAGGGTATCATATACCCGACGATGCCACAAACCTAATGAGCACGAAACACCACGCAAGGGATCATATTCTTGATGATGCCACAAACCCTATGAGGTTAACCTGCTAGATAGGGGATCGCCACCCATGGAAAAGTGGTCACATCGATACCCAGAACCTGATCTAGGAAAACTATGCTAGAGGATCCCACTTCAGGCCTACCGGAGGGATGGTACAACTCTAACATATTTAACATCATATCGAGAGGATGACAAACCTATAATAAGGTTGTGATGTCACGTGAATCCTTATAGGAATGAACCAAGGGAGTACCCTCAACCACTGCTGGACCAAGTATTCCTAACCCGAGCTGTAACGCCGCGACCCTAGTTACCCAGAGTCGGTGCATTATTACATAACATTGGCATGATCACAAGAAAGATCAAATCTCGAAAGACCGATTGGTTTAGTAGCCTTGGAAACACTAGATATATTCATAAGTTTTACATTACATCATAAAGTGAAAAACTACTACGACAACATAATATCTCCGTAGTCCACACTATTATCCCCTCATAATATCCCTGAAGGTCATTCATAACTTACTTCTTCACATCCTGGGAAAAATAAAACATAGAAAAGGGGTGAGCTCAAATGCCCAGTAAGGATAACAATATAGCGGAAC
Organism: Viscum album; assembly: GCA_963277665.1. NCBI lineage: Eukaryota > Viridiplantae > Streptophyta > Magnoliopsida > Santalales > Viscaceae > Viscum > Viscum album. The sequence goes on along the minus strand of OY728159.1, from coordinate 832,046,458 downwards.
ATTCAAAAATAAGCATAAACATTTAAGGCAATGCATTACTAAAACAAAAGCCTTTTAAACTTGAACTTCAACATAGTATGGGAAAAGTAAAATGAAATAATTCCATTTACTTATTCACATGGATATTCTACTAATCGAATAATCACATGCAATATCAATAACCACATTCATAATGTCGGAATGCATAATGCTGAACTTTAATTTCTTTGTCAAGGCCTCGTCCCAAGACCTTGGGGCTAACTGTAACTGGAACCCAACCCGGAGTGCCTCTAATAACCGGACACCAACCCGGAGTGCCTTTAATAATCGGACACCAACCCTTAGTTCCTCTAATAACCGGAGACCAAACCGGAGTTCCTCTAATAACCGGAGACCAAACCGGAGGGCTTACTTTTACCGGTCCCCAACCCGGAACATACTTGTCTAACACATTCATCTGAATGAAAAGTTGGAATATAACATAAACATTCGGATTAAAAATAACTTATGAAATGTCAATACTTTAAACAAAAACCATGAGTGAAATAAGAATAACTTATCCACAATCAAAAATATCACAAAACCTTCAATAAAATATTGATGTTTTGTATCATAATAAATCAACTTCAAATAAGCTTAAAATCCATCAAAGGTTGTTGACATAGATGAAATCAAAACTATTTTAGAGAAATATCTCTTTTTTTTAAATCATTTTAAAAGCAAAATAATTATAAAATAATACATTAAATTTGAAAATATTCTTATAAGATTGTAATAGAAGCTTCGACGAATTTATAACGGCGGAAAACAACCGCACCCGCCGTATAAGTTAAAAAAACATTCTTACCTTAATTCTGTCGAAAAGGTTAAAAAGCACCTTGTTTGGAAAATGACGGAAAGATTCCTTTATAAACCACTTATAAAAGTCAAAAAAGGGTATAAATGACTTTAACCCATATTCTTGTAAATAGTAAAAATGTTTTAAAATACATTTTGAAGAAACATGGATGTGGATGATAAAGAGATCCCAGTAGATTATTACGCATAAACAACCTCGGATAATGAAGAGATTGTGAAATAAACCCTTACTAATTTGGAAACTTACGAAACATACAACCCATGAATGAAGTATCATACAATGAATATGTAAATACACATAAATTAAAGTGTATTACACAAAGAATATAATTATGGGCAGTACATACACCACACAAAAGTTAATGGTGGCAATATGGCATGAATCTCATAGAAATAAGGAGTGAGATGAAAACCCCTTACCACGTTAATCAACTGAGTCGTATGGCCAAAAGTTAATAACCACCAAATGAATTACAGAATAACATGAATATAAGAGAATCATGATAATATATATCAATTGGCCATACACAATACACCACTTTAAATAATTTAGTGGCGAACAATGGAAATCTCACGGAATTGAAAGTGAGATAAGAGAATCCCTTACTTTGTACTTTTTCCTTGGTCGATGGTAGTTTTACCTCCTGTATAATGGTGAAATAATTGTTATTGAATAATACAAGAATCATTTACTTTAATATGATATCATATATGATCTTTTAACATTGATTTGTTAATAATATCTTAGAATTATCGTCATTTCGGGTGTTAACGGGTTCATTTTACTTTATATTCTTTGTTATGTGAGCCACATTCGTTATTAATGGGATGTATATTATTCATATCCAGAATGATATCAAGTCCTTAAACATCATTTTTAAATCATCAAATGATAATTATACTTTAATGGTTACGATGGAGAATGAATCTCATCGCGTTCGTGGAGACGGTAGTCTGTACGTACACACGAGCGACAATATCATTCTTTTGATATTAAAATAATATATAAATGGATGGTATATAATATATACAGAATAATTAACATGTTATATTTATTATTTACATGAGTTACACATCATTATTATACCCATCCAAATAATATTAAATTGAATAACAATTACAACACGACGTGGAGACGGTAAGCCGTACGTACGCACTTATGGTGACATGTTATTCAAAGGGTGGATAGAATACTGAATATGGTTGTACCATATTTATAATAACATCACTGTATATATATGATACTGGAGTTATTTTTTTACAATGGTAACAACAAAGGAAGAAGAAGTGGAAGAAGAAATGAACTTGAAAAGGGGTGGTGAAAACATTACCTCTTCTTCGGGTTATTCCTTCTTATTTGATCAAAAGGGCTCCTTAGGTTGGCTTTCTGATCAAACTAAGGCCTCTAGGTTGTAGTGAGGGAAGTTGGGAGAGTATTTGGGAATATTTTGGCCGAACCAAAAGGCTTTGAGAGGTGTGAGGAATGAGTAGAAGTGGTCTCCTTTTATAAGGGAGAGGAGGGGCTCTTTAGGAAAGAGTGAATGTATTACTTTATTCTATAATTACATTCGGTTTATAATGGTCCAAAAATAATTTATGTCGAAGATAAGATGACTCATATTCTAAATAACATCAACCAATAAGAATTGGACAGGTTTTAGATAATATTTTAATCATTATAATCTTATTTATTTAAATTATTTATTAATGAGGTAAACATTGCATCATTATTGTGTCATTAATAATTTACATTATTTGATGTCTAAAAATTATAAATAAAATATCATTATGTAGGAAATCTTTTTAGCTTTCTAATTAATATTTATAATAGAAAATCCAACATGTATAACCCTAGGTAAAAATTGTTCTTCTAAAAGATGTAAGCTTATTCTATTTTTATTTTTATTTTAACTTTATTAATATAATGTGTCCCTACCACATACAAGTGGCTCCAAGGGGTCCCCAAATCGACCCAAGGATGCCCATGGTCGGGTATGTGTCCACCAATAAGGTTAGGACACGTTTTAGGGTAATTTAGTATTATTATAATATTATTTTTTAACCCTTATTTACCGGATTTACCCTTAACCATGGTAAATAAAATATTTACCACAGTAATTATTCAAAATGTCTAAAAATAAAAGTTACCTATTTACACAATTTGGACATCCTGATTCCAAATATGGAATCCATTTTTCTAAATTCAAAACACAGAAGTGGCAGAAATTAATTTAAAATTAATTCCCGCTGTCAAAACAAAAAGTGTGTTTTTAAGAGGTAATAACTATCAAAAGATTGACACTTGTTTATGTTCGGTTTAATTGTAAAATTATGTCCAATGACCAACATTATATTAAATGGTAAAAATATATTCTAAATATACTTTAAAACCACTCAAATTCACAATTTATCACTATTAATTATTTTGATTAAAAAAGTTGTTTTTAATTAAAATTTATTAATTTTTACTATTCATCAAAATATGAAAGTTATCCGAAGAGTACCAAAACTTCACCTTAGGATAAATTCGATATTCCGAATCCAAAAATGAAGTCCATTTTAAAATATAAAATATATATAATTTCAAAAAGTAGGTATTACTATTCATAATGGCTAGTTTGATTGGTTACGGTGTGTTAGAACTCGGTGTTGCGTACAACACACGCTAGCGTACCGTGGAAGCTTGTGATGTTTCATTTTAAATTTTTGATGTCCCCATTTAGTCAAAAAGTTTAAAATATAGTATCTAAAAAGGGTTCACTATTAAAATTTGGTAAAAGTGCAATACTGAAAATGAATTTGTTCTTACATTATGTCTAAGAAACTCATAATATGGATTCTAAAATTATAAGGATTATATAAAGTTTAAAATTTAGTTAACACTATTCATAACCTCTTTTGAACAGTTTGTTTGGTAAGTCATGGTGTGATTGAACTTGGTGTTGCGTGTAGTGAAAGTTATTGAATTATTTTGAAGAAATAACACACTATAAAATCTTGGGGTGTTACATTCTCCCCTCCTTCAATAAATTGCGTCCTCGCAATTTGAAATTGTTCTTCAAAAATAAAAGGTTGAAAATAGAGAATATATTTGTGGGAAAACCCACATCGAATATTTGGTTACTAAAATTTAGCCTTAATATGAGGAAAAGAGAAATGAAAGGGTCACCACCAAATTATGATCTCGATTAGGAGAACATTGATGGCAATTAGAGACATATAATTGGAGGAAAAACGTAAATATTTATAGGTAGTGATTGAGGTCATCAATCACAAACAAGTATAAAATTGAGGTCCTTAAACTCATCAATCTATGATGATTTGAAGTATCATCGGTTCAACAAAATATAGGGTATTGGGATAACACATTTTTGATGTTTCAAAATATCTTAGTTGAAATCCCACATCGAAAAATGAATTAATGAGGCCTCTATTTAAAATAAAGAGTGGAAAGTATGAAGATTACCGAAAATAACACATACTAGGGTTCCATGTAGGAAAATATGGATATGGAAGAGAAATCTAACCATCAATTATCTGATGGAGAGTGGTAGAGAACATGGCTATGAAAAGTCCAACAATCCCAAAGCCATAAATTAGTGATGATTTAAGGTACCATCTAGGACATCATTTTTGTTCTAAGTTTCTTTTCTTAATGTTGAGGAATTTATTTATGAGATTTGCAAAGATCATAAGGAGATATAATTACTTTATAATTAGAGTTTTATCCATTAATAAATTTCTACCACAAACTCATCTTTCACTCTAAAAGATAATAGAACATAAAAAAATTCTATTTACACTATTCGTATAGGGTTCCAAAATAAACGAATTTATAATTCATCTACAAGATCTTTTAATAAAAACTACATTATTTAATCCAGGACATCTCGTGGGCCAGTGGTCGGTGATACACCCTTGTCGCCCTTCGGTTGTGGGTTCAAGTCTTGTAGCCTTGCCAGACGCGACGGGATGCCGCCCGACCTCCAGGTTGTCCTTTTATGGCAATCCAAAATAATCCAAACTAGAACTATCCAAAATACTTCTGTCCAAACTCACAGTCCAACATCTATAAGGAAGGTAAACATAATGTAGATCCTTTTTACCCCATAATAGCATATGAATACCTTCATCATGTATTCTTTTAATACACTGAAACATCCTGAATTACCATATTCCTTATTGATTACATTCATTCTCCATTATTCCATATAGAATGCTGGATATACTTCTCAATCCAAAAATGTTTTAAACCCCAAAATGATGGAATATACAAATCATTAATCAGTTCCAAGGTAGTCAAGAATATCCAATATAATTTATCCAAAACAATCACATATTATTCCAAAATCACTACCTCAGTATCAGAACTATATTATGATTTATCATTCTCTCAACCATATATTTTCCAAAAATTTATCCTGCTATTGAGTCACTTTTCTTTGTTCCACACAAATCTCAAGTCCTTAATGAAATAGTACTGCAGTACAATCCTTATATACTCCATAATTATTATAACAAGTACATTGTTGATACAACACTCAATTGACATAATCAACATAAGAACTCTAATCATTCCTCTTCATCTATGGTAGTATCATAACTTGATTATTATCCAATAACATCATTTGCGGCATAGTCTGATGACTGGGACATAGGTTCGCGTAGTGTCCAAACTCCTTGCAAATGAAGCATTGTACATTTGAAACCATTTTCTTACCCTTGCAGTCACGTACTTTATGCCCTTTTCCTCCACACTTATAACAAACTCTCATTCCTTTCAGGCAGGTTCCAGGGTGTTTCTTTCCACAGTTACCACATATGGGAAAATTATTCTTTTCCCTCTTCCCTTTATCCATCTTTCTCTCTTCCATCCTTTTCTTCTCTTGCTTCCCTTCAAAGCCATAGGACTCAGTAAACTCGTTACTTATCTTATCAAGACATGATATTATTTCTTCATATGATGATAATAAATGGGAGAATATTTCTCTTATAAATTCTAGCTTAAGACCATGAAAGATATGATCCTTCCTTCTCTTTGAATCATGTTCATTTCTGGAGTTCTCATTCCTTCTACTGGGCCCCATTTCTAAACAATGTCATAAACTAGATCAGTTTATGAATCAAAATACATAATCCCATACATATAAAACACTTAACATAAATTGAACTATTTATGGATATAATCCATAATCATAAAAATATTTTCTTTGAGGAATTATATACTCATAAACCCTTCATAATGATTTATAAAGAAAATGAGAGTTATCCTAAGCATATCCCCCGGGAGTGTCGTAACCAAGAGTGCAGCAAGGCCCGTTGTCGTGCACCAGTTCCCGTTCGAGTCTAGCTCAAAGCGGTGTTTTCGGGTTTTACCCCTAGGTACATCTGTTCCAGAGCCGCCTCTACCTGCTCGTATCCAGACAGAGATGTATTGCTCGGAAAACTCACAAAATCTCTACAATACCAAAATTCTAGGAAGTTCTTCTATACTAATCCTCAAAGTTCATCTTAGGTCTACGTGCTCTAATCAGAGTTTATCTAAATCTAGCTTCCAAGGTTTGTACTAAACTTCCTCTCATACCAACTGTAACGCCCCGACCCTAGTTACCCAGAGTTGGTGCATTATTACATAACATTGGCATGATCACAAGAAAGATCAAATCTCGAAAGACCGATTGGTTTAGTAGCCTTGGAAACACTAGATATATTCATAAGATTTACATTACATCATAAAGTGAAAAACTAATACGACAACATAATGTCTCCATAGTCCACACTATTATCCCCTCATAATATCCCTAAAGGTCATTCATAACTTACTTCTTCACATCCTGGGAAAAATAAAACATAGAAAAGGGGTGAGCTCAAATGCCCAGTAAGGATAACAATATAGAGGAACATTCATAAAAAAGCATAAACATTTAAGGCAATACATTACTAAAACAAAAGCCTTTTAAACTTGAACTTCAACATAGTATGGCAAAAGTAAAATTAAATAATGCCATTTACTTATTCACATGGATATTCTACTAATCGAATAATCACATGCAATATCAATAACCAAATTCATAATGTCGGAATGCATAATGCTGAACTTTAATTTCATTGTCAAGGCCTCGTCCCAAGACCATGGGGCTAACTGTAACCGGAACCCAACCCGGAGTGCCTCTAATAACCGGACACCAACCCGGAGTGCCTTTAATAACCGGACACCAACCCGGAGTTCCTCTAATAACCGGAGACCAAACCGGAGTTCCTATAATAACCGGAGACCAAACCGGAGGGCTTACTTTTACCGGTCCCCAACCCGGAACATACTTGTCTAACACATTTATTTGAATGAAAAGTTGGAATATAACATAAACATTCAGATTAAAAATAACTTATGAAATGTCAATACTTTAAATAAAAACCATGAGTGACATAAGAATAACTTATCCACAATCAAAAATATCACAAAACCTTCAATAAAATATTGATGTTTTGTATCATAATAAAGCAATTTCAAATAAGCTTAAAATCCATCAAAGGTTGTTGACATAGATGAAATCAAAACTATTTTAGAGAAATATCTCTTTTTTTTAAATCATTTTAAAAGCAACATAATTATAAAATAATACATTAAATTTGAAAATATTCTTATAAGCTTGTAAGGGAAGCTTCGACGAATTTATAACGGCGGAAAACAACCGCACCCGCCGTATAAGTTAAAAAAACATTCTTACCTTAATTCTGTCGAAAAGGTTAAAAAGCACCTTGTTTGGAAAATGACGGAAAGATTCCTTTATAAACCACTTATAAAAGTCAAAAAAGGGTATAAATGACTTTAACCCATATTCTTATAAATAGTATAAATGTTTTAAAATACATTTTTAAGAAACATGGATGTGGATGATAAAGAGATCCCAGTAGATTATTACGCATAAACAACCTCGGATAATGAAGAGATTGTGAAATAAACCCTTACTAATTTAGAAACTTACGAAACGTACAACCTATGAATGAGGTATCATACAATGAATATGTAAATACACATAAATTAAAGTGTATTACACAAATAATATAATTATGGGCAATACATACACCACACAAAAGGTAATGGTGGAAATATGGCATGAATCTCACAGAAATAAGGAATGAGATGAAAACCCCTTACCACGTTAATCAACTGAGTCGTATGTCCAAAAGTTAATAACCACCAAATTATTTACATAATAACATGAATATAAGAGAATCATGATAATATATATCAAATGGCCATACACAATACACCACTTTCAATAATTTAGTGGCGAACAATGGAAATCTCACGGAATTGAAAGTGAGATAAGAGAATCCCTTACTTTGTACTTTTTCCTTGGTCGATGGTAGGTTTACCTCATGTATAATGGTGAAATAATTGTTATTGAATAATACAAGAATCATTTACTTTAATATGATATCATATATGATCTTTTAACATTGATTTGTTAATAATATCTTAGAATTATCTTCATTTCGGGTGTTAACGGGTTCATTTTACTTTATATTATTTGTTATGTAAGCCACATTCGTTATTAATGGGATGTATATTATTCATATCCAGAATGATATCAAGTCCTTAAACATCATTTTTAAATCATCAAATGATAATTATACTTTAATGGTTACGATGGAGAATAAATCTCATCGCGTTCGTGGAGACGGTAGTCCGTACGTACACACGAGCGACAGTATCATTCTTTTGATATTAAAATAATATATAAATGGATGGTATATAATATATACAGAATCATTAACATGTTATATTTATTATTTACATGAGTTACACATCATTATTATACCCATCCAAATAATATTAAATTGAATAAAAATTACACCACGACGTGGAGACGGTAAGCCGTACGTACGCATGTATGGTGACATGTTATTCAAAGGGTGGATAGAATACTGAATATGGTTGTACCATATTTATAATAACATCACATTATATATATGATACTGGTGTTATTTTTTTACAATGGTAACAACAAAGGAAGAAGAAGTGGAAGAAGAAATGAACTTGAAAAGGGGTGGTGAAAACATTACTTCTTCTTCGGGTTCTTTCTTTTTATTTGATCAAATGGGCTCCTTAGGTTGGCTTTCTGATAAAACTAAGGACTCTAGGTTGTAGTGAGGGACGTTTGTAGAGTATTTGAGAAGAGTTTGTCCGAACCAAAAGGCTTTGAGAGGTGTGAGGAATGAGTAGAAGTGGTCTCCTTTTATAAGGGAGAGGAGGGTCTCTTTAGGAAAGAGTGAAAGTATTACTTTATAATATAATTAAATTCTGTTTATAATGGTCCAAAAATAATTTAGGTCGAAGATAAGATGACTTATATTCTAAATAACATCAACCAATAAGAATTGGACAGGTTTTAGATAATATTTTAATCATTATAATCTTATTTATTTAAATGACTTATTAATGAGGTAAACATTGCATCATTATTGTGTCATTAATAATTTAAATTATTTGATGTCTAAAAATTATAAATAAAATATAATTATGTAGAAATATTTTTAGCTTTCTAATGAATATTTTTAATCGAAAATCAAACATGTATAACCCTATGTAAAAATTGTTCTTCTAAAAGATGTAAGCTTATGCCATTTTGATTTTTATTTTAACTTTATTAATATAATGTGTCCCTACCACATACAAGTGGCTCCAAGGGGTCCCCAAATCGACACAAGGATGCCCATGGTCGGGTATGTGTCCACCAATAAGGTTAGGACACGTTTTAGGGTAATTTTGTATTATTATAATATTATTTTTAACCCTTATTTACCGGATTTACCCTTAACCATGGTAAATAAAATATTTACCACAATAATTATTCAAAATGTCTAAAAATAAAAGTTACCTATTTACACAATTTGGACATCCTGATTCCAAATATGGAATCCATTTTTCTAATTTCAAAACACAGAAGTGGCAGAAATTAATTTAAAATTAATTCGCGCTGTCAAAACAAAAAGCGTGTTTTTAAGAGGTAATAACTATCAAAATATTGACACTTGTTTTTGTTCGGTTTAATTGTAAAATTATGTCCAATGACCAACATTATATTAAATGGTAAAAATATATTCTAAATATACTTTAAAACCACTCAAATTCACAATTTATCACTATTAATTATTTTGATTAAAAAAGTTATTTTTAATTAAAATTTAGTAATAATCACTATTCATCATAATATGAAAGTTATCCGAAAAGTACCAAAATTTCACCTTAGGATAAATTCGATATTCCGAATCCAAAAATGAAGTCCATTTTAAAATATAAAATATATATAATTTCAAAAAATATGTATTACTATTCATAATGGCTAGTTTGATTGGTTACGGTGTGTTAGAACTCGGTGTTGCGTACAACACACGCTAGCGTACCGTGGAAGCTTGGGATGTTTCATTTTAAATTTTTGATGTCCCCATTTAGTCAAAAAGTTTAATATATAGTATCTAAAAAGGGTTCACTATTAAAATTTGGTAAAAGTGCAATACTGAAAATGAATTAGTTCTTACATTATGTCTAAGAAACTCATAATATGGATTCTAAAATTATAAGGATTATATAAAGTTTAAAATTTAGTTAACACTATTCATAACCTCTTTTGAACAGCTTGTTTGGTAAGTCATGGTGAGATTGAACTTGGTGTTGCGTGTAGTGAAAGTTATTGAATTATTTTGAAGAAATAACACACTATAAAATCTTGGGGTGTTACACGAGCGACCGGCCACAACGCCACAACATTCACCCCCAAGGCCGATAACGAGGCTACCATCGCGATCCACGCAAAAAAACACGCAGGATATGCTATTTACATGCCCGAAACAGACAACCGGTGAAAAATAAACTATTCACCATAGCTAGCCCATGCGGTGACCACGCTACGATCCCGAAACTCATCAAGAAGATCATAACACTACGATCCCCTTGAAAAAACACACAGGATCGACTACCCGTTCGTCCCAAATGGACATCCAATGAAAAAAGTAATATTTATCGAAGCCAACCTGGGTGGGGCCCACACCTCGATCCTAGAACACAACAAACAAATTTTACCATTGCGATCCTCTCAGAAAAACACACAGGGTCAACAATTTATCCACCGAAATTGGAGTCCTGGTGAGAGAGTTGTGTTTCTCCGAAAACGCCCAAACCCAACCTCATAAGGCCCACACCCCAAACTCGGCCCCAATACCTTAAAACCCAGAAGAATAGTCCTCCGTACCATCAGGGCCTCAACGCCTCTGACGGAATGTCAATCGAACACTCCGGGTAGAAGATACAGCGACCCGAAGTCGAATAATAATAAAATCGTATTATTTTATTTGAAGTATCAAGCTCTCTGGCCACAATCCCGAAACTAAAAACTCACAAACCCACACCGAATTGTTCGCCTCATCGCCAGGGTCGCGTTGCCGCAGATGGCCTGCGAAACAGACACCTGGTTAGCAAACTGCAGGGGTTTAAAGAACCCCTGACGAAGACTGGGTCAAACCGGCCCAACCTGGCCGGTCTGGCTGACCAGAACTGGCCAACAGCGGCCCGAACCGACCTGCCCCGGCCAGCCCGCCCGCCGGCGCCGCTGGCCAACCCCGTCCGGCGACCCTATGCCATGCTGCGTCCCACCCCATCTCGGGTCCATGGCCCTTTGCCGCACTGGGCGGTGCGCCGCAACCCCTCAGGCGGCCGCCGCCGCTGTGCCTCGCCAGCCCACCGTGTTTGGCTGCCCCTCGCCGGCGTCAGTGCCGATGCGCCTAGGTGGCACCGACGAGGCTTCCACGGACCGCCGAGACCACCCCAATTGTCCGTTTTTCAATCTGGAGGTACCTCGGCGACCCTTGTGACGCCATCTACACTGCTATAGATTCAAAACGAAGAAAAACACAACAGAAATGGGATCGGGGGGTTAAAACTCAAATCGCCTACTTCGCGGGCAAAACGCTGAAGCTTTGGGTGCAGAACGATGCTTGCGATGCGCTGGCACTCGATCTGCCAACGATCTGCATTGGAAATGGCTGATAAAAGCTCCTTCGTGGGTTGTTCGTTTGTCAACGAAGAGTAAGAGGGGGTGGTGGTCTGCGCGTACAAGGGGTTGTGGGGGGGGGGAGACGAGGTTTGTTTTTTTTAAGTAATCAACTCACACACACGATTCCGCCTCTGACCAAACCTCCCGGTGCAGAGAAAATAAGGTCGCCCCTAGGGTAAATGTGTCGTTCTGAACGCAATGATGGAATCATATTTTCGATCTGAGACAATGTTTGTATGTTATTTGAGCTGACACTCATAAATAAAATTTTCATTTTATTTACTGAAATTCCCCCAGTGGCTTTTCTCACAGTAGGCCCGCGCCCGCAGTGTTTACACCCAGCCTAGTGTAAATGGCATGCTCCGGTCACAACCGTATACTCAGATTCCCATTCTGAGCTACTTTTTAGGAGATAACACAACCACAACACGAGCATAGTATAAGAATACTTAATATTTTTATAAAATTAATTCTGGGCACAACGGGGCTCGAAATCACACGCCATCTTCGCACCTAGCTCTGGAATTATTCATAGGAATATTTCAAAGTCTGACCGGGCCAAAACCTAAGTTGCTACAATTATTTTGGTAAATAGATAGGGAAGTTGCGATCATGGGTGGAGAGAATGTAGGTTTTGATGATTTAGTACCCTAAAGTGAATTAGGATTCAATCTTGTCGTATCTAGTTCAAAGAGATCCTATTTGAGCATGTTGGTTCACCCAAACTTTTATTTCATTCCCATATGAATAAAAATGAGATAGATTATATATCATATATAAACTAAAATATTATGAGGTGGGGAGGGCCCATAAAATACTAAATGTCCATCCAATGAGGTCTTATATAAAAACTATTATTTTTCCTTGATAGTCAGTGAACATGATATGTAATTATGAGGAAACAAAGTATGATATGTCAGGGTTTTCATGCTAGACTATTCAAGTGAGGGGATCTATATTCCATCCCATATTGACTCACCCATCCTCATGTTGGGGAAATATGATTGATTGGAGTCATTAATGGATGAACTATAAGTGAGGTGATATGATCACATTTCTCTTCTAAGATGTAGTAATGTATTGGAAGTTATCTCCAACAAAATACAAACATGGAGTAAGATGACCTGGATAGCTAGGGATGGTCAGGGTGAAATTGGAGGAGGGGGGGGAGGTGAATAGATGGGGTTTAAAGATTCATTATAATTTATAATCTCTCAGGATATGTGAAAATATAATTCCAATATGGATAATCATAGAGGTTTTTTAGTGTTTTCGTCATCACCTGAAAAATTGAGCCATCAAACTCAAATGTAATAGGGAAATTAAAAAATAAATCTTGATATGTTTGTGTATTAACATAAAACCATTGTTATTGTAAAACAGTGACTCCTCAAACCCCTCATTAATATCATCCATGTTATGATAATCTTGTCAATAAATAGACTACCCAACAAGTTCAACGACATGAATTTAATAAAATTATGTTTCTCTTCTTGTGTCTCTCATCAAATAAAATACAAGGGTGGGGATTAGGTTTTCAATCTATATGTTTTATTTATATATAAACTCTTATTAACTATGTCAATAGATTTAATGGTACAAAATATGGTGGTTTTATTAGAGATTTTGGTTTTGGTGTTACTATATAAGATTACATTGATGGAAGAATATAAGGAATCTTCACAAAGATGAATGTCCTGATACCAATATGACAATGATTGAATGATTCTCGATAATCTCAATGAGAACACATGATGCTATTCTATACTCTTTAGTTGATAATGTGTTGATATCCATCCTATTATATTTATCCTGATCATCCATTATTTAAAAATTAAGAAAAGAAGAAAAATATTAAATAAATAAAATTAATTTAGTATTTAAAAAATAAATTGATTATTTTTCATATTACATGAAATGTAGTTTGAATAATGCACAAACCCTTTCCCACTATATAAATTTCCTAACTATCCATATATTAGAAAAACTAGGTACATGATGTGTGTAGAATGTAAAATTATTGTGTTAGAAGATGGGCATATGATCTTTGTCGATTTCTTGATAAGGATTCTCCTAAAGAGGAAAAAGGAAATAGTAAACCCCATTATCTAAATGAAAATTATTTATTTAACCAGAAATTTCATATAGATACAAAACATTTTAATGGGTTGATATTTTTCATGGAGAATAAGGATCCATTCTATATTCATATTGGTGTCATATTATTACAAACATTGATAGATTAACATATGGTTCATAAGTGTACTATAATATCTTCCACGAAAATATTCATAACTAGAAACCTTCAGAGAAATTTCAAACTTAATACATCTTATCATAACATGGGAAAAATAAAAAAACATAATGAAGAGTGATTTCGTATGCACAATAATATAAAAAAGTTGATATAAATGATCACAGGGTCATAACATGAGCATAAATTTAATATATCACGATCCTAACATTTAGAAGTCATAAAATTATTATCATAGTTCATAATATTGGGACTTTTAAAAAAATCATGGAAATCAATAAGACATTAATCATATAGAAGGAAGAAAACATGATCCATTATAGAATTTCATTATCATATATCATAAGATTCTGACATATACATAATCATAGAAAATAATTTCCATAATAGTTGTATCTCACATCAAAGACTATAATTGTGGATTTTATTTATACCCAAAACCATTATTGAAGTCCTGTTTCAATCCCAAGATAGTATTAGTGGATATAGTCCCTTAATTAACTAGGATCACTCACCATTCTAGTCATGTTAATCACATTACATATCTACATTTACCTGATGAGTTAGAGAGATATATAATTCCATGCCCACCAACAAAAAAATGATAATAATAGAATGTGGTCCACAACATTATAAAACATTTATTATATGTTAACCCATTTAAATATATGGAATTTTAAAAGAATTCATCATAGGATAACCCATAGAAATGAAATGGGTTTCCTTAACATCTTTTCATCCTAATCATAAACCACCTAGAGAAAGAGTATTGATGGTATCACTAGATCACATCCTATAAAATATTATGTAATATATATGGATGTAATGATAGATGATAAATGGATTTAAAAGGTCATTTGAAACATTTATTGATGAAAAAACAATTCATTCATTGAATTTAGTTAATTAAGTTATTTGAATTTCCAAAATAGTATAAGAAACCTTTTTATTTTAAAATAACTCTTAAAACGTGTAATTTAATAGGTAAGTTTTTCATTGGTTATGACAGTAGTAAATTTCATTCATATGGTATAAGTTAATAGAAAACCTTCTACTCATACCATTATTAAAAAATCATAAAGTGCCTTGTTTTGTATCATTAATAGAAGATTCATTTTAATACTTTTGTTAAAAATATTCTCATAGGTAAAAAATTATTTAATCAGTCATAGATAAATATTAAAAATTTATTAAAAATATTTGGTGAAAACATGGACATGGAAGGAATATTATTTCTAAAATAAGAGATAATTAAAGTTCATTTTCCAAAAATAACACACTTATGTGTACCTAAAGAGTTGAAAATGGAATAAAAAAATATATTATCCAAAATAAAACATATTACAATAATTATCATGAGATTATTTAGATTTATATTATCAAATTTCAATATGAAAACAATGATCACAAATACTGTTAATTAATAATGGGAATATAACATAAAACTATTACCTCATTGGTAATGTTATAATTGTATTCCCTATGAAATTTTAACATAAAATAAAAGGTTGAATATAATAAACAAGAGAATAATGATGATATAACATTTTAATGTGTAGTATATACCCCAAATAAAATAATATTGGACTATGAAATAACATACATCCCAAAAAAGACAATTTTAGGGGAAAGACCCATACCGTAACTTCAACATTCATTGAAATAAATGTAACCTCTTGTATAATAAATTATAAGTTGTTATAATTTTATATGTTAATAAATTACATAAATATAATATAATTTTTGGCCCATTTATAGAATTTAAATATCCATATATTAGTAATTTCCCTTTATAAATCATCATTTATGGGTGCTAATAGTTTCATTTATCACGCGTATTTTAGTTCAATAGT
This sequence comes from Viscum album, assembly GCA_963277665.1. NCBI lineage: Eukaryota > Viridiplantae > Streptophyta > Magnoliopsida > Santalales > Viscaceae > Viscum > Viscum album. The sequence continues at coordinate 832,030,457 of OY728159.1, read as the reverse complement.
TCTAGTCCATGTACATTGATCACGATTACATAGTTAAAATTCTATTAAAAATTCATTAAATATCAAATATATCAATTATATATATATATTTATAATTATTTATAAATGATATATGTAAAAAATTATCTTACATCTTTAATTGAAATTGTAAGTGGTACATATAGATGAAAGTTGTTTTAGTTTTTTAAAAGTAATGAGAAAAAAAATTCAAATTCAAATTTAAAAAGTCATTATTATATTATATAAATAATTTATATTAAATAAACATATCATTTTTAACTTCCATGTAAAAAATAAATAAAAAATCCCAACTATTTATGGACAATGTAGTCTGCATGTATGCATGAGCAATGACCATGTTTAAAAAAAGATCCATCCCTGAAAAAATAAAATGGATAATTGTGAATTCATAATACTAATAACATTTCATTATACTTATTATAATAAATTTATTAATTTATAAGAAATAAAATATATTTAGGGAGGAATTAATATATAAAAATGAATGTGATGGATTAGGGTGATTACCTATTATTTAAATGAACACTTTTGTATATCCTATTAAGGATCCTTCATTTGGTATTTTGGAATTATTGTAATCTAAAAATTATTGTAATTACATTTAAAATGTATTTCATCGGGATATTTTTGAGCTAGAGGGATCATGGTGGTGTGAAAAAGAGAAAGGAGGGGCGCCCTTTTAAAATAGAGGGCTTGGGAACTCATGGGATTTCTTAAAAGATTAATTTATAATACAATCTTTATATATCAAAATGATTTTAAATTTCTAGGGTTTTGAATATAAGGTTGGGTGGTGTTTACATCCCATCAACCAATAAAAATTTTACAGTCATTTATGTCATATAAACCCTTATCTTTTCTATTATCCACTTGGTTATCCTATTTTAACATTAACCGTGGTGACGGCCTTTTTTCCATTAAGAGGTTGTAATTTTATATTTAAGGTAACATGTTGCCTATAAATATACAAGTGATAAAATTTTATACCATATATTATCCACCTTCTCCATATTCAATATTTTTTTTATTAAATAATTTAAAAGTCTGTTATTTTGATAAAATCAAATTAAGGTCAATTTTGACAGTATTCAGTTATTTTGAGTTTAAAGAAATAAAAAATGTTTGTGTGTGAACGCAATATATAAAAAACACTAAAAACACTTATTTATCTATAAAATTAATGTAACACTAAAACTCACTCATGTTATATTACTTTTAATATTTTTACAATCAATTATTGGATTTTTTTTCATTAATTGATGACATAATGTGTTGCATTTCATAAGAATTTTTTGTAATTATATAATTATAAAAAAAAGAAATAAAATTAAATCATGATAATAATTTAAATATTCTAAAAATTAAAATTTATTTTCATTCATATCATTCTTCTATTTCTATGTGGAAATATATGAGATATGTGAAACAAAGAGAGTGATAATTTGTAACTTTCTTATCAATATATATTATATTGGTTATTATCAAGTAATACTATCTCTTAAACAATTAAATTTCAAGATTAATATTATAATGGTTGATTTTACTTCACCCAATATGAATCTATGTGAAAAATGGCGACCTTAACACTTATTTTTAACCTATATTAACCTAACTTACCCATTAATGATGTTATAGATTTTACCATAGTTACTATTCATAAGGCCAAAAAAATAAAAGGGCCCTATTGAAAAAATATTGACCATAAGATTAAAAATATCAAATTTAATTTATATGATTAAATTTATATAAGTGAATTATATTAATTTTAGAAATATGAACACAATACACAATGAAACCTCATCTTTAGAAAAATTGATTTTTAAGAAAAAAACTTGGAAATTTTGTAATACCATGACTAAAATATATATTAATGAGTATTTACATATTTATATTAATATATAATATAATATATAATATATAAATTTTTAAAAATAATAATTAATTTATTTTAATAACATAAATAATAAATTAAGAAAACAACTTTTTTTAAAAATAACTTATTTTAATTTTTTTTATTTGAATTATTAAATAATTGATAACAAAAGAATTAATTTTACATTATGTGACTATATGTTTTTTTTAATTTTGATAATAATTTTCATTCCAACCCATCCAATGTCTTGGAGATAACTATCCAAAAAAGTAATTTTATTTTTTATCATGGTTTATTTAAACATGATGTTGTGTGTGATAGAAGATATCAAATAAATAGAATTATTTAAAGATAAATATAATCTAAAATATCAGGTTATTACATTAACTGCTCTAAAAATGAATTTCATTTTCAAATTTTATCACTATGATATAATCAAATGAGGATATATATGTTTCATTATGTCCTAAAGTTCCCAAGTAGCTACTTCGAATTTTTGAATCCATTAGATACATTTCACTAGGTTAGTATCCCTATTATACTTCACTTTTTCTATATATTCGAAGATTTATAAAGGAGTTACATTCTATAAAATATCATGTTTTAATTGTATGACCTATGAATTAAATACATGTGAAAGATAAGCTATGTACTGTCTTATGAGAGATACACGTAACATGTTGTGAACATGACAGAGGTTCTATAGATGTCACAAGAAATTAGATATCATCCCTACTAGACTATAAATTTTGAAAGGGTCAATATAGTTATGGATAAGATTTATATTATTTTTAATCTACAAATATTCATATTTTTTAAAATTCATAGGGAAACCTTCTCACAGACTTCAAATTACAGATCATGTCAACCAATGAATGTAAAATTTTTCTATCATATCAGATCTGCAATGAAGTGATACTGAATGGATCTACTATTAAATTCCATCTCCTCATCTATATAATGTCCCATTGTACTTATTTCTATTTATTCATCACATAAATTATTCATTTTACACTTATTTCTATCTAGGTCTTCATAAGAGTCCATATGAATTCTTGAGTGAAATCTACTTCTGTATGATAATTAAATTAGAGGATGTTATTGATCCCAAAAACTAGAGAAATACATAGTATAAAATCTCATCAGATTCTATTATGCTTAAATTGTTCACTCCGAAAAACCATATTTCAAAGGTTGATAAGATGTTATGAATCTCAACTATATATCTATAGCTTGTTCGACAGTTCAACAGAGCATCAAAATAATCCACTAATCCAAATCAGATATAATAGACCAGGGTAACCCTTTCAACCTTACCACTTCTTTAATTTATATTCTTGAAATATGATCAAGATATAAGTAATATCTAATAAAAATTAATTGTTATATGTTTTTTTGTTGAGTGATTAAAACCAAATTGGAATTATTGGCCTTACATATTTTGGGTGGTCTGAAAAGAATTTCCATGGTGACATTTTTCCAATTAAAGTCTATTATGGGTAATGTTTTTAAAATCCCCTTATACTTATGTCTCTAAAAAATAACATGCTAATATACTAAGCATCAAAAAAATTATTCAGCAATATTTCCCTTCATGTCCCCAACAATAATTACTCATTCATCTCTTGATAAATTTTTTTACATCCATGATGAATATAGAATAATGAATTATGAAACTCATCTAATAGATCCTTATTCAAATGTGGATAGTATGTAATGAGTACATAGTATCTAAAACATTTCATTCCATCATAATCATGTTATTGTTCGAGGTTATTTCTCATCATCATTTGTATCTATATATCTTCCTTCTTAAAATCATTAACATTCACTTGAATAGATGGTTGAACACTCAATTGAGATAGATTATATTTCTCCATTTTCACTATGATTCCAAAATAAATAATTTTCAAATCATGTTATATTTGATTTTTTGTGATCCTCATCATTGATAATGATAAATGATCCTATTAACTTATAAAACCATCCACCATGTTCACTTTCCCATGGTGGTTTTTTGTTTAGAAAACACATTATTTAATTATATCCAACCACATTCTTAAGATCATATTACACTATTTATTTATGAAAATAATGTTTAATATTTTATGATCAGCACATATATAACTTTGTGCTATGTAAATGTTATCAATCTATATCATTAATGAAAAAAATACCATATCTAACTACAAATCCTAAGTTAGATATTTTTCTCATTAACCATAAATTGGTTTGAGGTAGTAGTTGTCTCCATATCACTCTATATAAGATCACATCCCAGTACCCTATTAAACGAATCACTATAGATTAAAGACCCTTATATAATTAAGTGTAAATTAATAAATGTGATATTAAATAACCTTATCATATGTTCCATGAAAATTTATTCGCATTCATCCATCTAAATAAACATTGATCCCCTCCATATGAACATAGTGACTGGATTTGATAATAATTATATATTATAACAAATTCATCTATAATATCCATCTAAAATAATGAAACTACATATATTAGTCATATTAGTTGGTCAAGGTCAACATTCATTAACTCTTTTATTTATATGATCTACTCGTATTCCCTCACTGGTGATTATACATCCCAATAATGAAATTTTATGAAGAGAAAATCTGCTCTTGGTAACTTCTTCATAAGTCATATCCTTTCTCAAGTTCTAAAGAAATTCTTAAATGAAATTCATAAACACAATTTCTCTATGTATATATTATAAAATAATCTATAAAGACTACCACGAACTAAACAAGGTAATATCAAAAGACTCAATTCATTATATCCATAATGATGGAGGGGGAATAGAAAAAACTAAATGGAATCAGTATAAATTCATATTGTCCTTAACTTGTATAGAATTATATCACATGTATATTCACATTATTGAGATTTAATTGATGAAAAGATGAATTATTTGAAATCTTATAATAGTATGGATCACCACAAAGTTGATCAAAAAATGAATTAATACAAGTACAATATACATTTTTTGGACTGTGTTCTTTCTATGTTATCATTTCATTGATTTATCATTATTCATAACTAAAATAAAAAGAGAACCTCAAGTTGATACTCATTACTAAATAAATACCATGTAAATATTTTTCTTATTCCACATATTTACTTCATGCAACATAATCCGGGTCATTTTATATATACTCTTTGAAATTTTTATAGAAACATGTATGATTTTTATTGAATGAACAACTTCATAATTCGATGGAATACCTATAAATTAATCCAGAAACATAAAAAAACGTCCTTAAAAAAGAATATGTTCGATGTTGAGTTTCTTCCCAACCATCAGAGTTAAAAACACCTTTTAAATTTGAATAAAGAACTATGTAATAAATGTTATTAAAATAATATATTCATATTTATAGTCACACAAACAAAAAATATTAGTTTGGTGCGGAATATCAAACATATCACCCTTATTCAAAATTTTATGTGGGATTTTGTAAAGAATACATATTCAAGGCCAAAATAACATCAAATTCAACCAGAGGAGGAATAAATATAGTTACAGAAGAACATTCAAAAAAACATCAACCATAGAAGAATCATTAACTTGATAGGTGATAATCATTCCATTAGTGGGATCCACTCGAAATTTAATATCTAATAATTTATGAGGTATTTTAATACCAATATAATATTATTTAGATATAAATGAGTTGGTAGATCTAGAATAAAACAAGTCACTAAAAATTATCGAATGGATGGTAAGTGTACCTTTCACCACATCATTATCATACCCAACATAAAAGTAGTGATTTTATTATATTTTCAGTTATTTCATGGATTAAGTGGATACTGAACTCAGTCACTATTAGTACCCATCAAATTTTATCACTGGTTAGGATAATTCCCATACTCCTTTAATTTAAAACATTGTAGTGTATGTGGTTCTTTATATGAATCTTTCTCTATATTTACTTATTTAGTTAACATCTACTGATAAATTCAGAATTTAATTGCCAAATGACCATACTTTCCATTCATAAAAAATTATAAGAACCCTTAAGGAAATTTCAACCATGGTTTCATTCACACTTCTATAAAAAATGAAAGATAATCTTCTCATCTCAATGATTTTTGAAATTTCTTATGTATTGAAAAATTATTTTATTCTCAAAACTATGGGATGAATATGTAACTATAATATCCATTTCCAACAATGTTTTATATAAACTCATTTCTTCAAACATAATTATGTTTCCAATTGTTAATTCCATTTGAGGAATTGGTTTAATTCCATTGATGAATTGATTGAAAAGACTTTTATATTAGATGATAATACTAGAATCATACCTTGTAAGCCTCATAACATTTTTCCTCACACATAGAAATGGATACATCATACATTTTTTTAGATCAAGGAATTAATCTCCTCTTATTATATGAAGAATATAGGTATTTTATATATTGTAAAATATATTGTTAAATTCCTCCAACTCTATGGATTTAATTTGTTTAAATTTACTTGTAATCTTGAAAAGAGTCTATCATTGGTCATGTTTTCCTTCCATATAATAGACATATAAAATAAAATTTTCAGGATTTGAACACTGTAAGATTGAAAAAATATTTTCAATAGTATAGATCCATTTCTAAAAAACATCTAGATTAGTGGAACCATTAAAAAAGTGTGTTTTTCCTCCATAAGTACTCAATAGAATGTTTTTCTCTCCATTTCTTGTTTTATATTTTTTTCATGATTGATATTGTGAGAAAGTTGTGTGATCATAAAAATGATATTTCCTATTACAGATCCCATAAAAATATCTCTTAATGAGGAAAATAATTTCTATAATTCCCTAAAATAGAAAATTAATTATATTTTATATGTGGACTATATGACACAAAACACCAACCATGGTAAGAAATATCACAATAAGATAAATTATGATAAATTTATATTATGATAAATTTAATCATAAAAATTTCATATATTACATTATACAATGAGATTATATTACATTACACACAATATAAATTTTATCTTTCTCTACACATAACACTGAGGATTGATTTTATTACATGAAAAAATAACATTCTTTGATGGCTTGTGTTACACACATGACCGAGTTTTACCAAATAATATTAATATTATTATTAAAAATGGAAATTATATTATCAATTTTAAATTAGAAGTCAGGAATACGATTAAACTAATAAAATATATGGTATACCCAAATATAATATGCATTCATTGGTTTTCAACTTATTATAAATAAAAATAATATTCAATTAAATGTAAAGTAGATGTTTTTATAAAAAAAAGTATTTTTATGCACACAAAGTAGTTTTTTTCTTAATAAATAAATTTAATTTCTATTAGTGATTGATATTGATGAAATTTAAATTATATATTATAATTTTTTGTTTAAAATTTTTTTTCAATATATTTGATTGGAAAATATAGGAACAATTCCAATTTTATGCATAAAAGCAATATTTTTCTAAAGTCAGTTTTACCGGATTTCAATGCATTCTTGTTTTAAAAAAAACTTCTTGAAAATTAATAAATATTATATGAAAAATGCCTATTTTTTGGAATATTAATGTCAAAATTATATTAGGTTTATTTATTTTATGTCATGATTCATTTTTCTGATGAATAGTGAAAAATATTGAATTTTAATTTAAAATTTTATTTTCATCTAAATAATTTATATTGTTAAATGATATTTTAATGGGTATAAAAGTATTATTAGATAAATAATAAATTTTTTAATTAAATTTTTTCACTATAATTATTTTTAAATTGAAATTATATAGAAAAAATTAGTGATTTTTTGAACATTTTAACTTTAAAAACATGCTTTCACATCCTATCTATGTGATTTATTTTAAATTAATTTCTTACAATTATATTATTGGAATTTATAAAAATGGATTCCGTAGTTGTAATCAAAATTATTTATAATTTCTAGTAATTTCAACACAATTTTTTGGCCTGAAATTTTAGTGAATGATATTTAAATTAATTACAGTGAGTAAAGTCAAAATGAGTTTACTTAGTGGTTAAACTTTATTTATTATGGGAAAATGACCTTGAAACATCTCCAAACCACATAGAATTGAAATTTTCGACCATAAAACCCCTTTTATATAATCGGCTTCATTATTGGAGGCACATTATGTAAGGGAGACCTACTTATAGTTCTTAACATTTTTAATTTACACAATGCCACTTCTTTTACCCAATAAAAATGAACTAACCCCCTACACATCTTCAAAACTCTCAATGTTTGGTTAATAAAAATCCTAAAAAAATAATATCCCAAAAATACCAATCACAATCCTATAATCATAACTTTTAGAAGAAATAAAACCACTGATGGATTTTGGTATGAACCAAAATGAGTAAATCGAATAAGAGGTAATGTTATTCAACGATCAATTTTGTATCATTTATTTGTCTACCACATCAACTAAATATATATATTAAAAATATAATAACATAATTATCCATAATATATTGATTTTTAGTTTTATTATGGGTATTATCTACACCGACACACAATTCTATAAAATGGGATATATAATCATCATTCGTGTGTACGTTGGACTAATGCCCCGTGAAACCATATAATCCATTATTTCATTACCACTAATAAATGATGGAAATAAGGATGTATTTTATGTTTATATATGAAATATATAATTTATATAATCTATTTTACTACTTATATATTTTTTTAATAAACATATTGTTGGTCGGAGTAGAGTACTCAATAGGGGGGAAAGAGTATCTAAAACAATTTCTGATTAAAAAGAACTCTTAAAAAATGTTCCTCAATAAATTTAAATACAGCCCAGTCAATCATGGTTATACATATATAAATGTTTGACTATTTAAATAACTTCTTAGAAGATTGATTAATTCCCAGTAATCATAATATCAGTTATTAACATTAAATTTGAAGCTATTCTAATAAGTAAAATCAATTATAACTTATTTCGCATATTAACTATTAAAGTAAATGTATGATTTGTTAATTAAACAGTAAATAGAGAAAACCAAAATAAATAGCACAGTGGATATAAAACAAGTGGTTCAGTCTCAAGTTGAGACCGAATCCACTCCACTTGGTGATCAACTTCCACCAAGAAGTTTATATATATAAACATGATCCACACCCTAGATAAGGGTTAACAATAATACAAAAGACAATCTAGGTAACACAAACTGTTCCACAGTTCTTCGTCAGAATGAACTAAAAGGTCACACAGGGACCTCTTACACACTTACGCATGGGAATAGACAAGTGGAAATGATATAAGAGAAAGGATATATTGTATCCTTAACTTTGATGTAGAAGACAATGTGTGTTTTTATATAGACACAGACACTAATTGAATCATAAAAATAATACACAACAGAGCAGAAATAATGAGATACGGTTAGATGTTCTCAGGGTGTTAGTCTGTGTAGCTCTAGGATTCTAGGGTGAGGTATATGCTGAAATCAAGTCATCTTGTGGAATAAAAAGTATCATAAGACTGCTAGATCTGGCTCGTGTTCTTCTTGGATTTGATGGTGCAAAAATGGTCTCGACTACATGATTCATGTATGCTTTGTGTATTCTTTATCTGTTTCAGGTTGCATGAAATCTCGTGCTTCTTCATTATCATGCACACACTAGTTTTTCTACTATATTGTCGTCACCATATTCATCATGATCTTCTCTTTTCTTCTGGCCACATTGTTCCTTTTATTCTGGGAATTCATGTGTTGGAGATGACATGATGAATGTATTCTTCACCTCATACCTCATATTATAAGGTGACATGTCTACAAAGAAACATTAATTATGTCAGTGCATTTTAAAACTTCAAATATGACCATTAGAACTTAAATTTAAGAACAATAAAACAGTTTAAGAAATGGTGTAACATTATCTCTATAAATAGTGCATCCATGGAATGGTGTTTCCAAGAAAAATTTTCACCTTCTTTGTCTTTCAGTAGTGAGACAACTATTATGGCGTAGGTGTATAGAGATCAAGAACCAGTAGAATAGATGTGGTGTTAGGATCATAGTGTCTGGATGGTCACAATTTCTGGATAGTTACAGTTTTCGGATGGTGACAGTGTCTGGATGGTTACGGTGTCTGGATGGTCAAGGTGTCGGGATAGTTATGGTGTCTGGATGCTTACAGTGTCTGGATGGTCATGGTGTCTGGACTGTTATCGTGTCTGGATGAGTACATTGTCTGGATGGTTATAGTGTCTAGATGATGACATTGTTTGGATGGTTACAGTGTCTGGATTATTAAGGTGTCTGGATACTTTACTAGAAAAATACAACTAGTGGCAGACTCACGATTTCTTAAAAATAGCTAAATCTCTACACAAAGACATAAATAGTAAAATTCCTATAATTAATTAAACTTAATCACTCATAAGAGAACATTATAAGAAAAAATAGTTTTTAATAACTACTTAAGGAAAAAAGAATATAATCATATGTACACATAATATTAGATATATTAAGAAGGATTAACAAGATTTATAAAATGTATATGATTTGTGATCATTAAAACATGATTAACACATGAGGAGTCCTACAATCTCCCCCATTTCTTTGATAAAAATTCCTGTGAGTGAGAGATTCATTCTTATTTAATTTTTCTCTTATTTAATGCGAATTTACAACATATGGAATAAATATTTATTCTCCTTTTGGGTTTATCAAAAAGAGTAAAGAAGAATTATACAATAAAAGTGCACAATGAATTTTATGGATAAAAGGTTTCATTAAAAACATTATATAAAACATCCCTATCAAAAGATAGTAGTCATCATTATTAACTGGATGATATTATTTTTACCCTTTGCAACAACATCAGAAGAAGAAGCCATAGGAGTAGATGTATAAGTAGAGGAAGGGAGTGAACCAGTGGACAGAGAAGGTAATGGGAGTCCATCAAAAATAGAAGGGTCTAAGGTTGGTGTAGTGGAAGACCGATGAAACTGTTGATCAAGGAAAACAATTAGGATCTGACTTAGATCTTTAGAGATAGACATAGAGGTATAGGCTAGGGCAGAGGATGAGAAGGAAGGAATACTAGATCACAGGGGAGCAGCTGTAGGAGTGAAAATGGAAATAATTTAGACATGAAGATAAAGCCTCAAAATATTGATGAAGTCAGAAATGATATCACTAACATACTCTATGGATTTCTCAAAGTCATCCTTGTTCTCCATAAACATATCCACCAAAGGAGTTAAATCATTGAGCTTTTGGACTATAGTTTTGAAATCTTGACTTATCGGAGGGATCCTCAGATTCTCCACAAGGTACTGGAAGTGGTTGGTCATGTCATTCTTAGAGAAGATCCTATTGAAGTAGAATTAAAAATTCTTAGAAATTTCATGCTGATCATCATTGGAAATATTTGAATGAATTCTCACCAAATCAAGAACTTTTTCACAGTTCATGACATCTTCATATAGAGGTTCCTTGTCAAAGCCACTAAGCACATATTGATGTTCTTATTTGAAAAATGTTCAGAGAAGATCACTGGCTAAAGAATGTTGAGATGATTTTCCTAAAGTACTTGAAGTAGTTACAACCAAGGTAATGGATTTTAGATGATTTAGAACATTTTTGTGACAACCCTTATACTCATCAGTTAACTTGTTAAGACCAATATCAAGATCACGTATCTCTTGAACAATATGCTTGTTTCTGTCAGCTACATTTTCAGCTAGGGAAGTTAAATAAAGTTAAATAAGTGAGGATTCTTCCTATGGGGTATGACTAAAAATATCCTCAATAGGATAAGAAATGGGTTTTGGTCTTGAGGTTACCACTCTCTACATTTCTTCAAGCATTCCTCTAAGAGTTTTTACTTCATCACTGAGTTGTTTGTTCTCAACTTTGACTTCATGAATCTCATAAAGAAACTTAGGATTAATCTTTCAGATGACTTTTTCCAATAACAGGGTGGCATCTCTCTCACTTAAATTGGTTACATGATCCATTTGGGTATTAATGAGTTTATAAACTCCAACCAATAGGGTAACTCTAAAAGCATTCAGATCATCCTTATTCACCAAGATTGAATGTTATTGTAATGTTTCAGGAATATAATTTGAGACATGATCAGGTTTTTTAAAAGAGATATCTTTAGTAGTAGATTCAGTTTCAAATGAAACATAGTAAATAAATCAATTCGTTTAACTAATACTTCTTGGGAATCAGTCACATCAATATAACTAGAAATGTTTTACCATGTATCCGTTGATATTGGATTAATCAGATTAGGGACTTCAATGGATTCTATATTGGGGGACTACTCCACCTCAATAAGGGAATCTTTCTCTGGACTTAGTGATTTAGATCCTTGATCTATTTCCACAAATTAACCCCTAATTTCCGCAGCCATTTCCCTTCTAGACAACTGAAAGGTGTGCTCCATTCTCTCTTCAGTAGATGGAATAACATTAGGAACAACTTGTTTCTCTAGGTGTTCCTCAAGAGTAGTTTCTTGTACAACAGAATTATTTTCTTCTACAATCTCTTCTTCAACATTATTTTTACATACCTTGGTAACATGTTATACTTTGGAAGAAAGTTTTTCTTCTAGATCAAAAACATATTTAGGAACAGTCATGTCCTTCTTAAATAAGACATGTGGAGAAGATTCCCTATCTTCCCTAACCTGAACAGTTTCATTCAGAGGTACAAAAACCACTTCTTCTTCTTCCTCATCAGATTATTCAACAAGTTCATCTAGTTCCAAACTAGGATTAGAAATATCCATAGGTCGTGAAGGATCTTCCACCAGATTAAACATTTCGTAAAATCTATCATTATCTTCCACCCAATATTTTCTCCATGGATTCCAATTGATTTTAATTCTCTTTTCTATAACTTTTGAACGAAAGAACTCATAATCCTTAATGGATTCTTCATCTAGTCCAAAAAATTAATTTGCGTGAAGCATAGCTAAGATTATCCATGAATAAAACAGGGAGTTTGAATTGGAGGTTGTCTTTTTCAACTCACACATATGGTGTATAAAATAATTATATAGGATGATCTTATGTGCATTTTTCAGGATATGTATCAAAAATACATCCTGATATTTTAGTACAAAAAAATCACCTTTTCTAGGGATAATAATATTCTGAACAAACTTAAACAAGAGTCCAGATTCACTATCTAGCTCGGAAGCTATGGCTCTCTTCTTAGTTTCATTAATCGTTAAACTTATCAAAGCTTATTCCAAAAAAAAAGATCTCACTCAAAGGTGGAGGACCTCTCTGGTAGTCCTCACAAATACCCTAATGAGGTATCCTAAGGCATGCTACCCATAACCTCGAAGAAAATGCACAAATATGACCATTGATCCAACTTCACCCAATATATCCATCTTCTAAATCAAAAGATAATTGAACATACTGGTGAAACTATGAAAATATCTTCAGATAAATAGGAACATCCTCATTTGTAAACCAATTCAGCCATCATTTCTTTGTAAGAACTTTCAATACCAATGATGTAATCGACAGAATACACATAGGGAATATATTCTTTTCAGGTATCGCAACTATGTTTACCAGATGAGGAGTCATAGGGCCTTTGGGTTCTAACTTCAGAATGATTTTCAACTTCTTCTTTGAACTGCGCTTCTCAGGAGTTGACAACGATGGGCATTTTATCCTGGGCATTCACCAAAGGTTTGAGATAGAGAATGGTTGACCGAGGGGTTACTGTTTGAGGAGGAGATCTCAAGTGAATAATGAGTGAAAATTCTTTAGTTTTTATCATTTACAGATATCAAGCGTCATAGGATCAAACGTGTGGGAAATAAAAAAAATAAAACAATGAATTACTGCGATACAGGTTATATTGTATAAATAAAACAATAAAGAATCTTTACAGTGAGACGGTAATCAACATTCATGATGAGACTGTAACAAGTGTTCGCGGAGAGACCGTAACAGACATTAACAGTGAGACATTAACAGGAGTTCATGGTGGTTCCTAATATCATGATTTCCAAACTCTGTGATTGTATTGTTCGGGATAGTAAGTGCAGGACAGTAACCAATCAATATCAACAGTGAGACCATAAACATGAAAAAATATACTTACTACTTAATATTTATCATTCCCAATTATTGTATGATGTAATATATTCATTCATAATTTAGTGTTTTTGTGAATATATCAGAAAGATGATATTTAGTTCTAATGATTCCAAAGTGAGGTCACATTTTTTTTAATAATTTCTTTAAAATGATGTCTTACATCAATATTCTTTTTCGTAGAGTTTGAAAAATGATTTTAGAGATATTAATAGCACCTGTATTTTCACAATTTATAGGTACATGCATGAATTGATATCCATAATCTAGTAAGGTGTGTTTCATCCACAAAATTTGGGCACAATAACTTTTAGTAGCTATAAATCCTATTTTTGTAGAAGATAATACAATATAGTTTTGTTTCTTACTAAACTATGATATTAGAAACTTGACTAAAAAGTTACATGTTCCAGAGGTGCTTTTTATATCAAACTTATAACCACCGAAGTCGGCATCAGTATAAATCACTAACATAAATCATTGTCCTATGGGATCGAAAAGTCCTAGATTGAGTATATTCTTGAGGTATTTGAAACTTCTCTTAACATCATTTATATGAGATTCCTTAGGTTTTTCTTGAAAACAACCACACATACACACACTAAACATAATGTTAGGTTGGCTAGAAGTTAATTAGTGTAAACATCCAATCATTCTACTATATGTGGTTTGATCAACTGATTTTACATCTTCATCAAGATCTGACTTACAAGTTTTACTCATTGGAGTCTCACTAATTTTAGTGTTATCCAATCTTAAAAGATTTATATGATCTGTAGTATATGTACATTAATTTAAAATAATACCACCATTATTCGGACAAATTTTAAATCCAAGAAAGTATTTGAGTCCATCCATTAAACTCATTTCAAATTCATTTTGCATCATTTTAGAAAAGTCAATACATTATGAATTTTTTGAATATCCAATTTTAATTTCATCAACATTGATTTGAACTACTAAAATATCATTAAAAATATGTTATATAAAAAGGGTAGGATTAGATATTCCTTTTGTAAAGACTTTGGAAATAAGAAAAGTACTTAATCTATCTTACTGAGCTCGTGGAGATTATTTTAAACTATATAAATCTTTTGATAATTTTAAAATATGGTTTGGAAAATGAGGGATTTTAAAACCATGGGTTTCTCAACATAGAAATCATTAGCTACATACCCATTTTTGAAATGCACTTTTGACATCCATTTGATATAGTTTGAAATTCAGATGTGTAGCACCAACAAGTAGAATAATGATGGCTTAATGTCTAGCTACTAGTAAAAAGGTATCTTCATTGTCAATTAATTTTTATTGAATATAGCCATGTGAAACAAATCTAGCCTTGTTTCTAACTATATTACCATCTTCATCTACCTTATTTTTAAATACCCATTTAGTGCCTATGGTGAATGTGGCTTTGGGTTAGTCAACCAGTTTCCAATATTTGTTCCTTTAAAAATGATTATGTTTTTCAGGAATAGACATCACCAAAAATTCATCATTAATAGTATTATTAATGTTTTTAGGTTCATGTTGTGACAAGAATAATTAATGTTCGCCCTGATCTCTAAGAGAAGCTCTACAATGAGTTCCTTTGTCTATGTATCCTAAAACAACAACTAGTGGATTCTTCTTAACAGTTCTAATATCTCCTAAAAATGGACTATTGATTTTAGTTTCTTTAATAGGGTATAGTACATTATGAAATGAATCTAATGAATTTCCAAAACTATAGGTTTTCATCGATTCCTTTATGGGAAGGTAATAGGATTTTGACTCAGTGTCCATATTTGATACATCATCCTCCATGTTCTCTAGAGTAGTCTTATGCTAGTGTGGTTTTGTTTCATCAAAATGGGTAGATTATTCCACAAATTTAGTTGTTTTGTAAAACACTCTATAGGCTTTACTAGAGATTAAATATCCTAAAAAGATCCCTTCATCACTCATTGATGAAAATTTGTCAAGATTTTCCTTAGTATTAATGATATAGACTTTTCATCCAAATAATTTGAAGTAGATAACTATGGGTTTTCTATTTTTCCACAACTCAAATGGATTTATATTAAGTATTGGCAGAATTTGCACTCTATTGATAATATAACATGTTGTATTTATAACTATAACACAAAAATAAATAGGTAAGTCATATTGAATAAGCATTGTTCTAGTAATCTCTTGCACTACAACCCCATTCTGTTGAGGTGTTCTAGGGGAAGAGAAATTTTTACTATAGCCATTTTGTGAGAAAAATGATTCAAACACATAATTTTCAAACTCACGGAAATGATAACTTCTTAATGATTTAATTCTGAGTCCACCAATATTTTCTACAGTTTTCGCATATTTGGTAAAATGAGACCAGGATTCACATTTGTGATCCAAAAAAAAGTCCAAGTATATATTGAATAATCATATACAAGAACATAAAAAAAGTGCATCCCTATTAAATCTATAAGCTATAGTTGGTCCAAACAAATCCATGTGAAAAAATTCAAGAGGTTGAGAAGTTACCACATCATTCTTTTATTTGAAGGAAATTTTTGGTTGATTTCCCTTTTGACGAGAATTACACACTTTTTCATTTGGAAGATCAAGATTGGGTAGTTCTTTGACTATGAATTTTCAATTTAACATTCTATGGGAGTGAGTTTTATAGTGTCCTAGTATCCTATGCCAATGCCAAGACACATTGAGAAACACCGTAAAAGGTGAAGCACTTTAAGAAACTAAAGAATTTATGTTAAAAGAATATACATTTTCATTTCTTAATGTAGAGAAAAATATTCATTTTTAGAATTAAAAACATTGAAAGCATCATTTTCAAATGTAACATGAAATCCATCATCAAATAATTATGAAATACTAAGTAGACTATATTTCAATCCATCATCAAAGGAACTTTGGAAATCAAAACTGATTTAGAGTTTCCAATTTGGCTAAGACCGATAATTTTTCCTTTCACATTGTCACCAAAGGTGATATGTCCTCCATAAATTTTTAATATAACCATGAAGCATGAATAGTCTCTATCTTGTGTCTTGAACACTCAAATTCCATGTACCATAAGCTTTTATAGGAACTCTTTAAGAAACTTTCCAACAAAATAATCAAAAAATTCATATTTTAGTACCCATACTTGTTTGGGTCCTGTAATATTAGAGACTAGTGCCTTAGAAACCCATATATACCTCATAGGTTTCCTATAAGCATTGTGAAAAGTATTTGAAAAATATAATATTTTTTCTCCAGAAAGGTTTGAAACAGTAGAGAGTGTATCCTAACAAGAACTATCAGAATGTTTTATCGATCTAGGAGTAAAGCTGTTTTTCCTAGATTTACAAACAAGATTAGTTCTTCCAAAATTCCTTTTACCAGGTTGATATCCAATGCCAGTATTATATTTAAGCCAAATTTTTTACCTAGAATTTGTACTAAGGTATCTTTTCCATTAGTAAACCTTTCATGATCCTTTTTCAATTTCTACTTAGATAGTTTTAGTTCACAATTTTCTTTGAGTAATTGACCATTTTTAACTCATTCAATAGTGATTTTAGTATTAACATTTGATGTAAGAGCATGTTGTTTCTTAAAATTATTGTATTTATCTTTTATTTCATTTCATGTCTCTTCAAGCATATTATAGTACTCAAAAATTTCTTCATTATTCATATTTTCAGAGTCACTATCATCTCCAGAATAATAAGAATTGTGTACAAGAGATTATAGTGTTCCCTCAGATATGTTTTTCATAAAACACATATTGGCTTTGTTAGCCTGTTCTACATGTGAAGATTCTGAGTCACTTGTACATTCCATAAAATCACTCCATGTTTTTTTCATAGACTTTTTATAAATTCTATCTTTGTCATCATATTTCTTTTTGTAGGTGAGCTTGGGACAGTCAACCTTGATATGTCCCTTTCCTTTACATTCATAGTAGACAATCTCATCTGAATTTTCACTTTTTTCTAATCTTTTTTCCAACTTATTTTTTGATCATATCATCCCTTGAAGTTAGGATTTCTAACAAAGTTATTCTTCTTGTAAAATCTCTTAACTGTTTTAACTAGTTGAGCCATCTCCTCATCACTATCAGGTGATGATTGGTCACTA
This sequence comes from Viscum album, assembly GCA_963277665.1. Taxonomy (NCBI): domain Eukaryota; kingdom Viridiplantae; phylum Streptophyta; class Magnoliopsida; order Santalales; family Viscaceae; genus Viscum; species Viscum album. The sequence goes on along the minus strand of OY728159.1, from coordinate 832,012,324 downwards.
CTGGAACATTCTATAGAAATTTCCAATTTCCTTTTTTTTGTGTTTAGAGGTGGTGGTCTTGAACACAATATATTTTATTTTGGGTTCAAGCTCCACATCCGTGTTGACTTTCATCTCCTCTTCATACATCATCAGTTTTCTAGTGAGATATTTTATAGGTATCATGCGGATGTCGCATGACTCTCTAATAGAGATAGAGGATCCTCTCTATATATCTAGTAGACACCTGATAATCCTCGTGATTTTTTCATTGGTAGTGACTTGTCTCCCAAGAGAAATCGTTGTGTTGACAATTTCATTGAATAAGAGATATATGTTAGAAATATGTTAATCAGGTTTCATTTTAATGTTATCATATTTAATAGAATAAGTATTAATTCTCATTTCCATTACCCTAGAAGTTCCTTCACGTGAAACAGACAGGCAATCCCAAATTTCAAGGGCATTTTTACTTGTAGAGAATATATTAAATTCCATATCTCTTAAAGGTAAGTATAAAGAATTCATATATTTGAAATTTTTATTTTAGGCAGTTTTGGTAGGTTCATCCCAAGTGATTATTTTAGTAGAAAAAATCTTATATTCGTCTATAATTGAAGACCACATTTCAAATCTCATACTTTCTAAATGAATTTTCATTTTATAATTCCATTAAGCCTAATTGGATCCATTAAATTATGGTGGTGTATTTGTTGCAGCAACTTACAATCTATTATCAATAATAAAGAAATACTTTAAAAGATCTAGAAATTTGGAAATGATAGAAATTTATAGATCATTAATGTACAACTACAATCACAGTTTAATAGGGTATAAAAAAGAGCCTTTAGAAACAATCCCTTGACACTAAATTTTGTTCGGAGTAGAGTAATCTATTGGGGTGAAATGAGTATCTATAAAAAGATTTGTTTAAAATGTTTTCTTAAAAAAGGTTCTCCAATAAATTTAAATACATCCCAGTCAATCAAGGTTATAAGGTTATGAATGTTTGACTATTTAAATAATTTTTTATAAGATTTATTAATTCTCAATAATCTTAATATCAATTAATAACATTAATTTTGAATCTATTATAATAAGGCAAATCAATTATAACCTATTTCCAAGATTAACTATCAAAGAAAATTTAGTGATTTCTGAATTAAAACATCAAAATAGAGAAAACTAAAATAAATAGCACGGTGGATATAAAACAATTGGTTCAGTATCAAGATGAGACATAATCCACTCCACCTGGTGATCACCAGCCACCATTCAGTTTATATAAATAAACTTGATCCACACCCTAGATCAAGGTTACCGATAGTAAACAAGATTGTCCATGTCACACAACCTCTTCCATAGTTCTTCATGGGAATAAACTAATATGTCACACATGTACCTCTTTCACACTTATCTGTGGGAATACACAAGTGTAAAATGATGTAAAAGAAATGAAATCTTGTATCCTTCAGTTTGATGCAAAAGACAGTGTGTGTATTTATATAATCACCCACACTACTCGAAAGATAAAAAAAATACACAACCGTGCATAAATTATGAGGTAAGGCTATAAGTGATCTGAGTGTTAGTCTATGCAGCTCTAGACTTTTGGGATGAAGCATATGTAGAAATCGAGTCCACTTGTAGAAAACAGAGTATAGTAAGTCACCTAGATCTAGATCATGTTCTTAGGGGAGTTGATGGTACATAAATGTTCTCTACTCAAGGATTTGATTATGATTCATCTATTATTCAGGAGTGTCGGGTTACCTGAATGCTCGTGATTCTTTGTTATCGTGCACACACTCATTTTTCTGTTACATTGTTGTCACAACAGTCATCATAATCTTATCTTTTCTTTTGGACATGTTGTTCTTTTTATTTTTGGAATACATGTGTTGGAGTTGACATGATGCATGTATTTTGCACCTCGTACCTCGTATTTTCAGGTGACATGTCTACAAATAAACGTTAATTATGTCAGTGCATTTAAAAACATCAAATATGATTATTATAAATAAAATTGAAAAATGAAAAATTTATTAAGAAATGTTGTCATAGTCAGTATGTAAATGGTGTCTCCATGAAATGGTGTATCCATGTAACGGTGTCGCCTTCTTTGTCTTTGAGTGGTGAGACAACTATGATGTCATAGATGTATAGAGATCTAGAACTAGTAGCATGGATGTGGTGTTAGGATCATGGTGTATGGATGGTCATGGTGTTTGGATGGTCATAGTGTTTGGATGGTTACAGTGTCTGATCGGTTATGGTGTCTGGATGGTCACAGTGTCTAGATGGTTACAATGTCTAGATGATTAATGTCTCTGGATGGTCACAGTGTCTGGATGGTTGCAATGTATGGATGATTACGGTGTCTGGATGGTTATAGTGTCCGGATGTTTATGGTATCAGGATGTTTACGGTGTCTTGATGATTACGATCTCTAGTTCCTTTGCCAGAAAAACACAACTGTTGGAAGAGTCACAATTTCTTAAACTTAGCTAAATCACTGTACACATACATAAACAATGAAATTCATAGAATGAATTAATCATAATCACTAATAAGAGAGAATTATTCTAAAAAAAATAAAATACAATAATTACTTAAGGCATAACGAAACTAATCACTTGTACACATGATTTTAGATAGATTAAACAAGATTAACTAGCTTTATAGAATGTATATGATTTGTGATCATTAAAAAATGCTTTACACATGACGATTCCAACACGTAAAATCATGATTTCTATGTTATGGGAATAATATAACATCATCTATAGACGTGAGGACTAATCCCCCTCAAAGCGATGTGATTCATTCAAACATTACATAGAATGTATTAAGGATGTTTTATTAAAAATATGTGTTATGTAAAACATTAATATAATACTATAATGATAATATAAATATATATCATCTAATTTTATTTATTTTAATACAAGAATATAATGGAAACCACGTCCATGCAAATGTACTGCCTATCGTTTCCATGAATGGTGTATTTAATTTCCTATCTCAAGATCTTATGGACTACAATTAATAAATTGATATTGAATAAATATTATATTTACATAAAGTTATATATTTTATATATGGATAAAAAATTATATATTTAATAGCAACAAAAAATAATAATTCAAAACATTCTCTATAAACCCAGAAGTTGTTACCTAAAACGATAAAAATATGGAAATGTTATTAATGGATGGGTAATACAAAATTATAAAAGAAAAATATATTATATATTAAATATTGATAATGATATGTTATAAGTTAATAACATTCTTAAAATAATTGTATAGATGTTAAATAACATTATACTAAAGGAAGTGTAAGGTATCGGGATTTCATAACACAATTTCCTTTTATTGGTTAAACTTATGTCATTGGTCTTGTTATTACAAGAATATACGTTAAATTACCTCTAAATGTATTATAATATCTATAAAATTTTATTTTTTGGATATAATATTGTAACAAAAAATTATTACATAGATTTAACTCACTCCAATGATTTTATCATTGTAAGGGTATTTCTAGAGTCACATTTATTTCTTCAAGAATCATTCTATATTCACCACTATTTTCATTTATATGTTGTGTATACATACAAAATGAAATTTAGTATCATGAATGTCGGAATCCTCATATTTTAACGCTAAAAAATCGTGTTTAAACTATCAAAAATCATGTATAAATTGTTTTTTACTTCTCATGTTTTAATTCTCACTAATCATGTTTAACCAATCATAAATCATGTTTGGAGATTGTAGGACTCCTTATGTTTTATTGATTACAACTCTGGGTTTAATCTCTCACAAGATCTTGATTCAGAATCTCACAAATCATGTTTTAATCTTGTAAACTATGTTTAATAATATTATATTTTGTTTCAGTATCAATCTGGTTAATCTTAATCCATTTTAGGAATATTAGTTCTTATGAATGATTCTATATTTTCACTAAGTCTGTGAGAAAATAAGTTCTCTACTGATTCCAGATTTTAACCAAGATTGTGGCACCGTAAGCCTATTACCATTTCTATATTCTTATAGTGGGCCTGAAATAGTCTCCTTTATCCATTTCAAAGACAGTGTAATAGGAGACCATTCAATTTTTTTTGAAAAAATACTAGACATTGTTACATGAGACACTACTTATCTAACACCGTAGTCTCGCTACCGATTACAGAATTTTTGAAGCGATAGACACCACAACTGTGTTTCCGACTTCAAATTTCAACACAATTATGGAATCCTGACTGTCTCACTATGACAGTGCCATAGTGACTATCTCATTGTGACTATTCAACTGTGACTGTCACACCGCAACTGTGACACCATTCCATACATAACCATTTTTTCTATATTTTTCAGGTTAATTAACAATTTATTTCTAACCGTCATATTTGAGTAATTTAATAACACCAATATAATTAATGATATTTTGTTTATATGTCACCTGAGAGTATGAGGTACAAGATGTAGAGATCATGCTCTCTGTTGGAGATAACTAAGACATCCCGAAGGATAAATACACGGTGGTTCACGAGCTGTAATGAGTATAAGAAGTTCAATGCATGAGAATAGAGCAGAATATAAACACTAAAGAACACATGAATAACTCTCCATTCTTATTGGATGAAATACTATGGATTAAAACATCTAACATCCTCATAGCTGAATCTCTATTAATAACAAGAGTTGCAGAGATAATCCCATCAAACTGGAAACCAGAACACGAGACTCACGATACTCTATTTCCACCAGAGGTCTATGATATCATATCTGCTACATCCTATAAGTCCATAGATTTATATAACAACACTTAGAGAATTTCTAAAACTTTATCATTATATTTTCTCTGTTGTGTAATGTTTTATTACTTTTTGAGAATTATGTGTGTCCGTATTAAAACACACTATGTCTCTTACATAAAACAATAGGATATAAGATATCATCACTAAAATATATTTTTAAACCTTTTTTTACCCATGTATAACTATGGAAGTGGTCCGATGTGACAAGGTTGATAGCTTTCTCATGTAGAAAAGTGGATGAGGTCTTATGACTTGGGCAATCTTGAGTACTATTGTTATCCTCGATCTTGGGTATTGATCAAAGCATTATATATATATATATATATATATATATATATCATGGTGACCGGTGATCACCAAGTTAAGTGGATTAGGTCTCGTCTTGAGTCTGAACCACTTTTTTTATCCATGACGTCTTTCAATTTAGTTTTTATCTATTTTAAATTATATTTCAGAAAACTAAATATTACTTTTATAGTTACTCTTGGATAGTAGTTATAACTTTTCTTCCTTATTATATTAGTTTCAAAAGTTATATCAATATCTTATATTTATATTACTAAAAATTAATCAATCTTCTGAGAATCTATTTGAGCTGTCAAAAAATTATAAATTTTTTAACTTAATAAACTAGCCTATTTTATTTTAATTGGTGGAATATTTTAAAACAAACTTTTTAACAAATTTTTTTAAAGTAAATCAATTCAACCCCTCTTTATTGTCCTACTCTGACCAATATTTGGTATCAAATGTGTTTTTAAAATCCCTATTTTCAATGTTTTAATCTGTTTAAAATATTTTTTAACTGTGATTTTAAGTTTTTTTAAAGATCAAACAAATTCTGTTATTTATAAAATTTTAGTTCTTTAAAAATTCTACACTTTATTCTTAAGTACGAATTATATATTGGATGGTGATTCTACCATCAGAACTTTATTATTTAATGGAACACATTATGATTAGTGGAAAATTAAACTGAAAATTCACATAAAAAGTATGAGTTTTATGATTTGGTCTTTAATTATAGATGAATATAAGATTCCTTCAACTGATAGGAACACTTGGGATTACCCAACCAACAATTCATATAATAATAATTGAAAATCCTTGAATTCATTCATTGTTCATTAGGATACGAAGAGTATAACCAAATTACGTCATGTAAAACAGCCCAAGAAATTTGGGATACATTATTTCTTTCACATGAAGGAACCTACAGTGTCAAAAAATGAGACTTAAAAAATATAAAATTACAAATTAAAACGTTAAAATTAATCATGATGAGTCTATTTTTGACATGTATCTTAGGTTTAATGAAATTGTGAACACTATGATCTCACATGGAGGAGCTATTATAACCACGGAGAAAATCATGATAATACTCACATGCTTACCAGATAGATGGAGAGGGAACTCTTTTTTAATTAGTGAATATTTTGATATTATCAAGATACTAGTCAAGGAGTTGATAGGAAATATTATGATGTATGAGGAATAATTAAAATTCAAAAAGAAAAAGGACTATGAAACAAAGACAATGGCAGTTCCCTTAAAAACCTCTACGTCCAAAACTAAAGAAAATGAAAATGAGAAATTACCAGCCCCTGTAGAATGTTCCAATAGTGAACAATCAACACTAGACAATGGTGAGGAAATGAATCAATTAGTTAGATGATTTAGGAATATTTATAAAAGGAATAAAATTTTTATAAATCCCAACATCGAAGGATGAAAATATCACAAGGGAATATGAAAAATTTTTGGAAAATAAGTGACAAATATGAAGAAATAATCTGTTTTGAATGTAAGAGAAAAGGACATGTGAAAGAAGAAAATATCCAATTAAACTATAATATGAGATATGAGGATAAAGATTAAAAATTTAAAAATCCAAAAAGAAAACATGAAGTGCTTCTGAGGATTGATCAAGTGACTGAAAGTCTTAAAATGATATAAGGGATTACAAAGACAATATTTTTTTATTACATACACACCTATTTCACGCTGGAATTGGGGATGACCTCATTGGTGTAAGGTTAAAATATTCCAATCAGTTTCTAACGATTTTGTTCATAGGACAAGAAACATCCAATGATTCAATATCCATTTGGACCAACATTCCATAGGTAGGTTCTCATTAGTTATGGACCGATGAGGTTTAAGAATTTTCATTGGTCGAGAGGATGGGAGGTCGGAATCATCACACCTTTTTGGGGGGAATTATTGTCTACACCGGGACTCTCTTTATAGATTTGAGTTATGTTCGTGAATCCTTATTAAATTACCAAGTATGAAAATGAGCTTTCCTTTAGATCTGAAAATCAATGATTGATATGTATGAGATTTTAGAGAATCTTTTATATGTATTTTAGGTTCTTCATTGATAGAGAATCATCTATATTTGTCCGATATTCTTAGTGAATGGTATCCTTATACACATTATATAGAAATATCTTGGTCATTATGATAACCATACTGGTTTTAAAACCACTCAGCGGGGCACTTGAAGTTTCTTGTCATTCAGATGGACATGGATTATTTCATAGTTTGGGTCATACCCGCAGATGGGCTACCTATGTATCCTTGTTTAGAAAAGGGATCAACACCCATGTAGTTCGAGTAAAGAAGTATAAAGTATGCCTTAATGATGGCCTAATGAAATATGTCATAATTACTTTTACACATGAAGCGCACGTGAGTCATAAACGGTGTGATAAACAAGAGGTATCAGTAAAACCTAATGATTGTGCCACGAATGTTGCAATCATAAGAAATTAAGTGGGTCTTATATATGTATGGATACCCAAATAGATGAGGATTAGGATTTACTTTAGGGAAGAAACCCAGGAACTAGGTCCATAAAGGTATATGCGATTTATGGAGATTTGGATACTTAATTTAGGGATTATTCTTGATAAGGATGCACAAATTAGAGGGGACTTATGAATGGGTTTTACTCCTAAGAAGGAAGCCCAAATAAAAAGTAAATTAAGAATGGGGCTTACTCATAAAGAGGAGGCCCAGGTTAAGGGGAATTTATGACTGGGTCATACTCCTAAGGAGGAGGCCTAGGTTAAGGGAACATTGAGACTTGGGATTACTCCTGAGAATGAGGCCCCTTGAATAGGGAACTTGGGGCTTACTCCTAATGAGGATTCCAGGATTAGGGAAATTATGATTGGGGATTACTCCTAAGGAGGATTCCAAAATTTAAAGATCTTGGATTGGGGCTTACTCCTAAAAAGAAGGTCCAGGTTAAGGGACATGGTGCTTACTTCTAAGAAGGATGCCCATATTTGGGAATTTGAGATGGGGGCTTACTTTGGAAATGAAGTCCCAGGTTAAAGATCCTCTCATCTTGAACGATGAGGTTGAATGAATGAAATATCCCACCTTAGTGATATAAATGTATTTAAAACACTATGTTTTGAGAGATGTTCCATAGATTTCCTTTAAGATAAGGAATTTAACCAAGGAATCTTGCCATAAATGGATTTGAAGAGGGTCCTGAAGACTAAATCTTGAACTGGAGAGGTGGATTTGAAGAAAACAAGTGAATAGTCAGGATGGGCACCCAAAAAGAAAGAGGCGTGCAAGTCCTACGTGGGCGCACAAGTCTTGGTCACACAAGTATACTTGTGCGACACATGGTTACTTGCACGACAGTCTTCCCATGGGGTAATACTTGGGAGAGACTTGGCTAAATCCCTTAGTATTATCCATAAAGGCTTACAATGGGGTGGTGCATGAGTTCTGTTGAAGGTGTAAGGAGGCACAAAAGTTTCTTCATTTCGCTTATGGGTTAGACACTTAGGCGTGCATGTGTTGATGAATTTCAACACATAGGCCTTATTCCCCCTCTTTAGATCTTCGGTTCTAGGTAATAAATTTCCTTATAAATGATCAGAAGGCTTTGAGAAGAGACTAGGGTGCTGAGAGCTCAAATATGAGTTTCTGGATTTTTCCGTCCCGAAATGGGGGCCCCACAAGGGTTTTTATAGGCCTGTGAAGACCTTGGGAGAAAATCAAATAGGGTGCGCAAGTCACCTGTGCAACTAATATGTGGCGCTTAAGTATACTTCCACGACCATGATGAAACTTGCACGACCGAAGTGTGAACAAATCCTTGTACATTCCTTTGTCAATATTTGATGTTTCTTTAAAGGATGAATCACTTTGGACTAAGGTATTTCACTTTTTCAGTCATTAGACTCTGTGATGAAAATGAGGGTCAACAAAAGTCCCCCCTCAGAGTTAGATCTGTAAGGAATGAGGATGTGACTCTGAGGTAAAGAAGAAAACCAAGGAAGGGATATATATTCCTAGAATAGGGAATCTTCGGGCTTCTACGGATATCTGTTTCAAGGATAATCCCTATGAAGTGAGGGCTTATGTCAGACAGCTGGAGATGCTCATATATGCCATCGACGATTCCATTACTTTCACCAAATAGGTGAAAGAAATGATATATCATGGCACCACTGAGGGGACTGGTAATTCCAGAGATGAGGAGTGGCATGATTACGTGGCTCCTAAAGATGTAAGTCTCTTTCCTTATTTACTTTGAAACTTGATTTCAGTCAAAGATTTTTTACTCAAGGAAATTATTTTATTCATCCTGTAGCTTGCAAAGAAAGGAACTTCTGATGTTCCTTCACCACAGTATAGCACTGGTGGTACTACCATCATGGCAAATGAATCTCCTTGCGATCCAGGTGAGATATCTCCAAGCCAGAAATCCATGGACGAGGAGTTAGAAATTTATTTTCACTCTCCAATAACTGTATTTGGAGAGGGGACTTTCAACACTCACAAAAATCCAAAGACACAAAGGCATCGAAGGAAGAATTCCACAACTAAATGCTTCATCAGTAGTGGTAAGTCCTTCGGATAGTCATGAGTCTTAACCCTTGAAAAGGTTCCTCATACTTCTTGGGATTGTAGTGGATTATTCAATTTCCCCATTGAGGGAGAAGACTGGACCTCCTCTAAGAAAAATAGAGGGTGCTGGTGAAAAATCACAAGTTCATGCTGGCCTGGCTGTTCCTAAAGAGGAACCAGTGTTTGTTCCCAGTATCACCCCTACTGCTACTGCAAGAAGAGAAGAACCTGCTTCTGGTAAGTTAACAATGCTTCATAAAATGTTGAATGAAACATCAACTGACTTCCATTCTATGATACTTTAGGTTCAATCCCTGCACTAGAGCTTTTGGCGGCCAATACAACTGATGTCACAATTTTATCTGAAGAAGCTCTCTAAGATTAGAGTCCGCAGAATGAGGGTTTCTAAGAAGAGAAATCAAATGCTCCCACTGGTGAGATTAAATAGGAATATGAGATAACATTGGATGAAATAATGGAACTTGGTGCATCTTTGGATGATTTTTTAGATAATGTTAAATTACCATGTAATTTAGAAGATTATGGACGTGAGTGTTATCTTTCGTCTTGTTAAAAAATAATTTTATTACATCTCTGATCATGATCGATTGAAATGTGCAGTTCCATTGGAGCAAGCTACTGAACTGCCAATGCCTGAAGGGGATATGGACAACCCTACTATTGTAGAGATAGTAGCTCAAGTGGAGATAAACCTGGAAGAGCTTCCTGAAATTCATCTTGAAAATCCTGTTGAAGCTAGGAAGGATGGGGGAGGAGCCTTATCATGTTGTTGATCTACTGTTGGGTAAGGAATAACAATATTTGTGACTGTACTTAATTTTCGAGACATCCCGTCAACTTTTTTTATCCTTTGAATACAACCAAAGCATTCAATTGATTATGCAGGGCCATCAATTACAGTGTCTAGATGTGGAGGAGAAGCCTCTACCTCCACCCCAAAGAGAAAATAAACTGATGTAACCGAGGTCAGGGGGGATGGAGCAGAACAAGGCACTTACCTAAGTGCAATTATCCCGGATTATATTCCCCCTGTGACAGTGATGCCGAATCAGACCCATAATTACAAAAGGCACTCCAGTTTTCATGATGCGAGGAATGACAGAACACATGGAAGATCATATTTGAAGTTCCTATAGACGAGTTATCTTTGAAGATCCAACGACTGTCATCCATGTTCGTCATGTTGGTACTTGGCGGATTTGGATATCAAGACATCCATGCCGTGGTGAAACAAGTCATCCTAAGGAGGGAGTAGAAGTAGAGTTACCGTCAAGACCTAACCAGAGAATGGATGTTGGCCAATGTTAGCAAATTTGAGGCTACAGTGTCCCGAGCTAAGGCTAATCATGCTACCAAGTTGAAGGAGTTGATGCATAAGATCAAAGAGAATGTTTTCCAGCAGTTGCAACATCAGCAATAGTTAGATGCTATTACTGGGGAACTTGACTGGCTTAATAATTAACTAGAAGGAGTTCAAACTAATGGTATGAAATCCATTACAGATGCCAAGAAAGCACTCCATCAAGATGAAAGAGCGAAGATAGTCAAGTGCATGCGCTTCAAGTGGCTACTGATGAGGGTCGGGATGCTGTAAATCAAATGAAGATTTATGTTGATAGACTTTTGTAGTTCTTGGAAAAGATAAGGGACTCCAATCTATGGATGTCCTTCTAACTCTTGTGCATCAATGAAGAATACTTTCATCTTCAATCATTTGTGCATGTATTCTTTTTCTACCTTCTTTAAATTTAACCTAAGCCAATGTGCCTAGAAATCATAGTTTGATTTTTGCTAGGATTATAAAAAATAACCCAAAAAACTTTGAATATTTTAATTGCTCAAAATTACCTAAATCATACGAAATGTATTTTTTGTTAGCAGGGACTTCACTTTTGTTTTAGAGTTCCCTTGTCTTTAGTGGCCATTTTAATGTCATGCACATTAGACATAAAAAAGGCTAATGTTTAAGGTCGAAATAGATTTGACCGAATGGATTAAAGTTGACTCAATTCCTTGATAATTTATCTCAAAACATATTACCACACTCATATATGGAGGAAAACGTGTAAACTATGACTTAAGAAATTTTGAATCTGAAGAATGAAACAAGAAAGAGATGAGAGGAATTAGAAGAAGTATTTCCCAAAAATGAAGTTACCACTATTTAACAAACCCATTAGGGGGTTGAATTATGCAGGGCCACTTAAGGGCATTGGATGCATAGTCAAATAATAGCATCTTTTGGTTGACATGTCCATTATGAAGACTACTTATACAAGGCCACCTAAAGGCACATGATGCATAGTCAGGCCAAAGAAATCTTAGAAATTTAGTTTTCTTTTGCTAAAAAGCCAGTGAAAGTTTATGGAGATTCAAATTTTCAAAAGCATAGAGTCTGCTGTATGGAGAGAGGTACTTGAATATTTAGAGGATATTTCCAATCAATATTTGCTAAGAATTGGATGAATGTCACTCCTACGAAAGTCTGAACCAAACTTAGGGAAGGAAAATATAAACCATAGACTTGAAAACATTCAGATCATGAAAAAGTGTATGGGATAAATATGTTAAGGATGGATATTTTTTCGGATCCATACATATTTTTATGAAGACAAAAAAAGAAAAAATAGGTTTTCCTCCCGAGAATTAAATTACCAGTATTTGAAAAACCCGTTAGGGGGTTGAATTATGCAGGGCCACCTAAGGGAATTGGCTGCATAGTCAAATAATATCATCTTTTGGTAGATAGGTCCGTTATTTAGACTACTTATGCAAGGCTGCTTAAGGGATCATACTACATAGTTAGGAAAAAGAACTCTCAGGTATCAGACATTTTGTGACCAGAAGTCAAGAAAAGGGTTATGAAGATCTGAAAATATTTAAGGTTAGGATTATGAAACATAAACATGGGAATTTTCCAATGCAGGTAGAGAGACATAGACCAATGCTAACCATAATTATGTTGTGGCTGGGTCCTGAATTCAGATGTTGGACTTCACTACATATCTCAATAGAATTAGAATCAAGCCAAATGTAGTTCTTGAAATAAAGTTTAATGCCATGTGGGACGAAAGTACGGGAGATCATAGTTTAGGGTCATAGAGCTCAGACCATAATAATGAATACACAGTGTGTGTTTTATAATCCTTATGTGAATGAAGACCAGGGTTTTCATACTACATTCATGTTTTCACATGGGGACTTTTCAGCCAAGGGATTGAAAGTGAAATTTGGCGTTAGGTCCAAAGACTTGGGTCTGGGTTCGAGGGACACTCGAACGTTCCTACGTATCCCATAAGGATGGCAATCAAGCCACACATAGTTCTTTAAATACTCTCTATACATATTTGGTTTGTACAAGTGAAGGGTGAAAGGGGACATTAGAGAAATGATAGTTTGACCAATGATAAAAGGTTCGGGCATTACCATGTATGCACATAGTCTTTAGAATATAACATGATTGGAGATCAATGTAAATAATGATTCCCTCTCAGGGGAGGGTATCAAAGAATGTTGTAGTTTATTGTTATACAGGACAAAGGGGGACTGTATAGTTTAACGTCATATAGTAAAGGCGATGGTGAACCAATGTATAAAATATTGGTTTTGGTGGAGGCTTCACGAATCAACATCATATGAGATGGAGGTGAACCGATGTGAAGATATTGGTTTTGGGATAGAACCTCATGAGGTTGCCTATGTACCCATCCTGGAAGGAAAGGATCAAAGTCCGCATAGTTCAATTAAATAATGAAATAGAAATAATGTTTTTTTGAGGAAAACGACCTAAAAAATGGTGCTGGGACTTATGCATAGATAGCATCCCAAAGAGGATGTTATGGTTGAAGTTTAATCTAAGATCACGTGAGTCATACTCGGTGTGATAAACAAGAGGTAGCAACAACCCTAATGATGCACAGTTTAATGTCATGATGGACGTATGAGGGACTATGCAGTTTAAATTCTTGAAGTAAGGGCTTTGGGGACTATGTAGTTTAATGTCATGCAGTAAGGACAACACAGTTTAACGTCATGCTGGACAAAAGGGGAACAATAAATCTTAATTTAATGCTGGATGATTGAGTGTTGTACAATTTAGAATCATGTATCTAGTACATATTAGGGACTGAGCACAGTTTAACGTCATGTTGGACAATGGGGGACTATGCATTTTAATGCCATGAAGCAAGGACAAAAGAGGGATTGTATAGTTTAAAGTCATATAGCAGGGATGGGTGCTGTACAGTTTAGCATTATGTAGCTAGGATGTATTGGGTACTTTTCCGCAGCTTAATGTCATGTTGGATGACAATATTCATAGTTTAGCGTCATATAGAAAGGACGATGAAGGGGACACAGTTTAACGTCATGTTGGACGATGACACAGTTTAACATCATGTTGGAAGAAAGTGCAAATAGATTAAGGTCATATGCATGGACCGTATAGTTTAATGTCATGTTGGATGTAGAGGTGCACAGTTTAATGTAGTATAGCTAGGACAACACAGTTTAACGTCATGTTAGACGATGACACAGTTTAACATCATGTTGTACGAAAGAAATGAAAATAGTTTAGATTAATATGCATGGACCGTTGCGGATGTATTTTTGTTAAACAAAATACTTCTTCAGAAATCTGGCATTGGTTGGAGTAGTGATGAGTTCTCCATCCATTGAGATTAAAGAATAAGCTCTATTGGAGTAGACCTTATGTATTGAGTAAGGTCCTTCCCATTTTGGCTCAAGGTTGGGAGGTTTCTTTCCTGGTATGATTGGAGTTCTGAGAACCAATACCAATTCTCCTTGAATGAATGAACGAAGATGAACTTTTTTGTTGAATCCTTATGCTATTTGATTCTGATAGACTTCCAAATGGTGCAGGGTGCACAATCATTTTTCTTCTCATCGTTCCAATTCATCCAATCACTTCTGAGATTGTTCATCTATAGATGATTGATCACAAATGGCTACTCTGAGAAAGGGTAATTGAAATTAAATGGGCAAGACTGCCTCCGTTCTATATACCAATGATTATGGAGTTAATCACGTTTCTGTGCGGGTGGCAGTTCGATTAGCCCATAAAGCATGAAAGAGTTATTCAGGCCATGATTTCTTATCTTTATCCACCATATTTTGCAGTATGTTTGAAAGAGTCTTGTTGAGGGATTCTATCATTCCATTGCCCGCTGAATGATACCGAGATGAATGGTTGTATTTGATGTTCTTTTTTTGATACAACTTCCTTAACTCGGATGAACAGAAGTTGGTGCCATTGTCCGTTAATATGTTATGAGGGACACCAAATCTGGTAATGATGTTAGACTTGATGAAGCTAACAATTCTTTTAGAACTAACTTCCTTGAGAGGTATTGTCTCTGCCCATTTGGAAAAGAAGTCAGTAGCAGTAAGAATATACTTAAACTGCTTGGCTGTAGCTGAAGGGTAAGGTCCCACCACATCAATTCCACATGTGGAAAATAGTAACAAGTATTTAACTGTGTAAAGCAACTTTGGGGGATGATGACTGACGTTGTAATGTACATGGAAATAATGACACTTCTTAGTTAAATCAACACAATCTTGTATCATTGAAGGCCAAAAGTGTACAAGCCTTTGAATTTGATCAGACAATCTAAGTCCAGACTAGTGGGCACCACAGACTCTTCCATGTACTTATTTCATGACAGCCATTTTTTTCACCATCAATGCATCTTAAGATAATTCCATCAATTCCACGCTTGTATAGAATTTTTTCTAGGTGATCTGGGCTATCATAAAGAGTAAAATTGACCACACGTCACTGGACTTGTTCTTTCCTAGCTCTATCAGGTGGAAGTGTTCCATTTTGAAGGTATTACCTGATATGTGTCATCCATCCTGTATTATGACCATATGGATCAAAAATGGGACTAATTTCATTGATTTCTTCTGTTCTGGTTTGTACATAAGGTGAAATTGTACGATGGTGGGCAATACTGATTATTGTCTCGTCTTAATTTGTATTTTCTAGAGCTGTGACTATATTGGTCAGTGCATCAGCTTGGTCATTTTTTTATTGCGGGATATAAAAAAATGTTAGTTCTGTAGAAAATTACTCCATTAGCTCTCTGAAATAATAATACAAATGGATTAACTCTTCTTTTTTATGGCATAATCCCCATTGATTTGTTTTATTACCAGTTTTAAATCACCTTTCACCTTTAAGTGATTCACTTGTGCTTGATGCGCCAACACCAATCCTGCGATGAGAGCTTGGTATTCTACTTCATTTTTCGTACTTCCTTCCCAAAATACAAAGAAATAAGTTAGCACTGCCTTTTCCAGAGAATTGAGAACAATTCCTAACCCAACTTTGTAGAATTTATGCTCTTCCATTTTCTTCCTTGTTGGACTTATGGAAGCACCATTAATGTAAATTTCCCATGTTTGAAGATTATCATGAATAGAGAAGACTTCTTAACTGGGAAGTTCAATATCTAAAGATGTATCTTCTCCTGAAGGATGTTCACTAAGGAAATCAGCCAGAGCATGGAACTTTATTGCCTTTTCAGACACATACTGGAAATCAAATTGCTTCAATATAACTGCCCACCTTTCTAGACGTTTTATATGCATTGGATGACTAGAGATGAATTTGAGCGGGTTATTACGGGATACCAATTGGACCTCATGATGTTGTAATTAGTGGATCAATTTCTGAACTACAAAGATTAATACTAGGAAGCACTTCTCAATACTTGAATATCAGGTTTCTACTTCAAGTATAGTCCGACTGAAATAGTAAAGGTTGTTTTCATTCCCATCATCATTCATCTGGGAAAGGAAGGCACCCCATGATCACTCTAAAGCTGTCACATAGAGGATAAGTAGTCTTCCTTAAATAGGTGTCATTAATACCGGTGGACTAAAGAGATATTTCTTGAGAATATAGAATGCTTCCTGACATTCTTTAGTCCACTGTTAAGTGACTTCCTTCTTCTTCAATTTGGAGAAGGGTAAGATTTTTCCTGCCAAATTGGAGATGAAACTCTGAATATAGTCCAAGTGTCCTTGAATTCCTCTCAATTCAATAAAATTTCGAGGAGGTGACATACTAAGGATTGAATTTGTCTTCTCAAGATCAACTTCGATACCATGATGGTGTACAGAAAAGCCGAGAAATTGTCCTTAGGTTACCCCAAAAGCACATTTTAAGGGGTTCATCTTCAAATTATGTTATCG
Source organism: Viscum album (assembly GCA_963277665.1). NCBI lineage: Eukaryota > Viridiplantae > Streptophyta > Magnoliopsida > Santalales > Viscaceae > Viscum > Viscum album. Next base: position 831,995,394 of record OY728159.1, on the reverse strand, counting down.
ATGTTTGTGGAATATGACTTCCAAATCAGCCAATTGATTAGAACATTGTTTGGATTTGGCCACAAAATTGTCCACATAACATTCAAAAAACTTCCCTAAAATGGGTTTGAAGATACGATGCATTGCACACTGATATGTTACGCCCACATTCGTCAGGCCAAAGGGCATTACCCGATTGCAAAACACACCCTAAGGGGCTATGAAGGCTATAGATTCTTCATCTTCTGGAGCCATTCATATTTTGTTATAATCAGAATATCCATCCATGAAGAAAAGTGATTCATAGCTAGCTGTTGCATCAATTAAGAGTTCTGTGATCAGAATTGGAAAATCATCCTTAGGACAATGCCGATTGAGATCTCTGAAATCAATGAAAACTCTAATTTATCCATTATTCTTTTTCACTGGGACAATATTAGAGAACCATTTGGGATATTAAACTTTTATAACGAAGTTATCTTTAATAAGCTTATCCACTTCAGCTAAATTTTGGAAGCATACGTTGGGTGTGTTCTTCTTGTGGCTTGCTTGAATCCTCGATGTTCTTATGGAAAACCCAAATGATGAGTAGCAACATCAGGATCAAGACCTGGCATATCTTTATAGTTCCAAGAAAATATTTCTCGATTTTGCTTCAAAAATAAAATATACATTTCCTTCTCTTCAAGAGTCATGGCAACACTAATTAAAGTGGGGAGTGGATCTTCTTTTGTACACAGATTTATTTCTCTGAGTTCATCCAGTGTTGTAGAGATACACTCTTAAAATGCTAGAGGATCATCCCTAAGATAATCCACTTGTTCTTCAGCATGTGTTATTTCATCCGTTTCTACTTGCATAGTAGATGATGAATCAGAAATTCCAAGATCAGAATAGATGTTAAAATTTGAACATCTTGAAGAAGAAGCTTCCATTTCTGACCTGATTGTTGATGAAGTGTCTTCCTTTGGTAATAAAGAGGAGATGATTTATTGATAATCGAAATCATCGTTCACCTTTGTCATTTCTATAACTTCTTCTGGCCTATTTGGTGAAGTATAGACTTGCTGGATTTCAGCGGATGAAATGAAGACATCTCAATTTGGGATTTAATCATTTCTTGGGAAATCACAAATTTCTCCCATGCTGTCTAGATTGATTGTCGCAATTGACATTATAGAAGTTTCCATAAGAGTATTTGGATTTGGGTTTATCATGTCAATTTGACTAATACGAAACAAAAAATCTGTACTCACATGTATGAATGGGGTTGCTGGAATCTTTTCCAAACCATATGGAGCATTAACCTTGGTAACCTCCCTTGCTTTGGATTTCTCCTTTCCCTCCATGTGATAGAATTACACCTCAATGTATTGAAATTCACATGTTTTTAATGAGGATTTATCACCATACAATGTCCCAATTTGACCATTGAATCAATATTTGAGACATTGATCAATTGATAAAGGGATAGACACATGTTGATGTAGACAGGGTCTTACAAGAAAAATGTTGAAAGCTGTGTCATGACAAACCACCATGAAATCTGAATTGGATACAAGGTCTTCAAACTGGGTTCTGAGTGTGATATCACCCAGAGGTTCTTGTTCATTTTTATCATACCCTTGAAACATCACTGTAGAAAGAGATAAATCAGATTCGGTGAGTCCCAATCGATGAAGTGTACGAATGGGGATAAGGTTGACTCTTAAACCATTATCAATAAAAGCTCTTCGGATGTCAAAATCATTGACCTTTTCTGATAAATACAAATTGTTAAAATTCCCATGCACAACATCATCTTCATCTTCATTTGTGAAAGATATCACTGCATGGCATTCTACATGATTATTATCTACATGGTAGTCTTCAGCTGCATCAATTTTAGTTTCAAATTCTTGAGGACTTGACAAAGCCTCGTTGAGTACCTCCCGAAGATCCATTGATAGATTCAAGGCATCCAGGATTTATAACTTGGCCGGTACTTGGGAAATTTTTTTCAATAAATCATACATTTGATCCAAAGTTCTGCGTCTTCCAACAAGAACATGTTGTTTAGAAGGTTCCTTGTAAGTTGATGCTTTGGAAGTAGATGCATCTTGTATTAGGATAGGAGTTGGAAATACTCTTGGATTTGGAAGATTGGGCTGACTAGGTCAATTTACTGCATAAGAGTAAGAAGGTGTAACCTCCAGCCAATCCTCCAGAATAATTATTCTAGGACTGAATTTTCCATGCATGGAAGAACTTTCTTGTTCTTGTTGAGCTCACTAAAGGGATCTACAACGAGTTTCTACTGCATACACAGTTTTATTAGGGGTAGAATTGGAATAGTGGTTTCTGGGATATCCATGTCTTCCTCTGTATCCCAGACATCTAGAATTTTATCACATTCCTCTATTTGATTCATGGAACTCAAGCTCATCGAACTCAAAACTATGACTGACATAAGGATTTGTTAAGTGAATAATGTTAACAGAACTGAAGATCAACTCTTCATCTGATGAAGACTATGCCTGATTAGCCAATTTAGGTTGTGCTATTTGGTGGGAAGGTACATGAGGCTTTGATGTAGATGGAATAAAATCTTCTAGATTCAAAGACAACTTCAGATTTGACAGGATTTCATCTTCTTCTAATTGTTCACCATTCATTGAATTATGACGCCCCTTTGAGGATTTTTCTTTTGATGAAAGAGGTTTTGTTGTGACATTCATAGCAGAAGACATAATTGGTATCTTCAATTGTGTTTGATAAATGGAATGAGTTGGATTGATCATTTTCCTGACCATCCAATCATCATATTTCTGCCCATTTTTGTTTTTGACTTCTTGCCACTAAGATCCTTCCTCTGTATCTGTAGCAGTAACACATGCTACCTAAGCTGACGAACCTTTCCGTTTTACCTACCCTAAGTCCAAAAAATTTTTAGGAGTTATTTAAAGACAAAATACTCCTGAATGTGATGCCCCAACATCTGATGAAATGGGAAATAATTGGGATGGTCCTTATCTTTTTCCTTGTTAGGCCTTTTGGGCCTCAGCAACTGAACCAAATTATTCTCCCAATATGAAATGAAGTAACCAGGAACCTGTTCATTTCAGAAAGAGTAAACTTTTCTTTTCAACACCTCAAATTGTTTCCATTTTTGATCTCTTTGATCATCTTGATGAAATGACCTCTGTTGTTGATGCTCAGGAGGTGGAGCCCATCGGAAAGTGGATGGTTTTGAAGTAGAAGCAGGTACAGGTGCCTGTTTAAGCGTAACTGTAGCAGTCTCTACTCTACCCATTCTCTTTCCTGGAGCTGATGGAATTACACGAGTTTTATGCTTAGTCTTCGTAAGAGAATCTTCAATCTGTTGAGCGATTAAAGTAAGGTCTCGAAACCCTCCCGTGTATTTCACAGGGATCAATGATGTGCGTAACTCATCACACAGATTTTCCACACAGATTGGCCACAATTCTTCTTGAGGGAGTGCTAAGCTTAGGGAATATGTTAATCCCTTATAGAGAGCAATTAAATCTAAAACTCTTTCATTTTCCCTTTTCTTACAATTTGTAAGATCAAAATTTTTTGTGTTTGGAAATGTTGAGCTAAACTGAAGAAGAAATCATTGACGGAGATCTTCCAATCCAGTAATTGACCGGGATTGCAAGCTTGTGAACTAAACAAAAGAAGGCCATTGTAATAATGGTACAAAACACCTGAGCTTAACTGATTCTTTTTGCTGAGGGGTTCCCATCATTGGATCAAAATAAGAAACAAAATGTGTAATTGTTGCTCTGGGTCTCCCGAACCATTAAATATTGGGAATGTAGTACTTATAAAATCTGATGGGGGAGGAATTGCATCAACCCATTCAGGGTAAGCTCTCTTTTATGGTTTAATTTGAGAAAGTTTTCCCTATATCGCTTCCAAATAGCTGTTAATGACTCAATGGTAGTTATTATCTTTTGAGAAACATCCGTTTGAGCTTGGACCTGAGCAGGTGAAATAATTGGAGCCTGGACAGATGTGGTGGCTGGTACTGCAACTGATTGTAGCACCGCCGATTGTTGTTTCACATGACCTGTAGGATTAGAACTGTGAGGTTGTACTGGTAAAGGCGGATATTCTTGATCCATCTTAGTAGCTGCAACATATTCCCTTGGCTGACTGACTCCATCATGTTTAGGAGGACGACTACCTTGAAGAAGTTTTGCATTAAACTACCTCAATTACTTCATTTCTTCCGAATGTTGTGCAAATCTTTTCTCTAGTGAGAGCTATTGGTCTCCTCTAGAGGAATGTTATGTAGCATGATTTTTTCCTTTCCCCTTGTTGGATGATTTTCGGAGATGGGGAAGATGGTTATTTGAAGGAATACCTAGATTCAAGGTAAGCCTTTTCTTTCATGTACACACACCTTATTCATTTGTGTCTATGCATACAACATCATGAGTAAGAACTTCTTCATCTAATCCCTCTGAATGAACCTCATGTTCTGGAGGATCAGCAAAAATGGCATTGATGACATTAATTGATTCATAACTCATTTCATCCCTTCTATCTGCATTTCTCCGATACTGTCTTTTTCCATGTCCTTGGTGAGAAATTACCTTTGGTTGATTTGATCCTTTAGGAACTTCTTGATGAACCGTAATTAAGAGGGAATCCTCTAATAATTTGGATCTTTTTTCCTCTTATGTCTTCTACCCTAATGAGATAGGACTTACTCTCTCTGAGGAAGAGATTGAGGATTTTAAGAAGTCCCCAGTCTGGTGGACTGGGGCTGTTCCTGCTATTCCTGCTCAACTCCTCGAATCCTATTTATTGATTCTGAGGGTTGGGTTAAAAGAGTCCCTAGTCTAGAAAGATGAGGTGGTTCTTGAGCGGATACATCTGAGACTTTCTTAAGAGTTCTCATGATCTTGTAGACTTTAGTCTGGAAATTTGCAGGATGCATCAACATACATGCACTCAAATCACCTAACTCAAATGAATGCCAGATTATTTTTGACACATCTGTCACCTGATGATGCACTCTATCTAGACAAGAATCCTATTGGATATTCTCATTTTCATGATTAAAGAGTAATTAGTAAACTTGTTTTTGTATTCCTGACTTTGGGAGGAACTAGTTGAGGCATGTTCCTGAGCAAGCCTTTGATTACAAACAAAGCCAATTGGTTGTGGCCGGTTATGGGAAATAACATTGCATGAGACCATTTTCGGCGGGATTTGTTGACTGGAGAGCACAGTGAAATGTAGTTCTCCATGAACACCCCATCCCCTGATATGAATACTAGATGGGGCATTGAAAATTAACAGGCGCAATCTTTTTAGTGCGCCAAGGCATGAACACTGAAGGGATCTCTGATGCTTTTCAGCCTTCAGATATCGAGAAACTGAGGGAGATTCCAAATCAATTTGGCGTTGTAACCCTTCTATTATCTTGACATGATTTTCAAATTCATCATAAGATTATATTTTATTTTTCAACTGACAATGTTTTTTCTATATGTTGAGACAAATATCATGAATTCCATCTTCCATCAACATCTATGGAATGTCATAATGAGAGTAATCCAAAGGCCAAAACATGACTGGTGCTTCACCTTTCGCCAGTCGTTTTCTCATATTCATCACTTCTTAATTATCATTCAATGATGATTATTCTACCTGATTAGACCAGAGCTGGTGCTTTATTATGGCTTCATCAGATTCAACAATATTGGTAAAGAATTAATTGGTTAAACTAGAAGATGAATGGCCTAGGGTGGTTCAGAGAATGACCTACACAATGGGCTATCTTCTGATTGAGAAAGTATTTCACATAATAGAGGTAAATAATCCGACATTACTGGACTTACATTTGCAAGTTCCTCCAGATTAGAGGGCTTTCTCATCACTACATAGTCCTCTGAAGAATTTTCCAGACAATGCGCATTACTACTGCAGAGAGAACATTCACATATAAATTCATCATCATGAGGAGGACCTCCATGATGGGTTATAGGAAAAGATGAAACATTTTTCTCCTTGATCTTCTGGCCACGTAGAGGGTTACTGTGGCTCTCATCTGAAGATGATACTTCAACATCGATCGAACTGTCCAGAAGCAAGCCTTCATGAGGAAGTTTTTGATGATGACCTTCGGAATTAATGTTCCCTCTATTGGGAAATGAAATTGTAGAATCTTGAGTTGCAAAAAATAATTGTCTTAGTTTATCAAGAACTCCAGCATCGAGCAAGGCCTTATTACAAATTGGCTCTTGATATCTTGACTGTGTTGGATGGGTCTTTTTCTTAGATGCCTTCTTACTCACTTTAGGAACCACTTGTTGACGAATGTGTTCATTATGGGCAGGTGTTTGTGCCTGGTATATAGAAATGATCTGGTTAGGCTGATTATCTCCACTCAAATCAGGTGTATGTGCCTGACATGGTTGTTCGTATGACATGGGGGAGTATGCCCCACAACCCTCTTGGACTGGAATAGAGGTGTACGTCTGTTTCGGAGTGATATGATGATGTGTCACTCCAATGGTAGGGATAGATTTTCATTTATTACCCTGTGATGCTGTTGAAGCTGTTATAATATTCTGATAGGCATTCAGAATATGAGAAGGGATTTGATGTTGCTCTTTCACCATTTTTAGAATGTTCTTGGTGACTTCAGCTGCCATAACGGGAATATACGTTCATTCCGTGCTTGGATTTGGTGTGTATTCCTGCTCTTGTCCTCCTTTTTCTGTCATTGAATTCTAATAGTATTCATGTGTGGAGGTAGAGAGTTCAGTCTGCATCCTGTTTGTCATTAGAGCTTTCCAATCGAATTCTCCGGTTTCTATCAAATGAGACTGTTGTTAGGCTTGATCAATAATATCAAGTGTATGTACCTGTTGATTGCACTCTACCAAATGTGATTGAGGAACTTCCTTCAATACTGGCAGGCGGGGTTGCTGACAGAATTGTTGATTGTAAGATGGTGTATTTGTCTGTTTACCAGTTGTCAACACATTGGGTTGGCGGGCTTCATCGTATGTAGTCAGATGAGCCTGCCAACTAGATTATGATTTATAAACAGGTGTATGTTCTCGTCTATAGTACTCACCCGTAATTTCCTAGTGGGATTGGCGTGTTTCTGCTATACAAGTCTGCTGGATAACGGAATTAAAATGGATGGGTGTGTGTGCCCGCTCCTTACTTTCCACTATTTTAGGTTGTTGGACTTCTCCAGAAATGTTAGAGATAAGAACCTGCTCACTATTGACTGTTCTTCACCTATGGTGGTTCTTCTTGCCTTCCTGGGTTCGAGGAACCTGAGCCAAACACCTAGAGACGACACCCTCATCATGTTGTGGGCGCACTGCCACACCAGTCTGGCGGTGATTGTTGATGGAAGCCCTCAGGAAGGACTCTTGTTTCCTTGAATTAAGGCCTTCAATGACCCTCTCATTACCCTCCCCAGAATATGGGAGGGACTGCTGATTGCGTTCCAGGGATAACGACCCGAAACGGTTGGAAATGGTGGTTGGCACCACCTACTTCTTGATCACTAGTCATCACTGTTCGGACAACCAGGGTGAATTATTGACTTGGAGGGCTTATCGAGTAGCCTCAAGATTCGGAATAGTTCCATTTTGGTGGTATTACTTGACCAGTGCATTTGATACCCAGCGTTGAAGTCACTGAGTAGGTGATTTCATCCTCAGAGCGGACAAAGATCCAATAGGAGCAGCATCAGAGGTATTCACAGTAGAGGTATTCACAGGTGTGAACATTAGAGAAGCCTTTTTTGTAACGCATAATATCTTGGGAAAGAGTGAATGTTTGATATAACATATATAATCAACATAATTTCGTCCACTACATCTTTTGGATGATCACATATGTTATTGATTGTTTTGTGGGACCTCCCATTGAGTTTAAATAGGGCCTAACAAATAAGTAAAAAATCATTTTAACATGGTTAAGGATTCACGTCGGGTTCACCATTTTTTGTTTCCTCTGGAATTGGGGATGACCTCATTGGTCTAATGTTCAAACATTCCAATATTTTTTTAAAGGGTTCGTTCATAGAACCAGAAACATCCAATGATTCTATATCCATTTGGACTTGCTTTCCAAAGGTAGGTTCTCATTAGTTATGGACCGATGAGGCTTAATAATTTTCATTGGTCGAGAGGATGAGAGGTCAAACTCATCACCCCTTTTTGAGAGGAATTATTGTCTACTCTGGGAATCTCTTTATAGATTTGAGTTATGTTCGTGAATCCTTATTAAATTACCAAGTATGAAAACGAGATTTTCTTCAGATCTGACAATCAATGATTGATATGTATGAGATTTCAGAGAATCTTTTATATGTATTTTAGATTCTGCATTGATAGAGAATCATCTGTATTTGTTAGAGATTCTTAGTCAATGGTATCCTTCTACATATTATATATAAATCTCTTGGTCATTATGATAACCATACTGGTTTGAAAGCCACTCAGCGAGGCACCTGAAGTTTATTGTCATTCATAAGGACATGGATTATTTCAGAGTTGGGATCATACCCGCAGATGGGATACCTACGTATCATTGTTTAGAAAAGGAATTAGAACCCACGTAGTTCGAGTAAAGAAGTATTGAGTATGCATGATTGATGGCCCAAAGAAAGATGTCATAATTACTTTTACACTATAAGCTCACGTGAGCCATAATCAGTGTGAGAAACAAGAGGTATCAGTAAAACCTGACGATTGTGCCATGAAAGATGAAATCATAAGAAATGATGTGGCTCTTATGTATGTATGGCTTCCCAAATAGATGAGGATTGGGATTTATGTCAGGGAAGAAACCCGGGAACTAGGTCCATAAAGGTTTATGTGTTGTATGTAGATTTGGATTCTTAACTTAGGGCTTATTCTTGAGAAGGATTCCAAAATTTGAGGGGACTTATGATTGGGTTTTACTCCTGAGATGGAAGCCCAAATCAAGAGTAAATTAAGACTGGAGCTTACTCCTAAAGAGGAGGCCCAGGTTAAGGGGAATTTATGACTAGGGCTTACTCTTAAAGAGGAGGCCCAGGTTAAGGGAACATTGAGACAAGGGGTTACTCCTGAGAAAGAGGCCTAGTGAATAGGGAACGTGGGGCATACTTTTAAGGAGGATGCCCAGATTTGGGAAATTATGACTTGGGCTTACTCTTAAAGAGGATGCCCAAATTTAATGATCTTGGACTGGGGCTTACTCCGGAAAAGAAGTCCCAAGTTAAGGGACTTGGGTCTTACTCCTAAGGAGGATGCCCATATTTGGAAATTTGAAAATGGGGCTTACTCTTGAAAATAGGGCCCAGGTTAAATATCCTATCATCTTAATGGATGAGGTTGAATGAATGAAATCTCTCTCCTTAGTGATATAAATATATGTAAATCACTATGTTTTGAGAGATGTTCCATAGAATTCTTTTGAGATAAGGAATCCAACAAAGGAATCATGCCATAAATGGCATTAAAGAGGGTCCTGAAGACTAAATTGTGAATACGAGAGGTGGATTTGAAGAAAACAAGTGAATAGGTAAGAGGGGCACCCAAAACGAAAGAGGTGCGCAAGTCCTGTGTGGGAGCGCAAGTCCTGGTCATGCAAGTATACTTTCACGACACATGGGTTATTGCGCGATGGTCTACCCTTGGGGTAGTACTTGGGAGAGTCTTGGCTCAAGCCCTAAGTATTATACCTAAAGGCTTACAAAGGGGTGGCACACAAGTTTTGTTTAAGGGGTAGGGCTGCGCACAAGTGACTTCATTTCACTTAAGGGTTAGACACTTAGGCGCACAGGTGTTGATGAATTTAAACACATAGACCCTGTTCCACCTCTTTAAATCTTCCGTTCTAGGTAAGAAATTACCTTAGAAGTGTTCGAAAGGATTTGAGAAGAGACTAGGGCGTTGAGATATCAAATCTGAGTTTCTGGATTTATTTGTCCCGAAATGGGGGGCCCACAAGGGGTATTTATAGGCCTGTGAAGACCTTGGGTGAAAATAAAATTGGGCGCGCAAATCACCAGCGTGACCAATATGTGTCATGCAAGTATACTTGTGAGACCATGATGAAACTAGTGTGACCCAAGCGTGAACAAATCCTTGCTCATGCCTTTGCCAATATTTGATATTTCTTCAAAGGATGAATCAAGTTGGACTAAGATATTTCCCTTTTTCAGTCGTTAGACTCTGTGAAAGAAAGGAGCATCAACAACACCTAAGGTAACCCTTGACACTCCAGTAAAAAATTCCTATTATTCTAGAGATGAAAGTGATTATGAAAATATGACTAGTGAAGAATTATTGAATACTTCCAAATTCGTGAAGACACATGTAATGAACTAAAAGATAAATATAAATCTCTATAGAAATATCATTCCTTGACTACAACTATAAAATCTAAAATTTCTGTGGAGAAATGGAAAAATGATCAATTACTCAAAGTGAATAATGAACTTAAGTTATCTAATGAGTAATTAAAAAGAAACTAGAAAATTTTACCGCTGAAAAAAATAATCTTACCCAGATGCTTTGTAAAAAAAATTGTGCCTAGATGTACTACTTGAATAGGATAACAACATGGGAAAATAAATCTCACCAAAAAGAAGTTTGTAACTAAATCTAAAAAATAAGTTTTTCTAATGAAAGGTGAAAATTCGGCTGGTAGTTATAGTTCGGGAAAATCATTTACTACCTCTAGTTTTTCTAGACCAAATAGAGTTTTTTTTTCAAATATATTACAAAATCCTTAGAGGAAAAGAATGAAATAGTTTTGGGTACCTAAATCACTAATTACTAATGTTACTGGTCCCAAATATATATGGGTACCAAAATATGTTTTTTTATATTATTTTGTAAGAATAATGTTTAATAAAATCCTATAAAAGATTATGGTACTTGGAAAGTGGATGTTCAAGACACAATACATGAGATTAATCATGTTTCAAAAATTTAATAAATATTGATGGCGGGCATGTCACCTTTGGTGACAATATTGAAGGAAAAATAATTAGCTTAGTCTAGATAGGTAACTTTAACTCAGTTTTAATTTCTATAGTACTTTGTGCTGGAGCATTAAAATATAACTTTCTTATTATTTCACAACTATGTGATGATGGTTTTAATTTAAAATTTTTTAATGATGCTTGTAATGTTTTTAACTCTAAAAATGAAAAAATATTTTCTGAATTTAGAAATGAAAATTTTTATGATTTTAATCTTGAATATATAGTTTCTAAAAATGTATCATGATTATGTTTATTTCTAGAAGTTTATTGGATATGTCATAAAAGACTAAGATACATTAATATATACTCCCTTAGAAAGATTACTTGAAAATTTTTAGTCAATGACCTACCCAAACATGATATTCCAAATGACAGAGTCTATAATCAATGCCAAAAGGGTATAATACGCAAAATGTATTTCAAACCAAAGAAAAAAGTTTCAACATCTAAACATATTGAGTTGGTTCACATGGATTTGTTTGGACCATCTATAGTCTCGATTCTTAATTGGAATCCCTGTGTCTATGTTCTTGTAGATGAATATTCTAGGTATACATGTACCTTATTCTTGGCTCACAAAATTGAAACCTTATCTCTTTTCACCAAGTATGCTAGGACAGTAGGAAATATTAGATGAATTTGGATAAAATATCTACGAAGTGACTATGACTTTGAGTTTTAAAATCAAGAGTTTAAATCCTTTTTCTGAAAAAATGGTTATAGTCATAACTTCTCAGCCTCTAGGACACCTCAAAAAATGGAGTTGTAGAATGAAAAAATAGAACCATACAATAAATTGATAGAAAAATTCTTAATGAGTATGACTCACCTATTAACTCATGGGATGATGTTGTCAATATTTCATGAAATATTATTAATAGAGTATTAATAAGACCAATTTATAAAAGATATCCCTATGAGTTTTGGAACAATAGAAAACCCAATGATAATTACTTCGATGTTTTTGGATGAAAATTATATATTATTAATACTAAGGATAATCTTGATAAGTTTTCATCCAAGTGCAACAAAGTAAATTATATAGGATATTCAATCTCTAGTAAAACCTATTGAGTCTTTAACAAAAAAACCAAAGGTGTGGCCGAATCTGTGCATGTCAAATTTGATGAAATAGATCCACATGAACCAAATATTTCCCTAAATAATCTTGAGGATGATATTTCAAATATGGATATTGATGAAAAATCTTATTACCAACATATAAAGTAAACATTTAAAACTTCTAGTTCTGGAAATTCAAGAGATTCAATACATAAATAACCCAAACCTATTGAAGAAACTAACATTACTATTTGTTCTTATTAATGATCTATTAGAACCATTAATAACCATCCTTTAGATGTTGTTGGTGGAGATTTATATAAAGGAATACAGATTAGATATTCACATTGAAATCAGATTGAACATCAATTTTTCTTGTAACAACTTGAAACTAAAAACATAGATGATGCTATCAATGATAAATTTTGGGTGATGGCTGTGCAAAAGAAGATAAATCTATTTGAAATGAATAAATTTTGAAAACATGTGGATATTCCCAAATAAACATTGACCATAGGCACTAAATTGGTTATATGAAACAAAGTAGATAAAGCTGGTAACATAGTTAGAAACAATGATAGATATGTTGCACAAGGGTATAGTATAGAAGAAGTAAATGACCATAAAGAAACATTTGCACCAATAGCTAGAATTGAACCCATTAGAATCTTATTTCCATATATAGAACATATAAATTTAAAACTATATCAAATGGATGTCAAGAGTGTATTCTTAAATGGGTATATAGTTGAGGATTGTTTTGTTGAACAACCCCGTCAATTTACAAACCCTCAAATTCAAAATATTTTGTTAAATTCACAAAAGATTTATATGGTTTGAAGCAAGATCCAAGAGCTTGGTATAATAGATTAAGTAAATTTATTATTTCCAAAGGGTTTTAAAAAGGAATATATGATCCTACTATTTTTATAAAATGAATTTCTAATGATGTTTTAGTTGTCCAAATCTATGTAGATGAAATTATTTTTGGATCTTCAAGAAATTATTAATGTACTTATTTTTCAAAGACAATGGAAATGTATTTTAAATGTTTTTAATGGGTGAACTAAAATTATTTCAGGGATTCCAAAACTATATAAATAAAGAATGTATTATTTTTAATCAATTTAAATATAAAAAAGTTCTTATAAAACTATTTGTATTGGATAGCACTTAAATTAGTGGCACTCTATTGTGTTATACCATTAAGTTAGATCTTGATGAAAATGGTAAATATTTTGATCAAACTACTTATAGAAGAATTATTGGAAGTTTACTCTACATAACTTCTAGTCAACATGATATTATGTTTAGTGTTTTCATGTGTGCACATTTTCAAGCAGACTCTAAAGAGTCTCATTTAAATGATGTTAAAATAATTTTCAAATACCACAAAAATAAAACCAATTTAGGACTGTTCTATCTTAGAGAACACTCATTTTATTTATTTAGTCATTCAGATGCTGAATTTGGTGGTTTTAAGTTAGATAAAAAAAGAACATCTGGATCATGTCACTGTTTTGGAATTTCTCTAGTATCATGCTGTAGTAAGAAACAAAATTCTGTTTTATTATCTACTACTACAGTAGAATACATAGATATTGGTAGTTTTTGTGCACAAATTTGGTGGATGAAACACACTTTACTAGATCATGGATATCAATTCATACTTATACCTATAAATTGTTACAATACATGTGATATTAACATTTCAAAGAATCCATTTTCACATTATTTAATAAACATAATGATTTAAGACATAACCTTTTGAGAGATCATTATCGAAAAGGTCATATCACATTGGAATTTCCTGGCACTGAACATCAGCTTGATAATATATTCACTAAGCCATTAAATTATGAAGGGATAAATTACATCATACATGAGTTAAGGATTATAAGTCTTAACTGAATAGCTTACTGTTTTATAGTTTACAGTTTATGGATTCATGGTTTCAAAAGTTATTGTCTTGTATTAATTGTCTCTCAGTTATGGTCTCACACTTTCTATCTAATGATCTGGTCGCACCATTTGGAGTCACACCATAATGCTGACTCCGTGATGACCTATTCTAGGCTCACCGTAATGACCTAGATTTATATTTTTAGAATTTTATTTCTTGTATTGTTGTATCGATTTTTTTTATATGGTGTATTTTTGTTTGAGACATTTGAAATCCCTAAATGATAAAAACTAGATAAATTTCACTCCTCTCTTCACTCGAGCTCTCATATCATGAAACTGAAACCCTTCTCACTAAAACAATTACCCTTATTTCAACATTTCATCTTTCTTGAGAACACATTGGATTCCCAGAATTAAGCGTCTATCTTTATTAAATTCAGGGAAGCAAAAATTTCAAAATAAAGTGAAAAAGGATCTGAAAATAATGCATGAGAAACCGCTAAATCAAGGTCTTTCTGATAAAACATTTGTTTTTAAGAAGGAAGTTTTTCTGAAGTGTCTGCTGACATTTAAGTCGCTTATTTTTTAAAATAATGGAAGTATATGGATTGTTGGACTGGTTCTTAGAAGAGAAAATACTGATATATCCATGGCTAGTTTTTGAGTTTTATCAATATGTTTAGTTTTTTTTCAATACTGAAGATGACATTATAGTAAAAAGATGGATTAATGGTCTAAGATATACCTTTTCATTAAGTATACGGGGTATCTTCCTCAGAATACCTCATGATGTAATTTTTTAGGATTATCAATGAGTTCCTCCTCCTCATAATGATGTGTTTAGATTAGAATATTCCATGTGATGTTTGAAATGAAATACGAATAAGAGAAGGGAAATTACTACTGAGTTGGATAGTGACACAAGGATGATATTAATGTTTATTAAACTTATTATTTTTCCATGTAAAGGGTATTTTTCTACCCATATGTATCAAGATGTGTTCTTGATACGTCTAATGAAGAATGTTCACAAGATAAATCAGTTTAAGTATATTACACTTCACATGGGTGAAATGATCAAGACACCTTCAATATCTACCTCTCTATTTTATTGAAGGTTAATTTCTGCAATATTGTGCACCAATGGAGTATTTGGTCCAAATTAAGAAGTTTTAAAAGATTATGAGTATTTTATATAAAAAGAAACAATTTGAAGAATTAAAATTAGCCGGAATCCTAGGTAAAATTCTTGTGTGGAAGATGATGAAATGGTTTATGAAAAGTTCTACCCAGTTGAAAACCCATCAAGACCTAAGAGTGTACATGACCCTGGTCTGGAACCTCATAAAGTTGTTGATTATTTAGATGAAGAAGTAGAATAAAAAAACTACACCAGAGGAAGGAAATTTCTTAGACATAGAAGAAAATGGACTACCAGTTCCACATAAAGTAATTGCTAAAGAGATAGTTGCTGGAATAATTGTTGTTGAAAAAGGACTAGGTACTGACATGCAAGAACAAGTTTCTCTTATGGAACATTTAGAAGAACCTATGGAGGTTGATGTTGAGAAAGAGGTTACTACTATGGAACAATTTGAAAAATAGGCTGAACATGAAATAAACTTATCTGCTAAGGAAAGAATGGAATAGGAATTTCAGCATGCTTGAAAAGAGATGAGTGAGCCTAATAGTGCATAGAATAATGAAATAGGTCATGATATTGAGTCTCTTAGTCCCATAAAAGATGTAAATGTTGAGGGGGAGGAACGACCCATATAATAAAGTGTATAACATTCAAATAATGTTGACCAAAGGTTTGTGGATACCTTGTATAGGTTTCTAACCTATTTGGATTTGGATAATCACCAACATGCCTCATTAAAAGGAATTTTTCCTTCCAATGTGTTTCAAATGAAACCAATTTCTACTATAGAAGAAATCTTTGTTAAGGATTCTAACCACGTTTTAGTTCATGTTTCTTAACATACTCAATAATCTTTGGATTTTATGAGTAATGATGATGTAAAAGAATTTGGAATCACATTATTATCTTGTTATTGGACTTAATAAGCTAACAGATGAGTATAATGGATACTTAAAAAAGTTCAGAATCAACTTAAGTCCTCACATCAGATATTACAGCTTCAAATTCATCAGGGCAACCATCACAGCCTACAGATAATGAACTGATTAGAACTATTGTTAAATTGTAGCTTCAACTAGTGTTGAGTGTTGTTGATAAAAAATGTTTTTATACTCTCATTAAAATTATTGATCATGTTCATGATTTGGTATGGATGCATTTGAAAAATTCCAATGATACTCAAGAATAAATCTCTACAAAATTGGACATATACTTTAATAGAAATTATTCTAAGCAATATCTGACTAATCACTTCAAGTATCTTGTTGTGAATTTGAAAATTCCTCTTATCACTCAAGCATTAATGACTCAGGTTATAAAGCATAAAGACATCACTTCTATTTGGAAAATTTTTTGGAGAAAAAATATGACTATGAGATGGCTATGCCATATAGAGGTGAGATCATCACTGATTTCATTATGTTGTTAAATCCTTATCTCTATAGGAAAAGTATTGCCACAGAGGATCCTAAAGATGCCCTTTGTGGCCCTATTCATACCCTTCCCCCTCCACTACCTTTGTTCCTGCTACCATGTCTATATTTTAGGCTCTAAGCTAGATCATACCTATTATTATTGACCAACTGTTGCCTTAGACTTCAACCAAACAAACTCTAGCACCCTCGGTCTTTGAAAGATTGACATTTTCTTCTCTTACCACTGGATCATTACCATCTACTACTTCTACTTTTTATCATGTGGCTCCTCCGGATGTCTCTTAAAGGGGAAAGAAAATACTATTGAATCTGAAGTGAAGTGAAGAATATATTTTTATTGGGATGTTTTATTTTTTGTTTCATACTTGTAATGAATTCTATCATTATCTTCAATCCACTATGCACTGTTGTTGTTTCTTATCTTCATTACATTCATTCATTGTATCTTTTTCTTGATAGTTTCAAAAGGGGAGAAATAAGAAAAGACATTTATGGGAAAATAATATTCTTGGTAGATGAATACATTTTATACAGAATATCACATATATTCTCTATATCTTTTCATTATTAAAATTTATGGCTTATAAATGTGATTTGTGACCATAAAAATGGGGAGATTTGTAGACACCTCAAGATTTAATGCTCACAAATCATTTTTAACAATTCATAAATCATGTTTGGAGTTTTTTGGGCTCTTCTTATTTTAATGCTCACAAATTCTGTTTAACCTATAACAAATCATGTTTGGAGATTATTGGACTCCTTACATTTTAATGATTACAACTCCTGGTTTAAAATCTCACAAGACCCTAATTCATAATTTGACCAATCATGTTTGAATATTGTAAACTATGATTAATCTTGTTATATTATTTTTCAGTGTCATTATGGTAAATCTTAGTCCATTCTATGAATATTACTTCTTAAGACAATTTCTAGATTTTCACTAAGTCTGTGACACCATTTTTTTCTACCGGTTCCTGATATTCAAAAAGTCTGTGACACTGTAAGCTGGCCACCACTTCTGTATTTTCAAAAAGGACAAAAAAACATTTCTTTGATAGCATTTCCAAGACAACATAACAATATACCATTCAGAATTTTTAGAAAGGACTAGACACTGTTACCTTAGACACTGCTTATCTGACACCATAGTCTCACTACTGATTCCAGAATTTTTTAAAGTAGTAGACACCACAACTATGCTACCAGTTTCAGATCTCAACGCAACTGTGGAGACACAACAATCTCATCATGAATGTGGAATTGTGATAATTCCACCATGACAGTGGTACTGTGACTATCTCACCGTGACAATGGTACCATTACCATCTCACTAGAATTGTGACACCATCCCATACATACCTATTTTTTTCTTTTACAGTTTAATTTAAAATTTATTTCTAACGGTCATATTTGATTCAATTAATGATCCCAACATTATTAATAACTTTTTTTAAACATGTCGCATTATTGTACGAGGTTGATGGTGTAGAGATAATTCTCTCGGTGATCTATAACTAATACATTTTGAAGATAAAAAACTTGGTGTTTCACGAGCTGTAAAGACTACGAGAAGTCGAATGCATGCAAATAGAGAAGAACACATTCACTGAAGAATGCTCAAAGAACTCTCGATTCCTGGTGGATAAACTAAAATGGATGAAAACCTCAAACACCCTCCCAGTAATAACTCTATGAAGAATAAGATCTCCAAATAACATCTCATCAAACTAGAAACCAAAACACGAGACTCACGAGACTCTGTTTCTATTAGAGGAATCCAAAATCATATCGGCTACATAATACAAGTCAAGCGTAACACCCCAATGTATTAAAAAAATTAATGAAATTAATGAAAATTTTTATGTCGTTATTTATAACTATCCATTAAAGATAATTTTTCCTACTTCTATGTATTGAATTTTAAAAAATGCTCATCTATAATTGTGTTCAGTATGTTATATGGGGTTTGATAGAGCCAACTTGTTTTTTGATGAATAGTAATATACATTTTTTAATAGTTATATGAATAGTTATATGATCCAAATGAATAGTAAATTGTATTATTATTTTATTTTCTTAAGTCTTGAAGATAATGAAATCTTGGTTATGTTTTCAACGTGAAATAAATGTTGTTGTAGAATTAAAATTATCGATTATTGAATTAAGTATTATATTATTTAAAAATTATATTAATAATATATAGATAAATATTTTCAATAAAGGGAGTTCATTTTTTAATTCTACATGTTGAAATATTATTAGGGTAAATTTTTTGGAGTTTTCTGAAATAGTTGAATTTTCGATGAATAGTAAAAATACAGTTTTTAGTCTTTCGTAAGTTTAATGACATCATTAAATATGAAATAATGACTTAATAATTATGGTAGACTTTTTTACTATAAAATAATATAATAGGTGTCCAAAGTTTCTAATACCATGGGTAAATACCCTAGGAAAGCCCACGATTTTGAAAATACCCCTAATGAGGCATCTCTTGAAAATTATTAAAATATTCCTTCACTTTTTCTAAAAATACCAACACATTCCTTCAGTAAATTCATTAAAAATTCATCCATAACGAATATATGTCCTTATTACCTCCCTATTAGTCCTCCAAAGGTTTACTCAATCCACCATGGACCCAACCTTCATGTCTTAGGAGTTAGTATACAAGGTAAGAGAATTCTCAACTTCATTCTTTTTCCATTCAATTTATCTTTTTTGGGGTATAACTTTAATGTTTCAATAACATGTTTTTATTTCCATTTTATCCTTTCTCTATAATTTTTTAATTTTTTTCTGGATATATGACTCTTTTCCTCCCTATTTTAATGTTTTCTAAAACCATGTTGCATAACCGTTAGGTTGCTGAATTTTCGTAATGAATTTCTCAACAATTCTTTTTTTTGAGTTATTTTTCTTCATATTTTTTCCTCATATTACATTATCCAAGAATAATGAATGATACAATACATTAAATATTTATTATTTTATTATTTTTATGGAATATTCACAATTATACTTCTTCTCCTCTCCCACTTATTCAATAAATTAAAACATCATCCATGATGTGTTGATTTTCTGACATCTTAGACAATGTGATTTATGTTTTGTTTACTTCAATCAAGGATGTTCATGAAACCTTATTTATTATTGACCCAAAATTTAATTTAATTATTATCTCTTATATATGGTTCTAGAATCATTTGGTACACATTTTATTAATTTATAAAACAAAATGAGTTCATAACGATCAATGAATCATTAAAATGACCTAAACAAATACCTATAATGTTTTAACTTATGAATCATCTTCATTTCAGAATTAAAAATAATAAATAGTTTAATTAATTATAGTGTAAATATTTAAATACAATTATATTCCAATTCTGGATTTTCACTTCCAATTGACAAGAATATCCATCATGGACCGATCATGGAAACCATGTAAAGAACACACCCAATACTATGCGAATAACAAAATATTACTAATGAATGTTTCAAATTATGTTGTAAAATGATTATATAAGGTGTTATATACATTAATATGTTTCATTAAGATATTAATAACCATCTTTTAACAATTATATAAGAGGTTTAAACACTTTTGAAGTAAGAAGAACCAATGGTAAGGGAACTCTTAACCCAATTAACATTCGTTGGGTTAACCATCTTCTTTATTAATTATGTTGTATTAAGATTACTGGTGAGATAATTTTTCATTTATATTATGTTGAAATATGTGTATTTATAATGTATGAACAAATCAATTTCATTCTATTAATTCTCGACCAATTATATTTTACGAGACTTTCTTTTTAAAATCCTTTTAAAAATATCATTAATAAATTTCAAAAGGATTGTTTTTTATATGTATATGAAATGACTGGTTTCTTATTATTTTGAAGATAATTTATTACCATGATATGTTCCTTGGAAATAATTAATTGTTTTACTTTGAGACCATTATATCTCAAGGTATTTTCGGTGTGCCCTATTATAGCTCTCTAATTAATTGGGTACACTGAATATGTAAGTTGAACAAAAGGTTATTCCTTATGTAAGGGTGAATATAAGAGTGATAAGGTAAATTTTTCCCAAGGAAACTACATGGTGTTTCTATGCATATTATTTTTTATGATTGTGGTTTTTAATGGTTTTTATGTTATCTCTTGACTAGTGATTTTTTTGTTATATCTCATATTGATTTTTATACTCATCCATTTTTTTTAATTTGTTTCATAGGATATAAGGATGGGTGAGAGAAATAATGGAGTCATGATGTTGGATATGGGGTTTTGTTAAACAAATCTTTTTTTATATCTTAATGTGTTATCTTTTGAAAAAATGGATACTATTTTAGTAGAATCCGCTTGTATGAATCTACTATGTCATGCATTTAAGATATCAAAATTATTTAAAACAATAACCCAAAAATGATCCTCAATGTGAAACAATGTATGGTCTTGTGTAAAATTAAAGATTAAGTAACTTTTTAAGGATAAGTCCTTATAGTTGGATCAACGATCTAGAAAAGATATTTTATGTCATGGGATATTCAGAACGTCAAAAGTTAATACTTAGAATTTATCAATTGGGAGGTGATGATGATAAATGGGGGTCTCTGGTTAAGAATACAATAGAAATAGATGATATTGACAGTTTGGAATGGGTTGATTTTCCGAGTCTTTTTCCTGAAAAATATTTTCCCAAAATAGTTCGACTCAGAATGGAGAAATAATTCGTGGAACTGAAGTAGAAAGGTAATGATTCTGTGGAAACATATGAATCCAATTTTACAAGACTTTCTAGGTATATACCAAATTTTATTTGGGATTTTGAATGTAATATTATTAGATTTTAGTATGGTTTGAAAACCTTTTTGTGAAGAACTTTGGATTCACGAGAGTTTAAAAGCTTTGAGAAGATTGTTTGTTATGATGAAAAAGTTAAGATGTAGTTTTCTAACTCATATGTATCTCATGATGAAAAGAATAAGAAGAGGTCATGTTGGCAGGGAATGGGGAAGAACTCGTCAAAGAAGTCTGGTGGTAAGAAAATGAATTTCGCTTCTTGTAAAAAGTGTGGTAAAAGGCATCCTAGAGAATGTCTTGTAAATTATAGGAAATTATATGAATGTGGAATGTTTGGAAACATGTATCATGAGTGAATGGAAAATGTTACAAAAATTAATGACAAACTGATGGTGAGATTATTTAACTATAAATAATTGGGTCATTTTTCTAATTTCTTCCCAAATGTATTTAGTCAAGAAGGGAATTAGCAAGATTGGAAGTAAAAGGGTATGGTAAAATCTTTTCCAACCACTTAACAAGATGTTGATCCATCAAATGAGGTGGTATTAGGTAAATTTCTTATTTTTATAAATTTAGAAAATGTGTTGCTTGATTCAATGTCTACACAATTGTATCATTTAGAAGATTTTTTTTGAAAAATTGGGAATTCAACCACATGAAATGAAAATATATCTCATGGTAAAAATACTTGTAGGAAATATTTTGGAAAAAGAGAAATTTTAAGAATCTTCCGATCCTTATTTGTAGAAAGTGTTTACCTGAAAACTATGTTGTTTTGCCTCTAGTATAGTTTGATGTTATTCTAGTTATGAACTTGATTTCCTTTTATCATTCAATAATAGATTGCAGAGAAAACAAAGATATTTTTCAACAATAATTTCAATTTGTGTTCTAGAATGAACCCATGTGATTAATAAAATACCAGGATGCAAAGAAACTGATGAAGGATGGGAATGGATGTTATCTTTCTCATATTTTGGAAGATAAGGGAACTATCTAGATTAATGATGTAACAATGGTAAATTAATACCTAGATGTTTCTGACGATGTTTTTTGTGGTGATATTCCAAATTGATAGGTTGAGTTTACTATTAACTTTGTTCCTGATGTTAAACAAATTTTTAATCCCCCTTATCGAATGGCCCAAATTGACCTTTTGGATTAAAAGGAAGTTACATGAATTATTAAATAAAGGACTTATCTGACCTAACACTTCACAATGGGTCCCTCATGTCTTGTTTGTTATGAAAAAAGATGGTTGAATGAGACTTTTCATAGATTATAGAGCCTTGAAAAAATTCCTATTAAAAAAATTATCAATTTCCTCCTATCGATGATTTGTTTGATCATCTCTAGGGAGTGTAGTATTTTTTAAAGGTTGACCTAAGGTTGGGGCACCGTCAGTTGAATGTATGGATGAATACATCCCGAAGACTACATTCCATACTATATATGGTAATTATGATTTTGTCGTTAGTATTTTTGGTTTAACTAATTCACCTACTGTATTCATGGATCTTATGAATAGAATATTTCATGAGTTCATGGATGCGTTTTTGGATGTGTTTATTGGTAAAATTATGGAATATTATAGAAGTAAATAAGATCCTGAAAAACATCTAAGGGTTGTATTGTGAACCTTAAAATAAAAGAAATTGATTCGAAATTTCAGGAAGTATGGTTTCTGGTTGCAACTGATTTCTTTTCTTGGGAACATTGTAAATAAGGATGGAATTACAGTTTATCCTTCCAAAACAAAATTTATTGATGAATGACCAAGTCCTACAAATGTTATAGACATTAATAGTTTTCATATATTAGTGGGGTATTACTAACAGTTTGATAAAAACATTGCACAATGATCTACCCTTCTAACTAATTTAATGTGAAAAGGGGTTAAATTTTTATGGACTAAATAATGTGATGTTTTTTTCCTGAACTGATTAAGAGATTGGTGAATGCTCCAATTTTGTCCTTGTCATCTTGAAATAGTGAGTTTGTCATTTATAATGATGCTTCATTTAAGGGATATGGTTTTTTTTTATGCGGAATGATCAGGTAATTTCTTATATTTCAAGAGAACTAAAACCTCATGATTTAAATTATCTGACAAATGATTTGGAGTTTACAGTTGTGGTTTTTGTCTTTAAAAATTTAGAGGCATCATTTATACGGATCCAAATGTCATATATATACTGACCATAAAAGTCTAAAGTATATATAATCACTCATATGGAATTAAACATCATGCATAGAAGATGGATTGAACTAATAAAGGATTATGATTGCACGATCAATTAACATCTAGAAAAAGAAATGAATGTGGCGGATTCCTTGAGTCGAAAACATCATGAAACATTAAACATGTTACATTTGGAACATTATACCTTGATTAATGATTTATTGAATTTTGGATTAGATGTTTTTGGTGAGGGAAATACATTTGTTTTTATCAGGTTTTAGTGTAGTAATTGTTATTAGATAGAATTAATAAAGTGTAGAAGGATGATCATGAGCTATAGAAAGAGGTAAAATTTGTTAAAATGGGTTAGTTTATATAATTTAACCTCGATAACGATTTTTTTAAATTTGGAAAAATATTGTGTGCACTTTGTGATTTCCATTTGAATATAGATTTGTTGTATGAATCTCATAGATATCCATTTCTAGTTCCTCCTGAAATTAAACAGATGTGTAGAGTCCTTCGGGAGTATTACTGGTGGGGTGAAATGAAAAGGGATATTGAAAAATTTACTGTGAAAAGTTTTACATGCCATCATGTTAAATAAGAGTGACTGTTACCAGAGGGGATGATTCAACTTTTTCCAACGCTAGAGTAGAAATGAAAGAATATATCCATGTACATAGTGGTGGGACTATATACGACTTCTCAATGTAATAATGCGATTTGGGTTATTATTGATCGGCTGAAAAAATATACACTTCTTTTCGAGATACAATGTCATCAGATAAGATTTATCGACTGTACCTCAAATAGATTGTTTGGTTACATGGAGTTCTTATTTCCATTATATCTATTCGAGATCCTAGATGCACTTCTGTCTTTTGGAAGGTGCTTTAGAAGTCTTTTGTCAAAAAATTAATTTTCAGAACAACTTTTCATCCTCAACCATATGGGTAGTCAGGACGAATGATTCAGACTTTGGAGAATAAGCTTCGAGCTAGTTCAATGGACTACTAGGGAATTTGGGATCAACATCTTTATTTGTTTGAGTATTTTTTTACAATTGTTTTCATTTCAGTATATAGATGTAAAATTTTGAGGTATTGTATTATAAGTTGTGTCTAACTCCATATTTTTGGGATTTAATCGGGGTAAGGTAGTTGATGGGACCATAATTAGTAGAGGAAGCGGATGAGATAGTGATGATGATCTAGCAGCACATGAGGATAGCTTAGAGCATGTAGTTATGTTATGTAGATAACAGAAGGAGATATTTCTCTTTTGAGGTTGAGGACCAGGTTTTCCTTAAAATTTGTCCTTGGAAAAGTGTGATACATTTTGGTAATAATGGAAAGCTAAGTCCATGATTCATTGGTACATTTGAAATCCTAGAGAATGTTGGACCATTTACATAAAGAGTATCTCTACTGCTGAGTTTATATCTGATATATAATGTTTCATGTGTTGATGTTGAGGAAGTATGTTCTAGATTCATCTCATGTCTTGTTCCTAGAAGCAGTTCAGCTAGAATAGAAACTTTCATATAAAGAGAAACCAGTTCATATTTTTGATCAAAGGGAACATGTATTGTGGAATAAGGTAATTCACCAGGTAAATTTTTTGTAGAGAAACCACTTGGTTGAAGAAGAAACATGGAAATCTGAAAATTCTATGAGGGATAGGTACCATTTACTATTAAAGGAGTAAATAAAATTGCGAAGAAACAATTTCTAGAAGGTGGGGATAATGTAACACCCAAAGGTTCTAAGAAAATAAACGAAATTTATGGAACCTTTTTTATGTATAAATTTATAACTGTCCATTAAAAATAATTTTTTCTGCTTATATGTTTTGAATTTCAATAAATGGTCATCTACAACTATGTTTAGTAAGTTATTTGGAGTCTAATGGAACTGACTTGTTTTTTTGTTGAACAGTAATATATCGTTATAAATAGTAATATGAACCTAATTAATAGTAAATTTTATTATTATTTTATTTTCTTAAGGCTTTAAGATAATGAATACTTTTATTAAATTTTCAATGTGATATAAAAGTAGTTATTGAATTAAAATTGTTAATTTTTTAATTAAGTATTATTTTATTTAAAATAATAATATTTATAAAATTATATTAAAAAATGGAGTTCATTTTTTAATTCCATAGGTCAAAAAATGTTTAGGGTGAGGTTTTGGGACATTTTTGAAACAGTTGAATTTTTGGTGAATTGAAAAAATATAGTTTTGAGTTTTCGGTAAGTTTAATGAAATATTTATTGATGTTATAATTTTGAAATAATTATGGTTGACTTTTGTACATTAAAATAAAATATGAGGTTTCCTAATTTTCCAATACCATGTTCAAGCCCATGGTTTTTCAAACACCACTAATGTGGTGTCCTTGGGAAATTATTAAAATATCTCATCACTTTTGCTAAAAATACCATCACATTCCTTTATTACTTTCATTCTAAATTACTACCTAATGATTATCTAGCCTTCTTACCTCCCCAATATTCCTCCCTTGTGTTACTAAATCTCACATGTTCCAAAACATTATGACATAGGAGTTACTCTACTAGGTAAGAGAATTCTCAACTTCTTTCTTTTTCATTCAAGTTATCTTTTATGTGGTATAACTTTCAAGTTTCCATAACATGTTCTTATATCCATTTTATCCTTTATATATAATTTATTATGATTTATTTATATACAGGTGACCCTTTTACCCCCTATTTTCTGGTTTTATAAAACCAGGTTTCATAGCTGTTAGGCTATAGAATTTTCATATGTGATTTATCAAATATTCATTTATTTTGAGTTGCTTTATCTTATTATTATTTCCTTATATACCCATATCCAAGAGGAATTAATGATCCAATATATTAAATTTTATTTATCTCACCATGTTTAATAAATATTCACCATTATAATTCTTCTCGTCTAATACTTATTCAAGAAATTAAAACATCAATCATGATGTGCCAATTTACTGACATCATGGATGATGTGATTTCAATTTGTTTTACATATTTCAAGGATGGTAATGAAGACATATTTATTTTTGAACTAGATCATAATTTAATTTTTATATCTTATATATGGTTCTAGAAGTATTTTTTACACATACGATTAATTAAAAAAAACGATTTCATAACGATCGAAGAATCACTAAAATGACCTCAACAAATATCAATAATGTTTCCACATAAGAATCATCCTCATTTCAGAATTAAATAAGATAAATGGTATAATTTATGATTCTATAAATATGTATATACCATTCCATTCCAATTCTGGAGTTTCACTTCCAATTGAAAAAAACATCCATCATGAAACGATCATGGAAACCATGTAAAGAACACACCCAACACAATGTAAATAACCAAATATTATTAATGAATTTGTCAAATGATGTTGTAAAATGATCATATAAGGTGTTATAAATATTAATATGTTTCATTATGATATTAATAACAATATTTTAATTATTATACCAGAGGTGTATACACTTTTTAAGTAAGAAGAACCCAAGGTAAGGGAATTCTTAACCCAATTTCCATTCATTAGGTTAACATTATTCTTTATTCATTATGTTGTATTAACATTAATACTATGATGATTTTTTTATATTATGTTTCACTATTTGTATTTATAGTGTATAACAATATCCATTCAGGTCTATTAATTCTCACTCTAATTATATTTTACAAGACTTTCTTATTAAAATAATTTCAAAACTCTCTTTAATAAATTTCAAAAGGATAGTTTTTTATATGTATGTGGAAGGAGTGGTTTATTTGATTTTCAAGATTCTTTATTACCCTGATATGTTCCTTTGAAATTATTTATGTTGTGATAATCCCATTATAGCTCCAGATATGTTGGTTTGAGCCCATTATTTCTCAAGATATAATGGGTGGACTCCATTATAGCTCTCCAATGCATTGAGTACTCCAGAGATGGAAGTTGAAAAAAGGTTATTCCATGTGTAAGGGTGAATTTAAGAGTGATATTGTAAATATTTCCCATAAAAAATACATGATGTTTCTATTCATCATAGTTTTAATGATTATGGGTCTTATTGGTTTTTATGTTACCACTTGACAAACACATTATTTATATTTGTTACTTAGTTTTACACTCATCCTGTGTTTCTAAAATATTTTTTCATAGTATATAAGGATGGGTTATAGAAAGAAGGGAGTCGTGATGTTGGATATGGAGTGTTGTTAAGGAAATCAATTTTTATGTTTTAATGTTTTATATTTTGAAAAAATGATACTATTTTAGTAGAATCCTCTTGTATGAATGTAGTATACCTTGTGTGTAAGATATCCTAATTTTTTTAAAACTCTAAACCCAAAAAGATCCTCAATGTGTAATAATGAATTTTATTGTGTAAAATTCATGATTACGAAACGTTTTAAGGCTGAGTGCTTATATCCAGAGCTTCACAGAACAACACTCATAGAATTTATAATCCGTTCTCCTTATCTTTTCTCTGTTGTGTACTATTTTATTACATTTTGAGATATGTGTATGTCTGTATTAAAACACACTCTGTCCCTTTAATTAAAATGAAGGATAAAATATATCCTTAGTTAAATATCTTTCTACACTTTTTTTACACACATATTACTATTGAAGTGATCAATGTGACTTGGTTGTATGTTTTCCCATCTAGAATAGTTGAAGAGGTCTTGTGACCTATAAAGTCTTGAGTAATGTTGTTCACCCCGATTCAGGGTGTGTATAAAATAATTATATATATATATATACATTTCTTTGTGGTAGGTGATGACTACGTGGAGTGGAATCGTTTTCTGCTTGAGACTGCACTACTTGTTTTACCAGTTGTGTCTTTCAATTTAGTTTTTCTTTGTTTTAAACTATATTTTGGAAATCTAAATTTTACTTTTATAGTTTTTCATTGATAATATTTATATCTAAATTTAATTATTAGTATAGTTTCTAAAGTTATAACAATATCTCATTTTGATATTACTACGAATTAATCAATCTTTGGATAAGATATTTTAATAGTCAAAACTATTATTATTTTATTACCTTGATTAACCATCCTGTTTTATTTTAATTGGGGGGAATCATTTTAAAAAAAAAATTACAAAATTTTTATAGGAACCAAATTCACCCCCTTGATTGTCCTACTCTGACCAACAATGTATAAGTCATTATTTATGGTAGTTTTTTTTTTCAATTTTAATTATTTGATCTCAGTGAATTTGATCTTAATTTTACCAAGTGGTAACAAAATTATAAAACTCAATTCCTTTTTATTGTGTCATATGACATCTAAGATGTCAAATATATTATATGATTATATGTATAATGAATTTTAATCTATATTTATATATTTTTAATTCTATTATGTAGATTTACATTTGATACAAAAAATCAATTCGTTGATTAATTCTAACATCAACATTACATTCATTCTAATGATTTATTCCAAAATATCATTCTAATTGAGAATTTTTACTCGTGAATTTACATTAAAGGTAATTATATAATAAAAAATTCATAAAAACATAAATGTTAATCTCTTATGGTAATTAATGATGTTTTTCAATAAATAATAACATATTCCAATCTTTGGTATATATAAACATATATAATTTTTTTAATAGAAAACCTAAATCCATTTCTTCTTTGCACGAAGATCTCTTTTCATCGAAAAACCTTTTTATAAAAATGTTTTCCAAGTTGTTTTTAAACATTTAAAAATCATTTATTTAATAAATATTTACCCATTTTGTATTTTAAGGAATTTACTTTTCACTTTTAGAACAATGCTATTTTCTATTATTATTACTATGCAATAAGAATATTTATTTTACATTATACAAAATTACGCACCATAATTAATTAAGGATTCATTTTAAATTTCAAAAATTCATTTTTAAATAAAGTGTTGTTTAATTTAATTTTCCAATAAAATGATTTGTCAATATGTTTTTCATGATGAAAAATATAATTTCAAAAAAAATTAATATAAATTTTTCTTGTATTTATATTCATTAATGAGAAAAAAAAATTGGTTTTACCTAAAATGGGATATGTTGTATTGATACCATGCTTATTCTTCATCAAGGAGGTTTATGATATATTTATCGAAGAATAGTATTGAAATTCACATCTATGATTTATTTTTTAATCCCCTATAAATATTCACTTTTCAGTGATCATTGAACATTAAATGTCCACTAAATATCCATATCATTTTATATGGATATGATTATTAACTAAAAAATATATCCTTTTTATATAAGGCTTTATTTTGAAAGTTATTTGATATATGTGAAACATTGATAAATCCATATCATTTACCCAACGTAGATATTTGATGAGGAACATTTTTCATGAATTAAATTGATTATTTGATAAATGGGGAATGCTTTGGAAATGTATGTCATGGGTAGGGCCTGATTATAGATAACACCATGATTTATAGGTATTATCATGGGATTATTTAGTTGGCTCCCCTTAGTGGGTTTTCCCCTAGTATATTTTAAACTATCTTGTTAAAGGTATTTGAGGTAAAGTTATCATGTTCCTAAGAAAAATATCATCCAATAATTATTCATTTCCTTCATTCAGATTCATTTATTATTATACATGATATTTCTACTATGAAATAATCCATTGATAAATTTTATTTTGAGTTTTTTATTAATTTGAATGTGTTTCCTATAATTTTCCATTCCATATTTTTATGCACTTCCATCATAGTTTATTAAATATATTTCATGTAAGTTTAGTTTTTACCTTGCTATATGGATTATTCTCATTGATTCATTATTAATTCCAATGTATATTACCCTTATTATGCATTTGAGACCACTGTTATTTTGTTTCATTTAGCCAGCAATAATTTTTTTTACTATAACTGATATGAAGGGATATTCGGCATAGACTAAATTATTATAAAAATAATAATATTCTAATTTCTATATTCAATTATAACATGATACTAACATATATATATGTTTTACCGATACTAATCAACTCATAAGATATTCAGGATTTTATTCATTTTAATCATGAAAATTTATTGGTGTCATGAAACTAGTTTTGGGATACAGGGGTTAGGATCACTACAGTTTGTATCAAATGATATATTATAGCAACCTTGGATCTGGATTTAGGAAAACCTAGATTATGGAAAATAATCCTAAGATAGACTTTCAGGATTAACACAGAAGAACATATATCATCATTAATACAACTGTTATAGATATCATCAAAATATTATGATATTATGATGGACATAAGTTTTATGGATTATACCCCACTTTTAAGGTTTTACTTAACGGGAGACTACTATGATTTTGTTTTGAGAAAATGTATTAAAATATTATGTTTTAGTAGAAAAAATTACATGAGGAATAATACTCTCACATTTTATAGATGCATGTTTAAATGTAATTATAAACTATAGGGTCCATATGATCAGTAACGATATCAATGTGATAGTAAAATAATATTATTAGACTTTTTTTGAAAAAATTGTATTGAAATACAATGAAAAAAATGATATTTTATGATTAAATTTTGAGGTTGTTCATCACATTTTTGGGAACATCATTATAATTACATTCATATATTTTAGAAAAATGAAAACATGCATACATGGTGACAATTTGTTGCATCTAGTGAGGTTTTGGGGTTTAAACCCCCAATCCAAGGATGATAAAGTATTTAAACCAACCACTAACCTAAATAATTTCAAGGTTAAAATGTCATTTTTATTGTTGAATAATATTATGAATAAATATAATGGATGAACAAAAAATATTAATTTTTTTGTTTACATATAAATATATTATCCATATTGTTTTTTCAAAAAATAGTTAGTTATATATATATAGTGAATTTTTTATGGATCTTATGATCTATTAAATGTGAAAATTACTACTTTGAGAATAAAAAAATGTATTTATTTCTTATTTTAAAGAGATAAATTTTAAATTGAATGAAGCAGAAATAAATGATGAAATTTTGTTTATAAAGATATACGAAGTATATTTCCTTATATACAAATGTAGTAAAATAATTACTGAAAATTCGTAAAATGAGGTTTTAAAATATTTTATCCCAATACCTTTATTTTTATTGAACCGATTACCTTTTAAATCATCATTGATTTATGATCTTGAGGACCCCAAAATTGAATTAATCCTTCAGTTATTTGTTACAAATGACTTAAATCACTCCTTATAATTATTTAATATTTTTCTAAAATTCCATTTCATCACATTCCATAATCTTTCCCCTACTTATTAACCTAGTTATGTAACATTATTAATCAAATTTCTCACTTATTAAGAGGATAGTTTATCAATCATACTCACTGTGTGGGATTTCAATTATGGTATTTGAAAATGACAAACCCTATATTAAAAAGATCATGTTTAATTTGATAAAAAAAATTAATATTGGGAGTATTTAATTACATATAATGCAGAAATAAATATACTGTATTCGATGGCCTGTATGACATGAAACACTAAGTATATAAAAGAATATTACCACATGAGGCATTATGTTATAGTTATATACAGAGAAATTTAATCTTTCCAATAACATATATTATATTCAACACTGAGTTTTGTTTTATTACAAACAATATAAAATTTATTGTTACCTATATGGAACATCATGTTTATATTATGTTAAAAGCAACAATGACTATAATTTATGAGTTCTCTTATATGCATGACCAAGTTTTATCAAATACATTTAATATTATAATTTAAAATGATAATTACCACCTATACATTAAATCAATAGTTATGAATATTATTAAATTCTGAAAATATATATTTGACAAAAATATAAAAGTATTTCATTGGTTATAAAATAATTATAAATTAAAATAATAACCAATTGAATGTAAAGAAATGTTTTTACAAAAAACTATTTTTATGCACCCAAAGGTGTTTTGTCTAAATAAGTAAAATTTATTTATATTAGTGCATGTTATTAATGAAATCTATATATATATATTATATCAATTAAATTATTTATGGCATTCATACAATAGTTTCAATAGGTATAATATATGTTCAAATGCAATTTCACATATAAATAACTATATTTTTTTAATTGAAAATTTCATAACATTTAATAGAGAACCTATTTTGAAACTGTGTTTTTCAAAATAGATAAATTTATATGAAGAAATAAAATTATTGTATTTAATAGTAATTTCAAATTTTTTTAGTGATTTTTTTATTTTCCTATGATGTTTCATTTTTTGTTTAATAGTGAAAATATTGAATTTCAATTGAAAAATAAATTTTTGTATATATATTTTTGAGTGTTAAATTCTATTAATAATTGGTTTAAATGTAATTTTATTTGAGTTCTACATCTGTAAATAAAATTTAATTTATTATATTCATTTTAATATTTAATTTAATTTAAAAATATATTCATCATTATCACATTTTCACATTAAAATCTGATTTTCCCATCACATCTAATGGATTAATTTTAAATTTATTTCTTCCACATATGTGATTTGAACAAGAAACAATTTATTAAATATTTTCAATCATAGTAATTTAAAATTTCTAGTACCATTTAATTAGTTTTTACCCAAAATATTAGTGAATGTAGTTAGATTTAATTACAAAGATTATGTTAAAAATTTGTTTACTTAGTGGTTAATCTATAAACATAGGGGGAAAAATGACATATGATCTTTTATAAAACCATTTTTATAGAAATATTTTTACCATATAATCTCTTTTATTTAATTTTATTAATTATTTTAAGAACAAAATTCGATTGAGAACTCCCAATAGCATTTAGCTTTATATATGTACAAAAATGACACCTCTCCTCTACAATAAAAGGGCACTCACCCCCACCCGCTCACATAATAAAACCTCACAAGACTTTTTAATAATAAAAAACCAACCAAAATACGACCCAAAATCAATATAATGATTATATAATCTTTAATGTGGGAAGAATAAAAACCAATGAAATATATTTTTATAAACCTAAAAGGTGTTACCTGCGTAAGAGGTAACATTCTTCAACGATCATTTTTCTTTTATTTCTTTCTCCACCTAAGAAATTCACTACATATAATCCTTATATAAATAAACCAGTATCCTAAATATAATGATATATTGTTAACATAGTTTTATGAACTACATCTATACACACTTCTATAGAACGGGATACCCAAATACCATTCGTGTGTATGGTGGATTATCGTCTCGTGAATCGATGTCGTTCATTTTTCCATTAACACCTTTAATGAGTGGAAGTAATTATGTATTCATAGTTTATATATGGTATATATAATATTTATAATGTCTATATACATATGAAAAATTTATATAACACATACCATCATGCTTTCTATTTTGTGTGATACATGATAGCATCATTTGTAGATGTGTGGACTACCACCTCTTGAAAGTGTTGTGATTTATTCACACAATAAATGGAATATATTATCGATGTTTTTAATAAATCTATTTGATATATATATCATAAATATGATACTATACTGATGATATACATATATATCATTTATTTTATTTCTTTTGATAAAACAAAAAAATTGAAACAATGTTCTCACAAACATACGACCTAACGTTTCTATAAACAATGTATTTAATTTAAAACCTACATAGTTTAAGTATTAATATAAGTTAATATATAATTAAAATATATGATATTTAAATCTTGGATTACATTTTATATATGATTAAAAAATAACATATGTAATAGTAAATACAAAAAGTTAAAACATACTCTCAAAATATTTAATTAGATAAAATGATAAAAATAAAGAATGATTACTAACAAAATGGTAATAAGATGTTATAACATAATTTTATGTTGAATTATATATATTAAAACGTTTCTGGAAAAAAATTATAACATTCTTAGAAAAGTTAAACAAGAGGTTAAATAACATTAGTCTAAAAGAAGCGCATGGTAAGAGATTTATTAACTCAATGTTGATTAGTTGGGTTAAACTTCAACATCATTGGTTATATTATTCCAATAACATGTGCCAAATGTTATCTAGATGTATTTTCTACATATTTACACTTTTATTTTTTCTATTTACACTTTTCACACATAATTATTTCATTTATTTATTCTCACTATAATCATATGATCCTCATAAAGGGATTTTTAGTCTCATTATTATTTATGCCAGACATATGAGATGTTAACCACTTCTTTCTTTTATATAGAGTATATAAATCCTATTTTAAATTTAACATAATAAATACATCATTCATAATTTTTTTTTAATTTTTTTTAATTATTTCATCTAAGTGTATTTGATCATAAAGATTCCATGTGGTAATGAAATCTCATGACTCAATTAATTTTCATTGGATTATATTACTTCCCCGTTGTCATTAGTATTATTTGATTATATGTATAATTAATTTTAATAACTATTTTGTAGTTAAAATTCCTTTATTTATATTTATAACTGATACACGTAATCAATTTATCGATTAATTCTCACTTCTATGGTATGTTAATTTTCACATTTTATTTCACAATCTCATTATAATAAGATTATTTATTCTTTAATTTACATTAAAAGAAAATTATATTCTCATTATTTCATAAACCATTTAATTTTATTCACTTGTGGTTATTCATGATATTTTTCATGTTATAGTACCATTTTACTCCCTATGGTGCTGAAAATGTTTTAGAAAATGTTTTTTAGAAAAACCATCTTTGTTTCTCTCTATGGTCAGAGATCTGTTTTCCCGCAACACCTTTAAATTATTTTCAATATTTTGAAAATAATTTATTGAATGAAATTTTAGTCTTTTTTCTTTTAAGGAAACTCCATTTTGATTTCCAAAAAATGATCTTTTCTAGCATTTTCATCATGAAAATTTAATTTTCTTTTTATCTTTTAAGTAATGATATGTTCTCATTTCTTTGAAGATTGAATTTAAATTTTACAATGTTCTATTTAAATAAAATGTTTTGAAATTTTATTTTCAATGAAGGGGATTTACAAATGTTTCCCAAAATGAAAATGATATTTTATTGAAAAATATTTTTATATTATTTTAATTCATCAACAATACAACATATTTTTTTAATAAAATATGGGTTTTTTATTTATCCCATAATTATTCTTCCTCTAGATGTGTTAGGATTGATTTTTCTAAGGATATTATTGAAATTAACTTCTATGCATCATTATTTAATCTCTTTCAAATATTTACATTCAAATAATTATTGAACAATAAATATTACCTAAATATACATATCCTTAATCATGGATAGAATTTTTTCCAAAAGCATATAATAATTTTACATATAGTGTTTACATTTAATGTTATTTGATATCTTGGAAAATATTGATAAATAAGTGTATTTTACTCAATGTGTATATTTGATAAGATTTATTATTCTCAAATTAAGTAAATTATTTGATATATAAAGAATTATTAAGGAATGTATGACATGAGTGGGTGCACATTATAGATAACCCCTCGATGCATCAGTAGTTTAATTAGACTTTTCATTTGTATAGCCTTAGTGGGGTTTTACCCATTATGTTCTAAAATATATTGTGAATGGTATTGATGATAAAGGTATCATGTACATTAGAAACATGTCATCTAATAATTAATCATTTAATTTATTCAGATTATGTTATTATTAAAGCTGATATTCTCACCATAATAAAATATATAGATTCATTTTATTCTCTGTTTATTAATTGAATGTAATCAGTTTCTAGTTATTTATCTTTAAATATTGTTTATGAACTTCCTTATATGTTTATTCATTATATGGAATGTATGTTATGTTAATAATTTTCCATGTTGATTATTCTAGTTGTTTCATTACTGCTTCTACAACACATTATACATACTAATAATTTGAACTCACCCTTATTTTGTTTCCTTTATATAAGATTCCACGAAGTTTACTATGAATGATATTCAGGGATATTCTATATAGAATCATGTTATTAAAAAAACATTTTTTTAATTTTTATATTAAATTGTAATAATGTGACCATGCATGTATTTGGTTTACCAATACTACTGAACTCATTTTTCCTCTAAGAATTTATTCCTTTTAATCATGAAAATGTAACGGTATCATGAAACCAACTCTAAAATATTGGTTTCCGGGTATCTACAATTTTAGTATCTATATCATTCAATATTACCATGGTTCTTTAAGGTTTTATAAATTGAGTAAATCTAAGAACCATATTATGAAAAACAATAATAATTGTATAAAACAACATAATAATTAAAAATAATTTAATATATTTCATAATCAAGAACAATTATTTTCAATCTTCATCACCTTATGTTTACCGAATATCATCAATTATCAATATGAAAAATTTAATATTTTTCCCTACACTCAGACCTATCTCCAGGGATTTTAGAAATGTTTTTCCAACTAGTTTCCAATGGTATAATAAAAAATTTTCTGATACCAACAATACCATCTTGTACATTTCATACATAGATATTATATCTTATTAGATGAATATTCATTACATTCCATAATGATCCATTCTAGAAAGGTATAACACTATTATCTTTTTTATTTATTGATTCATAAAAATATCGTTCCTAAAAGTACTATATCATTTACCAGTACAATATTCCTAAATAACACCCTTATTAAACATATCATACTTATTACCATTCATTATAACCTATGTAAATATAATTAAAAAAGGGTGTTACTAAATGCTAAGTAGGAGTAAAAAAAGGATGTATCAATGATAACTTGAGCATAACATGAGCCTAAGGGTATGAGAAAATGATACTAACATTTTAAAATTATAACCCATACACCATAGATCATTGGATTAAATTAGGAAATAAATATTTGAATTTATTAAGACAAGAGTCATATAGTAATCTAATAACATTAGTGTTAGAGAATAACAATGTAATAAGAAACTTGTTTTAGCAATATATACAATAATAGAAAACAATTTGCATAGTATTCATGGCTCATATCCATGAAAATCATATAGGAATATTCTCACTCTACAAAACCATCATTGTAGTCATGGTTTATTCTAAATATTATCATAGTGGAATGAATTTCTAAGTAAACTATGTTAACTCCCCATTTTTTTCTTTTTTATATCATCATATATAAACCCAATGCATTGGATGGATATATAATTCTCTGCCACTCCATCAAATAACTAAAATCACACACACATATATATATATATATATATGTGTGTGTGTGTGTGTGACAGAAGAAGATTAAACATTCATCACATTAAAACCAATGGAATGAAATGAGTTTTGTAAAAATTTCACCATATCATAAATAGTGGAAATGAAATTTTTTTCATCAATATTTTTTCAACATAAACATAAAAAATTCAAATTAAAAATAAATATTGTATGATTGGATCATATCTATGGTAAAGAATTTTTATAATCATAGGATGTTATCTTAGATGAAATTTGTTATGAATTATTACTTGGATCATTTCTTGCAGAAAATAACATTTTCATTTTGAAATAACATCTTTAAAATATTTGTTTTTAAATTTTTATATAAACCATTTTTCATGAAAATAACAGTGGAAACATGTATTTTAAGCTTAAAACATTCATGTGGTTATATCATTAAGATATTATATTCATCCCATATATGTTAAATAAATAAATCCCACTCAAACATTCATATACAAATCGTATTGTATATTTTTTAAATAATAAAAAGAATCATTTAACAAATTATACAAATTAATGAATGGGTGAAATAAATTAAATTGATCATATAAGAGTAGAAAGAAATTACTGATTTTTTTGGTGAAAAATTTAAACCTGGAAGAAATGAATTTTCAATTCAAGAGAAAATAATTTTGATTCTTTTAGAAAAAATTTTTCCACTATATTTTGTTCTCAGAGAGAGGAAAATGAAATGAAAACATGTGTTCTCCTAAAAAAATATAGTTTAATAATATTGATAATATTCATGAGATTTTTATCATTAATTTATATCATTAGAATAATAATTATAATCTACCACTATAAATAAAGAGATTGTAACATAAAACCATTACATATTTAATAAGATTTGAGTCATAAACCCCATGATAAAATAACCTCAAATGACAATTTTAATATCTTTAAAAGGATTATAAAAAATATATTTCATGTCAATGTGAAGTAAATACAACTTATAAAGGATGATAGGTTTATGAGATAACACATGTCCCAAATAATATATTTTGATATAATAAACCCTTACACCGAGTTCTTCTTTCTTTGATGGAACTCTGAGCTCATGTATAAAAAAATTAATATTATTGTAATTATATATTAAATTAATTTTAATACTTTTAATATCACATGTGATAAATTTATATAATTTCAACACCCATATATCTAAAATTTCTTATTAAAATTATGGTTTTCGAATGATCACTATTTCATTTATCAAGAATGATTTAGTTTAGTTGTTCTGTTCCTCATACATTGTTAATGGTTCCAAAATGTAAAAAATATAAACAATTTTTTAAATATAATATCTATCCAAAATATACATATATATTTACATTTATATTATATAGACATAAAAAATTAATTACATCGATCATTGAGATGATATTTCATATGTATGCATAAATGTTGTTTTAGTTTTCAATAGATTGAAAAAAAGAAGATAAATAATAATTAAAATTTAAGTAATAATTATTATATCATATAAATCATTTATATAAATTAAATATATCCTTAATAAAATCAAATTAAAACTAAAATAAAAAATAAATCACATTGATTTGAGGAGCTAAAAATCAATACCCACACATGGGAAATTTCAATGTTTTCCAATGATTTGAAATTTAATATAGTTGATGTGATATTATAATTATATTATAATAATTACGTCATAAAAATAATATGTATAAAATAATCCTATCACAATAATCATATATGAAATATGGTGGTGAAAAATGAAATGTATCACTATGTGGAGATACTAAATTTTATATAGGCACGAGAAATACTCTCACATCACATTTGATGGGAAAGAGGGTGGATAATGGTGAATTTATAATTATAATAAAATTTTATTTTATTTATGTCACTTAAGATAGTATTTCAATATAAATACCATATATTTATAGGTTTTAAATAAGATGTAAAAAATAAAGTGATCGGTTAAGGAGAATACCTCTTCTTTAAATGATCTATTTTATATCTCTTATTAATGATAATAGGGTTGATATTTTTGCAATCAGAAAACCATTATAATGTTTTTAATGATAATGAAACATTATTTTCGAAGGTAATGGTATATTTATATATCTTGAGTGGTATGAAGAAGATAAAGGACAATGGCCTTTTAAAATTGAGGGAGGAGTAGTATAGGGATTTCATTAAAGACTAAATTATAATAAATAAATTATATATATATATGACTCAAAATGTAAATGTGTTATAAAACATGATATTATCCGGATTAAATTTCATAACCTATAAAAATTATAATGGTATTTGTGTCATTTTAAATAATAATTTTTATTTAACTTCTTTTTTATCCAATATTACCCTTAATAGAGGTAACATCGTTTCAACTCTTAACAT
The DNA here is from genome assembly GCA_963277665.1 of Viscum album. Taxonomy (NCBI): domain Eukaryota; kingdom Viridiplantae; phylum Streptophyta; class Magnoliopsida; order Santalales; family Viscaceae; genus Viscum; species Viscum album. The sequence continues at coordinate 831,955,207 of OY728159.1, read as the reverse complement.
TCTATAATATTACTTATATGGTAACAATTGGTTCATAAATTGTCATTGGATAACATTTTAGATAATATATGTCCATCCTTTTCAGATTTTATAATTTTTAATATTTGAAAAAATAATTAATAATATATAATTCGGCTAAAATATCATTAAATTTAATTTTGAATGTATTACTATAATTTGACTTCAAATACATAATGAAAAAGTTATAGGTTTAAAATTATATTTTTTCACAACAATAATATTTCATATAAATAAATAAAATCTTTGTAGTTTTACAACTAAATCAAATTATGTTACATTAAATATATTTAAATTCATATCTTATTTCTATAAACTGAAGAATTTTTTTGTCTCCATTGAATAATAATTTAAGATACTTATATAATTACATAAAATAAGAAATAAATTTCCATCACCAGAAAAAAACTAATATTCTCAAAATAGACTTTTATATTCATTTATAAATTTATTTTTTTTCCTATGTTTAAAATTAAGATATATTTAAAACAAAGATAATTGAAATTTGTAACTTTCTTTTCATTATATATTTTATAGGTAATTTTCACGAAAAAATGTCTCATAAACATGTAGATTTTAAAACTAAGGATATTATGGGCTAACTACCTTCATCCAATAGATATTTAACTAAAATTTTTGATCTTAACTCCTAGCTTTATCTTATATTAACTTGATTTAGAATTTGTAGGGGAGACACGTTTTACTATGGTTAGTAATTAAAAGGTCTACAAATAAAAGTGAAATATTAACCATATTTGGACCACCTGATTCTATATATAGAATCCTTTTTTATGCTTCAATATCTGTTTGTGAAAGAAATTAATTTTATGAATATTTAAGAAAAACATTATGAAAATATATTTTTAGATAAATAAATTTTTAAGCATAGAAAATGGATTATTCTTATCACATGATTATAAATAAAATTAAATAATTGTTAAAAAATATGGCTAGTTATATAATATTTAAATTTCATTAAATAATTATTAAATAATTATTAATTTAATTTATTAAGATAAAAAATACATTGTGTGAATACAAAATAATTTTTTTTGATTCTCAAATGTTTTTTATTTTTATGTTATAATTAATTTATAACCAATTAATTAATTTTAGGCATATGTGACCATAAATATTTCAAAATTTACGTAGTCATATTCTACCAACTAATAGAATGTCATTGTGATTACTGTAGCATATTTATATTTTAACAATATATCATGGTTCTTTTAAACGGGATGTTTTATATAGCACAAGATATGTAGTAAAAAAATAATTTAAAGACAAATATATTTTAAAATATCTTGGTGTTACACATTCTATGTGTTTTAAAATTTAGTTAGTTAAAAGGAATGTTTTAATATAATTCTTTCATGGAGTTTATTCTTTATGTGTTCACATGTATTATTGAATTTAAAATGAATGGTTCATTAAATCCTAAAATCCCAAAAAAGACAATATTATCAAAGAAATATTATCGTAGAATCACTTTCCAGGATCCAATACTGAAATGGAGAATAAATCAAATTCAAAACCCCCTTAGAACATGAGATTGCATAGCGGCAATGTTCAAATTTATTATAACTACATGAGATGGAATAAGGGGATATGGAACATGTACTTTACAAGCTAGGGTTCCTAGCTTTATAATCCTTTCTACAAAACCAGTATAACTTCCCACACATTGTGTATATGTTTTTTTGAGTATTTATTTATTTATTTACATTATGTGGTTAATAATAATAATATTATTAACTATTTGTTTTTATCATATATAATTATAAATATATTAATATCTACGAATTGAAATAGTGAATATAAAATATAGGACACAAGCTATATAAATAGGTTACATGAATAAAAATATTTATTGTAATGCTTTAGGAAAGGTTTGAAAAAAGAGATTGGTTCAATCCCATTGTGTGTCTTGAAACATAGGAGTGATATTTTAAGTGATTATGGGTTATTATATTCTTTAAATTTCATTATTAATATATAAAATAATGGAGTATAATTAAAAAACATAATGTGTTTTTTTAAACAAATATGATATTGGGATGATTGGAAGGATTCAAACCCAGGTCTTTTGGACCATTTGTTACAAGTATTTCTGTCACCCTATCCCCACATTTGATAGAAATATTATTCTAATATAATTCTTATTATTTATGAAAGACTATAAAAATCACATATGTTTTATATGCAAATACAAGACTTGTGTGTTATTTCTAGAAAAATGGAAGTATGACAGCTGGATGGGCTATAACCGAGGATATTTGGAACTTTGAATGTGTGTCTTCAAATCAAACGAACCCCAAAATTAGTCTTGTTTTTATTTAAAATTAATTATATATATATAAATGTAGATAAAATTAAATTTATTAAAACATGGGTAAGTAGAAAGAAACATTGACCAATGGTGGGAGTACATGGATTTGAACAGGCAACAACTTAGATACACTCGAGCAACCACTCCATTTACACATGATTCTTTCATTTGTAGAAATAATCAATATTTACATATTTTTAATGTAATATTATAATACACTCTAATCAAAAAAGTACAAAATATATATTATTGATACAAAATGGGCCTTCATATTTCATTCACAAGTAAATTGTATTTTTGATGAATATAGTGGGAATCAAATTGATATAGATTACCCATGAGTTTTATCATTTACTTTTAAATTTATGGAATCCAATTTTATTTAAGTAATTAGGTAATAAAATATCTGGAATCAATATAATTAATATTATGTTAGAAGTAAAAAACTTTTTTTCGAAATAATGAATAGTAATCGTAGTAAATTTATTTTCACTCTAGTAAGTAATAAAAGAGTTAATAATGGGTTGAGATAATAGATAACATTAAAAAAATACCCAAAATGTTCTGAAATTTTATTGGTTGATTGGAACATGAATATAACATTATTATCTTTATATATTTGGAATTTTGGAGCAACATGACTTGACTAAGGTATAAATTAAATAATAATGTTTCAAGATATTATATGATTTCTTCCCACATAAATTTTAAATTTGAAACTCCTATTCTCTGCTCTCCACAACTCTTGAGTCATTTATGTTAACCATTTTCTTGAAAAATACTCCCCCAAAATCATTAAACATGATCATGAGAATATATTCTATTCAAAAGACTCTTCAAATAAGCCTTAACATTTTTCTCAATGGAAGAAACATAAAGAAGTGGTGTATCATCTTACTAAATTTATTTAAATTTTATTTATGCATAAAAATTATCTTAATGATATAACAACATTATAATATTTTAATTAATATTTTTACTATATTTAGATTGGTGATGGCATTTCAATTTCCATTCTCCATCCCTTACACTATAAAATTATAATGTTCATCGCACATATGTGTGGACTACCACCCCAAAGTGATGTGATTAATTTTTTTTCACATTCCATGAATGATCATAATTATTTTTTTAATTAATATACATGATGTATATTATATAAATATAATTTTATAATGGTGATTAATTATTTACCATTTTTTAGTCTATCCATTAAAAAGTCTTATCATCACTCTTACATACCTATAGACAACTATATCTATGACTTGATGTAATGAATTTCCCATCACCTACCCATATGGATATATTAAAATATTATATAATTAATAACTATAATATATATGAGAATATCAAAATTCTTGATAGAAAGAAACTATAAACACTATGTAAGGAATACAACAATTGAACCGAAGAATTCATTGAAAAATATACTAGTTTCCACCGGAATGTAAATCTTATTAAAGAATTTTTAATAAAATGGAAATTTTAAATTATATTGGACTTATATAATTTATATAAATTTTGAAAATTATTATTTAATATAGTTATAATAATTACATATTTTTTATATAGGTTTTTTCAATGCATATATTGAAATAGAATACTTGAGGTGAGAGTTTATTTTACAATCTCATTTGTTTTCAGAATTGTCTTTGTTCAATTTCTAATTAGGGAAATAATATAAGAAATTTTCTATTTAGAACTTATATATTTTATTACCCTTTATTTATTTCGATCGTTTTAATTTTTTTCTGTACATTTTTATCTATTTGGATTGTAAAATGATCATGAAATGTCTTTATGAAAAGTTGACATTATTATGAATATTTTGGTCAGGAATCAATATCTGCCATGTAAATGTTTTAATAATATTTTATATATGTTTCAATATATACCTAAATATTTAATAACTTATACTTTTACTTTATTTTATGTTTATTATGGATTATTTAAATTAATATTTACAAATGATTCCATATGACTCACTTATGAAATTTTGTTTGTGTCAAAAAAAATTTATCATATATTTAATGAATAGATTTGCCAATTTTCATTTAATTCCTTAATAATGAATATATATAAAAAATATAAATTTTTTTATAAAAATTTTTTTACCAATGTTCTATGAATTATATTTTTTATTTTTTTTAAATTAAATGTTTGTTTTCCAAATATTTTTAAAGTGTATATTAAATAATTTTATTGAAGACATTTTTCAACCAAATAAACATATTTTAATGACTTATTGTGCATATGAAATGATGATACCATCCAAAATTGTAACAACCCAAGATTCCACGGTACGTTTCCCTTTGAATAATGTAATGGCGTGCATTGTACGTAACTTTGAGATTCTAACACGCCACAACCAATCAGACTAGCCGTTATGAATAGTAATACCTAATTTTTGAAATTTTATAAATATTATCTCTCAAAATGGACTTCATTTTTGGATTCGGAATATCGAAAATATCCTAGGGTAAAATTTTGGTACTTTTCGGATAACTTTCATATTTTGATTAATAGTGAAAATTACTAGATTTTAATTAAAAACAACTTTTTTAATCGAAGTAATTAATATTTAAAAACTATGATTTTGAGTGGTTTTAAAGTATATTTAGAATATAGTTTTACCATTTAATTCAATTTTTGTCATTGGACATAATTTCAAAATTAAACCAGACATAAACAAGTGCCAATCTTTTTATAGTTATTATCTCTTAAAAACATGCTTTTTGTTTTGATAGCAGGAATTAATTTTAAATTAATTTATGCCACTTATGTGTTTGGAATTTGGAAAAATGGATTCCATATTTGGAATCAGGATGTTCAAATTGTTTAAATAGGTAACTTTTATTTTTGGACATTTTGAATAATTATTTCGGTAAATATTTTATTTACCATTGTTAAAGGGTAAATCCGGTAAATAAGGGTTAAAAAATAATATTATAATAATAAAAAATTATCCAAAAACGTGTCCAAACCTTATTGGTTGATAAATGTCCGACCATTGGCATCTTTGGGTCGATTTTGGGACCCCATGAGGCCACTTGAAAGTGATAGGGACACATTATTTTAATTAAGTTAAAATGAATACAAAAATGACACAAGCATATAGCTTTTACAAAAAAAAATTACATAGGGTTATATATGTTGGAGTTTCGACTATAAATATTAATTAGAAAGATAAAACGATTTACTACATAATGGTAATTTATTTATAAATTTTAGACATTAAATAATTTAATTTATTTATGACACAATGGTGATGCAGTAATTACCATAATAGTGAAAAATTAAAATTATTGATATTATAGATACCCAAATAAATATAATTTGCGTCTTTTTCTGAATTAAACTAATTTTATAGGTTAATATGACATGTTAGGAATGATTTAATTAACATTTTTCGAAGTAATAATTATATTATAAGTTTTATAAAATCAATTATTCAATAGTGTCAAAATTGACAAAAAAGAGTTTTTAGAAAACATATTATATTATTAATTGATATTAAATTCCTAAAAATCAAAGGATTGGCCAAGAGACTTATATCTTGATAGTAGTATCATTAATGGGCCACTTGGGGGTCTCTTGGATGTATATAGTATGTTTATTAACCGTATAATATAAAAATACAAAGAGACATTGTAAAAGTGAAACTAATTAACTAAGAGTTAATACTTCAATATAAGGTTAATATAATGACCAAAACCTGTCTAAATTCTATTGGTTTAGTGGTTTTATACCTATCCCCATCTTAAACTTCAAATAATCCACTTTGTATCCATTATAAACCGAATATAAATTTATTATAAAATAATATTTTTATCTTTTCCAAAGGTGCCCATCACCCCTCTTATAAAAGGGAACTCCCCCTTATCATTACTTCACACCATCAAAGCCTTTTTTTTCGGCCAAAAACTGCCCAAATACTCTCTAAACGTCCCTAAATAAAACCTATAGGCCTTAGTTTGATCATAAATCCAACCTAAAGAGCCCTTTTGATCAAATCAAAAGGAAGAACCTGAAGAAGAGGTAATGTTTTCACCACCCTTTTTCAAATTCTTTTCTTCATCCACTTCTTCATTCATTGTTATTCCCATTATAAATTAATGAATCAAATATATCCTATATAATATAATATTATTATAAATATAGTACAACCATATTCAGTATTCTATCTATCTTTTGAAGGATATGTCACCATACATGTGTACGTACGGCTTACCATCTCCACGTCGTGGTGTAATTTTCATTCAATAAATTATTATTTGGATGGGTATAATAATGATGTATAATTCATTTAAATAATAAATATAACATGATAATTATTCTGTCAATATGATATACCATCCAATTATATATTATTTTAACATCAAAAGAATGATATTGTCGCTCGTGCGTACGTACGGACTATCGTCTCCACAAACGCGATGAGATTCATTCTCCATCGTATCCATTCAAGTATAATTATCATTTGATTATTTAAAAGTAATGTTTAAGGGCATGATGTAATTATATATATGAATAATATACAACCTATAAATTACAAACATGTCTTACTTAACAAAACATATAAAAGAAAACGAGTAAGTTAACACCTGAAACAATGTTAATACTAAGATATTATTAACAAATCAATGTAAAAAGATCATATATGATATCATATTAATGTAAATTATTATTGTATAATTAAATAACAATTATTTAACCATTATAAAATAGGTTAACCTACCATAGACCAAGGAAAAAGTACAAAGTAAGGGGTTTCTTATCTCACTTTTAATTCCTTGAGAATTCCATTGTTCACCACTTATTTTTTACATGTGGTGTGTGTACTGCCCATGTTTGTATTAATTGTGTAATATAATTTAATTAATGTATATTTACATCATAATTTTATGATATTTCTTTCATGGGTGTATGTTTTGTATCTTTCCAAATCAATAAGGGAATTTGAAATTACAATTTCCACTCATTCGGCTTTACGCATACTTCATTGATTATTTTCCTCCAAGATTATGTGTAGAATATCTATTCATTTGATTATGTCATAAATTTCACTCCCCTTTATGTGGATATAATTTTTAAAAACATAATCACTCCATGGATAAATTATCAAGTCATCGGTATGAACTTGATAAGAGTAATTTTTACTCAATCTCGATTTGTTGAGTTAAACATCCAATTAATTGGTGTTGCTTTTACAAGAATATGTGTGAATGTCATCTGATTGATTTAAACTAAATATACAATCATATTGAGTGTATTTATATTTGTCACACATAATTATGTCGTTGATTTATCCTTAACCTAAGGATATGGTATTTATAATATAATTCATCTCAATTTACATTCCATTGAGACTTCTTTGTTGTTATACACCAAACCACTTTTATATGGTGTGTATAATGTACTTTGACATAGTATATCATGAATAACTTTATTCTAATGATATTATTTATTACCTCAATTATTGGTATTCAATTGTCTCTCTTTTGGTTAGAAACTCTAACTAAAATAACATTTTTAAATGTTATAGTTTTAAGGATTTATTTATATGGACATTAATGTTTTATAATTAAAAATACTTTTAAAAGTTTCAAAGTGGAATAGGACACTTTTATTCTAAAATATATTTTAAATGGATTCTTGACAAATAGTGTGACTTTTAATTGATTTCAAGAAAAAGGGGGGTATTTCACTCTAATTTTTTTGATGATTATTTTCATCTATGTCAATATCCTTCATCATTTTCTATTGAGGTTAATATGATACAATAAAATCTTCCATATTGTATCAAATGAGTTATTTTTGAATGTGGATGTGCTATTTTTATACCATTCATGGTTTGTGGATAAAGTATTGACATTTCGTATGCTAGTTTTAATACGAATTTTTATGTTATGTTTAAAACGTTTCATATGAGGAATGCATTGGACTTAGTAAGTGACGGGTGGAGCCCGCTATAGCTCCTCGATGCATCGGTAGGTCTCATGAGACAAACTAGTGTCTTGGCACAAGGCCATGCGAAAATCTTATTTGTAGTCTTGGCACGAGGCCTTGGCTATGTGGTTATGATAGTCTAGAATTATGCATTACATCATTATGAAAGTGTTTATTGATATTGAATGTGATTGTTCGACTAGTAGAATATTCATGTGAATAAGTAAATGGCATTATTTCATTTTATCTTTTCCATATTATGCTGAATTTTAAGTTTAAAAGGCTTTTGTTTTAGTTATAAATTTTTTTATGTGTTTATGCTTATCTACGAAAGATTCTGCTATATTTTTATCCTTACTGAGCATCTGAGCTCACCCCTTTCAATGTTTTATCTTTTCCCAGGATGTGAAAAAGTAATTTATGAATGACCTGCAGGGATAGTATGAGGGGATATGAAGACAATATGTTTTTTTAGTTTTTTTACCTCATGATGTAATGTAATACTTATGAATATATCTAGTGTTTCTAGGACTACTAAACTAATCGGTCTTTCGAGACTTGATCCTTTGTGATCATGCCAATGTTATGTAATAAAGAACCGACTCTGGGTATCTTGGGTCGTGGCGTTACAGTTGGTATCAGAGGAAGTTTAGTACAAACCTTGGAAGATATATTTAGATAAACTCTGATTAGAGCACGTAGACCTAAGATGAACTTTGAGGATTAGTATAGAAGATCTTCTTAAAATTTTGGTATTGTAGTGATTTTGTGAGTTTTTCGAGCAATACATCCCTTTCTGGATACGAGCAGGTAAAGGCGGCTCTGGCACAGATGTACCTAGGGGTAAAACGCGAAAATACCACATAGAGCTAGACTCGAACGAGAAATGGTGCACGACAATGGGGCTTGCTGCACTCTTGGTTACGACACTCTCGGGGGATATTCTTAGGATAATTTACATTTTCATTACAAACCGATTTGAAGTATTATATATAAGATGAGAGTAAACAACCTTCATTAATCCTAATGTGTTTCAAATTGAGAATATGGTGACATGTTATTCTTTAAATGATTTTATTACTACTGTTACTCACACAATGCTTTCTAGTTTTAGTCAATGGCTGGATTCCAAGGAAGTCATAGTGACTTTGAGAATGATGTACAAGGTGGGAACAATGGTGGCAATGAGAAACAAAATGGAATGTTGATAGGCATAAAAGAAATAGTCTTTATGCCAAATCAATTTTCCAAAAATATGATCAACAGTATATATATTAACCAATTGCCAGACTCAACAAAGAAGAGAAAGGTGATGAATGATAAGAGATCTAGTAGTGGAGACCATGGAGAAAGAAATCCTCAATTTCCAACATGTAGGAAATGTAGAAGGAGAAACACAGGAAATTGTCTCAATGGGACAAAGAAATGCTTTACGTGTGGGAAGGCATGACATAAAGTGAAAAATTGCCAAAGAAAAATGAAGAGTACTATGGAAGAAGATAAAAATGGACCCAAGAATCCATTTATAGTCATTTGCCGTAAATGTAGGGGACCTGGCCATTACCCGAGTGAATTCCATATTATATAGGATATTTTCTTGGTCAAAGAAGAAGTTATGTTGAAATAAATGGTTGGGGAAATGTTTGAAAAGTATTAGTGCTCCTTGTTGATGGGTTTAGATTGGAATAATTTTCTCTTGTATTTATAACCCTGCAATTTTCCATGTGAGAATGATATTTGAGGAAGAATTATCTTTTCTCTTTTGGATATAGTTATAAATAACCATTTGGTTTTATGTGATATTTGGGTTTGAGGCAATTATATGTTATTATAATTTGGGATGAAAATTCAAGGTATGAGATAATATAAGTGGTTAATTTATGTTATGGTTATTTTGATGAATTTATCTCATTTTGGTAATGTTATAAAATATAGTTTTTGAAAAGGGACAACACGCAGACCGTGTGACAACCCGTCATGTCGGACAAAGCTGTGGGAATCAAACCCACAACCAATGTGTGATTGGGATTTTTCACCTACCACTAGACTACGTGAAGTCCCTGGTTAGTGTGACTATTATTTTTAGTTAAATGATTTTATTGATCAATTATAATTTGATTTGGGATCTTGTGTCTTATCAAATGACTACCGTTAGTATAGGAAAATGATTTGGTGATTAAGTGATAAATGTAATCATGGAAGTTGTTCGCTTTGTTGTGAACACTATATGCCCAAGGAAAATATAATAATATGGGATTTCATTTGAGGAGTAATGGTGGAATTTTATCTATGTTTTTATTGTGTATTTATAGTGATTTTGGTTATTTATGGAAATTATTAGGTTAATTAATTTTAAGTATGTGACTTTAAGAGTAATTAATGTCATTTGGAGATACAATTTAACGTGGAAGACTAGATTCTTATAAGTTTTGGGTTTCGATATTAGTTTGGATTATATTGAATGATTTTAAGGTCAATTGATTATTGAATGGTATTTATTTAACTTTGGGGTATTGATGGTTTAATTTTAGAAATTAAGATTAGTGTTTTTTTCTCTAATGGAATATCCATTTGGGGGATCATTAGATATTATACTAACCATTTTGGTTTTGATTAATCCTTAAAGACTAGGTAAATATATAGCTTATCCTATGTGGATCATGTATTTCTATAGATGTTTATTCTAGCTCTTCCATTATGACCAAGTCTTCTTGAATACTCATTTTTTTTAAAAAAAATGAGTTAGTGGTAAAAAGTTATTAAAGAATGAAACTCTAATTAAAAAGTAACTATATATCTTTATATTCTTATTGAATATCATAAATTAATTTCTTGTCCTTATGTAATGTAACTTAAAACAAAAAAATGTTGTCCATTTACTTTTCCTACTGGGAGACTAAAGAACTGTTTGTCCCAACACAAGGTTGTGATTTTCTTATTGTTAACTTTCTACTGATCATGTTTTCTATCCCCCTCCATCAGAACTGAACACTTAGTTTATCATCCATATCCATTTTTTCCTACATGGAATCCTAGTATGGGTTATCTTTGGGTGACCTTTATACCTCTCTTCCTTTCATTAAAATTGATAGTTTTATTAACTCTTTTTCTGACGTGAGACTTTCTATTATATTATCTTGCCCAATTTTAAAAAAAATTGCGAGGACGTAATTTATTGAAGGAGGGAGAATGTAACACCCCAAGATTCCATGATACGTTTCCCTTTGAATAATGCAATGGCGTGCATTGTACGCAACTTTGAGATTCTAACACACCACAACCAATCAAACTACCCGTTATGAATAGTAATAACTACTTTTGGAAATTTTATAAATTTTATCTCTCAAAATGGACTTCATTTTTGGATTTGGAATATCCAAATTATCCTAGGGTGAAATTTTGGTACTTTTCGGATAACTTTCATATTTTGATGAATAGTGAAATTTACTAGATTTTAATTAAAAACATCTTTTTTAATCGAAATAATTTATATCGATAAATTATGAATTTGAGTGGTTTTAAAGTATATTTAGAATATATTTTTACCATTTAATTAAATTTTTGTCATTGGACATAATTTCACAATTAAACCAGACATAAACAAGTGCCAATCTTTTGATAGTTATTATCTCTTAAAACACGCTTTTTGTTTTGACAGCGGAAATTAATTTTAAAATAATTTCTGCCACTTCTTTGTTTGTAATTTAGAAAAATGTATTCCATATTTGGAATCAGGATGTTCAAATTATGTAAATATGTAACTTTTATTTTTAAACAATCCGAATAATTACTTCGGTAAATATTTTATTTATCATGGTTAAAAGGTAAATCTGGAAAATAAGGGTTAAAAAATAATATTATAATAAAAACAAATTACCCAAAAACGTGTCCAAACCTTATTGGGTGATACATGTCCGACCATGGGCATCTTTGGGTCGATTTTGGGACCCCATGGTGCCACTTGTAAGTGACAGGGACACTTTATTTTAATTATGTTAAAATGAATATAAAAATGACACAAGCATATATATTTTAGAAAAACAATTTTCACATAGGGTTATATATGTTTTATTTTAGACTATAAATATTCATTAGAAAGATAAAAATATTTTCTAAATAATGGAAATTTATTTATAAATTTTGAAAATTAAATAATTTAATTTATTTATGACACAATGGTGATGCAGTAATTACCATAATAGTGAAAAATTAAATTTATTGATATTCTAGATACCCAAATAAATATAATTTGAGACTTTTTATGAATTAAAATAATTTTCTAGGTTAATATGAAATGTTAGGAATGATTTAATTAACGTTTTTCGAAGTAATCATTCTGTTATGAATTTTAAAAAAATCAATTATTGAATAGTGTCAAAATTGACATAAAAGTGTTTTTAAAACAAATATTATATTATTAATTGATATTAAATTCCTAAAAATCTGAGGTTCGGCCAAGAGACTTATATCATGATAGGAGTATCATAAATGGACCACTTGGGGGTCGATTGGATGTATATAGTAAGTTTATTAACCATATAATATAAAAATACAAAGAGACATTGTAAAAGTGAAACTAATTAACTAATAGTTAATACTTAATGATAATGTTAATATAATGATCCAAACCTGTATAAATTCTATTGGTTGAGTTTTTATTGACCTATACCCACCTTAAACTTTAGATAATACACTTTTGAGCCATTAGAAACCGAATATGAATTTATTATAAAATAATATAGTTTGCTTTTACAAAGGTGCCCCTCACCCCTCTTATAAAAGGGCACTCGCCCTTCTCATTACTTAACACCTTAAAAGCATTTTTGATCAGAAAAAACAAGTAAAAATAATCTCTCAAATTCCCTCAATACAACCTAGAGTCCTTAGTTTGATCAGAAATCCAACCTGAGAAGCCGTTTTGATCAAATCAAAAGGAAGAACCCGAAGAAGAGGTAATGTTTTTTCCACCCTTTTTCAAATTATTTTCTTCTTCCACTTCTTCATTCTTTGTTATTACGATTCAAAATTAATGAATCCATTATCTCCTATATACATTAATATTATTTTAAATATAGTACAACCATATTCAGTATTCTATCCATCCTTTGAATGACATGTCACCATACGTGCGTACGTACGGCTTACCTTCTCCACGTCGTGGTGTAATTTTCATTCAATAAATTATTATTTGGTTGGGTATAATAATGATGTGTAATTCATGTTAATAATATATATAAAATGATAATTATTCTATATATATGATATACAATCCAATTATATATTATTTTAACATCAAAAGAATGATATTATCGCTTGTGCGTACGTACGGACTACCGTCTCCATGAACGTGATGAGATTCATTCTCCATCGTATCCATTCAAGTATAATTATCATTTGATTATTTAAAAATAATGTTTAAGGACTTTATATAATTCTGGATATGAATATGATACAACCTATCAATGACAAACATGTCTTACGTAACAAAACATATAAAAAACATGAGTAAGTTAATTCCAGAAACAATGATAATACTAAGATATTATTAACAAATAAATGTAAAAAGATCATATATGATATCATATTAATGTAAATTATTCTTTTATAATTTAATAACAATTATTTCACCATTATAAAGGAGGTTAACCTACCATCGACGAAGAAAAAATTACAACGTAAGGGGTTTCTTATCTCACTTTTAATTCCGTGAGAATTCAATTGTGCACCACTTATTTATTACATGTGGTGTGTGTACTACCCATGTTTGTATTCATTGTGTAATATAATTTAATACATGTATATTTAAATCATTATTGTATGATATTTCTTTCATGGGTGTATGTTTTGTATGTTTCCAAATCAATAAGGGAATTTGAAATTACAATTTCCCGTCATTCGAATTTACGCATACTTCATTGATTACTTTCCTCCAGGATTATGTGTAGAATCACTATTCATTTGATTATGTAATAAATTACACTCCCCTTTATGTGGATTTAATTTTGACACACATAATCAACCCATTTATAAATTATCAGGTCATCGGTGTGAACTTGATAAGAGTGATTTTTACTCAATCTCGATTTGTTGAGTTAAACATCCAATTCATTGTTATTGTTTTTACAAGAATATGTGTGAATTTCATCTGATTTATTTGCACTAAATATCCAATCATATTGAGTGTATTTATATTTTTCACACATAATTATTTCGTTTATTTATCCTTAATCTAAGGATATGGTATTTATAAGATAATTCATCTCAATTTACATTCCATTGAGACTTCATTGTTGTTATACACCAAACCACTTTTATATGGTTTATATAATGTACTTTGACATAGTATATCATGAATCCATTTATTCACATGATATTACAAAGTTTTTATTACCTAAATTATTTTTATTCAAGTGTCTCTCTTTTGGTTAGAAACTCTAACTAAAATACCATTTTTAAATGATTTAAAGAATTATTCTTCTAAATATTTCTCATTAATGTCCATGTTTTAAAAATGGTTTTAATGATTTATTTATATGGACATTAATGTTTTAAAATTAAAACTCCTTTTAAAAGTTTCAAAGTGGTATGGGGCACTTTTATTCTAAAATCTATTTTAAATGAGTTCTTGACAAATAGTGTGAATTTTAAATGATTTTAAGAAAAAGGGGGATATTTTACTCTAATTGTTTTGATGATTATTTTCATCTATGTCAATATCCTTCATCATTCTCGATTGAGGTTAATATGATTAAATAAAATCTTCCATATTGTATCAAATGAGTTATTTTTGACTGTGGATGTGCTATTTTTATACCATTCATGGTTTGTGGATAAAGTATTGACATTTCGTATGCTAGTTTTAATACGAATGTTTATGTTATGTTTAAAACTTTTCATATGAGGAATGAATTGGACTTAGAAAGTGACGGGTGGAGCCCGATATAGCTCCTCGATGCGTCGGTAGGTCTCATGAGATAAACTAGTATCTTGGCACAAGGCCTTGGAAAAATCTTATTTGTAGTCTTGGCACGAGACCTTGGCTATGTGGTTATGATAGTCTGGCATTATGCATTCCATCATTATGAAAGTGGTTATTGATATTGAATGTGATTGTTCGACTAGTAGAATATCCATGTGAATAAGTAAATAGAATTATTTCATTTTATCTTTGCCATATTATGCTGAAGTTCAAGTTTAAAAGGCTTTTGTTTTAGTTATAAATTTCTTTAAGTGTTTATGTTTATCTACGAAAGCTTATGATATATTGTTATCCTTACTGAGCATTTGAGCTCACCTCTTTCAATGTTTTATCTTTTCCTAGGATGTGAAGAAGTAATTTATGAATGACCTACAGGGATAGTATGAGCGGATATGAAGACAAGATATTTTTGTAGTTTTTTTACCTTATGATGTAATGTAAGACTTATGAATATATCTAGTGTTTCCAAGACTACTAAACTAATCGGTCTTTCGAGACTAGATCCTTTATGATCATGCCAATGTTATGTAATAATTCACTGACTCTGGGTATCTAGGGTCGGGGCGTTACAAAAATCATTTGATTTATATATTAAGATTAAGAATTTTTTAAGATTATTATATGGATATCATTTCATTATCATGGTTTAATTATGTTATGGTGAAATCATTATCAAAATAATTTCTTTTCGATGGGGTATTCTATGATTAAATTATTTTTTTATTTATATTCTTATGGTAATCTTATGTATGGTTTTATTTATGTTATTTTTAGTCCTAAATTATATATCCCTCGAATGCATTGGGTAAATATTTATATCTCATTAGAAAATATGAACTCTAATTGAGTGTAAAATTAATGTAGTAAGGCACTACATCCACAATGATAGTCATGCTAGTGATCCCTGACTATGAAATTAATTGAAATGGTGAGTGGTACTATCTTGGACTTGGTTTCCCATAAAGGTTCCCAGAGCATGGTTGGAAACACGACCATATAGGCATATCCCTAAATGTCATAGGTTACCAACTAGTAGTGAGGGATGAGGGTTTATCTGTGGGAAGACTATGCCCCCATTATTAGAGTGTAGAAAACCAGATAAAAAATGGAAATATAGTAAATAGAGGAAGTAAAAAAGAAATAATGTCATGAAGCCATAACAGAATCATAGATGAGTAATAATCAACTAAAAAACTAATAATCATATAAAAAATTATGATAACATGTCATGTGTCAATAAGTTGCAAATCATGGATACAATATAGGATAGAATAATGATATACCAAAGTATCAGATAGGAATAAAAACAACTATTAAAGTATCCAATGGACCAGCACAGTCATCTGCTAGTATCTCCATCCAAGGTAGTAAGTAATCTAGTTTATAAAGTGACATGATTCCCTTTATCAACACCAACATAGATATTTTCTTCCAATGTAATAATATCGGCCTAGATAGGATGTGAGGTAAATCATTGTAGGCCACCACCAATTGAGTCTATAATATATTATTTGTGTAATATAAACTAAGAGGTGTGAAAGCATAAATATATAAAAGTAAAAGAGTACAGTAATGTGAATACTCAAGAACCTACTTCATCCATTGCCTAGTGTCTAAACATAAAAAAATTTCATTAATTAATTAAGTTTAGTTTATATAATTAATTCATGTAAGGCAGAGAAAGTACCAACATCACCTCATGGTAGTACTATTAAAGGTTCAATGATGTAACAAAGAAACCCATTTCATATTTATGAAAGAAGGTTTCCATGGTAAAAACCAAGGAGTCATATACCTCAAGGGGATCCAACTAAGTATTTAATATATCCTAGCTAGGTATAAGAGTGTAATAAATGATGCATCATCCAAGGAATCGATAGTATTATGATCTAATTGATTCTAATGAAATCATCCAAGGTAATACGAGATAACCTATAGCTAGGAAAAAGAATTTAACCGATGCACTTCATGTCTGAAGAAGCCATGATGGATCTAAGGATTGTATCTATTGAATCATGTAATAGAAATATAGGGATCATATGGTGTAATACTAAACATCCATGAGTAGACAACGATCAGGTTCCAAGGTGGGTGTGAACCATGGGAACAAGCATCCTTTAATCGAAATGGAGTCCATGAGGTCTTAAAGAATTCTATTAGGAATCAAAAAACTAACTATAGTATAACCACTCCTATAATAATTTAATGGTCCTTATACATATCACATTACAAATAACCGATTTATTTAATTTATCCTTTTAATATATCATACATTTTATTACGTTCACTTAGTTCAATCATTTCCTCTCATTGGTGTGACAAGGACATGGGCCATGAAACCATTTAATTCATTTCATATTCAATTACTTGGTTCTCTTCTTTAAAGTTCATAACATGACAAGGATTGGATAAGGACAAGAAACAAAATACAATATATAGAGAGATAAGATTAATATATATGGATATTAAATCATTTTAGATGAATACTCAGTACATTAAAAAAATACCAAAGGTCCGTAAATGTTTAGTGTCTATGGAAACATGGAATAAAAATATTCTACAATAGTGAATGATCTTCAACATATACAATAAGGATATCCACATTTATTAATTCTACATAGAACCTTTCTTCATAACCTGGGGAAAGTAACCATAAGAAATGGGTGACCTCAGATTCATAGTAAGGATAAATAAAGGAAATGTGTAAGCATAACATGAACTAAATTTTTTAGAACTTGATCATAACATTTTAAGAGAATTACATTCATATTAAAGATCATATTAATGATCAAGAGATCATAATACATATATCATAATATAATTAAGAGCATAAGTCATGAAATAATAACATTATAAATAGACATGGAATTTGTGGCATGCATATTTTTTTATAACATTGTGAACATGTATATGTAGAAACAGGTTCACTCATTATTTTAAGGTCACGAAATTAGGCCCCATCATCAAATTTTGGACAGACAACTAGGCCCAGAAATATCATTGTGAGTGTATAATCAAGTTCATGCATAACATTATGGACATAAGTCTGGGTCCATTCATAACATTGTGAATGAATAATCAATTTCATTCATAACCTTAGGGACAAGAAACTAGGTCCATGCATAACATTGTGAACATGTAATAATGTTCATGAAAAACATTATGAATGTTTAATTAGGTTCATACATAAACTTATGGAAATTTAACCTGGTCCATGCATAATATTATGAACACACAATAAGGATCACTCATAATATTTTCAAAATGTAATCAGGTTCACACATAAATATATGGACATGAAACCAGGTCTATGTATAAATTTTGAACATGTAATAAGGTTCACACATAAAATTTTGAACATGTAATCAGGTTCACGCATAACCTTATAGACATGCAACCGGGTACTTGAATTACATTGTGAACATGTTATCAGGTTCAAAAATAACATTTATACTCATTAGTCATTTATCTTTACCCAATGCATTAAAGGGAGGTACAGGTCCTACCTATATCATAATTAAATACTTCATACATGTTTGTCAAGAAAATTGAAACTTTCATCATATCATGACCTATAAAAGGAAATGAATGTTGTAAACATGACATCATTACCCAAAAAATTAAAAGGGTATTAATTAAATTTCATAACATCATATCCTTTACAAAACAGATAGGTTCCATAATCATTTCATTGAAGCATAACCTTATAAAAGATTTGGGTTTCAAAAGTATATTACCTATAGAAGAGAAACATAACTCATAAATGTATAAACTGTGAATGAGAAACATGTTTCATAAAGGCCAAGACATTAAGCCTAACCAATTCATATAATGGATATAAATAAAACCTTTAGATCATTTCCTAGAAGTGAAAGAGTAACATCAAAAGATGTCATCTTAGATGAAAAATAAATATGAAATATCTTTCAAAAAAATATCTTGCGGAAAATATTTTTTTCCTCCTTGAAAAGGATTTTTAATACATAAACATATTTAAAAAACATTTTCAAACAAAATACCTTGAAAACTTATATAGACTAAGTGTAATAATTTTGAAAACAATTTTCTAAAAAAATTATAAAATAATATTCAAAACATTTTAAAAATCATTTTCTTTGAAAACACATTGAAACCACATCATGAAATCTTTAAAATGTTTTGAGAACAATTTTTAGAAAATACTTTCAAAACTTATTAATCAGTCTCAAAATCAGTTTGGATAAAATTGACCTTAAAAAAAATAAAAAAAAGTTTAAAATCATTTTCAAATCAATTTTACATGAAATTTACTTATAAAAACATTTTCTTAAAAAAATAATTTTAAAAATATGTGATGGAAGCATCATCTAAATAATGGTGCATAAATCTAGACATTTTGTATTAGGTAAAAAAATTTCTTTTCCATGGTAAAAAGGTGATAAAAATTACTTGTTTAGAATGTTACTGGAATATTAATTTGAATAATTTTTTAAAAGACAAAAATGATAAAAATTTCTTTTAATGATTTGAGGATAATGGTAAAATATTATTGTAATAACTCGTTAGAAAACATGTTTTTAATGAACATATATTTCTGAATGAATTGATGGTAAAGTCGTGATTTCTTAAAAAGACATTATTAACTATCTTATATATCAAATAGTGGAATAATGGCACAACTATATGAATAAATATTACCTAAAATGAGGAGAATAAAATTCATGAATTTTCATGAATGATTAATAATAAGACTTTGTTAAATGAAGCATAAACATAAACAATCTTGAAAAGTGATGAGATTGTCGCAATAAACTCCTATAACTTCGTAACTTTGGATCATACTTTCAATGTATTTAAAGAAATTACATTAAGATCAAATTATAATTAAAATATTTATATTAATTATATATCATATAAAATGTATGTATATAGACCTTGAAAAAAATATTTTAGTTGCATAACAAAAAAAGAGTCTCAAAGAAAGAAAATTGATAAAAATCTATTTTACCAATTTGGTAACTTTTGAAACATGAACCCCCTAAAATAAGGATCATAGAATTGATAAATGAATACCAAAAAATTTATTTATAAGATACAAATAATAAAATAATTTTTAGTATATACACTATACAAAAGTAAATATTGGAAAACATAACATTTATCACACATAAATAAAAATATAGATGAAATCCCCGTACCTTTTGTTTTAAATCTCATCATAATTATACAAGAATATTATATAATAAATATTAGTTTATTAAAAATATTTTAGAGAACTAAATTCTTATATATAATAATATATATATTTTTTATTATGACATTATATTACCCCCATGTTAATGATTCTCTATGAAGGTTTCACTTTGGGTAATATTCATTTTTTTCTTCACATGCCTCTAAATTTGTTCTATATTAGGTCCCTATAATTATATAATGATTTCTAGAATGTATATAATGATATAAATATCATTTATATCCTGTATATTTATATTATAATAATCAATACCATAAAGAAGTATGAAATGGAATACACTGTTCATGGCGGCGGTAAGCCATGCATATGCATGAACATTATTTCGGTTTTAATTGTCTTATTAAAAAAGGAAATGATATATAAGTATTTATGTCTATAATAACATTAAAGTAGCATTATAATTTTATATATATCATATAATTTCACTAAATTCATCCTTTGTACATTAAATGTAGTGTGTGTATGAATCACATTGCTCCGAGGGTTGGTAGTCCACACATCCTCAAATGAAATTATCCCATTTATACCAAATAGAGAGTAAAAAATATATGTTTTGTAAAATTAATACATGAGAACAAAGAAATAATAAATAAAATATATTAAATATATGAATATATTTTCATACCAAATTACTTCCATGATAGTTGGAAAAGGAAAAATGAACAATCATCATTTCGTCAGACAGTAGTTCACCGTACACAGAAACAATATATTTGTTACCCACTATATTGAGGTGTGTGTAAGTGTAGGTAGTAATAAATATAATAAAACATCCTAGTATAAATAATATTTTTTTTTGTTTTATAATCATATAAAAAATATTTTATGGGTTGGATAATGGAAATGAAACTAGAGTTCTCAAGAGAAGACGTTACCTCTTAATAGGGTAACTCATTTTGGCTTGTTCTAAAAGGCATTCGTGGATGTGTTTATACCTAATGAGAGGATTAAAGGAGTAAAATATTGAATTTGGGTGAATATTTGAGCATATTTTGGGTGATTCAAAGGGATTTATGGGTGTGAGGAAGGGAGAGAGTTTATGGCCTCTTATAGGGAAGGAAAATGACTAACATAATTTTTTGGAAAACAAGTTAGGTGTACACATATTATTACCTAAAAAGCCCATGAAAACCCCCCAAAATCATTAATATAAGGTTTATGGCCTAAATAGGTCAACCTAATGGTTTTTGGGAAATTATAGAGGTCATTTGGCCCCCAATATATTGAGGTTTAGTCTATAATTAAGAATAATTTCTCCTTAATCGCTATGATTAATTATAATCACTTTTCATAAAAGTTTTGGTTTGTCACGACCCATCTTCGGGGCCCGTGCCGTGACTACCCCATGCCCTCCATCTATAGGCCAGGGACTGGTGACTACCACCAAGGCATAAATCCCAAAAAAAGGGATGACATTGTATTTATAAAAGTAAACAACCCAACATAGTATGCAACAGATGTAAGCAAAAAGTAAACCGAGTACAAAAGTAAGTGATGAAAAATAAATGGGCCAGTATACAAACCCAACTGAAAGTACAGTACAACTGTAGTAATGTAAAATAGAAACCACTGAGTCGTCCTCCAAAAATCCCACCTAAAGGGTCGGTATAGATGGCCTCCTCAGCACCTCTCGTCCGTCTGTTTGCTCCATGTACATCTCGCCAAGTGGTCAACCTCTGGGTACTGTCCATCTCTACAAATATCTACCTTGGTCAGTGCTATCCTTCGTCTTCAACCAACACAACGTAGTGCAGGCATATCTCATGCAGGGGTGAGTATACGATACTCAGTAGGGACCCCGAGACCCCCAAAGGTCTCCCAGAATCTAGAAAGGATAAACCACAGATGAGAGATACAAACACAAAGTATCAACCAACCATACTTAGGTATATGACCATATATATACCTAGGTTATCAACCATAGTATGACTCCAACTCTCAAGACCAATTAAAACCCCGTCCACACAGGAAAGAAATCAATCACATCGATGATAATGATTGAAAATCAAGACTCATCTCACACAGGTATAAATCTTTCGTATAGAGATGGAGATGATCAGATGTAGTCACTGATTCATCTAAGTTGTCAGACCCACACAGGATACAAGACCATCTAAGATGTCAGACTCACACAGGATACAAGACCAGCTACTCTGCGGGGCCCACATAGGATACAAGTACAGAGGTCAAACTGCGGGACCCACACAGGATACAGGAATAATAGTCATCGTCGTCAAACCCACAGAGAATTTCAGTACGGTAGTCTTCACTGTCGAAACCATAGAGGAATCTAGTATCGTAGTCATCAATTTCGAACCCTTGGAGGATTCTAGTACAGTAGTCAATGTAGTCGCAGCCAGCTCTAGGGTTCTCACACACATCACGCTCGATTCCAGGAGGGTCCGGTGCTCAAGCAAAGGGGGGTCGATACATAAACTATCATAAAGTCTAGAGTTAATGTATCCCAATGTTCTGTCTCATAAAAAGAAACCCTATGTGATAGACGTTGAGTCAATTGGATGCCTGGTCTGAGAGTTATTGGCTTTTCCTTTCCAGGGGCCTGGTTGGAATTACGCTCGTTCAAACACAGGAATTTTCCAAATTCATCCAAAACTCTCTTAGAGTATCGCAAAAGGACCACCATGTCACAAGGGTCCCAATTCCATAGACGACAAGTCGATTGGACGCGCGATCTTCAAGATATTCACCTTTTAGTGGAAACGGGTCAGGCCCGTTAAGCCCAGTGGGCCGATGGGTCGGGTCAACCAGGTTTTTGTTGGGTCTGACCCGACAGAGGTTCAGACAAGCCCGGTGAATCACACGGACCAACCCGATATGGTGCGGCCCAGCCTGGCGCGATGCGGTGCGGCCCGACCCGGCAGGGCGCGACTCGGCCGACCGTGGCTCCGCTGGCGGGCCGAGCGGTCCGTGGGGGGGGGGGGGTCGCTTTCCCAAATCGGCGGTGCCAAGTTGCACTTTCCTCCCAACTGGCCGACCGAAGCAGGCCGACCTTCATGGTGCAAGAGGCCCACTTGTGAGGGTCGCGGTCCTGCTGCGCGGCACCTTCGGGTGCCACTGCTCCTTCACCCGGCCGGTTGATGAGCTGGCCGGTTCGATGCCGAAGAGGCCCGCGGATTTTGGGATCCGGTCCTTCGCAGCACAGTGCCCTTGTGGTGCCACAATTTCTTTGGTCCGGCCAGCTTAGATGGCCGATTCTTCATCAGCCGAGTGTCCCATGCTTGCGGGCTACGGTTCCTCCGCACGCTGCTGGCGCGCAGCCGCCACCTTTGATCTTCTACACTTCCATTGCGAATCAAAAATCAAGAACAACAGATGGTCTTCGGGCCGTGTTCGTTCAGCCCACACCCTCCGCATTAGGCAATAACATATGACCAAGAGTATTCCAAAGGAAACAACACAATCGAGATAATTTATTCACTTATAAATTCTACAAAACCCATAACCCACAAATGACGTCTCACATCATCGAGCAACGGAAGAAGAGTGTCGCGGTTTTCAGGAGTCACAGTAGAATGGTGTCGTCCTATCAACGATGGTGGAAGATTCGTTGTCATATGAAACATAGACTCTTTGACGTCGAGGCTATAGAGACCCGAAGCTTGGCGTACATGGAAATTACATTACATTAGCGGAATACTTAGTACATAACAAAAACACACACACAGGGATCATAATAGTTTAGTGTCTTTGGAAACTCGGAATAAAATCTTCTAATCGTGGTGAATGATCTTCAACATCTCCCATAAAGATCTTCCTTTTTTTACCTAAAACCTTTCTTTATATCCTGGGGAAAAGAAAACATAAAAGGGTGAGCTCAAATGCTCAGTAAGGGTAAACAAAAGAAATATCAATCACATCGTATACACAAGCACATATCTTTTGGAAATCTTAACTTGAAAAAGTGATCATAATTACATAACATGGGATAAATCATGGCAGTGAAATGTAATCACAATAATCATAACATAAAACATGAAACTTTGTGGCATTCACACATAATCACAGAGAATCATTTCTTGTTAGTCAAGACTCATTGTCAAGACTATCTTAGTGGACAAAGTCCCTTTCTGAATCGAGTAACCCTCGTTTCAGTCTTGTTTCACTGAACCGGTATAACCTACCATTCCAGCCATTTCTATATCATGAGATATAAAATCTTTACCCAATGCATTGGAGGGAGATATAGGTCCCACCCATCTTATAATGAATCCTTTCTTATGGGTGCCACATAATCATAAACCATACATCATAGCGTAACCCATGTAATAAAAATGGGATTCTTAAACAACATGACATCATAAAACAATTCATATAAGATAAAGGAATTCATAAAAATATTTCAATCACAACATAATCAAATCAATGTAATAATAGGGATAAAAACAGAACCCTTTATTATCTTAAATGGAAAATAAATTTGATAAAACACTTGAACTCCATTCTTGAGAAAAATATCCTTTCTTCTTCAAAAACATTTTTCCTTTCTTAACATGTCATAAATCTTTAAACTAAAAGAAGTTTATTAAAAATAAACTTGAAAACTTGTAAAGTAAGCTTCTTGGAAATAATTCTTTTTTAAAAAAAAATCCATTCATGCCGTATAAGTTAAAAAAAACATTCTTCTCGTACTTTTTTCGGAAAAGTCAAAAAAGTACCTCGTATGAAAAACGACAAAAGATTCCTTTCATTTCTTTTACTAAAAACTCACCGAAGGGTAAAAATGGATTTAAACTATTGTTGAAGGATATAAATATTACATATTGAGGAAACATGGATGTGGATGATAAAATACACCCCAGTAAATTCCAAAGTATAAACAATCTCGGATAAAAATGAGATTGTGATATTTCCCTTACCTTAGGTCCGATTTGCTTCGTATGTGTCCGAACCTCCTGTATAATGATTTAAATAATGTCATTGACTTATTACAGAATCATATTCATTGTTATGATATCATATATGGTTCACTTGTGGCATTATATTACTCGTTCATTTGTAAATTCCATGTTAAAGAAGCGTTTTTGGTAAAATCGTTTCATTTATCGTAGGTGTTTTGACTTGTTGTTCTTGACATTATTATTACTTATATCATGATTTACATACTTCCAGAATATAAAATATGATTTATATATCATATATATTCAGTATATATATATATAATAGTTAGATAAATGAAATGAAAAACACCGTTCCTGGAGACGGTAGTCCGTACGTACGCATGAACGCTGTTTTCCTTTCCTTATTGTCTTGAATGGAAGTAAGTAGATGACATGCATATATATATATATACATAAATCCAGTAGCTTTTTAATGTCATATATTTCATTATTATTTCTTATATATACTTTATAATCATTCTTAAATGGTTAACATGGAGAATGAATCTCATCGCGTCGTGGAGACGGTAGTCCGTACGTACGCACAATCGATGATATCATTTCCATAAACATTGAATTGAATTGGAGTGGATTATAAAATATATCAGAATCAATATGATGTTGTAATAATTATGTATATTTATTCTTTACACCATTATACCCATCCAATTAAGGTGGTGGCGGAAAATAGATTACAGCACGGCGTGGAGACTGTATTCCGTACGTACGCACGCGCGGTGATTTCCTTTTTCCATAGGATGGATAGAAGGTTAATTATAGTTGTTTCATATTTATAATAACATATCAGTATATAAGAAATACTTATGTTATTACTTTATCATGAAACAACTAAAGAATAAGAAGTTGAAGAAGAAAGAAATTGAAAAGATCGGTAATGGATATTACCTCTTCTTTGAAATGCCTCTTTGAATCCTTCACTTAGGGAACTAAGATTGGTCTTTGAAGAAGACCAGGACCTCTAGGATTATTCTAGGGAAGTGGAGAAGGGATTTCGGAAGGGGTTGCCCGAGCTTGAGTGCTCAATTTGGTGTGAGGAGGAGGGGGAGGAGGTGCCCTTTTATAAGGGAGGAGAGGGGCACCTTAGGAATATCTCAAAATATTATTTTATATTAAAGTCAAAATCGGTTTATAATGGTTCCAAAGGGTCTTATTTCGAAGCTAAAGTGGGGATGGGTCGAAAGCCTATCATCCAATAGGATTTAGACAAGTTTAGGGTATTATTTTAACCTTATCAATTAGATTTAACTCTAAGTTAAATAATTTAACTTTTACTGTGTCTTTTGTTTCTTTCACTATATGGTTAATACACTTACTATAACATGCCAAACGAACCCCAAATTGTTTATCATTAATATATATATCCTTATCTAAGTCATTTGGCTGATCCTTAGATTTTTAGGAATAAAATAACAATTAGTAATATAATATTTGGTTTAAAAACTATTTTGTGTCAATTTTGACACTATTTGATATATGATTTTTGTGAAAGTCATAACAGAATTATATGTTCGAAACAAGTTAATTAAAGAAACACTAATATATCATAGTAACCTATAAATTTAGTGTAATTCATAAAAAGTCTCAAATTACATTTATTTGGGCATTTATAACATCAATTATGTCAATATTTCATTAATAAGACAATTACTGCATCATCTTTGTGTCATAATAAATGATAATTATTTAATCCCTAAAAATTCTAAATAAATTCCTATGATGTAGATAATTGTATTATATTTCTGTATACTATTCATGTTCGATGTTTCATGAATTTTATCACTAGATTAAAATTATTATACTTATAAGATTTATGAAAGTGACATGTTGTCACATTCTTTGGTTTTAATAATAATTAAATTATTTTCATTGACAAAATTTAATTAAATTAATCTAATCTGACCCTTAGGTGATATGGGTCGTTTTTTAGTCATACAATAGGATTTTGACATTTGTTAGGGTAATTTTAAAATATTATATTTACCCTTAATTACCCGATTTACCTTTAACTATGGTAAATAAAATTTACCGTAGTTACTATTCATAATTCCCAAAAATAAAAAGTATCCTATTAACATAATTTGGACCCTCTGATTCCAAATATGGAATCCATTTTTTAAAATTCAAAACACAGAAGTTTCAGAAATTAAATTAAAATTAATCCCCTTGTCGAATAAAAACGGGTTTTTGTTTAAAACATTGCAAAAGATTGAATTGATTTAACCTACGAATTCAAGGTAAAATCAATTCTAATGACATACATTATATTAAATGGTAAAAATATATTCTATTTATAATTTAAAACCATTCAATATTATAATTTAACCACATAAGATATTATGATGAAAAAATTTGTTTTTAATTAAAATATAGCGTGTTTTTACTATTCATTAAAATGTGAAAGTTACCAGAATAATATGAATAATTTATCCAAAGTAAATTTTTATTTCTTGATTCTATAGAATAATTTTATTTTGTCAAATTGAACTTATAAACATGTAAAAAACCAGATTTAAAGTGGGTGCGCCATCAAAAGGCGGCAAAACTGCATTTTTTGAAAAATACTTATTTTACCCGAAAAAATTTATTTTGTTCTTATACCATGTTCTAGAAATGTGTAAGATGAATAGTAATGTTATAAAATTCAAAATTTTGTTAATAATATCCATAACGGCTTGTTCATGACAATATTATAATAATATAACATTGTTTATTAAAACCCGGTATTGCGTACAACACACGCTATCGAGGAAGGTCGTGATTGCGTGTAATGCAAGCCAAGTCAGGGTTGCGTGTTGTGAAAGAATCCTTCGTTGTTTCGTATAACAGAATCCAACCATATTTCATTTATACATTTAATATATATATATATATACTCAATGTTGCGTAGAATAACTATTATCAAAATTGTGTGTAACACGGTCCAAGAATAGTGTTGCGTATACTGCAAGATAATACGGTGTTGCGTATAGCGCAAGGTAATCTTGGTGTAGAATACAACATAAGAAATTAATGAAATTAAAATAATACTTTTCATAAAATCTCGGGGTGTTACATTCTACCCCCCTTAAAATGAATTTCACCCTCGAAATTCGTCGGGGTTATAAATGGTTTACTATTTGAAAGTTTCTTTGACAGAAACCCACATCGTAAAAAGGAATACCAAAACTTATCTTTAAAAACTAAAGTATAAAACGTAATGGTTACCCAAGTTAACTAATCACTGTGTATCCACATAAGTGAAAATATGGATATGGAAGAGAAATCTAACCATCATGTTCTGATGGAGAGTGATAGAGAACATGGCTATGGAAAAGCCAGCAATCACAAAGCCATAAATTTGTGACGATCTAGGGTACCATTTGATTCATTGGATATAAGGGCACTAGGACAACATTTTTGGTTTTCAAGATCATTTCCCTAAATTTGATGAAATTGGAATTAGAAGAAGTACTTTCGTGGTTTTGGTATAGTCTCACTATTTGTCGTTCTTTGGAAAATTTCTACTTCATCTCTCAAAGAAATGAAGTTAAATTTGTCATTCATGATGTGTTAGCAGAACATGTGATAGAATGATGGGTCATTCCATCTGTCTCAAACAAAAGGTTATAAAAGTTACCAAATAATACATAAGCCCATTTATAGTGATATTAATCATATATGGTTCCTAAAATGAACTTATACTTCACATATCATACTGCTTAATATAATAAAACTAGTTTCTACTAAACAGGGACTTCCTGTAGGCCAGTGGTAGGCGATAAAGGCCAGTCGCACTTCGGTTGTGGGTTCGATTCCCACAGCCGTGTCCGACGCGATGGGCTGTTGCCCGTCCTGCAGGTTGTCCTTTTTCTAAAACTACATTACTATAGCATCCCATCAAAAATATCGAAAATCTTCTATCCTTAAACAATACTATATTATGTCCAACATAATCCATTCTAATCTTTAGGCTTATCCATAATACTGCAGTCCACTCTCACAACATAGTGAAAACGATTACCAGAGATTTAACACCATCGTCGATCCCCATATATCATAAGATATGTTTTGTTGGTCACATTCCAAACATTCAAAGTCCTTAATCATGTATTCTCTGGAAAACCTTAGTGAAAACATGAATGCAGTTTAAAGTTAACACTTTCCACATACCAAAATCCTCAAAATTCTAAATACTAAAACCATGATATCACTTAGTCCTTATATCAATCATGAGCTCGTGAATACTATTAAACATTTCATTTTCTTGTTTTCCCTTAATTATGCGCATATCATCTTATTTCTAAAAAATATCTCAATCACTTTGAATACCACATCAATAAATATTTCAATACTCAATGATACAGCATTATTTTGGAATCCCATTACATAAACACTTATTCATTCCACCACATCGTTGTCATATTCAACATTGCCAATAGTGATCGCATGTGACTTCCCTTTGTCCTTTGCCTTCAGTGGTTGCTCATGTTGATCATCACTAACCCTTGGATTAGGGCATTTATTAGCATAATGCCCCATTTCCTTGCACTTGAAGCATTGAAGTGTTGGTGGTGCGTTCTCTACAGTGTTTGCTTTATTCACATCATTAGAAACCCTTTTTCCATTACATCGACACTCAGCTGCTCGATGACCTTCTTTTCCACACTTAAAACATTTTCTAGTCCCTTTAAGACAATCTCCACCATGCTTCTTTCCACACTTTGTGCATAAGGAAACATTCATCTTCTTTTCACCATTATTCTGAGATTTCTCCTTGAACTCCATCTTTCGTTTCTTGTCAAAACCATGAGATGGATATGTAACACCAACTTCCATTTCTACCTTGATAGCACAACGCACAATTTCTTCATAGCTACTGAAGTCTCTTATAGCTAATTCCCTTCGAAGACTTGGTATTAAGCCACTGAAAAATCGATCAACTTTAATTTCAGGTTGGATGATAATGCCAGATACATACCTTGCAAGTCTTGTAAAATTCGCTTCGTATATACCAACAGATTCATCATCCTTTTGCTTTAGTTCAAGAAACTCCTTCTCCATTTTTGTTCGAAGAATACGAGGGAAGTACTTACTGAAAAACAAGTTCTTGAACTCGTCCCATTCCATGGACTCAATTTCATCTCTTTGCCTCGTATTCTTGATAAGATTCCACCATTGATCAGCTTCACCTTCCAAACGATATACTGCTAAGATGACTTTATCATGCTCAGAACATTGAAGAACTGAAAATATCTTTTCAGTGGTACTGATCCATTGTTCAGCAACAAGTGGATCATAAGACCCACTGAAAGAAGGTGGACGTTGCCTCATGAAGGACTCAATAGAATATTGTTCCCTTCTCTGCTCATGTGGAAGTCCAGAATGATTCATAGCTTGTGTAAGTATAGCAATAAGATTTTGCACTCCATCTCCCATAACATTTGTTTGTTCAGGAGGAAAATCATTGCATTGTCCATTGCATTGATCAACACGGTTCCTTCGGGTTCCAGCCATCGTCTAAAACCCAAAAAGAATAGTGTGAGAGGAAAAAATCATGCTAGGGAAAACAACATAATAAAGGGGGAGTACCTTTAACATCTTAGGTTTAATTCTATGATCGTTAGCGTAGTTCAAGTACTATAACCTATACGTATACTTAACCTTAGGGACATCCCTAGACATACATTAGAAATATCTCTAGGGATCTCACTAACGTTTTCGCAACCTAGTTTCCAAAGGTTGACTAAAACTTTCCTCTGATACCAACTGTAGAGACCCGAAGCATGGCGTACATGGACATTACATTACATTAGCGGAATACTTAGTACATAACAAAAACACACACACCAGGATCGTAATAGTTTAGTGTCTTTGGAAACTCGGAATAAAATCTTCTAATCGTGGTGAAAGATCTTCAACATCTCCCATAAAGATCTTCCTTTTTTTACCTAAAACATTTTTTTATATCCTCGGGAAAAGAAAACATAAAAGGGTGAGCTCAAATGCTCAGTAAGGGTAAAAAAAAGAAATATCAATCACATCGTATACACAAGCACATAACTTTTGGAAATCTTAACTTGAAAAAGTGATCATAATTACATAACATGGGATAAATCATGGCAGTGAAATGTAATCACAATAATCATAACTTAAAACATTAAACTTTTTGGCATTCACACATAATCATAGAGAATCATTTCTTGTTAGTCTAGACTCATTGTCAAGACTGTCTTAGTGGACAAAGTCCCTTTCTGAATCGAGTAACCCTCGTTTCAGTCCTGTTTCACTGAACCTGTATAACCTACCATTCCAGCCATGTCTATCTCATGAGATATAAAATCTTTACCCAATGAATTGGAGGTAGATATAGGTCCCACCCATCTTATAATGAATCCTTTCTTATGTGTGCCACATAATCATAAACCATACATCATAGCGTAACCCATGTAATAAAAATGGGATTCTTAAACAACATGAAATCATAAAACAATTCATATAAGATAAAGGAATTCATAAAAATATTTCCATCACAACATAATAAAATCCATGTAATAATAGGGATAAAAACAGAACCCTTTATTATATTAAATGGAAAATAATTTTGATAAAACACTTGAACTCCATTCTTGAGAAAAATATCCTTTCTTCTTCAAAAACATTTTTCCTTTCTTAACATGTCATACAACTTTAAACTAAAATAAGTTGATTAAAAATAAACTTGAAAACTTGTAAAGGAAGCTTCTTGGAAATAATGTTTTTAAAAAAAAATCCATTCATGCCGTATAAGTTAAAAAAAACATTCTTCTCGTACTTTTCTCGGAAAAGTCAAAAAAGTACCTCGTATGAAAAACGACAAAAGATTCCTTTCATATCTTCTACTAAAAACTCACCGAAGGGTAAAAATGGATTTAAACTATTGTAGATGGATATAAATATTACATATTGAGGAAACATGGATGTGGATGATAAAATACACCCCAGTAAATTCCAAAGTATAAACAATCTCGGATAAAAATGAGATTGTGATATTTCCCTTACCTTAGGTCCGATTTGCTTCGTATGTGTCCGAACCTCCTGTATAATGATTTAAATAATTTCATTGACTTATTACAGAATCATATTCATTGTTATGATATCATATATGGTTCACTTGTGACATTATATTACCCGTTCTATTGTAAATTCCATGTTAAAGAAGCGTTTTGGGTAAAATCGTTTCATTTATCGTAGGTGTTTTGACTTGTTGTTCTTGACATTATTATTACTTATATCATGATTTACTTACTTCCAGAATATAAAATATGATTTATATATCATATATATTCAGTATATATATATATATATAATAGATAGATAAATGAAATGAAAAACACCGTTCATGAAGACGGTAGTCCGTACGTACGCATGAATGCTGTTTTCCTTTCCTTATTGTCTTGAATGGAAGTAAGTAGATGACATACATATATATATACATAAATCCAGTAGATTTGTAATGTCATATATTTCATTTTTATTTCTTATATATACTTTATAATCATTCTTAAATGGTTAACATGGAGAATGAATCTCATCGCGTCGTGGAGACGGTAGTCCGTACGTACGCACAAGCGATGATATCATTTCCATAAATATTGAATTGAATTGGAGTGGATTATAAAATATATCAGAATCAATATGATGTTGTAATAACTATTTATAGTTATTCTTTACACCATTATACCCATCCAATTAAGGTGGTGGCGGAAAATAGATTACACCACGGCGTGGAGACGGTATTCCATACGTACGCAAGCGCGGTGATTTCCTTTTTCCGTAGGATGGATATAAGGTTAATTATAGTTGTTTCATATTTATAATAACATATCAGTATATAATAAATAATGATGTTATTACTTTATCATGAAACAACTAAAGAAGAAGAGGTTGAAGAAGAAAGAAATTGAAAAGATCGGTAATGGATATTACCTCTTCATTGAAATGCCTCTTTGAATCCTTCACTTAGGGAACTAAGATTGGTCTTTGAAGAAGACCAGGACCTCTAGGATTATTCTAGGGAAGTGGAGAAGGGATTTTGGAAGGGGTTGTCCGAGCTTGAGTGCTCAATTTGGTGTGAGGAGGAGGGGGAGGAGGTGCCCTTTCATAAGGGAGGAGAGGGGCACCTTAGGAATATCTCAAAATATTATTTTATATTAAAGTCAAAATCGGTTTATAATGGTTCCAAAGGGTCTTATTTCGAAGCTAAAGTGGGGATGGGTCACAATCATATCAACCAATAGGATTTAGACATGTTTACGGTATTATTTTAACCTTATCAATTAGATTTAACTCTAAGTTAAATAATTTAACTTTTACCGTGTCTTTTTGTTTTCTTTCACTATATGGTTAATACACTTACTATAACATGCCAAAAGAACACCTAATTGTTTATTATTAATATATATATCCTTATCTAAGTCATTTGGCTGGACCTTATATTTTTAGGAATAAAATAACAATTAGTAATATAATATTTGGTTAAAAAACTATTTTGTGTCAATTTTGACACTATTTGATATATGATTTTTGTGAAAGTCATAACAGAATTATATGTTCAAACCAAGTTGATTAAAGCAACACTAATATATCATAGTAACCTAGAAAATTATTGGAATTCATAAAAAGTCTCAAATTTCATTTATTTGGGCATTTATAACATCAATTATGTCAATATTTCATTAATAAGACAATTACTGCATCATCTTTGTGTCATAATAAATGATAATTATTTAATCCCTAAAAATTCTAAATAAATTCCTATGATGTAGATAATTGTATTAGCTTTATGGATACTATTCATGTTCGATGTTTCATGACGTTTATCACTAGATTAAAATTATTATACTTATAAGATTTATGAAAGTGACATGTTGTCACATTCTTTGGTTTTAATAATAATTAAATTATTTTCATTGAAAAAATTTAATTAAATTAATCTAATCTGACCCTTAGGTGATATGGGTCGTTTTTTAGTCATCCAATAGGATTTTGACATTTGTTAGGGTAATTTTAAAATATTATATTTACCCTTAATTACCCGATTTACCTTTAACTATGGTAAATAAAATTTACCGTAGTTACTATTCATAATTCCCAAAAATAGAAAGTATCCTATTAACATAATTTGGACCCTCTGATTCCAAATATGGAATCCATTTTTTAAAATTCAAAACACAGAAGTTGCAGAAATTAAATTAAAATTAATCCCATTGTCGAATAAAAACGGGGTTTTGTTTAAAACATTGCAAAAGATTGAATTGATTTAACCTATGAATTCAAGGTAAAATCAATGCTAATGACATAAATTATATTAAATGGTAAAAATATATTCTATTTATAATTTAAAACCATTCAATATTATAATTTAACCACATAATATATTACGATGAAAAAAGTTGTTTTTAATTAAAATATAGCGTGTTTTTACTATTCATTAAAATGTGAAAGTTACCAGAATAATATGAAAAATTTATCCAAAGTAAATTTTTATTTCTTGATTCCAAAGAATAATTTTATTTTGACAAATTGAACTTATAAACATGTCAAAAACCAGATTTAAAGTGGGTGCGCCATCAAAAGGCGGCAAAACTGCATTTTTTGAAAAATACTTATTTTACCCGAAAAAATTTATTTTGTTCTTATACCATGTTCTAGAAATGTGTAAGATGAATAATAATGTTATAAAATTAAAAATTTAGTTAATACTATTCATAACTGCTAGTTCATGACAATATTTTAATAATATAACATTGTTTATTAAAACCCTGTATTGTGTACAACACACGCTATCGAGGAAGGTCGCGATTGCGTGTAATGCAAGCCAAGTCAGGGTTGCGTGTTGTGAAAGAATCCTTCGTTGTTTCGTATAACAGAATCCAACCATATTTCATTTATACATTTAATATATATATATATATACTCAATGTTGCGCAGAATAACTATTATCAAAATTGTGTGTAACACGGTCCGAGAATAGTGTTGCGTATACAGCAAGCTAATACGGTGTTGCGTATAGCGCAAGGTAATCTTGGTGTAGAATACAACATAAGACATTAATGAAATTAAAATAATATTTTTCATAAAATCTTGGGGTGTTACAGAGGCGCGTCCGAGGAAGAAGCATCATTGGAAGAAGTCATTTGCGTTCTTCGTCGCGGATGTTCTTCGTTTAAGAACTGTGTTCTTCGTCGAAGATGGATTACCTCTCTCTAATTCTCCAGAGCCTTTCCCCCAAAAGTGATTTTCCAATGAAAAAGAAATAAAAAGTCTATCAAATTAATATAATTTCCATGCAATTCAATTTGATTCAAAAGAGGTGCCGAATAATTAATGTGAACATTAATTATATGAGTTAGGACAATTGATGGGAAGAGGGAGGTGGAGAGGCTCCACCATTAATGTGGAGTTGTAAAAAACAGTAGGGAATTAATGGGTAGTTGAGGTGAGGTGGAAGGGTTCGGGTTCTTGTGGACCCCACCACACTAAATCCTCTCAGGGGAGGTTATGTGGGGTGTGGTCTCACCCTTATCTTCCTCCTGTATGTTATAACTACCAGAAATAAATAAAATTGTGTACAACAATTTTATTTAATTTATTCTATATCCCCAAAAATATACCTTTAACCCGCATAAAATGAAACTATGGTAATGGTCCCCTTAAGCGAATACCAGCACTACGAGTTCATCAGTGTCCTCTAATTTCAATTCCGAGCACCCGTACAAAAGATAGAAAAACATGCTTGTACGTTTACTGAACGTACCTGAACAAAACTTCAAAAATTGATTCTGGGCACACCGGACCTCAGATTCAGGTGTCGTTAGAAACTGAATACTCATAAGATTCCAAAGTATTTCAGAAAAAAATTTACATGAAATTTCTGGGTCTTTACATTACCCTCACCTTATGTATTTTCGTCCACATAAAGATACAACACGCACTAGGTGAAAAAATGGGGGTACTGAGCACGCATCTGAGCCTCCCGCTCTCAAGTTCTCTCCTAGAGGTTCCTGTGCTACTAGCGAAAGCGCACCAGAGAAATTGGAAATCCACGTAGGACCCACACATGTCGATCCTCGATCTCCACTAGCACCTCCGTGAATGTCACCCCATCATCAATATCCTACTCCTCATGATCGATGATGTGGTTCGGGTCATGTACATATCTCCTCAGCTAAAATACGTGGAAGACGTCATGCAACCGGTGCAACTGAGGTGGAAGTACCTGGCGGTTAGCCACATTCCCTACTCTTATGAGGACCTAGAAAGGTCCGATGAAACACGGAGATAACTTACCGCCCTTGCCAAATCTCCGTAGACCCTGTCGTGGTGGGACCCGTAAGAAGACATGGTCGCCATCCTCAAACACCAGTGGTCTTCACCTTCTATCAGTATAAGACTTCTATCTACTCTGTGCAGTCTTCATCTGCTTCTGGATGATCTGCACCTTCTCCGTCATAGCCTGCACCATCTCTGGTCCTACATGTGCTGACTTCCCTGGGTCAGTCTAGCACAGAGGTGATCTACAAGGTCGGTCGTACAGTTCCTCGTAAGCGGCCATCTTGATGGTGGAGTGGTGGATGTTGTTTTACACAAACTCCACCAAGGGTAAGTGATCCTCCCAGCTTTGACCAAAGTTGAGGACACACGCACAGAGCATGTCTTTGAGAGTCTGAATGGTCCTCTTGTTTGGACATCCGTCTGAGGATGGAAGGCTGTGCTCAGACGTAGCTGCATCCCAAATGCCTCCTACAACCCCTTCCAAAGCCAGGATGTAAAGCGTGTGTCCCGATCAGAGACGATCGTCGTTGACACACCATGAAGCTGTACGATATCATGTACGTATAAGCATCCAAAGATCTTTGCTGATCCCTACTCTCTGATGGGTAGGAAGTGGGCCGACTTGGTGAGTCGGTCTATGATCACCTAGATAGAGCGTGTCCTATGGATGTTCGTAGAAACTCCATCACAAAATCCTTGGAGATCTCATCCCACTTACACTATGGGACCTCTAAGAGCTGTACCAAGCCTACTGGTACCTGGTGCTCAGCATTTACTTGCTGACGAGTGTGGCATCGTGAAATGAACTCTTCTATAGCCTTCTTCATACCCAGCCACCATTGATGTCATCTTAGGTCCTGCCACATCTTCACCACTACTGGATGTACTGCTTGAGGAGAAGTGTGGAACTCCCTCAGCACCTCCTCCTGTAGTGGAAATAGTACCATTGTACATCCCCTGAATAGGATCACGTGCTCCCCTCCTTCATAAAATCCATTGGGTGCCAGCCCTGAGGATATCTGAGCAAGTCATGTCTTGCAGTCAGCGTCCCCTCGCTGTGCCTATCTAACTCGCTAAAGAAGTGGAGGAGTGACTTTGAGAGACAGAAGAAAGGTTTATCCATCTATATCCACAAAGGATATCTGCAGTGCGTCTGGACACTCTATCACCTCTCCTAGAAGTTGAATGCCTGATCTCCTGCTGAGAGCGTCAGCTACAACGTTCCCCTTCCCAGGAGTATATACTATCTCAAAGTCATAGTCTTCGATGAACTCGAGCCATCTCCGCTGTCTCAGGTTCATGTACTTCTATGAGAATATATACCTGAGACTATGGTGATCAGAGTAGATAGTAAAGCCCTCGCCCATCAGACAGTGTCGCCACATCATCAAGGTGAAGACCACTGTTGCTAACTCCATGTCATGGGTAGCGTAGTTCTTCTCGTGCTGTCCCAACATCCATGAACCATATGCGATCACCGCTCACTCTGGTATCAGGACACACTTGAGTCTGGTACCTAATGCATCACAGTAAACTACGTACCCAATGCCCTCCTCCAGTAGCATCCAGATGGGTGTACTGCTCAATATCTGTCTCAGCTTCTGAAAGCTCTGATGGCATCTATCTGACCACACGAAGGGTTTCTCCTTCTTCGTCAAAGCTGAAAGTGCTGCTGCAACTCTGGAGAAGACTGACACAAACATTTGATAGTATCCATTCAGGCCCAAGAAACTCTGAACCTCCATCACACTCTTGGGTAGCTCCCAAGAAAGCACTGCCTTGATCTTTGCTGGATCTACTACTACCCCTGCCTCCGAGATGACGTGTCCCAAGAAGTGAACCTCTCGAATCCAGAACTGGCACTTCGAGAGCATACCATATATCTTGTTCTCTTGGAGTGTATCTAGTACAACCCGCAAGTGATAGGTGCGCTCCACCTCAATAGTCGAGTAAAGCAGAATGCCATCATTGAATACTACAACAAAACGATCGAGGAAAGGCTGGAAATCCAATTCATGAGACTCATGAACACTGCTGGAACATTGGTCACACCGAAGGGCATAACCATGAACATGTAGTGGACATACCGACACCTGAAGGCCATCTTCTATAAATCCTCATCTCGAACTCTGAGCTGGTGATAGCTGGAACTGAGGTCTATCTTTGAAAACCATTGTGCTCCCTTAAGCAGATTGAAGAGGTCGTTAATCCTCAAGAGTGGGTACTTGTTTCTTATGGTCACCTGATTCAGGAAACAGTAGTCAACACACAGTCTCCCAATTCCATCTGCCTTCTTGGTGAACAAAATCGGAGAAGCCTAGGGTGATACACTGGGTCGAATGAATCCTTTTCCTTGCAAGTCTTCCAGCTGTACCTGCATCTCATGATGCACGGCGGGATCTATCCGATATGCTGGGGTAGATATCGGTGTTGTACTGGGGTAAAAATCTATGTAGAAGTCTACCACTATTCAAGGAGGTAGTTCGGGAACGTCGTCCAAAAAAATGACTGCATACTGATCCAACACAATAGGAAAACTCAGACTATGCACATCAACCACTCCAAGGATGAGACTAGCCAACTGATTTTTGATTGGCTACCCTCTCCTCTTTATAAGTCCATCCCACACTGCAAAGGATCCCTTCTCACCAGTTAAGGTGAACCTGCTCCCATTTGTGTGGATACACCACACCTTGCACCTAATATAGTCGATCTGAGCATTGACTGTAGATAACCAGTCTATTCCCATGATGACGCTGTAAGGCCTCGACGCTACTACACGAAGATCCCAGCCAAAGCTCTCGCCTATTAGAGTAAGCTCACTCTGCCCGAAGTAGTGTTTAATCATCAGTTCTTCTCCCGTAGGAGTCTCTAGCCATAATGATCGAGCCAATAGCTCTATAGGAATCTCCGAGCTCCGAACAAGGGCAAGAGCAATAAAAAAATGACTCGTACCTGTCTCTATAAGAACTACATCAAGGGTGGAGTAGACACAAATAGTACATTGAATCATCTCAGGTGTGTCGTGGTTATAGGCCTAGACTACCTAAAGCTATGGATGCCTCTGTCCGCCAGCTCCCTAGGGTCGGGGGTGGACCTCCTCGTGGTGGTGGTGGTAGAGCATCCAAATGTCATCCACCACCCGTTGCTCGGCCAACTCCTATGCCTCGTCCACCCAATCAAGGCATACCCCCATGGTCAAACCTCTTGTTCATGCCTGGGAGGTCCTTCTACTATCTTCTTCTCATCTTAATGGTGGGTCGGGCAGTCACAAGCCATGTGGCCATGCCCGCCACATTCATAACACTGCCTGCTCCTCATAAGGCTGGCTCTATTTTGGGTCCCCCACAAAAACGAACCTGTATCCTGAGGTCTCTCTCCTGATGGATTGGTCTACTTAGACCTTTGTGAATTCTATCTACTGTCGACTGCAGAAGACTCCGCTACGTGTCACCCTACAGTGGGTCTCGCCGCTGGTGACTACTCAGTGAGAAATCCCTCTAATAGAAGGGCTCGCTCCAGAACTCGTACCTGTGTCTGAATGTTGAGGGGAATTTTCGAAGCCCTGATCTCATGCCTCAGTCCCTGCTCTAAGGTCTGATCCCTAAAGAATGGGTCTCGTACCATATCCGTGGAGTAGCATGAGAGGTCAGTAAACCTCTCTGAGTACTCATCTACTGTCATGATTCCCTACTTCAGATGTAGTAACTCCTAAATCCACACTGCACGAAGGGTGGATAGAACAAACTTCGAGCTGAAGAGACTCTCGAAGTCTGTCCAAAGAAGTGATGCCTCGTCATGCACTTGGAGTATTAGGCTCCACCATATACCTGCTGATTCATGCAGAAGACTCGTGTCAAGGATCACCATAAGGTCAGCTGGTGTCACTACCAATATGAAGACTCTGACGATAGCCTCCAGCCAATCCCTGGCTTTCTGAGGGTCCGTCTCTCCGTGAAACCTGGGTGGCACTTATCGCTGAAACTCATGAAATGGACTCAGGTGGTGTGCACTATCTGCTTCTAGGGATGGTAGTATCGGTGGTTCAGTGGGTAGTGGTACCGCTGTTGCATCTGCTATGATGGGGCCCTGCACCGAGACCTCGTCGCTCAGTGGGCTTCCATCTCGTACGCGACTCAGAAACCTACCTGTCTGCTTTCGTGGGGCCATTCTGAAAAGAAAAAGGTGCACCATGGTCAATAAAATATACCTGGTGAGCTAAAGCAAAGTAATCCCAAAGAAAAATTTTGAAACACACATGAAATCAATTTTTTCATGCACTGAGTCGGAAATCAAGGGTCAGGGTCCTAGGGTATGGATATGTCGGACGCCACTCCAACACTTGACTACCTATACTGAAAACCACACTCAATATTCTTAACACTATTTTTTCATAGAATGGAATAAGCAGAGTCTTGAGTTCTATGGTAGAACCGACTGCTCTAATATCGATTTGTCACGACCCATCCTCGGGGCCCGTGACATGACTGCCCCAATCCCGCCTTCCATAGGCCAGTGGCTGGTGACTAGCACCAAGGTGTAAATCACAAAATAAAGGGAAGGCATTGCCTTTATAATAGTAAACAAAACAACAGAGTACATAAGATATTTAAGCACAATGTAAATTGTGTACAAAATTAAGTGCCGAAAAGTAAATGGGAAAGTATACAAACCAAACTAAAAGTACAATACAACGGAATGCCAGCACAACTACAGTAAAGTAACACAGAAACCACTAAGTCATCCTTAAGGAATCCCACCTGAAGGGTGGGTACAGATGGCCTCCTCATTAGCTCAAGTCCATCTATCCGCTCCGTGTACATCTCGCCAAGTGGTCCACCTACGGGTACCGTCCAGCTCTACCAGTCTCTACCTCATTCAGTGTTGTCTATCGTCTGCAACCAACACAACATAGTGAGGGCATAGCCCATGCAGGGGTGAGTATACGATACTCAGTAGAGACCCCGAGACCCCCAAAGGTCTCCTAGAACCCACAATGGATAAACCAAAGAATAGGGATACAAACACGACGTATCAACCAACCTTACTTAAGTATATGCCCATACATATAACTAAGTTATCAACCACAGTACGACTCCAAATCTTGAGCCCAAATACAACCTAGTCCACACAGGAAAGAAATAAATCACATCGACGATAATGGTTGATAATCAAGACTCATCTCACACAGGTATACATCTTTCGTATAGTGATGGAGATGATCAGATGTAGTCACTGATTCATCTAAGATGTCCGAATGACACATGATACAAGACCAGCTAAGCTATCGGACCCACACAAGATAAAGACCAGCTACTCTGCCAGACCCACACAGGATACAAGTACAGAGGTCAAACTACCGGACCCAAACATGATACAAGAGCAGTAGTCATCGTCATTGAACCCACATAGGATTCCAGTATGGTGGTTTTCACTGTCAAACCCATGGAGGATTCTAGTATAGTAGTCGTCGTTGTCGAACTCATGGAGGATTCCAGTACAGTAGTCGATGAAGTCGCAGCCAACTCTAGGGTTCTCTCACACAACACACTCGATTCCGGGAAGGTCTGCTCCTCGAGCAAAGGGGGGTCGATGCATCGACTGTCACTAAGTCCTAAGTTGATGTATCCTAAAGTTTTATCTCATCAAAGGAAACCCTACGCGACAGACGACGCGTCAATCAGATGCCCGGAATGAGAGTTTTTGGCTTTTCAGTTCCAGGGCCCTGGTTGGAATTACGCTAGTTCAAAACCTGGCCATTTTCCAAAGTCGTCCAAAACTCCCATAGAGTACTGCAAAAGGACAGCCACGTCACGAGGGTCCCAGTTCCACAGATAGCGTGTTGATCAGATGCACGGTCTTCATGATATGAAACTTTAAGTGGAAATGGGCCCGACCCCCTAAGCCCAGTGGGCCGACGGGTTGGGTCAACCCAGTTCTTGGAGGTTCTGACCCGGAAGAGGGTTGAACCGGCCCAGTGAATCACGCCGCCCTACCTGACATGGTGCGGCCCGGTGCGGCGCAGCCTGGCTCGGCAGGGCGCGGCCCGGAAGGCCGCCGCTCGGCCAGGAGGGCCGAGCGGTTTGAGGGGGGGGGGGATTTCCCGAATAGGTAGTGCCAAGAAGCATCGCCCTCCCAACTGGTCGGACGAAGCTGGCCCAAGCGGCCCGCTCGGGCGGGTCGTGGTCCTACTGCGCGCCACCTTCGGGTACCACAGCTCTTTCAACCCATGGGCAGACGAGCCGGCCGGTTCGCCACCGAAGTGGCCCACGGATTGCGGGTTGCGGTCCTCCACAGCGCGACGCCCTTGTGTCACTATAGTTTCTTTGGTCTAGTAGACTTAGCCGGCCATTTCTTCGTCGGCCGAGCGGCCCGTGGTTGCAGGTCGCGGTTCCTCCCCACGCGGCTGGAGGGCCGCCGCCGACATCCATCGTCGCCGCTTCTATTGCGAATCAAAAATCAAGAACAGTAGAGGGTCATCGGGCTGTGTTCATTTGGTCCGCACCCTCCACATTAGGTGGTAATGTCACACCCCGACCATGCTCTATTTTAATTTATTTATTTCTGGTCTTTCTTTTGAGTTTCAGTTTGAATTGGTTCTGGTTTAAAAGTGGTTTGGGATCTTATATCGGTGTGCGCCCGTACACGCGACCGTGTGTAGCGCCCAATCGTAAGTAGATGACGTTTTTTTATTAAATGTGTTATTATTTGGGTGTGTGACCTTGCGCACGACCGTGCACATTGCCAGACCCGACTTGATTATTTTCGTTTTAATGGTAAACAAGTGTTTTAGCTTGGTAGTGTCCAACGCGTGGGCAAGGAATGGGAAAAGACCCATGGCTTCGTCAGTTGTTCATGTGACCTACCTAGTGCGTGGGTAATCATTTAATTAACGAGTTCAAGAATACTTTAAACGCAACATAAAATATGAGAAATGATTAATTAATTTAAGAGTTGTTTTAATATTATTATTATTATATTTGGGGATTATTATTCTTCTTATTATTATTATTTCAGTTAATATTTTAATTATCTAGATAATATTAAATTATTATAATGGTTATAAAATTTTCAGCATGTCACTTTTATCATTGTTACTATTATTATTAATTTTGTTATGATTTTAATGTGATAATAATTATTTTTAAGCTATCGTTATAATTTTATTTTAAATCATGTTTTCTAACACTTATATTACCATTAGTATTAACAATATTATTATTATTTTATGTTAATGTATATTTATTTAGTTTTTATTTTTCCTTTATTTTTATTTTTTTTTCTTTTTTATTTTTTCCCTGTTCTCTCTTGCTTCCCCTCTCTTTTGTCGCACAGGACCTCTCCCTCCCCTCTCTCTGATTTGCGGTGCATCCTCCCAACCCTAACCAGTCGCCACTGAATCTCCATCCTCCGGCGCGGCACGACATCCTGCGCGCTGCGCCCCAACTCCCACCACCACTTTGCTGGACCGCCCCCTCACCCGCTGGCCTCCTTCGGCGCATGCGACCACCACCGCGCAACTTCCTCCCTAACCGGAGCCACCCTCCACCTTCCCTCCGGCTGCACCCGGACCAACTCCACTCCATCTCACCTCGCGCCACCCTTGCTGGCAGCGTCTAGCCTTCCCTCACCGCCCGTAACCCTCCCCTTCAGACCGCCCTCCTCCTTTGGTCGGATACTCGCACCCTTCCCCCTGGCCGAACCGCCTTCAAGCCATGCCCCTCTTGCTTCCGACTGGTGCTATCCCGACCTCCTACGGTGCACCTCACCACTGTAGCACAAGCCTCCCATCCGGCCTGAGACACCCCCTGCACATCTCCCCTTCCTTCGATTAAATATTTCTGGCAATGCCCCCTTCTGGAAGGCCTCCAACCGGTACGACACACCTCCGACATCACCCCATTCTGCTCGGCCAGCCTTCCGCACCCTCACCGAAGGTTCGTTTCTCCTCGGTTGGTTGTTTCTTCCATCGGTAGACTGTCAGGTTATAGTTTGGTGTTTCTTTGATTTTTTTGGGGACAAATGGTTTGATGTTTGGTTTTAGGGTCCGTTCGAGACTCCTTGCGATGTGTTCGTTGTGCCGTGGATGTTTCGCGCCAA
This sequence comes from Viscum album, assembly GCA_963277665.1. Classification (NCBI taxonomy): domain Eukaryota; kingdom Viridiplantae; phylum Streptophyta; class Magnoliopsida; order Santalales; family Viscaceae; genus Viscum; species Viscum album. The sequence goes on along the minus strand of OY728159.1, from coordinate 831,910,388 downwards.
ATTGTGAAGTCAGTCTACACCGAGTTAGGTGGTTCCACGCCCAATTATTATTTGATTAGTTAATTTTCATCTTTAATTAGTTATAGTATTATTTAATTAATTTTTGTGGCATGAAGTTGATTTTAATTGATGATTATTTTGCATCAAAATTATTTAGTAGCGTTTTTCCATAATTTGTGTACTTGATACTGAAATCATATCTGGTTAATTGTTAGTATTTTTTTATTTGTGAGGTTAGATTATTAATTATTTCTTTGATGTGATTTAGTTTTTACTTATGTTTTAGTAGGTCTTAATGTGTTTATAGTGTGTTTAGGTGGTATGAGTATGTTGTTGATGTGAAAGCCCCTATCAGACTATTCACTAGTGTGTTATAAATTATGAAGTTACTTTGTTAGTATGTGCAAGGGGTGCAATTGGTGTTTTGGTGTAGCATCAGTATGAGTTCTATCTTAAATGATCATTTGAGTGCATCTTATGGTTGTTTTAATTGTGTGACATATTTTTAAATGGGATGGAAAGTTTTTCTGGAGGTTTGTTGAACTGAATCAATGGTTTTTTTAACTATGTGGGGGGTTTCTTTAATTGCGTGCGTAATGCAGATTGTGTTCCTAAGATAGAGAGGTGTGCGTACAGTTATGTAGGAGGGTTTGGGATGGTCTAGGGTGTCTAGCAATGTTTTTTCTTTAAAATTTATTTGTGAAATTTTGAATTGTTTTATTAAATATTTATCAAGGGAGAAGAATTGTTTTGGTTAAATTGTGGAAAGGTTTTGATGCTTAATGTCATGCGACGTGTGAGAATTGTTCAATAAATCCTTTTAATTGTGTGTCTGGCAGCGAATGTGTTTTATTTGATTATGAAGTCATTTTAATTTGGTTGTGTAAGTAATGCGGATTTGGTTTTGGGATATTTTCAGTGCGTGTGTTGTTTCAAATGGACTTTTGTGTGTGAAAATGGTGGTTTTGGTGTGTTCAGTGTCTTGTCTGGTTTGAGTATATTATTATGACATGTGACAAGAATTTGAAACATGTTTGAGCACAAAGCGGGAAGCCCAGGTAGCTAGGAGGGTGAAATAGACTAGTGAGCTATTGTTCTGAAGGTGACTCGACCCAGTTTCACTAGCAGGACTGACGATTGCAACACTAACTAAACATATGCTATTCTGATGGTCGTGATCTTCTAAGCTATGTTTTCTGAGGGTCGTGGCCTTCTAAGCCACGTTTTCTGAGGGTCGTGGCCTTCTAAGCCATGTTTCACTAAGAAAAAAAGATCTAGGGACCCATGCTAGATAACACCCACACGGCCTCTCCCATATTAGTGCTCATTTGTTACTTTATTCTCTTTAGTGTGACACCTTGGTTATTTTAAAAGTAATTGTGTGTGTGTGTGTTTTAATTTAATTTGTTCCTTCTTAAAACTATTTTCTCTAAAACCTGTTTTTCTCAAAAGTTGATTAAGATTTTAGTTCTTTTCTTTAATTGAAGTTGCAAATGTATTGGTCATTTAATAATTGTGCGTGGAACCTTTTCTCGATGGAATCTTACTAGAATTTTAGCTCGTACCCTACATACACCTTTGGGTGTATGTAGATCCTGTTTCTTTTTTTCTTTCCAGGTTGAGGCATCGGGCTTAGCTTTGGTTGTTTGGGTTGTCGGTAGCATCCTCATGTTGGATGGTGGCGGTGGCTTAGGGATGTGACTCCCCATGTCACAAAAAGGATTGTGTTGGAGTTTTGGTTTCCTTTGATGTAGTCTCTTTTTGGTTTTTAGTTCAAGTTGTAAACTTTAAATCTAAACAGGATATAAGGGTTAGTTTGGTTGTCAGTTTTTAGATTCAATTTATTGATCTTGTTGTTTTTTTTTATATTTATTTATCTGGGTAAATCGTTCCCATGCTTTTTTTGATACCCAGGCACTTGTGCCAGCCCGTGGAGATCAGGAACGCCCTTCGGGCCACGTCGCGGACTGGGTCGGGCACCGGGTCGAATGGCGACCCGGCCTGGTTTGTGACAAAATAGTATCAGAGGAGTATTTTGTTCTTTTTATTTGGGATGTCAGGTAGATTGGAGATAGGACTGTCGGTGCTCGAGGGATAGGTGCAAGAAGATCATCATGAACTTTTACTTGTTCTGATCCTCAAGCAACCAGGGGTAGTTTGGGATTTATGTTTTTGGTTTTACTCTGTGTGGATGGGGGGATGACAATAGGAGTAAACCGGTACTTCACACGGCCTCACATAGAGTAGCGACCCATGTGATGCCTGAGAGTACGGTTCGACACTCCTAGTGGTTGGTGCTTACCTAGGGCATGGTCTACTAAACCATGTATCCAGGTTAAACACAACCACTAGTCCTCCGACCAGGAGCTTTAATGTTTGTGATATCTTGCTTCAATTTTGGGATTGGCGTGAGATTGTTTTCCTTCAGAAAGGGAAGCGGACTTTGGTGATGCTCTTATTTTATTTTGGTGTGTATTTGACATTATTTTTGGGGTTCTTTTCTCTTAGACTGTTTTTTTGGAATTTGGCGTTGATTTGTCGATGTTGATTTTCTAAAAGAATGTTTTGGTTTATTTGAAATTGAAGTGAGTTATTTTCAAATGGGAATCATTTTTAAAATATGTCTTGAATTTTTGAAATGGTTTGAAAAAAAGAAGGTATTTTCGGATATTGAGAATGTTTTTTTTGAAAGCGGAGTAACCTTGTTTCTTTCCAGTGGTATTCCTATGGGTGCTCGCATTTGCATGTTGACATGATTAATGGATAGTTGGTGAATCATGTGGACGGGTGCCTGAGTGGCACGGAAATGCATATTTTCGAGGCACCGTGGAATATCAGTGGTCGTTGATTGATTTCTAAGGTTGCTTCTTGTTTTCTAGAAAGTGGGCATTTTTCTTAAATGGGATTTTTTCCACAAATGGTTTTGAAAACAGAAATAAAAATGACATTGTGTTTAGAGTAAAGATGGAATATCAAAATTGATTTTGGGCTTGTTGTGCAGTACTTGATTTTTCAAGTGAGTGTTTTTCTTTGAAAATGAATTGATGTTTTAAATTGGAATTATTGGATGTGTTTCTGGAATGTTGATGTTTATATTGCGATGTGTTTGGATTTGTGGATGGTTGTTTCGTATTTCTTGTTTGGGATATGCCCCCTAGAAACGTTCTATGGGTTCCAGCTGGTCTCTATCATTTCTTGGCCCGGCTTAGACTCTCAGTGGAGTGGCATCATTAGGTTCTTCTCGGTGGTGTCAACTGTTCGTAGACTTCGATGTCAGTTGGATGTTGGTGAGTGCTTTGGGAAAGTTGGAAGTGTCTCTGGTTTTGGAAGAACTCTAGATGTTTTTTTATGCATAAGTTGTCTCGAGTATGTTAGGAGGAGCGAAACTAAACCAGCAAATGGTGACAGTTCCATTTTCGTTGCGAATAGCGACGCCATGAGAAACCCTCAAGACTAGTCTCATTCCGCGGTTGTACCTAAGTGAAGGCAAGAGAATGTGGTGAATCTCATAGGTGCTCGACCGGTCAACAGGTGGAGATGGATGTGCGTTGACCTTTCTGATGAGCTAGCTCATGTTCCCAAAATGTTGCGTCAAACAATCAGTTTAAAGCTCGTAATATTTGTTGGTCTTGTTCATATTGTGGTAAGTGATTGTTCCTCATCCGATGATCAATGTGAACAAAGGGGACTTGTTCATGGAGTTCCCCATACATCATTTTGTGTCGCTCATTTGACAGACCTCTCAATTCCCTAACTCTATGGTGGTCAGTCAGGCGCTCAAAGTTGTTCGCCGCAATTCTCAGTTCGTGAGTTGACAAAGTGGACGCTTGTGGGATGAGGAGAAGTATGCAGGTTGTTTTTTTAGCGGGGGAAGTTCCAATCAGAGTTGTTCAGATTATGATTGTGAGGCGGTAGATGCTTTATACATTAGGGCCCCATCCATAGGTCTCGGGGTGAAGCTTGTGCGCAGTCAAAACTCATCGGACGTGGGACGGGATTGGTCCGACTTTAGTCTGCAATGTCGGGACGGGGACAACTTAAATTTCCCTATTGTGATTCCCTCTCCGAAGGCATCATTCTTGTTGTGAGGGGCATGGATCCCTTGTCTAATTGTCATGATCTTATTTTATGGGAGTTCCTCTTGGGCCTTAAAGAGGTTCAGAAAATCCATATTCTTATAAAGCCAGTAGGCATCCTCCGTGAACCCTCTTGTGGTCGGAGATGCTCATGTCTTGTGGAATTGTCTTGCACCTGTCTTGTTCGCCTCCTGGTTAGGGGTTCCTTCTATAAAAGCTATCTTAGGTGGAAAAGTTCTGTCCAGTGTAGGAATCCTCTGTGCAGGCCGGCCTGTGTTGGTGGGTTTATGAAGAAGTGTTCAGTCCGTATTTCTCAAAGTAAACATGGAATGCCTGCATGGGTTCCTTGGGGTTACCGAATTTTTAAATGGTGGGGAGACCCACCTCGGGTCTTGACGATGTCCCCTCTTGTGTTGGTTGGTTAATCTTAGGGAGCATGGATGGTCAAGACAGTGTTGGAGGTTTGTCTTGGTATTCGAGTCATTTTTGTTTGGAGAACTAATGTTTGACAAAAATCTTAATATGGTGGGGAGACCACTATAAGGAAGAACATGTGTAAACACTCTATCTTCAAAGTGCGCTTGTCAGGGCGACCTCTTACTTCTACTCCGCCTGAACATGACCATGGTATTTTGATAGCTTGAGTAGTGGGTCACTTGACGGGCGTTCTTGGAGATCTTGAGCGGCCATGGTGAACCCTATGTTAGGGGTCGGGGTGTTCCATGTTGTAGTTCTGTTTCGAGGTGAATTCCTTATTGTTGGTCATTTTTCTTGGTGATTCTGTTTTTGAGATCTTTGATGTTTTAGGACATCGATATTTTCAATGCTGGTTCATTGGGCGATTGAGGTTTTGTTTTAAGCATCTTCGCAGTCTCGCTTAGAACCCTTGGTTAACCTGGTATTTTGGGACTTTCTAGGGGCAGAAAGTGTCATGGTGGGGAGAATTGTCACGCCTCGACCATGCTTTATTTTAATTTATTTATTTCTGGTCTTTCTGTTGAGTTTCAGTTTGAATTGGTTCTAGTTTAAAAGGGGTTTGGGATCTTATATTGGTGTGCGTGCGTACATGCGACCATGTGTAGAGCCCAATCTTAATTAGATGACTTTTTTTTATTAAATGTGTTATTATTTGGGTGGGCGACCTTGTTCACGACCGTGCACATTGCCAGACCCGACTTGAGTTTTTGCGTTTTAATGGTCAACAAGTGTTTTGGCTTGGTAGTGTCTGGCACGCGGGCAAGGAACAAGAAAAGACGCATGGCTTCATTAGGTGTTCGTGTGACCTACCTGGTGCGTGGGTAAAAATTTAATTAACGAGTTGAATAATACATTAAACGCAACATAAAATATGAGAAATGATTAATTAATTTAAGAGTTCTTTTAATATTATTAGTATTATATTTGGGGATTATTATTCTTATTATTATTATTATTTCAGTTAATATTTTAATTAGCTAGATAATATTAAATTTTTATAAAGGTTATAAAATTTTCAGCATGTCACTTTTATCATTGTTACTATTATTGTTAATTTTGTTAAGATTTTAATGTGATAATAATTATTTTTAAGCTATCATTATAATTTTATTTTACATCATGTTTGTTTAACACTTATATTACCATTATTATTAACAATCTTATTATTATTTTAAGTTAATGTATATTTTTTTAGGTTTTATTTTTCCTTTATTTTTATTTTTTTTTTATTTTTTTCCCACTTCTCACTTGCTTCCCCTCTCTTTTGTCGCGCAGGACCTCTCCCTCCCCTCCCTCTGATTTTCGGCGCATCCTCCCTACCCTAACAAGTCTCCGTCGGCTCTCCATCCTCCGACACGACACAACACCCAGCGCGCCAAGCCCCAACTCCCTCCACCCATTCGCCGGACCGCCCCCTCACCCGCTGGCCTCCTTCAGCGCATGCGACCACCACCGTGCAACTTCCTCTCTCACCAGATCCGCCCTCCACCTTCCCTCCGGCTGCACCCAGACCAACACCTCTCCAGCTCACCTCGCACCGCCCTTTCTAGCGGTGTCTAGCCTTCCCTCACCGCCCGTAACCCTCCCCTTCGGACCACCCTCCTCCTTTGGTCGGATACTCGCACCCTTCCCCATGGCCGAACCTCCGTCAATCTATGCCCCTCCTACTCCCGATCGGCGCTGTCCCGACCACGTACGGTGCACTGCACCACTGTAGCACATCCCTCCAATCTGGCCCGGGACCCCCTACACATCTCCCCTTCTTCCGATTAAATTTTTCTGGCAGAGACCCCTTCTGGAAGGCCTCCAACCGGTGCGACGCACCTCCGGCACCACCCCGTTCTGCTCAGCCAACCTTCTGTACCCTTGCTGAAGGTGTGTTTCTCCTCGGTTGGTTGTTTCTTCCATCGGTAGACTGTCAGGTTAGAGTTTGGTGTTTCTTTGATTTGTTTTTGGGTACAAATGGTTTGATGTTTGGTTTTAGGGTCTGTTGGAGACTCTTTGCGATGTGTTCGTCGTGTCGTGGAAGTTTCGCGCCAAATTGCGAAGTCAGTCTACACCGAGATAGGTGGTTCCACGCCCAATTATTAATTGATTAGTTAATTTGCAACTTTAATTAGTCAGAGTATTATTTAATTAATTTGTGTGGCATGAAGTTGATTTTAATTGATGTTTATTTTGCATCAGAATTGTTTAGTATCATGTTTCCATAATATGTGTACTTGATACTGAAATCAATTTTGGTTATTTGTTAGTATTTTTTTTATTTGTGAGGTTAGCATATTAATTAGTTCTTTGATGTGAATTAGTTTTTACTTGAGTTTTAGTATGTCTTAATGTGTTTATTAGTGTGTTTAGGTGGTATGAGTATGTTGTTGCTGTGAAAACCCCTGTCAGACTATTCACTAGTGTGTTATAAATTGTGCAGTTACATTGTTAGTATGTTATAGGGGTTCAATTGGTGTTTTGGTGTAGCTTTGGTATGAGTTAAATCTTAAATGAGAATTTGAGTGGATCTTCAGGTTTTTTTAATCGTGTGGCATATTTTTAAATGGGTTGGAAAGTTTTTCTGGTGGTTTGTTTAACTGAAGAAATGGTTTTTTAAACTGTATGGGTGGTTTCTTTAATTGCGTGCATAATACAGATTATGTTCCTAAGATGGAGAGGTGTGCGTATAGTTATGTAGGAGGGTTTGGGTTGTTCTAGGGTGTGTAGCAGTATTTTGTCTTTAAAATTAATTTTCGAATGTTTGAATTGTTTTATTAAATATTTATCAAGGGTGAAGAATCATATTTGTTAAATTGTGGAAATGTTTTGATTCTTAAAGTCATTCGACGTGTGAGAATTGTTCAATAAATCCTTTTAATGGTGTGTCTGGCAGGAAATATGTTTTATTTGATTATGCAGTCATTTTAATTTGGTTGTGTAAGTAATGCGGATTTGGGTTTGGGATATTTGCAGTGTGTGTGTTGTTTCAAATGGACTTTTGTGTGTTGCAAATGGTGGTTTTGGTGTGTGCAGGGTCTTGTTTGGTTTGAGTATATTGTTATGACATGTGAGATGAATTTTTAACATGTTTGAGCACAAAGCGGGAAGCCCGGGTAGCTAGGAGGGTGAACTAGAATAGTGAGCTAGTGTTCTGGAGGTGACTCGATCCGGTTTCACTAGCAAGACTGACGATTTCAACACTAACTAAACATATGCTATTCTGAGGGTCATGGTATTATAAGCCACATTTTCCGAGGGTCGTGTCCTTATAAGCCACGTTTTCTGAGGGTCGTGGAATTCTAAGCCACGTTTCACCGAGACACGAAGATCTAGGGACCCAAGCTAGCTAACACCCACACAGCCTCTCCCATATTATTTCTCATTGGTTACTTTACGCTCATCCGTGTGACACCTTGGTTATTTTAAAAGTAAGTGTTTGTGTGTGTGTGTTTTAATTTAAGTTGTTCCTTCTTAAAATTGTTTTCTCTAAATCCTGTTTTTCTCTAAAGTTTTTTAAGAATTTAGTTCTTTTATTAAATTGAAGTTGCAAATGTATTGTTCATTTAATAATTTTGCGTGGAACCTTTTCTCGGTGGCATCTTACTGGCCTTTTATCTCACAACCTATATACCCCTTTGGGTGTATGTAGATCATGTTTCTTTTTTTCTTTCCTAGTTGAGGCATCAGGCTTACCTTTGGTGGTTCGGGTTGTCGATAGCATCCTCATGTTGGTTGGTGGCGGTGGCTTGGGGATGTGACTCCTCATGTCGCACAAAGGTTTGTGTTATAGTTTTGGTTTCCTTTGATGTAGTCTCTTTTTTGGTTTTTTAGATTAAGTTGTAAACATTAAATCTAAACATGATATAAGGGTCTGTTTGGTTGTCATTTTTTTAGTTTCAATTTATTCAGCTTGTTGTCTGTTTTATTTTTATTTATCCAGGTAAATTGTTCCCAAGTTTATTTTTGATACCCGGGCACTTGTGTGAGCCCGTGGGGATCGGTAATGCCCTTCGGGCCATGTCGCGGATTGGGTCGGGCGCCGTGTCGAATGGAGACCCAGCCTGGTTGTAGAGACCCAAAGCTTGGCATACATGGAAATTACATTACATTAGCGGAATACTTAGTACATAACAAAAACACACACACAAGGATCGTAATAGTTTAGTTTCTTTGGAAACTCGGAATAAAATCTTCTAATCGTGGGGAAAGATATTCAACATCTCCTATAAAGATCTTATTTTTTTTACCTAAAACCTTTCTTTATATCCTGGGGAAAAGAAAACATAAAAGGGTGAGCTCAAATGCTCAGTAAGGGTAAAAAAAAAGAAATATCAATCACATCGTATACACAAGCACATAACTTTTGGAAATCTTAACTTGAAAAAGTGATCATAATTACATAACATGGGATAAATCATGGCAGTGAAATGCAATCAAAATAATCATAACTTAAAACATGATACTTTGTGGCATTCACACATAATCATAGAGAATCATTTCTTGTTAGTCAAGACTCATTGTCAAGACTATCTTAGTGGACAAAGTCCCTTTCTGAATCGAGTAACCCTCGTTTCAGTCCTGTTTCACTGAACCGGTATAACCTACCATTCCAGCCATGTCTATCTCATGAGATATAAAATCTTTACCCAATGCATTGGAGGGAGATATAGGTCCCAACCATCTTATAATGAATCCTTTCTTATGTGTGCCACATAATCATAAACCATACATCATAGCGTAACCCATGTAATAAAAATGGGATTCTTAAACAACATGACATCATAAAACAATTCATATAAGATAAAGGAATTCATAAAAATATTTCCATCACAACATAATAAAATCCATGTAATAATAGGGATAAAAACAGAACCCTTTATTATCTTAAATGGAAAATAATTTTGATAAAACACTTGAACTCCATTCTTGAGAAAAATATCCTTTCTTCTTCAAAAACATTTTTCCTTTCTTAACATGTCATACAACTTTAAACTAAAAGAAGTTGATTAAAAATAAACTTGAAAACTTGTAAAGGAAGCTTCTTGGAAATAATGTTTTTTTAAAAAAATCCATTCATGCCGTATAAGTTAAAAAAAACATTCTTCACGTACTTTTGTCGGAAAAGTCAAAAAAGTACCTCGTATGAAAAACGACAAAAGATTCCTTTCATATCTTTTACTAAAAACTCAACGAAGGGTAAAAATGGATTTAAACTATTGTAGAAGGATATAAATATTACATATTGAGGAAACATGGATGTGGATGATAAAATACACCCCAGTAAATTCCAAAGTATAAACAATCTCGGATAAAAATGAGATTGTGATATTTCCCTTACCTTAGGTCTGATTTGCTTCGTATGTGTCCGAACCTCCTGTATAATGATTTAAATAATGTCATTGACTTATTAAAGAATCATATTAATTGTTATGATATCATATATGATTCACTTGAGACATTATATTACCCGTTCTTTTGTAAATTCCATGTTAAAGAAGCGTTTTGGGTAAAATCGTTTCATTTATCGTAGGTGTTTTGACTTGTTGTTTTTGACATTATTATTACTTATAGCATGATTTACTTACTTCCAGAATATAAAATATGATTTATATATCATATATATTCAGTATATATATATATATATAATAGATAGATAAATGAAATGAAAAACACCATTCATGGAGACGGTAGTCCGTACGTACGCATGGACGTTGTTTTCCTTTCCTTATTGTCTTGAATGGGAGTAAGTAGATGACATACATATATATATATATACATAAATCCAGTAGCTTTTTAATGTCATATATTTCATTATTATTTCTTATATATACTTTATAATCATTCTTAAATGGTTAACATGGATAATGAATCTCATCGCGTCGTGGAGACGGTAGTCCGTACGTACGCACAAGCGATGATATCATTTCCATAAATATTGAATTGAATTGGAGTGGATTATAAAATATATCAGAATCAATATGATGTTTTAATAACTATGTATAGTTATTCTTTACACCATTATACCCATCCAATTAAGGTGGTGGCGGAAAATAGATTACACCACGGCATGGAGACGATATTCCGTACGTACGCACGCGCGGTGATTTCCTTTTTCCGTAGGATGGATAGAAGGTTAATTATAGTTGTTTCATATTTATAATAACATATCAGTATATAAGAAATACTGATGTTATTACTTTATCATGAAACAACTAAAGAAGAAGAATTTGAAGAAGAAAGAAATTGAAAAGATCGGTAATGGATATTACCTCTTCTTTGAAATGCCTCTTTGAATCCTTCACTTAGGGAACTATGATTGGTCTTTGAAGAAGACCAGGACCTCTAGGATTATTCTAGGGAAGTGGAGAAGGGATTTTGGCAGGGGTTGGCCGAGCTTGAGTGCTCAATTTGGTGTGAGGAGGAGGGGGAGGAGGTGCCCTTTTATAAGGGAGGAGAGGGGCACCTTAGGAATATCTCAAAATATTATTTTATATTAAAGTCAAAATCGGTTTATAATGGTTCCAAAGGGTCTTATTTCGAAGATAAAGTGGGGATGGGTCTAAATCCTATCAACTAATAGGATTTAGACAAGTTTAGGGTATTATTTTAACCTTATCAATTAGATTTAACTCTAAGTTAAATAATTTAACTTTTACCGTGTCTTTTTGTTTTCGTTCACTATATGGTTAATACACTTACTATAACATGCCAAACGAACCCCAAATTGTTTATTATTAATATATATATCCTTATATAAGTCATTTGGCTGAACCTTAGATTTTCAGGAATAAAATAACAATTAGTAATATAATATTTGGTTTAAAAACTATTTTGTGTCAATTTTGACACTATTTGATATATGATTTTTGTGAAAGTCATAACAGAATTATATGTTCGAACCAAGTTGATTAAAGAAACAATAATATATCATAGTAACCTATAAAATTAGTGGAATTAATAAAAAGTCTCAAATTAAATTTATTTGGGCATTTATAACATCAATTATGTCAATATTTCATTAATAAGACAATTACTGCATCATCTTTGTGTCATAATAAATGATAATTATGTAATCCCTAAAAATTCTAAATAAATTCCTATGATGTAGATAATTGTATTAGATTACTGGAGACTATTCATGTTCGATGTTTCATGAAGTTTATCACTAGATTAAAATTATTATACTTATAAGATTTAGGAAAGTGACATGTTGTCACATTCTTTGGTTTTAATAATAATTAAATTATTTTCATTGAAAAAATTTAATTAAATTAATCTAATCTGACCCTTAGGTGATATGCATCGTTTTTTAGTCATCCAATAGGATTTTGACATTTGTTAGGGTAATTTTAAAATATTATATTTACCCTTAATTACCCGATTTACCTTTAACTATGGTAACTAAAATTTACCGTAGTTACTATTCATAATTCCCAAAAATAAAAAGTATCCTATTAACATAATTTGGACCCTATGATTCCAAATATGGAATCCATTTTTTAAAATTCAAAACACAGAAGTTTCAGAAATTAAATTAAAATTAATCCCGTTGTCGAATAAAAACGGGTTTTGTTTAAAACATTGCAAAAGATTGAATTGATTTAACCTATGAATTAAAGGTAAAATCAATGCTAATGACATACATTATATTAAATGGTAAAAATATATTCTACTTATAATTTAAAACCATTAAATATTATAATTTAACCACATATGATATTATGATGAAAAAAGTTGTTTTTAATTAAAATATAGCGTGTTTTTACTATTCATTAAAATGTGAAAGTTACCAGAATAATATGAAAAATTTATCCAAAGTAAATTTTTATTTCTTTATTCCAAAGAATAATTTTATTTTTTCATATTGAACTTATAAACATGTCAAAAACCAGATTTAAAGTGGGTGCACCATCAAAAGGCGGCAAAACTGCATTTTTGGAAAAATACTTATTTTACCCGAAAAAATTTATTTTGTTCTTATACCATGTTGTAGAAATGTGTAAGTTGAATAATAATATTATAAAATTAAAAATTTAGTTAATACTATTCATAACGGCTAGTTCATGACAATATTATAATAATATAACATTGTTTATTAAAACCCGGTATTGCGTACAACACATGCTATCGAGGAAGGTCGCGATTGCGTGTAATGCAAGCCAAGTCAGGGTTGCGTGTTGTGAAAGAATCCTTCGTTGTTTCGTATAACAGAATCCAACCATATTTCATTTATACATTTAATATATATATATATATATATACTCAATGTTGTGTAGAATAACTATTATCAAAATTGTGTGTAACACGGTCCAAGAATAGTGTTGCGTATACTGCAAGCTAATACGGTGTTGCGTATAGCGCAAGGTAATCTTGGTGTAGAATACAACATAAGACATTAATGAAATTAAAATAATATTTTTCATAAAATCTCGGGATGTTACATTCTACCCCCCTTAAAATGAATTTCGCCCTCGAAATTCGTCAGGGTTATAAATGGTTTACAATTTGAAAGTTTCTTTGACAGAAACCCACATCGTAAAAAGGAATACCAAAACTTATCTTTAAAAACTAAAGTATAAAACGTAATGGTTACCCAAGTTAACTAATCACTGGGTATCCACATAGGTGAAAATATGGATATGGAAGAGAAATCTAACCATCATGTTCTGATGGAGAGTGATAGAGAACATGGCTATGAAAAAGCCAGCAATCACAAAGCCATAAATTTGTGACGATCTAGGGTACCATTTGATTCATCGGATATAAGGGCACTAGGACAACATTTTTGGTTTTCAAGATCATTTCCCTAAAGTTGATGAAATTGGAATTAGAAGAAATAATTTCGTGATTTTGGTATAGTCTCACTATTTGTCGTTCTTTGGACAATTTATACTTCATCTCTTAAAGAAATGAAGTTGAATTTATCATTCGTGATGTGTTAGCAGATCATGTGATAGAATGATGGGTCATTCCATCTGTCTCAAACAAAAGGTTAGAAAAGTTATCAAAAAATACATAAGTCCATTTATAGTGATATTAATCATATATGGTTCCTAAAATGAACTTATACTTCACATATCATACTGGTTAATATAATAAAACTAGTTTCTACTAAACAGGGACTTCCTGTAGGCCAGTGGTAGGCGATAAAGGCCAGTCGCACTTCGGTTGTGGGTTCGATTCCCACAACCTTGTCCGACGCGATGGGCTGTCGCCCGTCCTGCAGGTTGTACTTTTTCTAAAACTACATTACTATAACATCCCATCAATAATATCGAAAATCTTCTATCCTTAAACAATACTAACTTATGTCCAACATAATCCATTCTAATCTTTAGGCTTATCCATAATACTGCAGTCCACTCTCACAACATAGTGAAAACGATTACCAGAGATTTAACAACATCGTCGATCCCCATATATCATAAGATATGTTTTGTTGGTCACATTCCAAACATTCAATGTCCTTAATCATGTATTCTCTTGAAAACCTTAGTGAAAACATGAATGCAGTTTAAAGTTAACACTTTCCACATACCAAAATCCTCAAAATTCTAAATACTCAAACCATGATATCACGTAGTCCTTATATCAATCATGAGCTCATGAATACTATTAAACATTTCATTTTCTCGTTTTCCCTTCATTATGCGCATATCATCTTATTTCTAAAAAATATCTCAATCACTTTGAATACCACATCAACAAATATTTCAATACTCAATGATACAACATTATTTTGGAATCCCATTACATAAACACTTAATCATTCCACCACATCGTTGTCATATTCAACATTTCCAATAGTGATCGCATGTGACTTCCCTTTGTCCTTTGCCTTCAGTGGTTGCTAATGTTGATCATCACTAACCCTTGGATTAGGGCATTTATTAGCATAATGCCCCATTTCCTTGAACTTGATGCATTGAAGTGTTGGTGGTGCGTTCTCTGCAGTGTTTGCTTTATTCACATCATTAGAAACCCTTTTTCCATTACTTCGACACTCAGCTGCTCGATGACCTTCTTTTCCACACTTAAAACATTTTCTAGTCCCTTTAAGACAATCTCCACCATGCTTCATTCCACACTTTGTGCATAAGGAAACATTCATCTTCTTTTCACAATTATTCTGAGATTTCTCCTTGAACTCCATGTTTTGTTTCTTGTCAAAACCATGAGATGGATATGTAACACCAACTTCCATTTCTACCTTGATAGCACAACGCACAATTTATTCATAGCTACTGAAGTCTCTTATAGCTAATGCCCTTCGAAGACTTGGTTTTAAGCCACTGAAAAATCGACCAACTTTACTTTCAGGTTGGATGATAATGCCAGATGCATACCTTGCAAGTCTTGTAAAATTCGCTTCGTATATACCAACAGATTCTTCATCCTTTTGCTTTATTTCAAGAAACTCCTTCTCCATCTTTGTTCGAAGAATACGAGGGAAGTACTTACTAAAAAACAAGTTCTTGAACTCGTCCCATTCCATGGACTCAATTTCATCTCTTTGCCTCGTATTCTTGATAAGATTCCACCATTGATTAGCTTCACCTTCCAAACTATATACTGCTAAGATGACTTTATCATGCTCAGAACATTGAAGAACTGAAAATGTCTTTTCAGTGGTACTGATCCATTGTTCAGCAACAAGTGGATCATAAGACCCACTGAATGAAGGTGGACGTTTCCTCATGAAGGACTCAATAGAATATTGTTCCCTTCTCTGCTCATTTGGAAGTCCAGAATGATTCATAGCTTGTGTAAGTATAGCAATAAGATTTTTCACTCCATCTCCCATAACATTTGTTTGTTCAGGAGGACAATCATTGCATTGTCCATTTCATTGATCAACACGGTTCCTTCGGGTTCCATCCATCGTCTAAAACCCAAAAAGAATAGTGTGAGAGGCAAAAATCATGCTAGGGAAAACAACATAATAAACGGGGAGTACCTTTAACATCTTAGGTTTAATTCTATGATCGTTAGCGTAGTTCTAGTACTATAACCTATACGTATACTTAACCTTAGGGACATCCCTATATATACCTTAGAAATATCTCTAGGGATCTCACTAACGTTTTCGCATCCTAGTTTCCAAAGGTTGACTAAACCTTTCCTCTGATACCAACTGTAGCGGTCTGGAATTACTTCCAGTGGACTATAGTTGATACCTATCAGGGCACTCCATGGGCAGCTACACCCCCTGGGCGGGACACACCACCATCCCCAGTGGCAGCCATTTCCTCATGAAGCCCCTGGGCGGAGTGCCATGCTTCGTCCAACGCTCACATGTGAGAGTTCCCAAGGATCAGATACATTCCTACCTCTTTTGCCTCTTATACCAACTGTAGAGACCTGGAGCTTGGCGTACATGGACATTACATTACATTAGCGGAATACTTAGTACATAACAAAAACACACACACAAGGATCGTAATAGTTTAGTGTCTTTGGAAACTCGGAATAAAATCTTGTAATCGTGGTGAAAGATCTTCAACATCTCCCATAAAGATCTTCTTTTTTTTACCTAAAACCTTTCTTTATATCCTAGGGAAAAGAAAACATAAAAGGGTGAGCTCAAATGCTCAGTAAGGGTAAACAAAAGAAATATCAATCACATCGTATACACAAGCACATAACTTTTGGAAATCTTAACTTGAAAAAGTGATCATAATTACATAACATGGGATAAATCATGGCAGTGAAATGTAATCACAATAATCATAACATAAAACATGAAACTTTGTGGCATTCACACATAATCATAGAGAATCATTTCTTGTTAGTCAAGACTGATTGTCAAGACTATCTTAGTGGACAAAGTCCCTTTCTGAATCGAGTAACCCTCGTTTCAGTCCTGTTTCACTGAACCGGTATAACCTACCATTCCAGCCATGTTTATCTAATGAGATATAAAATCTTTACCCAATGCATTGGAGGGAGATATAGGTCCCACCCATCTTATAATGAATACTTTATTATGTGTTCCACATAATCATAAACCATACATCATAGCGTAACCCATGTAATAAAAATGGTATTCTTAAACAACATGACATCATAAAACAATTTATATAAGATAAAGGAATTCCTAAAAATATTTCAATCACAACATAATCAAATCCATGTAATAATAGGGATAAAAACAGAACCCTTTATTATCTTAAATGGAAAATAATTTTGATAAAACACTTGAACTACATTCTTGAGAAAAATATCCTTTCTTCTTCAAAAATATTTTTCCTTTCTTAACATGTCATACAACATTAAACTAAAAGAAGTTGATTAAAAATAAACTTGAAAACTTGTAAAGGAAGTTTCTTGGAAAAAATGTTTTTAAAAAAAAATCCATTCATGCCGTATAAGTTAAAAAAAACATTTTTCTCGTACTTTTGTCGGAAAAGTCAAAAAAGTACCTCGTATGAAAAATGACAAAAGATTCCTTTCATATCTTTTACAAAAAACTCACCGAAGGGTAAAAATGGATTTAAACTATTTTAGAAGGATATAAATATTACATATTGAGGAAACATGGATTTGGATGATAAAATACACCCCAGTAAATTCCAAAGTATAAACAATCTCGGATAAAAATGAGATTGTGATATTTCCCTTACCTTAGGTCCGATTTGCTTCGTATGTGTTCGAACCTCCTGTATAATGATTTAAATAATGTCATTGACTTATTATAGAATCATATTCATTGTTATGATATCATATATGGTTCACTTGTGACATTATATTACCTTTTATTTTGCAAATTCCATATTAAAGAAGCGTTTTGGGTAAAATCGTTTCATTTATCATAGGTGATTTGACTTGTTGTTCTTGACATTATTATTACTTATATCATGATTTAATTACTTCCAGAATATAAAATATGATTTATATATCATATATATTCAGTATATATATATATAATAGATAGATAAATGAAATGAAAAACACCGTTCATGGAGACGGTAGTCCGTACGTACGCATGAACGCTGTTTTCCTTTCCTTATTGTCTTGAATGGAAGTAAGTATATGACATAAATATATATATGTATACATAAATCCAGTAGCTTTGTAATGTCATATATTTCATTATTATTTCTTATATATACTTTATAATCATTCTTAAATGGTTAACATGGAGAATGAATCTCATCACGTCGTGGAGACGGTAGTCCGTACGTACGCACAAGCGATGATATCATTTCCATAAATATTGAATTGAATTGGAGTGGATTATAAAATATATCAGAATCAATATGATGTTGTAATAACTATGTATAGTTATTCTTTACACAATTATACCCATCCAATTAAGGTGGTGGCGGAAAATAGATTACACCACGGCGTGGAGACGGTATTCCGTACGTACGCACGCGCGGTGATTTCCTTTTTCCGTAGGATGGATAGAAGGTTAATTATAGTTGTTTCATATTTATAATAACATATCATTATATAATAAATACTGATGTTATTACTTTATCATGAAACAACTAAAGAAGAAGAATTTGAAGAAGAAAGAAATTGAAAAGATCGGTAATGGATATTACCTCTTCTTTGAAATGCCTCTTTGAATCCTTCACTTAGGGAACTATGATTGGTCTTTGAAGAAGACCAGGACCTCTAGGATTATTCTAGGGAAGTGGAGAAGGGATTTTGGCAGGGGTTGGCCGAGCTTGAGTGCTCAATTTGGTGTGAGGAGGATGGGGAGGAGGTGCCCTTTTATAAGGGAGGAGAGGGGCACCTTAGGAATATCTCAAAATATTATTTTATATTAAAGTCAAAATCGGTTTATAATGGTTCCAAAGGGTCTTATTTTGAAGCTAAAGTGGGGATGGGTCTAAAGCCTATCAACCAATAGTATTTAGACAAGTTTAGGGTATTATTTTAACCTTATCAATTAGATTTAACTCTAAGTTAAATAATTTAACATTTACCGTGTCTTTTTGTTTTCTTTCACTATATGGTTAATACACTTACTATAACATGCCAAACGAACCCCAAATTGTTTATTATTAATATATATATCCTTATCTAAGTCATTTGGCTGATCCTTAGATTTTTAGGAATAAAATAACAATTAGTAATATAATATTTGATTTAAAAACAATTTTGTGTCAATTTTGACACTATTTGATATATGATTTTTGTGAAAGTCATAACAGAATTATATGTTCGAACCAAGTGGATTAAAGCAACGCTAATATATCATAGTAACCTAGAAAATTAGTTTAATTCATAAAAAGTCTCAAATTACATTTATTTGGTCATTTATAACATCAATTATGTCAATATTTCATTAATAAGACAATTACTGCATCATCTTTGTGTCATTATAAATTATAATTATATAATCCCTAAAAATTCTAAATAAATTCATATGATGTAGATAATTGTATTAGCTTTCTGGATACTATTCATGTTTGATGTTTCATGAAGTTTATCACTAGATTAAAATTATTATACTTATAAGATTTATGAAAGTGACATGTTGTCACATTCTTTGGTTTTAATAATAATTAAATTATTTTCATTGAAAAAATTTAGTTAAATTAATATAATTTGACCCTTAGGTGATATGGGTCGTTATTTAGTCATCCAATAGGATTTTGAAATTTGTTAGGGTAATTTTAAAATATTATATTTACCCTTAATTACCCGATTTACCTTTAACTATGGTAAATAAAATTTACCGTAGTTACTATTCATAATTCTCAAAAATAAAAAGTATCCTATTAAGATAATTTGGACCCTCTGATTCCAAATATGGAATCCATTTTTTAAAATTCAAAACACAGAAGTTGCAGAAATTAAATTAAAATTAATCCCGTTGTCGAATAAAAACAGGTTTTTGTTTAAAACATTACAAAAGATTGAATTGATTTAACCTACGAATTCAAGGTAAAATCAATGCTAATGACATACATTATATTAAATGGTAAAAATATATTCTATTTATAATTTAAAACCATTCAATATTATAATTTAACCACATAAGATATTACGATGAAAAAAGTTGTTTTTAATTAAAATATAGCGTGTTTTTACTATTCATTAAAATGTGAAAGTTACCAGAATAATATGAAAAATTTATCCAAAGTAAATTTTTATTTCTTGATTCCAAAGAATTATTTTATTTTGTCAAATTGAACTTATAAACATGTCAAAAACCAGATTTAAAGTGGGTGCGCCATTAAAAGGCGGCAAAACTGCATTTTTTGAAAAATACTTATTTTACCCGAAAAAATTTATTTTGTTCTTATACCATGTTCTAGAAATGTGTAAGATGAATAATAATGTTTTAAAATTAAAAATTTAGTTAATACTATTCATAACGGATAGTTAATGACAATATTATAATAATATAACATTGTTTATTAAAACCCAGTATTGCGTACAACACACGGTATCGAGGAAGGTCGCGATTGCATGTAATGCAAGCCAAGTCAGGGTTGCGTGTTGTGAAAGAATCCTTCGTTGTTTCGTATAACAGAATCCAACCATATTTCATTTATACATTTAATATATATATATATATACTCAATGTTGCGTAGAATAACTATTATCAAAGTTGTGTGTAACACGGTCCAAGAATAGTGTTGCGTATACTGCAAGCTAATACGGTGTTGCGTATAGCGCAAGGTAATCTTGGTGTAGAATAAAACATAAGACATTAATGAAATTAAAATAATATTTTTCATAAAATCTCGGGATGTTACATTCTACCCCCCTTAAAATGAATTTCGCCCTCGAAATTCGTCAGGGTTATAAATGGTTTACTATTTGAAAGTTTCTTTGACAGAAACCCACATCGTAAAAAGGAATACCAAAACTTATCTTTAAAAACTAAATTATAAAACGTAATGGTTACCCACGTTAACTAATCACTGGGTATCCACATAGGTGAAAATATGGATATGGAAGAGAAATCTAACCATCATGTTCTGATGGAGAGTGATAGAGAACATGGCTATGAAAAAGCCAGCAATCACAAAGCCATAAATTTGTGACGATCTAGGGTACCATTTGATTCATCGGATATAAGGGCACTAGGACAACATTTTTGGTTTTCAAGATCATTTCCCTAAAGTTGATGAAATTGGAATTAGAAGAAATAATTTCGTGATTTTGGTATAGTCTCACTATTTGTCGTTCTTTGGACAATTTATACTTCATCTCTTAAAGAAATGAAGTTGAATTTGTCATTCGTGATGTGTTAGCAGATCATGTGATAGAATGATGGGTCATTCCATCTGTCTCAAACAAAAGGTTAGAAAAGATATCAAAAAATACATAAGTCCATTTATAGTGATATTAATCATACATGGTTCCTAAAATGAAATTATACTTCACATATCATACTGGTTAATATAATAAAACTAGTTTCTACTAAACAGGGACTTCCTGTAGGCCAGTGGTAGGCGATAAAGGCCAGTCGCACTTCGGTTGTGGGTTCGATTCCCACAGCCTTGTCCGACGCGATGGGCTGTCGCCCGTCCTGCAGGTTGTACTTTTTCTAAAACTACATTACTATAACATCCCATCAATAATATCGAAATTCTTCTATCCTTAAACAATACTAACTTATGTCCAACATAATCCATTCTAATCTTTAGGCTTATCCATAATACTGCAGTCCACTCTCACAACATAGTGAAAACGATTACCAGAGATTTAACAACATCGTCGATCCCCATATATCATAAGATATGTTTTGTTGGTCACATTCCAAACATTCAATGTCCTTAATCATGTATTCTCTTGAAAACCTTAGTGAAAACATGAATGCAGTTTAAAGTTAACACTTTCCACATACCAAAATCCTCAAAATTCTAAATACTCAAACCATGATATCACTTAGTCCTTATATCAATCATGAGCTCATGAATACTATTAAACATTTCATTTTCTCGTTTTCCCTTCATTATGCGCATATCATCTTATTTCTAAAAAATATCTCAATCACTTTGAATACCACATCAACAAATATTTCAATACTCAATGATACAACATTATTTTGGAATCCCATTACATAAACACTTAATCATTCCACCACATCGTTGTCATATTCAATATTGCCAATAGTGATCGCATGTGACTTCCCTTTGTCCTTTGCCTTCAGTGGTTGCTAATGTTGATCATCACTAACCCTTGGATTAGGGCATTTATTAGCATAATGCCCCATTTCCTTGAACTTGAAGCATTGAAGTGTTGGTGGTGCGTTCTCTGCAGTGTTTGCTTTATTCACATCATTAGAAACCCTTTTCCCATTACTTCGACACTCAGCTGCTCGATGACCTTCTTTTCCACACTTAAAACATTTTCTAGTCCCTTTAAGACAATCTCCACCATGCTTCATTCCACACTTTGTGCATAAGGAAACATTCATCTTCTTTTCACCATTATTCTGAGATTTCTCCTTGAACTCCATCTTTTGTTTCTTGTCAAAACCATGAGATGGATATATAACACCAACTTCCATTTCTACCTTGATAGCACAACGCACAATTTCTTCATAGCTACTGAAGTCTCTTATAGCTAATGCCCTTCGAAGACTTGGTTTTAAGCCACTGAAAAATCGACCAACTTTACTTTCAGGTTGGATGATAATGCCAGATGCATACCTTGCAAGTCTTGTAAAATTCGCTTCGTATATACCAACAGATTCATCATCCTTTTGCTTTATTTCAAGAAACTCCTTCTCCATCTTTGTTCGAAGAATACGAGGGAAGTACTTACTGATAAACAAGTTCTTTAACTCGTCCCATTCCATGGACTCAATTTCATCTCTTTGCCACGTATTCTTGATAAGATTCCACCATTGATTAGCTTCACCTTCCAAACTATATACTACTAAGATGACTTTATCATGCTCAGAACATTGAAGAACTGAAAATATCTTTTCAGTGGTACTGATCCATTGTTCAGCAACAAGTGGATCATAAGACCCACTGAAAGAAGGTGGACGTTTCCTCATGAAGGACTCAATAGAATATTGTTCCCTTCTCTGCTCATTTGGAAGTCCAGAATGATTCATAGCTTGTGTAAGTATAGCAATAAGATTTTTCACTCCATCTCCCATAACATTTGTTTGTTCAGGAGGACAATCATTGCATTGTCCATTGCATTGATCAACACGGTTCCTTCGGGTTCCAGCCATCGTCTAAAACCCAAAAAGAATAGTGTGAGAGGAAAAAATCATGCTAGGGAAAACAACATAATAAAGGGGGAGTACCTTTAACATCTTAGGTTTAATTCTATGATCGTTAGCGTAGTTCTAGTACTATAACCTATATGTATACCTAACCTTAGGGACATCCCTATATATACCTTAGAAATATCTCTAGGGATCTCACTAACGTTTTCGCATCCTAGTTTCCAAAGGTTGACTAAACCTTTCCTCTGATACCAACTGTAGCGGTCTGGAATTACTTCCAGTGGACTATAGTTGATACCTATCATGGCACTCCATGGGCGGCTACACCCCCTGGGCGGGACACACCACCATCCCCAGTGGCAGCCATTTCCTCATGAAGCCCCTGGGCGGAGTGCCATGCTTCGTCCAACGCTCACATGTGAGAGTTCCCAAGGATCGGATACATTCCTACCTCCTTTGCCTCTGATACCAACTGTAGAGACCTGAAGCTTGGCGTACATGGACATTACATTACATTAGCGGAATACTTAGTACATAACAAAAACACACACATAAGGATCGTAATAGTTTAGTGTCTTTGGAAACTCGGAATAAAATCTTGTAATCGTGGTGAAAGATCTTCAACATCTCCCATAAAGATCTTCTTTTTTTACCTAAAACCTTTCTTTATATCCTAGGGAAAAGAAAACATAAAAGGGTGAGCTCAAATGCTCAGTAAGGGTAAACAAAAGAAATATCAATCACATCGTATACACAAGCACATAACTTTTGGAAATCTTAACTTGAAAAAGTGATCATAATTACATAACATGGGATAAATCATGGCAGTGAAATGTAATCACAATAATCATAACATAAAACATGAAACTTTGTGGCATTCACACATAATCATAGAGAATCATTTCTTGTTAGTCAAGACTCATTGTCAAGACTATCTTAGTGGACAAAGTCCCTTTCTGAATCGAGTAACCCTCGTTTCAGTCCTGTTTCACTGAACCGGTATAACCTACCATTCCAGCCATGTTTATCTAATGAGATATAAAATCTTTACCCAATGCATTGGAGGGAGATATAGGTCCCACCCATCTTATAATGAATCCTTTATTATGTGTGCCACATAATCATAAACCATACATCATAGCGTAACCCATGTAATAAAAATGGGATTCTTAAACAACATGACATCATAATACAATTTATATAAGATAAAGGAATTCATAAAAATATTTCCATCACAATATAATCAAATCCATGTAATAATAGGGATAAAAACAGAACCCTTTATTATCTTAAATGGAAAATAATTTTGATAAAACACTTGAACTCCATTCTTGAGAAAAATATCCTTTCTTCTTCAAATTTTTTTTTCCTTTCTTAACATGTCATACAACTTTAAACTAAAAGAAGTTGATTAAAAATAAACTTGAAAACTTGTAAAGGAAGTTTCTTGGAAAAAATGTTTTTAAAAAAAATCCATTCATGCCGTATAAGTTAAAAAAAACATTCTTCTCGTACTTTTGTCGGAAAAGTCAAAAAAGTACCTCGTATGAAAAACGACAAAAGATTCCTTTCATATCTTTTACAAAAAACTCACCGAAGGGTAAAAATGGATTTAAACTATTTTAGAAGGATATAAATACTACATATTGAGGAAACATGGATTTGGATGATAAAATACACCCCAGTAAATTCCAAAGTATAAACAATCTCGGATAAAAATGAGATTGTGATATTTCCCTTACCTTAGGTCCGATTTGCTTCGTATGTGTCCGAACCTCCTGTATAATGATTTAAATAATGTCATTGACTTATTATAGAATCATATTCATTGTTATGATATCATATATGGTTCACTTGTGACATTATATTACCTGTTCTTTTGTAAATTCCATATTAAAGAAGCGTTTTGGGTAAAATCGTTTCATTTATCATAGGTGATTTGACTTGTTGTTCTTGACATTATTATTACTTATATCATGATTTACTTACTTCCAGAATATAAAATATGATTTATATATCATATATATTCAGTATATATATATAATAGATAGATAAATGAAATGAAAAACACCGTTCATGGAGACGGTAGTCCGTACGTACGCATGAACGCTGTTTTCCTTTCCTTATTGTCTTGAATGGAAGTAAGTATATGACATACATATATATATGTATACATAAATCCAGTAGCTTTGTAATGTCATATATTTCATTATTATTTCTTATATATACTTTATAATCATTCTTAAATCGTTAACATGGAGAATGAATCTCATCACGTCGTGGAGACGGTAGTCCGTACGTACGCACAAGCGATGATATCATTTCCATAAATATTGAATTGAATTGCAGTGGATTATAAAATATATCAGAATCAATATGATGTTGTAATAACTATTTATATTTATTCTTTACACAATTATACCCATCCAATTAAGGTGGTGGCGGAAAATAGATTACACCACGGCGTGGAGACGGTATTCCGTACGTACGCACGCGCGGTGATTTCCTTTTTCCGTAGGATGGATAGAAGGTTAATTATAGTTGTTTCATATTTATAATAAAATATAAGTATATAATAAATACTGATGTTATTACTTTATCATGAAACAACTAAAGAAGAATAATTTGAAGAAGAAAGAAATTGAAAAGATCGGTAATGGATATTACCTCTTCTTTGAAATGCCTCTTTGAATCCTTCACTTAGGGAACTATGATTGGTCTTTGAAGAAGACCAGGACCTCTAGGATTATTCTAGGGAAGTGGAGAAGGAATTGTGGCAGGGGTTGGCCGAGCATGAGTGCTCAATTTGGTGTGAGGAGGATGGGGAGGAGGTGCCCTTTTATAAGGGAGGAGAGGGGCACCTTAGGAATATCTCAAAATATTATTTTATATTAAAGTCAAAATCGGTTTATAATGGTTCCAAAGGGTCTTATTTCGAAGCTAAAGTGGTGATGGGTCTAAAGCCTATCAACCAATAGGATTTAGACAAGTTTAGGGTATTATTTTAACCTTATCAATTAGATTTAACTCTAAGTTAAATAATTTAACTTTTACCGTGTCTTTTTGTTTTCTTTCACTATATGGTTAATACACTTACTATAACATGCCAAACGAACCCCAAATTGTTTATTATTAATATATATATCCTTATCTAAGTCATTTGGCTGATCCTTAGATTTTTAGGAATAAAATAACAATTAGTAATATAATATTTGGTTTAAAAACTATTTTGTGTCAAATTTGACACTATTTGATATATGATTTTTGTGAAAGTCATAACAGAATTATATGTTCGAACCAAGTTGATTAAAGCAACGCTAATATAACATAGTAACCTAGAAAATTAGTGTAATTCATAAAAAGTCTCAAATTACATTTATTTGTTCATTTATAACATCAATTATGTCAATATTTCATTAATAAGGCAATTACTGCATCATCTTTGTGTCATAATAAATGATAATTATATAATCCCTAAAAATTCTAAATAAATTCCTATGATGTAGATAATTGTATTAGCTTTCTGGAGACTATTCATGTTTGATGTTTCATGAAGTTTATCACTAGATTAAAATTATTATACTTATAAGATTTATGAAAGTGACATGTTGTCACATTCTTTGGTTTTAATAATAATTAAATTATTTTCATTGAAAAAATTTAATTAAATTAATATAATTTGACCCTTAGGTGATATGGGTCGTTATTTAGTCATCCAATAGGATTTTGACATTTGTTAGGGTAATTTTAAAATATTATATTTACCCTTAATTACCCGATTTACCTTTAACTATGGTAAATAAAATTTACCGTAGTTACTATTCATAATTCTCAAAAATAAAAAGTATCCTATTAACATAATTTGGACCCTCTGATTCCAAATATGGAATCCATTTTTTAAAATTCAAAACACAGAAGTTGCAGAAATTAAATTAAAATTAATCCCGTTGTCGAATAAAAACGGGTTTTTGTTTAAAACATTACAAAAGATTGAATTGATTTAACCTACGAATTCAAGGTAAAATCAATGCTAATGACATACATTATATTAAATGGTAAAAATATATTCTATTTATAATTTAAAACCATTCAATATTATAATTTAACCACACAAGATATTACGATTAAAAAAGTTGTTTTTAATTAAAATATATCGTGTTTTTACTATTCATTAAAATGTGAAAGTTACCAGAATAATATGAAAAATTTATCCAAAGTAAATTTTTATTTCTTGATTCCAAAGAATAATTTTATTTTGTAAAATTGAACTTATAAACATGTCAAAAACCAGATTTAAAGTGGGTGCGCCATCAAAAGGCGGCAAAACTGCATTTTTTGAAAAATACTTATTTTACCCGAAAAAATTTATTTTGTTCTTATACCATGTTCTAGAAATGTGTAAGATGAATAATAATGTTATAAAATTAAAAATTTAGTTAATACTATTCATAACGGATAGTTCATGACAATATTATAATAATATAACATTGTTTATTAAAACCCGGTATTGCGTACAACACACGGTATCGAGGAAGGTCGCGATTGCGTGTAATGCAAGCCAAGTCAGGGTTGCGTGTTGTGAAAGAATCCTTCGTTGTTTCGTATAACATAATCCAACCATATTTCATTTATACATTTAATATATATATATATATATACTCAATGTTGCGTAGAATAACTATTATCAAAGTTGTGTGTAACACGGTCCAAGAATAGTGTTGCGTATACTGCAAGCTAATACGGTGTTGCGTATAGCGCAAGGTAATCTTGGTGTAGAATACAACATAAGACATTAATGAAATTAAAATAATATTTTTCATAAAATCTCCGGGTGTTACACTAGTTTGTGACAGGTAACATATGGACAAGAATATTCCAAAGGATACAACACAATTGAGATAATTTATTCACTTATAAATTATACAAAACCCCTACCTAGCAAATGACGTCACACGTTGTCGAGTCGCGAAAGACGAGCGTCGCGGTAGTCGGGCGTCACCGAATAAAGGTGTCATCCCGTCAACGATGGTGGAAGAGTCATTGTCGTAGGCGATGTAGACTCCTTGACGTTGTGGTGCATCCGAGGAAGAAGCGTTGTTGGAAGAAGTCCTTCGCGTTCTTTGTCGATGATGTTCTTCGTTGAAGAATGTTGTTCTTCGTCGAAGAAGGATAACCTCTCTCTAATTCTCTAGAGCTTTTCCCCCAAAAGTTATTTGCCAACGCAAAAGAAATAAAAAGGCTCTCAAATTAATATAATTTCTATGTAATTCAATTTGATTCAAAATAGGTGCTGAATAATTAATGTAGAAATTAATTATATGAGTTGGCACAATTGATGGGAAGAGGGAGGTGGAGAGGGTTCACCATTAATGTGGAGTTGTCAAAAAAACAGTAGGGAATTAATGGGGAGTTGAGGGGAGGTGGAAGGGTTCAGGTTCATGTGGGCCCCACCACACTAAATCCTCTCGGGGGAGGTTATTTGGGTTGTGGGGCCACCCATTACTTCTTTCTGTAGGTTATAACTACCAGATATAAATAAAATTGTGTACAACAATTTTATTTAATTTATTCTATATCCCCAAAAATTAACCATCAACCCGCTTAAAAGGAAACTGTGTTAAACGTCCCCTTAAGTGAATACCGGTGCTCTGAGGTCATCAGTGTCCTCAGATTTCAATTCAGAGAACCGGTTCAAAAGATAGAAAAACCAGCTCATACGTTTACTTAACGTACCCGAAAAAAACTTCAAAATTTGATTTTGGGCACACCGGGCCTCGGATTCAGTGCCCGTCAGAAACTGCATACTCATAAAATTCCAAAGTATTTAAGAAAAAACATTCCTTGAAATTTCTGGGTATTTACATGGTTAAATAATTATGTTGATATTATTAGAATCTAAATGTTATACTTATTAAAAATATTTATTTCGGTTTTTCTAAATTCAAATTACATAAGGGGAAAAATTATGACTAATGTTAATTGCATATATGCGGTGAGAGAGTGTGTTTTTAAATTAAACTGTTATAATGTTTATGATGGTTTTATATTCAATTTTAAATTAAAATTTAGGAAAATGACCTAAATTGTATTAATATATGTATAATTTATGTAATTTTAACTTACAAAAATTAAAAAATTATTTAATATTTACAAATATTTTAATGAAAAGGAAATTTAAAACTAAAAAACAATATTTTCACTGTTCATCAAAATATAATATTTCTTAGAAAAATACCAAAATTTACCTTAATATAATTTACGAATTCAAAATTGAAAATTGATTTTTATTTTATCAAATTAATAATATATACTTTTATAAAAGTAAATTTATTACCTTTCATATAATTAGAGGATGTTTACTTAATTTTGGAAAATAATATTTTTTTTAAAAAGTGATTTATTAAAAAATATATCTATCACTATAAATATGTTTTATTTATATAATAAAATTATAAAAAATATTTTAAAAGTTGTTATGACTATTTATATTACAATTTTTAAGGTCTAAGTTATAATTTACTAGATTAAATAATTTTATAAATAAGATTATGTTTTATAGAAAACATCGGTGTTGCGTGTAATGTATGCCAAGTCAATGTTGTGTGTAGAGAAAACCAAGTCAATATTGTGTATAGAAAAAGTCATGTTGATATATCATATATAACAATCCAAGTCGGTATTTTGAGTGGAAGGAATGTTTGACTTAATATTTTAAATATATATATATATGATCTACTTATAGTGTCACGTGAAATGAAAAATATCAAAAATAAAATTTAATTTGAAAAGAATTTTTCAAAAAATATCACTGTGTTATATTATACCACTACATAAAATGAATTTATTCATTGAAATATTTTTGGTTTATTAATGGTTTAATAGTTTAATGTTTCATTCATAGAAAAACACATCATAAAAATGAATACTAAAATTTTCCTTTGAACAGGTAATGTTGGAACCATAGATTTTACCCAAATTTACATATAACTAGGTTTCCTCATAGAAGAACATCTATTGTGAGTGATTATTAGACATAGAGAAAAAATATAAATATTTATAATGGGTTATCGATGTTATAAATCTAAAACAAATGAATGATAGTACAAATGTTAGTGGCCTCAAAGTCATAAATCTGTGTCGATTTAAAATGTCATCAGTTAAAAAAAATAATTTTGTAGGAAAAATAATTTTTTTTAATCATTAATATATCATTGAGTAATTCTTTTGATTTTACAAGAATATAGATAAATACAATTACTTGGTGTAATTAACATTCTTATACACCATCCTACCCTTTGGTTATTCCTTGATAGAATTCCACTACATGTCTTACCGTAAGAAATGATTGAGAATTATTTTTTTATTCCAGAAGTACTGAGAGATTCTTAGATCCATGATAACTCAACCCATCTATATATAGTTACCATAAACATAATGTAGTTTGAACATTTTATCAAATATTCAGAAATCCTCATATGGAGAGGGAACAATTTAATCTTATTGACATCATATGAGGATTAACATAAACTTTCCATAAATTAATAACCTTATAATCCTTCTGAAAGATTAAAAATCAAAGATTTGGAAATTGTGTAATCGAATTGGATTAATATTTATCCCCCATGTATGAAAAAGTACCATTTTGTTGTCACGTTACAAACATTTTAATACCCTCATTTTATATTCCATTATATCATGATAACAATCTTAATACCATGAAAACTTTTTGAAAATATGTATGATTATTTTTTCAAAAGGTTACATGATATATTAATTAAATCCAAGATGTTGTAAAATTCATCCACTATGACATATAATACATTTTAAACCAATAAATAATTTGATCTATGGTAATCAGTGCTATACAATTTTCTTTATCCAACTCAATCATCTCTTTATGCATGTGAAACACAATCTTTTCAACATATTAATCACATTAAGAGTTAACATACCATAATCAAAATATCACTTTACTAAGTATTCATCACCATTAGACATATCCATTTCAATCCTTAATGAAAAATTTTACCAAAAATACATATATATTTCATGGTTCAAATAAAATAATATTTTAATTCTAAAATAGAGGTACTTCATTCATATAACTTTTATTCTAAAACCATTATTGATTCTTCATCAACATGTTACATAATAAATCATTCCTATAATATTTAATATGAATAACGTATTAAGGTTATTCAAACTCAATCTAATAATGATTCTTATGATTAATGTAACTGAATCATGGAATAATATCACATATGTTTCACATGTCATTTGTCATCTATTTATCTTCAGGAGTATAAAAACTACACACAACACCTTCATGATCATAGAATCCCATATTTTGTTACATTAAATTTAAAACATTTTAATGATAAATAAAATAATCACATTACATAATGAGGATACAATGTCTTAGTTTCCTGGGAAAACTAGGTCTACACATAACATTTACAACACAAAACATCTATTTAATTCTATATTCTCTTGTTTATTATTGGCTCTTGACTTCTCCTTAGCTCAAGAAGTCACCTGAGGATATACAGAAAAATAGTTGAGCTAAAATCCAAGTAAGAGGATATATAAGAACACTAATCAATGTAATATGCGGTGTGAATAATCATAACATCATCATCATAATCATGAGAAAAAGCATTACATAATAGCATGGAATGTGGAAATTCATAAAAATGATACATCATGTCATTGTGGTCATCTACCACACATAGTTGTGAAAAAATAGAGAATAATTTTCACACATAAATCACATTAATCATGTGTTTCTTCACATTACCCAATTCATTAGAGCGCTATATAATTCCTGTTGCACCCATCACATCATAACATTTTCATTATGCTATATTATTCTAGGAGAACCCATCACATCCTAAAATTTATATTATCATACAATATCACATAGAACATAGATTAATATTAACATAAAAACCCATGGAAAGGAATGTGTTTCAATTCATAAATCATACATTCAAAACGATTTAGTACCCAAATGAAAGAGGGAATAACATACCTTATACAAGGACAATCAACAGTGAGTTAGAAGTAAAAGGTGTGTTTTTGAAAGAAGATATCCTTATGAAAACATTATGTTTGACATAAATTCCAGCGAAAAACAATTATTTCCTAGAAAAGGTAATATAATGATAAATAAGTTATTTTTTTGGAATAACCATACCAAAAATGGAGTGAAAAAGGGAAAATCCGAAGAAAGAATGTTGGGTTCGATAATTCCACTTATGTTGTATCCGAAAGATTTCATGAATTTAATGTGACATGAAATCACATTATATTCATTATTTAAACGATCCATAACCATTTATAAATTTTAATTATTGATTATTGTTTTATTATTATCTTTAATAGGCCTTATATGAGTTATAGAGTTTTAATTCAATGCTTAGGAGAGTTCTTTTTCTTAGTTTTCATGAACGGTTCACTTGTACACATGAATGGAAGTATTTTTTGGAACATTGAAAATGATAAATAATTTTTATTACATGATATTAGTGATATTACAAGAGTTTAAATTATTTTATAATTAATTTGGTTATGATGATGAATCATTAGTTTAAATTTAATGATGATCATTTTGGGTTAATTTGGGTGGTTTTTAGATTACAACAAATATGTTTTGTTTTATAATTTTTTATTATTAATAAAACATTTTTCTACAAAATAAAATGGCTTAAAAAATACATATTATAATCCTTTTTAACCATTTAATGGTTTTATTGATATCCTTGAAGGATTTGAATGAAAAAGGAAGTGCATCACCCATGATGTGGGTCACTTAACACAACACTAGCGATGATTAGGTTTTTATAAACAAAGATAAAGAGAGAGGATTATAATGAATAATAAATAAATAAAATTATATAATACCATTATATCAATCATGATATATTTATAATGACATTTGGATAAGATATGTTGATGATAAGAGATTAAAGGGAATGAAATTTGAAAGGAAACTGCAAGAAAAGCGAGAGAAATTACCTATGGAATATATATTAATTGGGAACCTATTTTGGGGACGTTTTTGGTATTTTTATGAGACAAATGGTTTTTGGACGTGAGGGAGGATAATTGGAAGATATTTGAGTATACATTTGAGTATGCACGATTCCTGAGAGGTGTGAGGAAATGAGGTTGTGAGGGGTGGCATTTATAGTGAAGGGGAGAGGTGTTTTCGCAATATTTAATTCATTACATTATTAATTTCCCTCAAGAAAATAATTAGTTATTATTTCAGGACTACATAGAGTTAACAGGGAATGCGAGTTCAAACCAATTTCCATTTACAATATCCATGACACAATCATGATATATAAATTCATTTATTTATCTAATTTTATCAATTTTGGAATTTCACTATTAACCAAGAAGTCAAGTAATTCAGAAAAATATTAAAAATTAACTCATACCATTTATTACCATGTAGAATTAAAAAATGAAAATCATTTTATCAAAATAATTATCTAAAAATATGTCATTACATTTTTAATTAAAATCATAGTTTATTTGTAAAATATAATTTATAAAATTAAACATATTTTTTTTACACTTTCGAAAATTAATTAGGGTCTCATAAAATTATAATATAATTATACGACTTAAAAATACTAGTCTCTTCATACGTTTTATGAGAATATATATATATTTTTAATTTTTTTTAAATTAATCATTAAATGTACAATAATTACAATAACACCAACACTATCATATAAGTATATCATATTGTCACTTATAAGATAGATAAATTTTATTTATACTATCATTTGAAAGGCTTCTATTCACAAGGCTTATTTACTATTCATAAGATTCCTATTAATATTCATAATGGTAACATTACTATTTATAAGCGTATGTTATTATTTTCCAAAAATTATGTTTGTCTTGTCGGACTACAAACAATATAGAGATTACAACAGTGTGTTTCAGATTTTCCAAATTCAAATCACTGAAGTTGAAAAATTAATTTTAAAGGACACATAGAATTTTGTGGTTCATTTAATAATGACGTGGTTTTGTGTTTCCTAATGTTATTTTATGTGAATATACAATATGAAATTACTACAAGGTAGAAATTACATTGATAAAAGTTTTGTTCATTACATTCTTCCCTAATTTGAAACTTCTCCTCAATATTTTGTTTTACATAAACAGGTGAGGGTAATTCTCCTTCATCATATCCTTGAGTTCCCAAGTTACTTCTTCAAACATATGGTTCCTCCCTAATAATTTGATATGTTGGGTGGTTTTTTTCATAGATCCTTATCTCTCTGGTCCAAAAGATTTAATATATGCGCCCCATAGGGGATATCATCTTCTAGATGTACCACCTATGATTTCAGTACATGTGAGGGATCTGGTATATATTTCCTCAGGAGTGATACGTGAAACTCATCATGAACTTGATCCATATTCGGTGTAAGTAAAATTAGATTGGCCATGGTTCCTATGATTCCAAGGATCTTAAAAGGGACAATGTACCATGGGATTAGCTTTCATTTCTTTCCAAACCGCATGCCTCTCTTCCATGGTGATATTAAAAGGATGACTTTAACTCTAATGTGCAAATCCAAGTCCCTTCGACAACTGTCAACTTAGCTATTTTTTTCACTCTAAGAATCTTTGATTTGTTTCTGGATAACTTGATCCTTCTCGGTCATCTCTTGCACAAGATTGGGTCCAAGTAGATTTATTTCTCAAACATTATCCCAAAAATTAATAGTTCTATATCGATTTCCATAAATATCATTATAAAGATCCATCTTGATAATCAAGTGGATGCTTTGTTATATGAGAACTATACCAATTGGAGATCCTGATACCATCCAAATTTGAATTCTAAAGCGTAGGCTCATAGAATATCTCAGAGAATATTAATACTTTTTTTTAGATTCTTCCATCAGTTAGGCAGTGCTTGGCCATGATAAAATGTAATTCAGTTCTCAAAGCATGTTGGAGACTCTAGAATTTAAATGCGAACCTTTGATAATGATCAGAGACAATCAAGAGTGGAACCCCATATAGTCTCACCGCTTCCTTCCCATATATTTTTTCAATTAGATCAAGGGATAGATCATCCAAAATAGTGACAAAGTTGTAAGTCTTGGTGAGTCAGTCCACAACAACCCATATCACATTATTTCCTTTAGATGTCTTTAGAAGACCTGTGATAAATTCCATAGTGATATTCTTCCATTTCCACATGGGTATAGTCAAAGGTTTCATCATACCTTTAGACTACTATTTATTTGATATAACATCTTGACCTATCAAGAACCAGGGGATATACTCAACAATATTCTTCATCATGTTGTCCCACCAGAAGTGTTCTCCAAGATCACAATACATATTGGTGCTACCAGGATGGATAGAGAAAGGAGATATATGTGTATTTTCTAATAGATCATTCTTTATCCTAGGTGATGAAGGCACACAAAGCCTTGTTCCAAACTGAATCACAACATCATCATTGATATGAAACTCTTGTAGCTTCCCTTGCTTTACTATGTTCTCCTTATTTTGAAACTCTTGATCATCCCTTTGTTCATCCTTAATCATCTCTTGGATAGATAGATGTGAAATTATTTGGGAATGGTAGGATATATTTTATACCATTATGATTTCCATATCCATACTTTACATATCTATGAATATGGGGTCTTATTCAATTTGCAACATGGATATAATATAAGGTTATATTCTTCTAAGATATTTATCTACCTTATTCACCTTTCTAGGAGGATACCGAATAAGGAATTCATAGTCTTTGATTATCTATAACCATTTTATTGAATCATTTTGAGCTCCTTATGTTCAAATATATACTTTAGTCTCTTTTAATCTATATATATGTCACACTTCTAACCATAGAGGTATTGCCACATGAATTTTAAGGAAAAAATCACAGCTACTAGCTCTAGATAAGGCATCAGGTAGTTTTTGTCATAGATCATCAACATCGGTGAGGTTTAGGCTATTAGATTATCGTTTTCTATGAGTATACAACCTAATCCTTTCATCAAAGAATCAATGTATTTCTGAAAATATTATTGACTTTTTGGTAATGTGAGTACAAGTTTAGAGATCTACCTTCTTTTTAACTCCTTGAATCTTTCCACACATTATTTTTCCAAAGATACATTACCTCATTCCATATTAACATAGTGAGTGGGATTTATAATCATGAAATCTTTTTACAAAATGACTTTTTCCCTATATAATCCAAAAAATATACAGATTTATATGACACTAGTGGGTTTGGGCCATTCCGAAATCACCATTGTTTTTTAAGAGTCCATAAAAATTCTCTCACTTGTGATCACATGTCCTAAGAATATGACTTGCCTAATCCAAAAGTATCATTTTATAAACATGGTGTAGAACATATCTTTTATCAATGTCACCAAAAAATGTCTTATATGTTCTTCATGTTCCTCCTTAATATAGGAGTATATGGGAATATCATCATTAAAAACTACCAATTTTTTTTGAGTTTATGTCTAAAGACTCTATTCATTAAACCCATGAATATTATAGGTGCATTAGTAAGCACGAAAGGGAATCATTGGAAACTCATAATTCCCATACCTTATACAGAAGATAGTAATCTAAATATCTTTCTTCATCACCTTTATCTAAAGATATCTAGAATGAAGGTCTGCCATTGATAAGTACTGAGATCACTGTTGTAGGTTGAAAAAGTCACCCATCCTTGGGAGATGATACTTTCCCTTTAAGGTGATATTTTTGAGTTCCTGATAATTGATACAAAGCCTCATTGATCAATCCTTATTCATCAAAAATAGATCTCGCTCGCCCCAAGGTAATGCACAAGGGCATATGAACCCTTTGGCTAAATGTTATTACAATAGATTCTATAACACCTCTTGTTTTACAGGAGCTATCATATAGGGACAATTTGAAATAGTAGTAGCTCTACGTATGATTTATATGGATAACTCTAACTCACGATCTAGGGGGATTGTGGGTCACTTTTTTGGAAATATATCACTGCAATTTATCATGATGAGAATTTCCACAAGTTTAACACTTTCCATTGACTCAACAATTTGACTGTGGTATGCTTATTCACAATGAATTGACACCCTCACTATTGATTGATTTTTTAATGTAGATACATGGTCTTCCTGGACTTTATAAAGGATCATGGGATGGTTCCTGAAATGAAAATATATTTCCTTTTCCTGATAGTTGATATGTTCTTTATATAAGGAGAGCCAATTCATTCCCATTATAGCATCGAATTCCACCAATAGAAGTTGCAAGAGATTCACTAGAAGAATATTCCCACTTACTTTAATAGGAGAAGAGTCCATCACATGAGTTAAATGAATGCACCACATGTGTTTTATACAGATATCTATACATCATGGTTTTAGGGATTCAATTAAATATTTTTATCAAACTAGAAAAATATAATTGAATGTGTAGAACTAGAATCAAATAAGACCTTTTCCATTCTCGAGTGAATAGGATTTAGATATTGTATTAATTAATTTTATTTATCAATATCTATAGTAGTTATGGAAAAATAATTCCCTTTATTATTTGGATTTAGGGGATGATGACGTTGATTACACATGAGGGATCGAGGTTTAGAGTACTGGCTTGCTTAGTGTCACTGCTCCCTACAGTTGTATAATTGGACCCTAGATGGTTCTCTCCATTCCTCCACTACATTATTTTTCTTTTTCGTACCTTTTCGACACTCTTGAGCTTGGTGACCTTCTCTCTCACACATGAATCATTTCCCCATCCGATGGAGGAAATTCCCATGATGATTTATCAATTTTTTTTTTGACATTTTGGTGGTTTATTGTTCTCTCCACCATTCTCATTAGATCATTTGTCATGAAAATCCATCTTCTGCTTCTTATCACTATATCCATGGGACCATTCTACAAACTCCATATCAACTTTGAGAGCACATAAAGAAACTTAATCATAACTACCAATGTATCGAATTTTAAGAGACTTTAGAAGGCGTGGATTTAATGTACTAAAGAATCTATCAATTATGCTATCATTTTTAATAATAAATCCTGAAGAAAACCTTGAAAGCCTTGTGAAATCCCCTTCATAAGCCATGAAATATTATCTATCCTTTTTATTTAGCTCTATAAATTCTCTATCAATATTAGTAAAAAGATTTCATGGGAAATACTTATTAAGAAAAATTATTTTAATATCTTCCCACTCCATCTCTTCAATTTCAACTCTTTTCTTGGTGTTATTAATCCAATCCCACTAATGGTCTGTCTCTCCAGTGAGATGGTAAATGGATAGAGTCACTTTCTTCGTCTTAGAACATTGAAGCACAAAAAAGATATTCTCCATCGAGTTGACCCACTATTCTGAAACTACTTGATTGTAAGTTCTACAAATCGTTGGCGGTCATTGCCGCATAAAACACTCGACAGTTAGTTTCTACCTCTTAGGTGAAGGAGGAAGTTACACTTTATTTAGGTTATTATTCATAACCAATGAAAACTGGATAATAATTTCTGTGATTTTTTGAACTCCACCCCCGAAGCATCGAGGATATCATTCGGGAAATAACTGCATTGTCCCTTGCACGAGTGTTGGACAGGTTTCCTCTGGTTCCAACCATTTTCTAAAATATAAAAGGTTATAAGAAAAAATAAGTGAAAAGGTCATGAATGAATAAGTTATTCCATTATGATATTAACACTAAAATAATATCTTATGGGATCCCTATGTTTAGAAAATCTTCTTGTGTGCTTAAATATACTTACTCTCATACAAGGTTTTTCATTAAGGTCCTCTAATCCATTTTCCCAAATTAACCAAACTATTCCTTGGATATCAACTATATCAACCCTTCTTTTCTTATATTAATTTTTTAATAAATAATTATAAATAACATAAAACCATAACAAAAATAAGATCCCAAGGATTAGTGTCTTAGAAAAACTAGTACCATACATAACAATAAGAACACATAACATTTATTTAATTACTTCTTCATTTGCTTATTATTGGTTGTTAAGTTGTCCTTAGTACAAGTAGTCACTTGAGGATATACATAAAATGGGTGATCTAAAAGGAAAGTAATTGGATAGATAAGAACATGAAATAATGAAACATGTGGTGAGTATAATAAAAACATCATCATCGTAATCATGAGAAGAAGCATTAGATAATATCATGGAATGTGGAAATACATAAAAATAAAACATCAAGTCATAGTGGTCATCTATC
Organism: Viscum album; assembly: GCA_963277665.1. NCBI lineage: Eukaryota > Viridiplantae > Streptophyta > Magnoliopsida > Santalales > Viscaceae > Viscum > Viscum album. Next base: position 831,871,415 of record OY728159.1, on the reverse strand, counting down.
ACACATAGCTGTAAACAATTCTAGAATCATGTACACAAATAATTCACATTAATCTTGAGGTCAATCACATCACACAATGAATTGGATTACTAAATGATTCTAGTTTGCAACCAACACATCATTACATTTTATTTGCACTATATAATTCTAGGTACACCCATTACATCCTAACATTTACATCATCATGAATACCACATAGAACTTATATCAACATTGAACATAAAACCACCCATGGAAAGGAATGAGTTTCACTTCATAAGGCATACATTCATAAACATTGGGATGCCAAATGAAAGAGGGAATAACATACTTAATACAAGGACCATCAACCATTAGTGGGAAATAAATGTTTTGTTTCTGAAAGAATATTTGAATTTGAAAAAATTCTAATTGACAACAACTCCATTGGAAAGCATGTATTGTCACGAACTGAATATGGTATCTAGAAAAACCGGCACTCAACCTGGCCCGTGTAAAGTCCTGAAGGGAGTTCATGATCTCCATAGGCTAGAACAAGTGCCTAGGTATCAAAAAATGGAATTTAGGAGTGATTTAACCAATTTTATAAACATAAAACAACAACAAAATCCAACATAACTAATCTATATTTTTCAAAACAAACCATCTTTTACAAAATTCAGAATTTAATTATAGAATTTTAAAAAAATATTAAAGAATATAACTAATAATGAAACCCAAAATGGACAGCCTAAGAACCTCCTGAGGGAAAGAGGCACCTTCCTCAAGCCATCTCCACGACACTACACCATGAAGGACTGATAGAAACCTGAACCACTGGCACTAAAATATTTAACCAAACATGCTACAAAATAACAAAGTCTACTTACACCCAAAGGTGTAAGATTGGTGTAATAAAAATACCATTATGATTCCACCACTAAAACACTATATTTTAGAAACATTAAAAGAAGAAAAGCTTTCATGTTTTTATAAACATGAAATTCTAATAAGAATTTTAAAGAGATGAAACTTTAAATAAAAATAGTTTTCAAGTGGGATAATTTAAAGAATCAGAAATTTTAAATTGAATGCCAAATATACTAAATTTTACATCCAATCATACTATATGCTGATGGTAAGAATAATGTATCTAATGAGCATAAGCAACATGAAAATAACCCCTAGGTACTAGCTCACTATGAGTCCCAAGTACTTCGTATCTTAGTGAAAGTAACCATCACAATATATGTTCTCATGCACACGAGACACTAGTAGGGAGAATACCCATAACATAGTGGTTCCCCAACATCATCATCAAAATCATACAATTTTTTTAGTTAGTGTTTCCATTTTCAAACATTCTTCATGAAACTGGGGCCAAACCTCACAAGATCACTGACATACTAGTACAAGTCCACCCACATAGATACCTAGGTATTCCTCTTGTTCTAAAACAAGTTCAAAAATACATGGAATAAAATTATCACATGAAAACACCACCTCCACATCAAAAAACTACCAAATATACGACACAAATGTCACATAATAATTATTTCGCAAACAAAATTCATTTTTCACATCATACTCCCACAAAATAGCCCATAAATGTGTTTCACGCCTTTCTTGCAATCTGATAAAACATTTAAGAAATTTATAAAAAATTATAAAAATGTTTTACATATTAAATCAACAATTTACATTTCAAAAACCCATTTTAGGTTAACAAATTCAACAAAATAGTATATATATATCCTTTGCCTATTTTTTTAACTCAGCAAATCATGTACAATTCTCATAAAACAATCCCTTGGGTTATAACCATGTTTTGCAAAAAAACCCATTTCAAAAACCTCTTTCTATGAAAAAATCACACTAATACCAATCCAAACTAGAATTATAATCCCTAGAAACATTTATCAAACCACACTCAAGTGTTATAAAATTACCTAGAATAATACAACAAAAGAAACACATGAAAAACATAGATTTTCAAACACATATGGAACATTGAAACAAAAAGCATAATAAATACTTACAAAAATATTGTCCACACCAAAAATAGTATATGAAGAACATAATAAAAATATAAATAAGTAAAATCTAATTAATATTAGGATTCTTACACATGGAACCACCTACCGTTTTTTCCAAAAACTCCAAATTGTTGTGTGAAACATCAATCGCACCCCATGGAAGTGAAATCGAGACCCATGAGATTTTGAGAAAAACAACAAACCCTAGGTATGAAATATATTTGATGAACATTTTAGAACCTCAAGAAATGTGGAAGAACTCCTATGAACAATGGAGGAACATGAAAGGAAAATCACTTAATGGAGAGATCATGAATAAAATTCCCCAAAAACGCTAGTAGATGAATTTTTAAACTACAAAAAATTAATTTGAGGTTCAAATAAGGATGATTTGTTCATGTTATAACTAAAATGTAGGTAAAATAGTTTAATTGAAGGATTTATGAAAGAAACACTTTTCATATTCAAATCTGGATGATTTGAAGAATCCAGAGAGGTTTCGCCCTAATTTGTGATGAATATGATCTCGAAAGAGAGGGATGAGAGAATGGGGGAGTGACTTGGGTAAATGGTCTTGCATGAGAGATGTAATAACCCAAAAAACATATAAAATTAATTAGATATTGAAGAATTAAAAAAACATTTAATGTAGGAAAAGAGCTTTAGCGCTGGCCCAACACCTTAATAAAAAAACCAAATCCATCACTATTTTGGATTCCTATGGCGTCCAAATTTTTATGTTGGTTTTAATATACTAGGGTATGAAAATTGGGAAGTGCAATGGATGTAAAATATTGAGAAAATAAGTATTTATAAAGTAATTTTATTAAATCTAGAAATGGGATCATGGTTTGGAATTTTTTTTTTGAAAACCCTCCATTTCCACCAAAATGAATGGGAAACCCCAAACACAAAGTAAGAATGGAAATTGAATGAAAAATAAATTTAAAATATGTCATGGATGTTAAAATTCTCCGCTTAATAAAACATTTTACCCTCAGAAGGCCACAACAATGCCAAAAGAAAAAATAAAACCCAACCGAAAGGTTGAAATGGACTCCTTTTCCATGTTTCACCCACCCCCAAAAGGCCACAACACCTCTAGTGATCAATTAATAAAGGAATACTAACACAAAACAAAACATACACCACATTACTGAAATGATCAATCACATTCATACTTTACCTAAAAAGAAATCCCCTTAAACACTATCAGAACAAGACTAAAGAAATTTACCCAAAAGAACAAGAACAACAAATAAGGATACACTTAACTTAATATAACTAAAATTTTGGGAGCTCCCCAGTACCAAAGTTTACTCAAGAAAGCTATTATTAGTTAGATAGATCCAAAAAAGTCAACCTACCTTCAAGCCAAATCCATGAAAAAATATGAGTTACTAGTGCTAGGAGACAAAAATTGTCTCCCCCCCATAAGAATCAACTAAAATTTTCCCTTGACAGAATCAAGACACTAATTTGGGGAGGCCTGAATGGAATCCCTGGTACCAGGGATATACTTCCAATCGAAATATCAAAATTAAGTTACCTGAGAATCATAGAGGTTCACCCCCCATAATAACCAACCATCTTAACCGACCAGCATGGGGAGACAAAGAAATACCCCAAATTTAATGAGTTAGGAGTGCCACACAGTTTAGGAAACTATGCGCTAACGATGGGGATCCTTCTATCTGTATGGTTTTCTAGTGCATGGTAAGTAATAACCATTCTCTCAACCTCTCTTGTGAAATTTCAAACCTTTCTCCAAAAACACCCAAATGGGGGAAGGAATGACCTTGGGCAATAACATGGACATGAGGTACTCCCACATCTTTCCATCGAATGAGAAAAAATAAAAGAATGATGATGATAGTCGAGGTTTAAAATACTCCCATATTTCATAATGAGGATAGGAATTTGTACAAGGGTTTGAACAAACTGGGTATTTCCCCTTACTATGCACCAACTTCTCTCTGAGACCTATGGCTAAACCTCAAAATATTGAAACATCTTCAGCCTCATTGTTTGGACTTGGACACCTCTGAATAGAAATTCTTCTTTCGATGCTACAAAAAAATAATGCAATAAAAGATGGGTTCACCAAGACATAAAACACCCCAAAACGCACTCTACCAAATGATGACATTTTTCTGAAATAAGGGCTTAGAAGATGCACACCCATCACCCCTAGTTTTCTTCCGATGAGAAACGAAAGGAGAAAAGGATATATAGAAACAAATTCCTCTAAAAAAATTTGTTGAGATTTCCAGAAATGACACACACTTTTGAAAAATCAAATACTCACAAAATATTATACAACTTCACCTTTACATTCAAATGAGCACATGACATCACAAGGATTCACCAAACATGACCGTTGTGACTTATAGAAACATTAAAGGGAGGTGGAATTTATGAAACATTCCCAAACATTACAAAATTCTAGAATGTGGCCATAAGAGCCTCTCATTACCTGATTTCCCACACTGGTTGTTTAATGTGAACCCCTACCTTTAAGACACTAAAAAGGACCCAAAGGCCCTCTAAGACACCATCAACACTAGTAACCCAGACCACTTCCACCTTCGAGGAATCAGGTAACTTAAGAAACTAAGGTCTCCTTCAACCTTCCACCAGCACTCTCCCACTACAAGAGGATCCACAAAACCATGAAGGGAAAGGGTGTAGACTCAATATACAAATATTGAGGAAATGATTTTTTATATTGATCAACTAGAGAATCTTCCAATGGTGAAACAATCTAGGAAGCACTTCAGTCGTGCCTTAACTATTTTTGGAGAATACCTTATCTAATTAGAGAACCCAACGACACAACCAAGATTGTCTATTCTTCAAAATGTGCCACAAACCAGATCCCAAAACATTATGTAAACAATCGTAATGGAATCCCAAAACATTTTTCATAAGGATACCACTAACCAGCCTTTAAACCGAGTTTACGAAAGAAACACAAAACCAAAAAACCATTCATACAAAATGGGTTCTTGGACTCAAAACAATCTAAAATGACAAAATTTCTAGAAAACACATAAGAAAAACCTTTCCAAAAAGTCATCAAGACATCAATTTTTACAATGAAATCATCTCTTTAAAAATAAATGGCTCTGAAGATATCATACACACCAATGGTACCCCATGGTCCTCACACATGTATGTTTCCGTGCCACACTAGGCACCCTCCTCATATCTATCTTAACACTCATCTTGTCATGCCATTATCCATCCATCATCCCATATAACCCCATACCATTTCCACTTTTCAAAACCCAAACAGTAAACCAATACATACCTTTTTTCTCAAGAATGCTAAACATGAAATCAATATCCCAATTCATAGATTACAAAATCTTTCCGAAAGGCACAATCATTCAAATGAATAATCACATTCAAGATATTCACATAAATTTCAAAACATCTCGACACATTTCAAAACACATTCAGTTTTAGGAAAAACACCATTTGATCAACACCCATTCATTGAAAAACTCATCTATTATTTTTTAAAACAAGGATCTAATGATTTGTAAATCATTTCAAAAGATCACCAATCATTCAATAAAAACTCACCTTCATCTTATGTACATTAATTTCAAAACATTTCATCTTGTTTCAAAGAACTTCTAATTTCATGACAAACTCCATTTCATACATCCATATTAATTTTGGAACTCAACTCATCTCATTTTAATAAAAGATTCCAAATTTTTTTAAAACATTTCAAATGATATCTAGTTACTAAATCAAAATCCATATCAAAACTGGACGCATGACCTCCAAAAAAATTTATCCTATTAAAACACCCTTAAATAGTTTAGAAAAATTTATTGAAACAATTTTTCAAATATAACTTTAACATAATTTACTACTTTCAAAAGTGTTGTAAACACACCATTTTCCATTTCAAAACAATTATAAAAATTCACTTCAAACATTTCACAAATCAAAACATTCCCTCTTTATTAGAAAATAATTTAAAAAAAACATTTACCTTCTTAAAACCAATTCATTTTTCTATAAAACCAATCTTCTATAGTTTAAAATCTAAAGGCACAAGACAATGAAAGGGGAAACGAGTTTTGGTGGGTGAATTGGACATATGTTTGGTGGTCATATTCCAATAACTTCACCATCACAAAGTTTCTTCTAGGAAAATATCCTCAGCTACACATGGCTTGCTAGGCCCTACGAGCTCACTAAGAAAATTAACCCAACACTTTTTTTATTTATCCTAATCATAAACAAACCATGAAAACCAAAGGAATCAGATAAATCCCAGCTTCCTCTTGCAACTCAAATCCCATCATGATTTGTGCTGACCAGGAACACTACCCAAAACTGGAAGGTCATGTTCCAACAATCCTTGCTCCAGACTATCCCGACTCTTCCCCGGTTAACATAACCCAAAGAGAGTGAACCTAACCTTCTTCTGATAACATTTTGTCACGAAGTGAATCTGGTTTCCTTCAAAACCAACACCCGACCCATCCCATGGCAAGGCCCTAAGGGTGTTATGTATCCCCATGGGATGGAACAAGTGACCGAGTTTCACAAAATTAAATTGGGAATGATTCACCCGAGCTTATAATCATAAATCAACAAACAAATCCAATATATAAAAATTTGGATTTTCAAAACAATCCATTGGTTACAAAAAAGGCAAATTAAAATACATAATTTAAAACTATTATCAAAGGCTATAACAAACTATGAAACCCAAAATGGATAGCCCAAGAACCTCCCCATGGCAAGAGGCATCGCCCTCAATCCATCTCCATGACACTTCACCAGGAAGAACCAATAGAAACTCGAACCATTGGCATTAAAAGTGTTACCCAATCCTTCCACAAAATAACCAAGTCCTCATACACCCATAAGAGTAAGTAGGGTGTTATCCATAGCCTATTAGGATCCTACCAATGAAATATTCCATGTTTTAAACAATTATTGATGAAAAGCTTACAATTTTTCATAAATGTTAAATGATAATAATAATTTTAATGAGATGCAACTTTAAATAAAAACATTTATCAAGTTGGATACTTTAAGGAATCAATACTTTTAATATTCTACCAAATCCACTGAATTTTCCATCCAAACATACCGTATTAAGACATTACCCATAAATAATCGAATGAGAACAAGCAATGAGAAAATAACCCCTAGGCACTAGCTCACGGTGGGTCCCATGTACCTTGTATCTCGATGAATGTGTCTATCACAATATCTTTTCTCGTCCACACGAGACACAGATAGGGAGTATACCCATAACAAATTATTTCCCCAACATCATAATCATAATCTTCATCATTTTTTAGTTAGTGTTTTCATCATCAAACTTTCTACGTGGAATTGGGGCCAAACCCCATGGGATCACTAGTATACAACTACACGTCCACCCACATAGATACCCAAGTTTCCCTCTTGAGCACAAAAAAGATTAAAAAGACATGAAATATAATTTTCATATGAAAATACAACTTACACATCTCAAACCCACCAAAAATCCCACACAAATTTTAAATAATACTATTTTCTTAAACAAGTTTCATCTTTCACATCATACTCACACACACAAAACGCACAAACGTATTTTGTGCCTTTTAATGCAATTTGATAAAACATTTTAGAAATTTTTAAAACATTCTAAATTTATTTTAAATTTTAAATCCCCACATTAACTTTCAAAAACCCATATTAGATGAAAACAATCACCAAAACAGTACATATACATCAATTTCCCACTTTGTTTAACTCAATAAACGATTTACAATTTTCATAAAATAATCCCAAGGGGTATAACCATGTTTTTTCCACAAACCCCATTTCAAAACCCAATTTCCAAGAAAAATCACACCAATAACAATATAAAACATAATTGGAAGCACTAGAAACATTTATCAATCCACTGTCAAGTGTTATAAAATTACCTTGAATAAAACCATAAAATATACACAAGAAGAATACACATTTTCAAACCAATATACATCTTTGATCCTAAACGCTTTATAATTTCTACAATAAATGGTTCCTGTATCAAACATAATATAATAATAACATGATGAAAATATTAATTATGCAATTATAATTCATCTTAGTATGCATACACATAGAACCACCTACCATTTGTGCCAAAAACTCCAAACCGTTGTGCGAAACATCAATCACACCACCTCCACACAACAATGAATTGAAATCAAGAACTAATTAACAAGAATTCAGAAAAAATACAAAAACTCAAACCCTAGGAATTAACCCTATCTATTGGACATTTTAGAACCTCGGGAAAATTTTATGAACCCCTAAGAAAAATGGAGGAACATGGGAGGAAACTCACTTAATTGAGATATGTTGAATAAAACTCCCAAAATACACTTGTAGATGAAATTACAAACAACCAAAAATTAAATTGATGTTCTAATAAGGTTTATTAGGTAATTATAGAACTAAAATGGAGGGAAAAGAGTAAAAATTGAAGGAGTTATGAAAGTAAAGTTTTACCTCTTCCAATCATGATGATTTGAGAAATACAGAAGATTTTCTCCCTACTTCGTGATGAATCTGAGCTCAAAAGAGGGGGAAGATTGCATGGGAGTGTGGCTTGGGTAAGTGGGCTTGGTTGAGAGTTTTTATAACCGAAAAAACATAAAAATTGAATGATATATTAAAGAATTAAAAAAAAAATTAAATGTAGGAAACAAGATTTCGTACTGGCACAACGACTTAATAAAAAAACCCAAATCCATCAATATTATGGATTCCTATGGGGTCCAAATTGATATGGTGGTTTTAATATATGAGGTGATTACAATTGGGAAGTGGAATGGGAGTAACATGTTGAGAAATGAAGTATTTAAAAAAGAAATAAAATTTATTTTTAAATCAGGAAATGGGCTTACACTTTGACCCAAATTTTGAAAACCCACCATTACCACCAAAATACAAGGGAAACCCCCAAAACAAATAAAGAATAAAAATTAAATGAAAATTAAATATATAATAATTCATTGATGTGACAAATATCCCCACCATAAAACATCCTACCCTTGGAAGACCACTGGGAGGCCAAAAGCAAAAACCAAACCCAACCGAATGGCCAAAGTGGACATTTTTTCCCTATTTTTCCCACTCCCAAAAGGCCATAACACCTCTAGAGATCTATTAAGTAATGAATAATATCACAAACCAAAACATTCAAAAAAATTCGGGAATGATCAGTAACATCCAGACATTATCCCAAAATAAAACTCCCCAAATACTATCCGAACAAGACTAATGAAATTAACCCAAATGAAGAACAATAATGAACAAAGATACACTTAAATTACTATAACTAAATCATCGGGTTCTCTCCAATCCCAATGTTTACCCAAGGAAGATGTCGGTAGTTAGATAGATCTGAATGTTACTACCTACAACCAAGAAAATAATACGGAAAACCCTTTGTTACTAGTATGATAAGACACAAATGGGATCCCCACCATAAGAGACAGCTTAAATTTTCCTGAGACGGAATCCAGTCACTAACAGGGGAGGCTGGAATGGACTCCCCGGTACAAGGGGTAGACTGCCATTCAAAATTTATAATGGAAAATTCATGATAATCATAGTGGGTCTCCCTACTATAAGAACCAGCCATATTAACCTACTAGCATGGTATAACAAACAAATACCCCAAATTTATTGAGTTGGGATGGTCACACAGTTAGTACGCACAGTTTGGGAAACTGTGTGCCAACCATGGAGATCCATTTATCTGTATGGTTTTCTTTGTCATGTTTACTTCTAACCATGCACCCAACCTATCTAGCCAAATTTCAAACCATTCTCCAAAACTCCAAAAAGGAGAAAGAATTACACTGGGTGATAACATAGACAGGAGGCCCTCCTACCTCGTTCCATAGAAGGGGGAAAAATGAAATATGACGACACTAGAGGTTTAAAATACTATTTTCAATCCTAATGATGATATGACTTTATACAAGGGTATGAATGACTATTGTATTTCTCATGATTATGTGCTAGCTACTCTCCCAGACTAATGACTGGAGCTCAAATGCTTGAAGATTTTTTGGTGTCACATTAAGGCTTTGGAAACCCCTGAATGAAACATCTTCTTTTGGGGATACACACAACTAAGCCATAAAACCAGATGGGTTCACCAAGACACAACACACTCCAAAATGTAATCTACCAAAACCTGACATTTTTCTGAAACCAGGTCTTAGAAGATACACACGCATCACCCCATGTTTTCTTCGGATGAGAAACAAAAGAAGAAAATGAAATATTGAAACAACTTCCTGTAAACAATGGTTGTTGAGATTTCCCTAAATAAGAGACAATTCTTAAAAAAAGTCTCACAACAGATTTTAAAAACATAACCTTTATAGTTAAACGAGCACATGACATCACAAGGTGTCTCCAAACATGACCATTACGACTGATAGAAACATAACATAGAGAGGGACCTTATGCAATGTTCCCAAACCTCAAAAATTTCTACAAAGTGGCCATAACATCCTATCATGACCATATATCCCATACTGGTGGTTTAACATGAACCCCTACTAGGAAGAGACTATGAAGGACCTAGAGGCCCTCTTAGAAACCATCCACACTAACAACCCCATAACACTTCCACCTTAGATTTATTAGGTAACTTAAGAGACTAAGATCTCTTTCAGCCTTCCATGAGCACTCTCCCGCTACAAGAGGATCCAAAAACCCAAGAAGGGAAATAATGTATACTCAATCTTCTAAGCTCAAAAAAATATTCCTTATATTGATCTACTGGAGGATCTTCCAATGGTGAAACAATCTAGGCTACACTTTAGTGGTGCATTAACTCTTAGTGGGGGATAACTTACCCAACGAGAGAACCAAAGGATGCAACAAATTAGGTCCATTTGTCAAAATGTGCCCTAAAACAGATCCAAACATATAAAGGGAACCACTATAAAGGAATACCAAAACATTTCTCATAAGGAGACCACTAACCAACCCTTCAACCCAGCTTACCAAAGAAACACAATACAAAAACACCGTTCAAACCAGAGGGGTTCATGGACTCAAAACATCCAACAATGATGACATTTCCAAAAACACATTAGACAAACCAACCCAAACAAGTAATTAAGACATCATGTTTACATTTAAAATCATCTCTTGGAAAATAAACGATTCAACAGTTAGCGTATCCACCAATAGTACCCCATAGGCCCCACACATGCATGTTTCTATGCCACAATAGGAAACTTCCTCATATCTATCCCGGAACTCATCTAGTCATGACATAAACCATCCATAATTCCATATAAAACCTTCCATTTGGTCACTCACAGAAATACAAAAGGTTAAAAAAATTATTTCCAATTTTTCAAACCCCGACAGTCAACAAATACTTAATTTTTTTTATCAAGACTGCTAACCACGAAATCAATAACCCAATTCATAGGATATTTTTTTAGAAAGGAAAAATCATTCAAATGAAAACTCACATTCAGTCTATTCACATCAATTTTAAAAAATCAATACACCTTTCAAAAAACTTTGGGTTTCCTGAAAAACATAATTTGATCAGCACCCTTCCATTGAAAAACTCATATCTTCTTGTTCAAAACAATATTCCAAAGATTTGTAAAACTTTTCAAAAGATCACCAATAATTCAATAAACACTCACCTTTAATTATTGTACATTAATTACAAAACATTTCATCCCATTTCAAAACACTTCTAATTTCCGGACAAACTCCATTTCATAAATCCTTATTAAAATGGGAACTCAGCTCTTCTCTTTTTAAAACAAGATTACGATGTTTCATAAAACATTTCAAATGATTTATAGTTTCTAAATAAAAATCCATTTCGAAACTCCACACAAGACCTCCAAAACATTTAATCCCATTAAAACAAACTTCAATAGTTTAGAAAACTCTATTGGAAACACCTTTTCAAAACCAACTTTAAAATAATTTCATGAATTCAAAAGAGGTGTAAGGACACCATTTTTCCATTAAAATAAATTCTGAAAATTCAGTTCCACCATTTCATAAAACAAACAATTCCCTATTTAATAGAAAATGATTTCCCAAAAACATTGCGCTTCTTAAAACCATGTCAGTTTTTCTTTAAAACCAAACATCCCAAGATTTAAAAACTAAAGGATAGAAGACAATGCGAGAGGAAACTAGTTTCTCTGGGTGGCATGGACAAATGCTTAGCATCTATATTCTAATTGCTTCACTATTATATAGAGTGTTCTAGGAAAATATCACCTGCTCCACTAGGTTATCCAGGCCTTGCGAACTCACTGAGACCATTAACACCACTATCTTAATTTCCCATAATCATTATCAAACCAAGAAAACAAAAGGACTAAGATCAATCCCGACTTCCCCTAGAGACTCGAATCCCATCATGGGGTTTGATGGCCAGGAACACTACCCATAACTAGAATTTCACGTCCTAAAAATCCTAGCTCCAAACTATCCTGTCTCTTCACAGTTAACATGACCGAAAGCAAAGCAAACCTAACATGTCAATGATACCATTTTATCACACATCAAATATGATTTCCTTCAAAATGAGCCCATGACCTGGCCTGTGGCAGGGCCCAAAGGGTGTTCCTAATCCCATGGGCTAGAAAAAGTGCCAGGGTAACACCAAATGGAATTTGGGAACGATTTACCCAATTTATAAACATAAAACAACAAAGAAATCCATCAGATCAAATGTGGATTTTTAAAAACAAACCATATTTTACAAAAATTAATAATTGAATTGTGTAATTTAAAACAATTCTAAAAGACTATAACAGATGACGAAATACAAAAATGTATATCCCAAAAACATCCTCATGGTAAGAGGCACCACCCTCAAGCCATCTCCATGAAACTACACTAAGAAAGACCAATAGAAATCCATACCATTAGCACTAAATTCGTTACCCAAACCTGCGACAAAATAAGCTAGTCTACTTACACCCAATTGTTTAAGTAGTTTGTAAGCCAAATCTTAGTAGGATTCTGCCACTAAATATTCTATGCGACCAACATTCAAAGATGAAAAGTTTTCATGTTTTCAAAAACATTAAATGCTAATAAGAATTTTAATGAGATACAACATTAAATAAAAATAGTTTTCATGTGGGATATTTTAAGGAATCAACACTTTTAAATAGAAAGCCAAAAATAATAATTTTTCCATAAAAACATACAGTATGCTAGCGGTAAGCATAAATTATCTCATGATCTTAAGCAATGGGAAAATAATTCTATTGTACTAGCTCATTGTGGGTCCCAGTTACCACATATCTCGGTGAAATTACCCATCACAATATTTTTTCTCATGCCCACGAGACACTACTAGGGTGCATACCCATAACTTAATGGTTCCCCAAAATCATCATCATAATCATCATAATTGTTTAGTTAGTGTTTTATTTATCAAATATTGTATGTGAAACTGGGGCCAAACCCTACGGGATCACTAGCATACTAGTACACGTCCACCCACCTAGATATTTGTGTTCCCTCTAATGATAAAAAAGTTTAACAAGACATGAAATATAATTTTCACATGAAAATTTCACTTCCAAATCACACACCCACAAAACAAACCACACCCATGTCATATAATACTCCTTTCACAAACAAAATTTATTTTTCACATCATACTCACACAAAATAGCCAACAATCGTGTTTGGCACCTTTCTTGCAAATTGATAAAATATTTCAGCATATTATAAAACATTCTAATTTTTTTAGACATTTTATATCACCAATTAACATTTCAAAAACCCATATTAGGTGAAAAAACTCACCAAAGTGGTAAACATATATCCTTTACCCACATTTTTTAACACAATAATTCATATACAATTTTGCTAAAATAATCCCAAGGGGTATAACAATGTTTTGAACAAAAATCCTATTACACAACCCTCTTTCCATGCCAAAATCACACCAATAACAATCCATAATAGAATTTTAATCCCTATAAACATTATTCAAACTATAGTCAAGTGTTATAAAATAACTTCGAATAATACAACTAATGATACACATGAAAAACACATATTTTCAAACCAATACACAACATTGAAACTAAACACTTAATCAATACTGCCAAAATGGTTCCCAAACCAAACATAATTTTAGAATAACATGCTAAAAATATAAATTAAGAAATGATAATTCATATTAGTATGAATACAAATGGAACGACCTACCATATGTGCCAAAAACTCCAACCCATTGTTCGAAACATCAATCACACCACCGTCTCACCACAAGTAAGTGAAATCAAGACACAATCCAAAAGATTTCAGAAAAAATAAACAAAATCAACCCCTATGTATGAACCCTTAATGTTGGATATTTTAGAACCTTAATAAATGTGGAAGAATCCTCATGGAAAACAGAGAAACATGAGAGGAAACTCACATAATCGAGGGCTATTGATTAAAATGCCCCATATACACTTGTAGATGGATTTCCATACAGCCAAAAATCAATGTGAGGTTAGAATAAGGATTATTAGGTTATTTGAGAACTTAAATGGAGGTAAAAGAGTTAACATTGAAGGTGTTATGAATGAAAAATTTACCTGTTCAAATCTGGATGATTTGAGAAATCCAGAGATGTTTATCCCTCGTTTGCGATGAATATGAGCTCCAAAAAGAGGGCAGAGAGCATGGAAGAGCACCTTGGGTATGTAGGCTCGATAGATATATGGAATCACTAAAAGATGTAAATAATTAATGATAAATGAAATAATTAAAAAAATTAAAGTATGAAATGGACATTCGTGTTGGCCCACCACCTTAATTAAAAACCCCAAATCCATAATTATTTTGGATTCTTATGAGGTCCAAATTGATATGGTCATTTCAATATACCAAGGGATGACAATTGATAAATGTAATCGATTTAAAATTTTTAAAAATAACGGAATTTTAAAAGGAAAAAAGTTTATTTTTAATTCTATAAATGGGCTCACGGTTTGGCCAAAATTTAGAAAACCCACTATTTCCACCAAAATGCATAGGAAACCCCCAAAACAAAGCTATAATGGAAATTAAATGAAAAAAAAACCTTAAAAATAATCATTTATGTGACTTTTATATCAAAAAAATATTATATAATGGTTATTTAATTATTTTTAAGGAATAACCATACCGAAAATTAAGTGAAAAAGGGAAAATCTGAAGAAAGAAAGTTGGGTTTGAGAATTCCCCTTACCTTGTATCTGAATTCTTTATTCACGTTAATATCCTATATAATCACATTATATTAATTAATTAACAACACCATAACCATTTATAAATTATTACGATTCAATATGGTTTTATTATGTTCTGTTATAGGCCTTTTGATAAGTTATATAGTTTAAATTCATTGATAAGGTGTGTTCTTTTTCTTAGTTTTCATGAACGGTTTACTTGTACACAGGAATGGAAGTTCATGTAGAAAGTTTATAAACATCAATAATTTCTATTAAATTCTATTAATGATCTCAAATGTGGTTAAATTATCATAAAAATAATTTGGTTATGATGATGAATCATTAGTTAAAATTTAATGATGTTCTTTTTGGGTTAATTTGGGCGATTTTTGTATTACAACGAACATGTTTTTATATCATTTAGTATTATGTATAAAACATGTTTATAAAAAATAAAAGGGGTTAAAAAATACATAATACAATATTTTTTCAACAATTTAATGGTTTTATTGATAGACTTGATGTAGTTTAATGAAAATGGATGTGCATCGCCCATGATATTGGTTAATAATCACATCACAAGTAACGATTTCATACTTATAAAAAAAAGAGAGAGAAGGAGGATTATAGTGAATAATCTTACATTAAAATTATATAATATGATTATACCAATAATACAAGAGTTATCATGAAATATGGATAAGATATTTTGAGGGTAATAGAACATAAGAAAAGAAATTGGAAATGAAATAGAAAGAAAAGAGAGAGAGATTACCACTTGAATATATCTCCGTTGAGTGCATATTTAGGGAAGATGTTTTGGTATTTTTTTGAGAGAAATTGATTTTGGACTTGTGGGAGAATCATCGGAATATATTTGATCAAAATACTGAGTAGGAAGAAGGCTTGAGATGTGATAGGAAATGATGTTGTGAGGGTTGGTATTTTCAGTGAAGTGGAGTGGTGTTTTCCCAATATTTAATTCATTAGTTTATTAATTTCCGTCATGATAAGAAATATTGATGTTTACCAGAATAAAGACATTAAATAGGACATGTGAGTTCACACAATTTTTATTTTAAATAATCTATTACTCCAAAATGAACTAGAAATTTAATTATTATCATATTTTTTAAATTATAGAATTTCACTGTTCAACAAAAATTCATGGATTTTAGAAAAATATAAATAAATCACCCTAAATTTTTTTCAATGCAGAGAATTAAAAAAATAAATCCATTTTTTGAAATTAATTTTCTTAATATGAGTAATTTAATTTTTAATTAAAATCATAATTTACTTGAAAAAAATAAATTTTAAAATTCAAAATATTTCTCTATCACTTTAAAAAATTAATTAAGAACAAATTAAATCACTATATAATTATAAGAATTAAAGAAACTATTTTATAAATACATTTTATGAAAATATTATTTTTAGAAAAATATTAAATTATTAATAAAATATTCCGGACCGACAAAATTAGCAACCCTATAATATAATTATATGATATTTTCACTTATAGGATGCATAAAATATATTTATACTATCATTGGTAAAGTTAATATTCACTTGGATGATTTATGATTCATAATGGTCATATTACTATTCAAAATGGTTACAATAATATTCATATGAGTATATTTTTATTCATCAAAAATTATGTTTGTCCCATCGGACTACAAACAAATTACTGGTCGTAGCTGTGTATTTCAGGTTTAAAAAATTCATATCATATAGTGGAAAAATTGTGTTTAAAGGACACCTTTAATTTAGTAGTTCTTTTATGCATAACATGGAATTGTGTTTCCTAAAATGACTTTATGTGATTATAGTATAATACATTAACACAAGAAGGAATAAATTACATTGGTAAAAGTTTTTGTGCGTATAATGATTCTGTTTCTGAGATTTCCACTTAGAAAATCAACTTTTAAAATTCTCATACCTTCCAAATATGACACATTCAATTGTAACCATGTTCCTTATAGTTATATCTATTGAATAAAACTATATAGAAGATGGTGGGAATCACATATCATAGAAGAAAACCATATAATCTTGAAAAATTACTTATAGTATGTCTAAATCATGTAAGCTACTTTTAATCAATGACACCATATGTTTATCATATGTTATTCATAACCAAAATTCATTTAAATCCTTCATGATTATTTGTGAAGATTTTGTGAATTCCTAAATCATTTCCCTAGTAGTGTCAAACCAGGTGTGCAGCATGGCCCATTGTCCAATACCAGATTACCCTGAGGTAGATCTGGGGAATCATATTTAAGTGGTTACCACAAGGTATATCTGTACTACAACCACATCCAATAGTCTTACCGGACATGAATGTATTTCTAGGAAAAAACCCAATCCATCCTTTACCAAAATATCAGGGAATTTTACTAAATGTTAACTCATCTTTGTACTTATTATTAGAGACATCGCTAGACATATCCATAGAAATATACCTCAGGATCTCACTAAAGTTTTCTCATTCAGGATTCCAATGGTTGAAAAAACATTTCCATTGACACCAACTATAGTGAACCAGTCAATACATACATGGATATTACATAATTGCAGCTGAATATTCAGTACAATACAAAAATACATACCCAAGGACTGTAATAGTTTAGTGTATTTCGAAACATGGAAACAAATTTTTTTATCATGGTGAAATATATTCAACATCTCCCATAAAGATATCCACATTTAGTACATGTACCTAAAACATTCCTTCATAATTTGGGGAAAGGAAATAGAAAAAAGGATTGATATCAGATTCTCAGTAAGGGTAAATAATGTAAATGCATAATCATAACATGAAAAAAACTGTACGGAACGAGAGCATAAAATTTGAAGATCATACCCTACATATTAATGATCATAATAAAGATTAAGAGTTCATAATACATAGATCATAAGATATTCAAGAGTATCATTCATCAAAGTCTAGCATAGGAATAATACATGGAATTTGTTGCATGCACATTGGTTTATAACATTTTGAACATGTATACATAGAAAAATGATCACTCATTATGTAAAGGGTTGCAAAATCAGTACCCAACATCAACTTGTTTCCTTGAAACTAGGTCTATGCATAAAATTTTGAATGTGTAATCAGGTTCATGCATAACCATATGGATGTGAAACTCGGTCCATGCATAACATATTGACCAGAAATCAAGTCCATGTATAACCTTATTAGCATGAAAATTGTTCCATGCATAAAATTGTGAATATGCAATCAGCTTAATGGATAACATTGTGAACATGTAATCAGGTTCACACATAATCATATGTACATGCATTCTGGTCCTTGCATAACATTATGAACAAATACTAAAGTTCACTCATAGAATCGTGAATATGTAATCAGGTTCACAGAATATAATTATGGATAGGAATCTGGGTCCATGCATAAAATTTTTAACATGTAGTAAGGTTCAATTATAACATTTGGAACATGTAATCATGATCACTCATAAACCTATGGACATGCAACCAGGTCAATGCATAACATTGTGAACATGTATTCTAGTTCACACATGAAAATTATACTCATGGTTCATCCATCAATGGAAAATGAATTGGATTTGGATATATGTACAACTCATCTCATATTAAAATTCTTCATACATATACAATAAGGAAATTAAAACATTCATCATATCATGAACCATAAAATAAATGTGTTTTATAAATATAAAATCATAACCCACAAAATTAAATGGGTATCAATAAAATGTCATCGCATCATATAGAATGGAAAATAGATATGTTGAATAATCATTTAATCAAATAATAACTCTTGAAAAGAATCGAGATTCAGAAGAATATATACTATATAATATAAATAGATTGTATAAACGTGTAAACCGTAAAAGAGAAACATGTTTTATAAAGACCAGGACATTAAGAATAACCCATTCATAGAAAGGTTATGAATGGAAACTCTATACAATTTCCTAGAAGTTAATGAGTAACATCAACATATATCATTTTAGATGGAAAATAATTATGAAATATATTTCAAAATAATTTATTGATGAAAACAACCTTTCATATTTGAAAGCTTTTTTTTAATACAGAAAATCATTTAAAATTTATTTTCTTATATATTACCTTGAAAACTAATAAAAAAGAATTGTAATCATTTTGAAAACCTTTTTCCTCCAAAACATTTAATATGATATTCTGAAAATTTTAAAAACCATTATATTTGAAAACAAATTGAAAACATATAATTAATTCTTGAAATTTATTTGAATCCCATTTCTTTGAAAACACTATGATAATTTATAAATGAGGCTTTAAAACATTTTGAAAATAATGTTCCTCTAAAACTTATAAAAAATGTTGAAAAATAGTTTGAAAAAGATTTTCCTTGCAATTTACTTTAAAAAAATTTCATATAAATTATCCTTTTGAAAAAATGAAAAGGAAGCATCAATTAAATAATGGTGGATAAATCAACACATTTCGTTTGAGGTAAAAAGAACACTCAATTTTCATGGTAAAAAGGTTATCAAAATTACTGGTTTTGAAAGAGACAAGAATATTACTTTGAAAATATTTATAAAATGAAAAAGGGTAAACATTTCTATTAATGAATATATTATAAACGTATAATATTATTGGAAACCATTTTTAGAAAAAAAAATTAAAAGTAGTATAAATTTCTGACCGAAGAGTGTAATGTCGGGATTTTTTGAAAACATAATCTAAACTGTATTTTGTACCAAAGAGTAGAATAAATGTTACCAATATATGAATTATTCATCAATAACCATAGAATAATAATAATGATTATTTTTTTCTTGATATATGGATCATAAAATTTCATCAATGGAAGAATAAACATAAATAATCGTGAAAAGTGATGAGATTGTCACAATAAGCAATTATTACATGGTATCATGGAATTATAATCTCTATGTAAGAAATAAAATTACATGAAGATTAAAATACCTATAAAATACTAATATTAATTATATAACATGTAAAATGGACGTATATACACCTAGAATATATTGTTTAGGTGTATAACAAAACCTAATTCTCATAGAAGGAAAATTGAGACAAAACTGTTTTACCGATTTGGTAACTTTTAAAACATAAACCCCATGAAAGAAGGATTATAGAATGGATATGTGAATAAATATAATTTTAATTTTAATTTATATAGAATAAAAACATTTTCTATACATACACCACAAAAAAGGATAGAGTGGTGAACATATCATGTATCTTACAGAAATAATCATTGAGATGAAATCCCATTGCTATGTGCCTCGACTCTCATCGTACTCATACATGATTACTAATAATAAATATAATATTATTATAAATATATTATAGAATCATTATATCATATTGAATAATATATATGGTTTTATTATGATATTATATTACCTACTTGGTAATGATCCTATGTTGAGGTTTCCCTTTGGGTAATATTTTTTTGTTCTTCGAATGCCTTTAAATTTGTAAAATCTTTACTCCATATAATTATATAATTATTTCCATAATTTAAATTATTATATAAATATAATTTATATCCATTATATTTTTATTATAATATTCTATATCATAATTAATTACGATATGGAATACATCATTCATAGATACATTTAGTCATACGTACGCATGAATGTTGTTTCTATTATAGTTGTCGTATTGAAAAACAATAAAAAGAAATATAAGTGTATATGCATATAATATAATTAAATTATAATTATAATTTTTTATATAAAAATATTCAATATAAAAACATCCTTAATACATTCCATGTAGATTGGGAATGAATCACATCACTTTGAGTTGGTGGTAGTCGACACTTCCTCAAAAGAAACTACCCCATTTACACCAAATGGAGTGTAAAAGTATATGTGATTTAAAAGGAATAGAGTATATTAAAGACATAATAATATAATATATGAAATATATAAAAATAGTTTCAATCAAAATGGCCACCATTATAAGATGTAAGGGAAAAAAATGATCCATCATTGTTTCGTGTGGCAGTAGATCGCCGCACACAGAAACAATATTATTGTTACCCATTAGATGGAGTTGTGTGTAAGTTTAAGTAAAAATATTTATATAAAAACATATATTTATATTTATTATATTTTCTTTTTATAATAATGGTTAATATTATTTTAGGTTTTGTATAATGGAAGTGAAACTATAGATCTCATGATAAGATGTTACCTCTAAATCAGGTAAGTCCATCTGGTTTGTGCGAAAATGATTCACTGAAAAATTTTCTGCCCAATGGGAGAAATCAATGAGTAAGGTAGAGATGTTTGTATAATATTTTATCATATTTTTGTATATAAAATATCTTTGATAGGTGTGATGAATGGAGATAGGTGGTGGCCTTTTATAGGGAAGGAAAAGGAACCACATTGAATTTTTGAAATCAAGTTAGCAGTATACATGTTCTTAACTAAAAAAGTGATAAAAACACACCAAAATCATGAATTAAAGTTTTTTGGGCATAATATGTAAATGAAATGGGTTTTTTCCAAGTTTATAGGTTTTTTGGGTCCATAATATTTAGTTTTGGTCCCAAATTATGCTTAAATTGACCTTAATCGATGTGATTAATTTTAATCACTTTTACTAATCTTTTTGGTCAAAAAAGTAAGTTTATGTCATTATAATCTAAATATTATTGTTATTAAAATGGTGTTTTTTTGGTTTTTATAAATTCAAATTACATTAATGAAAAAATAACGACTAATTTTAATCTCGCAGACATAATGAAAGAGAATGTTTTTAAAGTAAAACATAAAAAATGTTTATTATGTTTTTAGATTAAATTTCAATGTGAAATTGATTATAATGGCTTAATTATTTTAATAGATGTATTATTAAAATAAAGTGACCTTAAAAAAATTAAAATATAATTTATCATTAATAATAATATAATCGAAATGGTAGTTTCTAACTAAAATTTAGTATTTTTGACAATTCATCAAAAAATGATTTTTCTCATAAAAATCCCAAAAATGAATCCAAATATAATTTCAGAATTATAACATCAGAAATGAATTTTATTTTATCAAATTAAATTTATATAGTTGTCTCAATTTAATTTAATTTTTTTCCATAGAAGGACATGATGTCTATTTCATTTGAGAAAATAGTATTTTTAAACATATAAATACATTACTAAAAATATATATTTTATTAAAAATATGACTTATTTATATTTATTCATTATTGAATATATTTTAAAAGTTTTTATTATGATTTATATTACTATGTTCAAAAGCTGCATTATAATTACCTTGATTAAATAATTTTAACAATAAGATGATGTTTCATAGAAAACTTTTGTGTTGTGTGTAACAAACACCAAGTCAGAGTTCTGGGTAGAAAAATACATCTTAGTATTTCATATAACATAAGTAAGTATTTCATGTAGTACAAGCCAAGTCAGTATTGCGTGTAGCTATGGCTGAGTTGGTATTGTGTGTGAAAGGAATGTTTGGCTTAGAGTTCTTAATATATATATATATATAAGAACAATTTCTAGTGTCATGTGAAATGAACAATATCATAAATATAAAAAAAATTCAAGAAAAAATAGTTTACAAAATCATGAGGTGTTACGCAATCATTTTTTCATAACTATGACTTGTGATATCAACCTTATATCCTTTCAAAAACATACCATTTCATCCTAAATTAATCAAGTGATGCACTTACCTTATCCAGTTCAAGTTATAAGAATGGTATTATCCATTTATCAATATAATAAATATTTAAAAATGATGGATTGGATTTATCATGGTAAACCCAAGGAAGACCTGAACATTGGTGCTGACAGATGGTAAAAGCTAAAAAACCCAATTATGAATAACAACCTACATAGAATGGTTTTCATTGTGGACTTAATTGATTAAATTTATTGGAATATATGGAATGGATATTAGAATATGATTCTAATTACTACATACATGACTTATAAATTGTAATACCTGACCCCAGTTTCCCAGAGTCGATGCATTATTATATAACATTTTCATGATCACAACAGATCTAATCCCGAAAGACCGATCTATTTAGAAGCTTTGGAAGTACTAGGTACATACCAATGTTTTAAATTAAACAATAAAATGAAAAACAATAACAACATTATCTCCTTTTAACACATTCATATCCCTTAGACTATCCCTCAAGGCCAGTCATAATATACTTTTTGCATCTAAGGAAAAATAAAACATAGAAAGGGGTGAGCTCATGTTCTTGGTAAGGATAAAAATATAGTTGAAACATTCATAAATAAGAACAAACATTTAGGTCTAGGTATAATACTAAAACACAAGCCTTTTAAACATAAACATCAACATAATATGAAAAATATAAATCAAATAATTCCATTTACTTATTCACATGGATATTCTACTAGTTGAATAATCACATTCAATATCAACAAAATTTTTTGAAATGATGGAATGCATAATGTCAGACATCATAACCAGAGAGTCATGGCGTCGTTACAAAACTAACAATAATATTTTGTTGAAGTACTTTTTCTGAGACACAATTTTGTCTCATGAGACCTACCGATGCATCGAGGTGCTATAGCGGGCTCCACTCGTCACTTACTAAGTCCAATGCATTCCTCATATGAAAAAGGTTAAACATAACATAAAAATTCCTGTTAAAACTAGCATAAGAAAGGTTAATAATTTAAACATAATCCATGAATGGTATACAAATAACACATCCACATTCAAACATATCACAAAACCTTCAATAAAATATGGATCATTGTATAATATTATATAAACTTCAAACAAGTGTAAAATGCATTAAAGGATATTGAAATAGATGAAATCCAAAGCATTTGAGGGAAATATCTATTTCTATTCTGAAATAATTTAAAATTCACATAATTTTAAAAGAAAACATTTATTTCGAAAATATCCTTGAATATTTTAAGGGAATATCTAAAGGTGTTATAAGGGAGTAAATAGCTTCAATCATCGTATAAGTTAAAAAACATTCCTTAATTTTGTGGAAAAGGTCATAAAGGACCTATTTTGGAAAAAGATGGAAATATTTTTTATAAACATTTTATAAAAAGTCAAATAAGGGTATAAATAACATTAACCCATAGTCTAGGTAAAAGTAATTTTTTTGAAATACCTTTTTAATGAAACACAAATGTGGATGCGAAAGAGGTCCCAATAGAGACTTACATATTAACAACCTCAGATAACTAAATATATTGTAGAATTAACCTTTACCTTGTACTTTTCATTGATCAAGGGTATGTTAACCTTCTGTATAATATTTAAATATTTGTTATTAAATGATACAAGAACCAAATACATAAATATAATATGATATATGATCTTCTAATATTACATTGTTTATAATATTTCAGTATTATCATTGTTTCTGGTGTTAAATGATTTATTTTCCATTACATGTCTTGTTATACAAGTCATATTTGTTAGGGATAAAATGTATTTTATTCATTACCAAAATGATATTATATTCTTAGACATTATTTCTAATCATAAAATGAAAATTATTCTGGAATAGTTACGATGGGGAATGAATCTCATTGCGTTCATGGAGATGGTAATCCGTACGTACGCATGAGCGATAATACCATTCTATTGATGGTGAAATTTTATGTAATTGGATGTTATATCATATATAAATAATCCTTCAAATTTTTCATTTTTTTACATCAGTTATACATCATTATTATACCCATCCAAATAATAAAGTGTTGAATAACAACTACACCATGAGGTGGAGATAGTAGGCCCCACGCACACATGTATGGAGACATTGTCATTCATAGGACAGATTAAAATAATGAATATGGTTGTACCATATTTATAATAACATCACAGTATGTTGAAGGTACTATAGTTATTATATTGGTATACAAACAATAAAGAAAGTGGAAGTGGAAGAAGAAGATAAATTTAAGTGAGGCGATTGAATTATTACTTCTTCTTCATGTGATTCCTTTTGATTTGATCAAAGGGGATACATAGGATGGATTTACGATCAATGAAATGCCTCTTAGATGAAGGGAGGGTAGTTTGGAGGATATTTGTGTAGGGGATGGCTGAGCCAAATGGCTTCGGAGATGTGATTTTTTAAAGAAGAGGAAGTACCCCTTTGTAAGAGAGGTGATGGTCACATTAGGAAAAGCTTGAAATATTATTTTATTATACAATCATTTTCTGTTTATCATGGATAATGAAGGATTTATTTTGAGGATAAGGCGGGGATGGGTCCAAAAACCCTCAACTAATAGGTTTTATATAGGTTTTGGTCACCATATTAACCTTATATTTTAGATTTAACTCTTTGTTAAATAGTTTATCTTTTACGATGTATTATTGTATTATTTTAAGAAAGTGTTAATAAACACACTATAAAAGGACAAGAGAACCCCCAAGGGGTTAATTAATGATATATATATTATTATACATGCCCATTGGCCGATCCTTAGATTTTTTAAGTCTATTATATTATTAAATAATATAGTATTTGTTTTAAAAACTCATTTATGTTAATTTTGACACAATTTAGTAATTGATTTTTGTGGAAGTCATAAAAGTATGAATACTTCTAAAAAAATTGATTGAATTAACCCTAACCTGTAATATTGATATAGAAAATAGTTGTAATGCATCAAAATATAAATTTATATTTAATTGGATATTTATATCATCAATTACATTAAGCTTTCAATAAAAATATATTTACCACATCATAATTATGTCATAAATAAATTTTATTATTTAATGTCTAAAAATTATAAATACAGAACCATTATTTAGTAAATATTTTTTTTATCTTTTTAATGATTATTTTTAGTAGATTTAATCTTATGTATAACCCTATATTAAAAAAGTTTTAGTTTTGAAAATTGGAATTAAACACATTTAACTCTTTTTTAAATAAAACAATAATAAATGTCCTAATATAATCCTAGTGAACCATAAGGATCATATTTTATTTCTTTGTTTTATTTTGGGCGAAATACCCTTTTCTAATAGAACTAGTTTAGGTGTTAGGGTAATTGTTATATCATTTTTACCTTTAATTACCCTATTTACTTTTAACTATGGTAAATAAATGTCAAAAGTAACTATTCACCAAAAAATATTTTCATCTTCTTGAACCAAATTTATCTTACTAATGTCAACTATGACTCTCTTATTTTTAAAATTCAATTCACAAAAGTGGTAAAATTACATTTTATGAAAATTTTTAAATGCGCCTAGAAAGTGGGTAAAAGACTGTAAAAAGTTCAATAAAATTTTATATATATAATATTATTATAATATGAATCAAATGAAATAAATTGAAAATATATTGGTATTGTGTATTTGTTTTTACGTAAAATAACCTTAAATAACATAATTAATTATTTAAATTAAAATTCTGTTTTAAATAATAACGTAGTGTTTTTTATTATTCATCAATAATTGAAATATTTCAGAAAAATACCTAAAACTCACCCTAAGATAATTTTGATACTTCTAATCCAAAAATGAATGTCTATTTTGAAAAATAAAATTTATAATATATTAAAAAGTGTGTATTACTATTCATAACGACATTTTTGGTTTGACTTGGTGTGTTATAATTCTTTCTTGCGTACATCGCAAGCTATTGCATTATTAAAAGGGAAACATATCGTTGAAGATTAGGGTCTTACATTCTCCCCAACTTCAAATACTTTCATCCTAAAAATTTATAGAATACTACTATACAAAATAATTTTGGTGGTTCTTCATCATATGTTTCTCGGGTTCCCACGTTGCCTCTTCTATTTTATGGTTTCTCCATAGAACATTCACCAGATGAGTCGTTCGATTTCTCAACAATTGTTATCTGGTATCAAGAATTCTGATAGGCTCTTCGTAATAAGATAGGTCAGGTTCCAGTTCGATTTCTACATAGGTGAGTACATGAATTATGTCAGGCATGTACTTTCTCAACAATGATACATGGAACACATCCTGAACTTTGGAGAGACTTGGCGGCATTTTTAAACTATAAGCTACAAATCCAATTTGTTCTATAATTTTGAAAGGTTCAATGTCACTGGGACTCAATTTACCCTTCTTACTAAAATTTATAACTCCCTTCCATGGAGACACCTTCCTCAAAATGTGATCTCCTTCATTAAATTCCATATCCTTCCTTCGGTTATCGGCATAGCTCTTTTTCATATTTTGAGCTTCTTTGATGTGGGTTTGGATAACCTTCTCCTTTTCCATTGTTTCCTCAACAGGTTCTGGGCCTATGATTTTTCTTTCACAAACATCATCCCAACAAGTTTGAGTGAGACATCTATTTACCTATAACGCTTCATATGGTGCCATTCGAATACTTGAATAGAAGCTATTGTTATAGATAAATTCAAAAAGAGGTAAATACTGACCTCACATACCCTAAAAATCATTTGAGAAAGATCTAAACATGTCTTATAAGGTTTTAATAGTCCATTCTGATTGTCCATCAGTTTTAGGGTGGTAGGCAGTGCTCTAACGAAGTACTGTATCCAAGGCTTTCTAAAGACATTTCTAGAATCTTGATGTAAAATAGGGATCACGATCAGAAAAAATCGATATGGGTACTCCATGAAGTCTTACAACTTCATTAATATATAGTCTTGCATAAATTTAAGTGGTAAATCTTCTCTTATAGAAAGAAAATGTGCTGAATTTGTAAGATGACAACAATGAAACATACTGCATCATTCCTTCAAGGAGTCTCTGGTAGTCCCATGACAAAGTCCATCATAATATCATCCCATTTCCACTCAGGTATGGGAAGAGGTTTCCTGAATCTTCTAGGATTTTTTTCTTCAAGCTTTCCTATGTTAACAAACAATACATCTTGAAACATAATCAACAATCTCACTCTTCGTGTTTTCCCACCAAAAATGTTCTTTCAAATCTCAATACATCTCAGTGCTACAAAGGGGTATAGAGAAATTGGAGGTATGAGCATCATCCAAAAATTCCCTTTTTAGATCATGTATATCAGGAACACAAAGTCTCCTTCCAAATTTCCAAATTCCTTCTTTATATACAATGTCAATCAATCTACCATCTTTTACAGCTATAATTTTCTTTTTAAACTCTTCATCATCAGTCTAATAACTTTTTATCCATTATAGTAAAGATGGTTTGGAAACCATTTGAAAAATTATTGATGTTTCACCTTCCATGATTATTCCCATATACATATTTACTAGATCCATAAACATAGGATTTCATTCAACTCTCATATTATTCAAAAATCCATGACCGTTTCTGCTCAAAGCATTTTCCACCTAATTTTCCTTGCACGGGTGGTAGTGTATAGTGCAACCATAATCCTTGAGTAGTTCAATCCATCGTCTTTACCTCATGTTGTGTTTTTTATATGAGAAAATATACTTGAAACGCTTGTCATCGGTATATATCTCACATTTTCAACGTAACGATTGTGTCTCCATATATTCAAAGAAAAGATTATAGCTGCTAATTCAAGATCATGAGTGGGATAGTTTGGTTCATTATTTTTAGCTATCGTGATGCATAGGCAATAACTCAATTGTTCTCCATAAGAAAACAACCAATTCACTTCATTGAACCATCACTATAAATAACAAACTCATAATTTCCTGAAGGTATAGTGAAGATATGAGTATTGGATAATATTCTCTTAAGTTCTTCCAGACATTATTCATACTCTTTTTTCTAAACGAATTTAACTTATTTACATTTGAGCTTGGTTAATTGGTTTTCCAATCAGGAAAAATTCTGGACGAAACACCAATAATAACCTACATAACCAATAGAACTGCGTAGCTCAGTTGTACTCATCGATGTTGTCCATTCTTGGATTGCCAGGGTCTCTAAAGGATCAACCAAGATTCCAACCTTTGAGACAATAAGGCCAAGAAAATAAATTTCCTAAATCCAGAATTCACACTTTCTAAAATTCCCATATAATTCATTTCTTCTAAGGGTTTTCAGAATAGTAAAAAAGTGATTAACATAATATTCATTGCTTTTTGAGTATATCAAGATATCATCAATAAATAACACTACAATGTAACTAATATATTACTTGAAAACTCTATTCATTATATCCATGAAAATAGAGGGTGAATTATTCTATCCAAAAGGCATTACTGTAAACTCATAATGCTCGTACCAGGTTCGAAATGATGTTTTTGGAATGTCTAACTTCTTCACACACAACTGATGATATCTAGTTCGAAGATCAATATTTAAAATATATTGATCTCCAATAATTTGGTCAAATATATAATTAATGTACGGTAGGGGATACTTTTTCATTATTTTTATAGCATTGACCTCCCCCTAGTCAATGCACGACCTCATAGATCCATCCTTCTTCTTATAAAAAATAATAAGAGATCCCCAAAGAGAAAAATATGGGAAACTAAATCCATTTATTATTCAATTATTCTATTTCTTTCCTCAGTTCCACTAATTACACATTGGCCATTATATAAGGGGTCTTCTATATGGGCCTTGAACTAGGAATTAAATCAATGCAAAACTCAATTTCTCATTCTATAAGATGTCCTGGTAAATCCTCTGGAAACACATTAACATATTATTTCCCAATAGGTGCATCCTCTATTTGAACATTATCTTCCACACCCATATATATATATCATTATCTTCCTCCACAATAATTGAATTTAGTTGACCTACTTGGGGTGGATCTTAATAATAATCATGTGGTGAAATTTTTGCTCAAAAGTTAAGGTACTCCTTATCATCATCGAAAATTGTAACCTCTTTATTCTAACAATAAATTTTTTCCTCATGGTCCAAAATCCAATCCATTTAGAGGATTATATAAAATTCAATCATGGGTATGATGATCAGATCATCTAAAAAAGAAAATTTATATGCCCTAATGGGAACTGATTTATAAAACATAGTTACAATGATACATCCCTTAGGAGATTTTACTTACAACTCCCTTTTTATGTAAAACTGTAATTATCTAATTTTCATAGAAAATTTAGAAGATATGAAACAATGCGATGATCTAGAATCAAATAAAGCATTGGATAAACCAGAGGAAACCATTAAATTTTTCACCACCACGTCTTTCATAGCTTCAACCTCAGCAGTAGTGATCACATAAGTTTGGCGATACTCCTTTGGCCTTTTCCGTGGAATGTTTCCTTGGATCTTTGGAAATTGATTTGCATAATGCCTCATTTCTCTATAATTGTATAATTCAACATTGAAATCGCCTTTCTTTCCCATGAAATCACGAGCTTGGTGGCTTTTTTCACCACACTTGTAATATAATCCCATTCCCTTCAAGAAAGTACCAGGGTGTTTCTTCCCACAATTACCACATGATGGATATTAAAATTTTTACTTCTTCCCCTTATTTCCATTAATAGAGTTTCCATAAGATCCCTTCTTCACTTTATATTGATTAAAATCATAATACATAGAAAATTCTTTTTCTTCCTTGATAGCACATGAGACAATATCTTCATATTATGAGATGTGTTGTGAGAATAATTCTCGATGGAGAAATGGTTTTAACCGATCAAATAATTGATCAATATTACTCCTTGGGTTATTTATATAATCTATTTCATTCCTTTCTAACCTTGTAATTATTCCTCATATTTTGTGAAATTCTCATTTTCTTTTTTCTTGAGACTCATAAATTGTGTTTTCATATCTGCTCGATGGTCCCGAGGAATGAATTTTTCTATGAAAATATCATTAAACTCCCTCCATTACATATTTGATACTTATTGTAGTACCCCCAATTTCTGGTATGTAACCATAAATTGATGCTTTTCATGGTTATAATGTTAAGGGTGACAAATGAGAGAGTTGGGAGAACTTGGAATGAGTTTTGGGGAAAAAAGGGAAGTCGCGCGGGAGGAACACTATTTCTCTAAACCATGCGGCCAAACCCTGCAGAGTTCGTTTGGGAGGCACGTGCTTCCACATGGTCGGTGCATGGTTTGTCTAACCATGAATCCAAACCATACGAGAAGGGTGGATGAGGTAGTATCTAACACACAGTTAGCGCACTGTTTGTCAAACGGTGCGGACTAACCGTACGATCACTTAAAATTAGATCCTTAAATTGTGGATCTAACTCTTTTTGCCTCTAATTGCCTCATTAAAGATCCCAAGCAGCCCTAAATTGGCATTTTGGTTCTCCTAAGGTTGAATAGGGTTCTCCCATTGTTCCGGAGGCGATCCGAGGGCTTCTCTTGGCGAATCGAAGCCAGAATCATGAGGTATGTGATTGTTCTCCTTCGTTCTTGAAAGGTTTCTTAGATCTACTTAGATCTACTTCTCATATTCTCTCAGTTTATTAGATCTACGCCCATTATGGGTATATCTAAGTGTGTGGATGCCAAATATGATGATATTTGGTCTTGGTTGTGTTAGGAGAAGAGATCTATGGAGGATTCACGGAGTTTTGACCTGGGGTTCTTGAAAGTTCTTTGTCTGTTGCTTGGTTTCACCTTTTTGTTGAGGTAGGTGGCTTCAATCTCGATTCCTCTTTCATAGAACTTGATGGATTAGTTAAATTTGTTTTAATTTCATGGTTTTGATTGGGAAATTTTGTTGAAAATCATGTTATAAATTCTTTTTTAGTGATGATTTATGGGTTTGATGGAATTGTGGAAAATTGAAGGAAGGGGTTGTGCAATGTGTTTTGGTATCTTGATTTTTAAATAGTGGTTTTAAAATATGGATTTTCTAGAGTTGGAAAAAGGGTTTTTCTTCTTGAATGAAATGGTTTTCAATAAATGGTTCGATGCTTTATTGAATGGTTTTGAACACACTTAGTTTGGGCATGGATTGCATGGGTTGTGGTGTGTGTTCATATGCATTGGGATGGATAAGGGAAAGAAGTACCCGTATAAAAATGTTAGGATCGATAAGGGTGAGAAGAAACCCCATCAAAAGGGATATATAATGTTGTGAAGTACACCCTTCAAGTTATTTCACTAAGTGATGACTTAGTGAAAGGATAACTCACCACTCACAAGTACTGGGAGGTCCAGGTTGCATGCATGGTTTGTTGTGTGGATATGTGAACTGGAATGAATTTTCCAAAATGGAAATGGGATCTTAATTAGAAACTTGTCATTGTTTCATTTCTTGAGAAAGATGGGTTTTTTTGGAAAATGGTTTTGACGTGGAACTTGTTATATTGTGAACTGTTTTGGAATTGTTTGATATAAATTGTTTTATATAAATGTGCTAACATGTTTTATACTAGAGGCATTGGTTGGGAAGTAATTGGGGAAAACCTAATGAGTTTCATTACTCACCCCCTGCTTTGGCACGTTGGTGCTTTTGCAGATGTCATATACCGGGACATTTGAAAAGGTAAAGTGTCACATGTGTAGAGCACTGCTTCCTGAAACATGGGCTGGTTTGTGATGTTGGATCTTGGAGCTTGTGGAGCATGGAGTAGGGTTGTTGTCTTATAGTCTTTCAGTTTTTTCCGCTATTTACTCTGATGTTTTAATTTTGGTTTCTGATGTGGTACTCTTGGTCGGTTTATGATATTATAAATGGTTGTGTTGTCTTAGTTTTATCGTGCATCATTTTAGTTGTTTGGTTTGATTATGATGGTTGGTTATGTGGTATGTTTTCAAAGGGTAAATCATCTCCCACTTGTTTTGAAACCCTTTGGCACTTATTTCCAGCCTTTGGCACCTTGGGGATGTCACTTAAGGCCTAGTAATGACTCGTTGAGATCTAAAGCCAAATAGAATTGGTGGGTCATTACAAATGGTATCTGCTTGTTCGGTCCTTCCCATACAAGTAGTCATCGATGTTCTTGGTCTTGGAGTTGAAATTCCTTCTTGTATATTACTTGAGTTAAAATCTTATATAGGAGTTGGATTTTCAGAACATGAAAGGTATAGCATAAAAGGACGTAGCTAAACTGTTTATTTTGAACTTTAAGTTACCAGGGTGTTGGGTACATAAGTGTTTTGGATACACTTCTTGAATGTTGGAAATCTCATTGTCGTGGGTTTAGCCAATGAGAGGATCATGACATGCATTGTAGAGGAATGAATTCCCACTTGTATTTCATATCTTATTATGAGGAATGAGTAATAATTTTGTGAATGGTGACAAATTTTGAAAAATGCGGGAATTTTTTACAACCAAAACACTTTGAAAAGAGGGTATTTGGTGTATTTTGAAAATAGATTGATTCTAAATAAGAATGTTGAATGTTTTAAAAAATTATTGTACATGAGAAAAGTTTTTTTTGAAAGAAATGTGGTGATAGTTGATGTGATAGAATTTTAAATTCTAAGCCTTCAGTTTTTAGGAAATAAGACGAACAACGTGCGTTGTTTGTATATAAAATGGCACCTGCTAGGCATCGTTGAAACGAAACGGAAGAGGCTACGGAGAATGTGGTTGCAACTGAACCACGTGTGAACTAAGAGCTAGTTCATAGTATTGTTCAAGCGTTCCAGGATGTGGACATGGGGAATCAGAGGGATGAGTCAAGTCATGTAGACCATTCCGTGCAGTTCTAGAAGAAGAACCCACCCATATTTCGGGGTGATTCTGAATGAGAAAGGGTGGAGGTGTGGCTGAGTTGGATGAATCATATCTTCGATTTCATCGTCACACCAGTAAAGTTGAAAGTAAATCCGGTGACATATATGATCGAGGATCTTACACGTTAGTGGTGGGATTTAGCGGTACATTCTAAATTGGATGAAGGCCTTACATGGGAGGATTTTGAATAATTTTTTGACAAACAATTATATCCTCAGACTTTCAAGATTTAGAAAATGATAGACATATTCAGCTTGAAACCGGAGAGCCTCTCTATCACAGAGTATGTAGCTAAGTTCATGAATTTAGTCTATTTTTCACCAGAGGTTGCGGTATGTGCTGCTTTGGAGGAACTCATCTTTGAATCGGAACTAAGGCCGGAGATTTGATCGAAGACTGGGGTTCTATGTATTGCATATTATACAGAAATGGTAAACTGAGCAACAATAGATAAATGAGACATATCAGGAGTTATGGGAGGAGGATGTATGATGATACACATGGGAACAGATGGGAACTCTAATGCTCAGAACCAGCGGAAGAGGGACACCTACTTCCAAGGTGGGAGTGCGAATCAGAATCAGATGGCTGGATCGGTGAATCTTCCTCCACGAACCATGATGAAGGCTGGGTGTTTTCAATGTGGATCAACTGATCACATAAAGCAAGAGTGTACAATGCAACGTAGACAATGTCACAAATGCAAGAAGATTGGGAATTCACAGTACTATTATAGATATTATCTAAGGTTGGGTTCGCGTGACACTTCTCAGGCATCGCAAGCATCGTTTGCTTCAACAGGACAAGGACACCAGAGTTAGTCTTGTCAGCAGGACAGATCTAGCCATGGTGATTCTCGAAATACCATGACTCCTCAACCATGGAAATCTCAGCAAGGCAACACGGAGAACAATGCAGTGATGAAGAAATTGTATGGAGCTGAGCAGATGATTGTTGATGATCAGGCTGAACCATCAATAGTAGGAGGTATGATTCTTTTGAATTCTACCTTTGTGCAAGTGTTGTTTTATACCGGTGCGTCACATTCCTTCATTTCTTCTCATGCTTTTGACTTGCTATTTTTAAAAATGGAAATGAATCTTTCTATCCTGAAACTAAAAAATCTCCTGGGTGAAAGGGAATGTCAAGTCTTCATGTGTCGAGCATGTGTTGTAACTATTGATGGAGCTGAGATGGAATGGGACTTCTCCATGTTGGATATGGATGTCTATGATGTAATCCTGGGTATGGATTCGTTGACAGGGTTTAAGGCTCACATCAACTGTTATAGAAGAATGGTTAGTTTCACGACCGAGGACGACATCGACCATCTCTTTTTAGGATAAAGGATAGTAAAGAAAGGAGAACAGAGCTTGTTAGCACCGATGGTGGGAATGATATTACACCAATTGGCAACGTTGACCTTGGCATCGATGGAAGAGATTGAGGAAAATAGTTTTCCAGCTGTGGTGGATCAATTTTTAGATGTCTTTCCCAAGAACTTCTTAGGGTTACCACCTCTAAGGGAAGTGGAGTTTACGATTGATCACCTTCCGGGGACCAGTCCTATCTCACTTCAATCTTATAGGATGGCACCAATGGAGTTAATGGAATTGAAAGTGCAGTTAGAGGAGCTTAAAAGAAAGGGATTCATTCATCCAAGCATGTCTCCATGGGATGAACCGGTTTTGTTCATGAAGAAGGCAGACAAATCACTTTGGTTGTGTGTTGATTATCGTAAGCTTAACCAAGTTACGATAAAGAATAGATATCCACATCCACCCATTGATGACCTGTTTCATCAATTGAGGGGAGCTCAGTGGTTCTCCAAGATTTAATTGTAATCAGGATCACACCATTTGCGAGTTCAAAAGGAGTATTTTCCGAAGACAGCTTTCAGAAACAGATATGACCACTACGAATATGTAGTCATGCCTTTCGGTCTAACGAATGCACCAGCGGTCTTCATGGATTTGATGAATCGTATATTTCAGCAATATCTGGATTTTATTGTTGTGGTGTTTGTGGATGACATATTGGTGTATTCAAGAACAAGGGCGGAGCATGACCAATACATGGTGATAGTGTTGGAAATCTTGAGAGACCATCAGTTTTATGCCGAATTATCAAAGTGTGATTTTTGGATACAAGAAGTACATTTCCTTAGCCATGTCCTTTCCAATAAAGTCATTTTAGTTGATCTTGAATAGATATAAGACGTTATCTCTTGGCAACCATCAAGGAATGTGTTTGAGATATGAAGTTTTCTTGGTGTAGCAGGTTACTACCGACACTTTGTGCGTGATTTCTCACGACTAGCGTCACCAATGATAGATCTGACAAAGAAGAATTCTCCATTCCAATGGACAGAAGAATGTCAGAAGTCTTTCCAGGAACT
This sequence comes from Viscum album, assembly GCA_963277665.1. Taxonomy (NCBI): domain Eukaryota; kingdom Viridiplantae; phylum Streptophyta; class Magnoliopsida; order Santalales; family Viscaceae; genus Viscum; species Viscum album. Next base: position 831,835,144 of record OY728159.1, on the reverse strand, counting down.
AAAGGTTTATCTTACATTGACACCTATCTTGATCTTTTCAGAATCAGGACGGGGCTATGTGGTGTTTTGTGATGCTTCGGGAACAGGATTGGGTTTTGTTCTCATGCAAGGAGACCATGTTGTTGCTTATGGTTCAAGGCAGTTGAGAGTGAACGAGAAGAATTACCCAACACATGATTTGTAGTTAGATTTAGTAGTACATGCTTTGAAAACATGGAGACACTATCTCTTTGGAGAGAAATATACTGTGTTTATGGATCACAAAATCTTAAAACACATTTTCTCACGGCACGATTTGAATCTAAGGTAGAGGAGATAGATGTAGTATCATAAAATGTTCAACTTTGACTTAATGTATACACCAGGTAAGGGAAATTCGATGGCCGATGCATTAAGAAGGATGTCGTATTCGAATTTGGAAAAGGAAGATTCAGACGAATTGTAGTTGATGTTGGTCTTAGCCAACATGCGCGTGGAATGTGAAAACCGAGGTGATGTTACAGTTTTCTTTTCAGCAATGCTTGTTCCGGATCTGGTAAAAGTGGTCAAAGAGGCACAAACATCTAATGCTGAATGTATGGTAATGAGTTCAAAACTCAATGGTGGGGAGACCATCGATGGCTGGAAACTAGATGTTGCCTCAGTTTTGTGTTTCAGAGATCAGATGGTTGTACCTATAGTTTGTCTGGAACAACTCTTTAATGCATACCACCATTAAAGATGGGCTATATATCCGAGTAAACAGAAGATGTATAAGGCACTAAAGGTGTAGCTTTGGTGGAGAGGCATGAAAAGGAAGGTGTCCGAGTTCATCTCGCGATGCTTAACTTGTCAGCAGGTTATAACAGAGCATCATAGACCAGCCAGTATGTTACAGTCTTTACCTATCCTAGTGTGAAAATGGGAGTAGATAGCAATGGATTTTGTTATAGGTCTCCCATGAACGGTCTGGAAACATGATTCCATTTGGGTGATAGATGATCGTCTAACCAAGTCGGCCCATTTCATCTAGATTTGTGAAACTCATACGGTGGAAGATCCTTCAAAAATATATATCTGAGAAGTGGTAAAGAGACATGGTGTACTAGTGTCTATAGTCTGAGATAGAGATTTGATGTTCAAATCTCGTTTCTGGAAATCATTACAGCAAGCTCTGTGGACTCAGTTGATGATGAGTATGGCATATCATCCTCAGATAGATGGGAAATATGAGTAGACGATACAAACATTAGAAGACATGTTGCAGGCTTGTGTAATAGTCTTTCGTGGCTCATGGGATGAGCATATACCCTTATTAGAGTTCTCAGACAACAACAACTATCAAGCCTCGATACATATGGATCCGTTTGAAGCATTTTATGGGCGTCCTTGTCGTTCTCCACTATTCTGGGTGGAAACTGGTGAAACATCACTAGTCGGGCTGAGCCTTGCCCAAGAAACAACGGAGAAGATTTAGTTGATTAGAAAGTGGATGGAGACGGCTCAAAGTTGTCAGAAATCTTATGCAGATCACTGTTGCAGACCGTTGGAGTTCGTTGTGGGTGATCCAGTATTCTTGAGGATCTCTCCAAGGCTTGGACATCGTCATTTTGGGAAGTAGGGAAAATTATCCCCTCAAAAAATAGGCCACTTTGAGATACTGGAATGGGTTGTAGAGTTGGCCTATCGGTTGGAATTACCACCATTGTTCAGTTCAGTGCACAATGTATTCCACGGATCTCAGTTAAATAAGTATCAACACGATCCTGACCATGTTATCAAATGGGATCACGTTGACCTAGTTTCGGATGCTTCGTTGGTACATATCCCTTTACAAATTGTGGATAGGCAGGATAATGTCTTACATGGGAAAATCATCGATCTAGTGCAGGATTTGTGGCACCATGGTCAGATTCAAGAAGAGACTTGGGAACGCAAGAAAGAAATGAGAGAGCAGTGGCCAAAACTCCTTCAGAAAAACATTGGTTTTCTACTTTATGGGGATGGATAGGCCAATGGTGGGGAGAATGTAGTACCCCTGGTTACTATTATGTAACCCTTACTTGATTATTTTCATGGTTATAAAGTTAAGGGTGACAAATGGGCGAGTCTGGAGAACATGGAATGAGTTTTTGGGAAAAAAGGGAAGTCACATGAGAGGTGAACGGTTTGTCTAAACCGTGTGGCCAAACCGTGCAGTGTTGGTATGGGAGGCAATGTATTCTGCACGGTCAGCACATAATTTCTCTAAATGTGTGGCCAAACCATGCGAGAAGGGTGGCCAAGTCAGTGGCTAACGCACGGTTAGTGCATGGTTTGTCAAACTGTGCGGACTAACCACGCGGTCACTTAAAATTAGATCCTTAAATTGTAGATCTAAATCGTTTGACCTCTAATTGCCTCATTAAAGATTCTAAGCGGCCCTAACTCGGGATTTCAGTTGTATTAAGGTCAATGCACGTTCTCCCATCATTCCGGAGGCGATCTGAAGGCTTCTCTTGGCGAATCGAATCCAGATTCTTGAGGTATGTGATCGTTCTCCTTCGTTCCTGAATTGTTTCTCAGATCTATAGTGATCTACTTATCGTCTTCTCATGGATTCTTAGATCTAGGCTTGTTATGGGTAGATCTATGCCCTTTATGGTTAGATCTATGTGTGTGGATGCCAAATATGACGAGATTTGGTCTTGGTTGTGTTAGGAGAAGAGATCTAAAGGGGATTCTTTGTGTTTTGACCTGGTGTTCTTGAACGTTCTTCGTCTGTTGCTTGGTTTCGCCTTTTTGTTGAGGTAGGTGGCGTCACTCTCGATTCCTCTTTCTTAGAACATGAAGGCTTAGTTAAATTTGTTTTAATTTCTTGGTTTTTATAGGGAAATTGTGGTGCAAAGAATGTTATCAATCCTCTTTAGTGATGATTTATGGGTTTGATGGAATGGTGGAAAATTAAAGAAAGGGGTTGTAAGTGTTTTGGTTTCATGATTTTAAAATAGTGATTTTAAAATATGGCATTGATAGATTTGGAAAAAGGGTTTTTCTTCTTGAAGTAAATGGTTTTCAATAAAAGGTTTGATTCTTTATTGAAAGGTTTTGAACACATTTGGTTTGGGCATGTATTGCATGGGTTGTGGTGTGTGTTCATATGAATTGGGATGGATAAGGGTGAGAATTACCCCCATCAAAAGGTTGGGATGGATAAGGGCGAGATGTACCCCCATAAAAAGGAATGTATAAGGTCGTGAAGTACCCCCATCAAGGTAGTTCACTAAGTGACGACTTAGTGAAAGGATAACTCACCACTCGCGAGTATAGGGATGTCCAGGTTTGATGCATGGTTGGTTGTGTTGATATGTAAACTAGAATGAATGTGCCAAAATGGAAATGGGATCTTAATTAGAAACTTGTCTTGGTTTCTTTTCTTGAGACTGATGGGTTTTGTTGGAAAATGGTTTTGACATGGAACTTTTTATATTGTGAACTGTTTTGAAATTGTTTGATATAAATTGTTTTATATAAATGTGCTACCATGTTTTATCCTAAAGTCATGGGTTGGGAAGTCATCGGGGAAAACCTAATGAGTTTCATTACTCACCCCTTGCATTGGCAAGTTGGTGATTTTGCAGATGTCATATACTGTGATATTGGAAAAGGTAATGTGTCACATGTGTAGAGCACTGCTTCATGATACTTGGGCTGTTTTGTGATGTTGGAGCATGGAGCTTGTGGAGCATGGAGTTGGGTTGTTGTCTTCTAGTCATTGAGTTTTTCTTTCCGCTATTTTCTCTTTTGTTTTAATATTGCTTTCCATTGTGGTACTCTTGGTTGTTTTATGATATTATAAATGGTTGTGTTGTCTTAGTTTTATCATGCATAATTTTAGTTGTTTGGTTTGATTATGGTGGTTGGTTTTGTGGTATGATTTCAATGGGTAAATCATCCCCCAATTTCTTTGAAACCCTTTGGTATTTATTGCCATCCTTTGGAACCTTGGGGGTGTCTCTTAAAGCATAGTAATGACTCATTGAGCTCTCAAGCCATTGATAATTGATGGGTCATTACACTTCTTCATCTTCCTTTGTATTTTAAATTAATGAGCACAATTGATCTGCATCTCCCACGAGGCGATGAATTACCATGATAACTTTTTACCCTTCTCTACTCCCAAAACATGAAATATTTTTTCTAAGGAACATATCCATTACTCACCTATATATGGATTTGTAGTCCCTTTTAATGTTGGTGGTTGTTTCCCCATGAAGCGGTCTAACATTGATCATTCACATTATAGATTGGGGTGCTCTATATGGGTATGGTTATTATTCAAAACCTGAGGGAGTTGTCCCTGTCCGGTGATAAGATGGTCACCACCAATTGCATCACTAGATCCAATATAATTATATTGAGTAGGAGGAAAATAATACATGGATTACATGCATTTATATGGTTTCAATTACATCAACTAGGTGCCATTTCTAAACAACGACATACATTAGATTAGTTTATGAATCACAATACATAATTCCAATCTTTAAAATAATTAACATTAAGTGAACAGTTTATGGATGTAATCCGTAATCATAAAAATGGTTTCTCTGAGAAGGTATATACTCATATATATCCTTCATAATGATTTGTAAAGAAAATATGAATTATCTTATGCATATACCCTAAGAGTTTCATAACCAAGAGTGTGACAAGGCCCATTGTTGTGTACCAGGATACCACAGGTCAATCCTGAAACTCCTTGTCGGAGTTTTTACACCATGTTACATCTATTACAGTATCGCCTATACCTACTCTTATCCAGATAGAGATGTATTGTTGGGAAGACTCCCAAAATCTCTACATTACCAAAATTCTCGGACATTATTCTATACTAATCCTCAATGTCCATCTTAGGGTAATGTTTTCAAATCAGTGTTTTTCTAAATCTAGCTTACAAGAATTGTACTAAACATCCTCTGATACCAACTGTATTTCCCTGACCATATTTTCCTAGATTCGGTGTATTATTACATTACATTGGCATGATTACAAGGGATCAAATCCTGAAAGACAGAATAGTTTAGTAGCCTTGGAAGTACTAGATACATACATAAGTTTTACAATAAATTATAAAATGACAAGACAACAAAATTGTACCCTTTTAACAAATACTCATACTTTAGACTATCCCTAAAGGTCACTCATAATATACTTCTTCAAATCCTAGAAAAAATAAAACATAGAACGGGGTGAGCTCAGGTTATCAGTAAGGATAACAATATATATGAAACTTTCATAAATAAGCATAAACATTTAAGGTTATGTATAATAATAAAACAAAAGTCTCTTAAACATAAAAATCACCAAAATATGGCCATGATAAATCATATAATTCCATTTACTTATTCACATGGACATTCTACTAGTAGAATAATCACATGAAATATCAATCGCCAATTTCAAAATGATTGAATGCATAATGCTGGACATCATAACCACATAGTCAAGGCCTTGTGCCAAAAATATAAATAATATTTTGTCAAGGCCTTATTCTAAGACATTATTTTGTCTCGTGAGACCTACCAATGCATCGAGGAGCTATAGAGGGCTCCACCTGTCTCTTACTAAGTCTAATGAATTCCTCATATGAAATGGGTTAAAGAAAACATAAACATTAATATTAAAAATAGCATCTGAAATGATAATACTTTAACTATAAACCATGAATGGTATAAAAACAACACATCCACAGTCAAAAATATCAAAAAAACATTCAATACAATATGGAATACTATATCATAATAAATCAACATCAAACAAGTGTAAAATCCATCAATGGATATTGACATAGATGAAATAAAAACCATTTGAGATAAATATATCATTTTATTTTGAAATCATTTAAATGTCACATAATTATAAACAAAAATATTTATCTTGAAAATATTCTTACAAGTCTGTAAGAAAAGTTTTAAATGTGTCATAATGATATAAAATTTCTGCACTCCTCGTATAAGATAAAAAACATTCTTTCCTTAATTTTGACGAAAAGGATGTAATCAACCTTTTTTGGAAAACGATGGAAAGATTCCTTTATAAAAATATTATAAATAGTCATAAAAGGGTATAAATTACATAAAACCATAGTATAGGAAATAGTAATCATGTTTTTAAATACATTTTTTTATGAAACATAGATGTGGATGAAAAAGAGGTCCCAGTAGATACATACCTATTGAAAACCTTAGATAAGTAAAAATATTGTAGAATTAACCATTACCTTGTACTTTTACATGATCATGTGTATGTTAACCTCCTAAATAATAGTTAAATAATTTTTATTAAATTATAAAAAACTATATTCATAAATATGATATCATAAATGTTCTTCTAATATTGCATTGTTAATAATATTTTAGTAGTATCATTTTTTTAGGTGTGAACTGATTCATTTTCCATTATATGTATTGTTTCATAAGTCATGTTTGTTATTGATAGGATCTATTTGATTCAAATCAAGAATGATACTATGTTCTTAAACATTATTTTAAATCATAAAATGAAAATTATTCTTGAATTGTTCTGATGGGGAATGAATCTCATTGCGTTCGTGGAGACTGTAATCTATACGTACGCACAAGCGATAATACCATTATATTGATGGTATAATCATATATAATTGAATTTTATATCATATATACAAAATACATAACATGTTATATTTATTATTTACATTAGTTTTCCATCATTATTATACCCATCCATATAATAAAGTGTTGAATAACAACTACACCATGACGTGGAGACGGTAAGCCGTACGTACGCACTTATGGTTACTTTGTCATTCATAGGATGGATAGAATAATGAATATGGTTATACTATATTTATAATAACATCACAGTTTGTATAAGGTAAATTAGTTTTTGTTTTGGAATTGAAACAACAAATAAAGTGGAATTGGAAGAAGAAGATAACTTTGAATGAGGTGAGGAAATTATTAACTTTTCTTCAGGTGATTCCTTTTGCTTTGATCAAAAGGGCTCCTTAAGTTGGATTTCTGATAAAAAATTGGCTTCTAGGATGAGGAGATGGTAGTTGGGAGGATATTTGAGTAGGGTTTGTCCAAGAAAAAATGCCATTGGATATGTTATTTTAAGAGAAGGGGAAGTACCCATTTATTAGAGAGGATAGGGTCAGATTAGGAAAAGCATGAAATATTATTTTATTATACAATCATATTTGGATGATAATGGCTCCGAAATGATTTATTTCGAGGATAATGTGGGGATGGATTGAAAAAATATCAATAAATAGGTTTTAGATAGGTTTAGGACACTGTAACGACCCAAAATTTTGAATAAATCTTGTTTCTTAATTTCGTGTGTTATTTTTTTTATACTCAACAAAACTCTTTCATTGGATAACATGAGTATAATAAAAATGAGACTGTTGGGTTTTGACTATTATATTACCATTGGTATATATGATCGCTGGAAACTAAACATTTCAATATTTGTCTCTAAATACAAGTGATCTTGGTTATTGAATTTATAAAGAAGATTTGATGGCCTCACCCAGTAGTCTTGGACTGATCGAAGCCCATCTAACAGAACTTGGGAAGGAGGTAGCACCAATGGGCTTTGCTCTGGGCCAAACCCAAGCCGAACTTCATCGTATGAAGCAAGAATGGAATCGCCTTCATGAGAAGTTCAAACTGATAGAAATTACTTCTCATTCGATGTTGGCTGAGCCTCCCTCAGATTCTCTCACCTTAGCACACCTTACACTTAGGTCCTATGCTGGTGTGATAAGGGGCTATGTAAGGAAAACGTAACTGCCTTGTGTAATCCTTTGTTTTAAATAAAAATTTTGATTTCTTCTTATGATGATGTTTATGAATTTTCAAATGTGCCAATAAATATAGTATGCTTATTTTTGGTGAATTTTAGAAAAATGATATTTTAAAAAATGATTATGTAAACCTCAAATAATTAAAAATGTGTAATGATTTTCAAAAAATGGTCTTCTACAATTATGTTTAGAATGAAATTTAGATTCTAATAAGATCAACATAATTTTTGATAAATAGTAAATTATGAATAGTGATTTTATGCTTAATATTAGTAATGTGGCCAAATGGATTAGCAATCTCATTTAAATAAAGCCTTAATATAATCTAGGCACCTTGATTAAGTAATGTGATTCAATAAAATGGTTAAATAATGGTTTCATAAATTATTAGGAAAGTATTAGTTTTTTTAGGTGAATAGTGTTTTTTATTAAAAATTTAATTAAAAATATTTATAAAATTATTTTTATAAAATGGATTTCATTTTTGAACTCAGAGCATCGATATTATTTTAAGGTAATTTTTGGGGATTTTTCTGAAAAAAATGTATTTTCGATGAATAGTGTATTTATTTAAAAATTAAATTAAAAATATTTAGAAAATTATTTTTATTAAATGGAGATCATTTTTTAAATCAGAGCATCGATATTTGGGTAAGGTGAAATTTTTGGATTTTTCTGAGAAAGTTGAATTTTCGATGAATAGTGAAAATACAGTTTTTAAGTTACGAGTGTTTAATGACATCATTAAATGATGTATTAAGTATGTAATAAATATGGTCGACTTATTAATAGTAAGATAAGGTATTATGTGTTCCAAGTGGCCAATACCATGGGAAAATACCATGGGGAAGCCCATGGTTTTGCCAAAACCACTAATGAGGTGTCCCTTGGCCATTAATGACTTGTCCCCTCACATTCCATATAAATACCAATCCATCCTCTCATCCATTCGACTCCCAACTCTCCCCCAACTAAGATCTGGTCACATTACCTCCCAAGGAGTCCTTCCAAGGTGCCCCCAAGACCTTAAGGTCCCAAGCTTTGATTTTTAAGAGTTACGTTTTAAGGTAAGTGATCATACCTCCCTCTTTCTTTTCAAGTAATCGCTTTTATGTCATTTTTTATGCTCCATGCTTATATGTTGTATTATGTTCTTTTATATTCATCATAATGTCTTTTTCATGTTCATATGATGAGAGACCCCCTATTTCTCTCATCTTTTTATTCTAAGAATGTTAAAATGGCGCCGTTAGGCTGCCGAATTTTTAAGGGATTCTTTCACCCTTCTCAAGTTCTACATTCATGTCTAGTATTTCAAGTTCCTTTTTATTTTGTTGGGGTATGATCTATAAATCTATCATACTGATCTTTTATGTTCATATGATAAGATACCCTATTTTATCTCTTCAATTCAGTATTTTGGAGTATTTTGTGGCACCATTAGGCTGCCGAATTTTTAAAGGATTCATTCACCTTTCTCATTTTTCAAAGTTCTACTTTCATGTCAAGTATTTAAAGTTATTTTTCTATTATGTTGGGGTATGATCTCCAAATATATCATAATTATATTCTATGTTCATATGATGAGAGACCCTATTTGATCTCTTAAATATAGTATTTTGATGTTTTAAGTGGCGCCACTAGGCTGTCGAATTTTTAAGGGATTCGTTCACCTTTCTCATTTTTCAAAGTTCTACTTTCATGTCAAGTATTTCAAGTTACTTTTTATTATGATGGGGTATGATCCCTATATCTATCATACTGATATTTTATATTCATATGATGAGAGACCCTATTTTATCTCGTCAATTCATTTTATGAAGTTTAAGTTATGCCGTTAGGCTACTGAATTTTCATAAGAGAAATCTTATTTTTGTCTTCCTTTCATGTTCTTCATTTCATATGGTATATCTTTCAAAATTAATTACCATGTTCATATATCCTTCATATTCTTTCCCTCTACTTTTTTATTGGTCATTTATGAATGTTTGACCCATGTCCCCTCTCTTTGTTTTCTAAAACCCCGAAACATAGTCATTATGTTGCAGAATTTCCGTCTCAAAATGTCTCTCTCTCTTGTTCTAAGGTTCTTTTATTTTATTAAGTGAATACTCAAAGATCTCTCTTCTATAGGTGTATTCACATATATACCAAAATGTTATATTTTAAATTCTGGGATTTACATACACGAGACCCACCTTCCTTTTCTGTGGGTTTTAAAGTGACACAAAGATCATGTCTTTAAATCGGTTTTAAAACGTTATGATTATGAAATGAAACCCATTACTTTTATGCTAAATGGGTTGTTTATGAAATGATTGATGATGATATATTTTGCTCACATGATAATAAATACATGTCAAGGGTGCACCCTGATATCTCTCCAATTCATTGGGTAAAGACTTAATCTCTAGAGATGACTATTTTTAACGACGAATTGGTGAATAACCTTTGTAATTTTTAATGACCCCTTAGGGATGGACCTTGGTGAAACAGAAATGATTGTCAATATTAAATGTTGTAGCCACATATTCAATTTATGAAAATCTTTATTTTTATTATGATATGCCTCATGATTTCTTTCTCATGCCTTAATGTTCTTTTTCATGACATTGTTGATGTATCTCAAGTTCGCATGTTGAATGTTTCCCCTTGTTTCCCTTACTGGGCCTTCTGCTCACCCTTTATTTTGATTTATGTCCCCAGGTTATGAGATGCAGTAATGAACCTAGGATGAACATAAGGAGAATCCTTTCAAGTGTTTAAGAAGAATGTTTTATGTTTTCATGTTTCAAGTTCCTGGTTTCCAGGACACTAAACCTTAAAGATCCTCTATTTTGTAAAATCTAATGAATGTTTTTGTGATAAAAAGGCGGGATGCTATAGTTCGTATCAAAGGATGGTTTAGTTATTTGTGGAAATTAGGATATGAAAACTTTAGGAAGAACCATATAGAAAAGTTTAACTATAGGAATACTTCCTGGTATTTTGGTGAGTATTGAGTAAGGGGTTTCCAAGCAAATACATCCTTGTCTGGATACGAACAGGTAGAGGTGGATCTAGCACAGATGTACATAGGGGTAAAACCCGAAAACACCGCGTTGGTCTAGACTCGAACAGGAACTGGTACACGACAACGAGCCTTACTGCACTCTTGGTTACGGCACTCCCTGGGGATATGATTTGGTAAATTCATAAGCTTAGTATGAACCATTATTAAAGGAACAAAGATAAAATAAAATAATGATTCACATAAGAATATATTATCATCGATAACATAGATTGGGACCTAGGGGATCACAAGTTAGGGTATACTTTCCTTCTACAAGTTTATCCTTCTATGCATTAATTTTCATTTTAATGATTATTGGCTAAGTATTTAATCCCCTAATTGTAATTTATTTCCTTAGTTAATGGCGGGGAATGGATGAACATGTCCCAACAACAAATGTGATAGTAAATGTGATGATTTCCGTATTAATATGACCGAGATGATTAGGGGATTAAAAGATGATTATTATTTTGGAAGATGTTCGCTATTTTGGGAACCCTATTTGATCGAGGTAAATAGATTACTACGGTATTATCTTTGAAGAGTAAAGGTTGAATTATATTTTGAAGAATCGATGACTTTAAGGTGAACTTATGGTATTATAGGTTACTTATTGAAATGATTGACCTATCTTGGGGAAAAATGTTTAGGTTAGTTACTTTTGTTATAAGATGTTATGAGTGGTTAATGTTTCTTGGAGATAAATGATAGAGTTTATCTTGGAAGACTATGTTATCAATTCCTTCTTCTTATGAGTTTCAATCTTAGTTTGGGTTATTTTGAGGAATTTTATGGACAGTTATTTACGGAATGGTCTATGATGAAATCTGGGTAGTACCGTGGGTCTTTGAATATTTAAAAGTAGTTTCCCTTCCTATGGGATTCTTTCTTTTTGAAGAGTTGTTTTATCCTACCCTTTCTGTTTTTGGGATAAATGTTTAAAGATAGATAGTTTTTATTTTGTGGAATACGTGATTCTTTAGAAGATTATTCTTGTGCTTTTGATGAGACCAGGTGTTTTTGAATTCTCATCGTTTGGAGAAAAGATTAGTTTTGGTAGAAACTTATTAAAAGTTAAACTCTACTTGAAGTTAGGTATATTTATTTATGTTTTTATTCTATGTAGTAAATGAATTCCTCGAAACTGTAAAAAGGAACATTAAACAAATAAACGTTGTCTGTTAACGTTTCCTACTAGGAAATCAAATACCATTTGACCCATCATAAGTTTGTGATTTTCTTGTTTTTAACATTATCCTAATCATGTTTTCTATCACTCTCTCCTAGAACATGACCCTTTGTTTTTTCCTCCATGACCATGTTTTCCTACATGTAATCCTAGTATGGGTTAACTCGGGTGTCCTTTTTACATCACTTTATTAATTTTAAAGTAATAGGTTTACTGACTCCTTTTCTAGTGTAGGGATTTCAATGAAATTTCCAAACCCAATTTTAAAAATTGCGAGGATACAATTTCTTAAGGGGGGAATATTGTAACGACCCAAATTTTTTAATAAATCTTGTTTCCTAATTTTGTGTGTTATTTTAATTTTTTTATACAAAAAAAAATAGTTTCATTGGATAAAATGAGTATAATTAAAATGATACTATTGGGTTTTGACTATTATATGACCATTGGTCAATATGAATGCTAGAAACTAAACATTTCAATATTTTTCTATAAATACAAGTGATCTTGGTTAATTAATATAGAAAGAAGATTTGAGGGCCTCAACCAATAGTCTTGGACCGATTGAAGCCCATATAACAGAACATGGAAAGGAGGTACCACCAATGGGCTTTGCTTTAGACCAAACCCAAGCCAAACTTCATCGTATGAAGCTAGAACGGAATCGCCTTCGCGAGAAGTTCAAACTGATAGAAATTACTACTCATGCGATGTTGGGTGAGCCTCCCTCATATTCTCTCACCTTAGCACACCTTACACTTAGGTTCTATTCTGGTGTGATAAGGGGCTATATAAGGAGACCGTAACTGCCTTGTGTAATCCGTTGTTTTAAATAAAAATTTTTATTTCTACATATGATGAAGATTATGAATTTTCAAATGTCCGGATAAATATAGTATGCATATTTTTAGTGAATTTTAGGAAAAGGATATTTAAAAAAATGTTTATGTAAACCTTAAATAATTAATTTTTTTTAATGATTTTCAAAAAAAGGTCTTCTACAATTATGTTCAGTAAAAATTTTTGAGTCTAATATGATCAACATAATTTTTGATGAATAGTAAATTATGAATAGTGATTTTCTGCTTAGGATTAGTAATGTGACCAAATGGATTAGTAATCTCACTTAAATAAATCATTAATATAATCTAGGCACCTTGATTAAGTAATGTGATTCAATAAAATGGTTAAATAACAGTTTCATAAATTATTAGTCAAGTATTAGTTTTTTTGGGTGAATAGTTTTTTTTAATTAAATATTTAATTAAAAATATTTAGAAAATTATTTTTATAAAATGGATTTTATTTTTGAACTCAGAGCATCGATATTATGTTAGGGTAATTTTTGGGGATTTTTCTGAAAATGTGAATTTTCGATGAATAGTGAAAAATACAGTTTTTAAGTTACGGGTGTTTAATGACATCATTAAATGATGTATTAAGTATGTAAACAATGTGGTCGACTTATGAATAGTAATATAAGGTATGAGATGTCCCAAGTGGCCAATACCATGGGAAAATACCATGGGCAAGCCCATGGGTTTTCCAAAATCACTAATGAGGTGTCCCTTGGCCATTAATGCCTTGTCCCCTCACTTTTCCTATAAATACCAAGCCATCATCTCATCCATTCGACTCCCAACTCTCCCCCAACAAAGATATCATCTCCTTACCTCCCAAGGAGTCCTTCCATGGTGGCCCCACGCCCTCAAGTTCCCAACCATTGAGTTTTAAGAGTTACGTTTTAACGTAAGGGACCCTACCACCCTCTTTCTTTTCGAGTAATCTCGTTTATGTCATTTGATTTATGCTCCATGATATTATGTTGGAGGATGTTCTTTTATATTCATCCTAATTCCTTTTTCATTTTCAAGTGATGAGAGACTCCTTCTTGGTCTCATCAATTTATTTTAATAATGTTATAGTGGCGTTATTAGGCTGCCGAATTTTTAAGGGATTCTTTCACCCATCTCATGTTCTACTTTCATGTCAAGTATTTCAAGTTCCTTTTTATTTTGTTGGGTTATGATATCTAAATCTATAATAATGAAATTTTATGTTCATATTACGAGAGAACCTATTTTATCTCTTCAATTCAGTATTTTTATGTTTTATGTGGCGCCGTTAGGCTACCGAATTTTTAAGGGATTCGTTCACCTTTATCATTTTTCAAAGTTCTACATTCATGTCAAGTCGTTCAAGTTATTTTTTTATATTGGGGTATGATATCTATATATATAATACTAATATTTTATGTTCATCTGATTAGAGACCCTATTTTATCTCTTCAATTCAGTATTTTGATGTTTTAAGTGGCGTCGTTAGGCTGCCGAATTTTTAAGGGATTCGTTCACCTTTCTCATTTTTCAAAGTTCTACTTTCATGTCAAGTCTTTTAAGTTACTTTTTATTATGTTGGGGTATGATATATATATATATCATACTGATATTTTATGTTAATATTATGAGAGACCCTATTTGATCTATTCAATTCATTTTTTGAAGTTTAAGTGACGCCGTCAGACTGCCGAATTTTCAAAAGAGAAATCTTATTTTTATCTTCCATTCATATTCTTCATTTCATATGGTATATCTTTCAAATTTCATTACCATGTTCATATATCCTTCATATTCTGTCCCTATAATTTTTATGGGTCATTTATAAATGTTTGACCCATGTCCCCTCTCTTTTCAATGTTTTCTAAAATCCCGAAACATAGTCATTCTGCTGCAGAATTTCCGTCTCGAAATGTCTCTCTCTCTTGTTCTAATGTTATTTCCTTTTATTAAGTGAATAATCAAAGATATCTCTTATATTAGGGTATTCACATATATACCAAAATGTTCTATTTTAAATTCTGGTATGTACATACATGAGACCCATCTTCATTTTTTGTGGGTTTTAATGTGACACAAAGATAATGCCTTTAAAGCAGTTTTTTAAACATTATGATTATGAAATGAAACCCATTCCTTTTATGCTATATGGGTTGTTTATGAATTTATTGATGATGATATATGTGTCCCACATGATAATAAAGACATTTCAAGGTTGTACCCTGATAGCGCTCCAATGCATTGGGTAAAGACTAAATCTCTAGAGATGACTATTTTTAACGACGCCAGGGTGAATAACCTAGGTAATTTTTAATGACACCTTGGGGATGGACCTTGGTGAAACAAAAATTATTTTCAATATTAAATGTTGTAGCCACATCTTCAAGTTATGAAAAACGTTATTTTTATTATGATATGCCTCGTGACTTCTTTCTCATGCCTTAAAGTTCTTTTTCATGACATTGTTGAATTATCTCAAGCTCGCATGTTAAATGTTTCCCGTTGTTTCCCTTACTGGGACTTCTACTCACCCTTTCTTTTGATGTATGTCCCCAAGTTATGAGGTGCAGTAATGAACCTAGGATGAACATAAGGAGAAGCCTTTTAAGTGTTTAAGAATAATGTTTTATGTTTTCATGTTTTAAGTTCCTGGTTTCCAAGACAGTAAACCTTAAAGATCCTTAATTTTGTAAAATGTAATGAATGTTTATGTGATAAAAAGGCGGGATGCTATAGACACCATATTATCCTTATCTTTTAGATTTAACTCTTAGTTAAATAGTTTAACTTTTACCATGTATTATTTATTTATTATAATAAAGAGTTAATAAAATTTCAATAAAAAGCTAAAAGAACCCCAAGTGGTTCATTAATGATATAAATAATATTATACATGTCCATTGGCCGAACCTTAGATTTTTAGGACTATTTTATCATTTAATAATATAGTATTTGTTTTAAAAACCCATTTATGTCAATTTTGACACAATTTTGTAATTGAATTTTTTGGAAGTCATAACAGCATGATTACTTCAAAAAAAATTCATTTAATCCACACTAACATGTCTTATTATTATAGAAAATTAGTGTAATGCATTAAAAGTCTCAATTTACATTTATTTGGTATTTATAACATCAATTAATGTAACCATTCAATAAAATCGTATTTACTACATCATCATTGTGTAAAAATTAAATTTAATTATTTAATTTCTAAAAATTATAAATAGAATACCATTATGTAGGAAATTTTCTTATATTTCTAATGAATATTTTTAGTAGAATTTAACTTATGAATAACCCTATATTAAAAATGTTTTAGTTATGAAAATTTGAATTTTAAACTTTTAACTCTTCTTTAAATAATTAACAATAAATTTCATAATCTAATCTAAGTGGACAAAAAAGATCATATTTTATTCCTTATATTGACTTTGGACGAAATAAACTTATCCAATATAATTAGGACATGTTTTAGGGTAATTATAATATCATTTTACCTTTAATTGCCTTAGTTACTTTTAACTACGGTAAATAAAATTCAAAAGTAACTATTCACCAAAAACAATTTTCATCTTATTGTACGACATTTTACTTACTGATGTCAACCATATCTCTTGGATTTTTGAAATTCAAATCCCAAAAGTTGTAAAATTAGGATTTATGGATATTTGCAAATGCACCTATAAGGTTGTTAAAAAGACGGTAAATTGTTTAGTAAATTTTTATATATATAATATTATTATAAAATGACTCCAATGAAATAAATAGAACATATATAGGAATAATGTATCTATTTTTACCTAAAATAAATTTAAATAGACTAATTCATTATTTAAAAAAAGTCAGTTTTAAAAAATAACGTAGTGTTTTTCACTATTCATAAAAAATAGAATGTGTTCTGAAAAATATATAAAATTCACCATAAGGTAATTTTGATATTAAGAATCCAAAAATGAATTCCATTTTAAAAAATAAAATATATAAAATTTTAAAAAGTGGGTATTACTATTCATAACCGTTAGTTTGGTTGGTCGTGGAGTTTTAGAACTTGAAGTTGCATACAACGCAAGATATTGCATTATTTAAAGGGAAACATACCATGGAAGTTTGGTGTGATACATAAATTCAATATACCACACCTGTTGAAATCAGTGCATCGATATGAAAATTTATAAAACAAAAGAAATTAAGGGATTAGTTTTAAACCACCTACCTTTTCCTCATACGGCTCTCCTTATCTAATATCATCCTTTAGTTCATCCTAGATTGGATATAGACCAACACCCTGAAAATAGGGCATACTAGACTGTATAAAAATAGCACAAAAGATACATGAGAAATGAAAAATATTGAGAAAGAATTGGACTTACAAAGGTGCTTGTAACGCGATAGAATGATCTAGAATTGTAGTCATGATAGAGGAATGGTGAAAGAACCTAAATTATGGCTCCATGGGTGATTCCTACAAGAAAGAGATGGGATGTGAGGGTTCTGTCCAAAAAGTGGAGGCATTTCCACCTATTATAAATAGACATTTCAAGCATTTACATGACTTTTAAATTCATTACACATCATGTAAATATCCGGGCCTTTTTTCCTTTGGAAAACCACGTACACAACATTAATGGTTCTACCCACACCATTAAAAATTGTATAATTGATGCATGGAATATATTTAAATTACACAATGTGTAATTGGCCTTCAACCAACATACATCCTTCCTAATCTCTTCTTCTCGAAGAAAACCCAACTCTCCCACGACCAAGAATTTAGGGGTTTAACTGAAAAGAGAACCTTATAAGAGTAAAATTATAAATTTAAAGGATCAAGAACAAATCTAAAAACCAGGTTCTCATAGTCTTCCCCCCTTATAGGAAGTCATCCATGAGTTCACCATCCAAGGGTGAATAATCACTATCTGGGAGAAACTCTTGAACCCATGCATGTATGTTGGATTCCTGATCCAATGTATCATCATGTACAAGGTTGTGAAGCCATTGAACCCACACTAGTGGGATAAATAGACCTATAAGATCTCTCATTCTTTTATTGGAGATACATATAAGAAACACCTCAAAAGAATCATTTTCATCAGTATAAACTTCTTTACGATCAAAAGTATGACATGAGATGGCATGAAAATGAAAATGCTATTAAATATAGAAGACGTCCTTCTTGACATGGTACCTATTATTTAATAACAATTGAAATTATACCATCTAGACTCTCACTAGAATCTCAAACAGATCAACAAATCCTAGAAACAAAATATCTTTCCTACATATACATCTATTCCCTAACCTCGGTCATACCTGTAGAAAAACACAACCCCCAGCCCTGAACACTAGAGGTCCTTTATGAAGATTGACATACGATTTTTTTCTAGACTAAGTAAAATTCAAAAGCTTCTTGAATAGCTAAACCTGATCTGATGTCTCCTTCACGAGATATGGTTCCTAGTAGGGATTCCTCACCAACCTCTAGCTATCATAGGGGTGAATGACCTGACCTACCATACAAGGCCTCAAAAGGATCCATAAAAAACATCACCTAAAATATATTATTCTAGGTGAACTCAAAAATATGGATATAAATCTCCCAAGAACCTTCAAGGCCAGAGATTAATCCCCTAAGCAAGTCCTCTATCCCCTATATCATCTGTTTTAAATATCAATCTATCTGAAGGTGAATGGTTGTGCATAGAAGAACCTACATAACCCTAGATTTTTACAACCCATTATAGAAATGTGACATAAAATGAGTGTCCCTATATAAAATGAATGTATGAGGGACCTGATATAGTTGGTTGATCTCATATATATACAATCTTATCATCCTATTTACTTCTTAAGTCTCCTAGATAAGAGTGAAATGGGCTACTTTCATCAGTCTAGCAATGAAAACACATACAACATCAATACCTCGAGGATAACTAGGTAAAACAAGTATAAACTCCATTTAAATATCTCCCCATTTACTTTATAGGGAAGGAAGTGGAAAATACAAGCATGTGGGTGTCTGTTGATCTACCTTTACCTACCTACATGTGCAACACCTAGTAAATAGATCTGTTATCTGACGCTTCATCCCAGTCAACTAGTACTGTTGTCCCATATCTCAATATATCTTGGAGATTCCTAGACAAAATTCACACATATAATCATGGGATTCTTGAATAAACTCTTCTCTCATATCATAAGGAACCCAGAAACATCAATGAATTCCAAGGATGCTGACTTTATCCATAGTACAATCAAGAGGCGGTTCATCCCCTGAAATAACTGCATTGAGAACCAAGCCCTCATGATCTAAATATTTCTTTCTCTTCACATTAATAGGGAGTTAAGAGGTATCATTCAAGGTTACAAGATAGGGATGATCGTGACTATAATGATACTATATGTGTAGCTCAAAAAATGGATATCAATTTACATTCATCACTAGCTTCCCATATGGCTTGTGATTGAGTTTTTCAGCTTAGAAAATCCTCTAATGTGTTTCCCTTTCCAGGCATACAGGCATGATCAAAATCAATGGAATGAAGATATTGAACTCATCATCATTGTCTAAGATTCTATTCATATTGATATATATTTAAATATCTTCTATTCTTTATACACCACAAAGCACTCATCCAATAGATTGTATATACACCAACAGAAGTCCTAGAAAATAGTTACCAGTTCAGGGTCATGTATTAATTATTTTATTTCTTAAGGCCTCAACTAATATGATTCATACATAATGGCACTCTCTTCTTGCATCATCAATACTCCAAGGCTGAATCCTGATGCATCACAGAAGACCAAATAACCTCTATCTGGCTCTGCAAAAATCATAATAGGTTTAGGTAAAATCCTCCCTTTCAACTCCTAAAATGATATCTCATAGTATTTTGACCACATGATCTCAACACCCTTCATTATCAGAGTGGTATGAAGCGAATACATGCATGATAAGTTCCATATAAAATGATTTTAATATCTATTTAGCCCCCAAAAACATCATATATCGAACACATCATTTGGATTCACCCAAGAAACCATAGGACAAACATTATTTGAGACAACATATACCTCTAATTATGAGATACTATGACCCCAAAAGTTATAATTTTCAATCTAGAAGTAGAAATTTGTAAGATTAACATAAATATCATGAACTCTCAATGCACCCAAAATGATCTCAAGGTGCATATAATTGTTTCTACAAGTGTGAGAATACAAAATTATGTCTTCCAAAAATACTCTGAAAAAGGGATCTAGGTAGGGGTAGAACAACCTATTTATCAAATCCATGATAATAGCATTGCATTAGTGATACTAAATTGAACAATTAGGTACACATATAGGCAATTACATCTATAATAAGTTTTATGATGTATGTATAATGACCTAAATCACACCTAAGGAATGCTCAATCTCAGTTCAATCTTTGAAAGGACTCTAGCTCATCGGATTTGGTCAAATATATCATCTATGTGAGATAGTGGATAATATTTCTTGACCATAAGCTAGTTCAACCATCGTTAATCCACATATAGAGGGAGGGTCCCATATTCCTTGTTGGATAAAATCATTGGTAAACCCTAATAAGAATTTATAGTCCTTATAATACCATTGGACACAAGATCCTCTAACATTTTCATTGAGACCATGGATCTTAGTAGCTGTCATCCTATAGGGGGGATTGGACACCGTATTTTCTCATTGAATGATCTCAAGAGTATACTCTACCTATATCTTATAAGGTAAACCAAAAAAATGGTTAGTATTTTTAATGTCTCGTAATTTATATTTAATTCCTTTTTAAATTGTATGGATTATTTTGAGACCACACGTTTTGACAACACATGATTTCGAGGCCTAGTGAGCCTGGAATGGAATTTTGAACATTTTTAGGATAAAATAAGTAAACATACGAGTGGGTTTTTATAACTTTTGAACCAGGTCTCAGATCCAAAATAGGAGGGCACTGTTAACCTCAGAATGAAAATATTTCTCTATAAAGGACTTAACTTTGACCAATAAGGTCCAGACAGACATGTTAATTTTTGGACATCTCAAAAAATAATAAAATAACTTAAGAAGTAATTTTATATTATTTTACACTATTGAGCAGAAGTTGGTGGAACTGTGATGCGACGAAAAGGCTCATTAATTGAAGATCTTTAATGGCTCATTTGTGAAAGTGTCACCGCTACACTGTTTCATAAATGAAACAACATAATGATGCAATGTAGCAACATAATAGAAATGATGTGACATGTTTCCTTTTATTAAACTAACATGTTGGAGAGTTGATAATTAATACTTGATGGTTCTTTTATGAACCTAAGGTAGAATTACTCTATAATGAAGAATGACGAATGCTGGAGAAACATTAAAAACTTCAATGCACCTCAAATAATGGAGTTGGGATGAAATGAATGATTTTGACTACTTGAAACTTCATGGGTGAACCACATCAACGTAGAAATTCTTAGAGGATGGGGTTGTTTTGGTTTATTTATTCCCTGTTCTTAATTTTAAATGTCAGACATGGATCAACCCACTAACAGGTTGATCGTTGAACCGTTCATTCTTGTGAGAACATCATGTTTCTTGGGTTTTATTTTGAGGATTGAATCATTATTGATGGAATGTAATACCCAAGCCTTTCATATTTGAATCTTCTAATGCGAAGGGAATGGTCTGATAAAAACAAAGGCTGACCCCAATCAACTTGTGTGTTCTTATTCAACAAATGTTATAAATGGAAATAAGGAAATTTCGAGTCCCTCTCAGAGAGGGTGACACCCCCACGATGACCGTGGGTGCAAGAGTCTTAATGAACGGACAATCGGAGCGAACCCAGTGGTCAGTAGAGTATTATAATGGCACTCAATTATGTGGTTCTGGGAGGAGCACTATGGCAGACCCATGCAGTAGTGACGTAAAAGGAGTTCTGGCTCTACCGACAGTCGGTTGGGGCGGATGCATCCAACCTAAAGTGTCAGTGGAGCAGCCTACAACTGTGGGCTATGTTTTTTAGAGGTGTGTGGTTTTAGACCATGTGTGGTAGTCTAGCCATCTGCATAGTGACAAACTCGAACATGCCATGCTTCTGGGTTAGGTAAAACAATCCTGCATCGACTACATGGAGAACGGGGAGCCAGATGCGGCTTCGAGCCGCATCTAGGCGAGGTATACTGGGTAGTCCAGTGGGCTGGACCCATCGTGGTGGGCCGTACCTACCCCATCGGGCCAGGCCTGCCCTCGAAGGCCACGCCGGACCAATGGTCTTCCAGGGCAGTCCAAGGCCTGGCTAGGTCCGGGTCAGGTCATTGGACTTGGGTCAGCTCGGTGGACCCCGGGGTGGGTCGGGTCAGACCGAACCCAGACCCAACCATCCCCTTTATGAAAAAACTCTCATATCTTGAATATTGGGTGTCCAATTGAGGAGACGTTTATTGCATTGGAACCCTCGCGTTGAGGTAGATCATTTTGAAAACATTATGTTGGATTTAATGGAATTTGGAATTTGATTAATGGCTCAGGTAGTGGTTCTCCCAAGATCAAATATGCTATGTGCATAAATTCTACAATTGGATAAGACTTAAATACTACTGACAAGTGACCCTGTGTGGAACAGATACAATGGCCTAGTGGTAAGAGGATTATGTGTGACCCGGAAGTCCCACAATGGGTATAAGGTTCCGTGTGACCTAATAGATACATGGTACTTGACAGGAGGAGTACCTCAGTATTGCCATATGTTAGTGGGAATCAACTTTTAGGTGACCCAGAATGCCCACGTTGGGGATCAATTTAGTGTGACCCAAAATACACATGGTACTCATCAAGGATGAGTGCCACATCAGTCATATGGTTAGTGTGAAGAAACATCTGTGTGACCCGGTAGGACCACTGTACTCATTTAGGAGGAGTTCTCCAAAAGATGGGGTGTTTGATGAAGTGACTAATGGTTCAACTATCCTACTCTACAACATACCTGGTGTAATCTATTTTGTTCCATGACCATGCTTTGTGATAAGGATTGTTGGTTTGGTTGTGAGTTACTTTGAGGACTTTACTTTATTTTTTGGGGTCCCTACACAATATTTTGTATTCTGGCCCATTTGACTTTCAGTTTTACTTGTACTTAGTGGTTATTTAAAGTGGCATGGTTGTTTAATTTTATATCATTGGGACTTGGTTGTGTGTTCATGCTTATAGATACTCAGGAAAATTCCTCCCACTTTCATGTTGATGTCTTCAGTGCTAGTCACCAACCCCTGGCCTTTGAGAGGCAGGATTGGGGTATCTCACAACATGGACTATAGGGGATAGGTTGTGACAAAGTGGTATCATAGGAGGTTAGTTCTACCTATGTGATCAAGAGTCTGTTATTTTGTTTTGGAGAAACAGTTTTAAATGTTTCATGTTTGACTTTCAGATTTGAGGAGTCAAATGTTGGTGTGGCGGCTGACATATCCATACACCCAGACCCTGAATTCGACTTTTCAGCTCTATACATGAAAAATATATTTGCATAAGTGTCTCTTTATGGATTTAATTCAATAAGAGTCAGATCAACCGGTATAATAATATAATTGTTGTACATCTTGATTTGTATCAGGATGCCTCATTGTAGATGGCCATCTCAAATTACAGTGCATTATCATGAGTAATAGCCACCTAGCAATGAGGCATTAGTCTAGGGACCAATGATAGAGATGTAAATGTCTGGTGGTGTACAAATGTTACCACCACCCGTTGATTAGAAATTTCCACTAGAGTTACTGGTAGATGATTTGCACAGGCTCTATGTCTTACATGAATTGTAGAGACAGAGACCACTCATCTTCAAGAGAGTGACAGATTCTTAGGTCACTTAGGACTAGATGGAGGTAGCGACATAGGTCATCCACATAGTGTGGACACCGCTTGACCTGATGGCGATCCTGGTTTCGAGCCTTATGCAAGGATTGGTATGGAGATAATGGTGTTATACCATCTGGAGGAATGACGAAGCAAACCTCTCATGGGAAGACATCAAATAGCCTTTCTGGGTGAAGTTTTTTCCCATGAACTTGCACTCTGGGCGCATACTGGAGCTCCTTCACGTGCAGCAGGACAACATGTTAGTGGCTACGTACTCTGTGAGGTTTACATACCTCTCTCGCAACTCCACATACAAGGTGCATGACCCTTTTATTAGGTCCCAAACCATTGGGAAGGGACATAGATGGGAGATTAGGGTATCCCTAGTGTCTCTCAGCATCCCAAAATAGGATGGAGTGATGGAGAGAGCCCTTATTGTGGAGAGATTCCTAGGATATCCGGAATCGATAGCCGAAGCCACTAGCAGACCTCAGGTGGCAGAGTCTTCCGTGAAGAGCATCATACAACAGACACGGTGCCCATGTGGGATAGTTCTTTCAGGGGACAACCCCTAGACTCAGGGTCGGTAGTATGTGGCTCCCAGAGCATAGGGAGTGTGTAAGGAACCAGGTTGTAATTCACTTACGGCGGGCAGGGACACATGGATCGTGATTGCCTGACCCAGTAAACAGATGATCAGAATATGGTCATGGTACCACCAAGGCAGAGGTAGTCGTTCAAGAGAGGAGGTATGTAGGGAGTAAGATGTGGTTGGGGAGCATTCTGAATGATAGGTGGTGTACGATGGTTTGAGGTGCAACCACCACCAACCCCAGGATGTCTACAATGAGCTTAGGGAGCTGACAGATAGGGTAAAGGCTAGCTCCAAGTGATGGAGGCCAATGAAAATGGTGCTATATATATTATTAGAGGAATGATTTGTGTTTAATCCACATTATCTATAGTTATTATAGAAAAAAGTGACAGTCAGTTTTTCCTTTCCACATGCCTTGTTTGAGGCATGGGTATTCCGATGGAGATGTCAGCTCGATCCGTACGATTATAGACTCTTATAGGAGGGGATTAGATGATTACACACAGGTTATAGTGGTGTGAGCTTACACTAGGAGGTGAGATCTTTTCTTGGTAACTCCTAGTAGTAGCGTCGAGGCCTTATGATTTCATCTTGGGTATGAAATGGTTATCCAAAGTCAATGCTTAGTTTGACAGTTTTAGGAAAAAAGTGTGGTGTGTCTGGGATAATGGGACCAAGTTTTCATTAACCCGTGAGGAGGGATCCATGGTAGAACATGATGGATGTTCTCCGAGGTGGGTTCATCCAATCCTTCAACAATTGGATTGCTACACCATCAGCGCTGTGAATGAGAAGAGTACCATATTCCATGTAGTGAAGGATGAGTATGAGGATGTATTTCTTGAGGATATTGTAGGACTACCTCCTCATAAGAAGGTAGATATATGCATCGATATATACCTAGGTATGGAACTAATATACATACCAGCATAACATATGGGTCTCACAGAGCTTTTTGAATTGAGGGAACAACTGGATGAATTGCAGGAGAAGGGGTTCGTAAGGCCCAACGTTTCATGGTGGGCAGCCCCAGTGTTGTTTTCCAAGAAGGAAGATGAGGGCTTGAAGCTATGCGTGGACTTCTGGCACCAGAACTATTTGACTATGAAGAGAAAGTATACACTACTATGGATTGATGAACTCTTCAATTAGATGAATGGAGTGACGTGGTTCTCGAAAATCAACCTTAGATTATGCTATCATCAGCTTCATGTAAGGGATGAGGATGTACCAAAGACAACCTTTAGATTCTGATATGGGAACTACGAGTTCATGGTGATGCCCTTCGGTGTGACCAATTACCTAGAAATGTTCATGGGACTCATGAACAACATCTTCCAGCCTTACCATGATCCTATCATTGTGGTCTTCATGGATGGCATTTATGTTTACTCAACGTCAGTGGAGTAGCATTGTACACACCTATGGATAGTCTTGGACACACTTTGAGAGCAACAGATTTATGGTAAGCTCTTGATGTTCTAGTTATGGATTTGGTAGGTCCAGTCTCTATGATAGGTCATCTTAGAGGATGGAGTTTTAGTGGATCCAGTAATGATAGAGGCAGTGCTTTCACGGGATCCACTAAAGAGATTTAATGAGGTGTGGAGTTTCTTAGGGTTCGCGGGATACAACTGAAGGTTTATTCCCAACATTTCCAGAGTAGCATCAACTTTATCCGTCTTGAAATGGAAGGGATATAAATTCATGTGGATAGATATTTTACAGTAGAGTTTTAAAAAGATAAGGTAGATACATTCGATTTCCCCTATCTTGATTCTACCAGAAGAGGGAATTTGAAATGTAGTTTTATGGGATGCATCAGGGAGATGAATGAGTTGTGTCCTAAAGAAAGATCAAGTGGTGATCGCTTAAAGATAATGAAAGTTGAGGTAGTATGAGATGAACTATGTGACCAATGACATGGAGTTAGTAGAAGTGGTCTTTTCCGTGAGGAAGTGGCAGCACTACTAAATTTGTGAATGATTTACTATCTACTCCAATTAAAAGAGTCTCAATTATATCTTCTCAAATAAGTACTTGAACATGAGATAGTAGTGATTACTGTAGTTCCTCTATGACCATGATTTGAGATATTCTATACTCATAGGAAGGGGAATGTGGTGGTAGAAACGCTCAGTAGAAGGTCTAGTTTACAACTACTTAGTGTGGAGATAGAGTAGCTTGGCGCAATGCAGATCTCCATCATGGATGATGATGGAGCAGCTTACCTCTACTCAATGAATATCACTCCCCCATTTTTACAATGAGTTAGGGAGGCATATCATGTGAATGTTCACTATGAGATCAACATGCTTATTTATACTCAAGACAATCTCATGATGAATTTTTGATAGGTGGAGATCACACCATCATTTTAATAGGACACACTGCTCTATTAGTGATGTTACAGGAGGAGGTGTTGAGGGAGTTACATACATTCCCATTTGTGGTACATCCTGGAGTGGTGAAGATGTTCCAGGACCTCCGTCGTTAGTACTGGTGGCCATGGATGAATCATGCGGTGGCATGGGTTGTTTCTGGATTCCCCACTTCTTAGCAAGTGAAGGCCAAGAATCAGGTTCCGGCGGTATTGGAAAAACCAATTGATATAAAAAAATCGAATTGAGATGTTATCTCCATGGAATTCATGATAGAGTAAACACACATGTTTAGGGGCCTCAATTCTATCTAGGTGATCATTGACTGACTCACCATCTTGGATCACTTCCTACCCATTTGTGGTAGTAATTGGTAGACGGCTTGGGATGCGTCTATGTCTAGGAGATAGTGTGGCTACACGGGGTGCCTTCAAGAATCGTATCAGACCATGATGCATATTTTACATCATGGTTGTGGAAGTGGTTGCATGAGGTGTTTGGGACTCAGTTGTTCTTGAGCACAACATTCCACCCCCAAAAAGATGGTCAGACAGGGTAGATCAATAATCCAAGGAGGACATTCTTGATGGTTGTGTCCATGATTATGGTCATAGTTGGGAGGACCACATGCCATTGGTGGAGTTTTCGAACAACAATATCTATCACTCCAACATTGGCATGGCACTGTTTGAGGCCTTGTATGGGTAGCCATGAAGATCACCTCTATGTTGGAGATATCCCGGGGATTCAGTACTAATGGGTCAGGAGTTGGTATATGCTAACACTGAGAATGTGAAAATCATCTAGGAGTTATTGAGGAAAATATAGAGTAGGCAGAAAACATATGCTGACAGGAGATTCATACCCCAGGAGTTTGAGGAGGGAGACCATGTTTTACATTGGGTCTCACCCCAATGAGGGTTGAGGAGATTTGGCTATGGTGACAAGATATATACAAGGTTCATCAGACAATTACAAATTCTTAGCAGAGTTGGAGAGGTGGAGTACCACCTTTCTCTTCCCCTATAGATGCACCTAATGTGTGATGTTTTTCACGTGTCATAGCTGAGGAGGTATGTCCATGATCCATCACATGATATCAACTAGGCTGAGATAGATAATAACAATGTGGTGATGTTCACAGAGTACCTAGTAGAGATAGAGAATCAACAAGAGTGGGTCCTTTGTGGATAGTCTATTCCTCTCATACGTGTTCGGTGGAAGCATGAGAATCTATAGGAGATAACATGGGAGCAGGAGGTTTAGATTCGTGCTCAATACCCCCATTTGTTTGATTAACCATTTTTTGGCTTTTGGGGAAATAAAAAACTATATTGGGGAGAATGTAATGTCCCAGAATTTTTGTATAATATTATTTAAATTGTATGAAATTATTTCATGACCAAAAGAATTGATGACACGTGATTCCGTGGCCCGGTGATCCCAAAACAGAATTTGAATTTTTTTTTAAGATCACATAAGGAAACTTGGTAGTGGTTTTTTTATAACTTTTGAACTAGTGCTCATATAGAAAATAAGTAGGAACTGTTGAACTCAGAAAGCCCGGATTCACATATAAAGGATATAACTATAACACCCCAAGATTACACGGTACTTTTCCCTTTGAATAATGCAATGGCGTGCATTGTACGCAACTTTGAGATTATAACACACCACAACCAATCAAACTAGCCGTTATGAATAGTAATACCTAATTTTTGAAATTTTATAAATTCTATCCCTCAAAATGGACTTAATTTTTGGATTCAGAATATCGATATTATCCTAGGGTAAAATTTTGGTACTTTTCGGATAACTTTCATATTTTGATGAATAGTGAAAATTACTAGATTTTAATTAAAAACAACTTTTTTAATCGAAATAATTAATATTTATAAATTATGAATTTGAGTGGTTTTAAAGTATATTTAGAATATAGTTTTACCATTTAATTAAATTTTTTTCATTGGACATAATTTCACAATTAAACAAAACATAAACAAGTGCCAATCTTTTGTTAGTTATTATCTCTTAAAAACACGCTTTTTTGTTTTGACAGCGGGAATTAATTTTAAATTATTTTATTCCACCTCTGTGTCTGGAATTTGGAAAAATTGATTCCATATTTGGAATCAAGATGTTAATATTGTGTAAATAGGTTACTTTTATTTTTAGACATTTTGAATAATTACTTCGGTAAATATTTTATTTACCATGGTTAAAGGGTAAATCCGGTAAATAAGGGTTAAAATATAATATTATAAAAATAAACAATTACCCAAAAACGTTTCCTAACCTTATTGGTTGATACATTTCCAACCATGGGCATCTTTGGGTTGATTTTGGGACCCCATGGTACCACTTGTAAGTGATAGGGACACTTTATTTTAATTAAGTTAAAATGAATACAAAAATGACACAAGCATATATCTTTTAGAAAAACAATTTTTACATAGGGTTATATATGCTGGATTTTCGACTATAAATATTAATTAAAAAGATAAAACGATTTCCTACATAATTATAGTTTATTTATAAATTTTAGACATTAAATAATTTAATTTATTTATGACACAATGGTGATGTAGTAATTACCATAATAGTGAAAAATTAAATTTATTGATATTCTAGATACCCAAATAAATATATTTTGAGACTTTTTATGAATTACACTAATTTTCCAGGTTACTATGAAATGTTAGTAATTATTTAATTAAAGTTTTTAGAAGTAATCATTCTGTTATGATTTTTACAAAAATAAATTATTAAATAGCGTCAAAATTTACATAAAAGAGTTTTTTAAAAACAATATAATATTATTAATTGATATTAAATTCCTAAAAATCTATGGATAGGCCAAGAGACTTATATCATGATTGGAGTATCATTAATGGACTACTTGGCGGTCTCTTGGATGTATATAGTAAGTTTATTAACCATATAATATAAAAAATACAAAGAGACATTGTAAAAGTGAAACTAATTAACTAAGAGTTAATACTTAAAGATAAGGTTTATATAATGACCCAAACCTATCTTAATTATATTAGTTGAGTGGTTTTTGACCTATCCCGACCATAAAATTTAAATAATCCACTTTGGAGCCATTATAAACCGAATATAAATTTATAATAATTTAATATATTTAGCATTTCTAAAGGTGCCCCTCGCCCCTCTTATAAAAGGGCACTCCCCCTTATCATTACTTCACACCTTAAAAGCCTTTTGGTTCGGAAAAAACATGCCCAAATACTCTCTCAACATCCCTCAATACAACCTATAGTCCTTAGTGTGATCAGAAATCCAACCTAAGGAGCCCTTTTGATCAAATCAAAAGAAAGAACCTGAAGAAGAGATAATGTTTTTACCACCGTTTTTCAAATTCTTTTCTTCTTCCACTTCTTCTTTCTTTGTCATTCCCATTCTAAATTAATTAATACAGTATCTACTATATACGGTAATATTATTATAAATATAGTACAACCATATTTAGTTTTCTATCCATCCTTTGAATGACATGTCACCATACGTGCGTACGTACGGCTTACCGTCTCCACGTCGTGGTGTAATTTTCATTCAATAAACAATTATTTGGATGGGTATAATAATGATGTGTAATTAATTTAAATAATAAATATAACATGATAATTATTATGTCTATATGATATAACATCCAATTATATATTATTTTAACATCAAAAGAATGATATTGTCGCTCGGTCTTACGTACGGACTACCGTCTCCACGAACGCGATGAGATTCATTATCCATCGTATCCATTCAAGTATAATTATCATTTGATTATTTGAAAATAATGTTTATGGACTTTATATCATTCTAGATATGAATAAGATACATCCTATCAATGAAAACATGGCTTACGTAACAAAACATATAAAAGAAAGCGGGTAAGTTAGCACCCGAAACAACTATAATACTAAGATATTATTAACAAATCAATGTTAAAAGATCATATATGATATCATATTAATGTAAATGATTCTTGTATAATTCAATAAAAATTATTTCACCATTATACATGAGGTTAAACTACCGTCGACCAAGGATAAAGTACAAAGTAAGGGGTTTCTTATCTCACTTTTATATCCGTGAGAATTCCATTGTTCACCACTAATTTCTTACATGTGGTGTGTGTACTGCCCATGTTTATATTAATTGTGTAATATAATTTAATTAATGTATATTTACATCATCATTGTATGATCCTTCTTTCTTGGGTTTATGTTTTTTATGTTACCAAATCAATGAGGGAATTTGGAATTTCAATTTCCACTCATTTGGCTTTACACATACTTCATTGATTATTTTACTCCAAGATTATGTGTGGAATAACTATTCATTTGATTATGTCATAATTTCCACTCCCCTTTCTGTGGATATACTTTTTATACACATAATCACTCCATTTATAAATTCTCATGTCATCGGTATGAATTTTATAAGATTAATTTTTACTCAATCTCGATTTGTTGAGATAAACATCCAATTCATTGGTGTTGTTTTTACAATAATATGGTTGAATGTACATTGATTGTTTTAAACTTAATATCCAATAATATTTAGTGTATTTATATTTTTCACACATAATTATGTCATTGATTTATCCTTAACCTAAGGATACGTCCTTTATAAGATATTTCATCTCAATTTACATTCCATTGAGACATCTTTGTTGTTATACACCAAATCACTTTTGTGTGGTGTATATAATGTACTTTGACATAGTATATCATGAATACCTTTATTCTCATGATATTACAATGTTTTGATTACCTCAATTATTTTTATTCAAGTGTCTCTCTTATGGTTAGAAACTCTAACTAAAATACAATTTTTAAATTTTTTAAAGACATATCCTTCTAAATCTTGCTCATTAATGTCCATGTTTTAAAAAATTGATTTTAAGGATTTATTTATATGGACATTAAAGTTTTAAAATTAAAACTCCTTTTAAATGATTCAAAGTGGTATGGGACACTTTGATTCAAAAATATATTTTTAAACAGCGTCTTGACAAATAGTGTGACTTTTAAGGTTTTCAAGAAAAGGGGGATATTTCTCTCAAATAGTTTTGATGGTTATTTTCATCTATGTCAATATCATTAATTATTATTGATTGAGGATAATATGGTACAATACAATCTTCCATATTGTATCAAAAGAGTTATGTTTGACTGTGGATGCGCTATTTTTATACCATTCATGGATTGTGGTTAAAGTATTGACATTTCGTATGCTAGTTTTAATATGAATGTTTATGTTATGTTTAAACATGTTCATATGGGAAATGCATTGGACTTAGTAAGTGACGGGTGTAGCCCGCTATAGCTCCTTGATGCATCGGTAGGTCTCAAGAGACAAACTAGTGTCTTGGCAAAAGGCCTTGGAAAAATCTTATTTGTAGTCTTGGAACGAGGCCTTGGCTATGTGGTTATGATAGTCTAGCATTATGCATTCCATCATTATGAAAGTGGTTATTCATATTTAATTTGATTGTTCGACTAGTAGAATATCCATGTGAATAAGTAAATGGAATTATTTCATTTTATCTTTTCCATATTATGCTGAAGTTCAAGTTTAAAAGGCTTTTGATTTAGTTATAAATTGCTTTAAGTGTTTATGCCTATCAAAGAAAGCTTCTTCTATATTGTTATCCTTACTGAGCATCTGAGCTCACCCCTTTCAATGTTTTATCTTTTCCCAGGTTGTGAAGAAGTAATTTATGAATGACCTGTAGGGATAGTATGAGGGGATATGAAGACAATATGTTGTTGTAGTTTTTTTTACCTTATGATGTAATGTAAGACTTATGAATATATCTAGTGTTTCCAGACTACTAAACTAATCGGTCTTTCGAGACTTGATTGTTTGTGATCATGACAATGTTATGTAATAATGCACCGACTCTGGGTATCTAGGGTCGGGGCATTATAGTTGGTATCAAAGGATGTTTAGTAAAAACCTTGGAAGCTAGATTTAGATAAACTCTGATTAGAGCACGTAGACCTAAGATAAACATTGAGGATTATTATAGAAGATCTTCCTAAAATGTTGGTATTGTAGAGATTTTGTGAGTTTTCTGAGCAATACATCCCTGTCTGGATACAAGCAGGTAGACACGGCTCTGGCATAGATGTACTGAGGGTTAAAACCCAAAAACACTGCTTTGAGCTAGACTCGAACGGGAACTGGTGCATGACAACGGGCCTTGCTGCACTTTTGGTTACGACACTCCTGGGGGATATTATTAGGATAATTTACATTTTCTTTACAAACTGATTTGAAGTATTATATATAAGATCAGAGTAAATGACCTTGGTTAATCCTAATGTGTTTCAAATTGAGAATATGGTGACATGTTAATCTCTAAATGATTTTATCACTACTGTTACTCACACAATGCTTTCTGGTTTTAGTCAATGGCTGGATTCCAAGGAAGTCATAGTGACCTTGAGAATGATGTACAAGGTGGGAACGGTGGTGGCAATGAGCAACAAAATGGAATGTTGATAGGCTTAAAATATATCGTCTTTATTCCAAATAAAGTTTCCAAAAATATGATCAACAATATATATATTAACCAATTCCCGGACTTAACAAAGAAGAGAAAGGTGATGAATGATAAGATCTCCAGTAGTGGAGACCATAGAGAAAGAAATCCTCAATTTCTATAATGCAGGAAATGTGGAAGGAGACACCCAAGAAAGTGTCTCAATGGGACAAAGAAATGATTTACGTGCGGGAAGGAAGGACATAATGTGAAGAATTGCCAAAGAAAAATGAAGAGTACTATGGAAGAAGATAAAAATGGTCCCAAGAATCCATTTACAGTCATTTGCCGTAAATGTAAGGGACCAGGCTATTACCCGAGTGAATTCCCTATTCTATTGGACATTTTATTGGTCAAAGAAGAAGCTATGTGGAAATAAATGGTTGGAGATATGTTTAAAAAGTATTAGTGCTCCTTGTTGATGGGTTTACTTTGGAATAATTTTCTCTTGTATTTTTAACCCTGCAGTTTTCCATGTGAGAATGATATTTGAGGAAGAATTATCTTTTCTCTTGTGGATATAGATATAAATAACCATTTGGTTTTTATATGATCATTGGGTTTGAGGAAATTATATGTTATTATAATTTGGGATGAAAATGAAAGGTATGAGATAATATTTGTGGTTAAATTATGTTATGGTAATTTTGAGGAATTTATCTCATTTTGGTAATGTTATAAAATATAGTTTTCAAAAAAGGACAACACGCGGACCGTGTGACAACCTGTTGCGTCGGACAAAGCTGTGGGAATCGAACCCACAACCAAAGTGCAATTGGGATTTATCGCCTACCACTGGACTACTTGAAGTCCCTGGTTCGTGTGACTATTATTTTTCGTTAAATGATTTTATTGATAAATAATAATATGATTTGGGATCTTCTGTCTTATCAAAAGAATACCCTTATTATAGGAAAATTATTTGGTGATTAAGTGATAAATGTTATCTTCGAAGTTGTTCGCTTTGTTGTGAACACTATATGTCCAAGGAAAATAGAATATTATGGGATTTCATTTGAGGAGTAATGGTGGATTTTTATCTATGTTTTTTATTGTGGATTTATAGTGATTTGGGTTATTTATGGAAATGATTAGGTTAATTAATTTTAAGTATGTGACTTTAAGAGTAATTAATATCATTTGGAGATACAATTTAATGTGGAAGACTAAATTCTTATATGTTTTTGGTTTCAATATTAGTTTGGATTATATTGAAGGATTTTAAGGACAATTGATTATTGAATGGTATTTATTTAAATTTGGGGTATTAATGGTTTAATTTTAGAAATTAAGATTAGTGTTTTTTTTCTCTAATGGAATATCTATTTGGGAGATCATCAGATATTATACTAACCTTTTTGGTTTTTATTAATTCTTAAAGACAAGGTAAATATATAGTTATCCTACATGGATCATGTATTTTTATAGATGTTTATTCTAGCTCTTCCATTGTGACCAAGTCATCTTGAATACTCATTTTTCAAAAAAAAATGAGTTAGTGGTAAAAAGTTATTAAAGAATGAAACTCTATTTGAAAAGTATGTATATCTCTTTATTTTCTCAGTCAATATCATAAATTAATTCCTTGTCCTTATGAAATGTAACTTAAAACAAAAAAATGTTTTCTGTTTACTTTTCCTATTGGGAGACTAAGGACCGTTTGTCCCAACACAAGTTTGTGATTTTCTTATTGTTAACTTTCTCCTAATCATGTTTCCTATCCCTCTCCATCAGAACTGAACACTTATTTTATCATCTATATCCATGTATTCCTACATGGAATCCTAGTATGGGTTATCTTTGGATGACCTTTATACCTCTCTTCCTTTTTTAGAGTGATAGTTTTATTAAATCTTTTTCTGATGTGGGACTTTCCATTATATTATCTTGCCCAATTTTAATGAAAATTTCTAGGACACAATTTATTTAAGGAGGGGAGAATGTAACACCCCAAGATTCCACGGTACATTTCCCTTTGAATAATGCAATGGCATGCATTGTACGCAACTTTTAGATTCTAACACACCACAACCAATCAAACTAGCCATTATGAATTTTAATACCTACTTTTTGAAATTTTTTAAATTCTATCTCTCAAAATTGACTTCATTTTTGTATTCGGAATATCAAAATTATCCTATGGTGAAATTTTGGTACTTTTCGGATAACTTTCATATTTTGATGAATAGTGAAAATTACTAGATTTTAATTAAAAATAACTTTTTTAATCGAAATAATTAATATTGATAAATTATGAATTTTAGTGGTTTTAAAGTATATTTAGAATATAGTTTTACTGTTTAATTCAATTTTTTTCATTGTACATAATTACACAATTAAACCGAACATAAACAAGTGCCAATCTTTAGATAGTTATTATCTCTTAAAAACATGCTTATTGTTTTGACAGCGGGAATTAATTTTCAATTAATATCTTCCACTTCTGTGTTTGGAATTTGTAAAAATGGATTCTATATTTGGAATCAGGATGTTAAAATTTTGTAAATAGGTAACTTTTATTTTTAAACATTTTGAATACTTATTTCGGTAAATATTTTATTTACCATGGTTAAAGGGTAAATCCGGTAAATAAGGGTTAAAGAATAATATTATATTAATAAAAAATTACCCAAAAACGTGTCCTAACCTTATTGGATAATTCATGTCCGACCATGGGCATCTTTGGGTCAATTTTTCAACCCCATGGTGCCACTTGTAAGTGATAGGGACACTTTATTTTAATTAAGTTAAAATGAATACAAAAATGACACAAGCATATATCTTTTAGAAAAACAATTTTTACATAGGGTTATATATGTTCGCTTTTCGACTATAAATATTCATTAGAAATCTAAAATGATTTCTTACATAATGTTAATTTATTTTTATATTTTATACATTAAATAATTTAATTTATTTATGATACAATGGTGATCCAGTAATTACCATAATAGTGAAAAATTAAAATTATTGATATTCTAGATACCCAAATAAATATAATTTGAGACTTTTAATGAATTAAACTAATTTTCTAGGTTAATATTACATGTTAGGAATGATTTAATTATCTTTTTAGAAGTAATCATTCTGTTATGATTTTTTCAAAAATCAATTATTGAATAGTGTCAAAATTGACATAAAAGAGTTTTTAAAAAAAAATATTATATTATTAATTGAAATTAAATTCCTAAAAATCTAAGGTTCGGACAAGAGACTTATATCATGATAGTAGTATCATTAAAGGACCACTTGGGGGTCTCTTGGATGTATATAGTAACTTTATTAACCATATAATATAAAAATACAAAGAGTCATTGTAAAAGTGAAACTAATTAACTAAAAGTTAATACTTAATGATAAGGTTAATATATTGACCCAAACCTATATAAATTCTATTGGATGAGTGGTTTTAGACCTATACCCACCATAAACATTAAATAATCCACTTTGGAGTCATTAAAAACTGAATATGAATTTATTATAAAATAATATTTTTAGCTTTTCCAAAGGTGCCCCTCACCCCTCTTATATAAGGGTACCCACCCTTCTCATTACTTCACACCTTAAAAGCCTTTTGGTTCGGCCAAAACCTGACCAAATACTCTCTAAACATCCCTAACTACAACCTAGAGGCCTTATTTTGTTCATAAAGCAAACCTATGGATCCCTTTTGATCAAATCAAAAGGAAGAACCCGAAGAAGAGGTAATGTTTTTACCACCCTTTTTCAAATTCTTTTCTTCTTCCACTTCTTATTTCTTTGTTATTACCATTCTAAATTAATGAATCCAGTATCTACTATATACTTTAATATTATTATAAATATTGTACAACCATATTCAGTATTCTATCCATCCTTGGAATGACATGTCACCATAGGTGCGTACGTATGACTTACCGTCTCCACGTCGTGGTGTAATTTTCATTCAATAAATTATTATTTGGATGGGTATAATAATGATGTTTAATTCATGTAAATAATAAATATAACATGATTATTATTCTGTCTATATGATATACCATACAATTATATATTATTTTAACATCAAAAGAATGATATTGTCGCTCGTGCGTACGTACGGACTACCGTCTGCACGAACGCGATAAGATTCATTCTCCATCGTATCCATTCAAGTATAATTATAATTTTATTATTTAAAAATAATTTTTAAAGACTTGATATAATTATGGATATGAATAAGATACAACCTATCAATGAAAAACATGGATTACGTAAAAAAACATATAAAAGAAAACGAGTAATTTAACACCTGAAACAACGATAATACGAAGATATTATTAACAAATCAATGTTAAAAGATCATATATGATATCATATTAATGTAAATCATTATTTCATAATTAAATAACAATTATTTAACCATTATACAGGAGGTTAACCTACCGTCTACCAAGGAAAAAGTACAAAGTAAGGGATTTCTTATCTCACTTTTAATTCCATGAGAATTCCATTGTTCACCACTAATTTCTTACATGTGGTGTGTGTACTTCCCATGTTTGTATTCATTGTGTAATATACTTTAATTAATGTATATTTACATCATCATTGTATGATACTTCTTTTATGGGTGTATGTTTTTTATGTTACCAAATTAATAAGGGAATTTGGAATTTCAATTTCCACTGATTCGGCTTTACACATACTTCATTGATTATTTTACTCCAAGATTATGTGTGGAATCACTATTCATTTGATTATGCAATAATTTCCACTCCCCTTTCTGTGGATATACTTTTTATACACATAATCACTCCATTGATAAATTCTCAAGTCATCGGTATGAATTTGATAAGAGTAATTTTTACTCAATCTCGATTTGTTGATACAAACATCCAATTCATTGGTGTTGTTTTTACAAGAAAATGTGTGAATGTACTTTGATTGTTTTACACATAATATCCAATCATATTTAGTGTATTTATATTTTTCACACATAATTATGTCGTTGATTTAGCCTTAACCTAAGGATACAACATTTATATGAGATTTCATCTCAATTTACATTCCATTGAGACATCTTTGTTGTTATACACCAAATCACTTTTATGTGGTGTATATAATGTACTTTGACATAGTATATCATGAATCCCTTTATTCTCATGATATTAAAAATTTTTGATTACCTCAATTATTTGTATTCAAGTGTCTCTCTTTTGGTTAGAAACTATAAATAAATTACAAATTTTAAATGTTTTAAAGACTTATTCTTTTAAATCTTGCTCATTAATGTCCATGTTTTAAAAAAATGATTTTATGGATTTATTTATATAGACATTAATGTTTTAAAATTAAAACATCTTTTAAAAGCTTCAATGTGTTATGGGACACTTTGATTCAAAAATATATTTTTAAACAGTGTCATGACAAATAGTGGGACATTTAAGGTTTTCAAGAAAAGGGGGATATTTCTCTCAAATAGTTTTGATGGTTATTTTCATCTATGTCAATATCATTCATTATTATCGATTGAGGATAATATGATACAATATAATCTTCTATATTGTATCAAATGATTTATGTTTGACTATGGATGTGTTATTTTTATACCATTCATGTTTTGTGGTTAAAGTATTGACATTTTGTATGCTAGTTTTAATAGGAATGTTTATGTTATGTTTAAACATGTTCATACGAGGAATGCATTGGACTTAGTAAGTGACGGGTGGAGCCCGCTATAGCTCCTCGATGCATCAGCAGGTCTCATGAGACAAACTAGTGTCTTGGCACAAGGCCTTGGAAAAATCTTATTTGTATTCTTGGCACGGGGCCTCGGCTATGTGGTTATGATAGTCTGGCATTAGGGATTCCATCATTATGAAAGTGGTTATTAATATTGCATGTGATTTTTCGACTAGTATAATATCCATGTGAATAAGTAAATGGCATTATTTCATTTTATCTTTTCCATATTATGATGAAGTTCAAGTTTAAAAGGCTTTTGTTTTAGTTATAAATTTCTTTAAGTGTTTATGATTATCTACGAAAGCTTTTCCTATATTGTTATCCTTATTGAGCATCTGAGCTCACTCCTTTCAATGTTTTATCTTTTCCCAGGATGTGAAGAAGCAATTTATGAATGACCTGCAGTGATAGTATGAGTGGATATGAAGACAAGATGTTGTTGTAGTTTTTTTACCTTATGATGTAATGTAAGACTTATGAATATATCTAGTGTTTCCAAGACTACTAAACTAATCGGTCTTTCGAGACTTGATCCTTTGTGATCATGCCAATGTTATGTAATAATGCACCGACTCTGGGTATCTTGGGTCGGGGCGTTACAAAAACATTGATCAGTAACATCCAGATAGAAAATTTAATTTTTGGACTTTTGGAAAAATAATATAATAACTTAAAAAGTTATTTTAATTTTTTTTGTACCGTTGAGTGATGGACGGTGGAACTGCGATGTGAAGACATGGATTATTAATGGAAGCTCATTAATGTCTCATTTGTGAAAGCATAACAAAGTAATGTTACAACATAACAGAAACATTGAGACGTTTTTCCATTTATTAATTTAATGAATTAGAGAGATGAGAATAAAACTCTAGGGATTCTTTAAAAAACCTACGGTGTAATTCCTATCCTACTAAGAATGAAGAATGCATGCATAATGTTAAAAACATTGACACCCCTATAAGAAATGATCTGGGAAGCAAAGGATGACTTTTACTTATTAAAATTTTGGGGGCGGATCGCTTCAACATCAAACTACTTCGAGGTAGGGATTGTTTTTGGTTTTTGTTTTCCTCCTTCATTTTAGAATATGAATGCGGATCAACCCATGAATAGGTTGATCAACATATCGTCCATTATTGGGGGAGGGTAACGTTTCTTGGATTTTCTTTTTGGGAATGAATTATTATTGATGGAACAGAATACCAAAGCCTCCCATGTTTTAAGCTTCTAACGCGGAGGGTGCAAGATGACGTGAACAAGGCCCGACCCCCTCCATCTTGTGCATTTTTGGTTGATGAACGTTTGAAATGGAAGTAATTAAATTTTGAGGCCTTCATTGAGAATTCAACATCCCACGAAGGTCATTGGCACAAGGGGTGTGAAGAAGATCCCATAGAAGCGGACTTGGGGGTCCACATACTATTCTGTGAGCGCGCCACCACAACCAATAGTGGCTTGTGGTGGTTGTCATGGATGGGTGGTGCCACACCACGACGATGTGCCAGGAGGAGCACTACGGACGACCCATGCCACATTCTTCGGAGGAATGTGATCTTAGACTATGTGCAGAAGTCTTGATGGCTATATTAGTTAGCTGCGTAGCGACAACCCCAGATGAGTTGTGCATCCGTGCTAGAGGGACAACTCCTACATCAACCACAGGGTGAGCAAGGAACTGGATGTAGAATCCAGTCATGTCCCAACATGGTTGACCAGACATGACAATCGGAGGGACCTGTCCTATCAGCGAGATCTTCTGCCCAATAGACCAGAACTAAAGCCCAATAGAACGGCCCCAGGTCGCGCAGGGTTGGGTCAAGTCAGGT
The DNA here is from genome assembly GCA_963277665.1 of Viscum album. Lineage (NCBI taxonomy): Eukaryota > Viridiplantae > Streptophyta > Magnoliopsida > Santalales > Viscaceae > Viscum > Viscum album. Next base: position 831,794,309 of record OY728159.1, on the reverse strand, counting down.
CAGTTCGACCGGGATGGACTAGACCCATATGCAACCTTCCCCTTTTTAAAAAATTCACATATCATGAAAACTGTACATGCAATTAATGAAACATTTGTGGTGTTGGTACCCTTGTGATGAATAAGACCATTTGGAATACCGAATAGGGGATTTCATGAATTTTGGAATTCAACAGATGGGTAGGGGAGCGGTTCTCTCGAGATCAAGTGTGCTACGTGTAGAAACCCTACAGTTGGGTGAGTCCTAAAGACTATTGATAAGCAACCCTAGTTGGATCTGATACTATGGAAAACTAGGAAGAGGTTTCTGTGTGACATGGTTGACCCATGGGGGTGGCTTCTTTGTGACCCAATATAACTACTGTACTCGACAGGAGGAGTACCTCAATATTTCCATAGATTATTAAGAAGTGAATTTTTTGTGACCCAGCAAGCCCAAAATGTGGATAGGATTTTTTGTTACCTTGAATACCCACAGTAGTCATTAGGGATGAGTACCGAAACAATCCTAAGGTTAGTGGGAAGTAGCTTCTGTGTGACCCGGCATTCCCACTGTACTCATTGAGGGGGAGTTATCCAACAACCAATGTGTTCAATGATGTGACTAATGGTTCTACCATCCAACTATAGAACATAATTTGTGTGACCTATCTTGTTTCATGATCATGCATGGTGATCATGAATTGTGATTTGGTTGTGGAATGATTTTTTTTATTTTTATTTGTTGTTTTGGGGTCCCTACTTATTATATTTTTACTCACCCATGCACGAGCTTCACCCACACATGTTGTGTCTAGTGGAGACGACCGCAGCCTTGATGGAGGAATTTGTGGCCCAGGACAAGGTGGTGCCCAGCGAGGCTAGGCAGACCAGAGGTACTTATACGACTTCCAAAAAATACTATGTACCAACCCATCCGGTGGGGTTTTTCGAGGATGGATATCCATAGTTCCATTTTTTACTTTCCTATTTTCTAGTTAGTCTTTTAGCTGGTTTTGTATTCTGGCATGTTTGACATTCGTTCGTTCTTGTAGTCAGTTTTTTTATAGTGGCATGCTCATTTAATTTTCCATATTTGGGATGTGGTTGTGTGTGTGTGCATACTGGTACATAGGAAAATGCCTCCCACTTGCAGGTTGACGCCTTTGATGCTAGTCTCCGACCCCTAGCCTTTGGGAGGTGGACTAGGGCATGTAACGACATGGGCCCTGAGGGATGGATCATGATAAGAAATATGTCCATGAAATTATGTCATAATGGAGGTAATTTAGAATGAATAAAACCATGATCCTCCATCATGAGATTAAAAATCTTGGTGGTTACTCCATCTTTCCCATGATTCCATGCTCTATCTTAATTGGGATGGACATCCCACTCACCCTTTTTTAGATAACCTCTTCCTTTAAAGATGTAAACAATACATTTTGGTGATAGCATTATACTAAAAAATTATATCTATCAATCCCATCCATATGGTGCAATAAATAAAATCCTATTATATTAAGAAAAACTAGGTCCTATAAGAAAGGGTATGTGCATTCTTTAAGGAGACTCTCCTTACATTGGTGTTTTCCCTATGAATGTACTCCCAAAAAATGTACCTAGTGTCATTACACAATAGTAATATTGTATTTATAGACCAATTATTTCAATGATAAATATAGAGATAATAGAGTTTGAAGAACCTATATCAAGTAAAGTAGATAAAATAGCGGAGGATACAAGAATAATACCCCATATGGTAGATAATCCTGCCGCCTAATCCTAGGGTATTAGCTATAAATCCTGAAACTGGATAGATACATGGACCTATGAAATAGATAGACTACCACAATAAAAACTACTATGTTGTCACTACTAGTGATTAGTATCAAGGGTACTATAGCTAAGAGATCATCCCCAGCCAGTCTTTCCAGTGATACAACAACTCCCCGCCTGACGTAGTGTTAAATAATGTTCACCAGAAGGAGCTGGTGAGGAACCTCTTCCACTAGAAACCGTTGGAAATGTACAATAAAATATATAAAGATTTCCAATATAGCCACATGATCCGAAATACATAGTTTCTCTATCACATTGAGGGTTTATGTTCCCCTATCATCCACATTGGAGACATTCCAGGGAGATACCAACATTGGTACTATTACTTCTGTTGTGTAGATAAAAAACCACAAGACATAACATCCTACTATTAGAGTAACTATTGGACCTCGTAGGTAGTGATTCACTATTCTTGATACTGTCACCATACTTTAGGTTTCACTTAGTGATAAGAGATCTATTGACTCTTTAATAAACAAAAGGTGAGTTAAACACATTCACATGAGTAAATATGGACTACCTGAGCCCATCATTGAAGTGTGTAGAACATGAAAGATCATCACTATGTAGAAGCAGTAAAAAGTACTACAACTCAATGAATCACACTGAATATTACATAACAAACATATAACCGTTATAAATATGCATGAACTACCCAAATCTTTCTCCTCTCGGCATCTTAGGAAATAACTAATTATAAAATTTAGTCTAGAAATTATCCCAAAACATTCTATGATGGAGAAAAACATTGTTAAATACATACCTCCATTACTTAAATGAATCACATTGCATGTATAAAACATGTGTTGTAGGTGTCTCTTGGTGATCAATTATAGTCAGCGTGGCCTCTATCAATCATTTTGAAACTAGTGGACATACATCCCCTATGGATGTAGAGGATGCTGCTGCTAGTATCCCCATGTCAGATCAACCACTATAGGTGAAGCTCAAGAAGCACCATCCATGGATTTCATAAAAAATAGGAAACTATATAAAACATGAGATTCAATTCCCAAAGCTAGTATAGCATGTGGGGTCTCTATTGTAACATTGGTCATATGTCTGGTGGCTCTGGGCCCACCACATTTGGAGCATGGTCTTCGTCACCCACAAGGAACATGACTTGAGGAATTCATGGATGTATTGGTCTACAAATTCCAAGAAAAAGACCTAGAATAAGATATAAGAATATAGATAGAAACTATAACGGAAGATGAACATAAGAAAGGGCAGACAACCCCTATTTTAATACCCCAAATTAATTATTATAAATCATGGTATTGGAATGTTCTCTATTATATGTCTCATGGGTTCCAGTTGATGAAGGATCAACTATACCTTACCGCATTATTTACTGGAAAAGATTTCATTAATTTTATATATAATTGTTGGTTTCAATTCATTACCTTTAATTAACATAGAATGGTGGGTTAATTACATGAAAAATTAAATTCAAGAAGGAATTTTTCACTTTATAGTTTTCATTTTTTATAACATATATCAGTCTTGAATGAAAATGGATAACAATTCCAAGGGTATTGGGGCCCATAAACCTTAACACTAAAACAACTAGCATTTTATTTCTATAAAATGGATGGATTAGATAAAATAAAAATTCCCACCTTTGAAGGCCCATAAGACCCCATGAATTGAACCCAATAAAAAATCAATCACATCCAAGTAAAAGCACACACATATTATAACATACACATCATCACTTAACAATCACATATATATTGAGTAATCGAAATCAATGAAATGAAACTATATGGTAGGTAAATATAAATGACATTGGAATTCTTGGTGTGTATGATGGATCATTTAACCATGCAAATTTTACCCATAAAATCATTCCAAGGATAAAATTAACGATCAATTAGAATAATAATAATCACCAAAAAATCACATGTACGTAACCAAACGGTGAAATTACATCAAATGTGATTGGAAAAAACTGAACATCAATTGTAATTTTGGGAACTTGACATTTACTCCGAACATGTGTTCATGACACCCAATGATGGTTTATGACCATGATTCAAGAATTTATAATCTCTTGGATATTGTATCTAAATTTTAAAGGCCAAAACGAAAAATCTAATATAACATTGTGATGTCCTGAACCCAGATTCCACTAAAGGTTCCCCATGCCTGATTGGTAGATGGACTCAAACACATCTCCCTTAATTTTAGAGGATTCAGACTATCTGTGAGGGCCTAGTGTGTGTTATCAGGCATACTATGTCATCATTAGTAGAGTTTAGAAGATTAGATAAATAAGAAACTGATAATTAATAATGGAAGCACTATGAAAACATATAGAATTCATAACATATACAAATAGAATTAATAAAAAACCAAACTACTAACACTCATATAAAAAATGATGATGATATAGAATGATTATAATACGTTATAAAGCACTAATACAAAAAATAATAACGAATTCTCTACAAAATTAGAAAAATTAAATACAAAAAAACTATCCAAGCATATTAAGTTCAAGATTAGTCATCTGCAACTAGCTCCATCGTAATCATCATGAAATCTAGTTTCTATAGTGACATGCTTCCCATTATCAATACCAACATTCATATAGTATTCCTAGGTACTAATAGAGGCCCGAATAGGGCATGATATAAATATAACTAGTCCAACCCCAATGGTGTCTATAAAATATTATTTTTCTAATATAAATTAAAATGTGTTAAAGAGTGTAAATATAAATGTAAAAATGTTTTGTAATATAAATACCAATGCTCATGATTCATCCCTTGCATAGTGTCATAACATGTAAGAAGTTCATTAACAAAATAAGTTTAACATATTTAATAAAGTCTCATGAGGCATATCCAACACTAAATTCACCTCATGATAGTTCTTGTAATGTTCCCATGATGTTATAAAGAAACCAATTTAATATTAATGATTCAAGGTTTCAATTGTAATACACACTACAACCTAGAGCAAAAGGGTCTCTAACTTAGTAATAACTGTATCCTGGATAGGGGTATGATTGTAATATACGGATTACATTCCAATTCATTCTACAATTTTGTGATCTAATCGAGTCTAAGGAAAACATCCAAGGTAAAATTGGATTAGCTATGGCTAGGACAAAGGATGTAACCAAGGATCCTTGTATCTATAGAATCCATGCTTAATCCAAGGAGCATATCCAAGGAATCCTTTAATAGTATATAAGGGAGACTATGGTGTCATACCTAAATCCACTGAGAGACAAGGATCATGTTCCACGGGTGTCTCAACCAAGGAATCTGACTTCTTGATTCAGGATAGCATCCACAAACCCTCAAGGCCTTCCCTCAAGATTCCATAAGCTAACTATAGAATGACCACTCTTATATTAATGTTGTAGTATATACAGAGGAATCCTCTCATTTTAATATTTTATTTAATTATGAAATGTCATAAAACATACCAATAATTAAGTTCAATTGGAATAAGACATTCTTTTCTTTAGTGTGACAAGGCCAAGGGTCATGAAACCATTTAAGTTATTTCATGTTTAGTTAAATAGTTCTCTAATTTAACATTCATATGATGAAAAGGCATATATTAGGATTAGAAACCAAATCTAATCCATTTGAAATTACTAGTCCATGATATATCAATACTATATACTTGCCAATATTTACCAATTAAACTTTGATTAATAAATAAAAGAACATAAAATTCATATGTCAACTAATAAGAATAAATGGTACTATCCATTTATAACTTTAATAAATATTTAAAAAGTATGGATTACCTTTCTAAATGTCATGTTAAGGTTCACCCAGATGGCGGCACTGATAGATGAGTCAAAGCTATAAAAACACAATATTGGAAAACACCATACAAGGGGTGGACTTCATTGTGGAAATAACATACAGGGTTGAATGAAATATTTATCATGGGTAATAGAACAATTTTCTAACAACTACACACATGAAATATAAATTCAATAGTCAACTCTTAGTTAAATTAGCATGAAGATAAAACAATTTATAAAAGGATTGAAATTGGGTGATTAGTTATAAACCACCAATATTAGTCTCATATAACTTTTCTTGTCCAATATAAGCATTTATTTAGGATTTTATTTGAGAAGATCTCATGAATGGACCAATGTCTCGAAATTAGGGATTAACGACCACCATAAAATTAGGCCAAAAGACATGATGAGAAATGGAAAATATATCCAAAAGAGTGAAGGATATACTAGTGCACTTCCAATGCGATAGACAGATTGGGAATCAGAGTCTGGATGGTGGAATAGTGGAAGAACCCATCTTAGACCACATTGGGAGCTTCCTCTATGGGGGATAGGGGAGGAAGGGATTGCTTCCAAAAATTGGAGGTGTTGTATCCTATTTTAAAATCCCACGTAGGTATTTACAAGATGTGTAAATTCGTTTCAAGTCATATAATTCTCAGAAATGTTTTCCTTCATAAAAACCCATAGATGATGTGAATGGTTCTTAAAAGACTATAAACATATTGCAATCAATATAAATTGTGTATTCCAATTAAACAGTGTGTAATTGTCCTACAACCAACCTAAATCTATCATATTCCCTTCTTCTAAAAAACAAGCAAACTGACCCACTACCCGATATTAGGGATTTATACAAAAAGGAAAATTTACGTGAACTTAATTTTGAAATTAAAAGGATATGCCACTAAGATAAAATCTAGATTCTTATAAGAGTAAAACAAATCCACTTTGGTTTTCTATCAATAATTTTATTCATAGAATTTATCCATGAGTAACGAAATAGTATTTTTCTTTATGTTTATGTCAGAAAACTATGTATTTTTAATATTAATTTTTCTCGTTACTCATGTTTATTATCGATGATTACACACTATTATGACATATGCATTATCATATGAAAAATCCATATTCCATTCCCCATGATTAATTACATTTAATGGATTTTTTGGGTTATGTATCTTATGACCAAATTATCATAACTTTATGATTATATTATTATCATTTATCACAACAAATTGATATATTCAATGTATACACTTACTGATCATCTATAATAACCCAAGATTATATTTCCTTTACCCTAGTTTCTGACAAATGATATTATATAGGGTATTTTAATTAATAAAACTATGTGAGAATAATGTTTTGTGATGTGTTAAATATATTTCAAGAAATAATTTAATTATGAATCCAATATCCAAATACACTAAACTTTTATCCCTACGGGGAATTTATTATTTTGATATGTTTCAAATTTTCTTCAAAATGATTTGATATTATTGTATGAAATTCTTCAGTTACCTTAGATGGTATTAAGGAAAGGTTCAGTTATTTTTATTATTATGATTACATTTTTTTGAAAACATTTATTATATACTATGTATTTGATAATATCACTATGTTATATTAAATTTGGGATTGTTTTGGTTTCCTATCAATAAAATCCATACCAATATACAAACATGTGGTTCCATGCTCTGACATATATGTTCTTAGGAGCGATATCCATGAAAATTATGATATCCTATTAATTGGATATTCACATAGAGAATGACATATAGGCATAATTTCAATCCTATTTTTACACTCATAGGGGATATTATTTAGTTAATTAACATTATATATATAAAAAATTATTAATAATGAGAGGATAGAATCTATAACAACTTATGATAAATTTAATATTATATAGAATGAATTAAAATAGTTATATGTTCATAAAATGGTTTCATAATTTAATAATTATTAATAAATTTTTTTATAATCATATTATTTCAAAATTTTATTTTTGATTTTTGAAATTTTGAATAAGATTTTACATTACAGAAAATGGTTGGAACAAAAGAAATCTTGTGAGAAATATAATAATGACTGAGAAGTGAAATCCTCATAAATAACGAAATGAAATAGGATCTGGGATACTAAATAAAGTAGATATACTCAACCAAATATTTGATTCTATAAATAGTAACATGAATCACGATGATCATAAAATTCCAAAAGGAAGGACCAAATCTCCGTTGTATATTTTATATGGAAATAAAAACATTCGTCCAGTGGTTCCTCTGTTCCACTTTTTTCTGAGTAATTAATCAATTATATAGAAAAGATATTTTCTTTTCTCTAGTGCTCAAACCATGATATTGTTATTCTAGTGGTTTATCATTTTTATTGACTATCTTATCAATAGTGGAATCCTATCACATTTATTGGATAAGATGAGGATACTTAATTGATGATATATAATGATTTTAATGAGGTATTATCAAATAAGTATTCTCCTTATACATTAAGAACCAAAATGGAGAGGGAATTTCTTAAACTAAAGTGAAGTGATGATGGATATATTAGACACTATATGGAAATTATTACTAGAAATTCATGTTACATGAAAAATATTATCATCGACCCAAAATGAAATATTATCAAATTCATTAGTTGGATATGACTATGTATCTACAATTCAACGGATTCAAGAGAAATAGATAGATACGAATAATTTTTTAAATGTTCTCTCTATCAATAAATTGATATTAAAGACAATAATTATTCTAATGGGTTTATGGATAAGATGATAAAGTTGTAATTTCAAGGTTATTTTAACAAGAAAATCCATGCAAAAAAATAATTAACATTCCATAATTATAGAAGTGTTGAAGAATGATTATGTAAAATTTCCTTAATTGTTTTGATAAATGTGTTTTGTTTAGAAAAGATGTTGATGGAGAAAAATAATGTCTAATTAATTTAATGTGTATTGTTAAGGAAATGAATGGAGGGAAAGATCAACTAAATTTTCCATCCAAACAACAAGGATATAATTAAAATGAGTTTAGACATTACAATAAAATATTCGTGAATATAAGTTGAAACATGAAATTTAGTGTTAATTTTTTTAATTAAATAGAGAAATGGATAGATAATATGCTTACAAAAATTAATGTTTGTCTAAAAATAATGTGTTCAATGGTGCACTTTATATCCACTCTAGAACTAAAAAGATTCTTATTTGATTCTTCTACTACCAACTCTTGCAAATATAATGACATTTTTACTATATCATATCACCAAAACAATGAATAGAAGTTGAGATATTAATAAAAACTCTTAATATTATGACGATCAAATCTTATGTCTATAACTCCCCTTTGATATATATATTTTTGAATGTGATTCCTGTAAATCTTTCTAGTCCACCTTTATCCAAATTTGATGTTATTTTGAGCCTAGAGTTTATTATATTTATATAGATAAAATCTCAATTGATAAGGAACATAATTCACATATGATGTTTTAAATAACCTATAATCATCCTTTAGTGTGAGCAGAAATTCGAACTTATTACAGAAATTATGTTCATTTTATGGAAATTATTATATATTAATGATGGGTATTTGTGTCAAATTGTAATGTATAAACTAAAAAATAATGATATTATTATTGTTTGATAATATTATAAAACATTTCTTTAAAACATTCCTAAACCACCCCTAAATCATGATGTTGATTTTTAATCAAAATTACACTATGTACTACACCTATTCTAATGAATCCAAATAGAATGAACCCAATTGGTATATAATAATTTTAACAGAAACACTATGTGGATCTATATAAGGAATTCATAAGCCCTAGTGTATACCCAAGGGAAAAATATTGTTTTTAAAATGAATGATTTTAAAATGGAGTTTTATACTGATTATTGGGATCATAACCTGATCACTACAAAGGATAATTATCATATACCCCATATTTATGATCTAATTGATCAGTTTGGAGGAGTATAATACATTTATAATATTTACTATCAATTTGGATATCATCAGCTAGAAGTCCAAAATGATAATATACCTAAGGATCCGTCATTTTTGATTTGTGGACAATGTCAATTTATAGTGATTCCTTTTGGACTTACCAATTCCCCCATTATCTTCATGTATACAATTAATATACACATTAGAGATTATCTTTATTAGTTTTTGGTAATTATTTTTTATGACATACTTATATATTGAAAGAGAAAAGAAAATTTATATTATAATTTTAGGATTGTGTTGATGAACTTGAGGGAGGAGAATTTATATTTAAAAATAAACATATGTAAACATTTAAAATAGAATGTTTCATTAATGGGTTATATAATCCCACGTGAGAGAATATTTATGTATCCTTAAAAGGAAAAAAATAACTGAAAAATTACCAAGACCAACCCTGGTAACTGAGATCCATAATATAATGGGTTTTTTATATACTATCAATGTTTTTGGAAAATATTATCATGGTAATGTAATAAAATAACATTGTTTATGTGAATGGGATATATGATCCTTTTGGAAGATGAATATGTTTAAAATTTCAAGGTGCTGAATAGAATATTGGTGAATTCCTGTGTACTCACACTTCCCAATAGTGTAGAGGGGATTAGGATCTATAGTTATGAATCAATGATGTAATGAGTATGTTTTATTATAAATAATGACATGATAGTACAATATTTATTTGGATAGATATATCATGACTATAAAAATTATCCATGTCACGATTCCAAGAACATGATGGTAATTTTTTACATTAAAAATACGGAAGCAATAAATATATGCTATAAGGTGTGATATATATATATAATAAATCTAAATTAATAAAGTATATATATACATATATTAACAGTATAAAATGTACTAAATGATGTAATAAGAGATGATTAATGATTATTAAATCTCACTACACAGACAACCTATGATGTTGAACAAGGTGGTTGATGCTTCGTGCTGAAAGGACGATGATATATTATCAATGAAATTGATTTAAAGAGATTAATTACTCTTTTATTTATAGAAATTAGATATTAATATCTTGTTGAAGGGTAACATATCATATAGTTCATAGATTAATGTTAATTTTCCACCTATTATAGGATTAAAAAATCATAGTGGGAGGATGTTGAACTATAGAATAAGATGAAAAATGGTCCTCATTTCAGCCATGATTTTGATGGAATGTTAAGGTGTAGTAACCTTTTTTTCTTCATATAGATATTATTCCTAAACCATAATCTATTTTATGATTCAAATATTTTATAATTACCTATGCATATTAGTTGTATTATGATATATAGAGATCTGAAAGAATTATTTTGGTGGGACAACATGAAAAAGAATATTAATGATTATATAACTTAATGAATTGTATGTTATAATATTAAGTCAAAGAGATATAATTGTAACGGGATTTTACAAAAAAATACCTAAATAAATATTTAAATGGTAAAATCACAATTAATTTCATTTATGAGCTCCAACAATATTATTAATGACATAATGATATTTAGGTAGTATTCAATAGACTATTGAAGTAGGCATATCTCATTACTATGAGAGAATATTTTTCCCATGATCATATTTCAAGGATATAAATTAACAAAGTAACAAGGTTTCATGAAGTAATATATTCTTTGGTATATAATTATGATCATAGGATTACATTAATGTTATATTTATTTCATCAATGGCTATCAAATTGGGTGGTTAAATTTATCTTCTTCATATAAACTTCAAAAAAATGGTTAATCTATATGGACCATTAAAACCAAATAATATATTTTGAGAGATTATTATATGGATATAAACTAATAAAGAGATCAATACTATCCATTGTTTGAGTTGTATATTATAACATATTTCACTCGAGCATTCATATAGTTCCCCTTGTAGCTCACTATAATAGGATATGCTGAAATCTAATATGTTAGAATGGTGTTGGAGAATGAATTCTATTGGGAATGGATATAGATGATGAAATTGATGATATTATTATAGGAATTCATAAAAACATCAATATATCTCGGATTTTAACACCCTGATATTTTCATAAATTATTTCTCTTTACATAATATAATTTCATTGATTTCTTTTTTTTATACGAAACAATGAGTTTAGTAAAAGTGAGTAAAATTATTTAATTACTATGGGTCTATTATCACTATGAAGTTGGACTATATGGTTAGAATATTGATAAATAAATTATATAAAAAAAAGTTACAAAAATTTATAAAATAAATTCATTATTTAACAAATTATTTGAACTAAAATCAAAAAATATTTGAAAATTAAAGTAATACTTATATAAAAAAATTGTTCTTCGGTGCACAACATAATTTATGTCAATAAAGTAATTAATCAATATATTTGAATTATTTTTATGAAATGTATATTTTATTCAAATTATCAAATTTTTGGAACATTCATAATTGTTTTTCTAGGCATAGGATATAAAGAAATAACGTTTTAATGTAATTTTATTCTAAAAGGATTTTTTTCATTTTTTTACAATTTTATTAATAATAATTTATTACATTTATGTTTATTTATTTATATTAATGGAATTATATATTTATAATTTGGGATAAATTTTTTTAAATGATTCTCTTTGATTTTATTTCAATATGAATATACATCATGGTAGAAATTCGCACCACAGTAAAATGTAAATCGGGTTAATCTAAGGAAAAAAAAGTTATGAATGAATCAAAATATAAATTTTGAGAGTATTAAAATTATATTCATGATAGTAATATATTTATATTTTTTAATTATATAATTTCCTCACAATCTTATGAAACACATGAACAATATTTCCCCAATTACTGAAAAATATAATAAATTATTTTGAAAATAATTAAAGAATAATAATTTTAGTGATTTAATATATTCCTATACTTATATAGGTTAATATATTATATGATTTTTGTAAAATAAGAATATATTTTCATTATAGCATTTTATTTATGTTGTTTATGTCAAATTAAGGTAATAGTGTCTAAAGTAACAATAACAATTTTTTTGTGAATATTATTTTTATAAATATCATAAACATCATCAAAATTTTAATAGAGGACAAAGGGGATAACATATGGTAAAAAAGTTCATACATGTTGCAATAAAAATATTTTTGGAACCATTTTTCATGAGATTGAACTAAATATATTTTAATCTTTTAATAAATTCTATCTAACACCTCGACCCCAGTTACCCAGAGTCGGGGCATTATTACCTTAATTGGCATGATCACCAAAAATCTATTCTCGAAAGACCGATTAGTTTAGTAGCCTTGGAAACAGAAGATACATTCATAAGTCTTAAAATACATCAAAAATTGAAAAACTACAATAACATAGTCTCCATTTTCCACACTCATATCCCCTTAGACTATCCCTGTAGGTCAGTCATAAAATACTTCTTCAGATCCTGAGAAAAATAAAACATAGAAAGGGTTGAGCTTAGATGCTAAGTAAGGATAACAATATAGCAGAAACATTCATAAATGAGCATAAACATTTAAGGAAATGTATAACTAAAAAATATTTTTAAACTTAAAATTAAGCATAAAATGGAAAAAATGAAATGAAATAACGCCATTTACTTATTCACATGGATATTCTACTAGTCGAGTAATCACATTCAATACCAATAACCACTTTCATAGTGATGGAATGCATAATATCATACTATCATAACTACATAGTCATGGCCTTGTACCAAGACTACAAATATGATTTTATCAAGGCCTTGTGCCAAGACCCTAGTTTGTCTCATGAGACCTACCGATGCATCGAGGAGTTGTAGCAGGCTCCACCCGTCACTTACTAAATCCAATGCATTCCTCATATGAATAGTTTTAAACATAACATAAACAATCTTATTAAAACTAGCATAAAAAATTTCAATAATTTCTCTATAAACCATAAATTGTATAAAAATAACACATCCATATTCAAAATATCACAAAACCTTCAATACAATATGGATGTTTTGTATCATAATAAATCAACTTCAAATAAGCGTAAAATCCAACAAATGATGTTTGCATAGATGAAATCAAAACTGTATGAGATAAATATCTCTTTTTTTTAAATCATTTAAAAGTAAGATAATTAGAAATAAAACATTTAATTTCAAAATATTATTATAATATTGTAAGGTATTCTACAATAATTTTATAATGGCAGAAAATAGCTGCACCCACTGTATATGTTAAAAAATACATTCTTACCTTAATTCTGTCAAAAAGGTTAAAAAGGACATTGTTTGGAAAATGGCGGAATGATTACTTTATAAACATCTTATAAAATAACAAACTAGTATATAAATGACTTTATCCAACAGTCTATAAAATAGTAATAATGTTTTGAAATAAATTTTTAAGAAACATGGATTTGGATGATAAAGAGGTCCTAGTAAATAATTACGTATAAATAACCTCAGATAATGATGAGATTGTAGAATTAACCCTTACATTGTACTTTTCCGTGGATGAGGGTAGGTTAACCTCCTATATAATGGTTAAAAAATTTCTATTAAATTATACATGAATCATATAAATTAAGATGATATCATATATGATCTTTAAAAATTGCTTTGTTAATAATATCTTAGTATTATCGAAGTTTTGGGTGTTAACAGATTCATTTTACTTTATATTATTTGTTCTGTGAGTAATATTTTTTATAGATGGTATGTATATTATTCATATCCAGAATGATATCTAGTCTTTAAACATTATTTTTAATCATCTAATGAAAATTAGTCTTTAATGGATATGATGGAGAATGAATCTTATCGCATTTGTGGTGATGGTAATCCGTACATACGCACGAGCGACAATATCATTCTTTTGATATTAAAATAATATATAATTGGTTGTTATATCATATATAAAGAATCATTATAATGTTATTTTTATTATTTACATCAATTACACTTCATTATTATACTCATAAAAATTATATGTATTGAAAAACAATTACACCACGATGTGGAGACGGTAAGCCGTACGTACACACGTATGGTGAGATGTTATTAAAAGGATGGATAGAATAATGAATATGATTGTACCATATTTATAATAAAATCACTGTATAATTAATCTACTGGATTTATTATTTTATAATGGAAACAACAACGAAAAAGGATGTGGAAGAAGAAAAGAACTTGAAAGAGGGTGGTGAAATTGTTACATCTTCTTCGGGTTATTCCTTTTTATTTGATCAAAAGGGCTTCTTATGTTGGATTTATGACTAAATTAATGCCTCAAGGATGAAGTGAGGGAAGTTGAAAGGATATTTGGGTAGGGTTTGGCTGAGAAAAAAAAGACTTTGATGGTGTGAATAAGAGAAAAGGCGGAGTTCCCTTTTATAAGAGGGGTGAGTGGAACCATAGGAAGAGCTAGAAAAGGTATTTTATAATAAAATAATTTTCGGTTTCTAGTGGCTCCAAAATTTATTATTTATTGGCCAAGGTGGGTATAGGTCGATAACCACTCAAAAAATAGGTTTTATACAGTTTTGGGTCATAATATTAACTTTGTCTTCTAGATTTAACTCTTAGTTAAATAGTTTGAAATTTACCATGTCTCTTTTTATATTTATATTATATGGTTAATAAACTTACTATATACTTCCAGCAGAAAACCGAGTGGTTCATTAATGATACTATTATCATTATATAAGTCATTTTTTAGATCCTTATATTTTTAGGAATATAATATCAATTAATAATATAATATTTAATTTAAAAACTCTTTTATGTCAATTTTGACACTATTTGGTATTTAGTTTCTGATAAATTTATTACAGCATTATTTCTTAGAAAAAAAATTTATCTATCAAACCCTAATATTTCATATTAATCTATAAAATTATTGGAATTCATAAAAAGTCTCAAATTACATTTATTTGGATATTTATAATATCAATTATTTTAATATTTCTTTAATTAGATAATTACTGCATCATATTGTGTCATAAATAAATTAAATTATTTAAGGTCTAAATAATAAAAATAAAATACCATTATATATGAAATCATTTTAGCTTTATAATGAATATTTATAATAGAATTTATCTTATGTGTAACCCTATATTAATAATGTTTTAGTTATTAAAATTTGATTTTACCTCTTTTAACTCCTCTATGAATTATATAATAATAAATGCCCTGATCTACTCCATGTAGTCCAAAGAGGATTATATTTTATTCCTAATGTTGATTATGGTCTAATTATACTTAGCCAATAGAATTAGGACATGTGTTAGGGTAATAATAATATCATTTTTACCCTTAATTACCCAATTTACTTTTAATTGGGGTAAATAAAAGAAAAAAGTTAGTATTCACCAAAAATTATTTTTGTCTTAATGAATCAAATCTTACTCCTTTATATATTTATTTTGTCTTTATTATTTCCTAAAATAAATTTAAATAAAATAAATATTAATTTAAATAAAAATTCGGTTTTAAACTAGAACTCAATGTCTTTCTCTATTAATCAAAAATTGAATGTTTTTAGAAAAATACCAAAAATTCACCCTAAGATAATTTTGATATTACAAATCCAAAATTAAAGTCCATTTTGAAATATAAAATTTATAAAATTTTAAAAAGTAGTTATTACTATTGATGATGGCTAGTTTTATTGGTTGTGCTGTGTTAGAACTCGGAGTTGCGTACAACACACTATAAGGTATTATTCAATGAGAAGCGTACCATAGAAGCTTGGGGTGTTACATTCTTCCCTCCTTCAAATAATTTCATCCTCGAAATTTCTAGAGTATTACTATGTAAAAAGACATAGGTGGTTCTTCATCATAAGTTCCTCAGATTCCCACGTTGCCTCTTCCAACTTATGGTTTCTCCATAAAACTTTTACTAGAAGGGTCGTCCAGTTTCTCATCACTTGTTCTATTATATCAAGAACCTTGACATGATCTTCGCAATAAGATAGATCAGGTTCTAGTTCTAATTCCTTATAGGTGAGTACATGCGTTGGGTTAGAAATTTATTTTCTCAATAGTGATATGTGGAACACATTGTGATCTTTGGAGAGATTTGGTATCATTTCCAAATAGTAAGCTACAACCCCAATTTGTTCTGAAATTTAGAATGGTCTGATGTACCTAAGACTCAATTTTCCCTTCTTACAGAAACATATAACACCCTTCCACGGAGATACCTTCAAGAAAAGATGATCTCCTACCTGAAATTCTGAATCCTTCCTTCAGTTATCGGCATAACTCCTCTACCTACGTTGATCTTCTTTGATGTGGTTTTGGATTACCTTCACCTTTTCCATCATTTCCTCCACCAGTTCTGGTCTTATGAGTTTTCTTCCACCAACATCATCCCAACAGGTTTTTGTGCAGCATTTCTTTCTGTATAACACTTTATATGGTTCCATCAAAATACTTGAATGGAAGATATTGTTATAGGAAATTTATACCAGAGGTATATATTGATACCACATACCCTAAAAGTCATGTGTGCATGATCTAAATAAGACTTTTAAGGTTTGAATAGTCCGTTATGATTGTCCAACGGTTTGGGGGTGGTAGGTAGTGCACAAACAATGCTCAATATCCAAGGCTTTCTTAAGACTTTTTCAGAATCTTGGTGTAAAATGGGGATCATGATCAGAAAAAATTGATAGTGGTACTCCATGAAGTCTCACAACTTCATTAAAAAATAGTCTTTCTAGAAGTTGACGTGGTGAATCCTTTCTTATAGTAAGAAAATGTGCTGACTTGGTAAGATGATCAACAATGACCCATACTATATCGTTACTTCTTGGAGTCATTGGTAGTCTCATTAAAAAGTCCTTCATAATATTATCCCATTTCCACTCAGGTATGGGAAGTGGTTGCATGAATCCTCCAGGCTTTTACCTTCCAGATTTCACTTGTTGACAAACCATACATCTTGACACAAAGTCAGCAATCTCCCCCTTTATGTTGTCCCACCAAAAATGTTCCTTCAAGTCTCTAAACATCTTGGTGCTCCCAGGTGTATAGAGAAATTGGAACTATGATCATCGTCCAACAATTCCCATTTTAGATTAGCTATATCAAGAACACAAAGTCTCTTCCCTAATTTCAAAATTCCATCTTCATACAAAAAGTCACTCAATATCCAATTATTCACAACTTTAATATTCTTTTGAAACTCTTCATCATTGGTATGATAACTATTTATTCTTCCTAGTAAAGATGGTTTGGAAACCATTTGAAAAAGAATTGATGCTTCCCCTTCCATGGTTATTCCCATATCCATCATTACTAGATCCATGAAAATAGGATCCATTTCAATTCTCTTCTTGTTCAAATCTCCATGATCATTTCTGCTCAAAGTATCTACCACCTTATTTGCCTTCCCCTGGTGGTATTGTATCGTGCAATCATAATCCTTGAGTCATTCAAGCCATCTCATTTGCATAATTTTGAGTTCATTCTGTGAGAAAATATACTTCAAACTCTTGTGATCAGTATATATCTCACATTTTTCATCATAGAGATAATGTCTCCATATCCTCAAATCAAATATTACAGTTGCTAACTCAGTATCTTAAGTAGGATAGTTTTGATCATGAATTTTTAGCAGTCATGATGCATAGGCAATATCCCTATCATTCTGTGTAAGGACACAACCAAGTCCTTTCATTGAAGCATCACTATAAATAACAAACACATCATTCCTCATTGGTAGAGTCAATATAAGAGCATTTAATAATATTTTTTTCAGTTCTTCAAAACATTCTTCACAAAATTTTTTCCAAACAAATTTAACCCCTTTTCGTGTGAGCTTTATTAATGGGTTAGCCAACTGGGAAAAATTCTGGACTAAATGTCGATAATAACCTACTAAACCAAAAAAACTGTGTACCTCAGTTATACATGTCTGTGCTGGCCATTCTTGGATTGCCTTAGTATTTGAAGGATTAATGTAAATTCCATCCTTGGAGACAATATAGACAAGAAAAAGAAATCTCCTAAAGCCAGAATTCACACTTTCTAAACATCCCATTTAATTCATGACTTCTAAGAGACTTTAGGATAATGCGCAAGTGATTTTCAAGATCTTCGTAGCTTTGGGAGTATACCAAGGTATCATCAATAAACACCACTAAAAAGTCATCAAGATTTTCCTTGAAAACTCTGTTCATTAGATCCCTGAAAATAGAGGGTGCATTAGTCATCCCAAAAGGCATTACTGTAAATTAATAATGCATGTTCCTGGTTCGAAATGTTGTTTTCTGGATGCCTTCTTTCATCACACAAAGCTGATGATATCCAAATCGAATGTCAATCTTTGAAAAAATATTGAGCTCCATGAAGTTGGTCGAATAAATCATCAATGTGAAGTAGGGAATACTTGTTTTTTATTGTTATAGCATTGATCTCCCTCTAGTCAATGCACAACCTCATAGATCCATCTTTCTTCTTAACAAAAAGAATAGGGGATCCCCATTGAGAAACACTAGGGAGTAAAAATCCCTTATTACTCAATTCCTATAGTTTTTTCTTCAGTTAAACTAATTACATAGTAGCCATTCTACAAGGGGTCTTCGATGTGGGCCTTGAACCAAGAATTAAACCAATGGAAAACTCATTTTATCATTCTGGAGGATGTCCAGGTAAATCTTCTCGAAACACATCAACATATTCTCTCACAATATGTAAATACTCTATTTGAACATTACATTCCTCACCCATAGTCAGTTCATTCTCTTCCTCCCAAATAATTGAATATAGTTGAGCTACTGGGGGTGGATCTTGATAAGAATTAGGTGGTGACAATTCTGCTCTAAAGATAACATGTTCTTTATCATCGTTATCAAAAATAGTAACCTCATTCTTCTTACAATAAATCTTCACATCATGGTCTGAAATCCAATCTATACCGAGGACTATATAAAATTATATCATGGGAATAATAATGAGATCAGTACATAAAGAACATTTATATTCCCTAATGGGAACTGATTCAAAAAACATTGTAGCAATGATACTTCCCTTAGGAGTTTTGACTAACAACTCCCTTGTTAAATCAAATTGGAAATATCTAATTTTCTTAGAAAACTGGGAAGATATGAAACAATATGATGATCCATAATCAAATAAAGAATTGGATAAACATGAGGAAACCATTATTAGCTTCCACCACATCTTTGGGAGCTTCAACCTCACCAGTAGTGATATCATAATCTTGGCCTTGATCCCTTGGTCTTTTCTGAGGTAAGTTCCCCTGACGCTGAGGAAATTCATTTGCATAATGTCCCATCTCCCTGCAATTATAACATTGAACATTAGTAGCTTCTTTCTTCCCCTTCCAATCACGACCTTGGTGGCCTTTTTCACCACACTTGTATCATACCCCCACTACCTTCAAGAAAATACCGGGGTGTTTCTTCCCACATTTACTACAAGATGGATAGTCAATATTTCTCTTATTCCCCTTATTTCCATTTCTAGAGTGATCAACAGATCTCTTCTTCTCTTTCGTTTCTTTAATGTTGTAAGACTTAGAGAAATCTTTTTCCATCTTGATAGCACATGAGACAATATATTCGTACGATTGGAAGGATGGTGAGACTAATGCTCGATAGAGGATAAAATTTAACCCATAAAAGAAACGATCTATATTTCTTATTGGGTAACGTATATATTCTGCAGTATTACTCACTAACCTGGTAAAGATAACCTCATACTTTGTGACATTCTTACCCTCTTTTTTCCTCAGACTGATAAATTGCCTTTCCATATCTGCTCGATGGTCATGAGGAAATTATTTTTCTATGAAAAGATTTTTAAACTCCCTCAATTCCATATTTGATACTTCATCATCTTCATTTGTGTTTTGAATCAATGACTACCATTGATCAGTATCTCCAGTGAGGTGGTAAAATACCATGATAACTTTTTCCCTTTCACTACTCCCCAAGGCATGGAATATTTTCTCTAAGGAATTTATCTATTGCTCAGCTACTATTGGATTTTTACTCCTATTGAATATTGGTGGTTGTTGCATCATGAAGTGATCTAACATTGATCCTCCACGCTGTGGATCAGTTTAATCCATATGGGTAAGGTTATTATTCATAACCTGAGTGATTTGTCCCAATATGGTGATAATATGATCAACACCAGTTGTATAACCAACTCCACTGAAATTATATTATGCTGGATGAAAATCCCTATATGGAGTCCATGTATCGATATAGTTTCAATTCATTCCACTAGGCTCCATTTCTAAACAATGGCATAACTAGATTTGTTTATGGATCAAAATACATAATTACAAACATCTAAAACACATAACATAAATTGAACAGAGTTTTGATATAATCCATAATCATAAAATAATGTTTTCTTTGAAGAAGTATATACTCATAAACCCTTCATAATGGGTTTTACAGAAAATGATAATTATCCTAAGCATATCCCCCAGGAGTTTCGAAACCAAAAGTGCAGCAAGGCCCATTGTCGTGCACCAGTTCTCATTCGAGTCTAGCTCAAAGTGGTGTTTTCAAGTTTTACACCTAGGTTTATATATTCTAGAGCCTCCTCTACATGATCGTCTCCAGACAAGGATGTATTGCTCGGAAAACTCACAAAATCTCTACAATACCAAAATTCTAGGATTTTCTTCTATGTTGATCCTCAAAGTCTATCTTAGGGGTATGTTCTCTAATTAGAGTTTATCTAAATCTAGCTTCCAAGGTTTTTAGTAATATTCCTTTGATACCAACTATAACACCCTGACCCCAGTTACCTAGAGTTGGTGCATTATTACCTAACACTGGCATGATCGCAAAAGATCAAGTCTCGAAAGACCGATCAGTTTAGTAGCCTGGAAAACACTAGATACAGTCATAAGCATTACATTACATCACAAAGTGAAAAACTACAATAACATAGTCTCTATAATCCACACCATATCCCCTCAGACTATCCCAACAGGTCAATCATAAATTATTTCTTGAAATCCTAGGAAAAATAAAACATAGAAAGGGGTGAGCTCAGATACTCAGTAAAGATAACAATATATTGGAAACATTTATAAATAAGAAAAAACATTTAAGGAAATGTATAACTAAAACAAAAGCCTTTTAAACATTAACATCAGACTATTTTGGCAAGAATGAAATTAAATAATTCCATTTACTTATTCACATTGATATTCTACTAGTCGAATAATCACATGCAATATCAATAACCACTTTCATAATGATGGAATTCATAATGCCTAACTATCATAACCACATAGTAAAGTCCTTGTTCCAAGACTACAAATAAGATTTTGTCATGTCCTTGTTCCAAGACACTAGTTTGTCTCATGAGACCTATGGATGTATCGAGGAGCTATAGTGGGCTCCACCAGTCAGTTATTAAGTCTAATGCATTCCATATATGAATAGGATTAAACATAACATAAATATTTATATTAAAACTAGCATACGAAATGTCATTACATTCTCCATAAACCATGAATGGTATAAAAATAAAACATCCACATTCAAAAATATCACAAAACCTTCAATACAATATGGATGTTTTGTATCATAATAAAACAATTTCAAATAAGCTTAAAAACCATCAAAGGATGTTGACATAGATGAAATCATAACTATTTGAGAGAAATATCTCTTTTTTTTAAATAAATTAATAGTAAAATAATTATAACAGAAAACATTTACTTTTAAAATATTCTTATAATCTTGTAAGGGATGCTTTGACGATTTTATAAAGGTGGAAAATAGCTGCACCCGCTGTATATGTTAAGAAATACATTCTTACATTAATTAGTTCGAAAAGGTTAAAAAAGACCGTATTCTGAAAACGACGGAAATAATACTTTATAAAAATCTTATAAAAACATCAAACAAGGGTATAAATTACTTTAACCCATAGTCTATAAAGTAGTAAGAATGTTTTGAAATACATTTTCAAAAAAACATGGATGTGGATGATAAATAAGTCCCAGTAGATAATTACGTATAAATAACCTCGAATTATGAAGATATTGTAGAATTAACCCTACCTTGTAATCTTCATTGGTCGAGGGTAGGTTAAAATCCAGTATAATGGTGAAATAATTGTTATTAAATTATACTAGAATCGTATACATTAATATGATATCGTATATGATCTTTTAACATTGTATTGTTAATAATATCTTTGTATTATCGTTGTTTCCTGTGTTAACAGATTCATTTTACATTATATTATTTGTTATGTGAGTCTTATTTGTTATGGATGGGTTGTATCTTTTTCATATCCAGAATTATATCCAGTCTTTAAACTTTATTTTTAATCATCTAGTGAAAGTTAGTCTTGAAAGGATAAGATGGGGAATGAATCTTATCGCGTTCGTGGTGATGGTAATCCGTACGTACACACGAGCGAAAATATCATTCTTTTGATATTAAAATAATATATAATTGGATGGTATAAAATATATATAGAATCATTATCATGTAATATTCATTATTTACAACAATTACACATCATTATTATACCCATCCACATAATAATGTATTGAATAACAATTACCCCACTACGTGGAGACGTTAAGCCATACGTACGCAAATATGGTGACATGTTATTAAAAGGATGGATAGAATAATGAATTTGGTTGTACCATATTTATAATAACATGTATTTAGAAAGAACATACTAGAGTAATTTTTTTATAATGGAAACAACAATGAAAATGGAAGTGCAAGATGAAAGGAACTTTAAAGTGGGTGGTGAAATTATTAACTCTTCTTCGTGTTATTCCATTTGATTTGATCAAAAGGGCTCTTTAAGTTGGCTTTCTAACTAATGTAAGGCCTCTAAGATGAATTGAGGGAATTTGAGAGGATATTTTCCAGGTTTTGTCTAATCTAAAAGGCTTTTAAGGAGTGAATTTGAGAAAAGGGAGAGTGCCCTTTTATAAGAGTGGTGAGGGGCACCTTTGGAAAAGCTAGAAATCTTATTTTATAATAAAATAATTTTCTTTTTGTAATTGCTCAAAAATGAATTATTTAAAGACTAAGTTGGGTGTTTGTCGAAAGCCACTCAACCAATAGTTTTTTTAAAGGTTTTGATCACTATATTAACTTTATCTTTTAGATTTAACTATTAGTTAAATAGTTTGACATTTACCATGTCTCTATGTATTTTTATATTATATGGTTAATAAACATACTATAAACTTCCAAGAGAACCCCATGTGGTTCATTAATGATACACCTATCATTATATAAGTCCTTTATCCAAACTTTATATTTTTATGGATAGAATATCAATTTATAATATAATAGTTGTTTTAAAAACACTTTTATGTCAATTTTGACAGTATTTCGTATTTTGTTTTATCTTAATTCACAACAGTATTATTACTTAGAAAAAAACTTATCTAACAAACTATAATATGACATATTTATTTATAAAAATATTTTAATTCATTGGAATTCTCAAATTACATTTATTTTGATATTTAAAATATCAATTATTTTAATATTTCATTAATTAGTTAATTTCTGCATCATATTGTGTCATAAATAAATTAAATTATATAATTTATAAAAAATATAAATATAGAACCATTATGTAGGAAATATTTTTATATTTCTAATGAATATTTAAAATCTAATTTATCTTATGTTTAACCCTATATTAATAATGTTATAGTCATTAAACTTTGATTTTTAACTCTTTTAACTCTTCTTTGAATTCAATAATAATAAATGTCCTCATCTAATCCAAGTGGACCAAAGAGGTTCATATTTTACTCCTAAGGTTGTTTTTGGTCGAATTATACTTATCCAATAGAATTATGACATGTGTTAGGGTAATAATAATTTCACTTTTACCCTTAATTACCCAATTTACTTTTAACCGTGGTAAATAAAAGAAAAAATTTACTATTCACCAAAAATTATTTTTATCATATTGAACCACATTTTACTCCTTGATATTAACCGTGTCTCTTGGAATTTCGAAATTCAACTCCCAGAAGCAGTAAAATTATGTTTTATGTGAAATTGCAAATTATCATTGGCGGTGGGTAAAAGATGATGAAAATTTCTATAAAATTTATATATATATATATAATTATTATAAATTGACTCCATTGAATTAAATTGAACTTGTATAGGTATTATGTGTCTATTTTGACCTAAAATAAATGTAAACAAAATAAATAATTATTTAAATAAAAATCTGGTTTTAAACTACAACTAGGTGTTTTTAACTATTCATCAACAATTGAATGTTTTCAGAAAAATTCCAAAAATTCTCCCTAAGATAATTTCGATATTCCGAATCCAAAAATGAAGTAAATTTTGAAGGATAAAATTTATAAAATTTTAAAAATTGGGTATTACAATTGATAATGGCTAGTTTGATTGGTTGTGGTGTGTTAGAACTCGAAGTTGCATACAACACACGATACTGTATTAATCAAAGAGAAGCATACCATAGAAGCTTGGGTTGTTAAATTTTGTGAGTGTTCGTCCCTTAACTTTAAAAAGGGGTACTCTTCATTATCCACATCAATAATAATTGAGCCTTCTAGCTAGAAAATTCTATTCCAAATTCAACTATCAACATAATGTTACAAATTATAGATATTTTAAAATTTTGGAAAGAAAAACTATAGAGTCATTAAGATAATATCTAATTTAGTTCATTAAAATAAGAAGTAATTGTTTATCAAGTGATTTTTTCAACAATACGTAATATTTTTATTTAAAGGGGGAGTTTTGTTGAGAAAAATACTATATCTCTTTAAGATAACTTTGATGCTCACAAATATCCTTAATTATTTTCTAATGATTTTATTTTTAAGAATATTGCAGAAATTTATCATTCATTATATTTTATTTAATTTCTGGATGAAATATTTATAATCTGGAAGAATGAGAATTAATTTCTAAGGTATTCACATTTAGCACGTTCTGGAAACACTATTCATGCTTTACATGTTCGGGATCTGCTTTAGCATGTTCTGGAAACACAGTTCATACCTTACATGGAGAAACGTAGCATAAGGATGAAAAGAAGTGTATACTTTATGAGATAATAGAAATGTATGGTTAATCAACCATACGTTATCATCAAATTATGATAAAGAACCATACGTTAGGAAGGAACCCTACATTTGGGATATTAGAAAAGTATGAAAGGAGAATCGTACATAAGTGTTAAACATTAAATTTGTTTCTCAAAAGTATTGTTCATCAACCTTACTTTTGTAAACAAGCATACGTTCTTGGAAAAGTATGGATGAAGTAAAAGTATGGATTTTTTTTCATACGTTTGAAAGTTGTAGAGAAAAGTATGGATGACCAACCCTATGCTTGATGGCTACATCACCAAACTTACATTTATGATCTATGTTAAATTCATAGGATTTATATTGTATAAATCAACCTTACGTTTGGCATCAGATAATTTAACATCGATATTTTTATGCAACGGTCATCTAGCTGAATATTAAGAAGATTTCAATCCAGATTTCAAGCTATTTTTAAAGTGCGACTTTGACTGATTCAAATATGTTTTATCAATGGTATAGGGAACGAATTAAAATAAGATTTTTGTGTCGAGTCTTCAAGAAAGTTACGACTAGTCTGTAAATTCAAATATTTGAATATCACGAGTCCAAAGGCGACTTTTGTTGATCTAAAATTGCAGAAGTAGTGCTTGTCGTTATTATATATATATATATGAGTATTTCTTAATAGAAAAATGGGATCTCTTGATAATTCTGTGAAAAGAGGAAGAAAAACATAGACTATCAAAACATACCAATCTGCTGATTAAAAGAAGAACGACAATGCTCTATTTATTAAAGAAGAAAAATAACAATAGAAAATTCATTCATTCTACATCGAAGATCATTTGTGAATCTGCTACTGCTGAAGTTGTGAATTACATTTCTATAACTACTTCAAGGGGATCGACTCAGAACGACTCTTTGGTGAAGACCATTTTTTCTTAAGGTAACGATTTATCTACTGTCAATTGCCTGATATTGCAATTGTGAAGATCATCTAGAAAGTATTTTCAGAATAGAAAAATATTTATTTTCTATTATTGAGTGACCGAATTCTCGTACTATGCTGTGAAGGTTCTGTGAGTGAACCAGAAGGCTTTTTTTTCCTGAGATTGTAAAGGTGTCAACCTCCAGTACTCTTTTGTCGAAAGAACTATTTAAACAAGGACCAGATAGTGAAATTCACCAAGCTCATGTAGTAGGGAGTTGGTGGAGTGGACTAGGGGATTTCGGTTCCCCAAACCACTATACATCATGGGTCTCTGCACTTCATATTTCTGCTACATTAATTCATCTGATTAAAGTAAAAGGGCAGAAGAAAATCTCACTAAGATTTCTTAAAAGACACAATTCACCCCTCTTGTGTATATTTTGTATAATCTGATCCAACAATGGGTATTAGAGGTTGATATTTCTGATAAATACTTAACATGCTGAAAGTGATTATACACAAAGCAAGATGACTGATACAAGAGAGTGAATATCTATGGTCAGAGCATTTTACTTTAATGGAGAAAACTATGGATGCCAGAAGTCAAGAATGATCATCTATCTGAAAAATCTTAGATATAGAGTATATACTATGATTCTGACTCCGTATGAAATTCCAGAAATCCCTGAAACATGGACTGCAGCTACTGATGCAAAATATGATATGAACTCAAAGACAAATAATGCAACATTATGTGGTGTAGGACCTGATGAATTTAAAATAGTATCTCAATTTCTGGCAGCATATGAAATGTGGAAAACTATTGATGTTTCTTATGAAGGAACAAACAATATCAGGGAAATTAGATATGCAACTACTAATATTAAATTTGATACTTTCAAAATGGTTGAAGGGGAATGTATTACTCAAATGAATGGAAGATTTATAGAGATTTTCAATAACATAACTACTTTTGGAGATCCCATTAAACAAGTTGATCAAGCTTTAATAGTACTGAGGGTACTTCCTACAAAATGGAATGGAATCTCTGCTGTAATCAGTTTGTCGACAACTGTCAAAGACTTTACCATGAGAAAATTGATTGGAACACTAATTTTGTATGATGCTAAGATGGAAGATGAATCAAATGAACATAAATTGATTATAAAAAGAGATGACACTGCCTTGAAAGTGTCATCACAAACAAAAAATAGAAAGATGATGAAAAGTGTAAAAGAGAAATCAGAATGTTCTGATTTACCAAATTATGATGTTGAACTGGCTCAGCTAGCCATAAGATTCACAAAATTCTATATAAATAAGAAGGGCTTTATAAAATCCTTCAAAAAGAATGACAATGATGTCAGATGTTATGAATGCATGAAAATGGGTCATATCAGACCTGACTATCCTCAGCTAAAAGAAGGCAAGAAAAATAAATTCTTCAAAAGAAATAATTATGAGCATAAGAACAAGAAATCCATGAAAGCTACATGGAGTGTATATAAATACTCTAGTAGCACTTCTGATTCAGACTCAGAGAAGGAATAATTAAATCAGAAAGCCAACATGTGTTTTATGGCAGAAACAGATTAGGTGCAATCTTAATACTCTTCTAACTCAAGTTCTGAATCTAGTTACTCGAATTAAATACTTGTATCCTACTGCAATATTCTTGAAGAAACATATGATTCTATATTTGAGAATCATAAGTCTTTAAAGATCATTCATAAGGCTATATCTAATGAAATATATACAATGCTGAAACAATATAAATAGTTAACTGAAAAGTTTGACTCAATTAACACTAACAATATAGATTATGAATCGAGGATAAAATCACTGCAAACTGAAGTGGAAACTTAGAAAAATGATGCCTTTGTTTTTACTAAAGGAGAAAATATTTTAAATGAAATTCTTCGAAAAAATGACATTAAAAATGAAAGATTTGGAATTGGTAGTAAAGGTGAAAAACCCAAGCTGTACAAGAATTATTTTATTCCAAGTGAAAAAATACTAGATTGTAATTACTGTGGAATAAGGGGACATATTTCTAAAAACTGTTTCATAAGACAAACCCAAATTAGAATTATTAAGAATTATTTTGTATCAAATGATTTATTTGACTCTTGTGAAATTAGAAAAACAATGCAAGTCTAGATTCCCAGATCTCTGCTGGCTAACACCCCTGGACCCAATAGAATATGGGTACCAAATAAAATTGTGTAAATGCCTTTGTAGGGAGAATGCCAAAAAACCAAAAAGGATATCTGGTATATAGACAGTGGTTGCTCAATTCATATGAGTGGAAACTCATTACATTTTTCTACACTCACTCAAAATGATGGTGGATATGTCACTTTTGGTGACAATGCCAAAGAGAAAATCATTGGTATTGGAACAGTTGGAGATCCAAAAGATTTCTCAATCAACAAAGTACATTATGTACAATGATTGAAACACAATCTGATAAGTATCTCTCAACCAAGTGATGATGGTTATGCTATTGATTTTTCTAACAATTTCAGTTCTGTTTTAAAAAACAAACTACTTAAATTTATAGCACCAAGAACTGACAATGTGTATACCCTGGATTTAAATTCCTTGTGTAAACAAAAATTAAACTACTTAACTTCTAAAGTGAATGAATATTGGATCTGGAATAGGAGACTTGGACATTGTAATGTATAATATTTAGATAAATTATCTAAGAAAAACTTAGTTTCTGATCTTCCTAGACTTAGATTTGAAAGCAACAGATTCTGTGATGCATGTCAACATGGAAAGCAACACAAATCATCCTTCAAATCTATTAATAGAATTTCTACATCTAAACCTCTAGACCTTATCTATATAGATTTTTTGGACCTTCAAGAGTAGCAATCATGGATGGTAAATTATATGTATATGTTTTAGTTGATGACTTTTCTAGATTTACATGGATTTTCTTTTTAAAAATTTAAAATGAATCTTTTACTTTATTTGAAAGATTTTGTAAAACTGTTCAAAATGAAAAAAGCTATAAAATAATTTCATTAAGAAGTGATCATGGTGGAGAATTTGAGAATCATGAATTTTATTCCTTCTTCTCAAATATGGGTATTAAACACACCTTCTCTGCCCCAAGAACACCTCAACCAAATGGAATTTTTGAAAGAAGAAATTGGACTATTCAAGAAATGGCTAGGAATATGCTAAATGAAAATAGTATTCCTACCTATTTTTGGGTAGAATCTATAGGCACAACCTACTATATAATGAATAGAGATTAAATTATACATCTTTTGAAAAAGACACCCTTTGAACTTTGGTATAACATAAAACATAAATTAAATTACTTTAATGTTTTTAGATGCAAATTTTACATCTTGAGAACCAAGGAAAATCTTGGTAAGTTCAATACAAAATCTGATGATGGCATTTTCATAGGATATTCAGCTACCTCCAAAGCTTATAGAATCTATAATAAGAATTCAAGGATTGTTGAAGAATTAGTTCATGTGAAATTCAATGAATCAGATCCCTTTGAGAAAAGGACAGATCAAATGGACGAATCTGGCTCTAATGATAACATGAGGCTGGAGAACATGAAAATTGATTTTGAATAAGATATAAATGAAATTCAGTCTAGTTCAGAAAAACATGATACTGAAGAACCTATGAGTGTCTTTCCTATACATACTATAATTCTAAAGAATCACCCTTTAGAAAGTATCATAGGTGACTTAGACACAAGAATAAAAACTAGAATAAATATAGGGAATCTTCTATAATTCTCTACCTTTCTATCCCAATTAGAACCCAAGTCTATAGAAGAACCTTTAGATGATGAAATCTGGATGATAACAATGCAAGAAGAATTAAACTAGTTCAAAATAAATGAAGTCTGGGAACTAGTTGAAAGACCATAGAATTATCCAGTGATAGGAACCAAATGGGTCTTTATAAATAAGCAAGATGATAAAGGAAAAATAACTAGAAATAAATCTAGAATTTTAGCTAAAGGATATAATCAGGAAGAAGGTATAGATTATGATGAGACTTTTGCACCTGTAGCTAGATTAGAAGTCATAAGAATCTTTTTATCCAATGGATCTCATATGAACTTTAAATTATTTCATGTGGATGTTAAGTCTGCCTTTTTAAATGGTTAATTAATGGTGGAAGTTTATGTTGAGAAACCTCCGGGTTTTGAAAATTTTCAAAAACCAGATTCTGTTTTTAAACATACTGATTTATTAATGAAATTTGTAATTGAAAACAACAAGACACATAAAAATCCTATGTGTACTAATATAAAACTTGATTTGAATGAAACTGGAAAATCAGTTGAGAACAAGTTATATATAGGTATGATTGGTAGTTTATTATATATTATTTCTAGCAGTTCAGATATAATTTATTCAGTATGTCTTTTTGAAAGATTTCAATCAAATCCTAAAGAATCTAATTTAGCTGATATTAAACGAATTTTTAGATACATAAAATGAATTGTTTTCAAATCTCTTATTTATCCCAAAACATCTGATTTTAAGTAAATTTCATAATTAGATCTAGAATTTGGGAGTAGTAAATTAGATAGGAAAAGAACTTTAGGAACTTGTCACTTTTTAGGGAAATCCTTAGTGTTAGGGTCAACTAAGATACATAATTCAGTTTCCCTGTCAATAGTTGAGGAAGAATATGTTTTTGCTGGCAGGTGTTATGCACAAGTGTTGTGGATGAAAAAAACTCATATGGAACTTAGACTAAATTTTAATAATACGCCTATTTTATGTGATAATACTAGTACTATAAATATTTCAAAAAATACTATTAATCAATCTAGAACTAAGAATATAGATCATATTCTTAAAAAGCATATATCCTTTTAATTTGTAAGTATTGAAATTCAATTACCTAATATTTTTACTAAACCACTTCCCACTGAAAGATTTTATTTTATTAAGGGGGATCTAGGTTTATTTAATTTTATATAAAGTTTTTTTCTACTTTAATAGTGTTTAAAATTATTTATTTATTTATTTTTCAAACAGAATAAGTTTTTTTATTTTCACTATGTAATCGATTTTATTTATATTTAAAATCTATCTACTGATTAATGAAAACACGGTAATCAAGGCCGTCAGAAATGTTTCGACTTCTAAACCATTTCATTTTTACCAAAACCTTTCAAACCCAAAAAAATACACCACTGCTCATCAAACCCTAATATTCGAACCTCTGAAACCTTAACCTTCAAATCGTCAGAGATTATCGCAGTAATGGAAAAGAAAAAGAGAGCATATGAGGTCAAGACCATCAATGCCAAGAAACAGTGTTCAGATGGAAGGGAAATCTTATAGGGAAAGGCAATTGATATTGACTGGATATTTTAGATGAACTTGTTGTTAAAACAAGCTCTGCTTTTCAGAATCTCGAACAGACTTTCAATAATGAGATTACGGAGTTTTTGTATGAAGCAGAACTACGATATTTCTTTAAGTCTGTGAAATTCAGTCAGGGAGACAATGAGGATACTATGCTGGCTAAGAAAGAGGATAAGGATTTTCAATCTCTTCAGTTCAAATTGGTCAGATTTGGATCTGCCCTCATGAGGGAGACATTCATTATGATTTGAAAAATATAGAATATTCTGTGCATAAATCTAAGGACATTGTGTCCTTTATTTTTTGTTATACTTATATAAAGAAGATGTTCATAAAGGATCTAGATCCAGATCAGACAATCCTTTTGAAATTTGTACAAACATGGATAAAATCAAGAATTTCATAGATGGAAAAGATATTGTATCCTGACATGTACATAATGTATCTTCTTCATAGTGATATAAAATTAAATTTTCATAGGTACATGGTGAGGTACCTACATTACTGCTATCATAGTGAAGCCAGAACGAACTTCTACCCATTTGGTAGATTCATTTCCAAACTGTTGTTCAAAAATTATATGGTGAGATGATGTCATCACAGTAATGTTTTCAATGCTGGAACATTAATAAAATTTTTCTATTTCTGGAGCACCTTAAAATGGAAAATTTTTCTATTATGAGATGAGGAAGAAACAAAGAGTGCTCAAGTTCAATATTCTAAGTCCAAAGAAGGACATGCTGAATCGAGAGTCAGCACAGCTGAAAGAAGATTCAGATATGAAATGGAAGATACTGAGAAATAAAGATGTCAAGAGGGACTTCAGTCTTCTATAAAAAGAACTATTAAATAGAAACTTGTTTCCCCTGTACTGACAACGAGATATTTACTCGCTTACAGTTTTTTAAGAGATGTCGCCACTGAAAAAAATGGAAACTATTATTGAGAGGTCAGAATAAGTGGAAGGAACTTAGATTTACTCTGGAAATCAAGAAGAAGCTGAAATGGAATCTCAATAATAGGTTGTAGCTGATGTTGAAGTTACACTTCACAGGAAAAGGAGGATGTGCCTGGTGAGGAAGTGGCTAGTCCTTAGGAAACTCAAGAAGATATTCTTATAGAAACTCCAATGGAAGAACAAATTTATGATGTTTGGGTTGAGTATATTTCTGAATCTAAAACAGAAGTACTTCATGAAGATTTTTCTATGTAAGAGTCTACAAAATACTCTGAGAAAAAATATGTGGATCAACCAGCTTAGGAGAAGGAAAAAGACAAATCTGATGCAGATTCACTACCTTTAGTACTGCTGCATCACACTAAAAATGAGAATGAAAATGAAGCACATGGTGCCTCTGATTCAAGGAATAAGGAAGTTGAAGAGCTGTACAGAAAGTTGTCTCAATTTGAATATGAAAAGGTTACACTGAGAAGAGACTTAAAATCGGAACAGTTGAAATTTTAGAGACATAAGGATAGTACAGTTTCAAGGAAAGAAGTTGAAATTTTTAAGAAGGATATGAGGAATGCTATTGAAAAGTTAATGTCTAAAATGGTTATAAATTCAGATTTATCAGATATCAAGTTATTAAAGGAGACACAATTTGCATCTGTTGGAACTAGTGCTGCAAGAGGGTCTGGTACATCACCTAATTTACTCAGAACGTTTCAAACTATTACAGCTACCTTGAGAAATATGAGTGAGAGATTGCATGATCTTCAATGAAATTGTGCTCCTTTATCTATTTTTTTAGACGATCAGAAATTTTTGGTTGATCAGTTAACATCCAGTGAACCATCTATAAGACTTGTGCTGAATCAGTTCACAAAAAAGTTGCCTTTGTTTATGGAAAAGGAAGAATGACTTCATGAGTTTTTCAGAGTAAACCACATTGAATACATTCAGAAGACTCAAGAGACTAGAGATCTTATTATTAGGCTTGGTGATGGATTGATGAAAAGGATAAGGGAGTTGTTGATAGAAATAAAGCATGTATATTCAGAGGAGATATACCCTACCTACACCCTGACTAAACCATGATTCATGTATTTCTCATATTTGTACTTTCTATGAAAATATTTTTCATTATATTTATTTATTTTAATGTCCTTGTTTCAATATGACAGTAATTCATATTTAATTATTGACAAACTGTTAATTATAGCATTTTCTTACGTTCAGTGCTACATTAATCTGTGTTATATTCCATATTTTTTAATTCTTTTTGATATCACAAAAGGGTGAGAAATTTGTATAAACACAAAATTTTTGTTTGTTTTATTTTATTGGGGGAGATTTAGTTAACTCTAATATTGTATTTATCTTTTCAAAATTCAAAATTATATTGATCTTTTTAAGTTTATTTCATGAATTATTTTATGGGTTTTTTTATCATCAAAAAATGTGAGATTATTAAGCAAGTGTTGTTTTCAAAAATACATAATGTTTTTATTTAAAGGGGGGGTTTTGTTGAGAACAATACTCTATCTCTTTGTATCAATTTTGATGATCACAAATACCCTTAATTATTTTCTAATTATTTTCCTTTTAATAGTATAGTATGAATTTATTATTCATTATAATTTATTTTATTTCTGGACGAAATATTTAAATTCGTGAACAACGAGAATTAATTTCCAAGTTATTCACATTTAGCGCATTCAGGAAACACTATTCATGGTCCACATGTTCAGAATCTACTTTAGCGTGTTCTGGAAACAATTTTCATACCCTATGTGGATAAACATAGCGTAAGGATGAAAACAAGGGCATACTTTATGAGATAAGATAAAAGTATGGTTAATAAACCATACATTATCTGCAAAGTATAAAAAAGAACCCTACATTAGGAAGGAACCCTACATTTGGGATATTAAAAAAGTATGGAAGGAGAACTGCACGTAAGTGTTAAATGTTACGATTGTTTCTCAAAAGTATGATTCATCAACCTTAGTTTTGTAAACAACCATATGTTCTTGAAAAGTATCGATCAAGTAAAAATATGGATTTTTTCATACGTTTGAATGTTGCTGAGAAACGTATGGATGGCCAACCCTACGTTTGAAGGATATGTACCCAAACTTATTTTTATGATCTATGTTACGTTCAGAGGATGCATATTGTATAAATCAACCTTACGTTTGGCATCGGAGAATTTAAAATTGATATTTTTATGCAACGGTCTGCAAGCTGATTATTAAGCTGATTTCAAGCCGGATTTAAAGATGTTTTTAAAGTGCGACATTGACTGATTCCAAGATGTTTTATCAATGGTTTAAGGATATAATTAAATGGTTATTTTTATGCTGATTCTTCAGGGAAGTTACAAATACTCTATAAATTCAAATATTTGAATATCGCGAGTCAAAAGGTGACTTTGGTGGATCTAAAATTGCAGAAGAAGTGCTTGTCATTATTATATATATATGAAATTTTTGGATAGAAAAAGGGGATCTCTTGATCATTATGAGAATAGAGGAAGAAAAATAGGGACTATCAAAACATACAGATCTACTGATTAAAAGAAAAATGACAAAGCTCTGTTTATTGAAGAAGAAAAATCACGATAGAAGATTCATTCATTATACATTGAAGATCATTTGTGAATCTGTTACTGCTAAAGTTGTGAATTATATTTCTATATCTAATGCAATGGGATCGACTCAGAACAACTCTTTTGTGAAGACCATTATTTATGAAGGTAATGATTTATCAACTGTCAATTGCATGCTGTTTCAATTATGAAGATCATCTGGATTGTATTTTATGAATACCAAAATAATTATTTTCTATTCATGAGTGACCGACTTGTTGTACTAAGCTATGTAGGTTCTGTGAGTGAACCAGAAGGCTTTTTTTCCATAGAATGTAATTGTGTCAACTTCCTGTACTCAGTTGTTGAAAGGTCTGTTGAAATGAGTAACAGATAGTGAAAATCCCCACGCTTATGAAGTAGAGCATTGGTAGAGTGGACTATGGGATTTCTGTTCCCCGAACCACTATACATCATATGTCTATGCACTTCATATTTCCACTGCATTAATTCATCTGATTAAATTAAAAGGGGATAACACAATCTCACTAAGATTTCTGAAAAGACACAATTCACCCCCCTGTTGTGTATATTTGGTATAATCCGATCCAACAGTAATCAGCTTAACCAGTCACTTTTTTATACTCTATTAAATATGAAAAATATATGGTATTTATTATAAAATTATAAAATCATTATTCTAAAAATTGTTAAATATTAATATTATTTTAAGAACACCATTAAACACGCTCATTCATGTCATACAAGAAGTGAAATTTTCACTTGTGTGAATGTACATCTTATTGTCTCCTTATATCGATAAAATTATTTTTCCATACCCATATTTTATGGATCGATGTGATGGTGGTCTTAATTTATATTTATTATATTTTTGATAAATTTATAATTCATGAATAATAATATCATGTCTACCGTCATAACATCCAATCCTTTGGTAAATGTTAACATTGCTTGTGTGTACATGTGCACTACAACTTCCATAAAGAATTGTGATTCATTTTCTGTTTATATCATACTTAGATGGAAATTAGGATGAACTAGATTAATATATATGATATAATAATTTTTTCATAATAGTAAATTTTTTCTTACCATTATTTCATTCCCTTAATTGAAAAGTATGGAAAGTGTTCATGCGTGTGTATGGACTACCATCTTTAAAATGAGTGAAATTCAATTTTTATGTCTAATTATTATTAATGAAAATAAATATATATTATTCTTATCTATTATTTTTTATTGTGATATAAATTCTCGAAATTATGGAACCATGATCAATGTACAGGTACAATGAATACTTAGTTGAAACATTCTTGGTAAACGAAGAAGTTATCACCTAGAATATTGATTTTAATTAAATAAATTATTGAAAAATTTGTGATAAGATTTCATATAGAAATAATACATTGTATGATATATATGAATATTTTTATGTAATAAATTTATTGTAAATTAATATTTATTAAATAGGATGTTTGAATGTGAATGGTTTAAGGACGAGTCATGAGGTAAGATATTTACGTTTAAATCCTACTTTAATTGAGATTATTAATACATGAATTTATGTGGAGGAAATTATATGATCCAAATATGATGAATCCATTTAGTTTTATAATCCTTTGGTTACTTATTGAAATTATATTTCTTCATTTCATTTTCCTTACA
This sequence comes from Viscum album, assembly GCA_963277665.1. Taxonomy (NCBI): domain Eukaryota; kingdom Viridiplantae; phylum Streptophyta; class Magnoliopsida; order Santalales; family Viscaceae; genus Viscum; species Viscum album. The sequence continues at coordinate 831,757,096 of OY728159.1, read as the reverse complement.
CAATTTATTTAATAGATGAAAAGATTTTTTTTTGAAATCAACCTTAATTTTCAAATAAGTCTAGAATACATTTTTTCTATATCCACATATTCTAAAAAGGTTTATTATAATTATTTAAATCATAAACAATGAATTTAAAATATATTTTTTCCATTATTTTAATTTATTTTAAAAAGTAATAAATTATCTTCTCGTTAATATATGAATGACTTACTTTTTTATTCTAAAAAACATATCTAAAATAAATGTTGTTTAAATTATGTAGAATGAATGGAATTTTTGTTAATCATGATACCTTAATCATTTTAATCTTCCCTTTCCTATTTAAAAGATTATTTTTAAATATATTCAGTTCTTTATTATTTTCATGATTTTTAGATTTTTATATGCAATTTTAAAAATTGAATGAGTTGTTTCCTTAAGAAAGTATTGATGATTATTTAAATGGTATCCCTATTAATCATCAATAACATCCATATATTCTAATTATTTTTTACTGGGACTATTTTATAAGGATAAAATATTTATCTTATCTATATATGGATTATTATTATGATTAAAAAGATTTATTAATCCCATTTCAATGCATTACGCTATAATAAAATGTTTATAAATCATATTTCTTCTATTGGGTTTGATATTATAAATTATTTATGATATTTTTAATTGAATATATATGGTTTTATTATTTGATATTTGGGATATATATCTCCCCAAAATTCATTTCTTAATTTATTTTATCTATTTATATAGTAATTGGAAAATAGTCGATGTTCTTGAACCATTTGGTGAATCAAGTTGAAGTGCAAGATTCTATATGGGAAACAAGTTGTTGTGCTTGATCCAATATAAGAAATTTATGTTTGTTCCTAATATGATCGATCTAGATGTTAATATACACATATGATATTGTTTCTATACATACAATGGGGCCACAAAAAATAATGAAATTAAATTATTGTTTACGATTGAGTTATAATGAGTTCTTATTATTATGATTCATGTATTTTGAAATTTAATTTTTCTTTCCAGAACACATGTTTAAGATATTTTTCATATGGGGTATTAACATTATAATTTATAGTTATGATATCATATATTATATTATCTTATTGTTTTAGATGATAATCAATTGATATATATCTTATTTATCATTTATGAGAACTTGAGCCCTCCATTTTGTAAGGATTCCATTCCCTATGTTATGAAGAATATTTTTTAGTATGGTATTCCAATGAAGAGTACTTATGAGGGAAAATCATTATCTCGTATATTGATTAAAATATATAAAATAATAGGATTTTATATTAAGTATCCAAAGACTAGATACATTTACAGCTCTAGAATATATCATATTGTAATGTATTTAATATTCGTATAAATAAAATAAATATTTATGTATAAAAATATTGTACTGTTATAGTTGGTATCAGTGAAGGGTTTCGTCAATCATTAGATATTTGGGATAAAAACATTTATAAAAACCATGTGGATAATCATATGAGAAATAGAATATAATAAATCTATTTTAATGATAATGAATGACCTATATGAAACTTATTATTATGTAGAATACAGTGTATTTATTTAGATCTAAAATTATTATTTTTTGAATTTTGTGGTTTTCCACAGTGAATGTTTTTTCTCAAACAATTATTTTTTATTTTAGTAAATAGATAGAGATTTAAGTAATTACCTTAAAGCTGAATGTGATGGAAAATTAAATTATTTTATACCTGAAAAAATAATTATTTGATATGGGATGAAGAATATTTATTATATGCTCAATAATCTTTCTTAGTCCATGAATCATTTTGAGTTTCTAAATGATAAATGGAGATAAAATTGTAATGTTGAATGTTTCAGGAGACATCATCACTTTATTTTAGTGTACCAACTAATACAATTATTCCTGATTTATGGATCAACAATATAATGATATTTTTTATATTAATTTTATAATTTACATCAATCACTCCTTCTAAAAAAATGTCAAATGAAACTATCAATAATGTGTATAGAAGACTACTTCATCAGGAGGCGATGTAAATTTTTTTCAATCATAAACACTCATGGATAGATATAATGTTGTATTAAAAATGTTTATATGATATTTTTGACATAATATTACTTATGGTATTATAGTATCACATCTAAATTCTTAACATCCAATCCTTTGAAAATGATAATGTCACTCATGAGTACATGTGGTCTACCACATCCACAAAGTGATATAGTAAATAAATTTCATTATGTTCATAGATGGATGATAATGAGGATAAATTTAATGAATATATAATATATATAATAAATAAAACTTATTATTTAATTTTTATTTAATATATACATTTCATTGATTCCATTCATCTTTGAAAATGGAACCAAAATTCCAGCGCAAGTATGTTCTACTGTCTCTGAGAATGTTGTCATACATTTTTCTATAAAAAAATTTTAGGGATAATTATGAATATTTATATTATATATTATATATTATATTTATATCACTAATAAAATTATGGATATTATATAACCCCACTCAATTTACAAGTATTAAAACTACCTAACCAAAACATACATGAAAAATGAAGATGACATTAACCAGATCAAAGATTTTAATAAACAATTTTTAATAATCGAGTGATAAAATGGTTATATGTAATAATATATGTTATTATAAATCTATTTAAATTTCATTTATTATATAATTTTTGTATAATAATCAAATAATTACTTTACTGGAGGTTGTAATGAGTATGAATAATATCGATACTTGATGATAGGGATTTTCGTCGCACTTTAACATCTCAGATACATATGTCGTATTCATCAATAATTTTATTTATTTACTATTGACATGTTTTATGATAAATATAATTTCATTAATTATATATAATGTTTCAATTTATTATATTTATATATGGGTCTTATTATTTATAAGTTACCAAAATGGTAAGGTATTTTAAGCTATAATATAATTATATATTAGAAATGGGTATGTTTATGTTTCTAATAATGAAATATTATGGTAAATCTCCAAGGAATATAAATAAATTTAATATCCCATTTTTATTTATAGAAATTATTTTTTTCCTTTCATTTTCAACTATTTAGAAATTAAATATTAAAAAATAATGTTTTTTGGAAAATAAACATTATTTATATCTTTGAGCCAAAACCAATTCTCTTCTATGTCTATATTTTCATAAAAAAATTTAACAAATTTTATTAATATTATGATAATTTTTAAAAATTTATTTTTATCCCTTTTTTATTTATTAATTTTTTTTTATAGAAATAAGTTTCTTGTAATTTTATAGACAAATTTATATTTAATTTTATCAAAAAAATTTAAATAAATCATTATTTTAATATGTATACAATGAATAATATTTATTATATTCATTACCACCCAATTATTTAAAATTTCAATTATCGATATCCATGAATATTTTCAATGAAAATTTAATCTTTAATGTTTGTGAATTTTTTATATTTTAATTATGTGATATTAATGTGAAAATGTAATTCTCCTCAGTAAATGTTCTAAGTGATGTTTTAAAATCATTTTCTATATATGAAGTTACCATTTGATGTCACATAATATTTATTCAAATTATACTCCATAGTTAAAGTCATTATTCACTCTTTAGATGCATTATGAATATGATGAAGAGATATTTATGAAAACTATTTCTTTTCCATGTGTTTTTCAATAATTAATTGATGAAATAACAAAAAAACCAATTTCTAATCCTTATGTTATGTTATTATAAAATTTTATGAAACACAATTTATTTTTATGGGTTATAAAATTATGATTTTTTATGATCTTGTGGAATATATATATATATGTGTGTGATTTTCAATATGTTATTGGTGGGACCAGATTTATATAGTTATTTAATGAATTGACTAAAGATTGATATGTTATGAGATAAAAAAGATTAGAATGAGAGTAAACCTAATTTAGTAAGGGACATTGTCAACTTAGATATGCTTTGGATTTAATATTGGTTACTATTATGGTTTGGGGAGTGAATCCATTAAAATATTATAGATTTGAAAATGATACTTCAATATAAAGGATATGATTTTCCAATCTTATGTATATGCATAAAATATATGTCTTATGAAAATTTTATTCCCTCATGGATCGGGTTTTTTGATTCCATTGTGATAAATTTCTTATGAACATCAAATATCAATTTGATTGACCATTTTTATGATATATTATATTAAAGGTATAATTTTCAGATGTTATTATCTTGTTATTATCCCCTTATGCTCATATTATTTTGATATATCTCTTGTTGGCCCCTATCAACCATCTTAGATCACCCTTGTTATATTTTCTATCTTCATAATATGTTTAAAGGTATAATATATGATATTTATAAGAAGGGTGTTAGTTATGAAAAAATTATTGGGATATTATGTAGTTCACTTATGAATAAATTTCTTATGTGTATATATTTCTAAAGGAACTAGAACAATATGATTCTGAAATCAATCATTATTCTATATAAAGAATATTAATCTAGTAATCTTTGATATCAATGTTTGATATGTGTTAGTTTCTACACAATTGGGTGTGAGTAATACTACAAAATTATAAAACAATGTACTAATTTTTCTATAGAGTGATGATGTAAGGATTATGACTATGAAATATGTACTCGATTTTAAATGTTAAATTTAATATCATTTTATGTTAAAAAGTTAATTTTTATTACATTTTTATTTTTCTATATATTATATTACAAAAAAATAATTGATATTTTATTTTGATTAAATATAACATTATCAATTGTAATAAAATTAAAAATCATTCATTCATTGATTATTAATTGGTTATAGTTGATGATAAAATCAATTCAGTGTCAAAAATATTTATTTTTCAAAAAAAATATTAAGATCATATTGTATCATTATTTTAGAAGACTAATGTAATTATTATAGATTAATGTTTCATGTTTAATGTGTAAATCATTTATTAAATGATATAAATTAACATTCATGAAATTCTGTTTAATGGGAATTGAATGAAATGAAATTTACATCATTATTGGTAAATTGATTTTTCCAAAAAATAGATTCATTGAGTCTTTACATGATTACATTATAGTTATGTTATGAAACATATCACAATTTAATGTTGAAAAAAAATTACAAATAATTATTATTACTAAGTAGTTTTATTTTATAAAGTTAGATTAATTTTACATTATAATTAAAAGTAACCATGAAAAACGTTTATCATTATGGTAAGTGATAAAAATGGTTTACAAGTGATTAAGCTAAGTGATATGATTTCAATTATGCAAAAACAGAAGAATTAAATTTATTGGTTGATGGTATTTTAACTCTACACATATTTTCTCTAAATATTTTGAATTTCAGATCCACTTTACTTTAGTATGAAATATATTTTATAATAATTTTTTCAGCATTTAAATGTTCACCACCCACCTCACATATCCAAGATAACCACCTCTTCTAGATTATTCATACTACAACAGAGATTTATATAAAACATGTTCATTAAAAATACTCTCTCATCATCTTTATCCATTACCTTGATGATATTTTATTTATAAAAGACCCATACAACGAACCTAATGGTTTATTGAAAATCAATATCTCTAAAAAAGAGATATATATTCTAACAAACATTTTTGAAGTACCATTCATCTTAAACAACCTCCTGATGTTTTATAACCATAGTAACATATTGTAATTATTAATTTTACTATACATATATATTTTAGGTTAATTTTATAAATTTTTTATAACTTACTCATCAATTAGAGAATGATAGTCTCCATCATGCATATGTGAGGACCAACACATCCATGAAGTGATGTGATTCATTTTTCATTTCCAATATAATTGTATAGTGACAAGGATATATATAATGAATTTTTATAATATGTATGTTCTAATTATAATTATTTTATTATTAATTAATATGTTCCCTTATTTCATTCCATTCATCAAAAGGAGGAAACATCCCTCTTGTGTATGTATTGAATACCCTCCCCACGATGGGATGTAATAAAATTTCTAGAAACACCCGATATTACTGGATATAAAAGTTTATATAATAAATAATAATGATATTTATGAAATGATTATAATTATTTTTATTACTAAACCATGACCAAGGTTCATGGACTATAACTATAAAATTGAAACATGTAATGAAAAATGACCTGTTTTCACATGAAAGTTAATTTTAATGAATAATTATTAATAAATGGTTTAATGAAATTATAATGGAATGATATATAGTATTTTATATAACAATATGGTTAGATTATATATTTTTAACAGATAAATATTAATTATATAATATTTTTGAATTCAAAAAAGCTAGATGGGACTTATTCTAAGGGTTTATGTTATAATCTCATTTATTTTAAGTTTAACTATTTTAAATTTACAAGGAGGGAAATTATTTGATATTTATATTTTATAAACCATATATTTTATTCCCATTTATATATTTTTTGGGGTTTCATCTTTTCTATTCATTTTCCTCCTTTTTTATACTTATAAATACCACTGGAATAATATTCATGAAAAGAAGACCATATTTAATCATTTTAGATGGGGAATAATTCTAAATCATGTCTATGGTTTTTATAATATTTTATAGAAATTTTTATGTATAAATAAATTTTCTAGAAATTCTAATTTTTAATATGTTTTACTTTCATTATAAATTAATAAAAATAATCATTAGAAAAAAAAATTACTCAATTTATTTTTTTAAATAGTCTGAAAAAGAATGTACTTATTTATCATTTTTGACATAACTAAAATTTCCCATCATAATTATCTTTCATAAGCATGGATATTAATTCAAAATTTAAATGTTTATTCAAAGAAAATCTGATTTCTATATTTTAGAAATTATATTTCCTAAATATTTCAAGTAAAAAATGGTTTTTTCCCCTAAAATTTTAAACAGTTTTATAAATTCTATTATAAAACAAAAATTCCATCTATATCCACATTATTTAATTATTTTTATGATTCAATAGTAATATTATCTTATGATACCATTAAAATTATTTAATTGTGTGTGAACCCTGTTTTTTATGAGGTATATATCTATTAAAATTCAGTATAATTCATTATCATAGTAAAATTTTAGATTCCTAATGTGGTCATTGATATTATGGTGGTCTCTATGAGTTATTTTTAGATTAGAACCCAGAATAGTGCAAGAAAGAACTGGGCCACATAGTAATTATAGAGAATGATTCAAAAAATGCACAATTTTTCCGAACTATGTGTGGAATTTTAGGTGGAAGTGAAGGTCACACAACATTCTCTGACAATGTGCTTAGGCCCACATGATCAATTCAATTGACTGAATTTTTTTTCAGAGACATATATCATAGTTAACTCATATTTTATCTAACCCTATAGACAAACAATTTGGGTCCTCTCTTATGGAATAAACTGGTGCATGGTTGGAAAACGGTATAGCCAACTGTGTGGAAAAACCATGTGATTGATAAATTTCTTAAAAATTTTTAATTTTCCTCTTAATGTGTTTTATGTTTAACCCAACCCTATAATTTCTTCATTAAATGGGAAAATAATTCTTTTTATCCAATTTAGAAACCTCAAGACTCTATCTAGGTTCATCAATTTCTTTGTCTTACAAGTCTAGAGTCAAGAGATGTTGGCCTCAATGGATTCTTCCAGGTAGTCACTTTAGTCCATTGGCCGAGTGATTCGTCTTTAAACCTCTTGAAGTTTCTATTTTTGTGTTAGCACATGTGCCATATTTTTCATGGTGTTGTACCATTATTAATTTTTCAACCAGTCCATTCCAAACAAATATAATGTACTGGATGAGGAGAGTACTACATAAATAAGGTGGGTGTTCTATGAATTTTCCCCAAATATCTCCTCATTTAAATGTTTTTAACATTCTATGCATGATGGATTCACCAGGAGTCTCTTTTTAAAATTAATATTCCATTATCATAATCATTGTGATCATGTTTTAGATAACTTTTTATAATTGATCATCCTATCATTAGAGGATGTGACAATAATTCTATTCACCATAATATTGTTTTTTCCTTTCTTATACATTGTTAATCATTGATGAGATTATTTATTGAACCAATCAAGTCCATTGGAAATGAACTTGATAAAAGAAATATATTTTAATAATTAATAAACCATGGAAATATTCAATGATATGTATGTCATAATAATCCATTATGTATTCTCATAAAAGTGTTTCAGTTTAATAAATCAATCATCAATTTTTTAATTGAAATTATATTTTTATATATAACTTTTCCTTGTTAAATGAAATGGAATGGAAATTGGTTGTATATCCTTATCGTTATATGCCAGGTATATGAATGGAAAATGAATGAACATTATAAATTATTATGTGATTGATGTGATAAATGATTTCATCTACTTGATATACCATTTAAAAGTAATGAAAGGTAATGTAATAAACGTAATGACACAACATTGGGATGACTATTACACAAAGAGAACTAAATAGTGATATATTTATAAGGTTCCTACTACATATGGGCCTTTTTTCCATTAAAGGAGTTGTAACAATTGAGCCATCCTTAGATTCCCAAGGGAATGACTTGAGCACTCAATGGATGCCCTTACAATTCAAGGAGGTGAATTCCAAGGGATATTACTGATATAAAACATTTTCCATGTCTAATAGTGTATGCATAAAATGACACAATAGGATGCCTTAATTATATTTCTATATATTAAGATTCCACAAATACACACATTCATTATAGCTTGATGTCTTCAGATACATGGCTCCTTTGATTCCATAAATTGTACCCATTCAGGATTAGCACATGCTAACCTGGGAAGATGTCATTAGACTCCGATATAATTATTTAATATGGAATAATTTGGGGTTTTGCACTTTTATTATACTCAAACCTATTTATTTCTAGACTACATGAGTTACCACACTGATTTGGCCAACCCATGAGTTTACAAATTCCTTAATTATATCATGGATCATCTTTTATTATCATTACAATCTATATAAGTGTGTATGATACATTCACATTGTTTATCTAAATAAAATAAATTAAAATGAATTTATAAATTGATCTAATGTTCATAGAAATTACTAGATAAGTCTAAATAAGGTTTGAGTTATTAGTTTTTCATTACATTTCATTTATATATAATTTCACACTCCTTGTATTATATTCACACACTTAACTATATATAAATTGATGATATTGGTCTACTTTGATTTATCTCACACCCTATATGGGTCATCGATCATACCTAGGAAGAATATATGTATTACAGTGTCGTTAAGGGTAATATTTCCACATTGGACACCTCTCTTACTTTCTTTCATTAGGATAAATCTTAGTAATAGATAATCGAGCCATAGTTGGGGATTCATGGATAGGTTTTTTCATTTTTTATTATTTTTGTATATAATGTATTTCTAATTTCCATGTATATATATTTTCATTCATTATTGATAAATGAAATACATTATTATCTTTTGTATATGACAATTATTTGAGTTGATTATTATTTACGTACACTTATTCCTGTTTTCCACTATTTATTCATTGATATTATTATTCTAACTTTGATCTGTATATTATACCACTATAATACAATATAAAAAATTTTCATCATCTTCCCATGAACACACCCATGAACCTAGATTCTATTTACAATCCTTTAGCATATGGGGTGGATCACTTAAAGTCATGTGACCCACTATCTTGGGGATCCTTTGATTGGATGTCAGTCAGGATCTCACAAAGTGGTATTAGAAATATCATTGTTTTATTTTCTTATTTTTTGGGAATATACACAATAAATTAGGATCTTGATAGAACATGGTCATAAGTCATGATTCTAAGTATTTAACAAAAATTTGGTATAAGTAACATGTTCCTTTGGATTAGGACATTATTGTTCAATATTTTTCTTAATATAGTTGATATCATTTCACTATTGGTTAATGCACATAGTTTATGGTATTTAATATTCTTTATGGTTATTTAACTTAGCAAGGAGTGTAAAGGATCATTAAAACATGCATCATTATAGGTACATATATTTCAAATTCTACTTATATTCCATTTCATATAGCTTCATTTCATTGCATTCATTTCCTCTATTAATTATAATTATTGAGTGATCTATGGTTTTTATATGATATATGTAGATTACATAATCTCTAGGTTAAGGTAATTGGTTACATAAAGTTATTGAATCAATTTAAATAGTTATTTCCTACACTGGTTGATGGTGGAGTCATAAATATCAAGTATTTACCCATGTAAACATTGTATCCCTTGTACCCGAAATGGTCAGTGTCTGCGATTTAGTAACTCCCAGTTTAAACATAATAGTTGTATGGGAACTTATGAATTGATATTAGTAATTAATAGAGTTGAGCCATCATATATTAACTATTACACTCTAAGATCAAATTTAACGGTTGTTGAATCAAACATAATGGGGTTTTCTTTTAGTTATAATGTGTATGAGCCCTTATAATCTAGTAATGAAAGAACATTTAACTAAATGTTATTATATATTGATAAATAAATTATAACTATTACTATATATCATTACTTATAAAATTAAATGGTTTCCAATATATGTAGAGGAAAAATATGATTTAAAATTCACTTGACGGAACCCCATTAAATCAAACTTGAACACTTTCGAAGACCCTGGACTTCTAGGCAGTTAGTTGGGGTATTACCTTGGGTATTGAGATGTTATTATTTTTATCTTTTTTCTCCAATGCTTATATATATTCTGATGTCATTTTTTGAGGTCTGTTCATATAATTTTTATAGATATTTTACTATGATTTATGTTATTTATATTCTATAAGGGTGGAGATGACCCAGATGTAAAGATGGTGGGATCTGATCTTCCAGTCTTACTAACATGAGTACCACCTCCAGAACAACCTATTTTTCCCAAATTGGAAATTTATGATGTGATTTGAGATGGTTTTCAATTACAAATGCATTTCATTTATGGTTCTCCATATCCTACACCATTGTTGACTAATTTGACAGTTGAGTTCCTTCAGTAGCATCCTCCTATCATTTCAGGGGATGGATGATCATAAGATATTATATTTTGGGAGGAGTATAATATTTTCATCACTAAGCATCTAGAGATGCCTCAAGATATTAGGTTAAATTTTACAACTATATGCTACATAATTCTTCCAAGCGTCGGTTTGTTGTGGTTACTTAGGTTGTCTATCATTTGGGAATGGTCTAAGTGGGATTCTAAGTAACCTTATGTTATTTTGTTTTCACTCAAAAACATTGATATTATTAAGAAAGAGTGTTCATGCACTTGGAGTGAGAATCTATGCCTCTTATGGAATATTTAGTGTGTTACACAATGATAATGATCTTTTTACCACATCAAGATGGAGATTATCTATCATGAGTGATGCTACTCGAGGTTGGGTTTAAGTAATCCTTTCACTAGTAGGTTAAAGTCTTTATACTATCTATATTTTTAGAGATCATAAATCAGGGTCCTAACACTGAGGGGAACTTGAGAGAATCTGAGAGTACCGAGAATAGTGGTTTAGTGCACAGATAGGGCAATAATTCTTCTGATTTTAGTAAGTGTATCCTTGAGCTTCCTCTACTACGCAGTATCAACCAGAGTATATTCATTGGACTCTCCATTGTATTCATGGAGTCAGAAGGTAGCGGTATCAAAATTCTATGTGTGATAGAAACCATCATGAGTGTCCCGCATGCAGACATATGGGACATATTCAATTATTCTTTGATACCTTTACACCTATTTATAGTGGAAGATGATATGCACCCGAACCACCTTCAGAGGCAACAATACTTATGCCTTTTTTGGTAGATATTTAGAGTAGAACCAGTAGGATAAGATAAGGAAGAGGTCATGTAAATAGATTCTGTAATACTTATTATTAGAACCAATAGTTTTGACCTAATCAACATAGTATTTTTGTGGCATATAGCCATATATAAGTCTAATCACATTACTTACAATTGATACACATGTTTTAGAGGGTAGGACTGTATACTGTAAGATGTACTATTCTAGTAGAATCTACCATAGTAACAACTTTTGTAAATGTATTTCCATATCACAAATTTACCTCTTTATCTACCATGGAATGTATCATGTTGAAAATTTAGTAATTATATGAAATGATAACTCTGGAAACACTGTTGGGTGTGTGGTATGAAGGGATACACTAATGGAGGGACTACCACTATAATGAACCATACATTACAAACTAATAATACTAAATACATGAAGAATATTAATTAAAATAATATAAAAAATCCATGATAGGAATTTATAGGTATAATGTATATTGAAATTGGGAAACATAAATAATTGGTTTAGAAGACATGTTCCTTATCTCCCACTTAATTCATTATAAATAGAACCCTTTTGACATATCTTACATAATACCCATCTTCATGACATGGGTAAAAGAAATGTATGAAAGAGAGATCTCATATTTTTATTATGGGTAAACAAGGTAGATATCAATTATATCATAATCACTTTACAAAAAACATTACATTTTAAAATCTTATCCTGTATATGAAAGATCATGATATCATGCTATGGGATAAATCATTAAAATCAAAATAATTAATGAACATAATTCTAAAAGTCATAAAATAATTAATATTATTTTGTGGAATACACATAAAAATAAAAATTTATTTTATATTAGTCACTTCCCATCACCAAGACCATAACAGCGGACAAAGTTCATTATCGGATCGAGTTCACTTCTCTTTCCAACCCTTCATTACTAAACTAAGATCATTCCCCATTCCTGCCATGTCAATATCATGGGATATAAATCATTAACCAATGAATTATAAGGATATATAGGTCCCAACCATCTCATAATGAAATCATTCTTAAGTGTATGAAAAAAACAAAAAGCATTCATCATAACCAAGGGAATAAAATGGGTTTCATTAGACATCATTCCCCTATAACATAATCCTTGTAAAAATGGATTTTAATGATTTAATTCCATCATAAACACAAAAAAATCATATAAAAAATAAAGATATTATAATTAAAAATTAATAATATTAAAAAATTCCATTTTAGATGAAAAATATTTTTTATATTACACTTGAAATTAATTCTTGAGGAAAATATTTTTTCTATTTCAGAAACAATTCCTTTTCTCAAAATGTCTCACAATTTTAAAAGAAAATATTTTTTTATGAAAATAAACTAGAAATCATGTAGAGGAATATTCATGGAAATAAGGCATTATAAAGACATAAAAATATGTTCATTCCATATACGTTAAAAAACATTCTCCTCGTACATTTTCTGGAGACGTAAAAAAGTTTCTCATATAGAATTACGACAAAAGATTCATTCCATACCATTGAATAAAAGTTCTCAAATCGGAAATATTGAATATAAAAAATTGTATAAGAAAATAAATAATATTACATATTTAGGAAACATGGATGTGGATGATAAATATATCCCATTAAATACTTAATCATAAACAATCATAGATAATAATGAGATTGGGAAATTATACCCTACCTTTTAGTTATGATTTCATTTGTACATATCCGAACCTCTTGTATAGTGATTTAAATAATTCAATTTAATTATTTATGAATCATAGTCATTTTTATGATATCTTATATGTTCATTTTATCATCCGTATGTTTATAAAATTTCTTTATTACTTGTTATTCGGGTATTAACTGATTCATTTTCTTGTGCATGTTGTGTCGAATAAGTTCTGGTTCTCTAGAATAATTCATAGTTATATAATTAAAAAATGAATATATATATATATATGAGTGTCTGTCTGTGTGTTATTTATTATATTTTTACATTTTCATAATCATGCTTTAATAATGATCATGTAGATTGAATCACATCACATCGTGGAGACGGTAGGTCGTACACATGCACGGGTGAAGATATCATCTTCATAATTATTGAATGGTATTGAATTGAATGTTTTATAATATTTAATATTATAATAATCATAAATAGTTATTATTTCCATCATTATACCCATCCAAGTATGGTGGTGTTGAAAAACAAATTACAACATGGCATAGAGACAGTAATCCAAACGTACGCACGCGTGGTGATTTCATTTCTCATTGTATGGATAGAAAGTGGAATATAGTTGTTACATAATCAAAAGAACATCTCAAAATATATGTGATATTGTAGTTGTGACTCTATAATGAAACCACTCATGAATTTGATTTAGAATAATAATGAAGTTTGAAATAATATATAGATGAGATTAACTCTTCTTCGACGTGCTTCCTCTAAATCTTTTATTAGAGCACATATGATGGACTTAAAAGATGATGAGAACCTCAAGAATGTAACTAGGGATGATTAAAATGGAAAATGGAAGGGGATTGATTAGTTTTAAGTCTCTATTTGAAGTTAACATGTGTTGGAGGAGGTTCCAGTTTATATTTGAGGTGAGGGGCACTTTTGGGATCTCCCAAAATATAAATTTACAATAAAATAAAACACCATCTAAAATCCTCCAAATGTACAAATTTAAAATATTATATGAGATAGTATTTTAATCTCATGAATAAAAATATTTTGGAAAAAAACTTATTTCAATTTATACAATATCATATTAATTAACGCTTAGTTATTCTATTTAATTTATAACCAGGTTAACAAATATTACAATATTAAAAGGAAAAAATATTTACTTATTTGATTTTAGATAGACCATAAATAAATATATTAGAAAAATTTAGACCATATAAAAGTTATTCTATATTTTTTAAATATTTTTATGATTTTTAAATAGTTTAATAAAACATTATTTTGATAAAAAATCAATGTTATCAATTCTGACACAATTAAATTCATTGATTTTTAAAAATATTAAGATAACAAGTAACATCAAAACAAATAATTTATTATATTTTTAATATTTCATGTTCATGTAGAAAATTAATTATACATATTAACTATCCCAAATTATATTTATTGTAACATTTTAAATAACATTAATTGTTCTCTCTATTAATAAAATAATTACTTCATTAATTTTGTGTAATTAATTAATATAAATATTTTTTGAATAAAAATATAAAATATTATACTATTTTATAGATAAATCCACTAGATTTCATAATAATATAAGTAGTTAAATTAATCTTCTAGAAAATTATTCTTTAAAAATGTAATAATTATTAAAATATGAAAGTGAAAAATTTGACATCGCTTTAAATAAAATAATATAAGTGTCACAGTCTCTTCTCAAAGGATAAAAATGGCCACTAACACTACCATTAGATGGTTTTATTTGATATATTATCAACCAATAAGATTTGGTCAAGTGTTTGGGCCATTTTATAGCTATTAGTTTTCTAATAAAAATTGTTTTATGGATATCTCATTAATTAATTAATTTTTACATCATCAATGTATAATTTTTTACGGTAGTTATTTATTTTATAAAAATTACAAAAAAACATGAATAAAAAAACATTTTATCTTTCAAATAAATATTTTAAATCGAATTTAGGTTTTTATAACCTTATATAAAAAATAATATAGTTACTAAAATTTGAAAAAAGTATATTTGATTTTTATTTAAATGAAATAAATTAAATATCCTAATTTCATCCAAGAGTCTTACAAAGAACATCATATATACCCAAGAACGATTTAAGTTGAAACAAAAAAATCAAATGATATTAATACAAGTTTTATATTAATTTTATAACAGTATTCTTACTCTTAATTCATGATTTACCATTTTACTGTATTATTAAAAATTACATAAGTTACTATTCATAATTCCCCAAAATAAAGTTAAGATATTTATATAATTTAAACCAAATGATTCCAAATATGGAATCAATTTTTTAAACATAAAGACCCAGATGTTGTAGTAATTAATTTAAAAGCAATCTTATTTTTAGAAAGAGAGAATGAGTTTTCTAAGCTAAAACATTGAAAAAGATTGAATTTTTTTTACATCTGAATTCAATGTAAAATTATTTATAACCAAATAAATTATGTTAAAGATAAAAATATATTCTATTTGTACATTAAAACCATCCATTATTGTAATTAAACCATATAAAGTATTTCAACGAAAAAAGTTGTTTTCTATTAAAATTTGGTAACACCGAATGCTTTTAAAATAAATTCAATAATGATTGCATGAAACATTGAGTTTCTAGAAAAAATCACTTTTTTATAACCTAACTAGTAAACATAAATGTTACCACCACTATGATTTGAATTTCAAAAATCTGATATACACGGTTGCAATAATTAAGTTCATTAGTGTCTAATATGACTAACTTTATTATTGGTGAATAGTAACATACCCTTATGAAAAGTAAAGTCACCCTTATAAATAGTGAGATACGATTTTGATTATTAACAAGACATATGATAGTATATATATTGGATTTAAGTGAATGTGTGATGTACCTATGTTTTAGAATTAGTAAAAAAAATTTAAAAACTGTATTTTCAAGTAAATTAGGATTTTAATTAAAAATTAAATTAAACATATTTAAACAATTATTTTTGAAAAATGGACCTCTTTTTTGGATTTTACACATTGAAAATTTTTTAGGGTGATTTTTTTGGGATTCTTCAGAAAGAAATGATTTTTTATGAATACATAAATATGATAATTTTCCATACATATACATTATAAGTTAAATTCACTATTCCTAGTGTCCTCGATGATGTAAGCACACTTGGTTTGATATCACATGAACATATTACTATATCTGGTACTAATAATAAATAATATTGTTTGTATTTGGAAAAATAATAAAATAATGAGTAAAGTAAATAGAAAACCCTCCTCTCATCCACTATAAAAACCCCCTCACTCCCTCTTCTCTTCATTTCTATAATATTTGAATCTCCTCAATGTTCTTCCAAAATACCCTTCCATATTCAATCCCCACTACCTGGATCTCTTGGTCTTCCAAAATACCAAAACTCCTTACCTTAAGGAGGTTCTCAAAGAGGTTATTTCAAGAGGTAAAACACTTTTCTTTTTTCATATAGTTACATTTAAATTTATCTACTTTTCTTATTATCTCATAACCTCCTCTTCCAATTGATAATTATAACTCCATTATCAACTATATACTAGAATGATACCATGTCATTGTAATAACCATTTTCAATATACTTACTCTCTCACTCTCTCTCTTATAAATGAAATCATTGTCTGTGAGGTTTCAATTTACAACCATCGTGGACAAAGAAGGTTCAATCACTAATTTATCCTATATTAATGGCCATGAAACCATTTTCATGGTTAAAAAATATAATATATGTATTATAACCTACTTAATATTCATGAACCAGAATATGTACATAGTATTAAGTTATATGATAAAACTAGTTCATTAAAATCTAAATACCTCCAAATAATCAAGGCGATTGTCATTAATATTTCATCCACTAAATCATCCTCATAACATGTAAAAAAATAATATATATAGGCATTAACACTTCTGTATTTTCATAATTATTATATTTTTTTATTTTATATAATTACATCTATTCTGGATGAACATCCATACTCATATACAAATATATCGATCAAGAAAACCAATGTAACGAACACTTCGGAACAACAGAATTCAATATCATATCTTATCAATAATGACATAATGAACATAATTATATTATGAAAAACTATATAAATGTATAATATATACTATATTATGTAATTAATAATACTAATTTCATATTCCAGGACCTTATGTTAAAGAGCGGAACACATTCAGATATAAGGTAAATGTTTTCTACCCGAACCTCTATTTCCATTGAGTTACTTGTATTAAGAAGTTAACTAAATTAAATTATTATTCATTCATATCTACACCTCATAAATTCTATTTTAATGTTCTATATATGTTTACCAACCAGAATCATACCTTCATTTATGGGAGTTATATGTTTTAAAAGCATCTTTGATGAATTCTTCCCATAATACAGTCCTCATTCAAGGGAATTTCCCAAATTCATGCCTATATTCAAGGGCACTCTATAATCATTAATTAGAAACCATTATCTTTCTATAATCACTTATTCCATTATAGAAAAACTATCTTATAGCACTTATTAATTTATATTATTTTTTAAAAATTACTCTTCTTTTCAAAATAAAAGAGTATTTATCTCGGGAATTACTTGATGATTTTATAAGAGTATCTACATATATTTCAACACACTTTTTTTATTAATATGTATTAGCAGGATTAATATTTAATGATATCATCAATAACATCTAATTGAATGGTTTATTATTAATTTGGTTGTGGTTTTTTTAACTAATTACCATTCACTAATTTAACTCAAAAGATTAGTGTTAATGCTTAATGTTCGGGGAATGTTATTTACGTTTCATATGTTAGATAAAATATGAATTTTTATGTGTATAACTATTTATATGAGGAATTAATTAGTCTTATTATTTTATCGGCGGGTCCTTCAATAGCCCCTCGATTCATCAGTAGGTCTCTTGGGACAAATAGTTATGGACTTTGATGAGGCCTTACACATTTTGAGATATGGTTCTGGCCAAGGCCTTAGTCATAATTAGATGTATTGGATAAAGCCTTTATAGTATGTTTCAAAATGTCCTACATAGGTATTTCCCTCATTATGATGTTTTAAATTGATAGTTCATGTGGTTATTCTACTAGTAGAATACCCATGATTATGTTTTATTGGGGAAATATTTATTCCGCACATTTCCTTCTATATTATGTTCATGTTTATTTTAAAATGCATGTGTTTTAAATTACTCACCACATATAATGTTTATGTTATCTTCCACTATAATTTTTACCCTTACTGAGCATCTGATATCACCCCTTCTTATGTTTCATTTTTATAGGAAATGAAGAGGTATATTATGATTGACTTGCAGGGATAATCTTAGAGTGGTGGACGTTCCAAAACACCGCACATGCCCTCATTTCTGAAGGTATAGAATTGGAACCCGACTTATCATAATGTAAATATCTGATCAAGATTCTAGACACTAAATGAAATGTTTTGAGTAAATTGGATGACTTGACTGTAATGACACGTTTGAAAAATCATGAAATTGAAGAGGCAACATGGGGGACTAAGGATCATATGATGAATAACTACCCAAATCTATATATGAGGTAACATTCAATTAGTTATAAGGGAGAAATTTTTGTAAGGAGTGGATAATGTAACACCACATGTTTATGAAACTAAATTTAATATTGAATTAATGAAGCATAGAGTCTATAAAAACCAATTTGATATAACCTAGTTATTAAACATTAATTTTCCCACCTGTTGGATTTTAATTTCAAATATCTGACATACCCAGTTGTGATAATTAAGTTATTTAGAGTCTAATATGACCATCTTAATTTTTGGTGAATAGTAAAATACCCTTATGAATATCAATTTTACCCTTAAGAATAGTGAAATACAACAATGAATAGTATCCTCACATTTGATAGTATATATATTGGGTTTGAGTTAAAGTATGATGTACCTATTTTTTGGAATTAGTAAATAAATGTTTTAAAAACAATATTTTTCATATAAATTTTCTTTTTAATTAAAAATTAAATTAATCATATTTAGAAAATTATTTTTGAAAAATAGAGTCCATTTTTAGATTCTACATGTAGAAAAATAGTTAGGGGCACTTTTCGGTTTTTTCTAAAATTCTCAAATTTTTTATTGAGTAATAAAATACGGCAATTTATTGTGTATATACATTGTCAGTTAAATTAACATTTCATATCATCATGGATGATGTAAGAACACTTTGTTCGAACTCACATGCACATATTACTGTTATTCGTCATTTGACTCAATAATATTTTCTTCCTTTGGAAAATAATAAAATAATGTGTAAAATAATGGGAAAACCCACCTCTCCTCCACTATAAAACCCCCCTTACTCCATCTTCTATTCATTCATTTAATCCATGATGCTATTTCATGTTCTACCCACATATTTATCCCTATTCACTCTCCATGACTAGGAGCTCTTGGTCTTTCCAAAAGGAAAACCCCATTCCTTATGGAGATTTTCAAGGAGGTTATTTCATGAGGTAAAAAATATTTATTTGTTATTTTGTTTCATTTAAATTTATCTTCCTTTATTATTCACTCCCAACTAAATATATCTAATTAATCCTTATAACTCTGGTATCATCTTTATACCATAATTATACCATTTTAATTTAGTAAACATTATCAATCTTCTTACTCTACCTCTTTCTCTCTCTCTCTCTTATAAATGAAATCAGCATCCGTGCAATTCCAATTTACAACCTTCATTGATGAAGATGTTATATTATTTAATTTATCCTTCATTAATAGTCATGAAACCATTTTTATGGTTTAAAAAGACTATAATATATGTATTATAACCTATTTAATATTGAAGAACCAGTATATGTACATACTATTAATCCCTATGTTAAAACTAGTTCATAATAATCCAAATACCACCAAATAATTTAAGTGATTATCATTAATATTTCATCCCCATGTAACAAAATTATGTTTATAACCATTAACACAGAAGGATTTTCATAAATAATATATAATTTCAATTCTGTAGAATTACATCCTTTCCACATGAACATCAATACCTATACAGAAATATATCGATAATGAAAACCAAGGAAACATACACTCTAGAATGACATATTTCAATTTTATAACTTATCAATAAGAACACAATGAACTTAATAAAATTATGATAAACTAAATAAATGCATTTTATATTCTGAATTATGTTATTAATAAGCCTATTTTCAAAATGTAGGCACTAATGTTCCTGACCCGAACACATTCAGACTTAAGATGAGGGTTTTCCACCTGAACCTCCATTTTAATTCGAGTTACTTTTTTATCTACAAACATCAATTAAACTATTAATAATTCATATTTACTACACATATTTGTTTGTGTTAATTTTCTATATTTGTGTTCCATCCATTATCAGGCCTTCATTTTTATGGATTTATATGTTTTAAATGCATCTTTCAAAAATTCTTCCCATAATACAAGCACGATTCAAGGGAGTTTATCAAATCCTTACCTATTTTCAAGGGAACTGCATAATATGTTTTTAAAAAACATTATCTTTCTCAAATAATTCATTATATAATTAAAAAACTATCTTAAATCACTTCTGTTTTTATACTAATACCTTTTCAAAAGAACCCTTGTTTTCAAAATAAATTTGTATTTATGTTTAGAATTACTCGATGATTGTATAATACTATCTTAATTTGTTTCAAAAATCTTATTGATTCTTATATATTATTGGGATTAATATTGTATGATATCATACACCATATCTAATTGAATTTTTAGGACAAGTTTTATTGTGGATGCGATCCCTTAAAACCATTCTGCAATTTACATCGAATTGTTAGTGATTGGGTTCAATGTTAGGGGAATGTTATTTATGTTTCATATGTTAGTTGAAAAAAGAATGTATATGTATTTCCCCATTAATATAAGGATTTAATTGGAATTATTATGTTATGGGTTCAGATATCTATATCCCCTTGATGCATCACTAGGTATCATGAAACAAATAGATATGGACTTTGTTTAGGCCTTTCCCATTTTGAGATATTGTTTTTACAAAGGCTATTATCATTTTTAGATGTCTTGGCTGAGGCCTTGATGGTATGATTCAGAATTTCATGCATATTAATTTATCTCATTTTGAATCTTGAATTTGATAGTTCACGTGGTTGTTTGACTAGTAGAATACCAATGATTCGGTTTTATTATGGAAATATTTACTCATCTCATTTATTGCTGTATTATGTTCATGTTTATTTTAAAATTCATGCGTTTTCAATTATTATCCATCTATATATTTTATGTTTCCTTCTAATGTAATTTTTATCATTACTGAGAATCTAATCTCACCCACACAAATGCTTTATTTTTACCATTACATGAAAAGGTATATTATTATTAACATGTAGGGATAATCTGAAAATGGTTGATGTTCCTTGTGTAACATTTATGTTGTTTTTCTTTTCATGTTTTAATGTTGAACTTTTGTATCTATTTGTATTTCCAAATCTACCTAACTATTTGTTCCTTTTTCATGTGACTTTCATGTAATCATTCCAATGTAATGTAATAAGGAACCAACACTAGGCGACTGGGGTCAGGTCTTTAAACATATAGCATATTTTTATAAATCATCAAAATATAAAAGTTATAAGAAAAATATTAGAAATTCACTGAAAGAAAATTTTTACATCCCTCTTCAAATGGAATTGTTTATGTTGTAATATAAAGGTAATTAATTTTTAAAAGTATTAATTTAAAATTGATTCTCCATTGAAATAATTAAAATTAACCTTTTGAAAAAAATTGGTTTTTATACATCATCTTGGATATATTCATACCCAATGAAAAAAATATCTACCAGATTAATATATATATTTTTTAGTATATAACATGTATATTTCATTAATTTCATTTACTCAGAAAAATTCAATCAATTTATTAATTAAGAAAATAAATAAATATAATTTATTTATATGTGTCATAAATAATTGGTCATGAATGACTGTACCATACTTTTTCATAAGTTAGTTATATTTATTACCGCAATCTTAAAGGCTTGTTTAGAAAGGTAATTTTACACTGTGGGAGTCTTGTGGTTTTTTATACTCATGATTGCGTGCAATGTAAGATATTTATGAATTAAAATTATATATTGAAAATATTTCATAAAGATCCTGGATGTTACAGCCCCTTGAAGTAGGCAATTATCTCTTCTTAATATACCGCTTCAAAATCGATGTGATAGGATATTATTTTATTCTCAAAATGGATTTCTTGTTTCCATAAAACTAAAATGTGGACTACTATCATCATATGTTTTCTTTTATATCATCGGATGGTGACCTTTATCTCCATATGGGTTTTTGGAATGACCAGGATGGTAGAGGTGGACAATATCATTAAGGGATAGGTGGAGTGAATTCATATATTCCTAGTCTCTTCCTAAAGGAACATGGAATAAATCTGAAATATTTTCCTCTAATTGTAGATCGTTTCAGGGATGTGTTTTCCAATGATTTATCTAGTTTACCTTCTATGAAACCTATTCTTTTTTGATGTAAAAATCCTATTGATTTCACTTTAAATGATTATTTATATCACAATGGTAAATTTTCCATGAATTCATGAAGGATTCAGGGGTGTCTAGGATTTTTTGTATCCCAAACATGACTTTTTGGAAAACCAGTGTAGGTCAAAAGTTAGTAGAAATCATGTGGGAAATGTAACACAATTGCTAAAAATAGTATAAGGCCTAAAAAGAGGGAAATTGAATACATTATGGTTTTCATAACCATGTTATTGTAGGAACATAACCATATAAGAATACCTTCAATTTTTAATAGAGGTGTTTCCCATAGTGTTCAAAATGTTAGTCAAACTGTACATAGTGACTATGTGGGTTACCCTACAGTATAAGAGAGGGTGAAAAGTTGGTTCATTGTTTACCCAACCATGACACCAAACCAATCAATAACTTTTTATCTTCTCTTACCATGGATTGAAGAACAATGATTAAGCCCTAATCTATATCCTATTATACGAATTAAGAGATATTCCTCATATATAAATAGAATAGAGATTCATTAATCTCATTGGATCCACACCAGTATGTAATAAATTCATTTTATTCCATTCATTATCATAATTGTATCAATGGAGTTATTTATGTTCAAGATAACATTTCTTATTTCTAGGTTCTTCATCTATTATTTTCTTTTCTCTTGATATATGTCGAATCAGCAGTTGATACTAGATGGGATCTCTATAACGGACCTCTGATAGGTGGTCTTGTTCATTTCCCACAAAGTTGAGGGGTTTATATATATTTCATTGTTCCACACACCTAAATTTTCATGAATAACCCATGAAATTGAATGTAATCCATTATTAAGATATATAGGTATGACATATGTAATTAATGGGGCCCATTGAAATTTTTTTAGACAATAATGAACATGAAATCAAGCCACCCCTTGGTTGATTTGTTTATTAAATGGACCACCATTGGTGGCATATGAATTGATCACTTTTAAAGCATGCCGTTTAACCCTTTCCATTGGATTTAAAACGATAAAATATAAATCGTAATTTGAAATCATTAATGTAATGGAATGGAATACCATGTCCCTTGGACATGTCCATGTATATTCATGTTTAATAATGAGTAGCCTCTTATGATAAAATACCCATGTATGATAATTACGAGGCAAATACTTATATGCTTAGACCATGCCTTCAATCACCTTTTAAGGTGAGTATAAATGAAATTATTAGGATGATGACTTTGAAATAATATAATTAGATTTATTTTCTTTTAGTTACATGACTTGTGAGACAGAGGGGTTCATATGGAAACACCTTGTATATACTCCTTTAGATATTTCCTTACTTAGGCCAGAGTGACACTTGTACTCCCTAAAGGATTTCCAAGGATAGAATCAGGGGGTTTATTTTATTTATTCCCGAGTGACACTTCATATCCTTTTATAGATCTCTAAGGATATAATAAATGGGAATTTTATCATATATTCCATGGGTGATTCTTTTGATCCCTTACAGGACCACCACGGATGGAATTAGTGTGAGATGATGTTATACCACACTAAGTGTGATACCGGTGTTCTGATGAGGAACACCATGGATTCGAATGTAAATTGAATGGTTTATTTTATTCATGTAGTCATTCCATGATTATCAATAATGAATTCCAAGGATGAGATAACAATATAAATTGAATAATTAATTAAATTATTAATACGACGTATCTTTTGATATAAACATAATATTGGATTTGTTCGTAGCTTTATACCTTATTGATGGGATTATGTGGAAAATAATGAACACATGTCATTATGGGGGATGTTGGGCTATGCACTAGGTCTTGAAAACTAATTATAATTTGATAAAGTACTATCTATTTATATAAAGGATACTTTATTAGGTCAAAGCATGTAGTAGAGGATTAGTATCCTTGTGCACCCATACCTGTATGGGGGATTTACATTCAAAATCTCCATTACAAATTCTATTATGTCTTATATGTTTTTATTATTATATATTCAATTATTGGATGGAATAAGACACCATTGGCAGTGGAATACTAGTAATTTAACACAAACCCCACTTGGTCTTCCATTGGTACCTGAGATAATTATTTGACTTCATGTATGGATAAGGGAAAGCACCCTGCAACATGTTTTCGAATGCTGGATAGAAAGAAAATAGAACATGATAGATCTTAGGGTCATTATTCTAGATATAATTTATTTTGGTCTTTTTTTATTTAAATTAAATGTATTTTACTATTATATGAACATCTATTTTGGATTTATTGTAGACATTGTCATTATCATCATGATACATGAGATACCTTTTTAACTTTGTTTTATATATATTTCTTAGGATGTTATCTATGGTATGATTTATTTACATATTACTTTACTGATTATATGAATAATAACACTATGTTACCCTCTCATAAACGGTAATAGTCTCTCTACTGACACACCCTAGGCCCTCACTACTAGTAAAAATCCTTTGTCATATGGGGAGTTGTGATTGAGGTCGTGAGTCAATCTAGGCTTGAGGTAACATTCAGTTGCATCATATAACAGTATGTTACAAATTGGTATAAGAGGCATTATTTTATGGTTTTCATTAATATTTTTGTCAATATAAAGTTGATTGGGATGAATAAGAATTTGGTAATGAGATGTTCATGGGCGTAGCTAAGCCACATACATGAAAAATCTAAATTTCCTCCATTATTTTTCTTTTCTTTATATTTTGACTATTACCATTGAATTCAAACAACCATTAGGTGATGAAATTGAATTGTGATGTTATCATTGATATTATTGCGGGTTCTATTTTTTTGAAACCCGATTATATTAGTTTATTCTATAGCATGAATTAGTTTTTAAAGATAATAGAAATAACATGACATGAATTATGTCATTCCATATAGGGTGTGTTTCTTGATTTCATGATGTCGTTATATGTATCATTATTCATATACCAACTTATTGATAAATTATTATGTTGAGAATAAGATAAAATGGATAGAATATTGACTGTATTCCATATCCTAATTAGTTTTTTCACTATTAGTCTACAACACACACTAAATAAATAAAATTTTGGAATGTTGAGTAATGGAAAATGAGTTTGATGGACAAGAACATGTTATGATGCAGATTGGGTGTATTCCCTATTTAGGTTCATGAGGCGTATGGTCCATTATGGACCATAATTTGGTGAACCATTCAGTTTAACCATTTAAAAATGTTAATTTATGCACTAGATATGAATTTGAACATGAAATGGAAATGGAAATGTGAAATAGAGAACATGGCCTCCACCTGAATTTTGAGTGGGTTGTAAGAAGTGGCTCTAGTGATGTTGTGACTATTCGTTTTCACAAGGTTAGGTAGTACAAGTATGGTATGTGTTAAGAACATGTTATTAGAATTTTTTTACCTATCATACGATTTTAGATATGAGATTTGATATACTTCATTTCATTAGAGTTTTTATCTTTATAGTGACATTACACCATAGTAATCTCTTGTTGTATGCCAAGAGTGTGGCATCAAACTTGCTCTGTAAAAAGTGGGACATGCAATGTCAGTGGATGCAACTGAAGTTCCTCATGCTGCAAAATACGTATTACTAGACGTAGCAGATGAGGTACAGTTATGCATGTGGTTTTCAGCTTCATTCAGACTTTACAGGGATCACCACAACCCGCCTCATAAATGACTATGCTAACATGTGTGTTCCAGTAGAAAAATAAATGAATATTTCTAGGTGATGGAAGATGATAGGTTATAGAGTCATGGACAGATTCCATGGTATCTCTCTATGAGTATTTCAGCACACATCCCCAGAGGATGGTATATTCAATACTTATATGCTACAGGATTATTCTAAAAGGCGGTTTGATTCCATTTATCATATGGGTCATCATCATGAAAAGGAATTGTGGTATCTTTATATAGAATTATTTGATTTCTTCAATACATATATATTGAGGGATAATTGCTCCCAAGAGTTTATAAACTTATAGGAGGGGGTGTTATTAGTTTTGGATAATACATCATGATTTATAGAACTCTATTGCATTGTACCTATTCTGTTGAGTGACAAGTTATATAATGTTAGGAAATTTGTGGATGGTCTTAGGAATGACATATGATCATTGGTGAATTTCCTTCAGATGACTACCTTTTTTTAAATAGTGAATCAGGTGGTTTTCATGGAGCATAACCTTAGTGAGGATGAGGGTGCGAACCCGCGATGATTGAAAACTAGATCTAGAAATACATTAACGATCACTAGGATCATTCATCTGTATCGTCCAAATGGTGATATTATCATCTAAATAACACAATCAAGTAGCTAGGAGAGGTTTCATCAATGTGATTGATCGAGAAATTTGAGAGACAAATGCTTGAGAGACCCAGTCAAGCACTGTTATTTCTGAAAGATCTGACATAAAAAGTTATTTTATGGAACATTTATTTGAAAATATAGTGAGAGAGGATCCACACCAACTCCATTTTCAGGGGAGGGTTCAACTGATTCTCGTCCAGTAGGAAGATGGAGTCATCTAGTTGATTAGTCTGTGTCCATGGTCATGTACATGGTAGTCATGCCCCAAATTTGTAATATATGAAGAGTGTATATACTAAGGTTATACAATATATAACATAAGGCTATGTATCAGGTTAGATATGTGAATTTAAAATGACACGTCAAGAGAAAAATCCTAAACTGTTTTTCTATGAGATGTATTATTCTAGTCTCCTCTACTAGAGAATCTACACTTTTTGATACATTTTCTTCTCATAAATTTATAGAAATGCCTGTTGTGGTGAGACATTGCCCTAGTTTTTAGTGTTTTAATGGATTAATAATGTATGATAATCTATTGGCATTCTATGGGTGAATGTATGTCAGTGTAGGGAGTTCCCACTTGATATTGGAAGATTTCACTTAGTATGGGACCTCTCTGTCCAAAAGATGACAACATTTGACTTCATTATTAAGATGGAACTCTTGGTAATATTTAGTGTTGTCATTGATTTATATAACCAAATAGTGACCTTCACATCCCTAAAGAGTGTAGAGTTCATCTATAAGGGTGAATGGGATGTCCTAGAGAGCTAAGATGGACCCAAGCATCTTGTTTTTGGTGGGATGATAGTCATTGTTGTAATTTTATATCTAAGTGATCAGTTAACACATTAAGTAGATTACCCTCATGTGGTTGATCATTTCTGGGATATTTTATCGGATTTCTTTCCATTACAACCTCTAGTGAGAGAGGTAGCATTATCTATCAAGCAAGTTCATAGTACTGCATCAGTATTGATTCCTCCTTATAGGATGGATACTACTGAGATGTAGGAAAATAAGAGACAGACTGATGATTTAGAGGAAATGAGGTTTAGCAGGCCCAATACATATCTATGGTATTATATGGTATTTTTTTTAAAAAAGGAGGAGGATACACTTCATCTATGATTGGATTACATGAAATTTAACTAATAGACTATTAAGAATTGATATCCCTTATCAATGATATATGATCTCTTTTAGAATCTTTGTGAATATTGGGTATTATTAAAGAAAACGTTTTGATCGGGTTATCATTAGGTGAGTATTAGACCATCATACATACCTCACAAAACATTTAGAAGTATGTATGGTCTATAATAGTATTTTCTTATGTAATTCAGCCTCATTAATGAACAAGTAGTCTTCCTGGAATCGATGGAATGATTTTTCAATCCTTATCTTGATTCATTTGTCATGGTATTCATGGATTATATCTTGGTGTATTCTCACACTCAACATGGCCATTCCAAAAATAATTAGATTATATTGGATACACTAATAGAGAATCATGTATATGATAATCTCAGAAAGTGACACTTCTAGATTGATAAAATTCACGTCCTAGGTCACATTATCTACAAACATAAGTGTCAGTTGACCCACTAAGTTGAGAGATATATATTTATGGGATCATTCTAAGAATTTCATTGATATTCCATGTTTCTAGAAGCTAGATAGACATTATAGTTGTTTCATACAAGAAATATAATTCCTATAAGCAACAATCATGGGCTTGAATAAGAAGGTGGTGATGTTTGTATGGTAAGATGCATTTGATTAATCCTTTAATGAGATAAAATAGATATTAACTTCAAAAATCATTTTGATTTTTCATGATCTTGGAAGAAGATACATTGTTCATTCTAGTGAATTAGGAATCAAAATTGGAGAAGTGATGATATATAAGGATAAGGTCATTGAAAAATGGTCTAAGAAGTTGAAGAAACCTGATATGATTTATTCAACTGATAGTATAATGTTAGAATTAATTTTTCATGATTTTCACTAATAGGGAAAGTACTTACTAAGAAGTCATTTTATGTTGTACGCAGACCACATAATCCATAAGTGTATTTTTACACAATGTGAAAAAAATCTAATACAGTGAATGTGGGTTCATCACCTATATTATTTGAACTTTTAGCATTCCCATATACCTTTGAAATGTAATATAATGGATAATGAACAAAGAAATAACACCTAGATATAGGTTATTTAGGATCCTAGTAGTGAGTTTCAGGTTACATATATTTCTTAACATTCACATGTAGGTTCATGAAATTTTGGGGAGGACTTTTATTTCACCCTTATCCCTGACCTCTACCCTTAAAGTTAGAGTGATGATGAGGATGATATCATTTATTGAGGGACTAGTCCTATGAAAGAGTGTGATAGATGAGGATCTTCCTCTTGGTGGGATAGTAGGTGATGATGATATTTTGCATATAGATGGTTGTGTATGGGTTGCATTAGACATGTGGATGGAGATGATGTGAGACTTTCATGCTTTATCAAGGGAAGTAAACCCCATTGTCACCTAGATGTTTCATGATTTACATCTCTAATATTGGTTTTTGGTTATAAAAGGAGATGTAATTAATTTTTTTAAGAGGTCTTCCACCATTGAGTATGTGAATGCAGAACACCATTGAAAAAAAGAACATTTACCGTATCTTCCCATTATTATGTGGAATTGGGAGGAAATTGTTATGGTTTTAAAAACTAGGTTATCATGTTCACTAAAAGTAAATGATTTCATCTGGGTTTTTATTTAAATGATCCAAATTATTTATCATTCCCAAAGTATATATAATATACTTTAATTATATGATATTCAGAGGTTGTATATCTATGATATAGTATCAATTTATAGGGTAACCCATACTGTCTCTTTAGTTAGGGATTCCTAGATTAATTCACAATTTTGTAAAGTGTTTTAGATGGTGTTGGGTATACATGTACTTCTAAGCATAGAATACCATCCTCAGAACGATTGCTAGTCTGAGCACATGATACTAGTTCTTGAGGAAATGATGTGGGAATGTGTCTTGAAATATCTGTGCTCTTGGAAGAGTCCCACAACCATGGTTGAATTCTACTACAAAATATCATTCAGACTACTATACAGATGGATCCTTATGAGTAATTTTATGGTAGTACATGTCCAAAAAAATATGACAGTTAGAAGTAGTAAAGGTAGATATGATTTGACCATATCTCATATATAATATAATGAAGTAGGATCAGTTGATTCAGAAGTGGATGACTACTACGTAGTCTCAATAGAAATATTTTACCGATCGCCATCAACAACCTCTAGAATTTGAGGTTGAGAATTGGGTCTTCTTCGATGTCTCACCAAGGCTAAGAAAAAAAATGATCAAGATATAGGGTAAAAATAAATTGTGATATGTCTACCTATTCATGATTCTAGAAATAGTTGGGTCAGTAGTCTATCTATTGCAGTTACCATCGAGGTACCATGTATTGCATGAATTCTTCCACATATCTCAACAACTAGATTATCATTTTGAACCATCCCATTTTTTTTCATTCTGAGGATGTTAAGTTATAGGTATGCGTCCGTTGAGAATAATCCTATTCATATTGTAGATCGTATCATAAAGGCTCTATGAGTCTGGTCAGAGCCTTTAGTATGGGCGTTATGGTGGCATTGGTGTGTATAATATGATATTTTGGAGAGGAGGGACAACGTATGAGAACAATGTCCAATTTTTTTCATAGATTATGCTTCATCACCCATGGAAGGGGAATTCAAGGTTGAATTGCATTAAAGGGGGGATGTATGTGAGAATCCATTTCATTCATAAGGTACAATCATTTTGTGTTTTGTATAAATTCTTGTTTACATCATAATGTAAAATGTTATTTGAGTTCATGATGGTGTCAAGGGTGTACAATGCTTTTTCAGGGCCTAGAACTCATCCTTTTGGAAAATCGGGGCATCTTTTTCATGTAACACCCAATGATTTTCTGTTATGCCTCTTTCAGTTTTATCATCTATAATAGATAATGTTACACATGACTCCATCTTTAAAAATAGGATACACTGTAACATATTAATATGAAAGTTTGAATTGTAATAAGACCATTATAATATTAAACTCACCTATGAATTATTAAATAAAATCTAGTTTTCTCATAAAATATAATTTTATATATTTATGTCATGGTATATGTAAATAAATGATTTAGAAATGGTTAATTAAGTATTTCTCTTTGTGAAATGTAAATGTTTATTTAAAAATTTATAATTAAAATAATGATTTAAAATAAAATTTATTTTTAAAAAAAAGAATCATAAATTAATTTTTTTTTGTTTTATGATTATATGATAATTTTATGTGAACATACATAATTTTTCAAAGTGTCATAAAATTAGTTATAATTTTAAAATACGTATTTTTTTTAATAAAATGATTATTTTAATTAAAAATTAAATTTCCCTTATATAGAAAAATATTTTCATTAAATGGAGTCAATATATGAAACCTACACATAAAAAAATGGTTAGGGTGAATTTTCTCGATTTTCCAAAAATAGTATAATTTTTTTGTGAATAGTGGAATTTGGTAATTTAGACTATTTAACATTATAAGAAAATGAATGAAACATTGAGTCACAGATGATGTAAGGATGATGTAATAACTCATTAATTTGAACTCAAAATGTCAATTTTATTTTATTTTGTCACATAATTCAATTATATTCATTGTATTGAGAAAAAATAATAAACTAATGAATAAAATAACAAAAAACACCCATCACTCCATTATAAATACCATTGGTCCCCATGCCTTTTACTCACAACATATGTGTATTTTAGATCTGTAATAATATTCATAATTACTCTACCAAACATTTTCCTTGCATTATTTTCTTGACGGTCTCATCAAAACACCATTTCTGAGTCCCTTAAGGATGTTCTAAAGGAGAATACACTCAACAGGTAAAACCAACTCTCCCTCTCTCTTTCAAATTATTATCTTATGTTATCCTTCCATAACCTCCCATGTATAAAGTAAAATGATATATTCATTATCATATATATAAATATATATATTAATGCTATTATTTCAATGTTTTATCCACCCTCAATTCAATTTTCATCCCATTTTTTCTAATAGTGAAAACATCATCCATGAGGTGTTGATTTACTCCCTTGATGGATGGTGATTCTTTATATAGTATATCCATTTATTATTTTCATAAAACATTTTTTCTTGATAAAAATGTATATAATATTTGTATTAATAGTTTTTAACTATTCTCTAACTAGTGTATATATATATATATTATATTAAATAAAAAACAAAACCTGTTTGTGATGATCATCAAAATTCCAGAACACTCAAAACTGGTATCATTAGCATTTTATCTAATGAATCATCCTCATATATAAAAGAAAAAATTATATATAATAACAATTAATTTTATGGAATTTCATTCATAACATATAATTTCAATTGTGGATAATTATTTCCATTTTATAAGTTCTTTTATACATGTGTACAGGTGAACCAATCATGAAAAAAAGAACACTCCTGAATGGAGAAATTTAGTCTTATAACTCATAAAAAAGTCCAAAAATGAATTGAATATAATTATACTAAATAAAGTAAATGTTGTAGAGGTTCTGAATTAAATTGTTAATGAATATAATTTCAATATCATGGATATTAAGTTAATTTGTAGAACACATTCATACATATGGTAATGGATAAACCCTGAACCTATATTTTCCCTTTATGTTGCGAGTTCTTTATCTTTCCCCTAAAGTAATTCGTAATTATTATTATTTACTCCCACTATATTCTATTTTTATGTTCCAAATATATGTACATAGATAAATTAATCTTTATTTTATAGGGGAATACATGTTCTTATTCCTCCTGAAAAGAAACCCAGATTAAAGGGAATATCTCAATTTCATACCCATTTTCAAGAATACTCCATCATTGGATGAAAGAAAAAATTATATTTCTAAAATAAATAAATTCATCATGAAATGTTTCATTATTTCATTTCTTATTTTTTGAAAACAATTATACATGTTCCTCTTTAAAGACTATGTTATATTATCCCTTAAATTGCACCATAGTGTCCCATTTATAATGGTTTCTTAAACACTTTTTATAGGATTTCACTAAGGTTGCCAAATTTTTTGATGACTAATCTTATATATAGAATTTAATTTTTATTCCATTTTATTTTCTGGGATAAAAGTATTTACAAGTTTTTTTTTGTCAAATACAGATCATTTTCCAGAAGATCTCTTCTATACAATGTAAATAAGTATATTTCCATTATGAATTTTTGACTTATTTTATTAGAATTTTATATCTATTTAAACACAAATTGTTGAATACCATTTTTAATTAAGATTCATATATTATTTTATCATTTTCCTTATTTTATTTAATTGTTTATTATTAATTTGACTAGGGATTTACTATCTTGATATCGTTATCAACATTTTTCTAGAGAGTTTGTTATTATGTTTAGTGATTGGGGAAATTATTTTCAATTAAAATGATAGTTACAATAAGAATTTATATGTTAATTATATTTCACCCATATCATATAAAGAATGAATGATACTTTGTTAGTGTAAGGTGGGGCCCACTATAGCCCCTTGATGAATCTGTATATCTCATGAGACAAACTAGACTTGGTTTTGGCCGAAGCCTTACCCATTTGTATAGACTTATTAGATGATGTCTTGATGGTATGTTTACGATGTACCACATTATGCATTCTGTCAATTAGAGATAAGATATTGATAATCCATGTTGTTATTATACTATTATAATATTCATTTTTATGTATCATTCTCTGGTTAGTATTTATATGATGTTATTTTACCATATTTTATTCCTTCCATATTATGCTCTTGTATATGTATTAATGGAATATATTGCAAGTTAATCACCTTTACTTATTTTATATATTTATTTATGGGAGCTTCTACTTTATTTTATAACCTTACTAACAATCTAGGATCACCCCTTAATTATTTTTTATTTTTCCCTAGGATTCTATGAAGTATTTATTTATTTAAAATGAGGGATAATATAAAAATATATAGATTTTTCCAAAGGAGTTTCTATGTTGTATTTGATTTCAAATTGTAATGTAATGATTATGTATATATATATTTTTTCCAAATATACTAATGTTTTTGTTCTATTAGTATGTAATATCTTCTTAATAGTTGCAATGTAATAATGTAAGGCTAATACACCAGGCTAATGGGGTCTAGGTGGTCCTTGATAGAGTTAGTAGAAACCATGTGGGACAGGCCACACAGGTATTGGAAACCATAGGAGGACTAGACATCAAAAAAGAGGAGCCCACATCGTTTTTAAAACCGTGTAGTTGGAGTAGTGTTACTTTGTGGGAGAACATGATATATTAAACAATGATTTTTCATGATTTTTTGATGATTAGTCCAACCATGAATAGTGTCCTAGAATCTAACCATTGTTACTATAAAGGATGAACTATTATTATACGGTTTGGCCAATAATATGGCTAAACCATGCGGCCTCATATTTTTGGTGAAATGAAAAAAATACCAATAAAATATTTTATAATTTATTCCATGTTTCACTTCTCCTTTCATTCAAAACTCTAATCCTTTGGATCCCTCCCTTGAAAAAAAATCTAGGAATTAAGAGATCATCTTCATCTAGACTCAAAAGTGATAGTCTTTCATCTAGTTGGATCCATGTTGGTATGTAAACAATTACATTTATGCATTTATTCATTTAACATTGGATCATCATAGTTATGTATGTGAAATATAATATTCCATATTCATAGGTTATTCATCCATTCTATTTTTTTAACAAGATCTAACTTGAATTATGAGATGATATTTAATGAGAACTATGTTATAGACCTATGGTAGGTGGGCACATGATTTTCCCATAAAGTCATGGTTTTTATATAAATATGATGTTGTGTATCATGACTAATTATCATAACATATTCCTTTAAAATTAATTTAATACTCTGTTAAAATGGATAGGTATGACCTATGTAATTAACAATACCCATAGAAAAAAGTTTAATGGTTAAGGATCATGAAATAAAATAACCCCTGGGTGAGTTTTTATTAAATGGACAACCATGGGTGGCATATGAATTTATCAATTATAAATTGTTCTATTTTCCCATTTCTATGTTATGTTAAAGGATAAACTATAAATCATAGTTGGAATTGATTAAATTAAGGGAATATATGATTGTGTACCTAGTTTATAGAAACATATTTTCTTGTTTAATCACGAGTTCCCTATGTTAATGAAATTCCAATGCATTTATCCACCTTTTATGGTGGGGATCAATTGAAATGATCATGACGATGAACATTGAAATATTGAATGATATTGAGTGAATGATAGTTATATTCCATGGGAGATGCATGGGTTCATATATGAAGTCCATGGATAAGCTATTTTATATACTACCTCTCTTACATTGAGTGAAACATAGACACCCTAGTGGCTTTATAAGGAATGCATAAGATAGATGATTCAATATAATTCTATTTGATACATGGAATCCATTTATGGACCACCATGGATGGATATATGGTCTGTTGTTCACATATGGCATGGGTAAAACATGGTCTCCTTTCGAGGATTACCAAGGAAGTACTCATTGTGTGATGATGTGTTGATTCCCTCCAAATGAGAATCAGAAAATTCAAAAAGGAAGGAATACCAGAATATGGGTATTTTTCCCCCATAAGAAGAAAAGGTAGGAAGAGGTGGATAAATCTCATGGATCATTGAAGACTCAAATAAACATGTGATTGTGTGACCATCATAGGATAATGTGAAGGAACTTAGTGTAGTGGATAGTATATAATAGGTCCCTTGAATAACCTCACTAAATTTTTTTATGCACTAACAAAGGTACCTCAGAAATCTAGTGGTCATGTAGATACAACTCGATAAGATCCCCCAGGCCGCATGTGTTGTCATCATAAAGCACGTAATATGAAATATAAAAATACTTAGAAAATGGGATAAAAATGTCTAAATGGATAAGGCCTCTTTCAGTTGTAATGTCAATTTTAGGCATCCCGGATGGAAAGGATTATTCTCCTTGACACGATATAAGAAAAAGCATGAGTCCCTAGAGGGTTTTTAAAATAATGAAAATTAAATAGAAGGGGTGGTGTGATAATCGATTTTCAATCATAAAATTTATTGTGATGAACCCCTAGAGATCCATAAGAAACCACAAGACCCTGGACACATGACCACCTCATCCCGTAAAAGATCATCGATATGAATTTCTCATCACACGAATTGCCTCGAGTATCTCCATAAAACCCCACACTCTCTTTTTGGAACCATGAGGATAAACAAATATATTTTCCATGATATTATCACTCATACCAGTTGGACCTTTAGTGTTTAGATGATGTATCATCAATAGGTAGAGTAATGTTTCAGAAATAAGGTAGTTTATTGTCTAAAAATGGGTTCTAGTTTGTGTTTATTTTCAATCCTCAACATGGAATATTAATTCATTTTCAAGGAATGTAATATATTCTTAATAATCAAGCATTCATAGAGATGGTAATGAAATGGGATTCAAGAATAATGGGTTTAGGATCAAGATTATGTGGAGCATCATTAATGGAGACGGTGATCTATGGGATTAAAGATATAGAGCATTGCGACTATGCGATGTGTTGATAATGATCTCTATGAATTTGCCAAATATGTGTAGATCGTAAATAAGGAAGGAGTTCCATGGAAATTTTAATTGAACAATCCAAAAAAATTGTTGGATGTAGTAGAGCATTGTGAACAACCAATCCTATAAATATAATACTACCCCCACTTTAATACATACAAAATTATTCAAGGAATATCCGGAATGGCTATGATTTTATGTAGCTAGGGGAGCTCTTGGAATATGAATTTCAATGTGATCATGATAAGTGAAAAAATATTTGTTTTTTATTGAATGATTCCAATCTTCTATGTATTGGGTACTTTATGATGATGTGTTATTCTACATTGAATCAGTTAGTTTCATGAAGTCATTTTTTCTACTAAAGCAGTTAGCTTTGTAAAGGTAGTGAGCTTCATGACAGAGTTTTGTGAAAGGTAGTATTGAACCCGTTTTTAGTGAACATTCCTTTCATAGTGCATCAAAATTGGTATTCGATGCAAGCATGGTGTCACATTAGATATAGATAAATACTTTAATTCCAATCCATTAACGAGACATTCAAGTCAATAAATTGAGATATAATTCAATCAATGTAGTGAGATTGGGGGGAGTTGATGGAATTTTTCCCAAGGATGCATTGTGTTATACCAAAAATATGTTAAAGAAAGTGTCCCAATGACTAAGTTACTATGTATGAACTTCTGTATTCCAAAAGACATGAATATTTGTGGATTTGGTTAGGAATGAAAATCTGTAGGTGTATTCTCCTTGGACTAACCGTTAGTGGCAAACCATGAAAAATTATTATTATTTTCTTCTATGATTGATTTTTAAAACATCTTCACATCACAAAAAGAGAAGATTAACATGTTCATACCAAAGTGCAAATAAGATCTTCCAATTTATAAGATAAATATGACACCTAGATTCTACCTCCCCTTCTATTGTGTTCTACGGTATTTCAAGTGGTATCATAGTGAGGTTACTAGTGGTAAATAATTCTTTATTTTATATCAAGGAATATTTTGTTAATTTTTGTGGAGTATCCCTCTTTGATGGAGGAAACATCCAAAATTTTAATAATAGCATGAGATGTCATCTAAGATCACATGGAATGGAAGTACTATATTAAACAGAAAAAAGTGATCAGTAAACTAATGCAATATGACATTCTATGACTGAAATAGTCATAAAAATGATTAATGCAGATGCCAAAGAATAGAATTATCTTACTACAACTCTATCTGATCAAATATATCTAAAGGTGATGAGTTGCACGTAATCCATGTCCATGTGGGAAAAACATGAAAATATTTATGAAAAAGATAATAAATTGAAGGTGGAAAAATTATAGGTTTTTACAATAGGTGTAATGATCTAAAGATGAATAATAATGAAAATAAAGATACCATTTTCAATCTAATTACTGATGTTGTGGGAGGAATCGTAGGGCTTGGTGAATAAATCAAACACATTGAAATTGTAAAGGAAATAATGAGAAGACTTAATCTACTTTAAAATCCTAAACTATCATCCCTTGAGTAGAGGGATCATTAAAAACATTATATGGATGATTTGATGAGAATTTTTGTTGTATATGAAATGAGAGGGAAACTAAAGGATGCAATAAGTCATGTTTGAAAGGATGTGGAGTTCATATAACAAAAATACATTGAAATTTTAGGTGATTATCATAATAAATGTAATAAGGAATAAAAACTTATTTCCCTATTTTCCATGAAATTAAAAATAGTTACAGTGATATTTGAAGGGAAGATAACCTTGGATTTTTTTCATTCTAGTTTATTTGAAAAATATTTCCTCTCAGTGTTCAAGGAAGTCAATGATGAATAATGTGATGATGGAAACTCATAGATGTCTAAGAAAATGGTTTCAAATAAATAAGACAAAAAATATGGAATGAAATTACCAAGAAGGTGTTTTTTTGTAATGAAGAATATGATGACAATCATTTTTTTAGGATAAAGAAACAGTCTTTAAAATTAGAACCCAGGAATCTATGATTGTTATAAGTGAAAGGTACGAGCCATCAAAAGATAATTCTAGAGATAACCATTTACTTTATGATGCTAATATCAATATGTAAATTGAGGATTATCATTGTGAGATTATAAATCATATAAATAGAAGAAAAATTTGGGGAAGTGTTTTGGAAGAGTCATCATAATAGTTGATCGAATGGAAGAAGAAATTAAATGACTAGATGAAGTAGGAAAATATAAATATACATATTTTAATATCTAAGAATATTTGTTATAACATAAGCTATGAATTTTAGATCATGTAATGGTTTTTAATGACATTACATCTAGATAGGATGAGAATACCAAGACCATTGAGTGTTTTGAATAATATATTGGCACTCATAGAAGTAAAATTGAAATAGAATCAAATTCAAAAGAAACAAAGTAAAAAAATATAGTTTGGAATATTTTTAGATGTAGATCTGCTAGAAAGATATGAGAGTCATTCTAATGGAGTAGAAAAGGTTTGGAATTATCAAAGTTCCGTATTAATGGGAAAACATGGAATTGGTTTTGATGTTGAAACATCAAATGTAAGGAATAAATGGGCCAATTTAAAGGCAAGATGAAAATTTCAAATACTGCACTGCAACTAGAAGTCCAAACAAATAAAGCCTCAAATATATCTTAAAGAAGAACTAAAAACTATCCTCCAATCTCAAAAAATGATTTTTAGTAATAATATTTTCCTAAGGGTCTATAAGGATGAATAAAAACTAGAATACACTTCCTATTATGAATGGTCAATTTAGTGTTTGTTTGGGTCTTACCATGTAATAATGTGAAGTGGAAAGGAGATATTTAAACGAAGAAGATCTAGGAAGTCAAAAAAGGAAGAAAAATTGATATCCTACTTCTTATAGAATAAATATATTTTATGGATATTGTTTTCATTATTCTATCATTTATCATAAATACATTCATTGAAGGTATGAGAAAGGCATGAAAAATACATATAGAACTCAGAGAGAAGCTAATACTCATCAACCAGATGGTTCTTCTATTATAAATAGATTTTTTCCTCTAGAAGAAGAGTATGATTATGTTGAACCCATTCACATAGAAAATTTATTTGAAATTCCATACTTATCCTTCAGTCAGTATAATGTTTCATGGAAAGAAAATAAGAAAATATTGAAATCTAATAGGGAATAAGTCACCCTCAAGGCAACTAATAATAGTAGTTCAAGGATTCTTGATAGAAAATTCTCATCCCATATGGCTAGAAATGTGGATTTATTTAATAATTTAACGAAAAGGGTTGATGGAACAATCATGTTCCCAAATGATGGTTCTTTGAAGATGAATAGGAGTGGGAGTATAGAACTAGAAAATGATGAGATTAAGAAAACTGAATATCATAATGTGGTCGTTTTGTATCATAATCTCATTAGTTTGAGTCATCTTTGTGACTCATGAATTATAATGACTTTCTATAAAAAATTGATACACTATAAAACAAAAAATAAGAAGTTATCTCATGAATGGTTAATGAATAGTTGGGAACATATGTTAGGTTGATAGTAAAGAGAATACTTTCTATCTGATATTTGAAGAAGAAAAAAGCACGTGGAATCAAATGTTAGGTCACATTAATCAATAATACACTAAAATCATATCCAATTTTAAGATATTCATGAATCTACCAAATCTAAAAAATGGATGGGAAGGGAATTATGATGATTTTATATAATGGAAGTTGAACTATAGTTCATATCTGTTAAAGAATAATAGGGAATAAAATATTATAGATCACAACCATTTGAACATATGTTGCCCGTTAAATTTTTCTGGAATATACAGAGAGAGGTACATAACTATTTTCATTCATAATTATAGTAAAATTGGTTGTGTGATGGCTATAAATAGTAAAAAAGTACTTTATTTCATGAAAACTTATTTACTAATTGCATTGAATGATATTTTCCAAAAAATCAAAGTTCTATGGTCTGATAATGGAGGTGAATACTCATACATTTAATTTGAAAATAACATTTAGAAACCAGGAATACAACATGAGGTGGATGCTATGAGAACCCCACAGCAAAATGGATTTGTTGAGTGTAGGAATAAATAGGTGAAAAATATTCCAGAACTATGCTGGTTGAGAGTGTTACAACACAACATTAATACAAAGAGGTTTTTAAAGGTGTAGTGTATACTCAAAATTGAACATGGCTTTATATGTGTGAAACCAAGACACTGTCAATGTTTTTGATTGGGAGGAGGCTATATTTTAAGTAGTTTTGTGTTTTTAGAAGTTAATGTTTTATCATAAACAAATAAGAAAAATCAAGGAATGTACGGTGATATAGTAGATGAATTAATTTTCCATAGTTATATGATATAGATTTTTTAAAAAAAAATGCTTCAATAATCATATTGGGAGAATTATTTAAACCAATGATATTATGATCCATGAAGACATGACCAAAAATAAGTCAAGAATACCTTTTGAAAGGTTTGTAAATGATGAAGAAGTCAGTGGACATGTATTAGATTAAAATACAGAAGTGGAGAAAGGTGTCTAAAATATTCAGTGGACATGAAATGATATTGACTCAGAAGAAGAATCAGAAGAAGAAACGATGGAAGAAAAATATTGATTTGAACATCATAGAATAAACATAAGAGATGAAATTTATCAATATAATATCATTGGGGATTGAAAATCACCCACACTGATATGTAGAATGAGGAATAATGAAAATATTTCCTTCAAATCAATTGGGGAACCAACCTCATTTGAAGAAGCTGTGGAATATGAATCATGGGTTAAATCCATGAATAAATAACTCGATCAGATTGATAGTAATGAGACATGAGATATTATTAAAATACCTTAAAACCCAAATGTTGTTAGAAGCAAATGTAAATTCAAAAATAAATTTTATTTTCATTGAAATGTTATCATAAACAAGGCACGCCTATCATGTAATAGATGTGTACATATTTAAGGAATTGATGCCACAGAAACATTTTCTCTAGTGTAAACATAGGATTCGATCATGATTTTCCTTTCTATGAAAATCTAACAAAGATAAAAAGTTTATCATATGGGATTCCAAACCTCTTTCTTAAATGAGGTAATTTTATAATAAGTATACATTGATCAACCAGTTGGATTTCGGAATAGAAATTATAAAAGGAATGGTTTTTATATTAATGAAGTTGTATTCTCATATGGATACATATCTAAAGAATGTCATATTCTAACATGGAGGTTTTGAACATAAT
The DNA here is from genome assembly GCA_963277665.1 of Viscum album. Lineage (NCBI taxonomy): Eukaryota > Viridiplantae > Streptophyta > Magnoliopsida > Santalales > Viscaceae > Viscum > Viscum album. The sequence continues at coordinate 831,714,515 of OY728159.1, read as the reverse complement.
CTCTATGTGAAAAATTCCAAAGAAGATTATTTTATATATGTAGTGTAAATGGATGGTATTATATTTTTCATAAGTAGGTAGAGAACAGTGGAAGAATTTTCAAATAATATGAAATAAAAGTTTTAAATGCCATAATTGGAGAAATCATGTACTTTTTAGGGCTGCAGGTGATTCAGAATAAGGATTACACGTTCATTTCTCAGTAAAAGTATAGAAGAGTTATTTCTGAACAAATTAAGTATGAATAAATCCAAGATAATGTCCACTACGACTGTGTTGGAATGAAACTTGGAATGCATGGGGATGAAACCTCTACAGATATCACTAGTTGGAGGAGAATCATTATAAACTTATTACACTTGACTAATACATGGAAATATATCATGTTTTCAACATTCTTAGTGGATATATTTCAATGAAATATTAATGAAGAACATATGGTAATACTTAAATAAATCATGAGTCATATTCATGGTAAACTAAATTTTTTCTTATACTTCACTTCAAGAAGAGATTGTGAGTTGTTTAATTTTTCTATTGCTGACTTGGATGGAGATATGGTTGATATAAAGTCAAAATTGGTGAATCATTCATTATGGACCTAATATTTGTTATTCATTTATGGAATAAATAGGAAATTACTACCATTAGTACTGCTGAAGATGAGTATATCTCTTCTCCAAAGGCTTGTACATAACCATTTTGGATGTAGCAACAACTGAATGATAATGGAAATGAGGTGAAAAAACCATTGGTTATTCACTGAGATACCAAGAACACAATTCATCTTACAAAGAATTGTTTTCATAATTATCGTTCAAAACAAATTGATATATGATATCCATTTATTATGGAAAAATATGAACATGGAGTTATTAAAATGGATCATGTAGGAACTGATTACCATGTGGACGACATTCTAACAAAGCATTTAGAATTGTATGTTTTTGAGAATCATATATCTAACATCAGTATTCAGCTACCTCCTAGTGCTTGAGGAGGATACATTTGTTCCCTTCAGCCAAGTTTTGTTATCGTCTTAATTTGTTTGTGGATATGAGGATGGTTTATAGGGGTGATATGATCCATATGATCTCTACATGTACCCAAATAGGTTCATTGGGTTTTTTCCAATGGGGGAGAATGGAGAAATGAAATTCAATGGTACAAATTAGAATAATTAATAATTAATATTTTTATTGTTATAGGATAATGGATAATGAAGAATATAGTTTCATATTTTTGAAAAACCATGACGTGATTCTATGAAATGATCAGAGAGTAGCATTGTCATCTTTAAGAATTACAAAATAAGATAACTCAATTCACTTTTACCCTCTTCTTTCTTCACATTAATATTTCTCACAGAGAGTTACCGTGTTGGATGATTTGTTTCTATTTAATCAGGTCATGATAATAACTGATAAATTATTGAATTTTCTTGCATATTTCCAACAAACCCAAAGGGGGAGATTGTTAGAACTAAGGCTTCTCTTTGTGGGAAGTGAAATCTAGATTGAGTTTTTTTAATCCTAAATGGGGAATATCATGTATTCTTCACAAAATGATATCGTATGGTAATGTGGGAAACTGTGTGAATGGTGACAACGTTTCCCAGTGCCTACCAATTTTTTAGGCACAAAATCGAGAGTAAGGGATAACATTGAAAAATACAGTATTTTGGAATCAAATCTTCATAAATATGGTAAAGTAATGGGATTTTTCTAATACTGGATTGAGGATCAAGAATATGTGGAGCAACGTGAATGGATATGGTGATCTCCGCGATAGAGAGAAGTGGAGCATCATGAATATATGATGTGTTGATAGTGATCTCCATGACCACACCAAAAATGAGTGAAGCATCATGAAGGAATGAGTTTGAAAATTTGTTTATGAATGATCTAAAATATTCGTTAGAGGATGTGGAGTACCATGAATTGGTGAGCTTATAAATATAATTCGATCCCCTATTCATTAAATTGGAGATTATTCACCAAAAATCCCTAAAATCTATGATTTCATGAAGCTATGGGAGCTCTGAATATCTAGATTTCGATGAGAGTTTTAACATCGTGAAAATAAATGTGAAGTCTTGATAGATGCCAATTATTTTAGGAAAAGGGTAATTCCTGGTGATGAGTTATTCCGCATTTACTCGGTGTGCATCGCAAAGGTAGTTTGTTCCACAATGATATTTAGCATCACGAAGGTAGTGAGCTTCATAAAGGAACATTGTGAAAGGAAGTTTTGAATATCAGTTTTTTTTAGTGAACAATATTTTTAGAGTGCATCAACTTAGTTTTATGGCGAATAAAGAGTATCATACTAGATTGGGAAAAATAATTTAATATAAATCCATTGAAGTTACCTTCTAGTCGATAAAATGATTTTGAAATCTCTCAAAGAAATGAGCTAGGTGGAGTCGATGGAACTGTTCCAAGGGACACATTGTGATATCCCTAAAAGCGTATAATGGTAGTGTTCCTAGAACAGATTAACTATGTATGAACATATATATTTCACAACTAGTGAGGGTTAGGGGATTTAGGTGTGACCAACATTCTATCAATGTATTCTCCTTGGACTACCCCTTATGGTGAGCTAGGTAAAATTGTTTTATTTTCTTTATGTGTTTGATTGTTTGAATTACTAAACATTACCAACATATAGTTTTAATAGGTTCTTACCAACATGGGAACAAGGTATGTCACATTAGTAAAAACAACTGCATCCCTGATTGACCCAGCCACTATCATGGTGTTTTGAGGTATCTCACAATTGTCTCTGACATTACTCATGTGATCTTGCAGGACCCTCAACCTTTGTAAAATAAAACAATGGAAATAAAAGAGGGAGGTTGGGGAATCCTCTCACAATTGTAAAACCCTTATGAAATGATAATGAAGTCCTCAACATGGTCTTTCGAGACTCCTGGTCAAGTCAACATGATCATGTAAAGGACCCTTGAGAAACCACCCTTGTCTCACGGAATTCCCAGACTAGTTACTCGACATTTTGTGAAGGCCTTCCAATATGTTAGCTAATCTCACGAAGAATCATGGACATGTAAATATGAACACCAGGATTTCATTCATCATATCTTGTATTATTCCATAATAATACATTAATTTAATATAATATAATAAAGGAAATTTTGACTAGATGGAATGGATTGTTTTTGAAAATTAAGTGACTCCCCCCGAGTGATCCATAACAAAGGATCGAAAACATGCATGGCTCTAGATCCCCTCACCAAATGAAGCCTAGATTATTGGAAGATAAAACATGAAAAAAATGAATAACTGGGGTGGATATGCCTATAATTCCCCAACCCAACAATGAAAAACTAGAAAAGTACCTATCGAGATCAATAAGATGAACTCTGAGAACTTCCTACAGGTTCTAGAGTAGGTTTCTTACAGTGATCGATCTCACAAACATAAGGTATTATGTCCGGTAATATATTAGAGGATATCTAGTATAATCATGCTACCTGAATTATTAAAATCATGTGATTAGATATTTCTCACATGTAGGAATTATAGTGGGATAGATGAGTAACATCATTCATGTACTTTAGATCAAGAAATACATCAAATAAACTCCTCGTTAACCCTCATGGGCTTCATGTGTCCATAAAATAAACAAAAAAACCCATGAAATGTCTCCCAGATCTCACAATGCTTGTTATATATTATATTTTTTTTTCATGAAAAGTCATTTGGAAATGTCAAAGCATGCCACATGTTTATGGTGGGTGTGGAACTTTCCTCTCATGAAGCCCACTAAGATCGTCGCCCAAACCTCATAGCACCCTTCATATATTTCAACTGAAATATAAAACAGTGTCTTCTCATATTAGATAAGTCTCACAATAATACCAGGGAATGTCAAATGGATCCTAGGGTTCCCACTAGTCATGAAAACTAGGTCCCATGCTACCTTCTTTCATGTTATATAAGACATGAAACACTTTCCAAGACTTTTCATACGACTCTCTCAACATTCTTTACATGTGTCTTTATTTTCCTGAGATGAGATCAGGTTGAGACATATGGATCAGCTGACAACAACTAGATTGGTCATCCAGGACATACAATAGATTTCCAAACAAACTATCTAGGTCTCAGAATGTCCTCTTGGAAATCATGCTTTATTGTGTGACAACCCTATGACATTACACCTAGTTTATAAGAATCCATCCTAACAATCCAATTGGAGAATTTAATATTATTTAGTTTTTCTAGATAGATACTATCCTACATATCACGAAAGAAGTGAATGAACGTCAAGTGAACAATCAACACATGATAGGTGTGAAAGTAGGCCTGATCAAGAAGAGAAACCATGTTGTGTAATCCCTAATCAAATGGAAATACTACGACTTCTATTCCTATAATAACTAGGATATGTAGGACATATCACCAAGGTCCATGCTCTATATTAAATATCTAATTGGAATTTCCAATACATTTTTCCTACATCTACAAGAAATGACATTTATTACTTACAAACCACTGTTTTTCAAACTGATCATAGCACAAATTATCCTAGGGAGCTTCATTAATCATGTTAATTTCGTCATAATCCTCTAAAAAGGATAGGGAAACCTCATTGTGTAAGACCTTATCGATTTAACTATGGGGAATATGATTCCAACTATAACCAGGATACATAGAATTATTTTATAAGGCTCTATCTTGAACTCATATTTGTAATGAGCTTAGTGTTTGTATTAGAAGGTATATATAAATTCCACCATCAAGACTCAATCATTCTCATGGGTTGATCACTAGATGTCATCTGATAGTGGGCTGAGAAATCATATTATCTATGATAACTCTGATTCCTTCCATAATTAGGATATATAAGATTCCACCTTGTGGCCTGAGGTCTATATTAAACATCTCATGGTCTATCCTATTGTATTATCCCTACACTAATGTGTAGTGACACTGATTACATTCTATCATATATTTCACACCCAAACATATCTCTTTTGAGGCTAGGGAGTTTCAATAATCATATCATTTTTATCATGAATCTCCACTAGTCATTGAAATTTTATCATTTAATTCTTGATGAGTGGAATTATATATTTACAACAACAAAATGGCATATACCTTTGGTACATTACCAAGGCTGTGATTGAACTATTAGAACTCATATTCCTATGATAACTAATATATTTAAGAGGGATTTTGAATGCCCAAGCACAAAGAAGAACCCATATTTGTTCAAATATTTGGATATCTCTAACAACAAATCCATTGGTACACTATCATTACCAAGGTTTGATCACTATACCTCATCGTTAGGGGATATAGAATACAAATTTACAACAAAAACTCTAATTATCATTATAATTGAGATACATATGACGTCTCCCAGGGACTCATCCTTGAAAAATTGTTTCCTAAATTCACTCATATATGGCTTTTCTAAATGAAGGTAAGATATGTGGGTCTAAAAATCGATTTGTGTTTTGATTCATAAAAAAACTATGATATGTAGAATTCCTCATAAGGGATCAATCACTTCCCTATAATATTTACGACATACTTCTAAGACAAAAAATTATGAAGCTCTTTGTTTCATGGACTCAATACATAAAGTGTTTCCCATTACTGTGAACATATGAAGAACCTCAGATATTTACATATGGACTCATAGATGATTCCCCCATCTTATGTAAAAATATAGAAACTTGAAATATAGTGGTCTTGTGAGGATTATTAGTTTCATATTAGGATTTGGAAGAGAATTGTTAACATATCATAAGTCTATAAGATAGTCAAAGTGGAGGAAACAATTTCCCCCAAACTAGAGTGACTAGCCCAACCTCACATCCTCTAGGTAAATCCAATTCCCTAAGTTCAATAGGGCTGAAAAAACAAGGTGATATCTAGAATTTGGAAAGATGGCCTATACCTAGTTATTGATGGGGTAACAGTTGGGGTTTCTTGGAAAAACTGAACAAATGGAAAACCCAATAAGAGCGATTGAATAGGGCCTTAAAGACCAACATTTAATAAAACCATCAGGTGAATCCCATTCATTCCTTAAATCCCAATGAAACAAAAATGGTACAATCAAGGTGAATATCTATAACAACAAATTATTGGGTTATTATTCATAAACACATTTATTTTTAACACTACACAGAAGAAAAAATGTTGAACCCAACATGAATCTCTCTAAAACCAAATGATGCGTAGATCATTCATCGAGTTATATTGTTGGCTTACCACATGCAAACTAGAACAACATGCCCAAATTTGATCTCTAAAATGGAAGAATAATCACGTGTCAGGACATATTGTTTTTCTTAACCTGTGAAAAAAATGAAGTTAGACTGAAATGACCTTATAGACGATCCTCTAAAATTAGGGATCTCAAAAAAAATTCCATCCTCAATTTGAAAATTCCAAGTGAGAAGAATGGATGAATTAGGAAAAAAACATAAATTATGTTAACCATGAATATATGATTGAGAATATTATTCCTATGATAAGGCAATAATTGGAATCCTTGGTATTTTTCATCTATGTAACTTAAAATACTACTACCAATATCCTAATTCAAGGCAATGTCTCCATCAATTAGAGATTTCTCAAGTAAATCATGTATGGTTGTATCCTAATGGGTTGCAAAAAATCTATCCTTCTGAAAATCCCCAACAACAGGTGGTGAACACAATTTTCCATGTGTATCATTGAATTGTTACAATCTTGGACATGGGAGCTACCCAAATGGTTCTCTGAATAAGGAAACCCGGGAATCTGCATCTCCGAGTGAAAGTTGTTACTATTCCAATTGCCCATGTCACTACAACCAACATCTTTGGGATATCATCACCAGAATGTAAAGACTACCACAATAAATATATGATGAAGGTGGACCAAGAATCAAAATAGGAATCCCATCTGGTTTAGCTACCACCGATGAGGTCACCTATCAGCTATTATCACCAACACCATCACGACAGTACCCACCAATCACCTTCTGAGGGTACCACATGACAGGCTACCACCTCTGATGCACATTCATGGGATGAAATTAAGGAACCCCAGGTGAAAAAGGTACTAAATACCTAGGAGTGGTCTTATATACCCCCTCCTACTGAAAAATTCTACCATCACATTGTGGTGTAAACCAGAAAGAAGGTGCATATCCTTTCTCCCTCAGAAATAGTTTGTGGACATATTCCTATTGTAGACATGGTCTAGGTGCATATACCGACCCCATACATGAAGCTCACAGAAATACTATAATTACATAAGGAGGATAGAATTGGGAGAATATCCCACCTTCAATCAAATATATATGACATTTTATAATGGATACGTAATATTATCATGCTTATATCCATACAAACACTCTAATAAAATTCCAATCCATTTTATCAATATTTGAAGGAAAAAACCAACATATTCTGACACTGTTGTAGATAAATGGACAAGATTATGTTAATATCCATAAATACATGAGATCTCAACACACTGATCATAAAAAACAATTGGATGTTCTTGAGTAAGAATACATTATTTTTCTCGTCCAAGAGGATTATCAAGATATCCCATTAAAGGATGTTGTATTCGACTGTGATCATATTCCTATTCCAATCGGGGCTCTCCAATTGTGAGTGTTAAATGACTTGGGTATGCAGATATCCCTTCCTCAATTATTTGATGACATATTTCAATTTCCCATGATCATGCTCATATTAACATTTTGGCTAGGTCTCAATAATTTGGAGTGGAACAATCCGGAGATTGTGATCATATTTCTATTGAAGAAGTACAAAGGCATACTCCAAAGGCCCAGGATCAGACATATATCCTCTTTATGGATGGTGTTGACCAAGTGATAATGGGGAAAGTATCATGATATGCTCATATTCCTATAATTGAATTTTCATATAATACTCTTGTAGATCAATGAATATGGACACATATTCAAACTTCGGCTGCTGAATGGCTGCACCGGTATCATAATGATGCAATACAGGTGAAGGATAATATCCCATCCTCCATTCTATAGGTCCGTCGATATATTCTACTGGGGAATTTATATTTAGATAATTCCCTTATTCCTATTCCAACAGAATCTCACAAGGTGAGAGTGGGACATGCCTTGTCTAAGGATCATATTTTTACAAGAAAGACCATAGGAATATCCAAAAAATTTTGGATCATGATCATACTCCCATTTTTACTAGGGAACATCAAGTAAAAATTTTACATTCCTTAGGATAGGATCATATTATTATCAATAATTAAAAATCTTATTTTCCTATTCTGATTTCTTCTATGCAGCAAGAACATATTCCCACAGTACTCGATGGTTATATGTATGTTCAAAAACTGTCAAACAATAGGTTCATATCCCTGCACAATTATAAAATCCTAGACAGTATATTCTGATCAAGATGCTGATCAAGGCCCAAATTACTAATATACCCGATGCATGTTTGCTTCGGGTTGTTAGGGACACATTCCAAACACCAAAATGGTTAATCAACTCTTCCACTAAAGTATAAAACAATCATTACCCTGATAATCCTCATCATGGTAGTGTTGTGATGGATCACATGGACTCTACTTCTAACATCTTCCATGGTAATAATCCCCACAATGATATCTCTTATTGATTAGGGAATCATCCCCTTTCCCAGACAGATCTATACATAGAGGTTTCCAAAACCCAAACACCTTCATATAGAGAGGTGCTTGAAACAATCAGTTGAATTGTATATGGTTCCCCTTAAATATCAACCATCACTCCAATTTCAGCAGTACTCAACTACCAGAATCATATTTTATTGTTTGATTAGATGAAGGTATGAATTTCGGATGAAGATAATATTTTCATTGACATATGGAGAGTGTTAGCCGATAACCACGTCCCCAAAATTTTTCAGACCCACTCTACTTCTGACTATGAGACCCCAACAGATATAGAGAAGGTGTTCATTCCTTATTTGTGACAAAATATGTTGTCTAATAATTATTTATTGATGTATCAACTTCTCAGTTACCAAGAATATTACCTCCACCTTCTGGAAAACAATATACTATATTATCTTCTAGACATGATTATAATCTCTATAGCCTTAGATCGAAAAACGAAAAAGCACAGTGAAAATCTGTATCATAATTTCCACCATTGCATCATGAAACATTGGAATCTAATACTTGATGAAGTTTCATGAATCTATATTAAAGGAATATGACATTATAGAGCATTATGATTTTCTGAACCGATGGAATTGCATAACCACTCTGATATGTTGTCCTGTAACATTATAGCCTCAAAACATATTAGGGCACTGAGTAATGCTTAGGATATTTGGTCACTAATACTTAATTCCCTCACAAAAATTGATTCCCTAACATTCCAAATGGAGTGAGGGGATATCTTGAAGGATATCAGAATGGTCATATTAAATAAATTTTATTTTATTTTGGACACTGAAACTAATGTTTCAATCACTCAAACAACATCATATCGAGAATATTGTTTATCATGGGGTTCCATCACACTGGGATCCTATGCTAGACCAGCTACACCACATCAAATGGGTTTTAGTTGTAGCTACCATAACTACCATCCAGAAGAGGACTTGGCCTCCTAGGCTAGGGGAATATATGTTTTAACGACCCAAAAATACATTAATGAAAATTCCTATTGGTCTATTTAAATTTCTTCTTATGGTTATATAAAACGTATGAACATATTCGGTTTTATGTTTTGGATTTTAAAATAAAATTAATAATTGTGACCATTTCTAATATAGTTTCTGAAAATTGATCAAATGATTAGTAAAAATATAGGGATTTATCTTATCCATTTTACATAGAAAATGGAATAGATGGCCTTATCCAGTAGACTTTCCTCATACGAATCCAATTTTTCGGAGCTTGGAAAGTAGGTGGCATCATTGGGCTACTCTTTAGACCAAGACAATGCTGATCTTAAACAAAATAAGCTTGAGTGGAACCTCCTGCGGGAGGTGTGGAAGTTGATAGAGATTACCACTCGAGCGACGTTATCCGAGCCAACCCAAGAGTTTTTCACCATGGTGCACCTTACCCTAAAGCCTTATGTGGGTGTTTTATGGGGTTATCTTACAATACCCAGAAATTATGATTATGTAAATTATTGTTGTATATAACAGATAATATACTTTCATTTTATTATTGTTACATTGTAAATATTTTTTAAAGAAAAAATAGTATTTTTTAGTTGATGTTCAATTACAGAATCTATTTTAATAAATTAATGGATTCGTGAATTAAATAATTTTTAAATAAAATATAATTATTAATAAATTAGTTTTTAATAAGTATAAATAATTGTATAATTTTTATGAATACAATTATAATTATTATTAATGCTTGAAAGTTTCTTTTGTCAAAACAAATGAATTTTATATAAATATTGGTTTTTATGTAAAATGAAAAAATTCACATATTAACAAAATTATTTTGATAAAATGAATATTATTTTTGGATTCAGGATTTTGAAATTATACAATGGTAAATTTTTCATTATTTTCTGAGACAGTTGAATTTTTGGGTAAAAATTAAACATCGTTTAAATGTATAATGTTTTTTATGACATCATAATGACCAAATAGTGATGTAGTAGAATAATATAAACATAATGTTTGACAAATATATGTTTTTCTATTAATATAAATGGATTTTCGGTTTTTTATTTATTTTAGAAACCATTAGTGGACCATTAAAGACTTATAAATCAATTTAGCTTTTTAAATTGATTTCCTTAAGAGTGTGACTCATCTCCACATAAGCAACCCTATTGTTTTATGATTTTCATTCATTAGACATATAAATTTTTTTTTACTGTCCCCTTGGGAAAAATCCATGGGAAAAAACAATGGGCTGGTTTTTGGTTTTGATTAGTTTAATGTGTGGTGTCCCAAACCAAAATAATAATGAAATCCCTTTCGATTCCTATATAAACCCCCCTAGGCTCCCACTTACTCTTGAATAAAAGCTGGTTTAGTTCATCTAACCTATAACCTCATCTATCTATAATCCTCAAAAGGTTCCTCAAACTCTCAGTTAGTATCACTCAAACACTCCGAAGCCTTTGGGTTCAGACTTCCAAGTATGGGATTCTCACTTTCCTTATTTATGTCCAAGTTTCCTTATATTGTTTTGCCTTTTTATTATCAATTATAAATGTTGGCAATATAATTTATCACCTACCCCATACATACCTATTCATGTTTGAATAATTAGATACCCCCTTGGTATCTCATTATTTCCACCCATGTACACCCGTTACCATGCCGAAATTCAATAATGATTTTCTCTCTCCTCATTTATATTCAAACAATTTTTTTTAGTTTTACGTATCTAAATTTCATTAAATTTATTTTTACATTTATTTATAATACATCCCATATATTCCATTTCATTTAAATATTATGAGACTTCCATTTCTCTCTCATCGAACATTTTTATGAATTCTTATGTCACACCATTATGCTGCCGAAACTGCACAACGTTTTTCCAAGTCAAGATAATTGTGAAGTGAATAACATACCCATGTATATAACAAGGGAATTCACCATTATGAACATATACATATGGAATGGTAATTTTATGTATTTATTCCACATTCCTTAATCGTGTAATAACTTATGATGTTGATTGATTCCATGTTATATGATCCATGTGGTGCGCTTATGGATGAAATGAAATGATTAAGAAGGGTGTGCCCTGATAGTGCTCCAAAGAATTGGGTAAATATTATTATCATGATACAACAAATGAAATGAGGGTTTACTTAGGATAATTCAATTTTAATCTTAGTTTACTCATTTTCCATGTGCAATGAGCCTTGGATCATGCTAAAACCATGTTAAGTGTTGTTGCCACATTTCCATGTTATGGTAATCATTATATATCATGCTTTCATGTTTATGTTTCTCTTTCATTCCATTAATATTCCTATTGACTAACATGTATTGTAATATTCATGTTATGCAATGTTTACTCCCTTATGGGCTTTATAATTCACCCTTTTCAATGGCATGTCCTCGGGTTATCCCATGCAATGCTAAATACGAGGGAATGTAGTTGTCATGCAAAGGATGTTTTCAAAAAGATTTTGAGTTTTATGTTTTACGTTGTTATATAATGTTCCTAAACCACAAATACACTAGATATATTGATATTATATGTTCTATTATGTGAGGGTTTTTTAGTCAATTATAATAAGTGTGTAATAAAGATAAGGGTTGTCATAGTTGGTATCAAAGGATAAGTTTAGTTATTTTTGGGATTAGGAATAGAAAACCCTAGTGAAGCCTTAGAAACTAGAATAAGTATAAAAAAACAACCCCATGTTTTGGTGAGAATTGATTAAGTGGTTTATCAAGAAAATACTTCACTATCTAGATATGATCAGGTAGAGGTATCTCTGGCACTGATGTAGCTAGGATTGAAAACTCCAACAAGGAGTTTCAGTCTTGACCGAGGATATCTTGGAACATGATAATGGGTCTTGCTAAACTATTGGTTACCACACTCTGGAGGGAAATTCTTTGGTAAATTAACACGGTTATTATGAACCATTATATATAGAATTATAAAAAACTTCACCCTAGAATGCATGTTATAATGTTTATCTGAGATAACATATATTGAAGTTTATAGATTCATAAGTTAAGGAAATATAAGTAATTTATAAGTCATCTGTTTTGGTATTTCAATTACCCTTTACGTGTTACCCCTAAGTATCTTTTTATTAGAGATAAAGGATGATAATAGGAGGACATGGGATAAAAAACGATGTGAAGATCATTGAGATGACTATTCTAACGAGATCCCCAATATGATGGGAAAGGGAATCAAGAACTTTGTCATGATACTCTCTCAGTTAACTCAAGGATTGAATAGAAACATGGATCCAAAAAAATGCTCAACCCCCCCCCCCCCAAGAAAGAACAAGTCACTATCCAGAGCTTCATCAGGCTAAGGACTCTGAGTTTTAATGGATCTTCGGATCCCAAAATCGCCAAAAAATGGATCAAATCCATTGAAATGATCTTCACCATCCTTTAATGATCCGAACAACAGAAGGTTATCCTGGTTTCTTATTGTATAAAAGTTGAAGATGATTAATGGTGGACATTGATCAAAAATTCAATGCTGAAGTAGGAGATTGAGGCATTGGAATTGAAGGATTTATGAAAGATGTTTTTTGATAATTATTTTTTACCCACACTCCATATTAATATGGAAAGGGAAATACTTTCCCTCAATAAAAAAGTAGACGAATCGATTGAAGCGTGTGAGGAAAACATCACAAGGCATGAATGATATGCCTCCGACATTGTCATTACACCTGAATTAAAGGTTGAACACTAATTTGGTGGGAAAAATCCTAGAATGCAGAAATCCCTGGTGATCTGTGACTTCGATAGCTATGAGGAAATTGTATGATTTTCCGTTATGGTCAAAATAGAGATTAGAGAATCTCAAGGGTATCATGGGAATAATAAGAATAAGGTGTAATTCATTTCTGGCAGATTGATGGATAAATCCAATGGTGTTATAAGATTCAGCACCTCACATTCCAAAGGTATGGAAAGAAGCACCCCATAAATTATTTTAAGGGGATGAGGAAATGATTTAGGTGTGGAAGAGAAGGGAACCTAGCCATTAACAGCTAAAATGAAAAACCAGTGACTGCGATAGAGGAGAGGAATGCTCGGTTCAAACCTTAAAGCATTGTTCATTACATCAACTTCAAATAACTAGGGCGCCATCAAAATTATTTCCCTAAGCCAAGGGTTTTCGAAGGCAACCAACAACCTCTAAGGCAGCAAGGGAGAACATTTTTCCATCACCACCACCAAAGTGAAATCAAACAATGATGGTGGTGAGTATGAAAAATGGGGCAATCATTGATTCCCATGAATATAACTCCTCTGCTATCATAATTTGTGGATTGAACTTATCGGAGAACAACATCATACTCCCTCTGGAGGAATTTGATGCAATTGTCATCATGGATCGGCTTTTCATATATAGAAAAAAAAATAAATTTTCATGAGAGGGAAATCACTCTTCATGTGGGGAATCGACCCTTGATTCTATAAAAGTGAAATGAGGAGGATGAATCATCTTTAGATTCTTCATCTTAAGCATGGATATTAATGCCCTATCAGCATGCGTATCTGGCTCAGATGATTGAGTCCAAGGAAGAAACCATCCATGAAGGCATTCGTATTGTGAGGGAATTCGCTGATGTGTTTCTTGAAGAATTACATCATCTCCTTCCTAGAAGAGATGTTAATTATTAATTGACATTATAACTAGGGAGTTTCAAATATCCCAGACTCTGTATAGAATGGCAGTTGGGGAGCTTGATGTACTGAAGAAACAACTACTAGATAATCTGGATAAATGGTTTATATGCCCAATTGCATCACTAAGGGGTGCACTAGTCCTCTACTTCAAGAAGAAGGATGGGTCAATATATCTTTGCATTGATTATTGTGAGCTCAAAAAAATCGCGATAAAGAACAAGTATCCTCTTCCTCGAATTGATGACTTCTTCATTCAGCTATGTGGAGCACAATAATATTCCAAGGTGGATTTGTGGTTAGGATATTACAATGTAATGGTAAAGGAGGAGTATATTCTTAAGAGTACTTTTCATACAAGTTATGGGCACTATGAATTCATAGTAATTCTTTTTGGACTCATTAATGTTCTATAAATATTCATGGACTTGATTAATAGATTATTTAGAGATTACCTCGACAAATTTGTGGTCGTCTTTATAGATGATATTCTAATATACTCAAAAACCAAGGAGGATGATGTGGAGAATCTAAGAACAGTACTATAGAACTTGTGAATGGATAAACTCTATGAAAAGTATAGGAAGTGTGAGTTATTGTTGATGGAGGTCTCATTCTTGGGCCATATCATCACAAGCAATGGGATATCAATGGATCACTCCAAGACAACTAAAATTGAGGGAAGGAAGAGGAAACATCGGTAACAGATATCCATAGCTTATTGGCGTTAGCTGTATATTATCTCCGATTTATGATAAATTTCTCATGATCTTCCAACCCTCTTACCAACCAAACTCATAAGGGAGTAATGTTTTCTTGGAGTGTTGAATGTGATGATATCTTAAAGGAGTTGAAAAGGAGGCTTATCACTGTGGTCGTGCTCACATTACGCACAAGTGGTGAACATTTTGTGGTATTTAGTGATTCTTATAATAAGGGAATAGTTTGTATATTGATGCATAATTATTAAATGATAGCCTACGCCTCAAGAGAGCTGAAAATTAATGATAAAAACTATCCCATGCATGATATGTATTTGGTAGCAATGATATTGGCATTGAAAATATAGTGTCATTATCTCTATGGGGAGAAGTGTGAGATAAATACCGATCACCATAGACTCAAATATATATTCACAGAGAAAGTGGTTAATATGCACCAAAGAAGATGAATATAACTCATAAAAGATTATGACTGCTCAATCCCTTACCACCCTGGGAAAGTGAAAATTTTGGCAGGTTCACTAAGTAGAAAGGATCCAACGTTTCTGTCATTGATGATAATTGAGAAGGATCCAATCTTCTTAGATTTTTAGAGGATAGACATTGGAATTGTTAAGGGAGGAGCATCATCAATCATTTCCCAAATTATTGCTCAACCATCCCTCTTGGAGAAAATAAAGTATGCTCAAATAAAGGATGTTGAAATTCTTAAAAAGGTGGAAGCTATCAGAAATGGGAAATCCTCGTATTTTAGGGTTGGTAGGGATGTAATTTTGATATTTTGGTCACCATTATGTGTACCATCTGATCCATAGTTAATGAAGAAGATTCTGAATGACGCACAAACCTCAACCTTCTCTATTCACCTGGGGAGCACAAAGTTGTATCATGATCTTCGAGAAACATTTTGGTGGGACAATATAAAAAGGGAGATTGCTGGATATACATCAAAGTGCCTGGTATGTCAGCAAGTGAAGGATAAGAGGAAAAAGTCTTATGAGATGATGCAACCAGTACCCATAACAACATGGAAGTGGGATAACATTACAATGGCCATTTTCACTAGACTTCCAAAGACATCTAGAAGAAACAATGCTATACGGGTCATTGCGGATCGTCTTACAAAGACATCTCACTTTATATTTATTCAAGAGGACTTATTATTTAATCAACATGAACCTATTTACATCAATGAAGTGGAAAGGATGCATGGAGTAACACTATCTATTGCATCTGATCATGATCTAAGATTCACCTCGATGTTCTGGAATAGTCTCCAACATGGTCTAAGCACTGAACTGAACTTCAGTACAGCCTATCATCCTCAAACTGATGGCTAATCTAAATGAACTGTTATGACACTCAGAGATATGTTAAGATCATGTACTGTGGACATTAAAGGATGATGGGACTGACATCTTCCACTAGTTTAATTCTCCTACAATAACAGTGTCCACTCGAGCATCTGAATTGAACCATATGAATCCATTTATGGGAAAAGGAGTAGAACACAGGTGTGTTGGGATGATGTCGGTGAGTGTAAGATACTTGGATCTGAAATGTTTGAAGAAATTATGGAGAAAGTGGAAACAATTTAGCAGCATACCAAGGCATCCCAAAGTCAACAAAAGAGTTATGTAGATAACTATCGATGGGACCTTGAGTTCATAGTTGGGGACATGGTATTTCTATTCAAATATTCATGGAATAAGGTCATGAGGTTTGGAAAGATGGGGAAGTTATGTACTAGGTACATCGACTCCTTCGATGTTTTTTATCATGTCGGGGATGTGGCCTATCGACAATCACTTCATCCTACAATGCCCAATGTACATGATTTTATTCATGTATCTCTCTTAAGGAAGTAAATACTAGACCCTTCACATGTACTCTCTTCAGAGGTAATACTACTAAAGGATGACCTTTCTTACGAGGAGAAATCAGTGAAGATCTTAGATCATAGAGAAAATGTTCTTCAAAATATGAGAATTCCCCTCATCATGATCTTGTAGAAAATTCAAATGTTTAAAGGAGCAACGTGGGAATCTGATGAAGTGATGAAGAAGAGTTACCCATATCTATTTTAGTGTGGGAAAAGAATCTTTTGAGGGAAAAATTTCTTAAGGGGGGATGATTGTAACGATCCAAAAATTAATTAATGAAAATTCCTCTTGTCCTATTTAAATGTCGACTTATGGTTATGAAAAAAATAGGCACTTATTGGGTTTTTATTTTTTTTATTTTAAAATACCTGTAAGAATTGTGACCATTTCTAATATAGCTGCAGAATAGTGATCACATTATTAGTATAAGTATAGGGCTTCAACAAATCCAATTTACTCAACCAAATGAAGTGATGACCTCATCTAGTAGAATTTACCCATACAAATCCCATTTGTCAGAGCTCGGAATGGATGTGGAGTTATTGGGCTACACTCTTGACCAATCCAAATCTAATATTGAATACGTTAAGCTTGAGTGGAACTTCCAACAAGAGAAGTGGAAGTTGATAGAGATTACCACTCGAGCGATGTTTTCTGAGCCACCCCATTAGTCGGTCACCATCATGCACCATACCGAAATGAATTATATGGGTTTTAAGGGGTTATGAAAAAATACCCTAGAATTATGATTATGTACATTATTTTTGAATATAATAAATAATATACTTTAATTTTATTATTGTTTCTTTGTAAATAGTTTTTAAATCATAAATAGTATTTTTTTGTTAATGTTCAACTAAAGAATCTATTTAGTTAAATTATTATTATTTTTAATTAAATAATATTTTAGGATACAATTATTATTATTAAATTTAATTTCATTATATATAAATGATCTTATAATTTTTATTAATACTATTATATTTTTTATTATGGGTTGAATGCTATTTTTTTCAAAACCCATGAATTTTCTATAAATGTCGGTTTTTATTTTAAAAGTAAAAAGTAACATATTTAAAAAGTTATTTGGAGAAAATTATCATTATTTTTGGAATCAAGAAGTCGAAATTATCCAACGGTGAATTTTTTATGATTTTCTGAGACAGCCAAATTTTTGGGTAAAAATTAAATACCTTTTAAATATATAATGTGTTTTATGACATCATAATGACCCAATAGTGATGTAATAGAATAAAATAAACAATATGTTAGACTAATATATGTTTTTTCATTAAAATAATGTGATTTTATGTTTGTTTTATTTATATTTATAAAGCATTAGTGGACATTTAATGACTTAAAAAAACATTTTAGCTTTTAAAAAGGATTTCCTTGAGAGTGTGACTCACCTCCACCTAATCATCCCTCTTATATTAAGACGTAATTCCATTTTACATATAAAATATTGTTTTTAACTCCCCTTTGGAAGAAACCATAGGCAAAAATTATGGGCAGGTTTGTGGTTTTGATTAGTTTAATGTGTGGTGTCCCGAACTTAAATAATAAATAATTCCATCCCTTTTCCTATATAAACCCACCCAAGCTCCCACTTCCTCTTAAATTAAAGCCATTGGATTTAATTCAAACACTTCCCTCATCTCTCTAAAATCCTATTAATGTACCCTATGCTACCAATAAGTCTCCTTCAAGCCCTCCCAAGCCTTTGAGATCACACTTCCAAGTAAGGGATTCTCACATTCTTTATTTATGTCCAAGTTTCCTTATATTGTTATGCTCTTTTAATTTCAATTATTAATTTTGGGGTATGATTCCTATCCACCCCCATACATCCCTCTTCATGTTTTAATAAAGATAGATCCCCTTTCTCTCTCATTAATGCCTCCCACGAACACCCATTACCATGCCGATATTCGTTAAGAAATTTCTCTCTCTTCATTTACATTCAAGTAATTATTTTGTATTACATATCAAAATTCCATTAAATTTGTTGGTACATGTATATATATGACCTCCATAAATTCCATTTCATGTTAATTTAATGATCAAACCATTACTCTCTCATCATCCATTTTATGAATTCTTATGTCACGTCGTTATGCTACCGAAATTGCACTGCGTTTTTTCAAGACAATATAATTGTGCAGTGAATACCATACCCATGTCACTATTAAGGTTATGGTACCTTTATGCACATATACATATTGAGTCGTATATTCATATATGTATTCCACATTCCTTAATTGTGGAATAACTTATGATGTGGATTGATTCCATGTTATATGATCCATGTGTCACACTTATGCATGAAATGAAATGTTTAAGAAGGGTGTTCCCTAATAGCGCTCAAATGCATAGGGTAATGATTAGTATCATGATACGTCAAGTGAAATGAGGATTTACTCATAAATATTGAATTGAAATTCATGTTTACTAATTATCTATTTTCAACGAGCCTTGGCTCATGCTAATACCATGTTAAGTGTTGTTGCCACATTTCAATGTTATGATAATCATGTTATATCATGTCTTTATGTTTATATCTCTCTTCCGATCCATTGATATTCTTGTTGACTAACATGTATTGTAATATTCATGTTCTGCATTGTTTACTCTTTTACTGGGCTTTATAGATCACCCCTTTCTTATGCATGTCCTATGGTTATCCCATGCAATGTTATCTACAAGGGAATGTAGTGGTCATATAAAGGATGTTTTCAATAAGATGTTTCATTTTATGCTTTAAGTTGTTATGTTATGTTCCTAAGCCCAAAAGACACTAGACCTCCTGATATTCTATGATGTATCTAGTAAAGGTTTTATGTAATGAATAATGTTATGTGCGTAATAAAGTGGAGGGTTGTCATATATGTCAACACCCGCACTTATCAAATTGTCAATTTCAGAGAGGATTTGGGACACATCAAGAACAAATGAAGGAAAACACCAATCCACTAGATTGGGGGAATTTATATCTCAATCTACCACACCGGGATCATCATCCCCTATATTGATCCTAATGAAATCAATATTGATTCCCGAGAACTTCCATCCTACTATGACGTTGTCATTTTTATCTCAATATCCATCTCGGGAATCATCAAATCCCTGATCAAAATAACTGGATCCTCAACAACAAGACTATTCAATGAGAATTGTATCCTTTTATGAACCCCATCACACAGGGCATAAGGCACATTCATCATCATCATCAATATCGACAAAATAATTACTATCCATATTAGGAGGGAAAAATGAATGGTCGACATCCCACATATTCCTCCCACTATATGACAAACCTATATTAGGCATAACCCATTAGAAAATCATGGTTACAAACTCCCTTAATGTCACTAATCTTTTACCAAGAGGGTAGTAACATACAAAAAAGGAAATCTAATCATGTAGTGGTCAAAACCAAATATAGACCAATATGGACAAGGGTTTGAATAATGACCCAAAGGAAGACAGTGTAGAATCATCATGTTGAATCGAATGTATTGGAATATCCACCATTGAAATATATTCCAATGTAAATGTTAATATTTTTAATATGTATGATATAATTGATAAAATATAAAATTTTGAATGTCAAAACATTAAAATTATTCCTTATGAGGTGGGTGAGTTGTATGCACCAAACAAGGCCACAAAAACTCAAAAATAGAGAAGGAGCCAGAATTAGGCACTCTGAATAATGATTTGACACATCTCTAGTAGAACACTGAAAAATTTAAAGGGAAAGGTGTAGAAAAAAGTTGATCACCATTTAGAAGATTTGAAGTTACATCCATGTAGGAAAAATTTTCATAACACTAGAGTGATATATAATCACTAAGGAAACTCAACATGGTGATAATCAGTGGAAATATTCTCATCAGTTATTATCATTGATAAGAGATTAATATCTTAACACCTATTTCCAATCCATCCACAATAGTGGTATATGAGCATCAGATAGGATCTAACTCCAAGCAGCCCATCTATATAAATGAGGATGTCAAAAACGATCATGACATCCCTCTATTGTCGTGAAACACTATCCCAGACCATGGAAGTCATTCTTTCGTGGGATGAATCAAGAATGAAGGGAATTGATTTTGGGTCAACCTCATTGACCCCCACCAACTTTCTATAAACAAGATACAACTCAGATAGTAGTGCCCCCAATGCTACATAATTTCATTTTATCCCCTCAGAACTCGAATGGAATCCATGGATGAGTGAAGTTAACCTAGTTAGCATGAGAAGAATCCATAACCATAATGGGCGGATGCGACTCATCCTCAAGCCCAAATTTGCTATCCTACCTTCTCATATTTTGATGGAGAAGGTGATCTTGGAAAATTTCTCAATCACTTTGTATCCCGATGTGGGACTATTATGGGCCCATGAGATCAAGAAGAGGTATGAAAGACGATTTTTTCATAGGGAATCTTACAGGGAAAACCTTTCTTTGGTATAGTAGTCTTCCAACAAGAATAGTTGCAGGGTAGGAACACCTTCTTAATCAATTCTCTTTACAGTTCAACTCCACAATATGGAAAACATGAATTTTAGACCAAAGAAATTGATTGAAACATGAAAATGAGAGGGTGAATGATTTCATAGTGATGTGAAAAGTTTTAGACCACTCATTCAACATCCCTCTCTTGAAAGATCATCCGCTAGAACAATTTTGATGAAAATATTAGGGAAGAGTTGAAAAAACATCTAATTTTGATGAACTATTTATGTGTAATCTATGAGTTCATAGAAATTGACAAATTATTGTAATAATAAATTCTATGAACCCAATATAAATATTGTTCCATTCTCTCAGTGTATGAAAAATGGTTTGTAAAATAAGATGATATAAAATTCAATCTTAACCCTACAACAATTCTAATCATAGAACCAACGCTTGACCTAAACTGCCCAATCCCTCTTGTAGATTGGAGAAATCTATAGATTCCCCTTCGGTATAAAGATCCGTGATATCAGGTTCACATGATATTTGAGTAATGGAAGAAAATAACATACACCTTTCAGAATGAACTAGTATATATTTATTTCAATGAAGTAATGGAACATAACCATATCAAGCTTCTAAAACCTTGGAATCCTTATTTGGTCAACCTCACTAACCATACCGACTACTTAACTTAGCAAAGAAGGTTGAGTCATATCACATAGTACTTTTTCATCTTTAAATACAAACATATAGGCACAATTGATTTCAGATAGGTGTTGTTAGATAACTCATAAATGTTGGTGGATTTCATAATAGTTGTCTTGTTAGAAGAAGAATTTGGATGGAAGAATGTTCTGGCTAGGTGTACATAATTTTTTTACAATTGGATAACTTGAAAAATAGTTGATCGATCTCATGCCACCATGAAATAACAGATGTTCTAACCTTAAATAGCTCCACTACCTAAGACGAAGACATCATAAGTTTCTCTTAAAGGTGGGAATGATTAGTGGAATTAGGGAGAAACTGAATAAAAAGAATCATATTGTGCTCCAATGAATGACTTCCCCTTCAATATTTGTTACCTTTAATATATAAATAATAAGAACATCTCCACCAAATGAGATCTTCATCAGATGAAGATATCTTATTTGGTTATGTCAATGTGATACACATGGAAGACACATTCTTTGAAGATGAGAATGATTTATAATACATGTTCCATGTATATAATTGGGGAATTATAGGATGAATACATAGGAAAAAAGGATACATGGGAAAACCTTTTCTTTATCAAACCCATTTTTTCAGTCATGTAAATACAATGTACATATATGAAGTTGAGACCCATGGGTAGACACTCCAGCAAACCCTATAAAGGAACATAGGTGTCTCAGATTCCTCTAGTAGTAGCCCATAACCATTATTCTTATATTAACCCTTAATTACCTTTATAATATATGATGAACCCATAAAATAAGGAATGTATACATAGAGTTCACTGCTGGTAGAAAAAACACACACAACCACTTCAAAATCATAATTCATGTCATCCTCAAATGCCTCTGCTCCCAAGCTACATGTCCCTGGGAAACCCCACATCTAGAAGATCGAACCACTTTCTCAAAAGTATAAAATTATTAAATAGTTGGAAACATTCCTATCCATGATCTCGATCATGTTTTCACTCCATCATTCAAAGGAACTCAAAGAGGAACTTGCTGAAGACCTTCAAATCTCTTGGATATTGAGACAAATTTCCCTAGAACCAAGTTTTATTGAGAATATATCATGAAATTAGAATTCAATGTAGACATATATTTCTTATATTATGATACCAATGAGGTCAACTAGGTGAATATCAGTCCCATGTATGTTTTGGGAAGACTCAATAATGTCAATTTCTATATGCATTAAATTTTAATGGTTCTGGGATCACCTTCATCTCGATTTGAGACATATGACATTTGGTATATAGATAAGGGGACTTATCTCCAACATGTATGACCATTCAGGATTATTATAATCACGAAAAATAACAAATCAGGAATAAAAAATTCCATAATCAGATTGGGGACCTCACATCTGATGTTGAAGTTTTGGTTATCAAGTTAGAAACTGCATATAATGTATTTCTCAAAAGGCCCTAGCTAGAAAGACACTTGCTAGTACCTAACACATTCCATTAGTATCATATTTATCCCATTGATGGAATGATCTAAATACTAGATAGGGAAAGCACTCCCTTTTATTCAAGAGCTGCAACTTATGCTAAAGCATTTTTCTACAAGAGGGGAGGAATGAAAATAATAATAGATGATGAAATACTAATTTCATCTATAGATGGCTTGAGGAAAACCCCTAGAAATATATTATGTATGCTCGATAGAGACTATATTCTCCCCATAAATCTGGTTGAGGTAACAGATCTAGTCTTAGAGGTACAAACCCCTTCTATCCCTAGTGGTAGTGTAAAATACAATTATCTCCGGAATATATCTATAATGAATTATGAATATGGTGATGATAATGTCTCTTATCATGGCCTTCCTCTCCACGACAGTAATAGAGAAAACCCCATATTTCCATCTTCAAATGAAAAAGTCCCCATTGCATTAGGGATGGATGAAAAGAGGATAAACTTAAAAACAACCCTACCATATTTGAGGATTGTGTCTCCACCACCATCAATGAGCTTAGGAAGATAAATATATGAACATAATAAGACCCATGACTGACACTGATTAGTTCCAACATTTCTTTCTAGGAGAAATAGATGTACATTGAATTTATGATGCATCACCAATACGTGTTCTCTTGGAACTAAATAGAAATTCATTGATTGAATCTAGATGTGACTTGGCTCCATCTAGGCCTACCTGATGAGTGTCAAAGCTTCAAATAGGAATATAGGAAGATTCACCTCTCTAATGCCACCAGTTTATTGTAGAAAGTATAAAAATTGAAAAATGTAAAAAAATTAATTGTATATGAAATACATAAAATGGATTTCCAACATTTTCCTCACCATGAAATTGAATGGGATGATTTTAATCGGTATTGATTTTAGTGACCTTAATTGAAATTTCCCAAAGTATGATTTCCCATTTCTGATCATATATCTCTTGATCAATTCAACTTATCACTTTCAAGAACTTTCCTTCATGGATTGAAACTCACGGTACAATCCACTAATAATGAACCATAATGATTAGGAAACCACTACCTTCACAACACATCAAGGGTTACTTTTCTATCAGGACATGACATTTGTGATAAAGAATTCTAATTCTACAATCCACCATGTCATGTATCTCATCATTCTACCATTATTGGTAAGGATATCCATGTTTCATTTCATTAACTTGGTTTTTTAATGCTGCCAGTGAAGTGATCACTTCAGAGACCTCCAAAAACATTCTTCAACAAACTGTGACTACATATTCTGATGTTGAATTTTTTTGAATGAACATTCCGGGAAACATCAATAATGTGACATGAATTTTTGGTATGACATAGTGTAATTGAGTTTGACCTTGAAATAACTTGTTCTATTTTAGAAATTTCAACCCTATAAATATCAAAGAAATGAGGGGTTTGTCTAATGGATCCTTTCCCACATTCATCGATTCATATAATGTTTTCTTGAAAAAGTTCTCGCCTTCACTAGGATAATGATGAAAGGAATCACCTATAAATCGGATGATGACATCCAAAAAATATTTCGAAAGACATAATGGGTACTTAATGCATCCAACAGTTTTAGTGCCTACATTGGAAGGGTATCCACTCAACATATAACTGGCTTCTATGGAATTCTCATCGAGATATCCATCAAAAATAAACATGATGTGGGGTGTGATAATAGTCTCTACAACCTCAGCCGAAAGATTCTAGGTACGAAGGATTGATACTCAGATGTATAAAATAACTACCTCACACTAATCTTTGTAGTGCCGAATCTGAGTCATTACATGTAGCGCCACGAAGTCTATCTGGTCTCTCATATTGATCAGGTCAACTACATCCTTAGGTTCCCTATATTGATTTGTAACTTGGCCTGATGGGATATCATTATGTTGAAATATGATATTTATTATGTATCATAGATGTGTGTGAATGGGAATTCCCTCGATGATTTACTTGCATCACATTCTTCCCCAAAAAAACACAGGTGGAAACCGTGATTCTAGATCAGGATGTCTTCTATAACCACAACACTCCCATGACATGGTAGATATACTTTTATGGTGCCTCCCAGAGGCTTGTAAGCGTGAGGATGCAAAACCCGAAGCTCAATCTGGTTGGCCTAGGGATTGTATTTCTCTCTCCATAAAAAGGAGTTATTACTTGCTATTTCTCACTATCCAAAGGATGGAAATATAATGAGGTAGAATACAAATCCCTCATAGATGGGTTGGAACTATTTCTATAACTTCACATAGCCTACCTAAATATCATTAAGGATTCAAAATTACTGATAAAACACATAAATGGATAATATTCAATAAAAAAGGAAGAACATACCCCTCTCACTGGCTTTTTTAGGGGAATATAGTGGACATCCCTTTTTGGTACCACATTTCATAATGTTCCCCAACCATAAAATGATTATGTCAACACACTAGCTAATACATCCACCATCCTTGATGACCATAATCAAGAGGATGAAATATTATGTAACATGCATCAAATATTGGTCTCATCAATCATCATATGAGATATGAAATAAATAAATCTTCTCAACACCACCCTAGAGCATGATGAGCCAATTACTACCCTTGGATGGATGAAGCCCATAATCAGTTTCCACCAAAAATGGATTCTCCCAAAAAACTGAGCCAGAAGGGAATATATTTGGTTATGTGTAGAAAATATTACTATTAAGGATCATGAAAACGCACAGAAATCCCTATAAAAATTTTACTCTGAAGGAATACTCCTTAGGTGCCTAGAATAATGAGACATTTTCACCATCGTGGAAGAAGTCCATAAAGGCTCTAGAAGCTCCCATGAATCTTGGATCAGGATCTCCCACCTAATTATAAGGTTGTTATATTATTGAAAAACTATGATATAGGAGAATGTGTAATTCTCCATGAAATTTCATGAATTACATATCCATAAACACTTCAAACATCACCCCATGAAATTTCTACATATTGATAAATATTTATGAATATTTTCCAATTAGGGAATGTATGGTGTGGGGACATATCCCCCATCCATAAATAAGTAGCTCAAGAATATCCTTAATGATAATGAACTATTTTCCAAATGGAATGAGACAACACTAATTATGGAATTTGGGAAGATGAATGTCATCAACTGTATGAAGTATCATGTCATCACTATGTTTAGGCTCCCTCAAAAAAGTTCTGCAAACAATGACAAACAAATATATTCAAATAAGATGAATAGATTGTTTAACAGTGTAATATAGTCCAATCAATCATCTCACTATCACACAGTAAAAAATGGAGAAATAGAGGCCTTCAATAAGACTCTATAAATTATACTCTAGAAGATGTTGAATATGGATAATAAATCTTCATCAAAAAAGATCCTTCTGGATTTATGGTTCTGAAATACAAACACAGATATCGTCACAAAGGAACCACCATTAACATTTTTCTATGGGACTAAGGTAGTTTCACCCATAGAGGTCCAACATTCTTTTCTCCCAAGAGCCATTTTGAAGAAACTATTTGATGGTGGGAACTCACAAAAGTGGATGATAAAATTGCAATGGGTAGATGAGAAAAGGCTGCATACACTACACTACATGAAGGTGGATTATAATCGCATCATAAGATATATTAATAAAAGGTTTAACCTTGGTTCATCACTCTAATGGGAAATGGTGATGGCCCTTATAACCCTAATGAAATGGGTCATGAATCCTCCGATGATGGAACCCAAATTGTCAAGTCCTTACATCATACATAAGTTCTATCATAATGGATCATATTCATCAGCCATAATGGTTGGGGTTTGTGTTACACCCCCACAAATATTACATTTCATAATAAATAACATTCATAGCTATCATCATATTAGAATCCACAGTAGTGTAAGTCCCACTATTTGTCGGAGAAGTAAGAGGATAAACTATATGACCTCTGAAATCCTAAAAAAAAGACTTCAAAATGAAATGTATCCCTCATCTAAACCTCATTATGATAAATATTACAGACAATGTCCTTACCACAACACATTAAACATCACATATAATGTTCATTCCAAAATCAATGAAACTTCATGTGTTTTCAAGAACTATATATTTATTAATTCCTTCTAAAACATGATATGTAGGGATACCCAAATGGGCCCAACCACAAAATACCTTTTCTGTCATGTTGGTTAATTCATTTTTGTATTGAAAGCCGTTAAATTGAACTGCTGAAGTCCTTAACTTATAATTTTAAAATAAATGGATATCATCCTCACCCCACGATGTTAAACTATACAGCTCATCTAGAACTACATATGCCCTGGAACTCATTTTTTGATGGGATACATATGGATGCCTCAATCTAATATATTTTTCCATTAATTACATGATTCGTAACTCCTTTCTTGTACCTTCAACTACCACAATATTTTGAGTGACAACCCCAGATATTTTTTATTTTTCACACCAATAATATCTCACAAGATACTTGGAATTATAGTATAGGCTTCCCTACATGACCAAGGTATAAAAGTACAAAAATGTTTCATTACATTTCTAAATGAATGTCCTTAAATGAAACACCACGAGACCTTTGCACATGATGATAAAATGCATGGTCAATTTCCTTTCAGCGTGACATAAAACTACATGGTCCCGTAATAACTTTGGGTGGATTGATTCATATAATTGGTGGATACTTGGTGAAACATAGATCTCTAATCATGGGCCCAACTACAAAAATAAATAGAAACAATTCTAACCTCTCCATAAGGTATATGCCACCAAAGAGAGATTTTATCTTTCAAGGACTATGTGTGAGTTGATTAATGTACTCACATGATACATAGTGACATCCTAATTTCCAACTTCGTTATTAGTCACAATATATAAGTATAAAAATTCCCCCTTTTTTCGTTTGGTTTAGACATATTTAGGAAACATCATTATGAATTGGGTATGGATTAATAACCATCAACGTGGGATATGTAGTGACACCCATATTTCCATTTATGGGAATAGTCAAAATACCATCATTTGAAGCTTGGGGACCCATTTCCTCACCAACAAACATTAAATTACCCAACCCACTAGAACTGTCTTTGGATTTATTATCATATTCATGAGATATGTAGTGACCCCCGAACATCCACCCATGGTCCCAACTACATCATTTATATTCACTCATATCATTTATAACATCCTTACCGCATGACATTAAACTATATGTGATTAATTATTTACTACATGATGATAAACATCCAGAAATTATGTGCTTATCATATGATGGTAAACTACAAGGAAAACATTATTGTCGCATGACAGTAGAATTGAACAAAAAATATTTCCTCATATCATGATGTTAAAATACTCCAATGAAATTATGTCCCCAATAAATGATGTTATACTATGAAACCCATCACTTATCAACATCCCTTGTTAAAGGACCAAATTGTACTTAACCCAGTCAACTAGAGTATAGAGTGCTTCATCCACCATTTAAAGCACATTAATACATATACCACGCTCCATGTCATAATCTCCTTGGGTCACCATCTTCCATTCATAGACTAAGTAAAAGAAAATATATATCTCAGTTCGACTATGGAATTAATGTAGAAGGTCTTAAGACCCACCGACTAGTGCCATCTTGACCCAATATAATGTTCTTTCTAATTCTTGTGAGCATGACATCACCATGGAGGAACCCAACACTTTAGTATGATTTGGGTCATCCCTAGTATGACTATACAATATTATCAATCATGACAGAGAATCTCAAGATGCAATTTTCAACATTTACATATACTGATCAGAAGGATGTTTGAGTGCTCTTTACCATGGGTACCCTAATTATGCAATTTTGTAACATCCCCCATATTTAGTCCTTTTGTCTCATGAATTTAAACATCCCACACTTTACTCAATGATGTAAAAAATCAAAATATATCCTACTAGGATCCAAATTTGAAGACTAAAAACTACTATATAGAGAGACAAAAAACTTGTTAGGTTGAAAACTCTCAAAGGGATGCCTAAGAAGAATCCATTTATTCACTCTCTAAACTGTACATCTATTGAATTTTTGAAAAATTTAGAGCCCCAATAAATAGGGAATAAATTTATTAGGGTATACTTTTTATCCCTTGTAAATGAAAACCTATATTTCTAGACACCATGGACTAGGAAATAGTTAAAAATGATTTTTCACATCTTCTCTCTGTGAGAAAATTCATGTTATGCTGTGAAACAAATTTTAGGGTGTTCCAACCCTTCTGGGGCATTAAATTCTCAATAAATAACATTTCATTATTTGAGAACATTGGGTTACCGAAAACACCCCATACCTTTGGAATGAAAAATATATCACTCGGTCCATCCAAGATATTGATTAAAATGGGTTAAACTTAACAATAAATGAAATATGGACACAATATAAAGGAAATTCCAGACCATATGACCTTGAAATCATTTATTCATAATTATAAAACCTTAGTGTGATCTTGAACTCTCCCTATAAGAAATTCCAATATCATCCTCATGAGTTGAGCACTTTGGACCAGGAATTCCAATCCCCGTAAAAAACCATCCAAGTGGATTTTACACCCTCGATGTTACATCACCATGTTTTGTACCATTTCTCCATGTAGGAATGTGGAACTCTATTTTTGAAAGTCATATGGCCCACAAAACAGTATTTTAAACCATAGGTAAAATAGAATAAGCTTTAAAATCAAGATCCTAACAAGCCTAGGACTATAGAACCCTTCCTGGATATATTTCCTCCCATACCCAACATCATCATATAGACATTTGAGTATTTATGAAACTTTGATGACCCTCAATATTTAATAGAGGGAATATTTAATTTTCTATTCTATTTATGATTAAGTTATTTTACCAACCATAAAAATTCATCAACTCCTTATAATAAAGGTGAATCTATCCTTGTAAGCCTCGACAATGAAAAAGAAGGATCTAAAACCTTAGAGTTTGGAAAGTCATCCTTGATATGACTGATCCATCCCATTTTCATAGACTCAAACTTTTAGGTTATGATTTAAATCACCCACATTCCATCTATCCAGGCAGTCTTAACATCGATTGTTCTCTCCCTCAACCGATATTACTTCAATAAATCGGCTATTACCCATGGAAGAGAGAGGAGATCATATTTTCTTGTACATGATATAAATGCGTATTGGATTTGAAATTTAGGGTAATGGAATATCCCTTTTCATTTAAATAAACATAAATCCTCATGAGTAATATAAATATGATGGAAATAACTAAAACCTCTGTCTGTTTTGGGTCATTCCCGAAATGTATGCACCATATTCCACAAAATCGATTTCAGGTTCGATCTAGAACACCCTAAAATAGTGAAATAGAAGGACATAAAAACCTTTATCTAAAGAAATAATATGTCCTAGATAAAGAATCTTAGACTAAATTGATATCAGGTCCATGGTAAATGACCTTAATCTAAAGTGATATTTGGTCCAAGCTAAAATACCCAAAAATAATGCAATATGAAGTTTTAGTTAAAATAATAGAAACTAAATTGATTTCAGGCTTGAGATAAAAGTATATAAAATAAATCAATATCATGTATGAGCTAAAAATTCCTGAAACCAATGTGATATAAAATCCAAGATAGAAGACCATAAACAAAAGAGATAACATGTCACAAGTAAAAGAACTTAATCTAAAGTGATATTAGGTCAAAGTTAAAAGAATGAAATCAAAAGTGATATCATGTCCAATATATAATAATATAAACTAAATAAAAATATCATCTGATTTGATAGAACCTAAACTAATGTGATATCAGGTCTTAGCAAAAGGAACATATACAAAATCCATATCAGGTTTGATCTAAAAGTACATAATCTAAAAAAATATAAATTTTGATCTAATTTTAATTAAACTACATCACAAAAATAGTTATTTATCCTAAAAGAATGGAAAATATTGTAAGGTCCATTACATGGCAATAGAAAAATCATGATTCATTAGACAACACTAACAAATTTGGAGAAATAATTGTACTCTCCTTTGGGACATTCATATTTCCATACAAATCCTTCTCCAAATCAGGTGATCTCAAATTGGATGTAATGAATTTTTAAAAAAGAATATCATATTGGCGGGAATTTGTGGCTATCAATCAAAGAAAATTTATTATAATTTTGACATTAAATTCTAGGCATTCATGATAATTTTTTGGAATGCATTAGATGGGTATTGTTGGTATGTAATATCAGAGTTTCAGATCACCATGCATGTCATGAATGAATAAAAAATTGATGGTAATGTGGAATGTCCATAAAATTAATTTATTCATAATGTTGACATTGAGAATTAATTTCCACATTTTACAGTCCCTATGAAGGCTCGTAAAAAAATAAAATACACCACATGGGTTGAACTATGATAAATGTATATTGACATCACTAGAAAGGTTGGAAAGGTTCAATAAGAAGAATTAATCGAACATTAAAGTGTTTCTCACCCCACTTATTTCACTTATACTGTGGAAAGAAGAGTCTCAAATAACATTGTCAACTCTTAAAAAAATTGAGAGGTTTCAAAGGAATTTTATGATGTCGATTTATCAGACCATAGATGAGATATGATTTCCTCACAGCTCCATAACTGCATATTCCAAGCATCCATCTAGGTCTACAATTTGTATATCAACTAACATCCCGGATACTATGCTTATGGAGTGTCCCAGCTTTACCTAGAAAGAGGATCATTATATTCTTGATCATGAAAATTTCATTCACTCATGGGAAGATATATCCATGTCATAATGTTTTGTTTCATGATTTTATACAAAGGATTTTGGTCAAAACCACCTATTCAAAAATCTAAATATAATAGAGGAAGTTGAATTTGATTCCAAACCAGACTAAATTTCACTTGAGCCTCTATGGATGATGGACTAGGCATGATTAGAGAAGAAATAATTAGTTGATCTAATGAGGAAATAGGATAGGAATCATCCTTTGTGATAATTTAAAAAGGAATATCGTATATATCATAAACTGGATGAATAATTTACTTAGCGTTGTTTGATTTACCATATGGGTAGTCCTCACTCGAACGAGGTCTCTTTCTTGAAAAATCACCCGGATATCCAATCAATTCAATCATATCTACAAAAATATCGGTTTGTGAGGAGAAACTTTTGTCCACATGATAGATCAATAAGTTTTTTAAACCACCAAGATAAGCTACTACCCATGTCATTGCATAATCCTAGGCAAGGAAGGTGGATGCATCAACATATGGATGTTCAATCTCAACCTTATCATCTATATGTTCTAGAATCTCTCAAAATAGATAGATTTACAAGGGATGTTATTCACCTTGAACTATAACCATGTAAAGAAAGGAGACCCTTCAGGTTCATCCAAAATTATGAGTCAATCGATATGGAATATATGGTTTATAGATAATTAGTTCATCCACCCTGGCTATGAGAACATCATCCCCAATAGAGATCATATACATCCTTTTATCAAGGTAACCACCCCTATTATCAAAAATTAGTCAAACAAGTACACGAAATAGATTAAATTCAATGATTTTAGATTGGATAATCACATACATAAACTCAATGGGGGAAAAGCGATATCGTCCCAACCCTCTATATATTCAATAGTACGGGGTAATATGAATCATTGGGGATCCAAGTAGATTTTCAATATTCGTTACAAAGAAAGTGATCCCTTATCCATTTTTAAAAAAACTAGAGAGAAAAAATAATTATATAATGAGTGCTACCTTATTGGATGTTTCCCAATAGATTATAATGAAAGAAAGGACCAGAACATCCATGTAAAGGCACTTTCCATTCTCCAGTCATGCCACCATCACCAATGTGCTAACTCATATACCTTAACACATATCCCTAGTCATGAAAATACAACCATTAATAAACATGTCTAGAAATAATACCAAGCTATGGTATGGGGATATCTCTAAATATAAATGGTATCCCCCTGAGGTATAATCCCCACCTTCCATGATAGCTCAATATATGCCAGTTGTGTCACGAAATTGTTGAGAAGGGAACCAATGGGTTTATATGGAAGTTGGACTTTCTAAATTTTAAAAAAAATTGATATAATCCTTCAATGAAATGAAAAAATGCATTGTCAAATCCTTCATAAATTTCTTCTATAAAATAATAATAATTTCATTCAAAAAAATCGGGTCTATAAGGGATCATCCAAGATATATGAACGAGGGAGGAAATTATCATACATATATCAAAGAGGGGGAATACCTCCAATTTTGTAGATGTAAAATATCATTATCCCTACATAACCATTGGGAATATGGAATGTGTTGGTGTTATAGAATCAATGGTTGATCATATCCGGAAGATGATCATACAAGTGGTGATGATAAACGTAGAAATCCATATAGCTTAATAAGGACAAAATTTTTATAACTAATTAGTAAACTCTATGTAGACTTCACTAAAATAGATGGCCAACTCATATTCATTAGATAAATTTGTGCCTCAATAGAGGTACTACTTTGAACTCCATCCAATACCGATGGGATGAAATTCTCTCAAATAATCCTGATTGATAATCTTATGAGTGAAATCGAAACCGTCTGAATGAAAAGGAGAGTTCTTCGGTATATAAGACAGACTCTGGTGTGGAAGTACTTCCTGTTGTCCTTCCTCATTAATTGTCTTCTAAACACACTGAGTAGATATTTACAATCAGTGAGATGGAATACTGGATTACAATGGGGGAAAAATTCATCATCCAAAAAGTGAAAACTGTATAAAGTAGTGCAGAAAACATTTATGACAACGAATTTTTTTCGTCGATTATATATAACCGGTGTGGAAAACTGTGAGACTAGATTTTTCAGTCCATTTATTTTATAACCGACGTGATAAATCTCCAAGATTGGATTTATCACGCTGGTTATAAAATAACCAATGTGATAAACAGAATCATAAAGGATTATCACGCCAGTTATATTATTATTGACGTGATAAACATAAAAAAAGTGATTTATCATGCCGATTATAAAATAACTGACATGATAAACTGAGGATTGGGGGTTTTTCATGTCTGTTATAAAATAACCGATGTGATAAACCTAAAAAAATGGGTTATGACGTAGGTTATTTTATAAACAACGTGATAAACATAAAAAAAAGTGTTTTATTACGTCAGTTATAAAATAACCGACGTGATAAACAGAGGCTGAGGGGTTTATCTAATCGGTTATAAAATAACTGATGTGATAAGCCTAAAAATGATTTATCATGTCGGTTATTTTATAACCGATGTGACAAACCACATGCCGATGATTTATCACGTCGGTTATAAAATAAACGATGTGATAAATCAAGTATTGTTGGTTTATTAAATCATTTATAAAATAACCAACGTGATAAACCCTTTAAATGATTTATCGGGACCTGTATGATTATCTGTTTTCTTTGATCTGTGGCTTGTGGCTCATCTCTCTCATGCGGAAATCCTAGAAACCCACCTAGAACTCATTCCCTCAACATCAGTTTGTCTATATCCTTACTCGTCTTTATTATTATCAAATCTCTCTGATCGACTCGCAATCCCTATGTAAGACTTTCAACCCACCCCCATTTCATTTCTTATTTGTTGAGGATGCCCTAAATTCAGTTTTTTTATTTCGTTTACATTGATTCTAATGTTCATGTTTATAACATAGTTTCTCACCTCTTAATGTACGTCTTCAATCCATCATGACAGTTAATATGATGATAGAATAAAATAGTTTTTTTTCAAATGAACAAGGGTTGTCTATTACAGAAATTGTGGTGAATATATTCTAGATTTTACATCATTTTTTCATTATGGGTTGAGCTATTGTGGTTTTTGTATCACCATTTAGTCATTATGGGTTAAGCAAACAAGGGTTTTGTGTAATTCCATGTCTATGGTTTTTCTTTTTTGTCTTCTTAATTGTTTTCCTTATTATTACAAAAAAATAACTTTTACACATGTTTGATTTCATTTTTTTATATTTCAAAATTGTTTTGCATTCAAATTATGATATTTATCATAAAAATATAAAATTTTCTTTTCTCTACAAGATATCTAATCATGATATTTGTTATAGGTAATAATGAGTCGATGTTGGATTAAGACACATCGAATGATTAATGAATATGAGGAAGGTGTTGTTGCTTTTTTGGAATTTTCTAAATTAAATGTTCCAAGCAATGAAATTTTTTTCTTTCCATGCCTGAAATGTTTGAATATATAGAAGTTGAAAAGTAGAGAGATGAAAGATCATATGATTTGTCATGGTTTTTATCCAAGTTATAGCCCTCGGATTTGGCATGGTGAAACTGGACAGAATGTCAGATCTATTGATGATGATGATTTTCATGATGATAACTCAGATGGAATTGAAGAAATGATTTGTGATATTGAAATATAACAAATTAGGATAGAACCAACAGTTGCGTGTCTATATGGTGATGCTAAAAAACAACTATATCCTGGTTATATAGATTTTATGGTTTTGTTGGCAGTGTTAGGATTGAATATCCTGAAGGAGAAACATGGATGGAGTGACAAATGTTTAACGGAACTGCTACAATTGTTGAAAAACATTCTTATAAAAGACAAAAATATTCAAGAATCACATTATAAGGAAAAAAATATTATGCTAGATGGGAATGGGATACAACAAAATACATGAATGT
Source organism: Viscum album (assembly GCA_963277665.1). NCBI lineage: Eukaryota > Viridiplantae > Streptophyta > Magnoliopsida > Santalales > Viscaceae > Viscum > Viscum album. Next base: position 831,678,174 of record OY728159.1, on the reverse strand, counting down.
TCTAATGAATGTATAATATATAGGAAGGAATAAAAATTCATATCAGAGTGTCCTAAATGTGGGACATCACCGTATAAGTTGAAATAAAAAGAACAGGATGATGTAGAGATTACAAATATCCTTGCAAAAGTATTTTTCTATATTCCTATAATTACTCATTTGAAATGTTTTTTTGGTAACTCACATGATGAAAAAAAATATGGCATGCTAATGAGCAGATATGTGATAGAAAAATCCGTAATCTAGGTGATTGTCCACAATGGAAGAAAATTGATGAGTTGTATCCGACATTCATAAATGAAATTAGAAATCTCAGACTTGGATTGTGCATAGATAGAATGAATCAATATCAAAGTCTCAGTAGCACACATAGTTCATAGCCTATTTAATTGGTAATTTACAACCTCTCCCCTAATGATTGTTTGAAGAGAAAATATGTCATGTTGACTTTAATAATCTATGGTCCAAAGCAACTGAGAAATGATATTGATGTTTTCTTCTCACCATTGATTGATGATTTGAAATTTTTTTGGGAGGATGGTATGAGAGTGTATGATTCTTATAAGAGGAATTATTTTAAACTTCATTCAATGCTTATGTTCACTATAAATGACTTCCCAGTGTATGGAAATTTGTCTGGATACAGTTTCAAGGTGCATAAAGCATGTCCAATTTACGAAAAAAGACTTCTTATTGTCAATTTCATCATGGGAGGAAAACTTTCTACATGGATCATAAAATGTTTTTACCTAGGGATCACTCATATAGAAGACTAAAAAAGGCATACAATGGGTCACAAGAATTATATATTGCTCGGAAACCATTATCCCCTAATGAGTATTTTGAGAGGGTGAAAAACCTTGATGTGACATTGGGAAAGTCACATAAATCTGGTAATGATAGACATGTTTGGAAGAAAAGGTCATTTTTTGTTGAGATACATTATTAGAGAGATCATGAAGTGAAGCATAATATTGATGTCATGTATGTGGAAAAGAATTTATGTGACAATTTGATTGGAACATTGTTAAATGTTAAAGGAAACAATAAAGATGGATTGAATGCAAGACTATACATACTATCAATGGGAATACATTTAGAGTTAGCTCCGACTTCTGATGGAAGACAAACATTTCTTCCTCCGTCTTGACATAAATTATCCAAGAGGGAGAAAATTAGCTTCTGTTAGTGTCTTTATCATATCAATGTGCCTCAAGGTTATTCTTCAAATGTAAAAAACATTGTCTCTCTAAAGAATTTGATGTTGATAGTTATAAAATCTCATGATTTTCACGTCATGATGCAACAACATCTTCCTGTTTCATTGCGTGGAATATTTCCCATCCGTGTCAAAAAGACTATAATGAAGGTGTGTTATTTTTTCAATTCAATTTGTAATAAAGTGATTGATGTGAATTCTTTGAACATCATGGAAAGGGATGAAATATATATACCTTGTCAATTGAAAAAAAAAATTCCCTCCATATTATTTTTGACATAATGGTGCATTTAATGGTTCATCTGGTATGAGAAATAAGGATTTGTGGACCTATATATCTTAGTTGGATGTATGCATTTGAAAGGTATATGAAAATATATAAGGGGTATGTAAAAAATACTTATTGACCTTAAGCCTGCATTATTGAAAAATATATTTCTGAGGAGGTTTCAGAGTTTTTTACAAGATACATGTCTGCAGTGGAGCACATAAGTTTGCCTATATCTTGTCATCAACGATTTAATACAGAGGGAAAGGGGATTGGTGGCTTGAAAGTCAAATAGTTTTCAACTAAACAGATGAAGAAGGTACATTTAAACATCTTGAATAACATAGTTGATCCTCAACCGTATATCACATTGTATATTAATGAGTTGAAACAATGTCATCCAAAAAAGAGTGAAATGTGGATTTTGAATAAGCACAACAAAATATTTTTGACATGGTTTAAAAAGACCCTACTTGGTAGATCATATATCTTAGAGGTGTTAAGATGGTTAGTGGGTGGTCCATGTTTAAATTTGATAACATAGTCTGGGTATGACATTAATGACTATACATTTCATATGAAAGCTTAGGACAACAGAAGTACAGTTCGCAATAGTGGGGTATTGGTGTTTGCAGAAGCAATGCATTTTTTGACTTCTAAATATAGAAGTCTAATTTCTACATCAAGTGAATATTATGGAGTCATTGAAAAAATATTGGAGGTTGATTACATTAAAATTAAAGTTCCTATTTTTAACTGCAAATGGTTTGTCGGTAACAATAGTGTGAGACACGATGAATTTGGAATGACAATTATTAATCTGAATAGATTGGAAGAGACAATAGATTCTTTTTTACTAGAAACACATGAAAAATAAATTTTCTTTGTTATTGATAAATCAGTTATGCAGTGGTCTATTGTTTTACAAGGATGAAAACAGTATGTTGGTGACAAACCAACTTGATATAGATGTTGATTTATGTGATATCCCTACATCCATGGATTGATTAGTAGAAAATAATGATGAGCATGTTATAGACAATGTTTGGGCCATAAAAAATGATCATAATGAAGGAATTTGGGAAAAAAACCATTTATACGTTCCTAATATTACAGGTAATGTATGTCTACCATGTTTACCATGTTTGCCATGTTTACTATAGTTTGTTCCATAAGGAATGATCATGATGAAGGAATTTAGGAGAACAATCCATTTGTACGTTCCTAATATTACATGTAACGTATGGTTACCATGATTACCATGTTTACCAAGTTTACAAAGTTTACCATAGTTTGGGCTATAAGGAATGATCATGACGAAGGAATTTGGGAAAACAATCCATTTGTACATTCCTAATATTATAGGTAACGTATGTTTACCATATTTACCATGTTCACCATGTTTACCATTTTTACCATGTTTATCATGTTTAACATAGTTTACTATAGTTTACCATATTTAACATGTTTACTATATTTTATAATTTTTTACCATATTTTATCATAGTGTATCATATTTTCTTTTATGTATGTTATTTATTTGTTGATTTTGTTGAAATTCCAATTACACTACCATGTTTACCATATTTACCATTGTTTATCATGATTACCCATATTTACCATGTTTACAATTGTGATAGTTGAATTTTTTTATTTGTTAATTAATGTTTCCTTTATTTAATTCAAGGACAATGGAAGATCAATCAGTTGATCAACCACGTGATTCTGAAGGTAAGAAACAAGATGATTCCTCTAGGGAGGAACATATAAATGCTACAATTGATGTTCCCCAATCGCCTTTATGTGCTCTCATAACAACTAAGAGTTCAAGAGTTGGTAAACGTGGAAGCACACATTTACCAAAATTATCAGTTGCATGTGCCCAAGACCAGAGGATAGTAGTTGAATTTGATGACAATTATATTCAAAGATGTCTAAATGAAAAAGATTTTATGAGTTTTGTAACAACTCAAGGAAAATGAAAAGTTATCATTTTTTCCAATTATTGGAAATGTGTGGACGAAATGATAAAAGCTCAATTGTGGGAGAATATTTTGGTAAGATCCCTTTCTACTATTTGACTTATTTTTAAAAAATATAGTATAATATTAATGCTCTCTTCTTTACCAGATGACATTTGAAATTCCTGAAACTGGAGGACTCAAGAAAAAATGTTTATCAATGGTAGCTAGAAGATAGAGGGATTTCAAATCGACCCTCACATCTAATTTCATTTGTGGTCAAATAAATCATGACAATCCTTGTAGTTTATATCCGTTCATAGATGAAGACACAAGGAGAAAATTTGTCCAAAGTAAAACTTTTTGGTAAGTGCAATGTAACCTTTTATATGTTTTCTTATATAATTGAACATATTAATAATTTGTTAATGATTTTTTATTTTCAATTTATATCAAATAGGGAAATCTCATCAGGAGATCCAAGATAAAAATGTATACCCTCATAGCTTATCTCAGGGAGGGTATACATTATTGCAAGAACAAATGATAACAGAAAAATTAACAAAACTTATAGCTGAGTCTTCAAGCATAGGAGAGGTTGTTCCTCCATCCCCTCCATCTAGACATGAAAACTGGAAGAGGGCTCGAATTGGGAAAAAGGGGAAATATATTTCAGATGAATCGAGGATCTTAGCTGAGAGGATTTTATGATATTTATTTTGTTTATTTAAATATTTGTATATGAATTATATACTATGAATCAATAATAATTTAATTATTTAATACAAGATTCTCTTGATGAGAAGAGCACCCAAGGGGCATTTACAGCTGCTGGGAGGCATGATATTTTATCTGAAGAATTGGGAAAGCCTGAACACCCCGATCCTGTACAAGGATAACTTACAGGTGTATCGTGAAGAAAAGTGTTGCCACATTCTTCAACATCTTCCATTGAGGGTGTGTATAAAAAACTATAGATTCTTCGGATTCTAATGTTCAAACTATTATTGAGACGATGAAGGAAAAGATCAGAGAATTAGTACATTCTATGTTAGAAAACATGCAAAGGCAATTTCAGACTACAGCTCCCACTCCTCCAGCTCGCCCTGCAGACCCCATTTTTTATCCTTCACCTTCGGAAGCAGATCCCACTCCTCCAACTCCAGCAGCATCTCCCACTCCTCCACCTCAACCTGAGGCCTCCATTTCTCCACCTCAACCTACTTACCCCATTTTTATCCTACTCCATTATAACGACGCCTACATTACATACATTGTTAATACTTCAAAATTGAAGCATACTTATTACAACATATAACAAACCACGAAAGGACCGTATAGGTATAGTGTCTTTAGAAACCGGGAAACATAAACAACTAGTTCATAAAGCGTCTACACTGTCTCCCATTTATTTCATCATATCTATAGTCCATTTTGGCATATCTTACTTAATAAACTTCTCCCTGTCCTGGGGAAAGAAAACATACAAAAGAAGGAGCTCAAATTCTCAGTAAGGTTAAACAAAATAAATATCAATAACATCATATTCATAAGAACATAACATTTTGGAAATCTTAACCTACAAAAGAGATCATAATTTCATAACCTGGGATAAATCATAGTAGTGAAATGAAATCCCAATAATCATAATTTAAAACATGAAACATTGTGGCATACACACATAATCATAGAGAATCATTTCTTATTAGTCAAGACTCATTGACAAGACTATCTTAGTGGACAAAGTCCATTTCTGAACCGAGTTCACTCCGCGTTTCAGTCCGGTTTCACTGAACCGATATAACCTACCGTTCCAGCCATGTCTATCTCATGAGATAAAAAATCATTATCCAATGCATTGGAGGGAGATATAGGTCCCACCCATCTCATAATGATATCATTATTATGTGTTCCACAAAATCATAAACCATACATCATAGCATAACCCATGTAATAAAAATGGGAATCTTAAACATCGTGACATCATAAAACAATTCAGATAAGATAAAGGAATTCATAAAAATAATTCCACCACAAAATAATCAAATCAATGTAAAAATAGGGATAGAAACAGAACCCTTTATTATCATAGATGAAAAATAATTTTGATAAAAAACTTGAACTCCATTCTTGAAGAAAATATCCTTTCTACTTCAAAAACATTTTCTTTTCTTAACATGTCATACAATTTTAAACTAAAAGAAGTTGATTAAAAATAAACTTCAAAACTTGTAATGTAAGCTTCTTGGAAATAATGTCTTAAAAATCCATTCATTCCGTATAAGTTAAAAAAAACATTCTTCTCGTACTTTTGTCGGAAAAGTCAAAAACTACATCGTACGAAAAATGACAAAAGATTAATTTCATACCTTTTACTAAAAACTCACGGAAGGGTAAAATTGGATATAAACTATTATAAAAGGATGTAAATATTACATATTGAGGAAACATGGATGTGGATGATAGAATACACCGAATTAAATACCAAAGTATTAACAATCTCAGATAAAAATGAGATTGTGATATTTTTCCTTACCTTAGGTCCGATTTGCTTTGTAAGTGTTCGAACCTCCTCATTCTCGAAGTGCCTCCTTTAAAATTTCTCTTAAGGCACTGTAGTTGGTCTTTTGATGAGACCAGTACCTCTGGTAGGTTTCTAAGGAAGTGGGGAAGTGAAATGGGTAGGGTTTGGCCGAGCTTGAAGTCTCAAATTGGTGTGAGGAAGAGAGGGAGGAGGTTCCCATTTATAAGGGAGGAGAGGGGCACCTTTGGAAATATAAGAAATATTAGTTTATATTAAATCCCAACCACACTTAAAAACATCCAAAATGACAGATATCCAAATCATAGATGAGATAGGGTTGTAATATCATCAACCAATAAAATTTAGACATGTTAGGAATTTATTTTATACATTATCAAATTTATTTATCCTTATTTATCAATTTAATTTTATTTGTGATAATAATATTCTAAATTTTATATTATTATAAATAATTACATATGTGTTGTGAATTTTACATAATTTGACACGTTATGACATTGTCGACCATATAAATTTTAATTTATAATTTTTAAATATTTTTGTGATTTTTAAACAATTTTATAATATGTTATTTTTATAAAATAACAATAGTGTCAATTTTGACAATATTCATTTATTTGAATTTAAATAAAATATATACAGAAGATATGTTTGAACTAAAAGATTTAATAGATTCCTAAAATGTCATATGTATCAAGAAAATTAGTTCAGCACATTAAATAGATCATATAATATTTATTTTAATATTTTTAAAACAATTTATTTGATATTTTAATTAATAAAATAATTTCAACACCACTATTGTGTCATAATTAATGATAATTATTTAATCCCTAAAAATTCTAAATAAATTCATATGATGTAGATAATTATATTAGATTTCTGGAGACTATTGATGTTCGAAGTTTCATTATGTTTATCACCAAATTAAAATTATTATACTTATAAGATTTAAGAAAGTGACATGTTGTCACATTCTTTGGTTTTAATAATAATTAAATCATTTTCATGGAAAAAAGTCCATAAAATGAATGTAATCCGACCCTTATGTGATATAGGTCGACTTTTAGTAATCCAATAAGATTTTATCAGGTGTTAGGGGAATTTTATAATCTTATATTTACCCTTAATTACCCGATTTACCTTTACCTATAGTAAATAAAATTTAACGTAGTTACTATACAGAATTCCCAAAAATAAAAAGTAGTCTATTAACATAATTTGGACCCACTGATTCTGAATATGGAATCCATTTTTCATAATTCAAAACATATAAGTTGTAGTAATTAATTTAAAATAAATCCTGTTGTTAAGAAAACGGGTTTTAGAAGTTAAAACATTGCCAAAGATTGAAATTTTTTTACCTATGAATTCAATGTGAAATTAATGCTAATGACATAAATTATATCAAATGGTAAAAATATATTCTATTTATACTTTAAAACCATTAAATATTATAATTTATCCATATAAATTATCTCAATGAAAAAAGTTGTTTTTATTTAAAAACTAGCGTATTTTTACTATTCATCAAAATATGAAAGTTATCAGAAAAATATCAAAAAATTATCCAAAGTAAATTTTTATACCCTGATTCAAAAGAAGAATTTTATATTTTCAAATTGAACTTATAAAAATTTCAAAAACCAGATTTAATGTGGGTGTGCCATCAAAAGGCGGCAAAACTATATTTTTTGAAAAATATTTCTTTTATAAAAAAAATGATTTTGCTTTTATACCTCATTATAGAAAATGTATAAGTTGAATTAAAATGTTATAAAATTCAAAATTCAGTTAGTACTATTCATAATGGCTAGTTTTAATAATATTTTAATAGAATATTGTTGTTCAGTGAAACTCGATATTGCATACGACGCAAGCTATCGAGGAAGGCTGCAATTGCGTGTAAAGCAAGCCAAGCTAGTGTTGTGTGTAGTGAAAGATTCCTTTGATAAAATCAAAATGATTCTCATAAAAGTCTTGGGCTTTACATCCATTGCCACAACTTCCAACTTATTGTGAGTTCTATGTTGATGATCCTCACTATCATATAGTGGCATATGGGCTGGTATATTGTATAGGAGATACGGTTCATCATCAGCAGTTAGAGGTAGAGCATCATAGGGTCACTGTAATAGATATTATAGATATATCATCTCGAGTTACAGTACCTACAGATGAGGTGAAAACAATTGGAAATAGTATCGGATATGTTTTAGTTTGGCCATCCAATCTTCTACGAGTCATTACCGTAGAGGTATGTGTGTTATATCTTATATTTTATTTCTTAATAAAGTTGTTTTTAGCCTTTTAAAGATAATATATTTATCAATTTATTTATAGGAATACTTTAAAGGTAAATAAATACTTTATAGACAACAACAAAGATAAAGGGTTATCACATCAGATAGAGATTCTAATGGTCTTGACATATTTTCAAGATATTCAAATTTATTAATGGATCATTATTAATTTCCATTGGAAGGTTATGCTTTTGGATGTGCAATAAATGTGGTAATTTTGAAAAATGATATCATTGAGCTTTTTACTAGAGACGAGTTGGGCATCAACGTGGTGCATATTAATTCCATTTAAGTCTTAACACAATTTTTTCTCTATGTTAAATTTATAAAAAATGAGTACTTATTTCTGTTTTGTATAAGGTATTTTTATAACATGTATGAAATGAATGACCATACATATGTATATGGGTTCAGGGACCCACATTTTTTCCCCTGATGCACATTCATTGGATGAGGAAGAAAGAAAAATTTATGTTGCTAAAACATTTCAACAAAATATTATCACACAGTGTTGGATGATGCCTTATTGTGAGAGGTATGAAACATATATCTAATAGTGTTCTATCTCTTTTAACAAAAAAATACTAACAGAAAAGTTTCCTTTATATCATTGATCAATGAATGTTGGTGTTTTTTGTCCACGGGAGAAAGCACTATATTGGATATGCTATGTCCATGGTGATGCACAGAAAAGTTTTAAGAATTCATTGGAGAAGTATGTTTCAATTTCCTAACAGTTTTTTATATTATTATAAATTTTAAATTTATCTCATTCATATTACTTTCTAACAGGTGATAGAAAAACATTCAAAAAACCACAAACAAAAGGGGTTCCAAGAAAAAATATGTACATGTGAAGGTAAAAATCCATTTATAATTTGTACTTTTGGATCTATTACATTAAAAGATATATTTAATTGAAACTCATTTAAAAATAAATGTCATAAACAACAAGGCATCATCGAATGAAGATATTATATGCTAAAATTTATGTATGAAACAATTACAACGACAACACTTTTGATGTTTGACCAGGTTAGATTTTCTTGTGAACATTTCCATAATATTTCAGTTGATTTATTCTCTTTACATGTTAGCTATTTTCCATTAACATTGAAGCTATTTGATGACCCTAATCCGTATAGTGCTCAAGAGGTCAAACACTTACAAGTGGAATGGTCAAATTATTTAATTGGTTTGATTGGGTTTTAGTTTGTTTGTAATGTAAAATTTAATTTTGAAAATAGTAATTGTAATTGTAATTGTGTATTTGGTGATTGTTTTGGTTAAATTTATGTTTTTTTAGTTGACAGTGTATGTTTTAAATGTTAACAATGTAAATTCTTAATTTTTCTTTGGTTCTTGTTTTGGCCTAATTTTTTTTAGTAAAAATTATTGGTTTGGTTTCTGGTTGTTTCTGGGGAGAACAGAGGACTTCATTTTTTTAAAAAAAAATTGGTTTCCATTTCCGGTATTTTATAACTGATATGATAAAGGAATGGAGGCAGTTTTATCACATCAGTTATTTAATAAATGACATGATAAACATCCCATGGACTAGTTTATCATGTTGGTTATTAAATAACTGATGTGATAAACCCTCCCCCAACTTGTTTTTAATGTTGGTTATTTAATAACTGACATGATAAACACCCCCTGCACTGGTTTATCACATCTGTTATTAAATAACTGATGTGATAAACACCCCCCGAACTAGTTTATCATGTCATTTTATTAAATAACCAAGGTGATAAACCCTCCCCCATCAGTTTTTCATGTCAGTTATAAAATAACCGATCTGATAAAGGACTGGGAAGGGTTTATAACGTCGGTTATTAGAATAACTGATGTGATAACCCCTAGGAAATGGTTTATCACATCAGTTATTTAATAACTGACGTGGTAAAAACTCTGCCACTGGTTTTTTAGGTCAGTTATTAAATAACTGATGTGATAAACACCTCGATGTTTTGTTTTTACGTCGGTTTTTAAATAAACGACATAAAAAACTATATTTATAACGTTGTATGTATTAACGTCGGCGAAAAATCGACGTAAAAAATAAAAAAAAACCAATGTAAAAAATGTTTTTTGCACAAGTGATAGAATGGGTCCTTAAGATGAAGTATATCCTTGAAGAGCTTATTAGAAGGATCTCTTTAAAGATTCATTATTTGAATACACATGATAATGAGAATGAGTTACGGTTCCAAGAAATCATAACCCTTTTCTTGAATGCAACTAATGATGATCGATGAGAACAAAGACCAATTTCAATAAGAGATATTGTCATATGAAAAAAATGAAAAAATTAAATATTTTCAAAGTAAAGACATGATAATTTGACAACATCATGTTCATTACATGAATCTGCAAGTGATTCATGAATTTTATAAGGGGTTCATGAATTTCCTAACCCCCGAAGGTATCATGGGTCACAGAATCCTATAGAACATGTTATAGTCATGTTATGACTTGGATACTCCCATTCATGTGTCATGGACCTAGTCACATGAATTTAATGATAATAATTCAATTGAATTATTGAACCATCGGATCCCAAGAAACCTTTAAAAAAATTGTAGTCTTCACTGACAAAGTTCAATAAATCACTATTGTATGATTCATATTTTTATTGGATGTGAACCTAATAAAATGTTTACTTGTTAAGGACTTCTTGATAAATGAGATCACAACAATATCTCATGAATAGTTCTTATGAACAAGTATTATAGAAGAGTATGACGACTAGGGTATGAGATGAATGATAGGTGATATATATCTAAAAGAGTATTATATGGTGATATTAATGGATCTACCCCCTTATATATAAAGAATTTTACGGAATATGATGTGTCACCTGGTAGACTAAATTTTTCTCAAGGCACTGGTTCAGGACACCGCCAAAGGTAGAGGTGGGAACATACCCTCCATAAAACATAGTCCATGTCCCTGATGACATCACTGTTGATGGGGGAGATATTTATTGATACTCACCAATTGAGCATCAAAATATTCAAAAAAGAATTAATCCTAAATAAGAGCATTATTCCCACCACAAAAAGTAATGTAAGGAGGAGGTGGCTGAAGATCGTGAATCACAAAAGTCTCTAAGATACTCTTAATCATGTGAACATCAAATGATCAAATGAAGGAACAAGTTTTAGTGGATAGTTTTAATTATATCTTATGATTCCTCTATTAAAAAGTACATATTCTCTAAAAAATGAGCTTTAGAAACCATTGGTCTTGTGGGAGAAGGTGGATAAGATCCCCCAAGACATGTCGTTTTTCATTGGTTCGTGCCAGACAATCCATCTAGATATCCTTTGAAAATGTGAGGAAAACGTGAAAAGGTTAGAGTCATATGGATGTCGTAGATATCATGTGATGAATCATTGATGGGAAGGATTATTTTCCTAGAAAACGTCTGTGATATATCAGGAGACCATTGATCTATTGTAAAATAAATAAAAGGAAATGAAATGGGAGGAGGCATAAGCATATTGAAGTTGTAAAATGTCATGTGAAGCATCCCATGTGATCAACAAGACACCGTGAGACCCCAGCCACATGACCACCTCATCATATGAAAGCTCATCAGTATGTCGTTTTCATAACTCAATGATCCACAGGTATGTCTAAGAAAACTCGAGTGGTAATCATTCTCAATGAGGAAAAACAAATATATTTTTCCACCAAATTCTCACAGATATTTGGAGGGCCGTTATTGTTCAAGAAATGTATCTCTAATAGGTATAGTACTTTTCTTTGAAAATACCCCTATAATCTCGCATGCCCCTAAAACATTATAATATAAATCAAGGAAAATAAAAGAAGAAGGTGGTGGAAGCCTCTTCTAGTGGAAAAAAAGTTATGTTTCTCTAAAGAAGTCTATATCATAGCCACTAATAATCAGGTGAACCTATTTGATTGATCCGTGAAAGAGGCTCACGATGTCGTTTGGTTCCAGAGCCCTTTTCCAAGTCTAGTCTGGATTTGTGTTACAAAATATTTATAATCAAATAACCACAAGGGGTTTGATAACTATAAATCCCCTCCCCTTCAAAAAAAATTGAAATACAACCATCATGATCAAATGTATGAATTCTAGCCACATCACACTATTGTTATAGTGGGTTTCTCGGAGTGGATGATCTCACAAACATGATGTATTATATCTGGTAATATATCAGTGAGTAGTTGGAGAGATCATGCTCCAGGAATAATGTTCTTTATATGATTATTTATAGATCTAAAAAACGAAAATATTGTAGGACATGAAAATAAAATCTCATGTTTCTTCTAGATCATGTGAGTCATAAAATCAACATACACCGAATAAATCTAGGGAATTCAAAATATAAAAGATTCAATAAGGAATATAATATAAGTAAATTAAAAAAAAATATATGTTCTATAACCCTAAGGTGATTCATGTGATCCATCCAAGACATAAAAAAACACCAGCACAAGTCTTCTTGATCTTTTGATGCTCCTTTTATGCACTATTTTGGTTCCTAAGAAGTCCGGTGGACAAGTAAAATATGGCCACATGTTTCCCATGGTCATGACACTTTAGTATTGAAATACTCTCCTAGATCGTCACCTATGACATTAGGTGTCCTTCAGAAATGTATTTTGACTCATATTACAATGTCTGATTAGGACATATATGTCCTTAGGTAGTAACTAGGCAGGTCAGGTGGCTCTCACTATGCCCTTTTGGAATTCCAACCAGGTCTCACACTACCATCCAGACATGCTCTCTAGGGCATGTGATACCCTTTGAGACATTTCATATTAAATCTGGCCACACTCTCCGTAAGTTTCAACCGTATATTACGATGACACCAGGGCGAGTCATCTTGATCATCTAAAATCTAATAGAATGGTCATCCAGGTCATGAGATGGCTTCTAGGACAATTTATCTAGGTCTCAAAATGTTATTTGGAAAAGTCATCCAAGATCATGTGACAACCCTAGGACATTCTTCCCAGGTTATGTGATTTGCTCTGGAAAATACAACTAGATAATTTAATTTTATTTGTGAATTTCAATTAGTTACTATCATACATATCAATGAAGGAATTAAATCATGTCGAGAAAATAATCAACGCATGAAGAGAAACCAATTAGGCTCAGTCAATAATTGTAACCTTTGTGTGTAATCCCAAATCAAATGGGACTACGATGAATCTGGCTCTTGAAATAAACAAAATATGTAGGAAATATCACAGAGTATTGAGATCAATATTAAATCTCTAAAGGTAATTCATAGTACATAAGCCCCATAGCCTCATTAAATGTCATTAATTACTTATTATCCCCTATTTCTCGCACTGATCATAGCTCCTGCGAGCATAGAGATATGAAATAATGATATCATTTGTATCACAAGACTCTACAAATGAAAGGGAAACCATAATGTATTATACCCTTTCAATTGAACTATTATAACCAGGATATGTTGGATTCCTTTCTAAGGCTCACCTGTGAACTCATATATGTATTGAACTTAGTGTGGGTCCCTCGATGTCACTTAAATTTGATCGACCAGGACCCAATCATTCACATGGGTTGATCACTATACCTCAGCTATTATTGGAATGATAAATTAAATGAACTATATTAGGTATTATTTCTACCATAGTCACGATATGATGGATGAATCCCCAAGGACAAAGCTCCATATTATACATATCAAGGGATACCCAGTGTATAAGCCTTGCACCCATATGTAGTCATACAGATTACACTATATATCTTGTTTCTCACATTAAGAGTAGCTCACATGAGCATAAAGAGTTTCATTAGTCATGTCATTCAAATAAAAAATATCCACCAACTAAGGAAATGTCAACATCTAAGACCCAATGATTGGAATGATATATTCCTCATAACATAGGGGCATGTACCATGGGGTGAGTTATAAAGGAATGAATTAAGAAAAATAACTCTAATTCCTACCGTAAAAATGATATGTATGATGCCTTTTAACGGCCTGAGATCAATGAATAAAGAAATTTGATGAATACAATATGATATCTATAACACCTCAACAATTGGGAACTAATCATTCCCATGGGCTGATTGCTCTACCTCATCTGTCTTTGGACTAAGAAAAAAATGAAATATGAAAACTCAAATGACATCAATAATTGGGATTTCTAGGAATTATTATAGGGAAGGAATCATGAATAATTGGTTCCTCACACAAAAATTTCTTTAATATAAAAATTAATTGTACATGGAAAAAAGTAGAAGCAATACATTATAGAGGTCTTCAAAATGGATACCAAGAGCATCCTCGATATCAATTACCACTTCACCAAGAGGGAGGGACTCTATGGAAGAAAACCAACATAGAAGAATATCCCAAGAAGACAAAGATTCCATGAAGTATGCCACCTTTTTCCCCTATGAGAACTCATATATATCCTTTTTATATGAAATTAAACTGCACGGGCCTTACTAACTATGTTTGTTTTGATTCTTACAATAAAAAGATACATATGATGAATCATAATGGTTCAATCGCCACATCAATATATTAACCACCTCCTTTTTGGTAGTAAATTCTAAAGAACATGGTTACATAGATTAAATATATAAGCAGTTTCACATTTCTGTAAAAGGATTAATATCCTCAGATACATATTGATGTATTCATAGATGATACCCCGATCATCTATACAAAGAGATAGACATAACCTATAGTTTTTTAGGATACCTATTTCTATATCTGGATTAGGAAGAGATTCAAAAATGTATATTAATTCTATTTGAGAGTCCCGAAGTATGAAAAAATTCCCCCCAAAAGTGTGTGATGAGCTTGACCTTACATCCTCTCAACCAATGCGAGTACCTAAGTGACACTAGCCCTAAAAAGCCATGTTTCCACCTACATTGGTAAAGTAGTTCCATACCTAGTTATGGATAGGGAAAGTCTTGGGAGTTTCATTTGAATATTTAACAAATGGAAAACTTGATGTGAGTCATTGAACAAGGCCTTTAACCCCTGCAATCAATATAACCATCAAGAGAATATCATCCACACCTTAAATTACAATGAAACAGAATTCTATACTACACCTTGAGTGATACCTAGGTCCTGATGAGGTTCTCCATTGATATGTTTGTATGGTTTTAGTTCATGTCATGCCTATATTGTGTCATAGATTCAGAATAATTAATGTAATGTAAAAATTATGTTCTAAATTGAATAAATAATGAAATTATTCATGTGATGATTCTTCTAAGATAGAAAAGAAACTTGGATTCGGTAAGATTATTATATATTATTGATGACCTGGTAAAGAAACTCATGATAAAATTTCATTAATGAGGACACTGGGCTATGTTCCATTACTTTATAATTTTTTATAAATTGATTCTAAAAATATTTCTTATTCTGAGACTTATGTATATAGAAGGAGATGGTAGTATAGGATGTTTGTCCATGAAAATCAAACCCTTTATGGGTTTTTTATTTTCCGAACCTAGATTTAATATTCTGTTACTACCTTGACATTGTTATTATGATATATTCATTGACTAGATGTAATTATTAGCTATTTTTGGTGGCCTACTAGGATTTTATCTGACACCATACTCATGCTACCCTTGTAACTTGATAAGTTCCTCTGACTCTAAATATGTATAAGGGAAGGTTCCCTGCTGTATTTTTTGATTCCTCCATTGGAGCAGCGAAAATAGGACTCATATGAGGATCTTGATGCTATCTTGGATATTATTTTGTCCTTTTATATATTTTCATTCCATGTATAGTACTATTATAAAGACATTTCATTTTGATGCTTTATAGACATACAACATGATCATCATGATATATGATATTCCTTATAGTATTATTTTATATTTATTTCTTTAGATGTTATATATTTTGTCATTGATTTAATACTTCTTCTATTTATTGTATTACTACTGCCATTATATTACACTCTAATACTATGGAATAGTCTCCCTATAGAAACACTGTATGACCTCACTGCAAGTAAAAAGCCTATTCAAATTGGGGATATGCACTTGGGATCAGGTGGATAACTAGGCTTGAATAACCTTTTAGTGGAATCTATGCCTGGGAGGTTAGATAACTCATTGAAGAGAGAAATATTTTACCATTGAGCTAGTTCTAGGAGTAGATCCATTATCTATTCCTCTGTATAATATGGTACCTACTAAGCTCTATGATCTTAGGAGGCAGTTAGAGGATTTAATGGGCAAGAATTTTTCCTTACCCAGTATATATTATTGGGTTTCACCCTTGACATTTACAATAAAAAAGATGAAACCATTTGTGTATATCTGTACTGTCAATGGTTTAACATGAATATGGTTATGAATCGGTACCCACTACCTTTAATGGATGATCTCTTCAACCAGCACAATGTATGTTGGGTATTTTAAAATACCAAACTACGATCTGGTTATTATCAGGTTCTAGTTAGTTAATCCGATATACATGTTATGATATCCTATTTTATGTATTTTTTGTATGAGTATCTCATCATTCCATTCATTATTATGATCTCTCAAACAATTTTCATGGATTGGGTGAATAGAGTTTTCACCCCTATCATGATTAGTTTGTCTTCATTTTCACATACAACATATGGACGTATTCTCATACCCATAGATACCATTGTAAACCAAATAATATCATTTTGAATAAAATAAAAAACCTCAAATTTTTTCTATGATTGGTATGTGCCACTTCTATAAAAAAAGGGTTCACTTCTTTGGGGAATATTATAAGGGAACAAAGAGTATATGTAGTCATATAGAATGTGATTATTGTTGTTTCCTTAGAAATGTCCAAGAATCTGTTTGTTATAATGAATTTATTTGTGAAGGAAGGATATTTTAGGTTTCTCATATAAGATAGTTTGTGCATTTATGAACCTTTTAATAGTCTTAAAAATCAGGTTTTTATGATCCAGTGCTCTGTTGCATGTGATAAGGCCTTTCATGAGTTGAATGGAAGGCTTCCTTCTTCATTAATTCTAATTCTGCTAGATTCTAGAATACACTATATAGGTTTTTTGATGAATAATGAATCATGATAGGTATGGTGATGCAGAAAGAGGTTATATTAATTACATATAGTTGTTTATAGTTGATACCTCATAAGTGTAATTATCTGACGCACAACCTCGAGTTAGTAGATGTTGTCCACACATTCATGCATTCGCTGCTAGAATCACTATGTAATTAGTCTGAACATTGTGGTGTATACAGACCACAAGAGCCTCAAATATTTATGTTTGCTACCTGAAATTAATAACAAACTATTAACAAGAGTCCAATACAATCAAGATTTTGAATTTTATCTTCAAATTACTTATGGAAATGGTAATGTTGTAGCTGATGCACAAAGCTAGAAGAATTAAGCATGTGCAGTTCAAGAATCTAGTGAGGAGTGAATGTTGATGGCCCCATATAATGAGTGGTATCCGTAATTTAATGAGAGTCAAAATAAGCCTTGTCATACAACCTTACAATTTACCTCGTCCCTTATAGATAGGGTAAATAACACTTAGTTTTAAAATATTGATAATTTTTTTCTCCAAGAGAGTACTTCTAGTGAAGACCAACATTTAGTTTTATATGCAGATAGAGAGGAAATCCTATATAAAAATAGATATTTTGGTGTTCCTATAGTCATGAGAGAATAACTAAAGTGATATTCCAGTACATCTTAGTGGAAAAATCATCTAGGAATCTCCAAGAAAAATGAAGATAAATTTCACTAGTATTGATATCCTAGGATTAAACAGAAGACAACATGTTTTATTACTATGTTTTCCACATATAAGAAGATTAATGTGGGTGAATAGAGACCCATTATATCGTTACATTCATTTCTTTCCCAATAATGTAAATGGGAGGGTGTTTCAATAGATTTTTTAGTCAAAATTTCGATTTATCCATTAGGCATCAACATAGTTTTGGTAGTCTTGTATCTACTGACAATGGTAACCCACTGCATTCCCATTATAAAGACTTTCTCAATTGATGATATGACAATAAAATATTTATGTACGATTATATAGCTAAATAGGGTAACTCATACTATCATTTAATATATGTATGGTCATTTTAAATCATAGTATTGGTAGGGGTTATATATATATATGTGGTTATGTCAGTTCAACTGAGTAATGATTTTCACCCTCAAACAAATGATCTGTCAAAATGGATTATATTAGCATTATAGGGATTTATCTGAGCATTATTCCTTGATTTTAGTGGTTCTTGGGATATGCATATCCCTCTCATCGTGTTTCTCTACCATAGTAGCTTCCATGAGATGATTTATATCGATCCATAGAAGGTCTTATATGGTAGTCCATTATGTTTACTCTTATGCTATTAGAAGAATGGGATGTAGTTCTTCTAGGTCATTGTATTGTGTAGGAGACATGAGAGATGAGACAACTAATCAAGAAGTGTATGTATTTTTGAACAATCTATACAATAATCATATACTAATCACCAATAATTTCCTCTAGAGTTTGATGTCTTGGACCATGTTCTCTTTTGAGTGTCACCTACACCCAGGATTATATGGATATAGAGGCAATAAAAGATGTAACATTATTATAAAAAGCACTTTGATATTATAAGAAGACTCACAATTGTAGAATATCAATTTTTATTAACTCCTAGGTATTTTTAAATGAATTTTTTTACTTTCATGCTTTATATATTCTCCATTATCATGCCATCTCATCTAATAAATTCGATCCTGCAGAGGATGAGTTAGATATTGGTACTTCATTTGAGGTGTATCTAATATGTATCATTTGCTGGAGGATAGAGGATTTATGAGATTGGTATATCCATTTTGCATGATTTTTATAGAATAAAGATAATGGTTTTGATGAGACTTGGGTGAGGGAGGCTGATGTATGTGTTTAGTGGCCTGGTTTGTTTTCAGACGGTGTTTCATCACACCTGGAAGAGAACTCAAGGATGTGTTCTTTTAACGGGGGGGGGGGGGGACTTGAAAACCCTCATTTTCTATGTGGAATGTAGTCTTTAAATTTCATTCTAATTTATTGTATTATACTTTTAATGGATTACTTTGAGTTCATGGAATTTTAAAGGATTTCTAGTCTGTGTTCTGAGATCGAAACCATAGTTGAAGAAATAACTATGATATATTTTTAGTAGAAATCATGAAACCCTTATCATAATAATTATCTGAACTGTGCATGTTAGAAGATCCATATATCATTTTTGACACATATTTTGTCAAACCGTTTGGCCAACCATGTGGATTTTATATTAAGTCAGATCTTAGCATATGTATGTCGGGTGATTTGTTGAGCCTTAAAAGCAAATTGTGAGAAAATTTTTTTTATAAGATGTACCATTTTCCCTTAATGATTAATATGTTTAACCCTTCCATATTCTTTCTTCATTTAAGATAATATCCTCCCTTTTTCCTCTCGTTAACAAACATCATTCCTTAACCAATTTCATTTTATTTCATCACCATCTAATGATAGAATCAAGAGATTTTGGTCTCATTGGGCTCCTCTAGGTAATCTCTTATGTCCTTAGACTTAGTTGATAACTATTTCCATATTAAAGATTCTATTTTTATGAATTTTCATATACAGTATTTTTATGGAGTTGAACCATTATTCAATTTTATTCTCATCAAATGAAAAATAATGGTTGATACTGGACGATGAGAGTGCAATAGGCATACGGTATGTGGTATATGAATTTTCCCTAAACATTCTCATCATTTATAAATTGTCACCGTTGTGAACACATTGTGTTCACCAGGAATTGATTATTATAATTCATATTCCATTATTATAATAATGTTACTCATATTCTATATCCCTTTTATAATTGATCATCACACCATTAGAGGATCATAGCTCAATGATATTCCCCCCAAGTATTTTCCCCCATATTTATGTCTTCGTAACCCATGGAAGGATTATCTTCATCGCCATTTGGGTGTGTTAGAAAATAAAATGATAAGGGAGGTGTTATAAATTAATTAATGGCCATTTAAATTATAAAATGTATAGCATGTACAAATGACACATGAACCTCCCAAGGTAATTGTTGCAAATTAATAAGTGAATCATAAATTTTTAATGGAAATTACATATATATATAACATTGAAAATTTAAATGTAGTTGAATGGTTATTGGTTTCATGTATTTAGCCTGCCATTGCATAGATATGAATGGTTAAGGAACATACCTAATAAAGGATTATGTAATTACAGTTATTATTGGTTGAATGCCCTTGATATTCTATATCACATAAATGAAAGGTAATGGAATTAATATAAAGAATTAATTTTGGAATGAGTATTGCATGTCCTAAATTAACTAATTATATATTTATAATCTTCTTATTGCATATGTACCTTTTTACCTTTAATGTATTGTTCAGATTTGAGCTGGCATTGTATTCCAAGAGAATTCGTTAAGCATTTAGATTATTACATTTCAATTCAAGGAGTTGTTCTCCATGTAAGATATCCACCATATAAAACAGAAAATCTCAAATATAGGATGAATGGCATGACATTGTAGGATTCCATCAAAATCATTCTGGATATTAGGATGCCTTGGATACACTCAATGGATCTATATTGATTTTTTGTACATGTGGTGCCATGGATTAACCCCATTATGCCTAGTCATGCCGAGACTGTGATTATCTTGGAAGAGACCCTTAGACTCAGTTACAATTCATTAAAGTATAATTCCATGCATATTTCCCCTTTTATTACACACAAACCCCATTATTCCAAACGGCTTGAGTATCTACTATGAGTTGTACGACCTCTGAGGTCAAGGATTGATTTGTTATACCTTGGATCCACTATTAATATCCTTATGATATATTAAATTTTTTAACACCATCACATGGTTTTTTTTATATAAAATAAACATAAATGAATCAACTTAATTATATCGGGTTTATAACGAATACCTACTGAGGATGATGTAAGTTTGAGTTTTTATTTTGGAAATACATTTAAATATATATATACCTCAATCAAATCTATTTATATTCATAGAATAAATTATATATTTTCTAATAATTATGGCCTACTGATATTTATCACAAATCCTATTCGGACGGCCGATGGTATATCATATGAATATGTGTATCCAAGTGTTAATAGGGGAAAGAGTCCCCCTTTGGATATCTACCTTTTTTCATTCTCTAGGATTGATCTTGGTAGATGTAATGTACCAACCTAGGATTGACATTACCAATTTTCTGATCCAGTAGGTCACATAGCCTTATGAACACCTCCCCATATGATGGAGGCTTCTTAGTAGTGGCGAGGGTGTAAATGTGCCATGGTGGGGAGACAATACCCTCATATTAGAGTGGCATGATAGATAAAACCATAAACATAAAATAGTGTAATCATATGAATAAATATATTGAATAATAGATAGTGGAGGAATAAATAATTGAGTAACTGAATAATAATTAAAATCCACATGTAGAGTCATATATATTGATTCATGGAATGCTTATAAAAAAGTAGAATAGGGACATGCATATATAATCATGCTATACAAAAATAAAAAAAGAAAAAAGGTTATCCACATGGATCTTGAGAACACACTAAGTCCAATGATTTTACTCTCTATATATAAGTCAAACATATCAAAACAGTAATGTCTCATTCATGCCCTTATCCACACATGTAGACATGTACTCTACACAAGTACCAATGGAATCCCATGTAGGGTGTCAAATAAAATCCATTATGAGTCAAAATGATACTATAAGATCGTGAAATAGTGTTAATACACAACATCCTAGATATAGTGATAGATTTATCTATGGAAATTCAGGATGGCTAGTGTGCCATCATGTCAACAATTAAAAAAAAGGATGTGGTGTGTCATCCCACTATCCAAATACTGTCAGTGGTGTGAGACATCTTGCTCGACACCTTATGTAAGGGATCATGTAAAAATAATTCCGAAATGAACTCTTACCAACTCTCGGCATCCTATATCATGGTGAAATCAAAATAATAATAATATAATCCATTTGTAATTACCCCTCACAAATAACATTTACTAGACATTATAATCAAATTATAATAATCAATTTTAATCATTCATTATAACATGAATAATGGGGAGTCCATGCCACCCATTCATAATTCATTCCATTATAAAATAGTTATGGAATTAAAAAACATCATTAATAATCAGTTCCATACAATCAACACATTTAATTAAGTAAAACTAGAATGTTCGATTTATAAGACTCAAGGATTCATTATAAGGTATCATTCCAAAAATGACAATTACCAACATAGGAAATTCCAATTATACAATTGTAAAGCACATAAAAGTTTACATTGGTAAATTTAATATTAAAATAATTTATTAAAACTCATTTACAACCCAATAATAATGTTATTGATGAATTCTAGGTATTTAAAAATTTACCTATAAAGGGAAAGTCCAGACGACACACCGAAGGGGTGTCCACAATAGAGGTCTTGAACCACCAATCTACAAAATAATGACCAACAACTATATATCAAGGTGTTTGGATCAATTTAATATGATGATCTCAATTACATAGTGAAACACGACATGGAAAGACTTGTGGAACTAAGGAAGAGATTTAAAAAACCAAGAGTCTTGAGAAAAATATTGAGACCACCAATATTAGGGCTGTTAATTACTCATCATCTTATCGAGGCCTCATATTTGAAGTAGGTTGGAAGAAATTGAAGAAATGATCTAGAGACCAATAAAATAATGATAAATAGCTGACACCTAAACAGAAGAACAAATATTATGTTTAACATAAATCAGATGGGAGTTAATTTTATATCATATAGAGAAATATTTGATGCTTCTGATAGGTATTGATTTATAGAAAATGTGATGAATTTATCTGAAAGACTTTAATTTTCATGAGGTAGAGCTATGATAGGTTAATAGGAGGCCAAGTACTGGAGAAAATGAATGAGCAATAAAATAAAAGGGTTAAATTGATTAAAGGTATTTTAGAATTGTCACCCTCAATACAGGGGGTGCATGGTTTGGATGTATGGTTTTCCAAACAGTACAACAACAGAGCTCAATCTACTAATGATATAGACTCACTACATATTAAAGGTGAATGATTTACCTAACCATGCTAAAAACTGCACAAAACCAAACTGTCAAAAATCATCAGCATTTAGACAAGACTGTTCCTAGAGTCGCGCAATTGCAAATAGAGGATGTGCCTTCTGCTGATCCTCTCTCTCACCACCACAAAATTAGTAGAGACCATGCGAGATGGATGACATAGTATCTACTAACCAAGAGGCTAATATGTTTTTCCAAATTGTAGGTTCTATGATCCAAAAAAGACTAAAAAACCCTCACGACCAACATTAATCCAATTTTTGACATTAATAGATCCATTAAATGTAATTAAAACTAAAAAATTATCCAACCCTTAGTGAAAAGAGGATTCATTTTGACCTCCCACCATGAAACTCATCCCAGAGTGGTCCTTATCAGGGAATATTGGTACCATTAGTAAATAGTTTTTTCCAATGATCACATATGTCATCTTACCAATCTTGGGTCTTGTCTTACACCAAACTTGCGAGAGTGGAACCTGTACGAAGGTAACTAACCTACCTTGGGGTGTATTCTCTCTGAAAGGCACAATATAAACTACATACTCCGTGATGGATGAATCTACATCCAATACTAAATCATCATGATAAAAATACAATAGGTGGTTCTGGATAATATGGAAGATGTTTAGGCATGTCAAATACATCCTGTATTGACTGGTAATTCTAATGGAGTTCCAATTGGTAATCCACTAGCCTGAACCATTTCCCAACATCAAATGATCCAATGAACCAAGTTGAGAGATTATAATTTCTCTAAACAAGTAAATGTACCAAACTAGGAGAGAATCATAAGAAACACCGGTCATTGACCTCAAACAATAGAGGTCGCCAATGTCGGTTGTCATAAGATAGATGTCTCGAATGAGAATTCATCATTCACTTTCTGATCAGTGGGACATTCTCTATCTTCTCCTGAATGAGATATGGCCCAAACATAGCTTACTCCCCTACCTCTAGCCAACACATAGGTGAACGTAAAGGTATAGAATATAAGGTTTCATAAAGATCTATATTGATGGTAGTCAGAAAGATTGTATAGTAAAAGAACTCGACAATAGGATTTTGGTTCTCCCATGAACCCCCAAAGTTGTGGACACATGCAGAAATCTGTCCTCTAAAACCTAAATAATATTCTCTATATATCCGTTGATCTAAGGTTGATAAACCATTCTAATATGAACCTGGGTACCTAAGGCCTTGTACTACCCTTCATGAATCATGATGTAAAGAGAGTCTCTCTATAAAAAATGATAGAATGAGGATCTCCATGAAGACATATTACCTCCTTGACATAGAACATCGATGGATATTCTACTAATAAGGTCTATATAAAAGGTATGAATGGTGAAACCATATTCAAATAATAAATGACAAACTACCCTATTTCATTTCTACATAGTGATCTGGGTAATCTAGTAATTAAATCAATCGAAACAACATCACATTTCCACTCATGAATGGAAAACATGTGTAAAATCTAAGACAGATGATGATGTTCTCCATCACCTAGTGATAGGTGTAACACTTGTTGATAAAGCTAAAAATATCTAATTTCATACAAGGCCACTATTACTAGATCCTTCTGTCTCGATACATCTTGGTGACACTAGGTCGAACATTCCCTACCAAGGCTTGAAATTCACACATCAAATCCTCTATAATTCCAGTTGGGACTCAATCATGTTCATGGAATAGTAGAGTTTCATTCCTATCCATGGTCCAAACATAATATGTATTTTCATCGAAGAATAATTCCATTAGGAATAGGTATTTGGAATCAGATAGTTACATCATTCTTACGTGTTCCAAAAGAGTAAAAGACACTGCTAACGCTGATAGGATAGTCTAACCATGGTCCTCCTAAAACTCAATGTTAATGTTTGAGAATAACAACATGAGATGTCATTGACCATTGTTCTCTTGAACTACATGAAATTGAGTTCTATGTCTTAGATCATCGACTACATAATTACCTTTACCATGTATGTAGTCAATCTCAAAATACAATTACGGCAGGTATTTAAACCATCATCATTTTCGAAGGATTAAATCTCATTGTGAAAATTTTTTTTGGAGTATTTTTTATTAATGTATAAAAAACAATACGCTCTCTATATATATAGTGTCTCCAACAACATATATAACCAAATACCAAATCTAGATTGAGGTCAAGCACCAGGTAATTCCACTCGTGAGGCCTTATCTAACAAGACCGATACATGATGACTCACTCATCCAACATTAGAATAGTTCCAAACCTATTACATGATTCATAATAGTAGAAGGTATTTCTCCATAATCTCCTTGAAAGAATCTGTATTGTTTCTAATGTCAAGCAATCAAAAACTCATCAAAGGATACTTCACTAGCTTATAACCATACTAATTTCACTCCGTTATTTATTAGACTTTTAAATGATGTTGTAGGATGAGATAAATCCCATAAGAAGTTTTATAAGACCTATATATCCCCATGAAACTACAACTCTTAAATTATCTTAGTCCAAAATATCTCTTTACTCTGATTTGATATGACCAGGATGTCATCATTTTTGATCCATAAGTAGAATTTACCCAGAATAACATAGAGAAGATTCTCTCTCTGTGTATTCAGTAAGATCCTGTGATGGTTTAAATGGTCGTTCCTAGATAATGAATACAATAATAAATCATCAAAAAATAATATAATAGATGAATCTAGATACTAGTGGCAAACAAGATTCATATGATCCATTAAGACTATTGGTGCATTCATGATACCTAACGGCATGTCAAGGTACTCATATAGACCATACCTACACCGAAATGTTTGTTTAGGTATGTTTGATGACATTAAATGAACATCATGATAGACCAACCATATATATAACTTTTAAAACACTATCTATCCATATATCTAATCAAGTAGGTAATATATTCTGGAAAATGGAATCACATTATTCACTACTATATTGTTTCAAAGGTGGTAATATATGTATTGTATGAGGGTATAATCCAACTTAATAGTCAAACGAACTGGTGATCCACCAAGGATAAGTGTTGGGGGGTATAAATCCATTGGCCTCCAAATCCTCCAATTGCTTCTTGAGTTACTAATGCTCCACATGTTCCATCCTATTAATAGGAATGGTTACTTTTTCTAATCCAGGAACTAGAAAATTAGAGAATACTACCTCTCACACTAATGGTAGAAAAGATTATTCACTTGGAAATATGTCCCTAGAACACTCCATAACAAGAGGTAAAACAGTGGTCATAAACCATTTAATAAAAAATAAGGATTAGCGATCTGAGCCATCACACTACCCAGACGATACTTCTAGAGTCCCGATCGCATTGATTTAACATCAAAATCTACCTTATGCACATTCCAATCAACCTGTGGTGATGTAAAAACAATCTAGGGATAATATCAATCTATATGGTCTTTATCGGGAACTAACCAATCCATATCGATGATTACCTAAATTATTGTCATGTAATGTAAAAAAATATTCCATAAGAAGAGTTATCAACATATATCTAGGAGATATTCCTTAAAACCGTGAACACCCTTTGATCATATACATTATGAGGTATCAAGAATCATAACTCCATGAATGTTTTTGATCTCAAGGATAATAATCCCTATAACTGTATCATATTAAAATGAGACAGATGAAACTATTTCAAATAAATAAGACATTAAAGTGGAAGCTACAATAATAGTACTTTTTTTATAATTGATGGTAGATTCCTCTTATCCTCCGACATAGGATGGCCAATATTTAACTAGAATATACCATAGAATAGAGTCACAATTGTACTATGCTTAGAAAGGCCACACTATTTGAACTAAGAACCATGAGTCTGACTAATTCTACATTGACCACTATCCTGGTCAAATTGGTTGGTGGTATTTCATCAACATGAGTGAAGGGATCATAATGGGACTACTCATGAATGTGGTGTAGGAGTGGATACCCACTCTCTTTGTATTGGTGAAAGATTCATATAGAAACACTGGATATGACCCATCATAGAACTGTATCTTCAATCAAATGGATCTATTAATAATTGAGGATTCATATGACCTAGATTCTAACATAAGTGACACTTTAAGAAACTCTCTGCACAAGGATCTTGGATGCTGATACACTTATAAGAAACCTAGAAGAAACATTGGATGCTGCATGAAGAACCATATATAGTTTTTGTTTCTGAACATCCCTAAATCACACCATTGTCTTCCATTAAATTTAAATTTTTTTGGGACTGGTTGATGATTTAAGAAATATTGGACAACCTAAAAACATTTTCTTGCAACCAGATGGTTTATACCATCATATCCTTAAATATTGTGGGTGTAATGTTATAATCACCCACTATAGTAGGGGATAACCACATAAGTTTAGTAAAAGAATAAAATTATTCTTTATTAGACATTCCACCGTTCTTCATGTTAATTAATTATCTATATATGATTTCCCTCAGTGTTCAGGGTGATGAAATAGTTATAGAATAAAGTATATAAATCTACCCATATCACAACTTCATGCTGATCATCCTAGGAAATAAAATCCCACCACAACTTTATATAATCATGTATCATATACACTGAAATCATGAACCTCTAATTTGGAAGAATATCCAAAGGCTGAAATATTGAAATAATTTCGTTAAGCCACATCTCAACAATATGGGTTCCACCATTTCATGAAAATGTGGGATGATTATGCTTCTATAATTCTTAACTCAACACTTCCATAATTGAGGTAGGTCAAAAAAATTCCATGAAAATTCTATAGCATTCATAGAATGATTTCGTGAAAGTGGAAATCAGTGCCAATACCAAGAATAAGAATTGGATCTATAGGTAGTACTATAGGAAAAATGAATGGAAAATTAAGTCCCTCCACATTAGTTTCATGTTCTTCATTTCATTTAGGGAGTATGACTAGAAGAAATCATGACAACATCAAAATACAATGGTAAACACATTCCTCTGAATATATTTTTACAATTGAAAAGATTGTAGATAGAAATATATGATAGGTTAATAGCCTATATATATATATATTACCCCTTTGACATCTCCTAGTTCCAGGATAGGGTAATAAAAAAGACCATTACAAGCCATAAAAACATAAAAGGAACACCAATTACCCACTTCTAAGGATGGGTTAAACTCTTGATCACTGTTTCAGGTGTATAAGTTGAATGTATTTACATTAAAAGTCATATTATTTTTAAATCATACTTGTTAAAATATTTATGTCTATATAAATGGTTGAATTAGATGGATCACCATTTCTAATCAATAAGGGCCCATACTCCTTATTAACCAAAATTTGTTGTCCACTTAACCCATACCATAACACATTTTATCCCATGTGACAAATGTTCTGTGGCTCATTGTTCCATTATTGAGTTCTTATGATGCCTCATTGAAAATATATAAGTCAACTCTATTAGTTTAATATAGACACATAATGTGCCAATTATGTATTGGAATACCTGTAAGAATTTCAGAAAATTTAAATACATAATCAAGGCACTATCAATATTAAATAGGGAAATGAACACTAGAAAGAGATGTTTCATGGGAAAATTCATGTCATATCAATCATATTTTTTATATAATGATTCATTTAATGAAACACCATAATTTCATTGCGCCTGGTCAAAATGAATCTTCATATCAATAAAAACACTAATATAAACAACTTATAAAACTGTTCCACCAAATGGTGATGTTGTATCAACTATTACTAACATATTAAATAATTGTAATTACCCATCCCATGAAATTTGGGTTTCCCTTGTATATGAGTTACCTACAACTATGCATAAGGTCAATTAGAAATTCTATTAAATCCTATTCTCCATTATAATACTCAAATAGTAAGACAAGGGAAAATACCATTTAATACCAATTATAATGTCCTTATCTTGAATCCACTTAACTCGTGTCCCTATTTAGTAGGACAAATAGCCTCAAGAATTCATCCCCATATGCTAGATGATTCAGACTATTTGCGAGTTCATAATGGTGGTACTATGAAGATACTATACTCTCATATCAGAGTGGAACAATAGTTACGTCCATAAACTGAAAACAACATTACGATATGAATAAATTGAAAAAATAATAAATAGGAGAAAAATAAATAACTGAGAAACTGAAAAATATTCATAAGAAACATGGAAATATCCAATACCTGGATACATTGAATTATGATAAAAAAATTATAATGGTTAAGAATATATAATGATGGTATACAAAAAGAAATAAATAACAAAAGGGGCGATACAATAGCATCTCGAGTATATTCCTTATCATCTCCTCCTACGCAACATCTTTAAGTTGGGCATATCAAATATTTGTAGTAGGGAACTTTCACTTATCCATACCAACAGACTAGTGAACAGCTCTGGTGCCAAAGGCGGCCTATGTTGGGTGTGAGTTAAAATACAAGTAGTCCCCCACCAACAGGGTCTATACATAATCTACATAGTGGTCATAGAAATATAGTGTGATGTTATAAATGAATCAATGGACAATGATGAATAAATAAAAGACTGGCTACTTAAGTTCTTAAAGGACGCATGATGGATCTATAAACATTAGATCATGGTTGGAATGTGATAATGATAAATAAATAAATATATATAGTAAATATATATATATAGTAAAATATTGAACCCACCTATATGAAATCAGTATTTATATATGTATGTGGCCATATACCGAGAATAGTTTGTGCTAAATGGATCATGGTGTAACTCAGACATCCACTACAAGTCTAAATAAGACTATATGGACCATTAATATGGTAAATGTACTACATCCCATAATTTTTAAGATACATCAGGCTTGAAACTTTGGATGAAGAGTTTTCCATCATGTCAACACTCAAAACAAGGGATACATTTCATCACGCTATCCATTCCAATATTGTTAGAGGTGTGAGAAGTTAATCTCAATACACAATATATGGGGACATGTAACAATCATTTCTTGACTAAATCCTTTCCATATATTTACATAAAAATATCAAGTATGAATAATAATAATAATATAATCCATGAGTAATTACCTCTCATGGATAACATTTACAAATACATTATAATCAATGTATAATAATTCAATATTAATCATTCACTAAAACATGTAAAATAGAATGGAATTTCTACCATTAAAAATTATCTATTTTTAAATATTTCCATTAATTTAATCAAAGTAAAACTACAATGAACAGTCCATTCCACATAATCAATCCATTTACATCACTAAAACAAGGAAATTCAATTTATAAGGCATAATGCATAACATAGAAGGATCAATGTTCAAAAGTACAATATCCATCATGTGAAATTAAAATTATATGTTTTCTAGGAACATATAAAGTACCTTGGGTTCATTTAACATTTATAAAATAGATGAAACCACAATTACAACCCAATAAAAATGCTTAGAAGGAGTTATGAGTATTTAAAAAATTATCTTTAAAGGGGAATTCTAGGTAAAACACACTAGGGATTTATACAATTGAGGTCATCAACCTCTAACCCATTAAACAAGGATAATCATGCATAAATCAAGGTGCATGGATAAATTTAGTATGAAGAAGAAAATTAAATAGAGACATGTGGAATAGTTTAGTGTGAGAAACTATAGAAATGCTATGAAACACCAAGAATATTAGGCAAGACAAAAAGACCACCTACCATAGGGATGTCGACAACTGTACATTTAATGGAAGCCTCATATTTGATGTAGGTTGGAAAAAAATGTGTAAATGGTAAAAATCCATGTAAATAGGGGAAAAGCTCTTCCACCAAAATAGTGAAACTGATCCAAAGTTGAATTGGAATAAGAAGGGAGGGGATTTTAGATCTTAATAAGTTGGATTCGATGATTCCCATAGTTATATATCTAGAAAATGGTTGATGATGTTTTCTCAAATCCAAGATTTGGCATGAGGTAGATAAATGGGATGAGAAGAGGAGACCATATGATGAAGAAAATGAATGAGGGAATAAAGAAAATGGTTAAAAAGTGATTAAGGGTATTTTTGACTTTTCACCATCGAAATAGGTTTTCACGATTTGGCAGCATGGGTTTCCAAACTGTGCACCAACTATGATCATGTCACTTCCCATGTAGAGTCCCTAGTTTACTATGGATCAAAATTTCCCTATCCATACCCAAACCATGTGAATCCACATTATCAAGACTCTATAGTTTTTCATATGACAGTGTTTTTAGATTCAAATGGTTGTATAAAAGACCATGTTACTCATAATTCCCCTATATTCCCCCTCAAAAGGTTTGTAGAGACTGTGAGGTAAAAGATATAGAGTTTTTAATAATCTTGTTGGCTTATATTTTTGTCCAAAATTCTAGGGTTCAGAGTTCTGTAAAATCAATAGAAAAACTTGTATTCTCTATGACTACATTGGATAAAATTAATAAGGACAATTAAAAGAATTTAAACTAAAAAATGAATCTTTCATTTCATAAATTATGGGTCATTACTGTTGGAGGTAACTGAGCCGTAGCTCGGGAGGTTTGGATAGTTTTTAGCCTTTTGATTCATTTTGTATATCATGTATTGTATTCTTCTTTGTATAATTGTTTTCATACATTATAGAGAGATGAAATACATAATCAAATTTTGAATGCGATTCATCATTGAGTTGATTTTTCTTGTTGGATGCTAATTCTTGTTTTCCATTTCTTATTTATAGACACCAATCTCCCTCTATTTATCTATTTATTATACCATTGGGATCCACCCTGAGATGAGGGGGGATATGCCATGTCCCAACCAAGAGGGACCCATTCTGTGACTACCCAAAACCCGCCTCCGATAGGACAGGGGCCAGAGACAGTCACCGACTAGGTATATAAAAAAATTTGATGAATTTTCCTGAGTATGTGTACACACAAACACATATCTCTAATCCCAAAATGTTGAAAAGTAAATGTACTAATAAAAAAATCATGCATACCATAATTTAGGAACCAACAGAGTACGACAGGAATGTAATGTTCAGTAAATCACAACTAGGATAGAATACGAGTCGACTAAAAACAAAGAGTTGGTAGAACAAGGTCCTGAAGCTCATTTGTAGAAAACTATACCTGAAGGCTAAGAACAAGAATAGAAATCTGAAGCTGTAGGAACACACCTCAACTATCTCATCTCATTCTAATAGCCATATGGTCCAGATCCACCTCAGAATCTATCAAAACATCAATGGTTTTCCCAAGGAATGACACTTGTTGGAAAATCCCATTTAGGGGTGAGTGAAAATTTACTTAGTAAGACACACTAAAACAGAAAGTAAGATACCATAGAGGGAACATCATGAATATGATACCAAAAAAAATTACGACAAATGGAAAAAATATTATGCACATATATTCAGATCAACATATGTATATTTCTAAAAATCATATATCTAATACATCCAGGTATACTAATAAAGGATTCAATGACTCAAGGTCTCATCCACTTCCATCTACACAGTTCCGCTCATAACATGCTCATTATGGGAGATCTCACTACTCGATCAATCATAAACATGTGCATAAAACATGACTACCAAAAGTACCTAAGAGAAAACTAGTATCTCTAAATTCTTTTTAGTTTCTCTGAGGCAACTAGTCTCGTTAAGATATGGTGTGTCGTAAACACATGGAGTGTCAGAAACACACGGATTGTCGGTATCACATGGAGTGTCAGTAACAAATAGGGTGTTGATAAGTCATGGAGCCCCCAGATTATGTAGTGACTGAGTAACATCAAAACATCAAACATTAAAAATTTCATGAATCACACTCATGAAGTCATGTCACATAGAATGGAAATAATCTGATCTCGATAACTAGATATGTGGTCCTCCATGATGAGGGTTCACTTGGGGGACTCCTCATCCTAATTGAAGAAGCATCATATATATGGGATGGTTTCCCATGTAAATATTGATCACACCTCTTTCAAAAACCCAATGTTTTATACTAAGAAGTGAAGTGAGGATCATATGGGCCTCTTGGTGTGATAAATGATCCAACATGATTAGTCAACAATTAAAACCGAGATGAGAGAAGTCACTTTAGAATATGGGTCATCCTCAATGATGCAAACATGATCCAACATTGAACCATCCTTGGAAAAGTCCAAGAAAACTAAATCAACCTCCATTTATCCAAATAAAAACCCACGAAGTCATATAAAATGGACCTCCCTATCGCAAGGGTACCAATGTTGTAGAGGGATCATTAATTAGATGATCTGTTTGAATGATATGACCATTTAAGTAAAAAAAATCCTGATTTAGGTCAGGTCTGGATTCGACCTGACCTGCCAGACCTATTCTACCATCTCGACCCAGTTCAACCCATGGGGTTCAGCTATTTTGGTGAGACATGCTAGAAGAACACACTAGGATGGCTGGACCTGGCCCGTTGGGTTGCTGGGTCTAGCCCGCAAGGCCACAATAGCCGCATAGCCCCTCTACCCAAGACTATATGCATGTTATAATTTATTAGCACCACACATAGTTTTCTAGACTTCTTGAATCCACCTAGTCAATGTGGCACCACCATTGTCAATGAAATTGGTCTCCTTATCTTAGCTCCCTTATGACTTCTCACAATAGTAGGTTCTACATGGACATCTAGCTATGTACATGGAGGCCCTCTCTAGGTCCCTTATCAGCACTGCGGCTTCCTATTGTAGGCCTGTGGCCACTACCCATGGCACCCGCTACTGTGAGCTCCATTCGACATAGTCTCACATAGACATTGTTCTAAGGAAGAAATCGCATCCACACAGGTTCACTGCCATGTTCCACCACCAATCACTGATGCCTTCATGCTGGTGGGCCCCTCTGTGGGCCACTAGATTGCCTCTAGTTCTTCGTTTTTGAAATGGAATGACGGATGCAATACTTGGGTCACTTGATTTACTATGCTTGGATCTGTTCAACGTCATGATTCATCAAGATGAAAAATCACTTGAACAAAAATATCTCCTGAATCACTTCGATCTACCTATTGTGACATCTTGGTTCTAGGTTCCTCCCAATGGTTCCTCGTACCTAGTTTGTCACATGGCCTCATGCACATTTCCCCTAATTCTTGAGGCTTTCAACTAGTATGGAGGGCCTTGGGTATGATAGTGGGGAAACTATTCCCTCATTGGTAGATCATGATCAACAGAATAAAAAATAATAAATAGTAGTAGAATAAAAATAGCATAAAAAGTAAACAATAGAAGACTGAATGTAAATAACAACTAGAGGACATATACAAATGAAGTGTGTCACATATTTCTAGGAAAGCAACTAAACAAGACAGTATACTGGAAATAAAACTGAACCAAAGTAAAAAATAAAAAAGGAAAACTCTTGCAGCATCAGAAGCCTATCCTTGGTCCTATTATCTCTATCTCCAACCACCCAATTAGGTACCCAAGGATGAATGGAGCTTGCCCTTATCTACAGATACAACCATATAATCTGTTTCGGTCCAAAAACATGACCTAAATAGGGTGTGAGACAAATCCATGTAGGAAACCACCACAAGATCTATACCTAACTATCACTGAGTATATATTTCATGTAATAATGGAAATATAGAAAATAATTAGGATTACAAAAAAGTAAAAAATCATACATTTTCCATTTAAATTAATTATCATTTAATGGTCATGATTCCATCAAGTATCACAATAGGTGTCCCATATGAATACCTAATAGAATCGAATCCAAGCATGTGCTTTTTATTGGCAGACACATCACAAAAATTAAATATTTATATTAACCCTTTAGGTAGCTCACACAGTCTAACCCCTCTATCCATGTAAAGCAATAAAATTGAAAAGACACTTTGAGGAAGAAATCACCATCAATACCCCCTTTGGTTTTCCATTATAACTAAATACTCTATGGAGAAGCACACAACGTCAATCCACCTGGTGGTCTCATTACATAAACTATACACACTCTGAGGGAGAACTCATTATAAATCCCCCTTGTGGCCTCATAGCATGAAATATTATAGACACACTGAGGAAGCAACCAACGTCAATTTACCATGTGGTCTAAATACCCCAGGTTCTCATAGCCCTGAGCAATTCAATCATGCATATATGATATCATGAAGTCCAAAATAATATCAACTACTACATGGATAAACAATTCTTAGGCATATCACAAGCATTTAACAAGCCTCAAAAGGCAATTAGTTCCATCATATCAATCAAGGAAAATAAAATAAGGTTTGTCTTACATGCAACCTATACCAAATGGCCCTAAATATTCAAACAATTAAATGCACCCATGCGGTGTTCCTTAAACATTCAATATCATAGAATACCATAGAAAAAGCCCTTAATCCAACATTCAATCTATGGAAAATTAAATAGGGATTAATTTACTTGACCAGAAATACCAAAAACATTGTTAATTGTTACTATGACATATACCCTAAAAAACAAACATTGAAAGGCAAAAAACCACCTACTGTGATGTTGTATGAATAACACTCTCCAATGTTGGCCCTTCAATGAGCCTAAAACGTCATATATCTAAAAAATGTAAAAAAACTCAACCTTGAATAACTAATGAATGTTGATGAATCAAGAGGAGAGGCTCTACAAGAAGTAAGAACACACTGTGGTGATTCCCATGTAACTGACATTGTTTGTTTTGATGATTGGATGACAAATCAGTGCCTTGGAAAAGAATTGTCAATTATGGATGCTCCTTCACGAGGCACAACCAGAAGAATATGAATATGAGTTTTATACGTAACCCTGGTCCAATTAGTCAATTAAATAAAATGTACACGGTGTGTATAGTTAATGAACACAACATGTATTTTCCTTCAACCAGCCCCAGATATTAGTAATCTGCCACATCACCCCAAACGACCATGTCTTGAACGTTACACACCCATGAATCTGTTGTACATTTTAACTGGGTACACCACATGTGACCTCTAGCACACAACATGTACTTAATAATTTTCCAAATTATCCCCAAATTCTCATAATACCTGAAATCAAGACCCATTACTAAAATGAAGATATTGGTTCTTACAAACTTCCCCCATTAAAAATAGTTTTCCCCAAATTTCCCTAACATGGTGGAAAAATATACCCTCAAACACCTCCAGCCACTATGATTGTAGATCGATCTTCCTCTCCTAAGTCACTTCCTACACTCATTTGTGCTACCACAACACTCGAACCTGCGTAACATACTAACCATAGAGAAGCTTCATGCTTCGATCAATAATCTGGATATGATTCTCCTCGAACAATGCTTCCACTTCCAATAGAGCCTCCTCGGGTCGAAAAAAATTCGACAGGTCTTAGAGGTAATGTCATTGCTAAGAAATGTGGAAGACATCATGCATAGACTGGGACCACTGATGTAACTACAACCTATAGGAAACCGGACCGACTCTCTACCAAACCTCAAACCTACCAACGTATCTCAGTGAAATATTTCCATGTCTCTTAATCCTTATATGTCCCAACATTGGTGTTACTCATTGGAAAAATTGATCTTCGACCTCAAGCTCAAGAGGTCATCAATATCGATCGACATAAGAATTATTCTGTGACTGTGAAGTTGCCATTCTCTTTCAAATCTACTCCACCTGCTCTGTGGTCTCTTGGAATAGATGAGATCCCAACGTAGAAGCCTCCCCTACCTCCATCCAACATAGGGGTGATCGGCAAGTCCTACCATAAAAATCCTCATAAGGTTCCATCTAAATCGTTTCATGAAATCTATTATTATTGGAAAACTCCACCAGAGTTATGTGCTTCTCCCAAGAACCTCCAAAATCTTGGACCCATGCTCAAAGCCTTTCCTCCAGCACTTGAATCGTGCACTTTGACTAGCCATCTATTTGGGGATGTTATGTTGTACTCAAAAGTAAATTTTTACCCAAATCCTTCTGTAACCCTTGGTAGAAACTTGATGTAATGCATGTATCCCTGTCTAGAATGATAGAGTTCCAAAACCCATGGAAACGTAAAATCATTCCCATATACAACCATACAAGATCATCACCACTGAAGGTCTCCTTGATCTATAAAAAGTGTGCAACCCTTGTGATCCAGTAAATGAAAACCCAAACTACATAATTCCCTCTAAGAGACCTTGGTAAACCTATAACAAAATCAATCGCAACATCATTACACTTCCAGTCACGAATGATTTACACCTGTAGAAGCTCAGCTTGTCACTGGTGCTCTGACTTCACCTACTGGTTGGTTGAACATCACAGGAAAATACTAAGTACATTTCTCTTTATACCTAGCCACCAATACTCATGATGAAAGTCTCGATACATCTTGGTGACATAAGGATGAACTGCCGAAGTTGAATTATGAATGTCCCACATCATCTCCTAACATATGCATGTTAACACCCACATGCATCCATGAAAGTGGAAGACCTCATCCTCACATACAGTCCAATCTGGAATAAGGTCCCCGCTTGACACACCCTCTCATAAGACAAGGACTTTAGAATCTAAAAACTGACTCATTCACACTCAATCAAGTAATGTAGTGGTAACAACTAAAAAAGAAAGAAACTACTACCATAATCTTTTGTCCACCTCCCAATGCATTTCAGGGAATATAGACATGAGAATTCACTCACTACTACATTATTAAACTTCTTGCATCTGATTCCTCCTACTCAATGCATCATCCAATGCGTTTCCATTCCCAGATATATAGGCATGCTCAAAGTCAAAGGACAGAAGGTACTCCACCCCCTTCAATGTCTCAGGTCTAGGTCACGTTGGGTAAATATATACTTTATACTTTTGTGATCATTTTACACCACAAAATGTTGTCCCATAAGGTAATGTATCCAACAATTCAACGCATTAACAACTATAGCCAACTTGAGATTAGGCATCGGGTAATTCGTCTCATGTGGCCTCAACTGCCGAGACTCGTATGCAATGAAACCTTCCCCCTGTATAATCAATAATCCCAAACCAATACCGGATGCATCATAGTAAATGGTGTAACTCATTCCGAGCACTATATAAACTAGTATTAGTGCTGATGTCAACCATCCCTTCAGATTCTAAAAGGCTGAATGACTAGAATCTAAAATCGAGTACTTCCCACCCTTATTATTTAGGACTATTAGTGGCATTTATAAGCATGAAAAGTCTTGTATAAAGAGTTTTTAGTAACCATACATCCCAAAAAAAAACTATGTATATGAAATATGTTCTTTGTATTCTCCTCGAAAACTAATTCTCTCATTTAATATGGTTCTTCTGATACTTTTGTCTCTGAGATAATATGACCCAAGAAGCGAATCTGGTCATTCAAAAGTGGTATTTTGAGAGCTTAGAATATAATTGATTCTCTCTCAGTGTACTGAAAATGATCTCTAGATGGAAACCATGGTCGTTTCGGGTGTGAGAGTACACGAAAATATCGTCCAAAAAAACACCACAAATGAGTCCAGGTATGGATGGGACACTAGGTTCATCAATTCCATAAAAACTATAGGAATGTTTGTGAGACTGAACCATGTAACCACATACTCTTATAGACCATACCTACTCCGAAAGACTGTAAGAGTTATATCTAATGGTATAATTCATACATGATGAGAATCAGATCTCAATTCAATCTTCAAGAACATTCAGGCTCCTCAAAGATGATCAAATATATCATCAATCCTCAGTAAGGGATATAAGTTCTTAAAAGTCATCTGGGTTATCTTCTGATAATACATACCAAGTCTAAGGGTTCCATCATCCTTCTTTGAAAACAGGATAGGCGAACCCCAAGGAGAAGTACTAGGTCAGATAAAACCCCATGCCTGTAACACCTCCATCAACTTCCTGAGCTCCTTAAACTATGGTGTAGACATCATATAAAAAGGAATACACACTAGTGCTTCCCCTGGTACAAGTTTAAATGAAATTTCTACCTCTCTATTTGAAGGTAGACTTGAAATGTGTTCTAGAGTGACATCCCTAAAACAATCTACCACTGGAGGAAAGTCCTTCAATGAAGTCTCATAGTCATCCATATACTGACTAGAAAACTAGGATATAACATCTATAAACACATGATGCTTGGATATAGATATGCTCTCTTGGACATCCCATTCGCCCTTATGTAGAAACAGTCCTTCCTCTAATGATGTGAAACTCACCCTATGATGATAGTAATCGACAACAAACTAGAAGGGATCTATCAAGTCCATCAAGAGAATGACGTCATTGCCAATCATCTATAAGACATAAGTTCTCATAAGAAGTGACACCCACAAACCTAAAGATTTTATCCCTTGAACAAACTTACACTAGCCATTTTGTCCCCCAATAGAGTATCTTCCATCATGATATTAGTAGAAGTAAAGATATAGAGCCCAAGGATCACCACAATAAGCATAGATATAAAGATATGGGAAGTACCACTATCCAAATGATAATAAACTAAAACTATGGAAACCAAAATCGTACCTATATCTATAGAGGGTCCAAGATCCTACTCCTGTTTGATCTGCTATAGCGCAAATGTTGACCTACGTCGTAGACCTTTGAAGCTGTCTGAGATCCCTGATCTGATCCAGCTTTATGCTATTAAAAACCATGTGTCTGACCACTGCAGCCACGACCACCTCCACCTCCACAATGACATGAGGAACTCTAGCCCCCTATCTGATGTGGGACTGGTGGTCCTGCTCTAGGATGAGGAGTAAATATAACTCTTCTGCTAATAGATGTTACAAGAAGGACATTTCAGAAATGAAAAATATGTTCCATCTTGCCGCAAAGATCATCACCCAAATCGGACTATCAGGAAATGAGGTTTTATATCTCCCACATTTCCGCACAGGTAACACACCACTTGGCTACCTGATGGAAAACCCCGCCTACTCAGATCTCTACAAATAGACTCCCTACAGTGCTTCCTACTATCCGTTGGAAGGGTACAATATTTGGATACTGAACTGCCTTGGCCTACAACTCCATAATTCATCAGTCTACACTCGATGATCAGCACTTGGATTACTATAGAAGATATGGAAGTCAACTTGAATATGTTCACATAAGATCGGTTTTCATTCCTATGACCATCTTCAAAATTTCTCTCCAGAAATAACTCATCGCTATCCAGAATGGGTGTGAAGCACTACAGCTCTGTGAAGTGAGAAGAAAAATCCTTAACTGATAGAGTACCATGCTCCAAACTCATTAACTCTAGGGCTCAGTCGGCCCTCAATGTCTCTGGGTAGAAGTAGTCATAGAAGTTCATATAGAAATCACCCAAATCCATAACCCGTAGGCATCCCTGCATTGATATAACATCCAACCATATCTTAGAAGTATCCTGAAGAATGTATGTCATGATCTTTACCCTCCTCTCAATAGGTTTCTCCAGATGGTCGAAGATAGATAGCATGGCTTCTAACCATGACTCTGCAGCCTAAGGTTTTCAATCACCTATGAAAGTGGAAGGATTCTACTGCTAAAAATTTCACGTCAACTCTACTATAGACGGGGAAAGATGTGGTGCTCCCTAGAATGTAGGAGTCATCCTCATAAATACTTCACAAAACTATGCATCGACCCCTGTATCTGGAATGAAAACTTTTTCAATGAAGGGAACACCGAGAGGATCTATTGGTAGTCCACGATCAACCATTTCTAGTGTCTAATCATTTCCCCGAACCTGGAATACAACCAGAGGAAATATAGGTTTCATGAATCTACATGGTCAATCACACACCTTAGTATTAGTTTAAATAAATAGTGACTTAGAAGTGAAAAATGGAATAGAGAATGAAAATCATTCATTTTTTTTGAAAACAGGGTTACATGGTGTGTATGGATTCATCACGTCATGTTCTCTTAAGCCTTTACTTGGGCGTGTACTTCTTCCAACCATGGTCATGCTACACCCTAGGCACCCAGTGTGTTCTACATGAGACAAAAAATTTACTTCAATGTTCTATCTTTCCCATGTACTTATACATGGCTTGAACTACATGGTTCTCTTAGAAAAAAAACTACAGGTCATGTATATTTCAGACACGACTTGTAGAAGAAGGATTTCAATGACCATTGTCATTGGTCACACAGTTGGATACATGGAACACCAAAATAGGGCATGTATTCCTAGTACATACAGTGTTCAAGAAAATATTACCAACCCATGTATCTACCCACACAGTTGGTCATATGGTAACATATACACAACATGTAGAGAAATTAAATAGTGTGTACTTAAGAAAAATATTTTCTTCCTAAAAAGAATGATACATGGCATGTATTCATCATCACACACTGTGTGTTCTAGGTTTATTCGAATAGTAAGCCTCATAAACTAATCTAGAAACCCATAAAAACACTAAAACATGCATTAAAGTTCCAAATTATGATCTGTGGGGACCCATACTCCCCTCAAATCAAAGCCCAAAATCATATTCATATATATCACAAAGTATAATAGTGAAAACAATAACATGATCCACCAAATTTTGATCCATGAGGGCCCATAACACTACAGGGACCATAGTATGGAACCCATTCAAATGAAACATTAATTTTTCCAACACCCTATCAAAATAGAAAGTGTTCTGGCACTTTATCTTTCATAAAATCATGCATATCTTGCACAAAATATGTCACAAGAGTATATAATCAGCAATGTATCCTAAATGACATGAAAAAATGAATGACATGTGATCTCTAGAAAATTCCTATATGACGCATGATATGGAATAACATCATCTCATCGAGTTGCAATAGTAATAGAACCTCAATGATATAAATCATAACATAAAAAATCATGTCAATCACCCAATGATGAAATCAAATCAACTGTAACAATTGAAAAACCAAAAAAATTGCAATAATCGAGGTAACTTATCTCTTCCTTTTACACAAGTTAGATACTCTTAGGCACAACATATTACCAACTACCCATTCCTTCTTATCCATGTCTATAGGCTCTAAATAGTTAGACAGAGAAGAAAAGAACATCCTTTGATTCCACTTTGTAACTTCCCGGATTCAAGTTCCATCCAATGTTGTCTTGTACCTAGTAGATCACATCTCCACAAGAGCATTCCCGCAAATGCTATAGGCTTCAGAGTAGTAGCGAGGGTCTTTGGTGTGATATTGGGGAAACTGCGACCTCATTGGCAGATCATGTAGAGCAGAATAACAAATAATAAATAGTTGCGAACGAAAAATACCATTGAATAAGTATGAAGTAGAAAATTGAAAGTAAATGTGAAGTGGAGAGCATATATAAATTATGTATGTCACATATATCTAGGAAAGTATCTCAACAAGAAAATTAGATAGAAATACAACTGAACCAAAGTACAGTGGAGATAGGAAAACACTCGCAGCATCATAAGCCTATGATTCTTCCTATGCTATCTAGCTCCATCAAGCCAAACATATACCTGTGGAAGAAGGGAGATTTCCCTTATCTACACCTAAAACCATATAATCAGTTCGGTTCAAAAACCATGACCCAAACAGGGTGTGAGATGAATCCCAGTATGCAACCACCAAAAGATATGTTCCTAACTGTCAGTGAGTATATGTAGCAGGTAATAATGGAAATGCTGCCAATAACCAGGAGTACAAAAAATCATGTAATCATATATTTCCCATTTACATTTATTTACATTTAATTTTAATCATTTATTCATGTATGTATCACAACAGGTATCTCAGAATACTGCGTAACAGGGCCGAATCCAGCATGTTCTTCGGCTTGTAAGATGCATCACAAACATTCAATATTTATGTTAACATTCTGGGTAGCTCACACATATAACCCCTCAGGCCAAGTAATGAAGTAAAAAAGGAAAAGACACTTTGAGAAATAAATCTCCACCCATTCTACCTTTGGGCATTATACAACAATTACAGACTCTATGGGAATCACTGAACATAAATTCCCCCTAGGAAGTCTATTGGTGCCAAAATTTGAGAAGAGGAAGATCCAACACAATGCCCTTGGGGATGCCTCATAATTCTCGTCTGCGTATCCCCGCAGCACCACGGCCGGCATGAAGCTACCCCCTCTGTGATGCCGTCATAAAGCAAGGATGTGGAAGT
The DNA here is from genome assembly GCA_963277665.1 of Viscum album. NCBI lineage: Eukaryota > Viridiplantae > Streptophyta > Magnoliopsida > Santalales > Viscaceae > Viscum > Viscum album. The sequence continues at coordinate 831,634,553 of OY728159.1, read as the reverse complement.
CTCCACAATATAAATTGACATTTGGGAAGCTACCACAGAACAAGGACACATGAGGCTCCACAATTATGAAAAAAATGCCATGTGTATTCACACCAAGTGAGATATGCATCATAGTGCCTCTTTCCTATGAACATCGGGCTCCCCTCGAGCCCAAAGGATGGATCCTATGACCTTTATCCTTCTTATTTCTCAAATCTCAAATCATATCTTGTTGTGCGAACCATGGGCTCTTCAAGGTACTTTAGCAATGCGAAGTTCATTTCCCTTTGATTGAATTCAACCCCTCTTCAAAGAGAGATTCCCTCTGTGGATCCCATGGGAATTCACGATGGAAGGGGATCCACAAGGGGACTCAGGTCTTCATGGAGAATTTAATATTTAATAATTACCCTCCCTTCACATGAAACCCTCATGCTAAGGCAGGGTCACTATGCTTCACGAAGCACATTTCATTTCAATCCTATACTTCTCATGGAACCCTTGTTCATGAAGCACTTCTCTGTGAAAGCCTTTACCCTTCAAAAATCACCATCTATATGCACCTATTCCATATGGCTAGGTTAGGCCACATCACATCACAAAGCATACCACTTCACAAAGCCCCTCCACAATATGGATCATTATTGCTTCACAATGCTTCTTCCTATGAGCCCCTCTTCTTTGGAACTCCTTTTCCCATGTGACCCTCCAGGTTTTCACGAAGTGATTTCAAAGTCCCTTGGGGCGGGGATTCATTTTGTGTTGCATCTTCTCATGCTTCTTCACATAGGTACGCCAATGGCTATATATTATTCTCACAGCCATGCTAATGTGATCCCCTCATTGGATCACTCCATAACACCCCAACCACACCGCATTGCTGATGCCCTCCCCTTTGTCAAGGGCGAGAAGGTATATGTTATGTATGTCCTAGGGGGTGCTAAGTGAACCCACCTCGTCCGAGCTGTAGGATGTTAAAATGACAAGCACCATCATGTGCAGCACATGATGTTAAACTGTGGCCTCACCCCATGCATCATACATGGGGTGCCCCATCCCAGATATTCTATATTCCCATTGATTTCCACGGGAGTGAAATAATCCTCTGATGGAATGAAATCCTCATTGTTTGGGAGACGTCTATCTACGGGGGAGGGTACCCACCTTGGTGTAATCCCTTACCCTTTCTTTCAGGAGGTAGCATCCCTCCTCTTCATATATTCTTCTTGGATAATGACCAGAGGTTGGATGGGAACCAAAACCCTCCTCTCTTTCATTCCAAATATCTCTCCCACTGGGCTTTGTCCCCACTCAGGCCTCCATCCTAGAGTAAGTCCCAATCTCTATCTCCCTGGGCTGCTAACCATGCGTATTCCCCTGTTTCCTCTTTGGACTGCTAACGACGTGTAATCCCCATTCTACTTCCCAAAGACACACCTTTGTGTCGTGATCATAAAGTATTTTCTGCCTCGGGTTTCTCATACCAAGAATGACTCCCATGGGCTTTGAGTAAGCATCAACCATGAAATCATTATTGGGGTTCCTAAGAGTGTAATCCCTAGCACCATTATAAACTCTGGGGACTTTGATCCTTTCCAAGGAAATGTACATATGAAGCCTCCATGAGGTTCAATCCCAATAACTATTGGTCCTGACCCCCTTCACATCAGTTCACAAACACCTCTCCCAAACTATGTGGACTTTGATACTTGCCTGAAATGATACATATGACATCTCCATGTGGTTCAAGGCCAACACCCACTGGTCCCAACTACTTCACGTCGGTCCAACCCCATCTTGGATGAAGTTAAACTGTACGCCCCCTTTTTTCCATAAAGACACTAAAAAATCCCTTATTCAGTGGTAAGCCATTGTTAATCCCATCTAGCTGTTAGCTGTTGTCATCCCCCCCCCCCTCTAGAGGTAAGCTATTATCAAATCCCCATCCAACAGTTAGCTGTTGTACTTTGCAATCGATGATTAGTCATTGACATCCATTTGTTGGTACCGACATCCTTGGTCTGTCCCAGTAGTGTTAGACCTACCTTGGGCTACTCACCACACATAATCTCTGGTGTATCATCAGGTCATTTTCCCCAGCGCACACCCAGATTCTATGCCCCATTTTGAACTACGTGGACATTGATCCTTACCAAGACAAGGTAGGTAGGACACCTCCCTTAGGTTCAAACCCATCTCCCATGTCTCATCATAGTCTTTCCCTCGAGCCTATGTGTTTTAGGAAGGTCATGCCCCAACCTGAAGTTCCACTTCCTTTAGGTACCATCCATACAGGTCGCCTCCTTAGGTGTCCCATCGCCTCACCGAACTAGGCAGACTTTGATTCCCAACCATAGTGATAGATAGGAAGTATCATTGAGGCTCAAGCCTAGTAATACCATCACCTTCATGAAGGTTCTATTTCATTTATCCACCACTTTATTCTACTCTCCATCATCCATCATGGTTCTTAATCGGGATGCCACCTCCCGAAGAAATCATGCCACCCAATTTCTCACTACTCTTAGCATCAATGTTCCCTCTAGGGGTTTCACCCACCTGATGCACTCCAGTTAGTGTTCTGAGCTGTCTGACCCATCTCCTCTAGATGTTAAACTCACAGTATAACCTATGTTAAATATGGGAAGCTGAGGGAAACCTTAGAGACTTTCCCATGGAATATAATTCTCACATTCAACATGGGTTGCCTCAGGCTTCTGTGCCCTTGAGAAGCCCTATAATAAGTGGAAGAAACCCAAACATTCTAGTGTTCTAGCGTCCAGACATGCCAGGGATTTCCAATGTGACTACTCCCATAACAGAAGATTGCAGCCCTGACTGGACCCTTTAGAAAATGTCCCTGAATATGTGATAGATGTTCCAGCCACTTAGGATGCACTACTGGGTGCCCACGCCCCATCTCCCCTTATGAGTTCATTCAACAAAGGGTGATAAACTACCTCGTTAGCCAATATGAGGATGAGGGGATTATCTTGGCTCAGGATATGGACCGCCATGATTTAAGGGAATCTACAATTCATTGCCACTGACACCCCCAGGGGCCGCATACGGAGCCACTGCTCCCCACTCTGATGCACAACAGTTCCAGGAGCATCTCCCTAGAATGTTTAAATGAATCCCTCCCCTACGATGATGAGGTGGGTGATATCCGAGCCATCCTGATAGGTATCTCATTCCAAGGGACCCCAATGAGGTCCCCCACTAGGCTGCGCCAGCACCGCCACTTAGTCACATGATTCGAGGAGCGTGTAAGCTCTGCGCTTGCACCGCTTGCCCTAGTCTAGTTGACCTAATGCCAGCGTTGGGCACAGAGTGAGGAGAACACCCTCCAGGGGGCATCAACGTCAGCAACTTCCATGAATCAGGCCACCACTGACATATATCATCACCCCCTATGTATGCTGAGTAGGGGCCCTCATACACCATGCATAGATCGTGGCCCCAACCACCCCACATGCAGGCTGGGTCGACTCTCCAGGTCGTCGGCACAGGGAGTGCCCACCATAGACCGACCCACATCAACGACACCCAGTATGGAGGTCCTCCCTATACCGCCACCATTGAGAACATGGGTCCTCCCCACTTCTAAGCTTGACGTGGAGGTCCGCCTCGTGACACCTTCAATACAAATGAGGGTTCTCCCCCCAATAGTGACACTCAGTATGAAATCCTCTTCCGCACTCATGACATCGTGTATGGAGCATTCCTCCTGCCACAGGCCGCTGACGTGGGGATGTCACATATCTGATCATTCTCCATCTTGGGGGCCTATCCCATGTACTTAAAAATGACTGAAAAATTCCTCATTTCCTAAACAATCATAGGAGTGAAGTTCAGCCCCGCTTCATGGGAACCCATCACAGAGGTCATTCCTGTGTTCGGTATGACCAGTTTGGGGACCCTCCTCACGCTGACACTACTATGGGAAATAAGCATGGAGGTCCTACCTATGCTCATACCAGATACAGAAAAGGTCCTACCCTCTCCAAAACATTCTAGGATGATTCCCTATTAACATCATTGAATGGACATGGAATTCCTCCCCATGTTCCTTTTGATATTTGTCCAGGTGCTCCCTGCACCCCATCTCACTCAGGAGGAATTCCACTCTACCCCCGCACCTGTATGACCAACGGTCCTACTCATGCCAGAAATATAACCTGTCCAAAAGAACCATCCCGGTGTAGGAGGGCGGGTCACCACCTCCATAAAAAGGATTTAGGTAAGATTCATACCATGATTAAAGTAGTCTACTTCAAAGACAATGATGTGGAATACGACTCAACGATTGAACCCTCACCTAAATCCTCCATGTCAACCGCCGAGGCTAGAAAAAGGTGTATCAGCCTTATACTTACTAAATGAATTGTTCACTAGATCCCTACCTCCATCCATAGATACATCTAGGAAAATTATTTTTTGGCGTATCCCCAGGTTCTGCCCGTGCAATCACCACCATCATCGCCATGAGCATTCTCTACCTTGACCAGAAATCACAGAGGGTTATTCTGGGGACCGATGGTGAACAAGAAGTAGCACGGTCCACTTCCAGAAGCCATATTACCTGCACCAAAAAATTTACTAGCCATCTTTGATTACCGTGATGTGGTGGAAAAGTCACTGTACTATTCAGAGGATAGCCCACGATGCGGCAGTTTTTTAGCGTGCTCACTGTATTCTCCACCGGCCAGCTTACCATCTCAGAGGTCTGCTTCCTAACTGCTACCAGTTACCCATACGCCTCCAGGTGAAGAGTGGGGAATTGTCGGGATGGACCCCATGTGTGGACCAATGAGCGTGTGGGATATTCTTGTAGAAGACCATTTCCCATAGATTTTTTGGCCAGTTGCTGCACTGAATTTCAGTGCACCAGAAGAACTCACCCAGGAGGAGGATATATGTTTTTTCCAGTACCTCTGGGTGACTCATTTACATATTTCTCATTTACGAGTGGCCTACCCCACGAGTCAGGTGCACTTCGAAGACATCGTCCAAAAATGTCGTCTGGTTGATTTGGTTGAACTTCCTGTGGCCCCGCGCCCAAAGACTCCAGGCTAGCATAGGACACTCCGAAAAACCTGGTTTCAATGCTTTAACGTGCTAAACAAGATTATCAAAGAGAATTCCACCAACGTGGAGATCCATGGATGGGGGATATACATGGCCCTCCAATTCAGTTCTATCTGACACCTGCTTGATTTTTTGGGAGACATAGAGGATATGACACTAAGAAGGGTCATGGTTAACATGGCCGACCTGCCGAGGGTTAAGAACGAGCTAGAGCTTTTTTGAGAGGACATACCTCTTAAATGGAGTATCAAACCTATTTGATCCATTGGGAAGGATTAATCATCAACATAGAAATGTACTTGGTCTTATCTTGCCCACAGAAGCATTGGTCCTTACCTAAATCCCAACAAAGCTAATGTGCACCTTGGAGTCGTCAAACCCTCCGACCTATCAGGCTCAATGAAGAAGGTGGAAGACAATCCCAAAAAATTTGTGTTGTTTCAGAAACTCACCGAACAAAAAAAGATGGTCGATGAAGTCCTTGTTGAATGTGTTGTGGAGTGATGATCGGACTATAGTGATCCTCAACTAGGGCAGTAAGGGCAGACACAAATTCCCCCCAGTGAATTACCTCAAGATGACCCTGACCATCCTTCCCACATAGACAGGGTTGAGGCTGGAACATACAGAAAGAGGGTGTGGTATGTGTCACCCAATCATCCTGAACGGCGTGACAATCCTTGAGACCCAACATAAGTTCTCATAGTTGTTCCGTAGGTCATTCCGTTAGCCACTCCATGAGTCGTTGTTACTGATGATCGTTGAAGAACCTAAAAATGAACTGGTGGGTAGGGATCCCCAAGAGGACAGGGATACCCACCCAGATGATCCCATGGAGGCCCTCAGTTTCCACCGTGAGGCAATAGAAATGTGACAGGTGGCCACCCCTCCAGAAGGAAAAACAAATATGGTGTGGCTGGATAATATGCCAGCACCACCATGTTTCAGAAATCCCACTTTCCCCCCCTTCAAAGGGAAAGGGGACACACTGTAGTATCTATCCCACTTCATCTAAAAGTGTGGACCCTTGTTGGGAACTTCGGCGCAGTAGGAGGCTGCCAGACACTGTTGTTTTGTGCAGAAATTGGAAGGGCCTACTACATGGTTCCACTTATAGCATGCACGTTTCAGGATATCTTACTACTCGAGCTACCTGATAGAATTATGTAGAAAAAGTGTACCAAAAGTACACAAGGTAACACTAGGGTCTCAACCAGTTGCATAGTTTCCTTGAGACATCCCATATCACAAAGACACTGAGTGTCAGAAACAGCCGATGTGTTAGTAAGAAACAAAGTTTCAGTAACACATGGAGTGTCAGTTACACATGGACTGTCAATAAGTCATGAATCCCCCAAGTCATGTATTCATCGAGTCACAACCAAGCATCATCCATTAAAAACTACTTATATCACACTCCTTAGGATTGGTCTTGTAGAATTGAGAGAATCCATTCTTGTTACTCAGATAGGGGGTCCTCCGCACCCATGGACTACATAGCGGACCCCTAACCCTCCTATAAACATCATCCTATATAGGGGATAGGTCCTCATGACAATATTAGTTACACCTTTTCCTCAAACCCTATCTAGGAGACCATGAAGAGAAGTGAGGACTAACAGAGACTCTATCTATGATACATTCTCTAACATAGTGAGTTATCTTTCAAATATAGGATGTAACAACTCACATCAATATATGATTCATACCTTATGAAAGGAACATGGTCCTACATCAAAACCTCATAGGAAAAGAAAAAGGTTATGATTTAAACCTCTTATGATCCAATTAAAACCCCCCTAAGCCATCTCAAAAGGTATGGCCTTTCGTATGGTTCCCAATTTCATTGAAATATCATCAATCAGATGCTCCATATGAAGGATATGGCTAGTTTAGTGAAAAGGCTAGATCCGGGTCTGGTCTGGGGTGGACCCGACCAACCGGACCTGACCCATCGGCCAAAATGACTCAAACCAGCTCGACCTACCCAGCCCAGTTCCACCGATCCAACCCAGTTCGGCCCAGCCCGCTGGAACCAGCCCATTGGGCTGCTGGAGCGGCTCAACACTTCTTCCTCGGATGCATGCATGTGCCTATTTTTCCACACGAAATACATTCCACTATACCGCGTACCTCCTCATGGTCAACACGGTGATGCCAGAGTTCACATAATCAGTCATCATGTCCTAGATACCCCACATATTCTTGTACCCATATGTTCTTCACAGTCCACTAGATGCGTACACAATGGCCCTCGCCACATCCCCTATCAGTGCCACAACCGCAACACATGTCCCCTACCACCACGAGCAACCTATGATTTGGTACATCCCATACCACATCTTGTTTCCACTGCCGAATCCACATGTGGTACCCGCTTCCACTAGTCATTGGAGCCAGCACGCTGGTTGACCCTTCCACCAGCCACCGGTTCACCTCTGATGCTATATTTTTTTAAATAGAAGCATTTAATTTATACTTGGTTTGCGTTATTTACATTACTTTTATCTGATTGATGTTACGATTCATCATGATGAAATAATAATCAAACAAGAATATCACTTGACTTTCTTCGATCTTTCTTTCACTATCATCGTCACACCTCTAGAAAGTCATTTTGATGCCAGATATGTGATATAAGATAATTTCACCAAGGATAGAGTGCACAAAGATCGATTGATCACATCATGTCGAGTTGTGGTCCAAATGAATAATTCCCATAAAAACGAAGAATGGGGGGAGAAAAGCATAAATCCAACTAGAGAAACCAAAATTCATCGATGTTCATGTTTATTGTTTTCTATTTCTATTATAATGACATTAGAAATCCAACAAAAATCATACCATCATTTTCCCATAAAACCCCAGAAATGTAAATCACCTCCCCCAACAAAGACCTATCCTTCGGACAATCTATTTTTTGATTGGTCTGTGTTCATCATGGAAATCCTGAATAGTGAAAATAAATCAAATCAGAAATTCCATACCACTATTTGGTTTTATCGCTAAAAAAGAATAGTCATCATGTCATTTATATGGGTAAATATCCTTTTCATCCGAGGTTCAAAATTTATTGTCGATCCATGATCTTCTTACTTTCATTGAGAGAGCTTCATATAATTTCCTTAAAAGAATTCCATGGTTATAGTGAAGACCATGAAGTCTCTAACAAACTCATATTAAATGAAAACGCATCATTGAGTCTGTAATAAAATATTTTTCTAAAAATATTTTAATGACATTTATATACAAATACTATCTTTTATAACCGGCATGAGCCGTACAATGTTAGGCCTCCCATAAGTAAAACACCCCCTTAAGAACTATGTGATGGTCTCTGATTTTCATTCTGTGTTTTATTTATGAGTTATTAGTATTTAAAAAATAAAATAATTTTATTTAGTAATTTTAATTATGGTTACATTCTTTTTTTGTTATTCCACAAAAGACATGCGCTGACTAATGTTATGTATAAACCAAGGTAAATGCACTACTTCGAGATCAACATTACCCTATGATTTATGATCCGGGCATGAATTTATGTTTTTTTTCACTTTATATAAAAATTTAGTTTACGTGTGCTATTAAAAATTGGAAATTATTCAAAAAAAAATTCTAATAACATCGAGACTTAGAATCACACACCGTCTTTGTGACTGGTCTCAGAATCTTCACAAATAATTTCTAGAAATAAATTCAGGAAAATATGATTCATTACTACATATTCAACCCTTGAACACAACATATTCCCTCTCTATAGGTAGGAATATTCTAGAATATAGGGATTCATTCATGGGGCCATCTGTCCCCCTAGATTAGGGATCCTTTTAGTTGAACACAGTTCAAAAATTCAACCATTGGATGGATTATAATGATAATATTTTAAGGATGATTCTATGAAACAAATTTCTATCCCATGGGTTAATTTTTATGTGGTTAATTTTTTATGAATGTAATATATTTTTTAGATGATATTCTATGATGAAATGAATAAGGTATATAATATATTGTTTAAAAAATATTTATTATTTTGATTATGTGTTGGGTGGGATTAGAATGATATAACACTAAAATCCATTAGATGATGATTTAAATCTCATGGGATAATATGATCTAGAATGGGGAGGTAAACATATTCCGTAAAGGACTCTATCTACTATGATTTTATTGAAAGTCTTACTTGATAAGGGAAATAATTGTAAAATGGGTGAACCTAATCCACTATGATTGTATTAGAAGTTATATATGAAAAATGATGTTATTTTATAATATTATTTATATTCAACATATATATTACTTATTATTATCATATGTTATCATTAACCTAGATTCAGTATTGATTATTCCACACTCTTATGACTAATTCCTTTTTGTATGATAAATCCATATTTTTTGACATATGATTAATGATCATTGAATGTTTGGGAACCACTTTTTAATGATACGATCATGATTTAATACCATTATTCTTATCTTATTCTTATTTATGATCATTTATTTATATATATTATGTTTAATTATACAACGGTTTTGAACTCACCATTTCTTATGTTTCATTTTTCCAATGATATGAAGAAATGTATTATTTAGTGTAATTATAATTAGGGTACAATGTGAGAACAAATTTCAATGAGTAATTGAATATATTTCCTAAAATAAGATGATTATATATCTAGTTTCCAATGATAATAATCCTTTATGGTTCTGTGGTGTATGTTGTTATGAGATTTACTAAATATTAATCCCAAATGATGTCAAGTTTATCCATGAAATTATGTAGTCCTGTCACCATTTAATTTTCTAGAATGGATATCAGGATTTGGTAAATATATAGGTCTCAAGATCCCCAAAATATTTTATAATCATACCAAGATATTCCTATAGAATACTTACAACCTAATAAAACATTGAAACTTGATAAAGAAATTAATTTTTTATTATTATATTAAAGTATAATATCATTGGGAAACATGGTATATATTCATGGATATCATGAGGGATTTTTTATACCACAACCTTAATGTTAGGAAATATGTGATAAAATTTTATTAAGGATTATATCCCATAACTAATGTTTGGTTCACTCATTAGTATATGATGGGATCCTTACAAAGAAATATGTTGTTGGTAGGGAACTGTTGGATTAAATCTAGAAAAATGTAATCTAAAAAAGGGTAATATTGTTATTAAATGAAAAGAACGTACCTGGTGGATGAGACAACATATCATGCCACTCAAATGAAAAAAAATGTAATAAATATAGACATATTTTGATTCCTTGAACAACATCAATCATCACCAACACTGAAAAAAGAGTTGAATACTTGTGATATATGGTGTGTTCAACATGATTATCAGATGTTCCATTATGGGGATAAAGATACCCGCCGCTTTATAAAATTTATAATTGTAATATGAAATTCAAATAACATGATTAGAGTTTTTATAGGCCACTATGAAAATTTCATCCCCAATAACCAAATATTTTAATACCGGAAACTACATCAATGAGAAGTGAATTTTAACTGAAATTGAGGACCAACAAGATATTGACCATAAAAAAATTTTAATGACCATTACAATGATTCCCACCAATATGAGATCAATAATAAAATCAAATAATATATTTCTAGAATGGCCTGTAATTACATCTGAAACCCAAAAAACATTACCATACATAAAATAAAAATTTCATGGAAATGATTTACAAATTTATTTAGAGATCATATCACTGGTTAGATAAAAAATATACAACAATGATGAACCATCCAATTAATTAGTGAATATGTAATATACTCTCTAAAATCTCATATTTTATGTTTGGAAAAAATCATACACATTTTTTGGTTGGTTACCTAGTACACTTCGTGGTACCATGGAACCATAGTCAAGGAAGTGGGTGAAGATTTTGATTATACAAATTATATAAAAGTTATGGTAAAATAATCCACATGAGTAGGAGTAATAGTATGATGATTAGTAAGAAGTTGGAAACTTTTAGGTGTAATAGTATCACCACGAAGAATAATTTGAAAGAGAATATGTGTAGGATGGCATTATATTTTTAATAGAGATAAAATTGCATTATAAGGAACAAGGAGTTACAAATTTGATTAAAGAATTGAAAAAAGAATAAGAGAAGAGAATTAAAATCCATACAGGCCAACTCTTCTATTTCAAGAGAATATTAAGCAACCTAAAGTGACATTTAATAGTTAATTTCCATTATAGTTTTGAAAAAATTCTTATGAATATTTTTTTATTGATAAAATAATAAAAATTACAACCCATGAAAAGTTATTAAAATATTTTTTATCTTATTAAATTAAAGTTAATGACTTTGTAATTTTCTACCTTTGTGAATACACCTCAACTATCATTCAAATATCTATCCCACAGAAGATGAACGGTTATATGAATTTTAAAATTCCATTCACAATTTCATTGTATACCATTAGGAAGGCTTTTTTTGTTATGGGTGTGGAAAGTGTCCACAAATCAATGGATATATTTCCAAATAATGGATATGTGGAATAAATTTTAATAAGATTAGTTTTGTATGTTATTTTCTGATTACTCAAAAACCCTTGGGGATCCATGAAAGTGACTTTTTAGATAAATAAGAGTCATATTTGGGAATAACTTTCTCAACATAGAGTTTCCTGAAGAAGGGTAAGTTCTCATAATATTTGGGAGACCATTTATCACAATTAGTAAGGAATTGATCAATGAAATAAAAGAAATTTGTGTATACTTTTATTAAGAATAAGGTTGATATTAATCTTATGAGAACACTAATGCTATGAAATAATTCATAAGACCATCTAGATATTTTAATTACTACAAAAAGAGTAACTATCAATAAATAATTTACAATATTATGAGGATATGAACATCATATATCTCCTTAATGTTATGGTGTTGGATAATGAGAAGTATCCAGGTGAGGATAATAGCACTACAATATAATGCGTGACTTGGATAGAGACACTATTAAAGGAATATTATCTAGAGTTTCCCTCCTTAAACTATCAATCTATTGATTCTTGAGTAGAAGACACCCCTAATTAACTCTAGGTATTCATTTTTGGGATGTATGGATACCATACATGTGATTATCATCTCTGATATGACCATGGAACATATGGAGTAGAAAATATATGTTTTGATGGGAAAAAAATACTCCTTTGGAATATTGGATTTTAAATGAATCTGTATGACCATTTTCAACCACAATGTGCTAATATACTAATGGTTGAAACCAAGCCTTTATTTGGAAAGAAAAAACACACCACCATTAAAATATGTTATAAAAATGAGGTTCGTAAACAATATGATTTAGGGAAAAAATTTACTAAATTATTAAAAGGATGGGTTAGTCTTTTTCAAGTCATACCAATGAAAGGTGGCTTGATAATGATGTGTAATGAAAAAAATGATCGTATTATATCATGAATAATAATAGGTTCATGAGTGTGTGTGGGTTAAATATGTTAGAATGAAACCTATGCAATGATCACTTTATATTATCAATCATGGATTAGATGATGGAAATGTTATTTGATTGATAGTTTTAAAATTCTTTAAAAAGATACAATTCTTATAATAATATACCATTGGAACTGACTAATAATTTGAAGAACATTGTGATTAGTCATATAGTACATTCACCTACTATTTCATGACATATTTGGTCATTGGGTTGGGTACTTTATAATGGTTCATGACGTATATCTTCCATAATATGGTGAAATACTTCATAAAATTCTCGGTGGATGACATTTCAGTCTGTGGGATACCATTTGAAGGGTGATTGAGTTATATAGAAATAACATTCAATCAATATGAAGATCATTTATTGGCACACAACTGGGAGAAGTGATATTTAATGTCACATTGATGAAAGGTACAAGGAAATGGTATTTATAGGTAGGGAATTGAGAATGTTCATATCAAAATATATGTATTAAAATGGATTATACATCCATCCTTGGTAAATGGGATTATAATGCTCATTGTAAATATATTATTCCTCCTCTATATATTTAAAAATATCATGATATATTGTCCAGTCAGATATATTTTAAAAAATCACGTTTCATTTGAGTTTATAGATTCATTTATAAAGTAATTTTATTTTTAATAAAGGAATTTGGGTTTCGTGATGATTACTAACTGGAAATTAATTTTTTTACTAAGGATAAGACACTTTTTAGGAGAAAGTGAGAAACCACAACAGTTAACAGAATAACCAAAAACCTCTATATAAATCTACCGGTCCTGCCCCACCCAAGCAAATGTGTCAAGATAAAAAGCCTCCAGCGATGCAGACCCTCAACAAACAGTCTCGTGCAAATGCACAGGCACGGAACAGATGGCAACCCCTACCCTCTCAACATTCCAATCCAAAGGTCTGCCTCGATGAAGACTTATTGCTCTGATCCTCATCTGGAGCAGGTCCAAGCCGAATGTGATGCATGAGAACAACCATACAGTCGATCCAAACAACAAGGGACCCCAAAAAATAAAATCTCACCAAACCATTACCCTGAAGCCATCCACCCGAGGCCAATAACTTAAGCAGAAATTTTAAAAATAAACTTTATGTTACCTAAATCAGTTTCCCTAAATAGATTCCATGCTAGGGATGCCAACTTTACATCAGCTCTTTTCAATATCAGCTTCTCAAACTCAAAGACCAGCTTGTCCAAAGACTGAATGTACTCCTCTACAATGATCATGCCTTGATTGAAGCCTCCAACCAAGATTGAATCTTGTTTCTCAATCCATATATATTTCTCGTCATTGAGAGACACCTCAAGAGACCTCCCCATTATTTTAGCAGCCTCCTCCTTAGTTGCGTTGAGAAATAAAGGTTGTTCTATCACATGTTCATCAGATCTTAACATCAAGACCACAAGATGATCATCCCGCACCTCATTCTTTTGGTGTCTCAGAGCCTCCATGTCTATCTTTATCTTGCTCAATTTCTTTGCAGAGCCGGTCTCAAGATGAGGAGGTAGAGAGGAGTAGTTCATCCTCCCCTTCCTTCTCCTGAAGTCCCTATCACATATTAGGCTTGAGTCCTCATCTTCCGAGTGAAATTTTTCATGAACTTTGGTATCTTGTCTATTGATCCTAACATCCTCACCGGGAGTAATAGAATCATAACAAAAATCAGCCTCGGGTAGACCTTCGAACTGGTTGCACAAGGGAACCGTCAACCAAGACGAGCCCAAAACCCCCATCTGCTCACCTCTAATTGTAACAGGCGCCACCCAGTCAGCCCCTTGCCACCCCTTACTAACATCATCACTGTCTCTCCTTTCTTTCTCGGCATCCAAACCGATCACTTCCTCTTTCTCACTGCCAGACAAACGGTCCGAGGACTGTCCCCCATCCGCCTCGCCTTTCAGCTGGACCTCCACCTGCTGGGCTTTGCCTTCTCCACCCAGCATCCTACCACTAGGATGCCCCGCGAGATCAGCCTTCAGACAGTTGAACACTTCTGACACCTTCGGGTTGCTCCGATGGTCCTCTGTTGCAGTAAGGCAACCCATTATCCCCACAAATCAACCCCTGCCTCTCTCACAGGAAGAACATCCTCGGTCAGCCGTTATGGCAGAGGGTCTCCAGTTCTATTCTCGGCACTCATGGCATTTTTCTCTGAGATCAAAACCCTGCATTCCACTGGTTTCTTTGCTCTTTCCATTGTCCACTAACAAATTCGCTACCTGCCCACCCTTGTGCCAAACACCCATGGGATGGGAGCTACCTCTTCTACCCATCATCGAAGATGATCCCTGCCGGCACTCATCCGAGATATGCCCCAGCCTTCTATAGGTAGAACAGAAATCAGTCCAACCCTCATACAAAACCTATTGTTTACGCCTATATTCCTCCCCTATCTTAATCCAGACAAAATTGAATGGATCCTTTGATACATCCATCTCGACACAAACCCTTGGATAGACCGGGTGACAAACCGCTTCCGTTCGGTTGTCCGAACATAGATATCTTTCGACGAGATTTCCGAGCATCCTTATGATTGCGGGCAACTGTTGGATTGCTCGATTATAGGCATCTCATGATCTGCTTCTCTTCTGGGGAAGATCTTATCCGCGCTTGGTCAAGGGTGCCCCGAAGTTGCAATGTTTGTCGATTCTTCTTGGTTTCATAATGATTATAATATAACGATAATGTATCTTAGATATTTATTTATTATGTGATTCTTGTGATTTCATAATCCTAGTTTTATTGTGACAATGTGTCGATATTTTTTTTACCCATGTCATATAAATGTCACATGATCAGTGATGCTCAAATTAACTACACCACTAAATATAATGAAAATGTTTCTAGGGGTTTTTCTTTTGATATATTCATAAAATATCTTATCCTATCTATTGATAAAGTTTACACAGGTCATTACTCATTAAGGTATTTATTGAAAAATAAAGTAGTTAAACTAAGATTTATTTTTCATATCCTAATACACATTGAAGCTAACATTGTGATCAATGAGAATAACTGTTCAATGATTATTGTGGTAGACCATATTTTAATGCTATAATTTCAACATGTTGGTGAAAGGGATGATATTGATTACATTTATTATTTCTATGAAAAAACAAACATATTTTTTAATTTAACTATGCATTTATGGAAAAAGAAACTTAATTATTAATTGGGTTGTTATAACCTCACTTATTAGTCCAATAACGTAAAATATTTCAAGATGATTTAGCATACTATTTTTGCGACGATATGATTTTGTTCAAGAAGTTTAGAAATGGACTAGTTAAATGGTACCCCCTAAAATTAAGAATTAAATTATACTAGATTTCAATCATTTGTCACCAAATCCTAGATACCACACACATGTTCGAATAATGATTTAAATTTTACAAATGAGATTATTTTTCCCAAACCATCAATGTGATTTAAAAGAATTTTTTAAAATATATGATCATTATATGTTGAGAAAAAATATGGGAAAAGGGAATGAGATTTCACAACAACAATTACGTATGTGGAAGACTTCGATTATGGGGAACAGATTTTATAGGCCCTTTCATGAAATAAATTAGAAATAAATACAGAATTGTATGGGTGAAAATGTCACACAATAGGTAGAGGGTAAAGCAAAATTGAATAATTCATCAAAAAAATAAAATAAAATAATTCAAAATTATAATATTTTATCAGTTTAGAATTCATTGGTTACTTATTAGTTACTAAGTAATATACTAGAAAAACAACTTATGAAGTGGGTTTCATGAGGAGGATATAGTTTGATACAATATATAACTACATAAAATTGAGTATAGATTACATATTTATATTTTTCCGATTGATAAATTAGTAATATTTTAAGGATTTAACCAATTCAAGTAGATTTTAGTACAAAAAAAACTTCAAATGATTCACTATGGGTGTAAAAAGATGTATATAAGACATAAATTAGAATATCCGCATTCATGGTTTTCTATAATAATTCATGTAATCTGACAAGAGAGATTAATCATTGATCATAATGGGAAATAAGAAAGAAGAACTTTGAAATGTAGAATGAAGGGGAGAAGAGTACTATATATTGATGTGATGGAGAAACATAGAGGTGATTCCTAAAAATCATGAAGATATATAAAGAAAAGAAAAATGGCTTCCATAACTGATCTAATCCTCATAAAAAAATTCCCCAACTAGATAAGGTACTCTTATTTAACACGTATTTATTTTTTTCATATATTCTATAGATAAATTTATTGGAATCTTTCATGGTGGTTAACATATTTCCACATAGAAAAACTAAAATACTAAGGGATATTAAGCACTCATTAATGGAAAATGGATAGATATTGATGTATTACATGGATTTTTTTAAGATGGTTTTGTTCTATCATGGATGTTTTATTAAAGTGGAGGTATATTCTTATCTATCATCTAAAAATGAATCATTTATTAGGATGAAAACTATGTATATTTTTTTATTACAATTTTTTCATTATTATAGATTATATTATGCGCTTCAATTGAATAGAATACTTGGATGAACTTCCCTTTTCCTCTAATTTATATGATAGGGATATCATAATAAATAAAAAATAAATTCAATAGTGGAAATATCATCTCACAACAATAATATATGGTTTTTCGGGGATGAAATATCAAGTAAATTTTACCCCTGATGTGAATATATTTTCTTTAAAAAAAGGGGGAAATGAAGATTCACAAGTAAATAATTATTTTTCATTGTGGATCATAGTTCTATGTATCAATTCTACTAGTAAAACCATCAAAAATTTGAATTTTCATCATAGTGTTCCATAAGTGACTCACTCCATAATGGGAACATAAGGAAAACTAGTGTTCCTAACATATTAGAAAACCATATCACCAAACATACAATGGTGTTTTCTCATAGTGTGATATTTAATTTAAAAAATCCATTAATTTAAATGAATTCCCAATTAGATGGTAATATAATAAAGGATGAACTTTACACTATAAAACAATTGAGTAGTTTAAATATTTAAAGTGATAATTATAAAATATAGGGAAACTCTTCCCCTCCACCTAAAACTATTCTCCTAAAACAAGGTTTCCACATAATATTCCCAATCATTAGGAGATCAATGGACAAATGTATAAACTTTTTTGATAATTCCGCAATTAATTTTAATTTTCTTCATGACTCAAAACCTTCTCCCTCTTATAAAAACCCAATCAATTATTCTCCTTTTCCATTCTATTTCCATCTAAAATGATGCATAATAAATATCTATATTCTTTACTATATTCCATTAAATAATCATAATATATTCTTAACAAGCCAAAAATATATTTCCTATTTCATCCATCAAGAATACCAAGCCCAAACCATAATAACAATATCATGTTCCCACCTGACCTATGAAGGACCATATATGGTAGTCTAGTTGGATGAGGACCAAACCACCCTCATTATCCCTTGACCCTTCCACCATCCTCAATTTATCATATTATTCCACAACCCATTCCACCCAAGGTGATGATGCACCAATGTATAATGTCCACTACTTCACACATTTAAATGTGATTGATTTTCAGTTGTAGTAAGAAAAACTATAAATGATGATCATAAAGATAACTAATTAATAGACCTATATGTTATAAATAATATCATGATAGAGGAAGAGTTTTATGAGTTCTTAATATCATGCATATTGATTATATTTTGTTGGTAAAAATGGATTCATTTGGGTAATTTTTACATTTTTCATCTCTATTAGTGATGATATTTAGGGAGGTTTACTTATAATTGGGGTGAAAATAAAAAGGCTTATCATTACATGTGTTTCAATTGGGAGTGGGTGTCAATAAAAAATATATCTACATATTATATATAGTAAAAAAGATCATCCATTATCTTAATAAGGATATATATGAGTATAGATCCATCACAATCACTATTAAAAAAATTTGTTTACATTGGTGTTTTAATGTCAATTATATAATAGTCGATGTTAGAAAATATTTTATTTTAGTAATATAAATAAAAAATATAAAAACCCTCCAATTTGGATATCAGTAATGTTTATATATATAAAAAAATATAAAAACCATTCCTAATGGGGATTAAGACTTGTTATAGGAATAATATACATTAAAAATTTAATCTGATAAGTTGTTTTTCTTCAGTTATAAATATATGAAACGTTAAAACTAATATGTTAGTCACTTCGAATCAATATTTAAATTTTTTCATAAAGTGGATTGAATTTTCATTGGATGAATAAATTTTATTACATTTCATCAAAACATATTTCCATGTACATTTTATTACTTTTCATTCAATTTCATTCAATATTTTTAATGACATCATATTTGATCCACATCAAATGTCACTTTTTCATTAAATGATTTCAACATGTCATTTAATCTCCTAATTTAGTTTAATCGTCATTATTTTTCTTCATTGATAAATTTGTAATTATTTATTTATTTACGATGAAGTTTGTTTCTTCGGATGGAGTTAAAATGAAAAATAATCGATTTAACAACTTTGACCCCAGTAGCCCAATGTTAGTGGAAATTTTTTGACAATGGAATAGATAGAAAATATAAAACCACCAAGGATCAATAATTTTAGTAGTCGTGATGAAACTAGATAAATACATAGTTACATTATTAGATTGGTAATTAAACCTAGAACATAACAAAATAAAATAAACTACATAATGTCACTTATTCAATGTTTTCATATTTACAACCAGGGGAAGGAAAAAAAATATAATGGTGAGCTCAAATGATCACTAAGTATTATATAATACAATAATAAGTGATCTATTGATAATAATAAATAGACATTTTTTCATGTTAAATAATCTGGAAAACACACACCATCAATACACTGAGATGATAATGCATCCTTAGATTTGGTCAATGTGAAAACCTCATAGAAAGTAATAATTAAATAATAAATAAAGAAAAATATTATTATTTGGACATCATTTATTTGGAGCCCAAAACTTCATAAAGTAAATATGGTTTAATTTTGTGGTTAGGTACATGACTGATTCTATTTGGGAACAAACAGGTAGAGATTTTCACCAAATAATTGGTCGCATGAGACCTCTCGATGAATTGTGGGGATATAACAGGTCCCTACCATAACTGAATATCCAAATAATTATTCATAAATATATTTAATTCTTAAAAATTTAGTTTCTATGGACTTTATTGAGTATAGGATACATATTCAACAATACTTCCCTAGTAAAAACAACATTCAAAATAAACACTGCACGTAAAATGGTATACGACTATGAAAATAGTAATATCCATGATACATGAATATAGATATTTAATAAAAATATAATTTGAAATTAAAAATGATCTCAAATGGGAATTAGATACACAACATCAGAATTATTAGGATCACAATACCATGTTTGTCTAAATGAAATGTAAAATGAGACAAATCCATTACCTCATATCTTAATGTTTTACACACTTGATATTAATGTCCTGGATAATAATTCTAATCCATTAATAAATTTTTTAAAAAATATATTATACCTATATTTTATTTATTTTAATTTTATTAGTTTCAATTATGACCTTTTTAGGGGTTAAAAGATACAATTTTTTCTATTAGGGGGTGTTCGTTTCCAAATATTTCATTATTGGCTATGTCGTATATATGCAAGGAAAATCATGTAAACTGAGAAAAGTAGTCCAAAACTGATATTATATGTTTTTGATGAAATTATAGAATACTTAAAGATTATATAATTCATTCGGTTATATGGTATGAGGATGAATAATTGGATAATAAATTAGGGATAATAGGGTAGATTATTTTGGTGTTTTACCAACCTCGCAAACTAGTTTTGTCTTATGAGTTATTATTATGTATATATATAATTTAGAAAATATTAATAAGTTATTTTACATATATTATAATATTTTTTAACCCAAAATAATGGTTTTAGGACCTTCCATGAAGGAATAAATGATTTAAAAAAACAAGTCATCCACAAAGGCTTTAAATTGGAACCTTAAAGGCGATATTTTCATTTTTAGAATGAAAGGGAGAGGAGAAGGGATTTGATGATTAATATAACATTATCATAAGAAATTTGATTTATATATTTGATACAAAAATTATCATTCATTTTTGGACAAAATATGTATGGAAAGAATAATAATAATAGAAATTAAAAGAAATTGAAAGATAACAAAAAAATATTTACCGCTTGAATTCCTCTACATGAGAACTTCCTTAAGGAAATTGATTTTGGGATTTTGTTGAGAAAAAGTGCTCCTAGATGTGGGGGAGAGGACTGGGATGTGGATTGTTCAGAAGTTTTACAAGATTCATGGATTTTTTTGTTGTAGTAGAAGAGGTGGTGAGGGGTGGTATTTATAGTGGTGGAGGGGGCTATTTTTTTGAATATTTTATTGAATATTTTAATATTTTGGCTCAAGAAAAGCAATATTGATGATTCTTATGAACAATACAGTCATTGGGGAATGTTATTTCTAACCACTGGGGATTAAATCATATATAAATTATATAATAGCGTATTTAACTTTTAATGTATATATTTGGTAAATTACAATATTTTACAAATCACCAAAAATTCAAGTATTTAAACAAATAACAATTCCCCGAAACAATTTTTCAAGGTTTATAATTATAAATTTAACTCCATATTATGAATATAATATTATAAATATGCTGAATTTAATTTTTTAAAAAAATCATCATTTACTCAAAAAATATCAATTTTAAAACTATAACTCATTTTATAACACTATAAAATTTACTATAGTCAGATAAAATTATATTATAATCATAATACATCAAATTATTAATTTATTATTCTATTTTAGAAAAATAAATTTTATTTTGTATCAACATTTTAATTATATAAATGAAAATATCACTTCTTTATTAGTAATTTCATAAAAATTTATTTACATAATTATTATATAATTATATCATATTACCATTTATAAGATGCCTAAATTTTATTTATACATCCATTGGTGGGGTTTCTATTCGATTTGTCAAAATAATATGAATAAGGGTCACATTACTATTCCAGTATTTACATTACTATTTCATTGGTACATGTTCGTTAATTTCGAAAATCCCACTAATATCATTCATTATGCATTTATAATGCTTTTTTGTCCCTTATGTGATTTTTTATGATTTATAATATATGAAATAATTTTGAGTGCCGTGTAATCAATGTAATGAATTGAAATTAATTATGAACAAACCTACGATAAAATATTAGGGTGTTATATTTTTCCTTCCTTTCTAAATTTAATTCTCAATATTTCATGAATATTTATTTCTAAATGGAAAAAGATGGTTCTTCTTCAAAACATTCTTAGGATCCCACAATTCTTCTACAATTTTATTGTGTTTCTGAAGAACCTTTAAATGTTGTGTTATCTGATTTTTCAATACCTTATCTCTTATTTAATGAATCCCTATTGGCTCTTCATAGTAATAGAAATTGGGATCTATGTCTATTTCGTCATAGGTGTTTACATGCATTAGGTCTAGGATGTACTTTTTTAACAATGACACTTGGAACACATCATAAAATTTTTGGAGACTTGGGGTCATTTCTAAACTGTAGTCTATATCTCCAAATATTTCCAAAATTGTAAATAATTCGATATACCTGAGGATCTGTTTACATTAAATACCAAACCTTAAGACAAACTTTCATTGACGTATTTTCATTATGACTTGATCCCCAATATAAAATTAGAAAACCATTTCTTTGGTTATTAATAAAAATATTTTTTCTAATTTATACTACTTTATAATGAGGTTGAGTAGTCTTTATCATTCTTGTTGTCTCTTTATAAGTTTTTTCTCTATATGATTCCCCTCAAAATAATCATCCGAACCAATTATATTATTAAATCTACTTCCATATAATGGCTAATATGGTTCCATTTGGATAATATAATGGAAACAATTTTTGTCGAAAAATTGATAAAAGGTATGTACCAATCCATGGTACCTTGAATGTAATTTTACCACGATCTCAACATGTCTTCCAATGATTGAATATTATTTTAGACTATCTATCAGTTTGTGAGTGATAAGTAGTACTCATAAAAGATTATTATCTAAAGCCTTATGAAGAATTTAATATAATTTTGAAGAAAATTAGGGATCTTGATCACAAAATATCGATATAGGTGCACCGTGAAGTCATAAAAAATCTTCAATATAATTTCATACTAGTATATCATGTGGTAAATATTCCTTTATTGAAATAATTTTTTTTACCTTTTGAGAGGAAAAAAATTTACCCATATTGAATCGCTATTTGTAGGTTTACTAGGTAGTCCTATTAAAATTTCAATCCTAATGTCATCCCAAATACACATAGGAATAGGTAGAAGTTTCATTGATCCTCTATGATTTTGTCTCTGAAATATCAATTTTTGACAAAATTGACACCTTGACACATAGTCATCAATTTCCCACATCATTTTATCCAAAAAAAACATTCCTCTATAACTATACACTTCTTGGTACTACTAGGATGTATATTCAAATTTGAGATATGAGCATCATTTAATAGTTCCCTTTCTATCTCAAGTATTGATAGAGGACATAACCAATTTCCAAATTTAAAAAATATTAATTATAGAGGAAGTCTACGAGTCATCCATCTTTAACGACATTAATTCTAATTTGAATATTCTCATAAACTTATTGGCAGCCTTTTATCTTCTCAAATAAAGATCATTCAACATTCATTTGAAAAAGGAATGATGTCTCATCTTATTTAAAAATTTCCATATCCATCATTCTTTGATAAATGGAAATAAGATATTTATAAATCCTCACTTGGATTATAAGTCCCTGTTCATTACTACATAATTCATCTGCAACCATATTTTCCATTATTAGGTGGTAGTGTATTGAAAATTCACAATATTTGAGTATCATAGCCATCTTTTTTTTCCTCGTGTTGAGTTCCTTCAATGTAAAAATGTATTTCAAACTCCCATGATCAATTAATATCTAACATATTTCCCCATAAATATTGTGTATTCATATATTCATAGAAAATATATTGCTACAAATTCAAGATCATAATTTTGATAATTTTGTTCATGTGTCTTCAAAATCCTTGATTCATAATTAATAACATAATAATTTTTCACATGAAACTAACCCAATATATTCTTTGATGCACCACTGAATATTAAAAACCAATAATTTCCAGATGGAAGAGTAAAAATCAGAGCATTGACTAATCTTCTATTAAATTATTCAAAGCATTCAATAGATTATTTTGACAATACAAACACAACACCTTTACATCTGAGCATGGATAGTGAGTTAGAAAATCAGGAAAAATTAGTAATGAATCTCTGATAGTAACTTTATAATCCAATAAAACTACGTAACTCATCTATTTTAGTTGGCATATGAAATTCCTGGATTTCTTTTGTTTTCAAAGGTTAAATTGAGAACCCATCTTCAGAGACAATATCTATATAAAAGGTAATAGTTTGAAGCCAAAAGTGACAATTAATAAAATTTCTATATAATATTTTTCTTCCAATTGCCTCCAGAAAAACGCGAATGGGGTTCTCATGTTCCTTATATATTTGCGAATATGTCATGATATCATAAAAAAAGTTCCAAAATTATCATCAAGACATTCCTTAAAAACTCTATTCATTAGATCAATGAAAACATAGGGTTTGTTAGTCTATAAAAATGGAATTACTATAAAGTCATAATTTCTATGCCTAGTTTGAAATGATTTCTTTGGAATATCTTCCTTCCTCAAACACAATTGATGATATCCATTTCAAAGGTAAATCATTGAAACATAAATTCTTCATAAATATGATAAAAAAAACATAAATGTGAGGCAGAAGATACATATTCATTAATTTAAAATAATTTATTTTTCTATAATTAATGTAAAAACTCATGGAAACAACATTATTCTTGATAAAGACAACAGGGACACCTAATGAAGAATCACTGGGGAGAATAGATAACATTTCTGTAAATTCCACTTCTTGTTACTTCTACTCCAATAATATGAAAGTGTTAAATCTATAGGGAGTCTTTGATATAGGTATTATACTAGGAATTAAATAAATGGATAACTCACCTTCTTGTTCTAGAGGATGTATATGTAAGTCTTCATCAAATACATTAACATATTCTTCCACAATTGGTAAGTCCTCAATTTGAAGATACATTCCTAATCCATATAATTTTTTATCTTCCACCCCATGAATTTTATTCTGTAAATATAAAATAGGTGGATCTGGATAAGAACTAGATGATGACATTTTTCTTTAAATAAAACAAATTTTACACCAACCTCGCATGTTATAACTACATTATTCTTGCTACATATGTTCACATAATATTTTTTAGAGCTAGTATATAAAAAATAATATATAAAATTTTACTATAAGTATAATGATATGGATTGAAACTAAGGATTTATTTATGTGTCATACAGGGGACTGAATGACACATCTTTGTTGCAATGATACATCCCTTATGAGTTTTGATAGAATACTCTATTAAAATAAAAGAAAAATATCTACTTTTCATGAAAAAATGGGAAGATATAAAATTATGTGATGATAATAAAATCAGATAAATTATTTGATATGTTTGAGGAAATTATTAATGTATTATCGATCACATAATTATGACCTTCAAACTCAATGGTTGTGATCACTTAAGAATGTCTATCTCCCCTCACACACTACGGTTGTAGATTCCCCTAATGCTTAGGACATTGATTTAAATAATTCCACATTTAATTATAGTTAATCCATTGAAAATCATTGATTTGTTTCTTCCCCTTGAATTCATTAACCTGGTGAACCTTTTTGCACCACATAGAGAAGACTCCCATTTATTTCAAGCACCTCCCAAGATAATTCTTTACACAATTGTCACATTATAGAAATTGGTTATTTCTATTTTTCTTCTCTTATGCTTTATGATTTATATGGATATCAGAAGGCCTATTCGTATAATAATTTCATTTAAACATATGTGATCTAGAAAATTACTTATTTTATTGATGTCACCAAACACTATTTCATTAGAAAAATAATGTTTTTGGAATGCCAATGACCTTAGGAGACTTGGATTAAGACCTTCAAAAAAAATGATCAATTTTTTATTCTGAATAACATATTTAATATTTAGCATAATTTGATAGTATTATGAATGTATCCCCATACTTTTCAACACTCAATTATTCCCGTTTAATTAAGATAAGGAATTTTCTCTTCATTTGAGTTCGTTTCCCACAGGAAAATCAATTTTTGATGAATGTTACTGTATTTGTTTTCTATTCCATGTTCTGTATTTTGTCTTCATACTTATGTTTATAGATGAATGACCACTATTTATCATCATCACCCTTTAGATAATACATGTAACACCCAAATAATATACAAATAGATGTATTATAAAATGCATGAAATAATCAGTCTCTACAAAACACCACTTTGTTATAACCTAGTTATGTATATAAGGCCCCAGCCTTAAACCTTACTTAATCATGAGTTATTACAAGATTACACATTGAGGATCTTTTCAGGTTTAGAGTTTTAGAGAATTAGATCATGAAACTTTCATTACATTCCACATTTAAACGAAGTGGTTACATAAAAGATAGTATTCATTCTTCCCATCAACGGAAACATATTTAAAATATAACATGGATTCTTTCTTGACACATCCTTGACACTATCATCACATCATGTACCTTTCCCTTGACCTGTGAAAAACATTTCAAAAACTTGGAATGAGCATAAAAAGCTCAGTAAGGGTTATAAAAATATGGAAAGGAAACATGAGTTCATATATACATAATAATGAAATCATACTTTACCCATAAAACATAGGCACTTTAACATACCTCATCAAACCATGAATAAATCATAGAAAACATAAGACATAAAGGTAACTTGAGGCATTCATAACATTCTTACGTAGAGAGTAACCCTCTTGGTTACGTTTGGAATACCCATCACAGTATATTCCCTAAATCTCTTCGGAGAAACCTTAACGTTTCACTCATTCGCGTTACCCAATGCATTGGAGAGCTATATCGGGCTCACCCGCCCTTAGTTTATCACGGAACCACCCGTTCTTCATATAAATGCCCAAGAACCATAACGTAATCGTATCACATAAACATGAATAAAGGAAACATAACATCTCCACATTTCAATTACAATATAACATTTTAGGATATTGAAATAATGAATCCATTCAAAAAGAAACCATTTCCAAAACCATTTAAAACATTTAATAAAGAGATTTTTGAATCAAAGTGTCCCATACCACCTTGAAGCTTTTAAAATTTTAAACCATTAATATCCATATAAATAAATACTTAAAACCATTTTGAAAACATGGATATTAATAAGAACAAATAATTAAAACATTTAAAACGATATTTTTGTTAAAGGGGTTTTACCAAAATTAGAGACACTTGAATACAATAATCGAGGAATAACATTTAGTCAGAACTTTATAATATCATGAGAATAAAAGGATTCATGATATAATACTCCAAAGGACAGTATATACACCATATAAGAGTGAATTGGTGCATAACAACAATGAACCCTCAATAGAAATGTCAAATGTGATGAAATCCTTTATAAAGAAGGTATCCTTAAATTAAGGACAAATCAATCTCAAAATATGTGTGAAAAATATAAATACACCCAATATAAGTGGATATTAAGTGTAAAAAAAATAAAAGCTCATTCACACATATTCAATGGATGACATATTCAATGACTACATGTTGAACCCAAAGAAATCGAAATTGGGTTAAAAAGCTCCCTTGACACCCTAACGGTGTCACATCAAAATGAGTTGATGAGAGATAAAAAAACTATCTCATCAATTGGACATAAAATTTACATCAATAAGGATATATGAGAACATATGCCAACATAACAATATGTACATTAAAATACCCAACAAAATAAGTCTTTTAAAAAGAGGAGGGTGAAAGGTTCCCTTACCGACATGGGTATCATTCGAAACATACGACCCGTGAAAGAAAGACAATACATCATTGATGTAAATACTCATAAATGAAAGAATATTACACAATGAGTAAAATAATGGTCAGTACATACACCACTCAATGGATATTGTGGAAAATGTATCACATATCTCACGAGAATAAAAGTGAGATGAAAAATCTCTTACGAAAACTCAGCAGCCTAACGGCGCCACTTAAAACATCCAAAATGGATTGATGAGAGAGAATAGGGTCTCTCATCACATGAACATAAAAATTACAGTATATGTAATACAAAATATCATCCCAATAACAAGAAATATGTGCTTTAAAAGGAATGACATAAAAGAGTGTACTTAAAAAGAAAGAGAGGAGTAGGATCCCTTACCTCGGGTCCGACTTGACTCGATCGTTCTTTAATCACCTGAATAATAAACTTGAGTTAATTTATAATTCCTTAAGAACCTTTTTCAAGTTCTTTATTACTTTTATACCACTTATTACTATGTCATAAACATTATGTAATCATTTAAGTTAATAATATTTGTTTTGCCGATATTTGGTTCTTAAGTCGAAAGTGGACTTCTTACAATTACATGTTGTTCGTGTGGCGAAATGTTTATTATATCCAGAATTGTATTCATTATGTAGATATCATATATTTCATATATATCCAGTACATGCATGCATTTATAACATTACATAATCATTTAGAGGTAAGAAATGAAATGCACCGTTCATGGAGACGGTAAGCCGTACGTACGCATGAACGCTACTTTCATTTATATTTCGTATTTTATAGAATGGAATAATAATGATATAAAGGTATATTATAATTCCAGTATATTATCATATATAATATCATATTTCCATCCTTTATACATCCCATATATGGTATTTAACGAATCAAATCACTTTGAGGGGGCGGTAGTCCGCACTTCCTTAAATGAAGATATCGCGTATACCCATAATGGAAGCCATAAAGGTAAGACAAAAATGAAAAATACAGAAGCATAAATAAAACATAAACATATTATATATCATATATAAAAATAGTGACATCATAATGGCCACCTTTGAAGGTGTTAAATGAGTATTGAACAATCATCGTTTCGGGAGGCAGAATTTCACCATCCACGGAAACCGTATGTTCTTTAACCATTTGATGTAGTTGTGTGAGAGTGTATCTCGAATAAATCTTATAACAACATCCTAGTATATTGAAGATACTGGTGTTGTTACAAAATAAGTAAATAAAAAGAGTTTAGTGGGTTGGAGAAGCAAAATAAAACAAATGAACACGAGAGAATGAATTACCTTTAAAAGTGTAACTCCTTTTGATTTGAGCCTAAAGGCTTCCTTTGAATGGATTCTGCCCAAAGGGAATCCTCTAGGATGAGGAGAGGTATGTGGAGAGAGTAAATGGGCAGGGGTTGGCCGAGCCAAAGGCTTGAGGAGTGTGTGAAATGAGGTAGAGGTGGGGGCCTTTTATAAGAGGAGAGGAGGGGAACTTTTGGAAAGTAAAGAAATATTACTTTATTTGAAAATGTGTTTCGGTTTTAAAAAGTCCCACATTGATATAATTCGTGGATAAGGCGATAAGGGTTCGAAATAAACTCATCCAATTGGTTTTGGACATGTGTAGTTCATAGATTTTACATTATCTTTCCATTTTATTTAAATCGTCAAATAATGATGTCATCGCTGCATCATTATTATGTCATAAATAATTAAATTTATATAATGTCTAAAAATCATAAAAAAATACTATGATGTAGGATCTCTTTTTAGCTTTCCAATTACTATTTATAATCAAAAATATGATCTTTATAACCCCATGTAAAAATTGTTTTTGTAAAACATCTCTTGTTTGTGTCATTTTTACTTTAACATTTAATAAAAAGTTATTTATGTCATTTCCAAACCAAAGTGTCTCCATGGGGTCCCCAAGTTGACACATGGCTTGTCTTGGTCGGCCATGACACAAACAATAAGGTTGGGACATGTGTCTAGGTCATTTCATATTATTAAAGCATTATTTATACATGAAACTACACTAATTACCACTAATCGCGATTAAGAACTTAATAAGTTACTATTCACCACAAAATTATTTTAATCTCATTGAACCACATTTTACTTCTTAATGACAACCATGTATGTCGGATTTTCAAAATTCAGTACACATTAGTGGTAAACTTTCATTTAACTGAAAAATCAGTTTTCTTGATTACCACTTAGTGGTTTCACTATTCATCAAAAATTGATGTTTTTCAGAAAATTACCAAAAATTCACCCTAAGATATATTTGATATTCCGAATTCAAAAATGAAGTCCATTTTACAAAATTCAAAACATATAAGTCACATTAATTAATTTAATAATTAATTCCAGCTGTCATGACAAATAGCGTGTTTTATGAAACAATAAGTATCAAAAGATTGACACTAGTTTAAGTCTAATTTCAAAGTGAAATTGATTCCAACGACCACTATTGGATTTAATGGTAAAAATATTTTCTAATTTCACTTTAAAACCAATTAAAAATATAATCTAATAATATAAATAAATTAGATTAAAAAGTGGTTTTGAATTAAAATACAACATTTTACACTATTCATTAAAAAAATGAACTTTATCGGAAAGATACAAAAAATTTACACAAAGTAAATTTTGATGTCCCGATTCTTAATAAGAGTTTTATTTGGTCCAAAATAATGTTTAAGAGTGAACAAAACTATATTTAATGACAGTTCTCCTTCAAAAGGTGATAAGTGAACCTTTAGTGAAAACTAGGGCATATACGCCTAAAATTGAATTCTTTCCGTATTTTAAGCCTTTATATTTTATTGTATAAATGTAAAAATATTTAAGAACATATATAATCATATTTTAGTTATTTCTATCCATTCCCGCCATTACAACGACTACATGTTAACTACCATTTAAAATAATATTATTTTATTATTAGAGTGCAACGTAAGATTCCCAAGAAACTCGTTGTTGCGTGTTGGGTACGCCATCGAGCATAGCGTCCCCTTTAAAGTCATATTAATATTTTATTCACAAATATGGATAAATATGAAAATGTCATATTCCTTATTTATCTGGGGTGTTACATCCTTCCCCCCTTTTGGGAATTACGTCCTCGCAATTTTAAAATTGCACTTGGAAACATCCTTGAACGTCCCACATCGGAACAGGTGTCGGTAAAACAATCACTTTAAAATAAAGAAAGATAAGCACAGAGGTCACCCGAGTTAACCCATACTAGGATTCTAAGTATGAAAATATGGACATGGAGGAGAAAACATAGGGTCATGTTCTTGAGGGAGAGTTATAGTAAACATGTCTAGGAGAAAGTTAACAATGAGAAAATCAAAAACTTGTGATGGGTTAAACGGTATTCGATTCCCCAGTAATAAAAGTTAATAAACAATATTTTTGTTAAAGTTACTTTTTATTGAGGAATTTATTCATAAGGAAACATAATCACTTATCATGTTGACTTTCTACTTTCACTAGATTCCTTAATCAAACTCGTATTTTTTCCAAAAGACGAGTATTTAGGGAGACTTGTTTACATTAAGAGTACTATGATCAACTTCTAGAGAATCACCTAACCCAAAAAAAAACTACAAAATTCCCATGTCTTTAGACTTTAAACAAAACCAAAACCCAAAATATTAGTACAAGATCAGATAACCCAGAAACGGATAACCCCTTATAAAAAGAAAATCTATTCTTAATCTCCAAAATTTGTCCAACAAAACCCAAAGTTCAACGAGGACCATCCGATAAACAAATTGTCCATAAAATTCTTCAAAGTAAACCAATATAAGATTGAAACCCAAATATTTGAAGGATTTAGTCACATAGTCTTCCAAGTTAAATCGTAACATTTATCTCCAAACAACATCAGTTGATCCTAAAGTCTCGTATTGAAAAGTAATTATCCTAATCACATATCCTCCAAAATCAACTTACTCTTAATTAATAAAATCATATAACTAAAAGGAATCAGTCAAACTAACCAGGGACTTCACGTAGTCCAGTGGTAGGCGATAAATACAAGTCGCACTTTGGTTGTGGGTTCGATTCCCGCAGCATTGTCCGACGCGACGGGTTGTCACATGGTCTGCGTGTTGTCCTTTTTCCAAAACTATATAATTCTCAAATCATTACCCAAAAGGGGATAAAATCATCAAAAATAACCATAACATAATTTAAACTCAATTTTATCTCATGCCTTTCACTTCAATCATAACATATGGTAACCCATAATTACCTCAAAAGTAAGGATCATATAAACCCAAATGGTTCTTTATAACTATGTCCATAAAAGAAAAGATAACTATTACTTGAATAAAATTTGCCTATATTAAACATCAGGGTTACACATAATATAAAAAGTCTTCTAATGTAACCCCATCATCAAAAGAGACTTAATACTCTTAAGAATTTAACCCTAACTCTTGAAGCCCTTATATGTTGACATCTTACTCATTCAACATTCTTAATGATCCATTATCCATTCCTTTCCAACTTATTCCGAAATACCTCTTTCCTACAAAAAAAATCATGAATCATATCCTAAGATTCCAAAATAAGAAAACAATAGTCATGAAATAGTACATACCTTTGATTGGTCATTGTCAGTTTCTTCATCCTCAATCGGAATGGCATTAGGTATTGGTAAACGAATATTGGTACGCTCTTGGTGACCCCATTCACGAAACTTCTTCATAGGACATGTGTTTGCATAATGACAATTCACACCACATTTAAAACATTCAATTGATCCCTCATAAAGAACTTCTTTCCCTTTCCTCGAGTCAACTGGATGCTTCCTTTTTCCATGGTAGGTTCTTGCTTTATGACCTTCATTTCCACATCTATAGCATATTTCTGTCCCTTTGAAACATTTTCCTAGGTGTTTCTTTCCACATCTTTGACACATAGGTTCTTGAACACACTTACCTTTATGATTATTACCTGTACTTCCGTAGGGATTTGTTTCTTGCATATATGATGCCTTAGAGAAATCTCCAAGGTTTAGGTGGTAAATCATGACTCCAGATAGTTGGTTGAGGATAATCAAAAGAGTTCTCATTGCAGTTCCCATATCATTCAGTTGCTTACTCAAAAACTATCACAGTTTCCTTCACATCCTCTGTTACTTTGGTGCCTGCTAGATCCAGCCATTTACTAAAACCAAAAAGGTCAGTGTGAGTATATCAACAAAACCATCATGTACTAATGAGTAAGATAGACAATAAGATATACTTACTCATTCACTTTATCTAAAACTAAGACTCTTTCTGAAATCCTAACCATTATGGTAATTGTCAATTATGCTTAAAGAATACCCTAACCTCTAAAGTTATCTAAACCGACCTCTGATACCAACTATAAGGCCCCAGCCTTAAACCATACTTAATCATGAGTTATTACAAGATTACACATTGAGGATCTTTTCAGGTTTAGAGTTTTAGAGAATTAGATCATGAAACTTTCATTACATTCCACATTTAAACGAAGTGGTTACATAAAAGACAGTATTCATTCTTCCCATCAACGGAAACATATTTAAAATATAACATGGATTCTTTCTTGACACATCCTTGACACTATAATCACATCATGTACCTTTCCCTTGACCTGTGAAAAACATTTCAAAAACTTGGGATGAGCATAAAAAGCTCAGTAAGGGTTAAAAAAATAAGGAAAGGAAAAATGAGTTCATATATACATAATAATGAAATCATACTTTACCCATAAAACATAGGCACTTTAACATACCTCATCAAACCATGAATAAATCATAGAAATCATAAGACATAAAGGTAACTTGAGGCATTC
Organism: Viscum album; assembly: GCA_963277665.1. Lineage (NCBI taxonomy): Eukaryota > Viridiplantae > Streptophyta > Magnoliopsida > Santalales > Viscaceae > Viscum > Viscum album. The sequence goes on along the minus strand of OY728159.1, from coordinate 831,601,047 downwards.
ATAACATTCTTACGTAGGGAGTAACCCTCTTGGTTACGTTTGGAATACCCATCACAGTATATTCCCTAAATCTCTTCGGAGAAACCTTAACGTTTCACTCCTTCGCGTTACCCAATGCATTGGAGAGCTATATCGGGCTCACCCACCCTTAGTTTATCACGGAACCACCCGTTCTTCATAACAATGCCCAAGAACCATAACATAATCGTATCACATAAACATGAATAAAGGAAACATAACATTTCCACATTTCAATCACAATATAACATTTTAGGATATTGAAATAATGAATCCATTCAAAAAGAAACCATTTCCAAAACCATTTAAAACATTTAATAAAGAGACTTTTGAATCAATGTGTCCCATACCACCTTGAACCTTTTAACATTTTAAACCATTAATATCCAAATAAATAAATCCTTAAAACCATTTTGAAAACATGGATATTAATAAGAACAAATAATTAAAACATTTAACACGATATTTTGGTTAAAGGGGTTTTACCAAAATTAGAGACACTTGAATACAATAATCAAGGAATAACATTTAGTCAGAACTTTATAATATCATGAGAATAAAAGGATTCATGATATAGTACTCCAAAGGACAGTATATACACCATATAAGAGTGAATTGGTGCATAACAACAATGAACCCTCAATAGAAATGTCAAATGTGATGAAATCCCTTATAAAGAAGGTATCCTTAAATTAAGGACAAATTAATCTCAAAATATGTGTGAAAAATATAAATACACCCAATATAAGTGGATATTAAGTGTAAAAAAAATAAAAGGTAATTCACACATATTCAATGGATGACATATTCAATGACTACATGTTGAACCCAAAGAAATCGAAATTGGGTTAAAAAGTTCCCTTGACAGCCTAACAGTGTCACATCAAAATGAGTTGATGAGAGATAAAAAAACTATCTCATCACTTGGACATAAAATTTACATCAATAAGGATATATGAGAACATATTCCAACATAACAATATGTACATTAAAAGACCCAACAAAAGAAGTCTTTTAAAAAGAGGAGGGTGAAAGGTTCCCTTACCGACATGGGTATCTTTCGAAACATACGACCCGTGAAAGAAGGACAATACATCATTGATGTAAATACTCATAAATGGAAGAATATTAAACAATGAGTAAAATAATGGTCAGTACATACACCACTCAAAGGAAATTGTGGCAAATGTATCATATATCTCATGGGAATAAAAGTGAGATGAAAAATCCCTTACGAAAACTCAACAGCCTAACGGCGCCACTTAAAACATCCAAAATGGATTGATGAGAGAGAATAGGGTCTCTCATCACATGAACATAAAAATTACAGTATATTTAATATAAAATATCATCCCAATAACAAGAAAAATGAGCTTTAAAAGGAATGACATAAAAGAGTGTACTTAAAAAGAAAGAGAGGAGTAGGATCCCTTACCTCGGGTCCGACTTGACTCGATCGTTCTTTAATCGCCTGAATAATAAACTTGAGTTAATTTCTAATTCCTTAAGAACCTTTTTCAAGTTCATTATTACTTTTATACCACTTATTACTATGTCATAAACATTATGTAATCATTTAAGTTAATAATATTTGTTTTGCCGATATTTGGTTCTTAAGTCGAAAGTGGACTTCTTACAATTACATGTTTTTCATGTGGCCAAATGTTTATTATATCCAGAATTAAATTAATTATGTAGATATCATATATTTAATATATATCCAGTACATGCATGAATTTATAACATTACATAATCATTTAGAGGTAAGAAATGAAATGCACCGTTCATGGAGACGGTAAGCCATACGTACGCATGAACGCTACTTTCATTTCTATTTCGTATTTTATAGAATGGAATAATAATGATATAAAGGTATATTATAATTACAGTATAATATCATATATAATATCATATTTCCATCCTTTATACATCCCACATATGGTATTTAACGAATCAAATCACTTTGAGGGGGCGGTGGTCCGCACTTCCTTAAATGAAGATATCGCGTATACCCATAATGGAAGCCATAAAGGTAAGACAAAAATGAAAAATACAGAAGCATAAATAAAACATAAACATATTATATATCATATATAAAAATTTTGACATCATAATGGCCACCTTTGAAGGTGTTAAATGAGTATTGAACAATCATCGTTTCGGGAGGCAGAATTTCACCATCCACGGAAACCGTATGTTCTTTAACCATTTGATGTAGTTGTGTGAGAGTGTATCTCGAATAAATCTTATAACAACATCCTAGTATATTGAAGATACTGGTTTTGTTACAAAAGAAGTAAATAAAAATAGTTTAGTGGGTTGGAGAAGCAAAATAAAACAAATGAACACGAGAGAATGAATTACCTTTTAAAGTGTAACTCCTTTTGATTTGAGCCTAAAGGCTTCCTTTGAAAGGATTATGCCCAAAGGGAATCCTCTAGGATGAGGAGAGGGATGTGGAGAGAGTAAATGGGCAGGGTTTGGCCGAGACAAAGTCTTGAGGAGTGTGTGAAATGAGGTAGAGGTGGGGGCCTTTTATAAGAGGAGAGGAGGGGCACTTTCGGAAAGTAAAGAAATATTACTTTATTTGAAAATGTGTTTCGGTATTAAAAAGTCCCACATTGATAGAATTCGTGTATAAGGTGATAAGGGTTCTAAATCCACTCATCCAATTGGTTTTGTACATGTGTAGTTCATTGATTTTACATTATCTTTCCATTTTATTTAAATCGTCAAATAATGATGTCATCGCTGCATCATTATTATGTCATAAATAATTTAATTTATATAATGTATAAAAATCATAAAAAAATTACTATGATGTAGGAAAGCTTTTTAGCTTTCCAATGATTATTTATAATCAAAAATCTGATATTTATAACCCCATGTAAAAATTGTTTTCGTAAAACATCTCTTGTTTGTGTCATTTTTACTTTAACATTTAATAAAAAGTTATTTATGTCATTTCCAAACCAAAGTGACTCCATGGGGTCCCCAAGATGACCCATGGCTTGTCTTGGTCGGCCATGACACAAAACATAAGGTTGGGACATGTTTCTAGGTCATTTCATATTATTAAAGCATTATTTATACCTTAAACTACACTAATTACCACTAATCGCGATTAAGAACTTAATAAGTTACTATTCACCAAAAAATTATTTTAATCTCATTGAACCACATTTTACTTCTTAATGACAACCATGTATGTAGGATTTTCAAAATTCAGTACACATTAGTGGTAAACTTTCATTTAACTGAAAAATCAGTTTGCTTGATTACCACTTAGTGGTTTCACTATTCATCAAAAATTGAAGTTTTTCAGAAAATTACAAAAAATTCACCCTAAGCTATATTTGATATCCCAAATTCAAAAATGAAGTCCATTTTACAAAATTCAAAACATATAAGTCACATTAATTAATTTAATAATTAATTCCCGCTGTCATGACAAATAGCGTGTTTTATGAAACAATAAGTATCAAAAGATTGACACTAGTTTAAGTCTGATTTCAAAGTGAAATTGATTCCAACGACCACTATTGGATTTAATGGTAAAAATATTTTCTAATTTCACTTTAAAACCAATTCAAAATATAATCTAATCATATAAATAAATTAGATTAAAAAGTGGTTTTGAAATAAAATACAACATTTTACACTATTCATTAAAAAAATGAACTTTATCGGAAAGATACAAAAAATTTACACAAAGTAAATTTTGATGTCCCGATTCTTAATAAGAGTTTTATTTGGTCCAAAAGAATGTTTAAGAGTGAACAAAACTATATTTAATGATGGTTCTCCATCAAAAGGTGATAAGTGAACCTTTAGTGAAAACTTGGGCATATACGCCTAAAATTGAATTCTTTCCGTATTTTAAGCCTTTATCTTTTATTGTATAAATGTAAAAATATTTAAGAACATATATAATCATATTTTATTTATTTCAATCCATTCCCGCCATTACAACGGCTACATGTTAACTACCATTTAAAATAATATTATTTTATTATTAGAGTGCAACGTAAGATTCCCAAGAAACTCGTTGTTGCGTGTTGGGTACGCCATCGAGCATAGCGCCCCCTTTAAAGTCATATTAATATTTTATTCACAAATATGGATAAATATTAAAATGTCATATTCCTTATTTACCTGGGGTGTTACAATGTAAACATAAATTTTCCACCTCTATGTTTTGAATTTTGAAAAACTGACATACACTGTTGTGTTGGGTAAGATAACTAGAATCTGATAAGACAAACATAATTTTTGTGAATATTAACATACCCTTATGAATAGTGAAATACTCTTATGAATAGTAATTAATAGTAATTAATAGTAATCATATAAAAAAACTTCACCCATGAATGTATAAATACAATTTGGACATCTTAAAAGTGAAACAAAGATCATAGAACAAGTATTAATATTTTTGTATGACAAAAATATTTAAATTAAAATTTTTTGATTAATTTAATAATTTAATATGGAAATTTATTTACATAAAATGTAATCACAAATTCTTAATTTATTGTCTTATTATTATAATATAATTCTATATGACCTTTATTAATTTCTCAATGTCTTATAAAACAACTTATAGTTTAAAAGTGTTTTTTATATAAATTTTGATTTTATATAAAAATTAAATTAAAAAAATTCAGAAAATATTTTCAAAATATGGATTTATATTATGTATTCTAAACATTTAAAAATTCTTAAGGTGAATTTTTGAATTTTTCTAAAATACTTGAATTTTTTATGAATAGTAAACATATAGTTATGAGTTTTCGATAGTTTAATGACATCATGAAGACATAATAATTAAAATAGAATTCTGGTAGAAATTTTTAATGTAAAATTTGAAATGAGGTGTCCCAAGTATCTAAATCCATGGGAAAATACCATTGGAAGGCCCATTGTTTTGCAAAAACCACTAATGAGGTGTCCCTTTGAAATTATTAAAAAACTCCATCTCTTTTCCATAAATACCCACTCATTCATTCATTTTCATTCATTTCAAATCCCTTATCCAAGAATCCATGGTGGGTCTACCTCCCTAGGAGTACTTCCTTGATTTCATTAATCCCCCCAAGGTCCCAACCTCCATGTTCTAGGAGTAACTCTACATGTTAAGGGAACCTTTTACCACCCTCTTTTATTCAAAACATCTTCTATGTTATCTCTTTGAATTTCCATTATAATATGTTAGGGTTTTATATTATGTATTACTTTTAGTATATATTTTATTTAAAAATTATTATATACACTTTTTCTCCAATCGACTAGTTTTATTAAATTATAAGCGATGCAATTAGGCTGCAAAATTTTTCTAAGGGGTCTCTCAACTTTTCTTTTATTTTCAGGTTCATCTCTTTTCTTTTTCTCTCCTCACCTCCTATATTCATATGAACATGATAAATTAAGCATCATCTATATACTGGAATTATATCATGTGAATGTAATAAACATCATCAATATTCTTACTCCCTACCTTTTATTTGTATAAACTAAATCAACATCTATGAGGTTCCAATTTATAACCTTTGTGGACAAAGAAGTTTATTTTTTCAATTTCTCCTTAATTACTGGTCGTGAAATAATATACATGGATGAACTAGACTATAATATATGTATTATAACCAAATTAATTTTCAGGTAAATGTATATTTAAATATATTAAATCACATGGACAAACTAGTTCATAATAATCAAAATACCACCAAAATAATCTATGTGAATGTCATTAATATTTCATCAAAGGATTAATCCTCATTCCATGTGAAACAAATGATATAAATGAATATTAACACTTCTTTATTTTCTTAAATATTATTTAATTTCAATTTTGGAGATTTAAAACCTTTCCCAATGAACTCCACTACTCAAGAACAAGTGAAACTATTATGAAAATAATGGAAACGAACACTCCGGAACGATGAAATTCAATATAATAACATATCAATAACGGAATACATGAAATAAACCGAATTATGATAAAATAATTACATATATAAAATGTTTTTAATTAATTTATTAAAGAGTATAATATCATATTCACGGACCTTAAGATCTAGAGCAGAACAGATTTAGAATTAATGTAAGGGGTTTTTTTTATCTCACTTCCATTTTTGTGAGATTTTATATATTCACTACTGTTAATATAGTATTTTGTATGCATTATGACCATTGAAGTTTCCTATAATTAATCTCTTTATAATCAAGGTATTAAGTTTATCATTTTATGAAACTTAATTTTGGGGAATTCGAGTCAATTGATTATAAAGTGATGGAGGTTTTCCACCAAAACCTCTATTTTTTATTCGGGTTGCTCTTATTCTATAGTCACCTCAATGAAATTGTTATTTTCTATTATTTAATACTCATAAATTCAGTGTAAATTTCCTATATATCTGTACCAATAATAATCAATCTTTATTTTGTGGTAAGTTACATGTTTAAAATAATCTTTCAATAATAATTATGAAATGCAAGCTTTATGAAAGGGACTTCTAAAATTCTTACATATTTTGATGTTCACTATAAAATCTGTTTTAAACCATGTTTATCATTTTAAATCACAAATTTTAAATTCTATTTTTTTCCATTAATGGATTAATGAAATAAAGCATTCCATTCCGCTTCAAAATCTCTTTAATGAATTCTTTAATCCGCCCTAATCTTTTTTAATTCGAAATCTTATTTAAAATAACTTTTTACATTATTTCACTTTAATAGAATATAATTTAGGCCTAAAATATAATTTCAATGTCCAAGTATTTTATTTTCTTGGATATTCATTTTTAAAAACTTATTTCATGACCAATACAAAGGATTTTCCAAAATAACTCTTATTTCTAACATAAAAATGATTTTTCTCATCTCACATTAAATTTTATGGGATATATTCATTTTTCACCACTTATTTCATTCTTGTGGTGTATGTAATGCCATATGTTATATCAAATACAGAGCCTCCTTATTCTCATTATATTCTATGGGATTAATATTTGAATTTTTCAAGGTGGTATGGGACACTTTGGAATTTTTAAATATTATTTCCTTAAGAATTTTTCAGTGGTCTCATTTAAAAGTATCTTTATTTATGTCAACATCCTTTGATGAACCAGTATCCTAAAATATATATAGATATTGAAAAGGAATATTTTAAATGTATTAAATCTTTGTATAAATAATTCTTTGGACATGTAGTGCTAGGTGGGGCCCGCTATATCCCATCGAAGCATCGACAGGTCTCATGTGACATATTAGTTGCCAACAAGCCCTTCGAGTTTGTTTACAAAAATTAGATGGGTTTATACCCACAATGTTAGACCATTTCAATGGTATTGTTGTATCATGTGACATATACATGATATCCAATTAATAAGCATTGTTATTTTACATTTTTAGTTATTACGATCAATGAGATTGTCCCTATGACAAACTCTATGGAAGCAGTTTAATTATCAGTTTATTAAAGGCAAATGTTTTTCATTTATTCACCATGCCATATTGACTATGCATAATTGTTTATGATTTAGTTATTATTAATTCTTACTTATGCTATTTCTAAACCTTAATGAGCATTTTAGCTCACCTGTTTCATTTGTTTACCATCAACGGGTTATGAAGAGGAGACCATTTATTGAGTTCTCATCGATACAGCCTTTTAGTTTTGTTATATGTTGTATTTTTTTACCATTTCCAATGTATTATGAGTTATATTCATGTATATAGTTTCTTCAAGAATATTTAACTACACAGTGCATTGGGATTTTATTCTATGTAATCATTCCAATGTAATTTGTAATGCACCGACTTCGGTCTAGAGGGCTCAAGGCGTTATAGTTGGTATCATAGAAAGTGTAATTAAAACCTTGGGAACTAGATTTGTAAAATGATGGTCAGGGAAAAAATCCATAAGATGGTCTATGAGGATAAAAATAAAAGAATATCCTATAATTTTTGTAATTAATATATTTTTATATCTTTCTACAAAATAAATCCATGTATGGATACAAATAAGTAAAAGTGGATCTAGTAGAGATATCCCTAGGAGTAAAAATTCCGACAAAGTGTTTCTGGCTTGACCTGGGGTATCCTAGTACATGACAATGGGCCTTTCCAAACTCTTGGTGTGAAAAAACTCGGGGATATGTTTAGGATAATTCACATTTTATTTAACCACCATTATAAAGTATTTATGCCCCAATGTGAGCAAAGAATATGGTTCTAGGATTTAAGATTCTTAAATTTATGATATGTGATATACCATGTTTAGAATTATAGAGAGTTAATAATTTTATGAGATAATATATAATATAGAAATTGATTATAAACGGTACATAGAAGTAGGAATAAAAACTTCCCCAATCCACATGATACAAAGTATAGGAAGGATCATATCTTATATTGTCTAAATCCCTCTTTTCAAAGAAATATTTTCTCCTAAGTATCCTCATCATATGACGAATTAATGTCATGTCTTAACAAGGTATGTAAATACTTCTTTGAGATATGTGTATCTTGAAGGAAAAAACTATGAGAGGATATATGATAAATATACGGTTAATGGTAAGAAGGGAAAAACTGTTTTCCCACATGTGAAAATTGTTGAAGCAATCACCATGGTAAATGATTGAATGGAATGAAATTTTTAAATATGTGTGTAGAAAAAGGACACTAAGTTTATGATTATAAGTGTAAAAAAATGGTTTCCAATTTACAATTCTTCATCTACAAGGAGACGGGACACTATGCGAATCAATGTCCCAATTGTCAAAGGATTATACCCCAGATCATGATTCTGGATAATGATCAAGTTATGATGATACCACAGATGAAGTAGAATGATTTATATTCCTAGTCAAGAATCGTGTCATTTGAATATTTTGTTAGTATTGTACTAGTTTTAAGGATATTGATATTTATAAGGAAGGTACTACAATACTATTTCATTAATAATATGAGGTTATATGGAGAATTGTACAAAGGAAAAGTGATTCAGTAGAAATTAAAACTTTTTAGAAAACACGCGATTGAAGGAAAGACCACAATTAATATATATAACTCATGTTGAGATAATGATGAAGAAATGATTGATTCGGATAAGTACTGACTACCTTGGAATGGCTTATTGACATGTCGAGAAGTGGTCTATACTATCATCGATGGAGTTTATAGTACTTTTGGATTTAAGGAATATATCCAAGAACATGTATCTTACTAAGGGAATACAATGGAATGCATGTTTTAAAAGTGGTTTTTATAGTAACTCAAGTTATTACCATATTTCAAGATGATACATGATGATTCTATTCAGTTTTTTGGAATGATAATTTTAGAGATGCTTCATGTGTATTAAGGGTAAATGATACTTCAACATTCAAATTTAGATCCCTTCATTATAATGTGTTGAATAATTATATTTTGGAAATTTTAAACATTTATAAAATGGTGTAAGTTTATCATTGTATGGGGTTTAGAGTTTAATGGCCCTCATGATAGTTTCGTTAATCTTTCATGGAAATGTTTTCTAATTAGAATGTGTTGTTTTGTAGTAACCGATGCTTTTCACATTCCTCTTATAAATAGAATATTTTAATTATATTCTTGATGTGGTTTTCCTACAAGGTAATTTTCATTTATCAGCCATTAACTTTCAATGTTCAATTTCAAATTTAGAGGATGAAATTTTTATGATGGAATATTGTAATATCCTAAGAATTTACAAATAGATTTACTATAGAATGCATGAAACATTGAGTATCTACGAAACAAATATTTTTTATAACCTAGTCATGTAAACATAATTTTTCCACCTATATTTTATAATTTTGGAAAAAACTGACATACATAGTTGCTTTCAGTAAGATATTTTGAGTCTGATAAGAAAACATAATTTTTGGTAAATAGTAACATACCATTATGAATATTGACATACCCTTATGAATAGTTATGAATAGTAATGAATTTTAAATCATATAAAAAATTAAAAACATCACCTGTGAATGTATAAATAACATTTAGACATCTTAATAGTGAAAAAATGATCATAGTATAAGTATTGAAATTTTTGTATGACATAAATATTAAAATTACAATTTTCTTATTAATTTAATAATTAAAAATGGAAATTTATTTTCATAAAATGAGATCACAAATTTTTACTTTACATTCTTATTATTATAAAATAATTTTATAGAACCTTGATTAATTTCTCAAGGTCTTATAAACCGAGTTATAGTTTTAATGTGTTTTTTTGGAATAAATTGTGATTTTATCTAGAAATTAAATTACAAATATATAGAAAATTGTATTCAAAAAATGGATTTAATTTTTGGATTCTACACGTCTATAAATTTTTAAGGTGGGTTTTTTTTTAATTTTTCTAAAATACTTGAATTTTTTGTGAATAATAAAAATACAGTTTTGAGTTATCGATTGTTTAATAACATCCTTATGAGATAATAATTAAAAATAAAAGGCTGATGGAATTTTGTACAGTATCATATGACATGAGGTGTCCCACGTGGATAAAACCATGGGCATATACAATTGGAAATCGCATGGTTTAGCAAAAACAACTAAAGAGGTGTCCCTTTGAAATTATTAAAAAACTCCCTCTCTTTTCTATAAATTCCCACTCATCCATTCATTATCCTTCATTCCAAATCCCTCATCCTAGAAGATATACTAGTTCTCTCTCCATAAGGGTCCTCCCAAGGTGTCCTTATGCCCCTAAGGTTTCAACATTCATGTTCTGTAGGTTACTCTACAAGGTAAGCGAACCTTTCAACATCCTCTTTTATTCAACACTTCTTTTTGGTTGTCTCTTTGAATTTCCCTTATTATATGTTGGGGTTCAATATTATGTCTTCCTCTTAATATATTCTTTATTTCCATATGATTATATACCTTATTTATCTCATCAATTCATTTTATGAAAATTTATGCGACATCGTTAGGCTTCTAAATTTTCTTAAGGGATCTCTCAATATTTCTTTTATTTTCATGTTCATCTCTTTTCTTTTTCTCTCCTCACCTCCTCTATCCAAATGACCATGATAACTATAGTATCATGTATATACTGAAATTATATCATGTGAATGGAATAACCATCATCAACATTCGTACTCCCTCATTTTCATTTTTATAAAAGAAATCAACTTACACGAGGTTCCAATTTATAACCTTCATGGACGACGAAGTTTATTTCTCAAATTTATTCTTCATTAATGGTCCTAAAATCATTTAATTGCTTGAACCAGACTATAATATATTTATTATAACCTAATTAATATTCACGAATAAGTATATGTATATAAAATTGAATTTCATGACCAAACTAGCTCATAATAATCAAAATACCACTAAAATAATCTATGTGAATGTCATTAATATTTCATCTAACGATTAATCCTAATTACATGTAAAAAAATGATATAAATTAACAATAACACTTCTGGATGTTCATAAATATTATTTAATTTCAACTCGAGAGATTTACATCCATTCCACAAGATCACCACTACTTAAGAGCAACTGAACCGATTATGAAAATAAAGAAAATGAACACTCCGTAATGACAGAATTCAATACTATAACATATCAATAAGGGAAAAAATTAACTAAACAGAATAATGATAAAATAAATACATATCTAATCAGTTATGAGTTAAGTTATTAATGAGTATAATTTGATATTCCAGGACCTTAAGATCAAGAGTGGGACACATTCGGACTAATGTTAGGGGTTTCATCATCTGAATTCCATTTTTGTGAGATTACTCGTATTAACTAATATTACTTGTTTTTGTTGTATGTATATAGACCATTGATGTTTTATATAATTAATATATTTATTATCATGGTATTAAATTTATCATTTTATGACACTTAATTTTAGGTCATTCGAATCAAATGATTATATAGTTTTGGGGGGTTTCCACCCAAACCTCTATTTTTCATTCAGGTTGATATTATTCAATATTCATATCAATGAAATTATAATTTATTCTTAATTAATCCTCATAAATTCTTTGTGAAAGTCTCATATATTTGAGCCAATTATAATGCTTATTTATTTTTTGGGTAGTTACATTTTTAAAATTATCTTTCAAATATTCTTCCAAAATCCAATCTTGATTCAAGCAACTTTTAAAATTCTTACCTATTTTGATATTCACTATATAATCTATTTTATTCTAGGTTTATATTTTTAAATATAATATTTTAAATTATATTCGGGTTCATTTATGGTTTTATTAAATAAAACATTCAATTTCACTTTAAAATATATTTAATGAATTATTTAAACTGCCTAAAAAAGTTTTAATTCTAAAGCTTCATTAAGATCACTTTTTACATGATTTCACTTCATTGAGAGAATATTTATTCCTAAAATATAATTTCAATGTCGTTGTATTTTATTATCATGTATATTCATTTTTAAAAATTGTATTCATGACAAATACAAAGGACTTTCCAAAATAATGCATCTTTCCAATGTCAAAAGGAATTTTCTCATATCATAATAACTTTTATGAGATATATTCATTGTTCAACACATAATTCATTATTATAGTGTATGTAATGGCCTTTTTTATATCATATAAAGAGTATCCTTATTCTAATGATATTATATGATATTAGGAACTGAATGTTTCATGGTTTTATGTGACACATCGGAATGTTTAATGATTATTTCCTAGATATTTTTTCAGTAGTCTCATTTAAGGGTATCTTTATTTGTGTGAACATCATTTGATGAATATGTATCCTCAAAAATATAAATGGATATTGAGAAGGAATATTTTACATGTGTTAAATCATTGTATTAAAAATGTTTTGGGCATGTGGCGGTATGCAGGGCCTGCCTTAGCCCCTCGATGCATCGAGAGGTCTCATGAGACAAATTATTTAATGACAAACCCTTCGAGTTTGTTTCCAAAAATCAGAAGGGTTTCTACCCACAGACTTATACTGTTTCGATGGTATTATGGTATCATGTTTTAGATACCTAATGTCCAATTAATAAGCATTATTTTTTATTCATTTTTAGTTTTTACTATCCATACCGAGCATTTGATCTCACCCCTTTCATTTGTTTACCTTCAACAATTTATGAAGAGGATACTATTTATTGAGTTCTCATCGATGTAGTCTTTTAGTTTTATTATTTTTTGTATTTTTTTTACCATTACCAGTGTAATTTGAGTTACATGTTTGTATCTAGTTTCATGAAGACTACTAATCTACTCCATACTATGGGATTTGATTCCTTGTAAAAATTCCAATGTAATTAGTAATGCACCAGCTCCAGTCTAGAGGGGTCGGGGCATTATAATATATTTCTAATAATACCATTTCATTTTCATTGTATCTCAATGCTAGAAATATCTTTTCATGTGACTTGATCCAATTATCATATACCACAGGATTAGTATTCCCAACAAAAAATGGGGTCATCTGCTGCATGAAATGATACAACAAAGGTGTAGTGTGTTTATTCATCATAACCAGAGTGTTCTTTACTAATATGGTCATGGTCTTCTGAGATCCAACAATATTTGTGTTTAATTTCTCTATGGGGAAATACCTACATTATCTAAGGATATCAATTCCTTTCCTTCAATTATGACCCATTTATAAAAAATGGAATACACTAAATTAGGTTATCAAACATGATGCAAAATCTTGATATAGAAAAACACGTAACATAAAATTAAAATTTTTCCATATCTAATATAATAATATTAAGAACATGGTTCCATTGTTGACTTATTTACATTGAATACTTAATAATTTTTTCAAAATAAAATGTGAATTATCTTATGAATACTACCTAGGAGTGTCAAACCAGGTGCATAGTAAGCCCCAAGTCATTTACCAGGTTACCCTAATCCTGGATCGGGACACCATGTTGGAGTTATTACCCCTATGTACATCTATTCCATGACCATTCCCACTTATAATATCACAACGAGAATGTAATGATAGGAAGAACAATATAATATTTACCTTACCAAAATTCTAGGATGTCATTATATGATTATCCCCAAATTCTATCTTAGGGTTATCATCCATAAACAATTTATTCTAAATCTAGTTCACACAGTTCCTACTATACTTCCTTTCATAACAAACGTAATAAACCTGACCCCAACAGACCAGTGTTCGGTGTATGTTTTCTATAATGACATTGATACAAGAGATCACATCAATAAGGATAGACATGTTTAGTAGTCTTGAAGGAACTATCTATATAGATGTTTCCCTTATTACATTGAAAATTAAATATAAAACCTAAAAAAGGAATATAAATTTCTTCTTTTAACATATTAAAACATTTCATCTTCAAATCATGGGGAAGGAACAAAATAAATGTGTGATCTCAAATGCTCAGTAAGGGTTAAATAGAACAATAATAAGTGATGTAATGATAATAAGGAATACAAATTATGAAAAAGTAACTAATCTTGAAAGCACATGCCATCAATACACTATGATTTATAATGAATCCATTAGTTTTTTAAAAGTAAAAACCTCAGGGAATGTAGTAACAAAATAAAAAATACCAAAAATGATTATTATTTGTATGTTTCATGAACCAACTTGGGTCGACCCTGAACCGGACACAAGATCTGATCTTTGGAATGGCCATAATGGAATTCCTGATCACCATGACTTGGAAACCTGTACCAGGCATCATATATAAATTTACTGTGAACAATTTATGGCCAATAAATAGGATCAAATATATAAACAAATTAAAATGATCATGCAAAAACAACCCACATCTAAACATAAAATAAATAAATAACTGATCCATATACAATATACGACTAAACGGACTGAAGAATAAAACAAGAAAAATGAAACTGAGGAAAAACTAAAATTGGACCACGATACCACCATCTCTATGTGTCATCTTGGTCACCAATATCTACAATAAAAAACCCACTCCATCCAAGATCACCTAATACAAGATACCAAAATAAGTGTGAAACCTACAGAAATACTATGGTATACTCACACAGAGTGGTATAGGTAAAGTGTGAGCTAATAGCTTAGAAGGTAATAACCACAAATTCCAAATGTTTCCTTTCCAACAATAGTCCTATATCACTAGTTATAAATACAATTATAAAAGTAGATTTTTCATATTTAATTTTAACAACCATAACATTAAAGATTTAAAGGTGGACACACACCACCATATATATTTCAATAAAACTACCATTTTATAACAAAAAACCAATACTAATCAATGCTAGATACAATTTTCAATGGAAAAAATTTAAATTTAAAGAAGTTTCAATGAATGTCAATATAAATAAAAAGAACTCACTTTTAGAACTACCAACCCAACCTACCATATACCGACATGAGGTGTAATATAATAATTGAGCACTCATCCTAGGAACGCCCCTAGGAACAAGGTAACTATGTGCCCTAGGTACATAAAATATTAGTGTAAAGTAACCATAATAAATATCCATTCTCATGCACAAAAGCCACTAGTTGGAGAATCATCCATAACCTAGTGGTAACCAACATCATCATCATCAGCATCATTTTATCTTAATTTGTGTTGTAATCATCAAACTGGCTACATAAAACAAGGATAAAACCACTATGGATGACTATAATACAAGTACATGTCATCCCACCTAGATACATGGGTTTCTCTTTTTAGGTAAAACAAGTTTCACATAACATGATACCACTTACACAATTAATTTAGTAAACCAAGCATCACATTTCTTAAACCACAACTTTGACATCACAAACCCATTCTTGAAACATTATGCACATAGAATCATTTTAAAATCACTTCGGAAACCACTAGGAACAAGACATGACTAATAATTTTCTAAAAAGACTATACAAATATAAGGAAAATCATGAAACTCTAAAAACATTCAAAACATGCCTTTATGTTTACACACCCAAATAAATTTACCCAAACTTCTCTAAATCATTCTTAAAACCATATACAAGTGTGAAATGTGAAACAACCCCTCAAGCCAAACATATTCCAAAACACACATGCCAAAATCCATACGGGAATAAACCAATGAGAATCTATTTTAAACCACATTTAGATACCACAAATGGTATACAAAATTATCTAGAAAACAAGAACAATTTCGGAAACCATTATTTTAAGGATCAATAGTTTAAAGAAGCATATTCACTTGCGGGAACAACCATGCGTGCACCTAGTGAACCCATGGATGTGCCAACATATGATGGTAAACCAAACATCCATGATGACACAAATATACCTTTTCTGAAAAAACTGATCATTTTCATTCAAGCCACATTCGACCATATATAATATTTAAGGAACATAAAACAATGTCCTTATAAACAATAAACCATTTTTAAAACATTTTGACACATTTTACATGGAAAATGATTACCAAAACATACACAAAATATCATGTTTACAAATAGTAAAAAAATCATCACACCATAATAAAGGCCAATAATTTCATAAAAAACTACAATTTAACTTTAAAAGAACAATGTCTATTTGAACAATAACCCTAGGTGCTATATACCTAGGTATTTCACTGAAATACCTTTGAAAAATCTATTTTAAGTAAATTTTAACAACATAAAATCACCATTCACATCAATACATAGATATTTTAGATGTTGAAAAGTCATTTAAAAATTAAATAAAAACATAGAAGTTCTCATGGAGTGTTCCGAAAAGGAAAATTTTGGAAACGCCTACCTTGCTAGCGTGAGAATGAAATGAAACCATCAGAAAGGATAGATCTAACCCTCATAGACTAACAACATACACAAAAATCCAAATAAACACTTCCCCAAATACAATCCTAATGTCTAGGGTTCTTACAAATAATAACTGATCCAAATGAGAGCAAGGATGTGAGAGAGAGGGGAAGAGGAGAAGAGGAATAAAGTAGATTTTGTGAATAACATATGACGTTTTGTGAGAAATCTCCATGAAATTAGTCTAAAAAGTTAGGGAATGAAGGGGGGGATCCTTTGGTCGATGCCCAACTGAAAGAGATTCATTTAGAGGTGGAATAACCCAAATTTTAGTTCCACATAAATATTTATGAAGCCTATAATGGGATGCACAGTTTTTCTGCACAGTTTGGAAAACATTACACAAACCGGGCAGACAATGTTGTGAAAACTCATGAAACCTTGTGGGGCTATGATTCACAGATTGGTAAAACCATGCTCAAACTATGTGACCTGAAAAATGGGATAAAAAATCAAAAATGACACCTCAAACACTTGGGAGGCCCACCTGAGGATCCATGAATGTTATAAACACAATATGGAGACACTGAGGGAATCATAAAATCTCCAACATGCCACTCTCTTCCCCCATCCTTCACAATTTACATGAATTGGGTTATAAAAAAATACCACCAAAACTCAGGGAATATTTTTGGAAACCCAAATCAAACATAAACCAAAGGATCCAACATCGAGAAATAAATAAAATGAAGGAGTATAAAAGGACAGGGTGTGACAATTTTCCCCACCATAGACACTTTCTGCCCCCAAAAATTCACACAGATGAAAGATAAACAAAACTTGAATCCATTCCCGATCAAAACCAACTGAAACATGATATTTGGGGTGACTATTCACTCGAAAATTCATACTCAACCAACCAAGATGAAACCACATCATAAGAATAAAGATGAGGGGAGAATATGAGAGGGTTATACCGACCACAAAAACTCAACTATAATAGAAACATCATAGTCCAAACACACCAACAAAACATAAACCTTAACATGGGACATTAAAATTTAATATTACTGGGTATGTGGCATGGTTTGGATTCATGGTTTACCAAACTGTCTTCCAACCATGGACCAATCACTGTCCATAAAGGACGCCGCATATGACTTGCCTGTACGGTCTAAGAGTGGGGCCTAAAATGTACCAATTGGACTACCCAAAAGAAGCCAAGCTGCATAGTTACTTGGGAACTACCGCATGAACTTGCACTAGCCGTGTAGTTGGGTTTTTCCACACATCATACGATACATGGTTTTGGCTAACCATCAAGTAACTATGCTTCACCTAAAAAAATTCCATGAAGACTCCAAAAACGAAAAATCTCAACTAGGGATTAAACCTAAACTACCATATAGCAGTTGTACATTACTAGAACTGAAACAGGGAACCATCACACAATAAACAAATCCAAAACACATAATTTCCATAAAACACTAACATCCACAAAATAATACTACTAGATGTTAGAACAAAAACTGACCTACACAAATCAAGAAACACTGAAAGAAGAATGACATTTTCAAAGGCCACCATCAGATAGACTCAACCACATGGGATACATGAGAAATAATTCAAAACTCGTTCAGGTTTTCATGCCCCAAACACTCATGACTATGTGCAAGCTTCACCCTGAAACATGTGGATGGGGATTTGATGGATGAAGCATCTCCTGCCTCATAGTCAGGTATTATCATCCTTCGGTCACAACGTTTTCTCCAAATGACGCATCCTATAACACTTCTCCAGATGTCCCAGACAACCGCTACAATGACATGTATTTTGTGGATTTCAACTAAAGGGCTTAAAATGACCGAATTGGCCACACTAGTTGCAGAAACTCGAACAGCCTAAAAAACTGGAAGCCAGAACCAAATGTAGGGACTTCACATTAAAAGGATTCTCTGTCACACCATATTCATAAGATAGGGAACATTCGTGTGAAAAAAATATCCCCCAGATTAACAACTACCTCTAGAGAAAAGGAAACCATCTCCCATTTATCCAATGATGGACACTCAAAGAAACCCAAAAACACACAAACACGGGTAGATTCTAGAGTTCCTAACTAGATGAATACACATTCAACATTATCAAGAAACTTCACTACCTCTTACAAACCTCAATCACCACAAAATATAGGAAACTAATTGGATTAAATTAATACTGGGCCTGAATCACTACTTGTTTTGGGGACCTTTCTGGGTGGAAAACTCTAATCAACAAATGGAACACTAATTCAAAACCAATATCATTCCGAATCATAATCAGAATGAATATCCAAATCCAAAACAAATTTATCAAAAACCAATCATATGAAAACCCAACCAAAAATTACCTTAAAAAACACTTTCCATTAAAATTCAAAACACCTTACTCAAAAGGCAATATTTAAAATACAAAAACCCAATTTTAACAATACAAGATCCAATTTCTAAAACAAAAACAAATTTCCAAATTTTTTTTTTCACTTTCAAATTTACATTGAAAAAAGAAGGGAATGCCTTTGATTTCAATCACCCACCAATGGTATCTAATGAACCATCACATATGTTCCCATCCACATATAATGACATCATAAATACAAAATTTCCATCCTAGAAATTCTATACAAACTCGGATATAAGTGAACATTCATAATGAGTGCCAAGGGTCACATATTTCTTTATCTCATAGAAACCCAAGAATTTACAAAATTTTGATCCAAAACCCTTTACAGTATAAGAAATAATAACAATTTAAAAAACACTTGAATGAAACCATTTTTCATTTTCATAAACCAGTTTAATTTGAAAGGATTACTCACATCAACCATGACCGAAATGACACATGACTCAAGACAAACCATCAGAATGTGGAAATATTGTCTCTTCCTAAATTAGAGACACAGTAGTGGTCCATGCCCTAGGTAAGACATAACACTAAGAGTACCTTAAACCATGTACTTAGACTCCACTTGGGTCACTACTCTATGTGAGGTCACAAAGTGACAGTGGTTCTCCTCAGTTGATATTCCCAAATCTAGAATGAACCAAGACAAGACAAGGACTCACTCCCAGACTACCCCTGATAACTCAGGTCTCATCATGCGTGGTTGTGATCATGTACCAACACATTACCAACCACATGAGCCTCAAAAACCATAATATCCATCTACTAGACGCACGAAATAATAAGGGACTCCTTTGATAAAATTTTCTCACAAAACCACCTGGGTCGACTCTAAACCAGTCAGCCTAGACGACCTGCGGCCTATTCTAAAGGGAGTTCGTGATCCCCATTGGCTAGAAACTAGTGATGTGAATTAGATATAAATCAATGGGGAATAATTTTATCCCAATATGAAGGATCAAATATATAAACTAATAAAAATGGTTATGCAACAACATCCCACATCTGAACATAAATAAATAGATAGCTGATCCAGATACAATATGCGACTAAACACACAGAAGACTAAAACACGCAAAATAAAACTGAGAACAAATTAAAACTAGACCAAATATGCTGAAACTATGGGAAATTATGATAGGATACCTTAATAAATGCTAAATCTGCAATGTAGCTCAGGTCTACCAACACTGTGTGGCATAGGGAGGGTGTGAGCTAACAGCTCAGTAGGGAATCACCATATATTCCAAGTGATTCCAAAAATAGTCCAATAAAAGTAGTTTGAAACACAATTATAAAAGTAGATTTTTTAAATTTTATTAAATCAACCACATATTGACTATTTTAAATCCCAACACATGCCACCATCAATTTTTCATGAAAAATACCATTTTGTAACAAAACCCAAACTATGAAATTCTAGTAACAATTTTCAATGGAACATCATTAACTAGAAAATAGGTTCAAAGAATTCCAATTTAAAGACAAATCACATACATTTAGAAAGACCAACACAAACTACCGTATGACGATGAGATGTGTAATATAATAATTGAGCACTAGTCATGGGAACACCCCTGGGTAATAGGAAAATAAGGGACCTTGGTACATCGTATATTGATGTAAAGTAACCATAATAAATATATGTTATCGATCACACAAGCCACTAGTATGAGAATCATCCATAACGTAGTGATCAAAAACATCATCATAGTCATCATAGTTTACTTTTTGATGTCATCATCTTACATTCCACATGAAATAGGGACGAAACCACTCTGGATCACTAGAATACTAGTACATGTCCACCCACCTAGATACCCAGGTTTCCCTTTTTTCTCAAACAAGTTCCACATCACATGATTCAACATTCAAAATTCGTCAACGAAACCATGAATAAAATTTCATAAACCACCAATTTCACATCACAAACAAATTCTTGAAAATTTATAAACATCGAAACATTTACAAATGGCTTCTAAAACTATCAGGAACACCACTTCCCTGAGAAATTCCTACTAATAAATTCCACATTTTAGAAAAAACATGTATCTATAAATACATTACAAACATTACATTATGTTTATAAACCCAAATACATTTACCAAAACATTTCTGAATCATTTCTAAAACCATATTCATGTGTTTATTTCAAAACAATCCCTCAAGCCAATCGTTTTCTAAAACAAACACCCCAGAAGCCAAACATGCATAACCACAAGAGATTTCATTTTAAATCTTATTTAGAAACCACACATTGGATAAAATATTATTTATAATACAAGAACCATTTAAGAAAACAATATTTTAATAACACTGGTTTGATACACCATATTCATTAGAAGGAACAACCATGTGTTCACCTAGTGCACCTATGGATGTGACAACATACGATGGTGCACCGAATATCCAAGAGGACACGGAGAAACCTTTTCCAAAAAACCCCCCATTTTCATTAAAACCACATTTGACCATACTTACTCTTTAGGGAATGTAAAACAATACACTTATAAACATGAAACCACTTTTACAACATTTTAACACATTTCATAAGACAAAATATTTCCAAACCATACACACCAAATCAATTTTAAAAATAATAAATAACCATCACACCATAATTAAGGATAAAAATTTAATAAAAAATTTCAATTTAACTTAAAATGAATAATGGAATTTTAAATAATAACTCTGGGTGCCATAAACCTAGGAATTTCACACAAATCCCTTTGGAAATCAATTTTATATTTAATTATACCAACAAAAATCAAAATTTTCATCACGAAATAGATATATTAGAGGTGCGATAGACATTTTAAAATTAAATGAAAACACAGTAGTGCTCCTAGAGTGTTCAAAAATGGAATATTTGGGAAACACCTACCTTGGTCGTGTGTAAATGGAATGAAACCTTTGGAGAGGAGTGAACTAACCCAAAAAGACCAGTCACACACCATAAAATCCAAAGTAACACAACACAAACATCAACCATAAGTTCTAGGGTTTGTCCAAACAAGAAAGAAGCCAAAATAGAGCAATGAAGTAACAGAAAGTGAAGCTGAGAAGAGGAATGGAGAGGAATTGGTGAAGAGCCGCTGAACTTTTATGACAAATATCTCAATAATTGTTGAAAAACTATGGGTAATGAAGGGGGAGCCTCCTCTGGTTGATGCCCAACTGGTAGGGAATAATTTTTGAAGTTGAATCATCAGAATCAGATCTCCACATCAAATGTTATTAAGACCATAATGGGATGCCTGATTTTGATACATGGTTAGGGAAATTATGCACAAACCATACAGATAGTGTTGGGAATACTCCATAAACCTTTCATGGGTACGTTTCATGGTTTGGGAAAACCATACTGAAACTTTGTGACATGAAAATTGGCTAAAAACTCCCGAATGATACCCCAAAAACTTGGGAGTCCCACCAAATTGTCCTTGAATGTTTTAAACACAATTTAGACGCAAAAAGGGAATCAAGACATCTCTAACATTACACTATCACCACATAAACTTCTCAATAACCATGAATAGGGTTATAAGAAAACCAATAGCTCCAAAATAGAAGGATTTTTGTTAGACACCCAACCCGAACCTCAACCAAAATATCCTTAATCGAGAAATGAATAAAATAAAGGAGTATATGAGGATGGGGTGTGATAATATGTCACGTATTTTTCACTTGAACCATCATACAATCAATATGGCTTATGTCTTTGGGTAGATCATCATTTGATTCTATTTGGAAACAAACATGAAGTGTTTATCGCTAATTGTTTTGTCTCATGAGACAAATCGATGCTTCGAGGAAATATAATGAGACCCTCCCATCACTGAAAGTATAAATAAATCTTAATATAAATATTTAATTCATGGATAAAGTGCCTTTTCATGATCTTTATTGATTAGATGATATAGAATCTTCAATATTTCCAAAGTTAAAAAACAATTGAAATAAACACCATAAGAAAAATGGTATAAAAATAAGAAAATAATCATATCCTTGACATAAGAATATGGATATTTCATGAAAATATAATTTCAAATGAAGAATAATATCAAAGGGGAATTGTATACACCACATTATAATTATTATATGCACAACACAGAGAAAGTCTCAATGGAATGGAAATTGAGATATTTTCCCTTACCTTATGTCTGAATGTGTTCTGCACATGATCTTAATTTCATTTATAATCAGAATAAATAAACTAAATAAAAAATTCATGAAAATTTATATTTTGATTTATTATAATACTATTAACTTTATTTATTCCTTTTTTGAAAAGTTATATGGAACAATTTTATCATTCTAGGGCATTCATTTACTTGGTTTTCATGATCAGTTTACTTATATATGTGTATGGATAATCTTGTAAAATGAGAATGGTTTTCCAGAATTGAAATTATATGTATTTATGATATTCTATAATATTTAATGGTTATATGTTTCATTTTTTATACTGTTTTAGGATGAATCATTTGGTAAAATGTTTTTGATAATTGTTTTGAATATGTTATCATTTTTTCTGTCACCATGAATTAGTTTTGTCTTATAAATTCATATTACATACGTATACTTCTTCATAAATATTATAAATGTTTTAATACATATATTATAGTATTTTTAACCATAAAATTGGGATTATGAGTATCCTTGTTGGATAAATTGAATGTCAAAATCACATTTCCCATGAAGGTATTAAATCGCCACCCGACATACAATTTTTTCATTTTTAGAATAAATGGGAGATGGGAAGGGTTTTGATGATGCATATTCCATTATCATATTTAAATTATATTATATATAAGATACATGAGTTATCAGGAATTTTTAAAATGAATATGATAAGATAAAATTAAAAATAATGAAATATAATGAAATGGAAAGAGAATGAAAAAGTCATGACCTTTTAAATTCTCTTCATTGAGAACCTCTTTAAGGAAATTGATTATAGTTTCTTTGTGACCATGGGATCCAAGAAATGGGGGGGGGGGAGTTTTTTGAGGAATATTGAGTAAAAATTGGAAAATATTCATGGAATTTTCTGGGTGAGGAGAAGATGTGGTGACAATAGAATTTATAATGGAGGGGAGGGGTGTTTTTGAATACTTTATTCATTGTTTTATTATTTTCACTCAAGACATGAAATAGTGTTGATTCATGTAACTAAATACAATAATTGGGGCATATGAGTTCTCTAAAATGGTTCTTAAATCTGTCATGACTAAAAAATACTGCATTTAACTAATATTGTATATATATCGTAAATCTCCATCTTTTTCTATTCACAAAATTCAAGTATTTCAGCAAATTCAGAAAAATTCCCCCGAATATTTTTTGGATGAAAATAATTCAATAAGTCAATCCATATTATGAAGATAGATTTTTAAAATACGATGAATTAAAATTAAAATTAAATTATTCATTTACTCAAAAAATACAAATTTTAAATTATTTTAGATCATTATATTTATTACCCAATGGAAAATAAAAATTTGTGTTTTAGGATCATATCAATACCTTATTTGTAATTTCTAAAACATGTATTTACTTATAAAATGATATAATGATATAATATTATAATTTATAAGATGTGTAAATTTTATTTATAATTATATATGTGACATTACTATTGTATTAGCAGAAATTCTATTCATATGGGACACATTACTATTACAAAGGACAAGTAACAATTTCATAAGATTATGCTTCTTAATTTCCAGAAAATCATCTTATTTCATTTATTCTCCATTTTTAAACATTGTTTTGTGTTTTATATGTTATTTTATATGATTTATACTATATTATTTTTTTAAAGGTAAGCTGTCAAATGAATTGAAATTATTTTCGAATATATATACCATAAAATATTGGAGTGTCATATTCCAAAAGATATTTAGTAGTTAGAGTGTAAAAATAAATATCAACCATCGTTGTGGTTTCCAAATGAAATAGAACCTAAAATAAATAGTAATATCAATAAAAACATATCAATTGGAAAAAAAACTCATTAAAAAATGAAATTATATTCATGTTCTATTTTTCATTTGGATTTTGAAAATTTTAATTAATATATCACATGATTTATTTGAAGTGAGAAAATTTTATCTCTATTTTCAAAAAAAAAACTTGACTTTTACATGTTAGTTATTTTAAAAATGTACAACGAGTTTGAATTTAAATGTTAGTTGTCCAAAAAAACCCATAATAAAAGGCAAAATATAATCTTTTGATTTTAGTTATCTTAAAAACTAATTTCAAAAACCAAAAAAATAGTTTAGTGTCGATTTATAAAAATGGTTTTGGAAATAACCACATAAATAATTTCTGTTATGAATGAATATTTATAGCTAATTTTTATATGAAAAAACAAACATTAAAGATATTTTTTTTAGAAGTGGGTTGTCACAAACCCATAAAGTAAACAAGAACCCAATACCACAATGTTCACACAACTTAGGGTCACCCTAATGTAAATTTTTCATATGATTTTTTCCCTTTCTTGGAATGATATAGTATATTCCTTAAAAGATATAATGAAATTATATATCATATTAATGAAAACTATTTCTATGCATTTGGAATAAAAATATAATAATATTTTCAGCCTTACATCATGTATCAAGTGATGAAATCAAAGGGGATGTTCGTGGTTTTGGAATATGATCACTTATGTAGCCAAGAACCGTGGGGTGTTATAGTCATCCTTATACATATATTTATTGTTCCCTAAAATTGACATAAAAATCACTTAGTTTTTATGAAGTGCCACTAATGAACCCTGGGAAGTAGAGAAATTGGTTAAATTAATACACATACATTTTAGGAGAGTCCATGAAAGGAAGATCACAAGGTGCTACTAAGTATTATATATCCCCAACAAATCCACGGTGGTGGGAAGAATCTGTGAATAGATTCCATCTCCACCCTCTACCACTTTAGATGGGAATAATAATTACATTAGGGATATTTTCAACATTATTGAAGAGAATCGGAGGGTTCTGTTTTAGTTTATGGGTAATCCTTTCCTGATCCACCACTACATCCATTTACTCATTTTCCTTTTATATTAGTAGTATTACAGCTACATTTAGACAAATAATCAAATCTAACCCCTCCAACAACTTGAGACCTATCATTTATTTTGACTAGGATCATTTTATGGTTCTAGATATCATGGATGATCATGATGCCAAATAGTAAGATATATCTTAGGCCTGATTTGTGTGATTTGACCAATCCACTTTGTATGACTAAGAGTTGTTGTTAATTGAATTGAAAACTATGAAAATAGTTTATCGCTTCATCTAAAGGCCTCTCCATTAAAATATCTATGACCTGACCTATACCACCTCATAGATACAATAATATATATATTAGTTCATTATTGATACCATATCCTATAGACTTATTGATCAGTTGTTGATAGATGTATTAAACACCACCACATCATATTCAATAATCATTGAAGAAATTGACATAATAAATTAGATTAAGTATCAATTCTAATGAGGAGGTGACACATAGATTTTCACATGATATTGTACTTTATCCATTTAATGCCTCACCCTCTAAAACTTTTTCTAATTTAGTTTTTTATTTATTCTCTAATTTGGATTTTATCTCTATTTTATATTATTTTTCACTTCTTGTATTTCTATATTAAAAGGATATCTTTGATAAAATGAATAATTGTTTCACTTACACAACATTATGAAAATTGTGACATATTTTCTCGGAGCAATCAATTTTCATAAGAATATTTTTCATTATTAATAATAACGTAATTATTCCAAACTACATTATTTTTTCATGATTATCCATAAAATATTATTATAGGATGGGAATCAATTTCATCAAATGATTGTGAATTCTATTTTCTTGTATTTATTTTACATTATTATTTCAATGATTTCTTTTTTTTGGTACCTCCCACCATGATCTCAAATAGGGGGGACACTATTAGGTTTTATACATGGGTAAATATTATTAGAACCATCTAGATAAGTTTTTTATATCATTTATCAAAGAGAAATTTTACAATTTTTATTTCTATTGTCTTAAAAATATAAAAATCGCATTTAAATATAAGAAATATAATTTTTTAGATTAAATTTTCTATCAATTACACATTTATTTTATTTTAATTAAAATCATGTATGACTGTTGAATAGAATTTTTTCCCCAGATATTATTTTTATGTAGTTATTATTATTAGACATATTTCATGGTACACACATCTTTGATCATTTATTATTAATTTAAATTACCATTATAATTTGTTTTCCTATGTTATTTTTTCATACTCTTTCACATAAACTATTTCATTAGAGAAAATGGTACATATACCATACAAAAACATACATTTTTATCTTATCAAATAATAATGTTTTTAATCCACATTGAAATGATTATGATCATTAATTAAAATATTATTTAAAATATTTAATATTGAGATCTATAGCGTGTATTAACTTTTTTTAAACCCTTCGAGTCCTTGGAATACCTTGATAGGATTCCACATTTTAATCTTAACAATCAATCCTAAAACTTTTATTTGGTATTATTACAAGATAATTTAATTAATATTTAAAGTATTAGTTGAGTGTTTCATGGTGATGACGAGTTAGTTTGAAATTAAAAATAATGGATTAAGAATATAATTATTTTTTGGGGACATAAATGGATAAAAAAATATTATTCTTTTTTTAAATGTGGATCCTAACATATTGAAAAAAAGAAGAAAAATAAGAAAATTAATTGAGAATTAAAAATTCTAAAAAATTAGTTATGAATAATATAAAAGTGTATCTGAATATTATCATTGTATTAAATTATAGTTTTTCAACTTTTGAGTAAGTAAGAGGGGTTATTTTTAAATTTTTGGGAATATTTAAATATGAAGTATTTATTTTAATGAGACTTATATTGAATATATTTTGTTATTATTTTGGGGATTATCCATAATTTGTAAGACATAAAGTTTAATGTTTCACATCATTATACCTCACCCTCTTGGCCTATATTAATCTGAAAAGTACATAAATTTCCCCTTGATTCATGTTTCTTAAATTCCATAATTTTAACAATCATACATAGTGTAAGTCCCCAAATATAAATTTTTTCCATTTATATTGATCATAACAAAAGAAAAATCTCATCTTGAGTGATGAGTGACTTTTTTTTCTTGAAAGCAATGTTGTTAAATGAATTTATGAGAGATAATGATGATGGGGAAGAGAAATAAGTATTATAATTAAATTATAAGTCATTAATTGATACCAATGATGAATGGTTTGAAGAAATTTGATGGTTTCTACTTAATATGTTTATGCATGTACATAATTGGACTTGATTTTCTCTTATTGGTATCTTAATTCATTTTGAATTCATATAGAGATAATTTTTTCTTGAGAAATATAAATTGTTAATGTATAGGAGAATTTGATATATCCAAATCGTGCATATGTTTTTAGTATCACTAGGTGTTATTTCGAGATGTTATTATACTTAATGAGGTGTGATTCTAATAAAATTTCAATGATTTTATTATTTTATGGGATTTGTACGTTTTTGGGAGTCGTTGAATAAATTTCAGACATTTGAAATTATAGCCAGAATAAAGAGTGATATAAAGTTAATGATTCTTTAATTCATTGTTTTATTCTCAATCCATGAACCATTAATGTTATTTTAGTAGAGATTTATATTCATATTTTAATTTACCTATGTTGTGCCAATTGAATCATGGTTAGTCCCAAAACGAATAGTAACTAATAAGAATAAAATAGTAAAAGCCTTATTTAGAACCACCAGAATTTGTTGGCACCATGATGCATCATATAATCTCAAAAGTGATGTTATCATTAGTATAACGAAGGAAAAAGAGATCAATTTTTATTGGTTAGTAATATAAATGTAATTGATTCTCTATTTGACATAGAATAGAGAGAAATTTTTTTTTGTTAGGCATGGCACCATAGTAGGAAATGAGAAATTTAAGGTTGACCATTATTGTCACAGGGTGGCCAAATAATTTTAAAATTTACTATGGGATAAATTATATGTTTAAAATTTACGTAAAATGATTCAGGCCATGAAGCTTTGAGTGAAGTGAGACCCTATAACAAAATTATTTTCTATTTGTAGTGATTTCATAGGCTTTTATGAAGTATTTTGTATGGGTCAATATGAATATAATAAAAATTATTTTAATCTAGTTTGATTGATTTAATATTCAACCACATCAGTCATACGATGCCCCTCATAGTTCTATAAATTTTGAAATTTCATTCTTCATATGGACATTGACTCTGTAGTTCAACAAGGTTGGGTGTATGGTTAATTGAGAAAGACGTTAATGTTTTTTGTTGAATTCTTCTAGAACAAAGGGTTATGTACATTATTTCTGAAGAATTTTTACATTTCTATGTGAATAATCTTGTCATTCCATAAACTATGTTCAAATAATGTGTAAATCAGATATATTTTCTTTTTGTTTTCATCATTCATCACACCATCGAATATAGTGTACATCTAGAGTAGTGAATGGTTAAGGTGTTATGGTAGTGAAAGTGTCTACCCACTTCAATATGTGTCTTTTCTTTGATAGTATAAGAAATAATCCCAACTGATGAAAACGGATCTCATTCCTTCATTTTAGGTGGAATTTTAAGTATAATGAAGAATATACATTGAGCATTCCATGATAGTATATTAAATATAATATTATGCTATAATGAATGATATAAAGGAAGGGTATTCTATAGTTCTCTCTAAATAATCTAATGATGATAGGATATAAAGTTTTAATATTTAAATAAAATTTTGTCAAGCAAATAGTTATTTTATATTTTTTTTAGAGTTTGAGATTTTTCAAAATTTATTTCTAGCCTTTTTGGATATCTCATTCCCTAATGTACATTATTTTAGGAATTGTAATTAGAGACTAAAATATTTAGGGTTTACTTTAAGTAGTTATATTCATTAGTTCAGTTTATATAATCTCAAAATCACTCCTTATGATGAATTCTTCACATGTAATCGAGATATTTTGTATCATATTTTTTAGTTGATTAAGGGGTAAGGGAAAAAGAGTAGAAGGATATGATCCTTAGAATATTTCTAAATTCATTCGTAGTGAGTGAGGTTAATTATGAATAATATTTTTATTCTAGAAATATTATCATTGTACTTACTTTTGTCCAAGAGGAGTTTTCATGGGGAAACAAAAATTAAATGTATAGTATTTATCAATAAACCATAGAATATTTTTTTTATATAGTAGACATGATTATTTCATATAGGTTAGTATACATCATAAAACAAGTTTTTTTTATTGGTATAGGTAATCCCAGTGAACTTAACCATAATAAACATATAATTCTAGAATTAATTTTCAACTAATCAACTTTATTCTTCTAGGAGTCAGTCAATTGATGTAATTCTGAAATGATCCTTTGAAATTGATCTAAAATCCATGTTTTAAAAAACATCATTCATTTTAATTCCATTTTTAATTCTTCTCAATCAAAATTATAATAAGAAAATGATTTTACCATGTAAATCAAGTGCTTGCAATGGTCTATGTACCTTTTCATTGGATGATCTCAGACATCTGTTATTATACACTTTTAATAGTAAGTGATTGATGAGGAAATCTAAAAAATTATTTAATTCTGAAAAAACCATAAGGATTAAATGAAAGCCCATGGAAAACCAAGAGGAGATTGAGGTGTATAATGATAATGATTCAAGAAATGAATTTTTTTTAAATTTTAGACCAAAATATTCCTTTAATGGACATCTGTAAAAAAGTATTTGGGTATCTACTATTTGAGTAGATGGAAAAAGATTTATAGAGGATTAGTAGGGTGTTTATTTATATAATTAACTGATTATGAACTGATGGATATGTGTGGTTTATATTAGATAGATTAGGGGTCCCCATATAGATGAGTTTCAATGAAATATTTAAAAATTCCAATTCCTTAATAGGTGTGGAATGACATTCTCCATGGAATACAGATAATATGTTGAAAATGTATTTGTATAGGTTCAGAATTATATCATTGATTAATTTGAGTATAATTTTTATTTATATTTAATCACATTACTATATATATAAATTGATTACCACATTTTACCATTTACAATCATAGCTCCCTATTTACATTAGTATATTATTTGTATTGAACAAAGAAATTATCCGACACAATTATTACAAAAAATTATTTGATATATTAATTTTATATTATGAAATTAACATTCTAAAACTGATAAATTTTATTCTAAAATCTAAACTCATGGCACATAAATTTTTTTTTTGATAATTCTATTTTGAAATAAAAAATGAATGTATTCTAATTTCATATAAAATAAAACACATAAGATGACTCTCAATTAATATATATATATACATATATAATGAATTTATTTTATATAAATAATTAAAATTGATATATTTTATTAGATATAATTTAAATATAAACATAATAACGACATAAAAATATAATAACATGTATACACACAAAAAAACACATATATATTTGAAATGTAATTTTTAAAATAATTAATAACAAGTCGATCACATTCTAGCATCTATATACTGAACCTCCAAATTCCATAACATTAATCCAAATTATATGGCCCTATTTGTGGTATAAAATGTCTATTGTTCATACATATTATAGTTTTAGAGGTTAGGTTGTGAAATTTGGTGTCTTGAGACGATACTTATGCAATGTAAAGTCAAAAAAAATCATAAGGGCCATTTATGCAACCATGGAAAATAATTAACGAGATTGGGTTTAGGGAGGGATGAATGGTAACCCAAGACCAGGAAATCTGGTCAATAATACACAGTGTTAGAAACTAAAAGTGACCTTCAGGTTTGGTACAAAATCATCAAGACTGTGTAGTCAATATATAATGACCCGATGTTTTTGCGATTGAGGAATCTATAATGTCACTATCCAGTTTTTTTCATATCACACATTCATTTTGTGTATCCAAAAAGTTTACATCCTACATCATTATTCTAACTTGTTTTTTTATTTTTAGACACATTTCTCTCATCTTACATGAGGCTCTTCACCATAGTGTGATTTTATGTGATAATTGGTAATCCCCCCATAACTGTAACACACCATGATTTTTGAATATTTCTACATATAAATAAATCATGTGTGATTGATAGATTTTGGAAAATATAGAATAAAATTAAAAATTTCGTATTTAATTATGGTGGAAAATTATAATACAAAATGAATTATACTGAAAGATATTTAAATGAAATTCGATTAGTAAAACTAGTAAAGGAATTAAATTTTAAGTAAATAAAACTACTAAAAGGTTGAAATTCTCATCATCACAATTACACTTGAAAATCAGTCCTCTAATAATAACCCAATAATTATTAAAAATGATTAAAATTAAAATAATCCTCCACTGAAAGAAATTTGTGATTAGGTTGAATGAGTTTAGTTATGTTTGTATGATTACATATAGGAAAGTATTATGGCCCATATAAATGTAGTTATATATTGGTTATACAGTCATTGAAGATATGTTTGTTGGATATTTGGTATATAGATGTATGGTCCTTGGATACACTATCATCCAATAGGTACATTGATTTAGTCTACTTGTTCATAAAATGGTAAAATTAATATAATTTTCATATAATAAATATAATATAATTAAATAGAAATATATTGTTAAGGAAAATTATTTATTATAAAAATATGAATGTTTATTCATTACATATTGGCATTTTTATTATCATTAGTGAATTATTTTATTAGTTTATAGAAGACTAATAAAAATTATAATACTAATGATATGATAAAATTTAATGGTTATAAGAAAAATAATTAATGTTTTGTGTTTAAAACAATTTAATTCCGAACAGTTATATTTTTAAAAGAATATTTTTTATAAGTGTTGTGTATTTTTGTTTGAATAAATTAAATTCATCACTATGAAAATACAATTCTAGTAATTTTGTTAAATATATATAAAATATAAACAATCATTTAATTTTTAATTGATAAATAATTTGATTGAAACATATTATTAAAAATATAACATTTATATGAAAATTGATTTATTTATATAATGGTTTTTATAAAAAATATCTCACATTTCGAAATTTATTTAGATAAAATAGTTTCAAAATATAGAATCATCATATTGAAATTTTATAAGAGTGTTAAAATTATTTTTTTATAAAAAATATATTATTGTGGTAAAATCTATGTCACCAATGTAAATTTAAAATAAGGTAAAAGAGTTAAATTAAGGGTTAAAGTCATAAAATATGATAGGACCTGAATGATAAAGGGACTTCCTATATCATCATCGTGAAAAGTGTGCCACACCATGTACTCTACCATTAGGTGAGGGGCTTGTGACTAGAATTGATTATGAATATCTCCCAATATGGACTGTCATATCCCATATCATCCTAAAATATATATGTGTCTATAATGTATACAATTATATTGAATTATCAATCATATAAAAACTAATCCAATAAGGTCATACCAAACAGGTGAGTAAATATTATTAGGGAATCATAAAACCCAACAAGTTGGAAGTTGATAGATAAGAAACACATTAAAAATTCAAATATACCATAGTGTTATAAATTTTTTTTTCTAGAATAGAATCCTCACATCCTACCATCTACACAATCAGTAAAATCAAAAAGGTTGAATTGTCTCCTCAATGAGGTATGTGCATCCGTCAAGGTTATATCACACTTTAATATATATAGAATCATTCAATCATTTGTGAAACCGATAAGAGAACCCATTCCTTATCCAATAATAGATATTATTTGAGTGGGTACTTACCCAAACT
The DNA here is from genome assembly GCA_963277665.1 of Viscum album. Classification (NCBI taxonomy): domain Eukaryota; kingdom Viridiplantae; phylum Streptophyta; class Magnoliopsida; order Santalales; family Viscaceae; genus Viscum; species Viscum album. The sequence goes on along the minus strand of OY728159.1, from coordinate 831,566,955 downwards.
ATCCTACCCACCAATGATTTCAATAATGGAGAGAATATGAGATATTTGGGAATCCCTCTCAGACCTCCAAAGAAGATTATAAATTATAACACATTCTCATGAATCAAATTTATAAAAAAAATAATGTATCCACATATGAAATATGTTAGACAATCCCAAACCCATATTTGAAAGAGGTAATATTTAATATTTTGGAGGATCACAAACCCTCTTTATTTAATTTAATGGGGTAAATTTACTCAACTGATATTGGATACCAAAACCTATATATATGGTTGGGTTAACAACCCTATATAATTCATGGGTTGTGGTTGTTTCACCCTAATTATTTGGGGAGTTATTATTGACCTAAAAAATATGATGGGTTAAAACCACAACTTGAAAAACAAAAAATTATGAGGGTTTTCAACATAGAGATTTATTTGATTTTCAGGTTTAACCGTAATCAATGTAAATATTGAAATTAACCCAAAAAATCGTATCTCAACTAATAGACATACATTATAGAAAAATGAGAAATCATTTATGATATCTTTATAAAAATATTATAGATGGAATATTTATTAGGATAAATCATAAAACTAGTGAAAGGGTTATAAAAAACATCACACGGTCGATAGTAGGCTATATGGATACCCATGGTGCGTTATATGATGAACTAGAATAAAAATTATATCACACTTTAGGAACATTCACCCCCTATGTATGGATTTATAAAAAAATGAGAACTAAATATCAAGCAGGCATCCCTCCCCTCATGGGAGAAGTCAGGAAGAACCCCACAAAGTCCATCTTCGCACCCAAAAACACATCTGGGATGGTGTACACTAGACGAAAAAGAAGTATCCTTATTTTGGTTTTATTGGAAACATTATTTAAATGATTAAAAAATAATTTTTATTGTGTTATAAATGGTTTTTATTTTTTATGAGATTATATTATATTTTAAATCATTTCGATGAAAATATGGCTATGTTAAAAAATGACTCAAAGTCTGAGAATTTTCAACATCATAATGGAATTTTATAATTTTTTTAAAAGTCCCACTTTAATATATGAGTAACCCTCTAGATGAAACTTTGGACAATTATGGAATATACCTACCTTCGGATAGGATTCACCATTGAATATGAATCTTTTTCAGAAAGTCTGTCATCACAATTTACATACCATCTGGAAAAATGGAAAAGTGTTGAAGTAACCTACCACTGAGATGAGTCACCATTGTTCATGATCTACCATTAGTGTGACCCAAAAATGACTTAATTCACAAAAAGGATGACTCATCACCATTTTTCCATCACAATAAAAGGAGTCACCCTTACTATTTTTGGGATATCTAATTTAAAATATTTTAATGGAAAAATTATCAAATTTAATACTGACGATTATATTGATGGATATTCTTAAACTATTGCTAGTAGATCAGATGAGGAAGTCATAGTTCAAAATGAGGAGTTGATGGTCCAGATGATTATTCTAAAACTTTAGACTCATATTTTCTGTTGTAAACAAATATGATGTATACATCCTCATGGTTTCACATTTTAATTGATATGGAAAAATATTCTATGAACTAGAAGAGAGTTTTGAAGTGTGATACCTATTAGGGAACCTAAAAAAATCCATCCTTACCTATATATTACTGTGAAAAATAAGAGTATAATGATATTTTAGATTGTTTATTAGAGATAAATCATGATAGATTGTGATGCTCTATTTCATTGTGTTTTTTTAGAAATGAATCAATCATATATGTTAGATACAACTTGGGAGTCTCAAGATTATGAGAACAATAAAGCAATCAAGACCACTATTTATTAATGTTCACAACTTCTCTTTATTATTATTACCTTGACATTTTTATAAGTGTGTAGTTTACTCTTTTTATCAAACACACACTGTCACTTATACAAAAACTAAAAGATACCTAAACTCTTATTAACCCTTTTTATCAATGTTTACCCAATATTTTGTGGAATATGTACATTTGTGGAATTTTATTAGTTTAATTATGAGGATTTTAGTGGATGATTTCCTTGTGTGGGATGGAAGCCTGGTTAACTATTGTCTATAGCCAATAGAAGTTAAAGATTTAGATTATATTATATAATATTCATGGTAGAAGGTGACCTTCAAGTGGAGAGGATTATGTCTTGGCTTGAGACTGAACATCATTTATTTATTCCATTTTGTATATTTATTTGTTTCATTTAAAATCATTAAACCGAATTTATTTAAAACTATAAAAAACAACTACTCTGATAGTTAATATTAAATAGTGTTTATCTAAGGGATTGAATAAGTAAATTTATTTCAAATGTTAAAATAGTTTTCATATTTTTTTAATTTAGACTTAATGAATCTTTTATAAATATTATAAATGATCCAAACTTATATAAATATATTATTTTGATCAACTTTGATGTTTTAATTATTTGGTGGATATTATTCAAATTCATTTTATCTAAAAATATATTGTTTAACACCCTGACACCAGAAACAAGGAGTCGGTGCATTATTACAATAAATTGTCATAATAACAAGGAATCATGTCATGAAGGACAAATTAGTTTACCAGTCTTGGACAACAGATTACATACTTGAACTATACATAACACATTCTATCATAAAACACAGTATAAATAATCCTTTGATAACTCCATTATTCCTCTAGAATAAATCTACATAACAATCATATTACACTTTTCAGAATCCTAGGAAAATAAAACATAAGAAAGGGGTGACCTCAGATGCTTAGTAAGGATAATAATATAACGGTAGATATAATAAATAATCATAATCATTTTTGGAAAGGTATAAAATTGAAACACAAGACCATTGAACATAAGCATCAGCATAATATAGAAAAGATAAATCATATAATGCAATTGACATATTCACATAGATATTATGCTAGTCGAATAATAACATGAAACATCAATAACTAATCTCATAATGATTGAATGTATAATTCCAGATAGCCTAACCAGAAATTCAATGTCTTATGTCAAGAACCTAAATATAAATTTTGTCTTGTCCATATTCCAATACAATAGTTTTTATGATGAGACCTACCAATTCATCGAGGGTCTATAGCAGGAATGGACCATCACTTACTAAGTATAATTCATTCCTCATATGAAAATACTAAAACATAATATAAACAATCATATTAATACAGGCATACAAAATGTCAATACTTTATCTATAAATCATGAATGTTATTAAGTATCTCATATAAAATCAATGATATAATATATCATTCAATACAATATGGAATATTGTATAATAATAAATCAACCTTAATCAAGTATAATATCTAGTAATGGATGTCGATATAGTTGAAAATGATCAGTAAAACTCTTTGAGAGAAATGTACTTTTTTGTGAAATCCTTTAAAAGACAAACATTTTTAAAGGAAGTCATTTAAAAGAGGCTTTTTATTCGAAGTGTACCATAAAACATTGAAACTTTTTAATGGAATTAACATTTTTAAACAATCATTTCCAAATAAATAAATCCTTAAAAACATTTTTAAAGTATGTACATTAATAAAATAGTTTTAGAAAAATGAATCTTTAAAACATTTAAAATGATGATGTAGTTAAGAATACCATTACATAAAACCATAGAAGATTCATTTTGGAAACATTTTTTATGGAACATTGACATGAATGATAAATATGTCCCAATAAATACTTACACATAAACAAAATCATATAATAATGATATTGAAGAATTAACCATTACCTTGAAAATTTCTTTAGTTGAGGGGACGTTTAACCTCTAGTATAATGAACATAGTTATTTATTAAATTATACCATAATCATATTAATATTTATGATATCATAAATGATTATTTTATTACTTTATGCTACCCATTTAATAATAATTTCCATTTTAAAGTAACATTTTATGTAATAATAACTGTCTTTATCGTATGTGTTTTAACTTTTTATTTTTCATTGATCCACTTATATAATGATTTAAATTCTTCCAGAATATAAAATATGATTTATATATCATATATATTAAAAATATAAATATTTATAATTGATAGATATATGAAATGAAATAAAGGTTCATAGAGATGATAGTCCGTAGGTACACAAGAATGTAGTTTCTGTTTTCTTGTCGTATAGAACATAAGTAAGTAAACAAAATATATTTAACTAAATAAATTGTAACATCCCAAGTAAGTAATGAATAATAGATTTATTTTTTATCTATGTCTAATAATGAATTAGATAGTGTTTTAGAGGCTTAAAATGAGAATAAATCCAATCTTAAGCATGGAATACACTAATATTTTTAAAAGATTGTTTTACTACCTTTTGATGGAAACCCATTTTTAAAAAAAACTTTTGAAAATTTTATAATCTCTATTTTTCAAAATAAACATATTCTTTATTATTGGGACATTGAAATTTACATTGGATAAATTTTTGGTATTTTTCCGACAATGTTCATTTTTAATGAATAGTAAAAAATACTGCATTTTACATCAAAACTACTTTTTCATCTAATTTAATTATATGGTTAGATTATCTTTTTAATTGGTTTTAAAGTGAAAATAGAATATATTTTTACCATTTAATCCAATGGTGGTCATTGGAATTAATTTCACTTTGAAATTGGACTTAAACTAGTGTCAATCTTGTGATACTTATTGTTTCATAAAAACACGCTATTTACTCTGACAGCGGGAATTAATTATTAAATTAATTATTGTAACTTATATTTTTTGAATTTTTTAAAATACATATCATTTTTGAATTCGGAATATCAAATATATCTTAGGGTGATGTTTTGGTATTTTTCTGAAAAACATCAATTTTTGATTAATAGTGAAACCACTAAGTGGTACTTAAAAAAACTGAATTTTCATTTAAATGAAATTTTACCACCTCTGTGTTTTGAATTTCAAAAATCCGACATACATGGTTGTCATTAAGAAGTAAAATCTGGTTCAATAGGATTAAAATAATTTTTTGGTGAATAGTAACTTTAAAGTTTTTAATCGCGATTAGAGTTAATTATTGTAGTTTAAGGTAAAAATAATGTTTTAATAATACGAAATGAACATTACACATGTCCTACCCTTATTGGATATGTCATGGACAACCTAGAAAATCCATGGGTCAACTTGGGGATCCCATGGAGCCACTTTGGAAGGAAAATGACATTAATATCTATTTATTTAATGTTGAAGTAAAAATGTCACAAACATGAGTTGTTTTACTAAATCAATTTTTAAGTGGGGTTATACAAGTCATATTTTTGACTATAAATATTCCTAGAAATCTAAAAATATTTCAGACATTATGATATTTTTTTTATAATTTTTAGACATTAAATAAATTAAATTATTTATGACATCATCATGATGCAGCGATTACATCATTATTTAACGATTTAATTAAAATGAAAAGATAATGTAAAATCTAAGACTTAAACTTGTCAAAGACCTGTTGGATGAGTATATTTAGAACTCTTATCACCATATCCTCGAAATATATAATTTTGGTACCTTTTAAATCCGAATAGAATTTTATAATATAATGTAACCTTTTATAACATTCCAAGAGTGCCCCTCCTCTCCTCTTATAAAAGGCCCCCACCTCTACCACCTTACCCACACTTCCAAAGCCTTTGGCTCGAACAACCCCTGCCCATTTTTTCTCTCCACATCCCTCTCTTACTCCTTTAAGACTCACTTTGGGTAGAAGTCTTCCCAAGGAAGCCTTTGAGATCAAATCAAAAAGAGTTACCTGATTTAAAGGTAGTGTCTTCTCTTGTGTTCTTATGTTTTATTTTGCATCTCCAACCCCCTAAAATATCTTTATTAATTTCTTTTTTAACAACACCAGTATCTTCCATATACTAGGATGTTTTTATACGATGTATTCGAGCTATACTTACACACACCTACATCTAATGGTTAAATAACATATTGTTTCCGTGGATGGCGAATTTCTGCCTCACGAAACGATGATTGTTCAATATTCTTTTAACACCTTCAAATGTGACCATTAAGATGAAACTATATTTATATATGATATATAATATTTTTATGTTTTACTTAAGCTTCTGTATTTTTCATTTATGAAATACCTTTATGGTTTCCATTATGGATAAACGCGATATCTTCATTTTAGGAAGTGCAGTCTACCGCCCCCTCAAAGTGATTTGATTCATTAATACCATATGTGGTATGTATAAAGGATATATTTAATGATATTATATATGATACCATACTGGAATTATAATACTATTATGTATCATTATGTTTTAATTCCATTAAACTATGAGATATAAATGAACGTAGCGTTCATCCGTACGTACGGCTTACCGTCTCCATGAACGGTGCATTTCATTTCTTATCCCCAAATATAATGTACTATTATAGGTACATATATATAATGGATATATTTGATTTATGTTACATCTAAATGATGAATATAATTCTGTAATTAAAATATACATATCTCTCATTTAGTTTTAATTCCATTAATATGACATAGAAATGAAAGTAGCATTCATGCGTACGTACGGCTTACCGTCTCCATGAACGATGCATTTCATTTCTTACCTCTAAATGATTATGTAATATTATAAATTCATGTATATACTAGATATATATGATATATATGGCATCTAAATTATGAATATAATTCTTGAGATAATGGATATTTGACTACGTGAACAACTAGTAAATATAAGTTCATTTTTTACTCAAGTACCAATGATCATTAAAACGACCGTTATAAACTTAAATAATAACATAGTGTTCATGAAATGGTTATAAATGATATAAAAGGAATAATGAACTTGAAAAATGTTCTTAAGCAAGTATAAATTAACTCAAGTTTATTATTCAGGAGATTAATGAACGATCAAGTCAAGTTGGATACGAGGTAAGGGACTTCATCTCAATCTCCATTCATTGAGGCATATTTTGTTTTATACACAACTTTCTTTTATACGGTGTATAAACCCCTTTTACTTTTACGTTTATCCAAAAGGAATCTTTTTATATGAAGCATTTTACTAAACGACAAAAGGGAATGTTTTTGTAGTACGTATGCAGCGACAACAACTTCTCTGCCGCCGTAACCATTATTTGAGTTTCGGCTTCCTCTACAAGCCATACCATTTTTTTAAATGAAAAATAAATACTAGGTTTTACTTTTATTTTATTTTGGTATTGAAAATGGTAATCATAATGTTTTTATATCAATGTGTTGTATTGATATCTTGTGATTAAAAAGTGGAAATGTATTGTTTACTTTATGCATGTTTTATGGGATACGATTATGTTATGGTTCTTGGGAATTATTATGAAGACGGGTGGTTCCGTGATAAAATAAGGGCGGGTGAGCCCGATATAGCTCTCCAATGCATTGGGTAGCGCGAAGGAGTTAAAAATTGAGGTTTCTTTGAAGAGATTTAGGGAATATACTGTGATGGGTATTCCAAACGTAACTAAGAGGGTTACTCCCTATGTAAGAATGTTACAAATGCATCAAGATACCTTTATGTCTTATGATTTCTATGATTTATTCATGATTTTATAAGGTATGTTAATGTTCTTATGTTTTATGAGTAGATTATGATTTCATTGATTCTTATATATACATGTACTCATGTTTCCTTTCAATATTTTTATATCCCTTACTGAGCTTTTTATGCTCATACCAAGTTTTTGAAATTTTTTTCATAGTTCAACAGAAAGGTACCTGATATGATGATAGTGTCAAGGAAGTGTCAAGAAAGAATCCAAGTTTTATTTTAAATAGGTTTCCGTTGATGGGAAAAATTAATACTATCTTTTATGTAACCACTTTGTTTAAATGTGGAATGTAATTCATGTTTTATGATCTAATTCTCTAAAACTCTACACCTGAAAAGATCCTCAACGTGTATTCTTGAAGTAACTCAAGATTAAGTGATGTTTAAGGCTGGGGCCTTATAGTTGGTATCAGAGGTCAGTTTAGATATCTTTAAGAGTTTTAATTCTATTAAATGATTATCCAAAAATATTTTTTTATGGTCAAATTGAAATGATATAGCATTTGAAGATTACCATATTGCTTCATCTAAGACATGTTTGTTCAGAATGGTTTTCTGCAAAGGAAATAGGGAAGCAATGCTAGGAAGGCATACAGAAGGTAATAACCTTCTGAATCAGTATCTTGAGATGGTCGGAATTGGAACTGAAGAGTTTGTTGCATTAATGGCCTAGTTGACTCAAGCGATAAATGGTGGCAGTATCCATGCATGAGATCATCTAGATCAACCGCAAAGGAACATTTCAGTGGTGGAATATTTAATGAGGCAACATCGCCCATAATTTAGAGGATCATCTGACCCTGTGCTAGCTGAAGGGTGTATTAAAGCACTGGAGAAGATTTTTGATGTCATGGGGTGTTCAGACAATCAAAAGGTTTGTCTTTCTATTTACCATTTGGAGGGTGAAGCAGATCAGTGGTGGTCGATGGTTAAAAATATCAGGGACGCTGATGAGATTGATGCTCTTGACTGGGATGAATTAAAAGGTATGATTCTTGAGAAGTATTTTCCTAAGTCTATTCAACTTAGGATGGAAAAAAATTCTTGGAATTGAGGTAAGAGGAAGACTCAGGGGATGCCTATGAAGAGAGGTTCACTCGATTGGCAAGGTATGCTCCAAATTTTATCCGAGACCTTGATAGTAAAATCAATTATTTTTACTCAGGATTAAAGCCAAAATATTGAAGGGCATTAGCTTCTCATGAGTTCAAAAGTTATGAAAAGATTTTTTGATGTGCTGAGAAGGTGGAAATGGTGTTTTCTGATGATCAAGTGTTCTATAACAACCAACAGAAGAAGAGACCGAGGTCACATGAGAAATGAAATAATTCTTCAAAAAGGTCTGACGGTAAGATAACTAAGTTTCTAGTTTGTGATAAATGTGGTAAAAGGCATGATGGGGAATGTCTTCTGAATACTGGAAAGTGATGCTAATGTGGTAAGATGGGACATAAGGCTCATGATTGCACTGAAAAAGATCAAGTTCTTGGTAAGTCCAAATTTGATTTACAGTTAGTGAAATGTTTTAAGTGCAATGAGATGGGTCACTATGAAAATGAGTGTCCGCCAAAGAGCTTGAGTGATGGGAAGCAGTTAGACTACAAGAAGAAAGGAGTGGTGACATCCTTCGCAACTACTTCAGAAGATGTCGGGCCATCAAATGAAGTTGTATCAGGTACTTTGTTCGTTTTTTAGATTACGGCAGTGTGTTGTTTGATTCTGGGTCTACACATTCTTTCATCTTTGAAACCTTTTCTAGTAAAATGGGAATACCATCTCAAGGAATGAGTCCTGAACATGTGGTAAAAACACCTGGGGTAAATGTTGAGGCAAAAAGAATTTATAAGAATCCTCCTATCCTTAGACGTGGAAAGAACCTACTTGAAAACCTTCTTGTTTTACCTCTAGTAGAGTTTGATGTTATCCTGGGTATGGATTGGCTCTCTATTTACCATGCTAAGATTGATTGTAGATCTAAAGAAGTTTCTTTTCAGAAAGACTTTCAGTTTGTGTACATGTTTGAACCCTCACTATTGATAACATATCAGGAGGCTGATAAACATGTAAAAGATGGAAATGAGTGTTACCTTGCACACATTGTTGAAAACAAGGGAACTGTTTAGATTAATGATGTGCCAGTTGTAAATGAGTATCCTGATGTTTTTCCTGATGAGTTGCCTGGAATAGTACCAGATCGGGAAGTTGAGTTTACTGTTTACTTAGTTCCTGATGCTAAGCCAATTTCAAAACCCCCTTATCGAATGGCTCAAATTGAACTTTTAGAGTTGAAGGAGAAATTGCAAGATTTATTAGAGAAAGGTATCATTCGACCTAGCACATCACCATGGTGTGATCCTGTTTTATTTGTTAAAAAGAAAGATGGTTCAATGAGACTTTGCATTGATTATAGAGCCTTGAATAACATCACTGTTAAGAACAAATATCATTTGCCTCATATCGATGATTTGTTTGATCAGCTCCAGGGAGCTCGGTATTTTTCAAATATTGACCTGAGATCCGGGTACCATCAGCTGAATGTAAAAGAATCAGATGTTACGAAGACTGCGTTTCGTACAAGATATGGCCATTATGAATTTTTAGTAATGCCTTTTGGGATAACCAATGCACCTGCTGTATTCATGGACTTAATGAATAGAATTTTCAATGAGTTCTTGGATAAGTTTTTGGTGGATTTCATTGATGATATTTTGGTGTTTTATAAAAGTAAAGAGGAGCATGAAAGACATTTAAGGGTTATTTTTAAAACCATTAAAGAAAATAAATTGTATGGTAAATTCAGCAAGTGTGAGTTTTGGTTGCAAAAAAATTCTTTCCTTGGTCACATTGTTTCTAAAGATGGGATAACCGTTGATCCTACAAAAACAAAGGTTGTTGAAGAATGGCCATGACCCACAAATGTATCTGAGATTCGTAGTTTCCTTGGTTTGGCAGGCTAATACCGAAGGTTTGTTGGAAAATTTTCACGGTTATCTAGTCCAATGTCTAAGCTAACTCAGAAGGGTGTTAAGATTATCTGGAAAAAATAATGTGATGATTGTTTTCAGGAATTGAAAAGAAGATTGGTGAATGCTCCAGTTTTGGCACTACCTTCCAGGAATGGGGAGTTTGTTATCTACAATGATGCTTCATTGAAAGGACTTGGTTGCGTCCTAATGCAGAATGATCAGTTAATTTCTTATGCTTCACGACAGTTGAAAACTCACGAGGTAAATTACCCTACACATGATTTGGAATTAGCTACTGTTGTTTTCGCTTTGAAAATATGGAGGCATCATTTGTATGGAGTAAAGTGTGAGATATATACTGATCACAAAAGTTTAATGTATATATTCACTCAGAAAAAATTGAACATGAGATAGAGTAGATGTCTAGAATTAATCAAAGATTATGATTGTACAATTCATTACCATTCGGAAAAAGCAAATAAAGTGGCTGATGCTTTGAGTCGATAAAGTAATGCTTCATTAACAATGTTGCGTTTGGAACGTGATCCTTTGGTTAAGGATTTGATGAACATTGGCATAGAAGTTGTTAGTGCAGGATGTTCTTCTGTTTTGTTTCAGGTATCAGTGAAATATTCTCTATCAGACAGAATCAAGCAAGCATAGAAGCAAGACAGTGAGTTTCAGAAAAAGGTAGAGCTGGTTTAGAAGGGTATGTGGCCTGAATTCAACATTGATAATGATTGTGTTTTGAGATTTGGGAAGAGATTGTGTGTGCCTTGTGATGCACAGTTGAAGAGAGTTGTTATGTGAAGCTCATAGTTCTCCATTTTCAGTTCATCCTAGTAGTACTAAGATGTATAGAGATCTGCGAGAGTATTACTGGTGGGATGGAATGAAAACAGATATTGCTGATTTTACTGTGAAGTGTTTGACATGTCACCAGGTTATAGCAGAGCGGCAGTTACCGAAAGGGATGCTTCAGCCTTTACTTGTTCAGAGTGTAAATAGAAAAATATATCCATGGACTTCGTTGTGGGATTTCCGAACACATCTCAAGGTAATAATGCCATTTGGGTTATTGTTGATCGCTTGACTAAATCTTCTCATTTCCTTGCTATACGAGATACTTTTTCCTTAGATCAACTTTCTCGAGTGTATCTTAAAGAGATATTCAGGTTGCATGGAGTTCCACTATCCATTGTATCTGATTGTGATCCCAGATATACTTCTATCTTTTGGAAAGGCCTTCAGAAGTCATTAGGTACCGAATTAAATTTTAGTACAACTTTTCATTCTCAATCAGATGGGCAATCAGAATGAACAATTCAGACGTTGGAGGAAATGCTTCGTTCTTATTTGATGGATTATCAGGGATGTTGGGACTAACATCTTTCTTTGGTTGAGTTTTCTTATAATAACAGTTTTCATTCTAGTATACAGATGGCACCATTTAAGGCGTTATATGGGAAGCAGTGTCGAACTCCAGCTTTTTGGGATGAAGTGGGTGAAAGGAAGTTGATTGGACCAGAATTGGTAGAAGAGTTGGTAGAAAAAGTTCAGCCGATACAGAAACACGTGAGAACAGCTCAGAGCAGGCAGAAGAGTTATGCGGATAACCAGATGAATGATCTATCTTTTGAGGTAGGTGATCATGTTTTTCTCAAAGTCTCACCATGGAAAAGTGTGATGTGATTTGGTAAGAAAGGAAAGTTGAGTCCAAGGTTCATTGGACCATATGAAATTCTGGAGAGAGTTGGATCATTTTCTTACCGAGTGTCTTTACCTCCAAGTTTATCTCAGTTACACAATTTTTTTCATGTTTCGATGTTGAGAAAGTATATGCGAGATCCATCTCATGTTTTGAGTCCAGAGATAGTTCAGCTTGAAGAGAACCTATCTTATGAGGAACAAACTGTACAGATTTTTGAACATAGGGAGAATGTGTTACGGAATAAGGTGATTCATCAGGTAAAGGTTTTTTTGGAAAAACCACATGATTGAAAAGGCAACATGCGAATATGAAAATGCAATGAAGGCTAAATACCCCCCACTTATTCGATAAGTAAATAAATTACAAGGACAAAATTTTCTAAAGGCGGGAAGGATGTAACATCCCATGTAAGTAATGAATAATAGATATTTTTTTATCTATGTCTATTAAAGAATTAGATAGTTTTTAGAGGCTTAAAATGAGAATAAATCCAATATTAAACATGGAATACACTAATATTTTTAAAAGATTATTTTACTGCCTTTTGATGGAAAACCATTTTTAAATCAAACTTTTCACAATTCTATAATCTCTATTTTTCAAAATAAAAATATTATTTTTGATTGGGACATTGAAATTTACATTGGATAAATTTTTGGTATTTTTCCGACAATGTTCATTTTTTAATGAATAGTTAAAAATACTGCATTTTACATCAAAACTGCCTTTTCATATAATTTAATTATATGGTTAGATTATCTTTTTAATTGGTTTTAATGTGAAATTAGAATATATTTTTTCCATTTAATCCAATGGTGTTCATTGCAATTAATTTCACTTTGAAAATGGACTTAAACTAGTGTCAATCTTTTGATATTTATTGTTTCATAAAAACACGCTATTTTCTCTGATAGCGGGAATTAATTATTAAATTAATTAATGTAACTTATATGTTTTTAATTTTTTAAAATATACATAATTTTTGAATTCAGAATATCATATATAGCTTAGGGTGAAGTTTTGTTATTTTTCTGAAAAACTTCAATTTTTGATGAATAGTGAAACCACTAAGTGGTACTTAAAAAAACTGATTTTTCGTTTAAATGAAATTTCACCACATCTCTATTTTTAATTTCAAAAATCTGACATACATGGTTGTAATTAAGTTGTAAAATGTGGTTCAATGGGATTAAAATAATTTTTTGGTGAATAGTAACTTTTATGTTTTTAATCGCGATTAGAGGTAATTAATGTAGTTTAAGGTAAAATTAATGTTTTAATAATATGAAATGAACTTGACACATGTACTACCTTTATTGTATGTGTCATTTCCAACCAAAAAAATCCATGAGTCTACTTGGGGACCCCATGGAGCCACTTTGGAAAGAAAATGACATTAATATCTTTTTATTTAATGTTAAAGTAAAAATGTCACAAACATGAGTTGTTTTACTAAAAAAAATTAAGTGGGGTTATACAAGTCATATATTTGACTATAAATATTCAATAGAAAGATAAAACGATTTTCTACATCATGATAGTTTTTTATAATTTTTAGACATTAAATAAATTAAATTATTTATGACATCACGATGATAGAGTGATTACATCATTATTTAACGATTTAAATAAAATGAAAAGATAATGTAAAATCAAAGACTTCCACTTCTCAAAATCCTATTGGATTAGTATATTTCTAACTCCTATCACCTTATAATCGAAATATATAGTTTTGGGACCTTTGAAATCCGAAAAGCATTTTATAATAAAGTAACCTTTTATAACATTCCAAGAGTGCCCCTCCTATCCTCTTATAAAAGGCCCCCACCTCTACCACCTTAACCACACTTCCATAGCCTTTGGCTCGGCCAACCCTGCCCATTTGGTCTCTCCACATCTCTCTACTACTACTTGAATCCTCACTTGGGGTAGAAGTCTTCCCAAGGAACCCTTTGAGCTCAAATCCAAAAGAGTTACCCAATTTAAAGGCAGTGTCTTCTCTTGTGTTCTTATGTTTTATTTTGCTTCTCCAACCCCCTAAACTCTCTTTATTCATTTATTTTGTAACAACAACAGTATCTTCCATATACTAATATGTTTTTATAAGAAGTATTCTAGCTAAACTTACACACACCTACATCTAATGGTTAAAGAACATATTGTTTCCGTGGAAGGCGAATTTCTACCTCACGAAACGATGATTGTTCAATATTCTTTTAACACCTTCAAAGGTGGCCATTAAGAAGACACTATATTTATATATGATATAGAATATGTTATGGTTTTACTTAAGCTTCTGTATTTTTCATTCATGGCATACCTTTATGGTTTCCATTATGGATAAACACGATATCTTCATTTTAGGAAGTGCGGACTACCTCCCCCTCAAAGTGATTTGATTCGTTAATACCACATGTGGTACGTATAAAGGATAGATTTAATGATATAATATATGATACCATACTAGAATAATAATAATATTATGTATCATTATGTTTTAATTCCATTAAAGTATGAGATAGAAATGAAAGTAGCGTTCATGCGTACGTACGGCTTACCATCTCCATGAACGGTGCATTTCATTTCTTATCCCCAAATGTAATGTACTATTATAAGTAAAAATATATAATGGATATGTATGATTTATGATACATCTAAATTATGAATATAATTCTGGAATTAAAATATACATATCTCTCATTTAGTTTTAATTCCATGAAAATGACATAGAAATGAAAGTAGCGTTCATGCGTACGTACGACTTTCTGTCTCCATGAACGGTGCATTTCATTTCTTATCTCTAAATGATTATGTAATATTATAAATGCATGCATATACTGGATATATATGATATAAATGGCATCTACATTATGAATATAATTCTTCAGATAATGGATATTTGACTACTTGAACAACTTGTAAATATAAGAAGTTCATTTTTGACTCAAGTACCAATGATCGTTAAAATGACCGTTATAAACTTAAATAATAACATAGTGTTCATTAAATGGTAATAAATGATATAAAAGGAATAATGAACTTGAAAAAGGTTCTTAAGCAATTATAAATTAACTCAATTTTATTATTCAGGAGATTAATGAATGATCAAGTCAAGTCAGATACGAGGTAAGGTACTTAATCTCAATCATCATTCATTGAGGAATATTTTGTTTTATACAAAAGTTTCTTTTATATGTTATATAAAGCCCTTTGACTTTTACATTTATCCAAAATTAATCTTTTTATACGAAGAATTTTACTAAACGACAAAAGGGAATGTTTTTGTCTTACGTGTGCGGCGACAACGACTTCTCCGCCACCGTGGCCATTATTTGAGTTTCAGTTTCCTCTACAAGCCATACCTTTTTTTAAATGAAAAATAAATACCATGTTTTACTTTTATTTTATTTTGGTATTGAAAATGGTTTTCATAATGTTTTTATATCAATGTGTTGTATTGATATCTTGTGATTGAAAAGTTGAAATGTTATGTTTCCTTTATGCATGTTTTATTTGGTACAATTATGTTATGGTTTGTGGGCATTATTATGAAGACGGGTGGTTCCGTGATAAAATAAGGGTGGGTGAGCCCGATATAGCTCTCCAATGCATTGGGTAACGTGAAGGAGTTAAACGTTGAGGTTTCTCTGAAGCGATTTAGCGAATATACTGTGATGGGTATTCCGAACGTAACCAAGAGGGTTACTCCCTACGTAAGAATGATACGAATGACTCAAGATACCTTTCTGTCTTATGATTTCTATGATTTATTAATGATTTGATGAGGTATGTTAAAGTGCTTATGTTTTATGAGTAGATTATGATTTCATCGATTCTTATGTATACATGTACTCATGTTTTTTTCAATATTATTATATCCCTTACTGAGCTTTTTATTCTCATCCCATGTTTTTGAAATGTTTTTCACAGGTCAAAAGAAAGGTACATGATACGATGATAGTGTCAAGGAAGTGTCAAGAAAGAATCCCTGTTTTATATTAAATAGGTTTCCGTTGATGGGAAAAATTAATACTATCTTTTATGTGACCACTTTGTTTAAATGGGGAATGTAATGCATGTTTTATGATCTAATTCTCTAAAACTCTAAACCTGAAAAGATCCTCAACGTGTATTCTTGAATTAACTCAAGATTAAGTGATGTTTAAGGAAGGGGACTTATATAAATATATATTATTACAGTAGCATTATTATTTAATATATGTCATACATAATCAATATATATATTTTTATCAATATTCTGGAAGAGTGATTGTTGAAGATGAATCTCATCGCATCGTGGAGACGGTAAGCTGTACGTACTCATGATTGACAATATCATTCCATTTATGGTGAAATAATATATAATTGGATGGTATATTATATATAATTAATCATTCAAAAGTTATATTTATTATTTACATCAATTTTCCTCATTATTATTCACATCCAAATAATGATGTGTTGAATAACAAACAACACTAGGACGTGAAGACAGTCAGTCACACATACGCATGTATGGAGACTTTTTCATCCATAGGATGGATAAAATAATGATTATTATTTTACCATATTTATAATAAAATCAAATAATATATAATTTAATGGATTTATTTTTTTTGGTATGGAAACAACAAAGAAAAAGGAAGTGGAAGATGATAATAACTTTGAATGATTCGATGAAAAAACCACCTTATATTTGGGTGCTTCCTTTTGATTTGATCAAAATGGATTTCTAGGATGTCTTTATGATCAATTTAAGGCCTCTAGTACTAATTTTGGGTATATGGGAGGATATTTGAGAAGGTTTTGGCCGATCAATATGACTTTGGAGGTGTGAATGTGGGAGAAGGGGAATTACCCTTTTATAAGAGGGGTGAGGGGCACATTAGGAAGAGTATACAATATTAATTTATCATAAATTAATTTTCTATTTATAATAGCTGAAAATGAATTTATTTCTAGGATAAGGTGGGAATGGGATGAAATACCTTCAACCAATAGGTTTTAGACATGTTTAGGTCCCCACATTTACATAATCTTTTAGATGTATGTCTTAGTTAAATAGTTTATCTTTTACCATGTCTTATTGTATTTTTATACAATATCATTAATATTGTTACTATAAAATGACATGAGAACCTGAAGTGATTTGTTAATGGAAAATATAACAATATATATGTATTTTTTCTGATTTGCATAGTTTTATAAATATTATATCATTTAATAAAATAGTAATGTTTTTAAAAAAAACTCATTTATGTAAATTTTGACACTATTTAATATTTTTCTTTTGTTAAAGTCATAAAAACATTATTACATAGAATAAAATACATTTAATAAACCCTAAAATGTTATATTAACCTATAAAAAACTTTTATGACATAAAAACATTGAAATTATAATTATTTTTATATTTATAATATAATTTATTTTATTCTTTCTTTAATAAGGAAAATACTGCATCATTAAAGTGTCATAAATAAATATATTTATTTTATGTATAAATATTTTAAATAAAGTATCATGATATAGTAAATATTTTTATTTTTTTAATTACTATTTATAGTTAAATAGGTAACTTATATAACCCTATATAATTTTTTTTACTAAATGATACATGTTTATGTTATATTTTCGTTAACATTAAATTAAAGTAATTAAATATCATTTTCACACACAAGTGGCTCCATGTGGTCTTAAAATCAACCCAATGATTACCATGGCCGGAAATATCTCATAAAATAGGGTTAGTACATGTGTTAGGGTAATTTAATATTATTATAAAATTATTTGTTTTACCTTATTTACCGGATTTATCATTTATCCATGGTAAATAAAATATTTACTGAAGATACTATCCATAATGTACAAAAAATAAAAAGTACCTATTTACAAAATTTGGAACCTGTGATTCCTAATATGGAATCCAATTTTCCTACATAAAAACATATACATTTCTGTAATTAATTTAAAATTAATTCTTGTTGTCAAAACCCAAAAGTAGTTTTTTAAGAAGTAAGAACTATAGAAATATTGACAAGTGTTTATATAAAATGTAAATGTGAAATTTCATCCAATGACCTATATTATATTAAATAATAAAAATATAATATCATTATACATTAAAACAACTCAAATTTAT
This sequence comes from Viscum album, assembly GCA_963277665.1. Lineage (NCBI taxonomy): Eukaryota > Viridiplantae > Streptophyta > Magnoliopsida > Santalales > Viscaceae > Viscum > Viscum album. The sequence goes on along the minus strand of OY728159.1, from coordinate 831,548,560 downwards.
AATTTAAAAATATAAATTATTTCGATTAAAAAAGCTGTGTTAAATTAAAATTTAGTATATTTTAGTATTCATCAAAATATGAAAGTAATCAGAAAAGTACCGAAAATTTATCCAAACTATATTTTTTATTTTTAGTTATAAAGAAGAATTTAATTTCATAAAATTTAATCTATAAAAGTGCCAAATAATTTGTTTAAAAAGGGTTCACCATTAAAAGGCGGAAAAACTGCATTTTTTGAAAAATACTTATATTATTTGGAAAGTTGAAATTCTCTTTATATTATTTCTAAGAAACAAAAAATATAAATGTTAAAATTATATTAAATTTAAATAATTCAAAATTTGGATAGTACTATTCATAATCTCTTTTTTAACAGTTATTTTGATATGTCGTGGTGTGCTTGAACTCAATGTAGTGTACATCAGATGCTATTGAATTATTTAAAATGTAAGCATACTATGGAAGCCTGGGGTGTTACATTATCCCCTCATTCAATAAATTGTGTCCTCCCAATTTTGACATCGGATTTAAAACTAGGGGTTTCACATTTCAAAATACCATATTTGAAATCCCACATCAAAAAATGGATTAATGATGCCCCTATTTTAAAATAAATAAAGGTAAGTATAATTACCAAGAATAACACATACTAGGGTTCTATGTAGGAAAAAATTAATATGGAAGATAAATATGACCATTATGTTTTGATGGAGAGTGATAGAGGAAATAATCTGGATACTACTAACAATCTTAAAGGCTTAAATCTACTATTATCCTAGGGACCATTTGATTCATTACAAAATAGGGTACTAGGAAATCATTTTTTTTATTTTATGATCATTTTCTTGTATTTTAGAATTAATTTAATTTCTAGACCAAGAACACTAGTAAGAATACCAAATCTACTTGTAGAGTTTCATCCTCTACCACATACATAACTTTCCCTTCAAAATATTAAAATAAAAAATATACAATTTTTCTCAATCGTATAAGATTACAAATATAAAGATATACGATTTAAAGAAATAAAACTATTTTATGACAATCAGGGACTTCTTATATGCTACTGGTAGGTGATACACCCTTGTTGAACTTTGGTTATGGGTTTGATTCCCACAGCTTTGCCCGACGCGATGGGTTATCGCCCAACCTACAGGTTTTCCTTTTTCGAAAACTATAGTACTATAGTAGTCCAAAAAACAATCTTAAGAAATTTTTTAACATTAAACAATACTTTCCAAATTTCATTATAATCTATTACAACCTTTAGAGTTACCCAAATATATCTTTCTAAACTCTCTCTAAAGGGTCTCTAAATTTCCAAATTCAATTATAACATCGGATTACCCAAGTAATGTAATGTTTCTCTTATTTTCACATATTGGAAATATGATTACCTTAGTCATATTAAAAAAATAATGAAAACAAACATTACTGTAGTATGATCCTTATATATGTATCTCATTCTTCTTGTAACCAGAATTTAATTCATGATTATGAAAACAAAAATACATTAATTATTCCACATTGACTGTTGAAACATCATATTCGTGACCTAGATCCATTTTCTTTCCCTAAGATATATTTTATTGACAATTTGAACCATCATTTTCATAATGTCTTATCTCTTTGCAATTGCAGCATTGGACATTGACAACCTCTTTTTTCCCTTTGCAATGACGAGCTTGGTTGCCTTTTTCTCCACAATGGTTACAAACTCCCATTCCTTTTAGGCTAAAACCAAGATATTTCTTCCCACAATTAGAATATAATGAAAAATCCTTCTTTCCATTTTTCACTTTATCTGTCTCTTTCTCCACTGTTCTATTATTCACTTTCATTACATTAATGTCATAAGACTTAGAGAATTCCTTTCCAGTATTTATTTCACACAAGACTATATATGCGTATGAATAGAATGATTGTGAGACCAATTAACATCAGAGGAATGATTTTAACCCATCAAAGAATTGATCAATAATACATCTTGGGTTATGTATGTAGTCTAAAAAGTGCCTTCCAAACCATGTGAAGTTAGCCACATACTTTTCAACATTCTCATCCTATTTTTTGTCTTAGACTTATAAATTACCAATCCATATCATCTCATTGTTCATGGGGAAAGTATTTCTATAGGAAAAGTTCTTTAATCTCCCTCTATTCCATATTTCTGAATTCTTTATCCTCCATCCTGTTTTGAATTAATGACCACCATTGATCTGCATCTCCTAAAAAATGATAGTCTATCATAATTAATTTTACCCTCTCATTAATCCCAATGCAAGAAGTATTTTCTATATGGAACTTATAAACTACTCATCTACAAAACAATTCTTAGTCCCATTGAATGCTGAATGAGGGGAGATCAATAAGTATATGGTAAATGTCTTTGGATTTTTCCTATCATTTTATTATTTTCTTCAAATATTTCTGTTGTGCCTTTGGAAAGGCCATTCATAAATCACCTCTTTTTTCAAATTTAATTAACATGAATTTCAAACCATTTTGTTGGTGACTTGATAAAGTAGCGAATCAACCCTTTTTGTTGATCGCCTAGATTATAAATATAAAAATCATTGTGTCTGACCTTAAATTTTTATTTTACATTTTTCTTTCTCTTATTGATCAAGCATAAGGTGGGTTTTCCTATTATAACTACCAAATATCTTTGACATGAACATTTAATATGGTTTTATATGAGATAAAACCTTACATATTTTTCATTAATAAAGGGTTTCTTAATTGGATGACTTGTGTAAGATGCATGTGGTGTTCTAAAGACATTAATTAAATTAAATAATCCCTCCTGATATACCTGTTATATATGTGAATTTTATATTGATGTTTCACATTATTATCGAGTGTGAGACATGGGTTTTTGAATTAAAGACCCATTGGACTGATTCCCATACCATCTTGATTGAATTGTGAATGTTTCATAAACACGTCATTGGAGATATCAACTATGATTGATATGGGATCGATGATCATTATCTATTTTTTCCTCAATATTAGTGACACTGGTTCCCTTTCAGATACCCCTTAGAACATATATAAGGTATGATTGGTTAAACCATGCCTTGAGAGAGACTTGGTCCCCTATGTGTAATAGGAGGTATAGACTAAAATACTAGTATAAGACTTTTCGTTCAATGCATTGAATGACATATGGGACTCTATTCTTTGATCACCTTATATAGACTTCTAGGAATTTTTCATATGAAGATCCCCTTGATGGATACATGGAATGGCATTCATGATTCATTAATGGGACCAGGGTGTCTTATTTTAATTTTTGATGTTGTTTAAAATTGAATTAAAAAGAAAAATAGATATTTTCAATTGAGAATTGATTAGTTGGTTTGTAAAACATAGGGATATGTCCTCTATACCCAATCATAGGCTTGAGGTTAGTCCAGGATATAGTTAAAAAATTTACTCAATTTATAATTTTAGGATCTATCTGTCCATAAATTTCAAACTAGGCCAAATATTGTATATTCGGAGGGTTTATAATTGTAACCATTTCCAATGATTTTTGTTTTGTAGTTCTTATTGAATTTAGTTAATATTAATCACTATTTAATTTAAAATGCATGTTATGAATTGGCCAAGACACAATGGTTGTCAGGATATTGAGATTTTATCTTACACCCTACTCAGGTACTTTTGGTACCAAAGTAGGCTATACTATTGATGTTATAAAAACTGAAAAGAATCCATCTTCCACTGATTCATTGACATGCATTACTATGATAAATATGGGAGTAGAGGACTGATCTTATGATCGAGATTGTAGACTTTGTGTTTTTTCATTATTCTTATTTAATGTTGAAATAATTGTATTCCATACACTATAATTGTTTTTTTATAGTTACATTACCATGGGATGATCATTATATTGCATCTTTTAATTATTCAGCTTCAGTTTAATGTTTCTCTCTCTATCATAATTACTTAATTTGTTTTTCCTACTATGTATTGGTGATATAGTATTATGAAACTATTACCATATATCTAATGTTTTACTCCACTATTTTCATAGATGGAATAATCTCCCCACGGAAAAACCTATGGTCTATGTTGGAAGTCATCAGCCTTTGGTGTTTGGGGAGCCACACTTGAGGTACTGGGGACAACCATCTCGGAGTATCAATGAGTGAAATGTACGGTGGGTCACTAGAAAGTTCTACTAGAGATATTTTAATTTATTTTCTAAAGGTTGGTTTTATAAATGATACTAGGATATTGAAATTTTATTAAGAATATGTTCCTGGGTGTAGCTACCCCTTGTATAAGTGCAATCCAAATTTCATGGGTTTGGAAAATGTATTTATTACATGTGTTGTTATCATTTCCCTAGATTTCACCATTGGGATACATCACATTGTTTATGAGATTATTAATATTGATATTTTGGAATGGTTTGTTTATCCCTAACCCAATGATATGAGTGAATATTATAATCATGCATTATATTAGGAAGCAAAGGAAAAAACCCCACACATTATTCCAAGCCATATTTTGATCTTAATGAATATTTCCTATATTACATGTGATTGTTGTATGTGCCTTTTTAGTTATGCATTGTATTGTGATTTATTTTTTTATAATAGAAAATTTTGTTAAATCGACCAATAATACCATATAAATTGGTACTATTGGTGAGTTCCAATGAATATCATATGATCAAACAACACACATGGCCAGTTACACCAGTTTTCTACTATAAGGATCATGAAACAATTACATCATTCACCAAATTCATTTTATCCATTGTATGTGACCTAATGAATTGGAATTGATGATGTAATTAATTGGTTCATTATGCTAATAATTAAATAATTTTAAAATTAATACATCTTTAAAATTAAAATTTATACCTTTTACGATGAAATATGAGACAATATCTAGAATGGATCATAGTACTAAGTTATTGGATGTGCCTCTTATGATCATTATGTCACTTTTTTTGATCACCTATACATGAATCATAGAGTAGGCTAAGGTTTTATCATGCTTATAGGAGGGGTTCATACATAAACTTCTTTATGATTGTCCCTACAATTTATAAATCATTTACAAGGAATGAGCATGGGATTTAAAAAACTATGCCACTATGAAACCCTCATGTTGTAATCCAAGAAATTTGAGATAATCATACTCTAGAGGTGTTGGGAACTAATACACATATTATAACTTCTATAGTTTCACATATAGAACCTCTTAAAGAGATTACACTTGGTTTTGATTCCCAGTTCTCGGAATTTTTCCTCCACATTATGCAATCAGATCATTGTGCACCTCAACATGAACCTTCTTTGGTGGATGTGACCCATGAGTTCCAGAATTACCATCCTCTTTCCTTATAGGTGTATGGTGGACCTTAAGCTATTGAGTCACTGTTGGAGTCATTATTTTCATTCTTCAAGAATATTTATTTTCTTTTAAAGTGTAGGATCTATATCCGGACCAACATACATCATGACTCCACCAAGCACTGGTGGGATGTTCCGAATCAGGCTAGTCAACATTAGTGTATGATCGGGGTAGACATCAAGACGGTGTTCTAAGAATATTTCATACCATATACATTAATAACAGATCATATTTAGGAATTCATGCACCTTGATAATGGTGGCATATCTGTGATGGAATACTTATCTTGCTTCACCTAATTGTCGTGTTTTTGAATGACCCTAACTGTTGATGAGATAATTTTCATGAGGTTCTTTATGGATGGGATTTATTATGAAATATTCTCACATGTTAATTTATTTTTAATTAACAACAATTTATATATTGCGATCCAAGCCCTCATCATAGAGTATAACATGAGGAAATCATGTTACATGATGCATGGAAGTCCAGCTTCTTGGTAAAGGAGCATTTTATCCAGTGGTAAGAAGCGATGCTTCAAGGGTATATGGTGGGAAATACCATAAAGCTTGTATGCATTGATAGCCATATGATGTGTCACTATTATTGTGTTCCATGCTACAAAAATCCCCAGTGTACAAGGAACCCGATAAAGTTTTGTGCTTGGGGTAGGATGGGTCATGTCCAAAGCTTATGCCAATCATATCTATAAGTGCCTAGTGAGCGAGGGGTTGTTCTAACACCTCCTTCAGGTGGATGGTTAGTTAAAACACCTCTATAAAGAAGCTGGTATTATAAAAGTTGTTCAGGATGATTAGGTAGACACAACCTAGGGAGACATGATTTAGAGTGTCATTTTTAGAAGAGTGGCCTTGCTCTGGAAACTCATGTTGTATCGTCTGGAAGAAGTTCCGACCATATGTACACTATTCAACCTATTCAGCAAGAAAAATATTCTAGGAAAATCTATAATTAGAGGTACTGTTGTGGTGACATATAATTTAGTATCTTTTTTATTTGATACTATTACAACTCTCACATTTCTATCAACTACCACCGTGTGAAACATGGACATAGTGGTACAATACTCCAGTGGTGTTATGACCCTTGACACACTAGTAGGAGTTCAATAAGAGTGTATAAAACAGTGGAAGAAGTTCCCCATTAAATATAAGGTTATAATTTTTTTGAGACTATTTTTCCTTGTGATGACTAGTTTTGGTTCCTTTCTATGAATGGACTGGCTCATTCCATATTGAGATTAGGTGGAATGCTAATAACATCAACACTCCTTCATATCAACCAAGGGAAACCCGTAGTTCTATATGTTCTAGTGGGCTCTAATGTTGAGTATATATGGAATCAGTCATACTAGGATATGTGGAGTAATAACTCGGATGGCTAGTATCCTTATGTGCATTTGGGGAATACAAATTATATAATTACCAGATATTGTGTATCATTTTAGAGATGTATTTCCTGAGGATTTCTCTAGATTACGACCTAAGAGATAAATCATGTTCACCATCATGCACATTATAGGTCCAATTCATGTTTCCATTCATCCTTATAGTATGTCACATAGATAGATCTTTGAACTAAAGAAAAAACATAAATATTTAGAATATAAGTGTTTTATCAAACCGAAAAAAACACAATGGGGTTCACCTATTTATTTCCTCAAATATATGGATTTTATCCATCAATTGAAAATGGATTACCAAATATTGAATATGAATATGGTGAAAAATAAGTATCCACATCCTCATATAAATTACATCTTCATCCAAATCTGAGGATCAAATTTTTTCCCAAATATTTATTTGATGTAGATCTATCATAATGTTCATGTTAGGAACTCAGTCATTCGACATAAAAATATACAGACCAGGTACTATCTATATGTGTATCTTGTTATTCCATTAGGTCAAATGAACATGCCATAAATCATTATGGCTATGATGAATCAGGATTCCAACTGTTTCTTGATTCATGTTATGGTAGTCTTTATAGATGGCATCTTAGTGTATATTCACACTTGAAAAGAAAATGCCAACCATCTTGAGATCATAATACCTAAAATGAGAGAGAAAAATATTTATGTATAGCTTAGTAACAACCACTTTTTGGTCATAAAGGTTCACTTTTGGGTAATATCATAACTGAGGTAGGCGTATCATTAGACCTAGAGAAGGTGAGTTACATTGATTCCTAAGAGCAATCTAATAACATATTTGAGTTATATAGATTCTTAGGGATGATAAGATATTAAATGAAATTCATCTAGTAATTTTAATGCATGGAAGCACAACATACATGATACAAAATGAATGCTGTGAAATTCAAATGGACCAAAGCTTTTGAAACATCCATTTCGGAGTTAAATAAAATACTGACTTTAGTACCAATTCTGATTCATCTTGAGTGGGGAAAGGTATATTGATTACTCTATTTCATTAATAATTAGGTTGGGTGTAATTATGATGAATGGTGGGAGAGTCATGAAATATGGGTGAGTAGTTATTTGTTTACACAGACCATATAAGTCTAAAATACATCTATAATCACAAGACATGAATCTGGGGTTGAATAAGTGGGTTGATTACCTAATATTATTCAACATTAAGCTTTATAACACAACTAGAAAATGAAATTTAATAGCTTATTCCTTGAACAGGAAGACTCATATGCAAGCTGTTAAGGAGGAAATAAGTGAGTCGGAATTAATAGTTTTGTTCTCTCTGATGCACCTAGAGGTTGAAGAAAAACATGGTAAAACAATCCTAACTGTCCTTGCAATGACATCCTTTATTATTGAGTAGGTATATATGTGTATTTTATTTGATTTTAGGGGGTATATTTCAAGAGAGAGTATCACAAGAGGTTACCCACATCCCAGTTGGGTTGTTGATGGTAGCAAGACCTTAATTTTAAATGGGTGTGTATTGTGACTTCAGATATATGAGAAGAGTTGATTCAAGAATCTCATTCCTCTTTATTGTGTGTTCATCAAGAGATTACTAAGAAGTATATAGATATATGATTTTAGTATTTGTGGCCAGGTATAAGGAAGAGTATTTTAGGATCTACTACCTAGTGCTCAAATTATTAGAATGTGATGGATGAGTACCAGAAACCAAATGGACTTCTAAAAACAATCTCCATTACTGAGTGGTAATGTGACAACATCACTATGGATTATGTGTTAGTCTAGTCATTGTGGAATCAATGTAGTGATGTAGTATTGGTGATTATTGATATGTTAAAAAAATACATGCACATCCTACAAATCAATGATTCCTTATATATTAATGAGATATGAAGGATATATATCCAAGAGATAGTGTAACTTTTTATCATACAATACTCTATCATTTTAAAATGATATTCATGATTTACATCATAGTTATGGAAAGATATGTATCAATATTTGGGTTCATAGGTTCCCTTGAGTACGGCATATTAACCTCATACAGATGGTCAGTTTGAGTTGATGATTTCGGTGTTAATATATATATTAGGGGATTTTATCCTCAATGATGGAGTTTTCTAAGAAAATCATGTTTTTCTTTTTTAGTTTTACTAAAATAAAATTTTCGATGAAACAGTTCTGATGGATCTGTATGAGGACCTCTACAGTAGAAATTGTCATTGAAATTTTTTTCTTGCTATAGACAAGTTAGGACACTCTACTAGGCATTAATATATATAGAGAGTCTTCAGATCAAGTATATATGATTCATAAGTTTATGGTTATAAATAAGTCTATAAATATGTCTTATACGAATCGTTATTGTATACCTCTAGGGTTTTAGCTTGGAATTTTGTTTATTCATCATGTTTCAACTATATTGAGTCATAGATGAAAATGTTGACAGGGAAATTTGTTTTCCTTGATGTGTCTATAATTTGATATAGTGGAGAGAGTTGGGATGGTAGAGTATCAGTTGTTGTTACCCCAGAGGTATCATGCAATGATCAATGACTTAAACTTATCTTAGAATATAAATTATCATCCAAACCCATGCCATTCATTTTTCTTAATGATATTGATCATGCCATGGATGCATCCTTAAATAAGAATAATTTATGTATCATTTATCATAACAAAAAAACTATATAAGGATGGTTAGTTCCTCTAGTCCAGGTTCTATAGTAGCAAATACATGTATAGGATGAGGCATAGGGGCAGAAAGTTGATGTATGCACATAGTGTCCGGAACATTTATTAGATGACGTTCTACTACAATCTGAAGGGAAACTCAGGGAAAAGTTATATAATTTTGGGGAGGTTTTAAATTCCTATATTTTCATTGATGTATGATTTCTTTTAGTTTTGGTTTAATACAGAGATGATGCCTAAGATCAGGTCAGTTCATTTCAGTAGTGGATGTAGATGGTGATATGGAAAATCTTTTATGACTAAATAAGATGACATGTATTTAAAGACATGATGTGTATTCAATAACATATAGGTATTCAATGCATGACATGTATTTTGCTGGAAGACCCCATTCATGTTGTGTAGTGGATTTTCCCTCAGTCAGAAAGCCATAGAATTACCCAAAGTGTAGTTCCTTTATAAATATTGTAAATTCCCAACCCATTTTTTGATAACGGGAAGAAACCTTTCTTAATGGGGGTAATTTTTTATTCCACCCATAGGAAAAGTTCACGAGATATCCTATCATGAACTAGTCCCTGGAAACCCTAAAATGGTCACCCGATCAGATCTACGACAAAGCCCGAAGGGCGTTCCCAATCCCCACAAATAGAAAACTAGTGACAAGAACTAAGATAAACGAGTTGGGAATGATTTTTTTGATGTAGAAAATATAAACAAATTAATGAAAATCATAATGAAAATTAAAAATAAGTGATCATAGAGGAAATAAATAAACTACTACATGTTCCACCATGTGACCTCATAGGGATAACCAAATACAGAATAAATATCACCCCAAGAGCGATGTAAAACTAGGTGAAACTAAAACTGCAAAGATAAAGTAGGCATGAGAACTGAGATGGTTTGTAGGAATGCCAATGATGAACAACACCTGATTCCCCACCCCAAATGTGAAATCCATTCATTCTAGATTGAAAATATTATACATGAAAAAAAATGTTTTACATTATTTTATCAAAACACGTAACAAGGTTTTACTTTTTAGAACTCCCATTTTTTAATTTAATATATTCAAATAAATTATCAAATATATATATTTTGTTTCACTAAATTCTTTTAAAATACAACTAGTTCCAAAATAGGTCATTTAATATAAAATGAAAAGTTAATGTTTCATGAGATATTATAACTAGATGTGTTACAAAAGAAAGATGGAACATAAAAGAGTGAAACCATGTGCATTTCATAAATATACCTAGAGAGATATATGGATATACTCAGTTCAAAACCACCTGTCCACAAATGATGAATCTTCTATATATAAAAATAACTAGCCGACCTAAACTAAAAAAAATCTAGTGGAACGTCCCACCATGACTCTCAAAAAACCTAGGGGGTACCAACACATCGAATTAGGGAGGATCAGCAACTACAACTAAAACCTCTAAAATATGCCTAGGAAAACCGCATAATAATATACGATGTATGTAAGAGGACCTCACACGTGTGACTCACCTTACCTCATATCACCACACTAGAATATCCAAATAAGGACAACACCAATATGATAACCCATAATGGGATACCCCCATATATGTGTTCCCACTATATATATATATATACATGAAATTATCGAAGGTGCCAACTAGGCTATCATGTCAAACATGACTATAAATCATTTAAAAAAATTATCAAAAATTACAAAAGGGGATTTTCATTTTCTAAGTACATTTTTATATCAAAACAACATGATGTGATAACTGATCCTGATACCAAGTACATTTTAAGTACACTCAAACAACATTGACAAAATAATTTCTAAGAGGTTATAAAACACTATTTTAAATATACAATGCCAAAGAGGCCTTCAGATTCTAAGATCATTTTCATCTTAAAACCCTGATAAAAACATATGATATGCATAGGGATGACAATGGGCTTCACCACATTACATGCAATATTGGATTCTTATAAAAACACTATTTTCAACACCTTTAAGATCCAATTCCATTTAAAAGAAAAATTACACGACAAAGGAACCACACTTTTAAGCGGAAGCTTGAAAACATGTTTAAATTGTAGAAACCCATTTGAAATAATTTAAAAAAAAACTTAAAGACTTTATGGAAATAAAATTTTATATATTTAACAATTAAAATAAATTGATCATTTGAAATAAATCACTACTTATAAAAAAGGTTGAAGACCTGTTTCAATATGAAAAACTCACACTACATACTTGGATAAATTATGTAAAATGCCGTAATAACTATATCTAACAACCAAAACAAGATTTAAAATCTTATAATTAATACATAAATATTAAACATATTCTAAATAAATCACAAAATTCTTTATTTCAAATTAATGGGATAGTCATAATGAACCTATCACAACAAAGAAGTGGACCAAGATGAGAAACATTGGTGCTTGACAATATATATAGAGACCAAGTGAAACTATCCAACAATTGCACACACATACACCCATATATATATATATAAATATATATAAATTTAATTCTAAGGAATGTATTCCCGGTTCCATGAAGGAAGAGTCTTGAGGAACATACATATATAGATACAAACCTATGTATGTGTGTTCATACCACCAAAGATGAATAAAAATTCCTATAATTATGTTTTGGGACTCAATACACATTAAGGCTTACAAAATAGTGATGAAAACAATGATGTGGGTTTATAATCATAGCCCAATCAAGGTTAGTAAGCAAAACCAAATCCATCCACTTCACCTTTGGAGTTGGATGCTGAAACTCCCACAAAAATGACCTGATAGGCCTTCCCCACAACCTATCATCAGAAAAAAAACAAAGAAAAATCACTTAACACTAACCTTAGGGATCAAAAAATCAAAACAAACGGATGGGGATTGGAAACATAAGTCAGTATAGATATAAGTGAAGGATGAGAGCACTTAACATAATGAGATAACACCTAAACCAGGTGGAATCCACCTGAAATAAACGAAGTCATGAGGGACTGAGAGGGGGTAGTGCATAAGCGAGTAGGGAGCGAAGGAGAGGGGTCATGTAAGGAAGAGGAGATAATGAGAGAAATAAAATAGGAGAAATGAAAAAATAAGAATAAAAATAAAAAATAATGAAAATAGAAAAATAAATATAAAAAAAATCTTTTAAAATCCTAGGCTACCTAAATGGTTTATACATAGTTTACCAGACCATATGATAATTGGGCACTGGTCACTACCTAGGACGGCCACCCTCACATAGTTAGTTATAGAAAGATTCATGGTTGAGAAAACTATGCTCCAAACATGATAATTTTCATAGTTTCGTTGAATGATCCTCATGCACTGTTTCTGCACAGTTACTCCTAACCATGTGCAACTCACGCACATGACCCCTCTTCATTTGATATTTTCAAAACTTTAACCTAGAAATTCCCACAATCAAGTATGAGGATAAAAGTATCTAAAATAATAAGAAATAAATAAAATTATGGGGTTTGGGTGTGAAAATTCACCCCACCACAAAATATTCTTCCCCCAGAACACCCCCCAACCAAATGATATGCCAATCAAAAATTCATGCCAAATTAAAATCGAGAGAAACTGTGAACCTTGGGGAAAATTTCACATCAAAAGTCAAAACTGAACAATTAAGAAGAAACCAAGTCAAAACAATCAAGGGAGAACACAGGGTGGGTCTCCCCACCATAAGAAATTTGCTAGCACTAATCAATGTGAAAATATACAATAATGAGATCCATGGTGGGTCGTCTCACCATTTATGTACCAACCAGTATAGAAAAAAAAATTAATTGGTATCCTTTGATAAATCATGAACTAACAACATGAACTAAAGTAGAAAAACACTACCCGACCCAACCTCGAAACTCCCCCACATTCCAATCTCCACCCCAAGAGGGAGCCTAAAGAAATAAACTCTAAACCATTTTTTGAACCAAACCACGATTCATTATATCAAAAAGAATAAAGAATATCCCAAATGATAACAACCCACAACTAAAACCAATCCAAAATTATACCACGTTTCGAGGTTTTTCAATAATTAGGCTTGATCAGAACTATATATGACTAAAAGGACACAAATAGACGAAACCTATCAAAATCAACAGGGGAATATTAAAAAAATGTAATGAGGAAATGAGGACTCTAAGCCTCTTGTGAGAAAAATGAAACATCAAAGATTGAAGATACTATAATAGAGACCTAAACTGTGAAATTATAGCACTAGAAAATAACTATTGACCTAGGTCCTCCACGCTCCTTGTGATTCATGACTGCATGAAGAGCATCACTCTGAGACCTGTGGCTAGAGCTCTAGTGCCTTGAAGCATCTGTTGCTCCACAGCCAGGAGCTAAAGACTTCTAGAAAAACCCATCTCTCTTAAATGATACCACATGCAGAACTTACCCATGTGACCTAAATGGACACCTCGTGGTAAGAATCTGGATTAGTTTTACAAGATGATAATCGAATTTTAAAACTAGCAACATTGGAAGCACACAATCGGTTGAACACATGCATGAAAAATTGAGACCAATAATATATACTTATCAATGAAAAGTTCCACTGGTATATTCCCTCAACCATCTGGGTAGACATCATGGGAAATAATAAGAAACTAAACACCCAATCACATATAATTTAGGGGAATACTTGGCCCCAACTCTTCATTAACCATATTTAAACTAATCAAAGGATGCTACCTCTGAAGAAAATGATAAAATCTTTATAATTTGGCCAATAGAAGCCTTCATCATCAACCTAACCATCAAAATGCTCATGATCTCATAACGTTCTGCATATTTACCTCCTCAGTTCCAAATCACTAGATGAAAGTGTTTTTGAAAACTCGCCATTGCATCCCAACTTTTTGTGAAAGAAGGAAACCAACCCCACACAAGTCCAACTTCGGACCTCTAAACAAACTCAAAATATCTTGAACCCTCACCAATTTAATAGTTTCTAGAAACACATTATAATTCCCCGATCAACTAAATTAACTCTAAAAAACCTCAATCACCATTGAAAATGTGAAAAAAGCATAATAAAATTGATCCCAACAATCTACTAGGAGTCTGTGCAAGTCCAAAGACTTAATGGCTCCAGAAACATCTGGGACCTTTTTGGGCATCATAATCCAAATAACAGAAGAATATATAACTGAATTAACAACCAAAAAAATCTCATCCAAAAAGGACGACTCCAACAAAATTCCAAACTCATAGACCAATATATCACAAACCAAATCAAAGAAAAATCTAATCTCAAAAAAACATGAAACAACAACAATATCACAAAAAATGTCAAGAATCCTCTTTTGAAAAAAATTCTCCAAAATTCACCCACTATCAAATTTAACCCCCCCCCCTTGAAATCAAAAATCATTTTCCATTTCGAAATCAACAATAGAAAATAGATAAATCATTGATTTTCAAATACTCACCCATGCTATACAACGAATCGTCACATATGTGTTTGTCCCCAATTGGGATTTTATCATCCACACAGACAAGACAACATGCAATTTCTCTATATACATTCTCATATGTGGACGTCCGTAAAGAGTAATAAGGGTCACACATATTCATTCCCAAAAAAACATGCATGAAAAACTTAATTCTCATTTCCCATTTTATAAAACTTTTAAACATCTAAAACAGATCCAACTCCTTTATAAAAAACATAAAATGTTTTCATTTTTGAAATTGAAACTTCATAAGTCAAGACTAATTTAATAACTCAATTATTCAACCAAAAACCAATTTAAATTCAAAAAACCAAAAATAACACTATCAATGATGCACCTGGATAGGGAACTAGTCGCCCTGCCTTAACCAGAAATGTGGTTTAGAAGACCATGATCTAAGAAAGCACCAACAACTAGGAGTCTCTCAAACAATAAAAATGTGATCTACATGGGTATCTACTCCACATAAGTCCATAATGAAACATCTTCTCACTCAATTGGTCATCCCAAATCAACACAAACAAAAACCAAAGACTGAAATCCCAGACTACGCCTAGCAACTCAAGGATCAGAACGAGAAAGAGTTTGAGACACTCTTCCCATACCAACCTCCCAATTCCCGTAAATCCTAGTATCTGACTACCTGAAACCCCAAATAACAAAGGGCCTTCTCTAGAACCATTTTTTTCATGAACAAACATCATAAAACCCAAAACTGGTAACCCAATCTGATATGCGACATGGATTAAAGAGAGTTTCCAATCCCCAAGGGCTAGAAACTAGTGTCAGATATCATGATAAAAGAGTTTGGAAAGATTTGGACAATGGTAAAAAGATAAACAAATAAATTTAAATAAAATTAAACAATAAAAATAAGAGAAAATAGTGAAAATAATTATACTGCTACCTGTACCACCATGTGGCATCATGGGACACTACCAAACACACAATGAAGCTCTCTCCCAGAGTGATATAAAAGTGGGACCTGATACTGAATATATAAAGATTGTGTGAGCATTGAGATTCTCAGTAGGAATTACAAATGAAAACAAGCATTATGCCCCACCCCTAATGTGATAAATACTTTCTTTCTAGTTTAAAAATCGGAGACATAAGTATACTGTTTTCCACAAACTTATCAAAATAGGTAACATAATTTTAATTTTATGACAACCTTTTCTTTATTTAATTTTTACAAGTAAATTACATTAATATATAAGCCCTTGAAATGAATTTTTAAAAAACAACTTGTACCGAAATAATTCTTCTTATAAAAAAAGAAATGGAAAATTTTTTGGAGATAAAATTATCATAAGTGTCACAAATGAAAGCACAAACATACAAGCAACCATGGGAATTTCCTAAACATCCCTAGAGTGATCTCTGGACGTACTTAGTTTGAAACATTCAGTTGACATACGGTGAATCTCATATGTCTATAACCAAATTTATTCCCCCCAAGCGACAAGTCTTGTTGAACTTCCCACCTAGCCCTTTAGAAAATCCATGGGGTACGAACTCATCTAATGAGGGTTGATCAAAAATTGTCACTCAAACATATAAAAAATATTAGGAACCCATGGAAATAATATAAACTGTATGTCAACGGCCCTCACATGCATGACTCACCTTACCTATCATCATTGCACTTACCTACCCAAAACCCAGTCAACACCTACACGATTACCCACATATAGATATTACCCATAATGTTGATCCCACTATATATTTATGACATTATCAAAAGTTCCAACCATGAAATCACATCACATAATCCTATAAAACATTTATCAATGACATTAGAAAATTAAAATGCAGCATTTTAACATTAAAATAACATTTCCTTCCCAAAACAACATGATGTTCCAACCAGGCCTCATTTCAAGTCCATTTCAAGTACGCACACACAACATTTCCAAAACCATTTTTAAGAGGATATAAAAAACCTTTTTCAAATATGAAATGCCAAACATGCCTTCACCTTATGTGATCAATTCCTTATTAAACCCAATAAAAAACATATGATATGCTTAGGGATTCCAAACAAACATTAGTATATTAAAAGAAATATGGAATTATTAATGAACATTATTTCTTAAGACATTTAAATTCCAAAACAATTTAAAAGCGTAATTACACAAATAAAGAACCACACATTTATGAGGAATCTTGAAAACATGTATAAATCGAAGAAACCAATTAGAAATACTTATAAAACACTTAAAAATTTTAAGGAAACCAATTTTTTAATATTTAAAATTTAAAAACAATTTGGAATTACTAATAAATCACTATATCCAAAAAAAAGTTATAAGTCAAGTTTCAATATGAAAAACTCACACTCCAGGCTTGGATAAATTATGTAAAACACATAAATAACTATTTCTAAAAACTAAAACTAGATAAGAAATAAAATAAATAATCTGTAAATATAAAACATATTCTGAAGAAATCAAGAGATTATAGATTTGAAATTAAAGGTCTATGAATTCTGATCCTACCCCAAAAATGGAGTAGACCAAGCCAAGACACATTGGTGCTTAACAAAATAGGTAGAATCCACTCAAATATGACATGCACTAACACACACATACACCCATATATATATAAATATATATATATCAAAATATCTTTTAGTCCAATATATATATTCCCCATTCCATGAGGAATTATTATAGGGGGAGATATAAATATAAATAAATACAAATAAATATATATACATACATATGCATGTGTGTGTATACCACAAAGGATGATTAAAACTCCATATAATAACATTTAGGGATTAATAGACCTTAAGACTAAAAAATTAAGGATGAGAAACAAATAAGTAGGTTTAAAATATTAACCCAATTCATAGTGGTCATCCAAACTGAACCCATCATCTTCACCTTTGGTGGTTGATGCAGGAACATGCAAAAATATGACTTGATGGACCTTCCAAATGACCAAACATTGGATGAAATATATAATATTTTGTTAAACCTAACAATAGGACTTGGTCAATCCAAACAATATGATCAGGAGTGCGGAAATCAGCTTGAATAATGATAAGAGTGGGAGTATAGAACATACATCAATGATTAAACCATAAAACTAAAAGGAATCCACCCAAAATCACTGGAGAAAAGAGGGGATGAGAGGGGATAGTACACACACATGAGTAATGAGTGGATGTAAGGGGTCGTGTAATGGAGATTTAATTAAAAGGGAAAGAAAAGAGGAGAAAATAAAATTATTTAAAGAAGGAAAAGAAATAAAGAAAAAAAATAAACTAAAAAATAATGATTTTAAAATAATGGGAAACCAGCACAATTTGTGCATAGTAACCTGTAGGCAGATGCATGGTTGAAAAAACAAAGCTCCAACTATTCCATGTGTCACTATCCTAATGAAGAATCCTCATGCATAGTTGTCACACGATTACTCTAGAACATGAGATACACATACATATGACCCCACTTCATTTGAAAAAATTTAATAATTTATCCCTGACCAACCCGTAATGAAAATAAAGGATAAAAATCACTAAAATAAGAAAAAAAATGAAATTTTGAGATTGGGGTGAGACTGCTCATCCTTCATCTGACCTTGGTTCATCATATTCTTCTCTGGTCGGTCACTGTTTCTATTATATCCAATTATTTAGACTCCACTCAGTGTGCTCTCCACTCTACATAATTTTATTCCTAGATTATCTTCTCTTATCTTATGCTATTGTTGTGGGATCAGTCATCATTATTTTCAGTGAATTGTACTTATATTCATTTTTCATAAAAATTATCTCATATAAATGAAAAGGACTGGATGAGGTAATATCTACAAGGCTAAGGTAGGTGGTATTTTATTTTTTCGATAGTTTTCATTCATTATATAAATTGTGTCGTCGTACTGTGGGTCAGACCATTACAGTGGCACCTCTTTTTTTAAATTAATTTAAAATTAATGGCTAACCGTGCCATTAGAGACCCATTCTTGTTTAAAATTATCTTTTTTGGGATGATTTCCTTGACTACTTCTACCCAAATGGTTGTGTCTCACCATAAAATCATTGTTTCCCTTTTTCTATGAATTATTGAACAACATTAATGGGATTTTCCTATTCTAATTTCATTATATTATTGAATTAAAATTTTCAAAGGGTTATGCTATGAGATATGATCTTACATTATTTTCAATCAAAAATGTTTTCTTTATTGTATACCTTGAATAATATTCCTATTGGGTTATAAATACATGAATCCAATGAAATAAGCCCTCCTGATAGAATTTTTACATATGTGGGGATTGTTTAGTTATTTCACTTTACTGATATGTACGACAAAAGGGGTTCTGAATTACAGAACCATTATACAGACTATCATGTCTCATTGATTGAATATTTAATTCATTTTAAAAATATATGGGGTGATATCATATATTCCTTATATGGTCTCACAGAGTGTTATTTATTTTTTCTTCAAGATGAGTGACTCACTTTCCTTGAGGTGACCCCTGGGGTAGGTTTAGAGGCATGATGTGTTGATACATGCCTCAAGGGAGACTTGTTCCCCTATATATGATACCAGGTATGAAAATCGTGGGTATTAAATGAATTTTTATACCATTCTTTGAGTAACATGTGGGACTTCATCCTTGGGTTACCACATATGGACTGCAAGTCCTTTTTCCAATGAGGAGACACTCGAGTAATATGTTGAAATTCATTATGGATTGTTATAAAAAGGATAAGGGTGTATCATTATGTTTTATGAAGTGGTTTAAAATTAAATTGAAAATTCAAAAATATTTGTTCACATGAATATTCTTAAGTGGGTTTAGAAAATTCTTGGATGTGTCCTCTAAGCCCAATCATAATATCTGGGATAGTCTATACTATTGTACCTATCCTTATTCACTTTAAAATTTCAGATCTATCTGTATAAGGATTTCTATTTAGGCTGATGTAGGTAGATTGGGAGGGTTTCCATGTAAAACACAGTCCATTTATTTTTATTATTTAATTATATCTCCATTTAATTACTATGGCACACTTTTTAATTTATAATGGACATTGTGACTTTTCTTCAAAATTTTGGGTGCCAAAAAAATTGAGATTGTATCTATAACCCTACTCATGTGACTTCGGTACCTCCGTATACTATATTGTAGTAGTTATGGAAAAAGGAATGAAATCAACTTTCAATGTTTGATTAATATGAATTACTTGGATGGATTTGGGAGATGAGCTTGAGCCTATTCTCGAGATTCTAGTCTTGTCCTTTTTTTAATTTTTTTTATTTTGATACCATATTGTATATGTTTTTATCCAATACCATATGATATTTTTTTTATAGTTACATTACAATGACATGATACTTATTTTTCACGTTTTCATTATTCATCATATTTTTACTATTTTTCATGCTAGCATAATTACATATTTATTTTCCACTAATATGTAATGGTTATTTTGATTCTTCTATTCTTATTTTATATCTTTTTTTGTGATCCACTATGATATGTAAGGGAATAATCTTCCAAAGGTCTCACCCTAGGACCTTTCTACATTTCAACAACCTCTAGAATTCATTGAGGCACAATTGAGGTCTTCTGGCCAACCGTCTCAGATCATCGGTGAGGGGCATCTGGGGTGGGATAATACACCTAACTAAAGAAATCCATCATGCACATAATTATATATATATAACTATTAAAACCCAATTCCTAATTGTAATTAATAAATGATTGTCATTGTTGGAGTTAACTGATATATTATCTATCAAAAATGTTTCTCACACAACATACTATATCACCAAACAAAATCATAGAAGGTAGTGGAAGTAATAATGGAGAGGTATATAATATAAATTCAATCATATGTATAAAAACACATATATATCATAACTCTAATAATTATTTGGTGAAAATATAACCATTTCCCATAATTAGGATTATTATATCCATGAATTTCTTAAAATGTCAATGTTCGCTTTGAGGGATCAAAAAGAAGTTGTTTTGTCTAAAAAACTAGTATAGTCTATTGTATCTCCTTCTGGAGAATTCAAAACATTTAATGATAATACAATTTAACTACAAAATATGTCAAGGAAAAATCTAATAAGGATTTTGGGCATCAATTTGAAATCTTATTGGGGGTTTTCTTGTTAACAGACCATTATCCCTTGATAAAAAAATATTATGAATAGGTGATCAATATTTAAAACAAGAAAAATAGACGCATCATAAGATTCAAAGAAAATTCATTAATGATATTTTTTGTGTGGAATAGGGTGATAAAAATAGGATAGATTATTTTTCCATGGTAATTCTAAACTATATAGAAACTAGAATATTTGAATCTATCAAATCATATGATGCCTAAGTATCATTCTCACAATATAAAACCATTAGTTTCTTATCGTTGAATGGGTGTAATATATCTATGAATAGGTTTCCCCATACCAATAAATGAAAACTGAAAACTATTTTAAGAAATATAAGAAATAATAAAAAAATTGGAGATTATATTCTCTAGATCATGTGGACAAAATTCCTCACAATCGAGTTTCAAAAATAATTCATGAAGCATAGTAAGTAGTGGGGAGTTCCAAACATCAATCATAATCTAAAAAAATACCATAGTTGAAAATGTCAATATCATTGGGAGAAAACCGATATTTAATTTATATTTCCTATAAGGGTTAGAGTATATATAGATGATTCGACATGAGAATAACATGGAAGATCGTAATCGACCAAAATAATGTCAATCTACTAACATTCATTCTTACTAAAATGATTCTTTTGATTTTTTTTCAAACTACTTGCTTATAATAGTCTTAAAAATAGAACTATTGGATTTTACACCGAAATAGGTCTCCCTTGTATAAAACTGAAACTCAATAAATCATTAACATAATTTCCGTAAGTTCCCATAGAAATCCATCTTGAAAATTAGATTCGAAAACCATATGTGTCATAGACCTACTAAAATACCAATCTTTCATGAACCATTCAAAAAGGACCCCATATGGTCTAGTAATAGGCCATGTTAGAAACCCTGAGCCAATATATAATATTAATGGACATCTTAATATCACTATGTATGAATATCTCAAAATATATAAGTCCTTATACATTAAAAACCTATAATTGGTACATATCCCCAAAGATATAAATATCTAGAACACTATATATAAAGAAATGAAATATATGTGAATCATGCAGAAGAGAGAATGATACAACTAAATCCCCATATAAATAATAAAAAAGTAATTATACATCAAATAAGGATAAAAAAGAATATATTTAGGGAACTAGAAAACTCCTCCACATTATGTGTTCTATGGGAACACTACTAATTTTCACAAACCATTCCTAACCTCAAGAATTACTCCACTCCATAATGAATTATGAAGCATCACCTATAACCATATCCATATAATATCTACACTAACTGTATCTATTAATACCCTCATAAAACTTGTGTATCATTTTAGTATACGTAACAATTGTGGCCATAAATAAAAAATAATGGAAAGTATTTAACTAGAAATAAAAAATAGACCAATTAGGGAGTAAAATTATACAAGTTCAGGTTGTTGGAAATATGAATGTTGATCTAAAAAAATTCCTTGATTTTGATACTTTACTAGTCACTAATTTATTTTTCTAATAATGTCAGTCAGATTGGATTTCATGGGTATATTTAATAGGATAATTATTTCATTTTCCTCGAATTTTAGTAGTTTTTTATTTAGTGTTTATATATTGATGAAATTTTATTCTAAAAATTATTAAATGAATTTCAATGATTTCTAGAATCACAATTAAAAATGTGGCATTGTATGAATGGAATTGTTTATCATCATTAGAGTTTTTTTCATTGAAGAATATATTTACATGATTTCCAGATTATTTTCAAATAATGGTATTTGATAAATAATTTATGAGCATTAAGTATAAAAAAATTCTCACCAAAAGCCTATTTTCCTTTTGAAATTCCATGTGTGGTCCTTCAAAATAAATCTCTATCCACAATGAAAACCATTGTTTTATCATATTATTTTCTTGAGATATAAACCTTGTATAACATTCATATTATTTTAAACATGATTTATGATGACAAAATATTTCTGAATCCCTTTTCACTACTTTGGGATATAAAATGATAAAATTATTAACAAAACCACTTCTTTTTCAATGGGTTATGTAATGAAGAAATACATAAATGATTATGAATCCTTTATATTTTCCATAGGTAATGATATGATGAAATTGTTTTGATTCCCATTTTGTTTCATGGGTTATGTAATATTTCATGTTTTATGATATTGTTTCAAAAATACTTTTTGTCTTAATTATGATATGGGTTCCAAAAATATCTCCCTCCAATGAAAGATATAATCATTGACAACTCATGGAATAATATATTGTTATTTAGTATGATTACATATTAAAAAAGATATGCATCAAAGTTATTACATATTCAAAATGTTATTCATGAACATGATAACATTTTCACAACGTCATCAGTGAAATTGATTACATGTTCACAATATTAAGCCTGGAACTATATTTCACATCCATAAGGTTATGAGTAGAAATAGTTTCATGTCAATAATTCTATGATAGGTCTAGAATTTATATCCATAAATTAATTAGTGAAAAGATAAAAATTTATACATTTTCAAAATGTTACAATATGATGTGCATGCCAAAAATCAATGTCTTATTCTAATGTTATGATCTCATAGATCATTTTAATGGATTCCCATATGATTTATTTCTTATTATCATCCAATAATTATGAAATTACTCACTATTGTGATATCTTATATGCATGGTATGATTTTATAATGTAATACTCTTATTCTCATAACCTTATGTTAAGGTGATGCTTTTGTTTATCACATCATTTACATTGCTAAGCATATGAGATGAGCATTTACTTTAATTCATCACCCATGGTTATGATTTTTTTATGTAGGGTGTTTTTAAGAGTATTAAAATATTTGTTATTTATGGAACATGTTGAAAATCATTCACCAAATTTGAAGGCTATGTAACATGTATTCACGTACAATAAACCACTACAGTCATTAGGCATGTGTCTGTGTAAAATATTGAATAATCATCTAAAAAGATATAATATCTTGTATTACAGAACTATGTATCTAAAAACATAATTTCCATAATAATCACTGAAATATGGAAATGTTACTCATGTATATATATGGTGAACCATTTAAATTATTCTAACATAAATCATATCCCAAAACCATCAATCAATATAGGCCTAAATATAATCCTTGAGATATAAATATGATTATTATGACATGATTATTATTATCTAGGTTATGATACTATATAGTATTCATATGAATAAGTACATTAATGAAAAATCATGAATGAGGTAACATAAAATGAAAACAAAATACAATTAAAAAAAATAATTATTAATGAATGGGTGATAATATGTTACAGATGAATCATATATTTGATTATAAATAATAATACATTCATATTATAAGTAAATAACATTTTTAATAACAATTTAAAACATCTTCAATCATGTTCTGCAAAAATGTTGTATGTGGTATGAAACATTATATCACCTTCACTTAATATTGATATTTTGTAATGTTGTGAATCAAATTAATTTTATATGGTGTATATACATACCCATTGACATGTTGTATCATGATTTAATAATAATTCATTATATTTTGAGTTTCAATTTAAATTATTTATTCTAAGGGTATTTGACTTAAAAATTACAAAGCAATAATGAATTTCAAAATTCAATATAATTTAATAAATTATTTTAATTCTTCCATTTCATTAATATTATATGATTGTGTGTGTATTTAAATTTTAGTAAATTAAGTTTTATATCTACTTTTTATTTGAATTGACATTTTATTCAAATAATTTATTCATTATGTAATTCCCACATTTTCTTTATGATATCTACAAGGATTAATTTTAAAATATCATTTTAATCAAGATTTTAATACAAGAATTATAATTGAAGAAAATTAATTCATCATTTTTTAGTAAAACTATTAATTTTCGTATAATCTAGTAATTCATGATGTTTTTGTATTATGGAAAAATTAAAACTCCTTGGTACAGAAAATAAATGTGAAATTATTTTTATAAAATCTAACATCATTTCTCTCGTTTGTTGATAATTCATTTTGTTGGAAAAAAATGATTTCGATTTTTTTTTCAAAAAATTATTTAAACATTTTCCAACATATTTCCAAAAAAACAAAAATTCATTTATTTAGAAAAATTGGTAGAAATCATCAAGGGTTTTTAAAAACAATTCCTCCATGTATTTTATTTAATGTGAAAGGAATCATTTTTTTACATGTACAACATTAAAGGAATTTTAAACCATCATGAAAATTAATATTAAAAAAGAAGACATTATATGAATCAACGACTATTTTTTTTATGAAAACTATTTGCATCATTATCTTTAATCCTTAACTTTTAAAAGTTGATTTTAAAAATGAATATAATATTTTTATAAAGAATGTTTTTAAATAGAATATATGGTATTTCTAGTAACAAATGGAAACAACCCTTTATTTTACATATAATAGATTTTTGATTTCTTTTTTTAGCAAATTTATTCCTACTATTAATGGATTATGATTATTTTGACTATGTAAAATATTGAAATTCACCCCTTGACTTAATTTTGTTGTTAATAACTTTCCCTTGAAATATTCACGTACATACGATGAATATAGATTAAATTTACCCAAAATATCCATATTATTTATATTTTAAAAGTTTATTTTATAAAATTTATATCACTTAAATATAAGATGTTCTACATTGAATTTTATTTGAATATATAAGGAAATTTTGATAAATATGTTTTTTGTGCTCATTATATATATTTGATGATAATCTAAAATTTTCATACATTGGATCAATTATTAAATATATGTTGAATGCCTTAGAAATGAAAATAGCGATGAGGTATATTTATAGATATCCATTCAATGCCTTGGAATTATATTGAGATTAATTAGTTGGGAATCCTTAGTTAAAAGGGTTTCTTAGGTATACCTATGCATATGTTTCAGACTATATTTTTAAAATTTTTACCAAGTAGATGTTTCATGATACCTGAGAACATGATTCAAAATAATTATTAATTTACTTCAATGATAATTATTTTTTTGTTATCTATGATGTTTTCAAAATGAATATATCTATGGATGCATTACATTATGATATTTTTGATCAAATAGAATGTGTTTTTAGTTTACCTATCAAAATTTATTTCCCCTTATCTTGATATGATAGTATGGTTGTCTAAATGAAATGTGTTGTTATTTAATTAATTTTCCATATTGATTATCAATTTTGTAATAAAAATATTTAAATTGAATTTATATTCAGTTATTTAACATTACGTGTTGTTTATTCTTATTGGTTTATGATACTGTCCATTGTACTTAACCATTGATGATCATCTGAGATGACCCTTATTTTTTTCTTTCCACTTGATTCCGTTACTGTTAAATTAATGATATTCTATTATACACTAGAGGGGATAATTTTATTCATGAAAAAATATATTTTACTTAGTTAATTCAATGACTTGAAAGGAACATTTATGTATCTATTTTTCCAAGACAACAAAACAATTATGTCCTTTAGGATGATATTTCTTGTATCTTATGCCATTATAAAAATGAAGGAACCCACTCTATGACACTAGGGTTGGGGTTACTGTAGTTGTCATCTAAGAAATTTTAGTTAAAATCATGGATAATAGATTTATTAAAACAGATTCAATTTAACATAACCCTATGATATAAATTTAGGATAAATATAAAAAAACATCCTATTTTTTATGTAAGACATTATGAATTATATTCTAGAAATCCATCCTTGGCTGGATACTAAAAGTGGATATGGTTATGAAATTGTTTCCCTATAAGTAATAAATCTAAAAAAGGTAACATTGATCTTAACCAAATCATTCCTTGGTACACAAAAACATGCCTTACTATAAACCTGGTTTGACACTCCTAGGAGATATCATAAGATAATTCACATTTTCTTTACAAACATGTAAAATGGTTTTTAATTGATGATGAAAATGAATGTCTTAAGATTAAAGTATGTTGTCTTAAAATCAAGTGATGTTTTCTAAATGTAATTGTAAAATGATATTTGTGTGAAGAATAAGAAAATAATTAAATTAATTTCCAAGACAAAATGAAGAGTATTATTGATGTAAAAAATATCATCATAGGTATCAATTTATATTTTATTGTCTTAAATTCAGGCAACATGGAAATTAATTAAGTCAATTCCCTCTTATAATGGTTAAACCCCATCCCATGGAAGAGACTATTTATAAATAAAATAGATAAGGTATTTTAATTTGGATTCATGAAATAGATTTTATATTTATTTTTTCCCAATTATATTTCAGTTATAGGAGTGATTAGTCATTAAAGGATAATGTAAAATTTAGAATCATATATTCATTAATAACATAAGAGATTTATATACCATCATCAGATTTTTTGTTTAGGGTTGATCATAAGTTCAAATTCATAAACACCCCATTTGAATATTTTTATGCAATGAATATAATATGTTTAAGGAGATGTTGGAAAATATTTATGGAATTACAAACCATTTTTTTGAAAATTTTTTGGTGAAAATTTAATTGACGGAGATTTACCTTACCTATTTTTTGGGTAATAATTTTGAAGGTACTAGTAACCATTATGATTTATTATATGTTTTATGTTGGAGTAATTATTGGTTATTAAAATTTGGGAATGATAGGGGAATTATATTAATATAGTTTAATAAAAAGGACAACCCCCTTGTTGGGTGAAATCTAGTCGCATCCAGAAATGTCGTGTGGCTTAAACCCATTAAAACAGGACGATAAGGGTTTAATTACTATAAAATTACTATGTGATGTTATGGTAAATATATAAATATTCTTATTAAAAATATTTGATCAAATAATTTTAATGTTGATCTAGTGATGTTACTATAGAGGTTTATATATTAATGAATTATATTGGATTTTATTTTGTAACTATATCTATTTTGGAAAATAAAATTAGACAGATGGAAAAACATGCAACATTGTTTTTATATTATGATATATTAAATGTAATTTTTAGTGCATTGTGGTTTTCGATAATTTTTGGTATTCATTTCTCAAAGTAATCATGAAAGTGGAAATTGATTAAACTACAACCAAATGATAGAATTGTTCTTATGAAATAGAAACACATCAAGAAATTATATTTCGATATATTCTTAGAAAATTAATTAAATGAAAAACATTTTTATTAGGATATTGAAAGAAATTATTCTATAACCATTATATCTAATGAAAAAAAATTACTTTTAAATCATCACATATTTATGGTTTTAGGTGTTTAGCTTTCCATTAATCATTCAATTTCTTATGATGATTGACTTAGATCATTTTTATATATATTTTAAATTTCCACCATATTCCATATATTAACATGAAATCAATTTTCTACTATATATAATCATTTTTTTGAGTTATTCCAATTGTATTCGTTATTTTACATTCAATTTTATTAATAATAATATTTATTAACACTTTAATAATGTGGGTTATATAACAAAATAATTTTCATCTATCAAATACTTGATTATCAATACAAATTTTAGATTATGTAGATGTAATAAATTGAAGGTTTTAATAATTTTAAACCATATAAATATAAAATAAAATTTTTATTACATATCATAATCTACACGCATTAGCGCTCTTAAACAACCGATAAAATATATTTCATTTAATTTATTCTCTTAGATAAATTTTAGAACAGAAAAACCCATGTCTAAATGAATCATAATATTGTACTCCATTATTATATGGATGTTAAAAAATTATATATTTTACAAACATAATTGTGAGAATTATGGTAATCTATTTAATATAAATAAAATTAGAATCATTTAAATATAAAATAAATGTTTTTATAAGTACCATTATTTTTTTCTTAGTGATGGTTTATTTTCTCTTTTAAAGCATAATATAAAATCAATTTTTTAAAAAATAATATATTGTTTGAAAAAATAAAATTTATTTTTCAATTAAAAATAAAGAAATTATAATAGGGTTATTTTTTGTGATTATTCTGAAATATTAAATATTTGGATGAATTGTGGAAATACTATATTTTAATTAAAACTCCTTTTTAATTTATGTTATTCATAAATTATGATAATATATTTAATTTTATGTTAACTAAATTTCGTTTGATTATATATATAATTTGAAAAAATGAATTTCATGATAATCATTTTAATATTTATTTCCTAGATAAATATTTTTTAATCATTTCATCATTTCATTGAAAACCCTCTTTATCTATATAATATTTGTCACATATGTTATTTGAATTTCGAAAAATGGATTCAATATACAGAATAAAAAAATTTATATTATCTAATTGGGGAAAATTATTTTTTGAGACAATGTAATAGTAGAAATAGTAAAAATTATATAATGCGTTTAGCGTTAAAAATGAATTATCTGAGAGAAAAAATAATACGAAAAATGGATAAAATGAACTTAAAACTTTTATAAAATATATTTTTTGGAAAAATAGAGAACCTATAATTTATAAACCATTATTATACTCCAGTTAGACCCTGGTATCATGTGAAAAATGTTGTTATATTTTTTCTTTTCAAAAAATTCAACTATGCCACTCACCTAACATATAAATGGACACCCCCTCTCCGCTTCTATTCACTCGTTGAAACCAATTTGTTTTTGGAAAATAACTACAAAAATCACTTCCAAAATTCACTATTCAAATTCTATAATACTTATTCTCAACAAAAGGTAACCCTTTTATGGATTTTGGTGATAACTAAAGATGGTTACCAGAGGAAGAGGTAATGTTCTTCATCAAGCATTTTTAATTTAGTTATTCCTTCACATCAATCTATTTTTATTAAAATATAATGATATAATATAATCAATATAATTCATATTCATAGATGTTTTCATATTTAATTAATGATCTAAACACATCTCATCATCCATCAAATGAGGTATTAAATCATTTTTTTGTGTTATGAAGATTAATTTCATGCAAACTAAAGTCATTCAATATTCTAATACCACCTATCACTGTTGGGTATGATAATTTATAATATATATATTATTATATTATTATATTTATAAAATAATTATAACTATGGTGTAATTATATTGTATATAACTTTTTTATTTCCATTCTACTTGGGGTATGATAATGTTTCATGTGTGAACGACATACTACCACCTCCAGAAGCGGCACGAATAATGTTTTTCAGTAATGATCTATATGGAATAAAATTTGGATAAAAATAATCAATATATGTGATATAAATGTAACAATTACGATATTAGTGACATATTTATCTTAGTTAATAGAATACATATTAGTTTTTTATGCTAGTTCACTTATAGAAATATGATAGTGTTGTTCGTGTATGTCAGGTCTACCGCCTTCATGAATAAATGTTGATCTATTTTCATTACCACACCACATGGAAGATGTTTATAAGTATATTTGATGAAATAATATGAAATTAATTTATTCTGATAATGTTAAAATATTACATACATCAATTTCATAATGATCATTGATAAATGTGTATGTTAGTCCTGCATATATGACATATCGTCTCCATTATCGTAACATACATTATATTGAAAAAATTCATTCATGATTGGTATTTAAAGAACAATTGATGTATCAATCTGAAATTTTTTTCATTATTATTATTTTTATTATAGGATATAACATCAAAAATAAAAAAAACATTCCTTAAGATGAATCAATGAGAAATAATGAAATAAAAACCCCAAAAATGAAAAAAATGAGTTATTATTTGTAAAAATGTGATAAAATTTTATAAAAGAATCATATATGATATTATAGATAGTAAATTTCCCTTTAATATGGTAATAATAATTTTAAAACAACTATACATGAGGGTAAAAGATAATCTACCAATATTAATCATGAGGTAAGGGACTTCACCAACAATTCCCATCATTGAGGAATATTTTAAATTTATACACATATTTTGTTTAATATGGTGTATATACCTCCAAATTAAAATTTTATATCATGATTTTTAATATTCTGGGGCATGTATTTCAATTATATTTTCTTAATAGAAGAGGATGTCCCTTCAAATTTACAATTTATAAAGTAATTTCATAACTCAATTTATTTCTCTATGATATATTAATTTTTCTTTGACATGGATATTTTTTGATTACGTGAGTTTTAATTTTAGAATAAATTTAATTTCATATCCTATTTTTAAGGGGATTTAAATTTCATATAGAAATTCAATTCATTTGATAATTTACTCATTAATGTTATGATATTTTCAAGGGTTTATTTAACACTCCATTTTTAATCAAGATTGTTTACACTTTATTTTCCATTAAATAAAAATATTTTATCTATTTTAATTAACCATTTAATAGTATCATCCTATATTTATTAATTATTTTTTTCAAGTAATAGTACTATTTTTCTAGTCATTAGTACAACAAATTATTTGAGAAAAATATTTACGAAAATTATCTTTCATTTATCCCTTCATTCAAAAATACATTTTCTTCAAAAATATGTTTTTAAAAAATGTTTTCAAATTTTTTTTAGATTTTTAAAATTTTTTCTTGAATATTTTCTTACACATTTTTTCATCTTATAAAATTTTATAAATTGAATATTATTGTCTTTATCGAAAAAAATCCATTTTGGATTTTAAAGATAATGTTAAAGACATTTTTTAACATGCACATGATAGAAATAATTTTTATCCATCATGAAAACACAAATATATTAAAAAATAATTTTAATATTTAACTTGTTATTTTTAATCAAAATTATTTTCAAAATTATTTTTGAATAATTATTTTCTAAATAATATATTTAAAATAAAAATGATCATTTGGCTAGAATGTTTTATAAAAATTTTTGTTGTATTTTTATTCACTAAAGACAAGAACATATTATTTTACATATACTATATTAGGGATATATTGTATTGATACCATAATTATTCTTACGATAAATTTTTTAAGTTTATTTTTACAAAAAAAGAGCATTGAAATTCATTTTCAGGATATTTTTTTCATTAACATTCTGATGAAATATTCACATACCTTTGATCATTGGAATTTAATGTTCCCTAATATATCCATATTATTTATCATGGATATTTTTATTTCATAAACCACTTATCAAATTAACATATTTTGTTTCTAACATTAATGTTATCTGATTATCTATGAAAATATTTATAATTCTTTATTATTTAAATAATAAAAATATTTAAGGACAAGGAACAATGTTCAAGAAGTAAATAGACTATTGGATATAAAAGGGATTCTTTGGAGAGGAATATATTGGTTTGTCCCATTTATTTATTTCCTCTAAATGCATTAATAGTTTCATGAGATGAATGTTTTTTATCCTTAGTTAAATAGAGTTTTTTTGTATATACTACCACCAATTTTAAACTATCTTGTAGAAAAATTTTACCCATAGAGGAATAATGAATCTTTTGAAAATGACATCCAACAATTATGAATTTTTATCATTTAGAATTCAGTTACTTTTATCTATGATTTTTTCACAGTGATATTATCTGGGATTCATTTAATTATCAATTTACTGATTAAATGTAGTTTATTTTCAGTTATTTACCTTTTCATATTGATTAAGTATCATATTATGATGACAGTAAGGTTATTTATAAAAAATTGTGTTCATTTATACAATATTCGATTTAATTTATAATTATTTATTTAGTAAAACATCCCATATACTTAATCCAATTTAAGCATTTGAGCAAAAAAATAGTTTTTTCCTTTCCCTAGTATTTGATGAAGTGTTATATTATTGATATTAAATGATATTATAGTGGAAATAAAGTTATTATCTTAAAAATATCTTGTATGTTGTGTTATAAAATGTAATTAAAGACTCAAGTAAAGATATAGTTTAACATGAATACTAAAATATTTGGTCCTTTAGGGTGTGATACCCCAATATTATTCCAATTTAATAAAGCAGACTCCATCTACGGGAAACTATAGTTTGGGTAGATACATTATATACTACTTTTTTGTAATATCCCACATTGAAAATATACAGTTGAATGATTATGAAGATTAAAAAATAGTTGTTTTCAATTTCATTCATATTGTTGTCATTCTGAGGAGTGAATATTAAGATAAAATTCATTTTCCATGTAAGTATAACGTGTTCCACATAATGAGTGATATCATGTCCATTTTTCATTGGGATAGGTTAATCTACATTAACCACTCTATCTATAATGATGATTGTTATTTATTTTAACCACATAGAAGGATGATGTCTCATGGT
This sequence comes from Viscum album, assembly GCA_963277665.1. Classification (NCBI taxonomy): domain Eukaryota; kingdom Viridiplantae; phylum Streptophyta; class Magnoliopsida; order Santalales; family Viscaceae; genus Viscum; species Viscum album. The sequence goes on along the minus strand of OY728159.1, from coordinate 831,515,137 downwards.
ATTTATAAGATATGAACGATTACTAACCTCATGAAAAGTATTATATCTCATAAATGCAGTGATCATTATGTTGTAGTTGTGAAAAGCTTCAGATTATTTTAGAGTGTCATAAGGGGAATTTTTAATCCAGTTGTGAAAGAGGTAGAATAACCATTAATTTCTCATTATGTGGAGGAGAATATAAGATTAATATTTTCTATATATGCAATGCGTAGTACGAATAAAGACAACTAATATAGAGTAGAAGGAGATAATTCCAGTTTTCATGTTTCTAAAAAAATGATTAGAGGACTCCACTAATGGTGGACAAAATTTATCACTAATCACAAGAAAGAAGAAAATGTTAAATCAAAACATTACTTCTAAAATTGGATTTAAACATTAATTTCAATTATTTTACCAAGAAACATATGTATAGGATGATATTTTGGTTGTAAATATTTAATAATAACCTAAGAGGATTGAAACAACAACCTTTTTAATAGGTTTCCAAATAATGTAATCAATAGATTATGCAGAATTTTAAAATTATTTAATTAATATATGAGAAATATTTTCATGATGAGAAAAAACTATCTTAGGAATATTCTCATTATATGGACTTCACATGTCATAAATATCTATTTATTTTTTACAATTATGTGAACATGGAGATTTATTAACTCCATTGATCAGTTGAGAATTTATTTATTTTTTATATAAATCCGTGGTAAAAACTATTAAAAAAATTATAGAGGCTACACGAGTTCTTGGGGAGAAATTTTCAAATTGACATTATGGTTTTTAATTTCAGTCAATTCAGAAGCTTGATGGTGGAAAATCTTCAGTAAGAGACAATTTAACATCTTCATATTCGAAATAAATTTCAAATTTTGAAGACCATACTCCTAACTAAAACATGAGTGTGGTTTCAAAGTATAATATTTCTTTAATGATGAATTTATAATTCTTTATGAACAACATGAGATTTCTCATAAGACTTTTGGGGACTTGATAACTGAATCTATTACCACAATAGAATATGATCCTCTCCAAAAAATATGAAAATTTGAAGGACTATGAAATTTATAAGAAATAATTTAATTCCTTTAGAATGTATATATATTTCGAATTTTTAATTAAATGGGAACATTTTTCCATAATATATTTTCATTAGCTAAATAAAAATTTTCTACCATTTTTGTGGTTGTAAAGGATACATTTTCAAATCTAGAAAATGATTCTATATATTTTTTGCAAGGAAAAAAAAACATATTGAGGAAACATAAACTACTATATATAGATATTTTGTCATTGTATGAGTGGATTCAAAGTATATAATGTGATAATGGTACTCCAAAAAATAACTTATATATTTTGTAATAGTTAGTATAATTTTTGGTTTTTGATGAACCACGAGTAATAGTATTGCTCAACTAAATAGGATTTACAATAGAAAATAATGATTAGTACATATAGACTAATCAATATTTTATAAATTAAAAAATTGTTGGTTTGATGATGGTTATTCAGGATTCAAGTAATTATATGAGATAGTTACTTTCTCTAATGAATCATAATTTTAATGATTTTATAATATAGAATTTGAAGTGAAAAAAAATCTTTGATATTCCATTACAACATATTCCAATTTTGAAAAATCAAAAATTATTTTTAGTCCTCTCTACTATCATAATCCATAACCATTATTATCTTGATAGGATAATACACTTATACTATGATATTGTTTCTAAAATTGTTTTTCTTTTTCATTCATATTATGTTTATTTCTACTTATATGTTCTTTTATTGTTTTCAGCTTATCTGTTTATTTAAATTATCTAAATTATATCCTATAGAAAATTAGAATCTTATTATGTAGAAAATGTATTTTTTTATCATTAATTTTTATACTTTTTTATCTAAAAAAATGAGGTACAAATCTAGATTAACAAAAAAAATTAAAACATAATTTATTTATATTTTAATAATCTATCTATTCTTAAAGTTTTGGATAATTTCATATATTTTATATATTCCTTATTTGTATGTGTTTTGAGGATTTAAAAGGGTATTATTGGCCAAAAAATGTTTATTCAATATTTTTTCATTCTTTTTGATTCTAAAAAATATGCTCATTTTTTTACTAATGAAGTCACATTGCTGGGATTTCATGCTAATAAATAATTTGATAATTATTTTTCATTCAAATAATAATATATTTTTTCTATTTTTTATTTGTATTTCAATAAATTTTTATTCTAATTATTATTATAAAATTTTTTATGAAGTCTATAATAACTGCTAAAAATTTTGTATCGATCCTTAAAGTTCATACCCAAACATTCATTTATAACTTCATATTTGTGTTGAACATTATGTTTTGGATCATAACATATAATATGGAACTTCACATTCGAGAAACTAAAATTTAACACTTTCCTAGTGTTTGTAAACTTATAAATCTTTCATACTCAAAATTATATTAATATTTGGATAGTTTTAGTATACACTATCATCCATAATTTTATTTCATACTCACACATAGAAACCAAACATTGAACAATTCATCAGTGGGTTTTGAATTCTATTTTTTATTGATTATTACTTGGTTTAAATGGGGTAAATTCATCATTAAATCAATAAAAATTTTGTTTCAAAAGATATTAAAAAATTAATTAATTATATTTTCTTCTTTAGGGATGTTACGTAATTTACATTGTTTATTCAATAAATAATTTCCAATGAATTATGAATTTTTAAATTACTATTTATCTGGTAAATGTTCTAGATCATTATAGATAAAAATAAATAATCCCACTAAATTTATTATCAAAAGGATATATCTGGAATGGTACAAATCATTTTGGATAACAATATATTTTAATGAATATCACGATAAGTAGAACTCTCACCATCAAAAATAACATTAGATCCCTATATAGACAAAATAAACTGTTTATCTATTAAAACTTTTATAATGATCATCTTCTATAGATTCAATGATTATTTAAGTTATAAAAATTTAGAGTCTATTAAATTATAGTTTTCACTATCGGATATTTTTTCTTATATAAATATACAATTAATCAGCACTACTGCTTTATCTATAAATATTCTATAAAAAGATCCCACACTCTGCAAGAGGAAAGTTCTTTGAAGATATTCATTAATTCCATAGATGAACTATTATTATATCAGTTTTATATTCTATATCATAATTAATTAAAAAAAATTCTCCAACGAAATTCAATTTATGTTTTTTTAAAAACTGTGTTGGTATTTTCTTAACGATAAATTTTTTGTACTTCTATAAATTCCTCTAAATAATAAATTTAACATATTTATTTTCTATCACTCAACTATCTAGATCCAATGTATATAGATCTTTTAGTTAAATCTCCATGAATTCAAAGAGAGTTTTGGTGTAGTAAAATACGAGATCGTTGTTCTCAGAAACACTATAAATATTTATTATTGACCCCACATTTCCTTTCTCTACCTATATACTCTATTGAAATAATGTAAATTAGTTTCAATTCCACTTTCATGGGTGATTGGTTTTTTATGTAAAGAATATTATTAATATAAAAAAATTCAACACACTAATGTCATTACTATCTTTTTTGGAAAACACTTGAATAATTATCTTAAGGTTATGTGAGAGTAATACATATATTATCAACCACTATATGTCTTACATATATGCACAATTATCAGTTATCTCAACTACAACTGTCAATGGGTTCACCATATGAGTACATGGAATTTATTAAATAATCTAGAATCCCCAAAAGACTGTTGTTGATAGTAAAAATGTTAATCACATTATATTAGAATCCCTAAGGTACCTGAGGAGTCATATGCCTCATAAAATCCCACTTGTTCATCCTTACATACACATCGTAGTTAGAATCCTTAGTGGATAACCCATTTATCATAGAATTATTAGCATTTATTGATGGAGAATCATACTCTAATATTCAATGATACCTTCTATCAATATAGAAACATATGGGGAGCCTATTCCTTTCCAAATAATGGATCTTGATTAATAGGGTGTTGAATCCTACTACAATTACTAATATATAATTTATAAAAGAGAGAATTGGTGATATAGAGGAGTCCCTTCCTATACTACCCTTAATATGGTGAAATCAAAATTCATTCTAAAGTATGCAATTGTTCTAAACTAATAAAAACATTCCCCAAAATTTAAACTATAATGAGTATAACAAATATCTATCATGTCGGATGAATTTTGCCAACAGTGGATGATACCACATTATGTTTAATCTATTTAAATATGAGGTATAAAAACTAATTATATAGATTATCTTTTTTCCAGTGTATATTTTTGGTATACCGAACCTATAAAGTATATGTATGTAGGATATCACAACAATATTTTTGTGGGGAGTACTACTAAGCCTATTTGGGGATGGTCAGAAAGCCTAAACAATAATACAACCATGACCCTATGTAGGGTTTATGGCATTAAGAACCGTCTAATCATAATTCTTGTATCCAATATTCATGCCTATATATTTATAATAAAAATATAACTATATCACCTTTTAAATATCATTGAATGAACATAAAGACAATTCCATTTTAATTTATATTGAAAAATACTCTGGTTGGAATATTTATTTTTTCGAATTGGAATCACGGTAAAAAGTTTATAAAAACACACCATTAAAAAGAGATAAGATCATTTGGTTCCCCAAAGTCATGTTACGTGGCTTGGTAAAAAGGGGAGGATTACCCATCAACCTGTGACACCCCAAAAATAAATTGTACTGAATTTTTGAGTAGATCTCACATGCACTATGGAAAAAGACCACTCTCCAATCATAGGATATGTTATGTGGAACTAAACCTGATCTGGTAACTTTCCTAGTAATGAAATAAGGATATATTGTTCTGGACCATCTCACCTTAATGCACCAAGTAGTCTATTGGGAATTATATGATATCATAGGATTGGGTGCCTAAGAGAATAAACTCAGTTCCCATATAATCATTCTCCATAACACACCACACCCACTACAACCATTCCCTCCATCATAGACTCCTGTATTATTTTACATATATGGATGATTATAGCTACTAAAAATTATATTTGACCTGATTCATGATATCTCCCCCTAGCACATGACACTTCATTACAAACCCCCTTTTTTTCTCATTAATTTTTTTCCATCAAAACTCAAACTGTCTACATAATTCTCTCTTTCCTATCCATTCGGCCTCACCTCGCTATCACTGAACACACCTATGTTTATATTCCAATCATCATATCATTAGATTGAATAAAATAAAATATAGAATATAATGGGTGGATACTATATATATATATATAAGGGGAGGTAGATTATTCCATATAATTAGTCTAAGATGACCCACCAATGAATTTTCGCAAACACAAAGAATAATTTAAAGATTAAATAATGAATATTCCAAATAATATGTCATAATAATCTTTTAAAACAAATAATACATATACGATAATCTGTAATGGTGTTATAAAAAAAATGAATACTACTCCCTCATTTTAATCATTAATAGTGGAGAAACCATAATCTTGTTTGGATCAAATTCCATTATGAACAAAGAAACATGAAATTCAATTCCTTACATCATGGTGCAATGTAAAAATCATAAATCTACATTCAAAATAATGGTCTCATTAATTATCATCTCATTATCCATAAATGATAATCGTCCTACCATGATGTGGCCACTCTCCCATTCCTCTTGATCTAGGTTTCATGCTAATAAAAATTACTACTAACCCTAGAGATAAACCATAAGAGGAAATTTGTAGAATTCCTATATTCATTTCCATTAATTAAAATTTTTTATTAACTAAAATTATTAACTAAATTTAATTAATCTATTTTCCATGAAATGGACCAATCAAACGAAACCAAATGATAACCAAAATTATATCCTAGCTATGGTAAATCCCAAATATTGAAACATCAGTGGGGTTATATTTTCTATCATTCTCTAAATTAAACATATATAATCATTATATTAAAATAATATGCATATGGGATAATAATAATTTATTATACATACTATAATATTACAGAGGTTTTAATATGATTGTAACTTTTGGCCATGATATATAAAGTATGAAAACACAACATAGAAGTAACAAAACAATTATAAAAATTTTTATAGGTTGTTTAATGTGAAATATTTAACATTATACCCCTTGAGAGTTTACAGGATTCAAAAACTAAAAATTGGTCAAAATAACTATTTGTAAAAACCTAGGTCACTACCTAGTATCTCTATCATTATATCTATATTTTGTGGATTGAAATATTCAAATTATATGTCCATTATTAACTATTTTTATCCACATTCATGGTAAAATGACATATTTAAACTATATAGAATAATAATTTCATGAAATTCTACTCAAAATGCACATAACAAAGAATTCATACTAAAACCAATAAAAAATAATTTCTAATGGTTTTATCATGAATCTGTAAAAATTTACATCTTATAAAGTCTGAGTAGTTGGTTGTTAGCATCTAGTTCAATTAATGTGTGTTATGGACTTCATTATGAAGGTACCCATTTTAGAAGGAAAATAATCAAAGAATCTAATTAAACAATATATTTTTAAATTATCTTCACATATAAAATCATTATAAATGTCACATACCAGTATAATTTTGCTTTATTAAAACCAATATACTTATCTAAAAATAATATTACTGTTATATAACTCCATACGCTTACAAAAATTTTTTTGTAGCATGTTAGTGTTGGTGCCCCTGGAACCAGGTACATGAACATTGATATACTATCTTTAATACATCTAATATGTATGAAGAAAATCATATTTGAAATATGGGATATATAATATTAGTTTACTTAATCATTATATTTTCAATACTTTATCAAAAAAATTATGATTCGTTAAATATTATCTTATTTATAATTGTGAATTGCCTAAAACATGCTCGTTGTTGATTCCACTAATGAAAAACATAACCTAAAATATCATCATGTAAAAATGAGTATAACGAAATACATAAAAAATATTATACTACATTACATTTTATTTATGAAAATGGTAATATATAATTTGGGTTTATATCTCTATTTAAAAACTCATATTAAAAAATCAGAAATACAAAAATCATATGATAGAAAAAAAAATAGTTAAATAAAATATGTGTAAAAATGATTCTAATTTGGGATAATAAATTTTAATTGGTATAAATATGGTTTCGAAATAAGTTTCTAATATTTATATATTAATTATACAAGTGGAAATATAAAATTTAGGGAATATGGGAGTAATGATTAAGGTTTTGTTTTACCCCAACATCTAAATCAAGATTATCAATGTATAAATTCTAATTTGGTTATTTTTTTTAGTTTTTGTCTAAAAGGATATTTTTTATCCAAGGGTTATTTCTATGGTTTAATCGTTTCCATCATGTCTAAAATTCTATTAGTTTACAATTAATATGAAATAATTATTGTACGAATATTTGACCTTATCTATTTTATTTACTCACAAATAATTACCCACAACGTTAATAGTTTTCATATGTTTTAATATATGTACTTATCCTTACTTCTATTATTTTTAATTTTAATTTTAATTTGGGGTTTTTTCTTTATAAAATTTTTAAATGATTCTTTTTTATAATTAATTCTTCATAGTAGACTCCTCCAGATCAAATTATTTAGTTTTATTTGAAAAATTGTATTTAAATGTTTTTATTTTTATTTAATGTAATCTTCAAATAGTTTCACTTTTTTTCTTAAAATTTTATTTATTATTAATTTAAGAATAAAATAAATATTCCAAAAAATTAATTGATATTTATTTTTATTCTAAAAATAGTTTTTTAATTTTCTTTTAATGTTATTTTCATCTATAAATGAATTACATTAATTATTCATATTCATCATCAAGATTATGCTTCAGTAATACCATCTGAATTATTTCTTTGGATTGGTTATGATAATGTATTGTAGAAATTTAAATGAATATTTTATATTCGTCGTCAGATAATTAATCTATGGTGAACATTTTATGCTTTTATGTTCATATGGAACTCATATGTATGTTCTTAAATTGTGAAATGGATTTAATAAAAATTATGTATTCATAAATTTAATTTGGTATTGATTTATATCTAATGAATTAAAATGTATTAGAATAGTGTGTGAACTCTATAGAATGTTTACTTTAATGGTAATTCAACCAAATGAAAAATGTTATGGAAATCTATCTACATTGTCATGATGATCTATAAAATAAGACATTACATAAAAAATTACATTCTATTCATATAATTGTGCCCCATTTCAAGGTTATTACTTGTTTTTATTAGTTTTTTTCCATGATATATAGTAATTTTTTCATGATTCTCTATTCATATGAATCATTTCACATGTTATTCAAAAATCCTTATATCATTATAAATGATTAATTATCTATGTTTCATTAGACATGATTTCATTTTTATAAGATTCATTAAATAGATTTTATTTTCATACCACTTATTCATAATATGTTACTTTATTATCTCAATTGGATATTTATTATACCCACCCCATTCATGGGATATCAATCCATTATTTTTTTATGACTCAATTCCCTAATACAAGGAGATGTGTATTTTATTTAATATATCTATAACGATATCACGTATGAATCTTATTTCATGGATATGTCTAATATTGTTTTTATATTTTTATATGTGCATCTAATACAAAAATAAAATATAAAAATATTATCATGGTTGTGATTTATTGTAATATATAAATAATTATCATTTAAAAAAAGTAACAATATTTGTAGTAAATGTTAGGTCATATCAATTTTTATCAGACTAAGGTATTTTTTGTTTTTTGTATTATGATATGAAGAATAATGGTATATAACATAAATGACCATTTTTGAAACAAAATTAATACAGGATGAACCAATACTATAAAAATAATTTTATAATATATTATATGAATAAATTAAATTATCATAATTAGTGACATATTAAGATTGACATTCAATATCAAAGGATTTTTACTATCGATATTTTATCTCAATTCTGATTATAGATATTTTGGTAGTTATTGTTTTGAACCTATAGTAATTAGGGTAATAGAAAGTGAACTAGAAAATGTAATGAGTTTTGTAATGAGAAACACATCTAGATTGAGTAAAAATAAAAAAGTCATAATAATGATCACACATTTTTCTTAGGCTATGAATAGAAACATTACTAATCATAAACAAGCAAAAAATATCAAGGGATGAATCTCTTTTAGGTATTTTTTTTTGAAATTAATTCCCAAATATTTGGGATATTCCAATTTCAAAATAATCCTAAAATGAATAAAAATATTAGAAATTATATTCTCTATTCCCTAGTTCACAATGCATGGAAAGGTTGTTTTATATATTTATCAGTTAGAAGGTGATGATGGTCAATGGTGGACTCCCATTATGAATATGAGGTAGAAAGAATAAATAAACCCTCATGAATGACATGATTTTTAAAATATATTTTTCAATAATTATTTTCAACAAATTATTCCAACTATTATATAGAGGTATTTTCATGAACGGATGTTTAAGTTGGATAAATCTTTTGATACCTATGAATCAAATTTAATGATACATGTGATATATTTTTATGGTTAGTATCTTTGATCCTAAAAGAATCATTTATAATTTCATAGTGACCTAAAAATTTCTTAAAAATTTGTTTTCTATATTGGAGATGGGTTTTTAATATTAATCATTGCATCAAATAATATAATAGGATTTTTACTCATAAAATAATAGACTAACATTAGACTATGCCACATGTAAATTAATTATAAATGAGATAAATTACTTAATACAAGATCCATATCCAATAGTGGAAAAAATTATATTATTGATATATACCCATAATCTATATTGAAAAAATAATTATATACAAACATGTCAAAATAAATTAATGTATATATTAACATAGAATGACTTGAATATATTTTAAATGATATGGTTGGAGTTGATCAAGGGTTGTGACTAAAATATAAATTACCACCATATTAAAGAGAAAAACATGCATGTTCCTATGAGTATAAATGATAATGATACCTTAGTCAAGATAATAAACGATATCAGACATATTCTCATGTATTCTCAAAGGATCACATTATTAAAATATTCTCATAGTAGTGGGTTCTTTTTCAGGATTTAATAGTGGTTAAATCTAACTATAAATTATTTCACTATTATTGTGAATAGATTCTCTTTTGTTTGGGAAATGGTATTTATTTTAGGTTTCATTCTCTAAATCATCTCAAAAAGAGTGTTTAGTGATTTTGTGGTTTTTGGAGGATTATAAAACCCTTGATGAATATATTAATAGATCAGAAACCACCAAGGATGTTTCCCCAACATTCCTTTTTTACTAATTATTATATATACCACTACTATTTTTGTAGTGGTTAAATATTTAGTTTTTTTAATAAATACACCACTTAAACATTCCTCAATGTTCCATATTTAGAATCAGTTAAACTTCATAAAATTTTTTATCTATAGTTTACATAACTACCACTATGTAAATCTTATAAAATATTTATAAACGGTTTTAACAACCAATATATATTTAGGTAAATATAAGCCACTGTGAAAAATATATAATTCATAAAAATTAATGATAAAGATGATACGGTAGGGAAAAAATAAATGACCAAGATTTCTCCCTATTAAAATGAACCCATAATATTAGGTACATGAAAAATTATTCATCAAGTATAACATAATAGTCAAAAAACTCAATTTTTTTAGAATACTATAGTATATAACATAAATACTTTTTATAAAAAATTAATCTATTTTGTAAATTATTTATAAAAAATTTTATTCATTACCTTTTCATAGATATCACTCCCCCTCAACTTCTCTCTCTCTCTCTCTCTCTCTTGATTTTCATGAAATTCCATAACTCTTTGCCTACTTCCCACCTATGGCGCATATATTTAATGTAGATAACATTATATTATAATGAACAAATTATTCTAATATTAATTATCTATCATTATGAACTACTATACAGATATAATATATCCCTATTAGTGAAAACGAAAAAATTTATCACATGTATAAGAAAAGATAATGGAAATGATTCCCCAACAATGGATTCCCTAATAACTATGTCCAGTTTTTTACTGAATGTAGGATAACATCTCTTTTAGTATGCACTAATATACTAGTATACCCATCACACATGTAATAAAAAATTATTTTCATTATGAGTTGAATATTAAATAATGTAATTTACAAATATAATTAATATTTCTTATTACTTATTATAATATCAATTGTTTTATTATGTATAATGAATATTATTTGTATTATTTCCTTATATATGATGAATACTTTATTTTCTGTGGATGAATATATATTTTTATAATATTTAATTGTCTCATAATGTTATTATATGGTTTATATTTACGTTTATGTAACGTTTGATAGATATTTTGATATTTTAGTGAAATGAGATTAAATTATCAATGATTTTTATTTTCGTATTTGATAGATTATGACAATGTTATATTAATTGATAGATAAGTTTTACCAAATAGGTGTATCAATATTTAGTGTTTCATAATGTTTTCCAATTGAATAAAATGAATTATACATATTTAGATGTTGAGTTTTAACCTTTTCATGATATTGATATGTTATGATAGAGACCGTTTTTATTATTAGAATGTTTTCATCATCAGTTTGAAGTCACAAAAATTTATAAATAATTTTATTACATATTTAGACACTATAAATGACATAATTTATATAACGAATTTATTTATTGGATGTTTTTGTTAGTTTATAATGTGGGATTTGTGAGTGTATTTAATATACTACATTAAAATTCAAAGTAGGGTTAATAAAATTTAATGATATGAATATAATGATTTTTGGTAAAAAATAAATGTTATATAATTCTTTAAATATGAATTTGTTTTTCAAAATTGATGATTAAAATTTTTATTCAATTTTTAATCAAGTGTAGTTATATTTTTTCCACATTTAACAAAAATATATTAGTAATTTGAAATTATAATCAACGAATATTGACATGGAGTTTTATTGTTTAATTGAAAGTATTCCCAAAAATAACTAATTTAATCCCAAATAAAAATTAATAAAATATATATATTTTTCAGGGTAATTCATTTATACATGTGAAGTGAAAATCGCTACGATACAAACAAATTAATTAAGTAAATGGATAATAAAAGTGTGAATTTATAATTTTTATGAATCTTACATTATCATGTTCAAATATATATATATAAGAATGAAATGAATGTAACATGTTGATATAAATTGATACATTATCTTACTTACTAATGCCCCAACATCCTAAATATTAGTCATGCCTATGAATGAAAGTGTAATAGGATAAGACATTATAGTTGGAATAATCATATAAGGCATGTGATGTAGTATAAAATGTGTAGCATTTATAGATAGGCTTTTTTGTACTTTCATAATACTTGGTGTTGTAGGTGAAGAATATCTCTCTTGTTTTATCAGAAGGATACCAACGTAAATCCTATTAAACCATCTAAATAAAAAAACAATAAACCATTTAAATTTATTATTATATTCAATTACATTTCATTTTGTTTCTCATTATACAATTAAATATACAAAAAATAATTTATATTGTATCATTCAAAGTGTTTCTTCTTGATAATTAATGTTATTACCATCATCCATTTTGAATATTACTTGTTCTAATTATTCATCTCTACCCTACCACACAAGATTGATGTTTCCAATATCTACAATGATAAACATTTAAATTCCATGTTGTTGAGGTGGTTCTCTATAATAAGTTACTTCAATTTCATGACTCATATCATTCACACATCTTTATTTCATGTGGATAATAACATTTATCCATTAATTTATTATATCATTGATATAATATAACCTTTTTTTAAGAAATAAATATTAAAGAAATTCATGATATTTATTAGGAAATATCAACAAACTCAAGTTAGTAGGTATAGAATTGTAAAGACTATTTCCTTATATGATTATTAATATCAAACAATATCCATTTGAAAAAATTAAAATAAAATTTCCCCAAATAATTTAAGTAGATAATATAAAACAACATTATATAGTAACATTGATCTTTAAAATTCAATATACTACTATTTTTTTTTTAAAACATTCCTATGATTTATACTATGAATCACGAAACTAACAATATTGATATTATTAAATATCTATGAATCTGTCAAAGGAAAAAGGAAAAAAATCATATATTCTGATAGTTCATATAAATTATAAAAATGGGTTTCCAATAAAATATTAATATATAATATTGTTACATGAAATATATAATTATCAACATATTGATATACAAAATATGTTTCAAATTAATATATTACATTATGTGTAAACAAATCAAGAATTTCTTTGTTAACCACTAGTTTATATCTCCTATTCATTTCAAGTTTGAATCCTAACATGTATTTTCTTTTGAGTCCTAAAGTCATGGATATATGGATCAACAATATCAGTATTGAGTAAAACATATTTCTGTTCTTCTTATAACAACATGTCTATCATTGATAATGGGGAGACTCTTCCAAATTCTTGAACTATATAGGAAAATATCTATTCCTTTTTATCAGCCAATGAATGATTTATATTATCATCGAAACTTCCTACTTAATTTAATCATGCCTTTATCATTCCAAAAAACCCATATTATAAGTTTTTTTGCTCTTTATCTATGTAACCATTAATAATATAAACTTCCTGTTTAGATATATTACTTTTACCAGATTTCAAATGACCAATATAACAAATTTAAAATATAAAAAATAAATAATTATATTGTTTTATCGTTGAATTGGATAATTAAAATTAATTATTACAGGTAAAATTTAAATAAAGTACCTATTTATGAGATATATCCCACAATAATATATATTTCTTCAAAAATTAGATTCATTTACAAAATGAATAATCATAATGAAAGCGTAAAAAATAAATATCATTATTTAATTACATAGTTTTCATACAGTTTATTTGTGATTTTTAGGAAACATAATTGGACATAGGTAATTATCATAAATATATATAATGAGTATATAAAAGTCAATTACAAATATTATTACTTTATTTGGTAAAAAAAATACATTTCCAAAGGTATAAACTACTGAATCAAAACATGCAAGTCATGAATTTTCAATCCATGTAATTTTCAATAACTTAATAAAATTCATCCTTAAATTTTATTCTTATATTCTTCAATCACCTTAATTTTTTTTAAATATTTGACAGAAAATATATTTAATTATTTTTTGTGTCAAATTTTTTAGGATACTCTCCAATTTCATTTATATAATACCAAACATGATATTGTGGGAGTCGATGTACTTAAGTATAATTAGATGATCATTGTGTATCCCGTTATCATTAATCATTGTATAATAATAATTTCAATTAAAATTTTTATAGTATTCATAGTATAAATATGTTTTAGTAAAAAATAAATTTTCTTAACATTTATGAATAGAAATTATAATCAATTTTTTTCTATTGATATCCTCAAAATTTAACTTATGGTGAATTATGTATCTTTCTACCATCATTTAACTCAATGTATTTTAAAAATACAAAAATCAAATTTGATAATTCTATAGTGACATATTATAAAAATAATAGCTTTCTTGGATGCTGCAAAATTATATTCTCACAATACTATATATTTTTTAAACAAAATTAAATAAATCGATCAAGGAAGTAATGATGAAACATGAAATAGAACGTTTTTCAATAATACATTATTTGGGTCTCAAAATAAATGGTACAATATTTATTATGTATCAAGTATGTGTCTTCTATAAAAAAATATTTTCTTTTATAGTATAGTCATTGATGTTCAATATTTATTTAAAATAAATTATGAAACTTTTTGTGGAATATTAATAAATTATTTTTATAAAAATATTAAATATCACCTAAAATTTATGTAAAAGATGATAAAGAAAAAAACCAGGGTTATTAATAGAAATTATTTCATGGAGCGAACACCGATATGAGGAATGAATTTTTATTCATAAAAATCTATTGAAGTGAATAATTAGGGTTATAAACAACAACCCATAAGATATATTTACTACCTGAAGACCTATAAATATTAAATATATCACCTATCGATCCAAACTAAAAATTTTCCTAAAAACATTAAAAATATAGATATAATGAATTGAAGACCTTTCTTGAATTTTATTCTCTTGATTATAATGTGATACCCTTACTATTTTTATGAAATGGATTCTATATCATATCATCAATGGTTTTAAAATACAGATATAATCCTCTTAGTCATGATTTTTTTGTAATATAATGTAAAACTATTATAACAGTTTTTAGATTCTTCGTGAATGTAAACTCATTAAAACTAGAATTACTATTTGCTGACATAGATAAATAATTGAAATATCATTTACACAATTCTATGTTAGAATATTATCACTAATAAAATATACAATCAGTGGGACATGAAAATGTTTTTTTTTATAACTAAATCCATTATTGAAAATAACATTCTCCACTAGATTAAATAATATAGGTATCGTAGATTATATGAATTCATCAAGAAAAATTTACAATTTAATGGACAGTAAATTATTTTTAATTAAATATAGATTCTTTATGTTATAAAAAATTATAAAAATATATATTTCTTAATAGATATCAAACCCATCATATAGTTATTTATTTTATTCAATGAATAATTTAGAATGGAAAGTAGTTTTCGTAATTATATTTTCCACTCTATTAGTCTATAAAATAAAATTGTTTTCTTATACTATCATCTTAATCATAATTTTCATCAATTCCAGAATAACAATTAATATTTTAAAAATTAATATGTGTACTACCATATGTGCTATTTTCATTCTGATGTTTCACAACTATATCATGATCATAATTTATCATGTCCTAAAATTCATTATACCCAATATGGGAATTATCATTTTCCTTATGGAATTGAAAATGGCACGAAAAACATTCTATAATGTTTGATTCTGAATGAAAATCCCACTACATGTATTGATGAAGAGTTTTTTTTTTCATATCATGTATTTAAATATTTCATCTCCCATTTATTATTCATTGAATTTACTTTAAATATAATAAAATATATTTTTTCAAT
This sequence comes from Viscum album, assembly GCA_963277665.1. Lineage (NCBI taxonomy): Eukaryota > Viridiplantae > Streptophyta > Magnoliopsida > Santalales > Viscaceae > Viscum > Viscum album. The sequence continues at coordinate 831,498,917 of OY728159.1, read as the reverse complement.
CTACATATTGTTTTCCAATCAAAAACATGTAAAACACCTCCAAACCCATGAAATAATAAGATGTGTTCAAAGTTTATTTTATCCACCTTTTAAGAATATGCAATTTATTTCTTATAGTAAAAATTTCAAAAAAAAATTATTTTAGTATAAATAAATCAAAGATTACAGTTTTGTAGAAATAACAAGACCCCATAAATCCAAAATCAAAACAAACTATATATTAATGAAAAAAAATATCAAAGGTTAATAAATCAAAACATAAAAACTAAATTAGAAAATATTTGGTAAATAGTACTAATATACAACTACACACATTGAAAACAATCCATCTAAAATCTAAAATAAATTTTAAATTCAAGAATTCCAATATTTTCCTCTCTTTCAATCATTATATTATTTTACAATTATTATCAAGATGAAACACGATAATTAAAAACTAGATAATCCATCAAGGTTATAAATATATTTAAAGAAAAATTACTTTAAAAAATTAAATATTGATAATAAATTCTAATATTAATTATTTTATATAGGTTCATGTTTTAATAAATAGTTTTAAAAATAAATTAAAATGAGGTAATGAGATTTCCACATGAAAAAAAGTAATATTTATGTCATTAAATTAAAATTTATAATTTGTAAAGGGGTTAGTATTTTAAAGTTATACAAATTAAACATTTATACCAAAATAATCTATTAGAATATATTTTGTTATGTAAATGTTTTCCTATCATATGTAAATTTCATACAAAATCTACTATAATAATAAATTTTTAGTCTAAAATTTACTAAAATTCTTTAAATTATTGTTACATTTTTTGTAGGCTAATCATGGTAATTTAATGTTCTTAAATATAATTAATTTTATATATCCTCACATGAATATTTATCATCAAAATATAATTATTTATTATAATATCAAAAGTTATAATTAAATTATCTAATAAATCATTAATTTTTTGGGATAAAAATGTATTTTTGGTTATTATGGAACATGGGTAAAAAAATGAGTTTTTTTTTAATAACACCAATTATTATTTTTAATAATAGTTAAGAAGTATTATTTTTTCTATGTAGTTATAGTATCATGTGTGGATCCCAAAATAATTTTTTTTAAATTGATTATTACAAATTACTTAACAAAAAATATTTGAAAAATGACAATATGTAAAATATTTTAGTGTAAAATTACATAATAATGATAATATAGTTATAATAAATATTATTTATGAAAATTGAGATGAATAATTCAATGTATTTAGGAAAAATCATCAATTGTTTAAAAAAATACAATAATTGGTGGATGAAAATAAGGAAACCTTATTAATGAGAATAAAATAAGAGAACCTATTGTGGTTAGAGTGGGAGGAGAGTATGAACAATGGTCAACTGGACAAATTAGGGATCCTATTTGATCATGGTGAAAGGTAAATAGTTAGAGAGAAATGTAAAGCAATCTCTATGTGGAGGTTTTTGAAAATGGCAGTGTAATGTAAAAACAATGGTCAACTGGACAAGTTCTCAAAGAAGGTAATCCACTACGTGAGTTCTAAAAAAATATCCATGATATTTCTCTTGTATAATTAGAATGAGGAATGCCAACACAGTACACAGTGGAAGATAGATCCCAAATCCATTAGGCATGAAATGTAAATCCAAAAAGGTCTAATCCATAAAATTGAAAAAGACATTCCATAAGATGAAACTCCACAAGAAAATCTGTCATCACCAAACTAACTCACTAAGAATGTGGTATCACTGATGGGAATTTGACAAACTATATGAAAATATTCCCTTGAAACATGTCATATGAAACTACATCTAAAAAAACCAAAGGGATAAATTATGGTTTAAACACATAACCATGTACAGTTTCTGTAATGAATCTATATAAATTTTAATACCAAAATAGTCTTAGATATATCTTTAAAGAATATCATATTTATGAATTTCAAAAAATGTATTTTTCAAAACATATGTTTTTTAAAAAATCATTTCATATTCACAAAAACAATGAATATGAAAATTACATGATAGAAATAAAGAATGTATTAAAAACACCAAGAACAGATACTTCATAAGAAAAAAAAGCATGCAACAAACCATATGATATACCAAAATATGTTAAACAAATAATAAAAGAAAAAAAATATGATTTCGTTTCTATCCTTTGGAAGTACATACCAAGACATTAATATAAAAAACTATGTCATGAATTAATTAAATTTATGTAATTTCAATTCATGTCATAGTATGTTGATATCATTCCTCCAATGGCATTACACAACGAAATATGACAAGACCATTTTCCAATTGATTCATAGTTCCCATTATTATATGCATTCCAAAAACCATAGGAAAACCAAGATCGCAATCCGGAAGAAAATTCTTATTATACCATCACTATTTCTATTCCTGTAAATCCAATTTAGATCCAAAACAATGCTAATATAATTTCATCAAACACCTTGTGTGTAAAAAAATTCTATTAATGAGTATGAACTTTAAAAAAATGAATCTCATTAAGAAAAATAATTTTATACCAAATTAATAATTATAATAAATAAAATAAAATTCACAATAACATAATGTAATAATTCCATTAAAATATTTTTATGGGTACACATACCAGAATAATGGATAGAAACTAATCTCTTCAAAAATGGAGGATCATAATGATTATATGGGACTCTTTTGAACTTATATCGATGTGGTAAAACCTAAAAAATATAAAATATTATTTATATATTTAATTTTAATCCAATTTTGGTTCCAACGAGATAGGAGGAGATGATATGTAGAGATGCTATAAGAAAATGATAGAAAAACATTTCCAAACCGAGACATACATTAAAGAAATCATCCATGAATGAATAAATTACACTATGAATCTAATCTTACAATACTATATAGAATTGAAAAATTATTAGTTTTTTGAAAATGAATATTAGGGTACGTTTGGACATCAAAAAATCAATTTAAATAGGGTAAATTCAAAATATTTTGATTCTTAGATTAGGGTGTACAGTAAGATTACACAGTTAAAAAACATTATCCCAGGAGTTTATTTTTCAAAATTTACTTTGAATACATAGGGAAACATTTTTTGAGATATGGTCCATATGACTTTGATAAACCATTATCATGTTGTCAATAACCCCTAGAAAACCATAAAAACACCTCCATGGTCTATATAGTGAGCAGAAATGTTTGAATAACCTGACACAAACCATTCATAATTCATTTATATCCCCATAGTATAATACTACATGGTTACTGCATGGTTAATAAAAGTATTATTAGCTAACCATTTTATGATTTTATTTTATAAAAAAATCAATTTTAATCCTGTAACTCTTTTAAACCTATTGAAAAACCTCACGGATAAACTGAAATCAAACTAAAGCATACAAATAACATAGACGGAATCAAAATTTTCCCAGCCATAAAATCATTATACACCCAAAAAGGGAAAAATATTCGAAATAAAAAAATTTAAATTTCGACTGTTACCTAATCAATAACTCCATCTCAAAAAATTGTGGTTATCCTACCCCCACTACAATAGTACATAAAATAAGAGATTTTTTTACATTACATACCTTTTCTCAGAGATCCCTAATCAAAACTAATTTCTCGACCTCTATGGTATTGATTTCAAGAACAATATATTCCCATTTAAATCACATGGTAAGTGTCCATTCGATGTATACTTATCTAGTAAATAAGGAACTTGTAATGAATAAACATTATCCAACTTAGGAATTCGAATTGTTATTCCACCTTTGAATTTAAATCTGTAAACCTAAATGAGAAAACATACCTTGGGGAAACATACTCATCATACATAATTTATTTTGTCCCATGTTTGGTAAAATTTGATGAAAAATATAATAACCATCCCAAAATACTACCATATGACGATGATTGTCCTCATCATATTTAAATAGACTTTTTCCATGAATAATATCTTTTGAATCAATACATCTTTAATGTCCTATAAAAAAGATTGATATTTACCACTAAGAAACACATTATTAACTCATCCTCATAATAATAGTGATCTACATGGACCCTCAGAAAACCCTTTGAAGGACTATATCACAATAAACACTTAATAACTATGTTTACTTTTAAATTCAACAAGACGGTTATTATTTTCAAATTATCCACCAAAATAATGTATTCACGTTCAGAGAATATCCTTAAGAATAGAAAACTACCTCAATGTCTTCCAATCTATCAAAAGATAATATATCTTGTTTAATTATAACTAAGATCCCATAAAATAATAAAAAACATTCCAAAATCAAGATGTGAATTGTGAGTTATTGTCAGAAATAATGATTGCGGGAACACCATGAAGTCTTATAACCTCCCAAACATATAGGTGTCCGAGATACCCCACCTTAATCATATTGTTGATCGGGAGGAAAATAAATGTTTTCTAAGCTGATTAATGATCACCTGAATTTAATTTTTTTAACTTTGATCTGATGGTAGTTCAATGATTAATTCCATTGAATTATCACACTACTTTCATCCATTAATGGGTAATGTTTGCAACAAAATAAAAAGTATCTAGTTCACCAATTTAATGTATTAAAAATTAAGGCACTATTAAAATAGTATGGAATAAATCACATCATTCACAGACACTAATAACAACATATAAGATCATTATGCATCTATATAGTCTCATTCTATACAATCCAGAATGACTGATATCTATCATCCATAAATTAATCTAACATAGATAATGGACCAACCAATATCCCTCATAAACACAATGTGTCAATGGGAGGCTGATACTAATAAATCAAATTCTCCAAACCATTTGTAATTTTTCTATTGTATTGTCCATTGGTGTCTTAAAATTGATCGATTTAATCCAACTCATCGAATTATTAGTCAGCCATAAATAAAAACAAGAACATATATCCAATATATTCTTACACACTCAACTATATATAATAAACGAAACACATCAATCACCACTCCTATATTGATTCCACAAATTCCCGGGTAGGTAATTTCCTACTCAACCTGTAGGTGTCCACGTTTCCTTTTCAATGGGTACAAGAAATGTCAATTTCAAAATTAAGAAGATAGTCCAAAAATAATATACATCTCCAATTCAAATTCTTATATGTGGAAATAATTTGTAGGATCTTTGATAAGAATAAAATATATTCCTCTACCCCTATCTACAGTGGCACAACATTCTGAGAACATGAATAACAACTGTTAACTCAATTGTAACAACCTATAATCAATCTACCCAGAGATGGTGTAAACATTATTACACTGGAATAGATTCAAGTGATCATAATGAAAATGATAAATCAGTTTAGTAGTCTCATGGAACTATATACCTACAAGATACCTAATATAAATTGGAAAATATATATAAAAATAATAAAAAGAAATGTCTCACATCTTTGAACTCATTGTAAGAATTACTCTTTATATCATGAAAAGGAAAACAAATAAAAGGTGGTCTCTAATTCTAAATGACAATTACATACATACTGTGATATCATGAGTAAATAAGGGATAATATATATGGATAGGTAAATCATAAGAAACAAAATCCATTTAATAAATAACATGGGCACAAAATAAATCCCGGGATAATATTAATGAAATAACACCATGGATAAAAATTATTGAATAATTAATGAAATAAATGATAAATATTAGATTTCATGATCCTAGACATCAACATATCACTATCTTCAAGACCATACATCAAGGTAAATTAAAAGAATAGGTAATGAACCATTTTATTTGGAAAAATTGTTTTTATTATTCGACCTACCAATGAATCAAGGGGTATAAAATTGTCGGTCTCACACATCATTTCATGTCCCATGCATTCTTCATATTATTATTGATCAACTAAAATATAAAATAAATATTCCCTAAATGAAATTTTAGTATATGGAAATGAATATATACTATCTATAACTCCACATAAAATCAAATAACTTTAAAAGTAAATGACATTATGACTAAATGGAATATATTTTAGGAATTAATCATATCTATTATATAATGAATATAGATATTTAATGGAAATGTAATGTCTAATGACCGTAAGTAATTGAATTATTCAATATTAATATAACGTGTCTGAGATTAATCATGAGATGGGAGATGAATATAAAAGAATTATTTTGTGGAAAAATAAAAAAATTGAATGAATTTATTAAAATAGAAATAATTTTTTGTTAAATACTTCTCCTCTCAAAACTATTGAATTCTTTTAAATGACTCTAAGGTGTCTAAAATTGTAAGGGTGGTGGGAAATTTCACAAATGGCGTATATATTTAAAGAAGACATTTTTTTATAAAGAATGATGAAAATTACCCATTCTAGAAAACATTATAATGATTCCATTAAAATAGGATAAAAGTTAAGTAAAACTGATACATTCCTTAAAAACTAATTGAATAAAATATGGAGGGAATTACAAAATTAATTTTTCAATGAAATTTATATGGATTAAAAATATAAATAAAAAAAAGATCAGTTTTTCATTCAAGCATAAGGCATGTAATATTTATATGAATTGAATTATTAATTATAATGGCGAAAAAATATTCATTATAAATATCTCAATAGGTTATATATACAACTCATAAAAATAATCAACTACATTATATGAAATATTTCTCAATAGAGTGGAGATTGAAATGATATACCCTACTTCAAATTTCCTCCAAGTTAAAGGTTTTTCAATTTCTATGAAATGGTTTTAAACATTTCATTATATAATAATAGAATCATATTAATATTTATAATACCATATATTTTCCTTTTATAATATAATATCACCTATTTATTCAACAATTGTTGATTATTATCATTGTTTTGAGGGTCAATTTCATTATTTTCACATGTTTGATGTGTCTTGGAAGTTCTAATAATTTTACATTGATTATAGTTAATTAGTCAATATTATTATATTAATGATATAAACATGATATATATTTATAAATTAATTTTATTTTTATTACCTTCTCTTTGAAAAAAATAATTGGAAAAAGATTACATTGCTTTGTGGAGGTGGTAATCTAGACATACTCCCTAGAGACATTACCATATTCTTATGGATTTGAAGGTAATAATGTATATATCATATTACAATTAAATAATTATATTTATATCATTAATATAATATATATTCATAACATCCATATTTATACCCATCCATGTAAATTGGTGAAGAAAAATGAATTACACAGATATTTTGAGATGGTATGTCGTACGTACACACAATAAATATTTTCTCCTTAGGTTATAAAAGATGGGAAAATTGTATTACTGTATTAAATAATATATCTAATTAAGTTTCTGATACAGTGGATATTATTTTATGATGGTTATAATACCATTATTGGACTTATAGGAAGATGAAAATTTGATAGTGCCATTAAAGACAGTTACCTATCCTTTGAAAGAGCTCCATTAGAATTTCTCTTTTGGGACATAGGGATTGAATTTTAGGAAAAACTACACCTATAGAACATATCTTATGATTTTGGTAGCATATATTTGTTGGGTTTAGTCAAGAAAGTTGTAGCTCCCCAACCCCAGAACACCAGAGAAAGATCTTTATTTTATTACATTTGAATGATTATAAATAATTAAACCCAAATGGAAAGGCGAGTCTAGTAGTATTGGTTAACCAAATTCATAAATAATTATTTTAATAAAAATGAATACACTAATTACAATATATTTTTCTCTTATTCTTTCTAAATAAATAAATTTTGTGATAACATTAATATATCTAGTAAATTGTTATATATCATTAATAGCATTCTTCTTGGAATCCTATAGAATAAAACATTATAAAGTTTATATAAAATGCTCTATAGAGGAAAAATATAGAGGAAGAAATATTGAATCAATGAGATCAATAATTACAGCTTTGTAAATAATCAAACACTCATACCTTGTAATAATCAAATTGATATGGAAATTCATCTTAAATATGGAATGTTAATAACTAGAATTACATGACATTGAAATACCTTGATATGGAAAAATAAAAATGGAAATATAAGAAACAATAAAACATTACATTTAATAAATGAATGTTAAATGAAATATATCCATAGATATATCGATGAATCATATCACGAATGAATACAAATTAATTTTTTTTTGGGATATTCTTGATTAATGGTCGCCATCATACATATGTATATGGTACCATTAACGTCATGACCTTTCAATAGATAACTTACATCATATTGGTTAAAAATCCATCTAGAGTGGATTCCCAAATTACTCATATTATGACACTACTGACGTATCGAGGAGCTATATATACTGGGCTCTACCCATGTCACACCTGTCCATTATATTCCACATATACCAAATAATAGATTTAACAATCTTCCACATCCAATATCAATTTCGAAAAAGATATATGGATTTATCAATATTTACCCAAATAATAAAAACAATTCAAACTGAATACCATATAAAAACAATATATTATTTAAGATATAAAAATATTCATGATTAATGATCGAGGAAATTTAAATTTAAATGAACATTGAAAATGTCATTTTTCGTCGGAAAAAAGGAATCGAGGAAGTGAATGTAAATACTATCCATTTCCAAATCAATCATAAACCATACAGAGGATTATTAATGATCGTATCCATACAATATAAAAAAATTGGTGTAAAATAAAGGGTTATTGTTATTGATGAATATTAATACTATAGAAATATCATTAAAAAAATTCCTGAAAAAATATACTTTTATTTTGAAAAATAAAACATTTAGAAAACTATTTCATTGAAAACTATTTTTAAAAGATTTTATATATAAATTAACAGTTTAGACATGAAAAGGGATCATCAATTAGATGATGTGGTGTAAATTCATACTTGATTTATGGGGTAAAAAAAATTTCAATTTTCATGTTAAAAAGGTATTTAAAATGTCGTATCGGGAAAGTGACAAGATGATTAAATTAATAACATTGGTAAAATAAAAAATGTGAAAAAACTACATTACCAAATCATTTAAAAATCATTTTTAAATTTTTTTAATAAATCATGGGTTTTAAATGAAAATAATTTCCCTGGCTAAAGAGAGAAATAAAGATGGGTTTTCTAAAAACCATTTTCCAAAATATTTTGAGACCAAAGTGTGGAAAATTTTAGTAATACTTGAAAATGGTCATGAAAAATCAGATAATAATGAAATGGTTAATTGAAAAATGTATATATAATTTTCCAAAATTTAAATTCCGTTGAAAGATAATTACTATTAGTCATGGGGAAAATAATCATAAAACATCCCAATGTGTCCCATAATACTTTGATACATAAGTCATATGATGTATTAAGGAATAATATTAAAAGAAACTTATAATATAATGATAATAAAGGGATTAATGATCTGAAATGTCATAGGTAGTATATAGATCAAATAAAAGAAAATAGGTGCATAACAACAGGTATTTATCAATATAATGTAAATTGAGATGAAAATCACTAACCTAGTGTTTCCTTTCATGTGAACATCCATTAAAATACTATATAATAAACATATGATAATTATATACTTGATATAGAACATTTTTCTTGTTAACAGTTGCTTTTTTCTCACTTATTTTTATGTTGTATACATCTATATAAATATTTATGTTTACATCAGGTGGTTTGATCAACATTTGGTTAATGTGTCAAAAACAACATTGGTAGGTACACTATAGTCAAATGGGTCATTATATAAAATATATATAATAATAATAATGAAATAATTATCATACTTATACATAGATTATACTTTTAAAAACAATAATTAAATATGCTTATGAAACATGAATCAATGACATGATTATGGAGATGTTGGACCGTACATATGCATGAGTAACTCTCTTATTTCTCAATTATCATTATAGAAAAAAGTTTAGTATAATTATATCCTTCCATAATGATAATAAAAACATAAATACCATATTATATTGTCATATATACATATATACATATATATAATAATTATAGTGATTTAAAAAATGAATCTCATCATGTCAAGGAGGCGGTAATCTACATGTCTCCGACTAACAATATCACTTATTAGGGTGTGAAAGGATATTTAGAATAATGTGATATATATATATCCAGAAAAATAAATATTTCAGGAATATAATATATATATATTTATGTCTCATATGATTTATTTCAATCATCCCTTATAAATTCCTTGGATCATGTGAACAACTCACATCGCCTTTAGGGGGAAGTAGTCGACACTTAGTCTAAAAATGTTATCATTTTTACATAAAAAGAATAGTACAAAGATATTTCTTATATAAGAATTAAATAAGGTTCAATAAATAATTAAAATTATATATAAAATATATAAATAAATTATCTATCATAAAAGGCACCATGACAGGTGGAAATGGGAAAATGAACAATCATTGTTTCTTGAGGCAGTAGTTCATCGTACGTAGAAAATATATATTCATTACAAATTAAATGGAAGTGTGTGTAAGTTTAAGAAGAAAAATTATCCAAAAATGTAATCATATATTTAAGATACTTGTGTTTTAATATATATATATATGTAATAATTAGAGTTTAGGGAGTGGATAATGTAAATAAAATATAAGGGCTTTAGGTATGATGTTACATCTTAATTGGGTAAATCCTTCTGGTTTGCACCGGAATTGTTCATTGGATTTAATTCTGCCAAAAGGGAAGATTGAAGGAGGAAATTAGATATATTATGGAGGTAATTGGTAAGATTTTGACAAAACCTATGTGGATTTATTAGAGAGAGGAAGTGGGAGGAAAGGAATATATTTATAGTGGAGGAGTGGTGACACTCTTATAATATTTTAAATGAAAGGAACCCCACCAACATTTTTTTATTTCATGTGGATCAATAACTATAAAATATCATGAAATGTGAGAATAGGGTGGAAATATTTACATCCAATATATTTAAAAATGTTTATAATTATTTTTTAGGTCTTTTGTTTAAGTTTCCGTCCTTTATAAGACTTAATTTAACCATACTCATTTTCATTACGTTTAATTAAAGTCACTAATATTTCTGGTAAAAAAATGTTTATATTATATAATATTTTAAATTATGATGATTTAAATTTTGGAATCCATTTTTCCTAATTCCAATTACATATTTGGGAGAAATTATATTAAAATTAATTTCGTATTCGACATGAAAATTCTCTATTTTGTAAGTAAAAACGTCCAAAAGAATACTATGTTGTCTAAGTCAATTTCAAAGTGAAGAAGATTAAAATGAACAAAATTTGAATAATTGATAAAAAATTATATAATAAAACATTAAAACCAACCTAAAACATAATTTATCCTCATAAAAAAACAACAAGAAAAAATTGTTTTGAATTAAATATCTATATTTTTCACTTTTCATTAAAAATAGATCATTACAGAAAAAATTCCTAAAATTTACAATAAGATAATATTTATGTTTAAATTCCATATAAAAAGTTTATTTTGAAATATTAAATCAATAAAAGGTTAAAAATTGAATATAAAAATGTGTTTCCATTATAAAGTTGTAAAAGATCATTAACAAAAATATATATTTTTATGTTTAATATTAAGATTATTTTATATTATGTCTATTGAATCTATTGGATAATTATAAAAAATATTTCGCTGAATATATAAAATATATATTTCATTAATATCTTTCACTATTTACAATTAATATTATTTATTAAGACACGATGCCTTTGGGAGAAAAATAATATTACCTTTAAAATCAATTGGTTTGTATTCTCATTTCTAATTAATTAAAAAATTATTAATTAATTTTGTATTTGTGTATGTAATATATTTTTAGAGGATATTTAATAATATTAATAAAAAATATTTTATATATTATTATATTAATTAATAATATTTTAATAATAAATTATTGTTCATTAAAACTCGGTCTTTTGTGTAATGAAAACCATTGAAGAAACTTGTTGTTGCATACGACATACACTAACTATGTATCGAGTTCATTTAATGTGATTTCATTTTTTAAGTTATTTAAAATAGTAAATATATTATAAATTATTAAAGTGTTATATTCCCATACATGCTCAGGGTTACGTGTCATACACACTATTGAATACAATATCCGTAAAATATATTTTCAGGGCGTTAAATTATTACCATCTTAGTTAAATCATATCCTCGTAATTTAAAATCAATCTCAATAATATATTGTTTGATATTTCTGATTTGTATTTCTCACACTACAAGAAGGGTTTATAAGGAATCTTCTAGAAAAGAGGGATTCAGAAGTGCAAGGTTCACATGGACTTTCATGTAACAAGGTTTCTATGTAGGAGAACATTTGTGGAATATAGAGATACATACTATAAGGAAATTATTTAATATTTATATGGTCTGAATGAGGTCATAAATCAAAAACATATTAAATATAAATATAATGTTTAGGGCATCAAAACAAAAAAAAATTGATGATTCAGTAGAGCATGGTTCAAAATAATATAGTATTGGACAATAATATATTTCTATTTTCCAAGTGTTGATTAATTTTTTTAATACTTATGATAAAATGAAAAAACAATTACTTGATACTTTTCAATTTCATAAGAATAATTTCATATTTTGTTTATGCTTTATTCAAAATCTAATTCATCCTTTACCTCAAGAAAAAGGAGTTAAAAATTTACTTTGACCCCTGTAGCACTATCAATATTATTTGATTGTAAGGCCCATAATAGAGTGACATGTCAAACTATTTTTCTCTATCAATTCTCAAACGTATGTATGGTTAATATATTAATATCAAAACCTATAAATAAACATTTTTTTTCATCATAAATAGTTAATCAACTATTTTTTAAATAATTACTCATTAATCTCAAGATTTCATTGGCTAGTGGAAGGTTCAAAACCCTTATCATCTTTCAGGCATGGGTTCAAGCCTTGCATCCCTAAAAGACACTAGTGGTTATTAACAAGCACACAATTTTTCATATTCTAATAAAATATTAACATGGGTTCAATAAAATATAATAGACATCATTGAAATTTAATAATTAAATAATCATTTAATAATGGTTTTCTATATATCCTCAATACATTACAATTTTTTCAATTTATTTACAACAAAAATCATTATTTTATTTAGGGGTTCTCCATTAAGAGTGGGAATTGTCTTCATTAATTCCAAAATTCACTAAATTTATGGAAACAAAAAAATGGATCCTTAGAATTCGTTTCATTTTTGTTCATCGTACTCTTCATTTTTTCTTGGTAATCCTTTTCTTCATATCATTATTTACCACATGTAAATCATTTCCTTGTTACATTGAGACAATTTTTTATGTGCATCCCTCTACAGTTCTCACATGTTGGAAATCGAGAATTCTTTTCTTTATGATCAACATCACTCTAGATCATTGAATCATCCAACCTTCTATTATTTGGTGTGTTTGGGAGTTGTAAAGGTATATATTATTAGTCATATTTTAGTAAAAATGATCTCTAATAAACATTATATACTTCCCTCCAATCAAAACATCATTTGGATTATCATTTTCATGACCGTTTCCTTTATATTTGATAATAACTTTTATGTTTTCATTTCAGGCCATCGACAAATAACCTAAATAATTGTTCTAACAAAAATATTCATAGTGAAATTGTATATATTCATGTATTAGATATCTAAAACAAGACACATTATTTTTAAATCTAAAACACTTTATGTTTAAAATTTATTATTTATTGGTGTTATATATTCAATCTCTTCATAAATATATGTGATAAAAATGTGGATTATCATTAGAATATGCCATAGGATTGTAAAACTAGCTGACTAATAGGTCTCGTTGTCATGTACCAGGTCACCCTGAGTAATTCCATGACCACATTATCATAGTTAATACCCATTATAAATTTCCTCTAGAACCAAAAAAACATGTAGTATCTATAATTTGATGTATTTATTATAAGACTCACTTAATATATAATTTACCTAGATTCTATGTTGTTATTCTGTAATTATCCCCTTATTAAAATTGATGTTTATAATGTCTAATATATGTTTCCATATATCGAGTTCACAAGGATTCTACTAAACATTCATTAATACCAAATGTAGTACACCAGCCCCAGAACCCTATAGATGGTGCGATATTTTATTACATTTTCATGACTACAAAGAATCACGGCCCGAAGAACAAAGGAGTTTAGTAGTCTTGGAAACCTAGATACTTAAATATTCCTTGTATTACAAAAAATTTCATTAATTACAATTTATATTTTTTTCTTATTTCTAAATAAATAACATTGAGGATAACTATAATCTATCTTGTAAATCTGTGCATATCTTTCATACTATGCTTCTTGGATTCCTGGGGAAAGAAACATAAAATTGGTGGGCACAAATTATCTAAAATAGAAAAATATAGTGGAAGAAGTAATGAATCAATGAGAGTAATAATTATTCCATGGTAAATAACTGAACAAACATACCATGAAATCAATGCACTAAGAATGAAGCTTATAATGAATATGGAAATGTAATAAATAGAAAAAAAATCTATTCAAATAACTAGATACGACTAAATTAAAATGGAAATCTATGAAACTGAAACAAATTATATTTTATGAACACACATAAAATGAAATGTATCCATATATATTTTGATAGAAAATATACTGGATCAATAATAATTGAATCTAATATAAGGGAAATAATTTATTTTTAGATTCCTTGTTTTAATGGTTCATAGTACCATTTCCTTCAAGACCAATCACAATAATGTTTACAACAAAAAGGGTAAAAAATATCTAAGGAGTCTTGCTAAATGACTCATCACACGATACTACTGATGCATTGAGGGGTGATCTATAATTGTCCCCACCCGTGTTTTACCAATCCATAACATTCCACATATATCCAATAATCGATTTAACAATATTTTATAAACAATATCCATATGGGGTAAGAGATATGGATTTATCCATCTAGACCCAATTAACCAAAAAAAATTAAAAACCATGTAAAAATGTTATATGGTTTATAAAATGAACATTGACCTGGTTAATAACATAGAATATTACATTGTAAGAACCTGTGTTTCAGAATAGGTGGTTTTTATGAGGGTTTTCGAATTTTTGACCACTAATTGATAATATGAATTTAAAACTAATCGTAAAAATTAATTTCTTCAAGTTGGAATCCTATAATGTGATGTTATCTGGCTTTTCTAAAGGCTCAATGAGTTTCCTAGGTTGTTTAGTGGGTTTTGGGAGCACCAGACCAGAGGAATGATTGGTTTATGAAGGACCTACAGTAACCTGCAATTTATCAAAATGTGCATCCTTCTATAGGAAATAATGCATCTTATTTATGGGTAATAGTGGTTGCCACCTGGTCTATTCGTGGTTATGCTAACTATGTGGGACAAACCATGCAAGGGTTGTTTCTTGGGTAGGGGTGTCTCATGGTTGGTGAATGGTTTTCCAAAATGTAAATGTTATACCATGAACAACACCCATTTTTTAAAGTTTTGTCTATTTTAGTTTAATTATATGAAATTGAAAATAAAACAAAAGCTATCTCTCCCTCTTCCTCACTCAAACAATGCACACACAAGGCTTCCTTGGATGCAAGACGCACCCCCTCGTTGACTATACTTGTCAGTTGCCATTTCTGATCGATTTCCACTAATTCTTGGTCTATGGCTCATAGTTACGATTTTCTCAACACTCTCCCCCTCATTTTTTGGATTTACTTTGGCCGATCCATTTCAAAAAGTGTGTGGCCTAAACCCTAGTGTTGAGGTCTTATCCTATTTCTTGTTACTTCCATTTCTAGGTTGTGAAAACGGTGTCTCAGCACTCATTGGTCTGTGTCTCGACAACCGCCACAAAAGGTGAGGTAGTTTTAGCCAATTTGGTTCATCTTTAGAATATTTGTGTAAAGTTATACAGCCAATATTTTTTATCTCTATAAATTAGGGATTTATGGTGTTTAATAATCCAATGGATTTTTTGTAGGGTGTGGTGATATTTTTTCAAGTGCGTGCACACATTTTTCAAAGGTATGGATATATATAGATATATAGATATATCTTTTGTGTGCGTGTTCCATCCAAGAATGGGGAACATGTACATCAATCTAAGGATATATATATATATATATATATATATATATTTGTGAGGGTATGAGAGACATATTCTACTTAAGGTAGAAATCTAGGTTGGGCCATCTTTTTTAGGTAGGGTACCTCACCATACCCTTTAAAATTAAGAATGAATTAGACGATTATAAAATTATTTTGATTAATTGAATTGAAAATTTTGGATTAAACAGATTACGAGGAATCACTACCACTAAACAGGGCAAGGGAAGTGCTGCCCTTTATCAGTGCTAAGTAGAAAGCACTAATAAAGGGGTGGGCCTTTATCAGATCAATTATTATCATTGATAAACGTTTTTATTATTAATTTATATAAAATTATTATATTTATAATAAAAAATAATGTTTATTTAAATACAATAAATAAAAAAGAAATTTTTATAAATAATTTTTTTTAATAATTAAAAAATATATATATTTTTAATTTAAAATGTATTTATAAGATTATAATAAAATATATATTATTATATAATTATATGATTATAATAAATTACATTAAATAATAAATATATTTTTTAGATTTATTAGAGAATTATTATAATTATTAGATTAATCCATTGTATTTGTTATATTTGTTATATTTAATTTATTTAAATAAATTTATTTTAATTATAAATATATAATACATTTATATATATATATTTATTTATTATTAACATTATTGAATATATATGAGTTTTCTAATGAATTTGTTCAACAAATATATGTGTATATTTTATCTATCATATGCATGAATGTTCATTTGTACATTATATAGAGTGGCCCATTGATTAATTCATAATGTTACACATATGAACTATATATGTTATAAATAATGTACTTATAAAATTTTATTAAATATATTTAAATAATGAATATATTTTTGTAATATTTTTAATGATATATCTAAATACGTTTCAAATACATTTTCAATTATAATTTTATTAATATAAATATAAAAATAGTTAAATACCAATATTTAAAAATTTATACTATTTATAGTAATAATTACTAACAAATAAATATATATTTATCCTATATATTATTTTACATAAATATATATGAATACAAATAAATTATTAAAATAATACCTTCATCAATGTTTTTTAGAGCTGATAAAGGTATATATTTATCAGCACTATAATTTTAGTGCTCATAAATATGTGATTTATCAGCTCTCAAAAATTGATGATAATTGTATGTTTTATCAGCAATTCTATTTTAGAGATGATAAAACATACCTTTATGAACACTTTTAACTAGAAATAATAAGGTTTCAAATTCCTTTTATAAAATAACTCTAATAGGCCCCTCATCCCTCACACAAATTCATGCCTTCGTGGAAGTAGAACCTTGCACTATCAAACTCTCATATTCCACAACCCCTCCTCCTCCTCCTCCTCCCCCACCAATGCTACTGACTTTTCCTACTCCTCCACTGAGACCGTCCTTCTCCTCCTCTGCCACCACTACTGCCTCCTCCTCCTCCTCCTCTTCCTCTGGCCACCACCACCACAACCTCCTCTTCCTCCTTCTCCTCCTCTTCCTTGCATGGTCCCATTGTCCACGTGACCTACTCTGGCACACTCTCATCATCCAATGACCATCCCGACAGCCTCATCTATAGTGCACAGATTATCCCTGATGAGTCTTTTTTGTAATGATTTTTACTCTTCTTCATTAGAAATACAGTTGGTGAGAATAGTTAGGTCTAATGGACACTATATTGGTATTGGTTCATGTAATTAATTACAAATGGAATAGGTTGAAATTGTATGACTGGGACTATGATAAATCATGTTGTAAGGGTCATGGGTGGAGGTTTCTGTGAGGGCAGAATTATGGTAATTACATGGAAAGGGTCTTTATATGGATTTTTAATTAGGGTAGAGTGATATTGATGTGAACATTATTGGTAAAGACCATGAATTTACTAGAGATTTTGTTATCGTGATTTTTGGGCCTTTTTGGTTGTACTTTAGGGTGTGATTAGGTGATTTCCATGGTGGGTACTAGTGATGGAATAACAAGTGGGTAGGTTGTTTTGTGAGATATATGATGGATTATTTTAAATCATATATCATGTTTAGTACCTGGTTTGTATTTATTATCCAATTAAAAATATTTATCAATGCTATAAGAAATTTTGAAATCTCCCTTAGAAGAATTATACGTACAGTACATGGAATGTGGTTGATTATGAAGTTAGTGTAAATGATAATGTGGATTCATTATGACCTTAAGGGTAGGGAAATCCACACATGGGGTGGTTTAGGTTGGTATCTAAATATTTTTATAGAGAATTCATGTTGATATATTGTTAAATATATGTCTTGGGATCATCATGATATATTATTTAACTATATGAAATGATAATGATTGATACTTTTAGTGAGGCTTCTTAGGATGGGTCATGTATGAGCTTCTTATTTAATATCCTCTTGCTCAATGCTAGGTATCGATCAATGGCTAGTTAAGATCTATGACGAGGCTTATCATCCATTCTTATTTATTATATCTTAATCAATATTATATATCTTTGATGAGGATGACACCTGGAAACATTGGGATTGAAATGTAGATATTCTCCACCAAGGTGAACATTATTTAATTTTTCTTAAAGTTTATGTTTGTCTATACATCATGGGGTATATGCGATTATTTCTCAGGACATAAATTATTTTAGTGTCTCGGATTGTGGTGAAGGTTAGCTATGTTATACCCTCCATAGGATCTGCTTTATGTATGTTTATTTAGCATAGCTATCTTTCATACATTGTTAGTCCTTTTTAGGATATAAGATGGAACTTTTGTTTTATCTTCTAGCGATCCACTTCTAGTATATCTTATTAGCCATGCAGAATACCTTGCATTTCTGATTTTAATTATGTTAGAGGTAATATTAGTTAATCCTCTATAGGTCCTCCTTATGTATGTGAGCTCATCAATGGGACCTGACTTATATTATTTGTTTGGATCATGTGGTAGGATGGCTATGTAATGCCCGCCATACTATTTTTTTTGGGTGTGGATGCTATTCCATGAGGAATATAGTCACATCACAATTCATGATAAATATTTAATGGTTCTTTCTAATGGATGAGTGTTGCAGTGTATACCATTTGGTATTTCAACAATGCGACATCATAGTGTGCACTATGTAATAGACCCTTATGTCACACCATAATGTACCCTATTCATGAAATAAAAACTGAGCTTTTTAGTCTTTTTAATGAGGTTACCCTATTATTTATTAGCCACTCGACCCCATCAATGAAACCCATATTCCCTATAATTTTACCCTCTCATAATTCTCTCTTTAGGATACTAAATGGTCATTTTATTGTGGACAGCCCACCCCCTCTCTAGATAGCCCACATCCCTCCCCCACACCCATACAACCACCCTAACCCATCCCCCTAAGATATAAAATCCCCCTTCCCCTTTGAACCTTTTATATTTTACTAGGTTTTTTCCTATTCTCGTCTAGAACCCCTCCGTGCTACGCCACCCTCCCCCTCTTCTCCTCTTTGGTGGTTCTCCCTCACCCAGTGTATGTTTCATCTTTCATCACTTGTATTGGAGTGCCTAGGATAATTTGTACCTCACTTATTCTTGTGACATATATGTGTCTGATTCCCCCAATCTTATATTTAAATGGACATGGATACATTAAAATTGTAAATGTAATGAAACGGCCTAGGTTAGTATCATATCTAACAACTGAACAAGATTTCCACTATCCTAAGTGGTTTTCATGGTCCCTACGGGATAGCAACGTTCCCCTAGGAAAAATATAAAATCAATATGGAATATTTTACCCCTAAATTTGAGTTAATTAAAATTTTTCATTTCTTGAAAAGAATACATGTACCATTTATAAGTTGAACATCTTGGAATAGTAGATATAGAAAAAATAAATAAACAGGAATAAGATATCATAGATGGAAAATAAAATCCCACTATAGACCAAAAAAATTGTTTAATATATGAGTTCACATTTTATGTTTTCTTTTCTGTTGGAAATATTTTCTGAAATGATCCTCTCCACTGCCATGAATGCACTTCTGCCTCACACTGAATGAAACCATCATGGTGAGTTTTCTCTTATTACTCATTAGATTCCTCTTATTTCCCTGTTATTATGATTTTTTATTGATGGTTATATTGTGAAATGTCTAGGGACACCAGATCCGATGTTCAGATTAGATGTTATGATAATTGGTAGACAACCAACAATAGTAATGTTTCCAAAGAATCATTAGTTTTGTTATTAGCTTATATCTAGGCCAAATAAACCGATTGGAAAAATGATAAAGTAATGTTACGATATAATATGTCTATATTGATGAAAAATTATAAAATGAAATGTTGATTTGATTTTCATTATTCATTGTAGGGTTCATTTATTTTAGAAGATTTATATCCACGAGACATGACTTCTTATGAAGAGAAATGACACTGTGTCTGCTCAATCGCAGAGGTAATCTTGAAGTTTTCCTAGTGAAGCCATTTTCCATAAATCTCTATTCTCAACATTTTCTCAAATAAACTCACATCATATATACATATTAATTCCCATAAAAATCTGGTGCCTACACACCTCATATATAACCTATATCACATAAATGCCCAGAAGCATACACACCTCACACATAACTTTCCTCACATCAATGATCATGTCACATAAGCTCCTTTGTATGATTTATTCATGTGAATTGATCGTGTGATCTCATCACATGATCAAATCACATAAAAAATTCACATAATCATTTACGGTAATTACCTTGAACCATGATTCGTGTATTCTTATATTATTTATATGATAAAAAAAATAATAAAGGGTGATGTAATCATATAAATCACTCAAGTTCATATGATTATGTTATCCAACTATGGTCAGGTGATCACTAGACTTAGAACAAGTTATGCACTTAATATGATATTTCCAATTAGTAATGACGCCCTTTCTAACTGAAGTCCAATTTCTAACCCAAAATCATCTATTTTCATAATAAATCTTAATTTTTCATTTATTATGAAATAAATGAATTCAAGAATTGAATCTAAGGAGGATATATTTCATTGGACTACAATGGTCGATAGTGTGGAAGTTGACCAGCGCATATTCATTCAGTATACTCACGAGCATCGTAAAAGCTTGATGTGAACCAATGTCTTGGATTTTCAATTCTCTAATAAGTTTCTCTTATGTGTGTTTATTATTTGAAATGATACTATGATCTATGCACCTCATTAAGGTATCATTCCTCTCTCATACATCTTTATGACGAATAATATGTTCATGAAGAACATCTCATATGTTGGTAATTTCTTCTCCAAATAAGAAATCTCAAATGGTTAATTTTGAAGCATATGTGGATTGATTTTAATGTGTTCTAACATGATATAGAGATTAAAACCAATATTTATAGATCAAAAATTTATAATTATGTATAAAATTATATGTTTGGGTGGGTATTTGGTTGGGTTATTCGATCAGGTGGATGCTTTGTGGTGAACTGGGGTTGTCCCTTCTTTGTTCAGTGTACTACAATAGAGTTTGTTGATGATCTGAAAAAATATAGGATTTTATGAATCTATATAGGATTACCAAACCATTACTTATTTTAAAAAAAAATCTGATGGTAGAATTTTCAGTTTTGTATAGTCATTACATAAACCCATTTCATTTTTGGTATGGTGAATTTGACATCATTATATGAGATATTAATATGATATATGTTGTGATGATTTTAGGAGGCAAATATGATGAGTAAATCATCCCCCATATACTCTCGATGACATGGAATAGATTCCTCCCATTATGAATGATCTCATCAATCTTGATAGAATATCCCTTGATAGGGACTCATATCCATGGGATGACATCCCCATCAAGATGTGGGCTATCTTTTTCATTAAAGAAGACTCACCATGAGTGTCTGAATAAGAATCCCAAGGATTGGCCATCCTGATAATCCTATGGGTAATAGAGTTATCACAATAAAATAGTTTATGAGTGTCCACTAAATGACTAGGGATGGTCAGTCACATCCTAGGACCATCACCGTGTTCATCTAGTATGCTTCTTTGCAATGTACCTAAGCATGTACTTATTCACAATTCAGAAAAAAGGTTTATTTATAGTCTCCACCTTAATTATGGTAGAGGTGATTACATGTGGTATTATTATCATCTTGTTTTTCCCATTTTGGATATGTTATATTATTGAATTCACCACATCTTTCGGGGTATGCCCCCATTAATAATATTCAGCCCCTTCCAAATATGGTTGGGTTGGATGGGGGGTCAGAATGGTAGTTATAAGTAACTTAATAATCACAGCATTCTATGTTACCAATTCAAAAAATTTCTATAATGTATCAGTGGGGTCTAACTAATCACAATAAATAACTAGGAGATCAAGAGAAAATTGAACCAATATGATCAATTTTTTATACCATAAGAAGCACTATCCTATGAAATTACCAATAATGTAAAGGGTGATCTGTAATCCTAAGCCTATTTTATATCCATATGTTATAGTGTTTTATCGACTCGGATTAACTAAAAGATATTCATTGAGTGGTATGAATCATACCACTTTTGGAGATAGTTGTGTGTCTTCAGATGAAATTTCCCAACCATTCCCACATCTGTTTAGAAATGCATCCCATGGTGGCTCACAAATTGTGGATAATGGTCACCTAATAAGAAACATAGGTTCGGGTGACCATCCCTCTACATCATCTAGGTTTTGGCATCTCCATGACTATGTTCGATAACATGGTCCAAAAATTCCCAAATGGTCTGCTGGATCCAATAGTGACAAATCACATAGATCTTATAATAGTGGATGAGTATGAGTACACAAGGCCTCTAGCTTCATCAAAATTTTTTATTACAAACAAAAAAAATCTTCTAGAAGAAACATAGCTTTTTAGATGTCTTCCATGATAATGAGGCACATAGATCTAAATCCATCAACAAGGAGGGTGAAAACAGATTTGGTAACAATGTATGGGGTTCCTGTGAATGATGTTCCAATTAATGGGGGATCTTCTCTAATTATATCAAGATATATTATCATGAACTCCATGATAGTGTGAAGGAAGTGGTTACCACGATGGGGAAAAATAGGTTCATAGAGATGATAGTATCAATGGTGGATGACAAAATTCGGACATTCAACATCACAATGGGGACATGAATGAAGCATCCATATTTATAATAGAATTAAAAGATTATAAAAATTTATTAATTTATGGGATTATGAGATAGATAGCCTCAGACATGAAATGCATAAGCTTTAATAAATGCTCAATGTTGTCGAAAAAACAATGATAGAGCATCAAAATCATATCAATGTGGATGAAAATTCAAGATTTGATGTTGCTAGTAGAGAAGGGGATGTAAAACAGGGTGTAGATGTGGAAACTAAATTAGTTGATCATTATTGCTAATCAATAGCTAATTTAGAGAATTGGCTAGTAGAGATCGAGGGGGTATTATTAGTGCATAAAATTTTGATTATTTTATCTTTATCCATCCCCCATATTGGATGACTTATGGGAAAGACTCTAGACTATGGACATTCCTACCATTTTTATAGTTAGTAAATGAAATCTTTCGGATTCGATGTGGTTGTTTACATTTCTTCCCCTTCTTTTCTCATCCAAATAATCTTAACAAAACAATATTTATAAGTCAATGAATCATGTTGAGCTTCTTCTATAATATTAACTCCATCCAAGGAAATATTGATATTTTATGGTTATAATAGGTAACACATATCTTGATGGTCAAACCGCCATATCATTGTATATACCAAAATATCATTAATAGGAAATGATATAACAGGTAACACATCTCACCACCCTTACAATCCCTTATAACGCTAGTCGCACAACATATGGTCTCAGGGCTGCTTACCTACCCATATCAAGGTCAGGTATCTAGTGTCATCAGGTCTTATGGACCCCTGCCTACCAAGATAAGTATTTTTTTATTTAAAATTGGAATATTATTATTGTATTCAATCATATTAATGTATAATTAATCTCATTATTTTATTATAACAATAATATTTGTTTTATTACATCGGTTGAATTTTTTTATTCAGTTTGGATTCTTTGTTTGAAAACTAATACCATGGAAGACAATTTTTGCGAGGGGATCACCGATGAAAAAAGGATGAAACATTAATTTTTTTTACTATTTTTTGGATAATTTCAAATTTTTACCATATAAAACATTGTTTTAAATGTATAGAGAAGTGTGTTTTTTTGTATTCATGATTTCAAGTAAATGTATATAGAATTGTTTGTGAAACTCTTGCGTGTGTTGTTATGTTATTCTATGTTGTGTCTATGTATAGGTGTTTTGTTTTGTGCTATGTGTGCATGTGTAGTTTTTTGCTTTGTGTGCAGGTGTTGTTTGTGTGTAGGTGTGCAGGTCTATAGGTCTGCAGGTGTCTAGGTGTGCAGGTGATGTGCAGGTTATTGGTTTGCTCAGGAAACATGGCCTTTATCCATGCTAATTAATCGCTGATAAATTAGGACATTATCAGTGATCAATATAATTCTGATAAAGGTGTCCTTTATCATTTCTTAAAATATCACTGATAACGGAGTCCATTATCAACCCACAAAATAGTTTGGATAAATCGTTCCTTTATTAGTGCTCAAAATAGAGTTCATATAGGTGTCCCTTTATCTGTTAATATTTAGTGCTGTTTAAGGGGACCCCCTTATCATCACCGCGATTAACAGTTATTTTCTAGGACTTTTAAAGGTGGTTACTAGAGATTTTTAAATCCCTATTTGTTGTTTTGAATAAAATTATTTTTTTGTGAACAATTTCCTTTTTCTATAATAAAACACCACTCTTAGAGGTGTGATGCCTTCAAGATGAAAACATAATAATTATACTACATATTTTTTCTTATCTTGATATGTATTTTCATATTCATTCATAGTTTGAGGATGCTCAGTTAATTAAAGGAACATGGTTTCCTTTTCTAGGATGCATGTTTCCTCCTTTTTATATAGAAAAAATTGGATTAAATGGTTCTGATTTCCTAGAGTGGGATTAAATTGGTGGGTAAAACCATGTGAAATGATTAAGTGTAAATTATTTTAAATGGGTGTGTATTTAATTTGATATGAATGAAGGTTAATTATAATAATTAGTGTGTATAATCCATGGTTTTATGGGGTCTGAATGGGAATTAATTAATTGGTAAATTCATTATAATGAATGTAATGCATTTGAAGCAAGTGATATATAATGGTTGGGTATGCTCATTATAATCCTTAAATGGGAAATGAAAAATGGAGTAGGTAAAATCATAGGATGTATTTAAATATTAATCATCAACATGAGAGGGTAGGGTCATTGGTTCACTTGTGATGTAGCTAATTATGATATTTTTATATATTGGTGGGTTTAACAATATGACTACATAAAAAGGAAATGGACACATGAATGGGTAAAAAAATGTTATGGGTGTTGTAGTGAGTGGGTATACACAATAAATAAATGATAAGGTTATTTGGGTGGGTATACCCATATTCTTTTTAATGTATCTATTTGAATTGTGATCATTTGGTTGTTAATCCCATGGTAATTGATTAAAAGGATGACATGAGTGGGTATAATCATGTTGAATGTATTTTATTAAATGGGGGATATGAGTGGGTATACTCATATGGAATGATATAGTTTATATGGGTGGGTATAATGATATAGTTTATTTGAATTAATGGGTTGAAATGAATGAACTGTTTGATAGATTCCATGGACTACTCTCTATAGAGCTGGAACATGGTAGTGGACGACTTGGATAGATTATTCCCATTTGGTCTTGATTCCATGGGATTCCTCAGGCCTTACTACCCCATGGATCTGTCTTGCTTGGACTCATGTAGGACATGTCGATACAGATGTTCTTGGGACTCTAACCACTTCCTAGACCGAGTTTCCACTGGGACACCCATGGGAATCGATGTGGATTACTTGGATGAGTCCGTTGGATCTGGTCCTTTATGGTTTAGAATTATTTTGTCGATTCCTAGGATTTTTTCCTCTGATTCGTCCCATTACGGTATATATTTCTAAATATCTCACAGTCATGCGTTATGTGATATGCTCAAATATTTATATTGAACATGGGAAATTGAAACATATTAGGATGAACAGTGATGTCGTGTTATTTATTTGTGCATTACTTGTACCTTCCTTATTGTATGAGCCATAATAACATGCACAAGGGGACTTAAGGGTCTATTTTCATACAAATACTTGTTTTTACATTGCATGGTAATTTTTTAAACATTTTTACTATTTTAGAGTTTACTAGAACATTGTCGGTCTACATTTTATACATATTATCTTGGGTAAGATGCCATGGGTGTCGGCCTATATAGATGTTATCTCACACTTTGCTTGTTTACCATTGGTGCCTGAGTAGACTGTTCATGTGTGAAGGGATTTGGATCAATGCTTATTTTGTTTTCATTTATACCTTGGAGTTAGGAGAAAAGGACTAAGAAAGATCATGTTATGCTCGTAGAGACCACCCATGGGGCATTCAATATTTTCTATGATTCTATAATGAGATATAAACCATGTTTCGTTGTTTATAGTTTTCAAAATTTGTATCACAATGACATGAATTCATTATATAATCAAGTATTGGCCATTATTTATATTCAATTGATATAGTAACTATCTTCCACTCTTTATTTGTTCCTTAATTCTTGTTTTATTTATTTTTCTCGCTTTCTATTACTATCTGTTTATCATTGTGGACTCACAATATAAGGGTATTGTCTCCCCACTAACTATCGTTACAACATATGTTCTATTTGTTAATCTCTATAGTATTGGTAGATGCACTTTACGTCATGTGGCAACGGGACCACCTATTGGTTTAGTGGAATGTCAGTACCAGATGTTACATAATAATCAATTATAATTGGAAATAGAATATTTCAAGGGACAAAAGAAACAAATTTAGTGAATGTGAATTCTATCCTTGGGAAAATTATTCATAAACCATCCAGAGTAAATTATGGGTGGTATCAATACAACATAGAAATTGTGTAGTAAAATAATTGGTTATTTTCATTATGGAATAGAAATATTATAAAAACATTTTAAAAACATTCATCATGAAATTATCCATTTATTTTGAAAATAACATTTTAAAAACTTTTTCTTTAATATTCATATACACAAACCTATTATTTTAAAAGTTACTTTTTAGACATGGAAGTCGAGCATCAAAAAGAATATAGTGAGTAAATTTATACTTGTCGTGCAAGGTAAAAGAACATTCCCTTTGCAGGGTAAAAATGTATGAAAAATTCATTTTTATGAAATTAATAAGAATATTCCAATGAAAAAATAGAAAAATAAAAAAAGTGTAAAAATATATTTACTATATCTATTTAAATTCATTTTTCAATTTTTTTTAATAAAGCAAGTTTTTTAAAAAAAATTGGTTATCTGACAAAATTTTTAATAAATTCAAGCACTTTTGAAAACATTTTCTAAATCATGATAAGTATAAATGAGTGGAAAATGGTACTGATACATGATAATGGTCATGAATAATATTATAATAATTAACGTTATTATTGAGTAATTTCTATATAATTTCATAAAATTTAAATTTCATTGATAGTTAATTATTATTAGTATTAAGAAAAATGATCTTTAAACATACCAAAGTGTCCAAAACCACATTAAAGAATTCAAATTCAAAAGAAACATTAAGGAATAAAGTTAAATAAAAAATAGAATCTCATGAGAATAAATAAATTTGTGGAAAAAAATGAAATGGGAGTATATAACCAATATAAAAGAAACTATGTTCATAACAACAATTAAGACTAAATGGTATATAAATTGAGGTTAAAATCGTGTTCAGTGTTTTTCCATTTAGGTGAATGTCTGTTAACATCCTGTATAAAAAAAATATGATAATTATATTATTTATTGAAATAATTTTTCATTTTTATCATCATTTTTATCTCTCTTATTACTATTTTGTATACAAATACGTAAAAAATTACATTTACATGTGCTGTTTTGACAAAAATTCTATTTATGTGTCAAAAACAACATTGGTAGGTTTACTATGGTCAAATGGGTTATTATATAAAATCTAAATAATTATAATAATGAAATAATTAGCATAAATAGACATCAATTATACTTTAAAAATAATAATTAAATGTTGTTATTTAAAATGAATCAATATTATAATTATGGGATTGTGGACCATATATACGCATGAGTAACATTCTAATTTTTCAATGACCATTTTGAAAAGAAGATAAGTCGGATTATATATTTCTATAATGATCATAATATCATAAATAAAATATTATTTATTCTTATAATCTTATCTATTGAATTTCTGACATGTAAAAATGAATCACATCTTATTGATAAGGCCGTATTTAATACATCCATGACCTTTATTGCTACTTTATAGTGTATGAGAGCATAACAATGAAAATGATATATATATATATATATATATTTCATAAAAGTTAATTATGTAATTTATATAATATAGATGTTTTTATGTCTCATATATTTAATAATAACAATCCATTAGACACTCCATGGATCGTAGGAACAAATCACATCTTTTTGAGGGGGAAAGTGTCCACAATTCCTCAAACGATGTTATCTTTGGTTCATAAAATATAAATAATTAACATATGTGTTGTTTAAAAATTACAAAAGATTAAATACATAATATATATGATATATAAAATATATGAATACATTTTCCCATACAATTTCTATAATTCAATGTGGTAAATGAAAAATGAATAATCATTGTTTTGTGAGGCACTACTTCACCATACATAGAAACAATATATTCATTATCGATTAGATGGAAGTGTCTTTAATTACAGGCCAATATATTAGAATATTAAAATAATATTATATTTATGATACTTGAGTTGTTATATACAAATAAAATATTTTGAGCTGAGGGAGTGGAGAATGGATATAAAATTAATGGTCTTTAAGAATGAAATTACCTCTTTTTCGGGTAAATCATTTTGTTTTTCACCCAAATATATCCTTGGAATGATTTCATAAAAAATAAAGGATTAAATGAGGATAGGGAGTATGTTTTGAAGTAAATTAGGAAGATTTTATAATAACCTAAATAGCTTGAGACAAGTGAGGAAGTGGGAAGAAATGAGGCTTTTTATAATAGAGGAGGGGTGACACTCTTGTAATATTTTAAAAGAACGAAACCAAACTAACATTTTTCATTGAAAGGGTATCTATAATGGTCCCAAGCCTATTAAGCGAAGGATATTGTCCAAATATGTCCATATAATATCTTTTGGACAAGTGTACAGGTCATTTTAGGGATTATCTTTAGGGTTTAGTCCTATATATAGATTAATTTATAATTAATCGTTGTAATTAATTTTAACATCCTTCCCAAATATTTTTGGTCAAAAACAATTTTTTTTCATTACTCGTCCTGGCGGGGCCCATGTCATGACTATCCAAAGCCTACCTCCAATCGTCCAGGGGTGAGTGACTTGCAAGGAGTTGTAATATCCCACAAATGGGTATGTCCACAACACATATAATAAGAATATCTAGTTATACAAAAGAGAGATACCACACCATCAGGTGATCATAATAAACTACCATCCACATGATTCTTCTTGAATCACACAGGTTCTAGGAGACCTCAATCCTTGATACATGATTTCATTAGAGAGATTCAAAGAAGATTTCTAGCTAATTTGGGACCCATCCAAATAAAACAATTAGGTAAATGATGACTACAATACACCGAGAGGGGGGTCACACCCAAAACTGACCAGGGGACACCACAGTTCATGTCGAAATCTAACCAGGGGATACCACGTACCCAATATCGATCAACCCTCTATGTAAGGGATCATTCCCAGAACTAACTGGAGGATGCAATGAACCATACCGATATCTCCCACTAGACATTGGATCAGCGGCCCCACTCAAGTTGGCCATGTGATTCCACATACTTCTGTAAGGGTGATAAAGGATCCCACCCCAATCTTAGGGGGACACTAACTCTATCAATGACTTGAACTTTGGATAGGATTACAATCCATGGATGTGGATGTAATTACTTACTGAATACTCTTGGAATGGACTAAGGGAATGAAATCCACACATACTAGTCAAAACTAGGAAAATAAATATCCTAGAACACTTTTAATGGGAGTGCAAAATATCTCATGAAATCCCATGTTTCCCATGTGGAAGAGCCTCACACAATATATAGTCTCCATATACATGGTTTATAGAGGGTTATATGCAGCGTGTGGAGACATAAAATACCCAAAATATTTCACCAAAAAATATTTAATCATTAGGGTATCAACACCAATAAGGACTCGTCTATTGGATGCTTCATTGAGATGTTATGAGCATTTGAATGAAACTGACTGAAACCTGTCAGGGACCTGTCGACCTGCCGCTGTAGTATGTACACCTACCACCATGGTCAACCATTTCTGTTTGGACACCTATCTTGTAGGCCATCCTTTGGTGGAATGATTATCATGGTCAGTCATGCAATTAGTACACCCCATGGTAGCATGAGATACCGTAGCAATATGTTTGACCATCATGATCGCTCACTATAGTTTATTGACTCCAGGATCCACCTCGTTTACCATAGCTCTGACCTACGTCCAATATTGCTCTAAATTGTCTGACATGGCCAAACCCACTGTCTCGACCCATTCTACTCGCCCGGGCCCACTCAAACATGACCCACCTAGCTAGCCCACTCCATCTTGCGTCCCACATACACTCAACCCATGGGTTACGTCATATACCATGAGGCCTCCCACCTCGTCCCACACATCCTATGCCACCTTCGGAATTGGATTCCACTATTGGTACACCATCACAGCCGCACCAGGGGTCCTTTCATAAACCGCCGCACCTACATCACTACTCAAGAAAGTGGATGATCATATATTGGAGCTCATCATTGAATTTATGTCATAAAAAATTGCATCAAGTCATTAAATATTCTCTCAAAATGGATCAAATAATCATTATTCATTAATAACCAAAAAATGGGAATTTTGGAATAATTTTTTTTCCGAGTATCTCTATCTCCATCATCTCACATCCTTCAAGTCATGTCATTTCCAGCTCTATGACATTATATTGATGCTCCAATAAATGGGTGTTCAATAATTGATTTATCTGGATTTTTCAATCCCTGGGCCAATGAAGAACACCCACGGTGAAATGTGGATTTTGGGGTAGAAAATCACCATCAATCAAGAGGAACAAACCTAGATTAATCTTCGTGTAAATTATGGTATGTTTCCATTAGGGAGAAATGTTGGAACCATCAACAGATTAACCATATGAAATTTCCTTTATAATATTCCAATAAAATAATTACATCCATTCAATAATCATGATCTGTGAATCAATTTGTTCATTGATTGATTTTCATTCATTATATAAATAACGAATATGGAAATTAAGCAATTCAAACACATGCCCTACCTTGAGTTTGATCAATCATTGACAAATATAAAATATGCATCATCCTCATTCATCGATCAATGATCTATCCAATTCAAGGTTGTGTTGATTGATCAATCAATGATCTGACACCATTATCTTGATAGAATTCTATAAGTTTATCTTGAACGTTCCTCCAGTGGCTCCAGTGTTATGAGACAAACCACATATTTTCAACATAACCATCTATTTAAAGATTATAAAATAGATGCATTAGTGAGAAAAATAAAATATTTTTGTTAAATATTTTTTTTCATATCCATTCCCACAATAACATTTCACAAATAGCCTACACCAACAATTGTTATGTCACACCTAGGAAAAATACATTACTAAATCAACAGAGCTATCAGATTTTTAATTCAAGTCCTTGTTCATGAGTTTTCTGGATTTATAAATAAAATATTTTTTATTATATTTTATACGATTACATCCTTGGTGACTCATTCTACAGATGACCCATTCCGACCAATGATAGCTTGTAGCTAGGGTAATGTTTCTTTTTATAAATCAATCGTGCCATTAGATTTCTGATCCTAGATCCTATTTAGGTTCTATTCTAATTTGTTTTTAAATTACGCACAATTGCTAATATATATTTTATTTTTTTCAAATAATTGTTTCTGGTACACTGGCTCTCTGAATCACTTGTCGTCTCAATGACTTCTCTCAAAATTAACCCATATTATATCGAAATCTAAAACATGGAAAATATGAAATGTTATGTTCTCCCAATGTTGTGGATTTATGTCCCCAATTATCCAAAACAAGGGCTACATAAATAGATGATGGTATTGTTCATGAATTTTAGTCTCCCATTCCCAAGTGATATATTGAAGATTTCAATTCTGCCACTATACATAAACCTAAGAAATTAATTTCCCAAAAATATCATCTCATTTATATCATCGATCTATACTGGGTACTCAGCAAAAGTCTCTCTATCCTTGAAATCCATCTCACCTTAGTTGATGACATGTGATGGATCATGGACGTACATCCTCACATGTGACACATATTATATGTCATATAAACACAACATGTTCTCCAAATCCTGAATGTTCTACTTAGGATGATTTTTTTGTTGGTAAAATTTTGTTCCCAAGCGTAGGTGAGTCCCATATGCCTTTTAACATTCCATCCATAACCATGATGTAATGTTAGATTCATGAACTAAAAATATCATGATGGAATTCCATGGAGTCAAACTATCCATTTCACATAGTGGAGTCCTAAGATCTCTACTAGACTCTACTCTCAAATATTTATAAATTGGGTTGTCATGGGGAGTCAGTCAATGATCACCCAGATGGAATCTTTTCACTTTTACGTATGCAGTTAACCCATCAAGAAGCCCATCGATATACCATACCTCCTCCATTATGGTACCTCAAATGGTCGAGCTAATACTAGTAGAACCTGGTGCTCATCCTTCACTTACTGTAAGATAAGGCATTGAGAAACATACCCTACTACTACTTCCATGAAGACTAACCACAAAAGCTGATGTTGGAGGTCCTAGTAGAAAATCCCAACACTAGGATATACTGTCAAAGGGGTTGCATGAGTCTCCCTTAGAACCCTTTCCTACAACACCACTAATACTAATTTGTGTCTTTTGAAAATAATGATGTGATCCCAACCAATTGAATATACATCAAGAGAATTTCTTCTTCACATATGAGAATATGCGTGCTCACAGTTAGTATCCCCATTTCATTCTTCCTAAAATATCTATAATAGTGGAGGGATGATAACCATGAAATGAGGTAAATCTAATACAACTTCATACATAAAGGATAACTGTAGTGACACTAATTCCTCTGGTTCCTCTTTTATAAATAGGAAACTAGATTTCGGTTTTAGAGAATATACCACCACATTCCCCTTACCAGGAGTAATGAAAATCACAAAATCATTTCCTAAGGGGAACTCTAGCCAACACCACTATCTCATTATTAGATCCTTAGGAGATAATATATTCCCAAGACTCGTGTGATCTGTGTAGATGATAAATCACTCACTAATCACGTAGTGTCACCACCTCTTCAATGCAAAGAGTGTCGTTGCTAAATCAAGATCATGGGTTGCGTAGTTTTACTCGTGTGTTTTAAAATGGTATGAATGCTAATAATTCAATTCTTTACTCTACATATAGACAAAACCATGAAATGTCCTTGATGCATCATTGAACACCACACACTCGACGTCTTCCTCTAGTAAATTAAGGATTAGATTGCACATCAACCTCTTTCTCAGCTCCTAAAAGCACTGCTGAAACTTTTTTTCCACCCTAAATTCTACCTCCATCATGTCAAAGATGTCAAGGGTTTTTCTACTATGGAGATGTCGGGTACAAATCTGTGATAGTACCCATTAAATACAAGTAAACTCCCCACCTTGGTAACACTCTTGGGTGGATCACATAAATGCACTACCCCAATCTTAGATGGATCAAATAAAACATCTTCAACACTGAAGAAAACTATGGAATCATAACATCCCTTGCAATGAGAGACAAGATTTAAAATTTTGGATTAATCAGTTTCATCCTCTTATGGCTGAGTCTATCCTATTTTTCCTGGGTTTCCTTTTCATCAATATAGAAAAACATGTTCCACTACATCGAACACACCACACTCTTCTTCTAAAATAATCAATGTGAGAATGAACTGTTGATATCAAGTGCATACCAAAAATGAAATCGTAAGCCCATGAAATCTATTCCATGATATCCCATCTGAAACTCTCACCACCAAAAGTAGGGTCAAATTTTCTGCACTAGTGTCTCACCACCAAAAGTAAGAGTCTCATAATGTGAGGGTTGAGTCAATGGGTAAACTAGAGTCTACGAGACTCGACAAGTATTAATGAAAAGAAAATAATTACTAGAATATGATTCTATCAATAAGAAACAATATTCGAAAAGACACAGATCAAATGTTGAATTATTTTCGAAGCCCCTGGGTCATATTCCATGACCACATGTATTTGTTCCCTACCCAATCGATCACCTCACAAAGCCTAGTGTGGACCAACTAGGGGTGTTGGTGTTAACATGTCTAAACATATACTACCTACTA
Source organism: Viscum album (assembly GCA_963277665.1). Classification (NCBI taxonomy): domain Eukaryota; kingdom Viridiplantae; phylum Streptophyta; class Magnoliopsida; order Santalales; family Viscaceae; genus Viscum; species Viscum album. Next base: position 831,464,059 of record OY728159.1, on the reverse strand, counting down.
ATGCTATCCCAACTCATCTACCATGTCTACCACCCTATAGATCTGTCTACTCCTGTTGGTACCTCTACCTTAGTGGTCCATCCACTGTCTCCCTATTAGAAATACAATGGGTTGGACAATCTCAAGCAAGGTGTCCCCTACCATCACAATTATAACACCTCCTATCTCTAGGAAGAATGGAACCAACCTATGAGCCCTGAACTATAGATCTTATTTCATGGGGCCTCCTCTTGAAATGTTTCACACATCCATGTTCTTGATACTAACATCATCTCCCTACTACCGAAGACTCTACTCCTGCTTTCCCACTGCTGAAAATTCTCTAGCTATATCCTCGTAGCCAGGGAACATTCAACGACCAATCCTTTCTCAAGCACCCCAGTAGAAGTAGGAATTCCTATAGGGATAACATTAGAATGTCTGCCCCTATGCAGACCTCTCTCAAATGTCGATGACCTAAAGTACATATCGTGTATCATATCCATCGAGTAATCAGATAGGTTGGTATACCCAAATGAATACCCAAATACAAACATGTCATTCTACAATAGATATAGATGCTTCTGCATATGAATATAACATAGAATATAATTTGAGAAATCCTTTATAAAATAATTATTATACTCTATTAATGAATGTGTCACCTCATCATAATAATGGGTAAACAAAACCAACCATCACTCTATTAAGTTATGTAGATGGATCATTTCCCAGACCACCATCTAATCTGTTGGTGTCCTGACTAGATTAAAAATTTAGGTCACCACCTCAATCCATTCATCTCCCTCTTATGTGTCAGGAACACCTTAGAATCTAAGGGGTATCTACTATTGAATCTCATAATGTTTGATTAACCTATATAACTCATCTGTTGGAACTTTGGTTATCATGTGCTTCTCTATAAGCTTTGGTATGGAAGGTCCAACACTTAGAGGTTCTATCATTGGTAAAAATCTATTTACCAATGTCTCATAACCAAGTAGATAATCCTTATGATCACAGAGTAGAAACCTGGCTAGTAGTCTACATGGACACATCAAAAAATAAAATAAAATGTACCATGATAAATTAAGTATATTTGGGGAACTCACTCAAAAAGGACATGCAAAGTAATAAAATTCCTATATGATACATGTACCACTTTTTTCTCTACAATAATTTATCTCATGTACAAATTTGAAAAGTTGGGGATCACTGTGTTTTGGTATTGATATGTTGGCATTCAAACCAACAATCGCGTCCCTGGCCAGAATGTCAAACTCAAAACACTTAACAAAGTTTCTCCAAATCAATATCACACACTCCATGTCATTATGTAAAATTAACCCCCTCTAATACCACATTGTCCTGTCTTGTCCTAGAGGGGCCCATTCCATTACCTCCCCAAGCCCGCCTCCAAATGGCGAGGTGCTGGTGACAAGTATTGAGTTTTCATATCCTACAAATGGGAGGCATTATCCCAATGTTGCAGTACACACACATATCTGCGTGAAGAAAAATGTTTAAAAGTAATGAACATCATAAAGGATACATGAATACAACTGCAATCCCATAACTAGAGTACAAAATTGAATGTAATTGAAAGTAAAAAGGTCAAAAAATGATAACATCACAATGAGTATAAATAAAAGAATAACTAAAAGTGTTGATGTTTTACTGACTCTAAGGGTGAGGACTATGTCAATGGTATGATCCTAGTAAACACCTCGGTCTACCCTACTCCAAATATGATCCACCTTCTACCAATCCTCCTAGTACTCCATAAAACACGCTATTGCTACATAAGACATGACATGTGCTGGAAAAGCCCGTGGATGGATGAGTATAACCCTAATTAGTATAACACACTAAAATTACAAATAAATACAAAAAAGCAAGTAAAATCAACTGTATATAGGTATAATTCCAAATAACAAATAAAATGAATATTGAAATATCCTCAATAGTGACACCATTACATTATGATATCACAACCAACATCCAACCAAAGGATTCTGCTCGAAGCACACTTGTTTTGGGAGAACTCATTTCCCAACCCATGATATCATATGAGACACTATATGAAAAGCTTTAGATCATATGAGTCCCATATAAAGAGAATTTTTTTTCAAGGAAGACTTTGATACCCAGAGATGTGGAAAACACCTAGAACGGATCGGGGGACACCACATATTATGACCAGAACTGACTAGGGGATACTGCACACCCAATCTGGATTAGCCTACTAGGATGGGGATAATTCCTTGAACTAATAGGGGATGCCACATAACTTACTGATATTTCCCACTAGATGTAGGATCAACATTATTATTAATAAGGTATTATAATTCTACAGAATCCCCTAGCGGCGATAGAGGATTTCACTCTAGGCTTGGGGAGGGATACAATACTCTATATGAGAAAAAAACCATTACAGGGGATTACAATCCAGGGATGTTGATATAATCCCATACTGAACCTCCCAAGGAAATGAAGAAGATAACAAAATCCACCTATACTGGTCAAAAAAATGGAAATGAAGGGCCTCAATCACTCTTGATGGGAGTACACAACATGTTTAATGGGGTATATGAAACGTCCATCTACATAAAGTTTTTCTTAGTGGAAGAGCCTCATAAAATTTTTTCCTATATATTAAATAAGTGTATAGTGGTATGAACAGATTGTAGAGACTCACAATACTAGAAATTTTCCTAAAAATATTGTATTAATATTTGGGTATCAATGCTTAGATAGATACTCGATTGGACTCTCCATTTAGAAGTATTCAACATTTGAATGAAACATCATAGAACATATCAGGGACCTACTAACCTATCACCAGAGTGAGTCCACCTACCTCCGTAGTAGGAAGATGTGGTTGTCCCACCAACCTCATGGACCAACCGCTAGTGGACTGACCATCATAGATGGTTATGTTGCTGCTGCTCCCCACGACAGCTCGAGCTATTATGGTTCCATGGTCAACCTTCGTAGTCGGTATCCATTATTAACCACTACAAGGCTCTTCCCGATTTCCCTAGATTTGACCCAAGTTATCCCCATGTCTACCTCGTCTGACCTGACATGGCCCATAGTCTTGGTTCAACCCACTCACTTGGTCCCTCTCACACACGGACCACCTGGATGGTTCTCTCCATCCTACACTCTCTGTTCACTAGACCTGTAGAATCTTCCACATCGGTCACACCCCACATGTCTTCCTATTGCATCCAACATGGCTGTCACCCCTTGAAAAATAGTTGCCACTGCTAGTCCTTTGTGCCACCATGTGCTTCTATAGCAGCACCAGTAGTCCTTTCATCAGACCATCAAACCTACTTAGATGTCCAAAAAAGTGGAAGATCTCAGATTTGATTTCGTCTTGACCTCACAATTGTCAAACAATGCATATTGTCATTAGTTATTCAAAAAAAATGGAATAAATAAATGTTCTTCATTATTCTATAATGAACACCAATGAACATGAATGTTGGAATCCTTCATGGTCTAAATCCCTCCATCTCTATCATTGCATGGCCTTCATTTCATTCTAATCCATGATCTATGATATCATATTGTTTCCCCCACAAAACAGGTTCTTAAAGATCAATTGAATGGGATGAGTTGAACCATGGGCCAACGGAGAACACCCTTGATGAAATGTGGAATTGGGATGGGGGATAAAAATTCCATAAATCAAGAGGAACAATCCTTAATTGGTGTTCATTTCAATCGTGGTTCGTTTGTCATTATAATGATAATATTAAACCATAAAAATATTTAATAAATGAAATTCAACCTCTAAAATCCCCATAAAATAAATCCATTACTACATGACACATGTTCCATGAATCAATCAGTTCATCAATTGATTCACATTAGTCGTATAATTTATGATCATGGAAGTTAAACCATGTAAACACATGACCTTCATCATGTTTTATAGATCTTTGATGATGAATAATGTTGAATCATCATTGTTTATTGATCCTTGATCCGTTGAATCTGAGGTTGGGTTGGTTGACTGATCCACGATCTAACGTCGTTCCCTGGAGAAGATTCTCCGAGGTACACTCTAACTATCCTATAGAATCTCTAGGGATAATTTACTAGCCCTATATTTCCAACATTACAATCTGTTTGATGAGTAAAAAATTGTTATTCCCTTGAAACAAAAAAATTATTTTATTAAATAATTTTATTATTTTCTACTCGCATGACAACATTTGAGGAAAAGCCATTACCAAACAAGGTTATGTCACACACAGGGAAAACACTATATTATGAACTAAACAGTTATCTCATATTTCCAATATGAGTCCCCATTTGTGATTTATAAGGATATAAAAAATGATCATTTTATAAAAAAATTATTTATTTACGATTATGAATTTGGTTAATTTTTCTACTAATGACCCACACTAACCAATGATAGGTCACACCTAGGGTAAATATGTTGTTTTGAAATCAATGGTACCCTCATATTTATCATTCAAGAAATAGTTTAGGAGTTATTTTCCTTATTCAGGAGTACTACGTACCTCTTCCCTTAAATTTTTAAAAACATTTTTTTAATAAAATTCAAGTATGCCGAGCCTCTGACATAATTTTTTAGCTCCTTGTTTCGAAATCAATCAATATAATATCAAAACTAATACCCAAAAAATACAAGTAATTACCTATTTGAATTTTGCGGTCAATATAAATTTTCGTTATTCAAAATATCAAATTAATTTTTCCAAATTCCAATCACAGATATGGATGAAATTTAATTAATATTAAATTCACAAAAAAGATGACAATGTGGGGTTTAAGTAAAAATATCCGAATGATTTCCATGTTTTTATACTGATTTTCAAACTGAAATTGATTAAAATGACCTAAATTGTATTAATTGATAAAAATATTCTATAATTAAACATTAAGAACAAACTAGGACATAATTAAACCTTACAAATAGATTAAGTGAAAATGAATTATTGAATTAAATATTATTATTTTTTGATATTCACTAAAAATGAGTCTACAAAAAAAATTACAATAAATTTACACTAAGAAAATTTTTACATTTATATTCCATATAAAAAGTTTATTTTGACCTATTAAATTTATAAAATGGTCAAAATAGGATTTAAAATGGGTGCTCCATTAAATACCTCTATAGCAACTTAGTGAAAAATATTGGGTTTTTTGTGTAATAATATGTTTATTCTTATGTTATTTATATCAAATATATTGGATAATTATCAAGAATATTTGATTCAATTTATAAAAAATAAATTTCATTGATATTATTAAACAATTGAAATTATTTTTTTTTAATATTAAAGTCTTTTTTGAGAATAATAATATATGTTTTGTAAACAATTGGATTGTATTTTCATTTATAAATATTTGGAAACTAATTAATTAATTTTATATTTATATAAATAATACATTTTTATAAGTTAGTTAATAATATTCATAAAAAGCAGTTTATATCATATTATATTAAATAATAATATTTTAGAAATATATTACTTTTCTGTAAAACTTGTTCTTGAATGTAACACAATCCAATAAAGAAACTCGTTGTTTCATGAGACATACGATAACTCAGTTATGTTTGTTTTGAAAGTGATATCATAGGCTGAATTTATTAAAAATTTTAAATATATTATAATGTCTTTGGGTATTATATTCCCTTACATGGTCGTTGTTACGTTTCATACATGAAATTGAATATAATATTCTTACATTGATTTTTGGGCCACTACAATAGATATCTAAAAGTGCAATGAATAATTGATGGATGGGGTGTCTTTTTATAAGTGAGGATTGGGTAAATTGTATAATTTAAAAAATATTAAATTAATATAATTTTTTTGTCATGCACATAGGGGTCTAAATTGGTAAAATTATTGTCTAAGATGTATACTATTATGAGTCATCTCATAGAAAAAATTGGACGTGTTGTTGTTATATTTTCTAACATGTCATTTAGTTTTACCCCACACCGAACCCTCCCACCCCTCCATTAACCAATATGAAAATTTTCATACTATTAATTTTTTCTATACATTATGGTAAACATTGTTACAAAGATATGATACCATAAATAAAATATGCATGATATTTTAAAATATATGACATTAATTAGACTAAATATTAGTTTTTTTGTGAATTTGAAATAATTTAATAAATTATTATTTAATATAAAGTACCCTTGATGAAATTATTGAATCTATGTATCAAATTTTAATTTAAATACCTAATGACATGGTGGGAGCTTATATATAATCAGTTACCAAATTAAATCAAATATATATATATACATATATATTTCATCGAAAACATTAATTATTTCAATGTATATTACATTTAGTTTTCTAAAATTTAAAATTTTTATTTTTTTAATTACATAATTATTTTGAAATCATTTCCCATGAATTTAATATAATCATTTCATCACTAAAAACTATTAATAAATGTATTTGATAAAAAACAATCATCTTTCAAATTAAGATTTAAAATCAAACTATAAGTTTTATTTAATCGTTTCATCAAATATTATAGATATTAAATTAAGAAAATTGAAATTTTTTTCATTATCTATCAATTAAATATTAAAATTGTCAAGTTCATTGAAAAATGTAAAAATATTCGTATACCTAAAATTTGAATTAATATATATTAACTAGTCTAAACCAATGAAATGAAGTCATCTCTTCAGTATCATTTTATTGACTTATCAAAAAAATTATCCATTATTTCCCAACATACACTAATCATAGTGAACATTATTTACTATTACTAAAATAAATATTAATTAAAAATAAATGAAAACAATTTTTTTTTTTTTGAATTATCATACCAAATATGGAATCCATTTTTCTAGATTCTATTCCATTATTTTGTAGAAATTTCTTTAAAATTTAAAAGAAAAATAAAACAAAAAATTATTTTTCAAGAAAATACATTTTCAGGTATAATTTTTTATTCCAATTCAAATATAAAACTCATTCCAAAGAATATAATTGAATTAATTATTATATTAATGAGATAATTTTATTTATCTATTTTAATCCAAAATTAATCTTTCTAAATTATTGAGAAAATAATAATTTTATTAATAGAAATTAGTGTTTTCAATTTTTTATTGATTAATAAAACTTTTTAAGGAAAACAAAAATATCACACAAAGAAATGTTTTTATGTTGATTTAGAAAAAGAAGTTTATTTTGCAAGAAATAAATTTCCTAAAATTTTAAGAATGTAAATATTTATTTTTCTCATATAAGGAATAACATTAATATTGATAAAATCATATATTTGATGAATAAAAAAAAATTCAAAATAATTGTGTTTTTTTTCAAAATCATTAGGCGGTAAATATTTAATTGAATATAACATCAATATATATTCTATAATGAGGTTATTCATATTCATATTTTCCAATTCAACTTCCAGTTTATAACAGTGACACAATAATATTTCAAAGTTCATTTAGGATTGGTGTGGTGTGTTATAAATGCTATCGAGCATAGTGTTATTAAAAAATTCAGAGATTACAATATTCTATCAAATAAAATTTTCATTCTTCAAATTTCAATGAATATTACCTTCTAAATAGAGGAGGATGTTTCATATTCATTACATCTGAAGGTTCGCTTTTGTATATTCTATTTTATGAATTATCTACTGTACCTTTACTAGTAGATTCATGTCATTGTTTAATAATTTTTCAACAGTGTTAAGAACATGGATATGATTTCATCATTTGATAGATTAGTTTCCAGTTTAATTTCTTCATAAATTGGAGAATATGTTGGGTCGAGAATATAATTCATTAATAAGGAGACATGGAACACATCATGTATTTTAAAGAGTGTTGGTGGAAATTTCAAGCGGTAAGCCACCACTCAAATTCATTCTAAAATTCCAAAATATTTCATGTACATTGAGATCATTTTTCCCTCAATAACAAACCTCATACCACTATTCTAGGGGGATATATTAATAAAAAATGATCTCCAACTTAAAAATCAAAATATTTACTTTGATTATCAATATAAAATGTTTTAATTCATTGAGATGTGCTAACATGAGTCTGACTAGTATTTTCTTCTTCATTATCTCCTCTGTACGATCAGAACCAATATATTTTATTTTCTAAAACAATCCCAAAAAGTGGTCGTACAACATCTAATTCAATATAATTCATCACATGGTTGAATTTGAATACTTTAATGGATGCTATTATTAATTTAAAACACAAAAATAATTAATAATGATCCAAAAATCCTTGAAATAAAAGTGAAAATTTCATAATAAAACCTTTTAGTTTTTTGATATTCTCTTTATAATTTCCATTAGTTTGAGGGTGATAGGATTTCCTAAAATTGAGTGTAGTGTCAAGATCCTTCTGGATACTTTCCTAGAATTATGATGTAAAAGATGGATCCAAATGAGAAATAATTGATATAGGTAGAACATTAAGTCTTACAACATCATTAATATGGAACCTTGTGAGTCATTTAAGAGTAAAACCATCTATTATATAGAGTAAATTTGAAGATATTTTGAGGTGATCACTGATAACCCATATATCACCATTCCTTCTAGGATCCTTTCATAATATAGTAATAAATACATATTTATGTGATCCCATTTTTTATAGAAATAGATATAGGTTTCATGATTCATCTATGATGGAATCTCACTGCCTTAACTTGATGAAAAAAAAATCATGTGGAAACATAATCAGAAATTTATTACATAATATTTTACTAGAAAAAATTGTTCCTTTAAATTTATATATGAAATATTTCTATCAAAGATTTTGGATAAATTTTAACTGTGAAAATCATGAAATAATTTGATTTTTAGATCAGGTATATATGATACAAATTACATCTTTCCAAATTTGATAATGACATACTCATATATGAAGTCTTCCAATTTTTCATATATCATGGATATAATAATCATTTGAATATTATCATCACTAGGATGAGAACTGTTTATGTTTTTTCCAATAAATATGATGTGACAATCATTTAAGAAGGGGTGATGTTTCCACTTCCATTAAAATTCATATATACATACCTTTTAAATACAAGATCATTATATCTTTCTAAATAATTATATTCCCAAGAACTCCCTGATCTTTTTTATATAATGAATCTACAAATTTATTTCCCTTCCTTAGGTGGTATTGTATATAGAAATCATAATTCTTGAATATCTCGATTCATTATTATTGCCTCAATATGATCAATTTATATGAAAACATGCATTTGAAAATCTAATGATCATAGTATATCAAACATATTTCAACATATAAATAATGTCTCTATATATTAGTTAAAAATTTTATTCCATCCAATTTAATATCATGAGTTAGATTGTTCTGTTCATGAGTATATAATTGACATGATGTATATGTAATAAAATTTTCATTATTTATGAGAAAAAAACAAATTCCTTCATCAGCGAATCACTATGAATAAAAAATCCATAAATTTATGATGGTTGAGTAAAAAATTATATAATTTAATAATATCCTCTTCAATTTTTAAAAAAATTCTTCACATTCCTTTTTTCCATGTGAACTTAACCACATTACTATTAATCATGTTTAATTAGTTATCCATACTATAAAATTTTTTATAAAAAATTAATACTAACATGATAAACAGAGGAAAATATATACATCAGATATGTTTGATGATGTAGGGCATTTAATGATTATATTTTTTTCTTTACATGATCAACTGAAATTATGTCATTAAAAAAGTATTTCCAAGAAAATAAACTTATTGAATCCAAAATCCAAAATCCCAATATTTGATATATAGTGATTTCTTATAATATTATCATGAATGATCATTAAATGATTATCATTACTGAATAAGATTATATATTACACAAATATATCATCAATAAATAATATAAAAATATTATCATGATATTCCTTGAAAAATCAACACATTGGATAAATAAAAAATGGTGTGTATTAGTTAACAAGAATTTAGTTAAAGTAAACTCATAATGACAATAAATCATATGATAAATTGTCTTCAAACTATATTACATCATTACTTATAATTGATGATACACACAACTATGTTCAATCATTAAAATAATTGTGATCCATTAAGTTGATCATATTATTATTAAATTCATGGTGGAGGATATATTTTCTTTATCATAATAACCTTGATTTCCCTATAATAAATCCACACCCAAATAAATTATATATTTGTTGTTAATGAAACAAACATGGATCCCCATCGTGAAATTATATACAGAAAAAATACAATTTCCAAAATATCTAGTATTTTTTTTTAAAATCTATTAATTCTATAGTATTCATTCTACATGAAGTATTTGATATCTGTCTGGAATCATGAATTAGTCCTATAAAACAACCCATTTTTTGTAATTAACCATCTATTTTTTAATTTTATGTGTATGACGTAATTTGGATATTTTCGATATAGTTTTGATGAGGGTTGAAGTGTTTTTGGGGATATTATAAAGGTGAATTATTTTTGAATGATTAGTAGAAACCATACAATACCTCTATGATACCATGAAATTGGAAAACCCTAGTCAATATAAAACAACCATAATCTTTAATACACAGTTGAATATGATTTATTACATATTCATAAACTTATGAAAAATCATAGGATAGAGAGGTCTAGTTTCTATGGAAATTAAGATCATTACATAAAAAAACATAAAATACAACATATTTATTGGAAACTTCTTTTACATGACCACAACATTCCTTCATACATAGTGTTGCATGGGATAACCTGAGGACATACATAAGAAAAGGGTGATATATAAATCCCAGTAAAGGAGTAAACAAGACATAACATTTAAATTTTAGGTGAATATGAATATTAATGGAGCATTAGAGAAACATGAATATAAAAACATGATATATCATGATTATGATAACATGGAAATGTGTCCATGATATACAACATGATATTATAATGATCCAAGGCTCATTGCACTTGCATTACCATGAGTAACCCATTCAATGTACATGAATTTTCATGAATGACTCTCCTTGTAATTGTATAAAAATTATTAAAGCCTCATTGAACTTGGGGTATCATGATACTGGTCATTACCCAATGCATTGGAGTGCTATCAGGGTGCACCCTTCACAAACATTTCGGTTCATGAATAAGTGTGACATATGGATCATATAACAAAGAATCATTCAACATCAAAAGGTATTCCATGATAAATGAATCTGGAATACATATATATAACTACCATTAAATAATTATATATTCTTAAAGGTGAATACCCTTGATAAAGAAATGGGCATGGTATTTACAACACAATAATTTTGGCTTGGAAAATTGGGTTGTGATTTCAGCAGCATAACGTCGTCAAATGAAAATTCATAAGTTTGGGTGATAAGGGAGATGGAGGTATCTCATCATTTTTACATGAAATATACAGTATGGGGATTAGGGAACACAATATCCCAATATATGAAATGGAATTTTATGTAAAATATCTGGGAAATATTTGAATGGAAATAAGATGAGATAAATTGCTTATAGAATTTTATCATGGTAATGAGTGTACAAGTAAGGAATTAATGAAAGGGAAAGAGGAATCTGATCATTCAAAAATAATGATGTTAGAATGGGGGATGTGTGGAATCATACCCAAACATTTTTAATTGAATGTAGTAGGGTATTAAAACATAAATAAACTTGGATAAAAATGAGAAAGGAAGGAATCCCTTAAATGAGTGTGTGACAACATGAGCTTGTAGAGGATATTATTGGGAGATTATGGTGCTTTAGGAGGATTCTAGAGAGATGAGGGAATATTAGGGATGTGATCCATGGATTTATAGTGAAGATAAATGGGTTATGGGGTTGGATTATATAGGAAATGAGAGGTAAATTATTTAATATTTCACAAACATTGGTTTTGGAATATATATAATTAAATATTCAAAATAAAAAACCTTATCAAGTTTTTTCCCATGGGTTTATCGAAAAGTGGATTGGAAAATATTATTTTAGATGGATAAGGTATGATGTTATTAAAATATTAGGCTTTGTTATGTGGAGTTGAGTCACACTCTTAAGGAAATAATTTTAAAATGATAAAATATTTTATACGTGTTAGAGGGTCCACTAAGTCATTTTAAAATTAATAAAAAAATATACAATCACATTATTTTAATGTTAAGACATATATTTTCTGAATGTATCTTTTTTAATATTTTATAAGATCACTATTGGGTCATTATGAGGTAATAAAACTCATTATATATTTATAAAATATTTAATTTTTATCCAAATGTTTTATTGACTCAAAAAATAATCAAAAATTCACTGTTGGATAATTTTTAAATAATGATTCCAAAAATAATATTCATTTTATCTGGATAATTTTTTAAATATGTGAATATTCACTATAAAAAGAAAACCTAAATATATTTAAACTACAATTGTTTTGACAAAAACTATTTTCAAACATTGAAAAAAATTACAATTTAATTCATAAAAATTAAATGATCATTTATATATAATGAAAAAGTAATTTTGTAAAAAAATTTATTAAAATATTATTTAATTCATAGATCTATTAATTCACTAAAACCATTTTATTAATTCAATTTCAATATTAACTAAGAATACTATTTGTGATTTTCAAAATAATTTACAATGTATCAATAATAAAATAAATGTATATTCATTATCCTACATGAAAAATAATGCCCATAAACATAATAGTATGACCTTGTTACATTTCCATTTATTACATCATCATATCCCCTAAGAGTTTTGTGAGTGATGGTGGGGCTTTCTTAGGGCCATTCAATGACCATGGTTTGGGCCATGATCTCAATGAGCTTGAAATTATCCCATAAACATTTTTCACATAGGCTTAAGTTGTTGGATCTCAACTGGGTCTTTGTCTAGGAAAAATCCCAAAAATGTTATCTCCCTCGAATGATCTAATAATTGGGCTTCACAGGGATCGATCCAACATGTTTAGGCCATCAAATCATTTTTCTATGTTAAAAGGATTTTTTAAAACCCTATATATAAACTAGTCATTGGATAACAATTCAGAAACTATATTATCAATAGTTATGATACTTAATGGTCATTTAATCCCAATAATAATAAAAAGTGCATGTGTTTTCTAAAAGAAATTAAAATAAAGGTAATTTTATTCATGCATTTTTTGGTCTTTACAACCTTCCCCCCTTAAAAAATATCTCCCACTAAATTTCCATTTTCTACACTAAAATATATGAGGTAAGTCATTATCATTAATTCTTTTGGTTCCCACATTGCTTCTCCAAACATGTGGGTTTTCCACCACACCATGATGAGGGGCATTGTCTTATTTCATATAACTTTTTCCCTACTATCTAAGATCTTCACTACCTTCTCCTAATAGAAGGGTAAATTCTCCAATGGTACCACCTCTTGATTGAGTACATGTGTTGGGTCAGGTATGTACTTTCTCATGAGTGATACATGGAATACATCAGGCACTTTAGAAATGTTTGGTGGGAATTCTAGTTAATAGGCCACTAGTCGAATGTAATCGAGAATCTTAAAAGAGACAATATAAATTTGACTAACCATTCCCTTATTCCAAAATATCATAATTCTCTTCCATGGTGATATGTGGAGGAATACCATATCTCTAACATCAAAGTCTAGGTTTGGTCGATGAATATCAGCATAGATCTATTATCGACTCCTAGAATATTTAATGTGATTCTAGATGGTCTCAACCTTCTCCAAAATTTCGTAGACCATTATTGGGGCAATAAGTTTTCACTCCCCAACAACATCCCAACATACCAGTTTTATGAACCTCTTCCCATAAAATACTTGATAATTAGCCATTTGGATGCTTGAGTGTAAACTATTATTGTATGAGAATCAACCTGAGGAAGTTGTTGATCCCATCCCCCTTTTATGTCCATTGATTATGTTCTCAACATGTCCCCAAGTGTTTCGATATTACTCTCAGGTTGGGTATCGGTTTGAGGATAATAAGCCATACAGAAGTTCTGCTCGGTATTCAGTGCATTTGGAGACTCTTCCAGAACACGAAGGCGAATCTTGGATCTTGATCGGATACAATCGACACAAGTACCCAATGAAGCCATACCACATATCTGATATATATTCGTTCCAGTTGATGAAAGTATAATTCCGCTCGGATTTCAATGAAGAGTGATGTCTTTGAAAGACGATCCACAACAACCCATATAGAATTTTTTACTTTGGATGTATTTGGAAGTATGATAAAAAATACCATGATGATGTTGTCCCATTTCTATATTGTTATTGGTATTGGTTTCATAATCCCCTTATACTTCATACCACAACCTTTACATTCTATCATAATAGTCACATTGATGTTTAGTCATCTATCTTTATATTCATGTTATCCCACCAATAATTCTCTTGGAGAACTGAATATATAACTGTGATTCATAGGTGAATGGAGAAATTTGAACTATGTGCATCATCCAAAAGTTATTTCATTAACTCTATATTTATGGAACACATATTCTTAACCCATATCCCACAATTACTATTCATTAAAATTGAACTTTGAGGATTACTCTTTTCTAATAGATTCCACTTTCATCTAATTTCCCACATCATCCTTTTGAGCAACCATTATCCTTTCCAAAAAAGATGGTTGTGAAATAATTTGTGAAAGTATTAATGTTGTTCCCTTCTTTATGGTACCCATTCCCGTCTTCATCGAATATAAGAACATTGGATCCTTTTCAATTAACATCAATTATATAATCACCCGGTCCTTTATACATAGAGCATATGCCACCTTGTTATCTTTTCTAGGGGGACAACGGATTGAGTAGTCATAGAATATGATCATCCATGTCCATCTTTATTGGTGTATATTAAACTCTTTATGTGAGAATATATACTAATGGATTTTTTGATCTGTATATTTTTCACACTTCTCCCAAAAGACGAAATGTCACCAAATTTTCAAAACAAAGATTATTGAAGCCAAATCATGGTAATGTGTTGGATAGTTCTGCTGATGAACATTACATTTACTTGAAGCATAGTCTAGGACTTTGTCATTTTATATCAATACATATCCCATTACCTTCTTTCTAGCATCACTAAATACCAAAAACAATTCTCCACTTGTGGGTAGTGTAAGCACGAGGAAAGTAATAAGCCTCATATTCAACTCCTTGAATATCTCTTTGCATTCATCATTCGAAGAAAACATGACTCCCTTATAAGTTTGACCTTTTATAGAGATTCACCATCATGAGAAATTTCTCAAAAATAAATAATAATATCCCAATAACCCAAGAAAGCTACATATATTTGTCATAAAGTTTGGTCTTAGGCATCCCTCAATTTCATTTGACATGAAGGGATCCACAGATATCCCATTATTTGTGATGATATGATATAAGAATGAGACTTCCTTAGACCACTAATCACACTTTTTTGTACCTTTCATAGACCTTATCCTTTTACAAGGTCTCTAGTATAGTTTATATATGATCCCCATGATCCTCCATGGTCTTAGACTATATTATAATATCATCAATAAAGGCTTTGATAAATTTGATGAGGTAATCTATAAATACTCTATTCATCAAGAACAATAATATTTTTGGAGCATTACTGAGTCCGAATGGAATTACTATGAGTTAATACTGCTCGTACCTTATACAAAAAGTAGTCTTGTGGATATCCTCTTTTAAACCCATACATGGTAATATCCCAATCGTATATCCACCTTGTAGAAGTATTTTTTACCACATATCTAATCAAAAAAGTCATCAATTCATGGTAGATGATACTTTTTCTTTATCATGATTTTTTATAGCTCACGATAATCAATACAAAAGAACATTGAACCATCCTTCTTCTTGACGAAGAGGACTGGTGCACCCCAAGATGAATCACTTGGGTGTATAAAACCTTTCTCTAGAATCTCCTATTGTTATTTCATTAGCTACTCAAGATCCACATCAGCAATTCTATTTGGTGTCTTGGATATAAAAAATGCCCCAGGTATAAGATCAATCATGAATTTAACATCTCTTCTAGGAGGAAGACCATGAAATTCCTCAAGAAACTCATCGTCGAATTCCCTCAGAAAAGGCATGTCTTACCTAATGGTTCCTTTATTAGAATCAATCATATGAGAAGGATACACATTATTATATGGAATTAATAACCATTTCATAGAAGATGGTACTAATGAAGATTCATCCTCCTCCTTGAACATTTACAAAATCAGGCATCGATTAACCACATGGAGAGTGATTTCCATCTCACAACAAAATATGTCGGCTCTATATAAATAAAGAAACCCATGCCATTAATTCAAAAAAATTCCACCAGAGGAAGTATATCATGCTTTACTGGGAAGTTCGATCCAAAAATTTGGAAAGGGGAGGAGTTTAATTCATGGGATGAAATAATTTCCCCATTTTCCATTCTCATCAACATCACTACTTCCATGATTTGTGGTGGTTTTTGGATTTTTCTACTAAACATTCAGGATATAATAGAATTTATAGAACCATAATCAAAATTTATATACGTCAATCTTGAATGAATAACTTGAGTACCATTCACCACCTTATTGTTGTGATTTACTTTAGTAGTAGTGATGACAAAATTACTTCCATTCTACCTTGGAGGATATTTCATTACTCTGAAAACCCTTGCCTTATAGTGCTGGTTTTAAACGTTCTTTAGTTCTTTGATGTTGTACCAATGAATAGTATGTTAAGGGTCTAATTTTACTTTCCTCTCCTTTTTCAAAACACTGGGTTTTCATCTTCTTATCTCAATGATTCCCCATAGATTTTCAGATCCATATTTTGATATTTAGGGCACATCAAAAAAATTCAATGTTTTCAAGGTCCCGAATCACTAGGGATTTCCATAGGATATGATTTATCCAACCAAAGAAGCGGTCAACCTTACATATATGGGTAACTTCAAAGTAGGAGGTGTATCATGCATTCCATTTTATTTTTTTATTATACGCTTCAATAGAATCATTGTATTTTTTCATGAGGGCCTAGAAGGACCTTTCCATCTTATGTGAGAGGTGTGAGGAAAATATTTATCGAAAAACATTTTTTAGAAATCATTTTAATCGAATGCCTTGATCGCTTCCTCAGGCTTCATATTTTTAATCAACTTCCACCATTGACCAGATTCACCTTCCATAATATAAGAATCCAAGAGAACCAACTCTTGTTTAGAACATTGAATTATGGAGAATATCTTCTCAATAAAGTCGATACATTGTTTGAAGATTGAGGGATTAGATGATCCATTGAAATTAGGAGGCCTTTGTCACATGATACTCTTGATTGTGGCTTGTTCTTTCATCGGGGGGGGGGGGGGGAGTTGAAAATTTCTCTAACCCATGTTTCCACTCAGAACATGAGTTAACTAAGAGAGTGTTGTGACAATGTTTGTGATTCCTGCTCCCATCAGATTGGACATCTCATTAATATAGTCATCACATTGATCTTCACATCAGTTGTTAGCCTGAATCCTCCTATTACCAGCCATTAGATAAAATAAAAGGAATGTTTTCATCAATTTTATTAACCATATAAAGGGGAACCCTCTGAAAAAAGAGATAACATATATTTTACATTGATTTCCTTATCTTATGAATATATAAGCTTCAATCTATGTTATCCATTATCTACTTCCCCATAAATATTATTAGTTATGTTTTTATTCCCTTAATAATGGTTCATAATAATAATATCAATTTACAAATAATATCCCCTAATAGTGTCAAAAATAGTGAAAATGGCCCATTTTTAGGCACTAGTTCGCATTCGAGTCTAGATAAATGTAGTATTTTTTGGGTTTACCCATAGATGCATGTATGATAGAGCCACCTCTTCTTATTCGTATCTAGGCAGGGATGTATTTTTTGCATAAACCATTTACTCAATAATCACCGAAATTTAGGGATTATTTTCTCATACTACGTCTTATCCATAAGAATTTCTCTAGAGTTTTATAACACTAATCCCAAAAATAACTAAACCTATCATTTGATACCAAATATAACAACACTTCTCTTTAGTATGCACATTAACATGATTTATTACATAAACATTAACATAATATAACTCTAAGGAATGATAGGTATTATTTCATTGGAAATTTGGAGCATCCAATAACAACCTAAAACATAAAATAAAACATCTTAATTGAAATTTTTTTACCTAACCACAACATTCCTTCATACATAGAAATGCATGATATATCCTAAGAACATACCTAAGAAAATGGTGACTTACATAGACCAGTATGGGTGTAAAAAAGGAATAACCCAAAGAATAAAGAAAATTTTAGGCAATAAGAACATAAATGGAGAATAATATAAACATGAACCAAAAGGCATGATATATCATGATTACCATAACATGGAAATGTGGCAATGTCATACAATAAGATATTAGCACAGGTTAAGGCACATTTCACCTAGGTTACCATGAGTAAACCCTTATTACACATTAATTAGTTTGATTAAAACCTCATTTCACATGTATTTGAAATCATAAACCCTCATTTAACATGTCATATCATGATACTACACATTACCCAATGCATTGGAGTGCTATCAGGGCACAACCTTCACAAACATTACCTTTCATGAATAAGTGTCCCATATGGATCCTATATCATGGAACCATTTTACATCATATGTAATTCCACAATTAAGGAATGGGGAATACATAAATTTGAGGACAATTTAATATATAAGTGAATAATGTTGAATGCCCTTGATAGAGAAATATGTATGATATTCACTACACGATTTTTTGGGCTTGGAAAATCATAGTGAAAATTTGGTAGCCTAACGATATGACATAAAAATTCATAAAAAATGTTTTATGGGAGATAAATGGGAGTATAAAAATATTTACTTGAAATAGAAATTATGTGGATTAGGGATCCTAATATCAAATCATTGGAAATGGACTTTAGATATATAATATTGCAGTGATACTTGAATGGAAATAAGAAGAGTGAAACCCCTTAAGAAATTTCGGCATGGTAACGAGTGTACATGAAAAGAATTAATTAGAGATAAAGTGGAATATAATAATTAGAACAAAATTAGTGAACTATTATGGAGGTTTTAAATCAAAATCCAAAATTTTAAATTTAACATAAACGAGTATTACAAATAAAGAAACATTGATAAAAATGAAAAAGGAAGGAATCCCTTACATTATTTTGGGACTTTAAGGGCTTGAAGAGGGACTTATTGAGAGCTTGGGGATCCATGAGAAGATTAGATAGAGTTAAGGGAATATTAGGGTTGTTCTACATGGATTTTCAGGGCATAGAATCGGGATATTTGGTGGTTTTATATAGGAAATGAGAGGGGAATAATTTAATATTTCACAAACATAGGATCTAGAATATTTATAATTAAATTTTCAAACACACGAACCATACCATGGGTTTTCCCAGGGTTTTTTCCAATGTGGAGTGTAAAGAATTATTTCATATGGCCAATGTACGAACAATTATAATATTATGCTTTATTATGTGTAGGTGAGTCATACTCTCAAGGATATCATTTTAAAAAGGTAAAATATTTTATAAATATGGGAGGGTCCACTAAGGCATTATAACATTAATAAAGGAAATCTAAAATAAAATAATTTTAAAGGAAAAAAATATTTTAGCCGAATATACTTTTTATAGTATATTATTACATCACTATTGGGTAATATGATGTCATAAAAACATGTTATATTTATACGGTATTTAATTTTTACCCAAAAAATTGATTGTCTTAGAAAATTATAAAAAATTCACTATTGGATAATATCAGCATCTAGATTCAAAAAATAATATTCATTTTATTTAAATGATTTTATAAATATTTTAATTAAAATATTTAATAGAAAAACAAACATTTATTGAAAATTGATGGGTTTTGACAGACACAATTTTCAAATATTAATTAAATTTACAACAGACTTCATAAAAATTATATGATCTTTTATATTTAATAAAAAAATAATTTGTTAATAATATTCTATTAAAATATTATTTAATTAAAAAATCTATTAATTCATTAAAAGATGATTCTAAATTTAATTTCAATATTAACATAAAATACAATTTTTTCTTTTCTACATCATTTACAATGTAACAATAATAATATCAATATATATTAATTATCCTGTACCAAAAATAATTCACATAGTCATAATTATATGGTTTTATTACATATCCATACATTAAACCATAATATTCTCTAATAGTATGGTGTGTGATAGCGGGTATTTCTTTTTGTCGTTCAGTGAACATGGTTTGGGCCATGATCTCAATGAGCACTAACTTTTCCCATAAAAAGTTTCACATATGCTTAAGTTTTTGGATCTCGATATGTGATTGGTCTAGGGAAAAGATCATATATTCTAAATCCCTCGATTGGCTTGATAAATGGGTGTCAAAGGGAACAATATTATTAGTCAAGGCCATCACTTCTTTTGTTTGTGTTAAATGGATTTATTAAAACCCTATATATAATAAATTCATATTATCAATGTTAAATGACTATATAATCAACAATAATGATACATTACAATAAT
Source organism: Viscum album (assembly GCA_963277665.1). Classification (NCBI taxonomy): domain Eukaryota; kingdom Viridiplantae; phylum Streptophyta; class Magnoliopsida; order Santalales; family Viscaceae; genus Viscum; species Viscum album. The sequence goes on along the minus strand of OY728159.1, from coordinate 831,443,409 downwards.
TTAATCCCAATAATAATAAAAAGTGCAGTGGTTTTCTATTAGACATTAAAATAAAGTGTACATTATTCATGATTTTTGGGTCGTTACACACGGGGTTGGTGCATGGTGGTGGCATGATTTGGGAAAATTGTGCTGAAACATAGGAGGAAAAGTTCATATGTGAACTGATGGGATGAAAACGGTTAGAACATGGTTTGTAAAAAAATGTAATCTAACCGACTGATGGTAGTTTTTAGGCCATATATGAAGCAAATTTTGTGCAAGATTTTCCAAAATGTGCTCTTTAAACATGAATAATTAGAAATTTGATCCGAATTTTATGTATTTAATTCGATTTATCCTCTAAGAGAATTTATTTTCATCTAAACAAACCCACACTCAAAATCATATTCCAATAAAAGGGTGGAGCCCATTCCCCTTGAGGTGGGAGTAATATTTTGGTTAATCATTGTGTGTTAGAGGCTCAGATTCTGTGGAATGTTCCAGTTCATAGTTTTATTCTTCTTATTTATCCATCATCCATATTTTGGATTCTTGGATAAAATCAATACATGAAATATTTAGGATGGTTTTGTGTGTTTGACTGCATGTATGGACATGAAATGGGTCATGCCAATTTGATTTAGATAAGGAATTACATAATAGATTTTTTTCTTTTCATGGAATTCCAATTTTCAAAAAAATATTTTTGATTTGTTATAATCATTGAATTTTTTTATAAAAATGTTTTATATAAAATATTTTAAAAAAATTTTATAACATGTTCTATTCTAGTGGCCTAATTAAGGAAATTATACTACGTTTTATACCAACACCCATATTAGGCACATTGGTACATTTTGTATATGTTTTATATACAGACACTGTAAAATTCAAGATATATCATTTCCTTTTTATGATTCTTCATACCTTGGATAGGACATGAGGAGTTGAATCTAGGAACTTGTAAGGGAGTTGAATTTGGATGTACTATTTGTATTTGGGTGGTTGTTTTTAGATTACTCATTGTATATTTATATGTTTAATCATTATAAGTTGGTAATGTTTTCATTTAAAATTAATTTTAGTTTTTGAAAAATTTTCTCAAATATAATTTACTGTTTTCTTCATTAATATTATTATTAGTTTCATTGATTTCCATAAAAATAAAAAATACTCTCCCAATTCATATGAAATCCATGGAATTTATTTCAATTTTTTTGTGTCATTAGGATATCAACTAATTCTAGGTAAAATGTCTCTAAATCTTCTCAAGCCAATGGGTGACAGTAGGGATGTCAGAAATGGTATCATTTTGTTCAGTCTAATAGTTATAAACAATTATGGCTTTTTTCCTTTAGTTGCGATTGTACAAATATATAGGAATATCATGACATGAAATGTAGAGTATAAAAAGGAATAGCTAAACTATTTATTCCTGACATTATGTTACATGGTAGTTGGGTAAATATGTATTCATATATGCATGTTGGAGTTATAACTTCATATTAATTGGCTAATAAAATCAGAAGAGAATGATGTGAATTTATAGAAACGACATCATAATAAGAGTAAAAATTTTATTTTGAGTACCTATTGAAGATTTTATGGGAAACTACTATTTTTTGAATATGGTTTGATTCTCCAAATATTGGTGAAATATTTAAAAATTATTTGAAAAAATGATAATGTGGAATTTTTGAAAGAAATATTTTGACATTTGTTATACATTAAAGTGAAATTGTTAATCCTTTAGTTTATAGCGAGTGAGACTAAATTTTTCTTTTTGTTCATTGTATAAAATGGGACATGTTATGAATAGTTGAAATAAACTATAAGAGTATAATAAAAATGTGGGTTCACTTGATCCACAGGTGATCCAATATCTAGTTCAATGTTGTGTAATAAATTTTCATTTTCTGAAGAGAATAAATAGGGGGTATGATTTAAGGAAAATGGTTCATTCCATTTTGATCAAGAAATATAATCTACCCATATTTCAGGGTGATTTAGAACCGTAAATAGAAGAGGTGTGGATGGATTGTATGAATCAAATATAGTATTTCTTAGGCAACCAATTGAGTTGAATTTAATGTTTGAAATATATACATTGGAGGATTTAGAATCCAATGGTTTAAATTGTGAGTTTTGGGTAAATTATACAATTTAATTGTATATGATGATTTTTTAGAATTATACATTACAAAATTTAAATCCATTTACATTTATAAATATCATTAATAATATTTTATTATTATTAAATAAGATAAAATCTTAGTTAATTAGTATGTAGATAAATTCATGAATTTAATACACATTTCACCCTATGTTCTTCCATATGTGTCCTGAAAAGAATGTATTTTTGTATAGGAGATAATGTCAAAGATGTAGTCAATTATTTTCATGCTTTCTATCATGGATTATATACATATATGTAATAGTGAAACAGTGGAAGAAATATAAATATTAAGAACTATGGGTGGAGGATGTGTATTGATACCAATAAGAAATGGTGGGAACTCAAATTATGTAAATAATTGGAAGAGGTAAATCTTTTTCCATGGTAGTGGAATGACTCCAAATCTAAAGGATGGATCAGTGGACATTCCTCTGAAACCCAATAGTATTAGGGGATGACTTTAATGTGTTTAATTGAATCAAATCCTACGATATTGTACAAAACCACCTATAACATGTCATAATTTATACTAGATGGGACAACTTCAGTGATATTTTCACAGTGATCCAAAATCAGGTGATTGAGACACAACTCATGTTCACAAAAATAGCATTCTTTGACGAGATGAAGGAAAAAGGATAGTTCTCTTCAGTAGAAATACGGAATCCATGGTGATTATAGGAATACCATGACTCTACGAGTAGTGAAATATCAATAGGATGATAATGGCCAAAGTGTAGAAAGTATGATGTTTTATAGAGTTAAGAAATTTATTATGTATGATCAACTTGAACCATAAATGGGGAAATGATAATTTTGTTTGAATTCTACATTTATGGTATATTTTTGGATATATGGTAATCCCATTACACCATTAATTATAATGTTATTTGTCTTTTGGTTTTAATGTTTAGAAGTATCCTTATATTTTGGAAAATCAAAATCTTCTTGGCCAAAAAAATGTGGATCCATTGTTTAAAAATCTAATTCTATTAAAATAATTGAGGATAAATTGACATGAAATTTATTTTTTACATGAGATGGATTTATATAAAATAATCTTGGGTATGGATTGGTTTGTAATGTTTAAATCTCACATTGAATATTATAACTAAATATTATTTTTTTTAATGGAGATGAATTTATGCATCTATTTATAGGAATTAGAATGTAATGGAAGGTACAATTAGATTTTTGGCACCAGCATTTGGAATTATATATTACTAGATGGTATTTATATCCACAAAATGGGTGGTTGATCTTGATAAAGATCCTTTTACAGTAGTTATTGATAAGTTTCTAAATGTTTTACCATGAATTTATTAGTGTTTCAACCCCAAAGTGATGTGGAGTTTACAATTGATATCTTACATTGGACGAGTCCTTTATCACTAAAATATTATTAGATATAACAAGAAAAATTAATGGAATATAAATTATTAAATAAAGTTTTATAAATAAAAGCATTTATTTGGACTAGTACATCTACATGAGAATAACCAATTTTTTGTTGAAAAATGTGGATATAACTCTTTGATTTTATTTACATTATCATAATAAAAACCATGTTATGATAAAGAATGATTATCAACTTCCACAAAATGATGGTTTGTTGAATCAACTGATTGTAGATCGATGGTACTCTAAAATTTAACAGTGTTCGGGATATCATCAATTTCGAGTTACAAAGGATGATAATACAAAAAAATATCTTCCAAGTGTACATATCGACCTTACAAGTATGTGGTTTTGCCTTTCAATCTTACAAATAGTCCAGATATCTTCATGTAATTGAGGAATTAGGTATTTTAAATATATCTATATTTTTTTGAGGGGTTTGAGGCTAACATACTGGTGTATTCTAGGATAATGGTTAATCAATCACAATAAATGGAGATAGTGGTGGTAATTTTGTGGAAGCATAATTGGATTTAAAAACCACTAATGTGTGAATTTTTGTGTGTAACACCCTGAGATTTTATGAGAATTATTCTTTGTCATGTCTTTTGTGGTACTCTTCACCATGATTATCTTTCACTATACGCAACACCGTATTAGATTTTAGTATAAGAAACACTATTCTTGGCTTGTGATGTACACAATTTCATGTTCATTTGATTAAAATTCATTTTACACAACCCAAGCATTGTTTTTTATCAATGTATAACTGAAATATATTATACGCAACACCAACAGAAGCATGCCTGATACACAACCCTGACATGGCTTGCATTACACACAAGAGCGACTTTCGTCGATAGCGGGTGTTGTACACAATAATGAGTTTCACTAAACAAAATATTATTATAATATTACTATGAAAGAGCCGTGATGAATTTTATTAACTAAATTTTTAGTTTTATAACATTATAATTCATCTTATATATTTTCTAGATCATGGTATGAGAACAAAATATATTTTTCAGGTAAAATAAGTATTTTTCAAAAAATTTAGTTTTTCCACCATTTGATGGCACACCCATTTTAAATATAATTTTTAATAATTTTATAAGTTCAATTTTAAAAAATAAACTTCTTCTTGTGAATTGGGATATAACAATTTACATTGGGTAATGTATTGATATTTTTCTGGTAACGTTCATATTTTGATGAATAGTAAAAATATGCTAAATTTTAATTTAAAACAATTTTTTTCATCAAAATAGTTTTATGGATAAATTATAATATTGAATTGTTTTAAAATATAAACTGATTAAATTTTTACCATTTAATATAATTCAAGTCATTATCAATAATATTACATTGAATTCATAGGTAAAAATATTTCAATCTTTTACAATGATTTATCTTTTAAAACCCATTTTCTCAACAACAAGATTAATTTTAAATCATTTACTGCATCATCTGTGTATTGATTTTGGAAAAATGTATTCCATATTTGGAATCAGACTGTCCAAATTATGTTAATAGGCTAATTTTTATTTTTGGGCATTATGAATAGTAACTACGGTAAATTTTATTTACCATAGTTAAAGATAAATCAGGCAATTAAGGGTAACAATAATATTATAATATTACCCTAACACCTTCCAAAATTCTATTAAATGAATAATAGTCAACCTGTATCACATAAGCATCAGAAAAGATTATTTTCAGGGAATTTTGAACATGAAAATAATTTAATTATTATTAAAACCAAAGAAAGTGACAACAAGTCACTCTCTTATATCTTATAAGTATAATAATTTTTATTTAGTGATACACTCCATAAAACATCAAAAATAAATAGTCATTAGAAAGATAAAAAATATATCTACATCATGTGATTTATTTATAATTTTTAGGGATTAAATAATTATCATTATTTGTGACACAATAGGGATGCAGAAATTGTTTATTTAGTTTAAAATCAATAATACAGTTTTTATTAAACTAATAGTGACCATAGAAGGCACAAAAACCTGACCATAACTTATTGGTCATGTACATGTAAACTATAAGCATCCAATGGAATATTTTTTGACTATTTTGAGACTTATAAAAGTTATTATGATTGTTATATTATTTTATTTTAAATGATGTCAAAGTTGTCGCCTTCATAATTTAATAAATATAACAATTTAAATGTTGTAATTTTAAGATTATAAATTTTAGTAGAAGTATTATTGTGAAATATATTATATCTACAAGCAGAATATTATTTTATTAATAATTTTTACGCAACAAATTCGTATATTAATTAATTATACAAAAATGTTGTAGTAATTATTTTATAGAGGGAAATATCAAATAAATGGTTTTAAAAATATTAAAATAAATATTATATGAACTAATTAATGTTCTCAAAAAGTTATCTAGATGAATATGACATGTTAGGAATATATTCAATATTTTTGTTCGAATACATCCTATGTGTTGATTTTATTTAAATTCAAAAAATTCAATAGTGTCAAAATTGACAGTATTGTTATTTTATAAAAATAACATATTATTAAATTGTTCAATAATCACAAAATTATTTAAAATTTATAAATTTAAATTGATAAGTTATAAAATGTCATAATTTGTACAATTATAGAAAATTCTCAACACATAAGTAATTATTTATAACAATTTAATGTTTAAAATATTATAACCAGAAAAAGAATTAAATAAATAAAATAAGGATAAATCAAGTTGTTAAGGTCTAAAATATGTTCCCATCATGAGTAAAGTTTTTTGTTTGATGAGATTACAATCCAATATTATATAATCTTCGAATTCAGCCATTTTATTAGGTTTTTATGTTGGGTTATAATTTATTATAAATTAATATTTTAGACGTTTCTAAAAGTTCCCACCTCTTCTCTTATAAAAATGCACCTCATCCCTCTCCTCCTCACAAAATCTTGAGCCTTCATGCTCAGAAAAACCCTGCCAATTTCACTTCTCCAATTATTGATCAACATACTAGAGGGAATAGTCTTCTTAAAAATCCATCTTTAGTGCCCTAAGAAGAGTTTTATAAGAGGCACGTCGAAGAAGAGGTAATATCCTCTACCGATTCTTTCAAAATTCATTTCTTCATCTACTTCCAATTATTTTTTTGTTTCATAATAATGTAAAAACATAAGTATCACTAATATATTGATATGTTATTATAAATATTAACCAACCCTATTTCACCTTCTATCCATCCCATGGAAAACAAAATCCACGCGCGTGCGTACGTACAGAATATCGTCTTCATGCCGTGGTGTAATCTGTTTTTCCACCACCACCTTACTTGGATGGGAATAATGGTGTAAGGAATAACTATATATTGTTATTATCACATGATACTAATTATTATATATTATATCATCCACTCTAATTCCATTTAATAATTATGGGAACGATATCATCGCTCGTGCATACGCACAGATTACCGTCTCCACAACGCGATATGATTCATTCTCCAAGCTAACCATTCCTGAATGATTATTAAGTATATATAATAAATAATCATGGAATATGTTACATATTAATGATATTGTATTTATATATATGTTATTTACTTACTTCCATTCAATTTAATAAGGAAACGAAAACAGCGTTCATGCGTACCTACGACCTACCATCTCCATGAAAGGTGTATTTCATTCCATTTATCAATCTATTATATATAAGTTTAATCAGAATATATATTAAACATAAATAATTTTTAACAATATGGAAGTATGTAATCATGATAAAATTAATCATATTAATAATTAAAAGTCAAAACACGGACGATAAATGAAACGATTTTACCCAAAACGCTTCTTTAACATGTAATTCACAAATAAAAGGTCAATATAAAGTCGTAAGTGAACCGTATATGATATCATAAATAATATTATGGTATTGTTACAAGTTGATAATATTTTTAAACCCACTATACTGGAGTCTTGGACACATATGGAAGAAATTTGACATAACATAAGGGAAAATCTCGCAATCTAATTTTTATCCAAGATTGTTTATACTTCAGAATTTACTGGGGAATATTTATCATCCACATCCATTATTACACAATATGTAATATTATTTATGTCCTCTTACAATTTTCTAAATCCAATTTTACCTATTGGTTAATTTTTAGTAAATTTTGTGAAAGGATTATTTTGTCGTTTTCAGTACGAGATACTTTTTGACTTTTTTGGAAAAAGTACGAGAATAATGTTTTTTTAAACTTATACAACATGAATGGATTTTTATGATTTCATAGAACATTATTTCCTTGAAGCTTCCTTCACATTTTTTCAAGTTTATTTTCAATTAACTACATTTATTTTAAAATTGTATGACATGTTGAGAAAGAAAGAAAAATTTTGAAGTAGAAATGCTATTTTCCTCAGGAATGGTGTTCATGTGTTTTATCAAAATTATTTTCCATCTAAGATAATATAGGGTTTTGTTTATATCCAGATTATTACAATGATATGATTATCTTATTATGGAATTATTTTTATTAAATACTTTTATCTTATATGGATGATTTTATGATGGCAAGATGTTTAAGAATCCTATTTTTATTACATGGGTTATGCTGTGATGTATGATTTATGATTTTGTGGCACACATAAGAATGTTTTCAATATTAGATGGGTGGGTCCTATATCTACTTCCAATGCATTGGGTAATGATTTATATCTCATGAGGTAAACATTCCTGGAATGGAATGTAAATGTGGTTCAGTAATACAGGGATGGAATGACAAGTAAACCCGGTTCAGTAATAGACTTCATCCATTATAATGGTCTTGTCAATAATCCCTTGTCTACTATGGAAATCATATCACGTGCTTAATGGATTTCCACAATTACATGTTTTATTCCCATGATATTCTATCATGATTTATGTTCCATTATGATCTATGCCTTATGAACTACCGTGTTTTGTGTCAATACTCATGATTTTGATGTTTTATGTTCATGTTCTTACATTCAAATTTTTATGGATTGATTTATGTTCTCCATGATTACCCTTACTGATAATTTGAGCTCACCCTTTATATTTCTTCCTCTACAAAGAATATAATAAAATATTTTAGGTCAGAAAACAAAAGTGGAAGATCATAATGGGAATTGTTGAAGATCTTTCACCACGATTAGAAGATTATGTTTCGATTTTCCAAAGACACTAAACTATTATGGTCCTTCGGTGTCTATTTTTGTTATGTATCTAGTATTTCTAAAAAGTAATGTAATTTCCATGTATGTCAAGCTTGGGTCCCTACAGTTGGTATCAGAGTGAAGGTTTAGTCAACCTTTGGAATCTAGGATGCGGAAACTTTAGTGATATCCCTAGAGATATTTCTATGGTATGTATAGGGATGTCCCTATGGTTTATTATAACTATATGTTATAGTCCTAGAATTTTTTTGATGATCGTGAATAACATAGGGAGATCCTAAGGTGTCATGGATTAATGAATGTGTGATAAGATAGACATCCCTTAAGTGACTTTTTATGATTATGTGGTTCCTCATTGTTTTATCTATTTCTTACACTATGGTTTCTGGTTCTAGTCAATGGAGGGAACAAGAAGGAATTAAGTTAACATTGATTCCAATCGATAAATTGTTGACTATGATCAAAAAAATTGTGTAATTCCTGGAGAGAAAGATATTATGATTATGCTGAATCAATCATCTTTATATATGATTAACAATGTGAACTTTAATTGTATTCCTAAGTAATAAAATAAGGGGAATATGGTCTTTTATGCATGTTCGAATGATGAGGAACATAGAAGAAGGAAGATTAAGCTTTAAACATATCAAGAAGAACGGAATAAGAACATTGAGGAATACCTCAAATGGAGGAGAAGATGTTATCTATGTGGGGAAAAGGGGCATAGAGTGATAGAATGTTAGGGAGTTCGATGTTTTATTTCAAGAGAACATGGGCATTACCCAACTCAATGCCCTGACCTAAGAGTATACTTCTAAATCGAGGAAGGACCAATTCTATTCCACTCATTAGAGATGATGGATTGAAGGGATTATGTTTTTGAATTCATGAATAATGTTGTTGATGTACTTTTATAGTATATTGGAATATCTATATATTGATTTTCAATAATTTTATGGTACCAGTAACCATGAAAAGTGATTGAATTATTTTTTGAAAGAAGATGATATGCACATAATGAAGGGATAAGGATAAAATAATATGTTTGTTAGAATTAATAAGCTCACGACTGATATAAGGACCAAGTGATATCATGGTTTGAGTATATTGAAATATTGCGATTTTGGTATGTAGAAAGAGTTAACTTTTGATAACATTCATGTTTTCACTATTGCTATATGTTAACTCATCTTTCAATATAATTATGATTAAGGTATTCTACATGTTTGGAATGTGACCAACAATATATATCATATAATATAGAGGGGATAAATGATGGTATTCACATTCTCGGTAGATGACATTTCTAGTAATCATTTTCTTTATTCAATGAGATTGTACAAAAGTATTTTCAATAAGAATAATGGTTGGAATGGATTAAGTTGGACATCAGATAGTATTTTTTAAGTCAATTTTTTTCTAAAATGTTATAATAGTATAGTTTTAGAAAATGGAAAAATCATAGGATGGGCGACAACCAGTCACATAGGACAAGGATGCCGGAATCGAAGCCACAACCGAAGTGTGATATTCCTTTATCTCTTACCACTAGAATACAGAAAGTCCCTAGTTTGTAGGAATTAGTTTTATTATATTGTATGATATATGAAGTATAAGTCCATTTTTGGAGCCATATACAATTAATATCACCATATATGGACCGACGTATATTTAATAACTTTTTCTATCCTTTTGTTTGCGACAGATGGAAGGACCCATCATTCTATTGTATGATTTGATAATACTTCATGAATGAAAAATTCAACCTCATTTCATTAAATACGAGACGAAGTGGAAATTGTTCATGGAATGACCAACGATGATATTGCACTGAAATCAAGTATGTATTTATCCTTATGCAGAAATTCATCAACATTAGGGAAGTGATCATGAAAACAAAAAATGATGTCCTAGTACCCTCATACTCGACGAATCAGAAGGTATCTTAGATCATCATAAATTTATGGCTTTGTGATTGTTAGATTTTCCATAGCAATGTACTCTACCACTATTCATTAGAAAATGATAGTTAGATTTATCATCCCTATCCTTGTTTTCACCTATTCTATCCTATGTAGAAACCCAGTGATGAGTTACTTTGAGTATCCGTTATGTTTCTAATGTTCTTTTTTAAAATTATGTTTTAGTATTCATTTTTACGACGTGGGTTTCCATGAAGGAATCTTTCATGCAGAAAACCATTTATAACCCCGATGAATTTCGAGGGTGAAATTCATTTTTAGGGGGGTAAAATGTAACACCCCGAGATTTTAGGAGAATTATTATTTCTAATATTTTTTTTCAATGGTTCACCAAGATTAGATTTCTCTATACACAACATCATATTAGCTTGTATTATACGCAACACTATTGTTGGATTGTGACGCTCGTAATTTCAAGTTCTTTCGAATAAAATTTATTTTACACAACACCATGTATAGATGTTGATCAATGTATAACTGGACTATATTATACGCAAAACCAAAGGATTCTTTCAATATACGCAACCCTGACTTGGCTTGTATTACACGCCAGTGCATCTTTCCTCGATAGCATGGGTTGTACACGATACTGAGTGTTACTAAATGAGATATTATTATAATATTATTATGAACTAACCGTTATGAATATTATTTAATAAATTTTGAATTTTATAACATTATCATTAATCTTTCAAATTTTCAAGATCATGGTATGAGAACAAAATAAATCTTTCATGTAAAATAAGTATTTTTTAAAAAATGTAGTTTTGCCACCTTTTGATGACACACCCATTTTAAATATAATTTTTAATAAGATTATAAGTTCACATTTCCAAAATAAACTTCTTATTTTGAATCAGGATATAAAAATTTACATTGGATAATGTTTTGATATTTTTTTGATAACATTCATATTTTGATGAATAGTAAAAATGCGCTAAATTTTAATTGAAAACAACTATTTTCATAAAAATAATTTATATTGGTAAACTATAATATTTAATGGTTTTAAAGTATAAATAGAATATATTATCACCATTTAATATAATTCTAGTCATTATCATTAATTTTACATTGGTTTCATAGGTAAACATATTTCTATCTATTGCAATGTTTTATGTTTTAAAACCCGTTTTCTAAAAAGCAGGATTAATTTTAAATTAATTACTTCATCTTTTGTGTCTTGAATTTGAAAAAATGGATTCCATATTTGTAATCAGTAGGTCTAAATTATGTTAATAGGCTAATTTTTATTTTTGGGCATTATGAATGGTAACTACGCTAAATTCTATTTACCACTGTTAAATGTAAATCGAGTAATTAAGGGTAACAATAATATTATAAAATTACTCTAACACCTTCCAAAATTCTATTGGATGTATAAAAGTCGACCCATATCCTCTAATGGTCAGAAAGGATTCATTTTATGGACTTTTGAGAATGAATATGATGTAATTATTATTAAAACCAAAGAAAGTGTCGATATGTCACTCTCTTATATCTTATAAGTATAATAATTTAAATTTAGTGATAAATATCATAAAACATCAACCATAACTATTCAATAGAAATTTAATGAATTTATATACATTATGTAAATTTATTTATAATTTTTAGGGATTAAATAATTATCATTAATGGTGACACTATAGTGATGCATAAATTGTTTCTTTAGTGAAAAATCAATAATACAGTTTTTATTAAACTAATAGTGACCATTAAAGGAACAAATACATGACCAAAAATTATTGGTCATATAAATGTAAACCATAATCTTACAATGGGTGAATATTTGACCATTTGGAGAATTATAAATTAAATTATGAAACTTATATTATTTTATTTTAAATGATATCAAACTTGTCACCTTCATAATTTAATAAATATAATAATTTAAATCTTGTGATTTTAAGATGATAAATTCGATTAAAAGCATTATTATGGACTATATTAGATTTATTTGAATCATTGTATTTTATTATTAATTTTTAGGCAAAAATATGTTTATTATATAATTATACAAAAATGTTGTAGTAATTAATATATTTAGGGAAATATCAAATATATGGTTTTAAAAATATTAAAATAAATATTATATGAACTAATTAATGTCCTCAAAAAAATATTTAGATTAATATGACATGATAAAAATCTATTAAATATTTTTTTCGAATATATCCATTGTGTGTATTTTATTTAAATTTAAATAATTAAATAGTTTCCAAAATGACACTATTATAATTTTATAAAAATAACCTATTATTAAATTGTTAAAAAATTACAAAATTATTTAAAAATCATATATTGAAATTTATATGTTCTAAAATTTCATTATGTATCCAATTATAGATAATTCACAAAACATAAGTTATTAATTATTACAATTTAAAATATACAATATTATAACCACAAATAAAATTAATTAGATTAAATAAAGACAAATCTAGTTGATAAGGTTTAAAATAAATTCCCAACATGTTTAAATATTATTGGTTGATGCGATTACAACCCTAACCCATATAATATTCGAATTGAGCCATTTTTTGAGGTTTTATGTGGGTTTTGAATTTATTATAAATTAATATTTTAGAGGTTTCTAAAAGTGCCCCTCTCTTCTCCTATAAATGGGCACCTCCTCCGTATCCTCCTCACAACATCTTAAGCCTTCAATACCGGCCAAAACTTACCAATTTTTCTTCTCCACTTCTATATCAACATACTATATTTTTTTCTACTTCAAATACCATATTTAGTGCCCTAAGAGGAGGTTTAGAAGAGGCGGGTCGAAGAAGAGGTAATATCCAACACCGATTCTTTCAAAGTTAATTTATTCTTCTATTTCCTCCTATTTTGTTGTTTCATAATAATTTAATAACATAAACATCACTCATATACTGATATTTTATTATAAATATGAACCAACCCTGTTTCACCTTCTATCAATCCTACGTAAAACGAAATGACCGAGCAAGCGTACGTACAGAATACCGTCTTCACGTCGTGGTGTATTCTGTTTTTCCACCACCACCTTACATGGATGTGTATAATGTTGAAAATTATAACAATATATGGTTATTATAACCTGATTCTAATTCTGAGAAATTATATCATCCACTATAATACCATTCAATAATTATGGCAATGATATCATCGCTCGTGCATACATACAGATTATCGTCTCCACGACGCGATGAGATTTATTCTCCTAGTTAAAAATTAAAAAATTATTATAATATATATATAATAAATAATCATGAAATATGTGACATATTAATGATATTATATTTATGTACATGTTATTTACTTACTTCCATTCAATTTAATCTGTAAACGAAAACAGCTTTCATGCGTACATACGGTCTACTGTCTCCATGAATGGTGTGTTACATTCCATTTATCGATCTATTATATATATGTATATTATGAATATATATAATATATAAATTATCTATTAAATTATCTAAGTAACCATGATCTATGTAATCATATGAATAATTGAAAGTCAAAACATGGACGATAAATGAAACGATTTTACCCAAAACGCTTCTTTAACATGGAATTGACAAATGAAAAAGTAATATAATGTAGTAGGTGAGTCATATATGATATCATAAATATTATTATGGTTCTGTTATAAGTTAATAATATGTTTAAACCCAATATATAGGAGTCTCAGACACATACGGATGAAATTGGACATAAGGTAAGGGAAAATCTAGGCAATCTCATTGTTATGAAAGATTTTTTTAACATTAGAATTTAGTAGGGAATATTTATCATCCACATTCATGTTCACTCAATATGTAATATTATTTCTGTCCTCCTACAACTTTATAAATCAAAATTGTAACACCCAATGATTTCATAGTACATTATGTCTTCATAGTAATTCAATGATTTGCACTACACGCAACACCGAGTTCAAGCGTATCATGACTTACCAAACTAGACGTTCAAAAGATTTTATGAATAGTATTAACTAAATTTTAAATTTATATAATCCTTGTAATTTTAGAATCCACATATTGAGTTTTTTTTGACATAATTTAAGAACAAATACATTTTTTGAGATAAAAAAAGTATTTTTAAAAAATGCATTTTTACCACCTTTTAATGGAGAAGATTTTTAAACATAATATTTGAAACTTTTAAATATTCAATTTGAAAAAGTAAAATTTTTATTTAAAATTGGGACATAATAATTTAGTTTCAATAATGTTTTGGTGTTTTTCTAATAACATTTGAATTTGGGTGAATAGTGAAAAATACTATATTTTAACTGAAAACAACTTTTTTAATAAAATTAATTTATATTGTTAAATTAGAAATTTTAATGGTTTGGATGTATAATTAGACTATATTTTTACCATTTAATACAATGTTGGTCATTGGAAGTAAATTCACTTTGAAATTGGTCATAAACAAGTGTCAATCTTTTGATAGTTATTGTTTCTTAAAAACATGCTTTTTGTTTTGACAACAAGAATTAATTTTAAATTAAAAAATGAAACTTCTATGTTTTTAATTTGGTAAAATAGACATCATTTTTGGATTTGGAATATCGAAATTAGCCTAGGGTAAATTTTTTGGTATTTTTCTGAAAATCATTAATTTTTGATGAGTCATGAAAACACTGAGTTATATTTTAAAACCAAATATTTATTTAAATAATTATTTATTTTAGTTAAATTTATTTTAGGTAAAAATAGACACATAATAACTAAATTTTTTTAAAGGTGAGGCAATACCTCTATATTAAATAAAACGAGGAAATAAGACAGAGGGAGGGGAATGTGGTCATACAAGACCTAATGCCCTCATTCAAAATAATGCAGTTCACTAATCAAAATCAATATGATTATATTAATCCTAATCCCAAAAAAACTCAACCTCTAATGGAATGAAAATATTACCTTGAACATTTCTTCTTCTTGAAATGGATCTAGTTTTCATAGCGGGTTTCAAGTGTGTGTAGTCCTTCCTTGGTCTTGCCTTCTTCAAAGGTGTCGAAGAAGAACCTTCAACAATCACCTTTCCTTTATAAAAAATATCTCGATATGATTTTTTATTTGGTGATTCTTGATTATCTGTGTCATTCCAGTTTCCCCCAATTTTGTTTATGTTCCACTAGAAGTTCAGTTCATCAATAAACTTAGAGCCTGTAATATCATATCTACAAGAAACCAGGTCAGTGGACTGAGGAACCAACTCCATTGGCATCTGCTCATCATGTCCAGTAGACATATAGGGGACAATCTCAAGCCCTGCCCATTGAAAAGGCATGTCACCAGATATCTGTATCACCTTAGCCTGAAAATGAGGATCTTCCTGTTGATTGTGCACACTTCCATGATGTACATCATCCTACTATTGAACTATATTAGCACCAACAGTATTAATCACCTGTATACCCCCTTTCTCATCAATCACATCCATGTGAACATCAACATCTTCCTTATTTTCTTACAGAGCATTGGAGGATCCTGCCTTGCATTTTTTTTTGATGATTCTTGCATACCTGTTGGTTGTGACCCTCAATAGTACAGAAATTAAAAGTATCATTCCTAAAACAGTTTTCCATTTTTGTGTTTAATGGACTGATAGTCCTAGAAAAATGAGGGTAACTTCTCATATTTAATCTGCAGTTTGATGTTATCCTTTGATGTGGAAAGCACAACCTGATCAGCGAGATCATAATTGAGATAAATTTCAACTAAAACCCTTGTATAGTATCCAGAACTAGCCATCTCTATAGTTTTATCCTTTTTTATAGGATTTCCCACACCCGAAGCAAAATCAACGAAGTTTCAAGGGTTCCAGTAAATCCAATTTAGAAATAAAATTGGAATCCATACCTAAACTCTGGAGTTTTTAATGGATAACAGATTGAAAGATAAGTCCCATTCATGAATGGTAACTAATCCTAGCGTCAAAGAAACAGATCCAAACCCCCATGCACATCATTTTAAATCCTTATTCGGGAAGAGGATAAGGAAATATCCCTTTCCTATCGGGATACCTCAGAAATCGGGGGAACCCCAAACCACGTTGAGTCTTACCGAAAGATCAGCTACCTTAAAAGGCTTAGACCCGACAGGAAAAATCAATCAAGAAAGAATCAGAAAGCAGAAAAACATATAGGTTTCAGTGATAACATCCTCATTATTTTGAACATGAATGATCCTACCTTTTTGGATAATCCTTTCAGGAGCAACGTCCTTCAGAGATATGAAATGCCTCCTTCTTGTATCGTTGTATCCCTCGGTACCTTGATGATCATCACTCATCGACGATGGTTCCATGGAACAATATAGAGGATGAGAAGTCCCCCCAAAAAATATGAGAGACACAATTAATATCAAGATGTAAAATGTGGTTTAAATAAAATGAAAATATTTTTTTGGTGAATAGTAACTTTTTTAATTTTATTTACCACGATTAAAAGTAGATAGGGTAATTAAAGGTAAAAATGATATTATTATTACCCTAAAACATGTCTTAATTATATTGGATAAGTGTAATTCTACTAAAAAAAAGTTCAGAATAATATATGACCCTTTAGGTCCACTAGTATTAGATTAGGAGATTTATTATTATTTAATTTAGAGAAGAGTTAAAAATGTTAAATTCAATGTTTATTAACTAAACCAATTTAATATAGGTTCATACATAAGATAAATTCGAAAATAAATATTCATTAAAAATATAAAACTATTTCCTATATCATGGAATTTTATTTATAATTTTTAGACATTATACAATTAAATTTATTTATGACACAATGATGATGCAGTAATTACCTTATTAATGAAATAATCAAATAAATGCTATAATAAATATTAAAATAAATATAATTTTACAGTTTTTATGACATACAAGAATTTTTTAGGTGACTATGACATGATAGGTATTATTAAATATATATTTTTCGATGTAATCAAGTTGTGATGACTTTCACAAAAACAAAATACGAAATAGTGTCAAAATTGACATAAATTAATATTTGAAACGAATATTTTATGATTAATTGATATTTTATTCTTAAAAATCTACGGTTTGGACAAGGGACTTATATCATGATAGTGGAATCATTAATTTACCACTTGGGGGCCTCTTAGTAGTTTATAGTATGTTTATTAACAATATAATATAAAAATACAAAGAGACATGGTAAATGTCAAACTAATTAACTAAGGGTTAAAACTAAAAGATAAGTTTAATAATGTGACCAAAACCTGTATAAAACCTTTTTGATGACTGGATTTCGACCCATACCCACCTTATACTTTGAATAATCCACATTGGAGCCATTAGAAACCGAACATGAATTTATTTTAAATTAATAGTTTATGTTTTTTCTAAAGAGACCCTCCTCCCCCTTATAAAAGGAAACCATTTCTAAACAATTCTTCATAACTTCATAGCCTTTTACTTAGGCCAAAACATACCCAAATTTTCTCTCTAATATCCTCAATTAAACCTAGAGGCCTTAGTTTGATCAGAAATCTCACCTAAAGAGCCATTTTGATCCAATCAAATGGAAAAACTTGAAGAAGAGGTAATGTTTTCACCACCCTCGTTCAAGTTCCTTTATTCTTCAACATTATCATTCTTTCTTATTTCCATTATAAAATAATAACTCCAATGTATTCTATATACAGTGATTTTATTATATATACAGTACAACCATATTCATTATTATATCCATCCTTTGAATGACATGTAACCATACGTGCGTACGTTTGGCTTACTGTCTCCGCGTCGAGGTGTAATTGTTATTCAAAATATTATTATTTGGATGGGTATGATAATGATATATAATTCATGAAAATAATAAATATAACATTATAATGATTCTTTATATATTATACACCATCCAATTATATATTATTTTAATTTCAAAAGAATGATATTGTCGCTCGTGCGTACGTACAGATTACCGGCTCCACGACGCGATTAGATTCATTTCCAAGTCCAACATTCATCAAAAATTACCAAACTATATTACTAATAATTATGTAATATATGACATAATAATTCTAATGGAGATATATATATTTATATATATATGTATTAATGTTCATACTTATATCTTTTTCACTTAGTTCAATTCAATATGATATGTAAACAGAAACAATGTTTATGCGTACGTACAGACAACCGTCTCCATAAACGGTGTTTTCCATTTCATATATATGTATATAATACATATTTATATTCTAAATATACATGATATATAATTCATGTTTTATAATATAGAAGTATTCAAATCATTATCTAAGTGATACAATCAAGAGTAACAAGTTAAAACACGTACGATAAACTAAGCGATTATTACCCAAAATATTAATATAACATGGAAATTATTATTAAATGGGTAGTATAAAGTCATAAATGAATAATGTATGATATCATAAATCTTAATATGATTCTGGTATAATTTAATAACATACTATGGTCTTCATATAAGAGGTTAAACGTACCCTCGACTATAAGAAATTGCAAGGTAAGGGTTTTCATCTCACTTCTAATTCCCGTGAGATTCATGCCATATTTCCACTATTACCTTTTATGTGGTTCATATACTGCCCATAATTATATTATTTTAATATTACAATTTAATTTATGTGTATTTACATATTATTTTTATGATACCTCATTCATGGGGAGTGTGTTTCATATGTTACCAAATTGGTAAGGGTTAATTCGACAATCTCTTTATTATCCGAGGATGTTTTGACTTAAGTATCTACTGGGACATTTTTATCATCCATTTTTCATAAAAATGATTTCAAAATGAAAATTTTAAATATTTGTGAAATCTAATCATTATCAAGATCAGAGTTTTAATTGTTTTAAAGATTTATCTTTCTAAATGCTTTTAATTAATAACCATTTTTTCAAAATGATTTCAAGGATTTATTAATATGGGTATGAATGTTTTGAAATAATAATTCTATTATAAGGTTTCAAAGTGGTATGGGACACTTTATTCAAAAACCTCTTTTAAATTACCTCATTTATAAATGCGTTACTTTTAAATGATTTTACAAAAAGGATATTTCTCTCAAAAAGGTTTACTCATCATTTTAAACTATTTCTGAATCCTTTAGAGGATATTATTTTTGATTGAGGTTGAATTATTATAATACAATATTCCATATTGTATTGATTGAGTTATGATATGTTTGACTAAGGATGTGTTATTTTTTTACCATTCATGGTTTATGGTTAATGTATTGACATTTCGTACGCTAGTTATAATGAGAATGTTTATGTTATGTTTCAACCTTTTCATTTGGGGAATTTATTGGACATAGTAAGTGATGGGTGAGGCCCTCTATAGCTCCTCAATGCATCAGTAGGTCTCATGAGACTACTAGATGTGGAATTCTCCGAGGGCTTTTCCCAATTTGATTTATGGTTTTGGATGAGGCCTTAATCATTTTTGATGTCCTAGACGAGGCCGTGAACAAATGTTTTAGAATGTATGGCATTATACATTCCCTCATTATGAAAATAATATAGATGGTTCATGTGGTCATTAGACTATTATAATACCCATGATTATGTTTTATTATGGCATTATTTACACAGCTCATATTCCTGCCATAAAAGTATTCGTGTTTATTATTGGTAAAGGCATTAGTTTCAATTATTCACCATACTTAATATTTATATTATCTTCTGTTGTATTGATTACCCTTACTGAGCATTTGAGCTCAACCCTTTCTATGTTTGATTTTTCCCAGATTTCCAAGAAGGGAATTTTTATTGATATGTAGGGTTAATCATAGGGAATAATGGTGTTCATAAATGATTACTTATGTTGTGTTGTATGTTATAAAGTATAATGTAACATTCATGTATTTAATATATTTTCAAATACTACTAAACTGATCGATCGTTCGGGACTTGATTCCTTATAATCATGCCAACGTATTAAAATAATGCACCGACATTGGGTAACATGGGTCGGGGAGTTACAGTTGGTATCTGAGGAAGTTGAGAAATAACCTTAAATACTAGATTTATATAAACTCTGATTAAAGTACATTACTATACGATAGAATTTGAAGATTAGTACAGAAACAATTCCTAGAATTTTGGTAATGTAAAGATTTTGTGAGTTTTCCAAGAAGATACATCATTGTCTGGATACGATCAGATAGAGGCGGCTCTAGAACAAATGTACATATGGGTAAAACTCGAAAACACCACTTTGATCTAGACTCGAATGTGAACAGGTGCATGACAATGTGCCTTGCTGCACTCTTGGTTATGACACTCCTGAGAGATATGCTTAGGATAATTCTCATTTTCTTTACAAACCACTATGAAGGGTTTCTAAGTATATAACTCCTCAAAAGAAAACATTTTTCTGATTATGGATTATATCCATAAACTGTTCAATTTAAGTTAGGTATTTTACATGTTTGGAATTATGAATTGTGATTCGTAAACTGACCTAGTGTATGCCATTGTTTAGAAATGGCACTGAGTAGAAGTAATGAAAACTCCATCAATACGTATGATCCAAAGATTAAGAAGGGGCAAATCATTCATGGTATTAATCCACCATTTATAAAGGAAATATTCTCCCACATATTATCATCATATGAATAAATAGTATCATTTGTTAATAAGATCAGTAAAGAATTCTCTACATCCTATGGCTTTTAAGGGAAGCCAGAGAATAAAATTATGGTGGAAAGAAATATGGATAAATGGAATAAGGGAATGGAGAATTTTCTAATATGTGATAAATGTGGAATGAATCACCTGGGTAAATTCTTGAATGGAATTCAAGTTTGTTATAAGAGTAGATAAAAAGGACACCAAGTATGTAATTGCATGGGTAAGAAAATGTTTTCATATGTAAAATGCTTTATCTGCAAGGTGTTGAGACACTATGCAAATCAATGTCCCATTCATAAAAGTATACCACAAATGATGTTATTGGATTATAATCAAGTTATGATACTACCTCATATGGAGAAGAATGACTAGTGTTCTTATGTTGTTATTATAGAATTATTTCATTTGAGTGTTGTATCAACAGTATACTAGTTACATGAATTATTGAGATAAATATAGATTGTACAGCAGTATTATTTCATTGGGAATTTTAGATTATATGATCCTGATACAATGTAGTAATTTCAGAATAAGAGATGGTTCATTTTGGTAATTCAGGATGTTGCGGTTTTGTAAAAGAATACACGATGAAGGCGTTCACATGTTATTACCTGGTAAAAAGGATCCTCATTATGTTTAACTGCCTTATAAAATTTGGACTGAGAGTATGGATATAAGTATTTTTGAAAATTCTAAAGGTTGGAATGTTCTAGGTTTGAAATTGGATACTATTGTTAATGTTATTTTTGGATTGCCATAAAAAGGGCGACCTAGAGGTTGGTTGGCAACCTGTCACATCCGACAAGGACACAAGACTTGAACCTACACTCGAAGGGAGGAAATAGTGTATCACCTATCACTGAACCATGTGATGTCCTGGATTGTATAATGTAGTTTTTCTTTAAAAGGTATGATAGTTGAATTATAAATTCATTACTTTTGGAACTCTATATGGTGTGGATAAATAAAATAATTTTTTTTGAAATCTTTTGGAGTGAAAATGAGTTTTTGGTATGAATTTGTTAAAGGATGTAATTCTACTTGTCAAGTATATAGTTTTCTTCATCACTTATTCTATAAAGCAATTAATTCTTATACTTTAGTGAAAGGATATTAAAACCAAAAATGTGTTATCCTATCACCATATGTTTTGTTGAACCGATGGAATTTTAAATCATCATAGATTGATGAATTTAAGGCCCTTAATTTTACACTTGATTGTGATTGATGACCACAATCACTACCTATAATATTTTACATTTTTCCTCCAATTATATTTCTCAAATTTCCACTAATGTTCTCTTAATCGAGATCATAATTTAGCAGTGACCCTTTCATTTACCTTTTCCTCTTATTAAGACTAAATTTTATTAACCTAATTTCCTATGTGGGTTTTCCTAAAGGTATTTTATATTTTCAACCTTTTATTTTTGAAAAATAATTTCAAGTTGTGAGGACGCAATTTATTGAATGAGGCAAGAATTTAACACCCCTAGATTTCATAGTAAATTATTTTTTCAATGTAATTCAATGACTTGCACTACACACAACACCGAGTTCAAGCGTATCATGACATACCAAACTAGTTGTTCAAAAGTGGTTATGAATATAAATAACTGAAATTTTAACTTTTTATAATCCTTGTAATTTTAGAATCTTTATTATTAGTTTGTTAGACATAATGTAAGAACAAATATGGTTATTTAGATAAAAGAAGAATTTTTCAAAAAAGCAATTGTACCGCCATATAATGGTGAAGCCATTTTAAATCCAATATTTGAAACTTTAATATATTCAATTTTACAAAATAAAAATCTTCGTTAAAATCGGAACATAATAATATAGTTTCAATAATGTTTTGGTGTTTTTCTGATAACTTTAATAATTTGGTGAATAGTGGAAGATACTATATTTTAACTGATAACAACTTTTCTAATCAAAATAACATATATTGTCAAATTATAAATTTTAATGGTTTTAAAGTATAATTAGATTATATTTTTATCATTTAATCCAATGTTCGTCATTGTAAGTAAATTCACTTTGAAATTGAACATAAACAAGTGTCAATCTTTTGATAGTTATTGTTTCTTAAAAAGACGCTTTTTTGTTTTGACAACGAGAATTAATTTTAAATTATTAAATTCAACTTCTATGTTTTAAATTTGGTAAAATATAAATCATTTTTGGATTTGGAATATTGAAATTATCCTAGGGTATTTTTTTCGAATTTTTCTGAAAACTTTTAATTGTGGATGAATAGTTAAAAACACGGAGTTATAGTTTAAAACAGATTTTTTATTTAAATAATAATTTAATTTATTTAAATTTATTTTAGGTCAAAATAGATACACAATACCTATATAAGTTCAATGTAATTCATTTGAATATGTTTATAATAATTTTAGATATATAAAAATTTTATTGAACTTTTCTTCGTCTTTTACCCACATTTTAGGAAAATTTCCAAATTCACATAAAACATAATTTTACTGCTTCTGTGAGTGGAATTTTGAAAATCTAAGAAACACAGTAAATTTCATGGAGTAAAATGTGGATCAATAAGATTAAAATAATTTTTGGTGAATAGTAACTTTTTACTTTTATTTTGCACGGTTAAAAGTAGATAGGGTAATTAAGGGTAAAAATGATATTATTATTACCCCAACAAATGTCCTAATTCTATTGGATATGTTTAATTAGACCAAAAACAACCTTATGAATAAACTATAACCCTTTAGGTCCACTTGGATAGGATTATAAGATTTATAATTAATTAATTTAATGAAGAGTTAAAAGTGTTAGAATCAAAGTTTATTAACTAAACCATTTTTAATATAAGGATATACATAATATAAATAAGACTATAAATATTAAATAAAAATCTAAACGTATTTCCTAAATCATGTTATTTTATGTATAAATTTTAGAAATTAAATAAATAAATTTATTTATGACACAATGATGATGCAGTAATTACCTTATTAATGAAAGAATCAAATAATTGGTATTATAAATATTAAAATAAATATAATTTTAATGTTTTTATGACATCCACAAATTTTCTGGGTGACTGAAATTTTAGGGTTTATTAAATGAATCTTGTTCTAAGTAATCATGTTTTTATGACTTTCACAAAAAAAATATCAAATAGTGTCTTAATTGACATAAATTAATTATTAAAACAAATATTATATGATTCATTGATATTCTATTCTTAAAAATCTAAGGTTCTGCCGAGGGACTTATATCATGATAGGGGAATCATTAATGGACCACTTGGGGGTCTCTTGGAAGTTTATAGTAATTTTATTAACCATATAATATAAAAATACAAAAAGACATGGTAAATGTCAAACTAATTAACTAAGGGTTAAAACTAAAATAAAATGTTAATAATGTGACCCAAACCAGTATAAAACCTATTAGATTAGTGGATTTAGAACCATAAACACCTTATAATTTGAATAATCCACTTTATATCTATTATACAATGAATATGAATTTATTATAAATTAATACTTTATGTTTTTCCTAAAGATCCCCTCCTCCCCCTTATAAAAGGACACCACTTCTATCCAATTATTCATACCTTCAAAGCCTTTTGGTTCAGCCAACCCCAGCCCAAATATTCTCTAAACTATCCTAAATTCATCATAGAGGCCTTATTTGGATCATAAACCCAACCTAAGGATCCCTTTTGATCAAATCAAAAGGAAGAACCTGAAGAAGAGGTATTTTTTTCAACACCCTCTTTCAAGTTCCTTTCTTCTTCAACTTCTTCTTTATTTGTTATTTCCATTCTAAAATAATAACTCCAGTATATTATATATACAGTGATGTTATTATAAATATGGTACAACCATATTCAGTATTCTATCAATCCATTGAATGACATGTCACCATACGTGTGTATGTACGTCTTACCGTCTCCACGTCGTGGTGTAATTGTTATTCAAAACATTATTATTTGGATGGTTATGATAACGAAGTGTAATTCATTTAAATAATAAATATAACATTACAATGATTCTTTATATATGATACACTATCCAATTATATATTATTTTAATATCAACATAATGATATTGTCGCTTGTGCGTATGTACGGATTACTGTCTCCACGACGCGATGAGATTCATTTCCAAGTCCCCCATTCATCGACGATTATAAAACTATATTACTAATATGTATGTAATATATGAAATAATAATTATACTAGAGATATATATATTTATATATATTTATATATATGTATTTATTTACATACATATATCTTATTCACTTAGTTCCGTTCAATACGATATGAAAACAGAAACAACATTTATGAGTACGTACAGACTACCATCTCCATCAACTGTGTATTCTATTTCATATATATTTATATTATACACATTCATATTCTAAATATACTTGATATGTAAATCATGTTTTACATTTGGGATGTAATTAAATCATTATCTAAGTGATACAATCAAGAGAAACAAGTTAAAACACGTACGATAATGAAAGCGATTATTACCTGAAATAATAATATAACATTGAAATTATTATTAAATAGGAAGTATAAAGTCATAAATGAGTAATGTATGATATCATAAATATTAATATGATTCTGGTATAATTTAATAACAAACTACGATCTTTATATAGGAGGTTAAACGTACCCTCGACTAAATGAAAGTGCAAGGTAAGGGGTTTTCATCTCACTCCTACTTCCCGTGAGATTCATGCCATATTGCCACTATTACCTTTTATGTGGTGTATATACTGCCCATAATTGAATTCTTTTTGTAATACACATTAATCTATGTGTACTTACATATTCTTTGTATGATACCTCTTTCATGGGGTGTATGTTTCGTAAGTTACCAAATTGGTAAAGGTTAATTTCACAATCTCTTTATTATATGAGGATGTTTTTACTTATGTATCTACTGGGACATTTTTATCATACATATTTCATAAAAATTATTTCAAAAGGAATATTTTCAAGATTTTTGAAAGATAATCTTTATCAATATCATAATTTTAAATGTTTTAATGATTTATCTTTCTAAATCCTTTTAATTAATGTCCATGTTTTCAAAATGATTTTATGAATTTATTTATATTGGAATGAATGTTTTGAAATAATAAATCTTTTAAAAAGTTTCAAAGTGGTATGGGACACTATGATTCAAAAATCTATTTTAAATTAATTCCTTTATAAATGCGTGACTTTTAAATTATTTTACAAAAATGATATTTCTCTCAAAAAGGCTTACTCATCATTTTCAACTATGTCAGAATCCATTATAGGATATTATATTTGATTGAGGATGAAATATTATAATACAATATTCCATATTGTATTGATTGAGTTATAATATGATTGACTATGTATGTGTTATTTTTATATCATTCATGGTTTATGGTTAAAGTATTGACATTTCGTACGCTAGTTCTAATTCGAATGTTTATCTTATGTTTTAACATTTTCATATGAGGAATGTATTAAACATAGTAAGTGATGGGTGGATCCCACTATAGATCCTCGATGCATCGGTAGGTCTGATGAGACAACTAGACATGGAATAGGATGAGGCCTTTTCCCAATTTGATTTATGGATTGGGCCGAGGCCTTAATCATTTTAGACGTCTTGGCTGAGGCCTTGACAAAATGTTTTAGAATGTCTGGATTTATACATTCCCTCATTATGAAAATAATATTGATGGTTCATGTGGTCGTTCAACTGGTAGAATACCCATGATTATATTTTATTATGGAATTATTAACTCAGCTCATATTCCTGCAATTAAGGTATTCATGTTTATTATTGGTAAAGGCATCAGTTTCAATTATTCACCATGATTAATATTTATGTTATCTTCCACTGTATTGCTTACCCTTACTGAGCATTTGAGATCACACCTTTCTATGTTTTATTTACCCAGGATTCCAAGAAGTGCATTTTGATTGATATTCAGGGTTATGCTAAGGAAATAATGGAGTTCATAATGGATTACTTATGTTGTGTTTTATGTTATATTGTATAGTGTAACTTTCATGTAGGTAATCTAATTGTCAATGACTGCTAAAATGATCAGTCCTTCGGGACATGATTCCTTGTAATGATGCCAATGTATTAAAATAATGCACCAACTCTGGGTAACTGGGGTTAAGGCATTACCAAATTTTACCTATTGGTGAATTTTTAGTGAAGGTTAATAAAGGATTATTTTTACCTTTTCAGTATGAGATACTTTTGGACTTTTCCGGCCAAAGTACGAGAAGAATATTTTTTTAACTTATACAGCATGAAATGATTTTTGTGATTTCATAGAACATTATTTCCTTGAATATTCCTTTAAACATTTTCATGTTTATTTTAAATTAACTACTTTTAGTTTAAAATGGTATGACATGATGAGAAAGGAAAAATGTTTTTGAAGTAGAAAGGATATTTTCCTCAATAATGGAGGTCATGTGTTTTACCAAAATTATTTTACATCAAAGATAATATACGGTT
The DNA here is from genome assembly GCA_963277665.1 of Viscum album. Taxonomy (NCBI): domain Eukaryota; kingdom Viridiplantae; phylum Streptophyta; class Magnoliopsida; order Santalales; family Viscaceae; genus Viscum; species Viscum album. The sequence continues at coordinate 831,415,523 of OY728159.1, read as the reverse complement.
CTATTTTTGTCCCTATTATTACATTTATTTGATTATTTTATAATGGAGTTATTTTTATGATTTCATTTTATCTTATATGGATTATGTTATGATGGCATGATGTTTAAGAATCATATTTTTATCACATGGGTTATGCTAGGATGTATGATTTATGATTTTGTGGCTCGCATAAGACTGGTTTCATTATGATATTGGTGGGACCTATATCTCCCTCCAATTCATTGGGTAAATATTTATATCTCATGAGATAAACATGACTAGAACGAAAAGTAAATCTGGTACAGTAATACAGGGCTGGAATGACAAGTAAACATGGTTCAATAATGGACATCATCCACTATGATGGTCTTGGAAACAATGTGTTTGCTAATATGGATATAATATCATGTGCATAATGTTTTTCCATAGTTATATGTTTTATTCCCTTGCTATTTTATCATGATTGATGTTCCTTTATGATCTTTTCCTTATGTACTACAATGTTTTATGTCATTACTGATGATTTTGATGTTTTATGTTCACGTTAATACTTTCAAATTTTTAGGGATTGTTTTATATTCTCCATGATAACCCTTAATGAGTATTTGAGCTCACCCTTAATATGTTTTCTTTTTCCCAGGATATAAAGAATACTTTTAGGTAAGAAAATAAAAGTGGAAGATCCTTATAAGAAATGTTTAAGATCGTTCACCATGATTAGAAGATTATGTTCCATGTTTCAAAAGACACTAAACTATTACGGTCCATGGGTGTCCATTTTTGTAATGATTTAAGTATTGTTACAAAGTAATTTAATGTCCATGTACGTCAAGTTGGGTTCTCTACATTTGGTATCAGTGCGAAGGCTTAGTTAACCTTTGGAAACTAGGATGTGAAATCTTTAGTGAGATCCCTGTAGATATTTCTAAGGTATGTATAGGGATGTCCCTATGGTTTAGTATAACTATAGGTTACAGTCCTAGAATTATTTTGAAAATCACGTATAACCAAGCGTGATCCTAAGGTTTCATGGTTTAAAGAGTGTGTGATAAGTTAGACATCCTATAGGTGAATTTTTATGATAATGTGGTTCCTTATTATTTTAATTGTTTATTACACTGTGGTTTTTGGTTTTAGTCAATGGAGGGAATGAGAAGGAATTCAGTTAACATTGTATCTAATGGAAAAATTGGTGACTATGATCAATAAAATTGTGTATTTAATGGAGAGAAAGATATTATGGTTATACCGAATCAGTCATCGCGATATATAAGTAACAAGGGGAACTTTAGTTGTGTTCCTAAGTCATCAAAAAAGAGGAAGATGGACTTCTATGCTTGTTCAAATGATGAGGAACATAGAGGATGGAAGATTATGGTTTCTAAATATCAAGAAGAGTGGAAAAATAACCTTGAGTAATACCTCAAATGGAGGGTGAGATGTTATCTAAGCGGGGAAAAGGGGCATAAAGTGATAGACTTATATGGTGTTGAATGTATTATCTATGGAAAACATGGTCATTACCCAACTCAATGCCCTAAACCAAGAGGTTAATTCTAAATCGAGGAAAGACCAATTCCATGACACTCATTGAATTGGATAGATTGAAGGGATTATGTATTAGAATTCATGAATAATGTTGTTGAGGTACTTTTATAGTATATTGTAATATCTATGAATTGGTTTTTAATAATTGTATGGTACCAGTAACCATAAAAAGTTATTGAATTATTTTTGGAAAGTAGATTATATTAACATAATTAATGAATAAGGAGAAAAAAATATGTTTGTTAGTATTAATAAGCTCAAGACTGATATAAGGAAAAAGTGATATCATGGTTTGAGTATATATAAATTTTGAGATTTTGGTATGTGGAAAGATTTAAATTTTGACAGCAGTCATGTTTTCACTAAGGCTATATGGAAACTCATATTTAAAGAGAATTCTGATTAAGGTATTCACATGTATGGAATGTGACCAACAAGATATATCTTATAATATACGAGGGATAAATGATGGTATTCACATGCTCGGTAGATGACATTTTTAGTAATAGTTTTCCTTATTCTATGAGATCGGACAAAATTATATTCAACAAGCCTAATGGATGGAATGGATTAATTGGGACATCAGATAGTATTGTTTATGGGATTTTTTTCTAGAATGTTATTATAGTATTGTTTTATAAAAATGAAAATTCATAGGACGGGTGATAACCCTTCGCGTAGGAAAAGGATGCGGGAATCAAACCCACAACCGAAGTTCGACAGGCCTTTTTCGCCTACCACTAGCCTACAGAAAGTCCCTATTTTGTAGAAATTAGTTTTATTATGTTTTATGATATATAAAGAATAAGTACATTTCACCATATATGGCCCTATTTATATTTAATAAATTTTTCTAACATTTTGTTTGTGATAGATGGAATACCCATCATTCTATTGTATGATCTGATATTACTTCAAGAATAAAATATTCAACTCATTTCTTAAAATACGAGATGAAGTGTAAATTGTTCATGGAATGACCAATGATGACATTTCACTGAAATCAAGTATGTATTTCTCCTTATGAAAAAATTCATCAAATTTAGGGAAGTGATCATGAAAACCAAAAATTATGTCCTAGTACCCTCATACCTGATAAATCAAAAGGTATCTTAAATCAACAAAAATTTATGGCATTTTTATTATTGTTTTTTCCATAGCCATGTCCTCTACCACTATTAATCAGAACTCGATGGTTAGATTTCTCATCTCTATCATTGTTTTCACCTATGCCATCCTATGTTGAAACCCAGTGATGACTTACTTTGGGTATCCATTATGTTTCTAACGTTCCTCTTTTAAAATGATGTTTTAGTATTCCTTTTTATGATGTGGGTTTCTATAAAAGAAACATTCATGTAGAAAACCATTTATAACCCCAACGAATTTCGAGGGCGAAATTCATTTTAAGGGGGGTTAAAAGGTAACACCCTGAGATTTAACAAAGACTATTCTTTGTAATTTATTTTTTTTACGCTTTACCAAGATTTTCTTGTGCTATAAACAACACAGTATTAGCTTAGAGTATACACAACACTATTCCTGGCTTGTGATGCACAAAATTTCAAGTTCTTTGGAATAAAATTCATTTTACACAACACCATGTATAGATTTTGACAAATTTATAACTGAACTATATTATACGGAACACCAAAAGAAGGTTTCCCTATATACAACCCTGACTTGGCTTGCATTACACGCAAGAGCGACCTTCCTCGATAGCCTGTGTTGTACGCAATACCGAGTTTCACTAAACGAGATATTATTATCCTATTATTATGAACTAGCCATTACTAATAGTATTAAATACCTTTTTAATTTTATAAAATTATCATTCATATTACACATTTTCTTGATCATGTTATTAGAACAAAATAATTGTTTTTGGGTAAAATTAGTATTTTTTTAAAAATGTAGTTTTGCCGCCTATTGATTGTGCACCCATTTTAAATATAATTTTTTACTAGTTTATAATTTTAATTTTACAAAATAAAAATCTTCTTATGAATCAGGATAAAAAAATTTATGTTGGATAGTGTTTTGATATTTTTCTGATAACGTTCATATTTTGATGAATAGTAAAAATACGCTAAACTTTTATTAAAGACAACAATCTTTATCAAAATAATTTATATGGTTATATTATAATATTTAATGGTTTTAATTTATAAATATAATATATTTTTATCATTTAATATAATTCAATCCATTATCATTAATTTTACAATGAACTCATAGTTAAAAACATTTCAATCTTTTGCAATGTTTTAACTTTTAAAACCTGTTTTCTGAACATCAGGATTACTTTTAAATTAATTACAGCATCATCTATGTCTTGAATTTGGAAACATGGATTCCATATTTAGAATCGGTAGTTAAAAATTATTTTAAAAGGATAATTTTTTTTGGAATTATTAATAGTAACTACGGTAGATTTTATTTACCATAGTTAAAGGAAAATCTTGCAATTAAGGGTAACAATAATTTTATAATGTTACCCTATCACCTTCCAAAATTATATTGGATGAATACAAGTTGACCCATATAACCTAAGGGCTGGAAAAGATTCGTTTCATGGTCTTTTGACCATGAAAATGATGCAAATATTAATAAAACCAAAGAAAGTGACAACATATCACTCTCTTGTATCTTATAAGTATAATAATTGTAATTTAGTGATAAAATTCATAAAACGTAGAATATAAATAGTCACCAAAAATATAAAAACATTATCTACATAATGTGAATTTATTTATAATTTTTAGCTATTAAATAAGTATCATTATTGGTAACAAAATAGTGATGCAGAAATTGTTTATTTAGTTTAAAATCAATAATACAGTTATTATTCAACAAATAGTGACCATAAAAGGCACAAAAACCAGACCAAAACTTATTTATCATGTACTCTTAAACCATAAATATCCATTTGGAAGAATATTGAACAATTTTAATTATTATAAAATCAATTCTGACAATTATATTATTTTATTTTAGATGATGTCAAAGTTGTCACCTTCCTAATTTAATAAATATAACAATTTAAATGTTGTGCTTTTAAGACGATAAATTTGAGTAAAAGAATTCTTACAGAAGATATTATATTTATATAAATCATTTTATTTTATTTTTAAATTTTATTTGAAAATAAGTATATTAAATAATTATACAATAATTTTGTAGTATTTATTTTATTAAGGGAAATGTCAAATAAATGGTTTTAATAATATTAAAATAAATATTATATGACCTAATTACTGTTCTAAAAAAAATTTCAAGATGAATATAACATGTTAGGAGTCTATTATATATATTTTTTTCGAATATATCCTCTCTGTGGAAATTATTTAAATTCAAATAATCGAATAGTGTCAAAATTGACACTATTGTTATTTTATAAAAATAACATATTATTAAATTGATCAAAAATCACAAAGTTATTTAAATATTATAAATAAAAATTTATATGGTCTAAAATGTAATACATTATCCAATTATGGAAATTTTACAGCACATGACGCGATGATATTCAATCTCGATGTTATCCACTCAATAATGATTCTAATGTATATATAAGAAATAATAATGAAATGTTTGACATGTTAATGATACTGGATTTATGTATAGGTTCTTTACTTACTTCCATTCAATTTAATAAGGAAACGAAAACAGTGTTCATGCGTACGTATGACCTACCATCTCCATGAATGGTGTATTTCTTTGCATTTTTCAATCTATTATATATATGTATGTTCTGAATATGTATTATATATAAATCATGTTTTAAATTCTGGTAGTATGTAATAATTTTCTATATAATCATATCAATAATAACAAGTAAAAACACGAATGATAAATGAGCACTTTTAACGAAAACGCTGCTTTAACATGGAATTGACAATTGGACGAGTAATATAAAGTCAAAGGTGAATCACATATGATATCATAAATTTTATTATGGTTCTTTTACAAGTTAATAATATTTTTAATCACACTATACAAGATTCTTGGACACATATGTAAGAAATAGGACATAAGGTAAGATAAAATCTTGCAATATCATTTTTATCTGAGATTGTTTATAATTCAGAATTTACTGGGGAATATTTATCATCCACATCCCCGATTCATCAATATTTAATATTCTTTCTCTCCTCTTAAACTTTTTTAAATACAATTTTACCTATTGGTGAATTTCTAGTTAATCTTATGAAAGGAATCATATTTCCTTTTCAGTACAACATACTTTTTGAATTTTCTAGTCAAAGTACAAGAGGAATGTTCTTTTAAACTTATACGACATGAAAGGATTTTTATGATTTCATAGAACATTATTTCCTTGGAGATTACTTTATAGGTTTTCATTTTTATTTTCAATTAAATACTTTTAGTTTAGAATTTTATGACATTATGATAAATTAAAAATGTTTTTGAAGTAGAAAGGATATTTTCTTCAAGAATACAGTTCATGTGTTTTATTAAAATTATTTTCCATATAAGATAATATTGGGTTCTGTTTATATACCTATTATTACATTTATTTTATTAGAATATGATACAATTTTTTATGAAGTCCTTTTATCTTATATGTATTATGTTATGACGACATGATGTTTAAGAATACTATTTTAATTATATGGGTTATGCAATGATGTATGATTTATGATTTTGTGGCACACATAAGAATGGTTTCATTATGAGATGGGTGGGACCTGTATCTCCATCCAATGCATAGGGTAAAGATTTATATCTCTTGAGATGAACATGTCTCTAACAACAAGTAAATCTAGTTCAGTAATACAGGGCTCTAATGGAAAGTAAACCCGGTTCAGTAATGGACTTCATCCACTATGATGGTCTTGGCAACAATTCCTTGGATACTATGGAAATAATATCATGTCCTTAATGGTTTTCCACAATTACATGTTTTATTCCCATGTTATATTATCATGTTTGATGTTCTATTATGATCTATGCTTCATGCACATCCATGTTTTATGTCATTACTCATGATTTTGATGTTTTATGTTCATGTTCTTACGTTTAAATGTTTAGGGATTGTTTAATGGTCTCCATGATAACACTTACTGAGCATTTGAGCTCACCATTTATATGTTTTATTTTCCCCAGGATATAAAGAAAATATTTATGTAAGAAAACAAAAGTGTAAGATCTTTATGGGAAATGTTGAAGATCATTAACCATGATTAGAATATTATGATATGAGTTTTTAAAGACACTAACTATTACAATCCTTCGGTGTTTGTTTTTGTTATATATTAAGTATTCCTAAAAGTAATGTAATTTCCATGTTTGTCATGTTTGGGTCTCTACACTATGAATGTGTCTAATTCATTGGATGTGAAATATCTAAAAAATTTGTTTCTTTATATATAGTGAATCTAGTGGTTGTGATTTCGTGGAAACATTCATTAAATGCCTTTGAGAAACATAGCTTCCATAGCTTCGATAGTAATTACAAACACATTTTTCATGTTTTTTCATGAATATATTAACCAATGACTATTTGACTAGTGAATGTGTTCCATTCCAATGGAACGATGAATTCCATAAATATGTCCAAAATACAAAATCACACCATTCATCAATAATAATCATAGTATTTCTAGAATTACCACATGGTTATATGGTGTATTTTAGATGATTTTATATATAGGTTGGAGTGTGTTCTCATGAAAGTGTATCTTTTTTTGTGGCTCATTGAAATAATGGTTTCCTTAGAATAACTAACCAAAAAATGATTATGAATTACTTTTTCTAGTCCATGATTTGATTATTTTCTTTATTTCCACTACTTTGAGATATTTTTTGTGTTTATAGATCCTAAGGGCATGAAACAAATTTTCTCACAATGATATTTGAATTTGAGAAAAATATGTTTGATATAGTATGTAAAAATTTTATTACATTTGATTTGAGTTAAACACCTGCTTAAGGGTCGTATGTGGCAGATCCATTATGTATAAATTTATATGGTCAGGTGGAGAAAAAGGATTCAAACAAATGGAAGTAGATATTTATGATATTTGACATGAAATTATATTTTTATGACCAAGGTAGTGTTATGGATTATATTGAAATTTATCATGATACATATTTGTTTGAGAAGGTTAAAGAGGAATCAACATCCAATTCAGAATGTGTTATTTTGAGGTTAAAATTCAATGACATGGAGACCATAGAGGAATGGAAGCTATATAAAAAATAAATTCTCTGTTTTTTATATGATATTTATGTACATATGGATTTTATAGAAAAACACATTTTATTTACATTAGTTCAAGATGGGTTGTTCATAATGAAATCAAAAGTCTTGTACATGGTGTTTAAAGAACAATTTTTTGAGTTTACTTAAAAATGAATGTCACTAATTATTAGATGATATGTCTTACCAATTCAAAGGTTAAAGAATATTACTAGGGAAAAGAAGGTATGTCTTTATATTTAACAATTAATTTTTGGAAATGGGATTAGATAACAATATATTTTGTGATAAGTCTCCAAATTATAGTTTGGGAACATGAATCCATTTTCGTGATAGTGGACTGGCCCACAATGTTATCCCATATCATCCTTATTCACGAATCCCATATGGTGAAGGAGTTTTCTAAAATATATATATATGAGAATTAGTATAGAGGAAAAGAATACTATTTTTTAGAATTAAATTATGATTCTATGTTTACATTTCATTTTTAATTCCAAATATTATTACCTTGGCACTCATTTTACCATGACTACTTTCTATCATCCTCAGGCCGGTGGAAAATTTGAGGGGATGAAAAAAAAAATTGAAGACATTCTTATGTAATGTATAAGGATTTTTTTTGGATCATGATATGATCACATATCATTATTGGAGTTATCATAAAATAGAAGTTATGATTACAAATTATATATGGGTCCTTTTAATGAATTTATTTGGAATCCTTTCTTTTCTGCACTTTTTAGATTGGAAACATGTGAGACTTCACTGGTTGGACCAATCAACGTACAAGGGATAATTGAAATTATTTTGTTGATCTGAAAAACAATGTTGAAGACTTGTTTTTGTTATAAATCATAAGTGTATCATTTTAATGATCCTTTTTCATTCTATGTGAGTGATCACATGTCCACAAGAATCTCTAGAAGACATGGAAATAATTATTTTGAAATGTATGAAATGTTATCTCCTTAAAACATTTGACCTTTTGAGATTCTAGAATGGGATGTTGAGGTGTCATATCTATTTTATTTTCCAACAAGGTCATGTTTAGTTTATTTTATTTTTCATGCATCTCAATTGAAAATGTAGTAGCATGGTCACGAACATGTGATTTTATGGGATCACGTTAACCTATAGTCAAATGCGATGTTGGTTCATGTGCTAGTACTGATTTTGGACATGTAAGAGAAAGTATTTGATGATAAATTTGTAGACCTAGTGATGGTTTTGTAGAAACATTGTATTATTTAAGAAGAAACATGAAATTTTGTGAATAAAATGATTGAGTAATGGCTTGAAATCATTTAGGAAAATGGAAGTTATCTAATTTCAAGTGAAAAAGGCCAATTTGTGGAATCCTTATCACCCTTGGTTTTATGTAATTATCCATTTATTTAGGTAATTGAAGTATAAAATGTAACTGGGTTATGTTTGGGATGGTTTTTTGGTGGTTAGGAATGTTTTTTGTAATTATATGTTGGTTCCTCATTTGAAAACAATAAGTAAAAACATCGAAACCTCTCTCGGATACCTTGAAATGGGAAACATATGTAACTAGTTAGGAACACTATTATTTCATGGAATGGGAAAAAAATGCAGACACCCAAGAGGAACAATGGATGTTTAAACTGAGGGGATGTGCATGGTTGTCCAACTAGTTATCTAGCCATCCAAGCCAACGATGAGAGGGGTATTTGGAGTCAGCTTAGGGAAAATGATTTTATCATGGTACACCTAACTGTGAAGCTAAACCAAGCATTGTTAAAAATTAGATCTGAATTATGTGGATCTAATCTAGTTTAACCACTAAACCCCCTTTTCCCCTAAACTTTCCCTAACATGAATCATGTTCATCCATAGGATGTAGAGATTCTTCCCTTTGACCCTGGAGTAAAATGTTTTGAAGAATTTCACTATTTTGGAGGTCCAAATTATTTACTAAATTCATATTCCATGTTTCATTCCGTTGATTTATTCTTTTCAAAATTTCAATTAATCCATCTAATATATTTGAGATAGATAAGTGGTGTGTGATTCCAATAAAAATTAGATATAATTGTTTTGATGATACATAACATGATCCTAGGTGGGGTATAGACGATCCAGTCCACAATTTTGATTAAGTTGTGTTGTTACTCATTTTAATAGATGTTGTGATGTATGAAGATTCACTCTTGACACCTCTAGATAATAACTATAAGGAGTGATTTAAATTTATTAAATTTAATGAATTGAATTTTGAAAATTTGGTGAACATCTATATAGAAACCCAATTTAGTAATGGTGTTTGAAATTGTGGAAATGAAGGGATTTGTGGAAATTTCAATCTATTAAATATTTTTAATGTGATTATTTTAAAATATGTAATTGTTATGGAAGGAAATTTAATTTATATTGTTTTTAAATAAAAATATATTTTATTAAATAAGTTATTTATAATTAGGTTGTATTTTTTTTGGAATAAATAAGTGGGTTTTAGATGAGTGTGATGGATAATGGTCCTGATGTAACACCATATAAGGGATTGAGTACGAACTGGATGTTTACCAATCAATGGTGACACCAAGATTTAGTTTTTTCCTGTGGTGTGTGTTTGGACATGAAATTGGTTTTGAAATTTGGATTGAGAAATCATTTTAAATAACTGTTTGGTTTCTTTACCAAGAAAATTGTGTTATTTGTAAATGGAATATATTTTTTATAAACGTCATTGAATTATTTTATATAATTATTTATATAAACTATTTTATAGATATGTGATAAAATATTTCATCCTTTCGGAATGAGTAGGGATGTAATTTGGAGAAATCCAACTGAGTTTTTTTACGCACATCTTATATTGAAACATTTGTGCATTTATAGAGTTTGTATATCAGTAAAATTGAAAATGAAAGTTATATTGTTTATTTTTGGGTTAATCACGATACCATAGACATGACTTGTGGATTTTTATCTTATATCTTGTTTGATAGTTTCTAATGTATTTCTTTGTTGTCTTTGGGTTGTTGGATTTAATTTCCTCATTGTATTCTGACATGAGAGATGGTTGTATTTTGGTATTCATTAAATTTTGTATTACATTGAGTTATATTACATTATTATCATGAATAATTTATTATTTTATTTTTACTGATATTCTTGATATGGTTTTTTACCTTAAAATGTAAAATCATCCACAAAAAAATATAATGATATTAAAATTTATTTACCACCTTTGGTTTCTTGGGGATGTTTCCTAAGGCCATGTAACATGTATGTGCCTCTTCCAAAGGGAACGTTTGAAGGGAGGGATGTGAAAACCCATTGAAAAAATTAACATCTTGTGGTCATGGATGTCCTGGTAATGTCATGATAAATAAATGATTTTTTTTCTTGAACAATAGATACATCTCCAATTTAAAGATCACATTTTTCATCCATATATTTTATATGAACATTTTCCCTTAGGAACTCAATCATAACAACTATCGATGGTGGATATATACATGAAAATTATGAAGAATTATATCATTTAAAGATATGGAATTATACGTCAACATCATTAATAATAATTTACAAGTCATTTCAAAAAACATTTACTTAATAATTTAAAATCCAATCTTTTCCATGAATTATATCAAAATAATCTATAGTAGAAATAATCCAGTCAGAAAATATGGAATTTTTATGTTTCATAATGTGAACAAACAAAAAAACCCTTTTTAAGTGAAATTTCAAATAGTGGATTAAAATTAAAATTAACTTATTTTGTTTCATGGTAAATATCAAATTTTTATTGAAAATAAGGAATATTGGTAATTGTTTTCTAACACCCATAGACTGTATAAATTATTTTTTTCAAATAATATATAATTATATGATGGATTTCACTACCTGATTCACTATGTTATGATTTATTTATAAACAAAAACAATATTATATTTCACTATATAAAAAACTGATTTTAGATATCGTTACATAGAACACTGTGTTTGCCTTATGCTAAAGACAATACTATGTTTATTCGACAACTTCTGTTACACAAAAGGTCATGTTTTACAAAATTAAAATATACTATTAATATTATCATTAAAATATTATTATCATTATCACCTATAAATTGGAAATAAAAATATGAATAATTTTATTAATATTTTTAAAATATGCTTTATCTATGTATATAAGAGTAATTATTTTGTGACAAAATATCTAGAAATGAAAACTGAAAAATTTTTAAAATATAAGAATTTTTTTATAAGAATTTTTTTTTATAAATTAATTAAAACACAATGATAAGTGATTTTAATTATTTATATGTATATTATTTATATTTAATCAATTATTTAGCATTCAATATTATTGTTTTCTAGAAAACAGATAAGAATAGATCCAATTTTACACATAAAGAGACGTATTTTTCAAAACGATAATCTCACATTCTTTTAATAGAGAACCTATTAAAAAAATTCTGCCCATTTTAAGAATTTTATTTACTTTTTATAATCATATATTAAAATTACTTGATGGTTATTTTTTCTTATTTTTCTACAAAGTTGCAATTTTTGAAGTATAATGGAAAATAAAAGATTAAAATTGAAAACTGTATTTTCATGTAATTTATATATATAGATAAATTATAATTTAAATTTAATTTAGATTTAATTTAATTTAAATATAAATAAATAAATAAAATTGAGTTAGTTGGAATCAATTTCACATTTAAATTTTATATAAAAACATATCTAACTTTTCAAATTTTTTACTTTACAAGCTAGTTGTTTTGTACTGTCTATGGTTTTACATTAGAAATATATTCATCTAGTTCCGTAGTTGGAATGTATAAAAATGGATTCATTATTTTTAATCAAAATAATTTATAAGTTTAATTATCTTAAACATAGCATTGGTCCAAATATATAAGTGAATCTAATTAAAATTAATTACACCGATTAAGGAAAAAGAAGTTTACTTAGTTGTTAATCACTTATCATAAGAGGTAAATGACATAAATATTTATACAAGACCCATTATATGGACATATATCGATAATTCACCACATTTTATTTATCAATAAGAATTATTTATTTTACATGATATAATGTAGATCTCTTAATGGAGTTTACTTATTCTTATTTACAAGAATTACAGTCATCTGCTACTATATAAATACACTAATCCCCGCGACTTATTAAAACCTATAAATCATTTTCTATAATCCAAAACCATCCAAAATAATCTCATAACATCTATACTATTATCATTAATGAAACACTTTTGGAATAAATCATTCAAAGTAATTCCATTCATTCAAAACAAAAAGAGTTACTTTAAGAATAGGTTAAATTATTCTATGTCCATTTTTGTTTTTTTATTTATATCCCCATTAGTTATTATAATAAAATCATTATATAATAACCTCAATATAATCAATATAATGAGGTATTTTTTTTGTTAAGGGTTATATATACACCAAAAAAACAATTATATAAAATATGTTACTCAATCATCCTTAATGTGTATGGTGAACTACATCATAATGAATAAATGTTGTTCATTATTATATTTCCATCTCTCATAGTTGGAAATAACAATTTAATTGCTTTTTTTATATGATATATATAATGATTATAATTTATTTATTATATTTTTATTTTTATTTAAAAGATAACATCAGGATTATTATTTTGTGGGAACATGATAACATCATTCGTGGATGTTTTCAATATTTCCTCCTCAAAGCAATGTGATTTGTTCCAACATTACATGGAATGTATTAAAAATGGATTTATTAAATGAATTTTAATATTTTGAAATAACATTTATATAATAATTATAAAATATATATACATATATACATCATTTACATTTCTTTCTTTCGATGCGTTAAGAACATGGAAACAACATTTATGTGTATGTATGGAATACTATCACCATAACAAATATATTTTATTTCCTTTGTGTATATTTTTAAAATTATTTTAAATACATATATAATCTGTATATATGTATTAATATATTGTTTTAAATTCACAAAATATGGAAATCATGATAGATGTAAGAGGACTAAGAATAAAAAGTAATAACATGTATGGAAAACAACATTGTTATTACCTAAACCATAACATTGACATATAATTATTAATAAATTGGTAACATAATATCATATGTAAATCATATATGGTGCTATATATATATATTTATGTATTAATATGAAAGATTTATAATAATATTACATTTATTATAAAGGATTCATGAATCAGTATGAGGATATTTAAGAGTTAAGGTAAAGTGGTTTCTAGTATCACTTTTATTTCTGTGAGACTTATGATGTATTCACCAGTAATTTATTTTCTATGGTGTAGATATGTACCTATGAAAATTTCTATAACTATTTCCATTTATTTAAATATATTAAATGTTTCAATTGATTTTACTCTTTCATAGGATTCAGAATTCTATAGATATTCAAGTATTAATGAATTTACACATCGTAGTTTACTTTAATGAGACACAAGTTATACTCACCACCAATTTTTTCTATATTTTATATATAAATCATATAAAAATATTTTATGATGTTTGTAAAAAATTTATTGGTATTTATATATCCATTTTTGTATCTATATTTCATGGATTTTATATTTAAAATGATACCAAAGAGGTAAATGGATTTTTCTATCATTTTAACATCATTTGTACAAGCATTTTGTTACAGACCTATATTCTTTTAAAAGGTGAATATATATCCATCATGACCTATAATATCATGTGGTTTTTTCATCATAATGATATTTTATGTTTCATATAATTTTATTCCTCCATAGGTATTTTGATTCAATGTTACTAAATTTGTATAATTTTATAACTACAATGTCATCATTTATCGGAAATATTAATGATTACGCTTCCATTCAGGAAACATTATGATAAATTTATCAATAATAATTAATAAATATCTTATCTAATTATTATTCATGATACTATAAATTAATGGTAGAATTTATCCACTCTTTGGTATCTAATATAACTTTGATTTTTTTATTAAATTATACTTTATCACTCTCATCGGTCAGAAATATGATTTTATTTAAAACCATATTTTCTAAAAACAATCATAAATTTTCTATAATTTTCATAAATTTTTCAAAAGAAAATTTTACCCATGTTGTACCTTTTAAAAAATTGTATCCAGAAGGGACTGTTTTTATTATTTTCCAATCGATGATTTTTACCAAATATATTTATTGAGAATAAAGAATGTTCAGGATATACATATTTATCCATTATCATGATTGTAATTTATTTAAATCATCATTTACTTGTTTAAATGATTTCATTTTTTTAAATTTTATTTAATTTAATATAACTTTATTAATTGTAATTTTCTTTTCAATGGAAACGTTTTTTAAAAATTACCAAAATTTAGGAAGTGTCATAAATTAGTTTCAGAGATTCCTAAATATATTCTAGAGGTTTTTTAATTTTTTTTCAAAAATTGTTTATGTTAATTTAGAAACATAAATGATTTTCAAATCCTTGTTTATATCTTTTCAATATTATTTTTAAATAAAATTGTTTTAATAATGGTTTATATTTAAAAATTATTTTATTTTATTTCCAATTAATAATTATTTATAATTTAAATAAAAATTTTCAAATAAAAAAATTTCAATAATTTTATATATTCAATTATATAATTTAAAAATGTTAGAGATAAACGTATTCACAATCTTTTATTTTTCAAAAAGAATTATCAAAAACTGAAATCATATTTTCCTCATAATGTTTCATAAAATTATCTTTCAAAAATATTTTATATATAAGATAAAATCAATCGATATTTCATATTCATAAATATAGTAATGATCCAAGGATTCCATTATTATTGTTTATAGAAATTGTTTATGTTTTTATGTCTTTTTTATGATACCATTTTCTCTTCCATGTGTTATACCATTATAAATTCCAATGAAACCTCCATCATTTCACTGGTTTTCCTATGTTGAAATGATTATAAAATATTTCTCTTTATTAATAGTTATGATATAATGAAACATTTATGATACCAATTTCATTTAATGGGTTATGATATGAGGAATGATTATGATATTATGGTACATATATGTAATTTTTCATTACGATATGGTTGGGACAATTATATACCTCCCACACATTGGATATAAATTTATATCCCGTGAGTTATAAATGGTTGGAACAGGGAGTAAACCTAATTTAGTAATGGGATTTGTCTGGTAAGTTGATATTGTGAGTGAACATTGACTATTAAGATGGATTTTGGGGTAAAATCATTCTACTAATATGGAATTGGATGTAATCCTTGACTAATTTGAGACAATTTTATTAGTTTATATGTTGACCAAAATCCCACATATAATTCCGATCTTATTATTCTATGGATTGTACATTTGATACCCATATGATTCTCGACATGTGAACTGCCAATATTTATTCCAGGATTCTTAATTTTTACCCATAATATGTAGGTTATGAGTTTCTACTTTTATAATCATATTTTCAAATTGTTCGGCTCATGATTATGCCAACATATCTCCTTTATTTAGCATTATTGGTCATTTGATCTCCCCATTTATTATGTTTCATTTTCATAGTTTAAGATACTATTTATTATTTATGATTCTTTAACGAAAGATTCATGTTATTGAAAACTGAGTGGGAGATGATTTATATCACCAATGGACTAATTTTTATCTTTTTATGTTTCTAAAGGAACTAATCTAACAGGTTGTTTCGGAATGTGTTTGTGTAATGTGATAAATGTTGTAAAAAGTTTATGTAACTTCTATATATGAATATTGAGGTTTTCTACAGTGGGGATATAATAAAATTTTATTTCAAAATTTCAAAATTAGTAGATAATAAGTTTTTTATATCCCTATAGATATTTTTATGAAAATAAATAAGGATATATTTTACCGTAAGTCTAATAATGAGAAATTTATAGGTAAATTACCTATAATTTAGTTAAAGGATACTTCGAGTAGTTTCATAAAAATAAATCATATTTTGGATACTATATTTAATGTATCTCTATAAAATATTTAGTAAACACCCCATGATTTTTTGAATTATTAATCTTAAATTACATTAAGCTTTATGATATTTTTAATTTCATGTAACACTGAAAATTGTCTGTTTTATAATAAAGAACGGTGTTTTTCATTCATTTAAGAAACACCAAATTAATCATACACAACAAAAAAATAAATTTTAGCTTGAATAAACAGAACACTACAGTTATCATGCAACATGGATTACATTACACACAACACTGACTTAGCATATACAACACACAAAGCTGACATGATGTACCTTACACACAACACCATTGTTTCTATGAATCATTATTTTATTTTTATAATAATTTAAATAATATAATTATAACCAATCCATTAAAAGTATTTATATGAATAGTAATATTAATACTTAAAATATTTTTTATAAAAAAATTTAAATAAAACATATTCATAATGAAAGATATGATTTTCTGTAATGTAATTTTATGTTTAAAAATGGAATTTTCTGGAATGAACTACTTTTAATGTCATTCATTATAAAATAAAAATTTTATTTTTATAAACCTTTAGAAATTGAATTTTATAAATTAGACTTAATTTTTGAATTTATAAAATCTAAATTATCAAAGGGGTTATTTTTATCAATTATTCTGAGAAACATCTATTTTGGGTGAATATTGAAAAATACCAGATATTAATTCAAAACATGTTTTTCATATAAATTTTTTATAAGGACTAATTATATTTTAAATTTCTTTCTAATATTTATTTGGGTATCATTTTTATCAATTAATACAAGTTTTTTCCATTTAAACCAATTTAACAATGAAATTGTTTATAAGAAACATAGAGAGGGTTTTAATGTTTTATATTTTAAAATCCCGTATGGTTGACTCACCTGAGAGATTAATTTAAAATTAATTTCATCCTCTAATGTGATTTGAATTTGGAGAAATGAATTCCATATTTGGAATCATAGGAATCAATAAATTCTAGTAAGGTTAACTAAATTTTTGACCAAAAAGACTAGAGAATGTAATTATAATTAATTACATAGATTATGGTGTAATTATTCTTAACTAAGAACTAAACCCGAAATATGAGACCCAAAATGGTCAATAAACATATCGAAATACATTTATGGACATATTATGACCCAAAATCTCTTTTAAATACTTTTAATCATGACTGTATCCAATTAAAACAAGAATAAAGTTGTTGGAATTCTCTCTTAAAATATTTACAGGTGTGCTAGTCCTCTTTTCCTATAAACTTCCTCAACATATCCATCTACTTCAAAAATTCAAAACTACTTAGGATCAGACAAAAGAGTCTGAATGATATTCCTAACATCCATTAATTCCCCCTTGAATCCTAAATTAGGATATAATGTTTTCTAAGGAAGACCTTTGGTACAACCCAAAAGTTGTTACCTGATTAAGAGCTAACATATTCTCTCAAGATCATTTCATTCAATTTTCATATCCACCCCCTCCCATCATTTTATTACATTATTTTATAAAAAATAAATTATCCTATATAGAATATAATGTCTTTTATTTTGACGGTTCAACCTAAAAGTAGACCCATATCTATCAAATGTGGAATAAACATACTCGTTACGTGTATAGAGAACCACCACCTCACAAAATGATGATTGTCCTTTTTCTCCTTCACCGTATCTCATGGTGGAAATTAAGATGGATAATTTATTTATATATTTTATAAATTATATTTATTATTTATTTAATGTCTATAATTATATGTACAAATGTATCTTTATATGTCCAGTTTGGTGCTAATACAATTATTTTTTTAAGGATGTATGGAGAACCGCCCCCTCAAAGACATGTGATTAATTCTTTCACTACATGGAATATATTAAGGGTGGGATTCATAAAGTAAAACAATACATATTTAATAAAAATTAAACTATAATAATGATATATACATATAAATACATATATAAAAATTTCAATTACCTTCATTCAGTCAATAAAAAATAAAAACAATAACATCGGTTATGCGTACGTACGACTTAAAGTCTCCTTGAGTGGTGTATTTTATTTCATACTTCTATACGTGATAGATTATTATAAAAAAATATAATATATATAAATTATATTTATATCATTTATTTACTTTCTAGAAACCATGATATAAGTATAAGGAACAAATTTAAGAGAAATCATGACATGTGGGAAGAACAAAGCAGATATTACCCGAAGTAAAAACATATCATATAACTGTTAACAAGTGGGTAATATAAGGATATAGTCAAATAAAATATGGTTATCTAAATTGTAATATTATTTTTTAATATCTATAAAATAATATAATATTTATTATAGTGGTATATTTTATTAGTACAGAGATACTCAATCCAAAGGTAAAGAGATTTCATCTCACTTTTTATTTCCTTGAGGTACCATCTTTATTCACAACCCATTCCATTTGTTTTCGGTATATAATACCCATGTATTTAATAGGTGATTAGTATAGTTACATTAATGAATATTCAGATATCAATTTAATGACGTTTATTTCATAGGGTTTATTTTTTAAAAGTTATCAAATATGTAAATTATTTCGGTAACAATTTTCCATCCTTGAGACTCAAATTATGTTATGAGCCAATGATCATTTTAGAGAATATATACTTCCATATTACATGATATATAATTAATCAGGATATTTTCCTAATATTCTATGCTTCAGGTATTTTTTCTTTCATACATATAGAGTATAATCCCATGTATTCATTTTGTAATAGTTTATTGAAACAATATCTTCACTTATGAGATTGTTAAATGGTTATAATTATTTGATGAAATTATATGATCTATCTCTCAATAACATTAATTAAATTTACTAACTTTTTGTTATTCAAGATATATTCCTTTATGTGTTCCATTTTTATACACTAAGGTATGAAAGCCCGAATTTATCCTTCCTTAAGATGAAAATATATTTTTCTCAAAACCATATTTTCTAAAAAGGGATTCCACAAAAATTTTACCATTATAAAATAAAATTTAAAAGTAATTTTTGCAACTGTTTTCTTTTAACAATATATTCAACATAATATTTTTATCTCTTTCTAAACATGGAATTTTTCCTACAATTTTTTCGTGTAAAAATAAAATACTTTCTAACTCATATGGAATGTACAAATTTACCTACCATACTTTCCTTGAATATTAATTTTAATCTTCAAATGGATAATTTGTGCGAATTTTTTTTCAAAAGTAATATTGATGAAATTTTTTTCAGAATTGTTTCAAGATCCATTTATAAGTTTTCATTGAAAATTGTTTTGAAAACATTATCAAGCCTTATTTATAAGTTTTCAATTTATTTTCAAAGAATTTGGTTTCAAGAAATTTTCATGATTGATTTATAAGTTTTCATAATATATTCAATGATATAGTGTTATAAAAAATTTCCATCATTCATTATATGTTAAAAATTAATTTTATATTAAAATTTTATTTACATTTTTTGAATGTTATTTTATAACTTATCAAGAAAAAGGTTAAAAAAAATTGAAGGTTATTTTATAAGTATTCATGAAAAATGGTTTTCAAAACAATTTCAAGTATTATTTATGTTTTTAAGGTATTTTATATGAAAATGTGTTTAAAATTGTTTTACATATTAAAATACCTTTTTCAAATAATAAATGATATCTTCCTAAAGAAATCATTATGAAGGAAATTTGAAAATTATTTTCAATATAAGTTGACATATATTGATGTTAGTAATTCCATTATAAAAAATGATATAATGGTTTTATTCATATTCATTCCATGAATGGGTTATTCTTATTGTCATGGCATTTATGAAACTTATTTCTCTTTCATGGGTATTTTTCTTTTGATGAAATGATTATGAAACATGTATCTTTTTCCATAGGTTATGACATGTTTACTTGTTTATGATACTTATTTCATTACATGCATTGTGATATTATTATTTAAGATTTTATGGAACATTAATTTATGATTTCATTATGAGATGGGTGGGACCTGTATCTCAAACCAATGCATTGGGTAAATATTTATATCACATGTGATAGACATAGTAAGAATGAGACATAAACCAGTTTCATTATTGCATGGATCGAACGAGAAATGGAATCAGTTCAGTATTTTATTTCTTGAATGAGGATTCAACTGGTTTCAGTAATATATGGCTAGAACAGGGTGTGAACTCGGTTTATTAAAGGGATTTTCGTACTATTAAGGCCTTTTAAGCAATGACATGACTACTATGTGAATCGTTATATTTTCTTATGATTATTCTACAGTTCCACATTTTATTCATATGTTATAATTTCGTGGATTATGTTATATAATTCCTTATGATTCATGTCATTTGAAATTCTTATATTTCTTCTATAATTCATGTTTATGATATTTGATATGCATGTAATGATATTTTGTTTTAATGATCATGTTATAACACCCTTATTCTTATAATTATGCTTGTGTATCTCCACTATTTACCCCTAATTAGAATTTTAGCTCACCAATTTTTATGTTTTATACCTCCCAGGTTTTTAGGATATGTATTGTTTTATTGTTTATAAGATGGGTGGTAGCCAAGAAAAATCAAGGGGGAGTTGATGTATGTCATTCATGTACCTATTTTTAAGATTCCAAGATCCTAATGGTATTAAAAAATTATGATTTTTGGGAGATGTTTGGTATATTTTTTGTTGTATTTATTCTAAACATTTATGAAACATTAATGTATGAAAACCAAGGGTCACAATAGTTGTTATTAAATAATTTTTTTATTAAAACTATGGAATCTAATATGATAAAACCATAGTGATATCTTTAAGGACATGTCTAGGGTTATTTATAGAGATATAGAAATATAAAGAAAATTTTCTAGAATATTGTAAAAGGATATAGTGAGTGGTTTCTATGAAATACATCCCTATCTAGATACTACAAGTTGATATGGATCTGGAATAGATGTACCTAAGGATGAAAACACAAACAAGTTGATCTGGGTCTGGTCATGGTAATCTAGGACACAATAACTATCCTTGATGCATGCCGGGTTTGACACTCCCGGTGGATTTGCATTGGGAATTAAAAAAATATTCACAGATCACCATGATGAATTAAAATATATGGTGTCTATAGATAACCTAGGAAGAAACTATGTTGTCATATATTAATTAAGGATTCAATTTTTATATGTCTTATAAGTAATTATTTTGATGTCTATGTGGTTTCTTACATTGAGAAGTAATTATCACAATACACCTATCGTTGTAGTCAATTGTGGAAAATATAAGTTACTGCATTGACAATGAATCTAATGGTTGATTTTCTGATTAAGTGGCAAGTGAGTGATCAATGGAGTAAACTATGTTGTGGTCATACCTAATCAGTTTTCACGGAAAAAGATTTACAAATTTTTCCTTAACCAACTCTCAAACTCACCAAGGAATAGAATAATGGATTTCACTGAGAGTTCACGTAATGGAGACCATGGAGGAATAACGATTAAATTTTCTTTGAGACTATAATGTTGACTGAATCACTTAAGGTAATGTATTAGAGAAACAACCATATGTTTTTTTAAATAAAATAGAAGGACACATAGCAAGTGAATTCAAGGAAAAAAATGACGAGATCAATTAATAAAATGGAAGAATAATATTGGACTCCATAATTATTTATTAAAATTTGAGTGGTTTATGTTTTCTTTAAAGGATTATTATTAAAATCAATATCCCATGATGGAATCACTGAAAGAGAACCAACAAGGTGGTTTGTGTTATGGTTACACTGTAGATGATGAATATACTAAAATCGAAATGTGAATTTAAATAAGTGTTCTGTAATAAGATGAGATAAACTTGATAATGACATAAGGATGAAGTGGAATAATAAATTATTTTATTTTTTTGGATTTACGATTTATTTTATACGAATGGAGAAATATATAAGGATTGTTTAGTTTATGTTTTTGTTACGGATTTAATAGAAAATGATGAATGTTTCCAATGGAAAAGATAATTAGTATAATGGAAAGGTGATTTCCATAAAAAACACATGATTAAGGGAAATACAACCCTTAATATGTTATTTATGTTATAAAAATGATGGAAGGAAAATGATATGTGGGATGTGAATAAATCAATTAGAAGGTAATTATCACCTTAGAACTAATTAAGTACTTTTTCACAAGTAGTTTATTCTATCATGTATAATGTTTACAACTTCTTTGATTTAGATAATATGTAATATAATATATACAATAAATTAGAATTAATGTTTTCTAAAATTATTTTTAGAAAATATTTTTTTACCCTGTTTCAAGAGAAGTTATGACTATGGTATTCAAATGTTTGAAATTTCATAACCAAGATCTACTTTGTACTATACGGGGGAATATACGTAAAGAAATTTTTTTAAATTTATTTATAATGTCTTGGATTTTCATCTTTTAGAAGGGTTATAAGGTTAACCATTCGTGAAAATTTTATGTTAAAAATTAGAGGAAGTATTAGTGCTTTGATTTTCTATTGAAATAATTTTTAAAAATATAGGAATTAACCTTATTTCAAGTATGTATAACTTCTTTATTTTGGGTATTATATTAGCCTATTTTTAGAAAGTGACACCATGTAAGTAGGGGGACGAATCAATTCCAGAAAGTCCATGGGTCTTGAACCTATTTATTATGAATGATATGGTTATGACACCTAACATTGGCTTACATGATTTCTATGTTAATGCGTATTTTTGGGAATAACTATTAATGATGAATTTGTAGAGTTGGATTTTATGTTTACATATTTATATATTAATCATATTTATTTGGAAAAATAGTTAGAGATGATTTGTTAAAATTTTTATTATTTTATGTCAATCATTATTTAAGAAGAGTGTATTTTAGCACTTCATTTATCGAAGTTAATTTATAGACATCAATTTCATAAAGTAATGGAAGAATTAGAAACAAATTGAATAAAAATTAAATTATTAAATTATTCTTATAGAAATATATCATGTATTTATATTTATTTATATTATTTGTCAATGAAAGAGTGATTCAACATTTGTATAATGATCAAAAGAAAATTTGTTTTCATAATACCTTAATTTTATTTAAGTTATTTCATTTTAAATCCTTATAGATTTTGGGCATTGAGGCCCTCATGTTTTCATTGATCTTTTATAGGTCTGTGATTGATGACCTCAATCACTAATTATAAATATTTACCATTTTCCTACATGTCCAGAAATCACTCCCAAAATATGTTCTTCTATGTGTAAACCTAGTAATATGTTACTTTGTGTAACTGTTTGGGTTTCACCATTCCCTTCTTAAGATATGTTTTAGTATACATTTTAATGATATGGCTTTCTGTGAATGAAAATTTCATGTATTAAAGCATTAATAACTTAGATAAATTTTGAGGGAGAAGTTATTTTTATGCGTGGAAGAATATAACACACAAAATTTTGAGAATTATTGTTTAGTTAATTAATTTAATAGTTGTGATATTTTTTATTTACTGTAACAATGAGAATATTTTTTTTTATTTTAATGACCTATGTTTGGATTGCATTATACATAAAACCATGTTAATCAAGCTCTACACACAATATAAATTTTATCCATACTACATGGAATAGTGAGGTTAGCTTGTGAATTGGAAAACATTACAAAAAACCCTGACTTGGTGTAAGAACATGAATCACTAACATATTGTATGTTATATTCAAAACCAATGTTTCAACAAAAAATAATTTTACTGCTACAGTTCTTTAAATGAGATAATTATATACTTGAGGTTAAAATTAGTTATATAAATATAATAACTACTTTTAATGTATTATTTATATTTATTTATATAAATAAAATATATAGATAATGAGTGTTTTGATTTTGGTAGTCCTTTTATGTATAACAATACATTTTTCTCGAATGAACTACTTTGAATGTCCGACATCAAAAAAAAATGGACACATTTTAAAATTTAATTTGACAAATTAAACATAATTTTTTAATTTATAATTTCAAAATTATCTTAAGGATAGTTTTGAGATTTTTCTAAAAAACATCACTTTTTGATGAATAGGGAAAAAATACCAATTTTTAATTCAAAAAAAAATTTTATATATATATTTTATAAAAAACAATAATATTCAGAATTTGTTTAAAATTTTCATTAAATAATAATTATATAAATTAATATAATATAAATCCTTGATATAAAATTTAGATTAAAAGTGGACATAAAAACTAATTTAATTTTGAATGTTTTTACTTTAAAACCCTTCATTGTCAACC
The DNA here is from genome assembly GCA_963277665.1 of Viscum album. Taxonomy (NCBI): domain Eukaryota; kingdom Viridiplantae; phylum Streptophyta; class Magnoliopsida; order Santalales; family Viscaceae; genus Viscum; species Viscum album. The sequence continues at coordinate 831,390,407 of OY728159.1, read as the reverse complement.
TGAATAAAGGATTAATTTATTATTAATTTATGAAAATGATATAATTATAATTTATAAAAATAGATCCATTATTTCTAATCATCGTAATTTATAATTTATAATAATTTTAGTTTAATTTTGGAAAAATAGAATTATTTAAGGTAATTAAAACAAATTACATTGATTAAGGTATAATTATTCTTAACAAAAGACTAAACCGAAAATTTAGAACCCAAAATGACCTATAAATATTTCCAAATTCTATTTTATGGGAATATTATGAACCTATACTCCATTTAATTGAAATTGGATCATTATCAGAGACACATGAAATGCAAAAAACTTGGGTGCAATTCTATGATAAAAGTTTTACAAGAGTGCCACTCCATCTTCCAGATAAAAAGACACCAACTATTCATCTTATTCAAATCTCTAAAACAACATTGGTTCAGAAAATATATTCCCAATACACTATAAAAATTTACACCCTCCATCATTTAACCATTCACTTGCAATGAAAATATTAAATGTAATCCTTTTTGCAGAAACCAAAAGGGGTTACCTGATTAACAGGTAACAACTTATCTCACGCTCCTTTTCTTTATATTAAATATCCTCACCCTCCACAAATTATTATATATAAAAAATATTATACTCAATATAATATACTATTTTTATGATAATATTTTGACCTAATCATAAAACCCCTCCACCTAATGGGTAAGGAAAAAACTGTTTACGTGTATGGTGAACTACCACAACACTAACTGATGATTGTTCATTTCACATTAACACCTCTGATGGTCGAAATTAAGATAAAAACAATGTTTATATGAGTTATATATTATATTTATTATGTATTAAATATTATATAATTATTTTTATAAATATATATGTATATGTTCCATTAGGTTTTAATACGATAATCTTGGTTGAGGAAGTGTCATCTACCATCCCTCAACGTGATGTGCTCCATTAATACACTACATATAATGAATTTAGTATGAATTTTAAAAATATCTATGATATATATGATATAAAAATGATATATTAATAATGATATATATATATATATATACATATTTCATTTACCTTGTTTCTTTCAATATTAATACCAAAATAGAAACAACATTTATATGTATGGACGACTTACCGTCTCTATGAACAGTTTGTTCCATTTCATAATTCCATACTATATAGATTATTATAATTCCCATAAAATGATTTTAATTTATATTTTTATCAATTTTGAAATTCTTTAAATTATTATATAAGTATGAGGACCAAATATATGACCAAATATGACACATGTGAAAAATAAAGCGGATATTACCCGATGTAAACCATTTACATAGAACTGTTAACAAGTGGGTAATATAAGGTAATAATAAAATAAAATATAGTAGAATATATAATAATATTATTTTTTAAAAATATATAATATAATTAAATTTATTATATCAGAAGATTGTACATGTATGATGAGATTTAAGACACAATGTAAGGGTATATTGTATCACATTTTTTCCCTGAGATTCATGATTTATTCACCACCCATTCTGTTTCTTTGGTGTGTATACACCCCAAGGATGTAATAAATTATTCATATAGTTCAATTTATTTATATTTACATATACATTATATGAAATTTATTTCATGAAGTTTATGTTTCAAAATTTATCAAATCGGTAAAATAGATTTGTCTCAATTTTCCATAGTTGAGACTCATGTTATGTTATTCATCTATATTTGTTTATTGGAATATATACATTTTACATGATATATAATTAATATAAATATTAAATTTTTTTTGATTAATTTAATTTTCCATTCTTACATGGACATTATGACCCCATGTAACCAGGTAGTAGTATTTTATTAAACCAATCTCATCGGTTTTATATATTGTTAAGGATTATGCTTGTTTAATGAAATATTATGAATCAACACTCAAAAAAAATTCATAACTTTTATAATAATCTATTTATTCAAGATATATTAATTTATGGGTACCATTTTTCAACACATTTTTCATAATATTTTTATGAACTTCTTTTTTATAATTCCCGACATTACACTATCTTCCATCAGAAATATATATTCCTTTAAAACCATGTTCTAAAAAAAGTCATTCAATGAATATTAAAACATTATCCAATGATTTATAAAATATATTTTGAACTAATTTTTCTTTTACCAATCTCTTCAAAGGATTATTCTTGTCTCTTTCCAAACAGGTATTTTTTTAGATCTTTGTTACAATGGAAAATGATTTTTCTTCTTACCTCATACAACAAGAATAGATTTACTAATAATCTTTTCATTGAAACTATCTTGTTATTTTTAAAAGAATAATTTTTATGAATAATTTTTAAAATTAATTCTGAAGGGAAATTGTTTTCAAATTTATTTCCATATTTTTATATATTTTTTCATGGAAAATTGTTTTCATAATATTTTCAAGACTTATTTATATGTTTTGAAAGTCTTTTCAAATAAACGTTTTTCCAAAAATATTAATTTTATTATTATTTTTCCAAGTATTTTAAATGTAATTGTATTAATAAAATTTTAATATTTTTTATATGTTTTGAAAGTGTTTTCAATGAAAATGGTCATTAAAATGTTTTGAATCTTATTTTATATGTTTTAATGGAATATTGTTTCCAATATTTTTGAAGCTTCATTTCTATGTTTTGAAGGAAAACTATTTTCAAAAAAAATTCATGTCTTTTTATATGTTTTCATGTTATTTTTTTAGAATATTATTTTAAATGTTTGTTATGTCTTAAATTTTTTTAATTAAAAACTATATCTTCCCCAACAAACGTTTTTAAAATACGTTTCAAAACTATTTTCTAATGAATATGAAATATTTGGATGTTAACCATGAATTTTGGGAAATGATATATATTATTCATTCATAATATTTCAATTAATGTGTTATTCAAAATTTCATGGACTTTACGAAACCCATTTTCATTCATGGGTTATGCTTTTGATGAAATTATTATAAAACCTGTATCTTTTTCCATAGGTTATGATATGATTTCTTGTTTATGATACATATTTAATTCCATGAAATTTGATAAGATTTTTTTATTTTTAGAACATTTTTTATGCCTTCATTATGGGATGGGTGGGACTAATATCTCGATAAAATGAGTTGGGTAATGATTTATATCCCATGTGTTAGACACAACTGGAGTGAGAAATAAACATGGTTCAATGTTACAGGGATGGAATGAGAAATGTACATGGTTAAGTATTATAGGGATGGAACAATAGACAACAATGTTCAGTAATACATGGTTGGAATGCGGTGTGAACCCAGTTTAATAAAGGATTGTTTCCACTAAGATAGCCTTGGCAGCATTGCCTTGACTACTATGGGAATTATTATATATAGTTATGTGTCTTCCAAAATTCCATGTTTTATTCCATTATTATACTTTCATTGGTTATCTTCTTTTCTCACTTATGATTGTTGTCTTATGAACTACCAATAATTATTCCATAATTCTTGTTAATTTTTTTGATATGAAAGGTTTGATCATCTATTTTTTTGATCATGTTCTCATACCCTTAGGATCATAATTATGCATATTTTTCTCCCTATATTAACCTTACTGATAAATTGAGGTTAACAATTTATATGTTTCCTTCCCCCATGTTATAAAGATATATATTATGTTTTATGTGTCAAATAATTTTTCTAGTCTAGAAGAACCTAGTGGGAAATGATATAGCTCATTTATGTACTAGCATTTATGTTTCCATTATTCCAACGGCAATGTACTAGTACCGTCATTGGGAATCATTTTCTATAACATTTTTATGTGTTCCAAAAGTGTTACAAAATATTAATGTATGAAAAGTGAGGGTATCGATATATGCACAAGGTTAACAACCCCAAAAACACTATATTGAACTAAACTTGATCAAGAACTGGTGCATAACACTGGGCCTTGCAAAACACCAAGATTGAAAATACTCGAGGATGTGATTTGGAAATCCAGAATAACATTGAAAACTATACTGATGGATTTAAATATAATATGAATTTTAATAACCTAGGATAAACCAATGGTGTCATAGATAAAAAAATTTGTCATGATTTAGACATCGAGCATGCTATTATTCATGGATAGGTTATTTTTCAAAATTTATGTTTCTTTCTCACATTAGGGCTTATGTTTTAGTCAATTGATGGAACTAGATGTAATATTTTTATCACATAATATAATGGAAATACAATGACTATGAGACACCGAAGAGGATTTTTTAGTATAGATACATATATTTCGATTTGGATTAATAATTTATCTTGTTATATGATTAACAATGTGAGATTTGATGATATTACTAATGCATTATGAAATAGGATTATTCAATTTTATGAATTTTTATATGGAAATGAACATCGAGGAAAGAAAATAAAATTTTATTCATGTCATAAATATTATAATAAGAACCAAGAGGAACTCCTAAAAAGGAAAATAAGATGTTATCTATATGGAAATATAGTCTCCAAGTGAAATAATTCTATTGGTTTAAATGTATCATCTATAGAGACCATGGGATTTACAAAACTCGAAACACTTAGATAATAATTTAAAACTAAACCAAGGAAGGACCAATTACACGAAAAACCATAATGTGAATGGATATATGTATTTATATATTTTGATTCAATATTTATGAAATATATAAGGACTTTTTAGTATATGTTTCTTATCAAGGACTTGAGATAATATGTTCAGTTGAACTGATGACTAAGAAAAGAGATTTAATTTTATGGTTATATTTTCTATAAAAAAATTATAATGGGAATGTACCACCTATTATGTTCTTCATTCTAAAAAATTAATGTTTAGTGTATATAAATAGATTATTGACATGAATTATGTAAATTTTATTGTATTAATGAACTCAGAACTAATAAATGACTAATAGAAAATTTGTTTTGTTCAATCATTGATTGAGATTATAGAATTTTTAGATTTATGGAATATATCCAATGATATTTGGAATAAGATTTAATGCGAGTTTTCAATATGTGATTATGGAAGTCGTATTGTTACCATGTCTCAATAGAATACATGATAATATTATTTACATGTTTCTAATATTACAACCAAGATCCAATTAATGATATATAGGGGATCAATGTTAAGTTTATTTTTTAAAATTTATTGGTATTCTTACAATATATTGTATTTTCATCTTTTTGAAGGCTAACAATGTCTACTTTTTATTGAATGGTTTATGTTATTCTATAGATGAATGATAAATGATTTTATAATTACATTACTATTTATTTTCTTATAAACATTTGATATCCTAGGATAACCATTTTTTCTATGTTTATAAACAAATACATGTGGAATGACTTGTCAATATATTTATGGATCTTGTGATCTATTATTAATTTAGGAAAAAAATATTCACCTTTACTTTTTGGAGTAAGATATGAAGTTGAAAATATTAATAATTCAAAAAATATTGATATTCTTCATATGAAATGGAAGGAAATAATGTAAGTATACATCTTTTTCAAAATTCATTAACATTATGAAAATGGTCTTGAAAAAAATATTGTATCGTTATCATCATTTTTGATGATATCGATGAGATTTTTCAATATTATTTTTTAAGTCTTTGTGATATTGAAGTATCTCAGGAATATTTACTCTATCACTCTCCTTTAAGTCCTGATTTGTTAGATTTCTCTTCAACGTCTATGTTTTCACGTTCCTGCAATGCTAATATATATGGATACCTAATTATGAATTATATTAGGTAACAATTATGTTTCTCAATTTATTTCGTAAATGCTTATTTAGTATTCCTATTTCAATTATATATGAAAATATATATATATATATTTGGAATTTCTTAGTATTAAATCATTGGATAACCCATATGAATTTCTAGGGAGAAAATCATTATAAGGGGTTAGAATGTAACACCCTTATTTTTGTTGAATAATTATTCTTAGGATAAATTAAAATTATTTTATTGGTCGAATTGCTTGCTACCCCAGGTTAAGAATGATTGAAACCTAACACCAAGATAATATTACGATACATACAACACTAGGAGTAGGTTTTTATTCACATGACATTATGTTTTGTTTGTGTTACACATAATAACAGATTTGTTTGATAGATTTGTATACATTAAATATTGAGTTTTACCAAACAACACAATAATATTAATAATATTATTAAAATATTAATATTTTTATTACATAACGTTTTGAATGGATTTTATGAATAAGGTAATTATATTTTTAAGGTATGGTTTACACATATATATAATTCGAATTCTTTGGTGACCAATTAAAACTAAATAAAAATAAAAGCCATTTCAATATAATGGAAACAATTTTCAAAAAACTATATTTCTAAATTAATTAAAACACATTGATGAATTATTTGAATTATAGATATATATATATATAATCAATTATTTAACATTCAACTTATGTGATTTTTATATAATATATAAGAACAGATCCAATATTATATATAATGAGATCTATTTTCAAAATTGTAAATTTAACAACTCATAATGGATAAAGTATTTTAAAAATATGGTTTTCCAATTTTGAGAATTATATTTCTTTATTTATTTATGAATTATAAATTTTGAATAAAATTATTATTTTGTATTTTCACAAGAATTTTCATTCTTTCCTGAATAATGTAAAATAGTATATTTTCAAACATAAATGACTTTTTGACTTATTTATTTGTATAAATAAATTATGTTTTGTTTTGTTTTCAATGTAAAATTAGTTAAATTATAAAAAAATTCAATTATGTCACCAGAATCAATTGTCACATTAAAATTGGATACGAAAACATTTTTAACCTTTAACATTTTTATACTAAAAACATTTCGTTGCATCCTATTGACAAAATTAATATTAAATTTATTTCATTTAAAAATGTGGTAGGAATTTGGGGTATTGATTTACATATTTGAAATCAAAATAATATATAAGATATAGTAATGTAAAAATAGTTTCTTTTCAAAAATATTTCTGATTGTAATTAACTGTAATTACATCAATTAATGTATAAATTAGTTTATTTAGTTGTAAAAATTAAATAATAATAAGTATAATGACTATGAAATATGTCCAAGCCCCATTTTATGGCCATATTTAATCCATTTCACCTATTTTATCGAATATGGAAAATTATTCTAGGAATATGATGTAATTGATACCTCCAAATTGTTTTCACATTTTTATTATCAATTGAATTCCACTTCTTCTCCACTATATAATGGCACACACCCCCTTTTTAATTAACAGAATGAAATAATTTATTCTAATAAAATACCTACCCAGTTAAGATCCTGTAATTCTTAATCTAATCATATAAGATTCAATTCTGGGAAAAGGAAAAACTATTTTGTCCTTCATTGGAAACTGAAATGTGAATCCAAAAAATAGGTAACATTCTTCAACGAGCACTTTTATTTTATTTAGTTCTCAAAACCATAAATTATTATTATTAAATTATTATATAAATATCTTAGTGTCCTAAAATAATGAAATATTTTTATGTTAATGTATTAACTAAAACCTACACACACTTCCATAAAATAGTATACACAATCATCGTTCGTGGGTACAGTAGACTACCGCCTTGCTGACCAATGGTGTCCATTTATCAATTACCCCATGTAAGGGGTTATTATAATGATGTAATTACATTTTTAGAATATAAAAATTATATTTATGATTCAATTATTCTTATATAATTATTATATTACACATAACATCATTATTTACATTTTATGGGAATATAATAATATCATTTGTGGACGTGTGTACCACCACCGCCCCAAAGGGATGTGATTCGTTCACGATTTCAATGGAATATATTAATGATTGGTTTGTTAAAAATATGTATTTATAATTACATTATAATCATATAGGAATTAAAAAATTATATAAATATATATTAAATATACTTTTGTTTATTACAACACGATAAAAAATTGGAAACTACATCCATTCATATGTATAACATACTGTCTTTGATAAAAAAATTTATTTTCCATTTTAAATATTATTTTTAATATTTAAAATAGAAATATAGAAATAATATATATTATATTAATATCTCGGTTTAAATTGTTAAAATATGTAAATCATGATATATCAAAATGTACTTAGAAGGAAAAGTCAAGACCAGTATGAAAAACAAAACAGTTATTACCAAAAACATAACATTAACATGGAATTGTTAATAAAAGGGTAATATAAAGACATAATTAAATCATATATAGTATTATATATATTAATATGTTTTTTTATCTTAATAAAAAAACACATTTTTATTATGCATCAGTTCTGAACAAGTATGATGAGAGTCAATACTTACCTTAAGGGGATTTCTAGTATCACATAATTTTGTTGAGACATAGGAAATATTAACCACTAATTTATCTCTTGGGATATATATAAAACCTGATAAAATTTAATAACATGAATTAACTTTATTTAATTTCATTAAATGTATAACTTTTGTTGTTATTTCAGGGGGTTCATGATTCAAATGTAACAATTGTAGTAATGAATTTTAGTATCACTATTTTATTTTGTGAGACACATTCTATATTCACCACTTCTTTTTTCTATGTGGTGTATATAATTACCATGAAGATATTTTATGAAGTTTACAATAAATGTTTTTCATATTTACATATCCATTTTAAGATCTATCTTTATTGGGGTTTACAGTTTAAACATTACCAAATCAGTAAATGGATTTCTGTCTCAATTTACCTTCTTTGAAATGTGCATTGTGTTAGGATCCTATATTATTTCAACAACGGTATTTAAATCCCCTTTAACATGTAATATAATAAATTATGTATTCCTCATTAAATTCTAGGTTTCATTTGATGTTATTATTCAATGGTTCTATCGATTCAAAGTTACCAATGTGGTATGAGTTTGTTTATATTGTCTCATCAATTATCGGGATTGTTTGTGATTATGCTTCCATTATTGAAACCTTATGATCCATCTCACAAGAATAGTAAATAAATTTCATATCCTCTAGTAAATATTTTCATATTTATGTAATGGAATTATTTATCAACTATTTGGTACGCATCAAAATTTTAAAAAATAATTTCAGAATATCTTACCTAATCTCTCTCTTTGGTCAAAAAAACTTGTTTTTTCAAAGCCATGTTTTCTAAAATTGATATAAAAAATTGTATATTTTCTTCCTATGATATTTAAATAGAATTATTACCCATTTCATAAAATATTTAAATTGTTTTTTTGAATATAGTAACATTTTCATTTTCTGATCAAGGCACATTTCTATAATTTTTATGGAGAAATATTTTTTTTTTGGAATGAATCGACTTATCCACCGTCATGACCGTCATTTTGGGAGTCTTATTTATTATGGTTAATTTATTTATTTTTTTATAATATTTTTTTATTATTGTAATGGAAATTCATTGTTATTAACATGTCTTTCAAATAAAATTGTTTTATATAAAAAATATAGAAAATGGGTTAATTATTATATTTGGGGATTCCATTTTATGTTTTCAAGGTTCATTTCAAAGAAAAATTATTTCAAAAGTTTTTTATATTTAATAGGTGTATTATTTTATTTCCAAGGCTTCCATTATATGTTTTCATGTTTTTTTAAAGAAAAATGTTTTCAAAAAATGATATATGATTGAAGAGCGTTTGATAATTTTTTCAACGAATCCTTTATATGTTTTGAATGGTTATTTTTTAAGAAAATTATTTCATTTATTTCATATATTTTATAATAATTTGTATAATATACTTTAAAAGTAATGAGTTTTAATAATTTTTTATGTTTTGAAATGAATTATTCAAAATTGAAATTTTATTTTTCTAAATAAATAATTTTGAAAGATATGTCAAAATTATTTTTCAATATAAGATGACATTTTTAGATGTTTTCTATTTCTTAATGTGGTTATGATCAAAGGATGTAATTTTTTTCCTTATCTTAATGGTTTATAATTTTTATTTGTTGTTATTTATGAGACCTATTTATCTTCCATGGGATATACTAAGATAAATACAAATGAAGCCAACATATTATCATGGATTATTATTTATTGAAATGATTATGAAAGATTTCCATTTTCCAAATGTTCTGATATCATGAAATGTTTAAGAAAAAAAATTATTTATGGGATATGATTTGATGAATTATTATTATCCTGTGGAACACATATATATTATTTAATTATGAGATGTGCGTGGACCATATCTCTCATCAATGAATTGGGTAAATATTAAAACCTCATGAGATATACATGTATGGAATAGGGAGTGATCCCAATTAATTAAAGGACTTTTCTCACTAAAATGGTCTTCAGGTTAACCAAGACTACTAATATGTTTTTGGGAGTTAACCCATTACAGTAAGATGTAATTATTATTAAGCCTTGAATAATACTGAAAAAATTTTACTTAATAATGTGTCTTCCATAATTCTATGTCTTATTCCTATGCTATTATTTCATGGATTATTATATTGAATCACACATAATTCAGGAATTATTTACTGATAATAAATATTGCTTGAATCATGACTATGATCCTTGAAATGTATGTTATTATTTTATATTGTTTTCATCATGTTATCATACCCTCTCGGGATTATACCTACATATCTTCATTGTTTACCCTTACTATGAATCTAAGATCACCATTTATCATGTTTTCTTTCCCCATGTCATGAAGATATATATTATGTATTGTTTTTCAAGGAGGGGATCTAATTACGAAGAACATATTTATAGATAATGTAGCTAACATACACATATGTTTTTCGGTTTTTGGTATTCCAATGTTAGTAAGCTGATACGATCATTCATCTCATGTCAATATAATGTCTTAAATGTTTCATGAAAATTATATAATGTATAAGAATGAAAATATTGGGTCACTATAAGTGTGAAGATCTAGAATCAAACAATGAATTGGATAAATTGGTTTATATTATTAATTTTTATACTACTACATCATCGGGGAATTCAACTATATTTGGGGTGAATAGGTAAGCATGACCTTATCCCTTCGACATCTTCTATAATATATTCCATTGAATCATAGGTAAATTGTGGGAATAATATCCCACATATCTTTGGATTAAAATGAATATCAATTATTTGTTTATTAACCATTAATTTTTTAGCGATAACAGCCTAATATCCACACTTGTAACAAAATGTCACACCATTATAAAATTTTCAATGATTTTTCCTTCCATAAATTTCACATGTCAAGAATTTCATTATTCCCATATTATATTTTTTTCATTAATATTTTTTGGGTTCTCATGAAATATCTTATTCTATCCATTTCCCTTAAAATATTTTATTTATAAAATTACATATTTATTTTGATGGAACATAATTATAATTAATTATATGATGATTTATTAAGAAACCGGTTCCCTTTAAATGTTTTTCTTAAGGAATTAAAACAAGTCACCATTCATTCTCTATGGATTTCATATATAATCCATAACATACATGGATTAATTTTAAAGGCTTCCTCATAGTACACAAATCAATTTTCCTCCATTTTTATTTATGATATGAAAATTTATCTTTATTTCTTCCATATTTGACAAGGGAAAATTTTTCAATGTGTATTAGATTAAATGATATCCACTTCATATGTTCTATTTCTTATTCCCACATTGTATTATGAATCAAGGAACAAAATTTAATGGCATTGTATCTATGAAAATAAAAAAACATTTTAATTTTTTTTGATCTATTACATCATAATGGGAAAAATATATTTTAAAGAGGCTTCATCCATTCAACACATACTACTATATTAGTAGTTTAACTCAGTAATGGTGGATTCTATCTAATGAATCAATAAATATTTTTTAAACATGTCATGGAACACATGGTTTATCTATATGTGTATAGTAATTATATATAACCATGGGTATTATACATTTCATGGTCATGATCTACTCTACTCCAACACCAACTATATTTTCTTACAATGGGGAGAAATCCATACATTGACCATGGATATTGATTCTTATTCTTTGGTAATACTCCATCAATAAATAATAACACACAATATGTTAGATTATAATCAATTTGATTGTTTGGTAATAAAATAAAAAACCCTCATAAAATCTCCCAAATAATTTAAGGGATTATCATAATTTTCATGTTATATGTGTTAATTTAAAACCTTGTTCACATATTTTCTACTAAACTTAAACTTATATGAACTTTTAAAATTCTATATATAGTGACCCGAAGATAATGTCAACATTATAATATTGTAACATATAAAAGGAATCTAATCTGGAAGGATCCATCATTTTCATAGTCTTAGATAACTATATAATATCATAATACACATTTTGCATTTGTAATATGATATACACATGATAAAATTAAAATTTCTATATTCTTAAAATCATTCACTTTATTCTTATTCATATTTAGAGGAGTGTAAAAATTAAATGGTGATATAATATTATATGAAATGGTTATGAATATTATAATTTATCACAAATAAGAACTTATAATCAATATTTCATGGTAAACAACTAAAAATTAATTCCATATAATCAATAAATTGAGAATGAATGGAATCCACAGACAATATCAATGATATAATATAATAGATAATAATAAAATAATATTCAAGGAATGAAATTCATATTATTGGACTTCATGATCTCGTACATCCTGGTATTTCAATTATTAGGAAATTATACCATGACTATTTAATACATTGAGTAATGTCTTTTTTAATTTGTCCAACTGATTTGCCTAATTAGACCATGTGATGCATCAAGTGGATATATAATACACGACCGGATCGTCACTTATTTTCAAATGAATTTAAGATATGTTAAATGATTATCATAAATTCAAAATTAATTCACCTAATTAGAAAATTTTCATATCCAGTACAAAATAAATATTTAATAAATCATTATTTTTTACCTTCCATTTAACGTAAAAATGAAAGACTGATCACAACGCTTTATGGATGTGGTAGTCTACACATATACATGAGTGAAGTTATTATTTTCCAATGGATTGGAAGGTAAGAATTTATATATAATATTAACATTATAGGTGAATTTTTTTCAATAAATATAATATATATATATATATATATTAATTCCATATTTATAACTATCCAATTAAAGTGGTGATAGGAAAGAAATTATAGTTCTATGTTGATATAGTAACTCTTACATACTCTCAAGATATTTTTTCACTAATAATATGATAAAAAAAAGAAAAATGGTTGTAGCATAATAATTATAACATCTCAGTTGGTTTATGAAACTATTGTTATTATTTTAGGATTTATAAAACAGATTTACAGTATGTTTAATAAGAAATTAATGTGACATAGTCGATAAATATGATTACATATCCTTGGAATAAGATTTTTCAAAGAATCTATTAGGGAACCAGGGGTTGGTATTCTAGGTATACAATCACCTAAATAACATATATAAGTATTTTTATAAGAGAATAATTTTTTTTATTTTTATGTATATTTAATAATGTGTTGTTCAAAATTGAGAAATGGGGTGTCCTTTTATATGTGAGGGGAGGAGAAATCTAGGAATTTCCTAAAATAAAAAATTATAATAAATAATTTTTATGTCCAAATGGATCCAAATTGAACAAATTCTAATTTAATAATAATATTATTCGAAATAATCACATCCATAAATATTTAAAATGTTTTTTATGTTTTCTCCATAATCTTGTATTTTTATCCCCTTTAACACTATTTGATAAATACAATACTATTAACAATTTCTATTGAAAAAATGGTTTATAATATTTACATAAAATTAATAACAACCCATAAATTGAATATGGAAGAATTTATAAACCATGTTTCATTAATTTTTATAGCTATAATGTTTTTTTAATTTTAAATCATTGAATTAAATATTATTTATTAAAATGTTTCAATAATATCAATTTTGACATTATTAATTTATTTTGAAATAAAATATATCAAGATAATGATGGAATTAGAATTTAATCACTTAGAACATCACTATAATGTTATATATATATCTCTATATTTTAGGTAACAAATTAATAAATTCAATTTATTTTACATTTGTTTATTTTTTAAATTATTTATTTTATATTTTATTATATAAATAACTGTTGTGTTGGAATTATACAAGAATTTTAGATAATTATTTAATCACTAAAATTATAAAAAATTAATATGATAAAAAACATTATCACTCATTATAGACTTTAAAATAGAAAATAAGTTGTATTTTCTTAAATCGTAAAATGTTATAGATATTATTAGAATAAATGAGATAATTTTGTCTTTTTCTCTCATTTAATACTACAACGGTCAAGATCACTTCAAAAAGAAAAAAGATATATACTTTTTAACATCTAATGGTTTTTGTATGAAATATAATTATCCAATTAAATTAATTTTAATTTTGTGATTATTTTTAATTCCTTGTCAAATTATTTTTAAAAAAAATTATCTAATTTACTATTACCATAGTGACACTTATTTATTGTTTTTACTATTCATAATGACCAAAATTTAAAGTGTAATATCTAAAAATTATGGACCTCATTATTTAAAATGTTTGATACATTTATCGATGTTAAATATCAATAATTTTCCAAATTATTTTAATATTAAAACACAAATCGCAACAAAAAACAGTTTTTTAAAAATAATAAATTTTATCCATAAAATTGTTTGATATAAAATACAAGACAATAATTTATTAAAAATTCCAAAATTTGATTTTTAATAATATAATTTAAATAATTTATCATTAATTTGATTTTTAAACAAAATGTATTTATGTAAATTCTTAAAATCTAAATACAATTTTCAATATAAAACAATTTTTATAGTATTCATTGAGAATGAATTTTTTTTTGACAAAAATAAAAAATCCACCCTAAGTTGATTATTATATGAGTAATTATAAAATAATTTAATTTCATAAATGAAATATTATAATTTTTGAGATATTTATTTATATTATTTTCTTATAGTGAGAAATTATACTATTATTTGATGAAAACATATTTTTGAAGGATAAAATCAATTTCCTAAAATGGTCAATGTGTATTGTCTAAGAATTAGTCAATATATTTATATTTATTTTTAAATTTATATATATAGATATATATATATATATATAACAATCTTTATTCCTCTTTATAATTTCAAATTCAATGACATGGTTATATTAGTCATATAATAATAGTTTTGGTCTCTGTTAGGCTAGGTCGTCATTGTATTATTTCATATTAAATGATGGGTGATTTATAAAATGGGATATTAAATTAATATCATGGAGGTGGTAGTTATTATCATGGGTGTGTAAGTTGTTAGAGACATAATCTGTAATATTCTTCCCTAGTAGTAAGTTACACCATAATCATGCACCAAAAGCATAAAAAAACTTCAAAATCAGAACCCATTTATAGAAAATTAGAATTGGAGTATAATTCAATCATAAAATAATTTCTTTATAAGATTTCTAAAAAAATAATTCCACTCACAAATAAAACATTTTTGTGTTAAATATAGTATCATGGATGCAATATTTGATAAATATTGAACCAACCACATTTAATACCCATCCTTTCTGTAGAATTTCAAGATCAAAAACAAATTTTTTGGGATAATCCCATGACATTATAACTTGAATCCTTTTAGGAACCAAATAGATTTTGTTATAATATAGAATATTCCCTAGAAACATTACTACTTAGAAGTAAAATACATACCTGAAAATCATTCTATAAAAGTGATATTTCCTCATGTTTCTAAGGATGATATCCAAATGATCCAGGTGTTCCGCCAATGACATAGACTGAAAAGAAATATCATCCAAAAATATGACTATGAAGGAATAAAATAACTATGTAATGATATATTGCATCAATTTTATAAATTATGAATGGGTTTTAATTATAATGAATGATATATATAGAAACAAAAAATTACCAAATCAATTCTGAAACACCTTCATAGGTATATTATACAATCAAAATCTCAGTTGATAGTGATCCAACTTAAGGTACATCTTTGATAACCAATGACCCCTCTGAGTTGATCAAAATTATAATAAATTTTTAGAAATGAGTACTTGTTATTAATATTATCCTCATTCAACTCTCGATGATACATGTAATTTATACGGCCCCGTATATGCCCTCATGTAAAAGAGTACCTCAAGGCCCAAGGTAAAATGGTACGAAGGATAAATTATTTTTTCATAAGATCTATCAGCTGAACCATAATTAAATTTATCTGAGTAGGAAATTTATTTTAAGATAGAATATAAATATGATTCATACTCGAGAGTAGGTAAATAGTGAACATGGTATTTTTCTATGGTGGTAACCTCATATAATTACTAGGATATAACCTATAGTGAGAAAATACCACTTTTGAATGTGAAGTACTTAAAATATGATCAATGGGATTAAGAAACATTTTCAATAACTAAAAAGATTTGTTCCATATTATGAAAAATAGGTACATAATGCTAATAATATAAACCATAACAATAATATTTTCTATGATATCAACCTTAAGAAAACATAAATCCCATACCACATCAATATCAACTATCTTCACCCAACCCAAATTAAATTTAAAACATTGTTCAATACCCATTCTCAAATCATTGAAATGATCCCGCAAGAATTTTTTTTATTTATAACACAATACCAACACATCATTTGAATTTGGTGATTTTATAAAATGAATACCATTTGTGTAATGTAATTATAGTACTATATAGGATTAAATAAAGACCATAACTATAACAGTAGTCATCCCAAAATTAAATTCCTTTAGTGAATAAAATGTTGTATTAAAAAGAATGTTCTAAACAACTAAAAATATTTATCATTTCTTCCTAATCATCCACCATGGTATGCTGATAAGATCCACCACCTCTAGAATCATTATAAAAAACCAATAAACCCTTGGTGAGTGTGTGTCTATCCATAAAACATTAAGATATCATTAAAAACATATCAGATGACCAAATATTCAACCATGGTTAGATGTTCAGGGTTATCCATAAAAATTTTCTTGGAATTTATAAGAAATATAAACTGGTAGAAAACAATTCTATTATCATGGTGAATCCCAAGATACATGTACTAACAAAAAATGATCATCTTTTTGTTTCCTTTTAAATCAAGAGGATACACTACATCTAGAATCATCACAAACTGAGGCTATTACATTACCTAATTACCTATATATGTATTCCTTAGTCATATAATCATTACTAAACACATTAGTATTGGTCTAAATGAATTATTAAATACATATATATTTAATATCATCACTTAATACCATCATGATCCTTCTAGATGCAAGGTTTTCATTAGTAACAATCATCAGTTCTAACTGCACTATAACTGAAAATGGGTGGAATAGTCTATAAATATATGATCCATATTCTCTATGTTCGTAAGTTTTTTGTTCTTAAGTACATGATAAATTTTTTTTTGACAAAACTTATAATTTATGATTTTCATGAATAAACTCATTCTATGTTCCTCATGCATTTTAGCCTAGCAGATGGAGGACCATAATATTCTTCATGGTTACTCAATTATTTTCATGAAAAAACTACCTCAGGTTTCTGTGGAGTCATCATTAAATGAAAAGGACTTTAGATCCAATATTTCAAATCTTTATATTCTTAGGATTATTTACAACCAAAAATGATGGAGCAATTCTTCTTATTAAATTATGATTCATAACCCACCATTCTTATCTGGTTCACAATACCAGCTAGACCCAGAGTCCAAATAGTATATCTTACATCTTATTTAGAAAGAATGTTCTGTTAGATATTTTTTTTGGAAATCTCTCAGATATTCCTCAATCAAATTCCAAGTGACACTTATTTTAAGAATTAACTCATCAACAATATTAAATATCCAATCTGAATATGATAAAATTATTAAGTCATAAGTCTAGCTTCCCGAATCCATACCAAAAAATTTATTTTAAAGGAATTTAAAGAAATTAAGGATTACATGAATGAATTATAACACATACATAATTTTTTTTGTTTATTTTTAAAAAACTACACTTCTATTTTATTCAAAATGACCTAAAATAATATGTTTCATTAAAGATAAAAATTATAAACCACCAGTAGTTACTCATGTTTAAAAATATATTTGACTTTTTTAGGAACCCTCCAAAACAAACTAAATGAATTCATACAATCCAATATACATTCATTGATAAACCCTGACATACACCCAGGTAGTTTAGAAAAATACTGTTGGTCGGATTGGATTACTCCAATGGGGGTGAATTAAGAATCTATAAAAATTTCTACCAAAATTGGTTCCCAAAAAATCTCCCCCAATTAAAAATATAATCAATGTCAGTTTATAGTGAATTTATAAATATCCTGAATATTCAATTAAATTATCAAGATGATGATTACTTCTCAGCTACAATAATCTAAAGATTAATACAACTTCTAAAACTAACCTACTTGTTCAACACAATTATAAACACTTGATAAAATAACTATTAGTGATCAATTTAGTTTTATGTAAAATGTAATAAACACATCTTAAAACCAAATTTGAAGGGCACAAAAGATATAAATATGAGGATTAGTATCAAGCTGATACTTAGTCCTCTCCATTTGGTGATCACTGTTCATCATGCTGTTAAATTTTAAAAAAAATAGTTTGATCCACACCCAGGATCAGGGTTTACAGTAGCACATAATGTTTTCCAGGACACAGTAGACCTCCACCTTAGTTATTTATGGAAAAAAACAAAAAACATGTCACACTTTACCTCGTTAACTATTTTACATGCGACACAATGTATAAAAATGAGAGAGAGTTTGAGGATATCAGGGATGCCCTAGTTCTGCACAAGAGACTATGTATATGTTAATAATAGATACACACACTGATAAAAAATGTAAGAAGATAAAAAAACAATCTAAGATGTAAAGAGATACTTACAAATATCTGTGAGTTATGTAGTGAAACTTTGGACTCATTTAATGCAATGAAAATGATGCTTGAGTCTTCTTCTGTATGTCATATTCAAAATAGAGTATCATAGCCTTTTTACACTAGCTTCTAGGTGTTGAATGTTTCGCTCTATATGGTTAGGATTTTTGGGTTAACACATAAGTTTTTTTCTCATCTTGTTGATGTCCTCCTATGTTCTTGTTTTTAATTATTGGGATTTAAAGAAAAGGTTGAGTGATGCAAACATTTTTAGTTATTCTATTCTTTCTACAATTCAGTATACTCCACTACTTTGACTGATCTATCATGTAATTAGTTTATGATTCGAGGTCCTGCATACAAGAATATCTCCCCAAAGGAATATACCTTGCATTGGATACCGATAGTATTATATGCGACATTAAATAAGGCCAGAACCAATAATTTGTCTAAATATGGCCAATAGATATAAATTTGAATTGACAAATTAAGAATAGTTTTTATGACTATCAGTGAATCATAAGTATTAGTGTCTCATTTACATAGGTATATCATCATTTGTCTCTCAACATTGGAGACTCTATGTATTTGTGTGACCTTTTCATCAGTATTACTGACTCAGTGTATCGGTATGATGTTTTCACTATAGGTATGTCCGAGCATCGATGACTCGTCATCAGTTACTCATTTTGAACTATCGGTGTATCACCCATTGGTGACTCATTCATCAATGTTTCATCCATCAGTGAGTCATTCATCTATGAGTCTATTAAAATAACCGTGAGACCGATCATTGGTGACTCATTCATCGGTGAATCTTCTGTTCTATTAGTGAATCATGCTTTCGTGTGATCTTCAACTGATGACTTCATTGACCAGTGAGTCCTCAACAGTGACTCCTTTTGAACTATCGCTACCAAGGACTCTGAAAACCTAATAAAGTCACTGTCTTACCAAAAATAATACTATATTAAGTGACATTCTTAAATACATCTAAATATGTACTTGTAATCATATTGAGGCATAAATATTTATAATTTATTGACTTATTAAAGGGGAATATAGAATGTGACATAATTGATTCACATAAAAATATTCATTGACATGTTTAACATGAGTTATAAATTATTATATGAATTAATAGGATTTGTTGATTGGAATGATTTGTGATTATGAAAAACACTATTTCTTAAAGGGTCCAACAATCTCCCCCTTTTTGATAATCACAAATTATGGCATAAAGTTGATGTTAATGAATAATAATTACTTTACTTAGCACACTAGAGTGAATGTGAAATCTCAACATGAAGTAAGGATTTCCTTTTAAGCTCCCCCTTAATTTAGTTATAGAAGAAATAAATACAAAGATGGTTACATTATATCAAATCATGATCATGCTCCACCAATTTATCATAGTAGTTTGTATCAATGATGATATATATATATTTATATATATATATATATATTATAACTACCTGCAATGTTTTATATGATCTCCCTTAGATCAAGAATTTCTACCAATAACTTTATCCCCCATTTGGGATTATCAAGAAGGAGAAAATAAAGATAAAGAATAACAAGAAACAAAATAATGAAAATTAGAAACACATGGAAGGAAAATGGGATTTCATTATGGTTCAAAAAGTACAATCATCAAAATAAAATGACAAAGACCTATAAAATAAACAATACAAAACTAAGGCATCAGATTTTGAGGGTATTTTACTTTTTCTAAAAGATTATGGTTAGGTTTGGGAGGTATTGGTTTAGATATATGAAGAGCTGGTCGAATGACAACACCAGTCAAGGCAACACCTGTTGGAACTTTGGATACCAAACTCAGTCTCCATTCTGAAAAAAAAGCTCTTAGGTTATTCCGGAATCAGTAGTCAAATATGAGATAAGGACTAAGAGATAGTAAATTGAGCATAAGGTAGAGAACAAGGCCCAATTGAATAAGTAGGTGGAACTACTATGGCTTCAGCATAGAAATGCATGTATGGATTCAAAATAATGATGAAATCATTAATGATTTCACCACCATATTGCATAGCTTTCATGAAATCATCATTGATCTCCATGATTTTATACAAAAGAGGAGAGAAATCCTTAAATTGTGCCACTTGCTTTATTAAGTCTTCTTTTACAGGATGAATCTTGAGATTTTCGTCCAAATACATGAATTTATTGATCAATTTTTACAGTGTATAAATCATGGAAAAATACTTATTCACAATTTCTTTGATTTCCTTTTGAGCAGAAGAGGCTTAATTGGTGAAATAACATACTATATTATAAATGAGATCGTTATTCTTTGCACCATGGAAATAGTTTCTTTATCATAATCATTCTGAGG
Organism: Viscum album; assembly: GCA_963277665.1. NCBI lineage: Eukaryota > Viridiplantae > Streptophyta > Magnoliopsida > Santalales > Viscaceae > Viscum > Viscum album. The sequence goes on along the minus strand of OY728159.1, from coordinate 831,369,004 downwards.
AAACATGAGTTCTACCCTCATAACATCCCTAAGAGACTCCATATCAGCAGCATCAAACCTGGAACCTTTAGAACTAGATGGAATAGATATCTTCTTGTCATGTTCCTCCTTCAATTTCTTCAAATATATACATAGTAGATGTGTATATAATTTCCTAATAACCTCCATAACACCACTAAAATAGTTCATGACATTTTTGGTCAGCGATTTCAACTCATTAATCATCCTTATTACTTATTATCTTATCATATTATGGTTTCAAATGATTGAATCGACAATATTAATGAAATTAAGATGATTATCCCAAATCACCATCCTTGAAATTAATGCAGTATCTTCTTAGGATGTTACCATAAAACTATAAGCATCACACCTAACTGCAACTGAGTTATCTAGTAACTCATTGATATCAGCTTTAAATTGCTCTAAATAATCCTTATTGACTGAGTCACTAGGAACTGGCTATACAACTGGCTCATCCGTTGGAGGTATTATTGGGGAAGTAGGTGAAATAGGTTCTGCTTCAACTTGTTCTTGTGGAGCAGGAGGAGAATACATGATCTCCTCATCGAAGTCATAATCCATGCCAAATAGAATGAGTCCTTAATACCTATTCCATTGACCATTACATGTCCATTATATGGGTCTACATTGTCAATCCTAACTGTTATTCCCTTAGTCCTAGGTACAAACTCTGCTTCATCATAATCTACATTATGTCCTCTACCAAAATAATATTTCTAGGCACTGGTACTAATTGGTCTTGAGGTTATTATTGCACTCCAGCCACTTTAGATACTCTAGGTAATTCCTTCACTTGAGGTATAGGTTAAATATATTCCTCAGCCTCTTCCTCTTAGACTCCTACTATAATTTCTTTTAACAACTAAATAATTCCATGATATTAAACATTAGTATAGACATTCATATCCTCATCACCCACATCTCCAACTGCATGAGCAGTAGAATAATGTTCAGTAGGATCAGCATCCACATGTCTATCAGCTCCATCATCAGCTCCATTCATCGATTCGTCCCTTTTTCTATCTACAACATGTTGTCTTAATTTCATTGATTCACTGACATGATCACCATTATCTTTATCATCATAATCATCATCATAATAATCCCCATCATCAAACTTACAAACATAACCTTCCACTATAGTTACATCTATATCTACATCTACCTCATCACCTAATAATGTTTCTTGATAGGGTAACTCACAATGTGGACTGGCAGGTCTACAAGACATTTCCTCTTGGCTCTAAGCAATATTAGGGTCACTCCTGTCATCTATAGGATTCGCTTCTTCCCATGGAAGCTCAGCCTCAAATTCCTCTTCTAAATGAACCACTTCCTCTCCAAGTTTAAGGTATACATCATCTTTACCTAGTGGTCTAGTCAGATGATCAATAGGAATGTAATCCTTATATAATATTTTATTATCTCCTACCAAACATTTCTTCCAGGGGTTCCAGAAAATATTTGGCCTCTTTAAAACATTATTATAAAGGATGAATCCAATAAAATCATTGATAACATCATCTCTATATTACACACAACCTATCTTCCTCAACATAGTCGATATAATTCTGGGGTAGTACAAGAAAGATTCTTTCTTAGAAGGGTTTATCATATTAAAAATATATATCATCATGTACCTTTGTAGGATCACCATTACACCATTCTTCAATAGATAAACCAGGAAGACATCCTGATATTTCAAAAAGAAAAAAGTCTCCAATTATTGGGCATATATGATGTTCAATGAACTTGAAAAGAAATCATGCCTCTCCATCCAGCATAGTGTAAGTAGCTCTCCTCGATTATTATTTCCCATTCAATTAAATTAAGGCATCATTGTTTGAAAATATGTCTGAGGTTAGTGGAATGATACCAGGGTAGTCATAATATATGCCCTCATGTGGCATCTACAGGCATTCAACCCATTCAATTGATGGAAAATAAATCTCATTTCTCTTCACTAAATACTTCATCCTTTCATCCTAATCTATTTCTAGATATATCATTATTTTTATATAGAACTCACATACCAACAATGGATAAAAAAACACTCATTATTTGAAAAACAACTAATCCATCATTGAGATTCCAACTCTCTTAAATAAAGAGAAATTCTTGAAAAAATATATTCAGAAGACACTTCTTTCTTAGCAGCTACTAATCGACTTTCCAAACCTGGCTTCCCAAAAACTATAGAACAACTATACTCCCCCACATAACTCTTAGATTATGGTTACTCAGTCAGTACTTCCATTACCCTCTTCATCCATGCCATTTATGAAGGTTCGAGTTCATAGGGAGTCGAAACATCGTGTATAGAGAGGTATAGTGTGGAAGGGTATATGTTCATGGAGTGAGGGTGGTGAAAAGTCGAAGCATTGATTGAATTTAGTTTAAAATTGATGGATTTTAATTTGTAAAAACCCAAAATTGAATAATGGTAAAATAATAAACTGTTTTATTTAACTTAAAACAAAGAGAATTACAAAAAGGTCCTTATTGGACTTGATTCCACACAAAATATATTACAAAATCAACTTCATGTGATCTCTTGCATATGATCGTTTTTACATGATTAGTCTTAGATGATCTATTTCACCAGATCAGTTTGACAGATTAGTTTCACCTGATCAATTTCCCCTAATTGGTTTTACAGATTGGTTTCACCAGACAGATTTTTCATATTGGTATAACCCGATCAGATTGACAGATCGGTTTCAAAGATACATATACTTTTTCCTAAGGGAATACGGTTAGATATACATTAGAGATTTATCATTCCAAGTTCATGTATAATGTACTCCAATATCAGAGTTTATGATTTTGGTGAATATAATGGTAAGTTGATACTCAGTCCTAATAAACTCCCGAGTCATATCACTTTTTTGATAATGATCACTAAAAAGTGATGTATTACAAGAATATATTTTGTTATACAATGAGAACTCATATATTTATATGTTTTAATAGAATTGGTACTATCACATTTTATGGGTATATGTTTGATTTGATATCCATAGTCTAATAATGAGTATATCATCCACAAAATATGTGCAAAAAAACTACTAATAGCAATGTACATTACATCAATAGTTGATAATACAAATGACTTTTTATTTTTACTACACTGTGATATTAGAGACATTCAAAAAACTGACATATTCTAGAGGTACCCTTTCTATTTCACATACATTCACCAAATCTAGCATCTTAATAACTGACAGAATAAAAAGTTGTCATCTGGGGCAGAACAACCCAAAATTAGTTGCACATTGGAGGTATTTAAAAATTATTTAAACATCATTTAAATGTGATTTTTTTGGGTTAGTGAGAAATATATCAAGCATACACACAGTAAACATAATATCTGGTGTACTAGTAGTTAAGTACAATAAACTCACAATCATTACACTGTAAGTAGTTTAATCAATGAATTTTCCATTTTTATCAAGATATAACATACATATACAATATATATGGGTTTCACAACTCTTAATGGTGTCAAATTCATATCATTTCAAAAGATCCTTAGTGTAATTACAATGATTAAAAATAATACCTTATTTTTTTAATATTCGAAATCCAAGAAAATATTTATGTTCACGCAACAAACTCATTTCATATTCACATTGCACCATTTATGAAAAATCATCACATAATGACTTTTTAGATGATCAAAAAAAATCTAATTACCTATATTGGAGCTATTAAAACATCATTATAATTTCTTGTTATAAACAAAGATGTATCTGTATCTCCTTTTGTAAAACCATTAAAAAAATAATGTTTCTTAGTTTTTCATACCATGCTCTAGGAGCTCGTTTCAAACCATATAATATTTTAGATAACTTGAATACATGATTTTGAAAATGTTGATTTTTAAAACCATGGGTTTGTTCATGAAGAATAACCTCGACTATAAAACAATTTACGAATGCACTTTTGACAACCATTTGATAACAATTAAAATCCAAGTGTGATTCATAGGTGATGCACCCAATTTTTATATACATTTTAGTATATATAATTGAAGATAAATACATGCTTTCAGAAAATATCTATTGTTTCATGAACATATTCATTGATTTTGGAGATTCTGTTTACCTTCAATAGCTTTCTGGCCAAATACATGAATCAAGGGATGTCTCTGAAAATTTTGAAACTACACGGCATGTACTTTTATACACGTTGTGTACATCCAGACAGGGACACAGACAGAATGAGGGAGTACAAGCCCATGTCATCAGGTAGAAGATACACACCGTGTATGGCAGCACTACACGTCATGTAATACATTCTAGAGGAGGTTGTTGCCGAGAAGGTTCTACACGCCCATGTGGCCGTTGAAGGAGACATGACATTATCCATTTCTACACGACGTGTCCGATATTCTAGAATGATTTGGTTGCCGAATTTTGACACTAAACACCATGTATGGAGGCACTACACGCCGTGTACACTCAACCACCAGGAGATGCCGTGTTCAAAAGTCAAAGATGTTGTGTTAGGCCGCCTGCCTGTGGAGAAATTGGCGCCAAAACGTGTTGACCAAAAGTACATGGCGTGTACTTGCTATACATGCCATGTACTTTATTTTTCTATAAAAAGAGGCCTTGGCCTTCATATTTGAAAGTTAGAAACCATTTGGGGAGCAGAGACATTCTACTGCCATTCCAATGCCACTAATGTTCCGTCATTCCACCATTCCGCCTTCTGACACCCTACCTCAATGATTACACGATGAATCCGCCAGGTATCACATGTGTCGTTTCTCCTCCACTTTCTATGTGTAACTAAACCCCTCGTGTTGGGGTTGTGAATGAAGGGATTTTAATTTGTGTGTTGTTTTATATAGTTGTGTTGGCTCGTTGTAATTCATCTTACTCTTCTTGATTCACTGTTAAATATAACTGAGAATTCTGATCCGAACCAAGGGACGAATTCTCAGCGATACAAAAGAAAAGTAATGGTGAAAACGTCCATGACCATTATAAAGATTTCCCCGATTCACTAATGGACTAGACTTAATAAAGAATTAAGAACATTTACTACCAGACTAAGGAGTCGACTGCTCTAATTCCAAACAAGATGAACCGGACCAATAAAATCTTGTAACAAAATGAAATCCAGAATGATTGAATTATCATGAAGAAAACAACCATTTAAAAAATCTACACAATAACTCCTTAATTACCACAGCCCCAACACATCTTTTCTTCCTGTTTTAAACTCTTTAAATTCACCTGTTCTTTTCATTAAAAATGTTAATCATTTCTTCAAAGTAATACAATTTATTTTCAATCAAAAACCAAAATCAACCCAATCAACTCTAAATTCTACATACTTTACCAAATTAAGTATTAACTCAATTGAATTCATGCAGACCATAGTTACCTATGGATCGACTCCAAACTTATGCTATACTAAAGCTTTAAGAACGGTTAATTAATTTGGGATGCATATAACTTCACTGAATTATAAGTGAGACCAAATTTTAGTGCCATTTTCTAGGGATCATCTTTGGTTTTTTGTGATAATATTTAAATTGTGTTAATAATTGATTAAAGTGAAAATAATAATAAAAAAATATCAAAAATATCATTTCTAATCCCATTTCCAATTTTCTCTTTTGTTTTTCCCTTTTACTCCTGGTTTTCGTTTTTGTATTGTGCAGAACATAAAGTGTATGATTAGACGACTTAAACAATCCAGAAGCACCGAGTCTTCGGAATTAGTTCTGCTTGACCCAGAGATCGAACGGACCCTGCTTTGTTGTCGGCATGCACTGACAGAAACTCACAACCAGCAACCAGAACCCTTGGAAAACATGGAAGAGGGGTCACCTGCCATGGATTCTGAGGTAGAGAATTAGTACTAGGAGCAGTAGCCTCCCGCTGCTGTTCTACCGGAGAAAGCTCGTAGGGGATTCATGGAATTCCTTCCAAGGGATTACCAAGGGCCGCTGCAGCAACCTCCTCTAGCGTACAACCAACTCCAACAACCACAGAAACTCTTCCCATGGCTATACTTAGCCCCTCAGGAGCAGTTAATTCAAGCTCTACCCCTTCCGCAACAACCTCCAAAACTCACCCTTATGGAGTACGGTCTTCCTTCAATCCACGGAGCTAATACGGGCATTGTCTATCCCCTGATCTAGGCTCTACACTTCGAGATCAAGCCTTCTATCATACATCTGATCCAGAACACAGTCCAATTTGGAAGCCTGGCCAGCGAGGACCCAAACACCCATCTCTCCAACTTTCTGGAGATCTGCGATACCTTTCGGTACATCGGCGTGTCCGAAGACGCCATCTGTCTTCTCTTATTCCCCTTTTCTCTATGGTACAAGGAAAAATACTAGATCAAGGGGCTTCCACAATGATCTATCCTCACCTGGGAGGAGCTAGACCAGGAATTTCTGTCCATGTACTTTCCACCTTCAAAGACAGTGACACTCCGGAATGAGATCCATAATTTCCAGCAGCACGACTCTGAGTCGTTGTATGAGTCCTGGGAACACTTCATAGAAATGTTACGAAAATGCCCCCACCACGGACTCCCACTCTAGATGCATGTCCAGACCTTCTACAGAGGACTTACCACGAATACCAAGTCTATGGTGGACGCTGCTGCTAGAGGTGCGGTGATGCGAAAATCCTCCAAAGAGCTATTTGAACTACTGGAAGACATGTCAGCCAACAACATCCAGTGGCACTCCGAGCAGCGGAATAAAAAACGAGGTATGCACAATATTAATGCTACCACTATTTTAGCTGCTCAGTTGGATGTTGTGTCCAAGAAAATCGACGCATTGATGCTGAAAGGAGAATGTCATGTTCATGCGGCGAACCATCCAGCATGTGGTGACTGTGGTGATAACCACATCATGGCAGAATGCCCGGGTTCGACTGGAGGCCCTTAGATGAGCGAGGTGAGTTATGTTGCCCAAAATCGAGGGCCCAACTAGTACCAGCAGTACCAGAACCTGGCATGGTGAGATCAATAGAACATAGGTTGGGGCCATCAATAGCAGAATCCTATGCCCCAGCGACCACCCTGCTACAACCAAACTCCATACAAGAACCAATACCAAAGGCCGCAAAAACCCCAGCAGGGTCTTTATCAGCTACAAGGGTATCAAAACCCTCAACCACATCACCCATAGAAGCCACCTCATCCACCGGTGCAACAACCACCTCAGTAGGAGAACACTTCAAGGTTAGAGGATCTGTTGACTAAATTCATATCTATGGCTGAGACTCGGTTCCAAAATCAGTAAGCTTCGTTTCGAGGCTTGGAGAATCATATTAGCCAGCTAGAAAACCATCTTTCAGGGAGGCAACCTAGTACACTGCCAAGAAACACAGAATAGAACCCAAGGGTGGAGGACAATGTTATCACCTTGCGTAACGGAAAATAATTTCCACAGAAGGATCCACCACCACAGCCCGGTGTACCCACACCCCCTGATGATGAAGAATGTACCAGTACCAACCCCTCCTCATCCAAAATCCCGCAGAAGGTGGCTTTTTAGAATAAAGGAAAGGAGGTAGTCCAACCATTCAAGCCTGCCTTACCCTTTCCGGAGCGATTGAAGTAGACGAAGCTGGACCACTAGTTCAGAAAATTCATGGATGTGTTTAGAAAGCTCTACATTAACATACCATTTGCGGAGGCCCTGTCAAAAATGCCAACATACGCCAAATTCATGAAGGAAATCCTCTCAAATAAGAGGAAGATGGAGGATTTGGATGTTATTGCACTAACAAAGAAGTGCTCCACGGTGGTTCAACATTCCATTCCACCCAAACTCCAAAATCTAGGTAGTTTCATCATTCCTTGTATCATTGGATCCTATGAGTTTGGGAAGGCCTTCTACGACTTAGGGGGCAGCATGAACCTCATGCCCCTCATATTTTTCAAGAAGCTGGGACTCAATGAGCTCAAGCCTACCCGTGTAACCCTTCAACTTGCTGATCGATCCATCAAACCCCTGAAGTGACTACTGGAGGACGTACTGGTCAAGGTGGGTAGGCTGATCCTTACCACTGATTTCATCATCCTCGACAAGGGGGATGACCAGGAAACACCTCATATTCTTGGAAGAACTTTCTTGGAAACTGGGAAGGTACTGATCGATGTGCACCAAGGAGAGCTTATTTTTCAGGTAGGTAATGAAAGAGTTTCCTACAACATCCTCAAGGCCGTCAAACATGCTTCCTTGTCAGTGCCTGAGGACTTTTATGTTGTGTCAACCATGGTTAAAAATTTTAGCGAAAAAGGGGATGATCTGGCATGTTCTTTTACTTCGAATAATTTAACTATACCAGATATTCTATTAGAGGAAGTGCCAGAAGACCTGAAATTCTTAGAAGGTCAGTGCGGCCACTATTGGTAGCGTGCTGTTGTTCCTGATAGTTTGGATCGAGACAAGGTTCAACCACTTGTGCCTTAGATTTTAAAGGCACCTGAACTCGAACTGAAGCCTCTTCCATCTTCTCCCAATTATGGGTATTTAGGACCCAATCAAACTTTTCCTGTTATACTTAACGCATAACTATCATAGGAGTAGGAGGATGAACTTCTGCAGGTTCTCAAATAGTGGAAGCAAGCTATTGGGTGGACAATCGATGATCTGATGGGCATTAGCCCTACCATATGCACTCACAAGGTGATACTTGAATAAGGAACCATGAAATATCGGAAACCACAATGGATCATGAATCCTCCCATTAAGGAAGTTGTAAAAAAAGGGGTGATCAATTTATTGGATGCAGGCATCATCTATCCTAACACGGATAATCTGTGGGTGAGTCCCCTTCAAGTTGTACCTAAAAAGGGGGGTATCACTGTGATTTCAAATGGAATGAACAATCTCATCCCTACATGAACTATCACGGGCTGGCAAGTCTGTGTGGATTACCAGAAGTTAAATGGTGCCATAAGAAAGGATCACTTCACCTTTCCATTCATGGATCAAATAATAGAGATGCTAGCAGGGCACAAATTCTATTGCTTCCTCAACAGTTTTTCTGGCTATAACCAAATCTCAATTTCTCCAGAGGATCAGGAAAAGAGCACATTCACTTTCCCCTATGACGCATTTTATTATCAAAGGATGTCTTTTGGCATGTGCAATTCCCTCTCTACCTTCCAGCACAGTATGCTGGCATCTTCCACGACATGGCAGAAGGAATCCTGGAGGTATTCATGGATGATTTTTCCATTTACGGAAAATCATTCACCATTTGTTTACGGCACCTAGAGCTAGTTTTGGAACTATGTGAGCACACTAACCTAGCCTTGAACTGGGAAAAGTGTCATTTCATAGTGTAATGTGGCATAGTCCTAGGCTAAAAAATTTCAGCGAAGGGGATAGAGGTGGACCCGGCAAAGATCGAAGTCATTTCACGACTACCTATACCGACTTTCATCTGCACCATTAGTAGCTTCTTGGGGAATGCTGGTTTTTACAGGTGGTTTGTCTTGAACTTCTCCAAAATAGCCCAGCCCCACACCAATATTCTAACCAAGGATTCCATATTTGAGTTTGATGAGGCATGTGTCAGATATTTTGAGCATCTAAAGCAGTGCCTGGTGGAAGCTCCAGTTATGATTTCTCCCAACTTGGAGAAACAATTTGAGGTGATGTGCGATGCAATCGACTACGCAGTGGTTGCAGTATTGGGCCAGCAACTTGACCGGATTTTCCGACGTATCTATTATGCCAGCAGGATGCTCAACAAGGCACAGATCAACTACACCACCACAGAAAAGGAGATGCTTGCAGTGGTTTTCGCATTTGACAGGTTTCGTTCTTACTTAGTGCTGTCTAAAGTTATTGTTTATACGGACCATGAAACACTAAAGTTCCTACTAAACAAGAAAGATGCGAAGCCCCGATTGATCAGCTAGGTACTCCTACTACAAGAATTCGATCTTGATATACGAGAAAAGAAAGGGAGTGAGATCTTCAATTCTGACCATCTCTCCTGCCTCGAGCTGCCTCATTTAAAGAAGAAAGAAGATCGGGAGATCAGGGAGGATTTTCCTGATTACCACCTCCTTTCGATCAACGAAACACCATGACCATGGTATGATGATATTGATAATTTTCTAGTTATAGGTGTCGTTCACCCTGACCTATCCTTCCAGCAAAGGAAAAGATTTTTCTCTGATGTGAAAAGGTACTTCTAGGAGGATCCTATGCTATTCTGATCCTGTGCATATGGAGTGATCCACCATTGCATCCCGAAGAATGAAGTTCACAGTTTCCAGTAGTTCTTCCATGCCTCACCAGTAGGAGGACATCATGGGCTGGACCGTACCATTGAAAATTTCATGCAATATGGATTTTTCTGGTCCACCATGCACAGAGATGCTCAGGCCTATGTTTCCTATTGCGATCGGTGCCCGAGGACTGGTAATGTGGGACGTAGAGCCGAGATTCCCCAGCACCCCATCCCAGAGGTCGATATTTTTGACGTCTAGGGCATAGAATTTATGGTTCCCTTTCCCCCATATTTTAGAAACACTTACATCCTGGTCTGCGTTGACTACATCTCCAAATGGGTGTTAGCCACTGCTACATCTCACGACACTGCCAAGGTAGTCATATATTTATTAATGAAAAATATTTTTAGTTGGAGTTCCATGAGTACTGATCAGAGATAGAGGGACCCACTTTGACAACACACTGATGTGAGGAATACTATCGAAGTATGGAGTAATGCATCAGATGGGGACACCATATCATCTCTAGTCTAGTGGATAGGTAGAGCTCCCCAACTGTGAACTCGAGCATATCCTGGAGAAAACAGTGAAAACTTCATGAAGGACTGGTCCAAGAAGTGAGATGATGCCTTGTGGGCATATCAGACTTCTTTCAAAACACCACTGGGAATGTCCCCATTCCGCCTCGTCTATGGAAAGCCCTGCCATTTGCTAGTAGAATAGGAAAACAAAGCCTACTGGGCCATCAATTCCCTAAATTTTGATCTGAAGGCAGCTGAAGAGAAACAGAAGTTCCAAATGTCGGAACTAGATGAGATCTGATTAGAGGCATACGAGAACGCCAAGTTGTAAAAGGAGAAGACAAGATCCATTCACGACCGGATGATTTCACAAAAGTCTTTCCAACCCGGTCATCTGGTACTTCTCTTTAATTATCATCTTCTCTTATTCCCAGGGAAGATAAAGTCACGCTGGTCGGGACCATTCCACGTTGTCCGCATATTCCATCATGGAGCGGTAGAAATTTCTGGAGATGATGGTCAACCATTCAAGGTAAACGGGAAGCGGTTGAAAGCTTACCATCCTACATACAACATGGTGTGAACGTTCTCCACCATACACCTTAGGTAAGCAAGGTAAGTAGGTCAATCCAACGACCTAAAACAAAGGCGCCTCCTGGGAGGCAACCCAGAGGTTACCCCCCGTGTCCCACTTATATACATGGCGTGTACTTACCTTTTTAATTTATAATCTTAATAGTATAAATCTATAGAATAACAAATAAATAACCAGGGATAATGTTGGTGTTGATGGAAATGTCACTAGAGTTTATTCAAAACTGTCCCTAGTTTGAATCCTCCTGACCTACCTTCGGCACGGGGTTCCTCCTTTTGTTTACACGGTGTGTGTGGTATTTTTCATATATATATATATATATGTGTGTGTGTGTTTAATAAAACCCATGATGGGGATGGACCAGTTGGCTAGAATCGTAATCCGGTTCCAAAAGGCTCGGGTTCGAATCTAGACAACTGTCCCATTTCCATCATTTGTTATTTTAATAAAACCACAGGACGTGTACTCCGATATACGCCGTGTGTGCCATGGTTTTTCATATATAAATTAAAAACATTTTTAAAATAAGAAATTACTTGCCGATGAAGTTGGCGGATTGGCAATGTCTCGGCACTATGTTCAAAGACCCGGTTTTGAATCCCGCTAATCTCCCCGCTTCACCCCCATCAGTTCATAAAAAAAACCACACTTCGTGCTTTTCATTCATTCTGTGTGTATAGGTCGTATAGAATAAACATATATATAAAATAAATATGAACAGTAGAACAACCTTTGAACCAGTGGTTGAGGGCTTTCATTCGGAACGGCCGATCGCCAGTTCGAATCCCACACCAAGCACCAGACCAAAGGTTGTACTACTCTTTTTCTAATTTTAAAATACACGGCGTTTATTTTACGATATACATCGTGTACATGTTTATTTATAATAGAATTTGTAGATATATATATTTTATTTTAATTATTAATAATAATTATTATATAGATTACTACAATAATTATATTTATTTATATAATTCAAAAAAAAATTGGAATACATGGGGTGTAGTCCAAACATACACGTCGTGTACCGCAGCTATATAAGCTACAGTCCACTCGGATTGAGGCCGTGTCACACGGCCGCCCCATTTCCTCCTTTCTTCCCGTTTCTTCTCCCGAACGCCACCTGAACCCCCCTTTGCCAGCTCGGTCTATTTGGGGCGTTTCAAGTTATGATTCTTCTCACATTGTGATCCTCGGTCAAGGTACGCCATTCTACACCATCTATTTCAAATTTTTAGACTTGTTTACAGTGTTTATCGGATCGGCAGACCATTCGGCTTCCGCCTGTACACGACCACGAAATGAAGAACAAATGTCGTGTACTTTTGTACATGGCCACACACAAAATAATTCGAAATTTGAATTAACACGGTGTGTATGTTCAGTAAACACCGTGTCCTTTTCCTCATCATGGTCGAGTGCCCCTTTTGTACATGGCCTCATACACCATGTTTACATACACAGCGTGTGTGTTTGGTACACGCTGTGTAGACCATTTCCCATGGCCCCTCCTTGTGTGGCATATAACACGGCTTATCAACCCATGTTCCAGAACACGACGTGTGTGTTCAGTACATGGCATGGCTTTTATATCTTTAGTTGGACCGTGTCTCACCATTTACATGGCCATGTTCTTTTTGTGCAGTACACACCATGTCCTTCACCTACACGGTGTATATTGTTTTCATTTAACTGCTAACAATATGTCTGTGTCATTTGTACGACACGACCACCTGCACTTTGAGTGAACAAGACATGTATGTTTGGTACACGCCGTGTCCTTTTACATGGTCTATTTTTCACCCTCAGCGTGTCTATCCAGAGAACATGTGATAATCTCTATTCTGACTATACGCCGTGTACTCTAGAGTACACTCCATGTACAGATATTTTTCAGTTTTCTCACATTTTATTTGTTTTGTTTTCTTTCCTTTTTCATTTTCTTTTGTTTTTTTTCTTTTTCTTTCTATTTTAGGATATGGTAGATCACGATCCTTCCGGAGGGAAGTGGTCAGCCTCCGCCACCGATGGTGAGAGGCCCAACTATCGTCAGATCCGACTCCGACCACCTACAGATCTGGACCCCGACACTCTAGTATTGGAGGTCCCTCCATTGGAAATTCTGCCACCACTCACTCCCTCAGATGAGGCCGGGCCTACTTATTTTGCACCAGCTTCCACTTTCTCTATGCTATCATCCTCATCAGTTGGTCCCTCTTCAAGCACACCTTCTACTGAGCCACCCTCTACTTTTGCAGATCCACCTAGAGAGCCATACGTTGCAGCTGCATCAACACATGGGTCGGGACCTGCAAGTGCTCCCTATCCCTGCAGGGTATTCCAAGTCACCGACATCGCATATGATAGGTTCTGACACTTCTCTAATCGGCCGATACCATTGAGTGGTCAGAACCTCGACAGCAGCGTTCCGCAGCGGCTCGATATTTGGGAGGAGTTTGAGGTGATTCTCGGGAACACCTCACTCCTCGATATTTTCTAGGTCAGCACTCCTGTGTTTCATGATTTAGTTTTGGAGTTTTCGGCCTCGTTTGAGTTCGATGGAGCGGAGTACCGAGAGACACCTAGCGATGTGATACCCGTAGTTCGATTCTGGCCAGGAGGACAACGTTTCTCTCTTACAATGACAGAGTTTGGCCGATGGTGTGGCTTCTACCCCCATCCTATCACCCCACCCCCCCGTTTCTGCCTTGACCCAACCCGAGAGCTCTGAACTCATTGCCATGTGGCGGGAGATCGGTGGGTCTGACAACCGGTACTCCCCCACTTCCCAGAAGAGCACTCTTATAGCTGACCCCATCCTTCGCTTCACCCACTGGGGATTCAACGCCATCCTTTTCCCCCTCCATGAGGATATGGGGGTTGTGACAAGCCGTGACATGGATCTTTTAACCTATGTTATCCGGCACGACTACCCGGACCTCCCCTATCTTGCCGCCTCCAATTTCTACTCCATGTTTGCAGGCCGTCAGGGAAACCTAAACGGAGAGTTTTACACCAACCGTATTTCCCACCACATAGGGGTATTTGAGCCCAATTTACCTCATAACTTGTTAGGTTCACCCCATCAGATGGACTGTCTAATGCTCATTTTCATGGAATTGGTACGAAAGCAGGGGTTCCTACATCTCTTCCTAGGCTCGAGCCTAGGCATCCGCTGAACCTCCTGCCCCAGCTGATGAACATGCTCCTCCCTCCCCACCCCCACAATCTTCCCACCCCTCACCCACCTCCTACTGACCCCACTTTTTCTGACCTTCCTTCTCCCGTCCCATCCCCTATCCCACCGACCCCCACAGCCTCGATCGATCCGACCCTTTCCCTCTGCCTAGCCACGATGGAGAAGATGTTCGTTCATATCATTGGCTGCTAGAACACCATTACACGCTATTTGATTCATCAAGATGGCTACTAGGACCGCATGGAGTATCTGTTGGCCCATATTGCTCAGTATCATAGTTTTCTATTGCCTCTTCCACCAGGCTCTGCCTCCGCTCTTGGCCCTTCTACTACTGCTCCACCACCATCTCCTGCGCAAGCCACAGATTATGTTCAGCTGACTACGGTGAGCCATGCTGTTACCACTTCTCCCAGGCCAGGGCATGCTGATGAGCTTCCTACCTCGAGTCCAGCACCTATGGCTCCTACTACTTCATCTCCCCTTCCCGATGTAGAGTCAGAGCCTCCTACGCCATCTCTACCGGCTGATTCTGTACTAGATGTGCCGTCCCCTGAGGCGACCCCACGATAGTGACATTTTCCATTCTCTTGTATATCTATTTTTTCATTTTCTATGGGGTGATGTTATACTTGTTTGCAGTTTTCCTTTTTCTTGACAGTCACAGGTATTGTCATGGGGCGCCTTGGGCATCACTTTTCATGAGGGGAGTATTTTTCCATTTTTATTTTATTTATTTTTGGATTTACTTCTTCAACGGCTTTCCCTCATTTTGTCCCCCATATCTCACCCTTTCCCACCCATTACATTAGTGTTGTACTTGGTGGGACACGTGCTGTATTAAGTGTGGGGGATAATCTATCTCTTTCACCTTAGTCTTTTCCCTTAAACTAATCTAGGAGACATCATTATTAGATTCTATGTTTGAAAATGTAAAGAAATTTTGCTTAATCATTCTTATAAATGCTAGAGTAATTAGTAGAAACATTTGGAAAGGTTACATACTTATTTTAGTTTTTAAGTATCATAAAATGATTGCTGATATAGTTTCAATTGCAACTTTTCATCCTTCATTACATTTCATTGATTAGGCTAATAATTTATATGCATGTCATGACCTGATTGTCCCTTAATTATTTTTCCACTCCTGAGAGGTATTCTAAACCCTTTTTCATATTTCTTTTCTAATACACTCTTTCTTTAGAGATTCTTAGGATATGCATCACTACCAGAATTTTTATGTTTTTTTTGATACATGAAGAAATTTTTTAATTCCATTAAAATGATTGAGGAATTGGATTGTTTCAACCCCTTTATCTTGAGACCTACCGTAAATTTAATCTTTTTTAAGCCCATAGAAACCATGAAAAACCATTATAGGAAGCCACATTACAATCCTATTTCCCTTCCTAGCATATTTATTTTTAAACATTGCATGATTATTCATTTGAGCTTTAAAGAGGGAGTTGGAAATATAAGGTATATTTTTGTGCACAACCATGAAATAAAGTGTGCGGGAGTTCCTATTAATTATTTGGGGCAGAATGGGATCCAAACATCTACTAATGGTATTCATAAGTGATTCACTTGTGTTTTTTTAGAAAAACAAACAAACAAAAAGGGGACCTTATGCTTATTTGTTCAAGAACCCTACTTGCCTAAGGAGGATTGTGACGATTACAAAAGCATTTGACTGAGCATGTAAAGGAAGAATTTTCAGTGAGATTTACTTTGAATATCATGAAATGTTGTTTAAAGGAATTTTCCTTCCTTTTTCAAGCCTCAATAATTATTTTTCATCTGATCCTACCAACCTTTAGCCACAGATACATCTGAACCTTTTTGTTAAACCCCTCATGATTTTTGTAATTCCATTTATCTGAAGTAGAGAACAAGATAACATGAAAACTTATAGATAGAGTGTATATACCATATATTGAGAATAACTTCGAATAAAAATATCTTGAGTGTGGAGTGTGATTTTGACTGGTAAGGTAAATCATCAAGTGGCATGCTTATTTTTGAACGGTTGAAGAATGTATTGAAAGAGGGTGAGAATAGTTAACTGAATTATAAATGATGCATGATTTTAATTTCTTATGAATTTAATTTATTTGTGCCTTTTAGAATTTCTCCTCAGTAACTTTATCATTTATTCTTTTGATTAATTAAATGCATTCATTTTAAATGTATAGGATCTCTTAATTAGATGTTGAGATTTTGCATGAGGGCATGGAAATGAGTAAGTGTTGGGGAATTTGATGCACACAATTTGTGTATACATTTCCATATATATAATTGAAGTTAAAAACATGTTTTCAGAAAATATCTGTTGTTTCATGAACATATTCTTTGATTTTGGTGATTCTGTTTACTTTAAGGAGCTTTCTGGCTAAATACATGAATCAAGGGAAGTCTGTGAAAATTTTGAAACTACACGGTGTGTACTTTTATACACGCCATGTACATCCAGACAGGGAAACAGACCGAAGGAGGGAGTACACACCCATGTCACCAGGTATAAGATACACGTCGTGTAGTACATTCTAGAAGCGGTTGTTGCTGAGAAGGTTCTACACACCGTGTCAGATATTCTAGAAAGAGTTGGTTGCCGAATTTTGACACTACACGCCATGTATGGAGGTGCTACACGTCATGTATGGCAGTGATACATGCCGTGTACACTCAACCACCAGGCAGCACCATGTTCAAAAGTCAAACATGGCATGTTAGGCCACCTGCCCACGGAGAAATTTGCGCCAAAACACATTGATGAAAAGTACATGGCGTGTACTTGCTATACATGCCATGTACTTTATTTTTCTATAAAAAGAGGCCTTGGCCTTAGGATTTGAATGTTAGAAACCATTTGGGAAGATGAGACATTCTGATGTCATTCCAAAGCCACCGATGTGCCGTCATTCCACCATTCCTCCTTCCAACACCCTACCTCAATGCGTACACGATGAATCTATTAGGTATCCCGTGTGTCATTTCTCCTCCACTTTCTATGTGTAACTAAACCCCCAGTTTTGGTGCTATGGATGAAGGGATCATAATTTGTGTGTTGTTTTATATAGTTGTGTTTGCTCGTTGTCATTCATATTACTCTAGATAATTCACTGTTAAATATAAATGAGAATTCTGAGCCGGACCAAGGGAAGAATTCTCAGCGATACAAAAGAAAAGTAACGGTGAAAATGTCAATGACCATTAGAAATATTTCCCTGATTAACTAATGGACTGAACTTAATAAATAATTAGGAACATTGACTACCAGACCAAGGAGTCGACAGCTCTAATTCCAAACAAGAGGAACTGGACCAAGGAAATCTCGTAACAAAATGAAATCCAGAATGATTGAATTATCATGAACAACATAACCATTTAAACAATCTGTACAAGAACTCTTTAATTACCATAGCCCTGACACATCCTTTCTTCCTATTTTAAACTCTTTAAATTCACCCGTTGTTTTCTTTAAAAATGTAAATCATTCCATCAAAGTAAAACAATTTAGTTTCAATCAAAAACAAAAATCAACCTAATCAACTCTAAATTCTCCATACTTCACCTAATTAAGTATTAACTCAGTTGAATTCACGCACACCATAGTACCCTGTGGATTTTTTCCGAACATATGCTATACTAATGTTTTAAGAATGGGTAATTAATTTGGGATTCATATAACTTCAGTCAATGACAAAGGAGACCAATAGGCAAGTAAAATTCTAATGGCCTAAAGGCTAGATACCAATGCAAAGATTAATTCATAATCAATTCTTTCTTCATGATTATAGACCTATAAGACCATCCTAGCCTTGTTTCTAATTATATTACCAGCATTAACTACATTATTCCTAAACACCCATTTTAGTTCCAATGGTCAATGTATCTTTTGGTTTATCAATAAGATTTCAGAATTTATTTGTATCAAAATATTTAATCTCTTTGTGCATAACCACAACACAAAAATCATCATTTCTTTCATTATATGTATTTTTAGGATCTTTTTGTGACAAGAATGATTGATATTTAACCTCATTTCTCAAATAAGTTATAGTTTGTGTTCGTCTATCTAAATTTCCAAAAAATAATCTAAATGATGGATTTTAAGGTTTATACTTGGTCTAGTAAAGGTAGAGATCATTATTTCATGTTAATGATTTTCATTTGTTTTATTATGGGTTGATTCAGAAGAATTTATAGAACAAGAAGTTTTCATAGATTCCTTTATATGACAGTTTGAGGTTTATTCGTTAATGTCCCGATTGGAAATATCCTCTTCAATATTTTCTTGTGTGGTTTTAGGGTCAAGTGGATCTATTTCGTCAAATTCAACATTTAAGGATTCTTCCACACATTTGGTTTTCATATTAAAAACACTAAAATCATTTCCTGAAGTTTAATATCGAAAGATTACCCCTTCTTCACTTTTGGAGGAACATTTATCTATATTTTCTCTAGTGTTTTCCATATAAATTGTATATCCAAAAACATTAAAATAAATTACCTTGGTTTTTCTATTATTCCACAACTCATAGGGATTTTTATTATGGTTGGGTCTTGTTAAGATTATATTTATTATTTAACATGATGTATTAATAGATTCATCCCAAAAATTTACTAATATTTTATATTTATTGAGCATACTTTGGGATATTCCTTGTAGGGTTCTCATTCGTCTATCTACTACACCATTCTGTTGAGGTGTCCTAGGAGTAGAGAAGTTATTCCAAAAGCCACTTTTTGAGAAAAAAGATTCAAAATATGGATTTTCAAACTCATGAACATGGTCAATTCTTAAGGATTTAATTTTATGTTCACTAATATTTTATATAGTCCTAGTATAGATGGTAAGGTGAGTGCATACATTAATTTTGTGTGAAATGAAAAAGGTACAAGTATATCTAGAAAAGTCATCTACAGTAATATAAACATAGTTTTTCCAAATAAACCCTGGAACTCTAAATAGTATAAATAAATATTTGTGAACCAAATCAAGTTTTTGAGAAGTTGTTACTTCTTTCTATGGATTGAAATCGAATTTATGTTTATTTCCTTTTTGACAAGGATTACACACCTTATTTTCAAGAAACTCTAGTTTGGGTATGTATTAAACTAAAACTCTTATGGTTAACAAATTATGTGAGTGTATATTCCAATGTATTATACTTATATTCCAGAGTGATGACTCTTTGTGAAGAGAACATAGACAATAAACTTTTTATAAGGCTAGTGTGTCCAAATTAAAATCATATACATTGAAATTTCTAAGAGCAGTACATACTAGTGTATTTTCGGAATAAAAAATAGGACATGAATCATTTTTAAATTTAAATAGAATACATCAAAAAAAAAATTGAGATATGCTAATCAAGATGTTCTTTAGTCCGTCAACATTAATAACTTTTGAAATTAAAATATAATTAAGTTTACCAATCTGGCCTAAGCTGATAATTTTTCCTTTACAAGTATCATCAAATGGGATATATCCTCCATCAATTTTGGTAAAACACTTGATGATTGAGTAGTCCCATATCAGTTGTCTTGAACACCCACTATCCAAGTACTACATATTTCTATAGGATCTCTTCATACTCTTTACCTACAAAACAATCATCCATGAAATGATTTTTGTACCCATATTTTTCTAGGTCAAAAAACATTAGTAATAAGATATTTGGAAACCCATAATTGTCTTATGGGTTGAATATATGTAAAATACAGAGTACTTGAAAAATAAAAATTGTTTGGTCCTGAAGAACAGGATGTCGTAAAATAATTTTTTGAACTGGATATTATAGTAAAATTATGGTTTTTGAATAAAGAACCTCATTTTCCAGTTCTGGTTTTAAAATGTGTTTTGGATAAGTTCCTTTGTCTTATTTGATATCATATTCCAAAACTGTACGTAGGAGCTGTATATTTACCATGAATTTGAATATATGTGTTTTCCCCATTAGTAATCATTTCTAAAGTCCTTATTTAACTGCTCAGTACTCATTTTTAACTCATTGTTTTCCTTGATAAATGGAGCATTTTTATATTTTTGAATTATAATTTTAGATTTAGTAGTTCTAGAAAGAGAATGTTGTTTCTTTAAAGATTTATATTTATCTTTTAGCTCATTACATGTCTCTTTCATCATGTTGCAATATTGAAATAATTCATCATTTTTCATTTTCTCAAAATAAAATTCATTTCCAGAATAATAGGAATTGTGATTAGAAGTTTATATGGTTACCACATAAGTGTTTCTATTAAAAATATATTTTCTATGTCATCTTTCTCATCATGAGAAGAAGTAGATACACTGCATCTGTCCTTAGAGTCATTGCAGGTGGCCTTCATTGCATTATTATATTTTTTATCCTTATTCTAATACTTTTTTTTTATTTTCATCTTTGGATAGTCTGGTTTGACATGTCCTCTCCTTTTACATTATTAGAAAAAAAATATCATCTGATTTATCATTTCTATTCCAATCCTTTTTTCAACTACCCATGTTATCAAACATTCAATTGTAATTGGTCTTTTTGGAAAAAATCTTTTTCTTATATGATTTTCTAAATTTACTAGACAGTAGGGCCATTTCATCATCATTGCCTGAAGCAGATTCTTCACTACAGGTGCTCTCAACAGCAGCTTGAACTTCCTCTTTTTCATTACTTTTAGAGGCAATAGTCTTGAAAGCTACATACTTCTTCTTAGGTTCATCATCCTCATATTGTTTTCCTTTCATCTATTTTTCAAACATTAATAGATTTCCGAAGAGTTATTTAACAAGTAATTTGATGTTGTCGCATGATTCTCTAATTGAGACAGAGGTCTCTATCCATTTGTGAGGTAAACATCAGATAAGACACATGATTTTATCTTTGGTTGTATCTTCACCTCTGAGAGATATTATAGTGTTTACTGTTTCATAGAACATTATATAAATATAAGAAATATATTAATGAGGCTTCATTCTAAAATTTTCAAATTTCATAGTATTGGTATTTAATCTCATCCCATTAAAATTAGATATTCCCTCATAAGAAACAGTCAAAGTGTCCCAAAATTCATGGGATTTTTTACAAGAAGAAATACGATTAAACTCATCATCTTATAGTACACAATATAGAGCATTCAATTATTTACAATTATTTTTATAAGAATTCTTGATAGGTTCATCCCAAGTGTTTCTAGCAGTTTTAGTAATTCCATATTCACATTCAATAGCGGTCTAGATTTCAAATCCCATGATTTCTATATGTATTTTCATTTTATGGTTTCAATGATCATATTTTGTTCCATTAAATAACGTGGTATATTAGTAGCACGTCATTATAGTCTATTGTTCCAATAAATTTTTGGAATAATAAAAATTTTATGACATTTGAATTAAAACTACAATCACAGTTGAAGAAATTGAAAAACGAGATTTAAAAAACCAAAAACATTCTATAGAATTTGATACCAAATCTTTTTTGGAGTGGATTACTCATGCTTGGGTGAATTGAGTATCAATAAAAATTTCTATTAAAATTATTTCTTTGAAACTTTACCCCAATTAAATATATAATTAAAGTCAATTGGAAGTGAATTTATAAAAGTCTTGAATGTTTGATTAATTTCTCAGAATGTTGATTAGTTCTAAATTATACTAATACAAAAATTATATAACATTCGAAATGAACTTAATTGTTTGACATAGTTATAATCACTTTCTAAACTAATTATCAATATTGAATTTAGTTTTATGTACAATGTAATAAACACCGCTTAAAAATAAAAGGTCGAAGCACAAAGAATATAAAAAGGTGGTACCATCTCAAGTTGAGTCTTAATCCTCTCCACTTGGTGATCACCTGCCGCGAAAAAGTATAATTTAATAAAACGTTTCATCCACACCCTTGATCGAGGTTCACAATGGCATGCAAGGAAGTCTAGGTCACAATGGACATCTTTCATATTTATTTGTGGGAAAAATAGCATACATATCACACATGACCTCTTCCATTATTATACGTGGGATTCATAGGATAAAAAAGATAGAGGGTTTGAAGATATCAAGTATCCTTGAGTTATACACATGAGTCAATGTATGTGTTAAAAACAGATACACACACAACTCAAAAATTAATGAAATTAAACACAAGGGAGCTAATATGTAGAGATAGGATTAGAAATCTATGTGTGTTATACAGTGATTCCCTGGAATCTTTTAATGTAGTGGAAATGATGTTTGAGTCTTCTTTTGGATGTTGTCTTCAGAACTGAGTATCATAGATTCTGTACTCTAACTTCTAGGTGTGAAAAGATCATCTCCATGTTGTTAGGTTGTTTAGGCCAGCACATAAGTTTATCCTAATCTTGTTGATGTCCCCATGTGTTCTATCCTTGTGTTCTTGGGATTTGGTGAAAAGATTAAAAGTTCCATTAGTTTTCTGTTATTCCATTCATTCAACTTTTCAGCGTACTCTAATAATTTGAATGATCTATCATGTAATTTTTCTATACTTTGAGTCCAAACAGACATGAAGATCACCCAACATGAATATACCTCATACAGTCTACTGATAGTGCTATTGACAACATTAAATATTGTCAGAGACATTAATTTGTATTAATATGACCATTAGATATAAATTGGAATTAATAAATTAAAGAAACCTATTATGACTATCAGTGACTCATAAGAATCAGGGACTCATTGGCATCGGTCTGCCATCATCAGTTTGTCATCATCGGTGACTCCAGTTATCACTATGTCCTTTACATTGATATTGGTGACTCAATGTATCAATAAGTTGTTTTCACAATCGGTCTGTCTAGGAAATAGTGAGTCGTCATCGATGACTCATCATGAAGTATCATTAAGTCTCCCGTCGACGACTTGTTCATTGGAGTGTCCGCCATCGGTGAGTCATTCATTGACGTGTCCTCCATCGGGGAGTCGTTCATTGGTGTTTAATCCATTGGTTTGTCGTTCATTAGTGAGTCACTTAAAATATCAGTGAGACCGATCATCATTGACTCTTTCATTGATGAGTTGTTTGTTCTATCAGTGTGTCCATCATCAGTGTCTTCTTCTATCAGTGATTTCTTGGATCGGTGTGTCATCAACAATGACTTCTTTTAATGTATTGGTGCAAGGGACTCTGAAAAACAGATAAAGTTTCTGTCTGACATAGACCACTAAAAGATTTAGTGACATTCATAAATACATGAAAATATATACTTGTAAACATATTGAGGCATAAATATCAATAATTTATTAACTTACTGAAATGTAATATACGATGTAATATACGATGTGACAAAATATTTTATGTTATGTATCTTATATTAAATAAATTTAATCTCCTAGATATCATGCATTTCACAAAACTATGAGCTTAAACAAACTCAAAAATAAAATTATATAATTATGATTGTTATAAAATCATCGTTGGAATAGTGATAATGAATGATATAAACTAAAATAATAAAATATTCTTTAACATTGTTTAGAAAATGGATTCAATTGTTTCTAATTAATTAAAAATGAAAAAAACAAATTGATCATAAAGAGTATGTTTTTTCTAAAAATATTATTTTTATTCCCACAATGAGATTTTATCATAATAAATTAAATTAATAAATATTAAATAAATTTATTGACGAAATTTTTGAATTATGTATCCAATATAATTTTTTGAAATTAGTTTGATATTCTTAAGATAATAAAAATTCCAATTTTATGTATAGAAATATATTTATTCTAAATGGTAATTTTGTCACCTTTTAATGGTGAACATATTTTAGAACTAATTTTTTACAAAATTATAAAAAAAATTACAAAATAAACATTTTTTTAAAAAAATAATATCAAAAATATCTTAGAGTGAAAATTTTGAATTTATCGTAGATGTTTTATTTGATGATGAATATTGAAAATTACAAATTTTCTTATTGAAAACTAATTTTTTTCTAATTTTTTTCTACTATAAAATTATATAATAATTTTTTTTAAAAGTATAATTAGTTTAGTTATACATAAAATAATAATATTTAGTTTACTCTAACCAATTTCACATTTAAATTGGTTATAAAATTTTGTAAAATGTATGATGTTTTTCTCTTTAAAACCATGAATTCCTAATGTGGATGTTATATTAATTTATAATATAAATTTTATAATTTTTTGAATTGAATTTCATAAAATTTATTCAATATTTATAATAATAATTTCAAAATTAGGTAGTTCGGTTTTTAAATTTATTCATAAAAATTATACCGTGATACAAAAGAAAATATTTACCATAATGTATGTAAAATAATGACACATATTAATGTTAAATAGATAAGGCTTAAAATACATACAAAATAAAACATTTAATTGTATGGGGATGTTTTCATCACCCCTAAACATCCTATGAAACATTAATTATCATAAAAAATCAGGTACATTTTTTCCACCTCAATGTGGTTGTTTTTAATTATAAAATTATCATTATTCAATCACATAAAACAACCTCTCCTCAAGTATAAATACAATTATCTCACCACCCTATTTCTTATCACAATACATTAAAAACATAAATTTTTTGAAAAAACTTATATTACTCAATTTACCCATGTATATAAGATTTTGGTCTAAGTAAAAATGCAAATCCATGTCCCTCAAGGGGTCCTCCATGGAGGTGATATTCAAGAGGTAATTTTCTCCTTAAACCTATATTATTTTCTTTTCTCCTTAAACATTCATCTCACCTCCAACATGAACAATGGAATTATAAATACATAATAATTTATGTATTGGATTTTATTTTCATAAATTAAAATATTGTAACCACCTAATTTATCAAACCCTCTTATTCATAGAAACAAAAAAAATTGTCTAAATTTTGGTGGTTAATAACCTTCGTGAATAATAAATTTCTTCACTTTACATTAATGATTTCTTTATTGGAAGTAAAATTATTTATGGGTTAAATAAAATTTTATAATCTATATTATGAACAATTTAATGTTTTTGAACTTATATATACAAATAATATTAAATAAACAGAAATTAATTTGTCACGTTTGAAAAATAATGAAAATAAACTATACAATTATCATTATTGTTTTTTCAAATGAATAATCATCATGTACTAAATAAAATAATGTAACACTAACATTTATAATTATGAATGTTCATTAATACAATTCTGTTCAACTACTGATTTTTTATTTCTATTTAATAAAAAAATCAATAATTGTACACAAATTAACTGACCATGAAAACCACGAATGAATGCATCCGAAAAAAATCATGAAATACAATTAACTAATTTTGGTTGTGGGTCGTAAAAATATAATATACGGATTTTTAAATATTAATATATTTAATTAATTTGTTAATATAAAAAATTAAATCTTTTATACATGATGGTAATGTTCAAAAAACTAAATAAGATCATGAGTTATTGGTTACTATTCAATATTTTTATTGTGTAAGATAAATGCCTTATTGACTAATTAATTTTCTTGTGTGGCATAAATAATAACATTTGATATGTAAAATCCTGAATATAATTATCATAATTTTCTTCAATTTATCATTTGATGTTTTTTATCTTTTAGAGGCATAAAACTTGACTAATTATAAAATGGTAAGGGAATTCGTAACCAAATTTTTATTCATCAGCTTATCCTTTTACTTTTTTGATTAAGTTGTTCTATGATTGTTGTTCAGAAGAAATTTTAATTTATTATGTTTCATTTACACTTGTTTTATGTTTATTTATATTAAATACATGTTATATATTAATTCTATTTATTATCAATTCCATGATTCGATAGTTAGAAATAATTTTCAGGAGAGAAATGATATTTTTCTTAAATAATCATATCTAGTGATCTTTTAAAATTATTTTTGAACCAATATTACAATAGTTCATGTTACGTATTATTTAATAAGTATACCATTCAAGGATTATATAGTCAATAATGTTATGGTTGGATTTTTATAGTAAAAATGATGTTTTTGAATAACATTTCTTATACTTGAGTTATCATATGATAAAATGTTTATCTAACATAGTCATTTACATGGGGTTTGATGGCTGATTTATGTTCCTATAGAACACATATATATTATATTAATTGGTTTACTAGTGGTACCAACATATACCTCCAATTAATTGTGAAATTATGAATTCTCTATGATCATAAAGTGTAAAAAGGTGGTTAGTTAAAACCCAAAACAAAAGGTTGCTTGGGTAGTTATCCTAAGATGAAAATAAAACTATACATCAGTAGTTACCTAATCACACAATAAACGGGTAAAAATGTGGTATACCAAACCCAATAAAATAGGTTACATGTTTGATTTTCCAAATAATGAAACTATATGGTACATGAGAGGTCATCCCAATCCTGAAGAAGGTACAAGAGTGAATAGACCAAACATAACATGTTATCAATGTCATGGTTTTATTCATGACATGAGATTTTATAATATTTTGTGTATTACAAAAAAATTCAGGTATTATTATATTTTGATAATATCATAGATCATGTTCTTTGATTATATAATGATAAATGTATAATGAAATGTCAATAATTATTTCCAGAATTCATGATTATGATATTTTATATGTAGGGTATGATTTTCAAAATATTATGCTCTTGTTATCGTACCCATATCATCATGTTATTATCACATATCTCCCATGTTTACCATTACTGATAATACGATATCACCCTTTAATTATGTTTATTTCTAATTGGATATGAATGAAGGTGTTAATTTTGACAAGTCAAATGTTTTCTAGTTATGAACGGTAAAGAAGGAGATGATGTGGATTTTTTATGATCCAGTTTTATGTGTTTAAATTTTTACCAAAAGGCTATACCCATAGAATTCATGCATGTTATTATTGTAACAATTAATATTAAAATATTTATTTTTAATATATATATACACAAAATTTATGTTTTATTTTAGTTGGAATGAGAGAAATGTTTATTTACCCATTGAATGTCGAGATGAGAAAACCATAGTATGAACCCTTAGAATAATACTATGTTATAATAATAGATATTTTTAACAAACATGGATCGAAAATAAGATGTTATAGATTGAAAATTTAAATGTAATTTCACTTGATTATTTTTTCCCCTCGGTTATTAGTTTTTCACACAATATTATTTTCATTTTAGATGGTTCTCTAAACTAGAAGGAATCATGTTATCATTAAATCTGATAGAAAATTAATTGAATATTATAAACGAAATTGGATGAAGACTATAAGGAATTATGTTTTGATTTCGAATAACAATATATCATGATATATTATTAACTATCTGAATTTTGGTGTGTTTCATGCCAACATCAGATAAGATAATGATGGAATATTACAAATCTTAATGTGGTTATGAACATAATGAAAAGAATATTTTGCTATTCATATGTCAAGAAGTGGGATTAAGATCCTAGATGTATATCTTTAATAGGGGATTGTTTTTTTCTATGTGAGAAAGAATGTCATAGAGTTAAAAATTATTGAGTAGTGAAATATATTATTTGTGGGGAACATCAGTATTATCCCAATCAATTCCCTTACCCAATGATTAACTTCTAGATAAAAAAATACATATTCCATATCAATCATTAAAGTGTAAGGATTAAATAATTATGTATTTGAAATCAATAACAATATTGTAAATGTAATTTCATTTTAATATTTAATAATTAAATATATAATTATTTATCCAATGTATTTTTACAAAATTATTTGATATAATTTTTTTGAATGGTACTGGTAACCATGAAAAGTGACTGAGGTGATAATATTAGAGAACCTATGATGACGGGTAGAATAACATATAATCTGTTCCAAATTTTGGGATAATGAGATAAAGATATATTTTGATTGTTATAAAATAATTAAGATATTATTGATGACCATGGACCTGATTAGAAATATGATGGAATAGTGGTTTAAAATATAATGGATTGAGTTTATTTATGTATTTAATTTATGGTACAAGGAATGGGTTTATTTATGAAATGATTATTTTTTCACTTTGATTTTATGTAAATTTAGGTTATTAAAAGGATTTACTACAATACATGATAATGATATTCAATTGTGTGGTGAGTACCATTTAAAATCTATATCTCTCTTTTTTTGTGAATTATTGATATGTTGATTTTAATAAATTAATAAAACTTTTTCAAAAGTTTATAAATTTAATTTCTTTGAAGGTTTAAAAGGGAATTTATTTTTTAATTTTTTTACGTTGACTATTGGATATATTTTTTAGAGATTAATTCGATAATATTTATGTGTAATAAAAAATATATCCTAATAATTTTTTTGTGACTACTATAGATTGAAAGAATGATATGAAATCCCATTATGTATCTTCTGATCTAGTAGTTCAATATGATGTAATTTTTCAATATAATTCTGTGTATTATGAAATGAAGATCATGTTTATCAAGGAATAACCAAAGAGTGATACTATATTAATGAGTTGAAATAATGTAAGTATATATTATCAAATGATATTGAAATAAAATTTTATACTGTTATTAGCATTTATTATTATATCAATTATCGTTTTCAAAACAATTTGATCTTTGGTTTCTTGGTCAATAAAATGATAATGAAAATTTTCTCTATCATTATCCTTCACGACATGACAGTTATAAATCTCTTCCATGTCAACAGTTTTACTTTCCACAAATTTCAGCCTAATCAAAATCTTAGTTATGTAGTGATATTTTCCTGTTAAATTTACTCTTTTTAAATAGGATGTTTCATTGAACCCTTTTCTTATGTCAGTTTCCCCAAAACAAATTTCAAACATCCATATATTATTTTATAGTAAAATTTCAACATTACTAATACACAAATTTTTTTTTAAATTATTGATCATATTAGGAGGGTATCTTATCAATTTTAAATTCCAATGAATCTCTCTAAAATTTGTGATGCATTCTATGTATATATCCTATGTAAGTACACTGTTGATACATTAAATGTATAATGATCAAAGGTTGTACCTTTAAAGAATTTTTTTATTATAAGAAAATTCTAGTAGAGATGTTAGATTATAAGGACATTGTTCTATGAAACAATATCACTCACCTGGATAATGTTTTGTGGAAAACCCACCTATTTAAGGAAGCTATGTGGGTACCTGATAATGTGATGCTGTAGAGGAATACTCATATGTTTATAACAAAGTGATAATTTTCTAGTGATAAATCAATATTATGGTCGATATAATGTAACAACCCATGATATTATACTATCTCTATTTTTTATAAAATAAATTTAATGTGTTCGATCACTTACTTTCCACAAAACATCAGGCTTAAACAAACTCCAAATTACTACTATGTTTTGTGATGGGTTTCACATAGGTATTGGAAAACTGGTAATGAATGAGATTAATTAAAATTTAATATATAGTTTAATCAATTTTATAAAATGAATTCACTTGTTACCAATTAATTCGAAATAAAAATAAAAATCAATTGAACATCATGGGAGTGGTTTTTAAAAAAACAATAATTTTATACACACAATGGAATTTAATATTGATTAAATTAATTAATTATTTTATTCAAATATATTATGATTGATTTATATTTTATATATTCAACAAAATATTTTCTCTATAATTTAGATAGTTTCAAAATAAAAATAAATCAAATTTTGAGAATAAAATCTATAGTTTTTTGAAATCCAATTTTATCTTCTTTTAATGGTGAACCTATTTTAAGAAAACTTTTTTATTGCTTAATAACTTTTTTTAGATAATTAAATTATTCTTATAAATAATGATATTAAAATTATCATATGGTGGTTTTTTATTTTTCAGAGATGTTTCATTTTTTGATGTATAGTTTAAAATACTAAATTATAAATGAATAATAATTTTTCATATTATTTATTATTAATAAAAATTATATTAAAAATATTTTTCATAGTATAATTTTTTTATGTATAACATTCAATTATATTTAGGTAATTTAAATCAATTTCACATTAAGATTGGGAAAAAACTATTACAACTTTTGAACATTAGATCTTTAAAACCCCACTTTCTTATACGTCTTTAGGAGTAATTTTAAATATATTTTTTTTATTATTATCATAATTTAATATGGTAAAATGACTTCAATATTTGGAGTATTATGATCCAAATTATTTAGTTGGTTTTTTTATTTTTTATGCATAAAAATACTACCAAGAATAAAATGAATGATTTATAATGTTATAAGGAAAATAAAGTAGAAAGTTAAAGTTAAATGGTAATGGTTTAATGTAAATAAAAATATACAATATTTAATGGATGATTGGAGTATTTTTAGAGAATAAAAACCATTTATTAATTAATTATCAAAAATATTCTATGAAATTAATCCCCCAACAATGTGGATGGCATTAATTATAAAATAATAACTGTATAGTCCCTTGAAACCACCACTCCTCAAGTATAAAGGCCACCCTCACCAAATCTGTTATCCTAAAAGACTTGATTTTCCACAAAAAAAATACAAAAACATATCCTCCTAACTCTCCCCAGGTCCATGTTTTACATTTCTCACCAAAAGGAAAAAGACAATGTTTCAATAGAATCATTCAAGGAGGCAATATTCAAGATGATGTTTTCTAAAAATACATAAATTATTTTATTATATAATTAAAATTTCATCTCACCCAATTAATTCATCAAGTAATTATAAATAATTAATAATTAATATAATGGTTTTTTATTTTTTTTATTTAATATCTCATAAAAATTACATTTCACAAATTTTCATATTCAATGAAAAAAACTATTATCCATATTATGCATGTTAATTGACATAGTGATTAATAATTTTGTTCATTTTCCATTACATCCCTCATGGATGGTCATAATAGTATTATTCTACATAAATAATATATGAAAATTATTTTTGTAACCAATCAATGGTTTTGTAACTAATATATACACATAATATTCAATAAAATGTAATTAGTTCTTGATGTTCAGAGAAATCCCATGAATAATGTAAACAATTATCATTAATGTTTAAATAAATAAATATTCTTTAGGATTTATGGAAAAATTTATAATTATTTTAAAGACCTGGAATTTCCGTTGAAATTTTTTTTCTTAAAAACATGGGAATTTCTACGAGACCGCGAAAACTAATAGTGTGTGATTCCGAGGCCCGTTGCGCCCAAAATCAATTTCTAAATTTTTATTCAGGTGTGTTCAGTAAATGTACGAGTGGGTTTTTATAACATTTTAATTGGTGCTCGAAATTGAAATCCAAGTGCATCGTTGGACTTGTAGCACCATTTTTTCCATAAAAAGGATTTCACCTCAATGATAGTTGGTCGAGAATGAAAGTTAGTTTAAGGGTTTTATGTGGGAATAATAAAATAAATTTAGTGTCTCTCTTAATTTATTTTTAGTTGGTTAAAACCTCCAAGAGGAGGTTGGAGGTGGGGCCACCACACCTTAACCTCCCATAAAAGGTTATGGATGTGGGGCCCACCCGAGGTCAAAACACCTCTTCTTAATTAATTTTATGGGGACCTCCAGAGGTATAACCTCATGGACCCCCCATTAAGTGGGGGAGAATCCCCCTTGAACTCCCAAATTATGGTGCCAACCCTCTCAATTATTTATTGAACACATTTAAATAATTAATTTAATCATTTTTTACTCTATGCCAAAAATTTAATAAGATTACATAATCTACTATTTTTTGAGCATTTGTCTTTTTGGTGGAGCTTTATAGAAAAAGAACTCTCCAATGAAGAACACTTCTTCCTCCAACGAAGAACGATCTTTGACCGAGGGAATGGGGATGTTTCGTCCTTGAAGAATTCCAACGATGACGACCTTTACTTCTTCAACATCTTCCCCGACGTCATCAAATCGATGTATGCCTTTCCGTGACACCGTTAACGAAAAATGAACATGAGGTAGATGATTTATGTTTGAATTTGTTCCCATTCTTCATGGTTAAAATCATAGATTATGATTTATGATTTATAGCACCATAACGTGGAGGCCGCGAGCCGAATGAACACGGCCCGACCCCCGTATTTTTCCTTTCTTATTGACGAGGATGGCAGTGCAACAACGGATGACATCGAGCCGTCCGAGAAGGAAACTGGTGGCGCAGGGCCGCCGGGTCGCCTGAAGGGCGTGGCGCAGTTGCGACGAACAGAATAGTAGGCTACGGACCCTCCTTGTGGTGGTGCACACAGGCGGACACCAGGCCGCCGGAGGGGTGTAGTGCGGCCAAACCACATAGAGGAAGATGCCAGGGCCCCCTGGATGTGGCGGTGGAGCAGAAGCGTCCGGCTGGGTGGGCTGCCGGCAGAGCAGATCGGCTTGCAGCTCGGCCAGCAGGACAAGGCAGGACTCTCCTGGGTTTCATAGGCTACCGAACAGGAGATAGGTTCTGGTTCCATTCGGGAGATGGGGGGAGAGGGGGCGACACCCCCCCTTACGTGGCCGGGGTGGGCCCCACCGGGCGCCACCAGTCGTTGGCCACCCAGGCCACGCGAGACGCCAGCACCGGCCATGCGGGCCGCTAGTCAGGCCACATGGGCTGCGCTACCCGTGGTCGGGCTACCCTTTGAGGCCAGGCCAGACCCGCAGACCGGGTTGGACCCCAGTCCGGATACGGGTCGTTTTGACTGCGTCGGACCGAACATGGACCCTTTTTACCTGATTTCACATTTTCACCCAAAACATGGGCTACTGGTGTCTGATTGAAGAACCATCTATGGAGACAGAAACCTAGGAGTGAGACGGTTCTTTTAGAATACACCACATGAGGTTTGGATGCATTTGGTGTACAGTTGGGTTTGATTGATCCTAAATCCAAATGGGCCCTCAGAACGGAAATGCCAATAACTCTCAGACTGGGTGTCTGATTGATGCACCATATGGCGCGTTTTGTTCCTTTTGACGAGACGGAACATCATGTTACATCATATTAGGATGATGTGACAATTTATGTACGTAATCTAGGCCTGATGTTCCGAACCTCCAAAAATCAAGAATTCTAGTGGGAACCCTGATGTTGGCTGTACACTGATGACTGTTACTGGATCATGTGTTGGTTCGATAGTTCTGAATTTAGATCCTGGATCATGTGTTGGTCTGACAGAATAGATGGTATTGAATCATGTGTTGGTTTGACAGCTCTGATGACTATTCCTGGATTATGTGTTGGTCTGACAGTTCTGACTTCTGTTCCTGTATCATGTGTTGGTCCGACAGAATAGCTCTTCCTGGACTATGTGTTTTCTCAACAACTCTGATGATTCAGTGGCTATATCTAATCATCATTATCTATCTACATATGTTTTATACTTGTGTGACCTGATTTTGTGACTATTGTGTTTTCCTCATGATTGATATGACTTACATGATAACTTAGGTTTATGTATGGGTATATACCTAGGTAATGGTTATCCATTGATTTCATACTCTGTGGTTTATCCATGTTGGATTTTGTGAGACCTTGAGGGTATCAGGGTCCCTAAATTATATCGATATACTCACCCCTACACAGGCTATGCCCCCACCACGTTGTGTTGGATGCAATTGAAGGACATCGCTGACTGATACTGAGTAGCAGGACTGGACGGTACCAGGAGGTGGACCATACGACGAGTCGGTACACTAAGGGTACTTAAATACAGAGAGTGATAAAGAGGTCATCTGCACCAATCCTTCATAATGGAACCCTTGAGGATTACCCAGTTGTTGATTTCCTTTTTTAGTTGTACATGTTTTTCAGTTGTTCTTGCACCTTCCAGTTGGTCTTGTATTTCCAGTGCCTTTACATTTCAGCACTCTTTCTAATACATCTTTACATACTGTTTACTTCAGCTCATACTCTATTGTGTGAGTGTTTTCATTTTATGAAGGCAATTCATTCCCAGTTTTAGGGATTTACACCTTTGGTGCTAGTCTCCATCCCTTGGACTATGTATGGGGGGCTTGGGGTAGTCACAACATGGGCCCTAGGGGACGGGTCTTGACAAATTTGTATCAAAGGAGTAAGTTCTACCATAGAACTCAGGACTCTGATCTATCATTTCTGTGAAACGATAGTGTTACAGGTACTGAGTGTGGATTTCTGTTCAGGGAGTCCAGTGGTGGTGTGGCGGCCGACATATCCATACACCAGGATCCTGACATCTGATTTCTGAATTAGTGCATGAAAACACTGATTGTGTGTGTGTTTTCAAGACTTTTCTTTGTGATATCATGATTCATCTCATCAAGTATTACTTATTGACTGTGGAGCACCTATTTTTTCAGGATGCCTCCACGCAGATAGCTAGCCAGGGTTCTGAGATTTGTACGAGATGACAGCCCACCCAGTTATGAGGCCTCGTTGTAGGGCCCTATCATAGTGTAGGCACCAAAAATACCACTACCCTTTTGGACACCAATACCAACACCCCCAACAGAAAAGAGTAAAAGCTACTTGAGCGCATTGCACGAGTTCCAGAGCTAGCGGCCGCCCAGGTTCAGTGGGGGAGACGGACCTACAGAGAGCTGAGGATTTCTTGGAGGCTATGGTGAGAGTCTTCAGAATTGTAGGGACACCAAAATACCTTATGGTGTTCCTTTCTGCGAGTCTCCTTCAAGAATCAATATGTAGATGTAGGAGCCTGATGCACTAGTTTCATGATGAGGTGACACTCCTATGGGCATACTTCGAGAGCCTATTTCATGTGGAGTTTGTCCCTACCACCCTAAATGCGGTATGGATACAGGAGCTACTGCATCTACAGTAGGGTATCATGATAGTGGCGTAGTACTCATTGAGGTTCACTGACCTCTTGCGCTACTCCACAGATGTGGTGTGAGACCCATTTTCATGGCCCATATCTTTGGTCATGGACTCAGGAGAGATATCAGAGATTCTATGATCTCCCTCAGCATCCCGACGTGGGTGGAGTGTTAGAGGGATCCCTCATAGTGGAGAGTTTCCTTGATGAGCAGTCACCAGTAGAGAGACCCATCACTAGTGGACATGCAGTGGAGTCTTCTGCAGCTGGCAATAGACAGATGTCACAGAGGTCCTATAGGAGTAGGCCATCTTGTGGAAAACCTCAGGATACAGGTTCAGTTGAGCAGGGCACATGAGACAGAGCCATTCATGCCAGTAGTGGGAAATGTTACTCTTGAGGCAGGCATGGTAACATTGCTTGTGAATATCTGTCCCATTGTACTGATGATCAGTAGGAAATTGAGAGACCTCCTAGGAAGAGGTATAGATTTGATCTAGGGGGAATGAAGGGAGTAGGTGGATGTGTTAGTGGAGCTGGATGTACAGCTGGTGGTTGACGATGATTCGAGGTGTTACAGCCACCACCATCGGGAGGTCCACTCCGTCCAGAGGGAGATGGTGGACTCGGGAGAGCTCAGCTCTAGGCAGCTGAGGCATACGATAATGGTTCTCCAGAGATGATTCAAGTTACTAACTATGTCTACTCTAACTTAGCAGCAGTTCTTATAGACACATGTGCAAGTCATTCTTTAATTTCCACTGCCCTCGTTCGGAGCTCGGAGGTTCCGAAGGAGCCATTGGCTCATTCCTTATGACTAGAGACTTTTACGGGAGTAGAATCGATGATTACGCACTCGTTCTAGCAGTGTGACCTTACTCTAGGAGGCAAGAGCATTGGCTTGTATCTCCTCGTAGCGGCGTCAATGCCTTACGACGTCATCTTGTGTATAGATGGGTTATCTACAGTCCATGCTTAGATCGACTGTATTAGTCACAAAGTGTGATGTGTCCGCACTGATGGAACCAGGTTTACCTTCACTGGAGAGAAGGGAACATTTGCAGCACATGACGGACTTACTCGGAGGAGTGTGCAGCCGATCACTCATTTGTTTCCCTAACATACCCTTGGAGTAGTAGATGTGGATAGTCCGAGCTATCTTGTAGTGGTGGACCAGTACGAGGTTGTTTTCCCTCATGATGTCCCAGGTCTACCCCCTCACAGAGAGGTGGACTTATTCATTGACTTGTACCCTGTAACGACACCGATATCTACACAAGTGTATCAGATGACTCTCGTGGAGCTTCGTGAGATGCGGATATAGCTAGAGGTCTTCTAGGGAAGGTATTCTTCTGGCCTAGTGTTTCTCCATGGGCAGACACAATTCTATTCACTAAGAATGGAGATGGGAGCTTGACACTTTTTGTCGACTACTATCACATAAATCAGGTGACCGTGAAGAACAAGTACCCACTCCCTAGAATTGATGACCTCTTTGACCAGCAAAAGGGAGCACGGTGGTTCTCGTAGATAAACCTTAGATCGGGCTATCCCCAGCTCAGCGTTCGAGATAAGGATGTGCAGAAGATGTCCTTCAGATGTTGGTATGGCCAATATGAGTTCTTGGTTATGACTTTCGTTGTAACCAATGCTCCAACAGTGTTCTTGGGTCTCATGAACAAGATCTTCCATCCATACCTTGATCTCTTTTTCATAGTCTTCATTGATGACATTCTAATATACTCAACTACTAAGGATGAGCATTCCTACCATTTGTGGGTAGTACTGGACACACTCTAAGAGAATTAGCTTTATGGTAACCTCTCAAA
Organism: Viscum album; assembly: GCA_963277665.1. NCBI lineage: Eukaryota > Viridiplantae > Streptophyta > Magnoliopsida > Santalales > Viscaceae > Viscum > Viscum album. Next base: position 831,331,805 of record OY728159.1, on the reverse strand, counting down.
GTTCCCGTTTTGTATTCGAGAGGTTCACATATTTGGTCATGTCTTCTCGGAGGCTAAAGTTGCACTAGATCCAGTGAAGATTGAAGCAGTACTTTCATGGGAGCCAACTTGGAGGTTGAAGGAGTAACAAAAGTTCCTAGGATTGGCTTGTTATTAATAGATATTCGTGCTAGACTTTTCCAAAGATGAAACACCGCAATCATTTTTAAAGAAGAAGAGGCAACCCTTTGTGTGGTTGGAGAAATGTTAGCAGAGATTTCAAGAGCAGAGGCTGAGGCTGACTTGTGCCCCTATCTTGAGGCTTATAGAGGAATTCATAGGGTACGTAGTCTACTACGATGCATTAGGGACTGGACTCGGGTGTGTCCTAATGTAGGAGAGAGTAGTGATCTCATATGCTTCTTTGTAGTTGGGGCAGCATGAGAAAAACTACGCTACCCCTGACCTGGATTTGGCAGCAGTGGTCATCGCCTTGAAGATGGGGCGACACTATCTGATGGGCGAGTGTGTTACCGTGTACTCTGATCATAAGAGTCTCAATTATATCTTCTCATAGAAGGACCTAAACATGAGATAGTCACGTTGGATTGAGTTCCTCCTGGACTATGAATTCAAGATAGTCTATACTCCTGGAAAGGGGAACATTGTTGCTGATGCACTCAGCAGGAGATCGGGTATACAACAGCTAGGAGAGGTGATAGAGAAGCTGGCTGATTTACAGATATCCTTTGTGGATAGAGATGGGGTAGCTTTCCTACAGTCTATTACAGTCACTCCCCCACTTCTTCAGCGAATCATGGAGGCACAGCAGGGGGATACTAACTGTGATACACGACGTGCTCAGATATCCATAGGGTAGGCACCTGATGGATTTTATGAAGGTGGGGAGCACATCATCCTCTTCAGAGGACATACTATGGTACCAGTGTCACTTCAAGAGGAAGTGTTGAGGGAGTTCCACACGTCCCCTCTATAAGTACATCCAAGAGTGGTGAAGATCTACCAGGACCTTCAACGACAACTCTGGTGGATAGGTATAAAGAAGGTAGTAGCGAAGTTTGTCTCTCGATGCCTCACATGCTAGCAAGTGAAGGCAGAGCATCAGGTACCAGCAGGCTTTGATTTCCCATTATAGGTACCGAAGTGGATGTGGGATGGGATATCCATAGACGTCGTGATAGGTCTTCCACGTACATCCAGGGGTCCCGAATCGATTTGGGTGATCATCGACCGACTCAACAAAGCAGCCCACTTCCTAATGATCAGAGAGCAGGGTTCAGTAGAGTGCTTGGGATGCCGCTATGTGCAGGAGATTGTGTGCCTACTGGGAGTAACTTCTTCTATTGTATCTAATCGTGAGGCATAGATTACATCCCGACAATGGAAGGGGTTATAGGAGGCTTTCGGGACGCAACTACATTTGAGCACCAACTCTCCATCCTCAAAGGGATGGTCAGACTGAGCGGACCATTCAGACCCTCGAGGACATGCTACGTGCATGTGTCCTCGACTTCAGCCGCCGTTGAGATGATCACTTGTAACGATCGAAAGTTTTTAATGGAAATTACCTTTTTATTAATATTCCATAAAATCATATAATAATGAAGTACTATGTGATTAGTGGCCTTTAAACATATGTTTATCACTTCTGTGTTTGGAATTCTGAAAATCTGACATACACAGTTGTGTTCAAGATGTTTTTTGGAGTCTAACAAAACAAAAATAATTTTTGGTGAATTGTAGCCTACCCTAATGAATAGTAACATACCCTTTTGAATAACGATATACCCTAATGAATAGTAACCTAACCATTGGTGTTATAAAAATAATATTCATGTTGGAAGTATGATAAACCTATAGTTTAGAATGAGTTCATGAATGTTTTAAAACTGGTTTTGACAATAAATTAATATTTTAATTAAATAATAAAACAATCATTTTTAGAAAATTATTTTTGAAAATGGACTTCATTTTTTGATTCTAAACATAATAAAATGTTTAGGGTGAATTTTTGAGATTTTTCGGAAATACTTGAATTTTTGATGAATAGTAGAATCTGATAATTCCCAAAAATGGTAAATAATGGATTAATTGAGTCATCGATGATGCTATACTAATTTAAGCCCACTTTGTTAAAATTCACATGACCCATTTACTTTTCTTGGTCATGGAATACTTACTATTCCTTGTCTTGGTAAGAAATAATAAATTAATGATTACTATATCATGAAATCCCTCCTCTCCTCCACTATAAAAACCTCCCTTCACTCCCTCTTCTATCCACTCCTCTCAAGCTCCATGACTTTCTAAATTCTGCCCAAAAATCTCCCCAAGTTCCTCATCCACTTCATTAATCTCTAATCTTCCACAAAATACCAAAATCTCTACCCTTAAGTGGTTCTCAAAGGAGGAGATCTCAAGAGGTAAACTCCTCTTCCCAAAATTCTTCTTTTCGTTTATGTTCTTTTCTTTTTTATTTATTTACTCACCTCCCTTAACAATAACAGTATTAAAAATCCAGTAACATTCATGTACTAGAATGTCTTCAAGCTAGTGGTATGTATCATTATATTCTCTCTTTTCCCCACCCTTTTATTGGAATGAAATAAAAGCATCATTTGAGATGTGCTAATTTAGCACATTCAAGGACAACCGTTTATCAATTTCTATTATTATAATTAATTATTTTCATGAAACCATTTGGTTTATAGTTGAAAAAGATTAATATATATGTAATATATCTTATTTTGGATTCTATAATCCTTTACTACCAATAGAATTATGTTATAAATCATAACACTTTCTTTGTAATCAAATCCTCTGATTAACAAAAACAGTTACCACTATGGTTATATATATGAAATAATTAAACATCACTCTATGAATGATAAATAAAATTAAAACCATTTAATCTCCTAGATATTAACTAAAGAATATAGCTTCAATTCTGGACAACCACATTTATCTTGCATATAATCCAAACTTGAATATAAGTGAAGCGATCTTTTAAATCCACGTAAAGAAATGAACCCGTACAATATAAAAGAACCTTATAACTAATCAAAAATGATTTCAATGAACTAAAAAGGGTTATAAAAAATTAATTACATATATAAGGTGTTTTTTAAGTATGAATTAATAATCCTAATTTGTTTATTCAGGTCATTAATAATAGTTTAAGAACACCACCAGATTTATGGTAAGGGATCCTCTCTTTTTCTCTATTAATCAAGATTGTCCTCTATACTATGACTTTATATGTGTACTAGAAAATGATAGATTATGTTTAAAAACCTCCCTCATACTTCCTTCTAGATTTATAAGTGATGATAAACCCCATTTCTCTCTCATAAATCCCTCTTGGTCACACCCGACACCATACCAATAAAATCGTAACAAAATCTACCCGAACCTTCATTGTTCTTTCTGGTTGCCTTATCTTTCATTCAAAATGGTGTTAAAATATCTATTTATGTGTGTATTATGAAACCTGGTCATTTGTAAAATATTCATATATCAAGACCCTTTTATCACATTCTTCTAGGGATATACATGATTTTGAAATATTCCCTCCTTAGAACTTTCTGATAAGGAAACCTGTTTTAAGGGGACTTCCCAAATTTTCACCCAAATTTCAAGTGAACTCTATCCTATGTTTTATAACATAATTGAAATTATAAAATCATTATTTTTATTATGAAAAACATATTGGTTCAATTCTATATTTATATAAAATAATGTCATCTTTTCTATTTGAAAAGCTCTAGAGCTTTTTCCCTAAAACCGCACAAAAATGTTTTAATATTGATGTTTCTAAAATTCATATTTAATATGTTGTCACATATATTTGACACCACTAACCATGTTATTTTCCTATTTTAACCTATGATTTTCCATGTATGTTCTAATCCTTTCCTTTCATTGAGACTTTCATGATACGCCCATTGGATATGTTTTATGTCATGATTACGGCACCCAATTATTTCCATGGGTACACTTATGTTAATGTATTTCGGATTATGTATGATTATTTATGTTGAAAGATTATTTATGTGGAAAGAATATTCATGAATATGTGGATATGGGTGTGCCCAGACAGCGCTCCAATGCATTGGGTAAGGATAAGTCTCATGAGATGTGATGTGAAACTGGATTTGCGGTTAGCCTTGACCCGTACTTAAATGGGAACCAGGATTCGCGGTTAGCCTTGACCCGTACTAAAGATAAGATTTATGATTTCGACACATTTATATGATTCCATGTTTGTATGATACCTTGCTTATATTAAATGATTTTATAAGTTTCATGCTTTGGATATCATTATGTCATGCCTCCTAACTCATGTGCTTGAGATGTGTCCTTATGTTCATTACATTACTCGGCTTTTTAGCTCATCCCATTATTCATGTGTTCTCCAGGGTACCCTATGAAGATGTCAGATCTCAAAGGAAGTTTGAATCTCTTTATGGAGATTAAATAAATAAGTTTTTTTGTCCCATGTTTTATGTTATATGTACATAGTCTTCCAAGACACTAGAATTATCAATCCATGGCTTGTACTCTGATGATTAATTATGCTTAAAATAATGAAATGTTATATGTAAAAGGCATGGGTTGCTATAGTTGGTATTATAGGATGGTCTAGTTATTTTTGGAGATTAGGAATAGAGCACCTTAGTGAGAACCATAAGGATGAGATTATGTATAAGAAAACAGTCTTAAATTTTGGTGAGTATAGAGTAAGTTGTTTATCAAGAAAATACATCCATGTCTGGATACGAGCAGGTAGAGGCGGCTCTGGCATAGATGTATCTAGGGGTAAAACCCGAAAACACCGCTTTGAGCTAGACTCGAATTGTAACTAGTGCACAACAACGGGCCTTGCTGCACTCTTGGTTACAACACTCCTGGAGGATATTCTTTGGTATATTCACGAGCTAATTACAAACCATTGTTAAGGGACAAAAAAAGAAGCCCATAAGAATTTATGTTAATAAATAGATCGAGGATAACCTAGATATAAAAATAAAGATTCACAAGTAGGGATATACTTTTTCTTTATAAGTTCATACTTTTATGTTCAATGTTTTTTATGCTCAATAGCTAAGTATTCATGACCTATAATTATATGTAATTTTTGTAAGTTAATGGAGGGAAATAGAAGAACACGTTCCAAAAACCAATGTGATAGGCAATGCAATGACTTCCCTAATGACATGCCTGTTGTGATGGAAGTGGGTGCTCAAAACATCATGGCAGTACTAGCTCAGCTGGCTCGAGTTATGAATAATAACTTGAATCAGGTGGAACGTCCCCCTCCTCCAAGGAAAGATCAAGTTGCCGTAGAATCATTCATGCGGCAAAGGCCTCCCATGTTTGGCGGGACTTCTGATCCCCTCCTCATAGAACAATGGATTAACTCCATCGAAATGATTTTCACTGTCCTCCAGTGCTCCAAAGAAGAGAAAGTTGTACTGAAAGTCTATCATTTTGATGGGGAAGCTGATCAGTGGTGGACACTGATCAAGAATACAATGTCCCAAGAAGAAATTGATTCCATAGATTGGGATGAATTCAAAAGGATGTTTTTCAACAAATTTTTTCCTCGAACCCTCCGTCTCAAGATGGAAAAATATTTCCTTGGAATGAAGTAGAAAAAAGATGTGTCCATTGGGGTGTATAAAGCGAACTTTACAAGGATTTCAAGGTACGCATATGGCTTTGTCATGAACACTAAAAGCAAGGTGGTTTGCTTCTTTAGTGGACTAAAGATGAGTCTATGAAAAGTGTTGGTGATTTGAGACTTCTACAGCTATGAGGAGATTGTCCGTTGTGCCCTCAAGGTTGAAATAGATATTGGAGACTCTCAGTGGTCTCATGGGCCTAGTGACAAGAAGCCAAAAATGGAGTACAACATGGGTGGTTCATCAAACAAATCACATGATGAAAAGAAGCCTAACATTACCCTTTGCAAAAATTGTGGGAAAAAGCATACTGGTAACTGTTTGAAGGGAACCAATAATTGCTTATAATACGGAATGTTTGGTCTTCTGGACAAGAAATGTCGAAAGGATATGAAAAATCCTGCTAATTTTGAAGAATAAAGGATTGTTCATATCAACACTTAGCCTATAGTGTAGTGTTATAACTGCAGGGAGCTTGGGAATTATTCGAACAATTTCCCTATGCCGAGGGTTGTCGGAGGAAATCAGCAACAAACTCCAAGGCAACAATGAAGGTCTTATGCTATCACTACTACTGAGGTGGAGCCAGAAAAAGATGTGGTGATCGGTATGCTAGTTATTCACTCATGAATAGCGGACATACTATTTGATTCTAGTCCTACACATTCTTTAACATCTTGAAAGTTTAGTATAACTATTCGAACACCACCTCAAAATTTGAAGGAAAGGTTATCTGTGAGAACAGGGAATGGTGAAATTATTGAATCCATGGTTTATAACTCCTAAATGGTTAATGTTTGTGGACTTAACCACCCAGAAAATCTTGTCATACTACCTTTAGTGAAGCTTCATGCTATATTGGCAAAGTATTAGCTACCTTTGTATAATTCCAACATCACTTGTCAGGCAAGGGATATTACTCTTCACATCCCTAAGCATCCTCCGATTCATTACAAGTTCAAGGATGAAGACGAGTCTCCTTTATAATCTTCATCTCAAGTTTGGATATTGCTTCCTTATGAGCATGTTTATCAAGCTCAAATGATTGAGGCAAAGGAGAGAATAATTTTGGAAGACATCCCCATCATGAGGGATTACACTGATGTATTCCCTGAAGAGTTGTCTAGTCTTCCTCATGACCGAGAGGATTAGTTCTCAATTGCACTTATCCTTGGATCTCTGCCAATCTCAAAGACGCCTTATAAAATGGCCACCGTAGAGCTGGAAGAGATGAAGAAGCAGTTACAAGAGAATATGGAGAAGGGTTTTATATTCCCATGTGCTTCACCATGTGGTGCTCCAGTACTCTTCATCAAGAAGAATGATTGATCAATGCGCCTCTGCATTGATTATCATAAGCTCAATAAAATCACTATAAAAATCAAGTATCCCCTTCCACAGATTGATGACTTGTTTGATCAGCTTCAGGGGGCCAGTTATTTTTATAAGGTGGACCTTCGGTCGGGATATCACCAAATAAAGGTGATGAAGGAATATATTCCCAAGATAGACTTTCAAATGATGTATGGACACTATGAGTTCATCGTGATTCCCTTTAGAAGCATTTGGAAACTGTGTTAAAAACTATGTGAAGTGAGATGTTTAATGAAAAGTATAGTAAATGTGAGTTCTGGATGGATGACGTATCATTATTGGGGCATGTTATCACCAGGAAATGGATATATATGGAACCTTCCAAGATGAAGACAATTGAAGAGTGGTCAAGGCCAACTTATGTAACTGAGATCCGAAGATTTTTAGGTCTAGCTGGGTATTATCGATGATTCATGAAGAATATTTCATGATTTTCAAACCCAATGACCAAGATGACATGGAAGGGAGTAATGTTCTTCTAGACATAGGATTGTGAAGACTATTTCAAGGAGTTGAAAAAGTGGCTTATCACTGTGACGGTAGTCACACTCCATTCAAGTGGAGAACTTTTTGTGGTGTATAGTGATTATTATAAGAAAGGATTAGGATCTGTGCTAATGAAAAATGATAACGTGAAAGCCTATGCCTCAAGGCAGCTAAAAATCCATGAGAAAAACTATCCCATGCAAGATCTGGAGTTGGCGGCTATGATCTTTTCATTGAATATCTGGCGGCATTATCTCTATAGGGAAAAATGTGAGATATATACTGACTACAAGAGTCTCAAATATATATTGACATAGAAAGATCTTAATATGCACCAGTAAAGATGGATAGAGCTAATCAAGGATTATGGCTGCTCAATCCACTACCATCCTGGTAAGGCAAATAAGGTGGCAGATGCTCTTTGTAGAAAGGATCCTGCATCATTATCAATGATGAGAATTGAAAAAGATCTGATCTTCTTATATTTGAAAAGGATAGACATGGGAATCATTAAAGGAGTAACATCATCAATCCTTTCTCAAATGATTGCTCAACCATCCCTCATGGAGAAAATAATGGATGCTCAATGAAAGGATGTTGAAATTCAAAAAAGGGTGGATGCTGTTAAAAATGGGGAATCCCATGATTTCAAAATTGATGAGGAAGGCGTTGTAATATTTGGGACATTAATATGTGTTCCATCTGATACATATATATATATAGAAGGAGCTATTGAATGCTCCACATAGCCCTACCATCTATATTAATCCTTGAAGTACCAAAATGTACAGTGATCTCCGAGAGCACTTCTGGTGGGATAACATGAAGAGGGAGATTGAGGAATATATATCAAGGTGCTTGGTATGTTAGCAAGTTAAAGTTGAGCCAAAAATGTCTAATGGTATGTTGCAGCCATTGCTTATACCCATGTGGAAATGGGAAAATGTTACAATGGGATTTTTCACGGGTCTCCCGAAGACGTCGAAGGGAAATAATGCGATATGGGTTGTGGTTGACCAACTAATCAAGACATCCCATTTCATCACTATTCGGGAAGGTCTCTCATGTGAACAACTTGAAATGTTATATGTGAAAGAAGTGGTGAGACTTCATAGTGTTCCACTCTCAATTTTCTCTGACCGTGATCCAAGGTTCACATCTAAATTCTGGACGAGCTTTCATCATTTTTTGAGTATTGAATTAAATTTCAGCATGACCTATCACCCCCAAACTGATAGCCAGTTAGAAAGAACTATTCAGATGCTTGAAGATATGATTAGATTCCTCTCTATAGAATTCAAAGATGGATGGGATCAAAATCTTTCATTGGTTGAGTTCACATACAACAATAGCATCCACTCGAGTATTCAGATGGCTCTATATGATGCTCAATATGTAAAGCGATGTAGAACTCCAACCTGTTGGGTTGAAGATGGTGAAAGAAAGATACTTGGACCTGATCCTATTCAAGAGATGAAAGAGATGGTTCAAGTCATCTAGAAACACATCAAGGCTCCTCAAAGTTGGAAAAGGGCTATGCTGAAAACCGTCGAAGGGAATTGGAGTTCGACGTTGGGGAAAGAGTCTTCCTTTGAATATCTCCATGGAGGAGAGTCATGGAATTTGGGAACAAAGGTAAGATAAGCTGAAGGTATATTGACCCCTTTTAGATCCTTGACCACATAGGATTCGTGGCCTATCGGCTTGCACTTCCACCAAATATGACTCGAGTTCATGTTTTTTTCCACGTATCACTCTTGAAAAAGTACATACCCAATCCCTCACATGTACTAAACTCATAGGTGGTGCAACTAAAAGATGATCTCTCCTATGAGGTGCAGCCAGTAAAGATTCTGGATCGGATATATAAGGTTCTACGCAACAAGACAACCCATCTTGTCAAAGTGTTGTGGGGGAACCATAATTTTGAGGAAACAACATGGGAACTGGTGGAATCAATGAAGGAAATGTACCCACATTAGATTTTGGCCTAGTATGTAAAATGAAATTTCGAGGGAGAAATTTATTAAGGGGGGAAGAATGTAACGTCCCAATGTTTTTAATGGAAATTATCTTCTTATAAATATTCCATAAAATCAAATAATAATGATCTACTATGTGACAAGTGACCATTAAAGATATGTTTGTCACTTCTGTGTTTGAAATTATGAAAATCAGACATACACGGTTGTGTTCAAGTTATTTATTGGAGTCTAATAAAACAAAAATATTTTTTGGTGAATAGTAACCTACCCTAATGAATAGTAACATACCCTTATGAATAGAGATATACAATAATGAATAGTTACATCACATTGGGTGGTATAAAAATAATATTCAAGTTGGAAGTATGATAAACCTATATTTTAGAATGAGGTCATGAATGATTTAAAACTGGTTGTGATAATAAATTATTATTTTAATTAAATATTAAAATAATCATATTTAGAAAATTATTTTTGAAAAATGGGCTTCTTTTTTATATTTTACACGCCGAAAAATGGTTAGGGTGAATTTTTGAGATTTTTCTGAAATACTTGAATTTGTGATGAATATTAGAATCTGATAATTCACAAAAAATGCTAAATAATGGATTAATTTGGTCATCAATGATGCTCTGTTGATGTAAGCCCACTTTTTTCAAATTCACATGACCCATTTACTATTCCTTGTCATGAAATTCTTACTATTCCTTGTCTTGGGAAGAAATAATAAATTAATGATTATTATATCATGAAATCCCTCCTCTCCTCCACTATAAAATCCCCCTTCACTCCCTCTTCGCTCCACTCCTCTCAAGCTCCAAGACGTCTCTAAATTCTGCCCAAAACTCTCCCCAAGGTCCTCCCCCATGTCCAAGTACTCTCAGCCTCCACAAAATACCAAAACCTCTCCCCTTAAGAGGTTCTCAAAGGAGGAAGTCTCAAGAGGTAAACTAATCTTCCCAAATTTCTCATTTTCTTTTAAGTTATTTTCTTTTTTATTTATTTCCTCACCACCCTTCACCATAATAGTATGAAACATCCAGTAACAATCATGTACTATAATTTCTTCATTCTAGTGGTATATTTATTTATATTTTCTTTTTTCCCCAAACTTATATTTGAAAAAAATGAAAGCACCGTTTGAGATGTGCTAATTTAGCACATTCAAGGACAACCATTTATCAATTTCTATTAGTATATTTAATTATGGTCATGAAACCATTTTTGTTATGGTTTAATCAGTTTATTATATATGTAATATATCTTATTTTTTGTTCTATAATCTTTTGGTACAAATGGAATTAAGCTATAAATCAATACACTTTCATTTTAGTCAAATACTCTGTTTAACAAAAACGGTTATCACTAGGGTTATATATATGTAATAATTCAACATCACTCAAAGTATCAGAATTAAAATTAATACCATGTAATATCATGGTTATGAACTAAAGAATATATCTTCAATTATAGACAACCACATTCATCTTGCATACAATCCAAACTTTAATATAAGTGAACCGATCTTTTAAAGCCAAGTAAACAAATGAGCCCGAACAATAAAAATGAACCTTATAACTAATAAAAAAGGATTTGAATGACTTAAAAATTGTTATAATAAATCAATTAAATTTAGTAGGGGTTCTGTAATTATGAATTAATAATCCTAATTTCTTTATTCAGGTCATTAATAACAAGTGATGAACACCACCGATTTAAAGGTAAGGGATCCTCTCCTTTTCTCTCTTAATCAAGATTGTCCTCTATAATATGCCTTTTTATGTGTACTAAAATATGATGAGGTATGTTTAATAACCTCCCCCATACATCCTTATAGATTTATAAGTAATGAGAAACACCATTTCTCTCTCATCAATCCCACTTGGTCACACCAGACACCGTACCGATAAAATCGTGATGAATTCTACCTGAACATTCTTTGTTCTTTCGGGTTTCCTTATCACTCATTCAAAATGGGTTTATCATATCTATTTATGTGAGTATTATGGATTCTGGTTAGTTGTACAAGATTATTATATCATGACCCTTTCATCACATTCTTTCTGGGATATAATTGATTTTGAAAGTTTCCCCCCCTAAAAACATTCCGATAAGGAAACTTGTTTTAAGGGGACTTCCCAAATTTTTACCCAAATTACAAGTGCACTCTATCCTATGTTTTAAAACATCATTGAATTTATGAAATAATTATTTTTATTATTAAAACCATCTTTGTTCAATTATGGTTTTATATAAAATAATGTCACCTTTTCTATTTGAAAACCTCTATAGTGTTTTCCTTAAAAACGCACAAAAATGTTTTAATGCTATTGTTTCTAAAATAAATTTTTAATATGTTTTCAATTATATTTGATACCACATAACATTTTATATTCCTATTTTACCTTATTAATTTCCACGTATGTTCTAATCCTTTCCTTTCATGGAAACTTTTGTGATACCCCCAATGGATATGTTTTATGTCATGATTGTGTTACCCAATTCTTTCCATGGGTACCCTTATGTTTATGTATGGTTGATTATGTATGATTATTTATTTGGAAATATTATTTATGTATAAAACATATTCATGAATATATAGAGATGTGTGCACCCAGACAGTGCTCCAATTCATTGGGTAAGGATAAGTCTCATGAGATGTGATGTGAAACAAGATTGGCAGTTAGCCTTGACCTGTACTGAAATGGGAAACGGGATTGGCGGTTAGCCTTAAACCGTACTAAATATATGATTTATGATTCTTCCACATTTATATGATTCCATGTTTGTATGATACCATTCTTATATTAAATGATTTTATATGTTTCATGCTTTGGATATCACTATGTCATGCCTCCTAATTCATGTGCTTGAGATGTGTACTTATGTTCATTCCTTTATTGGTCTTTTTAGCTCATCCCTTTGTTCATGTGTTCCACAGGGTACCCTATAAAGATGTAATATCTCAATGGAAGTTATAAGTGCATTATGGAGATTAAATAATGTTGTTTTTATCCCATGTTTTATGTTATATTTACCTAGTCATTCAAGACATTAGACTTATCGATCCTTGGCTTGTACTGCAATGATTAATTATGCTTAACATAATGATATGTTATATGTAAATGTCTTGGGACGCTATATCACTTGCCTTTTGTGGAGTTTTTGTACAACAATAGTTATCATTCCACTATCGGTATGGAAACTTTTGACGAGTTGTACGAGCGACCTTGCAGATCACCCTTATGCTGGACAGTCCCTATAGAGTCAGCACTGGGGGGATGAGATATGGTGAGAGATACCATGGAGAAGGTGTAGATTATCCAGGAGTAGATGAAGACTACACATAGTAGGAATATGTCGTATGCTGATCGGATACAGAGACCTCTGGAGTTCGAGGATGGTGATCACATCTTTCTAGAGGTCTCACCTCGACGAGGTATATAGAGATTTGGCCGAGGCAGAAAGTTATCTCCATGATTCATTGGACCTTTTTAGTTCCTCAGCATGTTAGAGAGGTAGCTTAACATTTATCTCTTCCACCTCAGTTGCACTGGGTGCACGACGTCTTCCACGTATCTCACAAGAGGAGATACGTGCACAACCCTTCACACAACATCGACAATAGGGAGATGGACGTCATTGATGTGGAGACTTTTATGGAGGTTATACTGGTGATTGAAGATTGATATGAGTAGGTTCTATGTGGATGGTCGATACATTTGGTGCGCATTCACTGGAAACCCGAGAACCTCTAGGAGAGCACATGTGAGTAGGAGGCTGAGATGCATGATTAGTACCCCCATTTTTTTCCTTAGTTATAGTTTAAGATTACGGGGATGTAAATCCCATAGGTGGGGAGAATGTAAAGAAGTTGAATTTCCATGGAAATTATTTTCTTAAATACATGGGAATTTTACAAGACCGCGAAAACTGACCGGATTTGGAGGCATGATGTTCCCGAAATCAATTTCTGAAGTTTGTTTCAGGTACATTCACTAAACGTATGAGTGGGTTTTTTATAACAATTGAACTGGTGCTCAGAATTAAAATATGAGGCCGCCGATGGACTAACAGCTCCTATTTTCCCTTGAGAAGGCTTTCACCTCGACGGTAGATGGTTGGGAATGAATGTTAGTTTTTCAGTTTTACATGGGAATAGTAAAATAAATAAAGTCCTTGTATTAAATTTTTTTAGTTGGATAAAACCTTCAAGAAAAGGGTGGAGGTGGGGGCCACCACACCATAACCTCCCATGAGTGGTTATGGTGGTGGGTCCCACATGAGGTCTAAACACCTCTTCTTAATTAATTTGGTGGGGACCACCCAAGGTATAACCTCTTGGACCCCCCAGTAAGTGGAGAGAGACCCCCTTGAACTCCCCACTTATGGTACCAACCCTCTCAATTATTAATTGAACACATTAAATTAATTAATTTAATGCTTTTAAATTTCTTTTCCAACTTTTTAATAAGATGTCATACTCTATTATTTTGTGAGCATTTGTCTTTTTGGTGGAGTATGGGAGAAAAATAACTCTCCAAGAAATAACACTTTTTCAACTAACGATAAACGATCATCAGCCGGGGATAGGGGGATGTGTCGTCCTTAAACAAAAATGATGATGATGTCCTCAAATTCTTCATCATCATCCCCAAAGTCAATGAATTGACGTCCGTCATTCTGCGACATCATTAACGAACAATAAACACAAGGTATGGGATTGAAGATTGAATTTTTTCCCATTCTTCATCTTTCAAATATTGCATTACGATTTGCCAATTGATATCACCATAGCGTAGAGGGGGTAGGCCGGAAAAACATGGCTCAGCCCTCCCCCTCCATTTTTCCTCACTTGTTGACAATGGTGGCGGTGCAACGACGACTGGTATCGAGCCGAACGAGAAGGAAACCGGCGGTGCATTGTCTCCGGATCGCTAGAAGGGCACAACACCAGCGCGACGCTCAGAATAGTAGGTTGCGGCGCTATTTCGCTACGTAGAGGATGATGTCGTGGCTCCATGGCCGCGATGGTGGAGTAGAAGCAGCCGGTCGGGCCGACCGCCGATAGAGAAGACAGGTTGGCCGCTCGGCCAGTCAGACGAGTCAAAACCCACATGGGTCCTGCTGGCTATTGAACCAGAGACAAGTGCTGGTTCTGTTCAAGAGATGGGGGCACGACACCCCCTCCTCCCCTACGCATATAGGGCGGGCCCTACAGGGCGCCTCCAGCCACTGGCCACCCAGGCCACGCGGGCAGCCAGCCCAGTCCATGCAGGCTGCGCTCCCCGCGGTCCGGGCCGCCCCCTTCGGCCGGGTCGGACAAGTGGATCAGGTCGGACCGGGTCAGTCTAACTGTGCTGAACCGGACCCACACCCATTTGACCTGATTTCATTTTTCTCTAATAACATGGGATACGGCTTTCTGATTGATAAAACATCTATGGAGATGGAAATTTTGTAGCAATACAGTTTTTATGTAATACCCCGCTTGAGGTTTGGACGTAGTTGGGGTACGGTCGGGATGGATTGAACCGAAATCCAATCGGGTCCCTCAGAATGTAAATGCCAAGAACTCTCAAACCGGGCATCCGATTGACACACCGTCTATCGCGTTGTGTTCCATTTGACGAGACAGAAATTTAGGATACATAAAATTGAGAAGATTTTTTAGTTGATGTATCGAATCTTGGATTGAGGAGAAAACTCTCTCGGAATCAAGCATGCTAGTGGAATCCCTGAGGATGGTTGTGCACTGATGACTATTCCTGGATAATGTGTTAGTCTGATAGAATAGCTGGTCCTGCATCATGTGTTGGTCTAACAGCTCTGACGATAATTCCTGGATCATGTGTTTGTCTGAGAGTTCTGACTTCTGTTCTTGGATCATGTGTGGGTCTGACAGAATAACTGGTCTTGGATCATGTGTTGGTCTGACATCTCTAATGATTTAGTGGCTATATATGATCACATCTATCTCTCTACATAATTTGTATACCTGTATGAGATGAGTCGGTGTCATCTATCTTTTCCTCATGATTGAGAAGGGTTACTTGATAACTTTGGTATATGTATGTACATATACCTAAGTAATGGATATCCATTGATTTCATACTCTTCTGTTTATCCTTGATGGATTTTGTGAGACCATGAGGGTCTCGGGGTCCCTATTGATTATCATTATACTCAACCCTTTACGTGATATGCCGACACCTCATTGTGTTAAATGCAGATGGCGGACAACTCTGACGGAGGCTGTGTACCAGGATTAGACGGTACCCGAAGGTGGATCTTACGACGAGTCAGTACACAGAGGAAACTGAAGGAAGTGGAGTACTGAAGAGGCCATCTGTACATACCCTTAAGGTAGGAACCTCGGAGGGCGACCCAATAGCTACTTTCTTTTTTCAGATGTACTTGTTTTTCAGTTGTACATGCACTTTCCACTTGGGCTTGTATTTCTAGCCCATTTAATTTTCAGCACTATCTTTTATATAGCTTTACATAGAATTTACTTCATCCCGTACTCTGTGGTGTGTGTTTTTTCAGTTTACAAAGGCAATGACTTCCTAGTTTTTGGGATTTACACCTTTGGTGCTAGTTGCCAGCCCCAGTCCTATGGAAGACAAGCATAGGGTAGTCATGAAACAGTCCCTGAGGGACAGGTCATGAAAATTATATATGTCCATCAATACCATTTCAATAACTTATGGGGTATTGTCTCAATTTTTAAAAAAACTATAATTATACACAATTGATCTGACCACAAAAATCATTAAAAGAACTAACCCGAATCCACAAAAAGAATGAAATATTAGAAATTAATATATGGGAATACGGTATAAATATATAATATATGATATTGAAAATATAAATTTTAAACATTAATTAATTAATAAAATCATATGAAAATTTTATATTGGATGTTAAAGTACACAAAACTAAAGGGTAGAGTGAGGATAGGGTTTCTCATCTCACTTTATCCTCTATGAGATATATATATTATTCACCACTTATATCTTGTTTTTGGTGTATATACTACGGATTGATTTATGATATCATTAATATTTTTATCAAAATTTAATTAATTTTATTAGTTGATAACTATTTATTTTATGGGGCATATGATTTGACTAATTACAAAATAGAAAGATAACCCATAACTAAATTTCCATTAATTTGGTAAACCATCTATTTCAATGATTAAGTCCTGCTAAGACTATGTGTGTTATTTAATTTGGATATATATTTTTAATATACACTTTTTTATTTATTTTAAAGTGAATGCACATAATTGGATAATTCAATTAATTCTCCCTTCAATGATATTATATATTTTAAAGTTATTTTGAAAATAGAAATCACATTTTCACTCAATAATAATTTTATGTTATATTCAAAAATTAATTTCTACCTAAGATATTTTTTTGATGTTTTATATTATTTAATCATTTTATAATTCAAGGATACTATCATCATTATTTTTATGGTTGATTTATGTATATTATGGTATGATTCTCATTAATCTGGTTTCTTTTCTAGGACATATAATATGATTAAATGATTATGAAGCACATTTATTTACACATGTTCTGATGTTATTGAAGATTAATGTTGTTATGGAATATATAAGAATGAGTATCATTGTGTGACAGTTGGGACTAATTTCTCCATCCAATTAATGGGTTAATTTTTAATGCTTTTTGACCTCCATGGTTAAAATGGTGGTTATCCCTAGCCAAAAATAAAAGGGTATGTAGGTGGTTTTCCCAAGAGCACAACAATAGGGTACAAAAGTGGTTAGAACAATCCTAAAAAAATGGGTACCCGGTTTATCATACCAATACAACAATAAGTTGGTACACTGGTGGTCATCCTTGTCCCGAAGATAGTGGGTACACAGAAGGTCATTTAAATTCCAAAGCAAGTACTAGTGTGAATAGTCCATGACTAACATGTTATGAATATCATGGAACATATCCTTGATATAATACATTCTATTAATATCTGCTTTCAAAGAATTCCTTGAATTATTCTATTTTTAGATTCTCAAGGATCATGTTATATTATTATCTTATAATTGATTTCTTATGAACTGCCAATCATTGATTCCATCATTTAGGATTAGGATATTTGATATGCAGTGTATACTTTCAAATGTTATTACCATGTTCTCATAAACATATTCTAATGTTATACATAATTATATCCCATGTTTAGCGTTACTGATTTTTTGAGATCACCCTTTTGTTATGATTAATTTCCCCAAGATAAGAAGGAAGGTATTTAATATGAAATTTTAAAATGGTTCTATTTATAATGGGATGTGAGGGAGATTATGATAATGTCTTATAAACCATTTTTTATGTTTGAAAAGTATCCAAAACAAAAAAAAACTATATGATTATAGAATGTTCAAGTTTTAATAATGAATATTCATCAATTTATATATAAAATCTATTCATGAAATATACGTTTTTATATACCTATATCCTAAAATACCACATATAAAAATACTATAGAGGAATGTTATGGTGTGAGAACATATCTTAAGAGGATTTCAACAAAGAATCTATAAAATTTATAATTCAATGAAAAAATTATATATATCTTAAAAAATTTATAAATCATTTCTTAAATATAATAATATTTTGGCAATCCTTTTGTTTTCATAAAATTGTTTCATATTAAAAAATGTAATATGAAAAGTACAAGATACAATAAATGAATGTTCATGGAACATCAATCATAGATAAAAAATAAAACACATGCTTATGAAACCAACCCAGAGATATTCCATAATGTTTAAAACTAATAATAAAAGAAAAAAAATTAGATTTGGGAGCTATCATATGTGAATATATACTAAAACATTAAACAAAAACAACTAGCTAGTAATCATTTGAATCTGACCAATATCGAGTCATATCACAAAGATTCAATATCAAACCACATGTGTTATTTCAAAAAAATATATATAATCCTATTAATATTTTCATCCATTATTAAACCCCTTTTTATCATTCTACTATTGGGTTTGGTTTAATGGTGAATCAATTAAAATTTTCAATGTTTTGAATGTTTCTATGCGACTCCACGATTTGTGCACTGTTTTCACAAAACCTATTACATATCAGAGAAAACCATGAAAACATAAAGAATGGGATTTTTATTGGATTTTACATCATTTTAAAACCCATTTTACTAATTATAAGAAACAATGAAGTCTATTTTAAATAAGTGAACAACGAAGTTATATGGTTTGGTCTAACAATGTTACTTTGCCCAGGAAATTGTGAGCTCATTTTAATTAATATGAAATTCTAATTTTAAAATTACAAAAATACCCATTTAGGATCCCAATGGACCTATCATGAATTCATACTAGATTTTAATTCTCAATAGAATCCATGTAGAAATTCTGGACTCTTTACACCCTCCTATAAGTGAATTATAGTTTGGAGAACAACGTTAAATTTCCAACTGGATTATTTCATATTCCAGTTCCCTATCTCCTACTCCCTCCCCTATTCTCCCCAATATTTTATAGGTCACCATGTGATGTTGGAAGTTATAAAACCTGATATTTCATTTCATAAACCTATATTTTTTCTCATCTTCCATTCTTGACATTCATTGCAAGAGAATTCCTTTTAGTGTGCGGTTTTTTGAGATCCATTGATCCAAAGGTAAGTTGTTCTATCATGATGAGCAATTTAAATTAACACAAAATTACATGACAATTTTTTTAAATTAAATTTTATTTATAAATTAAATTTATCTGAATTGATTATTTTAAACTCAACATCCATTGAATTGGGTTTTTTAGGAAATTGATTTTTTTCCATGAAATTGGATAAAAACCCCAATTATATAAAATTATAATGTGATTGAGAAATTGGTTGAAAATTGTAGAGATTTAAATAGTGAATTTTATATAAATTGTTTCAATTAATTTATTGAATTAAATTTTTTAGTTGAATTATGAAATAGAATTGTGAATTGATTTCAAATTAATATTTATGAAAATGTCTTAAAATGGTTTTGATAAAAACCTTTTGATTGATCTTGGAAAAATGAATGTATTTATTAAAATCCCATTTTTGTATTTAAATGTATATTCCACATCTTCTAAATGGGGGAATGGGATTAAATTTTATTTTAAATATTCTAAAAATAAATTTACTATCATGTATTTTTAAATTATAACATGCATGGTTTGGTACATAGTGAGTTATTTGAGAAATAAATTTTAGGAAGGAAATTCCATAGCACCAGAGTGACATTTTAAAACACCGAAAATAGATATTTTAACATATATTATTCCATAGATGGACATATATGCATCTTATATTTCCAATTCCGAGATAAATGTTTACACATTTTTGTTATTATCACATGATTATTTGAGGATCACATAACATGGAACTATTATCCCACATGGAAGATGACCATAATGATCACTTTTTTATATATGAAATATATATTTAGGAAAATGTTCATAAAGTCTTTTAATTTATTTATAATTTATAAAAAATTCTTTATAAATTTTTTTATTTAATATACTTGTTTAAATAATACCCATTAAGTAAAATTTATATCATCAATTGAAATATAAATAATGAATTCAATAAATATTATTTTGAAAAATAAAAATTATTTATTTCAAAATAGAGATCTTTTTATTTTTTTAATTAAATGTTTGAATCAATTATGGAATCCTTTGTGAGACCCTACTAGTATTTAATCTATGAACCTAGCATTACCTTTTGGGATTTGTAGATTATCACTTTCCAGGTTTGAGAAGGGTTAAAGAACCACTTATATGAGGTTCTAGATATTTATATATGGATGTAGAGTGATTATTACATTTGTAATTAGGTTTTTCTTTTAATTTTATAGTACTCTTATATATTACATTAGGTTTATTATACATATTTTACTTCTTGTAAACATCACACGCTAGAATATCATTATTATTCATTCTATATTCTTTATCTTATTCATCAATATTTGTAGAAAATAGCATTCAAACTTTTAATTTGTATGACCCAAGTTTTAAGATTCTAACTCACGGGGATCTGGAACACCCATCGGTCCATGTTAGCACTGAATCAGTTGTTTTTTACCTGGGTACCCAGGTTGAATTGTTAAAAAGTTGTATCAAAGTCATATTGATATTCTTATTTTTATGTCATTATGTGTTCTATAATCTTGTAAGGACATAGGTGGTAGTTATGATTGAGATCCTGGTGAGTTCGCACCGCAACGTACCATATGTCACTCAGGGGTGATAGGGAAAGACACCATGAGGGTTAGTTTTCATATTTTTACTATGTTTCTATTTATATATGATGAAATCAAAATATTTTTTACCTATATGTTGGAATTGATCACCTTTTTCAATTTTTCATTGCTTTTTTATTGTATTCTTAGTTGTATTATAATGTTTTGTAGTATCAGGCCATCAAAACATGGTGCGAATCTGATCTAAGAGTATTCTTTTGTTAATACATAGTGAGATAATCCTCTTGTGAAATAAATTTTTCTTGAGGTGATTTTGTATACTGTCCAACCTCAGGGACATGTACCCCTACCTGTCCATATTTGAGCTCCAACTATGAATCCTCGAATGGATGATCTTGAGAAAAACTCCCAATAATTCTTTCTATAGAGGTTGGCATCATTCCAAGGCTCAAATTATCATAAAGATTCCATGTAATGGTTGAGTTGGATAGAATGTTCGAATCCATTCATCGAGACACTTGATGAAATCAAGGTGAATTCTGACACCTTCATACTTTAATTATTACATAATAGTTGATGGGACATTATATTTATAGAGAAGTGTCCTGATAGATTTGAGTGTAAGAACATAAAATTTATTTTGACTAACTTGTCCTATTATTATTTTTCCCTATTAAACAAGGATACACATTTTTTCATGTATGATCATATTGACAAGACCATAATAGAGTATTTAAAATGTTTTTATGAGCTAGTTCAGTTTTCTCCTATGAAAATACCAAAGGAGAAATTTAGGGTTTGAAAATTTGATTTTAGAAGTTGATAATATTTTAATTATCTAGTTTTATTAGAGAACCTTAAATCTTATTCTAATGTTCTATATAGAGCACTGATGTTTGAATTTGACTTGTCAAGTATGTTTGGGATTCCATGAGTTTGTTTCTCTCCCAGTGGTAGTGAAAGTTCCACTAAGGGATAGTCGAAGTGTGATGATTTTCCATGGTGGTTCTCAATAGCCTAGTCATTATATACATCTTGTAGTTCTTGGAATTAGACTATTTCTTTGTACCCAATGAGGCATGCATTGGAATTTATTTACGGGTTCTATGGGGAACTAGTTATATGTGCCTATTATGGATGATAAGGTCACCTAAATAAATTATCCCATATTTATTGTAATCCTCATAGTGGCACAAGATAATAAAATCATTTATAAATTATAGGGAAATCAAATGATTTAATGATAATTGGGTTTCCGCCGCATTCATTTAGAATTAAGCTTCTTAATATAGTGGGAGAATTTTCAGAGATTCAACATTTGTGCCTAATTATTATGGGAGATAACATTACTATAGATGTTTCATTAGGGACTCCATTATTTGATAATTATACATCCCATTCAATTATTTAAACATTTATTTTGAATTTTATAAGTCATTATAAATAGATTGTTTCTTTTTTAATGGACATTAAAACTCCCCTTGGTATGTATTGAGAGTAGGGTGTTTGTAGTCCCAATTTTAATATCTCTATATCCAATAGTGTGTTTCATTTGTTCCAAGGAAAATGGAGCATGTGGTCATGAAGAGCTGGAACATCATATAAGTGGTTTGGGAAGGTGAAATATATATGTTTTATTTTAATTTGGAGTGGGAATATTTTAACATTTATCTCCCTCAATTTTTCATTGAGTTTGTCGAAGTGTTTCCTTTTAACATCTCTGGTTTTCAATCGGTAATGGATGTATAGTTGTTTATTGATGTTATTTCATCATACTAAACTGATTTCTATTCCCACAAACCTCATGGAACCATATGAATAAAAAGAGATAAAGACTCAGTTGGATGATATTTTAGACCAAGTATTTATACTCCTGACTGTTTCAATGTGGATGGAACAAATTCTCTTCATTATGATTGTTAATGGTTCACTTCCCCTTTCTATTTACTAAGAAAAACTAAATTGAGTTATGGTAAAGAAAAAATATACATTTCCAAAGATTTATGATCTATATTATCCGATAAAAGATAAATTTGGTTCTTAAAGAACATCCTTCAATCTCCTATCGATTAGTTGAGGAAAAAAGAAACTAAAATCATGAAAAAATAATTTTAGATTAGGTATAGTCATAATGAGTGCCTTGTAATTCCCATCAATCAAACCAATTCTCCTACAGTTTTAATGTATTTAATGAAAATGATTTTTTATAACTATCTTAGTACTGTTTTGGTAGTCCTTGTGGATTAAATCGTTAGTTAATAAATGTATGAGGAGGTTAATGTGCATCATTTGAGTGTCATGCTATAATTTTCAATAAAACATCGACATTAGTCCATGATTTTAGAATGCGATTTCCAGATTCAAAAAGTGAAATTCTCAGGAAATGTGGTGTCATAACATGGAATTTTTGTTTACCATTAAATGTTAAATGTTTCTATGACATGGGAACACCCACGAACTATTTTGAGATCTAGATATTCTTCTCTCTAGCTGGTTATTATCAAAATCATGATAAATACTTGCAAAAGATGGAATCATCGATGAATAATCTTACTTAGCAGAGAGTAAAGATTAACTGGGATCAAAATTTTCAGATTTTGTTTGTTGAGATGAATTGTATTTTTCTGTAATACTGTGATTTTTTCTCTTCTAGAGGTTGAGAATGGTTATGTGATCATCTATAATCCATCAAGATGATGTTTGTGGAGATTTAGTATGAAGGCAGATCAGATCATTGCTTATGGATCTTATCTAATTAGGACACATGAGATGAATTATTTGACCCTTGACTAAGAACATGTTTATGTGGTGGATATGATTATGAGTTTATTAAATTACCTTTATAGATAATGGTTTATTGTGTTTTTAGACCATAAGAGCTTGAGTAATGCCTTCTATAAAAAAGATTTAAATCTTCTACAAAGTTGTTAGGTGGAATACCTATAATGTTTTGACATTGAAATCACATATACCAAATTGAATTTTAATGCCTTTTTAGTTTCTTGAGAATGAAAAATACACTCGAGACTATGAAGGGATCATCAGAAGGGTAGAACACGATGTCTCATTTTGTATAATTTGATATCGGAGATTATGAATAAGTTGATGTGGTGTCTTTGGATAGTTTTTGGTTCACCTCTACAATTCACAAAAATGATTATTGAAGAACTACAACGTGATGATGATTTCCATAGAACAAAAACTTTTCTTTATGGTGGGCAGATAGTTTCAATGTGGATATTCTCCAAATAGGGCATTCTTCATTATTAGAATCAATTTTTTGTACCATTAGATGTAAGTAATGATTTGATTTTGGATTTAAATAATCCCCAGTAGGAAATGTGTCCAGGAACCACGATGATGTTCTATGGAATATAGTCTCAATACTAATGGCTAGATATGATATAAGGAATTACTATATATGTATCTCAATGTTACACATAGAAAAAGGCTTACATTAAGAAACAGAGTCCTTCTGGTTTTGTATACCCACCTATAGTGACTACATGGAAGTTGGGTGAGATGTATTTCGTCTTTATGGTTTGGATGATGGGTACCGAGAGAAAGAAGAATGTGATATGATTTCATATTGATAGGCTAACAAAATCCGATATCATTATACCTATTCCTAACATGACAATAGTTAGGGAGTTTGGAAAATATCTATGCGAAATATATTGTTAGTTCTAGTGGAATTAAATATAATATAACATCTGATAGGGATCCTAGATTAACTTATCATCATTGGAAAGTCCATTAATAGGAAATAGGATCTTAGTTCCATTTGAGCATGGTCTTCCATTTATAGTTTAATGGACAAAAAGATTGAGCTATAATGATTCATGAGTATATGATCCCTAGTTGTGTTCTTTACATTGGTGGGCATAGGGATGATCATTTTGGGAATGATGATTTTTCATATAATAATATTTCTTAGTCCATGATCATAATAGATCATTTTGTGTCCTTTTATTATCGTCCTTTCATATCTATATTATATTTGTCATAGATTAGGGAATGTTCCTTGTATGGACAGAGTATGGTTAAAAAGATTAAATAAAATATTCAGTTTATTTATTACAGGGCATTGATGGAATAGATCTGGAATAATTCTTATATTTATCATCATAAAAAACATTTTGAATTATTAGATAAAGAGAAATTGTTCTTGAATGATTCACCAAAGTTGGTTCATCAATGTATTGGGAGGAAAGGGAATCCATATCCTAACTTTGTGGGGACATTAAGGGTTATTGATTAGGTGGGGGTAGTTTCTTACTCTTTATCACATCCAAAAAAGTTGACGTAAATACATAATATGCTTCATGTATCATAGTTATTAATGTATCTATCTGATTCATATAATATTTTGAGCTGAATTAATCTTGAGGATGTCCATGATTTATCTGTGATTGAATGTATAGTGAGGGTAGATGATTCTAAACCCAATGTTCTTCAAGAGAGAATTATAACTATGGTTCATGTGATTTGATATCATAGTTATGATAATCATGATACATGAGAGATGGAGGTAATGATGAGTGTGAAATGACCACATCTTTTTTACATGGAAGCATATTTATTGTAATTATGATGATAGAAAGTTTCTATAGTGGGGAGGTTGTAACATCCTGTTATTATTTTCGGATATTCCTAAACCCCCTTTTTAGTATTCTTTTGTTTGGTTCCATTTATGTTTGAATCAGTTGATATTTTGAAATTTTTGACCAATTTTTCTCTTGTGGATGGTTTGCGTATGGATTACCAAAATCGTTCAACCTCTCGTGTAAAACCATAAAATACCAGACACTAGAGTGTTTCACATTTTTTCATGTTTTGGATAACCATGATCCCACATAAGATAACCATTCTAACCATTTTAAACAGGCATGTGGCCAGTGTATATAGCTTATTCTAACCATGTGGATATGTATAGGAAATGAAATGTGACTTTTTATTATTAAACAAATATGAATTTAAAATCCATAAATGTTCTATATAGGTGGTCTATGGGCCTAGCATGACCCTTTCAGTACATCAATCCATGGGAAAATCCAATAGGTGAATTTCCCCCACTACACCCTCTCAAAAGAGGATTGATGCTTGGAGAACAACATTTGATCTCTCCCTTGTTGGCTTATTCTTTTGGTTCTCTATCACCTAATCTCGCTTCATTTCTCCATGTGGTGTTGGAATATCTAATTCATGTTATTTGGATTATAAACATAGGTTTTTTTCTCTGATCATGGTATTGAAATTATTCCTTGGAAAATCTCATTTAGCGATCAGTGTTTTGAGATTGATTGATCCAAAGGTAGGTGGTTCCTTCATTTTTCCTATTATTTATTAACAATGAATTGGTTGACTAATATTTTCAAATAATTTCATATTATAATTGTAATTTCATTCAACTTATTTATTGAAAATCCAATTTCCATTTAATTGTGTTTTTTTTCAGAAATTTAGTTTTGGTAAGAAGGTGACCCTCCTTCCATTAAATTAGTGTTCGATTGAGAAAATTTTGGAAAATTGTATGTATATAAATTTTTGAACTGAAATTGTGAAATTAATCAAAATTGGTTCATTAAATAGTGGAATAAAATAGTGTAATTGGGTTTTAAAATAGAATAGTAATTTTTTTTGAAAATTATTATTTTTGAAAAATGGAATTAATGGGTTTTGATAAAAAAAACTTTTGGTTTTGACTTATAAAAGATCATTTTTTTATTAAAAAACCATTTTTTTTAAAATGGAAAATTTGAATTTTTTAAATGGGGGAATGTTATTTAATTATATATGAATTAGTCTTTAAAAAAATCCACATCATTAATTTTTAATAGTTAACATGAAACAATAAGTAATTAGTGAGTTATTTTGTTCAAACACAATAATATAGTAATTCCTTGTCTCTATATTGAAATTTTAAAACATTAAAAAACACATTTTAGAACATATTATTCCCCAATTGGACATAGATGAGTCCTCCATTTGTAGTACTCAAGGGTGTTTGTAAACATTGTAGTTATTTTCAAACTTGTGTGTTTGGATCCCATAACTAAGATGTATAGTACGTCTTGGAAGATTACCTTGTTTCCAACTGGTTTATATATGATATATAAATGTATGACAATATTATAAACTATTTTACATGAAATATCATTTATATAAATAATTTTATGTATAAAAATTTATGTATGCCATTTTTAATGTATATCCATCATTTGAAATGTATTAAATATATATAATTTGAGTCATGATTTTTTTATATATTATTATGAAATTCTAAGCCTATTTATTATAAAATTGAACACCCTTTATTTATATTATTTAATTGTAGAATCTATTATGGAATCCTTAGTGATCCCAAATTGGGCTTTTAGATCACACCCTAATTGTCCATTAGGGTGTCTGTATATTATCTACTTTTAATATTGAGTAGGGGTAAAACAATACTTAAATTTGGTACTATGTATTGATTTGTGGACTGGAATAGTTTCATCCATTGGGAAATGGTATGTTTTTTAGTTTTATTTTAACTTTATATAGTACATTGGGGGTTTTATACTTGTTTTTAATTTTCTATAATTATCTTTTTGGAGTTTATTTTTTATTCATATTTTATTGTTCATCTCATTCAACAATTTTTATGAACAAAATGTTCCCACATTCATTTTGTATTATTCTAGGTGTTTATCTGCACCCTTGGGGATTGGAAACTCTTATTAATAAATTTAAGGACCAGCTTGATTATCGGGTTACTATGGTACGCGGATTGGTTTGTGAAAAAATAACAAGTCCATTACCCATCACACCCATGGTTCCTAATGAGCGAGTATAATAGCCTAGAACCTCATCTCCTGAATATGGTGCTAAATCCAGTGTCTTTGAATTTCATGATTGATACTGATAAACATGACCCAATTGTTTCTATCAAAAAATTATATCATTAAAAAGAAATAATGGATCACTTAAACATTGAAGGACCATTGAAGGACCATAAATTTTTTTATAAATAATTCATTTAACAACATTATGGAAATACTAGGGAATGAAAACCAAAGAAGTGTGAACTCAAGTGCTCGATAAAGGTTAACAAAATCAATATCAATTGAATATCGTCATTGTGAATAAGAAAAAATTATGTGAATGATTATGTAGAAAATGTTAGTTATTATTATATAAGAATATTAATACCCATCAATACATGTATCATTAATCATAAGAAATGTAATAATTATTTAAAAAATCAAAAACTGATAATAATCAATTATTAGGAGCCATGTGATATCACTTTTGATCAAAAGTTTTTTTAGAAACCATCAAAAAAATAAATAAACAGGTTTATATCAGGGAACATTTTTATTATATAACCATTACAATACCATTATAAATTGAATAATCTTTTTTTAAAATTCTATAACCAATGAATTAGTGGTATATATTGGAAAACACATCATATAAGTTATATCAAGCTTACCTACCAGCTATAAAGGGGATACAAATTTCTTATAAAGAACATATAAGAACCAAAACATAAATAAAGTACATATAGATTTTATTACAAAATAAAATATATAACAAAACCAAAATTCATTTTAGAACATAATTATTCCATGGAAAAGGAATATGTTCCATTAAAATATTTTTGGAATTATAAAAATTCCTCAATGGAAAGAATGAGGATGGAATGCTTATAAATAAACCCCATCAGAGAATAAATAATTTCATGTGATTGGACTTTGATGAATAGAAATACCATTTACTATCTATTAAGAAAATTTATGAGGAAAATAATATTTTCACTGTGATAACCATTATAAATAAATAAATATATTTTAAAAAAAAAATTAAAAATACATTTCTTTGAAAATTACATTTGAAACATATAATGTAATTTTCACATAAAATAAATGATGGTGGGGGAAACATTATCATGATATAATTGTTAAAAATAATTATTCATTTTAAGCATTTGTCAAGGGACACCAAAGTGACCAATTTGGAAAACACAATGAATGTTACATTTATAACCACATAAAATAATGTAAAAGAATATTTAAAATATATTTTTAAAATCATAGTTATTGAAAATTAAAATTTCTGAAAACATATTACAGAACATGGATGTGGAAGATAAATATTCTTGATCTAAATAATAGTACATGATTAAAATCCTATAAATGAAACATTAATAAAGAATATTTGATAAATAATGGATGAAATGTGAATTAAATAAATATAAAAAATTCTAATAATAGGATAACAAAATTGAATTGATTCAGGATGATAATTTCGTGCAATATCATCCCAAAAGTATCATTGAAAACAAGTAATCCATTAATGAAAATATATTTGGAATAAATCCTTTTACAAATTGGTGAAATGCATTCATTATCTCCATAAATGAATAAATTAAAATGAATCTGTAATGACTATGAAAAAATGGATATTCATGGTTTAAGATGCCCAAGTAGTAGTATATAAATATTTTAGAGGATATTAGGATCATAACTTCAATATATTTCTAAATAAAAAAGAATTTTGGACATGTATTCCATAACATTATTATATCAGTGAATTGAGATTTAATAAATGGAGATATTATGTGTAAAAATGAAAATATTCAATAAACAAGAATAATTACACAATAAGTTAGTTAATAGATCTTCCAGAATAATCATTCCATAACATGTTCTATAAAGTATCAATTTATACAAATGAATTTTAATGGAGTTATGAAACATTTTACCTCTTAGTAAAAAAATTTCAAATACACATGGATAATAAAACTAATTTTTAAACTAAAAATGAAATGATTCATAATGGATTCAAAATACAATATTTAAAAGTGTCAGTACATACATCATATATTGGTAATTGAGGGATAATTATAATGAATGCCTTAATGAATGGTAGTTGATATGGAATCACTTATAGCTCTTATAATCACTAGATCATAACATAATGAATGATCGAATCTCATATAGATTAACAAATACATATAGTATTTGTTTTGTTTTTCATAAAACTCATTTATGAGTATTATATAAACAAACCAAAAAATATCATATAATATGACATATATCTCACATAAATAAAAGTGATATGAGAAACTCGTACCTTGAGTCTAAATATTCCATTTATTCCCTTCAACTATAATATAATAAACACACACATATATATATATATATATATTGATTTCATAATAGAATTTTTTTTATTTCATTCCATTATTCATAACACATTTTTTGCTGACATATTTATGTTGTTAATCAGTGAAGTTAACATTGGGTGTTTTTAAAAAGTATGGTCAATTTTTTCAATACAGCTTCAGTTTTTTGATCACGGTAAAATGATTCAGTATTCCATCATATACATAATAATAATAATGAAATTATTTCATATTTAAAAAATAAATATTAATTTTTAAACCAATAATGAATAATGGTTCGTAAAATTTAATTATTTTATAATGATGGAGACACCAGGTCATACATACGAAAGAGAAACATTTCCATTTATAACAATAATTATAGAAATAATGTAAGAATAATTTTATCAATTAATTACTACAAATATTTTATAAATATAATTTTTTGTTTATTTATATAAATTTAAATATACCATCCATGTTATGTGGTGATTAAAAAAGAGTTAGTTCACTTCATGGAGGTGGAAGTACATGTATATATAAGAAAAAAGATTCAATTTGTTAGTGAATAGAAATGGTAAAATTAGTTGATATATCTTATTTGAGAATGAAATATATTTCATTAATATCTTCTGTAAAATTAATTCCATTATAATGAAAATTTTGAGAGTAGATGATGGAAAATTAATTATATAGGTGCCTGAGGTGCTAGTCTTTCATTCACATGAAAAATTGTTTTATTTCCAATTTTGAAGGAGGTGGATATTTAGGTTGGTTTTTAATTATCATTAAAACATATAAATAGAAATCATAATATTATTTTTTTATGCAATAATTATTAAGGAATACCTAACGGATATGGAATAAGGTAAAAAATATAATTCTAGGTTAAGAATCATACCTCTTCTTCAGAGGACATCTTTAGGTTTAAACAAAAAAACCTTTATAAGAATGTAATATAATTTAAAAAGTAGTATATTGAATGATTATTTAATTGATGATTTTATTATTTAAGTTATTATATAAATCAAAAAATATTTTAATGTTTTAATATGACTTGATAGTGAGATGTCTTTTATTAATGGGGGGATATACGTATAATTTTTGAGAAAAAATGTTTTACCCACTCTTTACAAATTCCAAACGTACCAAAAATTAAAAATTATAGAGAAATATATAATATACATAAAAAATATTTGCATAAAATATAATTTAGGAAAAATTATAGGTCTATTTAATCTTTAATGTTTTAGTTTAACCCCTGATCATCTCATCTTCACCAAAACCATGGTAAAAGATATTTACTCTTTTCACAATTCAATATTAAAACATTGAGATGAACAAATTATATAATAAAAATATTTTTTTTACAAATATAGGATCAATTTTATGATATTAAATTTATATATTTTGTATAATTTAATATTAAATTAAACCCACAATCATGACAAAAGAGTTATTTTTCAAGAAATTTATTCTTTATGAATAAGATGATCCTACATTATCTTTTCAACATTTAGTCATTTTTATATTATTTTAAATTAATATATATAAAATCTCTAATTATAATTTATATTATTCATAATTTGGGGTTATTTTAATAAATATAAACGTATAAAAAATATGCACTTTATTGAAGATTTTATAGAAATGTGTTCTTAATCCCAAAAAAAATAAACATACACTAAAAATCTGTATAATCATGATTTAAATGCAATTAAGGTAGATAAATAAATTATTTCACATGATATTAAATTAGATTATTATTTATACATTAAACTTAATTAATTTGTTGAAAACATTTAATTTTTCCATAACTGGTATTTTCAACTATTCATTGAAAAATCATGATTTTCTGAAAATTCCAAAAAACATTACCATATTTTTTGATATGTCGATTTGAAAAATAAGTTCATTTATTGATATAAAAATTTTAAAATTATTATAATTTTATTAAATAAATATCTTTTAACAATGAATAAATAATTTTTTATGAAAACATATTTTTGATTAATAAAATAATGTCAATAAAAATTGATTGATTTTTTTGTAAGAATATATTAATAAATTTATACTATTTAATACATGTATATGTATTTTTTATAAATTAGTTAATACAATTAAAATACTATAATTTAATGGCTAGGATACAATGGTCTTATAGTTATATTTTTTTATTTTTTAAGGCTTGTTATAGTGTCTTTATATATTATCCAACATATTATTCACTTTTGTAAATCTCATGGTTTTATATCCTCCCCTGTACCAATAATAAAATTTTTCCTCATAATTTTAAAATTAACATAGCGATCTTAGTTTACACATTTAAAAATACCCTTGTTGAAATTTGTCATCATAAAAAGGGTTAACAAAACATCTACTCGAAAAGATAGATATTGAAGTTCAAAAATCACATAGAATAATACTTAAGTTTGTTACTTAGTTGGATAAAATTAGTTGAAATAATGATAGAAACATGTAAGAAAATATTAATTCCCAAATAATGATTTATAGTGACAGATATTATAGATAGTAATAAAATGAATGATCGTGATAATGTTAAAAACCACAAAACCATAAACCAAGTGGGTGTGAAAAGGTCGATTTTATCAAAAAAAAAAAGGTATATGGATGAAATTTTCATTTTAATGATCTCTTTACTCGAATATAATAATTTATTATGACATTGTATTCTATTAAAATGGAGAATATACTTAATTTAAATGTATATTTTCATCATTTAATAATTTACTAGCACAATCTCATTATTTTCACCTCAAATTAAGAGTATTAATGTTGAATTTATTATGAATAAACTATCGAAATACATATCTAACACATCACATATTTTGGAAAAAGGATAAAATAATATACCACCTACATTTTTACCCTAACTAAAACCAAAATTGTTATAAAAATGTAAGTTAATTATGAAAATGTATAAAACCTCATATGGGATAGGGGAACATTAATCTACAATGACTCAACAATAACCCCAGATGTTTACCATAAATCATTTGATAATCAAATATACATACAATTATTCAAAAAATTATTGATTATTATCAAAACCCAATAAAGGGTTTGATCACATATTCTTCCAAGATTAAATTAAATTTTTTCTCCAAGTAAAAGTAATTATTTCTAAATTCTCATGAAAAAATTTATGTTTATTAATCCTATAATCTCAAATATATAATAATCATTTCTATAAATAACATGAATAAACACACATGCATATTAAATTCATCTAGCCTTCTGAAAGATAATATATCTCTTACTCTTAAAAAATCCCATAATTTTTTATTTATGTTAATAATGTAATGTCCCAAAAAATTTGAACATCTTCATAAATAACATTAATAACTTATTAAATTTTTAATCCAATGGTTAACTATTTGATAATTCATATGTTCCAAAAATTAACGTAATCATTACCATTTAAAAAAAATTAGATAAAAAATTATTTCAAACTAACTAGGATTCCATATAGTCTTATTGTAGGTGTTTCATGCTCTTCACCCTTCAGTTTTGTATTAATACTGCATATCCATTCATGATGTAAATGGTTGTTGGTTTAATAAAAAATATAAAAATATAATTCTTATAACCATCACAAAAATATGATAAAATACCTAAAAAAATAATACAACAAATATCAAATAAACCTTACTGTTTTAAAAGGAATTAAACATAAGTTCTAATAATGAAAATCGTATTATTCATCTTAAAACATAGCATTTGATATACATAAAACAAGAAAAACATCTCTCAAATCAACCTTAATTACATTAAGATCTCATCAATTAATACATAAAAAGTGGTTTCTAATAAAATGAAGTATTTATCAACTATAATCTTATAGACCTATTTATATCGCTAAACTCACATGAAAACATCATAATCACTTGATTTATTTAAATCCTACTCCAATTACAATTATAACATCCTAGAACTAGAACATGATGGTTCCTATGCTAAAAATATTATCCTTCTGTTTATAGAATCATAATGATAAACTTTTCTCAATGTCTTCTTGCAAAATATATGATTAAAAAACATATTAATTTATCCCTTACATACCCAAGGACCTTTTGTGTTTGTAGTTGTATAGAATTAGACAAAAACCATATATAAATGATAAACATAACTTCAAATGATTATTTTTCCAAATAAACCAATATTTTCTGATTTCAAATTATTTCATCAAATTATACCCAATGAAACTATAGTGACCCACACTTTTCAAAAAAATTAATTTCATTACTATTATGGAATATATAATACACTATAAAAATTAAATCCAAAAGATCATATTAGTTAAGTTCCTTCGAAACATGGAAATGTAAAAACATGTATATTATAGAGCTACATTATCTCTAAATATGTTCTCCAATAGTAGATCAACTCTTTGTCATATCAAACATGAAATCCATCATCATAACCCATGGATTTAAACATAAAATTGGGTGAGGTCAAATACAAAGTAAGGGTAAAAAGAAAGATACTTATTCATTATCTTGAGCATAAAGGTATGTGAACATGCTCATGATAATATAAGATCGTTCACTCCATATAATAGACCATATACTTGAGTAATTATGTAAATCTTGGTAGGTCATAATACATGAATCATAAAATAAAAAAAAACGTGAATGCCTAACATAGGAATAAAACATGGAATTTTAGAAAACACACAAATATAAATAAATTATTTCCCTAGTAGTCAAGTAATTGATACCAAGAAAATCTTGGTTGAGAAAGTCCTTTACTGAGCTAGGTTCACACCCTATTATAACCCATTATTACTAAACTAAGTTCCCTCCACATTCTAGCCATGTAATAATAAACCAACTTCATTTCCAACTATAGCCATGTAATACAGAACCGAGTTAATTTATCTATCCAACCATTTCTCTCTCATGATATATAAATCATTACCCAATGCATTTGAGGGAAATGTTGGTCTCACCAATCTCATAATGAAATCATACAAACATGTTCCACAAAATCATAAACAATCATATCATAAACCATTAAATGAAATGGATATTATAAACCATTAATTACATCATATCATATAGAATGAGAAAATTTTCATTATCATTTCATCATAAACTTATCCCAAGAAAAGAAGTGGGTTTCAAAAGTATAAAATATCTGAAAGATAAATAGGTTTATAAACAAAATTCCATAATACCATAATTTATTTAGTGAAAGAATAAAAATGTAATCAAAGAATTATATCATCAGAAGGTAATGAGTAACACCAACAGATATTAATGTAGATGGGAAATAAATTTCCCAGAGATTTTTAAAAAATATTGTGAAAATATTGTTATTTATTTATATTTATTTTTTTAAATATAAAAACTATTCGAAACTATTTACTTTTAAAATACTTTTAAAACATATAATGATGTCTTTTAATCATTTTGAAATCCTTTTTCCTTGAAATAATACAAAAAGAAGTTGAGAACGTTTTGAAAAATATTATCCTTGAAAATAAATGGAGAAAATAAAATCTTTTAAAACATATAAAATGTCCTTAAAAATATTTTTAAAACTATTTTCCTCAAAACTTATAGATGTATCTTGAAAACGTTTCGAAATTTTTTTAAGATACTTTTCAATCTTATAAATGTAGTTGTAAAACATTTTAAAATACAATTTTTCAGAATTTATTTGTAAAACAATCTCAAAAATTAATATTTAAACAAGAAAATAATTATTAAAAGTATTGATCATGGATAAATCCATTATTTTCATATGATGTAAATATAATGTTTCTTTTACATGTTTAAAATTGTAGATAATACCTTGTTCTAAAAGAAAAATGAAACTCCCTTTAAAAATAATGGTAACATAAAAAAGTATAAAAATTTATTTTAATAGTTATATGATTTTATTATAATATTCTTCTATACCCTTTTTCAAAAAAATTTGTTTTCTAGGAACACATATTTCTAACTGAAGAGATTGTGAAGTCAAGATTTCATAAATACTCATTATTAACGAATTGATGTACTATAGAGTGGAATATGGTACCAATATATGAATTTATCATGAATAATCAAGGGATTAGAAAATTAATGAGTTTTCCAAGTGATGGATCATAATATTTCATCAAGGAATCATAATCAATAAATATCTCAAAAAGTGATGAGATAGTTTAAATAAAATCATTCCACTTGGTTATGTTGGATCATATTATTCAGTTAAAAAAGTAAATTATATAAAGCTTAAAAAATCATGAACAAAATTATTCATTATATAATATTAAAAATTTATTTATATATATGTAAAAATTAATTTTGGTGTATAAAAACATGATTCTCAAGGAAGGAAAATTGAAACAAGACAATTTTACAGATTTGGTAACTTTTGAAACATAAGACCCACAAAATTAATAACATAAAATTTATATGTAAAACACCATAATTTTAATTACAAGAATAATTCGAAACATCTACGGTCATTATACACACCACCCAAAAATAAATGATTTGTGAATAAATCACATGTCTCTCGAAAATAAAAAGTAATATAAAAGCACCTAATCTTCTTTATTGACTCTCTTCATACTCATTAAAGCCACCTGTATAATAAATATAAATTTAATATAAATCTCTTAAAGAAACATACTATTATATCTTATACAATATAATGTTTTATCTTGAACTTATATGAACAACTGTTTAATAATCCTCCATTACAGTTTCACTTTGGATAATATTTGGTTTGTTCTTCACATTTGTCTTAATTTGTTACATTTTTTATCCTTATGAATATATCAAGATTACATAATGAAAAATATGATATATATATATATATATATATTATATATATTCAGTATATTTATATTATAATAAATGTATAATATAGAATTATGAAATGGAATAAACTGTTCACAGATACAATAAATCGTAACTACACATGAACATTGTTTTCGTTTTTATTATCACATTGATTGAAAAAAATAAAATGACATATATTTATATATGCATATAATATCATTAAAATTGAATTAAAATTTTATATATATCATATAATATTACTTAACTCATCCTTAACAAGTTTCATGTAGTTTATTAATGAATCACATCGTTTTGAAGGGGTGGTAGTCCACACTTACACAAATGAAATTACCGTCTTAAAAAATGAACAAATAATGAAATATGTTTTGAAATAATTAAATAGTATAAAATAAACAATTAATATAATATATAACATATATTAATTGAGTGTCCACAATAATTTCCACCATGAGAGGAGATAAATGAAAAATGAATAATCATCGTTTAATGAAGCAGTAGTTTGTCGTACATATAAACATTATGTCTGTTACCAATTACATGGATGTATGTTTAGGTCTAGGTAAAACCATTATCATTCCATCATCCTAGTATATTGATTATATTGGTTTTTATACAAGCATTTAATAATGATAATGTAGGGGTGGATAAGGAAAATAAAATAAATGAGCCTGAGAGGAGGCGTTACCTCTTAATATGTTAACTCCTTTTGTTTTTTTTTCAAAAGGATTACATGGAATATTTATGAACATAGAATGGATTCAAATAGGATGTTATGGTATTTGGTACGTTTATTGGTAATATATTGATCAATATTAACTGATATGAGATTTGTGAAGAAGAGGGAGAGTTGATGGCCTTTTAGGAGGTGTGGCATTGCTGTAAATATTCGGTGAGGGAATTACACCCTTGTTTTTCAGGATTCATGTGGACCCAATAAAGATAAAATTTCTATAAAATGGGGTATATTATCTCTATATCTCCCTAAAATTGATTTTTTACATGTGTACATGTATTATTGTGTTATAAATTTAATGTTATTATTTAGTTTAGATTAATTTTTCAATAATCTATGTAATTTATTTTTATTAAATTCCATTAATTTTATTAATAATAAAAATTTATAAAATTAATATCTTAACCCTATTTAGAAAATAATTTCTCCTTATAAAAATATTAGATGAAAAGGATGTTTTGAAGTAAAATTTTGTATTTTTAAATATTCTTTATAAAACGAATCCTTATAGGAAAAGTCAAAATATTATTCTTAACTAATTTTCATGTTCGACTTTCAAAGATAAATTTTATTTTAAAAAATCAATTCTATGCAAGTGACAATGTGGTAGTCCACACTTCCTCAAATGAAATTATTTTATAAACAAAAAACATATCAAATAAAGATATATGTTTTAAGGGAATTAATGATTATTAAGTAAATATTAAATATAATATATAACATATATAAATATAGTGTTCATCATAATGTCTACCATGTGACGCGGTAATGTAAAAATGAATAATCACCATTTAGTGAGGTGGTAGTTCGTCATACATGTAAACAATATGATCGTTACTAATAAAATGGAGGTATGTGTAAGTGTAGTTAAAAACAATGGATTAAAATAATAACAGTATATTAAATATACATTTTTGGTTCTAATAACATGGATTAAATAGTGTAGAGGTGGTGGATATTGAAAATAAAATAATGGAGCTTGAGGAAAGGAGTTACCTCTTAATCGAGTTACTACTTTTGGATTGTGCCCAAAGGATTCATTGAATACTTTATGCCTAATGTAATGTGACAAAAAGGAAGGTGGGGATGTTTTAGAATTCTATTGGGCTATGTTTTTCTGATCCTATGTGGTTTGAGTGGTGTGAATAAGACAGAGATGTTGTGGATTTTTAATGTGAAGGAGGAGTGGTACTATTTTAGATATTTGAATAGAGAATTCCACCAATGTTTTTCACAGTGAAAGTGGATCTCATAATGATCCATAGTCAATAAATGGTTGGATATGTTCCAAATGTTACTATAAAATAGAATTTTAAAATTCTATAGGCCAATTAGTTTCTTATATTTATGGTTTAGTCTTTATATCAGGTTATTTTTACTTTAATAGATGTAAATAATTTTAATTACATTCACTAATATTATTGGTCAAAAATTAGTTTACGTTATAAAAAATTATAAAATTTATGATTCGAAATATCAAATACATGTTTCCAAATTATAATCAAATTATAGGATGAAATTAATTTAAAAATAATCTTGTAGTTATGTTTACAAAGCTAGTTTTTAAAGTAAAAACATTGAAAATATTTCTATGTTTTTATATCTAATTACAATGTAAATTTTTTCTCAATGACATTCATTTTATTAATTAATAAATTTATTATGTCATTAATCTTGGAATCCAATATAAAATATATTTTCTCCATATAAATAAATAAAATGAAAACTTAGTTTTGATCTAATATTCTGTATATTTAAATATTCATAAAAAATAATAGAAAAACATCAAAAATATTGTTCTTACAATATTTCTTTTGTTTTACTCGAAATATGAAGATATTTTTTTACATATTCAGTCTATAAGAGATCCTAAATTAGGATTTATAATAGTTTTACCATTAAGAGGTTGTAAAATTACATTTATCAAAATATATACTTTTAAGCACAAAATTGCACTTGTGTTTATCTTATTTCTATCAAATCTATTGAATGAATACCAATTTTTTTTATTAAATATATAACATATATATTCAATTATTATCACTCAATAATTAAATATAATTTTATTTATTATTGTAATGTTGCTGTGTGACAATAAAATATTAATATTTCATTTTATATTTAATCGGTTTTCATATTCATTTATAATCAATTACTAACATATGAATTAATACTTTATTATATAAACCATCTATCTTAATTATATAATTAATACTATTCAAAACCCCTAATTTTTTATCTTGGGAATATCTTATTATCTTAAACAATAATATTTTAATAATATATTATTGTTTCGTGAACCTTGATCTTGTGTGTTACATAATCCATCATGGAAGGTAACTATTGCATATAATGCAAGCTAAAATAAGTTTTCCATGTAGATAAAGAAAAATTTTATGATTCATGTTTCATGTATTGTATGATTTATATAGTGTTTCATATAAAGCAATACAAACATATGGATTTTATATAATATAGACCATCATCAATATTGTGTGAAATGAAAAATACCAAAAAGGTTAAATTATTTGAATAAAAAATAATTTAAAAAACCATGGATTATTACAGAAACCATTATTAATATATTTCATTTATTATAATTTAAAAAAACTAATGGGAAAAGTAAATATAAAAATAGCGAGTTTAAACTCAAAGTAAGAGTAAACATAAACAATAACAATTTATTGTCGTCACTAATCATAAGAAGAGTATAATGATATGATTATGTCATAAACAGTAACGAGCATAACATATGAATATTCATAAAAATAATTTTTTTGACCATAAATCATGATTCCTATAATAAATATTTAAGTAATCTAATAACAGTATGAATAAATAATCATAAACCGTATGTTGAAAATATTCATTAAATGAATCATTAAAAAATACCAATATTAAATAAAACATGATTTTTTATTATAACATTATCATCATAGAGAACTTAACAAACTAGT
This sequence comes from Viscum album, assembly GCA_963277665.1. NCBI lineage: Eukaryota > Viridiplantae > Streptophyta > Magnoliopsida > Santalales > Viscaceae > Viscum > Viscum album. The sequence goes on along the minus strand of OY728159.1, from coordinate 831,291,370 downwards.
ACAAAAACATTAAAATTGTAATAACCATATGTTCAACTTATATAACCATTTACATAGAGAAATATATGTGTTCAATAATTATATATTCTTTTTTTATCAACTGTGACATATAATGGGGATTTTCACATCATATAAATAATCCATCAAAACCCAAAAAATAATAAATAACATTGGGATTTCATTTCAATATAGAACTCATAATGAAATAATTATTACATTAATATAATGATTAACTCATGGAGGAGGAACGAGGAAAATATATTTGAAACAATCGTAATTATTATAAAGAAATAATTTCGATAATATCATTACATATTATCCCTGGTGCATCATAAGTACTAGTAAAGGTTCTTGATGTGGATAAAAGAAAAAACAATTAAAATATAACTAAAATAATTCATGGGGAAAATAAACATTTAACATTGAATGTAACAATTAAAAATTTAAAAACTACAAAATATCAGTAAAAATAAATTACATTGAAATAACACTTAAAACATCAAAAGGAATATTTAGAAAAAATAAATGTCATGTTAGTATTAAAATATTTTAATGATGTAAATATTGAAAATAATTAATTATTTTTAACATTTTATATAATGAGTAAAAAGTGACACATTAGGATACCATTATGAAATTAATTTTTTTACTTATTTAAAAGACGAAAACCACAATGTAAAAAATATTTAAAAATTCATTCCAAATTATAAAATTATTCTTTGTCAAACCGTTTTTTAAAACATGGTTAGGGATGAGAAACATTATTGATCTAAAATATGGTATAAGAATTGTATCACTCACAAGAGAGTTTCTGGAAGCTTATATTGTCAATAATGGAGTAAATGAGAATGAAACATCAAAAAAAATTAATAATCATAGTAGTATGTGTGTGTGTGTGTGCGGTTTTATAGTTTCATATCCTGTAATTAATTCCCCAAAATTTCCTTGAACATAATCAATCCTGAAAGCAAAAGAGTTTATAACATAAATCCTTTTCCAAGTAGTAATATATTCAATAGTTGGATCTATGAAATTCTAAATTAAAATTAAAATTGAAATATCATAAACATAATATGATTCATGATATAATATGTCAATGTGGAAGTATATATACCTTATAAATCATGTAAATTTCATAGAGTCAACATATTTACAAAATAAATTGAATTTGAAAAATATAAACTTAAAATATATAATATCATTGAATTGATAATAATTCAAGTGAGGTAATATGTGTCTAAAACTGTAAACCCATATAAAAATGTTGAATTACATAAGAATTAATTTTATTGATAAATTCACACATTATCATATCATAATAAATTCAACGAAGTGGTCATATAACCCAATTAAATGAAATTTAGTTAGGAAACCTTCATCCACATGGTAACATTCAATTCAATACCCCTTGGATTAAATATTTCAACTAGAAATGTAAAATACCATGATGTATAATTGATTCATGATGTAAAATTTAAAATTTATAACATTTTAACCATATAAATAAAATGGGATAAAAATTTTAAAATATACATATATTATAGGAAATTAGGACAAAATCCCTTACTCATTTAAAAATATACACATCAAAGCCTTGAGAAATAGAAAATTTTATATGGATTCATAAATAAAAATAATTTTAATGAAAATAATAATAAATGGAATTCATGGGTTATATATACACCAAAAAATAAATATAAATGGTGTTTATTTAATATGTCTCTTAGAAATAATAGTGAGACTAGAAACCATTAACATTAATAGTGTTATTCCATGAATGTACTATAACACCTATATGGAAAAAATTTATTAGTTATTTTATTTCATAAGAAAATATTAAATGTTTAATCACTTATCCATAATAATTTATTTCATTTATTTTAGTCTCCTATTAAATTAATTAATTAATAAATTCCCCATTGGGGGTTTTGAGGATGCTTGACCCATATTTCCAAAACAACTTTTGTAAATTGACCATGGTCGAGGGTTTAATTGTGTCATCATGTAAATAATAAAAATAATAACAAAATTATAATTTTTATAAATCACTTATACATTTAAATACAATGATGAATAATTTTTGCAACAAATATATTACATTACATTCATGGAGATGGAAAGACATACATACAATGATCAACATTTCAAATTATCAATAATCCTTGTGTAAATAAAGTATAATTTTGTATTTTATATAATAATAGTTATATAATAAATATAGTATTATTTTTTAAAATCAGTTACATATATCATCTATGTGATGTTGTGGAGAAAAAATTAACTCATCACTTTTTGGAGGCGGTAGTCCACAGATTTTCAGGAACGATGTTATCATTTTCTAGTGAATGGAAAGGTTAAAAATTAAATTATTTATTATATTTTTACAATTATAAATATTTCATGAGTATATCATATAAACATTAAATCAATAATCATAAAAATACATGATAATATCTTATGGGAATCAAATAATATCGATTCATGAAGCGGTAATCTGCATAATGGAAAAATTATAGTTTCAATTCCCATTTAATTGAAGAGGATATGAATGTACATTAAAAAATTAGGAGAATAATATATCATTTTATTATTGATAATTATTTTTTTATATCATCATTTTTAAGGATATATGATGGATTTTGAAGAAGTAATAAAACATAACACTCATTTCCAAACGATACATCTTCTTTAGATTACATCTTTAGGTTTGCAATAAAATATGTAATTGGAGTGTTATATAATAAATAATTGGATTATATGACTTGGGGAAATAATATTGGAGTATATAATGATTTCATTTTCAAATAAACATTTATTTTAAGGTTTGAATACTTTTGAATAGGGGTTGGCCTTTTATAATGGGGGAGTGGATACACATTGAATTTTTAAAATAAAATGTTATACCCAACTTTTACACATTCTAAAAGGATCCAAAATAGAAATTTATTTAAAAATAGATTATTTATTTAATAAATATGGAAATGAGATTTTTTTTATAATTTTTAGTTCATTTTATTCCATAATTTTTTAGTTTAACACTCTATAAACTTGTCTTCACCATGACCATAGTTGAATATTTTTACTATTGTAATTATTAATTATGACAAAAAATTAAATTAAACACATTATATTATATTAATAATTAATATTTATAATAAGGAATAAATTTTATCATATTCCACACACATATTCGGTAGAATATAATTTTTAATAAAACCCACATACGTCTTGAAAATATTGGTTTTCATGAAAAGTGTTTTTCAAGTAGAGGATTATCTTATATTTAGTTTTTGAAATGTAACAAACATTATATGAAATTAAATTAATATTTTTATATATATAATAAATAAATGTAATTTCTATATTACATTATTATTGGATATTTAAATTAATTAAAAACGGAGAAATATTATATACTTTAGAACATTTTTCATGTAAATTATTTTATAACTGATGAATAAATTATACAAAAATACACAATAAAGATGATTCAAATGTAATTAATTGGATTAAATAAAAGTAAATAATAAATATGTACATTTTAATTCAATTTAACTAATATTAATTCTTTGTAATTATAACAATTACTCACTATAATTGATGTATTACAAAATTTTTATTTTCCACAATTCCTTAAAAAATGAATATTTCCATAAAAATCACAAATGCTAACCAAAAGTTATTTTCTATATTACAATTTAAAAATTGATGTAAATTTTTTCAAAAAAAAATTCTATAATTTCGAAATATTAATAATAATATTTTTCAACAAAATTGATAAAATCCGTTTTCGAGAAAAATATATCTATGATGAATAAAATTCCATTATGAGAAGTTGTGTTATTTTTTACCCAGAATTTAATGATACATAATTTTTTAGTAGGACATATATATATAATTTATAAATCAGTTAATATTATAAATTACTTTATTATTATTGGCATGGTTAAAATGGATATGTAATAATGTTTCATCATTATTTTTTGGATTAATTTTTCATGTTGTATATGATAATGAACATAGTCCTATTATTTATAAATCTAAATTTCTTATAACCAGGATTTAAAAAAACATTTTAAAACCATTCCCCAAATTTTTAATCCATTTTTATAGTGAATAATTAATACTTCAAAATTAAAAAAGTATTTCAGATACAAAACCACCTATAAGGAATTTCATCCAACACCAAGTGTTTAGAAAACTGTTTTGTATGAAAACCCAATTTAAAAACATGTCTCTCATTAACTAAAATGGAATTTGTATAAATTAAATAATTTTCATAAATTAAACCAATGGAAATTATCATTAACATAACATATTTTATGATTTCTAATTATTTTATATTTAAACCTACCTCACGAATAGTTGAAAACTAATCAACTTCAATGAATGAGATTGGTAATGAGAATATCATCTCATTAGGATGATATATCTATAAGAATCAACATAATAATGATTTCAAATAACTTATATTAATAATATATTTCCCATTAAGGTTCTAATATCACAATAGTATAATACATCAAGTTATGATCTATGTTTGATATAGAAAACCATGTGAATAATAGAATTTTCCATGAAGAGATCCATCAAGAAATAATGAATTATATAAATAACAATGTAATTCTATCAATAATACATGTGGATAAGCCTATATAGAACTAATAAAGGTTTAGATTATTTTCAATGAACATTACGGTGTGTTTAAAAATAAAAATAATCAATTGAAATTGGTTAAATTCCAAAATTTTATCTGTTTAGATCGGCGTAAATGGTCAATCCGTTCGATTAGAAAACAATGCACCAATCATGCATGGCCTGGGTCCTTTGAAAGAATGGGAACATTGTTTCCTATATATGAGTCACATGGTTTAAAAAAGAAATTATTAAATTATGTGACACCCTATGATATCAACCATGACACAAACATAGGCTCTTTGGAAAGCCAAGTGTATGAATAACTGTATTCAAACCATGAAAAAATCATTGGGGACACTATAGTTTCATATGAAACATTTATCACATGGTTAATACTAAATATGTGACTTAGTCATGTGCTCAGTCCATTATCAAAAAAATATTTTTTAATCCTTGCAATCATAGAAAACATAAAAAGGGAATCAATGATAATCCAATCTCAAAATAAATCATACATGTCATATATATGGTGTCATAGGAGGAGTGATAACTATTCATATGGTGTTTTGGTCAAGGTAGTGTTTCGTTCATGTTGAGGTAGTGGTAACATGGAAATAAGGGGAGGGGAGGGTGGGATTTTCATAAAACATAATGGATTTTTTCATAAAAATATATATAATAACATATTTATGATGGGTATTTATATTAAAACAACCATTTAATACATAACATAGTGATGCATTTGAAAATAACCACTACAACGGGATAAAATCGATGTTGATAATTGGTTTTTGAAATTTACAAAATATAACCACTAAAAATATAAATTATACTACGGAGAATATAATAAGAAATGACAAGGTATTTTTAGAGATCATTTCATTCCAAATTTAATACATAACAATTGATGCACATGAAAATCACCAAGGTATAGATTGAAGACATATAACTATATAATAATGTAAGGAATATTCATTAGTTCAACTGTATCATTTATTAAATGATATGATTTTAAAAAACAATATGTGTCAACTAAATATTAAAATAACATTAGAATAATTTTGTTGATGAACATTTCTCATCATTCCCTATCCATCATGGAATTATATAGATTTATAAATTTCAATGGAATCATTTATGGTTTGTTAAAATAATGTGGGATATTGGAGAGTATAAATTTTGATGATTAGTCAGAAAACATGTTAATTATAAATGTTATAAGTCTATGGGAAGGATAAAACTATTACCCATTCTTATATGGATTTGGATGAATATTACTATGTTTTCCATTTTATGTCTTCCAAATACAGCTATTCGTTATATATTCATTTGCTTTTTCATTGATCATCATTAAATGTTCTAAAATTTCATTATTATTTGATAATATTTCATTCTCTCTAAACCTTCCCTGATTTAATAAAGAAGTGGTGAAGGTATATTGAGTACCACTATACATTGTATTTGAATGATATCTATGGATTCCCTACATGTTATGAATAATTTTACAATATAAATTTTATAATAATCTATAAATTACATAAACATATCATCATCAAATTGACAATTGATATAAAAAGACCATTCATAGCTTTAAGAATATGAAATATTCCTAATTGATTAAATTCATTAGAGGTTGGGAATAATTGTATACCATGGTGTTGTTCCTATATAATAATACATTCCATTATATAATTCAAATGGATCCATATGATGCTATGTAAATGAAGACGTGTAGAAAAATAGCATTTGGGGATGATGTCAAAGAGAATATTTTATTGGGACCAAAAAACTATAATTGATTATTACAGAAGAGTCATACCATTTTGTGATAGATTAATACTTTATAAATTTGATATAAGAGTTCGAGTAGTAATAAAATGTTAAGTTTTTTGTTTCTATTTGACGAAAAGGTATTATTTTGATCATCATTATAGAAGTGGGTTATAAGATCATAGATTATTGGACACTTTATACATAGATAAAGTGGCCCCATTAGAATTTTTGATCATATGGAGAATGTAGATTATGCTATTACACCTCCAACTAAACTTTACTAAGTGCATGATATGTATGATGCATCCCATTTACTGATGTACATTCCTAAACAGCCACATGTACTATAGCCAAAAGAAGAACAACTAGGACATGATATCTCCCCATAAAAAAAATTGAATGATTTGGTAAAAGTGATAAAGTATTACAAAAAAGGCCACTCACCTAGATAATTTTCCCTAGATAATTCATAACATTGGGGAAGAAATGTGGGAAATTTTAAATATACTTTGACTAATTTACCATAATTTTTATTTAATAGAGTAATGAAATTTTAAGGATGAAATTATTTTATGGTGGTTGATTGTGACACACCATGATGTTAGTATGTATTTCAATTATAATAAATCATGTTTTTTGATATCACGTGACACCTGAAACATCAGAATAAAATCAAAATTTAATTATTTAATTATTGATTAACACTATATTAAAAAATTACTTGAATTATAAGATATCTGAATAAACAAAATTATTATGATTATTAATATAATGAAACCTGATGTATATAAAAATACTAAGTGGTTGAAATTTTCATTTTTATCAGATTCTATTATGATTATACAAAAAATTATTACTAAATAAAATAGATAATAAATTAAAATTATAACAACCATCATTGGAATGAAATTTTAGAATATGATGAATTAAATACGGGATGCCCATTTGACATATATATTAATGTAATGTGGTTATTATATATTTGGCCATTTATTATATCATTATTGGACATGCTATTGTTAGATAAATGGTCATTGGATATATTGTTATTGGATATACATCTTTCCCATATGTAAAGTGATGTTTTTTTAATTTTAATTTAAAAAATAAAAATAATATAACATTTATATATAAATAATCATTCTTGATTTAAATATAAAATAATTTTTTTTTAAAACCATTATAACAAACATATGTATTTGAATTTTTTAAATATGAATATTATTATTATTATTTTTAAAGATCTATTTTATTTAATCATAAAACTAAAATAATAATTATAATATAAATAGATTCAAACATTTATTGTTTATAAGGTCACTATTAATGTTATTTCATTAGAATCTTATTTTGTTAAAAAGGTGATATTTATGAATGAATTTTTTTTCCTTATTAGATATTAATTTTATTTCATACTAAATTAAATTGACCTTTTTAAAGGATGATTATACTAATATTTAACATTTGAATATATATGATAATAGATTCTAATTAATATAATTTGTAATTGAAAAGTAATATCATTAAAAACACATTATTTTAATCCCATATTTATACAATAACAATGGTTTCGATATATTTCATGATTCTATTTAAAATATGAATTTATCATATAAATAAATTTAAACAAATTATATGTATTCTAAATTTTAGTCAAAACATATAAAAAGTGAGTATGGTGATAAATTTATATTTTTTCTATTGAAAAAAGATTCTAACGTAATACGTGAGTTATAATAGTGATGTTAAAATTGTGCAATGGAGGTTAGTTAAATACTTATATCCTAAAATATCTCCAAAATTATCTACAATTTCTTTTATGTTGGGATGAATGGCCAAATAATTTATATTTCATCATTACATGTAAAAAAGATAACTATACCCAATTGGGAATGTGTATTTATGTAAATACCACTCAAAATAATCATACAAAATGAACCCTCATAAACCCCTCACAAAATCCTATATATATTATGGTATCTATTGAATCCATAAAAAATTTCCCTCTCATAACTACTGAGAACAATTTTAATATCCTTCGGTTCAAAAAATAGACCTAGTTATTTTATTTTGAATGTAGTTGTTTTGAAAAAGATTGGATTTACCTATATACCAAGTTCATCATAGTCATTTTTGATTTCCATTACATCCCCAGTATTTATGAATATCAAAAAACACTATAATGATTTTTTATTAACATATATATTATTCTATGAAAATTATATTATAGAATTATAACAATATACTCTTAGTCGTTCATTATTATATCATGTTATTTTTACGGTCTATTAAACCACCTAAATGAACAATGTTATAATGGGTTCACTATTTAAAATATAAATGAGTATCAAGACATTAATAATGTTAATATATTATATTAAAGATTAATTTATGTTATGAATATGGATTTTTTGTGAGGGGAAAAAATTGAATTGTATTTATAATGAAAATTGTTGACATTAGTAAATTAACAGAAACATACCAATTTGGATTCAATTCATGAAAACCATACCCAAACATCCTATAAAATAATCTTGAAGAATAAAATAATAATTAAAGTGTAATTATTAAACAACCTTTTGTGATCCAGTAATGATGATATTATTTACAAAAGTTATGATAAAAATATCGATTACAAAACATGTGTGAAACATTCAAAATTACAAGCATTTTATGACGAATATAAACAATAACAAACTAATAGAGGTGTAATAAATTACTATAATTGAATATTTTATAAGTTAATATATATGAATGTGTTTCTGAAATACTTTACTAATTATTTAATGGTTATTATATAGTAGGTTGAATCACCTCTATGAGGTCAAGATTTAAGGCAAGGGTTTCTTTTCAAATATCTATTTGAAATAGATAATTTCTATCTCTAAATACCATTTCCAATAAAACATATGTAATTTCAATGTAAAAAAAATTATTTTCTTTTATAATAATTACTTATTTTTAATAAATGTTTCCTTCACATTTTAACACCCTTTTATATAGAATAACTCATATTTTTATTCTTAGTTGTATATAAACTATATCTTCTTTCCAGTTGACAATCATTACACTTAATGTCATCAATTCTCATATTATTTTATTTATTTATTTATCCATTATTATATTTACTTATTTCTAAATTTTATATTAATATGAATTTCTATAAATAATATATTTATGATTAATGTTTAATAATTTTTTGTGTTCATTTTCAGTAACCATTTTTCTTCAACTAAATTTACGATGTAAATTACCCACATTTAAATTTTTCATCTATGTAATTTTTTTAATAATTGTAACATTAATTTTATATATTATTATTTTATATCTTATTAATTTTTACAATAAAAAATAATTATGTTCTAGAAGAATTTTTTTAATTTTCCCTAAACAATTTATATCATTTTTTAATTTTTTTATTGATGTAAAAAACCTTTTAATGCATCATATTTTTTAATATACGATAAGTTAAAATATGAATAATATTTTGGATTTACTCATTTTATGGATGGAAAATATAATAAACCAAACATAATTAATTAATTATGAGATTTTGAAGGTATAATATTTTTCATTTATATGGTTGTTAGGGTCTGAGAAGTTTTGGATGATCTCTATTATTTTTTTGGAGTGATTGGGATTGAAATAAAATATTTTTGATATGCAATGGGTAATAAAAGGTTTGAACATGATTACTAATAAAATTTACCCCCAACATGGTATCCATGTAGGGGTCCCACCCTTTTAATTAAGTCGTTTTAGGAAAGAATATCAATTATGCTAGAGGTCTGTGGAAAATAGGATAGATTACTCACACGGGCCACCAATTGTGTGTCAAATATGAACCTATCCAAGTGAGGGGGTGTACCCTTGTAAATTAAGAAAACATGATATATGCATGGTTTTTCAATCCATGTGGATAGACGTGAAAGAGGGGTTCTACCAAAGATATATTTGTCTCATGGTTAATGCATGGTTCACATTACCTTCCAACAAAAATTGGGGGCCCTGATTAAAAAGGGGAAAAATTACTCCTTTCCCCAATTTTATTTTGACTATAAACAATCCCTTACCATCCCTACTCACATTGTATCTCCTTCCCATACCAAGATCATTTCCCATCCTCATAAAATTCAATGGTTCTTCATCATCTAGACATTTAATCGAATGTCATCAGTAAAATTTCATCATCCTAAATTATTCTACGATTCCTCTTTCAATATTTCCCAATTTATTAGTATGTATTTAATTCTATTTAAATGAGAGATCATATAACCAATTATCATATTGTTTTCCTATTATTTTTTTCTCACTCTGACTCAAATTAGAGCATTATTTTGGGTGAGTGAATTATCTTGATCAAGAGGTTGATGTTATATATATTTTACCTTAATGTCTTTATTGATTATTAACTACATAAATGTGCCATGTGGAAAATTTTACATACATCGCTTATTTAATGTAAAATTAATTATTTAATTTCTACTTCCAAAAATTAAATATTCATTTTTAATTTAATTTCAATGATTGATGATTTTAAAATAAACATGAACAACATATTTATGTGTCTAGATCATATTCACATCACCTATTCTTCAGTTTAGAAAATTAAATAACACCTTTTGGTGTTTTTAAATGATTTTATTACAAAATATAGAATAATTTTTAAACACTATTACGGTTTTTTGGATCAACCCTCATGGATGAAATGATTAAATTGATATAAATGAATTTTGATATGGAATTAGTATGAACATAACCTTATTTAATAATTAAAAATACATTTAATGGACTGATCATGATAGTTCACGCCTCAAAAATGTTTTTTCACTTGGAATATATTATATCTTTTTAAAATCATTGTAATAACTATTAGGTTGTCAAGTAGGACATAATTGGATATGAAAATAGGTCAAATTAAAATTACATTGTGTATTGAGATATATCCAGATCCACTTTACATAACACCTTTATTAAAGGCTTATAATGAATGCAAGAGTATCTCATAATTTGTTATTACTAATAGTCTTTTGATATTGTTTTTGGATATGATGTTTCACATCACCTTGGATTAAGATGTTAAATTTGTAACTTCAAATAATTTTTTTTTGGAAATGACGCTTTGTGCCGCATGGTTAGGAAATTAGATATGATGTTTCACATCATTTATATTGATGTTTGAGCATGGATCCTGATATAAAATCTTTACATGCTTGGGATGATGATCCTTATTTAAAATGAGACTCTTAATATATTATTTCCATTTTTATAAGTGGGTTCCTTACTTCTATACATATGGGCCTCACTGATTCATGTATATCTATGAATATATATATGTATAAATATATGTATATAAATAAATGATATAATGTTAACATATATCCCATCATAGGTGGAACTAGATAGTGTATATTGGGTTTCCTTTATGAAACCCAAGCCCAAAACATTAATAGTTATTTATTAATTGTAGATTTTATTATATATAGGATGTGATTTATTTAATATTCATGAATTAGATTAGAGTAGACACCTTTGATGGTATCCTATAGAGTATATATCACTCCTTGGACATATAATTGTTTAGTACATAGATAGACGTCATGGATGTAATATCATGAATCTATATAGTCTTTGTTCGTGTTGTATCCTCGCTACTAGGATAAAGCATGGGATTGACAGCTGAGCATGTACTCAGGTTTCCATTTATGGATATTTTTTTACATTAATCTTTTATTATAGACAATTTTATGTATAAATTATTATATGTCCACATCCATTTATATTGTATCATCACATATACATAACTGGATTTATATTTAGCACTTACCATTTTATCTATTATTAGTCTATTCAACTTATTTTAATTTATTATTTTTATACATTTTCTGGTACTAGTCCAGTGGTTATACTCTCCCCACCATACCATCAAAGGGTCCATGATGCTAGTTGTCATCCTATGGAATACATGGAGGAGATCATGAGGTAATTGAATGAACAGGATTAAGGAACCATTTAGGTGGTCTCCAGTTTGAGACATTACATACTGTATCAAATCCTTATTTTCTATTTTAAAACTATTGTTGGTAGATAAAATGGAGACTATTAATGTACAAGAATTTGGAAATTATCCCATGTCTGTGAGTGATCAACCCACACATGGGGGAGATAATATGATTTAGAGGATTGTAATATCATTTTTTATGTTCATTATTCAAAATATTTATTATTTTTACTCGAGTTTTTGATTCACTTTATGCTTCATACCAGTTAATGGGATTTAATATATTTATTTTTTTAAATGGTAAGGATGTAATGCTACATGAATAATTATATACCCATTTAAATTCATATGAATAAAAATATACCATGCAATTTATATTTTATTTATTGAATCACTGATACATGTCAGATGTTCTTTGTGTGATAGAGTAGTGTGCTTATATTTTTATCATGTTTAAGTGATTATTTTCACATTATAATATAAACACCAAGATGTGTGATAAATTTCCAAGTTCATATTTATTTGACTCTATTTAATAGAATGCAGTTTTATAATTATGATATCTGGTTAGTCAAATAATCTTCGTACATCAACATAATCAATGTATCCCTCATATAATTATCATGATATTTTATTTGACTAAATGATTGTGGCATATTGATTCATGGACCATTGGTTCAATGGGAAAAATCATTAGAGGTTTTGATTAAATGGCTTCCAATATGATATTTATAAATTTTATGTACCTATATAAATATGGTAATGGTAACCCATATAATAAATTAATTTTATATAGTAATTTTATATTATGTGTCCAAAGGTGAAAACTGTGTTGTAGTTACAAGGATAGAAATTTTACATTTTAAATAAAACTGAATCTATAAATTGGAAATGGTAATTCATCTAACGTCACTATGATATATATATATATATACACATTAAATGGGTGAATTTTAATTTCAAGGTAATTTAGTAGATTTAACTAAAACCAAATCGTTGCCTATTGATTTTTATTAAATGGGTTTTATAATCATCTTAAAAATTATGTACATTCTTATGTTGCAAATGATGGCCCATATCACTGAATCCCTAAATACTATACTCATCCCTTGTAGGTGAGTTTATATATATTATGACCATATTAAATATCCTTAATAGTGTGATCAATATTTATTAAATCCACTACTATTTCGTTTTATTATATAGTTCAATGATTTAATGATAGGACATTGTCATGTCACCATTATTTTGATATTACTTTTTACTTAATCCCATTGGCGTATACTAATGTTATATAAGGATTGTTATTTAAAGTATCAACACTCAATTATAAGGTGTTACATATAAATTTAAAGTAGAATCATATTAATCTAATGTCCTAAAAATGATAGAGAACATGTGGTCTGATTTGGCCCAATATGCTATAGTCAAGTGAAATTCCAATCACAACATAAAGGTGTTTTCCTCTATACTATGGTATTATCCCAATTATTAAAAATTCCATAATATGATAACACTATGGTCGGATATGTGTTTTAAATGAAATTGCGATATTATATTCCCGTCATGTTGAAGGGAGTCATATAAATTATGTTCTAGGAGTAATTACATTTATAACTGGTGCATGAGTTCAGTAATGAAAAAGATTGATTTAGGATCTATTTTTATTTATTTTTTACATCGTTTTTTAACAAATGCCTCTAATGTTGACATAAAATATAAGATTTTTGGGATCTAATTTCAAAAATCAACACTGAAAATGATTCCATGATTAATTTTTGTGTGTCAGTTATTATACTAACTGAAGCCGAAAATCGCGTGCCACCCTTTTTTTAGAGTCGGTTTCTTATAAACTGCCACATAAAATAATTTTCGATGTCTGTTTATTAGATAAATAATCACTAAAATTGTGAAATTTTTTTGAATAAAATTTATGTCTGTATTTATGAAAATCGGAATCAAAAGTAATTTTTTGTAGAAAATACCATATATTACACTTCCAGAAATATCAAATTCTCTATTAAAAAACACATTACAAAGGAATAAAATAGTTTTTATCATTGACTAAAAATATATTAAATCATACAAGTTTTTATATAGTCAATTAAAATTACATCTATGTATTTTTATTATAAAGTATAATTAAAATATACATACCTGAAATTGATAACATTATCATTATTCATTTTTATTAATGAATTCATTTGATATCATTCTTTTCAAACACCTATTATAAAAAAATTGTTTTTTGAACACATGTTATTAAAAAAATGTATTGTTATTCAATAAAATTAGTATATACAAACCTAAAATCATAATCAGACTGAATAAATAGTTTGTAAACAAGGATTAATGATGGATACATTCCATTTTTTTATAATACTCATTATCATTGAATATCGACTGTAAAATTTAATGATATAAGATTAAAAAAAGAATACTATGTGAAAAAATATTATATTAATGATTTAAATAACCTTATCAAAAATCAATAGTTACCCATGTAGTGATTATCTCATACATTAATCATAGAAAGTAATAACCACATTCAACATTTATTTGATGATGATGATGATGCAGTTATAAATCATTAACATGATAATAATAACCAATATATATATAAATATATATATATTTCAGAAACCCAGAACAATATTTAATAGAAAAATAAATTACCATTACATTCACAGAATTTATAGAATTTTGTTTCTTAATCAACTTGTGTTTTTTCTTAAATTTGTTCCATGAACCACGTTTTCATATATATGAACTCATAATACATGAAAAACAATAATAATTAAACATAATGAGCTTATGAAAAACAAAAAATATTACATGTTTAATATGGTGGAAAAAAATTTACTAAAACACTCAGATATAGAGAAAAACCAATATAAGGTGCATTCACATGGGGAAAATATGCCTAACATCCAATACCACTAAAAAACCAAAGATTCATAATTAATGAAATTATAATTATCATTAGTTCATAATTATGTTTCTGTTCATACTTACCATGATACTTAAAAACCCATCATCAAATCTCATAATGTGATAATATCTCACATATATATATGTAATTATACTGGGATTATTCATATGTTGCAAATCCATGTAAATGTATTCTAGATCAATAAAACCATAAATGGACTTGTAGTCGTTTTGTAAAAAAAAGTGTACATAGATACAAAATTTAATAATTAAATATAGCTAGTCTATTTAAACCATCTGTTTATTAAAAAAATTAAAATTCAAACATCAATTTACTTATATAGAATACAACTGGAACACAATTAGTTCGAGATCTTCAAAATAAACTAGATGTATGAAATTACCTTTGAGTAATCAAAACTGATAATCTCATCCACATATATTAAATGTCATCTAAAACTCGTATATATTATTTAAGGAAGAAGAATCTTGAGATAATATTTTTATCCCATTAGAAATATCAGAAGTATATATAGTGGAGTGTTCTTAAATGTCTAGTTTCAATTTTGAAATTTATTATTCATCTAGATAATATTATATAAATTAAATTTAAGTATGAATTTTAATTAATTTTCAATAATATTTAATTAAAATTTTAATAATAAATATCTCATATGAAATATAACGAAGAAGAGAAGTTGGAAAATCTAAAAAATGACCTAGAAAATACCCAACTCTGGTAATATCCCCAGTAGGAAATCGTTGTAGAGTATTAGGATCAATAATATAAAGTATTGATACTCTAAAAAGACCCATTATTATAAAATGGTGATTTAATGAATCCCCCAAAAATATATGAGTCCTAACGCAACAATTTGTATAATAGGATCTCTACTAACCAACTCATATTATACTTTTTGGTCTGAGTGAGGATGTGGAAGATAAAAATTGGCAGGATGGGTAGGGTAGTATAGCTGGGATGGAGGTGGAGGATCAACGTAAGTATACTAGGCATGATGGGAAGGCTATGCAGATTGTGACTATCTTGCCATGTTTTCTTACAAAACATGCTGCACGACGGCTTGAATTTGATCACCAATAGACTATTTGAACTCTTTCATCTCATGTTTTAAGGATTCTATTTCTATGTATTTTAATTTCTTAATATGACAAAAAACATTCCAAATACTAACACCTACATTATATCCTCTAACATGGATGGGGTGTTCTTCCTTTCCTAAAGTAGTGGCATGGATATCCATCCTACCCTCAATGATAAATGAGCTTTGTGTCTCTTTCTCCTGATGTTCATCCTAAAATGAAAAATGAAAAGATATATTAGTATTTATAATTTATTAAATTGAAAAATTCTTGAAAAATAAATAATATTTAGTTAAAATTTAATTAGTTACTTTATTAGCTTCCTTAGTAAGATTCTTCTCATTTTTATTTCTTCTCACTCATTTCCATTTTTAATCTCTACTAGAAAAGATAGAGGACCAAATTGTACCTCTGCTAAACCACAACTAGATTAAAAACTTAATCCTTCAAATCATTCTTAAATCATTTTCTACTCTAATATGGATACACACCATGTGATAATGTATGAGGGTATATAATTTTCAACTAGAACTCTTGATGTGGATCTTCTGGGGGCCCATTACATAAAAAAAATATAAATATATAAATATATATTACATTTTACAATATAAAATCACTATCATACATGGAATTTTTCTTCATGAAATCTATCAAAAAAATTGGATTTTTGTATCTTAACATATATACAATTATTTAAGGTACTAGTTTTCCATCCTTTTCTTTTCAAAATAAATTGTTTTGTTAGTTTTGTTTTTAAATATCTCCATTAAACCGCTACTAAAGAGAGATGTAATTTATTGGTTTAATTTTCCCTAAAAATTGAATGTCATCTATAATTTAATAAATGAATATGTCATTTAAAATATTTAATATTCAATAAAATGAGAAAAAATAAATCAATTGAGATATTTTACCATCACGACCTCCCAAAGTTGTTGTTTCATCATCTTGTCTATAGACTTCCACCTAGGATATAAAATATTAATCCTACTACTTCTCTATATTGATATATAATTGATAAACTGAACTAAATTTAGGAATGTTTTTTTTATTATAATCATTAAAATTAATATGTAATCTCTCATCTCCACGATCATGTGATAGTTTTTGTAAACCTATAATACCAAATTTACAAACATGATAACTTTATTTCAATATATTAACTGGATAAGTCACCATTGATGAGGATGCATTAGTAGTCCAGAAAAAAAATTATAAATCAAGAGTTTTCTTATAATAAATAATTATATTACTGAATATTTTAAAATATGAAATAATAGATATACCTTTGTAGTAGATCCTCTCTATCTGTATTTGACATTGACACAATAAATTGTAATGAGATTTTTTTGTACATACAAATAATTAGAAAACATAACATTTTCAATCATGTATGAAAAAAATATGTAAAAAAAGAGGCACTCATTTGTATGTTTCAAAAAAATTTAAAATATGAATAATAATCAGAAAAATTTGGAGACTAATTTATTGTTTTCTCATATGTATTCATCATAGTCATTACATACTACATGCAATATGGCTACCTTATAGTCAGTATAAGTAACTATAAATCACATAATAGATGAATATTACCCATGTAAACAAATAACATCACCAACACCATTCTCCTCAAAAAAATGGTATCTTCTTTCCTTTCAAAACGACAGACCACTGATCATTTAATGGATCAATGACATTAAATATCTGCATTTCATGTGTCTCTATGATAAATAGTTCCACATTGTAATTAATTGTCTTCTAATAAACCTGTGTGAGTCCACAATAACTACGATTCACACCATTATTACTACCTACCTAATTACACTTAATCATAATGAATAGATATATTTTCTAATAAGTTTTCAATATATCCTCAAGAACTCCCAAATATGCATACGAATAAAAAATTGGGTTTTTATCTTTTTCACTTGAAAAATACGTTGCTTCCAAAATAACCATCACACCACTATTTTGAATGGTACTATTGTCATCCATCTTTTTTGTGTAAAATTTCTACCCATTAATATCAAAATCAGTCCATCTTATAACATTAATATATGGTCCCCCTGCCAACCATTTCAACATTTCGGGTGTAGATATATTTTTTTTATCATTTTCGCTTTATGAAATGAAACAAATGTCCATTTGTTCTCAATCATCAAACACTATTCATTCTTTTTTTGCATATCGCCTCTTTAATTTAGCAATATTTAATGACATATATGATTGAACATATTTTGTGTTGTCCAAAATATATAATTGTTCCTACACAACTTCATCACATTAAATAACCATTACATTTAGGCCTTGAATCCCTCTAAATTCACTAGCAATAGTAAAAAATGTTGAGATATAGGGAGACCAATATGCTTCACATCATAAAAATATTTAGTTCAGAACTTAATCACTTCTTCTGATACATATTTTAGAATAATAGAGGTGTCTGATAGATAAAAATGTTTAAGAATATCCCTTTACAATTTTCATATACCTTTCAAATTGATACATAAAACATAAAAATATTGTCACGCATGTTCTTATCTCATGCACAAAATGAATCATAATATAAACCATTAGATCAAAAAATATAGGTGGAATAAACCTTTATTGTTGAAAATCATAAGAGAAAATATATTCTCAAAATAATTTAATAAATTTTGATCCAAAACTTTGATACAAATTGATTTTTTAAAATTACACATCCCGATGTTACTTTTTCTCATAGTGGATGACAATATACCACATAGTGATACTGATATAAGTTATTTTATCAATACATGGATGTCTTGAGATTTCATAACTATGAAATTTTAATCCTTCACTAACATGAAATTTGTCACATTTGAGGAATATCCACTGTTTAATTTTATATCATACAATCACTAAAAAATTTAAACTTCTAGCACTTTCTTATTATGTGATAATCCAAAGGTAAATATGTTCTATTTCCATTCATAGTAGTAGATAACTCCAAATATATTCCCATTAATATGATGCCTAATCTATAATTCAATCCATCTATTGTATTTCCTTTTATGTTCAATAGAGTTCCAATAAAACTATCACATATATCTGTCTAAATATGCATAACATCAATGTTATGTTTTACCTCTAAAATACTCCTATAAGATAGTTTATGAAAAATAGAATGTTTCTTCAAGATATTATTTGAAGACCATAACTAATTTTCAATCCAAATGTTGAATCAATAATTTTCACCCTATTTTTACTTTATTCAATTGAAAATGGTGGTGAGGGAATATTCTATTCCTATAAAAAAATTAAATCAATTTCTAAATATATGATAAGGATTAACAATTTTAACAAATCATTGAGGTCTCCTGTAAAATGTATTTATTCCATTATAAATTAATAATATTAAGTCTCTACTTTAGAAATTGGAAATGATTTTTGTCTCTTACCACTATATCCAAATAAGATTCCATATGCATGAAAATTAATTTATACATAACATTAACATGGCATGAGAAAAAAATACTCTTTATTGTATGGATAAAAAACATTAACAACTTCCTCCCATAGAAATTTCCAATCATCAATCAATTGGGACAGTTACACAGAGATATCTGTTTTGGGTTTTTTGGGTCCTGAAATCATTTAACAGATCATAAGATATTTTTTCATCATATATATCTTTAAGAATACGCTGTAAAATACCAATAAAATAGGCCACAAACATTGTTATCTTCTTAATCTCTTATATGAATTCATTATATGTGTAGAAACTCCCATTCATAGATTTCTAACATCACATAAAAAATCTAGATATTTTCTATCAAATACCTCCCATTGTGGTGAGTCAGGAGGGTGATGTAATTTACTATCAAGGATATGTCCATCTAAATATAATCATATCATTTTTTCATCAATTGAAATTGATAATAGTGTCTTGAAACGATGAATTATTGGATGGTACCATATTTCTTTAGAAGGATATTTCATTTTGGTAATTAAAAAAGAATGAGACATAATTTATCAGAATTATGTAATGGTATTATTAGAATAAATTATTTGATTTATCATGAGGTTAGATGTCAGTACCTGAGAATGAATTTAATTTGACATTTTCCTTCATCTTATAGTGTCATGTTCAACAGGTAGTACTATTTGATAACAATTCATATTATTTCTTATAAAAAACAAAATCAATTGTTAAAGAATGCATATTTTTATACCCTAATCCCATTGGTTATAATATTTTATTTGACACATAATTGGAATAAGGAAGCATGTTTCCATAAATAATTAGCTATTTTAAAAGAGTAAGTATGTTTTAGAAACTTTTATCACTCCAACCATTAATCACATTCATGTTAACCAATATAAAAATACATGATAACATTGAATATTTAATACAACCTTGGAATATTTGTTTTTCAAAATCTCCATACAATCATTCAACACATGATATTTTTTCCAAAATCATGACACATAAACCATTAAGTAAATCTTCAATATGACCCTCTATCACATTATAAATATTGAATTCAATATTATCTATTGAATTTAATGTTCCTTCACCATTCAAGTTAAATATATATATATATTAACGAAAAAAACCACAAAATATGAGACGATCCATGATTTCTCTAGAGTTTAACATTCTCATATTCAAACACTTCACTAATAGGTAAAAAATAAAATTTATATTTTGAAAATATTCTTTAGAAAATTCTAATAAATCGTCAGCTCCTTTTTCCTATTCACTAGCGGTTCTAGATAAATTTATCAAATTTTGATCCATTAAATACCTGATATCGTAATATAATAGGCTAATATATTAAAAAATATAAACATTTATATATATATAAACTGATAAACAATAAAAAGAAACATATTAGTAAAAACTATTGATAATCAGATAGAAAACATCAGATATGAATCATAATTACAAATAGTAAACTTTTTATTTTCATATTCTATAAATGGGTTTTATTGATATTACAATTTAACTTTTTTAATCATATAACACTTATTAGTACATTTTAAACAGTTGTTTCATTAGTTTGATATAGTGTGTATAAAAATAAATGAATATTACATTAATTTATAAGTTTATTTTTCATAGTTGTTAGTAAATTGAGGGAGAAAATATAACTTAAACGCAATGGTCCTAATAGATATAAAATTCTAACATCTCTGCACTACACCTTTAATAGATTGAAATAAAACATTAATACTCTCACATAGCTGCTGAACAAAATTATGTTGTACTATAATAATAATATCTATCTCAAAATATAATGTTATATACTCAATCATACCATTTTTATATTCAACAATTGGACATTATAGTATAATTCTATTACAGTAAAAATGAAGATATATAAATCACATATACAACTAATCTAAATATACCAAATTTTATTTTTAAAAAAAATTTAGAGCATGTCTCTATTGTAATCAAACACCCTATCATACATGTTGTCTCACATAATTTTGGGTTGCCACTCTTTCCCAAAATACCCACTCCCTCTCAGATATAGAATAAGAAATATAATTGATTTTCAAAATTATTTTTTCATTATAAAACATAATCATTAAATTTTTATATAGAATTATACCACCGGGTTATTAAGGTAATCTCTATAAAATCCAATAACTGAAAAAACTCATATATATTACTAAATAATAAATAATTAATCTTCCAAAATAAAAAAAAACTGACAAAATTCAATTTTAACTTTTCCTTGATCCATAATCATAATTTCGTCCCTTGAATAAATTACAAGAATAAACACTAACTGCAAGATCTATATGAAATTGAAAATAAAAGGGATCATTATATATGAACAAAGAACTAAAAAAACACCATGGTTTGGGAAAAAATTTGTTTTCAAGGAGAATATAATACATGGATTATGAAGTAATTGAATGGGATGTATAATGGAGACCAATGATTGTGAAATTTGAAGAAAATCAACAATATGGCGTTAGAGATCACTGGTCATCTTCGCTATCATCATTATTTAGGAGGGATTCTTCATGAGTAGGAGGGTTTCATAGATAAAAAAATATCAGTTTCCCAATCTCAAAATATTTTAAAAGATTTTTGGCATTAGTTATTACAAAAAGCGATGATAAAGAGTCCGAGAAAAAATATTTCTCATCGATTTTTGTAAATAATGATGTATATTGTTTTGGTTTTTTATTTTTTCCATCAGGTTTTTTAAAAAACCCATGCCAAAAATATATCCCATAGTGTTTCTTAACATGGGTTTTACTAAAAATGGATGCCAAAATCCTTGTATAAAAACTTTTCCACATTAGTATTTAGTAAATGAAATTCCAAAAGAACCCCGTGTATATATTTCTTATCTATCTTAAAAAATATGGTGTCATTTCCATGTGGTTAAAAACACTATTTCATGGACTGGGTGAATAAATTTGAGCCTCATTAATATTCAAAAAAAATGAATCAAAATATATTTTTGAAATCTAAATATATGGAAATATTCTTATATTCAAAACTTATGTGAGGTTTGTAAAAATATTTTCATGATATTTTTATTGAATGGTAACATGGATGTAACACACATATCTCTTCAAACAATGTTTTACAAACAATTCTTCTTGGAGAGGGATAAATGTACTCATAATTCTTTAGAAATATGAAAAATTAATGAGTTCAAACATGAGTTATTGGAATAATAAGTGAATTCTTTAGGCTATTCATCATAATATAGGATACTTATTTTAAAAAGAACAGTCAATTATGAGAGATGATTGTGGGATTAATGTGTCCTAATTACGGATGTCAGAATCATATAATTATTGAGATTAATTGGTTATAAATTCTATGGTCATGTGCGAGTACTACATTGTTTTTGTAAACATTATTTTTAACTGAAGGAGGGATCAATAAGTAATCAACCAGGATAACAACCATTTGGGATAAATTTTCTCTATCTTTTAAATATCTATTTATGGTTCATTTCATACAAGGATACATATGGCCAAGAAGCCAATAATTGTATTAATGGGTGTCTTGAGACACTGGTGAAATATAATTTATTGTAAAAATTGACACAGGTGGTTCTCTTAGAGTCATAAGGTGGTTCAGTGAACTATGTGAGTTATGTGGAATTTTTTATGCTATGAGGTGTTACAATATATTAATGGAAGTTTTCTAGAGTAAAATCACATAGATTTATAGAGATGTTTGAGTTATCCTAGTGTACGGGGATGACATTAAAAGAGTACATGTTTTGGTAACACTAACAATTGGTATAGTTTTGAATAATATGAATAAAACAATTATCATGGTGAGAATGGATAGATAGAGCATAAGAAATATGTAGACAATATATATAATCTACAACTCTTTTAAGTGATGGTTTTCCCAATTTTTTAGTGGGAACATTGTCAATTTATTTTGGACATGTTTGTAACACATGTTTAGTGGTGGATGGAGCATGTATTATTAGATGAGTTATAATTATATTTATAAGTACAATAGGACATTTCATGGTTTGGTATCATCAAATCGAACATGTTTTAACATGTCTTTAAAAATAGTGAGATCCAATAAAAATGTCCATTTAGATTTGGTCAGAATAGATGTTGGATTCTTCAGAGGCATGAAAGCTTTACATCCTATTACATGAAATGATACTCAATATAAAAAATTTTGATGGGTTGTGATCACTTATATACACAGGATTCTAACTCAGGGTGTGTAAGACACCTAGGATATAATGATTCAAATGCATGTTAGTGGTTTCAATGAATTATGATGATAATATTTTTATAAAAACATTGATGACACCATGTGTAAAAAATTAAATAATGTGGGGATTTTTTTTAAAACCATCGTGTATTACCTAATAAGTTATTTATTTGTGGTTGGTTAATGATAAAACATTTGTTGTTGAAGATTATATTGTAATAGGAAGTGAGCTAGAGGTATTTTGACAGTTCTTCCCTATGCATAGTTGGATATGGTTGGTGGGAAAAAATGGTAGAGAAATAATATTTAATATAAATTTTTTTTATTGTTTCTTATTTTTAAATGCTGATATACTCTTAGTGCGCTCTTGGATTTGTGACTATCATTCCCCTTATCATGATATTATACAAGGAATACTGAGAGTGGACCGATCATATACAAGGAAATAATTGAAATTAAATTTTTTTTGAATAATAAAAAGATATTTTCATATTTGATCGCTAGGATCATGGAAAATCATAGAGGTGTTGAAAATCATGATTGATACAGGGATTCCTATATAAGAAACCCTTGGATATACCCTCTAATACCTGCCAATTCCTTTTTCAACAGCCTAGAGAAATAAATATTCATAATTAATTTAGTATTTTTTGTAATATAGATGTTAAATCTATGTACCGATAGCTCACATATAAATTAAATGTTATATTTTATCTTGTCTATGCTCTGGGGAATCTAATAGTTGATTTTAAGGTTACCCCTAACATGTAGTCGGGCTTAGTTAATGTACATATTTTATGAAGAACTAAGGATTTTAGATCAAAATTACCCTAGTGTTCATGATATGATGGGAAAACAAGAATGAAATTATTTATATGGTTGATGATGAACTGTATCATCCTTTTCATGTGATAAAATAGGTTAAATCTTATGGTTTTTCACAACTTCTCATGGAAAATGTGCCATAACCATTCAATCTAGTATTTGGTTGAATGTAAAACTATATTATCAAGTTGGGGACTAGAGGTATTTCCTTATAGGAGTATTAGGTTCATAATATTTAAAAAAAAATGGATAATCCTTAGAACACAAACTGGTGGTCAGTATAGGCTATTCTGAGGATATATAGTATTGTGAATTTGATTTGGATGTTAAAATCTAGAATCAATTGTTTGATCTCCTTGAGTAGGTTGGTGAAAGTTATGATAATGTGAGAATTTCATGGGTTATATTCGATTTGGTAATAATAATCATTATGTATTAGTTTAAAATATAAATATTGTATAATTGTTTTTAATTTTAGGAATTGTGTGTTAGAAGTGATGATTTCAGGCGCATTAGGCATTTAAAATATAACATTAAAGATTCCCAATAAATTTATTAATATGGGTAGGTATATTGATGTTTTAAATGTTCCAAAATAATGTATATGGATGACAATATTTATGGTGTTGAGGTTGTGATTTCATGTATTTTGGACTAGTTGAAATTTCCAATGGAGTTTTGAATTTTACATTTGGTGGATGGGTCGTACATTAATCCTAGCACCATAACATCCTTCCATGAATTTGAGAAATTATTATTTTTATATTAGTATTATGGAATGATATGGTTCCTAAGAGCTAATATGATTATTCTTAGTTATATATATAACAATTGTAGATATTGAAAGGTTAATGGTAGGTGCCCAGTTAGTACAAGGTTAGTGTTAACCATTCACCCCAAACCATACAACCCTATAAGGGTAAAACACATTTGAAAAAACCATGCAATGAAGGCCTAAAAAAGGTACTTGATGTATGAAACTAACTATATATGGGATCCAGGTGGGGTTATCATGGTATTTCTAACCATTCATGTAAACGAGGGGGGGGGGGGTTCCCTTCGATAATAAAAACACAAAAGTTGCACATTGGTTGTCAAACCATGCACCTAGATGTGTGAGATGGGTTCCACCGTAGGCAAAAAAAGTGAATTTGTTTTGAAAAAAGTGGATAATCATGTATCCAAACCATGTTCCTCATTAAAAATTGGAAAAAATTAGCATTCCCCATGTTATCTATTAAACATAAAACCTTATCTATCCTACCAATTTTCACAAACTCACCCTCCCAAACTAGGTGATTTTCCACTCCTCCCAAGAATCATTGGTTCATCCTCATCTAGGTAGAGAACATAATCTAGTTAGTAATGTTTGATCACACTATGTTATTATATAATTCATCCTTCATCCTTTTTCATTTATACATTACTTGATGAATACTATTTAAATGAGATCACATAAACCTAATTTCCAGGGAGTCTGTATATTATTTGGATTTCTCTTGTTACAAATTGAATAAAATCTTTATAATGGGTTAGATAAGTGTCATAAAACTAGGGAGGTACTATATGAATTTTACCTTAATGTACTACATATTTATGAAATATATAATTATTCTTTGTTTTACATTTATAGTGTGTTATATCATAAATATAAAATTAATTATGTATATTCAAATTATTAAAATAATATATTTACTGTGTTTTTAACACCACTGTTAGAGGTTGTTCACTTCAAATTGAACTAGTCCTTGGGGTGTGTGAATTATATTCCAACCACCTATTCTTTGTCAAAGAATTATATCATCAATTTAATGTGTTGTTTAAAAAATATTGATTGAAGTGATTGGCTAAATCTTTAGTCAAAATGGTTGTGTATTGGATCATCACCATATATGAGATGATTAAAATAAATTAAATATAATGTGATATAAAATTTGTTTGGAAATGGTATTCTGTAATACATATACATATATTGAATTGAATTACCTTTATGGATTGAATTTAAAAAATGGATATTTATCAAGAACTAAAATTAAACATTTTACTTAAATAGTAAGAAATGTTTCAGAATAGTTAACATGTTCTTAGTTACACATTACTTGTTATTGAATTGAAAATTAGTATGAATGTTTCATTGACCCCATGTACTATAAAATAAAATCTTCTAGAACTGTTAATTATTTTTCCCTGATCGAACCATGGGTTCCAAAACTAGGAATGAAATATAGAAGTGAATGGTAAAAATGAAATTAAACATTTCCTTGAGCGATATTCGGTTTCACAATATATAATGCCTTGGTTAAGGGAACATATTGAAAGTGGTATTATGTTATACATGGATGTTACTAAGATGGTATGGTTAGTGTTTTTGGATATGACATTTCACAATCCCTTGGTCTAGGATGTTATAAATGAAATGCAACATAATTTTGGGTTCTTGGACATGATACTTCATGCCTCGTGATTATGATGATGGACATGATGTTTCACATCAATAATTCAGTAATTTCCGAACAACATCTTCTATCACCCATTAAATTTATTGTTTCATCGACCCCTATTTAATATCAAATTGTAAATATATTATTATTACTACTATAAGTGGTTTCCTTGGATATACACATTGTATACTAATTGGTCAACACATATATCTATATATATATCTCTCTCTGTGTGTGTTTGTGTTTAGATATATCAATATATATTCATAATGTCATGTTCATAAATATCACATCTTACAATGAAATAGGTATTGATGGTTGCAATTACATTTTATGAACCTGAGACCAACTCATTTACATTTATTAATTCAATGAATTAGTTATTTTACATATACTCTTATTTATTTTATATTCGAAAACTACAGTTACCCATACAAAATAGGTGGCGGCCAAATAGTTTTAGGTCACATCATTTTTGGGCCACCATTTTGAGCATGAATAGATATAATGTTTTTATGATCAGGGTTCTTATAAAAACCATTCTCTATAGTACACACTTTAACATGATTTATTACAAATACATGCACTTAAGACAACACTAAGGATCAATTTGTCTAGTTTCATGGTATATTATGGACATTAAATGGAAACATAAGAATTTAAACTAAATATATTTTATGAAGACATCATTTACATGACCACAACATTCCTTTGTACATAGAATTGCATGGGATAACCTGAGCGCATACATTAGAAAGGACTGAGTTATAAATCCTAGTAAGGGATTAAACAAGGAATGACATGGAGAATAAAATACAAGTTAGGAAATGGGCATTTTATTGGATCATAAGAGAAATATGAACGTAAGGGCATGATAAATCATTATTACTATAATAAAGAAATGACGAAACAATAGTTAACATGATATTATCATGAACCAAGGATCCTTTGATATGGAGCAAGACCAAAACCTCATTGAACATGAATTGTAATGAGTAAACCATCATTGAAATAGACATATCATGATATTAATCTTTACCTTAAGCATTGGAGTGCTATCTGGGGGAACCCTTCTTAGTCATTTAAATTCATGCATAAGTGTGCCACATAGATCCTATGAAATGGATTCATTTAACATAATCATTTATTTCTGGATAAAGGAATGTGGAATTCTTAAATGGAGCACTATAATAAATAATTAAATGTGCATAAATGATAATACACTTGATAGAATAATGGGAATTGTATTCACTACACAATTAATTGGCTTGGAAAATCGTTGTGCAATTTCAGCAGCATAACGACGTGACATAAGAATTCATAAAAGTTGTTAATGAGAGAGAAATGGGGATCTCATCATATGTACATCAAAAGGAAATTAGGTTTGTAATAAATAAACATATCCCAACATATTTATTGTAATTTATATGTATAATATAAATAATTTCTAGTATCTAAATGGGAAGAGATAAATTCATTAAAGAATCTTTTAATGGTAACGAGTGTACATGGGAGGAATTAATGAGATAGAAAGAGGTCTATCATCATTCAAACATAAGGAGGGATGTATAGGGGAGGTGATACGTCATTCCCCAAAATTTTTAATTGAAAAGACAAGTGTATAGAAACACAATGAAACTTGGACAAAAATGGGAGAGGAAGAAATCCCTTACATGGAAGTGAGATTCCAATGTCTTGTTAGAGGCTATAGAGAGGATTATGGTGAGATTACGACCCCTTGGAAAATTATAGAGATACAAGGGAAGTGGTTGGTCTAGGATCAAATGGTTTTATTGAAGAGGAATGGGATATTGACTTGGTGTATATAGGAATGGGAAGGGAATTCATTATTATTTAGGTTTTGGACAATACACAAAAAATTAATCAAAAAAAATTATCCCATGGGTTTTCCAATTGTTTTTTTATAAGGGAGTGAAAAATTTATGTTATAAGGCCAATGGCCCAACATATTATCATATTAGGCTTGTTTATGTGGAGGTGAGTCACACTCTCGTGGATATTATTTTAAAATGATAAAATGTTTTAAAAGTATTGAAGGGTACACTAAGGCTTTGTAAAATAAATAAAACAAATAAAAAATCACATTATTTTAAAGGTAAAACATATATTGGAAAAAACACTTTT
Organism: Viscum album; assembly: GCA_963277665.1. Classification (NCBI taxonomy): domain Eukaryota; kingdom Viridiplantae; phylum Streptophyta; class Magnoliopsida; order Santalales; family Viscaceae; genus Viscum; species Viscum album. The sequence goes on along the minus strand of OY728159.1, from coordinate 831,261,825 downwards.
ATAATATTTTCTTACATCACTATTGGGTTATTTGGATGTTATAAAACACATTCTATATATAAACAGTATTTAATTTTTACCTAAAAGTCAGACAATATCAATTTTTTTTGAAAAAATTCACTGTTGAGTATTTTTCATGTCCGGATTCAATAACGATATTCATTTTATCTAAATATTTTTTCCAAATATGTGAATTTTTACTTATATAATTAAAAACAACATTTATCAAAAATTCCTTGGTTTTGAAAAGAAACATCTTTCAAACATTAATAAAAATTAAAATTGTATTCATAAAAATTATATGATAATTTATAATTTAAAAAATTTATTCATTAATAATATTTTATTAAAATAATATTTAATTTAAAAATCCATTAATTAATAAAAACTAGATTTCATAATTAACTATTAACTAAAAATAATATTTCTTCTTTAAAAAATATTTATAAAGTAACAATAATAAAATGAATGTATATTCTTTATTATATAAAAAATGAACATAATAATAGTGCTAGGACCTCATTACATAACCCCTTATACCACCCATATAAGACCTAAGAGTACAGTGTGCGCTGGTGAAAGACACATGTGGTAGCTCAAATAACATCACACATATTGTAATCTCTATTAACGTCCAATTATCACGTAGGCAATTTTGTTGAAGCTTAACCTGCTAAAGCCTAGCTTCTGCTTGGTCCAAAGTAAATCCTAGGGACGATACCTTGTTTTTGAGCTCTAAAATTTTGGATTCATATGGATGGATTCTACTGTATGGGGTCATCCCTTCCATTTGTTAGAGTAAATTTGATTTGTTTAAGCCGTATATTTATAATAATCATGTGGTAAATGTTCAAAATCTATATTGGAAATAGTATCAAATATTAATGGTATTTTAAAATCCATAAATAGGAAAGAAAGTATAGGGATATGTTTTATATAACCATTTTACATAATAATACATTTAATTCAATCCAAAGGAATTTTCATTAATAAATGAATGGGTCGATAAAATATTCCCCCCTAATGAAATTTTTCCCTAAAAATTTCATTTTTCCCATAAAAACATAGATGAGGGTAACTCTTCTTCATCACTTTCTCTGATTCTGACATTGCTTCATCAAACCTCATGTTTCACCACAACACCTGGATGGGGGGAATTATCTTATTTAATACAAATGTTTCCCTACAATCCATGATCTTCATAAGGTTTTCTTCATTGGATATGTCATTTTCCAATGGTACCACCTTTGTATTGAGTTTATGTGATGGGTCAGAAATGTATTTCCTCAAGATTGATCCTTGGAATACATCATGTACAAGAGACTGGTTTGGTGGGAGTGTTAGTTGATAGGCCACTGCTCTAATGAGATAAAGGCTTTCAAAAGGCCAGATGTACCTTGGACTAAGCTTTCCCTTCTTCCCAAATCTCATTACTCTCTTTTATAGTGATATGTAGAGGAATACAATATCTCCAACATCAAACTCTAGGTCACATCAACGATTATCAGCAGGGAACTTTTATGGACTCTAAGCATATTTAATGTGAAGCTGTATGGACTTAACCTTCTCCACCATTTCCTCAACCATTTCTGGACCTAGCTGTTTTCTCTCCCCAACTTTATCCCAACATTTTAGTGTTTGGTACCTCTTCCCATAAATGGATTCACAATTATCCATTTGGATGCTTGACTGGAAACTGTTATTTTTAGAGAACTCAACCATAGTAAGATGTTCATCCCATCCGCCTTTTAATTCTATTAAAAATTATCTCAACATTTCCTCAACTGTTTTCATAGTTCGCTCAAATTAGCCATCAGTTTGAGGATGATAAGACATACTACAGTTTAGATTAGTATTTAGAGCTTGTTTAAGATTCTTCCTGAACATAGAGCTGAATCGTGGATCTTGATCTGATAAAATAGATAGTGGCACTCTATTCATCCATACCACTTCTCTGATATATATCTGTTCTAGTTGAACTAATGAGAAATCCCCTGGAATTTTTATATAGTGTGAAGTCTTTGTAAGATGATCCACAGTAACTCAGATAACATGGTTTCCTTTGGATTTCATTGGAATTATGGTGACAAAGTCAATGGTGATGTTCTCTAATTTAAATGTAGTTATGGGTAATGGTTGCATCACCCAGCAGACTTTTGCCTCTAATCCTTCACTTGATGACATACCATGCACATTAATGTATACTCAGTGATATACATCATCATATTATCTCACCCATAATGTTATCAGAGGTCATGATACATCACTGTGTTTTCTGGATGAATGGAGAAATTCGAACTATGTGCATCATCCAAAGGTTCAATCATTAACTATGGATTTGATAGAACACATATTCTTGCCCCAAATCTCAAAATTACTTCTTCATTAACATTGGAAAATGAGGATTTATCTATTATGATAGTTTCCATATTCATCATAATTCTTACATCATCAATTTGAGAATAGTTAAACCTTTCCAAAATAGACTGATGAGCAATCATTTGTGAAAGTATTGATGGTGTTCCATTCTTTATGATTCTCATGTCCATCATCATGAAATCTATAATATTAGATCCATTTCAATTCACCTCAATGATAGAATTTCTAGGTCATTTATACTTTAAGAATCTTTCACCTTGATTATTTTCCTAGAGTGGTAATGGATTGAGAAGTCATGGTTTTTATTAGCTATAACCATCTTCAATGGTGCATGTTCAACACTTTCAACATGAATATATACTTGAGGCTTTTTTGATCAGTATATACTACACACTTCTCCCCAAAGAGTTAATGCCGCCAAATTTTTTAAGAAAAGATTATTTCAGCCAACTCCAGATAATGTGTATGATAGTTTTGTTCATGAATATTCAATTGTGTTGAGGCATAGGCAATGACATTGTGATTTTGAATCAACACACAACCCATGCCCTTCTTCGAAGCATTAAAAAATACCCAAAAAATATCTCCACTTGTGGGTAGTGTGGGAACAGACACAATAATCCTTCTTTTGAGTTCAATGATTCTCTCTTTGCAATCATCACTCAATGAAAAATTGAATACCTTCCGATAAATATTGGTATGAGGGTTTGACCATCATGATAAATATTTCACAAATCGATGATAATATCCATCTATCAGTAAGAAGCAATGGTTATCTGTTACCAATTTTAGACTCATCCATCCCTCAATTTAATTTATCTTAAAAGGGATAAAACGATATCCCATTTCATGGGACGATATTACCCATGAATGAGACCTCATTTCCACATGAAATCAAACTTGATATACTTTTCATAAAACTTTTTATTTATCAAGGTCTCTAGTATAGTGCATAGATTATCCTCATTATCCTCCTTATTTTTTAAGTATATTAGAATATCATCTATAAATAGTACAGCTATTTTTTTGAGGTAATATCTAAGGACTCTTTTCATAATGTTTGTAAATATTTCTAGAGAATTAGTTATTCGGATAGGAATTACAATGAATTCATAGAGCCCATACCTTGTACAAAAATAAATCTTGGTCTATCCTCCTACATCACCCTTACATTGTAATATCACGACCACAAATCTACATTGGAGAAGTTTTGTGCTCAACATAGCTTAACGAACAAGTCATCAATTCATGGTAGTAGTTACATGGTCATTATTATGATTTTTTTATCTCATTATAACCAATGAAATGGCACATTGACCCATCCTTATTCTTGATAAAGAGAACTCTTGCACCCCATGGTGAATCACTTGGGTGTATAAAACCTTTATCCATTTTCTCATGCAGTGTTTCCTCAGCATCTCAAGATTCAAAAAAACAATTCAACACGGAGTGTTTGATATTCACAACACCACAGGTATATGGTCAATTAAGAATTCAACATCTCTTCTAGGAGGAAAACTATACAGGCCCTTAGGAAACATATCAGAAAAATAACTCATAACTGGAATGTATTCAAGGACGGTTTCTTCCATAGAACCCAATCATCTGATCCAGATACACTTTCTCATAGGGTAGTAATATCAACACATGAGATTACGTTTCTAAAAAATATTCATCCTCCTCCTTGCACATGTATAGAATCAGGGGTCAATTCGTAATATGAAGAGTGATTTCCCTCTCATGGAAATTTATGTTGGATCTATATATGGAAATCCAATATATTATAAAAAATTTATTAAATTCCACCAGAGGGACTACAAAGAGGTTTTTTGATATGTTCAATCCACAAAATTTGGTAGCGGAGGAGTTATATTCAGGGGTTGTAATTATTTACCCGTATGATGTTCTCATTGATATCATTACTTCATTGATTTTATGTTATGTTGGTATTGTTCTACTAAAGATTCAGGATATAAAACAATGTGTTTAACCAGAATCGAAAATTGCATTCGTTATTCTTGAAGGAATAACTAGCGTACCTATCACTACATCGTTGTTAGGGTTCACTTCAGTGGTAGTGATGGAAAAAGCTAACCAGTTCTACCTTGGAGGTTGTGTGTTTCCTCAGAAAACCCATGGCTTAAAGAACTGTTTTGAAAAGATCCCTGGTTAATTGTTGTTGACGCAATGAAAAATGTGTTGATTATAGAATGGAGTGTTCCTCTCCTCTGTGGTAGCAGCGGGGTTTTCTTGTCAGCAATTAATGGCCAGGTTCCCAGCTCTTCCACACCTAACACTTTCTATCATCCCCTTCATGAAATTTTTGAGGAGCTTCTTTCTACACCACTGGAAAGCGGGGTGAAAGATTTTATTAGCACTGTTGGTTTAATCTATAAGACTACCATACTTAAATTACAACTTATTCTTATTATCCCCATGATTTCCTAGAGATATGTTGATCTCTATTTCAACTTTTACAGAACATCAGACAATTTCCTCATACCTCTCAATGTCATGAATCACTATGTATTTCTGTAGGCTAGGATTTATCCCAACAAAGATGCGGCCAACCAAGTATTCATGGGTACCAAAAAATAGTAATTCATTTCATGCACGCCTTGTGATGCCATTTTCATACACTCTGATGAATTCATCATCTTTTTTCTTGATTGTAAGGATGCCCCATTCTATCTTTAGTTAGAGGGTCCATAAAAAATATTTATCCATTTTTTTTAAAATCCTTCTATTCCAACAACTTCATATCTTCTTCAGTCTTCATATTTTTTTTTATCAAAATCCCCCATTGATCAGATTCACCCTCCATATGATATGAAGTAAGAATAACCTTCTCTTTTTCATAACATTGATGGTTGAAGAAGATCTTTTTTAATGGATTTGATCCAATTGTCGTTGAATGAGGGACCCGATGATTCATTTAAAGTAAGAGGACTTTGTCCGATGAATCTCTCAATTGTGGCTTGTTATTTCATTGGGGGTTGAATGATCATCTCGACCCATGTTTCTATTCATAACATGTGTTAACTGAGAGAGTATCATGAAAATATTTTTGATTCCCGCTCCAATCTTATTTCTCATCTCATAAGAACAATCGTCGCATTTTTCATTATATATATTCCTAGTCCGAGTCCTCCCATTACATGCCATTGGTTGGAGTAAAATGAATGTTAAGGGTAACAAAAAAAGGGTAATCCAAATAAAAAAGGGATAAATTATAAATTAAATATATTAGCTTAACTTATGAATTTATAGGCTTCAATATATGTTATACAGAATCGAGTTCCCATCATATATTCTTAGGGGAATTTTTTTATTCCCATAAAAATTGTTCATACAAATATTATAAATTTATGAAAGCATATCCCCACAGTGTTTTATAACCAAGAGTGCAGCAATGCCTATTTTCATTCTCAATTTTCCATTCACGTATATCTCCAAGTGCAGTTTTTAGTATTTACCCCAAGATAATTTTATGCTAGAGCCACCTCATCTTGCCCATATCTAAACAAGGATATATTTTATTGATAAACCACTTACTCAATACTCACCAAAATTTTTGTATGTTTATATTAGACCTACTCTTATCCCAATGTCTTTCACTAGGTTTTTCTAATCCTAATCCCAAAAATAACTACACTTAACTTCTAATACTAACTATAACAACCCTGATAATTTTTACAGACATTAAAACGATTTATTATATAAATATTCGCAAAAGAAAACACTGGGGATCAAGAGTTATAATGTCTGGTTTAACTAGGGAATGTTGATGCCCCTTTCCATCACAGAATATAATGACTGAAAAATAGGATTACATTAAGCACAAATAGATTCATCCATTAAAGATACATCCAAAATTGGCAACGGAATGATCAAGAATTTTTTTGAGCATGGACCACAGAAGTTTCATCATGGTCGCACAAGTATAATTTCACCCCACATATTGGGAATGTAGGTGACTTTCACGCCCTATTTGATTTTCAAAAATGGACTTCAATGGCATATAAATACCCCTTGTCGTCCCCCCATTTTGGGGATGAGAAATTCCAAAAGTCAGATTTAAGCTCCCGATGCCTTAGTCTATACTCGAAGTCTTCCGAACACTTCTATGGTAATTTCTTTTCTAGAATGGAAGATCTAATGAGGGGGAACAAAACCTATGTGTTGAAATTCATCAAAACTTGCGTGCCTAAGTGTCTAACCCTTAATGTAAATGAAGAAACTTGCGTTCCACCTTATCCCTTCAACAAAACATCCACGCCACACTCTTTGAAGCCTTTAGGGATAATACTAAAGGCTTGAGACAAGTCTCACCCATGTATTTCTCTATGGGTTAACCATCGCGCAAGTACACTTGTGTCGCACAAGTATAATTGTGCGACCAGTACTTGTGCGCCCCAATAGTACTAGCATGCCTACCTCTTTTTGGGCTCCCCTCCTGCTTATTCAACTTTTTTCTTCAAATCCACCTCTCCTATTCAAGATTTAGCCTTCAAAACCCTCTTCAAATCCATTTTTGGCATGGTTCCTTTATTGGATTCCTTATCTAAAAGGAATTCTATAGAACATATCTCAAAACCTACTGATTTATATATCATTATGGAACTAAGGTGAGAGATTTCAATCATTAAACATCATCCTTTAAGATGAGAAGATCTTTTACCTGGGCATCCTCCTTAGGAGTATGCCCCCATGTTCCCTAACCCGGGCCTCCTTTTCAGGAGTAAGCCCCAGTCCAAGTTCCCTTAATTTGGGCATCCTCCTCAGATGTAAGCCCCAATCATAATTTCCTAAAACATGGGATTCCTCTTCTAGAGTAAGCCCCAATATCAAATTCCATTAATATGGGCATCCTCCTTTAGAGTAAGCCCCAAGTTCCTTAATTTGGGCCTCCTTCTCAAGAGTAATCCCCAAAGTCTCATGTTCTCATAACCTGGGCCTCATTTTTAGGAGTAACACCCTGTCTTAATTTCTTTTGATCTGGGCTTCCTTCTACGGAATAAAACCCAATCATAAGTACCTTCTAATTTGGGAATCCTTCTCAGTATTAAGCCCTATGTTGAGTATCCAAATTTCCATAAGGCACATATACCTTTATGGACCATGTTCCCCGGTTTCTTCTTTGATATAAATCACAATCCACGTCTATTTGGGTAGTCATACATATATAAGCCCCAATTTATTTCCAATGATTTCATCTTTCTTGGCACAATTGGCAGGTTTTACTAATACCTCTTGTTTCTCACACTGAGCATGACTCACGTGAGCATAGAGCGTAACTGTAATTATGAAATCATTCCTTGGGCCATCAATGATGCATAATCTTCAAACATATTAAATCGAACTATGTGGGTTCTGATTCCTTATCTAAACAAGTATACGTAGGTATCCCATATGCATGTACGATCCCAAATCTAAAATAATCCATGTGCTTTTGAACGACAATAAACTTCAAGTGCCCCACTGAGGGGCATTAAAAGCAGTATGGTTTTCATAATGACCAAGATACATTTATTTAATTTGTTGAAGGATACCATTGAATAAGAATCTCTAAAAAATACAAATGATTATCTATCGATGAGGAACCTCAAATACATATAAAAAAGTCTCTAAATCTCATACATATCAATCATTGATTGTCAGATCTAAAGGAAATCTCATTTTCATACTTGGTAATTTAATAAGGATTCACAAACATAACTCAAATCTATAATGCGAGTCCCAGAGTAGACAATATTTCCCCCCAAAATCGTGTGATGAGTCCGACCTCACATCCTCTCGACCAATGCAAATTCTTAAACCTCATCGATCCATAACTAATGAGCACCTACCATTGAAAAGTAGATCCAAATGGTTATATAATTATTGTATGATTCCGGTTCTACGAATAAACCCGTTAGAAACTGATTGGAATGATTGAACCTTAAACAAACATGGTCATCCCCATTTCTGGTGGAATCACAAAATGGTAAACTCGACGTGAATCCTTAACCAAGTAAAATTGATGTTTTACTTATTTGTTAGACCCCTATTTAAACTCAATGAGAGGGAAAAAACAATCAATAACATATGCACTCATCCAGAAGATGTATTTGCTGAACTTTTCTTGATTATGTATGTTATATCAACCATGCACTCGTTTCCAAGATCTCTTTGCATTACAGAAATGGCATCTATAATGTTCACACCTATGAATGCATCTGGTGCTACTCCTACTGGATCCTTGTCCCCTCTAAGGATGAAATCACCTACTCAGCGTCTTCAATACTGGGTATTAAATGAACTGGTTAAGTAATACAATCAAGACAGTACCAATCAGACACCGGAGGCCACTTGAAAAACCCTCTATGTCAACAATTCACCCTGGTTGTCCGGACAGCGACGACCAGTGATCAAGAAGTAGGTGGTGCCAACCACCGTCTCCAACCATTTTGGGTCGCTATCCACAGAACGCAATCACTCGTCCCTCCCATATTATAGGGAGGTGAAAGAAAAGGTCACTCAAGGCCTTAATTCTAGGAGAAACGAGTCCTTATCGAGGGTTCCCATCAACAATCTCCACCAGACTCATGCGGCAGTGCACCCTCAACATGATGAGGGTATCACCTTTAGAGGTTCGTCTCAGGTCCCTAAGTCCTGAGCATGCAAGATGAACCACCAAAGGAGAAATCTGGTCACCAGGGAGCAGGTTCATACTTCTACACTCTTTAGAGAATTCTATCAAGTGAACTTGATGGCAAGCATCGAGCAGGCATATACACCCGTCTGTCCTGATGTTCCTTCCCAGCTGACTCGTTTGGCAGCAACACGGCAATCCCAATAGGAAATTCCGGCGGAGTATTATAGTGAGGTATATACACCTGTTTATAACTAATCAGCTAATCAGTAAGCTCATCTGACATCAACCAATGATGCTCACCAATTTGATATGGTGGCAATTGATAAGCAAGAACATACACTTGTTTACAATCAACAACTCTGTCAGTAGTCTCGTCTACTAGTATTGAAGGAATGTCGTCAACCATACTTGATGAATAATACACAGTAGCCATATAAACATGCCAATATTATTCAAGCCTACCAATAGGCTCATTTGATAACATCTAGAGAAGTCGGTCAGAAAGATATGACGACAAATTTGGAGCAGAATCAACTCTCTTCCCCCACACATGAGTACTGTCAGAATTCACTGATAGGAAAAGGAGGATAAGAGCAGGAATAAACACCTACTCCAAGCACGGAATGGACGTACGTTCCCATTCTGACAGCATATGTAACCAAGAACATTCTGACAATGGTGAAAGAGCCAAAGAAAATCCCTTTTCATATTCAGGATGCTTGTCAGAATATTATAATAGCTTCAACATCATCACTGGGAATGAAATACAAATTTGTCCCTCTCAGTGGAGTGACTCATCAACATGTCACTCCGGAATAGATACAAACCTCTGTTCTAGTCCAAGAGGGTTGTGGGGCATACTCCCCCATGTCATACAAACAATCAAGTCAGAAACATACACCTGATTTGAATGGAGATAATTAGTTAACCTGACCATTTCTCCTGAGCAGGCACATACACCTTCCCATAATAACCACTTTTGTCAACAAGTGATTTCCAAAGAGAGTATCAAGGAATTTAAGAAAAATACCCATCCAACACAGTCAAGAAATAAACAGACTATCTGTAGTAAGGCCTTGCTCGATGCTGGAGATCTTGAAGCCCTCAGACAATTATCACTTGGAACTCAAGATAATACTATCTCATTTCACAATAGTGGGAATAGTAATTCCAGAGGACATCATCAGACACATCCTCATGAAGGCTTGCTTCATGACAGTTCGGTCGATCTAGAAGTATCATCTTCAGGTGAGATCCAAAATAATCCTCTGTGTGGCCAGAAGATCAGGGAGAAAAATGTTTTATCTTTTACTATTACCAAACATAGTTTTCCTCCCCATGATGATGAATTTATCTACGAATGTCCTCTCCGCAGTAGTAATTTTAATTTCCTAGATAATTCGTCAAATGAAAATTTAGTAATGAGAAAGCCCTCTTATCTTGAGGAACTTGAAAATGTGATGCCAGTCATGTATGATGCATTACCACTAAAAGGTGAAATACTTTCTCAATCAGAAGATAGCTCGAGGTGTATGTTATTCTCCTAACCACCCCTGGGTCATTAATATTTAAGTTTGGTAAATTAATTCTCTACCCATATTGTTGAGTCTGATGAAGAAACATGGAAGCACGAGCTCTGGTCTAATCAGGCAGAAGAATCTTTATTGAATGATAAAGAGGAAGTTATGAATATGAGAAAACAACTGGCAAAAGGTGATGTGCTAGTCATGTTTTGGCATTTAGCGGACTCTCATTATGATATTCTAGATATGTTGATGGATTATTGTATACATGATATTCATCTCAACATATGGAAAACTATTTTTAACTAGAAAAACAAAATACTATCTTATGATGAATATGAAAATCATGTCAATATAATATACGGGTTAAAACGCCAAATTTATTTGGAATCTCTCTTAGTTTCTCGATATCTGAAGGCTGAAAAGTAGTACAGATCCTTTCAGAGTCATGCCTTGGCACACTAGAAAGATTTCAGGAGTTAATTTCCAATTCCCCATCTGGTATTCATATCAAGGGATGGGATGTTCATGGAGAATTGCATTTCACTATGCTCTCCAGTTAACAAAGCACTCCAAAAAAGGACTCATGCAATGTTATTGTTGATGGATGGTTGCAGACAATTGGTTTTGTTTGTAATGAATGGCTTGCTCAAGAACATTCCCCATCTAGTTCTTCTCAAAGTCATGAATAAAAAGAACATGTTGTCGAATTAATCTTGCATCAGGAAAATGAGAATATCAAACAGGCTTCTCTTTTAGAGTGGCCACATCATCAAGTGAAAGAAGTGTCAGAAATCATCTAGTGGTCATTTGATCCAGGTGATTAGAGTGGATGTAGGTTGATGTATCAATCTAATTTTTGGACAAATGTCCTCAAGATCAGGAGAGATTTTAAGAAATTATCAGATATAGCAGCTTAATAACCACCACAGCTCACCAGACTAGGGACTATTTTATCACAACCCTCGGAATCAACAAATAGGATTCGAGGAGTTGAGAAGGAACAACAGGAACATCCCTAGTCCACCGGACTGCCATCCTTTTCAAATATTCAATCTCTTCCTCAGAGAATGCCAAACTTCTCTCGATTAGGGAAGAATAAACAAGAATAACGAAGATCCTAATTATCAGGAGATTCCACCCAAATTACGGATTTTCAAGAAGTTTCAGAGGGATCAAATCAAAAAATGGAAATGTATCATCAAGGACATGGAAGAAGGAAGTATCATAGAAATGCTGATATAATGGATGCAATGCATTATGCATCAATAAATGTCATCAATTCCGTTATTGTTGATACTGCAGAACATGAGGCTCATTCAGAGTGACCAGATGAAGAATTTCATGCTCAAGAAATTATACCCCTAGACACAAATGAAGAAGGTGTGCGTACATGAAATCAAAGGCTTACCCAGAATCTAGGTATTCCTTCAAATATCCAACTTTACCCGCTCTGAAAGGCATCCAACAAGGGGAAAGGAATAAATCAGGTTACATAACCTTCCTCTGGAGAAGGACAACCACATTCATTAGAGAAAAGGTTTTCACAACAAGGGTAATAAATGAAATAATTAAAGAGGTTGAATACAAAACTACTTCAAGGTATTCTTCCTCCTAAGCATGATAGAGTCAGTCAGCCAAGGGAATTTGTTGCGGCTTCTAAGATGGATCAAGAATATCATCCATTACCAGTACACCCTCACAGGTCTAATCCTATGGGTCATGCTCAACAACAATCTGTGGTGCGACCATCAGTTGCGGTACCAGCCACCACATCTGTCCAAGCTCCAGCTATTGCACCAGCTCAGGTCCAAGATCAACCAGATGTTTCTAAAAAGTTAATAACTACCATTGGGTCATTAACAGCTTGGTTGGATGCTATAGAAGGAAATAATGAACACATTCAGCTAGAAAAGAGAGTATACCCTGAATGGGTTAATGCAATTCCTCCCCTATCAAATTTTTCAAGTACCGCATTCCCAATCATTAATGGTTCGAGAGACCCATAGAAACACATAACACATTTCGATTCTTTTTGTGATCTTATGATGTGAACCCCTCAGAAATAAGAAGTAGTTAAACTAAGGTGATTCGTACAATCATTACAAGGTCCTTCTATTTTCTGGTATACTAGCTTGTGATCCTGGTCAATTACAGGGTGGGAAGATCTCCGCCAACAATTCCTTCTTCATTTCAGATCAATATTTCCAAAGACAATAGTTTTTTATCCTAAAAATTATAACAAAAGGGAGAATGTAAGGGTTTCAGATTTCATTACTTTCTGGAAGGGACTAACATATTTCTTAAGCTTAGCACTCCCTCAATAAGAATTATTTCCAATCTGTGTGAAAAATTTGCGTGATGAATTATGCACACCGTTGATCCCTGTGAAATACACAGGAGGGTTTTGTGACCTTACTTCAATCACTCAATAGATTGAAGACTCTCTTAAAATGAGTAATTATAAAACTCATGTAATTACATCAGTTCCAGGAAGAAGAATGGGTAGAGCAGAGACTAATACAGTTAAGCTTAAACAAGCACCTGTACCTGCTTCTACTTCAAAACTTTTATCTTATTGATGGTCTCCAGCTCTTGAGCTTCAACAACAGAGGACATTTCTTCAAGATGATCAAAGAGATCCAAAACGAATCCAATTTGACGATTTAAAGAGAATATTTAATTGTTTCTGAAATGAACAAGTTCAGGGTTAATTAATTTCGGCTATGGAAAATAATTTGGTTCAATTTCCAAGGCCCAAAAGGCCGAACAAAGAAGGAGATGAATATCATCCCAACTCTTGGCCATTTCATCAGATGTTGGGGCATCCCATTCAAGAGTGTTTTGTCTTCAAAGTCCACCTGCAAAAAATGGTGCGCTCGGGACATGTCAAACTGAAGGGTTCTTCAGCCCATGTAGCATGTGTTACTGCTACAGGTCTAGAGGAAGAAGGCGAGTGGAAATAATTGAAAACCAAAAATGAGTATAAGTATGATGATTGGATGGTCAAAAAAATGATCAACCGAACTCATGCCATTTTACGAGCGCAATTGAAGAAACCAATTGTTCCTTCTTCTATGAATTCCACAGAAAAACAACCTTCATCAGAGGGAAAATCCTCAGAGAAATTGCATAAGACAAAGAAAGAAGAGAAGTCAGAAGAAGATGAGATCATGTCAAAGCCCATGTTTTCTTTGATTATGGTAGATTTTATGCCATCTAACTCAATGCCACGAGCACCGCCCCACCAAAAATCACAGCCCAAATTGGCTAATCAGGCAAAGTCTTCATCATATGAAGACATGATCTATGGTTCTATTAACATAATTTACTTAACAGATCCTTATTCCAGTCACAGTTTCGATCTTGATGAGCCTGAGTTCCCTGTATAAAATAGGGTAATTAGATGGAGATCCAGAGGTCTGGCATTCATATGAAGATGTGGATATCCTAGAAGCCACTCATACAATTGTACCCCTAGTAGAACTATATATACAACAGAAAATCAGAGTAGAGACCTTCAGCGAGCTCACCAAGAACAAGAAAGTTCATCCATGCATGGAAGATTCAGTCCTGGCATAGATATTTTGGATGATCGGTTAGAAGTTACACCTTCTTCCATTCAGAAATTAAATAGTCATATTCGGTCTAATATTCCAAAGCCAAAAGTATTTCTTACTCCTACCCCAATTCATGATGTATCTACTTCCAATGCATCAACTTCTAAGGCACATGTGAAACCACATGTTTCTATTGGGAAATGCAGAAATTTGGACCAAAATTATGATGTCATGATGCATTTGGCCCAATTACCAGCCATGTTATCAATTCTGTGTGCCTTCCTTTCCCAAAAGAATGATTCTGGGAATGAAAACAACATTTACTATCTCGGTCAGACTATGCTTGAAGCAGAAACCCAATATTCAAGTATTGAAAAGTTCTACCTAGAATTAATCTTTGCAGTTCATGTAATTGAGACACTACCTAGAACATCATGAGGTCCAATTTTTATCTCGCCATAACATGCCCAAATTCATCCTTAGTCGTCCAATGCTTTCAGGATGTCTGGCAAGGTGGGAAGTTATTTGGCAGTAATTTGATATTCAGTATGTGTCTCAAAAAGAAATAATGGGCCACGATCTGGCTAGTTTCTTGGTTGAACACCCTTCAGTAGAAGATATATCTTTATATATTGATCTTCTTGATGAAGAAGTATTCTCTATTCAAGATAATCTTCAAACATGGGAAATGTAGTTTTATGGTGCTACCAGAAGTCCAACATGGAAGAAAATGGAAAATCCTAAATTCAACAAAGTTGGCTTAGGAATTGTACTTATTTCCCCAGAAAAGGCAGTGATACATTATTCCTTATTATTATGGGAAGGAAGTACAAATAATGAAGAAAGAATATCAATCTCTCATCGTAGGATTGGAGTTGGCACTTCAGGAAAAATTGAATCACTTAAAGGTGAAAGGTGATTCAGACCTAGTAATCAAACAATTCAATGTGGATTATGTCATCAGAAAAAAAGAGTTAATCCCTTTTTATGATTACATCATAGAGTTAATGGTTGAATTTCATTCAGAATTGACATTTTCTTTTGTCCCACAATCACAAAATTCTCATGCGGATGCATTGGATAATATAGCCACAGCTCTGGCGGATCCAAATCGGGATGAAACAATCATCAGTATTGCCTATCACCGTACAATTTCACCTTCTGTTCAAACTAGAATAGAGGAAATCAATGAAATTAGTCCCATTTCTGAACCATATGGTCATACTATAGGATGGATGACACCTATCAGGAATACCTTCAAAATGGAACACTCCCACCTAATAGAGTTAGGAATGAACAAATCCAGTGACGTGTGGTAAATTTTACTTTCTATGATAGCCCTAATCACCTAGAAAAAAATATCTAAAAAAGAAGTTTTTATGGAATTCTTTTCAGATGCATTGATAGTGAAGAGACAATGGCTGTCATGAAAGATGTACATGCAAGAGTCTGTGGTGCCCACCAGTCTGGACATAGATTATCTGATCAAATTCAAAGGTTTCGATACATTTGGCCTTCAATGATACATGATTTGGTTGATTTCACTAAAAAGTTTCATCCTTGCCAAGTATTTCCAACTTCATTCATCAACCCCCATAGTTTCTTTATACATGTAAATAATCTTGGCCATTTTCCACGTGGGGAATGGATGTAGTAGGACCTTACCATTCAGCTACATCCAAGTAGTTTCAGTATATTCTTACTACTACTGACTTCTTTTCAAATGGATAGAGGCAATACTACTCAAAGAAGATTGTTCTAAATGAATTGTTAGCTTCATCAAGTCTAACATAATTTCCAGATTTGGTGTCCCTCATACCATAATAATGGACAATGGCACCAATTTCTGTTCATCTGAGGTAAGAAAGTTGTATCAAGAATACAACATCCAATCCAACCATTCATCTCGGTATCATGCAGTGGCCAATGGCCAAATAGAAGCCTTCAATAAGACTCTTTCTAATATAGTGCAAAAGATGGTGGATAAAGATAGGAAATCATGGACTAATAAACTATTTCATGCTTTATGGGCTTATCGAACCACCACCCGCACTACTATGCAGTCTACTCCCTATTCATTGGTATATGGAATAGAAGTAGTCTTTCCCATTGAAGTTCAATTACATTCGCTGAGAGTATTCATTTGTGACCAGTCATCTATAGATGAAAAATCTTAAAAGCGATTGGATGAATTAGAGCGATTAGATGAAAAAATATTGTGCACCCTGAACCACTTGGATGTATATCATAATTGAATAGCACGATATTTGAACAAAAAATTTCATCTTAGTTCATTCATTCACAGAGAATTGGTATTGGTTCGCAGATCTCCAATGATACCATGAATGAATCCTCCCATGCATGAGTCAAAGTGGGATGTACCTTACTCAATACATAAGGTCTACTCTAATAGAGTTTATTCTTTAATCTCAATGGATGCAGAAATCAACACGACTTCAACCAATTCCTGATTTATAAAGAAGTATTTTGTGTGACACAGATACATATTTAATCCAACATGATGTTAAACTGTATTGGTCCCCTTCACGTCCAACATGACGTTAAACTGTGATGTCCTTACTGCATGACTTTAAATTGCACAGTCACCCTTTCATCCAACATAACATTAATCTGTATTAGTCCCCTTCATGTCCAGTATGAGGTTAAACTGTGATGTCCTTACAGCATGAATTTAAACAGCACAGTCTCCCTTTCGTCCAACATGACGTTAAATTGTGAAAAAATCTCTAATACGTCCTAGCTACATGACTCTAAAATGCACAACACCCCCTCGTCCTTACTATATAATGTTAAACTATACAGCCCCTCTTTTTTCCTTTCTGTATGACATTAAACTGCATAGTCCCACCTATATCATTACTGCATGACTTTAAACTGCACAATAACCCTTTCATCCAAACATGAAGTTAAATTGTGTCCTGTCCCTTATGCCCTACATGATGTTAAACTATGCATCGTTAGGGTTGTTGCTACCTATTGTTTCTCACACCGAGTATGACTCATGTGAGCTTAGAGTAAACTTCAACAATAGAACCATTTCTAAGCTTCTATCCATGCGTAAGTCCCAACACCATTTTTAGGTCATTGTCCTAAAAAACAACTTGATCACAAATTCATTCTTCAATTGAACTACACCGACTTTGATCCTTGCTTTCTAGGGTTGGTACATAGGCAACCACCCAAGGTACAAGCCCAAAACCAATATATTTACATCGGTATACCTCTATCTCATACGATGTTGATTCGTGAAGCCTCCCCCAGAACCAATATTGTTACATTGGTTCACCATCGTCCTTGCTATATGACGTTAAATTATTCATAATTATGCCATGTACGACAATAAACTACAACATTCTTTGACACCCTCACATGAGAGGGAGTAATTATTTACATTTATCTCCAATCATGTTATGTTCCAAAGAGTACGTGGATACATGGAAATGATTGAACCATTAATCATGGTTCAATACATCATTGCACTAAAATACCCTTTCTCCCTTCATATGTACGAACCAAATATGTATAGAGGGTATTTCAAGAACTGTGCACGGCTAGATTGCCATCCTTATTGGATACATATCAACGTTCGATAATCCCTTGAATCCAGCCCCAAGTCTTTGGGCCTGACCCCAAATTCCACTTTCAGTCCCTTGGATAAAAATCCCCCCTATGAAAACATGATTGTGGTATGAAAACCCTGGTCTTCATTCACATCAGGTTTATAAAACACACACTGTGTATTCATTATAATGGTTCGAGCTCTATGATCCTAAACTAGGATCTCCTACACTCTCATCCCACATGATGTTAAACTGTATTAATAGAATAACATATGGCTTGATTCCCATCATTATGGGATATGTAGTGAAGTCCAACACCTCTATACAGGGCCCAGCTACAACATGATTATGGTCATCATTGATCTATGTATCTCTTCTATGCATTGGAAAATACCCATTTTTTAGGTGTCATGCTCCTAAAATTAAATACTTACAGATCTCCATAACCCTTTTCTTGACTTTTGGTCACAAAATTTCATATACCTGAGAGTTCATTTTCCAGACTTTGCAGCACATTCCCTTAGGCGGCCTTGCATAAACAGTCTACATAACAAACCTGTTAGCCAAAATATTCTATTATTTGACTATGAATCCAATTCCCTTAGGTGGACCTACATAATTCAACCCCCTAACGTGTTTTCCAAATTGTGGTAACTTCATTCATGGGAAGAAAACCACTGTTGTCCTTATTTGTCTTAATGAAAATATGTAGGGATCTGAAAAAATAACCATCCTTAACATATTTTTCACATATTATTTTTCATGTTCTAAATGTATTTAAGTCTATGGTTTATATTTCACTTCCCTGCGTTTGGGTGAGACCTTTGCAGGAGTGAAATTCATCCAATTCTTTGAAAATCACGATTGGAAATATCCTCTCCATATTCAAGTACCTCTCTTCATAAAGCAGACTCTATACATTGGAAAATTTGAATCTCCATAAACCTTCACTGGATTTTTAGCAATAGAAAAGTAATATTTATGAGAGTTCTTTTTCCTGACTATACAGCATGTTCCCTTAGGTGGCCTTGAATAAGTAGTATACATATCAGACCTATCAGTCAAAAGATGCTATTGTTGGACAATATAGACAATGCCCTTAGGTGGCCCTACATAATTCAACCCCCTAATTGTTTTGTTAAATAATGGTAACTTCACTCTTAGGAAATATTTATTATAATGCCTCTTAGCCCTTTTTTCATTTCATTCCTGAGATTCAAAATTTCTTAAGTCATAGTTTACATGTTTTCCCCCATACTTGAGTGTGGTAATATGTTTTCAGATAAATTATCAACGAATTAGGTCAATTTTAATCTATTCGGTGAAATCTATTAGACCTTTAACATTATCCTTTCTTTTTATGTCCGACGTGTACATCATTAAACTACCCACAAAAGACAAAGGAAATCTTAACAAAAGTCAAGTCCCAGCTCACTAAACATATATTTTTTATGATTTATGTAAGATTGAGAAATAAAAACATTCAATGATTGTAGGTTTATTTTTAAAATCTTAGAAAAAAACAAACTATGCATACTAGGAATATTGGCTTAGGTAAAATTTAATGCTGGTAGCAAAAGAATGCAGGCACAAATTATTGAAGATGAAATTGTTTTTCATTGATTCATAAGAGTTAGAAGGACATCCACAGATTGGAGCCTCTTATCTTTTTTAGGGATTACAAAAGGATTTCACCATAACTCTTCATTTTATTTATGACATCCCAAGCTTCATCAGCAGCTACATGTAATTCATTCATTCAACTGGATACAATAAGAGATGCAGTGATATCATCTCTTCTTGGAACAATTGTAATAGAATGTTCTTGAGTGCGGTTTGAGAAAATTTTATGCTGATCAAATAGTGACTCAGTCTCTGTCCAAGAGACATGGAAGATGGATACATGGATTTGATATTGCAACATTGGAAGAAAAGATCAATTTTGAGAGTGTACTCATTTTAGATATTTTTCTAATGCCATGATAATCTTCTCTCCACCAATCAGCAGCGGAAAACATATCAGAGCATGTTTTTTCCATTTTCATATCTGCAAGGAAATGGCATGGAGGAAAGATTTGAATGTTAACACCATTGATGGTACTATTAATGCACAACATAACTGAAATAGAGGGGTAGCAGTGCAGTTGCATCTCTGGCATATAATTATTTGCATCCAGAATGTTAACTCCTTGCAAATAACCGTGCCCATATAGAGGAACGTAGATTCTTTGTGGGAAATTACGATGATACTTCTTCAAGTACTTTGCCAGATTTTTGAGAGTGATGTCGCATATATTATCGTAATCATGGACAAGGATGTTCATTATATAATGAATTCTCTTACTAGCCAGTTCATCATCCATTACAATTCTTATAAGAGCCATTGAATCTGCACAATGGTCGAATAATTAACTCTTTAATAAGTTGATTTTACATAAATTTTTTGATGAAAAGTGAAAAAATGGCTAAGTTATTAAGGCACACAAGTCCCATGTCGGCGTGAAAGTGTAATTGTGTCGCGCATGTTTTGGCATGCATGTATCACCGTGCAAGTCAAACTACCTCTGTAGAAGCGCGACACGAATAGAAGCAATGAACCACCGAAAATCGAAAATCGTTCACGAAGAGATCCACTTGCGCAATGAAAGAAATGATCTTTGAAAGCTGGTTTCTTTGTGCGATTATGGCATGCATATTTATAGGCAAGGCCTCACCCCTTCTCGGTGAAGCCTGTGCGGCTTGCACCTTCATGCCCAAAACCTGTGCAACATAGTTACTTGGTTTTCTCCATTTCCTCAGAGTAAAATTCTACTTCCTTTCGGATCCAACTCTGAGGGGGGACTTTCGTTGAGGGTACTTTCTGTCATAGAATATAACGACTAAAAAATAGGAATACCTTAAGCACAAATAGACTAATTCTTTGAAGAAACGTTAAAAATTGACAAAGTCATGAACACAGATATGTTTGAGCATGGGATGTGAAAGTTTCATTATGGTCGCATATGTACACGGGCAAACCACATATTGGGAGTTCAGGTGACTTGTGCACCCTATTTGACTTTTTCCCAAGGTCTTGAATGTCCTATAAATACCCCTTGTGGGCCCCCCATTTCGGGGATGAAAAATTCAAAAGTCATATTTAAGCTCTCGTCACCCTAGTCTCTACTTGAAGTCTTACAAACACTTCTAATGAAATTTATTACCGAGAGTGGAAGCTCTAAGAGGGTGAACAAGGCCTATGTTTTGAAATTCATCAACACTCGCGCGCCATTGTGTCTAACCCTTAAGGGAAATGATAACACTTGCGTGCCACCTTATCCCTTCAGCAAAACATGCAAGCCAGACTTTTGGAAGCCTTTATGTATGATACTAAGGGATTGAGCCAAGTCTCACCCAAGTATTACCCTATGGGTTAACTATCACGCAAGTACACATGTGTCACACAAGTATACTTGCGCAACCAGTACTTATGTGCCCCAACAGGACTTGCACGCCAACCTCTTTTTGGGTGCCCCTCCTGCTTATTCAACTCTTTTATTCAAATCCACATCTCCTTTTCAATAATTAGCCTTCAAAACCCTATTCAACGCCATTTTGGCATGGTTCCATTGTTGTCTTCCTTATCTAAAAGGAATTCTGTGGAAAATATCTCAAAACCTAGTGATTTACATATCTTAATTCCAAAAAGGTGAGAGATTTCATTCATTCCACTTCATCCTTTAAGATGAAATGATATTTTATTTGGGCATCCTAATTTAGAGTAAGTCACAAGTCTGGGCCTCCTTTTCAAGAGTATCCCCAAGTCCAAGTTCCATAAATTTGGGCATCATCCTCAAGACTAAGCTCCAATCACAATTTTCTTTAAACTAGGGAATCCTCTTCTGGAGTAATCCCCAATCTCAAATTCCATTAATATAGGCATCCTCCTTATGAGTAAGCCCCATGTTCCCCAATTTGGGACTCCTTCTCAGAAGTAATCCCCAAAGTCTCAAGTTCTCTTAACCAGGGCCTCCTTTTTAGGAGTAATCCCCAGTCATAATTCCTTTTGATCTAGGCTTCCTTCTCTGGAATAAAACCCAATCATAAGTCCCTTCTAATTTGGGCTTCCTTCCCAAGATTAAGTCCTATGTTATGTATCCAAATCTCCATAAAGCACATATACCGTTATAGACCTTGTTCTCTGGTTTCTTCTCTGATGTAAATTCCAATCCTCATCTATTAGGGTAGTCATACATACATAAGCCCCACATTATTTCTTATTGTTCCATCTTTTGTGGCACAATTGTCAGGTTTTACTAATACCTCTTGTTTCTCACACCGATCATGACTCACTTGAGCTTAGACCATAAAAGTAATTATGACATCATTCCTTGGGGCATCAATCATTCATAATCCTCATACTTATTCACTAGAACTATGTGTGTTCTGATTTATTATATAATCAATGATATATAGGTATCCCATCTATGGGTATGATCCCAACATTGAAATAATCCGTGTCCTTTTGAACGACACTAAACATCACGTGACCCACTGAGTGACTTTAAAACAAGTACGGTTATCATAAAGATCAAGAGATTTTTATATAATGTGTTGAAGGATACCATTGAGTAACAATCTCTAAAAAAAACAAATGATTATCTATCGATGAAGAACCTCAAATACATATAATATATTCTCTAAATCTCATAAATATCAATCATTGATTGTGAGATCTAAAGGAAAGCTCATTTTAATTCATGGTAATTTAATAAGGATTCACGAACATAACTCCAATCTATTAAGAGAGTCCTAGAGTAGACAAAAATTCCCCCCAAAAATGTGTGATGAGTCTGACCTCCCATCCTCTCGATAAATTAAAATTCTTAAGCCTCATCGGTCCATAACTAATGAGCACCAACCTTTGGAAAGTAGGTCCAAATGGATATAGAATCATTGGATGTTTCAAGATCTATGAATAAACCCTTTAGAAACTGATTAGAATGTTTGAACCTTAAACAAACAAGGTCATCCCTATTTCCAGAGGAAACAGTGACATTACAAGAAAACAGATGATTTAACAATACAACATATTATTTGAAAACATCTTTTACATTTCGACAACATTCCCTCTTATGTTGCATTTCAAGGGATTACCTGATGACATACAAAAGAAAGGGGTGGGCAATAAAACCCAGTAAAGGACTAAACAAGGCATAATATGGAAAATAAAATACCTGTTAGGAATTATTAATATCAATGGAGCATAATAGAAACATTAATATGATCCTAGGATATATCATGATTATCATAACATGGAAATGTGGAAATAACACATAACATGATATTAAAATGATCCAAGGCTTGTTGCACAAGGATATTGAGTATAACCTCAATTAACTTCATTTATAATTATTAAAACCTACTTGAAATTGACGTATCATGATACTATCTTTATCCAATGCATTGGAGAACTATTAGGGTGCACCCTTCTTATTCATTTCATTTAAATTCATGTGTGCCACATAGATCATACAACATAGATTCTTTAAAAATCATAATTTCTTCCATGATAAAGGACTATGAAATTCAAACATTAAACACTACAATCAATAATTAAATGTTCGTAAATTTGAATACTCTAGATAGATAAATGAGAATTGTATTCACTACACAATAACTATGGCTTGGAGAATTCCGGTGCAATTTCGGCAACATAATGTCATGACCTAAGAATTCATAAAAATGATTGATTAGAGGTAATGGTGGATCTCATTAAATTTACAGTAAATTGAAAGTAATGGAGTTATATAGATACATTTCCCAACATATGTAATGTAATTTATATTCATAATATAAAATAATTTCTTTATTGTAAATGAGAAGAGGGAAATTCCGTATGGAATTTTGGCATGGTAACGGGTGTACATGGGATAAATTATTGAGAGATAGACGGTTTTATCAAAATTAAAACATAATGAGTGAGGTATAGGGGAGGTATGAAATCATACCCAAACATATTTATTCGAATAGGCATGGGTATATCAACCTAATGAAAAGATTAAAAATGAGAGAGGATGAAATCCCTTACTTGGAAGTGTGATCCCAATGGATTGGGAGAGGCTTAAGAGAGGCTTAATGGGAAATTGGGGATCCTTGGGAGGATTATAGAGAAAAAGTAAATAGTTTGGTTGATCACAAAATATATTGAGTTAAGAGGAATGTGATATTGATTGTGTTTATATAAGAAAGGAGAGTTAAATCTTTATTATTTAGGTTTTGGAAACTACACATAAAACTAATAAAGACCACAATCTATACCATAGAATATTTTTATGGGTTTTTCTAAAGGGTAGTGGAAAATATTATTTTATAATGTCAATCTATGAAAATATTAAAATATTAGTCTTTCTTATGTCAAGGTGAGTCACAATCTCAAAGAATGTTTTTTAAAATGATAAAATTTTATATATGTATTGGAGGGTCCACTATAGCATTGTAAGATAAATAAAAAAACTAAAATTACATTATTTTATAGATAAAATATATATGTTCCTAAAATCACTTTTATATTTTTTTTATAACATCACTATTGCGTCATTATCATGTCATAAAACACATTATATATTTGAACGGTAATTAATTTTTACCCATAAATTCGACTGTCTTTGAAAATTATATAAAATTTACCATTGGATAATTTTGAAATCCTGATTACAAATATAATATTCATTTAATAAAAATAATTTTCTGAATATGTGATTTTTTACTTGTAAAATAAAAACCAACATTTATAAAAAATTCATGGGTTTTTACCTAAATGGATTTCAAACCTTAATAAAAATTATAATTGTATTGAAAAATGTTATATAATAATTTATATTTAATAAAAAGTTATTTAGTAATAATATTTTACTAATGTATTTTTGAATTCATAAATCCAGTAATTTATCAAAATATATTTTTAAATTGAATATTAACTAAAAATACGATTTTTTCACTGAAAACTATTAATAACGTAACAATAATAAAATGAATGTATATTATTTTTTCTATAAAAAATAATGCGCATAATCATAGTTCTAGGGTCTTGTTTCATAACCACTTATAAAAACTTGATAAGACCTATGGAAAATGTGTGCGATGGTGACAGACTATTAGGGAAGCTCGAATAACATCGTCTGAGTGGCAATGTCTATAAACTTTCGCATCCCCTGTAGGGGATTCTGTTCAAGCTTAACGTGATGATTC
The DNA here is from genome assembly GCA_963277665.1 of Viscum album. NCBI lineage: Eukaryota > Viridiplantae > Streptophyta > Magnoliopsida > Santalales > Viscaceae > Viscum > Viscum album. The sequence continues at coordinate 831,236,915 of OY728159.1, read as the reverse complement.
TTGGAATGGGCTTGGTTAAGAGTGAAGAACAATGACGATATACCCATTCTGATCTCTGAAAAATGGGATTTTTATGGATAAATTCAATTGGATGAGGTGATCACTTCCTATATCAGTGTAAATTGGATTTGTTAAAGCTTTATACTTATACTAATCATGTAGTCACTGTTCAATGACTATATTAGAAATTGTAAAAATTATTAACTTTTTTTAAAATAAAAATAAAGAACCATGTAAGTTCATAGCTTTTCTATAACCAATTTATATTATAATAAATTTAATTATAACAATAGGAATTATCATTAATAAATGTTTGATTCATTAATGTGATGGGTGGCATATCATGATGTTGTATCCTATGGGTCAGTACCTACCATTGGAGTAGTAGATGATCATGTACTAATGATAACTTCTAGAGATTGATATTTATATTTATATTTTATTTTTTTAGTCTACCCATTGTTATGTTTGTGCTACCGCATGTCCACATCCATGTGTTTTATAGCCTGACATTGACATGAATGTTTGTTTATTTAGCATTGTATGTTTTATCATATATTTTTATCTTCTACTAATTTTTATTTTTTCCTTCCAAAATGTTTCATACTATTTTAGTGGGTGTAGTATTTATATTACACCTTATTTTCATTAAAATGGTTGTGTTATGGTCTAAGACCAAAACACTATTATTATTGAAAAAAATATCTAAAAATCATGGTTATGAAAGATGTGATTTTTTTCATTCTCCATAATAAAGAGAAAGAAAGACAAAATGGATATCATTCATCCAGATAATTTCATATTTGACACCCATATTATAATTTCCATCGGCGCCCTTGTTTGCTTCAGGATAGGTCTGAGTGACAATATAATTGTTTACCCTAAGAAAATACAGACAGTCCATCCAATTTGAAGTAAGTGTCCATGCAATGTTTACTACTCCATTCCAAATAGCCTACACAATGGATATAAAATCACATTTGATGTAAATTTTGTTCTAGAAATGATGCTTTTCAAAAGATATAGAATTAATCACACTCTTTATTTCACCATCCAGAGATGAGGCAACACTACAACTTCCATAGAAGCATACTAGAGTCTACCCAATGTTGATTATATATATAGAACCAAATCCCGATGGCACTAGGTTTCCATTAGAAGAACCATCAATATTATGTTTTATCTAGACTGGAGGCAGAGCTTTCCAGAATACTTAAAAAGTGAATCTAGGATGGGCATAATTTCCTTTCAACCCAAGACGTTTGAGAATCGCAAGGTTTCTGACATTGTTTCTCTAAAAATCATTTTTAATTGAGGAGGCATCCCTAATTAAAGATAGGATTCTCATTTTAACTATATTATGACTAAATGTGGAAATTTTATTAATATAAACAATTCTATCATATGAGATCACATAGAGTATTTGAGAAATATCTGCTAGGAAGAGAGTTTTGATTTTTTGCGAGTCAGTCACATCCAAACAACTCTCAATTTGGGATTTAATAGAGTCATAAATTAACCATGTCCTTTAAAAGATAACCTATTGTACCACCATTACACCCTCTATTCTTGTCAGTATCATCAGGAGTATGTGTGTGTGGGGGGGGGGGGGGTTCCATGAGTTCATGAGATGGAATAACTCTAAGAACCATTTTAGAGGATTCTATGTTAGATCATTAGATATAGTATTCTGAGGATATAATCTAATGATACAATCCAAGAATTTCATATAGATGTCTTCTAATCATAACTAAAAAAAATTCAGGATATTCATTTCATTCTTAACTGTTAATTAATCAATAATAGAATTAATAAATTTTTTCATGCTCTAGTGGAATACATCTGTTATGATTTTTAGGAATGTTATAGGTGTTATTTGAATTATTTAATACTATTATGAATATTTTAAATTTTTATATCTCATGATATAACAAATAAGGAAATGTGTAATGATCACAATCCACAATGTTTATGGGAATGGGGAGTGAAAAAAATCCACTATGTCATAGGACTCTTTCCACATGATGTTGATTTTATTATCATAGATCCTTTGACTAAAAATCAACATAATTTATTATTTTTAATATAAAAATAATTTTTATGAATAATTATCATGATTAATTTCAGTGAAATATGATAATTATTTCATTATTTAGCATTTCAATGCCCCATTGGTCACGTTATAACAAAATCATTAAGTACTGATTTAGGATTTATGACCCTTGTTTTATAGGTCATGATTTCGAAAAGTTATGTCTGTTTACATTTTTTATATTCTTATACCCATATTTTCATCATATTCTCACTTAAATTATTTAATTGATATCTCTTATGGTCACTATATACTCATAATATGAGCTTATTATTTATATAATTAAATTCCAAATGAAATGGGGGTGTATTTTGTATGATTTGTTTATAAGGGTATTATGTGTGATTATTATTTATTGGATACATTGATGAATAATTAAAATATAAGACATTTATATATATAATATCAAAAAACACTAAACCAAAATATTTTGTGAAATGATTTACTGTGAGATGTTAAAAATATTCAGGAAAATGATGTATTATGTAAATAAATAATTATTTGTTTCGTCTAATGGTGAAATTATTTTTAATAGATCCATGGGTGATGAAAGTTAGTATTTAAGGAGTGTCAACTCCGAACCTCATGACAAATTTTTTTATATTTTTTCTTGATAAAACACTACATGATTGAGGTTTTATCAAGATATTAGCATTTTGAATACAATAATTAAGGCTTCTGGTTTTAAGGATTTGAATAAGCAAAGAAGCTCTAGAGTCTTGAGTTGGGAATTATAACATCTTGATATCTATAGGTTATTGAAGCTCGCTTATTTCATCTCTATGTTTTTCCAAAAAATTTTATATTTCATGTTATTATAAATTATTTGTTTTTTTGTTCATAGAATACATTAATAAAAACTATGGTTTTGGTTGGCCAAAACCAAATGTTTTATAATGAGAAATTTTAGTAATATTTTGATGGTGGGTTTCCATGTGTGTGGGTGTTCTTTGGAAATTTTATGTAAGGAAATTGATTTTTTGGACACTATGTTTCATTTATTTCTATATGAATGAGGATTCATTTATAGTTATTGTTATTTGATTATTTTTATTAGCATTGGATTATAAATGGGTATTATTAAAATCCATGTTGGTTTTGGTGTCCTTATTTTTTGTAATAATGTTAGGTGGTGGGAACTCCAACTCTGGAATGATGGCTTTATCAGAAATTATACAGTAATGATTATAGTTTATTAATATAACCATGAGTAGGTGATAAACGAATTTTTATTATTAACTATGTTATATGGGAACATTTTCTTATGGTTTTTACTAGTGTATGAAGTGTTGGGTTGATATGTGGTAATGAAGTTTCCATGTTTTAGTTTTAATGATATATTCTTCATTGTTGTCGTTGGGTAATTATACATCGTGGTATTATAAAATATCATTTTATGGCCATGTTTCATAAAACATATTATAAGATGAAATACTTTTCATATATAGGGGATGTATAAGGATAATAAGGGATATCCTAAATGGCCTAGTAATATCCCCCTACTTACTTACATAATAGACAAATATATTGCATGCATTGGAAAGTTAGTAAGGGAATGGAATCCTAAATCACAAAAGGGGTTAAAATATATGGATTATAAGCTAAAATTAGTAGGTTACCTCACTATAATCATATATCATGGTTTTTTTGTGAGAAATGATCTAATATTAGGAATTTGTTTTAGGATATTGTCTTTTTTCCTTTTTATGATAACATTTTGGGTTTATATAGACATAATGTTTTTGGGGTTTTCTATAACTATTTTACTTATTTTTAAATTTTATTTGTTTCATGCTTAATTTTATCCTATTTGGGTAATTTTCTAACATTTGGGAATATATATTGTTATGTAATGTTTGATTTACAGAAAAATTCTGTCAGTATATTGATTGGCCCTTGGAATTATAAATGCATTTTAAACTCTAAAAATTTATTTATTACAATTTGTGATTATTAGGATTCCCCTAAATATATTTAGCAATATAAAATAACTTTTCCAAGTCCAAGAGGTTATTAGTTGTGTTAAGATAATATAAATTGTGTCAATATTATAATTTTCAATGGTAGGAATAGATATTTGTCAATTTGGTACACTATATATTGTTATGAAAATAGTTATCTAACTGCATTATAGTTAACCATGATTTTAGTTGATATGTTTGTTTCCTCAGTGGATCAAAAACAAATTGAAGAATTTTATAATGTTTATTATTAAGGTATAAAATATATTATTTTCTTCACCCATGTTGTTTTATTTCATAGAGATTAATTTCATCATGAATTTTATAAAATTATTTATTTTCATTGAAAAATAAATTTCAAAATGATGTTTTTGAAAATTATTATTTAAAACATGGATATAAAAATTTTTCACATGCAAAATATTAAATGTGATTATTTATTTTTTTAAATGATCTTATAAAATGTAATTTTATCTTTCAATATTTGGATGGGTAAATAGTGAGATATTTTTTCATAGTTTCCATGTATCATTTGGAAATACGATATAAATGATTTTGTAGTTTAATAGTGACCAAATATGGTTTGGGATAATTGGAAATAATTATTTTTTAATAATTATTAGAAAAACATAATTATATGGATAAGTCATTTCTATAATAATGTGGAGGCCAATAATATAATAGTATCAAATTATCCACTATAAGACTATCATTTCATAATTTATGGGCAACAAGATAACATAATTTCTCAGAGTGTGGTTTTAGAATAATATGATTGTGGAATAGATCTTTTAAGTTAAAATTATTGAAACCACAATGGATGAAAATATATATCATACATTATGTATTATATCATTTTTTAATGAAGATAATTAATATATTAACTTTCTTATATAAAATATTTTATGGAAAAGTTAAAATTATAAATTTACATGTTTGAAGGGGCTATAGTTGGGTGGTCATAATTTTTTGAGAAAGAAACATTACAAGATGGAATGAAATTTAATGAGTTTTAGAATATAAATAGCCAATTTTTATACCCTCATACATATCATTCATCAATGAAAATTATTAACCTTTTTAATGTTTGGTAACATGACTTCATTTGAATATTTTCCCACTTCATATCCTTTTTCCCATTTTATTCCTAAAATAGTATAATGAGACTCTTTAATGGATCAAATGATTTAATTATGAATATTAATAGATATATTATCAAAATTAGTAATTTTTATATTGAATTATTATATTTAGATATTAGAAAAATAATCAATGGCATAGAGTTATCATTTGAAAAATTCCCCTTATGTAGTTATAATTAGTCAGTTTGGTGGTAGTGTAGGTTTATGAGGTGTTTAGAAGTAAATGCCATATAATTTATGTAACGGAAAATTATTTCCTTATAGTATATATACAAAAATGTCTTAGTTTTATTGAAAATGAAATTATCTATTAGGATTCTCTTAGTGTTGTTACCATTTTTTCATTAAGAAGAATTTTAAGTAACAAAATCAAAATTGTTTCAACGGCAGGAATAATGTTCACCTGAAAGAAAATTGCATGTCCCAATATAAAAATTATTTTAACGGTGAAATAAAACATAAATAGGTTTCTCAATACATGGTTGTATGTTATAGGTATCATAGTTCTCATTAATAGTAAACCTTGACAATTTCTAATTCTATTATGACTTGAGGATCATACTAGTCACAGAATGCCTGATAAACCTACATAGATTAAGACCAAGTTAACATATTTTATACATAACATGGTATAACAAAGGATGAAAAAGTTATTTATATAGTAATAAATTCCATTTTTAGTATTTTACTAATTTAAAATGGTTTAATGAAATGATTTCATACACCATAACTAGTGGATCAATTTAATTTTCATGTAATTATGATGTTTTATTTCATGATCACTGAATCACAATTGGGAGAATTAGATAGAAAATGATTAAAATTAAAAAAATGTTCTTTTTGGATAGAAAATATGTAATTTTCCTTGTAATTAATTTTCCTCAACATGGACATTTTTTATGTAATCATTTTCTTATATTTTTCTTATTTTGAATAAGGCTCACATTGTTTGATATTATAGAGAGGATATATTTCCATTGTTTAATGGTGAAATTTATATATTAAATGGTGAATGGTATATGAGTTTTAGTGTATCTATGTAAGTTAACGTGGCTGTTATAAATATCTCATTCTTTTTCTAATCATTGGAATTTAGAAACATCGATAAGCATACTTTGGTTGGCTTACATTAGATACTTACTTTTATATAGTTAAATTTCTATATTATTTTTATAGAAAAGAACCAGAGCATGAGATTGATATTTTGATTGAGTTTTATAGTAGTATGTATCCCATATCTATTCCATCACATAAAAATCATCCAATAATAGTATGAGAAAAAAATTAATTTATAGTATTTATATGAAATTGTTTTTATATGATTGACACCTCACCCTTAATGGTTGGGGTTTTTTCTATATGGTGGATACATATTGAGATTAAGAATTTATTAGTTGAATTTACATCATGTTATCTTGATGAATAAATATATACTTCCAATACTTTTTGGATTTTTAAATTATTTAAATATTTATGATTATTTTTTATGGATTACATGAGGTTAATAATACATCAACATAGAGTGAATAGTTAAGAAATACCAAAGACAATATTCTTGAGTAGGTATCAAAATTTTAGTATGTGGTAATACCACTTGGAACTACTAATTCTCCATAAATTATCATATAATTTATCAATAACATATTTTATTTATATCTGAATCTATTATAATTATATTTAACAATGTTAAGTATTATCATTTTATTTTAGGGGATGAACAAGATATATTCATGGAAATGTTTTTAACACTATATAATATCATAAATTTTATAGAAATTACATTATGTGAAATTGTTGGATTATAGAGGTGATATTTCATTGGAATATTATATTAAGAAAAAAATTCCTCTTAATTAAAATAATATGGGCATGGTGGTATCAAGTATTTAACGAAAAAAACATCATTGTTCTATATAGTTTTCATTGTTATATTATTATTATAGATTATTTTTGTAATACTTTTAATTTTTTGAATCACCAAAAATATATGTGATAAGGAAATGTGAGCATTTTAAATAATATATAATTCTGGAATTACTTATCTGAATTGGATCATAGGTTTATGCTGGTATTCCTTATAGTATTTCTATATCAGGTGATGTACATGAAATTTATTTTGATACCTCGTGTATAAGAATATTATGTGTTTTAGAGTATGGAAATAATTTCATTTTTTTGGTTCATGAAACTTTTTAGTACATCAAATAAATTACCCTACAAATGACCCAGATCTTGTACTGGTTCAACCCATAATGATTATATATCATCACTATCCATTTTGTGAGAATATTATATTATATAAATACTATATTATCATGATATATAACTTCTCATAATTAGACATAAATTCTAATAAAAAGTGATGAAAAAATTATCTGTATACATTTTATATATAGTTCAATCAAAAAATTGAGAAGGTAATATAGTAGATAAATAATTATGAATCATAAATCTAGTGGATATGGATTATAATTTTATGTAAAAATCATAAGATATCAATTTATTCACCGAAATATGTTTTCATATTACGGGGAAGGACGATTAGATGGGTTCTCCAACAATACAGTCATACCTATAATGAAAGATAAGATATGTGAAGAAAAGGTTACGAATAATAAATAACAACCTATAGGGGATTCCATAAATGGTGAAAATGTAATGGATAAATTGTTTGCAACTTTTTATTTGAAAATATATTTCCAGAAAAAATGATATTTCCATCATATATAATAAAATATTTTTTAATAAGACTCCACCGTTCTATTTTTTTCCATTCATGTTCGAATAAGATGTTGAATGATATGGAATGTAAATTTTACTAAATAGATATGTAAATGGATATGGTGGATCATGATTAAAAATTTCATTTATATCTACAGTTAAGAGAAGAGTATAAGTTGGTTATAATAATGTTTCATCCCTTTTATATCTCAATAAATATATTACATCAAAACTCTATCGTTTACATGGTGGAATTCGAAAAAAAATATTGAAAAATAATGATATTATTTTAAATGTTTTGGAGTGATAAAAAATAATAAACAATTTTAATTTGATTTAGGAAATGAATTTATTTTATTAATTGTTAAATATATTTGTGAGGCTATTTGTTATGTTTCTTAGTACTGTCATCACTCATATTTCACAGGGATTCTTGGATATCTTAAAATTTTTTATAATCATTAATATATGTGAATGATAAATAGGGAATGTATTGAAATAAATTTCAACCATGTTAAGATGACTTGTCAATGATAATGATTTTTATATTTTACAGAATTCTTGGATAATGTGTTGCAGATTTCAGTGGTTTTTGGGAGGACCGTATTTCTTTATAATTTGTATCATATAATAATATTTATAATGTTTTCAATTGGGAAAACCCATTTAAAGGATGTTTAGGATAGGTTATGTAATTAGAAATTATTTTTTTCCATAAGTAAGGTAATGTTACTTGTAAGGGATAAGTATTATTTATTTTATGGAAGAGATAAATTAATTTAGTTGAATGTGATTGTCTATAGGTAACGGTCAGTAGAATGTATATCTTAAATATTTTAACAACCCATGTTTGGATGACTTGTTCTATTCGAAATAAATAAAATTTATTGATATATTTAATAAAAATAAACACCATGTCAATATTTTATTATGTGCAACAAATATTTATCATGTATTAGATACAACAAATGATTTTTCTCGATTGCTTGCATTAAATGTAAAGATGTTTTTTACTGGATAACAAAATGCTATTAACATTAGCATTTAATATTTCAAATATCCATTGGAATTATGGCTATGAATCATATTAAATAAAATGTAATAATATAGAGTATTTATACATTTATTAGTTATATTTTAATTGAAACTAAATATGATTCATTAAAAATAAAAAATAAATATTTTTCGAAGAACTGTATTTTCTCAAATATATGGTTTAGTCATGTATGGCGAACATAATTTAAAAATATTTTTTATAGCATTTAAATTATTTATTTGAAAAATTAAATTTTTTTTAAAATCATAATATCAAAATTATATTATTCTTAATATTTATTATATTTTGAAAATATTTTTATTTTTATGAAGGGGGTGAAATTCTTAATTTTAATTGAAAACTACCTTTTCAATAAACTAATTTATAATGTTAAATTATATATTTAATTATTTATAACATAAATATTTTTCAAATTTTGACCCATTTATTTAATTTAGGCAATTGGAATAATTTTCATATAGAATGTTTATATAAAAACATTGTATACTTTTTGATCATATCTCTTTAAATCATGCATTCTTGTCTTGTATGTATGATTAATTTTAAATTAAACTCAATCTCTTATGTGTGATGAATTTGATAAAATGTATTCCATAATTGTAATATCCATAATTTAAATTATCTATTAAGGATAAATTATATTTTTACTATATTAAATATTATAAATATTATAATCCAATTATAGTGATTGAGGATAAAATATGGGTTTTCCCATTATATATAGTTGTGTTATAATTAGTTTTCAACATACATAATACTTTTATCTGACAAATTATATTGTATATTTAAAAGTCAATTGTATTAATAGTCTAATTAATCTCATTTTAATTAACATTGTAATTAAAAAGATACATGTAGTCCTGGTAAAAACTATAACGGTAAAGTTGGGTAATCATAAAGGCCAAGGAACAACATGATTAAAAATGTGTTCTTTTGTGTGTTGGAGGTTTTTAACAACCATATCCAAAATATCCTATTTTACAGTTCAATTTTGGAAGCATATAATGTAATTATAACCTCCCAAGAGTGAATAACATTGGATATTCACAAAAAAATTCACTCCCCCTAAATTTTAAATGAGAACTCCTTCCACTCACATATAGACACCTCTCCCGCCCTATGACTCAACTAGACCCTTCCAAAATCACAATCTAACATCACTCCTCTAATAGTAGAATTTTCATTTTGGATATAAATCCAACCTATTAATGATTTTAGTGAAAACATAAGGAGAATACCCAGAAAAGAGGATTTATGAATGTGCATAAAGGATGTCCATACTTAAGGTATGAGAATTAAATATCACATTCTAATTTCCTAGGACATATTCCATATCCAACAAATATTTTTTCTATGTTGTTTATTTATTTCCCATGAATAATTTTTTTTATTATCTTACTAAGAATAATAATGATTTAAATTTCCATTTTAGTATCTCTTTTTTTATGAGGTTTATGTTTAAATCAATACAAAAGTGGTAAGGAGCTCTTCAATTAATTATCCTTCTTAAGGACATATGTTCTGTTTTAAATCTATCATATTTTGTGAGGATAATATAAAACCCTTTTTGAAGTAAATAAAATTATTTTTTCACGATGATTATTAATTATTAAATTTATTTTATTATATCATGGTTCTTGTGATTAAAAGTTGCCAAAGTGGTAAATCATATACATTAAAATCTCATCATTTATCAGGATTTTATATAATTTTAAGTACAATGATGCAATATTATGATCAGACTTTGATAATTCTACTTAATTTTATTCTAAAATGGTTATTCATGATATTTTCACCTAATAGTACCGTTTTTTAAATCATTAGTATATAAAAAGTTTTGAAAATGTTTTTATGAAAAAACCAGCTATATTCTTATCTTCAACTAGAAATCTATTTTCATCAAATCCATATTATCTAAATCATTCAAAAATTATTTTAATATTTTCCAGTTGTTTGTAAATTACATTTTTATCATTTTCATACATTTTAAAACAATATTCCTGTAATTTTCTAAACAATTATTCTTTAACATTTACGAAAAATGTGAAAGAATTATTTGTTTTTATTAGTACATCTTTAACAAAACTTATAATATTTGTGTCCATTGTTTTCTTTTTAAATAATATATTTTAATAATTCAATTTTATAATCAAATTAAATAAAAATTTAATATATTTTATATTTTAGTATGTGTTTTTTAAAGAGGAAATTTTATTTTCTTTCAAAAATTTTAATTATTTTTAATATACATGTATGAGTTTAAAAAGTTATATTCAATGAATTTTTTTAGAAATTTTTTATATTTTTTTGAAATATGAATATTCTATTTTCCATAATAAATATCAAATGAAGTCTTCAAAAATAATTTGATATCTAAGTTGATATAATTTTATTTAATCTATATTTTACAAAATACACGATACATAGATACAATTCTAATTATTTAATGAGACAAATAATTCTTATAATAATAACATGACTATAAGAAATATTTATCTTCCTAGTTTAACGATGAGAAAATAATAATTAAGACTTATTATATTTCAATGGGTTATGATTTGATGTAATGATGAAAAAATTATTGAACCAGTTTCTTTTCCAAAGGTTATATTATGATAAAATGTTTATGAAATCCATTTAATTTTTGGGGGTTTGATATGATTAATGTTTTTTAATTTTTTTGATCACATATGATTTATTCTAATTATTTGGTGGTTGTTTTGTTATAACCCATATTGGTGGATATATTATAACCACAGACAATGATTATGTTGTAACCAAAGTATGGTGGGACCTATAAATACCCCTAATGATTTTTTTTTCAGATTTATATCCCATGAAATAACAATGGGAAACATGTTAATGGGATTGATATAGTATAAGAAAAAGTTGTGTAAAGATGCACTATAAGAAAAATGTGTCTCTTAATCCACTCTAGGTAACAAGTAAATCCTAATCCATTATGTGAAACAGGTGTGACCTGGTCCACAATGAGAAACATGTGTGTCCTTATCCATAATGGGGGATTATTGATAAGTGATGATCCACTATGATAATGGTATTTCTAGTTATCCTTGATGTATGAAATTTATTTACATATTATTTATGGTTACATGCATTTATGAAATCATCTTAATAATCATGATTAATTTATGATGATTTATCACCCATACAAGAAATATTTTGGTAAATAATAATGATTATTGAAATAACTTGTATTTGAAATAAATGGAATGTTAGGTATGATCTTCATAAGTTATGTTCATTATAATATAACCCTATATTTATCTTATTCCTTTATAAGGTTTTATATTTATATCTATTATGTGTACCCATACTGAGCACCTGACCACCCTCGTTATTATCATACTTTCCCGAGGATATGAAGAATCTTTTAGGTAGAGAATTACTTAGTGGAATAAAAAGTGAGAATATTTTTGTGGGAGATGTTATATATGTTTCAAATTATTATAATATTGTGTACCTAGTCTCCAAATAAACTAATTTATAATTACCCTTAGGTATGTGTTTGTGAAAATAATCAATATTCATCTAAAAAGATTACTAACTATGTATGAAAAGCAATGTTCACTGTAGTTTTTATTAATTGGAGGGTTTATTTATCCTTAAGAAACTAGGATGAGAAAACATTAGAGTTATACCATTGTATATTTCAAAGGATTTATCTGGGGATATATATAAGGATAAATCAATGGACAAATCAAATTATAGGAAATCCCTGGAATTTTGATAGTGGATTGGGCAGGTGGTTTAAATGAAATTACTACACATTATATATACTACTAGTTAATTTGGATTTAATATAAATGTACCTAGGGGTAAAAACACTTATAATGGTGCATTAGTGAAGACTCGGTTGCCACATTTTTCCTGATAATGGGCCTTTCTACATACCAGATATGACCCTAATATGATAATTTATTTGGAAATATATAAAGTCTTTATAAAGAATCATGAATTAATTAAATAAATAGTAACTATGGATGAACTAGGATAAACCTATGATTTCATAGATTTAAAATAACGTGTCATAATTTATACATATCTTAATATATTTTTCATGATTTTTTTGTTATCCACTTTGATTAGTGTTTTATACACAACACGTTCTAGTTTAGATTAATGGATGGAATAGAAAGGAACTATGTTTGTGTTGAATGCAATGTAAAATGAAATTGCAGTCATCATAGAAAATTAATTGATATTTGGAAATGTAATGTAAGATATTTTTAATATTATCAAACCACATTATCATGCTATGAATCCTGGTGCTCATTTATACTAAAATAAATTAAAATATGTTCCATTAATTACTTCATGAGGTAACACCCACATTATTTTAGTGCTTCCAATTATCCACTAATTTCATATGAATGGATCAGTTTAATTGACAATATATACTCAATTATTCATGGTTTGGTTAATAAAATAAAATAAGTTTTTTATATTTATAGTTTTGATGGTGAAGATTATCAGTAGTGGAATATTATTATGTATAAGAGGGAACCTGAATAAATAGATTCTATCAAATAGTAATATTTTTAAGGGATAGATCACTAGAATTGCTTCTCTAATATTCTATGAACAAATATATAGAAGTAATTTCATAATCATAAGTAAAGGGACGATGAATCTAATGATACCTATGTTGATAATTTTTAAATACTTAGAGTGTATAATTTTGGTGTAATTAATATCCCTAAATAAAACATTCTTCGATTATTTGGTGGCATAAAATAATTCTTCCGACATGCCTCTTCTATAATTGACCTCATAATCTAAAAATATTTCCTATATTGTGTAGTGAAGGTATGAATGTAAATTTTATATTCCCATAATTTAATTTTTTTTACAAAATATTAAATTGAGTCTCATGAAAACTCAAATGGTGGAAATAAAACTAAACCATATGCATGCTTGAAATTTTGAAAGTAGTATCATGTAAATTTGATAAATAGAAATGAGAGGATCTTTAAATGATGAAATCATGATAATATATCACATGAATTTCTATATGTGACTAATGGGTTGGTAAATGAAATATATTCAATTAAGAAGCCTTGTAATGCACCACCTACAATCAATTATTTAATATATAAGGAGTTTTTTCATTATTAGAACCAATTCCTTAAAACAATGGAAATTAACTATGATATGCCAAAATCATATTAATACAAATAAAAAATAGAAATATTATCCAATCCCAATAAATGGTGTTAGTCCTAAAAATTAGGGAATAATTATCCTCCCTTACATGGTTGGGAGTTTGATGTATGTTTTTCTATGATGAGCCCAATGAAATATCTATTTTTCTGCCTTTATCATTTCATATAACCCTATATATGGATAATTGAATAATAAAATTTCATTTTATATTCAAATGGTAAATGGTCGAAAACAATCATCTTGTGAAAATGCTTTTGCCTTAGATATTTTTTTATTTATGGAATAAAGGGTGAATAAGAATATATGTCTCAAAGTATAATACATATATTATATTTAGATACAATTAAGGGTTTATGAGCTTATGGTTTATCATATATTAAATTACATTCAGACCCCTTTTTAGATTTTAAGTGATGGGAATTTACCATAATTAAGGATATTTTAAGAGATATTTATGGAAATTTAACCCTTTGGTTTTTCATTTGTTATAGTTAAAAGTTAATAAAGGTGGAATGAATTTAATTTTTATTGATATATTATTAAAGGAACTAGTAATATTTTGGGTTTAATTTATCTTTGACTATTATATAATTATTTATTATATTTGATTAACTTTTGAGGTAGACAACATTGATTTTAGATAAAATTTATCTTCACATCCTCATATGAAAATATATATTATGAAACATGTATGGCTCAATGAGGGACCACAAACAATTTTATATGGTAGGGATCTAATGTATATCTCACTATTTTAGAATATCCTTAAACAATATATTGCTATATGGCTGTGTTTTAACATAAAAAGAACAATTATAATCCTAGAGGAAATGATATGATTATTTTATATGGATTTAAAAGGAGGTTGGGGATTCACCACACTCAATTTCAGATTCATTTATGAAATATATTTCACTCGATATTTTATATTACTTTTTAAAAATACCCTTATATAATGGAATGATGATTCCAAATGAAATCTATTGGGAACTGATCCATCTTGTGATATTTATGATAAGGTTAGATACAATTATCAACATGTAAGGATGATTAAAATATGATAGAAATATTATTATAATAATAATTAATGTGATATATAATTTAATGTTTGTGATAATGGCTTTCTATGAATATCTGTATTAATGATAGAAGAGAATACTAGTCCCTAAAAATATATGTCACCTTAAAATACATGATCGTATCATGAAAATAACATATCATTTGGTTCTTCGATATAACCTATATTATGTTTATAATGTTTTTTGTGATTCAATCTTCATAAATTACATATATGAGCAATCATACTTACTACACTCAAAGGTCATACCACAGTAGAATTATATTCCATATATGGAACACCTAATTGTTATTCTAGATCGATTATATAATGTT
This sequence comes from Viscum album, assembly GCA_963277665.1. Classification (NCBI taxonomy): domain Eukaryota; kingdom Viridiplantae; phylum Streptophyta; class Magnoliopsida; order Santalales; family Viscaceae; genus Viscum; species Viscum album. The sequence goes on along the minus strand of OY728159.1, from coordinate 831,221,363 downwards.
TTACAATAGAAGTACACATACATAGTAAATTGTTTTTTGTGAAACCACAAGATTGATGAAGATACTTAGGAAACTAAGGGTGTAATATTGTATAAGTATCCTTAGTTTTTGGTCCCCAAGTGGCGAATTTTGTGGGTGAAATTCATTTTAAGGTGTGAAAAATGTAAAACACCATGTTTTTATGAATTATGTTTTTGAAAAAAAAATTAATTACATTGATAAATTGTATTAAAAAACAATATGTTAAGATTTCAATACAAAATATTTTCAGTTATCTTGTGTTACTCATTCAAATGAGTTTCCTCGATATCTTGTATTAAAACTAAAATATAGTTATACCAAAAAGTAGAACACTACTAATATTATTATTTAATATACCACACAGTTGTTGAAATGTTGAGTTAGAATAGGATTATCTAATTTATCAAAGTATATATTTTAAAAAAATATATTATTTTCATATTCATTATAAATACAAAAAGAGTCATTTAAAATGAAAAAATGAATGTTTTTTAATAAACCTAATTTTTTTCTAAAATAATGTTTAATCAACCCATGTGAGCCTAAATTAGAATTTGTTGTTAAATTTGATTAAATGTAATTTATAAAAATAAAAAATATATTTTCAATTAAAATACCCAAATTATCTTATGATTACTATTTTATATTTTTTTAAAATATTTTTTTTTGGATTAATAGAAAAAAATTTGAATTTTAATTGAAAACATCATTTTATTTTTAATCATTAATAATATTAAATTCTAAATTGAATTAGTTTTAAAGAAAATTTAGTTAAAAATTATCTCAAATGATATAATTTATCTAATTTGAATAATATTTATATTGAAATTTGATTTTAAAACATATTTTTTTTTATTTTCTATTAAATAACCCATTTTATCAGCTTGTCTAAGACAATAATTTTAAATTAAATTATAAAACTTATATTAGTTAATTTTAATAAAATGGTTTACATATTTGGAATAAGAAAATTTTATATTTCCATTTACATTGATTTTTTTAATATAATGATTAGTAAAAGAAGATAAAAATTATGAACACAATTATATTTAGAACGAGGTTTTCTGTACCACATGTGCTGGTGTTAAAACTAATATTCCACAAACATTGAATTTTATTTGATAAATTTGTTTTAATATTTGGAATAATTATTTATAAATTATAAAATAAATATTTTTTTTATTTTTATCCTTAATATATAAATTACAAAGGTAATTTAAATGATATGAGTTATTATGGTAGAATCTAAAAAGGTAACATTAAGTAATCTTAAAGACCAAGGAACAACATGTATGAAATGTATTATTTTTATGGCATAGAGGTTTGGATCTACTATATCGAATCTCGCATACATTATTGAACAATTTTTAGGGCCATTAGGTATCAATGACCTACCATTATTGAATAATATATTTATTAAAAAAAATATTACTCCAAATTATAGAATGTAACTCACTCCCATCACTTGTTTACCCCTATCAAACTAATTTTCCCGACCAAAAAATACCAAAATATTTTAGAAACATTAATAATATCATAATATAGGCCTCAGTTTAGAAATAAATCCATTCAAGGAATTATTTTTGTTGAAAAATACTGATGATACCAAATGAAGAGGATGTTTGATGGTGAATGATGAAAGTCAGGACATAATGTAAAGTATTTCAATATCATTATTTTACTTCAACAAGAAATAGGACATATTCAAAATATAATTACTATATGTGGTTTGTATTCTATCCATATATTCTTTTTTTAATATTCAACTAAGAATTTTTGGGGATTACATATGAATTTGAGGATATCACATTCATGGTTTTTATGGATACAATGATTCCAAAGTGTTATAGGGTTTTTTGCAACAATTTGACCAGTATTATATATCTATTAAGTTATAATTCTTTATAATTTCTTGTGGTTTATATACCTACCCTTTTACATGTAACATCATGCATTTAATTATCTTCATGGTACTTTAGTATTCATTTAATGTTATTAGCTCATGGGGCTTGCGATTCAAAGTTACATAAGTGGAATTGATTTTTTGTTACAATTTAATCATTTATCACAACTATTTATGATTATGTTTTAGATGATAAAATAATGCTCTCTATATCTCAATAAAATATATAATTTTCATTTTCTCTGGTAATTCATTATATTTTTAATCGATAATACAATTTTTCAATATTTTTTACCTAAAAAAATTCCTAATTTTTTTAATAAAATCCATCATTATTCCAATATTAAATATGAAATTCATTTCCTTCCAAACCCATATGTTCTATAAATTATTTCATTAAATTTATTAATATTAACCTATTATTTATTAATGATATTTTTACACTTTTTTATATTTTACAAATTTTTTCAATGGAATATTTATAAAATTTCCAAAAAAATCCAGTTTTCCATTCATTAAAATAAGAAAAGAATAATTTATATACATTGTACATCCAGAAAAGAACTTCTAATATTGATGAATTTTTTTCACACATCCGATAAAAATATAAAATATTATTTCAAAATAATTTATTCTATAAAATAATTTATTTTTAAAAAAATCCAAATGAAAAGGATTTTTTCATTGAGAAATTTTTAAAATTGTTCATCATAATCCTAGATAAGTATAAAAAATTATTATAAAAATAAATGATTTTGAAAAAGTTTTATGTTAAAAAAATAATTTTTCATATTTGAAGTGGTCAGTTTCCTCATGAAATTTCCCAAACAAACATTGAAAATCAATTTGTATCTAATATAGTATCCCTGTATGTTGCATATGATTTAATAGTGATATGATCCAAGTATAAATTTTATATTATATATATGAACGGTTTATTTTTTATAATTAAAATATATTTATGAAATCGCTTTCGATTCCATGGGGTAAACCATTATAATAATTTATAATACACACTTCTTTCCCCATGTGTTTTTCTATAATGAAATTATGAAATGATTGTGAAAGCTATTTCTTGTCCACATGTTAGGTTATGATGAAATGTTTATTAGATCCATATCATTTCATTGGTTCTAGTATGATAAAATTTTATGATATTGTGATAAAAAATATTTTTATATTCATTTTTGATGGTTCTTACATTATAACAAAGGAATGTGGTTATGTTATCTATAAGGACAGTGGTTATAATATAACTGAAGATGGTGGGACATATATCTACCTCCATTAAATCAGGTAATGTTTTATATATGGTGATATAATAATGGGAAAGAAGATTATGGATATGATCCACTATTATATATTTGATTATTGTGTTTTACTATTGGAAACTAGTTTTTCCAGATCCACTATAGGAAACTAGCGTCTCCAGATCCATTATATGAAATAGGTGTATCCTTGTCCACAATGGGAAATGGGTTTATCCTAGTCTAAAATAGGAAATTTGTGGTATGTTCATATATATTATGATAATAGAATTTGTAGTTCACCATGATGTATGAAAGGGTTTTTAATATTTATGATAGTGCTTTTATTTTACGACATGATATTGTGGTTAATGATTAATTTATAATGATTTATCACCCACATAGACAAAATTTTCTGAATTGAAAATGTTTTATTCAATGAATTATATTTATGATATATGAATGGACTGGTATAAACATCGTATGTTTAATTAATGATAACGTGGCACTATTATTATCTTATAGGTTTATATGATCATATATTTACATCTCTTATGTTTATATTTACTGATCATTTGAGGTAACCCTATATTATTTTCCTTCCCTAGGTTATGAATAATGATTTAGGTAAAATGTATCAATGAGGAGTAATATTGTAGAAGATCATTATGGGAGGTGTTCAATATCATTCACTAAATTATATGACTATGAACCATGTCTCCAAAGACACTAAAATATCATGGTCCTCAAGATTCTGTTTTTTATGTTTATGGAATATTCGTCTAAAAATATGTAATATATATTTATAAAGTCATGAGTTTCTATAATCATAATCATTTACCTTTATATAATTCATTGTAAAATAATGTAATCTTGAATGAATTATATATATTCTTTCAAAGGAGGCTAGGAAAGTAATATAATTTTATAGCAAAGAACATGTGTTTATTTATCATTTTGGGGATATTTCATTTAAATTTTCATTGCCTCCCCAATATAGTGTTACAAAATAAATGTTACACTTATCATACATGTGTAAATACGTATCAGTCCCCATAAACATTTTTAGTTGTGATAAAGTGGAGATATAAATGGATTAAATTTTTTTATGGTACATTCATATCATGGATCATATATATAAATTTTTGAATGATCATGTTATTTCATTAATACATGTGTTGTGGAAAATTATTTTCATAAATTTATTTAAATGGAAAAGGAAGTACTTGTTGTGTCAATAATGGAAATTACTTTTAACTCATAGTGAAATAGTCAATCATCCTTAGGATGGTATTTCCAATAAGGGTAGGATTTTAGGTCCTTGTTCTAGCCATGAAAATTATTGTAATGATTAATTTTTGAATTTTAAAAAATAGATATAAATTTTTGTTATTTATTAAATTTTTTTATTTTTAATATCAAATTTATGGTCCCAAGGAGTACACATAATCCATTTGAATATCATGAATTAATATTAAGTGTTGTAGGAAAGGATTATTTCTTAGAACACCATCAACTATGACTATGAATTCAAGTAATCAATTAAAAATGTTTTCATGATGAAGAAAACGATGTTGTAATACATGGTCTCATTGATCATGTGGTCTATTCAACAAGATAAATTGTTTGGGAGAATGTGGCCTCTATTTGATTTATAACAACCTTGGCCCTATACTACTACATTTGATGTTGAAAACCTAAACCAATCATTTATTTCTTAGATAATCATATAGGTGACCTTATTTTCACCATCCTGTATATGAAACATTTAAAATAAATACTATGTCACTTACATTATCAATGACCTTTTAAGTTTAGAGTTTCATATAATTAGGATATCATACTACATAAAAATACCCATGTCTTTATATTCTCATTTCTCTCACATAACAATATTTTATTATTTCACATTAAATCGTCGTCATCATCTATATAAAAACTATCTATATGTAATTCATTAAAAATCATTCTTGATAACCTATATAAAATAATGCATTAGAACATTGGGCATAAATGGCCATTGTGGGTAATAATATGAATTAAAAATTAAATTTCGACAATTATAATTGGAGGAGAAAAGGGTATTATGACATAATAAACATTCATGTGTATAACATAATAATATTAAAACCGATCAATACCTATATAACCAAAAATTATAATATGGAATAAGTATTTCAAAAATTAAATAGTCATCAAATTCAATAGTTATAAGGCATGTGATAAAAAATCTTGATCAGAGGAGACATTTATAACCCATGGAAATAATCTAGAAAACATGTTGATATCTTGGAACATCATCACTATAGAATAATTTTAAGACACTTGAAATTATAAATTCCATACTGTGGAGTACTAGTATATTTATCTCGATAACATAATCACTACACAATGGATTGTAGTTTTATATGGTTTCACCCATTATATAAGATATATCAGGTTCACCCAGTGCTATATGGGAACACACATCAAAAAAATTAATGAATAACTATAAATAAAGTACATAGATCATTAAATTCATTGTAAAACTAATAAAAACAATCAATATTCATTTCATAACTTTAAAAACTCAAGAAAAAGAAATGGGATGCAGGGAAATATATTTGAAAAATGATATAGATGTGTAAAAGATATGGTTCCCATAAAATTATACATGAAATAATATTAACTTGTGGAAAATAAATTAGTTCCATAAAGAGCATTTTGAAACATTATTAACTCATGGAAAAGAAACTGGTTCTGTAATAGTCACTTTAGAACAACATTAACCTGTAGAAATGAAACATGTTCTATAAATATTTTTGGAACATTATTAGGCTTTAGAAAATAAATAATATATATATATATATATATTAATCTCATTGAAACATGATTAAAACATCAAGATAATCATTTAGGATGGTTTCAGTAAAAAACCTTAATTAGAGAATAATTAATAACAAGGTTTTGTATGTTGATAAATAAAAATTCTAATAAAAATAGATAATACATTTTTATTGAAAATAACTATTTGATTTCAAAATAATGTTGGAAAACCTAAAAATAAAAAAATATTATGGAAATAATTTTCATCAAAATTAATCATAGAAAAAAATTATGCAAAACTATAGATAAATAAAGTAAATGATGGTGGGAAAATCAAATCATGACAAAATGAATAAAAATAAAAATAGTTTTTAGATCATTTTTAAAAAGGCTTTCAAAAATAACCTTTTTATAAATTGTCAAGAAACAACCATTTAAAATAATTAAAAATAATATAAATGATCATGTAACATAGAATTTGGAAATCAATCATTTTTACAAAAGTCCATTTTTAAAACATTTTATAAAACATGTATATGAAAAAGAAAAACACTTGATCTTAAAGAAAATAATAAATTATTAAAACTTAGGTAACACCCTAACCCGATTAGCCACATAAATAGTGTTGGGGTTAGGAGTTTTACGTTGCCTTATTTGTGCCTCCCCATATTCAAAATGTTACCTAATTGTAGTGAGGTTTTAAAGTGATGACATTGGGTATAATATTCTATATGGAGATGATTGTTGGTCGGATTTGTTAACTCAAGAGGGGAGGGGTGAATTGAGTAACTATAAAAATTTCTGTTTAAAAAATATTAGTTTTACAAATATTTATTTCCCCAAAAATTGATACAGCCTAGTTAATCATGGTTATACTATTATAAGAGTTTGACTCTTTAGACACCTTCTTAGAAGATTGATTAATTCTCAGTAATCATACGTGGTATTATTAAAATTACATTTAAAGTTATCCTACTAAGACAAATCATATATAACATCTTTCCAAGTCTAACTAACAAAGTGAATTTAATGTTTTTATAGATTATGCAGTTAGAATTAAAATAGAGTATACTAAATTTAAATGGCACAGCCGATATAAAACAAGTGGTTGAGTCTGAAGCCAAGACCTAATCCACTCTACTTGGTGATCACCTGCCACCAAGGAGTTTATATAAATAAACTTTGATCCACACCCTGGATCAGGGTTAACAACAGAACTTGGGCTGTCCAGTCCACACAGGGAACTCTTCCATAGTTTTTGAGGATTTTGAAATCCACCAGTTCAGCGTAGGATTCAGTGTGTGGGTAAAATATACAGAGTACACACACTGGTCAAAAGTAAAAAAATGAATCACTAAGAGAGAGTAGATGTGCGTTTAGAAATCTCTAGTGATTTGCAGTGCAACTCTGGGCTCCTTGGATAAAACATAAATGCTTCTGAGTCATTCTCTTGTTTTTCTTTTGAAAAACAGAGTTTCATGGTTTAGCTTGTGTTCTTCAAGAGTGAATATTTTCTCTGTATTCTCGTGTTCTTCAGTAGAGTAGGATTTCATGCATGAGACAATAATTTCATTAAAGATATTGCAATATGTTCTTCGCAGTTATGTTCAGGCTTGATTTTCTATTGAGTTCTGCGCACTCGTGTTTTTTGAGTTGTCGCGTGTGTCGTTCATTTTTCCTCTTGAGCAAACATCTCTTTATCTTCGAATTCATGAGTGTTAGAAGAAAAGATCCATATGTGTTGTACCTCGTACCTCATACGATGTCTAAAAATAAATATTAAATATGGAAGTGTATCAAAGGCTTAAAATATGATCGTTAAGAAATTAAATAGAAAAACGAGAAAATAGTTTAAGAAAATGTGTCATAGTATGTTATGAAAACGGTGTCTTATTCACGATTTCTCCTTATCATGTTGTCTCCTTCAAGATGCCTCCTTCACGGTGTCTCCTTAACGGTGTCTTGCTTACGGTTTCTGGATTCTGGTGCCTTGATCATAGTTTCTGGATTCACGGTCCCTTGATGCCTTTGTCTTACTAACTGTGTCTAGAATTTAGGCAAACAAAGTGGCTGGCTTACGATGTCCGTTCTTAGTGTCATGCGTCATTGTGTCATGCTTACTGTGTCACAATATCTCGTGGTCCTGGTGTATCATTGGTCACAGTGTCTGTGTCTTTCTCACAGTGTCTGACTTACTCTGTCATGCATCACAGTGTATTGTACTTAGGAAAATAACTGTATTCAAATATAAACAGTAATATGCATAAGATGAATTGATCTTGGACATTATCAAGTCTGAGACATCTTGAAACAATAATACACATGATTGATAAGATTTATGGGGTTATTGATCATTAATAAGATTTTTAAACATTAATGAGATTTGTGATCATTAAAACATAATTAATACCTAAGGAGGCCAATAATATCCCCCGTTTTGATGATCTCAAATTACGTAAAGATAAAGGGTAAATTGAATGCAGCTAAAGAGAATACAACATATAGAATAATAGATAACTATAACGTATCACTTTGTCTCCCCCTTTTGGGATTATCAAAAAGTAGAAATAATAGAGGGAAAACAGTGCATATGTCGTTAATATTGTTCAGAGTACAACAAACAGTATAAATAAAAAAATAAAATAAAAAATCAATGAAATATCCATAAAAAAAGTATACATTGGGCTTCTTCAGGGATTGGAATTCACTTTTCCATTATCAGCAGTAGAAGAGGAATCTACAGGGGTAGTTACTGATGTAGAAGAAGGCATAGAAGTGGTAGATAGAGAAGGTAAAGGGTGTCCTTCGAAGAATGATGGAGCAAAAGTTGGAGCTGTAGAAGATCTAGGTAGTTGCTGGTCAAGGATGAAAAGCTTGATATGACTAAGAGCCTGGCCAACAGACATGGTTGTGGAAGCTAAGGCAGAAGAGAATATAGGTAAACCAGGTCTGATAGGAGAAGCCACTGGAGCTACAATTGCTGGGATTCGAACATGCAGATATGGTCTTAGAAGATTAATGATATCTACAATAATTTATCCTCTATAATGCATGGCCTTTTCAAAGTCATCATTATTTTCCATGAACATGTCCATCAATTTGCTGAACTTAGTGTGCTTCTGAACTTGAGCTTTGAAGGCCTGAGTCACAAGAGGTATTCTCAGATTCTCTACAAGATATTTAATGTGATAGGTCTTATCAGTTTTAGAGAAAATCCGTTTGAAATAGAAGTCCACATTTATATAGATCTCTTATTGGTCATCATTGAAAATCATATAATGAATTTTCACCAGTTCAAGCACTCTATCATTGTTCTTAACAACATTAGATAAAGGAGCCATATCAAAGCCACATAAGGAATTCTGAATCTCTTCCTTGACTATAGATCTGAACAAAGAAATATACAAATAATGAGTAGAGGTTTTACCATAGGAAGTAGAAGCTTTGAAAACTATGGGTAGAGACTTGAGCTGTTTCATGACCTTTTGAAGACTGCCATTATATTCATATGTGCGTTTTTTCAGGTTCTCAACAAGCTCTCTCATGAAGTGAAACATCTTCATTTTCCATTCTGCAATCGTTTCATCTATGTATAGTAGGTACGAGTGAATCTGGGAAAAAATATCTCGAGATATGTTTGAAATAGAAGGTTCAAGAGAAGCATGAGTAGGGGAAGGTTCGGATCTTGAATGTAGTTCATTCTGTAGGTTTTCAACCATGATTTTTCAGATTTGCAACTGCAGTACTGAGAAACTTGTTTTCAATCCTTACTTATTGAATTTCATGAATCATCGTTGGTTGAATGTGCCAGATAATCTTTTCTAAAAGCAATGAGGCATCTTCATGACATAGTTGGGTCGAAAGATGAGGTAGAGAGGACAAGTGTTTCTCAACTCCAGCTAAGATAGTGTCTCCAAAGACATCCAAATCTTATTTACTAACAAAATATTTATGTTCATGTAAATTTGTAGGTGCAGGAAGTGTTACAGGTGCAGGCTCAGGTTGAGGTTCAGATTCGGGTTCGGGTTCAGGTTGATGTTCAGGTTCAGGTGCAAAGTTTGTGACAAATTTCAATTGAAACAAAGAAGAAAGATCAATTCCAGTCCAAGTAACCTATTGAGATTCTCTCACATCATAGAAACTAGAGAATTTATACTGTGTGTCCACCGAATATGACTCAATTGGTTGAGATGCTTCATCAGACTCAGCCTCATTAGCCCCAGCTTCATTAGTCTCAAGATTTTGAGGTTCCTCCTCCAAAACAAGTGCTTCCACTTAAGGACATTGAGGCTCAAGTACTTGATCCTACTCCACTTGATCATCTCTAATTTACTCATCCATCTATTTCCTAGACAAACTGAAGGCTATCTCCATCCTCTCTTTAGTAGAGGGTATAATCTCAGGAACAGATTGTTCCACATGAAGGTCATCCAGATTTGCTTCTTGAATATTATGGAGTTCTTCTACTACAACCTCTTCCATGGATTACTGCTCAGATTCTGGGATTGCTAATTCTCTTGTAGCCTCATATTGGATTTCCAGATTGAGATCACCTCAAGGGAAAAGAGGTTCTTCTTCAAGAACAACAGGATTAGTAATATGACTTTCTTCCCCAACAACAACTTCTTCCCTTTGATGTACTTTAGCTTCTTCACTATATGGTACTTTAGCTGCCTCTTCTTCATCTTCTTCATCTTCTGGATAATCAACAACCTCATTTGTTTCTATAGTAGGATCATTAATTTCCTTTTTCCTTGTTGGATAATCCACAAGATTATACATATCATAGAGCTTATCATTATCTTCAAACCACTACTTCTTCTAGGGATTTCAGTTTATTTTCATCCTCCTGATGGTCAGTTTTGTCAAAAAATATTCATAGTCCACAAGTACTTCTTTATTGGGTCCAACTACTCCATTGGAAACAAGCATTGCTGAAATCATCCTAGAGTAAAACAAAGATGCGGATTTGGATATGACCTTGATCAATTCACACACATGGTGAATGACATATTTACACAAATTGATTTTGTGTCCATTCTTCATAAGATGAATGAGGAACACATCTTGGTACTTCAAGACATCAACTACACCTTTCCCCGACCTAATCAGATTTTGATCAAATTTGCACAACGACATTTTCTCCCCATCAAGTTCAGTAGCTATGGCCCTTCTTTTGGATCCATTTCCTGTTAGGGTTGCAAGTGCATTTTCCAGGTCAAATATATCAGTTGTAGGTGGGGGATATCTCTGATAATCATCACAAATTCCTTCATGAGGTATCCAAAGGCATGCCTCCCATAACCTCGATGAGAAGAAGCATCTTTTTCCATTGACCCAACTCCTCACAACAAATCATTCACCAGCATCAAAAGAAAACTGTACATACTGATAAGACTGAGCTACCAACGTCGGATAAATAGGTCTATCCTTCCTTCAGAACCATTCGAGCCAACCTTGTTCTCTAAAAACTTTTAAAACCATAGACATTCTAGATAAAATCCACACAATTAGAACGTCTTTTTCAGGTACAACACTATGGTTGACCAGGTTTGGATTTAGGGGTCCATCAGGTGCCAGCTTCAGTGCTATCTTCTTTTTCTTCAAGTGGAACTTCTCAGATGTGGATGAATATGGAAACTTAATCCTTGGAATTCACCTAAGGTTGAGAGAGAGAGAGAGAGAGAAAGGTTGCAAGGTTGCGAGGGTTCAAAAAGAGTGAGTGGGAGAAGGTCCGGATGATGAATCGGGTGAAACCCTTTTGTTTTATCATTTGGGAATGTCAAACATCACAAAAGTAAAAATGTGGGAAAGTAAATGGCGATGAAAAAAGAATTACCACGATATGGGTTAAAAGAAAATCATAAATAATCTTCATGGCGAGACCGTGAATAGTTGTTACGATGCGATGGTAAATGGTCGTCACGGTGAGACAGTCTGTGGTCGTCACGGCGAGACACTGAATTATCAGTTCAGTCATGGTGAGATAGTAAGTAAACTATTCGTTCACGGTGAGACAGTCAGTGACAGATCATGAACACAAGGTGCTAACTATGAGACAATAAACATGAGATAGTAACTGAGATTCCGTGAACATGAAACTGTAAAGTAAAAATATAGTAAAATATTAAACAGTATAACTAGTAAGATATCTATTTTTGATTTATCATACCAAGATCATGTATGATGTAATCTATTCTCTCAAAATTTAATGTTTTAGTGAATATATCAACAAGTTGATATTCAGTGCCATTGAATTCCAAGGTGATATAACCATTTTGATAATGATCCCTCAAAAAGTGATGTCTTACATCAATATATTTTGTTATAGAATGTGAAATAGTATTTTTTGAAATGTTAATAGAACTTGTGTTGTCACAATTTATTGGTACATGTCTTAATTGATATCCATAATATAATAAAGTGATTTTCATCTACAAAATTTGTACACAAAAACTGCCAGCAGGTATGTATTCAGCTTCAGTAGTAGATAATGAAACAGTGTTTTGGTTCATACTACACCATGATACTAGTTACATGGCTTAAAGGTGACATGTTCTAGAGGTGATGTTTCTATCTAACTTACAACCACCAAAGTCAGCATCATAAAAACTAACTATCTCAAATGATTGTCCTTTATGATATAACAGTCCTAAATTGTGTGTATGATTGAGGTATTTGAAAATTCTCTTTACAGCATTTATGTGAGATTCGTTAGGATTTTCTTGAAAATGAGCACACATAAACACACTAAACATAATGTCAGGACAACTAGAAGTTATGTAGAGTAGACTTCCATTCCTTCCTCTATAAGTGGTTTGATCAATAGATTTTCCATCTTCTTCAAGATCCAACTTACATGTAGTACTCACGGGAGTGTCACTACATTTAGTGATATCCAATCCAAAACGTTTTAAAAGATCTATAGTGTACTTAAATTGAGTCAAAACAATTCCATCATTATTTTTAATGATTTTAAATCCAAGAAAGAATTTTAGTTCACCCATTAAACTCATTTCAAATTTTATTTTCATCATTTTAGAAAATTCAATACATAAAGAATTTTTTTAAGACCCAAAAATAATATCATCTACATTGATTTGAACAACTAAAACATCATTATAAATTCGTTTTATAAAGAGGGTTGGATCAACAATTACTTTTGTAAACCCTTTTGAAATAAGAAAAGTACTTAATATGTCATACAAAGCTCTTATAGCATGTTTTCAACCATATAAGGCTTTTGATACATTAAAGATATGATATTAAAAATGAGGGTTTGTAAATCTAGGGGTTTTTAAACAAAAACATCCTCAGCTATATACCCATTTAAGAATTCACTCTTAACATCCATATGATATAGTTTGAAATTCATATTTGCAGCATAAGCATGTAGAATTCTAATGGCTTCAAGTCTGGCTACCGGAGAAAAAGTTTCCTCATAGTCAATTCCTTTTTATTGACTATAGCCTTGTGCAACTAATCTATCCTTATTCCTAACTATATTTCTAGCTTCGTCTACCTTATTTCGAAACACCAATTTAGTGCCTATGACAAAATTGTCATTGGGTCTTTCAAAAAGTTTCCAAACTATATTTCTATCAAACTGATTGAGTTTTTCTTGCTTTGAAATTACCCAAAAGACATCATTGATATCATCATAAATTTTTTTATGATCAAGATGTGACAAGAAGGATTGATGTTCAACAAAATTTCTAAAAGAAGCTCTAGCTTGTGTTCCTTTATCTAAGTCTCCTATAACAACATCTAAGGGATTGTTTTTAAGAGTTCGGACCATTCTAGAAAAAGAGGGACTAGTGAATTCAGGTTCATCAATAGATTCAGGTTCATTATGACTTGATTGCATAGAATATCCAGAATAGGAAGTTTTCACAGATTCTTTCACAGAGGTATTTGAGGATCTTTAGTTGATGATCATATTTCATACATCATCCTACAGACTTTCTAGGAGGGTTCTAGGCTCATGTGGATATGTTTCATAAAACCTAATATGGACAGATTCTTCCACAAATTTAGTTCTCTTATTGAACACTCTATAAGCGTTACTTGATATTGAATAACCTAGGAAATTTCCTTCATCACTTTTTCATTAAAATTTGTCATGATTATCATTACTTTTGAGATAAAAGACTTTGCAACAAAAAACTATAAAGTAATTAATGTTAGGATTCCTATTATTCCAGAGTTCATTTGGGGTCTTTTTTAGAATTGATCTAATCAATACTCTATTGATTATGTAGCATGTTGTGTTAATAGCTTCATCCCAAAAGTAAATAGGTAAGTCATATTCACTAAGAATAGTTCTAGAAATTTCCTGCAAGGTTCAATTTATTCTTTCTACAACACCATTATACTAAGGTGTTCTACGGGAATAGAAATTGTGATTATAACCATTTTGTGCACAAATGGATTCAAACTATTGATTTTCAAACTCACTACCATGATCAATTCTTAAAGATTTAATTTTATGGCCACTAATATTTTCTACAGACTTAGGATACTTAGTAAAATAAGAGCAGGCTACACTTTTGTGAGCCATGAAGAAGGTCTAGGTGTATCTAGAAAAATAATCTACTTGAATATAAACATAGTGATTCACATTTAAACTAGAACTCTAGATGGTCCAAATAAATACATGTGAACCAATTCGAGAGGTTGAAAATTAGATCCTTCTTTCATTGTTTTGAATTATATTTTGTGTTGTTTTCCCTTTTGACAGGGATTACACACTTTTTCATTTGGAAACTCATGTTTGGGTAAGTCTTTAACTAGTCCTTTTCTAGTTATCTTTATAAGGGACTGAACAATACAGTGTCCTAGTCTCCTATTACAGACCCAAGATTCTTTATGAAATAAACTTTAGCATGAAATATTTTGAGAAGTTAAGGAATCTAAATTAACAAAATAAACATTATCATTCCTTGATGAAGAAAATAATAATTCATCTTTAGAATTAAAGACATTACATGCATCATATTCAAATTTAACATGGTATCCATCGACTAATATTTTTGAGATACTTAGAAGATTATATTTTAAGCCATTAAAAAATAGTAGATAAGAAATTAGAATCGAATCAGAGTTACCAATCTAGCCTAAGACAATGATCTTCCCTTTGGAATTATCACCAAATATGAACTGTCCTCCATCAACTTTTAGCATATTCCTGAAGAATGAGTAGTCTCCTATCATGTGCCTTGAACACCCACTGTCCAAGTAATGTTGATTATTGCAGGAGTTCTTCAAGAAGATTTCTTATAACAAGATCAAGCAATGACATATTTTGGTACCCATACTTGTTTTGGTCCAGTAGAATTAGTAATAAGTGCTTTGGAACCCATATATGTCTCATAGGTTTCCTATCATCATTGTGTAACGTATTTGAAAATTAGACTCTATTTGGTCCACAAAAACTTGAAATAGTATAATATCTATCATGACTCGAGCTAGTTGAGCTATGTCAAGAACTGGGAACAAAATTAAATGTCCTAGACTTTGAAACAAAATTCGTTCTACTAAGGTTTGTTTTACCAGGTTGATAACCAATGCCAATATTGTATTTTGGAGAAATTGTTTTTTCTAGAATTTGGGTAAGGGTATTTTTACCATTAGTACACTTTTCTAAGTCACTTTTTAATTGATAATTAGACATTTTTAGTACATTGTTTTCTTTGAGTAGTTGAGAATTTTTCACTTTTTGAGTAGTTTGTTCAGATTTTACAGTTACAGTGAGAGCATGTTGTTTCTTCAATGATTTATATTTGTCATTTAATTCATTGCATGACTCTTCATGAATGTTGCAATATTAAAACATTTTGTCACTAGTCATATTTTCAGAGTCACATTCCTCTTCAGAATAGTATGAATTATGTATAGAAGAGTCTAGTGTTACCTCAGATGTGTTTGTCATAAAACACATATTGGCTTTGTTAGACTTTTCATCATGTGATGTGTATGAGTCACTTGAACTATCCTCAGAGGGACTCCAGGTTTCCTTCATTGCCTTTTTGTACATCTTGTCCCTGACCTCATATTTCTTCTTTTATTTGAGCTTTGGACAGTCAGCCATTATATGTCCTTTGCACTTACAATCATATAATATAATTTCATCAGTTTTTTCCCTTATATTCCTATCCTTTTTCCAGTTTCCTTTTTTATCATACTTTCCCTTGAAGTTAGTTTTTTTTGGAATATGTTTTTCATCTTATAAAATCATTTGAATCTTCTGGATAGTTGATCCATCTCCACATCACTATCTGGTGATGATTGTTCAGTATTGGAGCTGTCTATAGATGCTTCCAGTTTACCTTTGTCTTTGTGCTTTGAGAAGGCAGTCTTGAATGCTATAGATTTCCTCTTTTCTTTATCCTACTCTTCTTTGTTTACTATCAGCTCTTCCTCAAATATCATCAGCTTCCCAATGAGTTCCATTAAAAGTATCCTTCTGACATCACATGATTCTATGATTGAGACAGAGGTTCCTCTCCATCTGTCTCACAGACATCTGAGAATTCTCATGATCTATTCTTTGGAAGTGACTTCTCTTCCAAGAGAAATCATTGTGTTGAAAATATCATTGAACCTAAGATACATATCAGAAATAGGATAATCTGGTTTCATCATAAAATTATCATATTTTATAGTATAAGTATTAAGCCTCATTTCCGTTACACTAGACGTGCCTTCATGTGAGACAGACAAGGTATCCCAAATTTCATGGTCAGTCTTACAAGAAAAAATCCCATTAAATTCTTCATCTCCTAAGGAATAATATAAGGCATTCATAGCTTTTCAATTGTTATTGTAAGCAAGTTTGGTTGGTTCATCCCATGTAATTCTATCAGTCACAGTAATTTTCTATTCATCTATAATGGATGACCAGATTTCAAGGCTCACAGTCTCTAGATGAATTTTCATTTTAATTTTCTATTGACCATAGTTGATTCCATTAAATAATGGTGGAATTTTAGTTACAACGCCTTCCAGTATATTTTCCATACTAAAAAATTTCATTAAAAGAGCTAGAAATTTAGAATGGATAGAAATTTATAGATCATTAATGTACAACTACAATCACAGTTGAGTAAGATTACACAGAGTCCTAACAAAATCCCCTCTAATACCAAATGTTTGTCGGAGTAGTTAACTCAATAGTGGAGGGGTGAATTTAGTAACAATAAAAATTTCTGTTTAAAAGATATTAGTTTTAAAAATAATTATTTTCCCAAAAATAGACACAGCCCAGTTAATCATGGTTATACTATTATAAGTGTTTGACTATTTAAAAAACATTATAGAAGATTGATTAATTCTCAGTAATATTATGTTGTATTATTAAAATTACTTTTGATGTTATCCTACTAAGAAAAATCAGATATAACTTCTTTCCAAGACTAACAATCAAAGTGAATTTAGCGTTTTTCTGGATTATGCAGTATGTAGAAAAAAAGAGTAGACTAAATTTAAATGGCATAGTGGATATAAAAAAAGTGGGTCAGACTCAAGATGAGACCAAATCCACTCCACCTGGTGATCACATTCCACCAAGTAGTTTATATAAATAATCTCTGATCCACACCATGGATCGGGGTTAAAAGCAGTACATGGACTGTCCAGGCCACGCAGGGACCTCTTCCATAGTTTTATTGGGTAAACAAAATAATGACCAGGACACATATGGACCTCTTCCATATTTTTCATGGGTAATCAATGGTAAAGAATTTGTTGTGAGGATTTTGAAATACTACATTTCAGTGTAGGAGTCAGTCTGTGTGTAAAATATACAAAGTACACACACAACTCGAAAGTAAATAAAAGAATCACTACAAGATAGTAGATGTGAGTTTAGAAAGCTCTATTGATTCTCAGTGCAGCTTTGGACTCCATGGATAAGATAGAAATGCTTCTGAGTACTTCTCTGGTTTCTCTGTTGAAAAACAGAGTGTCGTAGTTCAGCTTGTGTTCTTCAGGAGTGAAGATGTTATCTGAATTTCAGTGTTCATCATTAGAGATGGATTGCATGCATGATACAATTCTCTCTTTGATGATCGTGCATAGTGTTCTTCACGGTTATGCTCAGGCTTGATTTTCTGTTGAGTATAGTTCACTCGTGTTTTTTGATTTGTCGCATGTGTCGTGCGTTCTTCCTCTTGATCACACTTCTCTTTATCTTAAAATGCATGAGTGTTAGACGACAGTTTCCATATGTGTCGTACCGTGTACCTTGTACTATATATACAATGAAACATTAAATATGTCAGTGTATTAATTGTTTCAAATATGACCGTTAAAAAGTTAAATAGAAAAACGACAAAATAGTTTATGAAATGGTGTCACAGTATGTTATGAAAACGGTTTCTTCTTCATAGTATCTCCTTGTCATGGTATCACCTTCATGGTGTCTACTTCATGGTGTCTCATTCATGGTGTCTCCTTGACGGTGTCTCCTTCACGGTGTCTCCATCACGGTGTCTTGCTTACAGTTTCTGGCTTCTGGTGCCTTGCTCATAGTTTCTAGATTCACGGTGCCTTGATGACTGTGTCTTGCTAACTATGTCTGGCACTTAGGCAAACAGAGTGTTTGGCTTATGATGTATGTTCTTAGTGTCTTGATTCATGGTGTTAGGCTTACTATGTCATGGTGTCTCATGGTCACGGTGTCTCATTGGTCATGGTGTCTCATTGGTCACGGTGTCCGTGTGTTGCTCATAGTGTCTAACATACTCTGTCAAGCTCCACGGTGTCTTGTACTTAGAAAATAACTATCTTTATACTTAAACACTAATATGCATAAAATGAATTCAGCTTTTCCATTATCAAGTATGAGATAACTTGAATCATAAATACACATGATTGTTAAGATTTGTGAGAATAGTGATCATTAATAAGATATGTAAACATTAATGAGATTTGTGATCATTAAAACATGATTAATACATGAGGAGGCCTACAATGATAATAATTTTGGTATATATATGATCATAAAATATTTAAAGGATTGACCATAAAACAACTGAACTATTATTGCACCATATCGTAAGCAAGACCATTCAATAAAAGAAACAATGACATGTAGATTTAAAAATAAACAAAACCATTTTTAGAATAAATCACCACATGATACAATTTATAAGACATCAACACAATACACGTCATACAAGCCAATATATAAGGAGTCTATCCAATGTATGAAAAAATACATAAATTTAATAAGCATGATTATAATAGAGTAAACTAAAAAGGTATACTCAAGGTAATGAAAGAACATCCACGGTATATTTTCATCCATCCCATTAAAATTGTCAGATTCAATAGTTATCATCTCCCTCCTGAGTAATTTTCCCCCCCAATTTGAAAAATAGTTAATTCTCTATGAATCAAGAGGTTCTGGAGTAGGGTTAAAGAATAAAACATAGGTGGAAACCACCGAAAAATTAATATCCTATGTCATTAATAAGTTATTTGATATAAATGTAATTACACTATAGAAACCCATAATATAAAATAACTGTCTTCCCTTGTACCAAAAAACCATAAGGAATTAATCACCAATCCAAACCATCACCATTGTATCTGTAGTGGATATAATCCTTAGAATAAATCCAAAGGCATACCCAAATGAAAATCATCCCAGCTGAACCCTTAGTATCCACCTCCAAAAGAGTCACTCAACATCTCGTTCCATCAACCATGTACTAGTTTCCCCAACAGAATTCCCAAATAATGAGTTCATGGTCTCTTAGACCCTTGGTTGAAATATCCAATCTACTTGAGGCCCAACATCCAATGGAATAATGATTTATTTACTTTAAATGATAAACACTATTGGATCAACAACCAATGTCCCATGGAATGGAAATATCTATTCTCCCAAATAATCCCAACCAATGGCCTCAATATATTGTGATCCTCATCTCACAGCTAATGGTCCCAAATTCATCAACTGATGTAGCCACACCATCATCTTAGATTTATATGGATTTAAATTCCAACCATATTGATAGTGAACCCCATGAAAAGAAACATCTATTGGCGACCTCTACCCACATGAGTTTCCATTACAACCACATCATCAGAGCCCTATTTGGTTTCACATGACTCAAATGGTGCATCGACCAATCATTATGAGCATAAATATAAAACATAGTAGGTATTTCCTATCATCCTATAATTTGATGCCCTCCATGACCATGTCACTCATCTAGGAGGTAATTACCTTAATATATTACAAAAGTTAATTTGATAACATGATGACCTCATCAACTGAATCCAATAATCATACTTCCAAGCATATAAAAAATATAACTCATAGAATCTAGGCCTAACCCAGCCAGTCTAACTACATCACCTCATCCATAAGGTCAGAACCATCTCAATCAGTGATTCATGATCATTATAATCCCATGGAACCCCCACAAAGAATCATAAACAAAATCATTTATATAAACTAAACATTGGCCTAATATGTATCGGTATGAACCCTCCCTCAATGTACATATGATTTTTATACCTTGGGGGGTATTATCATATTTGAATAATTATTTCAATTAATATTTTAAAAGATATTAATTTAATTCATTTGGTCACTCTCATAAAACCCAATGATGTGCTCATGAATGCACACTCAAAACATGAAAAAAAGTGATATATAGCATCCAACTTCCTCACAATTTTATATGTTCACTCAGTAAATATAACCAGGTAACATTATACAATTCATAAAAATAGGTATTTTAGATGAAGGCTCTAATATTTGGTAAAAAGGATCTCATGGGTTTAGAATATATTATTCTGATATAATAGAAGAAACAGAAGAAATCAGACTTGATACCTTACCAATACGGTTCCAATGAGAACAAAAGAGCTTGATTTAGTTGTCAGACTCGTACTAGAGGATAAATATTCAGGGGAGAAGAAATTAGGATAACAATGGTTTCATTTGGATTAATGAAGTAGAAATATGAAAAAGAATTGAAATTAGGGATCTGGATTTTAGTTATTTCACTCATTTTAATGACCATCATAGTTTGGCTGCAACATTTGGATAACCATCAACAAAAAATGTGCATCACATTAATTAGAAACCAAAAAACACATTGTTAGACTAAAAATTTTCATCCTAATCATATGTATCCTAGGCCCAACCACATTTTATGTGGAAATAAGCATGGCTACAGGAACAATGTTTTCCGAGACCATGCACAAGAAGTGAGAACCCCTTGGCTAAAAAACAATGATCACCCGAATGTCCAGGTTCCCCGTCATTAGTAGTTTTCAAACCATGTATAGTTATACTAGATTGATTCACATTTAAGTCTACAATGATGAATAGTTGTCCCCATCCATGAACCTCTATCTACACACTTTGAAAAGTTGTGGTTTTAGGTCAAGACTTACTTGAAACCAACATGTAAACCTTATGAACATTCCATGAATTTAAGCTCCTAAAAAACAAGTACATTGGTAA
The DNA here is from genome assembly GCA_963277665.1 of Viscum album. NCBI lineage: Eukaryota > Viridiplantae > Streptophyta > Magnoliopsida > Santalales > Viscaceae > Viscum > Viscum album. The sequence continues at coordinate 831,199,900 of OY728159.1, read as the reverse complement.
AAAGAAAGACCATAATTATGTTCTAATTATCAAATAAATATTTGGTATGACCACCAATGTCCAAAGATTAAAATAAGTTAAGGAATTAAACCCACTCCAGAAACTCAGGAAATTAAATTCTCTCTATCATAACATTTCACATTCCCGAGCTTACAATAATTACCCAAAGATGGTACAAAAACTTCCCATATAATTTAAGACACCCATTTCAACACAAGTTATAAAGTCATGGGATAACTCTCTGATGATGCTCCCCAGCTTATGAGTTCCCTACACAAGTCACTTCATAAACTAAAATTCATATAAACCGATAAGGCATCGTCTTTACAATGACTTAAATGTCTATACATGATGCATCCTTACATTGACACCTCGTCATGTAATCAATTCCTATGCATGTCATATCTGAAATATATACACTACTTTATCTCAACATATTCTTTCCTCATGCCCATGTTTCACGTGGCTCCTATGATGTCCGACATCTCTATATATTTTCATAACAAGTCTATGTGTCTTGAAACTCACATATACAAGACAATATAATGATACATATATTCCTATGCACCTCATATAATATATGCAACCATTATTCCTGTTAAAAGTCCATGTGTGACACACCTCATCTATATAAATCATTCATCCCACCTCATTCCCACCTATTAGCATACATAAGGTAAATCCAAAAATCTATTATTCCCCTCATGAACTCAACTTCTATTGACCCTACAAAGGGCCATTAAAAAATAAAAAATAAAACATGGTCATTCCCACAATGTACCAAGGAGTACAGCAAACTCACCAAACTAATTTACACCTGGAATATCTAGTGCATAAATCTATTTTGAAGAGCTACAACCTGATGCATGACCTCCTTGAAATGTTTTATCATCCACCAGCCACTGACCCCTACTACAACCCACTGCCTCTTCCATGTCTTGATCATGTTACTGAATCATGAATATCATTACATGGTACCTCACCATGTTAAAAATTATATCCATGTGTCTACCAGGTTTCCTGGATGCTTGTTCTCTTGGATTTACTCCTATAGAAACTCTCAGGATGCCTGGTCTAGAAACAAGCTCTACACTATTTAAGTTCACAATCACACTACGTATTATCATGTACCTACTACTCATAAAGGAATGACAATATCAAAGGACAACTATTTAGTATTATAATTGAATATCTAGTCTAAATTTTCTATTAAGTCTCCTCATGACCTCGCATCCTACTATCTGAAGCATTACCACTAAATTCACATAACATCGTCACCCATCTTGGGTATGTCCAGTCAGTCAAATTTCCCTTGGCTATCAGTACCAGATTCATTGCCTCTTTAAAAGAGTCAAACATGAAGATATTGACCTGCACCCAAATGGTGTTTCATAAACCATCCTCAAAATGTATTTATTTTTAGAGGTTATTGCCCACTATAATTGTTGAAAAATGAGACGCGTCAAGGAAAGTATTTGTATAGTCTGTGATAGACATGTCTCCCTACTAACGTTTGAAGAACTCCTAATATGTCTCTACTCCCAGTGTCTTATAGAAGAAGTGATCAAATAACATTTCCTAATATACCTTCAATTCTAGTCCATTTTCATTACCATCTTCAACCAATAAATTCTCTCAGAACATTTCCAATACTCTAATCATGTACATCTCAAGCTTCAGACTCCAACATGGGGGAGTTTCAGGATGGTTTATGCTATCATGGACATACTAAATATAGGTCACAACTACTTATTGTGCACCCTCAAACTAATAGAATAGTGGGTACTACTATAGGAACTATCTATTTAGGTATTCCATTGAAAGTACAATGTCCTATGCTACCTTATCAATAGCCTAGAAAAAAAAACCAGAATCACTCTACGCTACTCAACATGCCATGCCCCCAAACGATTCAATATCAAGTGGATAACCTGCCTTTAAAAAAATACCTATGCTGATATCTGTAACTCATGTTTAATATAACCCTTTCGGGCTTCATCCTAACCGTTAAGGGAATCAACTTGTTCACACTCATGTGACAACAAATCAGTACCAACATGACCCTCCATCAAAATACATCTTGGTGGAAATTCAAAAAATATCAATAAAAGGGTTATATATCCATAATTACATATATTTATATATATAGCCCATACATGGATGTCTATATCTAGATGTGAAATTTCATCACATTTACTACCCCACAAATCAGTCAAATAAGACAACATCAATCCTCAGGTACCCTTACCCAACCATATCAAATTATTGTATCATAGACCCTCACCATCACAAATCATAGTAAAGTGTCACATATCAATATAAGGTAGCTGAGTTAGTTCCACCATATATGAAAATTAGGAAAAAAATTAGTTTCACAGCTGAAATAATAAATAGCTCACCTATATAATTACCCCTTCATGATTTTATTAGATCCAAGCCCCCCCCAGCACACAAACACACAGATATATATATGTATATATATTACATATCATATATTATCACATTCATATATAATTGGAAACACATGCCTTTTTTGGTGAGTTTAATTTTGAAAATGTGAAACAATGAAGAAAAAAACTGCATAGCTTCCCTTGATGACAACTTAAACAACCAATCCCCTCATAGTGAAATCTAGTTTCTGAGTGATGTTAACAAAAAAAATTATCAATGATCATATCTATATATATATATATACCACCCTATGTTCCTATCAAACAAAAATATAGATCATTTGTATCCATACCTATCTTAGGGTCACATACCATAATAGATAATAATCACATATAATATTACCATTCAAGGTTTAAATAATATCGCATATAAAAAGAAATATATATTATATAAATTTTCCACCCCTGGAAACTTGGTCTATCAGACGGGCATAGAGATTAAGGAACAAAAAATCGAGCTCTAAAATAATATCTGAATTCATCCATGTCTATATTCAACTATGAAACAAATAGTAAGATCCATAAATATGTAAAAGAATATCCTATGAAACCATTTGTAGTGATCCAACCAGATTTTATAATAGAATAGTGCTGCAAAAAAAAGTTCAACTAGGCATTAAGAATTCCTCCACAGATGCCAAAGGATATTGACTAGTAGAGAAGGAATAAAGAGGTCACAATGGGGAGACTATGCTCTCTAGTGTCTAAAATAATACATGTTAATAGATAAATACACTTTCGAGGAAGAAATGAAAATAAAACATGTGGACCAGTAACCCACAATAGTGGAAGCAATGACATGAATTAAAATAATCACGAATATATAAAATTAGTAATAAAAAATACCTTTAAATGAATAAATCACCTAATGATACCATTTATAAAACAAGGATATAACTATGATCATACAAGAACATATATATAATGGGTCAACCAAGGATGATCACATTACATACATATAATAAGCTTGTTGTAATAAGATGAAATTGATAAGATAAAGTAAAAAATAACGCATGAACCTCCAAGGTCCTTTTCCATCCATTTCCTAAAAATGGTCTGATAATACCTTTGGTACATCTCACAATATTCTTCATTTACTTGATTGTAAAATCAAAAAATCAACATGCATCCTGAGGGGTATGTGAAGTGTCTGTGAATAAATCTTAGTAGGCTACTAACAACATGTTCATGTGTTTCATTTTTTTATAAAAAATGAATTCTAAACATAATTAAGGAGTACACACACATGATATAAAATCAAATCATTCAATTATAATAAATATCCATATGGAAGTAATCACATATTCCAGTCATAAATAGTATAATTTTAGTGGATTGGATTGTCATCATTGATTCCAAAGCCTCCACTGATGAAAATAATACAGGGTGAAAAATTTATTTCCCACTTTATAAGAATCACCTAGCACCTTATCCAATCAACCACGTACTAACATCCAAAAAATCAGGCCCAAACAATGTGTACACGAACCCTTAAAAACCTACAAAAAATTTCATAATGGATTTATTCCCAAAAATGATGAACAATGATTTATTTCATCTCAGTGATCAACACCATTGTCCTAGCAGCCAATATCTAGAGGAATGACTATATATTTCCTTACAAATAGTCCTAGAACACATACATAATATATAGTGAGCCTCACTCCCCGAATGATGGTCCAAACACTATAAATTTATGGATCCTCACTATCCACCTAGTTTATTACAACAATCATCTCTAACCATACTGATGGTCACCAAATCCGAAACCATATATAATGGAGTCATCTACCCACATGAGTGGTCAACCCCACCTCATTATATAATTCATATATTTGGGGAAAAAATCCAATGGTGTTTTAACCAATGATGGTGAGAGACTATCACTAAAGTATTACCTAATCCACTTCATCCCAATACCTTTTTCCCCAGTGACTATGTTGATCAAACTAATGGTCATTACCATTTAATAACACATAGTCCATGTTATTAACATGATGACCTGATCACCATAATCGGATAAAAGTGTCTCCCAACCTATGATCAACATCACTCATAGTATTCATACCTCTCTCAAACATATGAACTATTTTTCCTCATCTATGTTTTAAACACCATATTAATCCTTTTGATTTTCCTTTTATGTTCTCATGGAACCATCACATCAATAAAAAATAACCCATTTAAATAAATGAACCCCTTAACCTAATTATAGAAAGGTCAAAATACTATCACCATGCTCATTAAATTTATTTATATAGAAGAAAACACCGAAAAAAATATCATTACTGCAAATTAATTAAGTAAAAGATCTGCATTTAATTTAAGGGTATCTCTCGAGAAACCCAGCAGATATATTGTGAAGACACCCCCAAAACATAGGGAAAATCAAATAGATATATAGGAACTAATTACCACGTTTTGGTAGAGGTTTATCATCCAATTTAATATTCAAATTTCAGACAATTTATAATAGATTATCATTTTAAATTAATTCCTTAAAAATAGTGTAAAATGGTTCACATAGATTTAGTGAACTGTATAGAATGAAAGATGATGAAAAGAATCATGTTAACTTATGACCTTACCAATGACATTCTAATGAGACCAAAATAATTATATTCAAAGGTTATATGATTTTTATATGACAAACAGTATTCATAAGATGAATTTAGAAAACCCCCTTCAATGTGTGTATGAAAGGGAGACTCATTGGAGAATGAATAGTAATAGGGGAAATGGTAGTTTAGTCATTTGAAACATTATAATGACCCCCAATGTATGGTGGTAGAGTCTAGAAACCCATGTCTAACCATTCTGATACCAATTATTAGGAATCAAAACTCGCATGGTTTTACTGCATAGTTTTTCCATATCATTCATATTCTGTACACAACAACTATCTATGTAGAACTATGTGTACAACCATGAATACAGTTTACCCAAACTATGCACAGTCCATGAAAACACTACTCCTAAAAATTGAATATTTCTCTCATGGTTTTCCTCCCCCTATAACATTGGTTTCTAAACCATTAAGAAACAATAAGAAGGAAAATGGTTAAACCTCAGAGGCCACATGGTTTACAAAACCATTCCCCTAAGTCTGCGTATTTTGAAAAGTTGGGTTTTCAGCCACCAAAGAACCTAAAAACCTACTCAAAACTGCAATGAACATGACAATAATATAATCTCATATAAAAACTTCATAGGTACTAGGGACTCATAGAATTATGTTACAAGTATAAAATAATGTTTTTATCCATCCACCAAACTATAAAAATCTTACGGGTTGGGGAATTTCACCCTCTCTAAAAAACTGATTTATTATAACATAGAAATGAAATTCATGATATATTTCCAACAATTATGGGAGAAAATATAAATTAAACATATAACAAAATTCACATCCAACAAAGAAAAATTATATATCTTACATGAAAATACGATAATTATATTTTCTTCAATAGAAATTTTATTTGAAACAATCTCAAATGTAAAGAGATTGTTATATAATATCTTTGAATATTTGGTAACTACTCAATAATAGTTCCCATGAATGAATAACATTATTAAAAATAATTAATATCAGGAATATAATGATTTTAATAGTATTACTTATCAATGGGGTGGTATATACCATGTAATAAATAATATTAGTTCTATCATTAATTATAATTCATAATAAAGAATATGTGAGATGAATAACCATTAAAAAGATAATGTCATAATTGTTATAATTAATCAATGTATCAATTATGTGTATCAAATGAAATACCACATTAAACAATTTAAAATTCAAAATACGATAATAAGAAGTCATCAAACACATAATCTTATTTTTTTAAAGTCAATGAATAATTAATATAACCCATGGAAAATAAATTGAGATATAGTTATATATAAAACATGGTAACATTAATGTCCAAAAACAATGGATAATATAATTCAAGTTGAATATTAAATTAACATGATGTATGAAGGATTAAATACATAACATATATAATGATAATTACATTCACTATTTAAAATTAATTAGGTAAAAAATATTACATTGTGCCTCAATGATATTAAATAGAGATGTAGTCCCTTATTTATTTGATAATATCTTGATCAATGCATCATGAAATGGAGACACTCGTATGTAATTCTAAATCAAAATAATTTTATTGAAAATAATCATAAAATAAATTCATGGGAAGTATTAAATACAAGTAATAAAAATAACTAGTGGATATGGTATATATCTCACAAAAGTAAAAGCGAGATAAGAAACCCTTTCTGATAGTCCATACATTCCTTGTATGTACATAATATCCTGTATAATATGTTTGAATAAATTCTCTTATATTATATTTATCTTTTCTGATTTTAATTCCATATAAAAAACTATTTATTTTTTTCATTAATTTTTTCATATATGAATACATAAATAGTTCAGTCCATATTTTGTTCATTTAATATTTTTTGGACATAATTTCAAAAACGGCTTCACTGTGTTGATTCTTGTAAATGTGTCTATTGATTCATTATGTGAATGATATTTCCATTTCTTATTGTAAGAAAGAAAATTATACATTATCATTTCATGATGATAAATTTTTCATTAATATCATTATTATTGCACGTATAACACATATATACTGAAATATAACCTTATTACCTTCAATGTAATGCATTAGTGAAAAATGAATTAGATCTCTTTGGGATGCAGTAGTCTTCCGTACACATGAGAAAAATTATTGTTTCCCACATAGAATAGAAATTACAAAGGTATAGGTTATATAAATAGAATTTATGTGTATATATGTTAATAATATTATATATATTCCTTTAAAACATCATTACAATAGTCCATGAGAGGTGATGGTGAAAAAAAGAATGACATCAGTTCGTGAGGTGGTGTTCCTCTTTACAAATGACTATTGATTTAATAACCCATTTGATGGAAGTGGATATGGATTTAGAATATTAAATTAAAATTTTAAAATATATGAATATGTTAGATACTAATTTTTTTATATAAACATATTTCAAGAATATTTTAAGGCGGTGGAAGAAGAAATAAAATAATGATTCTTGGTTAAGAACAATACGTTTTCTCTAGGAAACATCCATAGGAATGGGCCAAATCCATTCATAGGATATATTTCTGATAAGAATAGTGTAACTATATCATTTAAATGTAAGTGATAATTTTATGTGTAAATTTTGTTTCTCGTCAAATTTTTTAAATGTGTTAATATTAGAAGATATAGGGTGGCCGTTTATAATTGCGGTGAGGGGAGTACTTAATACATTTGAAAATAAAATGGTGTACCAAAATTTTTAATATTAAAAAAAAGATCTCAAATAGACCATTATAGAAACATAAACATTATAATGTTTAAATATGTCCACAAAAAATTTAATATATGTTTTGATATCATTTTTACACTTATCTTTTTAATTAAGCACCCTATAAAAACATTTTCACCTTTACCGCAATAAATAATTTATACTATTTTCAATATTCATTATTTTAAAAAAGTATGTTGATATTATTTTGTAATATATGTTTTATGAATAAAAATAGATAATCCATTTAGAAATTTACAATTGATTGAATTTTTTAATATTAATTCAAAATTATTCATTCATAAACTATAAAAGGAAGATTTTGATGAAGTGTATTTCTGAAGAAAAGTATGATAGTATATTTACATTAAAAATAGTAATAATAAACACATAAATTTAATATTTTATTTATTGATATGTAGTATAAAAATTAGGATTAAATAATTCGTAAATAGGTTATTTTTTAATTTATTAAAATGAAAATCATGATGAACTATAAATCAATTTTTACAAATAAATTTTTTATGGAAAACGGAGATCATTCTACGAATGGAATGATCCCTATATTAGAGATATAAAAAAACTTACACAAGTCTGAAGGTAGATTATTTACAAAAATCCCTCTTAAAGAAGGGAAGAAGATCTTCATGGACATTATCCTCACAGAAAATGTCATTCCCATTGACTCTCTTGTTAGCAGGCCTAGATGCCCACACATTTTCCTCTATATACACATTAGTGGCGAAGTGTTCCTTTGAGTAGAGAGAGTCCAGACATTTAGTTCAACAATTGGTGAGCTTCTAGGAGAGATGCAAAGCACCATTAAAAATTTCCTAGACTATAACCATGGAATCACATTCAATCCAAATCTTATTCCATCCCCAGATCTCTTCTTTCACCACCTACATGATAACACCATACATTTCCACATCAAGAATAGAGTAAATACCACAGGAGCCATAGATGCACCCAAGAACACTCCCCTGATGATCTCTAAAGACTACACCAAATCTAGAGAGCCCTAAATTACCCCTTGAAGAACCATCAAAGTTTACATTAATCCATCCATGAATGGGGGCCAGAAATATGACTTAAATTGTTCCATGGGGGGATGGAATTAACTTTCATCCTAATCCATTTTAGAACCGATAATTCATGGAATTAATTTGCACAAAACACATATTTCAGAGTTTCCACCTCACAGACAATTGCAAGAATCCCTACAAGTGAAGCCCTGAACTGGAAGCACTGTAATTCATGTCAGAACTTGTTTCATCACAAACAGATTAAATGGATTGCCTCCATAGTAGAAGCAAAAAAAAATCAGATATGTGTTGACAAAGTCAAAGAGAAATATCTATTAATGAGGTATTCTGTTGTGTTAAAGTGGTGTAGCGGAACCTAAATTATGTCATAAACAACCCTCCATATCACTGAAGCCACAGAACAGCTAGGGAATAAGTGATACACATCATACCTATTCTAAAAGAACAAAGCACAGATGGAGCAAAGTGAAATACCACATACCTGTATGAAATCATCTGCTGGAATTTTTTGGTGAGCTAGCCTCCATGCCATAGTAGACTGAGAAGGCCTTAATAACTTCCTCTGCATATTCCAAATCCATTTTACATAATTTTATCTTCCATTAGAATGATTATAATACCCTTTGGAGGTGAGAATACCACTAAAAGAAGGTTCCCATGCCCAAATATCACCCATTGAAGTCCATCAATAATCATCCACAATCGAAGTAATATGAGCTATAAAATTATCCAAGCACCCAAGCTGTTCCTTTGATTGAAATTTCATAATCCAGATTAGACTCCACCTCCATGACCAAATCAATAAATTGATTTCCAGTCAAATTAGACTTCAAAAAAGTAATAGAGGATTCCTTAGAAATAGGCCATCGAGAGTCAACATTAATTTTTGAAAAAATGATATTTAAACATGCCACACCGGTGAGTTAACCTCTTTAACGTTTCTTGTTTTAAGCCTATGAATGAACCTAGACCGAAGAAAACTGGTAGCATTAGATTGTCTATTTATATGTATCTATAAAAACCTCACCGGAAAAGTGTCATTGAATCCCCCAAATTTTTTGATGCCCAAGCCACCATCAGCATGAGGTTGGAGACTGCATTCCATGGAACCGTTTCCAGTATTCATTCCAATATGATGCCACTCCAATTAATATTCGTAATATAAGTATTAATAGTCTAGATTAATTAAATCATCCATTTATACACCATAAAATAATATACCAATTTGGAGATGTTAATTTATTTCACCAAGAAATCCTGACCATCCATTGATAATGATTTTCCTTTCTATATTGAATGACGTATTTTAATCAATATAAAAATACAGTAAAAATGAAAGACCATTGGTCTGCCCCAAAACATTGGAACTCCCAATTATGTGAAGGGAAGGTGTCCCTCCCAAATGCCCAATAATCTAATGATATCATTTTTTCTGAGAGTAGAAAATATCTTACCAAAATAAAAAAATGATTTTCTCCAGCTAACCACCTGGCCAGAAATCAATTCATAATTAATAAGAGCTCTCTTTATATTCTTGATGTAACCCATATCTCCTTGTGTAATGAGGATAATTTTATCATCATAAAGGAGATTTGAGGGAGTGACAATACCCCTTCCATCATGAATAGACTTCAGTATACCATTATCAGCCATGGTAGAATGAATCCTGCTAAGGTAATCCTCAGCAATTGAAAAAAGGATGGAAGATAGGGGATCACACTGTCTTACACCTCTTTAGAATTATTAATATAATTCAGAGGATCCATTTATGAGAATTGAAATATGAGAAGAACTGAGAATGTCTTTGACCCAATTGAGGAAGTCCTCATCAAACCCGTACATGGCAAGGATCTACAAAATAAAACCCTATTACAATATGTCAAAAGCCTTATTGACATCCAATTTGAGAGAAATATTACCACCTCTAATGGATTTCTTAAGAATATTAACACACTCAAAGGAGGTGATATTATATCCTTGTATTGATCTACCCTTGATGAAGCAAATTCTATTTGAGGAGACAATTTTTCATGCAACGTAGGAGAGCCTGTTCGAATGAATTTTTCAAATAACATTATAAGTATAATTATCCAGAGCAAATGGTCTGAAGAGATAAACTTCATTAGCACTCTACACCTTCGGTATTTGGTAAAGAAACCGATCATTCAAACCACTAGTAAGAGATCCACCTCTGAAAAAATGAACGACTAAACTGCAAACATCCACATGGATAAGATCACAAATGGTTTGAAAGACTAAGTTACCAAAGCCATTAGGACCAGGTGCACTCTCAGACATGAGGCTAATGACAGCTTCGTATATCTCTACATCAAGAGGCATAATAGTGAGATTGGAATTGTATTCATGAATCACAATTCTTGGGATCACCCTATCTATAGGATCATTGATGGATTGGGGACCATTAAAGTCATCCTTAAAGTAATATGTGACAAGCATTGAGAGATCCAATCTATTATCAATGTGATTATCCCCATTTTTAATCAGTGAAAGAGGCTTAGAAACCCTCTTGATTCATTGAAGAGAGTTGATTAATTTTGAATTTTTCTTCCCATTCGTTAACCACTTGGCTATACCGGAGTATCATTGTAAAGAATCCTTCATGTCAAGGTGTTTATTCAATTTGAGTGACAAATCAAATTCCACTGAAATTCCATTAAATAAGTCACTATTGTTGTTATGCTCTCAATCACATTGAAGTGAAGTTTCCATTGAAAAAATATCAGAGTCAAGGAAAATAAATCGATATTTACTCCATATTCTTAGAATCCTCATTTGAATTTTGAATTTGGTTATGTAGGCAAAAGAGGAATCCCTACAATGCACTGAATTCCAAGTGCTATGGAAAATGACCTCACATTCTGGGTGAGAGACCCATTCGTTGTTGAATCAGAAAGTGAGAGGAGGTTTGAATTCCTTCTCACTATGATCCAAAAATATGGGATGATGATTAGAATTGAGTCTGGATATAGTTGAGCATGATATTGTGCCCCATTTGTATAAAGAGGCCCTAGTAATAAAGGCTCTATCAATTTTGCTAGCAACAAAGCTATTGAGGTGCTTCCTATACCAAGTACATTTTGCGCCTACCAAGTTAATCTCAATCAGATTATTCTGATCGGTACATAATCTGAACTCCCTAGAGGATTTTGAGCTATTTAATTCCCCCATTTTCTTATCTAGTGTCAAAATTGCATTAGGTTCTCCAAAATTAACCAAGAATTAAAGACGGAAGATTTGAGAGAAGATATATTCATCCAGAGATTCCTGCTATCCTGACACCTATTGATGGAATAAATACTATGTTTCCAAATAGTATGTCATAAGTGGGATGTAAAAATTTGGACTTGGAAGAAATGGTTTTTTTCCAATTAATGATATAGAGTGATAAAGATCCTTGGTACAAAAAAAAATTAATGATCAAATGAATGTTAAAAACAAAAAACCCATAAAATAAGGTGTTGTAAAAAACATCATTGATTTCATCATAAATGATTACAATAGGACAAAATTTTGTTTTAATAACCATTTTTCGATTTGATTGATTCTTTTTTAATCAATACTAAGATTATAAGGAAATATATTTACTTAATAAGGAGAATTTCAACCTTTTATCAATTTACATGGCAATATCATGTTTTTATATAAAAGATGAGTATTAAATATGAATTTGTTTCATGATTGAAGAACTAAAATTAGAATATATAAAATTTAAATCTTATATCAATTTATGTCCAGACATGGCTCACTATATAACCAGTTACTAATCATATTGGTGAAAAGGTCTCAATCACCCTTCCCAATATAATAGAGGCACTAGACAAATATAGGGGACCTAGGGTGTTTATATAGGGAGACTATAACGTCATATCAGAATAATGAACTTGTGTAAATAACAAAATGTTACACATTATAGTTGATAATCAGAGTTTAAATGTAATAAATAAAACCAAGGATGCAATAATTAATTGAATAAAGTAAATGTATGAATATCTATATCAAATATAAAACAATAATCACCCAATGTGATGACCATATATAAAGAAGTGAATAACAGATCATAAATAAATGTAATGTCTCAAATTATATGTTTATTTTGATCCAGAAACTCGATTTCCAAATTCCATATTGATATGTTCCATAAAAATTATAGGAATCCCTACATGATGCTCATCCTAATCATGAAATCATCATCCTCAACCATATCCATTATAAATATATTACTAATGTGATATCACATATATGATCAACACACACATCGAGGTGAATGTATAGGGGATGAGAAATAAATCTTTATCAGCCACTCCTAATGGAGAACATATAATAATATATCAAAGAGTAATTCTCATTAAATATGATCATCCAAGATGAGAAGAAACTAAATATAAATATGTAAAATAAAACTATAGGTGATCCCACAATTTTTGAAACTGTATAACTGGACATCCTATGAAAAGGCATTGAGTTGGATGTAGCTTGACTAAAGCCATGTAAAATCAATTTGACCCATGGGACTATAATCCTATTTGACTATAAATTCATTTTACATCCCTTTTATTGACGTTAATCTAGTTACACCACCATAGGGGGACACATGTCTTTTCCATCGGTTCACACACATTCTCCACTAACCACGAAAATGTAAGATTCCATGTAAATATTTGACATCCAATAAATAGAGAATTTTTTAGATTATATAAATAAAAATTAGAGATCAATTATGTAACCATGGATTCCATGTACCAAGATAATGAAAAATAATATACTTTCTTATATACAATTATTCTTACCATGGAATTTAATATCAATAATCTATGTATCACTAATGGTGTAGTTTAATATAATTATTATAATAAAACTCCTTATCTGTTGTGGTATTACAAGTTCACTAAACAAAATAATATTTATGGAACTATATGTCAACTATAGAACTCCATGTCTAATAATTTAAATAATATTTATAGAACTCTCTATCCACTGACATTCAATAAATAAGTCTCAAATAATGGATCATAGAATGTATGTATGGGAATCCCAAAAAATTTATATAGTCTCAATAATAATATTATAGGATTTAACTATTAACATCCCTATCATACATCACATCACATATAGCAGATCTTACAAATACTAGGATGAACCAGATGTAATCATTGTTTCATCATCAAAAACCAAGATATTGAATAAATAAAGATTGATGGAAGATGAATAACTAATATAACCACCAATAACCCATATTCATGGGATCAAAAACTATGTACCGATTATAAGGTGACCCTTAATACCATCTCTACCAAAATAAATTAACTATATTAGGTTATTTATTTCACTAGAGAACCTACGAGATCCCCAAAATCAATCAATGGAAAAGAATCATACATGGGACCATGAGGTCCACATATAATAGAAATAATATAAAATGGGGTTTCCTATGTCGATATATATGAAAAGGCATCCCAATTGGAATCCTTGTATGATAATATGTGTGGAGTAATCCTACACAATATCCAAAAAAGTGTAAGTAGAATCATCTTACATGGGATCTTCAGAATGAGTAAGAAATTGGCCACATCCCCTACAAGATCCCTAGACGCAACTGAGATCTCCTTGTAACACATTCTAAAACATTGTCTCTATCATCTCACATACTTTTAGTCCATAAAAGATTATCTCATAATGGATATTTTCTAATGTAAAATCCTATATAATCATTAGTTACGGGACATGGCTACTGGCCCGTTTCAACTCAAGGTATCACTCTAGGTTCGCCCAAATGCCCAACCACTCCATCTGTTTAAGTCACACCATATTCCTACTAACATTGAAGTGTCTCTAGAGACATTAGTAGAGGAAATTTCTAAACACATTCCATATCCACTAACCATTTCACACACCCCTCGGGTGGGTCGCTAATATGGCCTCTCTCATAAGAGATAACATAAAAAATTTAGTGGTTGAAGTATTTCTCCATCGAGGCCCACTTTCCTCAAAACACAATGTATGGGTTCTCAAATAACCTCATGGGATATAACATCATTATATATATGGAATACATTGTATATTGACTACTCATTTTTCCTTTTATGTCATTTTTGGAGTCCAATCAGACAAAACATTAAAAATGATAACTATGGAGAAGAACATGGTGCATTTAAAAGAACTATATGTAATGTAATATCAAGGATCCAAATAGTTTTGTGATTCAGATGGACATGGTAGGTGAACCTGAAGTATGTGGTGTGTATAACAGGTACATGGCATGCATCCTACATGGGGTACCTTCTAGTGTACCTCACATGGGTTTTCCATGTGTCTTATCTTGTTCGTATAATTTTTTCATGAGTGTATCCCATACAAGGTATGATTAAGTACCCAATATGTTGATATTCGCTAAAACAGTCTAACTCGGCATGTAATCAACTACATGGATGGGTATGATTACATGTATGATATTACAGGTACATAGCATATAGTTCTAAAAATTAAATCATCCAATGTACTCAGATACATTTCTAATTACCAGAACATGGTGTATAGTTATAAAAGTCATATTCTATGAATCCTAAGAAAAAATACACGTGTTCATGGATTATATATACTGTTATCATGATTATTGAATGGGAAAACCAGAAATCGTCATAAAATCTAGTTTATCACTCGGTTAAGCATAGATCGACCCCAAGGGGCCCCTTACTATTCATAACTGGGGAAGAAATCGAAATAAGTAACTAAATTAGGATTTATATTAGAAAAATAATGAGATCCTAAATTGGGTATTATCTATAGATGATTCATTTGTTTCCATAATATATAACTATAACACGATTATACGACTCCTCCAGATCTATGACATAACACCACATTTCCTCTCTCTCTCTCCCCCACCTCTCGATCTATCTATCTTTATTTCTCTATCTATAACATTTTTTTATATTTTTATTATGAAGAGGAAGAACATTCGGTATGTATGATAGAATATAAGTGGAGGAGAATAAATAAAAAAAGAAATAGAAAAGGAAGAAAAAGAAAAGAAAAAGAACATTGGACTTAGGCCCAAACCCAATGCATGTCATAAATTTATACCTCGAAAGGAATATCCACACATTCCGAAGTCAACAAAGAATATATAATAATAATATGAAAATCAGTTTTCTATATATCACTAAATAAACATATGTTAATAAATTCCTATATAATTAATTAAATTTTGAATATTAATTATATCATTAACATTTGAATGACTCGGAATTTCCCCAAATACATATCCTAGTGTAAACACCATATCCTATGACAAATAAAGTGGTAACAAAATTATTCGAGGATATATTATCATTTAATAAGGAAATTTCATACATTAAAATCATTTTAGATAAAAAATTAAAAATATTTTCTCATTTCCAACTTCTAGAAAGGCGTGGTTCATTATAGATGGAATTTCATTAATAGGAGGAATGTGACATCAAAAATGTACAATCATTATTTTTTATGGATTATTATTATTAAATTAAATATTTTAATAGTAAAAAAGTCCATTTTTAAAAATTATATTAACAGAGTATATATATATATATATATTTATTACATATATCTTCTCCATTACATGTCTTTTCATGCAATTATTATTTTATAAATATTTGAATATGATTTATTAAAATAGGGTTTTAAAATCAGTTGTACTATTATAAAGATTCTTTTCAAATATATTGTATTATTTGACAACTGCCTTATAGTTATTTATTATTTTATTTTCATATATTCTTGGTAATTATGTTATTATAAATAATGTATTTAAGAAAGAATGATACATGATTAATTATTTAAAATAATTTATCATAAAAACATTGAATGTAACATATTGAGACATTTTATATGTTAATTATGGTAAAGTAAATGGTTAAATAAAATTATTAAACTAGAAGTATAATTTTTCAACAATTCTCTTATATTTTTATTTATTTAATTTCTAACTTTTTGTCCTTCAAATTCTATTTCTAATTTTTTAGTACTCAAAAAAATTGAAATATTTATGTTATGTAACTTGGTTCGTCATAAAATTAAATTATGAAATATTTATTATATTTGTTATAAAATGTAATTACTCAAATTTATGGCTTCTTATATTAAAAAATGCTACTAATTTTTGATAATGTTATATTTAGAACTGTGAAATGGTCATTTATGACCATTGAATTCATAGTGTGTAATGTTCATTACAATTACAAATGTTTCTAAAATATGTATATAAAAGATAACTTCCACTAAAATAAAAAATTTATTCAATAAAATATATTTTTTTTCATGTAAAAATAATAATTTTTTCACTCACATAATAATTAATATATTATTAAATAATAAAAATTCACTCACTCATAAAAAAAGAAATATTTTTTTCTTTAAAAATATGTTTTTATATAATATATGATTTAATAAAAAATTAAAATAACTAATAATTGGTAACTTAATTTCATAAAATGGAACAAATTTTTGGAATAATAATTGTTATATTATGTTACTGTGATATTTTGGGATTTTTAATAAAAAATTTATTTTTTGGAAAATATTTTAAAATTTTATAATTTATGAATCCTGTACATTTTAAGAAAACATTATGATGTAATAATGGAATAACATTTGATGATTTTTTTTTCAAATACATATATACATATATATATATATATGTAATTAATTTATTTAATAATTATATGTTTCATTTAGAGGCATATGATTCCAATTTTTTATACAAAGTTATATTTTATACTAGTAATTTTTTTTCTTTACCATTAATTATGTGTAAACAAGATTACATTCAGTTTTTGGTTAGTTTTATGGTCTAATAAACCTTATTTATTTAATAATAAATATTAAATTTATTTTGATTAATTAATATCATTAATTATTAAACCAAAGTTATAAAAAAATTATTATTTTAACCCAAACATTTCTTTCTTCCTCAGTATAAATACACACTGTCACTTACAGAAGAAAATGACATCCCATTAACTTCTAAAAAAAATTATATTCTAATTTACGCTATATTAAATCTCATAGTACTCGTATAGTTAATTTTGAGTTACTTAACCCCAATACATCAACACTTTATTAAAGGAAACAATCATCTACAAAGTGGTTACCACAATTCTCTTTTATTATTTTAATTTTAATATTTATTATACTACCACAATAAATTTTCCTTTTCCTACCTTCCTGTGACATTTAGTATATTTATACATAAAATATTAATTATATTTTGATACTATTATAAATATTTTAGTCTATTTATTGCATATAATATCTTTCCCACTCCTTTAACGATTCCAAGAAATTACCGGATTGATATTCTTATGAGGATGTTCCCAATGATTTACATATCATCACAAAGATGGATTTTTATTGTAAATTAAGTAGTATAATTTTATTCTAATATACTATGATATTTTTTAACTAATTTTACAATATGATAAATAAAAAATATTTACAATAATGAAAATGAAACAAAATGAGTTATTTTAAAAGAAAACATGTCTTAAATCGGTTATATTTCAAAAAAATAGTTATAAGTAAATTAAAATTGTAAGAACAAATCAAGAATTAAAATGGGAATAAAATTTTTATAAAGATTCATGAATTAATAATTTTTCTTGTTACATAGGTTCGTTAAATGAAATTAAATAAAGTAGGATCTATAGAGAGGGGAATCTCGAACCCAACTATTTTAATTTCAGTTCATCATCACATTCTCTTTTTTTGAACATTATTTTTTCAAATAATATTACAATCTTAATTATTAAATCATTCATGTTATTATTATGTGTATATATATTAGTATATGATTATGATTCCTCAAATAAATATATTTCAACAGAATTTATTTTCAAAATGATCTCAATGATTTATATTGAGTTTTTTTCTTCTCACTATGACCCATTATGTTTTTATAAAAATTATTAATTAAAAATATATATATTTTCCAATTATATTTTAGGAAACCAAAATTTTATTCACTTAAATAAGATTTATGTAAACCTAGTCAAACCCATTATAATACACAGCTTTATATCACATTTTTGATTGTTATATGATTCATTTCCATGAGGCATGCATTATTATGAGCATAATGTAATTTGACCGATGAGTCTAAGATTATATATCCCACTAATTCATTAGTTAATGTGATATATCTCATGGGATTATGTGTGATATACATGGAAATAATTCAATCGATGTTCACCTTTTATGAAATAATTTGTGGAAATTGATTGTTTTTATGAACATAATACTTACTTTGTTGACATATTTTGTAAGATATTTGACCTCATTTTTTTGATTTTTTAATTATTATGAATATTCCACACTCCTTGAAAATTTATTAACATTCAATTATTAATTTTGGTGATCATTTTCAAATGATATGATAATGATGGTTATGCTCACCTGTTTACTACATTGTATCATGACTCCTTTTATTTCTAATTTTATTCCTCCCATTATTGGGTTTTAGTTTATCCATTAATTGTTCTAAATCATTATTTGATCATAATAATTAAGAAGGATTATATGAATTTTTTGTATTCCTATGATAAATGAATCATTGATAATGAGAAATTATTATACATTTTTGATGATGTAATATTTTTCAAGTTCGTCATGTCACTAAGAATCAGGTATGATGTTGTTTTTTTAATTAATATTAAAATTGTATATATAATATTTGTATTTTTTTTACTAGATTAGGATTTGTGGGCCTGGGTTTATCTAATTTGGTATAAAAAGTAATTTTTGTCGACTTTTGGAACTATGATATTGATTATTTATGTATAAACCCAAAGATAAATAAATTTTTAATCAAGAGTAGTAGGTTATGTATAACTAGTATGGATAAAATAGATTAAAATAGGATAAATTTAATTTTTTGACATAATGTGATTTATGAAAATAACCATATTAATTATTTTTTTTATTAATTAGTAATATTGTCAAGATTTTACTTATTTAATGGTGGTGGAATATAACATCTCTAATTTCCAATCATATTTTTATCCATTATTATAAATATAAATTTGTAAATATTATTTATATTTAATTATTTTAGTTTAATGTGATAGTAAATTAAAATATATATGAAAATTTATGCCTTAATAAATTTAAAAATTATTTTTATCTTCAAAATATTAATCTAGTAAAGTTTAATTTAATTTACATAAATGTGGTTATATACACTATTTAACTGAATTCATTATTATTTTTATATATAATGTTTTTTTTGAAAAATACTTTTTTCATATCATCATGTGAATTAATTATTTTTAATCTAAATTATTAACAAATAATGATATATGTTTCTATAATAACATAATTGTATCGTATAACCATTGAATGTAATTTCATCTGAAAATTTATGTTAAACATGCAAAAATATAAATAGTTTAAATAGTTTTATTCTAACATAAAACATAAAATTTAATATTTAATTTAATTTATAGTTCATTAAATTTGTGAGTAGTTTTTTTCTCATTTGTTGTAAATGGTTTTTACTCAAAAATGATCATTTTAAAATGTTAAGTATAATGTTTTTAATGAATCTTTAAAATAGAACATTACTTATCTATATATTGTTATTAAATATCTATTATTTATAATGTTTTATTATCAAAAATCGGTTACAATATTTTCATTATTATGTATTTAGAAAAGTAAAATGGTCACTAATATTCCACTGAAATCATTGTTATGATGCTTCCTATAAAAAAACAGCATTCTAAATTAAATATTTTCATATAAAATTCCACATTATTAGAAGAATAATTTCCTAAAATTATTTTTTATAAATAATTATTTTAAATTATCTACAATATTATAATTAAATTATGATAAATAATTGAAATATAATCACTCATAACAACGGAAAATAATTTTTGTTTTTAATAGTGAATTTTTATGCGTGTGATATTATATTATTTAAAAGTGAAATGTATAATAGTTTAATTTTGTTTATAAAATATAATAATTTTTTGAAATAAAAAATTTGAAATTTTTATAGGGTGATTTATAGTGATATATCTTTTTTTTGGAAAATTGTACAAAAAGTGCTTTTTAAAGATATTGTAAATTTTTTACATCATCACAGTGAAAGTATGACATAAAATTTTATTAAT
This sequence comes from Viscum album, assembly GCA_963277665.1. Classification (NCBI taxonomy): domain Eukaryota; kingdom Viridiplantae; phylum Streptophyta; class Magnoliopsida; order Santalales; family Viscaceae; genus Viscum; species Viscum album. The sequence continues at coordinate 831,178,897 of OY728159.1, read as the reverse complement.
TTTTTTATAGATTATGTTTTTATTTTAGGAGTATATTAATATATTGGAAATTACTTTCTTTAATTTAGAAACCATTGTTCTCTATTTTTTAATCTAATTAATATTTAATCCTAATAAAAATTTATTTTTTATTTTTTTCATTTAAATTCATTTTGATAATATTATATTCAGAATTATATTTTTTGGGGTGTTAAATAGCAATGCTTTTTTGAATATAAAATTTGTAAAAGTAATGGTAATAAATAGTATTTTTATTTCTATAGCCTAAATGAAAATATTAATCAATATTATTAACAAGGAATACCCCTCTACATAAGAATAAATATTCCGTTCCATTAGAAAATGATTTCTCAGATAAATATATCTACCCATTCCCTCTATATGAATCCTATTATTCCCATTTCAGATATTTTTTATTTACATAAACCAAGGACACAACAGATTTATAATTGGAATAAACCCTTAATTGAGAGGTAACCACGAATCTTTTTCAATATTATATTTATCTTATTTTTTGTTCCCTACAAATCAAGTTAAAATTATTTCTAATTTTATAAAAAATATCATACGTAATTATATAAAAATTTAATTCCATTTTGAAATCGATAAAAATATTTTAATCTATTTATAGTATAAACTATTCATGTCAATCTTTTAAAATTTCCAGATAATGGACAATTTCATCATCACCATAGGACATTAAGAATTGTTTATTTTCCATAACCTAAATGGATGGTTAGTTTATATTATGTAATATATATTTATTTTAGTATTTTATATTTTTTAAAATAATTTTATAATCTAATATATTACAAAAAAAAATTAAACTAATGAGGATAATTTATATGAAAAAATATCTTCATATTATTCTAGTTTTAGATGATGTAGTAAAAAATAAATTCAAGTAGTTATAAATGATATTTAATGACAAAAAGGAATATTATTCACTACGGGAATCATGTTTTAATAAAATTTATTTTATTATAAAACAAGTGCAGAGATTGAGAAATAAAACTTGTTTTATGGTAAGGTGAATTTAAAAAAAACTCATTCCTTTTAGGATCATCACCTCTTTCTATTAGATTTCAACATGATTCATCAAAATCCATTTTAAATGCACTATTCATATATATCCATTATTCCTTCAAGGTATATTCATACAAATATGATTATATATAATCCTATAAATATTTTTCAAAAAAAATAAATATCCCAAGTATCTTAATTATTCTTATTGATTCTTCTTCTCATCAAACAATGACCCCTGATACTTTTCTACCACCTTTAAATTTCAAAAAATTTATTTTTACATTATCTTTTGAGGTCACACTTTTTTTATTCATTTAAATATTCCTTTCAAAATCTTTATGAAACCATGCATTTTCTATGGGTTTGTCTCATATGGATGAAGATTATATCATTATTTTCTATATGGAATGCATAATTATGAGTGTATTATTATGCAATAGATTTTTTCATAATGAAATATCACTTTAATTCATTTGTAAATTAGATGTATCTTATGAAATTACTTTTATTATTTGTGAACCTAATTCGTGTTTTATTTTAGTCATTTATGTATTATTTGAATATAATATTTAGATTTTTGCACTATTATATATATTCCAAATTTCATTACATTTTGAAATCAATGACTCATGATTTTTTATGATCCTATTTTTATGATTTGATAACGGTGATTATGCTCACTCTTTTACTATATTTTTTCATTTCTCGTGCTCATTTCACTTTTATTGCTGACCAAAATAGGATTCGAGATCACACATTCATTGATGTGTGTCGTCGCATGATCACAAGAATTATGATGGGTTCATTCAGAATGTTAGAGTCCCATGATGATGAATTTTAAGGCATTATTATGTTATTATATAATTTTATTATTTAATAAATGCCTATATCAAAAATAAAAAAAAAGTATGCAATGATTGATTAATGTAATAAATTATATATTTATGTAGATATTTTCTTTACAAGTTACATTGGATCCCAATTTATGGGTCTTGTATTTTCACAAACTATGAATCTAATATGGGAAAAATTATTCATATAAAATGTATTTTTTAATTCACCATCATTATTACCTCTATTATAGTCATGTTATGTTTCCTTTATTTAATTCATACTATTTTACCTTTGTTTTCAAGTATAATCCTATTCAAATAAATTCCATGAGTATGTACAAGAATATATTCTATGATCTAACTAAAAAAATTATATTTTACCATAAAATTTGATGAGATGAATTCATTATTATATAGACATGTTAAATTCATTTATTATATGAATATTTTCATCATCCATCTTGTATACATATTTAATGATAGGTTATAATGGTTTTAATTAAAATTTTGGTTATTAAATCATAGAGGAAAACAATTGATGTTTAATTAGGTCAATTTATTATAGTTTGTACATAGATTCATGACAATTGATTTCGTAAATATTTATAATTAAATAATTTAAAACAATAAATATTTCCTTTATTAATCCATTCTCATATTTTTATATTTTTTCCATTAAAGTGAAAATTTTCTCCCCATTAATTATTTTTCATATAATTTTCAAATATTTTGTTATTAACTAAACATAAATTTTCTAATAGTACTTATATTTATTCATAAAAGTTTTGGTTTGTCATGTAGAATAGTGTTAAAAGAGATTAGTATTCATATAGAAATCTGAATGAATAAAAACTTTTAAATTTCATTGAGTTATCTATATATTCTATTATATATATTCCTTAAAATTTTTTTTGCTTAAAAAACTTTTACAAATAGATTTCTAAAAATAATTTGTGTTGTCCTAGTGATTTTTCATTGACCATTTAAATTTTTTATAAATTATCTAACACTATTGGGTTTATAATTCAAACTAGTGAAACATTATTCACTGAATCAAGAATGATAGTTGATTGATTTTCAAAATGATCTAAAAATATTTTTTTCTTTGATTATCAAATATATAAATATAAATATATATATCAAGTCATAAAAAATATTGAATCAATGAGTTTTGAAAAAGAACTATTGGATATCATTTTTCCTATTATAATTCATATTTAGAATATTCTATGATCATGAAATGTTTATTAATGTTTGTATGAAATATATTAATATGCATCACTCCTAAGAATCATCATCTCTATTCGTGGAGTTTTCACTTATTTTATACTAATTAGTTGAGGAATATTTAATACATGGGAATTAATAAAATATTTCTCTTAAGGGGTATGTTTTTTTAAATATATTAATGATTTATTTGAATATTTCCTCTTCATTAATCTTCACTAATTAATATAATCATAGAGGTAATGTTATTGAAATATATTTATTTTATTTTAAATATATTTATAGATATAATAATATATTGTTATATTTAAAAAAAAATACATCCTAATTTTTTTTGTTTTTTAGATATGACTATTCCAAAAGAGGTTTATAAGGATCCGACCATAATAATTACAAAATCTAGTTAATTATTTTATAACACACTTCATTAAATTCCCCAATATCTTTTTAGTTTAGATTTTAGATTGTTAGGAAATAATTTATACATTTCAACCCATATGTATAGAATGTTTATACTACTAAAAAATATACTATTTTTTATAAAAAAAATATTTTTGAAAAAAACATTAAATCTAGTCATGAAAATTATCCACAACATTCATCTTAGACTATCATTTTCACTTACTGAGACATCAACCCAGCGAACAACATTTTATAAAATGGGTTGAGAAAAAAATATCAATATGGGATATAAACACAAGGATAAAATCATTTAGTACATGAATACTTATAAAAACCATAAATCATTTTCACTATGAAATAATTATATCCCAATAAGTATCATATATTTACATTTTGAAATCATAATATTTCTAAAAAACATTGAAAAAATAAATAATACCATAAAGATACGCTAGAGAATTATTTACATAATATTGTAACCATCATGGATATCATATTATTTATAACCCTCATAGATACCTTTAGTGGAACCCCAATGGATAACTTATAATATAATGCTCATGCCTACCTTATGTTGTAACCATTTCAATTACACTTGGACTAACCATATAGCCAACCTACACAATAATAATTAACAATGAATTTGATGGAGATATAGGGACCATGATTCATCATAAACAATTCCCATGAACTATAACATAATCATAAAACAAGAATACCTAAATTATATAAATCATTTATTTAAAAAAATGAAAATTAAAAGTGGGTTTTTAAAAAACATCAGTTACAAATATCATATATTTGAAGTGAGAGTTGATAAAAAGAATGTAATATGTGCATAAACTATAAATGCACAAAATAAAACTTAATATAAACAAAATTTATGTCAATTTTTTTTACCATGTAATTAATGAAGAACACAGTCAGCCCAAAGAATCGAAAATGGGTTAAGAATTCCTCTACATTAGGTTCTCCTTACATCAACCATGTTCAAAAAAATATTATAATTTTTTAAATAGTTTTATTAATATATTATTGAACAATATTAATATTTATAATTATGTATATTATATTTCCAAAACCTATTTCCATCTATTTATTAATAGTATTTTATTATTCTCATTTTTTGGGTGCATATATATCATCGTTTCCATGGTTTGTTTATAATGGATTTTCATATAGGAAGGTAGAAAAAATATAGAGTTGAAATTTCAAGATATTTAGGAAATTTAACAATATTAAATGGTATTATATATCATTATTTTATATGGTATGAGGATGAATCATTATATAAATAATTACTGATGAATTTTAGTTTATTTTGAGGAATTTTGGTCACTATGGAAAAATATTTATTAGGTATTATTATGTATTAAAACTACATATAAAACATAAAAGAACATAAAATATTTACCATATAATATAATTTAACAATATTAATGGTTTAATTTCTATCCTTGATTCTGGTAATAAAAATTTAAAATACATCGTCCCTGATGATGTTAAATCGACACATCACAGATGATGTTTTTATTTTTCAGAAAAAGGGAGATGAGAAGAAGTATGATGATGAATTATTACATATAAAAGTAAAAAAACATATATTATATATATGATAATTTAGTTTTAATTCATCTGGGATAAGTAGATTCTAGAAGATTACACGAATATAAAAAAATTGAAATGAAAATAAAAGAAAAAGAAATACGATTTTTAACTCTTGAATTCTATTTCTTGATAACCTCATTAAGGCCCATGGTTTTTTCATTTTGGGGAGAAAAAATGGTCTTGGACATGGGGAAGATTATTGGTAAGGTCTTTGGGATGAAATTAAACAATTTTTAAGGCTTTGATGTGTGAGAGAATGATGTTGTGAAGGGGGTATTTATATTGGGGGAGAGGCGTGTATTCTCGTTATTATATTAATTAGTTCATTAATTTTCTCAAATCTATTAATTGTTTAAGAATTATAAAATAATATTTAAAATTAATCATGTATAGTTCTACATTTTGGGATTACATCATCTTTATATCATCTATGAATTAATAAATCGGTATTTATCTTATATCATAAATAAGTGTATTTCAATATTCAAAAAATGTATCTACTTCGGAAAAATTAAAAAAAAAATACTTTAATCATTTTTCAATGTTTATAATTGAAAATTGATTTCCTTTTTTTGAAAGTAATCTTATAAATATGATAAATATAATTTATAATTCAAATTATAATTTATATTAAAAATTAAATTTTCAACAATATAATTAATATGAATACTATTTGAAAATTAATTAGAGTCTCATAAAATTGACACATAATCATAAGAAAAGTAATATAAAGATTTATGAAGCAATTTTATGAAATTATATTTAAAATAAAATCATTATATTAATTATAAAATTTTAATAAAATATTTTCATCTTAAAAAATACCAACACTAAAAATATCATTTCAAAATCATTTATTTACATATTCCATGATATAAATATCTGATGATTCAAATTATAAGATACAGAAATCATATTTATACACTCATTAGTGAGGTAACTATTCTAGTTTCCAGATTATTATTCCTAATGGTCATATTACTATTCAAAAGTTCATATTACAATTCCATTATTATAAATTCCTTAATTTCAAAAACTACCAATTATTTCATTATATATTTATAAAAAAATTGACTATTTAGTTCCAAAATGAAAATAAATTATTTTATAAGTACATGGATTGTTACATTCTCCCCACCTTCTAGAAATTTCTTCCTCATAATTATTATTTTCTTATTAAACAAGTTTGGGTATGTTTCCCTCATAATATTTTATGATTCCAATGTTTCTTGTTCAAATATATGGTTTCTCTAAAAAACCTTAACCAGGTGATTTGTTTTATTTATCTATAAATTCTCTATAAAGTCAAAATTATGAAATGGTTCTCTTTATAGGAAGTGTTATCATCCCGATGAACTACTTATGGGCTCTAAATATTTGATGAATTTGGAATAAACTTTATGAACATTGAAACATGAAAAATGTTATGTACCAGTGATAAACATGGAAGAAAAGCTATTTTATAGGTGACAGGTCCAACATTATCAGGATTTCAGAATGTCCAATGAATTATGGGCATAGATTTCCATTCTTAACAAAATGCATAAAACTTTTAACTAAGAGATATTATTGGAAAAAATGACCACCTCACTTTAAAGAAAACACTTTCCTCTTATTATCTTTATATCATTGTCCCTGCTCTAAATTGTCCTCATGTGTTAATAAATCATCATCACTGTCTCACCCATATCATATACAAATTATCACCCTATCCACTTCAATTCCATGGAATCATCCCAAAATGATGATGTTCGAAACTTCTTTCCCATATAATTCCACAAAAGGTGACAACTTAATACTGGAATGAAAGCTGTTTTTGTAAGAAAAAACTACTAAGGAAAGATGTTGATCCCATATTCTCTACTAATCTATTGATCAATTTGAAATTACATCCTCCATTTTCAAATCATTCCTCGGTATGTCCATCATATTGGGGATGAAAATAAATTTGGATATATAATTTATTTCACAATAACTACTAATGTCTTTTCAAAAATCTAGATGTGAACCTAGGCTCTCGGTCAGATACAATGGATAGAATAAATCCATGAAAACATACAATAAATTTGAGTTGCATTAGAGAGAGGTAGTCAAAATAAAAAACTATCTTAAATAGGATGGAAATGTGCACATTTTGTTAGGTTATCAACAATAACTCAAATAAAATTGTTACATAGAGTAATACTTGGTATTCCCACCATGAAGTCCATGGATATATTTCTATATTTCCACTCTAGCACTAGAAAATGTAGAAGCATCCCCTTTGGATGTTTTTTTCTCTACATTAACAGATTGACAAATAAACCATTTCATGTTAAAATATGAAATATCTATTTCCCTTCCATACTACCAATAATTTTTGTAATGGTTCTTATAGATATTAGTAATGATTGGTTGAATTGAAAATGGTGAATTTCAAGCTTCACACAACAATTATATCATTATTAGGGAATCACAATCCAAACATAATCCCTTTCCAAATCATAAAACATAGTCTTTATCAATTTTATATTCTGAAAAAAATACTCCTTTTATCGAAATTACCTTTTTCTAATAACTCATGGTCTTCCCTCTTCATTGTAATAATTCTTTTTGATAGAGATGACAAAAATAACACCAAAAATAAAATAAAGGAATTTCAAAAAATTCCAACCCAAAACTCATAAAATTCATAATAAAAAGGTCATGTTCTAAACATAACAATGTTAATATAGCATGATATTTTTGAGTAAATGAATCACCGACTTTGTTTTATTTTTCTAGTATAGAAATTAATCGTGCAATCATAATCCTTTATTAGTTCAAGCCATATTCTCTATATCATTATTAATTAATTTAATGGGAACATATACTTCATACTTTTATAAAAAATATATATTTAAAATTTTCCTCCACATATTTTATGTGTCCAAATTATCAAAGAGAAAACAACAACTGGAAATTCCAAATTATGTCTGTTATAATTTATCTCACGAGTTTTCATTTTTCATGATGTATAAACAATTGTATGATTATTCTTCATTAGAACAATACCATGTCCATTTAAAGAAGAATCACTATAGATGAAAAATTCACCATTCCAAGAAGGCAAAGAATAAAACTGGATCATTCACTAATCACTTCTTCAGTTAGTGATAACAAATATCACATTGTTATACATGAATAAATTTAACCCATTTTAATTTCATCATTATTAGTGATCTAGATAATTGTGCAAAAATTTTAACAGCCCATCTGTTGTAACCTATTAATTGAAGAAAACTATAAATCTCTAACATTTTTATGTCATGTCCATTTAAAAACCACTTTTTGGCATTATCAATGGTTTTTGAATACTTATTTACAATGTTTCCAGTAAAAGAAACCCATTGAAAGAAAAAATCACATTTTCTATTTATTCTTCATAACTTATTTTCATTAATAGTTTTCAAAGAATTCAATAAATATTTTTCATGATCCTAATAAATTTCTAAAAATTCTTATATATCATCAATAAAAACAATACAAAAAAATTCCAAATATTTGACGAATATTTAATTCATGAAATCCATTAATACATTAGGGGAATATATCAATCCCAAGGGCATAAAAACTACATAAGGACACTTATATCTAGTATAAAAATCAATTTTCAGGATTTAAACCTTATTTACCATCAGTTTATGGTACCCAGATCTCATTTCCTTCTTGAAAAAATATTGATATCACTGTAGTTGATAAAACAAATCATCGATTGGAGGAAAAGGAAACTTATTATTAATAGTAATGTTATTCAATGAAGTATTATCCATGGAATGTATCATGGAACAATCTTTATTTTAAACAAACAAAATGATATCACCCCTAAGTGAACTTCTAGGATGAATGAATCCTTTATTAAGAAATTATTGTAACTGATTTGACAGTTTATGAAGATCCACATGATATATTTGACAAGGGGGTTTTGAAATTAACATAGAATCATTGTAACATCATCATATTTTATGAGAAGTATATTTTTTTTATGTCTTATGTTATATAAAACATCAGAGTAATCTTTTAATACACACAACACTAGCTCGGCTTGCGTTATATGCAAAAGCAACCTTCCTCAATAGCGTGTGTTGTACGCAATATCGAGTTTCACTAAACAAAAATATGTTATTAAAATATCATATAAACTAGCTGTTATGAATAGTAATAACTAAATTTCGAATTTTATAACATTATTATTCATCTTAAACATTTTCTAGAACATGGTAAGAGAATAAAATAAATTTTTCTGGTAAAATAAGTATTTTTAAAAACATGCATTTTTGCCGCCTTTTGATTGTGAACCCACATTAAATATATTTTTTGACATGTTTATAAGTTCAATTTGACAAAATAAAATTCTTTTTTGGAATCAGGATATAAAAATTTACTTTGGATAAATTTTTCATATTATTCTGATAACATTGATATTTTAATGAATAGTAAAACTACTCTATATTTTAATTAAAAACAACTTTTTTCATCGTAATAATTTAAATGTTTAAATTATAATATTTCATGGTTTTAAATCATAAATAGAATATATTTTTACCATTTAATATAATATATTTCATTAGAATTAATTTTAAATTGATTTCTTAGGTAAAAACATTTCAATCTTTGGTAATGTTCAAACTTTTAAAACCTATTTGCTTAACAGTGGGATTAATTTTCAATTAATTACTGCAACATCATTATGTTAAATTTTGAAAAACGGATTCCATATTTGGATTCATTGGGTCAAAATTATGTTAATAGGTTACTTTTATTTTTTTGGATATTATGAATAGTAACTACGGTAATTTTTATTTACTACAGTTAGAGGTAAATCGGGTAATTAAGGGTAAAAATAGGATTATAAAATTAACCAAAAACTGTCCAAAATCCTATTGGATGAATAAAAGTCGACCCATATCACCTAAGGGTCAAAATAAATTCATTTCATAGACTTTTGACCAGAAATAATGTAATTATTATTAAAACTAATGAAAGTGACAACATGTAACTCTCTTAAATCTTATAAGTGTAATAATTTTAATTTAGTGATAAACATTATAAAACATCAAATATAAACATTCCACAGGGAGATAATAATATTATCTACATCATATGAATTTATTTATAATTTTTAATGATTAAATAAATATCATTAATTTTGACACAATAGTTATGTTGAAATTATTTTATTGTTTGAAATATCAAATTAATGATTTTAAAAGATTTAAAATATTTTCTATATGAAATATTTAATGTGATCCATTAATTTTATAGATAAAAATGTCATGATATTAATATATTAAATTATTTATTTCAAAAATATCTTCGGTTTATATTTTTATTTAAATTCAAATTAATGAATAGTGTAAAAATTGACACTTGTTATTTTATAAAAATTACAATTATAAAATTGTTTTAAAATCACAAAAAAATTTAAAACTATAAATTAAAATTTATATGGTCTAAAATATATTAACTTATACAATTTTGGTCAATTCACAACATATATGTAATTATTTATAATGATTTAAAATTTTCATATTATTACCACAAATAAAATTAAATAGATTATATAAGGATAAATCAAGTTGATATTGTTTAAAATAAATTCCCAACTTGTCTAAATTTTATTGGTTGATTATATTACAACCCTATCTCACCTAATGCTTTTATTTGGTTCATTTTTTCGTATTTTTAAGTGTGGATTTGATTTTTTATAAATTAATATTTCTTCGGTTTCCAATGGTGCCCGTCTCCCCGCTTATAAAAGGGAACCTCCTCCCTATCCTCTTTACAAAACTTTGAGCAATCAAGATCAGCCAAACCCTGACCATTTCACTTTGAAACTTCCCTAGAAACAAACTAGAGGTCCTGGCTTTCTTCAAAGACCAATTTTAGTATCCCTAGAAGAGGTTTCAAAGAGGCGTGTCGAAGAAGATGTAATATCCTTTATTGATTCTTCATATTCATTTCTTCTTCTACTTCATCTTATATTTTTGTTTCATAATAATGTAATGAAATCAGTATCAATCATATACATATATGTTATTATAAATATGAAAAAAACCATAATTCATCTTTGATCCATCCTACGGAAAATGAAATCATCGCCCGTGCGTACGTACGGAATACCATCTCCACGCCGTGGTGTAATCTGTTTTTCCACCACCACCATACTTGGATGGGTATAATCATGTAATAAATAAATATATATGATTATTTTAAAGTGATATTAATTCTAAAATATTATTCACTATACACTTCAATACATTTACACAATCATGGGAACGATATCGTCGCTTGTGCGTACGTACGGCTTACCGTCTCCACGGTGCGATGTGATTCGTTCTACATAATCTTAATTAAACAATGATTATATAAACGAATTGAATGAATAAATATGTTATATATTATAAAAATTCTATAAAGTAAATTATTTATCTATAACCTAAAAATAGGAAGAAGAATTTATTCGACAAAACACATATAAGAACATAAAGCAATAAACACCAAAATAACAAGTAGAAATGAGATATTACTAATAATAAGATAAGAATATGACCATATATGATATCATACCATGAATATTATTCTTTAATAATTCAATGAAATTTTTTATATCATTATACTGTAGGTTTAGATACATACAAAGCATATCATACCTAAGGTAAGGGAAAATCTCGCAATATCATTTTTATCCGGGATTGTTTATACTTCAAATTTTACTGGGGCATATTTATCATCCACATCCTTGTTTCCAAAGTATTTAACATTATTTTTATACTCCTAAAAATTTTTAAATCCAACTTTATATATTGGTGAATATTTAGTAAAAGATATGAATAGAATATTTTTTCGTTTTCAGTACGAGATACTTTTGGACTTTTCCGGCCAAAGTACAAGAAGAATGTTTGTTTAACTTAAACACAATGAATGTATTTTTATGAGTACATAGAACATTATTTCCATGAAGATTACTTTACAATTTATGAAGTTTATTTTTAATTAAATTATTTTAGTTTAAAATATTATGACATGTTAAGAAAGGAAAAATGTTTTGGAAGTATAAAGGATATTTAACTCAAGAATGGAGTTCATGTGTTTGATCAAAATAATTTTCCATCTACGATAATATAGGGTTCTGTTTCGATCCCTATTAATTCATTGATTTGATTATGTTATGATGGAATTATTTTTATGAAGACCTTTATCTTATATGAATTGTTTGATGTTGTCATGAGGTTTTCGAATCACATTTTTATTACATTGGTTATGCTATGATGTATGATTTATGATTTTTTGGCACACATAAGAATGGTTTAATTATGAGATGGGTGGGACCTATATCTCTCTCCAATTCATTGGGTAATGATTTATATCTCACGAGATAGAAATGGCTGGAACGACATGTTAATTTGGTTCAGTGACACAGAACTGGAACGAGTAGTGAACTCGGTTCAGTAATGGAATTTGTCCGCTATGATAGTCTTGGAAATGAGTCTTGACTAATATGAAATGATTTTCTATGATTATGTGTGTATTAAAAGAAGTTTCATATTTTATGTTATGATTATTGGGATTCAATTTCACTACTATGATGAATCCCATGTTATGATATTATGATCTATTTTCAGGTTATGATTTTCTAAATCTTATGTTCTTATGAATATGATATGATTGATATTTATTTTGTTTACCCTTACTGAGAATTTGAGATCAACCTTCTGTATATTTTCTTTTTCCCAGGTTAGGAAGAAGTGTATTATGTAGGATATGCTAAAACAGACTCTATATATGATGAAATAAATGAGACGTAGATGATTTTTGAACCAATTGTTTTTGTTTCCCTGTTTCTAAAGACACTATACCTATACGTTCCTATAAGGGTTTTGTTATATGTTGTAATAAGTTTGCATCAATTCTGATGTAATAACAATGTATGTAAAGAATGGGTCGTTATTGTTGGTATCAGAGGAAAGGTATAGTCAACCATTAGAAACTAGGATGTGAAAACCTTAGTAATAACCCTAAGGATATGTCTAATCATAGAACATTATAATAGTGTATTATAAATGGCCATGAATAACCTATGATAATACCTAAGTTGTGAATTTTTATTACTGACTATATATTTTTCCTATTGTAATTAGTGTTTCTCACACTATGCTTCCTTGTTTTAGTCAATAGATGGAACCTGATGGAACCGTGTTAATGCTGAAAGTGATGGAAAATGCAATGATTGTCTGCCTGAGAAACCAAACGTTATGGGAGTCAGAATGAAAAATCTTGTAGCCATGCTCACACAAATTTTTAAATTTTTGAATCATGCAGGACTTCCAAACGAGAAAAGGAAGGAGAAACATTCTGTTGAACCCTTCATGAGGCCATGTCCAACTTCATTCAGTAGGTCTTCTGATCCATTAGTGCCTGAAAAATGGATCAGTGCCACTGAAAAGATATTTTCAGTCCTTCAATGTTCTAAGCATGATAAATTCATCTTAAAAGTATATCGTTTGGAAGGTGATGCTAGTCAATGGTGAAATATTGTCAATAATACGAGGAAAAGAGATGAAATTGAGTCCATGGAATGAGATGATTTCAAGAACTTATTCTTCAATAATTACTTCCCTCGTATTCTTCGATCAATGATGGAGAAAGTGTTTCTTGAACTGAAGCAAAAGGATTATGAATCAGTTGGTACCTATAAAGTAAATTTTACAAGACTTGCAAGGTACGCTTCCAGAATTATTATCCAACCTGAGAGTAAAATTGATCGATTCTTTAGTGGCTTAAAACCAAGTCTTAGAAGTTTATTATCCATAAGGGACTTCAATAGCTATGAAGAAATTTTTCGATGTGCTCTCAAGGTTTAAATGGAGATTCGAGTAACCCATCAGTAATATGGGTTTGATAAGAAGAGGAAAATGGAAATCAAAGGATAATCTAAAGACCACACTTTAAAGAAGATGAGTTTTCCTTAATGCTCAAATTGTGGAAAAAACATGGAGGGAATTTTCTTAAAGGGACAAGAAAATGTTTTAAGTTTGGAAAATAAGGTCATCAGGGAATTGAATATCGAAATAATGGGAATAAGATGTCTAATGATGTGAACAAAGAAAGGGATACACAGAATCCACCTCCAACACTTTAATGTTTCATGTGTAAGGATATAGGGCATTATTCTAAACAATTCCTAAATCAAAGGGTTGTTGATGATGATCGACTTCAACAAACTCTTAAGGACAAAGACAATGAAATGTCACATGCAATTACTATCAGTGATGTGTAGTACGATAACGAAGGGGTGAAGGGTACACTTACTATCCACTCTAAAGTAGAAATATTTTTATTTGATTTGGTATCCACCCAATTATTTATTTCTGAAGAATTTTTTAAGGGTATTGTCGTATTACCTCAACAATTAGATGTTGAGTTATCTGTGACTACTTCTAATGCCACAATGGTCACATCAAAAGTTTAAAATTCTTCTCCAATTAATGTTTGTGGGAAAGTGATTCCTGTAAATCTTGTGATCCTTCGTATAATAGAATTTTATGTGATTCTTGGCATGGATTGGCTTTCTTTATATCGAGCTCATATCAATTTCCAATGAAGGGAAGTAACATTTCATATTCCAGATCAATCTATGATCATCTATTGATTCAAGGATGAACATGAAATTCCAGTGGAAATTTCTTCTATCATATTGGTCTTGATTCCACTAAATGAAGGATATTTACCTCAAATAGTTGGCAGGAAACTCACGATTAAGAATAAACCCATTGTACGGGAGTTTGATGATGTCTTTCTAGAGGAATTGCCAGGTCTTCCACCAAATCGCGAAGTTGAGTTTTAAATAGAACTCATACCAGGTGTTATGCCTATTTCAAAGACTCTTTATAGAATGGCCCTAATTGAGTTTCAGAAATTAATGATGAAAATCCAAAATAATCTTGATAAAGGATTCACATGACCTAGTGCATCACCTTGGGGAGCACATGATCTGTTTGCTAAAAAGAATGATGGATCAATGAGACTCTGCATTGATTATCGAGAACATAACAAGATCAATATCAAGAAAAAATATCCTCTCCCATGCATTGATGACTTATTTGACCAACTACGTAGAGCTCAATACTTTTCCAAGATTGATCTTCTTTCGTTGTATCATCAATTACGGGTAAAAAGGGAGGATATACCAAAGACAGATTTCCGTAAAAGGTATGGACACTATAAATTTATAGTGATGCCATTTGGTCTTACTAATGCCCCTGCTATATTCATGGATATAATGAATAGAGTCTTTAGAGACTATCTTGATTAGTTTGTGGTTGTCTATATAGACGATATTCTCATCTAATCAATGAGAAAGGAAGAACATGAAGATCACTTGAGAATTGTATTAAAGACCCTAAGAAAGGAGAAGCTTTATGCCAAATTTACCAAGTGTGAATTTTGGTTTCAAAAAGTTTCATTTTTGGGTCACATAATCTCAAAAGAGGGGATATCTATGGATCCAGCAAAAAAATAAGTTTCCAAAAGATGGTGGAGACCAACAAAAGTAATTGAGATCCGAAGTTTTCTTGGTTTGGATGGATATTATCAATGTTTTTTGAAAGATGTTTCACGATTATATAATACACTCACCAGGCTGACTTGAAAAGAAGTTAAGTTCGTTTGGACAGAGGAGTGTGAAGATAATTTCAAGGAGTTAAAAATAAGGTTATCCAGTGCACCTGTTCTCACACTACCGTGTAGTAGGGAAAGGTTTGTGCTCTACAATTATGAATACAAGAAGGGATTATGGTGTTTTCTCATGAAAAATGATATGGTGATAGCTTATGCCTCACTATAGTTGAAAATCCATGACAAAAATTACCTAACTCATGATTTGGAGTTAGCCGTTGTAATATTTGAATTAAAAATATGGAGGCATTATCTTTATGGTGAAATGTGTGATATTTATACTGATCATAAATGTTTAAAGTATATTTTCACACAAAAGGATCTGAATATGCACCAAAGAAGTTAGTTGGAGTTAATTAAGGATTATGACCGCTCAATTCATTATCACCCTTGGAAAGAAAACAAGGTGGATGATGCATTATGTTAACAAGACCATGCTAGCTTATCCATGATGAGGATAAAAAAAGATCCAATATTTATTGATTTACATAGGATGGATCTTGGAATTCTAATGATAGGGAAGATATCATATCTTTCTCAGATGAATGTTCAACCATCTATTCATGTGGGGATTAAAGCGGCACAGAAAGATGATATAGAGTTACAAAAGAAGGTGAGAAATGTTCCTGAATTCAACCGTGATTGTGATGGGATAATAAGGTTCAGGAATCGGGATTTTGTTCCTCCCATCCAAGATTTAAAGAAGGAGCTACTGGATGAGGCTCATAGTTCTTTATTCTCTATTCATCTGGGAATCACAAAGATGTATAGGGAACTGAAAGATTACTTCTGGTGGGATGGCATGAAAAGTGATGTTGCTGAATATGTCTCTCAATGCTTGGTTTTTCAGCAAGTTAAAGATGAGAGATAGAAGTCTAAGGGTATGTTATAACCCTTACCAATACCATAATGGAAATGGGAAAACAACACCATGGACTTTGTCACTGGACTTCCTAAAACATCCAAAGGAAATAATGCTATCTGGGTAATAGTTTATCATATTACGAAGTCGGCACACATCATTACTGTTAGAGAATATTTCTATCAGGATCAGCTTTCCAGGATATATGTAAAGGAAGTGGTAAGATTTCATGGAGTACCACTTTCCATTATATCTGATCAGGATTCGTGGTTTACCTCGATGTTCTGGTGAAGTCTTCAGCATGATCTAGATACAGAGTTGAGTTTCATCACTCCTTATCATCCTCAGATAGACTGTCAATATGAAAGGACAATTCAAACTCTAAAAGACATGTTGAGAGATTTATCTATGGATTTCATAGGTGGTTAGGATCAACAGCTACATTTGGTGGAATTTTCTTATAATAATAGCTTTCACTCTAGTATTTAGATTGCTCCTTATGAAGCTCTCTATGGAAAGAAATGCAGAACTCCAACTTAATGGGATGATGTTGGGGAATGAAAACTATTAGGAAATGATCTTGTTGATGAGATGGCAGAAAAGGTAAGATCTATTCAACAACACATAATAGAAGCTCAGAGTTGACAAAAAAGTTATGCCGACAACCGTATAAAAGACCTATTGTTTGAAGTGGGTGATAATGTGTTCTTACGAATATCTCCTTGGAAGGGAGTAATGAAATTTGGAAAGAAGGGAATGATAATCCCTAGGTATATTAGTCCTTTACAAATACTAGATCGTGTTTGCAAGGTAGCATACCAATTGGAATTTCCACCGAATCTCTCTCAAGTTCACGATGTGTTCAATGTATCTCTTCTAAGAAAGTACATACCCGATCCTTCACATGTACTAATATCAGAAGTTGTACCGTTGGAGCAAGATCGTTCTTATAAAGATGAACCGATAGAGATTTTGGATCATAGCAAACATGTTCTATGGAACAGGACCACTCTCTTGGTGAATGTTTTATGGAGGAACCACTAATTAGAAGAAGCTATATAGGATCATGAGGATACGATGAGGGAGAGGTATCCTCATCTGTTTACTATGATGTGACGAATTTAGATAACGAAACTCATTTTAAGGGGGGGTAGAATGTAACACCCTGATATTTTATGAGAAGTATTTGTTTTATGTCTTATGTTATATTCAACATCAAAGGAATAATTCACTACACACAACACTAGCTTGGCTTGAGTTATACCCAAAAGAAACCGTCCTCGGTAGCGTGTGTTGTATGCAATATCGAGTTTCACTAAAAAAAATATGTTATTAAAGTATTATATAAACTATCCATTATGAATATTATTAACTAAATTTTTAATTTTATAACATTATTATTAATCATACTCATTTTCTATAACATTTTATTGGAACAAAATAAATTTTTCAGGTAAAATATGTATTTTTCATAAAATGCAGTTTGTGACCTTTTGATGGCGCACCCACATTAAATATTGTTTTTGACATGTTTATAAGTTCAATATGAAAAAATAGAATTGATTTTTGGAATCAGGATATAAATATTTACTTTGGATAAATTTTTCATATTATTTTGATAACATTAATATTTTAATGAATTGTATAACCACGCTATATTTTAATTATAAACATCCTTCTTCATCGTAATAATTTTTAGGGATAAATAATAATATTTAATTGTTTTAAAGTATAAATATAATATATTTTAACCATTTAATATAATTTATGTCATTAGCATTAAACTTTTATTGAATTAATAGGTAAAAACTTTTCAATCTTTGGCAATGTTTTAACTTTTAAAACATGTTTGCTTAACAACGAGATTAATTTTAAATTAATTAATACATCTTCTATCTGTTGAATTTTGAAAAATGGATTCCATATTTGGAATTAGTGGGTCCAAATTATGTTAATAGGTTTCTTTTATTTTTTTCATTTTATGAATAGTAACTACGATAATTTTTATTTACTATAGTTAAAGGTAAATTGAGAAATTAAGGGTAAAAATAAGATTATAAAATCACCAAAACAATTTCCAAAATTCTATTGGATGAATAAAAGTTGACCCAAATCACCTATGGGTTGGACTAGATTCATTTCATGGACTTTTTATCGTGAAATAATATATTTATTATTAAAACCAAAGAAAGTGACCATATGTCACTCTCTTAAATCATATAAGTGTAATAATTTCAATTTAGTGATAAACTTCATAAAACATCGTATATAAATAGTCCCTTGAAATATAGTAAAATTATCTACATATTATTAATTTATTTATAATTTTTAGGGATTAAATAATTATCATTAATTATGACACAATAGTGATGTTGAAATTATTTTATTGATTGAAATATGAAATAAATGATTTTAAAAGTATTAAAATAAATATTATATGAACTATTTAATGTGCTCCACTATTTTTATAGATATAAATGACATGTTATGAATCAATTAAATCTTTTATTTAGAACATATGTTCTGTTTATATTTAATTTAAATTCAAATAAATGAATAGTGTCAAAATTGACACTATTGTTATTTTATAAATATTACATATTCTAAAATTGTTTAAAAATCAAAAAAATAGTTAAAATTTATATATTAAAATTCATATGGTCTAAAATATATTAAAGTATAAAATTATGGACAATTCACAACATATAAAAAATTATTTATAATGATTCAAAATTTAGAATTTTATTACCACAAAAAAATTAAATAGATTAAATAAGGATAAATGAAGTTGATAATGTTTTCAATAAATTCCAAACATGTCTAAATTTTATTGGTTTATGAGATTACAACCCTATATCATCTAATATTTATATTTTAGTCATTTTTGGAAGATTTTACGTGGGGTCTAGATTTTTTAAAAATTAATATTTCTTATGTTTCCAAAGGTGCCCCTCTCCCATTTTATAAAAGGGCACCTCTTCCCTATCCTCTTTACAATACTTTGAGCCCTAAATCTCCGCCAACCCCTGAATATTTACCTTATAAACTTTCCTAGAAACATAATATAGTTCTTGGCCTTCTTAAAAGACCAATTTTAGTATCCTAAGTGGAGGTTTTAAAGAGGCATGTCGAAGATGAGGTAATATCCTTTACTGATTCTTTCAAATTCATTTCATCTTCTACTTCATCTTCATTTTTTTGTTTCAAAATAAAGTAATAACATAAGTTTTACTCATATACAGACATGTTATTATAAATATGAAACAACCATATTTCACCTTCGATCCATCCTACGGAAAATAAAATCATTGCGCGTGCGTACGTACGGAATACCATCTCCACGCCGTGGTGTAATCTATTTTTCCTCCACCACCTTACTTGGATGGATGTAATAATGGAAGAAATAACTATATATGATTATTGTTATGTGATATTGATTCTAAAATATTATACACCATACACTTCAATACATTTCTACAATCATGGGAACGACAT
The DNA here is from genome assembly GCA_963277665.1 of Viscum album. NCBI lineage: Eukaryota > Viridiplantae > Streptophyta > Magnoliopsida > Santalales > Viscaceae > Viscum > Viscum album. The sequence continues at coordinate 831,158,746 of OY728159.1, read as the reverse complement.
CGTCGCTCGTGCGTACGTAGGGCTTACCATGTCCACGGTGTGATGTGATTCATTCTACATGATCTTCATTAAACCATGATTATATAAACAAATTTAATGAATAAATATGATATATATTATACAAATACCATTCTGTAAATGATGTATCTATAACCTAAAAATATGAAGAAGATTTTATTAGACAAAACATGCTTAAGAACATAATGCAATAAACACCCGAATAGCAAGTAGCAATTAAATATTACTACTATGAAGATAATAATATGTTCATATATGATATCATAAAAATCAATATGATTCATTAATAATTCAATGACATTTTTTAAATAATTATACAGAATGTTAGGATATGTACAATGCATATCAGACCGAAGGTAAGGGAAAATCTCACAACCTCATTTTTATCCGAGATTTTTTATACTTCAGATTTTACTGGGGAATATTTTTCATCCACATCCATGTTTCCACAATATGTAACATTATTTCTATCCTCCTATAATTGTTTAAATTAAATTTTAACTATTGGTGAATTTTTAGTAAAAGATATTAAAGAAATCTATTTTCATTTTCAGTAAGAGATACTTTTTGACTTTTCCAGCCAAATATAGGAAGAATGTTTTTTTAATCTTATACAACATGAATTGATTATTATGAGTCCATAGAACATTATTACCATGAATCTTACATTACATGTTTTGATGTCCATTTCTAATTAACTTCTTTTAGTTTAAAATTTTATGACATGTTAAGAAAGGAAAAATGTTTTTGATGTTGAAAGGATATTTTCCTCAAGAATGGAGTTCAAGAGTTTTACCAACATAATTTTCCATCTACGATAATATAGGGTTCTATTTCTATCCCTATTATTTCATTGATTTTATTATGTTTTGATGGAATTATTTTTCTTAATACCTTTATCTTATATGAATTGTTTTATGATGTCATGATGTTTAAGAATCCCGTTTTTTTACATGGGTTATGCTATGATGTATGATTTATGATTTTGTGGAACATATAATAATGGTTTCATTATGAGATGGGTGGGACCAATATCTCCCACTAATGAATTGGGTAATGATTTATATCTAAAGAGATAGACATGGCTGGAACGACATGTTAATCCAGTTCAGTGACATAAGACTGGAATGAAGAGTGAACTCGGTTCAGTAATGGAATTTTTCCGCTGTGATAGTCTTAGAAATGAGTCGTGAATAATATGAAATGATTTTCTATGATTATGTGTGTATGTCACAATGTTATATGTTTTAAATAATTATTATTGGGATTACATTTCACTACTATGATTTATTTCGTATGATGATATCATGATCTCCTTTGCAGACTAATATTTTTAAAATGTTATGTTCTTATGAATATGATATGATTGATATTTATTTTATTTACCCTTACTGAGCATTTGAGCTCACCCATTTGTATGTTTTATTTTCCCCAGGTCATTAAGAAGGTTATTAAGTAGAATATTCAAAAAGGGACTCTAGAAATGAAGAAATAAATTGGATACAATGTAGAAGATTTATGAACCAGTTTTTTATGTTTCCCAGTTTCTGAAGACATTATACCTATACTGTCTTATCTCGGTTATGTTATATGTTTTAATAAGTATGCTTAAATTCTGATGTAATAACAATGTATGTAAAGTATGGGTCTTTATAATCAGAAAGAAATTCAATAGATAATTAATCTTCTAGATCATGCATAACCTTGATAAATGCATTACAAAGAATATAAAAGTATTCATTTACCACCAGAACATATTTAATATGAATAGTTTTGTTGTTTTAAAAAAATTAAAAGATAACATTTATTTATATATTTTAACAGTATCGTAGAATCCAGATATGTTTTCAAATTTATGGGTTCATTATTGTAAAAAAAATAAAACTCATTTTAAAAAAATACTTTGGATCTATTATCTATCTTAGTATGAAAAACCGAAATCCAATCCATACCCAGAATGTCACCGAACTCTACTAAGGATAAAAAACAATGTTTTATAGGTTATGGGTTTCAATAAACAACAACAATTAAATTATTATTATTACTTTTTCTAAAATATCCCCTTTATTTATTTATCCATATGTTATAGGATCACTTGTTGATATGAAATTTTCATTTTACCATAAAAGTTTTCATAAATAATGTAATGTATAGACACCCTATCAAACAAGACAATAGAACAATCTATCTAAATAAAAAATGTACCTGATACAACATCATTGGATGTCATAACATTTGATGATGTACTCATAAATGATCCCACTACCCTTTATTCATATAATCGTTAAATTTTCCATCATTTGGATCATTGGTTGGGATACTATTTTTACAACAAACCTTCTCACCACATTTAAAACACCTTATAGTTTTCTTATCAGAATTAATCTTAAAATTGTTTTCATTATAATAATGGGAAAAATTTTCAAAAATAAAACATCAAAAATATATCCATGTTTTGGTATGGAATTCCTTAGGTTTCTTTTTACCAAACTTTTCACAAACTATCAACATCAAATTCTTACCTTCTGATTTCATTGACTGAATCTTACCCATTGCTTTCCATTTAGACCTCTTATTATGATTATTTTTAATGTAAATTTGATAATTAGAAAACAATATTTCGAACCTCTGATATAACCATATATGTTTCCCATAAAATATGAATTTACTGGAGGATAATTCCCTTTGATATCATAGAAACAATACTGAGTATAAATAATTTATATTAATATGATGACCTCGAATATGATTTCGGAGCATACCTTTCCAATAGGGTAAAGTATTATTTATAATTGGAAAATGATCCTCCTCCTTTGTTTCAATTCAAGGAATTTATTTTCCAAACTACGTCGAACCACCATAGGAAAATATTTTTCATAAAATATATTCATAAATTCATTCCATTCTAAGGCATCAATATCATCATTATCCCTGATATTTGTCATCATTGACCACCACTAGTCAACTTCAACTTGAAAATGATTAATGTAATCTCTAAAATTGGGATTATCTAAACAACCTATAACATCAAATATTTGTTAGATATATTTTATCTATCCGTCATCCACTAATGGGTCCAAATATCCACAGATAGTAGGGTAGTATTTCCTCATATAATTTTAAACAATAATCATGTTTCATTGTGGTAGCTCTATTTGTTCTCCTGCATAGATTCAATTACTTTTAATATCATTTTTTAACAAAGAAATTACCATCACATGTAGATAATTTCAAATTCCAACCATTCTAGGCTGCTTATTCAGAATGATATCATCCTCTTAGTGCCTTACAATGTTAGATTCCCTATTTTGTTAGCCAAAAACCATTTCCAACAATCATATCATTGATGAAGCAACCTGGTAATCTTCAAACTCCATATAATTTAATCATAAAAATATTCTAAAAAATGTTTCTAGGTATACATTTAACATCTTCCCAGCCCCTAGAGTAATCCGAATTTTCCACTCATACCAACTTTAATCACCAAAAATTAAATATTACATAATCTAGTAAATTTTTTATAATTCACATATTTAAAATCTCAATGAGATTTTTGGTTTAGAGATTTATAATGGCATGAAAAATTTTTAACATATCAAAACACATGCATATAATGGGGATACTACTCAAAAAATGTCATTTTTATTTATAATACATTTTTCAATAACAACATGAAATGTATTCAAGAAAATTCATCAACACATTCACCTGGGCTTCTCCATTTCTCATAACCATCCATAAATCCCATTAAAAACATTTTAAAACATTGAATTATAACAAATATATAAGTAATGGATATAAAATTAATGACAGAGGCCATTATTACTTGAAAACATACAAACATATGAAATCATTTTCATAATGTTATACTTCTCACCAAAGAAGTATCATATAGATACTTTAATAAAACAAAAGATTACAATAAACATAAAAAAATAATACCATAAATGTTAATTCATTCATTACTAACTTAATATTGTAACCATCATAGATACAAATTTTTTGTAACACTCAATGTTACCTTACAATGTAACCCATATGAATACCTTAAAATATAAACCTTAAGAATACCTTAGGGTGTATCCATTGCAGTTACACTTGGAGAAGCTATTTGATCGACCTCAAAAATAAAAATACCCAATGAATCGGAATGAGATATTGGTTATAACCTTAAGAATAAACAATTCCTCTGATCCAAAACAGAATCATAAAACAATAATACTTACACCTTATAAATAATTCAATTAAAAAAATGAAATTTAAAGATGATTTTTAATGTAAATCCAATAAAAAATGTCATATATTTTAAGTGAATGTTCACAAAAAGATTTGAATATATTTATACACTGTAAATAAAAATAATATAATATAATATAATTAAAATTCATTTCCAAAATAATCATTGAACACATAATTAACGAATTATAAGGATAACCCAAAGAATGGAAACTGGGTTTAGAATTACCTTACCTTGGGTATGTATAACTTAAATCATTTAAAAAACTCATGAATAATGGATTAAAGAGTATTATAAATCTATTAAATAACTATTATCATATATATAATTTCTTATAAGATATTTACATAAAATGTTTACATGTATTTACTAATAATATAATGTTATTTTTAGTGTTTTGGGTGCATTTATTTCATATTTTCCATATTTAGTTTATTATGGATTTCTTTTGGGAAGGTACAAAGACTAGGTAAATTAAATTAAATAATATTTGTGAACATAAATTATGTTAAAAGCACTTATAAATGATTTTTGTGATATGGTATAAGGATGAATGAATAGATAAATCATTATCGATGAATGTCAAACTATTTTGATGAATTTTGATCCTTAGGAATGACAACCTTTTTATTAATTAATATAATGTATAAAAAGGTGATCAAAAACATAATATGACATATAATATGAATAATAAAATTTTATTGAACCATATTAATAGTTTTATGACCATCCATGAATGCGTTAATGTAAATTGGAAACTCATCATCCATGATATCATTAAATCAACACATCACGAGTGATGTTTTAATTTTTAGAATAAAAAGGAGGGGAAAGGTATGATGATGAAATTTGACATAAAAATTATAACATTGTTTTATATATAAGATACATGAGGATTAATAAATATTAAATAAGTTATGGTGAAAATAGTATATGAAATGAAAAATAATTAAAAAGAAAATGGAAGAGTATTTTTACATCATGAATTCCCTTCATAGAGTACATCCTTATGGCCCTTGGTTTTGGCCTTACGGTGAGACCTAATGGTCATGGACCTGGATAACGAGATTTAAAGGGATTTAGATAGATATTATATATGCTAAAATAAATTTATGTCTTAGGGTAATAGGTGGTGAGGGGAGGTATCTACAATGGATGAGAGGGGTTTTTTCTCATTATTATATACATTAGTTTATTAATATACCTCAATAATATGAATAACTTGAGAATTATCATCAAATGTATAAAAATTGATATATAGTTCAATATTTTTGGATTAAATTATCTTTACATCATACATGACTCAATGGTTCATGTAATTAACATATATCATAAATTACCATATTTTAATTTTCCCAAAAGATTCATGTATTTCCCAAAAATAGCAGAAATTCTCCCTAAAAATTCATTGATGTGTAGAATTAAAAATGAACTCCAATTAATGGAAATAAATTTATAATTATAGGAAATTTAATTTTACATTAAAACAATAATTTATTGTAAAAATACTAGTTTTAAAAATATAACTGATTTTATAACACATTGAAAACATTATTAAGGACACATAAAATTATCTTGTTATCATATGAAAACAAAATTAATAATTTTTTATTCGATTTTATGAAAAATTATTTTATTTTAAATAATCATATTATTTATAAAATATTATTAAATATTAATGACACACAGAAATAAAAACAATTAATTTATATTCTAAAAACATTTATTTACTTATTCCATGATATAAATATATCATTATTACAAATATAAGATATATAACTATTATATATACTGTCATAGGAGATGTTACAACTCTGTTGTCTAAATTATTGTTCATAATTGTAATGTTACTATTCCTAAGGTCGAGTTGTTATTCCATCAGTATAAATTACATTAATTTCTATAAATTCAATGGTTTTCATTATACATCTATAAATAATTTGACTCTATAATTATAGAATGAATATAAATTATTTTATATCTAACAAGGATGTAATTTTTTTGAGTACGATTAAAACTCTATCCAAATTTTTTATATCACTATGATAACATTTTTTGTATTACAGACATATTGAGATAGTAATTTTATATAGTTTCTATTAATGATTTCATATAATAATGGAAAATACTTCCCATATATTTTTTCATTCCAATAAAATCATTTTTTATTTATTAAATATTATGGTCTTGTTGAGTTTGATGTAGTGTTTGTGAAAATTTTAAAATATTTCCATTTTCCTTCCTTTGGTAATAAGTGTGTGACTATAAGTATTCTTGATATTATTAATGGAAACACTAATTTAATGTTTGGGGTTATTGATGTTTTAATTAGAAGGATTTTAATTTTGATATATTTATTTTCAAATCCAAATTGACTTGATATCATTACCACCATACATAGTTATTCATTAGTTACTGAGATGTTATATTCTGGAAGGTAAAAAAATGAAATTTAGTCTATTTAAATTGAGATTAAATCATAATGTAATGATCTTGGGAAGAATTAAATCAATTAAACATCATAGTGTTTGATTTTTTTGTAGAATATTTTTGATCATTCAGTATTTCTAATTTACGTAATTCATTATGATTTAACTCTTGTTAAAGAGATTTAAATGGAATTAACACATGTTATACCCTTGTTATAGATCCTATGGTGAAAACATATTGTTATTATTCAATTATATCCTAATATAACACCATATATTAATCAGATTATTTTCAAATAATTCCCCCAAGATGATTCATGTAGTATATTTTTTTCACTTTCACGAAATCATTAGTAAATTAATCCTTGGAAATAATGTTTCTTAATTCATTGATATGAACCAATCTAGAATAGCTCAATAAATATTTACAAATAATCATACATGTTTTATCCCCATGAATTCCTAATTTAATAAATCCTTTTTAAAAGATTAATGTGAAATAATGATAGAAATAATATTTCGATGAAGTCTCTTCGGAGATCAATCTATTCTGTAAATTCTACAAATTATAGATTATGAAACCTATCATTGGCCCCTCCATTGTTACATATGGATAATTCCCACCACATAGTTTATTATTTAGGTATCCCTTATTAATTCATAGGTATAGAAAATATTTTAAATTCAATGCGTAATTTTTTAAATATACTTTTTAGGATTATGGATTTACGTTAATAGTTTAATAGGCTTATTTTTTATAAAAATATATCTTGAAAATTAGGATACATAATATTTTTGTTATAAATAATAACTTCAGTTTAATATATTACTCTATGTTTTTTATTATGTATATAATCCATGATTTCTAAAAATAATTTAGAATTAAAAATTTCAACATCAATCCTTGTTCTAAAATAATTTTATTGATTCAAAATTTGATGATCTTGATGGTGGTTTAAATAAAATTCATAAGGGAAATAACTTCTCTAAATTAGTATATAAAAGGTGAGAGTACCATTATAGCATGATCTATTCATTCATTCCATTGTAAATTATGTAATTATTATTAGAAAGCCTTGATAGAATTAGGGATAAATAATCTATACAACTGTCCAGGGATATTTCAATAAAAATTTATGATCCTGAGGTATTAATTTAGTATAAAGGAAATCTCATATTTTTTATAAAATGTTTTGTATAATAATACATGTCACCGTTTTTTATAAATTATTTTTATGTGACTAAAGATCAAAGAATTTTTTTTAGATAGAAACATTTTATAACATATGAAATCAATGAGAATGAAAATCAGTTTAAATCAAAATGTATTTTTTAATTGGGTGTATTTACAAATATTATTCTGTCACAATTTTAAAAATGATAAATTACTAAACTATCTATTGTTCAAGGAGATGAACTACAATCTAATACACATTAAATATTTTTGTGGGAAATTATGATTGTCTATCGTATAATGATCTATATAAGGTGATCATTCATCTTCAACACATTGAGAAATGATGAAAAGAAACTTAAAACCTTACTAATGAACACAATTCAAATTTTTCATACAATCCACAATCCAATGAGTATTATCTATGGAAATTAAGAGTTAATAAATTATTACAAAAAAATATACAATTTAACTCTCAATATTACACTACATATTAATTCATATTTCAACATATATAGACTTTATTATTTGAAACATAAAATAATTTTCTTGGATATGAATAATTATTTTTTAAAGAAATATTTTTTTTGATAATAATTGAATTCCAATCAATAATTCCATACACTCATAAATAATATTAATGGAGAGTAGAACAATTTTCAATAGTTATATAGAATAATGAATAATAAATTCCCTATTGTAACACCCAAAAATGATAAAGGGTTAAATGGCTTAATGATAAGACTCATGTCAACAAGGTGCACCTTCCTTTTCAGGTGCCTGTCTGATTAGAACTCCACAGTTAAACATGCTTGGCCTAGAGTAGTGATCAGGATGGGTGACCTTCTAGGAAGTTTCACAGGGTGTGTGTGAGTGAGGAAAAAGCACACTGGAAAAGAAATGTGTTGGCCTCTGGGGACTATCATTAGTCAGATTACACGTTCAGGCACGTGGGTGGACCCTGGGTGGGCCCCACGTGTCTGCGAGGCAACTGGTGGTACCTGGTGGGTAAGGACCCGACGACCATGTTAAGGCGGGGTGTCTGTGCTGTCACCGAGACCCAGTTGTAACATCCCGAGTCCGGAGCCCCTCCACTGGTGCCCCGTACCTGGTTAACCACATGACCTCAAGCGCATTTCCCCGAACGCCAGAGGCTGCCGACTAGCAGCGTGGGCCTTGGTTAGTCGGTGGGGAAACTATGCCCTCATTCGGTAAGGTATACAAGGTAAGAAAAAACAATAAACAGCGGAAGCAGAAATCAACAAGCATAACAACAGAAACCAAATAGTGGAAGCAATGCAGATATATAACAATGATGACAATAATGCAGTAGGTAAAACTATTTATAGAAAATAGCAAACACAACAATATGCTGGAATACAACTGAAACCAATTGCAAAAGAAAAACAAAGAAAGCTCCTCAGCATCGCGAGCCACGGCTCGGTCCAATGCTCCCTAGCTCCTAGTGCAGCCAAGATCTTGAAGTAGAAGGGCGCTTTACCTTGTGTATACCTGCAGCAACATAGTCTTCTTGGGCCCAAAAGCATGGCCCAAACAGGGTGTGAGATAAAATCCTAGTAGAGAATCACCCAAAGATTTGTTCCTAACAGTCAATGAATTCATGGTAGTAATAAAAACAAGAAGCAGTAAACGGAAAAGTGCAAACAGCTACAGTCCACAGTTCTAACAAGTATAGCAGTCAGCAACAAGAAGAAAATAGGTAACCCTCTGGGTAGCTCTCACAGTCTAGCCCCTATTTTTCAACCTCTAAATAAAAGAAACCCTATGGAAGGCACACACAGTCTCACCCCTCTGGTTCAGTTACGTAATTAAGCAGACTCTCTAGGGAAGCACTCACTGTTAATTCCCCATATAGTCTCTTATCATGCTAAAGGCTCTCTGGGGAAACGCTCGACGTCAATTCCACTTGTGGCCCGCGTCGTAGTTAAAAGACTCTCTGGGGAAGCACTTCCATCAATTCTCCACTTGGTCTCGCATCGTGATTGAAAAGACACACTAGAGAAGCCCTTCCTTCAATTATCCCTTTGGTCTGCTACTCTAGGTTCTCATAGTCCTGAGTAACTAAACATGCTCAGCGTGTGTGTATCATCCAAGTAAACCTCAAGAACTACTTGGATATCAACTAAGGCTCAATAGTAAAATAAAACAATAGTTCAACTATCCAACGACCAGGCATGGAAACTGGAAAACTCCAAACAGGCAGAACAAGCATGGAAAAGAAATCTGAGCACAAACAAATTACTCTAATCACAAGCAATAACCTCTACTAAAGCAATCAATCAAAGCAAGAAAGAAACAAGGGCAAAACAGGAAATACGCAATACCCCGTTCAAGGTTATTGGTGGAATTTGCACAAAATATTCATCAACATTCGACGGAAAGGCACAAACCACCTACCTCGATTCTAGGAGATCGATATACATGAACCTCGACGTCAGATTCCCCTTATAACGACGTAGATCTGAGAAAACACACATGACATTCATCCCACGATAACATGAAAACAAGGAGGAATAAAGAAACCAGGCTACAGCAGAAAGAAGAACTCACCTCTGTGATTCAAACGCAATCGACCCGGCTCAAATCGGAGAACGGACGGTGAGGCAGGACTCCATCGAAGATCCGGCCATACGGACGCTCCCGATCGGTCGAAAACTGGAGAAGAAGATGTATTTGGGGGTTAGGCGCAACCCCGGTCTGTTTAATGAAAAAAAAGAACACGGCGTGTACTTCGAATTTTTCCGTACTCTGAAATAACCGTCCTCCACCTCAGCCTTACACACCGTGTGTGTGGCCCGGACACAGCCAGCACACGTCATTGAGCCGGAATAGAGTACACGGCATGTACTAAGAAAGTACACGGCGTGTACTTTGAAAATTTCCAGAAAAACCATTTTTCTTAAAAACTCCAGAAAACAGAAAAACATACCTGAACAAAGGTCTGGGTTCTTACAAACATTCCCCTTAATGAAATTAATCCCCGAATTTCCCTAACGAGGTGGAGAAGAAGGATCCCCAAACAGCTCTGGCCACTACGATCATACATCGACCTCCCTCTCCCAGTTCCCGTCCTATACTCGCCCGTGCTGCCATAACACTCGTACTAGAGGAACAGGCCACCCACGGAGAACCTTTGTACTAAGATCGACAATCCGGATAGGATTCTCCTCGAACGATGCATCTGCATCAAGCTCGACTTCCTCAGGCTGAAATGCGTGAGATGGGTCTGAAAAGTAACGTCGGAGCTGAGAGACGTGGAAGACGTTGTGCATGGCCCGATACCTCTGAGGTAGCTGCAACCGATAGGCGACAGACCCCACTCTCTCCAAGACCTCAAACGACCTGACATACAGCGGTGAAAGCTTACCCTGTCTCCAAATCCTTTTGTGTCCCAACCTCGGTGCAACACGTAGGAAAACCTGATCACTGAACTCGAACTCCAGAGGTCGTCTCCACTGATCAACATAAGACTTCTTCTGAGACTGTGCTGTAGCCATCCTCTTCCGAATCAGCTCTATCTGCTCTGAAGTCTCCTGAACAAGACGAGGTCCCAGCAAAGCTGCCTCTCCTGCCTCCAGCCAGCATAAGGGTGATCGGCATGTCCTACCGTACAAAGCCTTGTATGGTGCCATCTGAATGGTCGCCTGGAAACTGTTGTTGTAGGAAAACTCCACCAGGGGAATATGCTTCTCCCAAGAACCTCCACAGTCAAGGATGAAAGCTTAGAGCATATCCTCAAGCACCTGGATCGTGCGGTCGGACTGGCCATCAGTCTGGGGATGGTATGCTGTACTCAAATGTACATGTGTACCCAAGGCCTTGTGAAGTCCCTACCAGAGCCGAGAGGTAAAGCGCGCATCTCTGTCTAAAACAATAGAGCGCGGAACACCATGCAGAGGCACAATCTCTCTGATGTAAAGTCATCCCAGATCATCGACACTAAAGGTCTCCTTGATTGGCAAGAAGTGAGAAACCTTCATAAGTCTATCGACGAAAACCCAAACAGCATCGTTCCCTCATGGTGACCTCGGCAACCCAGTCACAAAGTCCATCGCGACATCGTTCCACTTCCACTCCGGAATGGGTAATTGCTGTAAAAGGCCTGCTGGTGGCTGCTGCTCTACTTTCACCTGCTGAAAATTAGAACATCTCCTGACAAAACCAGAAACATCTTTCTTCATACCTGGCCACCAGTACTGGCGATGAAGATCTTGATACATCTTGGGGACGCCAGGATGAACTGCCCAAACTGAGGAATGGAAATCCCACATCATCTCCTCGCGTATGTCTACTGGCACCCTTACGTGTCCTTGGAAATGCAATATCTCTCCTCGCCCAATATACATCCAGGAAGAGGGTCCTCTCCTGACACACTCTCCTCCATGACTAAGCCTTCCGAGTCTGATAGCTGCCTCATCTGTACCCATTCTAGTAGCCTGGAGGTAACAACTATAGGAGATAGAAAAGTCTGTCCCCGTCAGTTGTGCACTTCTAGATGCATCTCAGAGAACATAGCCATTAGATGCCACTCACTACTATCATCCTGAACTGCCTGAATATGAGTTCTCCGGCTCAACTCATCTTCCACGGCATTGCCCTTTCTCGGTGTATAGGCAATCTCGAAGTCAAAAGACTGTAGATACTCAACCCACCTGTGCTGCCTCAGATTCAGATCATGCTGAGTGACGATATACTTGAGACTCTTGTGGTCAGTGAAGACCACAAAGTGCTCTCCCAGAAGATAGTGTCTCCAACAGCGCAAACCATGAACAATAGCTGCCAACTCTAGATCGAGCATAGCGTAGTTCCTCTCACGTGTCCTCAGCTGCCGAGACCCATACGCAATGACTCCATATTCCTGCATAAGCACAGCTCCAAGACAATACCCGAACCATCACAGTAAACAGTGTAGCTCTTACCTGGATCTGGAAAGATTAGTATCGATGCTGACGTCAACCTCCCTTTCAGATCCTGAAAGGCTGAATCACAAGAATCTAACCATAAGAAATTCTCCCCCTTCTTGGTCAGACCTGTCAAAGGTGCTACTAAATGGGAAAAGTCTTTCATGAAGCGTTTGTAGTATCCATCCAGCCCTAGGAAGCTCCGTACCTCAAAAATGTTCTTCGGCTGATACCAGGAAACTGTAACTCTCACATCCTATGGGTCCATAGATACTCCTGTCTTTGAGATGACGTGACCCATGAAGTGAATCTGATCCATCCAGAAGTGTCACTTCGAGATTTTAGCATAAAGTCGATGCTCTCTCAGTGTACTCAGAACGATCTCAAGATGGGTGGAATGGTCGTGTTGAGTGTGAGAGTACACCAAGATATCATCCACGAAGACCACGACAAAGGAGTCCAAGTAATGATGAAACACTCAGTTCATCATTTCCATGAAAACTGCAGGTGCGTTCATGAGACCGAACGGCATGACTGTATACTCATAAAGATCGTAACTGCTCTTGAAGGTTGTCAGAGGTATATCTGATGGTCTAACGTGAAACTGATGATAACCAGACCTCAAGTCGATATTTGAGAAAACCCGGGATCCTCGAAGCTAATCGAAAAGGCCATCAATCCGCGACAAATGATATCGGTTATTTACCGTCAACTGGTTCAGGTTACGATAATCCACACAAAGTCGATGGGTACCGTCTTCCTTCTTAGCAAACAGAACAGGAGAACCCCAAGGGGAAGTACTGGGTCAGATGAAACCCTTATCCTGTAGATCCTCCAACTGCTTCTTGAGCTCCTTCAACTCAGGTTTAGCCATCCTATATGGAGGAATAGACACCGGGGACGCTCCTGGAACGAGCTCAATAGAAAAGTCCACCTCATGCTCTGGAGGAAAACCTGACAAGTCCTCTGGAAAGACATCCTTGAAGCGATCCACCACTAGAGGAAAGTCCAACTGTGGAGTCCCCTAGTCATCCTAATAAAGACTAGTAACCTGGGTTGTCACCCCTCCTATCCCAAGATTCTTGAGTCCTGCCTGACTCACCCGAACGTCCCATTACCCTTATGAAGGAAAGATTCACCTTCTGGTGAGATGAAACTGACTCTACGGCGATATCAGTCGATGACTGCCTGGAAGGGAATCAACCAGTCCATGCCAAGGATGACATCATAGCATGTCATCTATAGGACATAAGGATCTCATAAGAAGCGATACCCGACAACCTCGAGAGGTCACTCTCTACACTGACGTACACTAGATGTCCTCATTCCCAAAGGTGTTTCTAGTGACAACGAGTCGGTAGAAGAAAATATGCATAGTCCAAGGCTCTCCACAACGGTAACAGAGATAAAAATATGCGTAGCACCAGTATTGAAAAGGGATGAAGATAAAATTGAGGCTACTAAAATCATACCTCAAACAGTAGAAGGGTCGGGATCCTACTCATGATAAGTCTGCTCCACGGCGAAAGACTGGAATGCACCGCGGCCATGCGCCCCTGACTGACCACACTAAGCTGAACCTCCCTGCTGGTGCTGAGGGACTGGTGGCTGACCGCCACGGCCTTGACCTCCACCTCGGCCCGAACAGCCGGAAGAACTCCAGTTCCCTGACTGTTGAGAGATTGGTGGGGCTGCTCCTGAATGAGGAGTCATTGAAGAACCTCGGTTACCTACTGCTTGTGGGAAAAACTGGCAGAAATGCTGAAGGTGACCCAACTTTCCGCAAGATCGGCACTCCATTGGGTCTATCTAGAACTACAGCCTTGTGTGCCCTGTCTAGCCACACTGGTATCATGTCACCTGGTTTCCTGATGATGCATCTTGCTTCCTCGAATCACAGAGCATAGGCTCCCTACGACACTTCTTGCTGTCATATGAAGGAAAGATAACTCTGGAAGCAGAACCGCCCTGACTCGCAGATCCAGAGTTTCTTAGATTGCGCTCCGCAATCAGTTCTTGGTTGACGATGGAAGTAATGGAAGTCAGCTGGAAGATGTTCACCTGTGAGCGAATCTCACTCCTGAGTCCATCCCCAAACGTCCTCTCAATGAACACCCCACTCCCATCCTGAAGGGGTGTAAAGCGCTGCAGCTCAGTGAAACGAGAGGAATACTCCATGATAGATAGAGTACCCTGCTCCAAGCTCATGAGCTCCCAGGCTCGATCAGCCCTCAGGGTCTCCGGGTAAAAGTAGTCGTAAAACACGTGCTCGAACTCCTCCCAAGTCATAGCCTGCTACTGACCAGGCTGTGATATCACGTCCCACCACCTCATGGAGGAGTCTCGGAGCATGTAGGTGGCGATCTTGACCTGACTCTCTGGAGGCGTATCCAGATCCTCAAATATATTCAGCATGGATTCTAGCCATGACTTTGCACCCTGAGGTCCTCCCTCCCCCGAGAACGTGGGAGGATGCTGCTGCTGAAAGTCCCGCGTCAAGTCTGCCATAGACATGGCAGGGGGCGGTGCTCCCTGGAAGGCCTGTATCATCCTCATGAAACCCACCTTAAACTACACATCGGTGCCCGTAACTGGTACAACAACCAGTGCCAAGGCTGGCTCAGCTGGGGGATCGACAGGAAGTCCCTGATCAGCCCTATCTGGCATCTGATCACTGCTTGACGACAGACGTACGACCGGAGGACGTCTCGGAGGCATAGATCTAAAAGATCAAAGGAACACCTTAGATATGGAAAACAAGGACAGAGAACACATGAGTACAAAATGGGAACAGGGGAAGAAAACACACAATATTGCAAAACACGACTACACGGCGTGTATAAAATTACACGGCGTGTCTTCTTAATCAACTGAACTGGGCATGTACTCCTGCCCTACAAGTCGTGTACACTTCAAACTACATGGCATGTTGACCCCCAAACATGGCATGTACTTGAAAACTATTCCCTTTCCTGATTATCCTTACACGACTAACCCACATGGTCCGACTCAACCTGAGACTACACTGAGTGTTCGAAACAAACACGACGTGCACTAGACAAGGCTCTGGCAGTCCGTGTTGTTGAGTACACGGCCGTATACACGGCTGGACCTTACAAGGCATGCTCCAAACAAGCACGACATGCATAGGAGAAGGGGACACCATCCTGTGTTGTTCGTGACACGGACGGGTACCTGGGAAAGACTACACGGTGTGTTCCGAACAAACACGGCGTGTGGAAATGAAGGTAACGTCGGCCCGTGTTGTTTGTGACATTGTCGGGTACCTGGACAGAACTACACGGCATGTTCCCTACAGACATGGCGTGTTCTACCAGAGCTTCCCCAGCCCGTGTTGTTAGTGACACGACCGGGTACATGGCTCCAAACTCACACGGTGTGTACCAATGGTACACGACGCGTTCCTGAAGTCACTCCCATGACACTGTGTTCTGCTCACCCGGTCAGTGACAAGGCCTGGAAACAACACGGTGTGTATCTAAAAAGTGCACATCGTGTATTCTGGGTTTTCTGGACAGTAGCTCAGAAATTGCACAGAATTCCAGAAACAGTAAAAACAAGGGAGAAGATTCCAATTTTCAATCCGTGAGGGCCCATAACTCACAGGTCGGAGGATCAAAACCTCCCTATGATACCACTTTGTAATGTCTCGAGTCAGGAGCTCCTCCACTGGTGCCCCGTACCTGGTTCGCCACATGACCTCAAGCGTGTTTCCCCGAATTCCAGAGGATTCCGACTTGCAGCGAGGGCCTTGGTGAGTCGGTGGGGGAAACTATGCCCTAATTCGGAAAGGTATACAAGGTAAGAAACAACAATAAACAGCGGAAGCAGTAAAAAACATGCATAACAATAGAAACCAAACAGCAGAAGCAATGGAGATATATAATAATAATGACAATAATGCAGCAGGTACAAGTATCTGTAGAAAACCGCAAACACAACAACGTGCTGGAATACGACTAAAACCAAGTGGAAAAGAAAAACAAAGAAAGCTCCTCAGCATCACGAGCCACGGATTGGTCCCATGCTCCCTAGCTCCTGGTGAAGTCAAGATCCTGAAGAAGAAGGGCGATTTCCCATGTCTATACCTATAACAACATAGTCTTCTTGGGCCCAAAAGCATTTCCCAAACAGGGTGTGAGATACAATCCCAGTAGGCAATCACCCAAAGATTTGTGCCTAACAGTCAACGAATACATGGCAGTAATAAAAACAAGAAGTTGTAAATGGAAAAGCGCAAACTGCTACAATCCACAGTTCTGCCAAGTATAGCAGTCAACAACAAGAAGAAAATAGGTAACCCTCTGGGTAGATCTCATAGTCTAGCCCCTATGGTTCAACCTCTAAATAAAAGCAACCCTCTGGGAGGCACACACAGTCTCACCCCTCTGGTTCAGCTACGTAATTAAGCAGACTCTCTAGGGAAGCACTCACAGTCACTTCCCACTATAGTCTCATATCGTGCTAAAGGCTCTATGGGGAAGCACTCATTATCAATTCCCTCTGTGTCCGCATCGTATTTAAAAGACTATCTGGAGAATCCCTTCCGTCAATTCTCCACTTGGTCTCACATTGTGATTTAAAAGACACTCTGGAGAAGCCCTTCCGTCAGTTATCCCTTTGGTCTGCTACTCTAGGTTCTCACATTCCTAAGTAACTAAACATGCTCAGCGCGTGTGTATCATCCATGTAAACCTCAAGAACTACTTGGCTATCAGCTAAGGCTCAACAGTAAAATAAAACAACAGTTCCACTATCCTACGACAAGGCATGTCAACTGGAAAACGCCAAACAGGTAGAACAAGCATGGAAAAGAAATCTGATCACAAAAAAATTACTCTAATCACAAGAAATAAAGTCTACTAAAGCAATCAAGCAAAGCAGGAAAGAAACAAGGGAAAAACAAGAAACACGCAATACCCCGTTCAAGGCTATTGGTGGAATTTGCACAAAATATTCATCAACTTTATAAGGAAAGGCACAAACCACCTACCTCGATCCTAGGAGATCGATATACGTGAACCACGAAAAAATATTCCCCATAGAATGACGTAGATCTGAGGAAACACACAAAACGTTCATCCCACGATAACTTGAAAACAAGGAGGAATCAAGAAACAAGGCTCAAGAAGAAGGAAGAACTCACCGCGGCGATTCCAACGCATTCGACCATGCTCGAATCAGAGAACAGATGGGGAGGCAGGACTCCGTCGATGATCTGGCCGTACAGATGCTCTCGGTCTGTCAAAAACTAGACAAGAAGATGTATTTAGGGGTTAGGGAAGACCCCGGTTCGTTTAATGAAAAAAAAAGTACACGACATGTACTTTTAGAGTACATGATGTGTACTTAGAAATTTTTCGTACTCCAAAATAAAAATCCTCCACCTCAGCCTTACACACCGTGTGTGTGGCCCAGACACGGCCAACACACTGCTTTGAGCCGGAACAGAGTACACGGCGTGTACTCAGAAAGTACACTGCGTGTACTTTGAAAATTTCCAGAAAAACCATTTTTCTTAAAAACTCCAGAAAACGGAAAAACATACCTGAACGAAGGTCCGGGTTCTTACACCTATCCCAATAAATAAGTCACTAAATGGTTATTATACCTCTATATAAAGGATCACATCTGTGAAAATTGAAGAGAATATTAAATAACAGCCCACAAAAATGTAATTATTCATGTTGTTAAATAAAATATAAAGAATCAATTAATTTCAACCATTACTAAATTTTTCAATAAGTTATCATTGAGACCTCCTACTTGTTGAATAATTTTGGTCATTATGATTTTCATATAATTTACACACATCCCATGATAGTATGTTAATTCCACTCTCGACTTAATGGGTGAAACATATCTAATTATATTATCTATTTCCTAATTTTGTTAAGAATGATGATATGAAGATATTTTCAGGGACCCCTTGAGATTCATATATTCTACATAGGGTATTAATTTTTTATTCAAGATATATTCTTTTTAAAAATACTAAATAATCAATTATACAACCCATTAGCGACTAAGATCATTGTTTCATGGGTTACAGTTAGTCAGAAATATTTTTGATGGTTTTCTTATTTAATATTACACAACCTTGTACATCATAGAATTAGTTGGAAAGCCTTAAAACAATTAATATCTTGAATAAAATAATAATAATGAAACCTTTTCATATGAAAACTATTTTAATTATGATTGACCTTGCTACAAATTTTTCAATCTTATGTCACTTATTTGAAAATTGAGTTAAATTCCCCTAATATAGTTTTTGATTTTTAATATATCATCTTTATAGTGGATAATTAACCTAAAAAAATAACCACTATAACTTCATAAAAATATAACATTATTTAATAGCCACATGTATTCCAAACTGGGCCATAGACAACCTCGTGAATATAACAGATATCCAAGGGACGTATGATGGGTTAGATCGTAATAGTGTGGGTTGCATGAGGAGTTGTGTCACAAAAATCTAGATCTTCACATGTAAATAGAAATAATAATACTACCTATTGGGAATATTATTTTTGATATGTTTCATAGATCCTATCATTTTTGAATAATCATTATTGAAACTCTATAATCATACCCTGCCAACATCCCCACACATATTCATTCTTGAGAAATTAAAAAATCAAAATTCATAAAGGAATCTCAATTAACATTAAATATTTCACCTCTATTTTCACATTTATCATAGAAAACTGTTTACTAAACCATGGATAACAATGTCAGAACCCTGTAAACACAAAATCCATATGTCATTTCTACTCCTTCGCATCCCACAACTCAATTTCAACAAAACCTAATAATTCCTCATAATTCGGTCCTCACAAAACGTGTTACCTCCTCTAATGAAAATAATTGATTAAAAAGTCATTTAGATTCCCAAAAATTTGAAAAAAACTTCAGAACTAAATATTCTATGAGGAATATAATAGGAAACTTGTATAAAAACGTCTTTATCCATAAGCAATATAAGAGAACTAGGTAAAAACCTATTATAGAACCCATCTAAATTGGAAAAATATTTATTGAAAAGCTAGAACTGATATACCACCTAAAATAAAACTGTTTTCCAATTCCATAAAATATATGTATAGTCGTGATGGTCTACTAGAATCTAATAAAAATTTGATTCCTATAAAAAAAATTCAATTTCACTCTTGGTTGTGATACCCACTAATGAATTAGGAGATAAAACTATAGATGTGAATTTTAGTATTTTGAATAGAGAAAATCAATTGGGAATATAATCCATGAAGACTAATACTAGGAATAACTAGATTTATGTTTTTCCCTCAGAGAAAACTCCTATAATCATAATTGAAGATATGAATAAACTCAAAATAAAAAATCAATTAAATATATAATATTTTGAGAAATATATAGAAGTGGGGGAAATTGGAACCAAAATCAGATTAAGAAAACAAAACCAAAGAATAAAGGATTCTTAAATGTTAAGATACAACATTTAAATGAAATGAAAGAAATAGTAGAATAAAATTTATAAATGAGGATAGAAAAAAGAACCCCTATCTGAATCAATTGAGAATGGAATCTCTAAAATATCCTTAATTTTGACTGAATTACAGACATTTTAATTATAATGTATGATCAAATGTTTCATCCTAAATTCAATTCATCTATACATTAAGGGTTAATTTATAATGAATACTCAAAAATTAGTTTTGTTTATAAACTATGTAATACACTAAATTCAAAATTTTGTTCAAATTAATTAGTATTAATAAAACATATAGAAATAAATATTTAATTATAAAACATACCAAAATAATATTAATTAAAAATTAAAATTAATATAATTAAGTAATAATTTTTTAAAAATACAATCAATTATTTTCTTTTATCAGATAACTCGATGGATTATAAAAATATTATTCTTATATGATAAACAAGAAATGATAATTTGAAGTTATATAATGAAAATAATCTTTTCCATTCATTATAATGATTCATGAAAAAATTACAAGATTCTTTTATTTTATAAAAATATGATATACCCCAAAAAAATAAGTTTGATCGTAAACTAATAATAAATGATAATAAGAATAAATATTCATCCTAAATAAAGCACCACTATTCTTGTCTCATAGCATATTTTGCATGGGTGTAAATTTAAAATCAATGATCATCAGACCTTACCACCATCAATATTTAATCATATAGTAATAGAAAAATCCTAAATCATGGAATCCACTATCCAGATTTAAATCCAAAATACATGGATGCTAATATCTCTAATAATATCTAGAGAAAAATTCAAATTCTATTTATAGTGAGAGAATGAAAAAAATATAAACTATTTAGTGCTAAATAGGATTAAAAAAATAACATTACTAGGGGATATTTAGAAGGAAATAATGACCTAGAAATAAACAAATCACTAGAAAAGAACTAAGATACCTAAAGTCATACCATAATTTTTTTTCCAATGAAATTAGTTATCTATCAAATGTAACAACTATGAATTAAAAAAACATTATTAAAAAATCTCCTTGTATATCAATTTTTATCATTTAATAGATTATAATATTAAACTTATATAATCCCTTTTACTAGGGGAATAAAAAAGAGGGTATGATTAAAAAAATAAATTCTTTCATAATTATAATAAAAATATTATAGTTGAAAAATAATCAATTATATAGTCATTTTGAAATAATTTCTAAATTTATCTAGGAAGTTAAATTTAAATATTTTATAATAAAATCAAATTGGAATTTTATTGACTACATAGTGTGTGAAACATTTATAAAGAAATGTTCCAACACAACCGTTCAATATAACTCTTAAGTCACATGATATATTTTGATGAAACAATATAAATATATCCCTAAGTCATCATAGACAATTAATATAAAATATATTCCAATAGAAAAAATTATAATAATCAAACACATTTGGTGATAGTAAAAAATGAATAGGTATAAGAAAACTTCCCATTATAGTGTTTAACAAAATTATATTGTCTATTATTTGTGTAAATATAAGCACATAGTATAATGGATTCTAGAGTAAAAATATTACTCATGTTAGGTTGTGGATGATTAAACGAATATTGATCTTGCTTAAATTGATAATATCATTATATATTCTTTTTTATTCTATCTGAAATAGTGAAATCACCATATTCTATGAACCATTGATTCCACAATCTAATTTCAAAAGAAATTAAGTAATATAAGTATGGTAAGAATAAAAAAATAATATTATGGGAAACATAGTGTGTATATTTCATTGATGGAATAAGTCGAATAGATTACAATATTTAAGGGTTTATCCTCTCCCTTCAAGCATATCGGCCAAGCAGAGAGAATAAATAAATCTCTCAAATCTCTAAAAAATGAATCCCATAAAAATTATATTTTAATATATATTAAAGAATCTTATTTATATTCATATCTAATAGAAACAAATATATATCTCTAACACATCATTTCATATGAAAATAATATCACATTCAATCCCATATGAAATTTAATTAGTAAATACAAAATTCATATTATTTTAAAATAAGAGTAACTAAGATATAGTCTATTGATATATATTATATAATATTAAATGAAATATTTAAAATGTAATTAATAAATTAAATAACCACCTAAAATAGTAAATAATATTATCATATAAACCCCCAAATAAAATATAAATATTTATTAGATGTCCAAAAATGGAAAAATAAGGATTTTGATCATTTTTTAAGAATGCATTATCTTTTGACAATGCACATATTAATTAATTCCATGATACATTGAAATTTTAACATAAAATGATCAATATGAATGGTTTTGAAACCATGCACTATAATTTACTTTTCCTAGAAACATTTAAAAAATTAAAACATATATAAAATTTAATCTAAAAATATTATTTTATCAAAATATATTTAATATAGTAAATTGGGTGTGTTATATAATGTTTGTTAAATAATTAATAAACATTTTGTGTTATAGAAATCACAAATTAATTGTCATTTGAATTTATTTTATACATTTTACTATTTACTAGATGATAGAATCATTATTTTGATAAATACTCCTTTTACAATTCATTATAATATTATATGTTTTGTGGACTTTTATTTTCATTATGAGATTTTTTCTATGTTATTAATTGTTAATATTAATGATTTCCTTTTTATTTATATGTTATAAGAATTTAAATTCATGTAATTTATTAGTCACAATTTCTATGAAATGTTGAAAATGTCAGATATAATGATAAATTCAAAAAATTAATGAAAATTTAAATTTACATTGTTTTTAAATTATTATTTATGTTCATTTGAGGAATACTAATTTATATTTTTTAAGTGTATGGAATATGCTAATACAATTTTAATAATATTTAGGTCATGATATATTATTTCATTTTTGTATTATTATTATTTATTATTTTCTCAATTTTATATATTTCATATAACTATTAGAAATTATTCTTTATTTATGACTCGATAAGCATATCAATATGGTACCTATAGACATGGTATATCGAAAATGTAGTTATGGGTACACATGTAATTTCAATTTACAATGGGTTTATATACTCTTAGTTCCTAGATACTATTAATATATATATATATATATATTATTAACTAAGTTAGTTGAAGTAACAATATAGGTCCCAATCAAATTGTCATGTCGTTTGTAAGGGAGTTTGTAAACCATAATCATAATGAAGTATTACCAGAATTCTTTTAAACTCTATGGGTAAGCTAGTATAATAGTATATTTAACAAACTATGGAAGATTGTTATTTATTTTTAAGGACCCATGGTTATATAAAAAAACGAATATATGTTATTATAATGATTCTTTTAGTACAAAATTGCGAAAATTAGAAAAAAAAAATGAAATTTGAGGTGATGCGCAGTATATATAGGGTTTGGGAATTAGTTAAAAATAACAATATAGTGAAATAATATATATTTATTTAGTGTCTCATAGTCATTTCATAGTTTGGTTAACCACTCATGTTATATTTTTCATCCATGTAGTTAACCAAAAACATTATTTTTTAATGTCCTAAATTCATTAGAATCTCCATAGTTGACTTATGCATAGCGATAATAATGCTATAAAATATGTATTATTGATTCATAATGTGTGAAATGTATTTTTAATACATTAATTTAGGTAATCCTAAAAATATATAGTAAAAGTTTTGTGGTGTATTTTATTTATTTACTGTTATGTGATATTTATGTTGAACCTTTGTTAATGAAATAAATTTTAGGTTGTATTATTAATCTTATTCATAATAAAGTAGTGATTTTATTATCATTATATATTGATAAATATATAAAAACAATTTTTTATGATAATAATTATAATACTGTTATTTTATCTTAGTAAAAAAATATTACTATTTTTATTAGTATTATTATTATATGTTGTCCCATTGGAGATAAAAGATGTATTGTACCTATCCTTATTTATTGAGATTAATTCAAAATTTATGATATGATATAGTTATATTATTCAATATTCTATAATCATTAACCTCTTACATGAATTATCAAGGTAT
Organism: Viscum album; assembly: GCA_963277665.1. Classification (NCBI taxonomy): domain Eukaryota; kingdom Viridiplantae; phylum Streptophyta; class Magnoliopsida; order Santalales; family Viscaceae; genus Viscum; species Viscum album. Next base: position 831,134,386 of record OY728159.1, on the reverse strand, counting down.
TAGTCCTTCTAAAAATCTTCTTCTACACTTCCCCATCTAATTTTCTTCATTTTCTCATGTTTTATGTTATATAGGGTTATGGAATATTTGAGGCATTCTAATGTCAAAGAAAAAATCTAAAATCTATACATATTAGGATATAAGGATGATTTAATAAACTTTTACAACACAAGTTTATAATTTCTAGATGACCACATTGAGGATATATCAATTTTTATGTTGGTTTTATCCATTGTATTTTATTTATAAAAATATATGTATGTGTATTCAATTGTTATTTCAAACATTTAAAATTAATATATGAATTAAATATTAACTTTATAAATTTTTCTATTGTTTATGTATCAATTTAATTATATATAAAATAATTTTTCATCAAATTTATTTATATATATGTACTCATGAGTTTTGACAAAGACTTTGTGCTTGATGAAATTTATAGTAAATTTTTATTGATAAAACACTAATGATTATTATTTTTATTGACCACTTATTATATATAGAGAAATAATAAAAATATTACCTGGATTTTTTGAATGTATAAATCTTAATTTATGTTCGAGTAAAACAGTTTTCATGTTAATTTTCTAATCCCTTAGAGCGGTTTCCATTAATGATATTAATTTTAATGTAAAATTTTATTTTTTATCATTATTTTTTATGGTTTTATACCAATAAAATATGAGTTTTATCATTGATGGGTGTTCATAGGTGAGATGTGTGTTAATTTATCTATTTTATTAGATTGATATAGATATTTTATATTAAATATTATAGTCACCTTCACATGATGAAATTCATTGGAATACATTGGTAGCTATGTTGGAATATAAGTTATGATTGATATTCTATCTTACATTACTCACTACCTAGTATGCCTTATTTAATTTTATTCCCTTATTTGGAGTTTCCACCAAAAGAGTTTATGAGGTTATTTTGATGTATCATTCATATACTTTATTATAATATAGAATATGGGAATGCTTAGTTCATTTAAAAATTATCAAATTAGGCCCTAGGTAATTACACCGTGATCCATGATTAATAATTCTTATCATGTAATGATAATTTACTTCTAATTTCACTGGATTTTATTAGTAATCTATAATGTCTGAGATTATTATGATTTTTTTCATTTTCTTGATTGTGTATTATTTTCTTTTGCTTCGATTATTTTTAAGTAAATAATTTTTATTTTAAAAAATATAATTCAAAAAATAAATTTTACATTTATTTTGAATGTATATGTTATTTTAATTATAAAAACTAATAATAAAATCCTTCATTTATATACACTATTAACTATAAGGTTATAATTTTTTTATTTTTAAAATATAATTTTTTGTTTGTCTTTAAAGAGTTAATGGTTATAATATTGTTGGTATCCTACTAGTATTTCACTGACACCCTATAATAATACCATGGTGTATATATTTACTTTTTGACAATATTTTTTCATGTGTTGATGGAATATTTCATTTAATTTGGAATTATTCATATAACTCTGTTATGGATCTATATATGTGGTTTCAAATGATAAAATTCACATAACACCTATATATTTTTTTCTTTCTATTAATTATATATTGTTTTTATATTATTTACCTAAATTCACATTTAGTATTAGTGAGTCAAATTTTTTATTATATATGAAATATTGAATTTTATATTTTTTCTTTTTGATGTGATTTATTTACTTTTATTTAAAATTCATATTTGATAAGGGGTAAATTATTATACCTGTTATTCCATTTTTATTTTTTTATTTTCATTATTTAATTTAATTAATTTATTTTTATGAGATTTAATTGTCACATGGTCATGTGTATAAAAAACATGAAAGTTGTTTTCGTGATCTATCTTTTTACAACATGGTTTTAACATAAATTATTAAAAAAATATTACATTAATATCATAGTTTGAAATTATGAGGTTTAGTGTATTGGAAAATAGGTACATAATACATGAATTACATATGGGAAACCCAAAGATAAACTTTATTTATTCCACTTGAAATTCTCCATTTTTATTTCACCATTGTTTAATCTATTATTTGTGATTTCATTGGGACATACATCAATTTTAAAGGGTTTGAATAAATCCCAATAAAAAACAAAAAGTTGAATTATATAATTAGAATTTATCAAGGACAATATAAGATGTATAACATAAGAGAAAAATCATATTTATGTGATAAAACCTAAGGGAATATATCTAAATATAAAAATGGGAGATTCATAATCATGCCATCAAGGTTTAATACTTGGGTTCTATAAATTACATTACCAGGATAATTCACCAATGTATTAAGAAACACATCACCTTTATTTACTGGATCCTAGTGGGTTATATTTTATTTCATGGAATTAATCAGATTGTAAAAAATACGCATTTGTGGGAACACGTAAGATGTTTTCATTAGAAATTAATTTTTGAAAAATATTAATTGAATGTTTTACTTTGTATTATAGGAGTTTTGAATAATTTATTTAAGAATAGATTCAATTAAAAAATGATAAAGAATTATATAAGGAGTCTACATGGTAAAAATAAAACACAAAGAAGTATTATTGGAATCTTTTTAAAAAATTGAACTATGATATAATGTAAAAGAATGAATTTTTTGGTTGGAGGTGTGGAGAATGGGAAGGTATAAAATGAGGACATTGTGGTAGTCCCCAGGGTTGATTTCTAGTTATCCTAAGAATAAAATTAAATCCAATAAGTTGGTTTTTATTGATTTTTGTTTGGGGATAAAGACTTGTAGATTGAGATTGACAAAATTACAAATGACAGGATGATCACAATGTGGATTTAGGAAAGGAATGTTTCATGTTCACCTATGGATAAATAAATTTCACTGATGGGTATTTTAGAGATGATGTATGAAATTGACATAAAAATAAATGGAACATAAATTTTATTGGCCATGTTACATTAAAAATGGTATGTTATTTTCAGAAAGTCACAATCCAATGTGTGTTAAATTAGTGTTTAACCTATGAGAAATGGGGAATGATAAATTGGTGTAGAGTATGTCATTGAATGATAAATTTAACTATGTAATAAAATCATACATATACACCGTGGTGATTGGAATACGGTAATTTTACTTATAATTTCAAGTGGATGACTCACCTGTGAGAAATAGTGATCCCATAATGGGTATGGTGATGCATGTTATGAATGTTTTTATTATAGATGATGTATGAATACATTAGAATTCTAAATGAAAATGAAAAGGTCTAATATTTCATGGATATAGGTTTTTTAAATTTCAATTTTCATAGAGATATAGTAGCCCAATTTGTGTTGTCTGGATGCATACTATTTTGTTGTGTGTTTCAATTGAATACATTCCATGTTTGGAGATGTGAAATCAGATGACACCACAAATATTATTTTGTGTTTGATTAATCATGGTCCCCAAATTTAGTCCTTGATTTTAGATATTATAAATTTTTTTATTATTTTCTTTTTCAGTTGACTTAATGGAATTTATTATTTGTAATAAAAATAAAAAATTGTGATCCATAAAGAAGTTATTTCTCCTTCATAATAATATTGAAGGAAATCATGGTTTTTTATTGATATATTTTTTGGTGGATTTTAATATCCCATAATTTAATGATATATGTAAATATAATTGGCTCATCATATCTTATTATAGAAGGGGATACTGACACATAAAAGATATTTAGGAATAAAAGAATATATTAAAACTAAAAAATTGAGAAGAAGAAACACATCTACACGACACTAACACACCTATAGAAGTTGAAAATAAGGAATATGATTACAATTAAATATCTTAATTCATATATAACTATGTATATTTATGTACAATAGAATAAAAAATATATGTTCCTGAAGTTCTACATTGTAATCTTGAGTACTAGTTTCATTTTGGATGATGTATTGTAACAAATAGGTTTTCAAATGTTATGATCATGAAGCCATGTGGATTTCAACCATACATCTACATCATTTAAACATTGTAATAAAAAACAAAATGATATTTTAGGTATATAAAATTCCAAAAACTGTGTAGAGGATATCATTTCAAATACATTGATCTAGGGAAAAAAGTTTTAGGAAGTGATATCTTAGCAACATTTATTTTTCTCTAATCAAGTAAGGGGGTATTCATACATGGGGGTGACCAATTCTATACCACATTTAAGAGTAGTGAGATTTTAGTGATTTGGTTCATCAATATATTTTTTATCACATGTTCCTTTGACTATCCTTTTGTTGTGAACCATGTAAAAACCAAGGGTGTCCCACTGACCTTCCACATCCACATCCAAAGAAAACGATATTTACACCCTGACACCCGTAATAGGATAGTCATTTCAACAGAAAATAAGATGAAATTAGAAAATAAATCTGTTAAAAAAAGGACCCCCAAGATGAATAATTTATTTTTGTTTTTATCTTCATATATGGTCATTTTATTTTCACGTGGAACTATATCATCATTTAGTGCATATTTTGTTTCATCCATCCCATTTCCCTTACTGCTTTCAAAATATGATAATATAAAAGGTGATCATAAAAATTTTGTCTGGTATCATTTCTCTATTCCATGGATTGAAAAAATGATTATTTTTCTTACCCCATATATCTATGTAGAGGTTGACATCTTATAGATCACAATTAATTACATATGGAATCAAACTGAATATTAGTGTAAGTATATTAAATTGGTTTTATATGAGTCCAATAATTCAATATATCTTATCTATCCATGTAATGGATATTTTTAATAGATTTCTCGAATAAAAAAGATTTTCCATAGATAGTCATTAGGGAGGGACTCATGAATGAGGCATTTTTATGTCATGCGAATGAAACTAAAAAATGTGTTACTGTAAATGGAACTGTTAAAGTTTTCAGATCTTGGATCAATGAGAATAATATTGATATGTATCCCATAATACATTAAATGATAAAAAAACCATTCGAGAGAAGTGGTGGTGGATCCGAAGAGAAATGTGGCTTATTGTTCAATGGACATCATGGATGTTGATAAATAATCAGTTGTGGATAAATCTAAATCATAGGGAAGAAAGTATTCATATGAAGTAGAAGTGAAATAGTATTCTAGTCATTAAATAAATAAATATATACATATATATATTAAAATCCCCTTCCAAAAAATGTTGACCATTATTGCCGAAGGATAATCCAACATTTGCCATTTCAATATCATATTTATTAAATAAGAGTTTAGAAAACCGACTTGGTGGGATGTAGAAGCATATTAATGGCGATACCTATAGCCCTTTTTGAAATACACCATAAAGGATTAAAACTAAAAACCTGTTTTCAACATCGGATAATGAATTACTCAACTCAAATAAGTGGTGGAACATTGTAGGGGAACATCAAGAAGGATAATATAAGACTGAAATCATGGAGGATAGTGATTTAGATAATGATTTATATACCCATACATACTGTTTTAAGAGAATATAAGAGGTTCATGTAAATGAATATATTCATTATTCAACCATGAGAGTAATGAAATCAATGATCAACAAAGATAGATTTATAAAGGCAGTAAATGGGATGAGGTCATAGAAATATTATTCATATTTACCTATATCTAATATCTAAAGATCATATGGTATAGTTATATTGTCTACAATAGAATAATGGAATAATTTTCAAAGAACCAGGATATAAACTATTTTTGGAATAATGGAGACTAAAACTTTAGATGTTCACCTTAGTACAACTGAGGAGAAACTCACATTAGTTGTTGGTAGTTTGCCATCAACCAAAAATGAATTCTTTATTCACTCTAAAATAAATATGGATGATAAATCATTTCTCATCCATCGAACAAAGGAACATGATATGAGAATTTATGAGTGGAATATATATGACTATATGAATTAGGAACACGAATATTTGATCTGATATCAATACCACATCTTTCTATATGTTTTTAACATATCATAGATTAGTATGGAAGAGTAAGTCCTCTCCTGGGAGAAAATTATTGATGGTTTTAAATTTATGTTCAAAGATCAACTAGATAATAAGGAAATCTCCATGGAATGGATTATATATAGTGTTATTGGTTCTACCACACTAAAATTAAATTGGGGGTACCATGTCAGGTCTTATGAGGATAGTCCCTCTACTTGTATTTTGGATTGTTTTAAGGTTTAAAATTAAATTAATGTTGTATTTTACTTTAATCAAAAATATTTAATTATTAAGAAAGTGACACTCAATATTGAAATGTCATGATTAAATATGAATGTTATAGTTAAATATAAAAAATTATTAAAAATTATTTTTTATTTTACATTCCAATCACCCCTCTCAAAATATATCAAACTAAATACCCTTAATGGATTTAATAATTATTAATAATGGAATATTTTTTTTATTTTGAATTGTGTTTTTTTGAATTGTTCTGAAGTAGTTGAATAGTTTAATCCATAGTAAAGGGTCCCTATTTATGGAATGATTTTTTAAAAATTGAAAAAACTAGATCATTGAATTTTTTAATTATTATCATTGAGGCCCTCAAGATATTATTGATGAATTATTTACATTGTTTAGTTAAAATCATGTTATATATAATGAAATCACAGAAATATTATGATTTATGCCTTGAGGAAATAATAATTAATGTTTTCCCTTAAAAAATATGTGTAAATTTACATTTATCAACACATGTTTTAAAAGGTATTGTTTAAATATATAGAAAATTTATTAGATTAAAAAATTTCAATACATGACTGTAAGTTTGTGGGTAAAATCATTATGTAAAAAGCTAAAAAGATTACAAAAAGAATAAATCAACAAAAATATTAGTTCTATAGTAATATATTTTTTAATATAATCTTTCAAATGATTAAATTACTTCTCTAAAAAAGGGAAGTGGTTTTAAAACTAAATTATGGATTTTAAATGAATTTTTGATGAAGAGGTGAAACAAAATGATATATACAATGTACAATGTGTTGTTGTAGTGGAAAAGATGAGATCTGAACCTTATAAGTGATAGTAAAAGAATGGGAATTCATACATGATATTTAATATTTTGAAATTTTATATTTTTCGTGGGAAAATAAAATTTTAAATATATAAGTATTGGTATTCAATTTAAATATGCATAAAATGAGTGAAAAGATAAAGGGTAAATGAAACAATTTTGGCGAACTTTTCCAATATATTTTAAATCCAACAGCCATGGAGAAGGAATTAAAATGATGTATCATTCATCTCAATGAATAGAAAGATAATGGATGATAATTACAAATTAATTTCACATGAACCATGAATGATGTAAATGAAATATAGATTAAAAATGATGATGATATGGTGAAACTTTTGGTGTGTATGATCACATCAATTGAGAATGGTAGGATCCCATTAATGGAATCCTTAATATATATATTAGATACATATATTGAATCTTGAAAAAATATATTTTCCAGGAAATATTTTTAATATGATCCATAAAATAATGTGGATCTTAAATGAAAATGTAGTGGAAGACATTGGAAAAGTATGAGTACATGATTTTAATACCAAGAGAATAAATGTAAAAGAATATATCTAACATTGCCTATATCTAATATTGGGATTGACCACATTGGATATTATTCTTATATAAGATTATTTATTTTTTATATTATTTTTATTATGAAATTTTATTGAAATTAGAGTAATGTAGCGAAGTGTAGTGATTATATAAGGAGAAACCCATACCATATTACATATATAGAAATAGTTTACTAAAATAATGTAATTTTTAAAAGAAAATAGATTCAATGATTTGGAGAAAATATGATCCTAAAAAAATGGCCCATGAAGAACAACTATATATAAAAACATAACAAATATTTAGGATTCATGGGATGAAATGTTAAAACAATATCCACTTGGTTTACTAGATGTGATAAATATTTAGAATACGAAAAGTAAAATCCATTTATGAATAATATGGAGTTCAAGATGAATCTTAATCCTAATAAGGATAATCTATTCCTATTTGGACTAAAAACCCACTTAACAAAAATAATATGAATTTTAGGATGATTCCTTAATTTGAGCATGATTATAGAAGGATGATCACCAATAAATCAAACACATTAAGTAGTTTGTTCAATTGTTATCGATTTTACAATTCTAGAAAATCCAAAGGAAATACATGATGAAAATTCCCACATTAATGATGAGAAATATGTGAGTGTTTTCATTTTATCTAGAAGCATTGAAAATTTATTTAGTTGTATCACTAAAATATGTGACAAATATCATGTTGAAGAGACCCTGATATATCATTCACAAAAACATATATAATGGAGATGGATTGATGGAAGTTGATGGGTTTGTATATCCTGACATCCCCTATTCCAAAACTATTGGAACATTAAGGTACCTATATGCTCATATTATTTTTTATTTTAAACAATTTTTCCTTAATTTGATAATTAATCGATAGATACAATATATAAGGAAATTGTGAATAAAAATTACATGATTGTGGAACAGAGTGAAAATAAATTAATTCATAAAAAATTATAGAATCAATGGAATTTAATTTTATAAAAATAAAAATGTGTATAATATTTGTTATAAACTTGATTGAGCGTGTCAATATATATATTTTTATGAAAAGTACATGGAAAAGGGATAGATTTTTTAATAATGTGTGTTAAATCCATTTCTCATGTTGATAATCATATAATACTAAATTGTGAATTTTTAAATTGGAATCAAGATGAAAAATTATTTTAATCATTTAAATAATCATAAAGTATCAATTGGGATATAGAAAACATATATTAAATATTTAATATTTTGGTTTTTACTATGTAGTATCAATTTTTTTAGGTATCCAAAAGATTCAATAAATAATGAACTACTCACAACAAATGGAATCCCAAATTTTATACACAAAAAATTATAATGAAGAGTTAAATTGATAAGGGATTTTAAATTAAGTTCATATGGATTTTAATACTCCTTAATAAATTAGCAATTCTTTATTATTTTGGTGAGGAAATTTTTTATTAATTTCATCATTAATAGTTTTTACTCACACTAATGTGTTCACTTTTTATAAATTAGTTTTTTTATAATTCAATTGAAATAACATTATAATTGTAGATAATTGAATGAAAAATTTGTTCTTGGGTTTTCATTGATATTCATTTTTTCATGAAAACATTCAAAATATTCATTAAATAGTATTTTTTCAACATTGATCCTATGATTGTTTGGATTAGAGGATTTTTTTGATAGTCTAAATTCTAGGTGGGAATCTAACTTAATATATTTTCTATGTATTTTTACCTGTCATTGAAATTGACTTATCATAGTTTTTTGGAGATATAACTTCCAAAATGATGTTCAATTTTAACAATGATATTTAGGGAATCATGATCAACATATGGTTTATGTGAATGAATTTAGATTAATTATGAATAATGAATATGTAATGATATAAATAACTATCCCCAATCCTAGAATTGGGAGTTGTAACAAATTTTTAGACACCACATATAATTTTGAATAAAATGGGGTAGTTTTATATAATTAATGTATCTATTCACCCAATTAGGGGGAATTATTTCTTTAAAATTTAGATAAAATTATATTGATATAACCCCATTAAAATGGGGAGTATATATTGAAATATATGGTCCATATTTATTAAAGTTGGATTAATCAAGAGACCCATATGGAGAGATTTCCCCTTTTCATTTAATTTACAAGAAATGGGAGAATAGTTTTAATGGACGGGTGGTATCATCATCGCAAAATAAATCTAAAGGCAATGATATTTGAACCCGAAATGGTTTTATTATATTTTTTTATAGGAAGTGTATTGTTTAGAGGAAATAGTGTTAAAGTAAAGAATAATTTGTATCCAAAAAAGGGTTATTATCAAAATATTGATTGATTGTTGTTCTTGGTTTTAAAATAGTTTTCACTTATTAAAGACTTTCTATATGAAATAACTAAATTCATGGGAAATGTATAGGGATTCCACATGGATGAGGTAATAACCATAGAAGTGTTGGAGGCATATTAGTTAAACAAAGGTATAAGAAAAAAGTTAATTAATGGTGTTTTAAATTGTGAGTTACCAAAATAGAAAACCATGAAATCAACATCCAGTGGAGGTGACATGGTAGAGAACTAGTTCATCAATAAAAATTATTGAAACCCATAAGTGTCAGTCTCATTGGTTGTGCTTGTGGTTTGAATAAATGGAGCTCGAGATGGCAAAAAAAAATTGATTTTAGGAGGATCATTTCATGGATAGGGGTATTTAATATTTTAAATTTAAAAGTGTGTAATCATGATTAAAAATTAGGTGTTGTTTATGTGATGGATAAAACATTAATTCAATGGAGGAAAATAGTGTATTAGTGCCCCTATTGAATAAAAAATAATGAATTGTTTCTCAATAAATTTTAGTCCATGATTTTTTTCAATTTTATTTTACCTTTGAGAAATAGTGAACCTAAAATCAGTGTGGAGAAATATTTGGAATGATTAATTGATCTATGTTTCTATATAATACCTCTACAACACAATGATACTAGTTTTGTGGTTTAACTGGAATATTGATTTGATGTATGACATATGAGAAACCAGAATTACATAACACATTTGGTGCTTCATATGGTGATATTTCTTATTATGAACATCAAATGAAGTCATTTTACTCATAAACGTTTATTAATAACTTGAAAATTTTTCTTGGAGTTATCCATTTCATAGGGAACTATTCTTATATGTTCACCATGCCAGACCATTATTTCCATAAAAAAGATGTTTTAGTGATAATTTAGAGTAAAAAGGTGACAAATATGTTGATATTAGATTATATTGTGCATGATTTGCTTTTTAATATTTCATAATCATTGTATTACTATTTATTTTTTCTTTAGAGTATGAATAAAAGGTAGTTTTTATTATTAATTCATTTGGATTAAATATAATATATTCCACACTCAAAAAGGAGAGATAAAGAGCCTCAATGAAATTATTTTCCTTTCAATAACATTTTTAAGGCAATCATATGGAACATATAAATGTGTTATTGGTAGTTTTTGATGACCCATAATGTATTGATAGTTAAAAAATTTAATTATCTAATGCTATCAGATTAAAAAAATGGAGATTGACATATGTAGAATATAGTTGAATTGGAGAATATTTAATATCCAAAAAAGTAAGAATAAGGAGATATAAACCACACAAAAAAACTAGTAGAGTATAAATTAATGGATTTATCTTAACACTGAAGATCTAAATTCCAAGAATAGTTTGGTTTTTATGAAACAATAATGTGATGAGAAGTTTTCTATGAACTAAAATTTATAGTTATCTTTCATTTTCAATCTATAATATGTTGTTTCATAACAATGACGTGTTGATAAATTGTGAGCAAAAAACCAATTGAATTCCAACCATGTTTATTCATTCATTTATAGATGAAAAAAATAATTTTTTTTTTGTTTAGGGACCTAAAAGTCCAAAATGAATGTAAAGGTAATCCTTTGTTTTATAGTGATTTCGATGAATGATGTTTGTGGGAGTTTCCCTTAGGAATCATTGATATGTCACTAATAAAGAATGTAGAGTATACCAAAATAGAAGTGAATTATCTTATACCCCATTGAAGTGATATGATCATTTTGTGATATGGTGCATTGTCATTTTTCTATTCATGTTCCCCATAGACTAGTGCTTTTTGTAAAACAAGGAAAAATGTGAATTTTTCATGATGTACTTTCTGAATGCTGACAAAAAGAAAAAGATACATGAAAAATCTAGCAATGTAGTGGTCAAAAAAAGAGATATCCAGTTCAATATAGAAAATAGAATATAATCATAAGTTACTCTAATGTTTATGTGGATAACATCCATTATGTTAGTGAGAGATAATAGGAATATGTTTTTAAATTTTTAAGCATTGGATAATGTGATTCATCCTCCTCTCATGTAATATCTCTTCTAAGCCCCCTTAAGGATTTAACATCTATAGATTAATAACTCACCCAATTAACTGGATTTCTATCAAGGTAAAACCTTTGTATATATTAATTCATGTGATACACATAGATTATATATCATAATAATTCAATTCATCAATAAAACATAGATAATAAATAATTATAATAAAATATAATTAGGTGGATAATGTTTAAAAATGTATTTTTATTATTTTAAACCCATAGGAAAGGAATGTAGGTTTCAAACATATAAAATGACTAATAAATGAAATTTAATTTCATATATATTAACACCCATTAAAATAATATTATTTGTAATTCAAGACATAAAAAATGTGTATTGGAAAATCAAAGATTGATTTCAGTAGCATAATAGGTATATAAAGTAGTTTGTAGAATATACTTAATGAGAGAGAATGTAAGTCTCTAAGTAATGGAATAGAATTTAGAAGGTAATCACATGATAATAAGTCCCTATAAATAATAAATTTCAAACAATAATACTAACTATAATAAAAGTCCCTTTTTTGAAAATGTATTGGAAGAGAGTAACATACATTATGAGATAGCCTTCTAAATATTGAGCAGAGTAACTTGGAACCATAAGAACTCATGGGAATGTATATATAGAGAGCAGATGAATTTTATTTAATGATCAATGATCAAGAGTGAATTTATTTTGATGAATAGAGTTTTATTTATGGAAAAAGTATGAGTATTGGTTATTAATTTTTATATATTGGACTTGGTATTCATGGTTGTGATAAATTGAAAATAATTTTCTTATGCAAGGTTTTACCTCTGGAATTTGGGCATTTAAATAATGATTTTTAGTTTTATCAATGATTAAATAATAATAATTTTTTTTATATTAATATGGACATCAGAATGAAATATTAACAATTAATAATGTTTTAAAAAGATTAACGTCTATTTTAAATTTATAAATGATGGATATTGGGTGGAAAAATAAATTATATCAATTAAACTAAATTATATTCATAAACATAACTTATTTTTTTTGTCATGAATTGAAAATTTTTAATTCATAAATCAATATTATAAAATTATTATTTCATAAAATGTACTATAAAACAAAAAATTATTTTACGCTTAATTTAAAAATAATGAAATTTATGAAATTCTAAAAATTTATCCCACACTTACATATGATTTTGTGATTTCAAATATAATATTTTTTATGAAAAAAATTTAATACCTAAATTTCATACTTTGAATGAAAATAATTATTTATTGAAAAACAAGATTCATTATGACATAATACACTTTTTAACCCTTATAAGGTTATCCTTAGAAATTATAAAAAAATATTATGCATTATATTTAATTAAATACTATTTTTATACTATTTCGTGAATGTAACTATTATTTAAAAACATAAAGTCATTATATATGTTATTAAATAATAATTATATATTCATTGCATCTCAAACATTATTTATCATATTAATTATAAATTTATGTTTATAAAATAATGATGAAAATGGGGAATCAGAGTCCTTTATTTAATTTATATAAGTAAAATATCCCATTTAAAAATGTATAGTTAAATAACCCAGTATTACACTTGAATATTCCCTAAGATTGAGGTTTGTGATGGGTTTATTCTGGGGTGGCCTAGATAATCTTGGTCTAATGATGATCTCCACTAATGTGAACATCACTTAATGTGAATAATCCATACTTATTGGAGATCTATATTGTACTGGTAAAGGTTTATCACATGTGACACTTCCTCCTTACCGTGATTTGATAAATGGGCATCCAAGGAAATGTTTCTTCTATTTTAGGCCATCTTTTATACCTTATATATAAATTATATCTTATCATTTCCCATATTATACACTATTTATAGTGGTAAAATTATTATCAATGCTCATATTGACTATTAGACATGTATTGAACAGATCAAAATGGCCATATTTCCCTTTATATCCTATTTATATATTATCATTCTAATACCTCAACATTCAACAGATTATTTATAATATTTAAATGTTTCCCTTGATAATGTTTATCATGTTTAAAACTCTTTATTTATTTTTACTATTTTTCAAAATGAGAGATATTCATTGGAGAATCTATGTATATTGAGTTTTCATTAGTGTGTACATTGTTTTTTTTGTTTATATCTGTATATTATTTATAGCTATAAATTTAAATATTAATTTCAAATTTGTAATTTACTTATCAAATTTATATGTATTTCAAAAAAATTTATCATAAAATAATCACTCTTTAGTTAATAAATGAATTTCCTATCCATATAATTCGCCCACCTTAATAATTTTTTTAAATAATATTTTTCCATTATATAAAAAGATGTCATTTCCCCTTTATTACCTCATCACGATATTTGGTTGTTTCTTTGAAAATATTATTTCTCTAAGATTTTTTCATGATTTTGGTTGTCACATTCATCAATTATTTTTTACATTCATCTATAATCTATATTAGCTATTCTTCATATTATAGGACCAGTTCTAATTCAACACTATTTTTTTCTACATTGTTTGTTGGGTTTGGTATATTAAGTTGTAATAGGGAATGACGGTAAACATCAATGATATTTTAATGATTTAGATTTAGTGAAATGTGTATGAATATTCTTTAACACACATTATAATCTAAAATGAACCAATGTACCATAATATTTGTTTCCCAATAATCCCAAATCTCATGTCCAAATTCCTTGTTTACATTATTTGGTATAAATGAACCCCAACATGAAACAATATTTCATTCCACTGACTATTCATATAACTCTATTTTTTGGATTTGACTAGTTATGATATTTTTTGGATATCTAATATATTATTAATATTGTCTTTAATTTTATTTGGTATCATGATTTTTCCTTCTGTAATGTCACTTTATCATGTATGTGTTCTGCAAAACATCCCATAATGTTATACATAAGGATCCATTTGACAGCCCAAATGAATATTTCAATTTTATGACAATTAAAAATGATGAATATGTTGATCCAAACTCTATTAAAAATCAAGTGAATTATTAAATAACATACCATCCAATGAATTAATATATATTATAGGTTTCCCATCATACTGAGGATGCTAATTTTTTATAATTTTTTCTTATTTATTCATAGACTTTTCCTGTCTCCACTAGAACGTAGAAGTAAATATTGGATCTTTGTCAAAAAAAATTTAAATGTGTTTCCCAATTATGTCTCCCCACTTCAAGAATATATAGAAAATCATGGTGATCAATGGATTAATCCTCTCATATATAGATAGTGTGGGAATACATTTTTAATCTTTCTTTTATTTACTATATAGAATTGTTTTCCCTCGATGTCTATTGAAGGCCAATTACATAGTCCAAAAGGATGTTTTCGCACTTATATACATGTGTGGGTAGTGGTTATAGATCTAATTTTTGATTTTTTTCAATCCGCTATCAATTTTTATTATATGAAACATCTTGTAGAATAATCATTAATATCCCATTTCATTTTACCCCACAAAAAATAATTTTCTGAGTCTCAATACATTTTTTTGTTTCTTAAATGTATAGAGAATCCAGTTCTGTGAGATTCATCAATCAGTTATATAAGTAACTATGTAACATATGGGAACAATACCCTGAAAAAAACATTATCTCTCCCTCTGGATCAACATTGGAACTCACTAAAAATCCCATTTTCATATATTTAATATTCATGAATTTCATTAGATCGTCACTTTTTGTTTTCATGATCAACATTTATGTTATTTTTAGAGAAATAATTTGTGATATGTTTGATGAATTATATTAAATTATTAATTTCATGTCTATATTTTTCCAAATCATTAATGCATCAATTTTAACCCTCGTCATTTGGAGAACATTGTGGTCACCCCTACACAAATCTTCAGTGAATTTTATTTATTTTAAAAGGTTATAATGAATAGTACAATGATAGTCTATATGAAGCTACAAACCTCTCCATTATGTAACATTTGTGACCCCAAATCCAGTAATTGGTGTCCCGATCTAAGTCACCACATGTCCTCAATCACTCCTCCTCGAATTCCAGAGGTCACTAAATATCTGTAAGGTTCTAATAGATCACGTTAGATGACTATACCGACATTACAAGAGAAAAAAATTCAGGGAACATATGAAATAAATGAAATAATAAACAATAATATAGAAAAATTCATTACTAAAAACACAAAAATATTGTTCCAAACAGAATAATTATAATTACACCTGGTCATAGAAAGAGTGAAAAAGTGAATAAAACCTAGAATAAGACAACCAATTGAATCACCGACCTGATTCCTGAATCTATTTCTAGATCCTCATCCACTCAAAACCCAAACCCAATAAGACTCTCTAGAATAATCCCTTTTCCCTTTTCCTGACCTGCATCAATGAACTCTTCTTTGGTACGCAAGGGAGGTCTGATCAGGGTGTCAGTACAACATAATAATCCACCACAAATGGTGCTTACAAAATATCATGTATAAAAAGGACGTTCATAATAAAACTATATAAATGACTAGGTAAAAAAGTGAAATCAAGTTGCATTAGTTAAAAAAATTAACTTTATAATTTTAATCACATAATCTATATTTTTCACTTCTTCCAAGGGTTGGAAATTTACATCATTTACAAGTTGTTATAAGCCATTCAATTACTATACTTAAGGGGGTATGTCAGGTATTCTATCTCACTCAAGATAAACATTTCAAAAACCATTACTATGTACATATTAATGAGCCTAGGTCTTGAAACTCTCATTGAATGAAGCGATTAGGGGCATAGAGCCTCAGTCCCATTTCCTAACCCTATTATTAAATGGGTGGGGGTTAGAGCCGCTGTCTAACCTGACCTGTGGGTGTATATCCTCAAGTCCATTACCCCAAAACAAGCAGGCCATCTGGATATTATTTTTTATTCATTTACCAAATATATCATATATTAATCGATACACATCCAATACATAATGGATAATATTCACATTTAATACAACTTATTAATCATAATAAATACTTACCCTATTAGAATATTTTATATTTACATGTCTTGGTCCATTTAACCCATTTTCATTTCTATACTAAAAAATATTTAACATAATCAATAATTCCCATATATTATCAAATTAAACATAATCATAAATTAACATCCATTATCCAATTTAACACATTCACAAGTATACAAGTATTTACACATTATTCATGTTCATTATTTCACTTGCATTAACAAACTTATGAAATTAATGTACAATTAATTATTCATTTAGAAAAATAACTAAATTTCATCCAACCCCTTACATATTAATCCAAACAATCCCTTAGGCCATTATCAATGTCCAGAAAGAAAAATAATTCTTCACTGTGTAGCTCAACAACCCTATAAACATGTTCATCATGGAATATACTTTATTCAAAATGAATTCTATACTTAAAATTACAGTTTTTCCATTTTCGGGATTTTTATAACACTATATCGGTGGCCCTAATTTTGGTTGATGGATGATAATAAATATCATTGGGATCATGAGGGGTTAATTTAATCATTTATATTTCCATTTATCAAAATCCACTTAAAGGTATCAATAGAATAAAAATGTGTGAACCATTAACCCTACCACATATGCACAAATCACATTCAAGACAATGGGACATGTCTTAAAGCCCACATTCCTTGAATAATTAGATGAATGATCCCTTAAACATAAAGTTTGATCTTGATTTATGAATCCTTTGAAGGCCATTCCTAAGATATTATATGAAATATTATTTTAGGTATTTTTCAGAGAATGAATGGTACTATATGTCCTAATCTCGGAAAGATAATCAAGATAAGATTTCGTCTTACTCAGAGCATTGATCCACACGAAACGGAACTCCAAATGGCCTATAATAGAAAGAGGTAAATCATATGGAATTCAAGGTCATTTTGGATCTCTAATTGGGTTGTAGGAAGATGATTGAGTTGGAAAATTGGGTAAAACACTTTAAATTATGAGGTGGAAATGGTAAAAATCCAATTTTAATGGGGCACAAGGTTTCGATAGATAGCATTCCTAATTTTTTCCTAACCCTTCTCCTCCCTCTATCCAAAAGGGGTCTATGCTGCATGGATACCTGCGGATTCCACATAGTTTGAAAAACAGTGTGCCAACCTTGTGGAATGCCACTTTCATATTCTTCATGGATTGGGATTTCCCCTTCCATAGCTTATATAACTATAAAACCTACCTCCTTGATAGCATAGATTATGTGTATAGTTACATATAACCATGAACCAATAATTAAAAATGCACATGATGGAAAACTTACCATTTAATTCAAGAACCAAACCACTGAGAAACCCATGATCCATCCAAAAATAATCATTAAACAATCAATTATTCATATATAAGTGATTAAAATAATAATATATAAATATTCATTCCTCTATGATGTTTGGGATCATAAAAAATTTACACCTTATAACAAATTTTCCTCAAGACACACATTGAATCATCATAGAGCTTCTAACATAATTAGATTGGGAAATTCATCAGTCATATCAAAATACCTCACATAGGACTCTTCATTAATGTTACTGTGCTTTCACAAAACATGATCCAATTGTACAATATTTCCTCAATATACTTTTTCATTATGAACTAGATGTTCATCAAAGGACATGTCAACCTCATGCTCAATATCCTCAGAATAAAACAAATAAGAAGGGTTTCTATGATATCGATGAAGCTATCACCAATGGATAAACATTATTAATACTATTATACCATTTTGGACGGGCCAATAGAAATTTAACTAGTCTAACACCCTCCAAAATATCAAACAAAACCACATATGTTGCTTACAACTTTCGCTATTTATGAATTCAACATTGACCCAGCCTTGGTGAGACATAAAAAACAATCTATCACCCAAAAATACCAAAGAGTTCTATGAAACTGCTCTGGATATGAAATTTTCGGACTCATAGTTATTTCCTTATATTTAGAAATCAATTAAACATATGAGAATGCCTCTTGCATGAGTATAAGTCCAATAAATTATGATTCCATAGCTTCCATCCAACACAATAGATATCTAAACAGACTAAAATATTTAACCTCAAAAATTTCCATCTATTTATTTTTATTTTAGATATTGTTTTAGGAATATTAATTTAATTCACAATTCATTTACCATGGTCCACCAATTTCTACAATAAAAGCCCCCATAATTCCTCATGTACCTGAATATTTTTCTCTGATTTCCCATATGATAGTATATAAAATGATTTACATAAAAAACCTAGGTACCAAGCACCCTTTTTAATCCTTATTATAAAGGATACATGAAGCAAAGATCACCACCATCATCTATGGTCTACGATACACCACGAAACTACACTACATGTCGAACATAAATCTCATCTAACTAATTCATAAAGAATGTCTCTCAAATTGGAAAGAAATTAGTTACCTTATTCAAATGATCAAAACCCATCATGATAACACCATTCATCCATGTATTCCTTGAAAAACCTACCAATAAATCCATCATCACATCATCCCATTCCAATTTCAGAATAGGTAATGTATGAAACAAAAAACTACGCCGCTGATTCTCAACTTTCACAAGATGTATGTTATTGAATCACACCAAGAATCTTGCATCCTATTTCTTCATTCTTGGACAAACATAATGCATATAAAGATCATGATACATTTTGGTAAAACCAGGACGTATATCCCACATTGATGTATTAAACTCGTTCACTATATTTTCTCACTAACACGTTGGCACAACAACATGACCATGAACATGAATGATCAAATTATATTCAATAATCCAACTATAATATGACTACCCACCACTAAAACCATACCTAAATCCCAACATTATGATCCATCATAATTTTTTTCCATAATACATCTCGTATGTGTTGCATCAACTACCAAGGAAGAAAGGTTCATCTGTCCATTAGACATCAAGCACCTCAAGATGAATATCAGTAAACAACACCATCATCTTCAAAACATTATTTAATTCCTTATAAACCTTATTTTGAGTCTTCTAACACAAATAATTGACAAAACTATTTCCCTTTTATAGTATGTAAACTATCTAAATGGAAAAGGATTGAATGTATCAAACCCATCATTTATAGAAGAGATTCAAATCCCACTTAGAGTAGATCTACTTTCAGATTTTGTGATTAGTATACACAATATATTGTTCCCTCATCAAG
This sequence comes from Viscum album, assembly GCA_963277665.1. NCBI lineage: Eukaryota > Viridiplantae > Streptophyta > Magnoliopsida > Santalales > Viscaceae > Viscum > Viscum album. The sequence goes on along the minus strand of OY728159.1, from coordinate 831,114,152 downwards.
TATTTCCTCCAACCATTTATGAAATGAACCACTATGGCCAATTAACGACTATATGTAGGGTATCATATTTCATGAGGCCTCAAATTTAGTGACCCATATAAGACTACCCAATCATCCTTCATCAAAAATACCCTAATAAAAACACCAGACACATAAAAAACAATGTATATTTCTAATATATCTCAATTAAGATAAAAATTGGTGAGAATTTCAACTACCTTTTTAATTCCAAAAACGAATTCTCACATGCCCCAGACCACTAAAACGTGATTTACTTATTCTTCATGTATGAATGAGATGCTTCCAAATGATAAATGTCACTAATGAACCTTCGGTAATAGATAACCAAACCCAAAAAAATCATATATCAGAATCATTCTTGGTATGCTCCCAAGACACAACTACTAGTACATTCTCCAGTACTATAAACACACCATCCTCTGAGATAATGTTCCCAATGAAATGATCCTTGTCGATATACGAATGAAAATTTGATAGCATAGTGTATAGCCTATCATATCTCATTATACTTGGGTCAATGAATATATTTTTTGAATAATAATCAAGAGTTATAAAGTCCTCTAATATTTCATTTAGAAAGACAACTAAAAAGCGGTCTAGGTATGGATGAATGATTTGGTTCGTCGTGTCCATAAATACTTCCCGAACACTAGTTACCCCAAATGTCATAAAAATATTCATACAACCTATAACTTCTCATTAAGACAGTTCATGGTATATTAGAAGTTATCATCATTTTCATGTGATACCTTGATCTCAAATGATCCTTGAATAAAACTTGTGTACCTATCATTTAGTAAAAAATATTACAGAATCATGCTATAGTTTCTCTATTTTAACCATCATCTAATTCAGATTCCTATAATAGACACATATTCTCAAGGATCTATTAGATTTCATAGAAAAAACACATAAGATCCCCAAGATGATGTAATTAGATAAATAAACCCATTGTTATATAGATATATGAATTCAGTATTATATTCATGGAGCTCTATCAATGTCATTTTATATGAAAGGAAGGACACTAGTTCTACTCTCGAATGTAACTCTATCATGAACTCATCAAACCTCTTCGGTGGAATCCATTACAAGTCTTTGAAAACCCATCTTATAACGGATCCTCTATAGGATGAAATACAAGAAACTCCATTCCTTCATCATCAAGATTAGTATAAGACACTTATTCCATTATTTCACCCAATTGCTAATAAATTTCCATGAACAATCTCCTCTGACATCCCATCCACCATGATAGACATATGTGTCTCCTTCACAAGATGTGAATGTTGCCATAAATTTTAAAAATTCAACATGGTTTTGTTATAAAAGTATCCATTCCATATAAGAAATCCTAAAAATTCAAGAAATCAAAAGAACAAACTTGTCCCGTAGGAAATTATACCTACAAACCTCAAGCGCACTACCGTTACATTGACTGATATTTTCTACCATCACACAAAATGGTGTATCAATGGACATATCCTCAAAATTATGTTCCACTCATAGTCCAGACACAGCCCAAAATAGAGAATATAAATGAGGTTTCATTTAAACTATATTAAATAATGTCCTACCAAGTATAAAAGACACAAAAATCGTAACTTGAACTGAAGATTGTACAATATCACCACCTATGGGTGTACATTGAACTAGATAGAGCTAACACACCCATCTTCTAAGGCCCATAGTCTGAATCCTAGGTCATTAACTATACTACTAATATGGAAACTCTCAGCATAGAGTACTATGCTCCCCACCGCTACTAGTGTGGCATATAGAGCTCCAAGATCATGCTTGATATGGAGTAAGTGACTACCTTATTACACTCGGCAGTAGATTTACTCCTCCAAATATGCCCAGTTATTGAGGGTTCCTATAGAACCTCTTCACTTGCCCCGTTATACCACATGCTCAACACTCAAATGTTGGATAGCGTCACTCACACCACACGTGTCCTAGCCTTCCACACTAATAAAAAAACACCCAGTCACCACCCTGAGAGTGTGTTCCTCATTTCAAACAACACTTTATGCAACCACCATGGTGATTATTTCTAAAAATATGGTTTCTGCCCTCAGAAGTCGCACCAATGGTCATTCCAACTAGAACCAAATGTCCACTACCCAAATCCTCATTCATGTCCCATTTTGAAATAATAGCCTAATCCACCACTTCTACAGACTATTTAAATAGAATAAGTCCACCCGGCATTTAATCTAATTTTGATGTCCATCCGGGAAATGTCTTATTGGATTGGCCTCATCATATTCTATCATTGAGACATAGTGTTACATTTCTTTAATGTGAACTACACAATCAATCACTGAAAGTGTAAACATTTTCAAACAAATATATTTTCTAGCCACATCTTATCTCAATGTATCTGGATAGAAGTGTTCCGTAATTTTATCATGGATATATTTCCATATAATACCATTAACCTATCGAGTCATATGCATTATATCCCACCATAGAATATTAGGTCTCAAATACATATATACTTCCAACATGACTATATTATCATTATGAGACTCTACATGATCCAAAATCATCTAAATATACTCTATCCATAACACTTCAGCCTCAAGTGCACCCTATCTAGAAAATATTGGAGGGCGTTGCAACTGAAAGACTATAGTCAAATCAAACATAATATGTATCACCCACCCTATGTCTCATCCCATCATATACATAAAATGAAAATATTTATAATGGAACTTCTCATATACTCTGTTACTCTTGTTCACTAGATTCTCTTGCTCAATTTTTAGAGGTTCATTCTTTGCAATGTCCTATATTCATCCAACTAGCACAAATAATTGTGGCGACTTTCTTCAATAATTCCAAACATAAGTTATAGAACACAGAACAGAAAATAGACATGTTTTAAAAAGATGAAGGCTATTCACTATCCATAAAAAACCTATTCCACACCCATTATCCCCCCTAGTCACCATAGTATATAGAACAATACCCTTGACCATACCTATTGTGGATTATAGATAACATGGGTTATAACAATGTACATAGTCACATGTCTTCATTAAATAAATTTCTATAACCATTTCCACACTTATAATGAAAATGTTTCCACTAAATCACATTTCACATTTCACAACATGTCACAACCATTATTTTAACTAATTCACAAGCTTCATTAGGAAGAATTATTTACCTATTAATTAATAATTTTCCATTTAACCATTTTCTTTATAATTATTACAATCCATTTTCATGGAATTTTTTAGAAAGTATAATATATCCTATAATTCATGTTCTATTCACACACTTCGCATGTTCCTATCTTGATGAATTCCACATATATTCGTAGATTCTTATAATGATTCATGAATGGACATACTCTTTCAATTTTATAGATGAGATTCAACTCATAAAATAGTCACATCATGCAAAAAGTTCATCACTAAATAGTGAAATATCATTCAACCTATAGTAAAACGTATCAAAAACTACAATCCCCACCCTGGGTACATGGGTTTTCCATGATACATGGTCTAGGACCTCCTATGAACAATCTCAATTCAATGTCCCACCATGACATAATCTCATATATACCAGACCAAAATAGTGTTACAAAAAATAACTACTTTCACTCAACTTTGTAATATACTTAACTTGAAAACCACTAACCAATTCCCATATTTAGGACCACGTATGACCTCATGTGTTTCTCTCATTATGAAAGAGGTCATCGAAATATAAAGAGGGTTTAATAGATTATGTGGTTATACTATAACCTCTTTACAATAGTAATCCACAATATAAAACTTATAAAATAGTTTAATTAATAAAAAAATACATTCCCAATTAGGGTACTAAACACAACCAATAATAATTGTTTCTTGTCATGATAATAGTGGAAGAAGTGAAGAAAACCCAAAATAAGTAAAACAACTGAATCACAAACATGGTTCCTAACTCTATTTCTGAATCCTCATACATAAACAACCTAATCCTAACACAACTCCAATGAATAGTACAGTTCCCCTTATCCTAAACTATAACCAAGAAATATTATCGGGTACCCAATGTTTTCCTGAGAGAGGATTGTGTAAAACTCAGTAGGGCACCACCAATTGTCACTACACAATATCCAGTCTAAACAGATAGTGCATTAAAAAACTAAACAAATGAATATTAAAAAAAATACAGACCAGGTTCCATTACTTAGAAATAATAAATTTAACCATTATATCATTTAGTCCATATTATTCACTTATTACATGCTTTGTGATTTTACATCATTTACGCAACAACCAATTTCGGTTAATTACAATGCATAAAGGGATAATTCATGCTCTATATCTTACTAGGGATAATCATTACTCAAAAAATTTCAACACAAATATAGTGGATCCTCAGTCTAGGTAGTATCATCAAATTAAACCATTAGGGGAATATAGCCTAAATCACCTTCCCTTACTTATAGATTATTGGTGTGGGTTATAGAGCCTTAGTCTAACCTGAACCTTGGGCATTGATCTTCAATTATATTACCCCACAACTACCAAGACATGTTCAAATTATAATTTATCAATTTATAACATATACTACATCAAAGACATTACCCTACTAAAGGACAGAACATATACAATTCACAATTATAATATCATATGAATAATCATCAATCCATAAACCATTATAATATTCACTATTTATTTATAATGGTCCATTTGAACCATCTTATTTTCTTCACCATAACCCTTTTGGAATGACAACAAATTACCATATATTAGACAGTTTAACATATTCATCAATTCACATGAATTTACCCAATAAACACATTCAGAAATTAATAAGTATTTAAAAATTTAACATGTTCTTCATTTCCCAGGTACTAACCCACAGATACAGTTCATGTGTAATTCATAAGTCATTTAGAATAATCACAAAATTTCATCCAACCCAATCTATATTAATCCAATCAATCTCTTAGGCCTCTATCAATATCGAGACACAACATTCATTATTCCATTTTTATATCAACTAACATATCAACATGTTCATCATGTGATCAATGTTACTATAGGTCAATTATATTCTTAAAATTAAAAAAATTCCATGTTCGAGATTGTTGAAACACCCCATGGGTGGCCCTAATGTTTGCTACTCAAAAACAATTCACCAAAAAAAGGTAATGATTGGTTCAATTAATCATTTATAAAACCATTTCATCACATTAATTTAAGGAATAAAAGGAAAAATAATAGTCAATAATTAACCCTACCACACTTACATGAATTAATATCAAGACTATGGGATAGTACTTTCTGGCCACAAACCTCAAATTCAAAGACGAATGATCTCTCAAACATTGCATTAGATCGATATCAAATAACCCTATCAATACCTAATCCATGTCCTCTTGAAAAATTGTATTTTTGGGATTTGTAATATGATGAAAATAATATCATGACCTAATTCGTAAAATATATGAAATAGATGTGTTAGAAATACTCTGAGCTTTAATCTACACCTAAAGACACACCATACAGTCTTGAATATGTGGAGAACAACTCTTGGGAAGAGTTGGTATATTTTTCTCAACATTATGGTTGGAATAAGTAGACTGGAAAAGGAAATTGAGTAAAACACTTAAAATTCATTGTGGAAATGGTAAAAACAAAATTTTAACGGGGTTCACAGTTTGGCTTCACATTATTATAAAACAATGTTCCTACCATGTACATTACTCTATCCATGATGTGTCGAAGTCACATGGTTACCTGGGAATTCCACATGGTTTGAAAATGAATGAAATAATATTGTTGAATGAATCTGAAAAAATGTTCATTGATTGGATTTCCACATACATGGTTTACATAACCATTAACTCCACCTCCTGGATAGAACGGTTTTTGAATAGAATTAATTTTAACTATGAACCATTTCTGCCACAAGAAAAGGATGGATAAAATATCATTTCTTCTATGTCTTGAACTCCTACGACACACCCAAGCCTCATCATACAGTCAATAAAAATTACGTTATACAAATTTAGTTTATTTATGTGAAAATTAAATAGGCACATACCTCTCTAATTTTAAGGATCTTACCCTTTATCTATTGTGTATTTTATTGTCTGAATATATTCATTATACTTTTGTTATTTGTGTATATGTCACACGTATAACCATAATGGTATTGTAAAACCATATTTAAAATAGTGATTAATATATCTACCTCAAAATCTTTTGTATGATAAATCTATTAATAATCATTTGACTATTGAGATGCTTCGAATTCCACCTTATCATTTTTCATGATTACATATCCAAGGAGTTTCAAGGATGCATCACTATAAATGAAAAATACATCCCCACTAGTTAAATATTATCATGGTTCAACGAACCAAACACTTATTATATTCATGGAAACGTTATTTACACTCTGTTAATATAGTTTTAATTCCATTTGGATTTTATATATTTTGGTGATTATAAATCCATATTTTTTTCACAATCCTTAAATGATATCTTAATATACTAATTAAGTCATTAATATTAGATATTATTAATTAAAATGAAACAACTTTATGGTATTTTTCTTTTTCAATCATTTTAGTTTCCATCAGTAGTAATAATGTGTCCCAAGAATATGTCTTTTTGGTGTCTATAAGTCGCATTTTTTAATTTTTGAGAAAACAACTATTTTATTATAGTATACAATATAAAACATACATGATACCCATACTCAAAAGTACTTTTGGAATATATTAAAATTTTATTAATAAATACCACCACAATATTTATCATGTTCCTATAACAAGATAAAATTTATAAAATCTGTACATATGATATGGAATTACTAAATACAAAGAGAATAATAAAAATAACAAAATATCTATATATTGTCAAAAAATTATCATATTATGATATAATATTTTGTTATACATAAAATATGATTACTAAATCATAGGTAAAGAAAATATAATAATTGAGCCCTATAATTATATTCAATCAAATAAGTTATCCATAGATGTGGGTATTCGTTATTCGTTATGGAGTCTTAGATATTTTCTTGGATGTTGATGTGAGTTTAATTGAGAAATGTATCACTTTTAATATGGGATTTATAGGTAATTATCTAGAAAATACATCAATATATTCTTGACCAATGTGTAAATATCATATAACTATACATTCTTGTTATTTCCTTCTTCTCTAGTCATTTCCATAATTAATCTCATAGGAGGTAATTCTTAACAAGACTAGGGTTGGCATATCTCTCCTTTGAATGTAATAATAATATTTCCCTTCAATAAAACGTGTGTTTCCTTTATTATGATTTTTATTGTTCATCTAGTAATTTATTATAATCCAATATATCCCATGTATTATATCAAATTCTACCATTCGATTGACTATTATTTTTTTGAAGAGATAAAAATCACCAATGTTAATAATAAAATAACTATATGTACTGTATACATCAATAGTTCATTAAATTTTTTTCCTAAAAACTAAACTACTATTATTTTAGGGGTTAATTTAATGTTCATTAGAAAAAATAATAATTTAAATGAGTATTATGATCATAATCAAACATTGTACTTACTAGAATTGTGTATATCATAAGTTTACCTTCCACAACATCATTTAAATAATCTATATCAACGATCATGATTGAAAAAGATTGATCTATCTTCCACAGACTTCATTGGGTTTTACAGTGTGTTCCATATATTATCTTGTTTCTGGAAAACTAGTTAGTGAAATTTTTTCATACTCCCTATGATTGAATAAATGTACTAAAGTTTTTACATACACCACCATTTTTTTTAATATTCATTCAGGTGTGGAGGCTTTAGATCTCAAGAATAGTATTGAGTTACATGGGAATCCCTTAAAAAATATAACATTTTCAACTTCAATGTATACAATTACATGAATCATTCATCCCACATATCATGTACATGGGTAGTTAGTTCTTATTTTTCACCCTCTCATGGATGAAATTCATTCATATATTTTATTCATCCCCCAATTCTTCTTATCCATCCCATAAACCACTATGCCTATCTAAACTAAATTTTTGATTTGAGAGCATGAAATTATCTCTTCTCATAACCCATAAAGTCTCATATTCTATATATTTTTGTATATAAGGTCTTATATTATCATGGAATTTATTGATATTTCTATTAGAATGAATACCCATTCATGATTTTTATCATGCATGATTTATAAAGGTCATCCCACAACATATCAATAGTTTATTTTCATAATGATTCAATTATTGTAATTCCCATTCCATTATTGTTCCAAATGTAAGAAGAAAATTAATGGTGAAAAAATGAATAATTACCTATAATTAACTCCATCCTTGTATCCCGGAGTAAGTGGATACGTTATTTATTTGGAATAGTATACAAGGAATAACTTCATTAGGGACTGAACTGTTTATTAGTTTTGGAAAACTAGATACATGTTTAATCATTAAATTATATTTGAAAATTTAATTTAACACCTAGAAATTCCATTTATAACAATAGTATTCACCAATATTAACACTTCATATCAATTATATTATATTACCTGGGATCCTTTAGAAAAATTGCGTATAAGAAAGGGTATGCTCAGACTCCTAGTAGGGGTATGTGTAGTATAGAAGATATCATAAATAATTAAATAATATTATTTCAAGGAAAATAGATGAAATACATTCCATTTTACCAATAACAATAACATGATATGAATGGAATAAAATGTGATCATATAATTCCAGAAAAAATCATGTCAGATACAAGACATAACCATGGATATTTTACTAATCAAATAATAACATGGAAATCAATAAATAATATCTTAATGCTGGAATGCATAATACAATACATCTTAAAGATACCATCGAGGCCTTTTTCCAAGAATAGGATTCCATAATGACTATTTACAAAGAATTAAAAATCATTCAGGCACCATGTGAAGAATCTAATAATTGGTTAAGGACTCGGGCAGTACTCTATATAGTTTTTCTCAAGAGATGTATTGATGCATGAATGGAATATAGAAGACCCCAACCAGTACTTATAGTTTCGATTGATTTTTTTATATTAATGGGGTGAAATATAATAAATATATTCATTCATATTGAAAATTAAATTTAAAATAAAATTCTCTAATAATGAAATATTATAATAACCCATCCAAAATAATATGAGAGATATTAAATTACTACATTCCTAGTAAAAAATCATAATATTATATATATAATATGTTATATAACATAAAAATAAATGGAACTCAATGAATCTAACGAATCAACAAAGGATGTCCACATATATAGAAATTCATTGATATTTTTTAGGGAAATACCATTTTTCACTTTGAAAATCACTCATTTTTAACCATTATGAAATTATAATGAAAATGTTTTTCTATGAAAATAAACCTATAAAAAATAATTTAAGCATAAAATAATTAAGGTATCATAGTCGTGGGAAACATATTCTCATTATATATAATCTAAACAACATCCCTTCTATATATTTTTCAAAATTATCATAAATACCACATTTATAATACAAAATATTATTCCTTTCAAAAAAATTTATTAAAAATTTAAAACATGGGTTAAATTATTTATATAATTTAATTAGATAGTAAAAAAAATAGAAAACATTTTTAGAACATGTGGACACGTAAGAGAAATATTCACCAGAGGAGAGTTAATCATAAATAGTCATGTATGTGATTGTAAAATAAACCATTACAAATTTTTAATAAATAAAATAGTTTTCCCCATGAAATAATAAATATTAAAAAAATTCAAATTTCATGATAGTAAATAAATTCATGATATAACATGTCAATGATTCTTTATATATGACTTATAAAATAATATATGGGCATAACATTGAAATATACCTCAACGAAAGGAAAATGAGATGAAGCCTTTAAAAAAATCACATCATTTAAGTGAGAATTAAAAATTGTATTTATTATGTAAATCCAATGTAAATACAAAAAAAATTAAATAAAACTTAAGATAATAAAATTTCATTCCACACATCATCTTAAAATGACAAAATCAACGAACTTAATGTTTAACCCAATGGATATAAATTGTGTTAAAAAATATGTTACCACATTTTTCACTTTTAAATTTGAATACATAAAATTCATCTATAACTTTAAAAAGAATCTTATTCATTTATTCCCTGACTATATTAATATTTATAATATCTTTTATGACTATTTGATATAATCTTACCACATCTTCAGCAATAATATTTCATTATTTTCCTTGATTGTTGTGCATTCGTTTCACAATTTCATAGTCTGTGTAGTTATGGATAATTATGGAAGTTCAATACAAATGGAAATAAAACACTAAAAGTGAATGTAAATTGTGTTCATGAACATCTAGAATATAATTTTCTCCAATATTTCAATTTTTCTCACATGAGTATGATTCTTTTCCTTAAATGATAACAATATAGTTTTTTATAGGGGGTTTTATGACCATTTCAAACTAGTTTCATTTATTTAATATTATTTAAATATATTATCTGAAAAACATTATCTAGAATTTAATGTAACTATTTCAATATTATTTCATCATCTTAATAATTTTATGAGAATATTTTCGTGAATAAATTAAATACGAACAAAATAAATATCCACAGAGATGGTTATGTTCTATAATTTGGATGATTGATTCATTTAGCTGAATAAGAGGAGATAAGAAAATGGATTGATAATACATATTCAATTAAAAATATGACATTGATGTATATACATGATATTGGAGTAATTATTATTTTATGGTTGAAATATGTGAGGAGAATGTAGATGAAGAAAAGTAATTAATAGAAGTGGTTTAAGAATGATTCCTCGTCAATATCACCTCCAAAAAGGTCCACTTTAGTAACATGGGATTGGTCTTTAGGTGAAACCAGAATCACATGACATTGGTAGAGTGAATAATATATGTCTTTATAGATATTTCAATATCATTAGGGATATTCCTAAGAATGGGGTGTGAGGGTGACATTAATACATGAGGTGGGGTGGTTTACACTTATTAAATAATAATTATTTTATATTTAAATCCAACCACATTTTGGTGGAATTAATTCCAAAGAATTGGGTTGATAATTAATGTTTTAAAATTGGGTTAAGGTTAATAAAAATAGTAACAATCCATTTTATTTATTAGTTTTTTGGAATATTATGATTTTACATTTTATCTTTAACTCACTAAATTATTTTACCTATACCGTGGGAAATCATTTTTTGCATCAGTAAAATTTTTAAATATCAAAATGTATATTACAATATAACATAATTTATAAATTTTAATTCCAAATATGAAATATTTTTTAATTTATACTATTTATTATTGTGATAATAATTAATACAAAATATTTTATTCATACAACTCTAAAAAAAATACTTTTTTAATGTAAAATTAATGGATATGAAAATTAATAAGCATGTGTTTATTAAAGTAATGAATTATGTATTATTTAATTCATTAAATAAATTTTCCACCCAAATAGGAGATAATAAATTTGAAATTATGATCATATAATAATAATTCCATAACAGTTATGGAATTTCTTAAAAACATTATATTCACTTTTAAACAAAATTTATGTTTTTTAAAACTTTCTCACAAAATTACCAAATATTAATTTTATATTTATGAATAAAATAATGGAGATTAAATTTTTCAAATAAATTTTCTAATATTTAAAATCATAATTTCATTTATTTTATCATATGAAAGAATACAAATATATTTATGGAGAAAAATTTATTTATTGAATAAAATTACTTCACTAAATATTATTTGATAATTTTCTAAAAATAATTAAATTTTTATTGAATATGATCTTCATATTTATTTAGTAATATAGTAAATTATATTTACAAGTACTAATTTAATTGATATTTTATAATATTTCGATCATCTAATGATATTTTGGAGTTTTATTATGATATCTATTTTATGAAATGTAATCTATAAAATATATTGTTCTCTTTTAATATTAGGATTTTAAATTCTTATCTCCTACAAAAAAAATCATCCTCAAAATATAAATATACGATTGGTAATCATGGAATTGATATTTTAAAATACAAAAATTTAAATCCATAATCATTAAAAGGGTTAATAAAACTCCATCCTAAAAATATGGAAGGTATAATATAATGACCGGCCAAATCTCGGATTTTGAATAAGATAACATTAGAATGAAGTGAAAATGTGGTCATGGGAAATAAATTGAACAATAAATTTTTGATGTATAGTAATGAAGAACATGTTTATCGTGAAATTTTACCATCACAAAACCATAAATCTATAATTTGTAAAATTCTAATGATTTCTTAGTATGAAATGTAAAAGAATAACATTTTTCTTCAAACATCACTTTCCTAAAGTTGAATGATTTTTTAAATATCAAGATAATTTAAACAAGAAAATAATATTACTTGATATCATTTATTTTTTAGAATAATAGTATCATTCATTTTAGGTGATTTGATCTATTTTAAAATAATCTATTATATTGGTTAGTGGATATTCATGATGAAAATTTTTCATGACCGAAGCACTTATTAAGAATCATGAGGCTCAAAATTCATTCCTTCAGCCTAAAATATTTACTGAAATCAAAAGGATTAACAATGTTTTCTCAATATGATAAATCACATATTAACCTCAAATAATATTATCCAAAATTCCACATTATCCATTCAATAATAAGTTTAAGATAAGAGTATTCATAAATATTATTGACCATATTTTGAATCAAAAAATTGGTATAATATATATACCTTCATGACATAAATTAATTCATAATATCTCATTCTAAATATATAATTTCATTAGTTAAATAATATGTGAAACAGTTTTACCACCATAAAACCATAATTAAAACATGTATATAATCATAGTTAGTATAATATATTCCAAAAATATAAAAATTTAGTAAACGATACAAAAATCGACAGATCACTTAACGATTTTTAGTTACTAATGATATCCCCTAATCATCTCTTTATCATTATTATCTCAACATCAAACACATGACATGTGTAATCATCCCTCAATTATTTGTTATCCATGACATTAAAATTATAATTCAATCAGATTTCATAGTAACCAATACCATTTACCAAATACTGTAAAATAGATTAGGAAAATTTACTCCATTACGCTACTTATACGTTTCAAGAATAATATAATTTTACAGTATATTTCATGGATCCAAATAAACTAGAGAAATATTCATTAAATTTAGGCTATAACAAAAATATTAATTTTACCATGATCTATTTTATAATTTTGAGTTATATTCCCTTGTTGTCTAGGGAATTATTTTTTATAGTACCACATATCTTTAGATTTTATGAACTGAACATTATATGATTATTTATTTCTCCTGGTATAATAAGAATGGATTTCTTTTTTCTAACACCTGATTTAAAATCCTTTTCTATTTTAATAATGTTTTATAGAATTTCATTTCATATTTATCACATATGGGAAAATCCTAAATAAGTTTATTTCCCTTATATACTTTTATCAATTCCATGTGAAATATCTATATAATTCAATCAAAACAATTAGAATTGTATAATTATTAATCTGTCATGATATCTTATCGAACTATATCCTAATCTATTAAATTTGATTCAGTGAATAAATCCATTCAAAGGATTAGATTTATCCCATAAATGAAATAGTAAATCACTCTATTTGGACTCTATACATAGTATGTATTTGGAATGATTAATCTTTTATGATTGGATACATGCATATAAACATTCTCCTGCTCCTTTTCCCTCATACTAATGAATTGTTTACACATACTTACTTATTTCTAGTGATTAAAAAAAATTCAAAGAAGAGGCCCTTAAAATCCTTCCATTTCCTATATTTTATTAATTTTACTCTTTAGTGTTTTGAATAAACAACGACCATTGATCTGAATCCCTAGAGAGATGATAACCTATCATGATAGGTTTTCCTTTTCATTACATCCCAATTTGAGAATCATTTTATCAAAATAAAGTATCTATTACTCAGAAATAAAAGAATTTCTAGACCAATTTAAAGATGGATGGCTTTATCATATAAATTGGTCTAACATTATTACACTACATTTTGGATCATTAATATCCATAGGAATAAGGTTATTGTTCACAATGTGTGTCAATTTTACCAATATAGATATAATTTTTTTTGCTCCAACGACACTTCCATCTCCATCCATAGATCAATATCCATCTTCAATATCATTTGATGGATGTAAATACCAACATGGATTTTATGAATTAATATTGTTACCATTCCTTATTATGGGATCCATTTATATTAATTTTCATTCAATAGGTCATATCATAATATTATGTAACATAATTCATAATCTCAAAACAACTTAACAATAATTTAAAATTTATGGATAATTAATATTCAGATGATATATTTTTTTTCACTAGGATTGTTAAAATTCATTCATTGGGTTTAATTATATCAACATTGTTTTAGAAGATATATTTTTTGTTTCACAATAATTTGTTTTGACAACAACTATATAGAACCAAACCATACTATACAATATTCAACCATTAGTTTATTAATTTTTCATAATATATAGGGAATCACATCCCGAAGGATGGATAATTTTAGGTTCTTTAATAAGTTGATACAAACATTATCCTTATATTACAATTGAAAATATTAAATTAAACATAGATAATCCATTTACAAAATTGATACAATCTTATTTTAACCCTTTATATGAATAAAAAAACATTTTGGGCATCTAGGGGAAAGTAAAACATAAGAAATAAATGATCTCAAATGATCTATAAGGTTATTTATACTATGGAAGAAATAATAGATAAGAAATAAACATTATGGAAATATAAATATCTAAAAAACATTTCATGTAATAAATATATGGATAATAATATTTAAAGAATCTATTTTTATGATGTAAATCTATATAAATAATCACAAGAAATGTAAAACAAAACCATAGATGTTATAAAAATTAAACAATTGTTGGGAAATCAATAACTAATCTCATAATAATGGAATTCATAATGTTATAAATCTAAAACATAACTTTGATGATTCATTTTGAGAATATAATACCATCTAGGATTCATGCTAGGAATCTAATAAATTCGTAAGGCCATTGGAAAAACATAATCTAGTTTTTATAATGAGACCTAACAATGCATCAAGAGATATAGTGGTTCCCTCATATAACATACTAATTCCAAATTATTACCTATATTAATCGAGTTAAACAAAATCAGAATATATATTCGTATTGAAACTAGAATACGGAATAACATTCCACAATCAATCAACATTATCATATACCATCACAATAATTATGGAAAATAGTAAAATATTATATTCCCAATAATAAAATCATAGACCAATCAAAATAATATTGTTGATGATATCAAAATTTATTTACCTCAATAAAGAAATATATCAAAAATTTATTTTTACATAGATGTAAATACATAAAAAAATACATTGGTGATAATAGACTTTATGACATTTAAAATTACTTGTTTTTTAAATTCCATTCAATTGTAAAATAAAAAATTTTATTTGAAATTAATCATGAAATCATTTGAAAATTTATTCAAGGAATTTTGGTGAAATGGGGGAAGGAAAATTATTCTCATTCTATATAAGCTAAAAACATTCCTTCTATATTTTTTTTGTAAAAAAACATAAAATACCATGATTAGAATAAAACATTATTAACAACCTATTTTGAAAAAAAGGCAAAACATATGTTGATATGATTTTAATTAATTTTCGTGTAATTTTTTAAAAAATTGAAAATATTTTTAGAAAACGTGCTAATGGATGATACATTTTAGCCATTCGATACTTAAACATAATCAACCCTGGTTGGGATTATGAAATAAACCATCAACATTTTATAATCAATTTAATTTTAATCCCCATTAATTATTAACATATTGAAAAATTTAAATTCAAAGAGAAAAAATAATTTCATGAAAATATATGTTAATGTGGTGTTGTATAATACATAGAAAACAATTTATGTGAATAACAAACAAATATTCTTTAACAAAAGGAAAATGAGGTCATGTAGTTTATAAATATCTAATCATTGATTTGAGCATTAATAAAATCTATCAATTATTTGTATCCACTTTAAATGAAAATAAAATAAAATGGAAAAAAAATAAAAAAATAAAATTTCAATCCACCTGTTATATTTTAATTTCATATTCAATGAAGCTATTATCAAAACCATAAATGTAAATTGAGTAAAGAAATCCCATTCCTTATTCTTTCATATATTTTTCTTAACATCAATCTCTTGTATAATGTTTTACAGAATTTTATTAATTTATTACAAAATAATATCCACAATAATAATACATTATATGTCAATTTTATAATATCATTGATCCTTTTCATTAAAAATATTTAGATATTTTCATTTTTTTAGGTGTAGTTATTTCATGATTTCATGGTTGGTTCATGTGTGTATAATTACGGATGTTCTGGTAAAATTGAAATAAAACTACAAAAGTGAAATTAAATTGTATTACTATATATATATATATTAATGGTTTTATATAACATTTTCCATTCTAATGTGAAAATGATTCATTTGATAAAACTTTTATGATAAAAGTATAGTTTATTTCAGTGTTTCTTCCAAAAATTAGGTACCAGTTTCATTTTATGTAATATTAAGTACATATATATGTGTTTAATAACATTAAATAAGATATAAGGTTACTTTTAAATTCAGAGTTAAAGAGAATAAATCTTTTATATCTTTCTTTGATGGGGATTTCGAAAAATGAGAAAAAAATCATATAGAGATGGTTAAATTATGTAATTTGGACAATGGTTTTGTTTCATTGAATATGATGAGTTAATAAAATAGTTGTGTATAAGATATTCCATTATTAATATTAAATTATTTTATATACATGATAATTTAGTAATTATATGATGATGTTTTTAGGAGGCGAGTAGAATGTAGAATATGAAATAAGGTTAAGAGTGGATGTTTTTAAAAGTTACCTCTTGAATATCACTTTTTTAAGGGCCCCTTAAGAAATATGGAATGCGTATTTGGATGATAATAGGATAACCATGATATTTTAATAGCATGGTGTAGATTTTATTTTTATATATTAATATAAAAAATTATTTTTAGGATAAATTAGGTGGTGAGTGGTGGTATTTCTAATTGAGGATATGTGTATTTAAGTGGTTAAATAACAATTATTTTATATTTAAAGACATCTAAATTTTTGTGTAATTAATACCAAGTAATTTGGATAATGATTTATGTTGTAAAGGATTTTTATGTTACATAAACACATTAACCACCCATTTAAATTATTAGTTTTTATATATTTCAATATTATACATTTTAACATTATCCCACAACATTATTTTACATATACAAGAGTAAATATTTTATAACAGGATAAATTTAGTAAGAGTAAAAACAAAAATTACCATATAAGATTATGTGATTATAAAAATTCAAAATCATGATTATATAATAATTATTCAATAATAGTTATGATATTTCATTTAAATAGTAATTTCACTTTTTAGCATATAAAATGGGTTTTTATAAAATTTTGAATAATTATTATTAGCAATGTAAGATTATATGATTATAAAAATGAATCTTAATTTGTAAAATGAGTTCTCTAAAGGTGACATAAGTTAATTTTATAAGTTTTAATATATAATTCAATAAAAAATTCCATCTTAATTACAATAATTTTTTAAGAATAAAATGACATTAAAATAAATTATGGGTTCATTTCCTAATAATAATTAAAATATTAATTATTATGAAATTAATATTTATGTCAATATATAGTTATTCTGATTTAGACCCTACAATTTAACAACTACTATTTAATAATCATATTAGAATAATGATATTTTTTTGTTTTTTAATCTTAATGTTTTGTGAAATGTTTTCTATCAAAAATGGCGTGCTTTCAAAATCTAATGGTGTCACACTACCACTCTATATCTTCCATAATATCTATTTTCTTTTTGTTATATATTATTTCCCATCATTCTTCATCTATTCCAACTTTTAGATACACTATCATTTTATCATTCTAATTCATAAAACAGGGTATCATTGAAAATATATTTTTTATATTGTCTATCCATTATTAAGTGATTATTGGGTTAGTGGTACTAGTAAAAATAGGGGTTCATTGATTGATGATGGATTAAATATCTACCTGTTATATATTTGGTGAATTTTGATGATCCACACACAATTAATAATTATACTTCACTATATATAACTAATTCAACATTATTTGTGAAATTTTCAACATAATCTCCCCTCATATTTGGAATTTCATCATCGTGTTGTCTGTTCAATTTATTATTTACTTAAATACTTATATTTTCATTCATTTTTGTAGAATTAGAAAACTTATGTGAAAGATATATAAATTTTGATAATATCAAAATAATAAATCTAAACAAAAGGTTATTATAAAATACCAGTAACATGATTCAAGGTTGTTATATATAAGAAAATTAAATATCCATATATACATCATAATATTTTTAGAAAATAAATTGATTAACCAAAACATATCCCATGTCAGTGAAAATATTTTTGAAGTCATTCCTTGTTTTCATGCACTAGGTATTGGTAATGTTAATACCCAGTGATCCATTTGGGGTTATTACCCCAAGGTTCATATTTTTTAGAGATATATCTACTTGTAGTATGAAGACATGGATTTCATTTCATGGAATCCCTCGATATATTCTTCACTAAAATTTCATGTTGTTTTAATATATTTAGGAATATTCCACGGGGTTTTACTAATGAATTATCATCCAAATTTCCATAAATAACTAAAATATTTCATTGAAACTAGCTATAGACATCCCCAACCCATTTTATACATGATTATTAATATAATTTCATACAAAATATTACATTTATATCTTCGATGAATAATTAATGGTTTTGGGTCTTATAAAAACGGTTCTTATTTAATGAATACATTATGAAAACATAGTCATAAATATTACTTCATCAAATTAAAATTCACCTTTAGGATTCTATTACTGTTCATCTTAGTAAAAGAGATTTCTTAAGGATTAAAATTAATTAAAAATCATGATTCTAAATCATATTGAGGGATTAAAATTTTTAATGGAACATGGGTGATAATCGAAGATAAAATAAGAGACATAAAAATAAACAATAATTATATTTGTGTGGTACATAACATAGAAATTTGGCTAAAATATAAAAATGATATATTCATAAGTACATGTCACTGGTTTACTTCAATGGTGTCATAAAGATGTTTTGTTGGTTATTTGAAAGGTTATGATAAAACGTTTAATCCATAGATATAATTTATTAATTAGGTTAATTTTTGTGTTATTATGGAACACCATTTAGATTCCTTTTTTCGATCTAAAACACTAACATTTTAGAGAACCAAATCTTGACGTACATGGAAATTACATTACTTTTGTGGAATACATAATACATAAAAATAACAGACACACAAGGACCGTAATAGTTTAGTGTCATTGGAAACTCGGAACGTAATCTTCTAATCAAGGTGAAAGATCTTAAAAATATCCCATAAAGATCTTCCCCTTTTGGTTTTCTTACCTAAAACCTTTCTTTAAATCTTGGGGAAAAGGAAACATATAATGGGTGAGCTCAAATGCTCAATAAGGGTAAGAATGGATAAAATAAAACAAATCATATACATTTGAACTTAAAAACATGAACATAATTTTTAAACTTCAAAATCTTGGGCAATGACATAAAACATGGAAGTGCATAAGGCATAGATCATAAAGAAACATTAATCATGACAAAATAGCATGGGAAAAAACATGTGATTATGGCAACCATTAAGAATATGATATGATTTCTATAGTAGCCAAGGCACTACTGCCAAGACCATCTTAGTGGACAAATTCCCTTTCTGAATCGAGTTCACTCCTCGTTCCAATACTGTATTACTGAACCTGATTAACTTACCATTCCAGCAATGTCTATCTCATGAGATATAAATATTTACCCAATGCATTGGAGGGAGATATAGGTCCCACCCATCTCATAATGAAACCATTCTTATGTTTTCCACAAAATCATAAATCATACATCATAGCATAACCAATGTAATAAAAATGGGATTCCTAAACATCATGTCATCATAAAATATTCCATATAACATAAAAGGACATCATAAAATTAATTCCATCATAACATAATCAAATCAATTTAAAAATAGGGATAGAAATATAACCCTATATTATCTTAGATGGAAAATAATTTTGATAAAACACCTGAACTCTATTCTTGAGGAAAATATTTTTTCTACTTCAAAAACATTTTTCCTTTATTATTATGTCATAAAATTTTAATCTAAAAAAAGTTGATTAAAAATAATCCTGAAAACTTGTAAAGGATTCTTCATGGAAATAATGTTCTAAAAATCAATTCAGGCCGTATAAGTTAAAAAAAAGAACATTTTTCTCGTACTATGGCCAGAAAAATCAAAAAGTACCTCGTACAAAAAATGACAAAAGATTCATTTCATATATTTTACAAAAAAATCACCGAAGGGTAAAATTGGATTTAAAAAATTGTAGTATGATAGAAATAATATTAAATATTGAGGAAACATGGATGTGGATGATAAATATTCCCCAGTAAATTCAGAAGTATAAACAATCTCGGATAAAAATGAGATTGCAATATTTTCCATTACCTTACATCTGATATGCTTAGTATGTATCCGAAATTCCTGTATAATGATTTAAATAATGTCATTTACTTATTACAGAATCATATTAATGGTTATGATATCATATATGGTTCACTTATGACTTTATATTACCTGTTGTTTTGTAAATTAAATGTTAAAGAAGCATTTTGGGTAAAATCGTTTCATTTATCGTACATGTTTCGACTTCTTGTTCTTGATATTATTATTTATATACTGATTTACATAATTCCGGAATTTAAAACATGATTTATATATAATATATATTCAGAATATACATATATATATGATAGATCAATAAATGGAATGAAATACAGTGTTCATGGAGAAGGTAGGTCGTACGTACGCATGAATGCTGTTTTCGTTTCCTTATTGAATTGAATGGAATTAAGTAGATGAAATACATATATATATATAGATAAATCCAGTATAATAATTATTTCATAAATTTCATTATTATTCTTTATATATACTTTATAATCATTCATCAAGGGTTAACATGGAGAATGAATCTCATCACGTCGTGGAGACGGTAGTCCATTCGTACGCACGAGTGATGATATCATTCCCATTATCGTGGAATTGTATTGAAGTGTATGTATAATATTTCAGAATCAATATCACCTTACAATAATCATATATAGTTATTTCTTTACACCATTATTCCCATCCAAGTAAGGTGGTGGTCGAAGACAGATTACACCACGGCGTGGAGACGGTATTCCGTACGTACGCACACACGATGATTTCATTTTCCATAGGATTGATAGAAGGTGGAAAAATTTTGTTTCATATTTATAATAATATATATGTATATAAGTAATATTAATGTTATTACTTTCTAATGAGACAACTAAAGAAGAAAAAGTAGAAGATGAATGAAACTTGAGAGAATCGGAAGAAGAGATTACCTCTTCTTCGACACACCTCTTTTAAGATTCCTCTTATGGAAGTAGAGTTGTTTTTTTTGAAAATCCCAGAACCTCCAGAATGTTTCCAGGGAATTGGAGAAGAGAAATGGGCAGGGTTTTGCTGAGATTCAAGGCTCAAAAGGGTGTAAAGTAAAGAGTGAAGCGGTGCCCTATTTATAAAGGAGGAGAGGGGCACCTTACGAAAAAAATTAAAATATTATTTTATAATAAATACAAATTCGGTTTATAATAGCTCCAAATTGATTTATTTTTAAGATAAAGTGGGGATGGGTCTAAATACTCTACACCAATATATTTTAGACAGGTTTGGGTCATTATATTAACCTTATATTTTAGTTTTATCTTTTAGTTAATTAGATTGACATATACCATGTCACCTTGTATGTTTTATATTATATAGTTAATAAAATACCATATACATCCAAGAGACCCCCAAGTGGTCCATTAATGATACACCTATCATGATATAAGTATCTTGGCAGAACCATATATTTTTAGGAATATAATAACAATTAATAATGTAATATTTGTTTTAAAAACTATTTTATGTCAATTTAGACCCTATTTGGTAATTGATATTTTTGAAAATCATAACAGTATTATTAGTTAGAAAAACATTAATTAAATAAATAATAAAATGTCATATTAACCTAGAAAATTAGTGGAATTCATAAAAAGTCTCAAATTACATTTATTTGGGTATTTATAACATCAATTATGTCAATATTTCATTAATTAGATAATTAATGCATCATCATTGTGTCATAAATAAATTAATTTATATAATGTCTAAAAATCATAAATAAAATACCATTATGTATTAAATTTTTTATCTTTATAAGTAATATTTATAGTCTTATTTATCTTATGTATAACCCTATATTAAATATGATTTAGTTATTAAACTTTGATTTTACCTATTTTAACCCTTCTTTAAATAAATTAATAATAAATGTCCTAATCTAATCCATGTGGACCTAAATGGTCATATATTATTCCTAAGGTTGTTTTTCGTCTAATTACATTATCCAATAGAATTAGGACATGTGTTATGGTAGTAATAATAGCATTAATATCCTTAATTACCCTATTTACTATTAACCGTGGTAAATAAAAGTAAAAAGTTACTATTCAACAAAAATTATTTTCATCTCATTGAACCAAATTTTAGTCCTTGATATTAACTATTTGTCTCATATTTTCGAAATTATACTCATAGAAGTGGTAAAATTATGTTTTATGTGAATTTCCAAATTCTCCTAGGAGGTGGGTAAAAGACGGTGAAAAGTTCAATAAAATTTTTATATATCTAAAATTTTTATAAAATGACTCCAATTAATTACATTGAAAATAGATAGGTATTATGTATCAATTTTTACCAAAAATAAATTTAAATAAAATAACTAATTATTTAAATAAGAAGTCGGTTTTTAATAGTAACCTAGTGTTTTCACTATTCCTCAAAAATTGAAAGTTTTCAGAAAAATACCAAAAAGTCACCCTAGGCTAATTTAGATATTCTGAATCCAAAAATGAAGTCCTGTTGGAAAGATAAAATTTATAAAATTTTAAATAGTGGGTATTACTATTCATAACTTCTAGTTTATATAACATATCATTGTTTAGCGAAACACGGTATTGCGTACAACACATGCTATCGTGGAAAGTCGTGATTATGTGTAATGCAAGCCAAGTCAGGGATGAATTTCATGCAAGTTCCTTTTGGTATAGCATACAACATAAGACATTAATTAAATTAAAAAGAATATTTTTCATAAAATCTCAGGGTGTTACATTCTACCCCCCTTAAAATGAATTTCTTCCCTCGAAATTCGTCGGGGTTATAAATGGTTTACTACTCGAATGTTTCTTTAATAGAAACCCACATAGTAAAAAGGAATACCAAAACATGACTTTAAAAACTAAAGTATGAAACGTAACAGGTACCCAAATTAACTAATCACAAGGTTTCCACATAGGAGAACATAGGTGAAAATATGGATATTGAAGAGAAATTTTAACCGTCATGTTCTGATTGAGAGTGGTAGAGAACATGTCTATGAAAAATACAATAATCACAAATCCATAAATTTTTGATGATCTAGGGTACCATCTGATTCATCGGATATAAGGGCACTAGGGAAACATTTTTGGTTTTCAAGATAACTTCCTGGAAGTTGACGAATTTGAATTTGATGAAATACTTACTTTATTTTGGTATAATCTCACCGTTGTTCGTGACTTGAAAAATTTCCACTTCATCTCTTTATGAAATGAAGTTGAATTTGTCTTTCGCGAAGTATTTGCAGATGATGCGATAGAATGTTAGGTCATTCCATCTGTCTCCAACATAAGTTAGCAAAATTTGTATACATAATTCCATCTACGGTGAGATTAATCATATATGGTTCCAAAATGGACTTATACTTCATCTATCATCCTGAATAATAAAATAAAATCAGTTTCTCCTAACCAGGGACATCCTATAGGCCAGTGGTAGGAAATAAAGGCATGTCGCACTTCGGTTGTGGGTTTGATTCCCACAGCCTTGTTTGACGTGATGGGTTGTTACCTGTTCTGCAGGTTGTACTTTTTTTCCCAAAATACAATATTATAACTTTCCATCAATAATATTGAAAAAGTTCTAGCCATAAACACAGTTATCTTATGTCCAACATAATCCATTCCAATCTTTAGGATTATCCAAAATACTACTTTCTATTCTCATATTATAGTGAAAATGATTTCCAGAGAGTTTATATAACATGAATGTTAATATCACCATTGATCCCCGTATATCATAAGATATGTCTTATTGGTCACATTCAAAACATTCGAAGGCCTAAATAATGTATTCTTTTAAAAAATGAATAGCCATATAACCTTAGTGAAAACATGAGTGTTGTCAAATGTTCACTCTTTCAACATACCAAAACCCCAAAATTCAATATACTCAAACCATGATATAACTATTTCCTTATATCAGTAATGAGCTCACGAATACTGTCAAAAATTCCATTTTCTCCTTATCCCTTCATTATGTGCATATCATCTTCTTTCCAAAAATATCTCAATCACTTTCCACGGTTACCGGTACCATAAAATTATTGAAAAACACAATAGACCAATATATAAATATTCCAGTATTCCACAATACAATATACAACATTATTTTAGAATCCCATTACATAAACACTTAATCATTCCACCACATCTTTGTTATATTCAAAATTTCCAATAGTGATCGCATGTGACTACCCTTTTTATTTTACCTTAAGTGGTTTCTCATATCGATCTTCATTAACCCTTGGATTAGGGAATTGATTAGCATAATTCCCCATTTCATTGCACTTGAAGCATTAACGTGTTGGTGGTGCGTTCTCTGCAGTCTTTTATTTATTCATATCATTAGAAACCCTTTTTCAATTACTTCGACACTCAGCTACTTGATGACCTTATTTTCCAAAATTAAAACATTTTCTAGCCCCTTTAAGACAATCCCCACCATGCTTCATTCCACACTTTGAGCATAAGGAAACATTCATCTTCTTTTCACAATTATTCTGAGATTTCTCCTTGAACTCTATCTTTCGTTTCTTGTCAAAACCATGAGATGGATATATAACTCCAACTTCCATTTCTAACTGGATATCACAACGCACAATTTCTTCATAGCTACTGAAGTCCTTTATAGCTATTTCCCTTCGAAGACTTGGTTTTATTCCATTTAAGAATCGATCAACATTACTTTCAGGTTCGATGATAAAGCCAGATGCATACCTTGAAAGCCTTGTAAACTTTTCTTCGTATATACCAACAAATTCATCATCCTTTTTCTTTAGTTCAAGTATCTCCTTCTACATATTTTTTCAAAGAATACGAAGGAAGTACTTATTGAAAAATATGTTCTTGAACTTGCCCCATTCCATGGACTAAATTTCATCTCGTGGCCTCATATTCTTGATAAGAGTCCACCATTGATCAGTTTCACCTTCCAAGGGATATACTGCTAATATAACTTTACCATGATCAGAACATTGAATAACGGAAAAAATATTTTTATTGGTACTGATCCATTTTTCAGCAATAAGTGGATCAGAAGACCCATTGAAAGAAGGTAGACGTTTCCTCCTGAAGGACTCAATAGAATATTGTTCCCTTCTCTACTCATTTGGATGTCCAGAATGATTCATGGCTTGTGTAAGTATTGAAATAAACTTTTTCACTCCATATCACATAACATTGGTTTGTTCAGGAGGAGAATCATTTCATTGTCCATTACATTGATCAACACGGTTCCTTTGGGTTCCATCCATCATCTAAAACCCAAAAAGAATAGTGTGAGAGGCAAAAATCATGCTAGGGAAAACAACATAATAAAGGGGGAGTACCATCAATATCTAACAGCTTAGGTTTATTTCTAAGATCTTTACCATAATTCTAGGATTATAACCTATACTTATACTTAACCTTAGGGACATCCCTAGACATACATTAGAAATATCTCTAGGGATCTCACTAAAATTTTCGCATCCTAGTTTCAAAAGGTTAACTAAACCTTTCCTCGGATACCAACTATAGAGACCCAAAGCTGGACGTACATGGACATTATATTACTTTTGTGAAATAATTAATACAAAACAAATATAGACACACATGTACCGTAATAGTTTAGTGTCTTTGGAAACTCAGAACGTAATCTTCTAATCGTTGTGAAATATCTTCAACATCTCCCATAAAGTTCTTCCCCTTTGGGTTTTCTTACTTAAAAACATTCATTAAATCCTGGGGTAAAGAAAACTTATAAAGGGTGAACTCAAATTCTCAGTAAGGGTAAGCATGGATAAAATAAAACAAATCATATACATTTGAACTTAAAAACATGAACATAATGTTTAAACATCAAAATCTTGGGAAATGACATAAAACATGGTAGTACAGAAGGCATAGATCATAAAGAAACATTAATCATGATAAAATAGCATAGGAATAAAACATGTGATTTTGGAAACCATTAAGTACATGATATGATTTCCAGAGTAGCCAAGACATTGCTACCAAGACCATCTTAGTGGACAAATTCCCTTTCTGAATCGAGTTCAATTCTCCTTCAAGTACTATATTAATGAACCGGATTAACTTACCATTACATCCATGTCTATCTCATGAGATATAAAACTATACCCAATTCATTTGAGAGTGATATAGGTCCACCCATCTCATAATTAAACCATTCTTATGTGTGCTACAAAATCATAAATCATACATCATAGCATAACCCATGTAATAAAAATTGGATTCATAACATCATGTCATCATAACATAATCCATATAAGATAAAAGGACATCATAAAATTAATTCCATCATAACATAATGAAATAAATATAAAAATAGGGATAGAAACATAACCCTATATTATCTTAGATGGAAAATAATTTTGATAAAACACTTGAACTCTATTCTTGAAGAAAATATCCTTTCTACTTCAAAATCTTTTTTCCTTTCTTAACATGTCATTCATTGTTAATGTATAAGAATTTTATTAGAAATAAACGTGAAAACATGTAAAGGAAGCTTCATGGAAATAATCATAAAAAAATCCATTCAGGCCATATAAGTTAAAAAAATAACATTCTTCTCGTACTTTGGCTGAAAATTCAAAAAGCACCTCGTACAAAAAATGATAAAAGATTCCTTTCATATATTTTACAAAAAAACTCACCGAAGGGTAAAATTGGATTTGAACTATTGTAGTAGGATAGAAATAAAATTACATATTGAGGAAACATGGATTTGGATTATAAATATTCCCCAATAAATTCGGAAGTATAAACAATCTCTTATAAAAATGAGATTGTGAGATTTTCCCTTACCATATGTCCGATATGATTTGTATGTATCCAAACCTCCTGTATAATGATTTAAATAATGTCATTGACTTATTAAATAATCCTATTCATGGTTATGATATCATATATGGTTCAATTATTAATTTATATTACCCGTTCTTTTCTAAATTCCATATCAAAGAAGCATTTTGGGTAAAATCGTTTCATTTATCGTACGTGTTTCAACATCGTGTTCTTGATATTTTTATTTATATACTTATTTACATAATTCCATAATTTAAAACAAGATTTATATAAAATATATATTCAGAATATACATATATATATGATAGATCGATAAATGGAATGAAATAAACAGTTTAGGGAGACGGTAGGTCGTACGTACGAATGAATGCTGTTTTCGTTTCCTTATTGAATAGAATGGAATTAAGTAGATGAAATACATATATATACATAAATCCAGTATAATTAGTATGTCATATATATCATTATTATTCATTATCTATACTTTATAATCATTCATCAATGGTTAACATGGAGAATGAATCTCATCGCGTCATGGAGACGGTAGTCCGTACGTACGCACGAGCGATGATATCATTCCCATGATCATGGAATTGTATTTAAGTGTATGTATAATATTTCAGAATAAATATCACTTTACACTAATTATATATAGTTATTTATTTACACTATTATACCAATCCAAGTAAGGTGGTGGTCGAAAACAGATTACACCACGACGTGGAGATGGTATTCCGTACGTACGCACGCGACATGGTTTCGTTTTCTGTAAGATGGATAGAAGGTGAATTAATATTGTTTCATATTTATAATAAAGTATCAGTATATAAGTAATAATGATTTTATTACTTTATAATGATACAACTAAATAAGAATAAGTATAAGAAGAAAGAATCTTCAGAGAATCGGAAGAAGAGATTACCTCTTCTTCGACGCACCTTCTTTAAGCTTCCTCCTATAGAAGTAGATTTCGTCTTTTGAGAAGAATTGAATGTCCAAAATGTTTCTAGGGAAGTGGAGAAGAGAAATGGGTCAGGGCTAAGCGAGCTTCAAGGCTCAAAAGGGTGTGAAGACAAGAGGGAAGGGGTACCCTTTTTATAAAGGAGGAGAGGGGAAACTTATGAAAAAACATAAAATATTATTTTATAATAAAGTCATATTCGGTTTATAATAGTTCCAAATTGATTTATTTAGAAGCTAAAGAAGGGATGGGTCAAAATCCTCTCAACCAATTGATTTTAGACAGGTTTGGGTCATTATATTAACCTTATCGTTTTGTTTTAACTCTTAGTTAATTAGATTGACATATACCATGTCACTGTGTATTTTTATATTAATAGTTAATAAACATACCATATACATCCAAGAGAGCCCCAAGTGGTCCATTAATGATACACCTATCATGATATAAGTATATTTGATGAACAGTAGATTTTTAAGAATATAATAACAATTAATAATATAATATTTGTTTTAAAAACTATTTTATGTCAATTTAGAATCTATTTGGTAATTGATTTTTTTTTTAAAATTATAACAGCATGATTAGTTCAAAAACAGTTAATTAAATCAATACCAACATGTCATATTAACCTCGAAAATTAGTTTAATTCATAAAAAGTCTCAAATTACATTTATTTGGGTATTTATAACATCAATTATGTTAATATTTCATTAATTAGATAATTACTACATCATCATTGTGTCATAAATCGATGAAATTATTTAATGTCTGAAAATCATAATTAAAAAATAATTATGTAAGAAATCGTTTTATCTTTCTAATGAATATTTATAGTCAAATTTAGCTTTTCTATAACCCTATATTAAAAATGATTTAGTTATTAAACTTTGATTTTAACTATTTTAAGCCTTCTTTAAATAAATTAATACTAAATTTCCTAATCTAATCCATGTGGACCAAAATGTTCATATTTTATTCCTAATGTTGTTTTTGGTCGAATTACACTTATCCAATAGAATTAGGACATGTGTTAGGGTAGTAATAATATCATTTTTTCCTTAATTAACCTATTCACTTTTAACCGTGGTAAATAAAAGTAAAAAGTTACTATTAACCAAAAAAAATTTCATCTCATTGAAAAAAAATTTAGTCCTTCATAATAACCGTGTCTCTCAGATTTTCGAAATTCCACTCATAGAAGTCGTAAAATTACGTTTTATGTGAATTTCCAAATTCTTCTACGAGGTGGGTAAAAGACGATGAAAAGTTCAATAAAATTTCTATATATCTAAAATTATTATAAAATGACTCCAATGAATTACATTGAAATTATATAGGTATTATGTATCAATATTGACCAAAAATAAATAATTATTTAAATAAAAATTCGGTTTTTGAATAGTAACCCAGTGTTTTCACTATTCATAAAAAATTGAAAGTTTTCAGAAAAATACCAAAAATTCACCCTAGGACAATTTTGATATTCCGAATCCAAAAATGAAGTCCATTTATAAAGAAAAAATTTATAAAATTTCAAAAAGTGGGTATTACTATTCATAACGGCTAGTGTTTATTAAATATCGTTGTTTAGTAAAACTCGGTATTGCATACAACACACGCTATAGTGGAAAGTCGTGATTGTGTGTAATGAAATCCAAGTCAGGGATGCATGTCATGCAAGTTCCTTTTGGTGTAGCATACAACACAATACATTAATGAAATTAAAAATAATATTATTCATAAAATCTCGGGGTGTTACAAACAAACTGATTAATAATTTACGATTTGTAATGAACGTCAGTTTAGAACCTCATTCTAAAGTTAGTTGGTCATTGGGAGGTTTTTTAATGATGATTTAAAATTCATGTCACTTGATATGATGGGAGGATGGGCTCATTGAACCATTCTTTGGGGAATTATTATGTATGTGAAAACAGTATTATAAATTAAAGGAATGTTCATCAATCAACCCTGTTAATTTTAATAACATTACTAGTTACCCTCGTGAATGGGGGTTGGTTAGTTTGGGATTTTAATGATTGAAAATAAGCCTTTAGGTATCAAGGTTTATTTAATGACTCGTTTTTTAGTAAAAAAAATCATATAAATTATGATTATGAACTCTAAAATATTCAATAATTGGAATTCCAATACAAATAGTTATTTTTATATTGATTAATTTATATTATGAAAAATATTTTTACATTTTTTAAAATTATATTTTCAATGTAGAGACTATAACCAAATATTTGTAGTGTTGGTTTCTTATTTATTATATTGTCATTAGATATAATTAATTACTTCCCAAAGGACCAAATTGTTTAGTAGTCTTTGTAAACTAGATACATATATTATTAACGTGTTACATTTGAATACACACATTACAACCAATGTTTTTTAGAATAATTTTATTACCACAATAATATACAATCATATTAATAATAGTGAATATCATGGATTACAATGAATGGAAACAAAATAATGGTGAGATCAAATTCTCATAATGGGTTAAGTATAATGGAAGCTATCAAGAATCAATAAGCATAATCAATATGAAAAGGTAATTAATAGGGAACAGATTCGATTATAACATCATCCATATTATGATAAGATAAGGAATAACCAATATAGAAAGGTAAATAACAATAAAAAATCTATTTAAATAACATCATCACATGATGAATAATCCATATGTAATGCTAATTACTAAACACACATTTCATTTAATCAATTAATTTACTATCATTACTATATAAGGAATAATAAATATTAAAAGGTAAATAGATTAAAAACATTCCCTTAAATCAAAATATTTATAATTAAATTCATCAATAGATAATATCATTAAAAAAATATACTGTAAAATAATAACTTAATTATTAATGATGGAAATTCATAATTGTTTGACTTCCTGATCTAACGAATCATGATACCTCCACCATAATGATATTTTCTGAAGATAGTTGAAAACATATGCTTAGGTATAACCTTTAAAACTATTGAACACTTTTAGTCCGTATAATTCGTCTCATGATGATACTAATGAGTTGAGGGGATATCTATAACAATACCCTCCAATTATTTCATGTCTAAAGCAATGCTCATATATCGAATAATCAATTTAATTCAATAAATATGTTCTTTATCATCAAATTTTTTGTATCGATTACACAATACAGATTTACCAATATTTTCTATAAGAAAAACATAATTTTCATTTTAGAACAAAATACATTTTAGAGATATATGGTTAATGAAATGAGAATATCCATGATAAAAAGTATTTATATTTTAGAGTGATTTAAGTTCCAATGATCAGAGGTAAGTTAATTTATCAATAGAAATAAAATGACTATAAAAATAAATTAAGAATGTGAGTTTTAAAACATTTCATGGTAAAATTTATCCTAAAACATATATATATAATATGTATTTAATCATTCCATTATATAACTAATAGCTTTAAAAAAATGGTTGTCGCAATTGATGAATATAAATAGAATAAAACGATAAGTAACAAAATGCATGGGGTAAATATATTATTCATTTTGGAACCCAATTTTTATTAATAAATTTTGAAAAAAACCATTGAATATAATTATCTATCAAACTAGTGAAGGAATAATTATAATATTTACTTTTCATTAAGCAAGGAAACACTGTACATGCTTAGTACATTAAAACAATGTTTCCTTTATCATTTTGGGTAAAAACCACGGATTCTTTGCCTTGAAAATGACATGATGAATCCCTTGATTTTTTTACAAAAATATAAAATGGGTAAAAAATTATTTAGTTGATCATTAAAAAAGGTTAATAACATTTTAGAAAATATTTTTAGAAGGAATTGTTTTCGATGAATATAGATTATCAACTGAAGAGAGAAATGAAGTCTTATTTTATTAATAAAATTAACAATAATTTGAAATACCAAAGAGTAGAAAAATGTGAATATAACATGAAAATTTCATTAATATCAATTGTGAAATAAAATTTACAGGTTTTCCATAAAATGATCCAATTATTTCCTTCAATTTGAATATAAGGTTAATGAATCCCGATTAAAATGAGGTTGTGAAATAAACACATATAATGACCATAACACTAAATTGTGAATTAAACAATGAATATATAATTTGTATAAAGTGTAATTATAATTCAAATAAGTGTAAATATAGAATTATTTAGTCAAAATTAAATAAAAATGTATTATTATAATACTAACGACAATGACAGAGTATATAAGTCCACAGCCTTATACCTTACTTAATATTGAATTAAATGAATAATTCACATTGAGGATCTTTTTGGGTTTAGAGTTTTAGATAATTAGATCATAAAACTTGCATTACATTCCACATATAAACAAAGTGGTTACATAAAGATATTATTCTTCATTCCCATCAATGGAAAAATATTTAAGATAAAACATGGATTCTTTCTTGACACTTCCTTGACACTATCATCATATCATGTACCTTTCCCTTGACCTGTGAAAATCATTTCAAAAAAACTTGGGATGAGCATAAAAAGCTCAGTATGGGTTATAAAAACATGGAAAGGAAACACGGGTACATATATACATAAGAATGAAATCATAATTTACCCATAAAACATAAGCACTTTATCATACCTCATCAAATCATGAGTAAATCATAGAAATCATAAGACATAAAGGTAACTTGAGGCATTCATAACATTCTTACGTAGGGAGTAACCCTCTTGGTTACATTTCGAATACCCATAACAGTATATTCCCTAAAATCTCTTCAGAGAAACCTTAACGTTTCACTAATTTGCGTTACCCAATGCATTGGAGAGCTATATCGGGCTCACCCACCCTTAGTCTATCACGGAACCACCTGTCTTCAAAATAATGCCCAAGAACCTCAACATAATCGTATCACATAAAACATGCATAAAGAAAAAATAAAATTTCCACCTTTCAATCACAAGATATCAATACAACACATTTATATAAAAACATTATGAAAAACATTTTCGATACCAAATTAAAAGAAAAGTAAAACATGGTATTTATTTTTCTTTTAAAAAGAAGGTATGGCTTGTAGAGGAAGCTAAACTCAAATAACGGTCACGACGGCGGAGAAGTCCTTGTCGCCGCATACGTACGACAAAAATATTCCCTTTTGTTGTTTAGTAAATGCTTCGTATAAAAAAGATTCCTTTTTAATAAACGTAAAAGTCAAAGGGGTTTATACACCGTATAAAAGAAGGTTGTGTATAAAACAAAATATGCCTCAATGAAAGGAGATTGAGACGAAGTCCCATACCTCGTATCCGACTTGACCCGACAGTTCTTTAATATCCTGAATAATAAACTTGAGTTAATCTCTACTTGCTTAAGAACCTTTTTCATGTTCATTATTCCTTTTATACCATGTTATGAACATCATGTAATCATTTAAGTTAATAATGTTCATTTTTTCGGTATTTGGTTCTTAAGACACAAATAGACTTCTTATACTTACATGTTGTTAATTTGGTCAAAGTTTTGTTACATCCAGAATGATATTAATGATTTGGATAACATATATATCATATATATTCATCATATACATGTATTTATAATATTATATCACATTTATATGTAAGAAATGAAATGCACCGTTCATGGAGACGGTAAGCCGTACTTACGCATGAACGCTACTTCCATTTCTATTTCGTATTTTCTGGAATGGAATCATAATGATATAAGAGTATATTATAATTCCAGTATAATAACATATATAATATCATTAACATTATCCTTTACACATCCCACATATTTTATTAACGAATCAAATCACTTTCAGGGGGCGGTAGTCCGCACTTCCTAAAATGAAGATATCATGTTTACTCATAATGGAAACAATAATTGTATGCCATAAATGAAAAACACAAAAGCTTAAGGAAAGAATAAACATATTATATATCATATATAAAAATATTGACATCATAATGGCCACCTTTGAAGGTGTTAAATGAGTATTGAACAATCATCGTTTCGGGAGGCAGAATTTCGCCATCCACGGAAACCGTATGTTCTTTAACCATTTGATGTAGTTGTGTGAGAGTGTAGCTCGAATAAATCTAATAACAACATACTAGTATATTGAAGATACTTATGTTGTTACAAAATAAGTAAATAAATGGAGTTTAGGGGGTTGAAGAAGCAAAATAAAACAAATGAACATGAGAGAAAGAATTACCTTTAAAAGTGTAACTCCTTTTGATTTGAGCATAGAGGCTTCCTTTGAAAGGATTCTGCCCAAAGGTAATCCTATAGGATGAGGAGAGGGATTTGGAGAGAGTAAATGGGCAGGGGATGGCCCAACCAAAGGCTTGAGGAGTGTGTGAAATGAGGTAGAGGTGGGGGCCTTTTATAAGAGGATAGGAGAGGCACTTTTGGAAATCATTAAACTGTTATTTTATTTTCAAAAGTGTTTCGAATTTCTAAGGTCCCACATTGATATATTTCGAAGATAAGATGATGAGGCTTCTAAATATTCCCATACAATAGTTTTTGGACAAGTTTAGGTCTTATATATTACATTATCTTTCCATTTTACTTAAATCGTTAAATAATGAGGTCATCGCTGCATCATCATGATGTCATAAATAATTTAATTTATTTAATGTCTAAAAATTATAAAAAAAATAATATGATGTAGGAAATCTTTTTATCTTTCTAATTAATATTTATAGACAAAAATATGATTAGTATAACCCCTTCTAAAAATTGTTTTTGTAAAACAATTTATGTTAATGTCATTTTCACCTTTATATAAAAAAAGGCATTAGAGTCATTATCTCACCCAAGTGGCTCCATGGGGACCCCTAAATCGACCCATGGGTTGTCGTGGTCGGCCATGAAACAACCAATAGGGTTAGGACATGTGTCAAGCTCATCTCATTTTATTAAAGCATTATTTTTACCTTAAACTACACTAATTACCTCTAATCGCGATTAAGAACTTAATAAGTTACTATTCACCAAAAAAAATTTATAATCTCATTGAACCACATTTTACTTCTTAATGACATCCATGTATGTCGGATTTTTGAAAATCAAAACACAATGATGGCAAAATTTCATTTAAACGGAAAATCAGTTTTTATAAGTACCACTTAGTGGTTTCACTATTCATCAAAAATTGAAGTTTTTCAGAAAATTACCAAATATTCACCCTAAGCTATATTTGATATTCCGAATTCAAAAATGAAGTCTATTTTACAAAATTCAAAACATATAAGTCACATTAATTAATTTAATAATTAATTCCCGCTGTCATGACAAATAGCGTGTTTTTATGAAACAATAAGTATCAAAAGATTGATACCAGTTTAAGTCCAATTTCAAAGTGAAATTGATTCCATTGACCACCATTGGATTAAATGGTAAAAATATATTCTAATTCCACTTCAAAACCAATTCAAAAGATAATCAAATCATATAAATAAATTATATTAAAAAGCAGTTTTGATGTAAAATGCAGTATTTTTCACTATT
This sequence comes from Viscum album, assembly GCA_963277665.1. Classification (NCBI taxonomy): domain Eukaryota; kingdom Viridiplantae; phylum Streptophyta; class Magnoliopsida; order Santalales; family Viscaceae; genus Viscum; species Viscum album. Next base: position 831,078,032 of record OY728159.1, on the reverse strand, counting down.
CATTAAAAAAATGAACATTGTCTGAAAAATACCAAAAATTCACACAAAGTAAATTTTGACGTCCCAATCATAAAGAATAAGTTTATTTTGAAAACATAGATTATAAAATTGTCAAAATATAGCTTTAAAAATGTTTTTCCATTAAAAGGCAGTAAAATAATCTTTTAAAAATATTAGTGTATTCCATGTTTAAGATTGGATTTATTTTCATTTTAAGCCTCTAAAACACTATCTAATTCATTAATAGACATAGATAAAAATATCTATTATTCATTACTTACTTGGGATGTTACAGAGTAATAGAAACCAATGAAAATAAATGGAGTTATGAAATTCATTACCACATGGTATCTTTTGAGTCAAAATCCATTTGCACAAAATAATTAAAATTGAAACCTAAAAGGAATAAATTATTAAGTAATAATGACATTATAGGTCAATGATGTAGTATGTACACTATATAAAAAAGGTACATAACATTACAATATGCCTTAATGAATGTAAATTTAGTTGACATCCCTTACCTTACACATCAGTTTGGATGAACATAATATAAGATCATATATAATGGTTTTAAAGATTTTATTAAAGTACAATATAAATATATTAGCATTTTCAATATCATATTAGATCCATTTATAACAGCTTATCACGCATTTATTAATAAGATATCATTATTTTCATTGCTTCATATAATAAATGCCTTGTTTCCGCATTTCTCCTTTTTCATGAATGATATTGTTTGTTTTAATATTATATTGTTTCATAATATATTGAATAATAGTCATGGAATTATTATAATATTTATAAATTAATTTTAATTTTAATGCAAATAATGTATACTAGTGTTGAGAAATTATGTACATTATGATCATGTAGATGGAAGACCATACATATATATGGTTAACATTTCCTTTTTTCAAAACATATTATAGAATGTATGTAAGTAATATTTTATCTATAAAAATGTTAATAATTTAATAAACACTATATAATTTTGTTAAATATATTCATATATATCATCTGTGGGGTTGGTGTGGAATAGAGAGTCACACATCTTTGTAAAGGCGGTAGTGCAGACGTACATGAATGATATTATCTTCTTTAAATGAGTTGAATGGTTTAAAATAAAAATATATATATTATATTTTCATAAATTTGAAATATTTAATTAATATCATTATGTATCGTGCATTTCACATATATTTGTTTACATTACCCTAATTAACTTCCATATAAAGATTTTTTTTTAAATGAATAACATCAATTAGTGATAAATTAGTCTGTTGTATACATAAGAAGCATTATCATATCCCCTTCAAAATGAAATGTTAAAAAGGTATCTATGATATAAAGAATCCACAGGTAAAATAGGTTATTAAAATCATATATATACTTTATATAGTTCATTATACTCAACCGTTAGATATGGTAATGGAAAAATGAATGACATCTGTTTGTGAGGTGATAGTATTCCGTTTTTTGACACTTTCATCAGGGCGCGTGCACCCGTCTATAGAGGGCACCCAGCTGTTGCCATACATTCCCATTATCCAAAGGCGGGCGGCATCTGTCCCTCATTCAGGGATGTCTTCTCCTTGATCGAAACATGATGATGGGATGTCAGTTCTTCCTTCAATGGATTCCTCCCCAAAACTCGTCACCTAGTTTAGATATCCCTTATAGAATAAGAAATTGCTATTAAAACACTTCTCGGTGTCATGTCTTCATAGATGCAGGTTAACTATGCTACTTCTGTTGGGACATTCCATGGGGTCCGGTCATTGAAGAACCCTTTAGTCGAGGGAGTAGTCACGTTGGACATCACTAGTGTGTTTAGACGCTAGAGAACCAGCATGTTCGTTTTTCTTCACCTTATTATAGGGATTCTCAAGGTGGTGGAAGCCTGAGGCATACCAATTCGAATGAGAGGAATTATATGTCATAGGCATGTCTTTGAGGTTTTCCTCAGCTTCCCATTCAAAGCACAGGGTATGCCACAGTTTGACGTCTAGCATAGATGGATCAAACATTTCATAAAACTTACTTGAGTGAATCAGATGGGTTCAACCCCTGGAGGGGAAACTGATGCCACGAGATGATCTGGCATGATCTCACTCAGATGTGGCGGCCTGGGTAAGAATCAGAATGGCGACCCAGGTAAGAATCAGGATGGATGGTGGAGAGTTGAATTAAGTGGAGTGAGAATGGGATGGAACAGTTGTGAGGATGATGATGATGTTGGGCTTGATCCATGAAGAGACTTGCTACGTATCCATGTGGCAGGGAATCAAAGCATGCATAGTTCGATGAGACGATGGGTCACTCGATGAGGCAATCCATGAAAATATACTCATGGATGGGACCCCGAAGAAGTGGATCCTCGAGGTTGGGGAATGACCTTCACGAAACACATATGCATGAGGGATAGATCATGATGAGACATGGGGGATGTGCCTGAACATCTTGGAGGCTTCCTACATATCCATGTGGATGGGATTCAAAGGCCATGTAGTTCATCTGAAGCAGGCTTACTGTCGATTGGGGACTTGAACGCCTTACCGCTGATTGGGGTGCACAACATCATACCCATAGATGGGGTCACAACGGCTTTCCCCTAGATGAGGTTGACAACGGCTTACCATTGGATGGGGTCACAATGGCTTACTGTTGGATGGGGTTGATAATGGATTACCATTGGATGTGGTGACAAAGGCTTACCACTGGATGGGGTTGACAACGGCTTACCGCTGGATGGGGTTGAACCATAAAAAGTCTTCATACGTACCCTATCTAGGAGACAAGGTTCAAACCCCATGTAGTTTAGGATGGTGGATGCAGTTTAAAGTCGTACATGAAAAAAAGGGGGCATGCAGTTTTACTTCATGCAGGATGAAGGTGGTTCGACGTGAAGGGGGTCGGAACCAATGGATTGTGGGAATGAACCTCAGGAAGGCTACCTTCATTCCATTCCATTTGCAAAGATCAAAGATCATGTAGTTTAGAATAGGTTTTGTGGAGCCGACAAGAAGATGGCCGAGACCAATGGGTGTAGGGATTGAACCTTAGAGAGGCTTCCTACGTACATTGCCTTGGGAAGGATCAAAGACCATGTAGTTCAAAATATGTTTGTGGGGCTTACACTCTTGACTCCCATAGGATTTCAAGGTTGATACTTACTCTAAGACCACATTAGTCAGGCTCGGTGTGAGAAACAAGATTCAGTAAAGGTCTGACGATCACTTCGCGGAAGGAGCGCCCTTCGGAGGTGGAGTGGAGAATACACATGGTTGGCGGCCCAAAAAATAAATAGGGTCTTACGCGTGTTTAGAAACCCAAAGATATGGATATTGGGAATTAATCCATGGTGGAGGATAGGTTGATAATAAATCCTATAGGGATTTTGCACACGATGAAGATAGGAAGAGCATGGATGCTACCTCCCTCATGAAAAGCTAAAGGATTATTCCCAGGTGGTTTCCCTATCCCCAAGAGGAATGCCGCTCCAATAAAAAGGATCTCAATCCATGTGATTATAGATTTCACTCCCATGGAGAGTAGTGGGTGTGAAGAATTACCATGATGTGGGAACCCCACATACGTCGCATGGGGCGATGTCACAGTTTAACATCATGTGGTGATGATGATGGCACATGGCAGTTTAACGTCCGGCAACTTGGATGAGGTGGGTTCACTCCACACCCCAAAGGGATTACATACCTAATACCGACCTGCCCTTAAGGAGGGAAGGGATCATCAATTCTATGATGAGGGGGTGTTATGGAGTGATCCATTGAGGGGTTCGTGTTAGCATGGTTATGAAAAAAAGCAATAGCCGTTAGCGTGCCTATGCGAAGAAGCATAAGACGAAGCAACGCAACGGAAAGCACCGCCCAATGAACATTGATGTCACTTCATGCTATCCTCTAGGGCCATACGAGAAAAGGGAGTGTGATGTAGATGTTTTGGGTGTAAGAGGTGCCCAATGATGATATCCGGAAGAGGGACATCAAACACGTGCGAAAAAGTATGCACAAGGATGGTGGGTCACTCAAAAATTGAGCAGCTACGTAAAATAGGTCGGGGTGAGTGGTCCCAGAGGTTTGTGTACAATTGGAGAGGTTTTCACACAACTGGTGTGCAGTTGAAACAATTTTGAAGAAGAGGACCTATATGCATGCAATTGTATAGGTTTGCGCAATATTTGAATGCAATTGGTACAATTATACGGAAGAGACCAGGTTTGCACTCAATTGGAGAGGTTTTCATACAATTGTCTTCCAATAAGAATAGTTTCACTGAAGGTCCCATTGTATGAGAAATTGGAGAGGTTGGCGTGGAATGGGGAGCCGATATTTTGCACGCAAATTAAATGGATTATGCAATAGGTTGGGCACACAAGTCACAACCATTGTCCATAAGAACTGGTCAAATTTTTGCGCACAAGAGGAATGGATTGCATGCAAGGGTCATGACTTGAAGGTATTTGGGTGAGTGTTAAGCCTGAGTAGTCCTGCACGAAGGCGGACCCCTGGGAAACCTCTCATGAAAAATCACGTACCAGAAATCCATCTTTTTTGCATGGGAGATGGGGATTTCGCAAGGTGGAGACAGTTTGGATTCACTATCCATACAAAGTTGAAGGTGTTCCCTTCAATTTGTAGTTTCTAAGAGCCATCAGGTCCACAAGGATGTATTCCCACGCAAAATATTGCGCTCGGGTCGAGGGCGTAAATGGTTCGCCGCTCAGAGTCACTTTTATGAAAGATTCCGCACCCTGGGTCAGTGGAGCGAAATATTCTATGGCCGGGGTTTGCGGCTCGTAATTTTCTACACCCAAGGTTGGTAGCACATAATTTTCTTGTGCCCGGGTTCATTGGAACATATTTCTCCCCACCTGCATGGAAATCTCTCTCAGATCCCACAGTTTTCCATGCAAAAGAGTAGTTTTTCTCGCTCCTCATGAATTTTTCTTTCCGCCCTTCCGGTCCTCCTGTAACTGATTGCCAGGTCGAAATATGCCTTCATTTTATCTGTAATTACTCTCTTTAGGACTTGATCACTTTTTTGGTGTCTTCAAATGCCACCCCTCAGAATCATATCGGTGAGGGGATGCATTGTTCGGATTATGAGGGAAATACCTAGATGCTTATCCTCTTGGGGTCGGTGAACAAAAAAATTGCCTCCGCACGTATAATTCCATAGTTGCACATAAAACATTTTCAAACATGAAATAATCCTAATCTATGCCTATAAGAACCCTTCTGGGAACCTCATTCCATATAGATATTTCTCATACGATATGTCATGAGCTCTCACACGTGAAATTCTTTCATTGGCTTGCAAGAAATATACGTACATTGTGCATAATTCACCATGATCAGAAGCTAATATATGAGAAGGACCTGGGTTTTTCTCACCCCTATCTCTAATTATCACGCTGCCTCCAGACTCATTGGGCCACCTCTTGATTTTTTGTGCGCCGTAGTAGTCTTTTAGCGGTGACTCATTGAGATATTCTCGGACGAAGATGGATGCTAATCGGACCGACTCTAAGAGAGAAGTTGTGTTCGCCACTCGAAGGGTTGACATGGTTTCCAACCCTGAGGTTTATGGAACCTGAAAGATTGTATCCAACAACCATACTCTCTTAAACAAGATGAACCTAGAAGAGAATGAGTATGCGCTATCTGACAACTTAACAATATGAGACATTGGTATTTTGGGAGTTGTACCCGTGCCAAGATTCGATGTTGACACACAACAGTCATGGGTCACCCGTGAGGATGACGTCCCTTGGTATAATATCTACAACAATGGTCATCCTATTAAAGAAACTTGACATATGGATGTTTATGTCATGAACACCGGGATCAGAACCATTTCAAGAGATGACCTGGCCACAGAGGATTCTCTATCCCATTACGCAAATATTTTTTGACAAAGTGACACTAATGAGACTAAAGGCTAGAAGTAGGATTGGGACCTATGGTCTAGAGGCAAAATTAAAATTTAGTAGGTCTGGGCATATTGGGTATGTCAAACATGTGACTAGTTTGGGGCTAAGCTGTGAAAATTGGGTAGTTTGAGGCCGTGTGACCGTCGTAGTTCCATTTCTTCCTACAGCATGAACCCATGCCATTGTTTTTACCCGGTGGTCCCTCGATACCAACACCTTCTTTCTCCACTATGGGGAAGTTACAATCATCCTTTAGGAAGATCATTTCCTCAGGGGAATCCCTTTGGATGGGCACCAGTATGATGAATTCCATCCGGAAGAGAATATATAGGGTGAAGGATCATGGACACCCGTCTTGACATGGTATCTGTTTGACCTGGACAAAGAGAGGCAGGCGGTCAAGGAATTTCTGAAAGAAATCCCATACTCGAAGTGGTTTAGTCAGTTTTTACAGCAAGATCTAGATGTCAAGATTCCAGTGCAAGGAAGACGATGTATGATCGTGACACAAAAGATAAAAAGAGTCCCATACTAAATGATATTAGAGGAGAGGGAATATCAACTTGGGGAATCAGTGTGAATGAAATTCAGGATCCGAACATCCGGTATTCTGGATTTTTGGTCACATTCCTGAGTGCATGGCTCCTGCTAATGAGGGACACCAGGATGGGAGTTTATCCAACAACATTGGTGATGGATTACATCATGGTTGCTAACTAGAGGTTCAATCTGGGAGTCCTTGTATTGGCCCATTTGTATGACATTCATGGATGCATTTCGAGAGGGGGTTCACCGAGGAGGATATGTGGCTCTTTCTAGATCCTTCATGGTTAGATTGTGGAAGATTGTCGTGGGTATATGCTTCCAAACATCATACGACCTCCTAGTAATGGACTTTGGACCTCCTTGTTGAATATTGCTGGGGTCATGCCGCTGACACTCAACAAAGAGGGGGTAAGGATCAGGATTATAAATTAAAAAAATTGTACATTTAGTCTGTTACCTACCCCAGGTAGTCAAATGATAGACAATGGTCATGGCTCTCTAAAGAAAAGATAATACTTCTGGATAATTAGAGATGTTGAGCTTGTGGCCCTGTTTGATGGGAAGGTCCATTGTGAGCCCTACGTGAAATCTAGAATTGTCAGGATGTGTTAATACCTCAAGTGAATGCCAATGAAAATGTATACAGTGGTCCAAGAGGTGAGGCATCCCTGTGTTCTTCTCTAAAAGTGGTTTATGTTTACAGATTTTGGCCCTAGTGAATTTATTACTTTTCCCCATACTAGATTGGATGTTGGATTTTCAATAAAACACGCCAAACATTGGGCTATGGAATATCCTGAAGGGCTTCTGTGGAATAAATTCCGACAACTCAAAGTGGCCAGTATAGAACCTGGGTAGCGTGAGAGGAGACAAGGATCTGTTAGAGAGGAAATGTCTTGGGAGAGTTGGGAAACTGGGCTAGGGCGTGTCGGGGCTACAACAGCGGGAACGTCACATGGTGTGGCTTGGCCTTCGACGTCTAGGGGAATAGGGGCTCACGAACAGCCACGCAGAGAAATCATGGAGCCTCATGGGATGCAGGTAAGGTACCTGATTCAGCCTTTCAATGATGAAATCTACCCCACACTGTTGTCGGCCTAGATGACCTTGTGGTAGTCAATGTGTACCGAAGCCCTCTAGAAAAATATACTATGTGATAGAATCCAACTACTAGAGTTTAGACTCATTTGGATTGAGGATAGGGTGAACTTCCATCATCAGTATGCATAGATGATTACTATGGATTTGTATGAACCCCCGTGGGGTTGGCATGGGGAACCACCTCTCTTGGTGATGGTAATGCTCAGCCAAGAGCATGATACATAAAAAATGCCATCTGAGGATGAAAAAAGTGATGAGGAGCCATAGGGAAGTGAGTTAGAAGAGGTGTAGGTAGAAGGAGAGTGTGTAGGAGAAGGAAAAGACATGGGGGAAGCTAAAGAGGATCTTAGAAGTGGAGGGTCCCATGGGATGGCTGACCAAGGTATTATTCGGTAAAGTGGAGAGATTGTTGTCTTTGGTGCAGATAAAACTAATCTACTAGAGTTATTCCTTATCCCTTATCTATCAGTCACCCCTTTTTTATAATCCTCAATCGAATTTCTTTATCATGCTCAGGTGCATATTATCACCGACCAAGAAACTCCACCTGAAGGGGGGGAAGAGGATCCAATGGGACATGGTGGGGAGTCGATACCCATCATTGATCTAATGAGCACTGAGAAATCAACTAATATGAAGACTCATGTAGCAACGAGAACACTATAGGCTGATGCTTTGGCCTCTTGTATGATCATCACTTAAAAACTAGTATTTATCTTCAGAGAGCTCAGCTGATCAGGGTGCTCATTGTTTTTGCAATAATCACTTCCTGGGAAGCTCATCAAGCCACCGAATCCAGGCCCTCCAATGATGCCTTAGCAGCAAGCGCATCGATCCTCTCATGACCCCCCCCCCATCAAGCTGAAGCAGCCCGAGCACTTGATGAGAAATGAGTTGTTGATACTAGCGATGTTAATTTCGGATCAAGGTTCAATGTTCGTAGGGTTGAAGCTATCGGGGCATAGGATGGAGAGGAAGGCCCCCCACATGTCCAGGAGCCTAATATCTCTAGAGTACTAGCGGAATGCCCTACAGCTGATCTTTTGTCTACATTGCATGACTATCCTCCTGCATACCCCAAGGAGAGAGATGACTATGATTTAGAAGTAGCTAACGAGGGTAGGATGACATGGCACAAGGGGTGGAAGTGCATCAAAAGCTTCCTCAGTCAACCATATGTATAATGGAGGGAGAGGATGTGATCAATCTACACCTGGTTATGCAACCTCTATGCTGGAGGGGTTGATGCACACCGTCTTCAGGTAAAAATCCATGACTATATTGCTGAGAAGATACGTGGGAGCAGCCAACGCTCCGATATCCATCTGATCTAGAAGGAGTTATGGAATACCCAGGCATTCATGAAGATGGAATAGGAGGTTCGATGCCTTAAAGGGAAGATTAAGGAAAGGGATGCATTCATTAGAAACATCTATGATCTTGTAGAGAAATTGAGGGCCCAGCTAGTGGACGCCCAAGAGCAGATAATGGAAGCGAGTCACCAAATGACCAAACATCAAACTGAACAGGCATGAGCATAGGCTAGGGCCAATGAGTTGTGCCCCGTGGCCCCTGATGAAGAGAGGGCTCTGAGGGTACGGGAAGCAATGATAGAGGCCACAAACCATATGTTGGAAACATTGGGGAAATTCATCCAAAATGCTAATCCTTAAGGGTCCTGTCTTTGTTGAACTCATAAACATATTTCTCTTTACTATCTGTTATTCTGAACTGTATGTATGAATAGATCACTCACGTGTTTTTTTGGTTTAATTCATTCAACCATAAACCTGATAAAAATAGCATTACATATTATATGCTCACCTGGGTCATGCCCATTGTGAGAAACAGAGGGTGCTCTCACTATTACTCTGTTTGAAAGTAATAGTGCCAACCAAGTTTCAGGCATCTGAGTTTTGAACAACCAAACGTAATTTTCAGAAACAAATAAGAGAGGCTCAATTAGAGTATGAGGACCTCAGAACAATTGATGTTGCATCCTTCCAATGTGCTCTAGTGGACGAGCAGGGTAACTCCAGGGGTGTTTGACTTAATCCAAACATAATGGAATGAAATGTGTGAATCAAGATACAAAAAATATGAAACACTGTGGGGATGATGTGAAAATGAAGTATAACTACTGATCATGATTGAAATATAGTATCCTCATTGCATTAGCCAAAAATTGGGGTAACAAATGAGGTCCACCCACGGAACTTTTTTGAAACACGTGGCTTGACTCGGAATGTCATCCATTAGCCTTCCAGAATGTTGGCCTAGGACAGAAGGCGATCCATTGGTCAAGAATCCATACTATTATGGGTTCTATTATGTGTCAAAGAGGATGAGGGTCCGAATAATGGGCACAAAAAGTGAGGAGTATAGAGTGATGGGTTGTTCGATGGGAGTTCAACATTCTATAAATCATGCCACCATGGTGGAAACACATTAGGTGGGCGTATCTATATCATCAGCGATCAAACATACGTCATATCAAGACCTCTTTGGCAAGAGATCTGGTGCATCCCATGATTAACATGGGGCATCCTGAACATGTTCAAGGTAGAACTACAATTTAGATTCATGCGTCAAGGACATGTGGGATTGTGCAGTTTAATGTCATACGATAGGATGAAGAGTGAAATGAAAGATCCCAGGAGGGGATTATGTGGTGTAGTAGCTATAAACCCGACGTGAATGAGAACATAAGGATTTCTCACCACATAACCAATCCCCGAAGAAAGAACTTTAGGTTAGAGGACCAAAATTGAATGTCAAGATAGGCTCGATGAAATGTGGACGAGTGTTCCTATGTACCCCATGAGGATGGGAATCAATCCATACATAGTTCTAAGAGAGATCATAGTTTAAGGTCTTAGAGCTTGGACCAGGTTGTGAAGAGACATGGGAGTCACATGGTGTAACTTTTGTAAAAACCCAACGTGAATGAGGACCCATGAGGTACAGACTACACCACATGTTCCCAAGAGAGTTTGGGTCGAGGGGCTGAAAGAGCGTATAGTATTTTAGATTCCTAGGGCTGGACCTGGAGACATTGTGTATGTACGTTCTTACGTATCTCATAAGAATGAGAATCAAGCCATATATAGTTCTAGGAGATGTCGTGCAGTTAAACGTATTGCGGTAAGGATGTAGAGTGATCTTTGTTTATATTCATAGAACTCAGACCATTGATGGTAGGGAACGCAAAAGACACATGGTGATGTGACTATGAAACCTAGTGTGAACAAGGACTTGGAGTCCAGATCACTAGGTTTTCCTTGGGGAGGTTTTAGGTCAAGGGACCGAAAACCAATTTAAGAAGGGCCCAAGGAAAATTGCACAGGCGTTCCTTTGTATCCCATAAGGATGGGAGTCATCCCATATGTAGTTCTAGGGATGGCACTGTAGGATACTAGTTCCCGTGATAATAAGGTTGTTTTGGTCTGGCACTTTTACCAAAAGAAGCAGTATATAATAGATCATGTTTGTCCTTTAGGATAAATTAGTTTTTTATGTGATGGACCCCAGATAAAAAGTACATGTATCGCCACAAGAATCAAGACGTGTGCATGCGTTCCCTAATGGTATGGTGTGTTATAAATACCAAACATGATGTCCCATCGAGCGAGGACACCACGATGTAGTGCAATTTTATCATGCGTCCACAGTTTAGGGTCATTGATGAGGTCAGCCATGCATTTTAATTTCATGTGGTATAGACGTAATAGTTTAATGTCATGTGGGAGTAGGAAAAATTCTCTAGAGTCATATGTTTCAGACATATACTGGAGAGGTGAGGTTCAAAAGGGAATGTTCATGGCATGAAAAAGAATACCAAATGTGAATGAGGATATAATCCCACATCACTCCATGTAAACTTCCAAGATAGAAACCTTGGGACCAGGGGAAAAAATGTTATAGAATATGGGGTAATAGATAGAAGGTACTAGCTCCCTAAAATGGGAGTACATGATGTGGTAATTGTAAACCCAACATGAACAAAGGCATAAGCACACACACGCTACATTATGCGGTCATATAAGTGCTATGGACTAAATGGAAGAACAGAAGAAATAATTTAATGAGACTCAAACTGGACCCAAAGTTGAGATGTCTGGGCATTCATATGTATCCCATGAAGATTGGAATCAAGATATATGTAGTTCTAGGAGAGATATTAGTTTAAAGCCTTATAACTCGTACCTGTTTGGGAAGCATAATCCTTCCACTTAAGTGTGGACCTCAATCCAATTCCTCAGCCAATGTGAGTCAAACTCGGTGTGGGAAACAATGGAAGAAGAGGTTTTCACCATACCTGGAATTCACGCCAAAGGGAAGTCAGTGAGGATCCCCGAATGATGCCTTACCACTGCTTTGTCCTCCTAACGTGAAAATGTTCACTAAGGGATAGTGAATGGAGTGTCAAAATACTATTTAATCATGATGAGGTGGAAAATATTCTGAATCATGTAACCAACATTCATGGATTGAAGGGGATGGTGTGATAATGAAAGATAAATATTGACCATGATTGAAACACAGTATCCATATCATGTGGCTTGAAATGGGAACAACAAATGACTGTCGACTGCTGACCATATATTCAATGCAAGACTTGTATCGATTTGTTGTCTGAAACCCTTGAGGACATTTTCCCCTAAGGGTAGGATAGCCCTTAGGCCTAGAATCCAAGCCATTTGGGGGTCCCTTCAGATGTGAATGATAATGGATGCCCAAATGAAGGGGTAAAATAATCCTGAAAAATGTGTTAAATCTTGTCCATGTAGAATCTGAAACACCTGGTTCTAGACCCGAGTACTCATGGGCCAATTAGTGAATCACCGAAGACGGCTGGGGGGACCTGACATAAGGGTAGAGGACTCAATGAAATGGGAGTAGGTAAAGGGAGAGAAGGTTGCTCATGAAAGAGAGGAATGTAGTGTGGTTGTTATAAACCTTACTCGAATTGGGACATAAGCCCTTACCACATTGTATACCACTCTTCTAAAAGAATGTGGGACAATGGGCCAAAATGATAGGGATTTTTCTAAGAAATGGGGCTAGACTCAAAGAAAAAATGTTTGGAAATTACTACATATACCATGAGGATAGAAATGAAGCCACACATGGTTCTATGGGTGTCATGCAGTTTAACGTCTTGACATTAAAGATGAAGATAGGGGAAATGTATCTCATCTAGGGATGTGTACGACACAATGAGTAACACGAAGTGAATGAGGACATAATGTCACACCACATTATACAACCCTATGTGGGAACATCAGACCGGGGATCGAAAAGGACAAGGCTCCTGATGCAAGTCCATGGACAAAATGTAACGGCCAACTTGTAGTTTAACATCTTATAGTGAGGTCAAATGTGATCTTTGTTTAGGTTAATAGAGCTTGGACTATATATGTCTAGTTTAATGTCATATTCATGGCACAGAAAGGGCGAATCATCATGCCTAGGGAAGACCAAAAAGCAGAAATGATGATAGAGGAAAACTGTTGATCAGCATCGCAACACAGTTTCTATATCGTGTGACCTGAAATGGGAACAAAAATGAGCGTCGACCACTGAACTTATGTGTAACTTGGGGATTATAACAACTTGTCGTTCAAAATTATCAAGGGAATTCGCCCAAACAGATTAGAGATCCATTAGGATATGTATCCATATTGTTCGGGGGCCCTTTTGGACGTGAAATATAATAGAAACCCTAAAATTTAAGGGATGGATAGAACATTTAAATGCATGTGTGGGATGAGACTCAAGGGGAGATATCAGAGTTTTGGACTGGTCCTGTGAACGAAATGTTCATGTGGTCCTAAGTATCACATGAGGATGGGAATCCAGACATATGTAGTTCTGAATGAGGCATGCAGTTTAACATCATGTGGTTAGGGCATTGGAGGAGAGAAGAATATGGGAGGTAAAATGGTGCAATCATTATAACCCTGCCATGAGTGGGGTCAAAGAAGCCTATACGAAACTGTGTGGGATCCTCCAAAATAACTATGCCCATGATGGGATAGTCAAAGATAAAATTGAGGGGATAGACTCATGATGAAGCATCTGAGCGTTCCTACGTATCCCATGAGGATGGAAATCAAGCTATACATATTTCATGATATACAGTTTAATATCTTGTAGGGAGATGGACAATTCAATTTCATTTAGGATTGAGCATTTTAATGTCATGTGGAATGAGACAGTTTGAGGTCATGTTGTACCATACATCTTAGGAAAATTATTACATGATGAAAATGGAATTGGTAAGAGGAGATATACACTCACCATCCCTGGTAACCAGAGAGTACGCTCCTTTGGAGTAAACCTTGTGAACAATGTATGATCCTTCCCATTTGGGCTCCATATTGGGTGGTTTCTTATGAGGTATCATTGGAGATTTCAGGTCCAATAACAAGTCACCTTGAAAGAAGGATCATAGGCAAGCATTCTTGTTGAAAAACCTTGGTATCTTGTTATGATGCCTTTCCAGATTGTGCAGGGCACACATCCTGTTTTCATCGAGCTCCTCCAACTCTTCCAGATAGATTTTGGCTACATTATCTGGTTCTTTCTGAACAGTGACAGCTATGCGCAATAAGGGTAATTGGATCTCGATGGACAGGATGACCTTTGTCCCATACACCAGGGAATATGGGGTCACTTGGGTAGAATTATGACCTATCATATAATAATCCCATAGTGCATTGGGGAGCTTGTCTAGCTAAGTATTATTATTCTAAGAAAATATTTTTTGTAGAAAGTTAGAGATGGTTTTATTGAACGCATCAATGTATCCATTTTCTTGCGCATGCTTGCGGGAGGTATGGTTACAACGGATATTGTACTTAGCGTACAATTTCTTCAGCTCACTTGATCAAATTTTCGTACCAATATCGGTGAGGACAGAGTGAGGGACTCCGAATTGATAAATGATGTTGGATATCCCAATTTCGATGATGGAATGGTCCTTTACCTCCTTGAATATGACTGCATTGGGCCACATGGAGAATAAATCTGTAGTTGTCATGATGTATCTACACGAGTGAGCTATCGCTGGGGGATAATGTCCCACGACATCGAGCCCCCATACCACAAATGGCCAATAGTACATGGTGGAGTGGAGAGGCTCTGGTAGCCAATGAATGAAGTTAGAATGAATTTAGCATGAATGGAACCTCTTGGAAAACTTGATGCAGTCACGGATCCTAGATGGCCAAAATTACCCTAGTCTCTGGATCTGGTGAGGTAGTTTTGGCCTGGTCTGATGAGGCCTCTAGGAACCAGCATGAACCTCATACCTGACTTAGGAAATATCGACTCCTTATGTTCAAAAAAATAGGAACCCATCAAACTCGTTCTTGTAGAGGATTCGCTCAGTACTAGGACCATGTTGGGGGGTAAACAATAATGCGCGGTGTCGGATTTTCTCACGCTCGGCACGATCTGCTGTGAAATTACCATTCAAAAGATAATTAACAAAGGGGCTACTTAGTTAGGATTCACATCAATCACTTCATCTTGTGGACCTAGGGGTTCTAAAATGGAGGCTCTGATGGTAAGTTGGTTTACCTGTAGGTCGTCGTTTTCATCTATGTTGGTAGAAGCAATGAATCTCCAGTATTCCAAATGAATAATCAAATCATCCTACATGGGATCTGCAAGTGAGGCAGCTAGGCCGGACCGGGCGTTAGTTGGACCATTCAGAGAATGTGGGACATGAGTAACTCTTGGCCAGGATGAGAACTGGGCCAGTAGCTGGAGAGTGTGCTCCAACAATGGAACAAGATTTGGATTTATGATGACATAGTCACAGTTGATCTTCTTGACGACTAGTTTGGAGACCCCTTTCACAAGAAAATGGGGCACAAAAATCTCAAGGGCCAGCTCAAGGCCAGTGATGAGAGCCTTATACTCTGCCTCTTTTTTGGTGTAGTATTTTGACAGCAGGAATGAGTATGGAAAAATGGCTTATGCCAGGGTAATGAAGATGATACCCATGCTTAATCATTTGATCCTAGGGTGATTAAGACTTCTTCCAGTGGGGCTGTGAGAAGCGCCGTTGAAGTGAAATTTCAAGAACAACATGGATTGGTCCACCGTGAGAATCGCTTCATTATGAAAATGAAGGCCGAGGGACTTGTCTGCTTGAGTTTTTTGGGAAGTAAGGATGTATTCCAATGCTTTCCATTTGATAGCCTTCTGAGGGATGAACCTGATATCGAACTGCTGGAGGATTACCGCCCATCGAGCTAGTCTACCTCTCAACATGGGGCAGTTCAGGATGTACATAAGGGGATCTACCCGGAACACATGTTGTATCTCATGATTTTTCATGTAATGTTGCAACATCTGTACTGCAAATATGAGCACATGGCAACTCTTCTCAATAATAGAGTACATGGTCTCCCGTATCGAGAAGTATGTGACTAAGGAAATAGAGGTTTTTCATCATTCCATTGTTGTTCTTTTTGGTGAGAAGAGCCCTGACAGATCGCTATAGGGCGATCAGATAAAGGACCTGCATCTTTCTAGATATTGGTGGCATTAAGACTAGAGCCTAGAGAAGATACTGCTTGATTTCCTTGAAAGAAGTCTGACACTCTTTATCCCATACGTAGACAGTGTGTTTCTTCATGAGCTGAGAAAATGGATTACACCTACTGGGAACATTCGCAATGAATCGGTGTTTTTAGTAAAACTAGAATTGGAAGCCACGAAGCTCCTGAATTTTTCATGGAGGAGACATCTGGATAATTGAAATAATCTTCTCTAGGTCAATCTCAATGCCCCTGTATCTGAAAATTATGCTGAGAAACATTCCAAATGTTACACCGAATGAACACTTCAATGGGTTCAACTTCATGTGATGGTAATGGAGGAATCCCAACACTTTCTCAAGGTCTTCGAGAAGGTGTTGACTCTGGTGATATTTTACCACCATGTTATCCATGTGACAGTCCACAAACATTTCGAGTATAGGATTAAATATGTGATGCTTAGCCCGCTGATAGGTGGCACCTGCATTCTTTAAACCAAATGGAATGACATGGTAACAAAAAGTATCTTGTAATTCCATGAAGGTTGTAGAGTCCTCATCCCCTGGGGCCATTCGTATATTGTTATACTCAGAGTACCCATCCATGAAGGATATGTCTTGGATCCCATATGTGGCATCAATCAGGAGTTCTTTCACAAGAAGGGGAAAATCTTCCTTCGGAAAGTGAGGATTGAGATCTCATATGTCGATGAAGACTCTAGTTTTTCCATTATTTTGCCTAACCAGCACAATTTTGGCTAGCCATTTTTTTTACAAGACCTCCTTGAAGAAATTGGCTCTAATGAGATTATCAACTTCCACCTCTAAAATGGCATCGTGAGAAGGGTGAGTCTTTGTGGAAGGCTTCTTAAACCCTCGATGATTTTCTGGGAGACCAAGGTGGTGGACTGCTACCTGAGGATATAATCCTATAATCTTGTTATAACACTAGGAAAACACATCATGGTGTAGTTTTAGGAAGTCCATTTATTGATATTTCTCATCGAGGGGCATGGAGGTGCTGATTAATGTGGGTTTCAGGGTTTCCTCGCTAATGAGGTACGCCTATACCAACTCATCAACCGTGGCGAAGACTCCCTCCTCAAAGGTGGGTGGAGCATCCTCTAAATCCCCTTAATCGCTTATGTAGGGGGATCCCTCAGTGGGAGAAGTATCTTATGAGTTGGTTTCTACCTATTGGAGCTCATTGTCTGCCGATGTGGCAGTGGACACTTCATCGGGGAGCTCTTGTGCTGCCGTGACCATAATGATGAAGCATGTCGATCTTATCCCATCTGGCCTTCGGCACTAGGGTTTTTCTTTTGATATAAAATAAATAGTGTCACATCTACATGATCTGGTTCATTTTATACCATCAAAACAAGAAACTATATTGTATTTGTTGATTCCATGGGGTAGAATTTCCAATACCTTATGTGAGTAGGAGGTTTCGGGATCAGCTAAGACTGAATGGTATAGGAGTTCGAGGTGATTTCTCAGCGTCACATAGACTTGGGAATGTATTCCCCCCTCTCCATAGACATAATGAAGCATTGTCCCATATCCTGGGTTGTATCCTCAAATCAGGTGATTGGAAAGATGTAGGTGTCATCTAGATCTATCCATGGGTCGGTCGGGGTCATGGCATGCTCAACCTCGTAATTATGAATCCACTTTCCTTTTCTCTTGTAGTAGACAACATCCAAATAGAAGGCTTCACAAGTAGAAAAGGGAGACACATCAAATTGAAGCATGCCACTCAACCATTAATGGAGTACTTGAGGTACTATTGATTTTTTGATAGAACTGTTGCATGCAGGTGGAGAAATGGTCTTCCCATCAATGAATTGTAAGCCGTATATTGGGAGAGAACCATAAATTTGGTGCTGGAATCTAAGACAACAAACTGGTTCATCAAGTGGATCTTACCGACTAGGGTCTTTTCCATCTTATCATAACCTTTGATTCTTAGGTCTGAAGGACTCAAAACATCTTCAGACAATCCCATTTTTCATAGTGTCCGAGTCAGTATTCGGTTGATCCAAGAGCTTGTGTCAATGAGACAGTGACGAAACTCCATGACATTGAACTGGCCGGTGATGTGCAGTGGGAGAATGTGCCCCTATATGGGAGAACATTAATTTTTTCATGATAATGAGATGAGGGCCTGACATTAAACATTCTCTACTACCTCAGCATGAAAGGCTTCTATGACCGCTACCTCGTTCTCAAAATGGCGTGGTCTTCTTAAAGCCTCTACGAGGGTCTCACACATATCTGACGATAGGTGAATGGCTTCACAGATGGAGAGCCATGTTGGAATGCATGAATGATTCTTGATAACATTGTACAATCATGTCAGGAGTGAAATTTTTCTTCTAGAAGGTCCCTCCATGACAGAAGGTATGGTAGGCCCAACTATCTGGACTAGAGAATAATTGGTACTAAGAATATCCCAATGCATTCTAGTTGAAGCCTACATAGTGATTACCAGATGAGGGCCAAATGAATGAGACCGGTATGTATCTAGTTGTGGCTGGTCACAGTGTGGTCGGGTTGGCTCTTCCTGATCCAACAACATGAACGCCGAAAAAGGAGTTCTGATGCCACCAGATGAGAAGGTTGTGTGTGCTGAGCTCTGTGTTGAGCATGTTGCCTTGTTTCTGTAGAATGCACTTCATGGATGGAAGTGCTGACTGAGCCAATCCAATGACAAATAAATCCACGACTCCGTTGACAGTAACAATGGTTGGGGATATTGGGAGAATCTACATGGAACTCCCCAACATCAGGAATCATGTTTGGGTTTACCAGATCTATGGTATTAATCGAGGAGTTCCCTTGACGATCACTCGAAGAGTCTTCCACTACTGGACGGATTCTTGGATGGATCTCCATATCCATGGGAATAAAGTCGTCGAGACTATGGGACGATGATGGAATCGGTGGGGGATTTGGCTTTCCCTTACAGTGCCGGTGTTTTATCTTCTGGGAGTAGAACGACTTAAATGATAGTACAGAAGTAGTTGTTGTAGCATCTGAAGGCTCTAAATGATTCAGGCATGCACATATAACCCCATGGTCATGGGTGACTATTTTATAAGTTATCCATTCTTCATTCTTTTGTGACCCGCAACTGGACACCTGATGTCACTCGCCCTCATTGTCGTTGATGCTGTCTGACCATAATAAGTTCCTTGCCACATGTGCTGGGGCTTAGCACAACCAAACTATGTTGTTATCTAGCTAGTCTTAAAGATAGTCTTTGAAAACATAGGACTGTGCGAGGTTTCTCCCCCTGATCTCATGGTTGGGGCAGTAATTAGGGAGATCAATGAGGTTTGCCACTTCTGGCCTCTTGCACTCTGGAAAACATACAATCCCCTGTTCTAGGGCACTTCAGAAATAACTAGGGACCTGGACCTCACTGAACAAGTAGCTCCATTTCATCCTGTGTGGAAAGGGGGTCTTAGAGCCTAACCAAGATGTGGGGCTGGAGGATCCTTTGAGGAGGTCTAGCATGGTTACCTTTCCTAGGTGGTGGAGGAGCATTGCGATGGGGTGCCTGCCGAATCCGAGTTGGGCGTTGCTGGTCCGAAGGTTGTGCCTAAGGTGGGGGGCCTCTGCGAGGCTATGGAGGTGGCTCCACTAGTTACAACTCTAGTTTCTTGGAGGCCTCAATTTGAGGCACTATAGCGGTATCAACCCTGGAATCCCTTCTTGTAGGGATTGCAGGAGGCAATGAAAATTCTTGCTTATCTTACTGCAAGGCTATTGACGCTCCTTTCATCACAGAATCTAATGATTGGAAAAGAGGAATATCTGAGCTCAAATTGATTCAACCTTTGAAGAAAATATCAAAAATAGAAAAAGGCATGAACAAGGGATCAAAAGAACCTGTGTCGCGCAAGTTCTATCACTGTCGCACAAGTCCACTTGCGCGACGCCTCATGGCCGCACAAGTGACTTGCGCATCCTAAGTGATAACCGCCCGGTAACCACCCGGGGACTTCTCCTGCCTATAAATAGACCCTGTGGGCCCCCCATTCGAGGATGATTTTTTCAGAAACTCAGATTTGAGCTCCTCGTGCACTAGTCACTTCTTAAAGCTTCTGAAACACTTCTAAGGTAATTTCTTACCTAGAACGGAAGATCTAAAGAGGGGGAGGAAGGCCTAAGTGTTGAAACTCTTCATCATTTTCATGCCTGAGTGGCCAGCCCTTAAGGGAAAATTGCCACACTTGCACGCCGCCTTACTCCTTCATTAGATCTTGCACGCCCCTCTTCTAGAAGAACCTCAAGAGGATTTTAAAGGATTTAATGAAGATTCGCTCAAGTATTACCCTGCTAAATAAATGTTGCGCAAGTACATCATGTTTCGCGCAGGAATATACCTATGCGACCAAAACATGCGTGCCCACGTAGTAACTGCGCGCCTGCCAGGACTTGCGCGCCCCTGCCTTTTTGGGTGCCTTTCTTTCCGATTTCACCTATCCTAAGCCATTACACCTTTCCTATTCAACATTCAGTCTTCAAGACACTCTTCAAAGCCATTTTATTGCATGATTTCATTATTTTAATTCCTTACCTAAAAGGAATTTTCTAAAATATCTCTCAAAACCTAGTGATTTATACATCTTTATGTCACTAAAGATTGAGATTTCATTCATTCAACCTCATCCTTTAAGATAAGAGAATCCTTAACCTGGGTCTCCTTTTTAAGAATAATCCCCAGTCATAAGTCCTCTAATATGGGCATCCTCTTTAGGAGTAAGCCCCAAGTCCCTTAATTTTTTGGCATCCTTTTAGGAGTAAGCACCAGATCCCCTAACCTGGGATTCCTTTTCAGGAGTAAGCCCCAGTCTCAAATATGGGCATCTTCTTTAGGAGTAAGCCCCAATTCTTAATGTTCCCAAATCTGGGCATCCCCTTTAGTAGTAAGCCGCAAGTCCCTCCATTTTTGGGCATCCTATTTAGGAATAAGCCCAAGATCCCTTAACTTGGGCCTCCTTTTCAGGAGTAATCCCCAGTCCCCTAATTTGGGAATCCTCTTCAGGAGTAAGCCCCAGTCCCCTAATTTGGGCATCCTCTTCATGAGTAAGCCCCAAACCTTAATTCTCTTAACCTGGGCCTCCTTTAAAGGAATAAGCCCCAGTCAGAATCCTTTATCCTGGGTCTCCTTTTCAGGAGTAAGCCCCATTGATAATTCTCTTAACCAGTCATATGTTACCCTTGATTTGGGATTCCTTTTCAGGAGTAAAACCCAAGTTATAGTATTCAAAATCTCCATGAAGCACATATACCTTTATAGACCCTGTTTCTATATTTCTTCCCTAAAGTAAATCCAAACCATTCATTTATCTGGGCAGTCATACATACATATTCCCCATATTATTTCTTATGATTGCATCTTTCATGGAACAATTGTCTAATTTTTACCAATACCTCTTGTTTCTCACACCGAGCATGTCTCACGTGAGCATAGAGTGTTAAAGTAATTGTCACATCCTTCATTGAGCCATCAATCATAGACATCATACTCCATTACTTAAACTACATGGGTTCTGATTCGTTTTCTAAACAAAGGATACATAGGTATCCCGTCTACGGGTTCGATCCCAACTCTAAAATAATCCATGTCCTTCTGAATGACAATAAACTTCAAGTGCCCCGCTGAGTGGCTTTAAAACTAGCATGGTCATCATAATGACCAAGTGACATCTGTATAAATGTGTCGAAGGGTACCATTGACCAAGAATATCTAACAAATACAGATGATTCTCTATCGATGAAGAACCTCGAATACATACAAAAGATTCTCTAAATTTCCTAAATATTTAATCATTGATTGTTAGAGCTGAAGGAAAGCTCATTTTATAATTGGTAATGTAATAAGGATTCACTAACATAACTTAAATCTATAAAGAGTGTCCCGGAGTAGACAATAATTCCCCTAAAAAAGGTGTGATGAGTCCGACCTCCCATCCTCTCGTCCAATGAAAATTCCTAAGCCTCATCAATCCACAAACTAATGAGCACCTACCTTTGGAAAGTAGGTCCGAATAGATGTGGAATCATTGGATGTTTCCGGTTCTGCGAACAAACCCATTAGAAACCGATCTGAATGTTTGAACCTCCCATCAAGGCAGTCATCCCCGGATTCTGAGGGAAACAAAAAACGGTGAACCCAACGTGAATCCTTAACCAAGTTAAAATGATGTTTTACCTATTTGTTAGGACACTATTTAAAACTCAATGAGAGGGCCAACAAAAACAATCATTGACATATGTGCTCATCCAAAAGATGTAGTGGATGAATTTATCTTGATTACGTCTGATATATCAAACATGCACTGTTTTTCCATGATCTTCTGCATTTCTAGAATGGTTGCCCTCAAGTTCACTCCTGTGAATACTACTGCTGTAAATGCCACTGTTGCTACTCTTGCTGGATCGTTGTCCGCTCTTAGGACGATATCACCTACTCAGTGTCTTCAACGCTGGGTACCAAAAACACTAGTTAAGGAGTACCGTCAACATGGTACCATCCCAACTCTAGAGGCTGCCCGACAATCCCTCCAAGTAAATAACTCACATCGGTCGTCCGGACAATGACGACCAGTGATCAAGAATCAGGCGGTGCTGACTATCGTCTCCAACCGTTTCGGGTCGTTATCCCCGGAACGCAATCACCATTTGCTCCCTTATTCTCGAGAGGTGAATGAGAAGGTCCCTCAGGAACTTAATTCAAACTGATAGGGGTCCTTCCTGAGGGATCCCACCAACAATCACCGCCAGACTCGTGCAGCAGTGTGCCCTCAACATGATGAGGGTACCGACTCTAGGCGTTCGGCTCAGGTTCCTCGAACCCAAGCAAGGAAGACGAACCACTAGAGGTGGAATCTATTCAATAGTGAGAAGGTTCTCATCTCTGCCATCTCCGGAGAGGTACAACAACCTAACTTGGTGGCAAGCAATGAGCAGGCACATACGCCTGCCCGTTTTAATTCTGCTGTCCAGCAGACGCGTCTGGCAGCATCACGCCAATCCCGCCAGGCAATTCCGGCAGAGTACTATAGGCATGAATATACATATGTTTATACATCATCAGCTAGTCAGCAGGCTCATCTGGCTATATATGATAGATCTCGTCAACAACGTTTGGCGAAGTGCAATCAGTAGCTACATACACCTGCTAGTATTAATCAATCCTACCAACAGTCTCGCTTGGTTGCATTCGGAGAAGTTAGTCGGAAAGCCCCGACAACAAATAGGAGGCAGACTCAACTCTCTGCCCCCACATTTGAGTACTGTCAGGATTCACTAACAGGAAATGGAGGACAGGAGCAGACACATACACCTACTCCAAGCCCGGAATGGATGAATATTCATGTTTCGGAAAATGAGGTCACCAAGAATATTCTATCAATGGTGAAAGAGCAGAAGCAAATCCCTGCTCATATTCTGGATGCTTGCCAGGATATTATAACAACTTTCGCATAATCTCAAGGAAAGACACATAAATCTATCGCTACCAGTGGAGTGATACATCGGAAATTAACTCCGTAACAGACACACACATCTGTTCCAGTCCAAGAGGGTTATGGGGCATACTCCCCCATATGATACGGATGACCAAGTCAGGAACATACACCTGATTTGAGAGTAGATCGTCAGACTAACTTGAACATCTTTCCTGATCAGGCACATACAAATGCTCAGAGCATCCACTTTCGTCAACAAGTGGTTTCCAAGGCGAGTAAGAAGGCATCTAAGAAAAAGACCCGCCCAACACAGTCAGGAGATCAAGAGCCAATATGTAACAAGGCCTTGCTCGATGCTGGAGTTCATGAAGCTCTTAGAAAATTATCAGTTGGAATTCAAGATTCTACTCCCTCAGTTCCCAATAATGGGAACATTATTTCCGAAGGTCTTTAACAGACACTTCTTCATGAAGGCTTGCTTTATGAAAATTCGGTCGGTCTGGAAGTTTCATCTTCAGATGAGAGCCACAGGAACCCTCTGTGTGGTCAAAAGACCAATGAGAAAGAGATCTCATCTTTTTCTGTAACCCATTATGGTGGTCCTCCCCACAATGATGAATTTCACTGCGAAAGTCCTCTCCGTAGTAGTGATGCACATTACCCGGAAAATGCTCTAGTGGACAATGTAGTGCTGAGAAAGCCCTCTTATCTTGAGGCACTTGCAAATGCGAAACTAGTAATTTCTGAAGCTTCATCACTAGTAGGTAAAATACTTTCTCAATTAGAAGATAGCCCAGTGTGTAGGTCATTCTCTGAACCACCCCTCAGTCATGCATCTTCTAGTTTGATCAATAATTTCTCTACCAATCATATTGAATCCAATTAAGAAACAAGGAAACACCAACTCTGGTCAAATCAGGTAGAAGAATATTCATAAAATGATAAAAAGGAAATGCTGAATATGAGAAAACAACTGGAGAAAGGTGAAGTGCCAGTCATGTTTTGGCCTCTGGTTGAATCTTAGTATAATATTCCAGAAATGTTGATGGAAGATGAAATTCATGATATTCATCTCAACATATGGAAAACTATTTTTCAGTTGACGGAAGATGAAATTCATGAAATTCATGATATTCATCTCAACATCTTCTAGTTCTAAATGCATTGTTAGCTTCATCAAGCCTAACATCATTACCAGATTTGGTGTCCCACATACCATATTGATGGAAAATGGCACAAATTTTTGTTCATCTGAGATGAAGAAGTTGTATCAAGAATACAACATCAAATCCAACCATTCATCTCTGTATCATGCAGCGGCCAATGGCCAGATAGAATACATTAACAAGACTCTTTCAAATATACTGCAAAAGATGGTGGATAAAGATAAGAGGTTATGGCCTAATAAACTCTTTCATGCTTTATGGGCTTATCGGACTACCACCTGCACTGCAACTCGGTCAACTCCATATTCATTGGTATATGGAACGGAATCCATCTTGCCCATTGAAGTTCAACTACCCTCACTCAGAGTTTCCATTTTTATCAATCATCTACAGATGAACAATCTAAAAAGCGATTGAATGAATTGGAATGGTTAGATGAGAAAAGATGGTGCACTTTGCACCACTTGGATGTCTATCAGAATCTAATAGCATGAGCTTTTAACAAAAAATGTTCATCTTCGTTCATTCACTCAGGGAGAATTGGTATTAGTTCTCATAACTCTAATGATACCAGGAATGAAACCTCCCAAGCTTGAGCCATAATGGGAAGGACCTTATTCAATACATAGGGTCTACTCCAATGGATCATATTCATTAATCTCAATGGATGGGGAACTCATCACTACTCCAACCAATGTCAGCTTTTTGAAGAATTATTTTGTATAAACTGCAAAGTCTGTAATTTGTCCCCACAACATAACACTAAACTGTACGACACCAGTTCGTCTTTGATATATGACGTTAAACTATACAACAACGGTCCAAGCATATGACCCTAAACTATTTGCACATACGTCCAACATGACGTTAAACTATGTCACCTTCATCGTCTTAGCTACATGACGCTAAACTATACAAAAGTCCTTACATTCGTCCTACATGACATTAAACTGTACTTTGTCCCCGCAACATGACACTAAACTGTGCGGCACCAGTTCATCCTTGCTAAATGACGTTAAACTATACAGCAACGGTCCATACATATGAACTTAAATTATTTTTACATTCATCCCACACAACGTTAAACTGTAAAAAAGCTCCCTAAATGGTCCAATATGACCTTAAACTGCAACTAGGTCCTGTATGACATTAATCTCCATCATCAACGGTCCATGCATATGACCCTAAACTATTTGGAAGTCCCTTACGTCCAGCAAGACGTTAAACTGTGACGTCCTAACTACATGATGCTAAACTGTATAAAAGTCCCTTACGTCTGAAAAGACATTAAACTACATAATCATCAAAGGTCCTATATGACCTTAAACTACACCACTGTCCAGCATGACATAAAACTGCACCATCCACGGTCCATGCATATGACCTTAAACTATTCACACTTTCATCCAACATGATGCTAAACTGTATCATCCCTTTTTCATCCAACATGACGTTAAACTGTGGAAAAAATCCCCAATGCATCCAACATGAAGTTAAAATGGTGCACTCTTTTGTCCTCACTGCATGACATTAAACTGCACAGTCCCCCCCCCTTTCGTCCAACAAGATGTTAAACTCTATTGTCCCCATCATCCTAACTACATGACGCTAAACTGTACAGAATGTTCGTGATACGTCCTACATGACATTAAACTATATTTTGTCCCTGCTACATGACACTAAACTATGCAGCACCAATAGTCCTAACTGCAAGACTTTAAACTGCATAGGCCCTTTATATGTACTACATGACATTAAACTATGCATCGTTAAGGATTTTTTTACCTCTTGTGTCTCACACTGAGTATGACTCACATGAGCTTAGAGAAAACCTCAACCATAACACTTTCTCTGGGCCGCTAACCATGTGTATGTCCTGACATCATTTTTTTAGGTCATTGTCCCCAAGAACAACTTGATCATTAATTCATTATTTAATTGAACTACACAGACTTTGATCCTTTCCTTCTAGGTTGGGTATGTAGGAAACCTCCCAAGGTTCAAGCCCAAAACCAATCTATTCACGTCGGTTCATCTCTATCTCATACGATGATAATTTGTGAAACTGCCCTTAGAATCAATATCATTACATTGGTTCACTTTCGTCCTTGTTATACAATGTTAAACTATAAAACACTTTTGTCCAGTATGAAAATAAACTACAAATTTCTTTGATACCCTCACCTGAGAGGGAACCATTATTTTCATTGATTTTTTTCAATCATGTTTCATTTCAAAGACTACGTACATACATGGAAACGCCCAAACCTTTTATCTTGTGTTAAACCATCATTTCACTAAAGTCCCCTTTTACCCTTCACATGTACGAACCAAATTTGTACAAAGGGTAGTTATAGAACAACGTGGACTTGATTCCCATCCTTATGGGATACGTAAGAATGTTCGAGTGTCCCTCAAATCCAGTCCCAAGTCTTTGGGCCTAACCCCAAATTCCACTTTCAGTCCCTTGGCTGAAAAGTCCCCATGAAAACACACACTGTGTATTTCTTACAATGGTCCAAGCTCTAGGATCCTAAACTAAGATCTCTAATCCTTTTGTCCCACAGGACATTAAACTGTAGTTTAAGAACTACGTATGGCTTCATTCTAATCCTTATGGGATACATAGTGAAGTCCAACATTTCAATTCAGGACCTAGCCACAACATGATTATGGTTAACATTGATCTATGTATCTCTGTACACATTGAACAATACCCATCTTTATGTGTTATAATCCTAACCTTAAATATTTTTAGATCCTCATAACCCTTTTCATGACTTCTAGTCACAAAAATTTCAAACATCTGAGAGTTCTTTTGTTTGACTATGCAGCACGTCCCTATAGGCGTCCTTGCATAAACAGTCTACATAACAGACTTGTTAGCCAAAAGATACTTTTATTTGACTATGCAGCCAATGCCCTTAGGTGGCCCTGCATAATTCAACCCCCTAACGGGTTTGTTGGATAGTGGTAAATTCATTCTTTGGAAGAATGCCTCTTTTGTCCTTATTTGTCTTAAATGACAGTATGTAGGGATCCACAAAAATGGACATCCCTAACATATTTGTCCCATATCCCTTTTCATGATCTGAAAGTATTCAAGTCTGTGGTTTATATTCTCCTTCCTTACGTTTGGGTCAGACCTTCGTAGGAGTGGTATTCATCCAGTTCTTCGATAATTTTTTTGGAAATATTTTCTCCATATTCAAGTACCTTTTTCCATACAGCAAACTCTATACTTTAGAAGATTTGAATCTCTATAAACATTCACTGGCTTTTATCACTATGAAAGTAAATTTATTAGAGTTCTTTTTCCTGACTATACATCACATGCCCATAGGTGGCCTTGCATAAATAGTCTACATAACAGACTTTTTAGCCAAAAGATACTATTTTATTTAACTATGCAGCCAATGACCTTAGGTGGCCCTGCATAATTCAACCCCCTAACGGGTTTGTTAAATAATGGTAACTTCATTCTTGGAAACTACTTCTTCTAATGCCTTTTATCTCTTTTTCATATCATTCCACAGATTCAAATATTTTTAAGTCATAGCTTACATATTTTCCCTCATACTTAAGTATGGCACTATGTCTTCAGATGAGTTTCCAAGGAATTGAGTCAATTCTAATCCATTTCGGTCAAAGCTATTTCGACCTTAAACATTAGCTTTTTTATGTCTGACGTGCATGACTTTAAACTACCCATAAAAGACAAGGGAACTCTAAATAAATTTCAAGTTCCCAGCTCACTAAACATACATTTTTGTATGATATAGGTAACATTGAGAAATTAAAAGGTTTGAAGTTTTTAGGGTTATTTACATTAATCCTAGTAAAAATCAAACTATGCTTACTAGGCTCATTGGCATAGGTAAAATCTAATGCATATAGAATAAGATAATGTAGGTACAAATAATTGAAGGTGAAAGTGTTTTTCATTGATGCCCAAGAGTTAGAAAGACATCCAAAGACTGGAGTCTCTTCTCTTTTTCAAGAATTACAAGAGGCTTTCAACATAACTCTTCATTTTCTTTATAGCACCCCGAGCATCATCAGCAATCACTTGGAATTTATTCATTCAACTGGATAAAATAAGAGATGCAGTGATACTAGCTCTTCTTGGAACAATTGTAAAAAGATGTTCTTGAGTGCGGTTTGAGAAAATTTTCTGCTGGTCAAACAGTGACTCTGTTTCTGTCCAAGAGACTTGGAAGATGGATACATGGATTTGAGAATAGAGCATTAGAAGTAAAGATCCATTTGTAGAGAGTACTCTTTTCATATATTGCTCAAATACCATGTTTGTCTTCTCTCCACCAACAGGCAGTGGAAAACATTTCATCCCATGGGTTTGCCATTTTCATATCTGCAAGGAAATGACATGGAGGAAGAATTTGAAAGTTCACACCATTGTTGTTGCTCTTAATGAACAGCATAGCAAAAATGAAGGAGTAGCAATGCAACTGCATTTCAGGTGTATAGTTCGTTGCATAAAGAACATTGACTCCTTGCAGATGACCATGACCATATAGAGGCAGGTAGATTCTCTATGGGAAATTAAGATGATATTTATTCAAGTACTTAGCCAGATCTGGGAGAGTGTTGTCGCAGATATCATAGTAATCATGGCCAATGATGTTCATCATGTCATCAATCTTCTTGCTAGCCAGTTCATCAGACATTTTAATCCCCTTAGGATCCATTGAATCTGCACAAATGATGAATAAATTAAACTCTTAAATGGGTTTATTTTTTTGTGTGAATGAATTCAAAAAAATGGCTAAGTCATTAAGGCGTGCAAGTCTAAACATGACGCGTAAGTGTTCGTGTGCCGCGCTAGTTTTTGACGCGCAAGTATAAACCGCGCAAGTAAAAATACCTATACAGTAGCACGGCATCAAGGAAAACACTGGAAAACAGAGCAACATGTGCGGCTAAGGTGACATGCGCGGCGAGAGCTCGAAGGTATAAAGTCCAGAAATCCGGATGCTTGTACAGAAGTGAGGCCCTCTATTTATAGACGCGTCCAATAATTTGCGTGCCTACACCCAGTGCGCCCAGGCCCTGTGCGATGCGCACTTGCACATTGCCCTCTGCACCATCAAGACTTGCGCGCCACCTTTCCTTTGGATGTCTTTGATTTCCTCAGAGTCAAATCCTCATTTCTTTCAGATCCAACTCTAAGGGGGGACTTTTTTTGACGCTCCTTTCATCACAGAATCTAATGATCAGAAAAGGGGAATATCTGAGCTCATAGTGATTCAACCTTTGAAGAAAATATCAAAAATCGACAAAGGAATGAACAAGGGATCAAAAGCACCTGTGTCGCGCAAGTTCTATCACTATCGCGCAAGTCCACTTATGCGACGCCTTATGGCTGCGCAAGTGACTTGCGCGACCTAAGTGATAACCGCTCGTTAACCACCCGGGGTCTTCTCCTTCCTATAAATAGACCCTGTGGGCCCCCCATTTGAGGAGGATTTTTTCCAAAAACTCAGATTTGAGCTCCTGGAACCCTAGTCTCTTCTCAAAGCTTCTGAAACACTTATAAGGTAATTTCTTACCTAGAACGGAAGATCTAAAGAGGGGGAGGAAGGCCTAATTGTTGAAACTCATCAACACTTGTGCACCTGAGTGGCCATCCCTTAAGGGAAAAGGGCCACAATTGCGCACTGCCTTACTCCATCAATAGATCTTGCGCACCCCTCTTCTGGAAGAACCTCAAGAGGATTCTAAAGGCTTTAATAAAGAGTCGCTCAAGTATTACCCTAATGATTAACCGTCGTACAAGTACATCATGTGTCGCGCAAGCATATACCTACGCAACCAAAACTTGCTCGCCCACGCAGTACCTGTGCGCCTGCCAGGACTTGCATGCCCCTGCCTTTTTGGGTGCCTTTACTTCCCATTTCACCTATCCTAAGCCATTACACCTTTCCTATTCAAGATTCAGTCTTCAAGACACTCTTTAAAGCCATTTTATGGCATGATTTCTTGATTTGACTTCCATATCTGAAAATAATTTTGTGGAATATCTCTCAAAACCTAGCGATTTATACATCTTTATCTCACTAAAGATTGAGATTTCATTAATTCAACCTCATCCTTTAAGATGAGAGAATCCTTATCCTGGGTCTCCTTTATAGGAATAATCCCCAGTCATAAGTCCTCTAATATGGACATCCTCTTTAGGAGTAAGCCCCAAGTCCCTTAATTTTTGGGCATCCTCTTAGGAGTAAGCCCCATATCCCCTAACATGGGCTTCCTTTTCAAGAGTAATCCCCAGTCTCAAATATGGGCATCTTCCTTAAGAGTAAGCCCCAATTCTTAAAGTTCCAAAATCTAGGCATCCTCTTTAGTAGTAAGCCCCAAGTCCCTCAATTTTTGGGCATCCTATTTAGTAATAAGCCCCAAATCCCTTAACCTGGGCCTCCTTTTCAGGAGTAATCCCCAATCCCCTAATTTGGGAATCCTCTTCAAGAGTAAGCCTCAGTCCCTTTATTTGGGCATCCTCCTCAGGAGTATTCCCCAAACCTTAATTACCTTAACCTTGGCCTCCTTTTCAGGAATAAGCCCGAGTCATAATCCTTTAGCCTAGGTCTCCTTTTCAGGAGTAAGCCCCAGTCATAATTCTCTTAACTAGTCCTAATTTACCCTTGATCTGGGATTCCTTTTCAAGAGTAAAACCCAAGTTAGAATATTCAAAATCTCCATGAAGCACATATACCTTTATGGACCCTATTCCTGGATTTCTTCCCTAAAGTAAATCCTAACCTTCATTTATCTGGGAAGTCATACATACATATGCCCCACATTATTTCTTATGATTTCATCTTTCATGGCACAATTGTCTAATTTTTACCAATACATATTGTTTCTCACACTGAGCATGACTCATGTTAGCTTAGAGTGTAAAAGTAATTGTGACATCCTTCTTTGAGCCATCAATCATAAGCATCATACTCCCTTACTCGAATTACGTGGGTTCTGATTCCTTTTCTAAACAAAGGATACATAGGTAGCCCGTCTACGGGTTCGATCCCAACTCTAAAATAATCCATGACCTTCTGAATTACAAATAAACTTCAAGTGCCCCACTGAGGGGCTTTAAAACCAGCATGGTCATCATAATGACCAAGAGACTTCTGTATAAATGTGTCGAAGGGTACCATTGACCAAGAATATCTAAGAAATACATATGATTCTCTATTGATGAAGAACCTCGAATACAAACAAAAGATCATCTAAATTTACTACATATTTAATCATTGATTTTTAGATCTGAAGGAAATCCCATTTTATACTTGGTAATGTAATAAGGATTCACGAACATAACTTAAATCTATAAAGAGAGTTCCAGAGTAGACAATAATTCCCCTAAAAAAGTTGTGATGAGTCTGACCTCCCATCCTCTCGACCAATGAAAATTCCTAAGCCTCATCAGTCCACAAACTAATGAGCACCTACCTTTGGAAAGTAGGTCCGAATAGATGTGGAATCATTGGATGTTTCCCATTCTGCGAACAAAACCGTTAGAAACTGATCAGAACGTTTGAACCTCCCATCAAGGCGGTCATCCCCGGATTCCGAGGGAAACAAATGCTTCCTCTAGGCACTGATCCTTATCAAAGAACTCTCGGAATCCCCCAGGATAGTTTTTGGGTTATAGGATAAGTGACTAGTTATTTCTTAAAATTATCTACACACATCATTAGTAGATGCTCTAGAGTCAGCATCACGTCAAGGAAATATGTGATTCCTTTCCACCGGGTGACAAAATCGACAATACATTCATCAAGAATGTGCTTGCAATTGAAGAGGTACATGATACTCATCTTCTGAGTGTTGGAACTGAACAGGTAGAGAAATTTCCTATGGAGGTCTTCCCAGCTAGCTACTGATCTAATGGGGAGTTTGTTGTAGCAAACAAATGTAGCCGCTTCCAATGTCTTCACGAAACACCAGTGTTTGGCGGCTTCCTACTATGTTGGGGTTCCCAACACTGGGCCACACCTTGAGATAAAGTTGTCCAGGTGCTGTACTAGGTCCCATGCCCAATTTAAAGGGCAAAAGGTGGGATTCGCAAAACCCAGGGGTGATGGCATATTGTCCATTCATGCTGGATATGGCTTTCCATCAAGCATGATTGCCACTTGTCGAGTCTCTAAGGATTTGAGATGAGCGATGAGTTCAACCTTTGTATAATTCTGGTGGTGGTTCCTCTCTTAATTGGGATCCCTCACCACCCGTGTTTTAGTGTGTTATTCAACATGATAAGCAAGCACAACGTCTTGTGGAGCGGCTAGTGGAACGACATGTGGGGCAGCTGGGGAAACATGAGCTGGGTCCCGAGTATTTTCACGTCATTTGTCCCGAGTATTGTCACGCCAATTTGGAGGATTTGGTGAGACAAACCACACACACTTGCCATGTGTTCAGTCTGCATCCCTATCTATGCGGGTTGGAAGGTCAGATTCATCTATATGTTGTTTGCTGAGGGGATGTTCTGCATGCCCCTGCTTCCCCGACTAAGGATCTCTGTATTCTATGAATCGAACTACAGTGCATTAACCAATGAGGTCATTAACCATTTTATTTTTTTTCATCATGTTGCTGGTGCAACACAGCTTTTTCAGGGTCTTCTTATACCATATGCACTTTGCTAGATGGGCTATATGGTTTCATGTAACCGATGAGTTCTTTTCCCTTGTTGGGACTCTGAATGAGAACTACTGCCTCTATGGGCACTGGAAGACCAATTAGATTCCTTTTTTGATGAATAATCCTTCTTGACTGATTAAATAATTGTGAAACTCCTCGGGGGGAAGTCCTCTCCAAGAAGCTCTAGCTCGGTCTCATCCTCTGGCGGGTCAGCCATGTTAACTATGACCATACCTGTTGGCATATCCTTTATGTTTCCTAGAAAATAATGATGACAACGAATAAGACCGAAGAGGAGGGCATCATACTACCCCCAGCCACAGATCTGTACATGGGGAGAAGCCTCTTTGATGATCCTGCATATTACCTTGAAACTATGAGTGCACCATTGTTGGAGGGTCATACGGAAACATGATGACTTAGGGCGATGGGCCATAGGGAGTGCGACCAAATCAAACAGAAGGAATTGTTCACCAATGTCCTCGAAATGAACATGGATCTTAGGGTAAGCCACTCGCTGATGGTGAAGATAAAAATGTGTCACCCAGAGGGTCTTTCCGAATCATTGAACATCCTCTTAGGTTATGGATTCTGGTGAACAAACTTTCGGCGCTGAAACTGTCCAAAACATCTGAAGGAAGTGGTCCGCTGTGAGGATATCCCATAATCTATTTGGCTCAGATTCCGGTTCTGGACCTTCATTTCCCAAATAATATACGAGAGGAGACTAGGGAACCAGTCATGGAACCATAGTAGTCCACTGGGACGGTAGGCTGGCCGGTGGAAAATACCGAGAGCGAGCTAACAAACCACCAAATCATGGTCTATCTTCTGAATAGTGTAGTGATTTTGCCACAACATCATGGAATGATGGCCTAATGACCACAATTTCGGGCGTGGGGACCATGGATGCTGGCGGTGGACAATGTTGCCACTCATCCACCATTGTTCCCTAGAATAGTTCTTCGTGATCTCTAGATGAGGCAGAGAGTGCTTCTAGTGAGGATGGCGACGATTTCATGGTTGTAACCAATGTATTTAACAAATGTTTTCCCTCATAGATATACTAGTGGAGGGAGGCGGGAATCTCATGGACCTCACATTTTGGAATTTTTAGTCTGATGTGCCTTGTTCCTATCTCGCCCCTTGACATGGATGATCTAGGTGAGGGTTCTATCGCTGAGTCATATTCTACTTCAGAAATTGACAAGAAAACCAGTTTGATGTTAGGCTGAGTCTTCTCAGCTTTTTTTATGGCAGTGATGACCCATCCTCCTTCCCCAGGATGGTTCTTCAGGACATGGTATATTTATGGAACGAGGAGGAACGTTGGCCGTATTGGTGCTTGGATGTGGAGGATTACCGCATTAGTAAGCCAAGGTGCGAGTAGCACCAGGATATATATCAAAGGGGATATGGGGAGGACCTATATGAGATGTTTTAGAGTGGGTAGGTCCTTCGCTGGAGCTGATAGGAGAAAAATTATGACCTCCATGTGTTTTTCCCATGGTAACATCCTTCCAAGGAAGGTCCTCATACTTGTCGAGCCGAACATGGGTAGGACATCCATGTTGGGTGCTGGTGAAGCGAAGACGGACATTACCCCTATGATTTCTGATAAGAGGAGGACCTTTTACAGCTGTTGTGAGGACATGGGGAGGCCTCCCATGCTTGAGATTCACCGAGTGTCAGACGTACCAACCCCGATAGTCTATTCTAGGAGGAATGACTCCATACTCGATGTAACGAGCATGGGAGAATCTTTCATGATATGTGTCACAATCATGGTGAGGACCCTCATTCGAACTGGGGGTAGTAACTGGTAGACCTCCATGCTGAGCATTGAAGTAGGGAAGACTCACAATCTTTATAGTGGGGGTACAGGAAGTTCCCTTATACTAGTGGCGGCCACTACCTGCACCGGAAACCGATTGAGTTGACCCAACCTGTCCGTGGGGTGGTCAAGGCCTCGATCTGGTCCAGGTATGCAAGCCTCTACTCATCATATGCAAGGGGTTGATGATATACATCGGCGGTGGCCCGAGCCATAAAAGTTACTGACATTGACTCCCCATGGTGGGCATCCTCTTAGGCCTATGTCAGATGCTGGTGTCGGGTCAACCCGACTGGGTCCAATGGTGCAGGTGCGTGGCTTACATGCTTCTCAACTTGTGGGACCGGATGATAGCACTGGTGCGGCCTAGTGGGAGCCCTCCGTGGTGTCCCTTGAAATGGGATCCCGGCCAGGATGGAACAAAAAACCCATAACTCATCGGCATATGTGATAGAGTTGTCGAGGTGTTCTAGAGAGAGGCTACCAAGATGATTGCACATTGTAGTGGGGAGTAGTGGTTCCATGCATGGCCTATGGCTGTGGCGGTGGTGACGAGGTGCAAATGCATTTAAATACGAGCAGACCATATCCCGAGCCAGGATAATCTCCTCCTCCTCATACCGGAATAGAAGATCATTGATCACCCTTTGCTGAATGAATTCAGACGGATAGACAGGGCATGGGTGCCTGAAGTTAGTAGATGTGGAGATTGTCGCAAAAAACGTGGAGCTGCGTGGGACTACAGCGTTGGTATTTCCCCTTCCCCTACATCGGTGGATGGGTGGTGATCGAATTCCTACATCATCCTAGTTTCTAAAATCAAAGAGATTATCCCATTAGTGCTGAAAGGAAAGGAATTGGTGATCAGTTCCCCAACACCATTCAATCTTCCATGGCAAGTAAGATGGATCCACACTGACAATGTCAGAGGTCGGGATATCCAATGTTTTGACTTCCCCATCTTCTGGTGAGTTTCACACCAGGCCCACTACTTTCCTGGGGGGACCTGGCACAGGATACCTGGATCAAGTGACATGCAGATCTACTGATGCCTCGAATGATACTATTCACAGCATTGAGGACAAGAACAACATGTCGGGTTGACCATTTCTATTTCTGATGCTTTCATCATGGCATTCACATCTATTTATGGAGGGCGCACAGCTATTTACCCGCATTCCCGATTTACCAAGGAGGGTGAAATTTGTCTCTTATTTAGGGATGTTTTCTCCTTGATCTAAACGAGTTGATGGGATATCGGTTCTTCCTTTGGGGTATTCCTCCTCGCAACATGTCACCTAGTTCATGTCTCCCTTATAGTCTAGGACATTGTTCATGAAACTCTTCATAATTCCATGTCTTCAAGGACACTAGTTAATTACAATGCTTTTGTAGGGACATTCCAAGGGGTCCGATCATTGTAGAAACCTTCGGTCAGGAGTAGTTGTCACGTTGGACATCACTAGAGTGTATAGACCTTGGAGCACTAGCGCGTCTATTTTTCTTCCCCTTATTATAGGGAATCTCAAGGGAGCGTAAGAATGAGGTATACCACCTCGAATGCGGGGAATTATATTCCATAGGAATTTCTCTGAGGTTTTACTTAGCATCCCATGCTTAGAATAGTGTATGCTGCATGTTTAACGTCTAACAGAGACGAATCAGACTGATCAGAACACTGACTAGAGTGGATCGGATGGGTTCAACCCCGGGAAGGAACACTGATGGTAGGAGATGATCTGGGATGATCTCAATGGGATGTGATAGCCTGGTTAAGAATCAGGATGGCTGCTCGGGTAAGGATCATGTAGGATGTTGGAGAGTTGAATTATGTGGAGAGAGATTGGGATGGAACTGTTTTGAGTGCGATGGTGATGTTGGTCTTGAGCCTCCAAGATACTTCCTAAATATCCCCATGGCAGGGAATCAATGTTCGCATTGTTCTATGAGACAATGGGGCACTTGAGGAGGCAACTCGTGAAAATGGATATGTGGATGGGACTTGGAGGAAGTGGAACCTCCAGGTTGGGGCTTGACCATCCCAAAACACATATGCTCGAGGGAGAGATTAGGATGTGACATGGGTGATGGGCTTGAATCTCTTGGAAGCTACCTACATACCCCCATGGTAGGGAATCAAAGTCCACATAGTTCAGCTGAAGACGGCTTACCATTGATTAGGGGCTTCAAAAACATACTGCATAATGGTGGCACAACGGCTTACCGCTGGATGGGGTCACAATGGCATACTGCTGGATGGGGTTAACAATGGCCAACCACTGGATGAGGTTACAACGGCTTACCTCTGGATGTGGATGACAATGACTTACCATTGTATGGGGTCACAATGCTTACAACTGTATGGGGTTGACAGTAGGTTACCACTGGATGGGGTTGAACCTCATAGAGGCTTCTTATGTACCCTGTCTATCAAATAAGGATGAGAGCCCACGTAATTCGGGATGGTGGATATAGTTTAACATCATACAAGATGGACAGTGTGCATGATGTTTAACGTCATGTGGGAAAAATGTTGTCCGATGTTGTTTCGCACGGATTTCGGGGATGACCTCCTGGACGGGAGATTCAAACGTTCCGATCGGTTTCTAGCGGGTTAGTTTGTAGAACTGGAAACATCCAATGATTCCACATCCGTTTGGACATACTTTCTAATGGTAGGCGCTCATTAGCTTGTGGACTGATGAGGCTTAGGAATTTGCAT
Source organism: Viscum album (assembly GCA_963277665.1). Classification (NCBI taxonomy): domain Eukaryota; kingdom Viridiplantae; phylum Streptophyta; class Magnoliopsida; order Santalales; family Viscaceae; genus Viscum; species Viscum album. Next base: position 831,039,999 of record OY728159.1, on the reverse strand, counting down.
TGGTCGAGAGGATGGGAGGTCGGACTCATCACACCTTTTTTAGGGGAATTATTGTCTACTCCGGGACTCTCTTTATAGATTTAAGTTATGTTCGTGAATCCTTATTACATTACCAAGTATAAAATGAGCTTTCCTTTAGTTTTAACAATCAATGATTAAATATACAATAAATTTAGAGATTCTTTTATATGTATTCGAGGTTCTTCATTAATAGAGAATCATCTGTATCTATTTCGAGATTCTTGGTCAATGGTATCCTTCAAAACATTTTTATAAAAGCCTCTTGGTCATTATGATGACCAGGCTGGTTTTAAAGCCACTCAGTGGGGAACTTGAAGTTTATCGTCATTCATAAGGACATGGATTATTTCAAAGTCGGGATCGAACCCATAAATGGGCTACCTATGTATCCTTTGTTTTGGAAAAGGAATCAGAACCCACGTAGTTCGATTAAGGGTATGATGTTTATGATTGATGGCTCAAAGCAGGATGTCACAATTACTTTTACACTCTAAGCTCACATGAATCATGCTCGGTGTGAGAAACAAGAGGTGTTAGTAAAATTTAGACAATTCTGCCATGAAAAGATGCAATCATAAGAAATGGTTTGGGGCTTATGTATGTATGACTGCCCATATAGATGAATGTTTAGGATTCACTTTTAGGGATAAAATCAATGAACATGGTCCATAAAGGTATATGTGCTTCATGGAGATTTGAATACTCTAATATTGGGGCTTACTCCTAAGGAGGATTCCCAAGTTAGGAGGGGACTTATGATTGGGTTTTACTCCTGAAAAGGAAACCCAAATGAAGGGTAAATTAGGACTGGTTAAAGAGAAATTAGGGGACTTGGGGCTTATTCCTAAAAAGGAAGCCCAAGATTATAACTGGGTTTTATACTTGAAAAAGGAGACCCAGTTTAGGGATTAAGGTTTGGGGCTTACTCCTGAGGAGGATGCCCAAGTGTGGGAACTTTAAGAATTTGGGGCTTACTCCTGAGGAAGATGCCCAGATTAAAGGACTTATAACTAGGGAATATTCCTGAAAAGGAGACCCAGGTTAAGGATTCTCTCATCTTAAAGAATGAGGTTGAATGAACGAACTCTCAATCTTTGGTGACATAAATATGTATAAATCACTAGGTTTTGAGAGATATTCCACCGAATTACTTTCAGATAAGGAAGTCAAATCAAGAAATCATGCCATAAATGGCTTTGAAGAGTATCTTGAAGACTGAATCTTGAATAGGAAAGGTGAAATGGCTTAAGAGGGGTAAAATGGGCAAGATGGGAACCCAAAAAGGTAGGGGCGCGCAAGTCTTGAAAGGCGCGCAAGTCTTGCGTGGGTGCGCAAGTATTGGTCGCGCATGTATACCTGTGCGACACATGGTGTACTTGCACGATTTTCAATCAGAATTTAAATACTTGAGCGACTCTTTATTAAACCCTTTAGAATCCACTTGAGGTTCTTCCAGAAAAGGGACGCACAAATTCTATTGAAGGAATAAGGCGGCGCGCAAGTGTGACCAGTTACCTTAAGGACTGGCCATTCAGGCGTGCAAGTGTTGATGGGTTTCAACACTTAGGCCTTCCTCCCTCTCTTTAGATCTTCCGTTCTAGGTAAGAAATTACCTTAGAAGTGTTCCGGAAGCTTTGAGAAGAGACTTGGGCGTCGAGAGCTTCAATCTGAGTTTCTGAGAAAAGATCCTCTTGAATGGGGGGCCCACAGGGCCTATTTATAGGCAAAAGAAGGCCCTGGGCAGTTACTGGGCGGTTACTACTTAGGTCGCGCAACTCACTTGCGCGACCAAGGGCGTCGCGCAAGTGGACTTGCACGACAGTGATATAACTTGCGTCGTGAAGTTTTTTTTGATCCTGTGTTCCCGCCTTTGTCGATTTTTGATGTTTTCTTCAAAGGATGAATCACTTTCAGCTCTGATATTCCCCTTTTCCTATATTTAGATTCTGTGATGAAAGGAGCGTCAACAAAAGTCCCCCCTCATAGTTGGATCCGGAGAGAAATGAGGATTTGACTCTGAGGAAATCGAATCCATCCAAAGGAAAAGGGTGGCGCGCAAGTCTTCAGTGCACAAAGGGCGGCGCGCAAGTTTGCGTCGTGTAGGCCTTAAGCGCTCTGGATACGGTGCGCAGATAGGCCTCCTGGCCTATAAATACATGGCCTCACCTCCGTACAAGTATCTAGATTTCCGGACTTCATACCTTCGAGCTCTCGCCGCGCATGTCACCTTAGCCGCGCAGGTTGCTCTGTTTTCTAGTGTTTTCCTTGATGTCACGCTATTGTAAAGGTATCTGTACTTGCGCGGTGTATACTTGCACGGAAAAAACTAGCGCGACACACGAATACTTGCGCGTCATTGTTTATACTTGCGCGACTGAATGCCTTAGCCATTTTTCAAAATTTCTTTCACAATTTTTATGAAAAATAAATTTATTTAAGAGTTAGTTTATTCATCTTTTGTGCAGATTCAATGGTTCCCGAGGGAATTGGAACGGTTGATGAACTGGCTAGCAAGTGGATTGGTGACATGATGAACATCATTGGCCATGATTACTATGATATCTGCGACAACACGTTCCCAGATTTGGCTAAGTACTTGAAGAAATATCATCTTATCTTTCCACAGAGCATCTACCTGTCTCTATGTGGTCATGGTCACCTGCAAGGAGTCAATGTTCCAAATGCAAACAACTATACATCTGAAATGCAGTTGTGCTGCTACTCCTTCATTTCAGTAATGCTGTGCATTAAGAGCAACAAAAATGGTGTGAACTTTCAAATTCTCCTTCCATGCCATTTCCTTGCAGATATGAAAATTGAAAACCCATGGGCTGAAATGTTTTCTACTACAGGTTGGTGGAGAGAAGACAAACATGGTATTAGAGCAATATCTGAAAAGAGTACTCTCTCCAAATGGCTCTTTACTTCCAATGCTCAATTCTCAAATCCATGTATCCATCTTCCAAGTCTCCTAGACAGAAACAGAGTCACTGTTTGATCAGCAGAAAATTTTCTCAAACCGCACTCAAGAACATCCTCTTACAATTGTTCCAAGAAGTGCTGGTATCACTGCATCTCTTTTTGTATCCAGTTGAATGAATGAATTACAGGTGGTTGCTGATGAAGCTCGGGATGTCGTAAATCAAATGAAGTGTTATGTTGAAAGCCTCTTGTAATTCTTGAAAAAGAGAAGAGACTCCAGTCTGTGGATATCCTTTTAACACTTGTGTATCAATGAAAAACACTTTCATCTTCAATCATTTGTACCTGCATTCTTTTATTACCTGCTTCAAATTCACTTAAACCAATGGGCCTAGTAAGCATAGTTTAATTTTTTTACTAGGATTATTACAAATAATCCTACAAACTTTGAACCTTTTAATTGATCAATATTACCTAAATCATACAAAAAATGTATATTTAGTGAGCTGGAACTTGACTTTTATTCAGAGTTCCTTTGTCTTTTGTGGGCAGTTTAAAGTCATGCATGCCGGACATAAAGGGGATAATGTTTAAGGTCGAAATAGCTTTGACCAAAATGGATTAAAATTGATTCAATTCCTTGACAATTTATCTGAAAACATATTACCATACTCAAGTATGAGAGAAAAAAAATGTAAACTATGGCTTAAGAATATTTGAATCTGAGGAATGATATGAAAAAGAGCTAAAAGGCATTAGAAAAAGTAGTTTCCAAGAATGAAGTTACTATTATTTAACAAAACCCGTTAGGGGATTGAAATATGCAGGGCCACTTAAGGGCATTGGCTGCATGGTTAAATAAATAGCATCTTTCGGCTGACAAGTCTGTTATGTGGACTGTTTATGCAAGGCCACCTATGGGCACGTGCTGCATAGTCAGGCAAAAGAACTCCCAGAAATTTACTTTCCTAGTGCTAAAAGCCAGTGAAAGTTTATATAGATTCAAATTTTCTAATGTATAGAGTTTTTTGTATGGAAATAGGTACTTGAATATGGAGAAGATATTTCCGAACAAGAATATCGAAGAACTGGATGAATATCACTCCTACGAAGGTCTGACCCAAACGTAGGGAAGAATAATAAACCATAGACTTGAATACTTTCAGATCATGAAAAAGTATATGGGACAAATATGTTAAGGATGGCTATTTTTTTCAGATCCCTACATACTGTCGTTTAAGACAAATAAGGACAAAAGATGCATTCTTCCCAAGAATGAAGTTACCATTATTTAACAAACCCGTTAGGGGGTTGAAATATGCAGGGCCACCTAAGGGCATTGACTGCATGGTCAAATAAATAGCATCTTTCGGCTGACAAGTCTATTATGTGGACTGTTTATGCAAGGCCACCTATGGGCACGTGCTGCATAGTCAGGCAAAAGAATTCTCAGAAGTTTGACATTTTTGTGACTAGAAGTCATGAAAAGGGTTCTGAAGATCTGAAAATATTTAAGGTTAGGATTATAACAAATAAAGATGGGTATTGTCCAATGTATATAGAGATACATAGGTCAATGATAACCATAATCATGTTGTGGCTGGGTCGTGAATTTAAACTTGGACTTCACTACGTATCTCATAAGAATGAGAATCAAGCCATACGTAGTTCTTGAAATGCAGTTTAACGTCGTGCAGGACGAAAGTATGAGAAATCTTAGTTTAGGGTCATAGAATTCAGACCATAATAATGAATACACAATGTGTGTTTTCATGAAGATTTTTCAGCCAAGGGACTGAAATTGAAATTTGGGGTTAGGCCCAAAAGACTTGGGACTGGATTCGAGGGACACTCGAATGTTCCTATGTATCCCATAAGGATGGGAATCAAGCCCACGTAGTTCTAGAACTACCCTTTGTACAAATTTGGTTCGTACATGTGAAGGGTGAAAGGGGACTTTAGTGCAATGATGGTTTAACCTGAGATAAAAAAAATTAGGCATTACCATGTATGCACGTAGTTTTTTTGAAATGAAACATGATTGAAAAATCAATGTCAATAATAGTTCTCTCTCAAGTGAGGAGATCAACGAATATTGTAGTTTATTGCCGTACCGGACAAATGTATTGTATAGTTTAACGTCGTATAACAAGGACGAAAGTAAATCAATGTAAAAATATTGATTCTAGGGGCGGTTTCACAAATCAACATCATATGAGATGGTGGTGAACCGATGTGAATAGATTGTTTTTGGGCTTGAACCCTGGGAGGTTGCCTACATACCCAGCCTGGAGGGCAAGGATCAAAGTCTGTGTAGTTCAATTAAAGAATGAATTAATGATCAAGTTGTTATTGGGGACAATGATCTAATTAAAATGTTGTTGGGACTTACACATGGTTAGTGGCCCAATGGGAGTGTTATGGTTGATGTTCACTCTATGCTCACGTGAGTCATACTCGGTGTGAGAAACAAGAGGTAACAACAACCTTAACGATGCACATATTAATGTCATGTAGGATATATGAAGGGACTATGCAGTTTAAAGTCTTGCAGTTAGGACTATTGGTGCTACACAGTTTAGTGTCATGTAGCAGGGACAAAATACAGTTTAATGTCATGTAGGACATATCAAGGATTTTCTGTACAGTTTAGCGTCATGTAGTTAGGACAATGGGGATAAAACAGTTTAACGTCATATTGGACGAAAGGGGGACTATGCAGTTTATTGTCATGCAGTAAGGACAAAATAACACACCATTTATGTCATGTTGGACGAAAGTGCGAATAGTTTAAGGTCATATGCATGGACCGTGGATGGTGCAGTTTAATGTCATGCTGGACCTTTGATGATTATATAGTTTAACGTCTTTCCGGACATGAGGGATTTGCAAATAGTTTATGGTCATATACATGGACCATGGATGATGTAGTTTAAGGTCATGCTGGACGGTTTAGGGAACATTTTCATAGTTTAATGTCATGTGGGATGAAGTTGCAGTTTAAGGTCATACTGGACCATTGCTGTATAGTTTAACGTCATATAGCAAGGACGAACTGGTGCTGCACAGTTTAATGTCATGTTGCGGGGACAAGTTCTTTTCTACAGTTTAACGTCATGTTGGACGAAAGTGCAAATATTTTAAGGTCATATGCATAGACTGTGGATGATGATGCAGTTTAAAGTCATACTGGACTATTGCTGTATGAACCAATTGTAAGAGTCTTGGTTCTGGGTACCATATTTTGTGTTTATACAAAATATTTCTTCAGAAATCTGGCATTGGTTGGAGTCGTGATGAGTTTTCCATCCATTGAGATTAATGAATAAGCTCCATTGGAGTAGAATTTATGTATTGAATAAGGTCCTTCCAATTTTGGTTCAAGCTTGGGAGGCTTCTTTCCTGGTATCATTGGTGTTCTAAGAACCAATACCAATTCCCCCCGAATGAATGAATGAAGACGAATTTTTTGTTAAAAGCTCGTGCCATTCGATTCTGATAGATTTCCAAGTGGTGCAAAGTGCACAATCTTTTCTCATATAACTATTCCAATTCATTCAAACGCTTTTGGGATTGCTCATCTGTAGATAACTGATCACAAATGGCTATTCTGAGTGAGGGAAATTGAACTTCAATTGGCAAGACTTCTTCTATTCCATATACCAATGAATATGGAGTTGACCGCGTTGCATTGCGAGTGGTAGTCCGATAAGCCCATAATGCATGAAAGAGTTTATCAGGCCATGACCTCTTATCATTATCCACCATCTTTTGCAGTATATTTGAAAGAGTCTTGTTAAAAGCTTCTATTTGGCCATTGGCTTCCGCATGATATCAAGATGAATGGTTGGATTTAATGTTGTATTCTTGATACAATTTCTTCACCTTAGAAGAACAGAAGTTGGTGCTGTTGTCCGTCAATATGGTATGAGGGACACCAAATCTAGTAATGATGTTAGACTTGATGAAGCTAACAATGCATTTAGAACTGACTTCTTTGAGAGGTACTGCCTCTGCCCATTTGGAAAAGAAATCAATAGCAGTAAGAATGTACTTAAACTGCTTGGCCGTAGCTGAAGGGTAAGGTCCCACCACATCCATTCCCCATGTGGAAAATGGCCACGAGTATTTAGCTGTATGAAGCAACTCTGGAGGTTGATGAATGAAGTTGGCATATACATGGCATGAATGACACTTCTTTGTGAAATTAACACAATCTTGTATCATTGAAGGCCAAAAGTATCCAAGCCTTCGAATTTGATCAGACAGTCTATGTCCAGACGGGTGGGCACCACAGACTCATGCATGCACTTCTTTTATGATAGCCATTGTCTCTTCACCATCAATACATCTGAAGTGAACTCCATCAAAACCACGTTTGTAGAGAATTTTCTCGAGGATGTTTGGGCTATCATAAAGAGTAAAATTGACCACACGTCGCCAGATTTGTTCTTTCTCGGCTCTATCAGGTGGAAGTGTTCCATTTTGAAGGTATTCCCTGATAGGTGACATCCATCCTGTAGTATGACCATACGGTTCAAGAATGGGACTAATTTCATTAATTTCCTCTGTTCTGACTTGCACATAAGGTGAAATTGCACGACGGTGGGCAATACTGATGGTTGTCTCGTCCCGATTTGGATCTGCTAAAGCTGTGGCTATTTTAGCCAATGCATCATCTTGAGCATTTTGTGATCTTGGGACATAAGAAAATGTCGGTTCTGAAGGGAATTCTGACATTAACTCTCTGACGTAATCAAACAAAGGGATTAATTCTTCTTTTCTGATGGCATAATCCCCATTGACTTGTTTGATTACCAGGTCTGAATCACCTTTCACCTTTAAGTAATTCACTTGTGCTTGAAGCGCTAACTCCAAGCCTGTAATGAGAGCTTGGTATTCAGCTTCATTATTGGTACCACCTTCCCACAACAAAAAGGAATAAGATAACACTGCCTTATCTGGAGAAATGAGAACAATTCCTAAACCAACTTTGTTGAATTTAGGATTTTCCATTTTCTTCCCTGTTGGACTTCTGGAACACCATCAAAATACATTTCCCATGTTTGAGGACTCTCTTGAATAGAGAAAACTTCCTCATCAGGGAGTTCAATATCTGAAGACATGTCTTCCATTGAAGGATGTTCAGCCATGAAATCAGCCAGAGCTTGGCCCTTAATTGCCTTTTGAGACACATACTGAATGTCGAACTGCTGTAGAATAACCGCCCACCTTGCCAGACGTCCTGTAAGCATTGCACAACTAAGGATGAATTTGAGCGGATTATTGCGAGATACCAATTGGACTTCGTGATGTTGCAGGTAGTGTCTCGGTTTCTGAACTGCAAAGATTAATGCTAGGCAGCACTTCTCAATACTTGAATACCGGGTTTCTGCTTCAAGCATAGTACTACTGAGATAGTAGAGGCTATTTTCATTCCCAGCATCATTCTTTTGAGCGAGAAAGGCATCCAATGATCGCTCTAGAGCTGTCACATAGAGGATAAGCGGTCTACCCTCAACAGGTGGCATGAGTACTGGTGGACTCAGGAGGTATTTCTTGAGAACATCAAAGGATTCTTGACATTCTTCAATCCACTGGTAAGTGACTCCTTTCTTCAATAATTTGGTAAAGGGTAAACTTTTTCCTGCCAAATTGGCGATGAAACGCCGAATATAGGCTAAGTGTCCTTGAAGTCCTCTTAATTATTTCAAATTCTGAGGAGGTGACATACCAAGGATTGATTTGGTCTTCTCAGGATCGACTTCAATACCACGATGGCGTACAACAAAGCCGAGGAATTTTCTTGAGGTCACCCCAAAAGCACATTTTAAGGGGTCCATCTTCAAATTATGTTGTCGAAGCTTGTGGAATATGACTTCCAAATCAGCCAAGTGATTAGAACGTTGTTTGGATTTAACCACCAAATCATCTACATATCATTCCACAAACTTCCCTAAAAGAGGTTTGAAGATACGATGCATGGCGCGTTGATATGTTGCACCTGCATTCTTTAAACCAAAGGGCATCACCCGGTAACAAAACACACCTTGAGGAGCTCTGAAGGCTGTATATTCTTCATCTTCTGGGGCCATTCGGATCTGATTATATCCAGAATATCCACACATGAAAGAAAGTACTTCATAGCCAGCCGTCGCATCAATTAAGAGTTCTGTAATCGGAACTGGGAAATCATCTTTAGGACAATACCGATTAAGATCTCTGAAATCTATGCAAACCCTAATTTGTCTGTTCTTCTTCTTTACAGGGACAATATTAGCCAACCACATGGGATATTTAACTTCTCTGATGAAGTTGGCTTTGATCAGCTTATCCACTTCAGCTTCAATTTTGGAAGCATAGGTTGGGTGTGTTCTTCTCGCGGCTTGCTTAAAACCTCGAGGTTCTTTTGGTAAACCCAAATGATGAGTAGCAACATCAGGATCAAGCCCAGACATTTCTGTATAATTCCAAGCAAAAATATCTTTATTTTTCTTTAGAAAATAAACATACATCTCTTTCTTTTCAAGGGTCATGGCCGCACTAATTAAAGTGGGGCGTGGATCTTTCTCTGTACCCAGATTTACTTCTCTGAGTTCATCCACAGTGGTAGAGATACCCTCTTCAAATGCTGGAGGAGCATCTCTAAGATCTTCCTCTTCCTCTTCATCACATGCTATTTCTTCCGTTTCTACTTGCAAATTAGATGACAAAACGAAATTCTCATGATCATAAGAGATGCCAAAATTTTCACATTTTGAAGAAGAAGCTTACATTTTCGACTCTATTGATGATAAAGGGTCTTCTTTGGGAAATAAAGAAGAGATGATGGATTGAGAATCGACATCATTATTCACCTCTGGTGTTTCTATAACTTCTTCTGGCCTGATTAGCTAAGTATAGACTTGTTGGACTTCAGCAGATTAAATGAAAACGTCACCACTTATGCTTTCATCACTGCTTGGTAGGTTACCAATTTCTCCCATGTTGTCTGGCTCGATTGCCGTAATTGGCATTATGGATCTTTCCATAAGAGTATTTTTATTTGGGCCTATTTTGTCAATTTGACTGATAGGTAACACATAATCTATACTCACATGTGAAAATGGATTTATTGGAATTTTCTCCAAACCATATGGAGCATTAACTTTGGTAATTTCCTTCATTGTAGATTTTTCTCTTCCCTTCCTGTGATTAAATTCTGCCTCAATGTATTGAGACTCATATGTCTTGAACGGGGCCTTATCACCATACAATGTTCCAACTTGACCATCGAAAGAGTATTTGAGACATTGATGGTATGATGAAGGAATAGATGCATGCTGATGTAGCCAGGGTCTTCCAAGCAAGATATTGAAAGCTGAGCCTTGATCAACAATCATGAAATCCGAATTGGATACAAGATCTCCAAACTGAGTTCTGAGTGTAACTTCTCCCAGTGGTTCTTGTTAATTTTTATCATATCCTTGTAACATCATGGTAAAAGGAGATAAATCAGATTCCGTGAGGCCCAATCGACGAAGTGTACGAATGGGCATGAGGTTGACTCCTGAACCATTGTCAATGAAAGCTCTTCGAATATCTACACCATTGACTTTTCCGGATAAGTACAAAGGTTTTATGTGCCCATGCACAACATCATCTTCATCTTTATCAGTAAAAGATATCACTGCATGGCATTCTGCAGGATTATTCTCTATGTGATAGATTTCAGCTGCAGTAATTTCATCTTCAAACTCCTGAGGACTTGACAAAGCTTCGATGAGTGCTTCCCGAAGATCTTTTTACAGATTCAAAGCATCCAAAATTGATAACTTGGATGGTACATGGGCCAAGTGTTTCAATATATCATACTTTTGATCTAGAGGTCTGCGTTTCCCAATAGGAATATGCGGTTTAGCAGGTACCTTGGAAGCAGATGCTTTGAAAGCTGATGCATCTTGTATTGAAGTTGGCAACATCCTTGGTTTTGGAAGATTAGACTGATTATATCCATTTACTTTCTGAGATAAAGAAGATGGAACCTTTAATCGGTCTTCCAAAATAACTGTGCCAAAACTGAGTTGGCCATTGGCAGAAGAACTTTATTGTTCTTTTTGAGCTCGCTGACGGTCTCTACCACGAGTTTCTGCTGCATATACAGTGCTAGCAGGGGTAGAATTAGAGTAGTGGCTATGGAAAGATCCACGTCTTCCCCTGTATCCTGAACCTCTAGAACTTCCTCAGATTCCCTTATTTGATATAGGGAATTCAGGCTCATCAAGACTGGAATATGGATCTGTTAATTGAATCATATTAACAGAACCAAAGATTAACTCTTCGTCATATAAAGACTCTGCCTGGTTAGCCTGTTTAGGCTGTGTCGTTTGGTGGGACGGTGCTCGTGGCTTTGATGTAGATGGCATGAAATCTACCAGAGTCAAAGACAATTTAGGCTTTGATACATACTCATCTTCTTCAGATTCCTCTTTCTTCTTTGAATTGCGCTGCCCTTTTGAGGATTTGTCTTTTGATGGAGGCTTCACTGCAGCTTTTGTAGGAGACACAATTGGCTTCTTCAATTGTGTTCGCAAAATGGAATGGGTCCGATTGATTGTCTTTCTGACCATCCAATCATCATTTTTTTTTCGCTGTTTTTCTTTTGACTTTCTGCCACTCGCCTCCTTCCTCTGGATTTGTAGCGGTAATACACTCTACATGAGCGGAAGAACCCTTCAATTTGACTTGTCCTAGGTCGACCATCTTTTGCAGGAGGTCTTTAAAGACAAAACACTCTTGGATGGGATGCCCCAACATTTGATGAAAGGGACAATAATTGGGACGGTCTTCATCTCCTTCCTTGTTTGGCCTCTTGGGCACCGGTAATTGAACCTAATTATTTTCCAGAGCTGAAATGAAGTAACCAGGAACTTGCTCACTTCGGAAAGAGTATGTTTTACTCTTCAAATCCTCAAATTGGTTTCGTCGTTGATCTGTTTGATCATTTGTACGAAACATCCTTTGTTGTTGGCATTCAGGAGGTGGATCCCTTCGAGAAGATGAAGGTTTTGAAGTAGAAATAGGTACAGGTGCTTGTTTAAGCATAACTATATCAGTTTCCGCTTTACCGATTCTGCTTCCTGGAGCTGATGGAATTATACGAGATTTAACCTTAGCCTGTATAAGGGAATCTTCAATCTGTTGAGTGATTGAAGTAAGGTCTCGAAACCCTCCTGTGTATTTCACAGGGATCAATGGCATGCGTAATTCGTCACACAAATTTTCCACACAGATTGGCAACAGTTCCTCCTGAAGGAGTGCTAAACTCAAGGAATACGTTAATCCCTTCCAACGAGCAATGAAATCAGAGACTCTTTCATTCTCCCTTTTCGTGGAGTTTATAAGATCGAAAATTGTTGTTTTTGGAAATGTTGAGCTGAACTGAAGAAGGAATTTTTGACGAAGATCCTCCCATCCGATGATTGACCGGGATTGCAAGCTTGTATACCAGACAAAAGCTGGTCCTTGCAAGGTTCGCACGAAGCATCTGCGTTTCACTGCTTCTTGCTGCTCTGGAGTTCCTATCATAGGATCACAACAAGACACGTAATGTGTCAAATGTTGTTCAGGGTCGCCTGATCCATTGAATGTAGTGAAAACAGGGTTTCCAAAACTGGCTGGAGGAGAAATTGAATCTACCCATTCAGGGTAAACTTTCTTTTCAGGTTGAACTTGTGCCCGTTTCCCTTCCATAGTTTCTAACTGAGCTGTTAATGACTCAATAGTAGTTATTAACTTTTGAGAATCATCAGGTTGAACTTGGTTTTGGGTAGGTGCAATGAATGGAGCTTGGACAGACGTGGTGGTTGGTGCTGCAACTGATGGTAGTGCTGCCAACAGTTGTTGCGTTTGACCCGTAGGATTAGACCTCTGAGGGTGTACTGATAAAGGAGGATATTCCTGATCCATCTCAGTAGTTACAACAAATTCAATTCCTTCGACTGTCGGACTTCAGCATTCTTAAGGAGAAGACTACTCTGAAGTAGTTCTGCATTCAACCTTCTTAATTCTTTCATTTCTTCCTCCTGTTGTGCAAACCTTTTCTCTAATGAGAGCGATTGACCTCCTTCATAGGAAGGGTGAGAAGTAACCTGATTCTTTCCTTTCCCCTTATTGGATCCTTTTCGGAGAGGGGGAAGTGGGTTACTTGAAGGAATACCCAGATTTTGGTTAAGCCTTTGATTACGTGTGCGCACACCTTCTTCATTTAGGTCTGTGTGCACAACTTCTTGAGCATGAACCTCTTCGTCTGATCCCTCTGATTGAGCCTCATATGGTGAATCAGCAGCAACGACATTGATGACATTAATGGATGCATATTGCATGGAATCCTTTCTATCAGCATTTCTGTGATATTGTCTTCTTCCATGTCCATGATGAGACATGGCATTCCGTGACTTGATCCCTCAGGAACTTCTTGGAGAACCGTCACTTGGAGAGAATCTCCTGATAGCTTGGCTCTTCGTTCCTCGTGAGGCTTATTCCCTAATCGAGAGAATACTGACTTTCTCTGAGGGAGGGATTGAGGATTTGAAAAAGTCCCCAGTCCGGTGGACTGGGGATGTTCCTGCTACTTCCTCTCATCTCCTCGAATCCCATTTGTTGACTCTAAGGGTTGGGTTAGAGAAGTCCCCAATCTGACAAGCTGGGGTGTCTCTTGACATGCTATGTCTGAGATATTCTTAAAATCACTCTTGATCTTGCGAATCTTAGTTCGGAAATTAGTTTGATGAATTAACCTTTATCCACTTTTATCACCTGGTTCAACAGACCGTTGGATGATTTCTGAAAATTCTGTCATTTGATGACGTGTTTGCTCCAGACGAGAGGCTTGTGAAATATTCTTGCCTGCTTGATGTAGGAGCAATTCAACAACTTGTTCTCTATATACTTGATTTTGAGAGGAACTTGTTGAAGCCTGTTCTTGAGCAAGCTTTTGATTATGAACAAAGCCCATTGACTGTGGCCGGCCATGGGCAATAACATTGCATGAGACCATTTTCGGTGGGCTTTGCTGACTGGAAAGCACTGTGAAATGTAGTGCTCCGTGAACACCCCATCCTCTGATATGAACATCAGATGGAGCATTGGAAATTAACTGACGCAATTTTCTTAGTGCGCCAAGGCATGAACGTTGAAGGGTTCTCTGTTGCTTTTCAGCCTTCGGATATCGAGAGACTGATAGAGATGCCAAATCAATCTGACATTGTAGCCCTTCTATTATCTTAAGATGATTTTCATATTCATCTTAAGATAATACCTTCTTCTTTAATTGACAAAGAGTTTTCCATATGTTGAGAAGAATATCATGGATTCCATCATCCGTCAACATCTTTGGAATGTCGTACTTGGAGTCAGCCAAAGGACAAAACATGACTGGTACTTCACCTTTTGACAGTTTTTTCCTCATGTTCAGCATTTCCTCTTTATCATTAAATGAAGATTCTTCTACCTGTTTTGACCAGAGTTGGTGTTTCCTTGTTGCTTCATCGGATTCAACAAGATTGGTAGAGAGATCATTGATCAAACTAGAAGATGCATGACTTAGGGGTGGTTCGGAGAATGACCTATACCCTGGGCTATCTTCTGATTGATAAAGTATTTCACTTGTTAGCGATAAAGCATCAGACATGACTGGTTTCGCATTTGAAAGCGCCTCAAGATAAGAGGGCTTTCTCGGCACTACATTATCCACTGGAGTATTTTCCAGGAAATGTGAATCACTACTGCGGAGAGGACTTTCGCAGCGAAGTTCATCATCATGGGGAGGACCACCATAATGGGTTACAACAAAAGATGAGATCTCTTTCTCCTTGGTCTTCTGACCACACAGAGGGTTCCTGTGGCTCTCATCTGAAGAAGAAACTTCAAGATTGACCTAATTTTCATGAAGCAAGCCTTCATGAGGAAGTGTCTGTTGAAGACCTTCAGAATTAATGTTCCCGTTATTGGGAACTGAGGGAGTAGAATCTTGTATTTCGACAGATAAATGTCTGAGGGCTTCAAGAACTCCAGCATCGAGCAAGGCCTTGTTATAGATTGGACTTTGATCTCCTGACTGTGATGGGTGGATATTTTTCTTAGATGACTTCTTACTCACTTTAGAAACAACTTGTTGACTAAAGTTGTTACTCTGAGTAGGTGTATGTGCCTGATCAGGAACGATGGTCAGGTTAGGCTGGCGATCTCCACTCAAATCAGGTGTATGTGCCGGACTTGGTTGTCCGTATGATATGGGGGAGTATGCCCCATAACCCTCTTGGACTGGAACAGATGTGTGTGTCTGTTCTGGAGTGAATCGTTGATATGTCACTCCACTGCTAGGGATAGATTTATGTGTCTGTCCCGGAGATGATGCTGAAGCTGTTATGATATCTTGGCAAGCATCCAGAATATGAGCAGGAATTTGTTTCTGCTCTTTCACCATTGACAAAATATGTTTGGTGACTTCAGCTGCCGGAACGGGGATATACGTCCATTCTGGTCTTGGAGTAGGTGTATGTGCCTGCTCCTGTCCTCCTTTTCCTGTCAGTGAATCCTGACAGTACTCAAGTGTGGAGGCAGAGAGTTGAGTCTGCCTCCTGTTTGTCGTCGGGACTTTCCGACTGACTTCTCCGTGCGCTACCAAGCGAGATTGTTGGTAGGCTTGATTAGTATTAGCAGGTGTATGTGCCTGGTAATTACACTTCACCAAACCCGGTTGACGAGATCCATCATATGTAGTCAGATGAGCCTGCTGAATAATTGGTGATGTATAAGCAGGTGCATGTTCCTGCCTATAGTACTCTGCCAGAATTTCCTGGCGGGATTGGCTTGATGCTGCCAGACGAGTCTGCTGGAAAGCGTAATTAAAACGAGCAGGTGTGTATTCCTGCTCGTTGTTCTCCACCAAGTTAAGTTGGTGGACTCCATCATTTGTAGTCAGGCGAGCCTACTGACTAACTGATGATGCATAAGCAGGTGTATGTTCCTTCCTATAGTACTCCGCCGGAATTGCCTGGCGGGATTGGCGTGATGCTGCCAGACGAGTATGCCGGATAGCGGAATTAAAACGGACAGGTGATTGTGCCTGCTCGTTATTTTCCACCAAGTTAGGTTGGTGGACTTCTCTGGAGATGGCAGGGATGACAACCTGCCCATTGTTAACCGGATTCCGTCTCTGGCGGTTCATCTTGCCTGCTCGGGTTCGAGGAACCTGAGCTGAATGCCTGGAGTCGGTACCCTCATCATGTTGAGGGCGCACTACCACACGAGTCTGGCGGCGATTGTTGATGGAAGCCCTCGAGAAGGACTCCTGTCTTTTTGAATTAAGGCCCTGCGGGACCTGCTCATTCACTTCCTCAGAGTAATGGAGTGAATGGAAATTGCGTTCCGGGGATAATGACCCGAAACGGCTGGAGACGGTAGTCAGCACCGCCTGCTTCTTGATCGCTGGCCACCGTTGTCCGGACGACCAGGTATAGTTGTTAACTTGGAGGGCTTGATGAGCGGCCTCCAGATTTGGGATAGTACCGTTGCGACGGTACTCCTTAACCAGTGCATTAGAAACCCAGCGTTGAAGACGCTGAGTTGGTGATGTCATCCTCAGAGCGGACGACGTTCCAGCAGAAGTAGCAGCATTGGTTTTCACAGCAGTAGACCTCACAGTAGAGGTGTTCACATCAGCAGTATTCACAGGGGTGAATTTAAGAGAAGCCATTTTGCAGAAGATCTTGAGAAAAGAGTGCCTGTTCCATATAACAGACATAATCAAGATGAATCTGGCCACTGCATCTTTTGGATGAGCACATGTCAATGATTGATTTGTTGGCCCAAGGGGCCTAACAAATAAGAATAACATCACTTTAACTTGTTTTAAGGATTCACGTCAGGTTCACCATTTTTTGTTTCGCACGGATTTCGGGGATGACCTCCTGGACGGGAGATTCAAACGTTCCGATCGGTTTCTAGAGGGTTTGTTCGTAAAACCGGAAACATCCAATGATTCCACATCCGTTTGGACCTACTTTCCAAAGGTAGGAGCTCATTAGCTTGTGGACTGATGAGGCCTAAGAATTTTCATTGGTCGAGAGGATGGGAGGTCGGACTCATCACACCTTTTTGAGGTGAATTATTTTCTACTCCGGGACTCTCTTAATAGATTTAAGTTATGTTCGTGAATCCTTATTACATTACCAAGTATAAAATGATATTTCCTTTAGTTTTAACAATCAATGATTAAATATTCAATAAATTTAGAGAATCTTTTATATGTATTCGAGGTTCTTCATCAATAGATAATCATCTGTATCTATTTAGAGATTCTTGGTCAATGGTATCCTTCAAAACATTTATATAAAAGTCTCTTGGTCATTA
Source organism: Viscum album (assembly GCA_963277665.1). Classification (NCBI taxonomy): domain Eukaryota; kingdom Viridiplantae; phylum Streptophyta; class Magnoliopsida; order Santalales; family Viscaceae; genus Viscum; species Viscum album. The sequence goes on along the minus strand of OY728159.1, from coordinate 831,022,662 downwards.
TGATGACCAGGCTAGTTTTAAAGCCACTCAGTGGGGCACATGAATTTTATCGTCATTAAGAAGGACAAGGATTATTTCAAAGTTGGGATCGAACCCATAAATGGGCTACCTACGTATCCTTTGTTTTGGAAAAGGAATCAGAACCCACGTAGTTCGAGTAAGGGTATGATGTTTATGATTGATGGCTCAAAGCAGGATGTCACAATTACTTTTACACACTAAGCTCACGTGAGTCATGCTCGGTGTGAGAAACAAGCGGTGTTAGTAAAATTTAGACAATTGTGCCATGAAAAGATGCAATCATAAGAAATGGTTTGGGGCTTATGTATGTATGACTGCCAAGATAGCTGAAGGTTTAGGATTCACTTTTAGGGAGAAAATCCATGAAAAGGGTCCATAAAGGTATATGTGCTTCATGGATATTTGAATACTCTAATCTTGGGGCTTACTCCTATGGAGGATTCCCAAGTTAGGAGGGGACTTATGATTGGGTTTTACTCCTAAAAAGGAAACCCAAATCAAGGGTAAATTAGGACTGGTTAATGAGAAATTAGGTGACTTGGGGCTTATTCCTGAAAAGGAAGCCCAAGATTATAACTGGGTTTTATAATTGAAAAAGGAGACCCAGTTTAGGGATTAAGGTTTGGGGCTTACTCCTGAGGAGGATGCCCAAGTTTGGGAACTTTAATAATTTCGGGCTTACTCCTGAGGAAGATTCCCAGATTAAAGGACTTATAACTGGGGATTATTCCTGAAAAGGAGACCCAGGTTAAGGATTCTCTCATCTTAAAGAATGAGGTTGAATGAACAAACTCTCAATCTTTGGTGACATAAATATGTATAAATCACTAGGTTTTGAGAGTTATTCCACCGAATTCCTTTCAGATAAGGAAGTAAAATCAAGAAATCATGCCATAAATGGATTTGAAGAGTATCTTGAAGACTGAATCTTGAATAGGAAAGGTGAAATGGCTTAAGATGGGTAAAATGGGAAAGATGGGCAAGATGGGCACACAAAAAGGTAGGGGCGGGCATGTTTTGAAAGGGGCGCAAGTCTTGTGTGGGTGTGCAAGTATTGGTCGCGTAGGTATACCTGCGCGACACATGGTGTACTTGCGCGATTTTCAATCAGAATTGAAATACTTGAGCGACTCTTTATTAAACCCTTTAGAATCCCCTTGAGGTTCTTCCAGAAGAGGGACGTGCAAATTTTATTGAAGGAATAAGGCGGCGCGCAAGTGTGACCAATTCCCTTAAGGACTGGCCATTCAGGCACGCAAGTGTTGATGAGTTTCAACACTTAGGCCTTCCTCCCTCTCTTTAGATCTTCCGTTCTAGGTAAGAAATTACCATAGAAGTGTTCCGGAAGCTTTGAGAAGAGACTTGGGCATCGGGAGCTTCAATCCGAGTTTCTGAAAAAAGATCCTCTCGAATGGGGAGCCCACATGGCCTATTTATAGGCAAAAGAAGGCCCTGGGCGGTTACCGGGCGGTTACCACTTAGGTCGCGCAAGTCACTTGCGCGACCAAGGGAGTCACGCAAGTGGACTTGTGAGATAGTGATATAACTTGCGAGGTGAAGTTGCTTTTGATCCTGTGTTCCTGCCTTTGTCGATTTTTGATGTTTTCTTCAAAGGATGAATCACTTTCAGCTCAGATATTCCCCTTTTCCTATCTTTAGATTCTGTGACGAAAGGAGTGTCAACAGACGTGAAGGAGGTCAGAACCAATGGATGGTGGGATTTTTAAAGACCCGAAGCTTGACGTACATGGACATTACATTACTTTTGCGAAATACTTAGTTCATAACAAAAACACACACACAAGGACCGTAATAGTTTAGTGTCTTTGGAAACTCAGAATATAATCTTCTAATCGTGGTGACAGATCTTCAACATCTCCCATAAAGATCTTTTTTTACTTAAAACCTTTCTTTATATCCTGGGGAAAAGAAAACATAAAAGGGTGAGCTCAAATGCTCAGTAAGGGTAAGCAAAAGAAATATCAATCACATCATATTCATAAGAACAGAACTTTTGGAAATTTTAACCTGCAAAAGTGATCATAATTTCATAACATGGTATAAATCATAGTAGTGAAATATAATCCAAATAATCATAACTTAAAACATGAAACTTTGTGGAATACACACATAATCATAGAGAATCATTTATTATTAGTCAAGACTCATTGACAAGACTATCTTAGTGGACAAAGTCCATTTCTAAACCGAGTTCACTCCTCGTTTCAGTCCTGTTTCCCTGAACCGATTTAACCTGCCGTTCCAGCAATGTCTATCTCATGAGATATAAAATCATTATCCAATGCATTGAAAGGAGATATAGGTCCCACCCATCTCATAATGATACCATTCTTATGTGTGCCCCAAAATCATAAATCATACATCATAGCATAACCCATGTAATAAAAATGGGATTCTTAAACATCGTGACATCATAAAACAATTCATATAAGATAAAGGAATTCATAAAAATAATTCCATCACAACATAATCAAATCAATGTAATAATAGGGATAAAAACAGAATCCTTTATTATCTTATATGGAAAATAATTTTGATAAAACACTTGAGCTCTATTCTTGAGGAAAATATCTTTTCTACTTCAAAAACACTTTTGCTTTCTTAACATGTCATACAATTCTAAACTAAAAGAAGTTGATTAAAAATATACTTGAAAACTTGTAAAGGAAGCTTCTTGGAAATAATTTTTTAAAAATAAATTCATGCCGTATATGTTAAAAAAATATTCTTCCCGTACTTTTTTCAGAAATGTCAAAATGTAACTCGTACAAAAAACGACCAAAGATTCCTTTCATATCTTTTACTAAAAACTCACTGAAGGGTAAAATTGGATTTAAAAAATTGAGGTGGATGGAAAAAATGTTACATATTTAGGAAACATGGATGTGGAAGCTAAAATACACCCTAGTAAATTTCAAAGTACAAACAATCTCAGATAAAAATGAGATTGTGATATTTCCCTTACCTTAGGTCTGATTTGCTTCGTAAGTGTCCGATCCTTCTCTTCTTTGAAGCGCCTCGTTGATTCCTCCTCTTAGGGCACTAAAATTGGTCTTTGAAGAAGACCAGGACCTCTAAGATATTTTTAGGGATGTGGAGAAGAGATTTTGGCAGGGTTTGGCCACGCATGAATGCTCAAAGTGGTGTGAGGAAGAGAGGGGGGAGGTGCCCTTTTATAAGGGAGGAGAGGGGCACCTATGGAATAACTAAAAATATTATTTTATTATAAAGTCATATTCAGTTTTTAATAGCTCCAAATTGAGTTATTTCGAATATAAGGTGGGGATGGGTCGAAATCCTCTCTTCCAACAGAATTTAGACAAGTTTAGTTTCCTATTTTAACCTTATCATTTATATTTAACTTTAAGTTAGATAATTTTACGTTTACCGTGCCTTTTTGTGTTCTTACACTATAAGGTTAATAAACATACTATAACAAGTCTAACGAACCCCAAGTTGTTTATTATTAATATATATAGCCTTATCTAAGTCATTTGGCCGAACCATAGATTTTTAGGAATAAAATAACAATTAATAATATAATATTTGTTTTAAAAACTATTTTATGTCAATTTTGACACTATTTAGTAATTGATTTTTGTAAAAATAATAATAGAATGATAAGTTCGAAAAAGGTTGATTAAATCAATAATAACATGTCATATTAACCTATAAAATTAGTGTAATTCATAAAAAGTCTCAAATTACATTTATTTGGGTTTTTATAACATCAATTATGTTAATATTTCATTAATAAGATAATTACTGCATCATCTTTGTGTCATAAATAAATTAAATTATTTAAAGTCTAAAAATTAAAAATAAAATATCATTATGTATGAAATATTTTTATCTTTCTAATGAATATTTATAGTCGAATTCATCTTATGTATAACGATATATAAAAAATGATATACTTATTAAATTTTGATTTTAACTATTTTAACCCCTCTTTAAATAAATTAATAATAAATGTCCTAATCTAATCCAAGTGGGCCTAAATGGTCATATTTTATTCTTAAGGTTGTTTTTGGTCGAAATACATGTATCCAATAGAATTAGGACATGCGTTATGGTAATAATAATATCATTTTTACCCTTAATTAGCCTATTTACTTTTAACCGTAAAAAAAGTAAAAAGTTACTATTCACCAAAAATTATTTTCATCTCATTGAACCACATTTCACTTACTGACATCAACCGTGTCTCTCTAATTTTTGAAATTCCACTCACCAAAGTGGTAATATTATGTTTTATGAAAAAATCATTTTTTTAACTACCACTTAGTGGTTTCACTATTCATTAAAAAAATGAAAGTTTCCTGAAAAATACCAAAAATTAGGCCTAAACTATATTTGAAATTATGAACTCAAAAATGATGTCTATTTTACCAAATTCAAAACATATCAGTTGAATTAATTAATTTAAAAATTAATTCCCGTTGTTAAAACAAATAGCGTGTTCTTAAGAGATAATAACTATCAAAAGATTGACACTTGTTTATGTCTGGATTAAATGTGAAATTACACCCAATGACCAACATTGTATTAAATTGTAAAAAATATATTCTAAATATACTTTAAAACCACTCAAATTAATAATTTATCACTATTAATTATTTTGATTAAAAAGGATGGTTTTAATTAAAATATAGTAAATTTCACTATTCATCAGAAAATGAAAGTTATCCGAAAAGTACCAAAATTTCACCCTAAGCTAATTTAGATATTCTGAATCCAAAAATGAAGTCCATTTTGAAAAAAAAATTACAAATTTTCAAAAAGTGGTTATTACTATTCATAACGGCTAGTTTTAATAATATTTTAATAGCATATCGTTGTTTAGTGAAACTCGGTATTGCGTACTACTCGCACTATTGAGGAAGTCCTCAATTGCGTGTAATGCAAGGCAAGTCAAGGCTGCGTGTTGTGAAAGATCATTTTGGTGTAGCGTGCAACACAAGACATTAATGAAATTAAAAAGAATATTTTTCATAAAATCTCAGGGTGTTACATTCTACCCCCCTTAAAATGAATTTTGCCCTCGAAATTCGTCGGGGTTATAAATGGTTTACTACTCGAAATTTTCTTTAATAGAAACCCATATCATAAAAAGGAATCCCAAAACCAATCTTTAAGAAAAAACGTATGAAACATAATGGTTACCCAAATAATCTAATCATTGTGTTTCCACATAGGTGAAAATATGGATATGGAAGAGAAATCTAACCATCATGTTCTGATGGAGAGTGGTAGAGAACATGGATATAGAAAATCCAGCAATCACAAAGGCATAAATTTGTGAGGATATAAGGTACAATCTGATTCATCAGATATAAGAGCACTAGGACAACATTTTTGGTTTTCAAGATGATTTCCCTAAAGTTGATGAAATTGGAATTAGAAGAAATACTTTCATGATTTTGGTATAGTCTCACCGTTGGTCGTTCTTTGGAAAATTTCCACTTCATCTCTTAATTAAATGAAGTTGAATTTTTCATTCGTGATGTGTTAGCATGTCATGTGATAGAATGATGATTCATTCCATCTATCTCAAACAAAAGGATAGAAAATTTATCAAAACTTACATAAGTCCATCTATAGTGAGATTAATCATATATGGTTCCTAAAATGAACTTATACTTCTTATATTATACTGCTTAATATAATAAAACTATTTTCTACTAAACAGGGACTTCCTATAGGCCAATGGTAGGCAATAAAGGCTAGTCACACTTCGGTTGTGGGTTTGATTTCCACAGCCTTGTCCGATGCGATGGGTTGTCGCCAGTCCTGCAGGTTGTCCTTTTTCTAAAACTACATTACTATAACATCCCATCAATAATATCGAAAAAAATTATATCCTAACTTATTTCCAACATAATCCATTCCAATCTTTAGGCTTATCTAAAATACATCAGTCCAAGCTCATAGTATAAAGAAAATGATTACTTGAAATGTCACATAACAATCAAGTGAATGCCATAATTTATCCCCCATATATCATAAGACATATCTTGTTGGTCAAATTACAAACATGTGAATACCTTAATCATGTATTATATTGAATAATGAATACCCATTGAATCCTTAGTGAAAACATGAATGCAGTCAAAAGTTAACACTTTCCACAAACCAAAATCCTCAAAATTCTTTATACTCAAACCATGATATCACTTAGTCCTTATATCAATCATGAGCTCATGAATACAATCAAACATCTCATTATCTTCTTATCCCTTCATTATGTGCATATCATCTCCTTACCAAAAATATCTCAATCACTTTCCATGGTTTCCGGTACCATAAAATTATTAAAAACCACAATAGACCAATACATAAATATTCCAATATTCCACGATATTATATACAACACTATTTGGGAATCCCATTACATAAACACTTAATCATTCCATCACATCATAGTCATATTCAACATCTCCAATAGTGATCACACGTGACTTCCCTTTGTCCTTTTCCTTAAGTGGTTGTTCATGTCGATCATCACTAACCCTTGGATTAGGGCATTTATTAGCATAATGCCCCATTTCTTTGCATTTGAAGCATTGAAGTGTTGGTGGTGCGTTCTCTGCAGTCTTTTCTTTATTCACATCATTAGAAACCCTTTCTCCATTACTTTTACACTCAACTGCTCGATGACCTTCTTTTCCACACTTAAAACATTTTCTAGTCCCTTTAAGACAATCTCCACCATTCTTCTTTCCACACATTGAGCATAAGGAAACATTCATCTTCTTTTTACCAATATCCTGAGATTTCTCCTTGAACTCCATCTTTCGTTTCTTGTCAAAACTATGAGATGTATAAGTAACACCAACATCCATTTCTAACTTCATAGCACAACGCACAGTTTCATCATAGCTACTGAAGTATCTTATAGCTAATTCCCTTCGAAGATTTGGTTTTCAGCCACTAAAGAATCGATCAACTTTACTTTCAGGTTGGATAATAAATCCAGATGCATACCTTGCAAGCATTGTAAAATTATCTTCATATATACCGACAGATTCATCATCCTTTTTCTTTAGTTCAAGAAACTCCTTCTCCATCTTTGTTCGAAGAATACGAGGGAAGTACTTATTGAAAAATAAGTTCTTGAACTCGTACCATTCCATGTACTCAATTTCCTATCTTGGCCTCGTATTCTTGATAAGATTCCACCATTGATTAGTATCACCTTCGAAATGATAAACAGCTAAGATGACTTTATCATGTTCAGAACATTGAAGAACTGAAAATATCTTTTCAGTAGTACTGATCCATTGTTCAGCAACTAATGGATTTGTAGACCCGCTGAATGAGGGTGGACCCTGCCTCATCAAGGACTCAGTAGAATATTGTTCCATTCTCTGCTCATTTGGAAGTCCAGAATGATTAATAGCTTGTGTAAGTATATCAATAAGATGTTGCACTCCATCTCCCATAACATTTGTTTGTTCCGGAGGAAAATCATTGCATTGTCCATTACATTGATCAACACGGTTCCTTCAAGTTCCAGCCATCGTCTAAAACCCAAAAAGAATAGTGTGAGAGGAAAAAATCACGCAAGGGAAAACAACATAATAAAGTTGGAGTACCTTCAATATCTGACATCTTAGGTTACCTTAATTCTAGTACTATAACGTATACTTATACTTAACCTTAGGGACATCCCTATACATACCTTAGAAATATCAATAGGGATCTCACTAAAGTTCTCGCATCTTAGTTTCCAAATGTTGACTAAACCATTCCTATGATACCAACTGTAGAGACCCGAAGCTTGACATACATGGACATTACATTACTTTTGCGGAATACTTAGTACATAAAAAAAACCCACACACAAGGACCGTAATAGTTTAGTGTCTTTGGAAACTCGGAATATAATCTTCTAATCGTGGTGAAAGATCTTCAATATCTCCCATAGAGATCATTATTTTTACCTAAAACCATTATTTATATCCTGGGGAAAAGAAAAAATAAAAGGGTGAGCTCAAATTCTCAGTAAGGGTAAACAAAATAAATATCAATGACATCATATTCATAAGAACATAACTTTTGGAAATCTTAACCTGAAAAAGAGATCATAATTTCATAACATGCGATAAATCATAGTAGTGAAATGTAATCCCAATAATCATAACTAAAAACATGAATCTTTCTGGAATACACACATAATCATAGAGAATCATTTCTTATTAGTCAAAACTCATTGCCAAGACTATCTTAGTGGACAAAGTCCATCTCTGAACCGAGTTCACTCCTCGTTTCAGTCCTGTTTCACTGAACCGGTTAAACCTGCCATTCCAGCCATGTCTATCTCATGAGATATAGAATCTTTACCCAATTCATTGGAAGGAGATATAGTTCTCACCCATCTCATAATGATACCATTCTTATGGGAGCCACAAAATCATAAACCATACATCATAGCATAACCCATGTAATAAAAATGGGATTCTTAAACATCGTGACATCATAAAATAATTCATATAAGATAAAGGAATTCATAAAAATAATTTCATCACAACATAATCAAATCAATGTAATAATAGGGATAAAAACAGAACCCTTTATTATCTTAGATGGAAAATAATTTTGATAAAACACTTGGACTCTATTCTTGAGGAAAATATCCTTTCTACTTCAAAAACACTTTTCCTTTCTTAACATGTCATACAATTCTAAACTAAAATAAGTTGATTAAAAATATACATGAAAACTTGTAAAGTAAGCTTCATGGAAATAATGTTTTAAAAATCCATTCATGCCGTATAAGTTAAAAAAACATTCTTCTCGTACTTTTGTTGGAAAAGTCAAAATGTAACTCGTATGAAAAACGACCAATGATTCCTTTCATATTTTTACTAAAAACTCACTGAAGGGTAAAATTGGATTTAAACAATTGTAGGTGGATAGAAATAATATTACATATTGAGGAAACATGTATGTGGATGATAAAATACACCCCATTAAATTCCAATGTATAAAGAATCTCAGATAAAAATGAGATTGTGATATTTCCCTTACCTTAGGTCCAATTTGCTTCGTAAGTGTCTGAACCTCCTCTTCATTGAAGCGCCTCTTTGTGTCCTCCTCTTAGGGAACTAAAATTTGTCTTTGAAGAATACCAAGACCTCTAGGATGTTTTTAGGGAAGTGGAGAAGAGAATTTGGCAGGGGTTGGCCGAGCTTGAAGGCTCATTGTGGTGTGAGGAAGAGAGGGAGGAGGTGCCCTTTTATAAGGGAGGAGAGGGCTACCTTTGGAATAACTAAAAATATTATTTTATTATAAAGTAATATTCGGTTTTTAATAGCTCCAAATTGAGTTATTTTGAATATAAGGTGGGTATGGGTCTAAATCCTCTCATCCAATAGAATTTAGACAAGTTTAGGTTCCTATTTTAACCTTATCATTTATATTTAACTTTAAGTTAGATAATTTTACGCTTACCATGTCTTTTTGTGTTCTTACACTATAAGGTTAATAAACTTACTATAACAAGCCAAACTAACCCCAAGTTGTTTATTATTAATATATATAGCCTTATCTAAGTCATTTGGCCGAACCATAGATTTTTAGGAATAAAATAACAATAAATAATATAATATTTTTTTAAAAACTATTTTATGTCAATTTTTACAATATTTAGTAATTGATTTTTGTAAATCTTATAACAGAATGATTAGTTCTAAAAAAGTTGATTAAATCAATACTAACATGTCATATTAACCTATAAAATTAGTGGAATTCATAAAAAGTCTCAAATTACATTTATTTGTGTATTTATAACATCAATTATGTTAATATTTCATTAATAAGATAATTACTGCATCATCTTTGTGTCATAGGTAAATTAAATTATTTAAAGTCTAAAAACTAAAAATAAAATACCATTATTTATTAAAAAATTTATCTTTCGAATGAATATTTATAGTCGAATTCATCTTATGTATAACCCTATATAAAAAATGATATACTTATTAAACTTTGATTTTAACTATTTTAACCCTTCTTTAAATAAATAAATAACAAATGTACTAATCTAATACAAGTGGGCCTAAATGGTCATATTTTATTCCTAAGGTTGTTTTTGGTCTAATTACACTTATCCAATAGAATTAGGACATGTTTTAGGGTAATAATAATATCATTTTTACCCTTAATTACCCTATTTACTTTTAACCGTAAAAAAAGTAAAAAGATACTATTCACCAAAAAATATTTTCATCTCATTAAACCACATTTTACTTACTGAAATCAACTGTGACTCATGGATTTTTGAAATTCCACTCACAGAAGCGGTAAAATTATGTTTCATGAAAAATTATTTTTTTTAACTGCCACTTAGTGGTTTCACTATTCATCAAAAAAAATGAATGTTTCCAGAAAAATACCAAAAATTAGGCCTAAGCTGTATTTGATATTATGAACTCCAAAATGATGTCTATTTTACCAAATTCAAAACATATCAGTTGCATTAATTAATTTAAAAATTAATTCCCGTCATCAAAACAAATAGCGTGTTCTTAAGAGATAATAACTATCAAAAGATTGACACTTGTTTATGTCTGGTATAAATGTGAAATTACATCCAATGACAAAAATTGTATTAAATTGTAAAAATATATTCAAAATATACTCTAAAACCACTCAAATTAATAATTTATCGCTATTAATTATTTCGATTTAAAAGGTTGTTTTTAATTAAAATTTAGTAATTTTCAATATTCATCAGAAAATGAAAGTTATCCGAAAAGGACCAAAATTTCACCCTAAGCTAATTTCGATATTCAAGAATCCAAAAATGAAGTCCATTTTGAAAAATAAAATTTACAAAACTTCAAAAAGTTATTATTACTAATCATGACTGCTAGTATTAATAATATTTTAATAGCATATCGTTGTTTAGTGAAACTCGGTATTGTGTAATACATGCGCTATCGAGGAAGGTCATGATTGTGTGTAATGCAAGGAAAGTCAAGGATGTGTTTTGTGCAAGATCCTTTTGGTGTAGCTTACAACACAAGACATTAATGAAATTAAAAAGAATATTTTTCATAAAATCTCGGGGTGTTACAGGATTGATCCTCAGTGAGGACTCCTACGTACCTTGCCTTGGTAAGGATCAAAGATCACGTAGTTCATAATAGGTTTTTGTGAGCCAAAGTGACGATTTTCTGGACCAATGGGTGTTCAGCTTGAACCTCAGAGTGGCTTCCTATATACCTTGCCTTGTCAAGGATCAAAGTCCATGTAGTTCAGAATAGGTTTGTGGGGCATACACTCTTGGCATCCCAGAGGATGTCGTGGTCAATGCTTACTCTAAGCCCACATGAATCATGATCAGTGTGAGAAACTAGAGGCACTAAAGGACTGACCATCACGTCGTAGAAGGTGCATCCTTGGGAAGTAGAGAGGGGCTTACACGTAGTTTGCAGACCAAAGAGGAAACATGGGATTACGTGTGGGTAGCAATACAGGAAGATGAATATTGGGACTTACTCTAGGGTGGAGGCCTGGGAGACGAAAAATCACATAGGGATATAACTAAAGAAGAAGATAGGAGTAGGGATGTTGCCTCCTGCTAGAAAGTCTTGGGGCATACACCAAGGGTGTTGCGCTATCCCCACAGACGCACATCGATAAATAAATAGGATATCATTCTATGTGGGGAATGATTTAACTCCTGTGAAGACCAGTGGGCATGGAGAATGTCCAAGGTGGGGGAACCAAGAATACATGTCATGTGGTGAGGTCACAGTTTATCATCATGTTTTGAGGACGATGGCACTTGGTAGATTAACATCCTATAGCTTGGATGAGGTGGGTTCACTCTACACTCCTTGGGACTTACATAACTGATACCCACCCTCTATTGATGAAGGGAAGGAATCAGAAATGCCATGGTGAGGGGATGTTATGGAGTAATCCATTATGGGGTCCACAATAGCGTGCCTATGAAAAGAATCAGTAGTCATTATCATGCCTATGAGAAGAAGCATGATGTTAAGCAACGCAATGGAAAGCTAAACCTAAGGGAAATTTAAGATACTTTGTGCGATCCTACAGTGCCATACGAGAGAATGGCCTATGTTATAGATGTTTTGGGCATAAGAGGTGCCCGAAAAAGATGTTTGGATGAGGGACATCGAAAACGTGTGAAAAATCCTGAATAAGTAGGGGGGGCTCACGCACAATTGGAGTATCTGCATGAAAAATGCTAGGGTGAGTGGTTGCGGAGTTTTGTGAGAAATTTGAGAGGTTTTCATGAAATTGGTGTGAAATTGGAACAATTGTGGAGAAGACGCCCGGTTTGCAAGAAAGTGGAACAATTTCTTGGAAGAGTCCCAGTTTTCATGTAATTGGAGGAGTTTTCTTCCAATTGGCATGTAATTGGAACAATTGTGTGGAAGTGCCTGATGTGCGTGCGATTTGAGAGGTTCGCGCGAAAAGGGGTGCTGAGATTTTTCTTTCAAATTAAAGGGATTGTGCAAAAGGTTGGGAACGCAAGTCAGAACTATTTCATGTAAGAAACTATCGAAGTTTTGTGCATCAGAGGAACGGATTGCACGCAAGGTTCGTGAATTGAAGAGATTTTAGTGAGGGTTACGCCTGAGTAGTCCTGTGCGATGGTGGGACCCTGGGAAACCTGTCACGAAAAATCCCATACATGAAAGGCATTTTTTTCACGTGGGAAAGGGAGATTTTTCACATAGTAGACGGTTCAAATTCTTCTGTTGTTCGAAGATAAAGGGTTTTCCTTATATTTATAGGCACTGAAGGTTGTCGGGTTCATGCAGTTGTCAGCCCACGCGAATGAATGTGCACTCGGGGAGAGGGCGAGAATGTTTCAGCACCCAGAGTCGCCAACATGAAAGATTTGGTGCCCGGGGTTGGCGGCATGAATGATTCCGTGCTTGGGGTCTGTGGCTCGTAATTTTCAGTGCCCAGGGTTAGCGTAGTGTAATTTTCTACACTCAGGATCGGTGGTGTGTACTTTTCCGAGCATGTGTGAAAAAGTCCCTCAGATCCCACAGTTTTCGACGCAAGAGAGATGTTTTTCGTGTGCCACTTGGATTATTTACACGACCCTTCCAGACCTCCCAGAATTGATTTTCTGGTCTAAATACCCCTTCCCTTTATCCGAAAATACCATTCTTAGGCCTTGAGAGATTTTTGGCATCTACAATTCCATACAAAAAATGATGATTTATTGACCACTTTGATATATGTGGGGATAGTTATATGTTTATAACATAAAATTAAAACACAATAATATATGTATGATTCTGATTGTATTATATCATAATGGTGTAACACTAATTAATGTATTTGTAGGAAAGAAAAAAGTATAACTTAATGAATAACATTACCTCTTCCTCTAGTAATCTCCTTAGGTTTTCCCCAAAATACATACATGTATTGATTTCTTGGCTAATATATGGATTATATATTATTACCGCGACGTTTTTATATGATTTTTATTGTCATGGATGAACCAGAATAGTCTTATGATGTTAGGAGGAAATGTGATTTGCTGGCCTATTATAAAGGGGGTGAGTGGAACACATGTAATTTTTGAAATGAAAAAGTTGTAGAAACATTTTTCCCATGTAACATTGATAAAATGGATTATTGTTGATATTTTTACATTTTTAGTCATAAATATGGTGAGAAAATATATTATAGACATTCATTTCGGTCATTTTAAGTCTTATAAATTTCTTATAACCGCTGGTAAACTATATTTCCCCTTAACGTTATTAAATAATATTTAATTTTATTACTATTAATAATTTTAAAAATATTATTTGGACTCGATAGACAATATAAATTAGTCTAATTAAAAATATTCAATTAAAAATTTTATAATTTCATTCATATATGTGGTAATATGTAGCAAAAAATAATCCTATAGAAACAATATGAAAAAGGTTTTGAAATTGAAAATAATCAAATGATTGTAATGTTTTTAATATCAACATTCCATATTAAATTATTAAAATGGACCAAATATTATTAATTTATATATAATTATTTTAATTTTTCTTTAAAACCAATTTTAAAAATAAATCAAATTTATAAATAATTTAATGAAAACGATGTTTTTCAATTACAATTTTGTATTTTTTACTCTTAATAGAAAATGAAACATTGAAAAAAATCAAAATAAAAATACCAACGACATAATTTTGGAATTCAAATATTAAAAATTTAGTTACTTTTCTCAAATAATTGTTTTAAATGTGGTAAAAATTTATTTCTAATTATGTGCACAAGGTGTGATTAAACATTATTTTTTAAAAAAATCAAATATTTTTGAAAATATTAATTTTTCTATTGAATAATTATTATTTTATTTATAATTTGTATTTTATAATAATTTTAAATATTTATTTATTAATATTTAAACAATTAAATTTAACGGTTTTGTTATAATTGTATACTCTATTACATTTCATTTAGACCAAAAGATGCGTTTTTCACTGGCTATCAAATAGATTAAATTTAATGAAATATATTAAATTGGTTATTTAATATCAATGTTACATTTCGCATGTGATGTCTAATAGGTTTTTAATTATTAAAATATTACGGTCCTATATTCCCCAAAACATTTATAAATATTTTTCCACATAATTTAAGGATGCACTCGGTAGTGAACGGTTTGATATTTTAGAAAAAATTAAACCCACATCATAATAGGCTTAGTAAAACTTCCTCTAATTTTTAATGAACTTAAATTCAAAGGTCTTGTGATGAAACACATACATAGGATCCTATAAAGTATAAAATTTATGGACTATTAAGACATAAACATCTAATAATGTCATAAATAATTATAGAGAGTTATAAAGTTCATTGATCACATGGAAGTGAATGATAAATGGAATGTTGAGGACCTCAAAACTGTAAATATGTGATAAGTTAAAAGTACATTTGATTCATTGGATATTAAGGAAACATGATATATTTTTTCTTTAAGTTCATTTTTTAAAAAAGAGGAATTAATTTACTATCTATGAATATAACATAATATACTACTGGTCATATTTCAAATTCATATTAAAAATTATATTCTCTTATTGTGATTTGATCTACTCTAATTCATCTCATAATATAAGAATGGAGTATTCAAAAAATAACAATTTTATATTAATTAATCATGAAAATTTACTTTTAGAAAATTTTATGATCCATAGAAGCGCGAAAAGTCCTTATATGTGTCCCTAACTTTGTTCCAAAACCATTATGGTTAACATAAGTTATCCAATATAATAAATTACTCACTAAACCTAAATAATAAAACTAGTAGTTAAGATTTTACATGTATTTTTCAAATCATTTTACTATTATCATATTAACATGGATATCATATATGAATGTTGTAGTGGTTATACTGATATTTTCCCTTGATTGTAGGTTTAATCCTTCTGGACATTTATGAAGCTATAGTTTATCACCCGACATATGTTTTTTCATTTTTAAAAAACTATATTAATATAATTTATATAACAATACAAATGTTTAATAACCCATAATTACTAAAACAAAAAAGTTAATATAAACCCTTAAGGTTATGAATACATTTAATCGTGAGCCTAAAATGATATTTATTGGAAATATTACTGAAATAAATTTGGTACTAAAAAATATACTAAACCATTGTGTTGTATTTCTATAAAGGTTTTCTAGGAATATAATTAATCATTTTATATTACAATTAATTTTTTTCCCAAATGTTGGTTTAAGTAATTGAAATTATGGTCAACCATAAACTTTTAAACCCATTCTCAAAGACATAAATCATATGTTGTTTATAACAGATATTTATATAATATTTTAAACAATCCTTAAATGTTTTTTGACTATAATAAAAAAATATCCTTGGTAAAAAGACATAAAAATAATTTAATTATAGAATAAAAATACATAAATACATGAACCATTTTATTTTAACATGATTCCTTCAATGGTGTAAGGGTGAAACATTATTTAAGAGAAAAATAGCATATATAAATCTATATTTCAAAAAAACTAACATAAAAAATTATAAATATATCTCTAGGCTGTGATTTATTTCTTTTATAATACTCTTCATTTTTAATGGAAATTTATTTTTTCATGATGTTATTTTTCACATATGAATTTTATTAACATTTATATTAGACACATTATTTTCTATATAATAAACCATAGTTTTTAATTATATCTATCATTTTCATCATCAATTCAAATCCTTAACAAAGGATTTTATAGAAAATGTAAATTATTCTAGTAACATCCCCAAGTTGGGTCTATCCAGGTGTGTAATATGGCATGTTTTCATGCACCATATGATGATATGTTCATGCATAATACCCCTTTTTTAGAGTTGTTACTCACATGTTTAACTATTCTAAAACCACATAAACTAGTTTTATCTAGGCATGGATGTATTTATAGTAAAAAGTAAATAATATATTACACAAAAAATTAATAAGTTCATCTATAATTATCCTCATTTACTATCATAGGGTTGTCTTATATACTTTATATGTCCACAAAAATAAAGCAACCATTATTTCTAATAAATATCATATGAAACAAATTGTAGTGACCCCTCACCAATAAAATGATGTTGTGGTTTTATTTAGTTCATTGGTATAATATATAAGGAATCAAAACATTAAGTACTGAATAGTTTAGTATACATGGTATCGTAGATACCTACAAGATTCCCAAATTAAATTTAAGAAAATTACTACAAATGATTTTGAGAATAATATTTTTCCCTATAAAATATCCTTAAATATCAATCATAGTGAACATCATGGAATCATTAGAATGGAAACAAAATAAAAATGTGCTTAATTTTTTATAAAGGGTTAATTAAAATTGAATCTGTCATTAATAAAAAATAATAATCTACATGAAATGTTTATTTACTGTTAATAAATTCCATTTAATAAACCTTATTATTACTATTATATAAGGCATAATCAATATATCATGGTAAAAAATCAAAACACATTAAATTTTAATTACTTTATTGGATATGAAATAATCAATATGAAAAGATAAATGACTAAAAACATTTAATTTTATAAATAACATTACTAATAAAAATTCAAAATATATAATCAATATATAATGGTAACTAACATAAATATCATTACATTAAATAAACAATGTGAAAATGAAATACAGTAAAAGGTTATGTCATTATGAAAAAAATCATGGATAAAAAAGAATTCTTATCGAAATAAGTTAATATAATTTGATGTCATGAAAAATTTAATCATGATAGATCTTCTATCAAGATAATTCCACAATAAAATTTGAAACTATTGGGTATGTATACCTCCAATACCAATTTAGTAAAATTTATTCAACTAATTCATCTAATGGGACTACTGAAACCTCAAGGGGATATCTATATCTATTCCCCACCCTTTTATTAATGTATAAATCGTTACTCATATATAATATATTCAATTTATTTTGGAAAAAATATCCAAAAAATCATATATCAATATATAGAAATGAATATAGATTTATCAAAATTTACAGTAATAAAAAAATTTCATTCAACGTAGAACCCCAAAAGTATAAGTGATAAAAAACTTCATATTTAACTATATGAATAAAAATTGTAAAAAATGATATACCCACAATTCTCTAACAACCTATTGGTATATGACACCAATATACCCATGTTTTATTTAAACCATGAGAATTGATTTTGTTGGAATAAACATTTAATAGGAATAAACTATACCCATGGTTCTCCAAAAACAATTGGTATTGGACACCAATATACTAATGATTTATGTAAACCATTGGAATATGTTTTCGAGGAAGAAATTAATTGGAATGAACTGTAGACAACAATATCCAAAAACCATGGGTATATGTCACCACTATACCCATGGTTTTTATAAACTCTAGAAATACGTTGTAAAGTAATTTTTTTTGACAAAACCTATACCCACTGTTTGACCAAATCGTAATTATAAAAAATTTAATGAATATAAATTTTCTTATTTATACATACACACATACACACACATATATATAAGAATATAAAATTTGTTGTAGGTTAGTGGTAAAATCTTTGGAGTGTAGGGGGAAGGTGCTTGGAACAAATTCCAGTATGTATTGTTTTAATAATGGACAATACACATGGATTGAAAAAACTATGAGTACAGTGTTGCCTATTATTGTACTATAATAATAATAATAAATAATTCATATATATATATATATATTTATATATATATATATATTAATATGAAAACAATATATGTGTTTTAGGATACTGGTAAAGTCATTTTAGTGTTGGAAGAAGGTGTCGGGATCAAATCCCATCGGAGGATTCTTAAATAATGACCTATACCCACAGTATGACCAAACCATGTTTATTGGTATATGCATATGGATTTTTTCAAATCATGGTAATTTGTATTTATATGGAAATTCACAACACAATTTTTTTAATAATTATTGGTATAGGTGGCTTATAGCCATTATTATTTCAAACCATGGGTATAGGTCTATCGCAATGGCTCCCAATGCTAGGGTTCCTAAAACCAACGGTATAGGCTATATCCATTAGTATAGGATCTATACCCATGGTTCAAAACCATGGTTATAGGGTATTTTTCTATAATTTCATGATATAAAATGAGGACATTTATGGTAAATTTAACATCCAATTATCATAGGTATATAAATATTTAATTAAACAGTTAATGAAAACAAAAAAGTTAGAAAGGATGTGAGTTTCAATACATTCCTTCATCAAAATTATTCCAAAAAATATATATAATCTGTAAGGATGGTATCAATACAATATATACCCATTATAGTAAGAATACAAGGTTTTTGTCATTGATGAATAAAAATAACTTAAAAATATACTTAAAGACATTATGGAAGAGAATATACATTTCATTATGATTTTTTAAAACTAAATTTCTTAAAATAATTTTGAAGATAGTTTTAATTAAAAATGATATTTTATATGTATATAGGAATCATTGTAACATTGATCTTCCAATATGGGAGTAAATTATAGATATAGAGAGTACATCAAATCATAGATTCAATTAACAATTTCTGTAAAGGAAAAGACAAGATTTGTTTTAATAATTACATGAATATTCATATGAGTTTTTTTAAAAAGTAAAAATATGTAATATTTTCATTAATAAGTCATTTTTAAATGTTTAAACAAAATAAAAATAGTTTTTGAAAAAAAAATTGGATGAAAATGGATTTCCATCGAAAGAGAGAAGTGAAGTCAGTTTTTATTAAAAACATTTTTGGAATAATTTAAAGTACCAATGGGTATAAAAATGGTAATATTACATTAAAATATAATTAATAGATATAGGGTAATAAAATTATAATGGTTTTTAGGTAAGGATAAAATATTTTCCATCAATGGAGACTTAATCATAAATAATCCTGATTAAAAATAAATTGTGAAATAATCCATTATAATAAAAATAAAATTGATTTAAGAATTAACCAACTCATTAGTTAGTTGTATAAAATGTAATTAAAAAAAATTGAATCTCAAAAAATATATATTAAAAATTAATTACACCCACAAACATATAAAATCAAGGAACGGTATGTAATATAATACAGAGAAAACAAATTTATTTATTCAATTATTTACAACGTAGTAGCTTTTTATTCAAAATCCATTTGGATTAAACAATTAAAATTGATAAATAAAATACATTAAAATGTTAATTAATTATTAAATAAAGTTTCAAAGGGTAAATATAGTATCATTATATAATAATTTAGGTGAATAACATTACCGTATGTCTCAATAAATGGAAATTGAGACGAAGTCCCCTATCTCACACTTTTTTTGGATTGGAAATGATTTAACCACCGGTATTGTAGTTTTAAACATGTTATTAAATTATAATATTACCATATTAATATTTATAATAACTTATATAAGACTTTTTCAAAATCTATTCCCTTATTCTTTAATAACCATTCATTATTTTTATTGTTTCGGGTGTTTGTTGTCTTGTTTTCTCATTCATCCTTTGTCATAAATGATTATGTTCATATGAATATTTATATTTTCATCGTCTAAAACTAATAATAATCAATGAATAATAATATTTAAAAATCAAATATATTTTTAACTCACATCTTCATTGATGTTTTTGAGAAATGAAGTACGTAACAATCATAGAAATAGTACGTCGTATGTACGCATGGTTAACATTAACATTTTGCAATGATCATTATGGAAAGGTTTTAAGTAATATTTTAACAATAGTGCATTATAATAATATTATTAATACCATATTACTTCGTTAAATGTAATTATATATATCATAATTTTGGATTATTCATGAAATGAGAGTCACATCACTTCGTAAATGTGGTAGTCGACACAAATATAAATGAAGTTATCATCTTTATGTGAGTGAAAATGTAAGAAATAAAATGATATTTTTATCATTAAGTAATAATAAATAGTTAATTAATATCATAATTATATAATGAATATAAAAGAGTATTATTAAATATATCCTTATTAACATCATTGTAATGCATTAGTAAAAAAAATGAATCACATCGCATCGCGAGGTAATTGTCTACCATATTCACGAGTAATGATATTGTATCCCATGAGAAATATAAATTAAAAATGTAAAAGAGTATATAATTACTATATAAGTATTATTATTTAATAAATATCACTTATATATTTTATATCCATCATAATACACTACCATGATAAGTGGTTATGGATAAACCAACGACATTAGGTCATGATGTGGTAGTCAGTTGCACACATGAATAATGATTTTGTAAACCATTTGTTGGAAGTGGGTATAGTTTTAAATCATTAACTTAAAAATAAATTCTCAGTATATTTAATATAAAATGTTTTTTATATCAAAATTTTTCAATAAGAATTGAAGGATGTAGAGGAAGAAATAAAATAAAAAATGATTAATAAAGAACATTACCTCTTTATCGGGTAACCTTAATAAGATTACACCAAAAGCCAACTAAGGATGGATTTAAGACAAAAATAATTCCTATAGGATGATAATATTTATCTTGTAATGTAATTTTTGAAGATACAATCCAAAAATAATTTTCAAGGTGTGAAGTGGATACTAGAGGGGGAAACATTTTAAAAGTTGGGTGAGTGACAAACGTGTATGTTTTGAAAAGAAAAACATGTAAAAACCTTTTTCACATGTAAAAAGTGTAACAATACAGTACTATAAAGAAATTTAAATTGAAATTTACTATTTTTTCAATAAAATATAATTTTGTCTAGTTTTCAAACCATTTTTAACCCTTATTTTTTTAACCCCCAGGTAACTCTATTTTTACCATACAGGCAGTAAAAAATTTGTACTATTTGTACTAATCATTATAGAAAATTTTAATTTAATCATATTATATAAAATTATTTATTTTGATTCAATATATGGAATTAATTTTACAAAATTATATTCAAATAAAATGAAATTTTTAATTTAAAAATAATATAAAATACTCAACCATAAATCATATTTCAATAGAAAATATTCAATCATTTGTAAAATTTTTAATATCAAAAGTCTAATTTAAAATGATTATAATGATATAAATTGGGATAATTGATATATATTTGAACTAATTTTACATCAATAGTAATTTAAAATATAATATTACAATATTATTAATTTAAAAAATTTTATCAATTATTATTCTTTATATTTCTCTATTCATAGAAAAATTAAACACTTCAAAAAATAAAAAAAAACTCTGTAATATAATATTGATATTATAATTTCAAAAATGAGTTAAATTATATATATATATATATATATATAATTTTACATGTCTTAAAATTAATGTTAAATTATTTTTGCAAAGGGAAACAAAACTATCATTTATAAAAAAGTCTTTTTTTCATTTATCATTTCTTTATCTTTTAACTAATTCTTCTTTTATTTCTAATAAATATATAAACATAATATTAATAATTTAGAAATTAATATTCATACACGAAAATTGAACCACTAGATTGTAATGGTAATCTATATTATAGGTCATTTAGACTTTAGGTTCTATATTCTGTAATCTATTGAAAATATGAATTTTAAAAAATAAATTTTATTAGCTATTTATGCTTAGTGTTCTATGATGTATACTCGATTAAATAATGTAACAATTTTTTATAAATTTTTTATAAATTTAAAACTAAATTCATTTTTTAATTCATAATGCCAAAATTTTCATAGGATGAACATTTTAGAATTTTAGAAAATAATTACTCTTTTGAAGAATACTTAAAAATAATGTTTTATTGAAAACTATAAATATTATGAATTTATAATCTAGACATAGATATATATAGAAAAATATTAATAAATAAATAATTTATTTTAGGTGTAAAATTATTCATTTTAATTATTATTCTATTCACAGAAAACCTATAGTCATATTTTTGAACTTATGTGACACTTTATTCGAAATTGAATGGTGTTCTAGTTATTTTAATTAATTTTTAAATTTAATTATAAATTTTTTTGACTGAATTTAAGGACAAAAAATTATTTTGTTTATTATAAGCCAATTTAATTCATTTAAATAATAATAATGATAATATTTAACATATAAATACATTTTAATCTTAATAAAAATGTTTTTCTAAAAATTGGATTTATTAGTGAAATGAACTAAAGATAGAATTTATTTTAATAACATAAAAACATTATATGATAAATATAAATAATAATAATAATAATTAGTTAATAATTATTTAATAATAAAATTTTGATTATAATTATTTAAATATAAATTACTTAGGTTGATAATAGTTGCCACTATGAAAACAGAAATGGTAAATAGGAAAATTATCATATTATGGACATTAAAACATGTTAAGAATATATGGTAAAATTAATTTTGTTAGTAATATCATACATTACTCATCACCTAATACATTAATATATATTTTTAGATAATTTTACCTTGATTTTAATGTTCTATTATTACATTATGTTTTTATAACTAGAAATATTTCCTTCTAAACACATGTAAGATGGGACTTTCACTAACAATTCTATTAAACACAAAGAATTATATTTTCACATGAAGATAACCGATTATAATTCCATTATCTTTTAAATTATATATTTTAAGTCTCTCATAAAAATATATTACCATAATACCACAAATTATGATGAATCCTCGAAGGAAAACATAAACATTTCTATGTGAGTAAAATCTTCCTCCTTCCATATTTTCCAATTCTATCTTACATTCAAAAATATAATTAAATAATTATTAGAATATGAAATAATTATATATTACCTACTGATTTTTATTATTCTATGATAATAACTATTTACCACATTTCCTATTTTCAACTAATAAAAATGAAATGGTCATTCTTCTATTGTGGGGACAATCACCTCCACAAAATGATGGCATCATATGATAAGTAGTTTCCTATAAGGTCTGTCTCTCATTAAGTGATGTATGATTTAAATATATATGTTATTATGATATAATTACTTTTAGAAAAAATTATTTTGATATAATATGATTTCTTATGATCATGTCATGTGGTTATTTCAAATTTTTCAGAAACTCAATCCCCTTCCATGTGTTCAATGAGAAATGACGACGATGGATTTTAAGTGGAACACATATATAATGATGAGAAAGGGAGGGTTTATATATCACTATTAAATTCATTTGTATAAGTTGATATCTCATTATATTATTTGGTATGAACATAATTATTTTTCTCATAATTACATTGGAATAATGAATTTACACATATTTTCAAACGTTAGTTTAATGATTTGTTAACAGAGGCTTCATCATACTTAGTTTTATCATGAATAATTTATTATACAATGATTGTTATACATTTCCTTGTTTTTTATAAACATAATCCACATCAAAAAGTTTTTAATATTGTTTTTTCACATGTCCTTGATGCATTTCATTATCATGATATGTCATATTTTCTTATATGGCATTAATTTTAAAATATTATACACTCTTATGCCATCATCACATGTTTTAATATTATTAGCATACATTTTTATCCATCACAAAGATTATTTTCTTAGTTAATGTTATGTTTATAATCTTATGTATATCTATCATTTCTTTTGATTATCATATACAGTCTTATGATAGATTATTATAAAATTTATCACATACTGAAGTTATATATCAAGTGTGTTATTTGATATATAATGAAAGGTTTTTCATAATTTGGTGTCTGAAATATCCCCATTCCCATGTTTTCGTTCCCTGGTTTTCAAAAAAGATTATATCATCTGTGATGTCGAGAAAACGGTCAAGAGGGGCACGATTTTGGAATAATGTTTTCATGTGTTGTAATATAATATATTTACATATCTAATATCATAGGCTCTAAAAATTTATGTACATAATGTTTTAATGTCTTTTTGATATTTATTGTCTAATTAATGAAATTAATGTCTTTTTTATGTTATTTTTGTCTTAGGTCTCCTTAGTTGGTGTTAGTGCATGTTTTGGGTATTATGAGGATTAGTTTAGTGAACATTTCTAAAAACCCTATGGATTTGGATAATCGGTATGTCTATGAATAAAATATCATCATTAAAATATATAGAATTTTATATTTTTGGGTTTTACTTGGAATGAATACATTATATAGATAAATAAATTAGATACATGTTATATAATTGATGTACAGAGTGTTAGTAACCCTATAAAATTTGTATTGTGTATTAAATGTCTGAAATCCCGATGGACATACACATTTTATTTTTACATAGACATATTTTTAACTATGCTTTATGGAACCCATAAATACCCATAGATCTTGTAGGGACATTCCCCAAGTACATGAATCTGGAATCCCCAAAAACCTAATACCATTCAACATATCCTTCCTAGTGTAATTGATACGTTTTTAAAACCGCTCGTCCATTCAAGGATACCTAACTATCATTTCCTTATATAGAAATTCATAGTTCCTAGTACTGATTGAAGATTCTATACCATATAATTTATCCTAACCTGTATCTATACAATGATTGGTGGTATGAATCCTGATTCCCCATATGGAAATTATTGATGTAGGAGGTTTGCTTTTTACTGATAGTGCAATGCCATCGTGGTCCATCACTGACATGATCTATCATCGATTGCTCCTTCCCACAATACAATGTTGCATCCCTTTGATACCATACCCAATTGAGGACCATCACATGTTATTTCTTCTATTATAATTGAGATCGACTTCCAAATTTCTGAAATTAGTTGATTTACACACTCCACTAAAGATACCATATATCCTGGACCATCGACTCTTCCACACATAACACCGCCGAGTATCCCACATTCACCGGAAGATCTCCCACCCCCACAATGAGGATAAATTGACACAACAAATAATATTTGAGTCTCATTAGGATTTGATCTTGTAATTTTCTATAGGATCATACGGTTCTTTCTACCACTTGTCTGAACAATAATTTCAATTCCATTAACTCAATTATAAAAAATGCATGATAAAGAGACCAAATAAAAATAACTTCTTTTACACTATTCGGGGATACACATAATTTAATAACAACCTATTTACATTTCAATATTAATTATTTATTTGGTTAAGTAATTGGGATTAGAATTTTGGGGGAACCAATCCTAAAGAAAACAATATTGAAAAATGAGTGATTATAGGTGAACAAAAATCCATCATGATGTATAATAATATTATGATATTTTGAGGTTTATTTTTCTTGAGATAATTTATTAATCATCACTGAAATTAACCTAATTTAGGTTTATAAATGTCTTATTTCTCAAGGAACCATGGTTATAATGGAATTAATGGAAAATTTTGATATTTCCCCAACTAGAAATCTAATTGGATACGAGCTGGAGTATGAAATAATATGATTTTTTTAAACAATATATAATAAATTACGATAATAAATGTTAACATAAATAAAACTACAAACAAACTAAAGTATAAATGGTTAGGCACATGTGATATTTCTAGTAAAGAATATTATTTTTGAAAGAATGTTTAATTTATTTAAAGAAGAAAATATTGGAAGACTCGCACTGGAGAATATATCAATGAATCATGAAGATGTTTTATTTTTTATAATAGAGATAATTGAGAATATAATTTTCCAGGAAAAATTAATTGCGTAATGGATATATTGAAAAGAGAACATGTTATGCCAGATTTAACACATAGAGTACAATGTTTAAAAAATTGGAGGAAATATGGATTCTCTGATACCATTACTAAATTTTCGTACTAACAAGAACTATTGGCATCTTCATATTCCAAGTTCAAGGGAAAATGTGAATACCTATAAAACCACAAATAATGAATTATGATTCGAGAATGAAGTGGAATTAAGTATACCGATCACCTACTAATAAACTTTGAGTATTGTGTTTCATATTTAAAACCAATACTTTGTACAGAATATTTTTTTGATAATATTTAATAAACACCTTAATAATCAGATGTTACATTGTTAATAATAACATATACTAGAACATCCAATATATCACAACTATTTAACTCTTATCTAATAAAATTTAATAAGAATTTTAATCCTATAAAATCATATTATCCTTCCAGTTGTCAAATTAAATGTAATATTATATATTAATTGAATCTCATTACATGTATCACTTATCTACAGTTAGGATAATGAAATCACATTTCATATCAGAATTCCATGTGTCATCAAGTATCCATGTAATGATTAATATAAAGAAATATGAATGAAAATTCTATAACAGGATTTATAATACCATGAAATGAAAGACTCGTCACATAAACTAATATAGGGGAATTCAACACTAATGAAATTAATATTGTAATGGAGTATAATAATTTATTTGAAGATTAAATTTCTAGTCATTCCCTTGATTATATGGTTGAGTATTTAATAAAAATCATACATAAAATGATTATTATCTCAAATATATATTATAGAATGGATCTAATTGAATTATTTGGATGAAAATATGAATTATAAATAGTTTGGAAAGAGGGATTATACTCCATTGTACAACATTGTGTGGTTTTATAGTACATTTTTTAAAATAATTATGAATTTATGTGTCTCTGAATCGATTATAACGATCTTAATAAAATAATTCTCAAGAAATTATATCGTGTAACCCATTTTGATAATCTATTCTAATAAATTTTTAGGACATCATTACTTCAAAATGATTTCCATTTGATATAGGTTTCATAATTTTTTATTTATGAAAGTAGATATTTTCATGACTATTTCCTATACATGTTTGGGACATTACGGATTTATTCTAATTCTATATGTACATATGAATACTCTAATGATCTTCAGGGGACTATTGAATTGAGACTTTTGCAACTTCCGTTCTAATTGGTTGTATTTTTATAGATGATATTTTAATATATTTATATATAAATTAATATCCTAAAGCAAATTTTTATATTTTCTTGAAGACATTGAAAAAGGATAAACTTCATGAAAATTGTATGAAATGTGATTTTTTATATAAAGTGTCAATGAAGGAATATTTAACCAAAATTAATTAAATAATATAAGATATTAAAAATTAAAATGTTATTATTAAATATCGTTGGACAAAAACTATAACATTGATCCATATTTTTCATTGGTTAGTAGTAATTACCATTGATTTTTGAGAGAATTATAATGGATATAAAATCCATCAAACATGTTCACGTGAAAGGGAGTAAGGTTTCATTTTCTGGATGAATGTTAGTAGAGTTTCAAAGAAGTAAAAAAGGATTCCCACTACCTATAAATGTAAATAACATTTTAATAGGATAATGGTTTTTAATACATTGTGATTTCGTGAAAAATGTCTAAATATGTTTCCTCATATAGAATTATAAGGTAATTTCTTTTTCCGCGGGAAAATTAAAGACTCATGAGAAAAAAAACTGATTTATATCAAGTAGTATTATTATTTACATTAAAAATTCTGATAAAATTTCAATAATACAAGATTTTTTTGAATGAAATTATATATTTGATAAGATAAAAATACATACAATTGATATAAGAAAATAATTAAATAATATTATATCAATATGTCCATTATAACCAAGTTGATGTCTTAAAAGGAATGAATTTGATTAAATGAATTATTACATAAATATATAAATATATAGGTCTTAAATAAATAAAAAAAATAGAGGTTAATTATTAATAAATAAGAACTCAATTTTTAGTAGTCATTTGGTTCTTCAAAAATATGTTTTAGTAAATATTGAATTTTTTTATTATAATTAAACTCTATATCCAGAAATTTTATACATTTAATTTTATAGGAATGATATTATTTTTTAATTTTTAATTTCAAAAAATCTTAAGATTAAATCTTGATAATTTTTTATAAAGATTCATTTTTCAAAAAATGGTGAGAATAATTAGTTTTATTGGAAAGTGTAATTTTATATCATGTAATATCAATGATAAATTATATTTTTGATTAGTTTTTAAATTTAATTTAATTATTAATTTTAACAAAATTATTGAATTTTCAAGGAATTTTATATTTGAATTAGTTATAAAAACATTTTAATACTTAAATAGGCATTTTTTGAAATAAACTACTTTTCATCCCATCGTTTATGTGTAATTTTAAATAAAATCATAAAAAATATACAAATTTAATCTTGATAAATAGAATATATATAAGTAATATATTTCATTTTTATTTTTAGACAATATGAAATGTAATCATAGTTAATTATGTTATCATGATAATTGTAGAGTGGGTTAATTAAATATAAAAATAATTTGGTAATTACTGAAATGTTTCCAAAGAACATGAATTAATTTGGTTGTATGAGTATATTTAATCTATAATTATAAAAAACATGAAAATATGTACTTTTGTTCAATTATCCATGATGCTGATAATTATAATATTTAATGTAAAGAAAAGGAATTTTTTTCTATTTCATTTATTGTAATTTATGTTTTTATGAAGGGATAAGAAGAAGTAAATTTTAGTTATCAACAGGTAGTTTAAGGATAATATAATTTTTATAATCAAGTTAAATAATTTTTAATTTTTTAATTAAATAATTAGAATAAATTCTTATGCAATATTGGCATAGTTATTTTCCATGGAGTAGAAAAATCAAATAAATTATTTTAAATTTTTAAAAAATTAATAATTTTTGGTTGATTTGAGGTGTTTCAATAATATTAAATCCCCAAATAACAAATTTTAATTTTTTGGAGGTTTATATTAAAATTAAACTTATCTCATGTGGTTTTTAATGTCATATTATGAGAATATTCCATAAAATGGAATTAATAGTAATTTTTAATAAGTAGTATTTTAATAATTTATCAAAAAATTAAAAATTACTAAAATAGATCAATTAGGATTATATATGTTATAAAATATTATCCCATAGTTATTTATGAGAAAATTAGAACCTTATAAATAAAATAATAACACTTTAATATTACAAAAGATATTGCCTCAGGTGATGACAAAATTGGTCATCCTATATATTAATCAGAAAGATCATACATAAAATGATATAAAATCTAGTAAAAATATTATTTGATTATTATTTTATTTTTATATCTTCCTTATCTAATTATACATGTAATTTTATAAAAATTTTAAACGAGTTATGGACATATTATCTTGTAATATTTCATGAAATTCCACAAATGACATAAATGATTTTTTATAATAAATATTTTTTATTAAATAATTTCATGTTTTATAAACAGATATTTATATAATTTAATTTAATTAAAATATAATTATTTATTCATTTATGTGATATTTTTCCATTTCTAGTAAACAGTGTGGACCTCGATGAATAATAACCATTGTTTGAATGGTAATAGTAAATGGAGTTAATAGATGGTAGAAAAAGATAAGGGTAAAAAGTCACCTAAAAATGACCAATTTTTATAGTATTATATGATTTATACTCATATATATCAAATATATTAATTATATATATTTAGATTTATTTTAATATAAAAATTTAATGACATTACTTTTCTACTTTAGGAAATTCTCTGAATCGCCTCAAGTCATTATAAAATGGCACCAACTATATTCTTCTATATACACATTAATATGTTTTTGATTTATCCATTTCATTTTTAAATAAACTCATAAAATATAAATACCTATTTTATAGGTATTAGGTTTAGTACAAATCCATGCTTAGTTGTCTTAAGGTATCAATCAACAGAGGTTGTCTAAAGAAGATGTGTTTTTTATAGAAAATTCTAGTTTTATTTCTAATACTACCTCCATTAAAAATTATTAAAACATGATTAAATAATAAAAACATTATAAGTCTTATAAATACATTTTTCATTGATAATGTAATAACCTATATCTATATAATCTTCCATGAAATGGGGAACAAAACTAGTATTCTTATGTACGGTGGACTACTACCGCGTGAACTGGTATAATTCATATTTCATCAGCAGCTCTCGAGGGGGGTATTAATAATGGCTATAATGATTATATAACATATTATTCACATAATAATCATTATAAAAATAAATATGTCTTATATTATCTAACCTTTCATTCAAATAATAATTGATTATGTCATGGATGTGTAAGTGTGGACTACGACCTCCATTAATTGATGTGGTTCATTATTTATCACCAAATAACTAGAAATATATATTAATGTTTATTTGAGGACTTGAAATTTTATATATTATTGAATTGTCATACAATAAAAATAAGATAATACTACCTAATTTCAATCATGATCATTGAAAATGGAAATGTTACTCATGTGTATGTGTGGATTACCATCTCTATGATTGTATCATAGATCTTTTTCCCAAACATTCCTTGAAGAATGGATTTCAAATTATAAATTATTCATTAAAATTATTACTATATTAGGAATAATACATTGGTGATTTTGGAATTATTACCTATTTTACTATATTCAAAATATTGATGTAATTTTTGACCAATGAGCCAAATGTTTCCTAATAATCTGATGTAAAGTTAATTTGTTAAGAAATTGAATATTACAAGTTATTAAATTAAAAAATAATAATGAACATGAAAAATGTTGTTCAAAAATTAAATATATGATAACATTTTATTATACATTAGTTAAAGGACATACAAGGATTGTTTGGAATCAAGGTATGGTATTTCACCTCAATTTCCAATATTTGTGGAATATTTTAATGATATGGACCAAATTAAATTTATATAATGAGTATGGTTACCCAATTGATGGTTATAACATCAATCCATAATAATTTATTGAATTCTAATTTCTAATTCAAATTATTTTATCTTGTGTATTTGACTTGGAATTACTAATTTGTAAGAAGTTTTTTATCTGAGTTTATATTCATTAGGTTACATTAATACTATATTGACAATTTTCATCCATGATTATGTTTGAATTTTTTTCTGAATCAAATTACTCCATATTTATAACTATTTTTTTGGATTTACATTTTTTCACATAATCACTTCAGGGATTACTTATCACATCAAAAGTTATGCTCTTTTCAAGGGTTTCATTGTCATAATATCATATTTTGGATACATGTTTAATTTTGTCCAAAATTATCTACTTATATTGTGTAATTAATGACATATGAACGAATATTTTGAAATATCAATTTATTTAATTTATTTGATTTAGAAATCCATAATAGTGTCTTACTTTAAAATATATTTTATTCAAAAACTAACAAAGTATTAAAGGCTTTACTTTGAAATATCCTTTCTTTTTTATATTGATTATTAATAAGGTTTCTTTTGAAAAAATCATATGATTTTATCTTCCAAGACCATATCTATATTATTCTATTCTGTTTATCAATGTGTTGTACATATTTACTTTCCATTTTCTCCATTATTTATTAAATAATCATTAAGTAGGTTGCCTATATGTGATACTAACCAGGTATATTCTTTTATATTGAGAATCTATCTCTTTCACATATATATTTTCTCAAAAAATTCAAATATGTTTTTTAATTAATTGGAATGTATTTATTAATTTTATTTATTTGATATGTGACATTATTTGAAAAGGTTTTAAAGAGAAATTTATTAATGTTTAAAGCACGAGTCACTTTTGAAAATCATTATATAATGTTTGAAATGAATGTATAATTTTAACATATATAGAATGAATATATTTTACTTTCATAATGACAAAGATTTGTTTTTAATTACCCTTTATGTGATTAAATTTTATTTGTAACAAAATTTCTATCCCAATATCATGAAATGTTTTAAAATTATTACAAAAATAAAAGGTAATTTCGACTATTTTTTTGTTTTTTTTAATATTCATTTATAGCTTCATATTTGTCAATATCATCTAATTAATACTATAATTACTCAGATTATAATATTATGATATCATTAATTCCATTTATATAGATGTATTACAATGATTTTTAAATATATTTTCATGGGTAAATCTTCTTATAAATGAATAGAAGATATTTCTTAAACAATAATGATAAAAATGGAAATATTCATGTTTTATATTAAGGATTTGTAATTATATATTATTGGTTATTGTGATTGATCATGATAAAGTTTATAAAATATATAGATCCACATTTTATATCCTGAAAAACTCATGAGCTCGATATAGATTATATTATGAGAAATCCACATTGTAGCTCTCCAATTAATTGGGTAATGTCTCTTATATTTTGTGGAACGATGAGTGGATTTAACTAGTGAGGCTTCTACTATTGATTTAAATAGACACCATTTATTCTTGAAATGACTTCATCATTGGTTATGAATATAATATTCCAATATAAAAATATATTTTTTAATTCTTGATAATGGTTTTTAATGTTGCTGTTGATCATGATTGATATCAATTCGATCATGATGAATTATTATTATATGAATCTTTTATTATAATAATTATTTATTACATGAATCTTATATTATTATACTTATTTTTGGGGTATGAATTAACTATTTTTTTCTTACTTATCTTTATTATTTAATCATTACCTTGTTGTCAAGTTATTCCCAATAATGACATTGAATTATTTATTCTTTTTTACCCATGATGTGTGTTTGATCACACACTCATTATGTTTTATTCTCCCCAAGTTGTGAAGAATTATATTGATTTATTTATTTTTTTACAGGATTCATATGTGAATAATTTTATGGTAAATGACACAGACTTATTGTGAAATGTTAATTGATTGGTATATTGTAAAAATTACACATCCGAATAGATTGGTATTATTTGGTATGAATTTTACTAAATACATAAAAATGTAATTTTAAATGTTAGTTGAGTGTTTATGTTATTAATTATTTCTTTTTTTTTACGTTTTAGATAGAAATAATAGGTCATATTTTTTGGAATCAAATATAAAAATGTATAGATTTTTATTTAGTACTATATTTACTTGAGTTTATTCAAGGATGTTATATTTCATATCATATGAGTGTTTAGATAATACGATAGATTAATATTTTTTAATTAAAGGGTAACTTAATTTTTATTTAATATATAAAGAGATGTTAAATTTTTAAGATCCATCTTAAGTTCAATAACATAAAAAAACCTTTTTGGTTTTCAAGTGATCATAATTTAGGGTGTCTAATGATATTTTGGAAGATATTATTCATTTTTTGAGTTATATGATACCCCTATGTTTGAAATTAAGTATTTTTTTAGAATAAAATTATTAAATTTTATGGGATTCGTGTTTTATGGTATGAAAGAATCTCAGAGATTAGAACATCTTATAATATTTATGAGATAATGGTTTTTTCTAGTGATTGTCTGTATATTTTTGGGGAATGTTATAGAAATTTTATAAACATAGTTTATTTAATGGGAAACCATGATGTATTTGAGAAAACATGTCACATATAAAATGACAATGTTATTAAACCCATAAATGAAGGGTGATAAGGGTGTGGTGATTAACTTTATAATAAATGTTTTTTCTAATTAGTATGAAGATTTTTTAATAAATTATTTGATAGAGAAATATTATGATCATATTATGAACAAATGTTATCCTTTTTTGATCAATGTGGGATTGAAAATATATTTCATGATTAATTTAATTTTTTAAGAAGATTAGAATATCTTTTTGGAACATTATAAGATTAATATAAACCTAATTTTATTTAAATTTAATTAAGAATTTTATGCTAAATTATCCATATGAATAATTTTAATTTAAATTTCTTATAGTGATTTAGGTTATTTTTTGGAATGATTAGAAAATTTTATAGATTATATTATTATGGAATTTAAATTTATTTATTTGACTTTTTGAGTTAGTAATGTTATTTAGAGATAAGTGATAAATTAATCTCAGAAGAAATTGGTAAAAAATCTGTAGCACCCCTAGTTTCATGTATGTAACCATTTGTTATTATTTTTATGTTTTTAATTTGTTTTGTTGATGTTTAGAAGCATATGGAAGACTTTTGGGATGTTTTGGGGGGTTTGATAAAGGTGCATAGGTTTTTAACGATTAGTGGAAACCGTGAAACTCCAAAAAAATGAATGGTGAAACAAAGAATTCTGGGTACACCCATGGGTACGTTAACGGTTTGGCCAGACCGTGATACCACCTAGGAGAAACCATGAAAATTGAGGTCAATTCCTTCTTCAGAGTTGGTGCATGGTTTTTCTAACAATGTTGACCAACTATGAGAGGTGTTCTATATGGTAGAGGCTGGAACATAGTTAGGCCTTGTTTTTCATAACCGTGTGACTAACAATCCACATTTTATATGCAAGATCCCAAAAAAGAAGATATCACTTATGTTTACCCATAAGTCTCAAGTTTATTTCAATATTTTCGGATATAAGTTTTCATTATTCTTCCCAATGGTTTTATAGTCAATCCCCTTATAAAAACAAGTGATCTGAAAGATTTAATTAATGTGATGATGTCTTGTTACCATAGTAGGTTTTTTGGTTGTTTTTATGATATATTATCTACATAACACATCCATAATCCAAGATCTACTCCTGTGGGGATATATATTTTATGTTTTATGCCATTCATGACGAGATATGGTCATTTTATTTTTAGGTAATGATATCTAATGCGGGTCTTTTGAGATTCAATACTGTTTTGTTGGATTTTTCAGGTCGTTATTTGGTTTTTCCATAATTACGGATGTAGGTGAATTCACTGTCAACTCCTCTTATTATATACTAATGTTTTAGTTTCGTGCTTCATGAATTTTTTGAAATTGGGTTTTAAATTTTTGTAAAAAACATTGTATATACATTCTTTAGTTATAGTTTTTGGATTTTTGGATTTGTGAAATTTGGCTGTGAAAAGTGCTTGGTTATTCAGATTTTGAAATATAGCTTTATTGGATTATGAAAATTTTTTATTGTGAGGGTTTTATATTTAGATATTTTTTATTGAAATGGATTATATTTTTTTATTTGAAATTGTCTTCAAATATATTGGTTATGTGAGTTCATGTTTTTTATGAGACCATAAATAAGGGATATGTACCTTTGGGGTACAAGTAGACATGACCCTAGATTAAGGTATTGTGTCATTGGAGCGCAGGGAGATAGGAAACATTGTGTTGACTTAGTTGATGGGTGATAAACAACTCATGAGTATGGAACTATCTGTGATGAAAGCATGGGCATGTGTGTGTAAATCAAAGAATTAATATGCCTAAAAGAAAAATGAAATTGTTTAAAGAATTTTTTTCATCATTCCTTGGAAAACAATTTATATTAAACACATTCCATTATTATAGATTCTTTATCTTTTAAATCAATTTTTATATAAATTTTATAATATAAAATCAATTACATGTTCAATCTTAGTGTTGTAATTTGGGATTTCATTTTGGGGAAATCATACGAAGTTTAATTACTCACCCCTTATTCAGAACATTGGTTCTTTTATAGATATTTTTTATCAAGGTATGGATAAATGTAATGTATCTCATTCCATTAGTGTCTTTTAAAGATTCTTTGGATTCTTTTGAAATATATAATGTGATATCTATAATGATTTTTTTAAAAAAATAGTATTCCCTCTGTTTCAAGAGATTGAGACTTATGTCTTTTGTTGTGTTATATAAATATCTCCTAGTGGGTTTATAAGAAAATAGCATGATGAAGATATTAGGAAGTTATTTTTAGTTGATATATATGTGAACCAACAGTTGGATCAGAGTATAGTCAAATATTCTCAAAATATTGAAAGAGAGAACTAGTGGGATGATCCAACATAAGTGGATCATTGTGTTATGTTCTACAAATATAACCACCCATATTTAGGGAAATTAATAAAAATAAGAGGAACATGTGTGAATGAATAGGATGAATTTAATCTTTGATTTCCATGTTAGACCAGCAAACCTGAAAGCCATGTTTGTCACATATATGTTAGAGGATATATCAGAAAAATGGAAGGATTTATTAGTTTAATCTTAATTTGGAAAAGTAATTGGTTTGGAGGATTTGTAATAATTGTTCCAAAAAATATATCCACATATGATACAGATTAATATAGTGATAAATATTTTCTTGTATGAAGTGGGAAATCCTCTCAGTGATATCGTATGTAGGTAAATTTATAAATTTAATACTATATCAAATGAATTTCCTACAAGTAAATCCTTTTATGGAACACATAATTGAATCTAGGATAAGGTAATAAATAATCTCAATGATTTTGGTGTTTTTATAATAGATTATACATACATGGTATCTATAGATAATTTTAAAGGAATGGAAATATTATGCATTATGGGTGGAGGAAGAATGTAGATAAATATGAGAAATGGTGGAAACTCTAGCACTAATAGAAAGCATAAGAGGGAACCTATTTCGAAGGAACATGGATGACTCAAAATCAAATAGTGGTATCATTGAATCTTCCTCCAATAATAAAAATAATTCATGTATGTCCTTAATGTGTCTTGTTCGTCCACATAAAGTGAGATTATATAAAACCACCTAGACTATTCCACAATTGCAACCAGATTGATATTTATCAAAACTATTGTCGCAGTGATCAGAGGTCATGTGTTCAGGATGCTTCTCTTGTGTTGGAGATGTTGTCTGATTATTATAGGTGAGGATAACAAAATAACACTTTTTATTATAATATAGGCATCAATGGTTATTCACATAATACCATGACTCCTCGACAAGGCTGATCTCAACATGGAAATAATGAATAAAGTACAAAGAATATGTAGTGTTTTAGAGTTGGGCAGGTGATTCTGGTTGATCAATATGGACCAAGGATGATGAGATGAATGATTCTCCTAAATTCTACCCTTATGAAACAATATTTATTTATATTTGTGGATATCAATTATTAATTTCATCTCTTGCTATTGATTTTTTGAGATTAAATTTTGAGATGATGCCTTTAATTTTGAAACTCCAAACCCCACATAGTCAAAAGGATGATGAGCCTTTATTTGTAAATAATTCTATATAATTGTTGATGGATAAAAGTTGATATGGGATTTATATGTGATTTAAATGTATATATATGAAATAATATTTTTTATTGATTGGTTAATTATGTTTAATTATAACATCAAATTTGATACAAGAAGGGTCACTTTGATGATTGATGATAACATTGAGAATATCTTTAGAGGAGGCCAGAATAAATAGGTAGGTGAAATGGGGTTTTTAGACCCATAAGTTGGAAGTCTCTCAGACATGTTAGATAATTTATCTTTGGTTTCAATGGAATAGATTGAGAATTGTTTTTTCTATCTTTTGTTGATATGTTTCTCAATGTTTTTTAAAACAATTATTCATCGTTCCCACCCACAATAGTGGTCGAGTTTAAGATTGATATCATTCTGGGGAATATTACTATTTCCCTTTCATATAATAAAATGGAATAAGTAAAATTTATAGAATTATTTTTCCTGCTAGTGGAGACAAATAGAAAATGGTTCATTTAGCCTAGAACATATTTGTCGACAACACCAGTCATATTTGTCAAAAAGGCTGATGGAACTCTATTGTTGTGTGTGTATTATAATAATATTTATCATGTTTTGATATGGAATATATTTATACGTCTACACATTCATTATTTATCTAATTAAATTAGTATAGACCACTAGTTCTCTAAAATTTACTTATGATCAAGATATCACAAATTCCAGTTTCAGAATGAGGATATTCAGAAGACATAATTGATGAGTAGATATGTCCATTTTGAGTATTAGGTAATTCATAATGGTCTCATTAATTAAAATGAAGTAATTAATGAATTTATGAATCCTATATTTTAATGATATTTTCAATATTTTTTGGCAGTTTTAGTGGAAGACATGATGGTGTGTTCAAAGACAGGGGTTGGGGATTAGCAACACTTGGAAAAAGTTTTGGGAATTTTATTAGATCATCATATGTATTCCCAAAAATCAATATTTTATTTCTGTATACAAGATGTACATTTTCATGTCCATGATTCTCTAAAATATTTGTTTCACTAGATCCTTAAAAGATCGAGGTTGTTAACTCATAGAACACTCGTAAGAATGTCTTTGAGATTTTTTGTTTCCTTAGACTGAATTGTTATTACTAATGTTTTATTCCTGATTCCCCACTAATAACTTCACATATGAAATCCTTTTTGAGGTAGAAAGGTCATTTTCAATAGAATTAAAAAAATTCAAAGTATTTTTAAGGGCATAATGTTCATCTTAAATCATCACCAATCCTGATATTTCTAGAATAATGGCAAGGGTATGTGGTTTATTATAGTGCTTTGGGATCTTGGTTTGGAAGTGTTATCATTCCATGAGATAATTTTGTTGTTTATATCTCAAAGGAGTTATTATTTCATCAGAATCACTAACCAAAAAATGATTTGGATTTAAATTATTAATTTCATTTTTATAAGAGGTGCAATCATTATCTCTTTAGTGAGATCTTTTAGGTTTTTTTATCATATGATCATAAAACAGATTTTCTCCCAATGAGAATTTAATCTAAGAAAAACAAGATGGATAGGGTATCCAAGATTGTTTTACATTTACATGATGTATAATCTTGGTAAATGTGATTCAGGGTTAGATGCATAACTTAGTAATTCTTATACTCATTTGGAACAAATTATTTTGATAAGTGTTAGTGGATTTCAGTCCTAGACCACATGCATTTAGAATGCGAAGACCAATGTGAAGATGCGGTTTTATTTCCAGTATTATTCACTCCATGTTTTTTAATGATAATTTAGTATGCATAGACATGTAATTTAGAATGGGTTGTTATAAGGTCCAAACACAATAGCGGGGAGACCATTGAGAGACGACAACCGGATGATTGTTCTGGTTTGTGGTTTCCAGATCATATGGTTCTAACTATTTCTTTTTAAGAATAACTTCATCATTATTACATTTATTTATGATTTGTGTTTCATATTATAATACAAAATATTAGAAAGGAATTTAAATCATATTTATAAAGGGTCGGTAGGAAAATGGATGTGGCTGATTTTGTTTTGAGATATATAACATGTCAATCTGTTAAGGAAGATCTTTAGCGACCGGCATGTAGGTTGCAGTCATTTTTTATTTATATTTTGAAAGGGGAGCATATATCAATGTGTTTTGTCACAATACATCCATTAATGGTTTAGAAACATGATTCCATATGGTTTATAGTGGACCATTTTACAAATTCATCAAATTTAATCCCTATTCATGAATCTAATATGGTGTAGTACTTTCCAATATTATAGATCTAAGAAGTGGTAAATTATGTTTTCATAGCAGTTTAGATAGTGTCAGAAATAGATTTCAGGTTTAAATATCATGTACGGAAGTCCATACAACAATCCCACGGTACTTAATTGACCATGAGTATCATGTATCATCATTAGATGGTTGAAAAAATCGAACGAGTGATAAAAACATTAGAATATATGTTGGAGGATTGTATAATGTATTATAGTGGATCAAGGGAAAAACACATACCATTAATGCAGATCTCGTCTGACAATAGTTATATACCCTTGATACATATGGTTTCTTCTAAATAATTTTGTCCACATCCTTCTCATTCTCCACTTTTTTGGGTGGAAATTAGTGAAAATTTACTAGTTATACCAATAATTTCCCAAGATATAATGGAGAATATTTATATTATTTAGAAAATGATGGAGATGAATTAGATTCATCTAGAATCATATGTGAGTAATCGTCAATGGTAATTTTCATTGGTGGTGAGTGATCATGTAATCTTGATAATATCTCCACGGCTTGAGAATCATCGTTTAGGGATGTAGGATATGTTATATTATAGATATATATTCCATTTTTCAATACATTAATATGTTAGTGGGGTGGAATATCATTTGGCTTTGATCCCATAGTTTAGTGCAATGAATAATGTATTTTATGTATCTCAGTTGAAAATGTATCAACCTTATCCTGATCATGTGATTAAATGGTATCACATTGATAAATATCAGGATGATTCATTTGTGTATGTGATAGTGAATATAGTGTATATAAAAGTAAACATATTATTTGGAAACATAATTTTACTAGAATGGGTTTTTTTAGGAAAAATGGTTTGATTCTAGAAGAAACATGGGAATGAGATAAGGAAATAATCGAGTATCGGCTAGAAGTGATTCAAAGAAATTGATTGATATATACTTTATAAATATAGAAATGAATATGTTGGGGTGAATTTACCACCCCGAGATTCAAGTGATAAAACCTTCATTTTTTTAATTTATGTATATTATGGGTTTGGGTGATGTTTAGGAGGGTTTGGAAGAGTTTTGTGATCTTTCTAGGGATTTTATAAAAGTTCAATATTAGATAAAGTTTAGTCGGAATTGTTCAACTCCAACATGAAACTATTCAAGGAGGAAAGTGAGATTCTTGGTAGGATCATGGTTAGGTGAAAGGTTTTCCCATCCCATGAATCCACCATGTAAAAACCATGAAAAATTATGAAGAGGGATTCTTCATGGATGGAACATGGTTTTCCAAATCGTGTGGTGTTACTATCCGAGGAGTTTCATGAGGAAGAGTGTTGCACATATTTTGCTCATGGTTTGCCTAACCATTCATGGTTTTAGAACTGAGATCTTAAAAGGCGATATCACTCATTTTCACCTCCAATCCTTTCTTGTTTCTATATATTCATGCCTAATTCAATCTTTATTCCTCCTAAAGTCCACCGGGTCTCTCCCTATCAAATAAGAAGTGATATGAAGGCTATTCATGCTGAGTTGAAGCCCTATTACCTTATAAAGTTTGTTTTTTAATTTTCCTTATATATTATTTCTTACACTATCTCAAAATCCTATATCATGTTCATTGGGGACATATCAATTATTTTTTATATCATTCATGATGATATATGGTTTACTTGTAGACAGGGAAAGTAATCCAAGGAGTGTTTTTGTTGATTCCACCTAGTTTTCTTGATGTTTTGTGCTATTCTTTATTTTATCCAGAATTTGAGAGGTGTGTAGTTTTAATATCGACTCATATGGTATGAAAATTGAGGAATAGTTTCATATGTATGGAATTTAATGAAATTTATTTTCAAATTTTAGTGAGAAGAATGCTAAAAACCTTATTTTATGATGGATTGTGGATTTTTGAAATTTTATTGCAAAGTGCATGTTTTTATTGATTATAAAATAATGATTATAAAATAATGATTTTTGGAAAGTGAATTTTTTTAATTTTATTGGTTTTTAATAAAATAATGGTTTTATTGAAATTGTATAAAATGGTTTATTTTAAACGGTCGTTGTGTACATGAGTTTTGAGAGTTCATGCTTACAATATGACATGGAATAATTGTCATGGACCGTTGGCGTACATATGGACATGACCCTAGAAAAGTGTAATGTTTCATTGTGGGACATTGAGATTTTATTACCCTCGGTTTGAGGTATGTGATGCTTGTTTCAGTTCGTTTGTGAGTTTTGAAGATGTTGGTTGATGTTTGGACAATTCTAGGAATTGTTTTTAACATTATAGAGGTTGTGCAGGGGTGCACTGTTGGAACACGGTCTGAAAAAACAATGCAGCCAGCCCAGGAAACCATACACCCTTGAAAGTGGGCTCTACATGGGTGTCTCACGTTTTTTAGACCGTGCAGGCACGTCATGTGAAGTCCCTGGGTAAGACAGTGGAAACCGTTTGGTAGGCACACGGTTTTCTAAAATGTGTGGGGTAATAATGTGGCCAAATAATGTTTGGGGTTTTAAGTCTTGGTCCACTTAGGGTTTCTCATTTTTCCCTCATTCTTCCTCCCATTTGTGGCTCATACAGGAGTTCCTTTTTTCAGAGGTTGGGGGAGCTCCTTATCTCGTTTTGGAGGCAAATCAAAGGGGTTTCTTTGTGGATCGAAGGCAATTCTCCTCAGGTAGGTCCGTCTTTTGTTTCTTCGATGATTTGGTTAGGGTTAGCCCTCTCACTCTCTTAGTTTCTTGGATCTATTAGGGTTTTATGTAAATCTAGGTTTGTGTTGCCTTTGTGTGTTAAAGGTTGACGTTTTTGATGTTAGGGATGGGTTTTTGAGGTGGTTTCGAGGAGGCATTCATCCGGTTTGGCTGCGTTTGGTCGAAGGGTAAATTTTACCAAACCCAAAGAGGTAGGTGGAATCTCTTTCAACTCCAGAATGTTGAAATGTGAAGTCATATTAAAATTAAATTGGTTTCTTTAATTTAATTGTAAGCATGTCGTGTGAATTTTGATGGAAAATCATATGGGTGATGATTTTGGGGTTTTGGCATGAAATGGGGGTTTTGTTGAAAAGAGATCAATTTGTTAATTTTAAATTGGTGATTTTAAAATGGTAATGACTGTGAGAAGGAGTATTTATTTCAAAAATGGGTGATATTGAAATGTATTTGGCATGGAAATGATATTTTTAGTATTGAAAACAATGCATGATTATTAATGTGGATTGTGTGGAAATGGGTGATAACATTGGGTTGATAATGTTGGGATGTAATGGAGTGGAAGATAAAATGCCACTATAAAAAGGGGATGGATGGTGGACCGAACGACCACCATCAATAGTTAGTGGGAAGTATGTACCACTTGAGTGGATTTGTAACGAATGGGTTGGACGGGAAGTGCCACCATGGTTTTTGTGTGTTAATTTTTGATGATGTTTTTAGATGGGGCTTATGAGTGAAATATGAAAATGTTAATCGGCATTTGGCATGGTTGAATTGGCTTCCTTACATGGCATGGTTGATTTGTCTTCCTTGTGTGGCATGTTTGGCTTATGGCATTTTGGCTTATAAACAATTGGTAGCTTGGATTTTCTTTATATAAAATGTTTTATATTAATGTGATAATGTTATAATCCAAGTGGCGTGTGTAAGGATGTTAGTTGGGGAAATCCTACTTAATAGTTGTAATCACCCCCTATTTTGGAACTTTGTGTCTTTGCAGATTTCGTTTACCGTGACATGGAAAAAAGGCAAGGCATCACCCTCCTTTAGTGGTTCATTGTGATGTTTTGGGGGAGCTTGGAGCATGGAGTGTGGTCTGGAGATGTGGTGGTGTCATGGATCATGTTGTTTTGTTTTTTATTTTCCAATTTATACTATGATATTTTGTTGACATATCTAGTTGAATGGTTTTGGGGTTTGTGATGTAATTGTTAGTATCACATGGTTGGGTTTGAAAGTGCATTCATCTTTAGTTGCTAGTCGGTTGAGTTAGGTTATCTTATTAATGGAAAATCATTCCCCACTATTCACTGAATCCCACAGCATTT
This sequence comes from Viscum album, assembly GCA_963277665.1. Lineage (NCBI taxonomy): Eukaryota > Viridiplantae > Streptophyta > Magnoliopsida > Santalales > Viscaceae > Viscum > Viscum album. The sequence goes on along the minus strand of OY728159.1, from coordinate 830,978,801 downwards.
ACTGCCAACCTTTGGCACCATGGGTACATCACTTAAGACCTTGTGACCATCACAGCCTCGTCTATCCAATGAGGTAGGGTGGGGTGTTACAAGTGGTATCATCTTGTTCATTCCATTGGAGTTGATTCTCGAATTTGGAGTTGACATTCGTTGTGGTATATTTTATGGATTCAGGATGTTAACAAGGTGTATAAATTTCAGAACATGGAATGTATAGCATAAAAGGATGTATCTATCCCTTTAATGTTGAACTTCAAGTTACCAAGGAGTTTCATACAAAAGTGTTTTGAAGAAACTTATAGGAATTGGCAATCTCATTGTCATGGGTATAGCCAATGAGATGTGCATGGAATATATGGTTGAAATGACTTCCCTCTAGGATTCATATATCATGGGGCCTAATGATTTATGGGCTGAATTGAGAAATGGTTTATCAACTGGGAGAAATTGTATTGTGAATAAATTTTGTATTTTGAAAATGTTTTGGTTTTCAAAAATGGTGAAACATGGAAAATGTGGAAAGGTGGAAAGCCTCGTTGTGATAGTTTTGTGTAATGCGACTTGAAATGGGAATTATTGATGTCTAAAAATGTGAGACTCTTGGTTGTTTGTTTCTGTTTATAGAAATGGAACCGTTTAGGCATCATAGAGACCAACCGAAAGTGTTCGTTTAGAACGTGGTTGCACCTGAGCCCTAGGTGAACCAGAAGTTAGTCCAGAGCATATTGCAAGCCTTCCAAGCCATGGGAAATGCGAATAGATCTGAAGAGCCAAAGAATTTTTACTATGTGGCTTAGTTTAAAAAATGGTATCCACATGTCTTTAGGGGTGATTCAGACCCGGAAAGGGAAGAGGAATGGCTATCCCGAATGAACAGAATTTTCAAATTCATGGTGAAGCCAGTAGAGTTGAAAGAAAATCTAGCAACGTATAAGCTAGAGGATCTTGCACTTCAGTTCTTGGAGTAGGAAGTCCAAGTGGGAACCGAATAGGTTATGATGTGGGAAGGCTTTAAAGAACTATTTAATAAACAATTTTACCCACATACGTTCATGTTTAAGTGCACAACTGATTTCTTCATTTTGATGCAAGAGTACATGTTTGTGATGGAGTATTAAGATAACTTTATGAGAATAATGCGAGTTTCACCCAAGGTGGCGGGTAACATGTCGTTGAAGGAAAGGATCATCAAAGTGGGGTTAAGGCAAGAGATCCGTTCAAAAATAGAAGTGTTGTGTTTTGGTGATTATACATAGACAGTGAATCATGCATTAGTGGCTGAGCGGGATCTGTTGGGAGCTTTGGGCGGAGGAAGCAAGGTGGTACCCATGGGGAATAGTGGGAACTCTAACACTGGGTTCCAGCGAAGGAGGGACAAATATTCATAGTGAAGGATAATGGCACATAATCCGACGGTAGGATCAGTAAGAATACTATGAGGTCAGGTGGGTGTGACACTTCTTCGGGATCACAGACGTCATATGATTCGATTGGACAGGGACAACAGCATACCCCTCTTCAATAGAGAAAAGTCATTCATGGTGATTCTCGGAACACCTAAACTCATTAGTAGGGTAATAAAGAGCAGAGTGTGCAAACCAAGGCATTGCTTGGAGCCGAGCAGGTTATGGTGGATGATCAGTCAGGATTATCCATGGTGCGAGGTGCTATTATTTTAAATTCTAAATTTATGCAAGTGCTCTTTGATATAGGTGGTTCACACTCTTTAATCATTGCACGTGTGGTTGAGTTGTCGGGTTTAAGGGTAGAAATGATTCCTTCGGTTTTGAATCATCAAACTCCTTTGGGTCTAAGAGAGTATCAAGCATTGTTGTGTAGAGCATGTTGTATTGTTGCGGGAAAGGTTGAGATAATGTGTAATTTCTCAGTGATTGAGATGGATGAGTTTGATGTAATCCTGGGAATGGATTAGCTAGTGTTATTTAAGGCCCACATCAATATTAAAGCATGAACAGTTTCTTTTATGACACGCTATGGTGTTAGACATCTCCTTATATGAGAGAGGCATGAAAGGAAGGGTGAAACAGGTTTATGGGCACCAGTAGTGGGAACGTTATTGTATCAGTTGGCGGTTTTGTCATTGGAATCGGTATAGGGTGTTGTGTAGAGTGTTCTTCCGGCAGTGGTGGATCATTTTAGGGAATTTTTTTCAGAATAGTTATATAGGTTACCTCCCATAAGATAAGTGGAGTTTACGATTGATCTCATTCCAGTTACCAGTCCTATCTCACTTCCGTCTTATCGAATGTCACCTACAAAATTGCGGGAATTGAATGTCTTGTTGGAAGAGTTAGAAAACAAAGGGTTTATCTGGTCTAGCATGTCTCTGGGGGTAGAGCCGTTGTTGTTTGTAAAAAAGTAGGATGAAATTTTGAAGCTATGTGTTGATTATCATGGACATAACCATGTTATGATAAAGAAAATATATCCACATCTATTAATTGATGATTGTTCGACTAGTTGAGGGGTGCCCAGTGGCTCTCCAAGACCGACATGAGGTTGGGATATCATCAATTGTGGGTGAGGATGGATGATATTTTTAAAACAGCATTCTGAAGAAGATATGTCCATCATGAATATATGATTATGCCCATTGGTCTAATGAATGCACCAACAGTGATCATTGAATTGATGAATCGGATATTTCCAAGATATCTGGATTTATTTGTGGTGGTATCTATAGTTTATATTTCGGTGTATTCAAAGACAATGGTTGAGCATGACCAGCACTTGGTAACAGTGTTGGGGATCTTGAGGGATCATCGGTTGTATGACAAATAATCAATATATGAATTTTGGAAAAAGGGTGTCTGTTTTCTTGGCCATGTGATTTCTGAAAGAGGTCTTTCAGTGTATCCAGACATGATAGAGGATGTTATCTCGTGGAAACAACCAAAAAATTTGTTGGTGCAATGGAGTTTCCTCGATCTAGCTGGGTATTATCTGTGTTTTTTTCATGATTTATCACATTTTTCTTCACTGATGACAACTTTTGACATGAAAGAATGTTACATTCCAGGGGAATGAACAGTGTCATCCGTGTTTTGAAGAGATAAAGGGTCTCCTTACATCAGCAACAATATTGGTTTTTCCATAACTAGGAATTGGGTACGTGGTGTATTACGATGCATCAGGATCAAGGTTGGGGTGCGTTATCAGGCAAGGCAATTATGTGGTTGTGTATGTATCATGGAAGTTGTGGGTGCATGAGAAGAACTACCCAACTAATGATTTGGAATTGGATGTAGTGGTCCATGCTTTGAATGTGTGGCGTCATTATCTCTTAAGTGAGAACTTCATGGTATATACATATCATATGAGCTTGAATCACAATTTCTCATAATGGGATTTGAACATGAGGCCAAAGATATGGATGGAATATGTTATTTTGACATGATGTACACACCGGGTAAGGGAAATTTGGTGGCAGATGCATTAAGTAGAAAATCATATGCTCATGTGGTGAAACATGCATTATACCAGTGGTAGTTGATGTCGGTTATAGCTGACATGCGGTTGCAATGTGAGGACCAGGGCGATAGAGCAGTCTTCATTCTGGATTTGTTGATTCCCGACTTGGTTGGCTTGGTTTAAGAGGAACATATATCTAATTCGGTGTTTGTGAACATGAGGAGGAAACTCAATGGGGGGAGATCATTAAGGGTTGTAAACTGAATGGAGATCATTAATTTTCGGAATCTTATGGTTGTACTAGTTTCTTTTGAAGATGATATTCTCAAGGTGTATCATCATTCTAGGTGTGTTGTTCATCCTGGAATTAAAAAAATGTATAATTTGTTGAAAGCACGGTTCTTTTAGGATGGTATGAAAATAAGATAGGATGATTTTGTTTCGAGATTCTTCACATTCCAGTAGGTCAAGGTAGATCATCAGAGGCCATCAAGAATGTGGCGGTCTTTACCAATCCCTGTTTGGATGTGGGAGCAAATAGCGATGGATTTTGTCCCTGGTCTCCCATTAACAGTCAGAAAGAATGATGTCATTTCGGTGATACTCAATTAGCTAATGAAGTCTTCCCATTTCATTCCAATTCATGAATCTCATACGGTGGATGATCTATCCAAAATCAATATCCAAGAAGTGGTAAAGAGGAATGGTGTTCCAGTTTCGATCATATCTAATAGAGATCTGAGATTTACAAATCATTTCTTGAAATACTTATACCAAACCCTAGGAAATAAGTTGACGATGAGTATAACCTATCACCCTCATATAGATGGTCAATTCCAGAGGACAATAAAAACATTGGAGGATATGTTTTGGGCTGCTGTCACGGATTTTGGTGTCTCGTGGGAGGATCACTTTTCATTGGATGAGTACTCGTAAAATAACAATTATCAGGCATCTATACATATAGATTTGTTTGAAGCATTGCATGGGTAGTTGTGTCGTTCTACACTATGCTGGGTGGAAATGGGTGAGCCCTCGATGGTTGGACCGAGCCTTTTCCAGGAGACTACGGGGAATATCATGTTAATCAATAAAATAATGTAGATGGCTTGGATTTGTTAGGAATCATATGTGGATCATCGTCGATGGTTGTTGAAGTTTGAGGTGAGTGATCATGTTTTCTAGAGGATCACTCCTAGGTTGGGACATCATCAGTTTGGGATGTAGGGAAAGTTATCTCTGAGGTATATTGGACCTTTTGAGATTCTTGAGTGGTTTGATGAGGTGGCTTATTACTTGGCTTTGCAATCTAGGTCCAGCGTGGTGCTCAATGTGTTTCATGTGTCGTATTTGATAAAGTATCAGCCATATCCAGGCCATGTTATTTGAGGGGATCATGTTGAGCCAGAGTCGGATTCTTCATTGGTGCTTGTGCTAGTGTGGGTTGTGGATAGGCACGAGAATGTCTTGAGGGGTAAAAGAATCAGTCTGGTTGAGTTTTTGTGGCTGCATGGCATGATCCAAGAGGAGACTTGGGAGCAGGATAAAGAGATGGTCAAGCAATGGCCCGAGATCTTTTGACAAAGGGTGGGTTCCCTACATTTCGAGGATAGAAAGACCATTGGTGTTGGGAATGTAGTACACCTTGTTTCAGGTATGTGACCCTAGTTTCGGTTCATTTGTTCCTTTTGAAGTGGTTGGTTGAATTTTGGAAAATTCTAGAAAAAACATTTAAAGTTGTGGAGGTTGTGCAGGGGTGCACGGATGGCGCATGGTCTGACCAAACCATGAAGCTAGCCCAGGAAACCATGCACCATTGACAGTGTGCTCCACATGGGCGGTGCACAGTTTGGCAGACCGTGCGGACAATCCGTGTGAAGTATCTATGTGAGACAGTGGCAACCACATGTTTAGCGCATGGTTTCCTAAACCATGTGGGGTAACCATACGGCCACATAATGTTTGGCTTTTTAAGACCCGATCCACTCAGGATTTCCAATTTTACCTCAATCTTCCTCCCACTCTTTTCTCACGCGAGAGTTCCGGTTTTGAGAGGTTGGGGGAGAACCATAGATCCTTTTGGATGAAAATCTAACGGGTTTCTTGGTGGATCAACTGTGGTTATCTATAGGTAAGTCCCTCTTTTGGTTATTTGTGGTTTTAGTTAGGGTTATCCCTCTCCATATCGTAGTTTACTAGATCTAAAAGGGTTACATGATGATCTAGGGTTGTGTTGCCTTTATGGGTTAAAGGTTGAACTTGTTGATGTTAGGGAAGGGTTTTGAGGTGGATTCGAGGAGGAGTTCACCTAGTTTGGAGTGTGATTGGGCGAAGGGTATTTTTCTCCAAACACTAAGAGGCAGGTGGATTTTCTCTCAACTCCACTAGATTTAAATTTGAATTTTAACTAAAATTAAATTGGTTGCTTTAATTAAATAGTAATCATGTCATGTAAATTTTGTTGGAAAATCAAATTGGTGACAAATTGGGGGTTTTAGCAGGAAATTTGGGTTTTGTTGAAATGGGATTAATTAGTTAATTTTAAATTGGTAATGATTTTGATCATGATTATTGATTTCAATAAATGGGTGATGTTGAAATGTGATTGGCATGGGAGTGGTATTTGTTGGTATTGATAATAATGCATGATTATTGTTGTGGATTTGTGGAAATGGGTGATATCATTGGGTGGATGATGTTGGGATGTGCTGTACTGGATGAGAAACTGCCAATATAAAAAAGGAATGGATAGTGGATGGAAGGGACACCATCAATAGCATGTGGGAGGGAAGTACCACTTGAGTGGATTAGTAACAACTGGGTTGGACAGGAAGTGAAACCATGGTGTGTTGTGTGCTTTGTTGGTGATGTTTGTAGATCAGTCTTGTCCGTGAAATATGAAAATGGTAATAGGATTGTGGCATGGTTGAATTGGCTTCCTTTCATGGAATAGTTGATTTGGCTTCCTTGTGTGGCATGTTTTGCTTATGGCATGCTGGCTGATAAACAATTGGTATCTTGGTTTTTCTATATATAAAATGTTTTATATAAATGTGCTAATGGTTTTATCCTAGCGGTGTGTGTAGTAATGTCAGTTTGGGAAATCCAGCTGAGTTGTTGTACTGACCCCCTACTTTGGCACCTTCGTGTCTTTGTAGATGTCGTGTACCATGACGTGGGAAAAGTTAAGGCATCACTATTCTTTATTGGTGCATTGTGATGTCTTTGAGGATCATGTAGTATGGAGCTTGGTGTGGAGCTGTGGTGGTGTCATGGCTCATGGTGTTTTTTTAGTTTCCTCTTTGTACTATGTTGTTTTGTTGACATGTCTAATTGAATGGTTTTGGGGTTTGTGATGGAGTTTTATTATCACGTGGTTGGGTTAGAATGTGTGTGTATCATTACTTTTTGGTTGGTTGATTTGGGTTATCTTCTTAAGAGAAAATCATTCCCCAATGTTCATTGAATACATCGGCATTTATTTCTAGCCATTGGTTCCTTGGGGACATCACATAAGTCTAAGTAACCCTCACCACCTCCTCAAGCCAATGAGAAAGGGGTGGTGTGTTACAGAGATTTTCCACACAGGGAAAACATATTGGATGGATGAGAAAATTTTCATGAGTATGGAACTATTTGGGAAGAAGGCATGGGTGGGTGGGTGGGTGTGCATGTGAATCATGGAATGAGTATGCCAAAAAATGTGAAATGGGTTAAAAAATTGTTTCTTTTCCTTTCGTGGAAACATTTTCGTATGAAATTTTTTCAGATTTCTTGTAGAGTGATGAATGTTTAAAATGGTTTTATATAAAAATTATTATAATAATGTGAAATTTTATCCAATCATTCTGTATTGAGTAGGGAATTCATATTTGTAAAGCCTACTGAGTTTCAATACTCTCCCTGGATATGGAACATTGGTTATTTTTTAGATATTATTCCCGGATACAGAGTAAAGGTGAAATTATTTCATTTCCTTAGTTTTAGTTATTTACAGTTGGGATGTTTTTTGGATTTTGATATTGGAGCATGTTAGGATATATAGTGTTATCTATTTTATATATTTGGGTAACGTTAGTTTTTTCATCTCTTGTAGTATTCTGTTGTAGTTTTGTTTTGTTAAAAATGGTAATAATTGAGTTTTGTTACATTATTATCATGCATCATTTGTTGGTTATATTTTGTTGGTAGGTTTGGTTGGATTATTTTATTTCTCACTGGGAAAATCATCCCGTAATGTTATTGAAACCATTTGATTTTTTTCACCCTTAGCATCTTGGGATGTCACTTAAGGCCATGTAGCAATTCCACCACGACTTATGAAAATGAGGAGGTGTAGGATGTTACAAAATCATTATGATTTTTGGGGTTTGAACCTTTCTGGGACACATTTAATAATTTCATGTATATTTATTTTTCAATTTATCTTATTTGAACATTGGTTGTTATTTTTGTGGATAGGAAGATTAATGTTGACTTTTATTATATGAATGTTTTTTCATTTTGGGAGCTATCTTACATTGTATCATCATTTTTTGTTTTAGATAAATTTCAAAGATAGGATGCATATTTTTTTTGGATTTTTGGATTAGTTATAAGTTTATTTAAGAGATCTAAGAAAAAAAATTCCTCATGAATACTCATTATTCAGAAAGAAAAGATTACATATTGTTGGAAATTGATTAAATGATGACATTTTATTCCTTAAGAATGTATGTTTCATTATGATATTAATTTATATGGAAATTTAATTCATCAACTCAATGAAAATAATCTTGAAAGAATTATACTATTATATTCAGTTCTTCAATATTTATGGTCATTTAACTTCTATTTAGTTTTTGGTTTTGTGGTGATTAAATTTCTCATGACAATTCAATTTCATCTGATGAATGATCTCTGTTACCCAACATCATTATTTTCACAGCATGATTTTATTCCATGTCTATATGTTTACTTCCAATTAAAATAACCTAAATTAGAAACCATGTTATTTTTTATTCCAGATGAATAAGGTATTTCACTTTATATAATTTAATGTAATTCTTTTTGAATATTTTTTATGATGTGGAATTACAAAAAATATATTTTAAATTATAAGAAAATTTATTACCAAAATCTAGTTCAAATTTTAAGAATATACATTATTATATGGGGAGAATGTAATATCCCATTATTTTAATATAATATCTACATTTGAAAGTATAGAAGATTAAATTTTTTTTTACCTTAAATAAACAATTAAATATTGTTATTTAAATATATCTTCTATAACCTAGCTAATAAATTATTTGGAATTCATCGATTTATCATCATTATGAAATATATATAATGTTCTAAGATCCAAAAAAATTATTAATTAATTGTTTGGAAATAATCCCCAAATATTTAGTAATGTTGATTTCTTCTTCAAAAATTCATTTTCTTCAAAAATTGTTTCTAATAATTATAGATAAAATATTATTTCAATAAAATTTATAAATTTAATTTGATATTATTTTTATTATTTTCAATTCACTATCTTGAATTTTTTATATGAAGATTTATTTATAATTTTATGAATAGAATGATTTTCAAAAATGTAGTAAAAAATATTTCTTTTTGTGAAAAATTATATATTATTTAAATTTATTTACAATTTAAAATGATTTTTTTTTGTAATTTTTTTAAAATATCATTTGTTTATTTTAATAAAAAAATATCTATTCATATTTTTTAATGAATTTTATTCCTTAATTTTGAATGAAAATATTATGTTTCATCCAACTTAATTAGATAACATAATTTTCTTCCAGTTTTTCAGGATGAATTTAAATTATATTCTTCTACATCATTCAATTAATAAAAAAATATAACCATATTTTAAATCCTTATTAACAAATTTGATAAATATTACACTTTTATTTTCATTCATTATGATGAGTAATCAAAAAAAATTTGTTACCAAGGTAAAAGAAAAAAGTGATAATTAAGGGTACAAATAAAGTGATAGGTAATTAATAGTTTTTCTAATAATTTAATTACATTAAATTTATTAATATATTCCATCCATAGTTATCCAAAATTAGAATATAAGGAATTTTTCCCATTTTTATATGATTTTATCCTTCTAAAATATTTTATATATAGAAAAGAATAAAAATTCATTCTCATATTATATTATTTATATATTTTGACATAGTGATTAAAAAGAAGTTATGTTTAATTATAAATATTTAATTGAATGATAAATGCTTTCTATTATCATAGTAATTTAAGATTATTTTTCACATTGAAATAAATATAATAAATTATTGTATAACACTGACACTGTAACTTCACATCTAATAGAAAAAGGAAGTAAATTATCTTAAAAACTGAAAATAATTACATTTTGGGGTGTGTTAAAGTGTCCTATGAATATGGTATATACATATATTAATAAATTTTCTATTATTTTTATATAATAATTTCATTTCTATCATGTTATTTTCAATGTCAAATTTTTTGAATAGTTCATTAAATGACATCAATAGTATTTTTTATTAAATAATGATTTATTAAAATATTTAAAAATTATAAAAATAATTAAAGATGTAAATTACGAGGATAAAAGGTCATAAATTTAATCCTCATTACATTAATGATCTTGTTTTCTCCTTATAAGTAAAATTAAATCTTTTCATTATTAAAAAATCAATTTATAATTTAAGGTTAAAATTGACGAATGAAGGGGTAAATTGAAAAGGTATAGATTAAAATGATATAAACCCATATAAAAACGTGATTTTATAATTATATAAATTTAATATATTAATTATATTCTAAGAAATACATTCTGGAACCATTTAATATGTTTTAATGTTATATTATATTATAATATTTTTGTAAATCTTAAAAACAGATGAATAATATATTATAATAAATAATATTTAATTAAAAAATTAAAAATTCCTAAAAATCATATCTTATTCATCATTTATGGGATATGGTTTAAAATATAAATAATGTTCATTTATTACAATTTTCCTAAAATAATAACTATCTTAGCCCTTAAAGTGTAAAACTTGTTGTTATCGTAATAATCATCAAAGGAGTTAACCGATGGGTTAAAAATATATGGGTGTAACCAAATCATAATTTAAAAAAAGAGTATGAAATTATTTTGAATCATATTCATCTTTTATTTTAATTATATAAGTTTTCATTTATTTTCAAATTAAAATTATTTTTTATCAACTAAATACATTTTGAAATTCAATAAAAGACCATCCTCTGATTATAAAAAGGATCCCCCTATCATCTTCCCTATACACATTTATATAATTTTAGATATACTACTTCATAACTGAATACCATTTATCATATCCCTAACTAAATTACGTAGGACTAATTGTGAGCACAAATCCTTCCTTATAGGGATTAATATGTCAAGAAAATGAGATTTTTTGAAGAAGAGGTACAACTTTTTACCAAATTTTTTAAGTTAATTTGTACTTATACCCCCCTAAAATAATATTCAAGAACTATGAAATAATAACAAAATTATATTATATATACTTATATAATATTATTAAAATAATATAACAAACATAGATCTCCTCTTACAAAAAATGAGGAAAAAACGGTTATTTGTGTGTGTGGAGAACTACCATTTAGCAAACTAACATAATTAAATTTCCCTCAACACCTATAATTAATGGTTATGGATATGGATTAAATTATTATATATGATATTAATGAAATCATAATTACGATTAAAAGAGTATATATCATCCACTCTCTTACCTTTACATCCATTGAAAAATTATATCGGTGTTCATGCTTTCATGTGGACTACCACATCCATGAAGCGATGTGATTCATTTTAAATAACAACATCTCATTATGATATATATATATATACAATGAAATAAATTTGTGTTTATGATAAAATTACAAATCTCTAAGGATAATATACTACATACATTCTTAACATCATACCATTTGAATAATATAAATGTTACTCTTGCGTACATATGACTTCCCATCTCCATGATTATAATATAGTTAATATATCATATCCATAATTCAATGATTATTTTAGAAGTTTAATTTCTATAATAAAATCTTAAATATATCATTATAATTATTCTAGATATTATTTAATTATGTACACATTAATAATACACAATCTAAGAATGCTATTTTGGATATATTATTATAATATCATTAAAACATATGATGTGAAATTAATTGGTTCATTAATTGAATATGAAATGGATTTTAAAATTAAAAAAAAATTAATATTAAATAGCTTAATAAATAGAAATAATTTATATATGTTTATTTTATTGTATTTAAAGTATATACATGTAATTTTTCGACTTGAGCTAAGGGGTTTGTTTTAAATTTTCGTCATTGAGAAATATTTGAATATTATAAACCCTATAAATTTTACATGGTCTATATAATTATGATTTTAAATATTATATCATTAATCCTTCACAATTCATGGAATTATATCTTATAATTCAAAATATTTCTTCAAATTTTATTAGATGTGCAATTTACCAAGCGGTTAGGGGTTTCATAACTCAATTTTCTTTTATTGGGTTATATTTCAACTTTATTAAAATTATTATTCCATTGTTGTGTCTGAGTTTTTTCCACATTAATTTATTTCATAATTTTTCTTGTTAAATTTGGATTTAAATATTATCTCATTCTTCATTCATTTATTAATTTTCAATTAAAAATTATTATCTTTGCAAGGTTTTCAATGTCTCAATCTCATTTTCTCGAGACATGTATCATGTTTCTTCAATGATTTCCTTATATGGGGTAATTACTACATCCTAGAATAATTTATATATACTATCTCATGAAATTAATGGTATTTACACAACTATGTCATATTTTAACTTCAATGATCTTTTGATCTCAAAGATACAAATGTATTAAATTTTCATTGTTACAATCTCCACTTTTTACAAGAAATTTTATGCACAAGGATCCATCAAAGGAAATAAAATGATATTATTTTCAATAAACACATATATTTTATTCTTATATAGTTATGAATTTTTTAATACATTTAGATTTATTTCCAACCATAAAGATTAAATAGACATCATGTGTGTTGTGTATACGTGATATCGATATGATGACTTCTTTTTGATCATGAGTATATCATGTTAATAATCATGATTTCTAAAAGGCTTTGAGTAATTTCCTTATCAAAATATAAATGATTCAAAAAACATATTTTAAATTATTTTTTCCTTTCTATTAAAAATATATAAAAGTATATTTCATAAAATATTTTTCATGTTTATGTTTTGACTCTCCTTATAAATTGATTGAGAACAATGTTTATTTTTAACACATACAACATGAGCAGATATTCTAGCAATCATGACACTTATTTGTTTTGGATAACCCTATATATGTCTTTATGGTTATTTTAAAATAACAACATTTCCAAAATATTCTGAAATATTTTATAAAATATTACCAGAATTAATTTTTATTCTAACCTATTTTCTAATAAATATTTTAAATGTTCTTCGAAATATATTTTCATTTATGTAAAAAACATTAAATTATTCCTCTACTTCCTTGGGGTTAATATATTTGTATATCAGCATTATTTATTCTTGTAATGTGACACTGTGATTGTTTTAATGATATTGTCATAAATACCTTTTCTTTTCCAATGGTCAATCAATTTATAGATGAATTAATGTTGTTTCTAAAATATTGAATAAAAAATTTAACATGTACATGTGTGGAATTCCATAACGGTTCATGGAAATTATTCATTATTATGGGTGATCCAAAAAGAAAATATGTAATGGGTTGATCATCATAATAGGAAATGATGATCAGGTGATCTTGATGCATCTTATACGATGGGTGATCCTTATTATAAATCTCCAACGCATTGGAAAATGTTCTATGTATTCTAAAGATAGAATGAGGGATTTAAATAATGAGGTTTTTCTTGAGGATTTAACTAGGATCCAATTATTTCTTATATGTGATCAACATTTTTTATGAAGATAATGTTCCAAAATACTAATATATTTAATATTTTCTTTCTATTGGTTTTACTATTTACGTTGATAATGAATTATATCACATAGCTTATGATTATGGATTCTGGTATGACCCATAACTTATGATAGTGGTTTATTCCAAAAATCATGTTTAAATATTCATTTTATTATGTTTATTAATAATCTTTTGTTATTATGATTATAATTTATTATGTCATCATAACCTTTTCCACATCATCTTGTCACTGATGAAATTGAATTGTTAATTCAATTGTTCACACTTACTAGGTGTTTGATATCACCCAAATTCTATTTAATCTTCCCATGTTATAAAGAATTATATTAAATGACTTATTTATATAAAGGATACATATAAGAGTAATTTTTTTGGAGAAAATGAAAAATAATTTTGAAATATTAAAATCCAGTCATACTATGAAAATATAAAATTTTGTGACATGTGTGTATTTATAAAAGAAAGTGTATTAATTCATTAAAATATATACCAAAAATTTAATTTTTTATTTAACTGATACTAAATTTATTTTTCAATGATGTGTGTTTTTATGGCTAAAATTGGATCAATTTTTTTATATGTAATCTTACCTGTTATGTTTACATGTTTAGCACTAGATCTGGAAGTGTGGGTTCAGGGTTGTTATATAATATCAAAAAATAAAGTGCTATATATATACTAATCACATGATATTCAAATATAATTATATATATAGACTTGAATAAGAACATAATAAGATTGTTTGAATTGATAAGAGATTATGAATTCTGAGTACATTACAACTCGGAGGGGGAATAAAATTGCATGTTCTTTGAGCTGGAATGATTATTTTACTAATTCAAAGATGATGATTGAAAAGGATCAAATACACAATTTTTTGTAGGGTATAAATTATGATGTCATAATCGAGGGATTGATTTCCTATGTTGGATGAATAAATATTCATCGTTTGAGCCATAAGAAATTGAAATATTCCCCAAAAAATGTGCATTATAGAAAAAGGTAGGGAAAATTATGGAGTTCAACTTAGATAATGATAGAGATACTAGTATTTTATCCTCGATATGATTCACATAAAAACAAAACTTGTATAGGGATATTTTTTATATAAAAATTTCTCAAATTTATATATTCATTCATGATGTAAAAATATGTACAAAGATCTAAAACAAAATATACAATGGTGCAAAATAAATAGTAAAATTACAGAATATGTATCTAGATTTTTGGAATTCATGTAATTTAAGGCTAGATGAAAAATGTATAGTGGTATGTTCCAAAAATTAACTATAATAATATAAAAATTGTAATACATCACCATTTATTTTTTCATAGGAATCTCCAAGACATATAAGGGACATAATTTCATTTATGTTTTAATCAAAAAAAATTATCTAAGAATAATTTATTACCATCAAATAAGATTTATCTCTTTTCCAAATAGCCATGATATATATAATGTAAGATGAATGTATACATTTATTACAACTCAAAATTATATTAGACTAAGATACAATTGTTTCCATGAATATTTTTATGTTTTCAAAATGAATTGGAAACAAAAATACGATTCTATACTTATTTTCTTCCATATATATATGGTTTCTATGATAGGACCACTAAAACTATAATGTATCTATTGAGATAATATTTGATGTATTTCCAATGATGTTGGGTTTACATCCCCCAATAGCATTCCCTTATAAAAAAATTCATCATTTTTGTATTGAAATGGAACAATACAAGGCTCTGTATGGGAGAAGATGTACTACTCTATCTAGATGGGATTAATATAGTAAAAGGAAGTTGATTTGTGTCATCATTTCGTTAATAATGATGTGTATGGATCAATCCATTATATGAAATATGAAACAAGAAAAGAATAAATTTTAGTGATATTAATATAATCATTGAAAAGATATATATATATTTAAGAATGATAAACTTATTACATTAAATATATCATTTGAAGTGGGCAATAAGATTCGGTAAAAATTAATGTTATTCCCCAGATATATTGATCACTTGGATATTCTTAATTGGGTGGCAGTTGTAGAATATCACATATCACTCCCCCACAAATCTCTTAAGTTCCAAATTTATTCCATATATAACTTCTAATGAAGTATATATATAAGATACATCCCATGTACTATGCTCAAAATAATACAATTAAAACATGGTATTTCATATAATGAACAACACATTGAGATCTTAGATAAAAATAACTTTTTTATGAAGAATAAGAAAATCCATCAAGACAATATTATATAGTGGAATCAGATGTTTTATAAAGCTATATGAGAACCATAGTATTTGATTGTATAAAATTCTCCTCTCGTATTTTTCACCTTGTAATAAAATTTTTATTATGAAATTCATGGGGTGGTTAGAACGTAACATCCCATGTTTTTTAAAAAAAATTCTCAATAAATAATTACGTTTTTTAAAATCATATTTTACATAAAAAACCAAAATAAAATGATTAATGATATTTTATAAAACAAAATAGTCAAAATAAAAAATCTAATAGTATATAAATAGAAAAAAATTATTTTTAAATTTATACAAAATAGAATTATGATAACTCAATTCTTACACTATTCATTTTTCAATAAATGTGGGTTTTCATATTATTTTTTCTATTTATATAAAAAAATATGTATAAAAAATTGATTTTTAGAATATAAAAATGATAATTAATTTTTAATTAATAATTAAAAAATTATCTTCTGATGAAATATTTGGATTTTTCTTAAGTTATTATTTTGAAGGTTAATACCGAAGTATACAATTTTTACCACAATGTTACAATTTATTAATTTATATAAAAGTAATAAATAATATTGAAAATTTTTATTAATAAAAATGTATTTAAGGGGTTACAATTTTTATTTTAAATATTATTCAAAATTTATAAAACCTATGTTTCATTTTTAGAATGTAGGACACATTTTACTCAAAGAAAAAAAATGTTTTCACTCTTTTCTCTTAATTATCCTTAATTAAGGTAAAATTCATTTTTGTATTTATTTTTTAACCAAAATGATTTAATTATTTTATAGTCAACCAATGTATGTTCATTAAATTAACAACATTGAGAATTTATATCATAAACATACATGTTAATCTAAAAAGCACATGTTTATCTATAATTGGTTTTTCTCGTTATATACTCTAATGTTAAAATTGATTTATATTCAACGTAGATATTATTTATGATAAAATAGAATTATTATTTTTAAAATTAGTTATAAATTTTTTAATAATATAAATAATATTTATAGAAATCAAAAATAATTATTTAATGTAATAATTAATTACAAAAATAAAATAAAAAATCATAAAAGTTAAAATTCTATATTTAATAGACATTAAAAAATCATTAAAATGTTTATGACCATGAATATTTGAGGTACTATATACCTTAAAGAATAACCCACGAAATTAATTTACATTATTATAGTCATCTTGAATATTTAATTTGTTCTCCCTTAATAATAAATTGTTAAAAATACAAAAATGTATTTCTCTTCAACAATAAAATATAGTTCTCATCCACTCATAAAGACCACTAAAATATTTGGTTTTCCACCAATAACTATTCTAATTATTTTCAATTCATTATCATATTCCATTTCCTTCAGTATTTTTTCAAACTATATTTTATTAATACCTCAATTTATGCAAGATCATTTAAGGAAATAATTAATATTTCAATGTGAGAACCAATTTTAACCCTAACATATTTCTTTTATTGTTTACATTCCCGGATTAAATTTTTCCAATAATATAAAATTACAAAATTATTTAGGATATAAATAACATCAAATTTCTATATGATTTACTACTAACCACATTTCCCCTTTTTATTAATAAAAAATGCACTAGATATTTTTCATTGTGCAGATTACCACCACCGTGGGGTGACAACATCCATTTTTCACCGTAGTATCTATTAACTAATTATAGTTGTTAAATTTCAGATTAGATATTAATAGAGTAAAATAATTATTATTATGATTTAAATATTTACAATCTACCATCTTTCCATCTCATTATTGATGAAATGAAAACGTTAAATATATATACATATATATATATATATATCTACACTACCGCCTCCACAAAATAATGTATCTCATTTTTCATCTAGTTTACTGATTTTGTAAGAATATATTTTAATATATGATTTAATATCTAAATATAATATAAAAAATATCATTATTATTCTATAATAGTTAAATTGTTTCTAAAATAATCCACCTCCATAACAATATTAATTCATTAATTGTGGTATGTTCATGTTTAATTCAATCTAATCACTGACACAAACAACACTATATGGTAATATCATGGATAACGATTAAAACATACTCACTACAGAAATAAAATATTTATATATATGTAATTAATAATTTAATATATATTTTATATTTACTAAAATTTATGTTAAACTCATACATTTGGATATCAATGTCCAATCCTTAAAATACACTGAAATTAGTTTATCACCAATTTTTGAATAACATCTATAACTTAAACCCCCATATAATAAAATTATATTTTTTAAAATAATAAATTCTAGTAAATTTTATTATTTAAAAATTATTGCGTCGTGGAAAATATTGAAGAACAAATCCATTATTGTGAAACAACATCAAAATGATCAACATTATTAACACCCAATACTGAAAATTAATAAAAATAAGTATATATATAGTTGGTAAATATAAATTATTTTTATAAAATTTTAAGGATTTTTTTATGTCTCTAAAATGTCTTTTTAATATATATATATATAATAATTTAATTAATGTGTGATCAACTAATTAGTAATTAAATCTATGGTCTTAATCAACTCAATTTCTTATTCATTAATTCATAGACGTTTTTACATTAATATACATTTTACGATTTATTTGATCATTATATTCCCATATATTATTATTTTATTTCAAATTAATCTATATATAAATTATTTATTTTAATAAATAAACCCTTATTGATAAATAATATTCTAAAATAAATTTATAATACTTATAAAAATAACTCTCATTCTTAGTAACTGAAAATTTTCATACATTTCATAGTTCATACAAAGAAATATTCTATATTTAAATAAATACATATGTTTTGTAATTTATACCTATTATATATTAATTTAAATAATTTATCAATTGAATTCAATTAAATATTTTATATATATGTGTTTTTTATAAGAATTTTCTAAACTTATAAATAATGGAATGTTTTATCATTATTAACCATTTTAGATTTATTAGGTTCACATTCATTTTGTTTCAAGGATTGTTTTTTGGGACTCTTGATTATATGTTTTTTAGAATTATTCTATTTCACTTCTAACAAAAATGTATTAATTTACAACCATTTTTATAACAATGATTTAATGTTTTTGGAAAACTTTTTTATTTTCAATTCTATTTTTTCTCTAAGGTATGTCACTCATGAATCTATATTTGACCACAAAATGTTTTATATTATGTTATGATCCATTCTGTTAAATAATAATTTTGATATTATATGAAATTTTAGGTTTCTATTGTGTTTTTTTTGGAATTTTTATGAAAACCCCCTCTTTCTAGGGATTCATTATGATATTATTAAGAAGGATTTAAAGGGGCACACATATATAAAGATGATGATGTGTGCTGTAATATCTTTTAGTAAAATTTATTGGTTTAAATATATATTTCATTATACATTAATGAATGTACATAAAGTGTTTGTTCATGAAATAATGGGTATAATTTGTTTTCTAACATTTTCAGCAATTGTTATAAGGGGTTTGATCACTTAAGTGTGGGCATAGTAATTTTTTTAACGTTAGATTTCCAATAAATAAAATGTTTCCACATTTTCATGTTGCATATAAACATATAAAACATTTATATGTTTTTAATCAATTTATTCCACATTTATATGATGATTTTCTCTTATATGATATAATATTTTGTTATGATATGCCTTATTTTAAATTAATTTCCCACTCTTATGATGTTATCATATGATTAATGATTCTGTAGAAATATTTTAATCCACATTGAAAATTTTAATCATCAGTAATGATCTTTCAACTCTTATTTTGTTAATCATGTTTTGTTATTTTCATATGTGGCCTTTTCATAATTTATTTTGATATATACCCTCCCTTATGTTTTTCTTTTAGTTTTTGATCTGATACATTATGATATAAATTTTCATACTTAGTATATGAGATCAATAATTTTCTATGATTTGATTTCATATGATATATAGTTGATTATTTCATGATTTATTTATAGAAAAGGGTCTAGATGAACATGATTATTGAGTAATGTTTGAATGTGTTATTGAATAATATGTTTATGTAACCAATATTCAAGACCCCAAGAATTTTCGTCATTGGGTTCAATTATTTTTCTTCAATAAGTAATATTTAAATGTTGAAATTTGTGTATTATTTACATTTCCATTACCTTGGTTAATTATATATTCAATATCTCAATTTAGGATGTCGGGAGAAAATTTTAGTTAAAATATTTATTATTATGTGTTCTTAAATTTAATTTCCCTTTCATAGATAGTTTTTACTTGATTGTCCATATTGATCTCATTAAATTGGTATCTACATATAATGATAATATAAATTAAAACATGCATAGTTCAATGAATCATAATGGGGCGTGTCCTACCTTTTATGGTCATTAGACATGGATCAATATTTGTAGTTTAACGCCATGAAGAATGGATAATTAAGTGAAAGTTTTATAAAAATAGCTACTATTGGGACATAAAAACGACTATCAATAAAAAACAGGCCATGGAGGAAATATGATCCGATGAGGATATAGTGTTCCATCATTTTCATTCATGTCTATTACATCATTTTAATGAAAAATAACAAAATATAAAGAGATATAAAAAATGAATGGTTTTTTATCTTTTTCAAACTGAGAACACACATCACTTATACCTAACAGATCATAAAAATTATTAAAAAAGTTCCTCAATATCCTCCAAAAATATTTAATATCATTAGTACGTGATATAAATATAATAAAGAGGTGAGATAAAATTCTTGTAAGTGGAGTGACAACGTAGAAGGAATAAGGGACATGAATCGATGGTTCATATTTGAGAATAATAATAATCATCACATTATTATAAATATATCACAATTATAATCATGAATTAATCGTTTGTAAAATAGATGGAATTTAGAAAAATTTTAACAATAAAACCTTAAATAGTAGTGGTAAAATACAATAAATAGTTGTGAATAAATCTCACATCAGGTTCACATGTAACAGATGTGCCTAAGTCATAATTTTATAATATTTAATAGATTTACATCATGTTAATGAATAATAAACATAATATCTTTTTCCATATCACATTACCCTTTTCATTAGAGTGGTATATAATTCCATTCATAGTCATTAAATCATAAAATGCTCAAAATCATGCATACCAAATGTAAATAGAATATATTACAATATTAGTCATGAAATAAACCTGTGAAAATGATTTAGTTTCATATAGATTTAAAAAATAAAAAATTATGGATTTGGATTATAGGATCCAAAATTAAAAATGGATATCATTGTTTTTCATAAAATATAGTTTTTCTTATAAATAATTCATAACTCAAGATGAATCAAATATTTGTTTTAAAAAATGTAACTTTTAGAAATATATTTAAGATTCACATAGAAATAGTTTAGTCAAGGTAAAAATATTTCTACCCCAATAATTAAAAGGTAAACAGTATTGAAAATAAATATTTTTATGATATTAATGTAATATCCTTTATAGAATAAATTAAATGAGTAGATGACCCAAAAATAACGTGCTGGCTTTAAGAAACCCCATACCTTAAATCCCAATATGATTAATATCTTTTATGAATCTTATTTTATAAGCATTGGATTATTAAATAAAAAATCCCAAAACATTTATCACATTGTATTAATTATTTATCATTTATAATATTTTAGTTATATTTCTTAATTCCCATTGTTAAAGGTTAAATGTTTTGATGTCACATTTTCCATAAATCATCATGTCTAGCTTTGATTAAATGATATTTATTTATTTTTATTTATAAAATATTAATGTTAACTTCGAAAGCATATATATAGATATATTGATACATATATATTATAAATAATTTGTTTCATTCATCTAATATTGAATATGATAATTAGAGATTTTTTTGTGTTTTCATGGGTGATTAACAGACTATTTATAGGACATAGTTAATAGAGGGGGAAAGATAAGTATCAAAATTAAATACATCTTAACTAAATAAGTAAATTTGTCATAAATAATTAATATAATTTCAACATACTAAAAAATTAATATTTTAATTTTTTTTGGATTGAATGGAAACAATTGAAAGGGAATATGAAAATGAGATAAAAGTTTGATGAAGGTATACCCAATATCATTGTTTTTTCAATTCAATGATTCCAAAATACTAGAATTCATGGCACTTAATTACACTACAATGTCTCTAGGGATTCCAACTATCTTTAAAGGACTCATTTTTGTATATATTGGACTTTTTATATGAGAGATTTGTGTTTTTAGGGGTATGGAGTGGGAAATTTATAGTTAAAGAGAGAGGAATATTTGTGTTATAAATATAAATAATTTTTTTTTTATAATGTTAAAATTTAAATGGTATTATTTTTAAAATAATGACATATAGATTACTAAAATATCCACGTTTAGGGATTTTTAATAATTTTATTTTATAATTTTTCAGTTTAGTAATATAGAAAGGAGATAGATGAAAAACTAAATATTTATTTAATGTTAAACAATAGACTTTTTGATATTATAAATTACTATTTTCATTTTTGATATTATGTTTCTTATTTTAAAATGAATGATTTGATGAAATAAATTTTTAATGAACCTTTATAACAATGTAAATATTTGTTATTTCGTAGTTATCTCATTACTACGTCATAAAACATTTGGTTATTTGAATGTTGTATACGAAGTACTCAAATAAAAATTAATATTTTAAAAAAAACTTATAAAAAATTCACCCTTTAAATACTTTGATGCGATTGTTATAAAATTCATATTAATTTTTCCAAAATAAATTTCTTAAATATGAAATTTTAAATTTTAACATTAAACATTATTATTTTTATAAAATACATTAACATATATTTCCTAAAAAATGTTCATATAATTTCATTGAGTTTTTAATAATTTTAATTACTTAATATCCTTGAAATGTTTATATTTTATTAAATTTCACTTGAAAAAATATATTTATATTAACATTTTTTATTTTTATGTCAAATTATAATTTAGATGGTCAGGTTTATAGTCATATGTATGAAGTTAAATTTTATAATAGTCACATCACTATTCCAATGGTCACATTACTATTCAAATGGTAACATTACTATATTAATTGTCACATTACTATTATAATGGGAATTTTAACCCAGATAAATATATCTTAATTCATTTATTCACTATTCACTACCCTTACCCCATGGTTCTATAATATGCTTTCATAATAAGTTTATTTGGTCAATAATGTTTTTTTCCTATAGTTTTATTCTTGTGATCGAAATTGTAGGAGATATAAATGATCTAAATTTTCCCATTCTAATTTTTATTTTTTCTTTTTTCTTTTTTCATCCCAATTTTTTATTTTTCATTTTTATGCGTTTTATTAGTTGAAAAATATAATTATTTTCACTAATCAAATAAAGTGATCTTGTGTTTTAATTATGTTGTATGAGTAAAATACTATAAAATATTTTATTTAACGTTTTTATTATAAAAAGGATATCATTAATATATTATGGGTCATACAATTATACCCCACATTACAATTTTTTCCTATTATTTTAAAACATCTTCTCAGTTGAGAAAATATGATGGTACTTATGTTTTGTTGTTTCCCTCAGTTCCCATGTCACCACTTCATATTTATGTTTTCACCAGAGTACTTTTAGAAGTTGAGTTGTCTTATTTTGTATACCATTGTGTCTATGGTACAATATCTTAATATATAGGTCATTATAGTGGAGGTCATATTACCATTGTACCAGCTTCATATTCTGTACGTGTGAGGTACTGGGTTTGTATATCCCAAGGAGATATACATGGAACACATCATAAACATGAGTTCTATGTAGTGAAATTGCCAGCTGATAAGACACATATCATATAAGTTCAAGTATATCAAAGACTTAAAAATACCAATGGATAATATCCAACTTCTATTAAATTCAAAAAACTCTATTACATGGTGGTATTCAAAAGAAAAAATTCTCTCAAACATAAAATTCTAACTCCCATTGATGGTTATCAGCAAATCCCTTTTGGTGTTTTTAGATTCTTTTATATATATTTTAGGATGACATTAGCCTTTACAATGATCTCTAGTATTATATCAAGTTCATTTATATTTTATTCACCTAAGTAATTCTTTTATGTTGGGGTTCTGAATCACATCCAATATAGAGCCTTATATGGGACAATTTGAATACTTAATTTGTGCATGTTGTTTTTACGAAAACCCACTAAATAGGGGATTTTAATCACAAAAATAATAAATGCACATTTAGTATGCTCTCATAATCATATTCAGTGTGTGAGTAGTCCTTTCAGATTGACCATAAATTTTGGGTAGATAGTTCTTACTTAATATTAATTCAGTATTCAGATAAAATTGAATGATTCTATAGAAATTAACATTTAACCTTGGATCATAATCAGAAACAATAAAAAGTGGTTTCTAAAATATTATCAACATTTATTTAAGATAAATTTGAAATTTTTTTCCAATATATAATTCATTTTAAATGGTTACTAAGTGATAAATATTGGTGTGTCTTCCCAGTATAACCCATACCACATTGAATCATTCGGATATCTTTGGAAGACTAGTTAAAAAGTACAAGATTTTATTCTCAAATCTCTATGTTTTTATAGAAAATAGTTTTATCATCCCCTTTAAATATTGATTTCTATGTTAACTTAATGGCATACCAATAAAAATGATGTATGCTCAATTATCCTCTTCTTCATGTTGTCCCACAAGAAGTTCTCTCTAATATCATGGAATATATTTTTTACATCATGGGTTGATTTATAAAGTTGATCTATGTTCAATAAAAAATATAACATTATATATCTTAGGAGATGAAGAAACAAAAAGACTAGTTCTAAATAGAATGAAACCATCTTCATCAATGACCAATTTTTGAATAATACCTTATTTTTCTATTATAAATATATTTTTAAGCTTTAATTCATTAATATTTCCTATATGATCTTATCTTAGACAGATGGTTATGATGTAATTTGGTAAACACATGATGTCATCACTTAAATTAATATTTCTATATTCATCATTTCTATCTCAGAAAATACTGTCATTCTTAATCCACCTCATTGATAGTGTTATAGGTTCTTTTATATGAATAGAATTATGTACCCCATTTAGGATTTCCAATATTGTAGTGAATTGATAAATAATAGTCGTTGATCCACTATAATAATATTTGTTGATTCATGTTGAGATCTCTTAGAGTCAATATACACTTCAATATTTTATATTCTATATATATGTAACACTTTTCACTAATGAGGTATTGTCTATAAAAATTAAAATTGAATATCATAACTTTTAAATCCTTATCATTTGTTATGTGGTTATACCAATCGATCATTAATTTTCATGAGGGGTATTCTATTACTTTTTTTATAGCATGGGAGCCAGTCCATTCTATAAAGCGTCATTGTATTTCACATACAATTCTCTACATAAAGATATTGTGAGTAATGGTGAATTTAATATCCTCATAAATAAATACATAAATTTTTAATCACCTTTTTATATAGAGATATATTTTTTCCCTTTCGTTGTTAACTTAGTTTGTGGGAGAGATAATCATAATAAATTTCTCATAAATTATCTGTAATATCTAACAATTCAATGAAAACTATGTTCTTACATGAAACAATTTGTTTTATCCCATTCTAAAATTTCTATTTTTGGGAATTTCATATATAAATTCCCTCTCATATTACCATGTTCCTTAAGAATGTGAATTACTATATCCAAAATTAATATATGAATAACTATTCATACATCTTATCAATTGATAAATTATTTAATATAATCCTTATATTATCTTTGGGTTTCTCCTCTGTGTTGCAATATATGAGAATGATATCAAAACAATACTACCAAAAAAATTTCAATGTATTTTATAATGGTTGTATTCATAATTTCATAATGATTTATATGGAATTAGTAAGAACATAGGGCATCACTATGAACTCATTTTATTGATGTCTTATGACGAATGTTTTTTAGAATATACAATATCTCTTACATTTGATGATTTTATCCAAAATTATGATCCATATTTGATAAGTAATATTCTACTAAATTTTTATTGAATGAGTCTTAAATATTTTTCATGTTGTAATTGTTCTTTTTGTTCATCTTGTTTATCTCCTTAAAATTAATTCCAGACAGAATTAAATCAAGATTTTTCTTTACAGTGACCATCAGTGTACAACAAGGTGATTTATTAAGGTGCTTGAAATATTTTACAAATTTTTTTGACCTACATATATAACTTCTATTGCATTACTAGGGATATAATAATGGGATTTGGGGGATAGGGTTGGATCTATGTGTGGTTTCTATTGCTAACACTACATTGTGATCTGGGGGTTATTTATGAAGCTCTTCAAGAAATGCATAATTATATTTCTTCACAATTGGAATTTCCACAGGTTTTGTTCATTCCTCTAACATGGAAATTTGGGAAATATATTACAATTTAAAAGGAATTAATTCCCACACAATTGATGGATTTTCTAATGGATTTTACTGAAACTCCTTGAATTTTCACAAGATAATGGGATGCTTTGGAATATAAGAAGATATTTTATTTTCAAAATAGTTGATGTGAGATTTATATAATTAGGTCAATCCATGTTTATAAAACTTATAAATTATAATAATAGATATATTATGAGATTCTCTTGAAGAATCCTCCAACAAAATCTAATAAGATAAATTTCCCATGATTTTTCAATGATCACTCTACTATATGTTTTTATAGGTGACTTTCAGTCAATGTATCAAGGATGTGATTTAATAGTTTTAGAAAAATTATGGGATATATAGGAATCCATATTATTATAATAATATAATAAATTTTCCCTAACTTGATGAATATGAAGTGTTCTTAGTATGAAGTCATTTTCATGTTCTAACTCTGTAGTGGTGATGGCATAAGATTTCCCGTTCTCCCTAATAATTTTTGGTTACTAATTTTTAATGTTTTCAATGGAAGAATGTAATGTGAAAGAACATATATGATTCTATTTATCCTAATATTTTAATCATTTATCCATGAGTTGTTTATTGGGAGGTATCCTTCTTTACCCCATCATACTGCTCAGTTTCATCATGTATTATTGACATTCATGAGTTTTGTGTCCATATCATCAAAAAATAAATCATTTCCTCATCCCCTTGTAGAAATTAATATGGTTGAGATTCTTATATATCTGACATGTGGGTGGTTAGATATTCTATTCTCGATTTCCATTTTATCCCCCATCTTAAAAATCCATTTTTATCTAATTATCATTATATCCATGGGACCATTCTCTAAACACCAAATCTACTTTAAGAGAACATCAAACTAATTCTTCATAACTATAATTTTTTTGATATTTTGAGCATTTTAAATATGTTATTTTAATCTACTAAATAATTTATAATTTAATATTAATTTATAATAAAAAATGCAAGTCATATCATGAAATACTTTTGAAATACGACTCATACATTACTATCGATTAAATATTCTTTTTTATATAAACTACAAATCCTCTATATCATTTTTTGAAAAGTTCATCGGAAATATTTTTTATCAAGTGTTTTATTAAATTAATCATACATTATTTAATCAATTTCATGTTTTGCATTAATATTCATTATCAATACCAACCAATTATTGTACTATCTATTTATAAAATAGAAATACATAGTAATTTTATCTTTATTGGGGATTTGATGCATAAAAATGACTTCTACATTGATTTAATAATTTAATTAATGAAAAATGGTTCATAAGATCATGTAATTGTTGTTTTTTACCTTTTAAATTGATTTATTTCTAGTTTATTCTTATTTGGTGAAGTCAGACATTCCAAAATGTTTAAGTTATTTTTTATTGGCTATGATTTCTGGTTAATCATAATGATGATTTTATTTACTATATCTCTCATTACATTGGTATTTTCATTCAAACAGTCATTTTATTCTCTCATAAGGGTTATTGATTTGGTTTTTTATTGGTTTCTATCATATTCTATTAAATTATTGTTTTTAAAAAAGATTATATCAAAAAATAATAATAAATAAATAATTTTTAGATGAAATGTATTTCCATTGTTATGCCATATGGGTTCCAAATGTTTATCATAGCACACTTCTCAAATGATTATTCTAGATCATATAAATTAATATTTCTTAACATTAAAATAATGTATTATATTACCTATATAAACTTCATAATGGTTTATATAGATCTTTTGATTAACTAAATAATATCCTCTATACATTTTAAGCTAGGTGTGCAATATGACATTATTTTAGTTCACCAGCTATAAGTCATGTTAATACATACCCATCACATTTTGTATAATTTCCACTATGTACATCTTTTCCAAATCCATATCCACTTATATTATCAAGGACGTTATTTAATTTCCCAAAAACTCCACTATATTATAATTTATCAAAACATCATGATGTTTTTATTAATACTCATACTTTTCCTTAGGGTTTTTAAAAATAAGTTCTAGTTATATTTCCCAAATGAAATAAACATGTATATAAAACCAACTATAGTGATCAAAATTTTCCTTCATGATGATTCCATCATTTTAATGATAAATAACATAATATTAATAGAATCCTGAGTCAAATGGGTTATTATATTGAGAAAATCAGGTTCATACATCCCTACTATATAAAAAATAAAAAAATATTTAGATAATTCATAATTATCATCCAAAAATATCTCATGTCCCAATTAGTAAATCTATTCAGCAATGGATATATATAAAATAAATTGATGATCTAAAATCCTATAATGGTTGGAATAACATAAATGAAATAAGATACATGATTCTATATTATATAGGAGAACATAATCATCATCATTAATCCATAAGAATAGTATCCAAATTGTATGCTAGAGAGAGTTATTATAAAAAACTAACGTAATTAGAAAAAAGGATAATAATGAATCATCATTGCACCATTGTAAAATAACAATTATAATTGTAAACAATGAGATAATCATCTTCACAAAATGAAGTTGTGTATAAATCATAACATCATAATTATGAACATATATGGAATCATGTTAACTATAAGAAACATTATACCATTAGATATATCACCAAAGATAATTCATTATAGGGCTTTATAATTCTGGACCCACCCATCACATCTTAAAATTCACATAGTCCTTAATCCCATATATAATGAGTGTTTATTATTACCATTATCATGAAATAAAACAATGGAATATAATAGTTTTAATAAATATTTCATATAGTATAAATCATGGAATAACAATTAGGGTTCATACATTAATAATGTTGATATTATTTTTATTAAAATATTTATATTATTTGAATAATAAATAATTGTAGTGGAGACAAAATTTTTATGGAAATGTGATTTTTTTGAAATATGATTAAAATTCTCTTAGAAATCATTTTAAAATGGAATTAAAATGTATATCAGCATAATTAAAAGCAATGGAATAGTGGAAAGTCATTTTTAGTATATTTGTGGAATACATGTGTTCAAAATAATTTAAAAATTGTGACATCCTAAATAACAAAACGATGGGTTCAAAAAATCACATAACTAAAATCCTAGTTCATTTCACTTATTTTTCCTAGTATAATATAAATAATGGTTTGTTAAAAAATTTAACCATAATGGATTATATTAAAAAAATTACTTCATACCAATTATATTAATTTGAATAAATTTCATAATTATTATTGTTAATTGTGAAACAATTTTATATCATATTATAGTTTAAATATATAATATTTTGTCGATTAAAAGATTTATAATTATTACCATTTATAAATTATTATGATTTACTCTAGAAGAATAGAAATTAATATATTTATAAATTTTTTTTTATTAATTTATTATATTATTACAATGACATTGTGATAACTGGAGTGGTGGAAAATTGCATATTAGTGGGGAAAAAACCATAGGCGAATTTTTTTATAATGGGAGGAAAGTGAAGTGTCAAATGAAAATACTTAAATAATCTAGTCATTGTAGTAGTTTAAAATAATATTTAAAATTTTCACATACTAATAAAATAATATTAAAAATTATGATTTGAAATTAATTGGGAAAATAAATAAGAGAAGATGATAATGAATGAAATATTGGACGGAAACATGCTGAATTTTAGGTCTTTCTTCTTTTCTATATAACTAATCACCTTGAAATATAAGATTTCAGTTACTCTGTAATATCACTAATGACTAAAAGGGTCTTAATAAATGCAATTTTTTAATATATTTACCCTTTTATATGAGTTAGATATGATTTCCAATGGATATGAAAGGGGGTTTTAATCATGAGGAGAGGGGTATTGTTGAGTTATATTAATGAATAAATTATTGTATAGAAGGCAATCAATTAAATATTGATTTTTTGGTTTTCAAACACTTTATAATTATAATTTATTATTTCACTCCAAAAAAAGTATAAAAATAAAATAAAATGTTTCTCCAAAGGTAAAATTTAGAGTTTTAGACATTGAAAATAGTTTTTACGTTTTTGAAATTAATTTTATTATTATTAGTTGAACAATTTTTAATAAAAAAATTATTGTGGACAGATATAAACAATTAGATATTAATTTATTAATTATTTGAAAATTATTATTTCATCAACTATGTTGTATTTAAAAATTTTTTTGTTTTACTATTCATATATAAATTGATGTTTCTCGTAAATTTATAAAAAATAATACAATATGAAATATAGATGTTTTGATTATCAAAATTATGTTTATTATATGAAAATAAAAATATACAATATGTGATTTAAATTCATAAAATTTACAATTATATTTTTTACAAAATATATTAAAATGAATTTTGTGAAAATGTACTTTTATAATGATTGATTTATTATTATTGATTTATATTTCATAGATTTTAAATGTAAATATTTTTCTCAAAATAATCATGATGAATACTATTTATGCTACATTTTATAATTTATTTGTCAAATTACAATTCCAATGGTTAGGTTATTATTTCCAAAATTCTTGTTATTATTCTTAATAGTCTAGTTACAATTCCACTGGTCACCAAATCATTCCAATAACCACATTGCCTCCTATAAATACTTATCAATCCCTTAATACACAATTCATTAAATATAATCTAATGGTTTTATATTTTCTTTTTCTAAAATTTTTATTTATTTACTAAAAAAATTTCTCTTTTCTATAGTATTGTTTGTGGGAAATTTATTATAACTAATAGGTATATTAAATTTCATTAAATATAGTTTTTTAATTATCTAATTTATATCTCATTGTAATATTTGAAATTTTCATGATTTTAGTTATTAAATAACGTAACAAACTCTATTAACAATATAATGTGTTATTATCTTGTATTTGTGACGTTTGTGTATAATACTATATAATTTAACAAAGATATTATTTTTGTTGGAAAAAATATCATATATAATGTCTATGTAATTATGAAGGATGACTTAGGCTGGCTGGTAGGAATATAGCCTACTAAATCATTGTATGATTTCATTTAATATATATCCCTACAAATGATATATGATGTAACTTAGAGGGAATATAACCCTTAAAAAAGAGGAATTATCTTTTATGGGATATGTGTCCACAATGGGAAATCTAATGAAATATAGTCAAAGAGGACAAATAACATGACTTTTTGTGAATGTGTCCCATAATGCAGGGATATAAGATCATAGGTGATATTGTATGATCATGTAACTGTAACGACATGAATTTTTGATGTAATTTTTTTAATTATATGGAATTGTTACAAGTCTGTGAAAATTGAAGGTGCATGATTTCGTGGCCCGGTGTGCCCGAAATGAATTACTAACCTATTTTTAGGGTACGTTCCGTAAATGATTGGGTGGAATTTTTGATCTTTTGAAATGTTTCTCATTTTAAAAATATGAGGGCATTGTTGAATCCACAACACTGGGATTCACTTATTGACGGATTCACATTGATCACAATAGGTCGGGTGAAAAAGTTAATTTTGTGGACTTTTAAATGATTAATAAGATAAAATTTTATTTTGTTGTATTTATTTTCTTTTTATTATATAGATGAGAGATAGTGGTGGGAACAATGACATATCAAACTATTAAATGGATTAAATCCTCATTTTTCTTGTAATTACACTATTTTAATTTGGAATGTTTGTTAATAAATTGAGCCCCATTAATTCCACATGCGTTATTCACCATTCTGCTCTACTATTTATATGCATCTTGGGGTGGAGTGTTGGCATGACGTCACCAAGTGATGAAGCTCTGGCAATGTACCACAACGCTGAAAACTTGGTAGATGAGACTGGTTTCAGTGAGTGGTGTCGAGCGCCACAGAATCACGAACCGACAACAATGAAAAATGCGGTTCCACCGAACTTTGTCAGTGAATGACTCTTACAGGAAGGGGGTTTATTTTGAATTTGTCATTGATGAATAAAATTCTCTCCCTCTTGCTATCACAATAATGTGGAGGGCGTAGGATAAACGAACAAGGCTCGGACACTCCACCACTTCTCTTGTGCTTCATTATTTGGGTATGTTTTCCTTATATTGATGGCAACCCAAAATAGAAGTTCATGCTATAACGGTGGTGGTGAGGGAGATTCATAGGTGTAGACGACACCAAGAACTAAAACCAGAGTACATTCATTGACCCGCTGAAGAAACCACCAGTGCGCCATGTCAGCGGTGGCTAGCGATAGCCGAAGGTAGCTGCCTGATCTAGCCGTGTGTGGGAAGGGTGACCCCAGAAGGTGCTGTTGGTGGATGAAACTATAGTAGAAGGGTGGGGAATGGCCCTGCACCGCGCCACGTTGGTGGAACCCGGTCTGCCAAATGACATACTGCTCATTCAGTGTTTCAGCGCCCCACCGGCTGACGAAACGACCACAAAATTGCGGGGCTAGCAGGAAACAACGGTCTGCCTCCGGGCGGATCGAGATAGACACATACAAGCCAAGCAGGTCGGACCCGCCGAGAGGGCCAGGCCGGACCCGTGGCCTAGCGGGCCATTCCTGGGGGGCTGAGCCTCACCTAGAAGGTTTGGCCTACCACATCCCAAGCCCACGAACTACACTAGGCTGACCCCGATGGGTCATACCCAGTGGAACCGAGCCGACCCTTAATGGGTTGGACCCGGGAAAGGATAGGTAGGCACTGATACCCATCGCATCGGACCAATCAGACCGAGTCCGACCGGGCCTAGATCCAACATGCCCTGAATAAATAAAAAAACATTACTGACGACCCAGGTGTCCTGTGGACACATTGTTATTGGTGTTGGGACCCATTTTTGAAAATCTGTCCTTGTGGAATATTCTTGGGGGGGCTATCAAGCTATCCCGGACTAAGGTATGATCACCCCCATTTCCTGTAATGAGATGTAACTAACAGACCGGTCGTCTAATTTTTGTGTCATATATGGTATACAAACCCTTGGGACAAGACAAAAATTTGAAGATATTCTATGTGAGTTTTGATGGGGTTTGATGTGCGACCTGGGTTGGATGATAAATGAATCCAACCGGACCCTAACAAATTTTCCCATATCTCATAGACTGCGGGTCTAAATGACGCGTCGTGTGTCACAATGGTACCCATTTGATGGGGTGGTCTCTTGGGTATAGATTTTTCAGGACTTCGTACCAGTTGAAATATGACTGATGGATTGAGGAGAGGTTCTCCTAGAATCAAGAGTGTTATGAGCGTGAATCCCACGGTAGGTTGTGACTTGAAGAAGATGAAGAGTGACCAATGTGGGTCAGCATTAGAAACTCCAAAGTGGGATGATCTGGCGATACTAATAATTATCTATATTTTGTTCTACTGACCCTATGTGAATCAGCATCACAACTACCCTATGTGGATCAGCATCGTAGTGACCCTTTGTGGATCTATATCCTAGAGCCCGTGTGTGGATCAGCATCTTAGCGACAATGTGTGGATCTGCAGTGCGCGACCTGGTCAGGACTATCCTTAAAGCGGCCCTTCGTAGATCAATGGAACACGTTTGAGAGTTGATAGATAATAGAAAAACTTATTGGAGATTACATGAGAAAATTCTAAATGGAATAGGATAATATTGATTAATAACACTCATTTATATTACAAACATATGAGTTGTATAAATGGAGTGATATGACTATTGTTTTTTTGTTATTGATGTCTTTCTTTGTGATTTTTACTTTGTGGAACTGTAGGAGACCTTCGGGGGTCTTGCGGTCCCTACTGCATATTTTTATACTAACCCTTCCACGAGCTTTAATCGAACCATGTTGTGTCTTTTGTAAACTATGAGAAGCTGGGATGAGACATGAGAAGCCATGACTAGGTAGTATAGGGAGGAGGCATGCTGACGTGAAGTGCTGTAGAGATTATCTGTACCTACCCTTCTGGTAGGATACTCGGTGGATAATCTAGGATCAGTTTTCTCTATTTTATTGAACTTTTACTTTAATGTTGGGCATATATTATAGCCCCTTTAAATTCAGTACATTTTTTTTACTATAACAGTTTAATTCACGGTTGCTTCTCATTATGTTCTTGGTTTGTGTGTTTGTACATCTTTAATGGCAATGCCTTCCTGTTATAGGGAAATTTTTTTCGGTGAATGTTTCCAACCCCTGACCTATGGAAGGAAGGCCATGGGTAGTCATGGAACTGGCCCTGGGGGATGGGTCGTGACAAAGTCGTATCAATGGAGACGTTTCTACAAATGAACTAGGTCTATGATCTTTCAATAGAGAAATAGTTATAAGCGCTTTGAGTGTGGTTTTTTGTTTGGAGACTCTAGTGTTGGTGGGGCGACTGACGTATCCATACACCAGGACCCGAAAATATGATTTCCGACACGATACATGAAAAAAATGGTTGCATGTGTTTTTGAAAGAGTTTTATTTTTGATTTCTTTAAGTCAGATCCCCGGTTATAACTTATTTACTATACAGAACCTATCTCCTTTCAGTTTGTCACCATGAAGATAGCCAACTAGGATTCCTAAGAGAGTACATGATGACGGCCCACAGTGCGACCAGGATTCATTGTAGGGCCTTGTTGTAGCAATAGTAGCATTATGTGGGGTACCAGAAACACCACTACCCATTTGACAGTCGTTTCCACCAGCCCCACCAACAGATGGTGCAAGTAGACTAAGTGTGTTGCATGTGTTTTAGTGGCAGAGGCCTCTGAGGTTTCAAGGTGAGATGGATCTGCAGGTGGCTATGGACTAGCTAGAGGCTGTGGCCAGAGATTTTCACCTTGTTGGGATGCCATCCGACTAGATAGTGATCCTAGATTCCAGTCTTTCCCAGGGGGCAACATGGACATGGTGGGGCAGGACGCTCCAAATACACGATGAGGTGACCCTCACTGGGGTAGATTAGGAGGGTGCCTTTAGGGTAGATTTTTTTTCCAGCGACTCCAAGCTATGTGCGTATACAAAAGATGCTACCCTTAATTTAGGGAATCCTAACCATGGCCCTGTAAACAGTGAGGTTCACTGACCTCTCGCGCTACTCTACCGACCTGGTGTGAGACCATTTTTTCAGGGAACGAACTTTATTGCAGGGTCACCGACAAGAGATCAGAACTTCAATGGAATCTCACAGCATCCTGACACATGATGGAGTGTTAGAGAGAGCACTGTAGGTGGTGATTTTGTTGTATTTTAGGCATCGACAGTGAGACACACTACCTGGTGATTCATATCTGAGTCCTATACAGCTGGTAGTAAGAAAATGAAACAAATGTCCAAGTGGACTATAACTTCTACTGGACAAACCCGGGACGTAGGTTTTGAGGTGTAAAGCTCACGAGGTATAGAATGCCAGTAGAGGAGCGGAAAATGTGTCATGTGGGGTGTGGAAGGTCGCATGGCTCACAACTACATGACCAGCCACACTAACGTCCACCAGACGGTCGAGGGAATGTCAAGGAAGAGGAAGATATTTGAGTGAGGAGGTCCACATGGCTGCGAACATGGTAGAGAAGAAGGTCATGAAATAGGTGGTGGACGATGGTTCGAGGTTCTTTCGCCATAACCTCTTGTTGGTGTACCCCAACCACAGGGAGTAGGTGGATAGGGATGAGCTCAGTTCCAAGAAGTTGAGGCTATTACTAGCGCACTCCAAAAATGATTCGAGGTTCAATATGTGTCTACTCTACCTATGTTGTAGTACATATAGACACAAGTTTCAGTCAATCTTTCATTTCCACGAAACTCATTTGGAGCTCAGTGATTCTGGTGGAGATGTTCACTTAATCCTTGCGATTAGAGATTCCTACGAAAGAAGAATCGATGTTTACACACTTGTCCCAGATGTGTGATCCGACTCTATGAGGAGAGAGATTTGGTGGGATCATCTAGTAGTTGCGTCGAGGCCTTACAACATCATCTTGGGGAAGGACTATTTATCCACGGTCGATGCCTAGATTTACTATATTAGGTGAAAAGTGTGGTGTGTCACCAAGTATGAGACCATTTTTTACTTCAACAGAGATAAGGGAACCATTACAAGAATGGATGGATTTACCCAGATTAGGGGGCAGCCGATCACACATCAGTTTTTAAGTGTTACCCTTAGAGAATTTGATGTTGACAGTCCAGGCTATCTGGAAGTAGTGGACTACTATACCGGTATCATCCATGATGATGTTCCTGGAATACCTCCTCATAGAGAGGTGGACTTAATCATCGACCTGTACCTCGAGATGACACTGATATCTACACCATCAGATCGGATGTCTCTATTGGGACTTCGGGAGTTACGGGTACAGCTGGAGGACTAATAGAGTAAGGGGTTCATAAGGCCTATTTTTTCTCTTTGGTGAGCCGTAATTTTGTTCTCCATAAAGGATGATGGGTATTTCAGGCTTTATGTGGATTATCGGCACCTGAAATAGGTGACCGTGAAGAACAAGTATTCACTTCAGATGATAGTTGATCATTTTGATTAGCTTAAGCGAGGTCATTAGTTTTCAATGATAGACCTCAAATCATGCTACCATTAGCATACGAAACGAGATGAGGATGTGTAGAAGATGACCATTAGATGTCGGTATGGCCACTATGATTTCATGTTTATGCCATTCGGTGTGACCAATTCCCAAGAATTGTTCATGGGATTCATGAACATGATCTTCCAGCCATACTAAGATCTCTTTGTGGTGGTCTTAGTCGATAACTTCTTGGTGTACTCAGTGACGGAGGTGGATAATGCCCATCATCTGAGTACTAGATACACTCCGAGAGCACTAGGTTTGTGGTACACTCTCAAAGTTCCAGTTCTGGATATGAGAGGTCCACTTTCTGGGACCTGTTATCTCAGAAGTTGGAGTTCTAGTGGATCCGGTGATGATAGAGGTTGTGCTCTCTTTGAAGCCACCCAGAAGTGTGACCGAGATGCGGAGTTTCCTAGGGTTGTATAGGTACGAATGGGAAATAATACCACAATTTTCTAGATTTGTGTCACCCATGTCAGTGTTGATGAAGAAGGTACAACTCTTTGTATGGATGAAGAGATCCTAGTTGAGTTTTCAGGAGTTGAGGCAGAGACTGAAAAGTGCCCCATCTTGAGGCTACCAAAAGAGGGCGTTGGGTAAGTAGTCTACTTTGATGCGTCAGGGACTAGACATGGATGTGACCCGATATAGTAGTGAGAAGTGATTCCTTATGGTTCATGAATGATAAGAGAAAATGAGCAGAACTACACTACCCATGACCAGGAGTTGGCAGCAGTGGAAATCGTCTTGAAGATGTGGTGACACTGCATGATGGGGAAATGTTTTACTGTATACACTGATCACAATAGTTTCATGTATATCTTCTCTTAGACAGACCTTATCCTGAGACATAGACATTGGCTAGAGTTCCTCCAAGACTCTAACATTGAGATAGTCTACAATCCTAGGAAGTGGAACGTAGTAGTAGATGTACTCAGTAGGAGGTCTGGTCTACATTTTCTCAGTGAAGAGATAGATCAGCTAGCTATGTTACAGATATCATTTGGGAATAGAGATACAGAAGCTTACATGTGGACTATGATTGTCACTCCGTTACTTCATCAATGATTTTGGGAGGCACATCATGGGGACGTTGACTCTGAGGCTCGACATGCTTATATATCCTCAGGATAGGCACCTGTTGGATTTTCAGAAGGTGGGGTGAATGTCATCCTATTTAGAAGATGCACCATGGTACCAGTGGCACTAAGGGAGGTGGTGTTGAGGGTATTCCATAATCCCCTCTGGAAGAACATTATGGTTTGGTGAAAATGTACCAGGACCTCCGGCGTTAGCAATAGTTTCCAGGGATGAAGAAGGCAGTGTAAAACTTTGTTTCACAATGCCTCACATGTCAGCAAGTGAAGGCCGAGCATCAGGTTCCAATAGTCTTATCATAGCCACTAGATGTACCGGAGAGGAAGTGGAATGGTATCTTCATGGACTTTATACTAGGGCTACCACATATGACTAGGGGTTATGATTCAGTATGGATGAACACTTTCCGACTCACTATGTCAGCCCACTTCCTACCAATTCGAGAGCATGGATATGTAAAGGGATTGTGATGACTCTATGTATTAGAGATTATACAGCTTCATGGGTTTTCATTGATGATCTTATCTAACCGTGACACACGTTTTACATCTGGGATATTGAAGAGATTACAGGAGGCGTTCGGGACTTAGCTACATTTGAGCACCACCGTTCATCCAAAGACAGATGCTTAAACGGAGAAGACTATTCAAACACTATAGGAGATTATTCATGATTGCATCCTATATTTTGTCTCTAGTTGGGAGGATAAACTTCCCTTGGTGGAGT
Organism: Viscum album; assembly: GCA_963277665.1. Classification (NCBI taxonomy): domain Eukaryota; kingdom Viridiplantae; phylum Streptophyta; class Magnoliopsida; order Santalales; family Viscaceae; genus Viscum; species Viscum album. The sequence continues at coordinate 830,940,109 of OY728159.1, read as the reverse complement.
TTGCATACAACAACATCTATCACTCCACCATGGATATGGAACCATTTGAGGCCTCGTACAATTGACCATGCAAATCACCTCAATGCAGTATAGACCTGAGAGAGTCTGCACTTATCGGTCTAGAGTTTGTACAAGATACCATTGAGAAGGTGCATATCATCCACGAGCAAATAAATACTACACAGAGTAGACATAAGTCTTATACTGACCAGATATGAAGACCATTGGAGTTCGAGGACGGAAACCATGTCTTCTTAAGGGTCTCACCTTGATGAGGTTTGTAGAGATTTGGATGGGGCAGAAATCTATCTCTGGGGTTTAGCAGACTTTTTAAGGTTCTCAACAGACTTTGCAAGGTGAATTATCTCCTTGATCTTCCCCCACAGATGCATCAGGTGCATGACGTTTTCCATGTGTCACAAATAATGAAGTGTGTGCATGATCCTTTGCATGTTATTGACTGGGGCGAGCTAGTCATTGTTGATGGGGTGACTTTTACGAATGGTCATGTAGAGATTGAATATCAACAAGAGCAGGTCATTCGTAGATGATCAATTCCTCTAGTTCACATTTTCTAGCATCATGGGGACCAGTAAGAGATTATATGGGATCTAAAGGCCTATATTCGTGCTCAATACCCCCATTTATTTCCTTAGTCTATGTTTTGGATTTTGTTTATGAAAATATCTAACGTAGGGAAAAATTATAGTCCCAGATTATCCATGTATTTTTTTTATTATATGGAATTATTAAGAGCCTGAGAAAATTTACGGCGTGTGATTTGGAGGCCTGGTGTGCCCTGAATGACTTAACAAACATTTTTCTCGTACATTCAGTAAACACACAGGTGACACTTTATATCTTTTGAACTAGTGATCAGATTAAAAATATGGGGGAACTGTTGAATATGCAGTGCCGTGATTTTCTTAAGGGATGCTTCACATCAACCTTAGTAGGTCGAGTGATAAAGTTAAATTTCTGGACTTTTGAAATATTAATAAAATAACATGTAATGTTATTTTATTTCTTTTATTTTTCTCCAGAGGATTAATGGAGGTGGTAGGACCAATGACATGTCAATCCATTAAATGGATTGACTCCCCTTTATTATATTAACCAAACCATTGAAATTTTGATTGTTCATTAATTAAATAAACCCCATTGATTCTACCTATGTTACTCACCCTCCCCCAATCCTATTTATATGGAGCTCGGGTGAAGTGTTGGAACGATTTAACAAAGAGATGACGCTATGGAAAAGAACAATGACGCCAACCACGTGGAAGATGAGGCCGGTTTCAATGAGTGCTGATGAGCCCCATAGAATCATGAACATACAAAAATGACGATGGAGGTTCCATCGATCATCATCAGTGAACATATTTTCTACGTTGTGTGTTAATATTAATGTATAATTTTATGAATTAAATTCTCTCCTGCTTGCTATCACATTAAGGCAAAGGGCACGGGCCAAACCAACAAGACCCAGACCCTCCGCCACATCGCTCAAGCTCTATTCATCGGGGATGGTTTCCTCAAATTGATAGAAACAGGAATAGTGTGCCACGCTATGAAGGTGACAATGCATGAGATCTGTAAGCATAAAAGCCACCAAGAAGGGACACCAGCAAACTTTCGATAACATGTGGATGAAACCAGTGGTGTGACATGTCGGCGGCTGGAGGCAGGTGCCGGAGGAGACTGGCGGCAACTGATCATGGGAAATGGAAGGAGGCAGGCATTGGTATGCCACAATGACTGATGGCGGCTAGCCTGTTCCGGCCATCTGATACAAGGGCGGCACCTGCAGGAGCCGCCAATGACAGCCATTGTGGCCAGCATGTTGCGGCAGATGGGAGCGGGGCGGTTCCACGCCGCGCCGCGTTGGCTGAACCCAATTGGTCAAACAACATAACATTGATGTGGTGGGGCAGTTCCACAATGGCTACCTAAATATCCTGGCTACTGTGGGGCTAGCAAGATAGAGAGGTCTTCCTCCAGGCAGACCGAGCTGAACGCTGGTCGGACCCACCCAGCGGACCAAACCCAAGGCTCGGCGGGCTAGCAAGGGTGGGCCGAACCTCACCCGGCGGGCGGAGCCAGCCGTGGCCCAGACCCGTGAACCGAACCAGGCCGACCCTTATGGGCCAGACCAAGTGGAACAAGGTTGACCTTTAACAGAAAAGACTTGGGTGGTGTTAGGTAGGCCCCAGGACTCGTTGCCTCCGACCGGTCAGACCGAGTCGGAATTGGCCCAGACCCAACCAGTCCCCGAATAAATAAATTCATGTAATTTAAAACATATATATCTGATTGACATGTCATCAGTGGTGTTGGGACCCCATTTTGGGAAGCGGTACTTATGGCATATTTTGGCGGGTCGGCCGAGCTAGGCTAGACCGAGATACGATCACCCCCGTTTCATAGAAAGTGATGTAACTAACAGACCGAGCATCCGATTGATGCGCCATATGTGGCATAAATACCCTTGTGGCAAGGAGGTCCTTTAGAGATATTCTATATAAGTTTTGATGGAGTTTTAAATGTGACATGATTTAGATTAGACCTTAATACAACTGAGCCCTTTTTAAAAAAGTTATCATATTTCACAGACCGGGCGTCCGAATGACACGCCATCTATCACGTTGGGAACCCTATGACGGGGCGGTCCCTTGGGTAGAAGTTTTGCAAGAATTTTTTATTGTTAAAATACGACTAATGGTTTGATGAGTGATTCTACCAAAATCATGCATGATATGAGAGGGAATCCCGTGGATGGATTTGACATGAAGATGAAGGGCGATCCATGCGAGTCAACATCAGAAACACCAGAGTGGGATGATCTAGCTGTACAACTAATCATTCGTACCTCTATGCTAGTGACCTTGTGTGGATAAACATCACAGTTACCATATATGGATCTACATATTAGAATCTCTCTTTAAATTAGCATCCTAACAACCCTGTGTGGATCAACATCATAGCGAACCTGTGTGGATCAGCATCATAGAGACCCAGTGTCGATCAGAATCATAGAGACCCTGTGTGAATAATCATCATAGAGACCATGTGTGGATCAGAATCATAGTGCCCTCTATGTTGATTAGAATAATAGTGGCCCTGTGTGGATCACCAACGCATGAACCGATGAGGACTAGCTTTAGAGCGCCCCATCGTGGATTAGCATCACATGACAAACAGTGGATTGATAATAGAACAACTTCTTGAGGATTAGTTGTGTAACTTATAAATGGAATTAGATGATATAGGTTACGATTAATAAGAAATATTCCTAACCTCTGAGTTGTATACATGGTGTGAGCTGACTATTGTTTCGTGCTTGTGATTGAGGACTTGCTTTGTGGTTTTTTCTTGTGTGGAACTTTGGGAGACAATCGGGGGTCTTAGGTTCCCTACTAAGTATTGTTATACTGACCCTTTCACAGGCTTCGCCCGAACCTTGTTATTTCTTCTGTAGACGACGAGTAGCTAAGCTGAGACTCGAGGGAGCCAGGACCAAGTGGTACACAGAGGATATGGACTGATGTGGAGTGGTGTGGAGAAGATACGCACATACCTTTTGGGTATGATCTTCGGGGGATGATCTAGGAGCGGTTTTCTCTTTTTAGTTATACTTTTACATTTCAAATGGGCTTATATTCTGGACACTATACTTTTAGTACACTTTTTAATATAGCTGTTTACTTCATGGATGCTTCTTGTAGTGTTATTGGTTTGTGTGTTTGTACAGGTTTAAAGGCAGTGCCATCCCATTATAGGGATACACCTTTTCGGGGATAGTCGCAATCCTTGTCCTACAGAATGCGAGCGTGTGGTAGTCATGGAACGGTCCCAGGGGATGGTTCATGATAGTAACATTGTTTTCCAGATAGTATACCACATCATAGGAACTTATGAAACCAATAAGATATAGGAATGTTGTGTTTAGGGGAAAAAAGATTCCTATGAAACCTGATGTATAGAGTAATCAAATACCATATTGCATGTATGCCATTTTTCATGGTAACATGAAGATAGGCTACCATACATTATAATATCATATAGTATGGACATTGGAAATGCAGTTTTACATATTTATGTCAGGTTTTCTATATCATAAAAGACAGGACTATAGAAAATTTAGTGGGACCTATGCACATAAGTTCACATGAGGATTCTTCATTCATAATATAATCCATTGAATTAATTTCTCATGAGGAAGATCTGGGACTTTATAAAGAGAAGATATATGTGAGTCTTACACCTAAACTGGAGTCCCATAGAGGATAAACATTAATTTTGTTAATGGAATAATCAACTAGGATCTCTATAACCACCTGAGACATCCATAGTGTGATAATAAAGAGATAATGTAAGATCAAGAATGTTTATTAGTTAAATTTATATAAGAAGTACACATAGGGATGAAGGCAAATGGGAGATACCCCTTGATCATCTATTTTATTTGTAATAGAAGGCATCTTGAGTCCAATGGGAACCTTCATGGGATTCACACCAGAAGAGAACCTCATACTTCCATATTTCTAAAAAAATTATATAGGAAGGGGGATGTAGGGAGAAGATATGTAGTTCCCTATAATGTATATTCGGGGATTTCTATTAGAGGGATTCCCTACTTAGCATCCCTTGACTGATAGAGAATATATTCATCATCAAGACAAGGGATACATATCTAGTGCTTGCCTTATATAGACCCTCATTACCTACTTTGAAAACATGATCATCCAGAAGGTTCCCATTTTTAAGATGATTAACTAGTGTCCCATTTTACTGGGGTAATCAATGATTGAAGTGGTTCACACTTTTGTACATTCCCTAGTCATGCGACTCAGTTGGTATTGAAGGGGGATTTATGTTTTTTTCATGGAGCATTTACATAATTGATGTATAGCCATAGAGGTCTTCAAAACTATAGTGTCCTAGAAGAAAAATACAATGGAAGGAGTAATAACCAAATAAAGGCATAAATTTACTATGAGGTGGAGTTTATGAAATTTATTTCAATAGATGGACCACTTAAAAAGTACATCATATTGCCGGCTCAAACTCCACATGGTTGGATCACCAAATTGAGTTCGAATACACCTTCACGAGGTTGAATAGGATATAATGTTGTATAATAATAATATGAATGGTTGAATGAACGTCAAAAAGGTTGGATCACCAATTTTGAGTCAGTTCGCCTCCTTGTGGTTTTTCCAATCACTACATGGTCAGAACAGCCTTCTCATGACTGGCTAACCTCCATAGGTTCCACATACTTTCATTAGTAGGGCTCTCCTCCATAATGTCATATCTCATCTATGGGTATATCTCACCATCATTATAGCAGTTAACCTATGGGAGGTCTACACAACATTGTAGGATTGAATCACCTCCATGAGGGTGGGAATTTTCCATTTTTGTTATTTATGTACACTACCATATAAATCGTATTCCGTGTCATTTTTTGGTTTAGGGGTGGTTTAAACTGCTAGGAAGTTATTTCAACATAGTTTTTAAAAGTTTCCAAGATATGTTACTTTGTGAAACATTTAGTTTTTATGTCATTAGAAAGCATCCCAATTTTTTTCAGTTATTTTAAACACCGTCATGAATTTTTTTGGGGCAGTTTTATTATCTTTTTCTTATTTTTAAATTTCTTTGTTTTTTTCATGAAATTTAATTTAAATATTATATTTGTTTTCATATTTATTATTCTAACATTAATGTATATTCCATGAATATTTTTAATGTCATGCAAATGTTCAACAAATATATTTATTGAGTTGTATTGGGACCTATTTCCTCATAGTTATTCTGCAAAGATTTTACAACTATAATAAACATTTTAGGAGTTGAGTGAAGAGAATTTATATACTTATATATACATAAAAAAGATCTAAATTTGTATACATAAAAAACAATATTAAATAATAATAATAATATAATGTAAAATAAATATTAAATAAAAAAATTTAAATGATAAATAATGAATAATACATAATAAAAAAACAATACCAAATAAACAATTTCTAAAAAAATTATTAATAATTAAAATTTAATAAATAAGAAACAAATAATTAATATTTAAAAAATTAGAAACAAATTATTAATAAATAATAAATATTAGATATTAAATATTAAATATTAAATAAAAAATAAAAAATAAATAATAATAAATAAATTTCCATATCCAATAAAAAATAATTTGAATAAATAATAAATAATAAATCATGATATAATAAAAATGAAATAATAAATACATAAATACATAAATAAAAAATAATTAATTTAGAAATATATCAATAAAGTTATAATTAATTAAAAATAAATTTCTAGTAAATTAATATTAAATTTTAAAAAATATAAAAATATAAAATTAATAAAAATAATTAATAAATTTAAAATAAATTTATAATAAATCAATATTTTATTAATAATGAATAAATATATGATAAATAAGTAATAAAAAAATAAAAGAGAAATTTAAAATAATATATAATAAATAATGAATAATAAATAACATGTATTATATAATAAGTTGTAAATAGTAAATAATTATATAAAATTACATTAAAATTTATTTTAAAAAATATATATATATATATGTATGTATATCTTATAGAAACATATAAAAATAAATAAATTCATTTATATTTATATAAATACAATCACAAAGACACCCACACCATCCAATAAAATAAATATATATGTATATATATGATATCATCATATATATAAATTAATTTATATAAATATGATAAAATTTATATAAATATATATAAATATAGACTAACATGCATTAATATGTATAAATATCTCTACATATAAACTATTATATATAATTTTTCAATAAATATTGATTAGTATATATATATATAATATATAGATATATACAAAAATGGATGGAAATACATATAAATATATATATTATAGATAGTAAATCCCAGAAATAGGGAAAACCACCCCAATCATGACAACATAAAATCAATATTAATATTAATAAATGGAATAAATTCATATAACTCCCATGAATTAGATGATGATACTATTAAATGATGTTAAAAAATCACATTGGATTCTCTAAAATCATGGTATCTAATTAAAAACATGATATTAGACGTTGTCCAGATGTTTTTTGACAAATAAAAAGTTGTTCCATTGATCTCCTTGGTTAACACTACATAAAGCACTTCATGAAATTCGATTTTATATATCATATAGCCAAAATTGAAACCGATATAAAATTTTGTGGTCCTTTGAAGTTGATGTTCGATTATAAACTTTTCTCAAAGTAGTAATAAATTTTTTTGTATTATATATAACCAAATTAAAAATTAATTTCACTCTCGTTCATTTAATATGCTTCAAAATTTTTTGTTTTTCGTTTAAAAGAGATTCATAGATGAAATGTTATTTTAATTTGATATTGAAATACAATTTTTTAAATTTTATTAATTTATTTTTAGAAGTTTCTTAATAATCCACTGCTAATTTGTTGTAGTACTTAAAAACCTCCACAAAAATAGAAATCATTTAACCAATTTTTTTAAAAAAAAATTATTTTTTAAACCTTCACTACTAAATATTGATGTAATATCTAGTGATGATTTTGAAAAATACAATAGATTTTATATATTAATTCACAATAAAGGGAATTTCTAGAATAATAAATAATTTTTTCTAGACATGTTAACATTCATTTCCATATGATCATCACCTTGTGTGTTTAATAAGAGACAGTTTTTTCAAAATAGGATTCCTAGAGTCATTAACTGTAAAAGATATGGAAATAATTCTAGGTGGCCAAGAAGTGTCCCTAGAGGGATGATGATGAATATAAAATTTTTTACAAAAATAACTGGGTTAGACCATTATGATAGTGAAGGATCACATATCTTATCATTGAATGATACTCCGTAACATATCATTTGACCATGCAGTTTGATGAGGGATCTCATATATAATCTTTGGATGATGATCTATCACAACCTAGTTGAATTCATGGTTGGAGGTGCCCTCATCATTTATTTTGTAGGGTTAATTTGTAAGTGGCCTTCATATTCATCCATCATTAAGTGGATCCCTACATCCCACTCTGTATTATAAAACTACTTGGTGATTTATCCAGGAGTCAAGGTATTTTCCCTAGATCTATGACAAAAACATTTGGTGTGTTTTTAAATTTATTTATTTTTTTGACTCTATGGATTCAGATAGTAGGAGGTAACATTGTGTTGACACAAAGAGGAAGGTCCTCATAGTTAAACACAAAAGTAAATTATATAATATTGAGGATAGAACTCATGAATTTTCATAATAGTGAACATTGTACTGTCAAGGTAAAATGTCATGGGGAGGCTAGGTGACTACAAGGTGGAGTGGGTCCTCAATATTGACATCATGGTAAAACATTTTTACGAATTACAACATAAAAAAATTAATTTTTAATCCCATATTGGATGTAAGGAAAGTAAAATAAAAGACATTAAATAAAACTACCATAGTTAATATGCTCTATAAACCGTAGTATGATGGTTTATTTGGCCAAAATATACACAAAATACCCCTAAAAACCATTTTTCCAACTTTACAAGACATTTAATAAAAATATTATATATTCTACAACCTACTAATAATAGGTGATTATAACCACCATTCCATGGGACTAGTTAATTTATTGTATAAATCTACATGCCTTAGTCAGTGGTAAATAGTATATTAGATATAGATCCAATCTTCATCTTCTTTATGAATGGTAATAATATTGAAATCTAAGATGATTTTTTTTAATTCAAGTTATTATCACATCATTGATTCAATTGAAATTATTGTGGCACATTACTTTTATTTCCTACAAATCCTACTCCATCATTATAATTTTCATTTTTTTATTAAAATAATTTTATTCACTTGTAAATAGATAGAACTTTTCATCCTTTCAATATATTTTTCAAGAATATATGGCTTACTCACTAATGAGAGGATTTTTTCCCAGTGTATGATCTCATCATAGGGTTTTTCTATTTCCATAACAAATCAGTTCATGATAACCTCCAAAAACAAATAAATATTATCTTTATGGATAAATTAATCTATATGAACAATAAACCTCTATAATTAAATTTATATTGTATTCTAAAAAAATTGTATGATAATTATTCCTGAAAATTGCTTGCAGATGGGTATAGTCATAACTACCATCACCAAAACACTAGAGTTGTTCCATTTAAATGGATGATCACATTGAATCAAAATTTAAATGATCTCAAAGTGTAACATGGGATCTTGGTATACAATGATTTGAGAGGGCCATATTATTATAGATTAATTCCTGATATTTTTTCAAAGGAATGGGGTCTAAGAAGCATATATTCACTTTTATCAATGTAATATTTAGATACTGCTTACAATTTTTGGTTATTTATTTGTTAAATTCCATGGATTTTTCATATCTCATATTGGACAATCCTATCACAGTTGAAATTTTCTATTTATAAAGATGCCATTTTTAGGGTTTCAAAATAACATATTTTTGTGTGTCATTTTCTTGAACTTTAATATCATGTGATTTAGACCAAATAAGGATGGTGTTCAAATACAATAATATTTTAGCTAATTCTACTTAAATATCAGGTCATATAACTTTGAAGAATTATTATGTTGTCTTCATAGTGTCATGGATGATGAAAATTTTTTATTATTGAGAGCCCAATACCATATATGATGAAAAACTAGAAAAAGTTATATGTAGTTTTAGGTACTACATCTAAATATAATCTGTTTCATATATTTGGATAACATGATAATGGTTGAAATGTTCACTAATGGAAATTCAAATTATTTCCTAGGAACAATCATGTTATATGGTGTTGAACTGTCAAGGATATAAAACCCCTTTAAGAAGCTAGACTATTGGTTGTGTAAGTAATAATCATAGGAGTTTGTAACCAGGATTATGAAATTGGATATGTAAAACAAGGATAATTTAGTACCATAGTGGGATAATGGGTCTAATTTTGATTTCAAAAATAAAAAATAGATTAATGTTCCCACATAATAAAATGATATTTTTATGGGTGAAAGGCTAAACTGGGGGTCTGAATGTAGATCCATATTCGGTTATGTTTTCATTGAAAAATAGGAGTTACATTTGACTTCAATAATGAACATTATTTATATCCATGAAAGAATATATATACCAAAAAACACGGAAATTGATGTAAGTTATATTTGTAAGATATTAAGAGAATGTTATGCTACCCTTAATGTCTTGACTTCATGTTATAAAAACATGACTGATAATAAAGGAACTGATAGATCATTCTATTAACATTTTCCTATACAAGATGATCAGGTGAGACCAACTCATATATTTCTATGGTGATTTTATGGTCCTAAAAAGCATTGAATCTTTTCTTTTTAAACTAGTTTTTTTAATATCTGATGGTAACAAGTTTGGTGGGTGGAGACAGAAAATCTTCTTGGGATCCCCTTTTTGATTATTCGTTTTGATATGTTTTTGTGTCTAATTCATTATAATTTTATGGTTATGAAAATTGGAATAAAATGGGTTGTTGTTTATGGTTCAATATAGTATTTATAATGTTAATAATGTTTATGTTTATAAATTTCTTATGAAAGAAGAGGTCAATGGAATTGGAAGGTTAAAGAGAATGACCCTAGGTGAATTATAGAATATTTACATCACAGATTTTTAGAGGATATTTGTATAGTTTCAAATCATGATATATTTAATATAGAGTTCAAAGTTGTAAAATTATCAATCTAAATTTGAAAAAAAATAAATAATGAATCCAACCTCATCTCTTATATAAGGAATGTTAATGATAGAAAAATTCGAAATAAAGATTCCTGGATCAGTTGTTATGCTATGTGTAATGTATAAAAATGATGACTACTGACAATCATTAGATGATGGGTTCTTCTATGATGTTTTAAAGTCATACAGATCATATATTTCCCACACATCAAGATGACTTTTTTTATTATTATGAAAAAATATCGAATCATATTTAGAACCATACTGGGAAATGTATAAATAGTGGTTTGATATTTCCATTAGATTCAAGATACTCAATAGTAATATCCATGAAAAGATTAGTGAAAATCTAAATAAGATCCTTGATAATATAAATAGATGGTGGAATCATTATTCACTAGATAATTAGAGATCAGGGATATCACTATCCTTTAGAAATGAGTAAATATGTATGGTGGATTGTGACTAGGTCAATGATTAATGGTCTATACATAATTATATATCACTAAATAATCATGAATGACCCTAAATTATGTACTCATGAGTTAAACATTAATATTTCCTTTGATAAGGTCTCAAGGTTGTTGTAGGTTAATATCATTAAATGACTGCATGTAATGAGAAATTTAATGTCATACAAAAAAAAGATTTTGTATCCCTAAAGGAATAATTTATATGGAACCAAATACCACATGCTAGGGGGGATGTTTTATTGTAAAACATCACCCAATTAGTTACAATGAAAATACATATGTATCATGTGAGGTCATAAATAAATGAACTCATTATTTTTTTATATATAACACCCTATTTATACTATAAACTAATTATGGTTTGGATGAATTTTTCATTGAGGAAATTTATATCTAGGACTAGGATGATTAATCAAGGAATCACTGCGAATCCTATGGGGATAGGAGTCATGCCACATTTTGTTCTTATGAATTAATTAATGCATATATCATACTCATATACATGAAAACAATTATATTTATGCTCTATAGAATGAGTATATTTTTTTAGATAATTATACATCGATCGATCACTCGAGTACGAGGGAAATTTTCCATAAGTTATAATACACTCTGATACATTTATATTCGTAATGGATAAAATTATACTTTTCAGGTTAATATAATGTGTTGGGGATGCTGGCCATATAGTTTTAGATCATATGGTAAGGATGAAATGATATTTAGGTTGATTTCATGTAGTTAAGAACCTACTATGATGAATAACATCTAGTTTTATGAAAAATCATTGGTAGTTTTACATACTACAGTGGGTATTTTTGTTCCTTTAATGGGGAATTTGGATGAGTACTTTTTGTGAAACTTCACATTATTATGATTTCTTATGTTATCATTATCCATATTTATTAGTTAGTATTCCCCATTGGGGTAAACATCGTGTATGATGTAATGTCACACAATGATGGATATGATTTTGGAGGCATCATACAAGGAATAATTGGAGCTCTAAGAGATAACACAAGCTCTCAGTGGACAATTAAACAGTTTCTAAAAATTTTTCAACGTTCAAAAAAACAAAATTATGATAGAATTTGAAAATGTTTTGTGTGTTCACTATCTTTTCATCACAATGTTATAATTCATAAAACTATTTATTGCATTGTTCATCATCACATATACTGTTAAAGATAGAGACCTGGAGGTTGAGAATTTTAATTCTAATTTTCATACTTATAACTATTTTTTCATAAAAGTGAATATAGAGTCTCCTGTGTAAAATTGTTGGTTATGGTGTGACAATTACATGAGTTATGACTAAAAATACTGAAATGAAATTTTTTCATTAACATACACATTAAGGGAAATGTACTTCATGATAGGAGTCTAATCTTCCACAACCCCCTCATTAAATTATTAATGGAGAGCCACACTTGTAGAATATCTGACACCCATGACTGTCCCTATCACCTTAATTTGCACCTGGATCCTGGATCCATTTACAAATAACACCACCTCATTATATGAAGATTCTTGGGATGGAAAAAAATTTCATAAATCCACCAATTTCCTCAATCCCCCTGATCTAGTCTTGGTATGACCTTCTGAAATCATCAAATCGTGTTTCAGTCGGCTAAAAAGAATCCACCATTTTAGGGTCATTCATCCTCATTTGAACCTCATTATGAGTAGAAATATCTAGCTCCATGTAACAAAAAAATGAACGTCCTACTCACTATCCTCCATAGACACACTTGACCAAACCCAAATTATAATTCGCAATTTAAGAATCAATGAAATATTTTAAAATAGAATTTCAAGATCATCTATACCACATCCCACGTCATGTTCTATGAACCACACCATGAATTCTCCACCATCACACATTTTACCCTAATGGAATACGCTTGTGTCATAAGTTTTTTATGTTTCATTAACCAAATTGTATGATTTTTTATATTTTTTATTTTAATAAAATATTGAATATATTTATCCATATTTCTTAATAACTTATCAATTAATAGACAATGATTTTTCCAAAATTTTTACTTTTACATGATGAAATTAAAAAAGTCATTTTGGGAGGAATATAGATTCAATTATGGATTTTTTTTTAAAAATTAAATTCTTTTTATATAAATAATATTTTAATAAAATATTATTATTATATAATAATCATTTAAATAAAAATGATAATATAATTTAATAAATTCTAATTTAATTTTCATAATGATTAGAGAGTGTTTATTTTCATAAAAACAGTAATTTTTCACTACATATGGATTTTCCATTAAACATATATATTCTATGATTTGGAGAATTATTTTTATAATGATAATATTATTTGGTAATTTATTGAATCCAAATCATCCAATGGTGAAATGTTTATATTTTCCTATGAAAATTTTATTTTTGGTTAATAATAAAATATGGTTTTAATATACAATCTTCAATATGACATAATAATGGCAGAAATGTGATTTAAAAAATTCGTTAAAAGGAATCAAAGAACATGTATATATTTATCTTTTAAAAGATATATTTTTATGTCATTTCAATAATTTTAATGACGATTGATGAATCTTAAAAAATACATATTATTTTTTTAGTCTCTAAAATGAATAATTTATGAACATGACTCACTTCAAAATCCCCAAGGGTATTATTATAATAGGACCAGTTCATGGCCTTATTAAATATTGAAAAACAATCCAATTTTGATGAAAACATGGAAAACACCTGTGAAGGAAAATGATTTTTATTTTTTTCCATATATATTACAATACCAAATATTATATATTAATAATAAACTCCCCTATAATTTTCTATAAATACCCACCCGACTTCCAGCATATCACAACTAAAAACACATCAATCCTGAAGATCCAATCTCCATACTTATCTAAATTCATAACAATGTGTTATGATGCACTTAATATTTTCATCTAGGGGTTTTATAATTTCCTTCTTCAGGTCAGGTACTCTCTCATCTTGTTTTAAAAGCATATAATTTCATTATACTAAGACCTTTTGGTTTACAGTTTTCCATGTCAAAATATTTAATAATACATACCTTTATTTTAATTATTATTACCATGTATTGAGATTATACATTTCAATCTCACTAACCCATTCAATAAATAATTATATATACTTGTTATTGTTTAAAAATTATTATTTGATTTTCGATGCTATTCAATTGTGTAGTTAATATCTATCCCCCTTATGAGTCAAGGGTATTCACATATTTATAAATATCATTTATTAATTGTATAATTATGTATATTTAATCCACTATACACAATCATGTTATTAAAAGTGGTGAAATTTATTTTTATCTTGTATGGTCTATATGACCCACTTATGAATATACATGATACTAGTGTGACATGTGTTCATAGAATTAAATATCTCTATTATGAATTGGCTAATGTTTTTATCTCATGAGATTCCATATATAGTGAACAAGAGGTTACCCAAAACAAACAAGGTTCATAGGTCTTTGTGGGTAGCCTCAACTAATGTTGATCATGACATGTTTTTTTATTGCCTCCACATTCATATGTTTCCTTCCTATTTTCATTATACTATGATTAGATATTCTTGTTTAGGATTATCACCCCTTATATGTCACCTACATTTTTCTATTGAATAATTTTCATTAAATCCATTGTGTAATTATTTTATTATTCCATTATAAGGATTTATTAATTACTCCATTCATATGTACGTCCTCAGGTTATACTTTTTAGTTTTATAATGTCAATGGAATCAGAGCGAACGTTATGTAATTATAAACTAATGTTTTTGTATCTATATTTCATGTAATTGTATTCAATATCTAATATTATAAATAAACACAACCTCAAGATCTTATGGGATTTTATTATGTGTTTCATAATGTACAAAATAATGAAATGATGTTTATAAAATGTGTGGGTTCTCATAATAGGTATCAATGAAAGATCCAGTTATTTATTATGATTTATATTATATAACCATAGTGACATCATTTATAATAATAAAAAACATAATAAAATAACCATAATTTTTTTATATTATAGTGGATGTTGTTTCCATTAAATAAAATTTCTAAATCGATAGTACAAGTGGATGTGGATCCCGTAAACTTGAACCTTAGGATATTAACCTGGATATTGTTGAATTGGGAATGGACTCAATTTTCATATAGTTCAAAAAAAATTACCTTTTTAAACACATAATATTACAATTTTAGGGGATATTATTTAGTCAATTCAAAATCCCTCTATGAACAACTATGTAAGAAAACAATCCCCATAAAATGTTATGTTTTGAAATAGTCCATCTATAACCTATATTGAAGCCTATAAATTTATAGGTCATAGAATGTATGTTATTTTTGAGTTATATATTCAATGTTTATAGTTTCCCATTTTATAAGTTTAATTTTTTAATAATTCTTATACATAAATTTTCATTTTTAATCAATGTATAAAATAAGAGGAACCTAGTCAATGACTAATCTATTAAAAAATTCCAAACTGTGATGCCCAACCAAATGATTGAAGGAGTTGAGGAAAAAATGATAATAAATAATAAATTAACTCATATATTATATAGAAATTATATTCTGGTGAACCCAAATCCCCATAATAAAGGGAATGTTATAACTGAGACCTTTATTATATAATGCTATATGAGTTTCAGTGTATCTTCATATCCTTATATTTTTGAAATATATAAAAACTCAATTGAAAATAAATACTCAATTATTCAATTCTTTGAGTAAGATATGGTAATAGTAACTCATTATTGTATTAGGGTAGTGGAAAATAAATATTGGGCATTTATAACAAATACAATTCTCAAGGAGGGTATTAATTCAATGTGGTGTAAATAATTTTATAAAATTATTTCAAAAAATATTCTCATTATACTATATAATATAAAACTGTTATGGATTTCGTTTTCCTCAAGTAAAATGAAGATGTAACAGTGAATATAATGAAATATTTAGCAGACTTTCATGGTACACCACTGGATTTTTTATTTCCTATAAAGGAAATTTAAACACTTATTTGATGGGATGATGTTTGTGTATGAAATGATAAAGCAATTTGGGACATTGAAAAATATGATAAATATTTTGATGTACCCCAAAATGGAGATCCATGAATCTCAAGGGTCTCATCAGTCACGATATGGGATGTAGAGAATCAATTTTAATTCTAGGGCATTGGTAGGGGAAACATCATGGTGGAATTAATTTCCAACATCCCATCTATCAAAGGTGAGGGAAGAATAAGACTATAAATAACCTAAAATGTATAGATAAATTATTTTGTTGTTGTAAAAAAGGGATCAAAGATAGTGAATTCCAATGGTATAAACCAACAAATACTATGGAAGAAAAGATTGTTTGAGTTAATCATCTATACATTTTCAAATGTTTGAACTAAAAGGAAAAAGGTTATCATCTGAATCAATCAATTAAGGTAAGGGTTGTCTAAAATAACTAATGCTAATATCATCCATGGCCTAGATAGAGATAGTGCAATTACTATGTCACAACCACCTAGGTGTATACATACAATTATGTGGTTAAAAGAATTCATGTTATTCATTCATGATTCAAAAATCCCAATTTTTATTCTCCTTACATGAATTCATTCATGTCATGCATGATTTGTAGAACAATTTAAACACCACCTCAAAACATAGAAGTTGCGGAATATGTGAAAACTGAAAATGAGGAAATTATTGGATCCCAATCTTATATTATCTCCCATAAAAATATATTCATTATGAAATTCAATATGAAGATCCAAATATTCTATTTGGAATAATTTTATTCAATTCTAGGTATTGTTTTTCTTTATGTTTATAGTTCAATCATACATTTACAAGATTAAAAAATTCCCAATCATGTCACAAATCACCTTCTAATTCTATAAATGTTAATGGAGGATGCTGAATCTCCATTGGAATCATAATATTATGAATTTATATCATTTCTTTATGAGTAGTAGTATCTTGATGAAATTATTAACACTATGAAAATGATTATATTAAATGGAATTCCCATAGTAAGGAAATATACTTATGTATTTCTTGAAGACTTTTATTGATATTCCTCTAATGAAAGAGGATGAGTTCTCAATAAGTCTTATACCCAAATATATTCCAATATCTAATAATCCTTATATAATATCCATTGATGAATATCAAGAGCTAAATAAGAAACTACAAGTGAATGAGGCTAAAGTGTTTTTACACCCATGTGCTTCACCATAGAGTGAAATGGTCCAATTCTTCAAGAATATGGATGGGTCAATTCAACTTTTTATTGATATCATGATCTCAAGTAGATCATTATAAAAAACATTATCCTCTAACATGGATTGAGTACTTGTTTGATATATTACATGGAGTCCATGTAGATCATTTGCTGGGATATTATCATGTAATAGTGAAGAAAGAGGTTATCCCCAATAGTTATTTTCATACAATGTACAAGAAATGCGGTATTATATATATTCCATATTGATTAATTAATGCTCCATAGATCTTCATGTAATTAATGAGTAGATTATTTATAGATTACATAGATAAATTTGTGGTTTCCTTATAGATGATATATTTATCTACTCCAAAATAAATATTGAACAGAGGATAATTTGTACATCATACTATGTCCATGATAATTGAAATTATTTATATACAGTTAGTAAATTATTGTTTTTGATAGATCAAGTAACATTCCTTAGGATAGTTATCATTGAACATGGTATATATGTGTATCCTTAAAAAAATGTTAATTAAAGGAATTCCTAAACAAACAAATTTGATGGAGATCCACGATTTCAGTAGATTATCTATGTAATATCTTCGACATGTGAGAAACAGATATTCATTTTAATCCCACATTATGTGATTAAATTAATTTAAAAAACGTTTTAATGGAAATATAAATTCTAGGATATCATTAAAGTGTTATAGAAGAGGCTAATCATTGATCTTATGTTCAGATTTTGCGCGAGTGGGGATGGATTTGTGATTTATATTGATGTGTACAAAAATTTATTGGGATGTTTAATAATGAAATATAAATAATTTAAATCCTTTTCTCCCTTCAAAATAACAATCCATGAGTAGGACTACCCAATCCAAGATTTGGAGTTGGCTTCATTGATCTTCACATTGAATATTTTGTGACATTATCTCTATGAAGATATGTGTGACATGTATACACATAATAAATCCCTAAAGTATATATTAAAAAAAGAGATAAATATGAAGCAAAATTGTTGGTTATATATGTTCATGAATTATGATTATTCAATACATTACCATATGCTGAGGGTGAACAATGTGGAAGATACTCAGAGTAGAATGGATCTTGAAACACTTTTAATGATGTTTACTGGATGGGATATAATATTATTGCACATTATATGGATGGAAATGGGAAAAATCTTGGGATGTAAATAATTAATTAACATAATAACACATTATTAAACAATTATTGAGATCATAATTTAGGAAAAACCGATGTGGGGGTAAAAAATATATACATATTATTTTGAGTTTAACTTTTCAAAAAATTGAGTTATAAGGTTTAGAACATGAATATTTTCCTTTTAAGAAAATTCTAAAAATGAATATTTCAATGATAAAAATATCTGATACTTAATTATTCATCTTGGAATCAATAATATGTATTGATATTTAATGTAAAACCTTAATTAGGATTACATAAAGACTGAGATTATAGATTTTGTATCTTAATGCACAGTATTCCAACATGTCATAGATAAATGATTGAATTATAATTGTATGATATAACAATTTAACATACCCATATGATATTCAGAAAACATTACAATGTATTTAGTTTTATGACTCCATATATAATCTTATGGAAATAACCCCATCTATGGGGTAGTCGAACAAATTATAAATTCATCACATTTCATTATTGTCAAAGAATAATTCTCTATTCAATATCTCTCCATGATATATATATGTTAAGAAGTAATAAAATATATAGGTACAATCAATATTGTATCATATTGAGATATAGAGTTAAAAGAGATGCTCTAGAGTATCCTTATGTAAGCATTGGATACATAGAACAATTTTATTATTTTTTATCACCCTCAGTACAATTTTTGGACTGTGATCCATTTAAGGTGTAGATGATATAGTGAAATAATTTTCAATGTATTTAAAATGATATTGGGATACAAATTATCAAATATTATATTTTTCATATAAAACACATTCCATTCTAACATTCTAATAGAACCTTATGAGGATTTGAAGGGAAATATGTTTCAGACTTAAACATGTCGGTATAATACTGGAGAGATGAAAATGGGGACTTATTTTATTTATTATATAATAAAAAAGTATAAAAAATCTAATGTAACAAGAAATATAAGAAACATATATTGAAAACATATGTAGATAATTTTCAAATGAGCCTAGAGTATGAGGTCAAAGATTTCCTGCTCCATCATATATCACAATGGAATAAATTCATGATTTCTCAGAGGAATTGAAAGCTTAGTCCAGGATACATCTCACCCTTTGAGATCATCAACCACATAAAAGTAATATAAAATTTAATTTCACTCCCACATAACCAATCTCAAGAACATGACGGGTGTAACATGGCATGATTTTATGATTTATTTATTTTAAAATTAATTTCTTCTTTTTGATATACTTGGATACATGAAACTCTAAATCTATGTAAACCATAATATAGTATAACATTATAAAAAATCATTAAATGGGTGTGTAGGAATATATATAAATAAATAGTAAAAAATATATGGTATTAAAATTTCCAAATAAATTCATTAGATTAAAATTGAATGAAAATGAAAAAAAATAATCACGTAAATAAATATTTTTAAGGAAAACTATTTTTATAAATGAAATGTGTTTTTATCTTAATAAAATAAAATTTTAATTATTATTAAGGAATGAATTAAATTAAAGATATATACTATATAGTCAATTGAATTTTATATCATTCATATCATATGTTTTCTATATATAGGAATATTATAAATATAGTTTTATGCATAAAAACAAAAAATTTCTATATCATAGTTTTAATTCATTTTTCCAACTTTTTTAAAAATTAAAATTTTTGAATTTTATAAAATATTATTTAGAAAATGAAATTTATTTTTAAAAACTATTCTTCAAAATTATATTACTTTTAATTTTTTATTCTTTTCTGAAATGATTAATTTTGAGATTAATAATGAAATATACCGATTATTTTATTATCTTCCATTTAAAGAATTTAAATAGAACCATTATTAAGATGTTTTAAATGTAAAATTACTGAAATTATATTACTATTGATACAATATATTTCATTATAATAAGTTTTAATTTTAATCATGATATACACACTATTAATACATAAGAAAAAAATTTCTTTTGAAACCGGTTGTTGGAGCATTTGCAGGATTATTATTAAAATAATTTTTTTCATGTATATGAATTTCATTTCAGAAAAATTATTATACTTTTTTAATAAAAATAATAAATATTATTTATGATTGTTAAAATAATTATTTTTTATAATAAATAGTGAAATATATATATAATTGGTTACTATGGTTAAATATAAAACTAGTTTATAGGTGGTTAAAATAAAGATACAAGGTTCAGAATGATGTAAAAACTTATATAATTTCATTATTAGGGATATATTTCTACAATATAATATCTAATGTTGTGTAAATTTTCATTTTTTGTCCGTTTTCGTAAGAATGTGACAATACATTTTTTGAATGCTTTGAAAATTTAAAAGTGAACCACTCACCTCTCTTAAAAAAATAACACTCACGCAGCTCTCCTCCTCATAATTATATATCCTTTTGTTTCATAAATAACTTATAAAATAAATATATGACATCCATTCTTAGAAAATATAATCCAATTATAAATCAAAAGGCCATACCGTGAATGTTTTTGGTATTAATCCAAATAGGTTCTCCAAAGAAGAGACACAATTCCTAACATTTCATTTTCATTTTAATTATTTTTTTATAACCATAAAATATTGTTACCCTATTATGAATTAATAAAATTATTATATTTAATATATTAATATTTTATTATTGAAATTTCATAATTTATATATATATCTCCTCTTCAAAAAATGGGATATGAAATTGTCAATTGGGTGTAAGGTGCACTACCGCCTCATGAAATGATGTAGTTTATCTTCCATCACCACCTCTCATGGATTGATATAATTATGTACTTAATATATATATATATATATTAAATAAAGGAAAAATTATTATTTTTAATTAAAATATAACATACATATTCTTAATAGAAAATATTTTTGAAAATGAAAATGTTGTGTGTGCATATGTATAGACTAATCCCTCCACAAAGCGATATGATTTTTGTTTTTTTTGACATAGATGGTATTAATGGAAAATTAAATGAATATATAATATATATAATATATATTAATGTATTAATAATGATGAATTATAATTTCACTTCCTTTCATTCCATCCACAATAAATGGAATCCATATCATTTTGTATATATGGCCTACTATCTCCAAAAATTGTGTTCAAAAACCTTCAATGCATAACTTTTATGGATGAATATGAATATTTATCTAATTAATATATATTAAATTTATATCATTATTAAAAATCTTGAGATTATGGAACCATTGTCAAATTATAATGACTGAATCTACCACACCATACCATATGTGAAAAACGAAACAATTTTTACGTGGAACATCGATTATAACAAAGAATTAGTAATAAAACGACCATAAAACATTTTAATTAAATAATATATATTTTATATATATAATTTTAGTCTTATAATATAAGTATAATAAATATATATTTAATATAAAATATTTTTGGACACATTCATAGAATGTCAAACATGATGTATGTATTTATTTCATAATCTTATTACAATTTCAAATTATCAGTGTTTATGTCTCCATTGGGGGTTTAAATTTATATTTATATCATAAACAAAATATAATTTTATTAATATATGGTTTTTTATAAATTACATGTTATAAATTCATTTAACCCATTTTTTTAACATACGAAAATTATATTTTTAATCAAAAATAAACTCCTTTTTGTACATTGTTGGGAATCGTTATCTTTAATGACCCTGTTTTCTATAAAATTTATATTGGGAAGTTATCAAAATTACCAAATATTTTATTGAAGATAATGTACCCATATATGGATTTTAAAATTTAAAATGAACATTTTTATAATTTTATGAATGAGGCACTTAAGAATTTTTTTTTACAAAAGTGTGAAAGTAATGTTTTTAACAAATATGGAAAGAATGAAACATCCATTAGTCCTCATAAAATATTTATTGGAATAATATTTTTGAATATTTTTTAATTATTTTTAATGATAATATTTTACTTATTTTTTATTAATATTTGTCTATTTTATTTAATTTATTTCAAAATTAAAAATGTTATTTTTATAAAAAAAAATCTTTTTATATTTTGATTATTTTTTCATTCATGTAAACATAATGTGTTCGATCTTATTTTTTTAGGATATACTCTATTTAGACTATCCAAAATATTTATTTTTAAGGTTTATGATCTATTTTCCTATGGAAATTACTAATATTCTATATGTTTTCTCTTCCAATGAACATAATTATATATTAGTAAGCATTGTTCATTACATTGAGTATTCATTTGATAAATTCATTATACTTATTATGTGATTGGTATGGACTAAAATTAAAATTCACCTCAAGGAATTGGTTTGTCACATAAAAAAACAAGATTTGGTATTTGGTTGAGGCCTTGTTCATTTATGTAATATTTCTTGGCATGGAGACTTAATGGTAAGATTTTGGTGTCCAAAATTATGCATTCCATCATCAAGAAATCAGTTATTAATGTCTATGTGATTATTTGAAGAGTTAGGATTTGTCGAGATTAGTTTCTAGATAATGTGGGTTTTTATGGAATATTTTTAATCCTTAATTCATTCCATATAATTCATTCATTACTAGCTTCCACTATACACATACCCTTACTGAGCATCGAATTTCATGACATTCATAATTATTTTAATTTTCCCATGATGAAAAAAGTTATGTATAATTTATTTAAAGGGATAATCTAATAGGATTAACGGTGTTCTCAACAATAATACTATATACTTTATTTTATATTTTTCAAATTACATTGGAATTGTAAGGCCCAAATTTTCATTAATGAAAATTCATCTTGGTCTATTTAAATGTCTTCTATTGGTTTTGTAAAATGTATGCCCTTATTTTGTTTAATTTTTTGGATTTTAAAAAATTGTTTAGAATTGTGATTGTTTCTAAAATAGTTGTTGAACAGTGATCACATGATTAGTATAAATATAGGGATTTATAAAATCAAATTTACTAAGATAAAGTAAGAGATGGCCATATGCAGTAGATTAGCCCCGTATAAATCCCATTTGTTGGATCTCGTAAAAGAGGTGGCGTCATTGGGATTCACTCTTTACTGATCCCAAGATGAGCTTGAACATTTTAAGGTTGAGCGGAACCGACTATAGGAGAAGTGGAAGTTAATAAAGATTATCACCTGAGCAATGTTATCTAAGCCACCCCATGAGTCTCTCCCCATCGCACACCTTACTCTTCAGTCTTATGTAGGTGTTATAAGGTGTTATGTTACAAGACCCTAGAACTATGACTATGTATATTATTTTTGTATAAATAATGTGAACTCATTTCATTATTGTTACTTTGTAAATAGTTTTTAAAGAAAAAAATGGTATTTTTAATTAATATTCAATTTAAGAAATAAATTTTGATGAATCAATAATTTTCTAATTAAATAATATTTTAATTAAATAACAAAATTATTATTAAATTTATTTTAATTAAAAAAATAAACGTATAATTTTATGAATGCAATTTTAATTTTTATTAAGGTTTGAAAACTATTTTTGTCAAAACCCATAAATTTTCAATAAATGTCAGTATTATTATTAAAAGTAAAAATTTACATATTTATAAAATTTATTATATAAAATTAATATTTTTTTCGGAATCAGGACTTCTAAATAATCCAATGGTAAATTTTTCATAATTTTATGAGAGAGTCGAATTTTTAGGTAAAAATTAAATTCCATTTAAACAGATAATGTGTTTTATGACATCATAATGACCTAATAGTGATGTAATAAAATACTATAAACAATATTTTCGGCCACTATATGTTTACCATTATAATAATGTGAGTTTTGGTCTGTTTGATTTATTTTAAAAAGTATAAGTAGACCCTTCAAGGATTATATAATATTTTTTATTTTAAATTGTTTTCCTTGAGAGTGTGACTCCCCTCCACATATGAAACCCTATTATTTTAATAATTTCGGCATATTTCCTCAAAACATGTTGTTTCACACTCCCCTTTTTCAAAAATCAGGGGCAAAACCCATGATTTGGTTTGTGGTTTTGATTAGTTTAATGTGTGGTGTCCCAAACCGAAATATAAAATAATTCCTTCTCATTTCCTATATAAACCTACCCAAGACCCCACTTAATCCTGACTCAAAGCCTTTATATATAATCCAACCTCTTCCCTCCTCTCTCTATAATCCCCCCAAGGTTCCCCAATCTCCCATGAAGCCTCTCTCAAGCCTCTCCCATGCCTTTGGGATAACACTTTCTAGTAAGGGATTCTCACTTTCCTAATTTATGTCTATATTTTCTTATATTTATATTCCGTTTAGTTTCAATCCTAAATGTTGGGGTATGATTTAAAATCTCCCACATACATTTCTATTCATGTTTTAAAAATTATATATCCCCTTTATCTCCCATTAATGGCTCCCATGTACACCCGTTGCCATGGTGAAATTATGTAAGATATTTATCTCTCCTCATTTACATTCTAACTATTATTTTCTATTATGTATCTAAATTACATTACATTTTTGGTAAATGTATCTATTTGACCACCTTATTTTCCCTTTCATTACATATTATTTTACAACCATTTCCATATCATCAACCATTTTTATGAATTTTTATGTCACGTCGTTATTCTGCCGAAATTGAACATCGTTTTTCCAAGCCAAGATCATTGTGTTGTGAATACCATACCCATGTCCCTATCAAGGGTATTCACCTTCATGCACAAATATATATTCAGTGGTAAATTCATGTATTTATTAAACATTCCATTATATTAGAATTACTAATTATGTTGATTGATTCCATTTTTTATGATCCATGTGGCACACTTTATACATGAAATGAAATGTTTAAGATGAGTACACCCTAATAGAATTCTAATGCATTAGGTGAAGAAAAATTATCATGTCACTTCATGTGAAATGAGTGTTTACTCATAATGAAATTTTTTGAACACTATAACACCCCATGATTCCACAGTACGTTTCCCTTTGAATAATGCAGTAGCTTGCGTTGTACACAATGTGGAGTTTTAACCAACAACGCCCAATCAAACTAGCCATTATTAATAGTAACACCCATTTTTGGAAATCCTATAAATTTTAATTTTCAAAATGGACATCATTATTGAATACATAAAATCAAAATTTTCTTAGGGTAAATTTTTTGTTTTTTTTTTTGAAATCATTCAATTTTTTATGAATAGTGAAAAACACTGCGTTATTGTTTAAAACCGACTCTTTATTGAAGTAATTAGTTTTTTTTATTTTAATATATTTTAGATCAAAATAGATACATAATACTTATATATGTTCAATGAAATTCATTGGAGTCATTTTATGAAAAAATATTATATCTATATATATATATAATTTTATTGAACTTTTTACCTTCTTTTACCCACCTTCTAAGAGCATTTGAAAATTTGCATAAAACGGAATTTTAATAATTTTGTGAGTTGAATATAGCAAATATGAAGGACCCAGTTAATATTATAAATTAAATTGTTGTTCAATAAGATGAGAATAAATTTTTTTTGGTGAATTGTAACTTTTGGCTTTTATTTACCACGATTAAAAGTAAATAAGGCAATTAAGGGTAAATATGATATTATAATTACCATAACACATTTCCTAATTCTTTTATATAAGGTTAATTTGAAAAAAAACATCCTTGGGAATAAAATATTACCCATTTTGGTCCACTTGGATTATATTAGGACACTTATTATTATTTTATTTAAAGAAGAGTTAAAAGTTCTAAATTCAATGTTTTATAACTAAACACTTTTTAATATATGGTTATGCATATGATAATTTCAAAAATAAACATTAATTACGAAGATAAAAATATTTACTAAATAAAAATATTTTATTTATAATTTTTTTTTGTTAAATAAATTAATTTATTTATGACACAATAATGATGAAATAATTACCTTATTAATTAATGATTAAAATAAATGTCATCATAAATACCCAAATAAATGTAATTTGACAAATTTTATGCCTTCCACTAATTTTATAGGTTAATATGACATGTTAGGAATAATTAAATAATTTTTTTCAATGTAATCATGTTGTAAAAGTTTTAACAAAAACCAAATACTAAATTGTGTCAAAATCGACATAATTGGGGTTGGAAAACAAATACTATATTTTTAATTGATATAATATTCCTAATAATATAATGATCATCAAAAGGACATAGATACAGTTATATATATTAATAAATAACCACATTGGGTTCTCTTGGCTTGTTATAGTAAGTCTATTAACAAAACAATATAAAAATACAAAGAGACATGGTAAATGTCAAACTATTTAAGTAAAAGTTAAATCTAAAAGATAAGTATAATATGGTGACCTAAACCCATATAAAACCTATTTTATGAGCGTTTATCAACCCATACCCACCTTAGATTCTAAATAAATCATTTTTGTTACATTATGAACCGAAAATGAAATTATTATAAAATAATATTCCACGCTTTTCCTAAAGTGACCATCACCTCTCTTATAAAAGGGCACTTCCCTTCTTTTAATTTAACTCCTCCAAAGCCATTTTGATCAACCAACCCCTGCCCAAATATCTTCCCAAATTCTCTAAATTCAATCTAAAGGCCATACATTAATCATAAATCCAACCTAAGGATCCCTTCTGATCAAATCAAAAGGAAACACCCAAAGAAGAGATAATAATTTCACCACCCTCATTCAAGTTCTTTTCTTCTTCCTCCACCTCTTTCTTTGTTGATTCCATTACAAAATAATAAATCCAGTACCTATTCCATACTATGAAGTTACTATAAATATATTAAAACCATTTTCTTTATTCTATCAATCCAATAAATGACAAAGTAAATATACATGAGTTCATATGGCTTACCGTCTCCTCGTCGTGGTGTAGTTTTCTAATCAAACACTTCATTAATGGGATGTGTATAATAATGATTATAACATATGTAAATAATAAATATAACATGTTAATGATAATTTTTATATGATATACCATCCAACGAAATATGATTTAACCATCAATATAATGATATTGTCGCTCGTGCGTACGTACAGAATACCGTCTCTACAAAAGCGATGACATGCATTCCCCATCATAATCATTCAAGAACTTTTTTCACATTATCGTTAAAAATGATGTTTATGAACTTAATATTATTTTGTATATGAGTCCAATACATCATATTTATAAAAAATATGGCTTATTTAACTAGTCATATAAAGAAAAACGAATCAGTTAACACCCGAAATGATGATACTACTAAAATAATATTAACAAAGAAATATTGGAAGATCATATATGATATAATATTTATATACGTTATTATTGTATAATTTAGTAACTATGATTTAACTATTATACATGGATTTATCTTACCATCAACCAAGGAAAAGTATAACGGTCTGGAATTACTTCCAGTGGAATATAATTGATACCTATCACGACACTCCATGGGCAGCTACACCCCCTGGGTGGGACACACCACCATCCCTAGTGGCAGCCATTTCTTCATGAAGCCCTTGGGCAGAGAGCCATTCTTCGTCCAACGCTCACATATGATAATTCCCAAGGATCAGATTCTTTTCTACCTCCTTTGACTCTGATACCAACTATAACAAACCATACTTTACATTCATTGTTATTACTTCAGAATTGGATCATTCTTATTACAATAGATAACAAAACCATGAAAGGACCATATAGGTATAGTGTCGTTAGAAACTGGGAAACATAAACAACTGGTTCATAAAGAATCTACACTGTATCCTGTTTATTTCATCATATTTAGAGTCCCTTTTGGCATAACCTACTTAATAACCTTCCTCCTAACCTTGAGAAATGAAAACACACAAAAGGGTGAGCTCAAATTCTCAGTAAGGGTAAACAAAAGATATATCAATCATATCATATTCATAAGAACATAACATTTTGAAAATATTAACCTGCAAAAGAGATCATAATGTCATAACATTGGATAAATCATAGTAGTGAAATGTAATCCCAATAATCATAACATAAAACATGAAACTTTGTGTCATACACACATTATTATAGAAAATAATTTCATATTAGTCAAGTCTCATTTCCAAGACCATCATAGCGAACAAAGTCCATTACTGAACCAAGTTCACTCCTCGTTCCATTCCTGTATCACTGAACCAGATTAACTTGTCATTCCAACCACGTCTATCTCATGATATATAAATCTTTACCTACTGCATTTAAGGGAGATATAGGTCCCACCCATCTCATAATGATACCATTCTTATGTGTGCCGCAAGATCATAAATCATACATCATAGCACAACCCATGTCATAAAAATTGGATTCTTAAGCATCATGCCATCGTAACATAATCCATAAGATAAAAGGAAATAATAAAAATAATCCATCATAACATAATCAAATCAATTTAAAAATCAGGATAGAAACAGAACCCTATATTATCTTAGATGGAAAATAATTTTGATAAAACACTTGAACTCCATTCTTGAGGAAAATTTCCTTTCTACTTAAAAAACATTTTTCCTTTCTTAACATGTCATACAATTTTAAACCTAAAATAAGTTGATTAAAAATAAACTTGAAAACATGTAAAGGATGATTCATGGAAATGATGTTCTATAAAATCAGAAAAATCCATTCAGGCCGTATAAGTTAAAAAATACATTCATCTTGTACTTTGGCCGAAAAAGTAAAAAAGTACCTCGTATAAAAAAAGAAAAATGATTCCTTCGATATATTTTACTAAAAACTCAACAATGGGTAAAATTGGATTTAAAAAATTGTAAGATGATAGAAATAATATTTACTTATTGAGGAAACATGGATGTGGATGATAAATATTCCCTAGTAAATTTTGAAGTATAAACAATCTCGGATAAAAATGAGATTGCGAGATTTTCCCTTACCTTAGGTCTGATATGCTTTGTGCGTGTAAAAACCTCATGTATAATGATTAAAATAATTTTATTGACTTATTACATAATCATAATCAATGTTATTATATCATATATGTTCATATTATTAGCTTCTTATTAGTAGTACTTCATTGTTACTTGTTAATCGGGTGTTCATTACATTATGTTCTTATGCATTTTTTGTTGAATAAATTCTTATTCTTCTTTTTAGGTTATAGATACCTCATTTACATAATGGTATTAGTGTAAAATATATCATATTTATTCATTCAATTCATGTATATAATCATTATTCAATGAAGATCATGTAAAACGAGACGCATCACATAGTGGAGACGGTAGGTCGTACATACGCACGAGGGATGATATCATTCCCATGATCGTGGAATTGTATTGAAGTGTATGTATACTATTTCAGAATAAATTTCACTTTACAATATTCATATATAGTAATTATTTACACCATTATACCGATCCAAGTAAGGTGGTGGTGGAAAACTGATTACACCACGGCGTGGAGACAGTATTCTGTACGTACGCACGCACTGTGATTTCGTTTTACGTAGGATGGATAGAAGGTTAATTAGGGTTGTTTCATATTTATAATAACATATCACTATATTATTGATACTGAGGTTATTACTTTATAATGAAACAACTAAACTAGATGAAGTAGAAGAAAAAATTAATTTTAAAGAATCGGTAACAGATATTACCTCTTCTTTGACACGCCTCTTTGAAACCTCCTCTTAGGGCACTAAAATTGGTCTTTGAAGAAGACCATGACCAATAGTATGTTTCTACGGAAGTTTAGAATTGAAATGGTCAGGGTTTGGCCGAGCTTTAAGCCTCAAAATTGTGTGAGGAGGAGAGGGAGGAGGTGCCCTTTTATAAGGTAGGAGAGGGGAACCTAAGAAAAAACATAAAATATTATTTTATAATAATGTCCTATTCGGTTTATAATAGCTCCAAATTAATTTATTTCGAAGCTAAAGTGGGGATGGGTCGAAATCCTCTCAACCAATAGGTTTTAGACAAGTTTAGGTTACTATTTTAATCTTATCATTTAGATTTACCTCTAAGTTAAATAATTTATCTTTTACCATGTCTTCTTGTTTTCTTATACTATATAGTTAATAAACATACTATATCAAGCCAAATGAACCCCAATGGTAAATTATTAATATATATAACCCTATCTAAGTCATTTTTTCAGTCCTTAGAATTTCAGGAATAGAATAACAATTAATAATATAATATACTTTTTTTAAACTATTTTATGTCAATTTTGAAACTATTTGGTAATTGATTTTTGTAAAAATCATAACAGAAATATTAGTTCAAAAAAAGATTATTAAATCAATACTAACATGTCATATTAACCAATAAAATTAGTGGAATTCATATAAAGTCACAAATTGCATTTATCTGGGTATTTATAACATCAAATATGTTAATATTTCATTTATAAGGTAATGACTGCATCATCATTGTGTCATAAATAAATTAAATTATGTAATATCTAAAAATTATAAATAAAATAAAATTATGTAGGATATTATTTTAGCTTTCTAATTAATGCTTATAGACTAAATTATCTTATGTATAACCATACATTAAAAATGTTTTTAATTATTAAACATTGATATTAACTATTTTAACACTTCTTTAAATAAAATAATAATAAATGTCCTAATCTAATCCAAGTGGACCTAAATGGTCCTATTTTATTCCTAAGTCTGTTTTTGGTCGAATTAAACATATCCAAAAGAATTAGTACATGTGTTATGGAAATAATAATATCATTTTTACCCTTAATTACCCTATTTACTTTTAACCGTGGAAAATAAAAGTAAAAAAGTTACTATTCACCAAAAATTATTTTTATCTTATCGAACCACATTTTACTCCTAGATATTGACTGTGTCTTTCTAATTTTCAAAATTCCACTCACAGAAGCTGTAAAATTAGGTTTTATGTAAATTTGCAGATTCTCCTAGGAGGTGGGTAAAAGACGGTGAAAAGATCAATAAATTTTTTATATATCTAAAATTATTATAAAATGACTCCAATGAATTACATTGAACTTATATAGGTATTATGTATCAATTTTTACCTAAAATAAATTTAAATAAAATATATAATAATTTAAATAAAAAGTCTGTTTTTAAATAGTAACCTAGTGTTTTCACTATTCATCAAAAATTGAATGTTTTCTGAAAAATACCAAAATTTCACCCCAGGATAAATTTGATATTCCAAATCAAAAAATGAATTCCATTTTGAAATATAAAATTTATAAAATTTCAAAAAGAGGATATTAATATTCATAACGGCTAGTTTATATAATATTTTAATAGCATATCATTTTTTAGTGAAACTCGGTATTGCGTACAAAACACGCTATCGTGGAAGGTCGTAGTTCCGTGGAAAGCAATCCAAGCTATTGTTTTGTGTAATGAAATATTCTTTTAATGTTGCGTAAAAATATAAAATTCTCATAAAATATCAGGGTGTTACATTCTACCCCCCTTAAAAGGAATTTCGCCCTCAAAATTCGTCACTTCGTAACAAACAGATGAGGATACCTCTCTCTCATCATATCCTCAAGATCCCATATAGCTTCTTCTAAATGGTGGTTCCTCCATAAAAATTTCACCAAGAAAGTGGTCTTGTTCCATAGAACTTTTTCGCTACGATCTAGAATCTCTATCAGATGTTCTTTATAAGAAAGATCTTGCTCCAGCGGTATAACTTCTGAGCTGAGTGCATGTGAAGAATCGAGTATGTACTTTCTCAGGAGAGATACATGGAACACATCGTGAACTTGAGAGAGATTCGGTGGAAGCGCCAATTGGTAAGCTACCTTCCAAACACTATCCAGTATTTCGAAAGGACAGATATACATAGGGCTCAACTTTCCCTTCATTCCAAATCACATTACTCTCTTCCATGGAGATATTCGTAAGAATACTTTATCACCCACTTCAAACTCTAGGACTTTTCTTCGATTGTCAGCATAACATTATTGTTGACTCTGAGCTGGTCGTATGTTTTGTTTAATAGATATAACCTTTTCTTCCATCTCATCAACAAGATCAGGTCCTAATATCTTTCTTTCCCCTACTTCATCCCAGCAAGTTGGAGTCCTGAATTTCATTCCATAGAGATCATCATAAGGATCCATCTGAATACTAGAGTGAAAGCTATTATTATAAGAAATTTCCAATAATGGTAGTTGTTGATCCGAACCAACTTTGATATTCATATAGCATGCTCTTATCATATCTTTGAGAGTATGAATTGTCCTCTCAGACTGATTGACTTTCTGAGGAAGATAAGCTGTTCTGAAACACAACTCTGTATCTAGAGCATGCTGAAGACTTCGCCAAAACATTGAGGTAAACCTCGGATCCCGATCAGATATAATTGAAAGTGGTACTCCATGCAATCTTACCACTTTTTTTCACATATATCATAGATAGCTAATCTAGAAAAAATCTTTTCTAATAGCAATGAAGTGTGCCGACTTCGTATGATGATCAACTATAACCCAGATAGCATTACTGCCTTTGGATGTTTTAGGAAGCCCAGTGACAATGTCCATAGTGATGTTTTCTCATTTCCATTTGGGTATGGTAAATGGTTGTATAATTCCCTTAGACTTCTGTCTCTCACCTTTAACTTTCCGATAAACCAAGCATCGAGAGACATATTCAGCAAAATCTCTTTTCATGCCATCCCACCAGAAGTACTCTTTCTGGTCCCTATACATCTTCATTCTTCCTGGATGAATAGAGAATGAAGAACTATGAGCCTCATCCAGCAACTCCTTCTTTAATTCCGGGTTGGGAGGAACACAAACCCGATTCTTGGACCTTATTATCTCATCACAATCAAGGTTTAATTCAAGAACATTTCTCACCTTTTTTTGTAACTCTACATCTTCTTTTTGTGCCTCTCTAATCTTCACATGTATATATGGTTTAACATTCATTTGAGAAAGATACTATTTTTCCCCTTCCATTATAATTCCATGATCCATCCTTTGTAAATCCATAAATATTGGATCTTTTGTGATCCTAATCATGGATAATCTGGCATGGTCTTGTCGACTTAATGCGTCTACCACCTTTTTTTCTTTCCCAGGGTGATAATTAATTGAGTAGTTGTAGTCCTTAATCAACTCCAACCATCTTCTTTGGTGCATACTTACCTCCTTTTGTGTGAAAATATACTTTAAACTTTTATTGATCAGTAAAAATATCACACCTTTCACCATAAAGATAATGCCTCCATATTTTTAATGAAATGATTACCATTGCTAACTCCAAATCATGAGTTGGGTAATTTTGCTCATAGATTTTCAACTGTCGTGAGGCATAAGCCATCACCATATAATTTTGCATGAGAAGACACCCCAGTCCCTTCATAGATGCATCATTGTAGATCACAATCCTTTGTCCACTACACAGTAGTGTGAGAACAGGTGCACTATATAACCTTCTTTTTATCTCCTTGAAATTCTCTTCACACTAATACTTCCAGAAGAACATAACTCCTTTTAGAGTCGAAATGGAGAGTGGATTAGATAATCGTGAAAAATCTTTCACAAAACGTCGATAATATCCAGCCAAACCAAGAAAACTTCAGATCTACTGTTGTTGGTCTCGACCATCTTTTGTTAACCTCTGTTTTTTCTAGATCCTCAGATATTCCCTCTTTTGAGATTGTGTGACCAATAAATGAGACATTTTGAAGCCAAAATTCACACTTTATAAATGTGGCATAAAGCATCTCCTTTCTTAAGGTCTTTAATACAATTCTTATGTGATCTTCATTTTCTTCCTTTCTCTTTGAATATACAAGAATATCATCTATAAAGACTACCATAAACTGATCAAGAGATTCTCTAAAGACTCTATTTGTTAGATCCATTAAGATAGTAGGGGCATTAGTAAGACCAAATTGAATCACTATAAATTCATAGTGTCCATACCTTGTACGAAAATCCGCCTTTGGTATATCCTCCTTCTTGACCCTTAATTGATGATACCCTGAATGAAGATCAATCTTGGAAAAGTATTGAGGTCTGCGTAGTTGGTCAAATATGTCATCAATGCATGGGAGAGGATATTTTTTCCTGATAGTGATCCTGTTAAGTTCTCAAAAATCAATGCAGAGTCTCATTGATCTATCTTTCTTCTTAACAAATAATACAGGTTCTCCACAAGGTGACGCACTAGGGCATATGAATCCTTTATAAATATTCTCTTGGGGTTGCTCCTTCAATTCCTGTAAGTCAATTGGGGTCGTTCTATATGGTGTCTTTGGAATAGGCATAGCACCTGGTATGAGTTCTATTAAAAACCCAACATCAAGATTTGGTGGAAGACCTGGCAATTCCTCCAGAAAGACATCATCAAACTCTCGTACGGTGGGAATATTCATAATCATGAGTTTCTCTCCAACCATTTGAGATAAATAACTTTTATTTAGTGGAATCAGGACCCATAAGATTGAAGAAATTTCAACTGAAAGGTTATGTTCATCCTTGCATCGATAGATGATCATAGATTGATCTGGAATATGAAATGTGACTTCCCATATTTTCCATTTGATATGAGCTCCGTATAAAGAAAGTCATCCCATTCCAAGAATCACATCAAATTCCACTATAGGAAGGATCACAAGATTTTTAGGAAGCACTTTCCCACAAGCTTCAATTGGAGAAGAATTTTAAACTTTTTATGCAACTGTTA
The DNA here is from genome assembly GCA_963277665.1 of Viscum album. Taxonomy (NCBI): domain Eukaryota; kingdom Viridiplantae; phylum Streptophyta; class Magnoliopsida; order Santalales; family Viscaceae; genus Viscum; species Viscum album. The sequence goes on along the minus strand of OY728159.1, from coordinate 830,904,687 downwards.
TGCCATTAGGGGTTGTCACAGCTAACACAATATCTAACTGATGAGGTAATATAGAAATACCCATAGAAAATTCTTCAAAAATAAAACAGTGGGTGGATCCAGAATCAAATAAAACATTTGCTACTTTAGAGTGGATTGTATATGTACCTTTAACCATTTCGTTATCATACTCCACATCTCCAATAGAAATTGCAAGTGAATTTCCTTTGTCTTTGGCCTTAAGAGTTTGTTGAAATCGATCATCATCAACAACCCTATGATTAGAACATTGATTGGCATAATGTCCCATATCCTTGCACTTGAAACATTGAAGTGTATGACGTACATTTTGTGTATCCCTTTCTTTGTTCGCATCCTTGGACATTTTCATCACATTATTTCTACATTCAACTGCCTGATGACCTTCATTTCCACACATAAAACATTTACTTGTCCCTTTTAGACAATTCCATCCATGTTTCTTTCCACACATTTAGGATAATAGAAAAACTCATCTTTTTTCAGTGTGGTCTTAATATTTTCCATTGAATACCATTTTCCTCTTCTTATCAAACCCATATGACTGATGGGTTACTCCAATCTCCATCTCAACCTTGAGAGCACATCGAGGAATTTCCTCGTATCTATTGAAGACCCTTATGGCTAACTCCAATTGAATACTTGGTTTTAAGACACTAAAGAATCGATCGATCATACTTTCAGGTTGGATAATAATCCCAGAAGCGTACCTTGCAATCCTTGTAAAAATTGCTTTGTAGATACCAACATATTCATCATCCTTATTCTCCAGTTCAAGAAACTCCTTCTCCATCTTTGTTCAAAGAATAAGATGGATGTACATATTGAAAAATAAGTTCATGAACTCATCCCATTCCATGGTCTCAATTTCATCCCATTGCCTCATATTCTTAATAATATTCCACCATTGATCAGCTTCACCTTCCAAATGATATACTACTAAGATGTCTTTATCATCTTCAGAACATTGTAGGACTGAAAATATCTTATCAGTGGAACTGATCCATTATTCAGAAACTAATGGATAAGAAGACCCGCTGAATGAAGGTGGACACTGCCTCATGAAGGATTCAACAGAATTTTGCTCCTTGCTTTGCTCATTTGGAAGTCCAGCATGATTCATAGCTTGAGATAGTTGTGTGAGCATGGATACAAGATTTTTCATTCCAGCTCCAACAACGTTTGGTTGCTCAGGGGGACAATCATTGCATTTCCTATTGCATTCAGCATTAACACTATTCCTTCGGGTTCCATCCATTGACTAAAACCAATAAGCATAGTGTGAAAAACACTAATCATAACAAAAAAACCACATAATCATGAATAAAATTTCACACTACAGGTCTTATGATAGGTTACTCAAGGCCATTTCTAAAATAATATGATTTTTTTCTATGCATAGACATATCCTTAGGGTTCTTACAAAGGCTTTAACATCCTAGTTTCCAAAGTTTGACTATAACTTTCCTCTGATACCAACTATAAAGGTCTGGAATTACTTCCAGTGAAATATAATTGATACCTATCAGGGCACTCCATTGGTGGCTACACCCATTGGGCGGGACACACCACTATCCCCAGTGGTAGCTGTTTCCTCATGAAGCCCTTGGGCGGAGAGCCATGCTTCATCCAACAGTAACATGTGAGAGTTCCCAAGGATCAGATTCATTACTATCTTGTTTTCCTATGATACCAACTATAACGACCCATACTTTACATACATGATTATTACTTCAGAATTGAATCATACTTATTACAACAGATAACCAAACCATGAAAGGACTGTATCGGTGTAACACCCCGAGATTTTATGAAAAATATTCTTTTTAATTTCATTAATGTCTTGTGTTATACGCTAAACCAAAAGGATATTTCACAACACACACCTCTGACCTGGCTTGAATTACACGCAATCGCGACCTTCGACGATAGCGTGTGTTGTACACAACACCAAGTTTTGCTAAACAACGATATACTATTAAAATATTATTAAAACTAGCCGTTATGAATAGTATTCACTAAATTTTGAATTTTATAACATTATTATTCATCTTACACATTTTCTAGAACATGGTATAAGAACAAAATAATTTTTTCGGGTAAAATAAGTATTTTTCAAAAAATGCAGTTTTGCCGCCTTTTGATGGCGCACCAACTTTAAATATAGTTTTTGACATGTTTATAAGTTCAATTTGACAAAATAAAATTCTTCTTTGGAATCAAGAAATAAAAATTTACTTTGGATAAATTTTTCATATTATTCTGGTAACTTTCACATTTTAATGAATAGTAAAAACACGCTATATTTTAATTAAAAACAACTTTTTTAATCGTAATATATTATGTGAATAATTATAATATTGAATGGTTTTAAAATATAAATAGAATATATTTTTACCATTTAATATAATGTATGTCATTAGCATTGATTTTACCTTGAATTCGTAGGTTAAATCAATTCAATCTTTTGCAATATTTTAAACAAAAACCCGTTTTTATTCGACAACAGGATTAATTTTAATTTAATTTCTGAAACTTCTGTGTATTGAATTTTAAAAAATGGATTCCATATTTGGAATTAGTGGGTCCAAATTATGTTAATAGGATACTTTTTATTTTTGGGAATTATGAATAGTAACTACGGTAAATTTTATTTACCATAGTTAAAGGTAAATCGGTTAATTAAGGGTAAATATAATATTATAAAATTACCCTAACACATGCCAAAATCCTATTGGATGACTAAAAGTCGACCCATATCACCTAAGGGTCGGATTAGATTCATTTAATGGACTTTTTTCCATGAAAATAATTTAATTATTATTAAAAACCAAAGAATGTGACAACATGTCACTTTCTTAAATCATATAAGTATGAATATTTTTATTTAGTGAAAACATTCATGAAAATTCGAACATGAATAGTCTCCAGAACGCTAATACAATTATCTAAATCATAGGAATTTATTTAGAAGTTTTAGGGATTATATAATTATCATTTGTTATGACACAAAGATGATGCAGTGATTGTCTTATTAATGAAATATTGATATAATTGATGTTATAAATACCCGAATAAATATAATTTGAGACTTTTTATGAATTATACTAATTTTCTAGGTTAATATGACATGTTAGTATTGATTTAATTAATTTATTTCGAACTTATCATTCTGTTATGATTTTCACAAAAATCAATTACTAAATAGTGTCAAAATTGACATAAAATAGTTTTTAAAACAAATATTATATTATTAATTTTTATTTTATTCCTAAATATATAAGGTTCAGACAAATGACTTAGATAAGGTTATATATATTAGTAATAAACAATTTGGGGTTCGTTTGGCTTCTTATAGTATGATTATTAACCTTATAGTGTAAGAAAACAAGAAGACACAGTAAATGTTAAATTATCTAACTTAAAGTTAAATCTAAATGATAAGGTTAAAATAATAACCTAAACATGTCTAAATTATATAGGATGAATTTATTACGACCCATCCCCACTTTAGCTTCGAAATAAGACCCTTTGGAACCATTATAAACCGAATTTGACTTTAATATAAAATAATATTTTTAGTTCTTCCAAAGGTACCCCTCTCCTCCCTTATAAAAGGACACCTCCTCCCTCTCTTCCTCACACAACTTTGAGCTTTCAAGCTCGGCCAACACCTGCCAAATTATCTTCTCCACTTCCCTAGAAACATCCTAGAGGTTCTGGTATTCCTCAAAGACCAATTTCAGTGCCCTAAAAGGAGGTCTCAAAGAGGCGCTTCAAAGAAGAGGTAATTTCCATTACTGATTCTTTCACCTTTATTTCTTCGTCCACTTATTATTATTAGTTTGTTTCATTATGAAGTAATAACATCAGTATCACTCATATAATGATATGTCATTATAAGTATGAAACAATCCTATTTCACCATCTATCCATCCTACGGAAAACAAAATCACAGCGCGTGCGTACGTACGGAATACCGTCTCCACGCCGTGGTGAAATCTATTTTCCACCACCACCTTACTTGGATGGGTATAATGGTGTAAATAATAACTATATATTATTATTTTAAAGTGATATTGATTCTTAAATAGTATACATACACTCCAATACAGTCCCACGATCATGAGAACGATATCATCGCTCGTGCGTACGTACGGACTACCGTCTCCACGACGCGATGAGATTCATTCTCCACTTTAACCATTCATGAATAATTATAAAATATATATAATAAGTAATCATGAAATATATGAAATAATAATGATACTAGATTTATGTGTATATATATGTATGTCATCTACTTAATTCCGTTCAACTCAATAAAGAAACAAAAACAACGTTCATGCGTACGTACGGCCTACCGTCTCCATGAACGGTGTATTTCTTTCCATTTACTGATTTATTATATATATGTATATTCTGAATATATATATATATATATATATAAATCATGTTTTCTGTTCTGGAATTAAGTAATCATGATCTAAGTAATCTTATGAATAATTACAAGTCAAAACACAGACGACAAATGAAACAATTTTACCCAAAACGCTCTTTAACATGGAATTTATAAAAGAACGGGTAATATAAAGTTATAAGTGAACCATATATGATATCATAACAATGAATATGATTCTGTAATAAGTCAATGACATTATTTAAATCATTATACAGGAGGTTCGGACACTTACGAAGCAAATCAGACCTAAGGTAAGGGAAATATCACAATCTCATTTTTATCTGAGATTGTTTATACGTTGGTATTTACTGGGGTGTATTTTATCATCCACATCCATGTTTCATCAATATGTAATATTATTTCCATCCATATAAAATTGTATAAATCCAATTTTACCCTTCGGTGAGTTTTTATTAAAAGATATGAAAGGAATATTTTGTCGTTTTTCGTACGAGGTACTTTTTGACTTTTCCGAGAAAAGTACGAAGAATGTTTTTTTAAACTTATACGGCATGAATGGATATTTAAAACATTATTTCCAAGAAGTTTAATTTACATGTTTTCAAGTTTTTTTTAATCAAATTCTTTTAGTTTAGAATTGTACGACATGTTAAGAAAGGAAAAGTTTTTTTGAAGTAGAAAGGATATTTTCCTCAAGAATGGAGTTCAAGTGTTTTATCAAAATTATTTTCCATCTAAGATAATAAAGGGTTTTGTTTTTATCCTTATTATTACATTGATTTGATTATGTTGTGATGGAATTATATTTTTACGAATTCCTATATCTTATATGAATTGTTTTATGATGTCACGATGTTTAAGATTCCCATTTTTATTACATGGGTTATGATATGATGTATGGTTTTCTGATTTTGTGGCACACATAAGAATGATATCATTATGAGATGGGTGGGACCTATATCTCCCTCCAATTCATTGGGTAAAGATTTTATATCTCATGAGATAGACATGGTTGGAACGGTAGGTTATACCGGTTCAGTGAAACAGGACTGAAAAGAGGGTGAATCGGTTCAGAAAGAGACTTTGTCCACTAAGACAGTCTTGGCAATGAGTCTTGACTAACAAGAAATGATTCTCTATGATTATGTGTGAATGCCACAATGTTTCATGTTTTAAGTTATGATTATTTTGATTACATTTCACTTCCATGATTTATCCCATGTTATGAAATTATGATCTCTTTTGTAGGATAAGATTTCCAAAAGTTATGTGCTTGTGTATACGACGTGATTGATATTTCTTTTGTTTACCCTTAATGAGCATTTGAGCTCACCCTTTTATGTTTTCTTTTCCCCAGGATATAAAGAAAGGTTTTAGGTATAAAAAAAAGTAAGATCTTTACGGGAGATGTTGATGATCTTTCCCCAGGATTAGAAGATTATATTCCGAGTTTCCAAAGACACTAAACTATTATGATCCTTGTGTGTGTGTTTTTGTTATGTACTAAGTATTCCGCAAATGTAATGTAATGTCAATGTACGTTAAGCTTCGGGTCTCTACAGTTGGTATCAGAGGAAAGGTTTAGTCAACCTTTCGAAACTAGGATGCGAAAGTGTTAGTGATATCCCTAGAGATATTTATAAGGTATCTCTAGGGATGTACCTAAGGATAAGTATACGTATAAGATACAGTCCTAGAACTATGGTAACGATCATAGAATTTAACCTAAGAAGTTAGATATTTAGGATACTCCCCCTTTATAATGTTTTTTTCCCTAGCATGATTTTTGCCTCTCACACTATTCTTTTTGGGTTTTAGACGATGGCGGGAACCCGAAGGAACCGTGTTGGTCAATGCAATGGAAAATTCAATGATTGTCCTCCTGAACAAAAAAATGTTATGGGAGATGGAGTGAAAAATCTTATTGCTATACTTACACAAGATATGAATCATTCTGGACTTCCAAATGAGTAGAGAAGGGAACAATATTCTATTGAGTCCTTCATGAGGCAACGTCCACCTTCTTTCAGTGAGACTTCCGATCCACTTGTTGCTGAACAATGGATCAGTACCACTGAAAAGATATTTTCAGTTCTTCAATTTTCTGAACATGATAAAGTCATCTTAGCAGTATATCGTTTGGAAGGTGAAGCTGATCAATGGTGGAATCTTATCAAGAATACGAGGCCATGAGATTAAATTGAGTCCATGGAATGGGACGAGTTCAAGAACTTATTTTTCAGTAAGTACTTCCCTCGTATTCTTCGAACAAAGATGGAAAATGAGTTTCTTGAGCTGAAGTAGAAGGATGATGAATCTGTTGGTATATACAAAGCGAATTTTACAAGACTTGCAAGGTATGCATCTGGCATTATCATCCAACCTGAAAGTAAAGTTTATCGATTTTTCAGTAGCTTAAAACCAAGTCTTCGAAGGGAATTAGCTATAAGAGACATCAGTAGCTATGAAGAAATTGTGCGTTGTGCTATCAAGGTAGAAATGGAAGTTTGTGTTACATATCCATCTCATGGTTTTGACAAGAAACGAAAGATGGAGTTCAAGGAGAAATCTCAGAATAATGGTGAAAAGAAGATGAATGTTTCCTTATGCACAAAGTGTTGAAAGAAGCATGGTAGAGATTGTCTTAAAGGGACAAGAAAATGTTTTAAGTGTGGAAAAGAAGGTCATCGAGCAACTGAGTGTCGAATTAATGGAAAACGGATTTCTAATGATGTGAATAAATCAAACACTGCAGAGAACGCACCACCAACACTTAAATGCTTCAAGTGCAAGGAAATGGGGCATTATGCTAATAAATGCCCTAATCCAAGGGTTAGTGATGATCGACATGAGCAACCACTTAAAGAAAAGGACAAGGGGAAGTCACATGCGATCACCATTGGTGATGTTGAATATAACAACTATGTGGTGGAATGATTAAGTGTTTATGTAATGGGATTCCAAAATAATGTTGTATCATGGAGTATTGGAATATTTATGTATTGGTCTAATGTGGTATCCAAAGTGATTGAGATATTTTTAATAAGATGATATGCGCATAATGAAGGTAAAATGAGAAAATGAAATGTTTAACAGTATTCATGAGCTCATGATTGATATAAGGACTAAGTGATATCATGGTTTGAGTATATAGAATTTTGAGGATTTTGGTATGTGGAAAGTGTTAACTTTTAACTGCATTCATGTTTTCACTAAGGTTCAATGGGTATTCATTCTTCAAGAGAATACATTATTAAGGTATTCACATGTTTTTAATTTCACCAACAAGATATATCTTATGATATATGGGGGATAAATGATGGAATTCACGTGATTGTTCTGTGACATTTCAAGTAATCATTTTCTTTATACTATGAGCTTGGACTGAAGTATTTTAGATAAGCCTAAAGATTACAATGGATTATGTTGGACATAAGTTAGGATAAAATGATTTTTAGATATTATTAATGGGATGTTATAGTAATATAGCTTTAGAAAAAGGACAACCTGCAGGACGGGCGACAACCCATCGCGTTGGACAAGGCTGTGGGAATCGAACCCACAACCGAAGTGCGACTGGCCTTTATCGCCTACCACTGGCCTACAGGAAGTCCTTGTTTAGTAGAAACTAGTTTTATTATATTAAGCAGTGTGATATATGAAGTATAAGTCCATTTTAGGAACCATATATGATTAATCTCACTATATAATGACTTGTGTATATTTAATAACTTTTTGTTTGAGACAGATGGAATGACCCGTCATTCTATCACATGATCTGCTAACACTTCACGAATAACAAATTCAAGTTCATTTATTTAAGAGATAAGGTGGAAATTGTTCAAGGCATGAACAACAGTGAGATTGTACCAAAATAAAGTATGTATTTATTCAAATTCAAATTCTTCAACTTTAGGGAAACAATCATGAAAACCAAAAATTTTGTCATAGTGCTCTTATATCTGATTAATCAGATGGTACCTTAGATCATCACAAATATATGGATTTGTGATTGTTGGCTTTTCCATAGCCATGTTCTCTACCACTCTCCATCAGAAAATGATGGTTAGATTTTTCTTCCATATCCATATTTCCACCTATGTGGAAACCCAGTGATTAGTTTATTTGGGTAACCGTTATGTTTCATACTTTTGTTTTTAAAGATTGGTTTTGGTATTCCTTTTTACGATGTGGGTTTCTATTAAAGAAACTTTCGAGTAGTAAACCATTTATAACCCCGATGAATTTTGAGGGCGAAATTCATTTTAAGGGGGGTAGAATGTAACACCCCGAGATTTTATGAAAAATATTCTTTTTAATTTCATTAATGTCTTGTGTTATACGCTACACCAAAAGGAGCTTTAACAACACACATCTCTGACCTGACTTGAAATACACGCAATCGCGACCTTCCACGATAGTGTGTGTTGTACGCAACACCAAGTTTCGCTAAACAACGATATGCTATTAAAATATTATTAAAACTAGTCGTTAGGAATAGTATTAACTAAATTTTGAATTTTATAACATTATTATTCATCTTACACATTTTCTAGAACATGGTATAAGAACAAAATAAATTTTTCGAGTAAAATAAGTATTTTTCAAAAAATGCAGTTTTGCCGCCTTTTGATAGCGCACCCACTTTAAATATAGTTTTTGAAATGTTTATAAGTTAAATTTGACAAAATAAGATTCTTCTTTGGAATAAAGAAATAAAAATTTACTTTGGATAAATTTTTCATATTATTCTGGTAACTTTCACATTTTAATGAATAGTAAAAACACGCTATATTTTAATTAAAAACAACTTTTTTCATCGTAATATCTTATGTGGTTAAATTATAATATTGAATGGTTTTAAAATATAAATAGAATATATTTTTACCATTTAATATAATTTATGTCATTAGCATTGATTTTACCTTGAATTCGTAGGTTAAATAAATTCAATCTTTTGCAATGTTTTAAATAAAAACCCGTTTTTTATTCGACAACGAGATTAATTTTAATTTAATTTCTGAAACTTATGTGTATTGAATTTTAAAAAATGGATTCAATATTTGGAATCAGTGGGTCCAAATTATGTTAATAGGCTACTTTTTATTTTTGGGAATTATGAATAGTAACTACGGTAAATTTTATTTACCATAGTTAAAGGTAAATCGGGTAATTAATGGTAAATATAATATTATAAAATTACCCTAACACATTCCAAAATCCTATTGGATGACTAAAAGTCGACTGATATCACCTAAGGGTCGGATTAGATTCATTTAATGGACTTTTCTCCATGAAAATAATTTTATTATTTTTAAAAACCAAAGAATGTGACAACATGTCACTTTCTTAAATCTTATAAGTATAATAATTTTAATATTGTGAAAACCTTCATGAAAATTAGAACATGAATAGTCTCCAGAAAGCTAATTCAATTATATACATCATAGAAATTTATTTAGAATTTTTTAGGATTATATAATTATCATTTGTTATGACACAAAGATGATGCGGTAATTGTCTTATTAATGAAATATTGACATAATTGATGTTATAAATACCCAAATAAATATAATTTGAGAATTTTTATGAATTAAACTAATTTTATAGGTTAATATGACATGTTAGTATTGATTTAATTTATTTATTTTGAACTTAGCATTCTGTTATGATTTTCAAAAAAATCAATTACTAAATAGTGTCAAAATTGACATAAAATAGTGTGTAAAACAAATATTATATTTTTAATTTTTATTTTATTCCTAAAAATCTATGGTTCGGCCAAATGACTAATCTATGGTTATATATATTAATAATAAACAATTTGGGGTTCGTTTGGCTTCTTATAGTATGTTTATTAACCTTATAGTGAAAGAAAACAAGAAGACACGGTAAATTTAAATTATCTAACTTAAATTTAAATCTAAATGATAAGGTTAAAATAATAACCTAAACTTGTCTAAATTCTATTGGATGAAAGTATTTCGACCCATCCCCACTTTATCTTCGAAATAAGACCCTATGGAACCATTATAAACCGAATTTGACCTTAATATAAAATAATAATTTTAGTTATTCCAAAGTTACCCCTCTCCTCCCTTATAAAATGGCACCTCCTCCCTCTCTTCCTCACACATCTTTGAGCCTTCAAGCTCGGCCAAACCTTGACAAATTATCTTCTCCACTTCCCCAGAAACTTCCTAGAGGTTCTGGTCTTCCTCAAAGACCAATTTTAGTGCCATAAGTGGAGGTCTCAAAGAGGCGCTTCAAAGAAGAGGTAATTTCCATTACCGATTCTTTCACCTTTATTTCTTCCTCCACTTCTTCTTCTTAGGTTGTTTCATTATGAAGTAATAACATCAGTATCACTCATATACTTATATGTTATTATAAGTATGAAAAAAATCCTATTTCACCATCTATCAATCCTACGGAAAACGAAATCACCGCGCGTGCGTACGTACGGAATACCGTCTCCACGCCGTGGTGAAATCTATTTTCCACCACCACCTAACTTGAATGGGTATAATGGTGTAAATAATAACTATATATTATTATTTTAAAGTGATATTGATTCTGAAATAGTATACATACGCTCCAATATAGTCCCATGATCATGAGAATGATATAATCGCTCGTACGTACGTACGGACTACCGTCTCCATAACGCGATGAGATTCATTCTCCACTTTAACCATTCATGAATAATTATAAAATATATATAATAAGTAATCATGAAATATATGACATAATAATGATACTGGATTTATGTGTATATATATGTATGTCATCTACTTAATTCCGTTTAACTCAATAAGGAAACGAAAACAGCGTTCATGCGTACGTACGGCCTACCGTCTCCATGAACGATGTATTTCTTTCCATTTACTGATTTATTATATATATTTATATTCTGAATATATATATATATATATAAATCATGTTTTATGTTCTGGAATTAATTATTCATGATCTAAGTAATCATATGAATAATTACAAGTCAAAACCCAGACGACAAATGAAACAATTTTACCCAAAACGTTCTTTATCATGGAATTTACAAAAGAACGGGTAATATAAAGATATAAGTGAACCATATATGATATCATAACAATGAATATGATTCTGTAATAAGTCAATTACATTATTTAAATCATTATACAGGAGGTTCGGACACTTACGAAGAAAATCGGACCTAAGGTAAGGGAAATATCACAATCTCATTTTTATCCGAGATTGTTTATACGTTGTTATTTACTGGGGTGTATTTTATCATCCATGTAACACCCCGAGATTTTATGAAAAATATTCTTTTTAATTTCATTAATGTCTTGTGTTATACACTACACCAAAAGGAGCTTTCACAACACACATCTCTGACCTGGCTTGAATTACACGCAATCGCGACCTTCCACGATAGCGTGTGTTGTACGCAACACCAAGTTTCGCTAAACAACGATATGCTATTAAAATATTATCAAAACTAGCCGTTATGAATAGTAATAACCACTTTTTGAAATTTTTTAAATTTTATTTTTTCAAAATGGAATTCATTTTTGGATTCGTAATATCAAAATTAGCTTAGGGTGATATTTTGGCGATTTTCGGATAACTTTCATATTTTGATGAATAGTGGAAATTACTAAATTTTAATTAAAAACAACTTTTTCAATCGAAATAATTAATAGTGATAAATTATTAATTTGAGTGGTTTTAAAGTATATTTAGAAAATATTTTTACAATTTAATACAATGTTGGTCATTGGATGTAATTTCACATTTAAACCAGTTATAAACTAGTGTCAATCTTTTGATAGTTATTATCTCTTAAAAACACGCTATTTGTTTTGACAACGAGAATTAATTTTTAAATTAGTTAATGCAACTGATATGTTTTGAATTTGGTAAAATAGACATCATTTTTTTGTTCATAATATCAAATATATCTTAGGCCTAATTTTTGGTATTTTTCTGAAAACTTTCAATTTTCGATGAATAGTGAAACCACTAAGTGGTAGTTAAAAAAACTGAATTGTTCATAAAACTTAATTTTACCGCTTCTGTGAGTGGAATTTCTTAAATCCGAGAGACACGGTTAATATCAAGGACTAAAATGTGGTTCAATTAGATGAAAATAATATTTGGTGAATAGTAACTGTTTACTTTTTTTTACAACGGTTAAAAGTAAATAGGGTAATTAAGGGTAAAAATGATATTATTATTACCATAACACATGTCCCAATTCTATTGGATAAGTGTAATTCGACCAAAAAACAAACTTAGGAATAAAATATGACCATTTAGGCCCACTTGGATTAGATTAGGACATTTATTATTAATTTATTTAAAGAAGTGTTAAAAGAGTTAAAATCATAGTTTATTTACTAAAACATTTTTAATATGGGGTTATACATAACATAAATTCGACTATAAATATTCATTAGAAAGCTAAAAATAGTTCCTACATAATGGTATTTTATTTGTAATTTTTAGACATTAAATAATTTAATTTATTTATGACACAACGATGATGCAGTAATTATCTTATTAATGAAATATTGACATAATTGATGTTATAAATACCCAAATAAATATAATTTGAGACTTTTTATGAATTCCCCTAATTTTCTAGGTTACTATGATATATTAGTGTTGATTTAATCAGCATGGTTCGAACATATAATTCTGTTATGACTTTCACAAAAATCATATATCAAAAAGTGTCAAAATTGACACAAAATAGTTTTTAAATCAAATATTATATTATTAATTGTTATTTTATTCCTTAAAATCTAAGGTTCGGCCAAATGACTTAGATAAGGATATATATATTAATAATAAACAACTTGGGGTTCGTTTGGCATGTTATAGTAAGTTGATTAACCATATAGTGTCAGAAAACAAAAAGTCAAGGTAAAAGTTAAATTATTTAACTTAGAGTTAAATCTAAGTGATAAGGTTAAAATAATAACCTAAACTTGTCTAAATACTATTGGTTGATAGGATTTCGACCCATCCCCACTTTACCTTCGAAATAAGACCCTTTGGAACCATTATAAACCAATTTTGACTTTAATATAAAATAATATTTTGAGATATTCCTAAGGTGCCCCTCTCCTCCCTTATAAAAGGACACCTCCTCCCCCTCCTCCTCACACCAATTTGAGCACTCACGCTCGGCCAAACCCTGCAAAAATCTCTTCTCCACTTCACTAGAAACATCCTAGAGGTTCTGGTATTCCCCAAAGACCAATTTTATTGCCCTAAGAGGAGGTCTAAAAGAGGCGCTTCAAAGAAAAGGTAATTACCGTTACCAATTCTTTCATCTTTATTTCTTCTTCCACTTCTTCTTCATAGGTTGTTTCATTATGAATTAATAACATCAGTATAACTCATATACTGATATGTTATTATAAGTATGAAACAACCCTATTTCACCATCTATCCATCCTACAGAAAAAGAAATCACTGCGCGTGCGTACGTACGGAATACCGTCTCCACGCCGTGGTGTAATCTATGTTCCACCACCACCTTACAAGGATGGGTATAATGGTGTAAAGAATAACTATACATATTTATTACAAAATAATATTGATTCTTATATATTGTATAATATACTCCAATTATATTCAATATTTATGGAAATGATATCATCGCTCATGCGTACGTACGGACTACCGTCTCCACGACGCGATGAGATTCATTCTCCATGTTAACCATTTAAGAATGATTATAAAGTATATATAAGAAATAATAATGAAATATATGACATTATAAAGCTACTACATTTATGTATATATATATATATGTATGTCATCTACTTACTTCCATTCAAGACAATAAGGAAAGGAAAACAGCATTCATCCGTACGTACGGACTACCGTCTCCATGAACTGTGTTTTTCATTTCATTTATCTATCTATTATATATATATATATATATACTGAATATATATGATATATAAATCATATTTTATATTCTGTAAGTAATTAAATCATGATATAAGTAATAATAATGTCAAGAACAACAAGTCACAACACCTACGATAAATGAAATGATTATACCCAAAACGCTTCTTTAACATGGAATTTACAAATGAACGGGTAATATAAAGTCATAAGTGAACCATATATGATATCATAACAATGAATATGATTCTGTAATAAGTCAATGACATTATTTAAATCATTATACAGGAGTTCGGACACATACGAAGCTAATCAGACCTAAGGTAAGGGAAATATCACAATCTCACTTTTATCAGAGATTGTTTTTACTTTGGTAATTACTAGGGTGTATTTTATCATCCACATCTATGTTCCCTCAATATGTAATATTATTTCCATCCTTCTACAATAGTTTATATCCAATTTTACCCTTAGTTGAGTTTTTAGTAAAAGATATGAAAGGAATTTTTTTTCGTTTTTCGTACGAGGTACTTTTTGACTTTTCTGACAAAAGTACGAAGAATGTTTTTTTTAACTTATACGGCATGAATGGATTTTTAAAACATTATTTACAAGAATCTTACTTTAAAAGTTTTCAAGTTTATTTTTAATCAACTTCTTTTAGTTTATAATTGTATGACATGTCAAGAAAAGAAAAGTGTTTTTGAAGTATAAAGGATATTTTCTCAAGAATGGAGTTCAAATGTTTTATCAAAATTATTTTCCATCTAAGATAATATAGGGTTCTGTTTTTATCCCCATTATTACATTGATTTGATTACGTTGTGAGGGAATTATTTTTATGAAGTCATTTACCTTATATGATTTGTTTTATGATGTCATGATGTTTCAAGAATCCCATTTTTTGTTTCATGTGTTATGCGATGATGTATGATTTATGATTATGTGGAACACATAAGAAAGGATTCATTATAAGATGGGTGGGACCTATATCTCCCTCCAATGCATTGGGTAAAGATTTTATATCTCATGAGATAGACAGTGCTGGAATGGTAGGTTATACCGGTTCAGTGAAACAGGACTGAAACGAGGCTGACTCGGTTCAGAAAGGGACTTTGTCCACTAAGATAGTCTTGGAAATGAGTATTGACGAACAAGAAATGATTCTCTATGATTATGTGTGTATGCCAAAATGTTTCATGTTTTAAGTTATGATTATTGTGATTACATTTCACTTCCATGATTTATCCCATGTTATGAAATTATGATCTCTTTTGCGGGTTAAGATTTCCAAAAGTTATGTTCTTGTGTATACGATGAGATTTATATTTCTTTTGTTTACCCTTACTGAGCATTTGAGCTCACCCTTTTATGTTTTCTTTTCCCCACGATATAAAGAAAGGTTTTAGGTAAAAAAAAGGGAAGATCTTTATGGGAGATATTGGAGATCTTTCACCACGATTAGAAGATTACGTTACGAGTTTCCAAAGACACTAAACTATTACGATCCTTGTGTGTGTGTTTTTGTTATGTACTAAGTATTCCGCAAAAGTAATGTAATGTCCATGTACGTCAAGCTTCGGGTGTCTACAGTTGGTATCAAAGGAAAGGTTTAGTCAACCTTTGGAAAATAGGATGTGAGAACTTTAGTGAGATCCCTAGAGATATTTCTAAGGTATGTCTTGGGATGCCTCTAAGGGTAAGTATACGTATAAGTTATATTACTAGAATTACGCTAACGATCATAGAATTAAACCTAAGATGTTAGATATTGAAGGTACTCCCCCTTTATTATGTTGTTTTCCCTAGCATGATTTTTGCCTCTCAAACTATTCTTTTTGGTTTTTAGACGATGGTTGGAACCCGAAGGAACCGTGTTGATCAATGCAATGATTGCCCTCATGAACAAACAAATGTTATGGGAGATGGAGTGCAAAATCTTATTGCTATACTTACACAAGCTATGAATCATTCTGGACTTCCAAATAAATAGAGAAGGGAACAATATTCTATTGAGTCCTTCATGAGGCAACATCCACCTTCTTTCAATGGGTCTTCCGATCCACTTGTTTCTGAACAATGGATCAGTACCACTGAAAAGATATTTTCAGTTCTTCAATGTTCTAAACATGATAAAGTCATCTTAGCAGTATAGCGTTTGGAAGGTGAAGCTGATCAATGGTGGAATCTTATCAAGAATACGAGGCCAAGAGATGAAATTGAGTCCATGGAATGGGATGAGT
This sequence comes from Viscum album, assembly GCA_963277665.1. NCBI lineage: Eukaryota > Viridiplantae > Streptophyta > Magnoliopsida > Santalales > Viscaceae > Viscum > Viscum album. Next base: position 830,888,094 of record OY728159.1, on the reverse strand, counting down.
TCAAGAACTTGTTTTTCAATAAGTACTTCCCTCGTATTCTTCGAACAAAGATGGAGAAGGAGTTTCTTGAACTGAATCAGAAGGATGACGAATCTGTTGGTATATACGAAGCGAATTTTACAAGACTTGCAAGGTATGCATCTGGCATTATCATCCAACCTGAAAGTAAAGTTGATCGATTTTTCAGTGGCTTAAAACCAAGTCTTCGAAGGGCATTAGCTATAAGAGACTTCAGTAGTTATGAAGAAATTGTGGGTTGTGCTATCAAGGTAGAAATGGAAGTTGGTGTTACATATCCATCTCATGGTTTTGACTAGAAACGAAAGATGGAGTTCAAGGAGAAATCTCAGAATAATGGTGAAAAGAAGATGAATGTTTCCTTATGCACAAAGTGTGGAATGAAGCATGGTGGAGATTGTCTTAAAGGGACTAGAAAATGTTTTAAGTGTGGAAATGAAGGTCATCGAGCAGCTGAGTGTCGAAGTAATGGAAAAAGGGTTTCTAATGATGTGAATAAAGCAAACACTGCAGAGAACGCACCACCAACACTTCAATGCTTCAAGTGCAAGGAAATAGGGCATTATGATAATAAATGCCCTAATCCAAGGGTTAGTGATGATCGACATGAGCAACCGCTTAAGGCAAAGGATAAAGGGAACTCACATGCGATCACTTTTGGCGATGTTGAATATGACAATGATGTGGTGGAATGATTATGTTTTTATGTAATGGGATTCCAAAATAATGTTCTATCATGGAGTATTGGAATATTTATGTATTGGTCTAATGTGGTATTCAAAGTTATTGAGATATTTTTGGAAATAAGACGATATGCGCATAATGAAGGGAAAATGAGAAAATGAAATGTTTAACAGTATTCATGAGCTCATGATTGATAAAAGGACTAAGTGATATCATGGTTTGAGTATATAGAATATTGATGATTTTGGTATGTGGAAGGTGTTAAATTTTAACTGCATTCATGTTTTCACTAAGGTTCAATGGGTATTCAAGAGAATACATGATTAAGGCCTTTGAATGTTTGGAATGTGACCAACAAGACATAAATTATGATATATGGGGATCAACGATGGTATTAAATCTCTGGTAGTCGTTTTCACTATATTATGAGAGTGGACTGCAGTATTATGGATAAGCCTAAAGATTGGAATGGATTATGTTGGACATAAGTTAGTATTGTTTGAGGATATAATTTTTTTTTGATATTATTAATTGGATGTTATAGTAATGTAGTTTTAGAAAAAGGACAACCTGTAGGACGGGCGACAGCCCATCGCTTCGGACAAGGCTGTGGGAATCGAACCCACAACCGAAATGCGACTGGCCTTTATCACCTACCACTTGCCTATAGGAAGTCCCTGTTTAGTAGAAACTAGTTTTATTTTATTAAGCGGTATGATATATGAAGTATAAGTCCATTTTAGGAACCATATATGATTAATCTCCCTATAGAATGACTTATGTATATTTAATAAATTTTTCTAACCTTTTGTTTAAGACAGATGGAATGACCCGTCATTCTATCACATGATCTGCTAACACTTCACGAATGACAAATTCAACTTCATTTATTTAAGAGATGAAGTGGAAATTGTTCAAGGAACGAACAACAGTGATATTGTACCAAAATAAAGTATTTATTCTAATTCAAATTCTTCAACTTTAGGGAAACGATCTTGAAAACCAAAAATGATGTCCTAGTGCTCTTATATCTGATTAATCAGATGGTACCTTAGATCATCACAGATTTATGGATTTGTGATTGTTGGCTTTTCCATAGCCATGTTCTCTACCACTCTCCATCAGAACAGGATGGTTAGATTTCTCTTCCATATCCATATTTTCACCTATGTGGAAACCCAGTGATTAGTTTATTTGGGTAACCGTTACGTTTCATACATTTTTTTTAAAGATTGGTTTTGGTATTCTTTTTTACGATGTGGGTTTATATTAAAGAAACTTTCGAGTAGTAAACCATTTATAAACCCGACGAATTTCGAGGGCAAAATTCATTTTAAGGGGGGTAGAATGTAACACCCTGAGATTTTATGAAAAATATTCTTTTTAATTTCATTAATGTCTTGTGTTATACGCTACACCAAAAGGAGCTTTCACAACACACATCTCTGACCTGGCTTGAATTACACGCAATCGCGACCTTCCACGATAGCGTGTGTTGTACGCAACACCAAGTTTCGCTAAACAACGATATGCTATTAAAATGTTATCAAAACTAGCCGTTATGAATAGTAATAACCACTTTTTGAAATTTTTTAAATTTTATTTTTTCCAAATGGAATTCATTTTTGGATTCGTAATATCAAAATTAGCTTAGGGTGAAATTTTGGCGATTTTCGGATAACTTTCATATTTTGATGAATAGTGAAAATTAATAAATTTTAATTAAAAACAAATTTTTCAATCGAAATAATTAATAGTGATAAATTATTAATTTGAGTGGTTTTAAAGTATATTTAGAAAATATTTTTACAATTTAATACAATTTTGGTCATTGGATGTAATTTCACATTTAAACCAGTTATAAACTAGTGTCAATCTTTTGATAATTATTATCTCTTAAAAACACGCTATTTGTTTTGACAACGAGAATTAATTTTTAAATTAGTTAATGCAACTGATATGTTTTGAATTTGGTAAAATAAAAATCATTTTTGAGTTCATAATATCAAATATAGCTTAGGCATAATTTTTGGTATTTTTCTGAAAACTTTCAATTTTCGATGAATAGTGAAACCACTAAGTGGTAGTTAAAAAAACTGAATTGTTCATAAAACTTAATTTTACCGCTTCTGTGAGTGGAATTTCGAAAATCCGAGAGACACGGTTAATATCAAGGACTAAAATGTGGTTCAATGAGATGAAAATAATTTTTGGTGAATAGTAACTTTTTACTTTTTTTACCACGGTTAAAAGTAAATAGGGTAATTAAGGGTAAAGATGATATTATTATTACCCTAACACATGTCCTAATTCTATTGGATAAGTGTAATTCGACCAAAAACAAACTTAGGAATAAAATATGACCATTTAGCCCCACTTGGATTAGATTAGGACATTTATTATTAATTTATTTAAAGAAGGGTTAAAAGAGTTAAAATCAAAGTTTATTTACTAAAACATTTTTAATATGGGGTTATACATAAGCTAAATTCGACTATAAATATTCATTAGAAAATAAAAAGATTTACTACATAATGGTATTTTATTTTTAATTTTTAGACATTATATATTTTAATTTATGTATGACACAACGATGATGCAGTAATTATCTTATTAATTAAATATTGACATAATTGATGTTATAAATACCCAAATAAATATACTTTGAGACTTTTTATGAATTCCACTAATTTTCTAGGTTACTATGATATATTAGTGTTGATTTAATCAGCTTGGTTCGAACATATAATTCTGTTATGACTTTCACAAAAATCAAATATCAAATAGTGTCAAAATTGACACAAAATAGTTTTTAAATCAAATATTATATTATTAATTGTTATTTTATTCCTAAAAATCTAAGGTTCGGCCAAATGACTTAGATAAAGTTATATATATTAATAATAAACAACTTGGGGTTCGTTTGGCATGTTATAGTAAGTGTATTTACCATATAGTGTAAGAAAACAAAAAGTCACGGTAAAAGTTAAATTATTTAACTTAGAGTTAAATCTAAGTGATAAGGTTAAAATAATAACCTAAACTTGTCTAAATACTATTGGTTGATAGGATTTAGACCCATCCCCACTTCACCTTCAAAATAAGACCCTTTGGAACCATTATAAACCGATTTTGACTTTAATATAAAATAATATTTTGAGATATTCCTAAGGTGCCCCTCTCCTCCCTTATAAAAGGACACCTCCTCCCCCTCCTCCTCACACCAATTTGAGCACTCAAGCTCGGCCAACCCCTGCCAAAATCTCTTCTCCACTTCCCTAGAAACATCCTAGAGGTTCTGGTCTTCCTCAAATACCAATTTTAGTGCCCTAAGAGGAGGTCTCAAAGAGGCACTTCAAAGAAGAGGTAATTACCGTTACCAATTCTTTCATCTTTATTTCTTCTTCCACTTCTTCTTCTTAGGTTGTTTCATTATGAAGTAATAACATCAGTATCACTCATATACTGATATGTTATGATAAGTATGAAACAGCCCTATTTCACCATCTATCCATCCTACGGAAAAAGAAATCACCGCGCGTGCGTACGTACGGAATACCGTCTCCACGCCGTGGTGTAATCTATTTTCCACCACCACCTTACATGGATGGGTATAATGGTGTAAAGAATAACTATACACAGTTATTAAAACACAATATTGATTCTAATATATTGTATAGTCCACTCCAATTCAATTCAATATTTATGGAAATGATATCATCGCTCATGCGTACGTACGGACTACCGTCTCCACGACGCGATGAGATTCATTCTCCATGTTAACCATTTAAGAATGATTATAAAGTATATATAAGAAATAATAATGAAATATATGACATTATAAAGCTACTGGATTTATGTATAAATATATATATGTATGTCATCTACTTACTTCCATTCAAGACAGTAAGGAAAGGAAAACAGCGTTCATGCGTACGTACGGACTACCGTCTCCATGAACGGTGTTTTTCATTTCATTTATCTATCTATTATATATATATATATACTTAATATATATGATATATAAATCATATTTTATATTCTGGAAGTATGTAAATCATTATATAAGTAATAATAATGTCAAGAACAACATGTCAAAACTCCTACGATAAATGAAACGATTTTACCCAAAACGCTTCTTTAACATGGAATTTACAAAAGAACGGGTAATATAAAGTCATAAGTGAACCATATATGATATCATAACAATGAATATTATTCTGTAATAAGTCAATTAAATTATTTAAATCATTATACAGGAGGTTCGGACACATACGAAGCTAATCGGACCCAAGGTAAGGGAAATATCACAATCTCACTTTTATCCGAGATTGTTTTTACTTTGGTAATTACTGGGGTGTATTTTATCATCCACATCCATGTTCCCTCAATATGTAATATTATTTCCATCCTTCTACAATATTTTATATCCAATTTTACCCTTAGTTTAGTTTTTAGTAAAAGATATGAAAGGAATTTTTTTTCGTTTTTCGTACGAGGTACTTTTTGACTTTTCCGACAAAAGTACGAAGAATGTTTTTTTTAAATTATACGGCATGAATGGATGTTTAAAACATTATTTCCAAGAATCTTACTTTACAAGTTTTCAAGTTTATTTTTAATCAACTTATTTTAGTTTATAATTTTATGACATGTCAAGAAAAGAAAAGTGTTTTTGAAGTATAAAGGATATTTTCTTCAAGAATGGAGTTCAAATGTTTTATCAAAATTATTTTCCATCTAAGATAATATAGGGTTCTGTTTTTATCCCTATTATTACATTGATTTGATTACGTTGTGAGAGAATTATTTTTATGAAGTCATTTACCTTATATGATTTCTTTTATGATGTCATGATGTTTCACGAATCCCATTTTTTGTTACATGTGTTATGCGATGATGTATGATTTATGATTATGTGGCACACATAAGAAAGGATTCATTATAAGATGGGTGGGACCTATATCTCCCTCCAATGCATTGGGTAAAGATTTTATATCTCATGAGATAGACAGGGCTAGAATGGTAGGTTATACCAGTTCAGTGAAACAGGACTGAAACGAGGGTGACTCGGTTCAGAAAGGACTTTGTCCACTAAGATAGTCTTGGAAATGAGTCTTGACTAACAAGAAATGATTCTCTATGATTATGTGTGTATGCCACAAAGTTTCATGTTTTAAGTTATGATTATTGTGATTACATTTCACTTCCATGATTTATCACATGTTATGAAATTATGATCTCTTTTGCAGGTTAAGATTTCCAAAAGTTATGTGCTTGTGTATACGATTAGATTTATATTTCTTTTGTTTACCCTTACTACGCATTTGAGCTCACCCTTTTATGCTTTCTTTTCCCCAGGATATAAAGAAATATTTTAGGTAAAAAAAAAGGGAAGATCTTTATGGGAGATATTGGAGATTTTTCACCAGGATTTGAAGATTACGTTCCGAGTTTCCAAAGACACTAAACTATTACGATCCTTGTGTGTGTGTTTTTGTTATGTACTATGTATTCCGCAAAAGTAATGTAATGTCCATGTACGTCAAGCTTCGGGTCTCTACAATCCACATCCATGTTTCCTCAATATGTAATATTATTTCCATCCATCTACAATTGTTTAAATCCAAATTTACCCTTCGGTGAGTTTTTATTAATAGATATGAACGGAATATTTTGTCATTTTTCGTATGATGTACTTTTGGACTTTTCCGACAAAAGTACGAAGAATGCTTTTTTTAACTTATACAACATGAATGGATTTTTAAAACATTATTTCCAAGAAGCTTACATTACAAGTTTTCAAGTTTATTTTTAATCAAATTCCTTTAGTTTAGAATTGTACGACATGTTAAGAAAGGAAAAGTGTTTTTGAAGTAGAAAGGATATTTTCCTCAAGAATGGAGTTCAAGTGTTTTATCAAAATTATTTTCCATCTAAGATAATTAAGGGTTCTGTTTTTATCCCTATTATTACATTGATTTGATTATGTTGTGATGGAATTATATTTTTATGAATTCCTTTATCTTATATGAATTGTTTTATGATGTCACGATGTTTAAGATTCCCATTTCTATTACATGGGTTATGTTTTGATGTATGGTTTTCTGATTTTGTGGCACACATAAGAATGGTATCATTATGAGATGGGTGGGACCTATATCTCCCTCCAATGCATTGGGTAAAGATTTTATATCTCATGAGATAGACATGGCTGGAATGGTAGGTTATACCGGTTCAGTGAAACAGGACTGAAACGAGGGTGAATCGGTTCAGAAAGGGACTTTGTCCACTAAGATAGTCTTGGCAATGAGTCTTGACTAACAAGAAATGATTCTCTATGATTATGTGTGAATGCCACAAAGATTCATGTTTTAAGTTATGATTATTGTGATTACATTTCACTTCCATGATTTATCCCATGTTACGAAATTATGATCTCTTTTGCAGGATATGATTTCCAAAAGTTATGTGCTTATGTATACGACATGATTGATATTTCTTTTGTTTACCCTTACTGAGCATTTGAGCTCACCCTATTATGTTTTCTTTTCCCCGGGATATAAAGAAAGGTTTTAGGTATAAAAAAAGGATGATCTTTACGGGAGATGTTGAATATCTTTCACTAGGATTAGAAGATTATATTCCGAGTTTCCAAAGACACTAAACTGTTATGATCATTGTGTGTGTGTTTTTGTTATGTACTAAGTATTCCAAAAATGTAATGTATTGTCAATGTACGTTAAGATTCGGGTCTCTACAGTTGGTATCAGAGGAAAGGTTTAGTCAACCTTTGGAAACTAGGATGCGAAAGCGTTAGTGATATCCCTAGAGATATTTCTAAGGTATGTTTAGGGATGTCCCTAAGGATAAGTATACGTATAAGATACAGTCCTAGAACTACGGTAACGATCATAGAATTTAACCTAAGAAGTTAGATATTGAGGATACTCCCCCTTTATAATGTTTTTTCCCTAGCATGATTTTTGCATCTCACACTATTCTTTTTGGGTTTTAGACGATGGCTGGAAGCCGAAGGAACCGTGTTGATCAATGCAATGGACAATGCAATGATTGTCCTCCTGAACAAACAAATGTTATGGGAGATTGGAGTGCAAAATCTTATTGCTATAATTACACAAGCTATGAATCATTCTGGACTTCCAAATGAGAAGAGAAGGGAACAATATTCTATTGAGTCCTTCATGAGGCAACGTCCACCTTCTTTAAGTGAGACTTCCGATCCACTTGTTGCTGAACAATGGATCAGTAACACTGAAAAGATATTTTCAGTTCTTCAATGTTCTGAATATGATAAAGTCATCTTAGCAGTATATTGTTTGGAAGGTGAAGCTGATCAATGGTGGAATCTTATCAAGAATACGAGGCCAAGAGATAAAATTGAGTCCATGGAATCGGACGAGTTCAAGAACTTGTTTTAAAGTAAGTACTTCCCTCGTATTCTTCGAAAAAAGATGGAAAATGAGTGTCTTGAGCTAAAGCAGAAGGATGATGAATCTGTTGGTATATACGAAGCGAATTTTACAAGACTTGCAAGGTATGCATCTGGCATTATCATCCAACCTGAAAGTAAAGTTGATCTATTTTTCAGTGGCTTAAAACAAAGTCTTCGAAGGGCATTAGCTATAAGAGACTTCAGTAGCTATGAAGAAATTTTGTGTTGTGCTATCAAAGTAGAAATGGAAGTTGGTGTTACATATCCATCTCATGGTTTTGACAAGAAACGAAAGATGGAGTTCAAGGAGAAATCTCAGAATAATGGTGAAAAGAAGATGAATGTTTCATTATGCACAAAGTGTGGAAAGAAGCATGGTGGAGATTGTCTTAAAGGGACTAGAAAATATTTGAAGTGTGGAAAAGAAGGTCATCAAGCAGCTGAGTGTCAAAGTAATGGAAAAAGGGTTTATAATGATGTGAATAAAGAAAACACTGCAGAGAACGCACCACCAACACTTCAATGCTTCAAGTGCAAGGAAATGAGGCATTGTGCTAATAAATGCCCTAATCCATGGGTTAGTGATGATCGACATGAGCAACCACTTAAGAAAAAGGACAAGGGGAAGTCACATGCGATCACCATTGGTGATGTTGAATATGACAACGATGTGGTGGAATGATTAAGTGTTTATGTAATGGGATTCCAAAATAATGTTGTATCATGGTGTATTTGAATATTTATGTATTGGTCTAATGTGGTATCCAATGTGATTGAGATATTTTTAATAAGATGATATGTGCATAATGAAGGTAAAATGAGAAAATGAAATGTTTAACAGTATTCATGAGCTCATGATTGATATAAGGACTAAGTGATATCATGGTTTGAGTATATAGAATTTTGAGGATTTTGGTATGGGGAAAGTGTTAACTTTTAACTGCATTCATGTTTTCACTAAGGTTCAATGGGTATTCATTCTTCAAGAGAATACATGATTAATGTATTCACATGTTTGTAATTTCACCAACAAGATATATCTTTTGATATATGGGGGATAAATGATGGCATTCCTGTGATTGTTCTGTGACATTTCAAGTAATCATTTTCTTTATACTATGATCTTGGACCGAAGTATTTTAGATAAGCCTAAAGATTAGAATAGATTATGTTGGACATAAGTTAGGATAAAAAGTTTTTTCGATATTATTAATGGGATGTTATAGTAATATAGCTTTAGAAAAAGGACAACCTGCAGGACGGGCGACAGCCCATCGCGTCGGACAAGGCTATGGGAATCGAACCCACAACCGAAGTGCGACTGGCCTTTATCGCCTTCCACTTGCCTACAGGAAGTCCCTGTTTAGTAGAAAATAGTTTTGTTATATTAAGAAGTGTGATATATGAAGTATAACTCCATTTTAGGAACCATATATGATTAATCTCGCTATAGAATGACTTATGTATATTTAATAACTTTTTGTTTGAGACAGATGGAATGACTCGTCATTCTATCACATGATCTGCTAACACTTCACGAATAACAAATTCAACTTCATTTATTTAAGAGATGAAGTGGAAATTGTTCAAGGCACGAACACCAGTGAGATTGTACCAAAATAAAGTAAGTATTTATTCAAATTCAAATTCTTCAACTTTAGGGAAACGATCTTGAAAACCAAAAATGTTGTCATAGTGATCTTATATCTGATTAATCAGATGGTACCTTAGATCGTCACAAATTTATGGATTTGTGATTGTTGGCTTTTCCATAGCCATGTTTTCTACCACTCTCCATCAGAACATGATGGTTAGATTTTTCTTCCATATCCATATTTCCACCTATGTGGAAACCCAGTGATTAGTTTATTTGGGTAACTGTTATGTTTCATTCTATTATTTTTAAAGATTGGTTTTGATATTCCTTTTTATGATGTGGGTTTCTATTAAAGAAACTTTCGAGTAGTAAACCATTTATAATGTTGACGAATTTCGAGGGTGAAATTCATTTTAAGGGGGCTAGAATGTAACACCCCGAGATTCTATGAAAAATATTCTTTTTAATTTCATTAATGTCTTGTGTTATACTCTACACCAAAAGGAGCTTTCACAACACACATCTCTGACTTGGCTTGAATTACACGCAATCACGACCTTCCACGATAGCGTGTGTTGTACGCAACACCACGTTTCGCTAAACAACGATATGCTATTAAAATATTATTAAAACTAGCCGTTATGAATAGTATAAACTAAATTTTGAATTTTATAACATTATCATTCATCTTACACATTTTCTAGAACATGGTATAAGAACAAAATAAAATTTTCGGGTAAAATAAGTATTTTTTAAAAAATACAGTTTTGCCGCCTTTTGATGGCGCAACCACTTTAAATATAGTTTTTGACATGTTTATAAGATCAATTTGAAACAATAAAATTCTTATTTGGAATCAATAAATAAAAATTTACTTTGGATAAATTTTTCATATTATTCTGGTAACTTTCACATTTTAATGAATAGTAAAAACACGCTATATTTTAATTAAAAACAAAATTTTTCATCGTAATATCTTATGTGGTAAAATTATAATATTTAATGGTTTTAAAATATAAATAGAATATATTTTTACCATTTAATATAATGTATGTCATTAGCATAGATTTTACATTGAATTCGTAGGTTAAATCAATTCAATATTTTGCAATGTTTTAAACAAAAACCCGTTTTTTATTCGACAACGGGATTAATTTTAATTTAATTTCTGAAACTTCTGTGTATTGAATTTTTAAAAATGGATTCCATATTTGTAATCATTGGGTCCAAATTATGTTAATAGGCTACTTTTTATTTTTGGGAATTATGAATAGTAACTACGATAAATTTTATTTACCATAGTTAAATTTAAATCGGGTAATTAAGGGTAAATATAATATTATAAAATTACCCTAACACATGCGAAAATCATATTGGATGACTAAAAGTCGACCCATATCACCTAAGGGTCAGATTAGATTCATTTAATGAACTTCGGTCCATGAAAATAATTTAATTATTATTAAAAACCAAAGAATGTGACAACATGTCACTTTCTTAAATCGTATAAGTATAATAATTTTAATTTAGTGAAAACCTTCATGAAAATTCGAACATGAATAGTCTCCAGAAAGCTAATACAATTATCTACATCATAGGAATTTATTTATAATTTTTAGGGATTAAATAATTATCATTTGTTATGACAAAAAGATGATGCAGTAATTGTCTTATTAATGAAATATTGACATAATTGATGTTATAAATACCCAAATAAATATAATTTGAGTATTTTTATGAATTAAACTAATTTTATAGGTTAATATGACATGTTAGTATTTATTTAATTAATTTATTTCGAACTTATCATTCTGTTATGATTTTCAAAAAAATCAATTACTAAATAGCATCAAAATTGACATAAAATAGTTTTTAAAACAAATATTATATTATTAATTGTTATTTTATTCCTAAAAATCTAAGGTTCGAAAAAGTGACTTACATAAGGTTATATATATTAATAATAAACAATTTGGGGTTTTTTTGGCTTCTTATAGTAAGTTTATTAACCTTATAGTGTAAGAAAACAAGAAGACACGGTAAATGTAAAATTATCTAACTTAAAGTTAAATCTAAATGATAAGGTTAAACTATTAACCTAAACTTGTCTAAATTCTATTGGAAGAAATTATTGCGACCCATCCCCACTTTATCTTCGAAATAAGACCCTTTGGAACCATTATAAACCGAATTTGACCTTAATATAAAATAATATTTTTAGTTATTCCAAAGGTACCCCTCTCCTCCCTTATAAAAGGGCACCTCCTCCCTCTCTTCCTCACACAACTTTGATCCTTCAATCTCGGCCAAACCCTGCCAAATTCTCTTCTCCACTTCCCTAGAAACATACTAGAGGTTCTGGTCTTCCTCAAAGACCAATTTTAGTGCCCTAAGAGGAGGTCTCAAAGAGGCGCTTCAAAGAAGAGGTAATTTCCATTACCGATTCTTTCACCTTTATTTCTTCTTCCACTTCTTCTTCTTAGGTTGTTTCATTATGAAGTAATAACATCAGTATCAATCATATACTGATATTTTATTATAAGTATAAAACAATCATATTTCACCATCTATCCATCCTATGGAAAACGAAATCACCGCGCGTGCGTACGTACAGAATACCGTCTCCACGCCGTGGTGAAAACTATTTTCCACCACCACCTTACCTGGATGGGTATAATGGTATAAATAATAACTATATATTATTATTTTAAAGAGATATTGATTCTAAAATAGTATACATACACTCCAATATAGTCCCACGATCATGAGAACGATATCATCGCTCGTGCGTACGTACGGACTACCGTCTCCACGACGCGATGAGATTCATTATCCACTTTAACCATTCATGAATAATTATAAAATATATATAATAAGTAATCATGAAATATATGACATAATAATGATACTGGAATTATGTGTATATATGTGTATGTCATCTACTTAATTCCGTTAAACTCTATAAGGAAACGAAAATAGCGTTCATGCGTACGTACGGGCTACCGTCTCCATGAACGGTGTATTTCTTTCCATTTACTAATTTATTATATATATGTATATTCTGAATATATATATATATGTAAATCATGTTTTTTGTTCTGGAATTAAGTAATCATGATCTAAGTAATCATATGAATAATTACAAGTCAAAACACAGACGACAAATGAAACAATTTTACCCAAAACGCTCTTTAACATGGAATTTACAAAAGAACGGGTAATATAAAGTTATAAGTGAACCATATATGATATAATAACAATGAATATGATTCTGTAATAAGTCAATGAAATTATTTAAATAATTATACAGGAGGTTCGGACACATACGAAGCAAATCGGACCAAAGGTAAGGGAAATATCACAATCTCATTTTTATCCGAGATTGTTTATACATTGGTATTTACTGGGGTGTATTTTATCATCCACATCCATGTTTCCTCAATATGTAATATTATTTCCATCCATCTACAATTGTTTAAATCCAATTTTACCCTTCGGTGAGTTTTTATTAAATGATATGAAAGGAATATTTTGTCATTTTTCGCACGAGGTACTTTTTGACTTTTCTGACAAAAGTACGAAGAATGTTTTTTTTCACTTATACGGCATAAATGGAATTTTAAAACATTATTTCCAAGAAGCTTCCTTTACAAGTTTTCAAGTTTATTTTTAATCAAATTCTTTTAGTTTAGAATTGTATGACATCTTAATAAAGGAAAAGTGTTTTTGAAGTAGAAAGGATATTTTCATTAAGAATGGAGTTCATGTGTTTTATCAAAATTATTTTCCATCTATGATAATAAAGGGTTCTGTTTTTTTCCCTATTATTACATTGATTTGATTATGTTGTGATGGAATTATATTTTTATGAATTACTTTATCTTATATGAATTGTTTTATGATGTCACGATGTTTAAGATTCCCATTTTTATTACATGGGTTATGCTATGATGTATGGTTTTCTGATTTTGTGGCACACATAAGAATGGTATCATTATGAGATGGGTGGGACCTATATCTCCCTCCAATGCATTGGGTAAAGATTTTATATCTCATGAGATAGACATGGCTGGAACGGTAGGTTATACCAGTTCAGTGAAATAGGACTGAAACGAGGGTGAATCTATTCAGAAAGGTACATTGTCCACTAAGATAGTCTTGGCAATGAGTCTTGACTAACAAGAAATGATTCTCTATGATTATGTGTGAATTCCAAAAAGTTTCATGTTTTATGTTATGATTATTGTGATTACATTTCACTTCCATGATTTATCCTATGTTATGAAATTATGATCTCTTTTGCAGGATAAGATTTCCAAAAGTTATGTGCTTGTGTATACAACGTGATTGGTATTTCTTTTGTTTATCCTTATTGAGCATTTGAGCTCACCCTTTTATGTTTTCTTTTCCCCAGGATATAAAGAAAGGTTTTAGGTATAAAAAAAGGAAGATCTTTCTGGGAGATGTTGAAGATCTTTCACCAGGATTAGAAGATTATATTCCGAGTTTCCAAAGACACTAAACTATTATGATCCTTGTGTGTGTGTTTTTGTTATGTAATAAGTATTCCGCAAATGTAATGTAATGTCAATGTATGTTAAGCTTCGAGTCTCTACAATCGGTATAGTGTCTTTAGAAACTGGGAAACTTAAAAAACCAGTTTATAAAGCATCTACATTGTCTCCCGTTTATTTCATCATATTTAGAGTTCATTTTGGCATAACCTACTTAATACCCTTCTTCCTGACCTAGGGAAAAGAAAACATTCAAAACGGTGAGCTCAAATGCTCAGTAAGGGTAAACAAAAGTAATATCAATCATATCATATTTATATGAACCTAACATTTTGAAAATCATAACATGCAAAAGAGATCATAATATCATAACATGGGATAAATCATAGTAGTGAAATGTATTAACAATAATCATTACATTAAACATGAAAGATTGTGGAATACACACATAATTATAGAAAATCCTTTGATATTAGTCGAGGATCATTGCCAAGACCATCATAGCGGACAAAGTCCATTACTGAATCGAGTTCACTCCTCATTCTAGTCTAGTATCACTGAAAAGGATTAACTTGTCATTCCATCCATGTCTATCTCATGAGATATAAATCATTATCCAATGAATTGGAGAGAGATATCGGTCCCACCCATCTCATATTGATAACATTGTTATGTGTTCCACAAGATCATAAATTAGACATCTTAGCATAACCCATGTGTTGATAATGGGATTCTTATGCATCATGCCATCATAACATAACCCATAAAAAAGGACATCCTAAAAATAATACATCATAACATAATCAAATCAATGTAAAAATAGGGATAGAAACATAACCCTATATTATCTTAGATGGAAAATAATTTTGATAAAACATATGAAATCCATTCTTGAGGAAAATATCATTTCTACTTCAAAATTATTTTTCCTTGCTTAACATGTAATACAATTTAAAGTGAAAGAAGTTGATTAAAAATAAACATGAAAACTGGTAAATTAAGGTTCATGGAAATAATATTCTATGAAATCATAAAAATCCATTCATTCCGTATAAGTTAAAAAAACATTCTTCTCAAACATTGGCCGAAAAAGTCAATAAGTACCTCTTACTAAATACAACAAAATATTCCTTTAATATCATTTACAAAAAACTCATCATTGGGTAAAATTGGATATAAAAAATTGTAGGAGGATATAAATAATATTACATACTATGGAAACATTTATGTGGATGATAAATATTCCCCAGTAAATTCTGAAGTATAAACAATCTCAGAAAAAATGAGATTGTGAGATTTTACCTTACCTTATGTCCGATATGCTTTGTACTTGTCGATACCTACTGTATAATTATTTCAATAATGTTATTGAATTATTACAGAATCATAATCATTGTCATTATATCATATGTGGTCATATTCTTATCTTCTTATTAGTAATATTTCATTGTTACTTGTTATTCAGGTGTTCATTGCTTTATGTTCTTATGCATGTTTTGTTGAATAAATTCTTATGATTGTTTTTAGGTTATTGATTCCTCATTTCCAGAATGGTATTAGTATAATATATATCTTATTTATTCATTTAATTCATTTATATAATCATTATTCAATGAATATCATGTAAAATGAGTCACATCACATCGTGGAGACGGAAGGTCGTACGTACACACGAGCAATGATATCGTTCCCATGATCGTGGAATTGTATTAAAGTGTATGTATACTATTTCAGAATAAATATCACTTTACAATAATCATATATTGTTATTCTTTACACCATTATACCCATCCAATTATGGTGGTGGTGGAAAAAAGATTACACCACTGTGTGGAGACGGTATTCTGTACGTACGCACACGCGGTGATTTCGATTTTCGTAGGATGGATAGATGGTGAATTAGGGTTGCTTAATATTTATAATAACATATCAGTATATGAGTGATACTGATGTTATTACTTCATAATGAAACAACTAAAGAAGAGGAAGCAGAAGAAGAAACAAATTTGAAAGAATCAGTAACGGATATTACACTACCACAAAAACAGTTTTTCACAGTGCCCCACTTTATCAGCGCTAACGAAAAAGCGCTGATAAAGGGGGGTCCCCTTATCAGTGCTCAAAAAAGCGCTGATAAATTGACCCACCTTTATCAGCGCTTTTGTTAGCGCTGATAAAGGGCCCCCCTTTATCAGTGCTTGCTTAGTAGCACTGATAATGGTCCCCCCTTTATCAGCGCTTGCTTAGTAGCGCTGATAAAGGGCCCCCCTTTATTAGCGCTTGCTTAGTAGCGCTGATAAAGGGGGGCCTTTATCAGCGCTTTTTGTAGCGCTGATAAAGGGTCGGTTTCAAAAAAAATTAAAAATATATTAATATATTAATATATTAATATATAAATATAGTTATATTGTTATATAAATATAATATATAATTTTTAAATATATTTTAGATAAGTATAAATGTACGTACACTTATTATACATAATATTTAAGATATTTGGTGAAAATGACTTCTTAAAAAATTAAAAAAATATTTTTAATTAATATTTTGATTATCATTATGGAGTAATAGTCATTTAATAACAATTTGAGGACTAAAAAAATTAAAAAAAATTAAAAAAAGGTCCAAAATATGTTGAAAACGCAACTCAAACTTCAAAAGGTCATAACTTTTGATCCAGGTGTCCGTTTGAGCTCTTCCACATATCAAATCGAAGTCTGCGACGAGCTCTAAGTCGCTGTGACTCGGGGGGACCCCAGTCAACCGTTTTTCAATGCCACAAGAGGCCCAGAAGCCCTCCAAAACTGAGTTTTTTGTCGGGGTACCAAGATATTTTACCATTTTGTGGATTTTCAGACTCGTTTAAGGGGGTATTATTGGCTTTTCTTAGTGGGGACTCAATTTATTCCAAGGTATTATATTCATATTGATATTATGTCTTTGAAATTTCATCCTTTTTTATAATGAACTACTATTTATAATCAAATATATAACTATATGTACATATTTTTTATATATTCGCACCTAAAAATTAAATTTTTTAAATAAATAATTAAACATATTTACATATAAAATATATTAGATTTATCTAAATAATAACCAATATCCATTTTATTTAAAATACCAATATATGAATATTTATATACCTATATTAATCTAACTATATATATATATTAATCTAACTATATATATATATTAATCTAACTATATATATATTAATCTTATAACTATATATATATTAATATAACTATATATATATATATTAGTATTACTATAAATATATATATTAATATCACCATAAATATATATATTAATATCACTATATATATATTAATATAACTATATAAATATATATTCATAAAACTATATATATGTTAATATAACTATATATATGTTAATATAACTATATATATGTTCATATAACTATATATATATTAATATAAATATATATTACTATACGAATAAATATAACTAAATATATATATATATAGATATAGATATATATTAAGACCACTATATATATATATTAATATTACTATATATATTATAATATAATTATATATATATATATATATTATAACTATATATATATATATTATAATATAACTATATATATATTAATATATATATATATATTACTATACGAATAAATATAACTAAATATATAAATATATATAGAGAGATATCATGAATTTGAAAGCAAATCAAAATAGGGTAGTGGTAAGGGCTTAGCCGCGCAGGGGGGAGGTCTCAAGTTCAAATCCTGGTGGAGGCAGGGGTGTGTGCGCATGGGGAATATTGGAGAAAGCGCTGTTAAAGGGTGGATGGGGTGCGTGGGGTGCGTGGGGTGTTGTATAGGGGCCGAAAAGTGCTGTAAAGGGGGGGGGGTTCAAGCGCTATAAAAGCCCCCCCCCCCGATTGGCAGTATTTCTAAAAAATTTTAATTTTTTTTAAATTTTTTTAACTTTTATCAGCGCTTTTTTAAAAGCGCTGATAAAAGGGTCCTTTAGCAGCGCTAAAACGAGAGCGCTGATAAAGGAAGCGCTGATATAGGACCCCTTTATCAGCCCTAAAGAAAGCTCTAATAAAGGGGTACTTTTATCAGCGCTTTTTTTTAGCGATGATAAAGGGGTCCTATATCAGCGCTTTTCGGAGCGCTGATAAAGGGGACCCCCCCCCCCACTTTATCTACGCTGGCTTTATCAGCGCTTTTCTAGCACTGACCAGGACCTCTAATATGTTTCTAGGGAAGTTGAGAAGGTAAATGGACTAGGTTTGGTCAAGATTTATGGCTCAAAATTGTGCGAGGAGGAGAGGGAGGTGGTTCCCTTTTATAATAGAGTAGAAGAGCACCTTAGGAAAAACTTAAATTATTATTTTATAATAAAGTAATATTCTCTTTATAATAGCTCCAAATTGATTTATTTCGAATATAATGTGAGTATGGGTCGAAATACTCTCAACCAATAGGTTTTAGACAAGTTTAGGTTAGTATTATAATCGTATCATTTAGATTTAACTCTAAGTAAAATAATTTAACTTTTACCGTGTCTTCCTGTTTTCTTATACAATATAGTTAATAAACATACTATAACATGCCAAAAGAACCCCAAGTGGTTCATTATTAATATATATACCTTATCTAAGTCATTTGGTCGAACCTTGAATTTTTAGAAATAGAATAACAATTAATTATATAATATTTGTTTTAAAAACTATTTTCTTGTCTATTTTGAAACTACTTGGTAATTAATTTTTTTGAAAATCATAATAGTATGATTAGTTCGAAAAAAGTTATTAAATCAATAATAACATGTCATATTAACCTATTAAATTAGTGTAATTTATATAAAGTCTTATATTGCATTTATCTGGGTATTTATAACATCAATTATGTTAATATTTCATTACTAAGGTAATTACTCCATCATCATTGTGTCATAATTAAATTAAATTATTTAATATCTAAATATTATAAATAAAATACCATTATGTTGGAAATATTTTTATCTTTCTAATTGATACTTATAGATGAAATTATCTTTTGTATAACACTACATTAAAAATGTTTTTAGTTATTAAACATTGATATTAACTATTTTAACACTTCTTTAAATAAAATAATAATAAATGTCCTAATCTAATCGAAGTGGACCTAAAGGGTCCTATTTTATTCCTAATATTTTTTTGATCGAATTAAACTTATCCAATAGAATTAGGACATGTTTTAGGGTAACAATAATATCATTTTTACCCTTAATTACCCTATTTACTTTTAACCGTGGTAAATAAAAGTAAAAAGTTACTATTCACCAAAAATTATTTTTTCCTTATTGAACCACATTTTACTCTTTGATATTAACCATGTCTCTTGGATTTTCGAAATTCCACTCACAGAAGCGGTAAAATTAAGTTTTATGTAAATTTTTAAATTCTCCTAAGAGGTGGGTAAAAGACGGTGAAAAGTTCAATAAAAGTTTTATATATCTAAAATTATTATAAAATGACTCCAATGAATTACATTGAACATATATAGGTATTATGTATCCATTTTTACCTAAACTGAATTTAAATAAAATAAATAATAATTTAAATAAAAAGTCGGGTTTTAAATAGTAACCTAGTGTTTTCACTATTAATCAAAAATTGAATGTTTTCAGAAAAATACCAAAATTTCACCCCAAGCTAATTTTGATATACCAAATCCAAAAATGAAGTCCATTTTGAAATATAAAATTTATAAAATTTATAAAATAGGGTATTACTATTCATAATGACAATTTTATATAATATTTTAATACAATATCGTTGTTTAGTGAAGCTCGGTATTGCGTACCACACATGCTATCATGGAAGGTCGGAGTTGCGTGTAAAGAAAGCCCAACTAGTGTTTTATGTAATGAAATATCTCGTTGATGTTGCGTAAAAATAAATATTTCTCATAAATTATCATGGTGTTACATTCTACCCCCCTTAAAATGAATTTCACCCTCGAAGTTCGTCACTTCGTAACGAACAGATGTGGATACCTCTCTCTCATCATATCCTCAAGCTCCCATGTAGCTTCTTCTAATTAGTGGTTCCTTCATAAAACATTCACCATTCGATTGTTCCGTAGAACTTTTTTGCCACGATCCAGAATCTCTATTGGATATTCTTCATAAGAATGATCTTGCTCCAGTGGTACAACTTCTGAGCTGAGTACATATAAAAGATCGGGTATGTACTTTCTCAGAAAACATACATGGAACACATCGTGAAATTGAGAGAGATTCGATGGAAGCGCCAATCGGTAAGCTACCTTCCCAACACGATCCAGTATTTCAAAAGGACTGATATACCTAGGGCTCAACATTCCCTTCTTTCTGAATCTCATTACTCTCTTCCAAGGAGATATTCGTAAGAACACATTATCACCCACATCAAACTCTAGGACTTTTCTTCGGTTGTCAGCATAACTTTTTTGTCGACTCTGAGCTGCTCTTATGTTTTGTTGAATAGATTCAAACTTTTCTGCCATCTCATCAACAAGATCAGGTCCTAATAGATTTCTTTCCCCAACTTCATCCCAGCAAGTTGGAATCATACATTTCATTCCATAGAGAACTTCATAAGGAGCTATTTGAATATTGGAGTGAAAGCTATTATTATTAGAAAATTCCACCAATGGTAGGTGTTGATCCCAACCACCTTTGAAATTCATAAAGAAAGCTGTTATCATATCTTCTAGAGTTTGAATTTTACTCTCAGATAGACCGTCTTTCGGATGATAATAAGCTGTGCTGAAACTCAACTCTGTATCTGGAGTATGCTGAAGACTTCCCAAAACATTTAGGTAAACCTTAGATCCCAATCAGATATAATGGAATGTGGTACTCTATGATATATTACCACTTCCTTCACATATATCCTATCAATGTGATCTAGAATGAAATCTTATCAAATAGCAATGAAGTGTGCCAACTTCGTAAGATGATAAAATATAACCCAGATAAGAATAATTTCCTTTGGATGTTTTAGGAAGTCCAGTGACAAAGTCCATAGTGATGTTTTCCCATTTCTATTCGGGTATGGGTAATGGTTGTAACATTCCTTTAGACTTCTGTCTCTCAGTTTTAACATGCCGACAAACCAAGCATCGAGAGACATATTCAACAAAATCATATTTCATGCCATCACACCAGAAGTAATCTTTCAGGTCCCTATACATCTTCATTCCTATAGTATGAATAGAGAATGAAGAACTATGAGCCTCATCTAGCAGCTCCTTCTTTAATTCTGGGATGGGAGGAACACAATCCCGATTCCCGAACCTTATTATCCCATCACAATCAAGGATGAATTCAAGAACATTTCTCACTATCTTTTGTAACTCTACATCTTCTTTTTGTGCCTCTCTAATCTTTACATGTATATATGGTTGAACATTAATTTTTCAAAGAAAAGAATTTTCCCCTTCCATTATAATTCCAAGATCCATCCTTTGTAAATTCATTAATATTGGATCTTTTGGGATCCTCATCATGGATAAGCTGGCATGGTTGTGTCGACTTAATGTGTCTTCCACCTTGTTTTCTTTCCATTGGTGATAATGAACTGAGAAATCGTAGTCCTTAATCAACTCCTACCATCTTCTTTGCCGCATATTCAGCTCCTTTTGTGTGAAAATATACTTTGAACTTTTATGATCAGTATAAATATCACATCTTTCACCATAAAGATAATGCCTCCATATTTTTAATGCAAAGATTACCGTAGCTAACTCCAAATCATGAGATGGGTAATTGTGCTCATGGATTTTCAACTGTCGTGAGGCATAAGATATCACCATATCATTTTTCATTAAAACACACACCAGTCCCTTCTTAGATGCATCACTGCATATCACAAACATTTCTCCACTACACGGTAGTGTGAGCACAGGTGCACTGGATAACCTTCTTTTCAACTCATGAAATTCTCTTCACACTCCTCCGTCCACAAGAACATAACTCCTTTTCGAGTCAACATGGTGAGTGGATTAGATAATCGTGAAACATATTTCACAAAACGTTGATAATATCTAGCCAAACCAAGAAAACATCAGATCTCAGTTATTGTTGTTGGTCTTGACCATATTTCGATAACCTCTATTTTTTCTAGATCCATAGATATCCCCTCTTTTGAGATTATGTGACCCAAAAATGATACTTTTTGAAGCCAAAATTCACACTTGATAAATTTGGCATAAAGCTTCTCCTTTTTAGGGTCTTTAATACAATTCTCAAGTGATCTTCATGTTCTTCCTTTCTCTTTGAATATACAAGATTATCATCTATAAAGACTTCCACAAATTGATCAAGATAGTCTCTAAAGACTCTATTAATTAGATCCATGAAGATAGAAGGGGCATTAGTAAGGCCAAATGTAATCACAATAAATTCATAGTGTCCATACCTTGTATGAAAAGTTGTCTTTGGTATATCCTCCTTTTTGACCCTTAATTGATGATACCCTGAACGAAGATCAATCTTGGAGAAGTATTGAGCTCCGCGTACTTGGTCAAATAAGTAATCAGGGCGTGGGAGAGGATATTTTTTCCTGATAATGATCTTGTTATGTTCTCAATAATCAATTCAGAGTATCATTGATCCATCTTTATTCATAACAAACAAAATAGGTGCTCCGCAAGGTGACACACTAGGGCCTATGAATCCTTTATCAAGATTCTCTTGGAGTTGCTTTTTCAATTCCTGCAACTCAATTGGGGCAATTCTATATGGTGTATTTGAAATTGGCATAGCAATCGATATGAGTTCTATTGAAAAATCAACTTCACGATTTGGTGGAAGACGTGGAAATTCCTCCGGAAAGACATAATCAAACTCCCGTACAATGGGCCTATTCTTAATCAGGAGTTTCTCTCCAACCATTTGAGATAAAAAAGATTAATTTAGTTGAATCAAGACCCATAAGATGGATGAAATTTCAATAGGAATGTTTTGTTCATCCATGCATCGATAGACGATCATAAATTGATCTGGAATATGAAATGTGACTTCCCTTCTTTGGCAATTAATATGAGCTCCGTATAAAAAAATCCAATCCATGCCAAAAATCACATCAAACTCCGCTATAGGAAAGATCACAAGATTTGCAGGAATCATTTTCCAAACAACATCAATAGGAGAAGAATTGTAAAATTTTGATGCGGCTTTTGTGCCATTAGGGGTTGTCACAACTAACTCAATATCTAACTGCTGAGGTAATATGGAGATACCATTAGCAAATTCTTCGGAAATTAAATAGTGGGTGGATCAAGAATCAAATAAATCATTTTCTACTTTAGAGTGGATTGTAATTGTACCTTTCACCACTTCGTTATCGTACTCCACATCTCCGATAGAAATTGCAAGTGACTATCCTTTTTCTTTGGCCCTAAGAGTTTTTAGACGTCAATCATCATCAAAAACCCTTGGATTAGGGATTTAATTGGAAAAATTCCCCATTTCTTTGGGCATTAAACATTGAAGTGTAGGAGGTGAATTTTGTGTATCCCTTTCTTTATTCGCATCATTATACATTTTCTTCTCATTATTTCGACATTCAAATGCCTGATAACATTCGTTTCTACACTTAAAGCATTTACTTGTCGGTTTTAGAAAATTCCCTCCAGGTTTCTTTCCACAATTTCAGCATAATGGAAAACTCATCTTTTTTTAGTGTAGTCTTTATATTTTCCATTAAATTCCATTTTCCTCTTCTTATCAAACCCATGTGACTAATGGGTTACTCCAATTTCTATATCAACCATGAGAGCACATCGAACAATTTCCTCATAGCTACTAAAGTCTCTTATGGAAAACGCCCTTCGAATACTTCGTTTTAAGCCACTAAAGAATCGATCGATCTTACTCTCTGGTTGGATAATAATCCCATAAGCGTAACTTGCAATCCTTGTAAAATTTTCTTCGTAGATACCAACAGATTCATCATCCTTTTTCTCTAGTTCAAGAAACATATTCTCCATCATTGTTCGAAGAATATGGGGGAAGTACTAAATGAAAAATAATATCTTGAACTTATCCCATTCCATGGACTCAATTTCATCCCTTTGTCTCGTATTCTTAATAAGATTCTACCATTGAACAGATTCACCTTCCAAATGATATAAACAAAGATGACTTTATCATGTTCAGAACATTACAGGACTGAAAATATCTTTTCAGTGGTACTGATCCATTGTTCAACCACTAATAGATCAGAAGACCCACTGAATGAATGTGGATGCTGCCTCATGAAGGATTCAACAGATTGTAGTGCCTTCCATTGCTCATTTGGATGTCCAGCATGATTCATAGCTTGAGAAAGTTGTGTGAGCATGGCTACAAGATTTTGCATTCTAGCTCCAAAAACGTTTGGTTGATCAGGGGGACAATCATTGTGTTTCCCATCACATTCATAATTAACATGGTTCCTTCGGGTTCTAGCCATTGACTAAAACCAATAAGCATAGTGTGAGAAACACTAATAATAATAGAAAAACCACATAATCAAGAATAAAATTTCAAACTTTAGGTCGTATCATAGGTTACTCATGGCCTTTTCTAAAATAATAAGATTGTGTTCTATGCTTAGACATATACTTAGGGTTCTTACTAAGGCTTTCACATCCTAGTTTCCAAAGGTTGACTATACCGTGCCTCTGATACCAACTATAAAGGTCTGGAATTACTTCAAGTGGAATATAATTAATACTTATCAGGGCACTCCATCCGTGGCTACACCCCCTAAGAGGGACACACCACCATCCCTAGTGGCAGCCAATTCCTTATTAAGCCCTTGGGCAGAGATCCATGCGTCGTCCAACACTCTCATGTGAGAGTTCCCAAGGATCAAATTCATTCTTACCTCCTTTGCCTCTGATACCAACTATAAAGACCCATACATTACATACATTGTTATTACTTCAGAATTTAAGCATACTTATTAAAACAAATAACAGTACCATGAAAGGACTATATAGGTATAGTGTCTTTAGAAACTGGGAAACATAAACAACTGGTTCATAAAGTATCTACATTGTCTCCCATTTATTTCATTGTATTTAGAGTCCGTTTTGGAAAAACATACTTAATACCCTTCTTCGTGACCTGGGGAAAAGGAAAAATACAAAAGGGTGATCTCAAATGCTCAGTAAGGGTAAACAAAATAAATATCAATCATATCATATCCATAAGAACACAACATTTTGAAAATCTTAACCTGCAAAAGAGATCATAATATCATACCACGGGATAAATCATAGCAGTGAAATGAAATCCCAATTATCATAACGTAAAACATGAAACTTTTTGGCATACACACATAATCATAGGAAATCCTTTCATATTAGTGAAGGCTCATTTCCATGACCATCACAGCGGAAAAAGTCCATTACGGAACTGAGTTCACTCCTCGTTCCAGTCTTGTATCACTGAACCGGATTAACTTGTCGTTCCAGCCATGTATATCTCATGAGATATAAATATTTACCCAATGCATTGGAGGGAGATATAGGTCCCACCAATTTCATTATGATACCATGCCTATGTGTGCCCCAAGATCATAAATCATACATCAGAGCATAACCCATGTAATAAAAATGGGATTCTTAAGCATCATGCCATCATAACATAAACCATAAGATAAAAGGACATCATAAAAATAATCCATCATAACATAATAAAATCAAAGTAAAAATAGGGATAGAAACATAACCCTATTTTATCTTAGATGGAAAATAATTTTGATAAAACACTTGATATCCATTCTTGAGGATAATATCCTTTCTACTTCAAAATTTTTTTTCCTTTCTTACCATGTCATACAATTTTAAACTGAAAGAAGTTGATTAAAAATAAACTTGAAAACATTTAATGGAATATTCATGGAAATCATATTCATTGAAATAATAAAAATCCATTTATGTCGTATAAGTTAAAAAAACATTCTTCTCGTACTTTGGACAGAAAAGTCAAAAAGTACCTCGTACTAAAAACGAAAAAAGATTCATTTAATATCTTTTACTAAAAACTCACCAATGGGTAAAATTGGATTTAAAAAATTGTAGGAGGATACAAATAATATTACATTCTGAGGAAACAAGGATGTGGATGATAAATATTCCCCAGAAAATTATGAAGTATAAACAATCTCGGATAAAAATGACATTACGAGATTTTCTCTTAAATAAGTTCTGATATGCTTTGTACATGTATGAACCTCCTGTATAATGATTTAAATAATGTTATTGACTTATTCTAGAATCATAATCATTGTTATGATATCATATATGGTAATATTTTTAGCTTCTTATTAGTAATATTTCATTGTTACATGTTATTCGGGTGTTCATTGCTTTAGGTTCTTATGCATGTTTTTTTGAATAAAATATTATTCTTCTTTTTAGGTTATAGATAACTAATTTCCAGAATGGTATTAGTGTAATTTTATTCATATTTATTAATTAAATTCATTTATATAATCATTATTCAATGAAGATCATGTAAAACTAGTCCCATCACATCGTTGAGACGGTAGGCCGTACGCACGCACGAGCAATGATATCATTTCCATGATCGAGGAATTGTATTGAAGTGTATGTATACTATTTCAGAATCAATATCACGTTACAATAATCATATATAGTTATTATTTACACCATTATACCCATCCAAGTAAGGTGGAGGTGGAAAACAGATTACACCACTGCGTGGAGACGGTATTCCATACGTACGAACACGCGGTGATTTCGTTTTTCGTAGGATGGATAGAAGGTGAATTAGGGTTGTTTTATATTGATAATAACATATCAGTATATGAGTTATACTGATGTTATAACTTCATAATGAAATAACTAAATAAGAGGATGTAGAAGAAGAAATAAATTTGATAGAATCGGTAGCGGATATTACCTCTTCTTCGACACGCCTCTTTGAAACCTCCTCTTAGGGCACTAAAATTGATCTCTGAAGAAGACCGGGACCTCTAATTTGTTTCTAGGAATGTTGATAAGGGAAATATACAGTGGTTTACTGATCATTAAGGCTCAAAATTGTTTGAGGAGGATAGTGAGGTGGTTCCCTTTTATAAGGGAGGAGAGGGGCACCTTAGGAATAAATTAAATTATTATTTTATAATAAATTCAGATTTAGTTTATAATAGCTCCAAATTGATTTATTTCGAAGCTAAAGAGGTGATGGGTCGAAATCTTCTCAACCAATAGGGTTTAGACTAGTTTAGGTTACTATTTAAATCTTATCATTTAGATTTAACTGTAAGGTAAATAATTTAACTCTTACAGTGTCTTCTTTTTTTATTATACTATATAGTTAATAAACATACTATAACAAGACAAAATAACACCAAGTGGTTAATTATTAATATATATAACCTTATCTAAGTCATTTGGGCGAACCCTAGATTTTTAGGAATAGAATAAAAATTAATAATATAATTTTTTTTTAAAAACTATTTTATGTCAATTTTGAAAATATTTGGTAATAGATTTTTATGAAATCATAACAGAATTATTAGTTATAAAAAAGTTTATTAAATAAATACTAACATGTCATATTATCCTATAAAATTATTGTAATTCATATAAATTCTCAAATTACATTTATCAGTGTATTTATAACATCAATTATGTTATTATTTCATTAATAAGGTAATTCCTATATCATCATTGGGTCATAAATAAATTAAATTATATAAAGTCTAAAAATTATAAAGAAAAACATATTATGTAGGAAATCATCGTAGATTTCTAATTAATATTTATAGTCGAACTTATCTTATGTATAACCCTACATTAAATTTTTTTAGTTATTAAACTATGATTTTACTACTTTAACACTTCTTTAAATAAAATAATAACATATGTCCTAATCTAATCAATGTGGACCTAAATGGTCATATTTTATTCCTAAGGTTGTTTTAGGTCAAATTAAACTTATCCAATAGAATTATGACATTTTTTAGGGTAATAATAATATCATTTTTACCCTATTTACTTTTAACCATGGTAAATAAAAGTAAAAAGTTACTATTCACAAAAAATTCTTTTTATCTTATTAAACCAAATTTTACTCCTTGATATTAACCATGTCTCTCAGATTTTCAAAATTTCACTCACAGAAGCGGTAAAATTATTTTTTATGTAAATTTGAAAATTATTCTAGGAGGTGGGTAAAAGACGGTGAAAAGTTCAATAAAATCTTTATATATCAAAAATTATAATAAAATGACTTCAATGTATTAAATTAAACATATATAGGTATTATGTATCAATTTATACCCTTAATAAATTTAAATAAAATCAATAATTATTTAAATAAAAAGTCGGTTTTTAAATAGCAACCCAGTGTTTTCACTATTCATCAAAAATTGAATGTTTTCATAAAAATACCAAAATTTCACCCTAGGATAATTTCGATATTCCGAATCCAAAAATGATGTCCATTTTGAATGACAAAATTTATAAAATTTCAAAAAGTGGGTATTACTATTCATAATGTCTAGTTTATATAATATTTTAATTGCATATCATTGTTTAATGAAACTCGGTATTGCGTACAACCCACGCTATCGTGGAGGGTCATGATTGCGTGTAATTCAAGCCAAGATAGTGTCGTGTGTAATGAAAGAGTACTTTGATGTTGCGTAAAAATATATACTCCTCATAAAAAATCAGGGTGTTAAACAAAGTACAATGTAAGGGTTAATTCTACAATATCAATACTTATATGAGGTTGTTAATACGTAAGTATCTACTGGGACCTCTTAATAATCCACATTCGTATTTTCGTTCAAAAGTAATTAAAAACCTAATTACTATTTTCTAGACTATGGTTTAATGTCATTTATACCCTTATTTGACCATATATGTTTTGAATGTAATCTTTCCGTCATTTTCCAAACAAGGTACTTTATGACCTTTTCAACAAAATTAATGCAAGAATGTCTTTTTTTTAAATTATACGGTGGGTGAGGCTATTTTCCACCATTATAACATCGTCTAAGCCTGCCATGCAAGCTTATGAGAATATTTTCAATATAAATGTTCACTTTTATAATTATATGACTTTTGAAGGATTTCAAAATAGAAAGTGATATTTCTCAAAAAAAATGTTTTTATTTCATCTATGTCAACATCCTTTGATGGATTTTAAGATTTTTTGAAGTGGATTTATTATGATAAAAAACATCTCTATTGTATTGAATGTTTTGTGATATGTTTGACTACTGATGTTTTATTCTTACACCATTCATGGTTTATGGATAAAATATTGACATTTCGCATATTATTTTTAATATGTATGTTTATGTTATGTTTAAACCTTTTCATATGAGGAATGCATTGCACTTAGTAAGTGATTTGTGGAGCCCGCTATAGCTCCTTGATGCATCAGTAGGTGTCATGAGACAAACTAGTGTCTTAGCATAAGGCCATGACAAAATTTTATTTGTAGTCTGGGAAAATGACCTTGACTAGGTGTTTATGTTGTATGGAATTATGCATTCGATCATTATGAAATTGGCTATTGATATATCATGTGATTATTCGACTAGTAGAATATCCACGTGAATATATAAATGGAATTATTTGATTTATATTGGCCATCTTATGCTTAATTTTATGTTTAAAATGCTTATGTTTTTGTTTTATACATTGCTTTAAATGTTTATGCTTATTTATAAATGATTCCACTATATTTTTATCCTTAATGAGCATCTCAGCTCACCACTTTCTATGTTATATATTTCCCATGATGTGAAGAAATATATTATGACTGACCTATAGGGATAGTCTGAAGGTTATGAATGTTTTCAATTAAGACAATGTTGTTTTTATTTTTTATTTTATAAGTTAATTTAAAACCTATGATTGTATCTATTACTTCTAGGGATACGAAACGAATCAGTCATTCGGGATTTGATAACTTGTGATCATTCCATTCTATATAGCATTGCACTGACTCTGGGTAATTGGGATGGGGTGTTACAGTTGGTATCAGAGGATTTTTAGTACAAACCTTGAAAGGTATATTTAGATAAACTCTTTTTACAGAAAATTACCCAAAGATAGGCCTTTTGGATTAGTATAAAATAAATTCCAAAAATTTTGGTAACGTAGAGATTTTTTGAGTTTTCTAGGAAATACATCCATGTTTGTAAATGATCAAGTAGAGGCATATCTGGCACAAATGTACCAAGGAGTGAATGCTTCGATAAAGAGTTTCGTGCTTAACCCAGGATATCATGGTACATGACAACAGGCCTTGCTGCACTCATAGTTATAACACTCCCTGGGAAATATTCTTATGATAATTTCCATTTTCATTACAAAACATTATGATGGATTTGTTAATATTTACCTCCTCATTGAAAATATCTTTAAGATTAAGGATTATATCTATAAAATGATCAATTTATGTTATGTGTTTTATAAGTTTGGAATTATATATTTCGATTCATAAACTAATCTAGTGTATGTCATTTTATTAGAAATGGCGCCTATTGGAAGGAATGGAAACTCTATCAACACACGTAATACGTTTAGGGATTTCCCTTAAATTTAGGATAATTTTATTAGAGCTGGTGATGAAATTGGTGCTTATCATATTATCACCATACCGGGACAACTCACTCAGGTTTTGAATAATAACCTTACCCATATGGTGCACCGTGATCCACAACACAGAGGATTAATGTTACACCACATCATGAGGCAACAACCACCAACATTCAATAGTAGAACAAATATATTAGCAGCTAGGAAATGGATAAATTACATAGAGAAAATATTTCATGATTTGGGGAGTAGTGAAAGGGAAAAAGTTTTAATGGCAGTTTATCGCCTCATGAGAGATGTTGTTCAATGGTAGTCATTAATACAAAACAAAAATGAATATGAAAAAGTATCAAACATGGAATTGAGCGAGATTAAATAAATTTTCATTTAAAAATACTTTCCTTGTTTCCATCGAGTGGATATGGAAAGACAAGTTCCGAGTTTGAGTAAAAACGAGGATGAGAATGTTAGAAAATATGAGGCTAACCTTACAAGGTTATCCATACATGAAACCGATTATATACGTAACACAAGTGTGGTCAAAAGGCCACCGAGCTCGTGATTTCATTAAGGATAAAGAGTATTCCAATGTTGAATGATAAAATTGTAGAGAAAAAGAGAATTATTCAAATGAATGTCCAATGCTCCAAGGGAACATACCTCAAAAAAGGCCAAGGGAGAAAGGCCAAGATTATGTGATCACTACAGCAGAGGTTGAAGCTCCGAAAGATGTGGTGGAAGGTAATGTAATGTTTTTTTCAAGTTTAGTCAATGCGTAATTTGATTTTATATAATTTCATTGCTTCATATCTTCCCAGTTTTCCTAGAAAATTAGATATTTTCATTTTGACATAACAAGGGAGTTGTTAGTCAAAACACCTAAGGGAAGTATCATCAAAACAATGTTTTGTGAATTAGTTACTATTAGGGAATATAAATGTTATTTATCTATATATCACATTGTCACACCCATGATTGAATTTGATATAATCCTAAAAATGGATTGGATTTCAGACTACGATATGAAAATTTATTTTAAGAAGAAGGAGGTTAAAATTTTTGATGCTGATAAGGATTACCTTATCTTTAGATAAGATACGTCACCACAAGATTATTATCTAGATCCACACCCAGTAGATCTTCAAAATTCAATTATTAGGGAAGAATAGAATGAAATAACTATGGGTGAGGAAATGAATGTCCGAATAGAGGATGTACCTATTGTGCAAGAATATGATGATGTGTTTCCATATGATTTACCTGGATATCCTCCAGAATGCGAAATTGAGTTATCCATTGATTTAATTCCTATTTCAAGGTGCATATCAAAGACCCCTTATAGAATGGATACTGTGGAATTAGTGGAACTAAAAAAACAACTCGAGGAATTGAGTAACATGGGATTTTTTTCACTAGTGTGTCTCCACAGGGATCCCTGTCCTTTTTGTTTAGAAGAAAGAAGGATCTATGTGATTTTGCGTTGACTACAGGGAGATAAATTATAGAAAAATAATGAAAATGTATCCCCAACCTCGCATTGATGATTTATTCGACCAAATTCATGGAGCTCAATATTTCTCAATGATTGACCTTTGATCTGGATATCATAAATTGTGTGTGAATAAGGAAGACACTCAGAAAAAAGAATTTTGAACAATGTATGGGCATTACATGTTTACAGTAATGCCTTTTGGATTAACTAGTACACCCTATTTCTTCAAGGATCTAATGGATAGAGTTTTCTTGTAATATCATAATGACTTTGTAGTGGTATTTATTGATGATATCTTGGTATACTCGAAAAGTTATGAAGATCATGAAAATCACTAGTACACTAATCTAAAAACCCTTAGAAGAAATGAATTATATGGGAATATTACCAAGTGTGAATTATGTCTTCAAGAGATTTCTTTTCATGGCCATATTGTCTCTATGGATGGAATCTATGTTCATCCTTCAAAGACCAAGGAAATCCCAGAATGGCCAGCTCCGATGAGTTTAACTTTGGAATACAGTTTTGTTGGTTTAGCATGTTATTATCGAGGTATCTTCTAGAATTTTTCCTGGTTTTCTAACCCATTAACCCAGCTCACACGTAAAGGTGTTAAATTTGTTTGGACAAAAGAGTGTGAAGAATGTTTTGATGAACTCAAGAGAAGATTATTCAATGATCCTATCTTGACTCTACGATTATGGAATGATGGGTTTGTTATTTATAGTGATGCTTCAAAGAAAGTACATGGTTGTGTCCTAATGGAGAATAATATAGTTATTGCTTATCCATCACGATAGAAAAAATTTATGAGAAAAACTATCCTACTAATGATCTTGAGTTAGCAGCTGTAATCTTTTCTTTGAACATACAACGACACTATATCTATGGTGATAGAATTGAGATTTATAATGGTAATAAGAGTCTGAAGTATATTTCTTCACATAAATAACTCAACATGTGGAAAAGAATATGTCTTGAAATACTCAAGGATTATGATTACACTATAAACTACCACCCGATTAGGAAAATAACTTGGTAGATGCTTCAAGTAGAAAAGATCCCGGAGTTCTGATCATGATGAGAGTGGAAAGGGATCCAATTTTCATGGATCTATTAACGATGTGTATGGGAATGACCATGGAAGGTGAAACATCAATACGTTTTCAAAGGGTTGTGAAACCATCTTTACTGGAAAGGATAAAGAGTTCTTAGACCGATGACGAGGTGTTTCAAACAAATATTAATCCTATGAATGATAGTAGACTAAGTGAATTTTTATATGAAGAAAGAATTTTGAAATATGGGAAGAGAAATTGTGTTCCTAATATACCTAATCTAAAAATATAATTTTTTCATGATTCTAGTAGCTCCAATTTCTCTATACACCCAGGGTGCACCTTGATGTATAGAGATTTGAAGGAACATTTTTAGTGGGACAACATGAAGTAGGAGATTGCTTATTTTGTGTCAATATGTATGGTTTTTCAACATGTGAATTTTGTAAGGAAAGATCCAAGAGGAGTCATGCAACCTCTTATCTTACCTGAGTGGAAATGGGATAATATTACGATGGACTTTGTCATGGGGCTACCAAAGAATCTTAGAAGGAATGATGAAATATGGGTCATTGATGATCGTCTTACCATGTCGATCCATTTTCTTGATACAAGAGAATATTTACCACTTGAACATTAGACAATACTATATATTAATAAAGTAGAAAGACTCCATGGTGTAACCCTATTGATTGTTTCTAATCGTGATCCCCATTTTACATAATGATTCGGGAAAATACTTCAAAAGGCCTTAGATACTGAACTTCATTTGAGCACTTCCTAACACCCTCAAACTGATGGAAAATCAGAATAGACAATTCAAACCTTAGAAGACAGGTTGAGATCATTCCCACATGAATTTCTAGGTATATGGGATTAGTAATTATCTATGGTAGAATTTTTCTTTACCAATAGCTTTAATTAATCTATTCAGATTACACCATATGAAGTGTTACATGGAAGGAGATGTTGCAAACCAACTTGTTGGGATGATGATGGTGAATGAAAACTCGCAGGCCCAAATCTTTTTGAGTAAACAATGAAAAAAGTGAAGATCATCCAAACCCACATCAAAGCAGCTCAATATAGGAAAAAATTCCATCCCTATAACTGAAGGAAGGATTTGGAATTTAATGTTGGAGATAATGTTTTCATGAAGGTATCTCCATGGAAGGGTGTTATACGTTTCGGTAATAAGGGTAAATAGAGTCCAAGGTACATCAGATCTTTCAAAATTCTAGTAGGAATTCAAGTTTTTTCTTATTGTTTGGAAATGCCTCCAAGTCTTTCCAAAGTTTATAATGTGTTCCATGTATCACCAATGAGAAAATACATTCCTGAACCAATGCATGTACTCACCTATGAGAAAACTGAACTTGAACCTGGTCTGTCTTATTCTAAAGAGCCTGTCAAAATTCTTGATACTAGAGAACCGGTGTTGAGAAACCGACCGACTCATCTGGTAAATGTTCTATGGAGAAACCACAAGATGGAAGAGGCAACATGGAACAAGAGGAAATTATGATGAAGAACCACTCGAATGTTTTTATGTAGTAATATTATAGAAATTTTAGGGTCAAATGTATTTTAATTAGGGGAGAAAGTAACACCCCATGTTTCCATGGTACGTTTCCCTTTGAATAATGTAGTAACTTGCATTTTACGCAACTTAGAGTTTTAACAAACCATGACCAATCAATCTAGCCATTTATGATTAGTAATATCCACTTTTTGAAATTTTATAAATTCTAATTTTCAATATGCACTTTATTTTCATATATTTGGAATATCAAGATTATCTTATGGTGAATTTTTTTTATTTTTCTGAAAGCTTTCAATTTTTGATGAATAATGAAAAATATTACGTTATTGTTTAAAACAAACTTTTTATGTAATTAATTAGTTATTTTAATTTAATTTAATTTAGGTCCAAATAGATTAATAATACCTATATATGTTCAATGTAATTCATTGGAGTCATTATATAATATGTTTTGATATTTAAATTTTTATTGAACTTTTTACTGTTGTTTACCCACCTTCTTGGAGAATTTGAAAATTTTCATGAAAATAATTTTAATGCTTATATGAGTGGAATTTCAAAAATATGAAATACATTATTAATATTAGTAAGTAAAATGTGGTTCAATATGATGAAAATTATTTTTTGGTGAATTGTAACTATTGACTTTTATTTACCACGGTTAAAAGTAAATAGGGGAATTAAGGGTAAAATGATATTATAATACCCTAACACATGTCCTAATTTTTTTTGGATAAGTTTAAATCGCCAAAAAACTTCATTTGGAATAAAATTTGACCCCCTTTGGTCCACATGGATTAGATTTGGACATTTATTATTATTATTTTAAGGATGAGTTAAAAGTGTTAAATTCAAATTTTAACATCTAAACTATTTTTAATATTGGCTTATGCATAAGATAATTTTGACTATAAATATTCATTATAAAGATAAAATGATTCCTTAAATAATTATATTTTATTTATAATTTTTATACATTAAATAATTTAATATATTTATGACATAATGATGAGGTAGTAATTACCTTATCTATGAAAGATTAAAATAATTGATATTATAAATAGAAAAATAAAAGGAATTTGATACATTTGATAAATTACACTAGTTTTTGTAGTTAATATGACATTTTAGAGTTAATTAAATATATATTTTTTCAATGTAATCATGTTGTTATGATTTTCACAATAACCAAATAATAAATAGTGTAAATATTTCGATAATTGAGTTTTTAAAACAAATACTATATTATTAATTGATATAGTATTCTTAAAAATATAAGGATCTGAAAAATGGCTTAGATAAGGTTATATATTTTAATAATTAACCATTGGGGGTCTCTTCACTTGTTTTTGTATTTTAATTAACCGTATAATATAAAAATACAAAGAGACATGGTAAATGTAAAACTATTTAACTAAGAGTTAAATCATAAAGATAGGGTAATATGTTGATCTAAACCTATGAAAAACCTTTTGGTTGACCTTTTTTAGACCCTTAACCACCTAATCCTAGAAATAATTCATTTTGGATCCATTATAAACCAAAAATTATTTTATTAGAAAACAATATTTCAAGCTTTTACTAAAGTGACCCTCACCTTTCTTATAAAAGGGTGCTTCCCCTTCTCTTAATTTCAAACCATCCAATCCATTATGATTAGGAAAACCTAGACGAATTATCTTCCCAACATCCTTGACATAATACTAGGGGCCATACTTTGACCCAAAATCCATCTTATGGAGCCTATTTGATCAACTCAAAAGGAAACACTCGAAGAAGAGGTAATAATTTAACCACCCTCATTCACGTTCTTTTTTTCTTCCACCTCATATTCCTTTTTTGATTCCATACAAAAATAATAAATACATTACCTTATAATTAATGTGAAATTATTATAAATATGTTACAACCATATTCGTTATTCTATCCGTTCAATAAATGACATAGTCACCATACAAGTGTATGTACGACTTACCGTCTCCACGTAGTGGTGTAGTTTTTTTCAAATAAATTATTATTAAGATGGGTATAATAGTGACTATATCTGACGTATATAATAAATATAACATGTTAATGATTATGTATATATGATATACCATCTAATTACATAAAATTTCACCATTAATATAACGATATTTCCACTCTTGCATACGTAAGAATTACAGTCTCCACGAACGCGATGAGAATAATTTCCCAACATAATCATTCAAGAATAGTTTTAATTTTATGATTAAAAATAATTTTTTATAACTTAATAGAATTCTGGATATGAATCAAATATATCCTACTCATAACAAATGTGGCTTATGTAACTAATCATAATAGGGAAAACAAATCAGTTAACACCTGAAACAATGATACTACTAGAACATTATTAACAAATAAATATTGGAATATAACATATGATATCATATTTATATATATGATTATTGTCTAATTTAATAAAATTTCTTTTACTATTATATAGGGGGTTATCATACCCTCGACCGTGGAAAAGTACAAGGTAAGGGATATTTCTACAATCTCTTTACTTATTTGCAGTTGTTAATACGTAAGTATCTACTAGGACCTCATTATCATCCACATCCATGTTTTCTTAAAGATATAATTCAACATATTTTTACTATTTAATAGACTATGGGTTAAAGTCATTTATACAATTATTTGAACAGAAATTTTTTTAAAGGAATCTTTCGGTCATTTTCTAAACAAGCAACATTATAACGTTTTCGATAAAATTAAGGTGAGAATGTCTTTTTTTAACTTATACAGAGGGTGAAGCTATTTTCTGACAATATAACATCATCAAGCTTCCGATACAGGCTTATAAGAATAATTTAAAAATAAAACTTTTATTTTATAATTATATAAATTTTTTATGATTTCAAAATAGAAAGTGATATTTCTCAAAAAAATGTTTTGATTTCATCTATTCCAAAATCCATTGATGGATTTTAAGCTTGTTTAAAGTTGATTTATTATGATAAAAAACATCCATACTGTATTGAAGGTTTTGTGATATGTTTTACGGTGGATGTGTTATTTTTACACCATTCATGGTTTATGTATAAAATATAGACATTTCATATGCTAGTTTTAATACGAATGTTTATGTTATGTTTAAAACTTTTCATATGAGGTATGCATTGTACTTAGTAAGTGATGGGTGGATCCCTCTATTGCTCCTCGATGCATCGATATGTCTAATGAGACAAAGTAGTGTCTTGGAAGATGGCATTTAAAAAATATTATTTTTAGTCTGGGTACAAGGCCTTAACTATGTGGTTTTGAAGTCTGGAATTATGTATTCCATAATTATGATATAGGATATTGATATTGCATGTGATTATTAAACTAGTAGAATATCAATATGAATAATTAGATGGAATTAGTTGATTTATATTGGCCATATTATGAAGAAGTTTAAATTTAAAATGCTTATTTTCTAATCTTATACATTGCCTTGAATGTTTATGCTTATTTATGAAGGTTTCCAATATATTGTTATCCTTACTAAGAATCGAGCTCACCCCATTATATGTTTTATTTTCCCCAGGGTGTGATGAAGTATATTATGACTGACCTAAAGGGATAGTCTAAGGGATATAAATTTGGTCAATAAAGACAATGTTGTTGTTTTTATTCATTTTATAATTTTATATAAAACATATGATTGTATCTAGTACTTCAAAGGTCACTAAATTGATCGGTCATTTGGGATTTGATCCCTTTTGATCTTGCCAACGTTATGTAATAATGCACAGACTCTGGGTAACTGAGGATAGGGCATTACAAATAAGGGATTACTTGTTCTTCATGTGCAATTAGGGTTTATCAATATACATGTTCAAAGAGTCTTGGATCGTGATAACTCCTTGGAAAGTGTTGTTTCTGCATTTCAATATTATGATTATCATGCTTTATCATGCCTTTATGTTCATTTTTCTCTTCTACACCATTGATATTCTTATTTTCTAACATGTGTTGTACTTGTCATGTTATTCCTTGATTATTCCCCCACTGGGCCTTATAGATCACCCATTTCATATGCATGTACTTATGTTATTGCATGCAATTCTAAGTACGAGGGAATGTAGTGGTCATATAAAAGATGTTTTCACTAAAGATGTTGTGTTTCATGTTTTATGTTGTTATGTAATGTTCCTAAGCCCCAAATAAACTAGACCTATCGATCCTCCATGGTGTTTCAAGTGAATAATTTATGTAATAAATCATGTTTTTTTGTGTAATATAGAGAAGGGTTGTTAAATTTTGTATCAAAGGGATGTTTAGTTATTTTTTAGGATTAGAATTTGAAAACACTAGTGAAGCCTTAATGATAAAACTAAGTATTATAAAAACACCCCGAATTTTTGGTGAGTATAGATTAGGTGGATTATCAATCAAATACATCTTATTTTAGATATGATCAGGTAGATTCGACTATAGAATAGATTTACCTAGGGGTGAAAACCCTGACAAGTCGTCTCGGGCTTGACCCGGGGTATCCTGGTACACGACAATGGGTCTTGTTGCACTCTTGGTTATGACACTCCTGGGGAATATGCATTGGTAAATTCACAAGATTATTTTGAACTATAATTATGTGAATAAAAAAAATCCCCTATGAATATATGTTAGAATGTAGATCATGGACAACATAGATTGAAGCATATAGATTAATAAGTTAAGGAAATAAACTCTATTTATAAGTCTTCCGTTTTTTTCATTGGATTCCACTTTATGTGTTTAATTATTTAAAATATTCATCCCTAAGAATATAATGGATAGAGTAGAACCATAATCAAAAAGTGAAAGGTAGGGTTATCACCCATAGTAAAACGTATTCTTTTATATCTCGAAAGATTAGTAGAACAATCCCAAAACCACCACTAATAATGGATGTAATGATGTTAGTGAGTACGTAAAAATGGGAAATCATTGCATCCCATGAATATAAATCATCACCTATCATAATTTGTGGATTGAACTTCCTGTTGAACCTCATCATACTACCTCTGGTGGAATTTGATGTAATTCTCAGCATGTATTGACTTTCCTTATTTAGAGCTAACATAAATTGCCATGAGAGGGAAATCGTTCAACATTTAGAGAATCAACCCTCAATTTTGTACAAGTTCAAGGACGATGATGATTATTCTTTAGTTCCATCATCTCAATCATGGATAATAATGATATATGAGAACATGTATCTGGATCAGATAATTGATTCCCTAGAAGCATCCATCCTAGAAGACATGCCTACTACAAGGGAATTCACTGAAGTGTTTCCCAAGGAATTTTCATGTCTTCATCCTAGAAGATATGTTTAATTATCAATTGATTTTATACCTGGGGTGTTTCCAATATCAATGAAATCCTATATAATGGATATTTTGGATCTTGAGGAGCTGAAGAAACAACTATTAAAGTATCTGGAAAATGGATTATATGCCCAAGTGCTTCACCATTGGGTGCACCATTCCTCTTCGTCAAAAATAAGGATGCGTCAATGTGCCTTTTCATCGATTATCATTATCCTATCAAAATCATGATAATGAACAAGTAACCTCTCCCACGAATTGATGACTTGTTCGATCAGCTACGTTGAGCACCATACTTCTCCAAGGAAGATTGTTGGTCGATATTTTA
Organism: Viscum album; assembly: GCA_963277665.1. Classification (NCBI taxonomy): domain Eukaryota; kingdom Viridiplantae; phylum Streptophyta; class Magnoliopsida; order Santalales; family Viscaceae; genus Viscum; species Viscum album. The sequence continues at coordinate 830,847,483 of OY728159.1, read as the reverse complement.
TCAAGTGTTAATAAGGAAGATATCCCCAAGTCTAATTTTTGTACTACATACGGGAACTATGAATTCATAGTAATGCCTTTCAGACTAAATAATTCACTAGAAATTTTTATTGACATGAGGAATAGAGTCTTTAGATATTAACATGAAAATTTTGTGGTAGTCTTTATTGATGATATTCTAATATACTCTAATACCATGGAGGATCATGTGGAGAATCTAAGAACTGTACTCGAGACTTTGTGAAATGAGAATCTCAATGAAATGTATAGAAATTGGCAGTTCTAGTAGAAGGACGTCTCATTCATGGGACATATCATAACCAGAAAAGGGATATCTAAGGATCCATCCAAGACAGCTTCAATTGAGGGATGTTCAAGGCCAAAATGTAAAACATATATCCATAGATTATTAGGGGTATCTAGATATTATTGACGATTTGTGAGAAATTTCTCACGATTGTCCAACCATCTTACCAATATAACTTAGAAGGTCATAATGTTTCCATAGAGTGATGAATGCGATGAAATCATCAATGACTTGAAAAGGAGACTTATCACTACACCCATGCTCACTTTAATCACTAGTGGAGAACATTTTGTGTTATTATGTGAGGCTTCGAAGAAGGTTTAGGGATCTATTTTTATGCAAAATGACAATGTCGTTGCCTATGTTTCAAGAAAATTAAATGTTAATGAAGAGATTTATCTAACACATGATCTGGAGTTTTCTGTGGTGATATTCTCTTTAAAAATTATTTTGAATTATCTCTTTGGGCATAAGTGTGAAAAATATATGGACCAAAAAATCCTCAAGTAAATATTCATACATAAAGAGTTGAACATGTGCCACCATAGATGGTTAGAGCTGGACAAATACTATGACTGTTCAATCCCCTACCACTCTGGGAAATTGAAAAAGGTGGATGATGTGCTTTGTATAAAGGACCCAATTATTCTATCATTGATGGGAGTTGAAAAGGATCCAATCTTATTAGATTTGATGAAGATAGAAATGGGAATCGAAAAGAAGGGAACACGGCCAATCCATTCACAAATTATTGCACAATTTTCTATTTTATAAAGGTAAATGTATGATCAAAAAGAAGATGTGGTAATTCAAATGGAAGTGGAAGCTATCAGAAAAGTGAAATCCTTGAAGTTCAATGTTAATAAAGAAGGAATTGTGAGATTTGGGAAAATAATATGTGTTCCATCAAGTATAGAGATGAAGATTGATCTTTTGGATAATGCATATATTTCAGATTTCAATATTCATCCCGGAAACACAATGATGTATCGAGATCTCCAAGAGCATTATTAGTGGGACAAAATGATGAAGGATATCATTGAGTTTACATCAATGTGAATGTTGTGTCAGTAAGTGAATGTGGAGAGGTATAAGTCTAAGGGGATGACGCATCCCTTTCTCATACCAACATGTAAGTTAGAGAAAATCACTATGGAAATTGTCACTAGACTTTTGAAGATATCCAAAGTCAAAAATTCAATATGTGTTGTGGTGTATATTCTTACAAATTATACACACTTCATTGCAATTAAGGAGGATTTCTCATTGGATCAATTGGAATGAATATACATCAGGTCTGTGGTAAGGATGCATGGGGTACCACAACCAATTGTATCTGATCGATATCCAAGATTCACGTCTATGTTTTGGAAGAGTCTTTAATATTCTCTGGATAGTGAGCTGAACATCAGTACTACATATCATTCACAAACTGATGGCCAACCTGAGAAGACTATCCAAAAACATGAGGACATGTTGAGAGAATTCTCAATGGAACTAGAATGTGGATGTGATCCAAATCTTCCTCTTGTTGAGTTCTCATACAAAAATAGTTTCCACTCAAGCATCTGAATGACAACATACCAAGCCCTATATGAGAAGAGGTGTAGAACACCAGCTTGTTGGGATGAAGTCGATGAGCGTAAGATGCTAGGACTAGAAATGGTCAATGAAATGGTGGAGAAGGTGAAAACCATTCAGCAACATATCAAGTAAGCCCAGAGTCAATAGAAGATTTATGATGATAACCATTGATGAGAACTTGAACTTAAAGATAGATACATGGTATTTCTATTTATATCTCCATTGAATATGGTCAAAAGGATTGGAAAAAAGGGAAGATAAGTCCTAGGTACATCGACCCCTTTGAGATTCTGGATCGTCCTGCGGTGATCTCCTATCGACTAGCACATCCACCTACCATGGCCAATGTACCTGGTTTATTTCATGTATACCTCTTAAAAATGTACATACGAAACCCTTCACATGTACTCTCTTCAAATGTAGTATATTTAGATGATGATCATTCTTGCGAGGAGAAACTAGTGAAGATCATAGATCATAGAAAAAACTTTCTATGAAATAAGACAATGCCCCGCGTCACAGTGTTGTGGAGATACAAAAAATTGGAATAAGAAACATGAGAATTAGAGGAAGTGATGATGCAAAGTAACCCACATCTGTTTTAATGAGGGGAAAGAAAATTTCAAGGGAGAATTTTTTTTGGGTGGGGGGGAATTGTAATGACCCCAAATTTCATTAATGAATATTCTTCTTGGTATATTTAAATGTATTATTATGGTTATGAAAAACATATGAACTTATTTGGTTTTATGGTTTGGATTTTAAAATATCATTATGAAATGTGGCCATTGCTGATATAGCCATTGAATAGTGATCACATGATTAGTATTCATATAGGGCTTTAACCAATACAATTTGAACAGACAATGGAAGCGATGGCCTCATCAAGTAGGCTTTCCTCATACGAAGCCCATTTGTTGAAGTGTGGATAGGAGGTGGCTTCATTGGTCATCACCCTTGGCCAATCCAAAGCTGAGCATGAAAACGTAAATCTTGAGCGGAACCGACTATTGGAGAAGTGGAAGTTAATAGAGATTACCACCCGAGGGATGTTATCTGATCCAACCCAATAGTTTTTCACCATCGCACAACATAGACTTCTGTCTTATGAAGGTGTTATAAGGGGTTATGTAACAAGACCCAAGCACTATTACTATGCAATTTTTTTGTTTAATGAATTTGCATTCATTTTATTATTGTTACATTGTAAAACGTTTTTAAGGTATAAATATTATTTTTCGATAATATTCATACTAAGAAATCTATTTTGAGGAATTAATGGATTTTTGAATTAAATAATATTTTAATAAAATAATATTATTATTATTAAATTATTATTTTTTAAATATAAATCATTGTATAATTTTATGAATTCAATGGTAATTTTTATTGTGGTTTGAATTCTCTTTTTCTAAAAACGAATGAATTTTAGATAAATAAAAATTTATATTTTAAAGTGAAAGTTAACATATTTTGGAAATTATTTACATAAAATGGATATTATTTTTGGAATCTAAAAGTAAAAATTTTCCAATGGTGATTTTTTAATAATTTTTTGAGACAGTCGATTATTTAGGTAAATACAAAATAACATTTAAACATGTAGTGTGTTTTATGACATCCTAATGACCTAATAGTGATGTAATAAAATACAATAAACATTATGTTAGGCCAATACATGTTTTACCATTAACATAATGTGTTTTTTAGTATGTTTTTATTTATTTTAAAAAGATTATGTGGACCATTCAAGGCTTATAAATCATTTTTTCTTTTTAAATTGTTTTCCTTGTGAGTCTTACTCAACTCCACATAAGAAACCCTAATATTTTATGAATTTCGGCCATTGGAATCATAAAATAAATTTTTACACTCCCATTTGTAAAAAAACAAGGGAAAAACCATGATCTGGTTTTTCATTTTGATTAGTTTAACGTGTGGGGTCCCAAACCAATATAATATAGAATTCATAATCCTTTCCTATATAAACCCATCTCAGATCCCACTAGTAATCCCTCAAAATAATTTTAGAACGTCCCTACACTTTCCTCCTCTATCAAGATTCCTCCCAAGTATCCCTAAGATCTTAATAATCCCTTCTTCAAGCTCTTGAAGTCACACAATCAGGTAAGGGATTCCTTCCTTTATCATTTTTATCCATGTTTCTTTATGTTGTAATAGCCTTTTATGTTTCATTACAAATTTTGGGGTATTATTTTTCGCCTCCCATGTAATTTATGTATGAATGAAGATATACCACTTTCCATCTCATTAAATCCATTAGTGTACACCAGTTACCATTCCGAAATTCAGTAAAGGATTTTTCTCTTTATATTTCCATTCAAGAATTTCTCCAATATTATACATATAACTTCCATTTCATATGTTGGGATATTATATTCCATGATCAACTTACTGTTTATTTTATGTAATAAATATTAGGGACCATTTTCTCTCTCATCATCCCAACTTATGAATTTCTATATGACGACATTATGCTGCTGAAATTTCACAGTGTTTTTCTTAGCGAAAATCATTGTATATTGAATACCAAACCAATTTAAATATCAAGGATATTCACCATTATGAACATATACTTATTGATTGGTACATACATCTATGTATTCCACATTTCATATTCATGGAATAACTTATGACGTCGAATGATTCCATGTTATATGATATACGTGGAACACTTATGCATTTAATTAAATGATTATAAAGGGTGTGCCCTGATAGGTTTCAAATTAAATGGGTAATGTTTAGTATCCTTATAATCTATGTGAGATGAGGCTATAATCTTGATAATACACGTTCATTGAGGATTTAATCCTGATAATTCATGTGCAACGTGGGCTTTCTCATTCTAATTCATGTGCAATGAGCCTTGGCTAAAATTAGTAACGTGGTTTTTATCGTTTCCACATTTTCCATGTTATGATAATCAGGTTATATCATGAATTTATGTTCATCTTCCTCTAATGATCCATTTATATGACTATCACCTAAAATTTATTTTATTTTTCATATTATACCTTATTTACTCATTTACGTAGATTTATAGCTAACCTGTTTCTTATATATGTCATCGGGTTATCCCTGACAGTGTTAAATAAGAAGTAATGAGTAGTTCATGTCAAATTATATTGAAATAAAGATGTTGTATTTCATGTTTTCAGATGTTATATAATGTTCTTAATTTCCCAAGACACAAAACCTCTCAATCATCAGAGTTTTCTTAAATACAATTTTATATAATAAATCATATTTAAAAGTGTAATAATGAGTAGGGTTGTTATATATATAACCTCATATACTGTGAATTATTGAGATCCTAGTTCACATTGATGTATTCTATTAATCACATTAAAGAAACAATAAATAATTCTCATTCAATTATGTTTATATTATGTATCATACAATGATAAATATGTAATTTTATTATTATAAATAAAAATTTTCCTCTTCATTGTGTCTTATAATCATGGATTATCTATCCATGTAATCTATTTGTTTTTTAGGGAAATATTTTTCCAAGAGATTTTCATTAATATAGTTTTATCCCATGCTCTGTATTTCATCCCCATATTTAGAATTTTGATTCAATAACCCCCATTGATCCATATCCATCGAGAGAAAATAATGTACTATGAAAATATTCAACCATTCATTACATCCCAACATGAGAAATATCTCCTCTAGAAACATATCCATTTACTAGCGACAAATAGATTTTTAGTCATGTTGAATTATGTAGGTTGATAATGCCAGAAGTGGTCTATAATAGTTTCAGGATGTTTTAGATTTATAGGATTCACCGTATAGGTGTGTTTATTTTTAATAACATGATTCATATTCCATAGTATATTTATAATTTTCTTATCTCAAACAAGAACTCAAAATCCATCTTCATTAACTTTTCTAGGAGAGATATTCATACACGTATTACGTGTAACAATATAGTTTCCATACATTCCTCTAGGTGCCACATTTATATAAAATAATAAACTATATTATATAATGTCATTATGAATCATCATTTATAGTATCATAACTAGTGAAAAAATAAACATAAATTGAAAATTTTATCTATATTGTTACACGTAATACGTGTATGAATATCTCTCCTAGAAAAGTTAATGAAGATGGATTTTGAGTTCTTGTTTGAGATAAGAAAATTATAAATATACTATGGAATATGAATCATGTTATTAAAAATAAACACACCTATACGGTGAATCCTATAAATCTAAAACATCCTGAAACTATTATAGACCACTTCTGGCATTATCAACCTACATAATTCAACATGACTAAAAATCTATTTGTCGCTAGTAAATGGATATGTTTCTAGAGGAGATATTTCTCATGTTGGGATGTAATGAATGGTTGAATATTTTCATAGTACATTATTTTCTCTCGATGGATATGGATCAATGGGGGTTATTGAATCAAAATTCTAAATATGGGGATGAAATACAGAGCATGGGATAAAACTATATTAATGAAAATCTCTTGGAAAAATATTTCCCTAAAAAACAAATAGATTACATGGATAGATAATCCATGATTATAAGACACAATGAAGAGGAAAATTTTTATTTATAATAATAAAATTACATATTTATCATTGTATGATACATAATATAAACATAATTGAATGAGAATTATTTATTGTTTCTTTAATGTGATTAATAGAATACATCAATGTGAACTAGGATCTCAATAATTCACAGTATATGAGGTTATATATATAACAACCCTACTCATTATTACACTTTTAAATATGATTTATTATATAAAATTGTATTTAAGAAAACTCTGATGATTGAGAGGTTTAGTGTCTTGGGAAATTAAGAACATTATATAACATCTGAAAACATGAAATACAACATCTTTATTTCAATATAATTTGACATGAACTACTCATTACTTCTTATTTAACACTGTCAGGGATAACCCGATGACATATATAAGAAACAGGTTAGCTATAAATCTACGTAAATGAGTAAATAAGGTATAATATGAAAAATAAAATAAATTTTAGGTGATAGTCATATAAATGGATCATTAGAGGAAGATGAACATAAATTCATGATATAACCTGATTATCATAACATGGAAAATGTGGAAACGATAAAAACCACGTTACTAATTTTAGCCAAGGCTCATTGCACATGAATTAGAATGAGAAAGCCCACGTTGCACATGAATTATCAGGATTAAATCCTCAATGAACGTGTATTATCAAGATTATAGCCTCATCTCACATAGATTATAAGGATACTAAACATTACCCATTTAATTTGAAACCTATCAGGGCACACCCTTTATAATCATTTAATTAAATGCATAAGTGTTCCACGTATATCATATAACATGGAATCATTCGACGTCATAAGTTATTCCATGAATATGAAATGTGGAATACATAGATGTATGTACCAATCAATAAGTATATGTTCATAATGGTGAATATCCTTGATATTTAAATTGGTTTGGTATTCAATATACAATGATTTTCCCTAAGAAAAACACTGTGAAATTTCAGCAGCATAATGTCGTCATATAGAAATTCATAAGTTGGGATGATGAGAGAGAAAATGGTCCCTAATATTTATTACATAAAATAAACAGTAAGTTGATCTTGGAATATAATATCCCAACATATGAAATGGAAGTTATATGTATAATATTGGAGAAATTCTTGAATGGAAATATAAAGAGAAAAATCCTTTACTGAATTTCAGAATGGTAACTGGTGTACACTAATGGATTTAATGAGATGGAAAGTGGTATATCTTCATTCATACATAAATTACATGGGAGGCGAAAAATAATACCCCAAAATTTGTAATGAAACATAAAAGGCTATTACAACATAAAGAAACATGGATAAAAATGATAAAGGAAGGAATCCCTTACCTGATTGTGTGACTTCAAGAGCTTGAAGAAGGGATTATTAAGATCTTAGGGATACTTGGGAGGAATCTTGATAGAGGAGGAAAGTGTAGGGACGTTCATTAGATCTCTCCAATACTCATTATCATTACCATCAAAAATTGGTGGTCTTGTAGGATTTAGGTTGTCCATGGAAACAAAATTTAAACCTGGCATCTTAAAAAAACTTTTCTATACAAGAAAATGTTAATAACAAATATTCAGATTCAAGGAAAATATTCCATAGCAAGTAAAGTATAGAACAATAAAAAACTAAGCAAGGAAAAACTTATATGTGAATATAAGTATTTCAGAGACCCCCTTTGATACCAATTATAGTATCGAAATAACGATTTATATTCTCAATATACAATAGGGGGGGGGGTGAATTGTACACTTAAAAAATTTCCATAAGTAAGGAAAGATATAAGTTTAACAATGTTAAACTAATAAAATTCACAACACCTCTAACTCGAATTGAAATATTGGGACAAAGTATGATGTTACAAAATTATAGCTTTATAAACATTCTTAAATCTGGAAAGTGATTCCGATAAACCTATTCCAGAAATACTGATCTAGAAAATGAAACTTAACCAAAGTTTACAATATGATATTATAACTTAAAGTCTATAGAATCCAAATTAATCAGAGTACAAGTGAATGGAAATATGATAAGGTTATACTTTCCTTACAATACAAAAGTGCAGCGGAAAAAATTGTAACAAAAACAAGTAACAAGATATAAATATTTTCACCAAAAGAGCAGGGTACCAAAAAACCTTGGATAAAGGTCCCTTGATTTATACTTTAAAGAAAGTCTATCTTACCCACACCCGGGTAATCCCTCGATATGATGATCTGAGTCTCTATCTTTCTATCCTTGTATGCCCTCAACTATCAGGTAGTCGGAACCTCTATCTTCTTCAACAAAGAAGCCCTCAACTTCATGGTGTTGGAACCTCTGTCTTCCTATCCTCGGAAGCCCTCAACTTCAATGTGTTGGAATTTCTGTCTTCCTATCCCCAGAATCCCTCAATTGTAATCACCGACAATCGGAGTCGCACGAAGAAAGTCTGAACAAGGAAATGTTTGAACAAGTTGTTCAAACTTTCTTCACGAAGCTTCAGAGTTTATAAGTGCCTCTCTCTATAAATCACTTTAGTATGTTTAGATCACCAAAATTCCAAAAAAAAATTCTTCTTTTCAAATTAGATCCTATTTATAGGCAAATGTCCAATGGTCGGATCCCTCATCTAACTGTCATATTTCTCCTTGAATTTCGGAGGGACATGTACACGTGTCACTAAACCAACGGTTAGTCAGTAACTGAAAGCACAACATCTTTTTATAATGAAACAAGTATAATTATAAGTAAAACAGAAGTTAGTTATGTAAGAAAACAAGAGTTCGGAGTCTAACCCAAATGTAATTCGGAGTCTATAATAAAGAGATATTCAGATTCTGTTTTAAAGGATTTCAGAACCTGAATTCTGTAGAAATCCGGAGTCTGAATTTCTATGGAAAATCAGAGTCTGGTTTCACCAGTGTTCAGAATCTGAACTTATATAGTTTGGAGTCAGACTTGTAGAAGTTCAGAGTCAAACTAGTAAAAGTTCAGAGTCGAACGCATAAAATTTAGGAGTCAAACTCATAGAAGTTTGGAGTCGAACTCATAAAAGTCCGGAGTCGAACTCATAAAAGTTCAAAGTCAAACTAGTAAAAGTTCGGAGTCAAACTAGTAAAAGTTCAGAATCCAGAATTCGGAGTTGAACTTTATTAGAGTTCGTATCCAGAATATGGAGTGGAACTTTATTAGAGTTCGTATCCAGAAATCAGAGCAGAACTTCATTAGAGTTCGTATCCAGAATTCGGAGTGGAACTTCATTACAGTTCAAATCCAGAATTCATATCCTAAAAAAATGCTTCTTATCTAAGTATTATTTTATTCCGAGGTTTTTGATATGATTCTGATTTTTATACTTAAGAAAAATATTGATATGAACAATGAAAACATGGTAGGGGTATATTCTTTTGAGAGGGATATTTTCCTTATATAAGTAAAATGTAGATTTTATTTTATATAGGGTGTTTATTATTTTCAAAACATGAAGGAATGGAAAAAGTCATAAGGAAAAACTTATTGACTTAATAGGAAGTCCCTTTCCATCTTATGTTTGAGGGATCTTGGTGAATATTTATCGAAATTATTATTTTTTCTTCAGAAATCCGTCCATTCCAACGACTTGATCTCTTCCTCAAGCATCATATTTTTTATCAACCTTCACCATTGATCAGATTCACCCTCCATAAAATAATCATCTAGAATATCCTTCTTCTATTTGGAACATTGAAGGATGGATAATATCTTCTCAATAGATTTGATCTATTTTTTGGAGATTAATGGATATTATGATAAATTGAAATTAAGAGGCCATTGTCTCATTAAAATCTCAATTATAGATTCTTCTTTCTTACAGGGGGTTTATGTTCCTATTAAAGAATGATTAAATTCAAAACATGAGTTTATTGTGAGAGTATCGTGGAAGAGTTTGTGATTCCTTCTCCCATTGGATTGGGATTCTTATTAGAATAATCATCACATATATCTTCAAATAATTTTTTAGCACGACCCCTCTTATTAGCAGCCATTGGATAGAATACAATTAAATCTAGGGGTATTTTTATTAACCACTTAAAGGGGAATCCAATGAAGGAAAGGGATAACTTATAAATTAAATTGATTCACTTAACATATGAATTTATAGGAGTCAATCAATGTTATCTATGATATAAATCCCAAAATATAGTCATAGAGGATTTTTTTATTCCCTTAATAATGGTTCGTACTATTCTTATGAATTTACCAAAGCATATCCCTAGGGAGTATCAAACTAAGAGTTAAGAAAGTCCCATTTTCATTCACCATTTTCCATTCGAATCTAGCTCAATGTAGTGTTTTGGGTTTTACAACTATATACATCTGGGCCAGATCCACGTGTACTTGTTCATATCCAGATAAGAATGTATTTTCTTGATAAAAAAATTATTGTATAGTCACGAAAATTTAGGGATTATTTTATTATATGCATTCTTATACTTAATGATTTCACTAGTGTTTTATCACCCTAATCCCATATAAAACTAAATCTTTCCTCTGAAAACAACTTTAACAACTCTAGTCTTTATTTCACTCGTAATCATGATTTATTACATAATCATGTACTTATGAAAACATTGAGTAATGAGATGTCGAGTGTCTTAGGAAATTAAGAACATTAAATTACAACATAAGACATGAAATACAGAATCATTATTTCAATCTTCTTAGACATGACCAAGAAATTCCTTCGTACATAAAACTGCATGGGATAACCTGAGGACATATATAAGAAATGGGTAAGATATAAAGGCAAATAATGGAGTAATCAAAGAATTACGTGAAAAATACAATACATGTTAGGAAGTAGGAATATTAATGGATTATAAGAGAAACATGGATATAAATTAATGATATATCAACATTATCATAACAAGGAAAATGTGGCGACGACATAAAACATGATATTAGCATGAACCAAGGCTCATTGCACATGGATTAGCATGACTAACCCCTCATTGAACCTGTATTATCTTGAGTAAACCCTAATTTCACAAGTATTAGCATGAATAAACCATTATTTAAAATTGAGTTTTTATATACAATACATTACCTAATGTATTGGAGTTCTATCCGAGCACACCATTCGTTAACATTTCATTTCAGGCACAAGTGTGCCACATGGATCATATAACATGGAATCTTTCAACATCATCAGTTATTGAATGATTAAGTAATTTTGAATACATAAATTTATTTAAAATTAAATATGTATATGTTCATAATGTTGAATAACCTTGATAGAGGAATATTTATTGTATTCACTACATGATGATTTTGGCTTGCAAAACCGCAGTGCAGTTTCAGCAGCATAACACCACCATATAGAAATTTATTAGTGGGGTTGATTAGAGAGAAAGGTGTTCTTAATCATTTATACATGAAATAAATAGTAATGGGATCATGGAATATAATATTCCAACATATGAAATGGTATTTACATTCTAAATATGGGTGAAATACTTGAATTGAAAAAAATAATAGTGAAATCCTTTATGGAATGTTGTCATGGTAACGGGTGTACATGGAAGACATTAATGAGGGATAAAGTTGCATCTCATCCTTCAAAAATATTGAGGGAAGTATGTTGAGGTTTTAAATCATAACCCAATATTAGTAATTGAATGTAAAATGGAATTACAACATAAATAAAAGATGATAAAAATGAGAAAGGACGAAATCCCTTACTTGAGTGTGTGATTATAAGAGCTTTAAGAGGGGATTCTTGAGAGCTTGGGGAGCCTTGGGAGGATTTTATAGAAAGGAGTGATGAGTCGGGACGTGCTCTATATATTTTTTTTGATGTGAAGTGGGAGTTTGGGATGGTTTGTATATGAAATAAGAGGAGAATCATTTAATATTCCCTTAACATAGGTTTTAGAATATATATAATTAAATATTCAAAACCAAAAACCATTTCATAGTTTTTGTTGATTTTTTTAGCCAAATTAGAGTGTAAAAATATATTTTAGAAGGAAAATGTATGAACAAATTAAAATAATAGACTTGTTTATATAGAGATAAGGCACATTATTAAAGAAATGAATTTAAAGTCATAAAATATATTATACATTTTGGAGGATTCAAAATGGATTTATAAAATAAGTAAAAAAAACCAAAAATCACATTATTTTAATGTAAAAAACATATATTGGGTCACAAATAACCATTATAGTATTAATTATATCATATTTTGGTAATATGAGGATATAAAACCCATATTTTATTTATATGGTATTTAATTTTTACATTAAAAATCCAATCCTCAAAGAAAATTATGGAAAATTAACCGTGGGATAATCTTAACATCCTGATATGAAAATTAATATTCATTTTATCTAAATAATTTCTTTAATATGTGAATTTTCACTATTAAAATGAAAATTGACATTTATTAAAAATTTACATGTTTTGATAGAAATTATTTTCAGACATTAATAAAAACTACATTTTTTAATAAAACATATATAAACATTTGTTATTCATAAAATTATTTGGATAGAAATATTTTAATAACATATTAATTATTTAAAAAATTTATTAATTCCTAAAAAAAATTCTTTAAAAATACATATTCTGTTTTATCGTATAAAAATAAAACTCTTATCCAAATGATTATCTAATCATTTAGGGATAATGGACTAATAGAATCACCATTTGAAAGATTTTTTTTCAATATTATTAATGAAAAAAATAGCTTTATATAATGAATATATTTATCAAAATTCCATTTCACCTAGAAAGACAATTTATCAAATTCTCTACTTTTTATGAATGTCAATATTCATAATGGAATTTATGGAATAAGACTTTTTCCTATTAAAATGGATGACACAATAAGAAACTATTACCTTATTACATCTCACCTTATTACACCCATGTAAGACCTAATCGTAATGTGTGTGATGTTGACAGACTCTTGAGGTGACTCAGATAACATCACCTAGGTGGTAATATCTATTCACTTGAACATATCTCATAATATATTTAACTCAAGTTTAATGTGTTGAAGCTTATATTGGGCTTGGTCTTTGGTGAATCCCAATGTCACTACCTCTTTTCTAAGCTCCAAAAATGAGCTTCATAAAACTAGTTTCAACTGAATGAGTCCATCCTATCTTTTGTAGGTGTCCAAAGTATTCTTTTCTAAAATCCTTGTATTTATATCAGTTAGTGGATCACTATTCAATTACTATATTATCATGGGTAGTGATTCTTAATGGTCATTTAAACCCAAGACAAATAAAAATAATAAAATTGCATTTGATTTCAACAAAATATTTAAATAAATGATTTTTATTCCTAAATGATAGAGTCATTACAATATATTACCAATGACTATCAAGATAAAGATAGAATTATCCATTTAATATAGATTTTAAGGAATGTAGGAGAAGAAGAGAATGAAAATAAAAAAATCTAATAAGGGTAAGATGTGATATGTGATTTTTCCCACATTAAATACTTGTGGAAGGAAACACCATGATAAATGACTAAAAAGAAATTGATTTTTATTCAAGTGTAGAGAAAATGCCATTATTCTCAAAAATTTAATTGTAATAAATAATCCATCAAATTAAAGTGCATTAACAATAAGGAGATGAATCACTATTCAATTAGTTACCCAAAACATCAGGAATACGTACCACAAAACAATCCTAGTGGAGAAGTCAAAGCATATGAAATTATTACATATAGCATGAATATTTATATAAGCCTAAGTAAATGTAATATTATAATACAAAATCATAATTTGAAGCATTGTTAGATCTATTTCTATATAAAATTTTATATTTGAAAAACTTTCTAATGGTATTTCCTTTCCTCTTCAATGATTTGATATTTAGTTGGTGATGAAAATTTTTATTGGATGGATGATCATATCTAATGTTCATAAATCCTCTTTAATAAAGTTTTAAGAGATTATTCTCCCTATGAATATTTTTATTATTCCTATATTTTATGTTGAAAATGTTTTTGATATGGTTTTAATATCCCAATATAGATCTCATATCAATTTTTGAGGAAGGGTGGTTTGATTTGATATTCCCGATAAACCTACAATAATAAATCATTGTGAGGTTGAACATGAAAACCCAATGGGAATTACTTATTTCAGATGATATTTGCTACAAATTCATGACGGATTTTTACCTCAAATTGTTAGGAAGAAACTCAATATTGGAAATGTACCAATTTATTTGAAAAAATATTTTGTACTTTCAAACAAATTTCTTAATCTTCCCATAAGTCATGAAGTTGGATTTCAATAGAGATTTGACCATATGATATGCCAATTTAAAATACTCCATAAAGAATGTACATAATTTAGTTTTAGAAAATGAAGAAAAAATCCAAGAGAATATTGAATAGGTATTTATTCAACCCAATGCATCACCGTGACGTGAAACAGCCCATATTTTTAATATAAATGATGGATCAATGAAACACTAAATTTAATATTGTAAATTTAAAGATATCAAAATCAAGAAAAAGATTCCTCTACCACACATTGATGTATTTTATCATCAACTACATAGAGCTCATTATTTTTCTATAATGAATATTTTTTTGGAATATCATCAGTTTAGAGTCACCTAGGAGGATATACACAATATTCCATTTTGTGAAAGGCATGAACGAAAAAAATATTATGATGCCATTTAAACTTATCAATGTTCATTCTATATTCATTAATTTAATGAATTTGGTCATTAGATATTTCCTTGATCAATTTTAGGTAGTATTTATAAATGACATTTTAATATACTCAATGAACAAGTAATCTAATGGAAAACATTTTAGAATTTTTCTGATGACCCAAATGAAGGATAATTGGAATGCTAAATTTACCATCCGTGAATATCTGATTTAGAATGTTTCATTGTTGGGATATATAATCTCATGTGAGGGTATATCAGTGGATATCTAAATGAAAGATATTGTTTTGAAATGTATAAGACCAACCCTAGTAATAGTGATAAATTATTTCTATGAGTGCTTAATATACTACTAATTCTTTATATATAATTTATCATGATTTTCTATTCAAAAACACTGTAAAAATGACAATGATCCACATTACATTTTTCCAATGAATGTGATGGAAATTTCAATGAAATGTAGAGATTTTTAGTCAGAACACATCTATATGAACTACACTACATTGGATAAGGGTTTTTAATCCATAATGATGAATCAATGAAAATATTGGGATGTGTTATCATGAAGAACAGAATGGTGATAACATATGACTCATGAAAAACCATGGTTCTTAATATAAATTACTGAGCTCAATTGTTAAAATTATCTATAAATTTTTTATACATTTATTTTATGGATGATTTATTTATGGATAAATTTCCAAATTATAAACTCATAAATAAAATTTAATTTATATATTAACATTGAATGTGACAAATATGATCCAGTGAATATTGTTTAAGAGGAATAAATATTATGAATTATCGTTAAATTAGAACCCTGATAAAGATAACAAGGTGGATGATGTTGGGAGTTGAAATGATCATGTAATCTTATCTGTAATAAAGTTCCGAAAAGAACTAATATTTCAATATTATCGATGTATGCATATGAAAATCTTGAATGAATTTGAGTAATCATATCAATGAAAAATGTTTTTTCAGCTATCTACAAAAGTGAAGAGTAAATGGAAATTTAGGAAGATGTAAATATGTAAAAGAATGTAAGAAATGTTCCTAAGTCCAACCATGAATGTAATATAATGATATAGCACAAAAACTGCATTTGTGTTAAATATATACCATATTTTATATTAATAATAGTTTATAACTCTGTATTTATATTAAACGTATGAATATATACAATTATTTGGAATAATATTTTTGGTGGGACAACATGAGTAGAGATATGGATGAGTATATATTTTGATGCCCCATATTTTAAAAATTTAATAATAAAATACTAAACTCTAGGGGGGTAATACTGTTGTTACCAATACCACAATGGAAATGGTTGAACAACACCATGGATTTTGTCATTGGACTCCCCATTACATCAAAAGGATATAATTAAAATTGGGCTATAGAAGATCATCATTCAAAGTCAATATATGTAGTTTATATAAGATAATAAATATATATTGATGAAATTTATATAATATACATTATGTTGTTAGGTTACATAGAGTATCATATTCTATTGTAACTGGTTAGGATATGAAATTTACCATGAAGGTCTATATAAAACATCAGTAGGCATGGAATACAAAGTTATATTTGAGCACATCATATTATCCTAATAAATATGGTCAGTCTGAGACATCCATTAAAAAATTAGAATATATTGTGAGATCATTATTAATAGAATAAAAATGTTGTTGGGGTCAACATCTTTAGGTAGTCGAGTTTTATTACAACCACAGTTTTGACTTGATAATTCAGATGGATCCTTATAAATACCTCTATGGAATGAAGGGTACAAATCCAATGTGTTTGAACAAATTTTAAAAAATAAATTAATTTGGACATGAGTTTGTTATTGAAATGATAGAGAATGTCTATTAAATTCAGCACCACACTAAGGCATATCAATATTAATTGAAATTTATTCTATCAATTGTTGACGTGATCGAGAATTTAAATTTTGTCACCTAGTTTTCTATGAATATACTAGTGGAATAATTATTTCATATTTGAATATATTGTAAATTTGATTCCTAGTCATATTGGACCTATAAGATTATTGATCGAGTAGGTAATGTAGTTTATCTTATTGAACTTTCACTGAACCTATCTCAATTAATAATTTCTTCCATGTTTTTCCCTTGATTAAGTACATACATAATACTATATAGGAACTAAACTCATAAGTCATACCAATTGAATAAGATCTCTTGTATGAGGAACATTGGATGGGGATTTTGGATCACATTGGAAAAGTTTAGTGAAATAGGACCACTCATTTGGTTATGATTTTGTAACCTAACAATCAATTTGGGTAGGATACATGGGATCCTAGGTATATGGTAATATATAATTATCCTTAAATGTTTTCTCTAATAGTATAAAAATTCCACCTGTTTTTTAGTTGGGTATCATGTAACAACATGAGATTTTATGATACAATTCATTTAAAATAAATTTAATAACTTTGATAGATTGTGATACATACATCCCATTATTTAAATGAACAATAATATTGTATAAAATTTTATCATTGAAATCAATTTTTTTGTGAATTAATAAGAATAACTAAATTATGAATACAATATGGTTTACACATGTGTGAAATAAATTCATTGGTTATGAATTGATTATTAATGAAAATAAAAATCATTTGAAAGTAAAAGAAATATTTTTTTCAAAAACTATTTTTTGCATGGAATTTTTTGTATCCAAGTAATATAAATAATCACTATTAAGGAATTATTTAAATTAAATTTTTATATTATATATTCAATCAAAAAATTTGTATTTCATAAAATATTTTCTCTGGCCATGGTATAAGAACAAATCAAAATTTATTCCATAAAATTCTATTTCTCTAAAAGGTAATTTCATATAATTTTATGAAGTTATTTTACAATTAATTTTATTCACATTTATATTATTTATTTTACGAAATGAACATAATTTATGAAATCAAAATTCAAAAAATATATATTATTAAAAGTTTTATAATTTTATGAAAAAATTAATTTTTTAATGAATATTAAAAAATGATAATTTTTATTAATATTTTGATTAAATAATTTTAATAAATAATTTACTTAATAATCTATTTAATAGTAAAATAATTATATTTTCTCATCACAATTACTTTTTTGTAATTGGAAGAAAGTTTATATTCTATTTGAGTATAAAATATTGTATACTTATAAAAAAAATTTCTTTGGAAACCAATTTATAATTAATTTTTATGATTAATTATATATTAAATTATTCTAATTATATGAATTGAATAAGTTAAAATTTATTAAATATTATGAATCATAATATTTATTATTATTTTTTATTTTAAAATTAATTTTGTTACTTTAATGTGCACTGAAAATAGAAAAATAATTGTTTCCACGGTTATGGTAAAAACTAGTTAACCTGGGGTTAATATATATAGAGATGTGTTAAAATGGTGTAAAAAACTAGTCTGATTTATATTTTATGGAAATATTCTGAACTAATGTCCTCTATTTTTTGGTATTGGTCAATTATTATCATTGATACATTAAATTAACATGACATTATTTGAAAACATTAAAAATTTATAAGTGTTCGAATCACCTCAATTATAAAATGGAACAACCTATCTTATCCACATATGATTTAAAAAATTTTATATTTAAGTGACTTAATGCACAAATACCTTAACTACATCACTAAATTTATACCAAATTGTCTAATTTGACATTAAAGGCATCCTATTAATACATTTGGTATAATACAAAAGAGGTTATCTGAACCAGATGTATAATTTATTACCATTAATTTTCATATTATTTTTTATTATAAGTGTTTAAAATATTTATAAAACATTATAAAATAATAACACTAATATAATACATATAATGATTTTTTTTTGTTAATTTAATAATCTACATCTTTCTCCCCATCCATCAATTTTGAAATGAAACTGTTGATTGTGTGTATGGTGCAATACCATATCGTGAACCAATGTAATATATATTCCATTACTCCCTATCATGGATCAATATAATGATATATTTCATATATGTATATGATATTTATGACATAATTATAATTGTCGAATTAAATCATCTTATATACCATCTTATCTTCTAGTCCTTTAGAAAATGATAATGTCGGCTATGGATATGTGTGTCTAGCTGCCTCCATGAAACAATATGGCACGTTTTTAATTTTATATTGATAATGATTGTAATAGGGAGATATTTACTGAATATATATCCTATATTTAAGATATAGAAAATATTTTATTACTTTTTATTATTAATGACATGTCCTTGATTCCATGCATCTAAAAGTAGAAATAACGCTCATCTGTATGTATGGCCAACCATCTCTATGAACGGTGTAATTAATTTTTCAATACCTATCATTTAGGGATGACATTAAATATATATATAATTAATATATATGATATTTAAATTTTTTAAATTTTTTATATATAATAATTGCCAATGTATAAGGACCACAACTACTGATGCTAGAAATATATGAAAAGGAAAACAATTATTACATAGAATAGTGATTTTATCGTTGAATTTTCGATAAATGGTCAATAAAATATTATAAGTAAATAATATATAGTAAACTATATATGATTATAGTTATTAAACATATATATAAAATAAATATTTTTATATACCAGGTTTATATACATTTGAGTGGAGTCAAACAGGAGGTAAGGGTTTATTTTGAAATCAAATATTTATTTAGGATGGTTTATGATTACATTTACTGAAGGGGATAATATTTTATTTTTATTCCATAAAATCAAATATTGCACTCTTTATGTTGTTTAATTTTATTAATATTTTCATGTTAATTCTCTTATATTTATGTAATCAATATACTGAAAAAAGATTTTTAATGAATGTCGACTTTGTTTTGTTACTCATCTACGAGTCTATTTCTTCCATGTTCATATTTTAATTAAAAAGTATGAATTTTTTTTTATGATTTTAAAATTATTTATTAATTAAATTTTTATAGATTTTTTACTTTTCAATAATGGTTTAATAATGAATCTTCTTTTCATTTTATGATGGTATAACTTTTTTAGATTTAATGTATATATCAGTGTAATGTTTTTAAAAAAATATATCCTTAATAAAACATTCCACTATAATGATTTATATTTATTTTTAGGATTACATTAAAATATTATAATTTTATTTTCAAAGAATATATATTCATTATTATTTACAAATTTTTTAGATTTTAATAATGTTATTTCATAGTGAAATGTTTTATTGTCTTCATGGTATGTTCCAGTGATATTTTAAAATTATTTTAATCTATTTCAACAATTTGTTTCATATATTATTATTGATAGAGGATATAGTATAATTATACCATATCCTATAATTCTTGTGATGGATTATGATCAATTTTACTATAGAATTTATTATAATTATATATTCCATTTTGTCTAATATGAAATGTTATAGATTTTCAAACAGAGTTGATTAAGTTATTTACTTATAAGATGAATACATTTGAATTATTATATGATGAGTGGGGACCAGAATTACATATCCCTTCAATGCATTAGCATGTCTCATTAACAAAACTATATTGGGTATTTGTTTGCGACCTTAACCATTTATGTATTATTTTTTAGATTGGATCCTTGATAGTATGTTTCCAATGTATGGTATTATGGATTAAATCACTATAAAATAATTTATTTATTTCCATGTTATTATTTAAATATATTTTATATCAATGGATATGTTTCTAGATAATATGATTATTTATATATAATAATATTAGAATCATTAATTAATTACATATAATTTTTCTTTATTATCTAATGTTGTATCCAACCCCATATAGTGAATCTAAGTCCAATATTTTTTTTTACATTTTAGCTCCCAAAGATTCCATAAAGTGTAATATAATTTATATTAAGGGACATTATAAATGTAATAATTCTGTTCTCTATCAAATCACAATTTTTATATTATTTTTTCAAACATTATTTATGATTCAAGATTTAAAATTTCTACCAAGTATACTATACTATTCAGTCCATCAGGATTTGATTTCTCATTCCCAATTCAAATGTAATAATGTGATAATTTGATATAGTATATTATGGACACGTTCTTTATAATGCGTTCCATTATCCCTCTTGAGGATGTATATACCAGAAACCACACATGTACTAAATCTAGAGGTTATACCTTTAGGGAATGATCATTTATATGATGATTAGTTAGTGATGATCATAGATCATAGAGGAAATATTCTACATAACAATAGAACTCACTTGATAAAAGTTTTGTGGTGGAAATGAATGTTTTAGGAAGAAACATTTGTAATTAAAGGGGAAATTAAGTAGAAGTTCCATGCTCTCTTTTAGTGTATGAGATGAAATTCTGAGGAGGAAATATTTGATGGGGGAAAATTACCATCGAATTTTTTTAAATGAAATTTTATTTTCAATGAATACAATGTATCATTATGAAAAAATATTGGTATATAAAACACAAGATCTACTTTGGGCATTTTAGACCAATTATAATATATAACATCATGTATTTAAGAGGCCCTAAAGCATCATAATAATTTATAATATAGTAATTTTATTGTGTATAATAATATTAGTATATATCAAAGGTTATTATAATGTTTAAAATTCACATATGGAAGGAGAGTATATCTTTACCACAAAGATTATAACAAAGGAATCCCATTTATCAAGTCATCTATGGTATATGGAATCAATAGGTTTTTTCCAAGACCAATACCATGATAAATTCAATAGCTAAATCATTAATGAAACAATTTATGGAAAATTTATAAACTTATTGAGATCAATTATCAAACCATATTAACCTAACCACCCAAAGAAACCCTCACCATCTCACACCTAACCCTTATAGAATAAACTTCTTTAATAAGGGAGTGTATATCCAAACCATATTTTCATGAATTTTTTTATTTTATTATGGATTAATGTAATGATTATATTTAATCTATTTTACAATTACTTTATAAATTAATAATTTTCTTGGATAAAAATATATTATTACATGAATTAATAAATGATGTATTATTAGAAATATATTTTTTCGGTTTGGAATTTTAGTTTATAAATTCGCACATTATTTAAATAAAACAATTCATAAAATATTCTTATTAGAAAATTAATATCCAAATAAAAATGATAACATAATTTAATGATGTGTAATATAATGTTTTATATTTTTTGGAACATGGTTACTAGTAAGAAAAATAAAACATTCCATTAAATATTTATTATTATTTAGAAATGAAAATTATCATATTTAGAAAATTACATTTTTTGATATTAATTTAAATTTTGAATTAATCATGTCAAAATTATCCAAAGGTTATTTTTTTAATAATTTTATGAGAAAAAAATTATTTGGGTGGAAATTAAATACAGTATAAATACATGTTTTTTATTACACTGTCATAATGGTATGAAATTAATGTAATAAATTCAATAAAAGGGGTCCACTACTAATTATATATTTCTACAATATAAATTGTTGTCAAAAAATTATTTGACTAAATTTATAAACGTATAATGATTACTTCAAAACATATATTGTATATTTATGTTTTAAACCCAATTATTTATGATCATGATTCACATCCACATCACTAAGGGTCTTATTATATCATTTTTGTTCTATGGCCACATAAAATAATGCAAAAAATATTTTTTGGTAGAATCCATGGGAAAATACAAGGTAATTTCTTTGTTGTTAATTTTTTGTCACATAGAGTCCATAACCTATGTTTTGGAATTATTAAAGCATTACCATAGTTTTCTCTATAATACCAACCCAACCTCCCATTACTCTTCAATAAAACACAATTGAAACAATGTTTCTTTCCGTAACCATCTTTAAATATCTCTCAAGGTCATCCCAATCCCTTAATAAGCTCCACCAAGAATTTAGATGTTTCCTCTGACTGTATATGAATCCTTCCTCTTTTTATTATTTAACAAATTTTCATTATACTATTCCATTTTGATTTTAATTTATACATTTTGTAATGTGTTTTTACAATTAATACTAATAGCATTATTATCCCTAATTAATGAGAGGTTTCCTTATTCTTTGATTCAACCCTTTTAAAAACCATATTTTTACACTCGTTATGCTTCATAAATTTTCCTATAATTTGAATGACATACATTTTAATGTGAATAATTGTCCCCATTTCTGCTCAAGAGTACTCAAAAAGATGTCCAATATTTCAATGATTCGGTTGTACAATTTATTTAAATGACACTCCTAAAGAATGGAATTAAATGTTTTGAAATAAATGTTTATGTTTCATGAACTACGTGGAACATTTATACGGGTATATGATATGATTGTAATAGGTGGGACATAGTTATATAGCCCTATGATGAATTGGGTAATGTTCTAATATCATATGATTCCAGGTAAAGTGCGCTAGAGTCTATCCTAATAAGACTATTATATGATTTCGTGGTGGTTATCCTTGAATAATGCTTATGATATAATGTTTTTTGATGTTTCTCACATTCGAATGTTTTATTTGATGTCATCATAATATATCATGATTCAATATTCATGTTTATTATTATCACTCATCACATATGACCTTGAAATTAATATTTAATAACATGTATTAATTTCATTATGTAATTATTTTATTATTAACTTACTTGAATTATTTCCTCCCCCCTTATTTTGAACAAAGATAGGTTTTCATCTGTAGTTTTAGTAGATCAATGGAATCTATGGGATCGTTTTGATATTTATAATTAATTTTTATGTATCCATATTTTACATTAGTGTTTTATATATATAATTTTACCAATAAAATAGTCCTCATAGTATTATAATATTGAATTATGTGTATAATTATGTAATAAACCATGAATTGATGTTTATAAGAAATGGGTTTTCACAGAGACAGTATAATATGGCCGACATCTATCAAGTTTTTGGATCAATTGATGGGGATAATGTCATCATGCCCTTGAATGTTATTAATCTCATCGATCTCCTCCCTTATTATATATAATTAATGTAGACATGACCATGTGGTGCATGATGTGAATAATTATAAATTTCTAATTTATTTTTTCCTTGAATAATGTTGTGCATGATAACACACCAGTGTTATAATGTTTTGATCACAAGACATGGGTTATAGTCGGATCATTGTAGAATTATTTCAATTTTTAAACATGATAAAATGATTGTTTTTTTAATAAATTTTAATTATTTATTTTCTATTGAGAATATTAATTAAAATATCTAAATCACCATTAATATATAGGTGTTCCCCTGATAATATAATTGAAACCCCAAAACATATTATTAGGGATTTATAATCTACTTCATTATTTGTAAAACCCTCGAATATAAAAAATTATAATGGATATACTACCTTGAATGTAGAGATAAACACAATTTCTAGGTTAACTCAATTCTTTATTATTTCATCCATTATATTTATTTTGGGGCTCCAAGAAACTCCATAAATGTATATCTCCCATAAATGACGGTGAATGTTGAATGGAAAGTATTTCTTCATGAAGGGTAATTTTATTCATTTGGAAGTTCTCTATGAGAGAATTTGTAATAAAAAATGTATCAATAACTTCACCTTGACAACCATATTATATATTAACGTCATTCTATAATATTATAGTATGAACTACCAAGGATTCACATATCTTGTTATCAATGGGTGACATATGATAATCTTTATTAATACTATTAGAGAAACCAAAATGTCTTCATAGTTCATTATATAGTTCTAAATAATTTGAATAATTATGGATAGGTGAAATAAATTCTTCTTACTATTGTAATATTGGGTCTTGGAATCAATCATTTTCTTACAAAGACAATACAAGATGTTCTATTTGCATGTATCATTATAATGGGAAAGGAATACGAATATTGATCAATATTGGGTAGCTATAAAAAGAATGATTTGTTTTATTTCCAAATGGGAAATTATTATATGAAAGTCTAGAATAAACTTCTTATGGATATAAAAGTCGTAATAGAAACCACCATCCCACTTATTTTGACCCCTCTTAATTAATAATGATGTGAAAGTAAATCATTTTTCTTCTATATGGTGATAAAATTGAAATATGTAAGACTTTCATGTATTCCATTGAATTATTTGTGGTTTATTCAGGGAATATTTATGATTGGTAATATTTTTGTATGATCAAACTCGATACCATGATCACATAAATGGAAACCAAGGAACATTACCAATGATTCAATAAAGTCACATTCCATGGGGTTCAATTGATAATTTTTTTGCCACATCTTCCGAAAAAAATGTTTCATGATTTTTTACATGATCCTAGTACTAGATATATTTGACCCCAAGTTCATAACAATAGAATTTCAAGATCATCCCCATGATGGGCCAAATAAATGATGCATGGCATATTGGTAAATTGTTACTGAAATAATAAATCCAATGTAAATTACTAAATATTTGTTAGAACATTGGGGATCTATAGAAACTGTATCCTCTTTATTTTAATGGATTATATAAATATGACTATAGTATTTCTACCAATCTATACAAGAATGTGCATGAAATCTTGTAGACACATCAATCAATAATTATATGATCAGTATAGTGAAATAATTTTCCAATAAATACTTTTTAAGAGCTATAAAATAAATATTCACTGTGATTTTTCCATTATTATTTTTGATCAATATAATATTAGTTATCCTTTTTTGATATTGGAAATCCAACTTAATGTTTGCCTTGATGATAATATCAACCACATAATTCATTACAATAGTAAGTGTTGAATGCATTCTTTATATAGGCCCCAAATTTCTAAGTTGATCCTCCAGTAGCCTCTAAGGATGAGTGTCCAACTAAGGTTTTATCGTGGTCATCTCAATATAATTATATTATAAAACATATTCTTTATGTCTAATAAATGAGATATATTACTCCTATTCATCAAGAGTATTGGTGGAGCTAACCAAAGTAACTTATTGAACTTTATCTATGTCATGGATAAACTATTTTACAAAATCTATGATTTTTAATAAAGCAACCTTGAATGTTTTAATGATCTCTCTAATATATTTTTCATATTATCCTACCTCTCTAGGATGAGATCTCGAAGACTGTGGAAGTTCTAACATTTTAGCCCCATTTTCATTTTGAACGGATGAAGGACTAGACACTAGGGGTGAAATGGGGGAATCTGTATTAGCTATTTTTCAAAGATATATGTTTTTGATTCTAATGTGGATTAAAATGTAGACATACTAAATTAATTATTGTAACACCATAAAATATTATATATAATTACCTTCAAATAACCATATGTATTTTATAGGTTGTTCCACGTGCAAATCGAAAATAAAATGAAACATTGGTAATTTTAGACAACTAAATAATTTAAATTATATTAATGTAAATGAATAGAATTTAATAATATATGAAATATTAATTGAATTAAAATACATGGTACTTTTAATTTGAATTATATTAAATTTTAGTAGCCAAAATGACTTATATTATCATTTTATGATTAGAAATTTTTTTATAAATATTTTATTTTTATGAGATGGGTATTCATATTCAAAGAAACTATTTATTAATAATAATAAATTATAGTTGATATGAATAATTGGTTAATAAAAATTTTATTAATATATAAAAAAAATTACAAATGAAAATAGTTAATATTATTGAAGTTTTTTTCATAAAAACAATTTCAATTATATCTATCGATTTTATATAAAAATTAAATTTAAAAAAAACAATATAAATTTTAAAAAATAAACATTAATTTTGTATTTATAATTTTAAAATTTTCATAATATTTACAATTCATATTTTTGTAAAAATAATAATTTTTATGTGAATAGTGATAATACTATTTTTAAAAATAACATGGATTTTGTTAAATTACTGATATATAAGTAGAAATTTGAAATTCATTAAATATTATTTATGTTTAAATAATTATTTAATTAGTTAATTTATTTTTTTTAATAAATTTATTTTTATTTTACAAAATCATGTTTTATATTTCACAACATAAGTAAATTTATCTAAATAATTATATTGTTACATTATAAATATTTATTTCAAAATAAATTAGTATATGCACTATAAATTCAAAAAAATAATAAGGATTTAAAATAAATAATTTGTTTGCCTAAATTATCTAATAATTTCCATTTTATTTTTATGAATAATTATTAACATACATTAATTATAAAATAGTTACTGTATTAAATATTAAAATGGTAAATTTAATAATTCATGGGGTAAAGGGTGTAAAATAGTCATGAATTTAGTGGACATGGTGTGTGTAAACATTATATCTTATTCTATTCATTTTTCTAATTTTTTGGATCCTCATGGCATGTTTGACATGTGATTTATTTAAATAACGATGAAATATTAAAAAATCACCATATTCACCACTAATAAAAGGAGAATATCACCAACCATCATGAAACACATAAAATAATATGTATCCAGTGAACGAATACCTTTTATCATTCCCACATTATAAAATTTTAATCTATTACATAATGTTTATGATTATAAAAAAAAGTAACCAATATTAATCTTTTCTCCTATTATATTTAAAATGAAATCATTAGTCATGAATATGTGTAGACTGAAAACACAATAGAACAATTACTTTTAATTTTTATTTTCATAAACACATTCCATGGATGGTCATAATTATATAATTAAGTGATAGATATAATTTTTATGATATCATTAATATTATGTTTTTTAAAATTTGTAAAAGAAATCATTATAGATTCAAAAAACAATTCTCAATAATTTATTCATTTAAATCAGGTGAACTAAGAGGAAAATTATATATTCTTCTTAAGTGTTGCATTAAGTAAATCAAACTATCTTTATAAATCATTCAATGTTATATATATCACACCAATATACACTAAATAATACCATTATTCTTCTATTATAATTATATTTCTACTAAAGCACAACATATGAACCATTAATAATTTTAGGTTCTACTTTGTGTTAGTTTACCCACCTACTTAAACAATACAATTCATTTATATAATAGGTGAAAATGTGAATATTTTACATGTATATCATGAAATAAATATGTGAATATTTATTTTTTATATTGGTAATTTTCTAAAATAATTTTTATAATTAATGAAGAAAACATATTTCATTCATTATGATTTAGTTCGTGGTGATTTGCACAAATTTCATCTTAATGGTTTGTAAATAAAACTTACATGTAATTAAAAATTATAATTATAATTATCATATCAAATCTATTATATTTTCTTTAATTATTTACTAATTATTTACTTTTTGTCAAGAAATAATAAAATCAATGTTTTTACAAAACTAGATCAATGTGATAAAAATTACATATATCCTGCATTGAAAATAGGTAAACCTAACTAATATTTATATTTCTATATTTATTATAAATTGGTTTTATAAATAAATATTGTTATTAAATTGTTATTGGGTATTTATTTAATGAAAATAATTTATTTATATTTTAATTTTTGTGCATTTGGAGTTGGAATCAGGATCATGGTAAGGGGTTCATCATAAATAAGTCTCTTTTAATAGTGTTTGGTATTATAAAAGTAATTTAATTTATGTGGTATATATAAAACATGTTTGAGATATTATATCATTAATTTAAATATAGTTATTATTTTAATTTTCAATTATAATCCCAATTTTTCATGGGCAATGGATTAAATTGTTACTAAAGCTATAAGGAATTTCTTTTACATAAATATAAATCTTTAATTCATGATACATGTTATTTAACATGATTTCATTTTATGTTGTTCTATTGATTTAATACACTACTAATATTATATAAATTTTTCCTTTTAAATAATGAGATAAAATTAGACAAATTTGGTTATTTTATTTAAATTTGTTTTTACTCATATGTAACCCTAATCGATATTTTTTTATCTCAATTTATATTCGTTGAGTTTTTATTTATCTTGGGAACTTATTTCATAATATTTTGGTAAATTAAAACCTTTGATTTTATTATGTGGTATCGTAGCATTTTATTATTTCTACCAAATTGAAACTATAAGGACCTAGCCTTAAACCTTACTTAATCTGGAGTTATTACAAGATTACACATTGATGATCTTTTCAGGTTTATAGTTTTAGAGAATTAGATCCTAAAAATTTCATTAAATTCCACAATTAAACAAAGTGGTTACATAAAAGATAGTATTCATTTTTCCTATCAACAGAAATATATTTAAAATAAAACATGGATTCTTTCTTGACACATCCTTGACACTATCATCATATCTTGTACCATTCCTTTGACTTGTGAAAAACATTTCAAAAACTTGGGATGAGCATAAAAAGATCTGTAAGGGTTATAAAAAGTATGGAATGGAAACATGAGTACATATATACATAAGAATGAAATAATACTTTACCCATAAAACATAAGCACTTTCACATACCTCATAAAATCATGAATAAATCATAGAAATCATAAGATATAAAGGTAACTTGAGGAATTCATAACATTCTTAAATAGGTAGTAATCCTCTTGGTTACGTTTGGAATACCCATCATAGTATATTCCCTAAATCTATTTGGAGTAACCTTAACGTTTAACTCTTTCGCGTTACCCTATGCATTGGAGAGCTATATCGGGCTCACCCTCCCTTAGTTAATCACGGAACCACTCGTCTTCATAATAATGCACAAGAACCATAACATAATCATAGAACATAACTTAAGTATAAAGTAAAGATAACATTCCCATATTGGAACAACAATATAACATTTTAAGATATTGAAATAATGAATCCATTCTAAAAACCATTTTCAAAACCATTTAAAACATTTAATAAAGAGATTTGTAAATCAAAGTGTCCCATACGACATTGAATCTTTTAACATTTTGAACAATTAATATCCATATAAATAAATCCTTAAAACAATTTTGAAATCATGTATATTAATGAGAAATATTTATATGATTAAATCATTAAAACATTTAAAACGATATTTTAGTTAAAGGGTTATTAACCAAATGAGAGACACATGAATACAATAATTGAGGAATAACATTTAATCAAAACTTAATAAGATCTTTCGAATAAAGGGATTCATGATATAATATCCCAAATGACAGTATATACACCATATAAGAGTGAATTGGTGCATAACAATAATGAAGTCTCAATGGAAATGTAAATTGAGATGAAATCCATTATATATATGGGATCCTTAAATTAAGGATAAATCAATCTCATAATTATGTGTGACAAATATAAATACACCCAATATAAGTGTATATTATGTGTAAAATAATCAAAGGTCATTGACACATATTCAAAGGATGACATATTCAATAACTACATGTTGAACCCAATGAAATAGAAATTGGGTTAAGAAGTTCCCTTGATAGCCTAACATCGTCACATCAAATTTTAGAAAAAGAGTTGTTGAGAGAGAAAATGGCTATCTCATATATTTGACATAAAATTTATAGAAATAAGGATATATAATAACATATCCCCACACAATAAGATGAAAATTAATAGACATAACAAAAGAAGTCTTTTAAAAAGAGGAGGATGAAATGTTCCCTTACCGATTTGGGTAACTTTCGAAACGTACACCCCATGAGAGTAGGACTATACAACATTGATTTAAATTCTCATAAACGAAATTATGTTACACAAAGAGTAGAATAATGTACATTACATACACCAATCAAAAGGAAATATTGGCAAATGTAGCATGAATCTCACGAAAACACAAAGTGAAATAAAAAGCCCCTTATGAAATTTCGGCAGCCTAACGGTGCCAATGAAACTTCAAAAATGGATTGATGAGAGAAAATAGGTTCTCTCATAAAATGAAAATAAAAATTACAGTAAGAGTAATATAAAATACCATCCCAATCATAAGAAAGATGAGCTTAAAAATAATGACATAAAAGAGTGTACTTAAAAAGAAAGAGAGAGGTTGGATCCCTTACCTCGGGTCTAACTTGACTCGATCTTTCTTTAACCTCCTGAATAGTAAACATGAGTTAATTTATACTTGATTAAGAACCTTTTTCAAGTTAATTATTCCTTTTATATCACTTACTACAATACTATTAACACTATGTAATTATTTAAGTTAATAATGGTTGTTTTGTAGATCATTGCTACATGAGTCAAAAATAAACTCTTTATAATTACAAGTTGTTCATGTGGTAAAATATATATTATATCCAGAATTATATTCATTATTTAGATATCATATATATAATATATATCCATTATATACATGAATTTATAACATTACATAACATTTAGAGGTAAGTAATGAAATGCACCTTTCATGGAGACGGTAAGTCGTACGTACGCATGAACGCTACTTCCATTTCTATTACTTATTTAATGGAATTAAAAGATAATGATACATAATAGTATTATAATTAAAGTATGAGATCATATATGATATCATTGAATCTATCCTTTATACGTACCACATATGGTATTAAAAAATCAAATCACTTTGAGGGGGCGGTAGTCCGTACTTCCCAAAATGAAGATGTCGCGTTTAACAATAATGGAAACCATAAATGTATAACATAAATGAAAAATACAGAAGCTTAATTAATTCATAAACATAGTATATATAATATATAAATATAGTGTCATCTTAATGGCCACCTTTGAGGGTGTTAAAAGAATATTGAACAATCATCGTTTCGTGAGGCAGAAATTCACCATCCACAGAAACAGTATGTTCATTAACCCTTAATTGTAGGTGTGTGTAAGTGTAGCTCGAATAATTCTTATAAAAACATACTTGTATGTTGAAGATACTGGAGATGTTACAAAATTAATGAATAAAAAGAGTTAGGGGGTTGGAGAAGCAAAATAAAACAAAACATCACAAGTGAAGACATTACCTTAAAATCAGGTATCTCACTTTGATTTGAGCTCAAAGGATTTCTTGGGAAGACTTCTGACCAAAGTGAGGCTTCTAGGAGTAAGATAGTGATGTGGAGAGACAAAATGGTCCAGGGTTGGCCGAGCCAAAGGCTTGAGTGGTGTGTGTAAGGTGGTAGAGATGGGTTCCTTTTATAAGAGGAGAGGAGGGGTACTCTTGGAAAGTTATAAAATATTACTTTATTATAAAATGATTTTCGGATTTAAAAAGTCCCACATTGATGTTTTTAGAGGATAAGGTGGTAAGGGTTCGAAATATACTCATCCAACAGGTCTTTTACAAGTGTATGTTATAGTGTTAACATTATCTTTTCATTTTACATAAATCCTTTATTAATGAGGTAATTGCTGCATCATCATGATGTCATAAATAATTTAATTTATTTAATGTATAAAAATTATAAAAAAAATATCATGATGTATGAAATCTTATTTAACTTTTTAATGAATATTTATAGTCAAAAATATGACCTGTATAACCCCATTTAATTTTTTTTAGTAAAACAACTCATGCTTGTGACATTTTTATTGTAACATAAAATAAAAAGGAATTAATGTCATTTTCCATGAAAAGTGGCTCCATGGGGTCCCCAAGTTGACCCATGGATTGTCTTGGTCGGCCATGACTCATACAATGAGCGTAGGACATGTTTCTAGGTCATTTCATATTATTAAAACATTATTTTTACCTTAAACTACACAAATTACCTCTAATCGCGATTAAAAATTAAAAGTTATTATTCACCAAAAAAATTATATTAATCCCATTGAACCACATTTTACTTCTTAATGATAACCATGTCTGTTGGATTTTTGAAATTCAAAACACAGAGGTGGTAAAATTTCATTTATACGAAAAATCAGTTTTTTAAGTACCACTTAGTGGTTTCACTATTCATCAAAAATTGATGTTTTCCAGAAAAATACCAAAAATTCACCCTAAGATATATTTGATATTCCGAATTCAAAAATAATGTCTATTTTAAAAAATTCAAAACATATAATTTAAATTAATTATTTTAATAATTAATTTCTGCAGTCAGAGCAAATAGCGTGATTTTATGAAAGAATAAGTATCAAAAGATTGACACTAGCTTAATTCCAATTTCAAGATGAAATTAATTCCAATGACCACTATTGGATTTAATGGTAAAAATATATAATAATTGGACTTTAAAACCAATCTAAAAGATAATATAATCTTAAAAATAAATTAGATTAAAAAGAGTTTTTGAATTAAAATACAACATTTTTTACTATTCATTAAAAATGAACTTTATCGGAAAAATAACAAAAAACTATACAAAGTAAATTTTGATGTCTCGATTCTAAAGAATTATTTTATTTTGTCAAATATAACACATAAAATTTTCAAAAAGTGGATTTAAGAGAGGGTCGTCATCAAAAGGCAGTTAATCAACCTTTTAAAGAATATTAGAATATTTACGCTTAAAATTGGATTCATTCACATTTTAAGCCTCTAACATTTATTGGATAAAAGTAAAAATATTTGACAAACATATATAATCATTTTTTAGTTAGTTTCGTTCATTCATTCCATTACAACGGATAGGCGTTAACTACCATTTAAAATAATATTATTTTATTATTAGAGTGCAACGTAAGATTCCCAAGAAACTCGCTGTTGCGTATTGGGTACGCCATCGAGCATAGCGTTCTATTTAAAGTAATAAAAATATTTTATTCAAAAGTATGGATAAATATAAAAATGTCATATTATTTATTTACCTAGGGTGTTACATACATACCTCCTTTTGGGAATTGCGTCCTCGAAATTTTAAAATTGGGCTTCGAAACGTCATTGAAAATCCCACATCAGAAAAAGAGTCTGTAAAAAATCACATTAAAATAAATAAAGATAAGTACAAAGGTCACCCGAGTTAACCCATACTAGGATTCCATGTAGGAAAACAAGGATATGGAGGAAATAACAAAGGGTCATGTTCTGAGGGAGAGTGATAGCAAACATGTCTAGGAGAAAGTTAACTATAAGAAAATCACAAACTTGTGATGGGTTAAACGGTATTCGATTCCCCAGTTGGAAAAGTTAACAGACAACATTTTTGTTTTAAGTTACTCTACATTGAGGAATTTATTTTTTAGCTTAACTAAATCATAATGAAACATACTTACTTGTCACGTAGACTTTCAACTTTTACTAGATTCCTTAATCAAACTCATATTTTCTCTAAAAGACAAGTCTTTAGGAAGACTTGGTCGCATTAAGAGTACTATAATCAACTTCTTGAGAATCACCTAATCCAAAAAAGATAAGTATATACTTCCCATGTCTTTAGACCTTAACCAAAACTAAAACCAAAAAGGTCAGTATGAGATCAGATAATACCCAAAAAGGATAATTCTTTATAAAAAAATCTATTCTTAATATACAAAATTTGTCAAACAATACCCAATGTTCAACAAAGACCATTCAAAATTATTAATAAATATCAGTTCATTTATTAATTTTTGATAAATGTTTTAAAATGATTCGATATAAACATCATTTTAATGGAATATACCCTTGTTTTAACAAATGAAATACCTGGTTAGTTATTAATAAATATCAGTTAATTTATTAATTATTTTATTTTAAATATTTATGGGGAAGGTGTTGATTTATGAGCTAGGGTGTGTTCATAACATTTCTTGATAATTATTTGAAAACTGTAATATAATTAAGTGCAATTATTCATAAATGGTTTTGAAAAATGACTAGTTTTTTAAAATCTGAGGTGTATCAAGTGGAAAGTATAAAAGAATGATTGATATGTTTATTTATTTGTGGGAAAATATAAACCCAAAGAAAATTCCACTTTGAATATAATGAAAAAAATTGAAAGGTGGGATTATCTAAATGAGAAGTATGTTTTTATAGATGTTGAATTGAATTGAATTAATATGACTGATAATGAGGATACTATTCTGTGGGTTCTCAAAAGTGTGAGTAAGAATCATGGTTGTTTGAAATGTGATGATAAGATATGATTTCTCATATGATCTATCTTTAAATGTATCACATTGATTATAATTTCAAAGGTTGCCCTAGTAGGCTAGGTGGGGAGTCTAAGATCGCGTGGGAACTAGTTTAGAGTAATTATATATCTAGTGTTCCTTGATCGTACAAAGGATTACCTATGTGATTTTTCCATCAGTTAGGGTATGAATTATAAGACCAAGTTCATGGGATGTGGTTTTTTATTTGTAAATAATTTCTAACACATAGACTTTTTTAGATCCTATGAAATAGAAATTAACACTATAGGGGTGTTGAATAATTATTTTTGAATTTAAAGAAAAAATAATAAGTGTTGATTAAAAATAAATTATATAGTGAAATATATGTTCATGAAATGGAATTCAATAAAAATATTTAGAAAAAAGACATATATTTATATTGGTCATGATCACAAAGATCCTAGTTCACTCCTTAACCTTTTCTATTATATGAGAATATTGATACACACTAAGAAACAAACATTTAATGGTTAATGAACTTTTTACTATCTCTTCCTTTAACAAATATCTTAAGAGAAAAGACTACCATTATAGGAGTTTAAAACCCATTAATCTATCTTAATTTATTTAGGAGTCATAAATCATTCTCCATTTTAGAGGGTAGAATAACTAAAAGAAAAGGAATACTTTTAATGATGAAAATAATTTACTAGACATTAACAAATATAATACTGATAAATAAAAAAACAATAAAAATAAAAAAATAATTAAAATAATTAAAATGATATCAATGCATGTAAGATTATGAAACTTGATAAATGTTGATCACTTCAATAGAATATGGTGGAATGTTGATGTTATTTGGTGTTCATAGAAATGGAACATAAGACATTAATATTCATCAATTATATTGGTATAGTACGAATTGTGCAACACAATTTTTTTAGAATCATTTATTATTTGATTTATATTTGAATACTTTTTATTGTATGTTTACATTTTTAATTAATTAATAATATATAACCATTAATTTAAATATTTTCATATGAGTGTTAATAAATCCAATCACTATATGCCACTTGTTAATGAATAAAAAAATAAAACAAATTCAATTACATATTATTTGAAATTTTAGAGCTCGTATATAAATAGTACATGAATTAATTTTTTTATAAAAGAATTCTATTAAAATTATTTCGAACATATTTTATACAGTTCTTGATTAGGTTTAATTTATTTAAAATAAATAAAATTACCATCATAAAGTTAATGTAAATGAATAATTTAAATACTATAGCAAACATTATTAATATTAAAATTATTAAGCTAATTAGAACCTCCTCCATAACATATATTCAACAATTCATAAAAAAATATCCTTATTATATATAATTATTTAATTAATTACTGAAAAATTTAAAACAATATACACAAACAATCAATAAAACATTTTATGAAAATGACCCTAAAACTTTGTTTAAAAAAATATAATTATTTCTATAAAATAATCAAATTGTTGCCAGACTGTCTGAGGCACAATAATCATAGTCCTTATACTTATTATGCACCTCACATTTGGTTTAAATACCATGAATGAATGCCCAAATAATATTAAACAGAAAACTATTATAATATAGTTATTATATGTTCAATTTAGTGGTAGGTCATAAATGGCATATAATATGGTGGATTCTCATAGTCACCTTCATTAAACATAATATTCTCCCATAGTAACTAGCCATGGTTGGATCACCCTAGAAGTTATGGAAAGATAGAAACTAATATCATAGTTTGTATGATAAAAATATTCATTATAATGTTACTTAACTCATCACAATAAGTATACATACTATCTCATGGAAGTTCGGATATACAATGTATGATGCTCTATTGTCCCATTTTAGAAACATGGTTGGTTAAACAACTACAATAACAATCAGCTACTCCCTATACTTCTTATGATGGGTATGGGGTTTAACACCCATTACACATTCACACATGCCTATGGTCTTCAATACAGTTATCCTACTAGGACAATTATTATCATATTGGAACATTTATCTATTACTAATGCACTCCGGAGGGATTTTACATGGCCCTCATACCGATATGGCTGGTCAAACTAGGCTTCTCTCCCATTGGGTTGATAAGTGGCCCACAATGTGGTTGAGGGATAACACTGTTTATCCATGGTTATACAATGATTATTTAATATAATCCACCAGGAAATTATAGATGAGTTATAAATGAAAGTTATAGAAATTTTTATTTAAAATATAATATTATTCATTAATAAAAATATATAATAAATAATTATGTCTTCAAAAATAATTAATTATAATAAATAAAAAAATATTTTAATTTCTCAAAACAAAACGATTAATTAATAAATACATATATTCAACCACTTACAATCATCCATTTTTTGAAATTACAAAATTAAAGACTAATATAAAATTTAAATGAAATCTCCCCATTTTAAAATTTTTTAAAAATTATATTTAAATTTAATCTTGAAATCACTCAACCTTGTAAATAATATCAAATAATTATATTTAACAAATAATAATTTTTTAGGATGACTAAAATTTAATTATTTGATATATGTAACCAAATATTGATAATATTGACCGGTATCATTAGAAAAGTATTAATTTAAAAAAAACTGTCAAGGTTCAAGAATTCAAGGTTTGAATCGAATGTTTCTCAAATTCCCTAGAATCTGAAGGATTAGTGAAAATGTCAAGTAATTGATGAGAAAATTACTTATGTGATACCCCCTATATTTATATGATCCCTCAAAATATTAAAAATAATATTCATATATATTTTCTCTACATATTTTAATACGGGTTTAGAAATTGAAATTTCACTAAAATTACAACAGAAATTTAGAATTTTATTAATGGAAATATTGAAGTCACATAGTGATTATTTTATCTATATGGTTTGTGAGAATAATATAGTAGTAGTAAAATATTCAGCCTCTTCTGTAGATAGTTCCAATCATAATTTTTTATAACCCTTGGATATTAGACCTCTACTACGGAAAATGACACATAATTGTTTTTATATTCTGGGAAAGCATACAACTTCTGAAGTGACAATAAAAATATGATTTTAAATTAAAACAATTATGATTATAATTAAATAATAAACTGATTTAAATCATCTTATTATATCTAATTACTCTTTTAACTTCATCAAGATGACTTTTGTTATGTTTTGACAAAAATATAGAACACAAAAAATATTACATTATATTTTGTCTAGAGTTAGTGAGTTACAATAAACATCCTATGATAAATCTAAATATTTTTAATATCAAATGTATTTATAGATATATCATTTTATAATTTGGAAATTGATGTCATTGGTGTTTTTATAGAAATACTAGAATAAATTGAAAACCATTTTATATATTCTATATAAAAGTTATATTGATTTATGAATATTCCTTAATATTTATAGATAATTTGTAAACAAAGAGAAAAAAATTTAATTCTCCTATTGATCTCATTTAAAATTCACTTGTTAATTTTTTATAAAAATCATTACATAGTTTATCATTTATTGAAAAAATACTATATCAGTAATATAATTTTTTATGGTTAGTATATCATTTAAAAATACTCTTTATAAATAATTATGTACAAAAATTTACCTTCAAAAAGTAAATTTGAATAACATATAGATTTACTATTTCATAACATGATCAATGATATTCTTTAAGACCATCGAATCATCTATTAAGATTGAAAAAATTGTCTTTAAGATTTTAAATTTCAAATCTAGTGATGATTAAAAAAAATTCCTTAGAAATTATACCATTTAAAGATGATCTTTTACATCCATATGAATTAATTTTATATATTGAAAATAAGAATAAGATAATATTTTTACAATTTCATCCAACATAGAAATTGGAGAAAATTTATATTTTAAATAAATTACCTATTCACGAGAATAACCTTGAGTGACTAATCTTTCATCATTTTTAGCTATCATTCTAGGTTCAAAAATCTTATTTTGAAAAATCCATTTAGATCATTTGATATCTTTATTTTTTGATAATAAATAAAATTAAACACATTATTTATTTCAAATTGATTTATGTAATCATGCATAGAATTAATAATATTTAAATCAATTTTATCATTATAAATATTTTTAGGAACAATTTTTGAAAAAATAGACGCTTCATTGTAAAGTCAAACATATTTTGTATTCTATATGCTATATCCTACATTATAAATTACTTTCTAAATTTGATGATTTTTAGGCGTTTTCCATTATTTAGGATAATATTTAGAAGATACATGATCCCCTATCATCTATTTAATAATCAATTATCATGGTCATTATCATCACCATAACGTAATTTCATAAATTCATCCTCATCTTTGTTTAAATATTATTTATTATTGTTATTATATTTTTAATGAAAAAAACATGGGTACACTATTTAATAACTAATGATAATTTTTTTATGACTCTATATGATTTTATACAATTGGATTATCCTATAATAATACCATCACCCCTTTTGTAATTGGATTGTTCTGAATTATCATTTTTGTTTAAGATTAAAACCTTGCATCCAAACAATGTAAAATATCCAACTACAAGATTAATCCACATATATTGTTCATAAGGGATCTAATTTAAAAATGATATTATATTTAATTTATTTTTAAAATGTAAAATCTATTTTTATTTATTCTTCCCAAAAAATATAATGACATATTAATTCTATAATAATTTATATTTAAATTTATTGTATCTATATATTCATTATTTATACCACACTGTTTTTTTATTTTTGTCAAAGGGGATGAAAAATAGTGTTTATATCTATTAAATTCACAAAAACATACAATTCGAAAAAACAATTCAACACATCTATCACCTATAATTGCGATTAATAATATATTATTGATGCTTTTAAGAATTTTACAAAAACCACAAAATGTTTTAAATGATTAATTTTTGTGTGATAATAAATAATACTAGATAAATATATTGTAGTGATCTAATATTAAAAATATATAGTTCTTAAAACCAACACTAACCGGTTCTTTATGTCTAAAAAATTAATTTCTAATACTTAATAAAATCTATATGTACTGAAAACGTTTATATATTTAAACAATTGTTTTCTTTATTCCCTTTAAATAGGACTAACACATAATTTATTAACATTTATATGATTTTTTAAAATTTAAAAACATGTTCATGCATTGATAGTTTAGGAAATAGTCTAAATTTTACCTACCAAATCCTCCCATTCCAATGGTTGTAATGTTAATATATAGAATTTATGCACCCAACCTTTTGTATCTTTAGATTATTAAA
Source organism: Viscum album (assembly GCA_963277665.1). Lineage (NCBI taxonomy): Eukaryota > Viridiplantae > Streptophyta > Magnoliopsida > Santalales > Viscaceae > Viscum > Viscum album. The sequence goes on along the minus strand of OY728159.1, from coordinate 830,806,981 downwards.
GTGAATTTTATAAACATTAACATTAATATTTTCAGAAAATAAAATAGATTTATTTTTTAGAATAGTACATTTATCATTTACAAAATTAAAATTAAATCCTTCACAAAAAAGATATGGTAAACATATTTTTTTGGGATTCAAACTATTAATATATTTTAATTTTGAAATTCTAATAGTTTTATAAAAACAAACTTCACCAATAATTTTAATCTAAGCATTAATGTTTTCCCTAAATGTGTTAGGGCCACCATCACATGAATTTAAAGATAAATTTTTTGAAATATCACATGTCATGTTCTAAGAGTATACAGTTTATAAAAAAATAGGTCTTAGATACATTTATGTTATATTTAATAATATTCAACAATCAATCATATGGATTTGGTACACATCCTATCTTGGGGATAATAGGATTTGTACTACATACTTTTGAAAACAAAATTAATCTAATGAATTTATTAATGGGTTTTTTAGAGAAACAATTTCTAGAAAAAATTTCTAATATTCCCAAATTATATTATAAGTCTCATTGAACACTAATTATCATAATTAAAATTCATTATAAACTAATAAAATATTTCACTATAAGTAATTTCATTTTATCTTTTCAATAAATTAATATTATTTATCATTGGTGATAAAATGTTTTATCAAAAATAATTTTTACTCAAGTTTAGTTTCATCAATGAAATAATTTTTTCGTATTTCTATTTACCCATAACAAATTTATAAATATTTATTCCAATATTGATAACATTATTTTTCAAATTCATTATATCAATTAGAATATTCTGAAAGTCTTTATAACAGTTATCAGTAAATCTAGAAGTTATTTTTCATAAAGTTTTTTTCTCGCATAAATTTATTAAAAACAATTTCAACATTATTTAAATCAGAAAAATCCAAAATAAATATTTTTTCTTATTATTTACCATTCACATCCCAAAATTTTGTAACTCTTTCAATTTTTTTCTTTCTATTTTAACAACCAATAATCATAATTCTCTTTATATTTATCATTATGTGAAAAAAAGATTATCATTTTTTTCCATTTTTAATAGCCAAACTATGATTTCTTTTAGTTATTGTTATTATAAATTAAAATTATTGTTACCTTATCATTTATTTATTCTTAATTTTCATTAATAATTTTATTATAGTGGAATTTAAATAATTTAAATCATAACCTAAATCAAATAAATATCATTTTCGTTGTAAAACAAATCATTATGTTCAACATTTATAACGGTAATTACTTGAGTGAATAGTTATTCATTTACCTTAAACTATATATTCATCATAGCATGGTTTACCATCTCTAGTTTACTTCTTGAATCACCACATGAGTCATAACTATCTGAGTTGTTCCTGACTCTAAACAATGATATATTTTATTTTCTTTTATTTATAATTCTTTATTAGGATGATTGAGTTATAAGAAAATTAATCTTAATGTGATCAATATTCCTTTACTCATATCATATTAATTCTAATTTATAATCACTATTATTAAAAATATCTTTTATATAGTTCTTTTCAAACATTCGTCTAAACTAGTCATTTTCACCATTTTCATGAGCATGAATAAATTCAAGATAAAATATTTTGTATATTTATCAAATTACTAGAACTCAGTTTCATAGGTCGAATATATTTCATTAAAAAAAATATAATTTCTATGATTTCTATTTTTATACTCCTCATCAACAATTTTTATGAAATCCACTTTACACTATAATAATAATCTTATTAGTTTATATAAGGTTCAAAATAAAAAAAATCTCTCATCAATGGGAACATTGATTTCATTACATGTTTTTTGAAGGGCATAAACATGTAATTTTCCAATTGAAAAACCTAAAGAGGCCTTGTACTAGTTCTATACTTGAAAACTGATGGAATATCAGGTTTACTAATTCTTCATATCCCATATATATGTCCTGATATTCAGCATAGAGCATTTGAATCTTGGTTCTCATGAGATTTTCAATCCCATTGTGTATCACTTGAAGTAATTTCAAAATATCATTGGTTTTCATTCAAAAAAAGATATGTCTATAGACACTTCTACTAATGGAATAGTAATTTTTTTAATTTTATAATTAAAAACATAATATAAAATGAAATTTCCTATAATTTTATTCTAATAAACTATGGTTAGCTCATATGGCTTATCCATGATCATCTATTTATCCGAACTCAACTATGTAAATTAATATTACATTGTTCTCTTTATTGTATCCATAATATCTTTCGTTAAAGAATAAATATTTTGTGGAATCCATACATCACTACAATTGACCCTATATATCTTAAAAGAAACTTTTCATTTATTCTATAGACTACTATGTCTAGTATATCACGTTAGAACATAGTAAAAAATAAAAAAATGTTTAGAAGGATTATAATAAACCGAGACACATAATATCATAGAAACAGACCCATTAACCATCCTCAAATACCAATGTATAGATCATAAGAGATGGAAATTAGGGCTAGATGGGTTAATAGTCGTTTAAAAATGTAAAGAAAAAAATATATTTTTTATTAATTTAATAATATATTGTGAGACCTAGTTTAGTGATATAAATAGTAATGTAAAAAACATAAGAATCGCGGAGATGTGTATAGGTTTAGATAAACAAGATCCTAGACAACTCCTTAACATTCACTTCACCACAAGAAGATTTTTACTTACAATGAAACTCACATTTAAGGTGTGGAAACATGTTATAGACTATTATTTCTACAAAAACGTGGAGGCACAACTAGGAATTTTACATAATCCACAATTCTTTTATATGGCATGAGATTTTATTGGTAGTCGCAACCCATTAAACCATTTATTTTTTGGAATAAAATGAATAGAATACATAATTTTTATGATGATGCTCATAAACTAAACATAATAGGATTAAAAATTTATAAATAAAAGAATAAAATGTAGATAAAATTTAAAATAAAACTATAAGATTACCTAAAGATGTAGAAGAATATGAATGTAAATTTTAATTGATAACACAAATTTAAATAGGTTGAACGATAAAGTCCTTTTGTGATCAATGAAACTGAAAAAATAAATTCATAGAGGTTTCTCAATCGTATGAATTCGTCATGTATTGTTAATCCCAATTATGAAAAAAGTACATTTTTTTAGATTTTTGTTATTGTTTTTTTTGTGTTATCACATATCTAACCTATTATCCCAAAACATCATTTATTAAATGATATTTCCATAGCCTTAATAAATATATTGACTTCATGCCACTTGTTAGCTAAAAAAATATTATTGTTACTTGTAATTTAAAAATGTGGTGCAAAATAGATAATATTTTATGAATTCATATATTTCATCAAAAAACATGATAAAACCATTTATATTATATTAAATAATGTTAATAAAAATAATTTATATAATTAAAACAAATAAAGTTTATCTAATGAACTTATTCTAAAAGAATAATTCAAATAATATAGAAAATATTTTATAATATAATAATTATAATTTTCCAAAAAATTTACAAATTATTTTTTATTAAAAAATTCATAACAATGTTCACTATGATATATATTTCATTTATAAATATGTATAATAGTAACAAAATATTACAAATATTTTAATGAAAAATGTTATGAAAATGACACTAAAATTGAGTGTTGTAAAAATATTTTTTTTCTAGAAAATATTTAATAGGGTCTATATTACCAAATGAGGAACAATACTCATAGTTGGAATTAACATTGTGCACATAATGTTTTTTATATGGATTATTAACCTCATAGTCGGTATAATTCCCATGATGCGTGATCAATTTAAAAAACATATATTCTTTAGAAAATATATACGAGAAGTTCTATTTCATGGTATACTATACATTAAATTTTATATAGATGAATCTCATGACCACCTTCATGATAATTAATATACTTTCATGGTAAAATTACATGGTAGGTTCACTCTATGACTCATTGAAATATGGATGACTTTTTCAAAGTAATAATTCCTTGAAAATTCACTACTAGGTGAAAAAACTCCTTATGGAAACTATACATACCACGTCACAATATGTTTTATAAATACTATAGTTCTCTCTACTATCCCTAGTCAATAAAAAGGACTTGAAATCTAATACTCTATAAAAAAAGAGCTCCCTCTTCCACTTCATGCTAGATATAGGGGATTAACACTTGTTACACATACACACAAGCATACGAGCTTTAGTCGAGTGATCCAACTAGGCCCATCTTCCTCAAGTGGGAACCATTCCCAACCACTATATCACTTATATGGTCCTATACAAGGCCCATGAACTAATACATATGGTCTATGATGGATTCTTCCCCACAGTTTCAACCAATTATACCTTATGTGGTTGGGGGAAGGCACTAGTGAGCCATGGTCTGCCATTTATTTTTTTACAAAAATCCACAAATTACTGTTAAATGTGATATTAATAACAATTATTTAAATTTTAAATTTTATGAAAACATTAAACATTAATACATGTAAATAAAAAATTATTATGTAATTTAAACATTATATTTTAATGAATCAGTAGAGATGGTAATTTATCCAAATTGAATAATTAATGAATTAATATACAGATTGAAACTATAATATTCTCTTCATTGATGACTAGGTTAACTCTTCCCTGTATTATTTCCATTTAGGCACTTTATATTTAATTATTACTATATATATATATTCTATTTTATGGTTATAAGAAAAATTGCGAAATGTTATTCTATTTTATTATAATATTTTCCCTTTAATAATATTTATACTAAAATTTATGAATGTTTTATTATATGATTGTATATTGTGGTTTTTTGGGAAATTATTGAAAATGTAAAAATTGGTTTTATCATGGAAAACAATTTGAGACATGGTTAATGGAATATAATATAAAAACTACATTTTTATATTCTAAATTTCAAATCATAATGAAATGTAATTTATATTTATGTGTAATTCATTTTGCCGATCGGTGTTGACCAATTGGGTTTTATATCACATCTACACAACTTCTAGGTTTATCATGCTACATAGTATAGTTGATATTCATATTTATATAAGTTTGACTTCTGTGGAAGTTTATGTAGAGTTGTGTCATTTATTCATGGAGGTGGTGTGGTTTGTTTTAACCTCTTTATTTTCTTTAGTTTTACAAGTCATCTGGCTTGTTGTTCTAGAATGTTGTACGTATTTATTTTGTTTTAGTATTTTACATATCAATTTATGTCTCGTTTGGATTTTCATATGTTTTTTTCGATTTATATGTTTATTTTTCGTTGTAATCAACCCAATTTGATTATTTTTTATGCATGGGAGCTTTTTTTGATGTAGTAGGGATTATGAACACCCTATAAAAAATAATATTGTGGGATTGGGTGTCTTGTTTGGTGTACCCTTGGCTGGTTTAGGAATAATTGTTATCCAAGTGGAAGGTTTGGTCTTATTTGTTATGATATATAATAATTGGTGGTATGGGAGTCAAAAATATTGTATTTAGCCAATTAAGGGATCATAATCACCAACAATAAGAGTTGAATATTAAGTTACTAGGGTTTTGATGGATGAGAATGTCTCCAATTCCATATCGGTTCATTGATATTTTGAGACCATCATATCTATTTGATATTTTTTTGTGGTTTTGAAATTTCATTATCTATCTTTAGTAGCTCCGTATATTGGAATGAATATTCTTGGGTATCTAGGGGACTCATTTTTACTATTCATATCTTGGAAAACTATGTTTAGTATATGCAGCCAACCTAAGATGAATTCCTTTTGTTTGTTTCAGGATTATACTGTGGTCCTCTAAAAAATATATCGAAATTATCTATGATTTTTATTTACTAAAAATTATATAAAAAAAAACTAAACATGGTTTTTTTAAATGATGTTTAAAATTTCATAGAGTTTTGATAATTTTTCCCAATCTTTTGGATCTACTTTCATAAATTTTTAATTTTCATTCAAAATGTTTCAAATAAAAAATTATGTTTAGTTTTAGTGTTGCTTTATTATATCTTTTAAATAGCATCAATATTTTAGAAAACTTGTGGATATTCTAGGTATGATATTATATTTATTATAATATCATTATTTTCATGTAATTAAAATTTCTATTTTTAGGAATATTATATTTTGTTCTGGTATGATATACATAAATATCTCATGTTTATATTTTCAAACATCATCATACAGGGTCCATATTGTATGAATTATAGTAATTTTTATCCATTTAAATGATAATTTTGGTCAGTTAATTTGTCCTAATATCCGAGTGAAGAATTCACAAGGTTTATTTATTTTTTTGTATTTTATTTCCCCTCATTAACATTTTAATTTTAGGAGTGATAATTTTAAATTATTAATAATTATTTACTGATATTTTAAAACATATTACATTATTTTTGAATTCTATCTTGGGTATTTAAGAATTCAGTTTTATTGCTTTTCTCACTATCTCTCCCTTAAAATTGATTTGCATCTTTTGATGATTTTTTTTAAGAGTCTAAATAGGAGGTAAAAATTATTATAGTAGAGAGACCACCATTTTTAGGAATTACACTGGGAATAGTTATATCCCCCCGAATTAGTGTGGTTATTTATTTTAGTTTTTATGGTAACTAAAATGTAATACTGGAGAGATGTTGAAAAAATATAAATGTTCAAAGTTATTTTTCTTTCTATCATTTCTGGAGACATATTTTTTATATGATTACATGTGTGTTGTAAATTTCCAATCCTTTTTTATAGGGTTTCTCCACTCAAATTTTGGGAATTGTGAATTTTTTATGATAATTTTTTTCATTTATTTATATATAAATGTTTTATTATGTGTTAACGTGGTCAGGAGTAATTTCGATATTTTATATTGTTTTTACTAGAATATGCTTGGTCTAATATTTTGGAAGCATAAACCGGAGATACCCTCATGACAGCTAAAATATTATTTTTTTGTTACTTTATTGGAATGAATTTGTTTTAAAAATTTCAATGATTCTTTACAAAATATTCCATCTATCATGTTGCTTAATTTTCATTAATGTTTTTCTTGAGGTGGTTATCTTTTCCAAACTCACGTATCATTTTGTTCTATAAGTTTTAGCTTGGATGGTGATTTTGGTATTTTCTTTAGGATACAAATATTTAAATTTATCACCAATTAAGTTGTTAATGACCGTTGATCTGGTTTATAATATGCCTTTGTCTTATTAAATTTTCTTTTTAGAGTTTATTTGTATTTCTGAGTCAATTTTGTTGGTTTTCTCATGAAATATTTTTTTATGGATCAATCATTTGAGGTATTATCTACTAATAAGATTTTCCTTATTATTATAATATAGAAATACATTCATCCGTCCTCAAATATAGATATGTATTATGACTCACTTTTTGTGATTAGGGTTTATTATGTAACGTTTGTTGTCCTTTAATTATTATTATTATTATTTTACTCACATCCTGATTAACCATTTTTCTTTATTATTTCAATAGGTATAATGTTCCATAGTGTTAATCTAATGACATCCAAATAATTCATATTATTTTATATTTATTATATAATGGGTTCATCAATCATTGGAAAGATCAGGGTACATTTAATTATAGTTTTTTGATCTTTTATGAAACATTAGTTGGACAGTGGTTGTGGTTGATGTCTTGGTTTTCCATTATTTACCCTAAAAACCTTGTGTAATTACACCACAAATAGTTCATGGTGTGGTCTTGGGTGAGGATCACTGGAGGACTAGTTATGCACTATGGCCAATAATCATGTCTATGACAACTATGGTGGATGTGACACGAAAAAAAAAGTCCAGGGTTTTCCGTTATATATATTCATCGAGAATGTTGATCATTATGAATAGTAGTGACCAAGGCCTCCATATTATTGTGGAAAAACCACCATTATATTTTTTTCATATTTTTTTTATCAATTCCTTGGTTGGATTTCCCATTTTGGGGAGTTAAAACTGTTGAATAAGGCTCACAATATATTTTTTGAATGGGTTCTAATTCATATCATGACTCTATTGTCTATATATTAAGAATATTTTTCATTGTTTTTCTATGGATTCCATTATAGTTGATTCTATAGTATATTATTGGGAAATCATTATTTGTTCCATCTTTTGTAATAGTTAGTTTGGTTCCACTCATATTATTTCTTTTTCTTTCTTTCTCGGTGATCAGTGTGAAGAAGTTAGTGGATAGAATTCCAGGATCATTATATGGGTGGATTATTTTAATAGGAAATTAATTTTTTTATATTTTTTGCATAGGGAGTTATACATTGGGTAATATTAAAGTGAATTCATTGGATTTAGGTCTTTTATTATTGTCATTGAAATATTCTCCATTGTTGTATGTGGATATTTTTAGATCAATTAGAGAGTTCCAAGGGATTAATATGAAATCCTTGTATTTTTTTGGAACTATCTCCTTCTTCTACTTGTGTGTTTTGTTTAATTGGGCGAAACTCATAGTGGATTAGGTATGTTTCCCAATTTTCTAGCATTAAATTTTAATCTATAATTTCATAGTATTTTATCATTTTTGTTCAATTTGTTGTAATAGTTTTCTATTATATAATGTTGATATAATATAGAATATATTTTTCTTATTCATTTTTTATAAATATAATTGAGGATTTTAAATATGATTTGATATAATATAAATTAATTCAATGAGTCCGTGTTTTAAAAATTCAAATATATGGTTAGATGTTGATTTATTTCCCTGAAATTCATTATGACTGTGACATAAAAATTAAATGGAAAAGTATTTTTTTCTAGGAAATAGTATGTTTAACCTTTTTCAATAAATATATTTCAAATTTTGAATTTCTTAATATGAAATATTTAGAAATGTTTTTATAAAAGTAATTGTATTGTTTTGAAAGACTTTATTTTCCTAGTTAAATGTGGAATGGTTTTATTATAACATTAAAAAATATATAATAAATTGAAAACCCATAAGACATTCCATATATGGATTATTGTATGTTATGGATGGTTGGAATATTGGAATGTGATATCCCTTTTTAATGAGGGTGAATTTAATTTCAATGATATGATTGATAAAGGTGATGTTTTTATATTGGTGTTTAGAGGAGTCAGTGAGACATATTGTTTTTTGAAAATTTGATCATATGATGAGATTTATAGTATAATGTTAAGTTGAAATGGTAACATAAATTTGAATTTAGTGGGAATAATTAGGTGATTAATGTGAATTTTATGTACACCTGCACAATATTTTGGAATTTTTCACTTTCTTGTGGCCATAGGTGGTGTATAGGTTAACCAATTGTATTTTCTTGGTTATTAGGAAATGAAGGAAATGCTGATTATTTTTGTAGTATTTGATTAAAGTGTATTTGTTTTATGATATACAAAAATTTATTTATTGATTACCATGTTAACATTGTCATATATGGTTTCCCTTTAGCACCACCTAATTTAATGGTACCAATATATTTATATTTTTCCCATGTATGGTTATTTGGAAAATTTTAAAATGATACCTGGATTTACTTTAGATTTTTCCTTTAAATATATGTTATATATAATTTTGAATATATATTATGATAATATAAATTTAGTATTTATTTATAAAAATCTTATATTGAAGAAAATTGGTGCTTTTATGGGAAACTATTTAACAATATTTTAATGGAAAGCGTCATAGAAAATATTAGTTTAATATTAATTTTTTAGGCATCTATGAAATAGGTCTTATTAAAAAGTGTTATCTCTAGGGTTAGTGGGAGAAAACATTCATGGATATTAGCTCATTGATACATCCATGTTTATCAGGTTGCACAATTTATCGGATATTACCATACTACAAGGTTCGATTTTTGGGGGAGTAATTTGTGGAATTTCCAAATTTTAACAATGTGGTGTAGTAATTTATTTTATTATTTATTATTTTATCATTTTTCTTATCCATTAGCCTTATTATTCAATCTATTATACTCTTGTTGGTTATATTACTATTTGATATCTCAATTTATAACTCATTTGTATTTTCCTTAAGATGTTTATTTTATAAGTTTAATCTTTAGGGGATAAATTGTTGCCATTTAGTTATTCATTATAATCTAGTAGTTATCTTTAGACTGTGGTTATTGGAAATTAACTGTATCCCTTTCCATGGCTGGATTGGGTGTCCTTTTTTAGGATAACATTGGTTTCTTCATGACATTATATTTTGGGCATCATGATTTTAATCAAATAAATGGTTTCAATTTCATTAGAGATTGTGTATATCATTAGGATAAATTAAGCGTTTACAAGTTAGGGTTAACCAAATTTTCAATGGTATACATAACCCTTTATGATGGTATTTATTTAATTCTACCATAATAATATGCATCTATTTTGGGTTCAAGTTCAGATAACATAATTAAACATACTATTAATAAGTCCACATATAGGATTAAAAAAAATTTAGGTAAATAATTTAATATGTTGTGTTCTTATACATTACATGATTTTTTAGATACTGAAAATTTTATGTTTCTATTGAACATATGAATATATAGTTAATCACAAATAAAAATAATGATTTAATATTGACATGATCTTCACTCTATATCTTGGTGAATGTTCCTTTGTTTATAAAAATTGGATAAAAAATCCCCGGTATATTCATTTGTTAATTCCCAATCTCTTTATGATCGATTATGTTGGATTTGAATATTATTTGTTTAGATAAACTATTAGTAATGTTTTCATGGAAAATACAAATTGAAATGTATATATTCATAAGTAAATGTTATTTTTAAATGATATTTTCTCTCATGGATAAAGGATATGTCTAGTTTTTAGATCGCAATACTAAATGATATTGGGAATTATATATATTTTCATAATTTTCATTGAAATTTTGGAACTCTAATTTTGGGAATGATTTATGATTTATGATAAATCACTATTCAATGTTACCTAAGTTCAACCAACATTGTTATATAATAAACTATGAGTGATATTAGTTTATATGGGTCTAAAATAAGATATGTTATAAGAATTATTGGAAAACAAGATAATTTTATAAGGCGAGACATCTTGAGGATAAATATTTACAAAATTATTAATGATAATTATATTTTAATGATCTTCATTGAAGTAAATTAATTTTTTTGTAATGTATGATTCTAAAAGGAACCATGTAAATAATGATTTACTAGAAAATACAGAAACTATACCAAATAAAAACCTAATGAGATAATGTATGATGTGAGATGTCATTTTATTAATCCAAACTAGTTATCAATAATTTTAACTAACAACAATAATATAATTAAAATCCCAATGACACTAAATAATAGAATCCTAGAATATCATATAAATTTGGGGAAAAAAGTGACAATGACAGAATATTAATATCCCTATATTTTAAAAATTATTTGATGAAGCATGAAGAAAATTTTCATAAAGGGATAGTTCAATGATATAAGTGTTAAGAAAAAGGACATCAGACTCACAATTGTAAGGGGAAGCGCAATGATACAAAATTCTATTTCATCAATTACAATTTATCTGGTAATAATATGAGTCAATGCATGAATCCAAGGGCTAATAGGGGAAATAGAAAAAAAAATAATGTGTATAATAAAAATCCTATAACAACAACTACTAATGTAGTATATAAATTTTAATTCACTCTACAGTTCATACTCTTCTATCTTATGTAATTATTAATTTAAAATTGTACATTGAGTTCCAAATTATACCCATTGAAGTTTGATTTTTATATGAATCATTTTTAAGGAATGTTAGAAAGTTATTCTATTTGGTTTTAGATATTATTCAAATAGTTTATTTCATTGTGAAATTAGGAATGGTTTAGAACTCTTAGATAAATTATTATAATAATTTATTATATAGAAAAACATAATTCAACATCCAAAATAAACCCATGATCATCTTGAAGCATATAGTTAATTTATATTTTCATTTAGAAATTACTCTTATATAATTATTCAACTTTCTGTAGAAATAATTATTTAAGGGGGGAATATTGAAAACAAAAGATTTAATATATTATTACCTTTAAATATGTTAATGTTTTCAATAGCTTTCTCTACATGAAAAACTAAACTAAAATTAAAGATTTATATGTTTATACCACTCAATCATGGGTGAATAGACGACATTTAAAAGGATTAATGTATTTATTAAATGTTTATATAAATATAACAAATACCTCTTTTAATATGAATAAATTCAATTTGTATAAATAAAATGAAAAATATTATCATTTAATGATTATAAATAAATATTTCAAAACATTTAATTTATATAATATGTTTATTTATATTTAAAAAGAGTTTTTATTAATGATGAAAATATATATTTGATATGAAAACATTGTTAATAGTAAATTAATTTATTATTAATAAGAAATATGACTGAAAATTGTAATTTTAAAAAAATACATATTCCCTTATAAGAAAATGATTTTATTATATCTCATGTTTATATTTAAAAAAATACAATTTAATATCATAAAATTTGAATTTGAAAAAATGACGTATATTATTTGATTCTTCTTAGTAATAATTTTTAAAATGATTTTTTGATTTTATATAAAGTGATTTATTTTCCAGGATAATATTGAAAAATATTGTTTTAACTAATAACATGTATTTTATTAAATTATTTAGTATATATGTTTGAATTGTAAACATGTGAAATTCATTCAATGGGAATATATATTTTATAGGTAAATTTATAATTTTTAAAATGAATTCTTAACATTTAATCCCATATATGATTTTTAAGAAAATGATTTATATTTTCTAAAAAAAAATTTATTACATTATACAACTTTGATTTAAAATTAATTATTATAGATTTAAAATATTGTTTCAAATAAAATTCATTTCAAATTTAAAATTATTGGGTCCAATTAATATAATATAGAACACATTGTTCTTAGTAAAAATAGTTAAGATAATTTAGGAAAAAAATACTTACTCTGGTAGAATTTATCATTGTAAATGTAAAAATTCAAGAATTAAAGGGAACAAGACATGATAAATATTTTTATAATATTTATTATATATTGTATTCATTAATCCTATATATTCCCCAATCCATTATTTCTCAATTTTTTATCAACATTACTTCTTTAAAATTTTCTTAAAATATATTAAGTTGAAATATTTACAAAAAAAATATTTATCCCCACATATAAAAGGGTCCACTCCACCGGAATTCATGAAACGCTAAATATTCATATGATTTTTTGGTAACCCAATTTTCATTCATTTATATTTTGTTTTTCATTAGATCTTATTTAATAAGAGTTTGGTAAATTCTACATATTGATTATATAATGTGTTATTCTCTCATTAAATAAATTTATACTACAGATCCTTTTAAATTAATTCATTCTTCTTTTATAATGTATTTTAAAAGAGATATTGATAAATCAAGTTTTATATATTTGAGTTATATTTCTTATCACGGGTATATCTTTTCTGTAATTGGGTTATACCACCATAACATTTTTTTATACCATATTTTTTAATTTTGATATGAATTTTTTAAATACAAATGAATGTTTGGTCACTTTTTTTGGTCTTAGTATAACGCAATTCTATTTTTAAAATAATAAAAATATTTTTCCATTCAATTGAGAATATTTCTTAATTCTCTTAAAACTTATCTAGTATATAAATTATTACTTTTCAAAGTATCCATTATTTTAGATTGTTTTAAAATGCAAAAGTTTCCAAATTATTTCACATCTCCTTTTCAAGAGATAACATTGATTGAGACATGATATTTTTATTTTTAATCATTATTATAAAAATTAAAAAATAAACATTTCTGTTTTATCTTCCATTTAACTTATTATGTACCTAATGATTTTCTCTAAGGGTGTTTATGTTTCATGATTAGAAAATAATATATATACATATAAATTAGGTTAATTCAAATCATGTAATAAAAAATTAAATTAATGATCAATTCTTTTTTATACTATTTGAAGAATTGTTTTATGGTGGTATTCATCATTTATTTCAATATCATTATATATTTACCTTAATACACTATGACTATGTTATTTTGAAACCATAAATTATTCATCTGGATATGTTATGATTATGATATATAATTTCATTCATAGTAAAATTGATTTTGGGTTTTTATATTTTTAATACATTACAGATGATTATTGAGAGGATATAAATAAATTGTTTGGAAATCCACTGTATTTATCTAGATAATTTATCATCATGTTTTCCATTATACTAAAATGGGAAAATTATTAGAGTTATATAAATTGTTATTCCAATATGGATGATTATTTGAAATTTTACTATGTATTGTTTGAACATCAAACTTCTTTATTTGAATGGGTAATGATAAAGTTTTCTCACATATTGGCATGAGTTAATTTATTGATATTCTGGATAACTATTGATTACATACATAAGTTGATTATATATTAACATTCTAAGTGTATTAGTACACATGTTTAAATTTTTTATTCATTATTATTTTCTTAGATAATGGTTTGAAAAGTATTTTGACACTTATCATTAATGAAATGGACTTATGGAGATGACATGTGTGAACTAGAATTATATATCCCCATGATATATCAATATGTCTTATGAGACATAACATTATGGGTTATGATGTATATATCTTCCCATAATATGATACATTCTTATTACTAATTTTTTTGAAGGAATGTTTTTGATATATGAAAGTATGAATTCCATCATTATGATAGCATTATTATTGATATTTTTTTTCATTTAATGTTATGAATATTTTATACAATCAGTTTTAGTATATTGTATAAATATTCAGAGTATTTTTTAGATTATATTATAAATAGCATTTTTATGTAATTGATTTTTACTGCTATGTGTTTCACCAATTGAGATATTGATCTCACCTTAAAATGTTTTATAAGGCGGGTGAAATAAAATAATAGTTATTTATTTTTTCAACAATGTTGGTTATGTTATAATTTTATTTATGATAATCATGTTAATATGTAATTTATTTTTTATGGAACTTGAAACTTGAATTTCAGAATAAGGCATCATAGTTATCATCAGCAAACGGGGAATGTAATATGGCCTCGAAATATCCATGACATGACATGGTGTAATTTCTATCAATAATTATTTAATCAATGCAGCTACTATTTGTGGTTATCCGATGTACTCCTAGGGATATTTATGGGTCATAATTATCATTGGAAAACCCATAATCCTATGGTCACCATTCGTTATTGGTGAAATAAATAATATCATAAATATTATTGAATTTTTACTTTTCTCTTGTGTGAATTGATTGGATTTTTACCTAGTTTAGATTTAGTTCATAAATTATATGAATGGAAAATATTGTAACCACATATATTACATTTATTTAGAGTAGTTGTTGTTAAACTAATTAGTGAATAAACATATTTACCATCACATATTTCTAGTTGATTCAAATCCATTTATAATAATAATTATACTTGTACTAAGAGTCAAAAGTTTCAAATTGGGATTTTTTCCATTTAAATATATGAATTTAATATTATATTAATATTTAAATCATTATAGTTTGATGATGGAGAAAAATAATTCATTTTAAGATAATATATTCTGAAAATAACACTGAATGTTTTATCCAGATAGATGATTGTGAAACCAAAGTTAGAGACAATGTCCCAAAATAGGACATTCAATATGATCATTCTGAGGGGGTTGCTTCACCCTGTTAAGGGCCACTAATATTCAATTTTTCTAGGGATAAATCATTCCTGTTTAAACAAATTATATGGATTTTTTGGATTAGGATAATGTTCCTTATAGAGTTGTTGTATATGAGTACTCTAAAATCATCAATTTCAATAAGATTTACTATCAATTTCAGAACTGTGACGTGACTTCATATCATATCTTCCTGATCATGTTTTTATGATTAAGAAACAAGTTTGGTATTCATCTGGATTATTAGAAGCATATTATTCCACTACAATGGAAACTCGTTATTTAATTACTATGTTCTTTAAAAGGGTTTTTTCAAAGGATTCATGACGGTAATATTAGGGATGATGAATATCTAGGATTTAACTTTTTCTAGGGAATTTATAATACCACTTGATAAAGTAATATTTTTGAGCCATGGGTCTTTTATTCTCAGTTGTGAGATTATATTTGAATTTAATCCCAAGTGTACATACATGTTGTGTGAAAGAGTTATATTGAAAATTAAAATATATCTCCATTTGTGGGACATAATATGATAACCTGTATATATCTAAATTATATTGAGTAGTTGGATGTGGATCTCCCATCCTGTCCTCTAATAAAACTATATGTTTTCTTTGCACTAGATGATCCATGAGTTAATTACATATCTTTTTGAAATTTTTTGAGTGTATGTTTATGATTATTTTCTCTATATATAAAATGTGTTGGGATTTTTCCCAAGTTACATGATCTTAATTATAAACTACTTCTATTTTCCCATCATCCTCTACAACACCAATCTATCCCCTAGATTTTTACTTTAGAATTCAGGATCATATTCACGCTTAGATTCTTCTTCAGAAAATAGGCTAGTTAAATTAATTATGTATCATGACTAATGTAATTATTATACATTTAATATGGGTTTCATTTAGTTATTTTATAATAATATTCCTAATTCTAGTGTAAATATGTCTTGTAGAGTTTATACCTAGTTATGGATAGGCTACGATTAATATTATTCTTCTTCATGAGCCTTATTTCCCAATTGTTGTGTTTTCCATCATTTGTAATTCAGGGATACTAAAATTACTAGTTCAATTATTTTTTATGTAATTGTGGTCCCAAATTCCATACTCAGTTATTCAATGACTATGCATTGAGATAGTTTGAGTATTTATTTTGTCATCCAAACGTCAAATATACTTGTCTATGTTCCTTGGTATAGTTTTCCCACTCTTTATTTATCTATAATAATACTGGAGACACAAGCTACCTATTAAATAAGTTTTCTATTATTAAATTCTCCATATTCAAAAATATTTGACACTATATCCATGATGATTATTATGTATTAAATTTTATATCCCATCATTAGGTTATATGAACAATAATCGTTGAGGTAATTATGATCGACCTCCATCATATTTCTGATTTAATGGAATTTGAGTAGATTGTTTTTCAAGGCCCTAATGATGTACCTTATAAAGTTTCCCATATGATAGAATAGTTATTATTTATTATATCATAAAAATAAGATTTATTTGATCCTTCCTCCCCTCCTATAGAGGATCCTCTTGTTTTGGGGTTATTCGGGGATATGAGGTACACAATATTGGATAGACCATGGAGATGGATTCTGTAATAATTCATGATTTCTTGTGACTGTCACCAAATCTACCCTATATGTATTTCATTAATTAATAGTCAATCATGGGTTATGAATTGGACATGATATGGATTATAGTATCTCAAATTAATAAGTTTATTTAATGTTATTTATAATCCACAAATAAAATTTAATGCTATGATTTGTTTTTGAATCTTTTCAAAGTTGTTCTATAATAACAACTCTACAACATACAATTATCTGAATTCAAAATATATGGTACATGTAATACCATTAAATATGACAATACAATATATATCTCTTCCATTATCACGTTTTTTGTATTGGAAAGCTCAATGATTGTTTTCTACCACAATATGGAGAAGAATTGATAGTTGATTTAGGGGCATAAATATTTTTACTTCTAAAATTGATATCATAAGGAGGTTACTATATTTGCAAATATCCAAAAAAAAATCTGTAAAAATCATATATTTTTAGATACTTATTTCTACTCATGTGTTATTTTAATGGGACCACAATGGGATACAAAATGTGTTTGGTTTTTTGGGATCACCAACATCATTAATGGTTGTTCAAGCATGACTTCCAAAGTTGGGAAGAGGAGGGGTTGAATCCACCATCTCAATATAAGGTATTCTCATTATTTTTATCAGAGAAAAAATTAAATGTATGGCCTCTATCCCAATGAAGGTGTATATTTTATAGTCAATTAACCTAGGATATATTTTTTACTAAAGGATGATTTATTATTACTAATGGGTGAGGATTGATATGACCTATATGTTTGTTATTATTAGTTCAAACACATCTAGATCAATTTTTTATAATTTTCATGATGATATGAAACCTGAAATCCCAGTGGAGAGAAATAATTATAAGCCATAAATTTCAATTTTAGTAAAACCGGTGATTTTCACCCATATTTGTTAGGATGGACAAACCCTTCTCCAATTTTATACTATTTCTTTCTTTCTAAAAAGAACCAAATATGGGTGATACAAAATTTCCCATTATAAGATCTTATTCCAAAAATAGGATTTCCCCTGAGTATCATGGAATTGAACCATTTTACATTCACTATATTATATTTACATGGTTCCATTTTATCCTCAATAAAATGTGCTTCTTGTTTTTTGATGGATAAACTCAGATAACATCACTTCATTACACGAGTCTTTAGAGAACATTGGTTGTATTGGTGGTGTTTGGGTAACTGGTTGAACCAGGTTCTGATCCATTATCTCATATTTAGTATGGAAAAACTCCTCATATAGTGTGGTGATAATCTCAAATTTAATGATCACTCTATCATCCTTTTCTATTGGGTCATATTTTATATCATCCATATTAGTATTAATAACATTAATTAATTAATTCTGGTTTGAGAAAATAATGTCATAATTCACCTATAAACTGTATAGAGATATAATATCCCACATATATTATTTGAGGGATAATTTATATTCCTTTGTGACCCTCTCCTTCTTTAAAGGTAATTTGGGCTTATTACCCCTTCAATATTTGATTCCTTCAACAAATTATTCCCCAAGTATTGGTTTATTAAGAGTAACCAAAAGGAGATTAAAATGAATATTATTGAGAATGTAACAAATAATGAGGATATTTCTGGAATTTTATAAATGGTAGAGGAACATTTATTGATACATCTCCTAGACAGATGAAAATTAAATCCTTTCATGTGGGAGACTGTAATGATATCAATTTTTTCATCCCTATAGGGTGGGGTGGTATAAATGTTTTCACTAATACCATTATATATCACTGGGGGTTTAATTATCAAAAAGGTGGTGGTAGTGGTGATCTTAATATGAATTACCCCATCCACTCATTATAAGGATGATGTGTTCCTTCCTCAATTATAACCTATATTTATTGAGGATTTGATAATCCTAGTTGAGGTGGGGGTGGTTGATATTATTAAAAAACCACAACTTTGTGTGGTAGGATTGTTCTTTATTATTCTATGTAGTTTCTCTTCTGTATTAATTTTAAAATGTTCAGGAATTTAAATTAGTATGGAATAGGTACAAAACATTTTCTAGGGATGAGAAACATTAATCTACATCTTATCCTATAACTACATTCCCAATTTTTTCTTGGGTGAGGCCATCTCAAACTTCTTAGTGGTATGATGTTGTAACCCGGTTATGATTTCATCTTAAAAAGTTTGAAATTTTTAGTTATTTGAAAAATAAAAATTGCACTAACCTAATTAGTAATCATATGAACCTTTTGGTATCATGAATTGTCCTAATGTAATTATATCAAGGGATGTTTTCCTTATATGGATTCCTTGACAGGGTAGTGTAGTAAAATGTAGTACTCCGTATTCACCATATGATCTTATGAGCATGTTGGATAAAGATGTTTTAAATACCTGTTACCTTAGATTCAATATATATATTAAAACATGATAACTTTTCTTCTACTATTTTCCAGATATTGTGGATCATTCCATCAAAAATTATATCAACTCAACATGGTGGAATGGATCCCCCATCACATGAAGATTAATTGCATGTTACTCCTAAGGAATATATTATTCGACGTGATCTAAATTATTTTTCCAAAGGTTTATAAATATATAGTGTATACATTCTAATTTTATTTCCTCAGGAACCTCATATTGGGTGATCGTTATGGTAAAAATCATGAAAACAATATCTCTCATGGACAACTCTCTCCAAATATCAATTTATTTTTCATTATTCTCCAAGTTATATTCATTTACATAATCAGAAGAAAAAGCTCACTTTTTTAGGGTGACAATTTTTGTTCTATGGTAGGTAAACATGATCATTGGTAAGCCTTACAATCAATTTACCATGATAATGGATTTTTATCGGCTTATGGAGAGCTATATGCAGTTGACCCTAATTTTTTATGTACTTCTCTAAAAAATGTAATATAGAAAATGGGAGGATATCATGGTTTCAGTGAGATATTGTTGTGGGTAATAATTCCACAATGGAAATTTGGGATAGAGTCCCCATTTTCCATATTTATGTAATTATGGGGAGAAAATCCATTGTGAATATTACCTCCTCCTTTTCTTGAGTATTCAAAAGATCATTTGGATGTTTTTTATGGGAGGTGTCTGGTCAAATTAATGATATCATTAATTAGAGTAGGAATATCAGAAGTCTGTTGATCTGTATGTGAATTCAATCATTGATTTTCACTGGAATTTCCTTGTTAAGGAGTTGGGTCGTACATAGATAGTGGGAACATGTATGGACTGTAACCCACTTTTAGGTTCCACGAGTGAAAAAACATGTTAGTTTAACTCTCTATTATTTACTTGAATATATACCCATTTATGCGTAATAAATATATGGCTTCAAATTTAAGTGTAGTTGTCATGGATATAATCTAGCCCCAAAGAGACTACTATAATATGACGAAAAACCATGGATGGAATAGGGATATTCACTCAATATTGATTTTATTTATTTTTTATAATATACTAGTGATCAAATTGAATGGGAGAGAATATATGCTAGAATTAATTTATATTTATGCTAATAGATGTTCTCCTTCATTTTTTAGAGTAGTAATATTGTTCTAAATCCTATTAAAATGTATATGATCTTTTGCCTATTTGAAATCTCTAATTTGATGATGAACCTCAGTTAGGAAGGGGATATGCATCCAATGTTTATTACTATTAATCATCAAAATACATTGATGATCCTCTAGAAAATCTGGGAGAATATTTCCACCCTCTGGTATTCTCTATAAGGTCAGCTGATGTGTCACCTCATCCGAAGTAATAGGAACATGGTCCTAACTCATCCTTGTAGAGAAATGATCAAAAAAAGCGAAGAAATGTTTTTGGATAATCTTGAAATTGGAGTGAGTATATGCACTTAATCATAATTTTCTTTTTTAATATGTTTTGGACCCTATGATATATCCATGATTGAGATATACACTTTTTTTAGGGGAGTAACAATTTATGTTTTAACAACATAGTTGTATTGGAAATACGAAAATAATATTTTTCTACATCCATAAATATAATATTATGGTAACCCTACTAGACAAGGAGAATTAATATTTTTTTCCATGAGTATTTATGTGAATGTTTGGATATTTTACATTGGTGATGGGAATAAGAATAATTTAATGTACCATTGTGATTTTATATCTGCACCAGCAAATATCATTATTGGTTAATAGAATATAATAATATTTTTGATGAGTATGATTCATGATATGGTCTTACCATTCTATTTTTCGTGGATAATCATGTAGATTTATTCAATCTATGTTGGGAAATAGGTCTACTTTTGTACCCGTTCTACTATTGGAGTATTTTTATAGGATATATATATGAGGGTGTAAGAATATATAATTTTTCTTCAATTTCGATGAATATTTTAATTATCACTCAATGGTAAACATAATGTTTTTTTGGATATTATGGTACATCCATGAAATAAAGGTGGACATCATATGTGGGAAAAATAATTATGTCATATCCATACTATTCATAAGTATATGCTAACTAATTACATGAGGGGAATAATGGAATATAAAAATCTAACAGTTGGTGTGGAACACTATGCAAGAATATACCTTCAAGGATCCCTATCATGAGTTAGTAGGCTAGATATCTAGTGAAAAACCTACTCAGTCGGCATTTGATGAGTAGGATTTCTGAGAAATTTGATTTTTTTTATTGAAGAGGTATCATTACATATCACTTCTTGAGTAGAGGTGTCATGGGATGCTTCATTAATATAACTTAACATAGTTATCTATGCTTTATAATATCATTGTTAAAGGATATCAAAACTAGTGGAGGTGAAAATGGGTTCCCCATGTCCAACCACCATCCACCTGTGATGACTTTATTCATTAAACATAAAAGGTTTAGACTCTCCCAATTGGCCTCCAAGGCCAGGATGGTATCGTTGTAGTTTTATTCCATAATTTTTTTGATAAATACCTATATCTAGAGAGTCATAGTGGATAAAAACACTCTATACATGATTAATTTAATTACTTTTCTAATAGATGAGCTCTAATAATGAGTATCAGATGATGATACCATTATTTTGAATCATATAAATCCCAAAAATAAATGATGAATCATAGAAAACCAAAAAAAGAATACCCCTTAGTGAATCATTTTGTATAATGATATCAAAAAATATACTACAAAAATATTATGTTAGTTATTTACAGCATACCATTTTCATGATAATTATATTGATTTTGTTACACCATTTTTGTTTTATGTAATATTTTTGTCTACAGGTGAAGAAAACAGAGGTGATGTTACATTCAAACCAACCATAAACATAATTATATGCTTCCTATTAGGATCACCATTTTTATGAGTATATTCATCAATGGGTTAATCTGATGGTGGTAATGTTATTTTGACACCAATAGTGTACATGATAATTAGATTCAAATCAAACACACCATTTTTGATGAATTTTTACCTTTAAGGGTGAATATGACATTATTGATGTTATTTTTAAAACAACCATATAAATATAATAATATTTTAATGGGGTTTATGATTTTATTATGAATATTTATTTTCAAATGGTGAAGATGATGGTGATGGAATTATTTTGAAACCAACAATATTCATGACTATTTTATTCACATTATGTTCACTGTTTTTTGTTTTGATTTATATGCACATTGAAGGGTTTAGATAATAATGGTGATGACATTTTCACACCAACCATAACTGGGATTATAAGATTCATATTTGTTTCCATAATTTTGTTTCGAAGAGGATGCATGTTTAAGGGTAATGATGAAGGTTGGGGTGTTACTTTGGCACTAATTTTCATTATGCTATTTAGATACACATAGGGTTATCTTTTTTTGATTGAAAACATTGACATGATATATTATCTATTAGGGATAATTATGAACATTATTATAGACCTTCCTTCTAATGTAATTAGGTCATTTAGGTTTCTTTCCACTGATTCATCATTATATTCATTATTATAGAGAATGGGAGGTCATATCATCACAACATTTGGGTTAATTACTACCTACTATGGTAATGTTATATATTTAATAAACATTATTAAATTTTACCTAATAATGATAATAATACTACTAGTTACCCTCATGAAATATGGATGATTGGTTATAGATCTGAATAATGAGAACACATTTGATAGTATATGAGTTACTTTATCTCATAACTAGGTTAAGAAATGGTATTTCTGTTAAAACCCCCATTATCAGTTTATGGGGAATTTAATGTCACCCTAGGATACAAATCATACTTGGTTCTAGGGATTACACCCATAATGTAGGCATCATGCTAAACATTATAAAAGGAATTAGACACCATATATTTTTTTCAAATTAATAGATAGAATTATTACATTAATATTTTTCTAATAAAGAATATTAAAATATGTTTAAAATTATAAGAAATAAATGATTAGGTGAGGGCTTCCTAATAATGGTTACTATAGGGGATTATATATGATTGGCCTTTTTTGACTAGCCTCATATGGGATATGGTTCAAATAAGGTGAATGGGGTCATCTAGTAGAAATATTTCCTACTTATCTAAGGTATGTTTCCATTATGGATATAACTATGAAATGGGGATATATTGATACATATTGGGACTGTGGGACTCCGTGCAAGGTAATATTTCATTGGGGATATAGACTATTGAGGAGAAATCCAAATAGATATTGTAATTATGTAATGTTGGTAATACATTTATGGAATGTGGGCCTTGAAGTAGCGATATTACATCATGGGGAATAATTCCGACTAAAGAAATATTTTTATGTTGGGGGTATAGAATAACACATAAAATTATGAAACCAAAGAGGTATGGGAATTTTTTTGTGATATGAATGGAATCCAATGTATCCTTTATGATATAGGATTTGGATCCCACATAGTTAAATTGTAATCTTTAATGGTCACATGATGAGACTATACCCTACAGTTCAATATCATGTGGTGTAAATGTTGACCATTAAATTTAATGTTATGTTACAGAGGCCTCTATATCATGATAAATATGAAAATAAATTATTGAGTGATATTTTAATATATATGGATTACATGGAATGATTCCATGGGTATTTTTATCCTTTTAAGGAATGTTTAATTTGGAAAATATTTCCCATTTAGTAGTATAAAATAAGGTCATGGATATAACTTATGAAAGAGTTCCATAATCATTATTATTTATCTTCACTACTTTCATAATTAGAACTTATCTTTAATCCCAAATTATTCATTTTTAGTATGACAAATAAGAGATAATAAAAGATATGTTAAATTTTACATTAATATTTCGTTGGGAAAAACACCCAAGGAATAAGACAAATATAACATATTCCATGCTCACTGATCATATTACCATCATAAAACACATCTGGTCAAATTTAAACCATTTTTGGGTCTCACATCAAAATATATCCACATCCTCCCATATATAACTATTTATAATAATGGTGAGTGATTTATATTGGAGTGGTATGGTTTCATACATGAAATTATAGGGAATATATCTATATGGGATACTGTTTATGGCCTTTTCCAATTAAATGAATATAAATCCATCCACAATCGAACGACACCCACTAAAATTCATTCATGATTGTGACCCCAAATACAAAAATAATACCTAGTTATGATCCCTATAAAGGTTCAACCTATTCGATATGGAAATGTTGATCCTCCTTTGATCATGGGAATCAATGATAAAATGGGTGTATTTTGATGTTAAATACCTAATATATCCAGTCAACTAGTCTTATAGGAGGATTCAAGTTAGATTTGCCAATGATTTGACCTCACTAAATAATATCTATATCAGTATTCAAAAAATGAAAAAATTGATAGAAAAAATTATAATAAATAATTGTTTCTAAATTTGAGATGGAATCTCTAGAATGATAGGGAGTTCATGCTGTATAATCCATGATGTGAACACCACTGATAGGCTGCTCTGTGGTTAGCTATATATCCACAAGGTTGGGTGGCCTCTGTGAGGTCAGATACACATCTATGAGGTTATGTAATCCTATTTGTGTTCATCTTTTCCACTAAGTGGTCATATCAACATATATGGGTTTGACTAACATATTGAGGTTATAATTACATATTAAATTTATCTTCACCTCCATGAGAATAGCTTACCACTGTCGGGTTAGCTCACAATTACAAATCCAGCTCAACACTATAGGGTATGATCACCTCTGTGTGGTTGGACATTATTTTTAGTAGATGCTCACCTCTAAGAGGCCAGATATCATAAGTTGTGGCGTCTCCTCACCACCATGGGTGCATGTATCCCTTCTGAAGGGGTTTATTTTCCTTTATGGTCACTTGTTAAAGGGAGTTTCTAGAAGAGTAAATCCACATATAATAATTCCATATCCTTAATTTTTCTTTTCAATTCTATTTTATTCTATTTAGGGAGGGATTTGGTATTTTATAGGCAAAAAATAATTATTTAATTCCTCAAATAGATGGTTATGATGTGATATGTCCATGAATATTACCTTGAGTTACATTATAAAGCATCGGTAGGATTTCGCCTCATCACGTGGATAGATAACATGTTTAAAGATGGACAACATGATGAATCATTGAATTTTGATCTATCAACAAATGATTATACCATTCCATTTCCCAAGGGACCTCATATAAAATCATTAACAATCACTCCATTCAATCATTATTGAATTCAGGGGGGTTTCAACATAATTGATTGAATAAGGATTTTTTAATAAGTGGACTTAAAAGGCCACCTTTGAGAAGTGAATCCCATCATCCTAGTTTTTGTACTATAATAATATTTAATTTCCCCACGGGTTTATATATTTTTAAAATATTTAATACCATTACCTATGGTGGGTGTTGATGTTCTTATATATATCCTTAATTTGGTAGATTTATGATGTTTTTGGTAATGCGGATGCACCACATTGTGAGTCAGAAATAAATTTTGGAATGACCTCATCAAGAATTAAAATGTAATACATCATCATATTTATGTAGATCCTCAAAAAATAACACAAAATTACTCCTCTTCATTATAAAGCAAGACCTCCTATATGGGAAAGGGGAAAATGTGGTGGAGTGGCTCAATGTGGTTGACCTTATAATAGAACATCATTTATGAATGTAAACTATAAATTAACATTAAATTTTTTCCATAAACCATATTTGGATCAACAACAAGTAAAATAAAATATATTGAGTCAAACTACTCCATTATAAATGTATTTTACACCATAGTAGGATGTTTTATGATACCAATGATGCTGGAAATACACTGATTTTTTTTTATCTTTATAGACCTTTCCATAAACAATTTATATAATCCAGAAAAAAAATGGTAGGAGGTTCTTAATAAAAAAACTATACTATATTATATTTTATGAAATATATATCTCTTTATGAGTGAAAAACTATAAGATATATGCATATCCAATCTGATTCATATTTGGGAATAGATATATTATTGTATACAAAGGTAACATGTATTTTGATGATTGAGGATATCATCTTCGAATCATAAAAATGTGTTTGGAACATAAATCTTGTGTTCTATAGATTTAAATTATTCACTTAACATATATTATATATAAGAATAAATAATCTCCTTAATATATCATGTAAAATAAATAAATATTTTAATAAAAAATCATTCAGTATGTAATTATTTAAAGGATTGAACACTTCATCATTTTTAACCCATGGGAATGGATTGTGATAATTATAAATGGAAATAACCAATTAATGAAGTGTGAGTTACATATATATGAATACATTTGGAAAAAATAAGGTTATTAATTTACAAAATAAACAATGCATGGATAATCAAGGAATGATTTGAGAAAAATAAAAAGTATAAAAATTGGTTTAAGGAATAGTATTTGTGATACATAATAGAAGTATATAATTTATAGAACAACATTTGGATAGTTATGGAATGATAATAAGTGAATGATGACCAAATAATTGTGAAATATTCTGTACTAACTACAATGTAAGTGCATGGATTGAAAATGGAAAGGAAGAGAGTCACATACCTCGTGAATTTGATTCTTAATTATTTATTTGTGTTCCCTCCAACCATAGAAACTCCTTTGAAATACCTATATGATTAAATGTTGGTAAACAATTTCTCAAAATATTAGGATTGAATGGAATGGGGTATATAGGTTTTTATAAAAAAATTACTATATTTGTTTATTCATTCATAGACATTTTCCCCAGAATTTTTGGATATGAAAAATGTCAAACCATTCGCATAACCATGGTTTTAAATTAGGTTTTTTTAAAATTCATGGAATGTTTTTATGAAATTTATCTATGAGAGATATAATTTTTAATATATCTTTTTTCATGATAAATATATATTTACACAAGTTTTTTTAAAATTTTCTTAATTTACATTTATTCTTCTTAATGTTACATATAGGTTTAGAAAGTCATTTAAATTCTTAAAAATACTATAAAATACTAAAAATATCTTCTTTTCTCTAAGAATCACTTATTTTTATTATTAATTAATTTTTAAAAATTTATAAATTAAAAAAAAGAAAAATGTAAAAAATGTATTTTTACTAGTCATAATAAAATAATGTATTTTAAAAAATTCTCAATCATTCACCTATCCTAATTTCAACATGTTGATTTCAAATATTATACTTTAATCTTTTAGAAATTTTTTATTTATTTAATTATTTTTTTTGACATGATTAGCTGTTTAACCCTTATAAAAATTACCATGTTTATAGAAAATCATGTTATTGATTATATTTTTAATAATATTGTTTCATAATTCTATTTCATGAACGTTTCAACTATTTAAAATATTAATTGAAATTGTATATTTTCAAAAAATATAATTAGTTTTTTTTATGGAAAAATCAATTAATCAGATTCATATTATATTTATGTGTATAAAATAAAAAATAAAACGAGATTAAAGAAACAAAACTTTAATTTAGAAGAAGTCATTTTAACATATAAAACACAAAGGTATAGATACATGGCCTCTTATAACTGTCGAATATATTATAAGGGTATGGTGTCTAATGGTGGTACTATCATGGGGTGGATTAGCTAACATTAATGTAGTGGTGTTCTCCACTAACATGAACTTATCATGTAGTTGATTCCTCTCAAGACATTATTTTTGAAGATAAACATGGGATTAGTGATGGGTGAACCCAATGATGCTACCTCCCACCAATGTTCGAATAAAAGGGATTCCAATGGAATGACCCTAATGGTTGGGTTATCTTTTGTCTATCTTTCCTAAACTATCTACTATCACTACCCTTCATATACATTAACTATAAATTTAACATTATTACCTATGGTCATATTGCCTAATGGTCATTTTGACCAATAGTTATATTGACCAACCATTAGGTAATGATCATATCATAATTCTCACTTTTCAGTATATACACTATATATAATTCAACATTCTCATACCATAACATTCACTAATTCCATTAAAATGGTTCTTTAATTCCCATAATAATGAAGATCATTTTTATAACTATGTAATTTGTGTTTAATATTTTTATTGAAGGAGTTAAATTTTTTATAGAACTCAAAAATATCATGTATACATTAATTTTTTCATTGTTAATGTTAATTTTTAAATCTACATTAATTAAATATTTTATTTTAAAAATTAATTCCTAATATGCAATTCTCTAATGAAAGATAAAATTAATTCTAAATAATCCATTATAAAATAATTTTTATTGTACTAATAATATATTTTCATGATACTATAGTAGGACTATGTACATGGTAAAGACACATCTAGTAATCACTGCTCACCTTTGTTGTGAAAATCAGGGGACCTTTCAAATGGAATATGAATTTTTATCTCATGGTTACTGATAACATACAACCATTCATGCTATATAGGATAAGAATGCATATTTAGTGCATAGTAAGTTCATTATTAAGAGTAACCTTCCATTTTACTCTTATATTTGGTGATTACATCTAAATTTATAACCTATAAATATCACAGAATTTATTAAAACATGTGGCCAAATCATGCATCATTATAATAAATATAAAAATATGATATTAATATTTTTCTCTCACTAAAATTTTCTTCCCCTTTATCACTCGTTTCATTATAATTTTCTTCAACATCCCATATTGTTCATTGACACCATCCCCCAATGTTCTCTAATAGAAATTTTATCACGATCCACATGAATAACATCATGTTAACTATTCATTTATCTTGACTTTATTATTCCCACTTATTTTAGTATCTTATTTCCACTTCCACATGTATTCTTTCATTAGATATCCATGTTTTCCAATTATATTACTATGGTTACTAACAACATAAAATTTAATTA
The DNA here is from genome assembly GCA_963277665.1 of Viscum album. Taxonomy (NCBI): domain Eukaryota; kingdom Viridiplantae; phylum Streptophyta; class Magnoliopsida; order Santalales; family Viscaceae; genus Viscum; species Viscum album. The sequence goes on along the minus strand of OY728159.1, from coordinate 830,777,219 downwards.
ATCATCTATTTTTTTAAGGATACTTCATCAATGATATTTTTATATTAAAAAAAAGTAAATGTGGCTTTAATAGATTCGATATATATTTCTCTATGTAATCAATATTTCTTTGAAACACCCCTGGTTATTCAATTTATTTTGTTGTTTCCGACGATATGATGATTTATATTATTTTTTATAGTGTATTTATAATTTTTCATCATGTAACCTTATTATTGATCACACAATGTAATGGTATTCCATGTATTTAATTTGATGTTCAGTATAAATATAGATTTATTACTATGTGGTTTTTGAAAAAGTATGTTGATGATTCTATAATTTTCAAATATATTTTGAAATTAATTTTGGAAAGGGAAATTTTATTTTAAATATGTTAATATTATTTTTATGACTTTTTCCTATAAAGTTTTGTTTCTTTGTTGAAATATTTAATGTTGATGTTGTATATCCTACCTTTTATGCACCTTATGGATGTTTAGATTCTTCTTTAAAATTTATACATATGAGTTTTTCTATGTTATGGGTATTTTTATTCGATGATTTTAACATGGGGAGCCTGGGTTATGTGATTGGGTAATTATATTGAGTTCTAAAAAAGTTTAGATTATGAGTTAGATAGTTCCCTATGTGAATTTCATTGAAAATTTATGGGTTTTTACTCGGTGATTCCATGAGGGTAACTCAAGGGTTTTCTATTGGTTTAAATTTTTTTATAGTTGTTCTATAATGATCTCTCATAACACACAATTACTTTTATTTAAATTTCAGAATGGTTAGTAAACATATTTTCCAATTTTTGACAAATGTTCCAATTTTATATTTTCATATCATGTTCTCAGTTTATTCTCTCTTATTTAATTTTTTTTCATGATGATGATAATATTATAATACCTTTCGTGAGTTCTTATATTCAATATTCTTATTTAAAACTTGAAATCACTTTTTTTTCACATCAAACTGTAGATGAATTCCTTTCCAAAAAAATATTTTATTATACAATGAGTGATTTTCAAAAAATTAGCCTTTTTGAAATGTAATAATGGTTTTCATGTTGAAAGGTAAAATATAAATTTTTGGTGGTACGCTTGTATACATTTTCCTCATACTCAACATTCACCATTGTGTTTATATATGAATTTTATTATCTTAAATAGGTAATGGGAACATATCCAAATCCTATAGTGCCATGATTTGATTGTTAGCAACTAAATTTAATAAAGAGTAGGATCATGTGGAGTATTTTTGGGGATCCACTTTTGTTCATTTAATTTTGGGGTTCATATTCATCACCAACCCAAGAAATTACCTTATTTTGGTATTTATGTTTATATTAATCTTTGGAATTACAATACCTTAGATTATGAAATGATATTTTTGTTGGTTTCTTTAAAGATTATCATGCACTATTTTTATTATCTATTTTTTCTTTATATAGTTTAATAATATGCATGGATATTCAATATATGGGTATATGACTACTGATTCTTTATTTGGAATCTATTAAAGATTTTATCATTTTATAAGGGTGTAATCATTCCTTATGATTTAAATTTATTACCATGGTATGTTTCTCTCGCCCATGGTGATTGGGAATATCGGTTTGGCTTTATGGAGGTCCATTTTAGTGACATGGGAAATTTAAATTGGATAGATCATTTAAAATTTATAATACCAGTCCTTAAATATTAAGGATTAATGGATTTTTAAATATATATCCACTAGAATTACATTTGTATATGTGAGGTAGTATATGGAAATATTTTATTCATTTAGACTCTCAATTTTCCATGGGTGGTTAGTAACCATGTCTCAAATTTAATAATTTTTTTCATGTATTTCTATATGATATAATATTATTTACCACTATTATGATGATTATTAAAAACCCAATTATATTAATAAATAATTTAACATTAAGAGTTCAAATGAGAAAAAGTAAATAGGTAGAGGTTTTGGGTACATGGTCTGGAAAACTATGCACAAACTATGTGACCTGATCATGAAACTTTATTATTAGAACTTTCATGGTTAGAACATGTTATAAAAAATGTATGACCAAACTATCAAAATTTATTAATGATGAATTTCTTTTTTCACCAACGGGAATTTATAGATTAATATTTCTTATTTTATCCTTCCATTGAGAAATTGTTGTAACATTTGTGTCTTATCATTTATAATTGAGGTTTTGTTACATATTGTTTGTATTTTATATTATGTATTTATAGATGATTCTTCCCAAAAAATATCTAGTAAAAAATAGTGAATGTGTACTGAATATTTTATATAGGAAAAAAACATGTGGACTCTATAATTATCGATTAAAACATTTTATCAATTTAATCTATGGATTGGGAAAGTTATAGAGGTCTTGATCGATTTTTGGGTGATTAAATGTTTATGAAAAATAACCCAAAATATTTTCATACTTACTAATGGTATTAGTAATATATGGAATGATTATTGAAAATCGATTAAATCATTAGACTTATTCTATACCATGAGACATAAAAAAGGGTACTAATCTATACTTGTTTATAATCTATCATTTAGTCATAGATACATGAGGGAATCACCTGGACGATGTTTAGAGAGATGTCCAACTAGAATTTTTTACTTAGAGACTCTGAATATTACAAGGTAAAGGAGTTTATGAATCTAGATAAAATGAATCTCTATATGATATAATATTACATATATATTATCAATTTATTATAATATTATCCAATGTCTATATCAAGAACTGTTATTTTGTTCCCACTAAATAATATTGAGGTTTCTGAATAGAATTTGTTGCAGGGTTAAAATGGATAGGATGAATTGGTAGATTTTGTCGTTCATTTTGAGTCAATAAGGTTTTCTTATGAAATTTTCATTCCTTCTGGTTTTGAAAATAAAAAAAACTAATTTTAAGGGAAAATTAATTTTATCATGATAAAGGGAAATTTTCATTAAGGAAAATTTTCCATCCTCAAGGAATTATTTTTTCCTTACCCTGTTTTTCTTTCAGAAGGAAAATATATCCTTACCATGTTTTCATTGTTCATATCATAATTTTTATAAATGTAAAATTCAGTTTATATACAAAAAACCTCAAGATCCTATAATTACCTAGATATAAAGCATTCTATTTTAGGGTCCGAATTCCCATAATTCTGGTTCCGACCTCTTCTGAGTTTTGACTCCGAGTTCTCTGAATTTAGACTCCAAAGTATTCTGAGTTCTGACTCTACATTCATATGAATTCAGACTCCATATTATGAATATAAATTCTTATCAATTCAGACACTGAATTTTAAATATTAATTCTTATGAATTCAGACTCCAGATTCTGATTATGAACTATTATGAATTCAGACTCCGAATTCTTGTTACGAAGTCTTATGAATTCTGACACTGAATCCTAGTTACGAATTCCAATGAGTTCTAAATCTGAATTCCCTTATAAAAAGAATCTGAATATTCTCTAATATTGACTCTGAATATTTTTACTTAGTCTCTGAACCTTTATTTTTTCTTAGACTGTGAAAAATTTGTTTTGATTATGTAACCATATTTTTTCTTACACTTTTTTTGTTATAAAATTATGTCGTGTATTTAGTTACAAACAGACTATTGCATGTGTGAAACATATATAGGTCCCTCTGAAAGTCAAGGAAAAATATGACCGTTGGTGGTGGGAGATGAATGTTGTTGTTGTGCTTATAAATATGATCTTATTTAAAAGATCTCAATTCATGTTGATCAATATAGATATAACATGTTGTTGAAGTGATTTCTAGAGTGAGAGACTTTATTGCTTTGTGAATACTGAACTTCTTGATTAGATTTTCATTGTACGAATCCAATTGTTACTGTGTACAATTGAGGGATTTCGGGGACAGGAAGATAGAGGTGCCTACCACTTTAATATTTGATGGTTTCCTTGCTGAGGATGACAGAGGTGCTGACTAACTTGATGTTGAGGGATTGAGGGGATAGCAAGACAGAATTTGATATTCATATCGAGGGCTTACCCTGGTGTGGGTAAGACAGACATTCTTGAATGTAAAAATCATGGGACCATTATCCCATGTTGTTGGATACCCTTATCTTTGGGTTAAATGGTTTATTACTTGTTACTTGTTTGTTTCATGTTTTCTACTACATTTTCATTTTTGAGGATTTTATAATTATCTTATACTTCCTTATACTTGTATACTCTGATTTAGTAAGATTCTATATGCTTTAATGTAGAATCATTATCTTTGTAAACGTTCATTATGATTATTTTTCTAGAAACATATTTTCAAGAATCACATTCTTGAAATCATATTTCCGGAATCTAGCTACTGTGTTTAACTAGAAGATTTGTGAATTCCCTTGTTTAACCTTTTTAAAAAATAGAAAGGTTTCTAACCAACTATAAAAGTTCCTAATGAATTTTTTAAGTATACAATTCACCCCTATTATATATTGAGCATCATTAGATATTATATTAGTATCTTCATTCATTATTTTGATCCTACAATTGATAATATAGGTGGTCTCTGAAATACTTATATTCATATATAAGTTTTCATTGCTCAAGTTTTCATAGTTTTATATTTTACTTACTTAGGAAATTTTTTCTATGTTTACCAACTATTATTGCTGAAAAGTTTCTGTGGAAAGATAATTTCTGTATGATAGAAGGAATAAATGTTGGTTCCATTGACAACCTAAATCCAACCATGCCACATATTTTTTATCTAAATGATTACGAATATTGAAGATATTTCATGAAGACATTCATTATCAATACTGATGTGGGTAATTTTGATGTGCTTACCTGAGGATATAAAATCCCTGACAAGGATGTTAGTGCTTTCACCAATCAAGAAAATCATTAATATAAAATGAATTATAAGGAACACAATACTTTAATTTGTTCCATGACTATAAATATATATAGCCAGATTTCGTCTTTTGAAGCAGCGAATTGTATTTGGATGAAACTCAAAGTTACTCACTTTGGAACATCCATAGTAACTGAAACAAGAAGATCCATGCTCAGAGATGAGTATCATGGTTTCTACATTCTTTATGTAGAACCCATATATAAGGAGCCACAAAGATTCATGACTATTGTTAATAGTTTAAATTCTATGGGTGAGAAAGGATTATATGATGAAGCACTTGTGTAAAATATCATAGACATCATTTCCAATGAGTGGGAATCCAAGATAACTTCTATTGATGAGAACAGAAAGGTTTCTCAAATTTCTCTTGATGAACTTTTTGGAACTCTTCTTCAACATGAGACTAGAATGAATAGATATGCTGATAATATGAATAAGAAGAATGAAAATGGAAGTGTTTCTTTTACTACAACTTCAAATCATATGAAAGCCAAGACTCCTGAGAGAGTTACAATATCTAAATATAAAATTATTGTTATCAAATCATAATCTATTAGAAGTGAATCCTTAGAAAATGAGTTTGAAAATCTAGCTTGAAGGAGGAATAAGATAGCTGGATAGTGTAACTTTCAATTCAGATATAAGAAGAAAGAATGAAAAGATAACAAAGACTCAGATGTTACATGTTATGAATTCAAGAGAGTTAGACATATAAGGCCCAATTTTCTTATGCTCAAGAGAAAAGAAAGAAAGGAAAAGCATTCTTAGAGAAACATAAAACGTTCTACAATGATAAAGCTAAAAATTCTTGAGAGATAATGACACCTGGAGTGCCAGTGGTGGCGACTCTTCAGATGAATCATCAGATTATAAATCATCGGGACAAAAGAATCTTGGTCTAATATCTAGACTACCTATTGACAATCATTTCTTAATGGATAAGGTACACAATGTTGAATCTAAGACCAATGTATCATTTAATTCTAATTATAGTGATACTTAATACTTTAACTCTTCTGATGAAGAATCATCTTCTGATGAAGATAACATGTTACCTAGCTTTGAAAAAGTATCTTCGATTACTAATCCCCCCTGAGAGCGAGAATTAAAAACTAATGAAATGGATTTAGAAGGAAAATTCTAGAAATATTATTCATACTATGTAAATATTAGATCTTTCTAGAGATCTTGATAATAATGTTTTTGATTTCTAAATAATTTCAAAAAATCTTGAGGAAGTAAATTCTGTGAAGAATAAGAGTTTTATGGGTCTAGAAAACACAATTTCCATGAAAAAAATTTTCAGGAATAACTCTATTTTAAAATCAAATGTTTTTAAGAGAAGTACCTAGTTATCAGACTGAATTCCGAAATTTTATTCTTGAGAAAGTATTTGTCAAAATTTACCAAAGGAAAGGAAAATTTTGATAAGATGTATTCTCAAATCTGACCTCTAAGGAATAGTTCTGGATTTCTTTATACTAGTTCTAAACCGGTTATTAGCAATAATTATTTTGTTCATCAAAGTGTTCCTTTCTACAATAAGTGTCAGTGTGGTGGGAATTGGGAAAAAAAATTCCCTAAACAAAACACAGTCTTTAGGAATTCATAAATCCTATTTTTCTTTTAGAATGTGGGTGCCTAAAATTTTTCATTGTAAAATTTCCGGATCCATGAATATTTGGGTTCTGAAAGACTAACTCTTTTAATTTTAGGAAAATAGAGAAGGTAACAACATAAATACATGGTATATAGATAGTGGATGTTCCCGACATATAACTGGTAATGAAAACTAGATTAAAAAGAATATGAAGATGAAATGAGGAAAAGTAACTTTCGGAGATACTGCACAGGGAGAACATATTTGTATAAGTAACATTGTTCTTCTTGAAAAAACATTACTTTCAAATGTTTTATTCATTAAAGGACTTAATAACAACCTCTTTAGCATAAGACAATTATGTGATGAAGGTTACATAGTGAATTTTAGGAATGATGATTTCATAGTACACAATTCCAAGTAAGAGTTTATTCATTCTGCCAATAGGCAAGAGAATGTATACACACTAAACATAGAAGACCTTATGAGCCAATAATTACCTTTTTATAGTACAATGGAAGATCATTCATGGTTAGAGAATAGAAGGTTAAGACATTATAACCTTATAAACCTATGAAAAATCTCAAATAAAAGATTAGATATGGATCTACCGGTTCATAGATTCGATTGTACAAAAGTTATTGATCCTTGTGAATATGGAAACTAACATAAATCAATTTTTAAATTAGTTGGTTAAGTCTCAACTACTAATTCAATACAGTTAGTGAAATTGGATATTTTTGGACAAACATAAACTGTAACTATTAGTGGAAAATATTTTGTATTTATCTTATTTTATGACTAAACTACATTTCTGTGGGACTATTTTATAGTAAAGAAGTCTGAATATTTTTCATAGTTTAACTATTTTAGAGCCCAAGTGAAAAATGAGAAAAAACTTCCTTTGATAACTATTCATAGTGATCATGGAGGAGAATTTCGAAATTCTGATTTTAAAAACTTTTGTAGTAGAAAAGGCATTAATCATAACTTCTCAGCACCCAAATCACCTCAACAAAATGGCATTGTTGAATGAAGAAATATCATTCTTCAAGAAATAACTAGAACCATGTTGAGTGAGTATTTTGTAGCCAAACATTTTCGGGATGAAGCTGTATGTACTGCTTGTTATACTATAAATCTAGTTTTAATTATACCATTTCTTAATAAAAATTTATATGAGTTATGGAATGGTAGAAAACGTAGACTTTCCTACTTCAAGGATTTTGGTTTCAAGGTATTCATTCTGAATACTATAGATTATCTACCCAAATTCCCACAAAAAATTTATGATGGAATTTTCCTAGGATATTTCACACCTTTTTAGGATTATAGTGTTTTCAATAAGAACACTGGTACTATTGAAGAAATAGTACATACCAAATTTGATGTAACAGATCCCTTTGTTTTTAAAAAACCCCAACCTACACCTTTGGATGTGTTTTCAAAAACTAATTATCATGATTTTTTAGAATATCCTTCTGATAAATAAAATATCCAAGAAGATATTTTTGAAACATTTACCCCAGAAGATATTCCACCTTATATTGACGAACATGTTCTTCAAAACCCAAATCAGTTGTTTCTAAAGAATCATCTTAGTGATAATATTATTGGTGAGGTTAATCAACCTGTAAGGACTAGAATCTCTTTAAGATATGAACTGGAACATCTATCATTCCTTTCCCAATTAGAACTAAAAAGCACTGATGAAGCTCTAGGTGATGATAATTGGATAAAATCTATGCAAGATGAACTAAATAAATTTGAAAGTAATAAAGTCTGGAACTTGGTTGAAAGACCTATATAAAATTGTGTTATTTGAGTCAAACGGGTCTTCATAAATAAGTGTGATGAAAATGGAATCATAGTTAGAAATAAATCTAGATTAGTTGATAAAGGCTATTATCAACAAGAAGGAATAGATTACAATGAAACCAATGTTCCAATAGCAAGACTTGAATCTATTGAAATTCTACATTCCTTTGTAGTATTCTTCAACATCAATCTTTTTCAAATGGATTTGAAATGTTCTTTATTTAATGGTTTTGTACAAGAAGAAGTTTTTTTTGAAGAACCTCCTGGTTTTGAACAAAAAAAAAGCTTAACATTTTTATAAACATACCAAAGCATTGTATGGACGTAAACAAGCCCCTCTATCATGGTATGATATACTTACAATATTTTTTCTTTAGAATAATTACATTAAGGGAAATGCAGATCTAACTCATTTTATAAAAAAGAAAAGAAAAATATTTTGATTGTTCAAATTTATGTCGATGACATTATATTTGGTTCAACTCAGTAATCCTTGACTGATTCCTTTGTAGATCTAATAGAATCGGAGTTCGAAATGAATATGATGGGTGAGTTAGCATTTTTCCTTGGTTTTCAAATTTCTCAAAAACCAGAAGAAAGCTATATATCTCAACAAAATTATATTAAATATCTTCTTAAAATGTGTTGATATGACCGCACTAAGAGTATAAGTACTCCCATTGGTACCTCACATACACATGATCTCAATGAAGCTAGGAAATCAGTAGATCAAACATATTTTAGAGATATGATAAGATGATTACATTATTTGATAGCTAGTCATCTAGACATAATGTTTTCAGTATGATTATGTGCAAAATATCAATCCAATCCTAAGGAATATCATTTAGATGTGGTGAAAATAATTTTCCACTTCTTAAATGGAACTATGGATTTAGGACTCTTTTATATTTCTGGAAATGATTTTATTTAAAAAAGTTTTTCGGATGCTGACTTTGGTGGGTATAGAATGGATATAAAAAGTAAATCCATAACATTTCATTTCATAGGAGATTCATTAGTTTCATAGTCATGGATGAAGAAACACTCGGTTGCACTTTCCACTACGGAAGCTGAATATGCAGCTTCTAGAAATTTTTGTGCTAAAATGTTGTGGATGTAGTACACACATAGACTATGGTATGAGTTTTTTCAAAACACAAGTTTTATGTGATAATACTTTTTCCCTTTTATTAAGAAAAACCCCAACATATCACTCTCGTGAAAAAAAACATAGATATTAGGCATCACTTTCAGATAGATCACACACAAAATTGACATATCATTCCTAAATTTATCAGAACGCAAGATCAAATTGCGGATATTTCACAAAATCATTACCCTCCAACATATATGAATACATACAACAGAAGTTATTAATAATATGTGTAAGGTAATCCTCCTTGTTTAATTTTTGTTGAAACCAATCTCCTTATAGTAATAAACATCTTTTTCATAGGGGGAGTACATTTGTTTGTTAGTTTTTAAAAATTTCTGTAATGAAGTTTTTCATAATTTTTGTAACGATGTTTATCAAATTTTCCATAATTATGTTTTTCAAATTTTCTGTAATGGATTTTTTCAAAATTTATGTAATGGAGTTTTTCAAATTTCTCATAATGATGTTTTTCAAATTTTATTTACTGATGTTTTTCAAATTATTCATAATGAATTTTTTCAAAATTCTTTGTATTGATGATTTTCGTAGTTTTTTCATAATGAAAATTTTCATAGTCAGTTTTTTTTTTAATTTTTTTATCGATTCATGTTTTTTTAATCTAAATTTCATCAAGAAGAATTTTTCCTCACTACGAATAATTTTCCTGACAATCCGAAAGTTATGTTTCCTTTCATAAGTTTTCATAGTCATAATTTACTTGCTGGTATTTTCTTTTGTGTTTTTATTTTTTTCGATATTTGTTTCCTTAAATGTGAATGTTTTTCTTAAAAACCTCATAAGATCATATTCTATCAAGGTTTCCTTGTGGCTATCATATCAACCATCAGATCTGATTAGAAAAATGTTCATCCATTGGATTGAGTTTGGAAGATGAATCGTCACTTCTAACACCTATATAAAGGATCCCAAAAGGGTTTTCCCACAATAACCTCAAGCTCTGGCATGTTGAAGTTCTAACCTTCTATATAAGCATGTTCCAAACTTCTCAATGTTTTTTCAATTCTGAATTTCTACAGAAGAATCCTCTCAAAAAGATATTTCTACTGTCAATCCAATTCTGGAGTGGCGGGTTTATAGAGATAGGATGGTGCATTCAAATTTCTTCAACAAATGTGATTCGATTATCTCCAAAAACATCAAGCTAAATGGATGGGAGAGTGTCTGCATATCAATTCCAAGTGCTCAGGACTTGGTTTATCTGGATCTTCTTATTGAGTTTTATGAGTCAGTTAGTTTCTTTAAGTAAGAAGGCAGAGAGATGTTTTCATTCAAAAGCTATGGAAATAACAATGCTCTTTCATACACTAAGGAAGCTAGTTTGATTGGAGTTCCATATAAAGGAGAAGCAGAATTCTGTTCCTAGAAGCTGCCAGCTGTTAAAGGAAGTTTTCTATATGTTAAATCTATAGATTTCTTCCGTCGGACTGGTGTCAAGACTCCGATTATTTCTCACCTTTCTACAAATAATTGGATCCTTGAACTATGGGTGAGAGTATTTATCATTCCTAGAAAAGGTGACAAGGACACTTTAATGAAGAGTGACATGTACATCCTAGATTTTCTGGTGAACCTAAGAATGGATAATTTGGTTAAGTATATTCTGATTACGATCGAGAATATGAATAATGGAAATCTAATGGCTTAGAATATCATATACCCATCCATTCTATCGAAGATGATTGTTCGGTCTCGAGAATCGTTTAAAATCCCTTACAGCTTGAATCCCAAGAACTGTAAAGTTATTCTTGTTAGTGATGATATATTGAAAGGAATGAACATTGGATTTTTAATGACTCTATAAAATTTTATGACCTACTAGAGGATGATGCTAAATGCCTTATTAATAAGCAAGAAGTGGATGAACCATTAAAAAATTTTGGAAAGAAGAGGAAGTTGATGGATGTGGAAGAAGAATAGAAAACCCCAAGAGCTAAGCAAGCTAAATCCGCACATCAAAAACCTACAAATTAGAAATCCTTTCGAGATGACATTGTAAAAAAGTGGAGAGAAGAAAAAAAAAGGAAATTTGGAGAGCCACAATTTGGCTTAGATATGGAAAGAGCAGAGGCTTTTAAAGAGAAGACAACAGAGTAGCTTGAGAAGCAAGCCAAGGAATAGAAAAACAAGAAGAAGATGTTTGAGATTGATATTTTGCATTCCCTTGTAACGGATACTGAAAAAGCTTCCAAACAAATTCTGGTACCAGAATCCATCTTGGTATGACCCTTACCTGAGACTCCGGGGAAGAAGTTCATGTCTCCGGAAAAAGACAAAGAGAAGGGTGTTGAAGAAAAAGAAGTTGTCAAAGGAGTAGAAGAAAAATATGAAAGCAGTGGTGACATATAATATTTGATTAATCATGTAGAGGAATTTCATGAGAAGGAAAGCCCACCCGAGAAATTTTCAATCCGAACATCACAAGATGAATCTTTGAAGCTTGCTACTCCTAGGTTAGATTACAGGGTAGAAGTTAAAGTGAACAAGATGTCTAAGGAAGAAAGATATAATCATCATTTCATTCACCCTAAAGATGTTGAGGCTGGATATGGGAAGGAGAAGATAGATGATTATATAACTGTTCAACTATCTGATAGTGAACATGAGTCTTCGGATGAGGAAGCTGTTCTGAGAATAGATAATAGGAAATATGTGGATGTGGATACACCTACTAAAGTTGTTTAAAATAAAAAGGAATTTGGTGGATCTTCGAAGAATAATCTTGTCGAGCTATATAAAGATCCCTCACCAAGCAAGTCTCTGATTCAGAATCATCATCCCTAGGACATGATTTTGTCATTCAATCACATAAGAAGTTTGTTGACATTATTCCAATCTTTCTAAGGAATGACTCGATATGTCAGATTCACCAACACAACTTGAATGAAAAATGATATTTAGTATCCATGGTGAAGGATAAGTGTGTAAAGGTTGAGGCTGATTTCATGAAATTTTTCATTAACTATGATGGTATCAAAATATCAGTTAATAAAGTGATTTTCCGGTCAAAGAGGATTGTTTATGATTTTAGGGAGCTTGATGAGTTTCAATATAGTGTTATGAAAGTTTTTTATATTGAAGATGAAATATTCAAAGATCTCAGGATTAGCTTTGAGGAAAAGATAACTCTTGAGTAGAATACTTGGATTCATGAGGTGAAAGATCTGAATGGGAAGATATATTCTGTTTCCCAATGTGGGAATAGGGAATGAGATCTTCATATTGAGATCAAAGAGAAGCTAGTTATGCAAGATGTGTTGCTGAAGGTTCAGGAAGAGGCGCTGAAGGCTCTGGAGGAAATGATCAATGCTTTAGAGAAGAAAGAATAGGATCAGGTTCAGATCCTAAAGAAACCATAGGACGACCACAAGGAACTAAAAAAGCTAAAAACCATAGTGAAAAAATTGATACCCAAGGAAAAGGAAAGAAAATAAATCCAATATGTTCATTTGTTGTATTTTCCTTCTTCTACAAATTCTTTCCAAATTTAATGAACTTTTTCATGCTCTCTTCCATTTTTTTTTGTCTTTTACTAATCTTTCATGTTCCATAAATTCTTTTTCCATTCTATATATTTCATTTTGAAAACCACAAAGGGGTAGAAGAAATATTAAAAAAAAATAAGCGTAGAAGCTATTTCCTTATCCAAAGGGGGTTTATCTAAGGGGGAGTTTTTCCTCTTAATGTTTTTCATATGCTAGATAATGTAAAATTCCATTCCAAAAACCAAAATACGATCTTTATTGGTTCTAAAGCCTAAGGGGGGGGGGGGGGTTAGTCATATTCACTCTGATTCATAAGTAAAGGGAGATATCTTTAATTTTCAAGAGCATTAAAAATCTATATCCTTATATTCTTTTTTGTAAGGATGTTTCTCCTTTCCAAAAAAGTGATATCGTTGAGTCCATAAGGTTTCTTTATAAATTTTCCATTATTTCATTTTTTGAAAATCACAGGCACCTATTTTATGGACAAATGCATTTTATCTTGATAAGGGAAATCTTCCTTCCTTGATGAAATTTTTCCTTCCTCAAGGAATTTTTTTTACATAAAATGTTCTTCTTTCATAAGGAAAATTTATCCTTACCATGATTTCATTATTTATACCATAATTTTTTTAAATTTAAAATTCGGTTTGTATCCAAAAAAAACTTGGAATCCTATAATAACCTAGATATGAAGCATTCTGTTTTAGGATCTGAATTCTCAGAATTCTGGTTCTGAACTCTTCTGAGATCTGACTCCGAGTTCACTGAATTCAGACTCTAAACTCTTTTGAGTTCATACTCTAAATTCTTATGAATTTAGACTCCGAATTCTGATTCTAAAATCTTATAATTTCTGACTCTTAATTATTCTTATGAATTCTTCTGAGTTTGGACATCGAATCTAGGTTACGAATACCGATAAGTTCTGACTTCAAATTCCCTAATAAATAGAATCTTAATATCCTATAACATAGACTCTAAATATTTTTACTTAGACACCAAACCTTTATTTTTTATTAGACATAGAAAAATTTGTTTTGATTATGTAACCATATTTTTTCTTACACTTTTTTTGTCATAAAACGAATTTCTGCATTCAGTTACTAACTAAAAATTGTTTGAGTGACATGTGTACATGTCCCTATGAAATTCAAGGAAAACCATGACCATTGGAGGGGGGATCCGACTGTTGGTGTTGTTCCAATAAATAGGAGGTCATTTGAAGGAGCTCACAACAAGTTGATCAATCTAGATATTATAGGTTGCTGAATAATTTCTAGAGAGAGAGTGGCTTTATTTCTTTGTGCATACTAAACTTCTTGATCAGATTTTCTTTATATGACTCCTACTGTTTCTGTGTACAATCGAGGGCTTCTGGGGATAGGAAGAAAGAGGTGTTGAATACCTTAAATTTGGAGGCCTTCCTTGATGAGGAAGACATATGTGCTGACTACCATGAAGATGAGGGCTTGTGGGGATAGGATGGCAGACTCTAATCTTCATATCAAGGGCTTACCCTGGTGTGGGTAAGACATACATTCTTGAAACTATAAATCCAGGGTCCTTTATCCATAGTTGTAGGATAACATTCTCTTTGGGATAAAAGATTTATTAATTGTTACTTGTTTGTTTCATGTTTTCCGTTTCATTTTTATTATTGAGCAAAGTATAACTATCTTATACTTCTTTATACATGTATAATTTGATTTAGTAAGATTCTATATGCTTTAAGGTAGAATCTTTATCTTTGTAAACCATCATTAAGATTCTTTTTCAGGAACCATCATTTCTGTAATCACTTTCTCAGAATCATATTTCCAGAATCTACCTAGTGTGTAGATGTAGAGGTTTTGTGAATTCCCTTGTTTAACTGTGTTAAATAACAGAAAGGTTACTAACCGATTTTAAAAGTTACTAAATAATTTTTAATGTATACAATTCACCCCCCCCCCTCTTGTATATTGAGCATCATTAGATACTACATTAGTCTATTCATTAATTATTTTGATCATACACTTCTATTCAACATGGGGATGTTAGAGTTACTAATTATGCTAAAAGAGGATGCGTGAGTAATCAGATTATGTGGTAGTATGAGTGTTAAAATCCCCCATATTTATTTCCCATTATACATTAATGATTAATACAATGATATGATTTGAATTTGTAAAGAGATGTTAAATTAAATATAATTTTCATAATGATCTCATGACATGTCATTCGTTTGGATGACTAGGAAAATAAAATTACTCCTACATATAACCTTTACAATCTAGAAAGGTCAAGTGTTATTATACCATGGTATCTAAACTGTAATTAGAAGAATATATTGGACATGTTTATACTTCTCATAAATTAGATAAATGTAGTTAAATGATGGAGAATTTTCATCCTATAGTGAAGCCTTATAGTGTGTCAAAATCTGCGAACATATATTCAAAAGATAATGTATGCGTGGAAAATGAATTAGGATCAGTGACCATTATATTATTGATTTTTATTACTTATTCTAGAGTCATATATTTATATTATATAGGTGGATTATATTCATTTATATCATCTAAATTGATTGATTCATTCAAACTTTCATCTTAGATGATTCCATATGTGAAGGATATTTCAAATCACATTTGGATGAAGAAGTAGTGGGGTCTTCGTTGTTCTTTATTGCATGATGTTGTTCTCTATATTGGGATATTACATGTTTTTATAGTTAATGATCTAAATATAATTTATATTAGAATTTTTATAGAATAAATGATTATCTCCAAGGGTATGATTTATTAATATCATTGGAGGGTTTAGATAATTTATTTGGATGTAAGCAATAATTTCAACCAAGGTGATTAGGATACATGATATGGTAATAAAGAACATATATTTATAAAAATTGAATTAATTTTAATTAAAATTAATAAATTATACATATGACTTATTGAAGGCTATTCAGATTGTTATCATACATTGGTGTTGGATAGGTGTCCAAATGCATTTCATGTCAGAATTTTTAATTTGTTACTGACATACTCCTGTGGTAAATCCTCTGATTCCTTACCATCTTATAAAATGGATCCTCTTAATCTAGAAGAATGGATATTCTATAAAGTGGATCATTAATTTATGTGTTATATAAATACTATTATCTCGCCATAGGCATCACTGATTATCTTTATAATTAAGAAGAATGAATGTGACTGGAGTTTAATTGATTAACAAAATCACAATCTGGTGATCATTAGTAAAATTACAAATTTTTTCAGATTGAAGATCGATTTTACCCAATCAAGGGACATATGAGATTTTTAAATATTGAAGATAGATTAGGATCCCATCATTTCATGGTAATGGAATATGTCTCTCTTAATAAATCTTTCAGGGGTAAAAACATGCATTTCTTGTATCTATTTGTGTAGATGGTGCTTCCAAGTAAACATTTATATTTCATTGAGTTAGAAATGGACAAATATTATGACATACTCAAATGGAGTATTATTCTTAGAGTTATAACAAGTATGGAATTATCTAATAGGGTGTTTGATATATTATTTCATTGTTTTAATTTTGTAAGGAATTATACTTTGTAGTAAATTTTTTATTTTTTTCAATATTGTTTTAGTTGTTAGAAAAAGGTATCCTATATGCCCAACATTATTCATTCTCACCCAATATATGATTTATTGACACATTAAAAAAATTACATCATGGTGAAGCATTCCATCATATCACTATAGGGAACATTCATGGGGAATTTCTCACATAATGTCTGTTGAATACACTATTCGTTTTGTATGTGCTAAAAATATATATATTCAGGCTATCAATGATGTTCTGGAAGACTACATCTAGTGTAGTGGCCAACAAATTAATCATGAAAAGAGAATCATCTATATGTTGGAAAAATTTCCATACAGGAGGTTCAGATTCTTAGAGTTCATCCTTGATATGCATAGGGATAGTTTCATGATAGATTATCATAATTTCTCAATCTCTCTGAGAAAACATATAACTCAAAATTTTACATTTTTTCATAAATATAGGACATATTATCTATTGTAAAAAAATGATTCATATCATTTGGAGGGAGAATATCCATGGAGAATAATGTTTTTTCTTCAATTCCTATTCATTTTCGTTATATAATTAATGCACCCATAGGTTTCATTTTTGTAATTGAGAATATGATGGATTATTTCATATAAGATATCAATCAAATGGAAAACATCACTCAGCTTCATAGGATATTCTTGAATGACCATTTTTGAAAGGTGGTATCAATATCTATGGTATATTGGGAACTATGTAGACTATTCATGGGAACCATGCATGGGAGGATATTAACTAGAATAATTTATGGGGAAATCACATTCAGAACAAATAATGGATTTATTTGGGTATTCAGAGTGGAAATTTGATCTAAGATCAACTCAAGATTTAGCATAATGTTGACTGTTCTCAACTCCATACTCGTTGTATATTTGGCAAGGGACTGTCTTATTTTCCCATCACAATTGTGTGGGAAAAAAATTAGTTTCTCAGGATTCCCAACACTGTTTATCATTTCTAAGAAATAATGTTATTATTTGAAGATTATTGTGAGGAATAGTGGAAATTTTTGAGAAACTGTTGTTTAATTTAGAGTAGTGAATCCTTGTTTTTACAGGATCTACTTTGGGAGACATATCTAGAAAATACTATCAAAACACAATGTGGAATATATTATCCATGATGCTTAGGGAAAAGTTATTGGGTTTAAGGAGATCCTGAAAAGGAAATTAACAAAATGGGTGGTAAGTTAGGAATCATGCACATCTCATAGAGGAAAAAATAAAGAGGCTAGGTATTACTCTTTCCTCCATATGAAAATAGTTTAGAGAACCACAATTATAGAGGACCAAACAACTATTTTCTGATTGATATTGGGTGAATATGGTGTGTATGGATTTTATGAATTTTGAAGGGTTGTTTTATTTTAATCCTACAAATATGTTACTTTTACCAAGATGGTATTCAGGTGAAGATACCTTAGAACCAAAATTTAAATCTAGAGTTCTCATATTCGTATCGGTCTACACGCGTCAATGGAATGATAGGAACAAGTCACTCCATATGGGATCCAAAAGTACTTGAATAGGTCTTATTTTTGGAATATTGAATACTATGTGTTATTTGATTTGTATTTATAGGTTTTGTGTGGGAGCCCCATCTCGTGGACTTCTATTGGTGGCTCAAAAACAGTTCAGTGCTCCCATTATTAAACATGGGTGATTGGTTCTATGGATAACTCATCTATTAGGCCGTAAATTTAACACTAATAGCATATACACTATGGTAATTATGAGATGTGAGGGTTTTTTTCATTATTCAACTAGATTTTTTATTCTAGAATTTGTTGTACTTATTGTTAGAGTTGATTAAATCCATGCTGAAGCCCATGAGATGCTTACTAGTTTTCTATTTTTTTCTAAAAAACATTTGTAAGGTGACAAATAAGACAGATTCTCTTACTATTTATAATTCACTTCATGGCCACAGCCTAGTCCCTTGGTCTATTTTTTATACTATTTTCTAGTGCAAGGGGATCCTGAATAATCATTTTGAAATATTTAATACATGGAATGAAGGGAATGTAATAGAAAATTTCATTGCCCTATGCCATATACTGGGCAAAAAATTTCAGGTTTCACTATTTCAAGATCTATTCCTCCAATGTGATTCAACCAATTTAGATCAGATGCTCAGAGTCTTCATTACATCAGTCCGTTTTGATTTTTGTTATCTCTTTTTGGGTTTTTGTTCCATCTATTCCATTTGGTAACTTTATTTACATAATAAAATTGGGATATTTATAGGATTATGTCTTATATAAATAGTTTTATAAGTCACAATTCATGATCATCAAATTAAATATATTATGATATTATGCATAAGAGAATTTCATTTCTATTGATTCTTATAAGATCCTACCGATGATATCTAGGGAAATTCCAAGGAATTTATTTAATAAAGAATATTCTTATGTCTAGACAGACTTTTCTTGCAGTTGTTTCTAGCTCTCATCCATGTTAGCATCTCTATGATGGATCTAACTCACAATGGAGTGAAATTTTAATATGATAAAAAATGCTGGAGATATTTTGAATACCTTATATAAAATAATACATTATATTTTATTTTATTATCCGTGGTAAGTTGAAAGTCTATTTGGTGTATTTTGATCCCCCGGGCATAGGTTTGGGGTCTTTGGTTGTGCAATGTGATCATTTTAGGAATATGGATCTTTCTAGTTATTCTTTCCTTAGAATATCTACACCACCCAAAACCTAGAATTATTAGTGGTCATGTATCCATTGAAAAAATGTTATTACTAGATCCTGAAGATAATTCCACCATTAATTTAACTGATAAATCACATATTCTATATTAAAATATGAAAAAACATACACATTCCCAAAAATATTATTTATATAATATAAAAGAATACATTGAATTTTAATATTGAAAAAAACAATGATGAAAATAAAAATCATGTATCATTTCTTGGAATCTCATAAAATAGTAAGATAAGGTAACTAGATCAATATTTTTATTCTAAAAAATTAAAAATAATGTGCTTTAGTATAATAAGATTTAATAATAGGGTTATTTTTATATATAGACAATAGTTACTACATTGACCCTTAAGTAACATTAAAATGAAAAATAGATTCAAATTATTAGCACGGTATATTATTTGATGTAAAAATCTGAATCCTTATAGTCTTATTGTAGTGACCTGAGACTCATGGGGGAAAAACCTTGCTCAAATTTTATATCCGATGTCACAAGGATTCTACAAGTGAAAACATAAAATTTAACCTAATACATATCCACAAAAGAATTATTAATTGATATATTGATAATAAAATGTAGTGTTAATCCTATGGCCTAAATATTATTTTTAGTCTACATTAACCTGTTTATGAATAATGATCCTCCACTAAAACAGATCGATATAAAGAATATTTGATTCCATAGTTGTGTTTTGAATGGAAATTTTAGCTTATTGATTTTTATGACAATTTCACACTTGGGGACACGAGGATAGACCATTCCGGGGGGTCTACTATTTATCATATTTTTATTTATATTGATTTTTTATAGCGATAATCCAATAATTGTCCTAAAAACCATATTTATGACCAATCTATAAGACTAAATAGTATTTTATTCCTCATTTACCATAAAATTTTTTGAGTTTAATGGAGGGAAAGGGTTGTTTTTTAATTGACACCAAAATGAACGAATAATACCATATCCATAATGATGATGACAGATAAAATCATGACATCAATGATCATATAATATGGTGAAAATTAATGGAGCCTAATCATGGATTACTATTCATTATAAATCTAAATATTAGAGAGGTGGGGAATATTATCTTATAAAATTCATCATTATGCATGATTTTTAGTAATTATTATCTATTATGGATTTACATTCCCTATTACCTAACATAGAGAACATACCTATTTCTATTTTTCGAGTGAGAATTAATATTTCCATGATGTTTTACAATATTATAGGATTTTAATAGAAATTATATTTTTATGAGCTTCCAAACAACACCAAAAATCCCCCTTAATGGTTTTCCACATGTTTCCCTTTCTCATTCCCCATGTATTTTTTTTATCCTTCACAAAATTATATAGTTTCATAAATCTTAATCCAGATCACATAATTTTCAAATTATGATATATGTAATGAAACATTTAGATTTTTAAATAGATAATCGAGGTATATAGAATGGTCATCAGGTAATTATGGACCCTGAGAATCATGTTGGTTGAGATATGATATAAGTAGTGATGAAAAATATGGAAATGTTTCATGCGAGGCAAATGTGAAACCTGTATCTTGTTATTAGTGGTAAAAAATAAATATATAGAGCCATTTGAACCATAGATGATGAATATTACATATTTTTAAAAATGGTATAAGGTGAAAATTGTGGATATGAAGTGATTTCTTATCGTACAATTGATTTTGAGATCGATGATGAAACTACAAGACATATATTTTTGCAGAACACATGTTGTTTTCACCTCTATTTATAGTGCTAGGTTTTCTAGTGGATTATAAATATAACTTAACAAGTTCAGTGTGTGAACACATTGTTTAGTATGTGGTAACATTATGTTTCACATCGTGAATCCATAGAGGTGTGTTGTGTTGTCTAAGAATACATGAATAAGATGGATGGTGGTCCACATCATGTGACCACATTTGATTCACAAATCATTTACATCATTGGACACTTTTTGTACCCATATTTGAAAATGAAACATTTAATTGAGATACATGTATAGTTACATGCTATTTCCACATGTTGTGTGTTCCATCATCCATGCCATTTATATTGACCATTTCAACCAATGTGGCAAAGCTACAGATGACTGGGAAAATACTGAGGTACCATAAATTAAATGTTTTTACTGTAAATGTCTTGTATTATTCTAGAGAATGTTTCTTTTAATATATCTTCTCAGGAAATAGTATTGTGTATTTGGGAAGTCTATCCTGATTTTTTTTCAAAATAGATCACAGTGGAATGGTGTGTTTTTCTATCGAAGTCAGTTTGAATTTTATGAAAGTAATATTATGAATTTAGCATCATAGATTCGATGACTGGGTCCATGCATAGATATGATAGACTTTATAGGATTTGAAACATTCCATGGTGGAATTTTTTTATTAAGGATATGTTCCCCCACTATTTTTAGATAGGTTCATTATTTTCATAAACTAATTAAGGGACATGATTATCTACAAAATATTATATTGGTTTGTTATTTGTCCCACCCAATACATGGGGTCCTCAATATGTGGATTCAATTTTACCCACATCTATGAGATTATTCGGGGCATGTAATCCCCCGCTATATTTGGTAACTTGTGTGACTAATACTTATTCATTGGAGAGGTAATGGTCCCCCACTTCTACACTAGAGGAGTTATTTTAGCTTTCTCATATTTGGTTAATTATAATTATAGGCATTAGCACTCTTTTTTACTAACATATATCCTTTGATGGGATTCATTCTACCATATGGGGTTTTATATGGGAAACAAAATATTGGTTGTCTAGAGGATAGGTTTTGGAATCACCTCGACTGACCTAATTGATTCATTAAGGGGGAATTCCTATTTTTTGGTTAGCAGTAGAGATGAAAAGGATAGAGAGGATTATTAGTGTAGATTTATCCAGACATGTGAATCCTTAGACACCTATTAGTTTCCTCAATATACAATGTACATTTTGAATTACAACATCAATCAACATGAATATTTTAGTATAATAGTAATCAACTATTTCTGATTAGGGTTTGACCATAACGGGTTGGAGTTGAGATTGTTTGGACTTCCTCATATACTTGAGGCTTCTTGTGGTTGATTATATCTTCATAATTCCTTGAATAACTCCAAACTAACTTATTGATATTGAGTGTTGAGTTGGAATTTTTATTTTTCATTCCTTTTTGGTTTTAGGGGACATATTGATTATTGTTATGGTCAGCCTTTCACATGCCTTGTTCTTACATGTGTTGTGTTAGTATACAAGAAATCGGGTTCGAAGGTGCTCTTATTGGATGTATAGATTCCATAAATTAATTAAATTTAAAATATAGTAATTGTTGGTGGCACATATTGGTTCTTATATGTCCAGAATAGTGGTGGTGTGTATTACAGCTAGAGATACATATTGGAGTATTCATAAAAAGGATTGGATTTATAGTGTCTTAAGTAGGTTATATTTGAATGATTTTGGATTGTATAGAAAATTTGGTATTTTCCTATGTGGAATTTTACTTGTACTTATTTTCTCATGCATTTTTATATATATTTTAATAATATATAAATATACATAGTTTTTTATCTATTTTATGAATTGGAGATATGTTTCTATGTATAGTTTATTTTGGATTTGGAATGTCATGTTATGTGATATTCTTACATGGTGATAGTCACCATCCTTTTTCCTATTTGTGAAACGTTTGGGGTGGCTCTCTTGGACTATCATTAGCATGGGTGAATCCCAATGGTTCTTGTAATATAATGGTTTGTATCCTAGAGTTCTAGTTATAGGTACACTAGTTGGATTTAAAAATATGTTAGTATTTCTCTTGGAATTTATGGAAATAATGTTAACTGAATTGGGATTTCAGTTATTAGAATAGGGATATCATTTTCTGTATTGAGGTTTATGTGTCCTTTTCTCAGAAAAAAATAACCCACCAATAAAATAGTATATCTAAGAAAATTATTATAAGGTATAAAAATATATTTACATTGATCATGTAATTGTTAGGTTTGAAACATAAAATCCTATCCATATCACATCATCTTGATATTATCTATGACTCATGGGTCTGCCCTATATTATATAGGTAGTTTCCTATGGATAGAAATATTTTGTATTAAGGTAGGGGAATGGTGATAATGTTTCTATAGTTGGGAATCTCACCACCTTTTATAGAGTGGTGGTGAATATTTTTCCAAGACGTGGTATAAATTCATTATTTCTATTTAATTTAATGTATTTGTATACCCTTTGTGTTTACATGTGATCTTTATTATATAGAGTATTAAAGCTTCCTTTTATTTGGTTAAGAATGAATATAGGATGGATATGTTGTGTGTGTTCATTATTAGAGACCTCATGGGATTGTGGGGAGATCATGATCCTATAGCTATGATGATTTATTTGTAAAATAGCTATGTGTCTATATTGGATACTCACTAGCTAGAATAATATTCTTCCATTGAGCTCCCAAAATATAATAGTGAACCACTATTGGATTATTATTATTTTAGAACTCACATTTTTTATGTTCTTCCATTATTATAGTTTCAACCCTTTCACTATGATAGAATTATATATAGGGATGTTTCCCCAACCTTTTGGAATTGTGACCATGATTGAGTATTCATTGAGGCCTAAAGACATCACATGTTATTACCTATACATATTTAATGAAGAAATTTTTTTACCTCTATTGTTTAGGTAGAGAATATGTGGGAATAGATTTTTGGTTGTGGATATATATTTTTTTCAACACCACATATGTTGGAGTCCTTGAGTGAAAATTTTAAGATGAGTGACCCTGACTAAAATTCGTCATGTTATTGGGGTAAGTTATTATTTCACCTAAATATTTCATTACTGGTTTTGTGGATGAACCATAATATAAATATATAATTTAAATCATATAATTTCTTTTTGGAGGTACTTCCCTCACATGGATTGGACTTGAATGTGATGTGGGTGGTTCAATAGTAAATTGGGATTGGAAAAAATGTGATCATATCCCTTTATTTACAAACTCAGATAGATAATTTATAGTAAAGAGTATTGTCATTTTATATATTTGAAAGATTCTTGTGATTGATATATATAGTTAGGCATCAATGGTTACAATTTAGAGTATAATTGGCGCTCCCTCATCTTGGACTATCTTTTGAGATAGAATATTAATGTGTTTTTTCTTACTAATTCTTGTGTTTAGGAGTTGTATATTCCACTAAAACCCCTACCCAAAAAACTTCTCATCTAGAGTGTTTCCACTTATGGTGACAAAATTTCTCTCAAACCATTCTTGTATAATATATTTATCCATTTTGGTCTATGTTTTCATTCAACATATCTTTATATTCCTTAGAATAGATAAGTGTTTAATACATTGAAATGTATTTGTCACTAATGATAGTTCTTCATGGTGATAAAACATTGAGTATGCGAGGTATGTTCCACCCTCATTAGTGAGTGAAATCCCGTTAGGAGTAGAATTTGGATCCTTCCTTTAAGAATTTTTATAGAGTTACTCAACAAAAAGTAAGCTTGATTTTTTTATATGTGTGTGCATGAAAAATTCACTTATATTAAATGTGATTTAATACATATGTGATTTCCATGAGAATATTGTTTATAAATCTCAATTAGTGACAATTTTATGCCTCATATTTCATCTAGAGATGGAGATAATGTGTGGATTTTTAGAATTATCAACTCCATTATAGAATTTTTGAAGTACTAGGATAAAAAAAAGTGATATTTCATGATACAAAAGCATGTTTGTTGTTTTTAGAAATTACATAGCCTTTCTGAGAGAATAATAGTTTTGAGTTAAACTCCCCTTGGTTCAGGTTTGGATTAATAGTGTAACAGTTAGTCCTCGTAATGATAAAACCATAATTTCATGGTATATTAGAGTTGATAATTAGTGGTCTGTTTATTAACACATGAATTAGAGGATTATATTTCATATTTATGGAGGATGATACGTAGTTATTAGATATAATTAAACATTTCTATCCTAGAGTGGGAGAAATATCTCAGCCTGGGTTAATGGTAGTGGACCAAAATTCTTCCCTAGTATGAGAAGTGACCGTGGTGCTGATGTTTACATAGTTGTAAAGTATAATTGAAAATTTATGGGTGATGTATTTTTATGGATTAATTAATGGTGAAGATCATATTGTATAATTCCCTAAGATTATTGTTTTTTCCTTTGGTGTTTATTATGAATATCATGATTCCAATACTTAATTTAGACAAACACAAGGGAGAATAACCCTAAATATTGTATGCTTAGTAAATCTCAGTGAGATTAACCACTACCTGAAATCTCTTATTATATGATCAAGTATTATTTATTCTTTGTATGTTTTTATTTTTAAATATTTTTTTGTGTTATACTGGGGTTTAGGGAAAAATAGGCAAGTTCCTCTAATTGTTTAGTACTATAATCTTTGTATTGTCATAGCCTGGTCCAGCCAACAGGCTGTAAATATTTTGAATATTTTTCAGTGTTAATTTTTTTATAATGTCATATTTGGTAGAAATTTTTAATGGGTGATGAAAAAAATATAAATTCCTTAAATATGTGTTAAATTCCTTTTTAGATTGGGATGTGATGGATGGTCCTCATGATTGACAATAAACGGGTTAGAAAATGTGGTTTACTTTTCCTATATTACATGTTATAGGGATGTTGGTGTCTATGTATTTATATTATGATATAATGAATAATATAATGCATGGATAATGTATTATTCTATCATGAATCCATTTTGGAATCATTATGGAATCATTGTGATGGGATAAGTGGTAGTGTTTGTTATAGACTAGATATTCTCTTGTAAAACCCATAAAGGGTTATGTTTTATGGTGGGGAGAGAAAGAGACATATAAACATCAATAATGAAATAATTTGAGATGGGTTAATTTGGTTTTGAATTAACACCATACAATTTGGAGAGATGAACTTCATATGTAAAATGGTTTTGGGTTTTGAGGCTTGAAAATAATTACATTGGGATACTGGATGTTCTTACTAAGATACTACACCTCCAAGAAATGGTGCGTGTGAAATCAATAATGAGAGATTATGTTTATCCTATAAAGAGATTCTATGAATAATTAATTTTTTAGATTATACCTCTAATAATTAAGGATGTTCATGTGAAGTTGTGATGTTTTTCTCAATTGGATTATTCATTGAAATTCATTTTTTAGGAACAGAAATAGTAATATTTTTAAGGAATTTTTTTTGACGTTGTGGTATAAGTGTATAATAAAATTTTTAATATATAATACATAGATCAATTTATTTTTTCAATGTATCAGGACCTATCTTAGAGTAAAATGGTAAATTTACTTCCACCTAAGACTATAGAATAAAATTTTAATAGTTATGTTCCTTATAGGGTATTTTTATCCATAGCGTGATATCCCATTTCATTTTTTGGTGGTTTAGAGTCTCAATAATAATATATTATGTATAATTTAATATTTTTAGCTAGTGAATGTAAATGAGGAATTATTAGATTTCATTTTAAATTGTGGCTTTTATGGAAATAATGAAATTATAGTTTTTTATACAACAGTCCATTTAACCTCCAAATTGTGTAGTTTGAGTTCACCATGGTTCCATGGGTTGGTAATTCTTAGATGAAGATTATTTAGTTAATTTTTGTTTCTTGTAATTTTTATGGCATAAAAACCAGTATTGACATAAAAACCATTATTTATGGTAAATCTAAATGTTTAAAAATAAAAAACATTTCGATAAAAATATATAAGAGGAAAACATGATAGATATGACTGATTTTGTCAGTATTGACATTAGATAGAGTAATTGGAACCATATTTGTGATGATGAAAAATAATGGAATCATGGTATTGATGGAAATATCATGCCAGGAAAGTGAAGAACCATATTGTTGGTGTCTTATTCGTCACTAATAGGTCAATTATTGAATTGTGTAATTTTTTATTTATAGGATTATATTTTTCTTGATCGTGGTCAGGGATTATCTATAATGTATCAAATTCCTATATTTTCTGGACATATAAACATTCTAATTAATTTTGTTCCTGAGATATATTATTTTATTGAATTCAATATTTTTTTCAAATATTCAAGTAAATGATCAGTTATTAGGATTCACAATGATAATAATTAATCCCCCTTCATTATTATTATATTTTTATCCCTTACACTTTATTCATACTTTCATAATAATTCATCTCTAAGAGTGATGGATTGGAAAATATCACTAGGGATTATCTCACGTTTGAAAAATGAAACAATAGTTGAATCATTTGTGTTTTGAAATTGAGAATCAAGGAATTTGGAAGGATCATTAGGAAATGTCATATCCTAATCAGTAGGTTTGGGCATATACCCTTTGGGAAATGAAGAATGGGATAAAATGGAATCTTAAATCACTATTCCAAGTGATTAATGGATTGAAATAAACATTTTTAGAATATTCAACCATGGATGAGTTAAATTGAAGAGGATAATTCTAATTAAATGTAATTAATAGTGTTTATAATGTTATTTCCCAATGGAATAAGTAATCTATGCCCAATGAGATTACTACAAACCATGCACACCAAAAGAGTGCATGTCTTGTACCTCCCTCCCAACAATGATACAATTTCTATAGGATTATAAACATTATATGATGTATTTTGTGGGTCTTTACACTGTGTAATTGTTGAATATATAGAACACATTATGGGTGTATATCAATGAAATTTTATGTTTTTAGACAATGTGACTCAGTTTTCGAGATGTACATGCCCAGAATCCACACAATTGGCAAACAGTGTGTAATACGTTCAATACATTGTGAACATTGAGAAGAATGTAATCATGGATTTGATGAAAAGATTTATTTTTCTACATGTCCCATATGATATTGATCCCATCATAAATCCATGAAACACCCCAATGTTTTATATTACCCCAAAAATAAATCAAATTTCATTGATTTCATCTAGTAAAAATTACAATGTATTTAAATAAACCATGAAAAATTATTGAAATATTATTATGAGTAAATATATCATTTTTAAAAATCATTATTTCAAAATTACCTTATAATGATATTTTTTTTCTAAAATGATTTATTATTCAACGAATAGTGAAAATATCAATTATTGTAAAACATTTTTTTCTCTTAAATAAATTTAATTTAAATTTAAGATTACATTTTTAATTTGTTAATAAATTGATTTAAGAAAAATTTTATTCATAATATTATAATCATTTCTATTAGGATCTTCAATTTATATTATTTAAATATTAATCAATTTGTTGCATTTAAGAAATTTTTTAATGTTTTTTTTATCCCAGAATGGGGGATTATTTTTAAATTAATTGCTTAATCTTATAGGATTTTAATTTTATAAAATGGATTCAAAATTTGGAATTAGGAGGGTCAAAATTAGTAATCAATTCCAATTTATTTTTAGATAGTATGAATAGTAATCATGGAAACATTTATCACCTCGATAAAGGGTAAATTTATTAATTAAGGGTAACAATAACATGACAGGATATATAAAATCTATCAAAGACATTAATTTATTCAATTGGATGATATTGATTCAACCACACACAACCAATCATTGAATATAAATAACTTTTTAACAACATTACTTTGACATAATCCTTTGCATTATTTTAAGAATAAAATACAAAATTTCACTCTCATTCCATTAAACTACTAAGATGTTATTAGATGAGTCTTAATGACAATTTTAAAAGGATATTAAAGTTAATTTTAATAGTTATGAATCTATTAATATGATTTAAAGTATTTTATAATTATTAGATATTATAAAACTATCTTCAATTCTTATAAAATATTAACACATTGGTTTTGCAAAAAGTGGACAAATCAAGGTAAATACTTCAAAAAAATTCAAACTAAATATTTTAGGTTGAATGTTTTATCAAAAAAATCATAGTTAATAGTAATGTATTGTTGGTTTTTAATATTTTCGTTTACTAATCCCATTTACCCTTGATTTTATTAATGTCAATGTATGTGAATAGTTACAATATTGATTTAATATTATATTATATTATATAAAATTTTATTAAATTATTTCATAATAATGAATTTATTTTAAGAGGAACTATAGGATTTTTTTAATATTTCATCAATTTAAAACATATTATCAATTTTTTAACTTATATGTAATATTATAAACATTTAATATTGAAATAGATGTGAGTTCAATTAAGCTTTAAATTTGTTAATAGAGTTGTTAAACCAATTTATACGGTTTAAAATACCGCATGAAACATTATATATTTTTTGGGTGGAAGGTATTTAATTCTTATAATATATCATATTTAAAATTATAACCACATGGTTCCTCTCGCATATGAAAATAAATTTATTAAATTTAAATATTTTTATTAATTATATGTGTGTCATTTAATTTACTGTACAAAGAACTAACCTATAATTTATTATATAAAACATATATATCCATTTAGTTCATCAAAAACATAAATTAAATCTTATATATATATTCTTATCTTGGTTCTATATGTTTTCTACATCTCAAAAAACCAATCCCTGGTCCCTAAAGAGGAAATTTAAGGAGTTTTTCAAAAGAATAGGCAATCATCATTATCCTGTACTTTTTTCCCTCCATCATTAACAACCATTAAATATTTCCTAACCATTAAAAAATAATCAATACACTTTCTAATATATAATTATATATTATTGTGTAGATTTAATAATATTTATCCATCTCAATCCACATTGATTCACAAATAAAACTATCAGTCATTAGTATGGAAGACAATCGACTCACAAACTAAGGTAATTTGATTACAATTATTGTCTCACATGGTTATTCAGAATGATGGAAATAATTAAAATGAAGTTGTTAACACCCAGAACAATGATAATAATTAAATATTGTAAATAGATTGGTTATTAGATTTTTGGAAAGGATTTTATTTGATATAATAGGTATGTATATGGTAGTTATATTTAATAATAATAAATAAAATTTATTATAAATTTTTTTGAAGCATCATTCTTGGAATATTTAACTTAGGGAAAGGTATTTCGACTCAAATTTCACTCAATTGAGAGATTTTTAGAAATATTCAAATTTTTTGTTTTACGTGGTATACATATTTTAGATTTGATATAATTATCATTAAAAAATATTTTTTAATAATGAATAATGTTTCAATTCAGGTTTACTCCTTCAAGGTGTAACATTATAAAAGTTACGAAATAGGTCCAAATTTATTTTATAATCATATTTTCATGGAATTTGTCTTATTTTAATTGAACGAATATTTTAATAAATCCTTCATCAACTCCATATATTTTTTGATAAAATATATATTTATGCAGTTAACATATTTTCTTATAAATTTAACCCTCTTAGTATCTCGAATAAGGAAAATAAATGTATAAATAAATGGAAGTCATATTTCTCTTATGATCATGTATATTTGTCATCTATGTCAAATTTTTTTGTAAACAATCATACAGATGAACTCTTTTGAAAAAAAATTATTGAATGCTTATATTGTCCTTGACATTAAAAATTGTTTTAGATGTATTGTTATAATGTTTTTAAAATAGTTTATTCCGAAAATTAATTTGAATGAGTAAATAGGGAATATATATTTTTAACATATACTATATTTTTGGATTATCCTTGAGCCATAATCATATTATTCTCATTAGATTTTTATATATGTTTTAAATGGTTTTATAAAGAATATTATTTAATAAAAAATTTCTTTTCAATGTTTTCTTCCATGTAATTCTATTCCCTAAGTGAAATTATTTTAATAAAAAATATACTTTTATGACTAATTTATGGTAATCCGTCAACTCCTAATTAATTTTGTGGTTATTTTATTTCTCTTAAAACATTCAATTTCGTGTGAAATTTTTTAATTTTACATTACATTTATGTTAAATATTTTTTTCATTTTATATTGGATATGATAACACTCTAGTCTAAATACCATTTCTATTTATAGGTTTTTACTATGAATGTAATTTAATTTATTATGAAACACTTAGCATTTCATATTCAATAATAAATATAGATATTTATTTATAATATATATAATATATGAATTAAAAATGTTATCAAATATAGGTGGATTAAATTTGACATAAAATTATAGGTGGGGTCCAAAATTACATATCCATATGATGCATTGAAAGGTCTCGTGTGACACTACGGTTTGAAAATTTTATTAAATGGATTATTGGTGTCTACCTACCTATTGATTAAAATATTCTGGGGCACAAACTTGATGGTAAGTTATCATGATGTATAAAATTAGTATTCCTAAATTTATTAATTTCATTCATTGATTATTTAATTATTATTATCGATGAGATTACTACATAGATAGTATAAAAGGATAAATTTTATTCTCATGGTATTGATTAATTGTAATATGTTTTCATTAGTTTATATTTCCATATTTTCTATAACTAATTTTCTAATAATATATTTCATATAATATTCATTACATCGAATTTTTTCTTATCCATTCTTTTTTCTCTTTCCCCAGGTTATGAAGATGTATATTATGAATGATATTAATTATTAGAGAATTATTATTATGATTTTATACATGTCAAATGTAATATTTGAATCATGTGTGTATCTAGTTTTTCATTACTACAAAACTATTAGATCATTGTTGATGTGATCCCTTTAATAATCGGTCATATAATAAACTAAAAAATGGATCTAGGTTACTATATTTAGTTTTGTTTCATACCTTTTAGATGGACCTTTGGATTCTATGTGGTGATGTAGTAAATTAAAAGGAAGTTTCAATGGGACTGGATGTCATTTTCTTATATAGTACAGGTCTTTTACTTTTTCAACATTTGATGTTTTTAATATCTAATTAACTGAGATTCATGTTTAGGAATTTGAATATTCAATCCAATTTTTTTCTACATCAATCACATTATAAGTGAGGATTTATCAATCCATGTTGATTTAAGTGTTGAGATAGAGAGATTCTTCATTTAGATTCATAAGGCTGATAAACTGGTTTAGGTGTTATTAATAGAGAGTTGCCATGGTTGAATACTCTCCCATGGGGTATTATTTTATTAGGAAATTATTCCCCCACCATTATTATATAGCTAAGTTATTCTCCCAAATTACATTGGTTATGTGATCCTCTCCATTCAAATCTAATTTGGTCATGTTGGGACTATGTTTTACAAAATCACCCTTGGAAGGAGGTGAAATCACAGTTATTACTATTTAAAAATTACTTTTTTTATCCTCTTGATCCTAAAAATCATGTTCCGTTATTATTGTAACACATTCGGACTCTCAATCACACAAACCAATCACCATGAATGATAAAAAACATATGTAGAATATAAATTATGCACAACATAATGATTTTATATTGTTCTCCATTAAGGGATATTATGAGGAACACACACATGGAGATGTAAAAGTGAATTATAAATTAACACTATGTCATGTATGTGTTATAATTTGTGAGGAAATTTTCACTATATATCCTATGGTAACTCTGTATTATTTTCATTTTTCAAACTACATATAAATTAGTCTAGTAAATTCTATAGACACGTGATTTTTCTTCAATAGTTTATGGAAATGGTGATCTATCTTTATTCCCAATGATAAATTTCCTGAGACATTAGAGATAATTTTATACTTATTTATAGTTATGTTAATAGTTCTATCCTTAAATTCTATTATTAGTGTAAAACATTCAACCTCCCGTTGATATATAACCATCACCCCGAATGATAAAACATCTGTAGAATATAAATTATGTACAATAAAAGGATTTTATATTGTGAATCATTATGTGATAATCTTAGGAACAGACACATGGAGACGTTAATATGAACTATCAATTAACAATATTCCATGTATGTGTTAAAATTTGTTCAGAAATAATCACTATCCATACATTGGTAACACCATATTATTTTCTTTTCACACACCACATATAAATTAGTCTTGTAAATTTTACAAACATCTGAGTTATATTTAATTATTTAAGGATATGATGATCTATCTGTATTGAAAATGATACATTTCCTACATTATTACATATAATTTTAAAATTCTGTATAGTTTTGTTCACCGTTATCTCGTTAAATTCCTAATGAGATCAGTAACTGAATATTATATTTTTCATTCTTTATATCATTAAATAAAATTAGTAATAAATCATTCCTCGAGATATATATAATTCGATTAATGGGATTATATTATTTTCCCTTACATTCAATAACTAATTGTATTATTTTTATACCTTATTAATCATCCTCTATCCTTAACTCTCATACTAAATAAGATACATAAATAGATTCGTCTGTTTTTCATCTAATCTGTTTACATTAAATCAGATGTGCAATTATATTAATCCTATTAAAATTCACAATAATCAATTTAATTATTCCACATATTTCAATCCCTTAATCTATGTTTTTTATGAAATTTATATAATCACCTCCACTAATAGCATTCATAATGTTCAATATCAAAATATTTCATAATGAATATTCATTAAAACCCAAAAATCCCATTCTAGTTATAATTGTTTATGATTTCAATAAAAATCACTAGAAATCTAGAAAACCCATGTTCAGTGTCTGGATTTCGTTGTTAAAGAATGTTATCCATGACCTCAACAACAATATATAATTTTCTTTTTCATTTATTTTATGTTATGATTCCCCAAAAATTATTAATTTATCACAAAATATATTCAATTTTTATTATCTTACTATAATTGTGTGAGTTTCCAAAT
Source organism: Viscum album (assembly GCA_963277665.1). Lineage (NCBI taxonomy): Eukaryota > Viridiplantae > Streptophyta > Magnoliopsida > Santalales > Viscaceae > Viscum > Viscum album. The sequence goes on along the minus strand of OY728159.1, from coordinate 830,743,095 downwards.
AAACTCAATGTTAAACCATATCACAATGTGGCATACCTGTCTATAAGAAAGAATACCTATTACACTTGATAATATTTGAGTATATTGTTATATCGTTCGGTCTAATGAATGCATCGGCAGTTTTCATGGCACAGATGAACCAAGTGTTACATCCATACTTGGATTCCTTCATGGTGGTTATTTGGACGATATCTTGGAGTACTCTCACAATCTACATGACCATTCTACCCATCTTGATATTGTTTTGAGTACATTGAGAGAGAATCAGTTATATGCAAAGCTCTTAGAATGCCACTTTTGGATGCATCAGATTCACTTCATGGGTCATGTAATCTCAGAGAGAGGAGTACCAGTAGACCCGTAGAATGTGAGAGAAGTAGTTTCCTTGGGGCATCCAAAGAACATATTTGAGGTGAGGAGTTTTCTAGGGCTGGCTAGATACTATAGACATTTCATACAAGACTTTTAATGCCTAGCTGCACTGCGAAAAGGCTTGACTAAGAAGGGTGGGATGTTATAGTGGTCATATTCTTTTGAGTTATCCATTCAGGAGCTAAAAGGGATGTTGAATTCAGCACCTATACTTGTCTTGTTGGAGTCGAGAAGGAGGTATATTTTTTAATATGGTGATTCAGGTATTAGTATAGGTGTTGTGCTAATGTAGTTAGATGGAGTCGTTGCGTATGGGTCTCGGTAGTTGAGGCCACATGTGAGGAATTGCTTGACGCATGATCTGGAGTTAGCTGCTATTGTCCATGATTTACGCTATTGGAGACATTATCTTCTGGAAGAGCTTTTTGTTGTTTTCTTTGACCACAAGAGTCTCAAGTACATCTACACTCAGCATGATCTGAATTTGAGACAGCGAAGGTGGGTTGAGTACCTTTAGTCCTTTGTCATTGAGCTTGTCTATACGCCAAGGAAAGGAAATGTAGTGGTTGATGCGTTGAGCAGGAGGACTAGGATATAGGCTCTTTAGGAGGCTAGTAGTGAGTGGTAGCTTATGTCTCTGTTCTCTGAGACACATTTGGACCTGCACAACAGGCAGGGGAAGATGTTTCTTTTTTCTATAGCTATTACCTATACGATTCTTGATCAAATGAGAATTAGGCAGCTACCAAATTCTGATGGCTTATTCCTAAGAGAAGATGTGTCTGGAGAGGACCCTATTACTGGATGGACAATAGGCAAGGATGAGATCTTGAATTTCTAGGGGCACATTTGGGTGCCAACAGACATTTTCAAGGAGCTGATATGAGACTTTCATTCCTCTATCTGGGCAGTTCATTCTGGCGTCACCAAGATGTATCATGTTCTACACCATCAGTATTAGTGGCCAGGTATGAAGAAGGATGTTGCATTTTTCTTCATGAGGTGTTCCACTTGTCTGCAGGTGAAGGCAGAGCATCATCGCCAAGAATATCTTTTACAGAAGTTACCCATTCCCGAGTGGAAGTGGAACAACATCGTGATGGATTTTTTAATAGTGTTTCCAAGGTCTCCTGGGGGGAATGATGCTATTTCAGTTGTAATTCACAGGCTTACAAAGGATTCTCACTTCATGCCGATTAAGGAGACCTTCAGTGTTGATGAGTTAGGATAGTTGTACATGTGTGAGATTGTACGTCTTCATGGAGTTCCACACTCCATTGTTTTGGACAGGGATGCATGTTTTACTTCTCGGGTCTAGTATGGGTTTTAGAAGGCCTTGGTTTCACATGTACTTTTGACAACAGCTTACCACCCCTTGACAGATGGCCAGTCCGAGTGTATGATTCTGGTGCATGAGGACACTCTCGGAGCATGAATCGTATATTTTGGGAGTTTTGGGGAGAAGCATATACATTTTTTGGAGTTTTCCGACAATAATAGTTTTGATGAAACTATTCAGATGGCACCTTATGAGGATTTATACGGTCGGCCAAGTCGATCACCCTTATGCTGGCTCAAGGAAGGAGAAGCAGCTTCTTTCGGACCTCGTCTTACTCATTAGACCACATAGCAGATAGAGTTGATTCGGAAGAGGATGGCTACTACACAGTCTCGACTGAATTATTGTGCTGATCAGGGGATATGATCTCTAGAGTTTGAGGCCAGGGAATATGATTTTCTGTGTGTCAAACTGAGGTTGGGACACAAGAGGATTAGGAGACAGGTTATCTTTCACCAAGGTACATTGGACCATTTGAGGTTGTCGGGAGACTTGGTCCGGTTGCCTGTCGATGGTAGTTAACCTAGAGGTATTCGGCTATGTGCGACGTTTTTCACATTTCTCAACTCCGATGTTACTCTTCATACCCATTTCCTGTCTTTCAACCTGAGGAGGTTGAGCTCTAACTGGATGCATCGTTCGAGGAGCATCATATCCAGATTGTTGATCGCAATAAAATGTTTCTATGTGGTGGGTCTGTTCCTCTAGTACGAGTGTTGTGGTAGCACGGGCGGGTACAGGATGAGACTTGGGAGAGGGAGGCCGATGTACGAGCATAGTGGCCATAACTGTTCGAGGCTTCCTCTTCAACGCTGCGCTAGGAAAATTCGAGGAAACGTTTCATTAAGGGGAGGAGTTTGTAAAAACCAAAATCTTCCCTTTATCTGTGTTTTTCCTTTTCTGGTCATTTTTTAGAAAATGAGGTAATTATAGAAATTTTCGAAGTACATACTGTGTATTCAGTTTCAGCTGGTAGCTGAGTGCTGGCCATGTAGCGTCCATTCACACGACCCTGTGTGGTCACCTGGAGGCTACTTAAAGTAGAGTACGGAAAAGGAAATTACATGTCGTGTACTCAAAAAGTACATGTCGTGTATTTAGTTTTCATTCATTATACACACCGGGGTCACATCTGACAGACAAAACACCCTACATCTAGGTTTCGTTCATCTGAGAGAACCCATACGACCATGAGCTTCATCCTAGCCCCTGAGCCTCTATCTGATCTCTGATTCGATCACCGTCAATTTCATTCGGATCACCTTGGTATGCTCTCTCTTCTGATTTATCATTATTTCATGTTTTCTCTTCTTCCTGAAGTTATCTTTCATTGAACGTTTTAGGCATTTTTGTATATCTACCACGTTATAGGTTGATCCATGGCCCGATGTCAGATTATATTGATATCCCAACACTGAGGTAGGTGGTTTGTGCCATTCCGTTGAAGATCGTTGAGTATTATGTTAAATTTCCACCAATACCCTTGAACGGGGTATTGTGTGTTTACTGTTTTACCTTGTTAGTTTCCTTCCATTCTTGCATGCTTGTGTATAGGTTAATTGGTTATGAATATGGTGTGACTGCTATGCTTTGGATGTTTTTCCCAAGAATATTCTATTTATGACCTTTGTTATTCTTAGATAGTTTGGCCACCTTGCCTATTTTCCATGTGTATGTAACATCACAAGTAAGTAATGAATAATAGATATTTTAATCTATGTCTATTAATGAATTAGATAGTGTTTTAGAGGCTTAAATGAGAATAAATCTAATCTTAAGCATTAAATACACTAATATTTTTAAAAGATTGTTTTACTGCCTTTTGATGGAAAACCATTTTTAAATCAATATTTTGACTATTTTATAATCTATATTTATTTAAAATAAAGATATTCTGTATGATTGGGACATTTAAATTTACATTGGATAAATTTTTGGTATTTTTCAGACAATGTTCATTTTTTTAATGAATAGTGAAAAATACTACATTTTACTTCAAAACTTCTTTTTCTTCTAATTTAATTATATGGTTAGATTATCTTTTTGATTGGTCTTAAAGTGTAATTTGAATATATTTTTACCATTTAATCCAATAGTGGTAGTTGGAATTAATTTCATCTTTAAATTGGACTTAAACTAGTGTCAATCTTTTGATACGTATTGTATCATAATAACACATTATTTTCTCTGACAGTGGGAATTAATTATTAAATTAATTAATGTAACTTATATGTTTTCAATTTTGTAAAATAGACATAATTTTTGAATTCATAATATCAAATATAGCTTAGGATGAATTTTTGGTATTTTTCTGGAAAAATTCAGTTTTTGATGAATAGTGAAACCACTAACTGGTACTTAAAAAACTAATTTTTTCGTCTATATGAAATTTTACAACCTCTGTGTTTTGAATTTCATAAAACCAACATACATGGTTGTCATTAAGAAGTAAAATGTGGTTCAATGGGATTAAAATAATTTTCTGGTGAATAGTAACTTTTAAGTTTAATCGCGATTAGAGGTAATTAGTGCAATTTAAGGCAAAAATGATATTATAATAAAATGAAAACACCTAGACACATGTCCTAACCATATTGGATGAGTCATGGCCAACCAAGAAAACCCATGGGTCTATTTTTGGGACCCCATGGGTCCACTTGGGTAAGATAAAGACATTAATGCCTTTTATTTAAAGTAAAAGTAAAAATGTCACAAACATGACATGTTTTACAAAAACAATTTTCAAGTGGGGTAATACAATTAATATTTTTGACTATAAATACGCATTAGAAAGAAAAAAATATTTCCTATATCATGATATTTTTTTATAATTTTTAGACACTAAATAAATTAAATTATTTATGACACCATGATGATGCAGCGATTACCTCATTATTTAACGATTTAAATAAAATGAAAATATAATGTAAAATCTAAGACCAACACTTGTCAAATACCTATTGGATGGGTTTATTTAGAACCCTTATCACCTTATCTTTTAAATTTATAATTGTGGGACCTTTTTTATCCGAAAATCATTTTATAACAAAGTATCTTTTCTTAACTTTCCCAGAGTGCCCCTCCTCTCCTCTTATAAAAGGCCCCCACCTCTACCACCCTACCCACACATCCAAAGCCTTTTTCTTGGCCAGTCCCTACCCATTTTGTCTCTCCACATCCCTCTCTAACTTCTAGAAGCCTTACTTTGGGTAGAAGTCTTCTAAAGGAATCCTTTTAGCTCAAATCAAAAAGAGTTACCCGATTTAAAGGAGGCTAAAGAACCATCGAGTCAAGTCAGACCCGAGGTATGGGAATTTGTCTCAATCTCCTTTCATTGAGGCATATTTTTTTATACACAACCTTATTTTATACGGTGTATAAACCCCTTTGACTTTTATGTTTATCCAAAAGTAATCTTTTTTATACGAAGTGTTTTAATAAATGATAAAAGGGAATGTTTTTGTCATACGTATGCGGCAACAACGACTTCTCCGCCGCCATGACCATTATATGAGTTTTGGCTTTCTCTACAAGCCATACATTTTTTAATATAAAAATAAATACAATGTTTTAATTTTCTTTTATTTTGGTATTGAAAATGGTTTTCATAATGTTTTTATATTAATGCGTTGTATTGATATCTTATGATTGAAAAGTGGAAATGTTATGTTTCCTTTATGCATGTTTTAAGTGATACGATTATGTTATGGTTCTTGGGAATTGTTATGAATATGGGTGGTTCCATGATAAACTAAGGGCAGGTGAGCCCGATATATCTCTCCAATGCATTGGGTAATCTGAAGGGGTTAAACGTTGAGGTTTCTCCGAAGAGATTTAAGGAAAATACTGTGATGGGTATTCCAAACGTAACCAAGAGGGTTACTCCCTACGTAAGAATGTTATGAATTACTCATGTTACCTTTATGTCTTATGATTTCTATGATTTATTCATGATTTTATGAGGTATGTTAAATTTCTTATGTTTTATGGGTAAAATATGATTTCATTCTTATTTATATATGTACTCATGTTTCCTTTCAATATTTTTATATGCCTTACTGAGCTTTTTATGCTCATCCCAAGTTTTTGAAATGTTTTTCATAGTTTAAGGGAAGGGAATATGATATGATGATAGTGTCAAGGAAGTGTCAAGAAAGAATCCATGTTTTATTTTAAATATGTTTCCGTTGATGGGAAAAATGAATAGTATCTTTTATCTAACCACTTTGTTTAAATGTGGAATGTAATGAATTTTTTATGATATAATTATCTAAAACTCTAAACCTGAAAATTTCCTCAATGTGTAATCTTTTAATAACTCAAGATTAAGTAATGTTTAATGTTGGGGCCTTATAGTTGGTATTATAGGTCGGTTTAGATAAATTTAGGAGTTAGAATTCGATTAAATGATTATCCAAAAATATTTTTTTTATGGTCAAATTAAAATGATATAGAATTTGAAGATTACCATGTTCCTTCATCTAAGAAAAGTTTGTTCAGAATGGTTTTCCGTAGAGGAAATAGGGAAGCAGTGCTAGGAAGACATACAGAAGGAAATAACCTTCCGAATCTGCATCCTGAGATGGTCAGAATTGTAACTGAACAGTTTGTTGCAGTAATGGCGCAGTTGACTCAAGCAATAAATGGTGGTGGTATCCATGCACGAGATCAGCCAGATCAACCACAGAGGAACATGTCAGTGGTGTAACATTTCATGAGGCAATATCCCCTATAATTCAGAGGATCATCTGACCCTGAGTTTGCTGAAGGGTGGATTAAAGCACTGGAGAATATTTTCGATGCATGGGGTGTTCAGACAATCAAAAGGATAGTCTTGCTATTTACTGTTTGGAGGGTGAATCAGATCAGTGGTGGTCGATGGTTAAAAATATCGGGGATGCTGATGAGATTAATGCTCTTGACTGGGATGAATTTAAAGGTATGTTTCTTGAGAGGTATTTTCCTAATGTTGTTCGACTTAGGATGGAAAAACAATTCCTGGAATTGAGGCAAGTGGAAGACTCAGTGGCTGCCTATGAAGAGGGGTTCACTCGATTGTCAAGGTATTCTCCAATTTTATACGAGACCTTGATAGTAAAATCAATCATTTTTACTTAGGATTAACGCCAAAATATCTAAGGGATTTAGTTTCTCGTGAGTTCAAAATTTATGAAAATCTTGTTCGATGTGCTGAGAAGGTGGAAATGGAGTTTGCCGATGATCAAATGTTCTATAACAACCAACAGAAGAAGAGACCGAGGTGGCCGGAGAATGGAATGAATTCTTCAAAAAGGTCTGACGGTAAGAAAAATAAGTTTCCATTTTGTGATAAATGTGGTAAAAGTCATGCTGGGGAATGTCTTTTGAATTCGGGAAAGTGCTACCAATGCGGTAAGATGGGACGTAAGGCTCGTGATTGCACTGAAAAAGATCAAGGTGATGGTAAGACCAAATTTGATTTATAGTTAGTGAAATGTTTTAAGTGAAATGAAATGGGTAACTATGCAAACGAGTGTCTGACAAAGAGCTCGAGTGAGGGCAAGTAGTTAGACTACAAGAAGAAAGGGGTGGTGAAATCCATTGTAACTAATTCAGAAGATGTTGGGCCATCAAATGAAGTTGTACCAGGTACTTTGTTTGTTTTTTTTAGATTATGCCAGTGTGTTGTTTGATTCGAGGTCTACATTCATTCATCTCTGAAACCTTTTCTAGTAAAATGGGAATACCATCTCAAGAAATGACTCAAAAACTTGTGGTAAAAACACCTGGGGGAAATGTTGAGGCAAATAGAATTTATAAGAATCTTCCTATCCTTATTCATGGAAAGAACCTACTTGAAAACCTAATTGTTTTACATCTAGTAGAGTTTGATGTTATCCTGGGTATGGATTGGCTCTCTATTTACCATGCTAAGATTGGCTGTAGAGATAAAGAAGTTTCTTTTCCGAAAGACTTTCAGTTTTTGTACAAGAATGAACCCTTACTGTTGATAAATTATCAAGAGGCTGAGAAACTTGTAACAGATGGAAATGATTGTTACCTTGAACACATCGTTGAAAACAAAGGAACTATTCAGATTAATGATGTGCCAGTGGTAAATGAGTATCCTGATGTTTTTTCTGATGAGTTTCCTGAAATAATACCAGATCGGGAAGTGGAATTTACTATTGACTTAGTTCTTGATGCTAAGCCAATTTCAAAACCCCCTTATTGAATGGCTCAAATTGAACTTTTAGAGTTGAAGGACCAATTTCAAGATTTATTAAAGAAAGGTTTCATTCGACCTAGAACATCACCATGGGGTGGTCCTGTTTTATTTTCTAAAAAGAAAGATGGTTCAATGGGACTTTGCATTGATTATAGAGCCTTGAATAACATCTCTGTTAAGAACAAATATCCTTTTCCTCATATCGATGATTTGTTTGATCAGCTCCAGGGAGCTCAGTATTTTTCGAAGATTGACCTGGGATCGGGGTACCATCAGCTGAAGTTAAAGGAAGCAAATGTTCTGAAGACTGTGTTTCGTACAAGATATGGCCATTATGAATTTTTATTAATGCCTTTTGGGAGAACCAATTCACCTGCTGTATTCATAGACTTAATGAATATAATTTTCCATGAGTTCTTGGATATGTTTGGGGTGGTTTTCATTGATGATATTTTGGTGTTTTCTAAAAGTAAAGAAGAGCATGAAAGACATTTAAAGGTTATTTTACAAACCTTAAAAGAAAATAAATTGAATGGGAAATTCAGCAATTGTGAGTTTTGTTTGCAACAAATTTCTTTCCTTGGTCACATTGTTTCTAAAGATGGGATAACCGTTGATCCTGCAAAAACAAAGGTTGTGGAAGAATGGCCAAGACCCACAAATGTTACTGAGATTCGTATCTTACTTGGTTTGGCTGGATATTACCAAAGGATTGTAGAAATGTTTCACAGTTATCTAGTCCACTGACTAAGCTAACTCGGAAGGGTGTTACGTTTATATAGACAAAAGAATGTGATTATTGTTTTCATGAACTAAAAAGAAGATTGGTGAATGCTCGAGTTTTGGAACTACCTTCCAGGAATGGTGAATTTTTTATCTACAGTGGTGCTTCATTAAAAGGACATAGTTGCGTCCTAATGCAGAATGATCAGGTAATTTCTTATGCTTCACGTCAGTTGAAAACCCGTGAGGTAAATTACGCTACACATGATTTGGAATTAGATGCTATTTTTTGGATTTAAAAATTTGGAGGCATCATTTGTATGGAGTAAATTGTGAAATATATACCGATCACAAAAGTTTAAAGTATATATTCACTCAAAAAGAATTGAACATGAGAAAGAGGAGATGGCTAGAATTAATCAAGTATTCTGATTGTACAATTCATTACCATCCGGGAAAAGAAAATAATGTGGCTGATGCTTTGAGTCAAAAAAGTAATGCTTCATTAATAATGTTGCATTTGGAACGTGATCCTTTGGTTAAGGATTTTATGAACATTGGCATAGAAGTTTTTGGTGCAGGATGTCCTTATGTTTTCTTTCAGGTATCAGTGAAATCTTCTCTATCAGATAGAATCAAGCAAGCACAGAAGCAAGACAGTGAGTTTCAGAAAATGGTAGAGATGGATTAGAAGGGTAAGTTGCCTGAATTCAACATTGATAATGATTGTGTTTTGAGATTTGGGAAGAGATTGTGTGTGCCTTGTGATTCACAGTTGAAGACAGAGTTGTTATGTGAAGCTCATAGTTCTCCATTTTCAATTTATCTTGGCAGTACTAAGATGTATAGAGATCTTCGAGAGTATTACTGGTGGGATAGAATGAAAAGGGATATTGCTGATTTTACTATGAAGTGTTTGACGTGTCAACAGGTAAAAGCAGAGCGGCAGTTACCGAAAGGGATACTTCAGCCTTTACCAGTACCAGAGTGGAAATGGGAAAATATATCCATGGACTTTGTTGTGGGATTACCAAAGACATCTCGAGGTAATAATGCAATATGGGTTATTGTTGATCGCTTGACTAAATCTTCTCATTTCCTTGCTATACGAGATACTTTTTCCCTGGATCAACATTACTGCTTGTATCTTAAAGAGATAATCAGGTTACATGGAGTTCCTCTCTCCATTGTATCTGATCATGATCCCAGGTTTACTTCTAACTTTTGGAAAGGCCTTCAGAAGTCATTGAGTACTGAATAAAATTTTAGTACAACTTTTCATCCTCAATCAGATGGGCAGTCAGAACGAACAATTCAGACTTTGAAAGATATGCTACGTGCTTGTTCGATTGATTATCAGGGAAGTTGGGACCAATATATTTCTTTGGATTAATTTTCATATAATAACAGTTTCCATTCCAGTATACAGATGGCACCATTTGAGGCGTTATATGGTAAGCAGTGTCGAACTCCAGCTTTCTAGGATGAAGTGGGTGAAAGGAATCTGATGGGACCAGAATTGGTAGAAGAGTTGGTAGAAAAAGTTCAGCTGATACAGAAACACATGAGAACAGCTCAGAGAAGGCAGAAGAGTTATGCGGACAACATGAGGAATGATCTCTTTTTTGATGTAGGTGATCATGTTTTTCTCAAAGTCTCACCATGGAAAAGTGTGATGTGATTTTGTAAGAAAGGAAAGCCAAGTCCAAGGTTCATTAGACCATATAAAATTCTGGAGAGATTTGGATCAGTTGCTTACCGAGTGGCTTAACCTCCGAGTTTATCTCAGGTACACGATGTTTTTCATGTTTCGAGGTTGAGAAAGTATATGCCAGATCCATCTCATTTTTTCAATCCAGATGTAGTTCAGTTGGAAGAGAACCTATCTTATGAGGAACAACCGTTACAGATTCATGACCATAGGGACCAAGTGTTGCGGAATAAGGTGATTCATTAGGTAATGGTTTTGTGGAAAAAACCACATGATTGAAGAGGCAACATGGGAATATGAAAATGAAATGAGGGCTAAATACCCCCACTTATTCGATAAGTAAATAAATTGCGGGGACATAATTTTATAAAGGGGGGAAGGATGTAACATCCCCAGTAAGTAATGAATAAAAGATATTTTTATCTATGTCTGTTAATGAAATAGATATTGTTTTAGAGGCTTAAAATGAGAATAAATCCAATCTTAAGCATGGATTACACTAATATTTTTAAAAGATTGTTTTACTGCATTTTGATGGAAAACCATTTTTAAATAAAGATTTTGACAATTTTATAATCTATATTCTTTCAAAATAAAGATATTCATTATGATTGGGAGATTGAAATTTACATTGGATAAATTTTTGTTATTTTTCTGACAATGTTCATTTTTTAATGAATAGTGAAAAATACTACATTTTACATCAAAACTGCTTTTTCATCTAATTTAATTATGTGGTTAGATTATCTTTTTAATTGGTATTAAAGTGTAATTTGAATCTATTTTCACCCTTTAATCGAATAGTTGTCATTGTAATTAATTTCATCTTGAAATTGGACTTAAACTAGTGTCAATCTTTTGATACTTATTGTTTCATAAAAACATGTTATTTGCTCTGACAGCGGGAATTAATTATTAAATTAATTAATGTAACTTAAATGTTTTGAATTTTATAAAATAGACATCATTTTTGAATTTGGAATATCAAATATAGCTTTTGGTGAATTTTTGGTATTTTTCTGCAAAACTTAAGTTTTTGATGAATAGTGAAACCACTAAGTGGTACTTAAAAAACTGATTTTTTCGTTTAAATGAAATCATACCACCTCTGTGTGTTGAATTTCAAAATTCTGATATACATCGTTGTCATTACGATTAAAATTTTGTTCAATGGGATTAAAATAATTTTTTTGTTGAATAGTAACTTTAAAGTTTCATCACGATTAGAGGTAATTAGTACAATTTAAGGCAAAAATGATATTATAATAAAATGAAAAAACCTAGACACATGTCCTTCCCTTATTGGATGAGTCATGGACGACCATGAAAACCCATGGGTCTATTTTTGGGACCCCATGGAGCAACTTGGGTAAGATAAAGACATTAATGCCTTTTATTTAAAGTAAAAGTAAAAATGTCACAAACATGAGTTGTTTTACTAAAACAATTTATAAATAGGGATAAAGAAGTCATATTTTTGACTATAAATATTCATTAAAAAGATAGAAATATTTCCTACTTCATGATTTTTTTTATAATTTTTAGACACTATATAAATTAAATTATTTATGACACCATGATGATACACCGATTACCTCATTATTTAATGATTTAAATAAAATGAAAATATAATGTAAAATCTAAGACCTACACTTGTAAAAAACCTATTGGATGGGTGGATTTCGAACTCTTATCACCTCATCCTTGAAATTTATAATTGTGGTACCTTTTTTATCCGAAAATCATTTTATAAAAAAGTGTCTTTTCTTAACTTTCCAAGAGTGCCCCTCCTCTCCTCTTATAAAAGGCCCCCACCTCTACCACCTTACCCACACTTCCAAAGCCTTTGGCTCTGCCAAACCCTGCCCATTTTGTCCCTCCACATCCCTCTATAACTCTTAGAAGGCTCACTTTGGGCAGAATTCTTCCCAAGGAAGCCTTTGAGCTCAAATCAAAAAGAGTTACCCGATTTAAAGGAGGTTAAAGAACGATCGAGTCAAGTCGAACCTGAGGTATGGGACTTCGTCTCAATCTCCTTTCAAGGAGACATATTTTGTTTTATACACAACCTTCTTTTATACAGTGTATAAACCCCTTTGAATTTTATGTTTATCCAAAAGGAATCTTTTTTATACGAAGCGTTTTACTAAACAACAAAAGGGAATTTTTTGTCGTACGTATGCGGCGACAACGACTTCTCCGACGCCATGACCATTATTTGAGTTTGGGCTTCCACTACAAGCCATACCTTTTTTTAAAAGAAAAATAAATACCATGTTTTAATTTTCTTTTATTTTGGTATTGAAAATGGTTTTCATAATGTTTTTATATCAATGCGTTGTATTGATATCTTGTGATTGAAAAACGGAAATGTTATGATTCCTTTATGCATGTTTTATGTGATAATATTATGTTATGGTTCTTGGGAATTGTTATGAAGATGGGTGGTTCCATGATAAAATTAGGGCGGGTGAGCCCCATATAGATCTCCAATGCATTGGGTAACACAAAGGGGTTAAATATTGAGGTATCTCCTAAGAGATTTAGGGAATACACTGTAATGGGTATTCCAAACGTAACCAAGAGGGTTACTCCCTACGTAAGAATGTTATGAATGCCTAAATTTACCTTTATGTGTTATGATTTCTATGATTTATTCATGATTTGATGAGGTATGTTAAAGTTCTTATGCTTTCTGGGTAAAGTATGATTTCATTCTTATGTATATAAACTCATTTTTCATTTCCATATTTTTATATCCCTTACTAAGATTTCTATGCTCATCCCATGTTTTTGAAATGATTTTCATAGGTCAAGGGAATGGTACATGATATGACTATAGTGTCAAGGAAGTGTCAAGCAAGAATCCCTATTTTATTTTAAATATGTTTCCGTTGATGAGAAAAATGAATACTATCTTTTATGTAACCACTTTATTTAAATGTGGAATGTAATGCATTTTTTATGATCTAATTCTCTAAAACTCTAAACCTAAAAAGATACTCAATGTGTAATCTTGTAATAACTCAAGATTATGTAATGTTTAAGGTTGGGGCCTTATAGTGTAACACCCCAATATTTCATAGTAAGTTATTTTCTTTAAATTCAATAGCTTTCGCTACACGCAACACTGAGTTTGAGCGCACCACGACTTACCAAACTAGTTATTCAAAAATGGTTATGAATAGAATTAATTTAATTTTGACCTTTATATAATCCTTAGAATTTTAGAATCCATATTATGAGTTTCTTAGAAGTTATGTAAGAAGACATTCATTTTTTTCAGATAAAATAATTATTTTTCATAAAATCCAATTTTACCGCCTTTTACTGGAGAACCCTTTTTAAATAAAATATTTGAAAATTTTATATATTTAATTTGACAGAATAACTTTTTTCTTTAGAATCGGGTCATTAGAATTTAGTTTCAATAAATTTTCGGTGTTGTTCTGATAACTTTCATATTTGTGTGAATAGTGAAAAATATTATATTTTAACTGAAAACAACATTTTAAATAAAAATATTTTATAGTGTGTAATTATAAATTTTAATGGTTTAGAAGTATATTTAGATTATATTTTTACCATTTACTCCAATTATGGTCCTATTAAGTAAAATCACATTGAAATTGGACGTAAACAAGAGTCAATCTTTCGATAGTAATAATTTCATAAAAATAAGCGTTTTGGGTTTGACAACGATAATTATGTATAAATTAATTAATGAAAATTAATTGTTTTGAAATTGGTAAAGTAGACTTAATTTTTTAATTCATAATATTAAAATTAGCATAGGGTAAAATTTTGGTATTTTTCTGAAAACGTTCATTTTTTTATGAATAGTGAAAAACACTGAGTTATTAGTTAAAACCATCTTTTTAGTTAAATATTTATTTATTTTACTGAAATTTAATTTAGGTCAAAATAAATACATAATACCAATATAATTTCAATTTAATTCATTGAAGTCAGTTTATAATAATTTTAGACATAAAAAACTTTTATTGAACTTTCCACCGTCTTTTACCAACCTTCTATGAGAATTTGAAAATTTACATAAAAAATAATTTTATCACTTATGTGAGTGGAATTTAAAAAATCAGAGAGGCGTGGTTGATATCAGTAAGAAAATTGTGGTTCAATAAGATGAAAATAATTTTTTTTGAACAATATCTTTTTAATTTTATTTACCACGGTTAAAAGTAAATAGTGTAATTAAGGGTAAAAATGATATTATTATTACCATAACACATGTCCTAATTATATTGGATTATTATAATTCGTCCAAAAAATCCTTAGTAGTAAAATATGAACATTTTTGGTCTGCTTGGATTAGATTAGGACATTTATTATTATTTAATTCAAAGAAGAGTTAAAAGTGTTAAATTCAATGTTTTATAACTAAACCATTTTTAATATAGGGTTACACATAAGATAAATTCGACTATAAATATTAATTAGTAAGATAAAAATATTTCCTACAGAATGGTAATTTATTTATAATTTTCATACTCTAAATAATTTAATTTATTTGTGACACAATGATGATGCAGTAATTACCTAATTAATAAAATATTAAAATAATTGATATTATAAATATCCAAATAAATGTAATTTGAGACTTTTTTAGAATTAAAATAATTTTATAGGTTAATATGGCTTGTTAGGGTTAGTTGGATAAATTTATTTAAAAGTAATAATGCTGTTATGAATTTAGCAAAAACAAAATACCAAATAGTGTAAAAATTGACATAAAAGAATTTTTAAATCAAATATTATATTGTTAATTGATATTATATTCCTAAAAATCAATGATTCCTCCAACAGACATATATAATAATATTTGTATCATTAATATGCCTCTTAGGGTCCACATGGAAGTATATAGTATGTTTATTTACTATATATTACAAAAATACAAAGAGACATGGTAAATGTCAAACTATTTAACTAAGAGTTAAATATAAAAGATAGTGTTTATATAGTGACCCAAACCTATATAAAACCATTTGGTTGTGTGTTTTTCCACCCATACCCACCTTAAACATTAAAAAATCAATTGTTTAACCGTTAGAAACCGAAAATGAGTTTATTATAAAATAATATTTTTTGTTTTTTCTAAGGTTCCCCTCACCCCTCTAATAAAAGGGAAATCCCCCTTATTTCAAATTCACACCTTCAAAGAAATTTGGCTCAGCCAAATCCTATCCAAATACCCTTTCAACTATCCTCCCTTGATCATAGTGGCGTTCCTTTAGTACGAGATTCTTCCTAAGGATCCCTTTGGATCAAATCAAAATGAAGAACCCAAAGAAGAGGTAAATATATCATCACCTCTTCTAAGTTCCATTCTTCTTCCACATCATATATCCTTGTTGTTTCCATTCTAAAATAAATACTCCCATATATTCTATATAATTTTATGTTATTATGAATATGGTACAACCATATTCATTATTCTGTCCATTCTTTGAATTACATGTCACCATACGTGTATACGTACGGCTTACCGTCTCCACGTTGTGGTATAATTGTTATTCAATGCATTATTATTTTGATGGGTATAATAATGATTTTTAATTGATGTAAATAATAAATATAACATGATAATGATTTGGTATATATGATATAACATCCATTTATATATTATTTTAATATCAAAAAAATGATATTGTCGCTCGTGTGTACGTACGGATTACCGTCTCCACGAACACGATGAGATTCATTCCCCATCATATCCATTCATGTATAATTTTCATTTGATGAATAAAAAAAATGTTTAAAGACTAGATATAATTCTGTATATAAAAAATATACAACCCATATATAAAAAATATGACTCACATAACAAATCATATAAAGGAAAACGAATAAGTTACCACCCAAAATGACGATAATACTAAGATATTATTAAAAAAGAAATAATAAAAGATCTTATATTATATCATATTAATGTTTAAGATTATTGTATAATTTAATAACAATTATTTTACCATTATACAGGTGGTTAAACTACCCTCGACCAAGGAAAAGTACAAGTAATGGGTTTCTTATCTCACTTTTAATCCTATGAGATTTCCATTGTTTCCACTCATTTATTTAATGTGGTGTATTGTGTACTTCCATTTGATATATATTATCATTATTCTATTTATATTCATGGTATTCTATTATTCATTTGGTGTTTATTAAATTTTTTTCATACGAATCGATTGATTAAAATGATGTAAGGATTTTTCATCAAACATTTTATTCCCTTGAGATTCATGATATATTGGCCACTATTTCCTTTTGTGTGGTGTATGTATTGTCCATGATTGTATTATTTGTGTAATATACCTTAAAATAGGAGTTATTACATCTTCATTTTATGATCTATCTTTCATGGGATGTATGTTTCGTACGTTACCAAATAAGTAAGGGAATCTCAAATTTCAATTTCCACACATTCAACTTTGTGCATTCTTCATTGATTATTTTACCACATGATTATGTGTGGAATCAGTATTTATTATTTGTGTCGTAATTTACACTACCATTTCTGTGGATATACTTTTGGTAAACATAATCACTCTATTGATAAATTCTCAAGTCATCGATATGAACTTGATAAGAGAAATTTTTCTCAATTTCCATTTATTGAGTGAAACTTCCAATTCATTGATTTTGTTTTTACAAGAATATGTGTGAATGTCCTATGATTTATTTACACTATATATCAAATAACATTGAGTGTATTTATATTTGTCACACATAATTAAGTTTTTGATTTATCCTTAACCTAAGGATATGGTCTTTATAAGATATTTCATCACAATTTGCATTCCACTGAGACTTCTTTGTTTTTATAAACCAATTCACTTTTATATGGTGTATATAATGTTCTTTTACATAGTATATCATGAATAACTTTATTCTCATGATATTATAAAGTTCTTATTACCTAAATTATTTGTATTAAAGTGTCTCTCTTTTGGTTAGGAACTCTGACTAAAATATCATTTTTAAATGTTCTAAAGATTTGTTATTCTAAATCATTATCATTAATGTCAATGTTTTAAATATGTTTTTAAGGATTTATTTATATGGAAATTAATATTTTAGAATTAAAATTCCATTTAAATGTTTCAAATTTGTAAGGGACACATTGATTCAAAAACCAATTTTTAAACGGCTTATTGAAAAATAGTGTGACTTTTAAATAATTTCAAGAAAAAGGGGGATATTTCTCTAAAATAGTTTTGATGATTATTTTCATCTATATCAATATTATTCATTAATCTTTATTGAGGTTAATATATTACAATACAATATTCCATATTTTATTGAATGATATATGTTTGACTATGGATAGGTTATTTTTATACCATTCATGATTTGTGGATAAAGTATTGACATTTCGTTTTCAAGTTTTAATACGAATATTTATGTTATGTTTCAAAATTTTTATATGAGGAATGCATTAGACATAGTAAGTAACGGGTGGAGCTGGCTATAGGTCCTCGATGCATCGGTAGGTCTCATGAAAAAATTAGTGTATTTTCACAAGGCCTTGACAAAATCTTATTTGTAGTCATGGCACGAGGCCTTGACTATGTGGTCATGAAAGTCTGGTATTATGCATTCCATCATTATGAATGTGCATATTGATATTTCATGTGATTATTAGACTAGTATAATATCCCTATTAGTAACTAAATGGAATTATTTTGATTTATATTTTCTATATTATGATAAATTGTATGTTGAAAAGGATTTTGTTTTATTTTTACACATTGCCTTAAATTTTTATGCTTATTTATGAAAGATTACACTATATGTTTATCCTTAATGCGCATCTAACCTCACCCCTTTCTATGTTTTATTTTTTCCAAGATTTAAAGATGTATATTATGACTGACCTGAAGGGATATTATATGGGTTCTCAGTGTTGTTTATGGATAAAATATTTTTGTAGTTTTCAATTTTATGATTTAATGTAAACTTTATGAATATATCTAGTACTTCAAAGTCTATTAAACTAATCGTTCTATCGAGACATGATCTTTTGTGATCATTCCAATGATACAAAATAATTCACTGACTCTGGGTAACTATTGTCGGGGCGTTACAGTTGGTATTAGATGATTTTTAGTACAATCCTTGGAAACTAGATTTAGATAAACTTTGATTAGAGCACATATCCCTAAGATAGACTTTGAGGATTAAAATAGAAAACAGCTTAGAATTTTGGTATTGTAGATATTTTGTGAGTTTTCCAAATAATACATCCCTATCTGGATATGAGTAGGTAGATTTGGCTCTGGAACACATGTACCAAGGGGTAAAACTCGAAAACACCGCTTTGAGATTGACTCGAACGAGAACTGGTGCATGACAATGATCCTTGCTGCACTCTTAGTTACGACACTCCCGGGGGATATTCTTAGGATAATTTACATTTTCCTTACAAAAATATTTGATGTATTTTAATATAAGATGAGAATAAATGATCTTGGTTAATCCTATGGTGTTTCAAATTGAAAATATGGTATCATGATATTCTCTAAATGATTTTATGACTACTGTTACTCACACAATTCATTCTAGTTTTAGTCAATGGATGGATTCTATGGAAGTCATAGTATCTTTGAGAATGGTGTACATGGTGGGAATGGGTATGGAAATGAGTAAAAAATGGACTGTTGATATGTGTAAAAGATATTATGTTCATGCCAAATTAGTTTTCCAAACATATGATCAACAACATATATATTAACCAAATCCTGGACTAAAAAAAGAAGAGAAAGGTGTTGAATGATAAGAGCTCCAGCAGTGGTGACCGTGGAGAAAAGAATCCTCAATTTCCATCATGCAGTAAATGTGGAAGGAGAAACCATGAATAGTGTCTCAATGGAATAAAGAAATGCATTACATGTGTGAAATAAGGAAATATAGTAAATAATGGCCGAAGAAAAATGAAGAGTACTATGGAAGAAAATAAAAATGGTCCCAAGAATCCATTTCAGTCATTTTGCATAAATGTAGGGGACCAGGACATTACCCTCGTGAATTCCCTATTATATAGGATATTTTCTTGGTCAATGAAGATTCTATGTAGAAATAAATGTTTGGTGAAATGTTTAAAAGTATTAGTGATCCTTTTTGAAGGGATTACTTTGGAATAATTTTCTCTTGTATTTGTAACCCTACAATTGTCATCTGAAAATTTTATTTAAGGAAGATTTATCTTTTCTCTTGTGAATATAGTTACAAACAACCATTTGGTTTTATATTATCATTTTGTGTGAGGCAATTACAAGTTATTATATTTTGGAATGAAAATGCAAGGTATGAGATAACATTGGTGGTTAAATTATGTTATGGTTATTTTGTGGAATTTGTCTCATTTTGGTGATTTTATAAAATATAGTTTTTTGAAAATTGTCAACACATAGACCGTGTGACAACCTGTTGCGTCAAAAAAAGCTATGGGAATCGAACCCACAACCAAAGTGCGATTGGAATTTATCGCCTACCATTGGACTATGTGAAGTCCCTGGTTAGTATGACTATTTCTTTTTTAGTTAAATGATTTTATGGATCAAGAATATAATGAATTTGGGAACATATGATTCATCCCTAGTATAGGAAAATGATTTGGTGATTAAGTGATAAATGTTATTTTGGAAGATATTCTCTCTTTTGGTAACACTATATGTCAAAGGAAAATAGAATACTATGGGATATTATTTGAGGAGAAATGGTGGGTTTTTTTCTATGTTTTTATTGTGGGTTTATAGTGTTTTGAGTTATTTATGGAATTGATTAACCTATCATATAGAATATTTGGTTAGGTTAATTACTTTTAAGTATGTGACATTAAGAGTAGTCGATTCTATTTAGGGATAAAATTTGACATGGAAGACTACGTAATAAAATTCTTCTGAGTTTTGGGTTTCAATATTAGTTTGGATTATATTGAAATATTTAATGTGAAATTGTTTATTGAATGGTATTTATTGAACTTTGGTTATTATTGGTTTAATTTAGGAAATTAAGATTAGCATTTCTTTCTCTAAAGGATTATCCTTTTTGGTGATCATCGGATCTTGTACTAACAATTTTTGTTTTGGTTAATCTCTATAGACAAGTGAAATATATATTTTATTTTTTATGGATCATGTGATTCTCTAGAAGTTGATTCTAGCACTTAATGTGTGACCAAGTCATCTTGAATACTCATCATTTGGAAAAAGAGATGAGATAGTGGTGGGAATTTATAAAAGGATAAAACAATACATAAAAATTAAGTATATATCTTTATGTTATTAGTCATTCTCATAAATAAATTCCTCATCCATATGAAATTGGACATAAAACAAAAAATGTTATCTGTTAAATTTTTCTACTGGGAAACTAATGACCGTTTATACCATCACAAGATTGTGTTTTTCTTGTTGTTACCTTTATCCCGATCATGTTTTATATCACTCTCCATAAGAACCAGACACTTTGTATATCTTCCATATCCATGTTTTCTTACCTGGAATCCTAGTATGGGTTATCTCTGGTGACCTTTGTACTTCTTTATATTTATTTCAATGTGATGGTTTTATAAACTATTTTTTTGATGTGGGAAGTTAAATAAAGTTCCCAAGCCCAATTGTAAAATTGGGAGGATGAAATTTCAAAAATGGGGGAAGCATGTAACACCTCGATATTTCTTTCTAAGTTATTTTCATTAAATTCAGTAGCTTTCACTACACACAACACCATGTTTGAGTACCCCATGACTTACCAAACTAGTTTTTCAAAAGAGGTTATAATAGTATTAACTAAATTTTTAACTTTATATAATATTTATAATTTTAGAATCCATATTATGAGTTTCTTAGACATAATGTAAGAACAAATTCATTATTTTAGATAAAAGAATTATTTCTCAAAAAATCCAATTTTACTTCCTTTTAATAGAGAACCCTTTTTAAATCCAATATTAGAAAGTTTTATATATTATATTTGACAAAATAAACATCTCCATTAGAATCAGGACATAAGAATTTAGTTTCAATAAATTTTTGCTGTTTTTCTGATAACTATCATATTTGGGTGAATAGTGAAAATTACTATATTTTAAATGATAAAAACATTTTTAATCAAAATATTTTATAGTTTTGAATTATACATTTTAATGTTTTAGAAGTATAATTAGATTACAATTTTACTATTTAATCAAATCATGGTCATTTGAAGTAATTTCACTTAGAATTTTGGCGTAAACAAGTGTCAATCTTTTGATAGTTATTATTTCTTAAAATTTAATTTTTTGGTTTTGACAATGAGAATTAATTTTAAATTAATTAACGAAACTTCAATATTTTTGAAATTGGTAAAACGTATGTAATTTTTTAATTTAGAATATCAGAATTAGTTTAGGGTGAAATTGTGGTATTTTTCTGAAAACTTTCAATTTTCAATGAATATCTGAAAGCATTCAATTTACAATGAATAGTGAAAAAGACTGAGTTGTTGGATAATACCAACTTTTTATTTAAATTAATTTTATGTCAAAATAGATAAATAATAACTATATATGTTCAATTTAATTCATTAGAGTTAGTTTATAATAATTTTAGATATATAAAAATTTGATTGAACTTTCCACCATCTTTTACCCACCTTCTAGGAGAATTTGAAAATTTACATAAAACATAATTTTACTACTTTTGTGAGTGGAATTTTAAAAATCTGAGAGACATGTTTTATATCATTAAGAAAAAATTTCTTTAATAAGATGAAAATAATTTTTGGTGAATAATAACTTTTTACTTTTGTTTTACCACGATTAAAAGTAAATAGGGAAATTAAGGTTAAAAATGATATTATTATCACCCTAAAACATGTCCTAATTCTATTGTATAAGTATAATTCGACAATAAAAAACCTTAGGAATAAAATATGATCCTCTTTGGGCCGCATGGATTAGATTAAGTCATTTATTATTATTTAATTCAAAGAAGAGTTAAAAGTATAAAATTCAATTTTTAATAACTAAACCATTTTTAATATAGGGTTACACAAAAGATGAATTCTACTATAAATATTCATTGTAAAGATACAAATATTTCCTACATAATGGTATTTTATTTATATTTTTTAGACATTAAATAATTTAATTTATTTATGATACAATGATAATGCAGTAATTATCTAATTAATGAAATATTAAAATAATTGATATTATAAATATCCTTAAAAATTTAATTTGTGATTTTTTTTGAATTTAACTAATTTTATAGGTTACTATTACATTTTAGGGTAGGTTAGATGAATTTATTTTGAAGTAATAATGCATTTATCAATTTATCCAAAACAAATTACCAAATAGTGTCAAAACTTGACATAAAAGATTATTAAAAACAAATATTTTATTATTAATTGATAATCTATTATAAAAATATAAGGTTTGGCCAAAAGGATTATATATTGATAGGTGTGTCATTAATGAACTACTTGGGGATCACTTGGAAGTATATAGTATGTTTATTAACCATATAATACAAAAATAAAAAGAGACATGGTAAATGTCAAACTATTTAACGAAAGGTTAAATCTAAAAGATAAAGTTTATATAGTGACCCAAACCTATCTAAAACTTATTTGTTGAGTGGTTTTTGACCCATCCCCTCCTTAACCATTAAATAATCCATTTTGGTTCCATTAGAAACCGAAAATGTTTTTGTTATAAAATATTTTTTCATGCTTTTCCTTAGGTTCCCCTCACCCCTCTTATAAATGACATCTCTATGTCCTAGAGATGACAGGCTATGATGTCATTCTCGAAATGGATTGTCTAGTCCCCTTTTAGGCAGTCGTCGACTGGTATCACCACATGGTGAGTTTCATTTCACCAGAGGGTGGATCTTTTCTTTATTGAAGCAAGTGGGATGTCCAGGTGAGTAGAGTAGGACCCGGGCACCATGGTCTAGGTGGATTTAAAGCTCATATTTCCAGTCTGTATTTGGATGACCAGGGGACTTCATAGTTAGACCTTCCTCCAGTGGTGGATCATTTCAAGGTTGTCTTTCCAGAGGAATTTTCAGGTTTGCCTCTGGAGCGTGAGGTAGACATTTCAATTGAGCTTGTGCCAGGAGCAGCACCAGTGTCCATTCCACCATATTGGATGGCTACTCCTGTGTTTCAATAGCTCAAGAAGCTATTAGAGGAGTTGTAGGAAAAGGGTTTCATCCGACCTAGTACTTATCATTGGGGTTCGCCTGTTGAGTTTGCAAATAAGGTAGACGATAATAAGATTCGTTACCCATCATGTCCATTCAAGACTAATTTTCATTTGATGATTAAAAATAATTTTTAATTAATTGATATCAGTCTGGATATGAATAAGATACATCCCACATATAAAAAATATGATTCACGTAACAAAGCATATAAAGGAAAAAGAATCAGTTAACACCTAAAATGATGATAATTCTATGATATTATGAAAAAATAAATATTAAAAGATCATATATGATATAATATTAATGTATATTATTATTGTATAATTTAATAATAATTAATTCACCATTATACTAGAGGTTAACCTACCCTCGACCAAGGAAAAGTAGAATTAAGGGGTTTCTTATCTCACTTATAATCCTGTGATATTTCCATTGTTAGAAACTTATTTATTTGATGTGGTGTATTGTGTACTGCCATTTGATATATATTATCATGATTCTCTATTTATTTATGGTATTTTGTTATTTATTTGGTTTTTATTAACTTTTGGTCATATGACTCGATTGATTACAACGATGTAATGGTTTTTTCAACTCACATTTTATTCCCGTGAGATTCATGATATATTGGCCACTATTTCCTTTTGTGTGGCCTATCTATTGTCCATGATTATATTATTTGTGTAATATACTTGAATTTATTAGTATTTAAATCGTCATTTTATGATCCATCTTTCATGGGATGTAATTTTTATAAGATACCAAATTGTTAAGGGAATTTCAAATTTGAATTTCCACACATTTTTCATTGCACATAAATCAATGATTATTTTACCCCATAATTATGTGTGGAATAACTATTTATTATTTTTGTAGTAATTTCCACTACCCTTTCTGTGGATATACTTTTGATACACATAATCCCTCCATTGATAAATTCTCATGTCCTCGATATGAACTTGATGAAAGTAATTTTAACTCAATTTCCATTTATTGAGTTAAACATCCAATTCATTGATTTAGTTTTTACAAGAATATGTGTGAATGTCCTCTAATTAATTAACAATGAATGTCCAATAATATTGGGTGTATTTTTATTTTTCACACAGAATTATATCAATGATTTATCCTTAACCTAAGGATATAGTCTTAAGAGATTTCATCTTAATTTAAATTCCATTGAGACTTCTTTGTTGTTATACAACAATTCACTTTTATATGGTGTATATAATTTTCGTTCACATAGTATATCATTAATCCCTTTATTCTCATGATATTATAATTTTTTGTTTACCTGAATTATCTGTATTCAAATGTCTCCCTTTGGGTTAGGAACTCAAACTAAAATATCATTTTAGATATATTAAAGATTGTTTATTTTAAATTGTTCTCATTAATGTCCATGATTTAAAAATGGTTTTAAGGATATATTTATATTGACATTAATGTTTTAGAATTAAAATTACTTTTAAAATATTCTAATTGTTATGGGACACTTTGATTCAAAAATATATTTTTAAACGACATCATGAAAAATAGTGTGACTTTTAAATGATTTCAAGAAAACATGGGATATTTCTCTCCAATAGTTTTGATGATTATTTTCATCTATGTAAATATTCTTTATTATTCTCGATTGAGGTTAATCTATTATAATGAAATCTTCCATATTGTATTGAATGAGTTATGTTTGACTGTGGATGTACTATTTTTATACCATTCAAGGTTTGTGGATAAAGTATTGACATTTTATATGCAAATTTTAATATGAATGATTATATTATATTTCAACCTTTTCATATGAGGAATGCATTGGACTTAGTAAGTGACGGGTGGAGCCTGATATATCTCTTAGATGCATTGGATGGTCTCATAAGACACACTAGTGACTTGGCACAAGGCCTTGACAAAATCTTATTTCTAGTCTTGGCATAAGTCCTTTACTATATGGTTATGAAAATATTGCATTATGCATTCCATCATTATGAAAGTAGCTATTGTTATTGCATGTGATTATTAGACGAGTAGAATATCCATGTGAGTAAGTAAATGATTTTTTTTTATATTTTCCATATTATGATGAATTTTATATCGAAAAGGATTTTGTTTTTTTATACATTGACTTAAATGTTTATTCTTATTTAAGAAAGCATCCACTATATTGTCATCATTACTGAGCATATGATCTCACCCCTTTCTATGTTTTATTTTTCCCAGGATTCAAGAAGTATATTATGACTGATATGTAGGGATATTCTATAGGATCTTAGTGTTTTCTATGTAAACAATTTTGTTGTAGTTTTCCATTTTATGATGTAATGTAAACCTTATGAATGTATCTAGTACTTATAGGGCTTCTAAACAAATCGGTCTTTCGAGACTTGATCTTTTGTGATCATTCCAAGGATACGTAATAATGCACTGACTCTGGGTAACTAGGTTCGGTGAATTACACCATGCCTAGTGATGTAGGGTGGCGTTTTTGTATTCCAACATGCTTGATATGTTGTAGACTGGTTAGCCAAGTAGTTCTGTAGGTTTAATTTGGCCATTTATTCACTACTATGCTCGTTGACCTACATAGGGCCATGATCACCTGGTGTAGTAGACTATAAGTGGAATTGACTAAGTGAGCTTCCCCAGAGAGTCTCTGAGAACTTTAGAGTATAAGGGGAATTGACCGTGTGAGCTTCCTTAGAGAGTCTAAGATTTATTTGAATGACTAGGGACTATGAGAGGAATTTGATAGAGTGAGCTTCTTGAATGAGTCCTTGACCAAGGGGCTATAAAGGGAATTGATTGTGTGAGCATCCTCAAACAATCTTGAATTACTTTTGACTATTAGGGTAATTTACTTTGATTACTTCCTCAGATATTCTTAATATATTCTTCTAACTGTACCAGATGGGATAAGATGTGTGTGCTTCCTAGAGGGTTGTCGTGATTGATTAGTTGCTTTTGATATGTGGAATTGTTTTTTGGTGAGTACTTTCTTGTTTACTACTTCTATACTGTTACCTTCCATATATTTACTGACTGTTATGAAAAGATCTTTGGGTGGTTGGCAACTGGGATTTTGTCTCACACCCTGTTTGGGCCAAGATTTTGGGACCAAATAGATAATATTGCTGAAGTTATAGACAATAGAAATCACACTTCTACTTCATGTACTTGAGTTGTTGTGGAGCTGGAAAGGATTGGACCAAGCTTAGTCTTGCGATGCTATGGAGTTGTTTATCAGTTTCTTTTGTACATTGGTTTAGTTCTATTGTTATTCAGCATTGTGACTTGTTTGGATGTTTTCCTAGACATATGTATCATGTATCATTTTATAAATATGTGCTCTAGTTGATTATTATATCAGTCTTCCACAGTTTACTATTTTTTGTATACATACTACATCAACTATTTTATATTGTTTCTCTTATACTATGTTATTTTTCCAATGAGGTCATATTTTCCCCACTACCACACCCTAGGCCCTCACTGCTAGTCGGCAACCTCTAGAATTTAGAAAATTGCGCTTGAGGCCATGTGACCAACTGGGTATGGGGCGCCTCTGGGTTGAATCTATAAATAGAACATTATGTGAAATAACCATTACTATATGGAGTATCCAACTAATCAAAAATGATGTTCGACAATGTTAGAACTATTTCTAAATCAAAAACCCCCATCACTCAATGGGAATAATAACCCCCATTTGATTCTCATTAATGTATAATTTTAATAGGGAATATATTTCTCATTATGGGATTTAATTAATCAGAGAAGGTTATCCTAGAAGTGTATCCACACTTAGAATATGTATATAAATGGTGTTTAATGATTCAAAACACTCTTCATGTTGAAGAAAAATAAAACCTATAATGGAAGGGTTTTAAGATACACTTCTTTGAATGTAATTTTCCTCCCAAAAAATGAGAGGATTTAGAGAGAAAATTCACCAGTAGATGAAAAAAAAGAAGTAGTAAATGTATATACGTATGTTTCCAAGTTTACAAGGTCATAAAGTATTTCTATACAATAATTAGGTAATCCAAAGAGATATATTGGTTATTTCTTTGATTTTTTAGAGTTGGTCCTTCAATATAAAGTATTCTCCTAGACATTGCATCATTCAATTACATAGTATAAAATTCCATCAATATAGAGAAAGACTAAGCCCTATCAGAGTGCTTCAATGGCATGAGGGAGAAGTGGTATAAGGGATAGAGACATATAAATAATTGGAAGGAGAGAAATTAGGTTTTCCCTATATTAGATTGTTATTGAAAGAAAAAACCCAAGTAATTTCATTAAGAGAATACGAATTCTGTAGGATTGTTGATAGAAAGTGTACCATGATCTTGATTTAAAGGGAAATAATGATGTTTCAAATGATCATTGATTCAAATGTAGGTATATACGACAATACAAAAATTAATTTCCCTTGATTCATGGAAATATATCCTATAATAATCTAAGAGATCAAGGTCAATCTTTTTCTATTGGTAAATTTGAAGTGCAATGGTTAATTTTATTACATTTGTATTCAAGAAACATATTTTGTATGTAATTTTTAATTATATTCCCTTTTAGAAATTATAAAATGTATACTGATTTTATTGTAGTATCTTTTTCATTATAGACACAAAGGAATATGATAAATTGTAACAATAACCAAGAAATATTATTGTGTCGAAAGTTGATCATTTTGGAAAATAGATGATTAAGAGAAGATAACACATAATATATAGTCGCTAGTGAGATAATAAAAATAAATAGATTTTTTTGTGGAATATATTCAACAAAAAAATATTATATTTTTAGAATTATATATGTTTTATTTATGGTTATATAGTAATCAAGGTATTCACATATTTCTAATGAGACATTAAGAGAAAAATTATATTTTTTATGAGATATAATGTTGATTTAGTGGCCTCCCTTCTAAATTTATATATTTTAATTTAGTCAGATATATTTTGGTTTACTGTTAAAGATTAATATTTTTTATTGACTATGTTCAACATTTGGTGTTATTGGATAATTTTTTATAACAATTTTGGTCTTGGAATATATCTATATAAATGAGGAATTACTTTTCATTTATATTCAGTTAATAGTCTGTTAAATTTTAAATTTAGTGATTTATGACTGAAAATCCATTTTGGATATTAATTTTTTTAGCAAGATAATAAGTTGGAATTATTCTAGGTGCAACTAACATATGAAATTTAATATATATATTTTTGGAATTCATTTTTTTATATAAACATAATCCATCAAATTTTGGAAAAAAATCCTGATCGAAATAAAATTTCCACAAAAATTCATTTATGTTGAATCAATGGTATTTTTAATAATCAATGTATTATTGTATTTTATCTAACATTCTCATTCCCATGATCACTATCACTCATTATTAATCCTTGGTCATAATTATTCTCTTTCATGTCTATGTTTTAATTTCCAAACAATTTTATCGTACATAGAAATCAGGTGCTTTTTTTTATGTATATCCTTCATACTTCAATTAATCTCTTACCAAGAGGAATTTTCTTTTGAACCTTTTAAATTATGAGTTTCAAACAATGTAACTTTATATTTTATAACACTTGATTACTAATAACGATAATAAATGGTCTGGAAACAATATATTTATCATATGTATAATAAAACACCATAAAATTTTAAAATAAAGACACAATGGTTGATAGTTTGTATGGAATGCTATAAAATGGTTAAAATTTAATATAAGATCTCAAGATTATACAATATATGTATTTATAATTAAATTCAAGATCTTCAATACCTTATGATGAATAGAACCCTGGTGTTAAAAAACATGATACTCACATAAAGTATTATTAACCAATCGAGACCATTATAACCTAGTTGTTATGTTTGTTTGTATAAATAAAACTAATGATATTATAAAAATTATATTCTATAATAATTTATAAAATAAATTCAATTTCTATATATTTACTATAAATAAAATAATAACCATTAGAAAGAAAGGTAATTGTTTTATAGAAAACTAAAATTTTATAAAATAAAAATTAGACATGTTGTGTGCACAAATTTTAAAATTAATTTTGAAATAATATTTAATAAAATTTTAAAAAAATAATAATTTTAAAAAAATATATTTCAAAATAATATGTACATGAATTCTCCATAATATTCTAAAAATATTATGTTTTTTAAAAAAGTGAAAATTTATGATTTTAATAATAATTTTTCATTGTGATCAACATATATAAAAATATAAGTTATATTTTAAATTATTTTTAAAGTGAAATTAGTTTAATAATATTACCATTTTAATAAATTCTGTCATTATAATATTTTTCATTTTAAATTTTTATTTTAATACATTTTATACGTATGTAAATTTTCACATTGGAAAACCACTATATCATCAAATTTGTGTTTAATTTTAAATTTAATTGTTAAAAATAAATGAATTGAATATGAAATTAAAGATTCCATATATAAAATAAAAACAATTTCAACATAATTTTTTAAAATAATGAATAATGAATACTGTGAATTTTTTTTTAACTATTAAGGTAAAAATGGGTTTATCATGGGTTAAACAATGATAATGAGGGTTAATAATTAACTGAGATTTTAAAAAAATTATAGATATATATCTATCATATCACCTATGATGTGGGATATATATCTATTTTTTAGTCTTTTTCATGATAAGAATGTTCGAATCACGTTATAAATTTCTTGTGTTTCCTTTTACCGACATAAAAAAGGTGGCCCCCTCTCCTTCCCACTTCACATGTCTGAAACCATTTTTTCATCCAATACATATAAAAATGCCTTATTTAATTCTATACCAACATCATTAGTTGATTATATTAATTATAATTTACTCTTAAAAAATATTTTTGTATAAAACTGAAGAGGTCCTTTGAATAAGTGAAAAAAATTTAATATTGTGTTTTTTTGATTTATTTATTATTCCATCATCTTGAAACCTTATTTATCTATGATAACATAGATTTATATGTATAAAATTTATAATGACACTTTATTTTGTCAATTTAATTACTATGCTCAATCTCAAATTCTATTACATGTGAAACAAAATAGTGATCCCATGTATGATAGACTGCCACCTCAGGAATCAATGTAATTTGTTTTGCATCATCACATTTCAATGGTGGATAAAATGATGGATTTAAGATTATTATATTATATTGAAGACAATTTTTTTTATATGGCATATAACATCTTATATTTCATTACATGGGGGATACAATAATGTCTCTTGTGTTTCTACAGAGTACCGCTGTGTGAAGTGATATATTTCTTTAACTTACCCATTACATGGGAGTTGGTAAATGTAATGTTAATAAAATATTTGTGTTACTTATTTCATATTAATATTTTTAGAAGTAAAATATAACTTTTAAATTATTTACTTCCAAATTTTTGGATGATAATAACGTCGCTCATGCATATATGTGGAATACAACCTCCAAGCAGGGATGTGAAATGTATTTCATTTTATTTGTACTTTGATCATAATAAAGATTTATTTTATTAATATTAATTATATATAATAAATAAAAATTATTATATAAATGTGAACTAATATTTATTTTCCTTCTTTTACTATCTATTTATAAAATTTTGAAATAACGTTCATTCTTACATACACCATACATTCTCAATAAATTGTGTCATGAATTTTATATCACATTATTTTATACAGTAGTAAAAATAAATAGAAAATGAATATATATGATATATATAACAATTTTAACATTATTAATATGATGAAACAAATATAACATTGAGATAACCAAAATTATCAATATGAAACATAAATGAAAAAAATGAAATTACCACCTAAAATATTGATTTTAATGTGAAATTATTATTAAACAAGTGAAAAAATACTATATATAAATTATATATGTTATAGGATATAAGAAAATAGTCAATAAATTATTTATAATAAAAATATATTTATTATTCAGAGGATTTTAGATATACAAAGGAAGTCAAACTAGATGTAATAGTTTATTATCTTTCTATTACTTCTATGATACATATGAAAGATTCACCACTTATTCTTTTTTGTGGTGTAAATAATAAAACATTTGATATATTTTGTCACGAGTTTGTTTGTTTTCATTGTATTTAATTTTTTACTTGATGTTATTTATTTCATTGTTCTAATATTTCAAATGTTACCCGAAAGGTCAGAGTGTATTTCACAATCTCATCATTATTTGGGACAATTTTAGATTTGGTACTGCTTAGGAAAATAATTTGATAATAATATAATATAAAAAATATAATTCCATATATAAGTTTTTTTCTTTATGTTCTCAAGTTATTGTACCATTTTTATCTTTATATTGCATACAAATATTGTGAAAATATTATTAAGAAAATCTAGTTTATTTATCTCTTCATTCAAAATCCATTTTTCATAGATGACTATATTATTTAAAATTATTTTGAAAATTTGATTTAAAAATTTCCAAATGATATATTAAAAAATCATTAAACCATTTTTTATGTTGGACAAAAAAATGAAATTAGTCTTTGTTTACTTTTTTTAACAAGTGATGTTTTCCTTTATGAAAAAACGTGAATCGATTTTTATTTTAGAATGTGTAACCTAAAAAATATCATTATTTCATGATCACCCAATGGTTTAATGATTATAGTACAGTTTCAATTATTTATTTTTAAAATAATGTTTTCTTGAAATAATTTTTTGAAAATATATTTAAAAATATATTTTTAATGTGAAAAGGATATCTTCAAAAAAATTATTTTCAAATACATTATTATGGTATTTTTATTAATCAATGTCAAAAAAATTATTTTAATTATGATCCAATAGGGACTTGTTGTAATGATATAATCCTTATTAATTATTTTTATGGTTTATAATCGGTTTGAAAATGGATGTAAAATCTTATATATATTCACAATATTACCTGATTGGTTTATGAACCTTTTTATGTGATTGGGGTATGTTTTAAAATTTCATATGTTATTTTTTTATTGTAAATGATTGTATTTATTATGTTTAACTCATTTTCTATAAATAATAAATTGGAGATAATAAGTGATCGGTGGGGCCTGATATTAGATAGCACATTGATGCATCAACATGTCTCATGAAACAAATAAGTTGGACATCTAGGTTGGGTTTCTAATGATATATTTAAAAAGTCTTGATAAATGTATTAAAATTGTGTTAAAAAGTTACCAAATTATTCATTCTCTCATTATGAGATCATTTATTGATTTCCATGTGATTATTCAATTAGTTATAATTTTCATTGTTATGTTTCATCTACATGTCATTATATAGATAAATTTCATTCATAATCATTTTATCCAGTCATATTATACACATGTGATTATTTAAATTTAATGTTTTTTAGTTATTTATCATTCCATATTAATTCTTATTACTTATTAATGATATATTCTATTATATTATTACCATTATAGAGCATATAATCTTACTCCATTAATATTTTTTATTTCCCATAGATTCAAGGAAGTATTTTTCGAATGGTATGTGGAGATATGCTAAGGGTAAATATGTGTTTGTCCAATAAAAAACTTTTTTTATTTTATATATTTATTTTTTATATAAATTTCACTAATTTATATGGGGTAAAAAGACTACTACACTATTCAATAATCTAGGATGTGATTCCTTTATCCAGTTTAAATTTAATTTAGGTGACACAGGTTATTGGATACTGGGTTTAGGATGTTTACACTTTTGGAGTAATTAATATAATTTTATGATAAATCATTTAAAGAATATAATTAATTAAATAATAATTAATACGTTTTGTTACATATTACAATGATTAATATATTCTTTCTTTTGAGGGTTAGATGTTACCAAAACATTTCTTGATGTCACAGGTTGGTCTCTAATTGTGTCTCTATAAAACTATAACATTAAAATAAATATTTTATAACTCTTTTAATCCATATAAGGATCTAGACCAATATATCTTCTTCATCATAACATTTAATTTTGAAATATGGATTAGAAACCCAATGTGTATTATTGATATCACTTATATAGTTTGGTCAGGTCCATGCTATCATTTTTATCATTTATTAATTAATGAAAAAAATAACAATAAAAAACACATTGACTAATTTTTTTTCATGTATTTTATTTTAGCTCATATAATAAAATGCACCATATCACCTCCTTAATCTTATACCATTAAAAGTAAATTAATTAAAATTTTAAATATCTAGAAATAGGGTTACCTCTAATGTCCTCCAGTACGGAATTGTTGTTGGTCATTATAAAATAACCCATTAATTTTAAAATTCTTCAATTTTTATCGTTTTTATTCATATAGTATCACTTTTAAAGGGATGATTCCTAAAAAATTATTTTGGATACCTTATATTCCCTATCATGTCTCTATCTCTATAGAGATACTAATCCAAAGTGTTAACATTTCATCCAATGATGCATTATTTTCATCCTCTACCATTCTACCTCCAACATAATAGGGTTATTCATCGAAAATTATACTATTTATTTTTATATGTATATTTTAAATAAAAAAGGGATTAATTTTTTTCCACTTCCGTCACTAATATGAGTTCATTGGATTCATTTTTCATTTGTAATTGTTTTCTAACATGATTGAAAATATTATTCACAACTAGAGAAAATTCCATCATTATTATGAATATTTTATTACAATTAATCTCTTAGGAATGATGTGATTGAATCATAAATATTGTATGAAGATATATTCCTTGAGATATTTGATTTCACTATAAATTATTAAATCTATTTCTATCACAAAATATTTATTTTCAATGGATATTTCCTCAAGTATTTTATAAGAGTAGAATAATTCCTAATGAAACACTAATATTATTTCATAATAAATTTCCATATGACATGTCCACCATTATAATATATTGAACATCTATTATTAAAATCATAACCTTTGTATTTGTTACTCGGTTTAGATTTTGATATTGAAGAAATGTTCTAATATTTAGATATGGTATTAATGGAACCCAATCATGTTGTGTCCCAATCATTCACAATAATATCATGTTGTTTTTAAATTCCCATTTGATATTTTTATTTTAGACTAGGGAAAATAATTTTTATGTTGTGATTATAGATTTGAACTTGTATTCCTTTTTCCAATAATTTATGATATGAAGATTTTCATGTTATACCAGTTTATTATTTTTTGAGAGAAATGTTTATAAAACACACAATTTCATATAGTGTATTATGTAATTAAAAATTATAATATATGTAATTTAATATTTTATTATTAATAATCATATTTTCGGATTTTAAAAAAATTTGTGTATAATTTATGAATTTACTGAATAGTTCTTTCAATATATATTTAATTCCATCATTTTATTTCAATCATAAAATAATATGTATGATTAAATTTCAATTATTTTTTTAGTTTATTATTCACTAAAATATTTACAATTATCAATTAGATAATGAAATATGGAACTATTTTTGGATATGATAAATATCAACATGAATTATGTGATAAAGGGGGTTTTTCTAGATGGCTCCCAACATAATTATTGATTCGTATAAAGTTCATTTCTTCAGGTATTGGTCTGAAATTTGGGAAAGAATTGTATTACATTTCATGGATCATTTAATCAAACTAGGGGAACTTATATTTATAAAATTATCAAGGTTAAAAATTAATATTCAATTTATAAATATAAATTCAATGAATATATCATCAAAAAAAATTATCATTATTATTTTATATATTAATTATATAAAAATTTGTTAAAGGGGATTAAA
This sequence comes from Viscum album, assembly GCA_963277665.1. NCBI lineage: Eukaryota > Viridiplantae > Streptophyta > Magnoliopsida > Santalales > Viscaceae > Viscum > Viscum album. Next base: position 830,707,692 of record OY728159.1, on the reverse strand, counting down.
TTCTTCTATGGATGAAAAATATTTCATGGGTAACACTCTCATAATACCATATTCCATTACTTGGTGATTATATTATTCAAAAATGTGTCGACAATAAGTAAATTTAATCAAGATAAGGAAAAATAATCATCTAATATTCCATAATCCTGTATATTAATTCATGGATTATAAGGGCTCACAAGGATTGATTTAAATAGTACTTCTCGTAAAAAAACTATTTCTTGTCAAAGAAACAACTCAATCCCATAAAAATAATTTCTTAAATGATAATAATTTGAACCAGGAAAATAACAATTTATGGAAAAAAACCTTAAACATGATTCTTAATAACAAGATACATTTAAAGAAGATGTCAAAATGGTTAAAAAACCACTCAGGTTTTGGAATTTTTTCATTTCGGATAGTACTAGTGAATATGATTTTCAGAATTTATCAAAATATGAAATATGATAATATATAAGAGCATGAAAAAAAAAATTATCAATTCTATGAATCATAAAATCAGATAATAAAAAAATATAACAATTTTATAATGGTTGGAATTTCCAAAATTATTTAAATACACTAAAGAGATATACAATTATACAATAAATTAAAAATAACAAAACTTGGAAAATTATATAATCAAAATTTTAACCAAATAAATTTCCAAATGGTTGGTTAAATCCCCCCTCATAATTATGATCAAAATTACCTTTCATTTTACACACAGTTCTTTAAATAAATGGGATGTAAAACACAATACAAATAGATTCACAATATGATATTATTCAGATAGTGAAATTATATATTTATTCTTCTAGTTTCTAACACATTAAAACTACAGGAATGCAATAAAAAAATATTAATTTTATTGAATGAAATTTTTTAAAAAAGGAAAGAGAATATGAGGAAGAATAGTGATAATGATTGTTTTAAACCCACAGTGGCTACTGTTTTGTGACCATTTTAATTGACAAATCCAACTATCACCCAAAATAAGATGGTATTTGTGGTTTTTCTAATTATAATATCTACATCCTCTTCCTTCTAATGTATAGTAAATTAATTTGGTTATAGATTCTCCCTTCAATAGATTACAATATGTCTATCCCCTAATAAATGTTTTATATATGTCGAGGTTTTAATATTAAAAATAATGTGTCCTCCTCTGTAACTTTGCAACCACTTATCCTTCATATTCAACACCATCTATGGATAGTATCAAAAATTCAAAGTATATATAAATATTTGGGTAAAATCATACAAATAGTGAAAATTAAAATCTTCAAATTCCTATAAATTATAATTGTCTTCCATGTAAGATATCATAACCCCATTAAACCCTTCATCAATGAATTACAATAATATATTCTCAAATATGGTTTTAAAATCATTCTCATCATCACACTCTATGAAATTAATAAGATTTTTCTCACAAAAATAAATATTTAGATACTATGTTGGAACTGATAACCATATAAAATAAAATATATGTGAATACTATGTGAATTCTACTACCATAAACTGATTATCTTTAAATGGTGTACCACTTTCAATGCTATCGAGGTGATTGTTGAATTATTTAGGAATGAAGGGTTCTGAAATTTATTTTCATCATCGTGGTCTCACTTTCAATTATTGGAAGTATTATATCTTTTTATGCCTCAACCAACCCTTGATTGAATGTTGGAATGTAGTGAGCAATTTATTTTAGATCCATGGATAAGGATTTTAAATTTTTTATTAAGGTCTTCAATTTGGTCTGAGATGAAATCTTAATGTTCATTCTCTTTACAAGTAGCCTTATAAAACTATATTACCTATTTTTAAATAAATTATTATATTTTACACAATGAGTTGGATGACTTATCAAAATTAATTTCTTTTTTTAATTTATTTTATTAAAAATTGTGATTTTGTTTTATATTTTATAGAAATATAGTCTAGGAAAATCATATGCCTCCCCAAAAATGGTTCCAAATTGAACTTTGATATGTTTCGATAATATTACAGAACAAAATATTACTATGATATCACAATAATTAATTCATTGGAAAATGATAACACACTGAAGTGTAATTTGTGACAAATCATTATCTTCTAATAACCACAATATCTTTTATAATTGTGGATTTGGGTTTAGATTCTTGATACTCAATCATCCATGAAATCTTAATTATTTTAGATGAACAAGATTTTATCCTTCAGGATAATTCATCTTTGAATTATCTCCTGACTAAAATTTGAATCGTAAGAAGAATAATTCATTATTTATGTGTTACTCTGAAGTAATTTTATTCTGGTTTCCTGTGAATTTCTTAAACAATACCACTTTTCTAGATCATTTTTACACTTATATTTATTTGGTCAATAATAAAGTTCATATCTATTCTAATAATTCCTTAATTGTCAATAGAAATATCTTCATAGAATTACTGATCTATTTAAGAAAATAATTTCTATTCATAAAACTTCTCATATAAGAATTGGATCATGTATTCATCACTACAAGCTCATGAATGGGACAAAAGACATAATGAAGATTATATTTCATCACCAGAATCCATACATTAATGATCTACACGACAACAATAGTGTTAAAAATTTGGAAATAACATCCCAAACATTGTTAGTATCATATTTCAAAAACTAATAGAAATAAATTACCTCAATTATATTTTTTTTCTTTCTTTGCATTCTTCTAATTCTTGATTTTTATGTATATAAAACCATATTATTTGTAATGGAGTAATTAACCATTCATTATTACCATTTATTTTCCACAATGAATTTCTAGATTATTACAAATATAAAATTCACAATCAGAATGAGTGGTGTTCTTTTAAATTTTATTAGAAAAAAACCTATAACAATATAATTTATCCTTGCATCACCAATTCTCTCGTTCTACTTTTTCAACTCACATTCTAAAAAAATTCATATAATAACCTCTTTAACACAACCATATAAGAATGTATTCATTTATTATTTCCCACAAAGAAATTTATTCCTTTAATTTTTTAGCTTTATCAATAATTGCATGTGTATAAAGAAATTTAAACAATGTGTTATATTATACCCAAATTTAGTATCATTTATATTTGATCCCTCTTTTTGGGTCTAGTTTTTCCCAAATCACACTAAAAGGGGGTGAGTCATGGTAAAGAAAAATTAAATTGTTTAATTTTATTTGGTCTTCATATGCATAAGTATATTGTCCCCTTGTTAGATATGTACTTTTAATGTCTCATTCCCTCACAACCTACCACCTTAATGATAAAACATATAGATAAATTGAATAATGAAAACAAATGAAATATACATGGCTTAACAATAGGATATTCCATGGAGAATACAAATGTAAATTATTAGTTTACTATTAATTAATTAATTAAAATACAATATATGTGTTAAAATTTTTTTAGTAATGTAACATTATTAGTTTAAGGGGAACTCCCTCTTATTCTAGTATAGAAAACTTATCAAAGTAAATCCTTTGATATTTTATTAAATTTTGGGTTTTATTAAATAGGTTATGTACATTATGTTTCATACATGTTCAATGTTACACTCTTATTGAATAATTTCAATTTATTTAATTCTATTTTTTAATTCATTTAATCACAATGACTATAATCAATATCAGATGACTTTAAGACCTCAATAATAGTATTGTATCTTTTGTTTCTATGATATCATTGTAGAAAAAATCATACAATCCAAAAAAGGTAATTCTTGAGCAATAATTTTCTTATTTGTTTCCTAATTTTAAAACAAAATGTGTTAATGTTGTTCTTTCTTCTTCCTCCTAAATTTTCAACTCTTTAAATTAATCAAATATGACAAAATAATCCATTATGAATCACTTATATTCTTAAAATGAAATTATATATGAACATTATTTATTCCTCTTTATAAATATTATAAGAAGTTTAAATATTCTTTCATCATATATCCTTTATTATAAAGGTTTATTATATATTTCTCCTTTCTCTGCACTTATCAAATCATGGTTCATGTAAAATATTATTTAATGTTTATAAGAATATTGATTCTACCTAAGATATTCCTTGAAATAAAAATATAGATATTATCCATTTCAATTTAAAAACTAATAGATATGTGTAATCAACTAGTTTATTGAATTAAGTCACTAATTGTTGTGTGGTATTCTAAAATTAAATCATTTTACGGTATGTTATTTTTTTACTATGATGTGTTATGAGTCAAAAAAAGATCCAAAATTCTATTAAAAATTTAAGTTCATTAAATTTTATAAATATCCTAAAACAATACATGAAATAATAATACTTTTTAACTATATTAAGTCAAGCTCCACATCTCTTTAGTGAAAAATACCAATTACTACTGATAGGTCATGGTGTAACCATCATCCATGTCATGTATGTCTCTAAATTACCAGTTCCATTAATTTTTTCTATAATATTCATCATGAACTAAAATTTATCTCATGAAATTTACTCCTAATTTATATTTTATAAATCATGATATTGTCTAATGATTTATATTCTATGTTCAAAAACATTTATATCTCAAGAACCACTAAAATATACTAGAGATTATTCCCGGTGAAGCCTCTATATTGTGGCATGTAACACAGAACTCAAAATACAAAAAATTAAGAAATATTATCCTTGAATGGATTATATTTACGCATTAATTTTTACAAATAATCCACTATATCAACCAAAATATAGCCTTATTTATTCACATAATTATCAATATAAGACCATTAATTCTATAGTGAAACCACCTCATATTTTCAAAAATTATCAATGATAAAACCTCATGTATCCAGAATAAACTCCTTATATAATATATCAATTTTAGATTATTAAAATTCTAACTTCAATGGAGGTACATTAAATTTTCTATCCATTTGGTTTCAACCTGTAATCATTAAAATGTATCTCAACCTTCTTATTTAATAATTACTCTTGTTCAATCCACTACACAACACTTCAATTTTGATTACCATAATATAGATAGATATCAAGGTGTCTCATTATGTATCTCTCCTCTAGTGTAATGATATACATAAAAAATCAAAATATTTCAGGGAAAACCCACAAATCACCATGTATTAAATAAGTGCACATACTTTATTAATCTAGTTATTGATAAAAACCCAACACTAAAAACACATGTGGTTATAACCAATTGGTATTCGACACAAAAACATTGGGTATAAGATCTTCTATGTTTTTTGCTCGTATTACCCCAATCATAGAATTTAGTTGGGGCAAGACACCATATAATAGGCTAGATTACATCACCAAATAATACATATCCATTAGTTATGTGACTGTCCCCTTTTTCTATTTTGGATAAATAACATCAGTTTTATCATATAATTTTAGTCATGATAGTATGGTTTATTACCCCTTTGATTGACTGTTATGACTGACTTCGGTGAATGTTACTCTACAAGTTTAAAAATGGAGATATTGTATAAGTAGTTGTGCATGATAGGGCATGTTACCCCCTCAACATACATTCATGCATCGATTAATACTAGTCCTCCATTGTTGTTTCAAATGGCAATGTGAAATTTAGATATGTTGAGAAGAGAGGATTCTTCTATATTTTTGACTCCAAGAGCACCCCATGGATAACATAATATTTGATGTATATATGGGTTATTGATTTTAGACAACATGGTAGTTTTTTAAATATAATAATCTCGTGTTTCTTATTATATTTAGACCTAATTGTTTTGTTGCATAGATAGATTAGACTTCTTTGAACACCACATAATTATAGTTGGTGAGATTTTATGAATTTTTCTTATAATTAATCATAACTGACTTATTCTTATGGTGTCATGAGAAAACAATTATATTTTTCATTCCATTGAGTGTTCTCGGATCTCGACTATGTTTATTTATACTAATCCATGCATGATCCTCGTACCCAAAAGTGTTTCGTCTATGCAGTTGATAAAGAGTATAGAGGTGGTCTTAGGGTTACAGAGATAGTGTTTCTTATTCATATTTAACCCATGGGGATGCTGAGTAATGCATTGAGGAGAAATGTGGTTTTAGATATTAGTGGTGATTAATTCATTAAGAGATCAATCCAGTATTATATATAGTGAGGAGGACCCTTCCATTTTTTTGGGTCTATCTAATCTATAGATTTGTTGGTTACAAAACTCTTTGGAATTTTTTATGTGGAATTGTATATTTTCTTTATGTCTCATGAATCATTCTTATATAATTTATTTTATTATATATATATATACATATATATCTATTTAACATTTTTTATTTTATGTATTGGAGATATGTCAAGGTTATTTGTTGTATTGGTTATGTACTCTCATATTTTTTCATATTCCCACATAGTGTTTTCCGCCAAACCTATCATGTTGCAAGATGGATTTCGATGTAACACATGGAATTTAAACATCCCTAGTAGTGCCCCAGTGGGTCTGGTCATGATACATGTGATAAGAAGGCCTTGAAAATATTTTAGATAATATTAAAAATAAAAAAATTTGAAAAATTATACATGATTTAAAATTATTATAAAAATGGATCTGATACTGACTATTGACATCATTTTATTCATAAAAAATATTTATTTATAAAAAATTATTAATTTAAATATTAAAAATAAAATATAAAATTAAAAATTAAAAACATCTGTAGAAATTCAAGATCATTAGTGAAGAAAGACACTAGAGAAGTGTAAAATGGGAAAAAATAAAGAGAAGAAAAAAACAAGAACACAAAGATTATCATAATTTATTAACAATAGTTACATCCCTAGGGAAAAAATAAAATTCAAAATTATTGAGAGAAGGTTGTAGGGAACACATAATATATACAAAAAAATTATCTCATAATGATCCCATAAAGCAATATGGTGGTATTGTAACATGAAATCCAAAACTGAAAGAACAAAATAGTATTTTATAATGCTATAGTACATGTGTTTTTAAAATACATATATCTATAATAGTTGTTGTTAGTATCATTGTTTATCTTTTTTATAGTTGCTCTTATCTACAACATTGAATCCAAAATTATAGATAGGGACCACTTTCCTGGGGGTGATTCTTCTAGAACCCACAATGACCTCACTATAAATGTGAATCCTAGAGAGTTATTTTATATGTGTTCAATATAGTCAATCATCACCCACTTCATAATAATCTAAAGGCATGGGCTCCACCAATACAATAATATTCAATATAGAGAATAATTATGAGATCTTACATCTTTTATACTTCCATCTTAGACAACACACTTAATTTGATATCCTTCTCTTCATCACCCACTAATCATAAAATTTTATTTCAACATCAATTTCAATAAATTAATTCACTATAGTCCAAAAAATTCAGATTCTATAATGCCATAATATACTTAAATATTTTTCCTATTATCCTATATAAATAAATAAATAACTAAATAGGTATATGAGTTCATTAATTTATGAATTAATTTTGATGTTTTCTACATTTATACTAGATTTTTGTTACATAAAATCATATTTTATTTCAAAAACCATACCCTATTAACCATATGAATATTCAATATATCATTCAAAAATTTTTCATCAAAAAATGAAATATCAGTTTTTACATGATGTCTAGAATTATAAATATCATCGTGAAATACATTTACATATAACAATATGTCCATCTCCTATAAGACTTTATTTAGGGAAACCATATCCATACTAGATTCAATTTCAGTAATATAGTCTACCATTTTGGTGAATAATAGCACCAAAATCTAAAATTAAGATAAAAATGTTACTATAATTTCCCTAGAAGTAAAAACAAACACATGGTACTCCTTATTTCATCATCATCACCTCCACATATATAATCTATATAACATGGTTTTGAAATTAATTTCCCAAAGAGAAGACATATTTCTTAATTTCCCTTAAATACCTTAGTGTCCACATTACACATTACAATTGTTTTTATTTTATATTATACATGTACCTTATAACAAATCAAATTACATGATCAATAGAATCATAGTTAAAGATTATATAATACAAATATCTTTCAATATAATATGTATAAAGAACCTTCACAATATATTCAAGAAATTCTTTTCTTAATTATTAATTTCTCTATAAAAAATGTAATAAATCATTATATTGAAATAGATAATAGAATTCCATACAAAATATATATCCAAATAATAAGAATTTAAATACAATCTTCCTATGATAAATAAATTATCCAACTACACATTCTCTCAAGATTATCCTCTCCAATATCTTTTTTTCTTTACCATGATCTCTCATCTTGTACTCCTCTAAAAAATTCCTTCTCATCTTAAGAATCCTATATATAAATGATCATATTATTTAGTATGTAATTTATCGTGACAATCAGTATAATTCATAAATAAATGAATGAAATGATACAGAATCATTAACCCATTTCCCCTATTTTGTGTACATTTATACTATTGAAAGAATCAAACTAAATATTCCTCTAAATATATTACTTGTTTATCTAGTATAATTTATTTTGACACCAATCCATCCATTCCTAAATCATTAAGCAGTTATGGCCTCATCATATATATTTCAACCAACATATATTCGTGATGGAAAAAAATCATCATGTAGTGCATCACAAGATACAAATCCATTGATGTACTAATTCTAAGAACCACATGGATAGTTTTTAGCTTCACATTAAGTGAGAAAATTTCAATAAAATCCATATATTCATTCTTAAAAAATTATTTTACCACAAGATATTACTTTAATATCTTATTACCATAATGTTCATCTTTTACAGGGTAAACCCATTTGTTTTATTATTACATCCTTCATTTTGGAAATGGTGTCGATTTTGAATTATTAATTTATTATAATGATGAAATTCCCTCCATCATAAAAATATATCACATGATCAACTCATTTAACTATATTTCCTCTTAAAATAATTTTATCTATCAAATATCAATCATGTTATAATAGTTTAATGATGTTGAATATCTCTATATCAGTCTTATTACAATTGTTGGTTCCATAAAATCTTGTAGAGGAGATTCCTCTACATGTTTTTCCGTCGCATTCTTCGATACACCTTGAAGATACAAATTCTTATAGAATCCTGATTCAATATTTCCAAAATAAACATAAAATATCAGAAGATCCTTTTACATGAAACATTCACTAATTTCATGATCTAAATTCTAATGATCTTATTACTCCCATAATAAATATCCAAACACAGTAATATAATATCCAATAAAGAACCATGGTTTTTATTTTTAATCCATTATATCACTGGTATCAAAATCTATAAGAACATATGAAATCAACCAAAAACTTATAAATTAGAGTGTTAACATATTTTTGTATCATGTCATTATAGGATATTATTCTCATAATTTCCCTATTAAATATATATTGATATGATACATTTTAATATTCACTAACACAATCCAAAATTTCCTGGATATCCATGAAGAAATCCTTATTTTTAAATCATGTTCATTCATAGTTATATACATCCACTCAATAAAATCATTCTATTTCTGTTTACCTAATATAGATTCATCCTCTAAATTAATGAATTAGAAAATGGTTCTAAAAAATATTTATTTTCATACTATCCACTGTTTTAAAATCTCATGAATTTCAACCTGAATCGTAACCCATTTTTCCCAAATGTATTCCACTAATAATTCAAGATAAACCCATTATATTTTCTATTCAAAAAGTAAAATCGTACCCTTTTAATCCATTAAAAACTATAAAATAACACAGTGACCCTATAAAAGAATTTACTTTTTCAGACAACAAAATATAAATATTTATTAGGACTATATTTGAAACCTTTTTGTTGACCTTATATATAAATGAAACTTTATATTTCATCAAAATGATTTAGTCCTGAAATAGGATATCTTCCACTAACATTATATTGGGTGTCATTATATTTTTTCAATAACCTTCATCTGATTCTCAGTCGTGTTGACTTACAAATAATGTAATAGTAGTAAAAATACAACACAATAGTTTATTACAACCATTTTCTCATAATTATATTATTATATTAGGTTCTATTCATCAATAAATGAGAAATTAATATTGGTCTATAAGTAATTTTTCATGCACCACGTTTGATCATAATGTTAAATCCAACGTCATAAATATTCGATGAAAAAATAAGATTCCTTCTCAACCAAAAAATATATCATCAATTAAAAATAGATAGAATACATCAACTATTAGTTTTTTTATATGAATCACCCTTTATGTAAATTTATAAGGGTTCATTATCATCAAGATGTAATACACCATATGTTACTTAAAAAATATTATTGAATTTCTTATTTTATAATGATCAGAATTATACTACATTGCCTACAATATAAGAGTTCATAGATTAATTGATACAAAATTGAGAAACATAATCATTTTAATTAGTTGATGTGTTTTATTAATTGGTTTCATGTGCCACAAGTCTTCAATATAATACCTTCTTGACATCACATTTTTTCCCAAAAATTTACATGGCAGGACTATTTTCCATTCTCTTTCCTGGACTCTTTCCTCATGAATTTTTACATCCTCTGAGATTACCACACACCAAAATTCACCTATTCCATAAATCTTCCAAAATACTGTATAATTTATCTAATTTTTTTCATTGAGCTTCCTCACATGAGAATAGGTCTAAAAAATTGTTTTGAAAATATTTTGTATTCCTTGATGAACTACACAAAATTATTACTATAGCTTCCAAATTATTAGATAACCTAGATATTAAAAGTAGTAAACATACCTAATCATCAAGATTAATTTCCAATGATTTTATCTAACAACTAATGCTTTGGAATTTTTTATATGATTAGTAAAAATATTCCCATAAATCTTATTAACATTCAAAAATTATCACATATGGTATAATTTATTGATGCATATGTATTCTCATATATATATATATTATTGATTGATTTAATTAATCCTAAAATCACATTCCTTGATCTAATACTGAATTAAAATTTGTTTCCAATATAAGACTCTTAACTCTAAGAACTAGTCAGTCAAATAATTCCCTCTTAGTCTGGTCTATGTTTCTTGGTTTTAAACCAATAACTATATAGTGAATATTATTTTGATAATGATAATCTACGATATTTAATCTCTAATATGTAAAATATAAGGATAGTGAAATGATCAATAATTGCATTTCCTTCATCTAAATACATTATTAAAATCTTTTAATCAAAAATAATATAAACATATTACAATAGATAACGCCAAAGGTAATCTTTATATCTATTTAGTTTCTTCCAACTGACTAATTTTGGTACATATATTTTTCTCATTTTTAATGAAATTAGAAAATTCCATTGGATATCTTGATAGTTACCCTTAAAAACATGAATTTTCATTATGGGGAATGGTGGAGTACATGAGAGATGGATTCCATTATTCTAAGGGTGATATTTAATGGCATAGATAGATCCATCCATCATCCATTGTAAATGGTCAGTAACTAGAGGGAGGAAGATATGATAATACTAGGCGAGGGGAATTGGTTTGATGGTGGGGGTGAAAATGGTGGTAGCTAGGGGTGGATTGGTGGTATAGGTTTTCTTATGTTGTCGAGGTGGATACAATAGTGATAGGGGTGGCGGTTTTTTTATAGTGGCGGGATGGTGAAAAAAATTATTGATTCTATAAAAATATAACTACATATTATTATTATATTACTGAAAACTAATGGAGGTTTCCCTCTATCACCAATATATGTGTTAATTTTTTTAGTATCATGATTTCATAATTTTTACTCAAATATTATATCCAGTATTAAAATATTTATAGGATATCCAATGATAAATGATTCTAAAAAATTTTGATACTGAAAAAAAGTGTAGAACAAGAATATGAAATCATGGATTTACATTGTTCATGTAAGTTATAGGATTGGTGTTCAGAACAGGATGCCTACACTTTCCCTAAAATCACATAATGGATAAAGCTCCACCATTCCAATATTATGTTAATAAAGAAATCTTCAAATAATCAAGTAATCATTGCCTCAAATTCTGAAAAAAATCATTATACAAAATCATCAAGGGTGTTAACATATATTTGTTGTATAGAAAAAATGTAAATAAATAATCATGATATAAAATCTATAATATAATATAAATGATGAACATTAATTAATATTAAATTATTTAAAATAAAATTTCATTTAAAGAAGTTATTAAAATAAAATCATATTTATGTACATACTATTTTTAAATAATTATTTTTTATTTTACTTGTAAAGAAAGTATTATATAAAATATAATTAAAAATTTATTATTAAAAATTTAAAATAAATTATTTTATAATTGTTAATTATTTATTTATTTTATATTATTTATAAGAGAAACTTATTTTGTTGATTGAGAAATGGGAAAAAATATTATAATAAAAATTCAACATAATGATCCATTTTACAAACACATAATATGAGATCGTGGAGTTTGGATATATTGATGGGTGGGGGAATATCATAAGAAATAATCAGAATATTAAAGATAAATAGAACCAAAATTACAGAATGCCATTATCATGTCATCCTCGTTTTCTGAGTAGGTATGAATATCCACCATCATATTACCCTCAATCCATGTGTGAATAACCCTCTTATTCAGATCTAAAATGGAAGTACAAATTATGATATGACAAATGATATTACATGGATAATCCCAATGAACATTAAAAGTATTAACCATTTTAGAAGAGTCATATTCCCCATTAAAAAAAGGAATGAAATTAAAAAATAGATATTATTCCATTGAAGAAGAGCCAAATCATTTTCCACAACTAAATTACACTCCCCAAATCTACTAAAAACGTGGATTTCTTCAAAAATGGTTACTTTTTTAATTTTACATATTATTTTCCCCATTTTTTAAAATATTATGTCACAATAAATGTAATAAAAATATAATTTGAAATGAAAAGAAAAAAATTAGTTTGGTAAAGTTATAAAACACTATTTTTAGTCTATATATGTTTAAACACATTATTAGAATCACACATTACTATGATATATCTATGAATTTTTATTTATTAATTTATATTATTCTAAGAATAAAAAATTCTCTTAAAGAACTAATTTATAAACTAATATAATTAAAAAATTATAATGAATATAAAAATAATTTCTCTTAGTATAATAAATTGAAAGATAATTATAATCATAAAAAAAATTTATAACCTTGGTGAAGATAGAAAATATAAAATTCTATAGATGGATCAATAATATTAATTAAAATTCAATAAATTGAAAAAATTTATTTCTTCCAATTATTAATTTTCATAATCATTTTCCCAATGATATATTTATTAAAGCGTTAAATTTGAACGTATAACTTTAGTGAATCAATTTCAACATATTTATATTTCATATAAAGATATTATTAAATTGATTTTCTAGTTGTTTCAACAAGTATATTTTCTTCTATCCAACATTTATTCACAATACAAGAGTGGATTTAGAAGACTTCTGTTTTTTTATATTTATGTTATGTATATTCGAAATTAAATTTAAATAATTTAAAAATTTAAATGATTAATAATGTTATTATCTGCATATAATAAAAAAATATCACTATCCAACTAGTTGATTTCAAATATATTATTATTCCACTTAATGAAACAATGAATATTTTTTACAATATTATCTTTTCTTTTAATTAAATAATTTAAAAAATTAATATGATAAACACAATGTTATTCATTATTTGTGTAATGGTATTCAAAAAAATCGTCATAAAAATAACTGTTATGAAAATGTTTAAAATTTTTTTTCTTTTAATTTATCATGGGGAACAAATCAAAGGTGATAATGTTTGAAGAAATTGATTTTATATATTTCATTTTAGATTGAAATGAATAATAGAATATATGAAAATAATTCAAATGTAAAATATAAACAAATAATATCCATTAAATATTTCATGATCATCATTAAAATCATCACACACATAAATCTAAAAAAATGTTCTTATTCCTTGTAAATTCCATAATTTGAGTTGTTAAGCGTATTGACTTCAATAGAAATAATGTTATTACAAATTGATTTTTTATTTTTCTAAAATAATTATTTGTAGTTTAATTTTAAATTTTCATATAAAATATTTTTATCAACAATACCATGTGAAACAACAATAATAAATTGAAATTTTGGTTTGAATTGAAATAAAATTCATTTGCAGCTTGAAATGATGAAAATTCATAGAAAATTTATTTCAATGTATCGATAAAAAAGAAGTATTTGGAATTAATATTAATAAAAAATTATTTAATATTAAAATTTTAGTATCTCTAATTTAATATTTTTTATTTTCATAATGTTATGTATATTTTCATTCCCCATAAATGAATCAAAGCTCGTTCAATTTGTTTCTTTCATTAAAATGTCTATATTTTTTATTATTTACATCCTTGTATAAAATATTTATATTTTTTGAAATGTAGATAATAATAAAATAATAATTTTTAATTTATCTCACTTTATTGATTAATAATTTTTTTATTTTGTAATTAATTATTTATTTCATACTTTATATTATACTAATGGATTAATTAGGAAACATAGTTTTTTTATTTTTCAACATGAAAATTTGGATCATTTTGACAAAAAAGTTGATTCATTTTTTTATAGTTAAAACCAACCTTAAAATATTTTACCAACATTATTTTCAAATTTCTCCTAAAATAAATATTATATTAATAAAAAATATAAATATCAATATCAATAAATTCAAAATTTTATTAGGAATTTTTTTAAGAACATTGAGGGTTCTGATTTGAATTTAAAATATTCCAATGTTTAAAATCTATGTGATATTAGAAAATTTTTTGGGACATTTAATTCATCATTATCATTATTTTTAATTAGAAAATTTATCCTATCTTGATCAAAAATTACATTTTCCCAATTCTAATAATAATTGATAATTATTTTAAAAATTATATTTCTAATTAATTTAATTATATAAATTTTGATCCCATATTAAATTTGAATGTTTATTACATAGGGATCTATATATTTGTTGTTATGGGGGTTTGTTAAGATGAAATGATATATATTTATAAATGTTACAATTTTCATGTTATTATATTGAATATTATTCACAATATGATTAAAATTAGTATCTTGAGGGTAAATAATATTAAAAATTAATTAATTTTTTTTATCCAAAAAAAATTATTATTCATGTTATTCAAGATCCAAAAAATGCATTGATTTAAATCAATAAATAAAAAAATATCAAAACATGGAATAAGGCACAAAATTCACAAAAGAATAGTTTCACCAAGAGCTATTTCAATTAAATGATATATCAATTAAGATATATTAATTTTTAAATTTAAACTTTATGATTCATTTAAATTATATATATATATATTTTAATTTATTTTTTATATTATGTTTTTTAATTTTTTATTTTGAAATAGATGACTATTTTCTAAATTATAGTCGAAAAATTAGATTGCAAGTTTTTATAATCATAGCTTTCCCACAGAAATATAATATATATATATATATATATATATATCAATTTTGGATTATATTTTTATTTAATCAAATATCACGCTGTGCACAAACATATATATATGTATTATTTATATTATATTTAATTGTACTTCTATATATATATATGTGTGAAAATATAAAAATACTTATAAAAAACATATTTATTATTCTAAATGGTTGTATATATGTATATAAAATTAATTATAATTTATATAAATAGATATATTTATAATATTTTTATTTTTTATTTAGATATTTATTGTAAATTAATATAAATAATATATTTTTCTAAAATAAATTATAAATTTTTCAAAAAAAATAATGTTTCACAATTTACCTATAATGAATAGAAAATTTGTACCAATAAAACATTTATTACCTATTGGCGGTGGAAATGTAATTTCTCACTACTATATGGTATTCTAGAATAGATTTCATAATCCGTCCCACATATTCAAAAATCTCAAAAATAATTCCTGAAATAATTTTTTTAATAATTTTCTTTCTGTTTTTTAAAAAAATTATACAAAAAAATAATTACATGCATATATATATATATTATAATTTTTATTAATTTAAATTTGATATATAATTATAATTTCATTGAATATTCATATGTGTATATATATATTATTTTAATTATAAAATGACACACACACACAGATTTATATATATCATAATGTAAATTTATTGGGAATAAATAATTATGATTATAATGATAACTAATATACATATTTATAAATAATTTTTTTTTGAAATAAAGATTTTGTAATGTATAAAAAAATAATTATTTACAAACACAATCATGAATATATATATATATATATATTCATTAATTGACCCAATTATCACTCCTCGTAAGAATGTAACGTGATTGAGTATGTCCTCCCACGACCACCTTCAATAGGTAACAGTTTGACAAATAGAACCAAGGGTATCGATCTCAAAAATTAAAGGAATTATCCATAGGTTTTAGAAAAATTTATTTGCAAAGAAGTAGAATCCATAATAAAATATATAATAAAATTCATTATATTTTAATAGAACTAAAAAATCCTTAGATAATACAATGTTTAGGAAACTTCAAATCCTCTAAAGATATACCTTAAAATTAATATAAAAATAACTCATCAATGGGTTATTTATACATATTTTTTTAAAAAGTAATTTAGTATTTGTAGGAATTTCAATAAGTAAATTGCAAAGGCATCAAGGACCTTGTCACTTTTATGATAAGTTAGAAGGGAGCATCAAATATTCCACCATTCAAAAAAATATTATAAATATAAATAATTTTATATTTAAAAATATATATGTTTTCATATTTTTGTAAACATATTGTGTTTATTTTATTTTTATAATTATGTCTATTAATATTTGAATTAATAAAATGATATGTTTTTTAGTAACAATTTTTTTACATGAAAATTAACATTTACTTATTATATTTATCATTATTTATTTTTTATTATATTTAATATGTTGATTTTCTTTGTAAAATATGATTTATATTGTATTTATCTTTTAAATTTAATATTATTCCAAAGTCACCTACATAAAACAAAATATATTTTTTTACGTTTATGGCATTAAAATTCAATAGATAATAAATTATAAATTGAATATAAATGAAAATTGATCCTCACACAAACAAAATTAAATAAAATAATTCGAAATAAAAAACATTTCCAGCAAATAAGTAATGAAATTTAATTATTTGGTCATAATATATTAAAGATTTAAACCTCCACAATTTTATATATAATCTTTCTTTACATCACTTCCATTTTCAATCATTTATTATATAAATTAATTAATTTTTATTTTTACAATTTTTTTTATTTTTGGTTTTTTATTATGTTTTATTTTTATTTTTTTAGTACATATTTTATTTTTTAGAAGATAGATACATTAAATTTATAACATTTTTTTATGGTTCAATTAGTAAATAGTTAAGGATTATAAATTATAAATTGTAAATAAAATATATTTTAAAATTGAAACATTGGCTAAACATGTAATAAAGATGGATAATAATAAAAATCATCATTTAAGTAGACATAAAATAATATATAGGATTGAATTATATGTTTTTTAAAATCCATTATGTCAATGGAAAACATATACATGAATGAGTAAAATAATCCTCTATGGTGCGGTAACATCCCATATTCTGTTGATTGAATGGGACGCCTATATCGAGATCATTAACCTCTATGTGGGGGTGAAGAATTATTACCAGGCGAGGGATGATCCTCAGGCGTGGTAACCTCATATTTCATATGATCTACATGTGTATCAATTGGTGTATGTGTCGACAAGATATCTTCATGTGCGCCCGATCTTTCTCTCGCTAGGTGGATATAAGGACCATAGCTCATCGATTATGGGAAACATACATCTTTTGAATGCCTAAAAATAGGAGTTGGGGCATAGGAAATAACTTTTGATAGATGATGGAATGAGATATATCCATAGAAATCATTGGATAACCTAAAAACATGAATGTATCTCATACATCCTATCGCACATCACCAATCAACTGAGGTTTTATTACTAAAGGGACAACCTTTTCATCTGGAAATGGTGAGGCCTCATATAGAGAACAATGTGGTTTAGGTCATTATTTTCATGGATCAGTAACATCAATATCGTCAGTATGAAGTTCTTAAGAAATAACCTCTACTCCCTTGGTAGGAACATCATACATATAGGGTGGATGATCGATGATAGTGGGATGATGCACAAGATATATTATCATTGTCCTATGCGTTGTAGCATGGATCACTTCAAGTAAAGAAACGTCCTCCTCTTCTTATATACCAGACATGAAAATAATATATATATTCGATTATGTTGTAAGGAGATTTCAAATGAATTATAAGATAGTACAATAAATAAATTAATTGAAATTTATTTACATACACGGTCCTGAATCCCTATGTCATGTGATGTAGGATACTACATAGAAATTAGTATATACCATAGCTCACACTTGAGAATCTATATAGTGGTATCTTAATAATATCATCCCAAGGGATGTACATTACTTTTTAATTTTCAAAATTTATCTTCCTTCTAATGAATAATTCAACATATGGGGAGGAATTTCATTATATTGGTGAATGATTTTAAAAATTAAAACATTACCTACATACCTAGGGAAGATGTTATTAATATACCACTAAAACATAATCATTATTTTATTTCACTTTAAAATTTAGACTCATCTCATCAAAACCATATTCCATCAAAAAATGTAAAGGTATTTCGTATATACTGTAATGAATTATTAAGTTATTTAATAGGTTTGTTCATGTCCAGATCACTTTATATGATAATAATTATCATTTTATCATGATTAAATAAATTCATATGATATTTTATCTTATTTTTACCACACTTTAGATATCATTATATGGATTATTTTCTAATAATAATTTAGATAATATATACAAAAAAAATTATAACTCAACACAACCTTTGCATTACTTTAATTAAGAAGTGATATCTAAAATGTTGTGATTTTTTATTTATGAAGGATTTCATAAACACTGTTCTTTTTCATGATGATATTCTCACTTGATTACTTTATAGTTTATACATTGAAATTTTTATTATGTTTTCATGTCACCTCACATGTTATTTTTATATTCCTTGTAATATGGATCTAAAATTATTGTTTTAATTTGATCGTAATGGTATTTATAAATGTCAGAGAATTCCAAATATAAACGATATTATATTTACATCATGTAATTAATAAAATTTAAATATTAGAATAGAAATAAAACATAATTGTGGAAAAGTTTGCGAACTCGATCCAACAATGTTACATAATCATTTACTCTAATGACATTTTTGATGAAATCTGTTACAACCAAAATGATTCCATTGTTCTTTAGTCCAGTCCATATCATTTTTCATCCAACTGGACAGAGTAATCCCTCATTGATGAAAATCATTAATTTAAAGTAACATTACATGCCAGTATTCGAGAAATGTGAAATATAGAATATCTCTAATATGGGTCCATGGTGCGGTAAAAATGTAATAAAGGGTGTCAAGCTGGTAAAATCGTTCAAACTTCGAATCACACGATATGTTTACAAAGTAACATTCTATAATGAAGTGTGGGAATTTGTACCTTAATTCCTAGATATTTCCACACCAAAATTTTCAAACATCTTGTACTACCCTTATTTTTTGACCGATGTTTTTGGTGATGTGGTCCAAACACTCCTAAACTAAAAACTGATAGTATTTTTAATGGAAAAGATTCATTAGATAAACAAAATATTCATCAATGTAATTGTGAATATCTCATTGAATGTGTCATTTCTACCTTATCCCTAGATGAATCCTACATGATGATAGTTTTTTCTATAAATGAATTACTTCACACAATGATACAATATCTCCATATTTAGGTAATTTACATTTAAATTGTGAAGCCCATTGAAGACACCATTGATGAACTCAAGAATTCTTGTGGTCTTGTGTTTGTAAATATTCCCCCTATCATATTCAACTGTCTATTTTTATTTTGGAATGTAAATTATATAATCATACAATTATTTATTAGAATTTTTGATTTGATCAAAAAAAATTAAACTTCATTGATCTAGAACATATTCTATACTGAAGTGATCATATTTCATAGAAATTAATTTTATCTTTATGTTCAAAATGTAAAAAATAATAAATATATTTAATAACAATACTCGTTTTTTCCTTCTTTATTATTTATTTATGTAATTTTTTTCACATGTTCTTAAAATATAACTGATTCCATGTAGATGATGTTCATTTCAGGGTCTCTATGTATGAATGTTCTCATTTATTTCCTCATTGATTTCCCAATTCCAAACAAATAACAAACAAACACCATGAATTAAGGTGAAATGGTCACTAATACATGTTAAAAATTATGTCCATGATTTGTAGACTTCCTTCTATATAATTGAAAATGTTATTGGAATATGAGAGTTTTTCCATATTAGATTTCCCAAATCAATCATACACCCCTTTTCTACATAGAATCATTCCATCTATATGTATGTACTATTTTATGAAATGAAATATGGATGTACAAGAGGAAAAATCAAAGAAAAACTAATAAAATTAGACACAATATATATTAATTCGGTTATGTTGAGGCACATTGACGTTTTTATGATGATGTAACAGAACATGGTCATTGCATCCGAGTGTGGAGACCAATTATGGAATTACCCAATAAGAGTCATCCCAATCAATATATAACCTCACAATTTCTTTCAGTTTCACCATCCATACCTTATTATAGTAAATCATATAACCAAAAGTATTTTATAAATCATATACCCATATTGTTCACTCTATAAAAAATATTTTTTATATCTTGATTCCAGAAATAATTATGTATATTTCATCCATATATGAAATATTTTTAGAATGTTTTTAATGAATATTTATATGAAACATCCATTCCAACATTTAGTGTTTTTTCAAGCTCACTAATCCTATCAAATAAAACTCTAGGAAACTCTGTTATGAGTGTGAGAAAACTATATTTGAATTTAAGAAAACATGAAATTTCTTATGACCATAATGTGAGGAGTGGTGGGTGATTCATTATTGGTCAATTCTTTAGAAAACCTACTTTATATATTAATACTTTATCCCAAACATCTATTGTTCCCTCCTCAAAAACACAATTATCTCCATCTATTTCATTATTAGACAATTCCAAATTGGATGTCAGATTTATATAGATATTTAGTATATCATCTAGGTTTTCCACTACCATGTCATAAGAAATAACCTCATTTTTTGGGATATACCTTCATTAATAGCTCTAGTAAGTCTATATCTTCGAAGAATTAGAAATTATTGTTTTATAATATAATACTCAATATATAAATCCATAATTGAACCATATGACCTATAAGAAATTAAATTTACATCATAGATCTAGTGCTCATCAGTATACAATGGACAATATACAAGATATAATATAGCCAGAAATTTTAATGCCCTAAGCTAATAGACTTGGCATGTTGATTGGGTCCTAAATTTAAGAAACAATGAATTATTTATTTATGTTTATTTAGGGTTACACAATAAGTTATCTTAAATATTAACATTTTTTCTTGTAAAATAAGAATCTCTTTTCTTGTTTTTAATAACCTCTCTTTTTTAGTATAATAATAAAACATGATTTTTTATGTGAAAAATATATTTTGATGAGGAATCTCATAGTTTAAATACTATTGACTATGAGGGCTGACCATATAATCATTATTATAATAAAATTTTAAATTTTATTTTCATATTCTAAAATATGACACTAATGTTTTATTGTACAGTTTTAAATACTTTTAAAACTATGTTTATTATTTAATAATGAAGATAATAATAATGTAAATCATAAAACCTATGAGTGTCAAACTAGGTGTGCAGTATGGCTTGTTGTTGTGCACCCTTTCCTGATGAAATATAGCTCATTATTGTGCTTTTAGGTTTTACCCCTAGGTTCATTCTCTACAGAAGCACATACAAATGAATTATCCATAATGGGGTTTAATTTATTATATAACTACATAATATTTATGATAAAAAAATTATAAAATATTTTCTTATATCATAAAACATGACAATTTTTATTTTCTTTGTAAAAAATTACTTTCCTACTATTCTATTCAAATATTTTTTATGAGAATAAGATTAATCTAAATCATTTCCATCAAGAGTAAAAACCCCATCATACAACAAGGAATCCATCATCCAAATCATAGTAGTAACAAATAATGTGTATTTTTTTGATTTTTTTCATCCAGTATTTCATCATCCATCATCTGATTCTTCTATGTAAATCTAAAGTTAATAAATGGTTAAAAATTAATTAATCATTACATAATCATTCATTAATTATAAGTTAAACATTCATTAGCAATTAGTTATTCATTGTATAATTATTATGTAATCATTAGTTATTAATTATTTAATGAATAATTAGACCTCAGTTAATCATTATTTAATAATTAGTTAATCATTTATTGATCATTAGTTCATCAATAATTTATCATTAGTTAATCACCAGTTAGTCATTATTTAATCATTACATAATCAATGATTAATCATGATTTAATCATTAGTTAATCAGTCTTTAATAATAAGTTATTCATTATGTAAAAATTCTATAATCAAAAGTTATTTACTCATTAATAATTATTTAATAATATGTTAATCATTTGTTAATCAATAGTTTTAAATTTATAAATCATTGGTTTAACAATAGTTAATAATTCTTTAATCAATATATAATCATTGGTTTATCATTAGTTAATCAGTCTTCAGTCCTTAGTTAATTAGTAGTTAATGAGTTTATAACCATTACATAAAAATTAGTCCATATTTATTTAATTATTAGTTAATCATTATATAATTAATCTGTAGTAATTAGTTAATCATTAATTAGTTATTAGTTAATAATTAGTTAATCATTGTTTAATCCTTATATAATCATTAGTCAATAAATCATTAATAATTAGTTAATAATTAGTCATTAATTATATTATTATTATTCTATAATTATTTAACCATTTGAAAATAATTATCTAACAATTAGTTAATCATTATTTAATTAATATATATTAATTATTTAATACTTATTTAATCATTACATATTCATTGGTTAATCAATATTTAATATGTTTTAATAATTAGTTAATCATTAGTCAATCAGTAGTTATTCATGAGTTAATCATTAGTTAACCAGTTTTTAATCATCATTTAATAATTCTGTAATCATTAAATAATAAATCATTAATCACGAGTGATTCATTATTTAAACATTAGTTAATCATTCGTGAAGAATTATTTAATCAATACATAATCATTACATAATCATTCATTATTCATTAGCTGCCCATTATTTAATTATTCTTTAATCATCACATAATCATTAGTTAATCATTATTTAGTATTTAGTTAATCATTCGTTAATCAATAACATATAATTTTATAACAATTACATAATCATTATATAATCACTCATTAATAATTTCATAATCATTATTTAATAATTCTTTTTTCATTGTTTACTAACTACCTAATAATTAGATAACAATACACCATCCTTAATTAATTATTCCATAATCATTAATTAGTCATATGTTATTCAACAGTTAATTATTATTAGATAATTAAAACGTAATCAATCATCAATTCTAATTTCTTTATTAATTTATCTATACATAATAATTACTAATAATAACTATATTTTCAAAGTTGTATTTAACTATCTAAAGTACTAAATAATTAAAACATTTAGAACTAAGTAAATAATAATCAATTAAATTAATTAAAAAAGTAGAATAAATAATAAAAAATACCACTAAATGATGCTTCTCAAAAATTATCACTCTTTTTAGGACACTAAAACCACCATGCACAAAAAACCACCATGATTATTTTAGAGAGAGTGTGTGTAATTTAGAGATATGAAGCGATTCTGATGTGAGTATGGTGGTACCCATTTATTGGAAATTTAGGGAAATGTGGCCCTCTTCCCCAACTTCCTTTCGCCATTATCTACACGAACGATGGCTTATCAAAACATGACATTAGATTTAATGTCGGACAAAGAAGGCCACAACCACACAACTATTTCCTTTTCATTGATTCATGTCGATGATAAGAATATGGGGTTGCGGTCCACCCACCTTTTAATTTATTAATAGGCAATAGGTCATCTAATTTCTTTTAGCATCAATTTAAAAAAAATCTATAACCTGGAATTATTTAATTTTTTCAAAATACATATAAAAAAATATTTTTCTAATTACCATGCATCATGATCCTATGATATTGATCCCCACTTCCTCCACTAATAAATTTTTAATATTTTTTTTAATATGTATTTTATTAATTCTATGTTAAAAATATTTTCAAAACTAATGGCTAAAGGTACAAAGGCCATGTCTACCGCTAGGTTATTTTCACCAATGATAAGGATATCAGGGCTCTTTACATCATTTTCACGAATTTAGGGAAGTGGTGGAACGATCTTTACACCTTTTCCATATAAAAAATAAATTTCTAATTTTAAATATAAATGTTTTCATATTTAAAATTATAATTTTAGTTTTATTTTTTTCCTTATATTTATGTTAAAAAATAAATAATATTTCTCTATAAATCGTCTAATACTTATTATCTAGCATTACCGTTATTAAATATGTCATCAATTCCAATAAAACACATCACCCATGGCTCTATTTTATAAGAGGGATTTCCTTGGAAATTATTTGAGATTTCCAATGTGGGATTTGTGTTCTTCCATTACTACATAGAATTAATAATATAATATTATTTATCATTTTTAAAAAATTAATTATAAACATTAAATGTTAATAAGTATTAATTAACTATAATTTATTTATACTAATTATTAATAAGTTACTAATTTGTATTAATAATATTTCAAAGAATATTAATTAAAACAATTAATTAATATTTAATAATATTTTCAACTAACTCATTGATATATAGTTGATTATAAATAATAGCTTTTATATAATTTGAAATTAAATAATATATAAGTAATAATTTTTTCCCCTAGGATAGGACAAATAGTGGCCCTTATAATTGGGGTATTCATGGAAAAGAGGATGAGTCTTGGTGGAGGTGAATACTAATCTGATCTAAATCAAATCACGTTGAACCATTTCCATTAAGGATTTTTCTTATAACCAATGTAGATATCATAGAATAAATTCACTCAATGGAATAGGAAGGGTTTTTGGTGAAAGCTACTTCCGTGGTGGGTTGAGAGGCTATGGATGAAGGGGTGTGATATTATAATTAGCTTCATGAAGAGTTTGGTACTTCTAATTAGTTGTTTGGATATGGTGATTTTGATTGTGAGGTTTATTTGAAAGATAAAGTTGATGGATGTATGATGTATGAGAAGATCCTAATTTTAACAGGGTATAGTAATGGGAAAATGAAATTGGGTGAATGATCTTTTGTTTTGATGTATGTAAAAGGTAGGGTCCCTAAAGCAGTCTAAGCTCCTCAGATGGTTGGACCACTAAGAATCATAGTTGATACTGTTTCATTAGAAGAGGGTGCTTGATGTCTTCAATGTGGGGCAGTAGGTTCTTCTATTAATCCTCTATTTGTTCTCATATTTGGAGATAAAATAGTAATAGGTAAACTATAAGGCCCCAACCATGAACATTACTTAATACTAAGATAAGAAAAAAAATTACAGTAATTTATTTTTATAATATTTCATGTTTATTGTTTTAGATAATTAGTTTATAACTCATACATATCATCATAAATATTAAAATTATATACATATACTCACTATTATTTTTTTTATAAAACAAATACTCTTTAAAAAGAAACACGATATCGTTTCATGTTTTAATAGAAAAACATTTCTTGGATCTCATCCTTGACTTTATTATTCTTTATGTCCTACAAAAAACATTTCAAAACATATGATTAGCATAAAAATCTCAGTAAGGGATACACAAATAAGGAAAATTGTTATTCCTAATAAAACATGAAATCCATAAATACTTTATCAGAATGTAATACTTCTCAACTTTAATAAGTAGTAAATAAACTACAAATAATAGAATCCCATTGCTTACCCTTTTGATAACAAAAATATTACCATAAATCCAATTGAAATATATATATAACATATATATGTAAATTGGGACATAAACAATCTTAAATGGAATAACCCTACGATTGACTTCTAAACGTATCACTAAATGGAATAACCATACAACTGAGATCCACACCCATTGCATTGGAGGTTATAACATAACCACCCATCCTTAGTTTATCATTGATCCACCAATATTTGGTTTATCACAGAACCACCCATCTTTGTATTATCACATAATAACCCATCAAATGTCCATGTACCATTATATAATCCCAAAACCCAAATGATTTCAATTATCACCATTTCACTCGTAGAATTTCATTTGCAATCACAAGAAATAATTTTAATTTATTAAAATATGATATACACTATAAAAACCATTTTAAATACCAAAACCCCAAAAAAATATAATATTTAATTTTTTTACTTTTAAAAATTGTATTGATTTTAGAGGAAGAAAAATATTAAATAATGGTTATGGTGGTAGTGGAATTATTGTCGCCACATACATTAAAAACATTACATTTTTTTCATTTAGTAAAATGCTTCATATAAAAAAGATTTAAATTTAATGGAATTGAATATAAAGGGATATTATTATAATTTTTATACAATAATTTGGTGTATAATATCAAAATATTTCTCAATTAAAGGAGATTGAGATGAAGTCCCTTTCCTTTAGCTCGACTCGTCACGTTCAATCATAATGTTCCAGAATAATAAACATAGGTTAATTTCTACATATTTGAGAACCATTATAATATCTATTGTTTCTTTTATATGAATTATTACCATGTTATAAAAATTAAATAATTATTTACGTTCATATCAGTCATTTTGTCAATATTTGGTACTTGAGTTGAAAATGAACTTGTTTTGATGTGACATGACCAGGTAGTTAAAATCCATCATCTCTAGAATATTATTATGCATGATTTAAAGATCAGATATATTCAGTGTATATGTATTTATTCTTTCCATAATATTTGGATATAATAAATGAACTACACCATTCATGAAGTTGGTAGAACGTACGTACACATGAACTCTAATTTAATATCATTGTTATTTTGAATGTATGAAAACTAAATGATACAAAGGTATATAGTAATTACGGTAAAAATTATTTTTATATAGGTTACTAAATTTCATTAACACTATCCTTTATACGTTCCATGTATGGCATGAATGATTCATATCACATGGAGGGGGTGATAGTCTCTACTTCCTCAAATGAAATTATCATATTTACCCATTATGGAATATATAAATGTATGTTGTAAATAAAATTTACAAAATAGTAGAGAAAATATAAATACATATCATATATAAATACCATTCCTTCATAATTTCCACAATTTTAGGTAGTAGTATAAAATTTAACAATCATCATTTCGTGATGCATTAGTTTGTCGTAAACCGAAACAATATTTTCTATATCCATTAGATTTCAGTATGTGAAGAAGTAGTTAAAACCCATTTATCCTGTTATATTTAAGACACTATTTTTGTTATAAAATAATGGAATAATAATAGGTGTGGGGTTGTATGAGGAAAATAAATGATAAGAAATTGAGAGAAGACATTACCTCTAAATTAGGTAACTACTTTTGATTTGACACAAAAGGCTTTCTTGAATTGCCTTATGAAAATGATAAAGCTTATAAAATGAAGGGAGGGAAGTTGGGAGATTATTTTAGATGAATATGGACTATCCAATGTGTTTTAGAGGTGAGATTAAGTGGTTATAGGTGGTGTCCTCTTATAAGAGAGAGGAGGGACACTTTTTGAGAGTCTTGAAATATTATTTCATAAAAATTGATTTCATTTTATAATATCTTTAAGTGATATAAATTGAATATTAGATGACTATGGGTAGAAATAATCTCAACAAATAGGTTTTTGACAAGATTAGTTCATAATATTAACCTTATCATTTAACTTTAACCTTTGGTTAAAAACATTAAATCTTACCATGTCTTCTTGTATTTTCACAATATATGGTTAATATAGTAAAAATAAAATGCCAATATAACAAAAATTGAATCAATAATGACATTCGTATCAATATATTTGGTATTTGGCTGAATCATAGATTTTTAGAGTATTATATCATTTAATAATATAGTATTTTACTTATAAGCACTTTTATGACAATTTTGACACTATTTAAAAATTGTTTTTTATGTCATAAAAACATGATCCCTCCAATAAAAAAGCATCAAATCATCCCTAAAATGTTAATAGAATACAAAATATTTGTCTGTGGAATCAAAATATTCAAATTATAATTATTTTAATATTTATATATTAATTTATTAAATATTTCACTAATTAGAGAAACATTGTGTCATTATTGTGTTGTAAATAAATTTATATATTTAGTGTATAAAAATTATAACTAAACTTATATGATGTAGGAAGTATTTTTAAATTTATAATTACTATATATATTCAATTATATCATATATTTTAATTCAATTAATATTTTCCTAGTTAAAAGATACATGTTTATGTCAAAAGTCCCTCATCTCAAAAATATTTATATTTATGATTTAAATGTCATTTATATCTATTATATTTTTATTTAATATATCCATAATTTTTGGAGATAATAAATGAAAAGCATTACTCCTGCAGACGTTACATCTTACGTATGCATGAACGCTTCATTCCTTTCAATTCAATATTAAATTAATGAAAACTAAATGATACATAGGTATATTTTAATTAAATTATTATATCATTGTTATATAAGGTACATAAGTTCATTAACAACATCATTTGTACGTTCCATGTATGTAATGAATTAGATATATAAATTTGAGGGGGTGGTAGTCCGCACCTCTGCAAATGAAATTGTCATATTCACAAATTATGGAAAGCATAACAATATGTTGTAAATAAAATTTACAAAATTATGGTTACAATATAAATATAACATATATAATATATAAATACAGTTCCACTATAACGTCTATAATGAATGGTTATTGGAGAAAATTCAAAATTCATCATTTCGTGAGGTAGTACTTTGACGTACAGAGATGCAATATGTTATATATCTATTAAGTAAGGCTATTTGAAAGTGTATGATAAAAAATTATCATAAAAACATCCTAGTATATTGAGGATTATGGTGTTATTATAAAATAACTAAATAAAGATATTTCTGTGAGTTTGATGGGGAAAATAAATGGAAGGAGCTTAAGAGAAGACAATGCCTCTTTATTAGAAAACTTATTTTCATTTTAGCCAAAAATAATTTCTTGAGTTTCCATATGCATAAGATAAGTATTATTGTAGTAAGGTAGTAATTTTTTGAGATTATTTGAGTAGATTTTTGATGATATAGGGGGCATGAGAGGTGTGAGTAAGTGGATAGAGGTGGGGGTTGTTTATATGAGGTTGGAAGGGCACTTTAGGAATGTCTTAAAATATTATTTTTTTAGAAATATATTTTCAAAGTATAACTGATCAGAAGTTATATAACTCGAGGATAAGATGATTATCGGTTGAAATCCTCTCAACCAATATGTTTTAGAAAAATTTAGGCTATAAAATTAACCTAATATTTTAGCTTTAACCACTAGTAAAAAACATTAACTCTTACCAGGTATTCATCTGTTTTCATAAAATATGGTGACATAAATTACTATAAAATTAAATAGAAATGATTGTGGATCATTAATGACATTTTAAACTTAATAACTTTCATTCGGACAAATCACATATTTTTAGGAATATTTTATCATTTAGTAAAATTGTATATGTTTTAAAAAATTATTTATGTCAATGATGACACTATTTAGAAATTGATTTTTTTAGTCATAAATAAATGATTACATTGATCCAATAGAATTAAATTATCCATAACATGTCAATATCATCCAAAAATTTCATTTATGACATCTATATGTTCATCTTAAATTTATTCTAATATTTATGATATCATCTATTTGAAGATTTCTTTAAAAAGGTAATCACTACATTGTCATCTTTTCATAAATAAATTTATTTAGTAAATGTCAAAAAATTATAAATAAAATAACATGATTTAAGAAATAATTCTATATGTATTATTACTATTTATAGTCCAAAATCATTTATATAAACAAAACTAAAAAATTTTAGTTTGGAAATTCTTGTTTATGTTTTATTTCCCATTTCATTAAATTAAATATTATAAAAAGCCATTATCACACCAAAGGATACCCATGGTTGGTCATATCTAATTCAATAAAATTATGAAAAGTGTTTTGGTAGTTTTATATTTTCATACTATTATTTTTTTAACCTTATTTACCTGATTTACCCTATAACCATGGTAAATAAAAATAATTAATGAAATTACTATTCATAATGTCCAAAAATAAAAGGTACCTATTTACACAATTTTTTCCTTATGATTCCAAATATGTAACCCATTTTTTCCAATTGAAAACAAATAAGTTTCAGTATTTAATTTAAAATTGATTCTTGCTGTTATAACTATAAAGCAGGTTTTTAGAAGAAAAAACTATTAAAAGATTAACATGTGTTTATGTCCAATTTAATTGAAAAATTACATCCAATGAAAATAGTGGGATTAAATGATATAAAATAATCCAATTACACATTAAAACAAATTATAATTATAATATAATTAAAAAATTAAATTATATGAAATGGATTTTTTTAATTAAAATGTAGTATTTTTCACTTTTCATAAAAATATGGATTTTATCAAAAAAATACCAACATTTCAACCGAAGTAAATTTTGATGTCTGATCTATAAAACAGAAGTTTAATATATCAAATAATTCATTTAAAAGTGATAGAAACATTTTTCTAAAATTAGTTCTCCATTAAAAGGCCGTAAAATGTCATTTTAAAAATAATAGATTATTTTAGGCTTAAAATTTGATCGATTCTCATTTAAAGCCTCTAAATTTGATGGGATAAATGTTAAATCATTTAGAAAATATTTAAAATCATAATATAGTTAATTCTTCTCATTCATGCTAATACAACAGGTAGAAATTAACTTCAATTTAAAATAATAATATTATTGTTGTATTATTTTTCTATAGAACTCAATGATTTATGCAACATATGTCTTTGGAGAAACACTTTTTGTGTGTGGTGTATGAAATCATACATATTATCACCTGTAAAATAAAATTAATATTAATTTTAGAAAATGTTAATTTATATGAAAATATATTATTTTATAATTACACTTGATGTTAAATCTGTAGTCATAGATGCTCAGAAATCTTATGATAATGCATGTTTTGATAGAAAAGTGTCTAAAATAAACAATTAGAAATTAGTAGTGGATGAGGAAGGATCCCAAATGGTTCCCCATAAAATTTTAAAATAATTTTTTTTCTAGGAATGGGTTGGTGTTGGTATCTTCAACACAGGGTCCTCCCTTCCTTGTGGAACATCAATATGATGTTCTCCTAATGGGTGATACGATTTTGGATAGGTGTTAAACACCCAATTAATTGGGTCATATAAAAATCCATATGATTCTTTGGGTAATACTTGGTATGAAGTATTTATTTATTCACATGATAGAAATTATTCAATCACTCCACATGATGACCTTGATGGTGAACGGACTATGGAAGGTACCTGTAAAGAAGAGGTTGATTGGTTTTTCATGCAATATGAGGCCATATACTCTTTGATGGAACCTGATTTTTATGGATTAAATGGATATCTACTTGTGAAGATGTTTTTGGAAATTAATTTTGAGGATAATTGTATCTCTAATGTGGTGATAGACTTTCAAGATCATTCTTGGATCGTGAAGATCTATTTCATTGGGGAAGAATTGTCTGAATTTTCATTAGAAGAGGATTATGTGCCACAACAGCATCCCAGGACATGGAAGGTAGGATGACACTCAAATGGTACCTAAATAAATCCCTTAAATATTGCTATTAGATGTAATTATTGGAAGTGACTTCTAGTTTTTGATGTAGGAATATGTTCCTTCGTTAACATACACTCATATTTATATGTTTATTTTTATTGAAAATTTTGGGGACCTTGATTTGGTTCCCAAATCCAAGACTGAGTCATTTGGATTATAATTAATAAAAAATAATATTAATAATAAATAAATAATATAAAATAAATATCTAATTTATAATCAAAATATATATTAATTAATAACAAAAGAATAAATTTAATTATTTATTATTGAGTAATGTTTATTTTAAATTACAATTTATAAATAATAAATAATATTATTTTATTATTCTTATTCATTAATTACTATTAATTACCAATATTTAAATAATTAAATTATAATAATTTATTAACCGTTAATTAATCGTTATTATTTTTACAATTTAATCATTATTAATAATATTTAGTTACGATATATTTTTTTAATCATTATTAGTAATTATGTATTAATAATTATTAATAAATATTAACTTTTTATTTATTTTTTAGTTAATTTTTACTTAATATTATATTTAATATATTTTATATTTTATAAAAAAATTAATTAATAACTATAAATTTGATTTATATTTTTAATTATTACATAGTAAATAATAATTTGAAATATATATTAGAAATTAATATTATCAAATCATAAATCATATTATTTAATTTGAATTTATAAGTAAATAATATTTAATTGTAATTAAAATATATTAGAAATAATTAGTTAATTAATTAATACTGACATAATAATAAAAAATATATATTTGCAAGTTTAATAAGTTAACCACTAAAATTAATATATAGTAACTTTGTAATAATTTTAAATATATATTATTAATTTGTTAATATTATTTATAAATATATATTTATAAATAATTAATTAATTAGTTAACTATTAAGCATTTTTTTAATAAGTATATAAATATATCTTAAATAATAATTGATAAATATTTGATAATTATATTATAATTCTTAATAATTGAAATAATAATTTTAAATATTTATTAGTTATTTATATTAACTAGTAATTAAAATTTATCAATATTAAATACAATTTAATTATAAATAATATTTTTAATTAGTATATAATAATAATTAATATTGTTGTTATCAAAAAATTAATTTATATTGACTAGTAAAAAAATTACTTACAAACCATTAGTTAATTAATTAATAATAATATTATAATTATTAATTATTAATTATTAGTTTGATAATTTAATTATTATTATTATTATTATATTGTAGCTAAATAATATCTTAAAATATTAATTAGTAACTAATAAATTAAAAATAATAATATTCATTAATTAATTAATAATTAATTAGTATGTTCATGATTACTATTATTAATAATTAATAAAATAACTCTTAATTACTAATTAATTAATAAGTACAAACTATTAAATATTTAGTAGTAATTAAATATTTATTAATATTTTTTATCACTGAATTCAACACACTTCCATAGACGACCATCTTTGGGTGAACTAAGACCACCCATCGACTCAATGTAACATTTTCAGAAGCCTAGGGAAAGTGCATGTATGATCCGATACATCTGCGTAAGATGGTAATCCTATGGGAAGGCACATAGGCACCCAATGATTTTCCAAATGATCTTTTATGGATGTGCCCACCACAGATCGATATAAAATATTCATGGAAGTCCTCTTCTGCACCTGAAATCTTTTGCGCCGATGCTGACACATTTCCATATATTTTGAAGCGCACCCCCCCCCCTAAGGGAAATCCTATAAAGGTCGAAGAATTTCTGTAATGACCCAAAGTTTCATTAATGGAAATCAAACTTGATCTAATTAAATGTCTCTTTATGTTTATATAAAATGTCAACTTGTTTGGTTTTATGATAAGAATTTTGACAGTTGCTAATATAGAGGTTGAACATTGATCACATGATTAGTATAAATATAGGACTTTAACAAATCCAATTTACTCAGACAAAGGAATCGATGGCCTCATCCAGTAGAATTTCCCCATACGAAGCCCATTTGTTGGAACTCGGAAAAGAGGTGGCATCCTTGTGCTTCGCTCTTGACCAAGCCAAAGCTGAGCTTCATCATGTCAAGCTCGAACGGGACCGTTTACGGGAAAAGTGGAAGTTGATAGAAATTACCACTCGAGCGATGTTATCCGAGCCACCCAAGAGTCTGTCACCATTGCACACCTTACCCTTAGGTTTATGCGGCTGTTTTAAGGGTTTATGTAACAAATAAATATTACTATGTTCATGTACATTATTTTTGTATATAATAATGAATATATTTTCTTGTCATTAATGATACATTGTAAATAGTTTTTAAAGTACAAATAGTGTTTTTAGTTATTATTTAATTAAGAATTCTATTTTATTAAATTATGTGATTTTTGAATTAAATAATTTTTCAATAAAATAATAATAATAATATTAAATTATTTTTAATTAAATATAAATGATCTTATAATTTTATGAATTCCATTATAATTTTTATTACGGTTTGAAAGCCATTTCTGTCAAAACCCGTGATTTTTCGATAAATGATAGTTTTTATTTTAAATGTGAAAACTAAAATATTTAGAAAACTATTTACATAAAATAAATGTTATTTCTGGCATCAGGACGTCGAAATTATCCAACAGTGAATTTTTCATAATTTTCAGAGACAGTCAAATTTTTGGGTAAAAATTAAATACCGTTTAAATATATAATGTGTTTTATGACATCATAATGACCCAATAGTGATGTAATAAAATACTATAATCATTATGTTCGGACAATATATGTTTTACCATTAAAATAATGTGATTTTGGGTTTGTTTGACTTACTTTTCAAATCATTAATGGACCCCTCAAGATTTATTAAACACATTGTCTTTTTAAATTAATTTCCATGGGAGTGTTACTCACCTCCACATAAGAAACCTAATTATTTTAAGAATTTCGGACTTTGGCTATATAAAATATTGTTTTCTTTTCCCTTTTTCAAAAACCATGGGCAATAACCATGGTGTGGTTTATGGTTTGGATTAATTTAATGTAAGGGGACCCAAACCTAAATAATAAAGAATTCTCTTATCATTCCTATATAAACCCACCCAAGCTCCCACTTCCTCCTCACTAAAAGCCCTTGGAGTTCATCAAAATCTGCCCTAATTTTTCTATAATCATCCCAAGGTGCCCCAAGCTCCCAAGAAGCCTCTCACAAGCCTCTCTCTAGCCTTTGTAAGCACACTTCCAAGTAAGGGTTTTTTTCTTCCTTTCTCTTTTTTGTCCAATTTTCATTAAGTTGTTTGCCCTTTTAATTTCAATTATTAATGTTGGGGTATGGTTTCTCACCTCCCTCATACTGCCCTATTTATGTTTGAATGATGGGAGGCCCCTTTATCTCTCATTAAATGCCTCCCATGTACGACTGTTACTATGCCAAAATTCCGAAAGGAACTTCTCTCTCCCCATTTACTTTCAAGCAATACTTTTGTATCGAGAATCTAAATTCTATTACAATTGTTGGGACATGTATCTATATGACCTACTTACTGTCCATTACATGTAAATATGATGAGGAATCCATTTCTCTCTCATCAACTGTTTTTATGAATTCTTATGTCACGTCATTACGCTGCCGAAATCGCACTGATTTTTTAAGCAAATGCCATTGTGTAGTGAATACCATGCCCATTTCTCCATCAAGTGTATTCACCTTTATGCACATTTACTGATTGATTATAATGTTTCATGTTTGAATTACACATTCCTTTATCATGGAATTAATTATTATGTTTTATGAATCCATGTTTTATGCTCCATTTGGAACACTTATGCATTAAATGAAATGTTTAAGAAGGGTGCGCCCTTATAGCGCTCCAATGCATTGTGTATAGTATAGTATCATGATACGTCATTTGCAATGAGTGTTGGATCATGCTAATTCAAGTGAAAAGGGGGTTTATTCGTGATTTATGTGCAATGAGGATTTACTCATACTCCATGTGCAATGAGCCTTTGCTCATGCTAATTCCATGTTAAGTGTTGTTTCCACATTTCCATGTTATGATTATCATGCTTTATCATGACTTTATGTTCATGTTTCTCTTATTCTCTATTGATATTCATATTTTCTATCATGTATTTTACTCCTCATGTTATTCCAGTGTACTCCCTTACTGGGCTTTATAGCTCACCCTTTTCTTATGCATGTTCTCAGGTTATCCCATGCAATGCTAAGTACGAGAGAATGTAGTGGTCATGTAAAGAAAGTTTTCAACAAATATGTTGTTTTTAATGTTTTCTGTTTTTATGTAATGATCCTATGCCCCAAAGACACTAAACCACTCAATCTTTTTTGTTGTATCAAGTAATGTTTTATGTAATAAATCATGTTTAAGTTTGTAATAAAAGTAGGGTTGTCATAGTTGGTATCAGAGGATAGGTTTAGTTATTTTTGGTATTAGGAAACCCTAGTAAAGCCTTTGATACAAGACAAAGTATAATAAAAACATCCCTATGTTTTGGTAAGTACTGAATAAGTGGTTTATCAAACAAATACATCCCTGTCTGGATACGAACAGGTAGAGGCGGCTCTGGCCCAGATGTATCCTAGGGGTAAAACCCGAAAACACCGCTTTGACCTAGACTCGAATGGGAACTGGTGCATAAAAATGGGCCTTGCTTTACTCTTGGTTACGACACCCCCCAGGGATATGTTTGGATAAATCTACAAGCTTTGTATGAACCCTTATTTAGGGAATTATAAAAATTCCCCTAAGAATATATGTTAGAAGGTAGATCATGAAAATCTTAGATTGAAGCCTATAGACACAAGAGTTAAGGAAATAAAAGATTATTTATAAGTCATCAAATTTTTTCTTTGTATTACCCATTATGTGTTACCCCTATCTTTCTTTTTATTCTAGCCAATGGCCGGTAATAGGAGGACTCGGGCTAATAACCTTTGTGAAGATCAGTGTGATGACTGTACTAATGACATGCCCAATCCAATGGGAGCGGGAATCTCCAACTTTGTCACGGTTCTCTCTCAGCTAAATCATGTTTTGAATAGAAACACAGGTCAAGAGGAACATTCAACCCCCCCCCCCTAAGAAAGAACAAGTCGCTATCGAGAGCATCATGAGACAAAGGCCTCCTACTTTAAGTGGATCATCTGATCCCATGATCACTAAACAATGGATCAACTCCATTGAAAAGATATTCTCCATCCTTCAATGTTCTGAACAAGAGAAGGTTTTCCTGGAGGCTTATCGTATGGAGGGTAAAGCTGAACAATGGTGGACGTTGATCAGAAATACAATGCATGAGGAGGAGATCAAGGAATTGGAATGGATGGATTTCCGGAAGATGTTTGTTGACAAATATTTTCCGCGCACCCTCCGGCTTAAGATGGAAAGGGAATTCCTTTCCCTCAAACAAAAAGATGAAGAATCTGTTGGAGAGTATGAGGAAAAATTCACAAGGCTTGCACGATATGCAGTCGGCTTTGTTGTTACCCCCAAATGCAAGGTTGACCGCTTCTCTGGTGGGCTGAAGCGTAGCCTACAAAAAGAATTAGTGATCCATGACTTTGACAGCTATGAGGAAATTCTCTGATGTGCCCTCAAGGTCGAAATAGAGATCGGGGAATCACAGTGTCATCATGGTGAAAAGAAGAATAAGGTGGAATTCAATGATGGTGGTCCGATGGATAAATCCAAAAGTGCTAAGAAGATCCAGTACCCCACTTGACAAAAGTGTGGAAAGAAGCACCTTGGAAATTGCCTTAAGGGGAGAGGAAATGCTTCAGGTGTGGAAGAGAAGGGCACCTAGCTATTAACTGTCGGCAAGAAAGTCTCGCGGCTACAACTGAGGAGAGGAATTCTCCATTAAAACCTCAACGTGTTGTTCAATGCTAAAAATTTAAAGAACTAGGTCATTTTTCAAATCAGTTCCCTAATCAAAAGGTATTTGTAGGAAACCAACAACCTCCTAGGCAACAAGAAAGAGCTTTTTCCATCACTTCTGCCGAAGTGCACCCCGACAATGAAGTGGTGACAGGCATGCTAGTTATTAATTCAAGAATAGCGAACGTACATTTTGATTTAGGTTCTTCACATTCTTTTATATCTCTAATTTTTAGTATAATAATCCCAGCACCACCACAAATCATGGAAGTGAAGATGTCGGTGAGTACGACAAATGGGGGAATCAATGCATCCCATGAGTATAAGTTCACTCCTATTATAATATGTGGATTTAATTTCCCGGAGATCCTCTTCATACTCCCTCTGGTGGAATTTTATTCAATTATTGGCATGTATTGTCTTTCTTTATATATAGCCAACATTTATTGTTGGGAGAGGGAAATCACACTCCATATGGAGAATCGACCCCCGATTCTTTACAAGTGTCAGGAGGAAGATGAATCTCCTTCAGCTCTATCATCTCAAGCATGGATATTACTACCCTATGAGCTTGTGTATCTGGGTTAGATGATTGAGTCCAAAGAAGAAATAATCCATGAAAAAATTCCTATTGTGAGGGAATTTGCGGAAGTGTTTCCCGAGGAACTGCCTGGTCTTCCTCCTAGAAGATATGTTGAGTTCTCAATTGAACTTATACCTGGGGCACTACAAATATCCAAGACTCCATATTGAATGGCTATTTTAGAGCTTGATGTGCTGAAGAAACAACTACAGGAGAATCTAGATAAAGGGTTTATACGCCCAAGTGCTTCACCATGGGGTGCACCAGTCCTCTTCATCAAGAAGAAGGATGGGTCAATGCCGCTCTTCATCTATTATCGTGAACTTAACAAAATCATGATAAAGAAAAAGTATCCTCTCCCACGAATTGATGACTTGTTTGATCAGCTGCGTGGAGCACAATACTCTTCCATGGTGGACTTGCGGTCAGGATATTATCAAGTAAGGGTGAAGAAGGATGATATCCCCAAGACTACTTTCCGCACAAGATATGGTCACTATGAATTCATAGTAATGCCTTTAGAACTCACTAATGCTCCATCAATCTTCATGTACTTGATGAATAGATTCCATAGAGATTACCTTGACAAATTATTGGTAGTATTTATAGATGACATTCTAATATACTCCAAAACCAAGGAGGATCATGAGGAGCCTTTAAGAACTGTACTAGAGACTTTGCGCAATGAGAAGCTCTATGAAAAGTACAGCATGTGTGAGTTCTGGTTGAACGAGGTCTCATTCTTGAGTCATATCATCACAAGCAATGGGATATCTGTGGACCCCTCTAAAATAGATGCAATTAAGGGATGGTTGAGGCCAACATCGGTAACGGATATCTGTAGCTTCTTGGTGTTAGCTGGATATTATCGACGATTTGTGAGAAATTTCTCACAATTTTCCAACCCTCTAACCAAGCTAACTCAAAAGGGAGTAAAGTTTTCTTGGAGTGATGAATGTGAAGAAAGCATCAAGCTGTTGAAAAGGAGGCTTATCACTACGCCTGCGCTCACTTTACCCACAAGTGGGGAACTTTTTGTGGTATGCAGAGATGCTTCAAAGAAGGTATTAGGTTGTGTGCTAATACAGAATGATAAAGTGATATCATATGTTTCAAGGCAGTAGAAAATCCATGAGCAAAACAATCCAACACATGATATGGATTTGGAGGCTGTGATCTTTGCCTTGAAAATCTAGCGGCATTATCTCTAAGGAGAGAAATGTGAGATATATACTGACCACAAGAGTATTAAATATATATTTACACAGAAAGAGATTAATATGTGCCAGAGAAGATAGATAGAGCTCATCAAGGATTATGACTGTTCAATACATTACCACCCTGGGAAAGCGAACAAGGTGGTAGATGCTCTAAGTAAAAAGGATCCAGCGATTCTATCAATGATGATAATTTAGAAGGATCCAATCTTCATAGACTTGATGTAGATGGACATGGGATTCTTAGAGAAGTGAAAATAATCAATCCTTTCACAATTGATTTCTCAAACGTCTCTTTTGTAAAGGTTAAAGGATGATTAAAATGATGATATGGGAATTCAAGATAAAGTGGAAGCTATTGGAAAAGGGAAATCCTCTCAGTTTAATGTTAATGAAGAAGGAATTGTGCTGTTTGGAAAAAGACTATGTGTTCCATCAAGTCCGGAGATGAAGAAGGAACTTTTGGATGACGCACATAGTTCGAATTTCTCTATTCACCTAGGGAGCACAAAGATGTATCGAGATCTCTGATATAACCTTTGGTGGGATAATATGAAGAAGGAGATCACTGAATATACATCAAAGTGCCTAGTGTGTCAGCAAGTGAAGGTAGAGAGGCAGAAGTCTAAGGGGATGATGCAACCATTGCCGATACCTGAATGGAAATGGGAGAACATAACCATGGACTTTGTCACCAGACTTCTAAGGACATCCAATGGAAACAATGAAATCTGGGTTGTTGTGGATCATCTTACAAAGACTGCACACTTCATTGCTATTTGGGAGGATTTCTCTTTGGATCAACTGGCATAGATATATATCAGAGAAGTGGTAAGGCTGCATGGAGTACCACTATCTATTGTGTCTTATCAAGATCCAAGATTCACCTCTAAGTTTTGGAAGAGTCTTCAACATGCTCTGAATACTGAAATGAACTTCAATACGACCTATCATCCTCCAACTGATGGCCAATCCGACTGGAATATCCAAACACTTGAGGACATGTTGAGAGAATTCTCAATGGACTTTAAAGGAGGATGAGATCAATATCTTCCTCTGGTTGAGTTCTCTTATAATAACATTTTCTACTAAAGCATACAAATGGCACCATATGAATCTCTATAAGGGAAAAGGTGCAGAACACCGGCATTTTAAAATGAGGTTGGTGAACGTAATCTGCAAGGACCAGAAATGGTCGAGGAAATGGTGGAAAATATGAAAACCATTCAGTAGCATATCAAGGCATCCCAGAGTCGACAGAAGAGTTATACAGATAATCATCGACGAGACCTTGAGTTTAAAGATAGAGACATTGTGTTTCTATGCATATCTCCATGGAAAAAGGTCATGAGGTTTGAAATAAAGGGAAGTTAAGTCCAAGGTACATCGGCCCCTTTGAGATTATTGATCGTGTCGGGGCTGTGGCCTATCGACTAGCAATTCCACCTACTATGTCCAAAGTACATGATGTCTTTGATGCATCTCTATTAAGGATGTACATACCAGACCCTTCACATGTACACTCTTATGAGGTGGTACAATTGGAAGATTATCTCTCTTATGAGGAGCAACCAGTGAAGATCTTAGATCGTATAGAAAAAGTTCTATGAAATAAGACAATGCCCCTCATCATAGTGTCGTGGAGAAACCACAAGTTTGAAGAAGCGACATGGGAATCAGAGGAAATGATGAAGCTGAGTTACCCAAATCAATTTTAGTGTGGGAAAAGGAAAATTTCGATGGAGAAATTTCTTAAGGGAGGAATATTCTAACGACCCAAAGTTTCATTAATGGAAAAACCTCTTCATCTAATTAAATGTCTCTTTATGATTATATAAAATTTCTACTTTTTTGGTTTTATGATAAGAATTTTGACCGTTGCTAATATAGATGTTGAACAGTGGTCACATGATTAGTATAAATATAGGACTTTATCAAATTGAATTTACTTAGACAAAGGAAGCGATGCCCTCATCTAGTAGAATTTCCCCATACGAAGCCCATTTTTCGGAACTCAGAAAATAGGTGGCATCCTTGGGCTTCTCTTTTGACCAAGCCCAATCTGAGCTTCATCATGTCAAGCTCGAACAGGACCGTCTACTAGAAAAGTGGAAGTTGATAGAAATTTCTACTCGAGCGATGTTATCCGAGCCACCCCAAGAGTCTGTCACCATCGCACACCTTACCCTTAGGTCTTATGCGGCTGTTTTAAGGGGTTATGTAAAAAATAAATTGTACTATGTTCATGTACATTATTTTTTATGTAATAATGAATATACTTTCTTGTCATTATTGAAACCTTGTAAATAGTTTTTAAAGTACAAATAGTGAATTTAGTTATTATTTAATTAAGAATTATATTTCATTAAATTAAGGGATTTTTGAATTAAATAATATTTTAATAAAATATTTTTA
Organism: Viscum album; assembly: GCA_963277665.1. NCBI lineage: Eukaryota > Viridiplantae > Streptophyta > Magnoliopsida > Santalales > Viscaceae > Viscum > Viscum album. The sequence continues at coordinate 830,665,413 of OY728159.1, read as the reverse complement.
TTATTATTAAATTAATTTTTTTAAATATAAATGATCTTATAATTTTATGAATTCAATTATAATTTTTATTAAGCTTTGAATGCCATTTCTGTCAAAATCCGCGAATTTTTGATAAATGTCAGTATTTATTTTAAAAGTGAAAATTAACATATTTATAAGATTACTTAGATAAAATAAATGATATTTCTAGAATCAGGACGTCGAAATTATCCAATGTTTAAATTTTCATAATTTTCTGAGACAGTCAAATTTTTGGGTAAAAATTAAATACTGTTTAAATATATAATTTGTTTTATGACATCATAATGACCCAATAGTGATGTAATGAAATACTATAATCTTTATGTTCGGACAATATATGTTTTACCATTAAAATTATGTGATTTTGGGTATTTTGACTTACTTTTCAAAGCATTAATGGACCCCTCAAGACTTATTAAACACCTTGCCTTTTCAAATTAATTTCCATGGGATTGTGACTCACCTCCACATAAGCAATCTTATTATTTTAAGAAGTTCGGAATTTTTCCTTATAAAATATTGTTTTCCTCTTCCCTTTGCCAAAAACTATGGGAAAAAACCATGGGGTGGTTTGTGTTTTGGATTAATTTAATGTAAGGGGACCCAAACCTAAATAATAAAGAATTCCCTCACCTTTCCTATATAAACCAACCCAAGCTCCCACATCCTCCTCACTAAAAGCCCCTGGAGTTCGTCCAACCTCTGCCCCACTCTCTCTAAAATACTCCCAAGGTGCCCCAAGCTCCCAAGAAGCCTCTCAAAATCCTCTCTTTAGCCTTTGGAAGCACACTTCCAAGTAAGGGTATTTTTCTTCCTTTCTATTTTCTGTCCAATTTTCATTAAGTTGTTTTTTCCTTTTAATTTCACTTATGAATGTTGGGGTATGGTTTCTCACCTCCCTCATACTTCCCTATTTATGTTTTAATGATGTAATACCTCTTTCTCTCCCATTTAATGCCTCTCATGTATACCTGTTACTATACCGAAATTCCGAAATGAACATCTCTCTCCTCATTTACTTTCAAGCAATAATTTTGTATCAAGAATATAAATTCCATTACAATTGTTGGGACATGTATCTATATGACCTCCTTATTTTCCATTAAATATAAATATGATAAGGAATCCCTTTCACTCTCATCAACTGTTTTTATGAATTCTTATGTCACGTCGTTATGATGCCGAAATCGCACCGATTTTCTAAGACAATGCCATTGTGTAGTGAATACCATGCCCATTTCTCCATCAAGGGTATTCACCATTATGCACATTTACTTATTGATTATAATGTTTCAAGTATGAATTCCACATTCCTTTATCATGGAATTAATGATTATGTTTTATGAATCAATGTTTTAAGATCCATTTGGAACACTTTTGCATTAAATGAAATGTTTCAGAAGGGTGCGCCATTATAGCGCTCTAATGCATTTGGTAAATTATAGTATCATGATAAATCATGTGAAATGAGTGTTGACTCATGCTAATTCAAGTACAATGAGGGTTTACTCTTGATTTTTGTGCAATGAGGATTTACTAATGCTCCATGTGCAATGAGTCATGGCTCATGCTAATTCCACGTTAAGTGTTGTTGCAACATTTCCATGTTATGATTATCATGCTTTATCATTCATTTATGTTCTTGTTTCACTTATGCTCTATTGATATGCCTATTGTCTAACATGTATTGTACAACTCATGTTATTCCATGTGTACTCCCTTACTGGGATTTATAGCTCACCCTTTTCTTATGCATGTTCTCAGGTTATCCCATTCAATGCTAAGTACGAGGGAATGTAGTGGTCATGTAAAGGATGTTTTCAATAAAGATGTTGTTTTTTATGTTTTATGTTTTTATGTAATGATCATAAGCCCCAAAGACACTAAACCACTTGATCTTCTTTTTTGAATGAAGTGAAGTTTTATGTAATAAATCTTGTTTATGTTTGTAATAAAAGCACGGTTGTCATAATTTCTCTGTTGTATGTATGAAACCACATACATGACATCGCACAACATAAACTCCTCTAGCTACAAGATTTTCTGTGATAAGTTCCCTAGAGGTCCTCCTTCATGAGGGCCCACAGTTCTCTGACCCACACATATTTATTTTCATCAAAGGAATTTCCATAAAATATACCCCTCTTGATTGCACCGTCTATCCTTATGCACACCACATTCGGGCATTCAAGACCATCCTTTTGTGTGATACCCTCTTTTCATTCACGAACCCCTCCTTTAATCTTGATGAGTTTCCTTTAATTCAAAGCATTGTTTTTACTCCTTTTTTCGTGAAACCCTTATCTTTTGCATGAATCATCACATTGAAGTTCTCCAAAGCTTATGTGTAGTGATTTCAGGGTCCCTCATGATGTGTCCCCTATAATAAAGTCCTACCTCATTCTTTTTAGCATATTTTATCTAATGGATTTTTCTTTACAACATTGCAACACATTATTGGACCCCATTTTCGACCGCTCATCTAGACCCTCACCTTCTAGATTTACAAATTCATTCACATACCTTGTGGTTGATGAGTGATGATTATGTATGTCCAAGGGTTACGGTGTGAGTCCCCCAAGTCTATGATGCAAGGTGATAAACTACCTTTCCCCAACATCCTCAACACATCATGTCAATCACTTTTCACTCGCAATGTAGAAAACTAAGGATGTCTCGTTGTATGAATCACATGAAATGATATCCTCTGTATATGACAATAGATGAGATGGGAAATAGGAAAATCTTACTTCTCGTAATCTCCATCCACCATCCCTCTCCCTTTGGACTTTGTTACCACTAAAAATCTGCCTCAGACCCTTGGTAGGATGCTCTGTGTGTGACTAACATGGAATGATTTCTTCTTCACATATAATTATATCATCCTCACACATAACAACATCTTCCTTGGGAATATAACTAGCCTAAGACTCAAACCTTCTGTCATCAAAAATTATTCCACAATAGATGTGTCTTGTCTACTTCGTGTTGTTATTTCTCACACTGAGTGTGACTCTCGTGGTCCTTGAATATAATAGTGAGTATAACATCCATAGAAACGAAAACAAGAATTCCACCTAGTGTAATCCCTAGTATTCAATTATGGAATGCCCATTCCTACACATAATCCCCAAAATGTCCCATCTAACAGGCATGTTCTTTCGGTATAAGCCATATTAATTCTCCATGGGAAGCTTCCATCCCTATTACCCAACCACATTCTCTACTTCTACTGGGATACATTCTAATGTGTAATCCCAAATTACATCTGTAGAACTACATGGACATCGATTCCAAACTAACTAGGATATTTAGTAAACATCCCTGATGATCAACCCCAACATCCATAAGAACCTCCATCAAATTGATTCAGTCCCATCAACACTCATTCCACATCAAGAACAAATTTACCTATTCTTCCATATCTCTATGGAATCAAGACATCCATATGGTCATTTAATACTCGTAATCCCAATCCAATATTTATTCTCCACATGGTACCTGAATTCTACCAAACGTATGCCTTACCAAATCTACCATAATATAAACATGATATATCCTCCAGCAAAGTGATTCTCCCAGTAATGAGCCCCACTCAATCTATAAAACTACATGGATTTTAATACCTACTTATAAAGAAGGGTGTGTATGAAAACTTATTGAGGTTTAATCCCACTTTATTGTAATATGTGGTTCCTCCCCTTAGAGACATATTCCTTTAGGGTGTGATATCTTACATTTATGGGACACACCACCCATGTCCACTCTCAATGGGGATTATGATCCATCCATTTTTAAACCTTACAAGTGTGCACTCCTAGGGAGATACCTCTAGGATAAGCCTTTATTTGGAATTCTTTTCAATCATAATCCATCTTCATAAGACATTAAAAATTTGGGCTAAAACTTGTTAAACATGGTATTCCTGGTGAAAAAATCAGAATACACGCCTTGGGAATAAGATACCTCATGATCAACAAGGGATTCATTGGGTTCGAATCTTGTGATGCCTCTATGAGATTCCTTCATATGAGGAAGATATCGGTGACTAATTTTCTAGTGTCCAGACATAACAAAACAATTCCCAACATGATTATTCCCGGAAAAAATGGTTTCTTTCCTGTTGAGTTCCCTTTGGATGTCTATTGAAAAGATGAATAATTAACCATCTTCCACAAGGATATGGAACTAGGAATGAGTTTTATGAAACACATCATAATTTATTATGGAGAATCAGATTAGGAGATGAATTATTATGAGTAATCCATATAATGAAGAACCAAAATCCCATCATTTTGATTCGATCAAGGAGAAAACATAATTGAAAAAGTGATGAATTTCACCTACCATTGGAAAGAGTTAATGCATAGACCAATAAATCAATGAGCATCATAGTGATGTGTGAGGTGGAACACCCTAACAAAAGCTTTATAAAAATAAATATTGATCCTAAACTGATACTATTCTCCTCAACATATGGGGAAGTATAATTTTAGGCATCTTTGCAGCATTTAAGTAGTTATCAGATCCAACTATCTAGAACTAGGGCCTACTATGAATGTACTAGGACTAGTTTTGAATTCACCAGTAGATGGGGAATTTAAATGTTGGGAATCTTGGTATGACACATCAAAATCATGAATCTATCTCTCTATCCATGTATAATTGCATGACACTAGTTTATTGGGAATTAATTTCATGGGTCTTGTACTAAAAGTTGAATCTTCCTTCTTTACAGGACCCGTGTTATAAGAAATCTCTCAACAAAATCATGACAACATAGGTGAAAGAGACCTATTGATGAAGAAATTATACACAACTCCTCCACCACAATTTTCACTACACCATCATATTTTGGATGCACATAACTAGTATCACCCAATAAAATCATCTAGATGAGGGTGATTGACACCCTAATGGGAAGGTACGAGTAGGATAGAGTCATTCCCACAAGAGATATAGATCAACGTGACCTAGATAATTTTTCACCTCTCTTACACCTAAATTCTTAATGGATATGAAGTTATTACATTCATCCTACTCATGTGATGAACCACATCAAGAGCCTCTCCCCATAGAAATATTTCAACTCGATCAAATACATTGGGGAGTTATGGGTATTCCCAGGTAACCCAAGAAATTACCATACATCGAGAGTCACCAAGGAGGGATCCCCCAACTCACGTCAGAAACACCAACAACTAGTCTTCCTAACCGTGGAATAGTTGGATCATTCCATTACTTTTTCTAGCCCCAGTCCAACTCACCCAAAACATACGTCGGGCGCAATGATAGAATTATTCCAATGAGGGGGAATAATCATTATAATCTCTCATGGTAACATCCACACCTTTTCTACTCTTCCATAACCCTTCCACTAAATAGTAGTTACCCCACAATGCTTGTTTGGGATTGATCCCTCAAAAACCTCACAAGCATGTTGTGTTGACACATTCAGCCGCTGGAATCTCTAGTTGTCATTACTGGCCATTATATGATGAAAATACTATGTACGGTGGCCCTTGCCATATAGTTTCTAGTCATTGTGGAAGTTATACCTACTCTCGTAGCCATTATGGGGGTCCTTTCCATGTTTCCAGAATCAGCGAAAGATGAAACACTCCCCAAATAATCGACATCTAGCACGAAGTCCCTCTATGGGCTTATAGTTTCCGATGAAAAGATTCTCCCTATTTCTCCAACCTAGGATGTGAAGGTCCTACTTATGTATTCCTTAGATCTAGGAGAGGTCATCCCCACTCAATATTCCCCAACAATAGAGTTCCTCACTACTTAATCAATGACCAGTATGAATGTCCTCTTTGTTCCCTCATCACAGGCCATCACCGTGGTCCTCCCCATGCCACATCTAACAAGAGTGGAGGTACTCTCTACTCAAGCAAGAAATCCCCACCATGCATCCATAAACCATTTTTGCAGTCCCCCCATACTCATGCAACCAAATAGGCATGTCCTCCCCATGTCAATGATGACCACACCATATGGCCTCCCTTATACATCAATAGCAAGAGTAGAGGTACTCTCCACTCAACTGATAATCGATGCATATGTCCTCTTTTTATCTTGAAAATCAAGGTAGACCCCCCCCCCCCCCCCGCCCCGTACAATCAACCCACTACACAAAGTTCTTCTCATGTCAAAAAGGTTGTCCTCCTTAAAGAACCATCTTCTGGCAGAAGAAAGAACCATCGTTGCTGAAGGAATATCATCAGGAATTGAATGGTCATTTTTTATCTTATTCACATCTTAGATTCTTCGGTTGTGTTTGAGTCGATGATGGAGTCCCCCCCCCTAAGACTTCTACATTATTGCTTCGGGCCAGATCTAAGTAGGTTATATTCATTATCCCAGATGTTGAATGTAACAAGATCCCTAAATCTTATCTAAAGTATTTTCTAGAGGAAGAAAACATTCCTCCCTTCCGAGGACTCAAAATATAGTCATCTTGGTTATCATTAGCTTTATAATTTACATCTACAAAAAATCATAGAGGTTTTTTATAGTTCATGATATACCATGAGCAACCACTGGACCAAATGATGGGTATCGCTTCCTTCATTCCTGATTAAGTAGTTGGAACCCCCTTCAATAGGGATATGATAATGTACTCGATGCCTCCTCCTAGGGAAGACCCAACATGTAGTGATCATTCAGTTCGTTCAACAATATCCCATCCACCTATTCCACCACCACAATAGTCCACATCAATTCCATTTATAGTTTGGGACCTTATATGATTGGATAATGGGGAATCCCATAGCCTAGTCACACATCAATGAAAGGTAGTTGTGGGAAACTCAAGACACAACAAAACCAATAGTTGTTTTCTGGAAGAACAAGGATCCTGGATTTGACATTACAGATAACCTACCTGAATACGTGATTTCATGCTTTCACTAGACCACCTGGGTTATGAATTCTTACCCTTATTACCATAAGTATGTATAAACAAAGAGTACATTACACTTCTATGATATTGAATTGTAATGTTATATGGTTTTGTTGGAAGCAATTATGTTGGAACAACATCCTATGTAACCAAGTCACTTCAAGAACCATCAATGCAGATGTATTAAGGTTTCCACATTACTCTGAAAAATCATTGAAGAATCATCTCTACACATGAAGATCCATGGTTGTTGACATTATGCTACTCTCTAGTTTATACCTATCAAGTAGCAGTCTGATTCACCCAGTAACCTTAATGAAACACTACGCGTAATCATTTTGAACATTAATGAACTCATGTTTCTAAATAACAATGAAATTTTTGTGGGATCAGAAAAATAGAACCAACCTATTGGGTTAGCATTGTACATGGACCCTACATTTGTTCTCACCTTCCAATAATGGGAGATCGACGGCCTAAGGGAACTATCTGAATCATTTCCATTCATCTATAATCTCAATAAGGATAAGGGAAAACTCAAGTAATCTGATCATCTTGATATCATATAGAAGATATAGGATAAACCTTAAATCAACACCCTACGATGAAATATTTTACATAATTAGTAGATCCTCATTGATAACCTTAACTTTTGGAACCCGGAATGTAGTGATCCCTAGCAGGAACATGTTATTCTTCCACTCAAACATCAGGGGTAGTTGTAGGTATTTCGAGACCAGTTTCTCATATTCAAGAATATTGATGAAGAAAAAGAAAAAACAAATATGTAAGGTTTACATGAAACTAAAAAACACACCTCTAAATCCACCCATTTAGAATTATAATATACCTTGGGGCCAGCATAAGGCCTTTTCTCCAGCCGATCTATGTGTTTATACAATGAACACTCTAAAGATCGCTACCTGAGCACCTGAAATCATTTACCAAGTTGATAAGATAGAAAATTCCATGGTGTTAAAGAATCCTTAGCAACATAGGAATAAATTCCAAGAATATTTTATAACTATTATAACTTATCGGTATGACACCATGGAAAAACGACTAGTGAATATCCAACCTGACAGGACACCATATCTAGCATGGGTGGATGATATGCAATCTCCCAGAGATGTTAGGAATGTAATCATCAACACATTAAACTAGATGGGAAACCCATTTCAACATCTGGATCGCTTCACCACCAGGTGAGTACCTATTTTGGGACCCCAATAACATCAAGATGTATCTGGGCTCTGATGTGTTGTTTAGAAATTAAAAGGGATTTTTTTCATTTGGTATAGCTAGTTACTCATTCGGTATACCACCTCCTACGAAGAACTTCATATGATTATTCATTACTATTTTAGCTCCACCACATGAAGGATTAGAATTTCAAAACACTTCAATTGAAATAAGTTTCCAGATGATCATTTCACAGAATTCATAACTAAGGGGAAGGGCCTTATCAACTCACTCAACATGTTGTTGACTAAAGAGATGCTATTGAATATTTTCATTGGTGATGTGAAAAATAAATTGGACCTAACTACATAACGTATGTTTTCCAATGTGAATTCCATGATTTATCAGAAAAACCTCAATTCATAATTGAATCTGTCTTGTTAGCCATGAAGGCCCATCCTCTTCCACATCCATCTCATGTAGAAAGAGAATCCAAGACAAATTTTTTCGTTATGTTGATGGTTGGACTCTATAAATTCTTGAGGTATTGCCAACTGAGATTCATGAGGATCTACCTTGAAAATGACAACAACATCAGAAAATACCACATACTCTACATTAGGATCCACAAGCACCACCTTGTAAGGAACCACCACCTAGATGATGGAATGTGGTCCATGCCCCTCATCTACCGTTTTCCTCTTTTTAGGGATAGACTCTTTGGATCCCCATTTAAATTGGATAAATAAGACTTAATACTTCCCAATGATCAATGGTCCTGGTTATATTTGTAGTTCTCTTGAACAAGGAATTCTGAAGCATCCAAAATGTGGAAAGTCCCATGAGGCCAGGCTCACTAATTTCCCTAATCACTACACTTACCACATGATCATTTGAAATACCATCATCCAGTTCTATATGTTCAGGTATTGGATCTTGGACCTAGTTGATAATAAAATGGTTAGTCTTCGAGAAGTCCTAGTACATGTTTCCCAAATCTCTGCTGAGCTCGAAATCGACAATGAAGGTTCCGATGAATGGAATCCGGTCTCTATCAATGGGAATCAGAAATATAATGAATGGTTGTGTCTAGGGATTTTCACTTATTACAAATACATCATTCCGGCCCATCTAGGATAGCATAGTCCTCTGGAGTTCATTATAAATTCACCAACAACCGCTTCACCATTCACCTCTCAACCTTCCACAATTGAGAAGTGTAGGCACTGAAGGAGCACGGGAAATAATGTCCCACTTCTTGAATCAATTTCATCATTTATTCTCTATGATTTCATTACATTGGAGAGTTGAATCACATACTGTGTCTAAAAATCATTGGAATACTCCTATAACGATGATTTGGAGTGTGCATCTGTGAATACCGTCGAATTGGTGGATCTCTATGTGATCCCTGGTAATGATAATTATAATGTGATTCATACCACTAACCTCGAAAAACATGATATATAAAGAATTTTAGGGAAAATAGGGAAATTTAATTCTTAGCCTGCTTCCAAAATCCAGGATATTCTTTCCATCGAGATCAAAAAAACAAGCATTGTATGGATCTCAATTGGTATAGTCCTTCTACCCCACTCCTCCAGACTGACCACTATCAGTGATAATTCTCATCGATCAGGATGAATCAACTATAATTATATCATGATTAGTCATATCCATATGTATCAAGAACTTATTTACTAGAAAGTTATCCATTGGTAGTTCTAGGAAGTTATTTCTGATAGGAAGTAGTATGTTTCCAACAACAAATAAGAGCAAATGGTTCCACCAGCAGTTCCATTTGTGATTCCTATGGTAGAAAGACCTTCTATGTATTGAAATTTGAATTTACCTTGGAACTATACTGTGATGAAATTCCCTGTAATAATTTTTCCCTTGTTCTCAATCTAATATTATTTATTTCAATTAGTAGAGATATAAGAAGCCCGTCCATAATACTTCGAAAGACCCCTCCATTTTTAATAGATTTTTCAATATATGAGACTATATATGATGATGGATTCAATTTTTTAGAATTATAGGTCATCATATATTTCTCTAGAGATGTATATTTTTCTCTCATGTAGGGGATAATTATCTTATTAGACCATTTAAATAGCATGGAGGTCCACTGATATCTAGTGGGAAATGGTTCTAGGACGAATATGTTTCCAACACAAACACTCTTCAGGGTGGGACTCCCCAAAGAAGATTAAATTCCATTTAACCTAAATATTAATGTGTAAAATATGGATCCATGATTAACATACATGGAAATTACATCATTTTAGATGAATACTCATCACACAAAACAAATACATGCCTGAGGACCATAATAGGAGTTTATTTGGAAACATGTAAAGTAAATCTCCTATCATGGTGAAAGATCTTTATAATCATTAATATTGTCTATACCTTCTTTAATTCTCTATAAAACCATTCTTCATAACCTAGGGATAGGAAACCTAAGAACAGGGTGATCTCAGATACCAAGTAAGGTTAAAAATGGAAATTCACATGCACATCATGAACATAGGGTATGAAACATGAGATTAAGATTTTAAGATCATACCCTTCATAATAGAGATACTATTAAAAATTGAAAGTCCATAGTACATATATCATAAGATAATTATAAGAATAATTCATGAATTTATAACTTAGGAAAAAACATTAAATTTTGGAAGACACATAAGCATAAAATATGATTTCCATAGTAGCCAAGGAATCACTAGAATAACCATATTGGTAGTATAGGTTCACTCCAAATTCCATCTTTGATGGCATGGGTCACTCCCATGTTAATCATTCTATTTTGAGTATAATCCTCATATCATCTTTGTAGTCATAGTTCACTCACATGCCCATCTTAGTAGTCAAGGTTCATACCCAAGGTCATCTTAATCAATCTCTTGAGATATAAATCTTTACCCTATACATTGGATGGATATTTGGGTCCCACTACTCTCATAACAATATCAAACATAAATGTGCCACAATATCACCAATAATTATATCACAACCCATGAAATGAAATGTGTATTATAAATTTGTAAGCATATCATAACCCATGGAAAAAAGATACGTATAAAAATCATTTAATCAGAATCATATCCCATTAAGGTGAAACAAATTTTTTAACCAGAAAACTTGTGAAAGAGAATCATATTTCATAAACATATATCCCATGAAAGATAAGTGCATTTCATGGAAATATAACACATGAATGAGAAATGGGTTTCGTAAACATATAACACGTGGAAGAGAAATGGTCTTCATAAAGACCACACCATTAAGAATAAACATTCATATAATGAATATGAATGAAAATTCATGATCATTTACTAGAAGATCATGAGTAACATCAACAGATGAAATATTATATGGAAAATTAATTTGAAGTAATGTTCAAAAATGATTCTTTAGGAAAATATCATTTTTTCATTGAAAAATATATTTTTATACATAATCCCATTTGAAAATCATTTTCTTAAAAACATATTCCTTGAAAATTTATAAAGATGACTTGAAAAAATATTTAAAACTTCTATTCCTTGAATACTTATAAAATAAACATGAAAACATTTTTAAAATCTTTTTTCTTTGATTTTTTTTAAACATATAATGGCATCTTAAAAATTTATTGAAAACCCATATTATTGAAAAAAAATGAAAGGATATTGAATTATTTATAACCATTTAATTGAAAATAATTTGAGGACATATAATGAAATCTTAAAAATTTTCTTCAAAACATGTTTACATGAAAACATATGAAAGGATCTTGATAATGTTTTGAAAACCATTACATTGAAGACACATTGAAAATTAATATATATGGTTTGAAATAATTTTGAAAAAATATATTTCTTCATAAAAGAGTGTTGAAAACATTTTTTAAACACGTTTTCTTGAAAATCACTTTTAAATACATTTTCTTAAAAATTAAACTTTTAAAAATGAAATGGAATATTCAAATAATTGACAGTGGGAAAATATGTTCATGTAGTAGGAAGTAAAAAGTACATACCTTTTATATGTTAAAAATATAGGAGATAAGCCTTCTTCAAAAATAAATAGTAGGATAACTATAAAGAGATTGTAAAAATATAAAAAGGATAAAAAGTTTCATTTATATATTATAGGTTAATAGTATAATATTCTGGGAAAAAAATTAGAAATCACTGTTTTGAAGAAATGTAGATTTCTGAAACAAGAGAGGGTAATGTCAATATTTCATAAAAAGAATTTCTTAACTATAAAATGTAAAAAAAACATAAAAATGGTATTAATAAAATAGTTTTTCTTAAAAAAACATAGGATGGTAAATTTCATGAATAGTCTTGATACATGGCTTATATAATTTCCTCAATGTAAGCATAACCATAAATAATCTTAGAAACCAATGAGATTGTTTTAAAAAAATATTTTATCTTGGTAACATAGGATCATGATCACCATCTATGAAACTGAAAATCACACGATTCATAGAATAACATGAAATAGTATACATTTAAGATATATCATGTAAAATGGAAGTTTATACACCTAAAAAGAATTTAGGAACAAAAAAAGAAATAGCATCAATGGAGGAAAATTGATACAAAACTATTTTACCAATTTGGTATCTTTTGAAACATAACCCTCATGAAGTAATTGTCATATAAAAGATATGTAAATATTCATGCATTTAACTATAACAAAAATTCAACTCATCTATGGTCAGTATACACACCAAAAAAAGTAATGGGGGTGAATGAAATATGTATCTCATGGAAATGAAAATTGAGGTGAAATCACCTTACCTTGGGTCTTGACACACATCGTACATATTTAAATACAAAATATAATATATATATATATATATATATAAATTTATTATAAATCATTTACAAAACTATATTTTTATATATAATTCCATATATGGTTTTATTATGACCTTATATTACCTATTTTTTAACCATATTATGTTAAGGTTTCACTTCAGATAATATTCTCTTTGTTCTTCATTCATGTCTTAATTTGTTGTATTGTTGGTCTTTATACATATATCATGATGAATTTATATATAGCATGATATATATATATATATATATATCATTTATATCATGTATTGTTTTGTCATAAAAATCTATAAAATATGGATGTACAAAATGGAATATATCATTCTCGGAGATAGTATGCCATATGCTTGAATGAATGCTGTTTTCATTTATTATCATATAGATTGAAAACAAGAAACAAGAAAATAAAATATATTTATATATTATTATAATATCATTATATTATAATTATAATGTTATATTTAATATAATTTTACTAAACCCATCATTAATGCATTCCATTTTGTGTGTGAATGAATCATTTCGCTTTGAGGGGGTTGTGGTCTACATTTCCTTAAACAAAATTATCATATTTACACCAAATGGACAGTTAAAAGATATGAATTGAAAAAACGAATACAGATGATTACATGAGAGAATAAAAATAATATATTATAATATATATAGTTTGCATCATAATTTCACCCCGATAAGAAGTACTATAAATTGAACAATCCTCATTTTGTGAGGTGGAAGTTTACAGTACACATAAACAGTATGTTCCATACCCATTAGATGGTTGTGCGAGTACATTTAGGTTCAAAAATTATCATAAAATTTTAATAATATATTTTGGATGCAATTTTAGTTATACAAACATGAAACACATAGATATTAGGTTGTTGAGAATATAAACAAATGAAAATGGCTTGTGAGAAAGAATTTCCTCTTAATCAGTTTAATCCTTTTGGATTGTGCTAAAAGTCATCCATGGAAGAATTTTTTGACAAGGATAGGCTTATAAATAAATGTTTTTTATGTTTTTATTTTATTTTAGTATTGGTTAGGTGAGGAAAAGGGCTTTAAATGTGTGATAATGTTGGAGAAGAGGATGCCTTTTAAAGTGGAGGTGTGGAACACTTCAAAATAATTGAAGAGAAATTCTACCCACGTTTTCCATTTTTCAAGGGGATCCAACAACGGACCCATATTGAGGAAAGGGAGGATAGGGTCACAATATGGAAATTAAATGGCTCTTTGACTTTTTTATAGGTCATTTATAGTATTAAATTAAATGTTTTGTTCATAGTTAATACTTAATTTACCTTAATAGAGGTAATTAATTTTTTATTACATTCACTAATTCTTTTTGTAACAATAATTTTGAAATTATTAGACATTATAAATTATTATTTTTCCAAATATGGAATCAATTTTTTTAAATTCAAATAACATAATTGGAAAACAATAATTTATAATTAATCCAGCCGAGGGAACAAAACTATGGGTTTTTAATGTAAAAAATATCTTATGTTAGCAATGTTTTTACTTCATATTTAAATGATAAATTTGTTCCAATGAAATAAATTGGATTAAATGAAAAAAATATTATCTAATTTAACATTTAGTCCAATTTAAAATATAATTTATCTTTATAACAAATTAAATGAAGAATAATTTTGGAATTAGAATCCATTATTTTTAACCACTGATTTAAATTGAACCATTATAGAAAAATATGAAAATGTATCCAAAATTTATTTTTATTTTTATATTCAAAATATCAAGTGTTTTTTGTCATATTAAATATATAAATTCTTCAAAATATTTATTCTAATATTTCCCCTATTAAAAGACAGTAAAACAACCATTATAAAAAATATTTTTATTCAATAAAATTGTGTTTCTTCTTATCTTATGTCAATCCAATCTATTGGATTAATAATAAATATATTTTATAGAATATAAAAACAATACATTACATTAATTTCACTAATATATTGTAATTAATTTAAATTATTACGTTAAAATAGCTTTGTGATGATAAAAATTATAATATTTTCTATTATATTCAACATATTTTCATATTCATTTACAACTAATTAGTAACCTATGAATTTATGTTATATATTTGTAAAATATATAATTTCATAAATTATTTAATAAAATTAGTTAATCATAATTTAATGTATATGGTTTATATTATGATTTTAAATAATATTAATTTAATGATATGCAATTGTTCAGTAAAAATCAGTCAAGCGTGTTATATAATACAGAAAGGAATGTCATTTTTGCAGGTAACATAAGACCAAATCAGTGTTCAATGTAGTGAAATATAAAATTTATAGTTCATGTCATTCATGATTTACATTTTTTTCATATATCGCAAGCCAAACATAGTTCTATAATATAAAATAAACTATTTCTTGTATTTCATGAAATTAAAAATATTAAAATGATTAATTTAATTCGAAAAAAAATAATTCCCAAAATCTTGGGGTGTTATATTTTACCCCCTTAAAAGAAAATTTCCATTCTAAATTCATTTGGGTTGTAAAATGATTATTACTTGAAAGTTTCATTCATGGAAACCAACATAATAAAAATTAGTACAAAATATTCTCTTCAAAATATAATGTTTTTACCATAAGGGATACCCAATGTAACATATAACACGGTTTGTACAGATGAGAACATAAGTAGGGTGTAAATATTCGACACTATGAAAAAGAAAAAAAAATTGGAGTGATTGAGGTTATCAATTAGAATAATGGGAATTATCAATGGGGATTTAATGGCCTCAAATTCATAAATATATGATAATTTAAAAGTCCACTCATTCAACAAGTTTAATGTATAGGGATAAAAAAAATTCATTTGGTCGTTATCCTATCATTGAGTGATTCTTTTATAGACCAAAATATTAGGAAATAGAATTAATTGATATAATATTATAAAAATAATTATTCTTTGTGGATTTATCAATTTTTAATTCATCCATTACTTCATGAAATGGACTTCCAAAAATTATCGGTGATGCCTAAAGTGCTAAAATACACATTTAGTGGATCTTAAGGCCCATAATAGAATGAAAGTTATAACTATTTAAAAAATTAAATATTTTTAATAAAATAATATATAAAAATAAAATTAACACTACAACTTCAAAAAAATAGTTATTCATCCAATATAAATATGCATTAACCCTGACATCATGTAGGCTAGTGGAAAACATGAAACCCTTATCGTCCTTTGGTAATGGGTTTAAGATGTATGAGCTTTCTCGAATGGATTATTAGTCAACTTATATACATGATGTGTTTTTATAAAAACAACACCCACACACACATATATATATTCTAAAATAAATAATAAGAACATTCTTGAAATAAGTTTAATCATTAAATAGCCTTTTAACCAAGGTTTTCAATATAGACATAGTGCATAAATACTTCTTTTGAAGTTTAACATAAACTATTGATGGATGGTGAACCATATAAACCTCCTAAAAGTTTCAAATCCAGAACATTATAATGATATTCATGAAATCATCTTATCATTTAACCCCCTATATATCACAATGCTTCACTTGGTTGTCACATTCCAAAAATGAGAGTTACCTCATTGTATATTCCATTGAAACATGATAATAACCTTAATTAATAGAAATCCATTTGAAAATCATCTGGGATTCCTTATTCCAAATATTAATGGATCTATTATTTAAATTGAAGAAGTCATAAACATAATCATTGGGGAAATAATCCATTTTTTCAATAACTAGTTGCCGGTTTATCTATACCATCTAACTTTTTTATTCTTGTCCAACATATAATTATCTAAAGATAATTATCTTAGTTGATCTAATTAATTAAGGGTTACCTTAACTTAATCAAAATATCACCTTTTGATTAAATCACTTCTCTATGTCTTCATCATCAATAAACATTTCCTTCACAATCCCTAATTTAAACATATACAAAAATTACTTATACATTTCATGATACATATAACATAATATTTGAATTCGAAAACATAAATCCTTCATTTAATTTTGTTTTCTTAAACTATTACTGTTGATTCACAAACATACCATTTAATACCTCTTTTCTAGAATATGAAAAAATAATCATGTCTTATTTCTATTAAAAATCAAAATAATCATGCTTTTATATGATCAGTGTAAGAAATAGTGGAAGAAGATCACATAACTTTTATAAGTTTTAGTAGTATATTTATCTTCAAATGTATAACTAATACTCAAAATACCTTCTTGATTATCCTTATGATATTTTCACATGGGAAATATATTTTAATAAATACCATATTTTCTATATCTAAAATATTCATTATTAACCATTTTTCAACTAGTTCCTTCCATTGAATAAATCTATAAGTATACTGTGATCATTACCAATCATATAAGAACATCACATAGTAGTGAAAAAAATAAAAAATTGGGTGTGTAAATTATGAAAACATCAATAATATATGACACCTAGGATTTATAATACTATATTAATTTCAAACACTTATTTCAACAAATCATAATTATTCAAGAAGAGTTCATTAATTCAAAATTCATATCCAAAGGGAGTGTTAAACTAGGTGTGTAACAAGGCACATTTTCGTGTACTAGATGACCCCGAGTGGGGCCTGGAAAATATTTTCATTGTTATTAAAATTGGTAAATCTATTAAATATATAAATAAACATGTAGTATACAGACATGGATGTATTTATAGGAAACCACTCACTCAATCCATTATAAAAATATTAGGATGTTTTCCAAAATTTTAAGTCATGATTATACTTATTCTATGAGACATCCCTAAGAAATATATTTTAAAAAACAACAAGGGATCTCACTATAGATTTGTAATTATACAATCTAAATGATCAATAAAAAAGTCCTCTGACTCCAAAAATAGTGACTTAGGGTTAACATATATGTATGAGACATAATTTTAGATGAATATGATGTAAATTATAGAAACTCATTCACAAGTACTATAATAGTTTAGTGTATTTGGAAACATATGAAATAAATATTCTACCCTCATGAAACATCTTTGGTATCTCCCCTAAATATATCCACCATTATCAATTCTACATAATATATTTATTCATAAAATTGGGAATGAAAGCATTCAAAAAGGATGATATCTGATGCTCATTAAGAGAAAAGAAAGGAAATGGATAATCATAACATAATAAAAGAGAATGGAATGTGATAATAACATTTATAGATCATACCCGACATATTAGATTTCTTATTAAGTATTGTATGTTCATAAGACATAGATAATATGATAATTAAGGTCATATGTAATCAATCCATAACCTAAGAATAGTACATGGAATTATGGCAGACTCGTAATTATAAAATATGATTTCCATAATATCCAAGACAACATTTCTAAGACTATATAAGTTGTATAGGTTCTCTTTGATAACCATATTGGTTGTCATGGTTCACTCCCATGGCCATTTTTTGCATTAGTTCACTACTCAAAACATAATGGTAGTAATGGTTCACTCTCGTGCCCATATTAGTATTCAATGTTCCTACCAAAGACCATCTTAGTATATCTCATGAGAGATAAATCTTCACCCAATGCATTGAAGGGACATATAGGTCCCACCTGTCTTATAATTAAATCATAGATTCATATTCCAAAATATCATAAATAATTATATCATAATCCATGAAATTAAACAAGTATTATAAATATGCAATCATATGATAAAATTTTAAATAAAAGATAGTTTTAATATTCATTTCATTAAAAGCATATCCCATGATAGTAAAATAGATTCCATAAAAACATAAACTAGGAATGGTAAATGGATATCATTACCATATAACCTATGAAATATAATTATATATCATAATCATATAACCTGTGAAACAGAAATGGTTTTTGTAATCATATACCTTGTAAAATAGATTCGAGTTTCACAAACATTGTGACATTAAGAATACCTCCTTTGTAGAAAGAATATGAATGGAAAATGTAGTTCATTTCCTAGATGGGAATTATTAACATTAAACGATTCCATTTTAGATGGAATATAATTTAGAAATATCATTCAAAAAACTTTTCTTGAGGAAAATATTCTTTCTTGTTTAGAAAATTTATTATTAATATGTAAAACCATCGAAAAATCATGTTCATTAAAAAAAATTCACAAAAACTTATAAATAATACATGGAATCATTTTTAAAAACATTTCCTTGAAATCATATAAAATATCCATCAAAACATTTTGAAATCCATTTTTCATTGAAATAACATTGAAACCATATAAATATTTTTTTTTATGTTTGGAAAAACTTCTTACTTGAAAACATATTAAAGGGTCCGGAACACTATTCAAAAAAATTTCTTTGAAAAAAATTTGAAACATATAATTAAATCTAAAAAAAATTTGAAAACATTTTTAATGGAATACATATGAAACGATCATGAAAAAAATCTTGAAACCCGTTTCATTATAATAACATTGAAAACTTAAACGTAAGGAATAAAAGGATTTTGAAAACAAATTTCCATAAAAACATATAAAAGAAGGCTGACATTATTTTGACAAAAAAATTCCATGGCAATAACTTTTAAAAAAATATTCTAAAAAATTATATTTTTAAAAATTCAATATACGATTAATAAAAATTAAGGCAGATATATCCGATAATGTTGTATGAGAAAAAAACGTCCTTTTGTGTTGTAAGAAGGTTAGAAATATGACTAGTTTCGAAAGTGAGAACAATATTTATATTATTAGAATATTAAAATAAAAATTAGTAAAATATGTATTTTTAATATTATACTATAGTAGTAAATTATTCTTGGAAGTCCTTTTTATAAAACATAGTTTTGAAGGAACATAGATTTTTTACTGAATATAGGGTAATGTCGGGAAATCATTAAAATAGTTTCAAAACTATATTATGTACAGAAGTGTAAAATAATGGTACAAGTATATTAATATATATTTAATAACTAATGGAGAATAAAATTCATGAATTTTCTTGAGATATGGGTTATAAGATTTCATCAAATGAATCATAATCATAAAAAAATCATGAAAAGTGATGATATTGCTTCAATAAAATCTTATCACTTGGTAACATGGGATGATGTTCTCTATGAAATAAAACAAAATTAAATGAATATTATAATATGAATAAAAGATATATATTCATTATATATAATGTAAAATTGATGTATATATACCTCAAAATGAATTTATGCACATAACAAAACATGAGTCCCAAACAAAGAAAATTGATATAATTTTTTTTGATTTTGCAACTTTTGAAATATAAAATCCATAAAATAAAAGTCATATAATAGATATTTAAATTTCCATAAATATAAATGTAAATTTTTTTGAATAATTTGATAGTCTGTATACACTCTAAACAAAATGAATAGTTGGTGAATAAAGCATTTATCATATGGAAATAAAATGTGAGATGAAATCTCTGTACCTTGTGTTTTGACGCTCGTTGTACTCATTGAAAAAAACATTATAAAAATTATAAATTTGTTTTAAATATTTTAAAGAACTATATTGTTATATATAAACCATATATGGTTTTATTACGTCCTTATATTAACATCTTGTATACAATCTTATGTAAAGGTTTCACATTGGATAATATTCCCATTATTCTTTAATTGTATCTTAATTTGTTATGTCAATGGTCCTTATACAAATATCATGATTCCAAAATGTAAAACATGATATGTATATAATTTATATCTTGTAGATTTTTATGATAATATTCTATATAATATAAAATTATGAAATGGAATACATTGTTCTTAGTGAAGGTAAGCCGAACATATGCATGGACGTTCTTTCTATTTTTTATTATCTTGTTTAAAGAAAGAAAAAAAATGACATATACAAATATATTTATATAGTATAACTATATAAAAATTATTATATTATATATCATATAAGTTCACTAAACCCATATTTAATAAATTCAATGCAGTGTGTGAACTAATCACATCACTTTGATGGGGTGGTATTCCACACTCTATCCAACAAAATAATCGTATTTACAACCAAATGAAAGTAAATAGATATGAGTCATAAAAGGAATAAAAAATATTAAGATAATTAATAAATATAATATATAATGTATATATATATAGTGTCCATCATTATTTCCACCATGATGTGTATTAAGGAAAATTTAACAATTTAATGTTTGTGATGCAGAAGTTCAACATACACATAAACAATATTTCTCTTACCAATTAGATGGAGGTGTGTGTAATATACTGTTTAAACCATAGAATAGAACATCCAATTATATTTAGGATATTTTTTTATTATAAAATCATGTAATAAATAGAGTGTATATGTGGAGAAGGAAAATAAAATAAAGGAGTTTGAGAAATAGTGTTACCTCTTAATCGGGTGCCTCCATTTAGTTTATGCCCAAAGGATTCCTTAGATGACATTATACCCAAGAAAATGATTTTTCGATGAAGCGAAGGATTTTTGTATCCTATTTGAGAAATTTTTTTATATTCTAATGTGACAGAGAGGTGTGAGTATCTTAGAGGAGAGGGTTCCTTTTTATAATGGAGGAGGAATGACACTCTAGAAAATATTTGAAGAGAGAATTACACCAAGGTTTTTAATGTTTAAAGTGGGCCAAATAAAGGACCATTGAACATAAAATGTATGATAGGGTCAAAATATTGAAATAAAATGGCTCTTTTACAATCTTATCATTTGTTTCGAGTCTTAAATTTAAGGTTTCATCCTTAGTTGCGCTTAATTTTACTTTAATCGATTCAATTAATTTTAATTAAATTCACTTTGTTTTTTATAAAAAACTATGTTGAACATGTTAGGAATTATTAATAAATAAAATTAAAAATATGGAATACATTTAACCAAATTCCATTCACATAAGGTGTAGAAATTAATTAAAAATTAATCCCATTGATAGGACAACATTGTGGGTATTTAATATAAAAATGATAAGAAAAATTCTATGATTTTATAGCTAATTTATATGTTTAATTGGATAAAACGACAAAGAAATGGATTAATTAATAACATTATTACCTAATAAAACATTAAAAAGAATTTAAAATATAAATTATTCATATAAATAAATAAATTGAAAAGAAGGTTTTATTTAAAATCTAGTCTTTTTAACTATTCATTAAAAAGATACCCGGAAAGAAAAATAAGAAAATAATTTCATGTACAAATTTTTATTATTTGATTAAAAATAAAAAGTTTATATTGACATATTAAATCTATAAGATTTCCAAAAATATTATTTAATGTTCTTTCTCCAAGAAAATAAGGTAAAAACACCTTTATAAAAATAGGTTTTATGCATAACATTGGGTTTGTTAACATCTTATGTGTGTAAAAACTATTTGTTCAAAATCAATAATATTATACCAAAATAATATATATATATATATATTACATTATTATCACTAAATATTTTCTGTTTAATTTAAATTATTATGTTAAAATTCATTTGTGACAATAAAAATATTAATATTTTTCATTATATTCAATCATTTTTAATATTAATTTATAATTAATTTGTATCCAGGGAATTTATTTAATATTTTTTAAAACTATATATCATAATTAATTATTCAATACTATTCATAACCTGTAATTTATTGGATAATTTTTATCCTATTATTTTAAATAATAACATTTCAATTATAAACTATTGTTCAGAAAAAAATCAGTCTTGCGTGTTATGCAATCCATCAAGGAAAATCATTTTTGTGTGAAACAGAAGATATCCTTAGTGTTTCATGCAAAGAAAGAAAATTTTTATGTTTTATGTTGTGTAGGATTATCTTTTTATTTTATATATTGCAAGTAAAACATTGTGCATTAATAAAAAAGAAACTATTTTTTGTGTTGTGTGAAATGAAAAATATCAAAATGATTTAATTAATCCGAAAAAATAACTCCCAAAATCTCATGGTGTTACTGGTATGACATGACTAAACAATTACCATATAGAAGGACCCATTTTAAGACACAATTTTATAGCATGGTAGAAGACATTGAGAATTTGGTTGTCTTATAATACATTTCATACAATGCATTTATCGGTAGGCTTGGGATTCAAATGCATACAACAGTCCCCTCCTCCTATCACCAGTACCTCAAGGACTCCCTTGACTATCGAGAAGGAATACCTTAAGGTGTTACTTATTTATTTTCATTTGTGAACCCTGCTATACAAGAAAGAATTATCCCTATATAAAGTACATGAAGCTCAAACCAATGAGGTTGAGAAATCCTCTGTCATAGCTAACTCGTCGATAGATCTCGAAGAGACATGCATCCTCTGATTCACTCTTTCGAGGTTATAATGCCAGGAATGGGGAAGTGATTTATCATGTATAATAGGAAGAGGTGTTCTGTCCCAAGTATCAAATAATGATATAATATTACCTTGTATTTCCACAGAGCTCAAGCTTCATTGATTCCCCATTTCATACTCTTATTAGGTTTCAGGATGTTCTCATGGTTGATATAACTATTTTCTATACCAACTTGTTTCATTAATGTAGGTTGAACTGTCAAAAAAAGGCATGTTAAAATTTATTTTAAATCAAGCATGGAACTCTTGGTTATTGCCCTAATGGAATTAGGACAAAACCTAGGTCTCCATGATTTCCCCAGTGTGGGAGTATCACTGTGATGATTCCTCCACCGACTAAGACAACACCAGTGTTCCACATGTATCATTCTGTTTATAAAAATCTCTTTGTACTATTGATTCCTCTTCCTCAATTGAAAAATAAGGGTTGGGAGACACTCCAACTTCATTTTAGGAAGGCATCTCTACAAATTTCGATAAGCTGGTTCAGGCGAATCTAGTTACTGAGGTAAATATAAGGACAATACTGATCAGTGCGCCCATTCCCATAGACGAAGAGAAGAACCATATGGATTTCTTAAAGAATCATGATATTTTTTAGGGTTATGATGATATGACATTGATGTACCCTCTGGTCATCATCCACCATCTTGGCCTCTCCATAATTCAACTAAATTTCATGTAGCCTCCAAGAAGGATTCATCCATACTACAATACCATCGTCACAGTTGAATATTACAAACATATAAAATCCAGCTTTATCTAGGATTTTTAGAACCCCAAGTGGTTATCCAACATTGTCTCATTAAAAAATATTAATAGGGAGATCAGATTCTATATCTACTTATGGGATCTCAACATCCATTGTCTAAAAGATGATTTTTTCCTACCAGAAACGTAGTTGTTTATTGATTCCACAACATGGTTATACGCTCTTTACGTCATGGATTGGTACTCAAGGTACAATCAAATCCATATATCCCCTAACGATGAGGAGTTTATTACCTATATAGCATCGTAACAATCCTTTTTCTATCATGTAATTAATTTCAGTCTGAAGAATGATGGAGGTACCTATCAGTGGGACATGCACAATATCATCAAGATGATTCTTAGAATAATAGTGGAATTATATGTTGATGATTTAGTGTTTAAATACCAACATTTTAAGGACCATCATACCGATATTCAAAATGTTTTCTACTTCTTCTGTTCCAATAAGAAAAGATAAACCCTAAGAAGTGTTCCTTTGGTGTCACCTATGGAATGTTTATATAGTACATTTTCAGGTATAGAGTGGTCAATATTTATCCAGAAAAGACAGAGTTTATTATCTATATTCCACGCAAGTGTATCCCTTGGGAGTATTGAAAAATTCAAGTCCTCATATCCAACATACTTTGATTCATATTGAATTACAAAGGAATGTGTAAGCACTCTTCCATGCGTAGAAAAAATGTGACATATACCAGTTGAATGAGGAGTCAAAATGGATTTAAAGGAAATAAAGAAATATCAACTCCAACCTCCAGTTTTGATGCCAACCATCATAAGGAGTCTATTGGTCCTCTATGTGACCACCCTGTAATGATACCTTTGATCCATCCTAGGTCATACAAATAATGAAGGGAAAGAAAACAATTTATACTATGTTAGTATCATGCTCTATAAAAAATAGACCATATATTATCCTATAAGGAAGAGTTACGTCATGTTTTATTTAATAGTGAAAAATTTGTGAATTTTTTTTACCATCACTATATTCAACTAGTATCCCACATGGATCTATTAATGTATATCTATAACATCCCAATGAAGACATGATGGATAGCAAGGTGGGTGGTGATTCTTCAGTATTTTGATCTCTAGTTTATTATGAAGAAGGCCATCAAGGGTAAAACACTAACATACTTTCAAGCCACTCATTTAGACCTATAGTAAAAACATCATGATTTTGATTTCCAAGATGAGGCTATACTCTGGGGGGATCAATTCACGTTATGTATGAGGATATATTTTGATGGTTCCTCATAGAGTCACACCGGAAGGATGATCAAAGACCCCAAGTTCAAAATAATTTATCTATGAAATTTTTTCATCTTCCAGACACAGGTTATACATCCATATTCGATCCATCTATTAGAAGTATTCATGAATTATGTGGTAGATTATGAGGCTCTCATGAATGGTCTCTATATGATCCTACAGAATGACTTTCCCCACTTACATGTCAATGGGGACAATGAGTTAGACATCAATAATATTAAAGGTGATTACTTATTTATAAATCTAGAGCTCGGGAAATTTTTCAAGAACACTCTCTATTTTGTGGCCTAGTTCCATTCTCATATAAAGGAAACTCATATTCACATATCATAGAATTGTCTATCTGATTCCCTGGATAGTCTAGCTACTTCTCTTCCTGGTACATACCAAGATGAATTGATCATTGATGGGTCACATCTAATGTTCATCCCTCATGTTTCTTATGAATATGATGACAATATCTAGCAGTTGGACCATCTAAATACCCTAATTTCGCTTTGAGAACTCTAGATCCCCCACAGGTGAAGAAATATCTCATTGGACAATACCCTTCATCGAGTATATATAGAATGGAACTCCCCCACTGGATAGAGCCAACAATGAGTGAATCTGTTGGGGTGATTCACAATTCTCCCTTCAGGGTGGGCCCAACCACTATCATGCTATTTAGAAAACTGGGTTTGACTGAATTATCCTCTAATGTATCATTGGAGACAAGATCCCCTAGTTTATGTAGAAAGTTCATGTCAGGTCTTGTAGTGATCCTCAGGAATGGTTGAAGCACTCTCATCATATTTGGAGGATGGTATACTTATTTCCCCCCATGGTCTATAACAGTATCAATTTCTCCAAGTGGTGTGACCTATGAAAGATCTGTGGAAACATTGTGCATAAATCCCTAGAACAACTCCATAACACCATGTAATATTGGACCCTTTTGGTTTGGGGACCTGACATTGTGGGACCATATCTACTAGAAACACCTCACCAGTGTATGTTCATTCTAAATGCGATATATTTCTTCTCAAATATGGAAGAGGCGACCCATCTCAAGGAAGACAATCCCCAATTAGTCATGGAATTCATAATCTCTAAAATCATTTATCAGTTTGGAGTCTTTCACTCTATTCTCACTGAAAATGGAACTATCATTCAAGAAGAATACCTAAATAAGGTTTATTCCATGTATAGAATCTCATCAAAATTAATTCTCACTACCATGAAAAAGAAAATGAATAGGTCGTGGTGTTCAACAAAAACATATCTAACATATTATATAATATTGTTGATGAGAATAAGAAAAGTTGTCCAGATAGGTTTCCCAATAGTGTAATAGTTGATTGGATATCTACCAAAAATTCTAAACAATTGAATCCATATTCCCTAGAGGATGGAATAAAAGAATTTCTTGCCCCTCAATATCTTTTTGTGATTACTCTAAATAGATCTTTGTGATTTGGATACAAAAAAAATAATATACAAAGTACTTCTATCTGAACTGGAATCCCTTTATGAAATCATGATTCAATCTATGGATAATATATAAAATCACAAGAATAAGACAGCTATATTTTTGACAATAATGTTTGTCTCAGCTCTTTTCTAAATGTTGATTTAGTACTGGCTATCCAAACACTGACGATATCATAAAGGAAGCCACTGATGTTGTAACCCAAGTGGGATGGGTTTTATAACTTTCATAAGGTATGTACTAATTCCACATACTCTTTGTTCACCATGGATGGGGATAACATGACTCCCCCAACCAATGGAATGTTCCAAAACCATTTCTCCACATGTATGGATTCAATAGTTATAGTTGTGTGTCTATAAACTGCTTTACAAACCACTTCCAAGCTACATGATGGTAAAAATTATAACAATCAATTTCCTAGGCATATAATGTTCAACTGGGTTCCAAAGACCAAATCTTATGACTTAAAACTATGCGCAATATTCTATTAGGGATTTTTTATGCTTTTTTATGTCCCCTTAGACCTCATTCATGTTGGGTTTCTTCTAGATGGAACACTAAATACTTATAATTTATAATTGTCTTTATATTTTCTGAGTAATATTATTTTTAACATAGATTCCCAAAATCCTTATTTCACAACATTAAACTGTGTGATAATGAAGTACCTAGTTACATGATGTTAAATTGTGTAAGAACCATCGTCCTAATAAAATGATGAAAAACATCATGAAAAACATCATAATATTCCAACAATGATAAAATTCAAAAAAGTTATCATCCAAGATGTATGATGATAACTTTTTAGCAACAAAATTCCATGAAAATGACATTAAACTAGGTTATCTAGTCCAAAACATCAAGACCTTAAAATATCTGAAATTTACATTTGGTAATGTACAGTAGGGAACTAGGCCTCCATGGTCCCCATTCATTTCAGGTTATAGCAGCCACACAATACACATCCCTCTTAGAACCCTTCATCAACCTCATCCCTACCATTTGATGTCAATCTATATGTTCATCGTCTTAGCTGCACGACGTTAAACATCAAAACATTGATGGTACTTCTTTCATGAACATAAAAGGATCATGCACATATCCGAGGAACACCAAGTTAAATTTGGTGCCCAGGTCAAAACATTATGACTTTAAACTATGTACTAGTTTTTACTCAGGAATTTATGCTATCAAATGGTCCCTATTAGGTCCCCATTCACATTGGGGTTTTCATGACACAATGCCTCATATTTTTTCGTTGGAGACTCACCTCCAAATACATTCACCATGGCATTAAACTATGTGTGAGTCTCTTTAGGATCACTTCAACCTCGTTTGTGTTGGTTCATTCCATCCATGCACACATATCACTTTTAGTTGAGAAGAGTCCACTCACTACATGGTTTTATGATTATAAAATCTAACGATGTCCTCTACTATGAAGACATTTACCCTATCTCTAGTCACCTAAAATTCCATTTCTGTGAACTACGTGTGGATTGATAACCATTCTTATAGGATATATAGGAATGCTGGAACATTTTGTATTTATACCCACCTATTTATTCAAAATTTTGTCCTCATACATCCTAGTAGTGTGACAATAGAAATCATGGAAACTAAAATCCTTACCAAAAGACATTAAACTAAATGGAATTGTGTTTTCAGAAGACCTTAAATGGTGGCATTATTGATCCTAACATTGGTCACATAACATTCCCCATATCTATGAAAATATCAGACATACATAGAATGATCTTCATCAACAACTACAAGTGTCTTAATTCCAATGCATATATGATACGTAGTGTTTCATGGATTATTTGTCTTTTTCCATCAACAATAAATAATATGTCCCACTGTCTATATATCAACATTATGAGATATGAATAGACACCCATATCTTCAATCATGGACCCATCTACCTCATTTCAAATTATTCATGTTGTTATAAATTTTTCCTTACCTTGTGATGAAAAACTATAAGGGAATTCAAGAAATATGGTTGGATTTATTCCTATCCTCATTGGATATGTAATGTCGCCTCAAATCTTTTTCATTGGTCCGAACCAAAAATCCAACAATATTTTCACCCCTATCTATAGAATAGTCCCAAATACATGACATTAAACTAAATATTGGATTTATTCTGTGATTTTTTGTGTTGTTTTGGATCTCCTTATACTCATTTACATCAGGTTTATTATATAACCACACTATGAATATACATTTATCACATCCGCCATCATGGTTCAAGATCAAAGGACTTAAACTAGATGTTGAAGTCCAGACATCATGACACAAAACTATATGCAAGCCTCCCCTGGGTTGTGTCATGTGGTATTTTTGGTTCATCATCCACACTCATGCATGGTCTATCGGGACTCCATGCAATACATATCTATATGGGACACCTTCCTCTATGGTCCAAACTCTATGACCCTAAATTAATAACCATGTCCCAAATGCAGGATGTTTAATTGAAATCATACATTGATAATGTTTAGGATGCACCATGAAAATAATTTGATATCCCAATTTCCTCTCCAGAGAGGATTTACCCTACCAGTTTCTGTGTCCTACAACATTATGCTAAATAACTAGGTTTGGGTTGTCTCCCATCATCCAGTGATATGCATTTATTAATATAAATTTTAGTTATGGTCCCATATGCAAGATCATTAAAATATTTTTCCCTTAGAATCAATTAAGGTCCACATAATAGGACAATAATCTATCTGAAATTCATTGGTTTTATTATTATTCTTTATTACCTTCCCACTTCACACTCCGAGTCTTTCTTGGTTTGGGTTTCCATTATACCACTCATCTAGACAGACCTCCCTGATGGTGATGGTCTTATGCCTCTATTATTTCAAATCACTTATTAGGAAAATGACTTAATGGATCTCTATAAACAAATTATTGATTGGTTGTTTTGGAAAATAGTCCATAGTGTATATTTTATTTTCATTCCTCATTCCTCCATGATTACAAGGCGAGTCCTTCATTTTCAAATTAGGTCTGTAGTCTTCCCTAACTCACCAGTCACCCATGGTATCCTAGTCATGAAGATCTGATATTACATCCTTTTCATTTTATATACACTCCCAAATGTCATAAGATCCATGATACCATTCATTTTGTCCTACATCGAGCATGAATCTTGTGGGATTATGAGTCTGGTAAGGTTTGAACTGACATGTTCATCACAGTATGAACTCTATGACCTAAAACTAGAATCCTACATCCAATAAATCATTATATTAAACTATGTCTGCATCCATTGGGATTTTCGGTGTGGTACGGGGCCTCATTGGCCATATTGACATCAGGTTTGTAAATATATCACACCATGCATATCCATGTCATATGTATACTGTTTGGGTGCAAATTTTATAACATTAAACATTTTTCATCCCATATAGTATGATTATCATGACACAAATCTGATTTTATGGCCCGAGTTTGGACTCCTCCTTCTAGTATGATCTATTCCACATTTCATGACTTTTATGATTTGGGTTTCTTCAATCTTTTACATCTAGATAGACCCCCTAATAGTGATGGTCGCATGGTACCATTAGATAATCTATTTTCCTAGTCTAATGCTCTAATATATTATAAATAAGAAATAGAGGGTCTTGTGTTTTTAACACGGTCCATGGTTGAACCCACATTTGTTCTCCCCCTATTGACCGGTAAGGTAATGGTCCTTTTGTTTTGTGCATGGAAAAGAATCATCCCTTATATACTAGTAACCAATTTCTTAGTCCAAAATATATGACTATAAACTAAGATACTCATTATGGTATTGTCCCCATGTCATATAAGATATTAGTCCATCACATTTTTTGCTAAACTCACATGTGTCATTTTGGGCCTCCTTGGACTTATTCATGTCAGGATTATTTCATATATACTACATAATTATATTGGAAATTAACATCTCTATGGTTTGTACAAAATGGTTTTAATCCTTTTTCCAGAGTCTAGGAATTATGCCTTTAAAATATGTGCAACATACTAGTTACATGACAATAAACCATGGTAAACATCCTGATCCCATAGAATTATACTTTTAAATACATCTTCCCTAGTAGTATGATGTTAAATTATATATCCACCTTCCTCATTTTCATGACCTAAAACCATGATGCTTCCTAGGCCCTCACCTAAGAGTTCCTCCCTAAATTATGGGTCTGATCATTTCTCATAAAAATGTGCCTACACCAGTGTTCACTATGGCATGGTAGTGTAATTAAAAGAGTGTTGGAATCCATTAGAACACTACATCACTCCACTCCCATGCATCACAAGACATTCATTTGGATCCTCATTCCCTTTCAATTCTAATGGGACACACTAACAACCCAGATATTTCACTTTATCTAACCTAATCTATTAGGGAAATGTTCTATAAGAATTTAGATGACATTTTGAGTTAGGATCCATTTTTTGAACATGATCAAAAGCAAACAATCATTTGTCTCTCCCCATTATAGGCTAGCAGAATGGATATTTTGTTTTGAACATGGTTAGAAGTCATTCTATAACAACATTCTATCCTACCAATGTTCTGAATTTCAGGCATTATACTCCAAACGTTTCATTTACCTTTTTTCATATCGAGGTATAACATTCCTATAGTTATTCGATTTTGGCATCACAACATGATGGAAAATGAAATTTGTCTATTCAATGAGATCTATTCATTAGTCACAAGTTCTCTCAGTCTGAATCCTCTCAGTGTTCAGTCAAAAATATTAGACCATGGGTGTTTGTTGGTTATCTAGAAATCTCATACAATGTGAATACATAGTCATCCCTTGTTTTGAACAATGGGAAAGACCCATGTGATTTTAGATAATGCTCATTAGATTTCCGACAAACATGATTTCTGTGCGATTATTTATCAAATATTAATAATTATTTGGTAGAAATAAAATCTTACCAGCATGTGTTATAGATTTTGGATAAAATATCCCCTATATCTTTATATTAGTAATCATCTTCTTTAGTTGTACCATCCTTTAGTGTGTGGCCCCCATGACATAATGACACCTCCCATTTTCTGATTCTTCATAATAGGTTATTGGATGAAGCTCATCACCTATTTTTTGTTTCTAGAGACACTCAGCCTAATGATCGACAATCTGAGTAGTTTTCTACTTAATCTAGTCCTCAACATCATCCATTTGATCCATAATATTGCGGATGATTTTTTATTATGATTGTAGGGAAAAATTACCCTCGACCACTTTCTCCTCTAGCTACTGGATCTCATTGTTCACTTCTTGATGTCTGTGCATGATATTAGACTTATACTAGATCTAGGAAGCTTCTAGATTTCCCCCCCATCCTGCATCATCTCATCATGACAGTCACATATCAACACAGTTAGGCCCCGAGCGCCAGCCCCTCTAGAGTATAGGTTTTACATCCAATTAGTCAGTGAACATATATGACACACCGATTGTGTTTTAGGGGGTTGGTCAATGAATTTATGCATTTATCTCCATTCCCTACAATATATGATTTGGTTTTCTTCGACTACATCCGGGTCAGTATCGACTTGTTCCTTAGGATTAGAAGGTCTCTATATAGAATGGAATCCCAAATCCTAGTGGTAGGGTCATAAAATGGAATCATATTCTAAGGGTCTGGCTCCAAATCATGGGGTTGACCATCTTTCCTTTATATATCTTCGTCTGTATCACCACTTCCCTCTTTGAGTTCTACCCATCCAGTCAAATTACACTCATTGGTAGTCTCCTAATCGTCTGGGGCCACCATGGATAGATACCCTTGTGGAAATTATCTCTTTATGAACAAGGATGATCATCATAAGTGGTCACATAGATTCCTAGGGCTTTTATGATCATTGTGTTCAAGGCCATTGATGTACATCATGGAAAAGGAAACTCAATTAGTCGGATCATTCGATGAAATGTTTTACTTTGTGAGATCAAAGATCACAAGATCTAATAACTATTGGGTCAAGATCATGGATCATATTAGTGACTTGAACCATATGAGATCCATCAAAACATTATATGCCAATGACAGAAACCAACCCTCCTTGTGTTGTTTTAATAGGATCTATATAATAGAGGGACACATTTATATCAAAACTCAGTAGAATTTTGATTGTGTCTAGATAGGTCAAGATTTTCTCTTACTCAAAAAAGGTATTTCAATTATTATCCTTCTATTAAGTGCTCCCTCAACAAGTCATGTTGACGGAATAGTTGGATGTGGTCCCCCATAGACAATAGGAGGAACATGGGGTTCTATTCTTATCACCTCACTTCCTTGGTCATCCCACCGCGATCCTCCTTAGCCTTGTCAAACTCACCACCTATGTTGGTCATAGGTGTAGGCACTAGATCACGCTCCCCATCACCTTCTAGCATGTTTCCACCATTTACTAAAGGGATGTATTTCTCATCACCAATTTTTTGCTATTTAGGTTGAGTTCTATTTAGAATATTTTAGATAAGAATAGTGAAATAAAGAAGAAATATTGAATAAGGTGTGAATAAAAATAGGTAGTTAGTGAAAAATACTTTGGAGTTCAAAATACCACACTATCCTAGGGTCTGTTTTAAAAATAAACCATTCCTTGGGACTCATCATCATCTCCTTCTTCCTATTTTTCATCTTCTTCCTCTCATTCTTCTTCTTCTTTTTCTTCATCCTCCACCCTCTCATCCTCGTTATCTTCCACAAGAAGTGTTTCCTCTCATTCGGATTCTTGTTCAAGCATCGCCATCAATAATGTGTGAGGTTCCACATATCTCCCCTTACGGCATGCATAGACATCCATGGCTGTCAGGTATGGATATTATTGCTGAAATTTCACTTTATCTGTGGCCTGAATATGCATGAGATCTATATGTATAATTTTATATCACTTCAACATTAAACATATGTCTTTGGGTAACTTCATTTACCATAATTTTTTCCAAGAAGAGAAAAGGGAGGTAAAATATTCTTAGCATTAGATCAAAAAATTATATTTTCTTCTTCTATAGTGGTAATATCAATGGTCCTTAGGGTCTATTTTGGGACTACGCCTATTTAGAAAGTTGAAGTGTGGTTGTTCCCATTAATTTCCCCACTATTGTGGTTCCATCCCATGTTGCCTTAGTCACCCGGCTTACTTCATGGCTTCCCCAAGGTTTGGTATCTTTTCTTCCTTCAACCCACTCTTGTTCTACACATACTACTTCAATCACTTGGGTGATCATTTGTAAGATCACCTCAGGATACGATG
This sequence comes from Viscum album, assembly GCA_963277665.1. NCBI lineage: Eukaryota > Viridiplantae > Streptophyta > Magnoliopsida > Santalales > Viscaceae > Viscum > Viscum album. Next base: position 830,631,273 of record OY728159.1, on the reverse strand, counting down.
CCACCCGATTTATATCATATTTCTATTGTTAGTTTAATATCAAAATCCATAAATGGAAACATGATTGTATCTCCAAATCAATATGCCCTCATCATGCACCATTGATGGCATAGAATGCATGGGTGTTTCTATTCGTAGACCACTATATACATTTCTTCCCCACTAGGTGAAGGAACAAAATCATCCAAGTGATGTGGGATGTAATCTATGGTTCACAGTTCGTATTTTTTTAGTTCAATCCCCTAACACACAACTCGTAATGTTCTATATATACTAATTCAAATCCCAAGAACCTTTTAGGTTATACAACATCTAGACGACCAAAGTGTGGAATGAATGGAAGATACATTTTTCATGGTTGGTGATATGAAGCACAACTACCTCAATTCAGATATTAAGGGGCCAAACCCCAATGATGTTCATAATCGATGGTCATAGATAGACATTTGGAGAAATAATGGAATTCGGGAAATCATATCGTTCTTGGTGACCAGCAATCTAGCCATGCACAATATGGAATGGTTTCTAGATTCTCTTAGGAGTTCTCCCCTTGAGATAAATCCAAGAGTGAAATAATTTTTGTCCATGATAGGAACTCTTAGGTCGACCGTGTTTTGAGATTCCAAGATCACATCCATCCCCATAGTCCTTCGGTGGACCCATTTCTTGTTTCCCACACAAGAAAAATCCACCATCTTTGTAAGGCATTTAAAATGGTATTGTATCAAACAATGTGTCCTAGCCCTCATCCATTTTATTCCCCAATGATTTATATTGTCCTGCCTCTAGGTTCAACTTGTATGATCCCTACTTTCACCTCTACGACACATTAAGGTTAAGCTTCAATTATCATGGAATCCTCGCATTCACATCCTTCTTGAAGAATAGGTCAAGCCATAATTAGAATGGGATGTCCTTTTGGATGAATATTATATTCATCCTCTCCTTTAAAACCTCAAATAGATTCCGTTTTTTCGTTTGGTTTCATCCCACAATACACCCAGGTATTCTCTAGTGGGAGGAACTCACCATATTGGAAGTATAGAAAGGTAATGAATCTAGTGAAATGAATATCACATAAGCTGATGTCGACCTCCCCTTGAAGAAGGCAAAAAGTGTATTTATTATGAAACATTGTCTTAAAAATTATGGCACCATCTCCCGCTGAGAGTATAAATGAAATTGAAAAGTTCCAAATGGCCTCAAACAACCCAATGTTCCAAATATATTATCCATATTCCATTCACTTGTGTCGTACATACCACAACCAATCAAATTTACTCATAAACCTTACTCCAAACCTTATGTCCCAATGCTTACAGCCCACACAATTATCCCTTATACTGATTCTAAAGGTTTTGTTGTAGTAGGTGTGGTACTCCTCTTCCTCTAGATCATCTCATGTGATCATCATAGTCTTTATATTCAAGATGTACACGGTCATATCCCACTTCTCCCTTTTGAAATTTATATGAATGTTGATGTTTAACCACTGAAGATTGTCTTTAAGGTAGAACCATGATCATTGTGATAAATATTGGATCATGGATTATGTACCTCATCTCAGATGTCAAAATTCTATAATGGGAGGTTTTCACTCAAAAGACAATCCTTTTTTACTGTGGCTGTATACCCAAGATAATCTTATTTTTTGAAATAACCATCCTAGAATTTAGAATCTAAGGGTTTTTGGTTATCTTTCCTCTCCATTGGGTGTTGAAAACATCCCTCTTAGTAGTATTTTGTTAACATATCATTTTGGTTTCTTTTGTTATGTATGAATATTATGTGGGAAATGCTATGCCATTGGTAGAAAAAATGAATCCATTCATGCCAGATGGGCTGGTAGCAGCATAAAAAATTGGAACACCCCAAATGGATACATGGAAAAAGAAGCAGTAGTAACATGTAAGGAAAATACCTTGTTTCAATTTCATTTTTGGTAATCACAAACAATCATTCACAAGAGAGACAAAAACATTCATATAAATAGTCAAGGTATTTTTCATAGGGTACCCCCATGTATATAAAGGAATAAATGGTTCCCTTTACACAGACACACAAGGAAACTTCCACACTGATGGACTTTGTTTTCAACCACCTCCACAGATACAACCTTCTCTTTTTGGTTTCTCGTGGAACCAAAACGTATAGTCCTATTTCAACTCAAATTCTCAGAGGAAATTTTTTGTGGTGCTAAATTCCACACAAATCCATAAAACTACCATCATTGGGTAAACCAAGAGAACAATTCTACTGAATAGAACATTATGATATTTCAATGGAAGCTGCACATAATATCTGACGAATGCACATATGATATAATTCTGCATAGCAGGCACATACCTAAACAATAAAATGTCAAATAAGCCTTTATGTGTGTGCTCTACGCTTACCAAAGGAAAATATATGTGTAAACCCTCTTCACATGATGAAATCTTACAAACCTCCATTACATAATTTCTCTATATATAGAAGTGCATGACCAAAATTTTCAAGGTGATCATATGAATGTTGAATAATTTCTCAAATACGCATTAGAAATTTATTATGTGACAACACACAATTTGATCCCCTTAATGTATAATATTTTTCAAGACATGTTCCATGGGGGTTTTCCTTCACAAGGTCCCGCAGAGGGAGAACCATCACAACATTCATTTTTACTAAAGGAAAGTGAGTGAAATGGACCCATCTTGTGTGAATCATCTTCCCTTTTTTGCACCCTATTCATGAACCAAAGCCCATCATTTTTTGTGTAACCCTCCATTATTGTCTGCATCTCGTCCTTTAATATATATGAAAAACATTACGCAAAGTAATATGTTCATGACGCTTTTTCAAAAAAACTTCATATCATGGAATAAGAATGAGAAACAAGTTATTTTATTGTCCAGTCAAGTGGTGTCCCCTATAGCAATGACCCCTCAATATCCTTTCAACATATGTATACTAATAGATTATACTTTTTAGAAACATTATGTTTTCATGGACCACACTATCTACCACGCATTCACACTGTCACCTTCTAGCATTGTTGATGCATTCCTTTCTCTATGGGTTGATGATCAACAACTTTTTATTTTATAGGGGTAAAAAGGGAGTCTATTATGACATTGTTATAGGATGTTAAACTGAATAGAACCAATATCCACAACACAAGACATTTAACAATGATCTCTCCATTTGATTCCATACTCGGATGAACTTCTGTGTGACTAAAATGGAATGATATCCTCCACACAGGATCAGAGATGTGATGTCAACTGATAAAATCTCATGTACCATGCTCTCAATCTATCGTGAATCTCCATTTTTTTCTTTCTCACCATGTTCCCCTCATGATTTTTTGAGGTACAAGCCACATGGAACCCTTGATAGTATTTTCTATGTATGAATGAAATGTAATGAGATTATCCTCACATTTAATGAGATCCTCCTCAAACCAAATGATATCATTCTTAGGTTTCTCACATGAGTAATCCCCAAAACCATCTCTCATTAACACTTCTATCATGACATAAGCATCTAGTTTACTACATACTCTTTTTTCTCTCATCGTGCATTAATAATGTTGGATTAGATATCAGTAATGAATATGAAATTTATCTAACCCCATATGGGTGGCACCCATGTTGTAATCGATACACTTCATCTCTAGGAGGGCTAATCCTATATGTAATCCCGACATGTCACATCCAACGGGCCTCCCCCATTGGTATAATCCCATTTCCAACTCTATGGGAAAATTCCATTATTAATCCACAAACAAATGCCATAATAATTATTTTATACCTTGTTAACAGTAATCCGTAATGCCATATTTTGAAATATGTTGATATTGATTCATATCTTTCTGGCATACATAGGAAACATGAATGATTATGAAGCCCAACACCCAGAAGCACCTTCATCCATTTCAATCATCCCACTTAAAAATTCATCCAAATCGATATTCATTTTATTTGGGACACAAAATACTAGTGAAATCATACCATCCACATGGGTTGTCCTACATGTAATACCCATCCACCATCTGAACACCTAGTGGATCATGGGAAGATCTCATGTCTAATCCCCCCCACACTATCCAACACAATCCCACAATGATAAATACTCTTTTGATGGGAATATCCCGTGCGTAATCCCTAATACATCCATCGAACTACATGGGATTTGACCCATTCCTCTTTAGAAAGGTAGGGAAGAAACATCATTAAGATTAATCCCCACCTAGTGGTAAACCATGGTGCCCCCCTCCTAAGGCGTACATGTTCACGGTGTGGAACCTTCACTTTTGGGGACACGCCACCATGGGTATGATCTCATTGGTTATTCAGATCCATCAATCCATAAACCTTCTAGGTTCTCCATCATAAGGACTAGCCTCTTTGATCTACCACTATCTAGAATTCTAGTTAATCGTAGTTTGTCTCTACAAGACACTAAACTTGCAGCCTACCATTTGTTAATATTGGGATTCTTGAGGAAAGCCTCAGCATATATGACCTTAGCATAAGATAGATCATGATAAACATGGTATTACTTGGGTTCCATTAGAGAGGTATCTTTTTTTTATTCTCTCCTATGACTATGATACAGGTGAATGGTGTTCTAGTATCCAAACATACTTGAAAGATGCACAACCCGATTTCTCTCCAAACCAATGGTTTCTTCCCACTCAATACTATTTTGGAATTTCTAGAAATAAGCATTGTATTTAATTGGAATCCAAAACGAGATTACCCAGTGACTGAGTATTTAAAACAATGACTTAATCAATGATGGAGACCCAGAAAAGGTGAATAATTCCTTGGAGGAATTCATATAAGGATGGACCAATATCCCCAAATATCATTTTTTATCAAGGATCAGACATCATTGAGAATGGGATAAATTTTTCCCACCATTGGTATGTCAGAATGTGGTGCATAATTAATCCATCAGTGATTCATCGATTCGTGAGGTGTCACGCCCTAGTACAGGCGTCATAAACAAAAGTATTAATTAATATTAATAAAATTATTATTAATATTAATTAATTAATTACTAATTTTTATTATTTAATATTAATAGTTACATAATAATTATTAGTAAATTATATTTATTTTTAACTGATAAAAATTTACTAATAAAAATATATTACTAATTCTACAAGGAATGTTAGAACCTGAATCCCACATCTAAAATAAAAAATTATTTATAGGGAAATATCTCTTCTAAAAGGGATCTCTAGGTGATTGTTTCTATCATAATCCTAGACATATCTAACAGTAGTAATACTTGATATTTAATATCAGACAAATTATATGAATTTTTTTCTTTATATATAAATAAACAAAACAAACAAAATTCAATAAAATTAAAATTATATATATAAAAACAAGAATATATAAAATGTGTAAATTTTTTATTTATGAAAAAGTGTCAAGGTACATTAAACATTGTCCCATAATTCTTGGTAATTATGGCAAGGATCTTGTCATCATTGGACTACACAAAAATTACATATTGTATAAATGATCTTTCTATAGTTGAGTATTTGTTTTAAAAATATTTTAATCATATAATTAACTAAAAAATATTATTAATATATATTTTTTCATAAAAAAAACTCCTCTCACACACACCTATATATATTAAAATATTATATTTTCAATAAGAATGAGAAAATAAATTCTTAGAGCATATTAATGTATATATATATATGAAGATGAGATAAATGGAAGAACTTCAAATAAGGAAATTGAGTCCCTTCAAATTATCACCATAATCACCCTCATAGAAAAACATTTTATTTACACGCACAAACAAGGATATATATATAACATGCAGCAAGAGTAATCTGCATGAGATGTGTAAATATTTAAAAATTCCCTAAACTATCTTAATGTAGCTCCCATGTATAATCATCAAATATGAAATGACTATAATTTGATCAAGTATAAGGGAAAGATGGTAATAGACTATATTGACATAATGTAATCATAAAATCCCAGAGGGTGTTTTTTTTACTCTACCTCAAAGCCTGATTGGTGGAAATTTATTTGATAATGACTGGACATAACCAATGAAGTAATATATTTATAAGAATATTTATAGAATATAAAACCCATTAATCTTCTCTAACATTATGTATTTATTCCCTGAAATCAAACATCATTTTTAGTCATTCATGAAATGAATTTTTAATATTAATAATTACTAGGATTGAATTTCGATAATTAGTTAGAATTTCCCCACTAATCTTTATTGATATCACTATTTATGATTGCATATAATTAGCCCTTATTCACTATCTATAGTTACTAGCTCTATAATTAGTTAATCAATATGTACCATTAATAATTTTCATGTTATAACTTTTATGAGTTACCTTGAAATATCATCGGAAATTAATCTAGATTACTATGAATAATTTTCATTTTATACAATTGAAAATAAAATTAAAACACTAATGAAAATTAATTTTTTAGTAGATACTATCAGACTTCCTACTTAGATACCCAATCATACATCCACGTCTATATCTATATCCATTACCATTTCTATTTTAAAAACTAAATTAATACCTTTCTCACACATTTCTAAAATCGATGATATAACTCTAAAAATAATTAGCAAGAATTTAAAACAATTTCATTATATATAAAACCCATTTGTATAGTCCAAATAAAATTAGGACCAAAGATAAATAAATCATATAGGTTACTAGATTTAGGCACACTACAATCTCTATAAAACATCCTATATGATATTCTACACTACTACATAGAACCATAAGAAAAACAATTGGAAACTAGTGTGTATCAAGGACCCCGCGTAGGTTTTGGCATGGATCTTGTCAATATAGAATGAAAAAATTTAATTTCTAAAATATTCCAATGTAAAACACTGATAAAAGGAAACTTTCCATAGAATGTGGAAATAAATCAGGAAAAACTGTCAATACCCCCCATTTAATTTAGACTTCAGGTCAAATTATCAAAATCAATTAAAACATTTCTTCAGTATTGAATGACCTAATGTAGAAGTGGCATGAACAATGATAATTCTACTTAATCTTATAATATCCCATCTTATGGTATTTATTTATTATAATAGTATACCACCTTAATATTCAAAAAATTGATTTAATGAATGATTTAATAATTTATATAAATAAAATTTCACTATATATAATTTCCTTAAAATAGTACATAAATATGATATCATTATTTATACGTTATTATAAATCATAATCAACAATTTTATTAACACATGATTTACTATTTAATCAATTGAATCATATTCTTTAAAAACTAAATTAAATGATAAATAATCATGAATCCAATATTATAACCATGAAAACCATTTATTCGGTAAAATTATATTTTTATGTTATTATGATTATTCCACAATTACAAAAAATGAATAGGTTGTTATGTATATATATAACCATTAAATGAGAATATGTTATGTGTCACCTACATCTATTTAATTATGATCATAAGTGTTTATCCCTCTAACGATCATGAGATACCACTAATTTAATTTTCTATTCTTTATCTATATCTATATTGATAATTGATGACACCAATTTACTTGGTATTCCCTTCATAAGAGAATGGAGAATGGAGAGAATAAAGGTAATTCCTGGTAAATATATTGATTGGATGAAAATGGATACACAAATATTAAACCCTCAATTATTACTCGATTTAAAATATTCCAAATAATGTATAATATTATTCAATATTAACTTAAAATCAATTTATTATCCACATTTAAGTATTTAATTAATCCATAAGTCAACCATAAGTCATCCGAAAATATATATTAAATATCAACCAATTTCCTATATAAAAAAATATCATAAAATATTATATAAATAAACCAAAAGAAATGATTTTCATAAATAAGTAGTGTATTAAATTATTTCAACTAACTGAATTCATTTTCTATAAAATAAATAACACATTAATTAATTCCCATAATTTTACATAAGGACAAATAATAATTACAAAATTCAACACTGTGGTCATAATTTTATTCTAATACAAGTAAAATTTTTAATCTACAAATCATACAAAAAAAATAAAACTTTATTCGAATAAAATACTTTTAAATTTCCAGTCTCAACATTACAAACCCAATTAAAACATTTTATTCTCAAAAAACCTTTAACCATAACCTTAAAACATGGAAATAGCCACATAAACAATATAGGAAAAACATATATCATAATATAAATATAATAATTCAAAATATTTTAGGATATTGACTCAAAATATAATGTCCTCACTACTTGGTATATTTTTTTTTATTCATTTAATCATGAAAAAACTCAATAAAATAGCTAATCTATGAAATACCTTATCCAAATGATCTATAATTCACATAATATACTAAAAAATATAGAATCTTCCATTATGTCAATATTTCCCCAATTAGTCACATGAGAGAGAACATGAATATGCTTTATAATGTATGATACAAGGTGTATGTCATGAATTTTACTCAATTATGGAGAAAACATCACTTGATAATAAACATTTATAACACATTAAAAAAATTGAAAATGTATTATACACCATGGTGATAGTTAACATCCTCAATAAACACATGTGTCCCAATTTTAGGGAATACTCTAAAAACTAAATGATATATAATAGAGAACCATAACCGTATGCATCTAAAGTCCATATATTACTTATATCTGCTCTGATTAGTGCCCATTCAGTCCAAAATCATATGAACTAAAACTATCATATATTTTGTTTATTATATTCTAATAATAATTTCATCACTATTGTTAACATAATTTAATAGAGACTAACAAGATTCCCCATAAAATTTATCATATAGTTTGTTTCAATGGATTATAATATTTTTTTATACGATAATAATATTAAAGGAAAATAACGCCCTATGATGTACAAAATAAATTTATTAAACATATTAACATATCTTTCCCTAATTAAATAAATTTTGTGGGTTTTCCAGGTCAATGAGGATGAATCATGAATATAAAAAACAAATAGGTTCCAAAAGTTAAATTTAACTCTCAAAATATTCTAAATGTAAATTGAGTGTCAAGATTAAATATGATCAAATAAAAGAAAACCTTAAAATATCATCAAATTGACTATATAAATATAGGAAAATCATTCCACCATGCACTTCATCTTAATTTTAATAAAGAAATCGGCCTTCAAAAATAATTTATCGATAATCCAATACAATTCATAAGATTTGGGAATGAATGGAAATGTAGTCATAAACTATGAAAACATAATTCAATGTTCATCTTGAAATACCCAGTTGTTATACAACCCTACCTAAATACCATTTTCTCTATAATATAGAGTGGCCTTATGCCTAAGTAGAATAACCCCCATTTAAATCAACTCCATTTCATCTCATGTTTTCAAAATTACTTCATTGAACCATTATAAAGATTGGAATGACCCATTATGAATTCTAAACAGCCCATGTCAATGTTCATAAATATAATACCCTATCCACTTAACATATTTCACTTTAATATAATTATTTGTGTATTAAAGTTTTAAAAAGGCAATTACTGAGTAATTACTGTATAAAAATAATAAATATTTAACTACAATATAATCCATTACATCAATAAATCAAAAATATATCATAATTTAAATGGTTTTGTAAATCATACTAATTAATTATATAATTATATTATTTATTATTTAATCAATTATTCAAATCATTTTCTTTTTTTTAGAATTTTAAAAAATGAATAAAATATTAAAACAAAAGAACCATTAATTCTCCTTGAATGAATTATCTATATTATTATAACTATATCAATATTAAAAAATAATAATAAGATTTGATCTATATATTTTACCTTTCTAAGAGTGAAATTAAAGAGTCACCAGCCTCAATTTTTTGATAATCAAAAACCATTAATCCTTCAATCATCTTTACTATCAACTCTAATAATTTTATATTTTCATTCAAATATATTTTTTACAATGAAAAAAATAATCCCACAGCCTTATCATTTTGGGTAGAGTTTGAAATAGGGATGATGGAGAGAATATGGGAGAAACAAATTCATTAGTGAACAATATATCCTAAAAATCTAATACCCTATTTTTAATCTATTATTAATATTTAATGACACAAATAATATCATCTTTGATTCACATATTCTATATATTATTCATTTATGTCTCTAATTTATCATTAAATATAATGAAAGTCATGAAAAAATACAAATATAATTATTATGATGAATTCCACTAACATATCACTTAGATAACAATCTGGTTGATATTATTCAAAAATTATATCTAAAAATAATCCAATATAAATTTATAATATAAATAAATAATTTAATAAATATTTTCACCAAACACAACAAATTAACTAAAAAAATTTCCTACAAAAATAATTTACCAAAATTTTACATAACGGTAATCATCGCATCCAAAATCCAACAATGGGATGAAATATTAATTTTTTAACATATAAAATTAAATTTTACTATTCATAGCCACATGTTTTAAAATATTTTTAAGCTCCAATTCATTGAAATTTTGGGTGTAAATATTTCACACACCTTTGAACCATTTAATTCTTGAGGTGATTCGACTAAACCAGTAATAAGAGAAAAAAACCATGTAGACCATTTATTATATTGAAATTATTTATCCAAATCAAACAGTAATGATTCAAAACAATTAACAAAATTTATACATTCTCTAATATTCCCATTCACATGTGAATTATTATATTTAGTTATTCCAACAAAAAACCATGCTAAAGTAATAATGAGTCCTTGAAAGACCTTCTCTCTATGATCTCTAAGCTCTAGAGGATACTCAAAACATGTTTTATCTTAATCTATGTTAATAACTCCCCAATAAATCACTTGAGAGGGATCATGAATAGGCTTTTTAAGACAATAAACATGGAATGCCTCATGAATATGAATCAGCTAAGTATGAAACTAAAAATTATAAGAAGATTCTTCAGGACAATATAATACAAAAAATTGAATAACAATCATTTCCGAATGTTTACTACAACTTATGTAGCAATGCTTCCAAAGTAAATATAACAATTTACAAAATACCTAATTTCCAATAGACATTCCAAAATTTCTTCTTTTCTATACACATATAACTTATATCTACTATGATTAGTTCTAATACAATACATAATCATCTAAAGCTGCCTTATTATATATTAAATGGGTTTTGGTCCAAGGGCATTTATATAATAAAATTTAACACAACATTATAGAGACTAATGTGGTCAATGATATAGTTCCTTATAAACATTCATATCAATGAATGAATTTTGGTTTTTATTACATGAGAACAATATCAATGTAAAACTCCCCCCCTCATGATCCAAAAATGACCTTTATACAAATATGTAATATATCTTTCAAAGTTTATATAATTATTTTTTTTTTGTAAATTTCATTGTTGATAAAATATGATGATAAGGCCCAACACATTTACAAAATTACACTATTTTTATCTACAAATTCTATAAGTAAATCAATTAATATTATCAAGTATCATTATACTAGGAATACAAAACAATATTTGTACATTATCAAGATGAATTTCATCGAAAATGATCCCCTATATTATTCTTCTTAATTTATTTTAATTGAGTGTTGTTACTAAAAAATGACACAATAGCCTAAATCACACCATAAAATTTAGGAATACAAGTTAAAGTCCCCATAAAGACTATGAAAATATATTCCCATTTTCATTATAAAATAATAGAGTTGTAAAAAAATATATTGTACTAGACACTCATCCATCATTTGTGGATAGATATGATATCTTATTATAAACTCATTGACTAATCTCTTTATCAATGGGAACCAAAAAAATCCTTCCAGAAAATAATAAATAATATAAAAATTTGGATGCAACACCACATGTAAACTGTGAAATTCTAGTAAAACCTCACCATGAGTGCTCTATGGAACAAATAAAAATTAAATAAAATCAAATATGCATTCCCCGACATTATCAAAACCATATTAGACATCATCATGGAAAATATAATCACTCCATGATTCGGTATTAGGATCCCCAATATATTACACAACCATTAACAATACTATTGATGAATAAACAATTAATATATACATGCATGCTTCAATATCCACTTCTCTGAATCCATGATTCATAGAATCCAATTCTTCTATCACCACCCATTACGAATTTGACTCATGATTCATATCAATATTATATGTTAAGATAATATAATATATAATTCCATTCATGTTTCATAGTATATAAATAAACTCAAAATTATAATCTACTAAAATATATACCCACCAATTTTAACATAGGTTCATGTAATTATGATAAAATATATAACAAATAATTTTATTATCTAAAAAACATAATTTTTTCCATGTTGGTAATGTATCAATATATTTGGAATGAATACCTCCTCCAAATCCTTTAAATCACGAGTAACACAATTTCAACCATGGTAACATCACTATTATAATTAATAAGAAATTAAAATTTTCTCTAACATCAATAATCATATGAATCGTAGGTGTGATACATTATAGTATACCCCAAATGGAATCATATACTCACATAATATATGAATTAGAGTGTTAATAAATTCCACCTTCAAATAATCAAAATGTTAATTTCATTTACATAAAAAATAGTATACATTATTAGCCAAATAGGGCAAATGATTATATATATGAAATAACGTAGGTATAAACATCCTATAATACCATGAAAATTGAAAGAAGCTCCAAACATCATCAATAATATTTTGTGTCATCAATGGAAAAAAATATTTTAACATTAATGATTAAACTATAACATTATCCTTCTATGTAACATTCCACATGAATTGTTCATCACATATCTAAAATAAAAACTTATATAATTTTCTATAAATTGTGGAACACTTAACAACCTATTAAAAAATATATGATAATACACTAAATCCTCTTCTATATCCAAACAAGAAAATTTTTTCATCAGTTTTTTTGAAGGTGGAAACATGAATTAGTCTCCCAATTCATTCCCCAAAGGAGTTTATTAAAAAATAATGTAACATTACAATAAAGAGGTGTAAAGAGCTTACACCCAAATGGAAATGATAGGGATATAGAGAGATAAGTCATGTATCCCAAATACTCCTAATAGAGGCAGTAGTAACTTCATTCTGTCAAGGTAAGAAGATCCTCAAATGTTCAGTCAACAAAAATTTCAGATCAGGATTGTAGAGAAGAAATTCTATTATTTATGCGCTTCCAGGATAGCTCCTCAGAAAGGCAGAGCCGCTACCGAAGAACCGATGCAATGATCAAGAAACAAAGTATCAGAATTAAGCAGATCGATAAAAATAGAACTGGAACTGGAGCACTGAAGTAGGTGCAATGTAAATAGGATCTAGTTAGACATAGTCCAGACAAAGAAGTAGAAATTCATAGTTTCCAGATAATAAACAGAAAGATCATCTTAAGAAAATTTCCAAAGATCGTACAAGATAAAGACAGTAATATACTCCCATAATCAAGGACTTCTAGCTTCCACTTGACCAATAAGATGAGTAAGGGAGTTTTTTGAAACACCTTCTTAATTCGTTCATTGAATTTATCTAACATGATGGCTAAGTAAGTATCCTTTGAAATCTCTCCTCTTCTAAAATATTGATATAGGATTTCATCTTGAAGCTTCTTCGTAGATTTAGGATCTTCACAACAAGGCACATTATGTGAATTTCCCCCTTTAGCATGTTGTTGGTCCTCAACATGCTGAGTTGTGTAAGTGGTAGTGATTTCTTGTCTTGAGATTCCCAATGAATGTGTGACTATGGTACTTTCATGTTTAGAGTAGTCTTTGTGTTTCATCATATTTCTGGGGTTAAGGGTGATGAACCCATAAACATCAACTATTGGTTTTTCCCTTTCCTGGCCTTTCCTCACAAATAATACTATAGAAAACTGCTAAAAATAGTGTTGAAACATATAATTCACCAGTCCTATTAATACTGCTCGAGAAATTATAACCCTAAATTACATCTTGAAAAATAATATGTGTTCATAATAACATAATACTAAATTTATAATGTCATAATCATTAACAAACAATAAATCATTACCAATTCATAAATATATCATCGATTTCAAACTCAAACCGTCAAATTGGTCGATGAGATCATCAATATGTGTTAAAAAATAATGTTTCTTTTAACATATCTAGGATTAGATATTGGTAGTCTATGAAAGCCATAATATACCATCTATTTTATTGGAACATATTATTGGAGCATCTAAAAGATATATATTTGTTTATATAAATCCATTCTATAATAAATCATAATTTTGAATCCCTGACTCGTAGTACACTATTGTTTCCATTTAATTATCCTTAATCATAAGGGGTAAGTCACTTAGTTATAAATACATACAAAACTAAATTTCAGTTCTTGAATATAAAATAATCACTTCATTCTAGAAGTCATCAAAAAATATTGTAAAACTCTTGGATTTTCATTATCTTTCACCATATGTGTATAAATCATTATGCTCCCTAGGTGAAATGTAATATCATTTGGCTTAACTAGTCAATTACTAAAATTAGTATCACTTATTATTACAATTTCTACCTTATCACCTCTAATTATTGAAAAAATAATCATAGTAAAGTAAAAAAAATACACACGAGATCATTAAACATAAAATAAATTTCAATCATATAATTTAATTGAAGGGTCAAAATTTCTAGAAAAATACATCTTAGGATACTTTTTCATTTCCTAAAACTGGGTTACACTAATGATATACTTCTATCAACCTCTATTGATTACAACTATATTTTGCAATTACTCATTCTATGATACAATATTACTAAAAGATATAAAAACTTTAAAAGGATAAAATTTATAAATAAATATAAATATTTAGAATCAAGATAAATATATTTGATGGTAAAATGATAATAATTGATAATTTTATTACCACAAATCCCTCATTATTTTAATCATCAAAAAATTTTCATTCTAACCCATCATATATATATGATTAACAAATTTTTATACCACCATTTTATCATGTTATATTATGTGGTACATATAATCAAGTAATACCTCCATGTTAGATGCAACCTATTAAACCATGTGGTCCAAGAGGTCTGCAATCTTATTAGTTATTATGATTCTCGTTACGTTACTATTACTATGTCTATTTATGTAAATATTAGAATGGTGTGTCCACTATAATTCAAGGTTATTGTCCATATAATGTGGTACATAGATATTGGATATTATTTATACCACCATATATATAGAATAAATGTCTCTAGAGACACATTTAGTGGTGGGAGACACTTTGGAAAATTATTTTTGATCACTATAGAAATGATACTGATAGGTTCACATGAATGGATGGTGACCATAGTGGGGGGTTGAATAATAGGTGAGATTTTTTTCCTTTTCAAACAAATATTCTCACATACTTGTTCAAAAATAATATATAATCTTACATATATCATAATATAAATGAGTAGTATATTAGTTTTTAATGAGATTTTTTTCCTAATATTTGATACTTTTCTCCTAATGTATAGTGGTATATTTATTTATTGGCACATCACATCACATGAACCTCCATTTATTTGTTTATTTTTTATTAGATTCATATTTGATTGGTGTATTATTGATTATAAGTTGGTCAACCAAAAAATACAAATTTTCCTCATTCACACTCAATAATAATGTTGGTTCTGAAAATGAAAATTAATGTACAAGAGAGAGGGTATATCCTTCAACCTGATTTAGTTATGGCCCCAACATATATAAATAGATTACTATTTATAAAAATACTCCTGAAAAATGATTCCAAATTTTATTCAGTGACATTATTGGACGTCATAGAAATTATCTTCTCCCTCCTCCTCTATATAGAAATATACATTGGTATTATCTATCCTAATAATTTTTTTAAAAAAAACTCCAACAAAGTGTTATCTCAATATTTTATCTTTTAAAATAATATCTACACATAATTGTAACTCTAGAAAGTCATGTATGAAATTTGGACAATAAAATTACAACGAATTTATCCCCACGATTCTCATTCCCTAATGGTAATTAATCACCCATGTAGGATTCACCTGATTCCTTAAAATTGGTCAATGAGTTGTGTAATTTAAATCATTATTAATTTCATTAATGAATCCTCAGTAATTACCATTGATATTATTATTTATCTTTTCAAAAAATATATTGATGAAAAACATAACCACCTTGAGTTAGGATATTTCTAATATAAAAAACTCTATGTAATCAAAAGATTTAATATTCTTCATGTTCTTAGAACAATCGTTTCATCATATGTGGCCACCAAAATGATCTTATATGTCCTTTGAAACTATAATTTACCCTTATATATCCTAACTATGTTTTATTATATTAGTTTTTGAGATTTTCAGTTACACTATTGCATCACCTAATTAAACATATGTGTGATATTAGTTACTCTTAAAATTTATAGTGAAAACATGGGGTCATTATTATATATCATAGTATATTACTTGTTTATAACTTTGTGGGATCTGATATATTGGATTTTATCATTTATAAATTCAATGATTCTACATATTAAGTGTAAAATCAAAGTTACTTCTAAATTCCAGATATAAGTTTTCTTATGTATGAACTCTATCTCTCTTAGATAATCCTAGAACCTCTTTATAATATTATCCATCTATTTCATGAATCCTACCAAATTATGCACTAAATTTGATTCATCTACAATTTATTTAATATAATCAAATGCATTGCAAGAAGTTGACAATAATCTTACATATGACTGACAATATGCTCATTGGGATTTTTTATAATAATCAATACATTTAGGTTCCATTTCTTCTTCAATATACTCCATAAAAATCATCTCATCCATCAATAGTGATGATGAGAAATGTTCATTAAAAACATCTGAAATAAAATTGTGTATTATTTACATTATTATAAATAATGATAAATATCTTTTAAATGGTTTGTGTTATATCTCTATTTTAATTTATGCCTTATTTATAATTTTACACAATGTTCGGTTTATATTGTTATGTTTCTTGGTGGGTTTGAGGTTATTTGTATGATTAAAAAAAGAAGAGGCTTTTATGGTGGACTGGATACATTTAATGATATAGAAAACAAACCATCCTAGTAGTAGGTATCCATTGGACCATCGATGAGGCTCATGGGTAGAATTAATTATACCAAGAATCCACCAACCAGTCGGTTGGTAACTTTTTTAATTGATTCTGCCCAGTGTCCACTGGTCAACCATTGGCATCATTTAGGGCCAAGTAATTCCCAACATATTGTTTGGATTTTATTAAATCCAAACCTTCAATTTGGTCATTTCTTCTTTGTTCTATATTAATCTCCTTACCTTATCCTTGACAAAAATATTGATAATTGATTTATTGATAACATCTTTTTGTGATTTCCATAGTCTAAATGTTTTTCTATCATTAATAGAATCATCACCTCGATTCTTTGTATTGGCGTCTATGCATCAATCAATCCTAGATCATTTTTAACTACAGATCTTCTAGGTTGTGTTTGAAATATACCTAACATTGGTGTATTGTTTGTTATAGACCTTTTTTCTTTAATTATAAATCATATTGATTCATGAATGGTTCTAGGATTCATTGGTGATTTATTAGTTGGACAATTAACATAAAAATGGATCATTATTTTACCTAATAAAAGAATACCTTGACTATATAATGATATATATATATGTGTTTCCATCATATTTTTTGGTTGTCTCATGTAGCCTTGTGAGAACTATGTTTGATTCTTTGGTCATAATATTTCTCCATTTATAGCTAGGAGACATGTGACTCTATTTCTTCCATTTTACTTTTGAGGATTTTAATAACTACATTATTTTTTGTTATTTTTTATATTTCATGTTTACCTTGTATCATATATATTTTTCAGCTATCTTCTCAATTTGATCGTGAATGTTAAGCTAATTGGACAATCCCACGAGAGAGATTTTTTTTATTTGTTAAAATAAATTAGATTTACCCATTAAGGGGGATATATTATAAATTTTTGCGACTATACCATCAGTAGGGATGGCTCATAAAGTAGCAATATTTTCATTCAAATATGGATTAAAATTAGGTAGAGTGAGTCTCTTAACACCATTATTTGATATTGTTTTCTCATGTGATATAGTATTTATTATCCAAACTATTTTTACATTCATGGAATGATCAACTATATCTAATTAACTTGTACTAAGGTTAATTTTTAGTGACTTATTGATTCTTACACACAAACTATTGTTATACTACATTTTGATACATTAACATTACATTATTTTATTGAAATAAATAATACATTTAAAAAAATAGATTCCAAAATCCCATTATAGTTTAGTAGATTTGGAGACATGAAAACCTAATATGTAGTACATGAGTGAGAGATATTATCTCCTACAAGGTACATTATGACTTAAACCCTTCATAGAAACATCATACATATTGCATATATTTCTAGCCAAGGGAAAGGAAACATAAAAAACGGGTGTGCTCAGAATCTTAGGAATGGTAAACAATGAGGATATTTAAGCATAAAAATCAGAATAATGGTATTAGAACATGGTCATGAAACTTGAAGATAATGAACTATATATCAAATATAATAAAATATGAATTTGGGAAAAAATATTGATAGTTCATCAGATACGAATCATGTGGGAATCAAGAGCATAATCAAGGAATGCATAACATTGGAATAATACAAGAAATTTTGCAGACACATTAACCTGTAATATCATTCCCTATATGTTAATCAATATTGTCATAAATTATCTAGTCGCATCATAGGGACACCACATAATGGATGGATAAAACCCACATCCCCTATAACAGTCATTTCCTTATAAGGGAGCAGGTTTCCCCATCGTCCCATAGTGGATGGGGTTTCCCCTTATTCAATATGGGATTAAACCTATCCAAATTATTCACATAATTATATAATGATATATAAATATTTACCAAATTAATTGAAAGGATATAGTGGTCCAACCTTTCACATAATTAAATCATACATAACTGTGACACAAGATAACAAAGCATTCATTATATCATGAACCATAAAAAGTGATGGGTTTTATAAACATCAAAAAATGACCCATGAAATAAAATGGGTATCCAAAAAATGTCTATATATCATAACTAGTAGAAAATATGTAGTTTTTATCATCATTATATAAAATAATAACCCACAAAAAGAAGCATGATTCATAAAAATATAACATGTTGAAGAGAAATTGGTGTCATAAACATCTATCAATTTAAACATAAATCATTCAGGGAACATATATAAATTGTCCCATTGGATAATTTTCAAAAAAAGACACTGGTTACACAAATGGATTAAATATTATAAATAAAATAAATTTAAAGGATCCCTTAAAAATATTTCTTTAGGAAAATAATATTTCTAATTTAAAAAATAATATTTAATAACAAAAAAAATTATAATCTTTTTCTTAGCCAATAGCTTTGAAACCAAATAAATTAATATTTTAAAACATTAAAACATGTTTAAAATCCCGATTCATCGAAAATTGTCATATAATATAATTTAAAAAAAATTCATTTTATAAAGCATATATTTTTGAGTAAAACAGGATTCCCACTAAAAAGATAAATGAGGTAATATTTACATTAATCCATTTTCTGAACTATATTATATTCCAATGAGTGAAAAATGGTACTAATACATAATGAAATAATAAATAATTTCATGAGAAGAAAAACAATTATGTTCATTTAGGGATATATTTTAATATTTTATCAATAAAAGTTTAAACATAAACAATCCTTCAAAATGGTGAGATTCTTGCAATTAATGGTTACCACATGGTAACATTGAATAGTTCTCCCCGTGTAAGAAAATATAATTTATTGAAACTTAAAATATAAATAAAATAAAGCTCTTAATGATATACTATGTCAAATGAAAGTGTATTTACCTCATAAAAGAATATAGTTTCATGATAAAACATGTGTCTCGAAGGAGGCGAATTGAGAGAAAAATAACATGATGACTTGATAACTTTTGATCTTTAAAAACCCATTAAAGAGGTTTTTTAAAATGGTATGAAAATAACCATAAATTTACGTATAATAATCATAAAATAAATTTTTCAAAAGTATATAAATAGCTTGAAATAGATGAGTGCTAAATAAGGAATAAGGATCACATATATAAAAGTTATATGCGAAAACCCTTACCATTTTTCATAAATCACATTTTACTCATTCCAAAATCCTCATAAAATTAATATAAATTTTTATAAATCCACCATAGTACCATATTATTTTATTTAATACCATATATTTTTTAATTATGACTTATATTAACTATTTATTAAAAAATCCATGATAATATTATCTTTCAGGTAATCTCCACATTGCTTTACGTATATGGATTGAAATTTTTGATGCTACTAAATAGATAATTATTTATTTATTATAAATAATAATAACATGATATAAATATAATATATATATAATATATATATATAATAATCAAAAAATGAATAAATATAAAATAAAAACATTTTTCATTGAGATCATAGGCTGTACATATTCATGATCATTGTTTCCATTTTGTTGTGATTTTGAAAGGACAAAAGTAAATAAAATATATGTATATATGTATATAAAATTATTCAATTATAATTTTTATTTATGTTTTATCAAATAATATTACTAAACCAATCCTCAATAAATTTCATTTGAACTGAGAATGAATCACATCACTTTGCGGAGGTGGTACTCCACGCGTCCAAAAATAAAGTTATCATATTTACAAAAAATGGAAAGAATTGAGATATATTTTATATAACAATTAAATAATCATAAATGCATCAGAAATATAATTTATAACATCTAAAAATAGTATTTATATCACAATTATCACTAATGAGAGGTGTTAAAGGAATAAATGAATTACATTGTTTCGCAAGGTAGTGTCTGTTGTACACATGAACGGTAAGTTTTTACCCATTAGATGGATGTGTGTATGATGTAGGTAACACAATAGAAGAAAATATAATTATATTAAGGATACCAATTATATAATATAATAATTTATTCAGAATACATTTGAAGGATTAGAATGAGAATAAAACAAAAGAGATTTTGGAAAGGATGTTACCTCTTCTTTTGGTAACTCATTTTGGTTTTCCGAAAAGGGTTCACTCAGTGGGATTTCATCATATAGTGAGGCTACTAGGATGAAGGGAATTATGTTTGGAGAATATTTTAGCAGGGTTTAATTTTGGTAAAAATTGCTTGATTGGTATGAATAACTAAGGAAGAGGGGGGGGTGTTTTTACCTTTTATAATTGAGGAGAAGTGTCATTCAAATAAATATATAAAGGTAAACATTATTTAAATGTATCGTATCCATAATGTGAATATATTAATATTAATTTTTTTTAGAAATGAGTTCCCTAGGATTAAATACATCAATCTAGTTGTTTGGAATATGTTCTAGAATATTTTTCCATTTCATATAAATGTTTAAAAATTGACTAGACACATTTATCCTTAATTAGTGTAATTAATTATTATTACTTTTACTAATATTTTTTGGTCATAATCTATGTATAACTTTATAAGAATTATAAATTTTTATTATTGTAAATATTCATTTATTTTTTAGTAATTATAATCATATGGGTGGAAAAATTAATTTATAAATAATAGCATAGACATGTCGTGACAAAAAGTTTTAAATGAAAATTTTTAAAAGTATTAGATGTTTTAATATATACTTTCTTTGTGAAATTAGAAAAAATTAAATAAATTGAATTATTTTATGAAAAATTTATCTAATTAAACTATAATTGAAAATATAAATATATATACACAATATACATAAATATGATGAAAATTAGTTTTGAATTAAAATTTAGTATCTTTCATTATTCATCGAACAAATGCAGTTTTTCAAAAAAAAAACAAAAAAATACACCCAAAGATAATCTTGAATTTTTTATATAATAATATTTCATGTTTAATTTATAAATGTATCTAAAATTAAATTTATTATTGTTCAGATAAGGTCATAAAAATAGTTCAGTAAGTAATATATTATTTCCAAAAATATAAATAGTTTACAAAAAATTATATTTTCTTTCAATGTATTTTATTTACATAAATTCATAAAAAATAATATTCAAAACTTATTAATTAATATTATATAACTTATTTAAATTTGAATTTTATAACTATACAATATAAATAAATATATTATATTCTTTTAGAAACTCGGAGTTTCATATAATGCAAGTTAAGATGATGTTTTATGTAGCCCACGATTAATTTCATGTATTGTAGAGTGGATTTGTAACATGGGTAAATATTAAACTCAAAATATCAATAAAAATTAATTTATTTAAAAAAACAAGGGTTGTTTCATTATAGCCCCCTTAAAATGTATATATCTCTCAAAATTCATCATTTTGATACAAACAAATGAGGATATTTCTACATCATCACAGACTCAAGTAACATTGTATCTTTGTATAATATGTGGTTAATCTATAGAACTCTAACTATGTGAGTGGTGTTATTTCAAATAACATTCTCTACACAATCGTTAATTTCTAGTGGTTCTTTTTCATTAGAAGGATCCTGGTCAAGTGGTATGACTTATGAGTTCAGTATAAGGGAAGGATCAGGTCTATACTTTAATAGGAGAGATACATGGAAAAAATAATGGAATTGATAGATATTAGAGTATGGACCAAGTGATGGCCTACCATCCTGATATGATCCAGAATTTTAAAGGGATATATATACCTAAGGATAAGTTTCCCATTCTTCTTAAACCTCATAACCTTATTCTATGGATTAATTCATAGAAAAAAGTGCTAACCAACCTAAAATTCTAGATCATGTTGATGGTTATCAGCATAATATTTATACCAAAATTGATCTACCCTATCATGTATCCAAATGGTTCAAACCTTCCCATCCATTTCCATAGTAATCATAGGTCCCAATAGCTTTATTTCATTAACTTCTTCCAAACCCATCATAACTCTACATTTCTCGCATACAAGGCTTCAGAAGGAACCACCTTAATGATTTAGTGAGGGATGTATTTTTAATAAAACTAAATTAGATGAAGGTTTTCAACCCATCACCCTTTTAAGTCTATAAAAAAGGTCTCTACAAGTCTTATAGGGGTTGATTCATTATTTAGGAATGACCATCGGTCTGAGGATGATATGTCCTGTTGATAGTCAATTCTATATTAGGTAATTGTTGAAAACATCATAAAATCATTGACTTAAACCATATGTATTGATCAGATAAAATGGAATGTGGTTCCCTAGGAAACCATTAATCTTACTTGATGTATCCTCTGTAAATCTTTTATATAAATAATTCATTTATCATATCGATGAAGTGAGCAGACATAGTATGGTGATCGACTACAACCTTTATAAAATTAAACCATTTAGTGGTTTTGGGTATTCCAAAAACATAATCCATTGTAATATTATCCTATTTCCATATCAACATGGGTTATGGATACAACATCAATTGAGTTTTTTTTCATTCATTGTTAACTTGCAAGAATACCATGCATCAGGATACACTCTCTGTGATATCCATCTACATATCATCCCACAAGATGTACTTTTCAAGTGTCCATACATATTTTTACTTCTAGTATTAATAGATAATTATGATCTATGATATTTTTATAATATCTCCATAAAATATGGAATGAAAGTAACACTTATATGGTTATTAAACCTTGTAATTCCATCATGATAATGTTTTAACTCAGGATCATTTTTAGCCATAATTTTCATCTTTATATCGTTCTTGTATGCCTCTTTAATATATAATCGGATATTTTTTATCATTAAATTGACAAAGACACGATTATCTCTTGTATTCAGGATATATATATCAAATAATTTCCATATCCAGAAATATGGGATCATTTCTAATCCTCATTGTTGATAAGATAGAATAATCCTTTCGACTCAAATCATAAGCTATATTATTCACTTTTCATGGGTGGTAATTATTTTACCATTCATAATACCTTATCATCTTTATCCATCTTCTCTTGTTCAGGTTCAAATCCTTATATGTGAAAATATATTTAGAACATTTATGATGGGTACATATATCACACATTCCTACATATACATAATATGTCCATATCTTTAATGAAGACATTACCGGTTCTCACTCTAAATCATGTGTTGGGTAATTTTTCTCATGTATATTACACTATCATGAAAATTAAGTAATAATAATGTTATTATTAATATGAAAACATCCCAATAACATCTTGGATGCATAAATATAGATTAAAAACCATCTTAATTATAGAGTAATTGTAATAAACCAACCCTAGATATGTAGAGTCAGTGAATTATTACAAAACATTGGCATGATAAAAAATGATCAAGTCTCGAAAGACCGATTAGTTTAGTATCATTGGAAACACTAGATACATTTAGAAGTCATACATTACATTATAAAATGGAAAAGTACAATAACATAGGCTCTATATTCCGCACTCATGTCCCCTCAGACTATCCCTGCAGGTTATCCATAAAATGCATCTTCACATCCTGGGAAAATTAAAACATATAAAGTGATGAGCTTAGATGCTCAGTAAGGATAACAATATAGAAGAATCTTTCATAAGTAAGCACAAACATTTATGTCAATGTATAAATAAAACAAACGCCTTTTAATCTTGAACTTTAACATAACATGGAACAAAGAAAATGAAATAATGCCATTTGCTTATTCCCATGGATATTCTACTAGTTGAATAATCACATGAAATATCAATAACCACTTTAATAATGATATAATGCATAATTACAGACTATAATAACCACATAGTCAAGGACTTGTGCCAAGAATACAAATAAGATTTGGTCAAGACATTGTTCCAAGACACTAGTTTCACTACTGGAAAAATGGCATATACCCACAGTTCAAAACCGTGGGTATAGCCCCCAAGATCATGGGTATGGGATATACCCACGGTTTTGGGAACCGTGGGTTAGAATGGCGTCAGTATAGGTCCCTAGCCTATACCCACAGTTTTCCAAAACCGTGGGTATACGTGTTCTACCACCATGTCAACAAAACATTCCCAATTTCCATGGTGTCAATGGCTTTTACCCAAAGTTTCAAAATAGTGGGTATAGATCCAAAAAGAATGCCACAGGCAGGTTTCAATCCCACGACCTCTTCGCTGCAAAGTACTGTGTCTAACCACTACCCTACCATCAATTATGTGTATATATATAGGTCTTGAAAATTTACTTATACCCACGTTTTTCCAAAACCGTGGGTATAGGGGGTACCTATCCCCATGGTTTTGAGGAAAACCGTGGGGATAGATCCATTTTCAAGTAGTGTTTGTCTCAGGAGTCCTAACGATGCATCGAGGAGCTATAGTGGGCTCCACCCGTCACTTACTAAGTCCAGTTCATTCCTCATATGAACCGGTTTAAACATAACATAAACATTCATATTAAAACTAGAATACGAACTGTCAATACTTTATCCATAAAACCCGAATGGTATAAAAATAACACATCCATAGTTGAACATATCACAAAACCTTCAATACAATATGGATGTTTTGTATCGTAATAATTCATCTTCAAATAAGATCAAAATCCATCAAAAGATGTTGACATAGATGAAATCAAAACTATTTGAGAGAAATATATCTTTTTTTAAAATCATTTAAAAGTCACATAATTATAATATAAAACATTTAATTTGAAAATAATCTTATAATATTTTAAGGGAATCTTCAATGATGTTATAACAGCAGAAAATAGTTGCACCCTCCGTATAAGTTAAAAAAAGACATTCTTACCTTAATTTTGTTGAAAAGTTTAAAAAGGACGTTGTTAGGAACATGAAGGAATGATTACTTTATTAAAATCTTATAAAAAGTCAAACGAGGCTATAATTGAATTTAAACCATAGTCTATTAACTATTATATTTTTTTTGAAATATATTTTTATGAAACATGGATGTGGATGATAAAGAGGTAAAGGTAGATAATTATGTATAAACATCCTCGGATAATGAAGAGATTGTCAAATAAACCCTTAACATGTACTTTTTCATGGTCGAGGGTAGGTTAACCTCCTGAATAATTGTAAAATAATTGTTATTAAATTATACAAGAATCATATATATTAATATGATATCATATATGATCTTTTATCATTGCTTTATTAATAATATCTTTGTATTATCGTCGTTTCGGGTGTTAACTGATTAATTTTCATTTATATGCTTTGTTATGTAAGTGGTATATGTTATGGATAGAATGTATCTTATTCATATCCATAATTATATCATGTCTTTAGACATTATTTTTAATCGTCTAATGAAAATTAGTCTTAAATGAATATGATGGGGAATGAATATCATCACGTTCGTGGAGACGATAATCCGTACGTACGCACAAACGCTACATCCATTTCATTTTTGATTTTAAAAGGAATGAAAACTAAATGATACGTAGGTATATTATTATTCCATTATAATATAATATCTTATATATGTTACTTAATTTCATTAACTGCATCCCTTATACGTTCCATTTATGGTATGAACGAGTCATATCACTTTAAGGGGGCGGTAGTCCGCACTTCCCCAAATGATATTATCATATATATAAATATAACACGAAAAGAATAATGGTATGGTATAAAATGTAATTAAAGAATCTTATATATAAAATAAATATCATAAATATTATATTTAATTAATTTTTTATCATAATGGCCACCATAAGAGGTGGTAGTAGAATATTGAACAATCATTGTTTCGTGAGGCAGTAGTTCGCCGTCCACAGAAACATTATGCTCTATACCCATTAGATGGAGGTGTGTGTAAGTGTAGTTAGAATCCATAACATTACAACAACCTTGTATATTGAGAATACTGGTGTTGTTATAAAAGAAATGAAAAAAGAGATTTTAGGGGGTTGGAGAAGAAAAATAAAAGAAAAGAACTTAAAAAAAGATGTTTTCTTTAAATCAGGTAAATCCCTTTGGTTTGGACCAAAAGGACCTATTTAATTGCCTTCTACATAAGGTAATGGTTATATGAGTTTTATATGGATGTAGGGAGCTTAATTGGATAGATTTTTGATGAGACAAGGTCCCTGAGAGGTTTGTGGAATTGGTTAGAGGTGAGGGATTTTTTTAAGATGGAGGCGGGGCTCTATAAGAATGATTGAAAATATTAATTTATTAGATAATGATATTCGGTTTCTAAAGGTCAAAAACTCATTAAAGTTGAAGATAAGATTACTCATGATTGAAATGAAATCATCCAATAAGAATTGGATGGGTTTTTTATTTTATTTTAGTCTTTTTAATCTTGTTAATTTAAATCATTTATTAATGAGGTAAACACTACATCATTATTGTGTCATAAACAACTTCATTTATTAGATGTCTAAAATTATTATAAAATACCATGATATAGGAAATAGTTTTATCTATCTAATTAATATTTATAGTTGAAATTATAACATTTATAAATCTATGTAAAAGTTGTTTTACTAAAATATATATGCTTGTGTCAATTTTGTCTTTACTTTAACTTATTTAATATAAAGTGTCATTATTACTTACAAGTTGCTGCATGGGGTCCCAAAATCGACAAAAAGATTCACATGGCCAGACATGTATCATAAAATAGGGTTATAACATGTTTTAGAGTAATTTATTAATATTATAAAATTATTTTTTACCCATATTTACCGGATTTACCTTTTAACCATGGTAAATAAAATATTTACCGAACTAATTATTCAAAATGACTAAAAAAAAGTTACCTATTTACACAATTTGGACCTCCTGATTCTCAATATCGAATCCATTTTTCTAAATTCAAAACATAGAAGTGGAATAAAATAATTTAAAATTAATTCCCATTGACAAAACAAAAAAACGTTTTTTTATGAAATAATAACTATCAAAAGATAGACACTTGTTTATGTCAAATTTAAATGTGAAATTACTTATAATGACCTACATTGTATTAAATGATAAAAATATAATCTAATTATACTTTAAAACCATTAAAATGTATTATTTATCACTATTAAGTATTTATATTAAAAAGTTGTTTTTAATTAATATTTAGTATTTTTCGCTATTCATTAAAAACTAAATGTTTTCAGAAAAATACCAAAAAATCACCTTAATATAATATCGATACTCCGAATCCAAAAATAAAGTCCATTTTGAAGGATGAAATTCATAAAATTCTAAAAAGTGGGTATTTCTATTCATAATGATTACTTTGATTGGTCTTAGCGTGTTAGAATATCGAAGTTGCATACAATGAAAAATATTGCATTATTCAAAGGGAAACATGTCGTGGAAGATTGGGGTGTTACATTATCAACTACTTCAAATAAATTTATCCTTGAAATTTCTAGAATTTTACTATATAAAAAGACTTGGGTGGTTCTTCATCATAAGTTCCTCAAGTTCCCACATTGACTCTTCCATCTTATGGTTTCTCCATACAACTTTTACCAAACGATTCGTCCGATTTCTCAGTAGTTGTTCTCTTGTGTCAAGAACCTTGACATGCTCTTCACAATAAGATAGACCATGATCATAATCTAATTCCTCATAGGTGAGTACATGCGTTCGGTCGAGAATGTATTTTCTCAACAGTGATACGTGAACACATCGTGAACTTTGGAGAGATTTGGCGGCATTGCCAAACAGTAAGCTACAACCCCAATTCGTTCAAGAATTTCAAAAGGTATGATGTACCTGGGACTCTATTTAACTTTCTTACAGAAATGTATAACTCAATTCCATTGAGATACCTTCAAAGAAACATGACCTTTTACCGGAAATTCCAAATCCTTCCTTCGGTTATCTGCATAGCTCTTCTGCCGACTTTGAGATACTTTGATGTGGTTTGGGATTACCTTCACCTTTTCCATCGTTTCCTCCACCAGTTCTGGTCCTACGAGTTTTCTTTCACAAACATCATCCCAACAAGTTGTTATGCGACATCTCATTCCATATAATGCTTCATATGGTACCATATGAATACTTGAATGAAAGCTATTGTTATATGAACATTCTACCAGAGGTAAATATTGATCCCACATACATTGAATGTCAAGTGAACATGATATCGACATGTCTTCTAATCTTTGAAGAGTATGTTCTGATTTTCCATCAGTTTGGGGGTGTGCTCAAATGAAGATCAGTATCCAGGGCTTTCTAATGACTTTTCCATAATCTTGATGTAAAACGAGGATCACGAATCGATAGTGGTACTCCATAAAGTATTACAGCTTCATTAGTATATAGTCTTTCTAATCATTCAAGTGGAAAATCTTATCTTATAGCATGAAAATGTGCTGACTTGTTAAGGTGATCAACAATGACCCATATTGCATCATTCTTTCTAGGAGTCAATGGTAGTCCCATGACAAAGTCCATCGTAATATTATCCCATTTCCACTCTGGTATGGGAAGAGGTTTCATGACTCTTCCAGGCTATTGCCTTCTAGCTTTCACTTATTGACAAACCATACATCTTGACACAAAATCAGCAATATCCCTCTTCCTGTTGTCCCACGAAAAATGTTCCTTCAAATATCTATACATTTTGGTCCTCCCATGGTGTATAGAGAAATTGTAACTATGAGCATCATCCAACAATTCCATTTTTAGATCATGTATATCTTGAACACAAAGTCTCTTCCCAAAATTTCAAAATTCCATCTTCATACAAAAATTCACTCAGTCTCCCATCATTCACAGATTTAAACTTCTTTTGAAATTACTCATTATCTGTCTGAGAGATCTTTATCCTTTCTAGTAAAGAATGTTTGGAAACCATATAAAAAGTAACGATGTTTCACCTTCCATGGTAATTCCCATATCCATCATCACTAGATCCATGAAAATAGGATCCCTTTCAACTCTCATCTTCTCCAAAACTCCATAATCCTTTCTAATCAAAGCATCTTCCAGTATATTTTCCTTCCTCAGGTGGTAGTGTGTCGTGCAGTCATAATCCATTAGTAGTTAAATCCATATCCTTTACCACATGTTGAGTTCTTTCTATGAGAAAATATACTTCAAAATCTTGTGATCAGTATAAATCTCAAAATTTTCACCATATAGAGAGTCTCTCCATATCTACAAAGAAAATATTACAACTACTAACTCAAGATCATGAGTAGGATAGTTTTGCTCATTAATTTTTATCTATCGTGATGCATTGGAAATAACCCTATCATTCTACATAAGGACAGAACCAAGTCCTTTCATTGAAGCATCACTATAAATAGAAAAAATCATCATTCCCCGATGGTAGAGTCAAAATAGCTTCATTGATTAATCTTCGTTTCAGTTTTTTGAAAAATTCTTCACACTCTTTTGTCCAAACGAATTTATCCCCTTTATGTGTGAGCTTCGTTAAGGGGTTATCCAATCGGGTAGAATTATAGACAAAACGTTGATAATAACCTTCTAAACCAATAAAACCACGTACCTTGGTTATACTCATTGGAGTTGTCCATTCTTGGATTGCTCTTGTCTGATAAGGATCAACTAATATTCCATCCTTAGAGAAAATATGCACAAGGAAAGAAATCCCCTGTAGCCAGAATTCACACTTTCTAAACATCCCATATAATTCATGTATTATAAGAGTATTAAGAATAATGTGCAAGTGATTTTCATGATCTTTATAGATTTTTGAGTATACAAAGATATCATCAATAAGTAACACTAAAAATCATCTAGATATTCCATGAAATCTCTGTTCATTAGATCCCTGAATATAGAGGGTGCATTAGTCAATCCAAAAGGCATTACTGTAAACTCATAATGCCCGTACCAAGTTAGAAATGCTATTTTTGGAATGTCTTCCTTCTTCACACACAACTAATGGTATCCAGATCAAAGTTCAATCTTTGAAAAGTATTGAGCTTCATGGTTTTGGTAAAATAAATCATCAATGTGAGGTAGGGGATACTTGTTCTTTATTGTTATAGCATTGATCTCCCAGTAGTCGATATATAACCACATTGATCCATCATTCTTCTTTACAAAAAGGGCCGAGGCTCACCATGGAGAAACACTAGGGAAAATAAATCCCTTATTACTCAATTCCTATAGTTTTTTCTTTAGTTCCACTAATTACACAGTTTCCATTCTATAAGGGGTCTTCGATATGGGCCTTCATCCAGGAATTAAATCAATGGAAAACTCAATTTCTCATTCTTGAGAGTGTCCAGAAAAATCCTCTGGAAGCACATCAACATATTCTTTCACAATAAGTACATCCTCTATTTGAATATTCCTTTCCTCACACATAGTTATTTCATTATCTTCCTCCCCAATAATTGAATTTAGTTGAGCTACTGGGGGTGGATCTAGATAAGAATTAGTTGGTGACGATTCTTCTCTAAAGTTAAGGAGTTCTTTATCATCATCCTCAAAAATTGTAACCTCCTTCTTCTTACAATAAATCTTCACATCATGGTCTGAAAGACAATCCATATTGAGGATTATATCAAATTCTATCACGGGTATGACGATGAGATCAGCAGATAAAGAACATTTATATGCTCTAATGGGTATAGATTCACAAAACATGGTTGCGATGATACATCCCTTATGGGTTTGGACTGACAACTCCCTTGTTAAATAAAAATTGGAAATATCTAATTTTCTTATCAAACTGGGAAGATATGAAATAATGCGATGATCCAGAATCAAATAAAGCATTGCAAAAACATGAGGAAACCATTAAATTACCTACCACCATGTATTTCAGAGCTTCAACCTCAGTAGTAATGATTGTATAATCATGACCTTGATCCCTTTGCCTCTTCTAAGGTAATTTTTCCTGACTCATAGAAAATTCATTTGATTAATGTACCATCTCCTTATAATTATAGCATAGAACATCAGTAGCTTCTTTCTTCCTCTTGCAATCATGAGCTTGGTTTCCTTTTTCACCACACTTGTAACATACTCCCATTCCTTTTAAGCATGTACCAGGGGGTTTCTTCCAACATTTATTGCAGGATAGATATTCAACCATTCTTTTCTTCCCCTTGTTTCTATTTCAACAGTGATCAACAGATCTCATCTTGTCTTTCTTAACTTTAAAGTCATAAGACATAGAGAATTATTTTTTCGTCTTGATAGCACATAAGACAATATATTCGTACGATGAGAAGGGTTGTGAGACTAATGCTCGACGGAGAGAATGTTTTAACCCATGAAAGAAATGATAAATATTACTTATTGGGTTACGTATATAATCTACATCATGCCTCACTAACCTTGTATAGTTAGCCTCATACATTGCGACATTCTCATTCTTCTTTTGCCTTAGACTCAGAAATTTACTTTCCATATCTACTCGATGGTCAAGAGGAAAGTATTTTTATAAGAAAATCTCATTAAACTCAATCCATTCCATATTTTAAACATCATCATCTTCCTTTTTGTTTTGAAATAATGACCACCAATGATCAACATCTCCAGAGATGAGGTCAACTTCCATGACAACTTTTTCTCTTTAGCTACACCCTAAAGCCTGAAATATTTTCTCTAGGGAACTTATCCATTTCTCAGCTACCAATGGATTTTTACTCCCATTTAATGTTGGTGGTTGTTTCCTCAAGAATCGATATAACATTTATCCTCAATGTTGTGGATCAGGGTGCTCCATACGGGTAAGGTTATTATTTATAACCTGAGTGAGTTGTCCTAGTATGGTGATAAGCTGATCAGCACCAGTTGTATCACCATCTCCAATATAATTATCTTGATCAAGAGGAAAATACCAATATGGGGTTTGTGCATTGATACGGTTTCCATTACTTCCACTAGGTGTCATTTCTAAATAATGGCATAAAATAGATTAGTTTATCAATCTCAATACATAAATACAAACTTGTAAAACACTTAACATAAATTGAACAGTTAATGGATATAATCCATAATCAGAAAAATGTTATCATTGGGGAAGTGTGTATTCATAAACCTTTCATAATGGTTTGTAATGAAAATGAGAATTATCATAAGCATATCCCACAAGAGTTTCATAAAAAAGAGTGCTGCAGGGCCCGTTGTCATGCACTAGTTCCCGTTCGTGTCTATCTCAAGGTGGTGTTTTCGGTTTTTACCCCTAGGTACATCTGTGCTGAGCCACCTCTACCTTCTAGTATCCAGAGAGGGATGTATTTCATGGAAAACTCCCAAAATCACTACAATACCAAAATTCTAGGAAGTTCTTCTGTACTAATCATCATAGTCCATCTTAGGTCTATGTGCTCTAATCAGAGTTTATCAAAATCTAGCTTCCAAAGTTTGTACTAAACATCCTCTGATACCAACTCTATCGCCCCGACCCCAGTTACCTAGAGTCGGTGCATTATTACATAACATTGGCATGATCACAAATGATCATGTCTCAAAATACCTATTAGTTTAATAGATTTGGCAACACTAGATAAATTGATAAGTCTTACATTACATGATAAAATGGAAAACTACAACAACATAGTCTCCATAGTCCACACTAATATCCCCTAAGACTATACCTGTAGGCCCGTCATAAAATACTTCTTCACATCCTGGGAAAATAAAACATATAAAGGGGTGAGCTCAGATTCTAAGTAAGGATAACAATATAGTAGATACTTTCATAAGTAAGCATAAACATTTAAAGCAACGTATAACTAAAACAAAAGCCTTTTAAACTTGAACTTCAACATAATATGGAAAAAATAAAACGAAATAATTCCATTTACTTATTCACATGGGTATTCTACTAGTCTAATATTCACATGAAATATCAATAACCACTTTCATAATGATGGAATGCGTAATGCCAGACAATCATAACCACATAGTCAAAGCCTTTTTCCAAGACTACAAATAATATTTTTTCAAGGCCTTGTTCCAAGACACTAGTTTGTCTCATGAGACATACTGATCTATAGAGGATCTATATCATGCTCCACCTGTCACTTACTAAGTCCAATTCATTCCTCATATGAACAGGTTTAAACATAACATAAATATTCGTATTAAAACTAGCATAAAAAATGTCAATACTTTATCTATAAATAAAAAATGGTATAAAAATAACACATGCACATTTAAAAATATCAAAAAACCTTTAATACAATATGGATGTTTTGTATCATAATAAATAAACTTTGAATAATCTTAAAATCCATCAAAGGATGTTGACATAGATGAAATCAAAACTATTTGAGAGAAATATCTCTTTTTTTGAAATCATTTTAAAGTCACATAATTATAAAATAGAAAATTTACTTTGAAAATATTCTTATTAGATTTTAAGGGAATATTTGAAGATTTTATAATGGTCGAGAATAGCCGCACTCGCCGTATAATTTAAAAAATATATATTCTTACCTTAATTTTGTCGAAAAGGTTAAAAAGGACCATGTTTGGAAAACGATGGAATAATTTCATTATAAAAATATTATAAAAAGTCAAAGAAGTGTATAAATTAATTTAACCCATAGTCTAGTAACTAGTAAAAAGGTTTTGAAATACAATTTAAAGAAACATGGATGTGGATGATAAAGAGGTCCTAGTAGATAATTACGTATAAACAACCTCGGATAATGAAGAGATTGTGAAATAAACTCTTACCTTGTACTTTTCCTTGGTCAATGGTAGATTAACCTCCTATATAATGGTGAAATAATTTTAGTTAAATTATAAAAGAATCATATACATTAATATTATATCATATATGTTCTTTTATCATTTCATTGTTAATAATATCCTTGTATTATCGTCGTTTCAGGTGTTAACTGATTCGTTATTCTTTTATATGCTTTGCTACGTAAGTAGTATATGTTATGGATGGAATGTATCTTATTCATATCCACAATTATATCAAGACATTATACATTTTTTTAATAATCTAATCAAATTAGGCTTCAATTAAT
Organism: Viscum album; assembly: GCA_963277665.1. Lineage (NCBI taxonomy): Eukaryota > Viridiplantae > Streptophyta > Magnoliopsida > Santalales > Viscaceae > Viscum > Viscum album. Next base: position 830,596,175 of record OY728159.1, on the reverse strand, counting down.
ATGATGGGGAATAAATCTCATCGCGTTCGTGGAGACAGTAATTCGTACGTACGCACGAATGATCCATCCATTTAATTTTTGATTTTAGAAAAAATAAAAACCAAATGATACATATGTATATTATTATTCCAGTATAATATAATATATTATATATTTTACTTATGTTCACTAACACCATCCTTTATAAGTTCCATGTATAGTATGAACGAGTCATATCACTTTGTGGGGGCGGTAGTCAGCATTTCATCAAATGAAATTATCACATATATATATACAACATGAAATGAATAGTGGTATGCTATAAAATATAATTACAGAAGCTTATATAAAAAATAAATATCATACATATCATATTTAATTATTTAATTATTTTTACATCATAATGGCAACCATAAGAGGTGGTAGTAGAAGATTGAACAATCATTGTTTCATGAGGCGGTGGTTCACCGTCCAAAGAAACATTATGTTCTATACCCATTAAATGGAGGTGTGTGTAAGTGTAGTTTAAATCCATAACATAACAACAACCTAGTATGTTGAGTATACTAGAGTGGTTATAAAAGAAATGAAAAAGATATTTTAGGGGGTTGGATAAGAAAAATAATAAAAAAGAACATAAGAGGAGATGTTACCTTTAAATCAGGTAACTCCATTTTGTTTTAACCAAATGGACTTCTTGAAGCGACTTATGCCTAAGGTAAGGCTTATAGGAGGAGGAGAGGGATGTAGGGAGATTAATTGGGTAGAGTTTGGTTGAGCCAAGGGGCATGAGAGGTGTGTGGAATTGGTTAGATGTGAGTCCTTTTTATAAGGTGGAGGAGGGGCTCTTTACGTAAGATTGAAAATATTAACTTATTATATAATGAAATTCGGTTTCTAAAGGTCCAAAACTCATTAATGTTGAATATAATATGACTCCTTATCGAAATGAAATCATCCAATAAGAATTGGATGGGTTTCAGATATTATTTTAGTCTTTATAATCTTATTTATTTAAATCATTTTTCCATGAGGTAAACACTACATCATTATTGTGTAATAAATAATTTAGTTTATTAGATGTCTATAAATTAATAAAAAATACCATGACGTAGAAATATTTTTATCTTTATAATTAATATTTATAGTCGAAGATATAACATGTATATCTCTTTGTAAAAATTGTTTTACTAAAATATGTATGCTTATGTCATTTTTGTCTTTACTTTAAATTAATTAATATAAACTGTCATTATCATTTACAAGTGGCACCATGGGGTCCCAAAATAGAACCAAAGATTTCCATGGTCAAACATGTGTCATCAAATAGGGTTAGGACACGTGTTAGGGTAATTTAATATTATTATAATATTATTTTTTACCCTTATTAACTGGATTTACCCTTTAACCATGGTAAATAAAATATTACCGAAGTAATTATTCAAAATGACTAAAAATAAAAGTTACCTATTTACAAATTTAGACCTCTTGATTACAAATCTAGAATCCATTTTTCTAAATTCAATACACAGATGTGGTAGAAATTAATTTAAAAATAATTATCGTTGTCAATAAAAAAGCGTGTTTTAATGAAATAATAACTATCATAAGATTGACACGTGTTTATGTAAAATTTAAATGTGAAATTTCATATAATGACCTAAATTTTATTAAATGATAAAAATATAATCTAATTATACTTCCAAACCATTCAAATGCACAATATATCACTATTAATTATCTCGATTAAAAAAAGTTGTTTTTAATTAAAATTTACTAATTTTCATTATTCATCAAAATATGAATGTTTTCAAAAAAATACAAAAAAATCAACCTAAGCTAATTTCGATACTCCGAATCCAAAAATGAATTCCATTTTGAATGATGAAATTAATAATGTTTTAAAAAGTTGGTATTACTATTCATAACGGCTACTTTGATTGGTCGTGGTGTGTTAGAATCTCGAAGTTGTGTACAATGCAAGATATTGCATTATTCAAAGGGAAACATACCGTGGAAGCTTGGGGTGTTACAGTAATGTATGCACTACTTATTTTTATTAACATCCTTTGAGTTTCTTGAAATTTTCCTTCTATTCATCTATTAAAGGGAGCTTGGAAATATTTTTAATTAACATGGTTATAGGATTATTTAACTATGAGAAATTATCAAAAAATCACATATAATATCTAGAGGAACTATGAAATCTATGGATCATAGTGACTATGGTTTGTCTAGTCCAAAATTAAATATCCTCCATCATTGATGGATGTAATATTATACAATATCATGAGATAATTTCACAACCAATTGAAACCATTTTCATCCATAAATCACTCTTTGAATTTTTTTTGTACATTTTCCTTTTACATAGGGTTTTACTGAAATTATCATATGGTATTTATGATGCTACATTAACTTTGAATAGATGAGAATATAATATAAAAATACTACCAAAAATTCATCATGGTAATGTATGATGAAATAATTCTTCAAATCCATAGTGAAAGTCAAATAATTAGTAAGACTAAAATGAATAACTATATATTTATAGTTTCAATACCATTTATGGAATTATATATTTGGTATATAATTATTATTGACCAAAATTTGATGACATCAAAAATAATGGCGAATCATGGAAAAGTATTAGTAATTGTGTAGTTGATCAAACAATTCGTCAATATGGGTAATAAGATACTTGTTCTCCATCATGATCTTGTTTAACTCATAATAATCAATTTAGAGTCACATTTATCCTTATTTTTCTTAAAAAATGAATATGAGGAACCCAAGGTGACACACATGGATGAATGAATCACATATCAAGGGTTTCATGGTCTTTCTCCATCATTTATTTCAACTCAATTAGGTCTATTTTATTTTGTGTCATTCAAATTTGTGTGGAACCTAGTATGAGATGTATCGAGAACTCAAATTCATGTTTTGATGGAAGGAAAATAAAATCATTTATAAAGACAAAAAAATTCCCAAAATTGGAATAAAATCAATGAAAATTTTATTTCCAACCATTTTCTATAAACATCGCATCTGAATGGGAATCAGGACCCATGAAATGGATTGGAGAAATTATAATAAGTTTATACATACTATCACATTGATATACAATAATATTTTGGTGTGAAATATCAAACATAACTTCACTTTCTTGATAATTGATGATGGATTTACTTAAATAGGGAAAATCCATGCCTTAGATGACAAGAAATACAACCAAAGGAATAATACAATGTTTTATAAGAATTACATTACAAAAAAAATTCAATTGGATAGGATTCATAGAATTGAGACGCAATCATCCTTCTATTAGGGGTTATCATTTCTAATTACACATGTAATATTTACGGTGGAATATCAATATCATTATATAATTAATGAGATATGAAAGTGTGGATAGATACATTATAATATAAGTTATTAGAAGTTATGGTGTTGATTATAAGGGTTCCTTTACCCTTGTTGTTCTCGCATCCCTCCTCAGAAATAACAATCAAATGAGATTTCTCCTTATCCCAAGGATTAAGAGGTTGTTGATGCTAATGTTCATCAGTAGACCCTAGTTTTGGTAATTTTATATCATTAATAATTATCTCCTTATAATTTATTTACCTATCTATCGGTGGTTTTCTGTGCTACTTTCCCTTTACTCGAAATTGTATCCAACTTCTTCCCATTAGTTTTTAGTAAATGTACCATTGGTTATCCCTTAAACAATTAAAACATTTATTTTACAATGTTATGTAATTTCAACCATTCTTCTTTCGTCATGTAGATCATAAAATAATTTTCATCTTCTTCTCTCCATGGATTTTATATTTTCCTTTGAACTTCGTCTTAAATTTCATGTTAAGACCATGAGATTGATATAAAACTCTAACCTCTACTTCCACCTTTATTAAAGAACACAAAATTTATTCATAACTAGAATGGATGCTCCTAGATATCACCCTTCTGATCATTGGATTTAAAAAACTAAATAATATATCATCCTAACTCTATGGTTAGATGATAATACCATATGTGTACCTCACAAGTCATGTGAAATATTCCTTGTAGGTCGCAAACAGATTCATCATACTTTATCTTTATCTCAAGGAACTATCTGTCAATATTTTTTTGAAGAACATTACAAAAATAATTATTGAAGAATAAGCAAATGAACACTTATCAATACATGGATTCAATTTCATCTTTTATATATATATTCTAGATTAGAGTCCACAAGTTGTCTAATTCAGCTTGTAAATGAAAAATAGATTAAATGAATATCTCATTTTTCGATCAATGGAGGTTGGGAAATATCATTTCTATGTATCTAATCAATTTTTGTGCTACAAGTGGATCAGGAGACATGCTAAAAGATGGTCAAAATTGTCTCATTATGGGATAAATAGACATTTTTACCTTTTTTTTCTCATTTTTATGTCTATAATAATTCATATTATGAGTAATATGTGTGAGAATAGAATATAAATTTTTCAATCCATCCCAAATAGCATACATTTGATTAAAAAAACAATCATTTCACTATTCATCCCAATCACCAAAAATTTTGTTCCTTCAGGATCCATTCATTGACTAAACCAAAAAAATAGGGAAATAAATAATTATTATGTGAGGAACTAAATAATGATGAAAAAACCCTTATAGGATGTTTTAATTATTAAATAATATTTAGTGTGTCATAACATATTTTTATTCATAGATAACATATATTTAAATGCATCATGATGGTTCGTTAGGTGTTTTTCAATTAAAAAAGAAAATCCTCCAGGTGTTACAAACCAGTTGTTCATCTAGGCCAAATTTATTAAACCATTTCTTGATCTATTCTAGGTCAATAAATTTTTTTGGGGATTTTCCTCCTATTTACAGTTGTTCTAGAGCCATAACAACTTTTAGTACCCAAACATGGATGTATTTATAGGAATCAACTTTCTATATCTTTTTCCAAAATGATGGGAAATTTTTCAATTCATATTTTCATCTATATAATTTTCCATAGACACGTCATTATGTTTCTCACAAAGTGTTTCTCATCCCAGTTTCTAAAGGTTGAATATACATTTTCTCTCATAACAACTATTAAGACCTTTACTTTTAATGCATAAACATTACATCATTCTAGGAGAATAATTATTATATTACAAAAATTGACACGCAAAGATCGTATTAGATTAGATACATTGGAAACATTAAAACAAGAAAATTTTTACATAAGTAGGCTACATTATCTCCAACTAGTTTTCATGACACACACCATTCATAGACACATCATAAATTCTTCATATAAACATAACTAGTAGAATGGACACATAAAAAGGTGTGAATTCAAATGAAAATTAAGGGTAAAAAAGGGATATATATTTAAGATTATACATGACAATGAGGGTATGATATCATGATCATGGCATTAAAAGATCATACCCTGTATATCAAATATCATAAATATAAATCAAGTCATAATGATTGGTAGTTCATAAGGAATGAATCAAAATGGAATCTGGAGAATAATCCATGAAACTATATGATAGGAATAAGACATAGAATTGCTAAAGACACATTAAGATGAAATATTATTCCCTATAAGTTGAGATGAATTTACAAAAACATATCAGTGAACATCATGGGGCCTACACCTACTGGGTGGGACACACCATAATCCTCAATTGTATTAATTTTATTATAAGGGGTATGGATTGCCCATCTTTCCATAGTGGGTCATGTTTCCACTTCTTCCATAGTATATTCAATATGTTGACTTTATTATATAAATTTTATCATGAGAAATAAATAATTACAAATTGAATTGGATGGATATATAGATCTCACCCATCAGGTAATAAAATCATACATACATGTTCCAAAAGATAATAAGACAATCATCATATCCTAACATGTAAAAAATAGATGGGAATGATGAACATCAAAACATATCCCATGAAATTGAATGGGTATAATTAACATGTCATCATATTAGGTCCTATGGAAGAGAGATATAATTTATATTCCTTCGAAAAAAAATAATAACCCATGAAAATAATATGGTTTCATAAGTATATAACCCATGGAATATGAATGTGTTTCATAAACATCATGTTATAAAAATCTAACGCTTTTATGAAAAGAATATAAATAGAACCATTTGGTCATTTCCCATTAAATTAATTATTAACACCAACATGATTTATTTTATAAGGAAGACAATTTTGAAATACCTTTTAAAAAAAATTCATGAAAAAAACATTGTTTCATCCTTGTAAAATTATTTTAAAAATGATAAATAATTTATCATAACCAATTTCATTGAAAATATATTTTTAAACTTAAAAATTTAGATTTTAAAACCATAAAACATTTTTAAAATAAATTTTCCTTTAATATAATGTTAAAATATAATTTTAAAAATATTTTCGATAACTTTTTTGAAAACAATTATTTTTGAATAATAAGGTTTCTGACAAAAAAGATAAATGATGGTAGATTTTAGTAAAAACGTTTCATAATTATCTTAATTACTAAGGAGTGAAAAAATGATAATAATACAAGAATAATTCATAAATACCTATAGGTGAAATCTTTTAATCATTTTTCTTGAGGGATTGAGCATAATATTTCATCAATGGATCATTATAACAAACAATCTTGATAAACAATGAGATTGTAGAAATAAACTCTTACCACTTGGTACCTTTGAACAATACTCCCCATGTAATAAAATAAAATTAAATGAAACATAAAATATCAATAAAATTATTTTATTCATGAAATACCATGAAAAATGGAATTATATTTTCCTCATAAAAGAATACTGGTGCATAGCAAAACATGTGTCTCTAAAGAGGCAAATTGAGACAAAACTTCCTTTCTGATCCACAATATTTAGAACCGTAAAGCCCTATAAAATAAAGATAATTAAATTTATGTAAAAATAAATAAATAAATGTATAATTATAATATAATAAATTAATTGTATTTATTTACACCATAAAAAATGAATGGTTAGTAATGCATAAGTCTCATAGAGGTAAAACTGAGATGAGAAAACACTTACCTTATGTCATGAATCTGGCCGTACTCATTCAAACCTCATGTATGAAAAATATATGTTTATAAAAAATCTTATGCAAAACCATATTATTATATAAAATATAATATATTATATAAGGCCCCATCCTTAAACCTTACTTAATATTGAGTTATTACAGGATTACACATTGAGGATCTTTTCAGGTTTAGAGTTTTAGTGAATTAGATCATGAAACTTGCATTACATTCCACATTTAAATAAAGTGGTTACATAAAATACAGTATTCATTCTTCCCATCAACGGAAGCATATTTAAAATAAAACATGGATTCTTTCTTGACACATCCTTGACACTATCATCACATCATGTACCTTTCCCTTGACCTATGAAAAACATTTCAAAAACTTGGGATGAGCATAAAAATCTCAGTAAGGGTTATAAAAATATGGAAAGTAAACATGAGTTCATATATACATAAATATTAAATCATACATTACCCATAAAACATAGGCACTTTAACATACCTCATCAAATCATGAATAAATCATAGAAATCATAAGACATAAAAGGTAACTTGAGGCATTCATAACATTCTTACGTAGGTAGTTACCCTCTTGGTTACGTTAGGAATACCCACCATAGTATATTCCATAAATCTCTTCGGAAAAACCTTAACGTTTCAATCCTTCGCGTTACCCAATGCATTGGAGAGCTATATCGGGCTCACCCGCCCTTAGTTTATCACGGAACCACCCGTTTTCATAACAATGCCCAAGAACCATAACATAAACGTATCACATAAAACATGCATAAAGGAAACATAACATTTCCACATTTCAATCACAATATAACATTTTCGTATATTGAAATAATGAATCCATTCAAAAAGAAACCATTTACAAAACCATTTAAAACATTTAATAAAGATTTTTTTGAATCAAAGTGTCCCATACCACCTTGAAGCTTTTAAAATTTTAAACCATTAATATCCATATAAATAAATCCTTAAAACCATTTTGAAAACATAGATATTAATAAGAACAAATAATTAAAACATTTAAAGCGATATTTTCGTTAAAGGGGTTTTACCAAAATTAGAGACACTTGAATACAATAATTGAGGAATAACATTTAGTCAGAATTTTATAATATCATGAGAATAAATTTATTCATGATATAATATTCCAAAGGACAGTATATACACCATATAATAGTGAATTGGTGCATAACAACAATGAAGTCTCAATAGAAATGTCAAATGTGATGAAATCCCTTATAAAGAAGGTATCCTTAAATTAAGGATAAATCAATCTCAAAATTGTGTGTGACAAATATAAATACACCCAATATAATTGGATATTAAGTGTAAAACAATAAAAGGTCATTAACACATATTCAAAGGATGACATATTCAATAACTACATGATGAACCCAAAGAAATCGAAATTGGGTTAAAAAGTTCCTCTGGTAAAATTCGACAGCGTAACGGCATCACTTCAAAATTCAGAAAATGAGTTGATGAGAGATAAAAAGGGCATCTCATCACTTGGACATAAAATTTACATCAATAAGGATATAAAATAACATATCCCAACATAATATTAGGTGAATTAAAAGGCATAACAAAAGAAGTCTTTTAAAAAGAGGGTGAAAGGTCCCCTTACCGAGTTGGGTAACTTTCGAAACGTACACCCCATGTAAGAAGGGTCATAAAATGAAGATGTGAATACCCATAAATGAAATTATACTACACAAAGTGTATAATAATGGGCAGTACATACACCACTCAAATGAAATTGTGGCAAATGTAGCATAAATCTCACGGGAATAAAAGTGAGATGAAAAATCCCTTACGAAAACTCGGCAGCCTAACGGCGCCACTTAAAACGTACAAATATGGATTGATGAGATCAAATAGGGTATCTCATCATATTAAATTAAATTTTATAGAAAGAGGAATATAAAAGAACGCCCCCCAACATAACAAAGAGGAGCTTAAAAGAAGTGACATAAAGGAGAGTACTAAAAAAACGAGAGAGGTTAGATCTCTTACGAAAATTCGGCAGCCTAACGGCGCCACTCAAAACTTCCAAAATGGATTGATGAGAGAGAATAGGGTCTCTCATCACATGAACATAAAAATTACATTAAGAGTAATATAAAATAATATCCCAATAACAAGAAATGTGATCTTTAAAAGGAATGACATAAAAGAGTGTACTTAAAAAGAAAGAGTGGAGTAGGATCCCTTACCTCGGGTCCGACATGACTCGATCATTCTTTAATCTCCTGAATAATAAACATGAGTTAATTTCTACTTCCTTAAGAACCTTTTTCAAGTTCATTATTCCTTTTATATCACTTATTAACAGGTCATAAACATTATGTAATCATTTAAGTTAATAATATTTTTTTGTCGATATTTGGTTCTTAAGTCGAAAGTGGACTTCTTACAATTACATATTGTTCGTGTGGTCAAGGGTTAATTATGTCCAGATTTGTATTAATGATGTAGATATCATATATATCATATATATACAGTATATTCATGCATTTATAATATTACATGACATTTAGAGTTAAGAAATGAAATGCACCGTTCATGGAGACGGTAAGCCGTACGTACGCATGAACGCTACTTCCATTTCTATTTCATATTTAATGGAATTAAAACATAATGAAACATAATAGTATTTTAATTAAAGTATGGTATCATTTATAATATCATTAAATATATCCTTTATACGTACCACATATGGTATTAATGAATCAAATCACTTTGAGGCGGCGGTAGTCTGCACTTCCTTAAATGAAGATATCACGTTTACCCATAATGGAAACCAAAAAGTTATGCCATAAATGAAAAATACAGAAGCTTAAGTAAAACATAAACATATTAGATATCATATATAAATATAGTGTAATCTTAATGGCCGCCTTTGAAGGTGTTAGAAGATTGTTGAACAATCATCGTTTCGGGAGGCGGAAATTCACCATCCACGGAAACAGTATGTTCTTTAACCATTAGATGTAGGTGTGTGTATGTGTAGCTCAAATCCTTCTTATAACAACATACTATAATATTTAATATACTTAATTTGTTAGAAAATAAATGAATAAAAATAGTTTAGTGGGTTGGAGAAGCAAAATAATACAAAAGGACACAAGTGAAGACATTACCTTTAATTCGGGTAACATCCTTTGATTTGAGCTCAAAGGATTCCTTGGAAAGGATTCTGCCCAAAGTGAGGCTTCAAGGAGTTAGAGAGGGGTGTGGAGAGATGAAATGGGCAGAGTTTGGCTGATCCAAAGGCTTGAGAGGTCTGGGTAAGGAGGTAGAGGTGGGGGCCTTTTAGAAGAGGAGAGGAGGGGCACTCTTGGAAAGTAAGGAAATGTTACTTTATTTGAAAATGAGTTTCGGATTTAAAAGGTCCCACATTGATATAATTCGTGGATAAGGTGATAAGGGTTCAAAATCCATCCATCCAATAGGTTTTGGACATGTGTAGGTCTTATATATTACCTTATCATTCCATTTTATTTAAATCGTTAAATAATGAGGTCATCGCTGCATCATCATGATGTCATAAGTAATTTAATTTATTTAATGTCTAAAAATTATAAAAAAACTACTATGATATAGGAAATATTTTTATCTTTTCAATTACTATTTATAGTTAAAAATATGACTTGTATAACCACATGTAAAGATTGTTTTAGTAAAACATCTCATGTTTGTATCATTTTTACTTTATCATTAAATAAAAAGGTATTTATGTCATTTTCCAACCAAAGTGGCTCCATGTGGTCCCCAAGTTGACCCATGGATTTTATTGGTCGGCCATGACACATCCAATGAGGGTTGGACATGTGTATAGGTCATTTCATTTTATTAAAACATTATTCTTACCTTAAACTACACTAATTACCTCTAATCGCGATTAAAAACTAAATAAGTTACTATTCACCAAAAAAATCATTTTAATCCCATTGAACGACATTTTTCTTCTTAATGATAACCATGTATGTAGGATTTTTAAAATTCAAAACAAAAAGGTGGAAAAATTTCATTTAAACGGAAAATCAGTTTTTATAAGTACCACTTAGTGGTTTCACTATTCATCAAAAAATGAAGTTTTTCAGAAAATTACCAAAAATTCACCATAAGCTATATTCAATATTCCAAATTCAAAAATGATGTATATTTTACAGAATTAAACACATATAAGTTGAATTAATTAATTTAATAATTAATTCCCGCTGTCTAAACAAATAGCGTGTTTTTATCAAACAAAATTTATCAAAAGATTGACACAAGTTTAAGTCCGATTTCAAAGTGAAATTAATTTCATCGATCACTATTGGATTAAATGGTAAAAATATATTGTAATTTCACTTTAAAACCAATTCCAATGATAATCTAATCACATAAATAAATTAGATTAAAAAGAGGTTTTGAATTAAAATACAACATATTTCACTATTCATTAAAAATTTAACTTTTTCGGAAAAATACCAAAAATTAACCCAAGTTAAATTTCAATGTCCCAATCATAAATAATAAGTTTATTTTAAAAAATATAGCTTAAAATTTTGTCAAAAGTTTTATTTAAAAAAAATGGTTTTCCATCAAAAGGTAGTAAAACAATCTTTTAAAAATACTAGTGTATTCAATGCTTAAGATAAGATTCATTTGTATTTACAGCCTCTAAAATTTATTGGATAAAAGTAAAAACATTTAACAAACATATATAATCATATTTTAGTTATTCTTATTCATTCCTGTCAATACAACGGCTAGGCGTTAACTACCATTTAAAATAATATTATTTTATTATTAGAGTGAAACGTAAGATTTCAAAGGAACTCGTTGTTGCATATTTGGTAAGTCATCGAGCATAGAGTTCCATTTAAATTAATATTGAAATTTTATTCACAAATAGGGATAAATATAAAAATGTCATATTCTTTATTAACCTGGGGTGTTACATCCTTCCTCCCTTTTGAGAATTTCATCCTTGCAATTTTTAAAATTGAGCTTGGAAACATCCTTGAAATTCCCACATCGGAATAAGAGTCGGTAAAACAATCACTTTAAAATAAAGGAAGATAAGTACAGAGGTCACCTGAGTTAACCCATACTAGGATTCCATGTATAAAAACATGAACATGGATGAAAAATCAAAGGGTCATGTTCTTGAGGGAGAGTGATAGTAAACATGTCCAGGAGAAAGTTAACCACAAGAAAATCACAAACTTGTGATGGGTTAAACAGTATTCGATTCCGCAGTAGGAAAAGTTAATAGAAAACATTTTTGTTTTAAGTTAATTTTTATTGAGGAATTTATTCATAAGGAAACATAATCACTTATCATGTTGACTTTCAACTATTACTAGATTCCTTAACCAAACTCATATTTTTTTCCAAAAGACGAGTATTTAGGGAGACTTGTTCGCATTAAGAGTATTATAATCAACTTCTAGAGAATCACCTAATCCACCAAAGAGAACTATATACTTCCCATATCATTAGACCTTAACCAAAACCAAAACCAAAATGGTTAGTACAATGTCAGATAATCCAGAAAATGATAACACTTTAAAAAGAAAATCTATGCTTAATCTACAAAATTTGTCCAACAAAACCCAAAGTTCAACGAGGACCATCTGATAAAAAAAATTTCCATAAAATTCTTCAATGTAAACCAATCTATTATTGAAACTCAAATACTTGAAGGATTTAGTCACATAGTCTTCCAAGTAAAATCGTAACATTTATCTCCAAACAACATCAGTTGCTCCTAAAGTCTCGTATTGAAAAGCAATTAACCTAATCACATATCCTCCATGATAGGTTATTCATTTTCATAAATAACCCAAAATAAACTTACTCTTAATTCATAAAATCTTATAACTAAAAATAATCAGTCAAACTAACCAGGGACTTCACATAGTCCAGTGGTAGGCGATAAATACCAGTCGCACTTTTGTTGTGGGTTCGATTCCCACAGCTTTGTCCGATGCGACGGGTAGTCACACGGTCTGCATGTTGTCCTTTTTCCAAAACTATATAATTCTCAAATCATTCCCCAAAAAGAGATAAAATCATCAAAAATAACCATAACATAATTTAACCTCAATTTTTTCTCATGGATTTCACTTCCATCATAACATATAGTAACCGATAATTACCTCAAAAGTAAGGATCATATAAACTCTAATGGTTACCTGTATAATTATTACATGAACTTCCACATCGATTGGTCATCTCATACATGATGCATTAAAGATCATACCAAGGTTCAAGTGGTTGATCATGACTCCTTGATAGTTGGTTTAGAACAACCACGAGTTTCCTCATTGAATCCCCCATTTTATCTAGTATCTTAATCATAGAACCACAACAGTTTCCTTCAAACTTGTTGTCTTTTTGGTGCCTACTAGATCCATCCATTCACTAAAAACAGAAATTTCAGTGTGAGTATATCAACAAAACCATCATGTACTAATGAGGAAGGTAAACACTTACTCATTCACTTTATCTAAAACATGGAATCTTTCTAAAATCCTAACCATTATGGTAATTCCACTTATGCTTAATGAATACCCTAACCTCTAAAGTTATCTAAACCTCCCTTTGATACCAACTATAAGGCCCCAGCCTTAAACCTTACTTCATCTTGAGTTGTTACTTGATTACACATTGAGGATCGTTTCAGGTTTAGAGTTTTAGAGAATTAGATCATGAAACTTGCATTACATTCTACATTTAAACAAAGTGGTTACATAAAATACAGTATTCATTCTTCCCATCAATGGAAACATATTTAAAATAAAACATGGATTCTTTCTTGACACATCCTTGACACTATCATCACATCATGTACCTTTCCCTTGACCTGTGAAAAACATTTCAAAAACATGGGATTGCATAAAAAGCTCAGTAAGGGTTATAAAAATATGGAAAGGAAACATGAGTTCATATATACATAAGAATGAAATCATACTTTACCCATAAAACATAGGCAATTTAACATACCTCATCAAATCATGAATAAATCATAGAAATCATAAGACATAAAAGGTAACATGAGGCATTCATAACATTATTACATAGGGAGTAACCCTCTTGGTTACGTCTGGAAAACCCACCACAGTATATTCCCTAAATCTCTTTGGAGAAACCTTAATGTTTCACTCCTTCGCGTTACCCAATGCATTGGAGAGCTATATCGGGCTCACCCTCCCTTAGTTTATCACGGAACCATCCATTTTCATAACAATGCCCAAGAACCATAACATAAACGTATCACATAAAACATGCATAAAGTAAACATAACATTTCCACATTTCAATCACAATATAACATTTTAGTATATTGAAATATTGAATCCATTCAAAAAGAAACCATTTCCAAAACCATTTAAAACATTTAATAAAGAGATTTTTGAATCAAAGTGTCCCATACCACCTTGAAGCTTAAAATTTTAAACCATTAATATCCATATAAATAAATCCTTAAAACCATTTTGAAAACATGGATATTAATAAGAACAAATAATTAAAACATTTAAAACGATATTTTGGTTAAAGGGGTTTTACCAAAATTAGAGACACTTGAATACAATAATTGAGGAATAACATTTAGTCAGAACTTTATAATATCATGAGAATAAATGGTTTCATGATATAATACTCCAAAGGACAGTATATACACCATATAAGATTGAATTGGTGCATAACAACAATGAACCCTCAATAGAAATGTCAAATGTGATGAAATCCCTTATAAAGAAGGTATCCTTAAATTAAGGATAAATCAATCTAAAAATTATGTGTGACAAATATAAATACACCCAGTATAAGTGGATATTAAGTGTAAAACAATAAAAGGTCATTCAAACATATTCAAAGGATTACATATTCAATAATTACATGTTGAACCCAAAGAAATCGAAAGTGTGTTAAAAAGTTCCCTTGGTAAAATTCGACAGCCTAACTGCATCACTTCAAAATTCAGAAAATGAGTTGATGAGAGATAAAAAGGGCATCTCATCACTTGTAAATAAAATTTACATCAATAATGATATAAAATAACATATCCCAACATAATAGTATGTGAATTGAAAGACATAACAAATGAAGTCTTTTAAAAAGAGGAGGGTGAAAGGTCCCCTTACAGAGTTGGGTAACTTTCGAAACGTACACCCCATAGAAGAAGGGTCATAAAATGAAGATGTGAATACCCATAAATGAAATTATACTACAAAAATTGTATAATAATGGGCAGTACAGAAATTGTGGCAAATGTAGCATAAATCTCACGGGAATAAAAGTGAGATGAAAAATCCCTTACGAAAACTTGGCAGCCTAACGACGCCACTTAAAACGTACAAATATGGATTGATGAGATCAAATAGGGTATCTCATCATATTAAATTAAATTTTATAGAAAGAGGAATATAAAAGAACGCCCCCAACATAACAAAGAGGAGCTTAAAAGAAGTGACATAAAGGAGAGTACTTAAAAAGAACGAGAGAGGTTAGATCTCTTACGAAAATTCGGCAGCCTAACGGCGCCACTCAAAACTTCCAAAAATGGATTGGTGAGAGAGAATAGAGTCTCTCATCACTTGAACATAAAAATTACAGTAAGATTAATATAAAAGTATATCCCAATAACAAGAAAGATGAGCTTTAAAAGGAATGACATGAAAGAGTGTACTTAAAAAGAACGAGTGGAGTAGGATCCCTTACCTCGGGTCCGACTTGACTCGATCGTTCTTCAATCTCCTGAATAATAAACTTGAGTTAATTTATACTTCGTTAAAAACCTTTTTAAAGTTCATTATTCCTTTTATATCACTTATTACAATGTCATAAACATTATGTAATCATTTAAGTTAATAATGTTTTTTTGTGGATATTTGGTTCTTAAGTCGAAAGTGGACTCCTTACAATTACATGTTGTTCGTGTGATCAAAGGTTCATTATGTACATAGTTGTATTCATGATGTAGATATCATATATATCATATATATCCAGTATATTCATGCATTTATAATATTACATAACATTTAGAGTTAAGAAATGAAATGCACCGTTCATGGAGACGGTAAGCCGTACGTACGCATGAACGGTACTTCCATTTCTATTTCATATTTAATGGAATTAAAACATAATGATACATAATAGTATTTTTATTAAAGTATGTTATCATATATAATATCATTAAATATATCCTTTATACTTACCACATATGGTATTAAAAAATCAAATCACTTTGAGGGGGCGGTAGTCTGCACTTCCTTAAATGAAGATATCGCGTTTACCCATAATGGAAACAATAAAGGTATGCCATAAATGAAAAATACAGATGCTTAAGTAAAACATAAACATATTAGATATCATATATAAATATAGTGTCATCTTAATGGCCACCTTTGAAGGTGTTAGAATAATGTTGAACAATCATCATTTCGGGAGGCAGAAATTCTCCATCCACGGAAACAGTATGTTCTTCAACCATTAGATGTAGGTGTGTGTAAGTGTAGATCGAATCCTTCTTATAAAAACATACTAGTATATTGAAGATAATTATTTTGTTACAAAATAAATGAATAAAAAGAGTTTAAGGGGTTGGAGAAGTAAAATAAAACAAAAGGACACAAGTGAAGACATTACCATTGAATCGGGTAACATCCATTGATTTGAGCTTAAAGGATTCTGACCAAAGGCAGGCTTCAAGGAGTTAGAGAGGGATGTGGAGAGATGAAATGGGCAGATTTTGGCGGAGCCAAAGGCTTGAGAGGTGTGGGTAAGGAGGTAGAGGTGGGGGCCTTTTATAAGAGGAGAGGAGGGGCACTCTTGGAAAGTAAGCAAATGTTACTTTATTTGAAAATGAGTTTCGGAATTAAAAGGTCCCATATTGATATAATTCGTGGATAAGGTGATAAGGGTTCTAAATCCACCAATCCAATTGGTTTTGGACATGTTTTGGTCTTAGATATTACATTATATTTCCATTTTATTTAAATCGTTAAATAATGAGGTCATCGCTGCATCATCATGATGTCATAAGTAATTTAATTTATTTAATGTAAAAAAATTATAAAAAAATACTATGATATATGAAATCTTTTTAGCTTTTAAATGACTATTTATAGTTAAATATATGACTTTTATAACCCCATGTAAAAATTGTTTTAGTAAAACATCTCATGTTTGTGTCATTTTTACTTTATCATTAAATAAAAAGGTATTTATATCATTTTCCAACCAAAGTGGCTCCATGTGGTCCCCAAGGTGACCCATGGATTGTCTTGGTCGGCCATGACACATAAAATGAGGGTAGGACATGTGTCTAGGTCATTTCATTTTATTAAAACATTATTCTTACCTTAAACTACACTAATTATCTCTAATCGCGATTAAAAACTTAATAAGTTACTATTCACCAAAAAACTATTTTAATCCCACTGAACCACATTTTACTTCTTAATTATAACCATTTATGTCGGATTTTCAAAATTCAAAACACAAAGGTGGCAAATTTTCATTTAAACGGAAAATCAGTTTTTATAAGTACCACTTAGTGGTTTCACTATTCATCAAAAATTGATGCTTTTCAGAAAATTACCAAAAATTCACCCTAATCTATATTCGATATTCTGAATTCATAAATGATGTCTATTTTACAAAATTCAAAACATATAAGCTGAATTAATTAATTTAATAATTAATTCCCGCTGTCAAAACAAATAGCGTGTTTTTATGAAACAAAATGTATCAAAATATTAACACTAGTTTAAGTCCGAAGTGAAATTAATTCCATCGACCACTATTGGATTAAATGGTAAAAATATATTCTAATTTTACTTTAAAACCAATTAAAAAGATAATCTAATCATATAAATAAATTAGATTAGAAAGTGGTTTTGAATTAAAATACAACATTTTTCACTATTCATTAAAAATTGAACTTTTTCGAAAAAATACCAAAAATTATCCCAAGGAAAATTTCAATGTCCCAATTATAAATAATATGTTTATTTTGAAAAACATAGCTTATAAAATTGTCAAAAGTTTGATTTAAAAAAAATGGTTTTCCATCAAAATGTAGTAAAACAATCTTTAAAAAATACTAGTGTATTCAATGCTTAAGATGGGATTCATTTGTATTTTAAGCCTCTAAAATTTATTGGATAAAAGTAAAAACATTTAACAAACATATATAATCATATTTTAGTTATTTCTATTCATTCCTGTCAATACAACAGCTAGGCATTAACTACCATTTAAAATATCATTATTTTATTATTAGAGTGCAACGTAAAATTTCAAAGGAACTCGTTGTTGCATATTGGGTAAGCCATCGAGCATAGCATTCCATTTAAATTAATATTGAAATTTTATTCTAAAGTAGGGATAAATATAAAAATTTCATATTCTTTATTAACCTGGGGTGTTACATATTATTCAGTTATGAAATTATATTACCTTTTCATTTACAATTCCATGTAAATGTAACGTTTCTGGTAAAATATGCTATTTTTTTGTATTTGATTTGACTTATTATTCTTAATCCACTTACATAGATCATGATTTACATATTTAAAGAAGCTAAAATTAGATATAAATATCATATGTACCCATTATATAAATATTTATTGTAATATATATAAATTTAATAAATTGAAAAGGATATACAACGTTCATGGAGACGGTCAGTCGTATGTACGCATGAACGATGATTCCATTTTATTGTAGTTTTGATAGAATGTAAGTAAATGAAATATATAGATATATGTGTATAATATATTTACATTATAATTATTATTATTCATTTATCATATATGTTAACTAATTCCATCTTTAATACTTTCCACATAAAGTGTGAACGAATCACATCACTATGAGGATGCTATAGTCTACACGTCCAGATGAAAAGTTATCGTATTTTCACAAAATGTAATGAATGAAGGTATGTGTTATATAATAATTAAGTAAGAATAAATATATCATTAATATCATTTGTAAAATATAAATATATTTTTTCCATCATAATTCCCACCCATGATATGTAGTCAAAAAACAAATGACATAGTTTCATTATTTGGTTGTCCATCATACACATGAATGGTTAGTTGATTACAAATTTTAAAGAAGTTTGTATGAGAGTAGATAAAAAACACTAATCTAAAAACATAATATTGTATTTATGATAATTATTTTATATTATAATAATTTAATAATAATATTTGATGAGTGGATAATGAAAATAAAACAAAAGATCTTCTGGATGAATGTTACTTCTTATATGTGTAACTCCTTTTGGTTTACACAAAATAGATTCCTTGGATGGATTTATGCCATAATAAAGTATTACATAATAAGGGTAGGTATGTTAGTAGGATTATGTGTTAGGGTTTTTCCAAAAAAATGTGATTTAGAGGTGTGAAAAGGTAAGGGGTGAGTTTCCTTTTATAGTGGAGGAGGATTGGCATTCTTGTAAATATGAAAAGGTAAAAAGTGTTAAGGGGTCTTAGATACACCATGTGACTTCGATAATTTTCCACATTCATCAAGGAGTGGAATTTGAAAATATATATCTATCCAATATGATTTATATATGATTTTTTAAGTTACGTAGAATTTTATTCTTCATGTTTGACAATTATGTAAAGACTTTTTTTCCTCAATCACTAGAATACAAATTTACTAATTTCAAAAATAATATTTTCCAAAAACTCTTTTGACCATATTAAACATTATTATTTATGTTGATTCCAAATATAGAATCTATTTTTCCAAATTCGAATCACCGAAGTAAAAGGATATTTTCAACAATTCTGGTTAGCTACTTTATTTTTTACAAAAATCAATCACCTGTGGGGATACATTTTTATTATTTTTGATTATGTGGTTAACATTAAATAGTAATAGTAAAAATATTGGTATTTTTTTTACTATAATTATGATAATTTATTTATTTATTTATTTACTATTTGTGTTTATTTTTATAACTTTTTCAAATATTTAACTAGTTTTGAGGGAATAGCCTCCCCAAAATTCATGTTGATACCTTGAAACTACTAACAACCCACTTTCATACTATGGGAACATATGAGTTCTTGTGGAATTTCATATCAAACTCGATTGTTCTTGTTGAGGTTTTATAAAATGTTATCAAACCACTACGTTCCATAACATGTTTCTTCTCTTTCTTTGATTTGGGGCATGGGGTGTATGAGATAGGATGTCCAGGACTCTGGCAGGGGAACCATGTCTGTTCCTGGACAACACTATATAGGTGAACTCCATGTTTTCTTAATCTGACAAATTTATATACTTAATTTTTGATGTTACCTTTAAATTAAATTCACATTCGGTGATGTGAATTATGTTTGTATAATTAAATATTGTATTTAGTGTGCCAACATGATCCATGTTTAGGAATGTTTGTTCACATGAAATATGTTTATTTATTTTAATAGTTATAACCAAAAAAATTATTTCCTATTTAATTTTATATTTTTTCTTTCGGTGCATTATTTCTTCAATTCATTTATATGATAACGAGTCCTTATTTGGCTTTATATATATTGTAAGACTAATGTTTATGTCCTATATTCTTTAATTGGGTTATAAATATATCTTAGGTGGTTTTTAATTGTTCATGTGGTTATCCTCTTATGTTTATCTTTATTCTATCTCATTTTGCGTGCATGTGGTTTTTAATGATTTCCTTGTATAATGTTGATGGATTTATCAATGGATTGATGTAGAATTTCCTGAAATATCACGTCATAGACATATTGTGCAACCAGTTTCACATTGTGATGTGAAATAGGATGCATGAAATAATGTTCCATTGGTTTCTATATTGGGACAATATTAGAACTATTTTATCCAAGACACTTTTTTCTAGTGCATTTTGAATGAGGAGGACCCTATAAGGGTGGTCTGATCATTTTTTATTATTTTTTTGATTTACAACTCTAGGATAACCCTCTCCTCATAGAGTATTATAAATAGGAATTTTAAAGCATGATCATCCTATTGGAGACCCAATATAATCATAAGGATACACTTAGACCCTTTTATTTCAATCTGTAACTAGTAGATGGTCGGATGTTATATTGTAGGCTTGAAGATGTGATCAGATGAATTGGGTGAATTTCAATAATCCCTTCCTCAAAGATTTATTATATAATTAACTCATACTAAACCATTTTTAGTAGTTCTTTTAGCTCCAGTAGTTTATAATTATATTAAAATTCTATATATCATTTTTCATAATGTTAGCTTTCAATGCTCATCTTGTATTAAAGAATGGGGTGTTGAAGGACAATAAGTCATAGATTGGTCATAACCCCAAAATGAAACATTATGTTACAGACATATATATGAATACATATATTTGAGTCCTTTGAAAAATGATAATGATCACGATGGTAATCGAGGATGAAAGATCTTTAGGTATTTTTTTGGATTCCATTTCAATGACATGGGATTTCTCCAGTATGATAATTATCTCTTATTCTATTAATCAGATAAAGATTTTGGAAAATGGATTCCTAGGTTGCAGTTTTTATTCCTAGAAGATCAAAGGTTCTTAAAATCCCACTATGGGAGAAAAATCAACTATGTGATATAGATATTATGGGAAGGGATACTGTTTATGCCATTTACCTTTTCACTTAATAATTTCCACTAGATGACCTCATCATAATGTTTAAAACCCATAAGGGTCAATAAATCAAGTGACTCATGAAACGTTTGGGCATCAGGGTTTGGTGAGTGGAAGGGTTACATTGCTAATCATGCTTTAGAATGTTGTCAAGATGGAGAATCAAAATTTTCATGTTTGATCCTAACCGCTTATACAATATTTATTTCAATGTTTGATATAGGATCATGAAATGTTTTAAAATCAACACAACTGGTTTCTATGATAGATTTATTACCTAGGTAATAAAATGAGTTTCTCCCAAATAATACAACCAATTAATGTATATTATATCTTCTTAATATATATCAATAATTTATAATTGTGGCTTCATGCATTGATCATGAATAGAGATTCATAAACCTAGAGAAGACTAGTTTTTACATGATCCTTAGCTTGGATTAGTTGGGATGCTACCTATCATATTTCTATTATTATTAGAGATAAGTAAAATTCACATTGCCTATGGGAAATAATTTTATGATGACAAGTTAATGGGATGTTGAGATAGGAATAATGGTACCATACCCTCATCAACGAAAAGTAAATTGACTATAGGTGGATGGAAAGATCCTCAAAGTGGATAAAACAATGACTCCTTACACCTTTTCTGTAGTAGTATAACTATACCTATATATCATTGTAGTTTATTTTATGGAGTCACCCACTCACAAGTACTGGAGTCTATAGATCAATATTGTGTCTAGTGTATGAATTGTATCAATTCATTCATATCACATGACACAATATGAGTTTTAAGAGATCAATACATAGATGGATAATCACGAGATAGATGGTGGTCTTTTTCATTATGTATACTAGTGCTTGATTAGTTGTAATCTTAGAAAAAATAGGCACCCATTTCCATGAATGGATAACATTTTTTTCAGTTGGGTGGAGCCCAATGATTTTAAAAGATGGAATTAAATTAAGGCTACCTTCATCTTTGGGATATAGATTAATACAAAAAAAAATACAATGTTTTGGAATAGGTATAATTTTTATCAGTATTTGGTTAATATTTTTAGATAAATGAATGCCTAGTCAGTGTTCATGGGCCTCATTAATAATATCTTTCACCCATATATGGAGTTATTTATTTTTTTTTTCATTGGTGAAATTATGATTTATTTTTTTATTTCAAAATCAGAAGCAATAAACCATGATATCATATTGAGTAATCATTTAGAACATTGAATTTATTCCATGTATTTGAATTGTATCTTTTGGATATAAGTGGTTTGGTTTCATGGTAATTTTCTATCTCAATATGAAATATCAACTGATCATTGAAATGTGGGAGAAGTTTTTATTTGTAAAAAACGGAATGTGATTGAGATTTGGTGTTTCCAAAAAATGATAATTTAATATATGTGGTTTATTGATGAATTATTTATCATGGTAGTACACCCCACCATGATTCCCAGGGAAAACGTTAAGATATAATGGACCTAACAATGTAAAGAAGTATTCCTTTAGTTGAATAATAGGTTTATGTCAGCTCTATCTCTAATTATTCATAATCTTAGAAGCAGGTATAAAATTTATTTTGATGCATCTATAATTTTCATAGTTTCTATTTTAATGTTGTGTGATGAGGTAGTTTCTTATAGCACCCATGAGTTATAACCCCATCTATCGATGTACCCTACCGGGGACATAGATTTGGCATATATAGTTAACATTTTGAAATTTTGGTGACATTATCTTTTTTTTGAGATATTTATCATGATTGAAGACCACATTAGTTAGTGATATATAGACTCATTTCATGACCTAAATCTCTATCTTAGGGTTTTGGTATGGTACTTTTAGATATATAACATTGATGTGGAGTATTCTCTCCTAAAAAGAAATATAGTTATAGATCCTCCCCCATGATGAAATATTTAGTTAGAAAAAAGATTTCATAAGAGGAATAGAAGCTCGAGGAATTTTTGGTAGATTGAAATATAGACATAGCTGTGGATTGGGGAGTGATTTCATGTGAACCCTTAGTGATCTCATCTTCATTATTGCAAAAAAATTGTATCTAATTGTAATATTTATTTGGATTTTGTTACAAAGCTCAAGTGGTTTGAAATGACTATTTTCATTCCCAGTTAGGTTTTGGATATATGTCAAGTGCATATAGTGATTGATAATGTGATGGTTTGATATAGTATTAGATTATAGTTGATGAGATAATCTCATGATCCATAGTGGGAAGTGCAAATGGGAATATCCTAGATGTATCATTATGTAAAATGATAGTCTTGATCGCATGACATGAAGAGAAACATTTATGGATTTTCCCTTATTCATAACTTTTTAGACGATCATGGAAGAGTATCAGAGGCCTATAGGGTAACACATGATACTTGTAGTCCCTATATAGACGTGGTATTTGGTGAAGATATAATTTTGGAAATGGGTTCTCAAAACCCTAATAGGTCATGTTACCATTCTGGTAGTAGTACATTAGATGAAAATGGTTTACCACATCATTTAAAATTTTAAAACTATTTCAATTTATGATCATATTATGATCATAATTTTAGAGATCATGTGATATTATGATGTTCCTTCAGTCATTGTATTTGATATAGAATCCTGGTTCACATGACTTTTTTAGAAAGTCCAACAGAAGGCAATGGGTCATCTGTTGATGTTTTTTATGGATTTACATCCCATTACTGAAATTACTTTAGAGGTAATGGCCATTAATTTTTAGTAGATACTTCATATATGAGTTCTAGATTGTAGGGGAGCTCGATATGATCACATATCATTGGTAGGGTTTTCCTAAATTAAAATCCTTAATTCGAGTTCAAGATGGAACAATTTTTTATTAGTATTGGATTCCATATCATTCAATGTTATTCCAGATGGAGGAATATGAATAATTTATTTTTGGATTGACTATGGTATAGGATTCCTCAGTTTAGGTTTAATTGATTTATAAATGGCTAGTCATAGTTAAGAATAGGTTGAGGTCTTATGTTTACTGAAGGAGAATACCCTCTTAGTTTTTTATGTTAAAAAAATCATCTTACGGTTATCCCATATTTCATGCAATTGGAATTTGAGTATTAAATTAATGACAACATATTGGTTTGTTTTGTTGTTCAATATCATCAAATTCATTTTAATATTTTTCTATCGGATGGGTATTCTCCCAAATTATAATGTTATTCATAACATGTTCCATGTGTCTTTAATTTTTATTTATAAATACTATCCTATGAACGTGATTGATAATGAGAATATTGAGATAGATTTGTAGGAATATATTTTGTAGTGACCTACCCAAATAGTGCAATAAAGTGATAAGGTGTTACAAGGGACGTTTTTCCCTCCTGTTCGGATTAAATGGTATCAAGGAGGGTATTTAAGAAGAGATGTGAAATTAAGAAATAGATATTCTACTGCATTTTATTGTGTAATTTAAGAATAACTATATGACAATTGTATATAATTAGAATTCAATTTATATAGATAAATGTGATAATTTTATTATAACGTTCACCATTTATTATATTATATATGGTTTTGAGTCATTTTTTAAAGTGTTTGGAGGTGTGTAATATGTTTTTCCGAGGCTGGAAGTAAGTAGTGGCTCGAATGGTAAATTTTTTGTAACTTTCTAAAAACAATAGTCCCACCAAATTCTTGTGTGAAACCACTAGCTATTTAGCGTAGGTTGTAGGAAAATTAATTTCACCCTAGTAACGAACATCTGACTGGTGGAGAACACTGGCGCACCGGTAGCGTCATTCAAGGCCCATTAAGATCCACCTCCTTATGTTTTTTAAAACCCAACCACTGGTCCTTTTAATCTCAATCTATCATTATATATTTTAAACATAGATACATAGTATCACTGTCCAATTATTTTTGGATCTCCCCCTCCATTTAAACCCCTATGATAGATGTATGAATTGTAGATCTGTCATGCATCCCCAATTTAGTGAGTTCTTATTCATTAAACATCAATACCCTAATCATATCCTTAATCATAATAACAGGATAACAATTTTTTAAGGTATATATTTGTTATTTACATGATATAAAATGTTTTTATCAATCATTAATAAAATCAACACCTAGATATTGTGAAATGACATCTGCACATCATTTAGAGATAGATCATTATTTGCAACAAATATTCTTAAGTATGTTTTACCTCGAACAACATTTATTTTTTGTTTTTTTTCAACATTGATCTTTATATTATAAATTTTAATGATTAGGGAATATTAATATGATTTAGTGGTTATTTTGGACTCAAATGGTGACCATGCCCATCTATCATAATTTTACATTATGTTGGAAGTCCTTTATATTAGTACATGTTTTATACAAGTTCTTAGCCTGAATTTTGGAATGCATGTGTGGCCCCATGATACATATGATTGATTCATGATCACATGAGGTGTGTGTGTGTCCCTGATACTTGTGAAATTATTTATTACATGTATGTCTTGATGATTATGATACTTTTTTTATTTGTCATGATGTTTGATCAATCATATGTATCCTCTCATATGCCTTATTCAACATTAATCTATAATTTAGCATGCAGGTTGATCCAAATGAAATATTTTCCCCCAAAAATATCTATCAAATGACATGTTGGAATTCATTGGAACATCCCACCAAGTGGTGTGATTAACAAAATTTTGGAACTATACCATAATGTGGGCGCAGTCTAGAAGTAGGTCGCTGTTCATTCTTGTATGGAGATTAAGAAGGTAGAGCCGGTCTCTCAAGACCTAGCTTGTATATATTTTCATATGTGATGTATTTATTATTAATTTTACTATATATACCTTCTGGGATGAAAAAATTTATATATTATTAACTTGTTTTAATGGTATTTCGATGGGTTATATTGATTCTTATACTCACACCATACTCGGGAATTTCATTATGCTTATATATTTCATGATCAGGGATTTGATAAAGGGGACGGTCCATGAATTGGACTGTTGAGTATGTATTATGGATGATATTCCACTATAGGATAGGAATCGCTCTTGTTGTTTACTTTTATTTTGTTTAGCTACTTTTTTTATACATTCAATCCCTATATGAGGGACTCTAATTTCATTATTTTTTATTATGTTTCATATTTCAAATACTAATACTACAAGGGTTGTAATATTATTTTATGTTGTTACTCTAATAATTTTATATTTATAAATTATTGTTAATTATTTGTATCACTTCTTTTATTATACTCAATATAATATTTCATACGAAGGTAATAGTGTCCCTATGATACCCTTTATAAACATTACATTATTTAACAACATCTTACATGTGGGAAAAAAAGATATCAAGTTGTATTACCTCTCAAATCTAGTGGTTCAGGTCAGGGTGTTATAGGTGGTGTCACCCTTTTCAATTAAATTACCCATGGGTTAATTATGTCTAAGTGTATATGCGATAGATTTGTGAATAAAATAATAATTGACGACTTTTACAATACTAATTTCCAAATATTAAATTTTCATGTGATATAGACTAAAAAAATTTCTTTTTATAAATTTGAATCACATTATCACGCTTTCATCCCCAATGCATCTAAAATAATAAAATTAAAAACATTCATAAATAATAATTTATCTCTAAATTTATCTTATATATCCCATTTTTTATCATATAAAACATTATAAAAAGTATGGTAAATTCTCATTAACAAACATCAATGATGGTAAACAATGGGTTCCATTCATGTTCATTGTATTAGCTTCAACAATACCTTAGGTGTAACATCCCAAGTAAGTAATGAATAATAGATATTTTTATCTATGTATATTAATGATTAAGATAGTGTTTTAGAGGCTTAAAATGAAAAAAAATCCAATCTTAATCCTGGAATACACTAATATTCTTAAAAGATTGTTTTACTGCCTTATGATGGAAAACCCTTTTTAAATCTATCTTTTGACAATTTTATAAACTATTTTTGTCAAAATAAACTTAATCTTTATGATTGCGACATTAAAATTTACTTTGTGTGAATTTTTGGTTTTTTTCTGACAATGTTCATTTTTTAATGAATAGTGATAAATACTGCATTTTACATCAAAACTGCTATTTAATATAATTTATTTATATGATTAGATTATCTTTTGAATTGGTCTTAATGTGTAATATGAATATATTTTTACCATTTAATCCAATGGTGGTCATTGGAATCAATTTCACTTTGAAATTGGACTTAAACTAGTGTCAATCTTTTGATTATTATTGTTTCATAAAAACACGCTATTTGCTCTGACAGCGGGAATTAATTATTAAATTAATTAATGTTACTTATATGTTTTGAATTTTGTAAAATAGACTTCATTTTTGAATTTTTAATATCAAATATATCTTAGGGTGAATTTTTGGTAATTTTCTGAAAAACTTCAATTTTTGATGAATAGTGAAACCACTAAGTAGTACTTATAAAAACTGATTTTTCCGTTTAAATGGAATTTTGCCATCATTGTGCTTTGAATTTCAAAAATCTGACATACATGGTTGTCATTGAGAAGTAAAATGTGGTTCAATGAGATTATAATAATGTTTTGGTAAATAGTAACTTATTAAGTTCTTAATCGCGATTAGTGGTAATTAGTGTAGTTTAAGGTAAACATAATGCTTTAATAAAATAAAATGAGCTTGACACATGTCCTACCCTCATTGGTTGTGTCATGGCCGACCAAGAAAAACCATGGGTCAACTTGGGGACCCCATGGATCCACTTTGGTTGAAAATGACATAAATTACTTTTTATTTAATGTAAAAGTAAAAATGACACAAACATAATATGTTTTACAAAAACAATATTTACATGGGGTTATAATGATCAGATTTTTGATTATAAATAGTCATTGGAAAGATAAAAATATTTCCTACATCATAGTAGTTTTTTTTTATAATTTTTAGACATTAAATAAATTAATTTATTTGTGACATCATGATGATGCATCGATGACCTCATTATTTGACGATTTAAATAAAATGGAAGGATAATGATAAATCTATGAACTACACATGTCAAAAAACTATTGGTTGGGTAGATTTCGAAGCCTTATCACCTTATCCTCGAATTATATCAATGTGGGACCTTTTAAAACCCAAACACATTTTCAAATAAAGTAATATTTCATTACTTTCCAAAAGTGCCCCTCCTCTCCTCTTATAAAAGACCCCCACCTCTACCTCATTTCACACACTCCTCAAGCATTTGGCTCGGCCAAACCCTGCCCATTTACTCTCTCCACATCCCTCTCCTCATCCTAGAGGATTCCCTTTGGTCATAATCCTTTCGAAGGAAGCCTTTAGGCTCAAATCAAAAGGAGTTACACTTTTAAAGGTAATTCATTCTCTCATGTTCATTTGTTTTATATTACTTCTCCAACCCCCTAAACTCTTTTTATTTACTTATTTTGTAACAACACCAGTATATAAAATTTACTAGAATGTTGTTATAAGATTTATTTGAGCTACACTTTCACCCAACTACATCAAATGGTTAAAGTACATACGGTTTCCTTGGTTGGCGAAATTCTGCCTCCCAAAACGATGATTGTTCAATACTCATTTAACACCTTCAAAGGTGGCCATTATGATGTCACTATTTTTATATGATATATAATATGTTTATGTTTTCCTTAATCTTTTGTTTTTTTCATTTTGGGCATACCTTTATGGTTTCTATTATGGGTAAACACGATATCTTCATTTTAGGAAGTGCGGACTACCGCCCCCTGAAAGTGATTTGATTCGTTAATACCATATGTGGGATGTGTATAGGATAAATTTAATGATATTATATATGGTATTATAATGGAATTATAATATACTCTTATATAATTATGATTCCATTCCAGAAATACGAAATATAAATGGAAGTAGCGTTCATGCGTACGTACGGCCTACCGTCTCAATGAACGGTGCATTTCATTTCTTACCTCTAAATGTGATGTAATATTATAAATACATATATACGCTGAATATATATGATATATATGCTATCCAAATCACAAATATCATTCTGGATATAATGAACCTTTGACCAAATTAACAACATGTAAGTGTAAAAAGTCTATTTTTGACTTAAGAACCAAATACCGAAAAAATGAACATTATTAACTTAAATGATTACATGATGTTCATAACATGGTATAAAAGGAATAATGAACATTAAAAAGGTTCATAAGCAAGTAGATATTAACTCAATTTTATTATTCAAGAGATTAAAGAACGGTCGGGTCACGTCGGATACGAGGTATGGGACTTCGTCTCAATCTCCTTTAATTGAGGCATATTTTATTTTATACGCAACTTTCTTTTATACGGTGTATAAAGCCCTTTGACTTTTACGTTTATTTAAAAGGAATCTCTTTTATACGAAGCGTTTACTAAATGACAAAGTGGAATGTTTTTGTCGTACGCATGCGGCGACAACGACTTCTCCGTCGTCGTGACCGTTATTTGAGTTCCGGCTTCCTCTACAAGCCATACCTTCTTTTTAAAAGAAAAATAAATAACATGTTTTACTTTTATTTTATTTTGGTATTGAAAATTGTTTTCACAATGTTTTTTGTGTTGTATTGATATCTTGTGATTGAAATGTGGAAATGTTATGTTTCCTTTATGCATGTTCTATGTTATACGATTATGTTATGGTTCTTGGGCATTATTATGAAGACGGGTGGTTTCGTGATAAACTAAGGGCAGGTGAGCCCGATATAGCTCTCCAATGCATTGGGTAACGTGAAGGAGTGAAACGTTAAAGTTTATCTGAAGATATTTTAGGGAATATACTGTGATGGGTATTCCAAACCTAACCATGAGGTCTACTCCCTACGTAAGAATGTTATGAATGCCTCAAGTTACCTTTATGTATTATGATTTCTATGATTTATTCATGATTTTATGAGGTATGTTAAAGTGCCTATGTTTTATGGGTAAAGTATGATTTCATTCTTATGTATATATGAACTCATGTTTCCTTTCCATGTTTTTATAACCCATACTGAGCTTTTTATGCTAATCCCAAGTTTTTTGAAATGTTTTTCACAGGTCAAGGGAAAGGTACATGATATGATGATAGTGTCAAGGAAGTGTCAAGAAATAATCCATGTTTTATTTTAAATGTGTTTCCATTGATGGGAATGAAGAATACTATCTTTATGTAACCACTTTGTTTATATGTGGGATGTAATGAAAGTTTTATGATATAATTCTCTAAAACTCTAAACCCGAAAAAATCCTCAATGTGTAATCTTGTAATAACTCAAGATTAAGTAAGGTTTAAGGCTGGGGCCTTATAGTTGGTATCAAAGGTCGATTTAGATAATTTTAGGAGTTAGAATTATATTAAATGATTATCCAAAAAAATTTCTTTGAAATGATATAGCATTCGAATATTACCATGTTGCTTCATCTAAGACATGTTTGTTCAGAATGGTTTTCCGCAGAGGAAACAGGGAAGCAGTGCTAGGAAGGCATACAAAAGGAAATAACCTTCCGAATCAGCATCCAGAAATGGTCGGAATTGGAACTGAACAGTTTGTTGTAGTAATGGCGCAGTTGAATCAACCGATAAATGGTGGTGGTATCCATGCACGAGATCAGCCAGATCAACCGCAGAGGAACATGTCAGTGGTGGAACATTTCAAGAGGCAACATCCACCATCATTCAGAGGATCATCTAACCCTGTGCTTGCTGAAGGGTGGATTAAAGCACTGGAGAAGATTTTTGATGTCATGGGGTGTTCAGACAATCAAAAGGTTAGTCTTGCTATTTACCGTTTGGAGGGTGAAGCAGATCGGTGGTGGTCTATGGTTAAAAATATCAGGAACGCCGATGAGATTGATGATCTTGACTGGGATGAATTCAAAGGTATGTTTCTTGAGAAGTATTTTCCTAAGGTTGTTCGACTTAGGATGGAAAAGAAATTCTTGGAATTGAGGCAAGAAGAAGACTCAGTGGCTGCCTATGAAGAAAGTTTCACTCGATTGGCAAGGTATGCTCCAAATATTATCCGAGACCTTGATAGTAAAATCAATCATTTTTACTCAGGATTAATGCCAAAATATTGAAGGGCATTAGCTTCTCGTGAGTTTAAAAGTTATGAAAAGCGTGTTCGATGTTCTGAGAAGGTGGAAATGGAGTTTGCCGATGACCAAGTGTTCTATAACAACCAGCAGAAGAAGAGACCGAGGTGGCAGATGAAAGGTAAGAATTCTTCAAAAAAGTCTGATGGTATGAGAACTAAGTTTCCAGTTTGTGATAAATGTGGAAAAAGGCATGCTGGGGAATGTCTTCTGAATTCTGGAAAGTGCTACCGATGTTGTAAGATGGGACATAAGGCTTGTGATTGCACTGAAAAGGATCAAGGTGGAGGTAAGAACAAATTTGATTTACAACTAGTGAAATGTTATAAGTGCGATGAGATGGGTCACTATGCAAACGAGTGTCCGGCAAAGAGCTTGAGTGATGGGAAGCAGTTAGACAACAAGCAGAAAGGTGTAGTGAAATCCTTTGCAACTACTTCAGAAGATGTCAGGCCATCAAATTAAGTTGTATCAGGTACTTTGTTTGTTTTTTCAGATTATGCCAGCGTGTTGTTTGATTCGGGGTCTACACATCCTTTCATCTCTGAAACCTTTTCTAATAAAATGGGAATACCATCTCATGAAATGACTCCTGAACTTTTGGTAAAAACACCTGGGGGAAATGTTGAGGAAAAAAGAATTTATAAGAATCTTCCTATCCTTATCTGTGGAAAGAACCTACTTGCAAACCTTATTGTTCTACCTCTAGTAGAGTTTGATGTTATCCTGGGTATGGATTGGCTCTCTATTTACCATGCTAAGATTGAATGTAGAGCTAAAGAAGTTTCTTTTCAGAAAGACAATCAGTTTGTTTACAGGAATGAACCCTTACTTTTGATAACATATCAAGAGGCCGAGAAACTTGTAAAA
This sequence comes from Viscum album, assembly GCA_963277665.1. NCBI lineage: Eukaryota > Viridiplantae > Streptophyta > Magnoliopsida > Santalales > Viscaceae > Viscum > Viscum album. The sequence goes on along the minus strand of OY728159.1, from coordinate 830,563,443 downwards.
GATGGAAATGAATGTTACCTTGCACACGTCATTGAAAATAAAAGAACTGTTCAGATTAATGATGTGCCAGTGGTAAATGAGTATCCTGATGTTTTTTCTGATGAGTTTCCTAGAATAATACCAGATCGGGAAGTTGATTTTACTATTGACTTAGTTCCTGATGCTAAGCCAATTTCAAAACCCCCTTATCGAATGGCACAAATTGAACTTTTAGAGTTGAAGGAGCAATTGCAATATTTATTAGAGAAGGGTTTCATTAGACCTAGCACATCACCATGAGGTGCTCCTGTTTTATTTGTTAAAAAGAAAGATGGTTCTATGAGACTTTTCATTGATATAGAGCCTTGAATAATATCACTGTTAAGAAAAAATATCCTTTGCCTCATATCGATGATTTGTTTGATCAGCTCCAGGGACCTCAGTTTTTTTCAAATATTGACCTGAGATCGGGGCACCATCAGCTGAAGGTAAAGGAGGCAGATATTCCGAAGACTGCGTTCCGTACGAGATATGGCCATTATGAATTTGTAGTAATGCCTTTTGGGCTACCCAATGCACCTGCTATATTCATGGATTTAATGAATAGAATTTTCCATGAGTTCATGGATAAGTTTGTGTTGGTTTTCATTGATGATATTTTGGTGTTTTCTAAAAGTAAAGAGGATCATGAAAGACATTTAAGGGTTATCTTTCAAACCTTAAAAGAAAAGAAACTGTATGGGAAATTCAGCAAGTGTGAGTTTTGGTTGCAACAAATTTCTTTCCTTGGTCACATTGTTTCTAAAGATGGAATAACGGTTGATCCTGCAAAAACAAAAGTTGTGGAAGAATGGCCAAGACCCACAAATGTAACCGAGATTCGTAGCTTCCTTGGTTTGGCGGGCTATTACCGAAGGTTTGTTAGAAATTTTTCACGGTTATCTAGTCCAATGACTAAGCTACCTCGGAAGGGTGTTAAGTTTATCTGGACAAAAGAATGTGATGATTTTTTTTAGGAATTGAAAAGAATATTGTTGAATTCTCCAGTTTTGGCACTACCTTCCAGGAATGGTGAGTTTGTTATATACAGTTATGCTTCATTGAATGGACTTGGTTGCGTCCTAATGCAGAATGATCAGGTAATTGCTTATGCTTCACAAAAGTTGAAAACTCATGAGGTAAATTACCCTACACATGATTTGGAATTAACTGCTATTGTTTTTGCTTTAAAAATTTGGAGGCATCATTTGTATGGAGTAAAGTGTGAAATATATACCGATCACAAAATTTTAAAGTATATATTCACTCAGAAAGAGTTAAACATGAGATAGAGGAGATGGCTAGAATTAATCAAGGATTATGATTGTACAATTCATTACCATCCGGGAAAAGCAAATAAAGTGGCTGATGCTTTGAGTCGAAAAAGTAATGCTTCATTAACAATGTTGCGTTTGGAACGTGATACTTTGGTTAAGGATTTGATGAACTTTGGCATAGAAGTTGTTGGTGCAGGAAGTCCTTCTGTTTTGTTTCAGGTATCAGTGAGATCTTCTCTATCAGATATAATCAAGCAAGCACAGAAGCGAGACAGTGAGTTGTAGAAAAAGGTAGAGCTGGTTCAGAAAGGTAAGTTGCCTGAATTAAACATTGATAATGATTGTGTTTTGAGATTTGGGAAGAGATTGTGTGTGCCTTGTGATTCACAGTTGAAGAGAGAGTTGTTATGTGAAGCTCATAGTTCTCCGTTTTCAGTTCATCCGGGCAGTACTAAGATGTATAGAGATCTGTGGGAGTATTACTGGTGGGATGGAATGAAAAGAGACATTGCTGATTTTACTGTGAAGTGTTTGACATGTCAATAGGTTAAAGCAGAGCGGCAGTTACCGAAAGGGATGCTTCAGCCTTTACCAGTGCCAGAGTGGAAATGGGGGAATATATCCATGGACTTTGTTGTTGGATTACCGAAGACATCTCGAGGTAATAATGCAATCTGGGTTATTGTTGATCGCTTGACCAAATCTGCTCATTTCCTTGCAATACGAGATACTTTCTCTTTTGATCAACATTCCCATTTGTATCTCAATGAAATAGTCAGGTTACATGGATTTCCTCTCTCCATTGTATCAGATCATGATCCCATATTTACTTCTATCTTTTGGAAAGGCCTTTAGAAGTCGTTGGGTACTGAATTAAATTTTAGTACAGTTTTTCATCCTCAATCAGATGGGCAGTCAGAACGAACAATCCAGACATTGGAGGATATGCAACGAGCTTGTTCTATGGATTATCAGGGAAGTTGGGACCAACATCTTTCTTTGGATGAATTTTCATATAATAACAGTTTTCATTCCAGTATACAGATGGCACCATTTCAGGCATTATATGGGAAGCGGTGTCGAACTCCAGCTTTCTGGGATGAAGTGGGTGAAAGGAAGTTGATGGGACCAAAATTGGTAGAAGAGATGGCAGAAAAAGTTCAGTTGATTCAGAAACACATGAGAACAGCTCAGAGCAGGCAGAAGAGTTATGCGGATAACCGGAGGAAGGATCTATCTTTCGAGGTAGGTGATCATGTTTTTCTCAAGGTTTCTCCTTGGAAAAGTGTGATGAGATTTGGTAAGAAAGGAAAGTTGAGTCCAAGGTTCAGTGGACCATACGAAATTCTAGAGAGAGTTGGATCAGTTGCATACCGAGTGGCTTACCTCCGAGTTTATCTCAGGTACACAATGTCTTTAACGTTTCTATGTTGAGAAAGTATATGCCAGATCCATCTCATATTTTGAGCCCAGAGGTAGTTCAGCTGGAAGAGAACATATCTAATGAGGAACAACCGGTCCAGATTCTTGACCACATGGAGCAAGTGTTACGGAATAAGTTGATTCACCAGGTAAAAGTTTTGTGGAAAAACCACAAGATTGAAGAGGCAACATGGAAATCTGAAAATGCAATGAGGGATAAGTACCCCCATTTATTCGATAAGTAAATAAATTGCGGGGACACAATTTTCTAAAGGGGGGAAGGATGTAACATCCCAAGTAAGTAATGAATAATATATATTTTTATCTATGTATATTAATGATTAAGATAGTGTTTTAGAGGCTTAAAATGAAAATAAATCCAATCTTAAGCATGGAATACATTAATATTCGTAAAAGATTGTTTTACTGCCTTATGATGGAAAACCCTTTTTAAATCTATCTTTTGACAATTTTATAAACTATGTTTGTCAAAATAAACTTATTCTTTATGATTGGGACATCAAAATTTACTTTGTGTGAATTTTTCGTATTATTCTGACAATGTTCATTTTTTAATGAATAGTGAAAAATACTGCATTTTACATCAAAACTGCTTTTTAATCTAATCTATTTATATGATTAGATTATCTTTTGAATTGGTCTTAATGTGTAATATGAATATATTTTTACCATTTAATCTAATGGTGGTCATTGGAATCAATTTCACTTTGAAATTGGACTTAAACTAGTGTCAATCTTTTGATACTTATTGTTTCATAAAAACACGCTATTTGCTCTGACAGCGGGAATTAATTATTAAATTAATTAATGTGACTTATATGTTTTGAATTTTGTAAAATAGACTTCATTTTTGAATTTTTAATATCAAATATAGCTTAGGGTGAATTTTTGGTAATTTTCTGAAAAACATCAATTTTTGATTAATAGTGAAACCACTAAGTAGTACTTATAAAAACTGATTTTTCCGTTTAAATGGAATTTTGTCATCATTGTGCTTTGAATTTCAAAAATCCAACATAAATGGTTTTCATTAAGATGTAAAATGTGGTTCAATGAGATTATAATAATTTTTTGGTGAATATTAACTTATTAAGTTCTTAATCGCGATTAGTTGTAATTAGTGTAGATTAAGGTAAAAATAATTCTTTAATAAAATAATATGAGCTTGACACATGTCCTACCCTCATTGGTTGTGTCATGGACGACCAAGAAGAACCATGGGTCAACTTGGGGACCCCATGGATCCACTTTGGTTGGAAAATGACATAAATTACTTTTTATTTAATGTAAAAGTAAAAATGACACAAACATAATATGTTTTACGAAAACAATTTTTACATGGGGTTATAACGATCAGATATTTGATTATAAATAGTCATTGGAAAGCTAAAAAGATTTCCTACATCATAGTATTTTTTTTATAATTTTTAGACATTAAATAAATTAAATTATTTATGACATCATGATGATGCAGCGATGACCTCATTATTTGACGATTTAAATAAAATGGAAAGATAATGCTAAATCTATGAAATACACATGTCCAAAACCTATTGGATGGGTATATTTCGAAGCCTTATCATCTTATCCTCGAATTATATCAATGTGGGACCTTTTAAAACCGAAACACATTTTCAAATAAAGTAATATTTCTTTACTTTCCAAAAGTGCCCCTCCTCTCCTCTTATAAAAGGCCCCCAACTCTACCTCATTTCACACACTCCTCAAGCCTTTGGCTCGGCCAAACCCTGAACATTTAATCTTTACACATACCTCTCCTCATCCTAGAGGATTCCCTTTGGGAATAATCCTTTCAAAGGAATCCTTTAGGCTCAAATCAAAAGGAGTTACACTTTTAAAGGTAATTCATTCTCTCATGTTCATTTGTTTTATTTAGCTTCTCCAACCCCCTAAACTCTTTTTATTTACTTATTTTGTAACAACACCAGTATCTTCAATATACTCGGATGTTGTTATAAGATTTATTTTAGCTACAGTATCACAAAACTACATCAAATGGTTAAAGAACATACGGTTTCCGTGGATGGTGAAATTCTGCCTCCCGAAACGATGATTGTTCAATACTCATTTAACACCTTCAAAGGTGGCCATTATGATGTCACTATTTTTATAGGATATATAATATGTTTATGTTTTCCTTAAGATTCTGTTTTTTTCATTTTGGGCATACCTTTATGGTTTCCATTATGGGTAAACACGATATCTTCATTTTAGGAAGTGCGGACTACCGCCCCCTGAAAGTGATTTGATTCGTTAATACCATATGTGGGATGTGTAAAGGATAAAGTTAATGATATTATACATGTTATTATACTAGAATTATAATAAACTATTATATAATTATGATTCCATTCCAGAAATACGAAATAGAAATGGAAGTAGCGTTCATGCGTACGTACGGCCTACCGTCTCCATGAATGGTGCATTTCATTTCTTACCTCTAAATGTGATGTAATATTATAAATACATATATACGCTGAATATATATGATATATATGCTATCCAAATCACTAATATCATTCTGGATATAATGAACCTTTGACCAAATTAACAACATGTAAGTGTAAGAAGTCTATTTTTGACTTAAGAACCAAATACCGACAAAATGAAAATGATTAACTTAAATGATTACATGATGTTCATAACATGGTATAAAAGGAATAATGAACTTGAAAAAGGTTCATAAGCAAGTAGATATTAACTCAAGTTTATTATTCAGGAGATTAAAGAACAGTCGGGTCAAGTCGGATACGAGGTATGGGACTTCGTCTCAATCTCCTTTCATTGAGCAATATTTTATTTTATACACAACTTTCTTTTATACGGTGTATAAACCCCTTTGACTTTTACGTGTATTCAAAAGGAATATCTTTTATACGAAGCATTTACTAAATGAAAAAAGGGAGTGTTTTTGTCATACGAATGCGGTGACAACGACTTCTCCGCCATCGTGACCGTTAATTGAGTTTCGGCTTCCTCTACAAGCCATACCTTCTTTTTAAAAGAAAAATAAATACCATATTTTACTTTTATTTTATTTTGGTATTGAAAATGGTTTGCACAATGTTTTTTGTGTTGTATTGAAATCTTGTCATTGAAATGTGGAAATTTTATGTTTCCTTTATGCATGTTCTATGTGATACGATTATGTTATGGTTCTTGGGAATTATTATGAAGACGGGTGGTTCCGTGATAAACTAAGGGCGGGTGAGCCCGATATAGCTCTCCAATTCATTGGGTAACGCGAAGGAGTGAAACATTAAGGTTTCTCCGAAGAGATTTTAGCGAATATACTGTGATGGGTATTCCAAACGTAACCCAGAGGGTTACTCCGTACGTAAGAATGTTATGAATGCCTCAAGTTACCTTTATGTCTTATGATTTCTATGATTTATTCATGATTTTATGAGGTATGTAAAGTGCCTTTGTTTTATGGGTAAAGTATGATTTCATTCTTATGTATATATGAACTCATGTTTCCTTTCCATGTTTTTAAAACCCATACTGAGCTTTTTATGCTCATCGAAAGTTTCTTGAAATGTTTTTCACAGGTCAAGGGAAAGGTACATGATATGATGATAGTGTCAAGGAAGTGTCAAGAAATAATCCATGTTTTATTTTAAATGTGTTTCCATTGATGGGAATGAAGAATACTATCTTTATATAACCACTTTGTTTATATGTGGGATGTAATGAATGTTTTATGATCTAATTCTCTAAAACTATAAACCCGAAAAGATCCTCAATGTGTAATCTTGTAATAACTCAAGATTAAGTAAGGTTTAATGCTGGGGCCTTATATTAGGTGAAAGAGGTTTTCTGTAAATTTCATGAACATTATCACTAGATAGTAAAAATCCATCTTAAAAGTTTAATCATCAACCTTCTCCTTCAAAAAATGATATTTTTTATCTATTTTTATTGACCTAGAATATTGCAGTGGATTATGTAACAGATATATAAAAATTTGGTTTTCCTGACTAATAATTATTGGATACTCTACAATAAAAACTATTAATTCTTGTTAATATTTTTCCAAATAATTTTTTAAAAATCTTGTGTAAATAAAATATACCCAACCACAGTATCACTCACGGTAACATAACATTATTTATTGGAATTATTTTCCAAAGAACATAAACTAATGAATAATGCATCCTATGTTTTATATTTCAAAACATCAACATCATTATCCCAATTAGAATATGAAAATATAGATATTTCTAGCTATCATATAGTATTCTATATTAATATGTCTTCTTAATACACCTCATAATCCTCTTAAGTTCCATTATGGGTGAATCCTTCATATTTGATTGATATCTATAACATAACATGATTGAAAAAACAATGTACACAATTAATGAAGTGAATTACAATATAATATCAATAAATTTTTTAATTTATTTCACATTAATAGGGTTACATTAATAATGTTTACTCAGTTATTTTTAATTGATTTTTTTACTTTCAAAAACTAACTTGGGCTCCCCCGAATCTAGGTACCCGATCAAGTTCGTCAAAAGGCCCGATCGGAGTTTCTAATACCCACGATATGGAAACATGTGAATCGGTATAATGTACATACCTTCATAATGGTTTTCCATATTAAATACTTTAAGTAGGTTTGTTTATAATAATCCAATATAAACTCATCAATCAATTGAAATTAATTCTCTCATGTATATAAAACCAAACAAAAACTCATCAAAATTACATAGTAATAACTTAATATTTGTATAAAAATATTAATTAGATATAGAGAATTTATATATCACCCACAAAATAACCTAAAATTATCAATCTAACATTTATATATAAAATGTACGGGATATGAATCAGAACTGAAGGTAAAAGTATATTCTATAAAATATGGAACCAATAAAACTATTACCCATCTCTATATGAAATGATGGATCTGTCCTACATTATCACCAACATCGATATTTTCTCCTCTAACAATATTAATTTATTCCACTTATAGGTGTCTTTCTATTACCATTTCTATCAAAACATGGTCTATACACCCCTATTGGTTGTATATAGAGTGTGATCACAAATATATTTATAGGATTCTACCAATTGTGTCATAATAAATCCTTTTTTATAATACAAAAATAATTGTAGATTCAAAATAAATCATATAAAACCATTTACTTGTATTTTTAAAATTATTAACAAGTATATATCAATCTTTATAAGAGCATTAATTATGATAGAAAAATCAGCGTATTTGTTTTAAAAAACATAAGGAATATGTATTGTTTTTAATATCAAAGGAATAATTGGATCCTCATACACTCATAGTGGTTCTGATAATAAAAACTAACTATACACATGTCATTGGATGAGTAATATAACAAGTGATTGAAAATGGTTCACCCAAGAAATTTACATCTTTTACATATTCTGATAGTGCTTAGAAAATAGTTTTGAGTAAATCTTGTTATGGGTATCGAGTGGCCCACCTAGATATAATTTTCATATCCCTCTAAAAAATATTATCAATAACCAAATTACTATTACCCAGTAAAATAGTTAACATTTATTTTCATTTTCATCAAATTCTCACTTAAATGGGAAATTTCTTCAAACACAACAAATGAAACCATCAATTCCATATTCAAATAATACCATTAAAGTGCATTTAATTTTGGATTAAAATATATAAAATATAAGACATTTATAAAATATATTAAATTTTTTAAATATCAATAAACATGATTTAAATCCATTATAATAATTATTCTAAAACACGAAAGCACTCATGGTTCTCAAAAAAATCCAATTTATTAAACTAGATACCTTTACAAATACAAATGAGGTGAATCTATATAAAACATGATGAAGGGACCCTTATAAGGAATGATCAACTGCCAAAATGTATTAAACCATCTCATTACCATAATTTTATACATACCCTATGCCTCTATGGCCATATAGAATATGGAAAACAATAGAAAATGAAATAATAAACCAATTAATAAAAGGAAATTCACTACTAAGTGATCTATTGATGATCCTTGAGTAAATAAAAATCAGTAAAAAATGGTATGGGGTAGGTCTTATTTATGTCAAAGAGGCTCACAGTATGAAATTTTGATAAAATAATGCCATTTGGGTTTAAACTAATGGGGGCTAAAAGTGGAAATTAAAATTTTTAATCAAACTATGAATGATACATGGCCTAGTCACATTGTTTTCCAGACCATGAACCAAATGTGTGATGGGAGATGGTTACCTCCTGTGAAGCCACATGGTTTGGCCCCATGGTTTAGAAAACCATATATAAACTATACTAATTCTAATAAAAACAATAAAATACCACCACATGGGTAATCCATTTGGTTTTCAATATCCATGAAGAAACCATGAAAAATTATCATCTTCCAGAAATTCCAAAATTTGAAATAAAAGGATTCATATAGAAGAAGGATCAAAAAATAATTGATTAATTAAATCTATTCCAAATAATGACAGTCTTAGTGTGATACTTCACTATACCATTTCACGTTATTCTACTATAATGTCCATATAAATATGGGTGTTTCACATATATGTGAGGCATATACTCCCTAAACAATGATTCTTGCTTAAATTCTTCATGATAATCACTCATTTTTTCTATAAAACATTGACCAACTAGATATATTTTCCACAAAAAAAAATATTTTGGGAGTAAACCATCTATATCTATTACTAAATCATGAAAAAATATATTTCATATGCTATATATTTTTAATTTAGAAGATAAGAAAGGTTAGGGGTATAGTTGTTTAATTGAGATATGTGTAATACATTACAAATAAATATTATATAAGATGAAATTATACCATATAATCCACCCTCCAAACCCTCTTCGTGGTGTCAAAGGGTCCCACATAATAAGTGTTAACTATTATATACCTCTCAATCTATCATGTCCTTACTGGGGTAATTCTATTAGGAACATATAATCACCATCCAAAAATTATGAATAATGATGTCAATTATCCATGTAATACATGTGGTGACAATAATATATCTCCAACTAATTACATATAACATAAATATAAATCATAATCTACAAGAAGATACACATCCCCACTAAATATGTCCCAGAAAACTTGTCCCAACATAGGGGAGACCAAAAAAATAATCATAATGTCCTTCAAAAGTATCCATCCAAATAAAATACTAGAAACTATTGTTATAGGATATAATTACCAAATCCAAATGGGTATCCAATGATCCCCTAAAGTCCAAAATGCAAGTGAGAATAACTTCTTCCAAAATCTAGATCTCCCCCACAATCTATCCATATTTCTATGCGTAGTAATTCATACCCATATTTATATATAATGTAATCACCTAATATATTTATTTCCAAAAGTAGGGATGTAAATTGAGAGTCCCTGTCATAAATTATAATATATAGAACCTCATGGAACCATTTGATCTACTATAAAATAGCTTACCAAGATCCTAAATTTTCAAAAAAAATCCTTTCTCAAATGAACTGATTGGATTTAGTAAAACAATCAATCCATACCAAAATGATGTTTCATCGTTGATGAGTATGAGGAAATAAAATAATAAATTCAATGGATATACAACACCAATCCATGTGGGTATAACAATATACTAAATTGGACTCTAGGGATTATAGTTCCCTTCTTTAGCATTTGGATAGGTATAACATCATGCATTAAAATAATTTATGTCAATTTTCATATCTATCTGCTAGTATTGAAAGATTCTTATCATAATACTTCATAGTTTTATGTAGACGTTTTTCCCACTAAGAATGATGAAAATAAAACACCATGAACTTATTTAAATAAAATTTAACCACACAATGGATTATAAGGGAAAGAATACATGTGGATACCAAATACCACTACTTAGTGGTCTCAACACCAACTATAATCCTCTTAATCAACTTAAATACATAATACTCTGTTTTCCTTTGGTGAATTGTATACTGATGACAAGGAATATATAAACTCTAGAAATACACATCCTCCTTCTCATCAATGTCTTCTAGATGCATCTGAGTATAGAGAAACATGATTTTCCATTTTTAATTGTACTTTTTAAAATCTTCTGAAGGAACTTCCCAATAAGTGTGCCAATGATAACATTAATTATACCCTCAGTATGGGTTATGTCAAATTCAAATACTTTATGATATTCAAAAAATTACATTTTCATGAAATTTAGTTATTTTATAGAGAATACATTAGTTAAGTTTTTCTAGAAAAAATAAATATTGAATCTCTCATAGAAATGATGGTGTCACAAAAACTAAGGGAATGAATTATTAATAAAAATGAAATTCATGGTTTAGATAATTATTCCAATTTTCTTGGGTATAGTGACATGCTTACACGATCACATGACCATCCTGCCTATTCACACATTCCAATACTATAGCTGATATATACTAATTAATGATGCATCCTTGAATGACCTAGACTATAACCAGAATAGTATATGTGTTCAAACACTAAAATAACTCATCAAATTATTCTTATAATTGAAACCTACACAAAACCCTTACAATATTATTGTACGATTAATAAGAGGTAATAAAATCGTTGATAAATCATTAAAAAACTAATAGTGATTTACTAAACCGTAGAATCATCATATCTCAAAGTCATTCTATATTTCTTCCATTGAAATGGAAGCTCTCATATTTTCTCTCTCAAAAAATATTATATGTGTTGATACCATGGTACCCAATAAATTATGTTCTAAAATTTTAAAAACTACATTTTTATAACATATCATATATGAACTGATCACAACGTGTCAAAAAAATATTTAATATGATTCACATGATCATCCTCAGTTTTGGAAGATACCAAGATATAATCCATGAATACCCCCATAGAAGATACAAGGTGACAATTTAATATCTGGTTCATGAGTGCTATAAATAATAATGGATATTTTTTAACACAATAAAAACCACTATATACTCAATATGGTCAGAGCTTATTAAATAATTATTCTAATAAACATTTTACTCTTTCATCCGGAGATGATGATTACCTGACCAAAGGTGTATTTTGGACATCCACCTCACCACTTATAACAATTCTAAAATTTTCACAATATATATATATAACAGACACTTATTCATAATCATTATAATTTAATATTATAGGTGTGGTTCAATGGGGAAAATATTTGATTAATGAATCTTATGAAATAGAAATTAACTAATTGAATCGTGAATTAAATCAACATCATGGGTTTCATATGATAAAACTGAAATAAAAAAATATTCTACATTTTAGGTGCTGTATAAATATTAAAAAAGACATCATACTTTGATGGTAAGCATGGGAAATTAGCTGGGACCACCAAAATAAACTCCATCGAAACAAAGGGATGTCAAATACCAGTGATTCATTTATTGTCATTTACTAAAAGGGATCACAAATAACAAATTAATATAGAATACTTGGTATATTTAGAGCCCCAAAAAATTATAATTCAGGTCCCACTAATCATGAAACACATAAGAAACTCTATATAAGATGATGTGGGTCACCCCACGATGATATAAATTTACATTATCCTTAATGTTTTACATATAGTAAAGCCGGATAAATAATTTAAAGAGTTGAATATAAAAAACTAGGAAATACAAATCTATATCCACTTATTATATCATGATAAAATTTAAAGGGAATCGAAAGCATCACACATTTATCCTCCAGAGAGGTATCGATATCTTTATTAAAGAAAAAATAGTCTCATATAGAAGATTAAAAAATTCATGACATGAGAAGATATAAGATAATTATATAAACCCATATAAATAAAATTTGATTCTATATATGAAGAAAAAATGTATGATACCTCTTACATATAATATTCATTCCTCTATCTAAACCGTCAATTTCTCTCTTTTTCACTGTCTGACCACTGAATGGGATTGAGGCCTATTGTTTTCCTTGATATTTTTAATCATTTTAATATTCATATATGATATAATAGTCCAACGAACCCCCAAATGTAGTTGATACCATGACACCATATAATTAAAAATATGCATTGTGAATCCCCTCCAATCTAAAGACACTGAATAACTTCAGATAGTGGAGATGTCACATGAAAATATTTGCATATATCCTAAGAACCCTCAATAGTAAATGACCATGGGGTATTATAACAATGATGGACTTTTATTCACATTATTTCCTAACTGATGTCATATAAGATACCCATTACTACTAGATGATGATGATGAAAATTAATATCAAATTTTGGGGAACTACCACTTCACTTTATATCATTGTCTCACATCATTACCTTTTTAACGTTCCTTAATTACATTGAATATGTATGGATGGGACCCTAATAAATATTTCCATGTTTACCAAGTATATTTCATCAATAATAACTTTATCAACCACCTGAAAAAGTTTTAATCTTCTAAAATAAGTTTTGAGACCAAATTTTATGTCACAAATCAATTTCAAAATGATGAGAATTCATTTATTAATTTATATTCCCAGTGGATCAATGTGAAAGAACATCGCAATTGGATGGCATATTTTTTTACTATTCTTGCACCATGCTAATAGTAGATAAATTCATAATACATTTATAAATCCTTGGTATTAGGATATAATTTTTATGTTAAAATTACAATAATTCCCTTCCACTCCAATTTCACATTATTATCATATTGAATCTCATAATTACATCAGTTTAGATAGGGGAATAGACATTATAGGAAACAAATTCAACATAAATGAATATAGAGTCCCTAAGAACTTTTAGATTATATCAATATTCTCTAAACACTACTATGACCCTTGAAGATTAATATTCCATCAAAATGATGGAGGCTTATGATGATATAATCATTGACCCTAATCCATATCACCATTAAATCATGAATCTACCACCTTCACTAGAACTGGGATATCTCCCATTATTTATTCATATCATAGACAATTCAAACTTATTATCTTATAATGTTTAAATATATCATGGTATTAAATAGAATAACATTATAAATGACATCCTCTATTGGCTTCATGGGAGGTCTTTAAGGGGGATTTCCATTAAATAAAACAAACAAATTTAAATATATCCATTAAAATAGATAAATCATATTTATTAAAAAAATCAATATCCTTGATATAAAATTTAGAATCATAATAAACCATTTATAAAATAAAAAACGCATTAAAATAAATAATTCATGTTTTTCATGGTTTCATCCCATGGTTTTCACAAAATTACATCTACTATTCATTTCAAAGATTATAGGTGGATTTACCCACATGGTTTGGATGCATGATTTTCAAAAATAAGATCCATGAATTAGGATAATAATAGAATTAGTCCACTAAATAATATGATTTCGATTCATAATGTATAGCTCATTCGAATTTGTTTTTTACTCAAGAATATGTCCTATAACTATCAAATTTTTAATGAAATTTCTCATGATTCAAAAACAAAACAAGATACATTTTTAAATACTCATATCCTAACATCCCTTTGAGACACAATACATGTCATGATGAGTTTTTTCTTTACAACCATTTTTTACCCAACCCCAATGTCCTAAGGATTATATCTACATTCTAACAATACTTCAAAGACATTATAAAAAAATAGGGAATAATATATAATTTTGAATACTGATGGGATAACCCAAATTTGGGCACATGATCTGGTCTATGGAAATACCTCATAAAAATTATTCATCCCCATGGGCTAGAAACTAGTTATTGTACTTCTAGAACATTTAATTTGAATGATTTAACCAAAAGAATGTCTAAGAGTTTTTGAACCAAAAACATGGAATGGTCTCACCATACTTTAGTGATTCATGGTTTCATTTAAATAATCATTGACATAACGCCTAAAATTATATAACATAATAAAATCTCATAAAAACATTAAAAATTTATTGAAAATTTTTATAAATAATCTATAATTTATCTAACTTTCAGTAATATAGTATTAATTTATAAAAAGGTATGGGATGTGTAGCCAAACATCAAATAAAAGAGTATGTTATAAAACTGTAAACTAATAATGAGTCATGTAAAATGACCAATATTTGTGTTAAACAAGGGCCTAGTATTACATGTTCACAAGCATCAATCCATGTTATTGCATTGATAATACACACATACACCATGAGTCACCTTTTCATAACAAACATCTATCAATATATGTTTTGTGCTCACACATTGGATGAATATAGGGTGTGAGAAAAATATTCAAAGAAGAATGCAACAAAATATTTCTTATAAAATCTATGTTGGACACAACCATGAATGATTTTATTTCATAAAATTGGAGTCTCTGTTTGTGAAATTTTAATTTTTTTTATTGATAATAAATAAATAATTACCACATATTAATACATTGTTGTAATAATAGTGTAAACAATGATTTTTAACAAGAACCCTGGGGAATCTCTACGGTTTCAAAGGTTAGGGGAAACCTAGGATCCTCATATTATCTCAATGGTTTATCCAATAAAAATAAACAATTTAAAAGTATTTGGGAGAGTAATATAAATGTATTAATACCATATACATATTATAAAAGTGTCCTATTAGTGTTTCATTGTATATTAAATATTTGCTAAGGCATGTCTTCTTTATTAGTACTTATCCTAGTTCTCTCACATATGTACCCATCACTCCATGTGTTATTACCCTTTATATGAGTTTACAAATAATTATTTATAATATCCTTCAATTTTAATGTGGTATTCCATGACACACAATAATTCCATCCATACATTTAATATAAAAATAATTTATTTCAAGTCCAATTGATTTACAACATTGGAGAGAGAGATTTTAGAAACATTTATAATATATATAAATTTTTTAATGATATAGAAATATGGTTTAATACTATATTGATTATTCTCAAAAAATAATTATCCAATTATGGATTATATATCAAATCCAACTTATGAATCCAACATCCTCATCCAGCATAACCACGGTGAATTCCATTACAATGTGATTAAGGAAACATTTTAATGAAACATAAAACTCTAAAAACCAGAAACACCACTCATGAGGGTTGACCAAACAAACCATAAACCACAATTTTTTTGTGTAAATATAAAAACATAAAGAGGATAAAATTATAAGACAAATATAGAAGGATATAAACAAACCAAGTGACTCTTAGATGATCCTTGAAAAAATCCATCATTATATAAAAAAGTTAAGGGATTGGTTTTCCTCTTATGAAGGAGGCCTATTTTATAAAATGTGTTGAAAAGAAAAGAAATAGTGATATAAAAGTTAGGGGTCAAAATGAAATATTACATTTTTAGTGAATCGTGGAAACCTGCAATGTTATGTCACATAGTTTGAATTTTTTGACCAACTGTATAGATGCCATAGAAATTTTTTTCATAACCTTATATTGGATATCTTTTTTATTTACCCTAACTATGGAAATACTATAAAAACTCCCCCTCATTTATAAAATCATAAAATTTTAGTCAAAGAGATATGAAAATTAAGCATAAAAAATAACAATAAAAAATCATGATGTCTATAAATGAAAACAACATCAAGGGTGTCAAAATATCCTATATAGGTTACATTATTCCCCTATAATGTCAACTCAAAGAAAATTGCTTGATAAAGTGGTGAGGTCACTTATCCCAAAAAAACATTTCTATTTCCAAATATCATGAGATACCCTACTTGGGTTCCATACATCATAGAATAATGAGATAGATTTTACACATAGTAAATTCTTGAACGATTAAACAATATGAACCAGTTTTTCAATCCCCGATATATCTCGCTCTAACTCAAGCTCTTCAAAATTCCAAACAAGGGATGGGTGAGGTGATACTTATATAATTGGGAAATATAGAATTTAATATAGATAAATCCTAATCTATGAGGTATTTATAACCATTAATCTATCTTTTTTACCATCATAGTGATCTTAAAGTGTCCCAAATAACATTATGGGAGACTCACCACCACCTAATACATTGATGACCTTACCAGTGTGATACCTACAAGAATACCAAGTCTCTAACCAAAAACAAAAATATATGCCTTTTATGATATACATAAGACTTTTCAAAAAAAATTATTTATCTTCAAAAAATTCCATATAATTTTAATCATTTATAAAATCTCTTGTAAGAAAATTTGCCCCACTAAATATGTTTCACTGACCACAGTTCAACATAGGGGAGACCAACATAACAGACCATACATAACATCAGAAAGATCCATCCTAATAGAATAATTGTTACTATTATTATATAAATACATGACCAGTCCCAAATTTTTTTCCTATGATCCTTTGACATCTATGATTAAAACATATTTAATATCCTCAAAAATTTATATTTCCCCCTTTGTCCATTTTCTCCATATAGTAAGTCATACATAGTGTTACCTAAGATCACATCACATCCCAGAGTCCTTTATAATATCATGAGATGAACTGTGGGTCACTATTTGAAATAATAAGGGATGGTACCCCATGACACCCTAAAATCTATTGAAAAAAGCTTCCCAAGAACACTTACCGCAAATAAATCCTTGATTAGAATAATTTGAGTAGATTTAATCAACTAGTAAATCATGGCCAAAAAATCCATGTATCTAAGTTATATGAGGTTAATATATATATATATGTATATATATATATCAACTTACTTTTAGTAGGGTATAGGGATAGGGTAATGTATATTAAAGGGCTTTTATTACTCAACATTATCAATTTGAAGTGTATACAATCATGATTGGAAAACCACTATACTATATCTCATAGCTGGCCACCAATACTATTTCTTCATGTTATAATATGTATTAGTGATACCTAGTTAGATGCCCCCCTAATAATGATTAAAATATCATATCACAACCTTTTTAATATATAATGGAACTTTATATCAAATCATAAACCATAGAATAAACTTATAAAAGAGAGACCACTCCCAGGTGGACATCCAATATTTTTTATCCGTGTGATCTACGGTCCTTGAAACAATAAGTATTGATTATAGTGATTGAGATAACTAAGATAATGTATCATCTAATTTCTATCAAAAAACTCATCATCCTTCTACATCATTTTATTTATAAAAATATGTGACAATAAACCCATGAGAGTCCATTCTTCACTATACATCTTTAAATATTTATAATGTGGAATCATTATAAGATATTTGGTGAACATATTCAATTTAAATAGCATATATGTGATATCAGAATAAAATTCAAGATGGTATTCTACCACCACCTTATCCTATGATTAATATCTCTTTTATGTAAATGATATATAAAAATATTTGTGCGAATAAAACATGAATCTATCCCAATAATTATAATTCCAAAAAAATTGAATTGAATTTATATACACTATATAATCCATTCCATGGGTTAGATAATTATTCCCATATATTAATTTATATAAATAGTTAAATATAATAACATCATCATCCTGTATAAGAAAAAAACCCAAACCCATACATGATGTATCATAATGAAAGATGTAGAATTGACCAAGCTCAGATGGAATAATAATATGAGCTTAGGTAAATCAATCATTTCATTTTTGAAAGGATTATAGGGCACTCATATCTCAATAAATATTTCACACCTTTCATTCGATTATAATTAATATTCAATTAAATCATAGAGAAATAATTTACAACTAGCCAATAATATTCTTAATACCTTAATAAACATTTAATATTGAATATGTTATTTGGTTCTTCCAAATACATTATAGCTTTAAACTTTATAGGATAAATTAATATTCCATATTTTTATACCATATACCCAAATAAATTACTAATCAAATCTGAAAACTGTATTTATACAGTTTACCAACTTTTTTATGATAATAAACAGACGGCCAAAGAACATTAAAATGATTCCCAAGTAAATAATCAGTTTTAGAATATACCAAAATATCATCAATGTATAACACAACAATATGGACCTGACCTTAAACATTTCATAACGTACATATTTCAGATATATTTCACTTATTTACATTCCAAAATATTTTTTCAGTTTTTTTATAATGGTAGGACATAACACATACATATAAACCCATAACATACAAATTAGGTAAAACTAAAACAATGTCCTTTATTCAAAACATAAAACTTTTAGTACAAAACAAAAAAATGATTTCCTTAGAAAAAACATCATAAAATTAAACATGACTTACTTATTTCCCTTAAAGATCATTATAATCTATGAATAACATTTAAAAAAATGTGATGAGCATAAAAAATTACTATGGGATACAAAAAGAAGTAAATAAAAAATTAGTCAATGGATACTTCTAAACAGATGAAGTCATTTCACATAGACTTTCTTCTCAACAAAGTATAATTACTTAGTGAAACATGAGATTTATATTATAAATTATGTAAAATATATAAAAATACATAACTATATCTTGGGGAATTACTTACTCAACATTGTAACCCACTTGACAACTTTGTTATTTGTAACCCTCATGGAAAACTTATAATATAACTCCCATGGCCACCTTATTGTGTAACCATCATGGTTACACTTGGTGTGAACATAAGGATGACCTCCAAAGTAAAATAAACAATTCATAGTAAGAAGATATAGGTCCCACACTTCATTATAAAAAACTCCCAAGAACCAAAACATAATAAAAAACATGAGTAATTTTAGAATAAAATTATTTTGAATTTTGTCAAATAAAATTTAAAATGATGATTTTAATAGAAGACCCTCTTATAAATATAATATAATTGAAGTGATAATTAATTGACTAGATGGAAAATGTATATAAATTATAAATATATATAATTCAACATAATATAAACAAAATTACTCAAAAAAATAATTTTAATACGACATAAATAATTAAGTAGAAGGTTAACCCAAAGAATGGAAATTGGGTTATGAATTCCCTCACCTCAGGTTTGTATTACATTAAATTTGATTAAAACATATATATAATGGTTAAAAGGGTTTTATTAATATTTTTTAAAATATTCTTGTTCATAACACCTTATAAGATAATTTTATAACATCGTTCAACCCATTTTTATATTATATTTTTTTATTTAAATTGATTTGGGTGCATTCTTTAAATGGTTTATAAGGTCTGTTCGTAATGGATTTCCTGGTCGAATGGAAGAAAACTAAAAAAATTGGAATGATTTAGTATTAAATTTTTTCCATAATATTAACATATTACATAAATAATTTTGTATATATGGAAAGTGGATAATTCATTAGATAAATAATTAGTAATATTTGTTTAGAACATTTTGGTGTTTCATCAAAAATCATGAACTTGTTTCATCATATACCATTAATATTATGTATATAAGATAAATTTAGAACATAAAAGTTGTCATATAATACACTATAAAATATGTTTCATCCATTAAAATGTTTTTATAACTGGATTTGAAGGAAGTAAATGGAATTGAAGACACATCGTCCCTAATGTCTGTAAATCGAAACATCATGGATGTAGTATTTATTTTTAGAATAAGAAGAATAGGAGAAGAAGAATGATGAAGAGTTTTAGCATAAAGAAGATAAAATTAAAGAATATATATAATACTATTTATTTCATTCCTCTTGGATAGGGGATGGATAAGAGAGTATAAGTAAATAAAATAATTTAAAAGAGACCTCTAGAAAATATAAGTTGATTTTTACCTCTTGATCTCCTATCATTGAGATCCCCCTTAAGGGCCTTGTTTTTGGCATTTTAATGAGACCAGAAGGAGTTGGATGAGGGGAATTTCCTTGGTATGGGGATTTTGAATAATTTAGGAAATGATCAAAGCTTCAAAGGTGTGAGAGGAATAAGAGGGTTTTGGAGGTATTTATAGTGAATGTTGGGGAGACATTAATTAATTTAAAAGGGGACTCATTAGTGGCATTTGCAAAACCATGGGCATGAACATGGTTCTTTCCCCTGGTATAGGTAACTTGTGACACCTCATATGAAATTTTAATCCTCAATAGTCGTCCATAATTATTAAATAATTATTACTTTATTATGATTACATTAAACACCAAAAAACATAAAACATTATTTATTTTACTATTCTCCGAGTATCCAAAAATCATAGAAAAATTTTAGAAAGAACCTAAATATATTTTTACATGAAGAAATAAATAATGAACTCTGTAATTCTATAATAGTTTTATAAATATGATTAATTTAGTTTTTAAATAAAATCCTATTTTATTAGAAAAATTACAATTTTAAAATTATAACACAATTTATATCACCTTGAAAAATTAATCAAGATCTCATTATCATATAATCATAATAAATAATAATAATAATATGATTTACTATCCATAAGGATCATATTACTATTAATTTTAATATTTTGAAGGGTATGTTACTATTAACCAAAAATATTCAGTTCTATCAGACTCTAGACATGTTACAGATCACAACCTCATATTTCCATTTTTTGAAATACAAATCATAGAAGCAAAAAAATAATTATTAATTACTATTTTATTAAATCCTATTTAAAAAAATGTTTCATTATGTAAAGAATCAGTGTTTCATAAATATAAATTTATTTTTAACACCTTTGGTCTCATATTTACCCCACCTTCTAGAAATGAATTCCTCATAATTTTATTTAATTATTAAAAAAGGGACAGTAACGTTCCCTCATTTCAATTTTCAGATTTCTATATTTCTACATCAACCATGTGGTTTCTCCACAAAATCATTACCTTGTGAATTACCTTATTCTACAATACATGTCCTCTTTGATCATGATTCTTAATAATATTTTCTTCAAATGAAATATTATCTTCCAATTAAACTGCTTCTAGGATATAAACATGAGATTAATATAGAACATAATTTTTCGACATCAAAACATGAAAACCATTATGTAAATGTGACAAACTCATAGAAAAATATTGTTAGTAGGAAATTGTTCCAACATTCTCCAGGATTTCATAAGGTTTAATGAACAATGGAAATTGATTTCATTATAAGTAAAATTCATAACACTTTTCCATGTTGAGATACAAAGAAAAACATGATCACATACCTCGAATGAAAAGCCTTTCCTCCTATTATATGCATATTCTTTCTGTCTACATTGAGTTTTCATCATGTGTTGCTAGATCATATTCACTTTCTCTGATACTTCCTCTACTAATTTTGGTTCCATCAACTTACTTTCCCAGATATTATAACGAATCTCTAGTGTTCATCAGTGCTTCCCATACAATGCCTCAAAAGGTTCCATTTGCATACTTAAATGAAAAATGTTATTATAAAAAAATCAATTAATGAAGGATGTTGATTCCAACTTCCCTGGTAGTTCATTGAACAAGACCAAAGCATATCATCCTCGGTCTGAATCGTCTATTCTGATTTCCAATATGATTAAGTATAAAAGGCTGTATTGAAATTTAATTCAGTTCCCAACATCTTCTGAAGTCTATTCCAAATGACAACTGTGAACCTGGATTAACTATTAAATAAAATGTAAACATGAACTCCTTGTAACATGAAAATCTTTTTGAGTTTTAGTTGAGATATTTTATCTGTAGGCATAGTATCTCTAATATAATGAAAATAATCATATTTAGTCAGCTAATAAATAATAACACATATTACATTATTTCCTTGAGATCTCATTGGTAGTCCCACAATGAAGTCCACAAATATATTTTTCCAATTTACACTCTATAAGTAGTAATGTATGAAGCATCCCCTTTGGTAACTACCACTTTTCTTTAAACTATCAACATGTAAAACATTTCATAGTAAAATATACAATATCTCATTTCATTCCATCACACTAGTCATACATCTAATGGTCTTTTTACATATTTTTGCTACCAGAATGAACTGAAAATGGATAATTGTGTACTTCACACAATAACTCTTCATTCAGATGATAATCACAGGACACAAAAAATATTTTTCAATATCTCATGACACAATCCTTATCAGTGTTTAATTCTTGAAATATACCCACAATAACCATTTATACCTTTTTTGTATAACTCTTCATATGCCTTTTACACTTTCTTATTTTTTTTGAAAAAATATTACTAGACAAAAAATTTAAAAAATAGATGAATTTACAACACCAACAATTTCAAATCCTAAATTCATCAAATGATTAATCAAAGGGTTGTGTTCCATCCATAACATAGTTAATGATTCATGGTATTATTTACACGATGTTGGTAATTATATTGGAGTAATAATATTTTATCAATGCACTCCATCTTCTATCCTCATGTTTAATTCCTTCTGAGTGAATAAATAATTATGCCTCTTTTGGTTAATACATATTTCACATTTGGATTCATATAAATTATTACTCCTAATTATTTATTAAAATACCAAAGCATGAAAATCCAATTAATGTGTGGGATAATTTAACTCATGATGTTTTATTTTTCTTGAATCATAAGAATTTACCTTATCATTCTGCATCATTACACAACCATGTCCCTTAATTTAGTCATCACTACAGATGAAAAAATCACCATTTCCAATAGGTAAGGTCGGAACTGGAGCATTCAATAACATTCTTTTCCATTCTCGAA
Source organism: Viscum album (assembly GCA_963277665.1). NCBI lineage: Eukaryota > Viridiplantae > Streptophyta > Magnoliopsida > Santalales > Viscaceae > Viscum > Viscum album. The sequence goes on along the minus strand of OY728159.1, from coordinate 830,540,099 downwards.
AACAATATTCATGTTATTTTATTCACATTAATTTAACTCTTATTCTAGTTAATGTGATCAGTGGACTAGAAAACCACGAAAACATTTTAACAATCCTCTAGTAATATCATTCCAATCCAATAAAACTATGAATATCTGTTATATTTCATGTTCATGGGAATTTTTCAACAACATTATTTTTGTTAGGATCAATAGTAATGCTAAATTTAGAAACAATGCTATGAAGGAATGAAATTTTTTTCAACTAAAATTTTTATGTGATGAATTTTCCCTACATTATATTTTATTTTATGGAATATATAATAACCCTTATATGTTTTTCATGATCCTCTTTACTTCAAGAATATCCAAAATTCCATCTATAAAAAACCACTAAAATATCTAAGAATTATTGAACTAGTATATTCATAACATCCATGAATACATCAGGTGCATTAGTTAACCCAAATGACATAATAGAAAATTCATAATAACTATATCTAATTTAAAAAGCAGTTTTTGGAATGCCATCATCCTTCACCTTCTGTAAATGGTACCTGAATCTCAAATCAATCACGGAAAAATATTGATCTCCCTAGATCTGATCAAAAAAATCATTTATGTAGGGAAAATGATACTTATTCTTAATAGTAATGTTATTCAAGGATCAATAATCAATAAATAGTATCATGAAACCATATTTATATTTAATGAACAAAACATGATCTCCCCATAATGAAGTTATAGAATGAATTAATCATTTATCATGAAACTATTTCAAGTTATTTTTCAATTCAAGAAGATCCATTTGATTTATTCGATATGGTGGATTCGAAATTGGTTTAGCATCAGGAACTAAGGCAATTGTGAGTTCTACATCCTGGTTTGGTATAACACCAGTTAACTCATCAAGAAAATTATCAATGTTTTCATTGCTCACTTTCACTACATTAATATGAATTGTTCCAACATTTTTGATCATATGATAAAGATAAAATACATTTCCACCATTCAATAGTTTCTCCACATATAGATATGCTATCTATTTTATCGGATCGATTTTTTATAAAAACTAATATTTTCTTTGAAAAAAAACATCTTTATCTCTAAAATAAAACAAATAATGATAAAAAATCTAATCCATACCCCAAATGACATCAAGATCAACTAAGGTTAAAAAAAGGATTATAGGTAATCTATTTCCATAGATAAAAATAATAAGATTCATACAATTCCATTTTTTTATCATTTCCCCTCAGTGTTTTAACAATACGTTATAGTCTAGTTATTTAAAGTGGTATTTCCAATTAGCTATAAAATTTATCAAAAATAAATCAATGTGTTGAAACCATATCAAAAAATTTTTAGAAAAATCTATGTCAATCAAAAATATCTTATACCATTTCATTGGATGGCCCATCATCTACTGATGTAGTCGAAAAGGATCTCACTACACCTTTCTTCTTATATTATGGCTTCATTCTATTACTAATATATTTCTTTGGCTTGAAATTTTCATAATGAACCATCTATCCACATTTGAAACACTTCACTATTTTCATAATAGAATTTATTTTATGATCATTTTCCATACAATATCATGATATATGTCTAAATATACCACATTGAAAACACTTCTCAGTTTTGGTACGAAATCCCCTATGGTGTTTCTAGCACAATTCTCTCAAACTTGAATCTAATATTTCTTACCATAAAATTTCATTGATTGATTCATACCCATGGATTTCCATCTGGACCTCTTCTCCTCATTATTCTCAATGTACATGTAATCATCTGAGAACACCATTTCTAAACTTTTAGCACATCAGACATGATTCACATTAAATTTTAATTAATTAAATTTCAATGACTATCTATATCCAGGCTTCTATCTTGTGTGAAAAATATTGATTTTTTCAATAAAGATCCAAAATAAGTTTTGGAGATTACCATGAAGGTCAGGTGAATTTTTCTTCATACACAACCACTGAATCTTTCAAATTTATACTAAATTCAATTAATTGTATCTCTATCCTAATTCAAACCACCTTTGTAAAATAATTTTCAATGGAAAAACTATTAAATTCATCTCACACCAGGGCAAAAATCAATACTCTATCCATGATGTTCGTTAACATTTAACAACACTAATCATATTCACCTTAAAAATAATAAATGGAAAGATGATACTTTTGATTACCTAAACATCCCATTACATCAAATATATTTTTAAGAGATTTAATCCATCCTCTAGTCACTACTATGTCAAAAGATCCACTGTAAGCAGGAGGGTGTTACCACAGAAATGTTCCACTATCATCCTGAAACATTATAATAGATATAGTTCTTATATTGTATGGATTCCACCACTATTTATTTTCAACATCAGCTAATACATTACAATCAAAAACTACACGATTACAATTACCACTATTCTCAGTTGTAGATGTAGAAAGATATCACCATATATGTTCCTTCCAGCTTCACCTTCCCAATTTTTTCTATGCAAAACCATTCTGAATAGATCTATATTAGATTAAAAAACATCTTAATATTTAAATTCTATACCATTTCCATATAATCCTTAGGTAAAAAACATATATGATATACTATTATCGTTATACTAACACTTAAATTTATCAAAACTATGCTTTGACACCAACTATTAGGACAAGACTATAAACATATCATAATATAATTATTTCTAATAAATTTAAATTCATTAAATTCCCAAAGATATTTTAGATTTATACTTTTGGAATGTTAGGACATAACTCATTCATATCATCCAACAATATACAATGTAGTTACAACTAAAACAATTTTCTTTTTTTTTCACAAATAAATCTTTTAAAAGAAAACAACTATATGATTTCTTTAGAAAATATCATAACATTTAACATGAATTTAGTTTTTCCCTTACACATCATTATTACCTTAGAAAAATATTGAAAAACAAGGTATGAAAATAAAAATGTTATTAATGGATATAAAAAGAATTAACGAAACCATTATATAATGAATAATTTTAAACATTTGAAATCATTTCACAATGACTTACTTATATCACATATATACATACATTATGAAACACTAGGTTTGCATAAAATATTATGGAACATATATATAAATCCATAAATTTATATTTAATCATTTATAACATAATATTTTAACCCTCGTTTCTACATTATGTTTTGTAACCCTCACAACTACCAAACTATGTGACCCTCACGACTACCTTATAGTGTAACCATCGCAGTTACACTTGGAGTAACCATACAGCTGACCTCAAACATACACATACCAATTTCATTGGAGGGATATATAGTCCCAAAATACATTATAAAAAATTCCCAAGAACTATTAAATAATCATAAAACAAGAATAATTTCATAAAAACATTACTTTTGAATTTCAAAATATATAATTTAAAAAAAGAATTTTTAAAGAAAATGCACGAACAAAAATCATATAATTGTATTGAAAATTTATAGAGTGTAAGGAATATGTATATAGAATATAAATAAACATAATTAAATATAATATAAAAAAATTAGTCACCCAAATAATTGTAATAAATAATAATTATGGAAGTATAAGGTTAACCCATAGAATGGAAACTAGGTTATTAATTCACATTCCTCTGGTTTCTCTAACTTAAAATTTGCATACACCTCCTTTATAATTATTAAAAGATTGTTATTAATATTTTAATAAAACATATTCATATTTATTTTACCATATATGTTCTTTCTATAACATCATTCATCCCTTTTATAAATAATATTTTGTAATTTACATTGTTTCGTATGCATTCATTACATGGTTTTCCTAGTTGGTTCATAATATATATTCCTATCGAGTGGAAGAGAAACTATAATGTTTGAATGAAATGGTGTTAATATGTTTCCAAAATATTTAATAATTCCATAAATAATTTTGGTTAATTTTTTAGAGGTGGAATCATTAGATAAATGATTACTGATATCCATTTAGCTCATTTTGGATGTTCTTCGATAATCACGAACTTATTTCATCACATACCTTTAATATAATGTGTATAATTTAATTCATGAACATAATAGAGGTCATATCATACACTTTATAAAATTTAACATCATTTATAATGGTTTTACAACTAGATTGTATGGAATTATATTAAATTGAAGGCACATTGTCCACGATGTCGGTAAATCGACACATCACAGACGATGTTTTTTTAGAATAACGAGAAGATGATAGGAAGCATGATGATGGTTTTTTCAATATACATGATAAAAATACTTTATATATATAATATTGGTTCTTTCATTACTCTTGGGTAAGGTAAGGAGAATAGAGTATAAGTATAGAAAATAATTTAAAAGGAAACAAAAAAATTAAAAAGGATCTTTACCACATTTTCTCTTCTCCATGAGATCATCCATAAATCTTTTCATTTTGTCCATTTGGTGAGACCAGAAAAATGTTGATGTGGGGATGATCTTGGTAAGGAAATATGTAAAAATATAGGATATTCTCAATTCCTTAGTGGTGTGAGAGGAAGAGGAGGCGAGGGTGGTATTTATTGTGAAAGTGACGATGAATTTAATTATTTTCAAAGGAAACATCATTAGTAGTATTTGCAAAACCAACGGCATGACCATCATTTTGTCCCATGGAATTGGCCACTTGGGCATATAAAATAATATTTTAATCCTAAAGAGTTTACCATAAGGATTATATCATTGTTACATCATTATGATGTCATTAACCACCAAAAAACATAAAACTATATATTATTTTTCTATTCACTGAAATTCAACTATCTTATAAAAATAAAAAAAAAGACACCCTAACCAAATTTTGAAATGTATAATTCCAACATGAACTAATTTTTTCAAAAATAATTTTTTATATATGATTAATTTAATTTTTAAATAATATAATAATTTATTTTGAAAATAAATATTCTAAAACTATAACTCATTTTATAACACCTTTAAAATTTAATAAATATATCATTTTCTTATAACCATAAGAAAAAATGATATTATTATTTACTATTCATAAGGGTATTTTTACGATTCATTTTACTATTCATAACGATATGTTAATATTCACCAAAAATATAAGTTGGTTTTATCAGACTCCAAACATCATCCTAATCACAAATGTAGATATCCATTTCTCGAAATCGAATAAATAGAATTTGAAAATTATGTTTACAAACTAATTTTTAACTACTTACTTGAAAAAACATTCATTATTTAGAGCCTCAGTGTTTTATGCATTTCAATTTATTTTTAAAACATTGGAGTGTTACAACCATAAAGGAGTTAAGGGGTGGTTATAATATTCAATTCATAAGAACTATAAATTCTATTACATTGTTCACTAATATAAATGGAAATTCTAGATTCTCAAAATGAATATAGATGTTTTGAATCATTGTCTTGGTAACATCATCCCTTTTAACTGAGATTTGATGTTAATGTGACTGAGGGTTCATCTTAGAAACCAAATTTCAGAATTTATATAATCCAAAGGAGATCAATATGGGAATATAGATACTTAATAAGATTTATAACCCATTTTATCATTCTATATTTAATTCACTTGTAGATATTTACGTCCTCTTTCTTAGATAAAATTACATGGGTAGCCCATGGGGACACTAATGAGCTAATGATTCCTTTTGCTTGAAATCGAAAAATTGATTTTGTAATTCATTCAAATTCATGGGTGTCTTATAATATGAATGGAACAAATTTGGTTTTGTTTTGGGTACTAGATAAATTAAAATCATGACATCCCTCTCCATGGTATGAATTTCAAATCATATGGGGACACCCCCTGAAACACCCTTACTACCAAAAAATGTCCATAAATAAAGAAACCCTTATCAAACCCTATAAAAATCGATGGTCCATGACTTATTAATATTATAAACATTGAAAGAAGAACCCTTATATAGCTAAAACATGTGACTATATCTCTCCATAAAATAGATGTGATTTTTTATTGATGGTAATAAAGGTCACTCTAATAAGATATAATTCATCGTGATACTTATAGGAATCAAACTATTTTATCTTTATAATGAAATAAAATATATTAATTTTAACAGCCATTAAATCCTAAGATATCTCCACTTCTATTACAAAGATAAAAAATTATGTTAATTTAAAATGATAGTATTTATTCTTCCCAATATGTGTAAATTTAAATTTAAGAAATTATATAATATTGTATTATTGATTAGAAATATATGACCTGGGATAATATTAATGAGAGGGAGGAACATGTATCAAATAAATTTCATTCCATATTTAATGAAATAAAGATAGAGCATATTATAGTCATCAGTGCAATATTAGTCTCCTTTGGCACCTCATTGTCTACCACAGATTAAAAAAAATCATAAACACCCAATCTATGAAATTCTTTCTCTCTATATTAACCATTCTATTAAACATTTTCTACAAAAGCATCAAATATAAATAATTATTTTTTAAAAAAATCATATAAACTATTTATTACAATAATATTATATATTATAATATAACTAGAAAGATTAAAACTAAATTACGGTATTTATTTCAAATCTCATATTCCTTCTCCCAAGTAAATTCTTCTCTTATTTTATTCCACCACAAAACATACACCAATAGAATAAAGCATCCAGTGAATAAAATACACTTAACATACAGAACACCATTTGGATTCTCAAAAAATTAATCATCAACAACTAAGTTACAATTTCCCAAATCAATAACATGATATGGGTCATGAATAGGATATTTAAAAAGAGAACCAATAAATGCAACATGATTTTGAATCTATTGGGTAGGGGAAACTCCAAATGAAAATAAGCTTCTCTAACACATTCTACATGTACTATAGTACTAATAATACTTGATTAATGCATGGTTCCTATTCAAAAGAAATGATTCCCATGGTGAGGGAATCTCTCAATTATATATGATTGAATATAGAGAACCCAAAATCTTTCATTCTACAATCAGTATATTAAATATTTCATCTCTAATTAGTTCCCATACATTTTATAATATGGTGGTGTTTTTATATCATATCATGTATTTATTTTGATTCAATAGTACTTATCTACCAAATTTTAAACTAACATAATGTACACATAGAAAGTTGAAATTATATTTCCTCATATAGTTTCATCTTAATGGGTGAATTATCATATTTATTATATAATAACTTTAATAGTGTAAAATAACCTCTGCATGATCCTTCAATGAGAATTACCCAATATCATGATATGTATTCTGAAACATAATTCAACATATTATTTTGAAAATAATTCTATAAATCAAATATAAATATAAGTCACAATTGTATAGGAAAATCAAACTGTAATTGTCACCTCATTCAATAATTTAATTGAGTTTCACAATCAGATTTGATCTTTTTAGGATCCCCATAAAACATCACCTATTTTTATATATAATGATTGGAAAAACCTACTATACTCTACCCCTGAACTAGCATAAAGTGAGATGTTTTAGTGAGAAAATACACAATATCCCCAATCACAATGAAACATTGTGGCATAAACTCTATATGATTAATAAATACTGTATTAATATTTTCCCATTTTAATTCCAAAATACTCATATATTATAACAACATAGTTGGTAACTGAAAATTATACATTATATTTGATTGATATGATAAGTTGTTATAAACCCAACCCCTGGTCTATTAATCCAAGCACACCAAAACTAACATTTCATTAAATAATGAATCGTACTAAAACTAAGATGATCCACAAAATATGAACTGTGGAATTATTGTTAACCTGCTTTAATAAGGCTCTATGGAAAAAAAAAATTCAAAAAATGAATATGTTCTCACCTACTTCAGAACTTCAATCTAGAGCAACGTCATGGATAATACTATAATTCTAGAGCACAATATCTGGATCCCAATAATATGAAACTATCACTCAAATAATAATGAGTAATCAATAATTTCAGGAAAGATGAATGCTTCAAAATCCAATAATCCATATCAAAATGAAATAATTCCAATTCTCCTACCACCTTTATTTCCTTACTCGATTCTAGAGTCATATCAATATAGTATCTTCAACTATAACTATCTAATATGACATTCCCGCTTCATGTATTATAAATAAACTCAAAATTAAAATATTTTTGAAAATATATACACTTCTTTTCTTCCTTTGGATCATAAATTTTTTGTAATATATATAGTTACATTTTGTCTGATATACCATAAATGTAAAAAAAAATTCGAGTAAGTAAAGTCTATATTTCCTAAAAAAATGATACAAAAATATACAAATCATGTTTGACATAATTAAAACCATGAGAACATTACTATCATGAACAGTGAGAAAAAATAGTAAACTTTTATATCAAAACACATGCTACTCTCTCGTGAGATGCAACATATAATACCATAATGTGAATCCCCTCAACATATAATAATATAAATTTTCAAATTTATAAACATCACCATAAAAAAATTACATAATTTTTGGAATTTTCCTCACCATAAAAAATGATATCATATCATATTAAAATTAGATAATTTATTTTTAACACCCTAATATTCCATTGTACATTTCCCTTTGAATAATGAAATAGCTTGCGTTGTGTGCAACATGGTGTTTTAACACACCACAACCAATCATACTTGTTATTATTAACAGTAATATCCACATTTTAAAATTTTATAAATTTTAATTTTCTAAATGGACTTCATTTTTGGATTTGTAATATCAAAATTATCTTAGGGTGAATTTTTTGTATTTTTCTAAATACATTCAATTTTTGATGAGTAGTGAAAAACACTACGTTATTAATTAAAACTGCCTTTTTTAGTTAAATACATTGTTATTTTATTCAAATTTATATTAGCTAAAAATAGATATATAATACCTATAAATTTTCTAGGCAATTCATTGGAGTCATTTTATAATAATATTATATATATATATATATATAATTTGATTGAATTTTTTATCGTCTCTTACCCACCTTATTGGCACAATTGAAAATTTACATAAAACGTAATTTAACCATATCTGTGAATTAATTTTCAAGAATTCGAGAGATGCATTTGATATCAATAAGTAATATTTGGTTCAATAAGATGAAAATAATTTTTGTTGAATAGTATCTTTTTACTTTTATTTACCGCAATTTAAAGTAAATTGGGTAATTATGGGTAATAATGATACAATAATTACCCTAAAACATGTTATAATTCTATTTAATAAGTGTATTTAGACCAAAATTGACCTTATTAATAAAATATGTTCCTATTTTTCCAATTTTATTAGATATTTACATTTATTATTATTCTATTTAAAAAAGAGTTAAAAGTGTTAAATAAAAAGTTTAATTACAAAAACATTTTTTATATAGGGTAATACATAAGATAAATTAGACTATAAATATTCATTAGAAATCTAGAAATATTTCCTATATAATGGTATTTTATTTATAAATATTATAAATTATATAATTAAATTTATTTATGATACAATGATGATGAAATAATTACATTAATAATGAAAGATTAACATGATTGATATTATAAATATAAAAATATATGTAAATTGATACTTTTGATGAATTAGACAAATTATATATGTTAATATTGAATTTTATGGTTCATTTAACGAATTATGTTCTAATTAATCAAGTTGTAAGTAATTTAAAAAAATCAAATACTAAATAGTGTCAAAATTTTCATAAATGAGTTTTTAAAATAAGTATTATATTATTAATTGATATTATATTTCTAAAAATATAATTTTTGGCCGATGAACTTTGATAAGTTTATATATATCAATAATTAACTACATGGGATTCTCTTGGTAGTTTATAGTATGTTTATTAACCATATAATATAAATGTACAAAGAGATATGGTAATTGTCAAACTGTTTAACTAAGAGTTAAATATAGAAGATAAGGTTAATATATTTACCTAAACCTATCTAAAATCTATTTGGTTGATATATTTTCGACCTATCGTTACCTTATCCTCTAAATAAATCTTTTTGAAACCATTAAAAACCGAAATTTATTTTATTATAAAATAATATTTCAGGATTTTCCTAAAGTGACTCTCACCTCTCTTCTAAAAGTGAACATCCACTTATATCTAAACCACACTTCCAAATCCATTTGCCTAGGCCAAAACTTACTCAAATATCCTCCCAACTACCCTCACTTAATTCTAGAGGCCTTCCTTTTATCATAAAGCTGACCTAAAGAGACCTTTTGATCAAATCAAAATGAATCACCTGAATAAGAGATAATTATTTCACCACCTCTTTCATGTTCTTTTATTTATCCACTTCCTCTTTATTTGTTTTTTCCAAACCAAAATAATATCTCCATTACCTTATTTACACATTGATGTTGTTATAAATACCAGGAAAGCTCAGTCATAGGATAACCTCTGACCATTTATTAACATAAAATAAAATTAAAGAAAGCAAGTAAAGCACACCAAAGAAGATGACTACATATCAAAAAAATCATCCCCATCATTATACTCTTGGTAGAATGTTTTTTCCATAGTAGTTGATTCCTGCTTTGATCATTCATAGTGCTTCATAACCTTAGAATACATCCTTTCCAGATATAATATCTCAAATGAGATAAACTATTTAGAAGATTGCATTACCTTTTTAAAACCAGTGATAGCCCCCGAAAAACTCTCCCTCTTGGAGGATGATCATGTAGACATTGGGTTCAGTAGGTAATAGTAATATCTTCCTAGCCTTCTCCTTGGTGGAGCATTCATACCACCATCACTTCTAGATAGTTTATTGTTTCCCTTGAACAATATCACTATAAGACAATCTAGTGACATAACTAGAATTTTCATTGGCACTATCAATGAAATTTCCCCATTTTCCAATGATGGGAACAGAGTTAAACATTTGGCATCCATCAATACCTCTAATCAAAATACCCTCTAATATAGTCAATCACCCTCCTCCTTCCGACTATGATTGTTTGTTATCATCAATTTGATTAAGGCATTGAAGGGTGAACTCATTTCAATTACCATCATGGGACTCCGTTCCATGTGCATCCTCAGTCACTACAACCTATGAAAAGGAAACAGGTTGCATATAATCAATCTCATTCAATTATGGGCCTTCCTTAATAGGAGAATCCCTCTTAGCCTCATGTACATCGAACTGATTACAAACATTAACCCACCGCAAATGGAAAAATCAAGTAACATCCAGAAAAGGCAGCTTCCTGCCCCCACGATCTAATTTCAGATGATAAAAAACTTTCTTCATAGATAAATTCATAGAAGGTTTCACTTCTTTCACAATATATGCATTCACAGGAGCCCCTCCAAGACCATTTTGAACAACCTCACATTCCACTTCTAGATGAATCTACTCATCCCCTCTCACTCCCTTCTCCGAAGAAACCTCTAATATCTCTTGCTTTGTGTCCTCTTGATGGAAAGCCATTCCCCCATTTCTACTATAATATGTTCGCCCAAGTAGAGAGGTCCTAGGTTGTACCTCCACCAACGACTGCTCCAGGCCATTGTCGGTAGATCCACTGGTGCCCATTTTCGCTTCCTGTGAACTCCTGGTTGCATTCCTACTTCGACATAATAACTCAAGATGACTAAAACATTGGAAATCATCAAAATATCTCATACAAGACTATAAGATGACCTCCTTATTCACCAAAATTCTTTCCCACCCGTGATCCATACCCATTTCATGGGTGGCCTTGCAACATCAACTTCAACACAAATTCTAGGACAAATGGGATGACATAGGACCTCTGTTCTCTAATAATAAGAGACGTATCTTTCATTCATATTCCCAATAATGCACAAGATAGATTAAATTTGGATGGAATGTGGTATACTAGGGAGAGTGACCAATGTTATGATTGTAGATGGATGACACTACATGTAAAAATCAAAACACCACCGAAACAGATAGAAGGAAGCTTCGTTGCATCTTTGGGGGTCCCTATACCAGGAGACGAAAAGATCCTCCACTGATCCAAACCAAATCATAATTTGATGCTGATCAATCACCCCAAACATTGCATGATCATGTACCTTCTAGGAACCAAATATGAAACAGTCAAATTCGTCAACCGATGGTCGATGATGGAGGAACCACGCAACCATTTTGAGCTTGTAGATGTCAATGGTGCAAGTGAGGTCCATTGGGGATAGAGGGAGCTGAGGCGTATCCTGAAATAGATAGCGTTCATTCAAGGACAACAAAACCTTTGGGAATTGATGAATGGTATCAATAGAATGGTATTATTTGTCGTGTGTACATACAGATTACCGTCTCCACGAACGCGATGAGATTCATTACCCATCATAACCATTCGTGAATAAATATTCATATTATGATTAAATATGTTTATGAACTTAATATCATTCTGAATTTGGATAAAATACATCCTATACACAACAGACATGTCTTATAACAAAACATATAAAATAAAATGAATCATTTAACACCAAAAACAATGATACTACTGAAATATTAATAACAATGAAATATTACAAGATCATCTATGATATCATATTTAAGTATGTGGTTATTGTATAATTTAATTACAATTATTTATCTATTATAAAGGAGGAGAGAATACCATCAAACAAGGAAATGTAAAAGGTAATGGTTATTTCTACAATCTCTTCATTATCTGAGGTTGTTTTTACGTGAGTATCTTCTGGGACAACTTTATCATCCAAATCTGTGTTTCTTAAAAATGAATTTCATAATTTTTTACTATTTCCTAGACTATGGGTTGAAGTCATTTATACCCTTGTTTGACATTTTATAAAATATTTATAAAGTAATATTTATGTCATTTACGAAACAAGGTACTTTGCGACCTTTTCAAAAAAAATTAAAGAAAGAATGTCATTTATCTAATATGGTAGGTGAGGCTATTTTTTTTGTTATAACACCTTCGAAGATTCCCATACAATATTATCATAATATTTTAAAAATTAATGTTTTATTTTTAAAATTATGTGAATTTTAAATGATTTCACAATAGAAAAATATATTTCTATCAAATAGTTTTGATTTTATCTATGTCAACTTCCTTTGATGGATTTTACACCTATTTGAAGTTGATTCAATATGATAAAATCTTCCATATTGTATTAATTATTTTTTGATATGTTTCACTATGTATGTGTTATTTTTATACCATTCATTATTTATTGATAAAATTATAACATATCATATGCTAGTTTTAATACGAATATTTAGGTTATGTTTCAATCTTTCCATATGACGAATGCATTGGACATAGTAAGTGATTGGTGGAGCACACTATAGCTCTACGATGCAACGGAAGGTCTCATAAGAAAAAATACTATCTTTCCACAAGGCCTTGACAAAATCTTATATATAGTCAAGGAACAAGGCCCTGAGTATGGGTTTATGAAGTCTCGCATTATGCATTTTATCATTATGAAATTGGCTATTGATATTGCATGTGATTATTAAAATTTTTGAAAATACATGTGAATAAGTAACTGGAATTATTTTAATTATATTTTCTATATTATACTAATGTTTATGATTAAAAGGATTATGTTTCCATCTTATACATTTATGTAAGTTTTTTTATTATTTATGAAATATTATGCTATATTTTTATCCTTACTGGTCATCTAAGCTCACCAATATATTAGTTTTATTTCTCCTAATATGTGAATACATATTTTATGGTTGAGCTATAGGGATATGGAAAGAGATATAAGTGTGTCGAAAGTGGAGAAAATGTGGTTTTTTATCTCATGATGTAATTTAAAACTTATGTTTGAATCTAGTACTTCCATGGCTACTAAACTGATCGGTATTTTGGGACATGATCCCTTGTGATCATTCCTATTTTAAGTAATAATGCATCGAATTTGGGTTATAAGGGCCGAGGTGTTATAGTGGGTATCATAGGATGTTTATTACAAACATTGGAATCTAGATTTAGAAAAACTCTAATTACAAAACATTACCCTAATATAGGCTTTGAGGATTTATATAAAAGAACATCCTAGAATTTGTGTAATATAGAGATTTTATGTATTTTCAAAGAAATACATCATTGTTTGTATACGAGCAGGTAGAGGCATCTTTGGCACAGATGTTCCTAGGTGTGAAAACTCTGATAAGGAGTTTTGGGCTTGACCCGGTGTATCATGGTACATGACAACAGGCCTCAATTCACTCTTGGTTAAAATAATCTAGGGGGATATGATTAGGATAATTCACCTTTTTATTACAAAAAATTTTGAAGTATTTAAGAATATATACCTCTTCAATGAATTTTATTATGATTATGGATTATATCCTTAAACTGTTTAATTTATATTATGTGTTTTACGTTTTTGGAATTATGTGTTGTGATACATATACTAATCTAGTGTATGTCACTATTTAAAATGGCGTTTAGTGGAAGGAATGGAAACTGTATCAACCTATGTAATCCTTGTAGGTATTTCCCTATGAATCATGATTATTATAGTGGAGTTAGTGATACAACTGGTGCTGATCAACTTATCATTATACTGGGAAAACTCACTCTGGTTATGAATAATAAACTTATCTGTATAGATCACCTTGATCCAAAATATTGTTGATCAATTATAGACCGCTATAGGAGAAAAAACCCACTAACATTCAATGGGACTAAAAATTAATTTTTTGCTGAGTAATTGATATGTTTCTTAGAAAAAATAATTCATACATTGGGGAGTAGCAATAGTGAAAATTTGTTGTGGTAGTGTATCGCATCACGAGAGATGCAGATCAATGGTAGTCAGAAATTAAAAACACAAAGGATGATGAAGAAGTATCATATATGGAATTTAGGGATTTTAAAGTGATTTTCAAAGAAAAATACTTTCCTTGTGACCATCGAGCTGATATGGAAATATAGTTTCTGAGTCTGAGGAAAAAAAGGATGAGAATGTCGCAAATTATGTGGATAAGCTTATAAGGTTAGCAAGGAAAGAAACAGATTATATACATAACCCAAGGAGTAATATTGATCAATTCATTAATGGGTAAAACCATTTTATTTCGATTATTAGTCTCACAATCCTTAACATTGTACGAAGATATTGTCCCATTTTCAATCAAGACATGAAATGAATTCTCTAAGTCTTACAACATTAATGCAATGCAAGAGAAGAAGAGATCTACTGAAAACTCTGGGAATATTAATAAGAGGAAAAGGGGAACAGTTGAATATCCATCCAGTGGTAAATGTGGGTGTCACACCTGGACTCCGCTCTGAGGTACGACCTTAATTTTAAATTTTTATTTCATGAGTTTAATCACTTGCTTATTTAATTACTGGTTTTAAGTGCGGGTTGAACCTGTTGTGAGGCCTTTTCTGTGGTGTGGATAAATGCCCATTAGCTCGACACCGCTCGATGCACGGGTAGGGCACAGTTGTAGCCGTGACCTTGCCGTTTTAACATGTAGTGCTCGTTATTCAAACGTTACTTTTTCCGGGTGATTAACTTCAGTTTCAAAGTGTTATTATTACTACTATTAATATTAATATTATTATTATTATTACTATTATTATTTCTTTTCTATTATTATTATTATTACTATTAATATTTATATGCTATTATTATTATTGTTGTTGTTGTTGTTGTTGTTATGCTATTATTATTAGTATTATTATTACTATTAAAATTATTATTATTATCATTATTAAGATATTGATATCATATAAGTATGTTAATTATTTGTTTATTCTTCCCCCTCCCCCCCCCGAAACCCTAGCCACCACCCTCCCCTCTTCATTTATTTATTTGTTTTTGTTTTTGTTTTTTTTTTCTTTTCCCCATATTCTTCCTCCCCACGCATTCCCTCTCTCTCTTCCTCCCTCTTCTCTCCCTTTTCTCCCCTCTTACCTACTGCACCCTCCCTCGCCGCACCTCAATTCTTCTTTTCCCCTTTCTTCTCCTTCTTCGTTTCTCCTCCTCTCTTCCCTACGCGCCACCCCTCCTCCTTCTCTCTATTTTTTTTCTTCTCCTCCTCCTTCTTTTTCTTTTCTTCCTCTCCTTCATTCTCTTCTCTTCTGCCGCGTACCACCTCCCCTCCCGCCTCCTGCTCAGCCATGCCTTCCCCGCTCGGCCACTCACCCTGCCACCTCTGTCAAGCCGTTCGGCGCCCTACCTCTGCACACCAGACTAGCCCTCCACCTCGGGCCGCCCCTGCTGCGCCCCTATTGCATCCACGCCGGACCCGCATCGGACCAGCCACCCGCACCCACGCCGGACCAGCCACCCGCACTCCTCCCCTTGCCGGAACAGCCGCCAGATCAGCTTCCCGCACCCCTCTCGGGCCGCCCCTACTACACCCGCACCGGATCAGCCTCCTGCACCCCTCCTAGGCGGCCCCTACTGCTCCCACGCCGAACCACGCACCCAGTTTCTGTTAGATTTCTTTTTGTTGGTTTAATTAACGTATTATTTTATTTAACATTTTATTTTGTTATTATTATTATTATGTTAATAATGATATTATTATTAAGTTATTATTGCTATTATGAATATGTTAATATTATGATTATGCTATTATTATTATTATTATATTATTATTGTTATTATTATTATGTTATTATTATTCTTATTATTATTATGTTATTATTATTATTATATTATTGTTATTATTATTATTATTATGTTAATATTATTATATTGCTATTTTTATCATTATTATGTTATTATCATTATTATTATGATTATGCTGTTATTATTATTATATTACTATTATTATTATTATTATATAATGGATATTCTATTATTATTATTATGTTATTATTATTATTGAACCTGTTTAATGGTCTACTATTTTAGGAACTCTTTGACGGCGCAATACGGTGCGACCATTACGCAACATGAGTTTTGCGCCATGTTGTTTTCTGTTCCTATTTGAGGTAGGTGGTTCCGCACACAAGTATTAGTTTACAATCATTTTCTTGCTTATTTAATTAATTTAATGTTTTGCCCAATTGTTTACATGCTCTGAAATATTTCTTCTAACTTAGAGTTATTGTGTGTTTGTTTAGTTAGAGCTATGTTCTGGTGACTCTAGTTAATTTTATTGTGAAAACTCCCTTTGGACTGTTTATTATTGTTTGCAAACTGTGCAGTGTGTGAGTTAGGAAGTGCAGATGACGTAGTTTATATTTTGGCGTGTGACAGTATATGTTCTATTTTAAAAAAAATGGTTTTGAGTGACTTTTTCCCTTAAAAAACTTTTGCGACATGTTTGAAACTGTATAATAATTTCTTTTAGAGGGTTTCTCAATTATCAAAGTGTTTTGTTAAGTTTTGCAGTTAGTTTAATTTAATGTGCAAGGGGTGCAGATTTAGTTTTTTTTATGTTTTTTGTGCGTGTGGTTTTCAAAAAGGATATCATTGTGCAGGTGACATGTTATGTGAACTTTGAATTTAGGTGAGCACAAGGAGGGAAGCCGGGGTATTAGGTGGGGAGACTAGGACTAGTGAGCTAGTGTTCTAGAGATGACCCGACTCGGTTTCACTGGCAGGTTTGACGATTGAAAAACTAACTAAACGTATGATATCTGAGGGTCGGGGCATTCTAAGCCACGTGTTCTGAGGGTCGTGGCCTTCTAAGCCACGTTATCTGAGGTTCGTGTCCACCTAAGCCACGTTTCACTGAGACACGACATTCTAGGGTCCCACATGCTCTAGTACCCTTTTGGGCCTCTCCCATCCTTTGGTGATACCGGTTTCTTTGTGCTCACAATGATACATGATATGTCACTTGAATTACTACCCTAGTGTGTTTATCTTGAACTTTCTTTCTTTGAAGTCATTTTATGAAAACCATTTCTTTTTGCACCTTTTTCATTCTTTATTTAGCATTGCAAATGGTTTGCCTTTTGATATTTGTGTGTGGAATATTTTCTTGGTGATATCCTATTGGGCGATTTCTCACACCCTACTTACACCCTTGGGTGTAAGTAGATTTGTTTACTTCTGATACAGGTAAGGGTCCAGCTTTTGGGAGCAGTGGTTCGGGTTGTTAGCATGCCTATCTACGTGGAGTTTTGGTAGTGGCTTGGGGCGGTGTCCTCACACCAGGTGACAGTTCTTAGGTTGGTTTTTGGTCACCTTGTTTTTAGTGTTATTTGGATTTAGAATACTTGTGACTCAAAAACCTGTTTTGGATGAATTCTCATCTGGCTGCCACTTTTACTATTTTTTGTTTATTTTGGCTGGCTACTTTATTTTTGTTACTTGGGTAAATCGTTCCCAAAGTTAAAATGGATACCCAGGAACTTGTGCAAGCCCGTGGGGATCGGGGACGCCCATCCGGCCATGCCATGGGTCGGTTCGGGTGTTGAGTTGATGGCGAACCGATTCGGTTCGTGACAAAATGGTATCAGAGGCAGGTTAGTTCGTGGTTTATGTCATTTGGGATGAGTTGGATTATATAGGAGTTGGGTCTGTCGGGGCTCAGAATTCATGTTGCGAGTAGGGTGCCTGGCCAGCACACCTCGTGACAGATACAGAGTCACCATGGGATGTCAGGGAGCTTGTTTCACTTATTTTCTATGTGGGACGTGCAGGCTGCAGAATGTACGTGGACACCAGGCAAGAAAGTAGAGTTTTTGCACGAAGTCGTTTTTGCATGTTTGGTTTACTGATGATTATTTATCTTGATGAAAAATCTAGTTCCTTTTGAGATATGTGATATTGATGGTATTCCTTCTTGACTGGTGGCCTTTGCAGTAAGATGGCTCCACGGAGAGCTCACAAGCACCCACGGGAGGAAGCCAGGGAGAGTTCTCCCACACCGCTTGATCAGAGATTGGTAGAGGTTGTGGTCTAAGCCGTTCAGGATTAGGGACAAGGGGAGACTCCTGCCCTTGCCCCTATTCCATCTAGAGGGGAAGAATTTTTCTTCAGGAAGGATAGAGCTCAGGAGTTTCTAAAGAACAAACCTCCTTCATTCCGAGGTAGTTCAAAACCTCGGGAGGTAGAGGAATTGCTTGAAAAGATAGAATGTATGTTCGAATTCCTTGACACGCACGAGGAAGTAAGTGTGAAGTGTGCCCCGTTCCAGCTAGAGGGTTCTAGTCATAAATGGTAGGAATCAGTGATCCAGGCAGGGAAGCATGAGCACATGTGTTGGAAAGATTTCAAGGTGATCTTCAACGAGAAATATTGTCCAGAGTTCCTAGCATATGCTAGATATCTGGAGTTCATGGACCTTTCGCAAGGGAATCTGATAGTGATTGAGTATACGAACTACTTTGCTGAACTGGTATGGTACGCACCTGAGATAGTTTCGAGCAAATTATTTAAAGCTCGGAAGTTTGAGAAGGGCCTTCTACCAGAAATCCACTCCTTGGTTTTCTTATTGAAGATGAAGACTTATGCTGAGGTGGTCGATCGTGCTTGTATGGCCGAGATTGACCAGAAGGGAAACTTGGGGTTTTATGGATCAGTGTCAGGGCTTGGCAGTGGCAGTTCATCTGAGAAGAAGAGGAAGCGCGATGAGCAATGGAAGAAGAGTGATGGCAGCTCAGGGCATCCACCCCGGTAGTTTTCATCTGGGGCTTCTTATGCAGGGTCTGTAGTGTTCCATCAGTGCGGAAGGGTAGGGCACATCTGACCTATTTGTACATACCCTCCCAGTCCATGCCATGGATGTAGAGTTGTGGGATATCTATAGCGCTTCTGCAGGACTACACGCCCTTACCAGAGTGGGGATGGATCGGTGGCTTCCAGAGGTGTATCAGTTCAGTCAGAGCTGACCAGAATGACAGGATCTCGGTTCAGTGGCCATGGTGGTAGGACCAGATCGTCTTCAGGGCAGAGCCAGACCAGGGCAGAGCCTTAGGCGAGCAGTCGTTCTCAGGCAGGGACCAGACTTTTGCATGATGTGGATCTGGCACCGGTGGGATCTGATGCAGGGCCTTCGACGGATCGAGGTACTATTCTGGTTGCATCTTCAATAGCTGCAGTTTTATTTGATACTGGTGCATCAGTTTCTTTTATATCTGCTCGCCTTGTGAATCTTCTGAACCTACCAACCAAGCTGTTATTGATTTCTATGGAGTTGGAACATCGTTGGTGAAAAAGAGGGAGCATGGCCTTAGGTGCCCATCGTGCGCACTCTTTGTGTCAGGAGTCGAGATGGAATGGGATTTCTTGGTCCTTGACATGGACCTATTCGATGTGATCCTCAGTATGGACTGGCTGGTGTGTTTTCAGGCACACATTGATTGCTATCAGCGCCGAGTCAGTTTTACGGCACCAGATTGGACTCCCCAATTATTTCATGGAGAATGGGATCCTCAGTCGGAACGTGCGGGACCTCAACTCCCTGAGCTGGAAAATCATGCTCATCAGTTGTCGTCACTCGCACTGGAGGAAGATTGTGGTATTTCACAGGGAGGGTTACCTCATGTAGTGGATGAGTTCCCAGAGGTCTTCCCAGATGATTTTCCTTACTTACCCCCAGAGCGGGACGTGGAGTTCTCGATTGAGTTGTCATCGAGAACACAACCTATATCTATTCCCTCATATCGCATGGCCCCCACCGAATTGATGGAATTAAAGATACTGCTGGACGATTTGGAATCCAAAGGATTCATTCGCCCGAGCGTCTCTCCTTGGGCCGCACCAGTTTTATTTGCGAAGATGGCCGACGGAACCCTTCTATTTTGCATTGATTACCGGAAATTGAACAAGGTAACCATCAAGAATAAATACCCTTTGCCCCGGATTGACGATTTTTTTGACCAGATGAAGGGGGAAAAGTGGTTCTCCAAGATTGATTTGCGTTCGGGATTCCACCAGCTCAAGGTGAGAGAAGCAGATATCCCGAAGACGACTTTCTGAAGCAGGTACGGTCACTTCGAGTACTTGGTCATGCCTTTTGGATAGAAGAATGCTCCTACAGTTTTTATGGCGCTCATGAATAGGGTGTTCCACCAATACCTCGACTCATTTATCGTGGTATTCGTGGATGACATCCTGGTTTATTCTGGATCTGAGGAGGAGCATGAGCATCACCTGCACATTGTTTTGGGCACTTTGCGAGATCACCGCCTGTATGCCAAACTCTCGAAGTGCACTTTCTGGATTAGGGAAGTGAAGTTTCTGGGGAATGTCGTCTCAGAACAAGGTGTTTCAGTGGATCCTGAAAATATCAGGGCAGTTATGTCATGGGAGTAGCCGAGAAATGTGTTTGAGATCAGGAGTTTTCTGGGCTTGGCAGGTTATTAGAGGCGCTTTGTCCGGGACTTCTCGCAGCTTGCCTCCCACATGACCGCACTCACCCGGAAAGGGGTGAAGTTTGAGTGGATCCCACAGTGCCAGACATCTTTTGAGGAGTTGAAGCGGCGGTTAACCTCTACACCTGTGTTGACCTTACCTGAGTTAGGAAATGGCTATGTGGTGTACTATGATGCTTTCGGTACGGGCCTTGGATGTGTGCTCATGCAGGATGACCATGTTGTGGCTTATGGTTCTCGCCAACTCCGACCGTATGAGAAGAACTATCCGACTCATGACTTGGAGTTGGAAGTAGTGATGCATGCCTTAAATACATGGTGTCACTATCTTTTTGGGGAGATGTTTGTGGTATATTCTGACCATAAGAGCCTGGCCTATATTTTCTCTCAGAAGGATCTCAATTTGAGGCAGCGCCGCTGGATCGAGTACCTGAAGGGTTTTGATTTTGATATTATCTATACCCTTGGAAAGGGTAATGTGGTAGCTGATGCTTTGAGAAGAAAAATACCAGTGCATGCATTGAGGAAGTCTAGCGATGAGTGGACTTTGATGGTGCTCTTCGCCCAAATGCACTTGGAGAGCAGGGAGCACAGTGGAGGTACTTTCTTGGCTAGCATCCAGTTGACTCCTGCTCTTCTAGAGTTGATTCACCGGGAGCAGCCTCGTGATGAGCTGTGTCAGTGATTTATGCAATTTCTTCATAGTGGGGAGACTCCTTCTGATTGGACATTGTCTTCCCAGAGGGACTTGTGCTTCAAAGGCAGTGCTATGGTGCCGTTGTCTCTGCGGAAGGTGGTGATGCAGGATAGCCACCAATCTCAGTGGGCCGTCCATCCTGGTAATACCAAGATTTATTATGATGTCTGCCGTCAGTTCTGGTGGCTAGGTATGAGATGAGACATAGCCGACTTTGTATCTAGATGTTACACTTGCCAGCAAGTTAAAGCAGAGCATCAGAGACCATCTGGCCTACTCCAGCCATTACCCATTCCTACCTAGAAGTGGGACGAGGACGCCATGGACTTCATTATTGGGTTGCCTCGTACACCTCAGGGAAGGAATTCTATATGGGTAGTTATTGACCGCTTAACCAAGTCATCTCACTTTTTTCCGATCAGAGATACAGCGAAGGTAGAGGAGCTAGGCCGCTTGTATGTTCAAGAGGTGGTCAGACATCACGGTGTGTCGTCGGCAGTTCGTTCTGACAGGGACCCCCGCTTTACATCTTGTTTTTGGGGAGGCCTCTAGAAGGCTCTAGGGTCAAATATTAAGATGAGCACGACATACCATTCTCTGACTGATGGCCAGACGGAGTGGGCGAATCAAATTCTAGAAGACATGCTCCGAGCCTGTGTGTTAGATTTTGGAGGCTCATGGGATAGACATTTGGGGCTGGTCGAGTTTGCTTATAATGATAATTACCAGTCTTCCATCAGAATGGCACCCTTTGAGGCGCTCTATGGCCGGCCTTATTGGTCTTCTCTGTGTTGGGCTGAGGTAGGAGAGGCCTCGCTCTTGGGACCAAGCCGTGTTCAGGAGACATCTGAGAAGGTCAAGCTGATTAGGCAGCGGTTGTTGACAGCTCAGAGTCGCCACAAGTCTTATGCATATCAGAGGTGGCAGGATCTTGAGTTTTCAGTGGGGGACAGAGTGTTCCTGAAAGTGGCCCCTCGCTTGGGACACTGTCATTTGGGGAAGCAGGGGAAGATGACACTGAGATATGTCAGACCCTTCGAGATTCTTGAACGGATTGGAAAGGTGGCATACATGTTTTCTTTTCCCTCGCAGTTGATGTAGATTCACGACATATTTCATGTCTCCCAACTAAAGAAGTACAACCCCGACCCGTCGCATGTGCTGAATTGGGAGGAGCTAGAGATAGAGTCCGACTTGTCTGTGGCTGAGCGACCAGTGCGTATAGTCGATTATCAGGAAACAGTGTTGCGTGGAAAGTCCATTCTTCTGGTTTGTATTCTCTAGTAGCACAGGAATGATGAGCATGAGACTTGGGAGCTAAAGTCGGGGATCGAGCAGGAGTACCCTTTTTTATTCACCGATCTGGCATTAAGCTGACTTTCTGAGGGTGGAAAGTTTTCATGGTGGGGAGAATTGTCACGCCTGGAATCCGCTCTGAGGTATGACCTTAATTTTAAATTTTTAATTCATGAGTTTAATCGCTTTCTTATTTAATTACTGGTTTTAAGTGTGGGATGAACCTGTTGTGTGGCCTTTGCTATGGCGCGGATAAATGCGCATTAGCTCTACACCGCTCGGTGCACGGGCAGAGCACGAGCTTAGCCATGACCTTTCCATTTTAACATGGGGTGCTCGTTATGAAAACATTACTTTTGTCGAGCGATTAACATCAGTTTCAAAGTGTTATTATTACTAATATTATTATTATTATTATTATTATTACTATTATTATTTCTATGCAATAATTATTATTATTACTATTATTATTGTTGTGCTATTATTGATATTATTATTATTGTTGTTGTTGTTGTTGTTTTTGTTGTTCTGCTATTATTATTAGTATTATTATTACTATTAAAATTATTATTATTATCATTATTATGATATTGATATCATATAAGTATGTTAATTATTTGTTTAACCTTCCCCCCCCCCCCACCCGAAACCCAAGCCGCCACCCTCCCCTCTTCATTTATTTATCTGTTTTTGTTTTTGTTTTATTTTCTTTTCCCTATATTCTTCCTCCCCACGCATTCCCTCTCTCTCTATTCCTCCCTCTTCTCTTCCTTTTCTCCCCTCTTACCCGCTGCACCTTCCCTCGCCGCACCTCACATCTTCTTCTCCCCTTTCTTCTCTTTCTCCCTTTCTCCTCCTCTCTTCCCCACGCGTCACCCCTCCTCCTTCTATCTGTTTTTTTCTTCTTCTCCCCCTTCTTCAACTTCTTTTCTTCCTCTCCTTCCTTCTCTTCTCTTCTTCCGCGCACCACCTCCCCTCCCGCCTCCTGCTCGGCCACGCCTTCCCTGCTCGGCTGCTCTCCCTGCCACCTCTGTCAGGCTGGCCAGCGCCCTGCCTCTACACGCCAGACTAGCCCTCCGCCTCAGGCCGCCCCTGCTGCGCCCCTACTGCATCCACACTAGACCCACGTCGGACCAGCCACCCGCACCCGCGCCGGACCAGCCACCCGCACTCCTCCCCTTGCCGGAACAGCCGCTGGATCAGCTTCCCGTAACCCTCTCGGGCCGCCCCTACTGCACCCATGCCGGATCAGCCTCCCGCACCCCTCCCGGGCCGCCCCTACTGCACCCACGCCGAACCACGCACCCGGTTTCTATTAGTTTTATTTTTGTTGGTTTAATTAATGTTTTGTTTTATTGAACATTTTATTTTGATATTATTATTATTATGTTAATAATGATATTATTATTATGTTATTATTTCTATTATGAATACATTAATATTATGATTATGTGATTATTATTATTATTATACTATTATTGTTATTATTTTATTATTATTATTATTATTATGTTATTATTATTATTATATTATTTTTATTATTTTTATTATTATGTTAATATTATTATATTACTATTTTCATTATTATTATCTTATTATCATTATTATTATGATTATGCTATTATTATTATTATTATATTACAATTGTTATTATTATTATTATATTATGGTTATGCTATTATTATTATTATGTTATTATTATTATTGAACCTATTTAATGGTCTACTGTTTTAGGACCTGTTTGACGGCGTAATACGGTGCGACCATTACGCAACAGGATTTTTGCGTCGTGTCATTTTCCGTTCCTATTTGAGGTAGGTGGTTCCGCACACAAGTATTAGTTTACAATCATTTGCTTTCTTATTTAATTAATTTAATTTTTTATCCATTTATTTACATGATATGAAAGTGTTCCTTTAACTTAGAGTTATTGTGTGTTTTTTTAGTTAGAGCTATGTTCTGGTGACTCTAGTTAATTTTATTGTGAAAACTCCCTTTGGACTATTTATTATTGTTTGAAAACTGTGCAGTGTGTGAGTTAGGAAGTGTAGATGACGCAGTTTATATTTTGGCATGTCTCAGCATATGTTCTATTTTAAAAAAAGGGTTTTGAGTGACTTTTTACCTTCAAAATATTTTGCGACATGTTTGAAACTGTTTAATAATTTTTTTCAGTGGGTTTCCCAATTATCAAAGTGTTTTGTTAAGTTTTTCAGTTAGTTTAATTTAATGTGTAAGGGTTGCAGATTTAGTTTTTTTTAAGTTTTGTGTGTGTGTGGTTTTCAAAAAGGATATCATTGTGAAGGTGACATGTTATGTGAACTTTGAATTTAGGTGAGCATAAGGAGGGAAGTCGGGGTATTAGGTGGGGAGACTAGGACTAGTGAGCTAGTGTTCCGGAGATGAACCGACCCGGTTTCACTGGCAGTTTTGACGATTGCAACAATAACTAAACGTATGATATCTGATGGTCGTGGCCTTCTAAGCCACGTGTTCTGATGTTCATGGCCTTCTAAGCCACGTTTTCTGAGGGTCGTGGCCACCTTATCCAGGTTTCACCGAGACATGACGTTATAGGGTCCCACATGCTCTAGTACCCTTTTGGGCCTCTCCCATCCTTTGGTGTTACCGGTTACTTTGCGTGCACAATGATACGTGATATGTCACTTGAATTACTACCCTAGTGTGTTTATCCTGAGCTGTCTTTCGTTGAAAATGTTTTATGAAAACCATTTCTTTTTTCACCATTTTCTTTCTTTATTTAGCATTTCAAATGGTTTGTCTTTTGATATTTTTGCGTTGAATCTTATCTTGGTGATATCTTGCTGGGCGATTGCTCACACCCTACTTACTCCCTTGGGTGTACGTAGATTTGTTTACTTCTGATACAGGTAAGGGTCCAGCTTTTGGGAGCAGTGGTTCGGGTTGTTAGCAAGACTATCTATGTGGCGTTTTGGTGGTGGCTTAGGGGCGGTGTCCTCACACCGGGTGACAGTTCGTAGGTTGGTTTTTGGTCACCTTGTTTTTAGTGTTATTTGGATTTTGAATACTTGTGACTCATAAACCTGTTTTGGTTGAATTCACATATGGCTGCCACTTTTACTTTTGTTTGGTTTATTTTGGCTGGATGCTTTATTTTTTCTACTCGGGTAAATAATTTCCAAAGATAAAATGGATACCTGGGAACTTGTGCCAGCCCATGGGGATCGGGAACGCCCTTCAGGCCTTTCCGCGGGTCGGGTCGGGCGTCGAGTTGATGGCAACCTAATTCGGTTCGTGACAGTCGGAATAAACACCCTTGTACTTTCTTAGAGGGAATGGGAGTCTGTTACAAGTGTGGCGAAATAGTCTACCAAGCATGTGATTACAAGGGAATGAAAAAAGGTTATTAATGTTGAATTATACAATTAAAGAGAAAAGCGGAATTATGAAAACAAATATACTAAGCTCTAAGTAAACATACCTTAAAAATTTACAAGGGAGAAAGGCCATGCTTTTGTGATCACTACTGTTGAGGTTGAAACTCCAAAAGACATGGTGGCAGGTAATTTAATGATTTTCTCATGTTTATCCAATGATTAATTTGATTCTGGATCATCGCATTGTTTCATATCTTCCCAGATTGCTATGAAAATTATATATTTCCAATTTGATTTCACAAGGAATGTGTTATTAAAAACACTTAAGGGATGTATCATTGCAACAATATTTTATGAATCTGTCCCCGTTAGAAAATATAAATGTTCATTATCTTCTGATATCGTAGTTATACCCATGATTGGGTTTGATATAATCCTCGAAATGGATTGGCTTTTAAACCATGATGTGAAAATTTTTTGTAAGAAGAATGAGGTTACAATTTTTGATGATGAAAATGAGTACCTAATATTTAGAGGAGAAACATCACCACCAGATTCTTATCTAGATCGTTCCCCAGTAGCTCTACTGAAATCAATTATTGAGGAGTAAGAGAATGAAAAAACTTTGGGTGAGGAAAGAAATGTTCAAATAGGCGATGTTCCTACTATGAAGGAATATGTTGATGGGTTTCCATAGTATTTACCTAGTCATCCTCAAGAATGATAAATTATATTTTCCATTGATTTAATTCTTGGTTTTAGGCCCATATCAAAGACCCATTATAGAATATCCACTATAAAATTAGTGGATCTAAATAAACCATTAGAAGAATCAAATAATAAGGGATTTATTCTCCCTAGTGTTTCTCTTTGGGGATCCAATGTTCTCTTTGTAAATAAGAAATATGGATCTATGAGGTTGGGAATTGACTTTAGGTAGATCAATGATGTAACAATAATGAAAAAGTATCCCCTAGCTCGCATTGATTATTTATTTGATCAACTTCATGGAGCTCAATATTTTTCAAAGATTAACCTTCCATCTGGATATCATTAATTTTCTGTGAAGAAGGATGACATTCTAAAAACAACATTTCGAACCTAGTACGGTCATAATGAGTTAACAGTAATGCATTTTGGACTTACTGATGCACCCTCTGTTTTCATGGTTCTAATCAATAGAATTTTCAAGGAATGTCTGGATGGCTTTGTAGTGGTATTTATTAATGATGTATTGGTTTACTCAAAAAGATATGAAGATCATGAAAATCACTTGTGCACTATTCTGAAAACCCTCAGATGAAATTAATTATATTACAAGTTTATAAAGTGTGAATTATTGCTTCAGGAGATTTCTTTTCTTGTAATCATCATCTATAAGGATGGAATCTCGCTCGATCCTTCAAATTCAAAGGCAATCCAAGAATAGACATCACTAATGAGGATAACTGAGGTTAGAAGTTTAATTGGTTTAGCTGGTTATTATCGGTGTTTTACCTTGAATTTTTCCCGATTGGAATACCCATTAACCAAGATCACATGTAAAGGAGTTGAATTATTTTAGACAAAAGAATGTGAGGAATATTTCGATGAAGATAAGTGAATATTAGTAAATTATCCAATGTTGACTCTTCCATCTGGGACTGATTGGTTTGTTATTTATAGTTATTCTTCAAAGAAAGGACATGGTTTTTTCCTTATGTAGAATAATAGAGTTATTTCATATACATCACGAAAGCTAAAAATTCATGAACAAAACAATCCCACTCATAATCTAGATTATGAAACTATAATATAAGCTTTGAAGAGTTGGAGACATTATCTCTATGGTGAAAAATTTGAGATATATACTGATCAAAAGATGTTGAAGTATATTTTCACATAAAAATAATTCATCATGAGGCACATGTGAAGGCATGAGAAACTCAATTATTATGATTTCACTATACACTACCACCCAGGGAAGGCAAATAAGGTGGAAGATGCTTTGCGTAGAAAGGATCATGGATTTTTAAACAAGATAGGAGTTGAAAGGTATCATATTTTCATGGATCTAGTAATGATAAATATGGGAATAAAAATGGAAGATGAAACATCAATAAATTTTCATTTGGTTTCCAATCCATCTTTACTAGAATGGATAAAGAGTTTCCAGACTGAAGAAGAGGAGTTTTAAATGAATATTTTAGCTATGAATTATGAGATATTGCGCGACTTCGTATATGAATATAGAATTTTGATATTTGGGAAGAGAATTTGTTTTCCCAATATACCTGATCTAGAAAGAGAATTGTTGGATGATGCTCACGGATCTAATTTCTATATACACCATAGTAGCACTAAGATGTATAAATATTTGAAGAAACATTTTTTGTGGAACAAAATTAAGAGAGAGATTGATGATTTTGTGTCAAGATGTATGGTTTATCAAAAAGTTAAAGACGAAAGAAAACATCCTAGAGGAGTGAAGAAACCTCTTCCCATACTAGATTTGAAATGGGATGATATTAAAATGGATTTTTTCATGGGGCTATGAAATACTCCTTGAAGGAATGATGCAATATGGGTCATTGTTGATCGTCTTACCATGATAGCCCATTTTTTAATATAAGAGAAGATTTACCACTAGAATGTTTAGCAAGACTATATATTAATAATGTTTAAAAAAATTATGGAGCACCCCAATGGATTGTTTCTGATCGCGATACCCATTTTACATCAAGATTCTGGAAAATTCATTAGAAGACCCTTGATACTGAACTTAGTTTGAGCATTGCCTACCACCCTCAAATTGATGGACAATCCAAACGAAATATTCAAACCTTAGAAGGCATGTTGAGATCTTGGAATCTTTATTTTCTACATATGGGGGATCAATATTTACCTCTGGTAGAATTTTCCTATAAATAAACATCCATTCAAGTATTCAGATGGCAGACTATGAAGTGTTATATGGAATGAGATGTCACACACCAACTTGTTTGGATGATGTGGGTGAATGAAAACTCATAGTCCCAAAACATGTTGAGGAAACAATGGAAAAGGTAAATTTTATCCAAACACACATCAATGTAACTCAATGTAGGCAAAATAGCTCTGCCAATAACTGAAGGAAGTATTTGGAATTTCAAATAAGAGAAAATGATTTCTTGAAGGTATCTCCATGGAAGGGTGTTATATGTTTCAATATTAAGGGTAAATTAATTCCTAGATACATCGGACCATTTGAAGTTCGAGAATGAATTGTAGTTGTAGATTATCATTTGGAAATGCCGCTAAGTCTCTCCAAAGATCATGATGTATTCCACGTATCATTGTTGAGAAAATACATGCCTGACCCAATGCATGTACTCACCTATGAATAAATAGAACTAGAACTCGACCTGTCTTATTATGAAGTTTCTATTAGAATTATTGATACCAGAGAACAAGTTTTGAGAAACAAGATGACTCAGTTGATTAATGTTCTATGGACAAACCATAAGATGGAAGAGGCATCGTGGGAATCCGAGAAACTTATGATGAAGAACCACCAGAATAATTTTATGTAGTAATATTCATGAAATTTCGAGGACAAAATTATATGAAGAAGGGTAGATTGTAACACCCTAAGCTTTCATGGTATGTTTCCCTTTGAATAATTCAATAACTTGTGTTATATGCAACATGGAGTTTTAACACACCACTACCAATCAAACAAGCTACTAGGAATAGTAATACCCATTTTTTAAAAATTTATAAATTTTATTTTTCAAAATGAATTTCATTTTTTTATTTAGAATATCAAAATTATCTTAGGGTGTATTTCAATTATTTTTCGGAAAACATTCAATTTATAATGAATAGTGAAAAACATTGTTTTATTGGTTAAAATCAACTTTTTATTTAAATAATTATTTATTTTATTTAAATTAATATTTGGTAAAAATAGATACATATTACCTATAAATGTTCAATTTAATTAATTGGAGTTATTTTATAATAATATTTGATATATAAGTTTTTAATGAACTTTTTACCGTCTTTTACCCACCTCTTATGCGCATTGTCAAATTTGCATAAAACCAAATTTTACCTCTTTTTTGAATTAATTTTCAAAAATCTAAGAAACACAATTGACATCAGTAAGTAAAATTTGGTTCAGTATGATGAAAATAATTTTTTGTGAATAGTAACTTTTGACTTTTATTTATCACAGATAAAAGATAATAGGGTAATTAAAGATAAAAATGAAACTATAATTACCCTAACACATGTCCTAATTTTATAGGATATGTTTATTTCTAAAAAAGAAATAAAACTTAGGAATAAAATATGACTTTTTTTCCACATTGATTAGATTAAGAAGTTTATTATTATTTTATTTAAAGAAGACTTAAAAGTGTTAAATTTAAAGTTAAATAACTAAACCATTTTAATATAGGTTAATACATAAGATCAACTCAACTATAAATATGAATTATAATCAAAAAAATATTTTCCAACATAATGGAATTTTATTTATAATTTCTAGACATTAAATAATTATATTGTTGTACAATACAATGATGATGCAGTAATTACTGTATTAATGAATGAATAAATTAATTGATATTATATATATCAAAATAAATGTAAATTGCGACTTTTTATGTATTACACGAATTTTATTATTTAATATGAAAAGTTAGAGTTGAATAAATCAATTTATTTTTAAGTAATCATGTTGTTAGGACCATAACAATAATCAAATACTGAATAGTGTCAAAATTGACATAAATGCATTTTTAAACAAATACTATATTATTAATTCATATAATATTTTTAAAAATATAAGGATCTACCAAAGGATTTTTATAAGGAAAGATATGAAATTAATTAATCACTTGGGGTTCTATTGGATGATTATATTATGTTTATTACCATATAATATAAAAATACAAGGAGACATGGTAAATATCAAACTATTTAACTAGGAGTTCAATATAGAAGTTAAGGCTAATATGGTGACCTAAAATTGTCTAAAACCTATTGGTTGAGAAATTTTAGTCCCATCTCCTCCTTATCCATTAAATAAATTTTTTTTGAGCCATTAGATACTAGAAATTATTTTATTATAATATTATATTTCAAAGTTTTCCTAAAGTGACCCTCACCTCTATTATAAAAGGGAAATTATCATTCTCTCAAAATCCAACATCCAAAGCCATTTGGATCGGCCATGCCCTACCAAAATTACTCCAAACTTGCCTCAATAAATCCTAGAGGCATTCCATTGATCAACAGTCCATCCTATAGATCCCTTTTGATCAAATCAAAAGGCATCTCTCGAAAAAGAGGTAATTATTTCACCACATCTTTCATGTTCTTTTCTTCTTCCATATCCTCTTTATCATTTGTTTCCATAAAAAAATAATAAATCCAGTGTTTTATTCATACAGTGATGTTATTATAAATATGTTTGAACCATATTCATTATTTTATACATCCTATGAATGACAATGTCACCATTCATGCGTATGTACAGCTTACCGTCTCCACGTCGTGGTGTAGTTTATTATTCAAACACTTAATTGTTTGGATGGGTATAATAATGAGTATAACTGATGTAATTAAAAAATATTCCATGTTAAATATTATGTATATATGATATACAATCAATATATATATGAGTTCACCTTTAACAGAATGGTATTTTCACTTGTGGGTACGTACAGATTACCATCTTTACAAATGTGATGAGACTAATTCCCCATCATAACCATTCAAGAATAAATATTCATTTATGATTAAAAATAATGTTTAAGAACTTAATATCGTTCTATATATGAATTAAATACAACCTATAAATATCAAACTCGACTTATGTAACAATAAAAATAAATTTAAATGAATAAGTTAACACAAGAAATAATCATACTACTGAAATATTATTAACAATGAAATGTTAGAAGATCATATATGATATCATATTTAAGTATGTGGTTCTTGTATAATTTAATAATAATGATTTAACAATTATACATTTTTCTAATGTACACTCAAACAAGTAAAAGTTGAATTTAAGGGTTAATTCAACAATCTCTTCATTATCTGAGGTTGTTTATACGTGAGTAACTTTTGGAACCTCTTTATCTTCCACATCCGTGTTTCTTAAAAATGTATTTCAAAACATTTTTTAACTTTTACTAGACTATGGGTTAAATTCATTTATCCCCTTGTTTTAATTTTTATAAAATTTTTATAAAGGAATCGTTCAATCATTTTCCAAACGAGGTACTCTACGATGTTTTCGACAAAACTAAGGAAAGAATGTTTTTATTACTTCTACAGCACGTGTGCCTATTTTACATAGTCATAACACCTTTGAAGATTACCTTACAAACTTTTAAAAATATTTTAAAAATAAAAGTTTTATTTTATAATTATTTGACTTGTAATTGATTTCAAAATAGAAAGAGATTTCTCTCTCAAATAGTTTTAATTTCATCTTTGTCAACAACCTTTGATGGATTGTACACATGTTTAAAGTTGATTTATTGTGATACAGTATTCTATATTTTATTAATTTTTTTGATATGTTTGATTGTGGATGTGTTATTTTTATACCATTCATGGTTTATCGTTTATGTATTAACATTTTGTATGCTAGTTTAAATACAAATGCTTATGTTATGTTTTAATCTTTTCATGCGAGGAATGCATTGGATATAATACGTGATTGGTGGAGCCCACTATAGCTCCTTGATACATTAGTAGCTCTCGTTTGACAAATGAGTTTTTTGGAATAATGCCTTGAAAAAATCATATTTTTATTCTTCGAACGAGGCCTAGACTATGTGCTTATGATGTCTGGCATTATGCATTCCATTATTATGAAATTGGTTATTGATATTTCATGTGATTATTCAACTATTAGATTATCCATTTGAATAAGTAAATAGAATTATTTGATTTATATATTCCACATTATGATGATGTTTAAGTATAAAAGGAATATGTTTTAGCCTTATACATTGCCTTAAATGTTTATTCTTATTTATGAGAGTTTCTGCTATATTTTTTTTCTTGCGGAGCATCTGATCTCACCCCTTTCTATGTTTTATTTTTCCCATGACGTGAAGAAGTATTTTATGGTTGACCCATAGGGATAGGCTAAGAGATATAGGTGTGTTCCAAGTGAAAAAAATGTTGCTGTTGTTTTTATTTCATGATGTAATGTAACACTTATTTTTCTATATAGTACTTCGAAGGCTACAAAACTGGTCAGTCATTCGGGACTTGATCCCTTTTGATCATGTCCATGTAATGTAATAATGCCCCAACTCTGGGTAACTAGGGTTTGGGAATTATAGTATTATAGAACTCTATAATTA
The DNA here is from genome assembly GCA_963277665.1 of Viscum album. Taxonomy (NCBI): domain Eukaryota; kingdom Viridiplantae; phylum Streptophyta; class Magnoliopsida; order Santalales; family Viscaceae; genus Viscum; species Viscum album. Next base: position 830,506,097 of record OY728159.1, on the reverse strand, counting down.
TCATTATATAATACAAAATAAAATATAATAAACTAAAGACATCATCATTATTTTTATTTTTGTTCTACTAATTTTTTTTATCATTTTTGGGTTAACTTTTTTTCCATCATTCTATGCAACAATTCTGAAGAAATTAGAATTACATATCCAAAATTGAAATATAATATTTTTCCCAAAAATAGATTTTTTCTCTATAACTCCATAATAACCATATGAGTATCTATAAAATCATACTCTATCTCCAAATAATGAAAAGTATTTCATCAATGAATAAGATAAAAACATCCTAAAATAGGGTTGAAACTGACAATTCATCAATATAATAAATAATATTGAGGAATCTATATCTATAAATTTCATAAAGAAAAATTTAATGTGGTCATACTATGAAAAAGATTTAAATAACTAATAGTCTCATCATAAATTTTTTCCCATTAAATAAGACAAAAATATAACATTTATAATATAACCTTATGATTAATCAATGATATTAAAATATGAATAAAAAAATATTTTTTAATATATTCATTCACATATGTTAATAGGTTACATAGAATAAAGGGATTCCATCCAATAGATTTTTAATACGATTCTCTAGTACGAAAACACATTTTCAAGAATAAGTAACATAAAAATAAAAACTTTTTTCACCTCAAATAATTTAATATATTCCAATTCAATAGAATTTTTCTATTGGATCCATGTTTCTTGACAACTATGATACTTTTTCCTCTAACCTCAAAATATTTTTCTTGCATTTATAACATGTTGTCTAGTATTATCACTATGTTATATAGTAATACCTCCACAAATTGTTCCAAGTGTTTTCATATCATCTTAATATTGATGATACCCCTTACGTAACAATCTCTATGGATACAGATAGATTTTTTTTGAATTTCCAATAAAATTATACGTTTTGGTTCCTTGGTAGATGTATATAAACCAAGATATTCTCCATACCACTTTAGAGACATTAGATTATACACTAAAGATCCTAAGTGGGGATATAGATACTTGGAAAAAATCATTTTTATCACTATAATAATAAGATTATTCGGATCACTTGAATGGATGATAATTTTTTAATTGCATAATCTGTGTTCACGTGCTTTTCATTTTCACTATTTTTATGATTATTTAATTTTGTATTCCCCTCATTTATTAATAAATTTAATGGAATGAAAGAGTGTAAATCTAAAAAAACAAATAAGTGTTTTGGGAGAGAGTAAACTCCCAAAAACACACTCATGTACTACTATGAAACCGTTGATTAAATGATTTATCAACATATAAATATATAATATTATCATTGGTTGAAGAATAATCCAATGAAAGATCACCATATTACACATTAACATTGGTAAAATTTTACTTATATTAATATTATTTTATAAGGAATGTTACATTAGATTCTTCTAAAAGAGGAGTCATTATTGATTTTCACCCCCATAGTCAATGGCTATGAGATATTCACCCTCATTATATTGAGATATGACGTTATATACATCATTTTTGTTTTTTTATGTTTTTTTAAATATTCCAATTTTTATTCTCATCAGTAAATAATTTCACTTCGTATTGTTCTATACAATGCATCTTCCACCAATAAATAATTAACATCTAGTATAGACTCCCAATCTCTACATATACGACCCAATTGGAATTAGAATAACATTATAGATGGAATTGTTAGTTCCTATCATTCCAACAAACCAAAATTTATTCTCTTTATGATATAGTGAAATATCCATTTCATCATTACAATATAAAACACCTCTAGGTTACTTTGGAATCATTCACAAAGTGAAACAATAAAATACAATGTTTGATTATGACAGCGTCAAGTAAACCATACATCTAATTGGACATCAGAACATAGTTTTATCCACACAACCTCAGTATACAAGAATTGAAATATTTCCCCCCACTAATTAAGTGTGTATACCTATCATGATTCTTTAATAACAAATTTATATAAAACTCAAGATCATACTTGTATTTTGACAGATTTATTTAATATACCTTGATTGTAACATAAAATCCTGAGAATAATGTAATATTATTTTTCATTGATATGAAAAAAAATTCTTCATTTGTGAATAAAATTGATCTTAAGTATCTCCATTGTTTCTGATAAAAGTATTTCATTTATATACATAGTAATTGAAGGACCCTAGACCACCATGAGGGGGGTGAATCATGGTTTCCACATTTTCTCTTCATTCTTGGGTCTCATTCCCAAATTGGATGGAGCAAATTTGACCATATTTGATGGATATGTTAAGTAATTAAAAGATTTACTTGTGGAAGTACAACACTTCAATTTAACTAGGTTCACCACTAAGGGATACGTCCGAAGAGCATAAGCCGATAGGATTCCGGTCATACCAAATTCCACTAATCATCACTTGATGTTGATTACAAAGGTTTGGGCACATTCACTCTGTCCCAGTCACACTGTCTTTAAAATGGTTTAGTTATAGCCCACTACTTCCCTTAGATCACTTCTGTTGACTCCCTCTAGCTCACTTCCTTAGAGAGGTCCCACTCATTTTGTCGACTTGAATGTAGCTTCAACATATAGGCATAAATGAACTTGTCTCCTGATCAATATGATAATTTTCTTGAGTCAAAGTCAATAGATGATTATATTTTATGTTCAATATTCATCAATAGTGAAGGAAATAAATGCACTCAATCTTCTTCATATTTCTTCTAGAATAAAAAAATTCCTTTATGATGATTACAATTTCGTTAACTATCACTGATTTTGAAGACTGTCTCAAATCTATGTACCATGCCTACTATGTGTAATGCTCCTACTCTATGTACCTCACCTACTCTAACTGAAGCACCTGCTCTGCGTTCCAAGAATACTCCGTGTATCAATCATGCTAAGCATACTATGCCTACTCCAGGTACTTCCTCTACTCTGCACACCACACCTTCTCCGCGCACCACACCTACTCCGCGCACTGCACCTGCTTCGTGCGATGTTCCACTACGTACTACATTTTCTTACCACCCTCATTTTACCACCTTCACATCCTACTTTTTTGTACCACCATTGTGTACAACATCTGCTTACCGCCTCTTTGTACAACCTATATGTACTGTGTTCACATATCGCCTTCACATACCACCTTCATGTATCGCCTCTATATACCGCAAGTACATATTATCTTCACATACCTTGTATTCCTTCAAGAAATATTTTCATTATATTCTGAGAATTATCACTTCTCTAGCATACCACATTTTTTTATGCAAAGATTTCATTCACAAAATAAACCTTCCAATTTCGTGATCTATTTTTTATTTTACATACCACTACATACTACGCATTATCTCTTTTGTGTACCAATTTCAGAATTAGATGATTTATTCCCTTGTAATGATATTTTCTAATCGAATTTAAATTTTCATATGTATGGGATTAACCCTCCTTATATAAGAATATAACTCCAAAAATTTAGTTAATCCCTTTCTACACAAATTTTCAATGTGGGAAAAACTTCATCGCAAACTGAACTCAATCCGTGTACTGTATGCCTCAACTGCATACTCCTACCCTTTGGCGGACTGTGATCCTTCACCTCATACCATGTATCTATCGGTATACATGCTACATCTCTTCCACAAATGACGAGTCATTCCACGTACCGAAACTACTTCTATAGAGAACCAAATTGGTACAGTGGCCCATTTTGTGAACTGTTCTTCCTTAACCGCATACCATCCTGCAATCCTTTTTTAGTATCATTCTGCGTACCGAATGCATTCCTCGTGTACCTTTTCTACGAACCATTTTTTGTATTTCACATCACTCTAATTACCGTTTCTGCATCAAGGTACACGACCACAAACCGTTCCTTGAAAATGGTACATGATCCATGTTCCAAGGTATGCAGTTTTATTCCTTTTCAAATTTCATTCACTATTCCCCATCTAGTTCACTCCTATGATGAAATACATCCATTTCCAAAAATAAAATTCTGATTTGGAGGTCCAAAAATATGGAAAATGCTGGAAAATATCAGCACCATAAACATCTTCTTCTACAAGACCATCTATGATTCTTCATTATCATGTAGCTTCCTCAATGATAAGAAGTTTTCATCACAAACATCATCCACCATGATATATAATCTATGAATGACCAGTCTTATAATTGTCAGATTCTCTATAAAATATACTGAAACTTCCAAAATTCCATGTCATCCAGCAACATCACTATCTCTTGTAATAACTGAATATAACTTGAATTATTTTCTCATCATAGTATGATCATTTTCAAATCATCAAATCACCACATAACTCCTCATGCAATGATTCATGTGTGTTTAGGTAGGTTTTCACATGGTATCTTTGAACAGTGAGATGTTTCATGATCACATTATAACATAGAACCCTTCAACACTCTCATATATGGTTTAATTGTTATATAAAATGTATCATCTTTGATACATGTATTTTTATCATAATATCAGTTCAACGATTGCCTGAATTATAACCCTCAGAAACATTGGATTTCTTCATCATCTCTTTCTTCATTTTGACATTCATAGATAACTCTTGACAAAAAATATAACCATATACACAAAGTATTCCCAAATATAACAATGAGTAAATTCATGTCACATCACATAAAAAAAATTATAGTCCATTGTTCCATTATAAAATTGTCTGCTCTTTATGCTATTTTCCATAGGATAATTCTATGATCTGGAAAAATTTTGGTGTGTATAAAATTACATTATTTGAATTTTCACTCGAGAACCATGTAAATTTAAGATAATACCGTTCATTTAATGTATAAGTATATCTCATGTTCTCTTTTTATAACATCTTAATTCAGAACCAAAAGAGAAAAATGTCACAAAACTCCTTGGGAATGAGATCTCCTCTTTATTCCTCTCTCAAGGGCTTTCTATATTCAGTTTCTATTTGGTCCATTTCCGATGGTGTGTTATGTGTCTTTCATGGTAGCGGGTCCTGAATCTGACGGATTCATTTTGTTCTCCCATCTATCATCTTTAATTAATGTTTCTTCACTTTTTCTCTCCTATAATGATGCTCCCCAACTACCATTGTGGTATTAGTCGAGTTCCCATTTGTACATCGATGGGATGGGTGACACTTGAATTGTGAACAGTGGTGATGGGATCGGTTGGCTATAACAGGTGTGATCTATGGGATCCTTTTAGTAGACCGTATTTGGATTTAGTGCTTCAACGGACCATCAGTTCAATGTTTTAAGGGGTTTTCTGTGGTTATTTTGGTGGTTAGTAGTGCATGGTTCAAGGAAACACTAGTTTTGGGTCATTTTAGTTCTCAAATAAATTAATGTGATGTTATTTAGAAAATCCAAAAAAAACATTTATATAACTCACAACCATTTAGATGATACATCAATTTATTTGAACAACCTAGTGTGATGTATTTGTTTAAATTAATTATTATAGGGTGTAAGTGTGGTTCTAGAAGAAATCATGTTGATATTATAAATGATTTTTACTTAAAATAAAATAATTTTTTTTAATATATATATATTGTGGGAATGTGGATACTGATCAGAAGTGTGTACATTGTATTATATGAGATTTTTGTATAAGAGTTATGACCTAATTATCTAAAAATTTAAACCTAAAATATCATTGAGAAAATAATTTTAAATATAGTCTGATGTCACTAGAATATGAAATTTTTAAGGACCAGTCCATATAATGGGGGTGGTGGGAAGAATGAGACAAGAGATAAGGAAGTTCCCTTAAATCAAGTTTACCATAAATTGGGAATTTTGAAGTGAACTAAAAAAGGATAAACGAAAAAAAATTAACTAAATTAAATATATAAGTAAGAGAAAAAAAATAAAATAATGATATTTAAAAGAATGATATTTTATAAAAATTTTAAATAAATAGAATGTGTTACCGATATTTAACAATGGTGGTACAAAAGAACCCTCACCTAATGTCAGCACATTTTTTATACTTGTAGTTAACATCAGGAAAATTAAAAATATCTAAATTAAAAATATATATAAAATTTTATTTATATATGTTGAATATTCTGAATTACATTTCTTATATTTTTGTAACCATTAATATTGTTTACAGTGACATGAGTTACTTGGCGTTGTTTAGGTAATTTCTTAGTAATAATTTTCTTGTTGGCCATGGCCAATGTTGTTGTAAAATAAATTTATGATCTATATTATTTTATTGGTTTATTTCATTTATTATTCAATTAAAAAATACATATAAACTATTAATTTTTTTCCCTAAATAGACCCAAATTAAGAATTCATCTTTCATAAGTCCATTTTACATGAGTAAATTAATTATTACCATTTAATATATTTATCTATAATATATAATCATATGTTGTTATTAAATAATATTAATATTTTTATAAATATATTTTTTATACCTCAAATAAATTTTCAAAATCACTTATGTTAGGTGGTTATTTAAAAATAAAATATTTCATTCCATGGAGGTGTTAGTCCACATATACATGGGTGATGTATTCATTCTTCATAGAATGGTAAAGGGTATAAAAATAAAATAATTTAATTTAATAATATAAATCTCGTTATAAGAAATATAATTTTTCATTTAGTTTCTCTTTTTTAATACCCATTTAATGGTTTTATTTTAAATACTTTTTTCACTCATGGAGGTGGTTGTCCTATAAATACATGATGACATTTTAATTTCTATCAATGATTTTTTAGGAATTAATAAAATTGATTTTACATTGGTAAAATAAAACATAAGCATAATAAAATAACTTTTTTTTATCATAAATTCATTTATATAGAGTGTTTGGTGGTGTAGAAGATGAAAAGACCTATAGATGTTGGGTCGAGAGTATCACCTCTTTCATGGATGGTCATCCTTTGGAAACTAATTAATTTTCCATAGATTGAAATTATTGTAAGAAATTTCCTTTAATGGAATAGTGAGTGTATTAAGTATCTAGTAGGGTAGATTTTTTATGGTAAATCATTTGATTGGGTGGATAAATGGGGAAGATTTGGATTTTATTTTAAAGTAAAGAGGGGGAAATTTTTGTTAAATCACTTCAGATTTAAATACCATCACTACATTGTTCAAGGTAAAAGGTTCCAAAAATGAAAATATTGTTTGGTAAATAATATAAGGTTTAGAATCCTCCCACTATCCAATATAATACTTTTTTTCACTTTTTACCACCTTTTTGAAAATGGTAAACTATGTTTGCCCTTATTTACCCATACCTTTGTTACTCCACATTCACCCTTCGTAACTAATTTTTATATCCAAAATTGAAAATAAAATTATTTAATAATATATAAATGATGATATTAAATGTAGAAATAATTTTATGAAATAAATATTACTTATAGAAATGAATTTTACTATTAGAAAATATTACACGTAAAAATAGTTTTTTAGAAAAAGATCAAATTCAGATGAAAATGTGTATTTCAGATAAACTTTTCAATGTTTTGAATTTTCATTACATATATTGGTTTATTATGAAAACAATATCAGTGTTTTTAAAATAAAATAAATTCATAATATTACTATTATAGTATTTAATTAAATGAAAATGACAAAGAACATTATTATTAGAATTAAAATAGTATGGTTAGACATAGGTTATAAATAATTCATATATATATATATATTTAATATGAAGAAAAGTATTCCACATATACATATTTGATCAATTAAAATGTATTTACAAATTATATGTCATGAATATATATAAATAATGTAATAAAATTCAGTAATTTGGAAACATATTAATTTTCACCATTCATCTAAAAATCAATTAATTCATTAAAATTTAAAAATTATTACTATGTTATTATGATCATCATGAATCCAAAAATTAGTTTATTTATGATAAATTCAGATCCTAAAATTATTTAACAAAATTAGTTATGTGTAAAATTATTTGAAAAATAGTTTTATAGGAAGAAAACATTTTTATATTAATGATTATTTTTATTATCCATTACTAATTAATATAGTGAAAATTTACTATTCATAGACCATTTAAATATAATTGTTATTATAATAAAATCATAATGAATATATTTCCTTGATATAAAATTCTAATTACTATTAAATCATTTTATGGAAAAAAGTGAATTAAGAGAAAAATAGAATTTTAAAAAATTTAAAATTTCATGTTATATTTATATTTATAAATAATGTATCTCATATAAATGTAATAAAATTTTTATTTATAATTTCCTTATGATCTCCAGATAATACCAACACATTAGATAACCTCTGATTTGAGTTTTGGGGGGTGATTCAACTATCACAGATCATATAAAAATCTCCTTGAAGGATCACTTCACTTGAATAAGGTTTTACTCACATTTTACTTGATCATGTTTAGCATGGGGTTGGCCCATAGAAACAATAAGAATTGATACCCCCTTCTGAGTTTAAAAATGGGATTTATAAACAATACTTTCACTTTCAAAATTCATTTCTCATAATATTATTTATTGATTTTGGCATATAGTTACGTAAGTTTGTACAAATTAATTTATCGTCTATGTTTTAATGGTTGAATTTAATATTTAAAATATATTTAGGTTGTTTTTATTTTGGTTTGGTAAAGAATGTGAAACACACTATTTAATATTTTATTTATTTATTTAAAATATATAATGACTTATATGAACATTACACACTATGAATAAAAAATTTAATCTTGTATGTTTGGGGATACATATGTTAAGATAAGGTAATTAGATCTTCTTTATTATTAAATCATGTAAAATTAAAATCAAAGTAGCAGTCACACATTATATTAAAGAGAAGTGAGATCTTTCAATGTATAAATATACATTATATTGTTCTAGAGTAGCCAATGGTTATATAAAATTGTGTAAGGAGGAATATCACTTAAGATAAGTCTATTATTACGTTGAATGTCGATTAAAGTAATTTACTCAAAATTACTGACATTGTACGTTAATATCATTCTATAAGTTTTTAAAAAAAAGTCATTTATTCTCAATAATACAAGAAACGTGGTTTATAATAAATGTTAGCATAAAATAAGAATAATATTTTGTAACTATATATTTTATATGATTAAAATATGATGAAAATCTATTTGAGATTAAAAATGGAATTGTGTAATTTTTTATGATGTGAAATTAGAGAGATTTTAAACGATGATTTTAGATCCTCAAATTGAGAAGATGATTTGAATATGATTTTGAGGAAAAATAGATAAATCAATTAAAATATATTCATGTTATGGATTTTTGGATGTTGATTAATTTATTATAAGATATTAATCTAGGGCTGTGATGAATTAAAGAAATTAACATTTTAGAGACTATTTCAAAATTAAAATTGATTTCTTATTATTAAAACTATATTAGTATTAATGAAATTTGAATGATTTTATTCAAAAAAATTATTTTTATAATAAAAGTATGTAATGGATAAGTGAGTTTATTATTTCAATGGAAATGATGGATATGTTTTTACTAATTATTATTTTTTAATATCATAAATATTATAGGTAATTTAATGTTATTATAGTGGAAAAATAATGAATATTAAAAAATATTGAAATTATAGAATACACTATGATTGAAATAAATATGTTGAGAAAAGTTATAAATGTAATTAATGATAAATATGAAGATTATTTTCTTCAATTTAGTGTTCACTAATTATAAAATGTATAACCAAGGTCATCTTATTGATTTTTTCACCGTTAAAGGCATGTATTTTTAAGAATAATAATCTGCTTTCAGTATCTGATTCTAGTATTATCTACAATATTTTTAAAATTATATATCCTTTATATATTTATTTTGATTTTACACTTCTTATACTAATTATGGAATAGATGAATTGTAAATTCCATTGTGTGATTCCTTATGAAATATAGGTGAGGGAGACCCTAATAAAATTTCTTATATCGTATACTATGTGTCAAATAATTACATTTGCCTATGAGATCATAATAAAATATATGTGAATAAAAATAATATATCATGTATTAGGTGTCAGTGGAGTGTACTAAAAGAAGTATTTTATATCCCTGAACAAATATAAAATCCTCATGTTTCATTATTATTATTTTTTAATTTCTGTTTTATATATAAAAAAATATAACAGATAAAATTATTCCAGATTTAATAGGGATGTTATAATTTGTGGAAAATACTAATAGATACAATTCACACCCATATTGATAAATTTTCTACTAAAAATAGAAAAAAATATTATTTCCAAAAAAAATTAAAATTAATCATCACACAATCATAACCATAAAAATAACTTCATACAATTTTTTTATGATAATCACATTTAACGAAAGATAAAGTCGCTTTTTGAGTATCCATTAATCCCCATAATGGGGATATAATTTACCATAGGCCAAACAAGTGATATCAAAGTTATATTTATTTAGTATAATTTTCAAACATTTAAAAATAATATACCCCTTAATTAGTATTTGATAATTTATTGAGTAGCGATTCTATGTATAATTACAAAATATATGAGTTTCATTATAGTTGTATATGTATATTCTATATGATATTCACATAATTTTAAAATTCCATCTACAAAAATGGAGTTTCTATTATCTATAGAAATTGATTATATCTATGTAATGAGAGTATGGTTTTATATATTATATCATTTTGTTATTAGATTCTGGACATCATCTAGAATGTTGTTTATCTTCACAAAACTGGGATTTACTTTAATTTATTAATAATTAAAATATCAACGATTAAATTATAACACATACCATGTTACTCTCATATCTCTAAAACGATGAGTTAGCATTATTAATGTGAATTTATATAATAATCATAATTGGTAAATAATGTTTTTTATCCAATAAAGAGATTTAAAGAAGCAATATTCATGGTCAAAAACCATCCAAATCAGTTATAAGATATATAAATGGAGGAATGTGAATTTATGGATGGATTTATTATTTAATTAATAATATATATATATATATATATATATATTCATTCATAGTTAATGTGAAAATTTTAAATATTCTACTACAATGAAGATGATGATGAAATTCCTCCTAGATAAATTTCATATGAAGATTTTATCCCACTAAGAATATGTCTTGGATAACTTTATCATCAACAAACACAATAATGTTTTCATGACTTACAAAATGAATAGAGGTTCGACCTTAAAAACAAAAGGAATATTAGAAAAGTATACAGTAGTGAAATTAATGAAGGATTAAAATATTACATAATAAATTATTTAACACAAGGAAGAATAATGTGTTAATGGTGATTAAATTGACTTAAGATAATTTATATGCTTATTCTCAAAATGCATGTAGTGAGGTAAAGGTAAATATTAAGTCAATATTCCATTTATGTTCTCTAACTATTGTAAGATTGTTTTTAAAAAATGGTCCCCTATGTTAAATTTATAATAAGATAAGTAAGGTCAACGAAAAAGATAATTAAGGATATATAAAATAGTCTTAAGTCATAATAAATGAAATTTTTTCTAAGAGAAAAGAGAAGACAATTCTATAAAGATTAAAAATATTTTCTCATGACATGAAGAAACATTTTGTCATTAGAAAAGTAAAAGAAAATACTAAGAAATATATTCAAAATATAGAATTCCCATTATATATAAATAAAATCATCCCAAATATCCCATAATTTACTAATAAGAAAAGGGAGTAGTCATGATGAAATAAGTTATGAGATCACACCCAAAGAGTTTCAAATTTGAGTGGATCACATGGTGTGATTGAATGAAAGTATAAGTCTTCAATGAATGTAAAAGTCATTAAAGATGGATGATTATTCATTAGAATAATAAATAGATATTCCAATAGTTAACCATAATTTAGATATATAAATTAATTTTAAATGAATGATGGGATAACTCTATGAAATTACTTAATAAAGGAAAAATTGATTGATATTACTAGTGACAATATAATTAAAAATAGAATTGAAGAAATTTTTCTTGAAACAAATATAATTAATTATCAATATTCAATGCGAAAATAAAAAATATACAATTCAATGATTCCTTAAATGATGTTGGTGAAAGCTCCAAAATAGTGGATAATGTTTATGATACATTTATTTTTGGAAATAATAAAAAAGGAATAAATAAGGTGATTTTTCTCATCTATGTAGGATAAGAATAATACCAAAATTAGAGGTAGAATTAAAATTTCCCTATTTAATGAGATGTAGAAGGATAATTTTGTTGAGACTAATCTTAATAGAAATCTAAGGTTAAAGGAAAGCGGTGATATGAATAAAAATATTAAAAAAATTGGTACATAAATCAAATTACAAATGATCATATTTTGATTATCTCATTTTATATACAATGAGGTTACTCATTGAGAAAATATAAATTTGATGTAAAGTATATATTCATAAATACAATGTGTTGAGATCAATATCTCACTCCCTTAATTTATGATAGGAATTAATTTGAATAGGTGTAAACCTAAAATTCAAAAAGGATGGTTTGAACAACATTAAAAAAATAATGTGAAAATGAAAATGTAACACCCCAGGTAAATAAAGAATATGACATTTCATATTTATCCATATTTTTGAATAAAATATCAATATGACTTTGAAGGGGACGCTATGCTCGATGGCGTACCCAACATGCAACAACGAGTTTCTTGGGAATATTACGTTGCACTCGAATAATAAAATAATATTATGTTAAATGGTTGTTAACATGTAGCCGTTGTATTGGTGGTAATGGATAGAAATAACTAAAATATGATTATATATGTTTTTAAATGTTTTTACATTTATCCAATAAAAGCTAAAGGCTTAAAATACGGAAAGAATTCAATTTTCGGCGTATATGCCCTAGTTTTCACTAAAAGTTCACTTATCACCTTTTAATGTTGAACTATCATTAAATATAGTTTTGATCACTCTTATACATTCTTTTGGACCAAATAAAACTCTTATTAAGAATCGGGACATCAAATTTTACTTTGTGTAATTTTTTGGTATTTTTCCGTTAAAGTTCATTTTTTAATGAACAGTGTAAAATGTTGTGTTTTAATTCAAAACCTCTTTTTAATATAATTTATTTATATGATTAGATAATATTTTGAATTGGTTTTAAAGTGAAATTAGAAAATAGTTTTACCATTAAATCCAATAGTAGTCGTTGGAATTAATTTCACTTTGAAATCAGACTTAAACTAGTGTCAATCTTTTGATACTTATTGTTTTATAAAAACACGCTATTTTCTCTGACAGCGGGAATTAATTATTAAATTAATTAATGTGAATAATATGATTTGAATTTTGTAAAACGAACTTCATTTTTGAATTGGGAATATCAAATATATATTAGGGTGAAGTTTTGGTATTTTTCTGAAAAACTCCAATTTTTTATAAATATTGAAACCACTAAGTGGTAATCAAGAAAACTGATTTTTCAGTTAAATGAAAGATTACCACTAATGTGTATTGAATTTTTAAAATCTGACATACATGGTTGTCATTAGTATGTAAAATATGGTCCAATGGGATGAAAATAATTTTTTGGTGAATAGTAACTTTTTTTTCATTAATCGCGATTAGAGGTAATTAGTGTAATTTAAGGTAAAAATGATATTATAAGAATGTGAAAACACCATGAAACTTGTCCTACACCTATTGGGTGAGTCATGGCCGACCAAGACAAGCCATGGGCCAACTTGGGGACCCCATGGAGTCACTTTAGTTGGAAAATGACAATAATATATTTTTATTTATTGTTAAAATTAAATTGACACAAACATGAGTTGTTTTAATAAAACAGTTTTTAAGTAGGGTTACACAAGTCCAAATTTTGATTATAAATATTCATTGGAAAGATAAAACGATTTAGTACATCATAGTATTTTTTTATAATTTTTAGACATTAAATACATTAAATTATTTATGACATCATAATGATGCAGCGATGACATCATTATCTGACGATTTAAATAAAATGAGAAGATAATGTAAACTCTATGACCTAAACTTGTACAAAACTTATTGGATGGGTGTATTTCGAACCCTTATCACCTTATCCACGAATTATATTAATGTGGGACCTTTTAAAACCGAAAAACATTTTCAAATAAAGTAATATTTCTTACTTTCCAAAAGTGCCCCTCCTCTCCTCTTATAAAAGGCCCCCACCTCTACCTCATTTCACACACTCCTCAAGCCTTTGGCTCAGCCAAACCCTGCCCATTTACTCTCTCCACATCCCTATACTCATCCTATAGGATTACCTTTGTGCATAATCTTTTCAAATGAAGCCTTTAGGCTCCAATCAAAAGGAGTTACACTTTTAAAGGTAATTCATTCTCTCATGTTCATATTTTTTATTTTGCTTCTCCAACCCCCTAAACTCTTTTTATTTACTTATTTTGTAACAAAACCAGTATCTTAAATATTCTATGATGTTGTTATAAGATTTATTCGAGCTACACGTTCACACAACTACATCAAATGGTTAAAGAACATACGGTTTCCGAGGATGGCGAAATTCTGCCTCCCGAAATGATGATTGTTCAATACTCATTTAAAACCTTCAAAGGTGGCCATTATGATGTCACTTTTTTTATATATGATATATAATATGTTTATGTTTTACTTATGCTTCTGTATTTTTCATTTGTGTCTTACCTTTATGGCTTCCATTATGGGTATACGCGATATCTTCATTTTAGGAAGTGTGGACTACCGCCCCCTCAAAGTGATGTGATTCGTTAATGCCATACGTGGGACGTATAAAGGATGGATTTAATGTTATTATATATGATGTTATACTGGAATTATTATATAACTCTATATAATTATTATTTCTTTCCATTAAAGTATGAGATAGAAATGAAAGTAGCGTTCATGCGTACGTACGGCTTACCGTCTCCATGAACGGTGCATTTCATTTCTTATCCCCAAATGTAATGTAATATTATAAGTACCTGTATATAATGGATATATATGATTAATGATACATCTAAATGATGAATATAATTCTGTAATTAAAATATACATACCTCACATTTAGTTTTAATTTCATTAATATGACAAAGAAATGAAAGTAGCGTTCATGCATACGTACGGCTTACCGTCTCCATGAACGGTGCATTTCATTTCTTACCTCTAAATGATTATGTAATATTATAAATACATGTATATGTAGGATATATATGATATATATGATATCCAAATCAGGAATGTCATTCTGGATATAAATAACCTTTGACCACACAAACAATATGTAATTGTAAGAAGTCCCCTTTCGACTTAAGAGCCAAATATCGAAAAAACAAATATGATTAACTTAAATGATTAAATAATGTTTATAACATGGTAATAAGTGATATAAAAGGAATAATGAACTTGAAAAAGGTTCTTAAGGAAGTAGAAATTAACTCAAGTTTATTATTCAAGAGATTAAAGAACAATCGAGTCAAGTCGGACCCGAGGTAAGGGATCCTACAACTCTCTTTCTTTATAAGTACACTATTTTATTTCATTTCTTTTAAGCTCATATTTCTTATGATTGGGATGTTATTTTATATTACTCCTACTGTAATTTTTATGTTCATGTGAGGAGAGACCCTATTCTTTCTCATCAATCCATTTTGGAAGTTTTGAGTGGCGCCGTTAGGCTACCGAACTTTCGTAAGAGATCTAACCTCTCTCTTTCTTTTTAAGTACTCTCCTTTATGTCACTTATTTTAAGCTCCTATTTGTTATGATGGGGTATGTTCTTTAGTATTACTCTTGCTGTACATTTTATTGCAATGTGATGAGATACCCTATTTGATCTCATCAATCCATATTCGGATGTTTTATGTGGCGTCGTTAGGCTGCCGAGTTTTCTTAAGGGATTTTTCATCTCACTTTTATTCCCGTGAGATTTATGCTACATTTGCCACAAATTCCATTGAGTGGTGTATGTACTGCCCATTATTCTACTATTTGTGTAATATAATTTCGTTTATGAGTATTTACATCAATGATCTATTGACCTTCTTTCATGGGGTGTATGTTTTGAAAGATACACAAGTCGGTAAGGGAACCTTTCACCCTCCTCTTTTTTAAAAGACTTCTTTTGTTGGGTATTTTAATTTACATATTGTTATATTGGGATATGTTCTCATATATCCTTATTGATGTAAATTTTATGTCCAAGTGATGAGATACACTTTTTATCTCTCATCAACTCATTTTGATGTGATGCCGTTAGGCTGTCATGGGAACTTTTTAACCCAATTTCGATTTCTTTGGGTTCAATATGTAGTCATTGAATATGTCATCCATTGAATATGTGTGAATGACCTATTATTGTTTTACACTTAATATCCATTTATATTGGGTGTAATTATATTTGTCACACATATTTTTGAGATTTATTTGTCCTTAATTTAAGGATACCTTCTTTATAAGGGATTTCATCACATTTGACATTTCTATTGAGGGTTCATTGTTGTTATGCACCAATTCACTCTTATATGGTGTATATACTATCCTTTGGAGTATTATATCATGAACCCATTTATTCTCATGATATTATAAAGTTCTGACTAAATGTTATTCCTCAATTATTGTATTCAAGTGTCTCTAATTTTGGTAAAACCCCTTTAACCAAAATATCGTATTAAATGTTTTAATTATTTGTTCTTATTAATATCCATGTTTTCAAAATGGTTTTAAGGATTTATTTATATGGATATTAATGGTTTAAAATTTTAACCTTCAAGGTGGTATGGGACACTTTGATTCAAAAATCACTTTATTAAATGTTTTAAATGGTTTTGGAAATGGTTTCTTTTTGAATGGATTAAATATTTCAATATAATAAAATGTTATATTGTGATTGAAATGTGGAAATGTTATGTTTCCTTTATGCATGTTTTATGTGACACATTTATGTTATGGTTCTTGGGCATTGTTATGAAAACGGGTGGTTCCATGATAAACTAAGGGTGGGTGAGCCCGATATAGCTCTCCAATGCATTGGGTAACGCGAAGGAGTGAAACATTGAGGTTTCTCCGAAGAGATTTAGGGAATATACTGTGATGGGTATTCCAAAACGTAACCAAGAGGGTTACTCCCGACGTAAGAATGTTATGAATGCCTCAAGTTACCTTTTATGTCTTATGATTTCTATGATTTATTCATGAATTGATATGCCTATGTTTTATGAGTAAAGTATGATTTCATTCTTATGTATACATGTACTCATGTTTCCTTTCCATATTTTTATATCCCTTACTGAGCTTTTTATGCTCATCCCAAGTTCTTGAAATGTTTTTCACAGGTCAAGGGAAGGGTACATGATGTGATGATAGTGTCAAGGATGTGTCAAGAAAGAATCCATGTTTAATTTTAAATATGTTTCCGTTGATGGGAAGAATGAATACTGTATTTTATGTAACCACTTTGTTTAAATGTCGAATATAATGAAAGTTTCATGATCTAATTCTCTAAAACTCTAAACCTGAAAAGATCCTCAATGTGTAATCTTGTAATAACTCAAGATTAATTATGGTTTAAGGCTGGGGCCTTACAGATGGTATCAAAGGGAGGTTTATATAACTTTAGAGTTTAGGGTATTCTTTAAGCATAAGTGACATTACCATAATGGTTAGGATTTCAGAAAGAGTCCTAGTTTTAGATAAAGTGAATGAGTAAGTGTATCTTAGTGTTCACCTTCCTCATTAGTACATGATGGTTTTGTTGATATACTCACACTGACATTTCTATTTTTTAGTGAATGGATGGATCTAGCAGGCACCAAAGAGACAACAGGTTTGAAGGAAACTGTAGTGGTTCTCTGATTAAGATACTAGATAAAATGGAGGATTCGATGAGGAAACTCGTGGTTGTTCTAAACCAGATATCAAGGAGTCATTATCAGCCACTTGAACCTTGGTATGTTCTGTAATGCATCATGTACGAGATGACTAATCCATGTGGATGTTCAGGTAATAATTATAAAGGTAACCATTAGAGTTTATATGATCCTTACTTTTGAGGTAATTATGGGTTATTATATGATATGCTGGAAAATGAAAGGCATGAGATAAACTTGAGGTTAAAATATGTTATGATCATTTTTGATGATTTTATCTCTTTTTGGGGAATGATTTAAGAATTATATAGTTTTGGAAAAAGGACAACACACAGACCGTGTGACAACCTGTCGCGTCGGAAAAAGCTGTGGGAATCGAACCCACAACCAAAGTGCGACTGGTATTTATCGCCTACCACTGGACTACGTGAAGTCCCTGGTTAGTTTGACTGATTCTTTTTTTTAAGAGTAAGTTGATTTTGGGTTATTTATAAAAATTATTAACCTATCATAGAGGATATGTGATTAGGTTAATTACTTTTCAATACGAGACTTTAGGAGCAACAGATGTTTTTGGAGATAAATGTTACGATTTAACTTGCAAGACTATGTGACTAAATCCTTAAAATATTTGGGTTTCAATCTTATATTGGTTTACTTTGAAGAATTTTATGGACAAATTGAATATAGAATGGTCCTCGTTGAACTTTGGGTTTTGTTGGACAAATTTTGGAGATTAAAAATAGATTTTCTTTTTAATGGGTTTTCCTTTTTTGGATTATCTGACCTTGTACTAACCTTTTTGGTTTTGGTTTTGGTTAAAGCCTAAAGACATGGGATGTATATAGTTCTATTTTTTGGATTATGTGATCCTCTAGAAGTTGATTATAGTACTCTTAATGCGAACAAGTCTCCCTAAATACTCGTCTTTTGGAAAAAATATGAGTTTGAATAAGGAATCTAGTAAAATTTGAATGTCATCATGATAAGTGATTATGTTTCCTTATAAATAAATTCCTCAATAAAAATTAACTTAAAACAAAAATGTTGTCTATTAACTTTTCCTACTGGGGAACCCAACACCGTTTAACCCATCACAAGTTTGTGATTTTCTTGTGGTTAACTTTCTCCTAAACATGTTTTCTACCACTCTCCATCAGAACATGACCCTATGTTTTCTCCTCCATGTCCATGTTTTCCTACATGGAGTCCTAGTATGGGTTAACTCGGGTGACCTCTGTGCTTATCTTTCTTTATTTCAAAGTGATTGTTTTACCGACTCTTGTTCCGATGTGGGACTTTCAAGGATGTTTCCGAGCCCAATTTTAAAAATTGCGAGGACGCAATTCCCAAAAGGGGGGAAGGATGTAACACCCCAGGTAAATAAAGAATATGACATTTCATATTTATCCATATTTGTGAATAAAATATTAATATGACTTTAAAGGGGACGCTATGCTCGATGGCGTACCCAACATGCAACAACGAGTTTCTTGGGAATCTTACGTTGCACTCTAATAATAAAATAATATTATTTTAAATGGTAGTTAACATGTAGCCGTTGTATTGGAGGGAATGGATAGAAATAACTAAAATATGATTATATATTTTTTTAAATGTTTTTACATTTATCCAATAAAAGATAAAGGCTTAAAATACAGAAAGAATTCAATTTTAGGCGTATATGCCCTAGTTTTCACTAAAGGTTCACTTATCGCCTTTAAATGGAGAACTGTCATTAAATATAGTTTTGATCACTCTTATAATTTCTTTTGGACCAAATAAAACTCTTATTAAGAATTGGGACATCAAATTTTACTTTCTGTAATTTTTTGGTATTTTTCCGATAAAGTTCATTTTTTAATGAATAGTGTAAAATGTTGTGTTTTAATTCAAAACCTCTTTTTAATATAATTTATTTATATGATTAGATAATATTTTGAATTGGTTTTAAAGTGAAATTATAAAATATTTTTACCATTAAATCCAATAGTGGTCGTTGCAATTAATTTCACTTTGAAATCAGACTTAAACTAGTGTCAATCTTTTGATACTTATTGTTTTATAAAAACATGCTATTTGCTCTGACAGCGGGAATTAATTATTAAATTAATTAGTGTGACTAATATGTTTTGAATTTTGTAAAACGGACTTCATTTTTGAATTCGGAATATCAAATATAGCTTAGGGTGAAGTTTTGGTATTTTTCTGAAAAACTCCAATTTTTAATGAATAGTGAAACCACTAAGTGGTAATCAAACAAACTGATTTTTCAGTTAAATGAAAGATTACCACTAATGTGTATTGAATTTTGAAAATCCGACATACATGGTTGTCATTAGTATGTAAAATATGGTCCAATGGGATGAAAATAATTTTTTGGTGAATAGTACCTTTTTTTCATTAATCGCGATTAGAGATAATTAGTGTAATTTAAGGTAAAAATGATATTATAAGAATGTGAAAACACCATGAAACTTGTCCTAAACCTATTGGGTGAGTCATGGCCGACCAAGACAAGCCATGGTCCTACTTGGGGACCCCATGGAGTCACTTTAGTTGGAAAATGACAATAATATATTTTTATTTAATGTTAAAATTAAATTGACACAAACATGAGTTTTTTTAATAAAACAGTTTTTAAGTAGGGTTACACAAGTCCACATTTTGATTATAAATAGTAATTGGAAAGATAAAAATATTTCCTACATCATAGTATTTTTTTTATAATTTTTAGACATTAAATAAATTAAATTATTTATGACATCATAATGATGCAGCGATGACATCATTATCTGATGATTTAAATAAAATGAGAAGATAATGTAAACTCTATGACCTACACATGTCAAAAACTTATTGGATGGGTGGATTTCGAACCCTTATCACCTTATACACGAATTATATCAATGTGGGACCTTTTAAAACCGAAACACATTTTAAAATAAAGTAATATTTCTTACTTTCCAAAAGTGCCCCTCCTCTCCTCTTATAAAAGGACCCCACCTCTACCTCATTTCACACACTCCTCAAGCCTTTGGCTCGGCCAACCCCTGCCCATTTACTCTCTCCACATCCCTCTCCTCATCCTAGAGGATTCCCTTTGTGCAGAATCCTTTCAAATAAAGCCTTTAGGCTCAAATCAAAAGGAGTTACACTTTTAAAGGTAATTCATTCTCTCATGTTCATTTTTTTTATTTTGCTTCTCCAACCCCCTAAACTCTTTTTATTTACTTATTTTGTTACAACACCGGTATCTTCAATATACTATGATTTTGTTATAAGATTTATTCGAGATACACTCTAAAACAACTACATCAAATGGTTAAAGAACATACGGTTTCCGTGGATGGCGAAATTCTGCCTCCCGAAACGAGGATTGTTCAATACTCATTTAACACCTTCAAAGGTGGCCATTATGATGTCACTATTTTTATATATGATATATAATATGTTTATGTTTTACTTATGCTTCTGTATTTTTCATTTGTGTCTTAACTTTATGGCTTCCATTATGGGTATACGCGATATCTTCATTTTAGGAAGTGCGGACTACTTCCCCCTCAAAGTGATGTGATTCGTTAATGCCATATGTGGGACGTATAAAGGATGGATTTAATGTTATTATATATGATGTTATACTGGAATTATTATATACCTCTATATCATTATTATTTCTTTCCATTAAAGTATGAGATAGAAATGAAAGTAGCGTTCATGCGTACGTACGGCTTACCGTCTCCATGAACGGTTCATTTCATTTCTTATCCCCAAATGTAATGTACTATTATAAGTACATGTATATAGTGGATATATATGATGAATGATACATATAAATGATGAATATAATTCTGTAATTAAAATATACATACCTCTCATTTAGTTTTAATTTCATTAATATGACAAAGAAATGAAAGTAGCGTTCATGCGTACGTACGGCTTACCGTCTCCATGAACGGTGCATTTCATTTCTTACCTCTAAATGATTATGTAATATTATAAATAAATGTATATTTTAGATATATATGATATATATGATATCCAAATCAGGAATTTCATTCTGGATATAATGAACCTTTGACCACACGAACAACATGTAATTGTAAGAAGTCCACTTTCGACTTAAGAACCAAATATCGACAAAACAAATATGATTAACTTAAATGATTAAATAATGTTTATAACATGGTAATAAGTGATATAAAAGGAATAATGAACTTGAAAAAGGTTCTTAAGTAAGTATAAAATAACTCAAGTTTATTATTCAGTAGATTAAAGAACGATCGAGTCAAGTCGGACCCGAGGTAAGGGATCTTACAACTCTCTTTCTTTATAAGTACACTCTTTTATGTCATAACTTTTAAGATCATCTTTCTTATGATTGGGATGTTCTTTTATATTACTCCTACTGTAATTTTTATGTTCATGTGATGATAGACCCTATTCTCTCTCATCAATCCATTTTGGAAGTTTTGAGTGGCACCGTTAGGATGCCGAACTTTCGTAAGAGATCTAACCTCTCTCTTTCTTTTTAAGTACTCTCCTTTATGTCACTTATTTTAAGCTCGTATTTGTTATGATGGGGGATGTTCTTTCATATTACTCTTGCTGTACATCTTATTTTAATATGATTAGATACCCTATTTGATCTCATCAATCCATATTCGGAAGTTTTATGTGGCGCCGTTAGGCTGCCGAGTTTTCGTAAGGGATTTTTCATCTCACTTTTATTCCCGTGAGATTTATGCTACATTTGCCACAAATTCCATTGAGTGGTGTATGTACTTCCCATTATTCTACTCTTTGTGTAATATACTTTCGTTTATGAGTATTTACATCAATGATCTATTGTCCTTCTTTCATGGGGTGTATGTTTTGAGAGATACCCAAGTCGGTA
Organism: Viscum album; assembly: GCA_963277665.1. Classification (NCBI taxonomy): domain Eukaryota; kingdom Viridiplantae; phylum Streptophyta; class Magnoliopsida; order Santalales; family Viscaceae; genus Viscum; species Viscum album. The sequence goes on along the minus strand of OY728159.1, from coordinate 830,483,320 downwards.
AGGGATCCTTTCACCCTCCTCTTTTTTAAAAGACTTCTTTTGTTGGGTCTTTTAATTTACATATTGTTATATTGGGATATGTTCTAATATATCCTTATTGATATAAATTTTATGTCCAAGTGATGAGATACACTTTTTATCTCTCATCAACTCATTTTGATGTGATGCCGTTAGGCTATCAAGGGAACCTTTTAACCCAATTTCGATTTCTTTGGGTTCAACATGTAGTCATTGAATATGTCATCCATTGAATATGTGTGAATGACCTATTATTGTTTTACACTTAATATCCATTTATATTGGGTGTAATTATATTTGTCACACATATTTTTGAGATTGATTTGTCCTTAATTTAAGGATACCATATTTATAAGGGATTTCATCACATTTGACATTTCTATTGAGTGTTCATTGTTGTTATGCACCAATTCACTCTTATATGGTGTATATACTGTCCTTTGGAGTATTATATCATGAATCCATTCATTCTCATGATATTATAAAGTTCTGACTAAATGTTATTCCTCAATTATCGTATTCAAGTGTCTCTAATTTTGGTAAAACCCCTTTAACCAAAATATCGTTTTAAATGTTTTAATTATTAGTTCTTATTAATATCCATGTTTTCAAAATGGTTTTAAGGATTTATTTATATGGATATTAATGGTTTAAAATTTTAAGCTTCAAGGTGGTATGGGACACTTTGATTCAAAAATCTCTTTATTAAATGTTTTAAATGGTTTTGGAAATGGTTTCTTTTTGAATGGATTCAATATTTCAATATACTAAAATGTTATATTGTGATTGAAATGTGGAAATGTTATGTTTACTTTATGCATGTTTTATGTGATACATTTATGTTACGGTTCTTGGGCATTGTTATAAAAATGGGTGGTTCCGTGATAAACTAAGGGAGGGTGAGCCCGATATAGCTCTCCAATGCATTGGGTAACGCGAAGGAGTGAAACATTAAGGTTTCTCCAAAGAGATTTAGGGAATATACTGTAGTGGGTTTTCCAGACGTAACCAAGAAGGTTACTCCCTACGTAAGAATGTTATGAATGCCTCAATTTACCTTTTATGTCTTATGATTTCTATGATTTATTCATGATTTGATATGCCTATGTTTTATGGGTAAAGTATGATTTCATTCTTATGTATACATGTACTCATGTTTCCTTTCCATGTTTTTATATCCCTTACTGATATTTTTATGCTCATCCCAAGTTCTTGAAATGTTTTTCACAGGTCAAGGGAAGGGTACATGATGTGATGATAGTGTCAAGGATGTGTCAAGAAATAATACATGTTTAATTTTAAATATGTTTCCGTTGATGGGAAGAATGAATACTGTCTTTTATGTAACCACTTTGTTTAAATGTGGAATGTAATGCAAGTTTCATTAACTAATTCTCTAAAACTCTAAACCTGAAAAGATCATCAATGTGTAATCTTGTAATAACTCAAGATTTAGTAAGGTTTAAGGCTGGGGCCTTATAGAAAATGCATTTCAATTTTCTTTATGAATATTTCGAATAATGTGATAAAAATGAAAACACTTCTAATAAGTGTATTAACATTTAAAAAATAACATATACGAAAAAGGATCCAAATATTTTAAGAAACTAAATAATCAAGAACATGGTATTGTGTTTTAAGTGTCAAATAGGGCCAAAATAATTAGAGAATCCAAGAAAACATGATAGTGGTTACTCATTAAATTTGATCTAATATAAAAATGTAATTAATGAAATAAAATTTTATTATAGTGAAACTTTTATTTTCATGGAAGATATATCCATTAATGTACAAGGTGTTGGAAACACCATGTATGGTATGATGAAATCCGGTGATAATATCTCTATCAAATTGTAGAGGATTAATGACCTAGACCCATTAACCAAGATCTGATGATAATATCATTCTCATAACATGTTGATCTTATATCAATAGAAAAAGTGAACTAAATTTTAAATGACACAATTATTTATTCAAAAACAATACTGATTCACTTACATCTCAAGGAATATTTTTAGGGATGCATCATTGGTGAATTATGAAAAATTATATATATTAAAATTCATGTATTTGTTGTAAAATTAAATTTTCCCCACTATATCTATATATTATTATTCCATAATAAGGATTCAAAATTTCATACAAAATGTTTTCTTATGATCTTTCACATTTTTTCAAACTTGACAATATATATTAATATAATATGTGTCAACAATGGCCTTGAAAAAAAATTTACACATAATTAAACCGAATATAAAAAAATTTAAAATAAAGAATAGTATAACCGAATTTTTTTAATAGTTATAAAATTAAATTAAACCCATTATTACATTTTAAAATTCATGAAAAATCATAAGGATGTTATCTTTTCCTTATAATAATCATTGAGTTCAAAATGATCAATTACTTACTCTATAAACCAATAATTTTCCGAAAAATTTCCCAAAAATAGTTCATAAGAAGTAATAAAGGAAAAAAATCATCATCTATAAGTGTTTTTTAAGGTAATAAAATATTTTCCTTGAAATGAACCATTTATTCATATTATATCATAAAAAATATTTTTAATAAAATCACATTTTCATATCTTATTAAATAAAAAAATTTATATAAAAAATATCAACAAATGGAAAATGAAATATAACCAAGGATATAAATATAAATAAAGATATGGATAACAACAACCAATTTCATAATGATAGAATTTAAAATTTTCTACATTATACGGATATAATCAAGTGTTTCTTCCAATATATTGTAGATATGTTGTCAAGTTCTTATTCCAGGATATCATAAATAATTGGGTTGGAATAAATGATATAACCAGACCTATTTGTCTCATTATACCTATAAATGAATCAATTGTATATCTTTAATCGAGTCCCACTAATCACATACTATGTCAAATTTCATTCATCGCATGAAATAAATGAATCGCAACACAATACATATTCAAGATAAATATTCATATTAAAAAACTAGGATATATACTGTAAATACATTCCTAAAAAAATAAATATAAAAACATGAGAATAATCCATCTAGATAAATATGTTTAATTATATAATTATAATATATTACCAGTAAATAATAAGAATAATCAATATACATTAACATATATCAGAATACCTTTAAAATAACACATAAAAAATTTATTTAAAATATTAGAAAAATATCATTTTCAATTAATAAAATTGTAAATAAATATTTATATAATATTGATTAACATACTTTATTTGGAAATCAAAATCAACACATGTAAATTAATATTACAATAAAATAATTTTCATGATGTAATGACAGTATCTTATTATAATATATGTTAAAATTGGAAATTCTTTTCACAATTCTTAAAATTCAAAAAGTTTACTCTGAAAACATTTGTAAATATTCCATTTATCATTTTTAATGAAATTAAAAAATTAGTTGAAAATGAACATTAAAAATCATTCAATCATAAATAAAAACATTCTTAAGAAATTTTATATACACGTTCATGTGATATAATGATTCTGAAAGAAAACAATTAAATAATGCTATAAAGGAAATTCTCTTACCACATTGGTATATTTTAAATAAACTGAAAATTAATGAAGAGATAGTTAAATGGATTTGTAAAATACATAAATTTCATTAAATTTATCATAAAATAAAATTATATAGAATGTGAAAACACCACACACAAATTTTGGTGAAAATAGATATATCTCAACGAAAGGAAAATGTGATGAAAAATATTTACCTCATGTGTCGAATCATATTATGCATTATTTAATTGTGGAATAAAAATAATATTTTTTTATTAATTTCATAACCAAATTAGCATGTTTATTACATTTTAAATATTTATTTTATTTCAGTTATTATATTTACTTTTTTATTACTAAATTTTTAAATTTTATAATGAATATTCTGAGGACGTTCAGTTCATAAATCCATTAAAACAGTGGTAGGTTGAGAACGGTAAAAGGGGTAATGGTTAATTAATATCTAGAATATTAATCATGAAATAATTATAACTTTACACAATAATTTCAATTTTATAATCATACAAGAAATGATGATATGAGAAATTAATCACATCAATTCATGGGCAGGGTAATCCACATGTACGCATGAGAAACATTATAATTTTTTAATAAGTTGAATGGTAAGAAGGTAAGTAATATAATATCAGTATATAAACATAATTATATATTGATTATAATATATATTCATTAAATTCATTATAATAACAATCCTTTGGATGTGATGATGAAATATAATACAAATTTCATTATGGGATGTGGTAGTCTACACGTATAAATTAGTGATATTATATTTTTCCATACAATGTAATAGGAAACAAATTAGGGTTTTATCATCATCATAATAATATTTTTTTTTATTTTTATGATAACTATTTTATAATATAATCCTTTTTAGGATATAATTTAAGGAGTTATAAGAAGAAATAAAATGAAATAACACTGTTAAGTGTAATGCCTATTATTTGGAAATCATCGATTCTATTAAACCATAATTATTATTAGGATAGTATTAGCAGAATAATAGAAGAACTGTGAAGTAGATAATACATATATAAAGGTATTTTGTTATATAATGGTCAAAATAAATGTTTTATGATGTGCGAGTAAGAGAGGATAGGAGTTTTATGGTTATAACTGTGCTCGGTAGAAATCTTTTAATTTCATGAAATATTAACATATATTAACTATATAAGACATTAATAAATGATCCAAAGATACATATGTTATAGAATAAGGTTAATAAAGTCTAAATAAATAAAAATAATAATATTTGGATATTTTTTTGTTTCAATTTGAAAATTATCTCTTGTCTGGACACCCTCTTTAAACGTGTTAAATCTTAAACTTTGTAACTATTTTTCTAACAAGTAAGGGTCCAGAAAGTAATATTAAAAAATTAATATTATCCTATAATATCAAAACTAATGATAGCGAAAAATATTTTACATCCATTTGAGTCAATATATGTTTTTTATTCTCGAATGATTAAAAAAACATATTAATCAATAAATTTAATATTCACAAAATTTGACATAAAATACATCATGTCAACAATGAAATTCCAATATAAATTCTTTTACATAAAATATAATTTTTAGTTATCCAATAAATTTGTTAAAAACTATAACTAATTTAAAAAAGACTTTATATATTTTTAAAAGTAGTTTGTTTCTTTTGTAAACTTCTCTGATAAGTTATGTGTCAACATTGAGTAAGTATTCAAAGCGATTATATCATCTCAAGTAATTAAAAATATATTATCATAAATACATTTTATTATTAATGAATATTACCATATAAATTCAATAATATGTTATTTATCCTATATCTAAATCATGAAAAACTAATAAGTTAGTGATTAATAGAATTTTTTTATTTTCATAAATATATATAAAGGTTATAATCAATATAAATTGTAAAAAAGTTGACATGTTTTACAATTTTTAAGGGTGATAGATATAATAAAGATATCTAATGATATTAAGGAAATTTTTTAAAATATTTTGAAGTTTTATCCCATAATTTCAATGTTGATTAAACAATGTGTCCTTTATAGTATTGATAAACATTATGGTTACTATTTCCTTATGAATAAATATAATATTGAACTTATTAAAAAACATGAATATGATTATTAAAAATATAGAATACATTTTCTATGAATTAATATATAAAATTGGAAAAAATTAATTTTAATTTAAGTGCGTGAATGAGAATAAAAATAAATTTCTAGAAAACTGCATGTTTTAAGCATTAAAATGATTTGATATAAAAATAATGATTAATATTGATTAACATGAATTTAATTGGAACAATATTAATAAAATTCCACTTATATAACAAAAAAATCCATATTCTAATGAAACATTGATATAACATTGAATGAAACTAATGATATGATACTTTTACAAAATCTATATTTTAATTATTCATCAAAAAAATCAACTATTTCAAAAAGTATTGAAAATGTAAAAAAATATTTTAAAATGATTATTCAAAAAATTATTTAAATTTTGTAAAATAAAATTTATAAAACTAGAAGTAATTAATCATTATATCTGGGAAACTAAATTAATAGAATCTATTTTTTATGAAAATATATTTTGAACCTACAATATAACTGTATACTAATTCGTAAACTAGAACCAACCATGAATGAATCTTATTATTATTTCATAAAAGTATTTTTAAAGTATTAAAAAAATTTATACTAATTCTATAACTAGAGCTAACTATTATATAAATGGCAATATATTTTATTAGATATATTATCAATAATAATAATTATTAATATTAATCTATAGTGAATAACAAAATTATTATTATAGAAATAAATTATTAATAAAAAATACTTTTCAAAAAAATATCCTTTAATATAATATATTTTCTATTTAAGGGATTATTTTTTATATTTCATTATCCATTCAATTTATACCATATAAATTTTCTACAGAGATTTTATAATATGGTTATTTCATCTCATACCCACCAAACCTACATCTAGGTTAAAGGGTCATATGTAAATAATATTATTTTTATGGCACATCTTAATTATATTATGCTCTGTGTTGTTTGTGGTAAATTATTTTTAACCTATTATTTTTAAAATAATATTGATATTTTTAAATAATGGGTTGTTACATTTGGATTATCTCATAAAAAAATAATCCTATTTATTTGAATTAGATTCTAAAAAAATGAATTTATCATAACAATGTAATAAAATTAGATATTGAGTTTATCATGAACATTAGTTTCATGGTCGATACTAAAAATTACTTTTTTGTATAACTATATAGGACTCAAACATACAAATGAATTTCTAAATATATACTATGGTAGATGATTGATACTATTCCCATAAAACATGATTCATTTTTTTATCAAATTTCTTGACATTGAAAAATTATTTTACCATTGGGATACGAAATAGGATAAATTTTACTTTATTTATTCCCATATTATAAAAATTATTTCATCATCTTAAGCACATAATCATTGTCATGTTGTGTTTTTTTTCATGTATGAATCTAAAATTCACCATCTAACTGATCACAAAATCTATAAAAGGTTGATATTTTTCTCATGTTATAATCTATTAATGAAAACCAAAAAAGGTTAGTACAATTTCTTATACTATCTCATATAAATAAACATTCAGATGATGACATTATATATTATTATCCAATACCTCAAATTTAATACTGAAAATTTAACATCAATTATTCAATATGTAACAAACCTAAAAAATGTTCAAAATGTTCATATACAGGCTCAAAACTCAAAAATTAAAAAAATATTTTTTCGTATATTATATAGAGATAAATTTTACATTTATCTCCAAACAACACCAATCAATGATAAAATCACAAACAAAAAATTTATAATTCTTTGGAATATAATCATTAAAATGTGGTAAGTATTCCAATATATAACCTAAATCACTATAAAGACACAATAAAATATTATCTGCATTGAATAAACAACTCAAACATTATTATATAAATAAAAATTCCATCATAGCCGAAAATATTTTCATCTACAATAATTATATAATTTTCCCAATATAGTGAACTTCTTATAATAGTATATTAATCACTTAGTCAGAAAAGAAAATTTTAATCTCATTGATATCTATATGATTAAATATATGTTCTAAAAAAACATTTAATATAATTAATCACAATTATATTAACATCAAATATCACATAACCGTATATGTTTTTAATTCCATTAAATTTATTCCCACAAAATATAAAACCATTATTCCTCAATTAACATTTTCACTTAAACAAATACTAAAACAATGGTTTTTATTTCCATAAATTTCTCCCAAAATACCATTAATATTATTAAACTCCAATCATATAAAACCTTAAAAGGGTATATTTTACATTAAACATAGGATAAAAAAAATACATATTAACCCATGCTCTTATATCAAACTCTTAAAATATCCTCATTTGAGTCATCATAATCTAAAAAGTTATCTTGAAATTTCCTTGTACACTAACATAAGTTCTCTAGACTTGTACATATATATCTGATGTGCTATTTATATTCTTAACATTTTCTATTTCATACCAACTAAAGTGAACAAATGTTTTCTCCCATAACTGAAAAATAAAAAACAATATTGCTTCACTTACATCCTAGAGAATATTTTTAGGTCTAGTTTTTTAAAAAATTTAAAAAAAAATATATAATATAACCCTTGTTTTTCTCACTATGTGGTAATTTTTCCAATTATTCTGATATTTTCTTATTCAATAATAATTCTTCATCATTTCCCACATAATAATTTATTCTGATCACACTCTAGTTTTCATTAAGGAAAATTTTTCTTAGTTCAAGATGTTTTACCTTTGAACATTATTTAAATCATACACATCCATAGCCGCTATGAGAAAATTTTTAAAACATTCACTGAAAAAAATAATTCATATTATGTGATATTAAAATAATGTATAATCATTTTATCAATTTAAAATTCATCAAAAACTATAATGATTTTTTCCTTTCGGGTAAAAAACATTCATTTAGATATAATAACTTGAAATAAAATTTTAGTCAAATATGTTTCATAAATGATTTCATAAGAAATAATAAATGAATACCAATTATTAATGAGGGTCTATTTAAATACAAGAAATAATTTCCATCATAAAAAACCTTTTACCCAAAGGATATCATAATTTATTTTTAAATATGTTGACCTATTCTTTTCTATCGAAATGAAAATGTTTCCATAAAAATCGTAAATAAATTTAACATATAATAAATACAAGGGTAAACATATAAAATAATATAAAAATATTAAATTATTTCAAAATGATTTAATGAATAATGATAGACATCAAAATCATATCATTATGGCCTTTTCTATGATGTTATAAATATAAGTTTAATCCCTCATTAAAATAAATAATAAATAATTGGGAAGGATTGCCCCAAATACCAAGTCTAGTTTGTATAATGAGGCCTACCAAAAATTCAATTTGATGTCTATTATTATTCCCCATGCATAACATATTAATATAAATTCATTAAAAATAGCAAAAAAATGAATAACAAAACAATACATAATGAAAATAATAATCGACATTAAAAATCTAGAATACAAATTATCAATATTCTCCTCAACAAAAAAAAAATAAATGTTTATCATTATTACAAATAAAATAGTTCGATCATATCATTAAATTTGTCCCCAAATAAATAATATGAATTATCATATGGTGTTTAAATAGATAAAACCCTTTTATAATAATATTTTAATATCTCATTAAAAACATGATAAAATTATAATTTTTTCAATAACATTTTAAATTTGAATCCGAAAATATTGGGGACATTAATTTCATTGAAAATAAACATGAAATATTGTAAATAATTCTTCAATGTATAAATTTTTCTGGAAAAAGGGGAAAGTTTATCATGTTATATAGATTAAAATAGAACATTATATTTACACTATTATGATAATTTAACAGTGAGTTATACCAAAATAATTTTAAAACATTATATTAATAAATTTATATATAATGTTAAAAAACATATTATAAAATTAACATTAAAATTATTTTCATCCTAAATAATTAAATTCATGTTATTTTTTTATTAAAATTGAACATTAGGATAAATATTTTCTAAGGAAACCATTAAAACAAGGTTTTAATGAAAAAATTATTACCACTTTTTTAACTTTATATTAAAATGGAAACTAAATATGATAAATATAAAATGAATTTAAACCACTTGAAATTAATAAATATAATTACAAAATAAATCCATATAAAATTACATACACTACAAAAAAACATTTGGTGAAAATGGAATAATACTAAATGAAATGAAATTTAGATGGTAAATCTCGTACCACATGTCCCAAATCATTTTTTAGATTCCATAAATGTTGAATAATAATATTATAATAAATTTATACTTTATTGATAATATTTTTTCACATGAATTACATTGTCATTATTACATTTTTTTACCATCACTTCCTTAATTAATAAATAATTTTTATTTACATAAAATTTTCATAGGACTTTTGGATAAAAATTCCTAAAAAACATTTTGGGTTGTCCATTGTAAAATTTTTAAGGGTTACATCTTCTAAAAATATATATCATGAAATAATTAACATTTTCATAAATTAAATATCATTGTATAATAATTTATTAATATTTTATACGATACATTAACAACATCACAGTTTGGAGGTGGTAGTCCACATTAATACAATAGTTATGTTATAATTGTTAAAAGTGTGTAAGGGTAAGAGGGTATGTTACATATTATTATTAATGAGTTATAATTAACCCATGAATATAGTTTATATTCATTAAATATTGCATAATAAACGTCCTTGTGATGCATTGATGATATACGAGATCCATTTCTTTGTGGATGTGGTAGTTGACATGAATTCTATAGCAATGTTTTCACTTCCAATGGGATGGAAAATTAGGTAAATATGGTAATATATATAACTATAAAAATAAATTTTATTATATTTTCATAAAATTATTTCATTGTATTATTTTTGTTATTATATATTTTATGGTGGTTTAAGAATAAATAAAATTGTAGATCTCAGTTAACAGTTATAAATTTTATTTGGAAATATTATTTTGACTTACTCATTATGCCTTCTTTGGATGGTCTGAGGAGAAATCTAAAATATTCGGAATGTTTATAAGTAATTTATTGCTGAATTTTGGTAAATATTTTTTAAACAAAATGGATCATGAGGTGTCACGAAAACGGAGAACATGTGCCCTTTAATAAGAGAGGTCAGAGGAAGTCCAGTAAATACATGAAATGTTTCAATATAACATGGATATAATTACTTTAAAATGGATCCAAAGTGTCATATATTCTAATAACTGGATTATAAGGTCAAATAATTAACTACAAATATTTAACAAACTTTAGTGTCATTTTAAACCATATCTTTTTTTACCGTAACTAGTGTAACATATTTTTCATTCCTTAAGGATCATGACATTAATTTAAAAAAATATAATGTTACAAAAAACGAATTTTTAATAAAAGTATTAATAATTTCCCATATAATTGAGATAATATAGTGATTTTATTATTTTATAGTGATTTATAAAAAAATTATATATTTAATACCTTTTAAATTCATTTTCAAGAGTATTCAGAATATTTGACTTTAATGATTTCAACAAAAATAGTGGAACAAGAAAATTAATTCATTAAAAATAACATATAAATTATAATTTTCCATTATTTAAATATAATTTCATACTTCACCTGGAACATAATAATATGAGTTTTAAACAAAAATTACTATCTTTTTCTTCTATTTTTACAAGCGCTACATCGATATTGCGTAAGAGTTCAGGGTGATTATACCATCTCTAAAAATCATTAAAAATAAAGAAATAAATAAAATTATTTATTTAGAAATTTTTTCATTTATATTCATTCATATTTCATAGTTATCTATAAAAAAACCAGGACAACATGATAAATGTAATAGAGTGACATTATATAATTACTCATTATTTAAAATAATATAATGGTCATAATGATAATAAAATGGCCTAAAATTGCCATATTTTAGAATTTTATTTTGAAAATAGATGAAAACATATTATATTATAATAAGGATTTTTTTTTTGAAATATTTATAATCCTTATACCATAATTCCATCCTCAATCAACCAATGTTACCCTTTACTGTGGTAAAATACATTTCATCATAGTTAGTATTCATTATCACAAAAAATTAAAAAAAATAATATAATATAATTTGAATATTATTATTAGAAACATGGAATCAATTTCATACTATAGAATCTACAAAATTGGTAAAAATACATTTTTATATAAGTGTGTTAAATACAACAAAAAATTTTTTATATAAAACCACATATTTGAAGTGTAGAAATGATTCTATACCTAAATTATGTATAACATTGATTAAAATTGGATTAATTCTGATTTTATTTATAATATAAATCTTATTTAAATTTAAAACAATTCCAAAACAATATTTACCAATGAATTTCCTTTTACTAAAATTAATTAAATGGGAATTTCTAAAACATTTGTTTTTTAACTATTCATTAAAAATTAATATTCTTCAGAAAAAACCCATAAATTTATCTTTAGTATTTTTCAAATGGTTTTTTGAAAAATTATTCTCATTTTATAAAAATATATTACTAAAATATTTATAAATTAATCATGAAATACTTGATTTAAATTAAATAAAAAACAATTTTTAAATGCAATGTATTTTTAATGTATAAACGAATTTACATTAATTTCATATATATTAACCCCCATTTTGTGAATTATTACTTATTTTTTAAAATATATAATCAATAAATATAATTTAATCATTTATAAATTGTTTTAAAGATAATTAATTTTTAGAAAAATCATTGACACATAAAAACATTTTTTGAAAAAAACAAATCTCATGTAATATTATATAATATTATATGATTGATAATTATTTTTTCTTATAATTAATATGTACATTAAGAAAAAATATAAATAAAAATATAATATTTTTATTCCATTTCATCCTCGCCCCTACAATTAGAAACATGGTTATTACTGCCTTAATAAAACATAAATTACAAATATTATATAATGGTTTGTTTAAGCTCAGTGCTTCTTGTCAAACTTCCAATCAAGTATAGTATTCATTAAATGATAATTAAATAACAGAATAACGTCTTGTTTTAAAAGTCATAATCTTAATAATATTTATCATTAGTTTGATAATTGGAAATCGCTTACATTTTTGGATAATGAGTGTGTCGTAAATATCATTGTGGATGGAGACATTACATTTTAGGGGTACTTAAAAATATGAAACATAATTAATATTTTTAAAGATCGATATTCCCATTACATGATCATAAAATTGGAAACCAATATATGGGATAAAATACACTTCCATTAGGTTAACATAATATGGGTAATGAGGTAGCATGATCGTTTCATTCATATATATTACAATATTCATATTTAAATATTCAATACATATCATAAAAATTGATATACCAAATCCCTAAAATTTAGGACTCATTAGAGACAAGATACAATGTCATCTTATTTCGTGAAATATCTGTAACATATCCCATTATTATTTTTTGACATAATATTCTTCTTATATATGACCTAATTAAAACCTTTGATCGTTACTGTGGAAATGAAACATAAAAATAAGTGAGATAAAATTATCAATAATCATAAACATAAGATATATCAATCAATAGAAAAAATTTAACAATAGGTAATCATAAAGGTTAAGAAATATGATCACATATTACCATAATTATACCCATATATTATAATTTAATTAACGATAAATAATGTCATAATGATTTTTTATAAAAAATTCCATAGGCCATATGTGTTTGAAATTAATAATCATCAATAATGAATCCTGATAAAATATCGTAATCATAATCAATATTTTTTTGTAACTCTAATATTTATATAAAATCATTTCCTTTGTCAAGTGTCACATTCAAAGAAATCATACTTGATCAGGTTCCATAATCATTCCATCATTTCCTTTATTAAGGATAACTCGAATATAATCATAGTGTAAAAAGTCCCTTAATAAAATAGTTTCACTACCAATTCTTTTTCTTATTATCTCATGAGATATCTAGCATTACTGAAAGAATTGAAAGATTATATAATTCTATTCAAACCAACCATAAAATGAAAACCATACACATATGTTCCACCAGATCATAAAACATTCATCATAATAGCATATCATCATATAATCATATCATAAAAATAAGAATTTAAATGGATTTTATATACATTTTATCATTTTAACATTTCCTGGCCCATGGAAAATAAATGAGTTTCAAATAGGTCTCATCATAAAAAACTAACTCGTGGGAAAGAAATGAGATTCAAAGAATAATTAATAAATTATTATCATATTAAAATATCTAGAAAAATAATTTGGTTGGTATATTAATATAATATTCTTAGTGAATCATAAAAATTAAAAAAAAAATTATAAATACATGATTAATACCTTTAAAAGATCATTTGAACGTTTTATTTATAACATGAAAAAAATATCCTTTTATTTATGAAAAATATAAACAAAAATTAACTAAAATATGAGGATATTAATTTTATTTTCAAATAAACTAGTAAATTTATAGATTCATATTCAATGATTGGAATGGTCATGGTAGTGGGAATATCTATTCCTATTATATAATTGAAATAAAAACCTTAAATTTAGGATTTTGTAAAAAGAAAAAACAAGTTATTTGGATTTTGTTTGAAATATTAATTTCAAAAAATTATAAATAAAGTGTAATACTGCAAAAAATTACATCTTAAAATATTTCGTGTTCTATTATGAATATTAGTAAAACAATTTTATTTATTATAGATATCGAAGGAATTTGTCATTAACTAAGGAGGATAGGGTCAGATTTTCATTAAAAATATTTTTTTATCAATAATATTTAATGGAAAAGAGTATAAAATGGTTAAAAAAATTAATATTTTATAAAAACACATATTATAATAAAATATTATGGATTTATAGTGTCACGACCCCCTCCCCATAAAGTGTACCCCTCCAGGGCTAGCAATGTGAGAAGAGAGATAATGACCCCCGAGTCCCGCCTCCAGTAGGCCCCGGGTTGGCGACTAGCACCGAGGGTATAATACACACACAAATGGAGGGCATTGCCCTCTAAGAGAACACATGCAGAAGAGAGAGATAGAATAGACTCCAATCAACTCCAACTCAAAACTGAAATATAAAAGAAACCCAAGTACATATATGAAATGTCATACCGAAGTACTACAACTGAAAGGGGAAACTAAAAGTACCCAAAAGAAAGTAAAACGACAGGGACCACAAGGCCCAACAGCTCCTCCACCAACCACAAGCTAGTAGTAACCCTCTTGATCTCCAACCTGCTCCAAGTGACCTGAAAAACAGTTTATATATATATAGGGTGAGTATAACAGTATACTCAGTAGGATCCTCCCCAAGCCTCTCGTTCAAAAGTAAAGAAAGCATGCTAAATCCTAGTGAACAATAAGTGAAACTAACTCGTCACCTAAATAGGTATACTAAGTTCCCACCCTCACCATGGATTCTCTCACCAAGTAACGCATACAGGAATATAGCATATAATAAATAATATCAAAGGTACCCCGCTTCTACTTCCCCACTGGTTTGTTGTTTTGCCCCAATGACACACGTCTTGTGCATCTCTCTCAAAGGCTTTCCCACAGACACCTGGGCTAAGCTCTACAATCTGCACCTCGTGCACCACAAAGGCTTTGCCCACAGACACCTGGGCGAAGCACCACACCATCCTCACAACCAACAGTAACCAGGAATGTTCCGGGAGCCACCACAGCCCGCATGACGTGTATCATACATCGGGTTTAATAACTCAAGCCATTAGAGCCCATACTCTGAGTAAGGATCATCAATCCATTATATCCTATACACGTTACACCTATAGTAGTCCATAGGATACTATATCCAGAATATATGTGTGTGAATAGCCACAAGCCATTACAACCCTCTACACACATATATGGGGTAAATAACCATTGTGCCTCATGGCACAAGTATCTACCAAGAGAAGAGAGCGGGGTCAAAGGGGGTAGTCAGCCATTCAACCTCCCATTAGAATGTTGGGGAAAACACCCCCCCCCCCCCCCCCAGGGCTCAGAATCCCCGGGGTGCCAGTTTCCCTTACCAAAAGTGTGGAGTAGCGTATAGAAACACAAAAAGTACAGAATATATATGTAACTCACATCCACACTATGGGAATTACCTAGTCTTAGATACAACTGCAGCTAACATCTCTCAGACTCCAGGCTGCTACTTCTAAGACTATGTATCTTATAATCACACAAACAATTGAAGAGCTTTATTAGATTACTCTATTCTCATTTTATTAGTTCCACTGTACGTTAATTAATTCTTTAAACATTAATTATGAATGAACAATTACACATTAAACTGAATTGCCACCACATTCAAAATCAACTACTCCTTTTTAAGATTCACATCGCCTTTAAATTCTATTATCTCCATCCCCGTGGATTTTCACTATTTAATCAAACATTCATTATAGAATTACCTTTCCATATTCCCAGGAATTCTAGAAAAGCATCCTATGCTTATAAACCCAAAGTAGGCTCAACACGGTGAGTAGATATACTACCTGTTGATTCTTTGCCGCCTATAGAAAGAGCATAGACCCATTCACCCTCGAGAGGCTAAACACGGAAAGCACATGGCATACCCCGTGCGTCCTTGCCTCCTTCGGAAGAAGGGTTGCAAGACCAGCTACCGTGGGCAGTGGGGAAAAGCAAAGCAGATAAACATTCAATGAATCCACAAGCTTCTAGCAACCACATACATCCCATTCCATCACCCTTGGTGTCCTCCCCGACACCCACATGCATAAACTGATGCATCTCGCCACTCTAGGCGTCATCTGCTGCCACAACCACAAGGCCTTCATGCCTCCACATATCACAACACCCCTCAAGGGTCACATCACAGCACAAGCAGCAGGAAAACAAACATCACATCATGGGCTCTTAACCCTTTAGCAAATCAGAGGGTAACTCAGGACCCTTTTATAAATTCCACACAATCTATTTTTTTTAATCCATATTGAATTAATAGATATGTTATGCATAGGTTCCAATTACGGGATACCTAATTAGTAAGCTATCACAATTAAATAACCATGCTTACTTCCCTAATATGATTATCCTCAGATTAGAACAACTATGACAACGGCAATAACCCGACTAATTTACATGCCTCTTTATCTTTATCCAATTAATTAACAATTAATTCTGGATTTACGTTCATTATCAATTTCTATCATGAACGAACAAAAAATCAATGAAAACATATATATCACTCTATCTAGGAAAACATGAGGCAAACCATTATCACGGTATAAAGCAACAACATGCGATCAACCAATTCTTTTAATCTGGGTCAAATATTTAATTAGGTCAATTTCATTGTGATCCAAAGAGCTAAAACATACTGATTCTACGATTGCACATATACAATTAGAGAAGCCATGAATCCCCTACCTCGAAGAGTTCTTGACGTCCTTTATCCACACAACGGGTCACAATCCTCCTCTCGTGACAACTACATCCACCAGAGGATGCCACGGTACGATAGTACCAACCAACCCCATGAAAACCCATTAGAATCGTGGAAATTACATGGTATAATATGGAAGGTGGAAACAAGAGAAGATGATCCCCAAAGGAATGATGATAAAACATACCTTATTGGGAAGATTGACTGACACAATTCGGTTGCATCCAAAATAGAGCAGAACCAATCCTAGGAGTAAAGATAGATTGTGCAACTCCTACGGGAAGGATGGAAAGGTTCTAGCGTCTCTTAGTTGAGAACAAAGGGAAAGAACAAGGGAGAATGATATCTCATCCCTTATTAAGATTTAATGGGGCGACAGTTTATGATCCGGTTAATTCTCCATTAAAAACGGATCACATTAACCCACGCAGTTTGACCAAGTAAAACATTCCAAGCCTTAGGAATAATTAATATAAGATTTATGGCCTTTGAAATGGCCTTAAGAGCCCTTAAAAAAGTCTTTAAATGTATTTTACATCAAAGGAAACGTCACAAGGGGAAAAATTGTAGGAGTCTGGAAACACTGTTCACCCACCGTTACTATACATAAAACCGATCTGTGAAACCGATCTGTGAAACTGATCTGTGAGACCGATTTGTCAGACCGATCGGTGAGACCGATCTGTCAGACCGATCGGTGAGACTGATCTGTCAGACCGATCTGTGAGACCGATCTGTCAGACCGATCGGTGAGACCGATCTGTCAGACCGATCTGTCAGACCGATCTGTCAGGCCGATCGGTGAGACCGATCCGTGAAACCGATCTGTCAGACCGATCGGTGAGACCGATCTGTTACTGTTCATAAAACTAGAAACACTGTTCACAGAACCAGAAATTTGGAAAAGTCTTGGGGATAAGTCCCCTTGACCTCCCGGAACACCTCCAACACCAAAATTTTACAAAGTAATGGACCGGAGAGGTCTGGGCCATTACATTAGATACCTCTCAAAACATTCTCGTCCTTGAGAATTAAAACCAACCCAGAAGAAAAGAGGGGTCCGAACAACCACCCCATAAGATACCTCTCAGGGGAAAACCACCATGAGTTGTTCTAAAGCTGGAGCAAACAATCTATATCCATACCATTCAAACATAACATCACATGAAAAGTACATAAAATAAAACATGAAAGGTTTATCCATAGATGAAACATCATTACATCAAAGGAGTTAAACAGTAAACAACTCTGGGTACTGAGCACTTATCTATGACTCACGCTCACAGGTACTCTCCTCCATACCACCGTGATACCACAAGACACGAACTAAGGGGATAGAACGCCCACGCAACACCTTATCCATGTGGTCTTGGATCTCCACAGGTCGCTTCTCGAAGGTTGCATCATCATCAATATCGATTTCTCCCCAATCGATAACATGAGATTCATCATGAAGATAACGACGGAGCTGTGATACATGGAAAACATCATGTATCTGACTCATCTGAGGGGGAAGTGCTACTCGATACGCCACAGCTCCAACACGAGCTAACACCTCGAAAGGCCCAACAAACCGGGGAGAAAGCTTACTTCCACGACCAAACCTTCACTGCCCACGACGGGGAGTCACCTTTAGAAACACATGATCCCCAACATTAAACACTAAGGGTCTCCTTCTTTGATCATCATATGATTTCTAACGATCCTGTGCTGTCTTCATCCTCTCATGAATCACCTGAACCATCTCTGTTGTATTCTGCACTAGTTCTGGTCCGAGAATTGCTGACTCTCTGACCCCAGTCCAGCACAACGGAGAACGGCATGGCCAGCCATAAAACGCTTTAAACGGCGCCATACCGATGGTAGAGTGAAAACTATTATTGTAAGCTAACTCTACCAAGGGTAAGTGCTTCATCCATGAACCTCCAAAATCAAGAACACAAGAGCGCATCATGTCTTCAAGAGTCTAGATGGTTCACTCTGTCTGACCATCCGTTTGAGGATGAAAAGCAGTGATAAGGCACAGTTGAGAGCCAAAAGCATGCTGGAGACCTCTCCACACCCTAGAGGTAAAACGAGGATCTCGATCAGAAATGATTGTCCTATGTACTCTATGAAGTCTCACCACCTCCTCTAGATACTGCCTCGACAAATCTTCCACTGAGCTCGACTCCTTGATCGCTATAAAGTGGTCCAACTTTGTTAAACGATCCACTACCACCCATAGAGCATCATGTCCTCCCGGAGCTCGAGGTAAACCTGTAACAAAGTCCATTGAGATTTCCTCCCACTTCCACTGAGGAATCTCTAATTGCTGGAGAAGACCACCAGGAACATAGTGTTCGGCCTTCACCTTCTGGAAGACTAAACATCGAGACACACACTCTACAACCGTACGCTTCATCCCAGTCCACCAAAACTGACTCCTCAAGGATCGGTACATCTTCATCACACCAGGATGTACTGCCAAGGGTGAACTATGGAACTCTCGGAGAACCGTCTTGCGCATCGCCAAGAGAACAAAAAGCCTACCATGATATAGCAATCGGTGTTGTTCATCCTCTGACCAACCATCAGGGGCCTCACCACAGATAACTCTGTCTCTCCAAACTTCCACCTCTAAATCACCCAACTGAGACTCATCCTCCTTCTACATCAGGGATGAATTCACCGTCATCTGGAAAAGATAGCCTCTACCCCCAACTTCTCCCATATCAAGATGCAAAGCTAATAGCTCTTCCATCACTCTCCAGGAATCACCAAATTCATGCACAACATTATTACGTGACTTTTGGCTCAGTGCATCAGCTACAACATTCCCTTTTCCAGGTGTATATGATATTTCAAAGTCGTATTCCTGTAGGAACTCCATCCACCAACATTTGTCGTATGTTCAAATCACGTTGGTAGAAAACATACCTCAAACTCTTATGATCGGTGAAAACCACAAAGTGCTCACCAATGAGGTAATGTCTCCACAACTTCAGAGAAAACACCAAGGATGCCAACTCAAGATCATGGGTGGCGTAGTTGCATTCATGGGGACGCAACTGTCGAGACCCATAAGAAACAACTGACCTCTGCTGCATGAGAACACAGCCTAGCCCCAGATGTGAAGCATCACAGAAAACATCAAACTGGACTCCCTCCGCTGGAAGACAAAGGAATGGAGCACTTACCAACTTCTCCTTTAGATATTCGAAAGCTACCTGACACTGATCAGTCCATATGAACGCTTCATCTTTCTTAGTCAAAGCTGTCAGAGGAGTCGTAACTCGGGAGAAATTTGATACAAACCTCCTATAATAGCATGCGAGACCAAGGAAATTTCGCACCTCTGACATGGTCTTGGGGGCTTCCCATGACACCACTGCTTCTATCTTCGAAGGATCCACAGCTACTCCCTGTTGGGACACAACATGCCCTAAGAAACAAACTTCTCGAGCCCAAAACTCACACTTGGAAAACTTACCAAACAACTGATGTTGGCGAAGAACTCCCAAAACGGCTCGTAGATTCTCTGCATGCTCCACATCAGATGTGGAGTACACAAGGTTGTCAATGATGAAAACCACAACAAACATGCCCAAGAATTCACGGAACACTGCATTCATCAACCCCATGTAAACAGCTGGAGCATTCGTCACACTGAATGGCATTACAACAAACTCATAATGCCCATGACGACAATGGAAAGCAGTCTTCAGGGTATCCTCATCCTTTACACGCATCTGATGATATCCTAACTGGAAGTCAATATTTGAGAACCAACTTGCACCCTTTAGTTGATCGAATAGGTCATCAATCCATGGAAGAGGATAGCGGTTCTTTATTGTCACTTTGTTTAATCAACGATAATCGACACAGAACGGCAAACTGCCATCAGCATGTTTCACAAACAAAACAGGTGCACCCCACGGTGACACACTTGGCTGAACAAAACCACACTGCAACAGACCATCGAGCTGAATACGTAGCTCTCATAACTCAGAAGGGGCCATCCTATACGAATACATAGAGATTGGTGATGCTCTCGACTGTAGCTCGATCCCAAAATCGATCTCTCGTCGAGGGGGTAAGGATACGACCTCTTCTGGAAAGGCGTCAGGGTACTTCTCTACAACCCTAGGAAACACCAACTGTTGAACCTCTGAAGAACTCAGCATCATCCAAGCCATCATGGATGATAAAGATGGAACTCGTCTATGACTTATCTGCGGTCTCTCTCACCGACAAACACCACTTTCTCTCCATCTGCATCAAAGAAAACGACCTTCTTCCTGTAGAAATCCACAATAGCCTGCACCGAATACTACCAATCCATGCCGAGTATGACATCATATGGTTGTATTCGTAAACATATGAAATCTCCCCAAGAGCGGTGTTGCCCCAACACTAGCTCACAGTCTCTACATACTTCAAACAAGTCGGCTCGACCTCCAACTGGCGTAGTCAACGCCAAGGGCACTGGAAGCCTCTCTACCTCAAGTCCCAAAGCATGGACAAGGGTAGGTGATATGAAGGAGTGTGTTGCTCCTGAATCAAACAAGGCATACACCAAGGTAGAAAACAAGAAAAGGGTACCTCGAACGAAATCTGGCTCGCCTGGTACTGGAAAAGCTAGAGCATGAAGCTAAAAACAACCTCCTCCACAGCCTCTCTGACCCTGATGACGACCACCACCACGACCGCGCTCTGCTCTCAGAGGATGGGGAGCGTCATGGGGTTGTCCTCTGCCTGCTCCATCTACCCTCTGGTGATCTAAAGCTGGTGCAACCTGCTGCTGCT
Organism: Viscum album; assembly: GCA_963277665.1. Taxonomy (NCBI): domain Eukaryota; kingdom Viridiplantae; phylum Streptophyta; class Magnoliopsida; order Santalales; family Viscaceae; genus Viscum; species Viscum album. The sequence goes on along the minus strand of OY728159.1, from coordinate 830,461,339 downwards.
GCCCCGGCTGGAACTGCCTCAATGGAGGAACCTGGAGCAGAGCGCCCGGTGCACGATGACTGCTCTGAAAAGTCGGGCACTCCCGCTGCTGATGACCATGACCAACACAAGAAAAACAAGCGCCTGATCCCTTGGCATAGGCCTGAGAGTTGCTACCTCCAGAGAAACGAGATGGGATGGGCTGGGACCTACCCCCAGGTGAACGGAAACTCTTCTGCCCTGAAAACCGGGATCCCCGGACCACAACTTTGATTTGTGAGGAATCATGACGATTCCCCTCTCGTGACGATCTGGTCCTAGACAAAGTCCTCTCAAAAACCTCTGCCCTCGCCAGCACCTCAAGATACGTATTTAGCATAAATGGGGTGACCTGGCGCTGGATCTCTGGATGAAAAGCCTCCTCAAAATGCCTCGCCCTGGCCGCCTCATCTGGTAATAGGTCTGAAGCATATCGTAGAAGGTTCCTGAAATGGATTCCAAACTCTCGAACACTGGAGCTCCCCTGTCGAAGGGTAAGAAGCTCCTGGCGACTGGACGCCTTCGCAGTCGAAGAAAGAAACTCTACTCTAAAACTGTCTCGAAGCTCCTCCCATGAGATCGCTGACTCCTCACAATCCCCGAGGAACAAGAACCACCACTGCCTCACTGCTCCACGTAGCATCGTCACAACCAAGGACACCCAGTGTTCCATCCGAGCACGAATCGAACTGAAGCCTATCTCGACCTCCTCCAACCAGTCTTCCGTGACTGCATCTGAAACGGAGCCCTCGTACTTCTGTAGACTCTGGCGCTGAAACTCTCGTAGTGTCTTCCTCCAAGTGTCATCGTTGTCAACCTCTACCCGGCGGCGATCTGCTGGAACAGCCTGCTGGGAACTTCTGCGCAAACCTGATGAGGACGTTGACCAGGAGCCATACCTATAAAATAACAACTGTTAGAGCTTCTAAGCCTGGAATATGGAAGACTAAACATTAATTAATTAATTGTTTTGTTTTGTTAAGTTTAGGTTACCTATCCCAAGGTCTACCCATTCAAACACAGGCGCAATGAATAATGATGCATGATCCTTTCCTAGGTCTCTACCCTGCAACTAGTATCACATTTTTTTGTACCCATCGTAAACATAAAGGTCCATGCAACAGATCATAGGGGGCCCTAAACGCCTATGTCTCTACCGGTCTCTAGTGTTTACCCCACTTTCTAAACATGAATGACACCATTTCCCTACCATCCCATACATCCTCACCTGTGCCTAACTCCAAACTCCATCTTATCCCTCAACCAGACCTCTGATACCACTGTTTCATGACCCCCTCCCCACAAAGAGTACCCCTCCTAGGCCAGCAATATGGGAAGAGAGATAATGACCATCGAGTCCTGCCTCCAGTAGGCCTCGGGTTGGAAACTAGCACCGAGGGTATAATACACACACAAATGGGAGGCATTACCCTCTAAGAGAACACATGTAGAAGAGAGAGATAGAATAGACTCCAATAAACTCCAACTCAGAACTGAAATATAAAAGAAACCCAAGTACATATATGAAATGTCCTGCAGAAGTACCACAACTGAAAGGGGAAACTAAAAGTACCCAAAAGAATGTAAAACGGCAGGGACCACAAGGCCGAACAGCTCCTCCTCCACCCACAAGCTAGTAGTAACCCGCTTGATCTCCAACCTGCTCCAAGTGACCTGAATAACAGTTTATATATATATAGAGTGAGTATAAAATTATACTCAGTAGGATCCTCCCCAAGCCTCTCGTGCAAAATTAAAGAAAGCATGCTAAATCCTATTGAACAACAAGTGAAACTAACTAGTCAACTAAACAGGTATACTAAGTTCCGAACCACACCATGGATACTCTTACCAAGTAACGCATACAGGAATATATCATATAATAAATAATATCAAGGGTACCCCACTACTACTACCCCACTGGTTTTCCGCTTTGCCCCAACGACATACATCATGTGCATCTCTCTCCAAGGCTTGCCCACAGACACCTGGGCTAAGCTCCTCAATCTGCACCTCGTGCACCACATAGGCTTTGCCCGCAGTCACCTGGGAAAAGCACCACACCATCCTCACAACCAACAGTAACCAGGTAAGTTCCCAGAGCCACCACAGCCCGCATAATGTGTATCATACATCGGGTATAATACCTCAATCCATTACAGCCCATACTCCGAGTAAGGATCCTCAAGCCATCATAGCCTATACACGTTACACCTATAGTAATCCATAAGATACTATATCCAGAATATATGTGTGTGAATAGACACAAGCCATTACAGCCCTCTACACACATATAAGGGGTAACTAACCGCTGTTACTCATGGCACAAGTATCTACCAAGTGAAAAGAGCGGGGTCAAAGGGGGTAGTCAGCCATTCAACCTCCCATCAGAATGTTGGGGAAAACACCCCCCCCCAGGGCTCAGAATCCCCGGGGTGTCAGTTTCCCTTAATGACAGGGTGGAGTAGCGTATAGAAACACAAAAAGTACAGAATATATATGTAACTCACATCCACACTATGGGCATTACCTAGTCTTAGATACAACTGCAGCTAACGTCTCTCAGACTCCAGGTTGCTACTTCTAAGACTAGGTATCCTATAAGCTCACAAAATATTGTAGAGCTTTATTAGATTACTCCATTATCATTTTATCAGTTCCACTGTACATTAATTAAGAATGAAAAATTCCACATTAAACTGAATTGGCACCACATTCAAAATCAACTGCTCCTTTTTAAGATTCACATCGCCTTTAAATTCTATCATCTCCATCCTCGTTGATTTTCACCATTTAATAAAACATTCATTATTGAATTACCTTTCCATATTCCCAGGCATTCTTGAAAAGCATCTTATACTTCTATACAAAAAGGAGGCTCAACACGGTGAGTAGATATACTACCCGTCGAGACTTTTCCACCTATAGAACGAGCATAGACCCATTCTCCCTCGAGAGGCTAAACACAGAAAGCACGTGGCATACCCCACGCGTCTTCGCCTCCTTCGGAAAAAGGGTAGCAAGACCAGCTGCCTTGGGCTGTGGGGAAAAGCAAAGCTGATAAACACTCACAGATTCCAAAAGCATCCAGCAACCCCATACATCCCATTCCATCACCCCTAGTGTCCTCCCCAACACCCACATGCATAAACTGATGCATCTCGCCACTCTAGGCGTCATCTGCTGCCACAACCACAAGGCCTTTATTCCTCTACATATCACAACATCCCTATAGGGTCACATCACAGCACAAGTAGCAGGAAAAAAAACATCACATCATGGGCTCTTAACCCTTTAGCAAACAAGAGGGTAACTCAGAACCCTTTTAAAAATTCCACACAATATGTTTTTTTAATCCATATTGAATTAATAGATTTGTTATGCATAGGTTCTAATTACGGGATACCTAATCAGTAAGCTATCACAATTAAATAACCATGCTTATTTCCCTAATTTGATTATCCTCAAATTAGAACAACTATGACAACGGAAATAACCAGACAAATTTATATTCCTCTTTATCTTTAGAAAATTAATTAACAATTAATTCCGGCTTTACGTTCATTATCAATTTCTATCATGAATGAACAAAAAATCTATGAAATCATAGATATCACTCTATCTAGGAAAACATGAGGCAAACCGTTATCACGGTATAAAGCAACAACATGCGATCAACCAATTCTTTTAATCTAGTTCAAGTATTTAATTAGGACAATTTCATTGTGACCCAATGGGCTAAAACATGCTGATTCTACGATTTCACATATACAATTAGAGAATCCATGAATCCCTTACCTCGAAGATTTCTTGTCGTCCTTTATCCACACAACGGGTCACAATCCTCCTCTCGTAACAACTGCATCCACCAGAGGATTCCACGGTACGACAGTACCAACCAACCCCATGAAAAACCATTAGAATCTTGGAAATTACATGGTATAATATGGAAGGGGGAAATAAGAGAATATGATCCCCAAAGGAATGACGATAAAAGATACTTTATTGGGAAGATTGACCGACACAATTCGGTTGCATCCGGAACAGAGCAGAACTAATCCTAGGAGTAAAGATTGATTGTGCAACTCCTACGTGAATGATTGAAAGGTTCTAGCATCTCTTAGTTGAGAACAAAGGGAAAGAACAAGGGAGAATGATATCTCGTCCCTTTTTAAGATTTAATGGGGCGACAGTTTAAGATCCGGTTAATTATCCATTAAAAACGGATCGCATTAACCCATGCGGTTTGACCAAGTAAAACATTCCAAGCCTTAGGAATAATTAATATAAGATTTATGGCCTTTGAAACGGCCTTAAGAGACCTTAAAAAGGCTTTAAATGTATTTTACGTCAAAGGAAACGTCAAAAGGGGAAAAATTGTAGGAGTCTGGAAACACTGTTCACCCACAGTTACTGTACACGAAACCGATCTGTGAGACCGATCGGTGAGACCGATCTGTGAGACTGATCTGTTAGACCGATCGGTGAGACCGATCTGTCAGACCGATCTGTGAGACCGATCTGTCAGACCGATCTGTGAGACCGATCTCTCAGACCGATCGGTGAGACTGATCTGTCAGACCGATCGGTGAGACCGATCTGTCAGACCGATCGGTGAGACCGATCTGTTACTGTTCATAAAACTGGAAACACTATTCACAGAACCTGAACTTTGGCAAAGTGTTGGGGATAAGTCCCCTTGACCTCCCGGAACACCTCCAACACCAAAATTTTAAAAATTAATGGACCGGAGAGGTCCGGCCCAATACATATAGGATATTATCAATAAAACTTCTTACAATGGAAATTTATCATAGACAATCCAAAAAAGAAATGTGACAACAACATAAAACCTAACCTAAAAAACATATTTCTTCTTAAACATTAAATAATCTATATAATAAAATTTTAATTATTAGAACAATACTAATACATTAAAAACTATTATTCCATTATACTTTCCAATTATCCTTTTTTACCAATTTTTCATTAGAAAGATCAATGGGGTGAAAACCTGTCTGTTTTCACAGAGTGATTCAATTTGATAGTTTTGGTACATACACCATGTTCAATATTTAAAATTATAAATATTATTAATCATTATATAAGATTCATATTTATTAATTATAAACACTTTTATTAACATTTATTAAAATAGGTACAGATAATTGAATTACATCACCTCATAGAGATGGTAGTATGTTGGTACGCATGAGTGGTGTTTTAACAATTTGATGGACGGAATAGAAAAAGGTAAAATTATAATTCACCTTAATATAATCATTATTATATCATTGAAATCATATATACCAATAATATGTTTCTTTTTTACCATCCATGAAATATATAATTCAAAAATGGATCACATCACTCTGGGTAGGTGATTGTCTACTTGTATATGTGAGTGATGTTATCACATTACAAAGAAGAGAAGTGTAATAATTTTCATAATATGTTATTATAATAGAATAATAATTATTTCTTAAAAATAATATATATATATTAAATCCATCATAACATTCATCCATGAATTATAGTGTTGGAAAATTAATCATGTCACTATGTGGATGCAGTAGATGACATCAATTAATGAGTTAAGATTTCATATCGAATTTGATGGAAAGGGATTTGAGAATATTAAATACACCAACATAAACAATATTATGTATATTTAAGATACTAAATTCATTGATTGGAAAATTATACCTTATATTTAGTGGAGTTCTAATAATAAGGAAAATTGAACACACTTGCTTTATAGTTATACCTCTTCGTTGAGAAACCTCCTTTGGCTTAAACCATAATACATGAAAGGATAGAATTATGATAACACTATGACCGATAGGAAATGGGTATGGAATTTAATAATTAATTAGGTTAGTGTTTGGCCAAATTTGAGGTCTTATGAAGTGTGATGAGGGAAGAATATTATTTATCATTTTATAAGGTAGGGGACACACTTGTAATGATTTTAAATATTAAAAAATATAAATTTAAAATCAAGTAAAGCTGATCAAAAAGGAAAAAATAAATAATCTACAATTTATTAGGTATAAATCCCATAACAAAGTTTTAATGTTATTACTATTTATTAAGAAAAAAAATTTAACTAGAATTATTAAATCTTATTACTTATTATGATTCAAAAAATGGTAAAAATTATTAAAAAAGTAAATTTCTATAATTCATAGAAAATATTTTTTAAATAAGTTCACAAATTACAAAAACCCATCCATTAGAAATATTTATTTTCAATCCTAAAATTGAGTTTATCCTCGTTCTTTTACATGTGAAAACTATATTATCGATTTTAAAATATTATATTAAATATATTATAAGAAGATTTCATTTAAATCATTCATGAATAAATATTAATTTAATTTATTATTATTAAATCACATTGTACAGAAAAATGAGTTTTTATAAAAAAAATCATTTTTTATTAAAATTAATATTTTTTAATATCCAAAAAATTAAATCTAATCAATTAATTATATATATATATATATATATATACATGTTAGAAAAAAAATTATAAATTTTTTCTACCTATTCATACCAGTTAATGTAGTGGAAATAAGATAACTATCTTATTAAATAATAATATTTTAAAGGTATTTCCCATTCCATTTAAACATAGTGTTGCGTGTAAAGAAATCTATAAATGAAATTATTTTTTTAAAGACAATTATATCATAAGAAATCATGGTGTTAAATTATACCCCCTTTTTAATAATTTATAATACAATTATCCATCATTTTGATACAAACAACTAAGGATACTACAACCTTAACATATCTTTGGGTTCCACTATAGCTTCCCCAAATTTATGGTTTCAATACAAAAAATTGCAAAAGGGAGTATATATTTTAATATAACTATTTATATTTGATCGTAAATATACATTAGCTTTTCATCAAAATAGATGTCATTCCCCCGAGGTATGTCCAATAATTTTAGTACATGTGAAGGATTTGATATGTAATTACTTTGTATTGATATGTAAAACACATCATAAACTTGGGAGAAATTTTTTGGAAGTGAAAATCAATAAGAAAACATCTTGATATGATCATGAATTTAAATGGGGTCTATATATTAATGATGCAACTTTCTCCACTTTCTAATTGTCATAACCTTCTTCTGAGGATAAATTTATAGAAACAACTTATTACAAAATTAGAACTCTAGATCTCACATATGATTGTTACTGTATATTTTTCTAAAATGTATGATACTCTTATGTTACATTTAAAAGATCTATCCTTATCTATAATTTTATCATCTAGATGAGGTCCTAATAGTTTATTCTCTATTTTATACAATAATGTAATATTTTTCACATTAGTCCATCAGAGATTCATAAAGATCCATATTTATTCTCATTTAAATGATATTATTCTACAAAACATCTACCAAAATTATGTTTTTGATACCAAAAACCATTTAAATACGTCAATAAATATCTAAAAATTTGACATATAGTTTTAATGGTCCTCTCTGACTAACCATATATTTGAGGATGAAATTTTGTAGTCAAACTCATCTTTATATATGGATCTTGTTGAAGACATCTCTCAAACATCAACATGAACCTCTTATCCTGATTAGATATAATATTATTTGTCACTATATGAAAACATACAGCTTTCTTAATGAATACACTATCAAGATATTCATGAGATAAATATTCTCCGATTCCAATGAAGTGTAATTATTTCATAAGGTGATTAACTTTAAAAAACTAGTATTGTATCCTTTAGATGTTTTTGGTTCCTGATGATTAATTCCATGGTAATGTCTGCCCATTTATATTTTGGTATAGGTAATGTTTATAACATCCTATTATAAAATTTTAATCAACCATAACATTCTGACATACTATAAAATTATATACATACTCTTCAATATAAGACTTTATATTACACTTCCAAAAATACTCTTCCAAATTGATATACATTATATTAGTTCCTAGATGAATAGAGAATGATGATCTCTGACCTTTATCCAAGACCTCCTTCTTCAATTCTTGTATTTATGGGAAAATACACTATTATTGAACCTTATCATTCCATCACAATCATATTTTTACACAATAACATTTCTCACATTCAACTACAGTTTCACAACCTCCTTGTATACCTCTGTAATCACCACATGGATGGATGGTTGAACATTAATCTATTAATGATTGGATATATCCATTTTTTTCTTGATTTAAATAACCATTTTATTAAAATTCATAATTATTGGATCTCTTTTAATAATGATCATTGATGAAATATCATATTCTTTTGGACTTTGAGATCCGACCATATTGGTTGACTTCCCAGGGTAGAGTGTATTGAGAAGTAATAATATTTAATCAAATAAAAATATATAATTTAGAAGATATTAAACTATATATATACATTAATATATCCATATGATTTTTTTATCAATATATATATATCACATTTTTTACCATTAATATAATTCATCTATAATTTTTGTGAAAAAATTACAACTAACAACTCTAAAACATGGGTCGGGTAATTTTACTCAGTAATTATCAGTTGGTGCCAGACATAAACAATCACCATATAATATAATATGACGAAACATATCATTTACTTATTAGATTAATTACTAAATATCACAACCCAATACCCACTAAATGTTGGTGTAATTACATGTCCACATACCAAAATTATTTTCCACTCCTTGAAATTTTTCTCACCTTCATCTATATAATGGAACTTGGATCCCTTCAATTAAACATATCCATTAGATTAGATATCTATGATAAATATCTCATAACTATTTAGTAGTATATTTACAACCAAATAATAATAAAAATATATTATATCATGTTTGTTCTGGGCCATTTCTCTGTAACTTTGTTCTTTGAAGGATCCACTGTTATACCTCTGCTTTAGATTATCTGACCCAAAAAATAATCATTTTGTAAATATAATCTACACATGATGCATTTTGAAGATATATTATATATAGTTGGGTTATTTAGGACAATATTAAAATTTTATTCATTCACTTTCTTTATCTTTGAATATATATCAACATCATCTATAAATACAACCAAAAATTAATCCACGAAATCATTAATGACTCTATAATTTAAATAAATGATGATCACATGAGCATTGTTAAGTTAAAATAGAATAAATATAAATTCAGAATAAATATATCTTGTATGGAAGGGTTTCTTGGATATATCCTCCTTCTTTACCATCAATTTAGGATATCCAGAATAAAGGTCAATCATGGAAAAATATTGATCTCCTTCTTGTTGGTAAAAATATTCATCCATATGGGTTTAATGATACTTGTTCCTGATAATTATATTTTTAGGTTTTTTATAATTAACACAATGTCAAATTTAATAATCATTCTTATTAATAAAAAAAATTGGGGCTATGTTTTATGATGCACTATATAGTATAAATCCCTTATCAATTTTCCAATAGCTTTGCATCATGAACTCATATAACTCAATATAAGATATTATATAACGAATCATTGAATTAGGTGTATCACAATCTATAATTCAGTTTAAAACTATTATTCATGATTTGAGAGGGTGAGATACAGGGAATTTTTTCATGAAAAATAATTTAATATTGATAATTAATAGGAATATTGTTTTTGAGTTTTTCCCTAGCCAGATAAGATAAATATTTGTCTCTAATAGGTAATATGTCTCATATAATGGAAATAACTTCTATTTGATGATAAATGTTTCCCTCACATTGATAAATGATAATAAGATGATTCAGAATATAAAATATTACCTCACTTTCTCAAAAATTGTTATGGGATCTACATATAGAGGACTTATCCATGCCTAAAATAGCATCAAATTCAAATTGGGGGAGAATGAAAAAAATTTCATAGTGAACATTCCCAAACAATTATATCTGATACAAGCTATAAACTAGTGATAAAATCGTCATTATATTATTATTTTATTACTATTAACTCAATATCTACACATTTATGTGGGGGCGTGGTACCCATAGAAAATTATTTACATATAAAATTGTCGGTTGGTCCAAAATCAAATAATTTCTTTTGTTCTAGAGTAGATGGTTTAGTTACCTTTCACCGCTTTGTTCTAGTGATCCACATTAACAGTTCAGATTACATAATATTTCCCTTTTTATCTAGGATTGATATGTTACCAACACTGATTGTCATCATGAACCCTTTGATTCATGACCTGTTTTTTGTAACATTCATACTCCTTTCCATTATAGATTTAGAATATTGGTGGAACATTTGGCTATTATTTATCCTCATTTATTTCATTGAATAGTCACCTAAAATCACTTTAGTGTTATTTTTCTCAATACTTCTATTCTCCACACATAATAAATTTACAAAAACCAATAATTCAGTGTATACTATGATTCCTTACATAGATAAAACATGATAGAAGTCTAGTTTTATTTCCTATATGGTTTTTATTATTTTAATTTCATCAAGATTCCTTATTTTACTTTTTTATCACTGAACCAACAAGAATAAATACTATTGGCTATTTCTATTATTATCGTGAGAAACATAAGATTATTTATTTATATCTATCAGTGTCTCTTATATCTAATTACTTTTGAATACAAGGTCGTCTGCCACTAAATAATAGATCAACTATTTATTTAGGATCAATGATAAAACATAAATCATGCCTCACAGGTCTGGTCAAGTTTCCATCCAATGTACTAAAATATGAATCATTTTTATTATTTAATTATAAGAATTTACTTTCAATTTTAATAGAAATAATTTTAATAATTACTTACTCAAAAATACCATCTCATAATTTTATAATTTCACGGAGTAAATTTCCTACTCTTTCCTCAAATTCTGGATATCATTCCTCTATTTATCAACTTAACATCAAAAAAAAATTCTTCAATGTAATGTTTTAATGTTATAAATAATGGTGAGTAGAGAATTTCTTTTAAATGATGATAAAACATTTCTTAACAAATAATATATCAAAGGAACCAATGAAGGAAGGTGGAAATTTCCACATAAAAGACTCAATTTTGAGTTGTTCATTCATTTTTTAATTTGGATGATCAGTATATTTCTTATTAAAATTTATTTCTTGGGATATGTGTGTAAGAAAAACTGTAATATTTCATATCATGGATGCTATTTCATTCTCTTTCTCATCAGGTCGGTTGTTTCATTTCCCATCAGAATTCATGTTAAAACAACCACCTTTGTCCAACCATTGATTGATACCCAAAAATTAAAAAGAGAAAAACGAATAAAAGTGAGTAATAATTTAATCATGAAAATTAATTCATATGATGTCTAAATCATGAAAACACCTTTTCAGTATATAATAACTTATGTTTAACCTATGTTTTTCATGGTCATTATATATTAATTTTTTTAAAAATATATTATGAATAGAATGTGAATTATCCCAAGCATATCCACATGGATTGTCTATAAATGTGTGAAGAATCATTCCCATTAATCATTCAACAATGATGATCAATTTAATACAAAAGTTTCCCCATTTCAAATTTGTTAAACCATGACACATTTAGAAAACAAACACATCAACTTTCACGTATCAAAACATGGATGTATTTTTTATGAGAACACAACATTTATATATTACCATAAAATAATGATGTTATTTTATACATATATGTATACCCTTGGTTTTCAGAAATGTTGTCTAATCCATATCTCCATAATAACTAAACCATACCCTTATTACAATTGAGACTAACTGATCATTTCATACTTATATATTACACCATTTTAGATGAATATTCAATACATATCATAAAAATACATTCCCTGTAAATATAAATATTTATATTTTTTGGATAGTAGATATATAATCATCATTATTTATGAATTATCTTCTACATATCCAAAAAATATCTTATCAAAATGTACTCATCTTAGATATACCCTAATTAAAAAATTTCGTTATAACATGGTGAATGGATATATAATAAAGGGCCAGCTAAGATGTTTAATTAGGGTAAATATAACAAATATTTATCAATGATAATATGTTAGGAAAAGATAATCATAATGGTACAAGAACATGATCATATCTTAAAGTAATCATACATAGTTATTAAAATATCATTAATCATAAATCAAGGCATTAAGATTTTTTATATAAAAAGAAAAATTCATAAGAACATTGAATCATAAATAATCAATTATACACCATGAAAATATATCATAACCACAAGTCATTAGTTTTTGGTAAACACAAAATCATATTAAATCATTTTCATAGTCAAGGATCATTGTCACGTATATCAAAGGGGGTTAGATTCACTAACCACTCTACTATTTCGTTAATAAATATTCACTCCCAAGACATTAATATTGGGGAAATTCCACTACTGAATTGGGATCACTAGCTATTTGAGTAATTATATTCTTATGATATATCCATCATTAACTATTTCTATATAGGGATATAAAATTAATTTTCCAATCTTCACATAATAAAAATAGTACATATGTGTGCCACATGATGCTAAATCATTAATCAAAAAATTGTATCATCAAATCATCATATCATAACCCATGGTAAGGAAACAAGATTCAAACACATTTAATAATCTCATAAAGGAATAAAATTTGTAATAAATACAAGTTTTATAAATGTTTTGTAACACCCCAAGCTTTCACAATACGATTCTCTTTCAATAATGAAATAGCTTGCATTGTACGCCAGTTTGAGATTCTAACACACCGCGACCAATAAAAATAGCCATTTGGAATAGTAATACTACCTTTTTGAAATTATATAAATTTTATATTTCAAAATGGACTTCATTTTTTGATTCAGAATATTGAAATAATCTTAATTTGAATTTTTGGTATTTTTATGAGAACTTCAAATTTTTTATGAATTGTGAAAAATACATAAAAACAACTTTTCTAATAAAAAAAATTTATATTGATAAATTATAATATTTATTGGTTTTAAAGTATAATTATAATATATTTTTACCATTTTATCTAATGGTGTTCATTAGAATTAATTTCACAATGAAATTGGACATAAACAATTGTCAATATTTTGATATATATTGTTTCTTAAAAACACGCTATTTGTTGTGACATCAGGAATTAATTATAAAATTAATTAATGCAACTTATATGTTTGGAATTTTGTAAAATAGTCATCATTTTTTAATTCAGAATATCAATTATAGCTAAGGGTGAAATTTTGGCATTGTTCTGAAAAGCTTCAATTTTTGATGAATAATGCAACCACTAAGTGGTAGTTAAAAAACAGATTTTTCGTTTAAATGAAACATTACCACTTCTGTGATTTGATTTTCAAAAATCCGACATACATGGTTTTCATTAGGAAGAAAAATTTGGTTCAATGGGATTAAAATAATTTTTTGGTGAATAGTAACTTTTAATTTTAATTAATCGCGATTAAACGTAATTAGTGTAATTTAAGGAAAAGATAATGTTATAATAATATGAAATGAGCTTTAAACTTGTCCTACCCCTATTGGATGAGTCATGGACGACCAAGAGAATCCATGGGTCAACTTGGGGACCCCATAGAGCCACTTTGGTAGGAAAATGACATTAAAAACGTTTTATTTAATGTTAAAATAAAAATGTCACAAACATGAGTCGTTTTACTAAAACAATTTTTAAATGGGGTCATGCAAGTCATATTATTTACTATAAATATTAATTAGAAAGCTAAAACGATTTCCTACATCATGATATTTGTTATATAATTTTTAGACATTAAATAAATTAAATTTTTTATGACACCATGATGATGCAGCGATTTACTCATTAAATAAGGATTGAAATAAAATGAAAAAAAATGTAAAATATAAGCCTTACACTTGTCGAAAACCTATTGTATGAGTATATTTAGAACCCTTATCACCTTATCCTATAACTATTTAATTTTGGGACATTTAAAATTCTAAACTCATTATATGACAAAGTAACATTTCATTACTTTCCAAGAGTGCCCCTCCTCTCCTCTTATAAAAGTCCCCCACCTCTACCACCTTATTCACAACTTCAAGCCATTTGGCTCGGCCAAAATCTGCCCAAATACTATCCTAACTTCCCTCTGTTACTCCTAGAAGCCTCACATTGGGAATAAGTCTTCCCAAGGAAGCCTTTGGCTCAAATCAGAAAGAGTTACACGATTTTAAGGTAATATCTTCTCTAATGTTGTTTTGTTTTATTTTGATTCTCCAACCCCCTAAACTCTTTTTATTATTTTCTTTTGTAACAACACCAGTATCTTCAATATACTAGGATGTTGTTATGAGAAGGATTTTATTTACACTTTCACACACCTACATATAATGGTTAATGAACATACTGTTTCTGTGGTTGGCGAATTTCTGCCTCACGAAATGATGATTGTTCAACACTCATATAACACCTCTCAAAGTATCCATTATGATGACACTATTTTTATATATGATATATATTATGTTTTTCTCCCTTATGATTCTTTATTTTTCATTTATGGCAAAACTTTACGATTTCAATTATGGGTAAACGCGATAATTTCATTTTTGGAAGTGCAGACTACCGCCCCTCAAAGTGATTTGAATCGTTAATTCCATATGTGGGATGTATAAAGGATGGAGTAAATGGTATTATACATTATATTATACTTGAATTATATTATTCCTTTATATAATTATAACCTCATTCCATTAAATACAAAATTTAAATGAAAGTAGCGTTCATGCGTACGTACGGCTTACCGTCTCCATGAACGGTGCATTTCATTTCTTACCTCTAAATGTTATGTAACATTATAAATGCATGTATATAATGGACATATATGATATATATGATATCTAAATAATGAATATAATTCTTTATATAATGGATATTTTACCACATGAACAACTTGTAATTATAAGAGGTTTATTTTTGACTCAAGTACCAAAGATCGACAAAACGACCGTTATTAACTTAAATAATTACATAATGTTCATAAAATATTAATAAGTGATATAAGAGGAATAATGAACATGAAAAGGTTCTTAATCAAGTAGAAATTAAATCTAGTTTATTATTTAGGAGGTTAATGAATGGTCGAATCAAGTCAGACATGAGGTAAGGGAACTTCTTAACCTAATTTCTGTTCTTTGGGTTAATCTCCTACTTTCAAATTATGTCATGATATGATTATGTCCTATATTGTATTTGTAAATTATTTATGTGTAATTATAATGAATACAAATAATAGATCTACTTTATTTAAAAAATGATCTTTGTAAGGGTCTTCGTCTCAATCCCCTTTCATTGAGGCATATTTTGTTTTATACATGTCTTTATTTTATACAGTGTATAAACCCCTTTGACATTTACTTTTATTCAAAAGGAATCTTTTTTACAAAGCATTTTACTAAACGACAATAGGAATGTGTTTGTCTTATGTATGTGGCGACAATGAATTCTCTTTCGCTGTGACCATTATTTGTGTTTCGGCTTCCTCTACAAGCCATAACTATTTTTAAATGAAAATTAATTACCAAATTTTAATTTTCTTTTATTTTCGTATAGAAAATGGTTTTGATAAAGTTTTTGTTATATCAATGTGTTGTATTGATATCTTGTGATTGAAATGTGGAAATATTTTGTTTTATTTTATGCATGTTTTATGTGATATGATTATGTTATGGTTTATAATATGTATAAACCTGTTCATATGAGGAATGCATTGGACTTAATAAGTTGCGGGTGGAGCCCGCTATATCTCCTCGATGCATCGGCAGGTCTCATGAGACAAAAAAGTGTCTTGGAATGAGGCCTTGAAAAAATATTATTTGTAGTATTGGCACGAGGACTTGGATATGTGGTTATGATATTCTGGCATTATGCATTCCATCATTATGAAAGTGGTTATTGATATTGCATGTGATTATTCGACTAGTACAATATCCATGTGAGTAAGTAAATGGCATTATTTAATTTTATTTTTGCCATATTATGCTGATGTTCAAGTTTAAAAAGGATTTTTTTTAGTTATACTTTTCCTCAAATGTTAATGTTTATTTATGAAAGCTTCTGCAATATTGTTATCCTTACAAAGAATCTGAGCTCACCCATTTCAATGTTTTAATATATTCTATGATGTGAAGAAGTATTTTATGAATGACCTACAGGGATAGTCATAAGAGGATATGAGTGTGGACTATGGAGACTTTGTTATTGTATATTTTCACTTTATGATGTAATGTAACATTTATGAATGTATCTAGTGTTTCCAAGGATACTAAACTAATTGTTCATTCGAGACTTGATCTTTTCTGATCATGCCAATGTTACGCAATAACGCACCGACTCTGGGTAATTGGGGTCCGGGCGTTACAGTTGGTATTAGAGGAAGTTTAGTACTAACCTTGGAAGCTAGATTTAGATAAAATCTGATTAGAGCACATAGCCCTAAGATAGACATTGACGATTAGTATAGAAGAACTTCCTAGAATTTTGGTATTATAGATATTTTGTGAGTTTTCCGAGAAATACATTCCTATCTGGATACGAGTAGGTAGAGGCAGCTCTGGCACAGATGTACCTAGGGGTAAAACCTGAAAACAACGCTTTGAGCTAGACTCGAACGGGAACTAGTGCAGGACAACGGGCCTTGCTTCACTCTTGGTTATGACACTCCTAGAAGATATGCTTAGGTTAATTCTCATTTTCTTTAAAAACCACTATGAAGGGTTTATGAGTATATACTTTCTCAAAGAAATCATTTTTATGATTATGGATTATATCCATAACTAGATCAAATTATGTTAAGTGTTTTACAAGTATGGAATTATGTATTTTGATTCATAAACTAATCTAGTTTATGCCATTGTTTAGAAATGGCGCCTAGTGGGAGGAATGGAAACAGTATCAATACATGCACTTCATGTAGGTATTGCCCTCCTGCTCAAGATAATAATTGTGGAGCTGGAGATATAAGTGGTGCTGATCAACTTATTACCATACTGGGACAACTGAATCAGGTTATTAATAATAACCTTAATTGTATGGAGCACCCTGATCCACAACGTGGGGGATCAATTTTAGACTTCTTAATGAGGGAACAACCACCAACATTTAATGGGGGTACAAATCCATTTGTAGCTGACCAATGGATAAACTCCATAGAGAAACTATTCCACTCCTTGGGGAGTATCGAAAGGAAGAAGGTTTTCATGGAAGTTTACCACCTCACTGGAGATACTGATCAATGGTGGTCGCTGATTCAAAACACAAAGGAAGATGATGAAGTATTGAATATGGAATTGATGGAGTTCAAAGAGATTTTCTTAGAAAAATACTTCCCTCATGACCATAGAGCAAATATGGAAAGGCAATTTTTGAGTCTAAGGCAGAGGGAGGATGAGAATGTCGCAAAGTATGAGGCTAACATTACAAGGTTAGCGAGGCTTGCTGCAGATTATATATGTAACCCAAGAAGTATGATTGATCGTTTCTATGATGGGTTAAAACCATTTCTCCGTTGATCTTTAGTATCACAATCTTTCACACCGTACGAAGATATAGTCTCGTGTTCTATCAAGACCGAAAAGGAATTCTCTAAATCTTATGACAATAAAGTAAAGCAAGTGAAGAAGGGAACAGTGGATCAAGAGACAGATAAAGGGAAAAATGGAACGAAGTATTTTTCATTCTGGGATAATTGTTGGAAGAATCACCATAGTACTTGCCTAAAAGGAATGGGAGTTTGTTATAAATGTGGAGAAAAAGGTCATCAAGCTCGTGATTGAAAAGGAAAGAAAGAGGCTATTAATGTTGAATGCTACAATTGTAGGGAAATGGGGAATTATTTAAATGAATGTCCTAAGAGTCAGGGAAACTTACCTCCAAAAAGGCCAAGGGGTCAAGGAAAATATTATGTTGTTACTACAGTTGAAGTGGAGTAATTAATGTATTGGTGATTTTGGACTTAAGGATTATATTCCGGTTATAAGAATAATGTGATATATATAAGGATTGTCCTGCAGTAATTGTTGTTTTAATTAAGGTTTTAATATGATGAAGGTAATCATATTTTTAGTATGTGATAATAAGAGAAACTTTACTTTGTTTGGGGAATCTGATGTTACAATTGATTTCGGAATTTAGAGACCTTTTAGAGAACGTCTAGACAGAGGTATTTTGGATAACTATAAAGGTTGGAATGTATTAAGTTGAACATTGGATAGTATTGTTTAAGGTTAAAAAATTTATGAAGATTATTTTTTGAATATTATAATACTATAGTTTTAGGAAACAGACAACCTGCAGGTTGAAGGATAACCTGTCCCATCGGACAAAGCTGTAGGAATCGAACCCACAACTATAGTGCGACAGGCCTTTATTACCTACCACTAGTCTACAGGAAGTCACTAGTTATTACAAAATAGTTTTCCTAATCTAAATGGTATGTGGAAATTTTGGTACCTTATAAAATTAGGATAAATAGAATATTTCTGAGTTTTGTAACCATTTAGAGTGAAATATGGGTTCGTGGTAAAAATTTATTAAAGAATGAAAGCCTACATTACAAGTAAGTATATTTCCTTACATTCTTAGTAAATCTCATAAATAAATTCCTCAACTTTATGAAAGGTAACTTAAAACAAAAACCTTGTCGGTTAACTTTTTCAACTGGGGATTCAATGACTGTTTAACTAATCACAAGTTTGTGATTTTCTTGTGGTTAACTTTCTCCTAATCATGTTTTCTATAACTATACATCAGACATTGATGTTTTTTTCCTCCATATCCATATTTTCATATAATCCTAGTATGGGCTATCTTGGGTGACCTTTGTACTTCTCTTTCCTTCATTTAATGTTATATTTTTATTAACTTTATTTCCGATGTGGGTTTTCCACAAAGTTATTTTCTATTTTCAACCTTTTTTTAATGAAAATTTTCAAATTGCGAGGATGAAATTTATTGAAGGAGGGTAGAATGTAACACACCAAGCATTCACAATACGCTTCTCTTTCAATAATGCAATAGCTTGCATTGTAAGCAAGTTCGAGATTCTAACGCACCGTGACCAATAAAAATAGCCGTTATGAATAGTAATACTACCTTTTTGAAATTATATAAATTTTATATTTCAAAATGGACTTCATTTTTGGATTCAGAATATCAAAATTATCCTAAGTTGAATTTTTTGTATTTTTCTGAGAACTTCAAATTTTTTATGAATTGTGAAAAATACTTAAAAACAAATTTTCCAATCAAAACAATTTATAGTGATAAGTTATAATATTTAGTGGTTTTAAAGTATAATTAGAATAAATTTTTACCATTTTATCCAATGGTGTTCATTAGAATTAATTTCATTTTGTAATTGGACATAAACAATTGTCAATCTTTTGATATATATTGTTTCTTAAAACCACGTTATTTGTTGTGGCAACGGGAATTAATTATAAAATTAATTAATGAAACTTATATGTTTGAAATTTTGTAAAATATTCATCATTTTTGAATTCAAAATATCAATTATATCTAAGGATGAAATTTTGGCATTGTTCTGAAAAGCTTCAATTTTTGATGAATAGTGAAACCACTAAGTGGTAGTTAAAAACTAATTTTTTGTTTAAATGAAACATTCTCGCTTCTATGATTTTACTTTAAGAAATACGACATACATGGTTTTCATTAGGAAGAAAAATTTGGTTCAATGGGATTAAAATAATTTTTTGGTGAATAGTAACTTTTAAGTTTAATTAATCGCGATTAAAGGTAATTAGTATAATTTAAGGTAAAGATAATGTTATAATAATATGA
Source organism: Viscum album (assembly GCA_963277665.1). Lineage (NCBI taxonomy): Eukaryota > Viridiplantae > Streptophyta > Magnoliopsida > Santalales > Viscaceae > Viscum > Viscum album. Next base: position 830,441,499 of record OY728159.1, on the reverse strand, counting down.
AATGACCATTACACTTGTCCTACCCCTATTGGATGAGTCATGGCCGATCAAGACAATCCATGGGTCAACTTTGGGACCCCATGGAGCCACTTTGGTAGGAAAATGACATTAAAAACATTTTATTTAATGTTAAAATAAAAATGTCACAAACATGAGTTTTTTTACTAAAACAATTTTTAAATGGGGTTATACAAGTCATATTTTTACTATAAATATTCATTAGAAAGATAAAAATATTTCCTACATCATGATATTTGTTTTATAATTTTTATACATTAAATAAATTAAATTTTTTATGACACCATGATGATGCAGCAATTACCTCATTAATTAACGATTTAAATAAAATGAAAAAAATGTAAAATCTAAGACTTAAACTTGTCAAAAAATTATTGGATGAGTACATTTCGAACCCTTATTACCTTATCCTAGAACTATATAATTTTGGGACCTTTAAAATCAGAAACACATTATATCATAAAGTAACATTTCATTACATTCCAAGAGTGCCCCTCCTCTCCTCTTATAAAGGGCCCCCACCTCTACCACCTTATTCAAACAATCAAGAAATTTGGATCGGCCAACCTCTATCAAAATACTATCTCATCTTCCCTATCTTACTCCTATAAGCCTCACTTTGGGAAGAAGTCTTCCCAAGGAATCCTTTGGCTCAAATCAAAAAGAGTTAGCCGATTTTAAGGTAATGTCTTCTCTAATGTTGTTTTGTTTTATTTTGCTTCTCCAACACCCTAAACTATTTTTATTATTTTCTTTTGTAACAACAGTAGTATCTTAAATATACTAGGATGTTGTTATGAGAAGGATTTTATTTACACTTACACACACCTACATATAATTGTTAAAGAACGTACTGTTTCTGTGGATGGCGAATTTCTGCCTCACGAAACGATGATTGTTCAACACTCATATAACACCTCTCATGGTGGCCATTATGATGAAACTATTTTTATATATGATATATATTATGTTTCTGTTTTCATTATGATTCTGTATTTATCATTTATGGAAAAAATTTACGATTTCCATTATGGGTAAACGCGATAATTTCATTTTAGGAAGTGCGGACTACCGCCCCCTCAAAGTGATTTGAATCGTTAATGCCATATGTGGGATGTATAAAGAATGGAGTAAATGGTATTATACATTATATTATACTGGAATTATATTATACCTTAATATAATTATAACCTCATTCCATTAAATATGAAATAGAAATGAAAGTAGTGTTCATGCGTACGTACGGCTTACCGTCTCCATGAACGGTGCATTTCATTTCTTACCTCTAAATGTTATGTAATATTATAAATTCATGTATATACTGTACATATATGATATATATGATATCTACATAATTAATATAATTCTGGATATAATGGATATTTTACCACATGAACAACCTATATTTATAAGAAGTTTATTTTTGACTCAAGTACCAAAGATCGAGAAAATGGATGTTATTAACTTAAATAATTAAATAATGTTCATAAAATTATAATAAGTTATATAATAGGAATAATGAACATGAAATGGTTCTTAAGCAAGTAGAAATTAACTCTAGTTTATTATTCAGGAGTTTAAAGAACCGTCGAGTCAAGTTGGGCACGAGGTAAGGGAACTTCTTAACCCAATTTCTGTTCTTTGGGTTAATCTCCTACATTCAAATTATGTCATGATATTATTATGTACTATCTTGTATTTGTACATTATTTATGTGTACTTATAGTGAATACATATAATAGATCTACTTTATTTAAAAAAATTATCTTTGTAAGGGTCATCGTCTCAATCCCCTTTTATTGAGGCATACTTTGTTTTATACACAACTTTCTTTTATACGGTGTATAAACCCCTTTGACTTTTACTTTTATTCAAAAGGAATCTTTTTTAAAAAGCATTTTACTAAACGGAAAAAGGAATGTTTTTGTCTTACGTATGCAACGACAAAGACTTCTCTGCCGCCGTGACCATTATTTGTGTTTCAGCTTCCTCTACAATCCATAACTGTTTTTAAATTAAAAATAAATACCAAATTTTAATTTTCTTTTATTTTCGTATTGAAAATGGTTTTGATAAAGTTTTTATTATATCAATGTGTTGTATTTATATCTTGTGATTGAAATGTGTAAATGTTATGTTTCCTTTATTCAAGTTTTATGTGATACGATTATGTTATTGTTTATGATATGTTTAAACCTGTTCATATGAGGAATTCATTGGACTTAATAAGTGACGGGTGGAGCCCACTATAGCTCCTTGATGCATCCGCAGGTCTCATGAGACAAACTAGTGTCTTGGCACGAGGCCTTGACAAAATCTTATTTGTAGTCTTGGCACGAGGCCTTGGCTACGTAGTTATGATAGTCTGGAATTATGTATTCCATCATTATGAAAGTGGTTATTGATATTGCATGTGATTATTCGACTAGTAGAATATCCATGTGAGTAAGTAAATGGAATTATTTAATTTTATTTTTTCTATATTATGCTGAAGTTCAAGTTTAAAAAGGCTTTTCTTTTAGTTATACATTTCCTTAAATGTTAATGTTTATTTATGAAAGCTTCCGCAATATTGTTATCCTTACTGAGCATCTGAGCTCACCCCTTTCAATGTTTTAATATTTTCCAGGATGTGAAGAAGTATTTTATTAATGACCTGCAGGGATATTCAGAAGAGGATATGAGTGTGGACTATGGAGACTTTGTTATTGTAGATTTTCACTTTATGATGTAATGTAACATTTATGAATGTATCTAGTGTTTCCAAGGATACTAAACTAATCGGTCTTTCGAGACTTGATCTTTTGTGATCATGCCAATGTTATGCAATAATGCACCGACTCTGGGTAACTGGTGTCGGGGCGTTACACATTTCATCATAACATAATTAACCAATTGGAATGAAATGCTTTTTAAAGAATCATCCTTTAGTCAACATAATCTTCATAAGCCAAACACATAAGGACTGTGTATGGTATCATAAAATTATATCCCTAGAGAAGATAAATTATCCGTAAAAAATATTGAGAAATTCTTTTAAAAAAATTAAATGATCATTCAAATTGTTTTTTGAAAATATGTGAAAAAATAATTTTCTTTTGATAGAATTTTATGTAAATATCACAACAATATTAGTAAAATAATTTTATTAAAAAATTAAAAAAGATATATTATAATATAGTCATTAAATAAAATAATTATCCCGATGGGGGGAATATATATTTGAGTTCTATACATTAAATTAAACCATTCATTTGACACTTGTAAAAAGTAAAAAATTACTGGTTCAAAAAAAATAGAGAGAATCCACTTAAAATCATTTTAAATAACTCAAACTTTAGTAAAAATTATATTTTCAATATTTTTAATTTATATTTAGGAACTTTTATAAAAAAATATTGATTAATATGGATATTAAATATAATGTTTTTAAACCAAAGGGGAAATAATGTTAAATATTCATTAAAATAATTTTATAGACATATTTTTGTACCAACAAGTGGAAAATGATAATAATACATAAATACATCCAAAATAACAATAGTATAATATAATATATGGTGTTAAATATATAATATCCTTATAATTATCTTCGATGGAAATTTAACATAGTTATTGTTGAAATTAAATGACATTACAACATAAATACTTACCCCAAGAACAGTCAAGATTCATATGTGTTCAATATTTTGTAAAATAAATATGCATTTACAATAAAAAATACCTATAAAATATTAATAAAAATCCTACTTTGTTTCATTTTTTGTAATTTCCAATTATGTTTTTATCAATTTTATCATCATATTGACCATTCACTTGAAAAATTGTCTTCTTTCTGTGCATGTTTCGGCCTGATGGTTCTTGTAATTCCATATTAGTCATTTCATAATAATATAAATAATATTAATAATGTTATAAGCTTCATATTTTTTTAATTATCTAAAATTTTAACGATTCATAAGAAGTAGTCGTGGAAATGTATTATATCACGTCATGAAGATGATAGTATGTACATGTGTACGAGTGATGTTTTTACTTTTTAATGGTAAAAATCAAACAAATGGTAAAAAATAATTAACTATTGAAGAATACTAAATATATAATTAAAATAATACATATTCATTAAATATGTAATTTCTACCAACCTTGTAATGTTTAAATGAAAACATGAATCACATTGAGGCATAGTGGTGCAGTCCACGTGTACGCATTAGAGACGTAATAAAATTCCAACAGATCGAAAGATAATAAGTTATATAGGATGTTGTAATTATTTCTCAGATATAAAATCTAAACAATTAATCTATCAGAATAACCATCCATTTATTATGGTGATGTAAAAAGAATCATATCATTACTTGGAAAGGGTAGTCCAAATGTATTCACATGCGATATGTTAATTTCACATTTGATTGAAAGGAGGTTGAGACTGGTTAATCCCTCATCATAATAATAAAAATAAGTATATTTTGTACACTAAATTAATTGGTTTAGATTATATAACATATATATGACCTACTTAAAACATTTGATCATTACTGTGGAAATGAAACATAAAAATAAGTGAGATAAAATTCTCAATAATCATAAATATAAGATATATCAATCAATAAAAAAATTTATCAATAGTTAATCATAAAGGTTTAGAAACATGATCACATCTTACCATAATCATACCCATATAGTCTAATATAATTAATGATAAATAATGTCATAATTATTTTTTTAAAAAAATTGCATAGGTCATAAGTGGTTGAAATAAATAATCATCAATAATGAATCCTGATAAAATATCATAATCATAATAAATATTTTTTTGTAACTCTAATATTCATTTAAAATCATTTCCTTTGTCAAGTATCCCATTCACGGAAATCATACTTGATCAGGTTAAATAATAATTCAATCATTTCCTTTGTTAAGGATCACTCGAATATAATCATAGTGTACAAAGTCCCTTATTAAAATAGTTTCACTACCCATTATTTTCTTTATTATCTCATGCGTTATCCAGAATTACTAAAATAATTGAAGGATTATATAATTCTATTAAAACACTCTATAAAATGAAAACCATAAACATATGTTCCAAGAGATCATAAAACATTCATCATAATAGCATATCATCATATTATCATATCACAACTATAATAATTTAAACAGGTTTTATATACATTTTATCAGTTTATCATTTCCTGGCCCATGGAAAATAAATGAGTTTCATATTGGAGTCATCATAAAAAACTAACTCGTCGGAAATTAATGAGATTCATAGAATAATTATTAAATTATTATCATCATAAAATATCTAGAAAAATAATTTGGTTGGTATAATAATATAATATTCTTAGAGAATCATAAAAATTCCAAAAAAATTATAAATTGATGAATAATACATTTAAAATATCATTTGAACGTTTTATTTAAAACATGAAAAATTATCCTTTTATTTATGAAAAATATAAACAAAAATTAACTAAAATATTGAGATAATAATTTTATTTTCAAATAACCTGGTAAATTTATAGATTCATATTCAATTAATGGAATGGTCATGGTTGTGGGAATATCTATTCGTGTTATATAATTCATAGTAAAACCTTAAATTTATGATTTTGTAAAAAGAAAAAACAAGTTATTTGAATTTTGTTTGAAATATTAATTTTAATAAATTATAAATAAAGTGTAATACTGAAAAAATTTACATCTTAAAACATTTCATGTTCTGTTATGAACATTAGTAAATCAATTTTATTTTTTATAGATATCGAAGGAATTTTTCATTAACTAAGGAAGATATAAGGTCATATTTTCATTAAAAATATTTTTTTCTCAATAATCATTAGTGGAAATATGTATAAATGGTTAAAAAAAATAAATATTTTATAAAAACATATAGAATAATAAAATATAATGGATTTAAAGGATATTATTAATAAAACTTCTTATAATGGATATTTATCATATAAAATCCAAAAAAGAAATGTGACAATAACATAAACCCTAACCTAAAGAAACTAATTTCTTATTAAACATTAAATAACCTATATAATTAAAATGTAATCATTAGAACAGTACTAATACATTAAAAACTATTATTCCTTTATACTTTCCAATGATCATATTTTTACTGATTTTTCATTAGAAAGATCATTGGGGTGTATACTAGTCTGTTTTCACAGCATGATACAATTTGATGGTTTTGGTACATACACCATGTTCAATATTTAATATTATAAAAATTATTAAGCATTATATAAGATTAATATTTATTCATTATAAATACTTTTATTAACATTTATTAAAAGAGGTACAGATAATTGAATTACATCACCTCATGGAGATGGCAGTTTGTTGGTACACATGAGTGGTGTTTTAACAATTTGATGGACAGAATAGAAAAAGGTAAAATTATAATTCATTTTAATATAATCATTATTATATCATTGAAATCATATATATTAAAGACATATTTCATTTTTACCAACCATGTAATATATAAATAAAAAATGGATCACATCACTCTGTGTAGGTGATAGTTTATATGTATATGGGAGCGATGTTATCAAATTACAAAGAAGAGAAGTGTAATAATTTTCATAATATGTTATTATAATAGAAGAATAATTATTTCCAAAATATAACATATAAATATTAAATCCATCATAACAATCATCCATTAATTATGGTGTTGGAAAATTAATCATGTCACTCTGTGGATGCAGTAGATGACATCAATTAATGAGTTAAGATTTCATATCGATTTTGATTGAAAGGGATTTGAGAATATTAAATGCACCAACATAAACAATATTATGTATATTAAAGATACTAAATTCAGTAATTTGAAAATTATACCTTATATTTAGTAGAGTTCTAATAATAAGTAAAATTGACCACACTTTCTTAATAGTTATACCTCTTCATTGAGAAACCTCCTTTGGCTTAAACCATATGACATGAAAGGATAGAATTATGATAACACTATGACCAATAAAAAATGGGTATGAAATTTAATAATTAATTAGGTTAGTGATTGGCCAATTTTGAAGTCTTATGAAGTGCGATGAGGGAAGAATATTTTTTAACCTTTTATAATTTAGGGGACACAAATGGAATCATTTCAAATATTAAAAAATATTAATTTATAATCAAGTAAAGCTGATCAAAAATGAAAAAATAAATAATCTACATCTTATTAGGTATAAATCCCATAACAAAATTTTAATGTTTGTACTATTTATTAAGAAAAAAATTAAGCTAAAATTATTAAATCTTATTACTTATTACGATTCAAAAAATGAGAAAAATTATTCAAAAAATAAATTTCTATAATTCATATAAAATGTTTTTTAAAAATGTTCACAAATCACAAAAACTCATCCATTAGAAAATTTTGTTTTCAAGCCTAAAATTGAGTTTATCCTCGTTCTTTTACATATAAAAACTATTTTATTGATTTTAAAATATTTTATTAAATATATTATAAGAAAATTTAATTTAAATCATTCATGAATTAATATTAATTTAATTTATTAATATTAAATCACATTTTACAGAAAAATGAGTTTTCAAAAAAATACTCATTTTTTTATTAAAATGCATTTATTTTAATATCCAACAAATTAAATCTAATCAATTATATATATATATACATGTTAGAAAAAAAATTATAAAGTTTTTCTACCTATTCATACTAGTTAATCCAGTAGAAATAAGATAACTATCATATTAAATAATAATATTTTAAAGGTATTTCCCATTTCATTTAAACATAGTGTTGCGTGTAAAGAAATCTTTAAATGAAATTATTTTTTAAAGACAATTATATAATAAGAAATCATGGTGTTAAATTATACCCCATTTTTAATAATTTATTATAGAATTATCCATCATTTTGATACAAACAGCTAAGGATACTACACCCTTAACATATCTTTGGGTTCCACTATAGCTTCCCCAAATTTATGGTTTCAATACAAAAATTTGAAAAAGGATGTATATATTTTAATATAACTATTTATATTTTATCATGAATATACATTAGGTTTTCATGAAAACAGAGGTCATTCTCTAGAGGTATGTCCAATAATTTTAGTACATGTGAAGGATTTGATATGTACTTCCTTTGTATTGATATGTTGAACACATCATAAACATGAGAGAGATTTAGTGGAAGTGAAAATCAATAAGAAAACATCCTGATATGATCATGAATTTAAATGGGGTCTATATATTAATGATACGATTTTATCCGCTTTCCAAATCTCATAACCTTCTTCTGAGGAAAAATTTATAGAAACAAATTATTACAAAATTAGAACTCTAGATCTCACATATGATTTTTATTGTATATTTTTCTATAATTTATGATACTCTTATTTTACATTTAAAATATCAATCCTTATCAATAATTTACTCATCTAGATGAGGTCTTAATAGTTCATTATCAATTTTATACAATAATGTTATATTTTTTCACATTACTTCATGAGAGATTCATAAAAGGCCATATTTATTCTCATTTAAATGATATTATTCTACAAAAAATCTACCATATTAAGGTTTTGATCCCAACCACCATTTAAATCCCTCTATAAATATCGAAAAATATGATATATAGTTTTAATGGTCCTCACTGGATAACCATATATTTGAGGATGAAATTTAGTAGTCAAACTCATGTATAAGTATTGATCTTATTGAAGACATATCTAAAACATCAACATGAACTTCTTATCCTGATTAGATATAATATAATTTGTCACTATATGAAAACTTACATCTTTCTTAATGAATATACTATTAATATAATCATGAGATAAATATTCTCTGATGCCAATGAAGTGTAATTATTTCATAAGGTGATCAACTATAAAAAAATAGTATTGTATCATTTAGATGTTTTGTGTTCCTGATGATGACTTCCAGGGTAATGTATGCCCATTTATATTTTGAAATATGTAATTTTTATAACACCTATTATACAATTTTAATCAACCATAACATTATGACATACCATAAAATTATATACACACTCTACAATATAAGACATTATATTATACTTCCAAACATTCTCTTCCAGATTGATATACATCATATTAGTACCTGTATGAATAGATAATGATGATCTCTAACCTTTATCCAAGACCTCCTTCTTCAATTCATGTATTTATTGGAAAAATACACTATTATTGAACGTTATCATTCTACAACAATCATATTTTTACACAATAACATTTCTCACATTCAACTACAGTTTCACAACCACCTTGTATACCTCTGTAATCACCACATGGATGGATGGTTGAACATTAATCTATTAATTATTGGATATGTCCATTTTTTTCTTGATTTAAATAACCATTTTATTAAAATCCATAATTATTTGATCTCTTTTAGTCATGATAATTGATGAAATATCATATTATTTTGGACTTTGAGATCCGACCATATTTGTTGAGTTCCCAGGGTTAAAGTGTATTGAGAAGTAATAATATTTAATCAAATAAAAAATATATAATTTAGAACATATTAATTTATATATATACATTAATATATACATTTAATTTTTTTTCAATATATATATATCACATTTTTTACCATTAATATAATTTATCTATAATTTATGTGAAAAATTTACAACTAACAACTCTAAAACAAGGGTCGGGTAATTTTACTCAGTAATTATCAGTTGGTGCCAGACATAAACGATCACCATATATTATAATATTAGGAAACATATCATTAACTTATTATATTAAATACTAAATATCAAAAACCAATACACACTAAATGTTGGTGTAATTACATTCCTATATACCAAAATTATTTTCAACTCCTTAAAGTTTTTCTCACCTTCTTCTATATAATAGAACTTGGATCCCTAACAATTAAACATATCCACTAGATTAGATATCTATAATAAATATCTCATAACTTATTAGTAGTATTTTTAAAACCAAATGAAAAAAAAATATATTATATCATGTTTGTTCTGTGACATTTCTCTGTAACTTCTTTCTTTGAAGGTTCCAATGTTATACCTCTGCTTGAGATTATCTAACCCAAAGAATAATCAATTTTTAAATATAAAATACACATGATGAATTTTGAATATATATTATATATAGTTGGGTTATTCACGAAAATATTAAAATTTTATTCGTTCACTTTCTTTATCTTTGAATATATATCAATATCATCTATAAAGACTACAAAAAATTAATCCTCGAAATCATTAATGACTCTATAATTTAAATCAATGATGATTACATGATAATTGTTAAGTTAAAATTGAATAATTATAAAATCAGAATAAATATATCTTGTATGGAAGGGTTTCTTGGATATATCCTCCTTCTTTACCATCAATTTAGGATATCCAGAATAAAGGTTAATCATGGAAAAATATTGATCTCCTTGTTGTTGGTAAAAATATTCATCCATATGGGGTTAATGATACTTGTTCCTAATAATGATATTTTTCTGTTTTGGATAACAAACACAATTTCATATTGAACAATCATTCTTCTGAATAAAAACAATTATGGATCTGTATTATGATGCACTATAGAGTATAAATCCTTTATCAATTTTCCAATGGCATTGCATCATGAACTCATAGAACTCAATATAGGATATTACATAATGAATCATTGAATTAGGTGTATCACAATCTATTATTCAATTTAAAAATATTATTCATGATTTGTGAGGGTGAGAGACTAGGAATTTCTTAAATAAAAATAATTTTATATTGATAATTAATAGGAATATTGTTTTTGAGTTTTTCCCTAGCCAAATAAAATAAATATTTGTCTATAATAGGTATTATGACTCATATAATGGAAATAATGTCTATTTGAGGATAAATGTTTCCCTCACATTGATAAATGATCATAAGATGATTCAGAGTATATAATATTACCTCTATTTCTCAAAAATTGTTATGGGGTCTACATATAGAGGACTTATCCATGCCTAAAATAACATAAAATTCAAATTTGGGGAGAATTAAAATATTTACATAGTGAACATTCACAAACACTCTTATTAGATATAAGATATAAACATGTGATACAATCATAATTACATTATGATTTTATGATTGTTAACTCAATATCTACACATTTATGTGGTGGTGTGATACCCATAGAAAATTATTTACATATAAAATTGTAGGTAGGTCAAAAATCAAATAATTTTTTTTGTTCTAGAGTAGATGGTTTAGTTACCTTTCACTGCTTTGTTCTAGTTATCCACATTTACATTTTAGATTTCATAATATTTCCCTTTTTATCTAGGATTGAGAAGTTACTAACACTGATTGTCATCATGAACCCTTAGATTCATAAACTAATTTTTGTAACATTCATACTCCTTTCCATTATGGAATTAGAATATTGTTGGAACATTTGGCTATTATTTATCCTCATTTATTCATTGAATGGTCACCTAAAATCACTTTAGTGTTATTTTTCTCAATACTTCTATTCTCCACACATAATAAATTTACAAAAACCAATAATTCAGTTTCTAATGTGATTCCTTACACAAATAAAACATGATGGAAGTCTAGTTTTATTTCATATATGGTTTTTATTATTTTAATTTCCTCAAAATTCCATATTTTAGTTTTTTAACACAAAAAAAATAAGAATAAATACTATTGGCTATTTCTATTTTTATCTTGAGAAACATAAGATTATTTATTTATATCTATCAATGTCTCTTATATCTAATTACATTTGAATACAAGGTCTTGTGCCACTAAATAATTGATCAACTATTTATTTAAGATCAATGATAAAACATAAACCATGCCTCATAGGTCTGGTCATGTTTACATCCAATGTACTAAAATATCAATCATTTTAATTATTTATTTATAAGAATTTCCTTTCAATTTTAATAGAAATAATTTTAATAAATACTTACTCAAAAATACCATCTCATAATTTTCTAATTTCATGGAGTAAATTTCTTCCTCTTTCCTAAAATTTTGGATATCAATCCACCATTTATCAACTTAACAATTAAAAAATATTCTTCAATGTAATGTATTGATGTTATAAATAATGGTGAGTGGAGAATTACTTTTAAATTATGATAAAACATTTCTTAACAATTAATATATCCAAGGAAACAATTATGTAAGGTGGAAATTTCCACATAAAAGGCTCAATTTTGAGTTATTTATTTATTTTTTTTGGATGATCAGTATATTTTTTATTAAAATTAATTTCTTGGGATATATGTGTAAGAATAACTGTAACATTTCATATCATGGATGCTATTACATTCTATTTTTCATGATGTTGTTTGTTTCATTTCCCATCACAATTCATGTTAAAACAACTACATATGTCCAACCATTGATTGATACCCAAAAATTTAAATGAGAAAAACTAATAAAAGTGAGTAATAATTTAATCATGAAAAGTAATTAGAATGATGTCTAAATTAGGACAACACCTTTTCAGAATATAATAACTTATGTTTAGCCAATGTTTTTCATGGTCATTATATACTAAATTGTTTTAAAATATATTATGAATAGAATGTGAATTATGTCAAGCATATCCCCATGGATTGTCTATAAATGTGTGAAGACTTATTCCCATTAATCATGCACCATTGAAGATCAATTTAATAAAAAAAATTCCCCATTTCAAAGTTGTTACCCAATGACACATTTAGAAAACAAACACATCCACTTTCACGTATCAAAACATGGATGTATTTTTTATGAGAACACAACATTTATAATTTAACATAAAATAATGATGTTATTTTTAACTTATATGTATCCCCATGGTTTTCAGAAAAGATGCATAATCCTTATCTCTATAATAACTATACCCTCCCCTTATAACAATTGAGACTAGATGATCATTTCAAACTTATATATTACAACATTTTAGATGAATTTTCAATACATCTCATAAAAATAAATTCCCTATAAATATAAATATTTATATTTTTTGGATACTAGATATATCATCATCATTATTTATGAATTATCTTCTACATATCCAAAAAATATCTTATCAAAATTTACTCATCGTAGATATACACTAATTAAAAAATTTCGTCATAACATGGTGAATGGATATATAATAAAGGGTCTTCTAAGTTGTTTAATAAGGGTAAATATAAAAAATACTTTTCAATGATAATATGCTAGGACAAGATAATCATAAGCGTACGAGAACATGATCATATCTTAAAGTAATCATAAATAGTTATTAAAATATCATTAATCACAAATCAAGGCATTAAGATTTTTTATATGAAAAGAAAAATTCATAAGAGCATTGAATCATAAATAATCAATTATACACCATGAAAATATATCATAACCAGAAGACATAAGTTTTTGGTAAACACAAAATCATAGAAAATAATTTTCATAGTCAAGGATCATTGTCAAGTATATCAAAGGTGATTAGTTTCACTAACCACTCTATTATTTCATTAATAAATATTCACTCACAAGACATTAACATTGGGAAAATGCCACTACTGAATTGTGATCACTCACTATTTGAGTACTTATATTCTTATGATATATCCATCATTACCTATTTCTATATAGGGATATATAATTGATGGTCCAATATTCACATAATAATAACTGTACATATGTGTACCACATGATACTAAATCATTAATCATAAAATTGTATCACCATATCATCATATCAAAACCCATGTTATGGAAACAAGATTCAAACACATTTAATAATCTCATCAATGAATAAACTATGTAATAAAAACAAGTTTTATAAAGGTTTCATCATAACTTAATTAACCAATTGGAAACAAATGAGTTCCAAGGAATCATCTTTCAGTTAACATAATCTTCATAAGCCAAACACATAAATAATACATATGGTATCATAAAATTATATCACTAGAGAAGATAAATTATCCTTAAAAAATATTGAGAAAAATAAAAAAACATTAAATGATCATTCAAACAATCTTTGAAAATATGAGAAAAATTAATTTTCATTTGATAGAATTTTATGTAAATATCACAACAATATTAGTAAAATAATTTTATTAAAAAAATAAAAAATCTATATTCTGAATTATTCATTAAAAAAATAATTATCCCATTGGTGGGTATATATATTTGAGTTTTATACGTTAAACGAAACCATTCATTTGACAGTTGTAAATAGTAAAAATTTACTTGTTCAGAAAAAAATAGAGGGAATCCAGTTAAAATATTTTTAAATAACTAAAAAATTAGTAAAAAATATATTTTCAATATTTTTCATTTATATTTAGGAACTTTTATAAAATAATATTGATTATTATGGATATTGAATATAATGTTTTTAAACCAAAGGGGAAATAATGTTAAATTTTCATTAAAAGAATTTTATAGAAATATTTTTGTAGCAACAAGTGGAAAATGATAATAATACATAAATACATCCAAAATAACATTAGTATAACATAATATACGGTGTTAAATAGATAAGATCATTATAATTTCCTTCGATGGAAATTTAACATAGATATTCATGAAATTAAATGACATTACAACATAAATACTTACCTCAAGAATAGTCAAGATTCATATGTGTTCAATATAGTGTAAAATAAATATAAATTTATAATAAATAATTCCTATAAAATATTAATAAAAATCTTACTTTGTTTCATTCTTTTATAATTTCCAGTTATGTTTTAATCAATTTTATCAATATATTGACCATTCACATAAAAAATTGTTTGTTTTCCATGCATGTTTCGGAATGATGGTTCTAGTAATTATATATTGGTAATTTCATAAAAATATAAATATTATTAATAATGATATAAGATTCATATTTTTTAAATTATATAAAATTTTAACGATTAATAAAAAGTAGTCTTGGAAATGTATTATATCACGTCATGAAGATGATAGTATGTATATATGTACAAGTGATGTTTTTAATTTTTAATGGTAAAAATCAAAAAAATGGTAAAAAATAATTAACTATAAAAGAATACTAAATATATAATTAACATAATACATATTCATTGAATATGTAATTTATACCAACCTTGTAATATTTAATTGAAAAAAATGAATCACATTGAGACATAGTGGTGTCGTCCACGTGTACGCATTAGAGACGTAATAAAATTACAACAGATCGAAAGTTATTAAGTTATATTGGATGTTGTAATTATTTCTCAGATATAAAATCTAAAAAATTAATCTATCAGAATAACCATCCATTTATTATGGTGATATAAAAAGAATCATATCATTACATTGAAAGGGTAGTCCAAATGTATTCACATGCGATATGTTAATTTCACATTTGATTGAAAGGAGGTTGAGAATGGTTAATCCCTCATCATAATAGAAAAATCAGTATTTTTTATATACTAAATTAATTGTTTTAGATTATATAACATATATTTACTAGAGGAATATGAATAAATAAAATTTTGATTACTCAATTAAGAGTTATACCTTTTCACTGAGAAACCTCATTTGGCTTACACCATAAGCCTTGAAAAGATTATATGATGATCAAAAAAGACCTCAAGGTAGTGGGGAGAGATGTTAGGAAATTGATTAGTTCATATGTTATACAATATTTATATATAATTAAGTGTGAATAAAAGAGGATAATTGGTATCCTTTAATAAAGGATGTAGAAAACTCAGTTGAAATTTTCTCAAAGATTAAAATATATTAGTATCTTACTCCATGAATGTGGATCCAAAATTCTATATATTGAAATATATAATATTTATGGTTAAAAATATCATCCAAGAATATAAAATAAAATTTTTCTGGAAATTTTAATCCTTATTTATTAGGTTAACCCCTTCAAAATCATTTACCCTCAAACTATGCTAACATAATTTTAATGTATTTACAATTCATTATTCCTAAAAATTAAGTTATTCTTATTAAATAAATTTAATGATAATGATTAAAAATATTTAATTCATTTTTAATGATTCAATTATTATAATTGGAATATATTTATTTCAAATAAGTTTGTAAAACGCAGCATACATATTTTTTAAAAAATATTTTTTCAAGCATTAAAATGAGATCATGTTCAATCCATTCAATGTAAAAACCATTAGATGAATGTTAAAATATGTTATATAATATATTAACTATAATTTATATTTAAATAAATCAAAAATATATATTAAATTATTTTTTAAAAATAATAATTTATCACCCACAAAAAATAATTTTAATAGAGAAAAAAACTCATTTTACCATAAAATTTTTTTCTTTTAAATTATAAGAATCTAATACATAAAACACACACACACACATATATATATTTATTTATCATTTATTTATTTATATTTATACCCAAATATCCAATGGTGGTTAAATTACTATCATATTTATTATTATCGATTTAATAGTTAATCATAGATCGTTTAAACTCAGTGTGGTATGTAGACCAAGCACAAAAAAAAATTATTTAATGAGAATTATATCATTAAATATTATGGTATTATATATGTGATTATAAAAAATAAATTTTTTCTAAAAATATACTAATTTATCAAATTTAAATAGTCAACACATCTTATATGTATCAAAACAATAAAATTATGAGAAATAGTTAAAAATATGTGAAAATTAAAATGATGATAAATTTTTAGTTAGTTCACAATGATTTGTGTGGGATGATGAGTTTAATGTTAATCTGTAGAAATATGTGTTGCACAATTTTTATCGAATTTTTTATTGATGTGACATAAATTTATTTTATACGGGTTAAACCACATTGTCTTGAGAAAATATATCATTTTTAGGGAATCTTTGATAGTAAAACAATATATGGCCTCAAAAGAGTTTAATAAAAAAATGGATCTGAATAAATGAATATAGAGTTTATGGAATATCTCATCTAAAAAATAACAATACATGATTATATTACACCATAAAAACCAGTAAAAATGGATTTTCAAATAAGAATATCATATGTTCAATTGAAATTTGATGAAAAATGATTTTGGAACATAAAAAATTAAAAATTATTTCATCTATAATCTATAACAATGTTTTTATAGATTCATAATTAATTCATACTCAAACAAATTTTTTTATTCATTATATGAGATATGGTTTGGAAGGAACCATCACATGATGGATTTTAATGTATTTGAATGCCGATTTTTTTTAAGATTAATGGAAATCGTTTGGAAAATTACAATGAGATGGAAAAAGAATTGATATTAATTATTTATGATTGGTGAAAGGGGTTACATATACTGTTAAAAAAATTTAGGAAATTTGGTGACATTATAGATGTATTTGTGTTGGAAAATCAATAGTACTCTAAAACCTCATTATTCGTTGATGATAATATTATGGAATTTCTTCAATAGGGTACACGATATACTTCAGATATTCTTGATATGAAATTATAATTTTATAATTATTAAGATGATTTTCAAAAAATTTATATTGAAGAATGCCTAAAGAGATGTGGTTATTTGTCTTATGTTCAAATAAAAATTATTAAGCATAAAAACATTCTTGGAGACATTAGTAAGGGAGTAAAACAAATAGAATATATATATTAATATTAATATTTATATATATTAATATATTTGTTATTATATATATTATATATATAGTTATAATTAAATGTTTGTGTGTGTGTCAGGTAATAATATATATATATATATTTATTTATTTATTTATTATGATATATTGTTATTTATTTATTGTTATACGTTGTTATATATGTATTTGGACATATGTATATATTTACTCTTATATATATTGTTATTATATTTAATTATGTTTATTTTTATATCATTATAAACATATATTATTATAATATTATATTGCTAATTTTTTTATTATATTAGATTTCATATGGTTACATTTCTTTATTTTTAATGAAATAATAATTATATTATATTATTATTTATAGTATTCATAATATTAATTATTAAATTAATAGAATGTTTTAATACTGTTTTTTGTTATATTTATTGATATATTGTTGTAATATTTGGTGATATAATATTGTATTTTTATATTTCTACTTATTTTTTGTTATTATTTATTGTGATTATTTATTATCATATATTTGTTTCTATATTGTCAATATTTTATTATATGATGTTATATATATATATATATATATTCTATTATTAATGAAATATATTTTTATATATGTATATATAGGTTAATATATTATTATTATATTGTTATATATATATATTTCTATATTTATCTATTATATATATATATATATATTAGTTGTTAGAGTGTACATTTACATTAAACGTGCACACACATGACACACAAAGGCTGGAAATGCTACCAATAACTCCTCCCCCTAGTGATAGCCCACCCATCAAGCCTTATTTGTTCTTTACGTGTCCTAAATGCCTAGTGGATAGGAAACACATGACATAGCCAAATGGCCCTGTGCAGCATCCTGCCTGCATCATGCTGCATGCATCATTAGGTATGTACCTTGCCTACACTCCTACATCATGCATACATCACCACCTTCATGAATCACCATTTTTAAATGAAATTTACTCCCACCTAGAATTGATCCTAGGACTTATGCAGGATTACGAGGATCCTTTACCACTCTGGTATGCCCCCCCAATTCTCTAAGTTACATATAAATATATTCATATTATTATATTATTATATTTTCACTATTATATATATTTATTGTATATATATTTATATAAATATATAAATATAATAATATTAAAATTTGTTCTATATATTAGCAATTTATTATAATATATTGTTATATATTTATGTTATATTATATATATATATATTGGTTATATATATATATATTATTCAAAAAAATTAATAATGATATGTTCTTAATAAATTAAAAACTAAATGATATATAAATACTATTATTGAAATTTTCTAAAAAGTGTGGCTAAATTAGCAAAATTTTAAAGAAAACATTTCCGAATAAAAAATATCGAAAAATTGTAAATATAGATAAAAATTTGGTTAATTAAGCCATTTTTTCTGAAAACATTTTAAAAAAGGCATTGATATTTTAGCCATGATTTGATGATAAACATTAAAAATTAATCATTAACAACATTTTGAGAAAAAAATGTTAAAAAGTGTATCTAAATGTAATTATGTTTCGGTTAATCGTGGCTAGAAAACCCCTAGTTTTTCTTGGGTATGATGTAACCAATAAATAATTTTTATGGGGAAAAGGAGAGAATGTTAAAAATAATAAATAGAGGGTTACCTCAAGAGTATACTTGAAATAAAAATCATTTAGTCTTGAAATTATATTGAAATGGAGGGGGGGACTCTATTGAACACCCAATGTCTCATATGAATGAATATGTGAAGTGGGGGGTAAAATACCACAAACAATTGATATGGGTTGAAGTAGAAATCAAATTTTAAATAAAAAAAGGAATCTTAGATGGTTTGTCTACATGGTTTACTAAAAAATACGCCAACTATGATGTCACCACCAGACTAGAACATTATAAATTGAACATTTTGAACCAATTATTTTTAATAAATATATTCCAATTTTGAGGATCATCCCACACACATAATTACGCCTCTTGTATTCCTTGAAATCCTATACATTTTGATGAACCGTGTAGAAACCTTGAAAATAACAATATTAAAAACATCACTACTACCCATGGGGAGCTCATATGGTGTTCTATAATTGTATATTAAATATATTATAGATAAATGTGTAGGATCGAAATATGATATGAGATGCTCAATATACAATAGGGGGGGTGAATTGTATACTTTAAAAATTCCTTTGGAACCTTTAAAGTTAGTTATGAACAACTAAAGTTTCCTTAAGAAAAGGAAAGGACTCAGTTTAACAAAGTTAAACTAAGTAGATTCACAACACCTCTAACACCGAACTGAACTTAACAAAAGTTACAATATGAGATTCTACCTTAAAGCGTATAGAATCTAAATGAAACAGAGTAAGTAAGAATGTATAAGAAAGTTATACTTTCCTTAAGATACAAATTTCAGCGGAATAACAACAAGTAGTAAAACTACTAGTAACAAGATAATAGTCTTTTAACCCAAAGAGAAGGGTATCCAACAACCTTGGATAAAGGTCCCTTGATTTATACTTTCAAGCAAGTCTGTCTTACCCACACCAGGGTAAGCCCTCGATACGAAGATCGGAGTCTCTGTCTTGCTATCCCCGCAAGCCCTCAACTTCAAGGTAGTTGGCAACCTCTGTCTTCCTCAGCAAGAAAGCCCTCGATCTTTAAGGTAGTCGGCACCTCTGTCTTCCTATCCCCGGAAGCCCTCGAACGTAATCACCAACATTCGGAGTCGCACGAAGCTTTGAGAGTTAATAAGAGACTCTCTCTCTAGAAATCACTTCAACAGCATGTAAGCACTTTTACAGCAATCAGCCACGAGCTCTTTCAAATGAGCTCCTATTTATAGGTAAGGTCGGCTCCTTCCCCAACGGTCATATTTCCCTTAAAGTTCGGAGGGACCTGTACACGTGTCACTTAGACAACGGTTAGTTTATAACAAAATGGACGACATCGTTTTATAACAAAACAAGTGTAATAGAAAGTACGACATCGTTTTAAACTCTAACATAAAAGTTCGGAATAGAAATTTCGGAGTGAAAGTTCGGAGTGAATAAATTCAGAGTGTATAAAACAATGATAATCAGATTCTGTTTAATAGGTGAATTTGGAATGAGAATTCGGAATAGGAATTCGTCATCAGAAATCGTAATGAGAATTCGTCATTAGAATTCGTAATGAGAATTCATCATCAGAATTAGTAATGAGAATTCATCATCAGAATTCGTAATGAGAATTCATCATCAGAATTCGTAATGAGAAATCGTCATCAGAATTCGTAATGAGAATTCGGAATGAGATTTCTTCATTAGAATTCGTAATGAGAATTCTTCATTGGAATTCGTAATGAGAATTCGGAGTGGGATTTCTTCATTAGAATTCGTAATGAGAATTCTTCTTCAGAATTCGTATCCTGAATCTGGAATAGAACTAAGTCAAGATTCATATCCAGAATTCGGAATGAAACTTCCTTATAGTTCTTGTCCAGAACTGAATCCTAAAAACAGAATGCTTTTATATCAAAGTTTTAATGATTCTGAGAAAGTGAATCCGAATTTCATACTTAAGAAAAATATTAATGAAAATATGATAAGGATAAATTTTTCTTATAAAAGGGATTTTCCTTAAGAAAGCATTTTTCCTTATAAAAGTAATTTTCCTTAAGAAAGCATTTTTCCTTATAAAAGCAATTTTCCTTAAGAAAGCATTTTTCCTTATAAAAGCAATTTTCCTTAAAGATAAGGTGTTTGTGATTTTCAAAACAAGAAGGAATGGAAAAGTCATAAGAAAAACCTTATTGACTCAACAATCTCCCCCTTTTTGGAAAGCACAAACATCCTTACGAAAAAGCTATTCTAAGAAGAAAGAAACATATTAAAGCTTATCTCCCTTGGTTTAATAATATAGATGAATACGACTAACTCCCCCTTAGGCTTTGAGTCTCTAAGGATCGTATTCATATTTCCGGAGTGATGTTTCTTTAAGAAAAACTCCCCCTTAAACAAACTCTTATTAGAGTTCTATCTTCCTTGGGTATTTTTCTTTCTCCCCCTTTGATAAGCACTTATTAGATTTCCTCTTTTTCTTAAGAATCTTTTCCTTCTCCCCCTTTGTGATTTTCAAAAAGAATTGGAGGGAATGGAAAAAAATAACAAAGTACCTGAAAAGATTAGTAACGACAGCAATAGAAACACCAAGCATAATTTTCATTATATTTGAAATGTCAGCAACAAAAATAGATTACAACAAAAAAGATCGGATTGGTCATTTCAGATCTTTCTCCTTCGACATGAGCCCCTTGAGAATTGTCTTGATCTTCTTGAGATCCTTATGATCTTCCTCTGCTTGCTTTTCTAAGGCAACTATTCTTGCTGACTGAGCTTGAATGATTTCTTCCTGAGCCTTCAACTTTTCTTCCTGAGCTTCCATTTTCTCTTCCTGAGACTTTATCCTTTCTAGAAAATTGATCCGATGATCCCTTTCAAATTTCCAACTTTGATTAACAGAGTTGAGCTTTCCATTCAGATCTCTTACTTCCTGACTCCGAATGTTCTTTTCCTCTGTCAATTTCTCATCGAATGAGGCAGTCATCTCATGAAACTTCTTGTCCTCGGTTTGAAATGCATCCTTAACATTCTCCTGAAATTCATCCAGCAACCTCATCTCTTCCACATTCTTCTTTGACCAGCTAGTCATCCTTTTGCACGATCTTTTATGGGCTTCGTAACCAGTAAAGAAATTTTTGAACTGGGCTTCTATCTCAACACATTTATCCATAACCATGGATACGGAGTCGGTTTTCTGATTCATTGTATGTTGGAGCATCTGGCACCGAGAGTCAATACTGGAGAAGGTCGGAATTGTTCCCACCAACTTCTTCAAGGATTGTACAACAAAATCGTGCCCCAACGATGATGACTCCGAATCAGAAATCTTGCTAGGAGAATTTTCTTCCTCAATAAGCTCCAACTTCCTCTTAGAAGAGCTACCAGCTTCCTTCCTCAAACTTTTTTCTGAACTCGGGGTATCAGCAAGAATTTGCTTTCCCTTTTGTTTTTCTGGAATTGAAACCTGTTCCGGAGATCTGTTCTCACTATCGGAGACTTGAACAATTTTATCTTCCTCATCAGCAACTTCTTGAACATTGGCTTCCACATTTCCCATCTGAGCAGCATCAAGTAAAATATGTTCTTGACAAGTAACTTCTTCTTCTCCCTTTTCTTCTTCCATTACAGGAGTAGCAAGCTTTGAAGATTGAGCTTCAGATGTTCGGAGCGAAAGGTGTTCCGAAGGAGTTCCCTTATATTCATCTACTTGTTTGAGCACATCTCCTGTCTCACCACTTCCTTCAGCCGCTTCTTCAACCTCTTCCACTTGCTCTACTTCCTCAGTAGCAACAGCCTCTTCCGGAGTTACAAGATTTCTTCCTGGAGTCTCAGGTAGAGATTCCAGAGAAAAAGATCTCGGAACGAGAATGGTTGCTGAAACCATTTCATTAAACTTCAACAAATCTTGCACAGCCTCAGCTTCTGACAACTTCTTTTTCAGCTTCTTTTCCTTAGCTTGCTTCTCAAGCTCATCAGCAGCCTTTTCTTTCAGAGCTTTAGCCTCTGCAGGATCCAATCCGAACTACGGATCTCCTTCCTTCCTCTTTTCCTTGTCAGCTCTCCACTTCGTTCTTGTCTCATGTTGTAGAAGAGTTCCAAATAATTCATCAAGAGTAATTTGAGTAACCTTCATGTTCTCATCTATAGTTGTTCTCTTGGATTCCCACTCATTGGGCATAATATCAATTATCTTGTCCACAAGAGCTTCATCATCTAAACCTTTCTCTCCCATAGATTGTAGACTTTTGACAATTGTCATAAATCTTTGTTGAACTTTACAGATAGGTTCTCCATAAGGAAAATTGAAGCCATGATATTCAGCTCTAAGCATAGCTCTTCTAGTCTCAATCACCTTAGAAGTCCCAAAGTGTGTAACCTCTAGCTTCTTCCATATACAGTTAGCTGCTTCACAAGAAGAAATTTGGCTATATATATTTCTAGTCATTGAACATAATAAAGTATTGCGTACCTTATAGTTGAGTTGATATTCTTGCTTTTCCTGGTTAGTAAAGGTTCTGACTTCCTTGTCAGGAATTTTATAGTCACCAGTAAGCATGACAAAGTTGTCTACTCCAGTATTGATAACAAAAGTCTTCATACGATCTCTCCAGTATTCATAGTCATTACCATCGAAGATTTGTGGCCTTGTAGGATTCAGATTGTCAATAGATCCAACATTCATTCCTGCCATACTAAAAATAACTTTGCACACAAACTAGTTAGTAGCAAAAGTTCGTAATCAAAATGTTCGGAATGAGAAAAGATCGGAATGGATAATCTGGAATGACAAAGTTCGGAATGGAAAAATGAGCAAGAAAAACTTGTATGTTAGTACAAGTATTTCAGTAACCTTAGCTCTGATACCAAATGTAAGAATGGTATAGAGTAAGAGGTTTCCAACCTCTGATACCAATTGTAGGATCGAAATATGATATGAGATGCTCAATATACAAGAGGGGGGGTGAATTGTATACTTTAAAAATTCCTTTGGAACCTTTAATGTTAGTTATGAACAACTAAAGTTTCCTTAAGAAAAGGAAAGGACTCAGTTTAACAAAGTTAAACTAAGTAGATTCACAACACCTCTAACACCAAACTGAACATAACAAAAGTTACAATATGAGATTCTACCTTAAAGCGTATAGAATCTAAATGAAACAGAGTAAGTAAGAAAGTATAAGAAAGTTATACTTTCCTTAAGATACAAATTTCAGCGGAATAACAACAAGTAGTAAAACTACTAGTAACAAGATAATAGTCTTTTAACCCAAAGAGAAGGGTATCCAACAACCTTGGATAAAGGTCCCTTGATTTATACTTTCAAGCAAGTCTGTCTTACCCACACCAGGGTAAGCCCTCGATACGAAGATCGGAGTCTCTGTCTTGCTATCCCCGCAAGCCCTCAACTTCAAGGTAGTTGGCAACCTCTGTCTTCCTCAGCAAGAAAGCCCTCGATCTTTAAGGTAGTCGGCACCTCTGTCTTCCTATCCCCGGAAGCCCTCGAACGTAATCACCAATATTCGGAGTCGCACGAAGCTTTGAGAGTTAATAAGAGACTCTCTCTCTAGAAATCACTTCAACAGCATGTAAGCACTTTTTCAGCAATCAGCCCCGAGCTCTTTCAAATGAGCTCCTATTTATAGGTAAGGTCGGCTCCTTCCCCAACGGTCATATTTCCCTTAAAGTTCGGAGGGACCTGTACACGTGTCACTTAGACAACGGTTAGTTTATAACAAAATGGACGACATCGTTTTATAACAAAACAAGTGTAACAGAAAGTACGACATCGTTTTAAACTCTAACATAAAAGTTCGGAATAGAAATTTCGGAGTGAAAGTTCAGAGTGAATAAATTCAGAGTGTATAAAACAATGATAATCAGATTCTGTTTAATAGGTGAATTCGGAATGAGAATTCAGAATAGGAATTCGTCATCAGAAATCGTAATGAGAATTCGTCATTAGAATTCGTAATGAGAATTCATCATCAGAATTAGTAATGAGAATTCATCATCAGAATTCGTAATGAGAATTCATCATCAGAATTCGTAATGAGAAATCGTCATCAGAATTCGTAATGAGAATTCGGAATGAGATTTCTTCATTAGAATTCGTAATGAGAATTATTCATTGGAATTCGTAATGAGAATTCGGAGTGGGATTTCTACATTAGAATTCGTAATGAGAATTCTTCTTCAGAATTCGTATCCTGAATCTGGAATAGAACTAAGTCAGAATTCATATCCGGAATTCGGAATGAAACTTCCTTATAGTTCTTGTCCAGAACTGAATCCTAAAAACAGAATGCTTTTATATCAAAGTTTTAATGATTCCGAGAAAGTGAATCCGAATTTCATACTTAAGAAAAATATTAATGAAAATATGATAAGGATAAATTTTTCTTATAAAAGCAATTTTCATTAAGAAAGCATTTTTCCTTATAAAAGCAATTTTCCTTAAGAAAGAATTTGTCCTTATAAAAGCAATTTTCCTTAAGAAAGCATTTTTCCTTATAAAAGCAATTTTACTTAAAGATAAGGTGTTTGTGATTTTCAAAACAAGAAGGAATGGAAAAGTCATAAGAAAAACCTTATTGACTCAACAAAATGACCCATAAAAATAAATTTTGAATCCTTAAACGTCCAAAAAATTATATTACTCTAAATTCTGTGTTTTTTCGGGGTAGAGTTTTTTAAAGATATTTGAATTTTTTTTCTTTTGGATGATAGACGGGGAAAATATAAATTTTCACCTATCATAAGAAATTGGATAATTTTTTTACCAATTATTTAGTCCAAATATAATTTCTCTACCTAGTACATATGGTTATTTGAATTATGATTCATTAAAATTTTACCTAGATAATTAATATTTAATATTCAATAAATTAAATATTATGTTTTAAGGTCAGTTTGGTAATATATTTGGAATAGAGCGTCATATTGAGATTATATATTCTATGATCAGTCCTAAACATGGATTTTTTTTGTAATTGGGTCATAAACTCATTTTCGGCTTTGAGGCTTTCCAGGGCACCATTTTAGTTTATTTTCCTTTTTCTTTTATTCATTCATTTCGTTTTCTTTTCATTTTTTTATTTTCTTTATCTACCTTCTTTACTTATCATATATGCTCCTCCCACAACTCCTCCTTCTCCACCATAAATAGAAAGGTAATGGAGGAATGAAAAAATAATAGGATATAAAGAGGTTCCACCATGAATCTCTCAACATGCTGGATCGATATATAGAAAATTATGGACCATATTTTTGGATAATGCTTCCATGGTTTCTGCCCGAATGTATGTCATTTTTATGATATTCTATAAATACAACCTTAGATTTGTTTTTTCCAATTTTAGATCCCTTTTATTCTTTTTAATGGTCCCTAGTGTCTATATCTATTGATTTTGTGGTGAAAATAGGTGTTTCATGTGTTTTGAAGGATTTATGTTCGGGAAAACCAAACTACATAGTTTGTGATATTGGGTGACATGTTTTGTGTTCTTCCCATTTTGATATGATGATTTTTTCAATGTAAAATATATGTAATTGGGTGTTCACTTCATGTAATAGGATGATAATTCTATGTAATGTGTCTTAGTAATTTATATGAGTACCCAAAAAAGGCTTCCCATGTAGTTACACATAGTTGTGTAGAGTACAGGGCCAGACCCCATGTGAGTCGCACACCTAGTAGAAGTACATGACCAATCTAGGTGAATGACCAAGACTGTTGAAGTCCTCGAGTAGGTACCCCATGTCAGGTACATGTCATGTACACATTTAACACATCATGTACCTGGGGCGTTTACACACCCAATCTTGTTGGACTACATGCCCATGACGGCTTTAAGAGTTCATGTTGTCTATCCATCGGGATATGTTGTGTACTGAACCCTTTTAACACTTCATTGGGTTTTCATATTTGTTTTCCTAGGAGTCAGAATATGAACTATTAGTAGTCTTTTCAAGTTATATGCTTGATTGGAATGTGATGGAGAATCCCCTATGGGATTTTTGGACTCCTATGATGAATTTCATGCTTTTATTAAGGGAGAATTTCTTCCTCCGGTAGTTTAATTCAGTGTCTCTTGAGAGTGATAACTATTCTTAGATGATCCATGATATATCTCTCATGACCCATGCCTTTGTACCTTTTCCATTGGGATGTCTCCCTTGTGAGAGATTCCTTACTATACTATGAGTCTATGAGACAAGTTTCTATCAAGGTTACCTTATTGGATTTATCTATTTCAGTTTCAGCATAGAGGATCCCATATAGGATTTCTTTATATTTGATTTTTTTACCAAGGATCCCATAAAAGATGTCTTTGCATATGAGGATATCTTGGGAGTTCATTTTAGGATCTCTTTACATGTATACCATTCTGTGGAACCCATGTATGATACCAATTCTTGTTTTTTTGTCATTAGGTTCCTTTGTATGATAGCTTTTACTAAGTACCATTTTGAGGATCCCTTATTGGATGCCTTTATTTTATTTTCATTATAAGATCCCGTGTAGTATTCCGCATTTACCATTTCTAATAAGGATCTCATGTAGGATTCTTACCCATGTTTTACATGAGTGAACTAGTGGGTTTACCTTTGTTTGACTAGCCTTGAATAAGTTTGTCAGGATCGTGTATAGAAAGTAGTAGGTACCACCTTAGATCATGTGTCGATCTTTTAAAACCATGGGTCTATGTGAATAGTACTAGGTTGGTTTTTCGTCCACCATCAATGATTTCCTTATGATTTACCATTTGTATTACTTATAAAACAATGTTTACTAGAGGTTATTTATAGTTAGTTGTTTCTTAAGCCTAACATGAGGCATCTTTATTTCTCTTTGGGTCTCCTAGACGTTCTTCCTGGGATTCGGCATCAGAGCCTAATTCTTTGGGATTTAAAATGGTGTTCCATGGAATCTATATGCTGATCCTTGTGTCATTTATATAATATTCCTTAGACTTTTCTAGATCCATGAACTCAGATTAATTTTATACCTTCAGTAATACTTGGATTACCATTGTAGGAATTTCTTGAAACTTATTATAAACCTAATTACATGTATTCTTGTGGTTGGAATACCTTGGTGGGCTCATATGATAAATTATTATTATAGTGGATTCCTTGGAAGAGTTCCTCATATCATGATTCCTCATATTGTGGAGGTTTAATTTCCTAGACCCATTAACGTATATTTGATTATAATACCATACTCATAACATGTTGATCTTATAACAAATAAAAAGTGAACCAAATTTTAATTGATATAATATTTATTCAAAAACAATACTAATTAACATTCATCTATGGAAATATTTTTAGGGATGCATCATAAGTGAATTATGAAAAATTATATATATTAAAATTCAGATATTTGTTGTAAAATTAAATGTTCCCCACTATAACTAGATATTATTATTCAATAATAGGGATTAAAAATTTCATACAAAATATTTTCTTATGATCATTCACATTTTTTCAATCTTGACAATATTACATAATATAATATATGTCATCCATTGCCCTGCAATAATTTTTACACAAATTTTATCCGTATAAAAAACATTTTAAAAAAATGAATAGTATAACTATATTTTCTTAAGAGTTATAAAATTAAATGAAACCCATTATTACATTTGAAAATTCATGAAAAATTTTAAGAATGTTATCTTTTCTTTATAATAATTATTGAGTTCATAATTATCAATTACTTGCTCTATAAACCAATAATTTTCCCAAGCATTTCCCTAAAACATTTCATAAGAAATAATAAAGGAAAAATCTTAATCCATAAGTTTTTTTTAAGATAATAAAATATTTTCCTTGAAATTAACCCTTTATTCATTTAATATCATTAAAATTATTTTTAATAAAATTTAATTTTAATTTCTTATTAAATATAAATATTTATATAAAAACTATCAAAAATGGAACATGAATTATTACCAAGTATATAAACATAAATAATAACATGGATAACAACACATTTCATAGTAATGGAATATAAAATTTTTGTCATCATACATATATGATCAAGGGATAACTCCCATATATTATAGATATGTTGTCAAGTTCTTATTATAAGTTATCATAAATAATTAGGTGGGAATAAATGATATAACCAGACCTATTCGTCTCATGATACAAACAAATGAATGAATTGTATATCTTTAATCGAGTCCCACTAATTTCATACTATTTCAAATTTTGTCCTCACATTAAATAAATGAATCATGACACAATACATAATGAAGAAAAATTATCATATTGATAAACTAGGATATATAATGTAAATACATTCCCCAAAAAATAAATTTAAAAACATGAGAATAATCCATCTAGATAAATATGGTTAATAATATAATTATAACATATTCCCAGTAAATAATAAGAATAATAAATATAAATTTACATATATCAAAATACCTTTAAAAGAACACATAAAACATTCATTTAAAATTTGAGAAAAATATCATTTTCCATTGATAAAATTTTAAATAAATATTTATTTAATATTCATTAACACAATTTATTTGAAAATTAAAATCAAAACATGTAAATTAATATTACAATAAAATAATTTTCATGATGGTATGAAAATATCTTATTATCATATATGTTAAAATAGGACATTTTTTCCACAATTCTTAAAATTCCAAAAGTTCATTCGGAAAACTTTTTAAAACATTCCATTTTATCATTTTTAATGAAATTAAAAAATAAGTTGAAAAAAACATTAAAAATCGTTGAATCAAAAATAAATAAATTAGTGTGAAATTTTATATACACGTTCATCGGATATAATTATTCTGAAAGAAAACATTTAAAAAATGTTTTAAAATAGAATCTCTTACCACTTTGGAACATTTTAAATAAACTGAAAAATTAAAGAAGAGATTGTTAATAGGATTTGTAAAATATATAAATTTCATTAAATGAATTATAAAATAAATTTATATGAAATGTAAAAACCCCACACACAAAATGTGTTGAAAATAGATAAGTCTCAATGAAAGGAAAATGTGATGAAAAATCATGTATCTCATGTGTCGAATCATATTATACATTCTCTAAGTATGGAATAAAAAATAATATTATTATTTTAATTTCATAAAACAATTATCATGTTTATTACTTTTTAAATATTTATTTTATTTCAAATATTATAATGACTTTTATCTTACTAAATATGATAATTTTATAATGAATATTTTGAAGATGTTCAGTTCATAAATCCAGTAAAACATTGCAAGGATGAGCACGGTAAAAGGGATAATGGTTAAATAATATCTACAATATTAATCATGACATAATTATAACTTTAAATAATAATTTCAATCTTATAATTATACATGAAATGATAATATGACAAATGAATCACATTAATTCATGGGCATAGTGATCCACATGTACACATGAGAAACATTATCATTTTTTAATAAGTTGAACGGTAAGAAGGTAAGTAATATAATACCATTATATAAACCTAATTATATATTGAATAAAATATATATTCATTAAATACATTATAATAACAATCCTTGGGATGTGATGATGAAATATAAAACAAATTTCTCTATGGGATCTGCTAGTCTACACGTATATATTAGTGATATTATCCTTTCATATACAATGTAATAGGAAATAAATTAGGGTTTTAACAACATACTCATAATATTTTTTTTATATTTAAGATAACTATTTTATTATATATTCATTTTTAGGATATTATTTTAGGAGTTAGAAGAAGAAATAAAATGAAATAACTCTATTAAGTGTTATCCCTATTATTTGAAAATCATCGATTGTATTAATCAATAATTAGTATTAGGATGGTCTTAGGGAAATTATATAAGAACTATAAAGTAGATAATAAATATATAAAGGTGTTTTGGTAGATAATGGTTAAAATAAATGCTTTACAATGTGAGAGTAAGAGAGGATATGAGTTTCATGTTTATAAGTGTGTTCGGTAGCAATCTTTTAATTACATGAAATATTAATATATAATAATTTTATATGATATTAAAAAAGGATCCAAGGATATATATGTTATAAGATTAGGATAATGAAGTCTAAATAAATAAAAAAAATTATATTTTTATATTTTTGTGTTTCAATTGGAAAATTATCTCTTGTCATGACACCCTCTTTAACCGTGTTTAATCTTAACCTTTGTAACTGTTTTTCTAACATGTATGTGTTAAGAAAGAAATATTAAAAAATTAATATTATCCTATATAATCAAAACTAATGATAGGGACAAATATTTTACATCTATTTTACTCAATATATGTTTTTTTTATTCTCTAACGATTTAAAAAACTTATTAATCAATAAAAATAATATTCAATATATTTGACTTAAAATACATCCTAACAACAATGAAATTACAATATAAACTCATTTACACAAAATATAATTTTTTTATCCAATAAATTTGTTAAAAACTATAATTAATCTAAAAAATATTTTTATATTTTTAAAAAAACGTTGTTTTTTTAACTGCTCCCATAAGTGATGTGTTGACATTGGGTAAGTATTCACAGTGATTATATCATCTGAAGTCATTAAAAATATATTATGTTTAATATGTTTTATTATTAATAAATATTACCATATAAATTCAATAATATGTTATTTATCCTATATCCAAATCATGAATACATAATAAGTTAGTGATAAATGGAATTTTTTATTATTTTTTTTCAAAAAATTATATAAAGGTCATAATCTCGGTAAAGTGTCAAAAAATTGAAATGTTTTCGAATGTGTGATGGTGATAGATATAAAAAATATATCTAGTGATATTAAGGATTTTTTTTTGAATTATTTGGAAGCCTTATCCCATAATTTCAACATTGATTAACCAATTTTACCTTTACGGTATTGATAAACATTATGGTTATTGTTAATTATGAATAAAAAAATTGAACTTATTAAAAAACATGAATATGATTTTCAGAAATATATAATAAATTTTCTAGGAATTAATTTATAGAAGTTGAAAAATTTAATTTTAATTTATGTGCGTGAATCACAATGAAAATAAATTTTTAGAAAACTGAATATTTTAAGCATTAAAATCATTTGATATAAGAAAATATTAATATTGATTAACTTGAATTTAATTGGAACACTATTAATAAAATTAAAATTATGTAACTAAAAATCCAAATTCAAAAGAAACATTGATATAATATTAAATCAAACTAAATAGATGATACTTTTACATAATCATTTTTTTAATTATTCATCAAAAAATAAATTATTTCAAAAAGTAATGAAAAAGTAAAAAAATAATACTTTAAAATGATGATTCAAAAAAAATTATTACCCATTTATTAAATAAAATTTCTTAAACTAGAATTAATTAATCATCATATCGGGAAATTAAATTACTTGAAATTATTTTTTAAGAAAATATATTTTGAAAATATAAAATAAATGTGTACTCATTCTGAAACTAGAACCAACCATGAAATAATCTTAATATTATTTATTAAAATTATTTATAAAATATAAAATAAATTTATACTCATTACACAACAAGAATTAACCATTATATAAATGATAATACATTTTATTAGATATATTTTCAATAATATTAATTTTGAATATTTATCTTGAGTGATTAACATAATCTATTTGTATAGAAATACATTGTTCATAAAAAATAGTTTTTAAAAAAATATCCTTTAATATAATATTTTATTTATTTAAGGGATTATTTTTTTTCTATTGCATTAGCAATTCAATTTGTATAATAAAAATATTCTACATTGATTTTATAATATTGTTATTTCAGCTCATACCCACCAAACCAACATCTAGATTAAACGGTTATATATAAATAATAATAATTTTATGGAACATCACAATTATATTTTGCTCTGTTTAGTCTGTGGTAAATTATTTTTATCATCATATTGTTAAATCAATAATGATATTTTTAAATAATGGGTTGTTACATTTGTATAATCTCATAAAAAATTAATTCTCTTTATTTTAATTAGATTCTAAAAAATTTAATTTATCGTTACAAAGTAATAAAATTAGATATTGAGTTTATCAGGAACATTAGTTTCATGTTCAATAAAAAAATATTTTTTCGTATAACTATATAGGACTCAAACATACAAATGAATTTCTAAAAATACACCATTGTAGATTTCTGTTACATTACTCAAAAAACATGATTCATTTTTCATCAAATTTCATGACTTTGAAAAATTATTTTACCATTGGGATACAGTATATGATAAAACATACTTTATTTATTCCCATTTTAAAAAATTAATTTCATCATCTTTTGCACATCAGCATGTTCATGGTGAGATTTTTTCATGCATGAACCTAAAATTCACCATCTAATAGATCACAAGATCTATAAAAGGATTATTTTTTTCTCATGTTCCAATCTATTAATGAAATCCAAAAATAGTTAGTACAATTTCATATACTATCTCATATAAATAAACATTCATAAGATAAAATTATTTATTAATCTTCAATACATCAAATTTAATACTCAAAATTTTACATCAATTATTCTATAAGTAACTAACCTAAAAAATGTTCAAAATATTCATATACAGGCTCAAAAACAAAAAAATAAAAAAAATATTCTTTCGCATATTATATAGAGATAAATTTTAAATTTATCTCTAAACAACACCAATCACTCATAAAATCACAAACAAAAAAATTTATATTACTTAGGAATATAATCATTAAAATGATGTAAGTATTCCAATATATAAACTAAATCACCATAAATAAACAATAAAATATTGTATGCTTTGAATATATAACCCAATATTATTTTATTAATACAATTCCATCATATCCCTTAATATTTTCATCTTCCATAATTATATATTTCTTCCAATATAGTGAACTTCTTAAAATATTATATTAATCACTTAGTCACAATTTTCATTAATTTCACTGATAACTATATGATTAAATATATGTTTTGAAAATTTAATAAACATTTAATATAATTAATAACAATTATCTTAACATTAAATATATCATAAACCATATATGTTTTTAATTTCTATATATTTATTCCTAAAAAATATACAACCATTATTCCTCAAAAAAAATTCACTATAACATATACTTAATCAAAGGTTTTCATTTCCACAAAATTCTCCCAAAATACCATTAATATTGTTACACTCCAATCATATTATATCTTAAAAGGGTGTATATTACTTTAAACATAGAATAAAAAACTAACATATAAACCCATGATCTTATATCAATCTCTTTAAATATCCTTATATGAGTCATCTTAATGTAAATATTTATCAACAAATTTTCTTATACACTAACAGATGTTCCCTAGACTTGTACATCTATATCTGATGCTAAATTTATATTCTTAACATCTACTATTTTATACCAACTAATGTGAACCAATTTTTTCTCCCATAACTAAAAATTAAAAAACAATAATGATTCACTTACATCCTAGAAAATATTATTAGTTCTAGTGTTTTAGAAAAATAATAAACCTAATAAATATAATTACCCTTGTATTCCTAACCAAATTTTAATTTTTCCAATTATACAGAGATTTTCTTGTTCAGTAATAAGTCTTCAACATTTCCCACATAATAAGTTATTCTGATAACACTCTAGTTTTCATTAATGAAAATTTTTCTTAGTTCACGAAATTTCACATTTGAGCATTATATAAATCATACACATCCATAGCCCCTATGAGAAAAATATTAAAAACATGCAATGAACAAAATAATTATTAGTATGTGATATTAAAATTATGTATACCTGTTATACCAATTTAAAATTAATCATAAAGTATTATGATTTTTTTCCATTCAGGTAAAAAACAAACATTTAGATATAATAACATGATATAAATTTTTAGTCAAATGTGTTACATAAAAAATATCATAATAAATAATAAATAAAAACCAATAATTAATGATGGTCTATTCAAATACATGAAATCATTTCCTTTTAAAAAAAAATTTACCCAAAGGATATCATAATTTATTTTTAAATATGATTTCCTTTTCTTTTCTAATCAAATGATAAGGTTTCCATAAATATAAAAAATAAATTTAACATGAAATAATTATAATGGTAAACATTTAAAAAACATAATATTAATAAATTATTTCAAAAGGATTTAATGAATAATGTTAGACATCAAAATTATACCATCATGGCCTTTTCTATTATATTATAAATATGTGGTTAATTCTTTATTCAAATAAATCATAAATAATTTGGAAGGAGTGCCCCAAATACCAAGTCTAGTTGTATAATGAGACCTACCAACATTTCAAGTGGATGACTATTATTATTCCCCATGCATAACTTGATAATATAAATTCATTCATAATACGGAAAAAAGAATAACAAAAACAATACATAATTAAAAAAGAAATCAACATTAAAAATCTAGAATACAAATTTTCAAAAATATTTCTCAACAAAAAACAAAAAAAAATGTTTATCAACGTTACAAGTAAATAAGTTTGATTGTATCATTAAATATATCAAAAAATAAATAATATGAATTATCATATGGTGTATAAATAAATAAGAATCCTTTTATATTAATATTTTAATACCTCATTGAAAATATGAGAAAATTATAATTTTTTTAATAACATTTTAAATAAGAACCAAAAATATTGGGGACATTAATTTCATTGAAAATAAATATGAAAAATTGTATATAATTCTTCAGTGTAGAAATAGTTCATGAAAAAATGCAATGTTGAACATGTTATATAGATTAAAATATAACATTATTTTCACACTTTTATAATAATTCAGTATCGAGTTTAACCAAAATAATTTCAAAATATTATATTAATAAATTTATAAATAAAGTAAAAAAACTTATTTTAAAATTAACATTAACATTATTTAATTACTAAATAAATAAATTCAGGATATATTTTAATTAAAATAGAAATTTAGGATAAATATTTTCTAAGAAAAACATTAAAACAAGGTTTTGATGGAAAATTTCTTACCACTTTTTTTAACATTATATTAAAAAAGAAACTAAATAAGACAAATATAAAATGAATTTAAACCACTTTAATTTTATAAATTTAGTTATAAAATAAATCTATATAAAAGAATATACACTATAAAAACATTTTTTTTAAATGTAATAATACTAAATGAAATGGAATTGAGATGGGAAATCCCTAACAACATCTCCCAAATAATTTTTTAGATTCTATAAATCTTAAATAATATTATTATTATAAATGTATACTTTATTTATAATATTTTTCACATTCATAACATTAACATTATTGCATTTATCTCTTTTTTACCATGACTTCATTAATTAATAAATCATATATATTTACTTAAATGTTTCTTTGGACTTTTGGATCATAATTCCTAAAAAACATTTTTAGGTTGACCATTGTAAAATGTTTAAGGGTCACATCATATAAAAATATATATCATTAAATAATTAAAATTTTTATACATAAAACATAATTTCATAATAATTTCTTAGTTTTTTTATGATAAATTAACCACATCACTTTGTGTATGTGGTAGTCAATACGAATACAATTGTGATTTTTTAATTGTTAAATGTGTGTAATGGTAAGAGAGTAAGTTATATATTATCATTAATGAATTATAATTACCTCACGAATATAATATATATTCATTAAATTTATCATAATAATCAACTTTGTGATGCATTGATGATATACAAAACCCATTTCATTGTAGATGTTGTGGTTGACATGAATTCTCTAGCTATGTTTTCACTTATAATGGGATGGAAAATGAGATAAATATGGTTATATATATTATTATTAAAAATATTTTTTTTTATTTTTTATTTAATTTTTTATTTATGTAATTAGGGTTATTATATAATAGATGTTTGTTAAAGAATAAATACAATTTTAGAGCACAGTTAACAGTTATAAATTTTCATTGGAAATCCTATTTTGACTTACTCCTTTTGTATTCTTAGGATGGTCTTATGAGAAAACTAAAATATTTGGAATGTTTATAAGTAATTTGGTGAAGCATTTTGGTGAATATATTCTGACCTAAATGGATCATGAGGTGTCTGGAAAATAGGAGAAGATGAGCCCATTAATAAGTGAGGTCAGAGGCAGTCAAGTAAATACTTGAAATATTTCAATATAACATGGGTATAATTCCTTTAAAAGGGATCCAAAGTGTCAGATATTATAATATAAGGATTATAAGGTTACAAAAATAACTAAAAAAATTTAATAAACTTTTGTGTTATTTTAAACGATATATTTTGGTTTAACTGTAACTAGTGTAACATATTTTTCATTCTTCAATCATTATGACAATAATTTAAAAAAATGAAAAGTTTATAAAAATGAATTATTAATAAAATTATTAAAAATTTCCATTATAATTGAGTTAATAGTGATTTTATTATTTTATAATGATTTATAAAAAAATTTGATACATTGAATACCATTTAAATTTTCACGAGTATTCAAAATATTTGACTTTAATGATTTCAATGAAAATAGTGGAACTAGAAAATTAACAATTGAAAAATAACATATAAATTATAATTATCCATTATTTATATATAATTCCCTAATTCATCTGAAACATAATAATATGAGATTTAAAAAAATTACTTGCTTTTTCTTCAATTTTAACAAGGGCCATATCGACATTGCATAAGAGTTCAAGGTGATTGTACTATCTCTAAAAATCATTAAAAATACAATAATAAATATAATTAATTATTTAGAAATTTCTTCATTTATATTCATTCATATTTAATTATTTTCTATAAACATTCACGATAACATGATATGTGTGAGAGAGTAACATTTTGTAATTAATCATTACTTAAAATAATATAATGGTCATAATGATAATAAAGTGTCTTAAAAGTATCATATTTTATCATTTTATTATTAAAATAGATGAAAAAATATTATATTATATTAAGGAATGTTTTTTACGTTTTTATAAGCCTCATACCATAATTCCATCCTTGATCCACCCATGTTACCCTTTACCGTGGTAAAAACAATTTCTCGTTGTTAGTATTCATTATCAGAAAAAAATTAAATAAATAATATAATATAATATAAATATGATTATTAGAAATAGGGAATCAATTTCATACTATAGAATCTACACAATTGGTAAAAATACATTTTTATATAATTGTGTTAAACACAACAATTT
Organism: Viscum album; assembly: GCA_963277665.1. Classification (NCBI taxonomy): domain Eukaryota; kingdom Viridiplantae; phylum Streptophyta; class Magnoliopsida; order Santalales; family Viscaceae; genus Viscum; species Viscum album. The sequence goes on along the minus strand of OY728159.1, from coordinate 830,403,035 downwards.
TTTTTTAAAAACACCTATTTTATGTGTAGAAATGATTATACATCAAAATAATGAATAATATTGATTATAATAGTATTAATTTTGATATTATTAATAAAATAATTCTTATTTAAATTTAAGAAAAATAAAAAACAATATTTAACAATGAAATTACTTTTACTAAATTTGATTAAATGGAAATTTCTAAATCATTTGTTTTTTCACTATTCATTAAAAATTAATATTCCTCAGAAAAATCCCATAAATTTATCTTTACAATTTTTTAAATGGTTATTTGAAAAATTATTTGAATTTTATAAAATTGAATTACCAAAATTTATATAAATTAATCATGAAATAAATGCTTTAAAATAAATAAAAAACAATTTTTGAATACAATGTCTTTTTAATGTATAAAACGAATTTACATATATTTAATATATATTAACCCCCATTATGTGAATTCTTACTTATTTTATGAAATATATAATCAATAAGTATAATTAATACATTTAAAAAAAAATTAGAGATAATTTATATTTAGAAAAATCATTTACACAGAAAAACATTTTTTGAAAAAAAAATATATCATGTAATATTATATAATTTTATATTAATGTTAGTTAATATTTCTTAGAATTAATATGTACATTAAGAATAAATATAAACAAAAATTATAATATGTTTATTCCATTTCATCTTCTCCCCTATAATTAGAAACTAGGCTATTACTACCTTAATAAAACATATATTACATATATTATATCAAGGTTTTTTTAAGTTTAGTGCTGTTTTTTGGAATTCCAATCAAGTATATTATTCATTAAAGGATAATTAGATAACAAAATAATTTCTTGTTTTAAAAGTCATAATCTTAATAATTTTTTTCAACTTTCTAATGTTTGAAATTAGTTATATTTTTGGAGAATGAGTGTGTCATAAAAGACATTGGGTATGGGATATTACATTTTTGGGGAAGTGAAAAATATTAAAAATATTTAATATTTGTAATGATCAAGATTCACGTTACATGATCATAAAAGTATAAAACATTATATTGGACAAAAAATATCCATTTGGTTAACATAATATGGGTAACGAGGCAACATGATCGTTTCATTCATATATATTACAATATTCATTGTAAAATATTCCATACATATCATAAAAATTGATGCCCCAAATCCCTAAAATTTAGGACTCATTATAGATTAGATGCATAGTCATCGTATTTCATGAAATATATTTAACATATCCTATAATTATGTTGTCACATAATATAGTTCTTATATATTACCTACTTAAAATCGTTGATCATACATGTGGAAATGAAACATGAGAAGATGTGAGATAAGATGCTCAATAGTCGTAAACCTAAGATATATCAACCAATAAAAAATTGTTATCAATAGTTAATAATAAATGTGTGAGAACATTATCACATCTTACCATAATAATAACCATATAGTCTAATATAATTAATTATAAATAATGTCATAATCATTTTTTATAAAAAATTTCATAAGGCATAAGTGTTTGAAATAAATAATCCTCAATAATGAATCCAGATAAAATATCGTAATCATAAAGAATACTTTTTTGTAACACATATATTCATAAAAAATCATTTCCTTTATCATGTATCACTTTCAAGGCAATCATACTTGATCAGGTTCAATAATAATTCCATCAATTCCTTTGTTAAGGATCACTCAAATATAATCATAGTGTACAAAGTCCCTTATTAAAATAGTTTCAATCCCCATTCATTTCCTTATTATATCATGATATATCTATCATTACTGAAAGCATTGAAGGTTTATATAATTATATTCAAACATTCCCTAAAATGAAAACCATACACATGTGTTCCACCAGATCATAAAACATTCATCATAATAACATATCATCATTTCATCATATCATAACCATAGGAATTAAAATAGGTTTTATAAACATTTTATCATTTTATTATTTCTTAGAACATGGAAAATAAATGTGTTTCCTATTGGTCTCATCATAAAAAACTAACTCATGGGAAAAAATGAGATTCATTGAATAATTACTAAATTATTATCATCATAAACTATCTAGAGAAATAATGTGGTTGGTATAATAATAAGATATTCTAAGTGAATCATAAAAAATCCATAAAAATTATATATAGATAAATAATACCTTTAAAACATCATTTGAACATTTATTATAAAACATGAAAAAATATCCTTTTATTTATGAAAAATATAAACTAAAATTAAATAAAATATTGAGATATTAATTTTATTTTCAAATAACCTAGTAAATTTATAGATTCCTATTCAATGAAAGGAATTGTGTTGGGGGTGGAAATTTCTATTAATGTTATATAAGTTAAAAAAAAACCTTAAATTTAGGATTTTGTAATAAATAAAAACAGGTTATTTGGATTTCGTTTGAAATATTAATTTTAATCAATTATATATAAAGAATAATACTAAAAAAATTTACATCTAAAATTATTTCATGTCCCGTTATGAATATTAGTAAAACAATTTTAATAATTATAGATATTGAAGGAATTTTACATTAACTAAGGATGATATAAGGTCATATTTTCTTTAAAAATATTTTTTTCTCAATAATCATTAGTGGAGAAGAGTATAAAATGGTTAAAATACATAAATATGTTATAAAACCCCATAGTATAATATAATATTATGTATTTAAAGGATATTATCAATAAAACATATAACAATGAAAATTTATCATAAACAATCCAAAAAAGAAATGTGACTATAACATAAACCCTGAACTAAAGAAACACATTGTTATTAAATATTAAATATCATATATAATAAACATAAAATTATTAGAACCATATTCATACATTAAAAACTATTATTCCTTTATAATTTCTAATGATCCTTTTTAAACAATTTTTTCATTTGAAAGATCATTAGGGTGATAACTTGTCTGTTTTCCCTACATGATTCAATTGGATGGTTTTGGTACACACACCATGTTCAAGATTTAATATTATAAAAATTATTAATAATATTATATTATTAATATTTATTCATTATATACACTTTTGTTAACATTTATTAAAATAGGTGCAGATAATTTAATTCCATTACCTCATGGAGATGGTAGTATGATGGTATGCATGAGTAGTGTTTTAACAATTTGATAGACGGAATTCAAAAAGGATAAATTATAATTCACCTAAAAATAATCAATATTATTGCATTAAAATCATATATATTAATGATATATTTTTTTAACCATCCAAGAAATGTATAAATAAAAAATTGATCACATCACTTCGTGGAGGTGATATTCTACATGTATATGTGAGCGACATTATCACATTCCAAAGAAGAGAAGTGTAATAATTTACAAAATATATTATAATAATAGAAGAGTAATTATTTTCTAAATATAAAATATAAATATTAAATCCATCATAACATTCATCTATGGATTATGGAGTTGGAAAATTAATCATATCACTACGTTGATACAGTAGATGGCATCTATTAATGAGTGATTATTTCATTTCAAATTTGATGGAAAGAGATTAGGGAATATTTAATACACCAACATAAAAAATATTACGTCTATTTAAGATACTAAATTTATTATTTTTTAAATTATAACATAGATTTTGTGGAGTAATAATAATAATGAAAATGAACGCACTTTCTTAAAAGTTATACCTCTTCGATGAGAAACCTCCTTTGTATTAAACCATATGACATGAAAGGATAGAATTATGTTAATACTATGACATATAGGAAATGGGGATGGATTTTGATAATTAATTAGGTTAGTGATTGGCAAATTTTGAAGTCTCATGGAGTGTGATGAGGGAAGAATATTTTTTATCATTTTATAAGGAAGGGGTCACACTTGGAATCAATTATACCCATCATAACAAAATTTTAATGTTTTAACTATTTATTAAGAATTAAAATTAAGCTAAAATTATTAAATCATATTACTTATTATGATTCAAAAAATGGTATAAATTATTCAAAAAGTAAATTGCTATAATTCATAGAAAATATTTTTTTAATTAAGTTCACAAATCACAAAAACACAACAATTTGAAAAATTTATTTTCAAGCCTAAAATTGAGTTTAACCTAGTTCTTTTAAATGTAAAAACTATTTTATTGATTTTAAAATACCTTAATAAATATATTATAAAAAAATTAATTTAAATCATTCATTAATAAATATTAATTTAATTTATTAATATTAAATCACATCGAACACAAAAATGAGTTTTTAGACAAAAAACCTTATTTATTCCTTAAAGGAATTTAATTTAATTTAAAAAAAATTAAATCTAATAAATTTATTATATATTTATATATATACATGTTGGAAAAAATTTATATATTTTTTCTATTATTCATACCCGTTAATCCAATGGAAATAAGATAACTATCCAATTATATAATAATATTTTAAATGTATTTCCCAGTTCATGTAAACCGAGTGTTGCGTGTAAAGAAAGCTATAAATAAAATTATTTTCTTAAAGATAGTTATATCATAAGAAATCATGGTGTTACATTATAACCCTTTTAATAATTTATTATACAAATTTTAATCATTTTGATACAAACAAATAAGGATACAACAACTTTAACATATCACTGGGTTTCAATGTAGCTTCCCCAAATTTATGGTTTCACCACAAAAATTTGAACAAGGGAGTAAATATTTTAATATAACTGTTTATATTTGATCGTGAATATAAAATTGGTTTTCCTAAAAATAGAGGACATTATCAAGTGGTATGTCCACTGATTTTAGTACATGTGATGGATTTAATATGTACTTACTTAGGACTGATACGTGGAACACATCATAAACATGAGACAGATTCAGTGGAAGTGAAAATCACTAAGAAAACATCCTGATATGATCAAGAATTTAAATAGGGTCGATATATGAATGAAAATAATTTATCCTCTTATAAAATCTCATAACCTTCTTCTGAAGATATTTTTATAGAAATAACTTATTACAAAATTATAACTCTACATCTCACATATGATTTTTATTGTATCTTTTTATAAATGTTAGTATACTCTAATGTTATATTTAATATATCTATCCTTCCCTATAATTTCCTCATCTTGATGAGGTCATAACAATTCATTCTCTATTTTAATACTATAATGTTATATTTCTTCACTTTAGTCCATTAGAGATTTATAAAGAGTCATATTTATTTGCATGTAAATGATATTTTTATACAAAAAAATCTACCAAATTATGTTTTTGATCCCAACCACCATTTAAATCCCTATAAAAAGATCTAAAAATATGATATATAGTTTTAATGGTCCACTCTGACTAACCTTATATTGGAGGATGAAATGTATTAGTCAAACTCATCTCTACATACAGATCTTGTTGAAGACATATCTCAAGAATCCACGTGATCCTCAAATCCTGATTAGATACAATATAATTTGTCACTATATACAACCGTATTGATTTCTTAATGAATATACTAACAAGATAATCATGAGATAAATATTCATTGATGCCAATGAAGTGCAATTATTTCATAAGGTGATCAAATATATCAAAACTATTATTATTTCATGTAGATGTTTTGGGGTGCCTAATGATGAATTACATTGTAATGTTTTCAAATTTATATTTTGGTATAGGTAATGTTTATATCATCCTATTATAAAAATGTAATCAACCATTACATTATGACATTCCATAAAATTATATATAAACTCTATAATATCATACTTCATATTGCACTTCAAAAAATACTCTTTCAAATTGATATACATCATATTAGTTCTTGGATGAATAGAGATTGATGATATCTGACCTTCATCCAAGACCTCCTTCTATAATTCTTGTATTTATGGGAATAATAAATTGTTATTGAACCTTATCATTCCATCACAATCATATTTTTACATGATAACATTTTTCATGTTCTACTACATTTTCACAACCACCTTGTATACCTTTGTGATCACCACATGGATGAATGGTTGAACATTAATCTATTAATGATTGGATATGTCAATTTTTTATTGATTTAAATAACAGTATTATAAAAATCCATAATTATTCGATCTCTTTTAATCATGATCATTGATGAACTATCATGTTCTTTTGGAATTCAATATCTAATTGTATTTTTTTAGTTCCCAGGGTTGTACTGTATTGAGAAGTAATAATATTTAATCAAATCAAAATATATAATTTAGAACATATTAAACTATATATACATTAATATATATATATATGATTTTATTATCAATATATATATATATATATATATCACATTTTTTACCATTAATACAATTTATCTATAATTTTTGAGCAAAAATCACAACTAACAACTCCAAAACATGGGTCGGGTAATTTTACTCAGTAATTATCAATTGGAGCAATACATAAACTATCACCATATAATTTAATATGAGGAAACATATCATTAACTAATTATATTAATTACTAAATATCACAAACCAATACCCACTAAATGTTGGTGTAATTACATGTCCATATAACAAAATTATTTTCAACTTTTGAAAATTTTCTCTCCTTCATCTATATAATGGAACATAGATCCCTTCCAAGTAAAAATATCCACTAGATTAGATATCTATAATAAATATCTCATAACATATCATTAGTATATTTAAAACCAAATAAAAGTACAAATATATTATATTGTGTTTGTTCTGGGCTATTTCTCTGTAACTTCTTTCTATGAAGGATCCACTGTTATACCTCTTCTTGAGATTATCTAAACCAGAAAATTTTCATTTTGTAACTATAATCTACACATGATGCATTTTGAATATATATTATATATACTTGGGTTATTCAAGATAGTATTAAAATTTTATTCGTTCACTTTCTTTCCCTTTGAATATATATCAATATCATTTATAAAGACTACCAAAAATTAATCCTTGAAATCCCTAATGACTCTATAATTTAAATCAATAATTATTACATGATAATTGTTAATTTAAAATAGAATAATTATAAATTCATAATAAATATATCTTGTATGGAAGGGTTTCTTGTATAAATCTTTCTTAATTAACATCAAATTATGATATCCAGAATAAAGGTCAATCATGGAAAAATATATATCTCTTTGTAGAAGGTAAAAATATTCATCCATATGGGGTTAATGATACTTATTCCTGATAATGAAATTTTTATGTTTTTGATAATCAACCAAATGACACATTGACCAATCATTATTCTTAATAAAAAACAATTATTGCTACATATTATTATGCACTATAGAGTATAAATCCCTTATAAATATTCCAATAGAATTGCATCATTAACTCATACAACTCAATATAGGAAATTATATAATGAATATTTGAATTAGATGTATCACAAGTTATTAATTATATTTAAAACTATTCTTTGTGATTTGGGAGGGTGTGAGACTTGGAATTTCATCAAGAAAAATAATTTTATATTCATAATTAATAGGATGATTGATTTTGAGTTTTTCCCTAGCCAGATAAGATAAATATTTGTCTTTAATAGGTATTATGACTTATATAAAGGAAATAACATCTATTTAATGATCAAATTATCCTTCACATTGATATATGATCATAAGATGATTTGGAATAAAAAAAATTACCTCCCTTTCTTATAAATTGATATGGGATCTATATATATTGGACTTATCCAATCCTAAAATAACATCAAATTCAAATAGGGGTAGAATGAAAATATTTACATAGTGAACATTCCCACATAATTCTATCAGATAAAAGTTATAAACTTGTGATACAATCATCATTACATTATGATATTATTATTTTTAACTCAATATCAACACATTTATGTGGTGGCATGATGCCCATAGAAAATTATTTACATATAAAATTGTTGGTAGGTCCGAAATCAAATAAAATATTCTTTTATAGAGTATATGGTTTAGGTACCCTTCATCGCTTAGTTCTTGTGATCCACATTAACTGTTGGGATTTCATAATATTTACCATTTTAAATAGGATTGAGAAGTTACTAAAACTGATTCTCATCATGAACCCTTAGATTCATGCACTGATTTTTGTAACTTTCATAATCCTTTCCATTCTGGAATTAGAATATGTGTGGAAAAATTGGCTATTATTTCTCCTCATTCCCTTCATTGAATAGTCACCTAAAATTACTTTTGTGTTATTTTTCTCAATATTTATATTCTCCACACATAATACATTAATAAATATAAATAATTCAGTTTCTACTGTGATTCCTTACACACATAAAACATGAAGGAAGTGTAGTTGTATTTCCTATATGGTTTTTATTATTTTAATTTCCACAAAATTCAATACTGAAACTTTTTATCACCAAAACAACAAGAATAAATACTATGTACTATTTTTATTTTTATCCAGAGAAATATAAGATTATTTTTTTATATCTATCAATGTCTCTTATATCCAATTACTTTTAAATACAAGGTCTTATGCCACTAAATAATCGATCAAATTTTCTTCTAGGATAAATGATAAAACATGAAGCATGCCTCATAGGTCTGGTGAAGTTTCCATCCCATGTACTAAAATATCAATCATTTTAGTTATTTAATTATAAGAATTGACTTTAAATTTTAATAGAAATAATTTTAATAAATACTTACTCAGAAATACCATCTCATAATTTTCCAATTTCATGGAGTAAATTTCCTCCTCTTTCCTCAAATTCTAGATATGATTCCTCTATTTATCAACTTACCAATCAACAAAATATTCTTCAATGTAAATATTTAATGTTATAAATAATGGTGAGTGAATAATTTTTTTTAATGATGAAAAAACATTTCATAACAATTATTATATCAAAAAAACCAATGAAGGAAGGTAGAAAATTCCACATATAATACTCAATATTGAGTTTTTCATTCATTTTTATATTTGGAGGATCAGTATAATTCTTATTACAATTTATTTCATGGGATATTTGTGTATGAATAACTGTAATATTTCGTATCATGGATGCTATTTTATTCTATTTCTCATGAAGTTGGTTGTTTCATTTCCCATCATAAATCATGTTAAAACTACCACCCAGGTTCAACCATTGATTGATACCCAAAAATTAATATGAGAAAAAAAATAAAAGTGAGTAATAATTAAATCATGAAAACAAAATTCATATGCTGTCTAAATCATGAGAACACCTTTTTGGAATATGATAACTTATGTTGAACCTATGTCTTCTATGGTCATTATATACTAAAGTTTTTTAAAATATATTATGAATAGAATGTGAATTATCCAAATCGTTTCCCCATGGATTTCATATCCATGTTTGAAGACCCATTCCCAATAATCATGGACCATTTATGATCAATTTAATACAAAATTTTCCCCATTTAGAAGTTTTTACCCCAAGGCACATCTAGAAAACAAACAAATCCACCTTCACGAATCAAAAAGTGGATGTATTTTCTAAGAGAACACAAAATTTATAAATTACCATAAAATAATGATGTTATATTATACTTATATGTAACCCCATGGTTTTCAGAAAAGTGGTCTAATAATTTTCTCCATAATAACTAAACCTTACCCTTATACCAATTGAGACTACCTGATCATTTCATACAAATATATTACCATATTTTATATGAATATTCAATATATCTCATAAAAATACATTCCCTATAATTATAAATATTTTTATTTTTTGGATACTAGATATATAGTAATCTTCCTCTATGAATTATCTCTACATGTCCAAAAAATAAATTATCAAAATGTACTCATCTTAGATGTACCGTATTTACAAAAATTCATTTTAACCTGGTGAATGGATATATAATAAATGGTGAGCTAAGATGTTTAATAAGGTTAAATAAAGCAAATATTTATCAATGCAAATATGATAGGACAAGATAATCATAAGGGTACGATAACATGATCATATCATTAAATAATCATACCTAGTTAGTAAAATATCATTAATCATAAATCAAGGCCTAAGGATTTTTTATATAAAAAAAATCATAAGAGCATAAAATCATAAATAATCAATCATACACCATGAAGTTATATCATAACCACAAGACATAAGTTTTTTTTAAACACAAAATCATAGAAAATCATTTTCATATTCAAGGATCATTTTCAAGTATATCATATGGGATTAAATTCACTAACCACTCTATTCTTTGATTAATATATGTTCACTCCCAAGACATTAACATTGGAAAAAGGCCACTGCTGAATTGGGATCACTCCTTATTTGAGTACTTATCTTCTTATGATATATCCATCATTTCATATTTCTTTATAGGGATGTAAAATTAATGGTCCAATCATCACATAATAAAAACCGTACATATGTATTCCAAAAGATACTAAATCATTAATCATAAATTTGTATAACCATATCATCATATCATAACCCATGGTATGGAAACAAGATTCACAAACATTTCATAATCTCATCAAAGAAAAAACTGTGTAATTAAAACAAGTTTCATCAAGGTTTCATCAAAACCTTATTAACTAATGGAAAAGAAATTAGTTTCATAGAATCATCCTTAAGTCAACATAATAATAATAAGCCAAACACATAAGGAAAGTGTATTGTATCATAAAATTATATCCCTAGAGAAGATAAATTATCCTTAAAAAATATTGAAAAAATTTTAAAAACATTAAATTATCATTCAAAAAAATTTTCGAAAATATGAGAAAAATTAATTTTTTATGGATAAAATATTAAGTAAATATTTAACAATATTAGTCAAATAATTTTATTAAAAAAATTAAGAATCTATATTATATAGTAATCATTAAATAAAATAATTATCCTAGTGGTGGGAATATATATTTGAGTTGTATATATTAAATGAAACAATTCATTTGACACTTGTAATAAGTAAGAAATTACTTGTTCAGAAAACATTAAGAAATAATGTCCTTAAAACTTTTGTAAATATGTCAAAATTTAGTAAATATTATATTTTCAAAATTTTTAATTTATATGTAGAAACTTTTATAAAATATACTGATTATTATGGATATTGAATACAATTTTTTTAAACTAGAGACGAAATAATGTTAAATTTTCAATAAAAGAATTTTCGAGAAATATTTTTGTACAAGCAAGTAGAAAATGATAATAATATGTAAATATATCCAAAATAATAGTACTATAATATAATATATGGGGTTAAATAGATAAGATCCATATAATTATCTTCGATGGAAATTTATCTTAGATATTCCTGAAATGAAATGACATTGTAACATAAATAATTACCTCAAGAACTGTCATGATTCAAATGTGTTCAATATAATGTATAATAAATATATATTTATAATAAATAATTCCTAAAAAATATTAATAAAAATCATACTATGTTTCATTCTGTTATAATTTCCAATTAGGATTTTATCAATTTTATCATCATATTCACAATTCACGTGAAAAATTGTCTGTTTCTCATGAAAGTTTCAGTATGATGGTAATCGTAATTCCATATTGGTAAATTTACAATAATATAAATAATATTAATAATGATATAAACTTCATATTTTTTTAATTATATAAAAACATTAATGATTCATAAAATTTAGTGGTGAAAATGTATTACATCACATCATGAAGATGATAGTATGTGCATTTTTACGAGTGATGATTTTACTTTTTAATGGTTAAAATAAAAAAAGGTAAAAAATAATTAACTATTTAAAAATAATAAATATATATTTAAAATAATACATATTCATTAAATAGGTAATTTCTACCAACCTTGTTATGTTTAAATGAAAAAATGAAACACATTGAGACACGGTGGTACAGTCCACGTGTACGCATGAGAGATGTAACAAAATTCCAACTGATAGAATGTAAAGGCCCATAATTTCCATGTAATTTTTTTTAAATACATGGAAATTATATGAGTCCATTAAAATTTGTGGCGCATGATTCCGAGGCCCGGTGTGCCTGGATTCAGTTTCCAAATTTTTCTTCAGGTACGTTCAGTAAACATACAGGTGAGATTTTATAACTTCTGAACCAGTGCTCAGAACTAAAATCTGAGGACACCATAGAACTCAAAATGCCGGTATTCTCTAAAGAATACTTTCACCTCGATGGCCGTTGGTTGAGAATTGAAGTTAGTTTTTGGGTTTTCTTAAAAAAATAAAAAATTAAATTGAGCAAACACTTTATTTTATTGAGATTTCATGTGGGTGACTGGTAGTTAAAACCTTGTCTTACGAGTTGGAGGTGGAAACACCACACCATAACCTCCCATGAGATGTTATGGTGGTGGGGACCACCCAAACATAACCTCCTGTGAGAGGCTGCGATGTGGGGTCCACACGGGGCTTAACCCCCCTATTGATGGAGGAGGATAAAACCTCTCAACTCTCCATCATTAATGAGGGAGAGCCTCTTGACCTCCCCGAATTAATCTATGACAACACTCATTCATTAATTAGGTGGAGGCAGTTAATTTAATTCTCCAAATTTAATTGTTATGCCAACTCAACCCCATTAATTAAATGAGTCATCTAATTTAATTAAATCACTCAATTTGAATTTACGCCAGCGATCATAATAGATTTTAATCTATTATTTGTCTATGTTTTTTATTTTAGGTGGAGTGGAGAGAAATGAGTAACTGGGGAGAAATATTGGGAGTAGGCTCCCAATGAAGAACACTACCAATGAAGAATGATCTTCCTCGACTTCATTCCCCAGAACCCCCTTTGATGCGGGACATCTTCAACTGATCTTCCATCCTCATCTTCATCAATGAACTGATGCATGAGCTTGGATTGGAAGTGCATGGCAGACGCGGCAAACGACGACAGCATCATCTTCTTCCTCGGACTTCATCGTTGAGTAACGATCAATGGTTGGGGGTTTATATTGAGTATTATTCCTTTCTTTTTTCTCATCATTGTTTAAAAGGAATTGATGTGATATATTGTAAATAATTGATGTTCAAATTTATTCCTATTTGTTGAACCAATTGTTATCATCCCTAAACGCGGAGGGTTCGGGCGAAACTATCATGGCCCGACGCCCTTTTCCGAACATTTTTGAAGTTTTTTTTGACGTGGTGACAATGCGGCTACAAGGAGACGAAGGTGCCGATGACAAAGGTCGCGCTTCCTATGGCCTCCGTGAACCGCGCGCGCCCCCGCGGCGCACCGGTGTTCCGCGCCGGACACCACCGGCCCGTGCCGGCCTTAGCCACACCAAACCGTCCTGCCCAGCCTGCCCGATCGCCACTGGCCGCCTGCCTGCTTGCCCACGCGCTTCCCGGCGGCCCACCGGCCTACCCATGCGCTGCTTGGGTGCCTCGCAGGCCTGAGCGCATGTTGCATGGCGCCCCGCCGTCCTACCCGCGCCCTGCCTGCGCGCCCCGCCGTTCTACCCGCGTGCTTCCAGTGCTCTACTCGTCACCCTACCAAACTGCCCGACGCCCTTTCGGCCTTCCCCAAGCCCCATAGGCCTGCCCCCACACTGCCGAGTGCCCCGCCGGCCTGCACACGCGCACTCCGCCCACCTCGCTAGCCTGCCCGCGTGCTGCCTGCACCCTGCCGGCCTGCCCGCGCACTGCCCGACGCCCTTCCAGCCTGCTCGTGCCCCGCGAATCCTCATGGTGAACTTCCGACCTCCTGGGCTGAGCTGTCAAGCCGCACCACTCGCGGCGCTGGATGAACCAACCCCGATCTCAAGGATGACCCACCCCTGTTGTCCGCTTGGTCGGGCCCATCAGATCGGGCTGAACCTAGCGGGATGACCCGCCCAATGACCTGGGTCAGACCCAGCAGGTCTGACCGGGTCTTCCCAGACTGGGTATTCCCAGTCTAGGTTGGGCCGAGTCAGTCTGACCGGGTCAAACCAGGCCCAGGCCCATTATCGACCCCCCTTTACTTCCTTTGTCCATATCTTTTGCACCAGACATCTTTTTGAACAATCGTCAGTGGTGCTAGATTTCATGGATAGCAATGGTACCTTTGAGTATAACCCACTATATTTCTTGGTTTTGTTGAGATTTGGTCGATTTGGATCTCAAACGAATCCAACCAGGCCCCCGCGACTAAAAATGAAATAACTCACAGACCGGGCATCTGATTGACGCACCATCTATTGGATTGAGACCTATATGACGTGGTAGACCATTGAAATACTTCTACATGGGACTTCATTATAGTTGTTGTATTGACTAGTAGCTTGTGGAGAGGATCTTCCAAAGATGAGCAGGCATTTGTGTGGCAACATAGTAGCTGGCAGAGACTTGATGACTGCTGACCGATTCGACTCGGAGTGATTCAACTAGCCTAGTGGGGAGCGCCTTGGTGTCGCCGCATACCCATGGTGGGGAGTGCCTCTGTGTGAGCAAGACAGACCCACAGTACTCAACATGTGGATTACCTTAGCATGCTACAAGGTGGAGCACCTCTATGTGAGCGTAGTAGACCCACAGTGGGGAGCACCTCTGCGTGAGCACGGTAGATCCACGGTACTTGACAGGAGGAGTACCTCAGTAGTCCAAGTTATGGGGAAGTGACTATGTGTGACGCGTCAGGCCCACTGTACTCGATAGAGAAGGATTTCTCTAGAAGGCGAGGTTTCAGATTGATATTATCCCTAGATTAATATCCTAGTTGAGCTGGGTCAAAACATTTTGTGTTTATCTTATGATAGAGATGAATTACATGATAAAATAGGCATATGTGTAGGCATATACCTAAGCGGGGTTATCTTTTGATTTCATAATTTGTGGTATATCCTTCTTTAATTTTATGAGACCTTGAGAGTATCGAGGTCTCTACTAATTATCATGATACTCACCTCTACACGGGATATGCCCGCACCACATTGTGTTTGTTGCAGATGACCGATAGCATTGGCTGGGGATCAGAGTAGCGGGACTGGACGGTACCTGGAGGTGGACCTCACAACAAGTTGGCACACAGAGGAGACTAATAGACGTGGAGTGCTGATGAGGCTATCTGTACCTACCCTTCAGGTAGGATCTGTGGTGGACAATCTAGGAGCTTCTTTCCATCATTTCTTCTGTTGTACTGTTTTTCATTTGTACTTGTGATTTCTTATTGGGCTTGTATTTTCGGCCCCTTTTACTTTTCAGCACTCCATTGTATATAGATTTTCTTAGTGTTTTACTTCCAACTCATACTCTGTTTTGTGTGTTTACACTTTATTAAGGCACTGCCTTCCCAATATAGGGATTTACGCCTTTGGTTCTAGTCTCCATCCCCTATCCTATGGAAGGCGGGCTTGGGGTAGTCATGGCATGGGCCCCGGGGGGATGGGTCCTAAAAAATTGGTATCATATGAGTTGGTTCTTCCACAGAACATAGGAATCTGATCATACTTTTCAATGAAGAAATAGTGTTAAGGGTACTGAGTGTGGTTTTTAGTTTAGGGAGTCCAATGTTGGTGCGACGGCTGACGAATCCATAGACCAGGACCCTGACTTCTGATTTCCAACTCAGTGCACAAAAACAATGATTGCATGTGTGTTTTCTAATAGTTTTTCATTAGGTCAACTCATCCAGGTCATCTCACAATATACAATCTTTTACCATGTCACATCTATTTCTTTCAGGATGCCTCACTGTGGATGACTAGCTAGAGCCTCATGAGTCATACGCACATATATCCCATTGAGCGATGAGGCCTCAGTTTAGTGACCTCTTCTAGCGGAGGCACCAGTGGTACAACTACCTGTTGGGCCACCTATGCCACCAGCCCTAGTAGTAGACGATGCACGCCGCTTGAGCACGTTGCACGAGTAACGGCACTAGAGGTCGCCCAGGTTAATTGGAGAGACAGATCCACAGGCAGCTGAGGATTGGCTGGAGGCTATGGTGAAATTCTTCAGACATGTAGGTACACCCACCATCTTCATTGTGATCCTTGTCGAGAGTTTCTTTTAGGCAGCAATAGGAAGATGGTGGAGCCTCATGCTACAGGTGCACGACAAGATGACACTACTCTTGGAAGACTTCGAGAGCCTATTTCGGGTAGAGTATGTCACATCCACCCTTCGTGTGCTATGGATACAGGAGCTACTGTATCTATAGTAGGGTAGCATGATGGTAGCTCATTACCCAGTGAGGTTCATCGACCTCTCGTGACACTCCACAGATATAATGCGGGACCCATTCTTCAGGGACAGGACCTTCGAGTAGGGCCTCGGCTGAGAGATTAAGGCTTTGATAATATCCCTCAGTATCCCGATGCAGGCAGGAGTGTTGTAGCGAGCCCTATTAGTGAAGAGTGTCCTTGCTGAGCAGTCTTTGGCAGCGAGACCCGCCGCTAGTCGACATATAACGGATTCTTCTACTTCTGGTAGAAGATAGATGACACAGAGGACCAAGAAGACTAGACCCATGCATGGACGACCATAGGACTCAGGATCAGTTTTATGGGAAACCCAGGCCAGAGACACATGCTAGTAGCGGGCAGTGTTACTGATGTGGTGGGCATGGTTAAATGGCTCATGACTATCCGACCTATCATTCAGATGATTAGAAAACAGTGGAGGGACATCCCATATAGAGGCAGAGGTTCGATCGAACTAGTCCGCAGGGAGTAGGCAGACGTGCTAGAGGAGATGGTCGTGCAGGTGGCGGTGGATGTTGTTTCAAGGTGTTACCACCACCACCACCAGGAGGTCCACCCCGACCGTAGGGATTAGGTGGACAGGGGAGAGCTCAGCTTCAAGAAACTGGGGCCTACGATAATGGCACTCCGAAGATGATTCAAGGTACAATCCGTGTATACTCCAACATATCTGTAGGTCTCATAAACACATGTGCTAGTCACTATTTCATTTCCACTACCCTTGTTTGGAGCTCGGAGATTCCGAAAGAGTCGTTGGCACGATCCTTACGGTTAGAGACATCTACAGGAACAAAATCGACGATTATGCACTAGTGCCGACAGTGTTAAATTACTCTTGGAGGGGAGAGCTTTGGCTGGGATCTCCTCATAGTGGTGTCGAGTCCTTACGACGTCATCTTGTGTATGGACTGGTTATCTACAATCCATGCTTAGGTTGACTGTATTAGGCACAAAGTGCAGTGTGTCTGCACAGATGGAACAAGGTAGACCATCACTGGTGAGAAGGGAGCCTTTGCAGTGTAGGACAGAGTTACTCAGAAAAAGGTGCAACCGATCACTCATCAGTTAGCCTACCTTACCCTCAGAGCAGTTGACGTGCAGAGTCTGAGCTATCCTGTAGTGGTGGATGAGTTCACAGATTTTTTCCCTGAAGATGTTCTAGGTCTACCTCCTCGTAGAGAGGTGGACTTCTATATTGACATATACCCCGGGACGACACCGATATCTACACCAGCATATCGGATAGCTCCCGCTGATCTTCGTGACCTACGAGTATAGCTGGAGGACTTGTAGGGGAAGGGATTCATCTGGCCCAGTGTTTCTCCATGGGCAGCCCCGATTTTGTCTGCCAAGATGGCGGATGGGAGCATGAGGCTTTGTGTCGACTACCATCTACTGAACCAGGTGATTGTGAAGAACAAGTACACACTCAAGAGGATTGATGGCCTCTTTGATTAGTTGAAGGGAGCACAATGGTTCTCAAAGACAGACCTCAGATCAGGCTATCACCAGTTCAGAGTTTGAGACGAGGATGTGCAAAAGATGGCCTTCAGATGTTGGTACAACCACTACGAGTTCATGGTTATGCCTTTCGGTGTAACCAACGCTCCAGTAGTGTTCATGGGACTAATGAACAGGATCATCCATCCATACCTCAATTGCATTGTTGTAGTCTTCATCGATGACATTATGATCTACTCGACTACTGGGGAGGATCTTTCCTACCATTTGCGGGTAGTACTGGACACAATCTAAGAGCAGCAGCTTTATGGTAAACTCTCAAAGTGCCAGTTCTGGATCTGAGAGGTTCACTTTTTGGGACACGTCATATCGGAGGCCATAGTTGCAGTGGATCCACTGAATATTGAGGAGGTACTTTCTTGGGATCCACCCAAGAGTGTGACGGAGGTAGAGAGTTTCTTGGCTTTGGCTAGATATTAATGGAGGTTCGTACTAGACTTCTCTAGAGTTACAACACCACTTTTAGCCCTGATGAAAAAGGGGAAACCCTTCTTGTGGTCAGAGAGATGCCATCCATGCTTTGAGTGGCTGAGGCATAGGCTAAATAGTGCCCCCATCTTGAGGGTTCTAGAGGAGGGAGTAGGGTACGTAGTTTCTTGTGATGCATCAAGGACTAGACTCGGGTGTGTCCTGATGTAGGAGCAATCACTGATCGTGAATGGTTCTTAGTAGTTGATACAGCATGAGAAGAACTATGCTACCCATGACCTAGAGTTAGACATAGTGGTCTTTTCCTTGAATATGTGGCGATAGTATCTCATGGGTGAACGTTTTACCATATAATCTGATCACAAGAGTCTCAGGTATATCTTCTCTCAGAAGGACCTGAACCTGAGACAACGACGTTGGATTTAGTTCCTCCAGGACTATCACTTCAAGATAGTATATACTCTTGTGAAGGGTAATGTTGTTGCGGACGCGCTCAGTAGGAGATCTGGAATACAACTTCTATGAGAGGCAACAGAGCAGCTGGGTGCATTACTGATTTCTTATGTAGACTGAGATGGAGCAGTTTTCCTCCAGTCTCATACAGTCACTCCTCCACATCTTCTGCTAGTCAGTGAGGCACAACATGGGGATGTTGACTGCGAGAGACAGTGTCTTCTTATGAGTCTCACCTCGATGAGGTCTATGGAGATTTGGCCGAGGTGGCAATTTATCTATGAGATTCATCAAACCTTTCTAGGTCCATAGTAGAGTAGGCATGGTGGTTTATCGTCTGGCTCTTCCACCTCAGTTGTACCAGGTGCACGACATCTTCCACTTATCTCATCTTAGGAGATACTTACATGACCCTTCCCACATCATCGACCATGGAGAGATGTACATCGATGATGATATTACATTCATGGAAGATCCAGTGGAGATTGAATATCGATAAGAGCAGGTCCTACTTGGATGGTCGATACCTCTAGTGCGAGTTTGCTGGCAGCACGAGAACCTCCCGGAGAGCACATGGGAGCGGGAGGCTCAGATGCAGGCTCAGTACCCACTTTTGTTCCTTTAGTTCATGTTGAGGCTTACGAGGACGTTAATCTCTGAGGTGAGGAGAAAGAAAAGTTCAAAAATTTCTATGGAATTTTTTTAAATACATGAGAATTTTACGATTCTGTGAAAATTTACGGCGCATGATTCTGAGACCCAGTGTTCCTGGAATAAATTTAAGATGTTTTGTTCAGGTACATTCATTAAAAGTATGAGCAGGATTTTATAACATTTGAACTGGTGCTCGAAATAGAAATTTGAGGGCACATTTGAACTCGCAACGCCAATATTCACTTATGAATACTTTCACCTCGATGGTAGTTGGTTGAAAATTGATGTTTGTATTTGGGTTTTCTTAAAAAAAAAAAATAATGTGAGCTAACACTTTATTTTATTGAGCTGACATGTGGGTGACTGGTAGTTAAATCCTCCTCTTGGGATTTAGATATGGGACCACCACACCTTAACATCCCATGATAGGTTATGGTGGTGGGGCCCACCCAAACATAACCTACCATGAGAGGTTACGACGTGGGGTCCACATGGGGCTTAACCCCTATTGATGGAGGAGGACAAATCCTCTCAACTCTCCCTCATTAATGAGGGAGAGCCTATTAACCTCCACTAATTAATCAGTGACAACTCTCATGCATTAATTTGGTGGAGCCACTTAATTTAATTCTCCAAATTGAATTGTTATGCCAACTCCCCCCCATTAATTAAATGAGTCATCTCATTTAATTTAATCCCTCAATTTGAATTTATGCCAACGAACATAATAGATCTTAATCTATTATTTGGATACGTTTTTCATTTGGGTGTAGTGGAGAGAAAGGAGGAACTTGGGAGAAATATTGGGAGAAGGCTCCCAACAAAGAGTGCTTCCAACGAAGAATGATCTTCCTCAACTTTCTTCCTCAGATCCCCCTTTGACGCGGGATGTCTTCGA
This sequence comes from Viscum album, assembly GCA_963277665.1. Taxonomy (NCBI): domain Eukaryota; kingdom Viridiplantae; phylum Streptophyta; class Magnoliopsida; order Santalales; family Viscaceae; genus Viscum; species Viscum album. Next base: position 830,382,951 of record OY728159.1, on the reverse strand, counting down.
CCGATCTTCCTTCCTCATCTTCGTCAACGAACCAATGCGCGAGCTTGGATTGGAAGTGTGTGGCAGACGCGACGAACGATGACAACATCGTCTTCTTCCCGCAACTTCGCGATCGAGCAATGATCAAAGGTAGGGGATTTACTTTGAGTATTATTCGTTTCCTTTTTCTCATCATCGTTCAAAAGGAATTGATGCGATGTTTTGTAAACAATTGATGTTCAACTTTCTTCCTCTTTTTTGATGGAATTGTTATCATTTCAAAACGTGGAGGGTACGGGCCAAACTAACGTGGCATGACTCCCTCCGCGAATCTCGTTGTGATGTTTCATTCGACATGGTGATGAAGCGGCAATGAGGCGAAGAAGAATCCGACGACAAAGGTCACGCTACTAGCGGCCTCTATGAACCGCGTCGCCTCCGCGGCACACCAGTGTTCCCGGACGAACATCATCGGCTCGTGCCGGCCTGAGCTGCGCCGACTCGGCGAGCCCGGCCTACCCGGAAGCCACCGGACCGCCTGCCCGCTTGCTACTAGGAGCACCGCAGGCCTGCCTGTGTGCTGCCCGTGCACCCCGCCGGCCTACCCTAGACATTCCTGGTGCCCCACTAACCTTCTTGGTACCCTGTCGGCCTGCCCCGCACACCATCGGCCTACTCGCGCTCAGCCCGGCACCTCGTCGGCCTACCATCACGCTGACCGTGCGCCCCGCTGGCCTACCCGAATGTTGCATGCGCCCCTCTAGCCTGCCTGCCCACTGATGGCCTACCCAGCGCCCTACCGGCATGCCCTACATCTCGCCAGCCTGCCCGCGCCCTTCTTGGCGCCCTGCCTGCCAACCTGCGACCCACGCGGCCTCCTAGCACCCTGTCAACCTCTCTAGCTGAGCTTCCAAGCTACTCCCCTCACTGCGCTTCGTGAACAAGCCTCGGTCTATGGGCTGAACAGCCCTCAGAGTCCGCTGGGCCGGTCCTAGTGGACCGGGCCGAATCTAGCGGGCTGACCCACCCAACGAGTCAGGTCTTACCCGGCGAGTCTGACCATGTCAACCCATACTGGGTCAGCCCAGTCTCGGTTGGTCCGAATCAGTCTGACATGGTCAGACCGGGCCCAGGCCAATAACCGACCCCCTTTACATCCTTTGGACAAATCATTGGTACTAGACGTCCATTTGACGAACTGTCAGTGGTGCTGGATTTCCTTGAGCGTGATGGTCCCTTTGAGTATACCCACCTAGAGTTCGGGGTTTAGTTGAGTTTCGATCCGGTTGGATCGTACACGAATCCAACTGGGTACCCGGGACTAAAAATCTAATAACTCATAGCCAGAGCGTCCGATTAATGCGCCATCTATTGCGTTGAGACCTCTATGGCATGATAGACCATTGAGATACTTTTATGTGGAACTTCGTGACCATTGGAGTATCAACTAGTAGTTTGTGGCGCAGATCTTCTAGAGATGAATAGTCATTTGCGTGGGAACCTAGTAGCTGGCTGAGACCTGACGACTGCTGACTGATTCGACACTGAGTGATTCAACTAGCACAGTGGGGAGTGCCTTGGTGTCATGGCAGAACCACGGTGGGGAGTGCCTCTGTGTGAGCGCTTCAGACCCACGGTACTCGACATGTGGATTACATCAGTAGGCTATGAGGGGGAGCACCTCTGTGTGAGCATAGCAGACCCATGGCGGGGAGTGCCTCTGTGTGAGCGAGGTAGATCCACAATACTCGATAGGAGGAGTACCTCAGCAGTCCATGTTAGTGGGAAGTGCCTGTGTGTGACGCGGAATCCCACTGTACTTGATAGAGGAGGAGTTCCCCAGTATCTGAGGGTTCATATTGATACTATCCTTAGAATAATATCCTAGTAGAGCTGAGTCAGTATCTTTTGTATTTACCTCATGATTGAGATGGATTACATGCTAACATAGGCATATGTATGGTCATATACCTAAGTGGGGTTATCTTTCGATTTCATACTTTATAGTTTATCCATGTTTGACAAAGTGATACCTTGAGGGTCTTGGGGTCTCTACTGAGTATCGTTATACTCACCTCTGCATGGGCTATGCCCGCACCTCATTTTGTTGTTTGTAGATGAGGGAAATCGCTGACTGGGGATTAGAGTAGCGGGACTGGATGCTACCTGGAGGTGGACCTCACAACGAGTCGATGCACGAAGGAGACTAATGGACGTGGAGTGCTGAGGAGGCTATCTATGCCTACCCTTCAAGTAGGATCCGTGGTGGATGATCTAGGAGTGGCTTTCCATCTTTTCTTCAGTTGTAGTTTTTCATTTGTAGTTGTACTTTCTTATTGGGCTTGTATTTCCAGTCCCTTTTACTTTTCAGCACTCCTTTGTATACATATTTTCTTAGTGTTTTACTTCCAACTCATACTCTAATGTGTGTGTTTACACTTTATAAAGGCAATCCCTTCCCAGCTTAGGGATTTACACCTTTGGTGCTAGTCGCCAGCCCCAGGCCTATGGAAGGCAGGCTTGGGGTAGTCATGGAATGGGCCCCGGGGGATGGGTCGTTACATCAACAGGTAATAAGTTATATTGGATGTTATAATTATTTTTCAGATATAAAATCAAAACAATTAATCCATCAGAATAAACATTGATTTATTATGGTGATATAAAAAGAATCATATCATTATATGGGAAGGGTAGTCCAAATATATTCACATGTGATAGATTAATTTCACATATGATTGAAAGTAGGTTGAGAATGGATAATCCCTCATCATAATAAATAATCTGTATATTATATATACAAAAATCATTAGTTTAGATTATATAAAATATATTTAGTACATGAATATGAATAAAAAAAATTGGATTACTCAATAAAGAGTTATACCTCTTCATTGAGAAACCAAATTTGGCTTACACCATAAACCTTTAAATGATGATATGATGAACAAAAAAGACCTCAAGGTAGTGGGGAGAGATGTCAGGAAATTGATTAGTTCATATATTATCCAGGATTTATATCTAATTATGTGTGAATAAAAGAGGATAATTCGTATCCTATAATAAATGATGTAGATAACTGTCTTGAAATTTTTCCAAAGATTAAAATATATTAATGTCTTACACCATGAATGTGGATCCAAAATTATAAAGATTAGAAGATATAATATTTATTGTCAAAAAAATCAACAAATAAAATTAAATAAAATTTTTCTTGAAATTTTAATCCTTATTTATTAGGGTAACCCCTTCAAAACTCTTTAAACCCAAACCATGCAAACATAATTATACTGTATTTACTATTCATTATGACTAAAAATTATGTTATCCTTATTAAATAAAAGTAATGATAATGATTAAAAATATCTAATTAATTTTTAATGATTCAATTTTTATAATTAGAATTTATTTATTTTAAATAAGTTTGTAAAACGCATCAATCAAATTTTTTAGAAAAATATATTTTCAAGCATAAAAATGAGATCTCGTTCATTCCATTAAATGTAAAAACCATCATATGAATGTTAATATATTTTATTGAATATATTATCTATAAATTAGATCAAAATAAATCAATAATATATATTAAATAATTTTATTAAAATAATAATTTATTACCCCCATAAAATCGTTCTTTTTTCAGAAAAACAACTCTTTTTACCATAAAATGATTTTATTTTAAATTATAAGAATCTTAAACATATATCATATATATAAATATATTTTAAATTTTTATTTATCATTTATTTACTTATATTTATACCCAAATATCCAATGGTTGTTAAATAACTATCATATTTATTATTATCGATTTAATAGTTAATCATAGATCATTTAAATTCAGTGTTGTATGTAGACCAAGCACAAAAAATTTATTTAATGATAATTATATCATTAAATATTATGGTATTATAAAAAATAATTTTTTTCTAAAAAACTACTAATTTAACAAAATGAAATAGTCAACACATCTCATATTTATCAGAATAATAAAATACTGAGAAAGAGTTAAAAATATTTGAAAATTAAAATGATGATACATTTTTAGTTTGTTCACACAGATTTGTGTGGGATGATGAGTTTAATGTTAATCTGTAGAAATATGTGTTGCACAATTTTTATCGAATTTTTTATTGATGTGACATAAATCTATTTTATATTGGTTAAACCACATTCTCTTGAGAACATAAATCATCTTTAGGGAATATTTGACAGTAAAACAACATATGTCATCAAAATTGTTCAATCTAAAATAGGATCTGATTAAATGAATGAAGAGTTTATGGAATATCTCATCTAGAAAAGACCAATACATGAATATATTTCTCCATAAATGTAACACCCCAAGCTTCTATGATACGCTTCTCATTCAATAATGCAACAGCTTGCATTGTACGCAACTTCGAGTTCTAACACACACCACAACCAATCAAAGTAGCCATTATGAATAGTAATACCCACTTTTTAAAATTATAGAAATTTTATATTTTAAAATGGACTTCATTTTTGTATTCGGAATATCGAAATTATCCTAAGTTGAATTTTTTGTAATTTTCTGAGAACTTCCAATTTTCTATGAATAGTGGAAAATACTTAAAAACAACTTTTTTAAACAAAATAATTTATAGTGATAAATTATACTATTGAGTCGTTTTAAACTATAATTAGAATATATTTTAACCATTTTATCCAATGGTGTTATTTAGAATTAATTTCACTTTGAAATTGGACATAAACAATTGTCAATCTTTTGATATATATTGTTTCTTAAAAACACGCTATTTGTTGTGACAGCGGCAATTAATTATAAAATTAATTAATGAAACTTATATGTTTTGAATTTTTTTAAAATATACATTATTTTTAGCTTTGGAATATCAATTATAGCTTAAGGTGAAATTTTTGAATTGTTCTGAAAAACTTCAATTTTTTATGAATAGTGAAACCACTAAGTGGTAGTTAAAAAACTGATTTTTCGTTTAAACGAAATATTACCACTTCTATGATTTTATTTTCAAAAATCCAAAATACATGGTTGTCATTAAGAAGTAAAATGTGGTTCAATGGGATTAAAATAATTTTTTGGTGAATAGTAACTTTTAAGTTTAATTAATCGCGATTAAAGGTAATTAGTGAAATTTATGTTAAAAATAGTATTATAAAAATATGGAATGACCTTTACACTTGTACAACCACTATTGGATGTGTCATGTCCGACCAAGACAATCCATGGGTCAACTTGGGGACCCCATGGAGCCACTTTGGTAGGAAAAGAACATAAATAACTTTTTATTTAATGTTAAAATGAAATGGTCACAAACAAGAGTTGTTTTACTAAAACAATTTTTAAATTGTGTTATACAAGTCATCGTTTTGACTATAAATATTAATTATAAAGATAAATAAATTTCCTACATCATCAGAGTTTTTTTATAATTTTTAGGCATTAAATAAATTAAATTATTTATGACACCATGATGATGCAGTGATTACCTCGTTAATTAACGATTTAAATAAAATGAAAAGATAATGTAAACTCCAAGGCTTACACTTGTCCAAAGCCTATTGTATTGGTAGATTTATAACCCTTATCACCTTATCCTGGAATTATAGAAGTTTGGGACCTTTAGAATCCAAAAAGCATTGTATAATAAAGTAACATTTCATTACTTTCCAAGAGTGCACCTCCTTTCCACTTATAAAAGGCCCCCACCACTACCACCTTACTCACACTTTCAAAGCCTTTTGGCTCGACCAACCTCTTCCCAAATACTCTCCAAACTTCCCTCCCTTACTCCTAGAAGCCTCACCTTGGGCAGAAGTCTTCCCGAGGAATCCTTTGGTTCAAATCAAAAGAGTTACCCGATTTTAAGGTAATGTCTTCTCTTATGTTGTTTTGTTTTATTTTGCTTCTCCAACCACTTAAACTATTTTTATTCCTTTCTTTTGTAACAAAAAAAGTATCCTAAATATACTATTATGTTGTTATAAAGAGTATTCGAGATACACTTACACACACCTACATCTAAAATAATATTTCTAGATTTTCCTAAGGTGCCCCTCACCCCTCTTATAAAAGGGCAGTCACTCGTCTCCCTAATTAACACCAACAAATCCATTTGGCTCGGCCAACCTCTGCCCAAATATCCACTCAACTTCCCTCAATTCATCATAGAGGCCTTCCTTTAGTCAGAGATTCAGCATAATAAGCCCTTTTTATCAAATCAAAAAGGAATAACCCGAAGAAGAGGTAATAATTTCACCACCCCCTTTCACGTTCCTTTCTTCTTCCACTTCCGTTTTATCTGTTGTTTCCATTATAAAATAAAAACTAAATTGTCTTCTATATACTGTGATGTGATTATAAATATGGTACAACAAAATTCATTATTCTATCCATCCTTTGAATAACATGTCACCTTACGTTCGTACGTACGGCTTACCGTCTCCACGTCGTGGTAAAATTGTTATTCAATACATTATTTTTTGGATGGGTACAATAATGATGTGTAATTGATGTAAATAATAAATATAACATGATAATTATTCTCTATATATGATATAACATCTTATTATATATTATTTTAATATCAAAAGAATGATATTGTCGCTCGTGAGTAGGTATGGATTACCGTCTCTATGAACGCGATAAGATCCATTCCCCATCGTATCCATTCAAAACTAATTTTTAATTAGATGATTAAAAATAATTTTTAAAGACTAGATATAATTCTGGATATGAGGAAGATACATCCCTTCCATAACAAATATGACTCACATAATAAGGAATATAATGTAAAATGAATCTATTAACACCCGAAACAACGATAATACAAATATATTATTAACCAAACAATGTTAAAAGAACATATATGATATCATATTAATTTATATGATTCTTTTATAATTTAATAAAACATATTTCACCATTATACAGGAGGTTAACCTACCCTCAACCAAGGAAAATTACAAGTTATGGGTTAATTTCAAAATCACTTTATTATCCGTGGTTGTTTTTATATAAGTATTCACTGGGACCTCTTTATCATCCACATCCATTTTTCTTAAAAATGTATTTCAAAACATTATTACTATTTTATAGACTATGGGTTAAATTCAATTATACCATTGTTTTAATTTTTATAAGATGTTCATAAAGGAATCTTTTTGTCGTTTTCCATACAAGGTCCTTTTTAACCTTTTAGAAATAATTAAGGTAACAATGACATTTTATAACTTATACAGCAGGTGCAGCTATTTTCCGCCGTTATAAAATAGTCAAAGCTTTCCTGACAAGCATATAAGAATATTTTCAAAGTAAATGTTTTCTTTTATAATTATGTGACTTTTAAATGATTTAAAAAAAGATATATTTTTCTCAAATAGTTTTGATTTTATCTATGTCAACATACTTTGAAGGATTTTAAGATTATTTGAAGCTGATTTATTATGATACCAATCATCAATATAGTATTGAAGCTTCTGCGATATGTTGGACTGTGGATGTGTTATTTTTATTGCATTCATGGTTTATAGATAAAATATTGACATTTCATATGCTAGTTTTAATTTGAATGTTTATGTTATGTTTTAACCTATTCATATGAGGAATTCATTGGACATAGTAAGTGACGGTTGGAGATTACTATAGCTCCTTCATACATCGGTAGGTATCATGAGACAAACTACTATCTTGGCACATGGGCTTTACAAAATCTCATTTTTAGTCTTGGCACACAGCCTTGAATATGTGGTTATGATAGTGTGGCAATATTCATTCCATCATTATGAAAGTGGTTATTGATATTTAACGTGATTATTTGACAACTAGAATATCCATGTGAATAAGTAAATGGAATTATTTCATTTCACGTTTTCCATACTATGCTGAAGTTCATGTTTAAAATGCCTTTGTTTTAGTTATACATTGCCTTAAATGTTTATGCTTATTTATGAATGTTTATGTTATATTGTTATCCTTACTGATCATCTGAACTCACCCATTTCTATGTTTTAATTTTTCCAGGATGTTAAGAAATATTCCAGGTCTGAAATGTAGGGATAGTCTAAGGGGATATGAGTGAGGAATATGGAGACTATGTTATTGTAGTTTTTCACTTTGTGATGTAATGTAAGACTTATGAATGTATCTATTATTTCCAAGGCTACTAAACTAATCGGTATTTTGAGACATGATCATTTCTGATTATTCCAATGTTATGTAATAATGCACTGACTCTGGGTAACTAGGGTCAGTGTGTTACAGTTGGTATCAAAGGAAGTTTAGTTCAAACCTTGGAAGCCATATTTATATAAACTCTGATTATATAACATAGCAATAAGATAGACTTTGAGGATCAGTATAGAATAAATTCCTAGAATTTTGGTATTGTAGAGATTTTATGAGTTTTCCGAACAATACATCCATGTTTGATATGAGTAGGTAGAGGCAGCTCTGACATAGATTTTCCTAGGGGTAAAACCCAAAAACATCCCTTTGAGCTAGACTCAAACGGGACCTTGTGCACTACAACAGGCCTTGCTGCACTCTTGGTTATGACACTCTTAGGGGATATTCTTAGGATAATTCTCATTTTATTTAAAACCCATTACGAAGGATTTATGACTATATACTTCCCCAAATAAAACATTTATTTATGATTATGGATTATATCCATAAATTGTTCAATTTATGTTAAGTTTTTTAGAAGTTTGGAATTATGTATTTCGATTCATAAACTAATCTAGTTTATGCCATTGTTTAGAAATGGCGCCTAGTGGAAAGAATGGAAACTGTATAAATGCATGCACTCCATGTAGGTATTTCCCTCCTTCTCAAGATAATAATAATGGGGGAGTTGATACAAGTGGTGCTGATCAGCTTATCACCATACTGGGACAACTCACTCAGGTGATAAATAATAACCTTACCTATATGGAGCACCTTGATCTACAGCTTAGAGGATCAATGTTAGATCGTTTCACGAGGCAACAAACATCACCCTTCTATGGGAGTACAAATCCAATAGTAGTTGAGCAATGGATAAATTCCTTATAGAAACTATTCCATGCCTTGGGGTGTAGTGAAAGGGAAAAGGTTATCATAGTAGTTTACCACCTCACTGGAGATGCTAATCAATGGGGGTCATTGATTCAAAACAAAAAGGAAGATGATGAAGTATAAAATATGAAATGGAGGGAGTTTAATGATATTTTCTTAGAAAAATACTTTCCTCATGACCATCGAGTGGATATGGAAAGAAAATTTATGAGTCCGAGGAAAAAGGAGGAAGATAATGCTTCAAAGTATGAGTCTAACATTATGAGGTTAGAAAGGCACACTGTAGATTATATACCTAACCCAAGAAGTAAGATTGATCATTTCTTTGATGGGTTAAATAAAATTTCTCCATCAAGCATTAGTCTCACAATACTTCTTGGCATACGAAGATATTGTCCGATGTGCAATAAAGACAGAAAAATAATTCTCTAAGTCTTACGACTTTAAAGAAAAAAAAGAAGAGAAGAAGAGATCTGCTGATCACTCTGGAAATGAAAATAAGTGGAAGAAGGGAAAAGTTGAATATCCATCCTGAAGTAAATGTGGGAAGAAACACCCATGTACTTTCATGATGGGAATGGGAGTCTGTTATAAGTGTGGTGAAAAAGGCCACCAAGCTCGTGATTGAAAAGAGAAGAATCAAGCTACTGTTGTTCAATTCTACAATTATAGGGAGATGGGACATTATGCAAATGAATTTACAAAGCGTTTGGGGAACTTACCTCAGAAAAGTTCAAGTGATCAAGACTAAGCTTATTCTATCACTACTGCTAAGGTTGAAAAAATAAAAGACGTGGTGTCAGGTAATTTAACGGTTTCCTCAAGTTTAGCCTATGCTTTATTTGATTCTGGATCATCGCATTATTTCATATCTTCCCGGTTTGCTAAGAAATTTAGATATTTCCAATTTGTTTTAACAAGGGAGTTATCGGTCAAAACTCCTAAGGGAAGTATCATTTCTACAAGGTTCTGTGAATCAGTTCCCATTAAGGAATATAAATGTTCTTTATCTGCTGATCTCATCGTCATACCCATGATTTAATTTGATATAATCCTCGTTATGGAGTGGATTTAAGACCATGATGCGAAGACTTATTTTATGTAGAAGGAGGTTACTATTTTTGATGATGATGATAAAGAACACCTAATCATTAGAGCATAATCATTACTACCTAATTCTTATTTATATCTATATCCAGTCACTCAACTAAATTCAATTATTGGGGAGGAAGAGAATGAAATGACTGTGGGTGAGGAAATGAATTTTCAAATAGAGGATGTACCTATTGTGAGAAAATATGTTGACGTGTTTCATGAAGATTTACCTGGACATCCTCCAAAACAAATAATTGAGTTTTCCATTGATTTAATTCCTTGTTCAAGGACCATATCGAAGACCCCTTATAGAATGGCCATTGTGGAATTAGTGGAACTAAAGAAACAACTAGAGGAATTGAGTAATAAGGGGTTTATTCGCCCCAGTGTTTCTACATGGGGAGCCCCTATTCTTTTGGTTAGGAAGAAAGATAGATCTATGAGGTTTTTCATTGAATACATGGAGATCAATGCTATAATAATAAAGAACATGTATCCCCTACCTCTCAATGATGATATATTTGACCAACTTCGTGGAGTCCAATATTTTTCAACGATTGACCTTCAATATGAACATCATCATTTTTGTGTAAAGAATGAAGACATTTTGAAAATTTCATTTTGAACTAGGTACGGGCATTACGAGTTTACAGTAATGCCTTTTGGGATAAATAATGCACGATCTGTTTTCATGGATCTAATGAATAGAGTTTTCAAGGAATATCTAGATGACTTTTTAGTGGTATTGATTGATGATATCTTGGTATACTCCAAATCTACGAAGATAATGAAAATCACTTGAGCATTATCTTGAGGAATCTTAGAAAACATGAATTATATGGGATGTTTAGAAAATTTAATTTTTGGCTTCAGGATATTTCTTTTCTTGGACATATTGTCTCTAATGATGGAATTTATATTGATCCTTCAAAGACCAACGCAATCCAATAATGTCCAGCATCGACAAATATAACTGAGCTACGCAGTTTTATTGGTTTAGTAGGTTATTATCGAAGTTTCATCCATAATTTTTCTCGGTTGTGTAACCCATTGACAAAGCTCACACGAAATGGGGTTAAATTTGTTTGGACAAAAGTGTGTGAAAAATGTTTTGAAGAACTGAAGAGAAGATTAGTCAATTCTTCTATATTTACTCTACCATCGGGTAATGATGGGATTGTTATTTATAGTGATGCTTCAAAGAAAGGACTTGATTGTGTTCTTATGCAGAATGATAGGGTTATTGCCTATGAATCATGACAGGTAAAAATTCATGAGGAAAACTATAACACTCATGATATTGAGTTAGCTACTATAATATTTTCATTGAAGATATGGAGACATTATCTCTATGGAGATAAATGTGAGATATATACCAATCACAAGAGCTTGAAGTATTTTTTCTAACAGAAAGTACTAAACATGAGGCAAATGTGATGGCTTGAACTACTCAAGGATAATGATTGCATGATACACTACCACCCGGTCAAGGCAAATAAGGTGGAAGATGCTTTGAGTATAAAGGATCCTGGAGTTTTGAACAAGATGAGAGTTGAAAGGTATCCTATTTTCATGGATCTAGAAAAGATGGATATGGGAATAACCATGGAAGGGGAAACATCAATACTTTTTGAAATGGTTGCAAAACCATCTTTTCTAGAAAGAATAAAGAGTTATCACACCGATGATGAAGAGTTTCAAAAGAAGATTAAAGCTGTGAATGATGGGAGATTGGGTGACTTTGTGTATGAAGATGAAATTTTGAGAATTGGGTAGAGACTTTGTGTTCCCGATATACCTAATATAAAAAGGCAATTGTTGGATGACGCTCATAGCTCCAATTTCTCTATTCACCCTGGGAGCACCATGATGTATAGATATTTGAAGGAACATTTTTGGTAGGACAACATGAAGAGGGAGAATGCTGATTTTTTGTCAAGATGTATTGTTTTTCAACAAGTGAAAGTGGGAAGGTAACAGCATGGAGGAGTCATGCAACCTCTTCCCATACCTGAGTGGAAATGTGATACTATTACGATGGACTTTGTCATGGAACTACCAAATACTCTTAGAAGGAATGATGAAATATGGGTCATTGTTGATCATCTTACCAAGTCCTCACATTTTCTTATTATAAGGGAGGCTTTACCACTTGAACAAATAGAGTTACTATATATTAATGATTTTGTGAGACTTTATGGAGTACCCCTATCGATTGTTTCTGATTGTGATCTACGTTTCACATCAAGATTCTGGAAAATACTTCAAAAATCCCTGGATACTGAGCTTCGTTTTAGCACTACCTACCACACCCAAACTGATGGACAATAAGAACAGACTATTCAATCCTTAAAAGACATGTTGAGATCTTTCCCACTTGAGTTTCAGGGTATGTGGGATCAATATTTACCTCATGTAGTTTTTTCCTATAATAATAACTTCTATTTAAGTATTCAGATGGAACTATATGAAGTGTTATATGGAAGGATATGTTAAACACCAACCTGTTGGGTTGATGATGGTGCAAGAAAACTCATAGTCCCAGAACTGATGGAGGAAATGATATAAAAGGTAAAGGTAATCCAAAACCACATCAAAGCAGCTCAAAGTAGGAAGAAGAGCTATGTTGATAACTGAAGGGAGGATTTGGCATTTCAGGTAGGAGGTCATGTTTTCTTGAAGGTATCTCCATGGAAGGTTGATATACATTTCATTAAGAAGGGAAAATTGAGTCCCAACTACATCGGACCTTTCAAAATTGTAGATCGAATTGGGGTTGTATCTTACCATTTGGCAATGCCACCAATTCTCTCCAAAGTTCACGATGTGTTCCATGTATCACGGTTGAGAAAATACATGCCTAACCCAACGCATTTACTCACCTATGAGGAATTAGAACTGGAACCCAATCGGTCTTATTATGAAGTTCTTGTCAAGGTTCTTGATACAAGATAACAAGTTCTAAGAAACCAGACAACTCGTCTGGTAAAAGTTTTATGGAGAAACCATAAGATGGAAGAGGCAACATGGGAACCCGAGGAACTTATGATGAAGAACCACCAATGTCTTTTTACACAGTAATACTCTAGAAATTTAGAGGAAAAAATTATTTGGAGGAGAGAATGTAACACCCCAAGCTTCTACGATACACTTCTCTTTGAATAATGCAGTAGCATGTGTTGTATGCAACTTCGAGTTCTAACACACCACAACCAATCAAACTAGCCGTTATCAATAGTAATACACAATTTTTAAAATGTTATACATTTTATCTTTCAAAATGGACTTCATTTTTGGATTCGGAATATTGAAATTAGCTTAGGATGTACTTTTGGTAGTTTTATGAAAACATTCAATTTTTGATTAATAGTGAAAAGCACTGAGTTATAATTTAAAATAGAATTTATATTTAAATAATTATTTATTTTATTTTAATTTATTTTATTTGAATTTATTTTATGTCAAAATAGACACAAAATACCTATATATGTTCAATGTAATTAATTGGAGTCAATTTATAATAATTTTAGTTATATAAAAATGTTATAGATCTTTTTACTATCTTTTACCCACCTCCTAGGAGAATTTACAAATTCAGATAAAACCTAATTTTACTACTTTTGTGAGTTAAATTTCGAATATCCGGTAGACATGGTTAATATCAAGGAGTAAAATGTGGTTCAATAATATAAAAATAATTTTTGGGGAATAGTATGTTTTTGTTTTTATTTACCATGGCTAAAAGTAAATAGGGCAGTTAAGGGTAAAAATGATATTATTATTACCCTAACACATTTCCTAATTCTATTGGCTAAGTATAATTCAACCAAAAACAACCTTAGGAATAAAATATGAACCTCTTTGGTCCACTTGGATTAGATTAGGACATTTATTATTATTTAATTCAAAGAAGAGTAAAAAGAGTTAAAATCAATGTTTAATAACTAAAACATTTTTAATATAGAGTTATATATAAGATAAATTTGATTATAAATACTCATTATAAAGGAAAAAATATTTTTTACAAAATAGTATTTAATTTATTATTTTTATACATTAAATAATTTAATTTATTTATGACACAATGGTGATGTAGTAATTACCTAATTAAAGAAATATTAAAATAAATAATTTATAAATACCCAAATAAATGTAATTTGATACTTTTTATTAATTACACTAATTTTATAGGTTAATATTACATAATAGGGTTGGTTAGATGAATTTTTTCTAAGTAATAATGTTTTTATTAGTTTAGAAAAAATAAAATACAAAATAGTGTCAAAATTGACATAAAAGAGTTTTTAAAACAAATATTATATAATTAATTGATATTCTATTCCTAAAAATATTATGTTCAGAAAAAGGACTTATATAATGATAGTTTTATCATTAATTAACCAATTGTGGTTCGCTTGAAAGTATATTGTATATTTATTAACCATATAATACAATAATACATAGAGAGATATTAAATGTCAAACTAGGTAACTAAGAGTTAAATCTAAAAGATAAAGTTAATATAGTGACCCAAACCTATATAAAACCTATTGGTTGAGTGGTTTTCGACCCATCCCCACCTTATCCTTTAAATAATCCACATTGGATTCATTAGAAATGGAAAAAGATTTTATTATAATATAATATTTTTATCTTTTCCTAAGGTGACCCTCACCACTTTTATATAAGGGCACTCTCCCTTCTCCCTAATTAACACCTTAAAATCCATTTGGCACAGCCAAAACCTACCCAAATATCCTCTCAACTTCTCTCACTTAATCCTAGAGGCCATCCATTAGTCAGAAAGCCAACTTAAAGAGACCTTTTGATCAAATCAAAGAAAATAACCCGAAGAAGAGGTAATAATTTCACCTCCATCTTTCAAGTTCCTTTCTTCTTCCACTTCATTTTTATTTGTTTTTTCCATTATAAAATAATAACTACTATATATTCTATATACTGTGATGTTATAATAAATATGGTACAACCAAATTCATTATTATATCTATCCTTTTAATAACATTTCACAGTACGTGCGTACGTATGGCATACCGTCTCAACGTCGTGGTGCAACTGTTATTCAATACATTATTATTTGGATGGGAATAATAATGATGTGTAATTGACATAAATAATAAATATAACATGATAATGATTCTGTATATATGATATACAATCAAATTATTTATTATTTTAATATCAAAAGAATGATATTGTCGCTCGTGCGTACGTACGGATTACAGTCTCTATGAACGCAATAAGATTCATACCCCATTGTATCCATTCAAGACAAATTTTCATTAGGCGATTAAAAATAATGTTTAAATACTAGATATCATTTTGGATATGAGTGAGATACATCCCATCCATAACAAATATGACTTACATAATAATGAATATAAAGGAAAATGAATCCGTTAACACCCGAAACAACGATAATACAAAGATATTATTAACAAAGAAATGTTAAAATATCATATATGAGATCATATTAATATAAATAATTCTTGTATAATTTAATAACAATTATTTGACCATTATAAAGGAGGTTAACCGACCCTCGACAAAAGAAAAGTATAATTTAATGGTTAATTTCACAATCTCATTGTTATCCAAGGTTGTTTTTATGTAAGTATCTAGTGGGACATCTTTATCATCCACATCCATGTTTCTTAAAAATGTATTTCAAAACATTATTACTATTTTATAGACTACGGTTTAAATTCATTTATACCCTACGTTGACTTTTTATAATATGTTTATAAAGTAATCTTTCCTTTATTTTCCAAAAAAGGTCCTTTTTAACATTTTTTACAGAATTAAGGTAAGAATTTCTTTTTTTTAACTTGTACGGCGGGTGCAACTATTTTACGCCATTATAAAATCGTCGAAGCTTCCCTTAAAATCTTTTAAGCATATTTTCAAAGTAAATTTTTTCTTTTATAATTATTTAACTTTTAAATGATTTAAAAAAAGAGATATTTCTCTCAAATTGTTTCGATTTCATCTATGTCAACATCATTTGATGGATTTTAAGCTTATTTGAAGCTGATTTATTATAATAAAAAGCTTCTATATAATATTGAATGTTTTGTGATATGTTTGACTATGGATGTGTTATTTATATACCATTCAAGGTTTATGAAGAAAATATTGGCATTTCTTATGATAGTTTTAATAAGAATGTTTATGTTTTGTTTAAACCTGTTCATATGAAAAATGCATTGGACTTAGTAAGCGATAGGTGGGGCCTACCATAGCTCCTCGATGCATCGGAAGGTCTCATGATACAAACTAGTGTCTTCGCACAAGGCCTTGACAAAATCTTATTTGTAGTCTTGGCACAAGGCCTTGACTATGTTGTTATGATAGTCTGGCATTATTCATTCCATCATTATGAAAGTTGTTATTGATATTGCATGTGATTATTTGAATAATAGAATATCCATGTAAATAAGTAAATGGAATTATTTCATTTCATTTTTGGAATATTATGCATAAGTACATGTTTAAAAGGCTTTTGTTTCAGTTATACATTTCCTTAAATTTTTATGCTTACTTATGATGGTTTTTATATATTGTTATCCTTACTGAGCATCTGAGCTCACACCATTCTATGTTTTATTTTTCCTAGGATGTGAAGAAATATTTATGATTGACCTGTAGGGATAGTCTGAGGGGATATGAGTGTGATCTATGGAGACTATTTTGTTGTAGTTTTTTACTTTGTGATGTAATGTAATACTTATTAATGTATCTAGTACTTCCAAGGCTAAAATACTAATCGGTCTTTCGAGACTTGATCTTTTGTGATCATGCAAATGTTATGTAATAATGCACCGACTCTGGGGAACTGGGGTTGGGTTGTTACATCTAGTAGGAATGAATATGGTAATTAGGCGGTAAAATACCCCAAATAAATTATATGGGTAGAAGTGGAAAACAATTTTTAAATAGAAAATGGCATCATAGATGGTTTGACTACATGGTTAACTAAAACATGTTCCAACTTTGTTGGAACCACCAGACTAGAACATTATGAATTGAACATATTGGACAAATTATTTTCAATAAATTTATTCCAATTGTGAGGTTCATCCCACACACATAATTAAGTCTCCAGGTTTCCTTGAAATCCTACACATTTTGATGAACCATGAAGAAACCTTGAAAATCCCAATATTAAAAACATCACCACTACACATGGGGAACTCATACGGTTTTATATAACTGTATATTAACTATTTGATAGATAAATAACAATAAAAATTAATTTTTAAATCCTTAAACTTCCAAAATATTATATTACTCCAAATTTGTATGGCCCTGTGTTTTTTCAGAGTACAGTTTTTGGAAGATATTTGAATTTTTTTTTCTTTTGGATGTTACACGGGGAAAATAGAAAGTTTCACCTATCATATGAACATTGATAATTATTTTACCACTTATTTGGCCCTAGAATAATTTCTTTAAATAGTACATATGTTTATTGGAATTATGATTCATTAAAAGTTTTCCAGAATAATTAATATTTAATACTCGATGAATTAAATATTATGATTTTAATGTCTGTTCGGTGATATATTTGGAATGGAGCTTCATATTGAGATTATATATTCTATGATCACTCCTGAACATGTATATTTTTCCTAAGTGGGTCATAGACTCATTTTTTTCATCGAGGCTTTCCAGGGCACCATTTTATTTTATTTTCCTTCTTCTTTTATTCAATCATTTCGTCTTCTTTTCTTTATTTTTATTTTCGTTATTTACCTTCCTTAAATATCATATATACTCCTCCCACAACTCCTCCTTCTCCACCATCAAGAGAATGCTATAGGGGGAAAGAAATAAGAATATGTATGTAAAGAGGTTTCACCCTGAATCTCTCAACATGCTAGACTGACATACGGAAACTATGGACCGTATGTTTGGATGGAGCTTCTATGGTTTCTTCCCAAATGTATGTAACTGTTATGATATTAAATAAATCCAACCTTAAATTTTTTCTTTCCAATTTTAGATCCCTTTTATGCTTTTTAATGGACCCTAGTGTCCATATATATTGATTTGGTGGTGAAAAATAGGTGTTACAAGTGTTTTTAAGGATTTATGTTCGGGAAAATCATAATATACAGTTTGTGATATATGGTGACATGTTTTGTGTCCTTATCATTTCGATATTATGATTTTTTTCAACGTAAAATATGTGTAATTGGGTGTACACTCTGTTTAATAGTGCAGGAATTCCATGTAATGGGTCTGAGTCATTTATCTTAGTACCTGACGAAGGCTTCCCATTTAGGTACACACAGATGCGTAGAGTATAGGGATAGACCCTATGTGAGTCACACACCTTTTAGAAGTACATGTCCAAGCCAGGTGAATGACCATGACTAATGAGGTCCACAAGTAGGTACCCCTTGTCGGGTACATGTCATGTACACATTTAACACATCGTGTACCTGGGGCATTTAAACACCCAATCTAGCGGGCCTACATGCCCATGAGGGCTTTGAGAGTTCATGTTGTCTATCGCTGGGGATATATTGTGTATTGAACCCTTTTAACACTTCTTGGGGTTTTCATATATGTTTTCCTAGGAGTCATAATATGACCCATTAGTAGTCTTCTGTGGTTATTTGTTTGTTTAGATTACGATGGTGAAACCCTTATGGAATTTTGGGCTCCTATGTAGGATTTCATGCTTTTTATAAGGGAGAGTTTCTTTTTATGGTAGTTTAATTCAGTGTCTCTTGAGAGTTAGAACTATTATCAGATGAACTATGATCTATCACTCATGACCTATGCCTTTGTACCATTTCAATGTGGATGTTTCCCTTGTGAGAGGTTCCCTCTTATCCTATGAGTCTATGAGAAACGTTCTTATCAGGGATACCTTATTGGATTTATTTGTTTCAGTTTCAGCATAGAGGATCCCATGTAGGATTCTTCTACATTCGATCTATTTACCATGGATCCCCTAAGGGATGTCTTTGCTTACGAGGTTATCTAGGGAGTTCATTGTAGGATCCCTTTACATGTGTACCATTCTGTGGAACCCATGTACCATACCAATACTTATTCTTTTTGCCTTAGGTTCCTTTGTAGGATACCTTTTACTAAGTACCATTTTTATGATCCCTTAAAGGATGACTCAATTTTATTTTCATTATAAGATACCATGTTGTATTCCACATTTACCATTTTTACTAAGGATACCATGTAGGATTTTTTATCGTGTTTTACATTAGGGACCTAGTGGGTTCCACTTTGTGTGAATAGCCTTGAGTTATTATGTCAGGTTCGGGTATAGATAGTAGTAAGTACCACCTTAGATCATCTGTCGATCTTTTAAGACCATGTGTCGTTGTGAATAGTACTAGGTTGGGTGTTTAGCCACCATCAATGTTTTTCGTTATGCTTTAACATGTTTATTACTTATGAAACGATGTTTACTAGAAGAGATTCATAGTTGGTTGTTTCCTGAACCTAACATAAGGCATCTTTATTTCTCTTTTAGGACTCCCAGATGTTCTTCCAGGGATTCAACGTCAGAGCCTGAATTTTTGGGATTTATAATGGTGTTTCATGGAATCTAGATGTTGAGCCTTACATCATTTATATAAGATGCATTGGACTTTTCTAAATCCATTAATCTAGATGAATTGTATACCATCATTAATACTTTAATTTCCATTATATGAATTTATTGTATCTTATTATAAGCCTGATTACATGTATTCGTATTGTTGGAATACCTTGGTGGACTCAAATGATAGTTGATTATTAAAGTGGATGCCTTGGATGAATTCTTCAGATCCTGATTCCTTTAGTATCCATGGATGTTTTACCCTTGGATATTTATTATGGTAGTGTATGCCTTTTATGAGTATTCTCCTTTGGTATTTATTTCATAGGATTCATTGAGTTCTACTACCCCTTGGATCCATCATTCCTAAGCTCACTTTGGACATGGTATATTGACTGGCTCATTAGACTCCACTAATGTTATTTCCTAATTTCATAAAGATTCTCAAGGGACTCAAAAAGGATTCATTGGTCTTCTATACCTTGGATCTATCCATTTTTGGCCTTAAACATGATTATACATTAATTTCGTGATGGATGTAATAAATTTGATTAAACTAACTAGAGTGATGGGGATTCCTTGTTCTTTATAATATGGATCTGGAGATTATGTTTTGAAAAATTATTACTCATTATAGGTCATATTTTGTTGCAGTGACATTTTTTCAGGATAGACCATCGATATATGGTATCCTTCCCTACATTTATTAAATGTGAGGACAAGTGAACCCAATCATATGAAAAGTATCCCCCTATGGGGACTTAGCTTGCTTAGATATATTTCTTGAGTTCCCTAAAGAAGTTATATATTTGATTGGGATTACAGAACCATATATCAATCTAATGATACATGGTTTGAGTGGAACAAATTCAAGCTCAATTCCCTTGCACATGATGTTCTGGTTATCAATATTATATACCCAAGGATCTAATTCTGTTTTTTATGTAATTTCATTCATTTAAACATGAATATTAGTATTTATGTATATATGTGTAGGTATGGGACTGCACATGTATATATATATAGATATTTAAATCCATAGTGGCGCATTACCAGTTGGATGGGATTATAGACTCGGGTTTGACTTTGATTTCATGTTGAGTTTTTACTTATCATTTTAGTCGTGTCCCAGATAGGATGAGTGGTTTTCTATTGAATATGTTTATAGCTGAATATTTGATTGGTTCATTATCTCAGTGTCCTATTGATATTATTTTTCACCCAACAATGTAAACCATGGTGCATGAGTATAATTTCTATCTACATTTGAGGATGAGTAGGAGTTAAATTTTTGAATGTAATGAAACCTAAGGTTCCATGACAAAGTAGAGCTACACGTGTGGGTTCTTTTTATCTAGATTTTGTAGTTTGATAATATATGGGGAGAAGGTATGTTGTCTATCTTGGACTTATTATTAGAGACCTATAATTTTATTTCAGTTTCATTTTTACTCCTATATATTTATGGTTGGCCCTTTGGGTGACCAGTATTTTATGTATGACAAAGTTTTTTTGGATTTTATAGAATTTTCATTTATTATTACAGAATGATTGTTTTAGTTTGTTTAGTTCTTACATAGTATTGTTTATTTTCTATTTTTTTATTATATTTTGATATTTCCATTTTCTCTTACTCTGATATTGGGGTATATTCTCCCCACTATCACACCGTAGGACATTGCTTCTAGTCAGAATCCACTAATATAGGAGAAGGTGCTCTTGAGTCCTAGTAACCCATAGGCTCGGGGGTTCCATTTTAGTGACATCTCGGTTAGGAAATTATAAAGTGGTATCATTTTCCTCCTTACCTTGGATATAGTATTTTTTATATGGTAGAAATTAGTATTATGAATGTGTTGTAACCATTGATGGTTATCATAATGGTGCATTTAGAACACTTTCTTTGGTTAAAATTCTAAGTTTTCCGATAATGGGATTGTTTTTTCGATCCACAATGTTATAGTTTTATATTGGTTTCACCATAATATACTCACATATTGTGAAAAGTTTTTGATTTTTTAGATTTATTTCTCTTTTTTATTTGAAATAGGTGTGATAAAGATGTTGAAACATGGTTGGAAAAGGAAAGATGCATCTCATACATCATACTGAGCATGTAATATTCAGATCATATAATCTTGATAGTTTGATATTTTTACACACAACAAATGATTATTAAATTGGGAATTCATAATTATATGTTTTCATTTTGAAGGAATGTTATGTGGATATACATGAAGGTTCTTTCTTGTGAGGCTGATGACTTATTCCTTGTGCATGGGTGGTACAGTGGCCTCCATAGGTATGTATAGACCATGATTCTATTCTATTTCACCCCTAATTGGATATTGTTTCTCTGTTCATGGTTACCTAATAGGATCTCTAAGTTCAATTCCAATTTGTACTAGGAATTCACTCATGAACTATGCCTCAAGGGGGTATTATCATATGTGTATTCCCATTTAGTGTCAATTTAGTTTCTCTTTTATGTTGGAATCATGACCTCTAGGGTGAAGATTCTTATGATGGTGTTTAGAGAAGATTAGATCCCTTTTAGGCCATGTTTCCAATTAGAAACCACATATTCCATTTTTATCTTTACCTTCTTTAGAGAGGTTTTGTCAATTTTCCTAGGTGGTTAGACCTTTTGACCTAGTTGTGAGGCTTTTATGAAGGTCAAGGTAAGAGAACTATAGTTTCTCAGTATTGACTTAGACCCTTGTAGGTTGAAATTATTTTTGATTGAGGGAATACAACGTAAATGGTTTTCCCATAATAATAATGCCTATTTATGCATTTATCTTGGTTTTACACTCGTTTTTTGATCGAGGCACAACAGGTGTTCACATTTTTTGTTATAGGAATGTTGATGCCTTCATATTTTGATAATCACCTTCGATGATTCTGTTTTTTGAGACTGGTTTCAATGGGAATGACTATTAGGATACGTATCATGATCGACTAGTGTTTCCACTATTTCTAATGTAGTAATATTGAGGGTAGAATTTCATCATTGGAATGATGTTCGGTGATGGGAGGTAATGGAATAAATCCTTGAACATGTGAGTTGATCAATTTTGA
Source organism: Viscum album (assembly GCA_963277665.1). Taxonomy (NCBI): domain Eukaryota; kingdom Viridiplantae; phylum Streptophyta; class Magnoliopsida; order Santalales; family Viscaceae; genus Viscum; species Viscum album. Next base: position 830,360,143 of record OY728159.1, on the reverse strand, counting down.
AGAGAGGTTACGTGGGAAAATCTATTTTAATGAGATATATGTTTCAAGTTACATGGTTTGTAAATCCGTATAATGGATGAATTTCTAGAGTACATGAAGGAAGGAAAATGTACATGTTGTTTGCGCACGGTATAATTTGAACCTAAATTGGAGAGTGACCCTGATGGGATCCAATGACCAATGGTTTCATGATTTTCTGTGGGATATATTTCTCGATAGTTTTGGTTAATGGAATAATGTACCATAGAGGTAGAATTCATGCTTTATTTGAATAAGGGAATGCTATTTTAGGAGACATGGTGTTAGATGTTGTTAAATGAAAGTTAGCATGTTGTTGTGAGCATGGATCAGAGAGAGTTGTACATTCCAACATGTAGACTATTTTTTTTATCGCATTAGAAACAATAATGATTTATCATGACTTCATTTTTATTATGATGAATGATATTCTTCCCTCTGTTGAGCTCCTTTTTCTTTTCAAATGTCCTACCTCAATTGGATATAGAAAACTGTTGAGGTTTCACATAAGGAGAAGTGTAAGGTGGTCTATATGGTGGGGGAGTTCACCATTTTCGATTTGAGGGTGACAACATTGGAATCGAGTAGAAATTTGGTGTTTTCCATGAGCATTTGGGTACATAACATTATGTTGACATCATGATGATGGTATTCATATTGTGGGGAGTACTAGATCGGTCACAATTAAAAGTATTTAGTATATGAGACAATTTTTTTATATAATACTGGTCATTGGAAAATACAAATGGATTTTTGTTGAGATTTTTAGGTTGAGAGAATGGATAATAGTCTTTTCAAAAGGATTATCGTGGACGAGAAGGATTATGTTGGGGTGATTTTTAGGAATTGTGTGTTTCCATACACCAATTTTGAACAGAAATTATAATTCTTTCTTTTGGAATCTTATATGGGTTAAAACAGTACCATCCCCCAAATGATGACCATGGATAATTATCATAACTACTCCGTTGTTCCTGGAATAATGTTTTTATCCTAGGAAAAGAGTTCAAGGTAATTCTAAGCTATTGGAATTTTATTGGAATAATTAATATTTAATATTCAATAAATTAAATATTGAATTTTTCATAAGGGTTCATTCTATGAAATCATCTTATTTGAGGTTAAAATTAATTTTATGTTTCCATTTTGATTCATTAATAGGGAGTTTTTCTTATTCAAATCATAATCTTGATTTGGGACCTTGGGCTGGCTTGGGCCCCTTTTTCATTTCTTTTACATTTTCTTCTTTTTTTCCTTTTCTCTGTTTTCTTGGTTCCTTATCTTGTACAATCCTCATACGGATCTATCTTCACCAATAGTTAAGAAATAAGTTTAGTGGGAGAAGTGAAGAGGGTAAGGGATATAGTTTTGTGCTACTGTTATGCTCTTGATATGATGGACTGATTAATAGAAACTGTGGATTGCAGTTTTGGGTGAAGATTCAGCGGTTTATGCCCAAACGTAGGATATTTTTACGATTTTCAATAAATCACCCATATATTTTATGTTTCCAATTTTAAATCAATTCTATTCTTGATAATGACCCATAGTGTCCAGGTCTGCTAATTTGGCAGGGGAAAGGGTGGTTTGGGGTGTTTAGATTGTTTTTTGTTTAGGAAAACCAGGCTACACTATGTGTGGTTTAGGGTGACACGCTGCATGTTGTTCATATTCATAGAATATGATGTGTCTAAAGTACACACCATGTACTAGGGATAAAAAACTATTTATTGTTTCTAAAAAATGTAGCCAAGTACCCGACCAGGTCTTCTTGGGTAGGGGAACATAACCATATGGAGTACACTGCCAGACCATGTGTGGGTATCTTTCTATGTAGAAATACATGGTCGGACAAGGTAAATGGTCAGGTTAGTTGAGAGACATAGAATGGTACCCCATGTAGGGTACACATTGTGTACCCATTTAACAGAATGTGTAATTGGGGATTTTTCAACCCCATGATGAAGGGATTACATCCCTGTGAGAGTATTTGGCAGTACATGTAATGTACCCATGGGGACACACTGTGAACTACCCCTTGTAAACCTTCATGGGGTTTTTATATATTTTCACCCATGATTTGGAATTGGTACTATCAGTAGGTTTTTATGAGTGTCTTTTTATGTATATTGTGATGTTTAAAACCTTGTGGTGTTTTGAGACTCTTATGTGGCATTTTGGGATTTTCCAAATGGAGTGTTTCTTCCTCAAGTAGTTTAATTCAGTGTCTTATGATAATGAGAACTCTTCTGGGATGATCCCTAAGCTATCACTCAAAACCTATTACCTTTTTTCTTTTCCATAAGGACTTCTCCCTTGTGAGATGTTCCCATCTTGACTGGGGTCAGGAAGCCAATTTTTATCAAGGATTCATTGTAGGATTTCTCCTCTTCCATTTTATCCTAGAGGATCCCATGTAGGACGCCTCTATCTTATACCTGTTTACCAATGATATCTCGAGTGATGAATAAGATAATGATCAGATCTATAAAAGTTTTTTGTGGGTCCCTTTACCTATGTACCTTTTAAAGGATACAAAGTATGAGTTCTCTACTTTGTATGGTGTCTTGAGGGTCATGCATACGAATCCTTCTCTTATGTACCATTTTGCGGAAACCTTGATGGATCCCTCTATTTAATTTTCATTATAGGGTCCATTAACATATTTCTCCTTTAACATATATCACATGGATATCATTATGATTACAATTTGTTTTATCCTTGAGGGAACCAGTTGGTGGCCCATTATATGACTGTCACTCAGGTAGAACATTTGTTATGGCTAAGGATGGTAGTGTCTGCACTATTATAACCCAGGTCGAACGTGTAATCCCTTAGGGCAATGATAGAATAGTAGGGTTGGGCATTCGGCCACCCTCACTCATCAATTTATGATCTAACATTTTTATAGCTCAAGTATCAATTTTTACTAAGGATCCTCCTTGTTGGTGGTTGTTGAGCCTGACCATAGGCGCCTTTATTTCTCTTTGGGATTCCCATACCTTCTCCCTAGGATCCATCATATGAGCCTAATTGTTTGGAATTTTTAGAGGTTTTTCCTATAATCCATATATTGCCCTTTACATGATGTTTCTGGGATTTCTGCGACATTTCAAATTCCATGGATCGTGATGATTTTTATCCCTTGACTGATACATGGATTTTGTTTGAAGGAATTCCTTGGACATACTCATAGTGTTGATGACTTGTTTTCGTTGAGTGATATATATGGATTAACATTGTATGAATTACTTAATTAGAATCATAGGGTAGTTGATTATGGAAGTGTATTACTTTTATTATTTCCTTTTATCCTGGTTCCATTAAATTCTATGGAAAATTTTTCCATGGATCTACATTATAGTGTGGATTCCATTGATGAGTTTTATCCTTGGGTATTGATTCCATAGAGTGGCATATGTCTTACTACCCCTCTCATCTACCTTTCTTGGGACCGTTTTGGATATGGTCAATTGACATGATCCTTGGACACCACCCATGTCTTTCTAGAGTTTCCATTGATATTTCTCTGGGACTTTTCTATGATAACTTGGCCTTTTATACCTCGGATACAGCTCTTCGCAGTTTGACTCTTAATTATTTTTCATAGGCGTGACGTATGTTATTCATGTGATTACATGTAATATGCTAATGAGTATTCCTTGATCTTGATACAATGAATTCGGACCATTATTTATGACATGTGATTACTCAAAATAGGCCTCAGTTATTTATAGTGGCCTTTTTTAGGATTGATCGTCATTGTATGGCATCCTTCTTTATAGTGTTTAATGTTGGGTATAGGAGAGCCCAGGTGTAGGATGAGAATTCCTCTATGGTGACATATCTTTCTCATATATATTTCTCACATTATATGAAGTACGTGTATATTTATTGGAATTAATTACCCATAGATCAACTTAATGATAAACAGATTGAGTGGTATGACATCCAACTCAATGCCTTTTCACAGTATGTCTAGGTGATCAGGATAACAAACCCATGGATCGAATACTATTTGGTTTTTATGTGATTTCATTCACATACTCTTGAATATTTACATTTCTGTATATATGTGTTGTTATTTGAATACACATTTATTCATATATATATATATATATATATATATTTATATGGACATCCACAGGGGAACTTACCATGTTGGCTGTTATTACTAAAATGGGTTTGACTATGGTTTCACATTGTTGTATTACATATTTTTTGAGTTGGGTCTCAGCCTGGCTTAGTAGTTTTCTATTACATACACATATAATATCATATTTTTTGGTTTATCATCAGTTTTTTCTATTGAGATTATTTTTCACCAATACACATGCACCTCAGTGTAGACGTATTCCTTATGAATTATTTTCAGGATGAGAGTGAGTTTCTTGGTGGATAGGGCCGACGCACAGGCTGTTATAATCAAGTGGACCTACCCATGTGGTTTCTTTTGATTGTTCCAGTGCAGTTCAATACTGTATGGAGACCAGGTATGTGGTCTTGCGTAGAGTTGTCAGTAGACCCATGTAATTTTGTTTTTGTTTAATTTGTATTTGTTTATCTATATCATCAACCTAGTGGGTGACTAGTTTTGAATGTATGATATAAATTTTTGTGATTTTATTTCATTTTAATATATTGTTACATCATGTACTCTTTCATTTTTTACTGATCTACAAGTTTTTTTACATTATATTGTGTATGATACATAGCTATTTCAACTATTTCTTACTCTGATATTATTAAAAAGTCACCCCACTATCACATCATATGCAGTCTCTTCTAGTTAGTAGCCTCTAGCGTATGAGGAGGCACACTTGAGGATCAGTAACCCAATGTCTTGGGGAACCATTTTAGTGGCATTCGGGAAAAGACATAACCAAAATAATAAAAAAAATATAATAATAGTGACATGGGGTGTCACTGTTTTCTCCAGCATGTCACTTTCTATTGCTATAATTTTGTTTTTGAAAATAGATGAAAAGAAAAATTTAATACCAAAACTCTTAAAAAAGTGTTGGTAGGGTTGATGATGTTTCACACCGTGTTGTGGGACTAGAGAACCCTAGAAACACACAAATCCATTAATATATATACCCAATAATAAAAAAACAACAAATAATCTCCAAGAATAATATAACATAAAACCATAAAACATAGAGCTCTAATATAATATAGACATGTTATAGGTTCCTAGAAATATTATAATTCTTCTAATGTTTTGAGAAATGTGACATGTATTCCCAAAGTATAAACAAAAAAAACAACACTATCACTATAAACCCAATAAAAAAAATATTATCCTCTATAAACAAATATATCCATATGAGAGTCGACCACATATTCCCATGGATGAATGGCCAAAATTATATAAATGATCACAAAGAATCATCACCCAATCTACCACATTATGCAACACTTAAATTAAAAATATACATCAATTGAAAACATTCATCAATGTAAAAAAGACCTACACACTGACCATGGGTAAAAAATGCGTAGAAGGGTTGATCTAAGACCTAATACCAAGATCCCTATATCATGGTGAATCGAAAAAGGTATAAACCAAAACTATTCAGTACATAATAAAAAATGGTTCGACATCCTTTCCAGTCACCCGAAACACCAATATAAGGCCTTTCAATATGAAAAATATAAAATCACATCCATAGAAAATGTCACATGAAGTCTTAAAAATAAAATATTGAACACCAATGAATAAAAACAACGATTATAATGAAATCATTTCAAATGTGGAACAATAAAATTATCATATAATGAATCCAAAAGAAATATGATCAAGTTCCCCAATCGATTCTAATCTCATAGAACAAAAATAAGTAATATGAATAATCATCGTGATTGAGTTTACATGTTAGATGAAACCACATAATTTAACGTGTAGTATGTCTTAAATAAATGTGGCCACTTAATTGTCTAAAAGGAACATTGATCACTATATAAGGGAGTAGGATGACATAATAGGTCCCAATGGGAAAAAGGTTCTAGCTCCACCACTCCATTCCATATTTAAGAAGAATAAATTAGTAAAATGTTTAATTAATACATGATAATAGGATTTACTATATGTTTAATCCTTATAAAATAAAATTTCAAATTATCATAAGAAATTTTTGGGGGACATAAAAAAGTACCCCAAACCTGAATATATCCTAGTCTTTTTTAAAAACTCAAATACAATAGTGTCAACACAAGCCAAAGACATACCCAAATGCATGAATTCACGAAAAAAAACTATATATAAAATCATTTTAAAATTAATACACTTTATTTATATCAAAACATTTTCATAAATACTATCAATCTCATGTTATAAAAGAATTTAGGATTTAAAAAACAATTCAACGCCATTATTATTCATTTCACTTCAATAAAAACTCATGAAGGATCTCTTTATTTAAAATCACTTCTTTTCAAAAATAATACCAAAAAATATTTTCAAAATTTAAATTATATTAATAGAAACATTCACCTTATTGAAATTTAATCCCACTCAAAATTATCGACTTTTTTATTTATTTCAAAAAAAATCTATATCAGTTCATTTATTAAACCAAAACACTTCATAAAGTTATGTTTGATTTAAAACCATTTATATGGAAACACGCATTTATTTCAAATCATTATCATCATTTAAATTTTTCCTTTTAGTTAATTCTACCCAAATCCAATAATGAAATAAAACACTTTCTATCTCACTTGTTAGTGAAAATAATATCTTAAAAATAAACCAAAACACATGGTTCTGAAAACCAAAACACTTCATAAAATCCCTAATTTATTTAAATATAACTTATACAAATAATAACAAGAGAGTAAGGCTCATAAATTTTATAATATGTCTTGATCCCCAAATTATTTTTTTCCCAATACTAAAAAAAATTTCATAAATAATTCACCTCACAAGATCTGTGTTTCCATATAAAAATTTGTTTTCTCAAACACAATACAATGTTTTTAAACTTTCATCAAATGGAAATACCTAATGAATTAATCAAAACATCACAAAAAAATAAATTAATCCTAAAACATACTTACTTGACCACATTACAATGGTATTCACCATTAGATCCATCTTTCAGAAGAAATGGAGGTAAAATAACACATATAAAGGGAAAACAAAACTATGCATAGTTTTACAGCACATGTTGAAAAGTTGTGTGCCAACATTGAAATAGCTTCAAATATGTATTCTAAAAAATATATACATTTGACATATTGTTTTTATACCATCTAATCTAACAATATTGTTCTAATTCATCGTCCATTTTCACCCCAAATATAACTAGTATACTGAATGGGTATTAAAATTCCATTATCTCACATTCTAATACACAAATAATAGTTATAGTTAAACTGAAATTCAAGATTCTAATCGTGACTACCCCTGGTAACATGAGGATTATGGTGAGAATGAAATATTTAGACGCTTCCTACACCTATCACTCAATTCTTTACATCTGTATCTCCATATTTTCTGATTCCCCATATACTAGTAATTATATTAATTGACACAGGACATTAAAAAACCTAACATATGATACCTTTTCTAATTGAACAGCCTGATATGATCAAACATGTCACATAGACCAACTCTTAATTAGTCCCAATGGTTATTAATATTCTCCATGGGATAGATAATAGTTCATGGGTATTAAGAAATCAGACATATAATCTTTTATACCGTCATAATAATAATAAAATAAATAAAGATAACTTTTATAGGAATACATCATTGTGCACCCCTATATCACACCATTAAAAAAATGAATCAAATAGTTTTAATATAAATTATGCAAACAAAAAAATCTTACTAAATAGTAATTTTTAAAATAACTCATAAATAAAATAAGTCTATAAATAGGTAATTCTAAAAGTAAGGCCAATTCTATAAACACCGGTTCAAAACAATCAAAAAAATGAATACTAGAACATTATCAAACAAATTCTTTTAACCCATAGTCACACACCACATCCCATATCGACCATCATCAAATTAACTAAGACACATCTCCCAAAAGAGATCATACATCAAAAAATTAATAATAAAACATGATATTTTCCTAAATTCATTCATTTAAATGGGTCTATGAAAAGAGGCAACATTATGATTTCACCAAAGTGATATTTTAATTCATTTAATATCACATTTCACTAATTTTATAATGAAAAATAAATAAATAAAGGTTTTTACATGAATGTAATTTATAATGAAATAAAATTATATAAACAATTTTACTAAACACCTCTTATTTGAATGAATATGGGATAATCAAACAATATTTTGTTAAAAAAAATAAGGGACCGAGGAATACATATAATTTTTTTTTGAAAATAATATCAAATACATTTATTATCTCCTAAAACAAATATCAATAAAATTTATTTGAAAAATGAATCAATTTTAAATTTAAATATCCCTTTTTAAACTATTTTCTGTAAAATTATATAAAAAAACCAAAAGTGAAATGGAACATCAACACAAAAAAGAAAGATGATAACACTGAGGTAGAATTGAAAATATGATTCAATAGAAGTTATAGAATCATATAAAAAAATCCAGAGTTGGAGGATTCAAACTGTGTAATTAAATGTACCTATTGTGCAGTTTGAAATAGAAACTAAATATCAAGATAAAATAACATGGTTCTAATATGAATGATACTTCACCAACCATATGGGAAACATAAAATAATATTGGTCAATCATAGAAGAAGTTAATAAAAATACCTAATGGGTTACCCTCTTAGTTATAGTAATAGGTCATCCCCTAGTAGAACACAATGATACCACGTTCGCTAGAAAATTTCTTAATCTATTCTAGCATGGAACTCATCTAGTTATTATTCTTAGACACCTAGTCTTCCAATTGAATAAATAAATATAATGTTAATATAAATTTATTAATGGAATTAATGCCAAAAATAAATATTAAAAATATAAAGGTAAGTCCCACAACACCCTGAAACACGTCATAAGAATATACCATTATCACCTCATTAATATCCCAAATTACATACACCATCCCCCTCATGGGATAAATTTTATATAAAGAAAACCCAAAAACAAGGGGCATAATTGAGGGCCTTATGCTCATCATGAAAATTCCTTTTATAAAACACCAAATGTTAATTTTAAAAATTCTTTTTATAATTCTTTTTCAATTTCCAAAATTTTAAATAAATTTTTTAATTCATGATTTTAAAGAGGTCCATATAGTACCATAGTTAAAACCTATTGAAGGATTAATTTAATTTTTCATTCAAATAACTTGAAAGTGTGTAATTGTACATTATGTTGGTAATATTCCTTGAAAACCAATATTTTCCCCATTCCCATACCCAAATGTGGTCAAAATCCTTTAATAAAAAAATATACTTTAAAAATAAATATAGAAATTCTAAAAAACACTTTGCATTCAACATAACCTTATAAATAAAGAATAACATTAAATAATATGTATGTAAATATATAAAAACTCCAGAATATTATAATATCTAATATGAATACAAAATATATATTAAAATTAAAAGGAAAAGCCATTAGAAAACATGAATATCCCAATAATGTATCAATTAATGGGAATTCCTAAAAAACCATCCCCAATACAAGAAGAAGTATGTTTTAATGAATCTTCATTGATGTTAAAGGAATGATAAAGAGATAAATCATCCTATTTAAGCACTAAACACACAAAATACCATTTTAAAAGCATCCCAAAATCACTAATCTCATTAAAATATCCCAATAAGTTCATGAAATAATATACAACTAAGAATGATTGGGTGTAGGGGATTAAATATTGGATGAATAAGGAGGAAACGTATGTTTAACACAATAATATATGATAAATTTTATATGAGGAGGGTTTAAATCAAATGTGCCACTTCTTAAACATGATTTTAATTTTTTTTAATGATGTGAGATATTTTTTTCGATGTTTAGGTTGAGTTTATAGTGAGAATTTTTGTGTTTTATTGATTTTTAGTATCTTTTTATTAATGAATGGTTAGTATTCACGTTTTGGGGTAAAACTATGTGGTCGGTGAATGTGAGGGTGTTAACAATTTATTTTGTTATTTAGTTGTTTTTATAGAAATTTATGTACAAAATTTATCCCAAACAAAGTTAGGAAAAGGAGTAAATATGTGGATTGTTGTTGGTTTCATGGGAAAGGATCATGTCTTGCAAATGGTTAGTATAAATAGTGAGATAATCATGTGGGAGGATCCACAATTATGAAAAAGAAAATTTGAATAGTTGGTTTATAGTTTCTTGGATTATGTGGTGATAACATCCAGTTTCCCATTCCTTCTATAATAATGAATATGTTTGGTACACGGTTCTTTAAACCATGTTTCCAAACCATGTGACATACCTGGATTCTTAAAAACATGTAATTTATATTTTCCACACAAATTTTTTAATATCATTCAACCCCTCCACTCTTTGTTAGTTTTTGTGCTTAATGGGGTCTCGCAAACCCTCATCACTATGTTTCTATTCAACCACTGATATGTCCTCAATGTTCCTAGGTTTCTTTCATTGCTTTTGGTAAAATTTATCCATTTCATTCATTTATCACTTTGTTTCATAGATTTTATTAGTGGGGTTCCATCTTGGATGAACCCTATATTTTCGGTGAGATTATGTGGGTTGGTTATTTTTATGTTTGGGTGCACATTTTGTCTCATGGGATTTGTTATTCATTATCTAGATGTTTCACTACATTCAAAAATTATTAAGTATGGTATTTACATCCATTTGCTTTCTGGAACATCCTATTCTATTCGATTTTGTTCATAAATAAATTTGATTTTTTTGTACATGATTGTAGGGTTATAGTTTGATTCATTATTGTTTTTTCATTTTGGTAAATTGTTGAGAATTGGATTTTAAGGGGTTTATATAATTATACCGACTAGTATAAGCATGAAAAAAGTTTTATAAAATTCCAATTGGCCTTTGAAAAATAATATGAGAGTTTTGAGATTTTTTTACCTTGTTTGAGATGGGTTGTATGGTGAAATTTTAATTTGGTTGTTAAATGTGGGTAATGGATCCTATTTGAGGTTTGGTGTTTTGGTGTGGACCTTTGAGTTTTGTTATGGAACTCTTATTGATTTAATGGTTCAATACATGGGAATTTATATGGTTTTACACATGTATTCTAGTAAATGTGGGTGTTTACACAAGTTCACTAGGTTCATAAAATGGATATGAACACATGAATATAAATGGTCTTCCGAAAATGATCAATTTTGAATCCTATGTTTTTGAAACACCCCTTCCTCATTTTATTTCCATTCTCCACTTTATCTTCCCTATTGATTTTTAAAAACTTTAAATGTATCATAAATGGTTTCTTGGATTCTAATTAATATCAAATGTGTTTTCAAAATGTGTAATATAAAATATGGAATGTTTTTAACCTTCAGATGTAATTTATAATCTAGATGAATTTTTCTCCTATTTGGAATATTCCAATAATAAATTATATTTTTTACATTGATTTTGGAAATAGTTTTTAGAAGAAAGGTGAGCTCATTCTAATTTCTTTCAAATTTATAAATGTTAAGTCCTAGTTGGTACTTTGGAATGTTTTGAAAATAATTTTTAAGCCCATGGGATATGTAGTATTTGTTGTAACTTTTAAAGGTTATAAGTATTATGAGAACTCATATGGACATCCTTCCAATGAGAGTTCATTCACATTGTCAATGTTAGAGAATGTAAAATCCATTCAAAGTTGAAACTATTGGTTATTCTAATCATGTGATAATATCATCATAATAATGTATACTATTATCAACAGATTCGTCAGCATCATCTGTAGGATCGAGTGATGATTTATTTTTATTCCCAATTTTATGCATTAAACCCCTAGATATAGGATAGGCTATGTGATATTTTCCATTAGTGTTTTTATTTAAGAGAAAACAGTTTTCTTATTTACAATAGAGCTTCACCAAATGCAATCATGTGGGTATGAACAAAGTTATTCCAATGATTACATAGACGGATGTGTATGAAATTATCATTATTAAATATATTTGAGTCCTTAAATTATTTTAAATCAATTTAGTTACTTTCTGAATTAGTATTTGACTACTCATACTTGTTCCATTTCCCTTTATTTTTAGCTATGTTTTATTTACAAAAAAATTTATACACTATTCATCATTTCTTTTCTCTCATTATTTTTTAAATTTGTTTTTTGATTTCGTTTTTCAATTGGGTTTTAAAAATTAGTGGTTTATATAGAACTAAAAATATTTAAATCCTCATTTTATAATTGTACATTCAATTAGTGCTTATGTAATATTATGGGAAGGAACATGTATGGATTATATAGTACTTACCAAATTAATTATTGTATTCTCACACCCTTCTTATTTCACCCATAATCAATAGACTTGATCTATTTTGAAGGATTGTATTTTTTAGGGTTTCTTATAGAGAGGTTTAGATTTAGGGTTGGTAGTCACTAAAAGGTCGCATGGATAATGATTTGGGTTTTATTTTGGTATTAGTTTTTATTTTGGTCATCATTTTTGGTTCAACTACTATTACTTCGCACATTGGTTCATTATTTATTTTTATTCATTGATCTATTGATTCTCCTGTTATTATATATGCACCATCTATATTTATCTATTATTTATTTATGGTATAAATAATTTTTAGGTTCAGGGTCTTTTATGCGTGGAACTAGTAGAAAACCATGGATGATAAATAACACCTATCATGACTTTTTACTGGCTGAATCAGGTGACCATTTTGGGGTTAACTCGTGCTGGTTCATGAAAAATTGTCATATATGATCCCTTATTTATTTGTGGTATCATGTAGTTTGGAGATAATACTATTGGGAATCTGGATTTTGGTACGGGAAAAGAATCACAACCTCTTACTCATCCTGAGAATCCAAGATTTGATTCCTTTTGAATTTTTTGGTTTTTTTGTTGGTTCTTCTAGATTTCATTGATTTGGAAAATAAAACTGGAATTGAATCGCTGTTATATAGTGAGATTGCATTTAGTAGAGAACAATTTATAGCTTATGTTTATAGTTCAAGATACATCAAGTGAGTGGTTCTTTCACATTAAATGGTCTACTGAACCATGATGTTCGGTTATACATGGATTCTAGTTCCCTATTACAGGAGTTTTTGTGCGAGTTTTGTTTTGGTATGATTTTAGTTGCTGTGAGTGGATTTTTAATAAATAATGGTTGCAATGAACAATTTCATCAGTGGAAATTATTTAATGACATTGATTTATTTCAAAATTGGAATTTCGTGATTGATATGTATTTGAAAAATATTTTCTTATTCTAGAAAGTGAATTAGAGTAAGATAGTTTTGAATTTGGAATATAAGTACTAATTTTTTTGAGGATTATGTTTTTTTCATGTGATTTATTGATTTATGAGTTTTTTTATTGAGAATAATATTTTTTTGAGTTTTGGTTTAATGTTTATTCTATTTTGTTATTTGTGTTATATACTGTTTTATACCTAAAAAAGATACCAGTGGTTTCTATAGAATATATTATATTCGATGTCGATGTCCCGACTACCAATGGAGTGGTGGAGTCATTTTTTTTGAGATCATCCATGTTTTATGTGGTTATTGAAGTCCGTTAGAGGATGTGGAGTGGTTTGAGAAGGTATAAGTGGTTTCCAAATCTTTTTGAACACAGAAATCCAGGATTGTATGATATTTTTAGTCTTTAACTAAAGGTCCTGGATTTCATCAGTGGAATGTGATCATCTAATCGTCATTTTATTTTGGGATGTCTTGGGAAGTGTACAAATTAATTTTATGAAATTGTTTTGACCATAAGAGATATAATTGAGGAATTTGGATGAGTTATTGGGTGATTAGTAAGGTCAATGGATGGTTAATGACTATTTTTATTATTTTATGGAGTTGGTTTCTTTTTCATTGGAGATATAATTAATGGATGAGCTAAAATATCCTTTTTTTTCTAGGATATTCATTAGGAGATTAAGTAGAATATTCGCTCATATGAAGATGTTCTATGGAAGAAGATAGTATATGAGGGTTTTCTATATAATATGGTCCCATATTTATTGCCTATAATAGTAGTATGTTTGTTTTGTCTTAGAACTCATGATAGTTTCCCATTTTTTGGGAGGATTGTTCCAAAAGAACATGTTTCTATGAAGTTTCCTTTATCAGTTCCTACTACATTTCCATTGGATGAATCTTTCATGTGAAATCATTGTGGTCATTTCAGGTATTTTAAACCATCTTACTGAGACCCTTAAAATGATTTTCATTGATTTGGTTATTTGGGTCATTGAGAGAATTTCAGTAAGAAGCATTTCTAGAAGGGGAAGTCATAATTTGATTATGCTAGCACCGAAATTAGGGGTAGAATATGCTTCATGTAACATGAGCTCTATCCATAGGCCATAGAGTGATCCTCTTCACATTTTAAGGAATTTAATGGTTTGGGAGTATTCAACTATATTTTCCCCCCAATTATGGAGTGGATATGATTTTTTTTCTTCTTATTGTAGTTTCTTTCTTTTAGAACATTTTTGTTTTGAGGATCTTTTTAGCCTTGTATTCCATGAAATTTATATAGTTATTCATGTTGGTATATAAATATTTGAATGGTTATCCTTTTTTTATCTATTATAGTTTTTATTTTCTCTCATTTTATATATATGTTAGTTTCTTTTGGGAATGATGAATCATGTTTGGTTTACGTTCTGTTTTGAGATTCATTCAACGGGTTATCCTCATTTTAATAAGTTTGGAGTGGGTTATGTTGTTTCTGGAGGATTTTAAATAGTGGGTGGAACAACTATGGATATCATTGTTTTTACCTCTAGTATTGGTCTGGTGTAACTTGTGGATTTTAAAGGTGAAAAATGGATCATGGTTTTGTTTGAGAATGTTTTGATTTGAGATTGAGAATTGTTCCATATTTTGATGGGTGACTTTACAGCTGTAAACTTTTTTTAATGGGGATAATTTCTATACATGAACCTATGTTTTATTTTTTTTATAAATTTCCTGATTTTTATAATTTTTTAGAGACTTTTTATGAGTTACCGATGCTTAAGTTTTAGTTTTGGAGGTTTCTGGGTTTTTAATCATCATATTGGTTTTGGGATAAATCATGTGAGTGGTCAAATTTTAGGGTGTTCCCAATTTATTTTCATGTTAAATAGTTTATTTCTTAGGGTTGGAGAATTGTTTGGACCAAAATATATAAGATAAATTAATAATAGTGATTCATGTGGTCGGTATTTATGACAAGGCACATGGCTTGCACATAGATAGTAGAAACCATTTTGATTGAATTTGTAAATATTTTCTATTATAAAATATCAACATTTTATGGTTTTATCTTGGTTTCCCATGGAATAAATCCAACACATATATTTTCCACTTCCTTCTACTAGTGTGTACACAATTGGGAAATGATTTGTTAAATTGTGTGGCCAAATCGTGATACTTTCCCTGATTCTTAAAAAAATAAATCCCCTCTTCCCCCTCTGATTTTTGACCCCATTAAACCCTATTCCACTTTTATTATGTTGTATCACATGATGTGGGATCCCAAACCCCTCTCATATGGTTTTGGTTCCACCATTGATGCCTCCTCAAGGTTCCTAGGTGATGTTCCCCTAGTTATTGGTCAATTTTCTCCTCTTCTTCCCTTACACTATTTGATTCTTGTTTTTTTCGTAGTGGGATTATCTCTTTGATGAACCCTTGGGAGAAGGTTATATTTTGGGGCATGATTTGTTTAATGTTAGGGTTTCCAGTGTGTTTATTGGTCTGGGTTCTTCCCTCTCCTAGAGTTTCATTGAGTTTGCACATCATTGAGGTATGTGTTTCAATATATATCCTTTTAATAACATTCCATTGGATTCTTTGTATTTCATAAATAATTATTAAATGTGTTTTCATACATGTAGAGTTTTAATATTAATTATTTTTGTTTCTCTAGGTTGGGAAATTGATTAAAATTATTTTTCAAGGGATTTATATAAATATATTTTTTTGTATATGCATTCATGGTGTTTGATAAAATGAAAATTGTTCTTTGAAAAATAATTTTATTGTTTTGAGATTATGTTTGAACTTATAATTTATTGGGTAGTTAGGTAACATGTGAATTTTGTCTTTAAACATGGGATTTGGTTCTCCTTTAGGGTTTTGTTTTTATGTTATTTTTACAATTTAAATTTTTTGTTTCATTCCAATTTTACCTAAAAGAGTTTCTTTTCATAGGAGAACATTATATCTTAAGAAATAGTAAAATATGCCTTATTCATGGATTTAGGTATGATAAACATAAATAATCATAGATTTATGGTTATACTGATACATATTGGGAACGAGTTGTTGGAGAACTAAAGTTTACCGATGTATGTACTTTCTTTACTAAAGAAGTTGTATTTCATATAACTCCATGATGTATATTTTTCCACTCGTATCTAAATTATATAAAGGAATTTTATAGTATGAAAAGAAAAACTCAATTGATAGGGATGAATTTGTAGATTTAATAAATGAGGGTTAATGTTTCATACCCATTTGTGAATTTGTGAGAGAAAGAAATGTTGTAAAATATCAAATAATCAAGTGAATCCTTTTTGGTTGAATTATATAGAAATCAATTACCACTTCATGAATAATATGGTATATTGTGGTGATAATTCACTAGAATATCATTCAACCCAGGAAAATGTCATTGATATTTTAATGAATCCTCTATATATGAATTTTTTCTAGTACATTATAGTATTACTAGGAGAATATCCTTCATTGGAATCACTATAAGACCTTCATGGATGTTTTAACTCTTCAATTCCATTTAATTTGATTAAAACTGGATAAAAAAGATTATTTCTTCTTGAAAATATAAAGAGACTCTAGGTTCATTGTAAGGTAATCACTAAGGTGGGAGCTGGTTTGTCTTATAAATAAGTGGAACTTGAGGAATTGCAAGCTTCAGTTTGGAGAAGAGTACAAGTGCTGATTACCATTGTTCCAACCATAAAAAGGGGGATATTTACAATCGTATTTAAAACCCCTTAATAATTTGAATTAACAACTGTTAAGATGTGTTGGAATTAATTGATTCATGGCTAATACAGAATTGATCTTTCAAAAATGCATTTATTTATCTCACAATCGTGATTTAATAATATAGTGAGTTGCTTAGATGACCTTAGAATTGATGGAATTTTAATTCATGTTTGTTGATAATATTCAATTTATGAGTTTGGAAATTTTCATGATCTATTCATTTTAAAATCATTTATGGAAGACTTGGAATCACTTTAGTGTTTTCTACGATGAAAATTATTGAAATGACTGATTTTCTTGGGTATATTTTAAATTGTGATGAGAATTTATTTTCACACCCCAACTAGTCTATGGTAGTCCTGCGGAAGTAATACATTACGTAACATAAAAGGTTGGTAGCATTGATTTATTATTATATAGAAAAACATTCATCTCTCATAAGACATATCACAATATTGATGATTTTATTTCAGTATCATGTCACTGATAGATAATGGAGTTCTCATTACAAGGGAGGTTTTGTCGTGGACTTATTGCGATGAAAGAAGAATTTAATTAGACATGATAGGAATTTTTTCCTTAACTGAGTAGGTTATTCCACAATAGTGTATTAGAGGAGTTAAATGATAATTGTACTTCACTATAAAGTTACCTTGCGAGACATATGTTTCATGATTTTATGGGGAGTCATGTGATATTGTCCAATGAGACACCATTTCACTCCAAGATGGTTAGTAAAGAGAACAATACAACAAAATAATGGATAAATCATATATCTAACATTAGTGTTAATTTACTAGT
Organism: Viscum album; assembly: GCA_963277665.1. Lineage (NCBI taxonomy): Eukaryota > Viridiplantae > Streptophyta > Magnoliopsida > Santalales > Viscaceae > Viscum > Viscum album. Next base: position 830,342,220 of record OY728159.1, on the reverse strand, counting down.
TATAGAGTTTTGACTCATGTTATTCCATAAGTAAAGATCCCCAAAAAAATTAGTTTGAATGGTGAATTGGTATTTCTTAAAGAGTTGAGTACATTACATCAGAATTTAACAATCACATTGAAATTTACAATTTTATATATGTTAAGATACATCAAGAAAATTGGTATTTATTTATCCATATATTTTACATATTAGGATCTAGGAAGAATAGGTTTTTCATGATTCAATACATGTAATGTCTATATAATTCATGGAAACTACCCAAAAGGGACATCTATGTGATGAAATAAAGAGAAAAACTATTATTCTACGACTATTCAAAATATCATTTTATAGTATTTTAAGAAGAAGAACATGGATTCACAGAAATTAAAAATTCTATAGGTAGTTTAGTTGTTGTAAGTATAGAATATTTGTTTTTTAACTACTCATCATTCATCTTGTAGTCAGAGATCTGGATAATCCTCTTACACCTCTTCTTGTTCCTGTGATAGTAAACTTAAAATATGATAAGGGGGATAAAAATAACTACACACAAAGTATTATCCACACTATAATAAATGTGGTTAAACCTAGTAAAAAACCGTTGTTTCAATTCCTATTATTTCTTCATCATTATCTAATATAAAAACAACACCAATAAAATTATTTTTCGCATGCGGGTTCTAGGACTAACGTTTTTGTAAAAGTGAGATTTTTTATTTTTAGTAACCACTTTTTTACTCCCCATAGAGTGATGGTATACATTCCCAAGGCTATTAAAATTATTTAATTCCATTATATATACAATGAAGGATTAATTAGAAAATAAATAACCCCACCCAATGAACAATCAATCAAAAAATCATCTAAAACCTATATTAAATAAAGCAAAATACCGCAATAATATCTCCTAAGATTTCTATACTTTTTCATTTAACAATATAATGAATATTCATTTACATTTAATGGGTTACTAACTCCTCTAAAAAATATAGTATTATAATTAATATCCACATCATATAATAATATTTATGTCATTATAAGTGATCCAAATAATAGTCATAATATTATGACACCATCATCATATTTTATCTATATCACCAACACAATAAATCATTTACTTAAATCAATCAGTTTTCTGGCATCGAATTTCATCATCTTTATAAGAATTAGAAGTCAACTAATAATTATTGATAACATCAACAAGGAGATAGTAAATAATCATTAGATATTTCTTTATCAATGTCAACTTCATTATTTTGATTCTATTAATGAATCACACTGTCAGTCCTTATCTACACTATAAGAAATATATGTCTTTAAATTTTATTACTATAAACTTATTCCAACCCAACATAAACCAGATCATATTTGGAAATATATCATTCATCACATTATCCATTACACGTCTATATCATCTATAATGGGTAAAATCCTTACCGTCTTACCATAGTTCACCGTATTTATTCCCATTGTATTTAAAAAATAATATTTATCATTGACAATATTTCAATATCTTATCCACTTTATTTAATAATTATTCTCTCTATTTAATTAATCAATTCTAAATAATTAATTAATATCAATTATAGTATTATTTCATGTCCATTATGAATATTCCACTACATAAATTAATTTTCATTCCATTTAATAGTTATTCATTTCTACTAAAAATAATTCAAGAAATTATATTATCAATAAACATTATCAATATATAGTTAATGATATTGTTCTATAATTTATTTCATTATAAATTAATATCTTCAAAAATAGAGATAATTTTAATGTAATGATGGTTTCATCAACACAGAAGTGATTCCACATCATCAACATAATTATTTCATCAAAGGTTGGAATGAGGAAAAGTAAAAAACACTAATGAGTTATCATTAAACAAATTTGAACATATTAAGAGTTGAAAATTATCTAATTGAAAATAATATTCTAATATACATGAAGAAATAGACTCAAAATTACTCTCCATATATTAATTGGTTATACTATCATCAATATTAGTGTGCAGATATTTAAAATACCAAAAACCCATTAAATTATCCATAATGGATTTGAACACATCATCGTCAAAATCTACATAAACAATTATACAACTTATTCCTAAAAAATTTACGATGTTAAAATTATTCATTAAAAAAATATAGAATGGGTCACCTGAAGTGATTTTGGTGTATACAAACTTTTTGAATTAAAAATCACAATATATTATTGAATAAATCATTATGATATAGTGTCCAATGTGTCATATATTGACCATAAATATTATATTACACCATAACATTATTCATTAGATAACATAAAGGAATAATAATAATAACAATAGTACTAATAACACTATTAATAATCACGGTTGATATAATGAAATAATGATAAAAATAAAAAAATATATTATATTATTATTATTATTATTAAAATATCACTCAGTATATTAGAATATATATAATATAACTAATATAATATATTTATTTATAAAAAATATTTAAAAATGATTATTATAAGATATTTATAATTTTAAATTTTATACAACATTTATAATATAAAATTCATGTATTTATTCTTAAAATAAGTATGAACATTATTAAAAATGGTACATGAGATGCACCCTTTCAGAAAATGTGGAGTGAGGGATAGGTATAAACCACATGGATTTCCATGATTAACATGGAGTCAAAACTATATGGGGTTACATGGTGTGTACGCTATCCCCATGTCATATAAGCGTTATAAAACCTCGTGTCACATTGTTGGTGAATATAACACACATAATGTTGTCATGTACTAAAACATATGGCATATTAGGATTTTCATGGATCTCTCATTATGTTAGTCAACCATGGGAACAAAATTTATAACATTTTGTAACATGAAAAGTTTCCATATCACACAACCAACAAACATATCACTTACTACTGGGGTATTCTATTTTTTTCCCATATCATTAACATCACATTGTATACGAAATTTCATGAAAACAATGTCTCATAAATTTTTTTAGGATCAAAATTATTAAAAAACATGGAAACCAATAATGGAAATTAATTGTTTATGTTATCAATAATTATGAATTAAAATATCACCACATCGATAAAACATGAATGTTTTAGGGCATAGTGGAATAAGAGGGAATGTTTTAAATTTTTTTTCATTTTCAATGTATTATATGCATATAACATGAGGAAAATATTAAAAAAATATCCTGGAGAGAATCATTTAAATTTAATTTATAATTAATCTAAAACATGATTTATCTCAAAAGTGGTAATCCTATCAGTCAAATCCCATTACTACTAATTTGGAATTTTAACATTCTTTAATAATCTATTCAGGGACTCCTCTAGATTATCTATTGGGTCTCCATTAATTTTTTATCAATATTATAGAATCCTCAGATGATTTTGTGGTAATGAAAATTACTTCATGTTGTACACTATTGGTCCTAACAATAAATTTTCTTATTCCCTATTTGTTTTTTAGATGGAGGATGAGAAGATTTTATCACTATTATTAAGATAATTTATAGATCATTAATTCAACAAAACATGTAATAACATGAAAATGATATAGTTGATAATTTATACCTATGATTAAAATGATTGATATTTTTACAATAGACTTTTATTAAATTTTTTATTCTGAGTAACCACCATTTCAAAAAATATTAATATTATTATTTTGATGAAACTTATTAATATAAATATTATTTATCAAATAAATTAGTTAATATAAACTAAAATAATATAATATATATATATATATTAGTTCCATTGGGCCATTAACATGAACCAATTATCCTCCAAAGAATTTATTAAACCTTGAAGAATAAAATATTTTGTCAAATAAATATTATTTATTAAGTTTATAAATAAATATTATATTTAGTAAAATAATGAGTATATATTTATTTAAATACTCTAGAAACTAATTAATTTGTATATTTTAATGTTGTCACAAGACTTCTGAATAAATAGTTTTTCATTTATAACCATGGGAATAATAAAGAAGTGATAAAATTCAACTCATATATTCTAATCATAAAAATCTAATGATTCATTACATTACTTGAATAATTATTATTCGATTTTTATTAATTTCAATATATTTAAATGATATTCTGGATACACTTATTGACTAAGACTCTAGGACCCTTTCAAAGTGTAATTATGATATCATACATAAATTCCAAGATCAACATAAAAAAAACATCATTGAATCTATAGAAAAAAATTAATCCTGGAATAATAATAACCTTCCTACAAATGATACTGTATAATATAATCCCTTTTTCAATAGATATCTCATCAACATGGAGACATGTTTTTTCATCACGCAATATTCTTGATTTATCAACCCTTAAATTTTTGTAATGTACTATTCGACGAACAACCATAGTCATGGATTTAATCAAATAGTTCTTTTTCAATAAAGGGGCTAGATATATATTTTTCCATTAATATGGAAGGGTAAACTTTTTCTTTGTCTTATTATATTAATTTAATAACTCTTATATCATATATAATTTGTGATAACATGCCTCATGAATTTGTTTTCATGGTTTTACTGACATATAAATGTATGTGATTCATTATAAACATTTATATTGATCTATGATATCTAGAATAATATATAAATATTGATATTATAATATAAAAAGAAAACATAAAACAGAATTAATACAAATTGGAGAGTCTATCTACATGAAATCCTTATCTTAGAGACCTATAATTAAATGAAACATCCAACTAATAAATTCATGGATAAACCTAAACTAAATAATTGAAGATGGTTTAGGACAGAAAAAATTTTAGAAGATCTTTAGAGGCATAAGATCAAAGAACCAATTAGTCACCACCCACTGAGACAATGGAAAAAACTTCATGGTAAAGTTCCATAAATTCTAATTTGAAAATAATTTTCATATTAAATTTACATTCTTTATGAATCAATTGATATAATATGCCACTTAAATAATTATAATTACCACAATTTTTATTAAATTTAATGTGAATGGATACATATTTTTTAATAAACAATTTCACACCTAGTGAAGAGGATCTTTAGAAGCGCATAATTAAATATCATAAAATATTCTTTCCCCTTTCATAAAATATTCCTAAAAATTTAGTTTCATAATAACCCAATGCAAAAACAACTTCTTAAAGATTATTTAAGAAATAACCAAACTATATAACTTTTTGAGACACACTTTCAATAGACAAAAAATTAAAAAAACTCATTTGAATATATAAAAAATGCACTCAAGGTGACTGAAAAAAATAAATATTCTCCAATTAACTAATGGAACAAAATAAAATAAAAAAATTATGATAAATAATAGAATGAACCTGGGGATTAATTTAAATCGTGAACATAAATCCCTTAATGAATCCAAAAAAAGACTTAATCATCATGTGAAACGTCCTATAAGTCATGTATCTAGTCATACAACTGGAGACAAAGAACCTAGGCTACCACCACATGACGTATCATTTCATGGTAGTCATATAAAACAAAATAGAATATATCATGATTAGAGAGAACAAAATAAATCCATGGGTCTCTCTATTATACTCTATGACTATAGAGAGCATCCTATTATCATAGTACGTCCAACAGGGTCCTTCCATAGTTAAGAAAATCTAAAATACTGCATACACATAACTATATATCTATTGGTGTACTAAGACTCCCATGAAATTCCAACAATGGTGGTGAGAATAAAAATGAATAATAAAAAATATAAATCATTTAAAATTTCCAACACATCACTTCCTACACACATTCATGAAAAATATTCTTTCACATCCATGAATAATATTTTTTTAATAAGATACATCAATATAAAAAACCCTTAATGGAATAAAAATCCACAATTGGTCTATAAAAATCACACAAGGCTCAATGTGGAGATCACCCAATTTAAAAAAATATCATTATATAACTGATAGGTTTTACAAAAGTGTTTTCGAATCTAATACCTATTCAAACCATTTTTAAAAAAAGATTTAAAATGTACATGAAAAAAAATTATCAAATCACACTTCAATCCCAATTTTTAATCCCCGAACACAAACACAAATTTTTCATTATAAAAATTCAACCATTGAAAAAGAATAAAACCGGTGTCGAGAACCCTTTTATAGTACCAAACATCCTTTTTTAAATAATTTATAGTAACCAAAGGATATGACATTATTAAACATTTAAAATAATGATAATTGTTCTCAAACAAATTTAAGGAAGATGAAGACCAACCCCCCTTTTTAAAAATGAATTTAAAATATCACACAACTATTTGTAAAATTTAACAAACTTCAATCTTGAATTCAAATAATATAATACCCTTTAGATAATTCTCTTAGGTATTTTACCAAACACATGTTGTATAACCTATGTCCATGTTAATGGTATAAAATATTTTAAAACTTTTATAAAACATACATGGGTATACCATTTAGATATAATTACTCATTAAATAATCCAAAAAAAGTAAACTCATAATAAAGTATATTCTCAACAATTTTCAAACATACATAGCATGAAACACATTAATACCATTTGAGAATTAGATTTTTAACTATTTCATGAATTCCATGGGAATACAATGTGCTTATAAATTTATATAAAATCACTAAAAATGTAAAATGTATTTATACAATGTATTACAATGTCATTTAAAAAAAATACACAACATTTCAAGTGAACCCATCCAAAAAATATTGCTTTTAAAGTAGAACTCACCATATTTCCAAGATAAATCCCCATTTTCCCCTAAAATCCAAGACCCCCATAATTATAAACTCCCTAAACTATATTCTCAACCTAAAAATGTTTAGGGTTTGTAAGAGTGGGGTAAATTGAGACAGAGTTAATGTTTAAAAGAGAATAGATGCAAGATAGAAGAGAATATTTTGTTACCACTTGAAATCAAGAAGAATTATAACTAAAATTGATAGAGGAAGAAGGGTGTAACACCTCCCATATTAACGACATTTACTTTAAATAAGATAAGGAAAAAGGGTGTACATTCCAAAAAAAGTAGGTGGGAGAGATGAAACCAATTTATTGAAATCTTGGAAGGTAACACAGTTTTCCTAATCAGGTTGTGACTCTGTATATGGAATTACCTTGACCAAATATCCTCTAATAATTTTCTTAGAGACCCAATATGGTTTAACAAAATATGAACCAACAAATTCAAATTTCATTATCATGTTCTTGACCCAGTTTGTATGATTTTTGAGATGTTTCCTCTAACTGTGTGTTAGTTGTATTCGAGAATGATAATGCCCCGAATGTCCCCCATTGTTTCCCCTAAGATTCATATAATTTTTTATGAAATGTGAAATAATACCAAAATTGAAAATTACCGACATTTTTTCAACATAAGGAATATTATAAAAATTACATGAAAAGCATTCATAGAGAGGAGATATCAATACATTATGTCTTTTAGGAAAAAATATTAAAAACTATAAATACCTAATGGTATGATTATGTGGGAAAATTATAAGAGAATGATGACTTGTGTGTGTCAGAATTCTCCACATTATACCACATTACACCCCCCCCCCCCAATATTTGGTCAAAGGATAGGTAACAGATATACATGAAAACCCGTCAATCCTTCAATTTAATTAAAATGAATAAGATACATGTCAGTAGATACCAAGGATAAAAACAAATTAATTTTCAAAAGGTACCCCAACATCCTTGACCAAAATTAGTAACTTCAACTAGGAAACAACAAAGAGAATCTAACAAGTTACTCTAAATAGAGGGTGAGTAAATAGAGTCTCCCACCAGTTTATAATTAATATAAATAGGTAAAGCATCAATGAGAGCTCATATAATGATATTTTCACCAAGATAATTATGATTCCCAAAATAACAAAAGTAAAAATTAATTCTACAAACCAAAAATATCCAAAATCTAAATAAACAACAAAATGGAAGAAACATACAAAAAATATACAATATAAAAAAAATAAATTATCTAAAATGATATAAAATTGTTAAATAAAAAACACTTAAAGGTAATTAACTAAAATAACCAACCCATTATGTCTCCAAATATCTAGAAAAATATATAATAATGTTCTTACCTCGTGAAAATAATTGATATTTGATCTGACATTAAATCACATACCAATAGAAAAGTGATAAACTAGAACATCATACCTAGGATACCCTTTCATGATAAACCAAATAATATATGAACCTAAAACCAGCTAGTTCATAATCTCATCTTGTATGATTCTTAACCAAGAAACCAGAATCATACACCCAAGGTCAAACCATATCTAAAGAATTATCCAAAACTAATTCATTGACATCACTAAAGGGACAAAATCACCCAAATACACACCTAAAAACAAATGAAAATTAATAATGAATAACTAAAAAACCACCAATAAACTAATATAATCCAAAATAAAACCCCAAATATCTCACTAAACATATTCAACCTAAATTCCATAAGGCTACAAATTCATGAATTTAAAATCTTAAAAATATACCATCACTAGAAATCCCAAAGAGATTAATCCCACCAATTAACCTAAATACCAAGCCATGGATCACATAACATATTCTCCAATTAAAAATTTATGACTAATAGACTAATATAATATCTAATGGGAACAAAATTGAATTCCACTAAATTAATTATCTAGGAATTATCTAATAATTAAAAAATAACAACCCTTAAGGATAAACTTTCCAATTTTAATCAGGAAAATTCTCGGAGTAATATTTTATATAAAATGGAAAATGAAATCAACTCATTCATATTTGACCAATAATTTTATGTAGTACTAACATTACCTAAGAGGGAAAATCCAAAAAAAGAGGCAATATAACATAAACAATTCTATTCTGTTAATAAATGCCCTCTTTCTTAATGGAATCATGACTGATTTTTTCATAACCAAATGTGGTTAAAAACCAACCAACCATTTAAAATAATTTCATGGATATTTAATACCAACTCCGTAAGTGAATTTTAAAACATTAGTAATAATTTAAAAACTACCAATTACATTAAAAAGAAAAAATATACCCTCAGTATCTCAAAGATCATTATCAAAAATCTTCCAAAAGATTTTACTCCATTTTAAAAAATTAATCATACCATTTACCACTCCATTTTTTTGTATATAATTATTCACTTTTAAAACTCAGCCCTAGAGAGTAAAACTCATTACACATAAATGAAAATCTTATTTTAAAATAAAAAAGTTTCTAATAATCATAATGAAATAAATCCCTTGAAATTGTTTTGGCAAAATGTTTTAAAAAAATCATTTTGTAAATAATTATACAGATGTAGTTAATAAGAAAAAACCATTTCAAAATTCCATATTTGTATTATTTAGTCTCAAATATCCCTTTTAGACAAAATTCCTTTTCTAAAAATACTTTTTTCACAAAAAACAAATTACAAGAAAATAACACAATAAATGAAGGACAAAAAATATTAACCCACATATCATGAGACCCACCATGGCACATTCCCTATTATCCTGGATTTCTCAAGAGAGTTTAAAAACATTTCGGTAGGGATGAGGAATTATGATCGGCTCAACCACATGTTTTGTTGGTCCATGTTTTATTAATAAATTAATTTCTATAACATTATCAATATCATGAACACAGGTACTAATTTGTCTATCATGATTTTCAAACCAACCTCACACAAATGACCCACTCTCTATTACCATTCCAAAACACCACAATAACTCCGAAAGAAACTAAATCCATTTCATGAGGTCAAACAAACCACTAATGGTAATTTATTAATAATTTAGAATGCAAAATTTAATTCCACCTTCCCATGATAACTTTTTCATCATATTGAAGTATGTTTGTCAAGAACCCACTCATAACCAATCACATATGTTATGATGATGGTCTTACCTCAAACATTACATGACACCCTAAAATAAAAATGATGAAACTCAATAAATTATATCCCAACCAAGAAAACTAGGATCTCATACCATTTAAAAATAACTATTTTGGGGATTACATTAAAACCAGAACTTAACCTAAACCACCACTAGCCCATAGACAATTTTAAAGCACTATCGGTTATCAAAGAGTGCATATACAACTTTGAACCCACTTTGGGAATTTTTTAACCTGATACATAAATTTGAAATTAATAAAAAGATTAAATTAGTAATAAATAATCCATAATTTTAATGATTAAGAATACATACATGGATAAACATACAACAATAATAAATACAAATTAGAAGAAAATATATAAACACATTAGGCCCAACGGATAAAAAAATCCTATAAATTAAATGAATATGGAACCTAAATGGCTCTAACAGCACCACTAGTGACCTAGTGTCACATGAAAAATCACAATCTTCCATTTAGGGATAAACCCAGACTAATGAACTGAATAATTTCTCAATGTTGAAACAATTTAAAATATTATTATATGTGTGATCCAAAAATCCCACTAACATTCCAACAATTAAGACTATGGAAATATCGTTATAAAACATTTATAAAATTTTGGGAATTAATGTAAGATACACATATGGGGTATTCAAAATATTTTTAAGAAAACATCAATAGTATTCCACTTACATACTTACAACAATAACCCATTTTATAAAAAAACAAATATGTATAATTATTTTTAAATTTATCATTTCATAAAGAGGAAAGAGGGTCTCTAGATGAATAAAAGGGAATCACAAACACTGTCAATCCTTTTTTCCAAAATTCCCTTATAAATTAATTTTTAATAAAAAAATCAAGGAATTACTATTTCTTGAAACATGTTTAAAAACTAAACATGTTGTTTTCCTTTTTAAACACAGTTTCTAATGATTTTAAAAATAACATCCTAAAATATAATCCAAAGCACACTCATGATGATAAAAAAACCACACATAAGGGACAATCCATAAAATAAATGAAATACAAGAAAACAGCAAAACAATGTTTCTATATAATCACACAATCTAAGGGATTGGAATGGAATAAAAAAATAAATCCAATAATGAATCTGGAAAAGGACCTAAGTTTCATTGGAAGCATGTTGAGACTTGAATGCATGGATCCTAAACTAGTAATGGTAAACCTATTCTTACACTAATAAGCCTATAATTTCTCAGTATTCTAAGAAAATAAAGATAAAATTATCATGAATATGGATCACAAAATATGTCTTTAGGTTTTTTCATCCTATATTAGGACCGAGGACAACATCATATCTTCTCACTAGGTATAATCCAGTCCTTCAACCAGTGTTACAATGTTATATAAGGTGTTCACTTATCCAGATCCCATCATTTCCACTGAAACTCCAAATACATGTAAATAATGGTAGTGAGAAAAAATAATGGAATATAAAGTTCAAAAATGTTTCAAATAATCATACAACTCACCTCTGAATTTATTTCATTAAATATGAGTGTTCATATACATGGTTATTAATTTCATAATTAGATGCATCAATATAAAACATCAACTTATTGGATTGAAACCCACTATATTAAAAACTAATGTAAGGGTAACTGAAGCTTTTACACATTTATAATAAAAATTCGCATAAATTTTCAACCACACATTCGAAAAATTTATTAGGATTCAAGTAAATTTCTACACCATTAGAAAACCAAATTTCAAATTTACAATGAAAATAGTTTGGGAAACCATAAATGAAATCCAATTATTAAACCTATCCATTTACAAAAAAACATTTCTAAAATAACACACCCTTTTTAAAATATTTCAACAGGTACTAAGAACCCTTTGATATGAGCACACCACGTTTCTTAAATCATTCATTGACACATTAAGGCCAAACAGTCTTAAACATATAAAATAAGTCCAAACATTCTAAAATCCATTTAATGGTAAATGAGGTCAACTTTCTCTATTAAAATAATCAATTAAAACATCACAAACTGATTCCTAAAATGGAATTGAGATCATATATTAATTTATAACATTTATAAACCTTTATAAAATCCTCATATGAATTTTAATGAACACATTCCATGGAAAGTAAGACCATTTAAAATTTTTAAATCATTTAATATAATTTAAAAAAAATTAGTTTTTTACATCACATTACAAAAGAAAAATTCCAATACATTTATATCATCATAAAAGATCCACTAAATAATTTTAACAAATACTTATCATGTAACACATAGATGACATAGTAAAAATCAATTTGAAATAATTTCTAGCCTACCACATTCATATAATTTTCTTCCAAATTTATTATAATTCATTAAAAACATATAATTTTTTTATAAAATGGATTATAGGGTAATTAAAAGACAACATGTTCAACATTTCATGTTAAACTGGTTGAAACATGTCACCTTCAATGGATAATGCACAACCTAGACAAGAGTAATCCATATCAAACCAGAACAACTAAAGGACCCATTATTGGAAACAAAATGAACTGTAATCCCAATATGAAAAATTTTTATAGTTATTAGGATTTAGAGAAATATATATATATATGAAAATGGAAGAAGTAGGGAGAATAAAAGAAGGTAAATAATGGATTAAAACTTAAAATCATGAAGAAAATGCACTATAATTGAAGGATGATTAAGGGGAGATATCCTACAATTTCAACCCTTATTTCAAAAAAATGATAAAAAATTGGGTTATAAAATAAAAAATAATGTTTGGGAAACAAAGTAATCTCACTACTATAGTAAAAATCGTTTGGGCCTTTTTGTTTTTCAAAAACATGCACCACCAATATAGATATCTCATTTTATAACTAACTGGTCACATTGTTTTTCATGGATACACCACATGGTGTAGTAACAAGGAAAAATAGAAATTTCAAATTCCATACATACTTCACATTCTTATCGCAAAATTTTCTCTAATTATACACATGCCCAATAAAATAACTATTACTTCACAAATGTATTTCATGGTTTCCCCTAGGGTTTTTTGGTCCTCATAAAACAATGTTCTACTCAAGTATGCTAATTCATTAATGAATAAAAACAAATTGAAAAGAACCTATGTAATTGTAACATCATGGCATCCTCTAAAATGTATGAAAATCATGCATATGTGGAAGATTTTTCATATTTTCATAGTTTTTGGCTATGTTTTATAAAATTAGTAATTTTAAAAATTATAACACAAAACAATATATAAAATTCAATTATTGTGAAATGTTTTTTTCCAATATTCATCCATAAAGAAAAAAATAATATGTGATAATTTAATGATAAGTCTCTATAACCTCTAAACAGAATATACCATCCTCACCAAAAAATTATAGTGATATTAATTCTAGTATCTTGTATATTATAATAATAAAATTAAAAATTATACTAAGGTGGATGATGAAAAATGATGGTGATTAACCCACTATATTAAAGTTGGATGTGAACATATATAGAATACATTGATTCCAGAAGGAAAATCAATTGAAGTATCAAATATCATAAATATAGAATGAATTAAATGTTAGAAAGACTAGATTACCTGAGAATAAAACATTGGTTGTTGGATACTGATTGTGTAGTGACAGATTTGGGAACAATTATATTTATTTTTTGAATCTATGTAAACCTAGGGAAACAATAAATATTATTTCGTGGGGAAGCAAAGCATGAATGATTCAATTTTTATAAAAGAAAAGTAAAAATATGTTTATCTCAAGAAAATAAAATGTATTTAAAGTATATATAGATCATGTATTCATTGCATCTATAGAGAATATTCATTCTTTTGAAAATAAATGAATCATGTTTAAAAGTAAATAGAGATGATAAAATCCATAAGATAGAAGAAATACAAGCCTAAATTTGGGTATAAGAAAAAGAATAAATGTTCTTAAATTAACCCTGAGAATTCAAAGAAGAATTCCATGCTAAAATAAATGATTTCTTCTATTATAGTAGAAGATTAAAAATCATGAAATTTTGAAAAAAACCAATGAGTTTTTTTATCTAAATGGAAGAATGTAAGACATAAATGGGATGTTTGTCTGAGATAGACAATAGTACTAGTTTTTTTAATATTATTTCAAATAATTCATGTGAATGTTCTAAATAAAAGAGCATGTTTCTAAAGAATATATAGGTTTTTATCCATCATAGTGGTAAATATAAATAATGTAATAAAAATAAAAATTGGATGCAACTAAAAAACATGAAAATTAAACTCTATGTAAAAAGGCCAAATTTCCGGGGTGGTTTTCAAAAGATGATATCTCAAGACCTCATGAGGATATGGGTGTAAGGATTAGTCGAGAACTTCAATTTTAAAATGACGGTTTGTTCTTCCGAATAACACATGAATAAAGAAAAAATTTAATAATTCTTGTTCCAAATGAATCATGTGATATTATGGATGAAATCATTAATAATATATCACAAAAATAAGTGGTTGAAAATGTGATAAATGTTTTCTTCCTATAATTAACAATGTTTGATAATTTAGAATAACTATCATGAATTGTACTCCCAAACATTAATCTCGAATCAAATATGTATCTTGGTTGATAATAAATTCAAATCTATGAGACACTTACTAAATAATAGAATAGTTCAACCTTATTACAATGGGTTATCTAGTTTATTTGTGTTCTTTATATTTAATTAATTGAAAATAATTCTATTTCATTAGGGGATAAGTGATAAACATGTTCATTTTGTCCAAACTAGACAAGAATTATGAATTTCACAACCTCGGATGTGATATAAATAATTTATATTAAAAATAAAATCTAAAGAAAACATCATCCTTGATGAAGAAAATATATAGATTATTCGTTTAGGGGGAGAAACATGATTATATACAAAAGAATTACATTTAGTGAAATTTTTTAAATTCATGGGTGGTGTTTGAAAAAAATCATTGATGAGTTATTTATACATATTATATTATAACTATTTATTAAAACAAATGGGTAATTATGGTGTAAAATTTGAATTAATTAATTAAATTACAATTAAATTGTATAATTCCAAGGATAAGACCAATTAGGTTAATGGGGACTTTAGTTTTGAACAAGATTGATGTAGAATTGTTTTTATTGATGTTTTGGTAAATTAAAAATAAAATTGAATTCCTAATGGGGATAGATTATATGTTTTTATTAGTTACCACTTAACCCAAAAAAGTGTTTTTATAGATAATAAAAAATATCAAATTAGAGGGATGTAATATGGATTATTTTAGATTATTTCTTGGGTAAATTATTGAAACTAAACCTATAAAGTTTTTATGTTTTTTAACAAATGTGTTTAAATGAGTGCAAGATTATTAAGCTGGAAAATCACATGATAATTCTTCTAATAATTAGTATCATTTTAATTTATTAAACTATTTGGTATCTACTTAGAAATAATATAAGCCCCCTAAATAAGGTAATAAGTTGTTTTGAGTGGTATTATATAAATATATTTAGGGATATCCCTATTGATTAAATTATACCCACATGTTTTGTATAATTTTTCTTGATCACTTAGACATAGACCATGATAGATAATGAGAAATTTCCTAACAATGAATTAATACCATCCAATTAATCCAAGTAATTTAATTTATTTTAAATATGTAGATGATAAGAAAATGATATAATTTAATCAGAAATGGGAGAGAATAAAATAATATTTGGAAGAGAGAAGAAGATAACATAATTTACTGGCATATATTTTCTAGCATTGGTATTGATATAATAAAACAAATGGAAAGCAAGCTGAACCCACATTCTTGTGTAATATATTAATAAATAAGTGACAATGTGAATATAAATATTATTGATTTTGTTAGTATATGTTGGGTTATAATATCTTTGATTTTTATTTGTTTTCAAAAGAAAATGATTATCATAAGAAGATTAGGGTTCCTACGAAAGGGTTTAATTACAAGATGAGGTATGAATATTACACGAGGGTTGATGAATAATTTTTTATCATTTAAGGAATTACTTGATAATTAATATGTGGGAAATAATGTGAGTAATTTTCATATGAAAAATGTATATGGTTCCATCAGATATTGTTTGAGGTTGATTCACATTGAAAATAAATAGGTTTAGAGATATATTTATTCTACTTAATTTATAAATTTGGTTCCAGAATTTTTCTAATTAGTTTAACTTGATGATTATTACAGTAGATTTTAAATAATGATGAATATATAATATCTCTGAATATTCAATGAAATATACCCGCTAACCCTTTGATTATTGTATATTCGCTCTATTATTTGGATAATTGTATACTTGGATGATGTTTGAGTAGTTGATTTAAGGCAGTAGAATAAAATTTAAATATTATATTGAATCCATACATGTTTTGATAATATTTACAATTATTTAGGTAATAATTAAATGTGGTTTTAAATGATTTCAATTTGTTTTAATGCATGTGAGAAGACAAAAATACGATCTGAGTTAATCTACAAGGGTTTTGGAATTCAGAATTACAATAAGAAACTTGGTCAAGGGACCTTCAAAATGTTCAATTTGAATCATTGTATTGTTCAAAATGAAACATAATATAGTTCATTCAAAAGACAAATGAAACTTTTTATAGATGAACCAATGAATTCATAAGGTTGGATCATGGTAAATGTATGAGAAAATAAAAAAAATAAAAAACATTACAATTTTCTCATGAATACATATTAAGGTTCACATGGTACTAATATAAGATTATATGATTTATTAAAAACATTATAAGGATATTGAATAGACTTTTATGGTTTTCTCAAAACATCAGGAAATTATTTTTTATTAATAAGTTTTTTTATATACATTATTAGGTTTCCTTAAAATATCATTATGATCATTATAGTGGAAAACTGAATCACATAATGATTAATGGAAAACTTGGAAAGGATTATTTATATTTAAAAAATGGAATTTTAATAGAAATTTGGGTAATCCAAAAATCCACCCAACAGATAGTAATTTTTATTTAACCTTATAAAAGAAATACTGCATACATTTGAAAAATAAATTTTTATAAATATGATCTAAAAATTCTATAAATATTATTTAGACTTCATATAAGTGTAATGCTGATTTTAATAAGTCTCCCTTCTAATTTCGTATGAGTTATATGAAATTATATAAGATACATTTACTCAGATAGTTATAGATATGACCAAAACATAAAAAACACCTTACTATAAGAATCAGTTTGAATCCCACGAAGTAAAATTCATTAAACGCATTACCAACAGGGTCATTGATTGAAATAATTGGTTTCATCATCTAAGGTTCTTCAATAGATTCTTTATGGGTCCTTTACCCCAATTAATAGAATTTAAACAAATAATATCAAAGGAATAAATGTAAGGAATATGGTAATTATATTACAAGATATTCCAATATCATAATACATGATATGATTAATTAATTAGATGATGAAATATTTTCTTCAGTAAGAATGTATAATAATTATTCAAAAGAATATTGGTTATTAATGATAAATAAGGAATTTTTCTTCATTATATGGATATTTTCATCATAATTTGAAGCATTAAAGGGGTGATTTAAAGAAATTCCACGAAGTAAGTGGGATTCAAAATTGTAATATTTCATGATTCCATACATCATAAAATACAATAAAAAGAATGTATTAATTTTTTGGATTATATAATGATGAATATATTCCACGTATCTGAATATATTACCAAAATATTCTACCATAGATAAAATGATAATTAAACATAATATTAAACCTTAAAAAATCAAGGAATGTTTCAATAATGAGATATGAAAATACTCTTGTGTGACTCTAAATATAAAAATATATGGATGAAGAGAAGAAAAATGGGTTTGAAACTGATGAAATATAAAAAAACATCGTTTTCTAAAGGGAATAGGATAACCAACCCCCAAACCATAATTCAAACTCTTTATAATTATGAGAAAATATTTTTAACACTTTTTTTTGGAGTTGATCATGTGTGTCGAATAAGAATAATAAAAAGTTTGAAGATAGTGGCCATGATATTATTTTATAATATTAACAAAATAGTAAAAGATGACTGAGATGACCAACCTATGATATATTATACCATATGTAATGATGAATAACTTGGTGGACCTATTTATTACAGCATTCTAAGAGATAAGATCTTAGTTATATTTTCTATTAGATACATGAGACAAGTCTATGGGTGTATTTCATGGTTATAAAATCTTAATATTTTATTTGGAGTACTGTAAGTAGGTTATTTATTTATACTTGGTTGGTTATAATAATAACAGTCTTTGGATATACCCTTTTAGAATATATTTTTTGATAATAATAGATGATTTTTTGTTAGTTGAATAAAAAACACAACACACTTGGTCTATAGTCATCTATATTAGTGATGGACCCCCTTAACAAACCTTGTTGTCCATGTTAATTTTATTTTCTACTTTAACTATATGAAAACTGAAATTGAGGATTATGTGACGATGATACATTCTCTAAATAATTGAAAACGTAAATGATGGTTTAATTTTAAATTCTGAATAATACATCTAACACTAATTCACCCCTACCAGTGTTTTTCGTATTCAATGATATCATATCAGAAAAGAAAAAAATACTAAGGAAAATATCACATTACTATTATATATAATACTAATAATTATGTGATTATATATTAATTAATATCCTTAAAATATAAATAGAAAAGTAATTTTTTTCTTAGTGTAACGTCCCGACCCGACTTACCACTCAACCCAGTAGCTGGACCAGTAGTCAGATGACCTCAAGCGCATCTCCCCAAATGCCAGAGGCTGCCAACTAGCAGTGAGGACCTAGGTGATTCCGTGGAGAGACTATTCCCTCATTACCAAAGTATCGTAGCGGAATTACAAACATACAATAGCAGAAGAAGGTAACCAGTAGGCAGCACACAGACAACAGAAATAGATAATAAATAGAAGGATCTGATACATATATGATGGTGCAATTCAATACAACGTATTACAAGTACACAAGATACAAAAAGAAACCAAAATGTATCCCCTGTCGCATCGCATTCCTTCACTTGGTCATGTGCGCTCCTACTCCGAGCAGAAAGTCATGTACCTGTACAAGGGTTTTTCCCCTACTCATTAACTGAAATCATATAATCTGCTTGGGTCCAAAACATGACCCAAATAGGGTGTGAGACTAAATCCCAGTAGGCAACCACCAAAGATATGTTCTAATCTGTCAGTGAATATATAAACAGACAGTGTAATATAGAAAGTTGTAAACAAGGAAACTAGAAAGACTGACCCAATCTTGTTCTTTGGAATGGAATCACTTTAATTATACCTTCCATTATTTAATCACTTCTTTCATGTGCTCAAACCATTCCTTGATCCCGTTCCAAGAAAACTCAATTCGGAAACAAGGCATTTCTCAGGGAGAAAATCCTCCAACACCATACAAGCTCATTCTGGCGAACCTCTTAGCTACCCAGCCTCACTCTAGGTGAGGTATAGTCAATAAACAGAGCCCATCCTTGGGATCTTATAAATAAGATCCCGGTATCGCCCATGACATATCATGCCATGTTGAGTCCATCCATGGCATCTCACACTGGATCAATGATTCACTCAGCATTTCAATAAAAAGTCTCATATGAGTCCATCCATGGAAACTCACATTGGTTTCATGGTTCACCAGTGACTTTGTTTCACATTTTAAGCAGTTCAAAAGAATTTAACTCATGTGGGCTATCCATTAAAGAATTGTCATACAAAGGGAAAGGGGAAAAACTCCATCCCATCCCTAAAAAAATTTCATTTACAATTTAATCTTATTGAAATTCCATTCATATTCAATTTCCATTCTTAACAACCCACATGGGAACGAAAAGGCATGCCTCATTGGCATCCTGGGTGAAAATTCATAAAAGATACATTCAAGGTAACGCACCCAAGGGGTGGTTCCTATCAAAGGTGTACAACTAAAATCGAGCACATACCATCCTATTCAGATTACCTACAACATGCTAGGTGATAACAGGGTTAAATTCCAGGATCAAGTGACACCCCAAAAGAGGATGTGTGGCACTCCAGCATATATAAACATCTTGAAAATCTGCAAAAATCATGAGACCACCTACCTTAGTCTCATACTAGATAGCTCGTCTAGTATCAGGCTTTGATTCTTCCTGATTTGGAAGAAATCTGAAGAACATACGAAGAATGATAAATTATGGCATATGAGCCTTAATCCAATCTGCATTCGTTATAACCAGAAGAATCGATAAGGATTAAAATGGAATTGAGGACTTACTATTGCGGATCTAACCAGACAAACAAATTTTGAAAAAGTGATCGGACGAAGAAGAAGGCTCAAATCCTTCCATAGCCTCTTGAGAGCTCCCCCCGGCTATGCGGTTGAAGAGAGGGATAGGTTTAGGTTTTTATAAAATTTAATTAATTTAATTAAAAATTAATTAAATATCAAAACAAAGCAAGTCTCATGGTTTACCCACACCGCCTAGACAAATCGTGTGGAGACTGTGCAGACCTTTCTAGAAGGAAAGGGGCAACCACACAGCCACCCAGCATGGTTTCCCAAACCGTGTGTAGGATGTGCTCCTGTCTCTTCCAAGCCTGCACCCAGGCGCATAGTTTTACCAGGACGTGCGTAGGCCATGTGTAAACTATGTTCCAGTATATTTTGAGCCTATAACATGGTTTCGGGCTCTGAACAATCCCTAGACACCTCCGTAACTCCCTCAGTCAAGTTAGGAATCCACATTAGTCCTCAATAGAACAGTAAAACTGAAAATAAAAAGGATTTTTACCTCGTATGAAAACCTGAGTTTTACAATCTTCCCCCCCCCCTATATCCATTCGTCTTCGAATTTCTCTCTGAAGGGTGGTCAAGATTCATCTGCGAATAGATCTGGCCACTGAGCATGTATTTCGGCCTCCCGCTCCCAAGTCTCATCCTATAAACATTCGTACTTCCATAGCACCCGTACTATAGGAACTGACCGGCCTCGGAGAACCTTCGTGCTTCTATCTATGATACTAATTGGATGCTCATTAAAGGATGCATATACTTGAAGCTTGACCTCCTCAGGTAGGAAGGTATGAGACGGGTCTGAATTGTATCGACATAAATTAGAAACATGGAAAATGTCATGCATGGCTTGGTACCTCTGAGGTAACCGCAACAGATAGGCTACCAGCCCAACCCTCTCCAGAATCCCAAAAGTCCCAACATATCTCGACGATATCTTACCCAGTCTCATGATCTGTCTGTGTCCCATCCTCGGTGAAACACGCAAGAAAACATAATCCACGACCTCAAACTATATGGGTCGTCTGCGGCGATCAGCATATGACTTCAGATGAGACTGTGCGGTAGCCATCTGCTTCTATATCAACTGGACCTACTCAGTAGTCTTCTGAACCAGATGCGGTCCCAGTAAAGTTGTCTCAACTAACTCTAACAAGCACAAGGGTGATTGGCATGGCCTACCATATAAAGCATCTTACAATGCCATCTATATAGTTGTCTGATAACTGTTGTTATAGGCAAACTCAACCAAGGGAGTATGCCTCTCCCATGAGCCCCCAAAATATATGATGTATGCTCGCAACATGTACTCAAGCACTTTTATCAAACACTCTGACTGGCCATCAGTCTGAGGGTGGTATGCTGTGCTCAGAAGCACCTGTGTACCCAGTGCCCTCTGAAAACTCTTCCAGAATCATGACATAAAATGAGCATCCTTGTCTGAAACAATGGTGTGCGGGACCCCATGGAGTCGTACTATCTCCCGGATATACAACCTTTCCATCTCATTCACACTGAAGGTATACTTGATTGGAAAGAAAGTGAAACCTTCGTGAGCCTATCAACCACAAACCACACAAAATCATTACCTCGTGGTGACCTTGGAAAACCAGTCACAAAGTCCATCTCAACATCATCCCATTTCCACTGAGGGATAGGTAAATGTAGTAAAAGCCAAGCTGGCCACTGATGTTCCGCCTTCACCTGCTGATAAGTGGAATATCTCGTGATAAAACTGGCCACTTCTTTCTTCATACCCGGCCACCAGTACTATCGGCACAAGTAACGATACATCTTAGTGCCTCCGGGATGAACTGCCCAAACCGAATCATGAAAATCCCGCATCAGATCCTCTCTAATATGGACTGGAACCCATACACGTCCATGGATACGAATAACATCATACTCACCTATCATCCAACCAAGAAGAGGGTCCTCACCAGACACACCTTCCCGTAGGAATAGGCCTTCTGAATCTGATAGATGTCTCATCCTTACTCTGTCCAGGAGTGTAGAAGTCACAACTAAAGATGATAGAAAAGACTACCCTTGGAAATTCTGCACATCAAGATGCATCTCAGAGAACAAGGACATAAGCTTCCACTCATTTCTAGCATGTTGCACTTCCATTATTTGAGTCCTCCTTCTCAATGCATCGTCCACCGTATTTACCTTACTAGGCATGTAAGCAAGCTCGAAATCAAAGGACTGTTGGTACTCCACCCACCTTCGCTACCTAAGATTCAGATCATGTTGAGTAAAGATATATTTGAGTCTCTTGTGGTCGGTGTACACCACAAAATGATCTCCCAATAAATAGTGTCTCCAACAGTGCATCGCATGAACAACTACTGCTAGATCAAGATCGTGCGTTGGATAATTTCTCTCATGTGGCCTCAGCTGCCAAGATCCATACGCCACGACTCTATCTCCCTGCATCGACAATGCACCCAACCCAATACCTAATGTGTCACAATATACCGTGTAACTCTTGCCTTGTTCTAGTAGTATTAGGACTGGTGTTGATGTCAACCATCCTTTCAGCTCCTGAAAGGCTGCTTCACATTCATCTGTCCATACATATTTCATGCCCTTCTTAGTCAGGCCTATCAACGGCGCTGATAAGCATGAGAAATCTTGTATGAAACAATGATAATAACCCACAAGACCTAAGGAACTTCATATGTCAAAGAAATTCTTGGGTTTTTCCCAAGAATCCACAGCTTTAACCTTCTCTAGGTCTACAGATACCTCTGTCTCAGAGATGACATGGCCCAAGAAGTGAATCTGGTCCATCCAAAAGTGGCACTTAGTTAGATTTTCATATAGATAATGTTCACTTAGTGTATTCATGAAGATATCAATATGGTTGTCATGGTCATTTAATTTTCATGAATACACATATATATCGTCCACGAGAACCACGAAGAACGAGTCCAAGTAAGGATGGAACACACGATTCATCAAATCCATGAAAACCACTGGCACGTTCATGAGACCGAACTGCATAACCAGATACTCATACAACCCATACATGCTACAAAAAGCCGTACGAGGTATGTCTATGGTTCGAACATGCACCAGGTGATAACCTGACCTCTAATCAATTTTTGACAACACCCTAGCTCCTCGAAGCTGAACAAAAAGGTCATCTATCCATGGAAATGGATATCAGTTTTTAACCATCAGTTGGTTCAGCATTCGATAGTCCACACATAGCCTAAGAGTATCATCCACCTTTTTTGAAAAAAGGACCGGCCAACCCCACAAAGAAGTATTGGGTCGAATAAACCCCTTTGCCTCCAAATCTTCGAGCTATTTCTTGAGCTCTTGTGACTCCTTCTTTGTAATTACATAAGGGGGAATGGATAATGGTGTATCTCCTACAACTAGATCATTGGAGATATCCACCTCTCTCTTAGTAGGTAAACCTGAAATGTCATCAGGAAAAACATCCATGAAGTGCTCAACCAATGAAGAAAGGTCTATCTGACTCACTCCCTAATCATCTAGAAACAAACTAGTGATACGAGAAATCATTCCATCCATCCCATGATGCTCTAGTCCAGCTCGGATTGCTTGGAGATCCCACTTTCCCTTATGAGTACACAATGCACCCTTGGGTGATGTGAAAATCACCTTTCGGTAGTAACAATCAACTGAGGCTCGGTAAGCTACTAGCCAGTCCATACCGATAATGACATCAAAACCATTCATTTCGAGAACATAAAGATCTCATACAATGTGACACCCTCCAACCTCAAGGGTGCACCCTCTGCACTTACGTACATCCTCTACCATAACTCATAGTGGTGTGTCTAGAATCAAGATGCCATCAGAAGACAACACAACTAGCCCAAGGATTTTCACTCTAGGTGAAGATATAAAACTATGTGATGCAAATTTATCAAAGAGGGAAGATGAAATAACAGATGCTACTAGGATTTTACCTCTCACTATAGGCGGTACCACACCCTGATCCTTGGAAGTAGGTTGCACTGAATACATCTGACCTGAACTACGGCCCTCTGATACAACCTCACTACCTAGAACTGGCCCACTATGACGTCTCAGTGTACCTTGTGCTGGGCTACCTCTTCCACGACCACTACCACAGCCTGATCGGACATTCACACCCCAACTCCCTGTCTGATGAAAATCTGTCGACCTTGCTCCTGCACATGGAGTCGACACAGACCCTTTATCACTGGCTGCTGGTGAAAATGTTCTGTATAAACGTTGAATATGTCCAATCCTTCCACATGATTGGAACTCGACTGGGTCCCTTGGACATTGCGGCTTCGTGTGTCCCATCCTACCACACAGGTATCACCTCAGGTTGCAAACCGAAGTTAGGTTCTGAATGCTAGAATCAAGGTGTGGATGCTCTAGATGACGGTTCCTACTAACAGTCACTACAGTACCTGATCTTGATGCCGAACTCCTCTAGATCGCCCTCCAGCCTCTCTTAGGTTACGTTGTGTGATGAGTTCTGGGTTCACAATTCTAGAAATGGTAGTCAACATAAAGATAGTCACCTGAGATCGAATGTCATATCTCAGACCATCCTCAAAACGCCTGGACATTGAGAGTTCATCACCCATCAGGATAGGTGTGATGCACTGAAGATCAGTAAAACAGGCCGATTATTACATCACTGATAACGCCCCATGTTCCAGATGCAAGAAATCCTGGGCTCGATCGTCCATCGAAGTCTCTGGAAAGAAGAAATCATAGAAGGCCGTATAAAACTCTATCCAAGACATCTCCTGAGGAAGATATGACTGGGTGATCACGTCCTACCACCTCTTGGTAGAATCACACAGCATGTACATAGAGAGCTTGAACCTCCTCTCCGGAGGTGTCTTTAAATGCTAAAAGATAGATAGTTTCACCTCTATCTAGGACTCTGCAGCTTGTCATCCACAATCCCCTAAAAACGTAGGCGGATGCTGCTGCTGAAACTCACATGTCAACTCTGACATAGTCGGGGCCGGTCGCAGTGCTCCTTGAACGATCTACATAAAATGCAATAAGCTCTAATGGAACTGTGCCTTTGCACCTGTGTCAGGTATAACCACTGGTGCCGCAGCTAGCACAACTAGATCTTTCTCTAGTACCCCATGGACTACCATCTCTGAAACATGGTCATCACCTCTCTCCCGACATATGACTAGAGGTCGTCGTGGTGTAATTACTCAGAAATGTCAAACACATGCCTCAGTTCATGATTTTTAACGAGATTCAAAACTCACGAGCATAAGAACCAGGACAAAACAAGTCAAGACCTTCCTAAAAAACATGTCAACCCATAGCCTGCTTCCAAAGCTAGGACTGCATAAGTAACACTCACCAAAAACCACTACAGTCACTACCTCTTGCCCACTATGAAGCCGGGTCTTGGTCAGGCTCTATTTTCAACATTCATTATTTTAACATACCATTGTTCAAAATCATTAACCAATGGTCCATGATGTTCCGATCCCTGAGGTCCCATGACACCTCATTAATCAAAATTTGATGCCCATATAACCATGCAATTTAATTTCATTTAGCATTTACATACCAACGGTGTGTAATTCCCCAATACATAAGGGCCCATACACCTGATGAATTGAAAGATGGTGTCACTCTTCATTCATTGAACCCAATCTAACACAAAATTAGGGACAGCTAACAATCAACTATCAAAACAACATGAAATGTCCATCACAACACCTATCAAAACAGCGTGTAATATCTAATGCATCCTAGGTTGCATGGAAAAATGCATGACATGTGATTCCAAACAAGGTTCCTATATGATTCAAGAGATGGTAAACCCTCATCTCATATGGTTTCAACGAAATAGAACCCACAATATTATTAATAGTATCAGCAAAAACCTTGTGCGTCGCCCAATGGTGAAATTAGAACAATTGTAATAATCAAAACCAGAAACACAATTCCATACGAGGACAAATGAATTTTTCCTATATGTGGGATTTCAACTCCAAGGCATATTTTATTACCATAGTCCCTTCCCATCCTACTTTTGTCTATAGTCTCCAAATAGTAAGTCAAATTAGAAAAGGAAACCCCCTGGGATACCACATTGTAACGTCTTGACCCAACTTACCACTCAACTAGGAAGCCGTATCGGTCACCACATGGCCTCAAGCGCATCTCCCCAAATTCCAGAGGCTTCTGACTTGCTGTGAGGGCCTTGGTGAGTTCGTGGGGAGAATATTCCCTCATTACCAAAGTATTGAAGCAGAATTACAAACATACAATAGTAGAAGAAGGTAACCAGTAGACAACACATATACATAAGAAATAGATAACAAATAGAAGGATCAAATACATATATGATAGTGAAAGTCAATACAACATAGTACAAGTACACAAGATACCAAAAATAAACCAAAATGTATCCCCTATCGCATCGTAAGCCTCAGCATGGTCTCATGCGCTCCTACTCCAAGCGGCAAGTCAAGTACCTATACAAGGTTATTTCCACATCTCATTACCTGGAAAAATATAATCTACTTGGGTAGAAAAACATGACAAAAAACAGGGTGTGAGACTAAATCCCATTAGGAAACCACCAAAGATCTGTGCTAATCTACCAGTGAATATATAAATAGGCAGTGTAATATGGAAAGTAGTATACAAGGAAACTAGCAAGGTTGGCCCGAGCTTGTTCTTTGGCTTGGAGTCGCTTAAAGTATCCATTCCATTCATTAATCACTTCATTCATATGTTCAAACCATTCCTTGAGCTCGTTTCTAGAATACTCTATTCGGAAACCAGGCATTGCTCAGGGAGAAAATCCCCTAACACCCTACAAGCCCGTTCTGGCGAACCTCTTAGGTACTAATCCTCACTCGAAGTGAGGTATATTCAGTCATCTAAGCCCATCCCCAAGATCCTATAAATAATATCCAGGTATCTCCCATAACATTTCATTCCCTATTGAGTCCGTCCATGGCATCTCACACTGGATCCATGATTCACTCAGAATTTCAGTAGAAAGTCTCTTATGAGTCCATCCATGGAAACTCGCATTGGTTCCATGGTTCACCCATGACTTTGTTTCACATTTTAAGATGTTCAAAAGCATTTAACTCATGTGGGATATAAATTCAAGAATTAGCACACAAGGGGTAAGGGTAAAAACTCCATCCTGTACGTGAAACTATTTCATTTACAATTTCATCTTATTGCAATTCCATTCATATTCAATTTCCATTTTTAACAACCCACAAGGGAAAGAAAAGTCATGCCTCATTGGCATATTGGGTCAAAATACATAAAAGAGCCATTCAAGGCAATGCACCCAAGGGGTGGTTCCTGTCCAAGGTGTACATCTTAACTCAAGAACATACCATCCTATTCAGATTACCTTCAACATGCTAGGTAATAACATGGTTATATTCCAGGTTCAAGTGACACCCCCAAAGTGGGCGCGCGACACTCTGTCATATATAAACAGATTGACATTCAGTGAAAATTACGAGACCACCTACCTTAGGCTCGTACTAGATAGGTCGTCCAGTATCAGGCTCTGATTCATCCGGATTTGGAAAAAATCTGAAGATCGGTTGAAGAATGAGAAATTAGGGCATATGAGCCTTAATCCAATATGCGTTCGTTATAACCAGAAGAATCGAGAAGGATTAAAAAAATTGGGTACTTACCGTTGAGGACCTAACAAGATGAACGGCGTTTGAAATAGAGATTGGATGAAGAAGCAGGCTCAAATCCCTCTGTAGCCTCTAGAGTGATCCTCCCTGTTGTGTGGTTGAAGAGAGGGATAAGATTAGTTTTTTATAAATTTTAAATAATTTAATTAAAAATTAATTAAATATCAAAACACAGAAGGTCACACTGTTTACCCACAAGACATGGAAAACCATACGGAGACCATGCAGACCTTGCTGGAAGGCATTGGGAAATTGCATGACCACCCTACACGGTTTCCCAAATCATGCGCAAGCCGTTCTCCTGCATCTTCCAAGCCTGCACCAAGGCACACAGTTTAACCAGGCCATGCGTAGGCAGTGTGCAAACCGTGTTCTAGGCCATTTCCAGCCTAAAACCTACTTCTGTGCTCCGAAAAATCATTGGACACCTCCGTAACTCCCTCGGTCAAGTTAGTCATACACATTAGGCCTCAAAAAAACAGTTAAACCGAAAAGAAAAAGGATCCATACCTCGTATAAAAACTATAGTTCTTACACATGGGTACCAAATCCATCAAGTTTGAGGGTGCTTTGGTTTTTAATGCTTATCACAATATCCAATTAATTTTCACGAATCCTCTATAACTTCAATGTGAATCATAAATCATTATTAGAAAAAATTAAATGTGGTATAACATACATCCTTACAAAAAAGAAATATTTAAATATATAAATGTTGACCATGTGAGAAGTCCTCATAAATAGAAATAAAGTTTTCATAATTTATAATTTGATCAAATTACATATAAAATAGTTTTAAATACATTATATGTTTTATGTTGACATATGGAAAAATACATGGGTTTTATCTCCCATTTAAATTTATGTGCGGTTAATGGTTACATCATCCCCTTATAATTATAACATTCAAACATATATTTTTTAAAAAATTATTAGAGATGTATAATATACAACTTACCTATTCATATTTTACTACAAAAGATTATCCTTTAGAACTATATATATATTTTTACATCGATGTTAAATAAGAAAATCATGAGTAATGTGCATAATTAAAAAAAATACTAATTCATTTATAGTATATATAAGACACCTATTTGTTTCAAAAATCATATAATAACTTCATTTTAAAGGTTTAACATTAGAAAAAATATTTCATTATTTTCTTATGGTATATCATTATTTTGTGCCTCTTTGATATTCACATGGATGGAGAGTAGTGTAGTTATTTGGGAATGATATGATATATCTCCTTCCATTATGATTTTAATGTCTATAATTTAAAAATCCATGATTACTTGTTATATTTCAATCCACTTCATAGCTAGAGTGGAATGGCCATTATTTCTCATTTCATTGTCTACCTTGTTCACTTTCCCAGGGTAGTAATGTACTAAGGAATCATACATCTTTATAAAATCCGACCAAATGCATCAGAACATGTTTAAATAAATCATTTTTAATTTAGTATTTAATCTCTTATGATGACTATATATATATATATATATTATTTTTCACTATAGCGATAATTTCATAATATATTTATTGAAAATATTAACAATGTTACGTCAACATAATCTGTAAGGTAATTATAATCATTGATCACTAATCGACATGATGTATAAGATACCAGATTATAATTTTCAATTATAACACACCCCAATACCATATTTAATGAATATATACATGTCACAAACCAATCAAAACTATAGAGTAGTGTGGTTAAAGATTATATTACCAACCTTCCCTTAAGATTCATGATACTATCGCCATAGTCATTTATCCATACGAACTTGACCCCCTTCAAATTTAAAATTGTTAGTGGATTGTATGTTTTACACCCAAAGACATTAAAATAATTTAATTTGAAAATATATTATACTATTTTTCTATATTTCTTTATATGAAACAACATGTTATGATTACACTAAACACAACACTGAGATAGATTATCTTACATGCAGGACTGTGTTTTAATACATTTTAATGGCATGCCATTTTAAAAACTAAATTTTGAAAACTTTATTATTTTTATTTTTCAAAATGAAATAATTTTTTAAATCTGGAATTGAAAAATTATATTATGGAGAATGTTTGGTATTTTTTAGAGTAGTTTAATTTTTTAATGATTAGTGAAAAATAATGAATTTGAGTTGAAAACTGCATTTTTATCAGAATAATTATTACTATTAAATTTTATTTCAATTTTTTTTAGAGTCCCCATAGATAAATTTTATATCAATTAGTCTAATGTTTTCCATTTTAATCAATTTTGTATTTAACTTTTATATATATACATAATTAACCTTTGAATATTTTTACATTAAATACATTCTTTCTATCAACGTATATGGAATTTTATTTTAACATAATTTCATCACTTTTATGAAATTAAAACTGAAAAATGGACATTCATGGTTCTAATAAGTACTATATTTAAAGTATAATAAAAACAATGTATCTTTTTAACAAAAATATTAGTAAACCTAATAAAAATTTATTACAATGATTAATGTAAAATTATACTTTAATTGTGACTAAATCACAAGAATAAGAAACAAAATCACATATAAACATGTCAAAAATCCATTACATGTAAATATCACGACCATATACCCAGATGGATCTTCTTTCATGAGTCAGTGGTACACTTGTTCCAAAATGTGACCCATATAATAATAAGTTGTTTAATGAAAAAGGGAAAAAAGAATCGTCCATACCTTTAACATTTATAAAGATTTATATTATGGAAGAAGTGAAATAGTTTCAATTATAAATAAGATTTATAAATTTAAATGATTTTTTATCATTGTAATTTAACCATAAGTTTTAGAGATAATATAATTTGATTAAACTTTCACATATTCTAACAAATGGATTGTTTAGTTATTAATAAAATAAAATAAATGGTGTAAAAATATTAAAAGAAAATTAAATTTAATAAATTATTCTGTTAAATTATTTTTTAAAAAAATATATAATTTTTTAAATATGTGAAATTAATATATCTCAATTCCAATAATCTTTTGATACTTTTTAATTAATATTAAAAAAATGTCAACTTCAACATTATCGTTATTTTTCAATAAATTATATTTTTTTAAGGAATTGAAATTTTAAAAAATAATTTCTTCTTCTAATTAAATTATAAGTGTCCATAAATATAAAATTTTATCTAATAATCTACCAATATATCTTATATAGTAAATATATTTACACCTAGAATGGAAAGTAATAGTTAACATGGTCCATGTTAATGTATTGTTTTTTGGCGTTACATGTTTTTGTTTTAAAATTAACATCCCTCACACATTGGAATAAGATTTTATATATTAATTATCATATTATTATTTTTTATTCTAAATTATATAACAAATATCATTTTAATTTAGTTTTAATGTTTAAATTACTAATGTTAGAAAACTACTTTTTATAATAAAAACCAAAATGAAAATATTGGGGAAACATAGAATTTCAGGAACAAAATTATAAAAATAAACTTATTTTTTGTGGTGGAGATAATTAATGCACTTAATTACCCTTTTAATACACTATTTTTACATTTTTTAGTCCCCTTATTTATTGTAATCATCCCAATAGTGTATACATTTTGGTATTTAAAAAAATTCCACTCCCCCTCCATTATTAAAAATAATTCACACGTTCCCTTTCATAGACCTCTCAATCAACATTGAATCATCCAAAATCATCCCAAATATTCTTCCAAAATCTATAATCTATTCATATAATCTTCACCTTGGACAGAATGAAAACCAAGGAATCCCTTAGGGGAAAACCAAATGAGTTATATGAAAAAGAGTAAACATTATTCAATATTCATTTATGTTTTATTTGTTTCTCCACCATTTTATTTCTTATAATTACCAGATAATAAAAAATAGTATCACCAATATACTGAGATGATGATATTTTGTGTGTTTTAACTATACCTACGCACACTTCCATGAAATGCATAATGAACATACTGTTTGTATATGGTGAACCACCACCCTGGGAAACGATGAAATTCATTTTTTCTATACCACCTATGATTGTTTGGAATTATAATTGAAATATTGTTTATATATTATATATATATGATTTTTATCATTTTTATATAATTCTACAATTTTATATGACTCATAACATTATTCATTCCATTTAGTGTAATTATGATAACTTCATTTGTTGACGTGTAGACTATCGCGTCCACAATGTGGTGTGATACGTTAACACATTACATGGAATGTATTATAGACTTTTTTAATTAAAAATATATAACATAAATGTAATTTATGTTACATTTTTGAAGTATTTACCTCTTTATAAATATAATAAAATATTTTCCTTATTACATTTTCCACCCAATAAAATGTCATAACGTCGTTTGGGGACATGTGGACTACCACATCCTCGACTCGATGTGATTCATCTTACATCACACAATATATATATATATAAGTGTATATAATTAAATAATATGTTATTTATTATATAATTCTAATTATGGATTTATTTAATGTTACTTTGTTACATTTCAGAATTATCATTAAAAAAATGGGAATTTTACTCACGTGTTCGTACAGCCTACTGTGTCCATGATTGTAGCATTGGTTTTTTTCAAAACCATCATTAATTATTGGTTATAAAAGTATAATTTATGTAAACACATGATAATTATGTCATGATTATAATTCTAGAGATATTTATATAATGACCCATTTTACCAATGATGACATTCAAACGTCAATTTGGACACTTAAACCGAATATTATCAAAACTCCCAAAGTAAAATTGGGTTTTTAGGTTTATTTTTAAAGAATTGTACTGATTTATGTGAATTTAATAATAAACATGAATAATGTTATGAAGAAAGTTAAAAAATTAACGTATTTTTATTATTAAGTAACATAAAGACACATGTGAAATGCTATACTCATGGTGAGGGATTGTTGTCTCACTTTACTTTTCATGAGGCATACTCCATTTTAACTAATTAATTATTTTTTATTGTGCATATACTTTCTATTTTGATATATTATATCATAAATTATTTTATATTCATGTTATTTAAGAAATTAATTTTATTTTATTCTTTCATGATGCTAATGATTCATCTATTTCCAAGTTGTATGGGACATTTTAAAATGTTTAAGGATTGCATTCCTAAAGAATAATTTTATTTATATTTTAGTGTTTTTTACATTCATCTATTTTATAAACCATTGTTTTCACATATTCTTTACTGAGGACTTGTATATTAAGCCCTATTATTTATTCAATATATATATTTGATGACAAGTAACATTTTTTATTAATTAAATAGATTTCATGAAATATGAGGAATGATTTGAAAATGGAAGACATGGGTAGGGGACCATTTCCTTTAATCATATCAATGCATCAATAGTCTAATATGAAAAATTCAGTTTGAAAAACCATTCACATTTGTAAGGATTGTGTTTTAAACTATCTTTTAAAAGGTATTGATAGTAGATTTTTGTTTGTACAATCCAAATTGGATATTATCAAGTATGTTTTAAACCATATTTTAAAAGGTCTTGATGGTAATGGTTCCATGTACCAAAGAAACATGGAATCCCATAGTTATGAATTTCCTTTTTTGATTTTTATTGTTATTATTTTTTTTATACATTATACTTTTTCTTTGATATTATCTATAGATTAATTTCATTCTATGTTTATTGATTAAATGGAATATTTATTCAATTTAACATTCCATATTGATTCTAACTTATCAAGTTATATAAATGGAATTTCATCTTAGTTATTTAATTTTTCATGTTGATTATACTCATTTATTACTTATTGATTCTATTGTACATATCCTTAATGAGAATTTGATCACACCCTCATTTTTTTCCTTTAACCATGATATGAATATGAATTCATGGAATGAGTTTCAAGGATTTAGTTTATCATTCCTAGTTAGGTATTATATTTTAATTTATATTTCCAAATGTAATATGGGTATCATGTATGTAATCTAGAATTCCAAGACTGCTAAACTAATCGATCCTTTGAGATTTAAATCCTTGTAATCATATGAATTTAATAATGTAATGCATCATCTCTATGGTTCTTGGTTAGGGGCATTATAGTTGGTATCAAAGTATTTTTATAAGAATCCTTAGAAACTAAATTTTGAGAAATTACATTAGTAAACATAAACCTAAGATAGACTTTCAGGGTACGAATTGAAGCACATCCAATATAAACCATGTATATTATTATAATATTTTATATACAAAACATTCTCAATTTACGTTATATATTATTTGGTTTATACATTATGTTTCATAGTTATATTAAATAACATTGTGTATTTCGCCATTTATAAATTGATCCTATCAGAACGAATGTGAACTTCACTAATGCACCTGATCCAAATTTTTAGAAGTATCTTATATTTTGTGGTCTTGAGACAATTTTTGTAAGTTAGTTATTCTCCCAAAAATTCTATTTATTTGAATACATAGTATCATGTTATAAATAGATAGATAAATATTTATCTATGTATTATTGATTTGGATGGAAGAACCAGAATACGGGGACAACACGAAAACATATGGATACAGGTAAGAATGGAAATAACTATCTTCCCACATGTGATAATTCCAAAAATAATCACCCTGGTACTTAATTAAAAAAGTAATGTAAATTTAATACAAGTGTTTGTGGATTTGAAATTGGAAATTTTATTTAATAGATATGAAATTGGATCCCATTGTAATATTATTTGACTGTAAGTAGCTACCATAATTTGTAAATCAATATCACACATGTTAACAAAATATACCCCAAAAATGATAATGGATAATGGTAATGACTTTTCTTCAACCATAGATGAGAAGTATTGAATAATATTTATGTATTTTGATTGAAGAATTATTTAATTTTTTTTTAATCAATATGGTACCAGTTTTGGGAATCATAAAATATATAAGGATTATAATGTGGTATATTTTCATTAAGGATTTGAATGTTTATGTAGATCGGTGCTGATAACCAAAAAAATTGATTTAGTAACAAGTTGAACATTTTTTTTAAAATACATGGTTGTGGGAAATATAACCTTTAATATGTTATTGAAAATAAGGTAGGGATTTTGGAATAAATATATGATTTTCATAGATAAATTACATTGTATATAATAGACTACCATTTAACTTATTATTGATTTTATGATAACGTGTATTATGGTATCATTGATGGGGTTTACACCACTTTTTGATTTAAGGAATATATCCAATAACATGTGTTTTAGTTATATAATAAGGTTGAATTCATTATTTCAATAAGATTTTATATTAATTAATGTGATAACCATATGTTGAGAGAACACAAGAAGATGGTGTTCCCATGTTTTTCATGTGGCAATTTTTATATTCTTCTTGTTGATTAAGGTATAATGATATGTCTATTTCAGAAATGTATTAACCATATTTAAAATGTTTTGATCAATATATTTTGGAAAATTTTACCTTTTATAAAATGTTTTAATTTCAACTCTGGATGCGGCTTTCGGGATTGAAATATTACTTCACCATATTATAATTATTATGCTATGAAATAATGTAGAAATAGTTCAAGGTACAACTAAAGGAAATTATTGTGTCTATGAAATGGAAATTTATATTTACTTATATTATTATAGGGTGAATAAATATTGAAACTCTTGGAACAAGGGTTTAAAAAAATTCTATTATCATTTTTTTGATATCAAAGACCTTTTTCAAAACGTAGTAATAATAATTTGTTGTCATCAACATTCATCTGAACATGTTCTTTATCCCTCTTCATCACAACAAGATATTTTGATATTTCATCTATGTCCATGGTTCCACTAATGATCTTGTATTTTAAATTCGAGTTTTTTTAATGAAGTTTTCATTTTAACATCCCTATTATTATGATTATTTTCTATTAACCCTATTTATGATGAGGTTCTTCCCAATAATATTACTTTTAAATATCACCCCCTATATTAATGAGATCAGATTTAAATTGTGAGTTTGAAATTTAATTAAGATGTGGATAATGTAACACACCAATAAATTAAAATACATTCATTTTGGATTAAATTTTATAGTTTTTATATTTTTCATAATATGAAATACCTTTTTATGATTACTCTAAAAACAATACTTTGTTAGCTTGGGTTACACATAAGTCCGAGTTTTACCAATATTCAATTGTGGAAATTTTTTAAAACATTATTTTTAATCTTAAACATTATTCTTCAATTTTCAATATCAAAATTACATTTGGGTGATTTTTTTTGTATTTTTATGAGAAGATTCATTTTTTTATGATTCATGAAAAGTAGTGCATTTTATTTGAAAACTACCTTTTTTCTAATTAATTATTACTATTAGATTAAATTTTCAATTTATTTTAAAATAATAATAGATCAATTATATATCTACTAAACCAATTGAGTTCATTTTAATCATTTATATATTTAATTTAGAGATAAAGACATAATGAATATTTGATCATTTTCAGTTTAAAAACCAGATTTCCAGCCACATCTGCAGGATTGGCTTTTGACATGAATTTTACACTTTTGGAAATTCAATTTAAAAAAAATGTACATAAATGGGTGTAGTAAGTAAAATATTTATATTCTATTATGATAAAATTAGTTTTTAACCAAAATTATTAGTAAAAGTAGTTAAAATTTACTATAGTGATCAATGTTAAATTAATCATAACAAATAGCTAACCCATAATCCTAAGGGAAAAACTAACCTAGAATATTTTCTAACATCCATTGTATTCCAATTGATTTACCATATACCATATCTATTCTAAATTTATTATTTATTGGGATGCATGTTCATGAAATTGACCTGTATAGTAATTTAATTAACGAAAAAGACCAAAATGAAACCATCCTTACAATTAATATTTAGGAATCATTATAATAGGGAAGAAGATACATAGTTATTGTTCTAAGAATTATTTTTAAATTTAATTTATATTCTTTATCATGATAATTTTAGTATAAGTTTGATAAATGATATAATTACATTAATCAATTAACTCTAAATCATGGATTGTTTAGATAATAATTAAATTAGACAAATGATATTAAAAAAATTAAAGGTAAAGTAAATTTAATAAATAAAATTACATTATTTTTTTAGATACATATATGAGGTTAAAAGGATTTTTACATAATATATTTTAATTCCTATAATCTTTCGATATTTTTAAATTAAAAATAATTAAATAAAGAAAAAATTGACATTAATGTTATTTTACAGTAAATGATATTTTATTAAATGATATAAAATTTATAAAAATGTATATTATTCCAGGTAAATTATAAGTATTAATATGATTCAAATATGTTTTATCCGTGGACTAATTTATCTTTTATAATTAACATATTGACCTGTAAATAGTAAAAACGTTATTTACGCGATCTGGCTAAAAGTAGTGTTTTTGTACGTTACATGGTCTGGTATTACCATTAATTTCAAACACATGTGGGTTTCCAATTTTTAAAGTACATATAAAATTTATAATTCAGAGGTTCTATATTTTGTAATAAATATCACTTTAATCTAATTATATTGGTTACATTTCATTTGTTATAAAACTACAAACATTAAAAAACCATAATGATAAAATTTGTGAAACATAGAAGATACGGAAAAGAATTTAATAATAAACCTATTTTTTGTGTTTTGGTTTTTCTCATATATAGTTTACCATTAATCAATTATTTTTCCATTTTTAGGTATAGGTTGTAAGGGAGACCTCTTAATTATGTGTACTTTTTGGTATTTATAAGAACGCCACTCTCTATCCACTGTAAAAAGACATTCAATCATCCCCTTCCTCAAACCTATATATATAGAAAAAATATTCAAAAATAGTCTCAAAAATATCTAAAATCCACATAGACGCCTCAAATTTTGAATAATTACATAAAACTACTCTATCTGGTGAAAACCAAAAAGTGTTTTGTAGAAAATAGGTAACATTCTTTAATGTGGACTTATATTTTATTTGTTTCTCAACCACTTAAATTATTATCATTCTGTTTTTATAAAAATACATCCTTATAATCAATATAATTATATTATTTAATTTTAAGGGTTATACCTTCACCTACCCACACTTCCATAATATGGGTAACAAACTTACTATTAGAGTGTTGAGAACTGTCGCCTCGTAAAACGATGTCATTTTTTATTACCAACTATCATTGATGGGATTATGATGCAACCAATATATATATATATGATATTTATGATATTTATTATGTATTTATACTTTTATAATTTTTTAATTACACATACCTTTATGATTTCCATTTTATGTAAATACAATAACATCATCTGTGGATGTGGGGACTATTGATTCCTCCAAGCGATGTTATACATTCAAAAATAACATGGAATGTATTAATTATGGTTTTAACTATATATCTTATAAATAAATTAAATATATATTACATTAATGAAGTAATTATATTTATTTAAATATAATACATCATTTTACTCGTTACCATTTTCACACACACAAAAGTGTAAAATCGTTCGTCGATGTATGGACTATCGTCGCCTTAACGCGATGTAATTCATTGTACATCATAATATTTCTATATATATTAATATTTGAATAAATAGTATCGTATTTATGATATAATTATTTTTTTGGAAATATATAATGTCTCTTACCTTATAACCAAAATGATCAGTAAAATGGTAAATTTAACTCATGCGTACATGTGGCATACCTTCTCCAAGATTTTAAAGTTGGTTTATTTTTCATAACCACATTTCACTATTGGTTTTAAAATTATAGTATATATATATGTGATAATTATTTAAAGATTATTATTTTTTATATGACTATATACTAACCCCTTTGAGCATAGTTTACCTACCAAATTAATTTTTGACACATAAACTTAATATGGTCAAAACACTCGACATATAAATAGTTTTTTTAGAAGATGTTTCAAAAAATTATAAAAATTGAATTTAAATTAATAATAAATATTAAAAAGGTTCTGAAAAAACTATATAATTAACGTAAGTATATTATTCTAGAAGATAAATAATCACAAGATATGCCGTACTCAAGATAAAGGAATCTTGTCTTGCTTTTCTTTCTGTGAGGCGTACACCATTTTTACCACTTCTTTTTTGTGTTGTATCTACTATGCCTTTGGATATATTATAGCATGAATTATTTTATCTTAATAGTGTTTTAAAAATATTAATGTTATTTCATCATGATGGTTATGATTCAGATGTTTTAAACTGGTATGGGACACTTTGAATTTTTAAGTAATATTTTCCTAAAAAATAATTTTAATTTTATTTAAATGGTATTTCTATTAAAGAATGACAACAAACCTTGTTCTTACATATCATCCACTAATTAATTATTAAAAAATCCATATTATTTATTCAATATGTATATTTTATGATAATTAAAAAAATATAGTTAAATCGATAATTTAATATATGAGGAATACTTTGGACATGTATGACACAATTTGTGGATCGTTTAAGGTAAGCTTGTAGTTGAATTATTAGTTTCATGGGATGAGTTATGTTTGAAAAAACCCTTTAGATCTGTAACCATTATTTTTTAAATTATATTTTGAATGGTCTTGATAGTATATTTAAGTATGTACAACCCAAATTGGATTATGCACAGCTTTATTTAAATCATCTTTTGAAATGTCTTAATGGTAATGGTTACATATACCAAGGAATCATGGTTTACCATAATTATGAATTTCCATTATTGAGAAGTCATTTGTTATTATTATTTTTATCAATGGTAATTTTTCATTAACATTATCTATTGATCAATTTCATTCACTATTTATTGATTAAATGGACTGTTTTTCAGTTATTTGTCTTTTTTATATTGGTTTTTTACTTATCTAGTTATATAAATGGAATGTGTGATCAGTTATTTACCTCACCAAGTTGATTATTCTCATTTATTTATTAATTATTTTGATGTATATAACCTTACTTTGAATTTTGTCTCACCATTATTTTGTTTTGTTTTCCACATGATATGAAGTTGAATTCATAGATTGAGTTTCAAGGATCTAGTTTATTGGTCTTTCTTATGTATTATGTTTTATTTTATATTTTCCAATGTAATATTGGTGTAATGTAGGAAATTTTAAATTTCAAGAATTATAAAAATTTAAATCCTTCAAGATTTTATTATTTATTGTTTTTCCAATTTAATAATTTAATGCACCATCTCTAGGATTCTAGGGTTGGGTCATTACAATATGGTCTTTATTACATTCTAATAAATGACTAATAGTGTCTGAATAATCTAGAAAAACTATAGATATCTATTATAGGTTTTTATATGAACCATTCTCCCATAACCATTTTCTTTGAATTGTCCATATATGTATCATATCTTCTCATTACATGGTCTATGGATGATAATTTCTATAGCCATAATTTACTCTTACAATATTTATCCAAAATGTTTTCTTTACTAAAAATATTTAGAAACATCCCTAACTAATATTCATTTTCTTACATTTTCATAGAATATATGAAACTTTATTCATTCAATAAAATAATTAATTTTACATAGTAAATTATAATTTCTCAGTTAATAAAATCCATTAATATATAAGGGGATTTTATAAGTTTAAAAGTCATCCGAATGAATTTATAGGGTATATGTATTGAATGTGATTTATTTTTATGTATGTGGTCCCTTATCTAATTAATTGATGATATCCAAACTAAATCTCAATCTTTTAAATTTTTTTTTCCAAACCAATTTTTTGAAACTACCCATCAATACAAGGAATAAGATACTTATTATTTACTAAAAATTTATTATGTTCATGATAATAAATTCAAATATTAATTGATCCATATTTAATAACAAAGGAGACTAGATCCACAATAACATAAATCTTAAAATAGTAACATCATGTTTGAAAGATTATATGGCACACAACACAAAGATAATAAGATAATAAAACCCCTGAGACTTTATAATATATTTAGTTTTAAATAAACTCAATCTCTTTGGTCACTTTCGGTGCACACAAACCTGAATATGAATGAACTGTAATATAGTATATAGTTATAACATGGTCGTTTAATTTTTATATGTGAATAGTAAAAGATAAATTATGAAAATTATATTTTTTAAACATTAATAAAATAAAGTCAATGGATATCTACTGAGTAGAAACAAAACAATATCCATTTGAAAGATAAAGATATTCTTTTTGAAAAAAAAAATTAATCAATTTTAGTAGTGCTTTAAGATCATAATTTATAATTTATTTTTACCAATTTTAGAAATTTTATTATAAAAAATTAAAATATTTTTTTATGTCATAATATCAGTATTTACATATGGTTAATTCTTTTTATATTTCAAAAAAATATTGTTTTGATGAATAGGAAAAAATAACCGATTTTTATAAAATTGTAATTTCTATTTAACTAAGTCACAATATTTTTTAATTTTATTTCGTATTAAAATAAGTTTTATTTAATTATATTAAATTCAATTAATTGCATAAAAATTATATTTATAATAGATTTTGTCATATATTTATTTTTTGGATTTAAATCACTTTTTGTGAAGCATACTTTAAAGTGCAAGATGCTTCTCAATATTATATAATTAAAGTAAAACAAAGATAAAAATTATATAAATTAAGATTATATAATATATAATTATAAATATTAATTAAATTCATTTATTTATGATGTCATGTCATGTAGTTAATATGATATCATCTTTTCCTTAAAATGCATTTCATGGAAACCCGTTTTTTCCACAGCTCTACATGTCATATTTTGAAATATTATATGCCATTTATATTATTTTAATTTATAAATAATGGATATCATTTTGGAATCAAGATAATTTATATTAAATAAAATTTCCACTATTTGATTTCCCTAATAAATTGTGAAAACATAAAAAATTATTTACTACGAGTAAGGTAAAAATATACTTGTCATGTGTTAAAATATAAATTATAAGATATAAAAATTACCCAAACCATATATAAATACTTTTTTTGGGTTATATTGATTAAATATATGTAATGAACTATAAATCACATGGAATTTGTTTTTATATACATGGTATTTTTACGAGTCTGTGAAAATTTACGGTGCTTGATTTCGAGGCCCGGTGAGCACGGAATCAATTTCTTAAGTTTTGTTTGGCTACGTTTAGTAAATGTATGAGCTGGTTTTTATGAATTTTTATCCTTTGATCGGAATTGAAATCTGAGGGCACCGTTGAACTCACAACACCAATATTCGTTTACGGAGACTTTCACTTCAATGACAGTGAGCTGACAATAGAAGTTGATTTTTGGGCTTTCTTAAAAAAAATAAAAAATAAAGTGTAGCTACACATTATTTTATTTGAGCCTCCATTTGGTGTGCAGTGGTTAAAACTTCCTCATGGAGGTTGGAGGCGGGGCCACCGCACCTTAACCTCTCCTGAGAGGTTAGGGTGGTGGGGCCCACCCATACAAATCCTCCTATGAGAGGATTAATTTGGTGGGGACCACATAGGGCTTAACCCCCTTTTGATGGGAGGAGAGTACAACCTCTCAACTCTCCCTCATTAATGAGAGAGGGCCTCTTGACCTCCCTTAGCATTTAATTTTTCCAAGCCTCCAAAATTAAGGGGGAGCCTACTCCATTTTGAATTGGTTCTAAATCCCCAATTAATACATGCTAGAACACGTGAATTAATGAGGATGAGCCTTTTTAATTTAATTCCCCTTTTTGAAGTTATTCCAACGAAATAA
Organism: Viscum album; assembly: GCA_963277665.1. Taxonomy (NCBI): domain Eukaryota; kingdom Viridiplantae; phylum Streptophyta; class Magnoliopsida; order Santalales; family Viscaceae; genus Viscum; species Viscum album. The sequence continues at coordinate 830,299,423 of OY728159.1, read as the reverse complement.
TAGATTATGTAATCTATTATTTGGAACAACGAAATCACTTCGATTATTGAAGGGAAAGCTCTCAATGAGGAACCTCATCCTCCAACAAAGAACTCTCCCAATGAAGAATGAAGAATTCCAGTGGCGATCCTTCTCTGACTTTTTCCCCATGACCTACCGACGTGGAACCGCTTCCACAAGCGTCATGCAAATTCGGGAATGGAAGAGTGTGGCATACGCGACGTATGGCTACTTCATCTTCATCTCGCGACTCTGTCATGGAACAAAGAACGGTGAATCTAAGGTAGAGGTTTACTTATATTTAAGTATGATCTTTACCCATATTCATCCTTTCTCTCAAAATGAAGATCGAGGGTTGTTGTGCTTCATTCTTGATGAACCAATTGATACCACCCTTAACGCGGAGGGTGTGGGGAAAACCTACATGGCCCAACCCCTCTACTGATCTTGTTTATGTTAAACGTTCGGTGATGAAGAGGAAACAAGGCGACGAAGGCGGCAACGACAAAGGACGCACCCCATGGCCTCTGTGAATCACGCCGCCTCACGGTGCACCGGTGCCCCTGGCCGAACACTGCCGGCCCGCACCGGCCACACCCGCGCCGGCCCCACCCGTGCCAACCTGGCCAGCCCGGCGCCCCCTGCCTGGCGACCCGCGCGGCCTACCTGGTGCCTCGCGCCCTGCCCGGCGCCCCGTGCGGCCTGCTCAGCACCCCGTGTGCCCTTTCTCGGTGCCCCCACGTGGCCTCCCCACTCCCTGCATGGCCTGCCCGGGGCCCCGCGTGACCTATTCGGCTCCCCGTGCGCCCTGGACGGCGCCCAACACGACCTGCACGGCACCACGTGTGGCCTGACCGCACCACTCGCGTCCTGCCCGGCGTCCCGCCGTCCTGCCCAAGGCCACCTGCTCCCCTGCCAGCCTGCCGCGGCCTCCCACGTTCCATGCCCAGCTTCCCCCAGGCTCTCGGGCTCCCTATCCAGCCCATGGAGTCCCTCATGGCATCATAGGCCGAACTAGCTTGGCCTTCCGGACCGAGCCGCCTACGCGGCGACCTCCGGGCCCAATCGCCCCCACATTTTGCTTGGACGGGCCTAGCAGACTGGGCCAAACCTATTGGGCTGACCCACCCAACAGGTCATGTCAGACCCAGCATGTCTAACTAGGTTGACCTAGACTAGGTTAGGCTGGGTCGGTCCGACCAGGTCAGACCGGACCCGAGCCCACTACTAATCGTTTCTTTCTTTGGCCATATCTTTGGCACCAGACGACCATATGATGAACCGTTAGCGGCTCTGGTTTTCTTAGAGCATGATGGTCCCTTGAGTTTACCCCACTAGAGTTCAGGGTAATGTTGTGATACAGTCAGGTTGGATCATACACGAATCCAACCGGGCCGCTGGGACAAAAAAGCGTAAAACTCACAGACCAGGCGTCTGATTGATGTGTCGTCTATTGCATTGAGACCCCAATGATGAGACAGACCATTTATATACTTCTATGTGGGACATCGTGATAGTTAGAATATCTATCTTTAGCTTGTAGAAGGGACCCTCCCAGGACGACCGAGCGGAGTATGAAGACCTAGTAGCTCACTGAGACCTGACGACTTCTAGACCGGTTCGACTCGGAGTGTTTCAACTAGCCCTGTGGGGAGAACCTGGAAGTTGGCGGTAGTCCCACAGTGGAGGAGCGCATAGTATTTGGTGGCAGACCCGCAGTACTCGACAGGAGAAGTACCCTTGCAGGCTCTTAGGGGGAGCGTCTGGTAGTTGGCAGCAGACCCAATGTGGGGAGCGCCTCTGTGTGAGCGCGGTAGACCCGCAATACTCAACAGGAGGAGTACCTGAGTAGTCCAAGGTTAGTGGGAAGCACCAAGAAGTTTGTGGTAGGCCCACTATACTCGAAAGAGGAGAAGTTATCTTGCAGTGATGGTTTTGACAATATGAATAAAAATCATGGTTGAGATGAGTCAGTGACTTTTGTGTTTGCCTCATTGTTAAGATTGATTACTCTATAACTTAGATATATGTATGGGAATATAACTAAATGATGTTATCTATTGATTTCATACCTTGTGGTTTATCATTGATGGATTTTGTGATACCTTGTGGGTCTTGGGATACCTACTGACTATTGTTATACTCACCCCTGCATGGGCTATGCCCGCACCTCATTGTGTTGGTTGCACACGATGGACAGTGCTGACTGAGGCTGAGTGGACTATGACTAGACGATACTTGGAGTTGGACCACACAGCGTGACGATACACAGAGGAGATGGATGAACACAGAGTCCTGTCGAGGATATTTATACTAACCCTTTAGGTTGGATTTATGGAAGAGGATCCAGGAGATGCTTTACACATTTCATCTATTTTTATCCCTTTTAAGTTGTACTTGTACTTTATTGTTGGGCTTGTCTTTTCGTCCCCTTTACATCCAACACTCCTTTTGTATAAAGTTTTACACAGTTTTTTGCTTCCTGTTTATACTATGTTGTGCGTTTTTATAATTTATAATGGAAATGAATTTCTAGTCTTAGTGATTTATTCCTTTGGTGCTAGTCATCAGCCCCTGGCCAAGGGAAGGTGGGCTTAGGGTAGTCACGACACAGGACCTGAGGACGGGTCATGACAAATTGGTATCAGATGAGTCAGTTCTACAATAGAATTTTGGACTCTGATCTTTCTTTTATATGAAGCAGTAGTGTTAAGTGTACCATGTGTGGTTTTTAGTTCAGGTAGTCCAGTGATATTGCAGCGACCGACATATCCATACACCAGGACTCTGACTTCTGATATCCGAATCAGTGCACGAAAACACTGATTGCGTTTGTGTTTTCAAAAAATTTCTTTAAGTCTACTCTACCAGGTTATCTCACCTAGGATAAATTTTGATAGTGTCTCATCAGTTCAGGATGCCTCCACGCAGATAGCAAGTTATAATTCTAAGAAGGTACACGATTATAGCCCACCGAGCAATGAGGCTCCAGTGCAGGGCCCTCTTACTATGTTGGCATGTTCATGTGGTGTACCAGCATCACCACCACCTATTGGGCCACAGATTCCACCAACCGCACTAGAAAATGGTGCACACTGACTGAGTGTGTTTCACAAGTTCCAATAGCATAGGCCTCCGAGGTTAAGAGGAGGGACTTTTTCCTAGGTAGCAGAGGACTGGTTAGAGGAGATTTCAAGAGTTCTTCACCTAGTTGAGACACTCATAGAGAACATTGTGATCTTTTCTACTAGTTTTTTCCAGTGAGTGACCATGAGGTTGGTCCGCATTGTAATGAGGCTTCGATATGTGGATTGTTGCATATGATTGTACCTTTGGGTAGTGTGACATCTATATCACTACCTATTGGTCAGTTGTTACAACCAGTGGTACCGATAGATGACACATGTTGGTTTATTGCCTTGCACGTTTTTCAACATCAGATACCCCTCAGGTTTTGAGGTGAGCACGACTCACAGGTAGCTAATGACTAGATAGAGGTGCTGGATGAGAGTTCTCTAAATATTGTATTTCTTCGTCAGGAGGACATGTCGGTAGATGAGAATTCATAGAGGTTTACCGATCATTCCCGATACCCGATGAATACGTTTTGATCACTGCTTTTTGGATCATACTACCGAGCGAGGTGTGTTTTAGGACATCCAAGCCAGCACCATTTCTCTAGATGCTGGAGATAACCTTTTCGGTTGAATGTTCTTTGGCTGAGTAGATACAACTAGTGAACATTATCAGTTGGAAAGCATGAAACTTACGCCAGTCTCAGAGACATGAGCCTATGAAATTTTTCAAGTAGATTAAGTGTTATGGATAGATGAATCTGTAGGGTAGCAGACGTGGAAGCAGAGATAGGAGATCTGGATGAGGTGGTGTACATTTCAACATGATACAACTTCCCGCATTTGAAGTCCCCATCAGGCTCAGGGAGGTGGAGGGAAGGGGAAGAGAATAGCTGCATGCGGTCAAAGAATTTGACCCAAGGGCTGTAGGAATGATTCGAGGTATAATCTATGCCTACTACTAGCTGCCATATCTATAAACATAGAACAAATCGTTTCTACCTCCACGAATCTTCTCTCAGGCCTATAGTTTTTGGTTAAACTGTGAACTTGACCCTCACCTTTGGAGATACCATTTGGAGGAGACTCGATAATCACGCTTATGCCGACGGTGTGATATGACCCTTGAGGCGAGAGTTTCGGTTGAATCTCTTAGTGGAAGCATCGAGGCCATATGACGTTAGTTTGGGTATGGACTGGACAACCACAGTTCATACACAGATTTACTATATTAGGAAAAAAGGTTATGGTTTATCTACAACATTGGGATGAGGTATTCCTTAGTCAACAAAAAGGGAACCCAGGCTACACAGGTTAAACTCATGCATTGGAGGGTGCAGCTGATCACTCTTGAGTCAGCCAGCCATACCCTCATGGAAGCATGAGTTTTGAGATTTCTATTCCAAACAGGGGTGACATAACATGGGGACATCTTTTCAAAATTTGTTTCCAAGATTATCCCCCCCCCCCAAGGGGGAGGGACGTCTGCTTTGGTTGGATACTATCATAGGCTCGTTCAAGACTTTTATATAGCTGCAGCACCACTATCAGCCTTGACAATGAAGGGGTAACCCTTCATGTGGTCAGAGAGATGCCAACAGAGATTTCAGGAGCTGAGAGAGAGGATGACTAGTTCCCCCATCTTGAGGCTTCTAGAGGAAGGCGTAGGGTACATAGTCTACCAGGACACATCAGGTACCGGACTCGGGGTGTGTCCTGATGCAGGAGCGAGAAGTGATCTATTATGGTTCTCGTCAGCTGAGATTTTATGAGCAGAACTACACTACCCAAGACCTGGATTGAGCAGCAGTGGTTTTCCCTTAAATATGTGGCGACACTATCTGATGGGCGAGCATTTTACCATGTACTCCGATCACAAGAGTCTCAGGTATATCTTCTATCATAAGGACCAGAACCTGAGACAACGACGATGGCTTGAGTTTCTCCAGGACTATGACATCGAGATAGTCTATACCCCTGGGAAGGGGAACATTGTTGCAGATGCACTCAGCATGAGGTCTGGCCTGCATATGCTGAGTGATGCGACAGAGAAGCTGGATTTTTTACAGATATCCACTGTGGATTGAGATGGATAATCCTTCCTTCAGTCTCTTACAGTCACTCCCCCACTTCTTCAGCAAGTCATGGAGAATAAGCAAGGAGAGGATGACTATGAGACATGACATTCTCAGATATCCACAGGGTAAGCACCTGATGGATTTTCTAAAGGTGGGGATCACATCATCCTCTCTAGAGGAAATACCATGGTACCAGTAGCACTTTAGGATGAATTGTTGAGGGAGTTCCACACTTCCCCTTTAATAGTACATCCAGGAGTGGCGAAGATGTACCAGGACCTTCGATGACAGCACTGTTGTCCAGGTATGAAGAAGAAAGTAGCGGAGTTTTTCCCTCAGTGCCTCACTTTTTAGCAAGTGAAGGTGGAGCACCAGGTACCAGCAGGCTTGGTACAGCCTTTAGAGGTCCCAGAGTGGATGTGGTATGAGATATCCATGGAATCTGTGGTGGTTCTTCCATATTCAACCAGAGGTCATGACTCGATTTGGGTGATCGCTGACTGACTCACCAAGTCGGCCCATATCCAACCAATTAGAGATCAGGGTTCAGTAGAGAACTTGGGAATCCTCTATGTAAAAGAGATTGTGTGGCTACATGGAGTACATTCCTATATTGTCTCCGATCATGACACACTATTTACTTCCCGGCTATGTAAGTGGTTGTAAAATGTTTTCGGGACACAACTTCATTTGAGCATCGCCTTCCATCCATAGATAGATGGTTAAACTGAGAAGACCATTCAGACCATCGAGGACATGTTACGTCCTTTTGTATTTGACTTCGGTCACAGCTGGGAGGATCACATACCTTTGGTTGATCTTTCCTACAACAACAGCTATGACTCCTCTATAGAAATGGCACCTTTAGAGGCATTGTATGGGTGACCTTACAGATGACCCTTGTGCTGGAAAGACCTAGAGGATTCAGCACTAGTGGGACTAGAGATGGTAAGGGCTACTACACAGAAGGTGCAAGTCATCCAGGAGCGGATGAAGACTGCACAGAGAAGGCAGAAGTCATATGCTGACAGGAGACGGAGACCTCTAGAGTTTGAGGATAGCTACCACATCTTTCTACATGTCTCACCTTGACAAGGTCTATAGAGATTTGGCCGAGGTGCCAAGTTATCTCCAAGATTTATTGGATCATTCCAGGTCCTCAACATAGTTGGCGAGGTGGCTTACTGATTATCTCTTCATCCATAGTTGCACCAAGTGTATGAAGTCTTCCACATATCTCTGTTGAGGAGATACGTACATGAACCTACTCACATCATCAACCATAGAGAGTTTGACATCAATAATGGGGTGACATTTATAGAGGTTCCTGTGGAGATTGAGGATCTAAAAGACCAGATCCTACGTGGTCGGTCGATACCTCTGGTGTGTGTTCGCTTGCAGTATGAGAACCTTGAGGAGAGAAAATGGGAGCGATAAGATCAGATACGTGCTTAGTACCCCCCATTTGTTCCCTTAGTTTGAGTTGTAGCTTATGGGGATGTGAATCCCTGAGGTGGGTAAAATGTAAAGACCCAGAAATCTAGTGGATTTTTTTTAATACATGGGATTTTTACGAGTCGGTGAAAATTTATGGTGATGGATTCTGAGGCCTGGGGTGCACGGAATCAATTTCTAACGTTTTGTTCTGGTACATTCAATAAACATACGAGTGGGTTTATATAACTTTGGAACCAGTGATCGAAATTGAAATCTGAGGGCACCGTTGAACTCGCAGTTCTGGTATGTGCCTAAGGAGAAATTCACTTCAATGGTATTGATTTGAGAATAGATGTTAATTTTTGGGCTTTCTTAAAAAATAAAAAATAAATTGTAGTTACACATTATTTTATTTGAGCCGCCATTTGGTGTGTGGTGGTTAAAACCTCTTCATGGAGGTTGGAGGTGGGTCCACCGCACCTTAACCTCTCATGAGAGGTTATGGTGGTGGGGCCCACCCAAACTAAACCTCCCATGAGAGGATTAATGTGTTCGAGACCACACGGGGCTAAACCGCCTATTGATGGGAGGAGAGTATAACCTCTCAACACTCCCCCATTAATGAGGGTGAGCATCTTGACCCCCCAAACATTTAATTTTTCCAATCCTTCACAATTAAGGGGGAGCCTACTCCATTTTTAATTGGTGAAAACTCCCCAAATAATATGTCCCAACACACGTGAATTAATTAGGAAAAGAATTTTTAATTTAAATCCCCTTTTTGAATTTTTTACAATGAATTAATAGATTAAGTTAACTATTATTTGGGACAGTGAATTCACTTGGGTGATTCAAGGGAAAGCTCTCAATGAGGAACCTCATCCTCCAAATAAGATCTCTCCCAACGAAGAATAAAGAATGCTGATGGTGATCCTTCTTTGAATTCGTCCCCATGACCTGCCGATGTCGAACCACTTCCACAACCATCATGCAAATTCGAGAGTGGAAGAGTGCGACAGACATGACAAACGAAAACTCTATGTTCTCCATGTGACTCTATCAATGAATGATGAAAATCGAATCAAAGTTAGGGGTTTACTTATATTTAAGTATGATCTTTACCCTTGTTCTTCCTTTCTCTCAAAATGAAGAACGAGGGTTGTTGTGCTTCATACACGATGAACCAATTGATACAGCCCTAAACGCGGAGGGTGTGGGAAAAAACTACATGGCTTGACCCCTATGCCAATATTTTTTATGTTGAACGTTCAGGGACGAAGCGACAATGAGGATATGAAGGCGGAAATGACAAAGACCGCACTACCTGTGGCCTCAATGAATCGTGCCGCCCTCGCGGCGCACCCGTGCCCTGGCTGAACACCGTCTGCCTGTGTCGGCTTGAGCCACGCCGAACTGGTCAGCCAGGAAACCTCCTGGCCGCCGACCTGCTTGCTCGCGGCCTTCCTCTTGCCTACCCACGGCCGGCCCGGTGACTCACGCCGCAGGCCCGGTGCCCCTCACAGCCTTCCGCGTCCCGGGCATCCCGCGCGTCCTGCTCGGCACCCCGCGCGGCCTGCCCACGGCCTCTTGCACCCCTACCGGCCTGTCGTCGCCTACCCAGCGCCCTGCTTGCGCCCTGCGCGGCCTGCCCATGGCCTCCCGTGTGCACTGCCCAGCTTCTGTCGGCCTCCCGGCCTCCCAAACTAGCCTTTTGTGTCCCTCGTGGAGTCACAGACCAAACCGGCTCGGCCTTAAAGACAGAGCCGCCTACTCGGTGTCCTCCGTGCCGAAACGCCCCCACATTCCATTGGGTTGGGACCAGCGAACCGAGCCAATCCTAGCGGGCGGACCCACCCAATGGTCCTGGTCAGACCCAGTAGGTCTGATGAGGTTGACACAAACCGGGTCATCCCAGACTTTGTTGGGCCGAGTCGGTCCGAGCGGGTCAGACAGGACCCAGGACCACTACTAATGGTTACTTTTTTTGGCCATATCTTTTCTAATAGACGATCGTTTGATGAACCATTAGTGGCACTGGTTTTCTTGGAGCATGATAGTCTCTTGAGTATGCCACACTGATGTTTGGGGTAATGTAGAGGTACGACCAGGCTGGATCAAACACGAATCCAACAAGGCCCCCGAGACTAAAAAGCTTATTACTCACAGACCGGGCGTCCGATTGAAATGCCTTCTGTTGCGTGGAGACCCCTATGATGAGGTGGAACATTGAGATATTTCTACGTGGTACGCCGTGATAGTTGGATTATCGACCTCTAGCCCGTGGAGTGGATCATCCCATGATGAGCGAGTGGAGTACGGAGAACTAGTTGCTAGCTGAGACCTGATGAATCCTAGACCAATTCAACTCAGAATAATTCGACTATCCCAGTAGGGAGCACTTGGTAGTTGGCGGCAGTCCCATGACAGAGAAGCGCCTGGTAGTTGGCGGCTGACCCACAGTGGGGAGCCCCTCTGTGTAAGCGTGGAAGACCCATGGTACTCGACAGTGGGAGTACCGCAGCAGTCCATGGTTTGTGGGAAGCGCTTGGTAGTTGGGGACATGCACATATTACTATACAGAGGTGGATTTCTCCAGCATCCATGGTTTCAACAATGTGAATAAAAATACTGGTTGAGCTGAGTTAGTAACTATTGTGTTTTCCTCATGATTGAGATAGATTACATGATAACTTAGTTATATGCATAGGCATATACCTATGTGAGGTTATCTATTGATTTCATACCTTGTGGTTTATCCTTGTTGGATTTTGTGAGACCTTGTGGGTCTCGGGGTCCCTACTGTGTATCGTTATAATCAACCCTGCACGGGCTATTCTTACACCTCATTGTGTTGGTTGCAGAAAATGGACAACGTTGAATGAGGCTGAGTGGACCAGAACTGGATGGTACCTGGAGGTGGACCACATGGCATGATGGTACATGAAGGAGACGGACGAACGTGGAGTGCTGTGGAGGATATCTGCACCTACCCTTCCTGTATGATCTATGGCGGGTGTTCCAGGAGCTTCTTTACAACTTTCATCTGTTTTTTTCCTATTCAGTTGTACTTGTACTTTACAGCTTGGCTTATATTTCAAGCCCCTTTACTTTCCATCAATCCTTTTGTATACATTTTTACATAGTTTTTTTCTTCCAGCTTATACTCTATTGTGTGTGTTTATAATTTATAAACAGGGAGTGCCTGGTAGTTGGCGGCAGAACCATGTCGGAGGAGCACCTGGTAGTTGGTGGCAGACCAATAGTGGAGAGGGCCTCTGTGTGAGTGTGGAAGACCCACAATACTCGATAGTGGGAGTACCTCAGCAATCCTAGGTTAGTTGGAAGCTCCTAGTATTTGGCAGCAGGCCCGCTATACTCGATAGAGGATGAGTTCTCCAGCAGCCATGGTTTCGACAATGTGAATACAAATACTGGTTGAGCTGAGTCAGTAACATTTGTGTTTTCCTCATCATTAAGATGGATTACATAATAACTTAGGTATATGTATGGGTATAAACCTATGTGAGTTTATCTGTTTGTTTCATAACTTGTGTTTTATCCTTGTAAGATTTTGTGAGACCTTGTGGGTTTTAGTGTCCCTACTGAGTATCGTTATACTCAACCATGCATGTGTTATGCCCGCACCTCGTTGTGTTGGTTGCAGATGACGGAAAACGCTGAACGAGGCTAAGTGGACTAGGACTGTACGGTACTTAGAGGTGGACCACATGGTGTGATGGTACACGGAGGAGACGGACAGACATGGATTGTTGTGGAGTCTATTTGTACCTACCCATCAGGTAGGATCTATGGAGGATGATCTAGGAGCTTCTTTACACCTTTCAACTGTTTTTTTCCCTTTTCAGTTGTGCTTGTACTTTACAGTTGTGCTTTTATTTCTAGCCCTTTTACATTCCAGCAATCCTTTTGTGTATAGTTTTCCTTAGTCTTTTGCTTCCAACTTATACTTAGTTGTGTGTGTTTATAATTTATAAAGGAAATTCCTTCCTAGTCTTAGGGATTTACACCTTCGGTGCTAGTCACCAGCCCCAGGCCTATGGAAGGGGGTCTTGGGGTAGTCACAGCACGAGACCTAATGACGGGTGGTGAAAAATGTAACGACTGGGTCCTGGTGAAAGCACAACCACCCCGCCTTAACATGGTCATTGGGTCTTGGCCCACCAGGTACCACCAGCTTCCCCGTAGTCATGTGGTCCCCACCCAGGGGCCTGCCCACATGCCTAAATGGGTCATCTGGCTAATGAAACGTGGTCTTTAGAAGCCATGGTTTCGACAATTTGAATAAAAATCCTGGTTGATCTGAGTTAGTAACTTTTGTGATTCCCTCATGATTGATATGGATTACGTGATAACTAAGATATATGTATGGGCATAAACCTATGTGAGATTATCTGTTGATTTCATACCTTGTGGTTTATCCTTGTCGGATTTTGTGAGACCTTGTGGTTCTTGTGGTCCCAACTAAGTATTGTTATACTCAACCCTGCATGGGCTATGCCTTCTCCTTGTTGAGTTGGTTGTAGAAGACGGACAATGCTGAACAAGGCTGAGTGGACCAAAACTGGATAGTAACTCGAGGTGGACCACATGTCATGATGGTACATGGAGGAGATAGACATACATGAAGTGTTGTGGAGGCTATCTGTACCTACCCTTCATGTAGGATCTATGGCGGACAATCTAGGAGCTTCTTTTCCCCTTTCAGCTATTTTTGTCCCTGTTTAGTTGTACTTGTACTTTACAGTTGGGCTTCTATTTCCAGCCCCTTTACTTTCCAGCAATCCTTTTGTATACAGTTTTACTTAGTGTTTTTCATCCAGCTTATAATCTATTGTGTGTGTTTATAATTTATAAAGGCAATGCCTTCTCAAATTTAGGGATTTACACCTTTGGTTCTAGTCGCCAGCCCCTGGCCTACGGAAGGCGGGCTTGGGGTAGTCATGGAATGGGACCTGAGGACGGGTCGTGACAAATGTAATGACTGGGTCCTGGTTGCAGCACAACCACCTCACGTTAACATGGTCGTCGGGTCCTGGCCCACCAGGTACCACCAGTTGCCCTATAGAATCTTTGTCCCCACCCAGAGGCCCGACCAAATGCCTGAATGGGTCATTTGACTAATGACAATCCCCACAGGCCAACACATTTCCTTTACAGTGTTCTTTTTCCTCACTCACACACACCCTAGGAAGCTTTCCAAGAAGGTCACCCATCCTGATCACTACTCCAGGAAAAGCATGCTTAGCTGTGGAGTTCTAATCAGACGGGCTCCTGAAAATAAAGGTTCACCTTGTTGACATGACTCATATAATTAATTCATTTAACCATTTATCATTCTAGAGTGTTACAATCTCCCCCCTTTAAAGCACAATGTCATTGTTTTGGGCCCTACATCTCAACCCAGGCAGTGCACTACACTTAAGGATGGGTTCCTCCTTTGATACCAAATGTAACAAATAGGTCCCACAGATAGCACATCCACCCCACCTTAACATGGTCGTCGAGTCCTGGCCCACCAGGTACCACCCCGTTGCCCCGTAGACATGTGGTCCCCACCCAAGGCCCCGCCCATATGCCAGAACGGGTCATCTGACTAATGAAAATCCCTACAGGCCAACACATTTCCTTTCAAGTGTGCTTTTTTCTCAATCACACACACCCTTGAAAACTTCCCAAGAGGTCACCCATCTTGATCACTACTCCAGACCAAGCATTCATAACTGTGGAGTTTTAATCAGACAGACTCCTAAAAAAAGGTCCACCTTATTGACATGAGTCATATCATTAGTTCATTTAACCTTTTATCATTCTAGAGTGTTACAATATATATTATAAGGTTTTAAAATTGTCCATTATGGACCCTTTTTGATTTTAAAAAACAATGGGGTAATTTTTTCTTTTTAATAATTACAAGTGTGTCCTAGCCCACATTTATAAAACATCACCACCAATCCTATTCTTTACACACATCCAAAAACCGATTGGTTCTGAAAATAACTACCAAAATAACTTTATTGAATCCCAACAGTAATATTTTAATTCTTTTTTATCATGATTCCATCCTAAAAATTATTTTGGTGAAAATTAAGGATATTTTTCCAAGAAGTAGTAACATTTTTAAAGGAGAATTTTATTTTATTTAATCATCCACCTCTTTTGAAATACTATCATCACATTATGAAATATTAAAATCATTATATTAAATATATTTATATTTTTTTTAATTTAATTTCCTGACCTAAAGCCTTCTCATTCTCAATATTATGATAAACAAATCCACTTATCGTGTGTATGGAAGATTACAACCTTGCAAAATGATGGAATTAATTTTCCATCATAGATTCTCATGCATTGTCTTAATGATGTATCTATTGTTTATATACTATATTTATAATATATAATTATAATTATTTAATTATAATATCAAATATTCATTTTTACTTTCCATTCTATAGGGAATATGATAACCTTACCCGTTTGTACACCAGACGACTTTCTCAAGGAGAAATGTAATTATATTTCACCTCTACTTAATTTGGAATTTAATAAGTGTTAAATTTTTATTTATTTACTATATTAATGAAAAATTAATATTTCTATAAAGTTCATATATAACATATACTTTATTACATTCGTTTCCATTAAATAGAGGGTAACGTTATTCGCGTGTAAGACGAACTATCTCTTCCCGAACCGATTTGATTTTTTTATTAACACATCACATAGAAGAGATATTTAAGTGTATTTAAATAAATATTGTGATATTTATGATATAATTAACATTATTGAATGATAAAAAACAATTATATTCTTTACATAATAATGATAAAAAAATGGAATCATTACTCATGCGTATATATAGTCTATTATCTCCATGATTGTAGAATAGTTCATTTTTCATAACCAAATTTCATAATTGGTTTTAAATTTATAATTTATGTATAAAAATAATAATTATATCATAATTACAATTATTTATATGGATAAATAATAATAAATTTGATGTTATTCAACATACCAAAGTGATTTTTGGATATATGATATTTTTAATGTTAAAACATTATATTTGAAATTAATTTGATATGTAATTGAATATGATATAGTAAAAAATAAATTCAAGTTAATAATAAACATGTAAAAGTTTTTTAACAAAATAAATAATTTATATATGTTTAAAAATTCAGGATGATAAGGAATGTTTGTTATGATTCCGGATCAGAGATGATATTTCATCACAAAACATCCTTCTCGAGTCACAATTTCTTTTATGCACCTAATTTATTTTTAATGGTTTATATACTTTCCCCTTTAAGTTTAATCTCATGTGGTTATTCTTAAAATATTCATGTTATTGTTCTATTATGTTCTCTTTGAAGCTTAATTTGTTTGAGAAAGGTTCATTAAGAAAATATGACTTAATTTCTCTCTTGGGTAAAAAATCACTTCCTGTCCAAATATGTGGAGACCCAGAAATTCCATGTAATTTTTTTAATTATATTTGAATATTATGAGTCCCTGAAAATTGACGGAACGTGATTTCGAGACCCGGAGTGCCCTGAATGAATTTCTGAACTTTTTTCAGGCACATTTAGTAAACGTGCGTGCAATGTATTGTAAAATTTGAACTAGTGCTCAGAATTTTAATTAGAGGATACCATTGAACTCAAAGAGCCAATATTCTTTTACGAGGACATTCACATCGACTGTAGTAGGTCGAGGGTGAAAGATAGTTTTTGTTTTTTTCATGGGAGAGTTTAAAAAAATATAATAAAAATAAAATGATGAATTTTATTTTTATTTGAAGTCTCTCATTTGAATTCATGGTGGTGGGGACCACCAGAACCCCTATTAATTAGGGAAAACCTTTCAACACTCCATGGCTAATTGTGCCAACATCAATTAATTAATCGTGACAACTTTAATTAATTGATAGACTTATTTTTTAATAGGTTGGCTCCTCATTTTCTTTGGTTGGAAATTTTTTGGCAAAGGTGGGAGTTTGGAGGACTTTGGAGAAACATTTCCTCAAAATGAAGAAAGCCCTCTCCAACCATGATCATACTTCGGAATCAAGAACAAGGATGATGCACGAGCCCGATTTTGGAAGCGTGTTATGGAAGAAAAAATCATTGGAACCCTCATCACCTTCACTGACTTCATCATGTGAGACCTCCAATGAGAAATCGAGGTATGGAATGTTGTTTTGAATACCACTTACCATGTTCTTGTCAATTTTCGTGATTTAAGAACAACTATGCCACTTGCTATCGTTCTAACGTGGAGGGTTCATGCCAAACGAACATGGCCTGACCACTCCGCATCCTTTGTGAAATTTAGTGGTCTTGAATATAGGGCGACGTTACGAGATGAGTGCGGGAGTCTTCAGAATGTTGAACGGGGCACCGGGGCGCGCCTGGTGACCCAAGGAACGTCACCGCCATCCCATGTTGGAAAACAGTAGTAGTGGAGCTTGAGAACGGCGGCTAGCACTCCGGTCAGCCATGATGATGGTGGCGGCTTGACCACGCCACTGGAGAGGGGTTGTGGCCCATCGGCCACAGCGGAGTATGACCGATGGCTGGCGCAAGGTCGGCCGCACGTAGTGGGCTGCGGCGCGCATCCGCATCGCCAGGCATGTAGGGGCCACGATGGCGAAGGGAGGGCAGTCGGCTCACTTTCAGCCATCGGTGGAGGTGCGATGCATGGGTGGGCAGGCCGTCTAGCTAGCCGGGGTGCCGATCGGGACCCCGGGTCCCACGTGCCAGCTATCGGCGCCACGTGGATCCAGCCGGTCAACTACCCACCCCAAACGGCCCAGCTATTCGGGGTACCCAAGGCGAGCCTCCCCCTTGGGCGACAGCAACTGCGGACCCCACTACGGGGTCACCCAGCCATGATCCAACGAGGGCTGCACCGCGGGCCGCCTAGTGTGGGATTCTGAACGCGGGCCACCCATCCTAGGTCGCCCATCATACGCTGCACCACAAGCCGCCCAACACGCCATGCAGGCGGGCCGGACCCTGTAGACCATGTCAGACCCCAGGCCATACCCAGACTAGCTTCGACCCCTTTCCATTATTTCATCCATAACATGTTCTATGGGAGTTTTTTTGACGAACCATCTACGGTACCATAAACCATGGATCGAGACGGTTATTTTGGTATAACCCACTTGAGATTTGGATAAAGCTGGGGTATGATCTTGTTGTATCGAACACGAATCCAACAGGGCCCTCATGACTAAAAGGCGAATAACATACAGACCCGGAATCTGATTAATGCACCATCTATTGCATTGAGACCCCTATTACATGAAGGCCCTTTGAGATACTTCTTTGTGGGTCTTTTTGGCAGTTGGTTCATCAACCTGTGTCTTGAGTTGCGAACCCTCCTAGAATCAACAAAGCTTAGTGCGGGAACCCTGAGGCTAGATGTAACATGAGAAAGGGGTCCTATATGGTTCTGTTCCTTGGTATCCTACATGGGACTATGCCTTGGGATTCTACGTGGGTATGTGCTTTGGGATCCCACATGGGTCTGTGTTCCAGTATCCCACTTGGATCCGCTCTAGTAATCCATGTGGGATTACTCAAGGATCCTACGTGGGTCTGATGTACTATGATCAAACATGGGTCTGATGATTTAGGATCCAACGTAGGTCTTCCTCTCAACATATTATGATGATTGAGTAAATTAATCTAATCAACTATACAAACATTCCTATGTTATACCAAGTGTGAGCTGAGTCTTTCCATTTGTGTTAATCATTTATGGGTCGTAACTTTGGTGTGCATACGTTCCTGGTGATACCTTTGTGGTATTATTCTATGTGGCATTACCTTTGTGGTATTTACCTTCATGGTGTTTCCTTCAAGGTATTCATTCCTTAGTGGGACAGATGAGCTTTTGGATTTTGAGTTGTGCCTTGTTTTTCCTCATGATTGAGATGGGTTTACTCGACAACTTAAGTATATATATAAACATACATAATTAGGGTTGTCAGGTTTTTTCATTCTTTGTGGTTTATCCATTGTGGAATTTGTAAGACCATAGAGGGTCTCGGAGTCCCTACTGAGTATTGTTATACTCACCCCTGCAAGGGCTACGCCCACACCTTGTTGTGTCTAGTGCAGACGACAAACAATGCTGACTGAGGACGAGGGTGCCAGGACTAGATGGTGCCTGTAGGTGGACTATATGGTGTGACGATACACTGAGGAGATGGGCGGATGAGGAGTGATGAGGGGGAAATCTATACCTACCCTTCTATTAGGAACCTCAGAGGATGACCCAGTAGTTTTTTTTTCCTTTTTCATTCAGTTTTATTGTATTTCCAGTTGTACTTGTATATTTACAGTTGGGCTTTTATTTCGTCCCCTTCTACTTTCAGCACTCTATTGCTACAATAGTTTACATCAGAGTTTCTTCATACCAAGTTCTGGGACCGTGTTTTAGTATAGAAATAAAGGAAATGGATTCCGGTTTTAGGGAGTATGGCTTTTGGTTCTAGTCTCCAGCCCCTGGCCTATAGATGGCGGGCTTGGGTTAGTCAAGGCACGGGCCCTAGGGGACGGGTCGTGAAAAAACATGTTTTCTAAAAACAATTTCATAGAATTTTTTTAATATTATATAATAATTTATTAAATAAAGTTTAAATAAATGTTAATATAAAAAAAATTGTAAAGGAATCATCCCATCATTTTCTGGATGAGTCACTTATTGAATTTTCTTAATAAATGTTAATGGAATATTTTTTTATTAACATATATTGCTTTGATAGAATTAACCACCATCATTTTTTTTGAAAAATCATTTATAAATTTCTAGGGATATTTTTTAAAAAATAATTACCCCAATATTTTGTGAGTATAATTTTTTGAAACATGATTTTTAATATGGAATGGTTATTTTTTCAAGAATTGTTTTTAATGAATTTCTATTCATAAATGAAAAACATTAAAGGTATGGAATGCTTCTAAAACATATATTTATATCACTTATATATATACTTTCTCACTGTCACTTTCATTTATGGGGTACTATAGGCCCTACACACATTTCAATAATTCCTTCTTTATGCAATATTCATTTGATTATGATACGAGGAATGATTATGTAACCCATTTTCATTTAATGGGTAATGCTTATCTTTATGACTTATGAATGATTTACTTATGAGGAACAAATATGAATGTACATGAAATAATTATGATAGGTGTTCATATAATTTTATTTCCCGAGAATTCATTATGTACTTTTTTATCCTCATGAGACGTCATATATGGGATTAGGGGGTAAAGCTACTCCATTATGGGGATCTATCTAACATGTGATATTGTCTTGTTAGTTATCCTTTTCCTATGTTTATTTCATGCTTAATATGGTTACTAATTTCATATATCTGAATTGTAAAATGATATCAGTGTATTTTTGTTATTATTCCATTGATTACTCACGTGACATATATTTTAATATATCATCATATACCATTGAACTACATGTTATGATTCCTTACCACGTTTATTACCATAATAGACTTTTTAGATCACCCATTTTGTCGATGTATTCCCACGGATATCTTGCGTAGTATAGGATATCAAATATATTTTTGATCCCTCTATCGAATATAAATAAATATTCAATTATTTTTTCCATTTCTGTATTATGATCCTAGTCTTCTAAACACACTAGGACACATAATCTCTAAGAATGCTATTGATTTATTTTTCTATTAAAAGTGTAATAATATTTGTAAAAATATTGATTCTCTATAGTCAGTATGATAACAAATGTTTAGGTAAACTCTGGAAACATGTATGGGAAACAATTATTGAGAACCTAATGCATAATACTATGTATAGAAATATATCATGGATTCCTAATGATGTTATATTAGGTGTTTTCCGTGAAATAGAATCCATGTATTTACAATAAAATTGTATTTGGTTGTAGAATACATGTACCTAGGGGTGATAACTCTGAAATAGGTGTTTTGGGCTTATGTCAAGTTTTAACTCATTCAAAAAAAATTTCCTTACTTTAAAAATTATTTTAACCCTCCTTCGAGATATGATTTGAAAATTAATATACTATTTAAAAAACTTTATGATGACTTGAGAGAATTTTTAGGTTAAAATGTGGGTTTTACTCACACTTAAGAACACTGTAAAGAAGGAACGATGACTTGACCCCATGAAATGTTCCCCATACCTGAACCCCCCATCCACCCCAGCCTCTTGTAGGGGGAAATGAAATTTTATGTTAAAAATATAATATGAATAATTATTATGGATAAAGTGTATTGAAACCCATAATCCCATATTTTGTGACCTATATATAATTATTATGTTATTCATTCTAGGACTGTATGTATATCTTTGGTATGTTAACTTATTATCAACTTGTTTCTTTTTATCCTTTTAATTTTATAGTGGAAAATTTTATAAATAATTAAAAATATGGGATATGAAATTTAATTAGATGATTAACATAATTGGAATTTTATTTTGACCTCTTGCGATCATTACAAATGATATATCTTTAATAATGATTATCATCTAGAACATATTTGAATTTCCAAACACACCAAAGAAGAGGATAATTGTGTCTCATAAATGTTTTAGGGATAAATATTAGAAATAAAATGAGATTCAATTCCCATCATTTCAAATATTAGGGAAGTGGCACTAGGGAATATTCTATAAATTAAATAGAATATACATTCTAATTTAAAAATGAGGGCACAAAGCAGCTAATATCTGAATAAAAATGATGTTTCTATTTCATAAGATTTAGATAAATAATGTTCAAAATAAGCCACAACTAATAGATCAATGTCCAAAATTTGTGTAAAATTTTCATTATACAAGTCAATTCATTATACCAAGGATTAATACATAGGGTAATATGTTATGATAATTAATTAAGTGGAATGATTGAGGTGATTAGGTTTTTAAATATTTCACTCATTGTTTTAAATTGTTTTTAATTATATTAGGCTTAATGAATAAAGAAACTTTATATGGAGTAGTTTTTCATTATGTATTTGTATGACTATATTGAATGGTAATAATGACCTAGAAATTTGATTTAATTGTTATTTGATAATGTATAGAAAAAAGATAACTATGAAAAATATTATCTTTGATATATTTTTTATGACGAGGTAATTATAGTCAATTAAAAATTTGTATATTTTATGGAAAAAAATTATTCATATAGAAAACCATAGTGGTTATAAAGGGATTTGATTAATAATTAATTTTTTAATATTTTAATCTTATTTTTTATAATGTAATAGGATCCTAAAGATTTATCAATATTATTATCACTAATGTAACTAAAGGGTGATAAGGGTGCATCTTCTAACAATGGAATATTTAATAAACTAGTTCAAATAACATTATTTTATATAAATTCTTTCATGGATTAATATTAATTTTATTTTAAGTTAAAATTTCAGAGAATTGTTTATTATTTTTAGGGTTTTAGGTGATTAGTGATATTTGCGAAATGTTTTATCTGGTCAAAATATATATAGAACCTCTTGAGTTTACATAAATTATTTTTTTGGGAAGAATGATATCTTTTTGAATATGTATATTGAAAGGGTATGAGAGAACCATCGAGGTTGGAAAAGTTTTTCATGTCTTGGATATTACGGTTATTTGGGAAATATGGTTCTTTATTAAAGTAATTATCTATGTAAATTATCTAGTTTTATTATAGGATTTCTATGATTAATATATTTATATTTGTAATTATCTTTCAATGAGCTAGAAAGTGTTTCACTTAAAAATATAGAAGGAATAACTTTTTAATATTTTATGGATATTATGCCCCGTTAAAATTTAATTTTAGTGATTTATAAATAACCGAATATTTATATTTTATATTCATTCACTATATTTTATAGTGAATTGGAATGTCTTTTCTGTCCAACTAATAGATGAAATTGATTTTATGAAACAAAATGATATCATGTAAGTATATTTTATTGTGCTCTCTACAATCCCTCGGTCCTAGGTAAAGGATCTTAAACCAATTCTTTTTTCTCTTTTTACCTTAATATAAAAATAATTAATTTTATTTTAATTCCTCGGATATTTTTGATTTTTTGGTTGTTGAACTTCTCTTGATCATTCACTTTCATATGATCAATAATCTCTACACTCTCCATTATTAATTACACTTTTCTTCCATGTATGTATTTTAACATTCCACAAATTTTCTCTTATACTAAAACCTATTTATCTTATTGATTTTTTATTTATCTTTTCCAAATTTTAAAACAATTTTTTACTAACTATTTTTACGATTTTTTTTATAAAAATAAATAATCTTTTTTCAAAACCTTGATTTTTTATATTAAGATTAAATTGCGAGGAAACAATTAAGTTAAGGGGGTATAATGTTACACCATATGATTTTAAATGAGTAAAATCATGGTATATAGTTTATATGAAACAAAAACCAAAACATTGAATAAAATCTAACACATTTATATATTATCAAATATTTCATTATAAATAAAATCAATCTCTTCTATATCGTCTGGAACATGCATCCCCAAATCTATGTCAACCATAATATAGTACATGATTAAAAACTATCAATTATATTTGAAGGAATGAATATGAGTAAATAGATTTTTAAAATTATATTCATCACTCATGTAAAATATAATTTCAATGGATATATATTGATTATAAAAATAAAATAATAACTTTTCAAATAATAATTGAAAATTTTTATGAGAAATAGTTTTTCCAAAATGGATTTTTAGCCACACATTGAGAAAATAATTTAAAATTAATTTCTTACAATTTTAGAAATTTAATGTATGAAAATTAACAAAAATTTTATATTATATAATCTTTATTAGGTTGAGGTAAAATTGTATGGTTTTTTATAAGATATTAATATTTTTGTGGTTAGAGAAAAATATTGTTTTTTATAAAATAAAATTTTCTTTTAAAATTAAATAAAATAAATATATTAATTAAATATAAATTTAACATATTTGTTTATTTCTTATATGAAATTTAATTTATTACATTTAAATCACATTTATAATATATTGTAATATAATATTACTTTTACGATTTAAAACACTTTTTCAGAAATGGTATTCAAAGTGAAAAATGATTCTCAGTTTTTTTATATATAAAATAAACTATAATGATCAATTATTTGAACTAAATTTATATATATTATATATATATATATATATTAATTTATTTTCACTTAATTGCAATTTATTTTCATGATGTTAATATAAAATCACATTTCCAAAAAAATCCATTTATTGAAAACCTGATTTATTTTAACATTTGGGGGATTTTCTTGAAATTTAAATTAATCCATTTATATGATTTTTATTTATTAATATGGGTTCCATATTTTAAATCAAAATGATTTTTATTATCTAATATGTTTAAATTAATTTTAACTATAACGAATAGTGATAATATTATTAATTATTTATCATGATTAAGGTAAAATCAGGATTATTAGGGGATTATAAATGAATGATAATAGTTAAATTTGACCCAAATATTTTCTAAATAAAATTTTAAGGTCATATTTATACATTATAAACTATGAGGTTTATAAATGGGAAATTGTGGAGGCTTTTTCTTGTGAAAAATGTGGGTGCAATTATTTTTTTAAAATATTCCAAATGTGTCCTCTCTCCCACTAATAAAATAAAACCCAATATCCTCTCTTTTACACACTTCTAAAACAAATTATTTAATTCATAAATTTTTTATCATAATTCCATATTTCCTAAACCTCATTTAAAAATCCTTTTTTATAATTAATCCAACATATAAAGGATTTTGGTGCAATCCTAAAGAAATTATCTGAAAATGAGGTAATATAATTAACCGAGTGTTTTAATTCATATCTTCTTCCACCTCATTGTAAAATTATTATAAAATTATTATATAATAAAATAATTATATTCCATATATAAAGTTTTTTTAATTACCTAAAACAATATACCCTCTCTATAATTGGAAACACGGATGTTTATCATATGTACAGTGGACTACCACCCCACGATCGATAAAATTAAATTTCCATCACTACTTTTAACGATTGGTTATAATAATGTAAAAATATTTATATAATATATTTAAAATAAAATTATTCTTTTTATATTTTATTATCCCATACAAATTCTTACATTTCATTCTATATATAATATTATATCATCATTCATTTGTAAGGCATGTTATCGCCTATTAAAGTGATTTGACTTGTTTTGACATGCACCTTATAAAAACGGTTATAAAGATTAAATTTAATTTTATATATGATATTAATTACATATTAATATTTAATTAAAATAAATATATCATATATTTTTTTACATTATCATTCATTCAAGAAAGGATAATTGCATTCATGTGTACATTAGAGTACCACCTCGCAAAATGATGTGGATTGTTTTAATTAATAAATCACATGGATGGTGTATGGATGTATATTTAATGATATAATATGATATTTTTTATATAATTATATTTATGTGAAGATTAAATAAAAGATACCATCTTTCTATCATGATCTTTGAAAAATGGAAATCTTACCTATGTGTACTCATGACATGTCGTCTCCATGATTGAAATATAGTTAAATTTTCATAAAAATATTTCCTTTTTGGTTTTAAAATTATAATTTATTTATAAAAATGATAACTATTTCATTATTACAATTATATGAATGGTTAAATTATAATATCATTGACCTTACTCAACTTATCATTGTGATTTTTGGTAAACAAGTAGTTTTTTCTTAAAATATACGTAGTGAAATTTATTAAATGAGAAATTGAATATAACATGGTAAAAAGAATAATAAAATTAACAATAAACTTTAAAACTTTTATTAAGTAACTATGTAATTATAATAATTTTATTATTCAATAAGATAATTAATACATGTGATGATTTAGCTTCGAAGTAATGGTTTCTTCTCAAAAAGTATCTCTTTGTGATACATGTTCTTTTAGGCGCCTAATTCCATTTTAGTGGTGTATTTGAAAACAATTTTATTTTATTATCCTCTATTTATTTAAGAATCATTAATGTAATGATACCATTTTCTACACTATATTAATTAAAATTATATAGAAATTTTTTTAGGAAAATGTTACATCATTTCGGTTTTTTGTCCGAAATCCTTTTTCATTCCAAATACTTGTTTTCTAAAAATGTTTGACATAATTCTTTCAATATTTTAAACTGATATATAAATGAAATTTTTACATGATTTACTCAAAAAATTGTTTAAAGGAATCTTCCCATCATTCTCTAAATGTGGTTCTTTTTTAAATTTTTCACAAAATGTTAAATTTGTTTTTTAACTCAAACTGCACTATAGAAATATGTACCATCATTGTATTAATATTGAATAATAATTTTCCAGGGATATTTTCAATGAAACTTAATTACCATAATATATTGGGAATTTTAGTTTTTCAAAAGTGATTTACAGTGGTAAAAGGCTATTTTTCTAGAGAATGATTTTTTATTTATTCCAAATTATTTGTATTCATCGATAAAAATATTTATTTTTATTGACTGATTTCAAAATTTGACTATAATTATCTCACATATATACATTTCTCACACTCCAATACTTTGATGGGGTAATACATTCCTTATCGTCATATATCAAGTGCCTTCATTATGAAATTTCATTTGATTATAATATGAGGAAAGTTTATGTAACCAAATTTCATTCCATGGGTAATACCTTTTTTATTCCTTATGATTATTATAATTATTTGAAAAAAAATCACATACATAAAATGAATGTGATAGGATATCCTAGATTTATATTGTTCTCTAATTCAGTGGGGAATTATTTATTCTGATGGGATTTCATGCATGTGATTTGTGAGTGAACCTAATATATTATGGGACTTTTTCTGCTATGTGATGTTTTCTTATAAGTTACCCATGACCTATGTAGATATCATGATTTATGTTTTTTTCACATTAATACACTTTCCTCATCATATAAAACCATTCAATTTATGTTATTATTATATTCTTTACTCATGTGTCTTTACTTTTATGATATCATGTTATACCGTCGATCGATATGTTATGCTCCTTGCTATTTTATTTTAATATTGGGGTTTTTAGCTTGTCCATTTTTTCAATGTATTATCCATGTTATCGTATTTATTTTATGATATTAAATGGATTTAGTTTCTTCTTAAATAAAAATGCAAAAGGATTTCATGATTTATTTTCCATTGATGTATTATGATCATAATATTCTAAATAACCGTGACCTCATGATCATTGAGATAATACAATGTGGATGTTTATATTAAAAATCTTGTAATAATATTTGTAACATTATTAGGATTTTATAATTTCAACCCTTTGTGAATCACATAGGAATATAATACCATTAACTAGATTCTATTATAACTAACTTCTTAATTCCTCTAATTCAATAGGGTATATTCGAATGAGGACTCATTGATATATGTATTGTTATTTCTATGAATTCAATGTAAAACTAAACATCACAATTTAGTGGATAACAATGATACTCCTTAGGAAATATATGAACATATTTTTTCATAATTAGAAAATCCTCAATATTGAGCTTCTCCCTAACTATTTATGATAAATATGACTCTTTATTAGGTATCAAGACCCATAATACTGATGAAATTTATATGGGGAGCTCATAGTATGTCTTGAACTGATATATGATCAAGGGTTAATTTAGAATATCAAAAGTGATTTATATATCTTGTAAATAGATTTGGAATCTATGAGGAGTGACATAATACATTCCCAATATCACAGAAAATTCTATAAAATGTAAAACAATATAATCGTTTTTTAGCACATTCAAATAAAACATATTCAGTGAAGAGTTATAGTCTCGTACGTAAATCACTTAAACAATATATGTTTTCACTAGTAATTATAAATATAATTTGTTGGGTTGTTGAATTAAGGATTTTATAAAAATTTGAACATATTAATGAATCAATATAACAAGATTCAAATAAAATATTATTTTTTGAGTGGATGATTAATTTCCACTTCACAAATTCATTTTCATGATCCACTATTTAAATTTTAATTGAATTGAGTATCACCTTCTCTGTTGTCTATGTGTAGTCGATTTTCTTCATTGTCCATTGGATTGGTTTTTTGGATTTTATAATACCCAAACATCTTATAATTGAAATATTAAATATTTGATGGTGTCTTATATAGAGCATTATTGTCTTCCATTGTGATGATCAATATCTCTACAACATTCAGGTTCTTAATGAATTTCGTTTCCAATCATGAATAATTTATCTATTTTATTACAGTGGTTTACCCAATTATAATTCCCAAAGTTTCATAATATAGAAAGTTTAATATTATTTTCATTATCATATTTATCATTTAAGATTCCATGAAACCCTACTATCCTCTTCATATCCCCAAATCTAAGATAATAATGAGTCTACAATTATATTTACACGTTTATAAAAGATTGAACTATTTTTTTATTGCTACCAATGTCTTGTATAGCTAAAAATATCTTGACAAATAATTTTAATATAATAAATAAAAGTTCTTTTATTCTTTCAAGGTTATTTATAAAACAATAAAAATACATTAGAACTCTAAAAAAGTTCTATTCATGAGTAACATTGGAGACATCGTCCTTTATCTTCAAATCATGGAATTTGATCTCCATTTTCACATGGAGTGTTTATGGGAAATATTATCCGAAAAATATTTTAATAATTTTTTCTCAATATATGAGGTTTATTTATTTATTTTTCATTATTTTCATAATGATATTACACCTTTGATCTACTCTACCTTCGAAATGATAAATAAAAAATGAGTACATTTTCATGATTTGATCACTAAAAAACCTATATTAAAATTGTTTTTGTTTTGATTAATTATTAATAAAATATTGAAACATAAGACACACTAATGAACAGTTATCATTTCCCCATGAATGATTTAATGGAATATTTTTCTTCATTTCAGGCATTTGTAAGATCAATGGAGTTCATGATTTTATTCAAATCTTGAGGTAACTAGGTGAACATAGCCATGTATTTTTTTACTCAATCTTCAAATCTATTTGGATTATCATAGGTAAAATCATTTAATTTTATATCACATTCGATATTTACATTGTTCCTACTTGTTAAATCAAATAAATAAAACCAAAATTCTTAGTCTCAGAATTAAAAAAATAACCAAATTAAGAAATAATATGATATTTAAAATAAATCTTAATATTTCTACAGATATGACACCTTTATTTCAATATATGACCATTCATGTTCAACCTTTATCATATTAATATAACCTAGGTTAGTTTTATTTTTGTCATGTTATTCTGCATACCATATTACTCAAAAGTAACTAGGACCAAATTTTATAAAAACTGAGACAGTCCAAGCATAGAATATTTACATATTTTATTATCGCATATGATAATCCATTAAAAATACTAATAAATCAAACCTCAAACCACTAGGTTTAGTATAGTTTGTTAATATATACCTAACCATATAATTATACAATAATTTATCAAAACCTCCCAAAAAATATCCAAAAAATATAATTCATGACGTATAATGCCAAATATTATTTTTTATTATTGGAGGAAATATAATATAAGAAAATGGTGAGCTCAGAAGGTCAGTAAGGGTTAAAACATATGAAGTATCTACTATAACAACAAAAGAGACTGTAATGAAGATCATATGTGAGTATAAGTTAAAATTGTGGGTATGAGAACATAATCTAGGTATAAAAACAAAATGTATAGAAATCATACCAAATTGAAAATGATCCATAAATATGAATTAGAAATTAGGATTTTTAAATGTAAAACGAATGAATCATTGGAATTTTTCATGAAATATAAATATAGAACATGCATAAGAATACAAAATCATATAATGTGTAAAGGATCTCTACCAAGACCATCACTATACCATTGAAAAGAATATATCCTAACATTTTAGATTAGGATAAAATCCCATGCCTCATGAAATAGCATCTCATAAGATTAAATATTAACAAATTTTTTGGAGAGCTATATAACATTGGGACCACCTATAACTTAATGATGAACTATAAAAATTTGTTCTATATGAGTATGAAAGATTTATTAAATCCGTCAAATAGAATGAAATAGGTTTCAGAAAAACATCAAAAGATGTATAAAAATATAATTTAGATAAATAATTTTGTTGATTCCATTTAAACAATACCCCTAGTAAAACATAATAAATATTAGATAATATTAACAAAGATTAAACAAACTTTTAAAAAATAAATATTATTTTATAATATTAGTAGAAATAGAACTTATTTATTTATAACAAATTAGAATATATATACATTATAAAAAAATTAAAAATGATAAATTAAATAAAAATATCACTTGTGTTTCATAAAAATCATGAAACAGAAGCAATATAAGTGAAATTGAAGAAAAAACCCTGGTAAAAAACCGAGAGAAAAACATGATGTAATATAGATAGAAATATAATTTTGAAACATTTTAAAAAAAATATTATGTTAATATAATGTATCCTTATTAAAAAATTTAAGTATATAGAATCACATTAATGAAAAATTATAAATATAATGGACATATAGTAGAACAATTCTCAATTGAAAAGGTAAAAAATCAACATAAAAATGAAATTCTGGACGAATTTTGAATCAAATTTTTGGGAATTGGTGAAAATTAATGTGAATTAATAATATAAATAGAGTAAATAATTTGGAATTATATGAAATGATTATACATATTCTCCATATTTATGTTTAAGATTATAAAAATTTTAATCAGAAGAGGGATTGGGATAGGAACTCATAACTTTACTCTGAACTTCTAATATCTTACTTTTTCATTTCGTATAATAGCTACAACCATCTCGGTAAATTATTTATGACTATAATTTATATATATTACCTTTTATACCATTTAATTATATTTAGTTATATCATATATATTAGATAGTTATAGTTTATTTTCATCATTGGTTATAAATAATTTTGATTATTTTGTACTTGATTTATTATGGAATTGATGATCCACATTCACCGATAAAAGTTCATTATTCAATGATTAGTCAATGTAGTGGAATCATGTTATTTAAATAATTCATGTGTTAACATGATCATTTTTTGGAAGATGCATGTACATTTCTCAATAATGGAGTTTCCAAAAATCATTTTTGTAACGTCTTGCCTCGGGATCCAATGATTGGTGTCCCCAAATGGTCATCCACCTAGCCTTAAGTGTTCCTCAATGATCTTTATAGGCATCTAATTACTAGAAAGGTCCTTGGTTGTGTCCTTTGAGAGACTATTACTTCTTGTGTTAGTGTAACATCCTAATATTTTATGAGAATTATTCTTTTTAATTTCATTGATGTCTTGTATTGTACGCTACACCAAAGTTAGCTTGTGCTATATGCAACACCGTATTAGCATGTAGTATACGCAACAATATTATTGGCTCATGTTACACAAAATTTCAAGTCAATTTTGTTGAAATTAATATACGCATCATTAAGTATAGATTTTTTTTAATTTATAAATGAAATAACTATTGAATTATGTTATATGCCACACCAAAGGAAGCTTGCACTACACACATCCCTGACTTGGCATGCATTACATGCAATCACGACCTTCCTCGATAGCATGTGTAGTACGCAATACCTGGTTTCACTAAACACCGATATATTGTTATAATATTATGAACTAGTCATTGTTAATAGTATTAAATACATTTTTAATGTTATAACATTATTATTAATCTTACACGGTTTCTAGAACATCGTATGAGAACAAAATAACCTTTTCGAGTAAAATAAGTATTTTCCATAAAATGTAGTTTTGTCGCCTTTTGATGGCACACCCACATTATATCTAGTTTTTGACATGTTTAAAAGTTCAATTTTCAAAATAAAATTCTTCTTTTGAATATGGATATAAAATTTTACTTTGGATAAATTTTTCAAATTATTCTGATAACTTTCATATTTTAATGAATTGTAAAAACATGCTATATTTTAATTAAAAAAAACTTTTTTCACCATAATAATTTATATGGTTAAATTATAATATTGAATTGTTTTAAAGTATAACTAGAATATATTTTTTCCATTTAATATAATTTATGTCATTATCATTGATATTACATTGAATTCATAGGTTAAATCATTTCAATCTTTTGCAATGTTTAAACTTTTAAAACTCGATTTCTTAACAATGAGATTAATTTTAAATTAATTTCTGAAACTTCTGGAATTTAAATTTCAAAAAATGGATTCCATATTTGGAATCATTAGGTCCAAATTATGTTAGTAAGATACTTCTTATTTTCAGTCATTTTGAAAAGTAACTACGGTAAATATTATTTACCATAGTTAAAGGTAAATTGGGTAATTAAGGGTAAATATAATATTATAAAATTACCATAACACATTTCCTAATTTAATTGGATGATTATATTTTACAAAAAATCATACTTGGGTCGAAATGGAATCTAATAGAACCCACTTTTATTTGATTAAGACCTTTTAATTATTTTATTTAAAGGAAAGTGAAATGTCTCAATCAAACTTTAATAATTAGATTATTTTTAATATAAGGTTATACCGAATATAAATTTGATTATAAATACTAATTTAAAAGCTAAATTTTTTTTATTTATCATGGTAAATTATTTGTAATTTTTAAGAAATATTTAATTACCTTAATATCTTATACATTAATGATGAAGAAATTATTTATTTAAGGAAAAATCAATAATATAGTTTTTATTAAAATAAGAATACCTATCAAAAGGACCAGAAACTTGACGAAACATTATTGGTAGAGTATATCTATACCCTAAGAATCCAAGTGCCGATATTTGGACCATTTGGAGGCTTATAAAACCGATTATGACAATTATATTTTTTTATTTTTAATGATGTCCAAGATGTCACCATCATAATTTAATAAATATAACAATTTAAATGTTGTGATTTTAAGAAGATAAATTCGAGTAAAAATATTATTATAAAAGTTATTATATTTTTATTCATCATAGTATTTTATTTTTAATTTTTATGCAACATATAAATATATTAAATAATTATAAAAATATGTTGTAGTAATTATTTTATTAAGAGATGTACCAAATAAATGGTATTAAAAAATTTAAAATAAATAATATATGAACAAATTC
This sequence comes from Viscum album, assembly GCA_963277665.1. Taxonomy (NCBI): domain Eukaryota; kingdom Viridiplantae; phylum Streptophyta; class Magnoliopsida; order Santalales; family Viscaceae; genus Viscum; species Viscum album. Next base: position 830,268,549 of record OY728159.1, on the reverse strand, counting down.
ATGTTCCCCGTGAATTGTTTTTATGAATGTGACATCTTAGGAATCTATTATATATTTTTTATCGAACATATCTTCTATGTGGTTTTTATTTAAATTAAAATAATTAATAGTGTCAAAATTGACACAATTGATATTTTATAAGAATAACATATTATTAAATTATTTAAAATTCAAAATATATTTAATAACATAAAATTTAAAATTTTATGGTAAAATATTGTACAAATTATCCAATTATGGGAAATTTAAAACATTTTAATTATGTATTTATGACAATTTAAAATTAAGAATTTTATTACTACAAATAAAATTAAATAGATTAATTAATGATAAATCAATTTGATAAGGTTTAAAATAAAGATAAAACATGTCTAAATTTTATTGGTTGATGAGATTACAACCCTATATCGTATCATCTTATAATGGAGTCATTTTTTGAGGTTTTTAAGTGTGGTTTCATTTTATTATTAATTAACATTTGTAAGGTTTCCAAAAGTGCCCCTCTCCTGTCCTATATAAGGACACCTCCTTCCCTCCCTTCTTAACACACATTTGAGCCTTGATGCTCAGAACAATCACACCCATTTCACTTATACACTTCAATAGAAACCTACTAGAGGTTCTGGTCTTCTTTAAAGACCATCTTTAGTGCCCTAAAAGGAGTATAAGAGGAGCCGCGTTGAAGAAGAGATAATCTCTTCAACCGATTCTTTCATGTTTCATTCTTCTTCAACTTCTTCTTATTTAGTAGTTTCATTATAAAGTAATAACATCAGTATCACTAATATACTGATATTTTATTATAAATATTAAACAACCCCATTTCACCTTCTATCCATCATATGTAAAATGAAATCACCGCGCGTGCGTACGTACGGAATACCGTCTCCACATCGTGGTGTACTCAGTTTTCCCACCACCACCTTACTTGGTTAGGTATAATGTTGTAAATAATAACTATATATAGTTATTATAACATCATAATTATTCTGAGATACTATATCGTCCACCTCAATTCTATGCAATAATTATGGGAACGATATCATCGCTCGTGCGTATGTATGGACTACCGTCTCCAGGAACGCGATGAGATTCATTTTCCATGATTAAACATTCAAGTATGATTATAAAGTTCATATAATAAATAATCACGAAAAATATTAAATAATAATGATACAGTATTTATATACATATATGTTTCATTTACATAATTCCATTTAATTCAATAAGGAAATGAAAACAGCGTTCATGTGTAGGTACGACCTACCGTCTCTATGAATGGTGTATTTCATTACATTTATCGATCTATCATATATATATTTATATGATGAATATATTTTATATATAAATCATGTTTTACATTCTAGTATTAAGAAAATCTGTATATAAGTAATAATATCAAGAACAACAAGTCAAAACACGTACGAAAAGTGAAACGATTTTACCCAAAATGCTGCTTTAACATGGAATTTACAAACTAATGGGTAATATAAAGACTTAAGTGAACCATATATGATATCATAACAATTAATGTGATTATGTAATAATTCAATGACATTATTCAAATAATTATTCTAGAATTTAGGATACATACAAAGCATATCAGACATATGGTAAGGGATAATTTTACAACCTCATTTTTATCCGAGATTTCTTATACGTAAGTATTTACTAGGGTTATATTTTTCATCCATGTCCATAAAAATATTTTTCATAACTAGTTTAATATTATTCTATGTATGTTTAAAGTCATTTTTACCCCTCTTTCACTTTTAAATTGTGTTATGGAAGGAATCTTTCATTCTTTTACCATACGATGAACTTTTTTGACTTATTCGGCAAAAGTATGAGGAGAATGTTTTTTTAACATATACGGCATGAATGGATTTTTATGGTTTCATAACCCCTAATCTTCATGAAGATTCATCTACAAGATTTCATGGATATTTTTAACAAAATACTTTTCTTTTAAAATTTAATGGCATTTTGTGAATAGAAAATGATTTTGAAGAAGAAATGATATTTTCCTCAAGAATTTATTTCAAGTGTTTTGACAAAACTATTTTCTATATAAGATGAAATTATTTAGTATGATTATGTTTCAAGTATAATGTCTATATTATTTACATGGTTTGACTATTCAAATTTTGAAATGATTTCCATTTGTTTTATATGGATTATGTTATGATGGGATGATGTTTATGAAACCCGTTTTATTCATTGGGTTATGATTAATGATTTAAGTTTATTTTGTGGTAAAAGTAATAATTATTTCAATATGAGACGGGTGGGACCTATATCTCCCTCCAATGCATTGGGTAATGATTTATATCTCATGATATAGACATGACTGGAATGAAAAGTTAATCTGGTTCGGGGATAGAGGACTGGAACGAGGAGTGAACTTGATTCAGTAAGGGACTTTGTCCACTTAGATGGTCATGGCTGCAATGCCTTGGATACTATGGAAATCATATCAAGTTATTAATGGTTTTCCAAAATTACATGTTGTATTCCCATGTAATTTTATTATGATTTATTTTACATTATGATCTATGCCTTATGTACTGCCATGTTTTATTTCATTGCTAAATATTTGGATGTTTAAACATTATGGTCATGTTTTTATGTTCAAATGTATATGGTTTGTTTTATTTTCTACTTGTTTACCCTTACTGGGCATTTCAGCTCACCCTTTATATGTTTTCTTTTCCCCGGGATATAAAGAAAAGTTTTAGGTAAGAAAACAAAAGGGGAAGATCCATAAGGGAGATGTTGAAGATCTTTCACCATGATTATAATATTATGTTCCAAGTTACCAAAGACACTAAACTATTTCGATCGTTGAGTGTTGGGTTATGTTATGTATTAATTATTCTGCAAAATTAATGTAATGTCCTTTTATGTCAATCTTTGGGTCTCTACAATTGGTATCAGAGGAAAGTTTTAGTTAGCCTTTGGAAACTAGGATGCGAAAACTTTAGTGATATCCCTTGATATATTTCTAAGTTATGTCTAAGGATGTCCATATGGTTTAGTATAACTATAGTTTACAGTCCTAGAATTATGTTGATGATCATGAATATCCTAGGTTGAACATAAGGTGTCCTGGATTAAAGAATTTGTGATAAATTAGACATCCCATAAGTGACTTTTTATGATTAAGTGGTTCCCCGTTATTTTAGCTGTTTCTTACACCATGGATTTTGGTTTTAGTTAATGGAGGGAACCATATGGAATTGGGTCAACATTGAATCCAATGGAAAAATTGGTGACTATGATCAATGAAATTGTGTCATGCCTAGAAAGAAAGATTTTGTGATTATGACGAATCAGTCATCACGATATATGATTAACAAGGTGAACTTTACTGGTATTCCTAATTCATAAAATAATAGGAAGATGGACTTTTATGAATGTTCACATGTTAAGGAGCATAGATAAAGGAAGATTGAGATTTCTGAAGAATGGAAGAAGAACCATTATGAATACATCAAATGGAGGGGAAGATGTTATCTGTGTGGAGGGAAAGGTCATAGAGTGACAGATTGTTATGGAGTTCAATGTCTTATCTATAGAGAACATGGGACTTACCCAACTCAATACCCTGACCTAAGAGGTTACTTCTAAATCAAGGAAGGACTTATTCCATTACAATCATTGTATAGGATGGATTGACGTGTTTATTTATTGGTATTCAATAATAATGTTGTTGAGGTACTTTTATGGTACAGTGGAATTTTGGAATATCTATGTATTGGTCCATTGTGTCTTTCTATAAGAATATGGCATAAATAACCATGAAAAGTGATTGAAATATTTTTGGGAAGTAGATGATATGCATAATAAAGAGAAAATAAAATGTTTGATAGTATTCATGATCTCATGACTAATATAAGTACAATGTGATATCATGGTTTGAGTATAAAGAATATTTGGGATTTTGGTATGTGGAAAGAGACAACTTTTGACAGTATTCATGTTTTCACTAAGGTTCTATGGTAATTCATGTTGCAAGAGAATACAAGATTAAGGTATTCAAATGTCTGGAATGCGATAAAAAAGATATATCTTCTGATAGGTGGGGGATAAATAATGGTATTCACATGCTCAGTAGATGACATTTCAAGTAATTGTTTTCTTTATACTATAAGCTTAGACAGAAGTATTTTGGATAATCATAAATATTGGAATGAATTAAGTTATACATAAGATAGTATTGTTTAAGGCTATAACTTTTTTTGATATTATTGTAGGAATGTTATAATAATGTAGTTTTAGAAAAAGGGACACCCTGCAGGACGGGCGATAACCCATCGTGTCGGACAAGGCCATGGGAATCGAACCCACAACTGAAGTGAGACATGCCTTTATCGCCTACCACTGGCCTAAAAGAAGTCCCTGGTTAGTGTAAACTAGTATTATTTTATTAAGAGGTATGATATATGATGTATACGTCCATTTTAGGAACCATATACGATTAATATCAGCATAGATGGACTTATGTATATTTGATAACTTTTACTAACCTTTTTTTGAGATAGATGGACTGACCCATCATTCTGTCATGTGATCTACTAACACTTCAAGAATGAAAAATTCAACTTCATTTATTTAAGATATGAAGTGGAAATTGTTCAAGGCATGGACAACAGTGATATTGTACCGAAATAAAGTATGTATTTCTTCTAATTCAAATTCTTAAACATTAGGGCAATGATCTTGAAAACCAAAAATGTTGACCTACTGTCATCATATCTGATTAATCAGATGGTACCTTAGATCATCACAAATTTAGGGCTTTGTGATTTTTGGATTTTTCATAGCCATTTTCTCTACCACTCTCCATTAGAACATGATGGTTAGGTTTCTATTCCATATACATATTTTCACCTATGTTCTCCTATGCGGAAACCCAGTGATGAGATAATTTGGGTAACCGATATGTTTCATACTTCACTTTTTTAAATTAAGTTTTAGTATTCCTTTTTATGATGTGGGTTTCTATGAAAGAAACTTTCATGTAGTAAACCATTTATAACCCCGATGGATTTTGACTGCGAAATTCATTTTAAGGGGGGTAGAATGTTACAACCTGAGATTTTATGAGAATTATTCTTTTTAATTTCATTGATGTCTTGTTTTTTCTGCTACACCAAAGTTATGTTGTGCTATATGCAACACCGTATTAGCGTGCACTATACGCTACACTATTATTGGCTCATGTTACACACAATTTCAAGTTCAATTTGAAGAAATTATTTTACACAACATTAAGTATAGATTTTGTTTAATGTATAAATTAAATAAGTTTTGAATTATTTTTTACGCAACACCAAATAGAGCTTGTACTACACGCATCCCTGACCTTGCATTCATTACACGCAATCGTGACCTTCCTTGATAGCATGTGTAGTACACAATACCGAGTTTCATTAAACAAAGATATATTGTTATAATGTTATTAACTAGCAATTATGAATAGTATTAACTACATTTTTAATGTTGTAACATTATTATACATCTTACACATTTTCTAGAACATCGTATGAGAACAAAATAAACTTTTCGAGTAAAATATGTATTTTTTAAAAAATGCAGTTTTGCTGCCTTTGGATGGCACACCCACTTCAAATTATTATTTGACATGTTTATAAGTTCAATTTGAAAAAATAAAATTCTTATTTTTAATGAGGATATAAAAATTCACTTTGTATAAAATTTTCATATTATTCTGATAACTTTCATATTTTAATGAATATTAAAAACACGCTATATTTTAATTTAAAACAACTTTTTTTATCATAATAATTTATATGGTTAAATTATAATATTGAATGGTTTTAAAGTATAAATAAAATATATTATTTACATTTAATATAATTAATGTCATTAGAATTAATTTTACGTTGAATTCATAGGTAAAATCATTTCAATCTTTCTCAATGTTTTAACATTTAAAACTCATTTTCTTAACAACGGGATTGATTTTAAATTAATTTCTTCAACTTTTGTGATTTGGATACGGAAAAATTGATACCATATTTGGAATCAGTTGGTCCAAATTATGTTAATAATCTACTTTTTATTTTTAGTAATTATGAATAGTAACTACTGTACATTTTATTTACCATAATTAAAGGTAAATCGGGTAATTAAGGGTAAATATAATATTATCAAATTTCCATAACACTTTTCCTAATATAATTGGATATTTATATATTACCTTAAATCATACTTGTGTCTAAATGGAATTTAATAGAACCCACTTTTATTTGATTAAGTCCTTTTATTTATTTTATTTAAAGGGAAGTGAAATGTCTCACTCGAACTTTAATAATTAGATTATTTTTAATATAAGGTTATACAGAATATAAAATTGATTATAAATACTAATTTGAATTCTAAATTTTTTTTATCATGGTAATTTATTTGTAATTTTTATGAAATATTTAATTACCTTAATAGATTATACATTAATGATAAAGAAATTATTTATTTAGTGAAAAATCAATAATATAGTTTCTATTAAAATAAGAATACCTACCAAAAGGACCAGAAACATGACCAAACATTATTGGTCGAGTATATCTATACCTAAATCATCCATGGTTATATTTTTGGACCATTTGGATCCTTGTAAAACTTATTAGGACATTTATATTATTTTATTTTAAATGATGTCAAAGATGTCACCTTCATAATTTAATAAATATAACATTTTAAATGTTTTGATTTTAAGATGATAAATTCAAGAAAAAATATTATTATAAAAGTTATTATGTTTTTATTCATCATAGGATTTTATTTTTAATTTTTACGCAATAATAATTATATTAAATAATTATACAAAAATGTTGTAGTAATTATTTTATTAAGAGATATATCAAATAAATGGTATTAAAATTATTAAAATAAATAATATATGAACAAATTAGTGTTCCCCATTAATTTTTTTATTAATATGACATTTTAGGAATCTATTATATATCTTTTATCGAACATATCTTCAGTGTGGTTTTTATTTAAATTCAAATAATGAATAGTGTCAAAATTGACACAATTGATATTTTATAAAAATAACATATTATTAAATCATTTAAAAATCAAAAAAATATTTAAAAACTACAAATTGAAAATTATATGGTCAAAAAGGTTATAAAGTATCCAATTATGGGAAATTGACAACATTTTAGTATGTATTTATAACAATTTTTAATTTTTAATTTTATTACCACAAATAAAATTAAATAGATTAAATAATGATAAATCAATTTGATAAGGTTTAAAATAAACATAAAACATGTATAAATTTTATTGGATGATGATATTACAACCTTATCTCATCTGATCTTTGAATGGAGTCATTTTTGGAGGTTTTTAAGTGGGTTTTCATTTTATTATTAATTAACATTTTTGAGGTTTCCAAAAGTGCCCCTCTCTTCTCCTATATAAGGGCACCTACTTCCCTCTCCTCTTCACAAACATTTGAGCCTTCATGCTCGGCCAATCCCTGTCCATTTTACTTTTCCACTTCCATATAAACCTACTAGAGGTCTTGGTCTTCTTTAGAGACCAACTTTAGTTCCCTAAGAGGTGGATAAGAGGAGCCGCATCGAAGAAGAGGTAATCTCCTCAACCAATTATTTCATGTTTCTTTGTTCTTCAACATCTTCTTCTTTAGTTTTTTTTTATAAAGTAATAACATCAGTATCACTAATATACTGATATGTAATTATAAATATGAAACAACCCCATTTCACCTTCTTTCCATCCCACGGAAAATGAAATCATCGCGCGTGCATACGTACGGAATACCGTCTCCACGTCGTGGTGTAATCTGTTTTCCCAGCACCACCTTACTTGGATGGGTATAATGGTGTAAAGAATAACTATATATGGTTATTATAACATCATACAGATTCTAAGATATTATATCATCCAATACAATTCTATTCAATAATTATGGGAACGATATCATCGCTCGTGCGTACGTACGGACTACCGTCTCCATGAACGTGATGAGATTCATTTTCCATGATTAACCATTCAAGTATGATTATAAAGTATATATAATAAATAATAATGAAAGATTTTAATTAATAATGATATTGGATTTATGTAAATTTATGTTTCATTTACTTAAATAAGGAAACGAAAACAGCATTCAGGCGTACGTACGGTCTACCGTCTCTATGAATGGTGTATTTCATTCCATTTATCGATCTATCATATATATTTATATGCTGAATATATGATATATATTAGTCATGTTTTAAATTATGGTATTAATTAAATCAGTATATAAATAATAATATCAAGAACAACAAGTCCAAACACATATGACAAATGAAACGATTTTACCCAAAACGCTACTTTAATACGGAATTTACAAAAGAACGGGTAATATAAAGTAATTAGTGAACCATATATGATATCATAACAATGAATGTTATTATATAATAAGTTGATAACATTATTTAAATCATTTTACAGGAGGATCGGATACATACGAAGCATATCAAACATAAGGTAAGGAATAAATTGCAATCTCATTTTTATCTGAGATTCCTTATACGTAAGTATTTACTAGGGTTATATTTTTCATCCATATCCATAAAAATGTTTCTCATAAAGTGTTTAATATTATTACATGTATGTTTAAAGAAATTTTTACCCCTCTTTCACTTTTACATTGTGTTAGGGAAGGAATCAATCTTTTGTTTACCATATAATGTACTTTTTTGACTTTTCTTGCAAAAGTATGAGGATAATGGTTTTTAACTTATACAGCATTAACGGGTTTTTACAGTTTCATAACGCCTAATCTTCATGAAGCTTCATCTACAAGATTTCATGATTATTTTTAACAAAATACTTTTATTTTAAAATTTCATGGCATTTTGTGAATAGAAAATGATTTTGAAGAAGAAAGGATATTTTCCACAAGAATTTATCTCAAGTGTTTTGTCAAAACTATTTTCCATCTAGGATGACATCATTTAGTATAATTTTGTTTCATGTATAATGTATCTAGTATTTGCATGTTTTGATTCTTTTAATGATGAAATGATATCCATTTGTTTTATATCGATTATGTTATTATGGGATGATGCTTATGAAACCCATTTTATTCTTTGGGTTATAATGAATGATTTATGATTATTTTGTTGTACAAGTAAGAATGATATCATTATGAGATGGGTGGGACCTATATCTCCCTCCAATGCATTGGGTAATGATTTATATCTCATGAGATAGACATGGATGGAATGAAAAGTTAATCTGGTTCAGTGATACAGGACTAGAATGAGGAGTGAACTCGATTCCATAAGGAACTTTGTCCACTAAGATGGTCTTGGCAGCAATGCCTTGGATACTATGAAAATCATATCTGGTGATTAATGGTTTTCCACAATTAAATTTTTTATTCCTATGCTATTTTATCATGATTGATGTTCCATTATGATCTATGCCTTATGTAATCCCATGTTTTAAGTCATTGCTCAATATTTATATGTTTAAACATTATGGTCATGTTTTTAAGTTCCAATGTATATTGTTTGTTTTATTTTCTCCATGTTTACCCTTATTGAGCATTTGAGCTCACCATTTATATGTTTTCTTTTCCCCAGGATATAAAGAAATATTTTAGGTAAGAAAACAAAAGGGGATGTTCTTTATGGGAGATGTTGAAAATCCTTCACCATGATTAGAATATTATGTTTTGAGTTTCCAAAGACACTATACTATTTCGATCATTGGTTGTTGGTTTTTGTTATATATTAAGTATTCTGCAAAATTTATGTAATGTCCATGTACGTCAATCTTTGGGTCTCTATAGTTATAGTGTGGAATAACAGTAAACAATAAATAGAAGACAAAAGAACAAAAATATAGCATCGGAGATAATAATAAAAACTCATTGAAGATAAATAAATAAGAGGAACTTGTGTAATAAATAGATAAAAATTATAAAGGTGATGATTGAATGTATCTATAAAAAAATACTCACATGGGATACATGGAAATATGGAATATACCACATGCAATACAAAAATAATAAAAACACCTAATACTGTATACGCAAGCTTTATTAGAATAGTATTGGTAATAAGCATCTATAATCCATCCTAGGGAATAATATCATGCATCATAGGCTAGATTATTACCCTTATCTTCATCTGTAATCATTAATCAAATTCAGGTACCAAATGATTCTTGATCAAGATGTGTGAGATATTCTCATTTGGACACTTCCAATGATGACTAGATTAATCCAAAATATGAAAATAAAATGAGAAATGTGGAGATGCTTAAGACATGTAATAAAATTAATAAATAAATCATATCTGTCTAGGATCCTCAAGGGTACATGACCAACCCTACTTCCTTTGTCCTAATTAAATGTCTCCGAATAAATATTAACCTATACATATTTGATATATGTGTGAAAATGGGACATTAAAAGATAATAATCATGATTTGACCAACTCAAGCATGTGATTTGGATTGGATGGTGTGTCCATATAGTATTAGCTAATTATTCATAGATTTAAGAAAAGGCACCCTTATTATTTATATGTCATGTCCTAAATCCATCTAATGTGATCCATAACAAGAATCACAATTAAAGATTTGGGTGAATTATAAATACCCATCTCCATAGAGTCCATACATGGAGACCCATTAAATGAATCACATGCTTCACACTCAACATGCCCTAACTATGACCTTGTGATCCCATCCCAGGAATCTCCCATAGGGGACTGGGTATCTTTTGGGGCATGGTATAACCATCCTTCCACCGAGCCTATCTATGATGACTTCCCTAGGGAAGGATTATATCACATGGGATGGTTTGAATGAAATATAATGATCATATAGAATGTATCCCATAAGGATCCAAGTATCACTCCCTGAATATTTACAATCCATAAAAATTATAAATTACAAATCATGACGATTCCATCAATGGAATCCATAAATTTGAACCCTTGTATTACCCTCAGCATTGTAGGAGGGATAGTATTACTATTCATAACTCTCATTATTTAATAAGAATGAAATTCATATCAATTTATCCATTTTTTCAAAATTGTTAAATTCATCAAAAGTAATTCCCAAAATAGTATAAGGAAAAGGTTCCTAAAAATTGTCCTCTAATTTACTATAACAACTTAGATTCCCAATGGATTATTTATTTAAAGGAATCACACTCATAAAATGGTGGTTTAATTTTTAATAGAATTATGGAATTCCCTTATGTATAGAAACACCCATAGGGGTAGCTAATGTCATGACAAGGCCCGATGACACTATTTCACAGGTTGCTAGTGTACCTTTATTCATGGGAATTTCCATTAATTAAATTAATTATTCACTAATTTGGTTATTTTGAAAGGTATGATGTCTAAAAAAATTTGGTTAATTTAAATGAAATGATATTTTATGTAAAACATATAGACCATCTTCCTTATACCATTATCACTCTCCTCATCCAACTTTGGCCTGTGAACTGATCTAGATATTGAGAAATTTTAAAAATAGATGAATGAGATAAAAATATTGAATATTAAATCACAAATAAAATAGAATATGATATGGGAAGATAATCATGCAATATAAGTAGGTTTAGTGGAGATATTACCAATTGAAATCCTACACACCCGTTGGCGAATCAAATAGTGATACGATGGAGGAGATGCTAAAATCCATAGCTTGGAATGAAGAGGAGGGATCACACAAAGGGGTTGTCTACTGGAGGTGGAATGGAGGGGTGAGGGATTAAAACATTTTAGGGAAAATGGGTAATTTATCCCATTACTAAGGGGTCACATCTTTTGGATGCTTGTTTGGAACTACCATGCACCAACCATTTTCCCAACACTGCTCATGGAACCCGCACTCATAGGATAGGAACACTTATTGACTAACCATGCATAACCATTGAAAAATTTCTCAGTCAAAAATTATGTAGCTATAATAAGATTTTGGGGCTCAGTTAAAATGGTTAAATAAAATTGTGCGGACTACATCAATGCAATCCATTCCTCGCATGATGGAGTAACATGCCCAGCACTAATAGTGCTCTAAATGATCAGCTGAATGTGCCTCTCGTGTTATTGGTTCAAAAGACATTGAATGAGATTAGGAATCATAAAAACTCATATTTTACTATTAATCACATTATTAGAATAAAATATGATGTTTATAATTGAATAAAAAGTGTTCATACCTCTTAGAAAATATGGGATGTTACAACCTCCTCTGTTTAAAACAACTCATCCCTGAGTCTCCCTTCTGATTGTGGTAAAGCATTGTTTGAGAAATGTTATGGCCACTGATCATGTATATTTGGCCCCATATCCTAGTTATCATCATATATATATTAATGATAACACATCACTCGGGATAGAGAAACAGACCTATCTCAAATATCCTATGTTCTATGACTAATGATACGTAACAGATTCACATTAGTGGATGCATCTCCCTCCAACTCAATTTCCTTGGGATCAGATGACTAAAAAAAGTTATATTGATATTGGTGAAACATTAATTCATGAAATAAATCTTTAATGGAAAAATACCTTTGAGTTAACTGAAACTGATGATCTACCATCAAAAATCCCTCCCCAATCTCAAATAGTCCAACATGACAAGGTGATAATATGCCAAGTCTATAAATATATCAATGACACACCCATAGAGAAACTCATAGAAATACCTAATTTCCCACCTCAAACACTGTAGGAATATGGTGATGATTATTATAAAATATATTCATGGGTTGAGATGCAGTAATATATTTTAGAATCAGCTGCACTTTCTCAGAAGCCTATATAATTAGATGAGGACCCCATAATTCTACCTCTCCTACATATTACCATTATACCCATAAAGGGCCTCATGCAGATCAATATGATAAAATTCCTGAAAGATATTATTGTAGTTTATCTTAAAAAGAGATATATATTTCCCCAAATAACCTCTGAAATAAATTATTCTTACCTAGATAATGTCCTCCGACACCCGGATCATACGCACGGACTGCCCATCTCTTAAGGGATGAAATGATCTACTCAAGATAAACTATGAACCCACTACATTTTGTAACACCTAAATGAACCTTTATATAAAGTAAGAATCTTTCTCTAAAAAGATGTAATTAGGAACACCATGAAGTCCCACAATATCATGAATATAATTCCTCCTCAGATAATAATCTAAGAAGGTCTACTGGATAGGTATGAAGTGTGAAACTCTGTTCAACCTGGCAATGATAACCCATACTAAATCACAACCTCATAGGGATCTTGGAAAACTCATCACTAAATCCATAGTAATATCATTCTATTTCCACTCATTAATTGAAATATGTTGTAAAATTATAGTGGGTAACTAGTTTTCATCCTTCTCCAGCTGACTAATGGAAAACCATTTAATGAAACATGTAGTCTACTTATTCACACCTGGCCACCAATGCAGATGATGTACATCTCAATGCATATTTGTAATCCTAGGGTAGAATTCCTATCCTGAGTAATTATATTACCACAAAAAGACTTACAATATATCGGAGAGACACCATAAACATGAAGGAATGTTCAAGATCACATTTCCATCAACAAAAAAACCAGGAGGTGTGTTCTCAGCTAAGACACACTTAAAATATAATAGGCCCTCAGTATCATTAATTTATCTCATTCATAAATGTTCTATAAAAAAATATACCACATCCTATGATGCTAAAATATACCAGCCATAACATTTATGAACCTCTAAGTGAATATTCAAAAATAAGGCCATTGACTACCACCCACTACGGGCCTCATGGAAGGCATGTGACAGAGTCTCCCATCTTAGTTTGTCAATGAATGCATTACCATTTCTATGTGTATAAGTAAGATAAATTTTGAAATAATTCAGGTATTCTACCAACATGAATTTTAGGAGATTCAATTCATTGTTTGTGGAAACATATTTTAGAGTTTCATGGAACATGTAAATGATCATTCACTGCCCCGATAGATAATTCCTCCAAAAGTGTAAAGAATGAACCATGAATTCTAGAATAATTTAGTGCAGAGGATAATTTAACTCATGTGGCCTCATCTGTTCAGACCTACATGTGATAACCCGGTCTCCCTAATATAAAATTTCTCTTAGCTCGATCCTTGAAGCATCACAATAGACTGTATATATTCTTCTTGGATCTATAAAAATACATAATCATTGTTGATGTATGTCTTTGTTTCAACTCATGATAGGCTGTATCGAAATATTCTGACCCTACCAATTTCCCAACCTTCTTATCCAAGCCCATAAGAGGCACATCATGGTGTTTTAAATCCTTGATTAATCACCTATAACATCCAATCATCTACACAAATCTATATATTTCAAATAAATTCATAGTGTATTTTAATGAAACTATAGCGCTCAACTTATATTTGTCAATGTATACGATGTCTATTAAAATTTTATTACCCCAGTAGAGAAAATTATTGATAATAGTTTAATTTCCCAATAATATCATATATATGGTTCTCTCTTAATGAATTTAGATTGATCTCAAGATATTTTACATGTTTATGCTTGATACGGGAATATACCGAGATGTCACCAACAAATACCACCAAAACTGAATCCAGATATGGGTGGAAAACCTGATTCATTTGGTAAATGAAATCATAGGGTGGGTTTGTAAGACCAAGTATCCTAAACAGATACCTTCAAAAGATATATCAACTATGAAATGATGTATGTGGTATGTCTAGTGATCTAACATGCTCATGATGGAAGCCTGACCTCAAATCAATCTTGGAGAAAATTGTCACTCAGTTGAGCTGGTCAATGAGGTCACATATTTTGTATAGTAGATAATAGTTTTCAACCATAATCTAGTTCAACTATTAGTAATCCTTGAAAATCCTAAGGTTTCCATCTCCCTTCATGGGTAAAATGAATGGTGATCCACAGAGAAAATTACTCATTCATATAATACCCTTTTTTCTAAGTCTTCCAACTACTTATTATGTTCTTAAAGATTAGTATGTTCTATACTATAAGAAATAGATGACACTAGTGTCACTCTGAGCACTATATCTATGGATATCTCCACCTATCTAACTAGTGGTAATATAGATATTTCATCAAGAAAGGCATCCCAAATGAGATCCACTACATTGGGAATTATGCATGAAATATTCCCTGATCACTCATAAATAGACTAGCCATCTGGGATGTCACATCACCCAATACATGATTCTTCAATCTAGATCAAAATTTTTTCAACAACACATTCTCTCTTATACACCAAATCACTACACATGGGTGATGTAAAAGACAACCTTTCGGGATAACAAACATCATAGATTTTTTAAGGACCATTACAGTACATTCTGAAAATTATTTTGAAGCTAATCATCTCAAGGATATAAAATTTTCACAAGAATCAGTACCCACCTATATCAGGGGTGGAACTCCTTCCATTGGGGAAAAGTCTCCAATCAGTCCCATAATTCCATGTCAGGAGTATTTGGACCATATAAGTACTCTATCTCTATGCCCAGACTTTCCACAACTTTCACATATATATTATAGTTTGATTCATATGTATAAAATTTTGACCAAAATAATGTATATGATAATAGAATTATGCCTTTCACTTTGGAATGACATAGACTCTTCTGAAATTGTGTAGGATTCCCTACATAGATATGGCCATATGTATAGGTTTGAGATTCATCCTGTATAATATGGGAAGGTCCAATCTATTTGCGCTAAATATAGGATGTCTGACTACCTCATCAACAACGTCCTCCTCATATAGATCATCCAGAAGTAGTCTAGATCCCATACTTATATGAAGATAACGATCTTATAAAAAATATGGTTTCAGTAAATATCCCTTCACATTTGACACTACAGTTAATGCTCAGAATAACTGCAGAATTTGACAGATCCTTCCACAAGATCAACTCTCATTAAGGTTTCTCATACACTAGGGACTCTTATGGCCTTGCCTACCACACTGATGTTATACCACATATATTATTTTTTAAATCATATGTATATCACTTTCCCCATGTGGGACCTCAAAAGGATGTGTCCTACCACATGAAAAACTATCCTCATACCTAAAATCTAGACTACCCAAGATCACATGGTAATTTTCTATTAGGTATTTCTCTATTATAAGGGCCTAGTTCTCTATATATAAAATGGTGGTCATCCAAAATAAATTAACCTATTATTATAAAGTGTAGAAAAGTTCATCCTCAAATAATCTCACATTCAACATAACGTCACTTTTCAATGTTGTCACAAAATACTAAATATTGGTTTCAAGAGTTTGGTAGTCCATCATTAACATTGAACACTGATGTAAGTGAATAATATATCTAGAGTGATCCTCCCCTAATTAATGTGTTATGAAGTATTCATATAATTTTTTTTGAAATTTTTCCCATACCTTACCCTGATCATGATCAACCTAACAGAGGACATACCAAGAATGTTTGGTAGTTATAACGAATATATTTGGTTATCTTGATCCTCTGATTAGGAGGCGTCTCAATATTCTTGAACATCCAAATCATGCCCTTTATCCAATAATCATCAGCCTAAGGATAGTTATCCCCTAAAATTGTGGGAGGATGATACTGCTCGAATTCTGACATTAGCTTTATAATCATAGGGGCAGGTCGTGGAGCACCCTATTTAGATTGCATGAAATAGAAGAATATATATCATGACTAAGTATCGACACCCAGTGGAAGATCAGAAGAAGGTTTCTATGGTGGAACTAAAAGAGGAAATATCAATGGATCATGGACCACCCCCTCGGTAGCATGGTAATACCACCATCTTGGTGTATAAATCAATAAAAACATAATGGAATATCTCTAAATTATCCAGAGTCACACCTCATATTAGACTTAATAGTAGACTAGAATAGTGATAATAGGAAGGTACATGTAAAAATAATTTATATGAAATATTATAACGTATATTCTTGCCCATAAATCTAGGTCTTGGTGTTATGGAAAACAATAGAAGTCTCAAAATGAACTTCCTACTTTCCAAGACTAATGTCAAGTCAAGGTCAAGGTCTCATACAACTCAAAATAGGTTTAGGTATATAGAGATCAATTTAAATCTTTAAGAGAATACACACTATATTTTTCAATTTTTTTCCCATTTTTAGGTGATAATTTCAATTAATGTTTAAATTTATTTATTTTAATACTCATTTATATGTTTATAGATATCATATACCTATTACATGTGTCACCATTCTGAATTTATAAATTTCCTTAATTTATAAATTCCTTTTGGTATATAAAGTATCTACGGCCTGACATTTATGTCCAATATTAGGTTATAATAGATCATGTATATTTATTTGATTAGATGAATCACCATTCCAAATTTATATAATTTCATTTTTAATAAATTATAATTAGCATTCATCAATCAAGTCAACTAATATTTCATCAAATAGAACCAATGGTTCATGAAAAAAAGAATAAATAATTGGTTATTTTGGGTATTAACCTCAATATATTTGGTAAAACACAATCTAAATTGATGTAGGGTTCTTAAGAAGCCCAATTATTTTATCCATATGAACATTGTTAGATCATTTTGATATATAATAATCGAGGAACTAACTACTTTCAGATGAAAATGTGGGCATAATGTAAACGTGACATGGAAAAATATGTGGAATATAGGTCCAAAAGTTCCTAGTATGATGCATGAAATGATACCTCTTTTCTGTATCAGAACAATGGAATAAATTCATAATAATAATATCAAAAATAATAGTGTTACAAATCAAGATTGTCACCCAATGGTTAAATCAGTTCAATTATAAACAGCATAACCAATAGCAACAATAACCCATCTCAGGGAATTTAGGTTTTCCTTATAAATTGGTAAGATACTAAAAGGCCCAGGACAATTACTAAATTATGATATATCCTTGTCTCCATTATCAAAATAAATAGTAGTAAAAATGAAAAAAAACCTCTTATATCACTTTTTAGAATCCTTCCATGGTAGACACTAAGATATTCCCCAAGACGGCTGACCACATGACATCAAGTGTGCCTCCATGAATGCTAGAGTCTATGGACTTATAGTATAAGCCTATGGTTTGTCATGGGGATAATATTCCCTCATGATTTGGAGTGTATCAAAATTGTTAATAATAAATAGAAGACAAAATAATACCAAATAATCAGGTAATAACAGAGATAATAATAATGACCCAATATAGATAAATAAACAAGAATATATTGAATTGTAAATAGATACAAAATGATGATGATGATGAT
The DNA here is from genome assembly GCA_963277665.1 of Viscum album. NCBI lineage: Eukaryota > Viridiplantae > Streptophyta > Magnoliopsida > Santalales > Viscaceae > Viscum > Viscum album. Next base: position 830,250,199 of record OY728159.1, on the reverse strand, counting down.
TTAATGAAGCAATACAAAATTTTTTGCATGGTATATAGGGAAATATGAAATATAAAACATTCAATAAAAATTATAAAAATATTCATCTTATAGAATCACGAGCATAGTCTAAATACTTAACACATGTTCACAATCCTAGTAATGAAATTAAAACATTAGATTTTGGATTCTTCCCTTTATCTACAGCTATAATCATGATGTCTTCTCAGGTAATATATGTACATATTACATGTAATGAAATAAATAAATTAAATATATCAGTATGGGTTCCTCATAGATACATGATTGAAACTACACAATTCATTCTAATTCTAATGTCTCTAATTTAAGGTAAACCATTACTGATATGATATAGGTGTGATAAATGGGTCATCATAAGATTTGAATCAAGATAAGATATAACCCATGAATATTATTTGGATTGGAAGATGTGTATCTGGTTTTTAGTTAATCATTCATGGAATTACAAAAAGGATCCATCAGTATTTCTATGTGGCATGATGATACAATCTAAGGAAATCCATTATTAAAATCCCAAGTATCACTCAAGGATCTCTATAAATACCCATCGCTATAGAGTCCATCCATAGAGAACCATAAAAGGAATTCCATCTATTACTCCTAGCATACTGTAATTATGAACCTCTAAGTCCATCCTAGGTTTCTCATAGTAGGGAAAGAGTATAACTTGTTTCATGGTATAATCACATTCTCACTAATCGAATCCACAATTACTCCCCTAGGTTACTAATATAACTCATGAAAAGGTATGTAGGGATACTAGTGATCCTAGCCAATTAATCCCTTAAGGATTTAAGTATCACTCCTAGTGTATTTACATTCATTAAAATGTATCAACTATGAACCATGATTTGCTCGTACATGTTATCCTTAAATAGTGACCATTGTATCACTCTTGAATTAGTAAGATAGAAAGTCTAGATTCAAACAGATCACATCATTTAATATGATGGAAATATCCATCACATTACATAAGTAGGAAAATTTATTAAATTAATGTGAATGCATTGAAATTATAGAATAAGAAATATGGTCATAAACACAAGGCCTCTCATTTATATAGTTCAAATTTCATTCCAAATGAATCATTTTTTTAAGTAAATACACACCTCAAATGGTTATTTTTTAATATTCGGAAGAGGTTTATTTATTACCTTATGGAAGGACACCCCATATGGGTGGACTATATCAATACAAACCCAAACGAATGTATTTAAAATGTATCTAGGGTACCATTATACATCGAAATATCATTTAATTAAATTAATTAAGCATTATGAGTGTGATCCTGGAAGTTAAGGGTTGCGAAACAATGGATCATAATATAAATTCAATGATACATTAGGGAAAGGAGCTAGACCACCACCCTTAATCCTTTAGTACATTGCTCATCGAGTACTAGGACATGAATCGAGCTAGAATGGGAAAAATTGGAATAAAGGATCAATTGAATAATAATAGATTGTAAGATCTCACAAAAATTAGTATAGGATATGGGAAGAGAAACTATGAATATAAGTAAGAGGAGTATAGAGATTACTGAGAATAATCTAATGCACATGATAGTGAAGAAAATTGAGATTTGATAAAGGAGACAACAAAATTCGTATCTTATCTTAAAGTGGAGAGATCCTGAGAGGAAGATATCCTTTGGAGGATTAAAGAAATGTGTTGAGGTTTTTGATCATTTCTAGGTGAAAGAGGTAATTAATCCCCTCATCAATGGGTCACACAATTTATTCACACAATTGGCCAAATTGTGCAACAATTTTGCACCCGGCACTATCCAAGGAACCCCCTTTCATGGGCTAGTCATAGAGTTTGACCAACCGTACATAGGCCATGCAAGGTGCCTCGGTCAAAAATCATGAATCACCCACAAAATTCATTTTCATGGCTTGCAGTGTTCTTTCAAATCGTGCTACCACTGGTTGTGCAATAAGTTTCTCGCATAGTTGAGTCTCATGGTATGAACTAACTGTTTGCTCTCAATGTGGCTCAATCTACCTCTCACATTTTTATATATTCAAGATACAAATATGCATTGGGATCCCCCAAACCCATCCTTATCTGCTAAATAAAATTATTAATCCAAAATAAGAGGTTTTTGATTGTAACATAAGTGTCTGCACTTCTTCAAAAATAAGAGACATTATAAGGTGTTAATTAATTTTAATGATATAAAAAATTTATTTATAATGATTTCTCATTTTTTGTGTCACTTTTAAATAAATATAATCATATAAAAATTAATCACCAATATAATATAACAATATAATTTATTTTTCTAAACTCATCCATAATAAAAATCATAAATATAGTATATCATCATTCATGTAGGTGGATAAACCAACGTAAGCATGAATACATTATAAAAATTCATGAGTAAGAGTAACGTTATATATTAGTAATATCATTCTTATAAAATCGTAATGATGTTACTCAAATATAAATAGTTTGGTTAATGATATTTTAAAAAGTTATATATGAAAATTTAATTGAAAATTATATATAATAACATGATACTTTAATAACTTCACTACTTCTCGTAATGATAGACTTAAACCTCTTTTAGGGGACCAAAGGCCACCAAAATAAAAAATGTTATCATTATTAATAAGGATATAGATATGTAATAAATATTAAACTAAAGGAAATGTGTGGTGTAAGGTTTTTGGAGGATATTTACTTGTATAGGTTAGTTTGAGTTTCATTTACACAAATTCCCATTCTTTATTGTATATGTAATTTAATTTTACAAGGAAAGTGAATCCAAAAGAGGTTAAGTAATAGATAGTAGTTATGTATACACTCATAAACAAAATTTATAGAAAATGTTTTAGATATTTTATGGATTTACAACTTAATTTCCCCATTTTACATTATATTATTGTAACAATGCTAAGTAAATTTTTACCTTAATAGTATATTATTTTTTTTAAAGACGAAATTAACCATGTTACATAATTTTTTCCTTCATTCCATTAATGAGATCTATTTTATATTTTTATATCTCTAGGTATATGAAATTTAAATTAAAAATTTAAACATAATCTAATTATTAAAATAAATACGGAATAATAAAATTTGTATGTAATGAGTGATTCTGTTTTGATTTTTATCATTTCCTAATTTTTTTATTAATGTTATATAATAAATATTTTGGAAAAGAATATGTTTTATAGTAATTTAATTATTTTTATAGAATAACTTCATACTAATTATATAATTTTCTATATAACTCATTTTCTATACATATCCAATGGTCATATATATTTCTAACCATCATATTAACCATTTTCAAAACTATATATAACCTTATATACATATATAAAATTCGTTCTGACTATATTTTTATTTCCCCCTAAAATATATATATTATATTTTTAACCTTATTTTAACTTTATATATTTTTAATTGATAGTATGATCTATATATAGAATCTTGAGGATAAAGGTTTAACTTTTATGTAATTTTTTAACTTTTTGTTTTATTTCATAATAATGTCTCATATATATTTTTCATAATTTATTAAAATTTATCTTATATTGTAATATTTTATTAAATATAGAATTTAATTATTTTAGTTCTGGTTTTTGTGTGAAATAAGTTATTTGACAATGAATGGAATAAAAATATTGGATGTTACACATCCCATGATGTAATATGAATCTCAATGACTACTAGGGTCTATATGAACTAGAATAACATATAAACTATATATAAACTCAATGTATCATTGCACAAGTAATCAAGGATCACATTAAAATACATGAATCATGTTATATCAACATATTTATATATCACCAATATACATCCACAATGTAAAAGTGTATTTATATATATTTATATACTCACAATATAAATATTCACAAAAATAAGGGTCATTATGATCTACATCCATCTTCAGGCCACAAATCCTGTAACTAAATCCAATCATGATTAAACAAGATATGTAATGGTAATAACACCATATCTATCCATATAATAAATATAAACTTCCATAACATGATGTTTGAACTCATCAAAAAACCTCATATAGAAGGTAGTCATGGAATATAACATTTCCCCATAACAACAATGACATGAAGAGTAGTTCCACCATAGTGCACATTAAAAATAAAATAAAATTATAAAATAATATCTCATATCACATCCAAAATCTATATCCAATGAATCTCCTAGGAATAACTAACATATCATACTAAATAATTAACTCAATGTCTTTTCATGTTAGAGTAGAACCTCTATGACTAATTGGACATGAACCCGATGACGTGGGTGAGAAATAAATTAGTACTTAATGAATCATAATCGGCCAATATACCAAATTTGAGTGAGATAAATTTTATAAACACATGGTTGGTTAATTTTTTACCTCAAACCTGTTAAATTGAGTGAGAATAAGAAAAATATCAGGGGTAACATAAAAAGTATCAAACCTATGGAAAATTTTTAGAGAAAAACTGGTTACTATAACCACCTAGACTAGATCATCTATTAAGAAAAACTAGATAATCATTAGCTTATATAGTTTTCCCTAGCCTCTATGGGTGTTCGACTGGCATCTAGAGTCTGAATTATGAGCTGAGGAATATATTAACATCTTAAATTAAAAAAAATTATCATTGTAAAATTATTATTAAAATATGATGTGTCATAAAAATATTTTGAATGTTTTAGAAATTTAAAATAGGACTTCTATGTCAATGGGAAGAACCTTTACACTAGAGGTATCTAAATTTTTTTATAAAAATATAAAATATCAATGGATATATGATTTTATATGTAGTATAGAAATAATACATATATATATAACATTATACAATGGTATAATATATCAAAAATAAAAAAAAATCTAAAAAACTGGTTTGTGAGAAAAAAATGATATTTTCACGACTAGACTCTCATGCATTAATTACTCATGGAGACTCGACCAACTAAAAAACCACCACAGTCAATTAGTCTAAATGTATTCAAATCATTATATATTTACATTTCATTACCTATATTGGAACAAGTGAATCTAAATGTCTATTAATGTTCCCATCAAAGGTGTGAGTATAAAGAATCATTAGGCCGTACCAAATACATAAAATCAGATAAATTGAATGGATGCTATATACATCCAAATTTGACTAAAAAATTCATATATAATAACAAATAACATCTCACATATTGAAATTAAATCATGGAAACTGTTGGTCGGAGTGGACACTCAAGAGGGGGTGAATTGAGTTCCAATTAAAATTTCTGTTTTAAAAAACTTTGTCTAAAAATCCCCCAAATAAAATACAAAATTAAACAATAGTGAATTTATACCAAAGTAAAGGTTCTTTTAGGTTCTCAAGGAATTGATTATTTCCCAGCTAATCAAATTAGAAGAGTTGATTAACTTTTGAAACTAACTTACTGATTTACAACTAATATAAACACTTGTGAGTTTATTTATCAATGTGACTTTAAAATAGTTTTGGTTTTAAAGTAATTAGCAGCAGAATAAAAAATAACTTTGAATATAAATAAGCACAACAGGTTTAAACTAGAGGTTCAGTCTCAAGCTAAGAAATAGTCCTCTTAAAACATTATATAAAAGTGATCCACACCCTGGATCGGGGATTACAACAGTATACAACTGTCAAGGTCCAAGACCTCTACCACTATTATCTGTGGGAATAGAAACAATAGCAAATTAGCTGTCCAGGTCACGCATGACCTCAACCACTATCCCAGTGGGAAATAAAAGATGTAAGAGTTTGAGTGAAGATTTACAGATCCTCCAGTTAAAGTACAGGAGACAGTGTGTGTGTGTAAAATACAGCAGATAACACACAGTGCTCAATATGTAAAAAAGATAAATCACAGAGCAAATATTCAGAGTTTAGAAATGGATCTAGTGATTGCAGTGCAGCTCTGGACTCCTTTTGGATTGATCAGAATTGGTTCTAAGTCCTCTTCTGGTTTTTGTCTGGAAAACAGAGTGTCGTCTGCTTACACTTCCAGGTTCAGAGATAGAGAAAATGTAGTCGATGGAGTTCTTGTGTTATGTTCTCGTTCTCAGCTCTTCACTGGTATGCAGTAATGAGTTCTTCGTGTAAGTTCCGTCACCTCTTTGCATTCATGCTTAGTTGTTCTACCAGCACATCTCGTGGTTTATATCTCAATGTATTCCTCTATATGTCTCACACTTTGCAGTAGCACATCCTTCTTTTATTTAAAGAACGAGCTTCGGAAAAAGATGATTTACTTTTTGCAGGTATGAGGTATGGTTCCCTAACATCCAACAACACACATTAAATAAATGTCCGTGTATTAAAGTATACCTGATATGACCATTGGTTAAATTAAATAATGATAACAAAATTAAAGCAGCATCGGGTTCTATCTCTGGAATGGTAGCTCTTGATATCGGTAGACTTGTGTTACGGTAGGTGTCTATATCGGTAGACTTCATTTGTAATGGTAGACTTGATCGCATCAGTAGCGGTAGCTCTGTCTTGTATCGGTAGATCTATATCGGTAAGTCTGTCTTGTATCGGTAGCTGTAGGTCTGTCTTTGATATATCGGTAGACTTCCATTGATAACAGTAGCTTCAATATATCGATGGACTTGTGTGTATCAGTAGCTCTGTTCTATAACGGTAGCGGTGGCTCTATCAGTGGACTTTGTAAAACGGTGGATGTAAGCATATCGGTAGACTTCAACATATCGGTAGCTCTATATCGGTAGCTGTCGACTTCGATGTAGCGGTAGACTTTGAGTACCGGTGAACTTGATGTATCGGTGAACTCCATATCGGTGAACTCCGTATCGGTAGATCTATTCGATATCGGTAGCTCTAAGTCATAACGGTAGCTACTGTTCTATATTAGTAGCTATAAACTTTTTAAGCATTCTATTGGAAGAATCTGTTAAGTCAGAGTACATATATTCAAAGGACTTGTATTAAGCATAATTGAAAGTAACAACATATAATAAAGCATATTGGAGATGCATCAAACATAATTAAGATATAAATAAAATATAGTTGGGATTATAAAAATATAATAATGCAACGCAATTCCTAGAGGGTTCTACAATCTCCCCCTTTTTGATAATCACAACTTATGCCAAGAAAATTGAAATATTATCAGAGAAAAAAATATCAAAAATGATATATAAATATAAAAAAATTAGTATCAGAGGAAACAAAAAAGATAGAAAATGACACGAGGTTTCTTTTATTTTAAAAAAATTTCCATATTTCTCAAGTCTCAGTTTCTCATTCTCTCTTTTTGTGTTTCTCCCCCTTTTTTAACTCTTAGGTCTCATCTCTTATTTGCTCTCATTTTCTCCTCATTTTCTCCTCATTTTATCCTCATTTTCTCCCCCTTTGTGATTAACAAAAAGAAGGGTAGCAGAAGAAATATAAATATTAGTAAAGAATAAATGACAAAGTAATAAAAACTCAGTAAAGTATAGAATGAAGAGGAATTTCATTAATATACAAATGATACACTGATAAAAGCAGAAAAAAATAAGTGAATCCTATCAAAAAGATCTAGGAACACTCAATCCTCCTTTGGAACAGGTGTATTCCCTTTAGGATCAGTAGAGGATGCAGGTGCAGGGTCAGCAGAGGGTTTCGGAATAGCTAAAGGCACAACTGGTGGTTCTGCTACATAAATTTTACCGGATCTGAAATCTGAGCTCCTCTGAGTGATCATTGGTGTTAAGCTCCTGATGGCTTGAACTGGAGTCAATTGAGTAGTACTCCCAGAGGTAGAAGTAGGAAGTGCAGGAGGTACAATCACTGGTCTGGCATCCACATGCAGGAAGGGCAGCAACAGGTTTCTGAAATCCATTATAATGCTTCCTCCTCTCTCCATTGCAGACACAAAATCATCTCTATTCTCTATAAACTTATCCAAAGTAGGAGTAAGCTCCCTGAGCTTACTAACATGTTCCCTGACGGCTTGGGTAACTGGAAGCTACTTCATATTTTCCAGCAAGAGCTTGAAATGGTTGGTCATATGATGTTTGGTATAAACCTTTTAAAAATAAGCATCCACCTTATTCTTGATAGCCTCTTGTGAAGCAGTATCTACCCGTAGGTGATCCTGAACAAAACTACTAACTTCCCTAGTGGTAGCAAGAATCTGAGTATCTGATGCACCACTAGGACTGGCCTTAGCCAATTCTTCCTGAATAACATTGCGGATTTGGTCAAGGTTCATACATTTACTGGATGAGGGAAGAGGTTTCATTGAGAAGGCTACTGTATCCTTGAAGGATTGAGTCAGACTACTAACTACCTTCTGAACAAGTTCATCCTGGCTGTTCAAATGTTCTTTAACTGAATTTTTAAAGGCCTCAAAAACATCCACAAACTGTTTGACCACTTCTTTGATATAACGAATGTCAGTGTGCACTTGGTTTTGAGAACTGTTCAAAGCAGTCAATGAAGCAATTGATTGTCTAAGAGCAACTACAACTCCTGTCCAACTCTCAATCTGAGTGTGGCACACCTTAAATTCATCCAAAATTTCTTTCACAGGACTGGACACACCACATCCAATGGATAACTCAAGGGATTGCTCCACGCTTCTCATCTCTTCAACCATACTTTTCTTCATATCTGCCACTGATTCTCTTATTGCTTCTTTCAATTCAGCTTTTAAGGACTCAAGGTCCTCCTTGGTTGCCACATTTTCAGCCACAGTGGGTAAGGTAACTGATTTATTTTGGGGTTGGTCTTCCTCATCTGAATCTCCATAAGAATGTCCAAGAATCTTATATCCAGGATCTGATGTCCAACCTTCAATGTCATATAACACTGATACTGAGCCAAGATTATCCCCCTCACTTGGAACATTCTCCTGAGGTATCTCTTCCAACTGTTCTTCCTGAGGTAATTCTGCAATTTCCTCTACAACTGCAGTACATTCAATAGCCATTTGTTCTGAGTTAATAATGACTCTCTCATCAACAGGTGCTGCTGCTACTTCTTCCTGATCAGGCACTATCCTGACTGTACTGACTATTAGAGGACTCAAACTGAGCTCTTTTTCAACATTGTCCTCATCATCTGCTTCACCATCAGGCTCCTTTTCTCCATTAACATCATGATCAGATTCATTTGTATCATCCTCCTTAGAGATGTACTTGACAACATACTGGCATGCTTCTTCTCCTTCTTCTGTAGTCTCTGTATCACCATCCTTCAAGACGGTTTCTCATTTTGGTAGTTCTTTTGGAAGGCTAGCTACTCCATAAGAAATAACTTGACGCACAGGACTAGGGGGTAAGTCTGGGTCTCCTCCTTCCTCAACTGAAGTCTCTTCCTCCTAAGCTTCATCATCACTGTAGACCAGTTCTGGCTCATCTGGTCCAAGACCAGGATCCCTCACATCCTTTGGTCTAGAAGAATGATCCAAAGTAGTATACTTGTCATTGATTTTTCCATCATCATTCACCCATGATATCTTCCAAGGATTCCAACTGACCTTCATGTATTTACAGACAGTTCTTGTAATACAGAAGTTGTCCTTAACCACTACTAGCTCATCCGGAGGTCCAGCAACCTCTTTCACTTTTAGCATCATAGAAATCAGCTTTGAGAAAAATAGTGCCTTTGATTTGGACTTTGGTCTAGTCATCTCTTCCACTTGAACCATAATCAATCTACATAGATTGATTCTAACACTGTGCTTCAGCAAATATAACAGATATATGTCTTGGAATTTCAAAGTGGCAAAGTCACCTCTTCTCGGACTAACAACATGATGAATAAATTTAAACAACAGTTTATCGTCTCTTTCCATCTCTACAACAATCACCTTTCTAGGGGTCCCATTCCCTGTAAGCTCCAGCAAAACATCTTCATATTGAAACACATCACTGGTTGAAGGTACAGATTTTGAATAAAACGCATAATCTCCTTCATGTGGAACTCTCAAGTTCCCAGTCCATTCTACTGAAGTAAAAGAAAATTCATGTCCATTTACATAAGAAATCATTCTGTTTTCTTCCTCAGACTTTTCAAAACGAACGAATTCGTAGAACTGTTTTACCATCCCTGGGTAATAAGGTCCATTGTTGTTCGCAAAGCACTCAGTCCAACCTTGTTCTTCTAAAACTTTAAGAACAAAGGACTTTCTCTCCATGAGCCATTCTGCACACACCTCTTTCTCAATGACAATTTCTCGCTTTGAGAGATGCAGGTTTATTGGATTCCTTCAAGCTACACTTCCACTTCCACTGGTACTAGCATTCGATACTTTCTGTCTTTTTGCTTGCGGCTCATCACTCCCATCTGTATCCTGAGGTCTCTTGATGTGGGCCATTACAGATTCAAGGTTTAGGGTTTTGCGGTTTGAGAGGGTTAGGTTGGAGGGATTCGAACAGACAAGTTCGCGGTGAGATTGAGTGAAATCTAGACTCGGTTTAATATCATTTAGGATCCACGAATAAAATAAATCATATATATATATATAAATTCGATATCTCGGCTTTATAGAAGTTAAAACAGTGCAAGATATACCGGTAAAGTCTCCTAATGGTGAGGTCTTCTAACGGTGAGGGTTCTGTAACTGTGAGGATTCTCTAACGGTGAGGATTCTCTAACGGTGAGGATTTCTAACGGTGAGGATTTCTAACGGTGAGGATTTCTAACGGTGAGGATTTCTAACGGTGAGGATTTCTAACGGTGAGAATTTCTAACGGTGATGATTTCTAACGGTGATGATTTCTAACAGTGATGATTTCTTAATGGTGAGGATTTCTAAAGGTGAGGATTTTAAATGGTGACGATTTCTAACGGTGAGGATTTCTTAACGGTGAGGATTTCTAACAGTGAGGATTTCTAACGGTGAGGATTTCCTAACGGTGAGAATTTTCTAATGGTGAGAATTTTCTAACGGTGAGGTCTCCTAACGGTTTCAAGGGTATGTTATCATTCCTAATTCATGTCTAATGAAACTTAATCTTACTGAACATAATGTCTTAGTGAAAATATCAGCTAATTGAAGTTTAGTGCCTATAAACACAAGTGTTATATCACCTCTTTGATAATGATCTCTTAGAAAGTGATGTGTGATATCAATGTGCTTACTCCTAGAGTGAGACACAGGGTTCTTAGAGATGTTTATCGCACTAGTGTTATCACGATTGATTGATACATGTTTAAAAACAAATCCATAGTCCAATAAAGTGTGTTTCATCTATAGAATCTGTGCACAGCAACTACCAGCAACTATATACTCTACTTGAGTAGTAGACAATGCAACTGAGTTCTGTTTCTTATCACACCATGATACTAGGGACTTTCCAAGTAAATGACATGTTCCAGAAGTGCTCTTCCTGTCTAACTTGCATCCAGCAAAGTCAGCATCCGAATAACTTATTAAATCAATTGATTTTCCTTTTGGATAAAAAAATCCCAAATTAGTAGTATTTATAAGATATTTGAAAATCTTTTTAACAGCAAGTGTGACTCTTTAGAGTTAGCTTTAAATCTAGCACACATACATACACTAAACATAATATCAGGTCGACTAGCAGTAAGATAAATTAAACTCCCAATCATACCTCTGTAATTAGTTTGATCAACTGGTTTACCAGTTTCATCAATATCCAATTTACAGGTGGTACTCATAGGTGTATCACTTCCCTTAATACTGTCCAAGCCAAAACGTTTTAATAAATCCTTAGTATATTTACTCTGATTTAAAATAATACCATCTTTAGTTTGAAAGTTTTGAAATCCAAGAAAGTACTTAAGCTCTCCCATTGAGCTCATTTCAAATTCATTTTGCATTATTTCTGAAAAATCAGTACATAAAGAATTTTTAAATGATCCAAAAATAATATCATCAACATAGATTTGTACTATTAAAACATCTTTTGAAATCCTTTTTATAAAAAGAGTGGGATCAGCAATTCCTTTTGAAAATCCTTTTGAAATAAGAAAGTTTGAAAGCCTTTCATACCAAGCTCTCGGGGCTTGTTTAAAACCATATAAAGCTTTAGAAAGTTTGAAGACATGATTCTGAAAATGAGGATTTGAAAAACCAGGTGGTTTTTCTACAAAAACATCTTCAACAATAAAACCATTTAGAAAAGCACTTTTCACATCCATTTGATATAACTTGAAATTCAGATGTGATGCAAAATCAAGTAAGATCCTAATTGCCTCTAATCTAGCTACTGGTGAAAAGTTTTCCTCATAGTCAATTCCTTCTTCTTGATTGTAACCTTATGAAACTAGCCTAGCTTTGTTTCTAATTATGGTTCCATATTCATCAACTTTGTTTCTAAACACCCATTTTGTGTCTATAGTTATAGTGCCCTTAGGTCATTCTACTAATTTCCAGACGTTGTTTATTTCAAATTGATTTATTTCTTCTTGCATATCTATTACCCAAAATTTATCATTGATAGCATCATTGACATTTTTAGGTTCTAACTATGACAAGAAGGCTTGATGTTCAACCTGATTTCGAAGAGAAGCTCTAGTCTGTGTCCCTCTATCAATATTTCCTACAACAACATCTAAAGAATGATTCTTTAGAATTCTAGTTGATCGAGTAAAGGTAGGACTAGAGATTTCAGGTTCATCAACAGGTTGGGGTTCAACAAAAGCAGGTTCTTGAAGATTTCCAGAACTGGATGTTTTAACTATAGGTCCACTATCATTATCATTACGGTTCAAAACAGATAAATCATCTTCAATATTTTCAAGAGAGGTCTTAGGTTCATGTGGATCAGTTTCATCAAATTTGATGTGAAAAGATTCTTCCACACATTTGGTTCTTTTATTGAAAACTCTATAGGCTTTACTAGAAGTAGAGTAACCTAGGAAAATTCCTTCATCACTCTTGGATGCAAATTTCTCGAGATTGTCTTTAGTATTAAGAATAAATACTTTGCAGCCAAAAACTTTGAAGTAGTTAACCTTAGGTTTCCTATGGTTCCACAACTCATAAGGGGTCATCTTAAGAACAGGTCTGATCAAGACTCTATTGATAACATAACAAGCTGTATTTACAGCTTCAGCCCAAAAATAAACAGGTAGGCCATACTCATTTAGCATGGTTCTTGAAATTTCTTGCAGGGTTCTATTCCTCCTTTCTACTACACCATTCTGCTGAGGTGTCCTAGGGGCAGAGAAATTGTGACTGTAGCCACTTTGTGAGTAGTATGATTCAAACTCATGATTTTCAAACTCACTGCCATGATCACCTCTCAGGGTTTTAATCTTAAGTCCACTAAGGTTCTCTATATACGTGGAATATTTAACAAAGTGAGAACAAGCTTCACTTTTGTGAGCTAGAAAATATACCCATGTATGTCTAGAAAAGTCATCTACAAGAACATAGACATAGTGCTTCCCATATAAACTATAAACTCTATAAGGTCCAGATAAATCCATGTGAACCAACTCGAGAGGTTGAGAAGTTGAAACTTCTTTCTTTGATTTAAAAGAAAAATTATGTTGCTTTCCCTTTTGACAGGGATTACAAACTTTGTCTACTGGAAATTCAAGTTTGGGTAGGTCTCCTACTAAGTTCTTCCTAGGAAGTTTTCTAAGTGATTGTACATTGCAGTGTCCTAATATTCTATTCCAAATCCAAGACTCTTTATGAAAATCATTTAAACAAGTAATATTTTGCTTAGCTAAAGAATTTAAATCAACAACATAAACATTTTCATTTCATAAACCAGAAAATACTAAAACATTTTTAGAGTTAAAAACATTGCATGAATAATTTTCAAATTTAACATAAAAACCATCATCACATAACTGAGAAATACTTAACAAATTGTATTTAAGTCCATCAACAAATAAAACTTTAGAAATCAATACTGAGTCAATGTTACCAATCTGGCCTAAGCTGATGATTTTTCCTTTTGAGTTATCACCAAAGGTGACAAAGCCTCCATCAACTCTAACTAAGATTTTAAAGAATGAGAAGTCTCCTGACATATGTCTTGAACATCCACTGTCCAAATACAAAGGCTTTCTACAGGAGTTCTTTAAGTAGGTTCCCTACAAAACAGATTTAGATAGGAAATGATTTTGGAACCGAGATCTTCTTGGGTCCAGAAAGGTTAGCCAATATAACTTTTGGTACCCATATTTGTCTAATGGGTCTCATAAACTTTGTAGAATCAACAGATTTTGAAAAGTAAACCTTATTAGATCCGTAACTATGAATATAACTAGTTGAAGCATATAAATGTACCGAAGTAGAACTAGCAGTATTCTGTCCAGATGTAGGAATTAATTTTGTTTCGGTAAATTTTCTCTGTCCAGGTTGGTATCCTATACCAGTAGTGTATCTAGGTGCTATTTTCTTACCTAGAATTTGAGTAAGAGTATCTTTACCATTTGTAAATTTCTCTAAGTTTTATTGAGTGGATCATTAGATAATTTTAGTTCAGTGTTATTTTTATGAAACTGAGCATTCTTTTCTATTTCAATATCAAGATCAGTTTTATGTTTAACAGTTAAAGCATACTGTTTCTTTAAACCTTTGTATTTATCTTTCAGTTCATTACAGGTTTCTTCTAACATATCACAATATTCAAACAGTTCATATTTTGAAATGTTTTCTGAGTTAGAATCATCTCCAGAATAATATGAATTTAAAGCAGGAATTTCAAATGTTACCTCAGATGTGTTTGTCATAAAACACATGTTTGCCTTATTTCTAGATTCAGTTTCAGAAATTTCAGATTCAGTGGACCTATCCTCAGAAGCACTCCAAGTAGCCTTCATAGCCTTCTTGTACTTATTGTCCTTGTATTCATATTTCTTCTTGTACTTAAACTTTGGACAGTCTGATTTTATGTGTCCTTTCCTTTTGCACTCATAGCAGACAACCTCATTTGTTTTGTCAGATTTCTTCCAATCCATTTTTCAATGACCCTTTCTATCATACTTACCTTTATAATTTGATTTTCAGAAAAACTTCTTCTTCCTATTGAACTTCTTAAACATTCTATAAATGTGATCCATCTCAGCATCACTATCAGAAGCACTTTCACTGTATTCACATCTTGAACTCTCATTTATAGCTTGAACATTCTCCTTATCTTTGTTCATTGAAGTTGAAGATTTGAAAGCAAAAGACTTCCTTCTTGGTTCATCTTCATCTTCTTTGTTCACTTTGAGTTCTTCTTCATACATCATCATCTTACCAATTAATTCCTTGACTAGCAGTTCTCCTATATCACATGATTCTCTAATTGAGACAGAAGTTCCTCTCCATCGTTCAGGTAGACATCTCAGAATTCTCATAATTTGTTCCTTTGATGGAACATCCTTTCCCAAAAAAGTCATTGTGTTGACAATTTCATTGAACCTGAGATACATGTCAGAAATGGGTTCATCAGGCTTCATCTCAAAATTATCATACTTAATAGTATAAGTGTTCAATCTCATTTCCTTAACATTAGTTGTTCCTTCATGAGAAACAGCTATGGTATCCCAAATTTCATAAGTAGTTTTACAAGCAGATATTCTATTTAATTCCTCATCTCCTAAATCACAGTACAAGGCATTCATAACTTTGCAATAATTATTGTAGGTTGTCGTAGTAGCTTCATTCCAAGTATATCTAACAGTGGTATGAATTTTATATTCTAATTCTATAGCAGTCCAAATATCGAAACCCATTCTTTCTAAATGAATTTTCATCTTGATTTTCCACTGAGCATAGTTAGTGCCATTGAAAAATGGTGGTCTATTTGTAGCAACACCTTCAAGTATATTATCCATGATAATTGGGTGATAACAAAAATTTTGAAGAGATAAAAATTTAGAAATAATAGAAATTTTATGAACTTTAAAATGCAACTAAAATCACGGTTGAAAAACAGAGTACAAAATATTTTAAACAATCCTTTGATACCAAATGTTAGTCGGAGTGGACACTCAAGAGGGGGGTGAATTGAGTTCCAATTAAAATTTCTGTTTTAAATAACATTGTCTAAAAATCCCCCAAATAAAATACAAAATTAAACTGTAGTGAATTTATACCGAAGTAATGGTTCTGTTTGGTTCTCAAGGGATTGATTATTTCCTAGCTAATCAAATCAGAAGAGTTGATTAACTATTGAAACAAACTTACTGATTTACAACTCATATAAATACTTGTGAGTTTATTTATCAAAGTGACTTTAAAAAAGTTTTGGTTTTAATGTAATTAGCAGCGAAATAAAAAAGAACTTTGAATATAAATAATCACAGCAGGTTTAACCAAGAGGTTCAGTCTCAAGCTGAGACATAGTCCTCTCAAAACATTATATAAAAGTGATCCACACCCTCGATCGGGGATTAAAACAGTATACAACTATCCAGGTCCAAGACCTCTACCACTGTTATCCGTGGGAATAGAAACAACAGCAAACCAGTTGTCCAGGTCATGCACGTCCTCTACCACTGTCCCAATGGTAAATAAAAGATTTAAGAGTTTCAGTGAGGATTTACAGATCCTCCAGTTAAAGTACTGGAGACAGTGTGTGTGTAAAATACAGTGTAAAATACAGCAGATAACAAACACTGCTCAATATGTAAAAAGATAAATCACGGAGAAAATATTTAGAGTTTAGAAATGGCTCTAGTGATTTCAGTGCAGCTCTAGACTCCTTTTGGATTGATCAGAATTGGTTCTGAGTCCTCTTATGGTTTTTTTCTGGAAAACACAGTGTCGTCTGCTTCCACTTCCAGGATCAGAGATAGAGAAAAAGTAGTCGACGAAGTTCTTGTGTTATGTTATCATTCTCAGCTCTTCACTGGTATACAGTAATGAGTTCTTCGTGTAAGTTCAGTCGTCTCTTTTCATTCACGCTTAGTTGTTCTTCCAGCACACCTCATGATGTATATCTCTGTGTATTTGTCTATATGTCTCACACATTGCAGTAGCACATCCTTCCTTTATTTAAAGCACGAGATCCAGAAAAAGATTATATACTTTTTGCAGGTACGAGGTACGGTTCCCTGACATCCAACAACACACATTCAATAAATTTCAGCGTATTAAAATATACCTGATATGACCGTTGGTTAAATTAAATAATGATAAAGAAATTAATGCAGCATCGGGTTCTATCTCTGGAATGATAGCTCTTGATATCGGTAGTCTTGTGTTACGGTAGGTGTCTGTATCGGTAGACTTCATTTGTAACGGTAGACTTGATCGCATCAGTAGCGGTAGCTCTGTCTTGTATCGGTAGATCTATATGGGTAATTCTGTCTTGTATCGGTAGCTGTAGGTCTGTCTTTGATATATCGGTAGACTTCCTTTGATAACATTAGCTTCAATATATCGGTGGACTTGTGTGTATCGGTAGCTCTATTCTGTAACGGTAGCAGTGGATCTATCCGTGGACTTTTCATAATGGTGGACTTCAGCATATCGGTAGACTTCAACATATCGGTAGCTCTGTATTGGTAGCTGTCGACTTCGATGTAGCGGTAGACTTTGAGTACCAGTGAACATGATGTATCGGTGAACTCCATATCGGTGAACTCAGTATTGGTAGCTCTATTCGATATCGGTAGCTCTAAGTCATAATGGTAGCCACTATTCTATATCGGTAGCTATAAACTGTTTAAGCATTCTATTGGCAGAATGTGTTAAGTCATAGTACATATATTCAAAAGACTTATATTAAGTATAATTGAAAGTAACAACATATAATAAAGCATATTGGAGATGAATCAAACATAATTAAGATATAAATAAAATATAGTTGGGATTATCAAAATATAATAAGGAAACGCAATTCCCAGAGGGTTCAATAGAAACAATTATAAATTAGGCAATTTATAAATGAATATTAAAATTAAGGGATATTTCCAAATACTAAGGGGGTCTAATCCTCAGAATACATGCATAGTAGATAACATAGAATTATAGATAGAATATATATATGTTTTATGTAACTAATAGAAAGTACCATTCGAAGCGGAAAATTATATACAATGTTGGGGAACCTTTTAGAAAGTATCTTTAAGGAAATAAGACAATTGAATAAATTCCAATGACCTATAAGCTCTACCGATAATTTAATATAGTCTCCATTATCCATAACCTCTCTATCAACGGCATTTTTCCATGGTTAAATCCCTAAAATACCTAATTATGAATTATATAAAAATAATATATATCCCTTTTAATCTTCTACAATTAAAAATGAAATAAATTTACACATTTATCGAATAATAAACATAATACAATCAAGATATAATTGAATGTTATATGAATAATAAGTATAACTGGTAAGCAGGAACATGAAAAATTTAAAGCACGTATGAAATATCGATAAACATGACGTGATCCAACAATTTATAAGACACGTAATATAAATCATTAATGGAATAATAATATAATTCATGATAAGGAATAAAACATTGAAAAATAATCTATTAAGACTTAACAACAACATATTTCAAATTTATCCATTTAATCAAATATTCAATTGAATATATAATATAAGAAGAATATTTATCAAATAATATAGTTCAACTATAGTTGATATAACTCACTTTAAATCAAGGATATATAACTAAACATTTCAAAAATATTTACAAAACATAGTCACTAATTTTCCCCTTATTCAAGATTTTAACCAAGACTATATGATGTTCTATAGTTTTTAATTCTTTTATGATGTATTTGAAACAAAAGAGTTAATTATTCATACACTTTAATTAATCCCAGGAGGTAGATTAATATAAAGAAAATTAATTCCCTAAACATTATGAAATAAATATTTGACTAATATTTATGAATTTTAATGTATTTTTACAACCAATTTTAGACATGGATCCGTTAAAAACATAGATTATATGTGTTTAAAAAACATTTTTTTAAAGAATAATTTTCACACTCAATGTTATTTTTATAAAAAATACACATAGTATTTAAAAGCCTTCATTTTGGATTAAAAACTATATTCGCACTAAAAAAAAGTGAAAATAAATATAGAAATTATTTATGAATTGATGTTTTTAATCTATATCTATATTAATCACTATATAAAAGGAAATATAACTAGCATTTTAAAAATAAATGTTTAGTTTTAAACAAAATTTATACTCAAAACATTCTCAAATTTGATATAACTATTACTGCAAATGTTAATGACAAGGTGAAAACATATTTTATACCAACAAGATATATACCTATTTGAAAAGAATTAGTGAAACATATTTATTCATTCGTATAACCCAATTTATGGTTAAAAAGAACATCTAAAAACCTATATATAATTAAATAAAGTTTTATGAAAATTATCATAATAATAAACTTCCATTTTTATATAAAATAACTCTTATAATAATTTTATTGATAAATAAATTCTTATATCATAATATATGGATATTACAATTAAACTAAAATTCATCAAACATTTTTTTTCATATTCATTGAATGAAATGTGTTAAAACTTTATACATGATCAAAAATAAATACCTAAAATAAGAATTTAACAAAAAAATAAATAATTTTACTAATTTTTACTCAATATTTACTAACAATCATTTTTCATTTCACAATGATTGAATAAATAAAAAAATGAATGGTTAAGCCAAATAAATTGATAAATCATTTAATATTTTCAGAAAAATAATACTTTAATAAATTTTATAAAACAACCAATAAAAATCCATTATATAATTTTTTTTAAAAACTAACTTTATTAAATTTTGAAATACATTTTTATATAGAACTGACTGGTCGAGACAACTTCATCTATTACCTACGGGTATATGCAAAACAATAATTTGTAAAACTCAAACTATTATTCATAATTAATTAAAATGTGTATTGATAAATATGGAGATTTATCCTCATTAATGGTGAAATTAGTTTTATTATCTTTACGATTTTTATATTTAATTATTATTATGAAATTTTTGAGAAATGTTGGGTTTGATTTATTTTTGGGGATGCAAATGAATAAATTAAAACCGCAGATTGATTGGTTTGTGACTAGATTTGAAAATTTATCCTTGTTTTTATAAGTTCTATATTTATCATTAATTGGATTCAATAAAATTTGTTAATTAATTCATGATTTGTTTCGGTGTCAAGATGAGCACTACTAAAAAACTGATGACTAATAGTACTGGTATTTATCAGTGCTACAATAAATCACTGAACGATGGAATGATTATAAGTTATTAAAAGTGTTGATAAATTTATCCTTTTATTAGTGATTAGTTTGGTAATGGTAAATAGAGCTTTATCAATGCTTTATTTTTAGAACTGATAATGGCTACCTTTTATCCATGCTTTGTTGTTAACGCTGATAAATAGTACCCTTTATGAGCGCTTCATTTTTTTGTACTGATAAAGGTTACCCTTTATCAATGCAATTTTTGAGCACTCATATTGTAATACTTTATCTGTGATTTTATAGTGCTCATAAATGTCAAAGTAAAAAAATGAAAAAATGAAATAAATAAAAAATAAAAATTGATTTTATTAACAATAAAATTACAAATTTATAATTAAATAATTATTGATAAAAATGAATAGTTATATTCTACTAAATATAAATTATAAATAATAACAAATAGAATGTATTAAATATATAGATATATAACTAATTAAAATCAATCAAATTAAAATTAAAAATAAGTAAATTGGGAAAAATATAAAACATTTTATTATTTTGATGATTATTGATGATACTAAAAAATTTATATATTTAATATATAGATATATGGATATATATTAATGTATATAAATATTATTTATATATTTCAAAATATTATTTATGCTTTACATTAAACAGTAATGTATATGGTGAATAATGTTTTATAACTATAAGATAATTTGAATTAAAAATAATGACTAACTGCATCAAGTAATGGACATAATTGGATTTCATTTGAATATTCATTTTATAAAATAGATAAAACTTATTATATTGATTTCACATATATGTAATTAATTCATTTTTATATACATACACACATAATTTTTTTTGGAATTTAATCAAATTATATTATTTATTTTTTATATATTTATTTATATTTATTTAGTAATTACAATATGAATCCCTATTTATTGCAATATATATCCATTTATAATGAGTTATATTAATCATACATATCCAAATTTTCAATATATTGTATTCCTTTTTAATTAATCTATTTTAATCATTTTCAATAAACAAGAACATAAGATTTAATAATAATTTATAATTATAATAATACATTTGTGAAAATATTCAAAAATAAATATATTCAAAAATATATATTTATTACTTTAATATATTTATAATTATAAATAAATATATATAAAATTATAAACAATTATCAAAATAATGATTAAATTTAGTATGTTTATATGTATATGCAATTATAAAAATGTATAAAATGATATAAATATTATTTTTTAAAAAAATATTAAAATAATTATGAATAAATAATTATATATTCAAAAAATTAGAAAATTATTATTTTAAAACATATATAAATATCATTTTTAAAATTTTATATAATTATTATAATTTTTTAAAGAATATTTTTTTAAGTATTATAAGTATTTATCATCACTTTTTTAGTGATGATAAACATAGAGATTTATCAGCGATAAATCATTTTCACTAATAAAAAAGGGTTTTATCATTTATTTTTTAACAGTGATAAATTTCTATCTTTATTACTGCTAAAAACACTAATAAAGATTCATTTTATCAATTCTAAATAACCGAGAAATGATAAAATGTATCTTTATCGGTCCTTTTTTTAAAGAGATGATAAATGTGTCATGATCTACTTTAAGAACCCTATCCATCGTGAACAAGTTTTCAATATCTGAAGCTTTTATAGAATCTACCTTCTTATGGAACTCCCTATTGTTGAATCTAATATCAAGTCTAGGCCATAATCAGGGATAGAACTATTCGAATCCTTGAATCCAATTCTTAAGAAATTCAAGGGTCGAACACAACCATGGATAGAACAATATTCAGTTATTTTATCTCTAATTTCCCTCCATTATCCACTGATCCTTCTCATCCCACACCTACATATCAATAAATGACTAGTTTCACTGTCCAATAATAATAAGAAACCAAAATTAATTTATTTTGGATATGTTCATGTATCTTGTTCAACGATATTGTGTGGGTCTCCTTAGGACAACATTGGTATTGTGCAACTTCAATTTTTTCAAACCTATTATTGGGTCATATTTTTATGAGGTATATTAGGTTGCAAATACTTATAATCCCAAAATCTACCATGTTTTTTATCATCAAAATTAGAAAAATTCAACCATATTGCTCTCGGTGGTATCATTAACTTAGATTATTACATTGCAAATCACTTGGATAATGAAATATCTGACATCATTAGGGTCTTATATTATGTAATGAAAAAATTTGAATTGAGAGGGTTGAGTGAGGAGGAACTGAAATATAGGGTTATCCAGTTAAATTTGAGTGGTAATTCTAAAAGGTTTTTTCCCAGAAAATGGATTATGAAATATCTAACACATGGGAACTACTATATAATGAATTTTTCAGGAAATATTTTTCCTAAGATAAAAAGACCTGAAATATGTTGTAAAATAAATGGATTTATTTAGGATGACAATTAACTATTTAATGAATTTTTATATAATTAGGTGTCACTTATTAAATTTAACAATCATATGATTCTGATGAATCTGTAAAATCAGATGAGAAAAAAATTATATAATTTTTATTTGATGTCCTATTTATTTAAACACTTATTGAAAATATATAATGCATTTAGTTTTTATTTTTGAAATATTTCAAGTTAAATTTAAAAAATAAGTATTAAATGCTATACAAAAAAGAAAAATCAAAGAGGATTAATGATATATAATCCTTAGACTATATAATAAAATATCAAATGATTTTGAGATAATACGTAATTGACATGTTGATTTTGGTTATAAAAATATAAAAATAAATTAAAATATTAGAATGCTCCATTTTCTATGAAAACCATAGCATCATGGTGTTTTAAGTAACAAAATATTGATTCATTACCTGGTACAAAATAATATTACATTAATGATATAATTTATAGTTCTCAATCATTTTGTGTAGATCAAAATATTTCAAAATATTATATTTTCTTTGAAAAGTAACTTATTTAATGAGAAAAGTGTTCTTTTTTTTATATCATAAATAATATATTATATCATTCAAGAGTAAATATTATACCACTATATTAAACTATTTTTTATAAAATTAAATATTAACATTGATTGATCTAAATTTAATAAATATGTTTTAATAGAAATCTCTTGATTTTAGACGATGTAACCACCCATGACTATCTTGATTAAAATCTTTGAGTGTCACTTCACATGTAATTAGGGGGAATAATTTTAAATGGGAAACTCAAAAAAAGTAATAAGAGCATAATGCTCTAACTTATTGTAAGGGAATCCTTTCAGAAATAAGAATGAGTATGTAAATATGGATCACGAAAGAGTGTTGAATAAAATCCCAATGACTACACTGTCAATATTTTATTTGTTGATCCTTCTATTAGTCAGTCATTGAGAGGTTTCGTCGAAATGAATATTCCAAGGGAGAATGTATTTTTCATGGAAATTAATATCTATGGGTATTTTCATAGTGGTTGGGTGTGTGGTTAGGAAACCCGCTAGCTCTTGGACCATGATGGATTTCTATAAGTCAAACATGATGTAGAACTATTTTAGGAATACATATATGTTCATTAATCACCATGTATTCATGGTCCAACTAAGAATATAATTTACATGTCATCATGGGACACTAGTTTTATATAATTATTATTTAATTAATTCCATAGATTCTATACAAAAATCACTATAACAAGGTATCTCTTCTTTATTGGTGTATTTATACTCTTTTTGTCGAGGAGAATGTGAATGAGATAGTATATGATTTTCTCCTAGACCACATTTTTCTTTTGGTATAATAGGTTGTTGATGGGTCATTATTGAGTGGTTACATAGATGACCAAAGGAATTTCTATGATAGAAGGCATCAAAACTGGAGATTGTATAAGAAAAATATTAATTTCCCCAATCATAGTATTTATGTCCTTATATAATTGGTAAATGATTCTTTTTTCATGATCCTTGATAACATATTACACTTTCCCACCATATTTATAATAAATTTAAAAATAAGTGTTAGCTAGACGTTGAGGCATTGAAAATCCAAGAGTTTATATGAAGGTTGAATCTCATTGGTATCCTTAATTTCCTAGGGATCAAATATGATGCCCCTATATCTGACAATAAATCCAAGAAAATTTATATTGGGGACTCTGAATTCAAAATTTAGGGGGTTCATCTTTAAGGGGTGAGAACTAGTGAATCTAAATAGTATTTATGGATATTTTATGTGGTCATAGAACTAGTGATATTTAACTACCATATAATCCACATATCATTCCACAAACATTTTAAGGATCAGTTTGATGATATAATACATGACATTATAGTATGTGTCTTCAGAATAATTCAAGATGAAAGGAATTAACTCAATGAATAAAGTCCCCTAGGGTACCCTTGATGTAGTGGAATAATCATTCTCGGGGCCATAAGAATCTAATTATACCCAGAGTATCCTTCCATGAAGCAGAGAATGTAGAACCCATCAATAGAAAAACTCAAAAACACTATCACTAGAAGGTAAAATTCATTATTTTCATAGTGGTGGTTGGGTTCCTAAAATTTAACACATACGTGGATTTGTATATTCATATTTATGATTAATATAATGATATCTAACCTTTTGGGGTACTTGACATATCTATCAAAGTTCACCTCAATAATCTTTTCAACTTCCGCCTTAACCATGGCCCTAAGGGAGGGGTGCATAATTTGTTTTGGTGGGGAGGTGTTTGAACCCATAATGAACAACTAGGAGTCCAAAGTGATGAGAAAAATAAGGGGATAATTCCTTTGAATCATTTCATATCTCTAAAGGAATACATCACTGTGTTCTTGCAAGAAGACCATGTATTATTATTTTTTCTATGGAAACATAGAAGCCCTGATCAGTGTCAGATTCAAATATTCATCAATGTCATAGTTATTCAGATTCAATTGATCAACAGTGGAAGAGACAACTTATTTAAAATATTAAATCCAAATATTCTATATCATATTCTTTATCGAAGATATGAGGATCAGAGGGTGGAAGTAACTCTACTAAAAATTGAGTTCTGAGGATGGAATTGGATCTTGTTATGATGGGGGAAGAGTCACAAACAAAAAACCCTTCCTACATAGAGACTATAACAAATAATTATGACCTTACCCCCATTCGATTTTTGACTTCAAGGTCCACTCCTAATATTGAATTATTTATGATGGGTTGACTTCTATAAAGTCAAGCCCACTTTTTTGAACATGTGGACATGTTCTAGATCCGTGTCAATTGGGGAAACATCCTGGAAATGAATTGTTGTGGGATATTATAGTATTGTTCGGACCTATCCTGCGTAAGAGAATGCAGAAATATATGATAAATCCATCTTTATAAAGTCAATAACAAAACAACCTAGATCTGTAGTATTGGGTTTCAAACTATTGATTTAGAGAATGGGGCTTTCCTTAAAATTTTCCCATTGATCTGAAGCAGTAGTTATCATATCTCTAGAGGTGTTGATACGCTCAACCCCATTAGTATGTATTTTTTACATCTATTTAGAAGTTACAATCATATTTACTGTTTTCCATTTAGCAGTTTAAGGGGGCTTTATCACCATGGATTACCTCTAATAAACCATCAATGGATTATTTTAGTGCCTCGTGGTATGAAGAGGGGAACACTAAATGAAAATAATTCTATGTCCTTACCCATATTTATTTGTTAGTAGTATTCTATGAGACTACCATAAATTTTCTCCTTGTTACCATTCCACTAAATTGAGTATATTTTCAAATAATTTCACACATATTCTACTTTTTCTTATATCTCCCATGGGTTTTTATGTTTTTGATAGTCAAATAATCTTCCTTAAGTTGCAAATTATGATGCAACTATATCATGCTTATGTTGGTCCTAGAGCCAGTAACCAATAAGAAGGGATGTATTTCAATGACATTGAATTGTCTATGGATATAAAATGGGTTTATATTTATTTAATTAGTGACACCATAATATTATCCATAAAATGAAATGATGGATCAACAATCTTACCATTCAAACTTCTCTATGTGATATGCCTAAGAGGAAGTTCACTTTTTTCTCGAACTAAAGGGGCTCTTCATGATTTTGATAAGTTTTTTGGGATTTTATTTTGATAGGTAGAGATCCTTGTGGATTAAAATCCTTCATTCTATACTGTAATAGTGTTTCATTACGTAGAAAATTCGTGCTAGGGGAATATTATTACATGAAGAGATTTGTTATTTATGAAGAATCATAGAATATATTGTTGAATGAGGAGGTGGGGCATGGATAGTGCAAGATATACTCTTATATTGGTTGTATATTTTTTCATAAACACCTCATGGTTGATCACCATTTGGATGAGATCATTCCTTATATAGATGCATCTAATCACAGTGTATTTGGGGATGAGTCATGAATTCAAATAGTAAATTCAGTTACGGTTATGTGCCTGACATAAAATACTAAGAGGGTTGTTCTTGTTGATCCCATATCGAGCTGTTATATACCATCATAGTTTCATGAATAGTCTATTCTGAAATATCAAAATATGTATTCAACATGTTGTTTCTCCCTTTACCTCTCGTTTGAAAACATTATGTATGGGTTTCCAATGTGGTTTCATGGAATTGCCCATAGCTGAATTTTGTTTAATTATCAACTATATCAACGGTATTCATTAATAGAATACTATTTATCTTCATTAGTGAAATATTCTAGGTCTGGTTTGACTCTTTGTGTATCTCCCAATTTAAGAGGGTATGTTGTCACCAAGGGTGGTGACTAGTTTTGGAACTAATGATGGACTCTAATATCCCTTATTCCATTTATATATATCCCTATAAGACCTAAAATATCTTAATATAGATGTGGAGTTAGAAGCTAAGAAGATATGGTGAACAAGGTAGGTTCCAACTTGCTCAAGTGATCAAAGATACCACCATGGGTGTGATTTTAAATCTTCTGATCCAACCAATCATTTTACTTATACATTTTGTGTTCAGAAGCTAGTTTCTAATCACAAGATTAATTGTTGTAACATTCTAGGTTAGCAGAGAAAAGTTCTACTTCTTCCATGATTTCACCCATTATGACCATCTCGTGGTCCACATGGTCATTGATCCGATATTTTAATAAAACTAATGTGTTTACGGTGTGGTCAAGGATCATGTGGTATGGTAAATGGTTGAGAAAATCATTATTATAAGCCTCTTGGGGTCTCCTAGATTCCAAAAATTTTAGGATGCTCTTTTCTATAAAGCATATGAAATACCCTAAGAACTGTACATCCGTGAAGGAATGTATTGTATTGTATACTATAATGGACCCCTTGGCTTTTGTCCCTTATGAGGGGTCAAGAAAATTTTATCTCAACTTGGTTATGGTTGATAAGGCTACACAGGGTGAGGTCATGCTTAGTGAGGTTGGAACTGGCAAGGTTCTTCCTATAATGGAGCATTTAAGTGAACTGAATTGGGAGCCTCTATAAGCCTAGAATCAGTTGTTTCTGCTTTCATAGGCATCCACATAGTAACTAGATGTGGTAGTGGGTGAACCCATTAATTGTTCTACACAAAGAATTTTAAAATCGATGAGATTTTTTTTAGATCTCCCTAAATCCTCCATGAATGTTTAGGAAGCTGAGGATGGGAACCATATCACCATTGATATTGTTTATATACATCATAATAGTAATTCTTGGTAAATTGTAATGTTGAGAAATTATGTGACACCATTCTATTGGTAAATAAAGTAGGAATGTTATTATTCGGACCTCTGGTTTCATTTAGAGAGGTCAGCAATAATTGTATTGTATGAGATAGAGTTGAACGAGTATATGATCTGTCTGTAGATGTCCTATGTGTTTGTAATGGATACATGATATAGTTTCTATACCAGAAAAAATTAATCTCTTTCTAGGGGTTGGTAACAAAATTGGGGCTTGGAAGCATCCTACTATTCTAGATTCCCCAATGTTGTGCCACACAAAGAGGAAATTATGAATACAAATTGTTTTATATTACTAATTCCATTGAACTAGGTGAAACATGGATTTAGAAATTATAATAGTTGGATAATCTATTCTACCCATACTAGATACGACTTTCTCTCAAGTGTAATTAACACTTTCCATGTTTTTAAAACCATAAGGTGGGATGAGAATAGTTTTCACCATATCCTTATGATTTGTTGTGGTCACTGGTTCCCTATCTAGATCTTTGAACTAATAGGTTATGTGGCCTTAATCTACAGTCATATATGTGCACTGCTAAAACTGAGTGGGTGACTCATACCTCGGTAATTTAATGTAGTCCTTGTATTTTTCGTTGATCGAATTCATAGGTATTCCCAATATAAATTAGAGGTCAAATAAAATAATAACTGGGAACAAAACTAGAATGGAGATGAAGTCCATTATGATGTTATGATGGAATGGGTACTACATGAAGTTATTATAAGTAGTTAGCCTCATGTAAACTTCATGCTCCAGGAGAAAAATGGTTATAATACTCTTTGAATAAGTATCTGTTATAATATTAGATGGACTAGTAAGATCAGTGTTCTCCTTTTATTTTTCTATGTATCATATGGTAGGAAACAATGTCTCATTGGGGGTACTCCCAATGGCCAATTCTAGTCTCTAAACATGAGTGATAATTCATTTCATGGGATATGTCTAGTAATGTTCCACCCCTTGTGGTAGGCTCTCCCTACAATGCTCGGTGTTAGTATCTCATCTTATTGATCCTTAGGAGGTTTAATGGTGATGGAATTTAACATTGATATTCCATGAGGATACTTTTCACCATCAGTATATGTACTAGAATAAGGGTCCCATTGTTTATCTGGGATAAGGATGAATTGGAAGGCATTGTTCTACCCCAACCAATGATATGTGCATGTTCATATGTGAATTTCATGACTCATCAAAGCATATTGTGGATCCTAACATACTTTATTTGAATGGTTGGTGTTATTCCTTATAATCATGGAATCAATATACTTGCATCACCACTATATCTAACCTCTTGTAGTTTTTGTGGATATTATCGAGATTTTACAAGATTCACATATAATTAATATACTGATCCTGATGTTTTTTGATCATCACCCAAATATTGATGTAGAAACATTCCTCAAGGTACTCATTTTGTGACTATGGGCTGAAATTTTTTAGTGCTTCGCGTTCCCGTGACATGATAGACTGTAAGTTGGGGGATAATATTCCCCATAAGCCCTCAATATCATTTACTAGAGAATGATCTTGTTCCAAGTCATCCCAAACCCCAATTCATGTTGTCTAGGAATTAGGGGTGGAAATAATAAAGTACTATATTACTGAAATCATTCTTGATGGTGGGGTGTTGCATGCGCCAATAGTCTACTGAATATCATAATACCTCTTAGAGGTAGGACAACCATCATGATCATATTCATATAGGATAGGTTTTTTATTACTTCATTAAGTTGAAAGTGGAAACATCTCATTGGGGATTAGTGGAGCTCTCAAAATCATCCATGGGTTTGAATCTATATCATAATATCTCCCCTACATCCAATGTGGAGGTAAATATGAGCGATGTTTTTTGCAATAGAGACTTGAGGCCAAAACATCATCCACTTAAAGGATCCTATAAAAGGATATGAGAATGTGTTTAATGTAAAACTATGATATTTTTACGAAATAGATTTTAAAATAATTGTTTTTTATAGAGTTACTTTCAGGATACACAAGGTATATCTTCCATTACACGAAACACCAACTTATCTTTTCATACACACAACATTGAGTTTCTATGAAACATTATTTTATTACTCTTTAAACACGACAATTATAACCTAGCCTATAGAATTGAGTATATGAAAAAGATTAATTGATTTATGAAATTATTTTTTACATAATTATATAGGGTGTTCTGAGAAATTAATTATAAATTATTGTATAAAATTATAAATGAATATAAAACCATTTTTAAATTAAAATGAAATAATGTTCTGAAAAAACTATTTAAATGTGCATAACTGGGTTTTATACCAATACATAAACAAATAACTCGTGTTGGATTATATTAATAAATAAATATATATATATATATTATTAAATTTAATTTTAAACAATAGTCATATGTGTTTTCTGTACATGATATAATAATAAATCCAATTTTACACATGAAAGATATATTTTTATAAAAAGATAGATTTCTCTCCATTTGATGGAGCAATTAATTTAAATAAGATTTTGATACTTTTTTAAATTATATTTTATAAAATAATCTTCTTTTTTTAATAAGTAATATCAAAATTTACTTTGGTTAGATTTTTTAAATTTTTTAGTTCAGTTTCATACATAGAAGAATAGTGAAAATTATTTCATTTTATGTAAAAATGTATTTTAATATAAAAATTAACAGTGTTAAATTAAATTTTAATTCATTTTAACATAAAATTAGAACAAATTTTTATCATTTAATTCAATTTAGTTCATCATAATCATTTTCATGTTGAATTTTGATATAAAAACATTTCAATATTTTTAATGATTTCACATTAAACACCAGTTGTTTGGCCCCATTAGTGAGATTAATTTTTAACTAATTTCTGAAAATTTTATGAAAAATATTTTGAAATATAGATTCCATATTTTGAATCATAATATCTAAATTTATAAGTTGTTTCCCTTTTAATTTAAGACCATATTAATAACAACTTTAGTAATTTTTATTAACAGGATTAACGGTAAATCATGTTATTAAAGGTAAAAATAACATTATAAATATAGGAAAACTACCCAATCACGTGATTGAAATGTAATTAGATGAATTTACATCGAACTTTAACACATCAGTATAAAAACTGAATAATTTTATGGAAACATTTCCATGAAAAATGATTCAATATTATTAATATAAAAAAGAGTGGAAAAATGGCACAGTATTACTTTTAATAAGTTTAATATTATTAATATGGGGATAAATATAAGATATTATCTAATATATAATATTATAAAATATAAATATATATCTATATCGTGGAAATTAATTTTTATTTTTTCGTGAATATTCAAGTATCATAAATTATTTTACAATGATGATGCAATAATTATTTAATTATTGAAAAAAACAATTAAGTGGTATTGATAATATTAAAATAAATATAAATTCGAATGAACTAACATGATCCAAGAATTTTCTAGGTTATTATGATATATTATTAGTATAAAATGGATTTTCTTGTATTTACGTGAGATGATATTCATAAATTCAATGTAATTTATAGTATCAAAATTGATGTTAAGGATATTTGGTGAAAATAATATTTTATGAAATTAGTTAAAGACAATATCTAAAAAATGATAAAGGGGATAAATTATGGTCTAAAATATATAAAATTTAACATTTAATATTAAATTTAATCACTATAAGTTAAAATAAATTCCTTTTCATATTGAAATTTTTTTATTGTAGTTAAAATTAAAATAGGTTAACAAAGGGTAAATACAAAATATAAGGTTTAACATTATACAAAAACATTTCTAAAATATTTTGGTAGATTTTATTAAACCCTATAAAACATTATATTATAATTAAATTCAATTTTTATTTTTTTTATTGATATTCAATTTATTAGAATTTAAACTTTTGATAAATCATCAAAGTACCCCTCACCTTCAATTTAAAAGGACACCTTCTCCCTTTTCCTAATTCACCACTTTGATCCTTCTATAACGACCAATAACTAACAAATTATCTTATCCATTTTTATATCCATATTATAGTGGTTATTATATTCCCAAAATACCAACTTTAGAGTCCCTTATAGGCTATCTAAATTAGTCGTTCCAAAGAAGAGGTAATCACTATAACCAATTACCCTCTTTTTCTACCCATCTACGTGTCTTATAAATATATTATATATATAATTAAATAATAAATTAATCATACTAAATATTCATAAATGTTATTATGTTTATGAAAATACCATTATACAAGCCATTTCCCATCAAACAAGTAGTGAAAGTATCACTCGTGCGTGCATACGACATACCATCTCCCCGTAGCGATACAATTTATTTTTCCTCACCATATTTTAGGAGTAGAAATTATAACGGATTTATTATTTATATACGATATATAGTATTTTTTCATTCTTTTTGAAAATATAATATCATATCGAGCTTTTTAGCTCTTAATCTTATGGAAAATGATAATGTCGCTTGTGCATACGTATGAGTTACCATCTCCACGATGTGATGCTATTAATTTATATCTATATATCACATGGGTGGTAATGATAATAATTTTATTGAATATATATGACCAATAAAAAATAAAAATTATTATATAATGGTAATATATCCTTTAATTTTCTTTCATTTAATATGACTAGAAAATGAAAATAGCATTTACGGATACAGTTTATCGTCTCCATGAAGGGTGTCCTTTATTTTATACCAAAAAAATTTAAGAATATAAATGAATACATATATAAATAACATATATATGATATTCATATCATGTATATTATTATTGATATGATAAAACCAGGATATGTGTATGGGGACAAAGGATACAAGTCAAAACATGTATGAAAATCAGACCGTTTATTACCTGAAACATAACTTTAACATGGAGTTATTAATAAGTGAGTAATATAAAGTCAGAAGTAAATAATAATTAAAATTATATATATTAATTTTGGTTTTTTAAGATATATAATTCACTTATATATGTTATAAACGAGGTTTTAACGTGTACGAAGGAAGTCAAGTCTTAAGGTAAGGGGGTTTTATTCTCACTTTTATTTCTGTGAATCTTATGTTGTATTCACCCCTCATTTATTTTTTGTGGGATTTATACAACCCATTGATGTATTCTACTATCCATGTACTTAAATTTATGGTAATTCACATATAAATTTTATGATATCTAATTCATGGGGTTTACAGTTAAAAAGTTACCAAATAAGTAAGGGAATTTTGTCTCAATGTTCTTTCTTTGTGACACATGTTATGTTATACACCTATACTCTTTTATGAGGTTTATATACTAGCTATTAAAATTATTTATAGTTAACCTCCTTATTTTAATATTATTATAATTTTCATGTAATTTTATACTCTATTCGGTCAAAAATCAATGTTTCTTGAAATTATATTTTCTTAAAATGTTTTAGAATTGTCTACAATGATCTTTTATAAATTTTCAAGGAAAATTATTTTAAATATATTTAATTATTTTTCCAATTATTACATTATAATATTTCAATTTTCTCTAAATTAAAAGGGTTTTATAGTTGTTTTATTATTTAAATGTATTGTTCAACATAAAAAGTATATTTTCCACAATAATTATTTCAATTGATCAATCAAAATTATTTTCCATGTAATATAACATTATTTTATGTTAAATATCAATTATAACAAATATTATTCTAGTAAATTATCCTTTTTATTTATATGGTTGTTTTATATTTATAATGGATTTATATTTATTAAAACCATTTGTTTTCCATGGGTTATTATATGGTGGAATGCTTATGAAACTTATTTATTTTCATGGGTTTTGATATGATGATTGATTTATGTTCTTGTGGAACACATATTTGTGATTTTAATTATGTGATGTGTGGGACCTATATATCTCTCAAATGAATTGGGTAATGAAAAATGTTCTATGATCTCAAATGGTATATAGGAGGTCATCCTATTCCCATATTAAGAGGGTACATGGGAGGTCGTACTAAGACCATAACAAGGGGGTACATGGGAGGCCATCCGAAGCCAGAAACTATAAGGTACATACGAGTTCATCCCAAGCCTGAATAATGTACACTATTGATTATCCTAATTATAATATGCCATGATTTTATTTATCAGTATCAATAACATATAAAAATGTATGCTTATTGGTAAGTCATAAAATCATTCTCTTGTGTCGTTTTTATGCTCACATAGATCATGTTATTTGATTATATTATGATTAAACTCTTAAGAACTACCAATATTTAATACATGACTCATGTATGTGATTTTTGATAAGTAGGGTTTGATAATTAATCGCTATTCCCATGTTTTCATACCCTTATTCTCATGTTATACTTATGTATCTTCCATGTTTACCTTTATTGTAAATCATAGCTCCAAATTTATTATATCAAAATTACTCATGTTGTAAGAATTTTTTTTAATTATGAGTACTAATGGGGAGGATATTTATGGGATATAATGAAGATATTTCAACAAATGTAAATAATGTGATTAAAATTTCCAAATTCTCTAAAATACTATGATCCTAAATCATTTTTCATTGTAATGTAATAGATATTCATATAAAAAGATGTAATATCCATGTTTGTTATGCCTGGGTCATTATAGTTGGTATCAAAGGTATTGTATAGTCATTGTTTGGAAAATCAGAGTATAAATATATACTAAATTACATATAGATTTTTCTAAGGAAATGTTTAGGGATGTCTCAAGGGATAAGCATATAGTTTCCTAGATTTAAATATAGGTGTAATTATTTAGGTGTCCCATAAGTAATTTTTCAGTCTTATGTGGTTTTATTATATGATATGTGTTTATCACACATTAATTTATGGTCTTGTCCAATAGTAGTAACTAGAAGGAACCAGTTTAACATTGAATGACAATGATGTGGAAATTATAGGAATTATACAAATCAATTTCATTAGTGAAAACATCTTGAAGAGAATCAGGAAGGTTATATGATAATTGGGTATACTACTGAGGAGAAAGAGTCCAGAAATGGCATGTGAAATGTATGAGATTATATAATGATATTATTTACCTTAAATATAAGAAGAATGAATAGATTTAGGATCACGAACATTAGGACAAGATTTATAATTCATATTATATCAAATAATAAGATGATGAATCTTGAGTAATGATTTAAAAATAAATTTAGATCATTTAACAATATATTTTTTGGAATTCATAGATTATGTTATATGAATCATTATATATATATATATGTATTTTGAGTATAATTTTTTCATTAAGGATGTAAAAGGACATATTGAATAAAGCTGAAGATAAAGAATAATTATTTAATAGAAATGTGATATTCATGAGAAACCAAAATAAATTTAAAGATAACCCTTAATATAGTCACATGGATAATGATATATAGGTTTTTAAATAGTAAATTGTGTGGAACTAATTAACATTGAAGTGATAAATTATTTTTTGAAAAAGTGCTCAATGCTACCACAGATGGGGTTTAGAAAATATTTAAACTTAAGGAGTATATCCAAATGTATTTGGAATAAGAAATATGGCATGATTTCAAAATGTATTTAAGTTATTTACCATATTTCAATAGAATAAATAATTAAGGTATTCACATGTTTGGTATGTGACAAAAAATAGATACTTTATGATATTTGTTGGATCAATATTAATTTGATTTTGATATTTTTAGTGACTTTTCTTCTTATGATTTTGGGATTTCATATTTCAAAAAGGTTATAAGGTTAACCATTTATGTAATTATTTATGTTGTACATTGAATGAAATTTTAAAGATTAACATATTATCTAACCATAGGAGGATTTATGAATGTTGGATAAATTATGCTAACCATTTTGTTGTGATATTGATATATGGAATGAAATATCATTCTATTAATGGATCATAAGATCTGTTAAATCATAAGGAATGAAAAATTCTCTTTCATTTATTGGAGTAAGTGATGAGGTGGAAATTTATCTAGGCACAATGAATTATTAGATAGTGATAAAATCAAGTAAGTATATCTACTAACAAATTTTGGAAAATTTTCTGGAAATAAAATATTGTTCTCCTATCATAATTTTTTATGATATCAATGACATTTTTCAAGCATATTTTCTTTTTTGATTTTTTATTATTAACTTTCTCTTAACCATTTTCTCCATCACTCTCCATCAGAACATGATATATATATTTATCTTTTATGTCCATGTAATCTGTTTCAATATATTTTATCTGATATGAAAACTAGTGATGAGATTCGTTGGGTAACCA
Source organism: Viscum album (assembly GCA_963277665.1). Classification (NCBI taxonomy): domain Eukaryota; kingdom Viridiplantae; phylum Streptophyta; class Magnoliopsida; order Santalales; family Viscaceae; genus Viscum; species Viscum album. The sequence goes on along the minus strand of OY728159.1, from coordinate 830,213,990 downwards.
TTATGTTACTAACGTTTTTTAGAATAATGTTCTATTATTCATTTCTGTGTTGTGGGTTTCTATGAAAAAAAAATTCATATATTAATAAATTCATAACCAAGACATATTTTGCGGGACAAATTCATTTTAAGGGGGTTATAATGTAACACCCTGAGATTTTATGAAATATATTTTCAAATAAATGATCACTTTTATAGCTTTCAATGTACTATGCGCCATGTTAACCTAGCACTACACGCAACATAGACTTATCATGTGTTACATGAAATAAAGAGTTTCTACAAAACATTATTTTGTTATTATTTAAAGAATACAATTATAATGTAGTTAATATAGTGGAGGATATAAACTTGATTAAAATAATTATGCAATTATGTTTAAAATATGTAAATATAATTCTTTAAAAAATTAATTATAAGTTTTGTAAAACCTTTTTTTAAATAAAAAGAAATTTTTTTCTAAAAAACATTTTAAATACGCACAACTATGTTTTAGGCCCATTAATAAAAAATAATCCTTGTTACATTGTATTATTTTAATATATATATTTATATATATATATTATTCATTATAAATTTTTATATTGATCATATGTTTTATAAACATGGTATAAGAAAAAACCCAATTTTATGCATAAAAGACATATTTTTATAAAAAAGTCATTTTTAACATCTTTTGATCGAAAAGGTGTCTAAAACAATGTTTTTGAAACATTAATAAAGTATATTTTTAAAAAACGTATTATTTAAAATTTATATATGAAATATTACATTGGTTGATTTATTTTTTTATTTTTTTTTGTTTTATTTTTTGATGAATAAGGAAAATATTGCATTTTAATTGAAAACAACTTGTTCCTTTAAAAATTTGGTAGTTTAAAATTACATTTTTAATTGATTTTATAGTATAGTTTGACCCAATTTTTTAATTTAATCTATTTTCGGTCATTTTAATCCATTTTACATTGATTTTTCTATATAATTACATTTCAATATTTTTAATGTTTTGACATTAAAATGCCACTGTTTCGTCTCCTCTATAGGAATAATTTCTAACAAATTTTTGGAAAATATGTGAACAAAATTTGGAAAATTGGATTCCATATTTGGAATTTGAATGTAAAAATATCTTAATTGGTTCCCATTTATTTTTAGACAATATTAATAGTCACTTTAGTAATTGTTTTTACCACGTTTAATGGTAAATCATGTAATTGATGGTACAAATAATATTCTAAATATTTTCAAACTACCATAATAGTTTCCCAAATATTGTTATATGAATTTAATTCTACCCTTATAAAATATGTATCAAATTTTATTAATTTAATATACCATTATCCATGGAAAATAGTAGGATATTTTTAAAATCAATGAGTATAGGAAAATGTCAAACTCTTACTCTGAATAAGTATAATATTTTTAATATGTGGTTAAATAGAGGAGATGCTTGACTATATATGATAATAAAATATATTAAATTATTATATAGATCATATAAATTTATTATTAATTTTTATTTAATAAATAATTCTTATTAACGAAATGGTAATTCGGTAATTATTCAATTAATGAAAACCCCCATTAATTGGTATTAAAAGTATTAAAATAAATATAATTTGAATTAATTAAGGTGATCCATGAATTTTCAATATCAATATTACATATTAGGGATTTATTAAATTAATTTTATATAAATAGTCTTTTGGGATGAATTTACATGGATTTAATAGTGTCAAAAATTGACACAAATGATATTTTAAGAAGTTTATGTTACCACAGAAAAAATTAAAATAGGTTAACAAAGGGTTAATAAAAAAGATAGTGATAAAAATTATTTAAAAAATTATTTTTAAAAAATATATTCGATGATGGGATTACACCCTATTTAAAATTTTCATTGAATTAATTTTAATTTTAAGGTATTTGGATTCACTTTAATTTATTGTAATTTGATCATTTGAGGAATTTCTAATGTAACCCTCGCCTTCACTATTAAAGGACGCCTACTCCAGTATCCCATTTCACCGAATTGAGCCATATATCTTGATAAATATCTTACAAATACGTTTATACACATTAATATCCACATTCTAGGGGTTCTGGTCTTCCCAAATGTCCAACTCTAGAGTACTAGAGGAGATCTATAGAAGTTGTTTTGAAGAAGAGGTAATCTCTCAAACTGGTCACTCTCTTTTTCTATCCTTCTATGCATACTATAAATTTAAAATATATATCATAAAATAATATCTAAATAAACCTATATATTCTTAAATTTTATAATGATTATTAACATTCCATTATACATCCCCGTTCCCATTAAATAATAAGTGAATGTATAGCTTGTTTGTAGGTACGACTTACTTTCACCACATAGTGAATCAATTCAGTTTCCATCAACATATTCAATGATTCTTAATTTTTATGTCTTTATTCTTAATATATGATATGTTTTTTTATTATACTTTTGGAATGATAATATCAAATGTATATTTTTAACGCTTAATCCTTTGATAATGACAACTTCACTCGTGCGTACATAAGGCATACCATCTCCATGATGCAATGTGATTTTTTTTCATATAAATTTCACATGGGTTATAATAAGGATGATTTTTATTAACATATATGATATATATAACATAAAAATGATTCCATAATGATAATATTTTATATAACATTCTTTACTGTATTAAGAAAAAATGAAAACATTGTTCATGCATAAGGCCAACCATCTACATGAACGGTGTATGTTATTTTCAACAAATAAATTATATGAATCTTCAAAAATTCATATATATTGAGCATATATAAGATATTTATATCATTTTTATCATTTTTTAAATGATAAAACATGATCTATGTAAGATTACCAAGTATAACAAATCAAAATATGTACGAAAATCAAAACAGTTTTTACATAAATCATAACATTATCATTGAATTGTTAATAAGAGAGTAATATAAATTAATAAATATATAATATATGGTATTATATATATATATATATTACTATGGTTCTATGGTATATATATAAAAAATTAGTATTTATTATATATGATTTTTTAGCATGTACGAAGGATGTCGAGACTTAATGTTTGGGGGTTTCTGGTCTTACTTTTATTTCTATCAGACTTCTGTCACATTCACCACTCATTAATTTTTTTTGGTGTGTATACTACCAATTAAAGTATTCTATTTTCATTATAAAGAAAATTATAGTTATTAAAATATCCATTTTATGATCACTCATTCATGGGTCATATCATTCAAATGTTACTAAGTTAGTAAGGGAATTTTGTCTCTATTTTCATTCATTGAGACATATCTTATGTTATGAACCTATAGTATTTTGTGAGGATTATATACTGACTATTTACATGATGTATCGTATTATATCTTTATTTTCATTATATTATAATTTTCATGTAATTTTATTATCTATTCAGTGGTAAATATGTGTTCCTTCAAATTAATGTTTTCTAAAAATGATTTAGAAGTGTTTTAAATCATTTTATATGAATATTCAAGGAAAATGAATTTAAAGATGACTAAAATTGTTTTCAATTATTATATTATAATTTATCAATTTTATTCTCAATGAAAATTGTTTTTTATAAGTTTTATGATATTAAAAGTGTTTTATTTAAATTGAAATGATATATTCCTCAAAAATTATTTCATCTGATCTATCAAAAATATTTTCCAACATGGATAAAATTATTTCATGTTACTTATTCATTACTTGGTAAATTAATCAAAGAATTATCCTTTTTTTAGGTTTGTTTTATGTTTATGAAAGATTGGTATTTATGAAACTGATTTCTTTTCTATGGGTTATGTTATGATTAAATTTCAACAAAACTTATTTTTTCATGGGTTTTGATATAATGAATGATTTTTTCTTGTGGAACACATGTGTGGTATTTTAATTATGTGATAGGTGAAAAATATATATCCCACTAATCAGTTATATAATGATCATTGTTATTTTACCTCAAAGATTTCATGTGAGGTCATCATAATCATGTAACAAGAGGGTACATGAGAGGTCATCCTAAGTCCTAAACTAGGTGTTCATGACAGTTCATCATAATACTGAAGCTAAAAGGTAAACATATTGTCATACCAATTCATGTGTAGGTACACTTGTGATTATCCAAATCATAACATAACATGAATTCATTTACAGTTTTCATTGAGATAAGATATTCTATGATTATGTGCAAGCCAAACATTTCATATTTTATGCTTGTGTAACACACTCATGGATCATATGCTTTGATTATATTAATATTCATGTCATATACACTTCCAGTATTTAATACATGACTCATGTAAATGATCATTGATATGTAGGGTATGATCTTATAGTGTTATGATCATGTTTCCATGCCCTTATGCTCATGTTATTCTTACGTATCATCCATTTTTAACCTTACATATCATATAAGATAACCCTTTATTATGTTTCTATTCCTCATGATATGTATAATTATTTTAAGTCATATAAATAAAGAGGATGATATTTATGAATTTTTTTGAAGATCTTTCACTAAATTTGAATAATGTGTTTCATTTTTACAAATGAACTAATCTGTTATGGTCCACAGGCATGTGTTTTTGTAATGTAGTGAATATTCGTCTAAAAATAAGTAATATCCATGTTTGAAAATATTGGTTTGTTATAGTTGGTATAAAATGGAACATTTATTCATCCTTTGGAAACATGTATTAGAAAACATTATTGAGATCCATAGGGTAATTTATAAGGATATTCCTAGGGATGTCTCTAAGGAGAAGATAGAGGTGTCTTAAATTTAAGTGTAGGTTTCATGATTTTGGAATCCTATAATTAATTTTTCATGATTATGTGGTTTAATTCAATGATATTTGTTTCCCAAAATATGATTTTTTGGTATTATTTAATCATAGGAACTAGAAGGAACTTATTTAGAATTGACCTTTTCATGTGTGGAATGTTAGGGGATTATACAAATTAATGTCTTTAGTGGAAATATTTGAGGACAGTCAGGAAGGTGGTACGAGTATTGGTTATACTATTGAGGACAAAGAGACCACAAATAACATGTGACATGTATGAGATGTTCTAACAGTATTTTCTACATGAAAAATAATAATCATGATTATATTGAGGATGAGGAACTTTCAAACATTATTCATTTTTCATATTAAAGGAAATAATTAGATGATGAAACCTATGTAATGTTTTAAGAATAAAGTTGGATTATTTAATTATATATGTTTTGGAATTAAAATATTATGTTATTTGAATCATTAAATACATATGTATTTTCATTATATGTTTTTATTAATGATTTAAAATCATGTTTTGAATAGTGATGAATATAGAGGGAATTTATTTAATGGAAAGGTGATATTCATGTGAAACATATTATTAAGTGAATGATAAACCTTAATATGATCCTAATGTTGAGATAATGATATATTGGATATAAATAAATAAATTGGATGCCAATGATTACCCTTGGGCTATTTAAGGATTTTATAAAAAAATTTATTCTATTATGGATGGATTTACTACATTTTTTGACATATTTAATCTATCTAAAAATAATTAGAATAAGAAAGAAGGATTTTTTCAATAAGGAGTTATGGTAATTACCATTTTTTAAGAGAATAAATAATAAATCTATTCACAGGTTTGGAATCTGAAAAAAGATATATTGTATGATATGGGGGTCAATGTTATAATGATTTTTAGAAATGTAGTGACCTTCTTTCTAAAGTATTGTAGATTAGTATTCGAATTGGTTTAAAAGTATAACTATTTATGAAATGATTTATGTAAATAATTGACTAAGGTTTTTAGTGATTAATGTATTATCCTTCCATGTGAGGATTTATGAGTAATAGATAAATTTTTCTAACCTTTTTGTTGTGATATAGATATATGGAATGTCATTTCATTCTATCAAGGGATATCATAATCTTCTAATACACCCGAAGAAAAACTCGACTTGTATTTCGTCGAATAAATGATGAATTTGAAATTGATCAAGGCACAATGTTGTGTGAAAATGGTTGGGACCAAAGCCTCATTTATTATTAAAGTAAAGAAAATACCTTTTTAACTTGGTAAAGAGAGACTAAATACATAGCCCAAAGGCCCGGTGGTAATTTATCCCATTACGTGGGCCATAGGCCCAAATTTTTGTCCCAAGGCCCATTATGTGAATAGTACTTCTACAATACTCACCTTCTACAGTGCCTTACAGTACCCGCCATTTCTATAGTGCCCTGTCACCACTGCAGTTACCTATCGTCGCTTCTGTGCCCACCATTTCTACAGTACCACTACTCCTACAGTACCCTTTGTCTAATGGGTTTTGAACCCCAATTTTCATGTAGGATTATAGGGTTCTTACCACTAAGAAAAACCCCATCTACAGAAACAATGATGTGTTAGATTATGCTGAAATCACATAAGTATATCTCTTCACACCTCTAGGAAATGTTTCTTGAAAAAATATTGTTACTTTATCTTCATTTTTCATGATATATATTACCTATTTCAATCCTCTTTTGGTTATTGATTTATAATCATTAACATTATCCTAACCATTCTCTCTATCACTATCCATCAGAACTTGATTATTTGATTTATCTTCTATATTCACGTTATATCATTCCATATATGTTAACGTATGTGGAAAACAAGTTATGAGTTACTTTGGATAAATGTAACTTCCCATAATTTTTTTAAAAATTGTTTTCTAGTATTTATTAATACAAATTTGATTAATATTAATGAAAATTTCATGTATTTAACATTTGATAACCCATATGACTTTGGTAGTAAATTTGCCTTGTAAGGGGAAAAAATATAACACCCTGATATTTTTTGAAATAAAGTTTTAGCTAATTTATTTCTTTGATTGATTTTATTTCATATTATATAGTGTAAATATTTTACTACGTGCAACATCGACATAGCCTATGTTACATGCAACAATAAGTTTCTATGAAAAATTACTTTATTATTATTTAAAAAATATAATTATAACATATCTTTTTGAATGGTGGATATTAATGTGATTAATTTAATTATTGAACAATTTTTTTCATAATTATATATTATTCTTTGACAAATTTAATATAAATGAATGTAAAACATTTTCGAAAATAAAAAGGAATGTTTTTTAAATATTTAAATGTGAAAAACATTATTTTATACCAATAAATAAACCAATAACTCTTGTTTGATTATATAAATAATATATATATATATATATATATTGATCAATCAAATTTTTAATATTAATTTTAAGTTTTTTCAATACATTATAAAAGAATATATCAAATTTTATATAAAAAGATTTTTTTTATAAAAAATATTATTTTACAACATATTGAAAGGGAATTCATTTTAAATCTAGTTTTTGAATCATTTATAAATTCTTTTTGATAAAATAAACTTCTTCTTTGAAATAGGGATATTAAAATTAAATTTTTTTATTTTTGGGTATTTTTCTATTAAGTTTCATTTTTTATCTATAGTGGAAAATATTGCATTTTAATTGAAAATAACATTTTATCAAAACATATATTGTCATAAATTATATTTTAAATTTATTTTAATTTATAATAAGATCTATTATATTTAATTTATTCTAATGATTGTAATTGGAATATATTTCACATTTAGATTGAATATAAAATCATTTTAATCTTTTGAATGATTTCACCTTAAAATATAATTCTTTTATCCTATCTCTGAGATTAATTTTTAACTAAGTTCTAAAAATTATATGAATTTATTTTGTAAACTGTATTCTATATTTTGAATAAGAATTTATAAATTCATTAATTATATCAATTTTTTGGAAAAATATGAATATTAACTTTTTTAATTTTTATTACCACAGTTAAGGATAAATCGGGAAATTGAGGGTAAAACTAATATTATAAATTTTAAAAAACAAACCTAAAACACTTAAAAAATTTATTATATGGACTTAATTTGACCTGTATCAAATAATTCTTAAAATAGAAAAATTTAAAGGGTATTTTTCGAAGAAAAATATATGAATATTTTTAAAAACGCAGTGAGTGACAAAATGTCACAGTCATACTTTTAATGAGTATAATATTATTAATATGAAGTTAAATATAATATAATCTCGACTATATATATTATTATGAAATAAAAAAAAAGATTTATATGATTTGTGAAATATTGTGTTTAATTTTAGTGAAAAATTAAATATCATAAATAATTTCTTGATGATGATTCAGTAATTATTCAATTAATGAAAACCCAAATTATGTGTTATTGAATATATTAAATTAAATATAATTTAAATTACATAAGGTGGTATACTAATTTATTACTTTAATATTAAAAAATAGGTGTGTATTAAATTAATGTTTTTGAAGTTGTCTTATTGGGATAATTTTCTTAAAGTCAATGTAATGAATAGTTTCAAAATTGACACTAAGGAAATTTTATGAAAATTTTATTTAATTTAATTGGCTAAAAAATATAAATAAGGAAAAAAGAGAAAAATTTTGGTCTAAAATATCATATATGGGCCATTTTTTTTTAATTTATACTTTATAAGTAAAACTATTTTTCTTTTAATGTTGACAATGTTTTAACTTTAGTTAAAATTAAAATAAGTTAACAAATGGTTAATCGAAAATATAACATTTAAAATTTAAAATAAATTTCTAAAATATACTGGTTGATGGTATTATATTCTATCAAATATTATCTTCTAATTCCTTCCCATTTGGAAGAATATTTATTGATATTTAATTTGTTATAATTTAATATTTTGGAAAATTCCTAAAGTACCTCTCACCTTCATTATAAAAGGAAACCTCATACCTCATCAATTTTCACTACACTAAGCCTTATATATCTACCAATATCAACCTAATTATATCCTAAACACCTACAAACACATTCTATAGGTTCTGGTCTTCCAAAAAGACAAACTCTAGAGTCTTTAGAGAAGATCAAAAGGAGTTGTTTCGAAGAAGAGGTAATCTATCTAACTGATCCTTCTCATTTTTTACCCTTATGTACCTAATATAAATATATTATATATATCACAATGTAATCAATTAATAATACTCAATATTATCAAATTTTATTGTATTTATGAACATTGAATTGTAGATTCCCATTCCCATCAAACAAGAAGTGAATTTATCACTCATACGTACGTACGACTTATCATCTCCATGTAGTCATACAATTCATTTTCCATCACCATATTTAATGAGTTTCAATTATTATGGTTTTATTTTTTTCTAGGATATTTATTATATTAAAATACTTGTATAATTATAATATCATGTATACCCATTTACCCCCAAATGGTTTCTTGAATGATAATGTCTCTTTTGTGTACGTATGGCTAGCCATATCCACAAGGTGATGTGATACATTTTACATGTATATTTCACATGGGTGGTAATAAGGATGCTTTTTCAAAATATATATGATATATATATATAAATTATTATTTAATGATAATATATCATAATACTTTCTTTTATTTAATATGTCAAGATAATAAAAAGAGCATTCATGTGTACATCAAACGGTCTCCATGAACGGTGTATTTTATTTTCAAACAATAAAATTAAGAATATCCATGAATAAATATATATGTAACAAATATATTATATTAATATCATATTTATATTTCTATATATGATAAAATCTTGATCTATGTAAGAGGACCAAGGATAACATGTCATAATGTGTTCGAAAATCAAAGCTGTTATTACCTGTAACAAAACTTTTATAGGGAATTTTTAATTAAAATGTAATTTATAGTCATAAATAACTCATATATGGTATTATATATAAGAATATGTTTATTTGTTAGATAACTAATAAACTAATATTTATTATAAATAACTTTTTAACTTGTTTTAAGGAAGTCAAGACTTATAGTTAGGGGATTTCTAATCTCACTTCTATTTCATTAATAATTATGACATATTCATGACTAATTTCATTTTTTGGTTTATATAATTCCCATGAATGTATTATATGATCCTTTTCATTAAATTTATAGGTATTTTCATATCCATTTAATGATCTCTCTTTCATGGGTATTATTGTTCAAATGATACAAAATTTGGAAAGGGATTTTGTATCAATGTGACTTCTTTGAGACATATGTTATGTTATGAAAACAAATTAATTTAAAAGGTGTATATTATACACATCAAAATTTTGTATCATGAATTTAATAGTTTTCATGATATAGTTTTAATGTAATTTTGTTATCTATTTTTTCAAAAATCATTGTTCTTTAAAAATAATGTCTTCTAATTTTTTTAAAAGTTCTTTAAATGATCATATATTCATTTTAAAGTAAATTGATTTTAAAGATGTTTAAAATAGTTCTCAACTATTCCATTATAATTTTTCAATGTGATTCTAAATGAAATTTGATTTCTAGATTTATTATTACTTAAAATGTTTTTTTCAAAATAGGGAGGATATTTTACACAATACTTATTTCAAGTGATCTATCAAAATTATTTTCCATCTAAGATAATATTAGTTGATTTTAGTTATGATTTAATAGGGATATTATTCATATAAATTATCCTTCTTATTTTTATGGATGTTTTATTTTAATGATGTATTGATATTTATGAAACTCTTTTCTTTTCCATGGGTTATGATATGATGAAATGTTTACAAAACTTATTTCTTTTCATGGATTCTAATATGATGGATGATTTGTGTTTCTATAGAGAACATATATATGGATTTTATTATGTTATGGGTTAGACCTATATCTCCCTCTAATGTATTGAGTAATGATAAATTTTCTAGGATCTCAAAAGGAACATGCGAGCTTATCATATTCCTGTAACAAGAAGCTACACAAGAGTTCATCCTTATCCCATAATAAAAGGGTACCCAAGAGGTCATCCTAAGACTGAAACTAGAAGGTATATGGGGTCATCCAAAGCCTGATATAGGTACATTGGTGATTATCCCAATCCTATCATTCTATTAATTTATTTGTAGGTTTTATTTAAATAATATATTCTATGTTTATGTATATGCCACAAATTCTATGTAATATGATGTTTTTATACTCTCATGGATCATTTTCTTTGACTATCCTATCTTTTATTTCTTATGAAAACCCAATATTTATTCTAGGACTCATGTATATGATATTTTATATGTAATTTATGATTGTCAAATGTTATGATCATGTTTTCATAACCTTATTCTCAAGTAATTCTTACATATCTTCCATGTTTACCCTTACTGAGCATCTGAACACACCCTTTCTTATGTTTCCATTCATGATGTTATATAAAAACATTTTAAGTAGTAATACTAATGGGGAAGATCTTTATGGTAGTTGTTGAATATCTTTCCACATATTGTAATATTTTGTTACAAGTCTCCATATTCACAAATCTATTATGGTCCTCAGGTATGTGTTTCTGTAATTCATTGAATATTCATATAAAAATGTGTAATATCCAGGATTTAGAATCATATTTTGTTATATTGGACCTCATCCTTATGTATCTTCAATCATTATTTGAAATATTATACCCACCAAATATAGAATCACGGGTAAAATCCCCATCATCAAGCCACATAACATCTCTGAGTATAAGAGGTCAATAGTGACATGAAATTCTTAGTGGTTCTCCCTATGATGGTGCAACAATTCTATATGTGTTAGTTATTGGTAGTTTCTTTGGTTTCATCCATTTAAATTGGGATATGAATCATCGGAAAGATGTATATGGCGTTGGATTTTCCTCTGGCCTAGGGATGGTTCCTCGGTATATGGTATATCCTCGGCAGAGGGGTGACCTCCATATTGGTTGGTAATACTATGGGGGAGGATCTATATAGTGAAATTATTCACCATGGGATGGATTGTGATGGTTTATAGTAGAAAAAATGATGGGTAGATTCAACCTGACATTCCTAAGAGGTTAGTGGGGTCTTTATTGAAATTGGGTGATGAATATTACCCACTTAGTTGTCGTGGGGATGGGATGGGATGCGCCTTTGTGGGTAGGGGCCACTAGAGTCATAGAATTGGTCTTCTACGAAGTAGTATTCTAAATCAACCCCTAGAAATAGTGTTGGGTGTTCTAATAAAGGGACAATGGATTGGGGATGGACTTGACTCTCTCATTGACCTCTGTGACCGGTTTGTGCTAGTGTTAATACAGACAGAGAAGATCCCTCTTGGGAAGCTCATGAATAGTGTTTATGATGGGTGTGACTCAAAAATATCTTACCTTCTCTATTTAGAATAGTGATATATCATGAATCTCTATGATATACACCCAGAATGGTCTCTCATTTTCACATGGAGTGGTTTTCCCCTACACAACCCCCATTGGTGGTAGTTTTAGGGAGGTGTTATGTTCATACTCCTAGTGGGTTATATCCCTAGTTGGAATAACCCCATATTTTCAATTTTAGTGAACAAGGTCATTGATAAAACTCATAGGGATATTCATGTAAGATGAAATGGGGTTATGTTTCCTAGAGGAAGACGATGTAGTGGTTTTTGTGGAAGGGGTGTACATGGGTTTTTGTTGCCACACCAATATTCCTCTTTTCTCATGCATGTTGTTGTTAGGACTTAAAATTCTTATAAGAAAAATGGAATCTATTTTCAATACATATATGATGAATTTGATGCCCAGTTTCATGATTTATTCCATTATTACTGAAATAGAGAAAAGATCTATGTTGATTCTATGGCAGACCTTGGATTCCAAATGTTGTCTTTCCAAAGTCTCATGAAAGTATCATGCTTATCCCACCACTTGTTAGGTGGAATCTATCTCTAAATATATGGATCTAGGGATATGAAAATATTACAGTGACTCAATGTTACCAGTTATCATAGTTTAATTAGAAGAGTTTTATATTGGATTGACCAAGATTTTAAACACATTCTCACCCCAGCTATATGTTTCCCTAATTTTTCTTACTTTATTCCATTCCAAATAGTGGAGGCTTCCATCACTGTAAATGGTGACATTATCTCCTTGATCCAAATCAGAATACGGGATTTTGGTCCCTACATCAATGGATTCCTCCTTGAAGATCGTTTCTTAATTATGGTCTTTGTATAAGATTTAATCCATATATGTAAAACTTGTTTTCATTGTGATCTTGAAGTAGAAACTAGTTATTCATGATATATATATATATCTATACAGAAGTAACCTTTGGTTATATTATATATTAATGTTTGTGATTTTCAAGAATCTCAAAATATTATTCGTGTTAGGAATTTTAAAAATATTCCCCTTGTGATGCTTGAGGAATCCCAATGTGAGGGTCCTTAGGCATGGAACCCAAGTAATCCCATGTCAGTCATGTGTAATCTAACTCTAAAGTGGAAGACTACTAAGAATTTTTACCCTATAAATTTGATGATTATTATCTAGGGTAATTATTTTAGGTGGTTCATAGGTTTAACAACCGTTTTGGATAGGTGGGTGTATTTGAGTGTGCTCCCATGGGGAATATTATCAGACATTATAGTTGTCATCTTCCAAAGGGAAGGCATATTTTTTTATTGGAATGTTGGGTGTTGGGATTGAACCTCAGGTAGGTTTCCCTATTTTTTCCAGATGTTTCTATTGATCCTTAAAAACATGTCCTACATATCCTATTAGGGGTAATATATCAAAACCCATATAGTTTGATACCATATTTTATGGACATCTGTTGGTACTGGTCTATGTAGTTTAACGTCACATAATAACAATGCTCGTATCATAAAAATAGCATCATTGAGAGATAGTGTGGTGGTTAAATATGGAAGATTCATAAAGGACTAGGATCATACCATTATGTGGGAGGAGGTGGTATCCAATTATTGTTGTGTATAGGTAATCCTACATTCATCATGTATGGTAAGATGTGTGGGGTTATCCCAAGCTAGACATACACGAGGCATCCTATTTTCATCTCATAGGTAAATTCTATAGTTGTCTGCCATGTGTAGAGAAAATTATCATACTGTTTAACATAGTTTGACTTGGAAATGGTGAAAGGAAATTTAATGTCATAAATCTCATATTTTGGTTGGATCTTCACACTAGGAAACCATTTGTATATAGGATGGAAAGATCTAGAATAGGGTCTCACTACCAAGACCTATGGGAAATTTCCATTGATGATGCCACATTTAGGGATTATGGGTCTACTATTAATGAACCTTTTGGTGGGGAATTGTGTAACCACAGTGGTAGAGGAAGAGAAATCAGGGTTATTGAAATTAGGGTACCTATGATTAGGATAAGTTGGAATTAAAATACTTATCATTAAGAGAATAATTTAAGGTAACCGTCCATGTCATGCATGAAGGAAATGGTGTGGAAATAAGGGTTGATGATACTAGTTTCTTGAGAAATTTAGGTTTGGATAAATCAGTTTTGGATGGGTACATGGACCCTCAGACCTCAACATTCCTGAAAGGGTGTTGGAGGAAAGGGGGAAACATGGAGGGGCCTAGTAGTTGGGTTTTGAAAAGGTCAAGTTTCCATAATGGTTGGAGTCTTCTATAATTAAAGTGGTCCCATGGAGGTTATAGGTTTTATTATGGAAAGGTGTGTCATGAAGATAATGTTTTCTCTAAATAGGGTGTCTTTACTTGAATACAATTAATTGTTTCATGGGATTTGTTTCATGAAGGATAATTTTCTCATGATGCCAAATATATATTAAGGGGTTTATTCTTATACAAACACATGTACCATTTCAAAATGAATCTCAACCATGGGTGGAGTTTCTCCAAATCCCATGGGTGGAGGTCTCATGAAAGATATCTACCACTAGAAATACATTTTGTCTTTTTCTTGATAATTATAGAGTTTAAGGAATTTTATGTTTTTTCATAGTCTAAAGTGTTATTTCCTACAAAATTTTTCATACCGGGAGGTATTTATTGGCCCATAGGATGTGGGGGAATTGCTATCATGACAGAAAGAGGTATTCATGTAATATTAAGGCATTATCAATGGGAGAGGAACTCCATGAATAGACATACATTTTGTGGAGGTTACTGCCTCGACCATAGTATGAATGGTATACTTCTAGGAACATATATAGTTTTATGGTGGGTTACCTCCAATAGAATCATGCATCCGGTGATCTTTGATAAGTCCCACCATTATCATTGATTTTTTCCTTCATTAATATATTCCTATAAGTAGTTCTTTTTTTTGGCTCAAATTTATTTTTAACCAGTCATCCCTTCCTCAATCACACTCGTGACATGTGTATTTCAATGTCAAAAGATATGTTGAAAGTCATCCCATATATTAAACCCACAAAATTAAATCTTACACCATCTTTATAGGGCCATATTCCTTGTAATATCATATCCTACATAGAGGGCCATATTTTTTCTTAGTCCTATCATCCCCTCCTAATCATCATATATTCCTGATGTGAGTTATCCTCACAAAATCATATACCATTTAAGATCAATATATTTTCATCAAGCCATATTCATTGTGGGTTAAAATAAAAATGGATTATCATGAATAATCCCACACGAACCATTTCTAGGAACCATTAGTCTAGTATTCAGCATTGAAAGATGTTCAATTTCAGGGTCATGTCCTAACTGTGTGACATTAAACTGCATTGTATGGTCATTTTCATAGGACCTCTAAAGGTATGTCATTCCATATTAAATGGAACTGAAATATATGGGTTTTTATTCCTTTTATAACGATTCATGAAAATCCTTTCTCCTAGGATCAATCCCAATATCAAAACAGTACCCATAACCCTAGATGATGATAAATTATAGAGTTACCTATTGCATGGCATGCAACCAACAACATAAAATAATCAATGTAATGAAATGGATAACCTATGATATATATACATGGTACCATTAATTGAGAGCCTTTTATACATAAAAAGTACCATTGATGGAGAACATCTGATACATACGTATGATTTCACTACAATATATGTTAAAACTTTATTAGTAACATAAGGGTGATCAGTCCCCTAAATAGGATTTTTGAAGGAATCATGAGCACATATTAAATCTATAGGAGATTCTTGGATTCCAAAATAATCACTTTTAAAGGGTTTGAAGAGTTTCACCTCTGATCTGGTCAACCAATTTGAGTTCCTCTATATAATTGAAAAATATTAAAATGATCCCCTAGCTTTGGAAAGTAGGTTTATAACCCATCACAGATGTGGGTACACTTGGGTGTTTCTGATTCCATGAGTGAATTCAATTGGAAACTGCTCTATGGTTTATGAAAAAAGGTGAACCCAATGTGAAACATTTCATAACCAAAATAACTATTTCGTCCACATGCCTTTCCATTTCATTTTATGAACTTTTATGATGCGAAAGTGGTTCCAATGTAGAATTTTTTTAAAAAAAAATCATTCAATCATACAAGTATTTTTACCTGTTATTCTAATTTGATGGTTTTTTTATTATGTTTTTTACTAATACCCAACCACATCAACAAAAACTCTATTCAATACAAAATGGAATCTTACCATTAATAAAAAAACCTATGTATCTAACATCCTATTAGTGGGGTCCTTATCTATCTAGAGGATACCATCACCCACCTATCATATTCAATTCCTAGTATCAAATTTACAAATCTAAGAGTACCTTATCAATGTTATTGACCCATCCTTTGAGGCCACATGTGATTCTCTCTAGAAAATAAGGCCTAACTAATTGTCTTCTTGGAAATGATTGGATACCAATAAGTAAGTGGATACTATTATCATTTTTTATTTATTTGGGTACATCTCCCCAAACAAAAATATCAAATTCCTCCCTTGTATTAGGAATTTGGATCAGGAGGATGATGTTGGCCTTGTATCAACAATATGAGAATCTACCTGAAATGATCTTTCCCAAATACATTTCCATCGATGTTGTGTGGTGTCAAACCCTTACCTTTTTGAGGATACCACCCCATGGGCCCTAACTTAGGTCAACTATACCAAAGAACCTGGGATGTCCCACCAATGTTGACATATGATTAACAATCAGCAGTGGACCTATGTTAGAAATTTCTTTAAAAAGTCATGTTGGAATATTGTAACAGTAATCCATAAGCAGGCCTATATTCCTACCCATTCCCTTTTTGTTTTCCAACATAGTTTGGTAGTACCTAGAGAAATTACTCAGCATATGTCGACAAAAAATAGTAGGACATACCCATATCTCCACCCCCAAAAATGATAACTGTCAATGTATCCCGTTAATAATTATAGGATTGTAGTAGTCATATATCCCTACACTAACAAAATGATGGGTATATATTATTGTTCGAGCTGTAGAATTTAGCCAGCACATCTTTCTATCAATAGAAGGACATATATCCATGCCTTCTCACATTATACAAACCTATCAACATGTATTGATAGTATTAGTTTAATTTAAGGATCAAGATCACAATCTCATTTCCACGATTAGAATAGCTAACTGTAATCATGGAAATACTACTAACGGGTAGGAATATAATCTTGATCACAACTAAGAAGGGATTAAATAAACTCCAGTGATGGATGGATTATAATATTTTGCACATAGTCTCATTCCAACAAGAAATTGTTGGACCATTCTTATGGGAACATATGGGCATGATTATAACCCAACCAAAACCCCATAATCTTATTGGCTTATACCTATAGTAATAAGGGAATCATTCAGCTATTTTCTGGCATATGAATGTTTCAATCCATAACATGCAACAATGAATGCCTGAGAGATAACACTTAAATATAATTAACACCAATAAAGTTATAAAAAGAATAATCAAAATGATAATCCAACATGTGATAATTATGGTGTTATTTATGAACTCAAACACTAATCAAAGGATTCTAAATATCTCGATGATTTAATACCTAATCATGGAAATAGTGGCTGTAATCACAATAGTCCACCTCACAACTTTTCTTCCATTATCTCCAAAGGTTATCCCATGAAAATTAATTACAAATTATACCTTTGTGAAAATACTAAGATTGATCATGGGAAACATTCTATTTATATATTTCATAAATCCTCTACTCATAGTTAGAATATCAATGGTCAAGAAGGTCTACCCATTTCCATTTTCCACCATAGTGGTCCTCCCCACGGTATACATCACAAGATTCTTCCATGTGTCCAGAAATTACTCTATGATATTATTCTACCCCGTGATGGTGATCATTTTGATGATACTCCTAATAGTGATACCTCATTTTGACAAGAATTATCATAAATTTTCAAAACAACTATATTGAATCCCACATATCATGAGGTTCTTTGGAAGATGATTCCAACAATGTGTGATGACATATTAGGTATAGTAAATACTTATTACTAATTGGATGATATCCCAAGGCATTAGTGAATTTCTGAACCACCCATGGATTTCATAACATTCAATACAATATATGAGATTCCCCCAATCTCGAGTCTCATAGTGAGGTGGATTGGAGATGTGTACTTTATTTATAATAGGTGGATGAATATCTTAAATTAAATGAAGATATAAATTTTAAATAAGGATAGAAATATCCAAATATAATACATCATTCATGTTATGGTCCCTTACCAATCTTGAGTATGTTTTTCTGAAGACTATGACTGAGGATGCAAACAAAATAATTATCAAAATCATTGGAAGACTCTTCTCTATATAGAAGGGAAATTATTTTCCTATTAAGAATATGTGAATCATGCAAGCATAAAAAAATAATTTCACCATTTGATATACTCATCCAACCTTTCATATTTATGATGCCTAAAATTGGGAAAGTAGTGTGAGGGTCTCTAATGTGTAATCTATAATGCTTTGTGTGATCAATATAGGTGTATATGAAATGCCCAACTCAACATCCAAATTAAGGTATGGTGTGAAAACAGAGAATTGAAGTTCGATTTTCTCCCATATAATAAAATACCATCAAAATTTACTTCATTCAATTTCATTTTGCGCCAACTCTAAGGAGTTATATCTACCTATAACAGATGGCACACTCAACAGGAATCAACCATAAAAAAATCTCAGAGGCATCAGACATTAAGAGATAAATTCATCGAATGAATGTTTCCTCAAACATCTAAAAATATTGACAATGATTCCTACTTTTGGAAAGAGAATCATAATATATAATTAATCCCTTATGATGTAAGTAGCTCATGTGAAGACCATATATTACACCCACTTAATGCTCAACTAATGATCTGAAAAATCAGTATCACAACTATGATAGCTATATTAACATAAATATAAAATCAGTTTCAACATTTAGGGATATATTTTTTTCAACATATCCAACTCATTTAAAGACAATAAATTTATCTTGAAACATTGTATTAATGGAGAAGAAGAATCCTTATCCCATAGGGCTGGGGGAATTTTTACCCAACCTCCTTCTCTAAATAAGTACATCGTTGCAAGTATAGTATTTTAAAATAAAAATAATTCTAAATAACTTGCCTCATCTCATGACTTTTTCATCTCCTTGATAATGCATACAATAAATAATTATGTGGACTCTCTCTAGATCACCCTTCAAAAAGTTAACTCAGGAGAAACATGGATGGAAAAGGATAGAACAAGAAATGATATCAAGGTAATGATACCAATGAAAAGGTATATTGCACCAAACGATCATGTCATTTAAAATGGGAACCTTAATGGAGACCAACACTCTTACCCACCTAAAAATTAAGAGATGCCTAAAACAAATTATTCATAAATAAATGTTATCAGTATTATCCCTGATGAATATATAGATCATGAAACCAGTGTAAGAAAAAATAGGAGTATGATTCTACTCAAAACACAATCCACTCTAAAATTACTGAATAAGGTGTGTTTACTAGAAATCAAAGCATTAATAAAAATTTGGGGCCTCTCTCAAATGTTTATAACCAACCATCTAGAATAGAATCAATAATGTAAAAGGGTAACAGAGTGACTCCATCCAACCTAATACCCAATGGAGTTAAACCTATCATACTTGAATAATTATTTTCCCAATAATAGTTAGCGTATATGTAAATTAGAAAACTTAGTACAAAATATTTCAAAAGTAATATCTATACTAGATATGTTATTTATGAAGAGCCTCATCCTACCATCATAGTGGTATTCATCCAATAATAAAAACCTAATGTTCCAATAGAAGTAGAGCTACGAAACCTACTTAATCCTAGATCTATAGAACCAATTTATCTATATCAAATGATATTAAGGTTTCATGACATCCCTACATTATGGAAGAAACTACAATTCTTTCAGATGAATTATTGCAGGGTATCTCATGTAGGTTATAAAAAAAAATTAGAACTAACACATATAGGTCTATTAATTGAAACCCTTATTCAAGTACCTATTATTTTGTCCATAACATTATAATTTTTCAACATTATTAAGTCATTAATATCTTTATTTCATGATTTAGATGGAAAATATGAACCATTACAGCTATAGAAGAATGATTAATCTGAATGGGTAGAAGGAAAACATTTCCTTCCCAACATTGTGAATCCTACATTTCCATCATTTATTGACTTGAAGAATTTATAAAAACATTTGATGTATTTTATTTCATAGTGTAGTGCCATTATGGAGACCACTAAGCAGTAAGAAGTTCCCAAACTCATATGTTTTTGAAAAGCCTTGGATGGATTGGACTACATCTTGTGTACCATTTTTCTATCTAGGACGATCTAAGCATGGGAATTTCTTCACTGATGGTTTCGTTGTCAATTAATCTCAACACATCATAATATAACGATCCTCACCCACTGAAAATGAAAATACAAAGAGAATAGGATATTCCTAGATTTTTTTTCTTGGTGGAAGATTTTTATTAACTCTCTAAACATGTACCATCCACAAGAAGACTTGTTGGGTCTCTATAGAGATAATGTTAATGAAATGTTTCCAACACCACTCTTTCTAATAAAGTATCCATACAGGATCAATAACATATAATAGTTGAAAAGGTTTAAAGGATTCCATTTGGTGAGAAAATTCCATGTCTCAACCAATTTTAGTAAATCAATGAAATTGAATTGAAAAAGTGGAAAATGTGAAAATCAAACTAAATTTTGCCCCTACACTACACACATGTCCAAAATCCATGCCTTATCAGATGAAACTTCCTCCTTAATGGAATAAACAACCCCAATACTCCCACTAAGAAGAGATAATAGAGTATAAATATCATCATTTTTAATATGGAAGAATAATTTTTATTCCTTATGAGATGAAAAACTTCTTGGGTACTTCATGGAAGCCATGAAAACAATTTATTAGGAATTCAAGAGAATAAAAGCCTAATCATGTTAGCCTCAATGACCACCAAAATTATTTCCCATTTCAACAAACATTGGGGAACACTATCTGAAATTGAATTATTTTCAAATACATTATATAAAAGATGGTTGATTATAGGAATGTAAAGTTAGGTAAACAACTATCATAATTGGAATGTGTTCCTACTATCACCCTATAGGAAAACATTGAATGAAAATAATTTACATGTCAGAATTAAAGGAAGTTCAATTATTATATGACATAAAAATATGATTAATAATATGGATTTTATCTTTAGGAAATACTTAAACTATCCAATTATTCCCCAAACTCTTCTCCCACAGTGCAACAAACCTCATCTTCCATAAAACACTCCAATATACGATATCCCATGAAATGGAATAAACATAAAAATAAAAATAAATTCCATGAAGATAAACCTATACTGATAACACATATATTCATAGTCCTCTTAGAATTATTTGCTCTAGTACTGAGGGCAGGGGATCCTTCCCACCAAATGGTATAATAGGCACCACTATGACTAGTTGACTAATAATTGAATGATGTGTCATATTGGGTTACACTAATTTCAAACATTTAATAGATAACTTATCTAATGAAGAGTATACTTTTAAATATAAAATCTTAATCCATGATACAGGAACTAGTTGTAGAAGCCACATGAGCTAAGGATATAGGGAAAGATGCATCCATGACTGAGTATAATATTCTTGTAATATATCTATGGAAGATAAAAAGTTGATTAAAACTAGTTTAAATATGAAATAACCTTGGAATATATTAATATTTATCCAAATAGAATTATTTTAGATGACTGATTAACAAGTGTATAATAGTCTGATCATCCCAATAAAGTGAGCATATAATGTCGAACTAATCTACCTCTAAAAATAGTTTCATCAACTTCTGTTAAATTTCCAAAACCATCTCCCTTAATCACATAATCTCCCAAAGTGCCTCATAAGATGTATCCAAAAATCAAGAAACACAGAAATTTGGTTGAAAATTTTGAAATCATGAAAGAGTTTGTCGTAGTCCCACCCAAACTTTCAATCTTGGAATATTTTAATTTCTCAGAGGATCTTTTAAAAGTTTATGTATAATCCTCAATAATCCTCAATAATTTTAATTTTAGGTTACCAGTGATAAATTTAATCATATAAAGATCAATAATGTAAGACTATATAAGGTTATATCTTTCATAGAGTAGCACGTAGATAACTTTTATTTAGAGAGACAACATAAACAAGAATGTATTTCGTAAGTTAGATAATGTGGATATCAGACCATCCTTCATTGAAAATATCGCATTTATAAATCCCATCATATTTAGAACACTCTATCATCTTGGTTAAATTGAAGATGAATTTTCATGTTCTAATCTAGAATATCCAGGTTATGAAAATATTAAGCTCAAACCTCTTAACCAAATCTACCTCGAACCAAAATTATGGGACATGTATCAGACTCTAAATTATTGGTTGTCCGATGGGATAAAACATTAAATGTTATAATAGGGATTAATTAGATTCATCAACTTAAGTAAATCCATTTATCAAATAATCAATGTTTCTAACACTCTATTAATTTATAGATATGAACATTCAAAAATGATAAAACTGTATTTTGGTGCTAAAAATATCAATATATTAATATAGTATTTTTCTATATATAATAGAAACAGCTCGTGAATGATGGTTTCACTCATGTTACTACACCAAAAAGTATATTAATGGCCTTGAACAACCCAATTAAAGTGATTTTCAATGAATACATACTACCCATCTACAATATTTGAAACATATGTTTTAATTTGGGTAAGTACTCATCACCTTTCATGATATTAGTTGAATAAATTTGATCTAAAAATACAAGTGGGATATCTACTCTTCAAAATAATGACAACACACAAGGTGAAAATTCCATCAATTATTCCCTAAACCATCAGCAAACCATTATATTTTTGGCTGAATAATTAGAAATTTTCATTTCATAGATGGCGAGTTAGAATACCTCTATTTATTTTTCTAGAGGTTACAGTATTGGATTTTATTTAAACTGTAAATATTCTATGTCATCACATGTTATTCATGAGTTTGGTATGTAGATGGAGTAGAATAGAAATATTACCTAAAAATTGACCCTCTATTATTTGATAGAGGTGCCTCTACCACTATCAATGATCCCCAATAGATAAATCTTGGTATAATGGAGTATCTACCGCCTACAGTGATTAGAATAACCATGTCCCTTGATTAAAAGTAGTCATATAACTAATTTGTAAATAATAATTGACAAGTGTTACGCTTGAATTAATCATAAATTATAGGCCTTTTTATTGACGTAACCACATATCCCATAGGTATACCAAAATATCATTGTAGTTGTAAGAAATTATATAGAAAAATACATCCAACCCAAGATTCAAAGGTTAAATACAATTTTGACATGTTCATAAAAGAAAAATTCATTTGGGAGGTCTAATACATTTAGTGTATAGTAAATATTGTCCCAGCTAATATAAAAATGGGAAAATTGTAGTAGTCATCTATTTCAGGGATCTCAACTGGAATATTCAAAAATATGATTTCTTAGTTCCAATTATAGAACTCTTGGCCAATGAAATCACTAACTATAAATATGTATACTTTATGAATGGTTACCCAAGATACATTCAAATATGGATAGACCATAATGATAAATATTCCACTCCTTTTAGAGAACTGTAAGGGGTGTACTTATATCAGGTGATTTACATCGATTTTAAAATTGTTGGTTCAACATAACAATATGGATGGCATTACAACTTCAAAACCTTCATGGGAAATCTTGTTGAATATTACATCAACGATTTGCTGCAATAATCCTAGTGATGTTATGATCATCATTCAAATCAGGATAAAATTTTCAAAAAGATATGGAAACATAGCTTATAAATAAATAACATGAAAAAAATTTCTATGTTATCTTTATAAAGATTCATTTCTTCATATTATTCAATTATGGCATCAATGTTGATCAAGAGAAGACTAAATGAACCCTTTATTTATCACCAACTAAAAATATTAGAGAGTAACATGTTGTGTATGTATTCCTTGACTACATTTTATTAATTATAGAGAATCCTATAAGAAAATGTTTACTTATCAAATGGATAATAAAAAAGGTAGTAACCTATAAATGTACTTTCATTTTTCAAGAATCCATTGAATGTATCAAGAAATATCAATTGATTCCATAAGTAATAATGCCTCTAATCAAAATAAATCAAATATTTTTTTACATGATGTGCATAGAGAGATCACTATGGATTTCCTCACACAAAATAATGACACTAGGAATGAAACAAATCTCTATTATCATAGTAATACTATGCTTGATGTTGATAATCTATGTTCAGATATCGAGAAAAGTTTCATGTATTAATATTTATAGTTCTTAAACTGAGGCTTTACCTGTAGCTCTATGAAATTTTTTGGGTCACTTGTAATGATCCACTCAAGTATATCCCCAAACATCCAATGTAAACTATATAATTTTCATCATGGGTATTAATTCTACAACAGTTTGACATTTAGTTCAAATCATAATAAGAAATAAAAGTTTGTAATGGTCTGATTTCCTTATAAATATTCTTTTTAAAATTATAATTCCATAGAATATTGAATTTAATATTGAACATATTTTCTCTATTAAATATTTTCCCCTTACATTAGAGATGTACTTTTATTACACTTATATAAGTGCAATTGGGAATAGAATGGAAGACCTCGGACTAAAAATGTATTGTCTGGTAGTTATTATAATCAATCCATCCAAGGTAGTTCTACCCTATTCTTTCCAATTTTCATAAGGTACTAAAAATAATGATGTTGAATACCGATCCATATTCCCATGTTTAGTTCTAGAACAACGAATTCTAGTGGACCACATAATGGTCCAAGGTGATTCAGAGTTGGTCATAAAGAAGATCAATGAAAATTATGCTTTCAAAATGTAGAGATTATCCCCCTAATTGATTATGTGAAAGGGTTGAATAAATAATTCCCCTCAATTGCAACATTAACACATTTACAATGTCCATATAATTTCTATGAATATTCATTAGAAAACATCAATAAAACATTAGAAAATCTATACCAATATGAAATATTCATCAAAATTGTGCACCATTAAACGGTGGAACCATTCATTGGGAAGAAAATGGAATATATCAATACAGATAGTTTAATTCTTGAATTGGATTGTCATGTAAGTAGTCAGATGATTCTCATATTGTACTACCTCCAAAATTGGGTTCTTCGGTTGGAAATAGGATAAAAAGAGAAAATATGACAAAGGGAAGTCAACATTACTCTTTATGAAAACATAAATCACTATAAGGTCCTCTATAAATGAGGCTTCTATGGAGTTCCCAAAAAATTCATTGATGTAGAGGATACTATTCTATTATAAAATAATTCTGAACTAGTTCATATAGTTCCCATCATATGGGGATCAATATATTTCATCAAATCAAAATAAATGGGTATTTATTGCATTCAATAATTAATGATTTCTTATAATTCACAAAAAAAATTCATTTATACCAAATACATACCATCATTTTCCATCAACCATCCGAGCTTTTTTCCCAATCCTAAACACAATTGGTCCTTTTCCATACAAGGAATAAATATTTTAGGGAAATATCCTTCTTCTAAATCTAATTTTTTTAACTACATTCTCACTTATATCGACATCTTATTCAAATGGAATGAGGTGAAACACCTTAAGAAATTTTGGATGAAGAACATCATCTACATCATGAAGTCTAATATTATCACTATATTTGGCATTCCTTACAAAATATTGATATAAAATGGTATAAATTTATATTCTTATGATTTAAAAAGGCCTAGAGTATAATAGTGATCCAAGCATTTATATTTCATTAATATAGTATAGAAAAGTTGGATAATTGATTTTAATACAGATCCATCAAGAATACAATAGAAAATAGTTGGAAAAGATCATAAATTTTAGCCCAATGATCTTATTAATGTATTATGGTAATACGATACCATATCCTATAATTCTATATAGGTGACAATGTATTCAATGGTATATGGGACATAAAAAGTTATAGCCATTGATGTCTAATATTATTCACTCTTCATATCCATTTTCTATCAGCTATCCAAAAATGATAAATTTCATAAGAGATTAGATAAATTAGAATGGCTCTAGTAAAAAAGAATATGTACCTTAAAACATTTTTAGGATCAAAAAAATTGAACAATATGAGATTTTAAAAATTATGTTTTCAGCCATTCATTCCATAAATGAGTACTAGTTTTTTCTCCTAAGATCCAAATAATACCATAGAATAAACTTCTATATCTTGAACTAAAATGGAAAGGTAATTTTTTTCATCGATAAGGTATAATCTATGTTTGTATATTTTTATGATTACAATTTAAAGAGATTTTAACCTCTCACAATAAATGTGAGGTTTCTCAGAAAATTTTCTTATAATCAAAGATATTTCTCATTTTATCATGACTTTAATAGTAACACCATTGGTTGAATATATATGACCTTAAACTGTATAAAATCATAATTCTCCACCACAAAACATTAATCTATGGGTTTAAGATCCATATTGTAAGACATTAAAATACATGGTCAACAATTCATCTTCATCTCATGATGTTAAACTGTGTACAAATTCTCTTCCATGAGATAACTAATCACATGGTGTTCATTAGAGATAATTCTTCACTAGGAGTTTCCATACAATCAAGGTAACCATATAATTTACTCTTCTTTCTGAAACCAAGAATGAATCATGTGATCATAGAGAGTCAAAATGATTATTATAGTTTTAATAATCAAACCTTTCCATGACCAATAAAATAATATTTGGTTTATCCATATTGACCATAAACTTATTGGATCAACCATTTATATAAAATTATTTTCTATAACACATGTTCCTTTTATTTGTAGAGGACATTCAATATTATGAGTATATGTTCCTTTATTCTCATTGTATGAATATATTTACTGCCTCCGTGATTCCTCATTCTTTTCTCAACCGTATGACAAAGAAAATCCCCACACATCCTATATATGATCAAGATCCATGAAAGAGATTACAACATGGGTTCCATCACTCACAATATCATCATTGAATAAAAAATTACCGTCTTCTTTACATATGACGTATATCTATAAAAGAAAAATATAAAACTTTCCATGTGATTTGTGGACTTAATATTTCATTAGGTTCATATTCATATAACTATGAAAATATCAAGTTTCGAAGTTTTCATCTTACTTTATTGACAACTTACTTTCACTAATTAAACATCACGTCTTAGGAAACATGGAACCTCAAAAACTATTATTGTCCATTAATTATAAAGATATATAACTCCATAGGAAACCTCTTTTTTGATTATAAATAGTATAGCACAAATATGGCTCTTTATATATGCCCCCAATATTTCCTATGGTTATTAGGCATAATTATCATTAGGAAAAGGTTTTTTTGTCTTTCTATGCCTTGAAAACATCAAAATGGTAGCCTCCATTCATACATAGTCTATGCACACTACTCTCATAACTATCCTATGTCATTACCTTGGACCTAAGAGATATATGTTCATGATTAAAAATTTATTCATTCATGTCCCAATGGATTAGGATCATCTTTGACATAAGATCCATATTCGTTTGACTATCCCCATAACCTTCAGTTAAAGATGCTTGACCTAAAACATCAGAAAGAACTGGTCCATCCTACAATACCATAAAATGATAAGATTGGCCTTCCTTCCTTATGTGTATTTTCCCTCCTTACACATGAGATGGATATATATAGCGAATTATCCACTCATTCATGAAAAATTAAATTTTAAATGAATTTATTATTCATTATGAACACATTCCTTTCACAATTCACACTTCATTTCTTAGAAAACTCATATCCTCACAAACCTATCTCAATTTTCTATGGTGAAAATATATTTCAATAAATGACATATATATTTTTTCTATAAATTTCAGTTCCATCATATGGATCTTCATACATTCCCCCAATATGGCCTCTTGATTAGAGTCATCTTCTTCTTTATGAGAATGTAATATTATCCCAGAACTGTGAAAACAATATAAAGAAAAAACATTCCAGTATAGTCCACAATAATCCATTATATTCCTATACAATTTCATCACTTTTTATCGTATAGACAAAATATTTTGACATACAATTCCTTTCAAACATTAAAAAAATTATGAGTCATTCTTTCTTAGTATGCCCTATTTGGATTGTTTTTCCCATATCAATGGACAAAGAATCATGACCTTAAACTAAATAAATCCCCTCATATTTTAATAGTTTATATATTAATTTTGGGTCTCAAATTATTATACGTATTACCATTACTCTTTCTATATGAGATTCATGGTTTCATGAAACAAAAAATCTAATCTAAAGAGAAATTACATTCATCTGGTTGAATACAAACAATGGGAACCCAGGAAGAAAGTTTATTTTTTTTTTCTAGACACACACATTCCATTAACTAAGACAAATTAATCATTCTAGATTGAAAAACCACTATACTTTTAGGTTAAAATCCCATGATATTCACCCTTAAAAATTAAAACAATTTCATTGAAATTCCTCCTTATATTTGGATTAAAAATTAGTTTATGTAAACAAAAGACTCAAAATTTTGGTATTTGCTGTGATGCACTATCAATATTCACGATATGCTCATTATTCCCCTTTTCCTAGAAAAACGTTATATCTTACATCCTTTTCTCACATTATGGTTTGAACAAAAAATAATTAAAATGAATTAAATAAGATAAATAATTCAAACAGGACAACACTAGTGTTACAGTGATGGTAATTATTCATATATCCATCCATGGTCCACACCCAGTATGAGATTTTTTTTAATATATAATTCTATAATAATAACTTATGTCATGTTTTGAATATTCAAAAATTACATGATATGATATATCATGATGTTAAGTCTAAAATACTACAAGTTATTATGACCGGATATTTATTTTTGAGGAAAAAGATAAATTACTGAGAACTCTATTTTAATTAATTTATCAATAAAATTGATAATGATGAAGATCCACAATTTTTATTATCCCCTTAAAATTATATGACTATAAGAATGAAATAACTTTATAATTATAATAATTTTTTGTCAATTTTATCCAAGGAACCATATATAGCCTTTCAAGATTATTCAGGGGAGTGAAGAATGTTCAAACACTGGTCATCTTTGGATTTAGCCAATCCACATGAATGTTTGACATAAGAGTTTACCACTTGGATTTTATTTTGATGACTTCATGCTTGGAAATTACTAATGGTATTTCTACCTTTATAAATTACCCAAAACCATCTTATTCCTACAATTTTTTAATATTCACAATGATACAACTGAGAAGCTTTTCTTTTGTGGATAATAAATATTGAAACCTTGTTGTGGAATCATCCAGCACACCACCATTATTATTTCAAGGGCCAAATTTTATAAGGTCACATTATTGATCCACCAGTTCCTATCTTGATATGAGAACATGTAGGATGAAATAATGAATATGTCAATAATCAAAGCCACCTACACCTAGACCATAGATTAGTTGTAGAAGAAATTCCACTATATCAACATCCATACCAAAGGAATTATAAGTGATGATTCCACAATCATGGAACTAATAGAATTTCATCATAGATCGTATTTTCACGGTTGTATTGGTATCTATAATCGATGAATTTAATAATATAGTTATGTAATATGGGACCATTTTTTCTATGTATGAATTAGACAAATATAGTGGTGCAGATATAGGGAGAACTTCTATCATTGCTTCTTAGCTTACATCAAAGACTTGTTCAAAAAATAAAATCAAAATTGATGAACACCTCAACACTATTGTAGTGAAACCAATTTCAATAGTGTAACATTCATCATTTTATGATAACACTAGATTTTCACAACTCCTAGCCAGAAGAGGACATGAATGTGAATATTATTCATATTTTTGAAACATTTTTCCACATGTCTATCTATCATAGAAACTGTTTTCAAATGCATGGAAAGTGATGGTTTGTGGGAAATCTTTGGTTAATTTACCATTCAAATAGGCCCTCCAAATAATCCATCCAGATAATTATCCATACATGTTTTGACATATTCCCATGGAAATTAAATTTCATCACCAATAAAGTGAACATAATATTTATGTCATTATACTAGTGCTTTAGTATCAATAAAATTTAATGAAAGATAGTTGTGTGTTCCTACCTTGCAAACCAAGTAAATAGTAATGGTGTTTCCTATTACAGGAATCCAAATTGTCCTATGACTCTATAAGGGTTGTATGGTTCACAAATGATCACTCCAAATTTCCTAGAGGTTATAAAAAATCACAAAAAAGATGATATATGAACATTATTTTAGGTTTCCCCAATCATTGTCTATTAATATTCAAAAATGTGTGATATAGGGGAAATTTTAAATACATGGGGATTCCAAAGAATTCTAATAGAGTCACCAACACATAAAGATATTGGGTGAATATCATCAATATCAATAAATGTTTCGAAATTGTAAAATGTGAAATTATTGTTGATGTTTGGAATTTATAACATTGAAATTATTCAATTTTCCAAACATATAAAAATTGGAATGATCCACTAAGGTTATTTAGATACCTTCCTTCATATATGTAATTCGGTTTTTCATAAATTTATGTTAGGTAGGGCATACCCAATCCAATGGGTTGAACTTGTTATAATGTAATAACCATAATCATTTTTTAAACCCCCACTCGTGTGTAAGCATCATAATCCAGGAAAATCCATCCACATAAGAACCTAGAAAAAATCAAGCTTACTAAAAATTTGATGTCACATCAGGTTGAACCACATATCCCTATGTGGCTAACTAGCCCGAATCTATAGTAGAATCGTAATAGGCCTGAATATATAGATAATTTTTAGTTGGGTAGGTCATTTTGTGCCAAAATATTTTCCTCATCCCACTAGGTCATGAGAATATTTTCACCCAATCAGTTAATGTAATAATTGAATGGATGTAAATATCCTTTCCCAGGGAACTCTTCCCCACATTCAATAGGTCTCTCACTAAGGTAGATTCTTTTTAGTTTATTCAAATATTTTATCCTTGGGTAGTAATTAATCATATATCCACTAAAAGATTTTTATTCCTCCCAGTTGATAGATATACCACAAGATAATTTTAACTTCTAAATGTGGTAGATGGAATGTGTTTGTGTTCGTACACCGATGAATGATCAATTTTTCTGAGTTCTTGGTTACTGGATATATTTAAAATTGAGAAATTCGAACTTCTTGGTAATGTAAAATGACATTAAATTACTTGGGAATATTTTTACAGCTTTGATATACCAAAAAATCCATGTTCCATTCATTATAGAAACTCTTGTCGGATCGCAAGCCCAACATTTAAATTCACCATCCAAATGAATTATCCAGTGAAATGTAAGAAATTGAAAGGTATTTAAGTAGTTTATCATGAAATTATTAGAATTCATGAGTGTATGAATACAATTTTAAAAGAAATAAATTTCATTAAATTAACAATGTGATTATCTAGCACATAGTTAAAATGTTTTATGGAACTTAGTTTAAGGACATATCGAACCAAGAAGATAGAAAAACATATCTAAGTGACAGGATTAGAGTGTAATATTTTAATAAAAAAATTTATAGAATTAATTTTCATATAAATATATAACTAAAAAACATAGGAAGAATAAAAATATCCTGGAATATATCTTTAATAAATATATGGTTTTGAGGAGCATCCTAAACAATTTCAAAATTTTCCATTTTCCTTTCAAATATTGTTATCAAATCAGATAATTAAATTTCTTCATTATCCATTATCTCTTGAAATATAATCAATAAAGAAATTTTCAAAAACCCCAATGAAAATTATACCATAATATAAATTTCAAAAGGTAAAAAATTTTATATATTGCATCATCACTTTACAATAAACGTGGTGTTCCATAAGGAACACCAAACCTCCAAATTACTATGAGGGATATTAAATTGCGAAGTGGAAATTATTTCACAACCAAACCAAAAATCTAGTTTTTGGAGATAATAGTTCTTTGGATCCTTGAGTTTTGTACATGGATATATCAGCCTCAAAAGGATCACAATATGTTCATGGAATCATAAGTTGAAATCTATCAGCTGAGTGCAAACCACCTATTTTAACAATATGAAAAATTAACTTACTTTACACCTTTTATATTGGGTTGAAAATTTTATTGGGCCACATGCACACAAAAAAATACTCAATCAAGTCAAGTTTCATCCTTAAAATGGACTCTTCTTCTAGCCAATGGGACACTATTCCAACACGGTCATTTTTTGAACCTAACAATTTCATAATAACATGAGAAAAAATTTGGATGATTATGAAAACCATAATATTTAATACAATATAATTCTTGATTTATTACCTTATATTACACATA
The DNA here is from genome assembly GCA_963277665.1 of Viscum album. Lineage (NCBI taxonomy): Eukaryota > Viridiplantae > Streptophyta > Magnoliopsida > Santalales > Viscaceae > Viscum > Viscum album. The sequence goes on along the minus strand of OY728159.1, from coordinate 830,181,060 downwards.
TAACAATCTATAAGATTAATATGTCTAGTTTATTTTGTAATTAGATATTGTAAAAAACATCTTCAAATAGAAAATACATCATCTTTATTTGAATGTACTTTATCATTCCCAAACATGAAAATACATTGGATAACCAGGTGACATACAAAAAAAGATATATATAAATATTAGTAATGGGATAAACAAGTAATACAATAAATTATGTAACACATGATATATAATAAACATATAAATGACTCATAAAATGGGTGATAATAATAAAAATGAACAATGAGGCATGATATTGCATGATAAAATAAAGGAAACATGGGAAATGTATAAACTACTTAAAAACTGCATCATAAACATAAGTCAAAGATAAAATCAGGAACATCATAATGGAAAAACTCATGTGATGGATTCGGTTCACCCCATAATCTATTAACTAATATCTCATGAGACTGAAACATTACTGAATGTGTTGGAGTGATATATAATTCATTGTTCACACATCACATTCATTTCATTCACATGATTAAGTGTGGTATATTGATCATTCATCATTGATTATTTCAACATCTTATTTTATTGCACGATCAAGGAGTGTGGATCAAATACTTGTATCTCTATAATAATGAAATATAAGTTCATAATGGTGTACAACATTGATAAATAATGGGTTCATTTATTCACTATACAATATATTGGCATGGAAAATCATATTGAAATTTCGATAGCATAACAATGTTATTTAAAGATTCATAAAATTGTTTGATGAGAGGAAAAGGGGCCTCTCATTATTTTTACATAAAATTTAGAGAAATAGGAACATTTAAATACATATTCTACCATTAGTAATTTGAAATAGGATTCACAAGATAGTGAATTAACTTTAATAAAGATAAGGAAATGAATCCTTTCCATGATAGTGTGGCTCCATATGTTTCGAAGGATCTCCTGGAGAACTTAAGGGAACCATTGCAGGACTATAGAGAGTGGAGGGAAGACAGTGAATGTGTTCAGAAGATTATTATTGAAGATAAATGGGATCATGTGTTGTTTTATATAGGAAATTCGTGGGGAATTCATTATCATTTATCAAATATAGTTTTTGGACTCTATATAATAAAATAATAAAAACCACAAACCATCCCATGGTTTTTGCTGATAGTTTATGAAAATGGGGAATGGATTTAATTATTTTCTACATATAAGGGATGAAGATAACAAAATAATACCATTGTTTATATGGAAGTGACTCATACTCTTAAAGAGGTGATGTTAAAACCATAAAATATATTAATGTTATTGGAGGATTTGAAATGGATTTATAAAATAAGTCAAATAAACATATAATAAAATTTTAAAAGTGAAAACATATATTTTTTCATGGAAACCATTTATATTATTTATTACATCACTTTTGGTTCATTATGATGTCATAATACAAACCGTATATTTATATGGTGTTTAATTTTTACCCAAAAATTCGTCTATCCTAGAAAAGCATAGAAAATTCACTGTTTGATAATTTAAAAATTCTGAATCTAGAAACAATATTTATCTCATCCAAACAATTTTATAAATATTTTAATTTTTGCTATTAAAAAATAATAAACATTTTTTGAGAAATTCATGGTTTTTTGTTACAATAATAGTTCTTGAACAGTTATAAAAATTACATTTCACTTCATAAGAAGTAAAATATCAATTATATTTAATAAAACATATTTAATAATAATGTTTAATTTAATATTATATATTTCAAATTTTCATTAATTCATATAAAGAATCATCTTAATTGAAATTTAATACTGATTAAAGATACAATTTTTATATTATTGTATGAAAATAAAAAACATTTAAAAGGTAAAGATAAGATTAAATTGTGAAAATTATTCTATTTAGGATATATTATAACAATTTATATAATTTTTGTATTTATACATATCCCTTTAATATATAAACATACACAATAAGGGTAGGGTGTGTAATTGGGATTCTTTAAATGGGTGGTTTTGCCTACATCATTTGGGTTGTGATCTCGATGAACATCAACATCCCACATAAACGGTTTCACTCATATTGAAGTCATTGGTTCTCATCTTTGGCTTTATCAAGGTAAACTAATATGGATTCTTTCCCCCTAATATTTTATAATAAATGGGATTAATTGGGTACAATCTTACTAGTTGATCTCACTTACTTTTTCAATGTCAATTGGATTTGTTAAAAACCAGTACTTATACTAATCATGTGATCACTATTCAATGAACTATATTATCAAACCTAATATTTCTAAACTATATTTTAAATCTGATAAGATATAATAAAACCAAATAAGGTATTTTTTTATATAACTATAATACATAATAATATATTTCATTTAAATAGTAATATGAGTTTTATTTATATATGTTTGGGTCATTAGAATATTCCACCCTTTGGAAATTTCTCCCTCGAAATTTTCATTTCCCACACTAAAATTAATGAGGGCTACTCTACTTAATCACATACTCTAGTTCCCATGCTTCCCCTTCAAGATTTTGGTCTATTTACAAAACTATACTAGGTGCATTGTCGTATATTGTAGAACCTTGTCTCTATGATGTAAAATCTTTACCAGCTTCTCATTATATAAGAAATCATTATACAATGGTAGCACCTCTGGATTGATTACATGCGAGTGGTATGGTATGTACTTCATCAAAATGGATTCATGGAATACATCAATTTGGGGTTCATTATCTTACAAAAACTTGTCACTCCCAATGTATATCCTTTAAATTTTATTGTGTGATATGTTTTATCGCATCACAATGAAGTGTGAAGTGTTTGTAATATGATCCACCATATCCTATATATCATTATTTCCTCTTGATGTTTTCAGGAGACCAGTGACAAATTCCATTGTGCTTTCTTCTCTTTATCATGTAGTTATGGTTAGTGGTTGCCTCATCCATTAGGATTTTTGACTCTACACATTCAGATGCTGAAATACAAGACATATTGATGTATATTCCATGATCTCCTTCTTCATATTTTCCCACCAATAATAATCCTAGAGATATCGATACATATTTTTTATTCCTATCTGGATGAATAAAGTCAAACTATTTGAATCATAGAATTTCTCATTCTTTAAATCGGGATTTGATGGTCGTTATAGTTCTAACCCAAATATTACAACTCATTCTTAATTGAAATTAATTTCCAAGAATTTATATTTTATTATTACATCTATTTTTTTTCTAAATTCCAACGTAATATCATTGAGAATCCTTTATCATATCAGGATGTGATGGTTGAGAAGTCTTTTAGAAAATTATTTTTTATTCTCCTTCCATTATAATTCACATTTCCATCCTTTTAAAATCTAAAGAGATTAGATTCCTTTCAATTCTCATCAATGATTTAATTACTAGACCCTTTATACATAGAGAATCTTAAACATTATTTTCATTCCTAGAATGTTGGTGAATTGAGTAGTCATAGTCCTTAGTTAACTCTAACCATATACATTAGTGAATATTCATCTCTTTCTATGAAAACATATTCTTGAGGATTTTTTTATCCATATATATTTAACACTTCTTTCAAAAAAGTTAATTCTTCCATTTTTTTGACAAAATATTATAGTTTACTCCAAATCATGTGTTGGTTATTTATAATCATTAAAATTAAACTACCTTGAATTACAGGCTATCACTTTTTCATTTTTAATTAATAGACATCCCAATACCTTCTACATAGCATCACTGAATACCACTAAATGTTCTCCAATTGTGGGTACTGTGAGTAAATGTGTAGGGATAAGACTCTTTTTCATGTCCCTGAATATCTCATTACATTCATAATTCCATTAAAACTTTTCTCCCTTTGGATATATCTAGGGGAGAGTGTTTGAAAATCATGATACATTTATCAAAAATCATTGATTTTAAGCATCCAATAAAAGGAAATGACATATTTATGTCACATATGTTGGACTTGGTGATCCATAAATTGATTCTATATTTGAAGTTTCAATAGATATCCCAGTATTTGTGATAATATTCTGCAATAATGAGACTTCTTGTAAACAAAACTGAAATTTTTGTACATAGCACAATGCTTTTACTTTCACATAATATTCGTCATGGTGCTCAGATACTACTCATGCCCCCTTAATTTTGGAATATATTAGAATATAATAGATAAACATAACCACAAATATTTCAATGAAATATTTAATAACTATATTCATCTAGAGAATATTAGAATTTTTTCTACAATGACTACCAAATATTTTTATCGAAATCTCTAAATAATATATTATTCAATTCCGTGAAGGTCATGGTATAATTTGTGATTATGAATGGAATTACTATGAACTAATATTTCATGTACCTTGTATGAAAAAACGATATGGATTTCATCTTTTTCACCCAAACATGGTAATATCCTGACCACAGATCCACCATGGAGAATTATTTTCCTCCACGTTGCAGATCAAAAAATGTCAAAAAGCTATGGAAGATGATGCATTGTCTTTATCTTGATCTTGTTGTGCTCATTATAATAAATGAAAAGGCAGACCGACTCATCCTTCTTCTTGATGAAGAGGATTGGCTCGCCCTAAGGTGAAGCATTGGGGTGTATGAACCATTTATCCAGACTCTCATATAGTTGCTTATTCATCTCTAAAAGTCCCACGACAGCCATTCTATTTGGAATTTTTTGATAATTGAAACACCTTAGGTATAATATTGATTTAAAATTCAACCTCTCAGCTAGGAGGAAGACTATTAAATTATTTATAAAACACATCATTCTATACCCTCATAATGACCGTGTCTTCAAGGATGCTTATTTTTTTAGACACAATAATTTGAGCTAGATATTCTTTCTCACATGATAATAATATCCATGTTTGATATTTTTGTTTTAAATAAGATTCATCCATCTCCATTCACTTCTGAAAATTAGAGGATGATTCACAATACATAGATTGATTTCCTTCTTGTGACAATATATGTTCGTTCCATATAAGGAAATACAATCCATGTCTATAATTGCACCAAATTCCACCAAAGGAAGAATGAAAAAGTTTTCCGAGATGTTTATCCCAAAATTTCTGGTCGTGGATTAGTTATATAAATTTGATGCAATAATTTTCCCTTTTTTTGTTTTCACCAATAGCTCTACTTTCATGCTTTGTGGTGGTTTTCGAATAGTTCTACAAAAAATTCATGATATGAAGTAATACATAGAAATAGAATAATATATTATGTTCTCTATAATTCAATAAATTCCTAGAATACATTTCACCACTTCATTTTTGAGATCCACCTTAGTGGTTTTTATGGATCAATCTACCCCTTGCTTCCATAGAAATAGTTGGTTATCTCTTAAAACACTTTTCTTGTTGCCTTATCTTAAAAGAGACATGGTTCTTTATAGTTGTAGAAAGTAACATTGAGGTGAGGGTTAAATAGATCATTCCTTTTCTCTAACACATTAGTGGGTTTCTTCTATTGGTAATCTCAAGCTAGGTGTCCTTCCTTTTACACCTAAAGCATTTCCTCATTCCCCTTTGAAATTTTTTTGGGTTCTTCTTTCTACACCATTCAAAAGTGTGATATTGAAATTTCATATAACCATTATATTTCCCCATAAAACCACAATAATTAGACTCAAATTTAAACTTATTATCCCCATGATAACATTGAGATTTTTTTATCATCATTTCGACATTGAGGGATCTTCTGAAAATTTCCTCACTACTATCAAAGTCCTAGATCTTTATTGGTTTTAATAGACTAGTTTTTATCCCACCAAAAAATAGTTCAACCATCTATTTAGAGGTAAAAATAATATAAGAGTTGTATCTTATAGGTTTTATGAAATTTCCCTCTTAAACCTGGTTATGTTTGTTTCATTTTTTCTTAAGAGAAATGAAATTCTATTCCATTTTATATCAGAGGGTTCAAGGAAAATATTTATAAAAAAATTCATAATTCCTACTACCTTATAATTTAGATATCTTACTTAGGCTTCTTATTCCTGATCAATGTCCAACAAATATCATATTCTCCCTCTATAAGCAGAATATCTAGGAGAACATTTTCTTGTTCATAATATTAAATGATAGAGAATATTTTCTCTGAGGAATTGATCCATTGTTTCATGACTAGAGGATCAGATGATCCCTTAAAATATAGACTCATTTATCACAAAAATGTATTAATTATAAATTTTTCTTTATTATGGGGATTCGTGAACTCCTCATGACTTAGGTTTCAATTCCCAATATGATTCAGCTATGATAGTATCATTATAATGTTTATGATTCTCACTCCCATCGGGTTGGGCATCAGGTTGGTGCAGTCATTACAGAGTCTTTCACATTGGTTGTTTCCCTAATTCCTCCTATTTCAGGACACTGGATAGAATAAAAGAAACTTATAGATTGTTATTTATAAACTATTAAACGCATAATTGTGAATCCAATGAAATTTAAAATATTACTTATAAATTACATTTATTTCCTTAACAGATAAATTTTTATAATATAATATATGTAATCTATGATCTTTTTAAAAATATATATTATTTTGGGAATTTTTTGTTCCCTGAATAATGGATCATAATGAGATTATTAGTTTTCCAAAGAATATCTCTGATGAGTTTCAAACCAGGTGGGTATAAAGGCCCATTTTTATGCACTAGTTCTCGGTCGAGTCTAGCTCAATGTGGTGTTTTCATGCTTTACCCATATGTAAATCGATGAGAAATCCAAATCCACTTTTAGTATCTATTTGGGGTTTCATTTTCCTTAAAAAAACATAATATATAATTAAAAAAAATGGATGTCTTCTTATAATTAGTCATATCCCTATGTCATTTTCTATAATTTTCTAATCCTAATCCTGAAAATAAGTAATATTTTACATTAATAACTGCTGTGACAACATGTCTTTTTATTATGCTTGAATTCTTGATTTACTACATAATATTACACATATTACAACCCAAAAGATCAATAAGTATAATATATTTTAGAATTAGGTACATTATATAACATCTTAAACCAATAAATACCTCATGTATATTGAAAAAATCCTTAACATTCTCAAACTTAAAACTAGATGGGATAACCTGGGTACATACAAAAGAAAGGGATGAACTATAAAGCTAGGTAAGGGAATAAACAAGGAATAACATGATGAAATTAGTACATGTTAGACAATAGACACATAAGTTGGGCATTAAAGGGTTGTGAATCATAAACATGAATAATGAATCATGATATAGCATGAAAAAAAGGAAACTTGTGAAATGTACCAAAATCATAAAACAGTACATCATCAACATAGGTCATGGTTAAATGCAAATATATATTGATGGAAAAAGTACCTTGATGGATTTGGTTCAATCCCTAATTCCTTGTATGATGTCTCATGAGACTAAAATATTACACAATGCATTGGAGAACTATATAATTCGGGGAGAACCTGTTGCATTCATTTCATTACCATTCTTCAGTTTTCCACATAGGTCATTTAACATGTGTAAAAAATTCATTAGATTTTCTAACACAATAAAATATTGTTGATTACATAAGTTTATGTACCATATCAAGATTAATATGTTGATAATGGTGAACACACTTTATATGAAATGGGTATGGGTAATCACTACCTAATTTCTTAGCATGGAAAATCTTGATGAAATTTCAAAAAACATAACAACGTTATTTAAAGATTCATAAAATGGGTTCATGAGAGAAAATGGGGTATCTCATAATTTGGAAATTAATTTTACCATAATAGGGACATGCAAAATAATTTCCCAACATTATGAATTGGAAATAAAAGGCAGAAGATATTATAGAAACTTGAATACTGACTATAAGGAAAAGAACGTTTACTATGAGAGTGTGACTCCTAATAACCGCGAGGGACTTCTTGAGAGGTTGGGGGAACCTTGGGAGGATTATATATACGGGAGGGAAGAGTAAGGACGTTCTAAATAGATTTTTAGTGAAGATAAATTGGAGAATTGGTGGGTTTATATAGGAAATGGCTGGGGAATTCTTTATCATTTACCAAACATAGGTTTTCGACTCTATATAACGAAATAACCAAAAACACATTCCTTAATAAGGTTTTTACAAATGGTTTATTCCAAAGGGGAGTGTATTTAATTATTATATATGTAAAAGGGCCGAAAATAATAATATAATACCTTGATGATGTGGTATTAATTCATACTCATAATGAAATGGTTTCAAAACATTAAAATATATTCATTGTATGGGAGGATTTATAATGGCTTTATAAAATTAATATAATATTCAAAAATAAAATTATTTTAATATTAAAACATATATTTGGATATTTTTACTCTATATAGTATTTATTACATCACATTTGGGTCATTATGATTCCATCATACATATCGTATATTTATATGGTATTTAATTTTTACCCAAAAATTCGAATCTCTCCAAAAATAATGAAAAAATCACCATTAAATAATTTTGACATTATGATTCCAAAAATAATATTTATTTTATAAAAATAATTTGAAGAGTATTTTAAATTTTACTATTAATAAGAAAATTTACATATACTGATAAATGCTTGGTTTTTTGAAAATAACAGTTTTCAAACCCTTATGAAAATTACATTTGACATCATAAAAATTATATGATGATTTATATATAATAAAAATTATTTAATAAAAATATTTTACTAAAATATTATATATTTAAAAAATAGATTAATTCATAAAAATATATATATTAATTGAAGTTAAATAGTAAGTAAAAACACAATTTGTGTTTGATTATATAAAAATAAAAATTATTTATAAAGAAATGTTAAGAAGAAACTATGAGCATTATTCTATTGAAAATAAAATATATATTCATATTATTATTTTCGGGATACAAATCCCTTTAATAAAACAACATACCCTCTAAGGGTAAGGTGTTTGATAGTGATACTTTCATGGGGTGGTTTAGCATAAATGGTGTTGACCGTGATCTAGATGATCTTGAACTTCTCATGTAAAAGGTTTTTCTTGTGATTAAGTTGATGAATCTCAGAATAGGCTTCTTCAAGGTAAAATACATGTGATAAAATCCTCCTTGAAAACATTGATAAATGGACTTCATATGGTACAATTCTATTGGTTGATTCTATCACTTCCTTTTTCTATTTCAATAGGATTTATTAAAACCCTATATTTTTATTAATCATGTGATCATTATTAAATTGATATATTATCAATGGTAATTTTTATTAATCATATTTTAAATATGATAGGATATTATGAAACCAAATATTTTCATGTAATTTATATAACCATAATATACAATAAGGAATTTAATTAAAATCATAAGAGGAATTTTATGTACAAAAAATTGGGTAGTTACTATGATTTTTGGAGCCATTAAATAGAATAAAAAATTATAAGAAGAAAAAAATTAGAAAATTTTTGAAATCATAAACATCTAAATATTTTCATCATATAAAATATTCTATAGGAAACTAGATAATTTTAATAGAACCCCTGAAAACAAAAAAAACTCTATAATGTATGGTGATTATTCTATGCCTTCACAAATACAAAACATTTATGGTGTGATGTGGTCACTTTGTGCCCTCTGTAAAAAATAATCCAACGTAATAATTATTGCATTTTTATTTAGAGTTAAATTTTTTATGTGGATGGACATTCTGAGAAATTTGTTACTATTCCATATTTTGTAAATACTCAATGGTTTCTATAATTAAAGGGCATGAGGTAGAGGTGAAAACATAAAGGTGAACTAGATAAATAATAATAGAAGGAAACCTCAGTATGTTTCTCCCCAAATGAGAAGAGAAGTACCCCATAAATGAATCCTCAATCCAAACTGGTTTGTCTACAAAATGGATACACCAAAAAGGAAACTCCATTGTGCAATATACCACTATGTGATATCCCCATCCCACATAATAGGATTGTTATGTGAAATTTGGTTTCTATGGGATATTTACCTCTCAAATATCACCACTCTACTTTTGTTTAGATTTTTTATTCATCTCAGTCCATCTGTGACATATCAAAATAGTATTCATCGACCAATACCAATAACTTAGGATGTCAAAAATAAGACCTCCTACTAGAACTTAAAACAATTTTAATCTGGAAATTACACACACCAACGTGTCCCCTCGTCGATTTTACATTCCTACGGTAAAGGATATCACACATTTAACTTCCCAAAAATTATGTTTCTTCAAGGAGTTTTCAAATATTCTTTCCAGGTGTAATGAGGTCACCAACACTAGTGATATAAGTTTTAAGTTTCTTGTTTAGGTAGTGGATCTTAACTCCATCTTTTATGAGAAATTCAAGGGGAATTTGGATGTATTCATGGATTTAATATCCCAATAAATGGATACATAAGCCTCATTTTGGGGTTTATAAATACTCAAGATGTTCAAAATTTGTAAGACTCTTCTATATTCATAACCAACCCACATTAGCGTCTCACTAATCCACCAATAAATGAGGAAAAATATTTCCATCAGAAATACCTCACAATGTATTTCCCCATAACATTCTTTTAGTATATAATAATTCTCATTCATTCCCTATCCACTCCCATTTACTCCAGGGTACATGGAAGAAATTTCCAAAATGGGCCTCCAATTTAGTTTTTATACCCTCTTAGAATTGATTATGTGATCTAAATGATCATCAACTATCACGTGTTTCCTACATCAATCATAACCCTTGCGTGCATAGATATCAGTGGTGAGAATGTACATAGTATAGTAAAGATTTATCCTTGGTCCTCCCTCATAGGTTTAATCCTCAACAAATTTCAAACTCAGTGGGATTTGATTATCATTCTAATGGGATATGTAGGGAGCCTCCCTTAAGGTTCAAACCAATAACCTTTAATCCACCACCATCCTTATTGGTCCACATTCCTGATAAGATCATATCATACCCAGAGGTCAATATTCCATTATATAGATATAATCTCCTCCCCATCATCATATATTCTCTGTTATTTTTATCTTCATAGGTCCATATACATTTTTAAGATCAATCTGATTTCATCACTCTATATTCCCTATGGGATCAACTATAATGGGACTCTCATACATAATCTCCTCACTAACCTTTTCTAAGCATCATTCCTCTAAAGATCCTCATAGCATAATATTAAAATTCTTGTTATAGCCTCAATCACATCAACATAAAAGGTACGACATGTCTCATTAAATGGAACCTAAATATGTGGGTTATGATTCCATTCACAGGGATGCATCTAAATCCCTTCTCATGGGACTGATCCCATCATCAGAATAACACATGCCTCTCTATATGAAGTTAAATTCCATAACTCCCTACTACATGTATAATAAATATAATCAAATAATAAGAAAGATAATAAAATATATAACCAATTTTATATAAATATGTCACCATTAATGAAGAACCTTTGATACATACATATGCTTTTATGATAATTCATTTCAATAAATTATTGTTAATATATGGTTGACCAGTCTCCCAGTTGGTATTTGGGATGGATTCGTTGAACTTGTATTAAATCTAGAAAATTGCCACCGAGTGTGCAACAATTACCCTTAAAAATGGTGTCATTAGCACAGACTCCCATCCCCTCATCCAATGTGAGTTCCAAATAATAATTGGAATGTTTTCTAACAATCACCTAACATGGAATGTATCCATGTGACCATCATGGATTTGAGAACTATTAGGTGTTCCTAGTTTGATAAATAAACCCCAATGCAATCCTCAAAAAGGGGTTGAAAATGGTTATGAATTCACATAATTAATAATTAACTTGTTAAAAAATGTAATATAAAAAATCAACAAAATTATAAATAGTGAATGAAGAAATCCGATCCCAATTTCATCCATTAAATGTATATATTTTTTAACTAAGATAACAATATATAATATGTCTATAAAACTCTTGGTATATTTTTCATTGTTATTGGGTAGGATTACCTAAAGTATAATATCAATATCTATAAACATGTAAATACGCCCATATTATAGAAAGTACATGTCACAATAATGAAAACAACATATAAATACTCATAGTGTAATATAATCTATGTGTATCATTGTCCAATTCAGTATGATTAACACTAATGTCATCAACTTATATTATTGATATGACTTTCATTAACTATCGAAAATGAGTTCTTAAATATGACATGGAAATGGAATTTAGTTCAATAATTCCACTACATTCAAATAAATGATATCTATTTCTATAAATATATTACAGATAAATTCTCAATCATCTTATTTATTTATAATGTTTCATTCATGAAGAAACCAACATTCCAAAAAAATAATTTAAACATATTTCATCATGGTTTATAAAAATTAATAAATGTACACAAGTCATTATATGTATTAATAATAACCTTAAAGAAAAAGGATCATTAAACACTCCAACCAATAATAACATCTAATATAATAAAACATGAAGAATTCTTAATAGTGGTTCTATTCTAATAACCATCTCTCCTAGAGATTACCAAGTGTGAAAATCCTGAAATGAAGTTTCATATGCTTTTGAGGACTTGAACCTAACATAAAATAAAATCTATTTCCAATCATATAATTTTATCTGACTATTGAACAATATTTAATAATATTGTGATAGTATTTTAATGTTTGATCATCGTGGGGAACTACTATGAACTTTTCGATGAGGAATAAATTCTAGAAAACTATCACACTGATTTTATATATAAGAATAATAAATTTTTGATAAGAAATATATTTTTATTAAAATCCATGAATATAAAGTAAATAAAAAAGTGAAGAGTAATAGATTATAAGGACACAACTCCAACAGACTCCCCCTTGCACTAATGGAAATCTCTAATGACATTTAATTCCTTATCTCCCCCATGATACATATAATTATTACAAAAATTGTCATAATTGACATGAAAATAACTTCATTTTGTGTCTTGTATTTGTTTTTTTAAAATTCCTATGCGGAAATGTTTTTACTATTACATCTTTCCCATGTTAAAATCCCTCAAGTAGTAATACCACTAAGTATCCACCTCTTTTTCCAATATTAGAAACCAGATATCTTTTCTAATTTAGTATTAAATGATTATTATAATGTGATAATACTATTATTATTAATATAGACCAAAATAAGAACAAGATGTTTCTAATATGCTTATTGTCCTATATGTGAAGACACAACATACTAAAATATTTTAAATATGGAAACCATTGGTTGTTATAAGTTTTTGTTAAATGGTACCTTAACCTCAATTAAATACTAGATAAAATCTATCAAAATGTATAATAATGTTCAATTCCATTTCATAACTTGAATTATTATTCCCTAGATAGTAGGAAATCATAAAATATTACTTTTTTATGTACTTTGAGATCGTTTTACAACAATTTTTTGAAACTATCCTGGATATACTTGATATTCACCTATCATACAACATTCATTTTCAAAATCATACACTACTATATGTAATGAATTATAAGATATATTTATATCACTTATGTTTTTAAAATTATAATAATCTCAATAATTTATTCTTATTTCCCAATATGTTATATTGTAACTATTAAATACCATTAAAAAATCATCCCCAAACAATTCCATCTCATATTTTTAATTCATTTAATATAATGTACTGCATAGAAATTTTGAAAACTCATAGGTCAATATCAATATATATCTTGTTTCCAAGATCACAGGGGATACTTTAAGTCACTCTTGGAGGTATTAATTTTTTTTTGTTTTAACAAACTAGATTGAAATAATATTTGTTTTCTATATATTATTAACATATCTATCTTGGAATAAAAAAAATCTCTATGTAACCTTTTTTTATATATGACACTCCATCATTTCAAAAAGTCATCCAGGAACATTATGTATGTTTTAATCCATAAATGGATCTATATAACTTCTATATCTTATTGGAATTTATTTATGTCACTAAATACTTATAGTTATTCTATATAGATATGATCCATAGTGGGTCCACATAGTTATGTCATATAGATATATTTTTTAAGGTGTACTCCTGTTGTATTGTACTTGACAATAAATATCCTAATAAAATGATCCAATAATTTTCTTAATACTAGTAGAATTAAAGCTATTTTACAATGGTGATTAGAGTAATGGTTCAAGAAAAAAATTGTGTCTTCAATATCATTTAATAATTTTAATAATTAATATTTCATTATTGGTAATTTATTTTACGAATATTTTATGTATTCTTGTAGATAATCAAATTTATTATAAAGTTCATAAACATCCAAAATATGGTTCCCCTGAATTTTTGTGCATGGATTACATTACTAAATACCTAAAATTATTTTAAACTTATCATGTTTCAATTTAATAATTCTTCATAGGAATCATTACTCTTAAATATTAATACATATATCCTCTATTTTGGTGAATATAAATCCACTTTTTTGTTTTAATTTCATACACATTATGTGCCTCTTAGAACATATCATCCCTCTAATCAAAGAGATGTATATTTCATTATTACAACTCATATGCATCTATAACATAGAATTCATTTAGGATTATCCTACTCCCACTATCTCAAAATGAAATGTACCTACACTTTATAAAATATAGACACTCTAGACAAATAAAGTATGTCAATATCCTTAGTGTTTAATTGATAATTAACGTATAAGTAGTTAGTGTTTTTATTTGATGTTTAATTATATATAAAGTCAATTTTTAACAAATTATATTCTTTAGAACACTAAATGATGTACATAATGGATTCTAAATAATATTATATCTATTATTTAGGATATTTGGAACAAGGATATTGATTTATTTTCAATTAATGAATCATTAAATGGAATAAATTATGGAAGATACATAGTACATATAATATATTTCATCATTCCACTCTTATTATCCCCATTATTTTTCCATTAAAGGTAATATGAGTTTGGGATTAACTTGACTCCGCATATTGATTGTTGATGAATAAATGATTATGATATACTCTAACAATTCATCCCATAGGATCATGTTTCATTTATATTGTGTGTTCATTAATTCATTAAATGAATCTAATATTTCTTTAAGAAATAGTCATAAATTATATGAACATTAATTTTAGAAACACATTTACAACCATTTGTGTGGTATTTTTAAAAACATAGTATCTTTATATAATACTTTTATTTTTTAAGGTCTCTATTTCAAAAAATTGATAGTCAATTAATCAGTATATCGAGTATCTTAGCTCAAAAGAGACCAAAACACTCTTTTTAATATAATATTTCTAAATACTATTAGTTTAACATATAAACGAATTTTTTATCCACAGTAATTTATACTATGACATATATTTATATTCATCATTGATTACCGATGTTTTAAATAGATGTCTTAAGAATTATTAAACTATTAATTTAGCATAGTAATCCATAACAACAATCATTCTAAACTAAAATAATGTATCATTAGGTCCAAAATAGCTATTGAGTAAAATTGTTTGTTAATAATATAAAATATTAATTCAACATGAATCCATTAAGAACTCATAATTCCATATATTAGTCAATATTTATATAAGAATCATCCCACTTCAAATATTTATATAATTCATAATTCTCCTTGTAATCGTTTTATACTTAATTGGTATATTATTTTAAATAAATATATTTGAAAACATATACCAAAAATGTATATTAAAAAATTAGATATAATGATGAATATAATTTAATTATAATATTATAATTAATTATTCATAAATTCATTATAATTATTCTTCTAATTTTCCTTCTCTCCACTTGAGATGCAAAAAACCTCCAGTATATTTATCTCTCTTGTTTTGTCTCTATGATGAATGTTCTAAATAAATAATTATCTTCCCAAAGTTTTATTCCAATCCCTTAACCATAATGAATAGAAAACCTTATTCCCAAAAATATTTATTATTTTGGAGAAGTGTAGAAAAATATTATCGAGTAATCTATCATTAAAATTCAACTACAAATCCATGATGAATATAGAAAACATATGTGGAAAGGATGATAATATGTTATTAATGGAAAATGTATTCAAAAATTAGAAACCAATATTTCTAATTGGTCAATGTAATCTAACATTTTAAATTCACGTTTTCAAGATAAACATACCAATTATTGTATACAATGGTATAATATAATTATTATCTCATTTATGCTTATCTTTCGCATCACATTATCAATAAATTGGAGACAAGATAACTTGTTATGAGCATCAATTCACATAGTTTTTTCTATTAGACATGTTGGAATCGATGATAGTATGATTTAACATACAAAGTAATCATTTTCTATAAATATATAATAGTCTTCCCTTTGACTTTTCCTTTCTTTGTGAGGAGAATGATATGGAATAAGAGATTCCAAAATATAAAAAAATTGATAGTAAAATAGTGTATGAAAATATATGTTACTCAAGGAAATTTGTTCATGTGAGGAAATCACTTATGTTAAAGAATGAGCATTGTATTTTCATGGTTTTACATTCAATTTTTCTATAGTAATGTAAATATATTTATTAGTACATTGAATGATTACGAAAAATTTGTGAGATGAATTAATTTTAATTTTAATTATTATCCCACTATTTTACCATGTTCAATTGTCCCTCACCATTGGACTCATAATGTCATGTCACATCAAAACCCTAATGGAAATGATCTATATTTAATTTATTTTAATTTATAATAAGACCTTAATAATAATAATATTGTATTTTGGTTGGAGGTCCTACCAATACCTAGATTGTAACACCTTGATCCACTAAATGGAATCTCAAATCCTAAAATCTAGATTTGTTTATTCTCAACTATTACCTAAATATTTTTGTTCTATATACTGATTCTTTTATATATAATATATGTTTTGTCAATTAAATCCATTTTCATTGTTTAGAAATCTATTAATTAAATGATCCCTATGAGAAGGTAAGAAAATAAACTTCTCATTTCAAAGAATTAGAGACTTAGTTTAACATAATATTTGATTAATTTAACTTTTATTATTATTTGTAAATTTGTTTAATTTTTTGGTTTTGAATGAATTTAAATATATTTTAGTCTCTACTTATGTTATTAACCATGTGTTGAGAAAACATTAACACATAATACTTATATTTATTCCATTTGAGAATGCATGTTACATGATTAATTAATTTATTTGATCAATATAATGCATGCATATAATAAATTAAATAACAATAAAAATTTGGAATAAAATATTTTCTATGATCATAAATTTTATCTACACGATTTTTTATTGAGTGAATAATAAACAAATCATCGACCCTATTGAGAAAAATTATTTCTCTAGACTTGGCTCAAGTTATAGAATTCCACCTATACCTTCTGTATCACTTAGGCTGATTTCACAACAAATCCATCTTAAATGACATCCAATATCCTAGGAGATCCATTATAATATAATATTTAATCATAAAAAGGTGAGTAGAACCAATGGAATGGTTATTAGGTTTACATAAAAAAAATAGTAGACACTATGGTCTTTATATAATAATAGGAGGGGACAAAAAACAAGCCATTATTTTAATTTTAAAATTATAATTTCCAAAAAAAATAAATAATTATTAAACCAAAACATACATAGGTAGGTCAGTCTCATGATAATCCATGCATGCAAAAAATATGCATTAAATAAGATATAATTAATTTAAATCATTATTGATGAATATAAAATGTTCTAGAATTAATTAATTAAATTTATTAATTAATAATTTCACTTATATTAATTTCAATCGGAATTTTACAATATAATTTTAGCCAATATATTATTAAACCAATTAAATTTATTACATTTATTTATAATTAACTAAGTATAAATCATATTATTTGAGGAAACACTATGTGTGACAATTTGAACTACCTAGCATGTATTATGGTCATGTATTGTGAACTCATACAGAATGTTGCTAACATTACACGTCATGAAATTACACAAAATTTACTATCAACTGGTGGAACACAAAGATGTGTTAATTTATATGATGTTTAATTATTTTAAGGAATGAAGAATACATAGTATATTATGACTATACATGTTATCAGCTTTCAAATTTCATATAGAAATTAACTAAACATTAAATATTTTATAAAACATATCATACAGTATTTACTACCAATTAATGACACATAGAAACATAATGATTATATTAAATTAAATAAAAAAATATTTTATTTTCCACATAAAAAGGTATATAATACCCAACATGTACAATCTACGTACACATCATGTGTATCATTCCCTATATTTTCATGATACATTCCTAGAGACTCATAGTATATTTTCATCATAGATAATTGAATGGTAAACAGCATGTTCAATCAAGTATATAATATTTAACCTCCATGATACATGTCATTCAATCATATGTTTCATGTAGTAAATACATGATGTTTTTTGGACCATGCAATTTCAACTGTGAAAATACATTGACTACACAGTGTGTAATCCAAAAAGTTTTCTAGAACCCTTGATTAGTGAATACATGAGGTTTAATTACATCACATGATGTTTATTTCATTCTGAATTAGAATAATTTTAGGACACATCATAGTTAAATAGACCAAGATACAGAGTGTGTACCTTCAACTAACACATCATGTAATCCCTTCCTCTCTAATAAAAATCCTAAACACCTATCAATAAATTTTTAGAATTTTCTTCATGTATTTTTTACATCATTTTCTTATCTAAATGTGAATGAAGAAAATGATGAAAATTAAATGAATGAATAACATTAAATGTATTACTTATTTAAATGTGTATAATAATTATTGATTAATATGTAACTTTTAATTTAAATGATACCATTATGAAACCACTTATAGGTTCTATAGGAAATATATATGCTTATTAGGTTGTGGGTAACCCACATTTTATTAGTTTAATGAAATAATCCTTAATTTAAATGATACTAAGAATCATGAATAATTAATAAACTCCAATGAAAATGGATAAATATTTATAGAATAAATAGATATTGTTTTTTCATGTTAAATTTACAATACATTTAATTAATATAATTACATTTTATTTTATAATTATTCTTCGTGGGCAACTAGTTGGCCATTTGAATCTATTTTAAATTGTACCATCATTATATCAAGAGAATCCAAATTATAGACCCTCTACTAGTGATCCATTTATGCTCCAATAATCTTGAAGTGTCATTGATGGTACTCTGGGTGTTGGCACTGTGGTATAGATCATCTTTTTCCACTACCATTAATATTCACACAAACATTTCAAGGATTTATTCTTGTTATCTCATTAATAATAGAAAACTATGGGATGAAGATCTCAATTCTTGAGAGAGTTATATAAAGTTTTACCCCTATGGTTGAGAGAATCTATATAGGGTATATATTTTATTCAAAAATTTATAACCCTAATAAATGTTATAATCATGTATTAATAGAGTTAGGATAGTGAATACAATATTTCACATAAGTACTTTATTATTTTATTAATCCCTATCTAAACCCATGTCTAAACAATAATATTATTATTAATATTTGTAAGGAATGTGATAACCTTGTGGATAAAATTAAATATCATTTATTTAAATAATTTAATTAATATTTATTTAAATTATATTTCATATATCTTTCCTAGGGAACATGATAAATTAGTTTGTATTCTATCCTCAATATTTCACAAAATATAAATAATAATTAATATTCATTCGATAAACAAATAAATAAAATTATAATTTATAATCTTTTGAATTAAAATTTAGTTTATTAATCACTTCACTAAAGAAATAATTATTTGATAGTAAATTTTATTCATTAAATTTAGAATAAATCAAGATATAAATAAATATTTTGATGAATATATATGTTTCTCTAAACATTCAACTAACATATAAATTATAACAGCTTGTAATTTACATACATTTAAATTGATTCAATGTTAAAGAATATTCATTGAAAACTATAACAGATCCATGACTGGATCATATATATATATAGTGTCCTTAGAAATATGGAAACATAATCAACTGGTTTATATGACATCTTCCATGTCTCCCTCTTATTTTGTCATAACTAGACCCTTTTTTCACATACCTTACATAATACCATTATTAATAACCTGGGAAAAATAAATATATGAAATAATGATCTTAGATTCTTATCAAGGGTAAAAAATGAGATATCAACCATATTGTAATCATAATCATAAGAACATAACAATGTAAAATATTATCCTACATATGAAAGATCATGATATCACGCCATGGGATAAATCATGAATGTTCATAAGAATCAATTAACGTAATCCCAAAAGTCATAAAATAAGACATGATTTTTGGTGGAATATACATAAGCATAGAAAATAATTTTATTCTAGTCAATAATTATTTCCAATACCATCATAGAAGCCAAATTCCATTACTGAACAATGTCCACTCCTCGTTCTAGCCCTGTATTACAGAACTGAGATCATTTTATACTCTAGCCATGTATATCTCATGAGATATAAATATTTACACAATTTATTGTAGGTAGATATTGGTCACACACATCTCCTAATAAAATAATACTTACGTGTTCCACAAAAACATAAATAATTCATCAAAACCTATACAATAAAATGGGTTTCATTAAACATCATTCCACCATAACATAATCCATGTAAAAAATGGATTTATAAATATAATTCTACCATAAAAAACAAAATAATTGGAAAAATAATGATATTATACATGAAACATAACCCTATAAAATAATTCCATCTTATATGGAAAATAATTTGGATAGAACTATTGCAATGAATTCTTTAGGAAAATATCATTTATTCTTCAAAAATATTTTCTTTTCTCAAAATGCAATGAAAATTTAAATGAAAACAAATTTTATTTGAAAATAAACATGAATTATTATAGACTATTATTCATGGAACAAATTCATTATGAAGATGTAAAAATCTGTTCATGTTGTATATGTTACAAAATATTCTCCTCGAACTTTTTCAGGAAAAGTCAAAAGGTACCTCATTTTGAATAACGACGAATGATTACATTCATACCATTTAATAAAAGTTCAGAAATTGGTAAAATGGGTCTTAAAATTTTGAGTGAATAGGCGTAATATTTCATATATAGAAAACATAGACATGATTAATAAATATATTCTATTAAATACTTACATATAAACAATCACATATAATAATGAGTTTGCGAATGTATCCCTTAACTGTTAGGTCTGATTTACTTTGAATGTATTTGAACCTCATGTATAAATATTTAAATAATTTAATTTACTTATATTATAATTATATTATCTTTTTGATATCATATATGTCATATAGTCATATTTTTGTTAATAACATTTCTTTATTGCTTTTTATTTGATTATTAACTTCTTCATTTCCTTAATCATGTTTTTTCAAATAAGTTTTGGATATCCCTATTATGTCATATTTATATCATTAAAAATGATATTAAAATAATAAATATAATATTTAATCAATTTATACATTTATATAATCATTATTTAATGAATATCATGTAGAATGAATCGCATCACATATTGGAGATGGTAGGTCATATGTACGCATGAGCGACGATATCATTCCCATAATAATTGAATGGTACTGAGGTGAATGGTATATAATATTTAAGAATCATTACCATAGTATAATGATTATATATATTTATTATTTCCATATTTATACCCATCTAAGTGAGGTGGTGGTGAAAAACATATTACACTACAGCATGGATATGGTAACCCATACATATGTATACATGTTGATTTCGTTTTTCACAGGATTGATTGATTGTGGAATATAGTTGTTTCATAATTATAATAACATATAATTATATAATTTATACCTCAATTATTACTTTATAATAAAACAGCTCATGAAGTGAAATTTAAAGAAGAAAGAATTCTTTATGAATTGTAATAGGAGATCACCTCTTCTTCGACGTGCTCCCTCTAAACTCCCTCTTAAAGCACTAGAGTTGGTATTTGAAGTAGAAAAAAACATATAAAATGTAACATTGGATGTTTATAAGGTAAAATGGTATGATATTTCATGATCATTAATGATCAATGTTAAGTCATTAGGTGAGGGAGGAGGTACCGTTTTATATTTGAGGCGAGGCACATTATTGGGATCTCCAAAACTATTTATTTATAATAAAATAATACCCCATCCAAACACACAAAAATTTACATATTGAGGGTATGATATGAGATAGGGTTTTAATACCATCAACACATAGATTTTATGCAACCTTTTCTACCAATTTAGACCTCATTATTTTAATTAACACTTAGTTTTCAATTTTTTTATCTAGGGTAACAAATATTTCAATATTTAAAGGCTAAGACATTTAATTATTTTATGAAAATTAGATAATAAATAAATAATGTAGAACATTTTAGATGTTATAATAATTTTTATATAATTTCAAAAATGATTTATTATATTTAAATAATTTAATAAATCATTATTTTGATAAACAATCAATAGTGTCAATGTTGACGCAATTCAATTCATTGATTTTTAAAAATATTATGATAATAATTTAATTTTGAAAAAACTATTTTATTATATTAATTCTAGGTAAAGGTAATATATAAAATTTATTGGACTTATTAATTAGCTGAAATTATTTATATTTTAATATTTTTAATAACATATATTTTATATATCCATTAATAAAATCATTACTCCACCAATATTATGTAATTATTTATTATAATTATGAGTTTATGAAAAAATAAAAATAATATACTATAATTAATATAAATTTGATATATTACAGAAGAATATTTCTAATAGAATTTATCTTCTTTAAAATCCTTCATTTAAAATGTCATACTTATTAAATTAAGAGTGTGACTACTTTAACATCACATTAAATAAAATAATATATGTGTCACAATCTCTTCTATAAGTCTCCAAATGGATACTAACTTAACTCTTGGATGGTTATGGTCTATATATACACGACTAATAATATTTTTTCATGTTTTTGGGCCTTTGATGGTTATTTTAATTTTAATAAAAATTATTTTGCAGATTTCTCATCAATTAATTAATTTTTATATCATCAAAGTATAAGTCTCTAAGGTACTTATTTATTTCCTAAAAATTAAAAATAAATTACCATCACAAATTAAGAAAATTATATTTCATATGAGTATTTATAATTTAATTTATCTTCTATATAACCTTATATAAAAATGATATTGTTTTCAAAATTTGAGTGAGAAATAATTAATTTTTATTTAAATAAAATAAATTAAATGTCATAATCTCATCAAGTGGAATCCAAAAGACTTATGTTCGACCCAAGGATGATTTAGGTCAAATCACACTCATATAATGTTATTATTACAAGTGTTAGGGTAATTTTATAATATATTTCTTACCCTTAATTACCTGATTTGCCCTTTTAGAGTATGAATAAAAATTTACAAAGTTACTTTTCAAAATGCCCAAAATAAAATAAATCTATTTAGATACTTTGATCCTAATAATTCATAATTTAAGATCCTTTTATCAAATTTCAAATCACATATTTTCAAGAATTTATATAAAATTAATATCATTTTTAGATAATTAGAACTGTTTTATAAAGTTAAAACATTGAAAAATATTGAAATGTTTTTACCTCTGAATTTTATGAAATATTAATGAAAACGACCTGAATTATATTGAATGATAAAAATAAAATCTATTTATAATTTAAATCTATTCAATAATACAATTTTACCATTTAAATTATTTTAATGAAAAAATGTGTTTCTAATAAAAATTTAGATTATTTTTACTATCCATCAAAACAAGAAAGTTATCTGAAAAATATGTAAAATTTATCCAATATAAAATTTTATATCCAACTAATAAAACACATGATTATTTTTCATATAAAAATCATCAATATGTTAAAATTTTATCTTAAAAATGGATCTCCATTAAAATTCGGTAAAATTGCCCTTTTGAAAAATATTGGTTTATATATATAAACTATTGTTTATTGAAACCCTATAAATAAAATATCTAGTGATTTAATTTTGAAAATATTTTGTTAAATTTATAAAATATTTTTTTTAATTTTTTATATTAATTTAAACTCCCATAATATATTAATAAAAAATAAAAATATATAATTGGTTTGTATTTTACATAAATAATTTGATGTCAATGAATTCACCATTCATTTTAAAAAGTTACTTATTTTTATTCCTGCTATCCTAGAGTAGATGTTATGATGCTCATTTTATACGAAAGAAATCTTACAGTTTGATTAAACTCTTGTTTACGTGCAATAAAAGCCATTGAAGAATTAAAATTATTTTGAGAACATATTTTATAAAGACACCCGAGTGTTACATAAATTTTGACGGAATAAATATAATCAACATTTCATGCATCAAATACAAAATAGTATTTAACTAGGATCTTAGGATACACTTTGTGTGTACCCCTTGAAACACCTTCCTCAATATAATTAGGTGTGATTTCATAAATTCAAATATCATCACCAAGAAATACATAAATTAAATAAAAAAATATTGATTAAATATCGCAACAAATACAATCACATATGAAAGATCACTTTGTAATATAATCCATTTGTCTCGATATCACATCAATAAATATTCACACTCATGTTATTGACCTATATGTCCGACATATCTGAATATATGAAATGAACCTATCAATAAACCATAGATATGTAATTTAGTTAGATAGTTCTCCTCTAATAAAATGGATAATACATCATCTTTCATAATATATGAATGGGAAAAATCCTTGAATTTTTCATTAATAACATTTATGAAACATCCAATGTATCCAAAATAACTATGAAGATATGTTATCAGAGTTTATGGAGAAAACAATTATATGATTCATGAGATTTATTAGAAATAATTTTAAATAATAATTATTATTACACATCGTTACAAATAAGAACATTAAATGACATGTAACATGTGGAATTATTAATAGGGGATTATTCTCATAACCTCTACTCTTGGAGATTACCAGGTGAGAAATTCCAGAGAAGAATTACAATCTATTTATGAGTACATTCAATTCACATTCAATATGTTATATGTATCATAATTTAATTTTATCTTACTATGGTATAATATTTAATAATATCATTATAGAATTTCAAGGTTCTCATAATACTGGGGAACTATTATGTCGTTTTTCATGTGAAATACAATATAAGACATTATCACATTGAATTTATAATCAAGAAAAAATAAAAAACAAATATAAAATTATATAATATTTAAATCAATTAATACATAATAATCACAAAGTAAAAAAGTAGCTGGTTCTTGCAAACCAACACCAACAACCACGTAATCCTTAAGAAAATCTCATTAAGTAAAGGATTTTTCTGATATGAGAAGGAAATATCATGAGCTAATATCATATAAAAAATTATCTTATCTGATGTAGGATCACATCACAAAGTTTTTCATTTCTAAATAATGATTCTGATGGAAGGGGAGTTAATCATATAGGGAAGGATCACTCAGATGATAGATGGTTATACCATGATGGTTTATTGGATTAGACTAGACCCTGAAAGCTAGCCTTCAAAAATTAAGTGACACACTAATTTTGGAATCAGTTAGCCTTTTTCCAGGAAATAATTGGTCACGTTATAGGGTGTTGAAAATAGAATAAGAGAATAATGAAATTAGATAAATCACTTTACTATAACTAGAGAAATAAAGGATTAAGGATTTTTTGTTCAAGTGATTCAAAGAAAAACATGAAAAATATTGTGTTCCACATTGTGATGTGTCTAGATAATGAATTTTAGTGAATTTTTTGTTTATGAAATTTCAAGTCTATCATGAGGAAATATACTAGTCATACTAAAACTGATGTCAATGACACTATGGGATACTTTGAGATCACTAGGAATTATCCATCAAAATATTTTATATCTGAGTGTTATGTCACATCCAAATGGAATCACACTTCAATATAGCTTGTTGTATTAAATAGTCAGTGGCTTGATTATATATAACGGTGTTTGTTGAATATAATTGGTACTCTATGTGATACATCTGTCATTACCAGATTGGTTTTTTGTGTTATTGAGGGAGATAATAATGGGTTACACCAATAAGAAATTTACAATTCACCTTAGTTTTAAGGTGTGAATATTTTTTTTACTCATTTAAATTTTATTCATCTTATATTTATAGTTATAGAATATCATCTTTATCATTTCAAATTTTGTTTGATAATAAATTGTAACAATGGTAGTGGGAATATAACTAATGCCCACCAAAGTTTATCCACATGATAACAAATGTAAGTGATCCTATTAAAAATCATTTTTATATGTTTTTTTTGAATTTATTTATCTCAAATCATCACCATTGATATCTATTCATGCTAATAAATGATGGTAATCATAAAATTTGATAAATAATGTTTTTTGGTACCACTGATTCACCCCCTAGTAGAAGTACCCTATCTCATGGGCCTCACAAATTGTTTTCATATATGACCTAAAATATAACAGGTAAATATAACCACATAACTATGTTTTATTTCAATATTTTATATCATTGATTAATGAGATCCATCAATTCATTAAATATCATCAACAATGAATGAATAACCATGATAAATTGAACATGATTCCATTTATATAGAGTAAGAGAGAAATTATTTTTCCATATCATTTACCACTCATCTGGTACATTGTTAATATCATAATGAATAATTTTAATATTCCCAAATTTGTAATAACCTAAAATTGTATGGATAATAATAATAATAATAGAAAGAATGGTATACAATATAATGTGGTACACTCATCACTAATTGATGATTAGTTGAAATATGGGAATTAATATAGGAAATAAAATATTCAAGAAACTCCATGATATCTATTAGGAAAACAATAAATCTATGTTTTCATAGTTTCAAAACATTTTGGATTAGTTTCACAATATTACAATGTGATAAAATGAATTGGTGAAATTCTTGAACATTATACCATCATGGAGAAGATAACAAAAATCATCCCATATAAATTCAACATGAATATTAAACCCTTTTAGGATAAATATTTTGATGAGTTTACCATCAAAAAAATCAATAATGTCTTGATTACTTATAATATGATAAGTGGTCTACTATTATGTACGAAAGTAAAAAAGTTGATATGGTGTCCACATTCAATACATTAAAAGTCTCAAATCCCGACGATTCAAAGAATTGTTGTGATTAAGAAATAGATGTTGAAGGCAATTTCAAATATTTTGGGAATCCCTCACTTTATTCTCAAAAGTAATATAGTGAGGAAAAACTAAAATTAAAGGAAATAAACGATATAAATGTTTTTATTATGGAATTATTAGACACGTATAACTTGGTTTAACAAAGAAGGAAAAAGAGGGTGGGATAATGATCTACCAAAAAGGCATCTTGGAAGTCAACAATGACTAGTGGTCATTATATCATTATGAAATTTTATGATATATTTTTCTTTAAATAAATTTTAATTCATTGGATTTCAAACAACATTGAGTTTAAAAAGACTGAGATATACTATGAAATTATTTTTACATAATGTTTAAGGTATCACATAAATATTAGATTGTACGGTATGAATAGAAATAAATAAATTATAAAAAAACATATTGAAAAATTAATTCATAAGTTTTCATTTGGTTATGAATTAAAATAAAATTATCTAAAGGTAAAAAGTGTATTTTTTCTAAAAAATAGTTTTTATATGAAAAATAAATATTTCTAATAGTAATTTAAATTAATAGTTATCTAAGAGATTATTTAATTGAATATATAGATAATATATTCAATAAAATACATTAACATCAATTTAATTCTTTTTACATGGAACAGAATGATTGTAAAATTTATTTTATACTTAAAAATGTAATTATCTAAAGAGGTTATGTTGAATTTTTCAACCATGTTGTAAAATGAATTTTATCCAATTATATAAATTCAATATTGGGAAATTTGATGAATATTTTGAATCAAAATAGTGAATGTTATTTAATAATTTAAATTTAAATTTTGTTCACTATGAATATGAACCAAGGTAAAAAATAATTTGGTGGTAACTGTTAAAAGGGGTTAACGAGGGGGTACATATAAATATATAAGAGATTAAATGACTTAAAAATATGTCCAAGTCATAATTACAATATATATTATTATTTGTGATCATCTTATATTTGAACATGTGACAATTTTGATCTGCATTCTCAATATTGTATCATTATTATATTTTAATATTCTTAACAATTACAAGTGTGTCACTCCCCTCATTTATAAAAGGGTACCCCCTATCCTCCCTTTTCAATACCACTTAATCCTTTATAATAAACCAATATGAAAAAATAATTGTAAACATTTCTATCTATTCCATATATATGATTATATTGTTATAAGACTAACCCAATGGCCCATAAGAAGAGATTAAATCGAGGTTTCGTAAATAAGAGAAATATTTTCCTACAAATAATTTTCATGTTTCATTTTACATACTCTAAATATATTGTATCCATTAAAAAATATTAATCTAGTTTCATTGATATTCTTATATGTTATTAGGATTATGAGAAAACAGTTTCCCCCTCATTTTAATAAAATGGGAAATGGAATTTTTACTTGTGTATATGTGTGGAATACCACCTCTACGTAGAGATATGATACATTTTAAATCACCATAATTAATGGTTAGTAATTATGATGGATTTAATGATTCTATAGTAAATTTATGAAATCTTTATGTTTGTATAATTATAATATCATATCTACCTTCTAACATTTACATCCTTTGGGAATTGATAACATTTCTCATGTATAAATATTGACTACCACCTCCACAAAGTGATGCAATTTATTTTTTCATCACCACTTTAAATAAAAAAATTTAAAAGTTTATGAGATGAATAAGTATAATAATTATTTAGTGATTATTTTTTTTTTATTATGAAACCATGACAATGGTTCAAGCATTGGATACATCAAAACAAAAATTGTATGCAAATAGGATGAGTTTTCACTTGAATATTAATTTAATAAAGAAATTTTTATCAGAAGGATAGTCAGATATATCTATTTTATTTTGTGTTCTCGAACCAATTTTTATTATATTAAACTATATTTAAATTAATTGAATGAAATCTTTATTAATGATTCATAGTTGTTCATAATATTTATGTGTCATTGGATATTCATATTTTTTAGCATGTCTAAAGGTCCATAGACTTTATTATTAATATTATTTAATGTCATGGGACAAGAAATTTTTTGTGTTATATAAACTATGAAGAAAAATACCATAGATTTGTTAGATATGTTGGGTGTGTCATGAGTGATATTTTATTAATTAATAATTCAGTGAAGTAATTATCCATTAAATTTTTATGGAAGTCGATATCTCAACCCTTTGATTGAAATGGAGCCTCCATATTAAATTCCATGTTCACTCTGTTATGATGAGTTTATTTTATATAAATAACGAAAGATGTATCAAACACATAGGTTGATAACAAGTGTGTGAAACTTTCTTGATGAGATATTGCTATATAGGGATTTTATTACATAGAAATCATTTATGTGTGGTTGTAGAGGTGGTGACATTAACTTCTTTCCCTTTTGTTTCTCAAAAAATTATCAGAAATTAATCTTGTAATTTTTGATAGCCCACCAATTTCCAAAAATAAGGAACCCTAGATGGTCAAAAACTATGTGTTTTTCATGATCTCAATTATTTTTTATTAGAATTCAGTTATTCAATAAAAATATTTTTATCAATGTCAATGAATAATTTATTTCATGTTTTATTGAGGGATAATATTAAATAAATACTTATTCATAATTGTAACTACTTAATTATAAGAATATATGTTATATATTTATTTATTATTATTCAAAAGGTAGTAAATAATTATTTATTTATTAACAAATAATTTATTTATTTATTTGAATATTTAAAAAATATTTATTCTCTACACAATGAAAAAAATATTTTTTTTTTCATAAATATTTTATTTTTTTTCTCTAGAATTTGAATTAAATATTTATTTACAAATAAAATTTTCTTTTAATATTTATTTGGCTATTTTATAGGTGAGGAGGAGGAGGAGTGGTCTAATATTATGTCCAGTGATAAATATTATTTTTCAAGATAGAAATAAAGGGTTTATCATTATTCAATTTAATACACTCTATCAAATATTATTATTATTATTATAAAAGGGAATGGGATCTGATAAGGTTTATTATAGTATTTAATGGTCATAAATAATATTTTTTTGAATTAACCCAATCTATATAAATAGATGGCTATCTATTGTGTAGATTTAATCGATAATTGAGAATCATTTTTCATAAAAAATCACTATAGATTAATCCTTCTCTAATCCTCACAAGAACAAGAAGAACAATAGAAATTATTACAAACAAGAAGCAACAAGAAGTAATTAAGATGAAAAAATCTTGGTTATTGATCTACAATACTAGAACTTAGTAATCAATTGGTTTTTTATATATCAAAGAAGTATGTGTGGATCCCCACTAGAGGAACTTTATTTTGGGGCATCTCTATGCAATAATAGTAATCCATAAATGGGTTTTAGATGATCAATATATTCATCAAACAAAGATCTCATAAAGAAGAAATATTTCTAGCGATCTAATTAAATTTATTATATATTTGTTGTAAAAATATATCATATCTTTGTTCTAGAAATTCATTGTCAATATTTTATGGAAAATTTTCATTGGTTGTCTCTATTATGACATGCACAATATGATTTGTCAAATTTGAGAAGTTTTGTAAAGGATTTAAACCAAAAATGTTCTTCCCCTATATCTGAAACCATAATGTTCTTTTAGAATTTTCATGTTTAAAATTATAATTTTGTATTTAATATTTCAATATATATATATATATGAAATTATAGTTATTTTTCATTTCCACATTATTCGTTTGTTAATATAAATTTTAATTAACATTCGTTCAACATTTTAGTATTCTTATTTCAAAATTAATATATTCATTGGGAATAAGAAAAAATGAAAAATAATCAGATATTACAATAGGAGGTTTATATTATTTGGGCTATTATATTGGGTTACATAGTCTGTAACCAGATTACACATCATGTAACCATGTTCATTTCACCTGGATGTGTTGTGGGATAAATAATGTGAGAGCAGTTATTAGACAAGGTATATTTTTTGTACACTTCATATTGACTAGGCCAACATTTAAAACCATTTTTGTACTATATATCACGTGGAGGGATTACACGGTGTGTATTCTTCATCGTTTAACAGTGAAATTTCGGATAATAATTTGGTAAAATACACAGATTATACCATATGAGACTAATAGCCTACAACATTAATGAAACCTGCAGTTTTTTACATCATATGTGTTGTGTGAATCATTAATCATGATGTTCAAAGAATTCTCTAATTCAATTAGTGGGTTATACAAACCAATGTACAACTAAAAAATATATGTATAGATCATTAGTAAATGACATATAATTCAGGCCGAGATATGCATCAAGTCCATAGGAATTTTCCGAAATACATGAAATGTGAAGAACATGATGTGTAGACTTTTCATATATTCCATGTATTCTATCAATAATGGAAATAATAAAATTACATTAAAATTATTAATTATATCATTAAAATCCAATTCCACAATTGGCCCCAAATGTTTTTAAATATGTAATAAAGCGTTTTAAGAACTAATAAATTATCAATTGATTATTTGTAATCATCTGTAACTATTGGTAACTCTATTTATTTACCCCGAATTAATTTATGATGGGTATCTCTATGGGACTTTATATGGTCATTAAGATAAATATAATTAATTGATTAATTAATTAATTAATTACTACAAGAATGTTTATCATAAAAAATCTTTTAAGTGAATTCTAGATAGTGTACATTTATGTATTTGCTGCATGTGTATAAAGGACCATGATCGTTGATCAGACATTTTTATGAGTTTGTTTGAATTTATTTTATTTTATATCAAGGGTTAATAATTATTTATTAGTAAATTAAATAAGATTGTACGCATTTCATCCCTTATAATTTTATTATGTAGGACCTACGGTTCCATTTTAGTTTGTGTAATTCCACATATCTAATAAATTGTTTCCCCTCAAATGTGTTTTAGTAATAATAAGATGCAATAGATGGATTTTTAGAAGGTGCATCGAGGCATTTCATAAAGGTGACATGATGAAACCAACCCAAGTGATAAACAAGTGGATAGGTGGAATTTTGTAGCTAATGATAATAGAGACACAATTTGTTTTCCCTTAATTTCATAGTTCGATTTATTGTTTGACCAATACATAAATCGTTAGAAGATATCCTTATAGAGTCATTTATTTATTTTTGTCTTATGCATGATTTATTTTACGGATGAAAGACCCCAATTGCCTATATAAATGGACTAATATGAAGATTTGAAGTTATAAAAAATGTATTCTACATTATTGTTTAATTGAAACATGGTTAATTACCTAATTAAAATACACATTATATTATCAATAATTATAAAGTATAAAATAAGAAAAATTTTAGGTATAATAAAACAAAATCCCATAAGTTAATATTTATTCACTATGCCTCCCATCATCTAAATTAATATGAATTCATAGTCAATGTTTCAGTTCATTCCATAGTTATAGGAACTTTTAATTATCTGAGATTCATAAAAAGAGACAGTGGGTTCACTTAACTAATATTTTATTGAATTTAATTTCCATAGTCAATTCAATAAAAATTGGGAGGATGGTGTTGAGGAAATATTAATTAGGATTTTTGGATTTGGAATTCTACTCTATAGTTCAAGGAGTTGCACATTTTATGATGGTAAGACTACATACCTAAAAACCTTCTTATGGACTTCATGGACATAGTATGTATTATTCAGAAGATAAATATGGATATTTTCCACTAGAATGTATTTAGTGATTAGACTATCTACGTTTGATGGTGAGGGTCATTGAGACTCGATTAAATAGTGGGATATAGGATAATAATATAATTATTATTATGTATCTCATAATTTTTAATCAAATAAAATAAAAATAATATGCTCTCTTAATATTTTATATTAATGTATAATTCAATATACACATTATCCTAAGAACAATTTCTGATAAATAGAATCTTCTAACAAGTAGTAAATTCTAAGAAAACTTTAGTGGCATAGGGGTTTTGTAGCTCCATGAAGAAAAAATTTATGTGGTGGAGTCCTTACTTCTATATCTACCTATAATATAGGTGAGTGATGTAGAGTTCACTGCCTCTGATAAACACCTTAGTAACGTTGTCAATTTTTAGTGTTTAATGCTTCCATCAATATATAATGAACTATTAATGCCATTAGAATCCATGAATGCATATAGAATACCCTAGTTCCCCAAAATAATACTAGAATAGGGAAATACATGATTAATTTGTGGTTTAAAATGAGATATTTTTTAGAATATTTCATAATGTGGTCTATATGGGTCACATATTGTCAAACACATTTTCTTCATTGAGTAGCTTGATGTTTTGGGTTTTAAATCTCATAAAAAATGTCACAGTAGTCAAATTATTTCATATATTACATATATATTCCCTATAATTGTTGTTAATTTCAAAATGAAAAATATATAGAAGTCTCTTCTGGATTATCTGACACTTGTTTTCCATGTTAACATGGACATGAATTGTAAAATGACTTCTATCCTTAGGGTGAAAACAGATAAATTCTAGGTGGAGATATAAAAATCTAAATCATATTTAAAACATATTTACAATACCAATATTATCTTGGGATGATCAAGTGAATATGTCTTCATCAATTTAACAAGTGGTGAGATGGGCCATTGGAAGAATACTTGGACCTAATAAAAGAAGAAAGTAGATGGTTCCAATAGATTTTAATCGAGTGAGATTATTTGTATCTACACATTGGGTAATAGATACAGTATATGATAGTCACATATGAATTAAAATATTGTTAACAAGTATATTTCAAAATATTTCACAGGGTTTGGTATACTTATGACTATCTAATAGAGTGAGGCTTGATATTGTCGCTATTTGGGACTACCACTGG
The DNA here is from genome assembly GCA_963277665.1 of Viscum album. NCBI lineage: Eukaryota > Viridiplantae > Streptophyta > Magnoliopsida > Santalales > Viscaceae > Viscum > Viscum album. The sequence continues at coordinate 830,146,835 of OY728159.1, read as the reverse complement.
AAATTTTTAATGGGAATGATCTATGTTTTAAAATATTTTTTTTATGATACATCTATTAAAAAATGTATTATTTCAATATCTATATATGATACAGATGGATTTATTTTTAAATTTTAGAATAAATTATTTTTCTGTTATGAATATAGTATATTTACAGTAATCCACATTTAAATAGTGATCTTTACATGTTAGATTAAATAAACCAGGTAATGAAACTTGATAATTAGAATAATTCAGATGAATCATTATACACTCAACTATGTCATCACCCACTAGGTTATATGAAAAAACACTTCAAAAATTTACAATAAGATGGATATTTGGATTCATTTGAACTAAAAAAACATAGTGTATGGAATGTATGTTTATAAAGGAAAAGGACCAAAGTTATATTTATTGTAAAATGTGAAAGGGACAAAGTACTTATTGAATTATTTCATAATAATTTTTGTGGACCATTTCCAGTTGAAGAAATGGGTGGGTACATATACTTTACATATTTTATTATATATTTATGAAGATATGTATATTTCTATTCAATGTGGTATAAATAAAATTACTTATATAGGTTCATGGAATATATGTATAAATTTTAGAACTAATACTATAAGAATAATAATAAACGCTACTCATATCTTTGTGTAAAATATCTTAATCAATAATTCCTTGATTATTTATATGAGTTTGGGAATCTATCCCAAATCACTACTCCACATACACCTTAGGGTAATAGAGTAAGAGAAATGTGTAACCACACCTTGTTAGGAATGGTTTGATTAATGATTAGTCATGTGAGTCTTTCATTATACATTGAGGGATACACATTAAAAATTGAGTAATACATACTAAACATAGTTCTAACTAGATCCCCAAATGGTATTCCATCTATCATGACCCATCCCAGAGGGGCCCATGCTGTGACTACCAATCCCACCTCCAATAGGTTTGGAGTTAGTGACTTGCATTGAGAAGGCATATCACTAACATGGGGGGGCGTTTCCTTTGTAACTTTACACACGAACACATCTATAATTCCACAAAAACTAAACAATAAAAATCCATGTAAGATATTCATGAAGACCACTAAGTAAAACATAACCAGGGGCAACATAAAGTAATGTATAGGGTGGAAAAATGGGTCTGGATACTAGGACACCAATAGAATGGAAAAACACAAGTAAATCCCCATGTCCTTTAAGATCTCCCACTAAAATCCATACATTAAGGGTATATGAAGGGTATCTTGATGAAGATTTAGGAGTACACCTTGTATATCTGATCTCACTGAGAAAAGTCTTTTCCTGGTCCTCCTTAGTCTCTATTAAAGTATTTGTCATCTGCACAAGACATGACACAAGTTGGAAAATCTCATATAGGGTTGAGTAAAACAATACTCAGTCGGACATCCTAAAAACTACAATGTAAAAAATCAGAATGAAAATAAAAAATTTACAATAAGCTCTATACATGTATATTCCCATTCATATACCAAGAACATCCTCACATACTCTACTTAGACACTATTAATAATGATGTTCTAACCTCATATCCAGCAATAGGATTCTCATCATTGGTTCCCAAGATAACAAATTAAACTGGGATATCTCACTCAATGAGCTCATCCATCCTAGATGGAACTTGTATGAGACGTACACTCCACCAAGAATAACTATACAATTCCTAATGATACATCTAATAGAAATTTCTCCATCAGGAACATCCTACTAGGTCTACCTCCAGTGCTCAGCACTTGAGGCTCAATAATCACAGTCTTGCGCCCAATGTATGTCTAAGGAATCCCAAGTGGAAAGTACATCCCTCACCACTGTACAGATATGATCGATCCTTATTCTTAACCATCTCACGAAACCTCTACTACCTTTATAAGGAGTGTACCACACCTCAATCCGTCGAGGGATCACTAGCTCCTATCTCGGTATCATTGACATCAAGGGCATGAGACCGCTCTTCGTAAATGTGTCTGACAACTGAGGGAGCTCCAAATCCAATGGAGGAACCACTCCTCGCCACTACCCAAGTCGAGAGACTACAACTCCATAAGTGAGGACCTAATACCTGATCCCATATGAGAGTATTACTTATAATGGTTCAACACCCTGATCCCACAAATGAGTACTACTTAGAAAGGTGAGGGCTCACACCCTTCTTGGTATGGGAGTACTACACAGTGAATGGAGGACCCTTACCCAATTAAGATGGGGGAGTACCAACTCTATTAGTTAATATGTGGAGGACCCACACCTTGGTCCGATAGGGGTGTACTGAATCAGATAATAGTGGACCTTCGTCCTACCTGGTAGGTGAGTACCGACTCTAAGCATATTAGATACGGAGGACCCACACCCTAGTCCCATAGGGGAGTACCGAACCTATGGATATTGGACCCACTCCTTGGTCCCATAGGGGAGTTCCTACTCTTCCGTAACAAACATCTCGGGGAACCTACACCCAAGTACATTAGGGAAGTAATATCCCTATAGTAGGATACCCAATAGAAACAAATCTTCTCCCACCACCTAGGGTGTCCCAACATTGCGAAAAAATGCCGATTTGGTTATAAGCTTTCTTGTACCAGGACGACCTACTCCGAAAACCATTAGGTCACATTAAAACTTTATAAAAACCTTAATTATAGTGACTCATAAGGACCGTCTTTTCGCAATGGTCCTAATGATAAAAATATCCCATTAATTCGACTCTTCATTTGAATGTCATGGGTGTTTTTATTGAAAAAGTGTTGGTGGGGTCCATGTCTGACTCTACCTGACCCAACCCAACCTGCTCCCAGCTGGACCCAACCCAATATTCCATCCCGGCCTACCTGGGCTGGGCCGAGCGGTTTAGTCTTCTAGGACTCCCTATTGCACGGTTCACCCGGTCTGACCCACATCACCCGGGACGTTCTCTTGCAGCACATGGCTCAGTCGCGTTTCGCGTCACCTAGTGTAAGTGGGTGTGCCACACCCACCTCATCCACCCAGTATGTTTATGCAGACCTGGATTCTCACATGCATTCTATTGACCACATACCACTATCTCAATGTGGTGCAGCTGCTTTGCCATCCCACTCCAACACGGTATGTCCCAACTACGGCCTCGTCACCACACGCAGTCAATCCCCCTGTGTTCCTCCTGCCTCCACAGCCACCACCGGCACACCGGTGGGGTCTTCTGATGGCAATTGTACATGTTATAGTGGTATGTTCATAAATCCGGAAGATGTTATAGAATCCTTGGGTTTCCATATTCAATGCAGTGAGCTCAAATCCATGGCACCATACATTCTAGTGCAATGTCATTCGAGCGGTCAAATTATATGAGCTGCCTCGATCTGCAAGCCACTATCATTGTCACACCTCCGTCTTTCCACATCCCACCCAAGTCCATGATAAAATATTATTATGCCATGTAATGAGCATTCAATGATCAATTGATTTGGATGTGTCGATTCAAAATCCCATGAAAGAATGGCCACGACAAATAGTGAATTTGGAGAGAAAAGCACAAGGACTTAAGAGAGGAACAAACCTTGAATGATGTTCATGTCAATATCAATCTGTCACCATCAGAACGACAATAGAATAATACAACATAAATCACAAAAATTAATATCTCATTTAAACCCCTAAAAGACAACTCTCTTCATGCTATACACATGATCCATGAATCAATCCATTTGTCGATGGATTCACAATTTTAGTTGAAAATAAGAATGTGGATAATCAAAATGAAAAAAACTTCCCTACTTAGTGTTTGGATTGGTCGGCATCGGGGTTAGATCTCCTATCCCCAAACCTTAATTCGTTGGATCAACTGATCTCTAATCCGTGTTTTGACATTGATGCACCAATCCATTGGCATTCTTCATAGAGAGATCCTCTATTCTTCTTGTCAGCGAAACTCCAGGGTTATGGAGATAAACCCGGATCCCTGAAGAGAATTTTTTTTAAAAAAAGTATTCATTGGGTCAAAAATATTTTTATTTTAATATATTTTAATTACATTTACATCCAAAAACAACCTTTCACCCTCAAACCCTGCCGATTGAGGTTAGGTCTCGCAGAGGGTAAACTCATTGTTATGAATGCAATTGTACCATCGGATTTTTGATCTAGACATCTCTTTGAATGATATTAATGTTAAATATTTTCCATTTGAGATCTTATAATTAAAAAATAAACATTTTTCAAATATTTATTCTGGGAACAACGTGCCTCATAGTCGTTCTCCGTCTCAGTGCCCAGTATCAGAATTTCCCAAAAATATTTCTAAAAAAAATTGGAAAAAATATGGGTCATATCATTCTCCCTAGCTTAGGTATTTTCATCCCTGAAAAGAAAAATCCTACACTCAAGGGAGGAAAACTAAGTTCCCTATTATGCTCCCATACTATTGAGCCCATCAAGGGTCCATGTACTGCTTACATGAAATTACTCGGAGGAACCAATTGGATATACCAATCTCATATCCAGCATCTTATAGGCCAACACCATGAAACAATGACACGTGTATCTTTAGTTGCGACAAGTGGAAAGGAACCATGCACTACAATCTATCTACTATCATTGGGTCTCATGGCTCACCCCCATGCTAACCTGACATTGATACTAATGGAACTCTATAGTACACATCCACCCTTGGATGAACTATACAATAACCTCCAAAACTGTTACATAGTCACTGTTGAAACTAAATGTGAAGGGGTATTCATGAACAAAATAGTCCTTAACAAGGGAGAATGTTTGATCTTCCTAGGCCCTCATCCTACATCCTCCACCTCCAAAGCATCATGCTAAAATGGAGACACTTCCAGACCCACTAGTGGAATTCCAACCAAGTTTGGATTGTAATCAATCATTCCATACTACGGAAACATCACAGGTATAACTCTTCCACTAAAAAAATGATCCCAAGAAAAATAATTCGAGCAGAAAAAATCCACTAGTAGGGCTAGGATCTTCTTTGGAGCTTCCTAAAAAACCTCACCCAGAATACGAAAGACCCTGGGATTCTCCCACCATACCTAAATATTGGGTTTAATGAACTCCTTTCCCAAAAATCCCTTTGTGAGAGTCCACCTAGTGCCACATGGACTTCCTTCTCACCAACAAGGAAACCCCATTTCATTATCACAGACAAACTGCACCCTTCACCTAAAATAGTCAATCATCGCATGAATGGTAGTATTCCATACCAATAATTACATCATAAGCCCTCAACTCTATGATCAGGAGATCCCAAATCCGACTCTAACCTCCAAGAGTTATGTCACACTATAAGTTATATTGTGTGATTATGGGGTCTCCTCTAATAGGAATCTTTAGGAATGAGGATCAAGTCCACTCTAGGAATGGAACCGCTAAGTATCAAACAAAACATGTGATGGAAGGAGAACAACTATAACCTGCACCCATTATTATGGCAGCAAAAATAAAAGACTTGGGTAAAATCTTGGATATCTCTTGGAGCCTCGGGTTCATAAGACCAGACTATATGTATCTATCAACGCCCATGGCCTCTAGCTTCCAAAGACAGGCATGGACCATCTGGGGGTGATAGGGGAAACACTACAAACTCTCTATCTCTTCCTGCTCTTCAAGTCCGTCGGACTCTCCTGCCATCTCGTGGAACTCCTCCCTAAAGAGGCACTCGAAGTCTGTCCAAGAGAGGGTCGTTGTAAAACCCCAATGTTTTTAAAAAAAGAGTGAATTTCGTGAAAAATATTTTAACTAGATAATTATAACTATCCATTAAAGACAATTGTTTTCTTCTTCTGTGTTTTAAATTTTGAAAAATGGTCATCTACAACTATGTTAATTAATTTATTTGGAGTCTGATGGAACTAACTTGTTTTTTTGGGAAAAGTAATACACCATTATGAATAATAATATGAATGGTAATTTAATACTAATTAATAGTAATTTGTATTATTATTTTATTTTTTTAATTAATTAAGATAGTTACATTCGGTTAATTTTTAAATGTGATATAAAAGCTGTTTTAGAATTAAAATTGTTAATTTTTCAATTAAGTGGGATTTTATATAAAAATTAAATTAATAATATTTCAAAAATTATTTCTGAAAAATGGAGTTCATTTTTTAATTCTACAAATCTAAAAATGGATAGGGTAAATTTTTGGGACTTTTCTTAAATATTTTAATTTTTAGTGAAAAGTAAAAAAATAGTTTTGTGTTTTCGGTAAGTTTAATGTCATCTTTAATAATGTAACATTGATGTAATATTTATGGTTGAATCTTTTATAGTAAAATAAGATATGTTTTGTCCTTTTTGGATAATAAAATTGGAAAATACCATGGGAAATCCCATGGTTGTTCAAATACCACTAATAAGGTGTCCCTTGAAATCATTAAAATATTCCCTCAATTTTGCTATAAATACCAACCCATTCCTTCATTCCATTCATTCCAAATTTCTCCTCAATGAAGATTTGGAATTATTACCTTCAAATTAGTACTCCCAAGGTTTCTTAAATCTCCCAATGTCCCAAAATTCATGACTTAGGAGTTACTCTAAAAGATAAGATAATTATCAACTTCTTTATTTTTCCATTCATGTTCTCTTTTATGTGGTATACCTTTCAAGATTCTAAACCATTTTCTTATTTAAATTTTATCCTTTCTCTATACATTATTTTGATACATTGTTTGATTTTTCCCCCATTTTACCCTCTTTTAATATTTTCTAAAACCATGTTTCATATTCGTTAGGCTACCTAATTTTCGCAAGGGATTTCTCAACGATTATTTTTTTTAATTTCCATTCTATTCTTATCATTTCCTAAGATCCCTTTATCTAAGAGGAATGAATGATCTAGTATCTTAGATATTATGGATTTCATCCTATTTATGTAATATTCACCATTATACTTCCTCTTCTCTCCCACTTATTCAAGAAATTAAAACATTGTATGTGATGTAACGATTTACCATCTTTGTGGACGATGTGATTTCAATTTCTCTTACATCAATCAATGATGATCATGAAACAATTTTTATTGTTGAAAAAAATTATAATATATTAATTATATCTTATATAAGGTTCTAGAAACATTTTTTAGACGTTGGATTAATTTATAAATCAAAATGAGTTCATAAAAATCGAATAATCACTAAAATGCCTTAAACAAAAATCAATAATGTTTTACCGTAGGAATCATCCTAATTTCAGAATTAAAAATTAAAAATTGAATAATATATGGTTCTGGAAATATTTAAATTCTATTCTATTCCAATTTTGTAGTTTCACATCCAATCAACAAGAATATCCATCATGAAATAATCATGGAAACCAAGTAAAGAACGCACTCGACACCATGTAAATAACAAAATATTACTAATGATGTGTCAAATGATGTTGTAAAATGATCATATAAGGTGTTATAAACATTAACATGTTTCACTAAAATATTAATAAGACTATTTTAACCATTATATAGGTGTTTTGAACACTTTTGAAGTAAGAACAACCCTAAATAAGGGAATTCTTAACCCAATTTCCATTCGTTGGGTTAACCTTCTTCTTTATGAATTATGTGGTATTATGATTACTAGTGTTATTTTTTTTATTAAATTATGTTTTACTATGTTTATTTATAGTGTATACACTTATCTATTCCATTCTATAAATTCACACTTCAATTAAATTTTACATGACTTTCTTTTTAAAATCCTTTTGTTACTCCATTAAATAATTTTCAAAAACATTGTTTTTTATATGTATATGGAATGGGTGGTTTCTTCGAATTTTAAATATACTTTATTACCGTGATATGATCCTTGTAAATTATTTATGTCAGGTTTATCCCATTATAACTCCAGATATGTTGGGTTGAGCCCATTATATCTCAAGATATGTTTGGTTGAGCCCATTATAGCTCAATATATGACGGGTGAGTCCCATTATTGCTCTCCAATGCATTGGGTACTCCAGAGATGGAAGTTAACCAAAATGTTATTTCATAATTAAGGGTAAATTTAAGAGTGATAAGATAAATATTTCTCAATGAAACTACATGATATTTCCATGTATATGAGTTTTTAGGATTATGGGTTTTATCAGTTTTTATGTTATCACATGACAACATTTTATTTCTTTATATAACTTACTGAGTTTGATACTCATCCCATGTATATAAAATGTTTTTCACAGGATATGAGGATGGGTAAGATAAATAAGGGATTCATGATGTAGGATATGGAGTGTTGATACAGAAATCATGTTTTATGTTTTAATTTTTTATATTTTGAAAATAAAGGATATTGTATTGGTAGCTTCATCATGTATTAATTTGGTCTGTCATGTATGTTAGATAGGAAAATTCTCTAAAACTATCAACCCAATAACATCCTTAATGTTTTATAATGTATCATCCTATGTAAAATTAATTATTAATTAACATTTTACTATCAGGTCCTTATAGTTGATATCAAATGATTTTTTAAATAACTTTAGGGGTTGGGATGATATTTAAAGAATTCCATAACAGATTTTTACACTATGGTAATTTGAAATGTAATATAATTTAAGGATTAATATGTTTCATGACCTATGTAATGTCTATACAGAATAGTTTTTCATAGATGAAACAGGGAAGCTGAAGTAGGATGGTGCCAAGAGGCTGATGTATGTCCGAATCTGCAGCCTGAAATGGTTGGAATCAAAACTTGGCAGTTTGTGACAAAAATGGCTCAGTTGACTCCTGAAATAAATGGGGGAGGTATCAATGCTATAGAGTAACATGATCTACCATGAAGAAACATGTCTTTTGAAGATCATTTTTTGAAGAAACATCCTCTAGAATTCAGTGGAACCGCGGATCCAGTGATAGAGGTAGGACGGATCAATTATCTAGAAAAGATATTTGATGTCATGGGATGTTGGGAACCTCAAAGGGTAATATTATCCATTTATCATTTTTTTATTGATGCTAATAAATGGTTTACTCTGATTAAGAATACTATATAAATATATGATCTTGATAGTTTGGAATGGGATGATATTAAGAGTCTTTCTCTAGAAAAATATTTTCACAAAACTATTTGACTAAGAATTGACAAACAATTATTGGAAATGAAGCTTAAAAATGACGATTCTATGGAAACATATGAAGAAAATTTTAAAAGATTAGCCAGGTATGTACCAGATTTTACAAGGTATTTTAAATGTAAAATTAATAGATTTTACTCTAGTTAGAAACCGTTTGTTCAAATAGATTTTTCTTCACCAGATTTTATGAGCTATGAGATGTTTTTTCATTGTGCTGAAAAAAATGAGATGGATTTTTCATACACATATGTTTCTCATGATGGAAAGAATAAGAAGTGTTCAGGTTTTTAGAAAATGGGGAAGAACTTGTCAAAGATGTATGGATATAAGAAAATTAATTTTACTTCTTGTGAAAAGTGTGGTAAAAGGAATCCTAGTAAATGTCTTGTAAATTCATTGAAATTCAACCAATTTGGAACGTTTGGACACATGTCTCATGAGTTCTTGGAAATCAATCCAAAAATTAATGAGAATACGATGGTGAGATGCTTTAACTGTAAGGAATTGGGTAATTTTCTTAATATTTGTCTGAAGCAAATTACTCAATAAGGGAATCAGTATGATTGGAAGCATAAGGGTTTAGTAAAAACTTTTGAAAACACTTCAGTAGATGTTTATCCATAAAATATTGTGGTATCAGGTACATTTCTTGTTTTTACAGATTTCTCAAATGCATTGTTTGATTCATGTTCTACACATTTTTTTATTTTAGATAAAATTTCATGAAAATTGTGAATTTAACCTCATGAAATGAAACTAGATATCATGGTAAAAACCCCAAGAAGAAATATTGTGGCAAAAAAAATTCTATTAATCTTCTTATAATTGTTTGTGGAAAGAGTTTACCAACAAACCATGTTTTTTTCTTCTAGTAGAGTTTGATGTTATTCTGGGTATGGATTGGATTTATTTTTACCATGATAAGATAGATTACGGAGAAAAATAAGTTATTTTTTAGAATGAATTTCAGTATGTGTATAAGAATTAAAGAATACCATTAATAAAATATCAAGAAGATAAGAAACTTATAAAGGATGTAAATGAATGTTATCTTGCACGTATTTGTGAAGATAAGGGGACTATCTAGAATAATGATGAACTAGTTTTAAATGAGTACTTGGATATTTTTTCTGATGATTTTCCAGGTTTTATTCCTAATAAACTGGTTGAGTTTACTGTTAACTTAGTTCCTGATGCAAATAAAATTTCTAAACCCCCTTATCGAATGGCTCAAATGATTCTCCTGGAATTACAGAGGTAGTTTCATGAATTATTTGATAAATCCTTCATCCGACCTAAAACATCACCATTAGGCCCTCATGTCTAGTTTGTTATGAAAAAAGATGTTTCAATGAGAATTTTCATCGATTATAGATCCTTGAATAACATTATTGTTAAAAAAAGTATCCTTTTTCTCATATCAATTATTTTTTTGATCAACTCCAGGGAGAATAGAATTTTTTGAAGTTTGACCTGATGTCGGGGTACCATTAGTTGAATATAAAGGATAAAGATATCCCTAAGACTTCATTCCATACTAAATATAGTCTTTATGAATTTTTAGTTATCTATTTTGGGTAATCTAATGCACCTGCTGTATTCCATGATCTTATGAGTAGAATATTTAATGAGTTCTTAGATAAAATTTTGGTTGTGTTTATTTATGACATTTTGGTATATTCTAGAAGTAAAGAGTTTCATGAACTACATCTAAGGGTTGTTTTTTATACCATAAAAGAAAAAAATATATATCGAAAATTCATAAAGTGTGATTTCTTGTTGCAACATATTTTTTTCTTGGAAAATTTATATATAAGGATGGAATAAAAGTTGATCCTGCCCAAAAAAAAGTGGATAATTAATGGCCAAGACCTACAAATGTTACATATATTCATAGTGTTCTAGGATTAGCAGGTTATTTTTTATGTTTAGTTAAAAACCTTGCATGCTTCTCTAGACTGCTATCAATGTTAATAAGAAAAGGGGTTAATATTGTTTGGACAGAAGTATGTGAAGTTTGTTTTTTAGGAATAGAAGAAGTGATTGGTGAATTTTATCATTTTTTATGTACCTTCCGAAAATGGTGAGTTTTTCATTTAAAGTGATACTTAATTGAATGGAAATGTTTGTTTTCTAATGTATAATGATCAGGTTATTACTTATGATTCTTGACAACTAAAATCTCATTAGTAAATTATCCCACACGTGATTTGGAATTGACAGTTGTGGTTTTTTCTTTGAAAATTTTGAGTCATCATTTATATATTCCCAAATATAAATATAAACTAACCATAATAGTCTAATGTATATATTTATGATAATGAATTGAACATGAGGTATATAAGATAGATTGAACTGAAAAAGTATTATAATTACATGATCAATTACCATCTAGGAATAGAAAACAAAATGGTAGATGCCTTCAGTCGAAAACATCCTGCATTATTAACCATAATATGTTTGGACCATGATCCCTTGGTTAATGATTTGATGAATTTTGGATTATAATTTGTTGGTACATGAAATACATCTATTTTGTATCCGGTTTTAGTGTAGTGATTGTTATCAGACAAAATTAAGAAACTAAAGAAGGAAGGTCATGATCTACAGAAAAGGTTGAATTGGATAAAAAGGGTATTTTTTCAGAATTTAACCTTGATACAGATAATGTTTTATGATTTGGAAAAAGTTTGGGGGTGCCTTGTGATTCCTAATTGAAGATATATTTGTTGGGTTATGTTCATAGTTATAAATTTTCAGTTTTTCCTAGATATACTAAGGTGTATACAGACCTTTGGGGGTATTACTAATGAGATGGAATGAAATGGGATATTGCATAATTTACTATGAAATTTTTGAAATGTCAACAGGTTAAAGGAGAGTGGTTTTTACTGAAGAGGATACTTCAGTCTTCGCCAATTCCAGAGTGGAAATGGAAGAATATATCCATTGACATTGTGGGGGGACTAACTATGACATCTCGACATAATAATGTGATTTTGGTTATTGTTGATCAGATAAAAAAATGTTCACATTTCCTTTCAATTTCAGATATAATCTCATTGGATCAACTTTATCAATTGTATCTCAAAGAGATTGTTAGGTTATATGAAGTTCCTATTTCCATTGTATTTGACCAAGATCTCATGTTCACTTATAACTTTTGGAAGGGGATTCAGAAGTCGTTGGGCACAAAATTAAATTTTAGTACTACTTTTCATCCTCAATCAAATGGGTAGTCAGAATGAACAATTCATAATATGGAGCACATATATCAAACTAGTTCAATGAACTGCTAGGAAATTTGGGATCAAATTCTTTCTTTAGTTGAGTTTTCTTATAATAACATTTTTCATTCCAATATAGAGATGGAACCTTTTGAGGCATTGTATATGAAGCAGTGTCGAACTCTAGATTTTTTAAATGAAGTCAGAGAAAGGAAGTTGATGGGACCAGAATTAGTAGAGGAAGTGGATGAGAAAGTGAATATGATCGAGCATCACGTGAGGATAGCTCAGAGCATGCAAGAAAATTTATACAGATAACATAAAGAAATACTTATCATTTGAGGTAAGTGATCATGTTTTCTTTAAAATATCTCCTTGGAAAAATGTGATGCATTTTGGCATGAAAGGAATTCTAAGTCCTTGATTCATCGGTCCTTTTAAAATTCTAGAGAAAGTTAGACCAGTTGCATACTGAGTAACATTTCCTCTGAGTTTATCTAAGGTTCATAATGTTTTTCATGTTTTGATGTTGGGGACTATGTGCTAGATCCATCTCATTTCTTGAGGTAAGAAGTAGTTCAACTGGATGAGAACCTTTCTTATGAAGTGACACCAGTTCAGATTTTTCATCTAAGGGAACAGGTACTGAGGAATAAGGCAATCCACCAAGTAATGGTTTTATTGAGAGACCACATGGTTGAATAAGAAACATCGGAATCTGAAAATGCTATGAGGTAAAGGTACCCTCATTGTTTAATGAGTAAATAAAATTATGAGGATGCAATTTCTAAAATGTGAGGATAATGTAACACCCCAAGGCTATAAAAAATAAATAAATTGCATGAAAAAATATTTTTAAGTAGATATTTATTAAAAGCCTTTAAACATTATTTTTTATTCTTCTATGTTTTGAATTTTGAAAATTGGTCATCTACAACTATGTTCAGTATATTTTTCAAAGTCTGATGGAACTAACCGGTTTTTTTTGTGAATTATAACGAAATTTTATGAATAGTAATATGAATAGTAACATGACCATAATGAATAGTATATTTTATTTTTATTTTATTTTCATAAGTCTTTAAGATAATGACATCTTGGTTAATTTTTCATTGTGATATAAAAGTAGTTATAAAATTGAAATTTTGAATTTTTGAATTAGGAATGATTTTATTTAAAAATTAAATTAATAATATTTACAAAAACAATTTCAATTTTTTTCATTTTTGTTTTTTATATGTTGAAAATTGGTTAGGGTGAATTTTTGGAAACACTTCTGAAATAGTTGAAGTTTTGGTGAATAGTTAAAATACCGTATTGTGTTTTCTGTAAGAATAATTACATCTATAATTATGTAATAATGATATAATAAATATATTCAACTTGTTCAAAGTAAAAGAAAAAATTAGGTGTCCCATGTTTCTAATTTCATGGGAAAATACCATTGTAAGGCATATGGTTTTGCAAATACAACTAATCTGGTGTCCCTTATAAATTATTAAAACATTCCCTCAATTTTTCTATAAATACCAACCCATTCATCATTACATTCATCCCAGATTCCTATATAATGAATATATGGCCTTAATACCTCCCTTGTAATCCTCCCAAGGGGTCCTTAAGCTCCCACGGTCCCAAACTTCACGTCTTAGGAGTTACTTTACAAGGTAAGAGAATTCTAAACTTTTTTCTTTTTTCCATTCATTTTCTCTTTTATGTGGTATAACATTAAAGTTTCCATAACATGTTATTGTTTCCATTTTATCCTTAATATAAACTTTATTATAATTCATTTATGGATGGGTGACCCCTATCCCTCCCCTTTTAATGTTTTCTTAGACCATGTTGCAAAGCCGTTAGGCTGCCTAATCTTCATAATGGATTTCTCAAATATTCTTCTATTTTGAGTTCCTTTCTCTTCTTATTATTTCTAAATATCCCATTATCCAAGATAGATGAATTATCCATTAAATTACATATTCTAGATTTCCTCACTTTTAGGTAATATTCAGCATTATACTTCTTCTCCTCTTCCACATATTCATGAAATTAAAACACCATTTGTATTGTGTCGATTTTCCGACATCACGTGGGATATGATTTCAATTTCTTTTACTTCGTTCATGTCTTGTAATAAAATCATAATTATTGTTGAACTTGATTATAATTTATATATTATATCTTATATATGGTTCGGGAATCATTTTGAACACATGTGATTAATTTATAATACAAAATAATTTCATAATGATCGAAGAATTGCTAAAATGACCTAAACTAATATCAGTAAGTTTTTAACTTATCAATCATCCTAATTTTAGAACTCAAAATGATAAATGGTATAATGTATGATTCTGTAAATATTTAAATATCAATCCATTCCAAATCGATATTTTCATTTCCAATCGTCAAGAATATTCATCATGAACTGATCATGGAAACCATGTAATGAATGCACCCGACATAATGTAAATAACAAAATATTACTAATGAATGTGTTGAATTATGTTGTAAAATGATCATATAAGGTGTTATAAAAATTAATATGTTTAATTATAATATTAATAACCCACTTTTAACCATTATACAGGGGGTTTAAACACTTTTTAAGTATGAACAACCCAATTTATGGGAATTCTCAACCTAGTTTCCATTATTTGGGTTAACCTTCCTCATTATTCATTATGTGGTATTAAGATTACTGGTGTGATTATTTTTTGTTTATATTATGTCTCACTAATTGTATTTATAGTTTATACACACATCTTTTCTATTCTATTAATTCTAACTCCAATTAAATTTTTCGGGACTTTCTTTTTAAAATCCTTTTAAACTCAAATTAATAAATTTCAAAAGGATTGTTTTTAATATGTATATGGAATCATTTGTTTTTTATGATCTTAAGGATACTTTATTACCATAATATGTTCCTTGGAAATTATTTATGTTTGGTTGAGCCCATTATATCTTAATATATGTTGGGTTGATCCCATTGTATCTGAAGATATGTTTGGTTGGGCCTATTAAAGCTCAAGATATGACGAGTGAGCCCCAATATATCTCCCCAATGCATTGGGTACTCTGGGGATATAAGTTGACCAAAATGTTATTTTATGTTAAGGGTGAATGTAAGAGTGATATGGTAAATATGTCCCAAGGAAACTACACGATGTTTCTTTGCAAATGAGTTTTTATGAGTATGGGTTTTTTTGGTTTTTATGTTATCACTAGACTAATACTTTCTTTCATTATATATATTACTGAGTTTTTTACTCATCCCACTTTTTGAAATGTTTTTCACAGAAAATAAGGATGAGTAAGTGAAATAAGGGAGTAGTGATGTTGGATATGGAATGTTGTTAAAGAAATCATGTTTTATGTTTTAATTTTTTATCTTTTGAAAAAAATGATATTGTTTTAATAGTATCCTCTGGTATGAATGTGGTATGTCAAGTATACAAGATATCCTAATTCTTTAAAACACTAAACCCAAAAATATCTTCAATATGTTATAATGTATGTTCAAGTGTAAAATTTAATATTAAGTAACGTTTTAAGGTCGGGTCCTTATTGTCGCATCCTCACATGCCTAAATCACTAATATCTATCATAATCTAACTGAGCCCTGGAAAAGCTCATGGATATGAATTCTATATGGTCGAGTGGTTTCTTAAAATGGAGGAATACATGTGTGAATGCTTCAATATAATCCTCAGCTACATGAGGATCTTTCTCCCCTAGGAACCTAGAAGGTCACTTCCTCTATAAAAAATGAATCACACTAAGCCTACGTGCATCCTCTATAGAGAGAACTAGTAGAAAATGCTGATCAACAGGTGGTGGAATCATTGGGGCACCACCCAGAGGAAATGACTCAGAACCAATGCCCTAAACTGAAGCCTCATTATGGGGAGAATCATCATCATGATTAGGCTATAGAATCATATCTGGATTTCATCATAGATGAATACTGAAATGGATCAAGATTAATCATGGGTAATATATTATATCTCGAGTTCTAACTCAAGAAGGACATGGAAAATAGAAAACATTCCATTATGATGCTTGTACCATTTATTTCATAGTGACTAGTGTCCTATTGTACCGAATCGAAAAGTAGGATATCAGAGTCCCATGTAAAGGATACGTTGGTCGTCGCACCAACACTAAAACCTCTGGCCTGAGTACCAAACTCAAAACATGTTAACACTACCGTTGTGTAGCCTAAACCAATCTCACAAACTCTCGATCCCACTTTGAAAATGAACCACCTATGATACCACATTATCATGACCCATCCAAGAGGGTCACATGCCGCGACTCCCCAAGCCTGCCTCCATTAGGTTGGGGTTGGTGACTAGCACTGAGTAGGCGTATAACTTACATGGGAGGCATTGACTTTGTACCTGTACACACATACACATATATAATCCCTCAACAACTGTAATTTTAAAAAGCTAAAGAATCTATCTATAAGGGTCACTATGTAAAACACAATCAGAGTTCAATATAAATTAAATTATATGGTGGAAAATTGGGCTAGTATACTATCCCACTAAAAGAAAGACAAAACACAAGTAAATCCCTATGTCCCTTAAGCTCATCCACTAAAAACCTTACCTAAAGGGTAGGTGAAGGGTAGCTCCCTGAATTCATAAGAGTACGCATCATCTTCCTGATCTCACAAAGCTCCAAATGATCCTTGTACTCCATGGACTTTGTCAAAGAATCAGTCATCTACACAAGACAAGACATGTTTAGGAAAAGTCCTGAAGGGGTGCATAAAACAAAACTCATTAGGACACCCTGAAAACAACAAACAGAAAACAACAAAGAAAAAACACAAGGTATAGCCAGGTCTACATAGGTATATTCCCATACATATACAAAGATCATTAAGATATACTCTTCTAAGATACTAAAAATCATGAGGTTACAACCTCAATTCCATCAATAGGATTCTCATCGCAGGTTCACAAGGAAACATAGAAAACTAGAAGATCACACTCTACGAGCTCAAACATACTAAATGGATATTATTCAAGAGGCACACTCCATCGGGAACAAATCAATAATTCCTAATCATACTTTTGAGATAATATGATATATTGAGAACATCCTACTAGGTCCATCTCGAGTTATCAGTGCCATAGGTTCAATCATCACTGTCTTTCACCCAATGTAAGACAAAAGAAACCCAAGTGGAGAGGCCCACCCTCACCACTGTACACAAATGAGGGATCTATACTCCTAAAAATCTCATAAAACCTATAACACTCTTATAAGGACTATCCCACGCCGCATTCTTTCATTGGATAAAAATATCATATCTAGGAATCATTTGCATCTACTTGATGGGACCGCTCCATGTGACTGTGTCTGACAGCCGAGGGAGATCCAACTCCAATTGAGGACTCCCTCCCCACTTCTACTCAGGATGGGGGAGTGAAACTCTATAAGTAATGTCCCAAAACATTATCCTATATGGTATTATGGGTCATTAAGTGAATACACCTTGATCTTACATATATGTACTAATTCTAATGTTGAAGACCTACACCCTACCCGGTAGGGGAGTACTACACAGTGACTAGAGGACCAACACCCAGGTACAACAAGGGAGTACAGACTCGGTCAGTTCCTGTGTGGAGTACCATTCCCTGGTCTAAATAGAGACTACCAACTCCTATGATAGAGTACTCACACTCTACTCAGTAAGAGAGTACTGACTCAATGCATGATAGATATGGAGGACATACACGCTAGTCCAATAGGGGAGTACCGACTCTACGGATAGAGGACCTGATCCTTGGTCCCAAAGAATATTACATACTCTTCCTTCACAAACATCTTGGGGAACCCCCACCCTATTCCACTAGGAGAGTAAAACTATCAGAGGCAGCTACCCAAAAGAAAAAAACCCACTCCCACGACATCGTGAGTCCCAACATTATGAAACTTGTTGATTCATATTCAAGCATGATTGTACTGGAAGGACCTACTCCTCAAAGCATTAGGTCACCTATTGAATGACACAAAACTAACTTATATTAACTCAAAAGGATCGCATCATCACAAGGGTCTCAATTCCACAAATTAATCGTCAATCGGGCTCTCTGTTTGAAAGTTCTGGGAAATTTTTGAAAAGCGGGTGGTTGTGTCAAGGTCTAACTCGGTCATAGCGACCCGAATGAACACAACCCTTGGTCTACCAACCAGACCTAGATAGAATGGGCTTGGCCTGATCCACATGACCCACCTTCCCTTTATGGGTTGAGCATTTTATCCCACTTGGCTGCCATGCGGCCCGGTTCACCATGTTCGGCCCGTATCACACAAGTCGGTCTCATCCAGCACGAGGACTAGACACATGCCATGTCACGTGGTGGCACTCCCGCCTCATCCAACCCATCTTCTTACAAGGAAAATGATTGATTATTACACACATCATGTTGACCACGTTCCACCGAGTCGATGTGGCACAACCATGGCCCACCCTGGCCAAGTCTCTATCACCACCAGCAGTCAGGCCACCACAGGTTCCTCCATCCACCGCTGTGGGAGGCCAACTTCCACCGCACCAACATGTTTCTTCTATTGGAACAAAATCACCTATGGGTACTTCTGTGGGAAACCGAACATGCTTTGGTGTTCTATTATGTGATTTGGAAGATATTCTAGAATCCTCGGGTTTCCATATTCACTTCATTGGGATCGAATCCATACCATGATCCATCTTGATGTAATGTCGTTCGACCAGTGATATTTGATGCACCACCTCAATCCATTTTCCACCTTCATAGTCACACCTCTATCGTGCCACATCCACCCATGTCTGTGATATTGGATATTTGCGCCATGAAATGAGAGTGCAACGATCAACTGATAGGGATGTGTCGAGATATGGGCCAAACAAATAATTCCCATGACGAATTATGAATTAGGGGAGAAAAGAACAATGAACAAACGGATGAATGATCCATGATCGATTTTTTGGGTCAATCATGATCCATCTTCATTTGAATTAAAATAGAATAAATAAAAAGTAATCACTAAGATTAATCTCTCAATACAACCCTTCAAAGATAGATCCCTTCACACAATATGCAAGATCCCTTAATCAATCTGTTTGTCGATTGACTCATTTTTTATGTAGAAAATAATATTGGTGAAAATTCACAAAGAAAACAACCACCCTAACTAGATCTTGGATAGGTCGGCATTAGGGTTTTCCTGTTGATCGTAGATCCTTGATTTATTATATCCACTACTCATTGATCTGCGTTTTGACATCGATCTACCAATACATTGGCATTATTCTTCGAGAGAGCTTCTCCTCTTTATTTGAGGGAATCTCTAAGGTTATGGAGATAACGCCGAATCTCTAAAAATAATTTGTTAAAAATGAAAGTATATGTTGTGTCAAAAAAAATATTAAAAAATATTTTAATGTCGTTTACATCCAAAAACTAACTTTCACCCTTGACCCCCACCAGTCAAGGTTTGGTCTCTCCTAGAGTAAAAACACTCTTCTGAATGCTAGGTGCCTTAGGATTTATGATCTTGGTATCAATTTGAAAGATATTAATGTTCAAAATTCGTCACCTAATAACTTTTAATTAAAAACTAAACATTATTCAAAGATTTATGCAAGGCACACTGGGCCTTAGAATCGCACCTCGTCTAAATGCCCGTTCTTAGAATTTTCCCAAATAATTTCTAAAAATAAATTGAGAAAAAATCAATTTCTTTATACTATATTTGATTTGGTATAGAATAAAAACATGTTTTTAAAAATACTAGTGTTGGTATTGAAGCATTTTTTAAGGGATTTTCTAGAAACAAAATTCCACACCAAGGTGCTATGGTAATCTTTATAAGGTATCCTATGTGAACTAATGAATACTATATATAAAATAATACAAAAAGTTACTTTTTATTAATATATTTTCCACCATAACTGAATGGGATCACATCTCTAAAGTAGAATATGGATCAAGGTAGACTCCAATGATGGCCATGTTAATGATATATAGGATTTGGCACAAGAAACGATTCAAAATATCCCCATGGAAGGTAATATTACAGGGAAACAGGTATTTCATAAGAGTATAACAGAGGTTAAATAACCTAAAAGATATGGTTTCTCATATCCAATGATGGAGAATCACAATTAGTTGATAATAATGATCCTCTACCAATCAATGAAGTAGTAAGTGGCATAGATATTTCTAAATGGAATGACTCTATGAATTATGAAATGGATTCCATGTAGCAAAACCAAGTCTAGATTTTTTTAAATCCACCAAAAGGCATAAATCCCATTGATTGTATATGGGTATTCAAGAATACCCGAGATGTGGATAATCAATTCAGTACTTCTTAGGCGTGACAGATTGAAAAAGGGTTCAATAAGTTTTAAGGCATAGAGTTTTAGAAAACCTTTTAAACATTTTTATTCTAAAAAAATCATAATTATACATGCTGTAGTGGTTTAAATTGACTATGGGATTTGGATAATAAATGTTAGAATTGTTTTCCTTAATGAGAACCTTCATGTAAATTTATATATGACACAACCAAAAGGGTTTGTGACTCCAAAGGATGAAAAAAAGTTATGAAATTTTCAAATATACATTACTGGATTAAATAAAGAATATATGTTATTGATAATTTAATTTGATGAAACCGTAATAGTATTTTTTCATAAAAATGGAATGGAAGGATATTTTATATTAACTCTTTAGGTGGAGTCCGGTTATTTTCCTAAAATTTTATGAACCATACTACATATTAGAAACAAAATAATTGTCCTATTGTCTGTTAAAGCTTAGTTAAGAATGTGATTCTAAACGAGGAACTTAGGTGAAGAAGCATATGTTATTAGGATCATAATCTACCATGATAGATCCAAGTGTCTAATTGGTTTATGTCAGAGTAGATATATTGACAATATTCTAAATAGATATAGAATAGAAAAATGTGTGAGTATATAAATTCTAGTGTCATAGGGAACTCATCATTCCAAAAAAAATGTTCCCACAAACATATGAAAAGATAATGGATTGAAATGAATCTTTCTGTGTCATATATTGGGTTATTTGGGACGAGACGAGGAACTAGTTAATAGAGGAAATTTATATGCTTGTTTTAAAATACACTAAGATGATCTAAAATCATAGTTTGGATAAATATCCTCTATTAATGGATGTGTTTTGATCAAGAAGAGATTATAGAAATCTATGGTTAATTTTTTTGGTATCAATAAAATTAGTTTGAATAGGAAAATTCATCTAAGAGCATGAAGTGGGTCCTAGGATTAATTAACGTCTCACATTTTATTATGTTAATATTTCAGTGGTAGATCTTGAGAAGGATCCAATGTATCATCAACTAAAAAAACATACTTCATATGTATCATCTCTAGAGGGATATTTCTTAATTATTTGATGTAACTGAAAGAAGAGACTTCGTGGAATACAATGAGGAAAATTCCTTGACTAAATCCATGATTTTTAAAAACATTATCATCGTGTGAATTATAATTCATATATTTTTGTCAAAAGTTTCCTCTAGTCTTAGTGGGGGTCTATTGGAGTGGTGTTCTATAATCAATTATTTATTCAACAGATTACAAGTATATTCAATGAATTTAATATTAATTATACATTTTATTACATTAAATTTATCTTTATACATGACTTCACCATAATTATGTCCTTGATTATTTTTCACCTTGATATGGTCATAGAATTTATCCTCTATTATGAGAACTATTAAATTCCATGATGATATTAATTAATATATTTCGATGATTAGGTAAAATTATATGATGAGACACGTATAATTTATACTATTAGGTGTGTGTAATCATAAGTAGATTATAATTCTTCTCATGATGATCACATTTGGAAGTTTCTATGATGGAAAAGTTTGATAACAGACACACTTATTAGAGTTCTTTGGGATTAGGGGTCATTGGATACTCTTATTTTTGGGTGTGTATAATAGTCCTTAGAATTTAATATTATTATTAATTAATGTCATGAATCATTGTTTCGTTCTGGTTTTCTTTCAGCCACAAAACGCCCAATGGCTCCATATCCAATGATTGATGGGCCTGCTTTCCAATGGCAGGCATTCGCCGGATGGTCTGACCATCAACTCTTAAGAACTCACATTGGTCGAGAGGATGGGAGGTCAGGCTCATCAGACCCTTTTTGAGGGGTATTATTGCCTATTCTAGGACTCTCTTATAGATTTAAGACTAATTTATATGTTCGTGAATCATTGGTTTATACCCAAACATAGTATCCATGGATTTAACCTTGGTGGGAAACGATCAACTAGACGCAGGGGTTCTGAATCATTTTTGCCCGAGGTTTACCATACCTCATTGGATTAATGACCCCGAGGGGTTGGAACTCGCTTGAGGCGGCACCAGGAATGGCGTGGTGAACCGATGTGGAGATGATCAGATCGACCAGTTGTTGGGCTTGAACTTCAGGGCGGCTTCCTACATACCCTGTCTAGGAGGAAGGGATCAAAGTACACATAGTTCCCATAGGTGTCGGGGAACCGATGTGAAGAGAGACCATGTGGTACGATGGGTGGTGGGCTTGAACCTCATGGAGGCTTCCCACGTACCCTGTCTAGGAGGCAGGGATCAAAGTCCACGTAGATCGAAAATAGCTTGGGGCTTACGCTCTGGGGCGTCCCAGAATGATGGATTGGAGCTTACACTCTAAAGATGCCTGTAGGAGGATGTCATGGTTGATTATTACTCTAAGACCACATGAGTCATGATCAGTTTGAGAAACAAGAGGCAGCAGAGACCAGAGGATCACGTCGAAAAAGGTGCGTTCGTGAGAAGCAGAGTGGGGCTTACGCATGAGGGCGGCCCAGGGTGATGGATTTGGGCTTACACTATGAGGAGGCTCAGACGATTAGGGCTTACTCCGAGATGGATGCCTGGGGTGAAAAAGCCTAGTGGGTGAGGAAAAGGGGGTGCTTCTGTGCCCATATCATCTCTTGAAATGCATAAGGGCTTCCTTCTGATGGATATTTTACCATCTCCGAGGAACCCTCAATAAGTGGATGGGCGTAAAGAGGATTCATGAGCTCAGACTCCACATTACCATGGGAATGTGAACCCAGGAATGCTTCGGGAATCTGCTCAAGGGTCGGGGAAACCCCTTTGCCCTTGTTTACCATGGGTATGTGAACTCAAAATGGCACGCTGATGCGTTTGAAAGTTATACCATGCAGATCTGGTGGCTCTAGTGGAGGCCTCGGCTCGGGGCTGACTAATAGGCCAATGAGGGAATCGCGGAGGACCTGGCTGGATCAGCAGGATTTTACCTGCCTCTGTAAATGATAACACCATAGTATTTGGCAAGCCACCAAGAGGTATGGGTGGTGGCGCCCTTCACATGGGGAAGTGCCACGTGGCTGGAGAATCTGTCCGCGAACCAGGGTGGTCCACGGACTGATTGGCATCCCGTGAACCAGGGTGGTTCGCGGCTTCAGGTTCAATCCGCGAACTAGGGTGGTTCGTGGCATAGGGATCAATCCGCGAACTAGTGTGGTTCGTAGCTTCATGTTCAATCTGAGAACCAGGGTGGTTCGCGAAGGGTTCCAGGCGGGCTGCGGCGGCCAAGGGCAGCACTGATTGGAGGCTCGTCGGTCGGGGCTTCACCCGCGTAGGAGGGTGCTACATGGTGCGATGGATGGGAAAAGAGGCATAAACTCCCTGGTCCATGGGGAAGTCATCCACGGAAGGGGTATGGTTCACGGTTCTCTTTTATTTTGTTCGCGGTTCACCAAATTATTATGCATTTTCCAATTCCTTCTTAATTCATATACCTGTTGTGGTTCTCAAATGGGAATTTCACTATTTGCAAAATCTGAAGCCTTCCTTCAACCGATCTCCTTCCGAATCTCCACTCCCTCTGAATTTGATTCCAGTTCTTCGATCCTCTCTTCTTCTTTCCCCCTTGGTCTCCTATTATAGACTGTGGAAAGGAATATATCTGTGGCCACACGACACCTTTTGCGGAGGCCCATAACCAAATACCTGGTTCACAGCTGAGTTGGTCAATCCGTGATTCGCGGTGGGTATTGAACGCTCCCCCATCCATGAGGCGAAATCAAGGAATGCTTCGCGGCTGTGGAGGGTTCTGCCTCTATTCCGCGAATGATAGCGGGTGCGGCTTGAACCGGTCGACGCGGTCCATGGTTGGGGCGGTTCGTGGCGGTGAACCAGACTGGAGACCATCCAGCCTTGCAACCGTGGAAGCTCTCCACCTCCATTTCGCGAATGACAATGGTTCACGGAGGGGGTGCCTCGCAGTGCCTAGCCACGCTGCACTTCCATGGACTGGTTCGCACACCGGTCCTTTTTGTGTCTCTTCTTTGATTATTTTCCCCAATTCTTTGGGAGATTAGGGTAAAATTTCCTTTACGGATTTTTTAGGACCCTACAAATTCCCCCCATCGGAATGGGTTCCGATCGGAACAAAGTGGAGGCCATTCCGATGCAAAGTGGTCCTGAAACTGAGATGGTTTATGGTAGAAAGGTGGACCTGGTAGGGGACCACACCTATAAATATGGAGAGCCCTCACTTTTCCTTTACAGAATTTTTCGCGAAACCATAGCTCCTTCACCTCCGCATGTTTTCTCCTTCGCGAAGTGCCTTGTCGGTGAACTGGAAGCAACCTCCGTGAACTATTCCTTCTTCGCGGTCACCTTCACCTGTGAACCAACTTTCCGACCGCGAACCATTACTCTTAATTAAATAAAAATTAAGTGATGATGGGTTGCGGAGGAACTTGTTTACGGTTTAGATGCTCTGTGGAATAAATATCTCTTGAACTTTAAAAAGGATCTGAGTCTTCCGGATAAACTCAGGATTGAAATTCCTCGGAGCGACTTGGTTCGTGGTTTCTTGGCCAACGCTTCGCAGGCTAGGGCTTCACGGACTGATTTCGCGAAGGGCTGGTTCGCAGGTTGATGTCATCGCGAACCATCCTCCAAGGCCTCCTTGCATATTTGATTATAAAGGCTCCTTAACCATTCATCTGGTTATTTTTGTCCAGACTTTTATTCTGGAATGATTTCTCTCATTGTATTGTGCAGGGAGAAAATATGGTTCCCCCTCGTTCTGTGCCGAGGCCTGCGGCAGAGCCCCTCTCAACCACTGATCAATGCCTGAAAGACATGGTTGGATCTATTCAAGATGGATTCCACCACTCCCTATCATCTTACTTCCTTGCCGACCGGCTCTCCAAATCTCTGCAGGAATATCCTTTTTCTAACAGCCTTCCTACCTATGGGTTCGGTTTATTGTCTGATACCCCGATTCTGGAACCCTCCCGTGATAACAATCCTGAAGCATGGATATTTTCTCCCACTATTTCTCAGTTCGTGATATCTACCGGTGGGCGGCCTGCCTCGAGGGGTACAGCTGTCGGATCTATGTTGAATCACCTTCCATTATCTCCAACAGGAGAACCACGTCAATATGAAGGAACAATCCACTGCTATCGGATTATTTCCCATAGTTTCATGGTAAGCGACCAGCATGGCTAGCCGTCGAATCAGGATCTCCGACAGGGAGGAGCATTTAAGTCATTGGATTGGGGGTGGCCCTTCTGGGTTCGCTAGAGCTACGTAGGATTTGGGGCAGATTTGTGAGCCTTGGGCTTGTATGAAGTTTCCTGGGTGTCCCAAACCAATACCCACCAGCCTCAAGCCCTCACCAAACATCTTTGAGTCGTTGGAACCCGGACACCAACACCTTCCATCTGGTCCATGGGGAAGTGGGCATTAGTCTGTGGGACGTCTTTCAGATTTCGGGGGTCCCCATCATTGGGAGTATGTATGACGAGTTCTTGCCTCCTTCCTCTATGTGGGAGAATGAAGAGAGGACTACCCCCTAGTGAACCAGCTCATTAACCAGGCTCGGATGCACTCAGAGGATACATCTCCAAAACAGCTCGTCCCATACCATGAATGGGTCAAGGATTTTGTGAGAAAGAACAAATCTGACGAATCTGTGGCTCTCCCATTTAGGCCCATGACTTTCCCTACGATGGAGTCCCGTAAATAGGGGCAGCTATTGGCTGACTTTGGAGAAAGGCAATTTTAACGGTTGGGGCTGGGAGCTTGTTCCCGATGTCGATTGATGGCTCCGCCTAGCAGCTTTTCTGGCCATGTTCTTATGTGGCTGGTTATTACCTGTGCGCGAGATTGGTGGTGTGAAGGTCACTACTTTTGTCATGGCGGCACACTTGTCTACCTGTAACGTTATAAACCTAGTCGTCCCAGTACTAGCCAGGATTTACCGGTTACTTGGTAACATTACTGATAGGAATCGGCCAAACTGAGTGGCCCACCCTTTCCAAATTCTCTAGGGATGGTTAAGCGTACACATCAAGAACTGTTACACCTTCATCAACCCTCATCAGATTCCAGGCACCACATTCCATCCATACTTGCAACTGGCCAGTGGGGTTATGCCCGAAGTGTGGGCGACCCAAGAGAAGGATATTCAACAGACAGTTTTAAACAGGCGTCTACTATCAAGTTGAATTTCGAATTATAAATATTTCAATTTTCATCTGTATTCATCCTCGGCTGGTGCAATTATGAACACCATAATAGAAGAGTTTATCCAGCGGGGCTACCTCATCTCCCTCTGAGAGGGTATTCTGGTGGCTTCTATTGGTGGAGAACTGATCTGCGAGGGGTATACGCCTTGCCGATTTGGGCATCAATTTGGCTGCGTCCAAGCACAGTGTCCCCTCGCACTTAATGGTTCCCGCGAGAATAGTCATTTGATGGCAGATATACAACTATGGATAATGTTTACCCGAGAGGATACCAGCTATGAGGTTATGACCCCCAGGCTTGCGGACTCTATGCCTTTCTTATCCAAAAATTATGCTGACTCCTTGGTACAATCATACCCAAATGGCCAGCTAGGGACATTGGTGCCCACCATCTCAAGTCCCAAACCAGCAAAGGGCAGAAGGAATCAAAAGGAGGATGCTCCTCCGACTAGGCCGGGCAAAATCCTTTGTCACCCAACTGGTCATGTGCTTCCGGGGAGGATTTTAACAGAAATGGGTGTATCCTCTCACGTCGTCGAAGCTGCTCGAAGGGGGTTGACTATCCCCGTCGATGCTGCCTTTCTGACATTTTGGGGACAATGGGATGAATTCAAAGCCCGGTCAGCCTTTCGCAACCAGTACCCCCATCCTCTGTGGAAATATCTTCAAGAATCAGAGGTAGCTTTTGACGAGCGGGGCTACATGTCTACTCCCACTGACATTGTTTATGAAGCGGACCCTGAGAGGGTCGTTCGATATCTCTGGGAACTTGAGGTCTATATTCACGCACGTGCGGGGGTATACGGTGTTGACGCATTGACTCCAGGCCATACTACACCCGATTACTGAACAGGAGGAAGGATGAAGTGACCGCTCTTCAGGGGGCGATGATTTCGATTATCTCCCTATCATAGCTGAATCAAGGAAATTCCACTCCCTTCCTGTGAGGTCCCATCTACATGTAGCCCCAGAGAGTTCTAGGGTGGTGGCAGGATCTGAAATGCAAATACGGCCATTGGGGCCCTTACCAGCTTCTACCGCCACCCAACCATCTCAGGTTGATCCTCCCCAGTCAACGATTCATGCCATGGCCACGTTCCCAGAGGCTTGGAGGATTTGGGATGACTTAGGGTCAGTGGTTCGGATGAAGAAGTTTGGTCGTTTCTTCAAACAGGCCCTCCTAAACTTCTGTGTATCGGGATGATCTTCACTCCACCCCACTTGCAGCTAGAATAGTATTTATATGATATAGTCTCATCATTAAAGGAAATGTATGTGTACATTCATTCACTCCGAAATCTTCTCTATGGGAGAATTCGGGTGTCTATGATGATTAGACTTCACGAATTGTCCGACCCTGAAGAAGAGGTTTCTCTGCTCGCCCATTCTAACTTCTTACCCCATTTATTGTGGAGGTTATAAGGTTTCTTTATTTTATGCAGGGTGCCAAAGAATCTCAGGGTTGATTCCTTCTCCAGAGTATACCCCTCATGGTACCGCAGCGGGGGAGCATGCGCTTTCGCCCACAGGGGTCATCAAAGAAGGATCCCCTGGCACAGCTGAGTTCATGGAGGCGACCATCGCAGACTCATCTAGGTTCTTTCCTCCTCCCTTCCCTTACATAATTCTAGGCGGACTGTCCCCCGGATAGATCCAGAGACAGCAATAGGCATTCCATTTATCGGAATGGATCAAACAAGGAACGTCAGGTAATCATGACTTCATGTTTTCTCATTCGCCAACTTTCATTCTTAGACTTCATCAGTTATTAACTGTTTGACATACGGTGTAGGACCAATCAGGGATCTGGCCGTGGCTACCCAAGTGATTCTACCTTCTGCCTGCTTGTTGTCTGCGGAATCACTCGTAACCACTCCTGGGCGCGACGAGATGGTGAGCCCTGCCGAAGGGGCCAGCGATATGGACGCTTTACTCCCACCATTATTAGTCAGAGATATGCCAGAGGAAGAACCGATGGTTTCCCAGACCCTTGCTGATCAGATAACCTTTTCAATTGCGAAGGACGACGGGGCTCCCATGATCACTGAGGGGGCTCCAGATCTGATGGAGCCAACCACCCCATGTTCAACGGATCCCGTGATGATGGAGGAAGAGCCTGACATTAATCCAGTTGATGGGAACCCGGAGCGAGCCATTATCTTGTTCACCGGGGGAGTGACTTCGTTGAGTTTGGTCTATGTAGGTAACCAGTTGGAGATGGCATTGGAAACTGCGGGCCTCAGGCATGGACTCAGGCCCTGGACCCTTCTGGGGGCTCCCCGAATTCCCTTTCCTATCGACGATGTGGCATCCTATTCGAGTGGCTGTCGTGGTAGTGTAGAGCTTGCGGATGTCGATGCCTCGTTGATTAGGAGTAAGTTCCCCGGTCTCCTTCCACTGACTCCTTTTTCTTCCCTTTTCTAATTAGGGGTACTCATCTGTCTTATTGACTCTCGGGCTTCAGGACCAAAACCTCTGGCACTGAGAATTGTTTCTCCAGACCTGGCTGTGCCTATGACCACAACGGTCAGGGTAGAAGCTACAGTAGTGCTAGAGCTTGCGGGCGAGGCCGCCTCGGGTCCCTCCATGGTGACGTTCATCCCCGAATATGTGTCCTCATCCAGGATTGATTCTGAGACCAATCAATATGTCCTCTCCAGCCTTCGATCGGCTCACCAAAGGGCTTGGGAGAAAATTTAGAGACTGATCTCTCAAACACCCATGTTCGAGATGCCGACCAAATTACCAAGGCTACACAATTTGTTTATGTTGCTTGGATTTGATGGCTTTGACTATCATGGTGTTTATGACATAGTAAAGCAGGTAGTCACTGATCGGGAGAGGCTATGTGATTTTGAATCTTGTCATTCTGCTGCACAATCTGAAGCCTACCTTTACGCAACTCGATAGCTCTGCCTAACAGAGGCACATGACCACGCCGGGGTCGTTGCAGGGCTTCAGAGAGATGTTAGTGAGCAGCGTTATCACTTAGAGGTGCTGAGGAATGAGATACAGCAGCTGCAGCAGGAAGATACCGACGTCGCCGCCATGATTGGAGAAGGGGAGTGGCAGATGGAGGAGGAAATAAGGGCAAGCACAAAGGCGGCTCAGGAGGAAGAATAATTGTGGGCTGGTGCAGAAGCTGAGATGGCCTTACTGCAGAGTCTCTCTCATACAATTGAGGATTCTTACCAGTTCCTGATACAGCTTTGTGAATCCGCCTAAAAACTCCTGTAATAACCTTTCACTCTAGAGGAGGCTCCGGATTATGGATTCCCTTCTTACCCACTTTGTTATGGAACAAAGAAACATTTCCCCTTAGTGCCCTTGTTTGACTTTCCCTATAATAGAAACTTATTTGGTACGATTGCTGCATATGTTAATTCCCTGAACATAGAATAATCTGAGTCCAAGACTAAAAATAAATCAAGGTCTAACTGTTTCCTGGACTATGAGGTATAGTGAGCGTAGTCTGACTATTGCTAGGGTTTTTTAGAAAAACCCCACAAACTTTTTTTTGCCTTTTTCTTTTAATGCCCTGATTTTTCCTAGGCCCATCTGGTATGGACCCAGCGGGTATAACCCGGCTTTTTCTTAGGTCACCCTTTTTGGGTTTTTGGCCTAACAGGCTTTGTGCCTCATTCTTTCGTGAGCGGTTTGAAGTCCCACCATCAAGACTATCACTACTAATATTTTAGTTCGAACATCTTTGACCAAATGTGGTGGGGTGAAGGCCCCAATGGGGTTCAACTGGTTAAAAGATGTCTTAATACCCTTCAGACGCACGTAGGGGGGAACATGTTTCAATTTGAGCGGCATGCAGGGCATGTCTCAAGGCATGGGAGTCATGCCGGCGTACAGAGGTAGGAAGAGCATTGCCTAAATATAACATTCCTTCAGTAGATAGGCCAGGGGAAATCAATATGCAGAGCCGCTGAGGGAATGGTATGCATAGTCATACAAAGGTTTCCTTAAGTAAACGACTTTTCCATTTCTAATGGCCATGGGACTTCATGGAAGTCCGGCTTAGGGAAACCACGATGGGTGGCATGGAAAATTATAAAAACCACCAGGGGTGGCCTAGAAGGGGAGGGTGACATCTGAAAGTGTTTTGGGAACATTCGTACTAATTAGGAGCGTGGTCCGGAGACCACCTCCCAACGCATTTAGTTAGCGTAAGGGATGGTTGAGGCTTGATGCAGTTTAAATTCATGCAGCTGGGACATCATCTGAAATGAAACGACTTCTCCTGGTTCTTAGTAATCTCATAAAAGACGTTCCAACGCATTCAAGTAGGATTGTGGAAGAGGTTGGTAATCTGTAGCTCACAGGGTTTCTGAATACCGGGATAGAAATGGGGTCTTAGTGGCCAAGCGGTGTATAGAGAGATGCATTGCCTAAGGAAATCTCGCCTTTGTTAGACGGTCCAGGGGCGATCAATATGTAGAGCTGCTAAGGGAACGGTATCCATAGTCATACAAAGGCATCCTTAAGTCAAAGAATATCCACTTCTGATAGCTGAGAAACTTTAGGGAAGTTGAGATTTGGAACCACCAGGGGTGGCTTATTAGAGTTCGGCCTTTTTTTGAGTACAGAGTATGGTTTATGATGAGAGGGTTCCTGAATACAGGGGAAATATCTAGACTAAACTTCCTAAGAACCGGTGAAGTAATTTTTTCTCACGCTGGTGTGAGGTGGTGGTTCATGCAGGTCTGACCCATGGACTGAAAGATGACGAAAATCCTCTGTTTCTCATTGAACCCATGACGAGTATGACCGTGTAGTTTATCGTTATGTGGTTGGGACATAATCTGTGCAGTTTGGCGTCATGCAGTAAGAACGAGAGGCATTTTCTTGAAGGTTGCTATGCAGTTTAATGTCATTCATCAAGGAAGGTGACATTTTTAAAGGTTTCTATGCAGTTTAACGTCATGCAGTGAGGATGGGGAAATTTTTGAAAAGGCTGCTCTTCATCAGAATGTAACTCGGCTTGAATACCTCAACATGCCCCAGATGTGGGGGGGGGGGGGTTGATTGGTGTAAATCATGGGTCCAGGGCTTCTTAGATCATGACAGGTGATATGGGGGCTCTGAGGCCTGTAAGCGTACGGAGCTAGGAATACCATCGCCTGTGGAAATCTTGCCTTTGATTGACGAGCTAGGGGCTATCATTATGCAGATCCACTGAGTGCATGGTATGAATAGTCATACAAAGGTGTCCACAGGTCGATTACTTTCCACTTATGATTGCCATGAATGGTTATGAGGATCAGCAATTATCCGGGCCATGAAGTCTATCATTTGGCAGGGGAATGTCTGGACATGTCGGCGATATTCGTCCCTGGTTTCTTGCCATGTTTCAAATATCCCCCTACACTGATATTTTCTCTTTTTTTGTGTGTGTGGGGGTGTGCCTTCATTCCATGAAATTTAATGTCATGCAGTAAGGATGAGTTACTCCTAGTTTATCAGTCATATAGCTCAGAACATTGGGTGACTATTGTTGTAGTCACTCAAAGGATAACTGAGTCAATATATTCTTATATACTTAGAACATGGAGGGGGATGAAGGTCATAAACTACATCTTTGAGCTTTCCTGGATTAGGGGGTATGGTGTGGGGGATCTAAGGTCGGTAGGCGTATGAAACTAGGAGAAGTACCGCCCAAGGAAATCTTGCCATTGATGGACAAGCCAGGGGCTATCATTATGCAGAGCCGCTGAGGGCATGGTATGCATAGTCGTACAATGGTGTCCCCGGGTTGATAAATTTCCACATTCGATGACCATGAATGATTATGAGAATCCATGATTGCTCATAGTGTAGAGTTCAGCATGTGGGGATAATGGTGTCCGGGTATACAGAAAATATCTTCACTGCAATTTTCCGTTGAGTCAAAGTAGCCTAGTCCTGGCTTGATGTTTGTTGATGCAGGTCGTTATGTGAACCACTGGTGGACACACAGGCTAGCCAAGTAGAGAGACCCTTGTGACACATGAATGTGAAAAGGGTAATAAACTTGTAAACCACTTCGGCATAAACTTCTTGATCAATAGGTATGGTATGGGGGCTCTGAGGCCGGTAAGCGTACGAAGCTAGGAAGAGTGTCGCCTGTGGAAATCATGCCTTTAGTAGACGGGCCAGGGGATATCAATATGCAGAGCCACTGAGGGCATGATGTTCATAGTCGTACAAAGGTGTCCACAGGTCGATGAATTTCCACCTACAATGGCCATGAGTGGTTATTAAGATCCATAATTATCTGGGCCGTGGAGTCTGATGTATGGATAGGATGTATCCAAATGTGCAAGGAGTGTCTCCATCTCATATTTCCATGTGTCCTGGATGGGTCATGATGAAGTCTGTGCAGTTTAACATCATGCGGTGAGGACAAACGCCATGCAGTTTAACATCATCCGTTAAGGACGAAGGTTACCTGACATGAAAGAAAAAGGGGGTCTGCGTAGTTTAATGTCGTGCGGTGGGGAAAACTTCTGTGCTGTTTAACGTCATGCAGTAAGGATGACTTCCATGCATTTCAGCTTCATGCGGTAAGGATGAATATATAAACCCTGTGCAGGTCTGGTCTGTACATGGGGGAAGGGGGAATTTTTAACATCATTTTCCGTGCAGTTTAACGTCGTGCGGTAAGGACGATAAGTACACCCCATGTCGGTCTGGTTCGCACATGGGGGGAAAGGGAATCTTTTTTTCAAGGGGCTGGGCCAGGACTGGGGATCTTGGCATCGCTATATATCCTACAATGGTAAGAATCAATCTGTACATAGTTCTCTAGAATCTGTGTAGTTTAACGGCATGCGGTGAGGATGGAGTCAATACAGTTTAACGTCATGTGGTTAGGACGATGAGTACACCCAGTATAGGTCTGGTCCATACACTGGGGGAGGGATATTCTTAACTCCTCTTCATCCGTGTAGTTTATCATCGTGCGGTAAGGACAAACTCCATGTATTTTAACATCATGCGGTGAGTATGTGAATACACCCCATGCAATTTTGCTCCGTACATGAGGGAATGGTCATTATTTTGTGTTTATTTCATTTTTTTTGAGGTGGTTGGGCCAGGGTGTGGAATTCTGGCACCACTACGTATCCTATGAGGGCAAGAATCAAGCCTCACGTAGTTCTCTGAAAGAAGATACACCATGTGCAGGTCAGGTCCGTACACAGGGGAAGAGGGTGTTTTTAAATCACCTTGTCCGTGCAGTTTATCATCATGCGGTGAGGACGAACTCCATATAGTTTAATGTCATGCAGTGAAGAAGTGGGACATACAGTTTAACGTCATGTGCTCAGGACAAGATCCATACAGTTTCTATAGGAAATACTTCTTTAAGAATCTCTCATTCGTAGGAGCAGTTGTAATTTGTCCATCCATGGAGATCAGGGTATATGCTTCGTTGGAGTAGACCTTGTGTACAACATATGGTCCTTCCCACATGGGCTCCAGCTTTGGAGGATTCTTTCCGAGTATCATTTGGGTCCTAAGGACTAAGACTAATTCTCCTTCCATGAGAGACCAGAGGAGGACCTTTTTGTTGAAGGCTCGTGTGATCCGATTCTGTTACACTTCCTGGTGGTGAAGAGTGTGCAGCCGCTTTTTGTCTAGCTGTTCCAATTCACCTAGCAGCTTTTATGACAACTCATCATCAGATAATCGATCACATATGTCAACACGGAGTGAAGGAAGTTGGAGTTCAATGGTCAGGACCTCCTCTGTGTCATACACCAATGAGTACGGGGTAGACCGAGTATCGATGCGGATTGTGGTTCGATAATCCCACAATGCATGGAGGAGTTTATCCGGTCATGACTTCTTGTCTTTGTCCACCATTTTCTGGAGGATTTTGGACAGGGTCTTGTTGAATGCTTCTACCTATCTGTTGGCCGCTGCATGGTAACGGGATGAGTGGTTAGCCTTGATACCATACTCATGGTATAGATTTTCAAACTCAGTAGAGAAGAAATTGGTGTCGTTGTCTATTAGTAGGGTATGAGGGACACCAAATATGGTGATGATATTGGTCTTCATGAAGCTGACATTATTTCTTTCCCTGACTTCCTTGAGGGGTATGGATTCTGCCCATTTGGAAAAGAAGTCGGTCGCCGTGAGGATATACTTCTACCTGTTTGGATGTGGCGGGAGGCTATGGTCCCACGATGTCCATCCCCCAGACGACAAATGGCCAGGAGTACTTAGCATGATGAAGTAACTCTGGGGGATAGTGTATGAAGTTGGAATAGATCTGGAATGAGTGGAATTTTGCGGTAAAACGCTCGCAGTCTCGTGCCACCGTGGGCTAGTAGCATCCAGGCCTTCTGTAACACCCCGAGATTTTATGAAAAATAATCTTTTTAATTTCATTAATGTCTTCTATTGTAAGCTACACCAAAAGG
This sequence comes from Viscum album, assembly GCA_963277665.1. Taxonomy (NCBI): domain Eukaryota; kingdom Viridiplantae; phylum Streptophyta; class Magnoliopsida; order Santalales; family Viscaceae; genus Viscum; species Viscum album. Next base: position 830,111,489 of record OY728159.1, on the reverse strand, counting down.
AGCTTTCACAACACGCATCCTTGACTTTCCTTGCATTACACGTAATCGTGACCTTCCTCGATAGCATGTGTAGTACGCATTACCGAGTTTCACTACACAACGATATGCTATTAAAATATTATTAAAACTTGCTGTTATGAATAGTAATAACCACTTTTTGAAATTTTGTAAATTTTATTTTTCTAAATGGACTTCATTTTTGGATTCGTGATATCGAAATTAGCTTAGGGTGAAATTTTGGTACTTTTCGGATAACTTTCATTTTCTGATTAATAGTGAAAATTACTAAATTTTAATTAAAAACAACCTTTTTAATAGAAATAATTAATAGTAATTTGAGTGGTTTTAAATTATATTTAGAATATATTTTTTCAATTTAATACAATGTTGGTCATTGGATATAATTTTACATTTAAACCAGACATAAACAAGTGTCAATCTTTTGATAGTTATTATCTCTTGAAAACAAGCTATTTGTTTTGACGATGGGAATTAATTTTTAAATTAATTAATGAAACTGATATGTTTTGAATTTGGTAAAATATACATCATTTTTGAGTTCATAATATCAAATATATCTTAGGCCTAATTTCTGGTATTTTTCGAGAAACTTTCATTTTTTTGATGAATAGTGAAACCACTAAGTGGTAGTTAAAAAATGAATTGTTCATAAAACATAATTTTACCGCTTCTGTCTGTGGAATTTCAAAAATCCAAGAGACACAGTTGATGTCAGTAAGTAAAATGTGGTTCAATGAGATGAAAATAATTTATTGTGAATAGTAACTTTTTTCTTTTATTTACCACGGTTAAAAGTAAATAGGGTAATTAAGGGTAAAACCTATATTATTATTACCCTAACACATGTCCTAATTCAATTGGACAAGTGTAATTCGACCACAAACAACCTTAGGAATAAAATATGACCATTTACTCCCACTTGGATTAGATTAGGACATTTATTATTAATTTATTTAAAGAAGGGTTAAAATAGTTAAAATCAAAGTTTAATAAGTATATCATTTTTTAATATAGGGTTATACATAAGATAAATTCAACTATAAATATTCATTAGAAATCTAAAACGATTTCCTACATAATGTTATTTTATTTGTAATTTTTAGACATTAAATAATTTAATTTATTTATGACACCAAGATGATGCAGTAATTATCTTATTAATGAAATATTGACATAATTGATGTTATAAATACCCAAATAAATGTAATTTGAGACTTTTTATGAATTACACTAATTTTCTAGGTTAATATGACATGTTAGTATTGATTTAATTAACTTATTTAGAACTAATCATTCTGTTATGATTTTCACAAAAATCAATTACTAAGTAGTGTCAAAATTGACATAAAATAGTTTTTAAAACAAGTAATATATTACTAATTGTTATGTTTTTCCTAAAAATATAAGGCTCGGACAAATGAAATAGATAAGGTTATATATATTAATAATAAACAACTTGGGGTTCTTTTGGCTTGTTATAGTATGTTTATTAACCTTATAGTCTAAGAACACAAAAAGACACGGTAAAAGTAAAATTATTTAACTTAATGTTAAATCTAAATGATAAGGTTAAAATTGGAACCTAAACATGTCTAAATTATATTGTATGAGAGGATTTCGACCAATACCTACCTTAGCTTCGAAATAAATCAATTTGGAGCTATTTATTACCGAATATGACTTTATAATAAAATAATAGTTTTCGTTATTCCAAAGGTGCCCCACTCCTCCATTATAAAAGGGCACCTCCTCCCTATCTTCCTCACACCACATTGAGCCTTCAATCTCGGCCAAACCCTGCCAAATTATCTTCTCCACTTCCCTAGAAACATCCTAGTGGTTCTGGTCTTCCTCAAAGACCAAATTTAGTGCCCTAAACAGAGATCACAAAGAGGTGCTTCAAAGAAGAGGTAATGTCCGTTACCGATTCTTTCAACTTTATTTCTTATTCCACTTATTATTCTTAGGTTGTTTAATTATGAAGTAATAGAATCAGTATAAATCATATACTGATATGTTATTATAAATATTAAACAACCCTATTTCACCATCTATCCATCCTATGGAAAACGAAATCACCACGCGTGTGTACGTACGGAATACCATCTCCACGCCGTGGTGTAATCTATTTTCCACCACCACCTTACTTGGATGGGTATAATGGTGTACATAATTACTATATATGATTATTGTAAAGTTATATTGATTCTGAAATAGTATACAGACACTCCAATACAATTCCACGATCATGAGAATGATATCATCGCTCATGCGTACGTACGGACTACCGTCTCCACGACATGATGAGATTCATTCTCCACGTTAACCATTCTTGAATGATTATAAAGTATATATAATAAGTAATCATTAAATATATGAAATAATAATGATACTTTATTTATGTGTATATATATGTATGTCATCTACTTAATTCCATTCAACTCAATAAGGAAACGAAAACAGCGTTCATGCGTACGTACGACCTACCGTCTCCATGAACGGTGTATTTCTTTCCATTTACTGATCTATTATATATATGTAAATTCTGAATATATATTATATATAAATCATGTTATATATTCTGTAATTAAGTAATCATGATCTAAGTAATCATATGAATAATTACAAGTCAAAACACCGACGACAAATGAAACGATTTTACCCAAAATGCTCTTTAACATGGAATTTATAAAAGAATGGGTAAAATAAAGTCATAAGTGAACCATATATGATATAATAAAAATGAGTATGATTATGGAATAAGTCAATGAAATTATTTAAATCATTATACAGGAGGTTCTGACACTTACGAAGCAAATTGGACCTATAGTAAGGGAAATATCAGAATCTCATTTTTATCCGAGATTGTTTATTCTTTGGTATTTACTGGGGTGTATTTTATCATCCACATCCATGTTTCATCAATATGTAATATTTCTATCCTTCTACAATAGTTTATATCAAATTTTACCCTTCGGTGATTTTTTAGTAAAAGATATGAAAGGAATCTTTTGTCGTTTTTCGTACGAGGTACATTTTGACTTTTCCAACAAAGGTACGAGAAGAATGTTTTCTTTTAACTTATACGGCATTAATGGATTTTTAAAAAATTATTTCAAAGAAGCTTCCCTTACAATTTTTCAAGTTTATTTTTAATCAACTAGTTTTACTTTAAAATTATATGACATGTTAAGAATGGAAAAATGTTTTTGAAGTAGAAATGATATTTTCCTCAAGAATGGAGTTCAAGTGATTTATCAAAATTAGTTTCCCTCTAAGATAATAAAGGGTTCTGTTTCTATCCCTATTATTACATTGATTTGATTATGTTATGATGGAATTATTTTTATTAATTCCTTTATCTTATATGAATTGTTTTATGATGTCACAATGTTTAAGATTCTCATTTTTATTATATGGGTTATGTTATGATGTATGGTTTATGATTTTGTGGCACACATAATAATGGTATCATTATGAGATGGGTGGGACCTATATCTGCCTCCAATGCATTGGGTAAAGATTTTATATCTCATGAGATAGACATGGCTAGAACGGAAGGTTAAACCGGTTCAGTGAAACAGGACTGAAACGAGGAGTGAACTCGGTTCAGAAATGGACTTTGTCCACTAAGATAATCTTGGCAATGAGTCTTGACTAATAAGAAATGATTCCATGTGATAATGTGTGTATGCCACAATGTTTCATGTTTTAAGTTATGATTATTGGGATTGCATTTCACTACTAGGATTTATCCCATGTTATGAAATTATGATTTCTTTTGCAGGTTAAGATTTCCAAAAGTTACGTTCTTATGTATATAATGTGATTGATATTTCTTTTGTTTACCCTTACTGAGCATTTGAGCTCACCCTTTTGTATGTTTTCTTTCCCCAGGTCAGGAAGAAGGTTTTTAAGAAAGATATGTCAAAAGGGACTATAGATATGATGAAATAAATGGGAGACAATGTAGACGCTTTATGAACCAGTTGTTTATGTTTCCCAGTTTCTAAAGTCACTATACCTATACGGTCCTTTCCTGGTTTTGTTATATGTTGTAATAAGTGTGCTTCAATTCTGAAGTAATAATAATACCATCTCCATGAACGGTGTATTTCTTTCCATTTACTGATCTATTATATATATGTATATTCTAAATATATATTATATATAAATCATGTTTTATATTATGGAATTAAGTAATCATTATCTAAGTAATCATATGAATAATTACAAGTCAATACACGGATGACAAATGAAACGATTTTACCCAAAATGCTCTTTAACATGGAATTTACAAAAAAACGGGTAAAATAAAGTCATAAGTGAACCATATATGATATCATAATAATGAGTATGATTCTGGAATAAGTCAATGACATTATTTAAATCATTATATAGGAGGTTCAGACACTTACGAAGCAAATCGGACCTAAGGTAAGGGAAATATCACAATCTCATTTTTATCCGAGATTGTTTATTCTTTGGTATTTACTGGGGTGTATTTTATCATCCACATCCATGTTTCCCCAATATGTAATATTTATATCCTTATACAATAGTTTATATCAAATTTTACCCTTCGGTGATTTTTTAGTAAAAGATATGAAAGGAATCTTTTGTCGTTTTTCATACGAGGTACTTTTTGACTTTTCCGACAAAAGTACGTGAAGAATGTTTTCTTTTAACTTATACGGAATTAATGGATTTTTAAAAAATTATTTCCAATAAGCTTCCCTTACAAGTTTTCAAGTTTATTTTTAATCAACTTCTTTTAGTTTAAAATTCTATGACATGTTAAGAGAGGAAAAATGCTTTTGAAGTAGAAATTATATTTTCCTCAAGAATGGAGTTCAAGTGTTTTATCAAAATTATTTTCTATCTAAGATAATAAAGGGTTATATTTCTATCCCTATTATTACATTGATTTGATTATATTATGATGGAATTATTTTTATGAATTCCTTTATCTTATATGAATTGTTTTATGATGTCACAATGTTTAAGATTCCCATTTTTATTATATGGGTTCTGTTATAATGTATGGTTTATGATTTTGTGGAACACATAAGAATGGTATCATTATGAGATGGGTGGGACCTATATCTCCCTCCAATGCATTGGGTAAAGATTTTATATCTCATGAGATAGACATGGCTGGAAAGGCAGGTTAAACCGGTTCAGTGAAACAGGACTGAAACGAGGAGTGAACTCGGTTCAGAAATGGACGTTGTCCACTAAGATAGTCTTGGAAATGAGTCTTGACTAATAAGAAATGATTCTTTATGATTATGTGTCTATTCCACAAAGTTTCATGTTTTAAGTTATGATTATTGGGATTAAATTTCACTACTATTATTTATCCCATGTTATGAAATTATGATCTCTTTTGCAGGTTAAGATTTCCAAATGATATGTTCTTATGAATATGATGTGATTTATATTTCTTTTGTTTACCCTTACTGAGCATTTGAGCTCACCCTTTTATGTTTTCTTTTGCCCAGGATATAAAGAAAGGTTTTAGGTAAAAAAATTAAGATCTTTATGGGAGATGTTGAAGATCTTTCACCACGATTAGAAGATTATATTCCGAGTTTCCAAAGACACTAAACTATTACGGTCCTTGTGTGTCTGTTTTTGTTATGTACTAAGTATTCTGTAAATGTAATGTAATGTCCATGTACGTCAGGCTTCGGGTCACTACACCTTTGAACCGGATGGGAAAGCGTGGTCTCCAGTTGATGTGCTCCATACGCTCCTGCATGTACTTCAGTCATGATGGCAGCAGTTTCTTCTCCGTTGATGCATCTGAGGAGCACTCCATTGAGGCCTTGTTTGTAGAGGACCTCTTGCTGACCCATGCCGCCATATAGGACAAAAGTTATTGCCCTTCTCCGTACTTTCTCTCGTTCAGCCATGTCTAATCGAAGCTCTCCCCGTTGAAGGTAGCTCCCGATGGGGATCATCCAGCCGGTGGTAGGAGCATATGGCTCGGGGATAGAACAGAATTTGTGGATCTCTTTCGCCTTAGCTTGAACAAATGGCAATACCATTCGACGGTGAGAAATGTTGATGGCCATTTAATCCCGGTCTGGGTCGGCTAGGGTTCTGGCCTCATTGGCTAATGCATCAGCCTGAGTGTTCTGGGATCGGGGAATATAAGTCAATGTCGGTTCTGTGGAGAACTCGGCCATTAACCCTCGGACATGGTCAAACAAGCGGATCATCTCCTCCTTTTTAATAGCATAGTCACCATTGACTTTCTTGATGACCATCTCCGAGTCGCCTTTAACCTTAAGGTGTTGTACTTGTGCCTGGAGTGCGAGCTCTAGGCCTACAATGAGGGCTTGATATTCCGCTACATTGTTTGTAAATCAATCTGACAGGAGGAAGGAATATAGAAAAACTGCCTTTTCTGGGGACACGAGCATTATCCCCAAACCCACTTTTTTGAATCAAGGATCCTCCATCCTCTTCCCGGTGGGGCTTCTGGACGTGACGTCAAAGTACATTTCCCATGCGGGGAACTCCACTTGAACCAAGAAGATATCTTCATCAGGTAGTTCAGCGTCCATTGTAGTTGTCCCTGTTGAAGGGTGCTCTTCCAGAATGTCAGCTAATGACTGGCCCTTGATGGATTTTTGAGGCATGAACCGGATGTCAAATTGTTGAAGGATGACCTCCCATCGGGATAGGCATCCGGTTAGCATCAGGCGACTGAGTATTTACTTGAGCGGGTTACTCCAGAGATCAAATGGACCTCATGATGCTGCAGATAATGTTGAAGATTTTGAACCGAAAAGACCAAGGCCAGACAGCTCTTCTCAATATTTGAGTATCGAGTCTCTGCATTAATCATGGTTCGACTGAGGTAATAGAGACAATTTTCTCTACCAGCGTCGTTCTTCATTGCGAGGAAGGATCCCAGTGACGGTTCTAGGGTCATCACATATAGAATGAGAGGCTTTCCTTCGACTGAGGGCATGAGCATCGGTGGTCTTAAGAGGTACTTTTTCAAGTTTTCGAATGCCTCTTGGCAGTCATTCGTCCATTGGTATGTGACCCCCTTCTTCATCAACCTGGTTAAGGGAAAACATTTTCCAGCCAAGTTGGCTATGAACCGCCTAATATATGCTAGGTGACCTTGGAATCCCCTAAGCTCAGTGAGATTTGGGGGAGGTGGAAGGCTCAGGATAGCCTTCATCTTCTCAGGGTAGACTTTGATTCCATGATGGCGTACGACGAAGCCAAGTGATTTCCCTGAGGTAACCCCAAAGGCGTATTTCAAGGGGTTCATATTCATGCTTTGCTATCGGAGCTTGTTGAAGACGGTCTCATGGTCCGACAGGTGATCCGAGCGCTATCTGGACTTAACCACTAGGTCATCCACATAACATTCAATGAATTTCCCCAGGAACTACTTAAAGATCCGTTGCATGGAACGCTGATACGTGGCGCCAGCATTCTTGAGACCAAAGGGAATGACCCTATAATATAATACCCCTTGAGGGGCCCTGAAGGTAGTGGCTTCTTCATCTTCTCAGGCCATCCTAATTTGATTATATCTGGAATATCCTTCCATGAAGGATAGAGCCTCATACCTGGCTGTCGCATCAATTAACAACTCGGTGATTGGAACCGGGAAGTCATATTTCGGACAATGTCGATTAAGGTCTCTAAAGTCAATGCATATACGGATTTGACCATTATTTTTCTTCATAGGGATGATGTTGGACAACGAAATGGGGTACTGGACCTCCATGATGAATCCTTCTTTAATTAGATTATCGACTTCAGCCTCTATCTTGGCAGCTTGTGAGGGGTGTGTCCTTGTAGCGGCCAGTTTGTAGCCTCAGTGGTCTTCTGGAAGACCTAGTTCATGTGTCGCTACCTCAGGATCGAGTCCTAGAATTTACAAGTAATTCCATGCAAAGACATCCTCATGTTGCCTTAGGAAGGAGGTATATACCTCATGTTCCTCGGGAGACATGGTCGCGCTAATGAGATTGGGCCTCGGGTCTTCTTCGGTACCCAGGATTATTTTCCTAAGCTCATCCACAGTGGTGGAGATACCCCCCTCAAATGAGGGAGGTGCATCTCTGAGATCTTCCCCGTCTTCTTTTCCCAAGTCCTCATCTTCTTGACCCAACAAGGAGAGAGTTTCTGGTCTGAGCCTTCAAGGGTTTGAGGGAGAGGCATCGTAGGCATCCCTTCTTGAGTATTCATCCCCAAATTGGGGGTTGGTAGACGTTCCCTCATTGTCGTGCTCGGCCATCATGGCTGAAGTCATGAGGACATCTGAATGCATGTCCGGACTTGAACTCCTACTCTCAACACGGTTGATGGGCAGGACATAATCTCTGCCAAGCTGCCTGAGGGGGTCATCAGGGACCATTTCCAGGCCATTTGGAGCTGGGATCCATTCGACGTCGTCGACCAATGGCTTCTTCTTCTTTTGCTCATAGAACCTGGCGTCATTGTAATGTGACTCAGAGAGCTCAAAAGGGGCCTTGTCGGCGTGCAACGTCCTGGTTTGTCTATTGACGCAGTACTTGATACACTGGTGGTAGGATGAAGGAACGACCATGTTCTTATAGAGCCATGGCCTTCCCAGCAGGGAATTGAATGATGTGCTCTGCCGGACCACCATGAATTCCATGTGGGCTAAAAGGTAACCAAAATGGGTCTTTAGATTAATATGACCCATTGGTTTCTGATCACTCTTATCGTAACCTAAAAAAGTTGTAGATGAGGGAATTAGATCGTCCTCACTATAGCCCAACTTACGGAGTGTCCGTAGGGGAAGGAGGCTAACTCCAGAGCCATTGTCTATAAGGACTTTTCGGATCTCAACACCATTCAGCATGTCAGAAACATATAGCGGTCTGATGTGTCCTTGAATGAAGGAATCTTTGTCCTGATCAGTGAAGGAAATCACCACATTGCATTCAGTCGGTCCATTCTCCATCCGGTAAAACTTGGTGGTAGCTACCTCATCTTCGAATTCCTGGGGGCTGATCAAAGCTTCGATAAGTGCCTCTATAAGGTTGGATGACAACCTCAGGGAATCCAGGATTGAAAATTTGGCTGGTACTGCCGCCAGCTGCTTAAGGATGTTGTATTTTTTCTCTAGTGGTCTACACTTCTCTGTTGGTGGGAGAGTCTTAGCCGGTGCTTTGGGAGCTGGGGCATTTGACGAGGAGGGACCGGCCACGGGGACGGATGTCGATGGTGTTCCCGCGTTTTGAGGACTTGGCATGGCCGGTCTGTTTTTGCGCACTAGGCCACCAGACACTTGCTCCTCCTCTGGTGGGTATCATAGAACAACATGGCCACAGTGCCTGCTTGTGGAGGTGGAGGGGCATTCCCTCTCCTGCTGAGTCCACTGAAGGGATCTCCCACGGGTTTTCGTGGCATCAACGGTTTGGGTCTGTGTCCAACCATAGGGTTGGTTTCGGCTGCGGTTGCACCTCCCCTGGTATCCCCTACCCCTGTGATTCCTCCTTTTGGATCCTCGTGTAGGAAACTCGGGTTTTCAATCATACCCTTCATCAGGGAATGATTCCATGAGATGGATGACATTGATAGAACAAAAGATTGCCTCTTAATCCTCTGACAGGTCAACCTGGTCGGTTGTCTTTGATGGTGTCGTTTGGTGGGTCGGTGCTCGTGGTGCCAAATTCGAGGGCATGAAATCCGCCAGGGTCGGGACTAACTTTGGCCCCGTCACAGACTGCTCCTCTTGTGATTGTTTCCTCCTTCGGCTCCATCCGGATGACCGGCTTGTGGAGGGTTGTGAGGCCGATGTGGTTGGATTTGCGACTCAATGGGTTTCTGGTGGCAACATCGGCTTCTGTAGTTGATCTCGGAGTATGCCCTGTGCTCAATTGATAGTCTTCCGAGTTATCCAGTTGTCAAATTTCTGCCCCTGCTTGCTGGTGAATTTCTTCCACCCCTCCTCTTTGTCGAGTTCGGTGGTAGAGATACACGCCACATGTTCTGGGGGTGGTCCCATCTCGACTTGTCCGAAATCTACCATCCTCTGCAGGAGGTCTTTGAAGACAAAGCATTCTCGGATACTATGCCCCAACATCTGATGGAGGGGCAGTAATCTGGCATGTCATCGTGGCCAACTTCTTCAGGTTTCCTCGGCTCCTGGAGGCGGAGCAAGTTGCAGTTCATTGAGGCAATGATGTAGCCACGAACTTGATCGTCTCGGAATGAGTATACTTTTTTTCTTCACTCTTCAAACGGGTTCCGCTTCGGTCCTTTCTGATCGTCCCATTTAGGCGGCGGCGGCCGCTGATATGCAGGGGACCCATGACGATTTGGCGGAGTCCTGAGCGGTGGAGTGGGCACAGTGGCTGGCTTGAGTGTGACAGCGATGCTTCAACTCTAGGGACACTTTTCACAGGAGCCTACAAAGCTATTCGGGACTTTGAATTTGTCCGCTGCAGTGAGTCCTCAATTCTCTGGGCAATGGCTGAGAGATGGTGGATGCCAGTGATGCACTCCACCAGTATGAGCAGTGTTCGCAGCTCATCTCTATGATTATCGATGCATATGGATAGCATCTCATCTTGAGGCATTGGACTGTTAAGATAATATGTTAGACCTTTCCATCTGGCGATTAAATCTGAGACCCTCTCGTTCTCCCTCTGCTTGCAGTTCATGAGGTCGATGATCGTTGTTTTAGGCAGCATTGAGCTGAAGTGGAACAGGAAGTACTACCAGAGGTCTCCCCAACTCTTTATCGACTAGGCCGACAGACTCATATAACAGATGAAGGCGGATCCTTGCAAGTTCCGCACGAAGCATCTGAGTTTCACTACTTCTTGTTGCTCTGGGGTCCCCATCATAGGGTCTCAATAGGACACATAGTGCATTAAATGCTACTCTGGATTGCGTGATCCATTGAAGATGGGGAATACATGGCTCCCAAAATTGGGTGGATGTGGTGTGTTGGTCACCCAATCTGGGTAGGGTTTTCTCTCCAACTGTATCAGAGCGCGTCGACCTTCCATCGCTTCCAATCTAGCTGTTAGTGCCTCGATGGAATTGGTGAGTCTAGGGTTTACATCCTGTTGGGCCCGGTCCTGGGCTGGCATAGCCCAAGGCATTGCCTGAGGATCCAGATTGGCTGGCACCAAGGGTGCATATTCCATTCAGGATACCCTCAGAGGGTTCGGGCGTACTTGCTCTTGTTTCCTCCTATGTGGAGGGAAATCCTGGTATTTATCATCCACGTTTAGGTAGATGGACGAACCAGGAACCTCATTGGGTAAGAGCCCTGATCGTGCTTCATTTTTCGGGGCAAGCCTTAGACTGTGAGGTACACTTTCTGGGAGTGCATGATGTGGCTCTTCTTGGGATGCACATTCAATAAGGCGGTTCCTCTGGAGCATCTCTGCGTTAAGCCACCTCAATTATTTCATCTCTTCTTCCTGTCAAGCGAACCTATCTTCGAGTGTGAGTGGCTCGTTTTTATCGAGAGAGGGGGACGGGTTAAGGGTAACTGTGCCTTTGTTCTTATCCTTGTTGGTGGATCGCAGGGTAGGCGAAGGGAGGTTAGCTGAAGGGGTGGCCATATTTAAAGTGGCCTTCTGGTTCTGGGTGAGCACACCTAGGGATTCGTTGTGAGTTATGGTCTAACCGGAACTGTCGTCTCCCGATCCGTCCAGATTTGCAATTTCTCCAAGGTCACCCACGGGGTTAGCATCTATGGTGTTGATGAACACATATTGTGGGGTGGAGGGGACATCGTCTTCCAAATAGGAAGAGGATCTCCCGCATCTTCGGTTGGCCTTCCCTTTCATGACCTGGGATTTCCCCTGGACTTCTTGACGAAGGGTGACACGGAGAGTTTTTTGATGCGACCTTACGGTGCGCCTTCCTATCGGAGGGGATGATGATTTGAATCACATGATAGGACTGGAACATCCTCTTCTGACTGTCCTCCATAGACGAGAGAATACCGACTCTTGTGGGGGAGGTTTTTGTTGAGGGGTTAATAATGCTACCATCCCTGAGGGCTGGGGCTGGCTCCGTTCCCTGGACGTTGAGTCTCTTCCCCATTTTATTGGTCTTATGGGGGAATTTGTTGTCAAAAATTCTGCCAGCCCTACAGGCTGGGGTTGACCCTGGATTGCGGCAGTGGTTGTGGCTATCGTGACCTGCCTGATCTCGTGTGCCCCAATCCGGGGGTGAACTGGATCTGGTGCCGAATTCACCTGTGGATCAGTCCCTTCTAGGGAGGTATGCAGAGAATGTTGATTGACCTTTCTTATTTGAGAGGCCTACTGGATTCTCTTGGTGGCCTGATTCAGGAGTTTTTGAATGGTTTGTTCCCGCCGGGCCTGACGCTGCTGGGACTTACTCAAGGCCCGACTCTGTTGGGTGTGTTGCCTTTCCTGGATAGGGGGACCACCTGATTGCCGTCTCGATGTGATGATGTTAAACGATACCATGGCGAACGGGTTTTTAGGGGCCGGGAGCGGAGTGAAATGAAGAGCTTCGTGTTCCCCCCATCCCCTGGTATGGACTCCCGTCGGAGCGTCACTGATGAGGCGGTGTAGTTTGTGCAGTGTATGGAGGCAAGCTTCCACCATATTACCTTTGCACCTCTCGGGGAATTGTTGTTGCGTCGAGGAAAGGGACTTGAGGTTGATGTGACGTAAGAGGTCCCCTATTGTCTTGATGTGGTCTACATACCCATCATAGGACAGGAATCTCAATTTCAGCTGGCGGAGGGTCGTCCATATATTATGGCGGATGTCGTGCATGCATTCTTCCGACAACTCCCTAGGTATGTCATACTGAGAGGTGGTCGTGGGCCAAACCATAACTGGTATATCATTTATGGCCAGTCGTTTCCTCAGGTGTAGCATATCAGCATACTCCTCCTCCAATGATTCCTCTACCTGGTCATCCCAACTAATGAACTCACTGTAGTCGGAGGCAGTGGGACCGGTAGGTATTGAATTGCCTTGTGGGCAATTTCGAGGTGGTTCAAAAGATGAACGCGGCCCTGGAACGGCTCCTGATCGAAGAAGGGAGTAATTAGTGACAAGCTTGGAATCTGACATTCTCGATCCCGTCCTTCTTAGTGCCTCGGCATACGAGGGCTTTTCGGTTCTTAATTCGACATGAGGAGGACCTTCCTGTCGATATAGTATGTCATCGTGGGGAGGGCCTTCGCAATGACGGCCGTAATGGTGAGGACTACCATTACTGCTTGATGCTTCACTGCATAGAGGACTTTTGCAGTGTACACACTAGGGAGGACCTCCAAGGCATGTTACAGCAAGGGGAGAACCTTCTGGCTGCATGGCGTTGTTACGGGGAGGACCTTAACAACAACTGCCATCATAGTGAGGATGACCATCATGGATTGACGTTTGAAGCGCATCCTAGGAAGGACCTTCAAGAAATTCCGTGACAAGGGGAGGACCTTCTTGTTGCTTGGGTCCATTGCGGGAAGGACCTTCGCAATGGACGCCATGGTGGTGAGGAATACTATCACAGTTATGGAAATGGTGAGGACTACCATTACTACTACCGTAGGGAGAATATTTGTGGGATACATCCTGGGGAGGGCCTCTCGAATGTACCGCAATGAGGGGAGGGCCTTCTCATTGCTCGACATCTCTACGGGGAAGACCTTCGTTATCAGGGTGGAGAGCAATACCACCGTGACCTGATGCCTGGCTGCGTGGAGTTCAGTTACCACACAACCCTTAGGGAGGACCTTCAGGGAAGGCCACGAAAAGGGGAGGGCCTTCTTTTCATGATGGGACGTCACTACGGGGAGGACCTCCGTAGTTGTGACAATGATAGCAAGGACTACCATCATAATCTGTGGTCCCACTGCATGGAGTATGTTTGCACTGTATACCCTGGGGAGGACCTTCAGGGTGGACCGCAGAAAGTGGAGGACCTTCTTGCTGCTCAATATTTTGGTCACGTTGAAGGATTCTGTGACTCGCATCAAGAGAGAAGCTCTCGTGACTGATTCTTATATGCCTGTGGGGGAGGCCCCCACGGGTGCTCTGGGGAGGACCTTCAGAGCTGCTAGAAGCGACATTGCGGGGAGGACCTTCGCAACTGCTACTTCCACTCCAATAATATGGTAATGGGTGGGTAGGGTTTCGAGCCTTTGATGCTTTCTTAGCGGCATTGGGAACCCTAGATTCCAGTAGAGCGGAGTCATAAACCCGCTCTTTATTTTCCGGCTGCCTTCGGCATGTTCGGTGCGCTCTTTTGCGAGCAGCGGAGACCGTCTGCTGCTGACAACGGTCTTCACCTTTGGTTCCCTATCTAATTGGGTCATGTGATGTTGACGGGATACTCCGAAGAACATCTTGACTTTTAGCGGGGACATATGCCTGCTCTGGAACATCCACCGTGATGGACGGGTGTCCCCCAGTTGGAGCGACTGAAGCTGCTCGATCTGGTTGCCCTTGCATCGCAGAATATAGTCGGTGACCCTCCTGGGCTAAAGAAGGCATGCGGATCTGCTCTGAGGCAGCTATCTCATCTCTTAGATGAGTCGCCTCAATTGGGGAGACGGGCTCACAGGCCTGAGTCCTTTCTGTTGTCAAAGATGCAATTACATTCTGGAAAGTCTGCAAGATATGATCTGGGATCGATACCTGCTCCTCCATCATTTCCAGGATATGTAAAGAGACATCTTTGGCTAGAATGGGTATGAAGTCCCATTTTGGTATTGGAGTAGGAATATCCTGCTCTGGTCCTTCAGTGGTCTGTGGGTACTGACAATTCTCATGTGTAGGGGCAGGTGAACGAGTCTGCCCCTGTACCGGGATACGCTGGGTTCTCTCTCTATTTGACTCCACATCGAGGTGGCGTACTTTAATTGCATCCACATGGAGGTAGCCCTGTATATATTGGTTTCCCACGGTATCGAGTTGGTGGCCTTTGTTGGTGGGGAGACGTGCCCGCTTATGATTTTCCGCCACATCTGGGTGGTGGGCTTTGTTGAACGCCACCATATCAGGATGGCGGGCATTTGAAGCAACTTCTAGTAGCTGGTCCTGCAGGTGCCGGGTCGCCACCCCGTCAAGATGGTGGGCTTCATGACCCTGGGAAGGGAGGGGTGTCTGCCTGGTAAGTGTCATCCTGCGTGAGCGATGGGCTTGATGGAGCTCGGCGGGGATGTGCGCCGGCTCGTACGATGCTGCCATGTCTGGATGGCGGGCTCGGAAGGAGAGAATAGGTGTAGGTGCCTGTTCATGGTACGTCTCCATGGTTGGGCAGCAGAGCTCCTTCTTAGGGACTAGGGTGGTGACCGGTCCGTGATAGTATGTATGCCGCCCTCGTCAGGTGGTCCGAGGGGCTGGAGCTCAGGGAGCATGGGCCTGAACCCTCGGGGAGACATCCTCCTAGGCCTAAGGAAATTGAGTCACGGCGTGACCGCGATGATACCTTCCATCGGGGGCCTTAGAGCGGAACCCCCGTTCAGTGGGGATGAAGTCCTCAGCGTCGACCTCATCTACCTCCCTAGGATAAGGGAGGTACACATTGTCTTGTTCCAGGGATAGACTCCCGAAATAGTTGGTGAAAGTGGAAGGGACTGTCTGGATCCACCCTTGCAGTCGTTGCTAGGCATGCAAACAGTGAATCTTGATGGATTGGAGGGTGTGCATGGCTGCCTCAACCATTGGGAGAGTACCATTCACATGGTACTCTCAGATCAGTGCGTCTGAACCCCATCATTGAAGATGTTGGGTGGGTGACGGGGTCCTATGTTGTTGAGGAAGTCTCGTCCTTGGGTCCTTGGAAGCACGCACTCGTGAGTTCCTTTGCGATGTCATTGGATTGAAGGGAGTTCTAAAAGTAGTGCCTGCAAATATTTTTAGCAAATACCAGCATCAAACCCATCAAAGCATCATCTCATAATCCCATGCATAATTAGTGACATTTCCTGGCCCTCCTTTAGAGCATAAGGGGGAACCGAGTGAGATTAGGTTAAATCCATCATGTTTGGTTAAAGATTCACGTCGGGTTCACCATTGTTTGTTTCATTCTGGTTTTCTTTCATCCACGAAATGCCCAACGGCTCTATATCCAATGATTGATAGACTTGCTTTCCAAATGCAGGTGTTCACCGGATGGTCTGACCTGCGACTCTTAAGAACTCACATTGGTCGAGAGTATGGGAGTTCGGGCTCATCACACCTTTTTTGGGGGGAATTATTGCCTATTACGGGACTCTCTTATAGATTTAAGACGTATTCATATGTTCGCTAATCTTTGGATTATACCCAAACATAGTATCCATGGATTTAACCTTGGTGGGAAACGGTCAACTAGACGCAGGGGTTCAGAATCATTTATGCCTAAGGTTTACCATCCCTCATTGGATTAATGACCCCAAAGGGTTGGAACTCGCTTGAGGCGGCACCAGGAGTGTCGCCGTGAACCGATGTGGAAATGATCAGATCAATCGGTTGTTGGGCTTGAACCTCCGAGAGCTTCCTACATACCCTGTCTAGGAGGTAGGGATCAAAGTCCACATAGTTCGTATAGGTGTTGGGGAATAGACGTGAAGAGAGACAAGGTGGCCCTATGGGTGGTGGGCTTGAACCTCATGGAGGCTTCCTACGTACCCTGTCTAGGAGGCAGGGATCATAGTCCATGTAGTTCACATATAGCTTGAGGCTTACGCTCTAGGGTGGCCCAGAATGATGGATTGGGGCTTACACTCTAAGGAGGCCCGTAGGAGGATTTCATGATCGATGCTTACTCTAAGCCCACGTGAGTCATGCTCAGTGTGAGAAACAAGAGGCAGCAGGGACCAGAGGATCACGTCGCGAAAGGTGAAACTATGAAAAGAAGAGTGGGGCTTACGCATTAGGGAGGCCCAGGGTGATGGATTGGGGCTTACACTCTGAGGAGGCCCAGAAGATCGGGGCTTACTCCGAGATGGATGCCCGGGGCGACAAAGCCTAGCGGGAGAGGGAAAGGTGGTGCTTTTGTGCCCATATCCTCCCTTACAATGCACGAGGGCTTCCTTCTGATAGCTATTTTACCATCTCTGAGGAACCCTCAATAAGTGGAGGGGCGAAAAGGGGATTCATGAGCTCGGAATCCATATTACCGTGGGAATGTGAACCCAGGAATGCTTCGGGAATCTGCTCAAGGGTCGGGGCATCCCCTTTTCCCCTGTTTACCATGGGTATGTGAACTCAAAATGGTGCGCTGATGCGCCTGAAAGTTATACCATGAGGATCTGGTTTCTCTGGAAAAGGCCTCGGCTCGGGGCCGATGAATTGTCCAATGAGGCAATGGCGGAGGACTTGGCTGGATCAGTAGGATTTTACCTAGCTCTAGAAATGAGAACACCGAAGTATTTGGAGAGCCACCGAGAGGTATGGGTGGTGGCGCCCTTTGCATGGGGAAGTGCAACACGGCTGGAGAAGCCATCCGTGAACCAGGGTGGTCCGTGGACTGATTGGCATCCCGCAAACCAGGGTGGTTCACGGCTTCAGGTTCAATCCAAAAACTAGGGCGGTTCGTGGCTTAGGTTTCAATCCGCAATCCAGGGTGGTTCGCGGCTTCGGGTTCAATCCGCGAGCCAGGGTGGTTTGCGGAGGGTTCTAGGCAGGCATCGGCGGCCAAGGGCGGCGCTGATCGGAGGCTCGTTGGTCGGGGCTTCGCCCGCATAGGAGGGTGCTACTCGGTGCGACGAATAGGAAAAGAGGCATAAACTTTCTAGTCCACGAGGAAGACATCCGTGGAGGGGGTATGGTTCGCGGTTCTCCTTTTTTTTTGTTATTTTAGGTTCGCGGTTCACCAAATTATTATGCGTTTTCCAATTCCTTCTTAATTCATATACATGTTGTGGTTCACGTATGGGTATCTCATTGTTTGCAGAATCCAAATCCTTCCTTCAACCGATCTCCTTCCGAATCTCCACTCCCTCCGAATCTGATTCTATTTATCTGATCCTATCTTCTTCTTTCCCCATTGGTCTCTTTTTATAGAGTGGGGAATGGAATGCATCTGTGGCCACATGGAACATTTTGTGGAGGCCCATAACCAAATACACAGTTCACAGCCGACTTGGTCAATCCACAATTCGTTGTGGGTATTGAACGCTCCCACCCCCCCCCCCCCCCCCGCCGCGAGGCGAACTTAGGGAATGCTTCGCAACTGCGGAGGGTTCCGCCTCTATTCCACGAACAACAGCGGGCGGCTTGAACCGATCGACGCGGTCTGCGGTTGGGGTGGTTCGTAACGGTGAACCGGACTGGCGCCCATCCTGCCTCGCGACCACAGAGGCTCTCCGCCTCCATTTCGAGAATGACAATGGTTCACGGAGGGGGTTCCTCACGGTGCCTGGCCACGTTGCACTTCCATGGACTGGTTCGCGGACCGGTCCTTTTTGTGTCTCTTCGTTGATTATTTTCCCCAATTCTTTGGGAGATTTGGGTAAAATTTCCTTTTTTGGATTTTTCAGGACCCTACAATCATTAAATTTTATTTATTTCATAAAACATGGAAATATAGTTCATGTTTAAGACAGAGAACCCAGGTGTGTCAGAAGTTATATGATATTAATTAATAAGTCGATGGAAGGATTTTTCCCTTCCATATTCATGGAAGTTGATCTCTTTTCACATTGATTGAAATAGAACAGTAACATTAAATTCCATGGACATTGTGTAATGGTGGTTTTATTTTATATATTATAAATAATGTGTATCATTTACATAGTTTTATGACATGTGTTTGTAACCTACTTGATAAGATATTATGAAAAAAGAATTTCGTTATACTGTAAGGGTTCATGTCTGTTTTTTGAAATTGTGGCATTAAACTATTGTCATGGGTATATTGACCTATTTAAAGATATAAATCTTGAATTCTAGGTATATAATATCATGATCTTTTAAAAACACTTTATTCGATATAGTATACAATACGCAACATTGAGCATAAAGGAACCTCGAAATACTATTATTTAAATATGATCATTATAACCAACTATATGAATTAGAGTAAATGAATTTTAATTACAAAATTATAAGATATATATGATTTTCAAACTCAATAAAAAATATAATTGTTAATACTTAGGACATAAATACCCAATTTTTAAGTAAATTTATTTTATTCATCAAAATTATGTTTTTTCCAAAAAGATTTTCATTCATTCCAATAACAAAATAATTAAAAAAATTCATTAACCTTTTGAAAATGTATTTGATAAAATTAATTTTATTTTTTAAATCAAAATATGAAAATTAATTTGTGTGATTTTTTTATTTTTTATAAAGATTGATTTCTTAGTGAAAAGTGAAAAAAATCAATTTTTTTAAAAATTGTCATTTTATTTTCATTAAAAAATACCATTATTATTAATATTTGACCTAAAATCAACATAATTAATATAATATTATATATAATCTAATTAAATTCATTTAATCATCATTCTACTAGATTTTGTTATAAGTTCATTTTGTGGATTAAAACACATTTTTCTAAAAAACCGTTTCTTGTTGATTTTATGAATTTATATTAACAGTAAATTATTCCACTAAGGAGAATTGAATTTTAAAAATGGATTGTATATTTTAAATTATTAGTTCTACATGTGTTACATAGGTCAGTTTTTTAGATATTATGAATTGTACCTTTAGTAAATTTTTTACCATCGTTATGTGTAAATCATGTAACTAGGGTTAAAAATAAAATGATAAGTATTAAAGAATGACCATTAAACATGAATTAATTTTAATATATGATTATATATAATCAATAATCATATAAATATCTAATATATTTCCTTTTTCAATTTTTTTCCAGATTTTGAACATTTTAATAATTTTATAAAAAAATTAGAAATTTTCATTCTCTTTGTTTTATTATATTTATATATTTGAAATATAGTTAAATAGAGGATATGTTTGGTTATAAATATTAATTTAAAATATAAGTGATTATTTAATCATGGTAAAAAGAAATTTTTTAGTGAATAAGTAATTTCCTTAAATAATTATGCAACACGGAGATAGTGCTTGTGCAAGTAGTAAAAAAATAAATAAAATGATTTTGAAAACTCTAAAAAATAAAAAATATTTAGTGATATGTTTTGTTCAATGATTTTTTAGATAAAATTAAATATTATATAGAAATTAATGTGTTGTATTTGAATTCCATTTTTATATTTTATCTTTAAAACAAAAATTAAATTAATTGTTCAATAATTGACATTAATGATATTTTATAAGAAATAATATTTTTTAAATGATTTATAAATTTATAAATATATTAGATTTATAAAAATGAATTATATATTTTTAAAAACAATTACCTCAGTCAATTTATAGGTTGTTATCCATTTTATAGTAACATTGTTAACCCCAAAACTGTAGAAAGATATAATATTATGGTAATTTTTAAAAAGGATAACTAAGGGTTAAAACTAAAAGATAGTTGGTGAAAACACAAAAACAAAGCACATATGAATTTTATTATATTATTGAATTTTAGATATTACAAATAATATATTTAAATTATTGAAATTTTGGGCCATTTTTTAAATTAATATAATATATATTAATTTATTACTTTAATAAATTCAAATAATGATCCCCCCCTCTCTTATAAAACGAAACTCATCTCATTTATCTAATGAAAAAATGTTGAACCATATATGATGATAAAAAACTAACCCTTTATCTCTTAAAAATCCATATTTATGTTCAATATTTTTTTTCTTCCAAAATACCACCCACGGGTCCCTTATGAAGAGATCTAAATCAAGTATACCGAAAAAAAGGTAATCATCTCTATCGACCCCATCATGTTTACATCTTCTTCCACTAAATACTAATGTTTTGTAACCACAATAAAATAATCAATACAATATCGTAAATATAATTATTTTTTATTATGACTATGTTAATATCACATTACATATCCTTTCCATCTTATGAAATGAGAAGACATTGCTTAGGCATACGTACGACTTACCGCTTCCAATTAGCGGTGTAATCCATCTTTCATCGAAAATTTACTTGGATGGTTATAAAGATGTAATTAATGATATATATATTATATTTATGGAATAAATACTATATTTTAACATTAATATATTATATAAATTCTTATATTTATTTTGAAAATGATAATGTCAATCAGGCATACGTGTGGACTACCAACTCCACGAACTAATGTGATTTTTTTATTTACGTTATATGTTGGTTGAAATAAGGATGTATTTAATGGATATTATATATATATATATTATATAATAACTATTCTATATAGATTAATTATTATTCACCTTTGGTTCATTCCATCCATCAAAAAGTGAAAACAATGTATATGTGTATGTATGGCCTTCTGTCTCTATGAATGGTGTAATTTATTTTTCATCTTATTTATTTTATTAACATATATATATATATAATATTATATTTATTTCTTGAATAAAGTTATGTGTTTTATGTATCCATAATAAAATTATGTCGATTTGAACTATCGAATCAAAATTTATAAGAGAAACGAAGCAATCAACGCCTAAAATAATGATAATAATAAAATACTTTTAACATGTGGGAGATAAAATTATATAAATGGATCATAAAAGATAATATAGATATTTATATGGTTCTATTGTTTTATTATAATAAAAATAAAATTATTGTACAAGATGTTAAATCATGTTCAATTAATGGGAAATGTGAGGTCAGGGATTTCATCTCAGTTTCCTTTCATTGGGGAATATTTTTTTGTAATGAACATAAATTATTTTATATGGGATATATACTAGCCTTTTTATTTATTTTTTGTCATTATATAATATAAATAACATTTCCCTTAAATATATATATATATATATTTCATGGATATGTTAAATCCCTAAATTGTATACCATTTAAACATATAGTGTATTACTATGAATGTTATTAGATTGAATGGGAAATTATTGATAATCCATTTTCATACACAATACCGATACTTTTTTATGAAAAATATTTTTCATGAATTAAATTGACCATTATATTTATATTATATTAAATAGTAATTCAGGGATTGGTGGGGTGAAAAATTATATATTTCCTTGATGCATTGAAAGGTCACATGACACAAATCAATAGGCCAAATTAAATGGTATGTTACCTGTATTTTAAAATTATCTTAGCATATGAACATGATGGTAGATATATCATCATGTATGATATAATTAAATAAAATAGTATTCATTTCCTTCATTAAGAATTCAGTTATTATTATTTATTATATTAATATATTGATAATATCAATGGATTCTTTTTGTGCTCATGTTATTGATTAAATGGATTGTGTTTCTAGTTATTTACCTTTCCATATTTATTATACCTTATTTACTCATGGAATATTACACTATATGTAACCATTATTGATCATCTAAGATAACCATTATTTTTTTTATTCCCTACTATATGAAGATGGAATCTTTGAATGAGTTCAAGTATGAAAAATAATTACTCACATAGTGTTTTATAATTCATTTTATAATATAAAATTGTAAGAATATATGTGTCTAGATCTATATGACTACTAAAATGGTAAATTATTTGGGATTATAATCCTTATATCTTTTCCAATATAATAAATTAGACACTGGATCATAGATATTGGAGATGGGGTTATTACAATTGATATTATAGAAAGTATAGTATAATCCATGGGAACTAGATCTTAAATAAATGTAGCTAACATGAGAATTTAGATAATATACCATATTATTTGAAATATATTTGGAGAAATTTTTATTTGATGGCTCAATATTCATTATGATTATGATATATCATATTTGTTTCTAATATTTTGTTATGGTTCCCAATGGAATAAAGAGAATCAATACATGTGGTCAATATTGGGATTACCCCCATTGAGTATTCCAATATAGATGGTGTTGGAGATAAAAATATCATGAAAAAATTTGGTATGTTGGCCTATGTTTTATCTAATATCCTTACCTGTATGGAGAAACATGATGTCCACGGAAGTAAACACCTATATTGGTTTATTTCAAGAAACATAATCCCTTATCTGTTAGTGGAACTACAAATCTAGTGATAACTAAAGAGTGGATCAAGTATCTTGAAAACATATTTATCACATTCAGATGAAATGTAAAATAATATCCTATGCTAGTAGTGTATTTTATAAGAGGTTATGTTTATCATTAATGGTCATTGATCTAGAATACTAAGGAGGTGGAAGAAATTAAGCATGTGGGGTGTAGAGGTTTAAATGTAATATTCTTCAATAAGTATTTCCATATTGAAAAATGACCTAAAATGAATATAATGTTCCTCAACATAAATAAAAAAGGAATAATAAAGTGTTTTGGATAATGAGGATACCTTTAGGTTACTATCCAAGTATCATACACACTATGGATATAATCTATAGAAATTGATCTATCATTTATTTGGAGATATTAGTCCAAACCACTAATGGGAACAATTTTTCAAAATATTTTCCATTTTATGATTAGGTAGTATTAGGTTATATTAAGAAAGATAAATTTTTTTATAAACTGTATATATTAAAAGAAAATCAGTAGAAGAACATTTTATCTATGCACAAAAAATGGTAGTGTCAATGGGTAATAATGGAATGAAGCAATTTATATCATGAAAAAATTTTGGATAGAAACATCGGAGAAAAAAGATTGAAAACAATGGGATATTGTTACAAATATAGAGCTAACAGCCATATAAATAATGAATGAAAGTGTAAGTAACAAAATAATAATGTAAAATGATTCAAATATAGATAAATTGGGTTATATTTTCACTAATTCCCTAGTCTTCAAGGGAATGTACCACTGAAGAGGATAACGGTAGAATTTTGAATATATATGATTACCACAATGGAAGTGGAAGTTCCCAATGATGTGGTTTTACGTACATTAATACTAGACTTGATTTTTTCCAATTATTTATATAATTTTGAATCTTTTTACCTATTAATATCTATACTATTTTTAATGAAAATTAAATATTTCCCTAGTTCATTAATAAGGGAGTTGTCAGTCAAAACACATATCGTAAGTCTCAATATAACAAGGATGTATCATTAAGATCCCATTATAATAAATAAAAATTACTTATTTCATGAATTTAATAATATAACTATGGTGAATTTTGATATAATCCTTGGTGTGTATTGGTTTTCAAAACATAATTCAGACATTTATTATAAAGGTAAAAAACATTTTTTTGTGTTACACTTGTAGAATAACTTATAATTTGAGGGGATAATTAATCATATGATATATATCTAGATACACCTATATATCTCCTATAATTTAAATTCCTATATAAGAAGGGAAGACATAACCTATGGATGAAACGGGTGATCTTAAAAATAATTATTCACCAATTATTTAAGAATACATTGATTTATTTCTTAAGTAATTACTTATACATTTACCAAAACAAGTAGTTTAGGTTTCCATTGATTTAATATATTATTAAAGACCTAAATCAAAGAGACCATATATAATTTCCACTAGAGAATTAGTATAGTTTAAGAAATAACTACATGAGTAGTATGAAAAAGGATTTATAATCCCTAATATTTCACCTTAGGAAGCCCATGTTCTATTCGTTATGTAGATATATAAATCAATGATTATATACATTGATTATAGTTAAATAAATTTTATTAATATAAAGAACATGCATAATTTTCCATTAATTGATGAATTATTTGATTGACTGCATAGAGATGAAAATTTTTCAAAGAATCTCTTTCGAAATAGGTATCCTCAATTACGAGTAAATAAAGAAGATATTTCTATGATAAAATTTCTAACGAGGTATGGAAATTATTATTTTAGAGTAATTCCATTGGTGTCGACTAACAAAACCATTATTTTTATGTTTATAATGAAAAATGTATTCATGTAATGTCATTATATTTTTGGATTTTTTTCATTTTTCATATATAGGTGTATTATAAATGTTATTTGGGTCATGATAATAACTTACAGTTCATTTTTGAGACTCTTAGAAAAAATTATTTTTATGGTAAATTTAAAAAGTGTGAATTATGGATTGATAATGATTCTGTCCTAAGATATATTGACTTAAAATAAGGATTCACAATTGATCATTCCAAGAAACAATGAGTCAAATAATTTCATACACCAAAAATTATAACAGGGGAATGTAGTCTTATTGGATTGGTTGGAGACTATCATTATTTTTTTCACAACATTTTTAAATTGGATAACCATCTAACTAAGATTACATGTAATGTGGTTAAGTTCCATTAGAAAAATTATTGTGATGAATTTTTTGATGAATTAAATATTAGATTGGTGAATGTTGTGATTTTGAATATACCCTAGGGGAATAATGGATTTGTGTTATATAGTGTGAAATCATAGAAATTAGCTAGTTGTTTACATTTTCATAATGATAAAGTTATTACATATGAATCATGGAATTTAAAAAATAATGAACATAACATTCTGACTCATGATCTTGAGTTTGATGTTATGATACTCTATTTGAATATATGGATACATTATCAATATGTTGAATGATGTGAGGTATAGACATTTCATAAAAGCCTAACATACATATTTTCATAGATTTATCTCAACATGATGCAAAGAATATGGCTCGAGAAACTCAAGGATTTTAATTTAAAAATTCACTACCACCCAGGAAAGACAAATATGGCACTGGATGCATTGACTAGTAAAGATCATAGAGTATGGAAAAAATGATTATTGATATAAATCCGATGTTCCTAGATTTATTAAATAAATATAACAGAATTATTTAGGAAGGTAAAATCACTAAATTTAAAAAATTATTTTCAAGATATACTTTTTAGAAAAAGATAGAATATTTCTTAATTTAATTATATGAATTTTTATAATAAAATTAATCTCATGCATGATGGGAAGTTTTAATATTTTTTGTATGAATATTGAATTATAAAATTAGTAAATAGGTTATGTATTCCATCTATACAAGAGCTAAAAATGAAATTTCAACACAATTGACATTGCTTAAAATTCTCCATACACCCTGGTATCACCAATATGTATAAGGTTTTGAAGGAATGTTATTTTTTGGAAAATATGATGTGGGATATTACACATTATGTGCCCATATTTTTGGTTTTTTAATAGTTTAATCCTGAGAGATAGCATCCTAGACGATTTATGGTTCCTCTACATATTCTAATGTAGAAATAGGATGACATTACTATTGAAATTATCACCAGATTTCCAAAGACTCCTAGAATGAATAATGAAATATGAGTTATTATTGAATTACATCTAAAATATTCACATTTACTCAAAATAAGAGAATATTTACCTTTAAATTTCCTCATAAGGAACTAAATTAATGAAGTTATAACACCTCATGTTTCACCTATTTAAATCGTATTTGTTCATGATCCACAATAAATATCATAATTTTGTAAAAGCAAATAGAAGGATCTATATACTTAGCTTCATTTGAGAAATACCTATAACCCTCAAATTTATATACATTTAAAAAAAATTAAAAATTTTCAAGACATTTTTTTTATTCTCACCTGACCTTCAAGGTATCATAGATCAGTATTTAACATTGTGGACATTTCCTATAATAATTGTTTCCATTTAATTGTTCAAGTGGTGTAGTATGAGGAATTATTTGGAAAGCTATTTAATAATCAATATTCTTTTGGAAGAAGTTTGTGGGACAAATCATGTGGGTGTATATTGTGATGAGAAGATAATGGAAAATATAAGGGTTGTCTAGACTCATATTAAAGCATCTCAAAACCATAAAAAATAGTTCTACTGATAACCAGAGAAACGATTTGGAATTTTAAGTGGGAGATCACTTATTCCTCAATATATATACTTGGAAGTGTGTTACAAGGATTTTTAAGAAGAGAAAATTGATCCCCAATTACATCATACCTTTTTATGTTCAAGAAATAATTAGGGTACTGGCTTACAGATTAGTATTTCTACCAAGACAGTCTACAGTATAAAATGTGTCCCATATATTATTGTTAAGGAATTATATGAAAGATAAAATGAATTATCTCACCTATGAATAAATAGAAATTGAACATGTTCTCTCATAATGTGAATATCTAATTAGATTATTTACACTATAGAATACTTGTTGTGGAATCATACGTCTTAATAGGTATAGGTACTTTGAATAAAGAATAAAAGTGAAGAAGAAATTTGGGAACCTGAATATACTATCAAGAAGAAACACCCTAAATTATTTAGAGGATTTTATTCATGAATATTTCAAGGAAATTTTTTATGAGGGAATAATGTAATATACAATGTTTTTAAGAATACTTTGTTAAGTAGTGTATACAACACACAACATTGATCCAAAAATAACACAAGTTATTATTATTTAAATATGAATATTATATCCTATCCATTGAATTTTATGGTATAAATATTAATAAAAATATTGTGAAATATATATTAATTTTATACTCAATACTAATTTATTGATTAATTATTAGGAAATAAACACTCAATTTTTAGTAGTCATTTTTTTCTTCAAAAATGTTTTTTATTGATTTCAGAAAGAAATCATTATAATTTTTTTATATTTTGAGAAAATTTATTCAATGAAATTAACATGATTTTTTAACTAATAATTTGAAAACTTGATTAGGGATAATTTTTTGAATATTTCTTAAAGTATTGATTTTTTAGTGAAAAGTAAAAAATACAGATTTTTGTAAAACTATCATTAACATTTAATTAAAATGAATAGTTAATCATTTAATTTTATACCAAATTAGAATAAGTATTATTTAATTAAATATAATCAAATTATGTTTATTTTAATTATTATTATACTTGATTTTGGTATGAGTACATTTTCTTCATAAAGACATATTTTTCTAAAAAAATATGTATTCATTACATATTTTGATTTTATATTAAATATATTTTATTCTAACAAGGTGATTTGAATCATTAAAAAGGATTAAATATTACTAATCAGAATCCATAAATTTTTTAAATTAGTTCCTTTTATTTCAGGACATTACGAATAGTAAATTTAGTAATTTTGTAACTACAGTAATGGGTAAATCGGGTAATTAAGGATAAAAATAAAATGATATAGACATAATAATGACCCTAAAACTTTAATTAATTTTATTTGATGATTATATCTCATCATTTATCATATGAATGTCTAATATATGGACTTTTTTCCATATCTCCTTGATTTTAATCATTAATATTATTTTTCAAAAAAATTTCATAATGCCATTCAATTTTTTTTATTATCATTAAATTTATGAGAGTCCAATATAAAAAGGATATTTTTATGTATAAAAATTAATTTTAAATATAAATTATTTTCTTGATCGTGGTGATTTATTTTAAATTTTTAGTGAATAAAAATTTACCTTAAATTTTGATGTCGCCCAGACATGGTGATTCCGCATACAGCTAAAAAATAAATAAAATCATTTTGAAAACTCTACAAATAAAATTATTTTAGTTATTTTCTATCTTCTATGTTTTTTGAATATATTAATGACATATTATAATGAATTTTATGTATTTTATTCTTTTTTTTGTATATATTAAAGGCCAATTAAATGAATAGTTCCAAAAATGAAATTAATTATATTTTATAATAGGTAATATATTATTAAATTATTTAAAATTTATAAACAACTTCTATTATTTCAAATGAATGGTATATGGTTTTAAACATAAATATTATTCAATTTATAATTATTTTATTATTTTATATAATAATTATAAACCCTTAAATGGTTGGAAACATTAATATTACCTTAATTGTCACAAGAGTTAATGGAGGGTTAAAACAAAATGATAAGTATTAAAACACAACTAAAATAAGTCAAAATTTTATTTGATTATATTATTTTGACTAACCCTAATTGTATATTATAATTATATAAATTTGGGTCTATTTTTAAATTAAATATTTTATATTAATTTAATACGTTTATAAATTCTGAGAAAATCCCTCTGATCTCATATAATAGAACACTCCTCTCTGTTCTTAACAACACATTGAGCAATATTGTTAGACCTGGACCTACACATTTAACTACTAAACACACATATCTATTTTATAGAGTTATTTTTCTTCCAAAAGTCCAACCCTAGTCCCCTTAAAAATATATCTATATGAAGTCTATTGAATAAGAGGAAATCATCTTAACAGACTCTATCGGGTTTACTTCATATTTTACATACACTTAATGTGTTATAAAAATCCTAAAATAATAAATCAAGTATCATATTTTTATTTTGATGTTATTATGGTTATGGTAAAACCATATTCCATCTCTCTTCTACCCTATGAAATGATGTAACAATTATGGTGTGTTCATATAGAGTATCGTCTTCATATAGAAGTTGAATTCATTTATCCTCACCACTTAACCTTGTATGGTTATAAAGATTACATTAATGAATATAGATGATATTGATATCTATATTTCATGCAACTTCTTTATGTTGTTTTAATATATTTATTTCTTCATTTAAATAATCACTATTTCCAATTTTTGATTTGGTTAACTCATTTCATTTTGTTGGATACAAAATATAGTTGAAAAAGGAACAAGAAAACACTTCACTCTACTTTTCTTCACTTACGGTGTGATAATTGATTTTTTAGAATTATCATGGAGCACTTACAAGCCATAAAATTGATGAACTGATGAAAAAAAATTTAAGAGTAGAAAACTAAAATTACACATCATGAAATTACTACAGGACGTATACAAGTGAAAGTCTTGAAATAGAGACACATCATGAATTAGAGAAAATAAATATAAATATTTACACATCTTGTAAACTGTTAGGATGGAGTTTATTTATCCTTATTTGAATAATATTTAATTTTTGACATGATTTAAGACATGGGACCCATCCATGACCATCTTTTGAACCATTATTTATGTTATTTTTTATTTCCCAATCCCAACTAGTGCCTATAAATTGAGGGCCATCCTGATACTATGGAGGGGATCTCGGAGAATAATTCATGGAGTGAGAAGTTTAGTTGAGTAGTATACTCCCTAACTTCATCTCCCATTTCATTATTTAATACTTTTTTTCTGACATTACCTGTAATCATATCTTCACTAGGATGAGGGGTAAACCTTCCTTATGATAGGGTTATTTAATTGAAGGGGAAGGTTATATTTGATTTATTTCTTATTCTTTGTTTGTGTATATGGTTTGCGAAAATTCAATTATACACTACCAAACCATTTATTTAACATTTATTGTGACCATTGATAATTTAATAAAAATTTAATATTAAATTTTTCACCTATAAACACTTAATATGTCATGACCATTATCAAATTTTGGGGAAATCGTTTTTAATTATTATATCGACACAAAATTTATTTGATGAAACTCAAAATTATTGAATCAGGGGAAATAGAAGACTTCCACGTCAAGGAGGGGATACTATAAAAATTGGTTCTTCCTTGTCTTGACCCCAAAACCAATCGTGAATAGATCAAAACAATTTCTAAAATTTTATTTCCCCCACGCCCTAAAATTAAAAAACCCTAGCACACAATTCGAGATTATTTTCAAAATATTAATAAAAATTTATTCGTTTTCATTATTATTTCATTAAATCATCCAAACCAATATTTTATCAACTATTTGTCAAAATTAATAAATGAAAATCAATTAAAACCCTAATTTAACCAATTTCACCATCATTATAGATTTACCTTGACCTATTCCTCAACTAAATTTTAATTAATTGAGTAGAAAAGTTGAGTTTTTATAAATTTTCATTTTGATTGATCCCATTGGGAAATAATGACACCATATGGGAGATTTAGATATTTATGACATAAATATATTTAGATAAATATAATATCATATATATATATTCTTCACTTCTAATATTTTGGAAAACAATAAAATTGTTCACCTTTATATGTGGACTACCACCTCCACGAAGCGATGTGGTCAGTTTTTTGTTTATTCTTTAGGTGGATGGAAATAAGGAAGTATTTAATGAATAAATATGATATAATATTGAATCTTGAAATATTAATTATTATTAACCCCTCTTCTATTACATCCATCGAAAAGTTCAAATAACATTCATGTGTATTTATGACCAACAATTATTCATGAATATTATAATTCATTTTTCTATCACTATCCTTTATGGATGACTCAATATATAAAAATTGAATATATATATATAATATATATAATATATATATATATTTAATCTATATAATATATCTATACCGTGAATAAAAATAAAGATAATATTGAACCATAATAAAAGTATAATTACCCGAACTATCAAATCAAAACATACATGAAAAACAAAGCCTTTAAGAATAGAAATAATAATAATAACAAAATATTATTAAAAAATGGGTGATAAAAAGTTATAAATATTTCTTATATGAAATTATAGATATTTATATGATCATGTTGTGTAATTATAATAAATATTATGTTATTATATAGGAGGATAAATCATGTTCAACTAAAGGAAAACATGAGGTAATGGACTCTATCTAAATTTCATTTCATTGAGGTATATATTATTTTTTTTGCAGAAAATTTATTTTATATTGTGTGTATAACATTACACTCATGTATTTAGGATGATTACAATATTTAAATCACATTTCTTTTAAATAATCATATTATTTGTGTCATGGATATGTTTTTTTTCTTAACCATATACCATTTCTACATTTGGTTTTTACATTGAATGTAATTTGATTTACAGGGAAATAATTGATAATATGGACTCATTATCACATGTGGATTTTTATTAATAAGGAATATTGATTATGAATCAAATAAATGGTTTTTTATTTGAGTAATTTATTGTACATATAGTGATGGGTGGGTCCTAGAATTATATAACCCCTTGAAACACTAACAGGTCTCATGAAACAAATCAGTTTCCTAGATTTAATGGGTCATTACCCCTAATTTTAAATTATCATAGAGAAAGTTCATAATGGTGGAGATATAATTATGTCTTAAATCATGATTTAAAATTGTATTCTTTTCCTTCTCAATGAATTATTTTATTAGTATCCATTACATTACTACATGGATATTATCACTGAATTTATTTTCTTCCCACGCTATTGATTAAATGGAATGTGTTGCTAATAATTTACTTTTATAAATTGATTATTCGTTATTTATTCATGAAATATTTCATTTTACATAATCCTTATTGAGAATCTTATCCCACCCTTATTTTTTTCTTTTTTCTATGATCTAGATAAATAATCAATGAATCAGTTCATGTTTCCATAATAAGTTCTCTTACTAAGTTTTAAAATTCATATTTCAGTATAAATGGGAAGAATGTATATATCGGGTTCACCAAAACAACTAAAGTGATCAATACATTGGTATTAGACTCCTTGTATCTGTATAAATGTATTAAACTAGACACTATCTATAGGTTACTAGAGTTTGGGTTGTTACAAGTAAATCCCACAAATTTACAACAATAAATATGCATAGTGGTTTGGACATTAACTTTTTCCATTGATCTCAATAAAATTATATCTGAATTTAATTATTTTAATTATAATATTCTCATAATAAAGGAATAATTATTTTTCTGTTTTTATTGTTTACAAATATTAGAAATATTTTTTTACATTATAATAATTTATTTTTATGAATATATAATATTTAAATATTTCATATTATTCACAAGCTAATAAAAAATTATTTTTTATTTACATGATTATTTAATAAATATTTATTATCAAAACTATGAATATAATTTTAATTGAATTATTAAAATATTTAATATTTATTTTCCCTACATTGAAGATAATATTTATTTTTGAATAAATATTTAATTAATTATTCTTTTTTTATTTTATTAATATTCAGTATAAGAAGTGGACATAGATTTTTTTCGATGACATATATTAATTATCATGCAGGTAAATTAATATATTTCACTATCCCAGTAAGAAAATTACATAAAATAATATGATTATTATTATATGGGATGGGGATAGATAATGATTAATACGTTATTTAAGGGTCGGTGTCTAATTAATCAATTTATTTAACCTTAACCATAACTCTAAAGAGATGGATACATATATTATTTTGGGTTAATAGATAATTGAGAGTGGTTATGAACAATACATTTCTATCAAAATTCTCCCTTATAATAAACTCCTAGGAGTGGAAATAAAATAGGTAATTACATCAAGTAAGAAGGAACATGAAGTGATAAAGATAAAAAATGCCTGATAATATTTCTATGCACTACTACCCAATAATTCCTCAATCTTTTTCAGAGATAAAAATATAATGTGTGGATAACCACAAGAGGGGATTCATTTTTGTTCCCCCTTTTAAATGATGGTAACCTGAAAAAGGGTTTCGGATGGTCAACATCTTTATCAAAGAATGATCCAAAGATAAGTTAATATTTCTTCGATGTTTTTTAAATTGCATATAAATTTATTATTAAAATGATCATCTCATAGTTCTGGGATTTCAATTTCCATGTTCAATGGAAAGCATTTGTTTTACATTATGTTAACTTCCTGCACAATTTGTGAATGCCCCATTAAATATGAGAAAATTTGTCATTAATTTATTCCCAATAGGCCCTTCCACTAATATTGGAACCATTAGTAACATCCCCTCCCAAACCTTTGTATTTGGTAGGGTTATAGTTTCAATTATTTTGAGGAGTCACTAATATTAGATTAAATCCCCATGACACCAAATTCTGACATAAATTCCAAGGGATTAGAAAAATGAAGGGGGATATTTTGTTTTAATAAAAAATATAACCTAACAAGATAAAATATAAACCAAAAAACAACTATATGATGCATGGTCATAAAAAAATAAAATCCAAATGAAAATAATAAAACAATAATATCATAGTAGTAGTGACATAGTAGGACACATGACTCAATAAAACCAAATGATGTATAAACAAAACAACACCAACATGACATCAAACCAATGACTCTAAAAATTAAATTCCAATATCAAACTCCATATCAAGTAATAATAATCAATATATTCCACTAGATATGTACATCAAAATTCCATTAATTATTTCATGATGAACAAAATCATCATATGTACTATAATTCATGTATATGGTATGAGTAATCATAATCAGTAGGATTTCCCCAAGATATTTCAATAAACATTCCATAAGGATAATAAAAAATTCATCTCACTATTTAAATAAAACATATGTTGAGAATTTCAAAATATTTTACCATTAAAAAATTTTAGTCATAGAAATGAGCTAAATCACTTTGTTCTTTATTTCCTTCCACTATGAATACCTAACCCATGTTTCTCTATCACACACACATGCATGCCAAATAAAAATCCAAATATCCATGATCAGGGATTAATCCTTCCCCAAGCTCTCAGTTAGTGATATAAATTCATTCCAAACTAGAATGTAGCACCATGACCATACCAATAAGGCATCATAAAATGGAATATATACACAAACCACCATATATTCTAAGACCATATTCCTTATTTTTTTAAAAACCTAAAAATTTCTCAATTTTAAACAAATAATTAAAATACCAATGTCATTCTCAAAAAAATTAAAAGATAAATCCATAGTGTTTAAAAAAATACCCTTGAAACAAAAAAAATCAAAATAATTACTAATATTAACTTTAATCCATAGATAAAATTATTTTTAACAAACAAACAGTAGGATTTATCAATTTATAATCCAGAAAAGTTAATTTAGAAATATAATCCTTTCAATTATAGAAATCAAGGAGTTATTGTGAATCTAGCTACATCAAGTCAAACACTCCACAAAATAATATGTATAAGAAAATAAAATCACTAACAATCAGCTTCTAAAATAATCCCACAAACCACTAGCATGGATTTTTCTATGAACTCTAACATAAAATCCAAATCCAAATCCAAAAATTTCTAGGGGAAATAATTGGGTTCTAAATAGTTGTTTCTTCTAAAAAATACATTAAAATCCTTCCATGATGATCACATAGGGATCCCATAAATTACCTCTAAGGATTTTCATGAGATAAGGCCTTTTAAAAATAACTTTGAACATTAAAAGAATATATTTGAGGTAAACTATCATGGTCCCTTCAAATATGTGATAAGAAATAGGTGCAAAATGGCCAACCAACATTCCTAGGTACAACTAGATTGGATGTTTTGGAACATAATGACTTACACTGTAGTGTGGTGAGGAATATATGGTTTTGGCCCTTGGTGTGACACCAAGGGAACCACGATCATGACCATGCCCATTTTTGGTATTCCCATTTTGTACACAAACACACCCAGCACAATATTCCCACCACCACAGTTTTTTTCTACCAGTGGTGGAACCATAATATGCCAATCCCTCCATAACTATCCAAGTGCCTTTCTGAAGACATTTAATCCCAAATAAACCCAGAAAAAAATTTGAATAGTGATTGTGTATAGAAATTCCTCAAACATATCATGTTAAACACTCCCTACCATTATTAATTTCATCTATAGTAAAATGGGAATTTTGAGTACTTTTGAAATCTTCTAGCTATTAATATAGAATCAATATCACACATTCTCAGGATTTCTATAGAATCTAACCATGATGTCATAAATCTTACACTAAAGAGATACACTTTCCCTATAACACATTTTATTATTTATTAATAATTTTTGTTATCATGTTTATATTTGTTAAATATATTGACAAATCAATGTTGTCTCATAAAATAACAAGGTTGGGATTTGGTTGGTACTTCATCCATTTACATACATGAAATAAATATTTTATGATGATAAATCATGGAAGTATAGACATATGATAAGATACATCACTAATATGTTATAGTATTTAAATAAGTATGATTTATCATGGAGAAAATTTCCCCTGATTTTTGAATCATTTATTCTATAGGTGTAGAGATACAATCAGAAAAACATGATCTCCTACAAAAAATGATAATGGCTATAAACAATGAATGACGTATGACATATAAAAACTACAATTTATCACCATCCTTTTCTAAATCATTTTAATTTTTCAATTTCTCACCTGATCAATACTATATAGAGAAGCTTCTCCATTATATACTCAAAAAAGTGGAAACTAATAATGAAGTACATACAATGATTCAAAAAGGGTCAATTTACACAGTATCTTAATAGTCGTTATTATATGATGACTAAAAAAGTATCATAAGATCTTTCCATGAGATTCTAAAATACATAACCTTATCTCATGATATTTCTTATAATATTTTCATTGTCCATTATAA
Organism: Viscum album; assembly: GCA_963277665.1. Taxonomy (NCBI): domain Eukaryota; kingdom Viridiplantae; phylum Streptophyta; class Magnoliopsida; order Santalales; family Viscaceae; genus Viscum; species Viscum album. Next base: position 830,075,123 of record OY728159.1, on the reverse strand, counting down.
TTATTCATCCATTTCTGGATGATAAATCATGATCATGGTCAACAGGATACCAAAATCTTGTTATAAAGATCACTAAAGATAAGAGATAAAACAAGGATCATAGTTAAATAAGATTGAATATATTATTATATAAAATATTATAACATCATATATAAATAATTTTTCTATTTCATCCACAATATTTGATTCACAATTATGTATTATGTGATCTAAATTTTGGAGATGATAAACAATCACCCATATATAATCATATTTCCAAATGATTTTTGGTACACTTCATGGTAAAAATATCTAGTAATGTGATCCCATTTCATGATGGGTATGGTTAAATATTAAAATATATAATCATTTCATTTGTGGTCGGTCTTGACTTATTTATATGTGATACATCTCAAGACTTACTCTTCCTATTTTCATTTCATTCCTTCCCACCATATTTGTGTTTTAAATGCCTTATACATCATTATGATTTTAGGATAAATATCTCATTTTAAATATTGATAAAGAGAATTTTATTTTCATGAAAAGAATATAGAAACATTCATAAATATTTTAGAAATAAAAATAATGTTACTATATTGTTTCAATCCATCAATAATCTCACCACCATTAGGTTTTGACATCACAGTAAGGATACTACAATCTGATCTTTGAGAGAAAATTAATTGTTGAAATAATTCAAGAATAAGATTCAATGAATATAAAATGTAATCCTCACCCTTCTCAGGGAAATCTTAGTGAATATCATAAATAATTCTTGTCAATTTCAATTGGCCATAATATTATTTGGATATTTTATTAAATGAATTTTAGGTCAAATAATCATTAATATAATTTCATTTTCTAGGTGTATAAAACATTCCAAAGTTAAATATTTGATTATATTTGATCAATAATATTAATATATGATTAAAATATATTTTTTAAAAAATCATGATTTTAGAGTCTATTAACATTATCAATTTCCCACCAAACTGATAATGGTTCCATGTTTTCAAAGTATGAGATCATGTTTTCAATGTATTGGTTAGACAATTATTCTCAAATATTCAAATATGCTTTGATCCATAAGATACAACAAGATCTCAATATATAAGAACACAAACTGAGTATATATCAAGATGTGTCAAAATGAACCTCATAACCATTTCCATCATTTGAAAAAACCATTATTGGTGATGATGTGATCCATTATTTGAGATCTAAATAGGATTATTAATATAAAGACCCTAACCCTAGTAGCCCGAAGTCAATTCCTTACTTTATTACATTTGTACTATAAATAACTATTTTCATCCCAAATGACCTAAGAGTTTTTTTGTTTTGGAACACTAGATGTAGACATAAATTTTAAATTACAACTCAAAAGGAAAAACAACATAGCCACTTCATTGGAGACATCTATAAATCCTAGATTATCCTTGAAATTCATTAATAATTTGCATCTTCACATCCTAGTGTAAAATAAAACATAATAAAGTGGTAAGATAATATACTCATTAATGTTAAAAATATAGTGGGATAATTCATAAACATAAACAATAAGTGATGGTGAATAACTAAAATATATACCAACAAAACAAAATCTTGAGAATAATATGGTAGAAAGAAAAGCATAATTAATAATTCCATATAAATAATCACATGAAAAATAACCCTGGATATTTTTCATTCCAAATAATTAAATGATTTATCAATTAATGATATAATAATTAACTATTCATAATACAGGACATTCCAAACATACCATTGAGGCATCGACCAAAAAATCTGAAAATAAATGGTTAAGGCCTTGGCCCAATCCATTTCTTTTTTGTCTTATGAGACCTACCGATGCATAGAGGGGATATTGTGGGCCCCAACAATCACTTAATAAGTCATATTAATTCTTATTATGAATTAAATTAAATATAAACAACATATACATATGAAATGTAAATCACTTCCCCAATCTGTATACTTAATCAATAACCATTCTGAGTAGAATAGTGAATTGTATCAAGATAGAACATCCACAGTCACACTGATCATAAACCATTTAATAAATTAATATATGTTATTATCATAATATAATAATATAAATAATAAAGAAGATTGAAAATAGGTTTTGAAAAAAATGAAAGTATTATAATAAAATCATCATGTAATTATTCAGAGAAGTGACATTTTTTACTTTGCAAAGAAGATGTCTTTTGGAAAAATGTCATTGGTATTTTTCATAATTCATTGTATAAAACTAGAAATGAAAAAATACATTCATTAAAGATAGATTTCGTTATTTTATAAAAATAATGGTGTATTATTATTTATTACGGATGGATCTTGAAAATGGGTAAGAAATTGAGAAGTTCCCTTGAATATGGATTGTGTATTGGGAAGAATTAATAAGGTAACCTTGTAACAATCATATTTCCCTATAAAATATAGATGAAATAAAATGGATACAAGATGTTGGAATATATAAAAAATTATATAAATTATATAAAAATAATGAAGAATTAAATTGGTTTAAATGGGGAGAAAGCATAACCCAACTGAAAGTGGTGGTTCGAGAAGAAATCCATATCATATGTCTGAAAGTGTTCTGAAGTTACGCTTAATTTTTGAATAATGAGATTAAATTCAATAAAAAATTAATTAAAACCCTATTAAACATATATTTGGGTCTGTTTGATTTTACTTTTTTCATTTATAACCCTTTTGATGACTTATGAGAGTCAATTTTTCCGTTCTAGAGTGTTCATTTCCATGGTTTTCATTATCGGTTTACTTTTACACGTATATGGAAAATCATGTAAAATGGAAAAAATTCTACAAAATTCAAATTATATGTTATTTATTAACATAATAAATATTTCATGGTCTTATATAATTTTTTAATATTTTATGATTATTCATTTAATAAAACATTATTGATAATCATTAAGATTATTTTAGAGGTTTTTTGATCATCACAATATAGTTTTTTCTTCATAATTAATATCATGTATATATAATAATTATTGAACATTTAATAACTCATAATATATGTAACAAAATATTTTTTAACCATATTTATTTTTTATAACATGCCATGAAGGCATTATGGAAAAATTAAAACATGTTGTCCATAAAGGTCGTAAATCATAATCTCTTGGATAATGACTTAAACATTAAAATAAAAGGAAATGGGGAATCGACATGATGGTGTATTATCCATTTAAAAAATTGGTTTCTAGTATATAAAAGATAATAGAGTTATCATGTATCTTTGGATAGGATAGATGAGGGGAGGATAATAAAAATAAATCATTTGGGAAGAAAATATAAGAAAATGAAGATGATAATTACCTCTTGAATTCTATTCCTTGAGAAACTTATTAATGGGATTGGTTTCTGACATCTATTGAGTCCAAAGTATTCTGGACAAGTGGTAGGGTCTTGGGATGTGTATTTTCCATTAATTGGATAATACTCTAATCTAGGAATGTGTGAGGAGAGGAGGTTATCAGGGGTGGTATTTATAGGGGGCGAGATGGGTGATTTTTTGATAATTTTAATCATTAGTTTATTATTTTGGATCAAGAATTTGACTGGTTTGGGAATTAAAATAATAATGATGGTAATTTTGATATAACGGTTCATAAAAAATTCATGACTCGCAAAATAGTGTTTTTATATTATAATACATATATACTGTAAATTACCACATTTCACTGTTCACTAAAAATCTAACTACTTTATAAAAATACTAAAAAATTTAGATAAAAAATTTTAAATGTGTAGAATTAAAAAATGGATGCAATTTTATGTGAATAATTTTCTAAATACGATAAATTTAATTTTCAAATAAAATCATCATTTTTTTGAAATATACTAATTTTAAAACAGTAGCTAATTTTATAACACATTGAAAATTTAATTAAGGTCTCATAAAAATATATTATAGTAATATGGAAAGAAATTATTAATTTAAAAATCTATTTTATGAAAATAATCTTCTTTTAAAACATTATATTAATTATAAAATTTGAATTAAATATTTATGACTTAAAAAAATAAAAAATACATTATTTATTATTTTTTAATACATTTAGTTTCTTATATCAAATATAAATATATCATATTTTCATTTATAAGATACGCAAATTTTATTTATAATTTCACAGGTTATGTTAATATTTTATTGGTTATATAACTATTCTTAATATTCACTTTTTTATTATAAACTTCATGTTACCATTCCATTGGTATAGGTTCCTTAACATCTATAAATACATCTTATTTATTTTATTCTTCATTTATAATGTTTTTATTGTATTTTCAATGTCATTTTATGTCATTCAAAACATATTAAATAACTATAAGACAATTGATCAATTCTTTGGGCATAGTGATTATCTCTTTGTACATGGAGATTGGGTGAAGAATCTCTAGGCATCCATGGGGTCTCACTTGAACATCATCTATAGAGGGGAATCCTTCCAGGAGATTATTAAAAGATGGATTTTCATATATGGCTCTTCAGGTATGGAAAAGAAGGGTCATGTATTTACTATTGCAACTATTTGTTGGATCCTCTCGGATGCTAGGAACAAGGTAAGTGAAGGCTCTACATTCTCTTCTAGGCTCCACTATGTTTACACGCTAGCATTAGTGTCAGAGTTGGGCCTACTCATATACATAAGTGAAGGTTTGTTTATGCTTCACTCGTTCTCTACTCGTACTCATCCTCCTACAGACCCGCACCTCAGATGTCAGGGCTCGTTGGTGAATTGGACACCACCTTGTAGAGGTCTGAAACTTAACATTGACAAATCTCTTCTTAATTGGGAGATAAAGGGTGGAATCCTGGTTTGCAATCCCAATGGGTTGGTCATCTTAGACATTATTGCTTTCTTTGGTAGGGGATCATCCTTGGCTGAGGAGATTTAGGCCATGCTCACTAGTTTATCACTGTGAGAACGCTTTATTATCAAGGCCGAGGTGATTGAATCAGATGATGTTGTTTCTATCAAGTTGTTGCAAGGAAAGTTGGATCCTCCTTGGGAAATTTGCAACCTGGTTTGTCAATGCACAAGTAAAATAAAGATATTCATGTCTATAAAGCACACATGGCATGAAGGGAACCATACAGTGGACACCATAGTGCAGGAGGGAATTGAAGAGGAGTAACTTATTTTTTATAGTTTCTATGGTTCCATACAAAAGTGATGCAACTAGATTATTATTGGTGATGTGATCGACCTCCCTCACTTTAGGCCCTTAATATTTATTTAGGGGTTCCCCTATCCACTGTCTCTTGTATGGTTTTCCAATATTCTAATAAAAAATAATTCATTTCCAAAAAATTTAATTTTTAGAATTTGAGGTCCTTATAGTTGATAATCCTCACTCAAATGTAATAGTGTTCCCTTTTTTTAGCACAATTATAGAAGTTTGGAGTCACTAAAATTATGAAAAAGTAATGATAATATACTAATAATCCAAAAAATAATATCTCAAAGAAGTTCATTGTGATTTCCCAAGAGATAACAACTTTCATCATTGCAAGGTCTACTGATTTGATTTACTATGAAACGGCTTGGACAATAAAGTGAACATATTATATCTAGATATTACATTAATAAAAAAATTCATATAATCAATACTTTAGAAAATTTCTCAACATAATATCTAGAGGTTCATCATGGTTTTTCTCTATCTGAGAGTACACCGGTATATCATACGAAAATACCACAACAAAGTATTAAAGGTACTCCTAAAAGAAAATATACATAAATTTCATGAGAACCACTGGTGCATTTTTATGACCCATGGGAATGGACATAAATTCATAATGATTGTAATGACTCATAAAATTTATCTTCAGTATGTCCTCTTTCATAACCAATATTTACTAATACCCAAAGCATAGATAATTCATGGAGAACCATTATTCTCCCATAAATCGATCAAAAATATAATCAATATAACATATTGGATATCAATTAATTATCATAACCAAATCCAGATTTGGATAATCAATACATAGTCGTAATGAACCATCTTCCCTTTTGAAAAAAGAACTAGTGAATCCCAAGGAGACGTGATTAGTATAATGAACCATTTACATTCTAATTCTTTCAATTTCATCTTCAAATCCTTAAATACCATTTTTGATATTCTTTATTATTGATATAAAAATTATATATCCTTTGTATGAGATGAATTCCAAATCCCACTTCCATGTAAAGTAGAAAACCAATGAAAAATTTCGTAATCATGTCTGGATGTTAATCCACTATAGTATGGAAATTAATCGTATTAATTATATCATGCAGTTCCCAATGTTATTACATCTAGAAAATAACAAATTTCTGCCACAATTATTGAAAAACAACTTTCTCCCCTTTTCTTCACATCCAAAACTCCTTTGAAAATATGAATTATCCCATCAATATAAGTAATATGTACTCTTAAAGCATAAAAATATATATGGGACTTTAAAGAAACTAACCAAACCATTCTCATGATACATTAAAATACATACATGTAAAAAAATAAAATATTCATAATCAAACTGGACTCCGTCTAATTTTAGAGAATAATCAACTTGTAATTTCAAATCTTTTAAAAAATTAAACTATGTTAAACAGAGCATATGACACACAACACTAACCTCAAACAAACAATGATTATTTAAAAATGATCATCATTATCCAGACATAAAATTAGTGGGTATTAATAATATAAAATTATTTATGAAATATATACAATTTTCCTATTCAATATAAATTTATTGATAAATTATGATAAAATAGTCACTCAATTATTAATAAAGACATTTTATTCGTCTAAATTATATGTTTTATTTAAAATCTATTTTATTTTTTTCTGAAAAAATAGTATAATTAATTTTTATAACTTCTAGAAATGTTATTTTAAAAAATTACAATCACTTATGAAATCATTATATAAAAATTAAATTCGGTTAAATTTTTTTATTTTTCTTCAATCATTGTTTTTTTAATGAATACTAAAATGGTACCATGTTTTAAAATGCGTAAATTTCATTTTATTAAATAAATTAATTTAAAAGTGCCATTATATTTTAGATATAGTATTAATGTAAAATATGATACATTCTACATAGAATAATCTAACTTATTTCATTTGAATCTAGGATTTTTAGGATTTTGGTATAAGTTTATTTTTATGCTTGAAAACACAGTTTTCTAAAAAAAATTATATTTCTAAAGTATATAGTTTTCAGTTAATTGAAATAACCCCTAAAAAGTAAATATTAAATTGAATGTATATATATATATATATATCAATTCATATAATGACTAGTTATTTTCATAGATTTCATATAAGACCATGTATTTCTTCAAAAATGCATTTTTTTAAAAACAAAGTTTTGTCATGTTTTGGGGGATAAATTTAAAATTAAATTCTCCAACTAATTTGGATTGAATTTGATAAAATAGATTCTATATTTTTAATTATATTAATTACTATTACTTAATAATTTGAAATTATTTTTGATAATAATTAGTTGAATAAAGAGGAAAAATTACATACAATTGTTACAGTTAATACAGGTTTATTGGGAGTTAAATTAATAAAATAAATGGTTAAATGACCTAAAAACTTGTCTAATTTATATTTTATGGTCATATTTCGACCCTAAAACGTATTAATATTTTATAATGGTCCATTTTGGATCCATTTAGTGTGAGTAATAAATTTATATATATTTTATTTTTTTCTACAATTCCAAACGTGTCCTCTCAACCACTTCTAAAGGGAAACCCCCTCTTATCTATGATCCAAACATAAATAGCATTTTTTCATCAAATAAATACCAAAATAAATTACTTACAAGATTTACGCAACCTGTAGTCCCTAGTTGGATCAAAAAACCATATTATGCAGGCTTTATGTTTAAACCTAATGTGGTTGTCTAAAGAAGATGTATAATTGTTAACCATGTAATATCATTTTATTAGTTATTGCAGATCCTTAATATATTAATCAAAAATAATTATATAATAACATAATTATATCCCATATAAATGTATTTTATTTTTTTAATTGAATAACCTACATCAGTATCCACTTCAATCAAATTGGAAACTGAACCATTATTCATGGGTACAGTGGACTTCGACCTTATGAAACGATGTGATCTATTTTCCATCATCACCTCTCACAAATATTTTAGGTTATGGATCTATTTTATATTTGTGATCTAAATAAATTATTTATCATTATATAAAATTTATATATCATATATTTTCATACCTTTCAATTCATAAAAAAATAATGTCATATGTGCATATGTTTGGATGACAACATCCACAAAGTGATGTGGTTTGTTTTTCAGTACTTCGTCACATGGATGGTATATATAATATTACTTAAATAAATAATATTATATTCATGATATAAATTTAATTATTTCATTAAAAAAAATTACTTACCTAATTTCAATCATTATCGTTGAATAATGGAAATGTTACTCATTTGTATGCATGACTTAGCATCTCCATGATCGTAACATGGTACATTTTTATAAACATAAGTAATAATTAGATTTAAATTTATAATTTAATTAATAAGACTCTAATTTCATTATTATTATATATATTAAATATTAATAACCTCTTTTACTACAATCTTCAAACCAAATTTATTTTGGACATGTGAGCAGTATATCGTTAAAACGTCCGAAGTAAAATTATTTGACTATGTAATTGAATTTGACATGGTAATAGACAATGTAAATGGAATAATAAATATATAAAATTTTCATATTCAGGTAAATATTTAACATAATTTTATTATTTATGGTGATAATGAAATCATGTGGCAATTTGGGCTTGAGGTAAGGTATCTCTTTATATCACCCTTTTCAGTGGGTTATGACCTTTTTCACTCAAAAGCACGTTATCTCTCTATTTATTTATATATAATTCATATAAATTATTTATATATATATCTCAAATATATACCTAGATTATGATACTTTCCTTTTATGGGTAAATACTTGAATTATAATCATTTCTCAAATTCCTTCTTTAAGACCTCTTATTTGGTTATGATATGAGGAAATATTGTGCACCCCACTTTTTTAATGTGAAATTATTATGTTTATGCCTTATGATTTATTTCATTTATGTGTCACGCACAATCATGAACATGTTATGATATGTTCCTGTATATATAAATAAAATTAAATTCTAAAATATATTGTCACATGAGACGTTATTTAAGGGATTTGGTAGTAAACCAAATCCATTGTATCACATTATCCACTATATGAAGTTATCCTGGCATATAGACTTGATATATGGTTATGAAATGTTTTTTGTTACATCAATTTTTCCTATGATTTAATTATATCATGTTCTTTATGGTTTTTTCCCATTTTATGACTCATGGTTCAATTATTTTATAATATCATGTTATTCCTTGGAATCAAGTGTTTTGTACCCTCGTCATGTTTTTTCCATACAAGGATTGTTATCTTACCCCTTTTTTCAATGTATTCCCTAGGATATCCCTTATAGTTTTAAGAGATAAATGTTAATTAGTATATTATTATGGAGATTAAAATAAATTCAGTTTTCATTTTGATGCATTACATAGATAGTCATCCAATGACACTAGGCCTTTCATTCTATTGGTGGTATTTAAGGGATGTTTATGTTTAAAATAAAATGTGTTGAGGGATTGGGTAACTATATTTGGAATCAACGCATCATCCATTTATCTTTTAGGATTATTAATAGAATAATTTAGATATAACTCTTGGGGTAATTCTATGTTTAGGAAAATATAATGGAATTTTGGAGAGGTATAGAGTGAAAGGATTCCAAGTAACTATATCAATGTATAGATACTACGAGTGGATGTGAATATAGAACATTTTTACATAGGGGGAATAAACTTGAAAAGGGAGAATTTTAAATTTAATCAATGGTAACATTTTTCATGATAAAGTAGACTTGATGTAAATTTTGTTTGAAACACCTAAGGGATATGCATTGGAAACTAATGAACTCATTATGAACAATTATGAAGGACATGAATAAATTATTATGATAGAAACCATAATATTAAAAATTATCAAGTATAAACTATATTAAAACCTATAGACACATGAATTAATATATATATATACATATATTTTATAATTTCTTCTTATTAGTTTATCTTTTTTAATTTTGTATGGTTGTGTATTTTAGGCTAGTTTTTTATATTTATTTTATTTTAAGAAATATGAGAAAATGTTCCCTTAACCAACATGATATGCAATGTGATAAGTTCCCTAATTATATGAATAACCTTATGGGTGTGGGATTTTAGAAATTCATGGTAGTATTAACTTAACATGACAAATAAATAAATAATAACATTAATCATGTAGAATAAATTCTTTCATTTAAGAAAGAGAAAGTTATAGTTGAGTATTTTATATGACAAAGGCCTCTTACCTTTAGTGGATATAATGATTCCCACATACTAGAACAATGGATTAACTCTATTGAGATAATCCTCTCTATCATGAAATTCTGAAAATAACAGAAATTTGTGATGAACATTTATCTCATGGATGGGGAAGACTATCAATATCGGACAATGATCAAGAACACAAACTCCAAAGAGGATATTGTTTCAATCGTATGGGATGACATAAAAAAAATTCAAAAAATACTTTCCCTAAACTCTCCATCATAAAATATATAGGGATTTCCACACAATAAAGAAATATTATTATGGGTCTATTGGGTCATATAAGGAAAAAAACAAGGATTTCACATTTTTCCATGGGCTTCATCATCACAACTGAAGTTATGGTTGACTGCTTCATTGGTGTATTAAATACATATCTTTCAAAATATTTGTAGATTGAAGGAATTTATTATAATATCACAGACTTAAACATTTTATAAAATGTATTTATGTCGATAATTACCAATTAGGATCTTTTCAGGATTATAGTTTTAGAGATTTAGTCCATAACTATTACATAACATCTCAAAATTTATAATATACACAATTCAAAACAATACCCATTTTTTCATAACATAAAACATTATAAAATAAAACATGATATCATTTATTGATAAAAAATTTCTTGACTTCTTATTTTCTCATACCAATCCTTAAAACATGTGAAAAAATTTCAAAAACTTGGGATGATCACAAAAATCACAGTAAGGGGTATTAATTATGGAATTAAACCATTAGTCCATGAAAACATTTCATAAAAATCAAAATTTTCTCCCATAACCCATAAACTCCAAAACATACCTCCTAAAATAATAATATAAGTTAAAAAATTATTTTAAATCCTAAATCATAAAGGTAACTTATGGAATCCATATCAAAGGTACATTTTAGATTTCATAGATATGTAGAGATTAACCATCATCATTATGTTTGGAATACCCATCATATTTTCTTACCAAAATATCTTAGGTTAAACCATAGCGTGTAACTCCATATCATTACCCAAGGTATTATTGATCTATCACGATCTCACCCACCCTTAGTTTATTATTTACACTACTGAAATTTTACACTTTACCAATAGTTCACAACCGTTGGTAAAGGCATAGAAACCGTTGGTATATAGTATACCAATGGTTCCCTCAACTGTGGCCATGTAAGCCGTGACAATAGGCCTATACCAACGGTTTTGTGAAAATCGTTGGTATAGGTGTCAAAGTAGAAGGTATACCAATGGTTTGCTACAAACTATTGGTATATGTGTGTTAAAGTATAACATATACCAATGGTTTGTGAAAATGTTGGTATATGTTTGTTACACTTATACCAACAATTGTAAACCATTGGTATAGAGGGGATATGGCAAGCCATAACGCTATACTAATAGTTTTGTTAAACCGTTGGTATAAACCTATACCAATGATTATAATAAAACTGTTGGTATAGTTATATTATAGAATCTACACCAAAAGTTTTTAACACAGTTGGTATGCATTTGCTCAACTCCACAGCAGCAGGCCCCTATCCCCTCTCCCCTCTCCCCTCTCTATACCTGCAACAGCATAGCTCCACAAAAACATATCAACACACCTCCCCCTCTCTAGACCTGCAACAACACCAATACAAAATCCCCATCCAATGTATTCAAAATTTAGAATTCATTCCAGAATTTAGAAATTTAAAAATTTATAAATTCAAATGCAATAACATCCATAAGAGAAAAATCCAACATGTCATAGGAAATTCAATAACACCCATAAGAGTATTCCAAATATAGATTTCATTCCTCACTCAAACCACAACACAAACACACATAAGAGTATTAAAAATTTAGAATTCATTCCTCAATCAAACCACAACACCAATACACACAAGAGAATAAACCGACATGTTATAAAAAGCACATGGGATGTTTAGTCATGGTCTTGGGTTGAGTATCTTAAAACCAACAGAATAAACATGGGTAGAGTGGACAAGGATCCTGATACCCATAAGATAGACAATAGTAGTGGTCATGTGTTTTGACCTAGGATGAGTTATAGGAAGCACATGGGATATTTATATTCCTCTAACGATTATATATCCATGTATAAATGGTTCTTAATGTGTTAGTGGGAAACATCGGCCAATATCGACATATGAGATTGGTTACCGGAATAGCCTACATGTTTTTCATAGAGTTTTCAATTAGAATAAAAGGGTATGTGGATAATTGTAATTTTCTCTCCTGGGTGTGATGTGAGATGAATTCCCATCTTGGTTAGTGGGTATGAATATTCAATTAAGTCTTTGGTATTGGGATCCCAAATGGATTATGGTTTGGTCCTAGAACCCACTTTTTAAGGATGGGATTGAGGTGATCAATGGGGCTATGGTGTCACCATATGTGTTCCTCACCATTGGTGTATTTTTATGAGACTTTGAAACAAATTTTTCAAGGATATATGTGTATCCTTGTTGACCAATTTGTTATCTGGTATGCTTGAGTGTTCATAGGTTTCATATGAAATCACTATATGGTATTTATTTTTTGTATGTTATTGTATAGAATGGACAACCCATGATTGAGAATTACAACATGAATGTTGGTGCATGTTCATGATGGGATGCTGAGACTCATTCCTAATATAATTCATGTTTTTATATATATACTATAACTCTTTGTGTTTCAATCTATGCCTTGTGAATATTTTTTTCTATAAAATATGACCAATATACCATAATTTATTTTTTATCCCTTAATTTCAAAAATCTATGTATAGCCTTGTAAATATTTTCCTTATGCCAGTTGTTGTTTTCACTTAAAATGTTGTCCATTTAAAACATAAGTGAGACACTTTGAGTGATACCAGTAACACTGTGCCTTGGATTGAGGTGGGGTTGATTCGTACCCGTCACAGATTATCCATGGATCATTGTGCTAATGTATCAACACAATCCAAATGAGTTTTGTCCGTTTTATGTATGCTAATTGTTGTTTTCACTTAAAATATTGTCCATTTCAAACAAAAGTGAGACACTTTGAGTTTTAACCATCACACCATGCCTTGGATTGAGACAGGGTTGACTCGCACATGTCACAAATTACACATGGATCATTGTCCTAATGTATCAACAAAATCCGAATGTGTTTAATCAGTTTTTCATATTCCTGTTGTTGATTTCACTTAAAATGCTATCCGTTTCAAATAAAAGAGAGACACTTTGTGGGATATTAGTCACATTATGCCTCAGATTGAGGTGGGGTTGACTCGTACACATCGCAAAAGACCATTCAATCATTGTGATAAATTATCAACAACATTCAATATGTTTGGTCAGTTTTCCGTATGCAAGTTATTGTTTTCCCTTAAAATATTATCCATTTCATATAAAAGTGAGACATTTTGAGTGGTACCGGACACAGATTTCCTCGATATGATTCACTAACTACATAAAAGGAGTGGCTATGTGGAATTAAAATCTTGTTGATTCATATAATCATGAAACTTGAATTGTATAATGAAACTAGAAAACAAATCAAACTGAAATTATTGGGTATGTCATGGAACACACGGCACGACCTTGTTTGAGTCAAATAAAAAGAGAAACAAACAATAATATATGAAAATAATAAAACTAAGTTAATCCTTACCAATTTGGAGTGTATAACTAAAAAATTGATTGGCATCAGATGGATCTATAGGGAGGAAGGAGATCCCAGCCTAGGTAAAGAGAGAGGGATCTAGTTTAGAACAAATCAAAGAAAAAAATAAAAAAATAGTTGAATAACATTAGAACTTATAGATTAGAACTAAATAATTGAGTGAGGGATGTTCGGGAAGTGGGGGCTATCCGGGTGGTTTGTGGGGTTGTCTGGGGGGTGGGAGGGCTGTCCGGGTGGTGCGGGGGACTATCCGGGGGGTGGGGGGTTTCCCGGGGTGAGTGGGGGTTGTCCGGGAGGTGGGGGGATGTCTGGGGGGGTGGGGGTCATCCGGGGTCCGGGTGGGTGTCTAGGGGATTGGTGGGCTGTCCAGGGGATGGGGGGCACTTCGGGGTGGGGGATGTCTGGGGGGTGCGGGGGGCTATTCGGGGGTGAGGGGGGTGTCCAGGGTGGGATGGGGAGCTGTCTGGAGATCATTTTTGGCCACCGCAGTCACATGACACCTCTGATTGATATGTCATCTATTCAACCACTTAAAAATTAACCCACTCATTTTTTTCGTCTGATTTCATGATATTCCAAGGTCGTTGAGTTGGTTTTGACCACCCAACGCATGCTTTTCAAGCACGCACACACCTAAAAAACACATATTCTACCATGCCGTGCTAACCGCAGATCCGAATGATGTTTTGTCTTTTAGTACACCTCACAAATAATAATTATGGTGTTTTCGTGTGATTTCAAGTCATTTAGATACCGTTCGGTATGTATTTGACCATAAGAATCATGTTTTGGTCATTTACGACACATAGAGTGTGTTTTCTGCCACTACGGTGACACGAAACCTCAAATTAATGTCTAGTCTTCCTGACCATTTCACAATTCACCCACCCTTTGTTGTCGTCTGATTTCATGGCATTCTGAGGTCATTCGTCCGGTTTTGGCCACCCCACGCACGCTTTTCAAGCACGCCAAACACCTAAAAACACATATTCAGCCGTGTAGAAAAAACCACACGTCTTAATGACATGTTATCTCTTTATACACCTCAAGAATAGTAATTATGGTGTGTTAGTGTGATTTCATGTCATTATGATGTCGTTCGGTATGCATTTAATTGTTAAATGCATGTTTTCGCCATTTACGACACGCAGAGTTCGTTTTCAGCCATCGTGGTCACAAAACACCTCCGATTGAAGTGTTTTCTATCCGACCATTTCTCAATTCACCCACCCTTTATTGTCGTCTGATTTCATGGAATTTCGAGGTCATTCGGTCAGTTTTGACCACCCCACGCACGCTTTTCAAGTGCGTCAAACACCTAAAAAACACATATTTAGTGGTTTCGTGAAAACCATGTGTCTGAATGATGTGTTGTCTCCTCGTACACCTCATGAATAAAAATTAGGGTGTTTTTTGTTTGATTTCAAGTCATTGTGATGTCGTTCGGTATGCATTTGACCGTTAAACTCATGTTTTGACCATTAACGTCACACAGAGTGGGTTTTCAGCCAGCACAGTCACACGACACCTCTAATTGATGTTCCGTTTGGCCGACCATTTCACAATTTATGAACCCTTTATTTTCGTCCGATTTGATGGCATATCGAGGTCGTTCGGCTGGTTTTGACCACCCCACGCACGCTTTTCAAGCGCGCCAAACACCTAAAAAACATAGATTTAGTCGTGTCGTGCAAACCGCTCATCCGAAAGACGTGTTGTCTTTTTTCACACCTCAAGAATAATAATTAAGGTGTTTTCATGTGATTTCAAGTCATTCTGATGTCTTTGGGTATGTATTTGACCATAAAACACATGTTTTGGCCATTTACGACATGCATAGTGCGTTTTTAGCCATCGCAGCCACACGACACCTCCGAGTGACGTGACGTAGGGCCGACCATCTCAAAATTCACCCACCCTTTATTTTAGTCTGATTTCATGGCATTCTGAGATCATTCGGCCTGTTTTGACCACCCCATGCATGCATTTCAAGTGCACCAAACACCTAAAAAACACATATTCGGTTGTGTCGTGCAATCCGTGCATCCGAATGACGTGTTTTCTCCTCATACACATCACGAATAAAAATTAGGGTGTCTTTGTGTGATTTCAAGTCATTAAGATGGCCTTCGGTATGCATTGGACTGTTAAACGCATGTTTTGGCCATTTACGACATGCGGGGTGTGTTTTTGGCCATCACAGTCACACGACGCCTCTAATTGACGTGTCGTCCGGCTGACCATTTCACAGTTCATCCACCCTTTGTTTTTGTCCAATTTCATGTCATTCTGAGGCCATTCGGTTGGTTTTGACCACCCCAAGCATGCTTTTCAAGCACGCCAAACACTTGCAAAACATATATTTAGTCGTTCTGTGCAAACCACGCATCCGAATGATTTTTCATCTTTTTGCACACCTCAAGAATAATAATTAGGGTGTTTTCGTAAGTTATAAAGTCCTTCTGATGTTGTTGGGTATTTATTTGACCATAAAACTCATGTTTTGGCCATTTATGACATGCAGAGTGCGTCTTCAGACACCAAGGTCACACGACACCTCTGATTGATGTGACTTCAGCCAAACATTTCATAATTAACCCACCCTTTGTTGTTGTCTGATTTCATTGCATTCTAAAGTCGTTCGGCTGGTTTTGACCACCCCACGCATGCTTTTCAAGTGCACCAAACACCTAAAAAACACATATTCAGCTGTGTCGCACAAACCACATGTCCGAATGACAATTTTTCACCTCATACACATCACAAATAGTAATTAGGGGTTTTTCATGTGATTTCAAGTCATTCTGATGTCGTTCGGTATGCATCTTACCATTAAATTCATGTTTTGACCATTTACGACACGCAGAGTGCATTTTGGGGCACCACAGTCACACGAAACCTCTAATTGACAGGTCGTGTGGCCGACCATTTCAAAATTCACCCATCTTTTATAGTCGTCTGATTTCATGGGATTCCGAGTTCATTCGGCCGGTTTTGACCACCCCACGCAAGCTTTTCAAGCGCGCCAAACACATAAAAAACACATATTCAGTCATGTTGTGCAAAACTCACGTCTGAATGACGTGTCATATCCTCTTACACCCCACGATTATAAATTAGGGTGTTTGTTTTGTGATTTAAAGACATTCTGATGTCGTCTGGTATGCATTTGACAATTAAATGCATGTTTTGTCCATTTATGACACATGGAGTGCGTTTTCAGCCATCGCGGTCACACAACACCTCTGATTGACATGTCACCTGGATGACTATTTCATAGTTCATCCACCATTTGTTTTATTCCAATTTCATGGCATTATGAGGTTGTTCGGCTGGTTTTGACCACCCCACGCATGCTTTTCAACCATGCCAACACCTAAAAAACACATATTCTGTCATTTCGTGAAAACCACACATCCAAATGATGTATCATATTTTCATACACCTCAAAAATAATATTTAGGGCATTTTCATGTGATTTCAAGTCATTACAATCTTGTTGGGTATGTATTTGACCGTAAAACATGTGTTTTGGCCATTTATGGCATGCATAGTTCATTTTCGGCCACCGCAGTCACACGACACCTCTGATTGACGTGCCTTCTTGCGGTCCATTTCAGAATTCACCCACCCATTGTTGTTATCTGATTTCATGGAATTACAATGTCATTCGGCCAGTCGTAACTACCTGATGAAAAATCTTCAAGCGCGCCAAACACCTAAAAAACATATTCAGGTGTGACCCACAAACCACACGACTGAATGATGTGTCGTCTCCTTGTACAATCAAGAATAATAATTAGGGTGTTTTCAAGTGATTTCAAGTCATTCTGATTTCGTTCAGCATGCATTTGACCATTAAACGCTTGTTTTGGCCATTTACGACACGCAGAGTGCATTTTCAGCCACCGCGGTCAAATGAAACCTCCAATGGATGTGATGACTAGCCAACCATTTCAAAATTCACCCACCCTTGTTTTCATCCAATTTCATGGCATTCTGAGGTCGTTCAGTTGGTCTTGACCACCCCACACATGTTTTTTAAGCCCACCAAACACCTAAGAAACACACATTTAGTTGTTCCGCACAAACTGCACATCCGAATGATGTGTCGTCTCCGCATACACCTCACGAATGACCCATGGATCGCTGTGCTAAAGTATCAAGACAATACGAATACGTTTGGTCAGTTTTCCGTATGCCATTTGTATTTACTTAAAATGGTGTCCATTTTAAACAAAAGAGAGACATTTATACTGATACCATCCACACGGTGCCTTGGATTGGGGCGGGGTTATCTTATACACGTCTCAAGTGACCATTGGATCATTATCCTAAAGTATAAACTCAATCCAAATACTTTTTTTCTCTTTTTCATATGTCCGCTATTGTTTTCAATTAAAATGTTGTCCATTTGAAACCAAAGTGAGACACTTTGAGTGATATCAGCCACACCGTGTCTCATATTGAGGCATAGTTGACTCGAACCCATCACAAATGACCAATTTATCGTTTTCCTATAGTATCAACACAATACGAATGCATTTGATCAGTTTTCCATATGTTAGTTGTTGTTTTCCCAAAAAATCTTGTCCATTTCAAATAAAAGTGAGACACTTTGAGTGGTACTGGATAGACCATTTCTCAGACAGCACCCCCACCCCCTCACCCCTAACATCCCCTCCCCCCACCCCTAACATCCCCCCACCAACCCCGGATAGCAACCCCACCTCCAGGACAGCCCCCCCTCACCCCAGATAGCCCCCCACCCCCCGGATAGCCCCCCACCCACCCATTGTTGTTATCTGATTTCATGGCATTACGATGTCATTCGGCCGGTCTTAACCACCTGATGAAAAATTTTCAAGCGCGCCAAACACCTAAAAAACATATTCAGTTGTGACCCGCAAACCACATGACTGAATGGCATGTCGTCTCCTTTTACACGTCATGAATAATAATTAGGGTGTTTTCAAGTGATTTCAAGTCATTCTGATTTCGTTCAGCATGCATTTGACCGTTAAACGCTTGTTTTGGCCATTTACGACACGCGGAGTGCATTTTTAGACACCGCGGTCAAATGAAACCTCCAATTGATGTGACGTCTAGCCGACTATTTCAAAATTTACCCACCCTTGTTTTCATCCAATTTCATGGCATTCTGAGGTCGTTCAGTTGGTTTTGACCACCCCACACATGTTTTTCAAGCCCACCAAACACCTAAGAAACACACATTCAGTTGTTCCATGCAAACTGCACATCCTAATGATGTGTCGTCTCCTCATACTCCTCACGAATGACCCATGGATCGTTGTGTTAAAGTATCAAGACAATCTGAATACGTTTGGTCAGTTTTCCGTATTCTAGTTGTATTTACTTAAAATGGTGTCCATTTTAAACAAAAGAGAGACATTTATACTGATACCTTCCACACGGTGCCTTGGATTGGGGCGGGGTTTTCTTATACACATCTCAAGTGACCATTGGATCATTATCCTAAAGTATTAACTAAATCCAAATACGTTTGTTCTCTTTTTCATATGTCAACTGTTGTTTTCAATTAAAATTTTGTCCATTTCAAACAAAAGTGAGACACTTTGAGTGATATCGGCCACACTGTGTCTCATATTGAGGCATAGTTGACTCAAACCCATCACAAATGACCAATGTATCGTTTTCCTAAAGTATCAACACAATCTAAATGCATTTGATCAGTTTTTCGTATGTCAGTTGTTGTTTTCCCATAAAATCTTGTCCATTTCAAATAAAAGTGAGACACTTTGAGTGGTACTGGCCAGACCATTTCTCAGATAGCACCCCCACCCCCTCACCCCTAACACCCCCACCCCCTCACCACTAACATCCCCTCCCCCCACCCCTAACATCCCCCACCCACCCCAGACATCAATCCCACCTCCAGGACAGCCCCCCCTCACCCCAGATAGCCCCCACCCCTGGACACCCCCTAACCTCGGATATCCCCCACCCCTTGGACAACCCCCCCCCACCTCGGACATCCCCCACCCACCGGACAGCCCCTACACCACCCAAACAACACCCCCGACCTGACAGTTCCCCCACCCCCGGATAGCCCCCCCCCCACCCCGGAAATCCCCACAACCCTCGCAAAGCCCCCACCCCCTGAAGCCCCCACCCCGCCCCACCCCCAGGTAGCCCCCCTCACCCTGGATAGCCCCCCAACACCCTGGTAGCCCCCCCTCACCCCTGACAGCCCCCCAACCCCCAGATACCCCCAGATACCCCCTCACCCTGGATAGCCCCCGCCCCCTCACTCCAACAGCCCCCCCCCCCCCCCCACCCCGGACAACCCCCCACCCCACAGACAGCCCCCCTCAAACCCCTGAACAGCCCCCCTCACCCCCCTCATTCCCCGAGGGTTCATTCTAATTTTACAAATTCAACCATTTGAAATTACATAGAAAAAATTAAATAGTTCAACAAATTTCATTAAAATCATTTTATTTCTTTATTTGAATAAAAAACCGAGAAAAAGTTTCAATTTCACCAATTCATTCTTTAAATATTCTTTGAAAATAAATCTAAACAGTCATGGAATTGACTAATTCATAAAAAGTTGAAATATGTCAAAATTATAGTCATCAAATTGATGACTTTTTCGATTCAATTAGAATAGTATTAAATAATATTTCACAAGGAATTTCATGGAAAACATTCATAGAAATTTTGTTACAAATCAATAAACACATATAAATGAATTCATAAGTAACAATTAATTAAAAGATGAAGAAAAAGAATAAATACATACTTAGAAAATATGGAATCTAGCCACAATGGATCTAAGATGTTTCACCTTTGATGGAGGGTTAAAGATTTAATTAATTAAATGGATCCAATGGGATTGTGAAAATCTAGGTTAAATAAAAACAGAAAAAAAGGGATACACATCAAAATCAAAACACAAAACTAAAATATTAGATGAATACCAATAATAATAAGGTAAAACTTATAGATTTTAAGGGTAGAAAGAATAAAATACATGATTTTAGATAGATCTGATGAAGATTTAGCTATTCAGATGGTGGAAGTCGAGCGAGGATGGCTTGCTGCTACACATTCAGTTCTGTTCGCGAATGAGGAGGGGCTGCTAATTGGGGAAAACGTTTCCCAACAGTTTTTAAAAACCGTTGGGAAATAGTTCCTATACAAACACTTTATATAGAACTGTTGGTAAAATCCCCTAAAAACGAGATTTTTCCAACGGTTCTACAGAACCCTTGGTAAAGTCTCCTACAAGAAATCTTTTCCCAAAGGTTCTCTAGAACTGTTGGTAAAGGCTCCTACAAACAGGCCTATACCAATGGTTTTGTTAAACCATTGGTATAGCCTCCCTTTACCAACAGTTTTTGTAAACTTTTGGGATAAATGCATTGGGAAAACATCTATTTCTAGTAGTGATAACAACCAATATAATTTAACAAGACCCAAGAACCATAACATAATCTTAACACATAAAACAAGTATAAAGGAAAAAAATTGCATTTACTCTTTCAAAACAAATTTCATTTATTTTAATGCCACACACTCATAAATGAAGAAATGTTATTTGAAAATAAATTTGTAAAAATGTAAAGTAAACATCAAAACATTAGAGCGGCATAAATAGAGAAATTCAATTCAAGACATATTTGTTAAAAAACTTTTCAAGTTATTGGAATAATCGATTAATTTTAAAAACCTAGTTAAAACATTTAAAAAATAATTTTTGAATCATAGTGTACCATATCACATTGAAAATTTTGAATGAAATTTACATTTTAAAACATTAATTTCCATATATATTCAATCTTCAACCCATTTTGAAAACATGGAATTTATCGGGAAATATTTAGAATAATAAATAATAAAAATTTTAAAATTTTGTTTTAGTTAAATAGTCTTTACCAAATAAGAATGACATGAATAAAAATCATTAGATATTAACATAACAATTTAATTAAATATAGTTATAGTATATTAATTCATGATATTACATGACTAAATGGGTATATATACATCTTTATGAAAATAAAGGTGCATAACATCACGGTCTACCTCAATAAAAGGTGATTGAGACAAAATCCCTTACAAAGATAATTTTGTTAATAAAATTATTTAATTATGTGTATTAAATATAAATACACATAATAAAAGTATAAATAAAATATAATATATTCATAATTCATTTCACACATAGTAGTTTAATGAAATAATCAAGAAGTAGATGTTTACACCAAATAATGGAAATTGGGTTCATAAGATCCCTTACATTGTTCGTATCATTGACGTAAAAATTTATCAATGGGATACTTTTTTTTAGAAAATTATATCCTCATAAAAATAATTGGAAATAAAAAAATAAATAACTAAATATTGATTCTAGAAATAATCTTGGAATAATATAATCAAAAAAATATGTGTAAAACCCAATGAGTTGAAATTGAGTTTAGAAATTCCCTTACCCTGAGTCGGGATCATCTTGTATAATCCTTATATTCTGGAATAATAAACATATGTTAATTTTTACCATATAGATAAAAAATTATAATATTATTATCCCTTTTATATCACTTATTACCATGTTATAATAATTACATAATTATTTATGTTCATAGGGGATTTTTTTGTCGATATTTGATACATGAGTTGAAAATGAACTTGTTTGTGATGTTAATTGCCCTTATGGTCATAATTACTGAATATACCAAATAAATACATGATATAAATATTTTATATACTATTTATATATATATATTTATAACAATCCATCAATACGAACTACAAACACCATTTATGGAGATGGTAGGTCATATGTACGTATGAATGCTATTTAAATTTTTCTTGTAGTATTTAAAGAGTGAAATTAAATGAAATGTATATAAATATGTAAACATATATAATATAATTAAATTATAATAAATATTTCATATATATCATATATGTTTAATAAAACAATCCTCAATACATTCCATTTTATGTGTGAATGAATCACATCATTTTGAGGAGGCGGTAATCCACACGTCCCCAAATAGAGTTTTTAAATAAAAACAATATGGAAAGCAGGAATATATGATTAATATAAAATATAAATAATATTAAATAGGTTATAATATAAATATTATAATATTATTTTACCGGATTAATGTTTTTAGGACCACCCAGGAATGCGGTAATAGAAAAATAACAAAAATATAATTCACAAAGGTGATTAACTAGAATAACATGGACACCAATTTAATTTATTTGAATAATAGGAGGTGAGAAATGAAATGGATATGATATATTTAATCAGAAAAATAAAAATCCATTATATAAATTATTATGTAGTAATAATTCATTTATGGATGAAGGAGGTGAGGTTAAAGTGGAAGAAGAAAATAAATTAAGAGAGTAACTTTAAGAAAATCATCTCTTGAATATTCCCTCCTTGAAAGAACCTTGAGGACCGTGGATTTGATCTTTTAGTGAAACCTGAAGCACCAATATGTGTGGATAGGGAGTAATAGATGTTTGTTAAAAATTTTTAGGAGCTACAATGATTTTCATGTCAAAACACGGTGGTTGATAGACGGTAATTATACTTGGGGAGAGGTGGGTTGAAGTTGTTAATTTATAGATTAATTTATATTAAAAGACAACCATATATAGGTGGAATTAAATTACAAAAAATTGGATGGTAATTAATGTTTTATATTCTGTTTAGGATTGAGATAAACTTAAAAAAAGAATTAAATTTTTTAGTTTTTAGTTGTTTAATCTAATAACTTTTAACTTTTTCCCCTGTCAAAATATTATTTTTACTACGGTATATAATATTTTTACCATTGTAATTTTTTATACCTAAAAATTAAATTGACCTTAACACATAATTTTTAACTTCTTATTACAAATATGGAATAAATCTTATCTTATTAAATTCACATACTTGGTAAAATTTCAATTAAAATTAATTCTAGAAAAAAGTGGGTTTTAAAAGTGAAAAATTCAAAAGTTTGAAATGTTTTTATATTTAATTTAAATTCGAAATTGATTCCCACTGACAAAAATATATTAAATATTATATAATTGTCTAAATATACATTAAAATCAATTAAATGTTTAATCTTTCAAAATAAAAAAGTATATAAAACAACTTTTTTTAATTAAAATGCAGTATTTCTCACTATTGACTAAAATATGAATGTTATCATAAAAATAACAAAAATTTATCAAAAATAAATTTTGTCAGCCCGATTCTAAATAATAATATTGTTTTTCAAATAAATAATATAATGGTGTCAAAAAATATATTTAAAATAGTTTCTTCATCAAATGGTGGTAAAACTACCGATTAAAAATATTAGAGATTGTATGCCTAAAATAAGATTTATTATTATTGAATGTCTATAAAATTTATTAGAAGAATGTAAAAAATGTATAATAAAATTTTGTAAATGTACTACAGTTTCTTCTATTAATTCCTACCGGAAAAATGGCTAGACTATAACTATCATTTAAAATAATAATACTAATAATGTATTACTATTCACTATATCTCCATCTTGTGTGAAACATAAGATTTTGGAGAAACTCATTGTTGTTTGTCGGGTTCTCTATCACACATAGTGTCCACATTAAACTAAAATTAATATATAATTCATAAATTTTAAAAGGTATGAAAATGTATTATTCTATTATTACATGTGATGTTACATTCTCCCCCCACCCCTTGGAAATTGCATCCTTGTAATTTTAATTTGGGGTCGGAAACTATGGTTTTACTTTTCAAAATTAAGTCATCAAAAAACCACATTGGAAAAAGTGGTAATATCACTTATACTTTAAAATAAATAATGTGAAGGAAAAAAGGTCACTCGTGATAACACATACAGGGATTTCATGTAAGTAAACATGGATATGGAATAAAAACTAACTGCTTAGTTCTAATGAAGATTTATAGAAATCATGATCAAGAGAAAGTGAGAAATTAGAAAACCATTAACTTGTGATTAGTTAAATGGTATTTGATTTTACATTAGGAAAAGTGAATAGAGAATGTTTTTATTTTATGATCCTTTTTATATTGTTTAGTAATAATTTTACAACATAGAATATGAACATGAAGAAATATACATTCTTTATATGTATAATTTCATCCATTAGTAGAATTCCACCCCAAACTCATTGTTTCTCTATATTATTAGTATTTAAGATGATTTTTTCACTCCTGAAGAATAATAATAAACATCTAAAAACTCATATCAATAAGAAAATGTTAACTCTCTATTTCTCAAACCAATAAACATTAACTAAAACAAAAATTATTTGTAAAATATTAGATAATTCCCCCCAAAAATAATACTCCTTTTAAGGACAAGGACAACTTTTAATCTTTGAAACAAAATAACAATATCAAATGTTTATAATAGACCATTCGAAAAATAATTTTCCAATAAAATTCCTCAAAATAATCCATACAAATTTTGAAACACAAAATTTAGAAGAATTGGATGACATATTATTCATAGATAAATTTTAACATTTATCTTTAAATAACATCATCCACTCTTAATGTCTCATACAAAAAAATTGAATAACCTAGTCCCATATTACTTATGACAGGTAAGTCATATATATAAATAACCTAAATCACCATATCTCTACAATTAGAAACATAGATTATTATAATATATAGTTAAACAATTACTCCTAAATTCAAATACCATAGTATTTTATTTTCCTTAATCATATAAAGTCACCAAAAACAGTGAACATCTACCAAAATAACAATTACCAGTTAATCACTAAATAATTTTCAAATCTAATAGTTATCTATTAAATAAAATATATGTCTTTAAAATAATATTATTCTTAATCTATAAAATCACTTAAGTAAAAATAATATTTCATACTGACTAAGGATTTCAAGTAGTAATGTGGTTGGTGATAAAACCTTATCTCACTTTGGTTGTGGGTTCGATTCCTACATCCTTTTCAAAGGTGATGGGTTGTCACACGGTCTTCCCTTGCTGTGGATCTCTGCGGCATCGCATGGATTCGTGGTCTTCTCTTGCTGTGGAGCTTTTCTTTGGGATTCAATAGTTGCTGGTTCAGACCTACGGGTGTAAGACCGGTCCCTGTCGACGGAATACTCTTCGGGGTGCTCCCAGGTTCGTTCTCATCAGCTCGCTGGTGACCTGCGGTGAGCTTCTCAGCGTCTGATGGTCTTGCTCTTGTATCGGCGTGCTTGGGGTCCCGGCCTTCCTCAGGTGAGTGTGGTGGGTTACTTTGGTTCTGAAGCGTCCGTTTTGGTTGGTGGCGGTGGGATCGTCAGATTCAGGGTGTGGCATGTGCGGTTGGGTGGCTGCTGGGTTTCTGACCCTTCGGTAATGGTGTTGAAGTTGAAGATGGTGATGGAATCAGTGGCTGGCTCTCACCGGTGATGATTTTGAAGGTGTGAGAATTCTTGACCCCGCTGTGTTTCCACCAGTGGTGATTACGTGGTGTTGTTGGAGGGACGTTGGCATTGCGGTGTCAACGGATGCCGTAGAAGGCGATGTGGTCTCGCGGCTCGCGATGAGGGATGATCCCGTCGCTGGTGAAGGGTGGTGCGTGACGGTGGCTCAGGCTGTCACGTGGCCTTCTTTTGGCGTGCGGACTAACAAAAGGGACTGATGTGGTTGGTGCGGGGCACAAGGCCTGTCAGTGCAGACGTTGACGCTAGGGTCGCGGCTCGAGGCGAATGGTGGTGAATGTGATTTTGTGTTTGAAATTTGAAATGGGGTTCGACTTTGGATGTTGTGAAGTGTTTTTTCTGGATGTGAGGAGTTGATGTATGGGTACTGGCAACCCCTTAAACCAGCCATATAAAAATTAAAAAAAATTGATTTGCAGGTAGGACATAACAAACCTCAAGGTTACACATACTAGAAAAATTATTCCATTGTAATCCCATTATCAAAAGGGAATTAATACTTTTAAACATTTTATCATTCATGATATAACAAAAATATTGAATCCCATATATTTAGTTTTATGAATCATTTAGAATTATTAATATTCCATTGACAACAATTTTCCATCTAATTTCTTAATACTTATTTCCATCAAATGAAAACATGAATCATGTCTATATATTCAATAATTTCAAAACATGATTGAAGAAATAAATCATAACTATCATTTATCACTTTCAGTTTCCTCGTCTTTAATTGAAATGGAATTAGGTATTGCTACAAATATATTTTTATGGTCCTATTGATTCCATTCCTAAACCTTCTTCATAGGATGTCTACAAGAATAATGACTAAACTCTCTAAATATATAACTTTCAATTGATAACCCAGAAATAACTTCTTTCCCTTTCATGGAGTCAACTAAGCACTTCCATTTTCCATGGATTGTTATTACTTTATAACCTACATTACCATATCTATAACAAACTTACATCCCATTAAAAAAATTATAGGTGTTTCATTCCATATCCTTGACACATATTTTGATGAATACTCTTACCTATATAATCATTATTACCTAAACATCCAAAGGGTTTTGTTTCCCTCATATATGATGCATCATAAAGATGACCATGGTTTAGTTGGTAATTAATTACTCTCTATAGTTGGTTTAGAATAACCAGGAGATTCGTCATTTCATATCCAATTTCATTTAGTTTCTAATTTATAGAACCAACAAATTTTCTTTCACATCCATTGATACTTTTGTGCCTGGTGGATCCAAACATTTATTAAAACAAAAATGGTTTGAGTGAGTATATCAAAAAATCATCATATGAGTAAGATAAACACTATGATATACATACTCATGTTATATTAAAATAATTGAATTTTTCTAAAATAATTATGAATCTTTCTATTATGATTACCATTGTGGTTATATATAACTTCTAGATTATGCTTATATACCACCTGAACCTTTAATGTTATCTAAACCTCCATTTGTTACCAACTATAAAGACCTATCCCTAAACCATACATATTATTGATTTATGAAATGAATTCACATTGAGTATGCTTTTAGTATTTTCAATGTAGAAAGGTCTATATGCTACACATTTTTTCATAATCTAAAACATTATAAAATAAAAAAATGATTTCCTTTCTAGATAAAAATTTTATAGACTTCTTATTTTATCATAACAATAATTAAACCCTATGGAAAGAATTTCAAAAACATTTTATGAGAACAAAAATCTTAGTAAGGTATTTAAAAAATAGAATGAAACAATTAGTCCATAAAAACATTACCCAAAATACAATTTTATCACACATAAAACGATAACTATGTAACATACCTAATGAAATCATAATATTCCTGAAAACATTAATAGCAATAATAAATCATAAAGGTAACATGTGGCATCCATATCATACATAAATTGTAGCTTTCATATCTATATAGTGAGTAACCTTCATGGTTATATTTTGAATACCCAATTTAGTATATTACCTCCATATCTTAGGAGAAAACATATTGTTTAACTTAGACTCAATACTCAATTGATTGGAGGGATATCATTATATCAGCCACCCTCGGTTTATCATGGAACCACCTGTATACTTAATCAATTCCCAAGAACTATAACATAATCATAACACATAAAACAAGCATAAAGGAAAAAACATTTCCACTTTCAAAACTAATTTTATTTTATACGAATCCACACACTCATAAATGAAAAAAAAATTATAATTAATGTGTAAACTTGTAAAGTAAACATCAAACCATTAATGTGACATAAAATAGAGAAATTCAGTTTTGTAAATATTTGTTAAAAAAATATTTAATGTTATTGGAATATTCAATCCATTTATAAAACATAATTAAAACATTTAAAAATGATATTTTTGAATAAATGTTTCCCATAAAACCTAAAATTTTTTGAAAGTAATTTTAATTTTAAAACATTAATTTCCATATAAATAAAAAATTAAAACTATTTTGAAAATATGGACATTAATGATAAATATTTAAAAGAATATATCTTAAATCCTTTAAAATATTGTTTTGATAACGAGTCCCTTAAAATTTGGGATACACAAGAATAAAAATAATTAGAGATTAACATTAAAAAAATCATTTCATATCTTGAGAATAAATCAATTAATGATATAAAATGACTAAATAGTTATATATGCAGCATATTTGTTAATAAAGGTGTATAAAATCACGATATGCCTCAATGAAAGGAAATTTAGCCGAATTCTCTTACAAAGATCATTTTGTTTATAAAATAGATAAATTATGTGTTATCAATATAAAACCATTGTAAAAAAAGTAGAAATAAAATATAATATATTCATAATCCATTTCCCATATAAGAGGTGAATGACATAATCAAGAATTTGATGTTTAACCCAAAAAATGGAAATTGGGTTTGGAAGTTACCTTACAATGTTCCTATCAATGAGGTAAGAATTTATCAATGGAGTGATTAGGTGTAAAAAAATAATATCCACATAATGGGAAGTGTAAATTACTACATAAATAAATAAATTTTCATTCCACACATAATCATTCCACGATATAATCAACAATGTATGCGAAAACCCCAATGAGTCAAAATTCATATCAGAAATTCCCATACTGTGAGTCTGAATCATCACGTACAATTATTATATTCTTGATTAATAAACTGAGTATAATTTATAAATTCTTTAGATAATTTTCAATTTTATTACTCCTTTAATATCACTTATTACCATGTTATTAAAATTACATAATTATTTAAGTTCACATTAGACGTTTTTTCGATATTCGGTACCTAAGATGAAAATGAACATGTTTATGACAAGTTCAACATATCCATAATATTAAACATGGTATAAATAACTTATATATTAATTATATAATTATTTAAAATAAAAATTTATGAAAAACTAAAAAAACCAATCATAGAGACAATGGGTCGTACGTACATATAAACAGTGTGTTAATTTTTCCTATCATATTGAAAGAGTGAAATTAAATTTAATGTATATAAATATTTATACATATATAATATCAATAAAATATATTTAATGTGTATTTTATATCATATATTTTTACTAAAATAGTCTTTAATACATTCCATGTGATGTGTGAATGAATCAATCATTTTGAGGAGGCGGTATTCTACATGTCCCCAAACAAAGTTACGTATACCAAAAGTATGGGAATAAAGAATGTATATTTAATATAAATAATAAATTATATTAAATAGGTTATAATATAAATATTAAAATATTATTTTACTAGAATAATTGTTTTAAGACTATCCATGAAGGCGGTAATGGAAAAAGAACAAAAAACATTATTTTTTGAGGCGATGAACTGGCATAACTTGGACAACAATTTCATTTATTTCAATCAGAGGAGGTGAGAAATGAAATGGATATGAGATATTACATTATGAACATAAGAATCTAGTATGTTCATGATTATTGAGTAATCTTCTATTTTTGGATCATGGTGGTGATGAGAATGTATAAAAGGAAAATAATTTAATAGAGCTACTTTGAGAAAATTGCCTCTTGAATATTTAATCCTTAAAAGACCCTTGAGAACCATGGATTTGATATTTTGATGAGGCCATAATAACATGGACGTGGGTAGAGTTGGTTTATGAGGTTTGAAAAGATATTTGAGGATATATAATGTTTTTTTGGTCAATATAGGGTGGTCGAGAGGTGGTATTTATACATGAGGAGTGGTGGGTTCAAGTGATTGATTCAGTGATTATTTTATATTAAAAGCCAACCATATGGATGTAACAATAAATTTTATGAAATTGGATTTTAATTAATGTGGTATAGTCTATTTAGGGTCTAGAAACTCCTCAACCAACCATTAAATGATGTAGTCTTTATATTTTTTAAAATTTTAACATTTAACTTTAACCCCTGTCAAAATTTTACTTTTACTACGGTAAATAATATGTTTAGCATGGTAAATTGTTTTACCTAAAACTTAAATTCCCCATAAAACCTAATATTTAAATTATTATTCTAAATATTTAATCCATTTTATTTAATTTAATTTTCATAATTGGGAATATTTTTTTAAAATTTAATTCTGCAAACAAAACAAAAAAGTGGGTTATTAAGTGAAACTTTCAAAAGATTGAAATTGTTTCAATCTAATTTC
The DNA here is from genome assembly GCA_963277665.1 of Viscum album. Classification (NCBI taxonomy): domain Eukaryota; kingdom Viridiplantae; phylum Streptophyta; class Magnoliopsida; order Santalales; family Viscaceae; genus Viscum; species Viscum album. The sequence continues at coordinate 830,043,853 of OY728159.1, read as the reverse complement.
AATTTGAAATTGATTGAAATGATAAATTTTAGATTAAATTATGCTAAAATAGTTTAAATATAATTTAAAATTTATTAAAATTATAATATATCAATGAAAATAATTGATACAAAAAAACTATTTTTAATTAAAAGGCAGTATTTTCACTATTCACTAAAATATGAAAGTTATCAAAAAAATACCAAAAACATATACAAACTAAATTTTAATGCCCCACATACAAATAAAAAGTTTCTTTTTTAAAATATAACATATAAATGTGTCAAAAAATATTTAAAATGGGTTCGCCATCAAAAGGTGTTAAAACTACCATTTGAAAATAATAGAGCTTTTAGGCCTAAAATTTGATTTATTCTTATTTTATGTCTCTAAAACTTATTATAAGAAAGTGAAAAAATTTAATAAACAAGACTTAACATAATATAGTTTTTTCTATTCATTCCCACCAATACAATTACTATGTAACAACTATCATTTAAAATAATAATATTAATATTGTATTATTTCATGATATATATCAGTATTGTGTGCAAAAATAGATTTTGGAGAAAACCATTGTTCTGATTTGCGTACATTATCACACATAGTATCCCATTCAAACTGAAATTAATATATAATTCATAAATATTAATAGATATGAAAAATTATTATTCTATAATTACCTGGAATGTTAGATTGATAGTCATGAAGATATTTTTGGATGTTGCGTATTGTTTGAGATGGATATTGGAGATCCTCATTGGTCTCATGGTCTATGTGATAAAACTGATAAAATATAGTTTCCACTAGCTAGGTAAAAGGATAAATCAAATGGAGGAAGGAAAAACAAATATCCCACTTCTCAAAAGTGTGGGAAGAAGTATCCTAGAAACTTTCTGATAGGAACTGGGAGATGTATCAAATATAGAATATATGGGCATTATGAAAATCAGTGTCTATGATAAATTAAGAAAACCAATAATGAAGAGGATGAATATATGGTCAAATCAATACTCACTCTATGGTTCACTGTTTCAACAACAAATAATATTTTAATTATGAACACAAATTCCCAAAGACAAGTATTGTTATTGATAATCGATGACAACAACCTCCAAGGTGAATAGAACACGTAATTTAATATGTTATCACCACTATAAAGGTGGTTCCAAAAAAAGGATGTGGATAAAGGTATACTATTTATTCATTGAAAAATATTTAACATAGTTTTTTATTCTTGTTCTACATCACCAAAAAAATAATTTTATAAAATAAATCACATTGAGGAAAAGTGAGAACAAACAAACAGACAATGCCACCACAAGGAGGAATTTGAGAGCTAGAAAAAGAACCATATCAAAGACTAGAACCGACAAAAAACACCACAAAACAACCCTTGAAAACAAAAACCAAAAACTAAAAAACAAAAATGGGATTACCAAGGAACACTGCCTAGGGCCTACCCACCCAGAACCACTAGAATACATCATGTACCAATATCACTCCCCACCATAAACTATGTCCACATCAAATACACTGTACATGTCATTTTTTCACTGGGGCATAGTGCCAATGTAGCACTAGGGACTACCCATCCATGTAACCCACCGTGTTGGGAGATGGAAATCCAGACCACCAGATCCCAGGCACCATCCATTAAATTCCCCACACATTACACAACCAAAATGAGCTAAGCAGTAGAACCACCAAAAATCTAGACACCTTTGCAAAAAACTACAATAAACAACACTAGGGCCCATCCAAAACCACAAAAATAATCATCATCCCTAGAAAGAACATCACTACATTGAGAAGGAAAAAAACAGTGATGTAAATATTGAAAGCAATGATAGGAGCCAACAGTAGGGAAAAATTAATAAAAATGATATCTATATAGAAACAATACTGGATATCGAACAAGGGCAAGGGATTCGTTGCCAGATCGCCAGAACAAGGAATTATATGACCGATGAAAAGAGGCATCCCATGTTGAGGATCCCATATAATGTGAATTTGTTTAATGTGTGAAGGCCTGTGAAATTATTTTATCAGAGGATGTTGAACGACCATTCATCGACAGAGCTCGAGAGGCATTTCCAGTCCTTTAAACCATGGGATGGTTGATTCCACACCTCTCTAACACCACAAAGCCCACCTCCCAACCACGCCATTCCCATGAATGGAAGGAGGATAACAGGGGTAGAAAAACACTCAACACTGAGAGAATCTCCTATATCGATTCCCCTTACAAGGCCATCCAATAACTTGGTCATAACACTGGGTTCAATACATTATTTCGTATCATGCCATTTATGTAAAATAATTCAAGCAGTATCTAAAAAATCAAGTATTGATATATCTAAGAGAATCGAAAATATATCAATTATTGCATCCCTTGTATATAATTCCTCCCTAGTCAGTGTTTTCGGATTGGATCTCCCATAAAATCTCATCTTACTTCCTTTAGTGTATTTTGATGATATATTGAAAATATATTAGGTATCCTTATATAAATTCATCATCAACTATTGAGAGAGGGAGATCACTCTGCATATCAAAAGTCATGCATTGATTCTATACAAGTATAATTATGAGGATGAAACTCTCATACAATATTTTATTCAAGCTTTGATATTATTTCTTACCAGTATGAACATCTAAATCAAATGACTGTGATAATGGATAGAATCATGCATGATGAATTTCCAATTATAAGGGATATTTGTTGCAATGAGTATCTCAAGATGGGGGCTGAATTAAGGACCCAATAATTTTTTTTATTGAAATATTTTTAAATAAAACCACCCAATTAAATAAAAAAACTTAGTTAATAAATATCGATTATTGATATAAGTTTTTATACATTAAACGATTTCCCAAAAAATGATTATTTCTTAGTTAAAACTATATTTGAAAATTACAATTACTTTTGAAATAAATTTAAATAATAAAAACCTTATATAAACACTTATTTACTATAACTAATAAATTAAAGGTTTTATTTATTGTTTAAAAAAAGAACCATTTTATAATCATTGAAATAAAACAAAACAAAATGCACTATTTTGTAAATACAAGAGGTCCAGTCTAAAGATAAGACCTAATCCTATCCAATTGTAAATCGTCTTCTTCCAAAAATATTTCACAAAATAATCATGATCTGCAACTAGGATCAGTGTACAATAAAAACTAACTAGCTATAAAGGTCACGTAGGGACCTCTTCCACAATATCCATGGGTATAAATCAAACACAGGCCACATAAGTACATCTTCCACAACATGTGGGAAAAAACTTGTAATGGAAGTAGAGAATATATTTAGTATATTCTAGTTAAATTAAAGGATACAATGTCTGTGTGTCTCGAATATATATACTAAATCACACACTCTTCAAAATATGAAGACAATAGATAGATAGATAAAGTAATTATGTACAAAAGTTAGGGTTGCTCTCCCACGTGTGCTCTAAAACATGGGTCTCCTTGTATATATCTTAAACAAGATCTTGAGTTAGTTCTCGGAAAATTGATGTAAAATAATATGTCATAATATCTCTTATCTATGACTATAAGAAGGTTAGTAGACGCTCAATACATTCTAGACACATATTTTTTATCATATGTAATGATTATTCATGTAAGGCACACTTCACCGCACTCTCTTGCTTTGAAATAAAGTTTCATCTCTCCTCATTTTTATATGTATATGTCTATGTGTCTCTATATCTATTTATATAAGTTATTTTATTCACATGATTGATTCGTATTATTATTTAATCAGTATCATGAATGAAGAATCATCTAGATCATCAACTCCTCATACTGGACAACTAACATAGACATTAATGAAATTCTATAATAGTTTAAGAAAAATCATTTAAAAAATATCTTTAGTACATTCTAAAAAATATTTATTAGAACTTTTTATTGAAAAAAATATAAATAATGATTTTGACTGTTTGGAATGGTGGGACAAGTCTTGTAGTGACTTAGGCTGGCAGTGAGTAAGGCCAGTGGTGACTCATCTCAGTGGTGACTTGTCTCAATCATGATTAATCTCATCACTTTTAAAAATTTCCTAGTGGTATGTAGATTCTGAAGATATAGAATATTCAATGGTGAATTATCTCTGATGGTAGGTCTTTTCAAGACTTCCAAATTTTCATCCTAATGGCAACTCATCTATAAATATTGGTGCTTTCAACACATGGAAAAATTGGATGGCCCAATGGTGTATAGAGTCTGACAGTGGGTATATCCATATATTTCTAAAAACCATTCTGGGGGTGAGTAGAGTCTGATGGTGACTCTTACCATAATTTTTCCAAAAAATCCAATTATCCTTACATTATAAAATGATATCGTAAATCATAAAAGTCATCAATATCATAATATAAATAATTTTCTGAACATTAAAATATTATTTTAAACAATACCTTCCTTTTTATGATCAAAAATAATTTCATTTCATAAAACATGTATAGAATAAACTAAGGTTTATAATACATCATATTTTGAACATAATTTTATCAAAGGTATTAAAATAATGAGCAGTATTAGTTGAAGTTAAAAAATAAAATAGATTGTAAATTGAATAAAATAAACACAGATGGTGTAAAAATAAATATCATTATCACATATATCAAAAAAATTATGGTTTTAACAGAGTATCCAATGTATCCAATAAACATTTGAAAACACTATAAAGGATGGTATTGAAGAAAAGAACCTATAAAAGGAATATTGAAATTACATTGATTCATTCTCCACCATTTGGGATTATCAAAAACTGAATGTAAAATATGAAAAACAATGAAATAAAATATAAATAAAAATATAATTTCCCTTAATAAAATAGTATTTATACAACCAAAAATAGAAAAAATATATACCAAAATCCCAATCAATGAAAAAAATTATAATATAAAATATTTCATGATTAGTGGTAGGAACAAGTGGATAATTTACCTTTCCTTTATTATAATCCAAAGTTTCAATATCATTGGCTAAGGTAACTATAGGCATGGTTGTAGGAAGTGAAAGTAGAGAAGGAGTTTATATGAAGGTGATTATTTGGTGATGTTGGAAAGCCTCTTGTGGAGTCTAGATAAAATTATTAAATGAACAGGTAAGGAACTATTGGGATCTTTAGATACAATGGGTCTGAAAAACTCTGGCGCAAAAACTAGAGGGGTGAGATGAGTAATAACTAAAATGGAATCATGATGCTCCATTGTTGTTCCAAAAAAATTTATAATGTTTTTTACAAAAGTTATGAGGTCTATGATTATATTTCCACCCCTTTCCATATAAATAAATAAATCCTTTTTCTCTTCCATAAATAGCTTGATCATTAGAGTCATCACTTTCAGTTGGTTGAATTGTTCTTTAAAGGATTGAGAGACTAAAGGAATCCTTATGTTCTCATAAACGAATTTGAAATGATATTTGATATCATGATTAGTAAAAAATCCTTGAGATATAATACTTTACTACCGTTGTAATTGTCTCTCAGTCAATTTTCATGTCCTTCATATACTCTCTAACCATCATATACACATGATCACTATTATACCGAATCCATTTCCCACATTCCTGAGGGAGGTATGGTGCATCACCTAAAACACCACAAAGCTCTTCTCTACCCACTATCTAGACCAACTCAACATCAAGAAGAGGGTTTAAAGAAATTGAATAAGAATCCATGGAATAATTTTTGTCCACCCTATCTAAAAATCAATCTATATTATAAGAAAATGAAGATATCAACTCATCTATTATATATCTAAAAGCATCCATCCCATTTTCAAACCTCCTATTCACCTCCAATTCAAAATTTTGAAGCATCATTTTTGGATGAATATTCCATATCACAAGACACATAAATTTATTGCCCATTTCTCACTATGATTTTCGAAAAAGGGAGATGAAATCTTAAAAACTCTATCAAGATACAAAAAAACACAATTCTTAATGGAACCCAGGTCAACTTTGGTAACAACATCTACTAGTACAATTGAAATGATAGGTGTAGAAACTCTTTCGATGGTAGAAACGTTATCAGGATTAGACATAGTAGGAAAACATGAAAAAAAACTCTAAATCCCCTTTATAGTATAAATTCGGTCTACCAATGATACGTTAGAGTCTATGTCTTCTCGAATAGTAGGTCCTCCCTACTTTGGTGGACTTTTACCATTATGAGAATTAGAGTAGTCAAGACCAAGTCTCACATATCCTAGTACCATACCCCATTCCTCAAGAAATAAATCCATTAATATATTATAAGGTATACCATGAGACTTAACAAAAGAATAGTCAAAAACATTAGTCTCAAAAACTGTAGGTACAATACCCAACTACTCAATAGATCTTTTCAAAAAAGCTATCTACATAGAAAGAGTTGGTTGAACCTCCATCTACTCACCGACTAACTAATAATCAATTGTCTTCTTAGAAACAATTTATACATCTTTCGTACAAAAACTATTAACACCATCAAAAGTACGATTAATGGGGTGATTGTCTAGGTTTGAGGATCCCCCCCTAATAAAATGCATCCTTCACATCTTCAGTGGCTCTATCCATACCTTGAACTATGTGGGTTTTCTCTTAAGATATAGAGACAAATAAAAATCCTACATAAGAAATATGTTCTCAAGGAATCTCAACATACTCAACACTAATGAGAGAACAATGAATAGTATGGTCAAAAACTCCATCATTTTAATGACTATGACTATAATCACCATTTTTTTCCATTTCCATCTTTATTTCCTTCATCATTTCCATTTATATTTCCATTTTCATCTTCATATTCTCACTCTTCTTCTTATTCTTTATTTTTTCCATTCTCTTAAATTATTTTTCCTATATAGAACAAAGAAGATCATTTATATTTATCTTCCCCAAAAACTTTTATTTATTTTTCCTAACATCCTCCTCTTAAAAGATTATCTCAAAAAGGGATAGATATAGGTGGGAAAGGAGAACCATATATAATGGAAAGATAAATCTGATTCAAGTATGGGTCACTACCTTATTTCAATAAAATTACTTCTTCCTAATCTCTTTAAGCAAAAAAATCCTATATTTCACCATCTGAATACTCAACCACCTCAATCTAGATTTAATCCAAAATACAAAATATTCCTCATTATAATTTGATGATAAACTTTATTTAAGTCTTTATAAAACCTTTCATCATCATCAATACAATTCCTCTTCCATGTATAGCAGTTTATATTCATTCATTTACAAATGACCTTGGTAATAAAAAAACCCCATATTTAACACCATTTTATTATACTTCACTAAATAATACCTTTTCCATTAAAATTGATCAAAATAACATGGTAAGTTATGAATTTTTACCTTGAAGATGGATTGAACATTTTTATCATAAGAGTCATTAGATATCTAAAGTGATAAATCTCTTATACTCTCTTAATTATGTAAATGAGATAAACATATTTATACCTCATTAGATAAAAATAACAATTCCTTGGTCATATAATATATTGGATAAAATTTTCAATAATGTGACATTCACCATCAACCCCAATAGTATCTATCCTTCTTATTATCCCATCTCCAATCAAATCTTCCAAAGAATCCTCAAAGACAAATTTTTCACTATCATTGAAAAAAGTTCCTTCATTTTCAATTGAAACACCTCAATTAGGTACTTTCAGATACATTTCCAATTTTTTTGAATAGAAAAAAAACTTTTGGGAATTTATACTTCTTAGTACCCTGTCTTAATCATCCTCAAAAATGAATTCGACATACTCACAAAACTAGTTCACTAACATTTGATATAAGGGAAACTCTTTATAATAAAACCATTATAACCATCCCTGGTCTTGTATAAATCTATGAAATATTTAATTTTCTTACATCAACCATTAATCATGAACTTATATTTTTATCACCACTTTACACAGAAAAATTTGGGTTCAATGTCTCAACACCAACTAGATGGATTGACTGTTCTTGTTGTTTCATTTAAGAAAATGACTCATATAGACCAGATATTTCATCTCGATTTGATCTGATCATAGAGATCAGATTTTAGTGTTTTGTAAAATATGAGGGATGTATGAAAGTTGGGAGAGAAGGGTTATGAAAAGTCTCGAGAGAACCACACATGGTATTGAGCGTTAAAATTTGACAAATGTATAATTTATATCATTTAGAAGTTTGGTAATTTTAAAATGAAAAATGAAAGAATATTGGAATCAAATTAAATAAATAATATATAAAAATAATATATATCATTAGTTGAAAACCAATGGTAGGTAAACACAATGGTTGGTAAAATTAAAATTGTGGGTAAAACTCAAAAAGTGGGTAAAACTCTAATGGTGGGAAAACTCCAACGATGAGTAAAACTCCAATAGTGGGTAAAACTCCAATGATGGGTAAAACTCCAATAGTGGATACACCTCCAACAGAGAATCCCATAAAATTAAACTAAACTAAATTTAATAATGTGTAATTCATGTTTTACTTTGTTCATTCTCTCAGAATTCAAAGGCATTGTAAAAATATCAGAAAGCTATAATTTAATACCAATGTATTCAAGAGTTATATCACCCTTTTGAAATTATCTCTCAAGAAGTGATTCCTTACATCAATGTGTTTTTATTATTGAGTGATACACAGGGTTTATAGAAATTTTTATAGAACTTGTGTTATCATATTTTATAGGTACATGTACTAATTGATATCCATAGTCTAGTAAAGTTTGTTTCATCTAAAAAATTTGAACACTGCAAATACCTGCTTCTATGTATTTGTATTCAATGGTAGATAATGAAATATAATTTTCTTTCTTACTAAACCTTGATACTAGAGACATTCTTAAAAGAAGGTATCTACAAAGGTTCATTTTCAATCTATCTTGTGACCACCAAAATTAGCATTTAGCTAAATAACTAGCTCAAATTAATGTCCTATCAGGTAGAATAATCCTAAATTCATTGTATAATTTTGGTTTTTAAAAATACATTTCATAGAAAGTAATTGTGAAACTTTTGGGTTTTATTAAAAATGAGCACACATATAAACAATAAACATAATGTTAAGTAAATTAAAATTTTTGTAAAGAGGATATAAAATCCTACCTCTTTAACAATATTGATCCACTAATTTTCCAGCTTCATCGGGAACTAATTTAAAGGCGGTATTCATAGGATTTTTTCTCTCTTTGTGCAACAAAAACTAAAAAAATTTAAATGTCACTTATTATTTTTCCTTTGTTTTAATATAATTAATCATTTATATTAAAAAGTATGAAAACCAAGAATGAATTTTATTTCACCCATTAATGTCATTCTAAATTCATTATGCATCATTTTTGAAAAATTACTACAAAAATAATTTTTAGAAGATCAAAAAAATAATATCATCTACATATATTTGAATGGATAAAACATATTTTGTAATTATCTATATAAATAGGGTTGGATAAGATATAAATTTTGAAACTCCTTTTGAAAAAATAAATGAGATGAGAATATCATACCAAGATTTCAGGGTTTTTTTTATAATATAGAATGATTTTGTGAACAGGAAAAAAATTTGGAAAATTGGGATTTAGGAATCCATGGGTTGTTCAACAAAAACTACCTCAATTATATTCCCATATAAGAAATAACTTTTGATATCTATTTTATATAGCTTTAAATATATATGTTCTGCATGGGAAATAAGTATTTTAATTCCTTCAAGTATGGATACTATTTGAAATATTTATTCATAGTCTATACCTTTATCTTGAATATATGCTTGATAAACAAGTCTAGTCTTATATCTTGCAATTTTACATGATTTTTCAACCTTGCTTCTAAAAAACCATTAGTTCCTATAATAAAGTTGAATTTGGGTTTTTCAATAAGTTCTGAAACTCTATTTATTTCAAATTGATAAATTTCGTCTTTCATATCCGTTCCCGAGAATTCATCATTACTCATATCATTGAAGTTCTTAGGTTCAATATGTGACAAGAATACATTATGATTAACATGATTTCATAGAGAATATATAGTTTCTTTAAATCTATTTATGTATCCAAAAACTAAATCTATAATATGGTATTTGAGCATACTAAAAGATCAAGAAAAATATTTGTTGGTCAACTAAGAGTCTTCTATATGTTGAGCCTTTTCTCAAAACTAGAAGGTTCTTTTAAAAGTTTTATAGTAGAATCGGAAGGTTTTTAAATTATTTTCAAAGTGGATAAGTCATCCTCTAGATTTTATAAAGGGTTCTTAGGTTCATGTGTATCTATATCATCAAATTTTATATAAACATACTCTTCCATGGCCTTGGTACTGTTGTTAAAAATTCAATAGGATTTACTTGAATTTGAATATCCAAGGAAAATTTCTTCATAACTTTTATTGGAAAATATTTCAACATTATTCTTAGTGTCAGGAATAATTACTTCAAAACCAAAATAAATATAAATTAATTAACCTTATGCTTATTATTATTCCAAATTTCATAAGGTATTTTCTTCAAGATATGTCTAGTTGGAACTCTATTAATTATATAGAAAGTTGTATTGACAGCCTCTAACAAAATGTGGACAAGTAATTCTCATTCATTAAGAATTGTCTGATCTATCAATTGTGGTGTTTTATTTCTTCTCTATATAACTCCATTCTATGGAGGGGTCCTAAGAGTAGATATGTTGTGTTATTTCTTTTTTTTAAAAAGAATTAATGTCTTGATTTTCAATGTCATGTATATGGTCCCGTCATATGGTCTTGATTCTAAGTCCACATAGGTTTTCTGCTAGTTTATTATTTTTTTTAAAGGTTGGGGCTGAAGCCTCATTTTACTATTTAAAGAAAATGCCTCTTTATACTGGGTAGAGGGAGACCCATTTCATAGCCCGAATTCCCAAGGCTATGTGGCCTGAATACTAAGCTTGAAAGCCCATTTTTTGGCCCAAAGGGCCCCTCGATGAATAGTACTACTACCGTACCCGGGTTGCTATAGTCCTTCTTAAAGTACCGCCACCACTACGGTTCTTTCTACAGTGCCTCTTCCACTACAATTCCACCACTACTACAGTACCGATACAGCACCCTGCACAAGTGCTTTTACTGTAACCCGGAAATAAGTCCCTGCCTGGATTTGATATTGGGTCTTTAATTTTATGTCATTGAAAGAATACCCTAGTATACATAGAGATTTTTTGTACATGTAAATAGGTATTTAACTTCCCATTTAAATTAAAAACTCTATAAGGTCCAAACATGTCAATGTAAACCAACACAAGAGGTTGGGAAGTTGGAACTTATTTTTTTAATTTAAAATACATTGTTTTATGCATACCTTTTTGAAGGGGGTTATAGACATTCTCATTTTGGAATTAATGTTTGGGTATATCCCTCACTGTACCTTTTATTGTAATAAGTCTATGTTAGTTATTTTTATAGTGGAAAAATCTATTATGACAATGGAAATATTCTTTTGAAGAGAAAAAAATCAAGATAATATTTAAGAAATTAAGGAATCAAGATTAATGGAATACACATTCTCATTTCTCAAAGTATTAATTACTAAAGAATTTTTGGAATTAAACACATTACAAACATCGTTTTCAAACATCATATGAAAAACATCATCACATAGTTGTACGATGCTAGAAAAATTATATTTTAAACCATCGAAAAAAATTACATTATAAATTAAAACTGAGCTACTGTTATTTATTTTTCTAAGGCTAATAATATTTACTCTAGTATCTTCAGTAAAGTTAAAATAACCACCATCTATCTTTTTAAGGATCTTGATGCTTAGGTGGCCTTCTATAATATTCCTAAAACATCCATTTTCTATGTACCAAAATTTTTTATAGGATATCCTCAAGTCATTTTCCTATAAAAAATTTATATACCAAGAATGTATTTTCTAACTAGATTCTATTGGGTCAAGATATGTTAGTAATTAGGGCTTTATGAACTCATATTTTCTAGATAGTTTTATTATAATCATATTATACCCTATTTGAAATAAAAAATGTAATGTTGAATAAAAACTACAATAAAATATCTATAAGTGGATTTAGGAACAAAATATCTCTTAAAAATTCTTCAATATCTATGTTGGTAACCTGGACCAGTAACATATTTAAGGGAAATTTCAATCCTAGTAATTTAGTGAGGTTTTATCTTCAATTTATTAATATCAACAAGTCTTTTCTTAGTTGATCATTAAAAAATTATAGTTCAGTGTTTTATTTTAACAACTGGTCATTTTTTTATTTTTCTATTATTAGATTAGTTTGAAAACTAGCAGATAAAACATATTGTTTCTTAAATATTTTTTATTTTTCATTTATTTCATTAAAATTATCTTAAATCATATTTAAATATTCAAATAAATCCCCATTGGATCTATCACCATCCTTTTTTCATTATCATAATTATCGAAATTATGTGTAAGATATATTATAGATACCTCGAATATATTTTTCATGAAGAACATATTTTCTCTATTAGGATTATCTTCCTGAGTTGAGTATGAGTCACAATAGTTTTCCTTGGAGGAACTCCATGTGGATTTTATGGATTTATTATACTTTCTGTATTTATTCTCATACTTATACTTTTACATAAACTTATAATAGTCAGCAATAACAAGTACTTTTCTCTTACACTCAAAACAGGTAATATCACTTATACATTCATCTATTTTATAATCCTTTTTTTAAATCACACTACTATCATATATTCCCTTGTAGATAAATTTCCTAAATAGTTTAATCCTCTTGAAAATTTTCTTAATCCTTCTCAACATATGGAACATTTCATTATCACAATAGGCTATTGATTCTTTGTCACTGTAGATTTCATCTTTAACTTTTTCTTTTCCTTATTTTCTTAATGAATTACTCTTAAAGGAAAAAAAATTTATCTCAGGTTCATCATCCTCTACAATATTAACTTTATGTTATTCTTCATAAATCATCAACATCCTAATAAATTCCATGATAGGTAGTTTAATGATGTCACAATATTATTTTATTAAAACAAATGTCCATATCTATATTTCAATAATACATCTTAGCAGTTGTATTATCTGATCATTGTCTGACACTGGATTCCCTAAGGATCTCATTGTGTTTACTATCTCATTAATACTGAGATTCATATCAGAAATATTTTAATCAAGTTTCATTTAAAATGTGTCATATTTAATTTTATAAGTGTTCAATATAATATCTCTAACATTACTAGTTCCTTCATAATAAATTCCTAATATATCCTAAATTTCAAAAATTGTTTTACTAGTACATATCCTATTAAATTATTTATCTCCTAATTTAGACTAAATAGTGTTAATAGATTTGTAATTGATATTATAATAATGTTTAGTAGTATTGTCTTAATTACTCCTATAAGAGTTATATGACTCATATTTACCTTTTTTAGCATACCATATTTCACAATCCATGCATTCAATATGTATTTTCATCTTTATTTTCCACTGAGACTAATTATTTACATTAAAAAAATGAAATTTGTTGGTAATAAAACCTTCTTGTATATTATCTATTTAATGAAGTTTATTTATTACAAAAAATTTTGATCTTTAATAAACAACTGAAATCATTGATGAAAATAACTTAAAAACCCTATCCTTCCAAATGATGGTTCGAGTGAGTATCTTAAGAGGGTTGGTGAATTGATTTCCAAATTAATGTTTTGCTAAAATAGGTTTAAAAAAATCCCTAACACAATTAAAATAACCTAATGAAAATTAATAACATATCAATATATATTTTGTTCTATAAAAAAATTTATTATAGATTATTTATGTCTCAGTTAAAAAATTAATTAAAAATTACATAAACTTTTTAAGTCAATTTACATAGTCAAACCCTTATATAAACAGAAATTACGACTAACAACTAAATTGGAATTTCTTATAGTTAAAAAAAATATTAATTTTAAAATATTAGAAATAAAAAAAACTCTAATGAATAAAATAAATAGGTTTTTCTCAAGATGAGTCCTAGTCCTCTCCATAGGGAAGTCCCCTTCTTCCAAGAAGATTATATTAAATAATTTAGATCGAAAACCTTGATTGGGTGTAAAAAAATCAACTGACCGCCTTCTTGGCCATATAGGGAACTCTTCTACAAAAACTATGGGAATAAATAAAACATAGTCCACATAGTGTCCTCTTCCCAAAAATGTTCGTAAAAAAGTGTAAAGGGAGTAAAGAAGATAATGAGTAACATCCAGTTAAAATACATGAGATAGTGTGTGTATTTAATATAAAAATTATATCACACACTACTCATCATGTAATGAAAATAATTAGAGATATCATGTAAATATGTAGAAATGTTAGAGTTGCTCTCTCTAATGTGATCTGAAACATGGGTCTCCTTTGTTATATCTTTAAGGGAAGATCAATTTGTGTTTCTAAAAATGGTAGTAACATAGTGTTATAAGCTCTCTTATCTAGAACTGTGAAATGGAATTAGATTTTAAATGCATCCCATTACTCTATTGTTGATCACATGTAAGGATGGTTCATGTAATGAATAGTTCAGAGCACTCTTTTATTCATGAGATATAGTTCTAGATCTCTTCACATGTACATATATAATTTTTTGTGTCTCTATATGTCTCTTTATATGTTCTTATTTCCACAGGAGGTGTTCTGCATATTATTATATCAACATAATGCAAGAAGAATCATTCAGATCCTCCAATACTCATACTGGATGACTAGAACACACTTTAATGCATCTGTGAAATATTTTAAGAACAATAAATAAAATAAATATTATCATTAAATTCTATAATATTTCCATTATAAATAATTAATTCAAGATAAAAAAAATAGTGGTAGGGAATCTTCTAAGTGGTGAGACAACTCTAGTGATGACTTATTCTATATATGACTTGTGTCAATGGTGACTCCTCTTAGTGGTGATTTCTATCAATGGTGATTTATACCATAAAGTTTCCAAATTTAATGGAGGTAAGTAACATCTAACTATTAGTCATATTCAATGGTAACTTCTCTCTGGTAGTAGGTCTTTTCGACACTTATCCCAATATTCATCCAGGAGGTGACTCATCTCTAATAGTTGTAGTTTTTAACACTTAGCCAAATTTCATGGTCTAACGGTAGGTATCGTTTGGCAGTGGTTCTTCCCATACATAGCCAAAAATACATTATAATGGTGAGTAGAGTCTGATGGTTAGTATTTCCCATACTTTCCCAAAAATCCCTCCAATATTCCTTACATTGTAAAATGTGATAATAAAGATTAAAACTCATTAATATCATATGAGGAATGATTTTTTCATCATTAAAACAGTACTATACACAAGGGATTATATTGATGTATTCCCAAAAGTGTTACCTAGTCTTCCACTTGCATGGGCGGTTTACTTCTCAATCGATCTTATACATGAAAATCTGACCTTATCAAATACTACATATATAATTTCCACTATTGAGTATGAAGAGATGAAAATTAAATTACAAAGGAATATGGAAAAGGGTTTTATATTCATGATTTCTTTACTATTGGGGAATGGGTCATCTTTATCATGATGAATGATGATTCAAGGTTCCTCTGTATCAATTATCTCAAAACAATTAAATCACAATAAAGAACAAGTATCCAATAACATTGATAGAAACCTTATTTGATAAACTATGTTGGGACCAATATTTATATAAGTTGGATCTTCAATGGAGATATAACCAATTAAAGATTAAAAATAATGATACTCACAAAACTATCTTTCAAATAATTTATGGACATTATGAGTTCATATTGATTCCTTTCGGACTCTCTAATGCTCTATAAATCATTATTGACTATGTTAATATATTGTTTATAAATAACATAGAAATTATATGGTATTATTTTTAGATGATATTCGAACATTCTCTAATATAAAGGTGGATTTTGAGAATCATTTTATTAATATACTAAAGACTTCACAAAAAGATAAGTTATATGAAAAGTACAATAATTATGAGTTCTCGATGAAGTATCATTCATGCGGAATATTATCACAAAAAGGGGATATATTTGGAACAATGTTTGAAAAATTATATTGAGGATTGGCCCATACTGACATCTATAATAGAGATCTATAGATCCCTCAATCTAGAAGGGTATTTTCAGCGATTCATGATTTTTTAGGAAATTTTCAAATCCACTATACAAGACAAATCGGAAGGGAGTAATGATTTTTTGACTAGTGAATGTAAATAGATCGTTAAGAATATGAAAATGATTTGTATAACCACATTATTCCTCATGCTTACCACATGTGCAGAACTTTTCATGGTTTATAGAAACACCTCAAAGAATTGTTTGGGATGTGTATATACAGAATGATAATGTGATAGCCTATGCCTTAAGATAGTTGAAAGTACATGAAAAAAACTATCCAATGTGTGATTTGGAGTTAGATTAATTGATATTTTCCTTTATAATAAAGAGAAATTATCCTTATAGGGATAAGTATGAAATATTTATGGAGCATAAGGGCATAAAATATAAATTCACATAAAAGAGGTTAATATAATATTGTAAATTCTGGTAGAGTTTATCAAGCACTATGATTTTTAAATCTACTAATATGCTATGAAATTAAATAATGTGGATGCTTTTATAAGTAGATTTGTATTTGAAACCTTATTAAAATAGGGAATTGTTTAGGATCCAATATTCTTAGGCTCACAAAGAATGGGCATGGGAATCATAATGGAATGAAATTCATATTTCCTATTTCAAATTATTACTCAACTATCCCTTCTATAAAAGATAATTGATTCTCAAAGTCATTATGCAAAAATTATATAAAAGTTGAAGAAATAAGAAATGGAGAATCTATAGATCACAAATTTTATGAAAAATGAGTTGTAATATTTGAGTTATGACTATGTATACAATTAAAACTCAAGGTAAATATATAGTTGTTGAATGATTCATAGAGATCAACCATCTTCATCCACCTATGGAGCATGAACATATATCAAGATCTATGATAGAACTATTAGTGGGACAATATGAAGAATTAGATCATTGAATATACGTCAAATTTTTTGGTATGATAGCATATGAATGCTTAGAGAAAAAATTATAAGGGGATGATGCAACCATTACCCATACCTACATGGAAATTGGAAAACAATACCGTGGACATTTTCACTGATCATCCAATGTTATCAAGGGGAAATAATGACATATTTTTTATAGTGGATTGTTTTATATACAATACTCACTTTATTTAAATTAAATAGGACTTATAACATGAACAAATTACAAGGAAATACATCAAATAGGTGGTGAGGCTTCTAGGAACACCATTATCAATTATATTTGGCTAATATATGAGATTTACACCTATATTTTGGAAGATTCTCCATCAAATTACTGAGTCAAACATCAGTGCGGCTTTTCAACCCCAAACTCATGGTGAATATTAGTAGAAAATTAAAACACAATAAGTAAAGTAGAGAGCATAATAATGTACTTAAAAGGAATATAATATCAACATACATGTTTAATCAGGTTCTTGTAGAATAATATCTTTCACTAAAACCTAAAAATGTATCCATATAAACCCTATTATGAACAGATATTAGGAAAACCTACATGTTTGGATGTAGTTGGTGAATTCATGATATTGTAATCTAAATTTTTTGATGAAATTGTAGGAATGTTCTAGAAAATTTAGCAACACATAAGGACTACTCAATGTTTATAAAAGACCTATGATGAAAATAATTGATGTGTCCAAGAGTTTTAGACTGGGGAATTTTGCTGTTTGCAAAATCCGAAGCCTTCCTTCAACTGATCTCCTTCTGAATCTCCACTCCCTCTGAATTTGATTCCAGTTCTTCGATCCTCTCTTCTTCTTTCCCCCTTGGTCTCCTTTTATAGACTGGTGAAAAGAATATATCTGTGGCCACGCGACACCTTTTGCGGAGGCCCATAACCAAATACCTGGTTCACAGCTGAGTTGGTCAATCCGCGATTCGCGGTGGGTATTGAATGCTCCCCCCTCCACGAGGCGAACTCAGGGAATGCTCCGCGGCTGCGGAGGGTTCTTCCTCTATTCTGCGAATGACAGCGGGTGCGGCTTGAACCGGTCGACGCGGTCCATGGTTGGTGCGGTTCTTGATGGTGAACCAGACTGGCGACTATCCAGCCTTGTAACCGTGGAGGCTCTCCGCCTCCATTTCACGAATGACAATGGTTCACGAAGGGGGTGCCTCGCAGTGCCTAGCCACGCTGCGCTTCCATGGACTGGTTCGTGGACCGGTCCTTTTTGTGTCTCTTCATTGATTATTTTCCCCAATTCTTTGGGAGATTAGGGTAAAATTTCCTTTACAGATTTTTTAGGACCCTACAAATTCCCCCTATCGGAATGGGTTTAGATCAGAATGAAGTGGAGGCCATTCCGATGCAAAGTGGTCCTGAAACTGAGATGGTTTACGGTAGAAAGGTGGACCCGGTTGGGGACCACACCTATAAATATGGATAGCCCTCACATGTCCTTTACAGAATTCTTCGCGAAACCAGTGCTCCTTCGCCTCTACATGTTTTCTCCTTCACGAAGTGCCTCGTCAGTGAACTGGAAGCAACCTTCGTGAACTATTCCTTTTTCACGGTCGCCTTCACCCGTGAACCAACTTTCAGATCGCAAACCATTACTCTTAATTAATTAAAAATTAAGTGATGATGGGTTGTGGAGGAACTTGCTTTACGGTTTCGATGCTCTGTGGACTAAATATCTCTTGAACTTTAAAAAGGATCTGAGTCTTCCGGATAAACTCAGGATTGAAATTCCTCGGAGCGACTTGGTTCGCGGTTTCCTGGCCAACACTTCGCGGGCTAGGGCTTCACGGACTGATTTCGCGAAGGGCTGGTTCGCAGGTTGATGTCATCGCGAACCATCCTCTAAGGCCTCCTTGCAGATTTGATTATGAAGGCTCCTTAACCATTCATCTGGTTATTTTTGTCCAGATTTTTATTCTGGAATGATTTCTCTCATTGTATTGTGCAGGGATAAAATATGGTTCCCCCTCGTTCTACGCCGAGGCCTGCGGCAGAGCCCCTCTCAACCGCTGATCAATGCCTGAAAGACATGGTTGGATCTATTCAAGATGGAGTCTGCCACTCCCTATCGTCTTCCTTCCTTGCCGACCGGCTCTCCAAATCTCAGCAGGAATATCCTTTTTCTAACAGACTTCCTGCCTATGGGTTCAGTTTATTGTCTGATACCCCGATTCCGGAACCCTCCCGTGATAACAATCCGGAAGCATGGATATTTTCTGCCACTATTCCTCAGTTTGTGATACCTACCGGTGGGCGGCCTGCCTCGAGGGGTACAGCTGTCGGATCTATATTGAATCACCTTCCAGTATCTCCAACAGCAGAACCACGTCAATATGAAGGAACAATCCACTGCTATCGGAGTATTTCCCACAGTTTCATGATAAGCGACCAGCATGGCTGGCCGGCGAATCAGGATCTCCGACAGGGAGGAGCATTTAAGTCATTGGATTGGGGGTGGCCCTTCTGGGTTCGCCAGAGCTAAGTAGAATTTGGGGTAGATTTGTGAGCCTTGGTCTTGTATGAAGTTTCCTGGGTGTCCCAAACCTATACCCACCAGCCTCAAGCCCTCACCAAACAACTTTGAGTCGTTGGAACCCGGACACCAACACCTTCCATCTGGTCCATGGGGAAGTGGGCATTAGTCTGTGGGACGTCTTTCAGATTTTTGGGGTCCCCATCATTGGGAGTATGTATGAAGAGTTCCTGCCTCCTTCCTCTGTGTGGGAGAATGAAGAGAGGACTCCCCCCTAGTGAACCAGCTCATTAACCAGGCTTGGAAGCACTCAGAGGATACGTCTCCAAAACAGCTCGTCCCATACCATGAATGGGTCAAGGCTTTTGTGAGAAAGAACAAATCTAATGAATCAGTGGCTCTCCCATGCAGGCCCATGACTTACCCTATGATGGATTCCCATAAATAGGGGCAGCTATTGGCTGACTTTGGAGAAAGGCAATTTTCACGGCTGGGGCTGGGAGCTTCTTCCCGATGTCGATCGATGGCTCCGCCTAGCAGCTTTTCTGGCCATGTTCTTAAGAGGCTGGTTATTACATGTGTGTGAGATTGGTGGTGTGCAGGTCACTACTTTTGTCAGGGCGGCACACTTGGCTACCTGTAACATTATAAACCTAGTCGTCCTAGTACTAGCCAGGATTTACCGGTTACTTGGTAACATTACTGATAGGAATCGGCCAAACCGAGTGGCCCGCCCTTTCCAAATTCTCTAGGGATGGTTAAGCGTACACATCAAGAACTGTTACACCTTCATCAACCCTCTTCAGATTCCAGGCACCACATTCCATCCATACTTGAAACTGGCCAGTGGGGTTATGCCTGAAGTGTGGGCGACCCAAGAGAAGGATATTCAACAGACAGTTTCAAACAGGCGTCTACTATCAAGTTGAATTTCGAATTATAACTATTTCAATTTTCATCCGTTTTCATCCTCGGCTGGTGCAATTATGAACACCATAATAGAAGAGTTTATCAAGCGGGGCTACCTCCTCTCCCTCTGAGAGGGTATTCTGGTGGCTCGTATTGATGGAGAACTGATCTGTGAGGGGTACACGCCTTGCCGATTTGGGCATCAATTCGGCTGTGTCCAAGCACAGTGTCCCCTCACACTTAATGGTTCCTGCGAGAACCGTCATTTGATGGCGGCTATACAACTGTGGTTAATGTTTACCCGAGAGGATACCAGATATGATGTTATGACCCCCAGGCTTGCGGACTCCATGCCTTTCTTATCCAAAAATTATGCCGAATCCTTGGTACAATCATACCCAAATGGCCAGTTAGGGACATTGGTGCCCACCATCTCAAGTCCCAAACCATCAAAGGGAAAAACGAAGCGAAAGGAGGATGCTGCTCCAACTAGGCCGGGCAAAATCCTTTGTCACCCAACTGGTCATGTGCTTCCGGGGAGGATTTTAACAAAAAGGGGTGTATCCTCTCACGTCGTCGAAGCTGCTCGAAGGGGGTTGACTATCCCCGTCGATGCTGCCATTCCGACGTCTTGGGGCCAATGGGATGAATGAAAATCCCGGTCAGACTTTCGCAACCAGTACCCCCGTCCTATGTGGAAATATCTTCAAGAATCAGAGGTATCTTTTGATGAGCAGGGCTACATATCTACTCCCACTGACATTCTTTATGACGCGGACCCTGAGAGGGTCGTTCGATATCGCTGGGACCTTTAGGTCTATATTCACGCACACGCGGGGGTATACGGTGTTGACGCATCGACTCCAGGCCATACTGCACCCGATTACTGAACAGGAGGAAGGATGAAGTGACCGCTCTTCAGGGGGCGATGATTTCGATGATCTCCCTATCATTACTGAAGTAAGGGTATTCACCTCCCTTCCTGTGAGGTCCCGTCTACATGTAGCCCCAGAGAGTTCTAGGGTGGTGGAAGGATCCGAAATGAAAATACGGCCATTGGGGCCCTTACCAGCTTCTACCGCCACCCAACCATCTCAGGTTGATCCTCCCCAGTCAACGATTCATGCCATGGCCGTGTTCCTAGACGGTTGGAGGATTTGGGATGACCTTAGGGTCAGTGGTTCGGATGAAGAAGTTTGGGCGTTTCTTCAAACAGGCCCTCCTAAACTTCCGTGTATCAGGATGATCTTCACTCCACCCCACTTGCAGCTAGAATAGTATTTATATGATTTAGTCTCCTCATTAAAGGAAATGTATGTGTACATTCATTCACTCCGAAATCGTCTCTATGGGAGAATTCAGGTGTCTATGATGATTAGACTTCACGAATTGTCCGACCCTGAAGAAGAGGTTTCTCTGCTCGCCCATTCTAACTTCTTCCCCCACTTATTGTTGAGGTTATAAGGTTTCTTTCTTTTATGCAGGGTGCCAAAAAATATCAGGGTTGATTCCTTCTCCAGAGTATACCCCTCATGGTACCGCAGCGGGGGAGCATGCGCTTTCGCCCATAGGGTTCATCAAAGAATGATCCCCTGGCACAACTATGTTCATGGAGGCGACCATCGCAGACTCATCTAGGTTCTTTCCTCCTCCCTTCCCTTCCATAATTCTAGGCGGACTGTCCCCCGGACAGATCCAGAGACAGCAACAGGCATTCCATTCATCGGAATGTCTCAAACAAGGAAGGTCAGGTAATCATGACTTCCTGTTTTCTCATTCACCAACTTTCATTCTTAGACTTCATCAGTTATTAACTATTTGACATACGGTGTAGGACCACTCAGGGATCTAGCCATAGCTACCCAAGTGATTCTACCTTCCGCCTCCTTGTTTTCTACGGAATCACTCGTAACCCCGCCTGGGCGCGACGAGATGGTGAGCCCTACCGGAGGGGCCGGCGATATGGACGCTTTACTCCCACCGTTATCAGTCAGAGATATTCCAGAGGAAGAACCGATGGTATCCGAGACCCTTGCTGATCAGATAACCTTTTCAATTGCGAAGGACAACGGGGCTCCCATGATCACTGAGGGGGCTCTAGATCTGACGGAGCCAACCACCCCATGTTCAACGGATCCAGTGATGATGGAGGAAGAGCCTGCCATTAATCCAGTTGATGGGAACCCGGAGCGAACCATTATCTTGTTCACCGGGGGAGTGACTTCTTTGAGTTTGGTCTCTGTAGGTAACCACTTGGGGATGTCATTGGAAACTTTAGGCCTTAGGCATGGCCTCATGCACTGGACCCTTCTGGGGGCTCCCCGGATTCCCTTGCCTATCGAAGATGTGGCATCCTCTTCAAGTGGCTGTCGTGGTAGTGTAAAGCTTGTGGATGTCGATGCCTCGTTGATTAGGAGTAGGTTCCCCAGTCTCCTGCCACTGACTCCTTTTTCATCCCTTTTCTAATTAGGGGTACTCATCTATATTATTGACTCTCGGGCTTCAGGACCACAACCTCTGGCACTGACAATTTTTTCTCCAGACCTGGCTGTGCCTATGAGCACAACTGTTAGGGTCGAAGCTACAGCAGTGCTAGAGCTTGCGAGTGAGGCCGCCTCGAGTCCCTCCTTGGTGACGTTCATCCCCGAATATGTGTCCTCATATGGGAGTGATTATGAGCCCGATCAACAGGTCCTCTCCAGCCTTCGATCGGATCACCAAAGGGCTTGGGAAAAAATTTAGAGACTGATCCCTCAAACACCCTTGTTCGACATGCTGACCAAATTACCGAGGCTACGCAATTTTTTTATGTTTCTTGGATTTTATGGCTTTGACTATCATGGTGTTTATGACATAGTCAAGCAGGTAGTCACTGATCGGGATAGGCTAGGTGATTTTGAATCTCGTCATTCCGCTGCACAATCAGAAGCCTACCTTTACGCAACTCGACAGCTCTGCCTAACAGAGGCTCATGACCACGCCGGGGTCGTCGCAGGGCTTCAGAGAGATGTTAGTGAGCAGCGTTATCACTTGGAGGTGCTGAGAAATGAGATACAGCGGCTGCAGCAGGAAGATAACAACATCGCCGCCATGATTGGAGAAGGGGAGTGGCAGATGGAGGAGGAAATAAGGGCAAGCACAAAGGCGGCTCAGGAGGAAGAATAATTGTGGGCTGGTGCAGAAGCTGAGATGGCCTTACTGTAGAGTCTCTCTCATACAATTGAGGATTCTTACTATTTCCTGATACATCGTTGTGAATCCCCCGAAAAACTCCTGTAATAACCTTTCACACTAAAGGAGGCTCCGGATTATAGATTCCCTTCTTACCCACTTTGTTATGGAACAAAGAAACATTTCTCCTTAGCACCCTTGTTTGCCTTTCCCTATAATAGAAACTTATTTGGTACGATTGATGCATATGTTAATTCCCTGAACATAGAATAATCCGAGTCCAAGACTAAAAATAAATCAAGGTCTAACTTTTTCCTGGACTATGAGGTCCAGTGAGCGTAGTCTGACTTTTGCTAGGGTTTTGTAGAAAACCCCACAAAATTTTCTTTGCCTTTTTCTTTTAATGCCCTGATTTTTCCTGGGCCCATCTGGTATGGACCCAGCGGGTATAACCCAGCTTTTTCTTAGGTCGCCCTTTTCGGGTTTTTGACCTAACAGGCTTTGTGCCTCTTTCTTTCGTGAGCGGTTTAAAGTCCCACCATCAAGACTATCACTACTAATATTTTAGGTCTTACATCTTTGACCAAATGTGGTGGGTTGAAGGCCCCAATGGGGTTCCACTGATTAAAAGATGTCTTAATACCCTTCAGATGCATGTACGGGGGAAACATGTTTCAATTTGAGCAGCATGCAGGGCATGTCTCAAGGCATGGGAGTCATGTCGGCGTACAGAGGTAGGAAGAGCATTGCCTAAATAAAACATTCCTTCGGTAGATGGGCCAGAGGAAATCAATATGCAGAGCCCCTGAGGGAATGGTATGCATAGTCATACAAAGGTGTCCTTAAGTCAACAACTTTTCCATTTCTAATGGCCACGGGACTTCATGGAAGTCTGGCCTAGGGAAACCACGATGGGTGGCATGGAAAATTATAAAAACCACCAGTGGTGGACCAGAAGGGGAGGGTGA
The DNA here is from genome assembly GCA_963277665.1 of Viscum album. Taxonomy (NCBI): domain Eukaryota; kingdom Viridiplantae; phylum Streptophyta; class Magnoliopsida; order Santalales; family Viscaceae; genus Viscum; species Viscum album. The sequence goes on along the minus strand of OY728159.1, from coordinate 830,019,228 downwards.
CATCTGAAAGGGTTTTGGGAACATCCGTACTAATCTGGAGCGTGTTCCGGAGACCACCTCCCAACGTATTTAGTTAGCGTAAGGGATGGTTGAGGCTTTATGCAGTTTAAATTCATGCAGCTGGGACATCATCTGAAATGAAACGACTTCCCCTGGTTCTTAGTAATATCATCAAAGACGTTCCACCGCATTCAAGTAGGATTGTGGAAGAGGTTGGTAATCTGTAGCTCAAAGGGTTTCCAAATACCGGGATAGAAATGGGGTCTTAGTGGCCAAGCGGTGTACAGAGAGAAGCATTGCCTAAGGAAATCTCACCTTTGGTAGACAGTTCAGGGGCGATCAATATGTAGAGCCGATAAGGGAACGGTATCCATAGTCATACAAAGGCATCCTTAAGTCAAAGTATATCCACTTATGATAGCTGAGAAACATCAGGGAAGTTGAGATTTGGAACCACCAGGGGTGGCTTATGAGAGTTCGGCCTTTTTTTGAGTACAGAGTATGGTTTATGATGAGAGGGTGCCTGAATATGGGGGAAATATCTAGACTAAACTTCCTAAGAACCGGTGAGGTAATTTTTTCTCACGCTGGTGTGAGGCGGTGGTTCGTGCAGGTCTGACCCATGGACTAAAAGATGACAAAAATCCTCTGTTTCTCATTGAACCCATGACGAGTATGACTGTGTAGTTTATCGTCATGTGGTTGGGACATAATCCGTGCAGTTTGGCGTCATGCGGCAAGAATGAGAGGCATTTTTTTGAAGGTTTATATGCAGTTTAATGTCATTCATCGAGGAAGGTGACATTTTTAAAGGTTTCTATGCATTTTAATGTCATGCAGTGAGGATTGGGAAATTTTTGCAAAGTCTGCTCTTCATCAGAATGTAACTGGGCTTGAATACCTCAACATGCCCCAGAAGTGGGGGGGGGGGGGTTGATTGGTGTAAATCATGGTTCTGGGGCTTCTTAGATCAGGACAGGTGATATGGGGGCTCTGAGGCCTGTAACCGTACGGAGCTAGGAATATCATCGCCTGTGGAAATCTTGCCCTTGATGGACGAGCTAGGGGATATCATTATGCAGAGCCACAGAGGGCATGGTATGCATAGTCGTACAAAGGTGGCCACAGGTCGATGACTTTCCACTTATGATGGCCATGAATGGTTATGAGGATCAGCAATTATCCGGGCCATGAATTCTATCATTTGGCAGGGGAATGTCTGGACATGTCGGCGATATGTGTCCCTGGTTTCTTGTCATGTTTCAAAGATTCCCCTACACTGATATTTTCTCTTTTTTTGTGTGCATGGGGGTGTGCCTTCATTCCATGTAGTTTAGTGTCATGCAGTAAGGATGAGGTACTCCTAGTTTATCAGTCATATAGCTCAGACCATTGGGTGACTATTGTTGCAGTCACTCAAAGGATAACTGAGTCAATATATTCTGATATACTTAGAACATGGAGGGGGATGAAGGTCATAAACTGCAACTTTGAGCTTTCCTGGATCAGGGGGTATGGTGTGGGGGATCTGAGGCCGGTAGGCGTACGGAACTAGGAGAAGTACCACCCAAGGAAATCTTGCCTTTCATGGACGAGCCAGGGGCTATCATTATGCAGAGCCACTGAGGGCATGGTATGCATAGTCGTACAATGGTGTCCCCGGGTCGATAACTTTCCACATTCGATGACCATGAATGATTATGAGAATTCATGATTGCTCCCAGTGCAGAGTTCGGAATGTGGGGATAATGGTGTCTGGGTATACAAAAAATATCTTCACTGCAATTTTCCGTTGAGTCAAAGTAGCCTAGTCCTGGATTGATGTTTGTTGATGCAGGTCATTATGTGAACCACTGGCGGCCACACTGGCTAGCCAGATAGGGAGACCCTTGTGACACATGAATGTGAAAAGGGTAATGAACTTGTAAACCACTTCGGCATAAACTTCTGGATCAAGAGGTATGGTATGGGGGCTCTGAGGCTGGTAAGCGTACGAAGCTAGGAAGAGTGTCGCCTGTGGAAATCATGCCTTTAGTAGACGGGCCAGGGGCTATCAATATTGAGAGCCACTGAGGGCATGATGTTCATAGTCGTAAAAAGGTGTCCACAGGTCGATGACTTTCCACCTACAATGGCCATGAGTGGTTATTAAGATCCATAATTATCCGAGCCGTGGAGTCTGATGTATGGATAGGATGTATCCAAATGTGCAAGGAGTATCTCCATCTCATATTTCCACGTGTCCTGGATGGGTCGTGATGAAGTCCATGCAGTTTAACATCATGCGGTGAGGAAAAACGCCATGCAGTTTAACATCATGCGTTAAGGACGAAGGTGACCTGACATGAAAGAAAAAGGGGGTCTGCGTAGTTTAACGTCGTGCGGTGCGGAAAACTTCCTTGAAGTTTAACGTCATGCGGTAAGGATGACTTCCATGCATTTCAGCGTCATGCGTTAAGGATGAATATATAAACCTTGTGCAGGTCTGATCTGTACATGGGGGAAGGGGGAATTTTTAACATCATTGTCCGTGCAGTTTAACGTCGTGCGGTAAGGGCGAGAAGTACACCCCATGTCGGTCTGGTTCGCACATGGGGGGAAAGGGCATCTTTTTTTCAAGGGGCTAGGCCAGGATTGGGGATCTTGGCGTCACTATATATCCTGCGAGGGTAAGAATCAATCCGTACATAGTTCTCTAGAATCTGTGTAGTTTAACGGCATGCGGTGAGGACAGAGTCTATACAGTTTAACGTCATGTGGTTAGGACGATGAGTACACCCCGTATAGGTCTGGTCCATACACTGGGGGAGGGATATTCTTAACTCCTCTTCATACGTGCAGTTTATCATCGTGTGGTAAGGACAAACTCCATGTATTTTAACGTCATGCGGTGAGGACGTGAATACACCCCATGCAATTTTGCTCTGTACATAAGGGAATGGTCATTCTTTTGTGTTTATTTCATTTTTTTTGAGTTGGTTGGGCCAGGGTGTGGAATTCTGGCACCACTATATATCCTACGAGGGCAGGAATCAAGCCTCACGTAGTTCTCTGAAAGAAGATACACCATGTGCAGGTCAGGTCCGTACACAGGGGAAGAGGGTGTTTTTAAATCACCTTGTCCGTGCAGTTTATCATCATGAGGTGAGGACGAACTCCATATAGTTTAATGTCATGCGGTGAGGAAGTGGGCCATAAAGTTTAACTTCATTTGGTCAGGACAAGATCCATACAGTTTCTATAAGAAATACTTCTTTAATAATCTCTCATTCGTAGGAGCAGTTGTAAATTGTCCATCCATGGAGATCAGGGTATATGCTCCGTTGGAGTAGACCTTGTGTACAACATATGGTCCTTCCCACATGGGCTCCAGCTTTGGAGGATTATTTCTGAGTATCATTGGGGTCCTAAGGACTAACACTAATTCTCCTTCCATGAGAGACCAGAGGAGGACCGTTTTGTTGAAGGCTCGTGTGATCCGGTTCTGGTAAACTTCCCGGTGGTGAAGAGTGTGCAGCCGCTTTTTGTCTAGCTGTTCCAATTCACCTCGCAGCTTTTATGACTGCTCATCATCAGATAATCGATCACAGATAGCAACACGGAGTGAGGGAAGTTGGAGTTCAATGGTCAGGACCTCCTCTGTGCCATACACCAATGAGTACGGGGTAGACCGAGTATCGATGCGGATTGTGGTTCGATAATCCCACAATGCATGAAGGAGTTTATCCGGTCATGACTTCTTGTCTTTCTCCACCATTTTCTGGAGGATTTTGGACAGGGTCTTGTTGAATGCTTCTACCTATCTGTTGGCCGCTGCATGGTAACGGGATGAGTGGTTAGCCTTGATACCATACACGTAGTATAGATTTTCCAACTCAGCAGAGCAGAAATTGGTGTCGTTGTCTGTTAGTAGGGTATGAGGGACACCAAATATGGTGATGATATTGGTCTTCATGAAGCTGACAATATTTCTTGCCCCGACTTCCTTGAGGTGTATGGCTTCTGCCCATTTGGAAAAGAAGTCTGTCGCCGTGAGGATATACTTCTACCTGTTTGGCTGTGGCTGGAGGATATGGTCCCACGATGTCCATCCCCCAGATGACAAACGGCCAGGAGTACTTAGCATGATGAAGTAACTCTGGGGGATAGTGTATGAAGTTGGAATGGATCTAGAATGAGTGGAATTTTTCGGTAAAATGCTCGCAGTCTCGTGCCACCGTGGGCCAGTAGCATCCAAGCCTTCTGTAACACACCGAGATTTTATGAAAAATAATCTTTTTAATTTCATTAATGTCTTCTGTTGTACGCTACACCAAAAGGAGCTTTCCCAACATGCATCCTTGACTTTCCTTGCATTACACGTAATCGCGACCTTCCTCGATAGCGTGTGTAGTATGCAATACCGAGTTTCACTAAACAACGATATGCTATTAAAATATTATTAAAACTAGCTGTTATGAATAGTAATAACCACTTTTTGAAATTTTGTAAATTTTATTTTTCAAAATGGACTTCATTTTTGGATTCGGAATATCAAAATTAGATTAGGGTGAAATTTTGGTACTTTTCGGATAACTTTCATTTTCTGATGAATACTGAAAATTACTAAATTTTAATTAAAAACAACCTTTTTAATAGATATAATTAATAGTGATAAATTATTAATTTGAGTGGTTTTAAATTATATTTAGAATATATTTTTTCAATTTAATACAATTTTGGTCATTGGATGTAATTTTACATTTAAACCAGACATAAACAAGTGTCAATCTTTTGATAGTTATTATCTCTTAAAAACACGCTATTTGTTTTGACGACGGGAATTAATTTTTAAATTAATTAATGCAACTGATATGTTTTGAATTTGGTAAAATATACATCATTTTTGAGTTCATAATATCAAATATATCTTAGGCCTAATTTCTGGTATTTTTCTGGAAACTTTCATTTTTTTGATGAATAGTGAAACCACTAAGTGGTAGTTAAAAAATGAATTCTTCATAAAACTTAATTTTACCATTTCTGTGTGTGGAATTTCAAAAATACGAGAGACACGGTTGATATCAGTAAGTAAAATGTGGTTCAATGAGATGAAAATTATTTTCTGTGAATAGTAACTTTTTGCTTTTATTTACCACGGTTAAAAGTAAATAGGGTAATTAAGGGTAAAAACTATATTATTATTACCCTAACACATGTCCTAATTCAATTGGACTAGTTTAATTCGACCACAAACAACCTTAGGAATAAAATATGACCATTTACACCCACTTGGATTAGATTAGGACATTTATTATTAATTTATTTAAAGATGGGTAAAAATAGTTAAAATCAAAGTTTACTAAGTATATCATTTTTTAATATAGGGTTATACATAAGATAAATTCTACTATAAATATTCATTAGAAATCTAAAACGATTTCCTATATAATTGTATTTTATTTGTAATTTTTAGACATTAAATAATTTAATTTATTTATGACACAAAGATGATGCAGTAATTATCTTATTAATGAAATATTGACATAATTGATGTTATAAATAACCAAATAAATGTAATTTGAGACTTTTTATGAATTAAAATAATTTTCTAGGTTAATATGACATGTTATTGTTGATTTAATTAACTTTTTTCGAACTAATAATTCTGTTATGATTTTCACAAAAATCAATTACCAAATAGTGTCAAAATTGACATAAAATAGTTTTTAAAACAAGTACTATATTACTAATTGTTATTTTATTCCTAAAAATATAAGGCTCGGCCAAATGACTTACGTAAGGTTATATATATTTATAATAAACAACTTGGGGTTCTTTTGTCTTGTTATAGTAAGTTTATTAACCTTATAGTGTAAGAACACAAAAAGACACGGTAAAAGTAAAATTATTTAACTTATTGTTAAATCTAAATGATAAGGTTAAAATTGGAACCTAAACATGTCTAAATTATATTGGATGAGAGAATTTCGACCCATCCACACCTTAGCTTCTAAATAAATAAATTTCGAGCTATTTATAACCGAATATGACTTTATAATAAAATAGTAGTTTTCGTTATTCCAAAGGTGCCCCACTCCTCCCTTATAAAAGGGCACCTCCTCCCTCTCTTCCTCACACCACATTGAGCCTTAAAGCTCGGCCAAACCCTGCCAAATTCTCTTCTCCACTTCCCTAGAAACATCCTAGAGGTTTTGTTCTTCCTCAAAGACCAATTTTAGTGCCCTAAACAGAGATCTCAAAGAGGCACTTCAAAGAAGAGGTAATGTCCGTTACCGATTCTTTGAACTTTATTTCTTCTTCCACTTATTCTTCTTAGGTTGTTTTATTATGAAGTAATAGCATCAGTATAAATCATATACTGATATGTTATTATATGTTTTAAACAACCCTATTTCACCATCTATCCATCCTACGGAAAACGAAATCACCACGCGTGCGTACGTACGGAATACCGTCTCTACGCCGTGGTGTAATCTATTTTCCACCACCACCTTACTTGGATGGGTATAATGGTGTACATAATAACTATATATGATTATTTTAAATTTATATTGATTTTGAAATAGTATACATACACTCCAATACAATTCCACGATCATGAGAACGATATCATCGCTCGTGCGTACGTATGGACTACCGTCTCCACGAAGTGATTAGATTCATTCTCCACGTTAACCATTCATGAATGATTATAAAGTATATATAATAAGTAATCATGAAATATATGACATAATAATGATACTATATTTATGTGTATATATATGTATGTCATCTACTTAATTCCATTCAACTCAATAAGGAAACAAAAACAGCGTTCATGCGTACGTACGACCTACCGTCTCCATGAATGGTGTATTTCTTTCCATTTACTGATCTATTATATATATGTATATTCTGAATATATATTATATATAAATCATGTTTTATATTCTGTAATTAAGTAATCATGATCTAAGTTATCATATGAAAAATTACAAGTCAAAACATGGACGACAAATGAAACAATTTTACCCAAAATGCTCTTAAACATGTAATTTATAAAAGAATGGGTAAAATAAAGTCATAAGTGAACCATATATGATATAATAACAATGAGTATGATTCTGGAATAAGTGAATGACATTATTTAGATCATTATACAGGAGGTTCGGACACTTATGAAGCAAATCGGACCTACGGTAAGGGAAATATCAAAATCTCATTTTTATCTGAGATTGTTTATTCTTTGGTATTTACTGGGGTGTATTTTATCATCCACATCCATGTTTCATCAATATGTAATATTTATATCCTTCTACAATAGTTTATATCAAATTTTACCCTTCGGTGATTTTTTAGTAAAAGATATGAAAGGAATCTTTTGTCGTTTTTCGTACGAGGTACTTTTTGACTTTTCCAACAAAAGTATCAGAAGAATGTTTTCTTTTAACTTATACGGCATGAATGGATTTTTAAAAAATTATTTCCAAGAAGATTCCCTTACAAGTTTTCAAGTTTATTTTTAATCAACTTATTTTAGTTTAAAATTATATGACATGTTAAGAAAGTAAAAATGTTTTTGAAGTAGAAATTATATTTTCCTCAAGAATGGAGTTCAAGTGTTTTATCAAAATTATTTTCCCTCTAAGATAATAAAGGGTTTTGTTTCTATCCCTATTATTACATTGATTTGATTATGTTATGATGGAATTATTTTTATGAATTCCTTTATATTATATGAATTGTTTTATGATGTCACAATGTTTAAGATTCCCATTTTTATTATATGGGTTATGTTATGATGTATGGTTTATGATTTTGTGGCACACATAAGAATGGTATCATTATGAGATGGGTGTGACCTATATCTCCCTCCAATGCATTGGGTAAAGATTTTATATCTCATGATATAGACATGACTGGAACAGAAGGTTAAACCGGTTCAGTGAAACAGGACTGAAATGTGGAGTGAACTCGGTTCAGAAATGGACATTGTCCACTAATGTGTGTATGCCACAAAGTTTCCTGTTTTAAGTTATGATTATTGGGATTACATTTCACTACAAGGATTTATCCCATGTTATGAAATTATGATTTCTTTTGCAGGTTAAGATTTCCAAAAGATACATTCTTATGTATATAATGTGGTTGATATTTCTTTTTTTTACCCTTACTGAGCATTTGAGCTCACCCTTTTGTATGTTTTCTTTCCCCAGGTTAGGAAGAAGGTTTTTAAGAAAGATATGTCAAAAGAGACTATAGATATGATGAAATAAATTGGAGACAGTATAGATGCTTTATGAACCAGTTGTTTATATTTTACAGTTTCTAAAGACACTATACCTATACGGTCCTTTCCTGGTTTTGTTATATGTTGTAATAAGTGTGCTTCAATTCTGAAGTAATAACAATATCGTCTCCATGAATGGTGTATTTCTTTCCATTTACTGATCTATTATATATATGTATATTCTGAATATATATTATATATAAATCACGTTTTATATTCTGGAATTAAGTAATCATGATCTAAGTAATCATATGAATAATTACAAGTCAAAACACGGACGACAAATGAAACGATTTTACCCAAAATGCTCTTTAACATGGAATTTACAAAAGAACGGGTAAAATAAAGTCATAAGTGAACCATATATGATATCATAACAATGATTATGATTCTGGAATAAGTCAATGACATTATTTAAATCATTATATAGGAGGTTCAGACACTTACGAAGCAAACTGGACCTAAGGTAAGGGAAATATCACAATCTCATTTTTATCCGAGATTGTTTATTCTTTGGTATTTACTGGGGTGTATTTTATCATCCACATCCATTTTTCCCCAATATTTAATATTTATATCCTTATACAATAGTTTATATCAAATTTTACCCTTTGGTGATTTTTTAGTAAAATATATCAAAGGAATCTTTTGTCGTTTTTCATACGAGGTACTTTTTGACTTTTCCGACAAAAGTACGAGAAGAATGTTTTCTTTTAACTTGTACGGCATGAATGGATTTTTAAAAAATTATTTCCAATAAGCTTCCCTTACAAGTTTTCAAGTTTATTTTTAATCAACTTCTTTTAGTTTAAAATTCTATGACATGTTAAGAAAGGAAAAATGTTTTTGAAGTAGAAATGATATTTTCCTCAAGAATGGAGTTCAAGTGTTTTATCAAAATTATTTTCCATCTAAGATAATAAAGGGTTATATTTCTATCCCTATTATTACATTGATTTTATTATGTTATGATGTAATTATTTTTATTAATTCCTTTATCTTATCCGAATTGTTTTATGATGTCACAATGTTTAAGATTCCCATTTTTATTATATGGGTTATGTTATGATGTATGGTTCATGATTTTGTGGAACACATAAGAATGGTATAATTATGAGATGGGTGGGACCTATATCTCCCTCCAATGCATTGGGTAAAGATTTTATATCTCATGAGATAGACATGGCTGGAAAGGCAGGTTAAACAGGTTCAGTGAAACAGGACTGAAACGAGGAGTGAACTCGGTTTAGAAATGGACTTTGTCCACTAAGATAGTATTGGCAATGAGTCTTGACTAATAAGAAATGATTCTTTATGATTATGTGTGTATGAAACAAAGTATCATGTTTTATGTTATGATTATTGAGATTAAATTTCACTACTATGATTTATCCCATGTTATGAAAATATGATCTCTTTTGCAGGTTAAGATTTCCAAATGTTATGTTCTTATGAATATGATGTGATTTATATTTCTTTTGTTTACCCTTACTGAGCATTTGAGCTCACCCTTTTATGTTTTCTTTTCACCAGCATATAAAGAAAGGTTTTAGGTAAAAAAAGAAGATCTTTATGGGAGATGTTGAAGATCTTTCACCACGATTAGAAGATTATATTCCGAGTTTCCAAAGACACTAAACTGTTACGGTCCTTGTGTGTGTGTTTTTGTTATGTACTAAGTATTACGCAAATGTAATGTAATGTCCATGTATGTCAAGCTTCGGGTCGCTACACCTTTGAACCGGATGGGAAAGTGTGGTCTCCAGTTGATGTGCTCCATACGCTCCTGCATGTACTTCAGTCATGATGGCAGCAGTTTCTTCTCTATTGATACATCTGAGGAGCAATCCATCGAGGCCTTGTTTGTAGAGGACCTCTTGCTGATCTGTGCCACCATATAGGACAAAAGTTATTGCCCTTCTCTGTACTTTCTCTCGTTCAGTCATGTCTAATCGAAGCTCTCCCCGTTGAAGGTAGCTCCTGCTGGGGATCATCCAGCCGGTGGTAGGAGAATATGGATCAGGGATAGAACGGAATTTGTGGATCTCTTCCGCCTTAGGTTGAACAAATGGCAATACCATTCGACGGTGAGCAATGTTGATGGCCATTTAATCCCGGTCTGGGTCGGCTAGGGTTCTGGCCACATTGGCTAATGCATTAGCCTGAGTGTTCTGTGACCGGGGAATATAAGTCAATGTCGGTTCTGTGGAGAACTCGGCCATTAACCCTCGGACATGGTCAAACAAGTGGATCATCTCTTCCTTTTTAATAGCATAGTCACCATTGACTTTCTTGATGACCAGCTCTGAGTCGCCTTTAACCTTAAGGTGTTGTACTTGTGCCTGGAGTGCGAGCTCTAGGCCTACAATGAGGGATTGATATTCTGCTATATTGTTTGTAAATCAATCTGACAGGAGGAAGGAATATAGCAAAACTGCCTTTTCTAGGGGCACGAGCATTATCCCCAAACCCTCTTTTTTGAATCAAGGATCCTCCATCCTCTTCCGGGTGGGGCTTTTGGACGTGACGTCAATGTACATTTCCCATGCGGGGAACTCCACTTGAACCAAGAAGATATATTCATCAGGTAGTTCAGCGTCCATTGTAGTGGTCCATGTTGAAGGGTTCTCTTCCAGAATGGCTGCTAATGCCTGGCCCTTGATGGATTTTTGAGGCACGAACCGGATGTCAAATTTTTGCAGGATGACCGCCCATCGGGATAGGAATCCTGTTAGCATCAGGCGACTGAGGATTTACTTGAGCGGGTTACTCCACGAGATCAAATGGACCTCATGATGCTGCAGATAATGTTGTCGATTTTTAACTGAGAAGACCAAGGCCACACATCTCTTCTCAATATTTGAGAATCGAGTCTCTGCATTAATCATGGTTCGACTGAGGTAATAGAGACAATTTTCTCTACCGGAGTCGTTCTTCATTGCGAGGAAGGATCCCAGTGACGGTTCTAGGGTCATCATATATAGAATGAGAGGCTTTCCTTCGACTAAGGGCATGAGCATCGGTGGTATTAAGAGGTACTTTTTCAAGTTTTCAAATGCCTCTTGGCAGTCATTCGTCCATTGGTATGTGACCCCCTTCTTCATCAACCTGGTTAAGGGAAAACATTTTCCATCCAAGTTGGCTATGAACCGCCTAATATAGGCTAGGTGTCCTTGGAATCCCCTAAGCTCAGTGAGATTTGGGGGAGGTGGAAGGCTCAGGATAGCCTTTATCTTCTCAGGGTAGACTTTGATTCCATGATGGCGTACAACGAAGCCAAGGAATTTCCCTGAGGTAACCCCAAAGGCGCATTTCAAGGGGTTCGTCTTCAAGCTTTGCTATCGGAGCTTGTTGAAGACGGTCTCATGGTCCGACAGGTGATCCGAGCGCTATCTGGACTTAACCACTAGGTCATCCACATAAAATTCAACGAATTTCTCCAGGAACTACTTAAAGATCCGTTGCATGGCATACTGATAGATGGCGCCAGCATTCTTGAGACCAAAGGGCATGACCCTGTAATAGAATACCCCTTGAGGGGCCCTGAAGGTAGTGGCTTATTCATCTTCTCAGGCCATCCTAATTTAATTATATCCGGAATAGCCTTCCATGAAGGATAGAGCCTCATACCCGGTTGTCGCATCAATTAACAACTCGGTGATTGGAACCGGGAAGTCATATTTCGGACAATGTCGATTAAGGTCTCTAAAGTCAATGCATATACGGATTTGCCCATTATTTTTCTTCATAGGGATGATGTTGTCCAACGAAATGGGGTACTGGACCTCCTTGATGAATCCTTCTTTAATGATCTTATCGACTTCAGCCTCTATCTTGTCAGCTTGTGAGGGGTGTGTCCTTCTAGCGGCCAATTTGTAGCCTCGGTGGTCTTCTGGAAGACCCAGTTGATGCGTCGCTACCTCGGGATCGAGTCCTGGAATTTCCATGTAATTCCATGCAAAGACATCCTAATGTTGCCTTAGGAAGGAGGTATATACCTCATGTTCCTCGGGAGACATGGTCACGCTAATGAGATTGGGCCTCGGGTCTTCTTCGGTACCCAGGTTTATTTCCCTAAGCTCTTCCATAGTGGTGGAGATACCCCCCTCAAATGCGGGAGGTGAATCTCTGAGATCTTCCCCCTCTTCTTCTCCCAAGTCATCATCTTGTTGACCCAACAAGGAGAGAGTTTCTGGTCTGAGCCTTCGAGGGTTTGAGGGAGAGGCATCGTAGGAATCCCTTCATGAGTATTCGTCCCCAAATAGGGGGTTGGTAGACGTTCCCTCATTGTCGTGCTCGGCCATCGTGGATGAAGTCATGAGGACATCTGAATGAATGTCTGGACTTGAACTCCTACTCTCAACATGGTTGATGGGCAGGACATAATCTATGCCAAGCTGCCTGAGGGGGTCATCAGGGACCATTTCCGGGCCATTTGGAGATGGGATCCAGTCGACGTCGTCGACCAAAGGCTTCTTCTTCTTTTGCTCATAGAACCTGGAGTCATTGTAATGTGACTCAGAGAGCTTGAAAGGGGCCTTGTCAGCATGCAACATCCCTCTTTTTCCATTAACGCACTACTTGATACACAAGTGGTCGGATGAAGGAACGACCATGTTCTTATAGAGCCATGGCCTTCCCATTAGGGAATTGAATGATGTGCTCTATCAGACCACCAGGAATTCCATGTGGGCTACAAGGTAACCAAAATCGGTCTGTAGCTTAATCTGTCCCATTGGTTTATGATCACTCTTATCGTAACCTAACAAAGTTGTGGATGAGGGAATTAGATCGTCCTCACTATAGCCCAACTTACGGAGTGTCCGTAGGGGAAGGAGGCTAACTCCAGAGCCATTGTCTATAATGACTTTTCAGATCTCAATACCATTCAGCATGTCGGAAACATATAGCGGTCTGATGTGTCCTTGAATGAAGGAATCTTTGTCCTGATCAGTGAAGGAAATCACCACATTGCATTCAGTCGGGCCAGTCTCCATCTTGTAAATCTCGGTGGCAGCTACCTCAGCTTGGAATTCCTGGGGGCTGATCAAAGCTTCGATATGTGCCTCTATAAGGTTGGATGACAACCTCAGGGAATCCAGGATTGAAAATTTGGTTGGTACCGATGCCAACTGCTTAAGGATGTTGTATTTTTTATCTAGTGGTCGACGCTTCTCTGTTGGCGGGAGAGTCTTAGCCGGTGCTTTGGGAGATGGGGAATTTGACGAGGAGGGACTGGCCACGGGGACAGATATAGATGGTGTTCCCGCGTTTTGAGGACTTGGCCTGGCCGGTCTGTTTGTGCGCACTAGGCCACCAAACACTTGCTCCTCCTCTGGTGGGTATCACAAAACAACAGGGCCACAGTGGCTACTTGTGGAGGTGGAGGGGAATTCCCTCTCCTGCTGAGTCCACTGAAGGGCTCTCCCACGGGTTTTCGTGGCATCAACGGTTTGGGTCAGGGTCCAACCATAGGGTTGGTTTCGGCCGTGGCTGCACCTCCCCTGGTATCCCCTGCCTCTGTGATTCTTCCTTCTGGATCCTCGTGTAGGAAACTCGGGATCGCAATCATACCCTTCGTCAGGGAATGATTCCATGAGATGGATGACGTTGATAGAACAAAATATTGTCTCTTCATCCTCTGATAGGTCAACCTGGTCGGTTGTCTTTGATGGTGTCGTTTGGTGGGTCGGTGCTCGTGGTGCCAAATTCGAGGGCATGAAATCCGCCAGGGTTGGGACTAACTTTGGCCTTGTCACGGACTGCTCCTCTTGTGATTGTTTCCTCCTTCGGCTCCATCCGGATGACCGTCTTGTAGATGGTTGTGAGGCCGATGTGGTTGGATTTGCGGCTCAATGGGTTTTTGGTGGAAACACCGGCTTCTGTAGTTGATCTCAGAGTATGACCTGGGCTCAATTGATAGTCTTCCGATTTATCTAGTTGTCAAATTTCTGCCCCTGCTTGCTGGTGACTTTCTTCCACCCCTCCTCTTTGTCGATTTCGGTGGTAGAGATACAGGCCACATGTTCTGGGGGTGGTCCCATCTCGACATGCCCGAAATCTACCATCATCTGCAGGAGGTATTTGAAGATGAAGCATTCTCGGATACTATGCCCCAACATCTGATGAAAGGGGCAGTAATCTGGCATGTCATCGCGGCCGACTTCTTCAGGTATCCTAGGATCTGGGAGGCGGAGCAAGTTGCAGTTCATGGAGGCAATGAAGTAGCCACGAACTTGATCATCTCGGAAGGAGTATACTTTTTGTCTTCACTCCTCAAACTGGTTCCCCTTCGGTCCTTTCTGATCGTCCCATTTAGGCGGGGGCGGCCGCTGATATGCAGGGGGCCCATGACGATTTGGAGGAGTCCTGAGCGGTGGAGCGGGCACAGTGGCCGGCTTGAGTGTGATAGCGATGCTTCAACTCTAGGGACTCTTTTCGCAGGAGCCTGCAAAGCTATTCGGGACTTTGAATTTGTTCGCTGTAGTGAGTCCTCAATTCTCTGGGCAATGGCTGAGAGATGGTGGAAGCCAGTGATGCACTCCACTGGTATGAGCAGTGTTCACAGATCATCTCTAAGATTATCGATGCATATGGATAGCATCTCATCTTGAAGCATTGGCCTGCTAAGAGAATATGTTAGACCTTTCCATCTGGCGATTAAATCTGAGACCCTCTCGTTCTCCCTCTGCTTGCAGTTCATGAGGTCGATGATCATTGTTTTAGGCAGCATTGAGCTGAAGTGGAACAGGAAGTACTACCGGAGGTCTCCCCAGCTCTTTATCGACTAGGCCGAAAGACTCATATAACAGATGAAGGCGGATCTTTTCATTCATCCGACAACTCCCTAGGTATGCCATACTGAGAGGTGGTCGTGGGCCAAACCATAACTGGTATATCATTCCTGGCCAGTCGTTTCCCCAGGTGTAGCATATTTGCATACTCTTCCTCCAATGATTCCTCTACCTGGTCATCCCAACTAAAGAACACACTGTAGTCGGAGGCAGTGGGACCGGTAGGTATCGAATTGCCTTGTGGGCGATTCCAAGGTGGTTCAAAAGATGAACACGGCCCTGGAACGGCTCCTGATCGAAGAAGGGAGTCATTAGCGACAAGCTTGGAATCTAACATTCTTGATCCCATCCTTCTTAGTGCCTTGGCATACGAGGGATTTTCGGTTCTTAATTCGACATGAGGAGGACCTTCCTGTCAATATACTATGTCATCGTGGGGAGGGCCTTCGCAATGACGACCGTAATGGTGAGGACTACCATTACTGCTTGATGCTTCACTGCATAGAGGACTTTTGCAGTGTACACCCTGGGGAGGACCTCCAAGGCATGTTGCAGCAAGGGGAGGACCTTCTGGCTGCGTGGCGTTGTTACGGGGAGGACCTAACAACAATTTCCATAATGGTGAGGATGACCATCATGGATTGACATTCGACGCGCATCCTAGGAAGGACCTTCAAGAAATTCTGTGACAAGGGGAGGACCTTCTTGTTGCTTGGGTCCATTGCGGGAAGGACCTTCGCAATGGAGGCCATGGTGGTGAGGAATACCATCACAGCTATGGAAATGGTGAGTACTGCCATTACTGCTACCGTAGGGAGAATATTTGTGGGATACATCCTGGGGAGGGCCTCTCGAATGTACCGCAACGAGGGGAGGGCCTTCTCATTGCTCGACGTCTCTACGGGGAAGACCTCCATTATCAGGGTGGAGAGCACTACCACCGTGACATGATGCCTGGCTGCATGGCGTTCAGTTACCGCACAACCCCTAGGGAGGACCTTCAGGGAAGTCCACGAAAAGGGGAGGGCCTTCTTGTCATGATGGGACGTCACTACGGGGAGGACCTCCGTAGTTGCGACAATGATAGCAAGGAATACCATCATAATCTGTGGTCCCACTGCATGGAGTATGATTGCACTGTATACCCTGGGGAGGACCTTTAGGGTGGACCGTAGCAAGTGGAGGACCTTATTGTTGCTCTATATTTTGGCCACGTTGAAGGTTTTCGTGACTCACATCAAGAGAGAAGCTCCCGTGACTGATCGTTATGTGCATGTGGGGGAGGCCCCCACGGGTGCTCTAGGGAGGACCTTCAGAGCTGCTAGTAGCGACATTGCGGGGAGGACCTTCGCAACTGCTACTGCCACTCCAATAATATGGTAATGGGTGGGTAGGGTTTCGAGCCTTTGATGCGTTCTTAGCAGCATTGGGAACCCTAGCTTCAAGTAGAGCGGAGTCATAAACCTGCTCTTTATTTTCCGGCTGCCTTCGGCGCGTTCAGGGCGCTCTTTTGCGGGTAGTAGAGAATGTCTGCTGCTGACAAATGTCTTCACCTTCGGTTCCCTGTCTAATTGGGTCATGTGATGTTGATGGGATACGCCGAAGAACATCTTGACTTTTAGCGGGGACATATTCCTGCTCTGGAGCATCCACCGTGATGGACGGGTGTCCCCCAGTTGGAACGACTGAAGCTGCTCGATCCGGTTGCCCTTGTGTCACAGAATATAGCCGGTGACCATCCTGGGCTAAAGCAGGCATGTGGATCTGCTCTAAGGCGGCTATCTCATCTCTTAGATGAGTCGCCTCAATTGGGGAGACGGGCTCACGGGCCTGAGTCCTTGCTGTTGTCAAAGATGCAATTACATTCTAGCAAGTCTGCAAGATATGATCTGGGCTCGATACCTGCTCCCCCATCATTTCCAGGATATGTAAAGAGACATCTTTGGATAGAACAGGTATGAAGTCCCATTCTGGTATCGGAGTAGTAATATCCTGCTTCGGACCTCCAGTAGTCTGTGGGTACTGACAATTCTCTTGTGTAGGAGCAGGTGAACGAGTCTGCCCCTATACCGGGATACGCCGGGTTCTCTCTCTATTTGCCTCCACATCGAGGTGGCGTACTTTACTTGCATCCACATGGAGCTAGCCTTGTATATATTGGTTTCCCACGGTATCGAGTCGGTGGCCTTTGTTGGTGGGGAGACGTGCCCGCCAATGATTTTCCGCCACATCTGGGTGGTGGGCTTTGTTGATCGCCACCATATCAGGATGGCTGTAACACCCCAAGATTTCATAGTGTGTTATTTCTTCAAAATAATTCAATAACTTGCACTACACGCAACACCGAGTTCAATCACACCATGACTTACAAAAAAAAAGCCATTCAAAAAAGGTTTTGAATAGTATTATCTAAATTTTAAACTTTATATAATCCTTATAATTTTAGAATCCATATTATGAGTTTCTTAGATATAATGCAAGAACAAATTCATTTTCAGTATTGCACTTTTATCAACTTTTAATAGTGAACCCTTTATAAATACAATATTTTAAACTTTTGACTAAATGGGGACATCAATAAATTTAAAATGAAACATCCCAAGCTTCCACGGTACGCTTTCCTTTGAATAATACAGTAGCGTGTGTTGTACGCAAACTTCGAGTTTTAACACACACCACAATCGATCAAACTAGCCGTTATGAATAATAATACCTAATTTTTGAAATTATATATATTTTATATTTCAAAATGGACTTCATTTTTGGATTCGGAATATCGAATTTATCCTAAGGTGAAATTTTGGTACATTTCGGATAACTTTCATATTTTGATGAATAGTGAAAATTACTAAATTTTAATTAAAAACAAATTTTTTAATCAAAATAATTAATAGTGATAAATTATGAATTTGAGTGGTTTTAAAGTATATTTAGAATATATTTTTACAATTTAATATAATGTTGGTCATTAGACAAAATTTTACAGTTAAACCGAACATAAACAAGTGTCAATCTTTTGATAGTTATTATCTCTTAAAAACACGCTTTTTGTTTTGACAGCGGGAATTAATTTTAAATTAATTTCTGCCACTTCTGTGTTTTGAATTTAGAAAAATGGATTCCATATTTGGAATCAGGATGTTCAAATTGTGTAAATAGGTAACTTTTATTTTTAGACATTTTGAATAATTACTGTGGTAAATATTTTATTTACCATGGTTAAGGGTAAATCCGGTAAATAAGGGTTAAAAAAATAATATTATAATAATACTAAATTACCCTAAAACGTGTCTTAACCCTATTGGTTGATAGATGGTCGACCATGGGCATCTTTGTGTCAATTTTGGGACCCCATGGATCCACTTGTAAGTGATAATGACACTTTATTTTAATTTAGTTAAAATGAATAAAAAAATGACACAAGCATATATCTTTTAGAAAAAAAATTTTTACATAGGGTTATATATGTTGGATTTTAGATTATAAATATTCATTAGAAAGATAAACAGATTTCCTACATAATGATATTTTATTTATAATTTTTAGACATTGAATAATTTATTTTATTTATGACACAATGATGATGCAGTAATTACTATAATAGTGAAAAATTAAAATAATTGATATTATAAATAACCAAATAATTATAATATGAAACTTTTAATGAATTAAACTAATTTTATATGATAATATGATATATTAGGATTTATTTAATTGACTTTGTTAGAAGTAATAAATCTGTTATGAGTTTCACAAAAATCAACTATTGAATAGTGTCAAAATTGACATAAAAGAGTTCTTAAAACAAATATTATATTATTAATTGATATTAAATTCCTAAAAATCTAAGGTTCGGCCAAGAGACTTATATTATGGTAGGTTAATCATTAATGGACCACTTTGGGGTCGCTTGGATGTATATAGTAAGTTTATTAACCATATTATATAAAAATACAAAGAGACATTGTAAAAGTGAAACTAATTAACTTAGAGTTAATACTTAAAGATAAGGTTAATATAAGTACCCAAACCTGTCTAAATTCTATTGGTTGAGTGGTTTTCGACCTATCCCCACCTTAACCTTTGAATAATAAGATTTGGAGCCATTAGAAACCGAATATGAATTTATTATAAATTAATATTTCTAGCTTTTCCAAAGGTGCCCCTCACCCTCTTATAAAAGGGAACTCCTCCTTCTCATTTCTTCACACCTTCAAAGCCTTTTGGTTCGGCCAAACTCTGCCCAAATAATCTCCCAAAATCCCTCACTACAACCTAGAGGCCTTAGTTTGATCAGAAAGCCAACCTAAGGATCCCTTTTGATCAAATCAAAAGGAAGAACCCGAAGAAGAGGTAATGATTTCACCACCCTTTTCTAAGTTCATTTCTTCTTCCACTTCTTCTTCCTTTGTTCTTACCATTCTGAAATAATAACTCCAGTATCTCACATATACTGTGATGTTATTATAAATATGGTACAATCATAATCAGTATTCTATCCACCCTTTGAATAACATGTCACCATACGTGCGTACGTACGGCTTACCGTCTCCACGTCGTGGTGTAATTGTTATTCAATATAATATTATTTGGATGGGTATAATAATGATGTGTAAATCATGTAAATAATAAATATAACATGTTAATGATTCTGTATATATGATATACCATCCATTTATATATTATTTTAATATCAAAAGAATGATATTGTCGCTCGTGCGTACGTACGGACTACCGTCTCCACGAACGCGATGAGATTCATTCTCCATCGTATCCATTCAAGTATAATTATCATTTTATGATTTAAAAATGATGTTTAAGGACTTGATATCATTCTGGATATGAATAAGATACAACAAACATGGCTTATGTAACAAAACATATAAAAGAAAATGAGTAAGTTAACACCCGAAACGATGATAATTCTAAGATATTATTAATAAATCAATGTTAAAAGATCATATATGATATCATATTAATATATATGATTCTTGTATAATTTAATAACAATTATTTCACCATTATACAGGAGGTTAACCTACCCCAACCAAGGAAAAGTACAAGGTAAGGGTTATTTCACAATCTCTTCATTATCCGAGGTTGTTTATACGTAATAATCTACTGGGATATCTTTATCATCCACATCCATGTTTCTTAAAAATGTATTTCAAAACATTTTTTATGGGTTAAAGTCATTTATACCCTTGTTTGAATTTTTATAAGAGGTTTATAAAGGAATCTTTCCTTCGTTTTCAAAACAAGGTCCTTTTTAACCTTTTCGACAGAATTGAGGTAAGAATGTTTTTTTTAACTTATACGGCGGGTGCGGTTATTTTACGCCGTTATAAAATCTTCAAAGCTTTCCTTACAAGCTTATAAGAATATTTTCAAAGAAAATGTTTTATTTTATATGGATCTTAAATGATTTCAAAATAAAAGGAGATATTTCTTTAAAAAGAATTTTGATTTCATCTATGTCAACATCCTTTGATGGATTTTAAGATTATTTGAAGTTGATTTATTATGATACAAAACTTCTATATTGTATTGAAGGTTTTGTGATATGTTTGACTGTGGATGTGCTATTTTTATACCATTCATAGTTTATGGTGAAATTATTGACATTTCGTATGCTAGTTTTAATACGAACGTTTATGTTATGTTTAAATCTTTTCATATGGGAATGCATTGGACTTAATAAGTGACGGGTGGAGCCCGCTATAGCTCCTCGATGCATCGGTAGGTCTCATGAGACAAACTAGTGTCTTGGCACAAGGCCTTGACAAAATCTTATTTGTAGTCTTGGCACGAGGCCTTGGCTATGTGGTTATGATAGTCTGGCATTATGCATTCCAACATTATGAAAGTGGTTATTGATTTTTGCATGTGATTATTCGATTAGTAGAATATCCATGTGAATAAGTAAATGGCATTATTTCATTTTACTTTTTCCATACTATGTTGAAGTTCAAGTTTAAAAGGCTTTTGTTTTAGTAATTCATTGCCTTAAATGTTTACGCTTATTTTGAATGTTCCGCTATATTGTTATCCTTACTGGGCATTTGAGCTCACCCCTTTTCTATGTTTTATTTTTCCCAGGTAGTGAAGAATTAAATTTTGATTGACTTGAAGGGATATTATGAGGGGTTAATAGTGTGGATATGAAGACTTTGTTGTTGTAGTAGCTTTTCACTTTGAAATGTAATGTAAAACTTTATGTTTATATCTAGTGTTTCCAAGGCTACTAAACTAATCGGTCTTTCGAGATTTGATCTTTCTTGTGATCATGCCAATGTTATGTAATAATGCACCGACTCTGGGTAACTGGGGTCGGGGCGTTACAGTTGGTATCAGAGGAAGTTTAGTACAAACCTTGGAAGCTAGATTTAGATAAACTCTGATTAGAGCACGTAGACCTAAGATGAACTTTGAGGATTAGTGTAGAAGAACTTCCTAGAATTTTGGTATTGTAGAGATTTTGTGAGTTTTCCGAGCAATACATCCCTGTCTGGATACGAGCAGGTAGAGGCGGCTCTGGCACAGATGTACCTAGGGGTAAAACCCGAAAACACCTCTTTGAGCTAGAATCGAACGGGAACTGGTGCACGACAACGGGCCTTGCTGCACTCTTGGTTACGACACTCCCGGGGGATATGCTTAGGATAACTCTCATTTTCTTTACAAATCATTATGAAGGGTTTATGAGTATATACTTCCTCAAAGAAAACATTTTTATGATTATGGATTATATCCATAAATAGTTCAATTTATGTTAAGTGTTTTATAAGTATGGGATTATGTATTTCGATTCATAAACTGATCTAGTTTATGCAATTGTTTAGAAATGGCGCCCAGTAGAAGGAATGAGAACTCCAGCGATGCACATGATCCAAAGAGAAGGAAGGATCATATCTTTCATGGTCTTAAGCTAGAATTTATAAGAGAAATAGTCTCCCATGTATTATCATCATATGAAGAAATAATATCATGTGTTGATAAGATAAGTAAAGAGTTTACTGAGCCATATGGCTTTGAAGGGAAGCAAGAGAAGAAAAGGACAGAAGAGAGAAAGATAGATAAAGGGAAGAGGGAAAAGAAGAATTTTCCCATATGTGGTAACTGTGGAAAGAAACACCCTGGAACTTTCCTGAAAGGAATGGGAGTTTGTTATAAGTGTGGAGGAAAAGGGCACAAAGTACGTGGCTGTAAGGGTAAGAAAATGGTTTTAAATGTACAATGCTTCATTTGCAAGGAGTTTGGACACTACGCGAACCTATGTCCCAGTCATCAGACTATGCCGCAAATGATGCTATTGGATAATAATCATGTTATGATACTACCACAGATGAAGAGGGATGATTAGAGTTCTTATGTTGATTATGTCAATTGAGTGTTGTATCAACAATGTACTTGTTACAATAATCATGGAGTATATAAGGATTGTACTGTAGTACTATTTCATTAAGGACTTGAGATTGTGTGGAACAAAGAAAAGTGACTCAATAGAAGGTTAAATTTTTGGAAAATATATGGTTGAGAGAATGATAAATCATAATATAGTTCTGATACTGAGGTAGTGATTTTGGAATAATATGTGATTATTTTGGATAAATTATATTGGATATTATTGACTACCTTGAAGCTGATTAATGATTTGTATATTCCATCATTGTTGGGGTTTAAAACATTTTTGGATTAATGAAGTATATCCAGCATTCTATATGGAATAAGGGAGCATGAATGTAATCAATAAGGAATATGGTAATACATGATGAAGGTATTCATATGCTATTACGGGGTAAAAAGGATCTATATTATGTTTACCTTACTTATAAATGTTGGACTGTGAGTTTGGATAGAAGTATTTTGGATAGTTCTAGTTTGGATTATTTTGGATTGCCATAAAAGGAAAACCCGGAGGTCGGGCGGCAACCCGTCGCGTCCGGCAAGGCTGCGAGACTTGAACCCGCAACCGAAGGGCGACAAGGGTGTATCACCTACCACTGGCCCACGAGATATCCTGGATTAAATAATGTAGTTTTTATTAAAAGATCTTTTAGATGAATTATAAATTCGTTTATTTTGGAACCCTATAAGAATAGTGTAAATAGAATTTTTTTACATTCTATTATCTTTTAGAGTGAAAGATGAGTATGTGGTAGAAATTTATTAATGGATAAAACTCAAATTATAAAGTAAGTATATCTCCCTATGATCTTAGCCAATCTCATAAATAAATTCCTCAACATTAATAAAAGGAACTTAGAACAAAAATGTTGTCCTAGATGGTGCCTTAAATCATCACTAATTTATGGCTTTGGGATTTTTGGCCTTTTCATAGCCATGTTCTCTACCACTCTCCATCAGATAATTGATGGTTAGATTTCTCCTCCATATCCATATTTTTCTACATGGAACCCTAGTATGTGTTATGTTCGGTAATCTTCATACTTTCCACCCTTTGTTTAAAATAGAGGCCTCATTAATTCATTTTTCGATGTGGGATTTCAACTAAGATATTTTGAATCGTCAAAAATGTGTTATCCTAATATCCTATGTTTTGTTGAACCGATGGTATTTCAAATCATCATAGATTGATGAATTTAAAAACCTCAATCTTACACTTGTTTGTGATTGATGACCTCAATCACTACCTATAAATATTTACGTTTTTCCTCCAATTATATGTCTCTAATTGCCACCAATGTTCTCCTAATCGAGATCATAATTTGGTGGTGACCCTTTCATTTCTCTTTTCCTCATATTAAGACTAAATTTTAGTAACCCAATTTACGATGTGGGTTTTCCCACAAATATATTTTCTATTTTCAACCTTTTATTTTCTAAGAACAATTTCAAATTGCGAGGACGCAATTTATTGAAGGAGGGGAGAATGTAACACCCCAAGATTTCATAGTGTGTTATTTCATCAAAATAATTCAATAACTTGCACTACACGCAACACCGAGTTCAATCACACCATGACTTACAAAAAAAAAGCCATTCAAAAAAGGTTATGAATAATATTATCTAAATTTTAAACTTTATATAATCCTTATAATTTTAGAATCCATATTATGAGTTTCTTAGATATAATGCAAGAACAAATTCATTTTCAGTATTGCACTTTTATCAACTTTTAATAGTGAACCCTTTTTAAATACAATATTTTAAACTTTTGACTAAATGGGGACATCAAAAAATTTAAAATGAAACATCCCAAGCTTCCACGGTACGCTTTCCTTTGAATAATACAGTAGCGTGTGTTGTACGCAAACTTCGAGTTTTAACACACACCACAATCGATCAAACTAGCCGTTATGAATAGTAATACCTAATTTTTGAAATTATATATATTTTATATTTCAAAATGGACTTCATTTTTGGATTCGGAATATCGAATTTAGCCTAAGGTGAAATTTTGGTACATTTCGGATAACTTTCATATTTTGATGAATAGTGAAAATTACTAAATTTTAATTAAAAACAAATTTTTTAATCAAAATAATTAATAGTGATAAATTATGAATTTGAGTGGTTTTAAAGTATATTTAGAATATATTTTTACAATTTAATATAATGTTGGTCATTAGACAAAATTTTACAGTTAAACCGAACATAAACAAGTGTCAATCTTTTGATAGTTATTATCTCTTAACAACACGCTTTTTGTTTTGACAGCGGGAATTAATTTTAAATTAATTTCTGCCACTTCTGTGTTTTGAATTTAGAAAAATGGATTCCATATTTGGAATCAGGATGTTCAAATTGTGTAAATAGGTAACTTTTATTTTTAGACATTTTGAATAATTACTGTGGTAAATATTTTATTTACCATGGTTAAGGGTAAATCCGGTAAATAAGGGTTAAAAAATAATATTATAATAATACTAAATTACCCTAAAACGTGTCTTAACCCTATTGGTTGATAGATGGTCGACCATGGGCATCTTTGTGTCAATTTTGGGACCCCATGGATCCACTTGTAAGTGATAATGACACTTTATTTTAATTTAGTTAAAATGAATACAAAAATGACACAAGCATATATCTTTTAGAACAACAATTTTTACATAGGGTTATATATGTTAGATTTTAGATTATAAATATTCATTAGAAAGCTAAACAGATTTCCTACATAATGATATTTTATTTATAATTTTTAGACATTGAATAATTTATTTTATTTATGACACAATGATGATGCAGTAATTACTATAATAGTGAAAAATTAAAATAATTGATATTATAAATAACCAAATAATTATAATATGAAACTTTTAATGAATTAAACTAATTTTATATGATAATATGATATATTAGGATTGATTTAATTGACTTTGTTCGAAGTAATCAATCTGTTATGAGTTTCACAAAAATCAACTATTGAATAGTGTCAAAATTGACATAAAAGAGTTCTTAAAACAAATATTATATTATTAATTGATATTAAATTCCTAAAAATCTAAGGTTCGGCCAAGAGACTTATATTATGGTAGGTTAATCATTAATGGACCACTTGGGGGTCGCTTGGATGTATATAGTAAGTTTATTAACCATATTATATAAAAATACAAAGAGACATTGTAAAAGTGAAACTAATTAACTTAGAGTTAATACTTAAAGATTAGGTTAATATAAGTACCCAAACCTGTCTAAATTCTATTGGTTGAGTGGTTTTCGACCTATCCCCACCTTAACCTTTGAATAATAAGATTTGGAGCCATTAGAAACCGAATATGAATTTATTATAAATTAATATTTCTAGCTTTTCCAAAGGTGCCCCTCACCCCTCTTATAAAAGGGCACTCCTCCTTCTCATTTCTTCACACCTTCAAAGCCTTTTGGTTCGGCCAAACTCTGCCCAAATAATCTCCCAACATCCCTCACTACAACCTATAGGCCTTAGTTTGATCAGAAATCCAACCTAAGGAGCCCTTTTGATCAAATCAAAAGGAAGAACCCGAAGAAGAGGTAATGATTTCACCACCCTTTTCTAAGTTCATTTCTTCTTCCACTTCTTCTTCCTTTGTTCTTACCATTCTGAAATAATAACTCCAGTATCTCACATATACTGTGATGTTATTATAAATATGGTACAATCATATTCAGTATTCTATCCACCCTTTGAATAACATGTCACCATACGTGCGTACGTACGGCTTACCGTCTCCACGTCGTGGTGTAATTGTTATTCAATATAATATTATTTGGATGGGTATAATAATGATGTGTAACTCATGTAAATAATAAATATAACATGTTAATGATTCTGTATATATGATATACCATCCATTTATATATTATTTTAATATCAAAAGAATGATATTGTCGCTCGTGCGTACGTACGGACTACCGTCTCCACGAACGCGATGAGATTCATTCTCCATCGTATCCATTCAAGTATAATTATCATTTTATGATTTAAAAATGATGTTTAAGGACTTGATATCATTCTGGATATGAATAAGATACAACAAACATGGCTTATGTAACAAAACATATAAAAGAAAAGGAGTAAGTTAACACCCGAAACGATGATAATTCTAAGATATTATTAATAAATCAATGTTAAAAGATCATATATGATATCATATTAATATATATGATTCTTGTATAATTTAATAACAATTATTTCACCATTATACAGGAGGTTAACCTACCCCAACCAAGGAAAAGTACAAGGTAAGGGTTATTTCACAATCTCTTCATTATCCGAGGTTGTTTATACGTAATAATCTACTGGGATATCTTTATCATCCACATCCATGTTTCTTAAAAATGTATTTCAAAACATTTTTTATGGGTTAAAGTCATTTATACCCTTGTTTGAATTTTTATAAGAGGTTTATAAAGGAATCTTTCCGTCGTTTTCAAAACAAGGTCCTTTTTAACCTTTTCGACAGAATTGAGGTAAGAATGTTTTTTTTAACTTATACGGCGGGTGCGGTTATTTTACGCCGTTATAAAATCTTCAAAGCTTTCCTTACAAGCTTATAAGAATATTTTCAAAGAAAATGTTTTATTTTATATGGATATTAAATGATTTCAAAATAAAAGGAGATATTTCTTTAAAAAGAATTTTGATTTCATCTATGTCAACATCCTTTGATGGATTTTAAGATTATTTGAATTTGATTTATTATGATACAAAACTTCTATATTGTATTGAAGGTTTTGTGATATGTTTGACTGTGGATGTGCTATTTTTATACCATTCATAGTTTATGGTGAAATTATTGACATTTCGTATGCTAGTTTTAATACGAACGTTTATGTTATGTTTAAACCTTTTCATATGGGAATGCATTGGACTTAATAAGTGACGGGTGGAGCCCGCTATAGCTCCTCGATGTATCGGTAGGTCTCATGAGACAAACTAGTGTCTTGGCACAAGGCCTTGACAAAATTTTATTTGTAGTCTTGGCACGAGGCCTTGGCTATGTGGTTATGATAGTCTGGCATTATGCATTCCAACATTATGAAAGTGGTTATTGATTTTTGCATGTGATTATTCGATTAGTAGAATATCCATGTGAATAAGTAAATGGAATTATTTCATTTTACTTTTGCCATACTATGTTGAAGTTAAAGTTTAAAAGGCTTTTGTTTTAGTAATTCATTGCCTTAAATGTTTACGCTTATTTTGAATGTTCCGCTATATTGTTATCCTTACTGGGCATTTGAGCTCACCCCTTTTCTATGTTTTATTTTTCCCAGGTAGTGAAGAATTAAATTATGATTGACTTGAAGGGATATTATGAGGGGTTAATAGTGTGGATATGAAGACTTTGTTGTTGTAGTAGCTTTTCACTTTGAAATGTAATGTAAAACTTTATGTTTATATCTAGTGCTTCCAAGGCTACTAAACTAATCGGTCTTTCGAGATTTGATCTTTCTTGTGATCATGCCAATGTTATGTAATAATGCACCGACTCTGGGTAACTGAAGTCGGGGCGTTACAATGGCGGGCATTTGAAGCAACTTTCAGGAGCTGGTCATGCAGGTGCCGGGTCGCCACCCCGTCAAGATGGTGGGCTTCAGGACCTTGGGAAGGGAGGGGTGTCTGTCTGGTAAGTGTCATCCTGCGTGAGCGATGGGCTTGATGGAGCTTGGAGGGGATGCCCGCCGACTCATACGATGCTGCCATGTCTGGATGGCGGGCTCAGGAGGAGCGAACAGGTGTAGGTGCCTGTTCATGGTACGTCTCCATGGCTAGGCAGCAGAGCTCCTCCTCAGGGACTAGGGTGATGACCGGTCCGTGATAGTATGTCTGCCGCCCTCGTCAGGCGGTCCGAGGGGCCGGAGCTCAGGGAGCGTGGGCCTGAACCCTTGGGGAGACATCCTCCTCGGCCCAAGGAAATTGAGTCACGGCGTGACCGCGATGATGCCTTCCTTCGGGGGCCTTAGAGCGGAACCCCCGTTCAGTGGGGATGAAGTCCTCAGCGTCAACCTCATCTGCCTCCCTAGGATAAGGGAGGTATGCATTGTCCTGTTCTAGGGATAGACTCCCGAAATAGTTGGTGAAAGTGGCAGGGGCTGTCTAGATCCACCCTTGCGGTCGTTCCTAGGCAGGCAAACGTGAATCTTCACGGATTGGAGGGTGTGCATGGCCGCCTCCACCGTTGGGAGAGTACCATTCACGTCGTACTCTCAGATCAGCGCATCTGAAACCCGTCATTGAAGACGTTGGGTGGGTGACGTTGTTGAGGAAGTCTCTTCCTTCCGTCATTGGAAGCACGCACTCGTGAGTTCCTTTGCGATGCCATTGGATTGAAGGGAGTTCTAAAAGTAGTGCCTGCAATTTTTTTTAGCAAATACCAGCATCAAACCCATCAAAGCATCATCTCATAATCCCATGCATAATTAGTGACCTTTCCTGGCCCTCCTTTAGAGCATAAGGGGGAACCGGGTGAGATTAGGTTAAATCCATCATGTTTGGTTAAAGATTCACGTCGGGTTCACCATTGTTTTTTTTCATTCTGGTTTTCTTTCAGCCACGAAATGCCCAACGGCTCCGTATACAATGATTGATAGACCTGATTTCTAAATGTAGGTGTTCACCGGATGGTCTGACCTCCGAATCTTAAGAACTCACATTGGTCGAGATTATGGGAGTTCGGGCTCATCACACCCTTTTTGGGGGGAATTATTGCCTATTCCGAGACTCTCTTATAGATTTAAGACGTATTCATATGTTCGCTAATATTTTGTTTATACCCAAACATAGTATCCATGGATTTAACCTTGGTGGGAAACTGTAAACTGGACGCAGGGGCTTAGAATCATTTATGCCTAAGGTTTACCATCCCTCGTTGGATTAATGACCCCAAAGGGTTGGAACTCCCTTGAGGTGGCACCAGGAGTGGCTCGGTGAACCGATGTGGAGATGATCGGATTGACCGGTTGTTGGGCTTGAACCTCAGGGAGGCTTCCTACATACCTTGTCTAGGAGGCAGGGATCAAAGTCCACATAGTTCGCATAGGTGTTGGGGAATAGACGTGAATAGAGACAAGGTGGTCCTATGGGTGGTGGGCTTGAACCTCATGGAGGCTTCCTACGTACCCTGTCTAGGAGGCAGGGATCATAGTCCACGTAGTTCACATATAGCTTGAGGCTTACGCTCTATGGTGGCCAAGAATGATGGATTGGGGCTTACACTCTAAGGAGGCCCGTAGGAGGATTTCATGGTCGATGCATACTCTAAGCCCATGTGAGTCATGCTCGGTATGAGAAACAAGAGGCAGCAGGGACCAGAGGATCACGTCGCCAAAGGTGAAACTATGAAAAGCGGAGTGGGGCTTACGCATTAGGGTGGCCTAGGGTGATGGATTGGGGCTTACACTCTGAGGAGGCCCAGAAGATCGGGGCTTACTCCGAGATGGACGCCCGGGGTGACAAAGCCCAGCGGGAGAGGGAAAGGGGGTGCTTTTGTGCCCATATCCTACGTTGCAATGCACGAGGGCTTCCTTCTGATAGCTATTTTACCATCTCTGAGGAACCCTCAATAAGTGGAGGGGTGGAAAGGGGATTCATGAGCTTAGACTCCATAATACCGTGGGAATGTGAACCCAGGAATGCTTCAGGAATCTGCTCAAGGGTCGGGGCAACCCCTTTGCCCCTGTTTACCATGGGTATGTGAACTCAAAATGGTGCGCTGATGCGCCTGAAAGTTATACCACGCGGATCTGGTTTCTCTGGAAAAGGCCTCGGCTCGGGGCCGATGAATTGTCCAATGAGGCAATCGTGGAGGACTTGGCTGGATCAGAAGGATTTTACCTGGCTCTAGAAATGAGAACACCGAAGTATTTGGCGAGCCACCGAGAGGTATGGGTGGTGGCGCCCTTCACGTGGGGAAGTGCAACGTGGCTGGAGAAGCCATCCGCGATCCAGGGTGGTCCGTGGACTGATTGGCATCCCACAAACCAGGGTGGTTCACGACTTCAGGTTCAATCCAAAAACCAGGGCAGTTCGTGGCTTAGGGTTCAGTCTGCAATCCAGGGTGGTTCGCGGCTTCGGGTTCAATCCGCGAGCCAGGGTGGTTTGCGGAGGGTTCCAGGCGGACAGCGGCGGCCAAGGGCGGCGCTGATCGGAGGCTCGTTGGTCGGGGCTTCGCCCGCATAGGAGGGTGCTACTCAGTGTGACGGATAGGAAAAGAGGCATAAACTTTCTGGTCCACGGGAAACACATCCGTGGAGGGGGTATGGTTCATGTTTCTCTTTTTTTTTGTTATTTTAGGTTCTTGGTTCACCAAATTATTATACGTTTTCCAATTCCTTCTTAATTCATATACGTGTTGTGGTTCATGTATGGGAATTTCATTGTTTTCAGAATCCAAATCCTTCCTTCAACTGATCTCCTTCCGAATCTCCACTCCCTCCAAATCTGATTCTAGTTATCTGATCCTATCTTCTTCTTTCCCCCTTGGTCTCTTTTTATAGAGTGGGGAAAGGAATGTATCTGTGGCCACATGGCACATTTTTTGGAGCCCCATAACCAAATACCCGGTTCAGAGCCGACTTGGTCAATCCACGATTCGTTGTGGGTATTGAACGCTCCCCCCCCCCCCCCCCCCCCGCCATGAGGTGAACTTAGGGAATGCTTCACGACTGCGGAGGGTTCCGCCTCTATTCCGCGAACAACAGCGGGCGGCTTGAACCGGTCGACGTGGTCCGCGGTTGGGGTGGTTCATAACGGTGAACCGGACTGGCGCCCATCCTGCCTCGCGACCACAGAGGCTCTCCGCCTCCATTTCGCGAACGACAATGGTTCACGGAGGGGGTACCTCACGGTTCCTGGCCACGTTGCACTTCCATGGACTGGTTCGCGGACCGGTCCTTTTTGTGTCTCTTCGTTGATTATTTTCCCCAATTCTTTGGGAGATTTGGGTAAAATTTCCTTTTTGGATTTTTCAGGACCCTACAATTATTAAATTTTATTTATTTCATAAAACATGGCAATATAGTTCATGTTTAAGACAGAGAACCCAGGTGTGTCAGAAGTTATATGATATTAATTAATAAGTCGATGGAAGGATTTTTCCCTTCCATATTCATCGAAGTTGATCTTTTTTCACATTGATTGAAATAGAACAATAACATTAAATTCCATGGACATTTTGTAATGGTGGTTTTATTTTATATATTATAAATAATGTGTATCATGTACATAGTTGTATGACATGTGTTTGTAACCTACTTGATAAGATATTATGACAAAAGAATTCCGTTATAATGTAAGGGTTCATGTCTGTTTTTTGAAATTGTGGCATTAAACTATTGTCATGGGTATATTTACCTATTTAAAGATATAAATCTTGAATTCTATGTATGTAATATCATGATCTTTTAAAAACACTTTATTCGATATAGTATACAATACGCAACATTGAGCATAAAGGAACCTCGAAATACTATTATTTAAATATGATCATTATAACCTACTATATGAATTAGAGTAAATAAATTTTAATTACAAAATTATAAGATATATATGATTTTCAAACTCAATAAAAAATATAATTGTTAATACTTAGGACATAAATACCCAATTTTTAAGTAAATTTATTTTATTCATCAAAATTATGTTTTCTTCCAAAAAGATTTTCATTAATTCCAATAACAAAATAATTAAAAAAATTCATTAACCTTTTGAAAATGTATTTGATAAAATTAATTTTATTTTTTAAATCATAATGTGAAAATTAATTAGTGTGATTTTTTTATTTTTTATAAAGATTGATTTCTTAGTGAAAAGTGAAAAAAAAATTCGATTTTTTTAAAAAAATTTATTTTATTTTCATTATAAAATATCATTATTATTAATATTTGACCAAAAATAAACATAATTAATATAATATTATATATAATCTAATTAAATTCATTTAATCATCATTCTACTAGAATTTGTTATAAGTTCATTTTGTGGATTAAAACACATTTTTCTAAAAAAACTGTTTCTTGTTGATTTTATGAATTTATATTAACAGTAAATTATTTCACAAAGGAGAATTGATTTTTAAAAATGGATTGTATATTTTAAATTATTAGTTCCACATGTGTTACATAGGTCAGTTTTTTAGATATTATGAACTGTACCTTTAGTAAATTTGTTACCATCGTTATGTGTAAATCATGTAACTAGGGTTAAAAATAAAATGATAAGTATTATAGAATGACCATAAAACTTGAATTAATTTTAATATATGATTATATATAATCAATAATCATATAAATCTCTAATATATTTCCTTTTTCCATTTTTTCCAGATTTTGAACATTTTAATAATTTTTTAAAAAAATTAAAAATTTTCATTCTCTTTGTTTTATTATATTTAAATTTTTAAAATATAGTTAAATAGAGGATATGTTTGGTTATAAATATTAATTTTAAATATAAGTGATTATTTAATCATGGTAAAAAGAAAATTTTTAGTGAATAAGTAATTTCCTTAAATAATTATGCAAAACGGAGATAGTGCTTGTTCAAGTAGTAAAAAAATAAATAAAATGATTTTGAAAACTCTAAAAAATAAAAAATATTTAGGGATATGTTTTGTTCAATGATTTTTTAGATAAAATTAAATATTATATAGAAATTAATGTATTGTATTTGAATTCCATTTTTATATTTTATCTTTAAAATAAAAATTAAATTAATTGTTCAATAATTGACATTAATGATATTTTATAATAAATAATATTTTTTAAAAGATTTATAAATTTATAAATATATTAAATTTAGATAAATGAATTATATATTTTTAAAAACAATTACCTCTGTCAATTTATAGGTTGTTATTCATTTTATATTAACATTATTAACCCCAAAAGTGTAGAAAGATATAATATTATGGTAATTTTTAAAAAGGATAACTAAGGGTTAAAACTAAAAGATAGTTGGTGAAAACACAAAAACAAAACACATATGAATTTTATTATATGATTGAATTTTAGATATTACAAATAATATATTAAAATTATTGAAATTTTGGGCCATTTTTTAAATAAATATAATATATATTAATTTATTACTTTAATAAAATCAAATAATGATCCCCCCTCTCTTATAAAAGGAAAATCATCTCATTTATCTAATGAAAAAATTTTGAACCATATATGATGACAGAAAACTAACCCTTTATCTCTTAAAAACCCCTATTTATGTTCTATATTTTTTTTCTTCCAAAATACCACCCACGGGTCCCTTATGAAGAGATCTAAATCAAGTATACCGAAAAAAGGTAATCATCTCTATAGACCCCATCATGTTTACATCTTCTTCCACTAACTACTAATGTTTTGTAACCACAATAAAATAATCAATAGAATATCATAAATATAATTATTTTTTATTATGACTATGTTAATATCACATTCCATATCCTTTCCATATTATGAAATAAGAAGACATTACTTAGGCATACGTACGACTTACCGCTTCCAATTAGCGGTGTAATCCATATTTCATCGAAAATTTACTTGGATGGTTATAAAGATGTAATTAATGATTTATATATGATATTTATGGAATAAATACTATATTTTAACTTTCATATCATATATAAATTCTTATATTTATTTTGAAAATGATAATGCCAATCAGGCATACGTGTGGACTACCAGCTCCACGAACTAATGTGATTTTTTTATTTACGTTATATGTTGGTAGAAATAAGGATGTATTTAATGGATATTATATACATATATATTATATAATAACTATTCTATATAGATTAATTATTATTCACCTTTGGTTCATTCCATCCATCAAAAAGTGAAAACAATGTATATGTGTATGTATGGCCTTCTGTCTCTATGAACGGTGTAATTTATTTTTCATCTTATTTATTTTATTAATATATATATATATAATATATATGATATTTATTTCTTGAATTAAGTTATGTGTTTTATGTATCCATAATAAAATTATGTCGATTTGAACTATCGAATCAAAATTTATAAGAGAAACGAAGCAATCAACGCCTAAAATAATGATAATAATAAAATACTTTTAACATGTGGGTGATAAAATTATATAAATGGATCATAAAAGATAATAAAGATATGTATATAGTTCTATTATTTTATTATAATAAATATAAAATTATTGTACAAGATGTTAAATCATGTTCAACTAATGGGAAATGTGAGGTTAGGGATTTCATCTCAGTTTCCTTTCA
Organism: Viscum album; assembly: GCA_963277665.1. NCBI lineage: Eukaryota > Viridiplantae > Streptophyta > Magnoliopsida > Santalales > Viscaceae > Viscum > Viscum album. The sequence continues at coordinate 829,984,477 of OY728159.1, read as the reverse complement.
TTGGGGAATATATTTTTTTGTAACGAACATAAATTATTTTATATGGGATATATACTAGCCTTTTTATGTATTTTTTGTCATTATATAATATAAATAACATTTCCCTTAAATATATATATATATATTTTTCATGGATATGTTAAATCCCTTAATTGTATACCATTTAAACATATAGTGTATTACTATGAATGTTATTAGATTGAATGGTAAATTATTGATAATCCATTTTCATACACAATAACGATACTTTTTATGAAAAATATTTTTCATGAATTAAATTGACCATTATATTTATATTAAATAAAATAGTAATTCAGTGATTGGTGTGGTGAAAAATTATATATTTCCTTGATGCATTGAAAGGTCACATGAAACAAATCAATAGGCCAAATTAAATGGTACGTTACCTGTAGTTTAAAATTATCTTAGCATATGAACATGACAGTAGATATATCATCATGTATGATATAATTAAATAAAATAGTATTTATTTCCTTCATTAAGAATTCAGTTATTTTTATCTATTATATTAATATATTGATAATATCAATGGATTCATTTTGTGCTCATGTTATTGATTAAATGGATTGTGTTTCTTGTTATTTACCTTTCCATATTTATTATACCTTATTTACTCATGGAATATTACATTATATGTAACCATTATTGATCATCTAAGATAACCATTATTTTTTTTATTCCCTACTATATGAAGATGGAATCTTTGAATGAGTTCATGTATGAAAAATAATTACTCACATAGTGTTTTATAATTCATTTTATAATATAAAATTGTAAGAATATATGTGTCTAGATCTATATGACTACTAAAATGGTCAATTATTTGGGATTATAATCCTTATATCTATTCCAATATAATAAATTAGACACTGGATCATGGATATTGGAGATGGGGTTTTTACAACTGATATTATAGAAAGTATAGTATAATCCATGGGAACTAGATCTTAAATAAATGTAGCTAACATGAGAATTTAGATAATATACCATATTATTTGAAATATATTTGGAGAAATTTTTATTCTATGGCTCAATATTCATTATGATTATGATATATCATATTTTTTCTAATATTTTGTTATGGTTCCCAATGGAATAAAGAGAATCAATACATGTGGTCAATATTGGGATTACCCCCATTGAGTATTCCAATATAGATGGTGTTGGAGATAAAAATATCATGAAAAAATTTGGTATGTTGGCCTAGGTTTTATCTAATATCCTTACCTGTATGGAGAAACATGATGTTCTATGGAAGTAAACACCTATACTGGTTTATTTCAAGAAACTTAATCCCTTATCAGTTAGTGGAACTACAAATCTAGTGATAACTAAAGAGTGGATCAAGTATCTTGAAAACATATTTATCACATTCAGATGAAATGTAAAATAATATCCTATGCTAGTAGTGTATTTTATAAGAGGTTATGTTGATCATTAAAGGTCATTGATCTCGAATACTAAAGAGGTGGAAGAAATTAAGCATGTGGGGTGTAGAGGTTTAAATGTAATATTCTTCAATAAGTATTTCCATATTGAAAAATGACCTAAAATGAATATAATGTTCCTCAACATAAATAAAAAAGGATGAATAAAGTGTTTTGGATAATGAGTATACCTTTAGGTTACTATCCAAGTATCATACACACTATGGATATAATCTATAGAAATTGATCTATCATTTATTTGGAGATATTAGTCCAAACCTCTAATGGGAACAATTTTTCAAAATATTTTTCATTTTATGATTAGGTAGTATTAGGTTATATTAAGAAAGATAAAAAAATGTATAAACTATATATATTAAAGGAAAATCAGGAGAAGAACATTTTATCTATGCACAAAAAATGGTAGTGTCAATGGGTAATAATGGAATGAAGCAATTTATATCATGTAAACATTTTGGATAGAAACATCGGAGAAAAAAGATTGAAAACAATAGGATTTTGTTACAAATATAGAGCTAACAACCATATTGATAATGAATGAAAGTGTAAGTAACAAAATAATAATGTAAAATGATTCAAATATAGATAAATGGGGTTATATTTTCACTAATTCCCTAGTCTTCAAGGGAATGTACCACTAAAGAGGATAAGGGTAGAATTTTGAATATATATGATTAATATAATGGAAGTGGAAGTTCCCAATGATGTGGTTTTACGTACATTAATACTAGAAATGATTTTTTCCAATTATTTATATAATTTTGAATCTTTTTACCTATTAATATCTATACTATTTTTAATTAAAATTATATATTTCCCTATTTCATTAATAATGGAGTTGTCAGTCAAAACACATATCATAAGTCTCAATATAACAAGGATGTATCATTAAGATCCCATTATAATAAATAAAAATTACCTATTTCATGAATTTAATAATATAACTATGGTGAATTTTGATATAATCCTTGGTGTGGATTGGTTTTCAAAACATAATTCAGACATTTATTATAAAGGTAAAAAACATTGTTTTGTGTTACACTAGTAGAATAACTTAAAATTTGAGGGGATAATTAATCGTATGATATATATCTAGATACACCTATATATCTCCTATAATTTAAATTCCTATATAAGAAGGGAAGACATAACCTATGGATGAAAAGGGTGATCTTCAAATTAATTATTCACCAATTATTTAAGAATACATTGATTTATTTCTTAAGTAATTACTTATACATTTAACAAAACAAGTAGTTTAGGTTTCCGTTGATTTAATATATTATTAAAGACCTAAATCAAAGAGACCATATATAATTTACACTATATAATTAGTATAGTTTAATAAATAACTACATGAGTAGTATGAAAAAGGATTTATAATCCCTAATATTTCACCTTAGGAAGCCCATGTTCTATTCGTTATGTATATATATAAATCAATGATTATATACATTGATTATAGTTAAATAAATGTTATTAATATAAAGAACATGTATAATTTTCCATTAATTGATGAATTATTTGATTGACTGCATAGAGATGAAAATTTTTCAAAGAATCTCTTTCGAAATAGGTATCCTCAATTACGAGTAAATAAAGAAGATATTTCTATGATAACATTTCTAACGAGGTATGGAAATTATTATTTTATAGTAATTCCATTGGTGTCAACTAACAAACCCTTTATTTTTATGTTTATAATGAAAAATGTATTCATGTAATGTCATTTTATTTTTGGATTTTTTTTCATTTTTCATATATAGGTGTATTATAAATGTTATTTGGGTCATGATAATAACTTACAGATCATTTTTGAGACTCTTAGAAAAAATTATTTTTATGGTAAATTTAAAAAGTGTGAATTATGGATTGATAATGATTCTATCCTAAGATATATTGACTTAAAATATGGAATCAAAATTGATCATTCCAAGAAAAAATGAGTCAAATAATTTCATCCACCAAAAATTATAACAGGGGAATGTAGTTTTATTGGATTGGTTGGAGACTATCATTGTTTTTTTCAGAACATTTCTAAATTGGATAACCATCTAACTAAGATTACATGTAAAGTGGTTAAGTTCCAATAGAAAAATGATTGTGAGGAATTTTTTGATGAATTAAATATTAGATTGGTGAATGTTGTGATTTTGAATCTACCATTGGGGAATAATGGATTTGTGTTATATAGTGTGGAATCATAGAAATTAGCTAGTTGTTTACATTTTCATAATGATAAAGTTATTACATATGAATCATGGAATTTAAAAAATAATGAACATAACATTCCGACTCATGATCTTGAGTTTGATGTTATGATACACTATTTAAATATATGGATACATTATCAATATGTTGAATGATGTGAGGTATAGACATTTCATAAAAGCCTAACATACATATTTTCATAGATTTATCTCAACATGATGCAAAGAATATGGCTCGAGAAACTCAAGGATTTTAATTTAAAAATTCACTACCACCCAGGAATGACAAATATGGTACTGGATGCATTGACTAGTAAAGATCATAGAATATGGAAAAAATGATTATTGATATAAATCCTATGTTCCTAGATTTATTAAATAAATATAACAGAATTATTTAGGAAGGTAAAATCACTAAATTTAAAAAATTATTTTGAAGATATATTTTTTAGAAAAAAAAGAATATATCTTAATTTAATTATATGAATTTTTATAATAAAATTAATCTCATGCATGACGGGAAGTTTAAATATTTTTTGTATGAATATTGAATTATAAAATTAGGAAATAGGTTATGTATTCCATCTATAAAAGAGCTAAAAATGAAATTTCAACATAATTGACATTGCTTAAAATTCTCCATACACCCTGGTATCACCAATATGTATATGGTTTTGAAGGAATGTTATTTTTTTTGGAAAATATGATGTGGGATATTACACATTATGTGCCCATATTTTTGGTTTCTTAATAGTTTAATCCTAAGAGATAGCATCCTAGAAGATTTATGGTACCTCTATATATTCTAATGTAGAAATAGGATGAAATTCCTATTGAAATTATCACCAGATTTCCAAAGACTCCTAGAATGAATAATGAAATATGAGTTATTATTGAATTACATCTAAAATATTCACATTTACTCAAAATAAGAGAATATTTACCTTCAAATTTCCTCATAAAGAACTATATTAATGAAGTTATAACACCTCATGTTTCACCTATTTAAATCGTATTTGTTCATGATCCACAATAAATATCATAATTTTGTAAAAGCCAATAGAAGGATCTATATACTTAGCTTCATTTGAGAAATACCTATAACCCTCAAATTTATATACATTTCAAAAAAAATTAAAAAATTTCAAGACATTTTTTTTATTCTCACCTGACCTTCAAGGTATCATAGATCAGTATTTAACATTGTGGACATTTCCTATAATAATTGTTTCCATTTAATTGTTCAAGTGGTGTAGTATGAGGAATTATTTGGAAAGCTATTTATTAATAAATATTCTTTTGGAAGAAGTTTGTGGGACAAATCTTATGGGTGTATATTGTGATGAGAAGATAATGGAAAATATAAGGGTTTTCTAGACTCATATTAAAGCATCTCAAAACCATAAAAAATAGTTCTACTGATAACCAAATAAATGATTTGGAATTTTAAGTGGGAGATCACTTATTCCTCAATATATATACTTGGAAGTGTGTTACAATGATTTTTAAGAAGAGAAAATTGATCCCCAATTACATCATACCTTTTTATGTTCAAGAAATAATTAGAGTACTGGCTTACAGATTAGTATTTCTACCAAGACAGTCTACAGTATAAAATGTGTCCCATATATTATTGTTAAGGAATTATATGCAAGATAAAATGAATTATCTCACCTATGAATAAATATAAATTGAACATGGTCTATCATAATGTGAATATCTAATTAGATTATTTACACTATATAATACTTGTTTTGGAATCATACGTCTCAATAGGTATAGGTACTTTGAATAAAGAATAAAAGTGAAGAAGAAATGTGGGAACCTGAATATACTATCAAGAAGAAACACCCTAAAATATTTAGAGGATTTTATTCATGAATATTTTGAGGAAATTCTTTATGAGGGAATAATGTAATATACAATGTTTTTAAGAATACTTTGTTAAATAGTATATACAACACACAACATTGATCCAAAAATAACACAAGTTATTATTATTTAAATATGAATATTATATCCTATCCATTGAATTTTATGGTATAAATATTAATAAAAATATTGTGAAATATATATTAATTTTATACTCAATACTAATTTATTGATTAATTATTAGGAAATAAACACTCAGTTTTTAGTAGTCATTTTATTCTTCAAAAATGTTTTTTATTGATTTCAGAAAGAAATCATTATAATTTTTTATATTTTTAGAAAATTTATTCGATGAAATTAACATGATTTTTAACTAATAATTTGAAAATCCGATTAGGGATAATTTTTTGAATATTCTTTAAAGTATTGATTTTTTAGTGAAAAGTAAAAAATACCGATTTTTGTAAAACTATCATTAACATTTAATTAAAATGAATAGTTAATCATTTAATTTTATACCAAATTAGAATAAGTATTATTTAATTAAATATAATCAAATTATTTTTATTTTAATTATTATTATACTTGATTTTGGTATGAGTAAATTTTCTTCATAAAGACATATTTTTCTAAAAAAATATGTATTCATTACATTTTTTGATTTTATATTAAATATATTTTATTCTAACAAGGTGATTTAATCATTAAAAAGGATTAAATATTATTAATCAGAATCTCTAATTTTTTTAAATATGTTCCTTTTATTTCAGGACATTACGAATAGTAAATTTAGTAATTTTGTAACTATAGTAATGGGTAAATCGGGTAATTAAGGATAAAAATAAAATGATATAGACATAATAATGACCCTAAAACTTTAATTAATTTTATTTGATGATTATATCTCATCATTTATCATATGAATGTCTAATATATGGAATTTTTTCCATATCTCCTTGATTTTAATATTTAATATTATTTTTCAAAAAAATTTCATAATGCCATTCAATTTGTTTTATTATCATTAAATTTATGAGAGTCCAATAAAAAAAAGAAATTTTTAGGTATAAAAATTAATTTTAAATATAAATTATGTTCTAGATCGTGGTGATTTATTTTAAATTTTTATTGAATAAAAAATTACCTTAAATTTTGATGCCACCTAGACATGGTGATTCCGCATACAACTAAAAAATAAATAAAATCATTTTGAAAACTCTACAAATAAAATTATTTTAGTTATTTTCTATCTTCTATGTTTTTTTAATATATTAATGACATATTATAATTAATTTTATGTATTTTATTCTTTTTTTTTGTATATTTTAAAGTCCAATTAAATGAATAGTTCCAAAAATGAAATTAATTATATTTTATAATAGGTAATATATTATTAAATGATTTAAAATTTATAAACTTATATTATTTCCAATGAATGGTATATGGTTTTAAACATAAATACTATTCAATTTATAATTATTTTATTATTTTATAGAATCATTATTAACCCTTAAATGGTTGGAAACATTAATATTACCTTAATTGTCATAAGAGTTAATGGAGGGTTGAAAAAAATGATAAGTATTAAAACACAACTAAAACAAGTCAAACTTTTATTTGATTATATTATTTTGACTAACCCTAATTGTATATTATAATTATATAAATTTGGGTCTATTTTTAAATTAAATATTTTATACTAATTTAATATGTTTATAAATTCTGAGAAAATCCCTCTGATCTTATATAAAAGAACACTACTCTCTGTTCTTAACAACACATTGAGCAATATTGTTAGACCATGACCTACACATTTAACTACTAAACACACATATCTATTTTATAGAGTTATTTTTCTTCCAAAATTCCAACCCTAGGACCCTTAAAAATATATCTATATGAAGTCTATTGAATAAGAGGAAATCATCTTAACAGACTCTATCGGGTTTACTTCATATTCTACATACACTTAATGTGTTATAAAAATCCTAAAATAATAAATCAAGTATCATATTTTTATTTTGATGTTATTATGGTTATGGTAAAACCATATTCCATCTCTCTTCTACCCTATAAAATGATGTAACAATTATGGTGTGTTCATATAGAGTATCATCTTCATATAGCAGTTGAATTCATTTATCCTCACCACTTAACCTTGTGTGGTTATAAAGATTACATTAATTAATATAGATGATATTGATATCTATATTTCATGAAACTTCTTTATGTTGTTTTAATATATTTATTTCTTCATTTAAATAATCACTATTTCCAATTTTTGAATTGGTTAACTCATTTCATTTTGTTGGATAAAAAATATAGTTGAAAAAGGAACAAAAAAACACTTCACTCTACTTTTCTTCACTTACGGTGTGATAATTGATTTTTTAGAATTATCATGGAGCAATTACAAGCAATAAAATTGATGAACTAATGAAAAAAGGATTTAGGAGTAGAAAACTAAAATTACACATCGTGAAATTACTACAGGACGTATACAAGTGCAGGTCTTGAAATAGAGACACATCATGAAGTAGATAAAATAAATATAAATATTTACACATCTTGTAAACTGTTAGGATGGAGTTTATTTATCCTTATTTGAATAATATTTAATTTTTGACATGATTTAAGACATGGGACCCATCCATAACCATCTTTTGAACCATTATTTATGTTATTTTTATTTCCCAATCCCAACTAGTGCCTATAAATTGAGGGTCATCCTGATACTATGGAGGGGATCTCGGAGAATAATTCATGGAGTGAGAAGTTTAGTTGAGTAGTATACTCCCTAACTTCATCTCCCATTTCATTATTTAATAATTTTTTTCTGACATTACCTGTAATCATATATTCACTGGGATGAGGGGTAAACCTTCCTTATGATAGGGTTATTTAATTAAAGGGGAAGGTTATTTTTTATTTATTTCTTATTCTTTGTTCGTGTATATGGTTTGCGAAAATTCAATTATACACTACCAAACCATTTATTTAACATTTATTGTGACCATTGATAATTTAATAAAATTTTAATATTAAATTTTTCACCTATAAACACTTAATATGTCATGACCATTATCAAATTTTGGGGAAATCATTTTTAATTATTGTATCAACACAAAATTTATTTGATGAAACTCAAAATTATTGAATCAGGGGAAATAAAAGACTTCCACGTCAAGGAGGGGAAACAATAAAAATTGGTTCTTCCATGTCTTGACCCCAAAACCAATCGTGAATAGATCAAAACAATTTCTAAAATTTTATTTCCCCCACGCCCTAAAATTAAAAAACCCTAGCACACAATTCAAGATTATTTTCAAAATATTAATAAAAATTTATTCGTTTTCATTATTATTTCATTAAATCATCCAAACCAATATTTTATCAACTATTTGTCAAAATTAATAAATGAAAATCAATTAAAACCCCAATTTCACCAATTTCACCATCATTATAGATTTACCTTGACCTATTCCTTAACTAAATTTTAATTAATTGAGTAGAAAAGTTGAGTTTTTAGAAATTTTCATTTTGATTGATCCCATTGGGAAATAATGAGACCATATGGGAGATTTAGATATTTATGACATAAATATATTTAGATAACTATAATATCATATATATATTCTTCACTTCTAATATTTTGGAAGACAATAAAATTGTTCACCTTTATATGTGGACTACCACCTCCACGAAGCGATGTGGTCAGTTTTTTGTTTATTCTTTACGTGGATGGAAATAAGGAAGTATTTAATGAATAAATATGATATAATATTGAATCTTGAAATATTAATTATTATTAACCCCTCTTCTATTCCATCCATCGAAAAGTTCAAATAACATTCATGTGTATTTATGACCAACAATTATTCATGAATATTATAATTCATTTTTCTATCACTATCCTTTATGGATGACTCAATATATAAAAATTGAATATATATATATATTATATATATATTTATAATATATATATATAATATATATATATATTTAATCTATAGAATATATATATACCGTGAATAAAAATATAGATAATATTAAACAAAAATAAAAGTATAATTACCCGAACTATCGAATCAAAACATACATGAAAAACAAAGCCTTTAAGAATAGAAATAATAATAATAACAAAATATTATTAAAAAAATGGGTGATAAAAAGATATAAATATTTCTTATATGAAATTATAGATATTTATATGATCATGTTGTGTAATTATAATAAATATTATGTTATTATATAGGAGGATAAATCTTGTTCAACTAAAGGAAAACTTGAGGTAATGGACTCTATCTAAATTTCCTTTCATTGAGCTATATATTATTTTTTATGCGGAAAATTTATTTTATATTGTGTGTATAACATTACACTCATGTATTTAGGATGATTACAATATTTAAATCGCATTTCTTTTAAATAATCATATTATTTGTGTCATGGATATGTTTTTTTTCTAAACCATATACCATTTCTACATTTGGTTTTTACATTGAATGTAATTTGATTTACAGGGAAATAATTGATAATATGGACTCATTATCACATGTGTATTTTTATTAATAAGGAATATTGATTATGAATCAAATAAATTGTTTTATATTTGAGGAATTTATTGTACATATAGTGATGGGTGGGTCCTAGAATTATATTACCCCTTGAAACATTAACAGGTCTCATGAAACAAATCAGTTTCCTAGATTTAATGGGTCATTACCCCTAATTTTAAATTATCATAGAGAAAGTTCATAATGGTGGAGATATAATTATGTCTTAAATCATGATTTAAAATTGTATTCTTTTCCTTCTCAATGAATTATTTTATTAGTATCCATTACATTACTACATGGATATTATCACTAAATTTATTTTCTGCCCACGCTATTGATTAAATGGAATGTGTTACTAATAATTTACTTTTATAAATTGATTATTCATTATTTATTCATGAAATATTTCATTTTACATAATCCTTATTGAGAATCTTATCTCACCCTGATTTTTTTCTTTTTTCTATGATTTAGATAAATAATCAATCAATCAGTTCATGTTTCCATAATAAGTTCTCCTACTAAGTTTTAAAATTCATATTTCAATATAAATGGGAAGAATGTATGTATCGGGTTCACCAAAACAACTAAAGTGATCAATACATTGGTATTAGACTCCTTGTATCTATATAAATGTATTAAACTAGACACTATTTATAGGTTACTAGAGTTTGGGTTGTTACAAGTAAATCCCACAAATTTACAACAATAAATAAGCATAGTGGTTTGGACATTAACTTTTTCCATTGATCTCAATGAAATTATATCTGAATTTAATTATTTTAATTATAATATTCTCATAATCAAGGAATAATTATTTTTCTGTTTTTATTGGTTACAAATATTAGAAATATTTTTTTACATTATAATAATTTATTTTTATGAATATATAATATTTAAATATTTCATATTATTCACAACCTAATAAAAAAATATTTTTTATTAAAATTATTATTTAATAAATATTTATTATCTAGACTATGAATATAATTTTAATTGCATTATTAAAATATTTAATATTTATTTTCCCTACATTGAACATAATATTTATTTTTGAATAAATATTTAATTAATTATTCTTTTTTTATTTTATTAATATTGAGGATAATAAGTGGACATAGATTTTGTTTGATGACATATATTAATTATCATGCAGGTAAATTAATATATTTCACTATCCCAGTAAAAAAATTACATAAAATAATATGATTATTATTATATGTCATGGGGATAGATAATGATTAATATGTTATTTAAGGGTCGGTGTCTAATTAAACAATTTTTTTAACCTTAACCATAACTTTAAAGAGATGTATACGTAAATTATTTTGGGTAAATAGATAATTGAGAGTGGTTATGAACAATACATTTCTATCAAAATTCTACCTTATAATAAACTCCTAGGAGTGGAAATAAAATAGGTTATTACATCAAGTAAGAAGGAACATGAAGTGATAAAGATAAAAAAAAATGCCTGATAATATTTCTATGCACTAGTACCCAATAATTCCTCAATTCTTTTCAGAGATAAAAATATAATGTGTGGATAACCATAAGAGGGGATTCATTTTTGTTCCCCCTTTTAAATGATGGTAACCTGGAAATGAGTTTCAGATGGTCAACATCTTTATCAAAGAATGATCCAAAGATATGTTAATATTTCTTCGATGTTTTTTAAATTGCATATAAATTTATTACTAAAATGATCATCTCATAGATCTGGGATTTCATTTTCCATGTTCAATGGAAATCATTTGTTTTAAATTATGTTAACTTCCTGCACAATTTGTGAATGCCCTATTATATATGAGAAAATTTGTAATTAATTTATTCCCAATGGCCCTTCCACTAAGATTGGAACCATTAGTAACATCCCCTCCCAAACCTTTGGATTTTGTAGGGTTATAGTTTCAATTATTTTGAGGAGTCACTAATATTAGATTACATCCCCAGGACACCAAATTCTAACATAAATTCCAAGGGATTAGAAAAATAAAGGGGGATATTTTGTTTTAATAAAAAATATAACCTAACAAGATAAAATATAAACCAAAAAACTACAATATGATGCATGTTCATAAAAAAATAAAATCCAAATGAAAAAAATAAAACAATAATATCATAGTAGTAGTGACATAGTAGGACACATGACTCAATAAAACCAAATGATGTATAAACACAACAACACCAACATGGCATCAAACCAATGACTCTAAAAATTAAACTCCAATATCCAACTCCATATCAAGTAATAATAATCAATATATTCCACTAGATATATACATAAAAATTCCATTAATTATTTCATGATGAACAAAATCATCATATGTACTATAATTCATGTATATCGTATGAGTAATCATAATCAGTAGGATTTCCCCAAGATATTTCAATAAACATTCCATAAGGATAATAAAAAATTCATCTCACTATTTAAATAAAACATATGTTGAGAATTTCAAAATATTTTACCATTAAAAAAGTTTAGTCATAGAAATGAGCTAAACCACTTTGTTCTTTATTTCCTTCCACTATGAATACCTAAACCATGTTTCTCTCTCACACACACATGCATGCCAAATAAAAATCCAAATATCCATGATTAGGGATTAATCCTTCCCCAAGCTATCAGTTAGATATATAAATTCATTCCAAACTAGAATGTAGCACCATGACCATACCAATAAGGCATCATAAAATGGAATATTTACACAAACCACCATATATTCTAAGACCATATTCCTTATTTTTTTAAAAACCTAAAAATTTCTCAATTTTAAACAAATAATTAAAATACCAATGTCATTCTCAAAAAAATTAAAAGATAAATCCATAGTGTTTAAACAAATACCCTTGAAACAAAAAATCAAAATAATTACTAATATTAACTTTAATCTATAGATAAAATTATTTTTAACAAACAAACAGTAGGATTTCTCAATTTATAATCCAGAAAAGTTAATTTAGAAATATAATCCTTTCAATTATAGAAATCAAGGATTTATTGTGAATCTAGCTACATCAAGTCAAACACTCCACAAAAAAATATGTATAAGAAAATAAAATCACTAACAATCAGCTTCTAAAATAATACCACAAACCACTATCATGGATTTTTCTATGAACTCTCACATAAAATCCAAATCCAAATCCAAAAATTTCCAAGGGAAATAATTGGGTTATTAATGGTTGTTTCTTCTAAAAAATACATTAAAATCCTTCCATGATGATCACATAGGGATCCCATAAATTACCTCTAAGGATTTTCATGAGATAAGGCCTTTTAAAAATAAATTTGAACATTACAAGAATATATTTGAGGTAAACTATCAGGGTCCCTTCAAATAGGTGATAAGAAATAGGTGCAACATGGCCAACCAACATGCCTAGGTACAACTAGATTGGTTGTTTTGGAACACAATGACTTACACTGTAGTGTGGTGAGGAATATATGGTTTTGTCCCTTGGTGTGACACCAAGGGAACCACGATCATGACCATGCCCATTTTTGGTATTCCCATTTTGTACACAAACACACCCAGCACAATATTCCCACCACCACAGTTTTTTTCTACCAGTGGTGGAACCATAATATGCCAAACCCTCCAAAACTATCCATGTGCCTTTCTGAAGACATTTAATCCCAAATAAACCCCAGAAAAAAAATTTTGAATAGTGATTGTGTATAGAAATTCCTCAAACAGATCATGTTAAACACTCTCTACCATTATTAATTTCATCTATAGTAAAATGGGAATTTTGAGTACTTTTGAAATCTTCTAGTTATTAATATAGAATCAATATCTCACATTCTCAGGATTTCTGTAGAATCTAACCATGATGTCATAAATCTTACACTAAAGAGATACACTTTCCCTATGACACATTTTATTATTTATTAAGAATTTTTGTTATCATGTTTATATTTGTTAAATATATTGACGAATCGATGTTGTCTCATCAAATAACAAGGTTGGGATTTGGTTGGTACTTAATCCATTTACATACATGAAATAAATAGTTTATGATGATAAATCATGGAAGTATAGACATATGATAAGATACATCACTAATATGTTCTCGTATTTAAATAAGTATGATTTATCGCGGAGAAAATTTCCCCTGATTTTTGAATCATTTATTCTATAGGTGTAGAGATACAATCAGAATAACATGATCTCCTATGAAAAATGATAATGGCTATAAACAATGAATGACGTATGACATATGAAAATTAAATTTATCACCATCCTTTTCTAAATCATTTTAATTTTTCAATTTCTCACTTGATCAATACTATATAGAGAAGCTTCTCCATTATATACCCAAAAAAGTGGAAACTAATAATGAAGTACATACAATGATTCAAAAAGGGTCAATTTACACAGTGTGTTATTAGTTGTTATTATATGATGACTAAAAAAGTATCATAAGATCTTTCCATGAGATTATAAAATACATAACCTTATCTCATGATATTTCTTATAATATTTTCATTGTCCATTATAATTATTCATCCATTTCTGGATGATAAATCATGATCATGGTCAACAGGATACCAAAATCTTGTCATAAAGATCACTAAAGATAAGAGATAAAACAAGGATCACAGTTAAATAAGATTGAATATATTATTATATAAAATATTATAACATCATAAATAAATACTTTTTCTATTTCATCCACAATATTTGATTCACAATTATGTATTATGTGATCTAAATTTTGGAGATGATAAACAATCACCCATATATAATCATATTTCCAAATGATTTTTGGTACACTTCGTGGTAAAAATATCTAGTAATGTGATCCCATTTCATGATGGGTATGGTTAAACATTAAAATATATAATCATTTCATTTGTGGTCGGTCTTGACTTATTTATATGTGATACATCTCAAGACTTACTCTTCCTATTTTCATTTCATTCCTTCCCACCATATTTGTGTTTTCAATTCCTTATACATCATTATGATTTTAGGATAAATATCTCATTTTAAATGTTGATAAGAAGAATTTTATTTTCATGAAAAGAATATAGAAACAGTCATCAATATTTTAGAAATAAAAATACTGTTACTATATTGTTTTAATCCATCAATAATCTCACCAACATTAGGTTTTGACATCACAGTAAGGATACTACAATCTGATCTTTGAGAGAAAATGAATTGTTGAAATAATTCAAGAATAAGATTCACTGAATATAAAATGTAATCCTCACCCTTCTCAGGGAAATCTTAGTGAATATCACAAATAATTCTGGTCAATTTCAATTGGCCATAATATTATTTGGCTATTTTATTAAATGAATTTTAGGTCAAATAATCATAAATATAATTTCATTTTCTAGGTGTATAAAACATTCCAAAGTTAAATATTTGATTATATTCGATCAATAATATTAATATATGATTAAAATATATTTTTAAAAAAATCATGATTTTAGAGTCTATTAACATTATCAATTTCCCACCAAACTGATAATGGTTCCATGTTTTCAAAGTATGAGATCATGTTTTCAATGTATTGGTTGGACAATTATTCTCAAATATTCAAATATGCATTGATCCATAAGATACAACAAGATCTCTATATATAAGAACACAAACTGATTATATATCAAGATGTGTCAAAATGAAGCTCAAAACCATTTCCATCATTTGAAAAAACCATTATTGGTGATGATGTGATCCATTATTTGAGATCTAAATAGGATTATTAATATAAAGACCCAACCCTAGTAGCCCGAAGTCAATTCCTTACTTTATTACATTCGTACTATAAATAACTATTTTCATCCCAAATGACCTAAGAGTTTTTTTAGTTTTGGAACACTAGATGTAGACATAAATTATAAATTACAACTCAAAAGGAAAAACAACATAGCCACTTCATTGGAGACATCTATAAATCGTAGATTATCTTTGAAATTCATTAATAATTTGCATCTTCACATCCTAGTGTAAAATAAAAAATAATAAAGTGGTAAGATCATC
Source organism: Viscum album (assembly GCA_963277665.1). Classification (NCBI taxonomy): domain Eukaryota; kingdom Viridiplantae; phylum Streptophyta; class Magnoliopsida; order Santalales; family Viscaceae; genus Viscum; species Viscum album. The sequence continues at coordinate 829,968,365 of OY728159.1, read as the reverse complement.
TACTCATTAAAGTTAAAAATATAGTGGAATAATTCATAAACATAAACAATAAGTCATAGTGAATAACTAAAATAGATACCAACAAAACAAAATCTTGAGAATAATATGGTAGTAAGAAAAGCATAATTAATAATTCCAAATAAATAATCACATGAAAAATAAACCTGGATATTTTTCATTCCAAATAATTAAATGATTTATCAATTAATGATATAATGATTAAGTATTCATAATACAGGACATTCCAAACATACCATTGAGGCATCGACCAAAACATCTGAAAATAAATGGTTAAGGCCTTGGCCCAATCCATTTCTTTTTTGTCTCATGAGACCTACCGATGCATAGAGGGGATATTGTGGGCCCCAAAAATCACTTAATAAGTCATATTAATTCTTATTATGAATGGGATTAAATATAAACAACATATGCATATGAAATATAAATCACTTCCCCAATCTGTATACTTAATCAATAACCATTCTGAGTAGAATGGTGAATTGTATCAAGATAGAACATCCACAGTCACACTGATCATAAACCATTTAATAAATTAATATATTTGATTATCATAATATAATAATATAAATAATAAAGACGATTCAAAATAGGTTTTGAAAAAATGAATGTATTATAATAAAATCATCATGTAATTATTCAGAGAAGTGACATTTTTTACTTTGCAAAGAAGATGTCTTTTGGAAAAATGTCATTGATATTTTTCATAATTCATTGTATAAAACAAGAAATGAAAAAATATAGTCATTAAAGATAGATTTAGTTATTTTATAAAAATAATGGTGTATTATTATTTATTACGGATGGATCTTGAAAATGGGTAAGAAATTGAGAAGTTCCCTTGAATATGGATTGCGTATTGGGAAGAATTAAGAAGGTATCCTTGTAACAATCATATTTCCCTATAAAATATAGATGAACTAAAATGGATACATGATGTTGGAATATATAAAAAATTATATAAATTATATAAAAATAATGAAGAATTAAATTGGTTTAAATCGGGAGAAAGCATAACCCAACTGAAAGTGGTGGTTCGAGAAGAAATCCTTATCATATGTCTGAAACTGTTCTGAAGTTACACTTAATTTTTGAATAATGAGATTAAATTAAATAAAAAAAATTAATTAAAACCCTATTAAACATATATTTGAGTCTGTTTGATTTTACTTTGTTCATTTATAACCATTTTGATGAATTATGAGAGTCAATTTTACCGTTCTAGAGTGTTTATTTCCATGGTTTTCATTATCGGTTTACTTTTACACGTATATGGAAAATCATGTAAAATAGAAAAAATTCTCCAAAATTCAAATTATATGTTATTAATTAACATAATAAATATTTCATGGCCTTATATAATTTTTTAATATTTTATGATTATTCATTAAATAAAACATTATTGATAATCATTAAGATTATTTTGGAGGTTTTTTTATCATCACAATATAGTTTTTTCTTCATAATTAATATCATGTATATATACTAATTATTGAACATTTAATAACTCATAATATATGTAACAAAATATTTTTTAACCATATTTATTTTTTATAACATTCCATGAAGGCATTATGGAAAAATTCAAACACATTGTCCATAAAGGTCATAAATCATAATCTCTTGGATAATGACTTAAACATTAAAAGGAAAGGAAATGGGGAATAGACATGATGGTGTATTATCCATTTAAAAAACTGATTTCTAGTATATAAAAGATAATAGAGTTATCATGTATCTTTGGATAGGATAGATGAGGGGAGGATAATAAAAATAAATCATTTGGGAAGAAAATATAAGAAAATGAAGATGATAATTACCTCTTGAATTCTATTCCTTGAGAAACTTATTAATGGGATTGGTTTCTGACATATATTGAGACCAAAGTATTTTGGACAAGAGGTAGGGTCTTGGGATGTGTATTTTCCATTAATTGGATAATACTCTAATCTAGGAATGTGTGAGGAGAGGAGGTTATCAGGGGTGGTATTTATAGGGGGCGAGATGGGTGTTTTTTTGATAATTTTAATCATTAGTTTATTATTTTGGATCAAGAATTTGACTGGTTTGGGAATTAAAATAATAATGATGGTAATTTTGATATAATGGTTCATAAAAAATTCATAACTCGCAAAATAGTTTTTTTATATTATAATACATATATACTGTAAATTACCACATTTCACTGTTCTCTAAAAATCTAACTACTTTATAAAAATACTAAAAAATTTAGATAAAAAATTTTCAATGTGTAGAATTAAAAAATGGATGCAATTTTATGTTAATAATTTTCTAAATATGATAAATTTAATTTTCAAATAAAATTATCATTTTTTGAAATATACTAATTTTAAAACAGTAGCTAATTTTATAACACATTGAAAATTTTATTAAGGTCTCATAAAAATATATTATAGTAATATGGAAAGAAATTATTAATTTAAAAATCTATTTTATGAAAATAATCTTCTTTTAAAACATTATATTAATTATAAAATTTTAATTAAATATTTATGACTTAAAAAAATAAAAAATACATTATTTATTATTTTTTAAAACATTTAGTTACTTATATCAAATATAAATATATCATATTTTCATTTATAAGATACGCAAATTTTATTTATAATTTCACAGGTTATGTTACTATTTTATTGGTTATATAACTATTCTTAATATTCACTTTTCTATTATAAAGTTCATGTTACCATTCCATTGGTATAGGTTCCTTAACATCTATAAATACTTATTATTTATTTTATTCGTCATTTATAATGTTTTTATTGTATTTTCAATGTTATTTTATGTTATTCAAAACTTATTAAATAACTATAAGACAACTGATAAATTCTTTGGGCATAGTGACTATCTCTTTGTACATGGCGATTGGGTGAAGAATCACTAGGCATCCATAGGGTCTCACTTGAACATCATCTATAGAGGGGAATCCTTCCAGGAGATTATTAAAAGATGGATTTTCATATATGTCTCTTCAGGTATGGAGAGGAAAGGTCATGTATTTATTATTGCAACTATTTGTTGGATCCTCTCGGATGCTAGGAACAAGGTAAGTGAAGGCTCTACATTCTCTTCTAGGCTCCAAAATGTTTACACGCCAGCATTAGTGTCAGAGTTGGGCCTACTCATATATGGAAGTGAAGGTTTGTTTATGCTTCACTCGTTCTCTACTCGTACTCATCCTCCTACAGGCCCGCACCTCAGAAGTCAGGGCTCGTTGGTGAATTGGACACCACCTTGTAGAAGTCTGAAACTTAACATTGACAAATCTCTTCTTAATTGGGAGATAAAGGGTGGAATCCTGGTTTGTAATCCCAATGGGTCGGTCATCTTAGACATTATTGCTTTCTTTGGTAGGGGATCATCCTTGGCTGACGAGATTTAGGCCATGCTCACTAGTTTATCACTGTGAGAGCGCTTTATTTTCAAGGTCGAGGTGATTGAATCAGATGATGTTGTTTCTATCAAGATGATGCAAGGAAAGTTGGATCCTCCTAGGGAAATTTGCAACCTAGTTTGTTAATGCACAAGTAAAATAAAGAAATTCATGTCTATAAAGCACACATGGAATGAAGAGAACCATACAGTGGACACCATAGTGCAGGAGGGAATTGAAGAGGAGTAACTTATTTTTTATAGTTTCTATGGTTCCATACAAAAGAGATGCAACTAGATTATTCTTGGTGATGTGATCGGCCTCCCTCACTTTAGGCCCTTAATATTTATTTAGGGGTTCCCCTATCCACTGTCTCTTGTATGGTTTTACAATATTCTAATAAAAATAATTCATTTCGAAAAAATTTAATTTTTAGAATTTGAGGTCCTTATAGTTGATAATCCTCACTCAAATGTAATAGTGTTCCCTTTTTTTAGCACAATTATAGAAGTTTGGAGTCATGAAAATTATGAAAAAGTAATGATAATATACTAATAATCCAAAAAATAATATCTCAAATAAGTTCATTGTGATTTCCCAAGAGATAACAACTTTCATCATTGCAAGGTCTACTGATTTGATTTACTATGAAACGACTTGGACAATAAAGTGAACATATTATATCTAGATATTAAATTTATAAAAAAATTCATATAATCAATACTTTAGAAAATTTCTCAACATAATATCTAAAGGTTTATCATGGTTTTTCTCTATCTGAGAGTACAACAGTATATCATACAAAAATACCACAACGAAATATTAAAGGTACTCTTAAAAGAAAAAATACATAAATTTCATGAAAACCACTGGTGCATTTTTACGACCCATGAGAATGGACATAAATTCATAATGATTTTAATGACTCATAAAAGTTATCTTCAGTATGTCCTCTTTCATAACCAATATTTACTAATACACAAAGCATAGATAATTCATGGAGAACCATTATTCTCCCATAAATCGATCAAATATATAATCAATATAACATATTGGATATCAATTAATTATCATAACCAAATCCATATTTGGATAATCAATACATAGTCGTAATAAACCATATTCCCTTTTGAAAAAAGAACTAGTGAATCCCAAGGAGACGTGATTAGTATAATGAACCATTTACATTCTAATTATTTCAATTTCATCTTCAAATCCTTAAATACCATTTTTGATATTCTTTATTATTGATATAAAAATTATATATCCTTTGTATGAGATGAATTCCAAATCCCACTTCCATGTAAAGTGGAAAACCAATGAAAAATTTCGTAATCATGTCTGGATGTTAATCCACTATAGTATGGAAATTAATCGTATTAATTATATCACGCAGTTCCCAGTGTTATTACATCTAGAAAATAATAAATTTCTGCCACAATTATTGAAAAACAACTTTCTCCCCTTTTCTTCACATCCAAAACTCCTTTGAAAATATTAATTATCCCATCAATAAAAGTAATATTTACTCTTAAAGCATAAAAATCTATATGGGACTTTAAAGAAACTAACCAAACCATTCTCATGATACATTAAAATACATACATGTAAAAAAATAAAATATTCATAATCAAACTGGACTCCGTATAATTTTAGGGAATAATCAACTTGTAATTCTAAATCTTTTAAAAAATTAAACTATGTTAAACAGAGCATATGACACACAACACTAACCTCAAACAAACAATGATTATTTAAAAATGATCATCATTATCCAGAAGTTAAATTAGTGGGTATTAATAATATAAAATTATTTATGAAATATATACAATTTTCTTATTCAATATAAATTTATTGATAAATTATGATAAAATAGTCACTCAATTATTAACAGAGACATTTTATTCATCTAAATTATATGTTTTATTTAAAATCTATTTTATTTTTTTCTCAAAAAATAGTATAATTAATTTTTATAACTTCTAGAAATGTTATTTTATAAAATTAAAATCACTAATGAAATCATTATATAAAAATTAAATTAGGTTAAATTTTTTTATTTTTCTTCAATCATTGTTTTTTTAATGAATACTAAAATGGTACCATGTTTTAAAATGCGTTAATTTCATTTTATTAAATAAATTAATTTAAAAGTGCCATTATATTTTAGATATAGTATTAATGTAAAATATGATCCACTCAACATAGAATAATCTAACTTATTTCATTTGAATCTAGGATTTTTATGATTTTGGTATAAGTTTAGTTTTATGCTTGAAAACACAGTTTTCTAAAAAAAATTATATTTGTAAAGTATATCATTTTCAGTTAATTGAAATAACCCCTAAAAAGTAAATATTAAATTGAATGTATATTGTATATATATATATATATATATTTCAATTCATATAATGACTAGTTATTTTCATAGATTTCATATAAGACCATGTATTTCTTCAAAAATGCATTTTTTTAAAACAACTTTTTGTCATGTTTTGGGGGATTAATTTAAAATTAAATTCTCCCACTATTTTGGATTTAATTTGATAAAATAGATTCTATATTTTTAATTATATTAATTACTATTACTTAATAATTTGAAATTATTTTTTATAATAATGAGTTGAATCAAGAGGAAAAATTACATACAATTGTTACAGATAATACGGGTTTATTGGGGGTTAAATTAATAAAATAAATGGTTAAATGACCTAAAAACTTGTCTAATTTATATTTTATGGTCATATTTCGACCCTAAAACGTATTAATATTTGATAATGGTCCATTTTGGATCCATTTAGTGTGACTAATAAATTTATATATATTTTATTTTTTCCTACAATTCCAAACGTGTCCTCTCAACCACTTCTAAAGGGAAACCCCCTCTTATCTATGATCCAAACATAAATAGCATTTTTTCATCGAATAAATACCAAAATAAATTACTTACAAGATTTTCACAACCTGTAGTCCCTAGTTGGATCAAAAAACCATATTATTCCGGCTTTATGTTTAAACCTAATGTGGTTGTCTAAAGAAGATGTATAATTGTTAACCATGTAATATCATTTTATTAGTTAATCCAGATCCTTAATATATTAATCAAAAATAATTATATAATAACATCATTATATCCCATATAAATGTATTTTATTTTTTTAATTGAATAACCTACATCAATATCCACTTCAATCAAATTGGAAACTGAACCATTATTCATGGGTACAGTGGACTTCGACCTTATGAAACGATGTGATCTATTTTCCATCATCACCTCTCACAAATATTTTAGGTTATGGATCTATTTTATATTTGTGATATAAATAAATTATTTATCATTATATAAAATTTATATATCATATATTTTCATACCTTTCAATACATAAAAAAAATAATGTCATCTGTGCATATGTTTGGATGACAACATCCATGAAGTGATGTGGTTTATTTTTCAGTACTTCGTCATATGGATGGTATATATAATATTACTTAAATAAATAATATTATATTCATGATATAAATTTAATTATTTCATTAAAAAAAATTACTTACCTAATTTAAATCATTATCATAGAATAATGGAAATGTTACTCATTTGTATGCATGACTTAGCATCTCCATGATCGTAACATGGTACATTTTTTATAAACATATGTACTGATTAGATTTAGATTTATAATTTAATTAATAAGACTCTAATTTCATTATTATTCTATATATTAATTATTAATAACCTCTTTTACTATAATCTTCAAACCAAATTTATTTTGGACATGTGAGCAGTATATCGTTAAACCGTCCGAAGTAAAATTATTTGATTATGTAATTGAATTTGACATGGTAATAGACAATGTAAATGGAATAATTAATATATAAAATTTTCATATTCAGGTAAATATTTAACATAATTTTATTATTTATGGTGATAATGAAATAATGTGGCAATTTGGGCTTGAGGTAATGTATCTCTTTATACCACCCTTTTTAGTGGGTTTTGACCTTTTTCACTCAAAAGCATGTTATCTCTCAATTTAATTATATATAATTTATATAAATTATTTATATATATATCTCACATATATACCTAGATTATGATACTTTCCTTTTCTGGGTAAATACATGAATTATAATCATTTCTCAAATTCCTTCTTTAAGACCTCTTATTTGGTTATGATATGAGGAAAGATTGTGCACCCCACTTTTTTAATGTGTAATTATTATGTTTATGCCTTCTGATTTATTTCATTTATGTGTCACGCACAATCATGAACATGTTATGATATGTTCCTATAGATATATATCAAATTAAATTCTAAAATATATTGTCACATGAGACGTTATTTAAGGGATTTGGTAGTAAACCAAATCCATTGTATCACATTATCCACTATATGATGTTATCCTGGCATATAGACTTCATATATGGTTATGAATTTTTTTTTGTTACATCAGTTTTTCCTATGATTTAATTATATCATGTTCTTTATGTTTTTGTCCCATTTTATGACTCTTGGTTCAATTATTTTATAATATCATGTTATACCTTGGAATCAAGTGTTATGTACCCTTGTCATGTTTTTTCCATACAAGGATTGTTATCTTACCCCTTTTTTCTATGTATTCCCTAGGATATCCCTTATAGTTTTAAGAGATAAATGTTAATTAGTAGATTATTATGGAGATTAAAATAAATTCAATTTTCATTTTGATTCATTACATAGATAGTCATCCAATGACACTAGGACTTTCATTCCATTGGTGGTATTTAAGGGATGTTTATGTTTTAAATAAAATGTGTTGAGGGATTAGGTAACTATATTTGGAATCAACGCATCATCCATTTATTTTTTAGGATTATTAATAGTATAATTTAGATATAACTCTTGGGGTAATTCTATGTTTAGGAAAATATAATAGAATTTTGGAGAGGTATAGAGTGAAAGGATTCCAAGGAACTATATCAATATATAGATACTACGAGTGGATGTGAATATAGAACATTTTTACTTAGGGGGAATAAACCTGAAAAGGGAAAATTTTAAATTTAACCAATGGTAACATTTTTCATGATAAAGTAGACTTGATGAAAATATTGTTTGAAACACCTAAGGGATATGTATTGGAAACTAATGAACTCATTATGAACAATTATGAAGGACATGAATAAATTATTATGATAGAAACCATAATATGAAAAATTATCAAGTATAAAATATATTAAAACCTATAGACACATGAATTAATATATATATATATATACTTATATTTTATAATTTCTTCTTATTAGTTTATCTTTTTTCATTTTGTATGGTTGTGTATTTTAAGCTTGTTTTTTATATTTATTTTATTGTAAGAAATATTAGAAAATGTTCCATTAACCAACATGATATGCAATGTAATAATTTCCCTAATTATATGAATAACCTTATGGGTGTGGGATTTTATAAATTCATGGTATTATTTACTTAACATGATAAATATATAAATAATAACATTAATCATGTAGAATACATTCTTTCATTTAGGAAAGAGAAAGTTATAGTTGAGTATTTTATATGACAAAGGCCTCTTACCTTTAGTGGATATAATGATTCCCACATCCTAGAACAATGGATTAACTCTATTGAGAGAATCCTCTCTATCATGAAATTCTGAAAATAACAGAAATTTGTGATGAACATTTATCTCATGGATGGAGAAGGCTATCAGTATCGGACAATGATCAAAAACACAAACTCCAAAGAGGATATTGTTTCAATCGTATGGGATGACATAAAAAAATTCGAAAAATACTTTCCCTAAACTCTCCATCATAAAATATATAGCGATTTCCACAGAATAAAGAAATATTAGTATGGTTCTATTGGGTAATATAAGGAAAAACACAAGGATTTCACATTTTTCCATGGGCTTCATCATCACCACTGAAGTTATGTTTGACTACTTCATTGGTGTATTAAATACATATCTTTGAAAATATTTGTAGATTGAAGAAATTTATTATAATATCACATACTTAAACATTTTATAAAATGGATTTATGTCTATAATTACCATTTAGGATCTTTTCAGGATTATAGTTTTAGAGATTTAGTCCATAACTATTACATAACATCTCAAAATTTATAATATACACAATTCAAACAATACACATTTTTTCATAACATAAAACATTATAAAATAAAACATGATATCATTTATTGATTAAAAATTTCTTGACTTCTTATTTTCTCATACCAATCATTAAAACCTGTGAAAAATTTTCAAAAACTTGGGATGATCACAAAAATCACAGTAAGGGATATTAATTATGGAATGAAACCATTAGTCCATGAAAACATTTCCAAAAAATCAAAATTTTCTCCCATAACCCATAAACTCTAAAACATACCTCCTAAAAAATAATATAAGTTAAAAAATTATTTTAAATCCTAAATTATTAAGGTAACTTATGGAATCCATATCAAAGTTACATTTTAGATTTCATAGATATGTAGAGATTAACCATCATCGTTATGTTTGGAATACCCATCATAGTTTATTCCAAAAATATCTTAGGTTAAACCATAGCATGTAAGTCCATATCATTACCCAAGGTATTATTGATCTATCACGATCTCACCCACCCTTAGTTTATTATTTACACTACTAAAATTTTACACTTTACCAATAGTCCACAACCGTTGGTAAAGGCATAGAAACCGTTGTTATATAGTATACCAACGGTTCCCTCAACCGTGGCCATGTCAGCCGTGACAATAGGCCTATACCAATGGTTCCGTGAAAATCGTTGGTATAGGTGTCAAAGTAGAAGGTATACCAATGGTTTGCTACAAACTGTTGGTATATGTGTGTTAAATTATAACATATACCAATGGTTTGTGAAACTGTTGGTATATGTTTGTTACACTTATACCAACAATTGTAAACCATTGGTATAGAGGGGATATGGCAAGCCATAAGGCTATACTAATGGTTTTGTTAAAACCATTGGTATAAACCTATACCAATGTTTATAATAAAACTATTGGTATAGTTATATTATAGAATCTACACCAAAAGTTTTTAACACAGTTGGTATATATTTGCTCAACTCCACAGCAGCAGGCCCCTATCCCCTCTCCCCTCTCCCCTCTCTAGACCTGCACCAACATAGCTCCACAACAACATATCAACACACCTCCCCCTCTCTAGACCTGCAACAACACCAACAAAAAATCCCCATCCAATGTATTCAAAATTTAGAATTCATTCCAGAATTTAGAAATTTAAAAATTTATAAATTCAAATGCAATAACACCCATAAGAGAAAAATCCAACATGTCATAGGAAATTAAATAACACCCATAAGAGTATTCCAAATATAGATTTCAGTCCTCACTCAAACCACAACACAAACACACATAAGAGTATTAAAAATTTAGAATTCATTCCTCAATCAAACCACAACACCAATACACACAAGAGAATTAACCGACATGTTATAAAAAGCACATGGGATGTTTAGTCATGGTCTTGGGTTGAGTATCTTAAAACCAACAGAATAAACATGGGTAGAGTGGACAAGGATCCTGATACCCATAAGATAGACAATAGTAGTGGTCATGTGTTTAGACCTAGGATGAGTTATAGGAAGCACATGGGATATTTATATTCTTCTAACGATTATATATCCATGTATAAATTGTTCTTGATGTGTTAGTGGGAAACATCGGCCAATCTCGACATATGAGATTGGTTACCAGAATAGCGTACATGTTTTTCATAGAGTATTCAATTAGAATAAAAGGGTATGTGGATAATTGTAATTTTCTCTCCTGGGTGTGATGTGAGATAAATGCCCATCTTGGGTAGTGGGTATGAATATTCAATTAAGTCTTTGGTATTGGGATCCGAAATGGATTTTGGTTTGGTCCTAGAACCCACTTTTTAAGGATGGGATTGAGGTGATCAATGGGGCTATGGTGTCACCATATGTATTCCTCACCATTGGGGTATTTTTATGAGACTTTGAAACATATTTTTCAAGAATATATGTGTATCCTTGTTGACCAATTTGTTATCTGGTATGCTTGAGTGTTCATAGGTTTCATATGAAATCAGTATATGATATTTATTTGTTGTATGTTATTGTATAGAATGGATGACCCATGATTGAGAATTACAACATGAATGTTGGTGCATGTTCATGATGGGATGTCGAGACTCATTCCTAATATAATTCATGTTTTTATATATATATTATAACCCATTGTGTTTCAATCTATGCCTTGTGAATATTTTGTTCTAATAAACTATGACCAATAGACCATAATTTATTTTTTATCCCTTAATTTCAAAAATCTTTGTATAGCCTTGTGAAGATTTTCCTTATGTCAGTTGTTGTTTTCACTTAAAATGTTGTCCATTTAAAACATAAGTGAGACACTTTGAGTGATACCAGTAACACTGTGCCTCAGATTGAGGTGGGGTTGATTCGTACCCGTCACAAATTATTCATGGATCATTGTGCTAATGTATCAACACAATCCAAATGATTTTTGTCTATTTTATGTATGATAATTGTTGTTTTCACTTAAAATATTGTCCATTTCAAACAAAAGTGAGACACTTTGAGTTTTATCCATCACACCATGCCTTGGATTGAGACAGGGTTGACTCGTACATGTCACAAATTACACATGGATCATTATCCTAAAGTATCAACAAAATCAGAATGTGTTTAATCAGTTTTTCGTTTTCCTGTTGTTGATTTCACTTAAAATGCTATCTGTTTCAAATAAAAGAGAGACACTTTGTGTGATATCAGTCACATTATGACTCAGATTGAGGCGGGGTTGACTCGTACACATCGCAAAAGACCCATCGATCATTGTGATAAATTATCAACAACATTCAATACGTTTGGTCAGTTTTCCGTATCCAAGTTATTGTTTTCCCTTAAAATCTTATCCATTTCATATAAAAGTGAGACATTTTGAGTGGTACCAGACACAGATTTCCTCGATATGATTCACTAACTAGATAAAAAGAGTGCCTATATGGAATTAAAATCATGTTGATTCATATAATCATGAAACTTGAATTGTATAATGAAAATAGAAAACAAATCAAACTGAAATTATTGGGTATGTCATGGCACACACGACATGACCTTGTTTGAGTCAAATAAAAAGAGAAACAAACAATAATAGATGAAAATATTAAAACTATGTTAAGCCTTACCAATTTGGAGTGTATAACTAAAAAATTGATTGGCATCAGATGGATCTATAGGGAGGAAGGAGATCCCAGCCTAGGTAAAGAGAGAGGTATCTAGTTTAGAACAAATCAAAGCAGAAAATAAAAAAATAGTTGAATAACATTAGGACTTACAGATTAGAACTAAATAATTGAGTGAGGGATGTTAGGGAAGTGGGGGCTATCCGGGTGGTTTGTTGGGTTGTCTGGTGGGTGGGAGGGTTGTCTGGGGGGTGGGGGGACTATCCGGGGGGGTGGGGGGTTTCCCGAGGTGAGTGGGGGTTGTCCGGGAGGTGGGGGGCTGTCTGGGGGGTGGGGGTCGTCCGGGGTCCGGGTGGGTGTCTAGGGGATTGGGGGCTGTCCAGGGGATGGGGGGTACTTCGGGGTAGGGGATGTCTGGGGGGGTGCGGGGGGCTATTCAGGGGTGAGGGGGGTGTCCGGGGTGGGAGGGGGAGCTATCTGGAGATCATTTTCGGCCACCGCAGTCACATGACACCTCTGATTGATGTGTCATCTATTCGACCATTTAACAATTAACCCACTCTTTTGTGTCGTCCGATTTCATGATATTCCAAGGTCGTTCAGTTGGTTTTGACCACCCAACGCATGCTTTTCAAGCACGCACACACCTAAAAACACATATTCTACCATGCTGTGCTAACTGAAGATCTGAATGATGTTTTGTCTTTTAGTACACCTCACGAATAATAATTATGGTGTTTTCGTGTGATTTCAAGTCATTTAGATATCGTTCGGTATGTATTTGACCATAAGAATCATGTTTTGGTCATTTATGACACGTAGAGTGTGTTTTCTGCCACTACGGTGACACGAAACCTCAAATTAATGTCCAGTCTGCCTGACCATTTCACAATTCACCCACCCTTTGTTGTCGTCTTATTTCATGGCATTCTGAGGTCATTCATCCGGTTTTGGCCACCCCACGCACGCTTTTCAAGCACACCAAACACCTAAAAACACATATTCAGCCCTGTAGCAAAAACCACATGTCTTAATGACATGTTCTCTCTTTATACACCTCAAAAATAGTAATTAGGGTGTTTTTTAGTGTGATTTCATGTCATTATGATGTCGTTCAGTATGCATTTAATTGTTAAACGCATGTTTTCGCCATTTACGACACGCAGAGTGCGTTTTCAGCCACCGTGGTCACACACCACCTCCGATTGAAGTGTTTTCTATCCGACCATTTCTCAATTCACCCACCATTTATTGTTGTCTGATTTCATGGCATTTCGAGGTCATTCGGTCAGTTTTGACCACCCCGCGCACGCTTTTCAAGTGCGCCAAAAACCTAAAAACACATATTTTGTCGTTTCGTGAAAACCATGTGTCCGAATGATGTGTTGTCTCCTCGTACACCTCATGAATAAAAATTAGGGTCTTTTTTGTTTGATTTCAAGTCATTGTGATGTCGTTCGGTATGCATTTGACCATTAAACTCATGTTTTGACCATTAACATCACGCAGAGTGGGTTTTCAGCCAGCACAGTCACACGACACCTCTAATTGATGTGCCGTTTGGCCGACCATTTCACAATTTACAAACCCTTTATTTTCGTCCGATTTGATGGCATATCGAGGTCGTTCGGCTGGTTTTAACCACCCCACGCATGCTTTTCAAGCGCGCCAAACACATAAAAAACACAGATTCAGTCGTGTCGTTCAAACCGCTCATCTGAATGACGTGTTGTCTTTTTGCACACCTCAAGAATAATAATTAAGGTGTTTTCGTGTGATTTCAAGACATTCTGATGTCGTTGGGTATGTATTTGACCATAAAACACATGTTTTGGCCATTTACGACATGCATAGTGCGTTTTTAGCCACCGTAGTCACACGACACCTCCGAGTGACGTGACGTAGGGCCGACCATCTCAAAATTCACCCACCCTTTATTTTCATCTGATTTCATGGCATTCTGAGATCATTCGGCCAGTTTTGACCACCCCATGCACGCATTTCAAGTGCACCAAACACCTAAAAAACACATATTCAGTTGTGTCGTGCAATCCGTGCATCCAAATGACATGTCGTCTCCTCATACACCTCACGAATAAAAATTAGGGTGTCTCTGTGTGATTTCATGTTATTAAGATGGCGTTCGGTATGCATTGGACTGTTAAACGCATGTTTTGTCCATTTACAACATGCGGGGTGTGTTTTTGGCCATCACAATCACACGACACCTCTGATTGACGTGTCGTCTGGCCGACCATTTCACAGTTCATCCACCCTTTGTTTTTGTCCTATTTCATGTCATTCTGAGGCCATTCGGTTGGTTTTGACCACCCCAAGCATGCTTTTCAAGCACACCAAACACCTACAAAACATATATTTAGTCGTTCCGTGAAAACCGCACATCCGAATGATTTTTCATCTTTTTTCACACCTCAAGAATAATAATTAGGGTGTTTTCGTAAGATATAAAGTCCTTCTGATGTTGTTGGGTATTTATTTGACCATAAAACTCATGTTTTGGCCATTTATGACATGCAGAGTGCGTCTTCAGACACCGAGGTCACACGACACCTCTGATTGATGTGACGTCTAGCCAAACATTTCATAATTAACCCACCCTTTGTTGTTGTCCGATTTCATGGCATTCTAAAGTTGTTTGGATGGTTTTGACCACCCCACGCATGCTTTTCAAGCGCACCAAACACCTAAAAAACACATATTCAGCCGTGTCGCACAAACCACATGTCCGAATGACGTTTTTTCTCCTCATACACATCACAAATAGTAATTAGGGTGTTTTCATGTGATTTCAAGTCATTCTGATGTCGTTCGGTATGCATCTTACCATTAAATTCATGTTTTGACCATTTACGACACGCGGAGTGCATTTTGGGGCACCACAGTCACATGACACCTTTAATTGACAGGTCGTGTGGCCGACCATTTCAAAATTCACCCATCTTTTATAGTCGTCTTATTTCATGGCATTCTGAGTTCATTCGGCCGGTTTTGACCACCCCACGCATGCTTTTCAAGCGCGCCAAACACATAAAAAACACATATTCAGTCATGTTGTGCAAAACTCACGTCTGAATGACGTGTCATATCCTCTTACACCCCACGATTATAAATTAGGGTGTTTGTTTTGTGATTTAAAGACATTCTGATGTCGTCTGGTATGCATTTGACCATTAAATGTATGTTTTTTCCATTTATGACACGTGGAGTGCGTTTTCAGCCATCACGGTCACACAACACCTCTGATTGAAGGGTCACTTGGATGACTGTTTCATAGTTCAGCCACCATTTGTTTTATTCAAATTTCATGGAATTATGAGGTTGTTCGGCTGGTTTTGACCACCCCATGCATGCTTTTCAAACATGCCAACACCTAAAAAACACATATTCTGTCATTCCGTGAAAACCACACATCCAAATGATGTATCATACTTTCATACACCTCACAAATAATAATTAGGGCATTTTCATGTGATTTCAAGTCATTACAATGTTGTTGGGTATGTATTTGACCGTAAAACACGTGTTTTGGCCATTTATGACATGCATAGTTCATTTTCGGCCACCGCGGTCACACGACACCTCTGATTGACGCGCCTTCTTGCCGACCATTTCAGAATTCACCCACCCATTGTTGTTATCTGATTTCATGGAATTACAATGTCATTCGGCCGGTCTTAACCACCTGATGAAAAATTTTCAAGTGCGCCAAACACCTAAAAAACATATTCAGCTGTGACCCACAAACCACATGGCTGAATTATGTGTCGTCTCCTTGTACACCTCACGAATAATAATTAGGGTGTTTTCAAGTGATTTCAAGTCATTCTGATTTCGTTCGGCATTCATTTGACTGTTAAATGCTTGTTTTGGCCATTTACGACATGCGGAGTGCATTTTCAGCCATCACGGTAAAATGAAACCTCCAATTGATGTGACGTCTAGCCGACCATTTCAAAATTCACCCACCCTTGTTTTCATCCAATTTCATGGTATTCTGAGGTTGTTCAGTTGGTTTTGACCACCCCACACATGTTTTTCAAGCCCACAAAACACCTAAGAAACACACATTCAGTTGTTCCGCACAAACTGCACATCTGAATGATGTTTCATCTCCTCATACACCTCACGAATGACCCATGGATCGTTGTGTTAAAGTATCAAGACAATAAGAATACGTTTGGTCAGTTTTCCATATACCAGTTGTATTTACTTAAAATAGTGTCCATTTTAAACAAAAGAGAGACATTTATACTGATACCATCCACACGGTGCCTTGGATTGGGGCGGGGTTATCTTATACACATCTCAAGTGACCATTGGATCATTATCCTAAAGTATAAACTCAATCCAAATACGTTTGTTCTCTTTTTCATATGTCAGCTATTGTTTTCAATTAAAATGTTGTCCATATCAAACCAAAGTGGGACACTTTGAGTGATATCGGCCACATCGTGTCTCATATTGAGGCATAGTTGACTCAAACCCATCAAAAATGACCAATGTATCGTTTTCCTAAAGTATCAACACAATCTGAATGCATTTGATCAGTTTTTCGTATGTTAGTTGTTGTTTTCCCATAAAATCTTGTCCATTTCAAATTAAAGTGAGACACTTTGAGTGGTACTGGCCAGACCATTTCTCGGACAGCACCCCCACCCCCTCACCCCTAACATCCCCTCCCCCCACCCCTAACATCCCCCCACCCACCCCGGACAACAACCCCACCTCCAGGACAGCCCCCCCTCACCCCAGATAGCCCCCCACCCCCCGGATAGCCCCCCACCCACCCATTGTTGTTATCTGATTTCATGGCATTACGATGTCATTCGGCTGGTCTTAACCACCTGATGAAAAATTTTCAAGTGCGCCAAACACCTAAAAACATATTCAGTTGTGACCCGAAAACCACATGACTGTATGACTTGTCGTCTCCTTTTACACCTCATGAATAATAATTAGGGTGATTTCAAGTGATTTCAAGTCATTCTGATTTCGTTTAGCATGCATTTGACTGTTAAACGCTTGTTTTGGCCATTTACGACATGCGGAGTGCATTTTTAGCTACTGCGGTCAAATGAAACCTCCAATTGATGTGATGTCTAGCTGACCATTTCAAAATTTAAACACCCTTGTTTTCATCCAATTTCATGGCATTCTGAGGTCGTTCAGTTGGTTTTGACCACCCCACGCATGTTTTTCAAGCCCACCAAACACCTAAGAAACACACATTCAATTGTTCCGCGCAAACCGCACATCCGAATGATGTGTACTCTCCTCATACACCTCACGAATGACCCAGGGATCGTTGTGTTAAAGTATCAAGACAATCCGAATACGTTTGGTCATTTTTCTGTATGCCAGTTGTATTTACTTAAAATGTTGTTCATTTTAAACAAAAGAGAGACATTTATACTGATACCATCCACACGGTGCCTTGGATTGGGGCGGGGTTTTCTTATAAACGTCTCAAGTGACCATTGGATCATTATCTTAAAGTATAAACTAAATCCAAATACGTTTGTTCTCTTTTTCATATGTCAGCTGTTGTTTTCAATTAAAATGTTGTCCATTTCAAACCAAAGTGAGACACTTTGAGTGATATCGGCCACACCGTCTCTCATATTGAGGCATAATTGACTCAAACCCATCACAAATGACCAATGTATCGTTTTCCTAAAGTATCAACACAATCCAAATGCATTTGATCAGTTTTTCGTATGTCAGTTATTATTTTCCCATAAAATCTTGTCCATTTCAAATAAAAGTGAGACACTTTGAGTGGTACTGGCCAGGCCATTTCTCGGACAGCACCCCCACCCCCTCACCCTAACACCCCCACCCCCTCACCCCTAACATCCCCTCCCCCCACCCCTAACATCCCCCCACCCACCCTGGACAGCAACCCCTCTTCCAGGACATCCCCCCCTCACCCCGGATAGCCCCCACCCCTCGAACACCCCCTAACCTCGGATAGCCCCCACCCCTTGGACAACCCCCCCCCCCCCACCTCAGACATCCCCCACCCACCGGACAGCCCCTACACCACCCAGACAACACCTCCCACCCCCGACCTGACAGTTCCCCCACCCCCCGGATAGCCCCCCCACCCCAGAAAGCCCCGCAACCCCCGCAAAGCCCCCACCCCCTAAAGCCCCCACCCCACCCCACCCCCAGGTATCCCCCCTCACCCTGGACAGCCCCCCAACACCCTGGTAGCCCCCCCTCACCCTGGACAACCCCCCAACCCCCAGACACCCCCTCACCCTGGACATCCCCCGCCCCCCTCACTCCGACACCCCCCCCATCCCGGACAACCCCCCACCCCACAAACAGCCCCCCTCACCCCCCTGAACAGCCCCCCTCACCCCCCTCATTCCCAGAGGGTTCATTGTAATTTCACAAATTCAATCATTTGAAATTACATAGAAAAAATTAAATAGTTCAATAAATTTCATTAAAATCATTTTATTTCTTTATTTGAATAAAAAATGGAGAAAAAGTCTCAATTTCACCAATTCATTATTTAAATATTCTTTGAAAATAAATCTAAACAGTCATGGAATTGAGTAATTCATAAAAAGTTGAAATATGTCAAAATTATAGTCATCAAATTCATGACTTTTTCTATTCAATTAGAATAGGATTAAATAATATTTCACAAGTAATTTCAAGGAAAACATTCATAGAAATTTTGTTAAAAATCAATAAACACATATAAATGAATTCATAAGTAACAATTAATTAAAAGATGAAGAAAAAGAATAAAAAAACATACTTAGAAAATATGGAATCCATCCACAATGGATCTAAGATGTGTCAACTTTGATGGAGGGATAAAGATTTAATTAATTAAATGGATCCAATGGGATTGTGAAAATCTAGGATAAATCAAAACAGAAAAAAAGGGATACACATCAAAATCAAAACACAAAACTAAAATATTAGATGAATACCAATAATAATAAGGTAACACTTATAGATTTTAAGTGTAGAAAGAAGAAAATACATGATTTTAGATAGATCTGATGAAGATTTAGCTATTCAGATGGTGGAAGTCGGGCGAGGATGGCATGCTGCTACAAATTCAGTTCTGTTCGCAAATGAGGAGGGGCTGCTAATTGGGGCAAACTTTTCCCAACAGTTTTTAAAAATTGTTAGGAAATAGTTCCTATACAAAAACTTTATATAAAACTGTTGGTAAAATCCCCTAAAAACAAGATTTTTCCAACGGTTCTACAGAACCTTTGGTAAAGTCTCCTACAAGAAATCGTTTCCCAATGTTTCTCTAGAACCGTTGGTAAAGGCTCCTACAAATAGGCCTATACCAATGGTTTTGTTAAACCATTGGTATAGCCTCCCTTTAACAACAATTTTTTTAAACTTTTGGGATAAATGCATTGAGAAAAAATCTATTTCTAGTAGAGATAACAACCAATATAATTTAACAAGACCCAAGAACCATAACATAATCTTAACACATAAAACAAGTATAAAGGAAAAAAATTACATTTACTCTTTCAAAACAAATTTCATTTATTTTAATGCCACACACTCATAAATAAAGAAATGTTATTTGAAAATAAATTTGAAAACATGTAAAGTAAACATAAAAACATTAGAGAGGCATAAATAAAGAAATTCATTTCAAGACATATTTGTTAAAAAACTTTTCAAGTTATTGGAATAATCAATTAATTTTAAAAACATAATTAAAAATTTAAAAAATAATTTTTGAATCATAGTGTACCATACCACATTGAAAATTTTGAATGAAATTTACATTTTAAAACATTAATTTCCATGTATATTCAATCTTAAACCCATTTTGAAAACATGGAATTTATGGGGAAATATTTAGAATAATAAATCATAAAAATTTTAAAATGTTTTTTTAGTTAAATAGTCTTTACCAAATAAGAATGACATGAATAAAAATCATTATATATTAACACAAAAATTAAATTAAATATATTTATAATATATTAATTCATTATATTACATGACTAAATGGGTATATATACATCTTTATGAAAATAAAGGTGCATAACATCACGGTCTACCTCAATAAAAGGTGATTGAGACAAAATCCCTTACAAAGATAATTTTGTTAATAAAATTATTTAATTATGTGTATTCAATATAAATACACATAATAAAAGTATTAATAAAATATAATATATTCATAATTCATTTCACACATAGTAGTTTAATGAAATAATCAAGAAGTATATGTTTACACAAAATAATGGAAATTGGGTTAATAAGATCCCTTACATTGTTCGTATCATTGACGTAAAAATTTATCAATGGGATAATTTCTTTTTAGAAAATTATATCCTCATAAAAATAATTGGAAATAAAAAAATAAATAACTAAATATTGATTCTAGAAATAATCTTGGAATAATATAATCAAAAAAATATGTGTAAAACCCAATGAGTTGAAATTGAGTTTAGAAATTCCCTTACCCTGAGTCGGAATCATCTTGTATAATCCTTATATTCTGGAATAATAAACATAGGTTAATTTTTACCATATAGATAAAAAATTATAATATTATTATCCCTTTTATATCACTTATTACAATGTTATAATAATTACATAATTATTTATGTTCATAGGGGATTTTTTGTCGATATTTGATACATGAGTCGAAAATGAACTTTTTTGTGATGTTAATTGCCCTTATGGTCATAATTACCGAATATACCAAATAAATACATGATATAAATATTTTATATACTATTTATATGTATATATATATTTATAACAATCCATGAATACGAACTACAAACACCATTTATGGAGATGGTAGGTCATATGTACGTATGAATGCTATTTAAATTTTTCTTGTAGTATTTAAAGAGTGAAATTAAATGAAATGTATATAAATATGTAAACATATATAATATAATCAATGTATAATAAATATTTCATATATATCATATATGTTTAATAAAACAATCCTCAATACATTCCATTTTATGTGTGAATGAATCACATCATTTTGAGGAGGCGGTAATCCACACGTCCCCAAATAGCGTTTTCATATAAAAACAATATGGAAAGCATGAATATATGATTAATATAACATATAAATAATATTTAATAGGTTATAATATAAATATTAAAATATTATTTTACCGAATTAATGTTTTTAGGACCACCCAGGAAGGTGGTAATAGAAAAATAACAAAAATATAATTCACAGAGGTGATTAACTAGAATAACTTGGACACCAATTTAATTTATTTGAATAATAGGAGGTGAGAAATGAAATGGATATGATATATTAAATCAGAAACATAAAAATCCATTATATAAGTTATTATGTAGTAATAATTCATTTATGGATGAAGGAGGTGGGGTTAAAGTGGAAGAAGAAAATAAATTAAGAGAGTAACTTTAAGAAAATCAGCTCTTGAATATCCCCTCCATGAAAGAACCTTGAGGTCCGTGGATTTGATCTTTTAGTGAAACCTGAAGCACCAATAAGTGTGGATAGGGAGTAATAGATGTTTGTTAAAATATTTTAGGAGCTAAAATAATTTTCATGTCGAAATACGGTGGTTGATAGATGGTAATTATACTTGGGGAGAGGTGGGTTCAAGTTATTAATTTATAGATTAATTTATATTAAAAGACAACCATATATAGGTGGAATTAAATTACAAAAAATTGGATGGTAATTAATGTTTTATATTCTGTTTAGGATTGAGATAATCTTAAAAAAACAATTAAATTTTGTTGTTTTTAGTTGTTTAATCTAATAACTTTTAACTTTTTCCCCTGTCAAAATTTTATTTTTACTACGGTAGATAATATTTTTACCATTGTAATTTTTTATACCTAAAAATTAAATTGACCTTAAAACATAATTTTTAACTTCTTCTTACAAGTATGGAATAAATTTTATCTTATTAAATTCACATAATTGGTAAAATTTCAATTAAAATTAATTCTAGAAAAAAGTGGGTTTTAAAAGTGAAAAATTCAAAAGTTTGAAATGTTGTTATATTTAATTTAAATTTGAAATTGATTCCCATGGCCAAAAATATATTAAATATTATATAATTGTATAAATATACATTAAAATCAATTAAATGTTTAATCTTTCAATATAAAAAAGTATATAAAACAACTGTTTTTAATTAAAATGTAGTATTTTTCACTATTGACTAAAATATGAATGTTATCAGAAAAATAACAAAAATTTATCAAAAATAAATTTTGTCAGCCCGATTCCAAATAATAATATTTTTTTTCAAATAAATAATATAATGGTGTCAAAAAAATATATTTAAAATAGGTTCTTCATCAAATGGTGGTAAAACTACCGATTAAAAATATTAGAGATTGTATGCATAAAATAAGATTTATTATTATTTAATGTCTATAAAATTTATTAGAAGAATGTAAAAAATGTATAATAAAATTTTGTAAACGTACTACAGTTTCTTCTATTAATTCCTATTGGAAAAATGGCTAGACTATAACTATCATTTCAAATAATAATACTAATAATGTATTACTTTTCACTATATCTCCATCTTGTGTGAAACAAAAGATTTTGGAGAAACTCATTGTTGTTTGTCGGGTTCTCTATCACACATAGTGTCCACATTAAACTAAAATTAATATATAATTCATAAATTTTAAAAGGAATGAAAATGTATTATTCTATTATTACATGTTATGTTACATTCTCCCCCCACCCCTTGGAAATTGCATCCTTGTAATTTTAATTTGGGGTTGGAAACTAAGGTTTTACTTTTCAAAATTAAGTTATCAAAAAACCACATTGGAAAAAGTGGCAATATCACTTATACTTTAAAATAAATAATGTGAAGGAAAAAAGGTCACTCGTGATAACACATACAAGGATTTCATGTAAGTAAACATGGATATGGAATAAAAACTGACTGCTTAGTTCTAATGAAGATTTATAGAAATCATGATCAAGAGAAAGTGATAAATTACAAAACCATTAACTTGTGATTAGTTAAATGGTATTTGATTTTACATTAGGAAAAGTGAATAGAGAATGTTTTTATTTTATGATCCTTTTTATAATGTTTAGTAATAATTTTACAACATAGAATATGAACATGAAGAAATATACTTTCTTTATATGTATAATTTCATCCATTAATTGAATTCCACCCCAAACTCATTATTTCTCCATATGATTAGTATTTAAGATGATTTTTTCACTCCTGAAAAATTATAATAAACTTCTAAAAACTCATATCAATAAGAAAATGCTAACTCTCTATTTCTTGAACCAATAAACATTAACTAAAACAAAAATTATTTGTAAAATATTAGATAATTCCCCCCAAAAATAATACTCATTTTAAGGACAAGGACAACTTTTAATCTCTGAAACAAAATAACTATATCAAATGTTTATAATAGACCATTCGAAAAATAATTGTCCATAAAACTCCTCAAAATAATCCATTCAAATATTGAAACACAAAATTTAGAATAATTGGATGACATATTTTTCATAGATAAATTTTAACATTTATCATTAAATATCATCATCCACTCTTAATGTCTCATACAAAAAAATTGAATAACCTAGTCCCATATTACTTATGATAGGTAAGTCATATATATAAATAACCTAAATCACCACATCTCTACAATTAGAAACATAGATTATTCTAATATATAGTTAAACAATTGCTCCTCAATTCAAATACCATAGTATTTTATTTTCCTTAATCATATAAAGTCACCAAAAACAGTGAACATCTTCCAAAATAACAATTACCAGTTAATCACTAAATCATTTTCTAATCTAATAGTTATCTATTAAATAAAATATATGTCTTTAAAATAATATTATTCTTAATCTACAAAATCACTTAAGTAAAAATAATATTTCATACTAACTAAGGATTTCAAGTAGTAATGTGGTTGGTGATAAAACCTTATCTCACTTTGGTTGTGGGTTAGATTCCTACATCCTTTTCCAAGGCGATGGGTTGTCACACGGTCTTCCCTTGTTGTGGATCTCTATGGAATCGCGTGGATTTGTGGTCTTCTCTTGCTGTGGAGCTTTTCTTTGGGATTCGATTGTTGCTGGTTCAGATCTGCGGGTGTAAGAACGGTCCCTGTCGACGGAATACTCTTCGGAGTGCTCCCAGGTTCGTTCTCGGCAGCTCGCCGGTGACCTGCGGTGAGCTTCTCAGCGTCTGATGGTCGTTCTCTTGTGTCGGCGTGCTTGGGGTCCTGGCCTTCCTCAGGTGAGTGTGGTGGGTTACTTCAGTTCTGAAGCGGCCGTTTTGGTTGGTGGCAGCGGGATCGTCAGATTCAGGGTGTGGCTTGTACGGTTGGGTGGCTGTTGGGTTTTTGACCCTTCGGTAATGGCGTTGAAGTTGAAGATGGTGATGGTGTCAGTGGTTGGCTCTCACCGGTGATGATGTTGAAGGTGTGAGAATGTTTGACCCCGTTGTGTTTCCACCAGTGGTGATTACGTGGTGTTGTTGGAGGGACGTTGGCATTGTAGTGTCGACGGATGCCGGAGAAGGCGATGCGGTCTCGCGGCTCGCGATGAGGCATGATCCCGTCGCTGGTGAAGGGTGGTGCGTGACGGTGGCTCAGACTGTCATGTGGCCTTCTTTTGGCATGCGGACTGACGACGGGGACTGATGTGGTAGGTGCGTGGCACGAGGCCTGTCAGCGCAGACGTTGACGCTAGGGTCGCGGCTCGAGGCGAATGGTGGTGAATTTGATTTTGTATTTGGAATTTGAAATGGGGCTCGGCTTTGGATGTTGTGAAGTATTTTTCTGGATGTGAGGAGTTGATGTATGGGTACTGGAAACCCCTTAAACCGGTCATATGAAAATGAAAAAAAAAATGATTTGCAGGAAGGACATAACAAACCTCAAGGTTACACATACTAGATAAATTATTCCATTGTAATCCCATTATCAAAAGGGAATTAATACTTTTAAACATTTTATCATTCATGATCTAACAAAAATATTAAATCCCATATATTTAGTTTTATGAATCATTTATAATTCTTAATATTCCATTGACAACAATTTTCCATCTAATTTCTTAATACTTATTTCCATCAAATTAAAACATTAATCATGTCTATATATTCAATAATTTCAAAACATGATTGAAGAAATAAATCATAACTATCATTTATCACTTTCAGTTTCCTCATCTTTAATTGAAACGGAATTAGGTATTGCTACAAATATATTTTTATGGTCCTATTGATTCCATTCCTGAACCTTCTTCATAGGATGTCTACAAGAATATTGACTATACTCTCTAAATATATAACTTTCAATTGATAACCCAGAAATAACTTCTTTCCCTTTCATGGATTCAACTAAGCACTTCCATTTTCCATGGCTTGTTATTGCTTTATGACCTACATTACCACATCTATAACACACTCCCATACCATTAAAAAATTTATAGGTGTTTCATTCCATATCCTTGACACATATTTTGATGAATACTCTTACCTATATAATCATTATTACCTAAACATCCACAAGGTTTTGTTTCTCTCATATATGATGCATCAGAAAGTTGACCAAGGTTTAATTGGTAAATAATTACTCTTTATAGTTGGTTTAGAATAACCAGGAGATTCGTCATTTCATATCCAATTTCATTTAGTTTCTAATTTATAGAACCAACAAATTTTCTTTCACATCCATTGATACTTTTGTGCCTGGTGGATCCAACCATTTATTAAAATAAAAATGGTTTGAGTGAGTATATCAAAAAATCATCATATGAATAAGATAAACACTATGATATACATACTCATGTTATATTAAAATAATTGAATTTTTCTAAAATAATTATGAATCTTTCTATTATGCTTACCATTGTGGTTATATATAACTTCTAGATTATGCTTATATATCAACTGAACCTTTAATGTTATCTAAACCTCCATTTGTTACCAACTATAAAGACCTATCCTTAAACCATTCATATTCTTGATTTATGAAATGAATTCACATTGAGTATGATTTTAGGATTTTCAATGTAGAAAGGTCTATATGCTACACATTTTTTCATAATCTAAAAAATTATAAAATAAAAAAATGATTTCCTTTCTAGATAAAAATTTTATAGACTTCTTATTTTCTCTTAACCATAATTAAACCCTACGGAAAGAATTTCAAAAACGTGGTATGAAAACAAAAATCTTAGTAAGGTATTTAAAAAATAGAATGAAACAATTAGTCCATAAAAACATTACCCCAAATACAATTTTATCACACAGAAAATGATAACTATGTAACATACCTCCTGAAATCATAATATTCCTGAAAACATTAATAGCAATAATAAATCATAAAGGTAACATGTGGCATCCATATCATACATAAATTGTAGCTTTGATAGCTATATAGGGAGCAACCTTCATGGTTATATTTTGAATACCCATTTTAGTATATTACCTCCATATCTTAGGAGAAACCATATTGTTTAACATAGACTCATTACTCAATTTATTGGAGGGATATCATTGTATCAGCCACCCTCGATTTATCATGGAACCACCTGTATACTTAATCAATTCCCAAGAACTATAACATAATCATAACACATAAAACAAGCATAAAGGAAAAAACATTTCCACTTTCAAAACTAATTTTATTTCATACGAAGCCACACACTCATAAATGAAAAAAAAATTATAATTAATGTGTAAACTTGTAAAGTAAACATCAAACCATTAATGTGACTTAAAATAGAGAAATTCAGTTCTGTAAATATTTGTTAAAAAAATATTTAATGTTATTGGAATATTCAATCCATTTATAAAACATAATTAAAACATTTAAAAATGATATTTTTGAATAAATGTTTCCCATAAAACCTAAATTTTTTTGAAATTAATTTTAATTTTAAAACATTAATTTCCATATAAATAAAAAATTAAAACTATTTTGAAAATATGTACATTAATGATAAATATTTAGAAGAATATATCTTAAATCCTTTAAAATATTGTTTTGATAACGAGTCCCATAAAATTTGGGATACACAAGAATAAAAATAATTAGAGATTGACATTAAAAAAATCATTACATATCATGAGAATAAATCAATTAATGATATAAAATGATTAAATAGTTATATATGCAGCATATTTGTTAATAAAGGTGTATAAAATCACGATATGCCTCAATGAAAGGAAATTTAGCCGAATTCTCTTACAAAGATCATTTTGTTTATAAAATAGATAAATTATGTGTTCTCAATATAAAACCATTTTAAAAAAGTAGAAATAAAAGATAATATATTCATAATCCATTTCCCATATAAGAGGTGAACGACATAATCAAGAATTTGATGTTTAACCCAAAGAATGGAAATTGGGTTTGGAAGTTACCTTACAATGTTCCTATCAATGAGGTAAGAATTTATCAATGGAGTGATTAGGTGTAAAAAAATAATATCCACATAATGGGAAGTGTAAATTACTACATAAATAAATAAATTGTCATTCCACACATAATCATGCCACGATATAATCAACAATGTATGAGAAAACCCCAATGAGTCAAAATTCATATCAGAAATTCCCATACTATGAGTCTGAATCATCACGTACAATTATTATATTCTTGATTAATAAATTGAGGATAATTTATAAATTCTTTAGATAATTTTTCAATTTTATTACTCCTTTAATATCACTTATTACCATGTTATAAAAATTACTTAATTATTTAAGTTCATATGAGACGTTTTTTCGATATTCGGTACCTAAGTTGAAAATAAACATGTTTATGATAAGTACAACATATCCATAATATTAAACATGGTATAAATAACTTATATATTAATTATATAATTATTTAAAATAAAAATTTATGAAAAACTAAAAAACACCACTCATAGAGACAATGGGTCGTACGTACGTATAAACAGTGTGTTAATTTTTCCTATCATATTGAAAGAGTGAAATTAAATTTAATGTATGTAAATATTTATACATATATAATATCACTAAAATATATTTAATGTGTCTTTTATATCATATATTTTTACTAAAATAGTCTTTAATATATTCCATGTGATGTGTGAATGAATCAATCATTTTGAGGAGGCAGTATTCTACATGTCCCCAAACAATGTTATCGTATACCAAAAGTATGGCAATAAAGAATGTATATTTAATATAAATAATACATTATATTAAATAGGTTATAATATAAATATTAAAATATTATTTTACTAGAATAATTGTTTTAAGACTATCCATGAAGGCGGTAATGGAAAAAGAACAAAAAACATTATTTTTTGAGGCGATGAACTGGCATAACTTGGACAACAATTTCATTTATTTCAATAAGAGGAGGTGAGAAATGAAATGGATATGAGATATTACATTATGAACATAAGAATCTAGTATGTTCATGATTATTGAGTAATCTTCTATTTTTGGATCATGGTGGTGATTAGAATGTATAAAAGGAAAATAATTTAATAGAGCTACTTTGAGAAAATTGCCTCTTGAATATTTAATCCTTAAAAGACCCTTGAGAACCATGGATTTGATATTTTGATGAGGCCATAATAACATGGATGTGGGTAGAGTTATTTTATGAGGTTTGAAAAGATATTTGAGGATATATAATGTTTTTTTGGTCAATATAGGGTGGTTGAGAGGAGGTATTTATACATGAGGAGTGGTGGGTTCAAGTGATTGATTCAATGATTATTTTATATTAAAAGCCAACCATATAGATGTAGCAATAAATTTTATGAAATTGGATTTTAATTAATGTCGTATAGTCTATTTAGGGTCTATAAACTTTTCAACCAACCATTAAATGATGTAGTCTTTATATTTTTTAAAATTTTAACATTTAACTTTAACCCTTGTCAAAATTTTACTTTTACTACGGTAAATAATATGTTTAGCATGGTAAATTGTTTTACCAAAAAATTAAATTCCCTATAAAACCTAATATTTACATTATTATTCTAAATATTGAATCCATTTTATCTAATTTAATTTGCAGAATTGGGAATATTTTTTTAAAATTTAATTCTGCAAACAAAAGAAAAAAGTGGGTTATTAAGTGAAACTTTCAAAAGATTGAAATTTTTTCAATCTAATTTCAATTTGAAAATGATTTAAATGATAAATTTTAGATTAAATTATGCTAAAATAGTCTAAATATAATTTAAAATTTATTAAAATTATAATATATCAATGAAAATAATTGATACAAAAAACTATTTTTAATTAAAAGGCAGTATTTTCACTATTCACTAAAATATGTAAGTTATCAGAAAAATACCAAAAACATATACAAACTAAAATTTAATGCCCCAAATACAAATAAAAAGTATCTTTTTTAAAATATAACATATAAATGTGTCAAAAAATATTTAAAATGGGTTCGCCATCAAAAGGTGTTAAAACTCCCATTCGAAAATAATAGAGCTTTTAGGCCTAAAATTTGATTTATTCTTATTTTATGTCTCTAACACTTATTATAAGAAAGTGAAAAAATTTAATAAACAAGACTTAACATAATATAGTTTTTTATATTCATTCCCAATAATACAATTACTATGTAACAACTATCATTTAAAATAATAATAATAATATTATATTATTTCATGATATATATCAGTATTGTGTGAAAAAGTAGATTTTGGAGAAAACCATTGTTGTGATTTGCGTACATTATCCCACATAGTATCCCATTAAAACTGAAATTAATATATAATTTATAAATATTAATAGATATGAAAAATTATTATTCTATAATTACCTGGGATGTTAGATTGATAGTCATGAAGATATTTTTGGATGTGGCGTATTGTTTGAGATGGATATTGGAGATCCTCATTGGTCTCATGGTCTATATGATAAAACTGATAAAATATAGTTTCCACTAGCTAGGTCAAAGGATAAATCAAATGGAGGAAGGAAAAACAAATATCCCACTTCTCAAAAGTATGGGAAGAAGTATCCTAGAAACTTTCTGATAGGAACTGCGTGATGTATCAAATATAGAAAATATGGGCATTATGAAAATCAATGTCTATGATAAATTAAGAAAACCAATAATGAAGAGGATGAATAGATGGTCAAATCAACACTCACTCTATGGTTCATTGTTTCAACAACAAATAATATTTTAATTATGAACACAAATTCCCAAAGACAAGTGTTGTTATTGATAATCGATGACAACAACCTCCAAGGCGAATAAAACACAGAATTTAATATGTTATCACCACTATAAAGGTGGTTCCAAAAAAGGATGTGGATAAAGGTATACTATTTATTCATTGATGAATATTTAACATAGTTTTTTATTCTTGTTCTACATCACCAAAAAATAATAATTTTATAAAATAAATCACATTGAGGAAAAGTGAGAAGAAACAAACAGACAATGCCACCACAAGGAGGAATTTGAGAGCTAGAAAAATAACCATATCAAAGACTAGGACCGACAAAAAACACCACAAAACAACCCTTGAAAACAGAAACCAAAAACTAAAAAACAAAAATGGGATTACCAAGGAACACTACCTAGGGCCTACCCACCCAAAACCACTAGAATACATCATGTACCAATATCACTCCCCACCATAAACTATGTCCACATCGAATACACTGTACATGTCATTTTTTCACTGGGTCATAGTGCCAATGTAGCACTAGGGACTACCCATCCATGTAACCCACCATGTTGGGAGATGGAAATCCAGACCACCAGATCCCAGTCACCATCCATTAAATTCCCCACACATTACACAACCAAAATGATGTAAGCAGTAGAACCACCAAAAATCTAGACACCTTTGCAAAAAACTACAATAAACAACACTAGGGCCCATCCAAAACCACAAAAATAATCATCATACCTAGAAATAACCTCACTACAATGAGAAGGAAAAAACAGTGCTCTAAATATTGAAAGCAATGATAGGATCCAACAGTAGGGAAAAATTAATAAAAAGGATATCTATATAGAAACATTACTGGATATCGAACAAGGGCAAGGGATTCGTTGCCAGATCGCCAAAACATGGAATTATAGGACCGATGAAAAGAGGCATCCCATGCTGAGGATCCCATATAAGGTGAATTTGTTTAATGTGTGAAGGCCTGGGAAATTATTTTATCAGAGGAGGTTGAACGACCATTCATCGACAGAGCTCTAGAGGCATTTCCAGTCCTTGAAACCATGGGATGGTTGATTCCACACCTCTCCAACACCACAAAGCCCTACTCCCAACCATTCCATGCCCATGAATGGAAGGAGGATAACAGGGGTAGAAAAACACTCAACACCAAGAGAATCTCCTATATCGATTCCCCTTACAAGGCCATCCAATAACTTGGTCATAACACCGGGTTCAATACATTATTTCATATCATGCCATTTATGTAAAATAATTCAAGCAGTATCTAAAAAATCAAGTCTTGATATATCTAAGAAAATAGAAAATATATCAATTATTTCATCCCTTGTATATAATTCCTCCCTAGTCAGTGTTTTCAGATTGGATCTCCCATAAAATCTCATCTTTCTTCCTTTAGTGTAGTTTAATGATATATTGAAAATATATTAGGTATCCTTATATAAATTCATCATCAGCTATTGAGAGAGGGAGATCACTCTTCATATCCAAAGTCATGCATTGATTCTATACAAGTATAATTATGAGGATGAAACTCTCATACAATATTTTTTCAAGCTTTTATATTATTTCTTACCAGTATGAACATCTAAATCAAATGACTGTGATAATGGATAGAATCATGCATGAAGAATTTCCAATTATAAAGGATATTTGTTGCAATGAGTATCTTAAGAAGGGGGCTGAATTAAGGACCCAATAATTTTTTTATTGAAATATTTTTAAATAAAACCCCCCAATTAAATAGAAAATCTTAGTTAATAAATATCGATTATTTATATAAGTTTTTATACATTAAACGATTTCCCAAAAAATTATTATTTCTTAGTTAAAACTATATTTGAAAATTACATTTACTTTTGAAATAAATTAAATTAATAAAAACCTTATATAAACAATTATTAACTATAACTAATAAATTAAAGGTTTTATTTATTGTATAAAAAAAGAACCATTTTATAATCATTGAAATAAAACAAAACAAAATTCACTATTTAGTAAATACAAGAGGTCCAGTCTAAAGATAAGACCTAATCCTATCCAATTGTAAATCGTCTTCTTCCAAAAATATTTCACAAAATAATCTTGATCTGCAACTAGGATCAGTGTACAATAAAAACTAACAAGATATAAAGGTCACGTAGGGACCTCTTCCACAATATCCATGGGTATAAATCAAACACAGGCCACATAAGTACCTCTTCCACAACATGTGGGAAAAACTTGTAATGGAATTAAAGAATATATTTAGTATATTCTAGTTAAAGTAAAGGATACAATGTCTGTGTGTCTCGAATATATACACTAATTCACACACTCTTAAAAATATGAAGACAATAGATAGATAGATAAATTAATTATGTACAAAAGTTAGGGTTGCTCTCCCTCGTGTGCTCTAAAACATGGGTCTCCTTGTATATATCTTAAACAAGATCTTGAGTTAGGTCTCGGAAAATCGATGTAAAATAACGTGTCATAATATCTCTTATCTATGACTATAAGAAGGTTAGTAGATGCTCAATACATTCTAGACACATACTTTTTATCATATGTAATGATTATTCATGTAAGGCACACTTCACCGCACTCTCTTGTTTTGAAATAAAGTTTCATCTCTCCTCATTTTTATATGTATATATCTATGTGTCTCTATATCTATTTATATAAGTTATTGTATTCACATGATTGATTCGTATTATTATTTAATCAGTATCATGAATGAAGAATCATCTAGATCCTCAACTCCTCATACTAGACAACTAACATAGACATTAATGAAATTCTATAATAGTTTAAGAAAAATCATTTAAA
Organism: Viscum album; assembly: GCA_963277665.1. Classification (NCBI taxonomy): domain Eukaryota; kingdom Viridiplantae; phylum Streptophyta; class Magnoliopsida; order Santalales; family Viscaceae; genus Viscum; species Viscum album. The sequence continues at coordinate 829,934,718 of OY728159.1, read as the reverse complement.
AAATATCATTAGTACATTCTATAAAATATTTATTAAAACTTTTTATTGAAATAAATATAAATAATGATTTTGACTCTTTGGAATGGTGGGACAAGTCTTGTAGTGACTTAGGCTGGCAGTGAGTCAGGCCAATGGTGACTCATCTCAGTGGTGACTTGTCTCAATCATGATTAATCTCATCACTTTTAAAAATTTCCTAGTGGTATGTAGATTCTGACGATATAGAATATTCAATGGTGAATTATCTCTGATGGTAGGTCTTTTCAAGACTTCCAAATTTTCATCCTAATGGAAACTCATCTATAAATATTGGTGCTTTTAACACATGGAAAAATTCTATGGCCCAATGGTGTGTAGAGTCTGACAGTGGGTATATCCATATATTTCTAAAAACCATTCTGGGGGTGAGTAAAGTCTGATGGTGACTCTTACCATAATTTTTCCCAAAAAAATCCAATTATCCTTACATTATAAAATGATATCATAAATCATAAAAGTCACCAATATCATAATATAAATTATTTTCTGAACATTAAAATATTATTTTAAACAATACCTTCCTTTTTATGATCAAAAATAATTCCATTTCATAAACCATGTATAGAATAAACTGAGGTTTATAATACATCATATTTTGATCATAATTTTATCAAAGGTATTAGAATAATGAGCAGTATTAGTTGAAGTTAAAAAATAAAATAGGGTGTAAATTGAATAAAATAAACACAGATGGTGTCAAAATAAATATCATTATCACATATATCAAAAAAATTATGGTTTTAACAGAGTATCCAATGTATCCAATAAACATTTTAAAACACTATAAAGGATGGTATTGAAGAAAAGAACCTATAAAAAGAATATTGAAATTACATTGATTTATTCTCCACCATTTGGGATTACCAAAAACTGAATGTAAAATATAAAAAACAATAAAATAAAATATAAATATAAATATAATTTCCCTTAATAAAATAGTATATATACAACCAAAAATAGAAAAAATATATACCAAAATCCCAATCAATGAAAAAAATTATAATATAAAATATTTCATGATTAGTGGTAGGAACAAGTGGATAATTTACCTTTCCTTTATTATAATCCAAAGTTTCAATATCATTGGCTAAGGTAACTATAGGCATGGTTGTAGGAATTGAAAGTAGAGAAGGAGTTTATATGAAGGTGATTTTTTGGTGATGTTAGAAAGCCTCTTTTGGAGTCTAGATAAAATTATTAAATGAACAGGTAAGGAACTATTGGGATCTTTAGTTATAATGGGTGTGAATAACTCTGGCGCAAAAACTAGAGGGGTGAGATGAGTAATAACTAAAATGGAATCCTGAGGCTCCATTATTGTTCCAAAAAAATTTATAATGTTTTTTACACAAGTTATGAAGTCCATGATTATATTCCCACCCCTTTCCATATAAATAAATAAATCATTTTCCTCTGCCATAAATAGCTTGATCATTAGAGTCATCACTTTCAGTTGGTTGAATTTTTCTTTAAAGGATTGAGAGACTAAAGGAATCATTATGTTCTCATAAACGAATTTGAAATAATATTTGATATCATGATTAGTAAAAATCATTGAGATATAATACTTTACTACCGTTTTAATTGTCTCTCAGTCAATTTTCATGTCCTTTATATACTCTCTAACCATCATATACACATGATCACTATTATACCGAATCCATTTCCCACATTCCTGAGGGAGGTATGGTGCATCACCTGAAACACCACAAAGCTCTTCTCTACCCACTATCTAGACCAACTCAACATCAAGAAGAGGGTGTAAAGAAATTTAATAAGAATCCATGGAATAATTTTTGTCCACCCTATCTAAAAATCAATCTATATTATAAGAAAATGAAGATATCAACTCATCTACTATATATCTAAAATAATCCATCCCATTTTCAGACCTCCTATTCACCTCCAATTCAAAATTTTGAAGCATCATTTTTGGATGAATATTCCATATCACAAGACAAATAAATTTATTTCCCATTTCTCACTATGATTTTTGAAAAAGGGAGATGAAATCTTAAAAACTCTATCAAGATACAAAAAAACAAAATTCTTAATGGAACCCAGGTCAACTTTGGTAACAACATCTACTAGTACAATTGAAATGATAGGTGTAGAAACTCTTTCAATGGTAGAAACGTTATCAGGATTATACATAGTAGGAAAACATGAATAAAAACTCTAAATCCACTTTATAGTATAAATTCAGTCTACCAATGATACGTTAGATTCTATGTATTCTCGAATAGTAGGTCCTCCCTACTTTGGTGGACTTTTACCATTATGAGAACTAGAGTAGTCAAGACCAAGTCTCACATATCCTAGTACCATACCCCATTACTCAAGAAATAAATCCATTAATATATTATAAGGTATACCATGAGACTTAACAAAAGAAGATTCAAAAACATTAGTCTCAAAAACTGTAGGTACAATACCCAACTGCTCAATAGATCTTTTCAAAAAAGCTATCTACATAGAAAGAGTTGGTTGAACCTCCATCTACTCACCGACTAACTAATAATCAATTGTCTTCATAGAAACAATTTATACATCTTTTGTACAAAAACTATTAACACCATCAAAAGTAGGATTAATGGGGCGATTGTCTAGGTTTGAGGTCCCCCCCTAATTAAATGCGTCCTTCACATCTTAAGTGGCTCTATCCATACCTTGAACTATGTTGGTTTTCTCTTAAGATATAGAGACAATGAAAAATACTACATAAGAAATATGTTCTCAAGGAATCTCAACATACTCAACACTAATGAGAGAACAATGACTAGTATGGTCAAAAACTCCATCATTTTAATGATTATGACCATACTCACAATTTTTTTCCATTTCCATTTTATTTCCTTCATCATTTCCATTTACATTTCCATTTTCATCTTCATATTCTCACCCTTCTTCTTATTTTTTATTTTTTCCATTCTCTTAAATTATTTTTCCTATATTGAACAAAGAAGATCATTTATATTTATCTTCCCCAAAAACTTTTATTTATTTTTTCTAACATCCTCCTCTTAAAAGAGTATCTCAAAAAGGGATAGATCTAGGTGGGAAAGGAGAACCATATATAATGGAAAGATAAATCTGATTCAAGTATGGGTCACTACCTTATTTCAATAAAATTACCTTTTCCTAATCTCTTTAAGCAAAAAAATCCTCTATTTCACCATCTGAATACTCAACCACCTCATCTAGATTTAATCCAAAATCCAAAATATTCCTCAATATAATTTGATGATAAACTTTATTTAAGTATTTATAAAACCTTTCATCATCATCAATACAATATTCCTCTTCCATGTATAGCAGTTTATATTCATTCATTTACAAATGACCTTGGTAATAAAAAAAACTCCATATTTAACACCATTTTATTATACTTCACTAAATAATCCCTTTTCCATTAACATTGATCAAAATAACATGGTAAGTTATGAATTTTTACCTTGGAGATGGATTGAACATTTTTATCATAAGAGTCATTAGATATCTAATGTGATAAATCTCTTATACTCTCTTAATTATGTAAATGAGATAAAAATATTTATACCTCATTATATAAAAATAACCATTCCTTGGTCATATAATATATTGGATAAAATTTTAAATAATGTTACATTCACCATCAACCCCAATAGTATCTATCCTTCTTATTATCCAATCTCTAATGAAATCTTCCAAATAATCCTCAAAGACAAATTTTTCACTATCACTGAAAAAAGTTCCTTCATTTTCAATTGAAACACCTCAATTAGGTACTTTCAGATACATTTCCAATTTTTTTGAATAGAAAAAAACTTTTTGGAATTCATACTTCTTAGTACCCTGTCTTAATCATCCTCAAAAATGAATTCGACATACTCACAAAACTAGTTCACTAACATTTGATATAAGGGAAACACTTTATAATAAAACCATTATAACAATCCTTGGTCTTGTATAAATATATGAAATATTTAATTTTCTTACATCAACCATTAATCATAAACTTATATTTTTATCACCACTTTACACAAAAAAATTTGGGTTCAATGTCTCAACACCAACTAGATGGATTGACTGTTCTTGCTGTTTCATTTAAGAAAATGACTCATATAGACAAGATATTTCATCTCAATTTGATCTGATCCTAGAGATCAGATTTTAGTGTTTTGTAAAATATGAGGGATGTATGAAAGTTGGGAGAGAAGGGTTATGAAAAGTCTCGAGAGAACCACACATGGTAGTGAGCGTTAAAATTTGACAAATGTATAATTTATATCATTTAAGAGTTTGGTAATTTTAAAATGAAAAATGAAAGAATATTGGAATCAAATTAAATAAATAATATATAAAAATAATATATATCATTAGTTGAAAAACCAATGGTAGGTAAACACAATGGTCGGTAAAATTAAATTGGTGGGTAAAACTCAAAATGTGGGTGAAACTCTAATGGTGGGAAAACTCCAATGATGAGTAAAACTCCAACAGTGGGTAAAACTCCAATTATGGGTAAAACTCCAATAGTGGATACACCTCCAACGGAGAATCCCATAAAATTAAACTAAACTAAAGTTAATAAGGTGTAATTCATGTTTTACTTTGTTCATTCTCTCAGAATTCAAAGGCATTGTAAAAATATCAGAAAGCTATAATTTAATACCAATGTATTCAAGAGTTATATCACCCTTTTGAAATTATCTCTCAAGAAGTTACTCCTTACATCAACGTGTTTTTATGATTGAGTGATACACAGGGTTAATAGAAATTGTTATAGAACTTATGTTATCATATTTTATAGGTACATGTACTAATTGATATCCATAGTCTAGTAAAGTTTCTTTCATCTAAAAAATTTGAACACTGCAGATACCTGCTTTTATGTATTTCTATTCAATGGTAGATAGTGAAATATAATTTTCTATCTTACTAAACCTTGATACTAGAGACATTCTTAAATGGAGGTATGTACAGAGGTTCATTTTCAATCTATTTTGCGACCACCAAAATTAGCATTTAGCTAAATAAATAGCTCAAATTAATGTCCTATCAGGTAGAATAATCCTAAATTCATTGTATAATTTTGGTTTTTGAAAATACATTTTATAGAAAGTAATTGTGAAACTTTTGGGTTTTATTAAAAATGAGCACACATATAAACAATAAACATAATGTAAGGTCAATTAAAATTTATGTAAAGAGGATATCAAATCATACATCTTTAACTATATTGATCCACTAATTTTCCAGCTTCATCGGGAACTAATTTAAAGGCGGTACTCATAGGATTTTTTCTCTCTTTGTGCAACAAAAACTAAAAAAATTAAATGTCACTTATTATTTTTCCTTTGTTTTAATATAATTAATCATTTATATTAAAAAGTATGAAAACCAAGAATGAATTTTATTTCACCCATTAATGTCATTCTAAATTCATTATTCATCATTTTTGAAAAATTACTACAAAAATAATTTTTAGAAGATCAAAAAAATAATATCATCTACATAAATTTGAATGACTAAAACATATTTTGTAATTATCTATATAAATAGGGTTGGATAAGATATAAATTTTGAAACTCCTTTTGAAAAAATAAATGAGATGAGCATATCATTCCAAGATTTCAAGGGCTTTTTTATAATATAGAATGATTTTGTGAACAGGAAATTTTTTTGGAAATTTGGGATTTTGGAATCCATGGGTTGTTCAACAAAAACTACCTCAATTATATTCCCATATAAGAAATAACTTTTGATATCTATTTTATATAGCTTTAAATATATATGTTCTGCATGGGAAATAAGTATTTTAATTCCTTTAAGTATGGATACTATTTGAAATATTTATTCATAGTCTATACCTTTATCTTTAATATATGCTTGCTAAACAAGTCTAGTCTTATATCTTGCAATTTTACATGATTTTTCAACCTTTCTTCTAAAAAACCATTAGTTCCTATAGTAAAGTTGAATTTGGGTTTTTCAATAAGTTCTGAAACTCTATTTATTTCAAATTGATAAATTTCGTCTTTCATATCCATTCCCGAGAATTCATCATTACTCATATCATTGAAATTCTTAGGTTCAAGATGTGACAAGAATACATTATGATTAACATGATTTCATAGAGAATATATAGTTTCTTTAAATCTATCTATGTATCCAAAAACTAAATCTAAAATATGGTATTTGAGCGTACTAAAAGATCAAGAAAAATATTGGTTGGTCAACTAAGAGTCTTCTATATGTTGAGCCTTTTCTCAAAACTAGAAGGTTCTTTTACAAGTTTTATAGTAGAATCAGAAGGTTTTTAAATTATTTTCAAAGTGTATAAGTCATCCTCCAGATTTTATAAAGGGTTCTTAGGTTCATGTGTATCTATATCATCAAATTTTATATGAACATACTCTTCCATGGCCTTGGTACTGTTGTTAAAAATTCAATAGGATTTACTTGAATTTGAATATCCAAGGAAAATTCATTCATAACTTTTATTGGAAAACATGTCAACATTATTCTTAGTGTCAGGAATAATTACTTCAAAACCAAAATAAATATAAATTAATTAACCTTATGCTTATTATTATTCCAAATTTCATAAGGTATTTTCTTCAAGATATGTCTAGTCGGAACTCTATTAATTATATAGCAAGTTTTATTGACAGCCTCTATCAAAATGTGGACAAGTAATTCTCATTCATTAAGAATTGTCTGATCTATCAATTGTGGTGTTTTATTTCTTCTCTCTATAACTCCATTCTATGGAGGGGTCCTAAGAGTAGATATGTTGTGTTATTTCTTTTTTTTTAAAAAAGAATTAATTTCTTGATTTTCAAAGTCATGTATATGGTCCCGTCATATGGTCTTGATTCTAAGTCCACATAGGTTTTCTGCAAGTTTATTATTTTTTTTAAAGGTTGGGGCTGAAGCCTCATTTTACTATTTAAAGAAAATGCCTCTTTATACTGGGTAGAGGGAGACCCATTTCATAGCCTGAATGCCCAAGGCTAAGTGGCCTGAATACTAAGCTTGAAAGCCCATTGTTTGGCCCAAAGGGCCCCTCGGTGAATAGTACTACTACCGTACCTGGGCTGCTATAGTCCCTCCTAAAGTACCGCCACCACTACGGTTCTTGCTAAAGTGCCTCTTCTACTACAATTCCACCACTACTACAGTACCGATACAGCACCCTGCACAAGTTCTTTTACCATAACCCGGAAATAAGTCCCTTCCTGGATTTGATATTGGGTCTTTAATTTTATGTCATTGAAAGAATACCATAGTATACTTAGAAATTTTTTGTACATGTACATAGGTATTTAACTTCCCATTTAAATTAAAAACTCTAGAAGGTCCAAACATGTCAATGTCAACCAACACAAGAGGTTGGGAAGTTGGAACTTATTTTTTTAATTTAAAATACATTTTTTTATGAATACCTTTTTGAAGGGGGTTATAGACATTCTCATTTTGGAATTAAAGTTTGGGTATATCCCTAACTGTCCCTTTTATATTAATAATTCTATGTTAGTGATTTTTACAGTGGAAAAATCTATTATGACAATGGAAATATTCTTTTGAAGAGAAAACAATCAAGATAATATTTAAGAAATTAAGGAATCAAGATTAATGGAATACACATTCTCATTTCTCAATGTATTAATTACTAAAGAATTTTTGGAATTAAACACATTACAAACATCGTTTTCAAACATCATATGAAAAACATCATCACATAGCTGTACGATGCTAGAAAAATTATATTTTAAACCATCAAAAAAAATTACATTATAAATTAAAACTGAGCTACTGTTTTTTATTTTTCTAAGGCTAATAATATTTACTCTAGTATCTTCAGTAAAGTTAAAATAACCACCATCTATCTTTTTAAGGATCTTGATGCTTAGGTGGACTTCTATAATATTCCTAAAACATCCATTTTCCATGTACCACAAATTTTTATAGGAGATCCTCAAGTCATTTTCCTATAAAAAATTTATATACCAAGAATGTATTTTCTAACTAGATTCTATTGGGTCAAGATATGTTAGTAATTAGGGCTTTATGAACTCATATTTTCTAGATAGTTTTATTATAATCATTTTATACCCTCTTTGAAATAAAAAATGTAAAGTTGAATAAAAACTACAACAAAATTTCTATAAGTGGATTTAGGAATAAAAGATCTCTTAAAAATTCTTCAATATCTATGTTGGTAACCTGGACCAGTAACATATTTAAGGGAAATTTCAATCCTAGTAATTTAGTGAGGTTTTATCTTAAATTTATTAATATCAACAAGTATTTTCTTAGTTGATCATTAAAAAATTATAGTTCAGTGTTTTATTTTAACAACTGGACATTTTTTTATTTTTCTATTATTAGATTAGTTTGAACACTAGCAGATAAATCATATTGTTTCTTAAATATTTTTTATTTTTCATTTATTTCATTAAAATTATCTTAAATCATATTTAAATATTCAAATACATCCTCATTTGAACTATCACCATCCTTTTTTCATTATTATAATTATCGAAATTATGTGTAAGATATATTATAGATACCTCGAATATATTTTTCATAAAGAACATATTTTCTCTATTAGGATTATCTTCCTGAGTTGAGTATGAGTCACAATAGTTTTCCTTGGAGGCACTCCATGTGGATTTTATGGATTTATTATACTTTCTGTATTTATTCTCATACTTCTACTTTTAAATAAACTTATAATAGTCAGAAATAACAAGTACTTTTCTCTTACACTCATAACAGGTAATATCACTTGTACTTTCATCTATTTTATAATCCTTTTTCTAAATCACACTACTATCATATATTCCCTTGAAGAACAATTTCCTAAATAGTTTAATCCTCTTGAAAATTTTCTTAATCCTTCTCGACATATGGACCATTTCATTATCACAATAGGCTATTGATTCTTTGTCACTATAGATTTCATCTTTAACTTTTTCTTTTCCTTATTTTCTTAATGAATTACTCTTAAAGGAAACAAATTTTATCTTAGGTTCATCATCCTCTATAATATTAACTTTATGTTATTCTTCATAAATCATCAACATCCTAATAAATTCCATGATAGGTAGTTTACTGATGTCACAATATTATTTTATTAAAACAAATGTCCATCTCTATATTTCAAGAATACATCTTAGTAGTTGTATTATTTGATCATTGTCTGACACTGGATTCCCTAAGGATCTCATTGTGTTTACTATCTCATTAATACTGAGATTCATATCAGAAATATTTTAATCATGTTTCATTTAAAATCTGTCATATTTAATTTTATAAGTGTTCAATATAATATATCTAACATTACTAGTTCCTTCATAAGAAATTCCTAATGTATCCCAAATTTCAAAAATAGTTTTACTAGTACATATCCTATTTAATTATTTATCTCCTAATTTAGAATAAATAGCATTAATAGATTTGTAATTGATATTATAATAATGTTTAGTAGTATTGTCCCAATTACTCCTATAAGAGTTATGTGACTCATATTTACCTTTTTTAGCATACCATATTTCACAATCCATGCATTCAATATGTATTTTCATCTTTATTTTCCATTGAGACTAATTATTTACATTAAAAAAAATGAAATTTGTTGGTAATATAACCTTCTTGTATATTATCTATTTAATGAAGTTTATTTATTACAAAAAATTACGATCTTTAATAAACAACTGAAATCATTGATGAAAATAACTTAAAAACCCTATCCTTCCAAATGATGGTTCGAGTGAGTATCTTAAGAGGTTTGGTGAATTGATTTCTAAATTAATGTTTTGCTAAAATAGGTTTAAAAAAATCCCTAACACAATTAAAATAACCCAATGAATATAAATAACATATTAATATATATATTGTTCTATAAAAAAATATCTTATAGATTATTTATGTCTCAGTTAAAAAATTAATTAAAAATTACATACACTTTTTAAGTCAATTTACATAGTCAAACCCTTATATAAATAGAAATTACGACTAACAACTAAAGTGGAATTTCTTATAGTTTAAAAAAATATTAATTTTAAAATATAAGAAATAAAAAAACACCAATGAATAAATTAAATAGGTTTGTCTAAAGATGACTCCTAGTCCTCTCCATAGGGAAGTCCCCTTCTTCCAAGAAGATTATATTAAATAATTTAGATCGAAAACCTTGATCGGGTGTAAAAAAATCAACTGACCACCTTCTTGGCCATACAGGGACCTCTTCTACAAAAACTATGGGAATAAATAAAACATAGTCCACATAGTGTCCTCTTCCAAAAAATGTGCGTAAAAAAGTGTAAAGGGAGTAAAGAAGATAATGAGTAACATTCAGTTCAAATACATGAGATAGTGTGTGTATTTAATATAAAAATTAAATCACACACTGCTCATCATGTAATGAAAATAGTTAGAGATATCATGTAAATATGTAGAAATGTTATCGTTGCTCTCTCTAATGTGATCTGAAACATGGGTCTCATTGGTTATATCTTTAAGGGAAGATCAATTTGTGTTTCTAAAAATGGTAGTAACATAGTTTTATAAGCTCTCTTCTCTAGAACTGTGAAATGGAATTAGATTTTCAATGCATCCCATTACTCTATAGTTGATCACATGTAAGGATGGTTCATGTAATTAATAGTTCAGAGCACTCTTTTATTCATGAGATATAGGTTTAGATCTCTTCACATGTACATATATAATTTTTTGTGTCTCTATATGTCTCTTTATATGTTCTTATTTCCACATGAGGTGTTCTGCATATTATTATATCAACATAATGCAAGAAGAATCATTCAGATCCTCCAATACTCATACTGGATGACTAGAACACACTTTAATGCATATGTGAAATATTTTAAGAACAATAAATAAAATAAATATTAGCATTAAATTCTATAATATTTCCATTATAAATAATTAATTCAAGAAAAAAAATAGTGGTAGGGACTCTTCGAAATGGTGAGAAAACTCTATTGATGACTTATTCTATATATGACTTGTGTCAATGGTGACTCCTCTTAGTGGTGATTTCTATCAATGGTGATTTATACCATAAAGTTTTCAAATTTAATGGAGGTAAGTAACATCTGACTATAGGTCATATTCAATGGTAACTTCTCTCTGGTAGTAGGTCTTTTCGACACATATCCCAATTTTCATCTGGGAGGTGACTCATCTCTAATAGTTGGAGTTTTTAACACTTAGCCAAATTTCATGGTCTAACGGTAGGTATCGTTTGGCAGTGGTTCTTCCCATACATAGCCAAAAATACATTATAATGGTGAGTAGAGTCTGATGGTTAATATTTCCCATACTTTCCCAAAAATCCCTCCAATATTCCTTACATTATAAAATGTGATAATAAAGATTAAAACTCATTAATATCATATGAGTCATGATTTTTTCATCATTAAAACAATACTATACACAAGGGATTATATTGATGTATTCCCCAAAGTGTTACCTAGTCTTCCGCTTTCCTGGGCGGTTTACTTCTCAATCGATCTTATACATGAAAATCTGACCTTATCAAAGACTACATATATAATTTCCACTATTGAGTATGAAGAGATGAAAATTAAATTACAAAGGAATATGGAAAAGGGTTTTATATTCATGATTTCTTTACTATTGGGGAATGGGTCATCTTTATCATGATGAATGATGGTTCAAGGTTCCTCTGTATCAATTATCTCAAAACAATTAAATCAGAATAAAGAACAAGTATCCAATAACATTGATAGAAACCTTATTTGATAAACTATGTTGGGACCAATATTTATATAAGATGGATCTTCAATGGAGATATAACCAATTAAAGATTAAAAATAATGATATTCACAAAACTATATTTCAAATAATTTATGGACATTATGAGTTTGTATTGATTCCTTTCGGACTCTCTAATGCTCTATAAATCATTATTGACTATGTCAATATATTGTTTATAAATAACATAGAAATTATATGGTATTATTTTTAGATGATATTATAACATACTCTAAAATAAAGGTGGAGTTTGAGAATCATTTTATTAATATACTAAAGACTTCACAAAAAGATAAGTTATATGAAAAGTACAGTAATTATGAGTTCTCGATGAAGTATCATTCATGGGGAATATTATCACAAAAAGGGGATATATTTGGAACAATGTTTGAAAAATTATATTCAGGATTGGCCCATACTGACATCTATAATAGAGATCTATAGATCCCTCAAACTAGAAGGGTATTTTCAGCGATTCATGTTTTTTTAGGAAATTTTCAAATCCACTATACAAGACAAATCAGAAGGGAGTAATGATTTTTTGACTAGTGAATGTAAATAGATCGTTAAGAATATGAAAATGATTTGTATAACCACATTATTCCTCATGCTTACCACATGTGCATAACTTTTCATGGTTTATAGAAACACCTCAAATAATTGTTTGGGATGTGTATATACAGAATGATAATGTGATAGCCTATGCCTTAAGATAGTTGAAAGTTCATGAAAAAAACTATCCAATGTGTGATTTGGAGTTAGATTAATTGATATTTTCCTTTATAATAAAGAGAAATTTTCCTTATAGGAATAAGTATGAAATATATATGGACCATAAGGGCATAAAATATAAATTCACATAAAAGAGGTTTATATAATATTGTAAATTCCGGTAGAGTTTATCAAGCACTATGAATTTTAAATCTACTAATATGCTATGAAATTAAATAATGTGGATGCTTTTATAAGTAGATTGGTATTTGAAACCTTATTAAAATAGGGAATTTTTTAGGATCCAATATTCTTAGGCTCACAAAGAATGGGAATGGGAATCATAATGGAATGAAATTAATATTTCCTTTTTCAAATTATTACTCAATTATCCCTTCTATAAAAGATAATTGATTCTCAAAGTCATTATGCAGAAATTATAAAAAAGTGGAAGAAATAACAAATGGAGAATCTATAGATCACAAATTTTATGAAAAATGAGTTGTAATATTTGAGTAATGACTATTTATACAATTAAAACTCAAGATAAATAAATAATTGTTGAATGATGCATAGAGATCAACCATCTTCATCCACCTATGGAGCATGAACATATAGCAAGATCTATGATAGAACTATTAGTGGGACAATATTAAGAATTAGATCATTGAATATACGTCAAATTTTTTGGTATGATAGCATATGAATGCTTAGAGAAAAAATTATAAGGGGATGATGAAACCATTACCCATACCTACATGGAAATTGGAAAACAATACCATGGACATTTTCACTGATCATCCAATGTCATCAAGGGGAAATAATGACATATTTGTTATAGTGGATTGTTTTATATACAATACTCACTTTATTTAAATTCAATAGGACTTATAACATGAACAACTTACAAGGAAATACATCAAATAGGTGGTGAGGCTTCTAGGAACACCATTATCAATTATATTTGGCTAATATATGAGATTTACACCTATATTTTGGAAGAGTCTCCAACAAGATCAAATTACAGAGTCAAACATCAGTGCGGCTTTTCAACCCCAAACTCATGGTGAATATTAGTAGAAAATTAAAACACAATAAGTAATGTAGAGAGCATAATAATGTACTTAAAAGGAAGATAATATCAACATACACGTTTAATCAGGTTCTTGTAGAATAATATCTTTCACTAAAACATAAAAATGTATCCATATAAACCCTATTATGAAAAGATATTAGAAAAACCTACATGTTTGGATATAGTTGGTGAATTCATGATATTGTAATCTAAATTTTTTGATGAAATTGTAGGAATGTTCTAGATAATTCAGCAACACATAAGGACTACTCAATGTTTATAAAAGAACTCTGATGAAAATAATTGATGTGACCAAGAGTTTTAGGTTATAGAAAATGTTTTTCTCCTCATATCTCCATTGAAAATAGTTGTGATTTTTGGGATGACGGTAAATTTAATCCCCATATACATCATCCTTTTTGATATATTCAATCATATAAATATTTTAGCTTATAACCTATCACACCCACCAATGCTTTCTCAAGTACACAATCTATTCCATGTATCTCTCTTGAGGATGTACATACCAGATCCATCACATGTACTAAATTTTGATATCATATAGCTAGAAAATGATATCTCCTATGTGGATAATATAGTGAAGCTCTTTTACTGTAGATATAATGTTTTTTTCAATAAGAAAACTCACCTTGTAACTATACTATGGTGTAACCATAAATACAAAGAGGAAACATGGGAACCAGAGGAAGCTATTAAAAAAAGTTACCTCACCCGTTATCAACATAGTATTTAATTTTAAATTTATGGGCTTATATTTATTAGGGGGTTAATACAGTGCCCTAAAATGTTAAAAAAAAAACTATGTTTGATAGAAGATATTACACGGAGCACCGATCATAAACAAATAATGATTACATAAATATTGTTGTTCTAACCTAGCCACTAAATTGAATGTTATGAATTCAATTAACTTATTTATGAAATATATATAAATTTAATAGTCAATATAATTTTATTAATAACTTCTTATGACATAAGAACTCAATTTTTAATAAATACATTTTATTTTTTAAAATAAATATATCTTCTTGAAAATTATTTTTATTGATTTTTGTGAGACTATATTATATGTAACTTCTAAAAATTTATGAATTTTTTTTAAAATATTTAAAATGATTTTTAAATTATAATATTTAAATTAACATAGGGTTAAATTCCATGAAATTTTAGGAAAGATTGATTTTTCAGAGAATATTGAAAATTACCAATTTCTCAAATAAGGTCATTGTTTTTCATTAAATAAAGTAAATTAAAAATAACATTTTATTTTTATTTTGTATTAAAGTGAAATATGATCCATTTTATAAAAAAAAGTATAATTAATTTCCTTTTAATCATCAATTTTTATTATTTTGGTATCAGTTTATTTTTTAAGCTTTAAAAAAATGTTTCCTGAAAAATGTTTTTAAATGCATAAAGTTTATCCATTTTGAAAAATCTAAATAAAACATAATAATGAAATATTTAAGTGAAATTTAAAGGTAATATATATGTATATTAATTTAAATTCATATAATTTGGATTTATTTTCATAGATTTTTTATAATGTCGTCTATTGCTTAAAAATGCATTTTTATGAAAAACAAATTTTCATCGTGTTTTACTGGTTATGTTTTAAATTAAATTATGGAAGTTATATTATTTGAATTTTATAAAATGGGATAAAAATTTAAATATTAATAAATAAAATTAGGTAATATGTTCAACATAATTTGTTTTCAAAATTAATTTTAAAAACAATAAAAAATTATCACCACAGTTAATGTTAAAACAGGTTTACTTGGGTTTAACTAAAAGTATTAGGTTTAAAATTACATAAAATATTCTATAATTTCTATTTTATAAACATATTTCATCACTCTATCATATAATATTAATCAATGTTTTATTTTTTAGCCATGTTTTTTGAATATTTATTTAATACATTTCAATCATTTCAAAAATATCTATGTGGGTTATCTCCCCCACTTATAAAAAGAAACACTATATTCCCTCCTATAAATAATTCAAAATCCTTTGGTTACATCAAAAACTGCTCATATAAATTTATTTCACGCCTCTTTATGACCTATATTCACTTTATTGATCATAAAATCGTCCTTGAAAAGGTGTATGTATAAAACTAAAGAGGTTTTCAAAGAAAGAGGTATAATTCTTAACCATAAGTTTCCATTTTATATATTATTCCACCACCATAAAATGTTATTCAAACATACTGATAGAATAAAATCATTATATGTCATATAATTAAATTTTATTTTATTAATTTCATAAGCTACATCCATCTATTCTTCCATTAAATTGTAAAAACATCAATCGTTCATGTGTACAGCGAACTACCGTCTCGGGAACTATTGTGATTCCTTTCTAATAATTGCCTATAACTGATGTTTATGATGATAGAAATAATGTTTAATCTGATGTTAATTTCATATTTATCATTATATAACATTTATATATCATATATTGTCATAAATGTCCTATCATAGAAAAATGATAGTGTTGTTCATGCGTTCATGTGGATTGTGACCTCCTCGAAATGATGTGATTTGTTTTTCATTAAATCATCATATAGATTATATATATAACATTATTTAATGAAATAATAAGTTAATTTTGATATAATTATGATTCTATAATGATATAATAATACTTATTTTTGTTTCCATAATGATCATTGAAAAATTGAAAATTTACTCATGTGTATGTATGTCCCATCATCTCTATGATTGTAACATTATTCATTTTTGATAACCATCATTCATGATTTATTTTAAACATATTATTGATGAATAACATTGATAAATATTTCATGACTATTATTTTTTTATATTATTAAACAATTACAAATTTGACCATAGTTAACCTACTAAAATCTTTTTGTATATATGAGCCAAATATCATCAAAACATCCAACATGAAATTAATTGATTATGTAATTCAATAAGACACATTAATGAATAATATAAAATGAATTAAATCTCTCTAATGGTTCTTATTAAATGAAGTAAGTTATATAATTTTATTTTTTAGTAATACAAGGAATGCACATAATGATTTGTGATCTAGGTAAGGGATCTCTCTAAACCATCCTTTTCTTCATGTTATGATTATTATCTTTATAACACACTTTTAATCTTTATTTTTTTTACATGAATGATTAATAGTTATTTATATGTTTCTCTCAAATAGATACCTATATTATTTTCCCTTCCTTTTATGGGTTAATACATTCCTTATGATCATATCTTAAGTTCAATCCTTAAGAAATTACTTTTGATTATGATATGAGGAAAGATTATGAATCCCATTATCTTTCCATGAGTAATTATTATTTTTATACCTTATGATTTAGTTATTTTTTATGGAATAGATAACCATTGATATGTTATCATGGTTACACCCATATAGTTCCATAATAAATTAGGTAAATAATTTTTCTCTTGATATGTTATATATGGGATTAGGGAGTAAATTTAATCCACAATGGGAAATTTTTCACCATGTAATGTAGTCGTAGAAGTTAAACATGACTTATTGTTAATGAATTATTTGTGTTTTTTCACATTTATTATGATTCCATGATATTTTTAGACCATATTCATTATATTGTGATCTTACATGACTACTCGGGAGACTTCTCTTTTATGATATAATGTTATTCCTTTGAACGACATGTTATGTTTCCTTATCATATTTATTCCCTTACCGGGATTTCCAACTCACCCTTTTTTCTATGTATTACATAGGTTATCCCATGTAGTTATAGGTGATAAAATAAATTATGGAGAACATTATGTATATTAAATAGATTCAATTTTCATATTTATTTTTATATACCTTTTTTTCCAAAGACACCAAAAAAATTGATCTAAGGTTAGATTTTATAGATATTTATGTTAAAAAAATGTAATAAAATATGAAAATAGATTATATTTCAATACATAAAATTTAAATAACATAAACTATAACATCCCTAGAGGTTTTTTGATACTCATCATCTATAGAAACATCTCTATATTTGACCCCATTTATTAAAATATACATGAAGAAATCAATTAGTGGGATACATAAGGCACACATATTGTGGGATGTGGGAATAGATTTTTAATTTCTGTATAAAAAATAGTAACAATAATAACATAGTTTATATAGAGAGATTATTGATATAAATACCTTTATAATGAGTGATTCAAGTACGAATTTTCTTTTATTTTCTTATCATGGAGAGAAATTAAAAAAATTATTAATTAAATGATGAAGCTTGTAATAAAGTAAGGGTTGGATTTCCAATTGTGATGGTATCTTAGTATTATACAATAGAAAAATTATTTTTCATAATTGAGATATGAAGGGTTTTATAATTACATCTCCCATTCACCCTCGATTTAATGATAACTGTGAGATAATCCTAACAAAAAATCATTTTTTCCATCTATACTCCTTATAATTTGTGAAAGTCACAATGAATCACCCTTGGTTCATATAGGAAACACCCAATTAGGTATTTTGATTCGAAATAAACTCAGTATAACATTGGATTCTTCCCCATGTTTTATAAATTTCTAAACACTTCACTACAAAGCCCAGATTATTCCATCCATAAAATCTGAAACCAATTGGACGGATATGATGGATCACAGACCAAGGGAATAAATAATATAATAGAATTTTCTTAGAAAAAATAATATTCAAAATTGAAAACTAATATTTTTTATTAAAATATATAAATAAATATATATATTGTTATATTCATTGAAATATCATACACGTAATAATCACATAAATGTTTTATTCCATTCTATTAAATCCTAAAAGTTATATAACTCAATTTTAGAAGAAGTAAAATAGAATGGATTAGTATAATGCACATGTAAATAAAACATAAAAAATGGGAAAATAAAAAAAGTATTATAATTTTAAGGCAGCATCACATCAATCCTCCAGCTGAGTCATCTCCAATTCTAAAACCTAATTAATTTATAGAAATATTTATTTATATGTAATAGAATTGCCAAAGGTAGGACCATTACATATAAATATATCTTTAGTTGAAATCAATGAATATTATTCTCATTTAAAAATTCAATGTTTCCATTTATTAATAGAAATATAAAATAATTAATTCCTCCCCTAACTATCTATCTTAAATACTTGTTTTGAAAAAAAAATGATGCATAATGAACATGGTATACCATTAAAATAAAACTTAGAAATTTTGTGTGGGATCTGGTATCTCATAAAAAGTCTTACTTATTTCTCATCAAATAATATCATAGCCCATACGTTTGCCTTCAAATAATATTCTTAAATAACATAAATGAAGATGGAGATCATTTTTTAAGTTCCCACTTTCAATGTTATCCATACTCGAGCTACCCATGAAGTAAAGTTGTGAATTTTAATTTCAATCCCCTCTAGATAATCATGGGATCCAAAAAACATATCCATATCGATGCCTATTTTACCCATACATCTGGATATAGAGAGCCTGTAGTACTTTTCCACGCTCATGAACATGTATTCCATGGAAGTTTAGTGTATTTTTTATTTGTTTCATTACAATTCACCACAACTCAGATCCCAAATATATAGAAGAAATATCCTAGGCATTTTGGCAATACTAAATCATCTCACACATCCAAAAACTCATTTCTCATGTTTTTAACCACCAAGATCCACCTTTTGAACATAAAATCCTCACTCAATGGGTGTAACCATGTCCATTTCCATCATAATTCCACGTAGGGATTCATATTATATTAATTTTCATCTATTGTGGTTGTTCTAACTTCCTGGTGGAATTAAAATGTGATTCTAGTCCTTATGGTGCTCCTTGGAGGTGAGATCTAGTTTGAGCTTCATCAACCCTAGTGAATCCTGATGACTGGTAGTGGGGTATCGGTGAGATATGAGTAGTATAGGGGTAGTGGGATCCATTACAGAATAGTAACATGACATGTGATCTGGGGACATAGTTTTTTGTAAATATCATACAATACCAGAATTCAAGCTATCCCACATCAACTATTATCTTAGGTTTTTGATCCTTTATAAGTTATCCTACTTGTCCATTGATTCATTGAAGTCATATATATACTAATGGACCTCAACCACACTATGCGCCTAACCCCCATGTGATTCTTTCCTCCGAATGATGTATAGAACTGATCCTTCTACACTGGTGAATCTTTTCCCATTTGTGTTCCATTTATGGCTTATTCACATTTCACCCTAGTAGACTCTCCCTGTGGGAAAGATTGGTCAACTCACCCATGATCCCATCCATGTTTTTTTCTCCCCATTGGTTATAAGAAATTGAGGTTAGTCGATATTTTTAACTATAATAATAATAATCAAATTATATGGCTTAAACCATAAAATCATAATAAAAATAAACTTCAATTTCATATTTTTCTTTTATTTTTTCCTCAATTAATTCTCCATATTTAAATTACCAAGAGTAAAATAAATCAAAATTTTTTTTATATAATAATTAGAACCCATTAATTATAAAAAAAATTAAAAAATCATGAAAAATAAAGACATAAACTACCTCCACACTTGAACTCGTGATTTTTTTGAAGCATTTAATCATGACATTGAATCTGAATGGGTCCCATAATACTAATATTTAAAAGTCAAATTAATAAAATAAAACGATTATAAATGCAAAATTAATACTTTAAGAATAATATATAATATAAATAAAACTACACACTTTTCAGTTAAATCAAACAACCCTTGTATTTTACTCTCTCCCAAGGAAATATGTGTACCTTCTCCATTAATTCATTCAATCATCTTAATGAATTTTTAAAAAAATCCAATTTGTGATATACCTAACATTAGATTCTATTATATCACCACAAAAGGTAACATTCTAAACAAGTTTTATTATCATACATTGAATAAATTTACCTTTTAAAATATCTAAAATTACCTTCCCTATCCACCCCCATCAAGACATATATCACTAGTAATATTGATGAACTGAATTTATTTTTTAATAGACATGAGGATTCGAGTTTCTGGGTAATGATTCATAAAACATTATGGCTTAAAGAGGATGATTATCTGTAAAGAATAATGCATGATATTAAAACTTATAATATCAATGATATTCTTTAATATCAAAGTAACTTTGCCCATTTCCTCAAAACAAAATGTAATGGTCAAGATGTAATGAATACAATGAATTATGTTCACTATTTTTTTTCTTTATATTTTTTACTTTTTCCTTTTTCAACTAATTTTATAAAAAAATTACTTTTTGAAAATATATGATTTGAAATAATCTTATAAGAACCAACTAAACCCATATGATAAAATCACTAGAATGGTAATGGTGTATGTTATTCCTTGAAGTCACAAGCCATTCCCTTTCTACATTTTTTGATTTTTTAAAAAAAAATTATTTTTTCAATAGGGGATTTAATGAAATACAATTAATTAATGATCATTAATAATTCAAAATACTCTAATGTGAACCCCAACACTTATACAATCCAATATAATGCATCCATTCCATCATAAATTCCCTTACCCCTAGAATTCAACAATAAAATATCATACAAAAGATATAGAGTGTGGTAGGAAAGGGAAATATTTCCTTTTAAATAGTTCATTCCTATCATGGTCATTCGTGTATTATATAGGTTAAACAAGGATTAATTTGAAACATTGTCTTAGGTATAATGGATAAATTAACAAAAGTCATTAGTTATATTAAATATTAATGTGTAAAATCATATGTTACACATGTTATAATGCATGTTCTTTCTGGTGGTGTTCCCTATATTATCTCATGAAATATTCTCAATAAAGAATTGAATTTTTTTTTAATGTACTCTTAATAATGGAACATAAAATTTTTTATAATCACTCATTGCACTAATAATATTAACAAATAAATCTACATGATTTTTGAAAATTCAAATTTTAAAAAATGATAGGGAAAAATTAATTTACATGAAACATCAAATTTCGACTAATTATGGTTCGTCATATTACATCCTATGTAAATATTTAATCATTAAATTTCCCACATGACTCAATAAATATTATTAACGTATAAATATAAACCCCACTAATATGGAATTTAAAAGAATTCAATGTCTACTATATTAATAAATTTATGAAAAAAATTATTTTTCGAGGAATTTTAGTTTACATTTGAGATAGAAAACACATTTTCATACAAAAATGAGGGAAGTGAAATAAAATTATTAATTTTAAAGTTAAATCCACATTCTATATGAATCTTTTCACTATATTCTTTATCTTCTAAAAATTGATAGATTATCATCTTCCTTACTTAAATGATGGTAGTATCAAAAACTCATTAATGTTTAAGAATGATTTCATTAATTTTCAAAGTGAGAATGGAAACTTTTATGTATCTAAAATTTCTAAATCCTAAGTGAGCATTAAAACTGGTGTTTCCTCTAAAAATCACTTGTTTAAAAATATTATGCTCAACCTAAACTAATTAAAAGTTATTAATATGTAGGTTGGATAAGTGTGAGATCTAACATAGATTCATTGGATACATTTCGTTAGTACTTATTTAATATTCTTCCATTAATAGTAAATGACATTCCATCGCCATAGTTCATAGCATTAAAAACAAGAAAAAAGTTATTCATAAATTAAAATTAATGGACATTCCCATTTGGATGAATGTTTACCTAAAATTTTCTTCAGCCTAAAATTGTAAAGCAACACATGGTCTCAGGAATATAACTTTTTTGTTGGATCATCTTGTTATGATCCACTCAAGTTCATTATATGTGTACTATGTAATTTTAAAAAGTCACTCTTATATTTTTTTGCCCATTAAAATTGGAATTTCATTTAATTCTCAATAACTTCCAAATACAAATTCATATTCATCACAACCTAGTATACATTGTGATCCAATTCTATATGTAAGAGGAATTTTTTTCCATAAATCATCATGTAGAGGCTCATTCCTATGAGTTTTTATCGATTTTTCGATATAACCATAGGTTATCTTAAAAACTTTGGAACGAATCCTTCCTATTTCATTTACCTACTTTCTCCAAGATAACCTTAATTTTCTTATTGGGAACATTATCTTGGAAATTTGTTTGAGGATCATGGGGTGTAAATGTGTTATGATTCACTACATAGTTCATTATCCGATATTATGTTATTCTATTAAAAAGTGACCCACTTTTTCACTTTTTCTGACTCTTAAAACTCAAAACCAAAAACATATTATAGACCAGAAAAAATAATACACAATAGTGTAATCATTATCATTATTAAATTTAGTTTCTAACCATTTCGAGACATAATCTATAAAAATAAGAATATAAGAACCCCAAAATTAAATAGTGAAGGGTCCTATAAAACAAATTCCCCGTAATTTAAAATTTTCTTATATGATAATGGGTTTATGAAGAATATATTTTATTTTTTAAATACTTTCAAAAAATTAACATCTTTTTCATTTCATGCAGTATTCATGCACATCCATGAACAATGTGTCCCAATATATTCAAGATTCAAAAACTTCTATTTCAGTTCATTGAGGTCCAAAGTGGAAATACAAACTCTTATGTGAAATGATTGAAAAAAAATATTCAATATCACATGTAAGAAAACATATTCTTAAAACTTGATATTTGATAATTTTCTTATGGAATGGATCCTCTTAAATATAAGATACGTATTTAGATATATGCTTTTGTTTTTTATGGAGTTAAGAACATAAGGATCCAGTTAATTCATTAAATAATTTACATTATCTCTCTAGTATTGTACTACATCTTGAATTATTTATAGTTCTCCTCCAGGTATATATTCATTTAGAGGGTTATTATGAGTAAATTATTATATAGTTTCATTATGTATTCTACTTAAGAGAGAGAATACCTAATTTTCATCTCCAGTTTTTCCTTAAAAATATAGGTTAAATTATTATAGAAGTAACATATATCTGACTATCTTAGTATTTTCATCTTCCTTCATCATTACGTACCTAGGATTTTCATGGTGAAATGATATAGTAACTTTATTTCTAATAAATTTATATCAAAACATATTTGTAATTATCAAAAAAAGTGAAAAGGACATCTTTTAAATGGTTATTTAATTGAGAATAATTTTATACTATGTTTTTGAGGAATAAGCAATTAATTTGTTCTACCTTCAATTATATATGTTTGGGTTACTCCAACATCATTGTTTGAAGCATCATAATGTAGTTCAAATTGATGTTCTCAGTTTGGTGATTACATTGGTGGTGTGGTGATCATTCTTCACTAAATTTATCACTAAAATCAAAATCATCTTCTTTTTAAAATAACCTTTAAATAGGGAGAGAAATATTACAAAAAATATGAATATTCTATAAAACATGTATGGCTTCCAAATAATTTAACATTTTTATACAAGATGGGGTGGGATAAAGAATACATTGCTTTGATTTAAGATTTATCTACCTCAATATATTTTATTGTAATGATGTTTCCTATAACTATCCATTTCACATCCATGAAATACATATTCTTGAATTACAAAAAAATATTCTTTTTAATAAAAGTTTTCTAATCCTTTTCTTGATTTCCCAAATAGTGATCATGTGAATTTTCAAAAACTATGAATTCATCCAATAATACATCCAAAAAGTCCACAATGTGATCACAAAATATACATACCATTTACCTTTGAAATGTAACTAGGTAATTTCATAACCTATAATGAATCCTCAAGTATGAAATTTTGATGAATGAAAAAGTGAAGGATATATTCTCTTATACATTATGAGCAATGGGAACCTGAAATTATCTTTAAAACCCATCCAATAATGAATAATGTGTTTATTCTTCTAACATATCCAGAATATATTCATGTAAGGGAATGGGAAAGTGGTTTTTTTAGTGAATTGATTAAACTTACTAAAATAGATACAATATCAAACTATTTTGAACTCTCATGGGAATTAATTCATTATTCACATTATTTCACAATGGTCAACCCAGTTTTTTTAGGAACTACATGGATGGGACTAACCAATTTGAGTCAAAAATTAAAAAATATAGACTTTCCAAAAACAAATTAAATATTTTCTTATTAAATACGTATATTATTGTGGGATTTGGTCTCCTATGAGTCTATCTAATGGGTTTGGATTCTCCATCTATTAAAATTCTACGAGATAATATATTAGGATTTATTCATGGGATATCACCTAAGATCCACCCTATTTCTTATAAATTACTTTTCAAGGGTTCAATTAAAGATTTTTACTGAGTTCCAGAAAATTTATTTGAAATTATCACCATTAATTTATCCCCTTACATGAGGTAAAAATATTTTAAATAACTAGAGAAAGGTTTTAATTATAGATTCAGGGCTTTTCCAAGAGTTAAAATTGAACTAAGATTCCACATTTAGGAAACTTGAACTCGATATACACATAAAAACATAAAATATTACTCATCATGATTTAAATAAGTAAATTCATCTAAAAACTAAGAATTTAGATCTTTATCTAACCTGATAATAAAATTTCTTGGTTTTTGGACAGCCTTATATTTTGTTGTATCTTTAGTAAAAAAATCATTTCTTGAGTTTAACAATTCATGGAAGATACCTAGTCCATAAATAGATTCATTGCCTTCATTGTGTGAGTGTGTAATAAATTAATGGGTACCTGAATGATTACTCATGGAGTCACAAATATTAAATTGCACGAGTTTTTCTCCAAACTCCATAGTGGGGATCCTTCATGCACAAAGATTATTTTCATGGTTTTCATAAAAAATGATTCTCCCAGAATGATGGGTGAGTGTATTGGTTCTCTATCTTCATCCATGGTAAGAACATTGATGTTGGTTAGTAATATCAAGATTCCAACTCCCACTAACACATCCTCAAAAACACTCACTTGATATATAGTGGAACTATTTTTGAGTTATAACGGTCCTCTTGTAGGATTAAAATATCTCATACGCAAAGATGTAAATACATATTGAAGAAAAATATTTCTAAAAACTCCAAAATAATATAGATTATCAAAAAAAATTAATTACTCAATGGGGAAAGGAATAAAAAAAATTATAACAGTTCTTTACATTTCACTAGAAATGGTGGTGTGATAATAGTAGAAACATTTATTTCTAATATATTTCATTCATTCCCATTATGTATTATCCTTTTAATATAAGGATCATTAATAAATTTGGTATATTTTTTAATTTTTATGATGGATTATAAAATTGGAATAATTATTTAAATATTTTATATGTTTTAAAAAATTTCACATTGGAGTTTTTCTACATTAATTTTTTTGATAGAATCATTCTGCAAGGGAATTGTAGTGGGAGGTATTTATTCTCCCTTTGTTTCCATTGCATGTATGTCTCTGTTTTTTAGATGGTTCTTGTTTTCAAGTTTCTGTTTCATGACCAAATTCCCAATATGATTGTTTGATCTTCAATTTTTTCCCTAATAAGGTTAATGGATGGGAAGCTATTTCCTCATGAATACATCTTATACATGTACCTTATGTTCTAAATTGTTGGGAATATTTTGGAATCTTCTTGATCAGGTTACTAGCTTATTTTGGTGACTTATTGATAAATTCACATGCATATGATGTATCCAATAGATTCATATCAATTTTAATAGTCCTTGATAAAATAATATAGGGAAATGGTCTTCTTCCATAGCTTTATGGGGAAAATAGGAACTCATCTTCATGATTATCCCCCAGTACTCATTGAGAGTCTCTCTACATGTTTTTCAGATAGAATATAGTTCATTACTTTTTATAATACTTCTAGAGGTTTGGATAAATCATAACAGGAATAATCTTTTTTATTCATCCCAATAATGAATCTACCTTATTTTAGGTAGTACAAAAATTCTTAGGAAACATCCTCATCTTCAAAGGTGAATTCCATCCACATTAATTTTTCAAAAGCTACTCTTAGAGGCTTGAAACATGAGAAGATATATTTTAATTCTTATATGTTATTATTTGAGTTTTCACCTATAATACCTTGAGACATGGGTAAAACCTATATGATGTTAATTTGAATTTCTAAATAATATACAATTCTGGAATAGAAAGTTAAATATATTGATTAAAAAATTGTGGTGTGCGTAATTCAATGATTTTTATTAGGATAAATAGGAATGATGGAAGTCTTTTAGTGAACATTATAAATTTTAATTGAGGCTTCAAGATTTATTTCTTCAAAATTTGTATCTAGATTAATTTTCTTGGTATTATTCAGTAAATTTATTGACATTTCTAGATCAATGGGATAAATATATCCATTAGAAATCGGGGTCATGAAATCTATATGGTTATATTAGAACTTTCACATTGAAAATTCTTCCAATTATTGACACACACCTATATTGGGGTTTTAAAAATTATTTTTAATTTTCCAGGTAAATATAACAATATTCCCAACCTAGGTTTTATCCAAAGCGTAGTTCTATAAATCTAGTTTTCATGAGTGATTCATGTAAGAATTGTTTTCCCTATTTTTACGAATAAGTGATTTATTTAAAAAATACATTAAATATGATTATAA
Organism: Viscum album; assembly: GCA_963277665.1. Classification (NCBI taxonomy): domain Eukaryota; kingdom Viridiplantae; phylum Streptophyta; class Magnoliopsida; order Santalales; family Viscaceae; genus Viscum; species Viscum album. Next base: position 829,907,505 of record OY728159.1, on the reverse strand, counting down.
AAAAATTAATTATGTAATGGTTGTATTCCCAATTAAAATGATATCATAGTCTCTAAAAAGGTGACTCTTCTTATTGTTAATTGATAAGTGAGTGGTTTTGTTTTCAAGATTCGTCAGTGTGGAATGGGTTTATCTCGATGGTTTTCTAGAGGGAGTTCTAAAGCCTCTCTCAATTTCTTGAATAAAGTTTTCCATTTTTTCCACCTTTCTCAAAAACTCCCAATAGTTTTCTTATCTGTAGATGGTTACAAACAAAATTTTTAAAGGATGAATGTAACACCCCAGGTAAATAAAGAATATGAAATTTTTATATTTATCCCTACTTGTTAATAAAATTTTAATATTAATTTAAATGGAATTCTATTCTCGATGGCTTACCCAATACGCAACAACGAGTTCCTTTAAAATCTTACGTTGCACTCTAATAATAAAATAATTTTATTTTAAATGGTAGTTAACACCTAGCTGTTGTAATGAGGGGAATGAATAGAACTAACTACAATATGATTATATATGTTTGTCAAATATTTTTACTTTTTACAATAAATGTTATAGGATTAAAAATGCGAATGAATCCAATTTTGAGCGTAAACATTCTAATATTCATTAAAAGGTCGATTAACCGCCTTTTGATGGCGAACCTCTTTTAATTCCACTTTTTGAAAATTTTATGTGTTATATTTGAAAAAATAAAATTCTTATTTAGAATCGGGACATCAAAATTTACTCTGTGTAAATTTTTGGTATTTTTTCGATGAAGTTCATTTTTTAATGAATAGTGAAAAATGTTGTATTTTAATTAAAAACCTTTTTTTAATCTAATTTATTTATATTATTAGATTATCTTTTGAATTGGCCTTGAAGTTAAATTAGAATATATTTTTACCATTTAATCCAATAGTGGTCATTGGAATTAATATCACTTTGAAATTGGACTTAAACTAGTGTCAATCTTTTGATACTTATTGTTTCATAAAAACACGCTATTTTCTCTGATAGTGGGAATTAATTATTAAATTAATTAATATAACTTATATGTTTTTAATTTTTTAAAATAGACATCATTTTTGAATCCGTAATATCAAATATATCTTAGGGTGAAGTTTTGGTATTTTTCTGAAAAACTTCAATTTTTGACGAATAGTGAAACCACTAAGTGGTATTTATAAAAACTGAGTTTCCGTTTAAATGAAATTTTACCACCTCTGTGTTTTGAATTTAAAAAATCCGACATAACTGGTTTTCATTAATAAGTAAAATGTGGTTCAATGGGATTAAAATAATTTTTTGGTGAATAGTAACTTTTATGTTTTTAATCGCGATTAGAGGTAATTTGTGTAATTTAAGGTAAAAATAATGTTTTAATAATATGAAATGATCTTGACACATGTCCTACCCTTATTCAATTTGTCATGTCCGACCAAGACAATCCATGCGTCAACATGGGGACCCCATGGAGCCACTTTGGTGGGAAAATAACATTAATAACTTTTTATTTAATGTTAAAATTAAAATGTCACAAACATGAGTTGTTTTACTAAAACAATTTTTAAATGGGGTTATAAAAGTCATATTTTTGACTATAAATATTCATTATAACTCTAAGAAGATTTAATACATTATGATATTTTGTTTATGATTTTTAGACATTATATAAATTAAATTATTTATGATACCATGATGATGCAGCGATTACCTCATTATTTAACGATTTAAATAAATTAAAATATAATGTAAAATCTAAGAGCTAAACTTGTAAAAAATCTATTGGATGTGTGTATTTCGAACTCTTATCACCTTATCCTCTAAATATATAATTTTGGGACCTTTGTTATCCGAAAATCATTTTATAACAAAGTATCTTTTTTTAACTTTCCAAGAGTTCCCCTCCTCTCCTCTTATAAAAGGCCCCCACCTCTACAACCTTACCCACACTTCCAAAGCCTTTGGCTCGGCCAACCCCTGACCATTTTTTCTCTCCACATCCCTATATAACTCTTAGAATCCTAACTTTGGGCATATGTCTTCTCAAGGAATCCTTTGAGTTCAAATCAAAAAGAGTTACCCGTTTTAAAGAAAGTGTTTTCTGTTGTGTTCTTATGTTTTATTTTGCTTCTCTAACCCCCTAAACTCTTTTTATTCATTTATTTTGTAAAAACACCAGTATATTCAATATAATAGGATGTTTTTATAATAAAGATTCGAGGTACACTTACACACACTTTCATCTAGTGGTTATAGAGCATACTGTTTCCGTGGATGGTGAATTTCTGCCTCACGAAACGATGATTGTTCAATATTCTTCTAACAATTTAAAAGGTGGCCATTAAGATGACACTATATTTATATATGATATATAATATGTTTATTTTTTACTTAATATTCTGTATTTTTCATTTATGGCATACCTTTATGGTTTCCATTATGGGTAAACGCGATATCTTTACTTTAGGAAGTGCGGACTACCACCCCCTCAAAGTGATTTGATTCGTTAACACCATATATGGTACGTATAAAGGATAAATTTAATGATATTATATATTATATTATACTGGAATTATGATATTACTTTATATCATTATTATTTCACTCCATTAAGTAAGAAATAGACATGAATGTAGCGTTTATGCGTACGTACGGCTTACCGTCTCTATGAACGGTGCATTTCATTTCTTACCTCTAAATGATTATGTAAAATTATAAATGCATGTATATACTGGATATATATTATATATATGATATCTACATCATGAATATAATTCTTGTTATAATGGATATTTTACCACATGAACAACTTGTAATTATAAAGAGTTAATTTTTAACTCGAGTACCAATGATCGACAAAACGACCATTATTAACATAAATAATTACATAGTGTTCATAACATGGTAATAAGTGATATAAAAGGAATAATAAACTTGAAAAATTTTCTTAATCAAGTTGAAATTAACTCAAGTTTATTATTCAGGAATATAAATAAATGAACAAGATAAGTCAGGCTTGAGGTAAGGGAACCTACCCCTCTCTTTCTTTTTATGTACACTCTTTTATGTCATTACTTTAAATCTCATCTTTATTATGATTGGGATGTTCTTTTATATTACTCTTACTGTAATTTTTATTTTCATATGATGAGAGACCCTATTTTCTCTCATAAATCCATTTTGGAAGTTTTGATTGGCGCCGTTAGGCTGCCGAATTTTCGTAAGAGATCCAACCTCTCTCTTTCTTTTTAAGTACTCTCTTTTATATCATTTCTTTTAAGCTCAACTTTCTCATGTTTGGGGATGTTCTTTTATATTCCTCATACTATACTTTTTCTGTTCATATTATGAGATACCCTATTTGATCTCATCAATCCATTTTTGATGTTTTAAGTGGCGATGTTAGGCTGCCGAGTTTTTGTAAGGGATTTTTCATCTCACTTTTAGTCCCGTGAGATTTATGCTACATTCGCCACCATTTCCTTTGAGTGGTGTATTTACTTCCCATTATTATACTCTTTGTGTAACGTAATTTCATTTATGGGTATTTACATATTCATTATATGACCCTTCTTCAATGGGGTGTACGTTTCAAAAGTTACCCAAGTCGGTAAGGGAACCTTTCACCCTCCTCTTTTTAAAAGACTTGTTTTGTTATGTCTTTTAATTCACATACTATTATGTTGGGATTTGTTCTTCTATATCCTTATTGATGTAAATTTTATGTCCAAGTGATGAGATACCCTTTTTATCTCTCATCTACTCATTTTTTGAAGTTTGAAGTGACGTCGTAGGACTGTTGAATTTTTGCAAAGGAACTTCTTAACCCAATTTTGATTCTTTGGGATAAACTTATACTCATTGAATATGTCGTTCTATAAATATGTGTGAATAACCTCTGATTGTTTTAGACTTAATATCCACTTATATTTGGTGTATTCATTTGTCACACATAATTTTGTAATTGATTTATCCTTAATCCAAGGATACCGTCTTTGTATGGGACTTCGTCTCAATCTCCTTTCATTGAGGCATATTTTGTTTCATACACAACCTTCTTTTATACGGTGTATAAACTGCTTTGACTTTTACGTTTATCCAAAAGGAATCTTTTTTATATGAAGCATTTTACTAAATGAAAAAAGGGAATGTTTTTTTTTCATACGTATGCGGCCACAACGACTTCTCCGCCGTCGTGACCATTATTTGATTTTTGGCTTCCTCTACAAGCCATACTTTTTTTAAATGAAAAATAAATACCATGTTTTACTTTTCTTTTCTTTTGGTATTGAAAATGGTTTTCATAATGTTTTTATATCAATGTGTTGTATTTATATCTTGTGATTGAAAAGTGGAAATGTTATGTTTCCTTTATGCATGTTTTATGTGATACGATTATGTTATGGTTCTTGGGCACTATTATGAATACGGGTGGTTCCGTGATAAACTATGGGTGGGTGAGCCTGTTATAGCTCTCCAATGCATTGGGTAATGCGAAGGGGTTAAATGTTAAGGTTTCTCCGAAGAGATTTAGGGAATATACTGTGATGGGTATTCCAAACGTAACCAAGAGGGTTACTCCCTATGTAAGAATGTTATGAATGCCTCAAAATACCTTTATTACTTATGATTTCTATGTTTTATTCATGAGTTGATGAGGTGTGTTAAAGTTCTTATGTTTTATGATTAAAGTATGATTTCATTGATTCTTACGTAAACATGTACTCATGTTTCCTTTCCATAATTTAATATCCCTTACTGAGATTTTTATGCTCATCCCAAGTTTCTGAAATGTTTTTCACAGGTTAAGGGAAAGGTACATGATGTGATGATAGTGTCAAGGAAGTGTCAAGAAAGAATCTATGTTTTATTTTAAATATGTTTTCGTTGATGGGAAAAATGATTACTATCTTTTATGTAACCACTTTGTTTAAATGTGGAATGTAACACATGTTTTATTATCTAATTCTCTAAAAATCTAAACCTGAAAAGATCCACAATGTGAATTATTCATTTAATTCAATATTAAGTAAGGTATAAGGCTGGGGTCTTATAGTTGGTATCAGAGGTCGGTTTAGACAACTTTAGGGATTATGAGTTTTTGTTAGACACATGATTAGTCCCTATATCTATTATTTCAGTTAAATCCTTGTTTTATAACTTTTTTCAGGTCAAGTCAAGTCAGTTACGAATGGAAGGAGAAGTATCTCAAATGACATTCCTATCTCTTCCTGATGACATGCTTGTAATAATTATTACAAAGTCATGTTCGGATGATTGTGAATCTTTTTCTAGCATAAAACTCGCTTGCAAGCAGTTGTTTGAGATATCAAACACCTCTACTATACCTCATTATCATTGTGGATCATGGATTGTTTTCAGACAAATACTATTTTCATAATATTCTTATATTTTCAAGAAAGGAAAATATTATCAAGGTATTTTCAAATATTTTACCTTATCACAAGAATTTTAAGCATATTATGATTTTAAAAATGGTGTTGAGCAAGGAGACCCTTGTGCAACATATTTATATTTTCTTTTAAAATATAGTCTCTCAGCACATACTTATGGTATTTTCAAAGGACCAATAATAGAAATTTTCAACTCAAATTTTGTCCGACTATTTTATAGAAATCAATTTTTATCAGATGTTTTGGAATTATATGTCATACATGATTATTTTCCAAAACTGTTTTCCTGTGAACACCCATATGACCCATGTTGTACAAGGTGTATTTGGATGGAGGAAGAAAATGATTTTGAAGGATCCCTAAATCATTGTTGTAATTCATGGGACTTCTACCTATGTGAGCAATATGACGATGAAACCGAGTGGACGCCATGATCAGGGTATGTTGTTATTCTTTTTGGGAATCGTTTTATTTTATCTTATGGTGGTGAAATAAGACTTCAAGAATTAAGATGTTGAGATCGCAATGAATTTGGATGAAAATGAGAGGTATAAGGAAACTATTGAGGTTAAAACATGTTAGGGTTATTTTTAGAGTTTTATAAAAAGGACAACACGTAGACCGTGTGACAACCCGTCGCGTCAGAAAAAGCTGCGGGAATCGAACCCACAACCAAAGTGCGACTGGTATTTATCGCCTACCACTAGACTACGTGAAGTCCGTAGTTAGTATGACTTATTCTTTTTAGTTATATGGTTTTATGAATTAAGAGTAAGTTTATTTTGGGTTATCTATGGAAATTATTAACCTATCATTGGGGATATGTGATTATGTTAATTACTTTTCAATATAAGAGTTTAAGAGAAACTAATGTTATTTGGAGATAAGTGTTAATTTGTACCTTGGAAGACTATGTGATTAAATCCTTCAAATATTTGGGTTTCAATCTTAGTTTGGTTTACTTTGACAAATTTTATGGACAAATTGTTTATCGAATGGTCTTCGTTGAACTTTGGGTTTTGTTGGACAAATTTTGGATATTAAGAATAGATTTTCTTTTTATAAAGGGTTATCCTTTTCTAGATTATCTGATCTTGTTCTAATAATTTTGGTTTTGGTAAGAGTCTAAAGACATGGGAAATATATATTCCTCTTTTGTGGATTAGTTGATTCTCTAGAAGTTGATTATAGTACTCTTAGTGTGAACAAGTCTTCCAAAATACTCATCATTTGGGGAAAGTATGAGTTTTTGTAAGAAATATAGTAAAAGTTAAAAGTCAACATGACAAGTAAATATGATTACTTAAGATCAAAACTAAATTCCCCAATGAAAAGTAACTTAAAACAAAAATTTTGTCTATTAACTTTTCCTACTGGGGAATTGAATACCGTTTAACCCACCACAAGTTTGTGATTTTCTTGTGGTTAACTTTCTCCTAAACATGTTTTCTGTCACTCTCCCTCAGAACATGACCCTTTGCTTTTTCTTCCATATCCATGTTTTCCTACATGTAATCCTAGTATTGGTTAACTCGGGTGACCTCTGTACTTCTCTTTCTTTCTTTTAAAGTGATTGTTTTACAGACTCTTGTTTCGATGTGGGACATTCAATGATGTTTCCGAGCCTAATTTTAAAATTGCGAGGATGCAATTCCCAAAAGGGGGGAAGGATGTAACACCCCAGGTAAATAACGAATATGACATTTTTATATTTATCCCTATTTTTTAATAAAATTTTAATATTAATTTAAAGGGAATGCTATGCTCGATGGCTTACCCAATACGCTACAACGAGTTCCTTTGAAATCTTATGTTGCACTCTAATAATAAAATAATTTTATTTTAAATGGTAGTTAACACCAAGACGTTGTAATGAGGGGAATGAATAGAACTAACTACAAAATGATTATATATGTTTTTCAAATATTTTTACTTTTTACAATAAATTTTAGAGGGTTAAAAATTTGAATGAATCAAATTTTGAGCGTAAACATTCTAATATTCTTTAAAAGGTCGATTAACCGCCTTTTGATGGAGAACCTTTTTTAAATCCGATTTTTGACAATTTTATGTGTTATATTTGAAAAAATAAAATTCTTATTTAGAATCGGGACATCAAAATTTAGTTTGTTTAAATTTCTGGTATTTTTCTGATAAAGTGCATTTTTAATGAATAGTGAAAAATGTTGTATTTTAATTGAAAAACACTTTTTAATATAATTTATTTATATGATTAGATTATGTTTTGAATTGGTTTTAAAGTGAAATTATAATATATTTTTATTATTTAATCCAATAGTGTTCATTGGAATTAATTTCACTTTGAATTTGGACTTAAACTAGTGTCAATCTTTTGATACTTATTGTTTCATAAAAACACGCTATTTTCTCTGACAGTGGGAATTAATTATTAAATTAATTAATGTAACTTATATGTTTTGAATTTTTTAAAATAGACATCATTTTTGAATCCTGAATATCAGATATAGCTTAGGGTGAAGTTTTGGTATTTTTCTTAAAAACTTCAATTTTTGATGAATAGTGAAACCACTAAGTGGTACTTATAAAAACTGATTTTCCATTTAAATGAAATTTTACCACCTCTGTGTTTTGAATTTGAAAAATCCAACATACATGGTTTTCATTAATAAGTAAAATGTGGTTCAATGGGATTAAAATAATTTTTTGGTGAATAGTATCTTTTAAGTTTTTAATCGCGATTAGAGATAACTAGTGTAATTTAAGGTAAAAATAATGTTTTAATAATATTAAATGATCTTGAAACATGTCCTACCCTTATTTAATGTGTCATTTCCAACCAAGACAATCCATGGGTCAACTTGGGGACCCCATGGATCCACTTTGGTGGGAAAATAACATTAATAACTTTTTATTTAATGTTAAAATTAAAATGTCACAAACATGAGTTGTTTTACTAAAACAATTTTTAAATGGGGTTATACAAGTCATATTTTTGACTATAAATATTCATTAGAAATATAAAAAGATTTTATACATCATTATAGTTTTTTATAATTTTTAGACATTAAATAAATTAAATTATTTATGACACCATGATGATGCAGCGAATACCTCATTATTTAACGATTTAAATAAAATGAAAATATAATGTAAAATATAAGACCTAAACTTGTCAAAAATCTATTGTATGGGTGGATTTCGAACCCTTATCACCTTATCCTATAAATATATAATTGTGGGACCTTTTTTATCTGAAAATCATTTTGTAACAAAGTATCTTTTCTTAACTTTCCAAGAGTGCCCCTCCTCTCCTCTTATAAAAGGCCCCCACCTCTACCACCTTACCCACACTTCCAAAGCCTTTGGCTCAGCCAACCCCGGCCCATTTTGTCTCTCCACATCCCTATATAACTCTTAGAAGCCTCACTTTGGACAGAAGTATTCTCAAGGATGCCTTTTATTTCAAACCAAAAAGAGTTACCCATTTTAAAGGTAGAGTTTTCTCTTGTGTTATTATGTTTTATTTTGATTCTCCAACCCCCTAAACTCTTTTTATTCTTTTATTTTGTAACAACACCAGTATATTAAATATACTAGGATGTTTTTATAAGAAGGATATGAGCTACTCTTACACACACCTTCATCTAATGGTTAAAGAGCATACTGTTTCCATGGATGGCGAATTTCTACCTCATGAAATGATGATTGTTCAATATTCTTCTAAAACCGTCAAAGGTGGACATTAAGATGACACTATATTTATATATGATATATAATATTTTTATGTTTTACTTAGGATTATTTATTTTTCATTTATGGCATACCATTATGGTTTCCATTAGGGGTAAACGCGATATCTTCATTTTAGGAAGTGCGGACTACTGCCCCCTCAAAGTGATTTGATTCATTAACACCATATGTGGTACGTATAAATGATAAATTTAATGATATTATATATGATATTATACTGGAATTATGATATACCTTTATATAATTATGATTTCACTCCATTAAGTAATAAATAGAAATGAAAGTAGAGTTCATGCGTACGTACGACTTACCGTCTCCATGAACGGTGCATTTCATTTCTTACCTCTAAATGATTATGTAATATTATAAATGCATGTATATACTGGATATATATGATATATGTGATATATAAATCATTAATATAATTCTTTATATAATGGATATTTTACCACATGAACAACTTGTAATTATAAAGAGTTTATTTTTGACTCAAGTACCAATGATCGACAAAACGACCATTATTAACTTAAATAATTACATAGTCTTCATAACATGGTAATAAGTGATATAAAAGGAATAATGAACTTGAAAAAGGTTCTTAAGCAATTAGAAATTAACTCAAGTTTATTATTCCGGAATATAATGAAACGAACAAGACAAGTCGGACTTGAGGTAAGGGAACCTACCCCTCTCTTTTTTTATGTACACTCTTTTATGTCATTCCTTTAAAGCTCATATTTATTATGATTGGGATGTTCTTTTATATTACTCTTACTATAATTTTTATGTTCATATGATTAGAGACCCTATTTTCTCTCATAAATCCATTTTTTAAGTTTTGATTGGCGTCGATAGGCTACCAAATTTTCGTAAGAGATCCAACCTCTCTCTTTATTTTTAAGTACTCTCTTTTATGTCATTTATTTTAAGATCATCTTTCTAATGTTTGGGGATGTTCTTTTATATTCCTCATACTGTAATTTTTATTTTCATATTATGAGATACCCTATTTGATCTCATCAATCCATTTTTGTATGTTTTAAGTGGTGCCGTCAGGCTTCCGAGTTTTCGTAAAGGATTTTTCATCTCACTTTTAGTCCTATGAGATTTATGCTATGTTTGCCACCATTTCCTTTGAGTGGTGTATTTACTTCCCATTATTATACTCATTATGTAATATAATTTCATTTATGGGTATTTACATATTCATTCTATGACCCTTCTTCAACGGGGTGTACATTTCAAAAGTTACCCAAGTCGGTAAGGGAACCTTTCACCCTCCTCTTTTTAAAAGACTTCTTTTGTTATGTCTTTTAATTCACATACTATTATGTTGGGATTTGTTCTTCTATATCCCTATTGATGTAAATTTTATGTCCATGTGATGAGATACCCTTTTAATCTCTCATCAACTCATTTTCTGAAGTTTGAAGTGACGTCATAGGGCTGTCAAATTTTTGCAAGGGAACTTCTTAACCAAATTTTGATTCTTTGGGATAAACTTGTAGTCCTTGAATATGTCGTTCTATGAATATGTTTGAATAACCTCTGATTTTTTAGACTTAATATCCACTTATATTTGGTGTATTTGTTTGTCACACATAATTATGTAATTGATTTATCCTTAATCCCAGGATACTGTCTTTGTATGGGACTTCGTCTCAATCTCCTTTCATTGAGGCATATTTTGTTTTATACACAACCTTATTTTATACGGTTTATAAACCGCTTTCAATTTTACGTTTATCCAAATGGAATCTTTTTTTTAAGAATCGTTTTACTAAATGAGAAAAGGGAATGTTTTTTTGTCGTACGTATGCGGTGACAACGACTTCTCCGCCGTCGTGACCATTATTTGAGTTTTGGCTTCCTCTACAAGCCATACTTTTTTTAAATGAAAAATAAATACCATGTTTTAATTTTCCATTATTTTCGTATTGAAAATGGTTTTCATAATGTTTTTATATCAATGTGTTGTATTGATATCTTGTGATTGAAAAGTGGAAATGTTATGTTTCCTTTATGCATGTTTTATGTGATACGATTATGTTACGGTTCTTGGGCATTATTATGAATACGGGTGGTTCTGTGATAAACTAAGGGTGGGTGAGCCTGTTATAGCTCTCCAATGCATTGGGTAACGCGAAGGGGTTAAACGTTAAGGTTTCTCCGAAGAGATTTATGGAATATATTGTGATGGGTATTCCAAATGTAACCAAGAGGGTTACTCCCTACATAAGAATGTTATGTATGCCTCAAGTTACCTTTATGTCTTATGATTTCTATGTTTTATTCATGAGTTTATGAGGTATGTTAAAGTGCTTATGTTTTATGAGTAAATTATGATTTCCTTGATTCTTACGTATACATGTACTCATGTTTCCTTTCCATATTTTAATATCCCTTACTGAGCTTTTTATGCTCATCCCAAGTTTTTGAAATGTTTTTCACAGGTTAAGGGAAAGGTACATGATGTGATGATAGTGTCAAGGAAGTGTCAAGAAAGAATCCATGTTTTATTTTAAATAGGTTTCCATTGATGGGAAAAATGAGTACTATATTTTATGTAACCACTTTGTTTAAATGTGGAATGTAACGCATGTTTTATGATCTAATTCTCTAAAACTCTAAACCTTAAAAGATCCTCAATGTGAATTATTCATTTAATTCAATATTAAGTAAGGTATAAGGTCGGGGTCTTATAATGAAGATCATCTAATTTTTCAATCCCATGGACTCTTGGGGACTATCATTGGTCTAGAGGATGGGTGGTTAGAATAATCACATCCTTTTGGGGGAATTGTTTCCTACTCTAGGACTCTCTTATTGATTTAAGATATTTTTGTGAATCTATTCCTAATACCGGTAAGGGAAAAATGACCCTACCAAAATAGATATAGGCTAATTCTCATTATATGAAAATGATTGGAGTCTCTTCAGTAGATCAATCTATATGTATCTAAGGTTATATATCATTTTCTAGTAATTTGTGGCTTCTTATACATTGAATCCATATAACCATGTTCTTTAAAAATTGATTCTATTCCAGGAGGTAGTAAATAATTGGAAGAGTGGATTGAACCATTATGAGGAATCCTATGTATCCTGGTACGTGGAGGAATCAATACACACATAGTCTTTTCGACCTGTGAAATTTAACGACAAATAGAAAGGACTTATATGGGTGCTATGGGATTCCACATATTCATGTTCGAATCCCAGGGGGATGTCTTAAATATTATGATTAAAGATAGAATCAGTGCATTATTAGTTTACATGTTCAGGGATTATATATTGAAAATATCAATGTCATTATAGTTAACCATGGTGTGGATGATATGACAATGGCAACTACATAAGCTCTCATGATACATGCTTGGTTTCAGAAACAAGGGATATAAAATGATCATTTCATTTGATCCTCATGTGGGACTTATGTGCTTGGACTATCTTGAGATAATTTGTCAAGGAACTCAGGTCTCATGGAGACTACCTACATATCTCGATTGTGGAAGAAATCGAACTCATTATATTTCAATTAATATTGGGATTTATACATAGAGTTCACATGTACCATTGTGTAAATTTATGTTGCATATTTAATGATGATTGAAACCTCAAAACCCCACAAAATTAATTCCTATTGTGGGGAACTAGGGATTAGAGTTAATGAATTTCATTGCTTTGAATAATGGAACATTAATTTTGGTATAACCTTGGATGGTGAATATAGATATCGATCCTCATGAGGGGTGGCCTATGTAACCTAAATATGAAAGGAATTAGAGTCACCATATATCCCTTAATATTGAATCTTACGCCCTAAGGATCCATGTATGACCTAGCCTGGTTGTCGATGGGCATTTTGTGACCCATTTTTCTTTCCTAGAGGACATACCATGATCCAGATGGTTTTTTTGAGAGCCATCATCTAACCTCACTAGCTTTTCTTGGAGGTGTCACATGATCCATCTAATGTGCTCCGGTGTCATTTGAAAGATTTGGTTTGACACATATGGAGGATGTCGCAAGAGTCAGTATGAAATGGCTTGGAGGATGTCTTCTATCATAGCTAAAATCCCTATACGTCACATGTTTAGAGGGTGTCGTGGGTCTCAGAGGGCTTTTCTAGAGGGTATTGTGAGAGCTTAGTTATCATGATAAAGTGAAACCTCAGGACTTGACTGACATGGGAAGATGCCATAATATGAGTCAGGTGATCCATCTTAAGGAATTCGTAAGGTTCAAAAAATATGTCTAGAGTTTTTTTGAGACCAAATTGGAGTTCCCAATGGGATTTTATGGAATGATTTTACATATCTGAAGGATGTCAAATCTCCCAAATAGCTTTCTAAAAGAGAATCATGCGATCTATGTGACATTTCCTAGTACCACCACATGTCCTTGTATGACTGAAATGAATTGCATGAGGACCAAAAAACATGTCCTTCACTTATGTCTTGCCCATTCAATAATGTTTTAACCCTTTTTTGTGAATTCATCAATTTTTTTTCAGTACCAGTTTATCTTAAGTCTTACGATATCTAGGGGATATGTGGTATGTACTTCAAATACCTTTCCAGGAGTCCATCATGTGATATATGAATGATCACATGAAGTAGATTATGAATGGCACAAGATTACTCCAAATTTATGATAGTATATTACCTAAAGGAGGACTTTCTTATCGAAACATCATCTATTGCGAGGAGTCTTCTCTGGCCCATCAGCCTGAGAGTCCATAGGTAGATAGTTGAATCCTCCAGATTCCAACCCTTTTTTCATGTTGGGGTGAAAAATTTATAGGAATCACCACCCTGATTGTTTGGCAGTGTCTGTAGTGTATCTTGCTCAAATCTAGGATGGAGTCGATGAGGGGCTATGGCACCACAGGGATTCATGAGTCTCTTCCATAAACCACTCTGAGGGAATTGCCTAATTTTCAGCGACTATATGTCCCTCTCTTTAATTTATCTATTTTTTTAATTTTTTTCAAATAATTAGGGACTTGTTTCATAAGACATACATGTTGAAGGACTCCATTAATGTTATATTGACATATCAAAGAGCTTTCATGAGATCCATGTGTTTGTTGAAAGGAATATTTGAGATTCACAATGAATTGTCTAGGGCTTTCCGTGAGACAAGGATTGATTTCTTAGGGTCTTACAAGACCATGTGGTGGAATTTAATAATGTGTCATGATATGTTTACAAAAATGAGTGCTTTCCTCCTCCTCCCTATTTTATTCCCCTTGTTTTATGTAATAAAGGTTGCGAGGCATGTGAAATTTCATGAGTAATGTCAAGGAAAATTACTCTATTTTTTTGTGATACATTTCCTAACTAATATGGATAATATGAGGGTGAGTGATCATTTTATGGACTATTCTATTAGTTTTACCTTAGAGATCCAAAGGGGAGTGCATTTTTTCCATGAAATATAAAAGGCTTTATGTGTGATGAGGGTGAAAATCTAAAGGGTCTCTATGAGATGAGGTGAATAGGTCTCCCAAGACTCATGACATCTTGACGATTTTTAGGGGCACGCCACATGTCATGTAATGACAGTGAGTAGTTCTCGCCACCTCTCCATTCATCTCCTTTGTTTTTTTCACAAAGTCTCAAGGTTCTTGCTTGTTTTCTTCAATGTTATCAATAATAATTACCCTTCTCATCAATGATTAATTTTGGGAACATTTTTATCTATAGGGGTATCCACCTTTTAGGAATTCATCCTCTAATTTTAAGAGGATATTCAAATTTCATTTCTAGGTGAATGTCACAGAAAACCCACATAGCCTAGGGGAACTCATCCTACTTCCACCTATGTGGATACAGGTTGTCTCGATAAATTTCAAAAAAAATAGAGGGGATCATTGAAATGTGGATCTACAGGATCCATCTCAAGTTATACTATGTGCGTGGAAATTTCATGTGAACGTATAATGGTCACACAATCAAAAGTCTATTAAAGGTTCACTGATCCAAAAGTCTCAACATTATTCCTCTTTATTTTATTTTATAGGGGAAATAATACCCATATTCATGTATTTATTCCCTTGTGAATTTTATAATTCTAAATTTGTGGGGGTCAACAAATCCCCCCCTTATGAGGGATGTCCGTAGGGACAAGGTATCGATTCTGATGAAATTAAATTCCTGCTAGATACTTTGGCGATGTCATGAATCAGTGCCTTGAGTGATGATTGGGCTTTTATTAGATGCTTAGTGTTCCTAAAAACTCCATATTTATAGATAAGGTGTCATAGATATATTTGTTCCATTAATCACCAAATCTCTAGAGTGCTCTCAACCTTTTCTTCATTGAACTCCTCCATCGTAAGATAGTGTCACCGATCCTGATCATGAGACCCCTTTAACAAGCCATCACCCTGAGATTTGTCCCACAAGACTTCCCTTCAATCAGGTTCTCATCCATTCTAAACATGAACCATTCTTTGTAAATTCTTTTTTGACGCTCGACTATGAGGTAATGTGATGGTCTTAAGGGTTTCATAGGGTTCAATGGTTTTATCATTCGATTCTACTATTTTATGTTACCATATTCAGGTCATATGATTGCGAGTCTCAAAAGGGATCATAGTATCACATGATTCACCATGTGAGTTATGTGACCCCCCCCAATCTATTACATATTAGGTGATTCGTACATCCTTTATGTGATGCAGAAATTCTTTATCGATTCATGTGATGCACATGACTCCATTGGGACTTTAATGATTCTATTTTTTAGACATTATCTTGTGTTATATTCCTATAACATGTTCCACATACATATTTTTAGATGGATTATAGTTATCTTCATGGTTCCTTAGCTACAACTAATCAAAGGTCCATGATTTCCATGAACTGAATAGTTGATCCCTAATATTGTGTAAATACTGATAATTTAACCTTGATGATGTTCCTTTTATAGGATGTATATAATTATCTTGTATCTCATTGACTTCCTCTGTATTGATTTATTTTTCTAGATGACTTTACCATTCCTCCTACATATTTTAATTTTTCATCCTAGTAAGTGTCAGATTATCATGAATACATTCAGAAAACAATTGTTAAGGATGGTTGGGTGGCTACATATCGATACCACGGTTTGAATTATCAATTTTCCCACTCTCCACTGAACCAGACCACCATGATTTCACTCAAAAACTAAAATCATGGAGTTACTTGAGTATATATTCCTCTTATTAGAATAATACAGTAAGCAGATGGTACATGAAATGGGATCTCTGTCTAGCGGTAATATCTTCGATGAGTGGGAATGGACTTTATGGGTTATGAAAAGTTGTTTGGTGTTCACTGCTAACTTATACATGGCTCACCATTATGAATCTATACGGATCTCTCAATTTATAATTTATCACTATCTTGACCACCTTCGAGTGTTTATAAACCATTAGTGCCCTAGTACCGACACATTTCAATTTCCCCATAGTGAAGTGGGAATTTTCCTAGGTACATTTATCAGTTAGGAGGTATTCTTTCCCTTGGATAAATGTATGTTGAATTATTACCTAATGAAAATTTCTAGGATGGTCCTCATTAGTCCATAGTTTTGGAAAAGGAGATTATTATTATTATAAGTTATTAATCAATGAAATTTCTTACAATATGCACTTATTTATTTTAATGATTGGATCAATATTTTCCTCTATAGTATCATAGATAGAAGAACTTTTATTCATCCTCATAGGTGCCCCACCACAAAGTAGGTGATAGTGAAGGCTCATATTGGTCCATCTTGGAGGATGGAGATTATACCTCATGGTGAAATTTTGTAAACATGGATGTCCCCCTGAAACTAAGACTGGCCATTTTTATATCCATGTTCTTAAAAGGGTGGATATATCCATCTGGGGACACACATTCATGAATATGTGTTATCATGTTGGTGATGGTGGCATGACTTGAAAAAGGGAGGCATCTTAACTTGGACGAACAGTTCCATTCGCGCCATTACCAAATTTGTGGTCACATTCATAGGGGAAGCACCCCTTATAGGATCTATGGTCCTCTCCATTTCATGTTTATAATGATAGGGGATAATTTCCAATATTATGAATATTAAAATGCATCTAAGATCCCAAATGACATATCCCATCCTAGATTATTAAACATCTATGGGGTTTAGGCTATGTCTGTAAGCCCTGATGAGGTTGAGGATGCATTAAACCATCTAAAAATCATTTATTTTTTCCCCTTTTATGCACTAGATTTGCCGGTAATTGATGATAGAAGTTGATCCCCTAATGATGATCTTATATGATCTCCCTTCGGGATAGGGTTCTCATATCCATGGTGGATGAGCTGTTCATCTGTAATCCCTATAGACCATATTTATTTTCCCATAATTTTGGATACTTTTAATGTTTCTCCCTCCTTCTTTTGGTTGGTGTTAAAGGGGTGATACATCCTCGTGTTTTCTTCCAATTTTAGAGGATTATGACACATTAATACACTGAGGGAGGGATCATGCTTCTACCTACAAATGATTCTTTTTCTTTCCTTACCATGGATTATTCCTAGGATTTGGTAACAACATATCCGAATGGTGTGATGGGATTTTTTGTCTTTCCTGTGGACATGCATTTTTCACTGTCGATTCCTCTGTAAGAGGCAATGATGGAATTGATCAATGATTCAGATGAGACATTTAGAAACATACCTTTCTTGGGTGATGACCCCTCAGATGGTGAAATGCATTCTATTGGTAATGCTAATCCCCAAAATATAATAAATTGATGATGAACCTATTGATATAAGTTCATATGTGGATCCTTATTCTACTATGACATTGATATGACTGGTTGGTCATCCTTATGCCACTTATACCTCATTGTATGTAGAGTCTCAATTATATCATAGACTGATCTATGAATACATTCATGACATGATTAATGGTACCCCCATGAAAATATTCTACTACCAATTAGAATGACTTCACAAATTATTTCATGGATTAGTGGAAGGAGACTTCAATCAGTATCATTTGTATGAAATCATTCACCAAATTTTCTTCGCCCGAAGAAAATTGGACACAATCAAATGGTATCTAAACAATATTTTGAGTGAGGGTTCCCTTGCTAATAAAATGAGGGAGATGGTTGAGTCATTGGAACAGAGTCATCAGTTGTTATCTGAACTGTAATCTCTTATAGATTCATGGGCTTCAAAGATATAGATACATTATGATATAATGGCTCATTTAATGTATTGCCTTTAAAAATAATCACCCTCATTTTCCACTCCACTGAGGATATATAAGGCATTGGCTACTCTGATCAAGGATCTTTTTCCTGGGGTAGAAGTAGATGAATCTAGGAGAGAGTTACTCAAACCCCTAATTAATGCCTTCTTCTAGACGCTTGCTGATCTTTACAGCATAGTCAACCAAATTTTATCATGACTCAACATTTTTAATGCACTAATTTGTTTATGAGGAGTCATAGAGGCTCTACAAAATGTGCATATTCCTCTCTTGTGTTCATATTTTGAATGAATGGGTTTTCAGAATCCCCAAAAATCATATTCAATTATCTTCCCATCATGATGTGTGCGATATATCTTCACCCTTGATATTTTGAAAATTTGCACCAGTACCCACCCCTTTATTTATATCTAAATGAGTATGAATGTCTGGAATGAAATGTTGAAATTATAACAAATCCAATTGAAGAGATACACGTGATTTCCCACCATAATGAGATTATTTGTTGACAATTTATACCATATATCTTGAAATCAACTAACATACAATGGGATCATCTATGTAGGTCATATGTCTTGTAGGGTAACTGCTTAGTATATTTTCCAAAAGTGATAAGATTTTTTCTAGAGAATCCTAGTCATGATAATACCATATAATGGGCCTCATAAGCTATAGATTTCTAGATGAATTCAATATGATTTAGTTTAAGGTCTTTCATCTCAAACCTTCTATATCTCTAGTTTAAGATCGTCTATCTCAAACCATCTGTTATTTTAATTTATGTTCATTTTGGTTGGACCTACGATCACATTAATTTAAGGACATTTATCTCAGACCTTATATCTCTTTATATTAAGTTCATTTATCTTAGACCTTTTGTCTCTTTAGTTTAAGGTCATCTAGTTCTTACCTTATATCTCTTTAGTTCTAGTTTATTTAGTTAATAACTTCTGTTGAATTATTTTATGGTCACTTATGACGGACCTTAAATATCTTTATTTTAAGTTCATTTATCTCAGACCATCTATCCATTTAGTTTATGGTAATTTATCTTGGACTTTATATCACTTTATTTTAACTTCATTTAGCTTGGACCTTTGGTATACTGTAGTTTAAGGAATTCTAGCTCAGACCCTTAAAGAATATGGGGCTGAAAGACATGGGATGACTCAAAAAACTATCTCGTACTGAGTTCATATGTGGTGGTCCTATGGATCACAATTATTTCAGTTCCATTCCTGAAAGGATTAGATTTTTTCTGTTGGTAGGTTAAATCTCTTAGGCATCGATAGAATGGCCAATAAAAGATGATATCCACACCTCTCTAAAGGATGTGGAAGGTTTATGGAAGGAAATATGGATAAGGGTTGAATATTTGGAATACTAGGCCTTCCTAGACAATTTAAGTGTGTCTGATTTAAATCATAACCCTGAATATTGAGTTTGTAAACATGGGATGGGGAAAACATGATGGGGATGACTCATAACACTCAAGGGTTCTGAGTTCAAGAATAGTGTAGCGAGGTCTTGCAATGATTATAGATCCATTATGATGATGAGGACATGCATTTAGTGGCACGATTTGGGGCCTTGATGCATTGGTATCATGGCTAAGTTAATATGATATCTAATTCTTTTTTAGGGCTATGAAGGATTTGTGAATACTCAAAAACCTAGATGATGAGGATTGGTATGGAATGAAGGATCTCTAGGAAGGGTTTTGTCCACCCTAGGGTATTTTATTTCCTAATGTGAAGCTCAATCTCTATGCCTTGTGTTTTAAAATCATGAGGTGTGTTCCATAAAAGGTTCAAGAATAGAGTGTCTCATTTCATCATTAAGAAACAATACAAAACATGGTGATGTAATATTGAGGATGTTGAATCTTCTGGGATAGTTTTGAATGGGGATTGTAAATCATTGTCAAAAGTACCACGATCTATAGGATGATATGAGAAAATCTTATTGGGATTAGTTAAGACACATAGAGGTGTTGAGTTCTACCTCCATGATTTCAGGGATCACAAGGATTGGAATTTCACTTTTGTAGAGTCATTTATTTAGTTGACAATCATAGACGCATATGTAAGAGCCCTCGGAATGTCGGTATGGTTAATTAAAGGGTCACATTATGTCGTATATCTTTTCCATGGTCCATGAAAATATTATGGTGATCTAAGGCACCAAAATCATGAACTATGATTTTTGAAAAGTATTATACCCAAGAAGGGTTTGAACACCCAAATGGTTGTTTCACCGCCTAGTAAACATATTCCCATGGTGAAGATATGTGACAAAAATTGCACTAACTTTTTTTTGGATGAGTGGGTCCAATGTGTATAACATGGATTTTACTAGGGGTACAATTTTGGCCCTATGATATTTATGAATTATATGTTTACACCATAATTTTTTCCAAACCTTTGACAATGAAGATCTTAGCGGGAATGGAATTCAATTTTTCTCAGGTTTCCCTTTGCTAGTTTTCAATCTAACAATTTTTGTGCCTCTTTCTCAAGGAATTATATATTCTTGAAATTTAGACCATTATAGGATAATTTTTTTGTTCATACATCTTTCCCCGAAGTGCAGGCAGTTTATGGTCTTGACTCATGTAGACCTAATACAGGATATGTCACACAAGAGCCTAATTATGATACCGATAGTCAAGATTACTCCAACATTTTTCTATGAAAGAGGTTGAAATATTTTAAATCACGACTCAAGTTCCTCAGGTTTTGAAAAATTATATGGGAGATTCACACAAGGTTTGTCCCATAACACCCTAAGAGGTTCAGTTCCTCCTCACTTCCTTTGAGATCATGAAAATTAAAAGGCCATTTATATTGGACCAAGATGTGGCCAGTAGGTGGGTTTAAATACATTATGTGTCAATAGTATTTCCAAATGATAGATCTCTTTTTTCATTTTAATGGTCAATGAAAGGATTATGGCATCCTGTACAAGACATGAATTTGGGTATATGGATTGAGGTTGTTTTAAATGATGGTAGAGGCACCCCATATGATTTTTAACAGATGCGAGTATCGTATGGTCCTTTGGTAAGGAATGAAAATTGGGAGATGGAATGCATAGTTTATCATCAAGTAGTGGGGCTGTTTTTTTGTGTAATTTTAATTTCCAACAACCAATACATTTTCTTTATAGTTTAGCTTCATGTGGTTATAACATATTCTCATGCAGTTTATCTTCAGGTGGTAAGGGCGTTCATTCATGTAGTTTATTGTCATATAGTAAAGACATTTTCTCTATAGTTTAATGTCATGTGGTAAGGGTTTATTCCCATACATTTAATCGTCATGTTGTAAGGACATGATTTCAAGTAGTTTATAGTCTTGTGGTATGGATATACATTCATGTAGTTTATCATCATGTAGTAAGGACGTGCTTCCATGTAGTTTATTATCATGCGGTACAGAATTTTTTCCTACAGTTTAATGTAATTTGGTAGGAATGTACTTCCCTGTAGATTATCGTCATTCATTAAGGATGTAGGAACCAACATGAACAAATTATAATGGTGTGATTGGTCCCATGGGTGAATGTTCGAATGTCACTATGTATCTCATAAAAATTAGAATCAAACCACATGTAGTTTATAAAATCCATGTAGTTCAATGTCATGCAGTATGGAAATTGATCCTCTGACGTGAAATAGTAGAATCATGATTGGGCCCATCAATGTAATTATGTTTTTCACTACATATCCCATAGTTAAGGGAATAAATCCCTATGTAGTTCATAAATAAGAAACTCTATCTTCATCGATTTGGATCGTACGTAGAGGTGGGAATTATTTCTATTGATTGTTATAGTTGGGACTAGGATTTGAGTTCTAGAAATCACTACATATATTATAATGTTAAGATTCAAGACACATGTAGTTCTTTAAGTGATAGTTTATTTTAGAGTCATGTGGAAAGGAAGAATATGGACCAACGTGAAAACTGGTAATATTGTAGTTGGTCCCTAGGGTGGAAGTATGGGGGTCACTACGTATCTAATAAGGTTAAGAATAAAATAAAATGTAGTTCAGAAACCCCATGCAGTTTAACGTCATGCAGTGAAGATTGATGGAATGCCTTTAAAGTTTTAATATTCCAGACAAAGACAAGCCTATCAAAGCTGAGAGGCCTTGTTCGGATGGGGGAATCCTTTCTGAAATTCTTAAGACCATGTGATCTATTCTTGGTGTGAGAAACAAGTAATGTAAAGGGTCCCACGTAGAGTCATTTAAGAGTAGTACATGATAATTTTGTATCTTGAGGAGGATATACCAAAATATAAGATCATGGTCTCCAAATGTATCACATTGAAAAATAGAATCGATAAATTCATAGTTCTAGGGAATCATTTAGTTTAATGCCATTCGATAAGTGCATGGGTAGATTTTCTTTATGTAAGATGTAAATTATGTATCTATGTAGTTTTATGTCATGTGGGAAGGACATTGGGTCACCCGTAGTGAAGCGGGTTCTAGATCCGTGTAGTTTTATTTCATTTGGTAAATCCATTGGATCTCTCAGTGTGGAAGAAAATTAATACTATGGTTGAGCCCAAAAATATATATTCGGTCATCACTACATTTCACATGAGACCAAGAATAAATCCATGTGCAGTTCTCAAGAAATTTTCTAGTTTAATGTATTGCAGCAAGGATGATCTTCGTATACTTTAACATCATGTGGTCAGGACAGTATCCATAGAGCTTAATGTCATGTGGTCTAGACCATATCCATATATTTTGACATCATGTGGTGAGGGAACATTATAGGGATTATGCTGACATGGATTCCTTTACTGGTGGAAACTTATCCAAATTATTTCTTGAGAAATCTCACATTAGTGGGTGGTGTGACATTCTCCCCATCCATCGTGTCCCGAAAAATGGCTCCATTGTGGTAAACATTCTATATTACAAATTGAATTTCCCACATGGGATCTAATTTTTGGGGATTCCTTTCTATTATAATTGGGATTCTGAGAGTCTTCACCAGTTCTACATAGAGGAATGAAATAAGTAACCAATTTTGTTAAAGGTTCTTGCTATCCGAAATTTATAGAACATTAGGTTGCGAAATTTTTTTGATCTCTTCACTTCTATACATTACAATTCATCTTTCCACTTTTTTGACTACTCATCATCTGAGAGTTGTCAGAAAATTTCTATTCGGAGTGAAGGGTACTAGACTTCTATGTGTTATAATGCATTGGCCATGTACACGAATGAGTATAAAATTTCATATGTGGTGGTACGTGTGGTGATAAGGTAGGACCATAAATCATGGAAGAGTTTATCCAGCCTAGAATTATTATATGTGTTCACCATCTTCTATATTTTTTTCCATAGAGTCTTATTGAATACCTCTTTCTGAATATTTGTTGTTGCATGATATTAGGATGAGTGATTGGAATCGATATTGTACTCTTGAAATACCATCTTTAACTCAATGTAATGGAAATTGTTGATGTTTTATATCAATATTTTGTGATGGAATTAAAACCTTGTGATTATATGGGATATTAATAAGTTGATAATACTCTTTTTCCCGACATCCATGAGGGGTATTACCTAATCCAATTTTGAAAAAAAAAGTCAATATATGTAAGGATTGACTTGAAATGCTTATATATGGATACGGGGATATGGCCACACAACATTAATTCCCCAAACAGAAATTATCTAAGAACATTTAGTTTTATGAAGAAATTATTTGGTTTTATGGATGATGTTTTTTGTGAATTGGCATGAATGTCATTTCCTTGTGAATTACACATAGTCTTGTATCATGGTTTTCTATTAGTATCCAAATCTGTGATTTAATGGGGGATTATCATTCTAGATTGATGGGCACCACAGGAGCCTTTTTGGACTTTTCCATGATGGCAAAAATTTCTCTTTACGCTATGAACCTAAGGAGAATCTTATGAAATCCACATTTCTAGAGGACTTTTTTCTCATTGTTACCATCCAATGGATTGATGTTTTTTCTCAGAACCGAATCTGTTTACATCTGGTATAATGTATTAAGAGAATACATTTCTAGAGATAACCAATTATGGGATCCATCCATCTAGAAGTGGTTATTTGTTCTTCAATCTATGGGTTGGTTGTGACTAGATTCATTTCATACATATCACATATGAAAATTGATGATACCATTTTTAGATGTGTGATATGAAACATTGCTTCCTCTTAATTAGGGTCGGCCATGATGGAGGCTTCATTATCAAGTGCATCGTCGCGACCATTCTTTTATGTGGGTACTTGATGCAATGTGCACTCAAAAGATAACTCATCCATAAATCCTATGGCATAGCCAATTAGGGGGGATTCATTTCTTCCTTTTTAAAGGCATATTTACCATTAAAATTCTTTATCACCAATTCTGAATCACCCTTGATATTTAGGTAGGCTATGTGTATTTTTAGGGCTAGTTCCAACCCAGTGATGAGGGATTGGTATTGTACCTCATTATTGGTACAACCTTCAAGTAGTTATAAAGCTTATAGATGAACATATTTTTCTAGATAGAGAAATAAAATCATAATACCAACCCGATTGATCTTTTGTTTTTCCATTATTTTGTCAGAAGGACTCTCAGAGGCTCCATCAAAGTAAATCTACCATTCTTGGGTAGTGTCATGGGTGTAGAAGATGTATTCATCTCGGAGTTCAATGTCTTTTTGTGTATTTTTAGGGGAAGATGTGATATGAGGAAATTGCCTTGGGATTTCACTTTAACTAACTTCTGTGATATGAACTAGATTTTATACTGATACAGAATGGCCTCCCATTGATCGAAGAACCAAGTCATCATAGGGAGGCAAAGGATGTACATGATCATATCAATTCGAGAGACTAGGTGGACTTTTTGGTGATGCAAGTAGCACCTCAAATTTATACCACAAAGATAAGTGAAAGGAAATTCATTTTTAAATCAAAATATTTGTTCTCAGAACTTATCATCATCTACATGAGGTATTAGAGACTATTAAAAGATATAGAACCATTTTTCTATGTGAGAGTTCCCATTGAGTGTTCAAGAGTGACCACATATAAGATGAGTGGACTTCCTTCCACTGGAAGTGTCAAAATGTGTTGGTGTAGTAAGTACCACTTGAAACTATCAATTTCTATTTGGGATTCAACATCCCATTAGTAGTAGATTCCCTACTTCATTATCACAGTGAAGGTGAGAGATTTTCCAAACAAATTTCCTGTGAAATTACAAATGTTGGCGATGTTTCCTTAGAGTCCACTTAGTTTTTTTAGATTTCCAGGGGATACGTTTCTTTGGTATCACTAGTCTTCTCTAGGTCAACCTCAATGTCGTGGTGGTGTATCCAAAATCCAAATAACATTCTTACTGTTATCCCAAATGAACACTTCTGTGGATTCATCTTTAGATTGTGATGTTGTAGCTTGTTGAAGATTTTTCATAGATCCTTGAAGTGACAACTTCGTTGTCAATATTTAACAAATTGGTTGTTGACCTGACACTAAGTTATCCTTCCCAAAAGTGGCTTAATGATATGATGCATGGAATGTTGAGATGTCGTGTCAGAATTCTTTAATCTAAAGGGAATTCCTTGATAGCATAATATCCATTGAGGTACTCTATAGGTGGAATCTTTTTCATCTTATGGGGCCATCTTGGTCTAATTATACCTCGAGTACACATCCATAAAGTAATGGTCTTGGAATCTAGTAGTTGTATCAATCAAGTATTTTTTGACCAACAATGGAAGATCATCCTTCATTCATTGTAGAGTATGGTATTAAAATCAATGCAGACCTTAATATTCTCTTTCTTATTCATCACAAAGAAAATGTTGGCAACCCATATTGGGTATTTCACTTCTCATAAAAATATAGATTGGATCAACATTTCAACTTCCACCTCAAAATTGGTGGAATGATAGTTGTGTATCCTCTTGGAGGCCTTTTTGAATCTTAAATGCTCATTAGGATGTCTGAGATGGTGTGTATCCACATCTGGATTCATTATGAGAATTTCATTATAGTTCCAATAAAACACATATCTATGTTGCATTAAAATTTTATGTACATCAGGTTTTCATCAAAGGTAATGGAAACAATAATCATAGTAGGTAATAGATCTTATTCTATTCCAAGATTTACTTTTCTAAGATCATAAATTGTGGAGCATATTCCTTCGTTGAATTCGAGAGGAGTGTTCTTGAGGTCATCCTCATCTTCGAACATTTCTATGTTTGTGGAGGAAATTTCAAGTGAATATGTACATCTGGGTGCTTCTCCATCACTATCAGGGTGGGTGAGGCTATTAGAAGAGACATCATCATTCTTTTCTATCTGATTCATTACAATGAGATTCTGAATCTGAATGTTTATTAAATTTTTTATATGGTTGGGAGGGGCTTGGATCTCTGGAATTGGATATGATACTTTGACCACGTATATGGGGGTGAAAATAATCACTGTCAAGCATAATCTAGGGGTTCATAGGGTGGTCCCCAAGACATTGGGAGTTGAAACCTATATATCATCATCATCTAATGGGTTTTTACCTCTTTTTTTGTCAAAATATACTTCACCATATGTGCTCTTGAATTTTAAAAGGGGGAATTGTCACCTTTTAGTAAACTGACCATTCCATTGATGGAGTACTTCAGACATTTGTGGAATATTAATGGTACCTCCTAGTGGCTATGGAGCCAGGTCCTTCTGGACACATCATTATTTATGGTGTCTTACTATATAGCCCTAAAATCATCATCAAATGTGATTTACTAAAATTTATCTTTGATTTTCATCTTCTCTAGATGTTTTGATCACCATTATCAAACCCCTAAATTTTCATCTTTTTAGGTGCTAAATCACCTTTTCTATATCCCAAACATCATAGAGTATAACTAGGATCAAATTAATCCTAGATCCAATATCAATCAGCACCCTTTGGACATTGAAATTACTGATTCTTCCCAAAATGTATAAGGGCTTGATGTACCCTTGGGTGGCCTCTTTCTAATTTTGATCAATGGGAAGTAGACATGAAATTCTGAGGATATTGTCTCCACTCGATAGACCTCAACTACAGGGACTTAAATCTTAAATTACCATGGGCTTCGGAGGACTTCAAAAAGTCTCTCCCTATGTTCATTTGAAAGGAGGAGTGCATCAAGAATTGATATCTTGGATGGGACTGTAGCTAGATGTTTTAGAACATCATATGTGTGTGTCAGAGGTTGGAACTTACCAATATGGGATACTCCTTGGAAAGAGGTTTAAGAGATGACGTATCTGAGGTACATGGGCCTGTAAATTGTGTAGAAGATTAGGGAGTATCTGTAGAAAGTGGTGTGGGTCGTGTCAGCCTTCCCTATTGTCTGGGTTTATTTGATTGATCTCTCGCTAAGTGTTCATGCAAGACAATTATATGCAGGTGACTAATGGAGGGATATTAGGAACCTCATTTCTCATTTAGTGTCTATTGGAGATCCTGACCAAGATTATTAGCTTCACAAATGTCCTCCTCAGGGATATGAGGGTAATATTAAGTCTGACCACATCCTCACTATCCCCCATGTCCCCGTTTTCACCACATGCTGCCTCTCCATCCTCAATTATGTCTTGTAAAACCATAATCAAGAGCATAATTATAAACAATAAAGGGTTATTCTAAGTGTATCACATTGACAGAGTGAAATATTTGATATTTATCCAGTAATGAATCCATTTGGTGGGTTTTTTTCCATTCTGAAAACATTTTAGTGAAGAAATCTACAAAAGCTAGGTCTTTATTTAGAACACAATATGATGCTTTTTCATTTGCCTCTCCCAACTTGTACTGGTCACACCCACATATTGGAGGCACATATTAATTATCTTAATTCTATGATGGATCTATCACAAGTATGAATAGTTTTTTCTTCAAATTGGTTTCAGATCGATAAACTATTTTTCGAGTCATCTAGTCGTCACAATTTTGTACACACCATGCCAGAACTTTTTTCAAATCGTCCTTTTCTTATGATAAAAATATTTCTATGAAATCCACCTTTTTTAGGGATTCATCTTGAATCTTCTGTCTTGATTCAACCATTACTTGAAAAAACGTATTTTAATATGAATCAATCCTAGATATTATGACCCAAACTTCTATGATAAGGTCAGTATTCAGGATATTCAGTGAAAATTACTTTCATAGGCTTTATGTTTTATATAAGTTTAGTCATTTTATTATCCATTGATTCTATGAAATAACTGGGTACATTTTAATTCCATAAGGATTAAACTTTTTTCATTTGTTACTCAAATCATGGGTGACCATGATTTCCCTATACTTCTCCCTGAGGGATATTTAATGGTTGTAGTCACTTGATAGTAGATTCTAAGTGGTTTGGGGACTTCATGGGTACTTGGATGGGTCCCTATAAAGTATTTAGAGTGATAGCTAAATCTTCTTCTCTTCCTGGATTTTCCCATTATGATATAAGAATGATTTGAGACTTGGATTGGGTTAACTGAATATCGTCATCATAACATTGTTACATTTCTGTGAACTCTCAGAACCTACCTAGATATTTCATGGGGATTAGGGGAGTCTTCAATATATCCCTAAGATTATCATAATTTATTTCTAGAAGTTTATCTTCCAAGAATGGGATGTTGAGTAAATAGGTTAATCCTTTCCACCATGCTATGAAAAAATAAACCCTCTCACTCTCTTGTTGTTTATTATTTGTCAGTTCGAAGATCTTCACTGTTTTCAATGTTGATCTGGACTAAAAAATTAACTGATATGAAGTTATCCTCATCCTGTAATAGATCCTACCAATATACTGTTCTACCATACTAATGGTGGCCCTGTCAGTGTCTGAATGAATCGCCTCGTATTTTTTCCGTTGGTTGATCTCAAGGGCCCATAATTTTTCCACATTGGGATACAAAATGGGTGAGGTTTTGTTCGATGTTGAATACACCATAAAAGGTACAGAAGTTAGGGCTACCAAATTTGGGTGGAGGTAGAGTACCATCCTTCCACTAATAATATGGATTTCTTTTAGTATGTACAGGTTCATGTCACCCTTCCATGGATTCCATTAAAGTATCTAGGGACTTGATGTTGTTAAGAAACTCTAGAGGTACTATTTTTAGGGATTCCCCCATTTGTAGGGAGTGGGTTGTGGTTGATGAGGTGGTCCTTCTTTTATCTCATATTGATTCTCAATTCATCATATGACTGAATTTTTACCCTAATGAGAATGATCATGTAACTGCAACAGAGGGAAGTCATGATCATTTTCGAATTCCTCATTTATTTAGACAAGATATCTAGATCTGGAGGCTTTCTAATGCTCTGATTCCACTTTTTTCTGGTGGATTGGCAGTGGGAGGGGGAATATTAATTTTTGTATGGAGATGATACCAAGTTGTAATATTTCACCTGAGTAGCTCCTCATTGATTTTTTAGGATAGATCATATTTCACTCTCATATTGGGACAACTGTTCCTATACGGAAGGATCTTCAGTTCTTACGGTTGGTGAACAAGATGTACCTGTACCTTTCCCTTTTCATTGAAATTAATTCTCTAAAGTGGTGGAAACTCATTAATTGGTGGTGCCAAATTTTTAAGCCTTCTTTTGTAATGGGTGCAAGGGACCTCATTGGATGCATCCATGTCACCCTCCTCTTAGGGTAAATTTTCTAGATTGAGACCCTCTATGTTCATGTCATGATTGGCATATGCCATGTTGTTACGGATGATATTCTAATAGGAATATAGGGAAAATAGTGGTTGTTTCAGTACTTTCAGTACAAAAGGCTAATTATGTACTACCTTTTCCAAGGTCATTATTTAAACCCTATTCCATGTTGATCCATTTGGTCTTGAAACCCTAGTGAGGTCTGATTTCTATTATATTATACTCCTCCCATATCGGCCTATGATCATTGAAATTGGGGGATTTTTTTATTATAGTTATCGTATGGGCCACAAATGAAAATGGTTTGTCTTGTGATGGGAGGAATAGGTGGGATGTCAACTATTGATTTAAACCTCACAACATAGAGAATAATAATTCTCTATGTGGTGGTAAAGGGGAAATAAATTACCCTAGACCTATGTGATGGGGTTCATTTGGCATCAAAATTGGCATTAATATTTCATGTTTTTAGGACATAATGACTCCAGTCATGGACTTGATGATTACTGGGATGGAAAATAAGAAATAAATTCCCACATCCTAGTGGGGTGGGCGATATGGAATCACCCCTGATACTTCCATGACCTTCTCAAGGCATGATGATCCTAGAGATGGTTATTGAGATATAATGGAATCAACACAGTTCCCTAGGGTTCTCCTATAGTTACCAAGGGTATGCTATAAATCCTCTTGGTAATTGATGATATAAGGGGTGGATGTGGTGGTAGATATTTTCCTAGGCCATAGGATCAGTTCCACTTCTAGATGGTGGCTATGGAAGCTGCTATTGAAAAACATTTGATGTGGCGTAGTTGTGCTCATGTTGGGCATGGGTGTGTTGGCATCCCATAATGAAAATTAATTTTCATAAGATGTTTTCCAGATGATCACAACACCATTATTCATGGTTTAAATGAGATCACATTTCTTATACAATACCATTTTGATTTGTTATTTTCTATCCATTTCCTTTTTTCATGATTTTCAGCCATCTTTGAAGAGATTTAATTCCATTTTTGTGACCAACTGGCATGAGTGTTACCTGGTCCCGTGATTTCATTAGAGGCCATAACGTCATATGACATCGAATCTACAGGTTTCTGTTGTTCCATGGGTGTGGAAAAGTGAAACGAACCACACTGTCCCCATACATGAATTTATACACATGATGTGGCTTCACAGATCAATTGCTGAAGTGTCACAATGTAATGGTGAAAAAGAGTTAAAAATTTATACTAGAATTTTCATGTTTTGGATCTTGAGACATGGAGATAGTAGATAGGTCAAGCTGATAGTAGATCATCTGAATTTTCTGAATGTGACACTTCTATCCTAGATAAGATACATATAAATTCTTCGGTTTCTGATGAGTATCCCACATATTTTGGCATATGTGAAGTATGAACTCATTTTCTAGCTCATCTGGGCCCTCATATCTAGAAGTAGCGAGGGTCCAAAACTTTATGAGAATGTTGTTTCTAGATAACTCTCTTCATGTTTCATTTTCATCCACCTCCTCATCACACTTTCATGCCTCCATCCATTAATCCCATATAATATGTATCTAGTGTTCACCTACCGAAAAGAGTGGAGTGTTTCTGGATGTTGATGGGAAACCATATACAGTTGACATAAATGTCTTGAACACCTATCAATATAAAGGTATTGGATGTTTTGAAACCTCTATATACATAGGTGTTTTGGAAATGGGAGGATTTCCATATCCATGGGAGATATTTTCCTAGGGAGGTTGACCATAGTGGATTTCGGGAGTAGTTACCTATGATCCATCTCCATACCCCCAACGAGGAAGACTATCGGGGTAATGATCATCTTCTTCTTCCACTTTGATTGAAGAGTTGATACACACTTAAGGTGTTGAGAATGTGTCTTGAATGAACTCAATGTCACATGAATTGAGTATATTCGGAATATGGTCCATGTTCGACATCGTGGTTAGAATATTCTAACCTACCTTTTTTGATTTCATAGGGATTTGAGTCTATTTTGTAATAGATTCTAGAACTCATATATAACCATCTGGTGTTATGGGAGTATGAGCTCACTATTGAGAAGAAGTATCATTATTGACATGGATATAATCCTATCCTAAGGCATGCACTATTCTCACTTGGTGATCCTCAGTGAAGATGGGATTATGGGCCAGATATTGATCCTTTGGGATATGATTCTTATCTATCTTGTCAAGAGTATGAGCCTTCCCTGAGGCACGTTCCACTATCACCTGATGATCCCCTATTGTAAAAGTAATGAGATCTTAGTCTGAATATGCATTACCCATGGGAATATACTGACGGACCTCCGAAATGTGAGAAGGAATATAAGCCTCCACTTGTACTACCTTGGAATGATGTAGGTGTAGTCGTTCATCAGTAGATGTATTAATATGTGCCTTACTTCTATGATCTGCTAGAATATGTTTGGAAGATTCACCAATAGTAATAATATCCTATCCCAAGGCTTTTTCCAATATTACATGGTTAGCCTCTTCTATAACAGGGATATATGCCCAATCCTAGGCCTTTGGAGTATTCCACTTGACATCATTGAATGTAATATAACCCTTTAATATGTCTTTTTCCCCTCTCACATGGTGATCCCTGGCCATAATTTGGGTATGATCCCAATCATGGGCCTTTGGATTATGTCTTTGGAATTTTTGGACAGGCATGTACCCCCATCCGGAGGAAATTTATTCTCTTACCTAGTGATCCCCTATTGGAATGGGAGTATGATTTTGATATGATGACTCTTACTTTATTTGAATATTCCAATAATCCTCTTAGATGGGAAAAAGAGTGTGTTCTTTCTCTGGTCAACCACTTTTCCATGATGATCATAGAGTTGAGTTTCCCTGGATAGAGGGACAGGAGTATACACATATCCATGTATCATCAATAGTTCTAGAATAAGCCATCAGAGCTCTTCCATTGTTGGGAAAATATATTTTCATTTTAGAAAAGTGTGTGCATGGATATAAGCATGCACATTTGTTATCTCTATTATGCACTAAAATATGTCTTTGATTGAAATGAGGATATGGCCCAACTTTTTTCAACCATATATCATTGGATTATGTCGATGTAATTTATGCACAGGGGTAGGGATATGAGCCTCCCCAATGATTTTTGTAGGAATATGCTCACATACTTGTTCTGAGCCTTTATGGATACGGTCATGCTTGTTGGTTTGTTTCCATATTATGTTGAAATTTATCATTAGTTGAGTGGAGATATGATCCCACTCCAAGATATGCATTTATTTCCTCCCCTGAAAAACATTCCTTTCTACCCATGCATGGGTATCAGAGGTGGCATCATGTTGGATGGTGCTCATAGCTGACGATTGGAGGGTACCAGTGGGATGAAGCTAGTGATGTTTGTTGGAAGCTTCCATCCTCAGAATCACCTGAACCAAAAGAGAACCAAATTTGGATTCTTATTCCACCTTCATTGGACATGGAAGGTGGAATTTTTCATTCTTCAGGGATAAGATCCCATATAAATTAGTTGTAGAGATGTGGACTATTGGATTAGAAATAGCTATTATTAGGTGATGAAGATATGTCATCTTCCATGTATGGAGAGCCTCTGGGGCTTCTTCCATGGTCGGGATTGTACTATGTTGGTGTTTCTCCCAAACCATCATATTTTCCTCCTACCATTAGAGCTGTCGAGCATGTGAGATTTCTTTGTGACCTGTGGGGGTTGCAACCATATATGATTTACCTAAGATAATTCTTGGTGATGAAGATATTTCCTTGGTTTGGGATGTTGTAAATGAGAGTTGTATCTACAATCACACAGAAAACAAGGAAAAATTATACTAATTAATGATATATTTTAAAAATAAAAATGAGCAATCAGATATTAATTGTTTACACAATTATCTTGTTTTTTAGATCCAACCATTCTGCTTACATAGACTTGTCAAAATGAGGATGGACATATAAGAATCCATGTTGTATAATATCATATATATGATAATATCAGTCTAATTACATTGTTTTTATAGGGTTTTCAAAACTAAGTGGCCTAAGATATTCATGTCGGTATTGTCAGTGTTGTTCGTGTAAGATCCCATATTTCCCTATAAGGTATTATTTACTTTCATTTCAACTTAAGACCTTTGTTTTGGTCCATTAATTGTTTTATATAGTACATAAGAATTCTCAGTGGTGCTTCGGGGGTTTGGGACATGAAAAATAGGGGAAAAGAGTTTTCTAGGAAAGTAGCACAGACTACACACGATTAGTCCTAACTGCGTAGATAGCCCAGTTAAACCTTGTAGATGAATTATTTTCTAACAGTAGCCTCTGCATGGTTTTCACAAGGTTTGGAAAACTGTGCGGGTAAAACACACGTGAGTTCTATTTTTGAAAGTATCATCCTCATGGTTTTATCATAGAATGAAAAACCGTGCTGGTAAACCATGCGACCTAGAAAATTTTAATGAAATAACAAAAACTCCATTACTGGGTTTTTATGTTCCACTCAGTATTTTCCTCCTCCTCCCCTCTTGAAACCATTGGATTTAATAAAAGATCCCTAAGAGATTAAAATGATAATTTTCCTTCAACTTAGGTTCATTTGGAGTGTCATTAGTTATGGATTGAAGATCTGGGTAAGGCTAAACCACATCTTTCTTCA
Organism: Viscum album; assembly: GCA_963277665.1. NCBI lineage: Eukaryota > Viridiplantae > Streptophyta > Magnoliopsida > Santalales > Viscaceae > Viscum > Viscum album. The sequence continues at coordinate 829,872,753 of OY728159.1, read as the reverse complement.
TTTCTCAATTTGGGTTGGTATCTCTCTCTTATCTACTTCTGAAACTCTCAAAACCTTCTTTTTTTAGTGATGTTTAGGTTGATGCTTCAAGGGTGGATTGAATTGGTATATTATTCTTTGGTTGAGAGTGTGTTCTCCAAGGAATTCAAGGTAGGTGTTCTACAAGTTGTATCCCTTGGGATTCAAGTGGATTTGTGAATATAGGGTTATGTTTTTAATTATTCCATTATGGTATTCTTGGTTCCCGTTGGATTATTTGGATATAATGGGTGTATAAATGGTTAATTGAACTCCAAAACAACCCCATGGGATGCATGGAGGATGCCAAATGAGATTAGGGCCACCCATGGTGTCATGACCTACATTCACCAAGATGAGGGAAGGGACAAAAAAACTGCCAAACCCTTCCTTCTTCAAGGTGAAAAAGATATAATGACCCCCAATACTTGCATTCGATAGGCCTCGGAGTGGCGAATACCACCAAGGGTATAGAATCAAATGTAATATAGAAGGAATTACCCTTTTTATTTTGTAGGATTGGTAGACAAGATAGTAAATCATAAACAACACCAAAACTCAAAGTAAAAGTAAAGCCAAAAAAATCCATTCACATATTAATGTTCAAATAATAAGTTCTAAAAGTGTAGGAAATATATAACGGGAAGTAAAAAATAAAAGAAAAATAGCAACATTAGCTGTCCCAAAATCCGAACTAGTACAATCCCTCACGATCCTCGGGGTCCTCTTAGAAACTTGAAAGATGTTTTATATACGTAGTGTGAGTATACATGTATACTTAGTAGGGAAAACCAAAATCTCTCATGCACAAGTGGGGAGGAATTCTAATGCCTCGTGAGAAAAGGAGATAACCAAAGCATCTAGAAAGGAAAATATCCACCCAAACCACACCAAGTCACATTCCCCAAATAACACAAGTCAAGTAAAATAATAGTAAAAAATATCGATGTTTGGGTACCCTGCACAACTTTCCCACTAGTTATGAAGATATCTTATGCGTCATACCTCCCTCGCCATTCTCACCATAGTCCCACTACCATACCTCTCCCGCACACACTTGGAAAACCAAAACCACAAATACCTCCCACAAACACCTTGACCACAACAACCATATGTAACCACACCCGTAGAAACCTGAGCCTAAACAAATACAGCCATGCTTGAACACACCTGGGCCAAAACAACTATTTCCATGCCCGAAGACACATATTCATCATCCTAAAGACACTTGGGAAAAAACCTACCCACACACACCTGGGAAAACCACCACGACTACCCTCCCTGAAGAAACATTGGCTATAATGGACCTTAGTCCATCACATCCTACCCAAAGAGTCTTGGTATACTCAGGAGAGGGAGAAGAAAAGAACCTAATAACAATACACTCATAGGAGTGTTGGGAAAATACCCTCCCCCATGAAATGGGGGAGTTCGGCCAGAAGTGCTCAACATGGGTGGGGAGCGAATAAGAAACATAAGAACTATATTATACATTTAGGAAGACAAGAACTCATCCCAACCCAGGGGTTCCAAAACTAGCCCACACACAAACACCATTGTTACTATTCATTCATAGAAAAGCACAACAGCCACAACCAAGTCACAACTCATTCCAAGAAAACAATTCCCATTTGAACCCAGTCGTGTTATTTTATTCAATTGGTTTTATTTAAATAATTCTTTACTATCGTTCAAATAACAAGAAAAGCCACAATCCAAGTAAGTAAAAATAATAAGCAGCAAATTAAGCATTCACATCCAGTTCTCCTGTAAAGTCACAATGAAAAAAGGGATATGTGAGGTCCCTCGATGTACTAGAACCAATCCAAGCCACAACATATGGCCCCTCAAGACCTCTGATCCAAAAACCAACAACTATACCACAATAGGGGAACCCATCCCCATCCACATCACCTCACAAGCATCAAGCAGAGCCACCATACAAATCATCAAAACAGAGCAAGGTATTTTTCATATTTAAAGAAACCATTCCTTTAGTTTCGTCTTTTCATTTTGTTAACCGGGGTGACCACACTATGATTCTTATTCATTGGGAATATGATTTAATAAAATGAGTTTATATGATAATCCAGTTTCCATGTTACATCAATTAAATCATAGAAATATCCTAAAAACAGAGGTTCATTAGCACATAAGAAAGGAACAATAGTGGCCATGATTTTCAGTGGACATAAGCCCATAAAATTCACAACATATAAGAAATGGAAAAAGTGTACTAAAACATCATCAAACACACCACTTCATTCTTTAAAAACCATTTATTATCTTCATTAAGTTTTGGTTTCATCCATCCCCATAGGAACATTATCATACCCACCATGCATGATACACATTAAAGAGAGATGATGGAAAAAACCTTACATGGATGATCAATGATCAAAGTTTTTCTCCTCACACCAATAACTGGGATGTGTGACTTACTGGGGAGGAACTCTAGGGACTCCAAGAGTGAGCAGGAAAGGCTCCAGTATAGGTGCACCACTAGCCTCTGAAAGGGTGGAATCAAAACACACCAGGGAAAGGAAAGAGACCACCCAAGAATAAGAAAGAATGAATTATTGTGTGAAAAAGGGTCAGATCCTGGTGTTATGTGATATGTATTTTGAATGGATTTAAAAGCGGGTCGTGGTTTCACCACACGGTTGGACAGTTACACATGATGGAGTTAATTTTTATTTAATAATTCTCATCAGAGGGGTGGCCATAACAGTTGTTCTTTTAAGGATTTCATTTCAAGGGAGGAAGATGTGTATGTTTAGGGTGTGCCCACTTCTAGGGGATTTAAATCATTGTTTATGGTGCTAAAAATTTCCTTTAACCTCCTCAAAAAGGATAAGATACTTAAATGTGGTGTTACGGGAAAAACTATGGAAGGAAACCGTGACCCCCCTTTATGGACGATTGGTGAGACTAATCGGTGAAATCAATCGGTGGTATTGATCAAGTGAAGCTAATCAGGTGATGCTGATCCCATGAAGCTAATCTGGGAAACTAATCAGGTGAAGTTGATCAGTGAAACTGGTTGGGTGAAACTGATTGGGTGAAACCGATCGGGTGACACCGATGTGTGAAACCGATCTGTGACACCGATGGGTAAAATAGATCGCTAAAACCAATGAGAGAAGCTGATCCGTGATACCAATGGATGAAACCAATCAGTGAGATGGATTGGTGAGACATTGATCGGTGAGACTGATGGGTGAAACTGATCGGTGAGAAAGATAGGTGAAATCGGTGGAGCCGATCCATGAATCTGATCAGTGAAGTTGATCTGTGAAGCTGATATGTGAAGCTGATCAGTGATGGTGATCTGTGAAGCTGATATGTGAAGCTGATCTGTGAAGCTGATCTATGAAGGTGATATCTGGAGCTGATCTATGAAGTTGATCAGTGAAATTGATATGTGGAACTTTGGGTGGAACTAATCGGTGAGAATAATCAATGGCACTGATTGGTGACACCATAGTGACACATTTCCACTTACTCACACATCCTCTTGACTCTTCAATGGTTTCCAGGACACACCAACACTTATAATTTGAAAATTTAATGGACCAGGAGGGTCTGATCCATTACATCATATACCTCTCAAATTATTCTCATCTTCGAGAATACAAGAGTAACCCAAACAACCCCTCTGAATGATACCTCTCTAGGAAAAACCACCCTAAATAGCCATATGAATCCCAAATATCACATTGTCATGAAAAACGGATCAGGGAGTTCTTTCCGAAGTGACAAGATACTATCCACTTTGGGTGGAACTTACTCACTCGCACAGGTTTAACCGCATCCACATAGATACATCTTGATTAATAATTTGGTTCTCACTTCCCCACATATCAGGACATTTCATAAACATTCACAATGTAGGGAATTAAATAAATTCATAAACCTACAAGGTCAACACTACATCACATCAGGTAAAAAAATAATATAATCAAGGAATGCTCAGAACAACAACTCAAAACACCTCTATGTAATGGGCGTGCATTTGAGATCCTCACTCCCAAGTACTCTCATCAAGGCCACCATGCCTCCACAACTCACGAACCAAAGGGATGGTTCATCCATGAATCACTTTCTCCTTTCGATCCTTAATCCTCACTGTCACTCCATTAATGTAGTGTCATCCCTTATATCCAACTCTCCCCAGTCAATGACATGGGAATCATATTGTAGATATCGACGAAGTAGGGAAATGTGGAAAACATTGTCGATCCTTTCCAACTGAGGTGGAAATACTAGATGATATTCCACATCATCTACTCTCTCCAAAACATTGAAAGGCCCGATGAACCTAGGAGAGATATTTCTCCCCTTGATGAACCTTCGCTTCCCATGTTGAGTGGAAACCTTCAAGAACACATGGTCTCCAACCTCGAACTCCAAGGGCCTCCTCCTATGATCAACATACGTCTTCTACCAATCTTGGGATACCATTATCCTCTCATGAAAAATCTGGACCTTCCCTGTTGTGCTTTTCACTACCTATGGGCCAAAAACACCTGCCTCTCCAACCTCGGTCCATCACATGAGAGAATTACACGGCCTCCTGTACAAGGCTTAAAATGGTTTCATGCCAATAGTAGAGTGATAGAAATTATTATAGGCAAACTATACTAAGAAAAAACGTTGTCATAATTATCCCCCGAAGTCCAAAACACAAGCCTGTAGCATATCCTCTAATGTATGGATGGTTCGTCATGACTTCCCATCATTCTGGGGGTGGGAAGTAGTTATAAGGCCTAGATGGGTTCCAAAAGCATGATGTAATCCCCTACAAACAAATGAGGTAATCCGTGATACCCTATCCAAGACTAAGGACCTCGGAACACCATGAAAATACCCCACCTCATCAACATATCTCTATGCTATGGAATCCATGCCACTTAAAACCTTGATCTCTAGGAAGTGAGCTGATTTCATCAGTCAATCTACCACTACCCAAATACCATCACAACCTCCTTGGACACTGGGTAGTCCTAGGATGAAATCCATCAATATGTCCTCACACTTCCACTCGGGTACATCTAAAGGCTGCAAAAAACCTCCGAGGATGCAGTGTTAAGACTTCACCTGCTGACACACTAGGAACCTTGCCAAAAACTCCACCACTGCTCGTTTCACCCCATGAAACCAAAACTATTCCCTCAGGCCTTAGTATATTTTGGAAACTCTTGGGTTTACCACTAAGAGTGATTTTTGGAACTTATGGAGAACTCCCTCGCACATCGTCTCTAGAAAAAACAACTTCCTTCATAAAATCATTCGATTATGACCATCCTCTGACAATCCTTTCAGAGCATTGCCTTGGTCTACCCGATCACACATCACTTCACTCTCTATGTATCCCCACTAAGACTCCTCCACCTGCCTTAATAGAGAGGACTACACTGTCATCTAATACAGACAACCTCTACCACCATCCACCCTTGCATCTAGGTGTAGGGAATCCAACTCCTCCATTTCCTTCCAAGCATCCAAAAATCCATGAATAGCTTCCCTCTGTGACATCCTACTAAAGGCATCTCCCACAACATTCCCCTAAACTTCAGTGTAATAGATCTTGAAGTTTTAGTCCTGAAGAAACTCCACGAACCTTCATTGTCGCAATTTTATATCCCACTGGGTAAATATATTCCTCAAACTCTTATGATCCATGAAGACCACAATGTTCTTCTTGATGAGGTAATGTTTCCATGACTTCAATGATAGCACTACTGATGAATTATCTAGGTCAAGGGAGGAATAGTTATGCTCATGAGGATGTAACTTCCTAGACCCATAAGAGATCACTCCCCACTGCTGCATCTTCACACACCCTAGGCCAAGTCCATATGTATCACAAGACACCTTATACAATACACCATACTCTGGAAACCTGAGCAGTGGAGCTCTGACCAAGCTTTCATTTAGATAGCATAAAGCATCCCGCCACTACTCATTCCACATAAATTCTTGGTCTTTTCTAGTCAAAGCAGCCTAAGGAGTTGCAACTCAAGAGAAGTCAGGTATGAACCTCTGATAATAGCCTTCCAGACCTAGAAAACTATTAACCTCTATCACATTCTTGGGTGCTTCCAAAGAAATAACATCATCAACCTTTGACGGATCAACCACTAACCCTTGTTGAGACACCACGTGTCCAAGGAAATTCACTTATCATGTCCTAAACTTGTACTTGGACAATTTCTCATGGATATTGTGATGTCGAATGATCTCCAAGACTATCCTATGGTTTTTAGTATGTTCCTCATCTGGTCTTGAGTAGATCAATATTTTATTAACGAACATAAAGACGAACTGGTCTAGAAACTCTAAGAAAATAGAGTTCATGAGACCCATGAACACAACAGGTGCATTCGTAACACCGAACAACATGACTATGAACTCAAAGTTCCCATACCTTCACCTTAAAGTAGTCTTTGGGATATTCAAATCCTTCACCTTTAACTGGTGATACCCAGACCAAATATCAGTATTAGAGACCCAACCTGCCCCCTCATCTGGTCAAAGAGATCGTCCATCCTCAGGAGAGGCTACCAGTTATTTATCGTTACCTGATTCAGTCTGTGGTAGTCTATGCATTGCATGAGACCACCATATTCCCTCTATGCAAACAAGACAAAAGCACCCCATGGAGACATGTCGGGTAAAAAAAACCCCTCATCATCATATTGTCAATATGAATCTGTAACTCCCGCAACTCAGTAGGCACCATCCAATAAGAATCCATCGAAATCAAATGGGCATCAGGATGTAAGTGTATCCCGAACTCAACGTCACTTCAAGGGGGTTGAGTCACAGCCTTATTATGAATAATTTCTAGGATCTCTGTGATAAATCCTGGAACATCCATCATCTAAACATCCAGTAATTCTACTGAATGCTCAGCCAACATAGAAAAAAGAGGCTCCACACACCGTCTCCCCCCAAAAAAACTCCATTTTCAATCAAAATACACTCACAGTCCATCCTCAATGGTGAACATAACTCTTCTCTAGAAGCTGTCGATAATAGAATGCATAGAAAACTGTCAGTTGATTCCTAGAATGACATCTCATGGCTGCATTTGCAGCACAATGAGATCCCCACTAGACTGATACGACCCCAACTTCAGTCTGCATCCTTGAAAAACATCAAACAGGCTGGAATGACCCCGAACTGGCGTACTCAGCACCAGGGGCATGTAGATTCTCTCTATGTCTAGGCCCAAGGCATGGTCTAGAATTGGTGTAAGAAAGGAGATTTAATCTCATAAATCAAACAAGGCCCATACAAGAGTGTTAAACAAGCTGATCGTACCTCGAATGACTTCTGGTCCTTTTATAAATGTTGCCTCTGTGGCGTGAAACTCCCATGCCAAGATCTGCTACATCTCGGCAGTCAACCGCCTCCCCGACCATGCCCTGATTGAGGTCCTTGTGGAGAACCTTGGTGTAACGCCCCGACCCCAGTTACCCAGAGTCGGTGCAATATTTCATAACATTGGCATGATCACAAAAGATCAAGTCTCGAAAGACTGATTAGTTTAGTAGCCTTGGAAACACTAGATACATTCATAAATGTTACATTACATCATAATGTGAAAATCTACAATAACAAAGTCTCCATAGTCCACACTCATATCCTCTTCTGACTATCCCTGTAGGTCATTCATAAAATACTTCTTCACATCCTAGAAAATATTCAAACATTGAAAGGGGTGAGCTCAGATGCTCAGTAAGGATAACAATATTGTGGAAGCTTTCATAAATAAACATTAACATTTAAGGAAATGTATAACTAAAACAAAAGCCTTTTTAAACTTGAAATTCAGCATAATATAGCAAAAATAAAATTAAATAATTCCATTTACTTACTCACATGGATATTCTACTAGTCGAATAATCACATGCAATATCAATAACCACTTTCATAATGATGGAATGCATAATGCCAGACTAACATAACCATGTAGCCAAGGCCTCGTACCAAGACTACAAATAAGATTTTGTCAAGGCCTCATTCCAAGACACTAGTTTGTCTAATGAGACCTGCCGATGCATCGAGGAGCAATAGTGGGCTCCACCCGTCACTTATTAAGTCCAATTCATTCTTCATATGAACAGGTTTAAACATATCATAAACCATAACATAATCGTATCACATAAAACATGCATATTGGAAACATAACATTTCCATATTACAATCAAAAGATATCAATACAACACATTGATATAATAAAAACTTTATCAAAACCATTTTCAATACAAAAATAAAAGAAAATTAAAATTTGGTATTTATTTTTCATTTAAAAACAGTTATGGCTTGTAGAGGAAGTCGAAACACAAATAATAGTCACGGTGGCTGAGAAGTCGTTGTCGCCCCATACGTAAGACAAAAACATTCCTTTTGTCGTTTAGTAAAATTCTTTGTAAAAAATATTCATTTTGAATAAAAGTAAAAGTCAAAGGGGTTTATACACCGTATAAAAGAAAGTTGTGTATAAAACAAAATATGCCTCAATGAAAGGGGATTGAGACGAAGACCCTTAAAAAGATCATTTTTTTTAAATTAAGTAGATCTATTATGTGTATTCACAATAAGTACACATAAATAAAGTAAAAATACAAGATAGTACATAATAATATCATGACATAATTTGAAAGTAGGATATTAACCCAAAGAATGGAAATTGGGTTAAGAAGTTCCCTTACCTCGTGTCCGACTTGACTCGACCATTCTTTAACCTACTTAATAATAAACTAGAGTTAATTTATACTTTCTTAAGAACCTTTTAATGTTAATTATTCCTCTTATATCACTTATTACCATTTTATAAACATTATGTAATTATTTAAGTTAATAACGGTCGTTTTGTCGATCTTTGGTACTTGAGTCAAAAATAAACTTCTTATAATTACAAGTTGTTCATCTGGTAAAATATCCATTATATCCAGAATTATATTCATTATGTAGATATCATACATATCATATATTTCCAGTATATACCTTCATTTATAATATTACATAACATTTGGAGGTAAGAAATGAAATGCACCGTTCCTGGAGACGGTAAGCCGTACGTACGCATGAACGCTACTTTCATTTCTATTTCGTATTTAATGGAATCAGGTTACAATTATATAAAGGTATAATATAATTAAAGTAGGATATAATGTATAATACCATTTACTCTATCCTTTATACATCCCACATATGGCATTAATGATTCAAATCAATTTGAGGGGGCGGTAGTCTGCACTTCCTAAAATGAAATTATCGCGTTTACCCATAATGGAAATCATAAAGGATTTCCATAAATGAAAAATACAGAATCATTAGGAAAACAAAAACATAATATATATCATATAAAAAAATAGTTTCGTCATAATGGACACTATGAGAGGTGTTATATGAGTGTTGAACAATCATCGTTTCGTGAGGCAGAAATTCGCCATCCACAGAAATAGTATGTTCTTTAACCATTATATGCAGGTGTGTGTAAGTGTAAATAAAATCCTTCTAATAACAACATCATAGTATATTTAAGATACCGTTGTTATTACAAAAGAAAATAATAAAAAGAGTTTAGGGGGTTGGAGAAGCAAAATAAAACAAAACAACATTAGAGAAGACATTACCTTAAAATCGGGTAACTCTTTTTAATTAGAGCCAAAGGCTTCCTTGTGAAGACTTCTGCCCAAAGTGAGGCTTCTTGGAGTAAGATAGGGAAGTTGGCGTAGTATTTGGGTAGAGTTTGGCAGAGTCAAATGGCTTGAAGGTGTGAATAAGGTGGTAGAGGTGGGGGCCTTTTATAAGAGGAGAGGAGGGGCACTCTTGGAAAGTAATGAAATGTTACTTTATTATATAATGAGTTTCGGATTTTAAAGGTCCCAAACATATATAGTTCTAGGATAAGGTGATAAGGGTTCTAAATATACTCATCCAATAGGTTTTTGACAAGTGTAAGTCTTAGATTTTACATTTTCTTTTCATTTTATTTAAATCGTTAATTAATGAGGTAATCGATGCATCATCATGGTTTCATAAAAAATTTAATTTATTTAATGTCTAAAAATTATAAAACAAATATCAAGATGTAGGAAATATTTTTAGCTTTCTAATGAATATTTATAGTAAAAAGAATGAATTGTATAATCCCATTTAAATCTTTTTTTAGTAAAACAACTCATGTTTGTGACATTTTTATTTTAACATTAAATAAAACATTTTTAATGTCATTTTCGTACCAAAGTGGCTCCATGGGGTCCCCAAGTTGACCCATGGTTTGTATTGGTTGGCCATGACTCATCCAATAGGGGTAGGACAAGTGTAAAGGTCATTTCATATTATTATAACATTATCTTTACCTTAAATTACACTAATTACTTTTAATCGCGATTAATTAAACTTAAAAGTTACTATTCACAAAAAATTTATTTTAATCCCATTGAACCACATTTTTATTCATAATGACAACCATGTATGTCAGATTTTTGAAAATCAAATCACAGAAGTGGTAATGTTTCATTTAAACAAAAAATCAGTTTTTTAACTACCACTTAGTGGTTTCACTATTCATCAAAAATTGAAGCTTTCAGAACTATGCCAAAATGTCACCCTTAGCTATAATTGATATTCTGAATTCAAAAAATGATGACTATTTTACAAAATTCCAAACATATAAGTTTCATTAATTAATTTTATAATTAATTCCCGATGTCACAACAAATAGCGTGTTTTTAAGAAACAATATATATCAAAAGATTGACAATTGTTTATGTCTAATTTCAAAGTGAAATTAATTTTAATGAACACCATTGGATAAAATGGTAAAAATATATTCTAATTATACTTTAAAACCACTCAATAGTATAATTTATCACTATAAATTGTTTTTATTAGAAAAGTTGTTTTTAAGTATTTTTCACAATTCATAAAAAATTTGAGGTCCTCAGAAAAATACCAAAAATTCAACTTAGGATAATTTCGATATTATGAATCCAAAAATGAAGTCCATTTTGAAATATAAAATTTATATAATTTCAAAAAGGTAGTATTACTATTCATAACGCCTATTTTGATTGGTCGTGGTGTGTTAGAATCTCAAACTTGCGTACAATGAAAGCTATTGCATTATTGAAAGAGAAGCGTATTGTGAAAGCTTGGGGTGTTACATTATCCCCTCCTTAAATAAATTACGTCCTCACAATTTGAAAAATTTCATTGAAAATAAAATGTTGAAAATAGGAAATACCTTTGTGGAAAACCCACATCAGAAATAAGGTTAATAAAAATATAACATTAAATGAAGGAAAGAGAAGTACAAAGGTCACCTGAGATAGCCCATACTAAGATTATATGAAAATATGGATATGGAGGAAAAACAAACCATCAAGGTCTGATGGAGAGTTGTAGAAAATAGGATTAGGAGAAAGTTAACCACAAGAAAATCACAAACTTGTGATTGGTTAAACAGTCATTGAATCCCCAGTTGGAAAAGTTAACCGACAACGTTTTTGTTTAAAGTTACCTTGCATATATTTGAGGAATTTATTTAGGAGATTTACAAAGAATGTAAGGAAATATACTTACTTGTAATGTAGGATTTCATTCTTTAATAAATTTTGACCATGAACCCATCTTTCACTCCAAATGGTAACAGAACTCAGAAATATTCTATTTATCCTAATTGTATAAGGTTCCAAATATTACCACATACCATTTAGATTAGGAAAACTATTTTTTAATAACCAGGGACTTCATGTAGGCTAGTGGTAGGTAATAAAGTCATGTCGCACTATGGTGGTGGGTTCGATTCCTACAGCTTTGTCCGACGTGATGGGTTATCCCCCAACCTGCAAGTTGTCCTTTTCCTAAAACTATAGTATTATAATATTACAAAAATAATATTCATAAATGTTTTAACCTTAAACAATACTATCAAAAGTTCAACTTAATCCATTCCAACCTTTATAGTTATCCAAAATATCTCTATCCGGACTTTCTCTAAAAGGTCTCTAAATTCCAAAATCAATTGTAACATCAGATTCCCCAAACAAAGTAAAGTTTCTCTTTTTGTCACATACTAAAAATATGATTACCTTCATCATATTAAAACCTTAATGAAAACCACAAGTACTGCAGTACAATCCTTATATATATCACATTATTCTTATAACCAGAATATAATCCTTGAGTCCAAAAGCACCAATACATTAATTATTCCACTTCAACTGTAGTAACAGTATAAGATTGTCCTTGATTCCTTGGCCTTTTCTGAGATAAGTTTCCCTGACGCTTAGGACATTCATTTGAATAATGCCCCATTTCCCTACAATTGTAGCATTCAACATTGATAGCCTCTTTATTTCCCTTGCAATCATGAGCTTGGTGACCTTTTTCTCCACATTTATAACAAACTCCCATTCCTTTTAGGCAAGTACCGGGGTGATTCTTCCCACAATTATTACATAATGGAAAATCCTTCTTTCCCTTTTTCCCTTTATCTGTCTCTTGCTCCACCATTCTCTTCTTCTCTTACATTACTTTATTGTCATAAGATTTAGAGAATTCATTTTCTTTCTTCATAGAACATGAGACTATATCTTCATACATTGAGAAAAATTTTGATACTAAAGCTCGACAGAGAAATGGTTTTAACCCATCAATGAAACGATCAATCTTACTTCTTCGGTTATGTATATAATCTACAGCATGCCTCGCTAGCCTTGTAAAGTTAGCCTCATACTTTGCGACATTCTCATTCTCCTTCTGCCTCAGACTCAAAAATTGCCTTTCCATATCTTCTATATGGTCACGAGGGAAGTATTTTTTATGAAAAGCTCTTTGAACTCCCTCCATTCCATATTCGATACTTCATCATCTTCCTTTGTGTTTTGAATCAGCGACCACCATTGATCAGCATCTCCAGTGAGGCGGTAAACTAACATGACAACCTTCTCCCTTTCGCTACTCCCCAAGGCGTGGAATATTTTCTCTAAGGAGTTTATCCATTGCTCAGCTACTAATGGATTTGTACCCCCATTAAATGTTGGTGGTTGTTCCCTCATGAAGCGGTCTAAAATTGATCCCCCCATGTTGCGGATCAGGGTGTTCCCTACGAGTAAGGTTATTATTCATAACCTGAGTGAGTTGTCCCAGTATGGTAATAAGTTGATAAACACCACTTGTATATCCAACTCCACAATAATTATCTTGAGCAGGAGGGAAATCCCTACACGGAGTGCGTGCATTGAAACAGTTTCCATTCCTCCCACTAGGCGCCATTTCTAAACAATGGCATAAACTAGATTAGTTTATGAATCAAAATACATAATTCCATACTTGTAAAACACTTAACATAAATTGAACTAGTTATGGATATAATCCATAATCATAAAAATGTTTTCTTTGAGAAAGTATATACTCATAAACCCTTCATAGTGGTTTGTAAAGAAAATGAGAATTATCCTAAGCATATCCCCCGGGAGTGTCGTAACCAAGAGTGCAGCAAGGCCCATTGTCGTGCACCAGTTCCTGTTTGATTCTAGCTCAAAGTATTGTTTTCGGGTTTTACCCCTAGGTACATCTGTGCCAGAGCCGCCTCTACCTGCTCGTATCCAGACAAGAATGTATTTCTTGGAAAACTCACAAAATCTCTATAATACCAAAATTCTAGGAAGTTCTTCTATACTAATCCTCAAAGCCTATCTTAGTTCTATGTGCTCTAATCAGACTTTATCTAAATCTAGCTTCCAAGGTTAGTACTAAACTGCCTCTGATACCAACTGTAACGCCCCGACCCCAGTTACCCAGAGTCGGTGCATTATTTCATAACATTGGCATGATCACAAAAGAACAAGTCTCGAAAGACTAATTAGTTTAGTAGCCTTGGAAACACAAGATACATTCATAAATGTTACATTACATCATGAAGTGAAAATCTACAATAACAAAGTCTCCATAGTCCACACACATATCCTCTTCTGACTATCCCTGGAGGTCATTCATAAAATACATATTCACATCCTGGAAAATATTAAAACATTGAAAGGGGTGAGCTCAGATGCTCAGTAAGGATAACAATATTGCGGAAGTATTCATAAATAAACATTAACATTTAAGTCAACGTATAAATAAAACAAAATCCTTTTAAAACTTGAACTTCAGCATAATATGGAAAAAATAAAATTAAATAATTCTGTTTACATACTCACATGGATATTCTACTAGTCGAATAATCACATGCAATATCAATAACCACTTTCATAATGATGGAATGCATAATGCCAGACTATCATAACCATGTAGCCAAGGCCTCGTTCCAAGACTAAAAATAAGATTTTGTCAAGGCCTCATGCCAAGACACTAGTTTGTCTAATGAGACCTGCCGATGCATCGAGGAACTATAGCGGGCTCCACCCGTCACTTATTAAGTCCAATGCATTCCACATATGAACAGGTTTAAACATATCATAAACCATAACATAATCGTATCACATAAAACATGCATAAAGGAAAAATAACATTTCCACATTTCAATCACAAGATATCAATACAACACATTGATATAATAAAAACTTTATCAAAACCATTTTCAATACGAAAATAAAAGAAAATTAAAATTCGGTATTTATTTTTCATTTGAAAACAGGTATGGCTTGTAGAGGAAGCCGAAAAACAAATAATGGTTACGGCGGTGGAGAAGTCGTTGTCGCCAAATACGTAAGACAAAAACATTCCTTTTTTCGTTTAGTAAAATGCTTTGTAAAAAATATTCCTTTTGAATAAAAGTAAAAGGGGTTTATACACCGTATAAAACAAAGTTGTGTATAAAACAAAATATGCCTCAATGAAAAGGGATTCAGACGAAGACCCTTACAAAGATCATTTTTTTAAATAAAGTAGATCTATTATGTGTATTCACTATAAGTACACATAAATAAAGTACAAATACAAGATAGGACATAATAATATCATGACATAATTTGAAAGTAGGAGATTAACCCAAAGAATGGAAATTGGGTTAAGAAGATCCCTTACCTCGTGTCCGACTAGACTCGACCGTTCTTTAACCTCCTGAATAATAAAATAGCGTTAATTTCTACTTTCTTAAGAACCTTTTCATGTTCATTATTCCTCTTATATCACTTATTACCATTTTATGAACATTATGTAATTATTTAAGTTAATAACGTTCGTTTTGTCGATCTTTGGTACTTGAGTCAAAAATAAACTTCTTATAATTACAAGTTGTTCATGTGTTAAAATATCCATTATATCCAGAATTATATTCATGATTTATATATCATATATCTCATATATATCCAGTATATACATGCATTTATAATATTCCATAACGTTTAGAGGTAAGAAATGAAATGCACCGTTCATGGAGACGGTAAGTCGTACGTACGCATGAACGCTACTTTCATTTCTATTCAGTATTTAATGGAATGAGGTTATAATTATAGAAAGTTATAATATAATTCCAGTATAATATAATGTATAATACCATTTACTCCATCCTTTATACATCCCACATATGGCATTAACGATTCAAATCACTTTGAGGGGGCGGTAGTCCGCACTTCCTAAAATGAAATTATCGCATTTACCCATAATGGAAATCGTAAAGGTTTGACATAAATGAAAAATACAGAATCATAAGGAAAATAAAAACATAATATATATCATATATAAAAATAGTTTCATCATAATGGCCACCATGAGAGTTGTTATATGAGTGTCGAACAATCATCATTTCGTGAGGCGGAAATTCGTCATCCACAGAAACAGTATGTTCTTTAACCATTATATGTAGGTGTGTGTAAGTGTAAATAAAATCTGTCTCATAACAATATCCTAGTATATTTAATATACTGGTGTTGTTATAAAAGAAAATAATAAAAAGATTTTAGGGGGTTGGAGAAGCAAAATAAAACAAAACAACATTAGAGAAGACATTACCATAAATCGAGTAACTCTTTTTGATTTTTTCCAAAGGCTTCCTTCGGAAGACTTCTGCCCAAAGTGAGGCTTCTAGGAGTAAAATAGGGAAGTTGGGATAGTATTTGGGCAGATTTTGGCCGAGCGAAATGTCTTGATGGTGTGAATAAGGTGGTAGAGGTGGGGGCCTTTTATAAGAGGAGAGGAGGGGCACTCTTGGAAAGTAATGAAATGTTACTTTATTATATAATGAGTTTCGGATTTTAAAGGTCCCAAACTTATATAGTTCTAGGATAAGGTGATAAGGGTTCGAAATATACTCATCGAATAGGTTTTTTACAAGTGTAGGTCTTAGATATTACATTTTCTTTTCATTTTATTTAAATCTTTAATTAATGAGGTAATCGCTGCATCATCATGGTGTCATAAAAAAATCAATTTATTTAATGTCTAAAAATTATAAAACAAATATCATGATGTAGGAAATATTTTTATCTTTCTAATGAATATTTATAGTAAATAATATGACTTTTATAACCCTATTTAAATATTGTTTTAGTAAAATAACTCATATTTGTGACATTTTTATTTTAACATTAAATAAAACGTTTTTAATGTCATTTTACTACCAAAGTGGCTGCATGGGGTCCTCAAGTTGACCCATGTATTTTCTTGGTCGTCCATGACTCATCCAATATGGGTAGGACAAGTGTAAAGGTCATTTCATATTATTATAACATTATCTTTACCTTAAATTACAGTAATTACCTTTATTCGCGATTAATTAAACTTAAAAGTTACTATTCACCAAAAAATTATTTTAATCCCATTGAAACACATTTTTCTTCCTAATGACAACCATGTATGTCAGATTTTTGAAAATCAAATCACAGAAGTGGTAATGTTTCATTTAAACGAAAAATCAGTTTTTTAACTACCACTTAGTGGTTTCACTATTAATCAAAAATTGAAGCTTTTCAGAACAATGCCAAAATTTCACCCTTAGCTATAATTGATATTCTGAATTCAAAAATGATGACAATTTTATAAAATTCCAAACATATAAGTTGCATTAATTAATTTTATAATTAATTCCCTATGTCACAACAAATAGCGTGTTTTTAAGAAACAATATATATAAAAAGATTGACAATTGTTTATGTCCAATTTCAAAGTGAAATTAATTCTAATGAACACCATTGGATAAAATTGTAAAAATATATTCCAATTATACTTTAAAACCACTAAATAGTATAATTTATCACTATAAATTGTTTTTATTAGAAAAGTTGTTTTTAAGTATTTTTCACAATTCATAAAAAATTTGAAGTTCTCAGAAAAATACCAAAAATTCAACTTAGGATAATTTCGATATTCTGAATCCAAAAATGAAGTCCATTTTGAAATATAAAATTTATATAATTTCCAAAAGGTAGTATTACTATTCATAACGGCTTTTTTTATTGGTCGTGGTGGGTTAGAATCTCGAACTTGCATACAATGCAAGCTATTGCATTATTGAAAGAGAAGCGTATTGTGAAAGCTTGGGGTGTTACAACTGGGGTCATCCTCCTCCTACCATATCTGCTCTCGAAGGAGTGGGAGCTCGATGTCCCTACCGGTGCTGCAGAAAGGTTCTGGCTGGAAACTTTTTTTGTTGAGCTGGGCACTGAACCTAATCACCCCCACTTTACTACAATCGGTCTGGGCACTGATTCCAAAGGTTCCCATCGATTCCCCAAAAGAATCACCTCGGTCATGGGTCTGCAACGAAAGGGTGAGGACTGGGAGATCGAAAAAGGAACTGGTGGGGCCTACGCCCCACTGGGTGAAACCAAGAAGTCCCTAATTCTAGAGGCATACTGTGGACGTCCTTCCCCATTTTTGATCTCAACTGGATCCCCTCTTTCAGCACACCTCCCAACGTGTTCATCCTCTCCACCACTTAGGCCTTCTTTTGGAACTCCATGTATGTCTGTAGGGTGAAGGGAGTGACAACATACTAAATAGAATGTCAGAGTGCCTCCTCTAAACATTTCACCCGAGACTCCTCATCTGAAAAAAGGGCCTGAGAAAAACGAAGAAGATCCTTGAACTTGATCCCCAACACCCTCACTGACATGCCCCCTGCTGAAGGGAGAGTAGCTCATTCCTATTTTCCACATTCATCAAGGAAGAGAGTAATCTCTCCCTGAATTACCTCTCAAAGTCTATCCATGAAACTTCAGCATCCCTCTTCTGCCTAAGATTACGATTCCACCACTAACTCGTGGCTCCCCGCATCTGGCTTACAGCCAGAATAACCCAGTACTCTGTCGGAGCCCAGATTAAGCAGAAATCTATCACTCGATCCTTGATCCAGCTCTCTGTCACTATTTCTAAGGCACTGCCCTCGTAATTCACAGGGGTCTTCCACTAAAAGGAATGAAGCATCCTCTTCCACTGGTTATCATCCACCTCTCGATCAGTCCTCTGCTGAACTTCCATATTATCCTCCTAGGCCTTGCTCGCTGGCACTACTCATGGTCGTTGTCCAGGTTCCATAGCTTCAAGGTAAACAAGGAATTCCTAAGCCCGAGTAGTGTAGAATATTTTTTTTTAATTTTTTCATAATTTTTTTTATATTTATTTAAATTCCAAAAACAACTAGAAAAACAAGAACACAAGTAATTATGATGCATTTACCTTTCCTAGGGACCCTACCCTATAATCAGTGTATCCTTACTTGGGCATTCGGTAGGTTCTAAGTCCTTGCATCGGACTATGGGGGCCCTGAAATACCATGTCCTAGCCAATATTCCCTATCCTATTTCACCCACCAAGATTGCCTAACATTGTTTCCCTACCATCCTAGGCAATCCTCACTATTCTTAACCCCGAGCTCCATCTTATCTCTCAACCATCACCTCTAATACCATTCTTTCACGACCCACCTTCACCAAGATGAGGGGAGGGACAAAAAATTATCAAACCCTTCCTTCTTCATGTTGAAGGAGAGAAAATGACCCCTGAGACCTACCTTCAATAGGACCCGGAGTGGCGACTAGAACCAAGGGTATAAAATAACACATAATATGGAAGGAATTGCCCTTTTTATTTTGTAGGATCAGGATATAAGATATTAAATCCAAAAAACACCAAAACTCAAAGTAAAAGTAATGCCAAAACAATCCATTCCCATATGCATGTTCCAATAATAAGTGTTACAACTACAAAAAACACTAAGGGGAAGTACAAATGAAAAGAAAAATAGAAACAGAAATTGTCCCAACGTCCAAACTAGTATAGTCCCACATGGTCCTCGAAGTCCTCCTGGAAACCAGAAAGCAGTTTTATATACATAGGGTGAGTATATAGGTATACTCAGTAGGGAAAACCAAAATATCTCATGCACATGTGGGGAGGCATTCGAATGCCACATGGGAAAAAGAGATAACCAGAGCACCTAGAAAGGAAACTATCCACCCAAACCTCACTAAGGAACACTGCCCAAATAACGCAAGTCAAGTAGAATAATAGTAAAAACACATCAATGTTTGGGTACCACACACCACTTTCCCACTAGTTATTGAAGAAATCATATGTGTCAGACCTCCCCCACCATTCTCACCGCAGTCCCATTGCCATACCCTGCCTGCACACACCTAGGCTACCACAACAACACATCTCACCAGAAAACACCTCAGTCATAATAGCCAAATGTAACCATGCCCGCAGACACCTAAGATAGAACAAATACCACCATGACCGAAGTCATCTAGGCCAGAATAACTATTGTCACACTCGAAGACACCTAGGCCTCATCCCAAAGACACATAAGAAACAACCTGCCCGCACACACCTGGGAAATCCACCCTGACTACCCTACCTAAATAATATAAGGGTATAATGGACCTCAGGCCATCACATCCTTCTCGAAGAGTCTTGGGATACTCGAGAGAGGGAGCATGAAAAAAAATAAAATAACTATCCACTCATAGGAGTGTTTGTAAAAACACCCTCCCCCATGAAATGGGGGTGTACTATAAAAAGTTCTCAACATGGTTGGGCCACAAATAAAAAACATAAGAACTAAATTATACATTTAGGTAAACAAGAACTCATACTAACCTAGGGGTTCCCAAACCAGCCCACACATAAACACCCTCATTAATATTCATTAATTAAAAGAACAAAAACTATAAGAAAGTCACAACTCATTCCTAGAAAACAGTTACCATTTGAACCCATTCTTGTTATTGTATTCAAGTGGTTTTATTTAAATAATTCTTCACTACCAGGAAACTAACTGGAATAGCCACAATCTAAGGAATGAAAAATAGCCAAGAATCAAATTAAGCATTCACACCTAGTTCTTTTGTAAATTCATTATGAAAAAAGGGATCTATGAGGTCCCTTGAAGTACTGGAACCAACCTAAGCCCCAACATACAGCCCTGTACTGCCTCAGGTCCACAAACCAACAACTGCACCACAATATGGGATCTCATCCCCATCCACATCACCTCACAAGCATCAAGAAGAGCCACCATACACAACATTAGAATAGAGAAAGGGATTTTTCAGATTTAATCACACCATTTGTTTAGTTATGTATTTCTGTTTGGTTAACTGGGGTTACAAAACAAGGATTCTAAATCATTGGGAATCCATTTAATCAACAGAGTTTACGTGATTAACAATTTTTTGTGTTACAGTCATTCAATCATAGAAAAATCTGAAAAACAGAGGTTCCATAGTATCCAAGAAAGGACCACCAACGACCATGATTTTCAGTGGACATAATCCCATAAAATTCACAACATATAAGAAAAGGTAAACAAGTACTGCAATGTAATCCAACACAGCCCTTCATTCTTTAAAAACCATTTATTATCTTCATTAAAGTTTGGTTTCATCCATCCCTATATAGACATTATCATACCCTCCCTGCATGATACACAGTATACAGAGAAGAAGGAAAAACCCTACCTTGAGGATCAACGATCGAAGTTTTTCTCCTTGCACTAATAACAGGGATGCGCGACTTGAACGAGAGGAGCTCTAGGGACTCCAAGAGTGAGCATGAAAGGCTCCATCACAAGCACACCCATAGCCTTGTGAAGGGGGGACTCTAAATGCCCCAAGGAAAGGAAATAGATCACCTAAGAAGAAGAAATAAGAAATTCATATGCGATAAAAAGGAGAGATTCTAGAGTTACGAGATATGAATTTTGAATGCCTTTAAAGATAAATCGTGGTTTCACCACGTGGTTGGACGGTTACACACTATGGAATTAATTTTTATTTAATAATTCTCATCGGAGGGTTGTCCATAACAGTTGTGCGTTAAAGGATTTCATTTTAACAGATTAAAATGGGTTCATTGAGTGTCACCCCACTCCTATAGGATTTAAAACATTGTTTATGGTGATAAAATGTCCTTGAACCACTTTAAAAAGGTTAAAATACATAAAACTGGCATTATGGGAAGAACTGTGGAAGGAAACCCCGACACCCCTCTATGGCCGATATGTGAGACTGATTGGTGTAGCTGATCGAGTAAAGCTGATCAGACACAGCTAATCCCGTGAAGCTGATCAATGAAACTGGTTGGGTGAAGTAGATCAGTGAAACTAATCCGGTGAACTGGATCAGGGAAACTGATCGGGTGAAAGTGATTGGGTGAAAAATATCAGGGAAACAGATCCGGTGAAACTAATTGGGTGAAACCAATAAGTGAAATGGATGGGTGAAACCGATCGGTGAAATAGATGGGTGAAACCGATCAGGGAAATCAATGGGTAAAATCGATGGGTGGAACAGATCGGTAATACCGATGGGTGAAAATGATCAGTGAAACAGATGGGTGAATTTGATTGTTGAAACCAATGGTTGAAACCTATCAGTGAAACAGATGTGTGAAACCAATCGGTGACACATATGGGTGATACCGATCGTTGAAACTGATGTGTGACACGGATCGGTTAAACAAATGGGCGAAACAGATCGGTGAGACTGATGGGTGAAACCGATTAGTGAGACGGATCGGTGAGACACCAATCGGTGAGACCAATGGGTAAAACCTATTAGTGAGACTGATGGATGAAACCAATAGATGAAACCGAAGTGGGAACAGATCAGTGAAACTGATGGGTGAAACAGATGGTTGTAACGGATCAATGAGACCGATGGGTGAAACCCACCGGTGAGATGAATCAGTGAGACACTAATCAGTGAGACCAATGGTTGAAACAAATTTGTGAGACCAATCAGTGAAACTAGTGGAGTTGATTTGTGTAGCTAATCAGTGAAGCTGATCTGTGAAGGTATTCTTTGAAGATGATCTGTGAAGCTGATTGGGGAAGCTAATATGTGAAGCTGATCAGTGAAGATGATTTGTGAAGATGATCTGTGAAGATGATCTGTGAAGCTGATCAGTGAATCTGATCAGTGAAGTAGATCTGTGAAGCTGATATGTGAAGCTAATCTGTGGAGCTGATATGTGAAGCTAATCAGGGAATCTGATTTGTGAGACCTATCAGTGGAACTGATCGCTGAGACCAATCAGTGGCACGGATAGGTGACACCACAGAGACATGTTTCCACTGACACCCACATCCTCCTAATTCACTGATGGTTTCCATGACACCCCCAACAATTAGAATTTGTGAAAGTAATGGACCAGGAGGATCTGGGCTATTACACATCGGGTGTTCCGATATTCACTGGACCTATAGTTTAGCTTTGTAAGTGATAGGCCGTTGTGCGAGAACATATATCGCATGATGAAAATATAAATACGATTTAAGGATGTGTAATTGGAGTTTTATTAATACACTTAGGTTGGGTAATGGCCTAAGAGGTTGTTTGTTTGGCATAAAAAAATGTTAAATGGATTAATGGGAAAATGCTAGGGGATTATCATTATACATGAAAATGCTTTGTGGGAAAGGCATGGGAAATGGGAAATTGGGCTATAGGGTTATGTAATATAAATGATGAATGTGTTAATGGATTGAGGAAAAAATGCTAATTTCCCATTTGTTGATATTGTTTTGATTTTTTAAATCATATTGGATATGCTTGTTTTGATATGGTTAATTGTGGTTAATGATAAAGAAGCATGTGCACATGGCTCGGTAGAGTTGGGGATATACTTTAGGTTCTATGCCCATGGGTCGAGTTGGACAGTGGTTCTATCTCCACCCCCAAATTCATTGGATTGGGAAGGGGACAATGATCTAATCCCCTAATAACATCATTCCACCAGGACTAAGGCTTCGAGGTGAGGATTATGAGAATGTTAAAATATAATGCCTAGTGAGATATGACATGATTTTTACTCACATGTGCTTGAGAATATTGGACATTCCTAGTCCCTTGAACACAAGATGATGTAGATTAAATCATGAAACAAATATGTAGTGAACCCATATTCAAAGGTAGTATAATTAAAAGTACTATAATATAGATTGGGCAATGGAACTATTTATCTTTAGTTACCAATATTTCTCAATTGCATGAACTATCTCATTTTGCGGGATATTTTGTAGACACTATTGGTGGTGGCCTACAGAGTTATAATCACACCCTTCCCAAGATTACATGGGCAACCTGAACATGTAGAGACCCAATGCATGACGTACATGGACATTACATTACTTTTGCGGAATACATAATACATAACAAAAATAGACACACAATGACCGTAATAGTTTAGTGTCTTTGGAAACTCAGAATGTAATCTTCTAATCGTGGTGAAAGATCTTCAACATCTCCCATAAATATCTTCCCCTTTTGGTTTTCTTACCTAAAACCTTTCATTAAATCCTGGGGAAAATAAAACTTATAAAGGGTGAGCTCAAATGATCAGTAAGGGTAATCATTGATAAAATAAGACAAATCATATACATTTGAACTTAAAAACATGAACATAATGTTTAAACAACAAAATCTTGGGCAATGACATAAAACATGGAAGTACATAAGGCATAGATCATAAAGAAACATTAATCATGATAAAATAGCATGGGAATAAAACATGTGATTGTGGAAACCATTAAGCACATGATATGATTTCCATAGTAGCCAAGGCATTTCTTCCAAGACCATCTTATTGGACAAAGTCCCTTTTTTAATCGAGTTCACTCTTCATTCCAGTACTGTATTACTGAACCAGATTAACTTACCATTCCAGCCATGTCTATATCATGAGATATAAATCTTTACCCAATGCATTGGAGGGAGATATAGGTCCCACCCATCTCATAATTAAACCATTCTTATGTGTGCCACAAAATCATACATCATACATCATAGCATAACCCATGTAATAAAAATGGGATTCTTAAATATCATGTCATCATAAAATAATCCATATAAGATAAAAGGACATCATAAAATTAATTCCATCATAACATAATCAAATCAATGTAAAAATAGCGATAGAAATAGAACCCTATATTCTCTTAGATGGAAAATAATTTTGATAAAACACTTGAACTCTATTCTTGAGGAATATAACCTTTCTACTTCAAAAACATTTTCCTTTCTTAACATGTCATATAATTTTAAACTAAAAGAATTTGATTAAAAATAAACTTGAAAACTTTTAAAGGAAGCTTCATGGGAATAATGTTCTAAAATTCCATTCATGTCGTATAAGTTAAAAAAAGACATTCTTCTCATACTTTGGTTGGAAAAGTCAAAAAGAACCTCGTACGAAAATCGACAAAAGATTCCTTTCATATATTTTACTAAAAACTCACCGAAGGGTAAAATTGGATTTAAAAAATTGTAGTAGGATAGAAATAATATTACATATTGAGGAAATATGGATGTGTATGATAAATATTCCCTAGTAAATTCTGAAGTATAAACAATCTCGGATAAAAATGAGATTGTGAGATTTTCCCTTACCTTAGGTCCAATTTGCTTCGTACGTATCCGAACCACCTGTATAATGATTTAAATAATGTTATTTACTTATTATAGAATCATATTCATTGTTATTATATCATATATGGTTCACTTAAGACTTTATATTACCCTCTCTTTTTTAAGTTCGATGTTAAAGCAGCGTTTTGGGTAAAATCGTTTTATTTATCGCACATGTTTGGACTTGTTGTTCTTGATATTATTACTTATATCCTGATTTAATTAATTCCATAATTTAAAACATGATTTATATGTAATATATATTCAGCATATACATATATATATATATATATATATGATAGATAGATAAATGGAA
The DNA here is from genome assembly GCA_963277665.1 of Viscum album. Taxonomy (NCBI): domain Eukaryota; kingdom Viridiplantae; phylum Streptophyta; class Magnoliopsida; order Santalales; family Viscaceae; genus Viscum; species Viscum album. The sequence continues at coordinate 829,847,541 of OY728159.1, read as the reverse complement.
TGAAATACACCATTCATGGAGATGGTAGGTCGTACGTACACATGAACGCTATTTTCGTTTCCTTATTTAATTGAATGGAATTAAGTAGATAACATAAACATACATATACATAAATTCAGTATCATTATTATGTCACATATTTCATGATTACATATTATATATACTTTATAATCATTCATGAATGGTTAACATGGAGAATGAATCTCATCGTGTCGTGGAGACGGTAGTTCGTACGTACGCACGAGCGATGATATCATTCCAATTATCGTGGAATTGTATTAAAGTGTATGTATAATATTGTAGAATCAATATCACTTTTCAATAATCATATATAGTTATTTATTTACACCATTATACCCATCGAAGTAAGGTGGTGGTTGAAAATAGATTACACCACGGTGTGGAGACGGTATTCCGTACGTACACACGTGCGGTGATTTTGTTTTCCGTAGGATGGATAGATGGTGAAATAGGGAGGCTTAATACTTATAATAACATACCATTATATGAGTGATACTGATGTTATTACTTCATAATGAAACAACTAAATAATAAGAAGTAGAAGAAGAAATAATGTTGAAAGAATCGGTAACAGACATTACCTCTTCTTTGATGTGCCTCTTCTTAACCTCCGCTTAGGGCACTGAAGATGGTCTTTGAAGAAGACCAGGACCACTAGGATGTTTCTAGGGAAGTGGAGAAGTGAAATATTTAGGGGTTGGCCGAGCATGAAGGCTCAAAGTGGTGTGTGGAAGAGAGGGAGGAGGTGCCCTTTTATAAGGGAGGAGAGGGGCACCTTAGGAAAACTTAAAATATTATTTTATAATAAAGTCATATTTGGCTTATAATAGCTCCAAATTTATTTATTTCGAATCTAAAGTGGGTATGGGTCTAAATCCTATCAACCAATTAATTTTAGACAGGTTTGGGTCATTATATAAACCTTATCTTTTAGTTTTAACTCTTAATTAATTAGATTGACATTTACCATGTCACTTTGTATTTTTATATTATATAGTTAATAAACATACCATATACATCCAAGCGACCCAATATTTGTCCATTAATGATAAACCTATCATGATACAAGTATCTTGGCCGAACCTTAGATATTTAGGAATATAATAACAATTAATAATATAGTATTTTCTTTAAAAACTATTTTATGTCAATTTAGACACTATTTGGTAATTGATTTTTGTGAAACTTATAACAGCATGATTAGTTCGAAAAAAGATGATTAAATCAATAATAACATGTCATATTAACCTATAAAATTATTTTAATTTATAAAAAGTCTCAAATTATATTTATTTGAGTATTTATAACATCAATTATGTCAATATTTCATTAATTAGATAATTACTACATCATCATTGTGTCATAAATAAATTAAATTATTTGACGTCTAAAGATCATAAATAAAATACCATTATGTAGGAAATCTTTTTATCTTTCTAATTAATATTTATAGTTGAATTTATTTTATGTATAACCATATATTAAAAATGATTTATTTATTAAACATTGATTTTAACTATTTTAACCCTTCTTTAAATAAATTAACAATAAATGTTCTAATCTAATCCAAGTAGACCAAAATGTTCATATTTATTCCTAAGGTTGTTTTTGGTCAAATTACACTTATCCAATAGAATTAGGACATATTTTAGGGTAATAATAATATAATGTTTACCCTTAATTACCCTATTTACTTTTAACCGTGGTAAATAAAAGTAAGAAAGTTACTATTCACCAAAAATTATTTTCATCTCATTGAACCACATTTTAGTCCTTGATATTAACCGTGTCACTCGGATTTTTGAAATTCCACTCATAGAAGCGGTAAAATTATGTTTTCTGTGAATTTCCAAATTCTCCTAGGAGGTGGGTAAAAAATGATGAAAAGTTCAATAAAATTTTTATATATCGAAAATTATTATAAAATGACTCCAATGAATTACATTGAACTTATATTGGTATTATATATAAATTTTGCCCTAAAATAAATGTAAATAAAATAAATAATTTTTTAAATAAAAAGTCGTTTTTTGAATAGTAACCCAGTGTTTTCACTATTCATCAAAAATTGAAAGTTTTCAGGAAAATACAAAAAATTCACCCTAGGCTAATTTTGATTTTCCGATTCCAAAAATTAAGTCCATTTCGAAAGATAAAATTTATAAAATTTCAAAAAGTGGGTATTACTATTCATAACGGCTAGTTTATATAACATATCGTTGTTTATCGAAACTCGGTATTGCGTACAACACACACTATCGTGGAATGTTTTGATTGCGTGTAATGCAAGCCAAGTAAGGTATTCATGTCATGCAAGATCCTTTTGGTGTAGCATACAACACAAGACATTAATGAAATTAAAAATAATATTTTTCATAAAATCTCGGGGTGTTACATTCTACCCCCCTTAAAATGAATTTTGCCCTATACATTCGTTGGGGTTATAGATGGTTTACTACTCCAAAGTTTCTTTAATAAAAACCCACATCGTAAAAAGGAATACCAAAACATGACTTTAAAAACTAAAGTATGAAATGTAACGGTTACCCAAATTAACTAATCACTAGGTTTCCACATAGAATAACATAGGTGAAAATATGGATATGGAAGAGAAATATAACCATCATGTTCTGATGGAGAGTGGTAGAGAACATGGCTATGAAAAAGCCAACAATCATAAAGCCATAAATTTGTAATGATCTAGGGTACCATCTGATTCATTGCATATAAGGGCACTTAGACAACATTTTTGGTTTTCCAGATCATTTCCCTAAAGATGAAGAATTTGAATTAGAAGAAATACTTACTTTATTTTGGTATAATCTCACCGTTGTTCGTGCCTTGAAAAATTTCCACATCATCTCTTTAAGAAATGAAGTAGAATTTTTCTTTCGCAAAGTTTTAGCAGATCATGCGATAGAATGATAGGTCATTCCATCTGTCTCAAACATAAGTTAGCAAAAGTTATATACATAATTCCATCTATGGTGAGATTAATCATATATGGTTCCAAAATGGACTTATACTTCATATATCATCCTACATAATAAAATAAAATTAGTTTCTACTAACCATTGACTTCCTGTAGGCCAGTGGTAAGAAATAATGGCTTGTCACACTTCGGTTGTGGGTTCGATTCCCATAGCCTTTTCTGACGTGACGGGTTGTCGCCCATTTTGCAGGTTGTCCTTTTTTTCTAGAAATACAACATTATAACTTTCCATCAATAATATTGAAAAAGTTCTAGCCTTAAACAATACTAACTTATGTCCAACATAATCCATTCCAATCTTTAGGCTTATCAAAAATACTATTGTCCATTCTCATATTATAGTGAAAACAATTACCAGAGAGTTCATATAATAAGCATGTTAATACAATAGTTGATCCCCATATATCATAAGATATGTCTTTTTGGTCACATTCCAAACATTCGAAGGCCTTAATCATGTATTCTCTTGAAAAATAAATACTCATTGAACCTTGGTGAAAACATGAGTGATGTCAAAAGTTAACTCTTTCCACATACCAGAACCCCAAAATTCTTTATACTCAAACCATGATATAACTATTTCCTTATATCAGTTATGAGCTCATTAATACTGTCAAACATTTCATTTTCTCCTTATCCCTTCATTATGCACATATCATCTTCTTTCCAAAAATATCTCAATCACTTTCTATGGTTACCGGTACCATAAAATTACCAAAACCCACAATAGACCAATACATAAATATTCCAGTATTCCACGATACTATATACAACATTATTTTGCAATCCCATTACATAAAAACTTAATCATTCCACCACATCGTTGTCATATTCAACATCGCCAATAGTGATCGCATGTGACTTCCCTTTGTCATTTTCCTTAAGTGTTTTCTCATGTCGATTATCATTAACCATTGGATTAGGGAATTGATTAGCATAATGCCCCATTTCCTTGCACTTGTAACATTGAAGTGTAGGAGGTGCACTCTGTGTATCCTTTTCTTTGTTCACATCACTATACATCTTCTTCCCATCATTGCGGCATTCAAATGCCTGATGACCTTCTTTTCCACATTTGAAACATTTACTTGTCCATTTAAGACAATCTCCACCATGCTTCTTTTCACACTTTGATCATAAGGAAACTTTCATCTTGTTTTCACCATTATTATAAGATTTATCCTTGAACTCCATCTTTCGTTTCTTGTCAAAACCATGAGATGGATATGTAACACCAACTTCCATTTCTACCTTGATAGCACAACGCACAATTTCTTCATAGCTACTGATGTCTCTTATAGCTAATGATCTTCGAAGACTTGGTTTTAAGCCACTGTAGAATAGATCAACTTTACTTTCAGGTTGGATGATAAATTCAAATGCATACCTTGCAAGCCTTGTAAAATTTGCTTCGTATATACCAACAGATTCATCATCCTTTTTCTTTAGTTCAAGAAACTCCTTCTCCATCTTTGTTTGAAGAATACAAGGGAAGTACTTATTGAAAAATAAGTTCTTGAACTCGTCCCATTCCATGGACTCAATTTCATCTCTTGGCCTTGTATTCTTGATAAGATTCCACCATTGATTAGCTTCACCTTCCAAACGATATACTGCTATGATGACTTTATCATGTTCAGAACATTGAAGAACTGAAAATATCTTTTCAGTGGTACTGATCCATTGTTCAGCAACTATTGGATCAGAAGACACACTGAAAGAAGGTGGATGTTGCCTCATGAGGGACTCAATAGAATATTTTCCCTTCTCTCCTCATTTGGATGTCCAGAATGATTAATAGCTTGTGTAAGTATAACAATAAGATTTTTCACTCCATCTCCCATAACATTGGTTTGTTCAAGAGTAAAATCATTGCATTGTCCATTACATTGATCAACATGGTTCCTTCAGGTTCCATCCATCATATAAAACCCAAAAAGAATAGTGTGAGAGGCAAAAATCATGCTAGGGAAAACAACATAATAAAGGGGGAGTATCTTCAAAATCTAACATCTTAGGTTTAATTCTAATATTGTTACCACAATTCTAGGATTATAACCTATACTTATACTTATCCATAGGGACATCCCTAGACATACCTTAGAAATATCTCTAGGGATCTCACTAAAGTTTTCGCATCCTAGTTTTCAAAGGTTAACTAAACCTCCCTATGATACCAACTGTAGAGACCCAAAGATTAACGTACATGGAAATTACATTACTTTTGCGGAATACTTAATACATAACAAAAACAGACACACAAGGACCATAATAGTTTAGTGTCTTTGGAAACATGGAACGTAATCTTCTAATCATGGTGAAAGATCTTCAACATCTCCCATAAAGATCTTCCCCTTTTGGTTTTCTTACCTAAAACCTTTCTTTAAATCCAAGGGAAAAGAAAACATATAAAGGGTGATCTCAAATGCTCAGTAAGGGTAAGAATGGATAAAATAAAACAAATCATATACATTTGAACTTAAAAACATGAACATAATGTTTAAACATAAAAATATTGGGCAATGACATAAAAGATGACATTACATAAGGAATAGATCATAAATAAACATTAATCATGATAAAATAGCATGGGAATAAAACATGTGATTATGGAAACCATTAATCACTTGATATGATTTCCATAGTAGCCAAGGAATTGCTTCCATGACCATCTTAGTGGACAAAGTCCATTTCTGAATCGAGTTCACTCCTCGTTCTAGTCCTGTATTACTGAACTGGATTAACTTACCGTTCCATCCATGTCTATCTCATGATATATAAATATTTACCCAATGCATTGGAGGGAGATATAGGTCCCACCCATCTCATAATGAAACCATTCTTATGTGTGCCACAAAATCATAAATCATACATCATAGCATAACCCATGTAATAAAAATAGGATTCTTAAACATCATGTCATCATAACATAATCCATATAAGATAAATGGACATAATAAAATTAATTCCATCATAACATAATCAAATCAATGTAAAAATAGTGATAGAAAGAGAACCCTATATTATCTTAGATGGAAAATAATTTTGATAAAACACTTGAACTCTATTCTTGAGGAAAATATCCTTTCTACTTCAAAAACATTTTTCATTTTTTACCATGGCATATAATTTTAAACTAAAAAAAGTTGATTAAAAATAAACTTGAAAACTTTTAAAGGAAGCTTCATGGAAATAATGTTCTAAAATTCCATTCAATCCGTATAAGTTAAAAAAGACATTCTTCTTGTACTTTGGCTGGAAAAGTCAAAAAGTATCTTGTACGAAAAACGACAAAAGATTCCTTTCATATCTTTTAATAAAAACTCACCGAAGGGTAAAATTGGATTTAAAAATTTTTAGTAGGATAGAAATAATATTAAATATTGAATAAACATGGATATGGATGTTAAATATGCCCCAGTAAATTCTGAAGTATAAACAATCTCGGATAAAAATGAGATTGTGAGATTTTCCCTTACCTTAGGTCTGATATGCTTCATACATATCTGAACCTTCTGTATGATGATTTAAATAATGTCATTGACTTATTAAAGAATCATATTCATTATTATTATATCATCTATGGTTCACTTATGACTTTATATTACCCGTTATTTTGTAAGTTCTATGTTAATGCAGCGTTTTGGGTAAAACCGTTTTATTTATCGTACATGTTTGGACTTGTTGTTCTTGATATTATTACTTATATCCCGATTTACTTAATTCAAGAATTTGAAACATGATTTATATGTAATATATATTCAGCATATACATATATATATGATAGATCGATAAATGGAATGAAATACACCATTCGGGGAGATGGTAGGTCGTACGTACGCATGAACGCTGTTTTCGTTTCCTTATTGAATTTAATGGAATTAAGTAGATGACATACATATATATATATACACATAAATACAGTATAATTATTATGTCATATATTTCATTATTACTTATTCTATATACTTTATAGTCATTCATGAATGGTTAACATGGAGAATGAATCTCATCGCGTCGTGGAGACGGTAGTCCGTACGTACGCACGAGCGATGATATCATTCCCATGATCGTGAAATTGTATTTAAGTGAATGTATAATATTTCAGAATCAATATCACTTTGCAATAATCATATATAGTTATATATTTACACCATTATACCCATCCAAGTAAGGTGGTGGTCGAAAACAGATTACACCAGGGCGTGGAGACGGTATTCCGTACGTACGCACGCGCGGTGATTTTGTTTTCCGTTGGATGGATAGATGGTGAAATAGGGTTGTTTCATACTTATAATAACATATCATTATATTAGTGATACTGATGTTATTACTTCATAATGAAACAACTAAAGAATAATAAGTAGAAGAAGAAATAAAGTTGAAATAATCGGTAACGGACATTACTTCTTCTTTGAAGCCCCTCTTCCTAACCTCCTCTTAGGGCACTAAAGCTGGTCTTTAAAGAAGTCCAGGACCTCTAGTATGTTTCTAGGGAAGTGTAGAAGAGAAATTTTTAGGTTTTGGCCGAGCATGAAGGATCAATGTGGTGTGTGGAAGAGAGGGAGGAGGTTCTCTTTTATAAGGGAGGAGAGGGGCACCTTAGGAATGCTTAAAATATTATTTTATAATAAAGTCATATTACGTATATAAAAGCTCCAAATTGATTTATTTATAAGATAAAGTGGGGATGGGTCGAAATCCTCTCAAAAAATAGATTTTAGACAGGTTTTTGTCATTATATTAACCTTATCTTTTAGTTTTAACACTTATTTAATTAGATTGACATTTACCATGTCACTTTGTATATTTATATTATATAGTTAATAAACATACCATATAAATCCAAGAGACCCCCAAGTGGTCCATTAATGATACTCCTATCATGATATATGTATCTTGGCCGAACCTTATATTTTGAGGAATATAATAACAATTAATAATATAATATTTTTTTTAAAAACTATTTTATGTGAATTTAGACCCTATTTGGTAATTAATTTTTGTGAAAATCATAACAGCGTTATTAGTTCTAACAAAGTTAATTAAATAAATACTAACATGTCATATTAACCTATAAAATTATTTTAATTCATAAAAAGTCTCAAATTACATTTATTTGCGTATTTATAACATCAATTATGTTAATATTTCATTAATTAGATAATTACATCATCATCATTGTGTCATATATAAATTAAATTATTTAATGTCTAAAAATCATAAATAAAATACCATTATGTAGGAAGTATTTTTATATTTCTAATTAATATTTATATTCGAATTTATCTTATATATAACCCTGGATTAAAAATTATTTAGTTATTAAACATTGATTTTAACTATTTTAACCCTTCTTTAAATAAATTAATAATAAATGTCCTAATCTAATCCAAGTAGACCTAAATGGTCATATTTTATTCCTAAGGTTGTTTTTGGTCAAATTACACTTATCCAATAGAATTAGGACATGTGTTAGGGTAGTAATAATATCATTTTTACCCTTAATTACCATATTTACTTTTAACCGTGGTAATAAAAGTAAAAAGTTACTATTCACCAAAAATTATTTTCATCTTATTGAACCACATTTTAGTCCTTTATATTAACCGTGTCTCTAGGATTTTCTAAATTCCACTCATAGAAGTGGTAAAATTAAGTTTAATGTGAATTTCCAAATTCTCCTAGGAGGTGGGTAAAAGATGGTGAAAAGTTCAATAAAATATTTATATATCTAAAATTATTATAAAATGACTCAAATGAATTACTTTGAACTTATATAGGTATTATTTATCAATTTTTACATAAAATAAATTCAAATAAAATAAATATTTATTTAAATAAAAAGTATGTTTTTGAATAGTAACCCAGTGTTTTCACTATTCATCAAAAATTGAAAGTTTTCAGAAAAATACCAAAAATTCACCCTAGGATAATTTCGATATTCCGAATCCAAAAATGAATTCCATTTATAATGATAAAATTAATAAAATTTCAAAAATTGGGTATTACTATTCTTATCGGCTAGTTTATATAACATGTCGTTGTTTAGCGAAACTCGGTATTGCATACAACACACACTATCGTGGAAAGTCGTGATTGCATGTAATGCAAGACAAGTCAGGGATGTGTGTCATGAAAGCTCCTTTTGGTGTTGCGTACAACACAAGACATTAATGAAATTAAAAAGAATATTTTTCATAAAATCGCGGGGTGTTACAGAACAGATTTCATTCTTTCTGGTCAGGACATGGGAAATGTCCAACACTAAGGAGTTGAGTTGGGCATGGGAAATGTATGGGTGAGGTTCCAGACTTAGTGTCTAGGCCATTTCTTTTATTCTTCTTTTTTTCTTCGTTTTGGGGTTTTTTCACCTTGCACTTGAGCATGGAATGGCATATTTACTATTGAATATGATTATACCTAGTTTTGAGAATTAGTTATTTATGCATGTTATTGATTGATACCTATTTTTCATTTAATTAAATTATTATATGTTGTGTCTTACTCTTTTAATGAGTGTATAGTCTTCCCATGTGACCTATTAGAACCTCACTACTAGTCGGCATCCTTTGGCCTATGGGAAGGTTCACTTGGGGTTATGTGGCGACCCGTCTTGGGGCACCAGATTAGCGAGTCTCATGTCGGGGACATTACAATGTGGTATCAGAAGAGTTCTTTTTTCTATATTACAATTTTGGGATGGTAGATAAGAGTATATGAAAATTTCAGGCCATGTTAATTATCTCATTCTTGGGAGTATATAACCCATGTACAGGGGAAAACCCAAGTCACCATGGTCGGGGATTGTGGTTCTTCTAGTGTGCTGTTATATTTGATGATATTTCACCATTAGGTGATGAATTTGTTTTGTTATTTGACAGATTTTTAATATTTTTCTTCTGTCCGGAATGGTACAAGGATGTGATTTCATTCATCATTCTAGTCACTTGTATAGGTAAGTGACATTCATCATGATAGGCATATATATGGGATGGGTGTGTGGGATATAAAGGTTAGGATACATATGTTTTCCTAAAATCAATGAAATTGTGCCTAATAAGATGATTTGAATGGTTAAAAAGAAAATTGTAAATTTTAAGTTGTAATGAAAAAACAGTTCCTGATAAATAATTAAAATTGAATTAACATTTTGTAAGAGTAAATTGGGATATAGAAATGGTTTTGAATGGGTGTAATAGATAAGGCTTGTCACCATGTGAATTAGATACCGTGTTATCCATGGTCATGGGAAAGATGGAAAAGGGTAGTGATGATGTTTGGCATTGTGGAAAAAGGCCACCTCGAAGACGTGTGCCACTTGGGTGACATTAATACATTGCCAAGAATGATCCTCTAGTAGTAGAGTAATAGAATGTGGTGATCAAGGAAAATATAGAAGATCAGTTCCATGAGAACTTCTCTCATTTTATGTAGATGATGGAATGAGACACAGGCTGGGTTGCACCGAGTATGTTTGAGATGACCATGGAGTTTCAACTGCAGCTCCCCCAACCATTTTCAGTGAGGGTGGGCTAGAATCATAATAGTTTTGGATAGATTCTATCCAAAATATTCTTTACCATCTAGAGACTCCTCTCAAGAGGCAAGTCCAGCTGGCAGACTATATAATGAGGGGTCAGGAAAAACATTGGTGGGACATCATGGACCAAACGGAGAAGGTTTAATGAATGGCGTGGAATGATTTTTAGGAGAAATTCCTTGGGAAATTATACATGGGAACCTTGAGGTAGGATAAGGATATGGATTTTATGAGGTTGACTCAAGGTAAAATGTCGGTAATGGACTATTGCGGTCGATTTAATGATCTGAGACACTTAATTCCTACGTTGACAGGAGATGAGGCAGCTGTTGAGAAACACTTCTAGGATGGGATGAGACATGAGATCAGGTATCATGTGAATATCTATCACCTAAAAGGTGTAATAAAGTGGTGGATCAGGCCCTTATCTCAGAGGGGATTCTGAGTGGAGCATTAGGTAGTGAAATTGTGGTGCTAGTGGGGTGTGAAAGTAGTGAATCTTTTGATAGTAGGAAGCGTAATTTGGAATCTTTCAGAAAGGATGAAGTACAAAAAGTAGTCATAAGATGGGTCAGCTTCTTAGGTTGGAGACTATGTGTTTTGTTATTAGTGTGGAAAGAGGGGGCATAAGCGTGACCAGTGTCCCCACCCACTGGTCGAGTGTCGATCATGCGGTAAGATAGTCTACATGTAGAGGTTCTACAGGAACTTGCGACTGACGGGGAATGATGGAGGTCAGAGGAAGATTCCAATTGTTGTAAGGGGGTCTGTTACCACATATTAGGCAGGAATTTGGAGCTACATGAGTAGTACTGGTAGGGGCAGTCGATGTGGAACTAAAGGATGAGATCATCCTTACCAGAAAAGAAGTGAAGTGCAGGGTACTTAGGCTAGAGCCTAGGTTAAAGGGGCTGGTCATCTCCATAAAATCCAGGTCATACCTAATGGTGGTGAGGCAAGACCATCTACTGTTCAAGGTATGATTATAACAGCTTCCACTCTTTCTAGTGCTTTATTTTATATAGGTGCTACACATTCCTTTATTTATTCTTAGTTTGTAGTTGGGTTGGGCTTAAACGTGGAGACTGCATGTGGGGTAATGTCTCCTGATACTCCACTAGGGGTACGAGTTGAGGACATTAGCTAGTGTAAGAGTTGTGTTATGAAGTATAGTGGGAATAGTTTATTGTGGGATATGTTTTTCTAGAAATGTTAGGTTTTGACCTCATCTTGGGGCTATATTGGTTCAAATTATATCAAGCCCGTATTAACTATTACTTACATTAGGTAATGTTCACATATCAATATGGGAGAAATTAGGTCTTTCATGGTGAGTGGGATACTCTAGCAGTCTGTGTCGGGCCACTACGCCAACAGTTGAGAGAATTCACAACATAAGTGGAATGCCTTATGTTAGATGATGTGGAGAAAGGACAACCAGTCTTCCCTTTGGTTGTGGACTAGTTTTAGGATGTGTTTCCTAAGGACTTCTCTAGGTTACCACTCGAGAGATATGTTTATTTTGCGATCAAATTGTTTCCAAGAGAAAATATAGTTTCAATTCTACCCTATATAATGGAGCCAGAAGAGCTCTATGAAATGAAGGTTCAGTTAAATTAATTAGAGTGTAAGAGGTTTATACATCCTAGTATATCACCTTGGGGATCTTCTATGCTATTTTCTAAGAAGTCTGACAGATCATTGAGGCTATGTGTTGATTATTGGACGTTGAACCAGATGGAAGTTAAGAACTAATACCCCCTTAATAGAATCAATGAGATGTTCGACCAGATCAGAGGTGCCTTAGTTTTTTCTATGATCTATTTGAGATCAGGGTACCATCCGTTAAGGGTGAGACCATCAGACATACCCTGGATATCTTTCCGAAGTAGGTATGTGTAGTATGAATTTTTTGAGATGCCATTTGGATTGACCAACACACTGGTGGTGTTCATAGAAATGATGAACTGAATATTCACCCGTATCAGGATCAGTTTGTAGATGTATTTGTTGATGACATATTGGTGTAATCCAGAACTCATAACGATCACGCCAAACATCTTGACATCATCTTGAGTACACAAAGAAATCATAGGATTTATACCAAGCTATCTAAATTTCAGTTTTGGATTGATGAGGTTCACTTTCAGGGACACGTTATTTCTGATTTAGGTGTGATGGTGGATCCAAAAAAGGTGTAAGTTGTTGTATCTAGGGAGCAATCCAAAAACATCACTGATGTTTGGAGATATCTAGGATTTTCCTATTATTTATAATGGTTAATTATATATTTCCCTCATTTGGAAGCACCACTCATAGGATTAACTAATAAGGGGGTTAAGTTGGATTGGTGAGAGGCCTGTTACAATTCTTTTTAGGAGCGGAAGAAATGGCTGACTACTACACCTATTTTTATCTGACCCGAACCAGGTATGAGTTATACATTGTTCTGTGATGTTTCTGGTGTAGGAATTAGGTAATTATTGATGTAGGGTGGTCGGGTTGTACCATATCAGTTGATATAGTTGAGGTCGTAAAAAAGGAATTATCCTACTCATGACCTAGATCGAGCTGTTTTGGTTCATGCTATAATGTTTTGGATGCATTACTTGTTGGGAAACCCCTTTAGATTGATTATGTACCAGAAAACTCTCAAATATATCTTCTCTCAATGGGATTTGAATCTTCGATAGTGACGGTTGGTTGAGTACCTGCAGTCTTTTGATTTTTAGTTAGTTTTCTCACTAGGGAAAGGGAATAGTGATGTTGATGCTTTGAGTCATAAGACTCATAATCAGGTAGTTCATGAATCCAGTTCAGAGTGGGTGATGATGGCATCGTTTGCTGAGATGTATTTGTAGGTACATGATGGGCATGAGAGATGACCCTTGCACCTAAAGCTATTGAGACGGCATTTTTGATCCTAGTTAAATAGAGTCAGCTGGTAGACCCAGAGTGTTGGGCTGTGATGGAATGTCTCTATGGTGTAGAGTCACATTTTTGTTGGTCTTTTGGTGCTGATGTATTGTCTTGTGTTCATGGTTGTGTTGTGGTTCCAAAAGATGTATGGGAGGAGTTCATGTGTGGGTTTCACACATTAAAGTGTGCAGTGCATTCAGGCTTGACATAGATTTACCATGATCTTAGTAGGCAGTTTTGGTTGTTGGGAATGAAGAAATATGTTGAATGTTTTGTGGCATGATGAATTACCTATTTTCAAGTGAAGGATGAACATCATCATCCATGTGGGTTTTTTTAGTCATTTCATATTCCATAGTGTAAGTGGAATGGTGTTACGATGGACTTCGTAGAGGGTTATCTGAGGATGCCTTGGAAGAATGGTTCAATTTGGATAGTGGCAGATCGGTTAAAAATATGGCCCATTTCTTGGTGATCTAGGAGTCCAATAAAGTCAACCAGTTATGGGAATTTTATATTCGAGGAATAGTATAGTTTCATGGTGTTTTGCGAACCATAGTTTTGGATTGTGATCCTCGTTTCACCTCAATCTTCTAGAGGGAACAACAAAAGGTGCATGGTTCCCTAGTGCTTTTATATATTGGTTACCACCCACAAACTGGCGGGCAGTCAGATCATACAATTCAGGTATTAGAATACATGGTGAGAGCATGTGTTCGGGATTTTGATGGTTCATGGGAAAATCACTTATTAATTATTGATTTTTCTTACAGTAACAACTTTTGCGCTACAGTTTAGATGGAACCTTTTAAGTCACTTTATGGGAGACTATATATATATTAATATGTTATGTTGGCTAGAGGATGGGGAGTCTGAGCTATTTGGATCGAGTCTTGTGAAGGAGACATTAGAGAAGGTTCGTTTGATTCAAAAATGTATGGAAATAGATAAGAGTCAGAATAAGTCATATGAAGATCAACGTCATAGAACTCTTGATGTCATTATGGGTGATAGTGTGTTTCTTCGACTATCATCAAGGTTGGGTCACTAAAAAATTTAGGAATCAGAGAAAGTTGCCACCTATATCTGTGGGGCCATTATAGATTGTGGATAGGATCGGACAGGTGGTTTAATGATTGGATCTTCCATAATGGTATAGTGGGATGCATGGTGTTTTCCATGTTTCTCAACTCGGACAATATCAACCTGATCAGTCACATGTGTTAAATGATGAGGATGCTGAGCTTGAGTTTGACGCATCCTTTGAGGAGCACCAAATTCGTATTGTAAATCATAGTGAGAATGTTTTACATGATAAGGTTGTGTCTTTGTCTCCTATTCTATGGAAACATAAAAATCTTCAGGAAGAAACTTGGGAGAGAGAATTAGATATTCATGCCTAATTTCTTAATCTATTTTCTTTTGGAACTCAATGATGCTCGGGAAGATCAGCTCAGGGATGATCTATTATAAGGTGGGGAGGTTGTAACATCCCAGATGTCTCTATAAGGTATATTTTACTATAATTCATTTTTAAGACCTTTATTTTGGTGAATTAATTGTTTTTCCATGTCTTTAAAAAGAATGGGTGTAATAGGGTTTTGAGACATAAAAATGGGAGAAATGAGTTTTTTGGGAAAGTCGCACAGTCTGTGCACGGTTAGTCCTGAACATGCGGACTGCCCTAGTAAACCATACAGAAGAAAAATTTTCAAATAGTAGATTTTTAATGGTTTGGAAAACTATTCTGGTAAACTATGTGAGAGGGATATTTTATGATAGTAGCATCTTCACAGTTTTTAAAAAATTTGGAATACCGTATGGATAAAACATGTAGCCCATAATCATTTAAAAAAATACAAAAATGGAATTACATGGTTCTTATGTTCCAATTGGGATTTTCCTCCTCCCCTCTTGAAACCCTCAGAATGAACCATAGACCCCATGAGCATCCATGGATATATCTCCATCTTTTTTGGGCCGTTTGGAGTGTTGTCAGTTATGGATTGGTGGCCTAGGTAATTCTAAACCCCTTATGTCTTTTTTTGGGTTGGTATATCTCTCTTATATTATTTTAAATCTCTAAAACCCATATTTTTCAGTGATTCTTATGTTGAGGATTCATGGGTTGATTTAATCATGATATAAGGCTTCAGTTGAGAGTGTGTTCACTAACAAATTCAAGGTAAATGGTCTACAAGTTGTATCCCTTGGGTTCAAGTGGATTTGTGCCTGTAAGTATATGTTCTTAATTATTCAATTACTGTATTCTTGGTTCCCTTAAGATTATTTGTATATAGAGTGTGTCTCAATGGTTCATTTAACTCCTTGTGATCCATGCGGGATGCATGGAAGATGGACAAATGGGATTATAGTCACCCATAGGGTGTTCCGATATTCTCCAGACCTAGAGTTTAGTTTACTAAGTGTAAATTCGTTGTGAGAGAACATAGAGACTATGATGAATTTGATTATATGATTGAAGGATGAGAAATTAGAGTTTTAGTAAAACACTTTGGTTGGGTAATGGCTAAATATGTTGTTTGGTTAGCATGAAAAGGGGTTAAATGGGCTAATGGGAAAATTCTATGGTATTAGCTTTATACTTGAAAATTCTTAGCAAGATAGGCATGGGAAATAGGAAATGGGGATAAAGGGTTAAGTATTATAAATGATGATTATGTTAATGGATTGAGGGAAAATTCTAATTTCCCATTTGTTGATATTTGGGTGATGTTGTAAATGATATTGGATATGATTTTTGTGATATGGTTAATTATGGTGAATAAAAATTATGGATGTGCGCATGGCTTGGTAAAGTGGGGTATAGACTTAAGGTTCTACACCCATGGGTCAAGTTGAACCGAGGTTCTAGATCCACCCCCAAATGAACGGGTTTTGGAAGGGGAATAAGTTCAATTCCCATAATGGTTTCATTCCACCCATTCTGAGACTTCTATGTAAGGATTATGAGATTGTTAAAATGTGATTCCTAGTGATACAGGACTTGATTATTTCTCCCTTAATCCTGAGAATATCAGATATGCCTAATATATTAAACACATTATAAGGTTGATTAAATAATGAAATTCCTAAGTAGTGATCCAAAATTCAATGTTATTATAATTAAAAGGAACATAGTATACAGTGGCCTATTGAACTGTTAATCTCCACATACTATTATTTCTCACTTTTATGCACTATATAAATTTGAAGGATATTTTGTAGACACCATTGGTGGTGGCCTACTGAGTTATACTCACACCCTTCTCAGGCCGCCCTTGGGTACCTGAGAAAATTTCATGATTGTGGGTCCGGACAAGGGCAAGGTTTGTATTCTAGGAACTTGAGATAGATGTTGGACATGTGTGGGTGAGGTTCCAGACATAGAGTCCGGACCATTTTGTGGATTCTATGACTTTTCTTCCTTTTGGGGTTTTTTCACCTAACACTGGAGCATGGAATGTCATATTTAATTTTTTTATGGTTATACACAATATTGGGAATTGGTTATTTATGCATGTTATTGATTGTTTCCTATTTTTTACGTTATTTAAATTGTTATATGATTTTTTTACTCAGATAATGAGGGTATAGTCTCCCCAATTGACTTATTAGACCCTCTCTACTAGAAGGAAACCCCTAGCATATGGGGAGGCGCACTTGAGGTCATGTAGAGACCCAGCGTGGGGAACGAGATTAGTGGCTTCCTGGTCAGGGATGATATAGTTTTCATTTAGGGGAAAACAAAATGGATCGATGAATTATAAACCAGTCATATGTTATTAAAAAATTTCACATTGGGTTCACCATTTTTTTGTGTACAGTGGGAAAACTAAACGATCTGATAGATTATAACCTGGCTATTTTTTATTATAGATATTTATTTTGGTTTCACCATATTTGTTTACATATATTTGGAAAAGAAATGGTCTGATAGATTATAATCTTGTCATTTGTTATTACATAAATTCATATTGGGTTCATAATTTCTATTTCATAGGGATTTGATGTCATAGAATGGGATTTTATCGATGGTTTGGTAGATGGGGGTTTTAAAGCCTCTATAAATGTATTTCATCAGGTTTTCCATTTTTTCTACATTTACAAGAAACTCCCAATTTTTCCCTCATCTGTAGCTGGTTATAGACCTTCTTTCCAATGTTTGATGTTCATTTGTGTTTTCTAGACCAAGGACTCTTGTGGACTCTCATTGGTTAAGAGGATGGGAATTCAGGTGCATCACAACCTTTTGGGGGGAATTATTATCTACTCAAGGACTCTCTTATATATTAAATATATGTTCTTGAATCTCTTATTAATCATGATACAATACTGGTTACCCTAAAAAATGACCATAGGCTAATTCTATTTCTTGTGCAATGGATTGGGGTCTCCTCAACATATCCATCTGTATGTACTTGAGGATACCCATCATTTTCAGGAAATAGGTGGCTACATATGTGTTGAAGTCATATAAATATTTTCCTTATAAAGTAATTTTGTGCAAGGTGGTAGTTAATATTCCAAGTATGGGATTGATCCATTATGAGGCATCCTATATAAAGACTCGAACCTAGTTTCCCGGAGATGGGGCCTTATTACATTACATTGGAATGATTACAGGAAAGTTGTATCCCAAAGAAACAAATAGTTTAATAGATTTTGAAATCAAGATACATACATAAGATCAACATTACAACATGAAATTGAAAACAACATAAAATTCACATTGGGAACATCCATCACTCTAAGATTATCCCTGTAAGTCAATCATAATATACCTCTTCATATCCTGCAAAAATGAAACATAAGAATGGGTGAGATCATATTCTCAGTATGGGTAAGAAATATAGCAAATGATATCACAATATTAAATATTATTCATGGTGAATAATTGGAAACATGTTCCTTTAAAAATAATAAACTTGAAAACATTATAGTTGTAAAATTAACTGAGTAAATATATCCATAATAAAACATAATCAGGGGTATTCTACTAGTCGAATAACCACGTGAACTATGAATTTATAGCTTCATAATGAGGGAAATGAATATGCAGTACCTTATAAAACATAAAATCATGTCCTCGGCCAATAAATCTAAAAATGATTAAGGACTTCTCCAAAACCATATCTAAAACAAAATGGGAAAGGCCTCATCCAAGTCCATATCTATTTGTCTCATGAGACATACCAATGCACCAAGAGGCTATAGCGAGCCCCACCCATCACACGATAAGTCAAATTAATTTTTCATATGAATTGTAATAAACATAAACAACATATACATTAATATTGAAACTAACATATGAAATGTTACTATCTTTCCCTAAACATTAAATATAAACACAAACAATTTGAAGTAATAAGGTGACTGGGCTCAAAATAGCACATCATTAGTCAAACTAATCATAAAACATTCAAAAAAATATGATATATGATATCATAAAATATTATTCTCAATTATAAATAAGTGTCAATAATTGTATTGAAACAAATAAAAATACTCTTATAAAATCATCATGTAATTCTTGAGATAAATACTCTTTTACTTTGAAAATAAGAGTTCTTTTGGAAAAATCTTTGTCAAAAACAAGAAGTGAAATAATATATTTTTTACATAAGAAAATTATTTTTTATATAAAAATAATGTTTTCTTAAAACATATTATAGAGTGCCCATGAAAATAGGAATGAATTCAGGAAGTTCCTTTGAAACAGGCCTGTATTTCATGAAGTATTTTGGAAAGATCCTTTTAAAAAGTGTAACTCCCCATAAAATAAAGAAGGATTCTTGTTAGTAAATATATATATAACAGTCATACCTAATTTATTAGGAGTAAATATATGTACATAATAATTTATTTGAGGTAAGTACACAATAAAAATAACCCAAATAAAAATGGAGCTTCGGGTGGAAAACCCTTACCTTAAGTCTGAAGGTGTTCCTCACATGACCATAATGACCTGAATAGTCATATTTAGGTTCATATTATAATGTTTACATAACCTTGTATACATTTAATTTATTTATTATAACTTTATTTTATTCATTCATGTTTTTTCAATGGGTTAAATGATTCAATTTCATTGTTTGGGAGCATTTTCTTCCTTGGTTTTCATGATTGGATTACTTATATTAATTTATAGAAAAAAATATAGAATGAGAATTGTTTTACAAAATTAAAGTTATATGTTATTAGTTAAAATATAAAATATTACATAGTTATTAAATTATTTTTGTTATTTTGAGTGAAAATGAATCATTAAATAGAACAATAATGATAATTGTTTCGGTTATTTGGCAATTTTTTATCACAGCAAACTGATTTTGGTCTATAAATATATACCCCTTTTACAAAAATATTACAGAACCTTAAATATAATATATTAACTATTTAAAAATATTTTTCAACCATAAAAATTGTTTCCTGACCAGAATTGAAGACATTAATAGAAATTGAGAACATGTTGTCCTTGAATGTGGTAAATTATCACATCCCTGATGGTTTTTTCATTACAAGTATAAAAGAAGGGGGAAGAAGAGATTATGATGAATTATTCTGTTATCATAAAAAAATATAGTACATGTAAGGTACTACTATTATCTTAACATTTTTATGAGTATAGTTTATGAAATAAATAGACAAAAAAGAAACATGAGATAAATGAAATGAGAAGAGGAATTTACCTATTTAAGCTATCATCCATGATATCTTCTTTAGGGTACGGGTTTTGGTCTTTTTATGGGACCAAGGGCTACTGGATGTTGGAAAGGATATTGGGAGGATATTTGGGATGAATTGATATAAGTTACAAGGCCATATATGAGTTAATATAAGAGGGAGTGAGGGGGGTTATAGTGGAGGAGATTAGTGATTTTTGATTATCTTATTCGTTATTTTATTATTTTTATCCAAACAAGAAAAATTATTGAAAATTGTGACAAAGAATAGTAATATGTGAATTTTAGTTTTAACCAATGGCCATTTTCATTATCCATGACTCAATCATGATGAAGAAATTCACATATTTAGTAAATTATCATATTTAACTATTCACCAAAAATTCAAGTATTTTAGAAAATTCTAAAACATTTACCCTAACCATTTATTGAAATGTAGAACTAATAAATGAACTCCATTATATCAAAATTATTTTCAATTAAAGAAAAATATTATTTTTAAATAAAATCATTATTTACATGAAAAATACATATTTTATATTTAAAATTGATTTCATAATACATTCAAAAATTAACCAATGTTTCATAAAATTATTCTAAAATCATAGGAAAACAAAATATTTATTCAATAATTATTTTTATGAAAATTAATTTTAGTAATTTATTAATTTAAATTTTTAATTCAATATTTATTACTCATAAAAATACCAACACAAAATTTTCATTTTCTAAAAAAATATATTTCCTTTTTAAGGCGTCTAAATTTTATTTATACTTTCATGGGTGTGGTTACTATTAAAAAGGGTCATATTACTATTTGTAATAGTTAAGTTACTATTCCTAAAAAATTTATTTTGATCTTATCAATATCTAAATATCTTATTGAACGCAATTTTGTATGTCCATTTTTTCTAAATTCAAATTACAAAAGTGGAATAATTATGTTTATTGGCTAGGTTACAAGAAGTGTTGTTTTGTAGAGACTCGGTGTTTTATGCATTCAATATTAAATTTATATTCAAATCCTTTGGGTGTTACATTCTCCCCTCTTAAATAAACATTCTTCTTAGAAATTCAATGAATGTTACCTCATAAAAAAAATTGGGATATCATCATTATAAGCTCCTCAGGATCCCATGATTCCTATTTAATTTTAGGTTTTTTCCAATGTATCTTTTCAAGTTGACTTTTCTAATTCCTCATCACTTGTTATTTAGTACCCTGAATCCAGATAGGATCATCACAATGTGATTTTTCAGGTTTCAATTCTATTTATATAGATGTGAGGAAATCTATTGGGTATGCAATTTACTTTCTCAACAATGAGATATAAAACACATTGTGTAGTTTATATAGGCTTGGAGGCGTATCCATACAATATTAAACAACTCTAATTCAATATATTATTTCAAAAGGTCCAACAAACCTAGGGCTTTGTTTCCCTTTCATCCCAAATCTTATGACACCCATCCATGGATATACCTCTAGGAAAAAATGGTTTTTTATTTGAAATTCCAAATCCTTCCTTCAATAATCAGCATATCCCTTTTCATGCATTTAGATGATTTGATATGGCTTTGAATAGTCATTACATTTTCTATTGTTTCCTACACGAGCTTCAGTCCCACATGCATCCTTTCTCCATCTTCATCCCAACAAGTTGGTGTACAAAATCTCTTTCCATAAAATGCTTCATATTGTTTCATTTAAATACTTGAATGGAAACTATTATTGTAGGAAAACTCCACTAAAGGTAAATATTGATAGTACATACCTTGACTATAAATTGATAATGATCTCAACATGTCCTCTGAGGTTTGGATCATCCTATATGATTTCCTATTAGTTTGAGTGTGGTAAAAAGTACTCAATTGAATCTCATAATCAAAAGATTTCTGATGATTTTTACATTATTTCAATGTAAATAACATATCACGATCAAACACAATTGAGATAGGTGCTCCTAGAATTCTCACAACATCATTTATATATAGTCATGTTAGGATCTATGATTGAAAATCACCCCTTATAGTGATGAAATGTGTATATTTCATAAGTCGATGAACAATTACCCATCTTGCATCATTATTTCTTGGAGTTCTGGGTAATCCAAGGACAAAATCCATAGTGATGTCATCCCATTTCCATGTACGAATTGGTCGAGGTTTCATGATTCCTCTTAGATGTCGTCTTTCTCCCTTCAATTGTTGATAGCCTAAATATCATGATACATAATTAGAAGTTTACCACTTCCTGTTCTTCCACCAGAAATGTTACTTAGAATCATTATTCATTTTAGTGCTACAAGGATTTATAGAGAAATTCGATCTATGAGATTCATCCAATATCTACTTTTTAGCTCGGGTAAAAAGGGAACACATATCCACTTCCCAAATTTTTTAATTCCATCTTCACACATGATTTCATCCAACATCCAATCATCCAAACCATTAATTTTGTTTTGAAGATTCCTATCATCAAATAGAGAAGTTGTAATCCTTTCCAACAAATATGTTTGGGCAACCAAATGAAAAATTAGTGATGTTTCACATTATTTAATAATTACCATATCCATGTTTACTAGATCATTAAACACATGATACCATTAAATTGTAGTTTTGTTTAGGACTCCATGATCCTTTCTTCTCAATGCATCAGTTACCTCATTTTTCTTTCTTTGGTGGTAGTGTATGTAACAATTCTAATCCTTCATTAGTTCAAGCCATCTACTTTGCCTCAAGTTGAGTTCTTTCGTTGAGAAGATATATTTCAAGCTCTTATGATCTGTATATATTTCACATATTTCTCCATAGAGATGATGCCTCCATATCTTAGAAAAAATATTACATATTATAACACAAGATCATGAGTAGGATAGTTTTTTTCATGACTATTTAACTGCCTCGATGTATAGGAAATAACTCTATCATTCTATATAAGGACAAAACCAAGTCCTTTCTTTAAAGCATCACTATAGATTGTAAATCCACCATTCCCTAATGGTAGATTCAGGATTGAAGAATTCACTAATCACTTCATCAAATATTTTAAACAATACTTAGATTCTTTGGTCCATATGAACTTAACTCTTTTACATGTAATCTTTTTCATTTTGTTGTATAAATGGGTGATGTTTAAAATGAAACACCAAAAATATCCTACTAAACCAACACAACTACATAGCTTATTTATGTTCATTGGAGTTGTTCATTCTTGTATAGACTTTGTCTACAAAGGATCAACATATATTTCATACTTAGAGGCAATGTGTCCACAAATGTAAACTGATTTAAGCCAAAATTCACACTTTCTAAATTTCCCAAATAATTTATTTCTTATAAGAGTCTTGAAAATATTGAACAAGTGATTTTCCTGATTTTTTTAGCTTTTGAAGTATAACAAGATATCATCAATATATACCACCATAATGTCATCATGATATTCTTTTAAAACCCTATTCATTAGATCCACTAAAATAGATGGTTCATTATTCAGTCTAAAAGGCCTTACTGTAAACTCGTAATGCCCATACCTTGTTCGAAATGTTTTCTTTAAAATATCTTCCTTCCCCACTTTTAACAGATGATATCTATATTGAAGGTCAATCTTCAAAAAATATTGGGCTCCATGAAGTTGATCAAATAAATCATCAATGCGGGTTAGGGGATACCATTTGTTTAATATTATAATATTGATATCCTTATAGTCTATAAAAAACCTCAAAGATCCATATTTCTTCTTAACAAAAAGAACATGGGATCCCCATGGAGAAACCCTAGGGTCAATAAATCCTTTTTCACTTAATCCTTCTATTTTTTTCGTCAATTCTACTAATTCCATAGTGTTCATTATATAAGGAATCTTTGATATAGGTATTGAACATGGAATTAAATCAATAGGGATTTCAACTTCCCACTCTGGGGGATGTCTAGGTAAATCATCCAGAAAAACATCAATATATTCCTACACAATAGGTACATCCTCAGTTTGAATATTTAATTCCTCATCCCTAGATATTTCAGTTCCATCCTTGCCAATAATTGCATTAAGTAGAGATTCTATAAATGGATCTAGATAAGAGCCAGATGTTGATTTTTATGCTCTAATGATAAGGGCTTATACATCATTCTTAAAAATTGTAACCTACATCTTCTTGCAATATATTTTCACATCATTATTCAAAATACAATCCATACTAAGAATTATATCAAATTCAATCAGGGTTATGATAAAAATCATTACATAAGCACATTTATATGCCATATTGGGGACTACCAGAATCATATTTATTGCAATGATACATCCCTTTGAATTTTTGACTGACAACTCCATTATTAAATGAAACAGGAAATATATAATTTTCTTAGAAAACTGGGAAGATATGAAATATTTCAATTTTCCAGAATAAAATAAATCAATGGATAAGTTTGAGTAAATGATTAAAGTGTCTACCAATACATTATTAGGAACCCAAATATCAGTAGTTGTGATCACATAAATGTTTCCCTGATCACATGGCCTTTTTGTGACACGTATGCTTGATTCTTGGGAAAATCATTATCATAGTTTCCCAACTCCATGTATTAATAGAAATGAACATTAATAACTTCTTTCTTCCCCTTGAAATCACTAGAAATATGGCCTTTCTGTCCACACTTATAGAACACCCCTTTTCTTTTTATGTAGGCACCATGGTGTTCACTTCGACAATTATCAAAAGTTTGAATGTCAACTCATCCCTTCTTCCCCATTTCCATATTTCATTTTCCAGATGTTTTATTTTCTCTCTTCATATGTTGATTTCGTTTAATGTCATAAGTCATAGAGAACTATGTTTCTATCTTGATAACACATGATATTATATCTTCATATGATAATAATGTTTGGAAGAACAATGTCAGGTGGGGAATGGATTTAGAAAACCAAATAATCAATCAATATTTCTCCTAGGATGACATATATAGTTAACAACATGCCTTTCTAACCTTGTGAAGTTAACTTCATACATTATAACACTATAATATTCCTTTTGACTAAAATTCATAAACATCCTTCCCATATCTGCTCACTATTCAAAAGGAATGTATTTATTTATGAAAAGTTATTTAAACTCACTTTACTCCCTGTTTACTATTTCTTCTTCCTCTTTTGAATTTTGAATTAGTGACCACCATTGATCTGGATCTGCTAATAGATGATAAATTTCCTTAACAAAATTCTCCCTTTCATTACTTACCAAGGAGATAAATATCTTCTCTAAGGAACTCATCCAATGTTCTTCTACAAATGGGTTTAAAGTCCCATTAAATAATGGAGGTTTTTGTCGAATAGAGTGATCCAGCATAGTTCTTCTACGTTGTGGATCCAGATTCTCCATATGAGTAAGGTTATTGTTTAAGACCATAGTAATCTATCCCAGTATAGATATATGTTTCTCTTCACCCATCACATCTCTAGAGCCAACATCATTATATTAAGTAAGAGGTAAGTCCCTATATGGTATAGGCGTGTTCATGCGTTTTTCTATTCCTTCCACTAGGTTCCATTTCTAAATAATGGCATACACTCTATTAGGTTATGAATAATAATGTACTATTTCAACAAAGAATAATACTTAAATGAAATTTAAATTCTATGCATGGATAATCCCATTTTTATAAAGAAGGTTTCACTGGGAAAATATTTACATTTAAATCATTCACAATGTCTTATAAAGAAATTGTGAATTATCCTAAGAATATCCCATATGAGTGTCAAACCCGGTTCACAGTAAGGACCGTTTTAATGTAATTGGATACCCCAAGTCATGCTAGAAACACTTTTTATGATTTTTCACTCCTATAAACATATGTTCCTGAACCACGTCAATTTATAGTATCCAGAAAGGGATGTATTTTCTAGAAAATATCCACATAATCTATTCCATAACTAAATTCTAGGAGATTCTTGTATACATATCCTCAAATATTATCGTATTGTTTTATTCTATAATTTATGTTTTTTGAATCTAGTTTCCATGTTTTCTACCAACCTTCCCCTGATACCAACTATAAGTACCTGACCCTAGTTTCCTGGAGCCAGTGCCTTAAAACATTACATTAGCATTATTACAAGAAAGTTGTATCCCAAAGGAACATATAGTTTAGTAAATTTGGAAAAATAGATACATACATAAGTTCAATATTTTACAATAATATTAAAAACAACATAAAATTTATATTGGGACCATCCACAACTCTGAGATTATCCCTAAAAATCAATCCTAATAAACCTATTTATGTCCTGGGAAAAAAGGAAACATAATAAGGGGTGAGCTCAAATGCTCAGTAAGGGTAAAAAATACAACATAAGAAAACATAAACATAATCATTAGGCATGGTAAATAATTGAAAACACAAGCCTTTAAAAATAATAAACTTGAACACATTATGGATGAAATATAAGATGAGTAAATATTTCCATAACAAAACATAATCAAGGGTATTATACTTGTCAAATAAGTACATGAACTATGAATTTATAGCTTCATAATGAGGGAAATGTATATTCCAGACCTTATGAAACATACCATCAAGGCATCAACCCAGACATATAAAAATGATTAAGGCCTCGACCAAATAATTTATTTGAGGTAAGTAGACAATTAAAAGTAAGTAAATGAAAATTGAGCTTTTGGTGGATAACTCGTAACTTAAGTCCAAAGGTGTTCCTCACTTGATCTAAATGACATGAATAATCATATTTAGGTTCATAAATTAATGATTCTAGAACCTCTTATACATGTAATTTATTTATTATATCCTTATTATGTTCAGTAATGTTTTTTTTATGGGTTAAGAGTTTCAATTTCATTGTTTGGGAGCATTTTCTTCCTTGGGTTTCATGATTGGATTACTTACATTCATGTACAGATAAGCATGTACAATTTGAATGGTTGTCTAGAATTGAAGTTATACGTTATTAGTTAACATCTATAATATTACTTATTTATAAAATTAATTTGGTTATTTGGGGTAAATATGAATCATTATATAAAAAGTTATTGATAATTGGTTGGGTCATTTGGTGATTTTTTATCACAACAAACTCAATTTGATATATAAATTAATACCATTTGTAAAAAAATATTATAGTAACTCACATGGGATATATTACCTATATAATAATCTTTTTCCACTATAAAAATGTTTTTATGACCTGAACTGAAGACGTTAATAGAAGTTTAAAACTTTTTTTCCTTAAATGTGATAATTTAACACATATCTGATCACTAGTGGAAATACGGGCTTTAAAGTCGTCGAAATAATGTCGGTTTTTTAAAAACCGACGCGAATAGTATATGCGGGGAATTTTTGGCGTCGGTTTTACAAAAAACCGACGCCAAAAATAATTATGTGTTGATTTTTTGCGTCGGTTTTTAAGAACACCGACGCGGAAAATATTAGTATACATATTTTCCGCGTCGGTTTTCCTGAGAACCGACGCGGAAAAATGTTTCGGCGTCGGTTTTTATGAAAACCGACGCCGAAACTCATGAAAAATAATATATTTCGCGTCGGTTTTCCTGAGAACCGACGCGAATAATATTATTCGTTGATTTTTCGCGTCGGTTTTTAAGAAAAACGACATGGAAAATATTAGTATACATATTTTCCGCGTCGGTTTTCCTGAGAACCGACGCGGAAAATAAATTTTTAAAATGTTTCGGCGTCGGTTTTCATGAAAACCGACGCCGAAACTCATAAAAAAATTATATTTCGCGTCGGTTTTAATGAAAACCGACGCGAAAAGTCTTTTAAAAATATTCACGGTCAGAAACCCTCATTTTGTTCGTCCGTCGAAATCGAGTTCCGCTGTGGCGCTTCGGACTCCCGACGACCTTCGAACTTGATTTGCGATCTTGAACGGCCATTGTTGAAGGTTTTTTGTCGTCTGCACGATTTTGTGTATGTGTTCTTCCTATTTATCTCTTGTTTCATATCCCATTGTTTATTTCTTTATCAATAACCCTATTTTGCGTGATTTTGATTATTGGTTAGATTTTAAATGTAATTTATCATTATTTTTTGTTTGTATTATCATTGTTGGTGTAGATTTGATATTTTTTGTTTTTGGAAGTAATTATACCGGTCGCAGTTTGGATTTAACATCTCCATTCGGGTTGAACTTCAAATTTTTTGTTTATATTATCATTATTCCTGTTTAAAATGATCTTTCATTACATTATGAAGTACTATATTTTTAATTACATTTCCATTTTAATAAATTATTCTTCAAAAAAATAATTTTATTGTGTTAAATGAATTCACTCACATTTTTGCATGTAGTTTGTTGTTATTTCATTACTTCTTGAGATTTACCATGCCAAATTCCTCAATTCTTTTTGGTTATAATCATTTAACTAAGACATGAATAATTACCACTATCTATTATGTTAAAAAAATTTGAATAATTATTTTCATGCCATTATATAATAAATAATTTTTCTTGCAATGTCCATAATACGACTAGAATCATAATGTATTGTAATCTTCATAGATAATAATATAATCATTATCCCTCTATTAATGTTCAAAAATACCTTTCCACTTTCATATGTGGGGTTAGATTCATGCATTTTTAATAAATGTCCTCTTAAACTAATCTCATTCCATTGATTATATTTATTCATCTTTCTCTCCCTCTAAATAATAGTCATGAAATGATTTACTTCTCCCTCTAAGTCATAGGCTGCAAATAAAACATTCTCATGATCTAATCTTTCATGGATGGATAATATATTTCTCTTCATGTTGATCCATTCCTTGACATGTTGTGCTGCAATAGACCCATGGATGGGGGTGTAAGTTGTCACCTACAATATGCAATGGAATTTTTATCCCTCCATAATGAATTTATATGTTCATAGTTCCCTATTATAAAACTCATGGATTGAGGGAGTTGAGTTATCATAGTCACCAAAAATTGTATCATGTATCTTAATACACATTGTTTTAAATAAGGATAGTTATTGCACTATTTTTCACATTAATTTTTCCATGATTCATTCATGTTACATCAAATGAATAAAAAAATAAATATAGTGTGATCAATAGTAGTCATAGTGAGAAATCATATTATCTTGTATGTCATTTATATAATATTTATATCATGAAACTTTATTTTCAAAAAATGAAACCTTTGATTTAACCATTTTGTCCTTGTATTTCAATATAACACACATGTATATAATATTAAAATTAACTGTTTACTATATTTGTAAACGTGTTTCATATCTGATGTCTTTTATCTGATTATCAATAGTTTTTATGGAATATGTTTTTGTTTACAATTTATCTGATAGATATTTAAATGTTTTTATGTTTTAATATATTCATCAATTATATTGTGATATCAGGTATTAATGGATCATAATTGGATTTATCTACGAAGAACTACTAGTGAATATGAAAGAGGAGTTGACAATTTTTTGGAATTTGCTAAACGGCATAATCAAAATATTGATTTGATTTTCTGTCCATGTGTGAAGTGTGTAAATATGAGAAAGTTAAACTTCAGAGAAATCAAAGATCATCTCATTTTTTATGGTTTTAGCCTTAATTATACACGTTGGATCTTGCATGGTGAAAGAACTGAAAATTCAACATCCAATGTTGATGACGATATTCATAATGAGGCAGAGGATCGTATTGAAGAATTAATTCATGATTTAGGTGTTGAAACCATCGAAAAAACACCAACTGTTGAACGATTTTATGGAGATTCTGAGAAACCATTATTCCTAGGTTGCAGTAAATATACAGTGTTATCAGGAGTTTTGAGATTAGTTAACTTAAAAGCAAAAAATGGGTGGAGTGATAAAAGTTACTCCAGTTTACTTGAGCTTTTAAAAGAGCTTCTTCCAGAAGGCAATGGGCTTCCAGATTCCAATTATGAGGCGAAGAAAATATTATGCCCAATGGGATTGGGGTATAAAAAGATACATGCTTGCCCCAATGATTGTGTACTGTATAGGAAAGAAAATGAACATTTATCAAGTTGTCCTACATGTGGAACATCGCGCTATAAGATGGATGAGAAAGTCAACTCAGATTCATTTTCAGGTGATGTCATGTAACGTTATGAAAAATCAATTTTTTTACTTTCCAATGATATCATCCAATATTTTTTTCAAACAATTCTGATAATTCAATTCTGGTTTATTTTTAGGTACCAAAATCAAAACTCCATCTAAAGCATTTTGGTACCTTCCAATTATTCCTCATTTGAAGCGTCTATTTGCAAATTCAAATGATGCAAAAAGGTTAAGATGGCATTCAGATGAGCGCATTTCTGATGGTAACTTACGTCACCCTGCCGATTCACCACAGTGGAAGAGTTTTGATAAAAAATTTCATGATTTTGGAAGTGAAGTTAGAAATCTCAGAATGGGATTGTGTACTGATGGAATGAATCCATATCGGAGCCTCAGTAGCCAACATAGTTCATGGCCTGTTTTGCTGGTACTTTACAACTTGTCCCCACATCTATGTATGAAGAAAAAATATGTTATGATGAGCTTGATGATTTCTGGACCAAAACAACCAGGAAATGATATTGATGTGTATCTTACACCATTGATTGAGGATTTAAAACTGCTATGGGAGAAAGGTGTTACAGTTTTCGATGCATACAAGAAAGAGTATTTTCTTTTGCGTGCTATGATAATGTTCACTATAAACGACTTTACTGCGTATGGAAACTTATCTGGATATAGTGTTAAGGGACATAAAGCATGTCCAATTTGTGAAGAACAAACTTCATATTATCAATTGCAGAATGGAAGAAAGACAGTGTACATGGGACATCGAAGATTTTTGCGAATTGATCATCCTTATCGTAGATTGAGAAAAGCATTTAACGGTTTACAAGAATACAACCTCCCCCCTCAACCATTGTCAGCTGAAGAATATTATGACAGAGTGAAAGATATTGATTCAACATTTGGAAAGAGAAAAAGTTCTGGTTTACAAAAACATATCTGGAAGAAGCAGTCTATTTTTTTCAAACTACCTTATTGGAGATTTTTAGAGATAAAACATAACATTGATGTTATGCATGTTGAGAAAAACATATGTGATAGTTTGATTGGAACTTTGTTAGACATAAAAGGAAAGACAAAAGATGGATTACATGCTAGATTGGACTTGATATTAATGCGAATACGTTTGGAGTTAGCTCCCGCTGTGAAAGGAAAAAGAACATATTTACCTCCGGCTTGTCACACATTAAGCAAGATTGAAAAGATGAATTTTTGTCAGTGTCTTCATGGTATTAAAGTACCCAGCGGTTTTTCTTCAAATGTGAATAATTTTGTGTCATTGAAGGATTGTAAATTAATAGGTATGAAATCACATGATTGTCATGTGTTAATGCAACAAATTCTACCAGTAGCAGTGTGTGGTATATTACCGAAAGCTGTCAGGAAGACAATCATCAGGTTATGTAATTTCTTTAAATCCATTTGTAGTAAAGTCGTTGATCCAAATTTGTTAGATTTGTTGGAGAATGAAGCAACTCTTATTCTTTGTCAACTAGAAATGTATTTCCCACCCACATTTTTTGATATAATGGTTCATCTATTGGTTCATTTGGTGCGTGAGATAAGAATGTGTGGGCCTGTTTATTTAAGATGGATGTATCCTTTTGAAAGATATATGAAAATTTTGAAAGGATATGTTAAAAATCCTTATCGACCAGAGGCCTCTATTGTTCAAAAATATGTATCAGAAGAGGTGATTGAGTTCTGTACTGATTATTTGAATGAAGTGGAGCATATTGGTCTCCCTCTATCTCGACATATGACAGTTGACAGAGAAGGTAGAGGGGTTCGAGGCTTAAAGGTAAAGTTCATTCCACGTGATGAAGTGATGTAAGCACATTTATACATTTTGAACAACACAGATGAGGTTCAACCATATATATCCTCACATATTTCTAAATTAAAGTTACGATATCAGAAAAGAAATGAAAAGTGGTTGATGATTGAGCATAAGAAGACATTTGTTTCATGGTTTAAAGAGAAAGTCACCTCAGATATATCTGTATCAGAAACATTGAAGTGGTTATCAGGGGGACCATCTTTTAATGTGATCACTTGGTCTGGTTTTGATATCAATGGCTACACATTTTACACAAAAAACCTGGATGACAAGAGTACCGTTCAGAATAGTGGTGTGATGGTATTCGCTGAAGCAGTGCATTTTTCGAGTGCCAAAGATAAAAACCCAATTTCTGCATCAACATCATATTTTGGAGTTATTGAAGACATATGGGAAATTGATTATATTAAATTTCGAGTCACTATTTTTAAGTGCAATTGGGTTGATAGTAATAGTGGCGTGAAACATGATGAATATGGGTTTAAACTGGTTGATTTGAAAAGATTTAATCACAATGAGGAACCATTTATCTTGGCGACACATGAAAAACAAGTATTTTATGTCATTGATCCGTCGAATGATCAGTGGTCAGTTGTTTTGCAAGGGAAAAGATATCATTTGGGTGATGATGATGATTCTGATGATGCTAGTGATTTACATGAGCGTTATTCATCTATTATGCAATTTTCAGATGATTACAATGAATATAAGACAGACATAGTGCATGCTGTACGTACCGATCATGATGAAGGGACGTGGGAAAACACTAAATTAGTCTCATAATTTTTCTCGTAAATATTTATATTTTGTGTCTATTTTTAAAACTTACAAATGCATGCCTCTATTTTTACATATTTATTTTTCATTTCCTTGTTTCTAATTATTCAGTTTTCTAATGATATGCAGGTACCCAAAATTTCATTACACTTTCTAGTAGCAATGTCAAATACAGATAGAGATGAGCAGTTACCGAGGTATATCTATTTTGACATATTATTAAATATTCAGTAATATACATATTTAATGAAATAAAACTGTTAATTTATTAAAAAAAATTGCAGGACTACTGATGCATCCTCGGCGGAGGAGACTTCTCCAGTTACTACTGAAAAATCAAGTTCTCTAGTTGGTAAACGTGGTATTACACGTTTACCAAAACTATCACTCACTCGTGATGATAACAAATTACACATCCGTTTTGATGATAATAATAATGCAGTTGGCCCAAATGCAGTTCAGTTTGTCAGTTATATAGCGATGCAGAGCCGTTGCAGGATTAGTATTTTATATCCTGATTGGAAGTCAGTGGACAGGACGGCGAAGCAACAGCTTTGGGAGGCCGTGACGGTAAAATATCTTTATTTATTTATTTTATCTCATTTTTTTAATATTATATAGTTTAAATGACATATTTTATTTTTTCAATTACAGATGACATTCAATTTTGAGGAAACCAAAGAAATTAGGAAAAGACATCTCTCTTTAGCGGCGGTTCGATGGAGAGATTTTAAAAACAAACTGACGAAAGATTATGTTTTTGGAAAGAGAAGGTTTGAAAGCCCATGTCTTAAGTATCCATATATAGATGAAGAAACATGGAAGCAATTTGTTGACAGTCGTCAGGAAGAGAAATTTCAGGTATTATAATTGTTTTATATTTTAAAATCTATGCTATATTTTCCTTATTACTTATGTGTTTATTTTTATGTAATAGGCCTCCAGAAGATCTCATCAGGAGATCCAGTTGAAAAACGTATACCCTCATACTTTATCACATGGAGGATACTCGTATTTGGAGCAGAAAATTATTGAAGAAAAATTTGAAGCATTAAGAGCTCGATCAAGTAGTGGTTCAGAAGAGGTCCAGTATGGTCCTCCATCTCCTCCCACTCGCCATGAGAAATGGAAACGAGCAAGAAGAAGAAAAAATGAACAATATCTTACAGACGAAGCTCATCAAGTGGCTGATAGAATTGTAAGTAAATATTAATTCTTTGTTAACAATTTTCCTTTTTTATAATTTATAAACACTAATATAAATTTTTTATTTTTCATTTCAGGATGAACTTCAGGAGAAAGAGACACAGGGCTCTTTTATCCCTGAGGGTAGGATGGATATCCTAGCCACTGCTTTGGGAAAGACTGAACACCTCGGCCGTGTTAGAGGATATCAGGCAGGTGTTAGTATTCGGAAGGTTTTTGGTAAGAGTAAGCAACCAAGAGACCCGGAAATTGAATCCTTAAAAGAAGAGCTGCAGGATATGAAACGGTCTATGGGTGATCAAATTCAAGCAGCAGTACAGAAGGCTTTATTAGAACACTTGGCAAGACAGTCACAGTCTGCTCATCCTTCCGAGGTATATTATTTACTGTTAACAATTTTTCTTTTCTATAAATTATAAACACTGATATAACTTTTTCATTTTTCAACATTCTCAGCCTACTCACTCAGACTATCATGCCTCATATGCTTACCCAACACCGTCTGGGCAGCCTTCCGAGGTATATTATTTAATGTCATCAATTTGTCTATTTTATAAATTATAAACACTGATATAACTTTTTCATTTTTCAACATTCTCAGCCAACTCACCCGGACTACCCTGCCTCATCTGCTTACCCTGCCCCGTCTGCGCAACCATTTGAGGTATATTATTTTATTTAATTTTTAATCAATTTTTCTATGTTATAAATTTTAAACACTAATATACCCTTTTCATTTTTCTGACTTCTCAGCTTGCTCACCCTGACTACCATGCCCCACCTGCTAACTTTGAGCCTCCACCTCCTCTATCGGATCGAACCTTATATTGTGAGTTGTTTGCGGGAGATCCTCATGTACATATTGTTGCGTTAGGACAAGTGTATTTTTTGGGGGACTCGGTACATCATCAGCCTATGCATATGGGTCAAGTTAGAGTATCAGTACTTGTTATTATAGATCCTACTGCTCTACTACCATTTCCTACTGCGGAGATCACCAGTGTTGGGGAATGCATGGGCCATTTTTTACTTTGGCCAACTGCACTTCTTCGTTATATTTCACATGAGGTATGAGTTTTTTTAACTAGTAATTAGAAATGATTCCAAATTACTTATAATGTTTTCTGACATTTAACTTATATAGGAATATCTGAAAGCAAAAGAAACTGTACAAATGCAGCAAAATGTTCAGAAACAGTCGGCTGTAGATACTTCTGATATTTCTTCTGAGTTGAAAAGATTATCTCAGTGCTCTTCTTCCCTGAATTTTATCTATGAGTTTCGGATGACGTCCGATATATGTGGAAGAAATTATAAATTGAGAATATTGAAAGAAGATATCATGAATTTAGTTAATTTTGAAGAGATCGGGATGAATGTGGTGCAGTTGTTTTCCATGTTAGTAAATTGACGTCTGAATTGCTATTTCTTTACTAAAATATTGTTATGTCATTGACTAACTATGTTTTCTTTTTAAATTAGGTATCTATATAGGATTCTTTTACAAAATGAAACTGCAAGCATTTATAGCTTTATAGATCCAGAGTACATTTCCTTGGAAGTCAAACATGTGAAAAATGATGAAAGAGTTCAATATATATCCGAGAGATTATCACAAACAGAGATTCAGTGCTGGTTTTTGCCATTTGTTGATAAGTAAGAATATCAACATAATTTTGAACTCATGATCATTATAATGTCATTAATTATGATCTTTTTGTATTATAGGGGGCATTGGATGTTAGGTGTATTTTGCCCAAATGAATGCACCTTATATTGGTTTTGCTCTTTATTAGGAAAAGTGCGTAAACCGTTTTCCAACTTATTAAACAGGTAAGTTGTTTTTTTATTTTTAGAAGTTTGTTATGTTTAATTTTAATTGTTTACACAAGTTTTATTAGTTCTTATATAAAAAAATGCAGTTCATGGAAACATTTTACAAATGAAAAGAAACCAACGAAAATCAAATATGTGGAAGTACAGGTAATTAGTTTTTATATTTTTGTTATATATTGGGTTTCATTATTAGTTAAATGTTTTATAACTGCAGTGTCATCGTCAAAATGGAAGCGTTGAATGTGGTTATTATATTCTACGATTTATGTACGAGATAATCACAACTGGGGAAACTACTGATTTTCATAAGGTTAGTTGTATTAACTTTTTTATATATTTTCATCCACTTTCTTCTATTTATTAATTTCATATCATTCAATATTATTGTAGGTATTCAATGATTCACAGTCATATTCTCAATCTGATATGATTCATATTCACTCTACTTTTGCGGACTATTTGTTAAGTCTGATTAAGATTTGAGGTATGTATACTAATATTTATAAATAATATTATATATGGGTTTAAAAAACTAACTCTTATGATATATTAGGTGTTTGAACCTACTAATAATCAAATGAATGCTTCAACAATAACAAACAATGAGCATGTCATATATTTCAGGTACGTGTATTTTAATTCTGCCTTACTGAGTTTTCTCAAGTGCCTCTGCAAAAACTGTTTTATTGAATCTACTAATAATCAAATGAATCCTTCAACAATAACCAAAAATAAGCATGTCGTATAATTCAGGTACGTGTATTTTAATTCAGAATTAGTTATTATATTTCTTTTCATTGTTATTTCTTAAAATCATTTGTCTGTACAGTGACAAATCTGTAGGGTGGTACTTGGATCATGAACATAGAGATTCGTATAGCGAAATAACATTCACAAACACTAAAAATTGTCTCCCTTGAATGCATAGCAATATCTTCTAGGCCTTTTTATTTTTTATGCAAATAAGTATCGAAAAATGATTGCCGAGAAGCATATCACATAATACCTGAAACAGCGCTTAGTGGGTTTGCACAAAGATAAAATAGAAGGCGTCAATTTTTAAGGTATGTTTCTTTATGTCTCTTCAATCTGCATTTGATTTCAATTTTCTAACCTATTTTTTTCACTCAAACTTATTTCTCTGTTATTCCATAACTTAAACAAATAACAATAGTGAATGGGTAATGCACGTCTATACAGAGCAAATATAAAAACCTGAGGTTGGGGGTGGTGGGGATCCTATGGTGAAAAGACACCCCCAACATCTTCAGTGGGGGAGGTGAGGAAGAGGTTGCATCGGTTGAGTGTTCCTGGAATTTTGATCAGGAGTCGTAACATTTAATTTTGGTAATTTACTTTGTGAAAAAATGAATGATTCAAATAAATTACACATTTTCATTTAATGTTTATTCATTGCACTAATAACTTGGATTGATTTTTTCACTCACATCTCCTTAGTTTCATTACTGTTTTGACAGGATTGGTGTTATCTATGGGAGGAAACTTACAATGATTGATACTGAGTATGGTTAGATTAAGAAAATGCACCATGTAGGTACGTGTATTTTAATTCTGCTTTACTTTGAGTTTTCTGAACTACTTCTGTTAAAGCTGTTTAATTGTTTTTGTATACTTCGTTATTTTTTTTCAGGGTTCCGATTTGTTTGGAAAAGAAAATATATGTATTTTATTTAAAAAAAAAATTTACAACGTCGGTTATTTTAAAAACTGACGCCGAATATTTTTAAAAAAAAAATATTTACGGCGTCGGTTTTTTTAAAAACCGACACCGATAGGGTTTTCTGCGTCGGTTTTTAGAAAAACCGACACAGAAAACCTCTTCGACTATCTTTTCCGCGTCGGTTTTTAGAAAAACCGACGTGGAAAACCTCTTCGACTATATTTTCCGCGTCGGTTTTTTAATGAACCGACGCGGAAAATAATGTCTAAATGTAGCTTCGGCGTCGGTTTTATAAAAAACCGACGCCGAAGCTCATAAGTGAATTATTTTTCACGTCGGTTTCTATGAACCGACGTGAAAACTCTATTTTTAACGTCGCCTATAAAGACGTCAGTTTATAACCGACGTTAAAAATTCAAAAAAACCGACGCGAAAAATTGTTTTTGCACTAGTGGATGGTTTTCTCATTTCCAGTACAAGAGAAGGGGAAAAGAGAGATGATGATGAATTGTTCCACTATGATAACAAAATTATAGTACATGTATGGTACTGGAGTAATCGTAACATTTGGATGTTGAGTGGTGATGAGCTAAAATGAAAATAAAGTAACATGAAATAAAAGAAATGAGAAGAAGAATTTATCTCTTCGAGTTATATTCATTGAGAGCCTCATTAGGTTAGTTATTTTGGTCTTTTTAGGAGACCAAGTGAATATAGACATGGGGGAGATTGGGAGGATATTTGGAAAAAAATTATACAAGCAAAAAGGATTTATAAGAGTGAAGAGAGTGGGGTGAGGGGTGGTTATAGTGAAGGAGAGGAGTGATTTGTGATTATCATATTCATTATTTAATTAATTTTCTCAAGACAAGAAATAGTATGAATTATTATTACCAATAATGGTAATATGGGCATTTTAGTTTGAACCAATTTCCATTTACATCAGCCATGAAACAAGAATGATTCATAAATTCACTTATTTATCATATTTCATAAATTATCAAATTTCACTATTTAGAAAATATCTTATATTTTTGAACACTCCCAAAAATTCACCATAACCATTTTTCAACAAGTAGAATTAAAAAATTAACTCTATTTCAGAAAAATAATTTTCTATATAAGATAAATATTATTTTTAAATAAAATCTTTATTTACTTAAATAATACAGACTTTAAATTTATAACTGATTTCATAATAAGATCAAAAATAAAATGAGGTCACATAAAATTATCCTCAAATAGTAGGAAAACAAAATATTTATTTATTAATACCTTTTATAAAAATTAATTTTAGTATTTTATTATTTTAAAATTGTAATTATATATTTATCACTCATATCAATACCAATACATAAGTATTAATTTCTAAAAAACTCTATTTCATTTATAAGGTGTCTAAATTTTATTTATACTTTCATGGATGTGGTTACTATTCATAAGGTTCGTATTACTATTCATAAGGGTATGTTACTATTCAAAAGATCAAGTTAGAATTCACTTAAAAATAGTATTTGATCTTATCAGACACTAAATATCTTACTGAATGCAACCGTGTATATTGGTTTTTCATAATTCAAATCAGAGAAGTGGCATAATTATGTTTATTTTCTAGGTTAAACAAGTGTTTTTTTAGAGACTTAGTGTTTCATGAATTCAATAGGAAATTTATTATCAAATCCTTGGGGGGTTACATCCGTTTTATCCTGGTTAGTGTAAGAATCAAAACCTACATAGTTAGTTCAACCCGTACAGTTTAACGTCATACAGAAATGACTTATATGGGTTCACTACAATGACAAATATTAAATTCCAAATACCATAGGGACATCATACATATCCTGAGTATAGAGAGAATCATAGTTTTGTAGTTCATTTGGTTTGGGTTTATATATTGAGTTTATGCCCATCACAGTAGAGATGCATATTTCATATTATATAACTATATCAACTCCATATGATCATGTGATCCATTATTGGTGTGAGAAAAAAGGCTATAAATTTATCATTTCGTTACTCATGATGTGGTACTTATATTATGGGACAACCTTGAGATGATTTATCATGGAACTCGAGTCTCAGAGAGATGTCCTACATATCCTGGTTAGGACTGAAATCAGAGACATTTTAGTTCAATTCATATTGGTATTTACACATAGAGGGTGTTTGTACCATTTTGGATGTTTATAGTGAAAATTTCCTTTATCATTGAATCTTTATAATACCACATTACCCTGATCATCATAATAAACAATTGATAAAAATAATCTATTTCATCACGTTGAATATAGTTCTAAAATGATGGGATTTCCCTTGATTGTAAATATGGATCTCGAACCTCGGGATATAGGGCCTATGTATCCTGAATATGCCTAGAATAAGAGACATCTTAGTTCCCTTTATATTAGAGATTATACACAGATGATACCCATATGAACTAGCCTTCTTATTTTAAGGTTCTTTAATGATTCATTTGACTTATCAGGAGGCCATCACAAGATCTACATGGTTTGTTCTGAGAGCCGTCACCTGACCTGGAAGGGTTTCCTTGGATGTGTCGCATGATCTGGCTAACATTCCCAACTTTCATTTTCCAGAGTTGGATTTACACATATAGAGGATTTCACAAGAGTTAGCATGACATGGCTCGAAGGATTTATCCTATCTTGGATAACATCCCTAGTTTTCGTCATGAGATCGGGAAAAATTGTTTGGAGGTCATTGCAGGTTTCTACTAGCATCTCTAGAGGTTATTGTGGGAGCTTTGTTGTAATGTCTAGGTGCTACCACAAGACATTACTGATATAAGAAGGCATCATTATATGAGTTAATTAATTCATTTCAAGGATGTTTCAAGTTTATCAAACATTGCCAAAGGGTTTTTTAACGCCAATGTGGGGTTCCCAATGGAACCGTATTAATTTCGTTCATACACCCAATGGATTCCATGTGTCCCAAATAACATGTTGAAGGAGCATCATCGAATCTAGGAAACATGTCCTTGTACACTCGTGTGTCATTGGATGACTCGAACTAAGTCCATGAGGGCCATAAAACATGTCCTTCACTAATGTATTTCTCTTTCAATATTTTTCTAGACCTTCTATTTTGAATGCCTTTGGTTTGTTCAATATCACTTTATCTTGAGTCTTGTGTGATCCTGAGGTTATGTGATATGTTCTTCACACACCATGCCAGTAGTATTTTGTGTTATCTATGAATGATCATGAAAAGTAAATTATATATGGAGACTAATTACTCTGGATGCTCAATGGTATATTACCTAATAGAATACTTTCAGTATGTGAGATCAGCAGAAGTTGGCTCTACCCCTCGCACCTAAGAGTCTAGAGGCTGAGAGTCAAACCATTCAGAGTCCAGCCCTTTTTCATGTTGGGGTGGGGAATTTATAGGAATAACCACCCTAATTGTTCAGTGTTTTGTTTAGAGTATCTAGATTGAATCTCGTCTAGAGTATCTAAAGTGATTTGGTAACATACATCTTCATAAGTATCTTCCATATACCAATCTGATGGAATCGCCAGATTTTCAATGATCGTGATTCCCTCTTATAAATTCATCCATTAAAGGATTTTTTCCAATTAATGGGGACTTTATTGATTGTAGAGATGTGTAAAAAGAATTACTTATCATTATACTAACATTTCAAAGGGAATCCATGATATCCATGTGTCTATTTAAAGGCATCTTCAAGATGCTCAATGACTTTTCGGGGGCTTTCCGTGAGAAAAGGATGGTTTTCCCGGGGTCTCGTGAGACTGTGTGAGAGACTTCCTTAATGTGACAAAATCATTTTACAATTTAGAGTGCCTTTAGACTCCACCAATTTTATTCTTCTTGTTTTATATAACAAAATATTGGAGTCCTGAAAAATTTCTTGGGTAATGTCAAGGAAAATTACTCTATTTTTTGGTGATGCATCTCATGACCAATATGGGTCTTATGGGGGTGTGTGAGCATTTTGTGAAAATTATAGTTGTATTCCCATGGAGTTACCAAGGGGAGCGCATGGTTTCTAAGACATATACAAGGATTTCTGTCTAATGGGGATGACTTGAAAAAGGGACTACACTATATGAAGTGAACACATCTCCAGAGACTCGTGGCATCTTCTAGATCGCCAGGGGCACGCTACATGTATGTCAGTGACTGCGAGTACCTATTTCATCCATTCCATTTATCTCCTTTGTTTTATTTAAAAATTTATTTTAGGTATTGGATGTTTTCTTAGATGTTTTCATTCATAATTACCCTTCTCATTGATGATGATTCATGTGAAAATTATTAGAACTTGGGGTGTCCACATTTTAGGCATCATTCCTCCCATTTTATAGGATTTTTAAGATTGATTACCTTGTGCATGTCACCGAAAAACTGTGTGGCCTAGGGGAATCATCCAAATTCCACCCACATAGTTACTGGATGTTTGGATCAACTTCATAAAAATAGAGGGTCTCATTGAAATGAGGCTCTGTGATATCTATCACAAGTTATGTGCTACATGAGGAATCTCTTTATGTCCTTTTAATGTTCAAGAGATTGGGGGGATCTTAAAGGATCACATGATTCAAACATCTAAAATATCACCATCTTCCTTTTCTTTTGAGGGAAAAACAATACCCATGTTCATTTATTTTTTTCCCATGTGAATTTTTTTATTCCTATTTGGAGCGCATCAATAGTGGTTCCACAATCTCTTCCCATACTCACCACTTATTGACAAAGATTGTGATAAAAGAACAAATGATATTTTGTTTGGTATACCCTCCTTCCAATTAGTGAAATTCACACAGAATCACCCACATTTCACCTTGGAAACACCTAATCATGTAATTTAATTCCCAAATAAACTAAGTGTAACCAGAGAATCTTCTTCATGTTTCAACATTCTCTAAACACTTCACTATATAGACTAGATCAATCCATAGGTATGATCTGAAAACATGTGGAAGTAGATGATGGATCCTTGATCCAAGAAATTAATAATATAAAATCATTAAATCAAGAAAAATCTCATTCTAATTAAAAACTATTTTTAATTACTGAAAGAAATCAATATGAGATAGAATATTGTATTCTCTTAAAGATCATAGACTCAATAATCAAAATAGGGGCACCTTCCCTTACCTAATACCATAATAGATCTACCCTTAAATTTGAGAAAAATTAGAGGATAATAGAGGAGTAGAAGACATATATAAATTTAATATATAAAAAGGTATATGAAGAATGTCGAAAAATTCCCTAGAAGTAGAACATTGATCATCTATCTATGTCTACTCCACATATGATCCAATAGTTAAATAATAGAAATAGATTTTTATAATTGATTTACTTTCCATATTTTATCCCTTTAAATATAGAATATCTATAATTACAAAATCTAAATCCTCTTCTCATACAAAAAAAATCAAAGTTTCCATTAATTTTAAAATAAATATCATATTGTCAATTCCTCCTAAAATTGATGTTTTTATATACACTTTTTTACAAACATAATTTTTAATATATAAAGCCATGTGGTATCTCTTTCAAGTCAAGATTTTAATATGTTCATTGGATTATGTGTCTCAGCTTGACTTCTTCCTTATATCTTACAATGAAAAATCATAGCTCATGCCTCTTCCTTCAAAATGGATTCGTAAAATTTATCCAAAACATAGGCATGTATGGATTATGTTCTAAATTACCCTATAATGCATATTATAGTTCTGGAATATGTAGGGTGGGGTGTTTCACGTTTTGGATCCACCTGAAAACCATGGTATCCCCAACAATAGGTGTATCAGACCCAATTTTACTACATCACACAATGTTTTCAAACATGTGAATCTTATCCAAACTCATCAACATGGCTTACATTGTGTTTTTGTGGATATTTTATATTATTCCTACTATTATTCACCATGAACAAGCACACTATATAATATAGAAAACATCCAATCCATTTTACACTACTATGTCATCTCACAAAGCCAACATATTGTATCCCAGGTTCTTTCATTGTCGAGGTCTCTATATAAAACAATTGATCTTCGCTATATGGTAGTAACCATTGATTTTTTAATTATCAATTCTTGTTAGTATTTAACTTACAAAAAATTTCTTCTATTATTTTCATCATGATCTCCCTATAACATTCAAAGGTGATTACAATCTTAATGGAGCTCCCTGGATGTTAGATCGATCTCAATAATTTTTTTCCATTGTGAATCCCAGTGACATGTAGTACTGGTCTGGTGGGATTTGATCAGTGGAGGGGTATTGAAATATATCTTAGTAGAGTCATGTGACACTTGAGTAGTGAAACATTATT
Source organism: Viscum album (assembly GCA_963277665.1). NCBI lineage: Eukaryota > Viridiplantae > Streptophyta > Magnoliopsida > Santalales > Viscaceae > Viscum > Viscum album. Next base: position 829,803,622 of record OY728159.1, on the reverse strand, counting down.
TTTTTTGTGTTGTACACTACACACATTTGAGCCATCCACATAGATTATGTGCTCGAGTATATGATTCTTCATAATAGATCCCACCTATATACCATATCATTGAAGTATGAAGGATGTCATAATACCTCTATCTCCTTGTGGAATAACCCCTCCCCCACATAAAAGGATTTACTCCAACTTCAATACCGAAAGGATCCCAATCTGCTAGTGTATCTACTCCCCAATGCACACCTTGAATCACATATGCTTATTTAACCCAGATAATATCTCCCTACAGTTGATCTATTCTAGATAATGTATGGGGTTAGACATTTTTTTACTCCCCTAAGGTTTAGGGCTTCCTAGAGTTGGCTATTTTTTACCTAAATGAATAAAATTGGATTTTTATAATTAAAACAAAAAAAAAGAAAGGGAAAAAACAATTAATTTATCATTTTCAATTCCTTTTTTCGAAAATAAATTATTTAAATAAAAATTACCAATAACTAAATAATAAAAATTAAATATTTGGGTAAATCAATTAAAAATTTTAAAATTAAGTATTGATTTTTTTTAAGAAAATCTTGACCAATAAAAAAATAATTTCACTTGTATCAAACAATACTTGTTTAAGGATTGAGTTAAGAATAATGGTACCTTATATAGTTGAAGGACCTGATTGTTTTTTCATGATCAGCTAATCATACTAATAAAAATACATTATCACTCCCTATTTTTTCTTTTCTTATAATTTTTTGTTTCATTTTCTAAGGAGTTAGGATGTTCTAGGAATTACATCGATTCACTTGGTTATGAGGATTAGAACTTTTCTAATGTGATCATCTAGTTGAATCATAAGATATTTAGGAAATGGGAGATTTATTTATAGTAAATTTTATTAGAGTACTATAAAAACATCATTTGAGATGTATCATCTTATTATAGTTTTCACATTATATAGGTGGTATCATACCATCTGGCTTAATATACACAATCAAAACATATTTGAAACATCTAGGTTTTGTACTAGTTGTGTAGGAAATTTGACTAATTTGGTGGTTTGATTCTAATATATTCCACCACATTGTTTGTATGTGTCCCTCTTCTATGTGTTTCCAAAATTAGATTTCCCACTTATTGTCATGGAGTAAAATATATATTTTTTAGTCTAATTTACAGATGTAACCCTCCCTATCATTGCTTTTAAATTCACCATATCTATATAATTAGTAATACAGAGCATAACCATCTTAGAACAAATGATCAATCACATTCTCAACCCAAAGATGCACACCTTTATAGAATCACAAGCAGATAATTTTAGAGAAAAATGAATTATGATAAAAAACTCAATATAATCCATCACTTGTAGTTTTTCTTAATTTAGGTTGAAGAAATATTTCACTCTAGATATATTAATGTTGTGAGGGTATAATTATTTTTTGAATAATTCTATAAATTCATCCCAAATAAGGCATTGGGAAACTTTATCTAGAAAGTCTAAATCCAACCATTGAAATTAATGATCCTCCAGCATGTGGACTACTATGTATCCCTTTAGATTATCCGGAGCTCCAACTAAATCAAAATTTTAGTTCATTATATTAATAAAAACACCCCCTTTTTAGGTTCAGAATCACCTTCAAATATTGGTGGATTCAATTTATGAAACTATACTGAATGATTCACTTGAAATGGTTCATTATTTTTATTTTTATTTTAAATATCATACAAAAATTAATAGTTATATGAATAATATATTGGTTCACCAAGGGATCTATTGACACCACATTTTCTATGACCACTGTGTTCTGATTTCTACATCTCCTAATTAATTCAATTTCTTTGAAGATAGAACAACACTCCACATAATCTTCACTCACTAGCAATTGAAGGAGTATAATATTAAAAATAATTAAAAACAATAATTATCATAACCAATTTTAAAAATTATAAAACATGATATAAATATTGATGTCAAAATTTGAAGTCTCAATACTAATGTATGATATGTGAAAATCATCACCTGAACCTAGGATGATGAGATAAAAACACACATAGAAGTGTATTGGAACACTCTTTATACCCATTCCACTTGGTAACATAAATTTTAGTGTAAATAGGTTATTTATGTCTTTCATGGTATATTTTTGAATTTCAAACATATCTTATCTCATTTCTACAATCCTAAGATAATACACTAACCAAGACTGATACCATTTTTAACAACCCTTCCAACCCATTTTCAAGGGCTAGGTTTTTGATTCCACTACCCTTATGTGATATAAACAAGACAGTAAAGGATTAAAATAGTATCCAAGGGATTATTAAAATATTTTTTTGATTTAATTTAATGAAAAAACATAACCGGAAAGAATAAAATATATAAAACAAAACCAACTATACAATTCATGGGTGTAAATAAAACAACCTAATTGAAACCAATTAAAACAATATTATAGTGGAAATGAAAATGTATAACACAAAACTCAAGAAAACCAAATGGCGTCTTAACATAGGTAAACCAATTTGTATGTAATCCAATGGATCTAAAATAGAAACTTTAATCTCCAACTCTATCATGAGGAACTATTATCAAAAGGCTCTACAATAGAATTATGATACCTTTCCTTTAACTATTTCATAAAGAAAAACATATATATATGCACCAAAGTGCATATAAATGGGGTGAGTAATCATATGAAATATGATTTCCATAAATTACTTCCCAACACATTCCACTGGGCAATAAACAAGTTAACTCATATTTTATTTAAAATACTGTGAGAATATCAAAAACATTCACCATAAAAAAAATTAATCATGAAAAATGAATTAAATGAATTTGTTATTAATTTTATTCTTATTTGTATACCTAAACAATATTTATAACACACACACACACAAAAATTCCTATCGAATGAAAATTCCAATACTTAAGAGTGGTAATAACTCTATCACCAATCCAACATGTGGTGAAATATGTTTATTCCCCACTAGCATCGACCACCAAGTCTATAAAAAAATACTATGTACAATGAAATATGAACAAAAAAATTCATGTATTCTAAGACCATATTCCATGATTATTTTTACCAAAATCAATAAATTTATCAATTTTTACAAGAAAAATGGAATACTAATTTCATTCTCAACGCATTTAAAAAAGTGCTTCCATAGGGATAAACAAAACTTTTTGAAATAAGAAGTAATATTTACATTCATCCATGTAATAAAATATTTTGAAGAAGTATACAATGTGAGTTTTCTATTGAAATAATATTAATGTAATTTAGAAATATATTCTTTACAATTCAATAAATAGAGTGATAGGGAATCCACCAACATCAATCCAAATTCACTTAAAAATGAAAGGGATAAGACAACCATATCCCAAAAAATCATTTTCAGAATAAATCAATAACCCATCAGCAATGATTCATCCAATATATATCCCTTAAAAGATAGAAGTGAAAACACTTATGAGGATGAAATAATTGGGTTATAAGAGGTGGTATCTACTCATAAAACGATATTAAAAACATTGCATGAATATCTCATATGGATCCCCTAAATTCCCCCTAATAATTAGTGTGATAAATGATTATTCAAAAAACGTTTTGATCATAAATACAAACTCATGGAGATAAAATGTTCATGATACCTTTAAAAAGGTGAAAGTAGTTTGTGGGACATAGATATCCCATATTTCTACACGAAACTAGATTAGATGTATTGATCTCATCATTGCATGGACCATTGTTTGGTGGGGCCTCTTTAGTTTCATCCCATAATGAAAAAACTAGGGCACCATGACCCTGGCCCTAAACATTTTATCCAAACTATGTTGCACAATGACACACTTAACACAACACACACACCATGATGGTATGTTGCGACACATAGTAGATACATATTTGGATGAAACATCTAACAATCCCCAACAACCTCACCTAAACTTCTCAAACACAATATAAACCATGAAAAAGTTCTTTAAAATAGTAAAATTATATAGACATACCTCAAACCATGTGTGTTAAATATAAAATTATAAAGGAATGGTACATAAAAATTTATATATTAACATGGTTCTAGATTATAAGTATAAAAAATCAATATTTATTATAATGGATATTTGAATTCACACAAAGCTAGAAGATACATGAGGTATGGTTTTAGTCACAATCTATTTTCATTAACTGGTTGTCTCTTTTAAATTTCCCATGGTCGAAATTATAAGGATATTATCCTTTAAACCACATCTATTTTCTTCTCTTATGGTTATTCCTAGTATTTTTATGAATTAATTCCTTTGTTTCTCGTTGGTGAATAATATGATTTAGAATATATTATTAAATATATTCAACTTTATTTCCTCTTTGGTTGTCAAACTTTTTCTTCTATATCCATTCTCTTTGATTTTATTTTCTAATTTAATACCCATAATTGAAATTTTTTAAATAGGTAATTTTCAAAACCTAGTATATTTTTTTAAAAAGTTTTAAAATTAATCTTTTTAATGAATCATTTTCTGAAAAGGTCATCTTTTATGTTTTAAAAAAGTGTGAAAAAATGTTCTCTTTTAACATATTTGGTATGAATGGATTTTCCATCGACCATGACCATTATTTTCAATGATGATTCCATTATAAATTTATATAGTTAATTTCATAGAAAATAACATTGTCAATATTCTAATAATATTCAATTAAATTATTATGAAATAAAAAGGTTATATTCCTCATGTTTTCAAATAAAATTATGATGTTATTAAAAATATATTTTTCATCTATACCAACATCCTTTAATGGAGTTTATTCTTCATTTCTTACATGATCTTATGATATCATCTATTTTCTTTTTATGGGTAGATTATAATGGTGGTTTTAGTATGATTCTCTGAAACTTTTTTCTTTTAAATTGGTTAATTAATTTATGATAATACCATTATGAAATATGTTTCTCATATATAGGTAATGATATTATGAAATTATGGAATATTTGGGAAACATTTTTCCTTTACGTGGATTATGATATAATTATATAATAAATTTTTTATGATCTTATGGAAAGTATATGCATTATTTCCTTTATGTGATGGGTGGGTATAAAATTATAGATCCCTCAAATTCATTGGGTTAATAATGATATCTCATGAAATAATATGGATAGAAATGGAAAATGAACCTATTTTAGTAAGCGACTCTATCAAATATAATAGTATTTAGAGTGAACCTTAACTAAGAAAGTAATGGAACAATGTGTAAACCCAATCCACTATGATAGTATCCACAACGAACATTTATAGAGGAAATAATTTTCTTTATTTATGTGTATACCAAAAACCACTATATTTATCTTATGATATGTTCTCATGGATTAGGATTAATTAATGATGACTCCACATCCTTTTAAATTATTATTTCTTAATGAAAAATCCATATGCCATGATTGCTGATTAAATTTTTTTAACTAGTTGGGAATGAATTTAGTATATTATGAACATTCTATAAAATCATTATTCTTGCTTTATGATCATCTATGATTATAGATTGATATAAATTTTACCTTTATTGAGAGTCTACACATACCCTTTATTGTTTTTAATTTCCCATGTTTATGAAGATTGGTTTAATATAGGGTATGTCTAAGAAGTGTTATATTTGGGAAGAACTTTGAGGGAGATATTAATGATATTTCAAGAAATAAGTTGATTATAAATACAATATCTAAAGAAAATAAATCATTATGGTTCTGAGTTGTGATTTTTTTTGAGATGTCTTGAATATTATTCTAAAATGATGTAATATTTATGTTTCAAATTCTCATGTCACCTCAACTAGTATCAGAGTGGAGTTTTGAATTTTTTTGAGATTAGAACTAGAGGAAAAAAAATAAATACCCTAGGGATATGTATTTATATAGCAATAATGTTTTAAATTTTTGGTAAATTTGAGTTTGTGTGGTTTTTCTAGAAATTAAATCTCTATCTGGATACTAGAAAGTGAATGAGATTTTGGAATAAATTCACCTTCATAAAAACTTTGAGAGAGTTTATTGGGTATTAACTAGATCATCACATGTTCATGATTAGTGCATCTAAGACTGTACACCTGGATAGAAACAACCATGGGATATTCTTCGGTAAATTCACATTTTATTTAAGAACCATTATAAAGGATTGAAATTGATGATGGCATTTAATGAAATATGTTATACATCATGTTTAATATTTTGAAAATAATGTGTCAGGATTTAGAAATAATATAAATTATTTTTTATGATTGCATGATTATTCATTATGATTATTATTTCTCAAACAGTTTTTTTAGTCTCAGTCAATATATTGATCTAGGAAAAAAAATTTAATTATGGATTAAATGGAAAATTAAATGGACATACTGTAGAGAAACCAAATAGAAGGGGATATGAAATTTGAAATATTTTTACTATTCTCACCCAACTTTATTAAGTTATGAATGGTATAGTAGTTAATGTTACACTTCCAAACAACCATAGGAAGGAATAACTCACTATGGGGTCTTTTCGGTGACATCATCCACCTTACTTTAGTTTTCCACTAGTATACTTATTTCTATGTAATGGATAAATGACATATATAACATATTATTTGATCTCTAATGTTTAGACCATGATAAGGTTGTTTTGGTTGTGTATTATATGAAATGTGAAACTATTCAACGGTCGACTCTTACCAAGAATAATAGGTAAGATGAAAAAATATATTCCATTATATGGTAAATTATTAAGAAGTTATTTTTTAATAAGAACTGTCCTTGAATACGTCACACCAAAATATAGTGGGAAATACCAGAACAAAAAATAGTATAATTAATCCATCAATACCAATGAGGTAAATTTTACATGACATAGAAGGTGTGAATTTGGTTTTATTAACAATAATAAAAGAATCATTAGTAGATTCATTAATTTCGTCAGAAAAAATCTCTGAAATGAATTGGATATAAAAAAGTTGATAGATATTATAAAATAATTTTATGTGCTCTCATGTTAGAAATCTAAATGGGAAACCCTCACTATTCTCACAGTTATTGAGATAATTATAGATAAGTGGGATTTTGATAAAAGTTTAATAATAATACCCATGGAGGAATGAAAATGAATCTTCCATAATGTCATAATTATGTAAGGAATGTGAGATAAAGTTTCTATATGGGTTATTTTAAATGTTTTATGTATGGAAAATAATTTAATTGACAAAAGAAATTTCAAAGTGATATGAAGAGTCCAATAAATGAAATTAATGATTAAAATCTCCACTGAATGTTTCACCCACACTCCAAAGAATTAATTGAAAAGAGTATTGAAATTATGATAATTGTTGTATGAATTTGAGGGTTAATGTCAAAAATTGTTTTCAATAACCTATAAATACTAGAGAAGAATGGAAAACTCATGTGTTCATAACTGTTAAAGCTTGTCACCAAAAGAAATTTGTGAATGGTACAATTATTATACACTGTAAAACTGAAAAAAAAAATATTTTAATCTATATTTACCAACTATTTTATATCTAATTTTTTTAATTTTATCCCATCACTAACTCAATATTTAGATGATAATTTATTAGTAAAAAAATTTAATTGAATAATGATATGATCTAATTTTTATAGCTCTTATCCAATATAAGTTTGTGGGAATATGCTTCCTGTAAAGTATTTGGTTCTCTATCTAGTATAATTTTATGTGAAGTTGGGAACAGATTAGTACTCTCTATATAGATTCCATGTCAATTTCTAGGGAAGGGAAGTCTCATTTCAAATTTGGAATCAGCCTTTGATCGACATTCGGTGTGAGGATGAATATGAAAATACAAAGGAAGTTACTTCTAATGTAATGTAATTATAACCAATTCTAGTGGTATATTTATATCAAATAGATATGTGGAAATTAAGAATCATTTCTATTCGTATCGTTTAGCATTATTATGATGTATCTCTTGAATACATTCCTACTTTTCCTGTAAAAAGTGAACTTAAATTTTCAATAGAACATGCACATGGTGCTAACATTATTTTAAATAATCCATATATTACGTCCTCTATTAAGTTACACTAATTAAAGAAGTAACTCCAGCATAATATTGATAAGGGGTCATATAACTTAGTGGGTCACCATGTGGTGTTCTTGTTTTGTTATTTAATAATAATTATGGTTTAATGCATCATTTAATTGATTATCATTAAATTAATAAGATAACATTCCACAAAAGATATCATCTACCCTATATTGATGGATTATTTGGTTGATTTTGTCAAACTCAATACATTTACAATATTTAACATAATTTTGAATATCATCAATGGAGTTTTAAGAAGGATGATTTACCCAATAAAGCCTTCCATATAAGGTTTATTCAATAGGAATTTATAGTGATGTCATCAATACTTACCAATTCCCCTATAATCTTCATGTATATAATGAATATAATTCGTAAGGATTGCCTTAGTGAACTTGTGGTAGACCTTCTAGATGATATTATTATATATTCGATGATAAAGGAAGAGTCTATAAATTATTTCAATATTGTTTTCAACACCCTGAGTATAGATAATTTTTATTCCAAATTTTGAAAGTGTGAATTCTTGTTATATAATGTTTTCTTCTGGGGTCTTATAATCTCATGCGAGGGTCTATAATTTGACCCTTCAGTGATTGAAGTTATTTAAAAATGTACTAGAATAACCATGGAGACTAATATTAATAGTTTTATTGTTTTTGTATGATATTATAGTATCTTTTTGACATATTTATCTTAGATATCTAATCAAATAAAAAATCTAACTTGAAATGGATCCATGTTACTTTACAAAGATGAATGCGAATAAAATTTAAAGAAACTAAAAGGAAATAAAGTTTGTACAATTTTTCTAACACTACAGTGCCATATGGGATGTTTTGTGATCTATATTGATAAATAAAATAATTTATTGGGATTTATCCACATGCAGAATGATATAGTGATTGATTACACCTCACATGAATTGAAAATTCATGAGAAAATATACTTGAATCCTGATTTGGATTTGTAGTAATATGATTTCATTGAAAATATAGAGGAATTATCTTTATTGTGAATGATGTGATATATATATATATTATAAAATCATTAAGTATATATTAACATAGACAAAGTTTAATATGAACCAAAGGAGATAGTTGGAATTGATTAACAATTTTGACTGCTCAATACAATAGCACACTAGAAAGCTGAAAAATGTGATTAATGCTTCAAATTGGAATGACTATGCTAGTTTATCCCTGATGAGGATTAGAAAAATATGTATGGATTTGTAGAAGATAGATCTTGAAAACATGAGGAAATGAGAAAAATCGTATCATTCTCTAATGAATGTTCATCTGTAAATATATGCGAGGATTAAATATGGGAAAATGCGGATATGTTACTATAGAAGAATATAAAAAATTTCTTAATTTCAAAAATGATTTTGATGGAATGATAAGTTTAAGGAATAAAATATATGTACCTTCAATACCATACTTTAAAAAGTAGTTTTTTTACAAATCTCATAGTTCATCATTCTCTATTTATCTCATAAATACTAAGCCATATATGTATATGAAAGAGTATTTATTGTGTCATATAATTAATATGGATTCTACCAAATATGTATATCGATACCTAGTATGTTAGTAATTGATGTCTAATAATCTTAAGCATGAGATAATATTACAACCATTACCTATTAAATAATGGTAATGGGAAAAAATATCATTGATTTCATCATCAGACTCCTCAAAAAATATAAAGTACATAATGCTATTTGGGTTTTTGTCGATCTTCATTTATAATTTTCAAACTTCATTACAGTTAAAGAATATTTCTCTCTTGATGATCTTAACTGAATACATCTTAATTAGTTAGTATTTTTTCATGGATCACAACATTCTATTGTATCAAATCTATATCCTTGGTTAACCTCAAAGATCGGGACAGTCCTATAGAAGGCAATGAATATGTTGTTGGGATTTATCACAAATGTCAACATTAGATATTTGGTCTATCTTTGAGGACCAGTAAAACCCTATAGAATATAATTATATACTATTATATGGATTTAAAAGGGGTTAGGATCAACACATTCCTTTGGAATAATTTTATTACAAAAAAAGAATTCACTTGAGATTTTAGCTGGCTGCTGATGAATCCCTCTTTGTAAGGAAGTGAAAAACTCTAACAAAATATAATAAAGTTAGTTCAATAAATATATCGGGACATCCGATAGCTATGTAAATAGTAAATATGTTTAGATCCATTTATAATCACATCACGAAAACTCTTATTTGAAAAAAATATTTTCATAATAATCATCATAGAAATATTATTTCTGAAGGTAGTTACAATGTATTCCTACATATACAACGATGGAAGATGGTTATGTGATTAATAAAGAAGGGAAAGTTGATATGTGGACATATAAATCTCTTCAAAATTCATGAACACATGATGATGGTTTCTTATCTCGTAGAACTTCAAGTGAATCTCTCTCATCTTCATGATATGTTCCTTGTATCTCTCGCGAGGAAGTACATACCTAATCCTTTAGATGTACTGAATTCAGAGTTCATAACAATAGATAAATATATCTATTATAAGGAATAATTTCTGTACATTATGGTTAAAATAGAGAATGTTTTGTAGAACCATAAGATTCACTTATTTAATTTTTTTTGGTGAAACTATAAATAAGAATATGTTCTGTGGGAACCAAAGGATGTGATGAAGTAGAAGTATCCTTATATGTTTGTATAAGAGTAACCTAATTTTTAAAAAGAATTCATTATAAGGTGTATAGAATTTAACAAAATTATATATTGTGACTTATTTATTTTTTAATAATTTATATATCTTTTAGAGCTTTATTTACACATAATAAAAAGTTTAAATAGATAGAGATATATGATTGAAATATTAAAATTATCCGAAATGACTGTTATTTCCTAGTTATTGGATTGAAGGTGTGAATAGTAATAACAAAATTTTGAAAAATTATAGTTTATATATTTATAAAATTAATTCATTATTTTTCAATTGTTTATAAATTAAATTAATCATATTATAGTAAAAATAAATGTTTATACAATATATTGTTTATACGTGAATAATGTTTTTATCTAAATAAATTAAATGAATCTCTATTGATAAATGACTTTAACTAAACTTGTTGATAATTTATTCAATTAGATATTTTAACATTCTTATAATAGTATTTAGAATTAATAATAATGAAGGAAAACTCATGTTTACGTATAAATCATTATTTTTAAATGATTTTATTGTCTTTTGTGCACTTATTTTAAAATAAATTTCAACAAATTATAGCAATTTTCGATTAAAACCGGTTCCATATTTTTAATAAGAATATTTAATATTCATTAATAATTTTAACTTAATTTTTATTCATATTTAATTAAAATTAATTTAAAAAATACATTTTTATAGAAAAGGATAAAGGGTGATAATAAGGGGTTAAACTAAAGTTATAATGGTTAAAAAGACCTAAAAACGTCTCTAAATCCTATTTTATAAATATTTCTTGATTAAATATTTTCATATACAATAAGTTGTAAAAATTTAGTTCCAATTTATCATGAAACTGACTATATTTTACATTACTATTCTTAATAATTATATGTGTGTCACTCCCCTCACTTATAAAAGGGCACCACATGTCCTTTCTTCTCTACACCACTTTAGACTTTTTATCTACCAAATCTTGTCCTAATTCCTTATAAAAATACATATCCAAACATATAGGTATTAATTTTATTAAATAACCCTAATTTTCCTAATAATAGATTCAAAGGACGTTCTCAAAGAATATGTATATCTTCTTACTGTTCTTTTACATGTTTCAATTTTCTTTTCATTCCATTAAATCTATTTTATCCATAATAACATAATTAATCAAGTATTATAAATAAAAAAAATGTTAATATGATTATTGGAAAACATTAACACCCAAAAATTCTAAAATAATAACATATTATTCTATAGTGTATCATACATTTAATATCGATCTTAAACAACCCACAAAATAGATTTCTTTAAATTTAATTTCTTCAATAGCTTTTAGAACACATAACCCATAGTATAAATGAATCATAATATAGTATACCATTATAAACTTGTTGTTAAATTGGATGGTATGAATATTAAAAAATATACTATGAAAATATTGGTTGTTTATTAATTATAAATAAAATAATAATCATTTACAATAAATTGAATTATTTTCTAAATAACAGAATTTTTCTAAAAATTGATTTAATCGTGCTTTTCGTACATAATGTAAAATTATTTTTTCCCACAGATATAAAATTATTTTTATAAAATTAATCATTTTTTAAAATTATAATATCAACATTATCTTAGTTTGGATTTTAGATATTTTTTTGAAAAGTTTTATTTTTTGATAAATAATGAAAAATACTTCTATTTATTGAAAACATCCTTTTCATTTATGAAATTAAAACTATTAAATTACACTTTAAATTGGTTTTAAAGTAAATTTAGTTCAATAATATTAAAATTTAATTAATTTATACCATTATAATCAATTTCATATTGAATTTTAATACTAAATTCTTCAATAATTATTTTAATATTCTCTTTGGAAACTGTCTCCTTCATCTTGTCTGTGAGTATAATTTTAGATTGTGTTCTGAAACTTCTAAAAAATGAATTTGAAAAAATGTATTACATATTCTTAATATTAGTAATATATATTTTTTAAAAATTTCAACTTTATTTTAGAAAAACATTTAATAGTGAAAACAGTAAAAAATAATTAATGTGTTTAAGGTAAACATGTGTTTCGAGTGGGTTAAATTTAGAAGATAAGGTTTAAGATGACCTACCAACTTATATGTACATATTTCCATTTAGCTATACCAATTTATAATTTATGGCCATTTGTAATCATTTTTCAAATGAATTAATTTATCATTTTAGACCCTTTAGGGGAATTTCCATCTAATTTCCAAGAGTTCTCTATTTCACTATGTATATAAGAAAACATCATCCCCACACTAATTCACACTCTTATAGATATTTGGATCAACTATACCTTTCCAAATTCACTCTCCATTATCCTTATAAACATTTTATAGCTACTATTATTCATAAAATTCAACCATAGGGTTCTTAATAGGAGATCCAAAGAATGTTTCTCTTAGAAAAGGTAATTTTATTAACAGTGCTTGATCATTTTCTTTATCTTCTTCCTCCTTTAATTAAGACTTAAAACCTACAATAAAATAAAACATGTAACACCCCGACCCGAGATACCATGTGTTAGTGAATTATTACATAACATTGGCATGATAACAATAGATCATGTCCCGAAAGACCGATTGGTTTAGTAGCCTAGGAAGTACTAAATACATTCATAAATTTTAAATTATATTATTAAATGAAAAAAAACATTGTGTCTCTTTTTAAAACACTCATATCCATTAGCCTATCCTACAGGTCATTCAAAATATACTTCTTCGTATCCTGGGAAAAATAAAACATAAGAAAGCTATGAGCTTAGATGCTCAGTAACGATAACAATATAACAAACACTAACAAAAATTAGCATAAACATTTAAGGAAATGTATATGACTAAAACACAAGCATTTTAAACATAAACATCAACATAACATGGAAAAGATAAATCAAATAATAAAATTTATTTATCCACATGGATATTCTACTAGTCGAATAGTCACATATAATATCAATAGTTAATCTCATAATGATGGAATGCATAATGTTGGACGTCATAACCACTTAGTCAAGGCCTCGTGGAAAGAAAATAAATAAAACATATTATCTAGACCTTTTTACAAGACACTATTTTGTCCCATTAGACCTAATGAAGCATTGAGGGGCTATAGGAGGCCCCGACCATCACATTCTACATTCAATGCATTCCTCATTTGAAAAGGGGTGAAACATAACATAACTATTTACATTAAACTAACATAAAAAATGTTAATAATTTAACCATAAACTATGAATGACATAAAAATAGAACATCCATATTCAAATATATCATAAAAATATCAATAAAATATTCCATATTTTATAATAATAAATCAACTTCAATTAAACATAAAATCCAACAATAGATTTTGTCATAGATGAAATCAATCAAAAAAATTGAGGGAAATATATTTTTATAATTTGAAATATTTTAAATGTCATATAATTATAAAAGAAAACATTTATTTTGAAAATATTTATATATGATTGTATAGGAAGCCTTGAAGATGTTATAACTATAGAAAATATCTATACCCACCGTATATGTTAAAAAGTATTTTTTTCTTAATTTTTTGAAAAGGCCATAAAGTGCCTTGTATAGAAAATAACGGATATATTCATTCATAAAATTCTATAAAAAGTCAAAAAGGGTATAAATTACATTTAACCATAGTCGAGGAAATATTAAATATGTTTTGAAATGAATTTTTAGGAAACACGGATGTCGATGATACAGAACTCCCAGTAGATAGTTAAGTATAAACAACCTCGAATAATGAAGAGATTTTAAAATTAACCCTTAACTTGTACTTTTCCTTAGTCAAGGGTACATTATCCTCCTATATAATGGTTAAATAATATTTATTAAATTATAAAATAACCACATACATTAATATGATATCATATGTGTTCCTCTATTATTGCTTTGTTTATAATATTTCAGTAGTGTCATTGTTTCAAGTGTTAACAGATTCATTTTCCTTCATATGTTATGTTATGTAAGTCATGTTGATTATGTATAGTATTTATTTGATTCATATCCAGAATGATATTATGTTTCTATGAATTGTTTTTAATCATCAAATAAAAATAATTATTGAATGGTTACAATGGGGAACAAAATCTAATACTGTGTCGTGGAGACAGTAATCCATACATATGCCTGAGCGACAATATCATTCTATTGATGGTGAAATCGTTTCTAATTAGATTGTATATTATATATACATAATCATTTTCATGTTATATTTATTATTTATATCAATTATAATCATTATTATACCCATCCAAATAATGAAGTGTTGAATAAAAATTTACACCACGACGTAGAGACGGTAAGCCTTACGTACGCACGTTTGGTGGCTTTCTCATTCATAATATGGATAGAATAATTAATATGATTATAACATATTTATAGTAACAGATATGTATATATAATTTACTGGATTTATTATTTTATGATGGAAACAAAAAATTAAAGAGTATGTAGAAGAAGAAATGAACTTTGAAATCGGTGATAAAATAATTATCACTTCTTTGGGAGCTTCCTTTTGATTTGATCAAAAGGGCTTCTTAGGTTGGTTTTTTTTAGTTTAAGTCCACTAGGATAAATTTAGGGTAGTTGGTAGGATATTTGGGTAGTGTTTGGCCAATAGAAATGGATTTGGATTTGTAAACATAAGAGAAGTGGATGTACCCTTTTATATGAGAGGTGAGGGTTACTTTAGGAAAATCTTGAAATATTATTTTATAATAAAATTATTTTCGGTTTCTAAAAGAACCAAAGAGATTTATTTATAATTTATGGTGGGTATGGGTATAAATCCTCTCAACCAATAGTTTTTAGAGAAGTTTAGGTCACCATATTAGCCTTAACTTTTATATTTAACTCTTAGTTAAATAGTTTAACTTTTACCATGCCTTCTAGTATTTTTATACTACATGGTCAACATAGTTACTATAAATTGGAAAGAGAAGATAAAGTGGTCAATTAATTACATATGTAACATTATCTAATCATTTGGCCTAATTGTAGTTTTTTAGGACTACTATATAATTTAATAAAATAATATTTGTTTTAAAAACTCATTTATGTCATTTTTTATGCTATTTACTATTTGGTTTTGGTTAAAGTCATCAAAACTTTGTTACATTGAAAAAAATCATTGAATCAATACAAAAGTTTCATATTCACCTAAAATTCATGGATGGAATCAAATGTTTCAATTTACATTTATTTTAATATTAATAATATCATTTTTTTAATCTTCCATTAATAAGGTAATTACTACATCAACATTGTGTCATAAATAAATTTAATTATACAATTTCTAAAAATTATAAATAAAATTACATTTTGTCAAAAAAAATTAAATTTATAATGAATATTTATAGTGGAATTTATCTTATGGATAACCATATTTTAAAAATGGTTCAGTTATTAAAATTTGAATTTCACACTTTTAGCTCTTCTATAAATAAAATATAATAAATGTCATAATCTAACCCAAATGGATCAAAAAGGATTTTATTTTTTCCTATGGTTGATTTTGGTAGAAAAACAATATTTCCAATAGAATTAGGACATGTGTTGGGGTAATTATAATATTATTTATACTTTTCATTACCCTATTTACTTTTAACCGTGGTAAATAAAATTCAAAAGTTACAATCCACCAAAAATTATTTTCATCATATTGAACCACATTTTTCATACTGATGACAATCATGTCTATCAGATTTTTGAAATTCAATTCACAGAAGTGGTAAAATTACATTTTATGAAAATTTGAAAATTTTCTTAGAAGGTGCTTAAAAGATGTTGAAAATTTCAATAAAATTTTATATATCTAATATTATTATAAAATGACTCCAATGTATTATGTTAGACTGATATAAGTTTTATGTATCTATTTTGACTTTAAAATAAATTAAAATTTTAAAAAATTATTATTTAAATAAAAAGTCTGTTTAAAACAATATTGCAATGTTTTTCACTATTCAACAAAAATTGAATGCTTTCAGAAAAATACCAAAAATTTACCTGAAGATAATTTTGATATTAATAATACAAAAATGAAGTCCATTTTGAAAAATAAAATATATAAATTTTCAAAAAGTACACATCACTATTTATAACTACTTTTTAAATGGCTTGTTGTATTGGTCGTGGTGTGCTAGAACTCGGAGCTGTGTACAATGCAAGCTATTGTGTTATTCAAAGTGAAGTGTATCATGGTATCTTGGGGTGCTACATTCTTCCCTATTTAAAACAATGTTTCCCTCAAAATTTCTACAACATTACTACAAAAAAATATTCAGGTGGTTATTTATCATAAGTTGCTCAGGTTCCCACGTTCCCTATTCCATTTAACGGTTTCTCCAATGAAATTTTACCATACGAGTTGTCCAGTTTTTCAACACTTGTTCTATGGTATCAATAATATTGATAGGCTCTTCACAATAAGACATATCAGGTTCCATTTCTATTTAATCATAGGTGAGTACATGTGTTGGGTCAATCTTGTATTTTCTCAACAGTGATACGTGGAACCCATCATGAACTTTGGAGATACTTGGCGGCATTTCCAAATTGTAAGCTATAACTCCAATTTGTTATAGAATTTCAAAAGGTTTGATGTAATTGGGACATAATTTAGACATCTTATAGAATTGTATGACACCCTTCCTTGGAGATACCTTCCAGAAAACTTAATCTCCCACTTGAAATTCAAATCCTTCCTTCGGTTAATAGTATAGGTGTTTTCCTACATTGAGATACTTTGATGTGGGTTTGGATAATCTTCACCTTTTCCATTGTTTCCTCAACATGTTATAGGCCTAATTGTTTTCTTTCACCAACATCAACCCATAAAGTTGGTGTGCGACATCTCTTTCTATATAATGCTTTATACGGTGCCACCTGAATACTTGAATGGAAGCTATTGTTATAGGAAAATTCTACCAAAGATAAAAACAGATCCCACATACCTTGAAATTCAAATCACCATTATCTCAACATGTCTTATAAGGTTTGAATAATTTTTTCTAATTGTCTATCAGTTTGAGGGTGGTAGGCACTACTCAAAAAAAGTTTAGTATCCCGGTATTTTTGAATACTTTTCTAGAATCATGATGTAAAAGAGGGATCACAATCAGAAACAATCGATTGGGGTACACCATAAAGTCATAAAACTGCATTAATATATAGTTTTTCTGAATGTACAAGTAGTAAATATTCTCTTATAGTAAGAAAATGTGATTACACGGTTAGACAATCAACAATGGCCCGTATTAAATCATTCCTTCTCTGAGTCTTTGGTAGCCCCATGAAAAATTCAATTGTAATATCATCTGATTTCCACTCAGGTATGGTAAAAGGCTACATGAATCCTCTTGTATGTTGTCTTCTAGCCTTCACATGTTGAAATATGTTGAATCTTGACACATAATCACCAATCTCCCTCTTCTTGTTTTCCCACCAAAAAATCTATTTAAAATCTTTATAAATCTTAGTAATAACAAGGTGAATAAAGAAATTGGAGTTGTGAGCATCATCCAAGAATTACCTTTTTAGATTAAGTATATACGGATCACAAATCATCTTCCCAAATTTCAAAACTCCATCTTCATATATGAAGTCAATCAATCTCTCATCATTCACAGCTTTAATTTTCTTTTGAAACACCTCATCATCGGTCTAAGAACTTTTTTCCCTTTATAGTAATGATTTTTTGGAAACCATTTGAAAAAATATTGAGGTTTCACCTTCCATGATTATTCCCATACACATATTTACAAGATCCATGAAAATTGGATCCCTTTAAACTCTCATTTTGTTCATAACTTCATGGTCCTTTTTGCTCAAAGAATCTGCCACCTTATTTTCCTTCCCTGGGTGGTATTGTATTATGTAATCATAATCCTTGAGTAGTTCAAGACATCACCTTTGCCTCGTGTTGAGTTTTTTATGTGAGAAAATATATATCAAACTCTTGTGATTAGTATATATTTATCATTTTCCATTATAGAGGTACTATATCCAAATATTCAGAGAAAATATTATTGCTTCTAACTCATGATCATGAGTATGATAGTTTAGTTCATGATTTTTTAGCTATCATGATGCATAGTTAATAACTCTATCATTATACATAATGACACAACCAAGTCCTTTCTTTGAAGAATCACTATAAATAACACACCCATCATTATTCGATGTTAGAGTCGGGATAGGAGAATTGACTAATCTTATCTTCAATTCTTCAAGATATTATTCACACATTTTTCCCAAAAAAATTTAACCCCTTTAAGTTTGAGGATAGTTAATGGGTTAGCCAGTAAGGTAATTTTTTGGACAAAATACAGATAGTAACTTGTTAAACCAATAAAATTGTGTACCTTAGTTATACTCATCAGTGTTGGCCATTCAGTGATTGACATTTTCTTTTAAGGATAAATAGTGATTCCTTCCTTAGGGACAATATGGACAGAAAAAGATAAATCCTGATGCCAGAATTCACACATGATAAACTTCCCAAATAATTTATTTCTTCTAAGAGTTTTTAGAATAGTGCGCAAGTGATTTTTATGATCTTCATATCTTTTTGAGTATACCAAGATATCATCAATAAATACCACTAAATATTCATCAAGATACTCCTTGAAAACTCTATTCATTAAATCCCTGAAAATAAATAGGGTTCATTAGTCAGTCCAAAAGGCATTACTGTAAACTCATAACGCTCATACCTGGTTCAAAATGTTGTCTTTGGAATGTATTTCTTCTTCACGCACAACTAATGATATCAAGAACAAAGGTCAATCTTTGAAAAATATTTAACTCTATGAAGTTGATCAAATAAATCATCAATGTGAGGTTGGGGATACATGTTCTTTATTGTTATAACATTGATCTCCCTATATTCAATTCACAACTTCATTGATATATCTTTCTTCTTAACAAAATGAATAGGGGCTCCCCATAGAGAAACACTAGGGAGAATAAATACTTCCTTAAAAAATCATTTAGTTGTTTCTTTAGTTCCACTAATTCCATAGTGGCCATTCTATAAGGGGTCTTTGAAATTGGCCTTAAACTAGAAATTATGTTAATAGAAAACATAATTTCTCATTTTAGATGATTTCTAGGTAAATCCTCTGGAAACACATAAACATATTCTTTAAAAATAGGTGCATCCTCTATTTGAACATTAATTTCTTCACCCGTATTTATTTCACTCCCTTACTCCCCAATAATTGAATTTAGTAGAGCTATAGAGGGTGGATCTAGATGAGAATCAAATGGTTATGTTTCTTCTCTATAGATAAGGGATTCCTTATAATCATAAAAAATTGTAACCTCCTTCATCTTACAATAAATTTTTAAATCATGGTTTGAAATACAATCCATACTAAGGATTATATCAAATTTAATCATGGGTATGATAATAATATTAGCAGATAAAGCATGTTTATATTCCATAATGGTAACTGATTGACAAAAAATTATTGTTATGATAATTCCTTTAAGAGTTTTGACATGTAACTCCCTTAATAAGTCAAATTTTAAATATCTAATTTTCATGGAATGATAGGATGTTACGAAAGAATACGATGATTAAGAATCAAATAAAGCATTGGATAATTTTAAGGAAACGATTAAAGTACCTGTGACCATGTCATTCAGAACGTTATCCTTAGTAGTTGTGATCACATAATCTTGGCCGTGCTCCCATGTCCTTTATTGAGGTAATTTTCCTTGATTATTACGACATTCGTTTTCATAATTCCCCATTTCATTACAATTGTAGCATTGAACATCGACATCTTATTTCTTCCCCTAGCAATCACAAGAATGGTGGATTTTTTCTCCACTCTTGTAACAAAATACCATCCTCTTAAGGCATGTACAAAGATGTTTCTTCCAAAATTTATTTCATTAGGGAAAGTCATCTTTTCTTATCTTCCCCTTAATTTCTTTTCTAGAGTGTTCAGAACATCTCTTCTTCTCTTGATTCACTTTAAAGTCATAAGACTTAGAGAATTCCTTTTTTGTCTTGATAACACATGAGACTATATCTCTATATGTTGAGAATGATTGTGAGAATAATTCTCGATAGAGAAATGGTTTTAACCCATAAAATAATAAATCAATCTTACTTCTTGAGTTTTGTATATAATATGTAGCATGCATTTCTAACCTTGTGAGGTTTGCCTCAAACTTTGCAACCTTCTCATCCTATATTTTCCTTGAACATAGAAATTGCCTTTCCATATCTTCTCGATGTTCCTGAAGAAAGTATTTTTTGAAGTAAAATCTCATTAAACTCCCTCCATTACATATTTGATACTTCTTCATCCCCCATTGTGTTTGGATTAATGTCCACCATTGAATTTCATCTCCTTAGTGGGGACAAACTATTATGACAACCTTTTCCCTTTTTCTACTCCCCAAATCAAGAAATATTTTCTCTAAGGAACATATCCATTGCTCAGATACAAATGGATTTGTAGTCACATAGAATGTTAGTGGTCGTTTCCTCATGAAGCGGTCTAACATTAATTATTTGTGTTGTGGATCAGGGTGCTCCATACGGGTAAGGTCGTTATTCATAAGCTGAGTATGTTTTTCGAGTATGGTTATAATATGTTCAACCCCAGTTACATCACTAACTCCACTATAATTATCTTCAATATGATGGAAATACCTACATGGATTACATTCATTGATACAACATCCATTATTTCCACTGTGCTCCATTTCTAAACAATAGAATACACTAGATTAGTAAATGAATCACAATGCATAATTCCAAACCTATAAAATACTTGACATAAATTTAATAGTTTATGCATATAATCCATAATCATAAAAAAAATTCATTGGGAAAGTATTTAATCATAAATACTTCATAAGGGTTTGTAAAGAAAATGTGAATTATCATAATCATATTCCTCGATATTGTCAAACTAGGTGCGCAGTAAGGTCCTTTGTCATGTACAAGGATAACCCAGGTTAATCCCAAAACTCCTTATCCATGTTTTCACACAAAGGTATATCTATTCTAGAACCACATCCACTTGTATTATCCAGATAAGGATTTATTTCTTCGAAAACCTACATAATATCTACATTACCAAAAATTTTGGGTATCCTTCTATACTAATCCTCAGTGTTTATCTTTGCTTAATGTTATCTAATTAGAGTTTTTCTAAATATAGATTCCTAGTATTGTACTAAAATTCCTTAGATACCAGCTATTATTACCTAACCCCAGTTACCAATAGTAAGTGCGTTATTACATAACATTGGCATGATCACAAGAGATCATGTCCCAAATGAATGACCAGTTTAGTATCCTTGGAAGTACTAGATACATTTATATGTTTTATGTTACATTATGAAATAAAGAAAACAACATCTTTTATACTTTGAACACACCCATATATCTTATCCTATCCAAGTAGGTCAATCATAATACAATTCTTCGCATCCTTGTAAAAATAAAACATAATAAAGGGGTGAGATTAGATGCTTAGTAAGGATAAAAATATTGAGAAAACTAACATAAATAAGAATAAACATTTAAGGAAATGTATAAGACTAAAACAAAAGCCTTTTAAACCTAAACATCCAAATAATATGGAAATGATAAAACTAATTAATTTCATGTACTTATTAACATGAATATTATAATAGTAGAATAATCACATGAAATATCAATATCCAATCTTATAATGATGGAATGCATAAAGCTCGACATCATAACCACATAGTCTAGGCCTCGTGCCAAGACTATAAAAAAATTCAAGGCCTTGTGACAAGACACTAGTTTGTCTCATGAGACCTATTGATGCATCGAGGGGAAATAGTGGGCCTCACCCTTCACTCACTACATCCAATGAATTCCTCATATGAAAAGTGGTGGAACATAACATAAAAATTCATATTAAACTAACATATGAAAATTTAATACGTTTACCATAAACCATGAGTAACATAAAAATATAACATTAATAGTAAAACATATCATAAAAAAATAAAAAAACTAGGGAATACTGTATCATAATAAATCAACTTCAATTAAAAATAAAATCCAAAAATAGATGTTGACATAGATGAAATCAATAAAAAAATTATTTGAGGGAAATATATTTTTCTAATTTGAAATCATTTAAAAGACACATAATTATAAAAGAAAACATTTATTTTGAAAATAATCATATAATCTTGTAAGGGAAGATTTGAAGGTGTTATACTGGTAGAAAATATATTCACCCTCTGTATAAGTTAAAAATCATGCTTTCCTTAATTTTTCTAAAAGTTCATAAAGTACCTTGTTTGGAAAGCGATGGAAAGATTCATTTCGAAAGATTTAATAAACTGTCAAAAAAATTATATGAATGACTTTACACCATAGTATAGGAAATAGTAAAAATGTTTTGAAATGCATTTTTAGGAATAACAAATGTCGATGATAAAGAAGTCTTAGTAGAGACTTACATATATACGACCTCTAATAATAAAGAGATTGTAAAATTAACCATTACTGTACAATTTTACTTAGTCAAGGGTCTGTTAACCTCTTTTATAATGGTTAAATAATTTTAATATAATTATACAAGAACCACATACATAAATATTTCATCATATATGATCCTCTAATATTTCTTTGTTAACAATATTTTAGTAGTATCATTGTTTCGGGTGTTAACAGATTCAGTTTCCTTCATATGTTTTGTTACGTAAGTCATGTTTTTTTATGGATAGGATATATTTGATTCATATATATAATGATATTATATTCTTAAACATTATTTTTAATTATCAAATTTGAAAGAACTCATGCCTTCTTTTCAGGTATGTCTTTCATTTTTGGTTGTTATTTAGGAAAAGATGAGAATCTAGAAATTTAAGGAGTAAACATCGTGTACTTTAGAGTACATGCTGTGTACCCGGTTTTCGTGGGTGGTGGTGTACTGACTGTGTAACGCCCAAGTACATGGTCATGTGGGATGACCTAGATAAATTACACATTGTGTACCATTGAAGAACACACTGTGTACTTTCTTTTTATTTCATTAAACGGTTTGGGGTCACATCTCGTTCACAAAAAAGTTCTTTTTCTAGGTATGTCTCATCCATGAGAAACTGTATGGTGTGATGCTTCTCTAAGCCTCTGAATTTCTATCCATTCTCCAAATCAAACTCTATTGGTTGCATTGGAATCACATCATTGAGTTCTTCTTTCTTCTAGAGCCTCTTTCCAGGATTTCTCATATCTCGTGAGATATCTGTGTTTGAACTTTTTAGACATTTTTTATATTTACAACATTATAGGGTGATTCAAGGCTTGAGGATCATGTATATCAATCGTACAATGCCGAGGTAGGTAGTTTGTGTCTTTTTGCAATTATTCTTTGAGTTATATGTGCAAAAGTTCTCAATACCCTTGTTCTGGGTATTGTCGGCTTATGGTTTTTAGCCCTGTTATTGCCTATTATGACTTGTGTACTTGAGTAGAGGATTTATGACTGTAAATATAGTTATTTACCTTGATATGGGTTTCTTTTCCCATTTTTGTTTGATATTGATTGTTTTGTCTAGCTTTGCATGTTACGTAGCTTTGTTTTCTATACCTAGTATTGTTAGGATGGAGTGAATTTATCTGACATGCTATGTAATACGATAGACTATTTAGGCAAGAAGTTCTTGAGGTTTAATTTGGATTCCATATACCGTTTTTCATTATTGACTTACACATGGTTGTGGTAACCTGGTGCAGTATACCATAGGGGGAATGGATGCTAAGTGCTTTCTTAGAGGGTCTGTTTACTTTTATGTTGCAAGACCATAGGGGGGATGGACTTTGTTCTCCCTAAGATTGTCTCTAGTTTTTCATTGATATACCACATATGTAACTGGATGTTGAGTTCTTCTTCAGAGTGTATATTGTTACAAATACGAGACCACGGGGGGAATTGACGGTGAGTGCTTCCTCAGAGAGTGTGTTCTAAAGATAAACCAGAGGGGTTAGACTGTGAGTACTTCCCAAAGGGTTACTTGTGGTTGATTGGTTGAACTAGAGGGGTTAGGTTGTGATAACTTCTCATAGGGTTACATAGGATTTTCGGTTTCTTAACTAATAAATTATAATGGATGTATTTGGAATTGTTGGATTGTCTACTTTGGTCACTTCCTTGTTTATTGATTCATTTTGAATATTGACTTCCATATATATTCACTGGCTATTAGTCACATATCTTTGGGTGGTAGCCTACTGGGATTTGTCTCACACCCTATTTGGGTAATGTTTTTGGGCCCATACAGATTATATTTTTGAATTTCTAGATAAGGGAAAGTTTATTTCTACTAAAGGTACTTGATTGATGTGGAGCTAAAGATCATGGGACAATGATGAGGCTTGTGATGATATTGGAGTTTATTTGTTTTCATTGTAATTTTGATTAATATTTTATTCTAGAATTGTGATTTGTTTGGATTATTTCCTATACATATGTATCATTCAATATTTATATATGTGCTCTAGTTGTTTATTTCTTCAGTCTTTAGCTATTTACTATTGTATGGTGTTATCACTATTTATTTTATTATTATCTTTTTATTTACACTACATTAATATTCCAATGAGGTAATAGTTTCCCCACTATCACACTCAAGGCCCACGCTACTAGTCGGCAGCCTTTGGCATTTAGGGAGATGCACTGGAGGTAATGTGACCAATCCTATACGGGGCACCTCTGGGTAGCTTTCTGAACCAGGATGTTACAAAGAATAATCAAAGAGATTCTTTTCTTCATGACTAACTGTTTGGAGCCTATAGATCGGGATATTATGGAATAGGTAATTGGTAATAAGCTATTCCCAGGAGTACCTAATCCATGTATAGGGAATATTTAATTTACCTCTATTATAGTATTTTTCTGATTTTTCAATTATTACGGTCGATTTGATTTCACTGTTGGGTAATTCACATGTTTTGTGCTATTATTTTTGATATTATTGAGGTTCTATTTCTGTTACAACCCAATGACGTTATTCCATCTCATGCATCATATAGGCACTAGCTTGAGATCACATGTTATGCATTATTTTCATTCCATTTATGGTGCATTATTGATTTCTTGTTGTTGTGATAGATGTTGTGCTAGATATTCATGTTGTTGTGATAGATTCCTTGATAGGATACATGCTGTTTGATAGAGTATTGATAATGTTTAATGTTCACTTGAATGAACGTCAAACCTTGGTCCCTAAGGTGTTATGGGCCCTCATGGGCAGTAATTTGGTGGATCATTTCATTGTTATGTTTTTAAATGATTTGTAGAAGATTCAAAGCTTTTATTCTCAGAGAGTATGGGCCCTCGCGGATTGGAATTTGGAACTTTAATGTTCGTTTCAATGTTTTCTGGGTTCCGGAGTAGTTCCTCTGGGTTACTGTTCAGAAAAACCTAGAATACATGGTGTGTAATGATAAATACATTCCATGTATCCTTCTATTCGGAAAGGAAATGTTTTTCATAGGTACACACTGTGTACTGCCGGTACACGACGTGTAGTCTATAACAGTGTCACTGGTTGTGTGGGAAGAGACACAGGGTTGGGAAATTTTTGGTGGAACATGTCGTGTATCGGATGTACACGTCGTTTTTATAGACCATGTGTCCAGCCGTGTAACCAACGAAATGGGTGGATAATGGGTAATTAGTACACACCGTGTCTAACAAAAACTTGTCATGTAGAGTTAGCCGTGTAACCAGCTATGTGAATAACAACACGGGTCGGTGAAGTTCTTCTAGTACACGTCATTTCTGGCCCAAGAACTCCATGTAGTCTTGTTCTAAGGGAACCATGTGGGTTATTCATGTAGAATAACTTGGTTAGGGGAACATGATTCAAGTACATGTAGTGTCTTGGAGAAACATGTCATGTGTATGGGGTGTTACACGACCGGAGTTGGCCGGAGTACAAGCCCATGTGAAGGCTTAGTGGAATACGCCGTGTAGAGGTTAATCAGGTCATGTATCCCTATTTTAAAAATCTTGAATACATTCCTTTTCAAGTTACCTTCTTACACTTTTAAGTATGAGTCCTTGATAGTCTTGAACTAAATGAGTGCTTGACCTTCTATAGTCATTAAACTGAGACATCCTCCAATTGTATACTAGTTACAGGGCAGTGATTAGACACCAGACATGGCTGATCAAGAATTGCCAGCAGATCTTCCTGTAGTACCAGTCTTGGAACCATCTGTTATTCCATATGCACCTGCTGATGCACAGTTTTGAGAGGGAATCATAAGGTTCATGTTGACCTTCCGAGGTGTACCACATCCTTCCCCTTCTATGACAGAGCTGACACAGGTTTTCCAGGAGTAGCATCCTCTCACCTTAATTGGGGGTGTAGGACCTCAAGCTGCAAAGTCATGGTTAGAAGCTATGCTATCTATCATCGATCATCTGGAGACACCTCCAGAGAGGAGGTTGAAGCTCTCTACATATATTCTTCAAGACACTACTAAGAGATGGTTGGATGAGATCTCACAGGTGGTACACCAATGGGTCATGGCTTGGGATGAGTTCCAATATGCCTTCTATGAATACATATACACAGATACATCAAGGGAAGATCGAACCTGAGAGTTCATGAGTCTAGAACATGATAGACATTCCGTCAGGGAGTACTCTTCTCGCTCCACAGAGTTATAGAGATTCATGCCTATTCCAGGAGGATATGAGTTATTCCAAGTGAGGAAGTTTGAGGATGGTCTCAAGGACGACATCTGATCTCAGGTGAACATCTTCATGTTGACTTCCATCACTTCTATAGTCAACTAGGTGCTGATCACAATGCGAAATATGATGGATTCTGGAGTTATGAGTCAGGGCAGCTCAACATTTGGAGTTGGTACCCCTCCAACTGACAACATGAATAATCGTAGGGAGTCTATGTGTGGAGATCTGATGAAGTGGAATATTTATTTTGTTATATATTTTGTGTGATACTAGAGTGGAATGAATGGGAATATGAGGCCACATTACCTGAGAGACCTAGTGGAGTCCGATCTTCCGACAAGATGGGTCATCTTCTATGTTTCTGTCAATTCTTCTCACCAGCAGCTAGTGATAGGAGTTCTACTATGACTCCATGTTGAGGAGTAGGACCACCATTTCCTCATTAGTATGAAAATTGGAGTTCTTCGGGCCATTCAGGACGAGGTGGAGGTTGCGGCTGTGGTAGCCAGTTGGCAGGCTTTCAGCGACTACAGGGTGGATCAGCTCAGGGTGGTCAGGCTGGTTCACAGAGCCATGGTACAGGTCAGACATTTGTAGTTGAGAATTCATATTAGGAGAAGCAACCCATACCCTCTATAGTTCTACGTACGATCCTTGTCTCCTCGGTTTTATCTTCTGCACTTTTCGATATAGGGGATTCCGATAGTTTCATATATGTCGATGATGTGGAGATCGTGGGCTTTGTATATTTTCTTCTACTAATGACATGATGCTAGAAAATCTTTTGGGGATAATAAAGGCTAGTGTATGACAGTGAAACAAGTGCCCTCTTGAGGTTGGTGGGTGTCAATTCTTATGGGACCACTATGTTGTAGAGATGACAAGCTATGATGTAATTCTTGTAATAGATGAGTTAGTTCCCTTTTATGTCGTTGTCAACTGCTATCATCGAAGGGTGAGTTGCACATCATCATAGGGAAGATCCTTTCTTCATAAGGGAGAATGGGATGTCCAGCCGAACAGGGTGGGCCCCAAGCATCATGGGTTGGGAGGAGTTATAGCTCAGATTGCAAGTCTATATCTGGACGAGTAGGAGACATCACAGTTGGACTTTCCTCCAAAGGTGGATCAGTTCAGGGATGTCTTTCTAAAGGGATTTCCAGGTCTTCCTCTGAAGCAAGAGGTGGACTTTTCTATTGATCTTCTACTATGGGTGGACCCAGTGTCCATTCCTCCTTATAGGATGGCTATACCAGAGTTACAGTAGCTCAAGAAATAGTTGGAGGAGTTGAAGGAAAAGGGTTTCATCTGACCCAGTAATTATCCTTGGAGTTCTCTTATCCTATTTGTGAAGAATTCAAATGTTACCCTTAGACATTATGTCGATTATCGGAAGTTGAACCAGTTTACAGTCAAGAAATGATATCCCTTACATAGGATTGATGATCTCATTGATCAGCTTCGAGGAGCCTGGGTGTTCTTGAAGATTAACATGAGATCTGGTTATCATTAGTTTCATGTTATACCATCAAATATAACTCTTATAGACTTATGGAGAAATTATGGTCTATACAAGTATGTGGTTATGTCGTTTGGTCTCACGAACACGCCTGCAGATTTCAGGGCACTGATAAACCGCGTGTTACATCCATATGTAGATTATTTCATGGTAGTCATCATGGATGATATCTTGGTGTACTCTCACACTCGACAAGACCATTCCACACATCTTGAGATCATTTTGATTACACTGAGAGAGAATTAGTTTTATGCTAAGATCTCAAAATTCCACTTTTGGATGGACCAGATTTACTTCTTGGGTCATGATTAGCCACTGTAAGAGAATAATATTCATTGCTAATATATGTAGTTTTCATCTGCCTTTCTATTCATAAATACCATTTTAGTGCATTTTACATTTTGAACATTCATTCTCATCATTTGTGCACTTCATGCCTAATGTGCACCAATTTAGGCCCAATGTTTCATCTGATTTTAAAGAATGTTACTATCCATATTTTAATTTGATATTTTTGGAAATGGATATGCACTTAATTATGAACATTTTTTTATTCAGGGATCAATGGATTATTAATAAAGGATGATGGAGATATTTGGCGATTAAAGGAAACAATTCTGGAGAAGGCGGATTGGATATCATCTCACTGATCAGACTATGGCGCCCACAATACAAGCCCAATGAAGCCCAAAATTTATGGAAGGATCTAAGACATATATAGTCACAAATAATTCTTCTGGAGCCAGTGCTAATTCGTCCTCAATGGTGGTGATTAAGGCAGCCCAAGTTGAAGATTTAATTTTGGGCCAGAGTCTGCGGCCCAGAAAAACAGCCAACGTGTTCAATAATATCTCCCGAAACACAAAGTATTTTGGTCTGAAATTTTACATGCTATTTGGGGACATCCGGGGATTCATTTCTGTCTTCTAGGGCCTACTCAAATTCTGCCTTCTAGAAGGTCCTTTAGGCACGTCTTTCCGTTGGATGCAAGCTGGCTTCAACTTCGGGGAAAGAAGTGGAAAAGTCTCTCATCATTAATGTTCCACCCTCTTTTCCCCAACATAATTAATTAAAGGCACATGGGATGTTGGGGGCTCAGAAAAGGATTAATTTTTTCCTATTTAAGGCAGGAGTGGTGGTGGATTTAGGAATCTTGGTGCTTTCTTTTCATTGTAATGTTATTATGCCAATTTGCCTTTGTAATGTTCTTCCTTCTCATGTAAGTTGTTCGAATCACCTTAGTCTTCAATAAAAGTTCTTCTTCTTCTCTTGCTATGTTCTTCTCCTTATCACCTTGATACTGTTTCATCAAGTTGTGAATTTATTCACACCAAACCTTGTGATTTTGTTCACACAACGGTGGAGTGATCGTTTCATTGTTTTATTTTTCTTCTCCAATCCCGATTCTTTAAGTCTACTTCCCACTTCCATTTATTGAATAGCATAAATGGAGGGATAAAACCTTATGGGTTGGTCCTAGGGAGTTGCATGGGGAATATTGGATGTTATTTTATGATCCTAAATTCTGTAATCATTTCATTACTTTAAGATTTCCATTTGATGATTTATTTTCTTCTTCATCTTCGTCAAATTTAACAATGACACATTTCGAGTGCTAATGTGATCCAATTCCTTGGAGTGATCATTAACATGATCCTACAAGTGCATTGGTGATTAGACTTGGAATGGTGTAGGGATTAAATTTGTGAATGATGTTGAGGAATTATATCATTTTTTTTATGCATCTTGAATTAGTGAAATGAATGTTATAAGAAAATAAATACATCCAATCTAACCCTAGTAACAACTTAGGATCAAATCATCTCCATTAATTGTTTTAGACTAAGTAATTAAATGTTTTAATTTATTTTATTTAAATTAAATCAGTAGTTATTCAAATAAATTCAATCTGAATAGTTGGCCACTTCATAGCCAAATCCTTCCAAGATCAGAGTGTCTTTAGGTTCCTTCTTCGGTCCCTGTGGATTCGACCCCTACCTGTACTACAACGACCGCATACCTGTAGGGTAAATTTAGGTGCAACCAAATTTTAGCGCCATTTCCGGGGACCCAAGTAAGTACTTTAGACACACATCTTCTTTTCTCACCCCACATTCTCTATTCTCACCCCCATCTCTCTTATCTTTACCCCTTTCTGTTTGTGTGTGTCATGAGAATCTAGAATCCAACTTTCCATCTTCTCCAATGGAGTATCTTCCAAATTATCATGTCACAAACTCATGCTAGAATCAAATTGAATGTCAATATTGGGAAGCCCCTAAATTAGAAAATTTCTTTGATCAACCCTTGAATGATTACCACACATCCGATGAGATGTATAATCAATGGTATGATGGTTGTTTAAAGGATGAATTTCAAGCCCTCTCGAGGATGATTAAAGAGATGAAACTTAATGAAGTTCAGGATTTACAAACTCCTATCCAGCCTAATCCTCAAAAACTCTTCGAACAATTGTGTAATCAAATGGAGATAATGAGTTATGAGGTATCATCATTGAGATTAGAACTACAATGCAATAATACTTGTGAGGAACTCATCTAAACACCAATTGTACCTTCTGAAACCTTATGTGGAGTGTCTAGTTTCCCAAAAAACTCTCATAAACTTATTGAAGAACCAACCTTTGGAATTAAGGTATGGGAAGTGAATCAAGAAATTGTTGAAGGGTCTTTAAATCATGAGGAAATTGATTTTTTGAATTCAAAAGATAATAACTTGACATCATGGATTGAGCTTCCTAAACGTGGCTCCATTAGTGAATTTTTAGGGCCACAGATCACTGAAAAATTATGAGAAATCCCAAACATTGTGCCCATACCTACTCCTAGAATTCAAATGGAGACTTTTGGGGATGATTCATATTTTTAAAAGGAACCAATTCATTCTAATGTCTTTGGAGAAGAAACTAATTTTCATTCAAATTGCCAATATT
Source organism: Viscum album (assembly GCA_963277665.1). Classification (NCBI taxonomy): domain Eukaryota; kingdom Viridiplantae; phylum Streptophyta; class Magnoliopsida; order Santalales; family Viscaceae; genus Viscum; species Viscum album. The sequence continues at coordinate 829,771,596 of OY728159.1, read as the reverse complement.
CTTTAGAAAATTTCAACCAACTCGAACTCAAAATCATTGTCCTTCCTTCCCCACTTGAGTATCCCATCATTTTTGATAAACAATAGCTTGGGGTTTTCATTCATTCATCTCATAAAACCCACAAAAGGTGGTTTATCTTTGATTTATTAGGAAAGACTACAGAAGAAAAAAGATCAACCATTTCTGATATTCCTTGGATTTTCCCATTCATTTTAGAAAATAGGATTTTTTATGAATTAAATTCCAAAACATCTTACCAACCACAAGGGATACGCATTCTCAATCATGTTGAAGTAGAGAAAGATGAGGTCATTAAAATTTTTAAAGTTGGAATTGGCTAAGTTTGGGGGGTTCAAGTCGAGCTAAAGACTTTAAATTAAGCGCTGCACGGGAGGCAACCCGCGGTTTTCATGTTTTATTTCATTTAATTAGTACCTCAGACTATTGACATGTTCTTCTTTTATGAGTAAGGATGGGTATGAAAGGGGAGCACCATATTCACCAGTGTCACATGGTGTGATCCTTGAGTAATACCTTATGCAGAAAATTAAGAGAAGACAATGTATCATCAATTTGTTTTATTTATATTTTTGTAGGTTAAAAAAAATTAGATTGTTGACCTGTTCTTATTTTATGAGTACGGATGGGTATGAAAGGGGAGCACCGTATTCATCCGTGTCACGCGGTGTGATCCCTGAGTAATACCTTACCCGAAAAATATAAAGAAGACAATGTATCATCAGTTTGATTTTTAAAATTTAAAAAAAAAAAGGAAACCCATTAGAATGTTGATACATGGTTTTAAATAAATTGTCATGTTGTTTGTTTTGTCTGGTTTGTTCTTCTTTTTATGGTTCAGGGAAAATTTTGGGTGATACATATTCGATCAAGGAGGTGCATACATCTCCAAAGAGATCAAAAGAGTAATATGGAGCATCAGGAACTTCAAATTCAAAAATCAGGTGAATTTGTTCCATGTTTATCATTTTCAATTTCCTCTTTGAACTCCTCACCTCTACCCCTTCTAATCTTTCTTATCTTTAAACACTGGGGACAATGTTATTTTAAGTTGGGGGGGGAGATGAAAATCTGTGGAAGAAAAAATGTCATTAAACTTGAACATGATAACACACATTCCAAACTTTGAAATGGGATATCAAATAATTTTGCATGCCTTGATTCTGATTTTAATGCAAGTTTATGTTCATGTGCATTGATATTGGAAAGTGCGGTTGTCCGATGTGATTTTTCACTGTTATATTTTCATCTATTTAATACAAAAACACAATGCACGTCCTCTAGATTGTGGGGTTTTAGTTTGAGTTCTTGGGGACCCATAATAAATAGCATAGGATTGGCGATCTTTTTAATTTCAACATGAGTATTAAAAAAATCAATTGCGCGTAGAGCAATGAATTGACCTAATGTGTGGCTTTCGGCACTTGGGGATCGCGACTCCATAGTTTTCTGGCCCAGAGTTGGGCATTTTATCTCTATTTGTGGTAATTTGAATTTGTTTTTGATTGAGTTAACTCGAGATGATGCCCGAGTATGTGAGCTTCACTTGGTGCCCTAAGGTCTTTGAGCCTGGGAGTCATCGGCAAAGTCTTGCTACATGGGTTGACTCGATTGAGTTCAATTTCAATTACCATGGAAAAATTGCAAAAAAAAACCAAAAAAAAGAAAATAAAAAAATGAGTACTCATCTTATTATTAAAATTTGATTGCTCCTAGCGCTTCCATCTTTTCTCCCTCGAATGGAAATGAACCCCCATGTCTATTGTGACGCACAACACTTCATCATGCTTAATTGAATTTGGATGAAATGTAGCAATGAATTTGAACAAAGGAATGGTCTTGGGCTTGAGATATGCCTGTGTACATAGCTTGTTTTAAATGATTTTGATGGGTTTCATAATTGTTTGGTATGTGATCTTTGGGTGAGAAATGTGTATTAAAATGTTTTTGGAAAAGGTCATTCGAATTTCATTTTTGTGAGATATATTTTGCTCGGGACTAGCAAGACTCAAGTTGGGGGGTGTGATTAGCCACTATAATAGGATAATATTCATTGCTAATATATTTAGTTTTCATGTGCCTTTCTATTCATAAATATTATTTTAGTTCATTTTACATTTTGAACACCCATTCTCATCATTTGTGCACTTCATGCCTAATGTTCACCAATTTAGGCCCAATTTTTCATCTGATTTTAAAGAATGTAACTATCCATATTTTAATTTGATATTTTTGGAAATGAATATGCACTTAATTATGAACATTTTTTTATTCAGGGATCAATGGATTATTAATAAAGGATGATGGAGATATTTGGTGATTAAAGGAAACAATTCTGGAGAAGGCATATTGGATATCATCCCACTGATCGGACTATGGGGCCCACAATACAAGCCCAATGAATCCCAAAATTTATGGAAGGATAGAAGACATGTAGGGGAAAAAATAATTTATCTAGAGACAGTGCTAATTCGTCATCAATGGTAGTGATTAAGGCGGCCCAGGTTGAAGATTTAATTTTGGGCCAGAGTCTGCGGCCCAGAAAAACAGCCCACTATTTCAGTCCAATATCCCTAACCACAAAGTATTTTGGGCTGAAAGTTTACATGATGTTTGGGGACATCCGGGGATTCATTTAAGTCTTCTAGGGACTACTCAAATTCTGCTTTCTAGAAGGTCCGTTAGGCGCGTCTTTCCGGTGGATGCAAGCTGGCTGCAACTTCGGGGCAAGAAGTGGAAAAGTCTCTCATCATTAATGTTCCACCCACCTTTCCCCAATATAATTAATTAAAGGCACATGGGATGTTGGGGGCTCAGCCAAGGCTTCATTTTTTCCTATTTAAGGCAGGAGTGGTGGTGGATTTATGAATCTTGGTGCTTTCTTTTCATTGTAATGTTATTATGCCAATTTGCCTTTGTAATGTTCTTCCTTCTCATGTAAGTTGTTCGAATCACCTTAGTCTTCAATAAAAGTTATTCTTCTTCTCTTACTCTATTCTTCTCCTTATCACCTTGATACCGTTTCCTCAAGGTGTGAATTTATTCACACCAAACCTTGTGATTTTGTTCACACAACGGTGGAGTGATCGTTTCATTGTTTTATTTTTCTTCTCCTATCCCTCTTCTTTAAGTCGACTTCCCGCTTCCATTTATTGAATAGCATAAATGGAGGGCTAAAACATTATGGGTTGGTCCTAGGGAGTTTCATGGGGAAGATTGGATGTTATTTTATGATCTTAAATTCTGTAATCATTTCATTACTTTAAGATTTCCATTTGATGATTTATTTTTTTCTTCGTCTTCGCCAACTTTAACAATGACACATTTCAAGTGCTAATGCGATCCAATTCCTTGGAGTGATCATTAACTTGATCCTACAAGTGCATTGGTGATTATACTTGGAATGGTGTAGGGATTAAATTGGTGAATGATGTTGAGGAATTATATCATTTTTTTGGATGCATCTTGAATTAGTGAAAAGAATGTTATAAGAAAATAAATACATCCAATCTAACCCTAGTAACAACTTAGGATCAAATCATCTCCATTAATTGTTTTAGAATAAGTAATTAAAAGTTTTAATTTATTTTATTTAAATTAAATCAGTATTTATTCGAATCAATTCAATATGAATAGTTGGCCACTTCATAGCCTAATCCTTCCAAGATCAGAGTGTCTTTAGGTTCCTTCTTCGGTCCCTGTGGATTCGACCCCTACCTGTACTACAACGACCGCATACCTGTAGGGTAAATTTGGGCACAACAAGGTCATGTTATCTCGGAGACAAAAGTTCTAGTAAATATAGGGAATGTTAGACCAGTAGTTTCTTGGGAGTATCCAAAGAACTTATTTTATGTATGATGTTTTATAAGGATATTTAGATACTACAAATGCTTCATATAATACTTTTCACACATAGAAACACCACTGACAGGCGTGACTGAGAAGGGTGCGGCGTTTTTGTGGACAGATTCTTGTGAGTCAGCCTTCCAAGAGGTGAAAGGTTGTTTAATATTTCCACCAAGACTAGTATTTCTAGATTCTGGAGAGTGTTATATTGTTTACATTGAAGCATCAGGTATTGTGCTAGGATCAGTGCTTATACAGGGGGGATTCATTGCATTTGGGTCTCTGTAGTTGAGGCCACATGAGAGGAATTACCCAACACATGATCTTGAGTTGGTTGAAGTTGTCCATACTATGCCCTATTGGAGAAATTATCAGTTGGGAGAGAATTTTTTGGTTTTTACCGACCAAAAAAGTCTTTAGTATATCTTCACTCAGCGTGATATTAATTTGAGACAACGAAGGTGGGTTGAGTACCTTTAGACCATTGAATTAGAGAATGCCTACACGACTTGTAAAGGAAATGAAGTAGCTGATGCTTTGAGCAAGAGGACTCAGATACATGTAGATTTGGAGGCCATTAGTGAGTAGAAACTTATGGCTATATTCTCTGAGATGCATTTGGAGGAGCATGACTGATAGTGGCAGACGTTACTTTCTTCTATATCTCTTACCTCTACTCTACTTTATCAAATGAGAATGAGGTAGCTATCAGATTCGGAAGGCCTAGTCCTATGGGAAATTGAGTAAGGAGACAACCCTATTCTTGGATGGACCATAGTAGAAGATGAGAGCTTGTGTTTTTATTGTCACCTATGGGTGTCCGCTAACATAAGAGAGGAGCTGATGTGCGACTTTCATTCCTCATTTTGGGCAGTTCATCTTAGTTTCACCAAGACATATCGTGATCTACTCCTTTTTTATTGGTGGCCAAGTATGAAGAGAGATGTGGCTAGCCTTATCAAGAGGTATTCCACCTATCAGTAGGTGATGCCGGAGCATCAGTGACCAGTAGGGCTTTGGTAGCAGTTACCCATTTCCGAGTGGAAGTGGAATGATGTCGTGATGGACTTCGTGAAAGGTTTACCGAGGTTACCTCAATGGAATGATATAGTTTGGGTTTTCATTGACAGATTCATGAAGGTTTATCACTTCTTGCCAATCATGGAGACCTTAAGTGTAGATGAGATGGAAAGGTTGTACATCTGAGAGATTTTACGTCTACATGGGGTTCCACACTCCATCATTTCAGACAGCAATGCCTGTTTTACTCCTCGGGGTGGGAAGGGACTACATAGGTCTTTCGCTACATAGGTACTTCTAGGAACAGCTTACCATCCCAAGATAGATGGCCAGTCCGAGCATATGATACAGGTGATAGAGGAAATGTTTCGAGCATGCACACTAGATTTCAGAGTTTTTTGGGAGGACATACCTATTGTGGATTTTCCTAAAATAATAGTTTTCAAGAAATATTTAGATGGAACCTTATGAGGATTTGTATGGTAGGCCATTCTGATAACCCTTATGTTGGCTAGAGGCAGGAGAGGCAACTATGCTGGGACCTCATCTTGTCCAGGAGACCACAAATCTGATATAGTGGATTTGGAAGTGGATGACTACGGCACAGTAACGATAAAAGTCTCAAGCTAATCGACGGAGATAACCTCTACAGTTCAAGGTTAGAGATCAAGTTTTTCTACGTGACTCGTCGAGGTTGGGACACCGGAGGATTAAGAGATAGGGCAATCTTTTGCCGAGATATATTGGATCGTTTGAGGTTTTCGAGAGAGTCAGGCTGGTTTCATATTGGTTGCAGTTACCTCAAAGGTATCGGTCTATGCATGTCATCTTCCACGTCTCTTAACTCTAATGTTACTTCTCAGACCCATATCATATATTTCATCATGAGGATGTTGAACTAGAGTTGGATGAATCATTTGAGGAGATTAATCTCCGGATTGTTGATCATAGTGAGAAAGTTCACCATGGTTGGTATGTTCCTCTGGTATGAGTGCTATGGCATCCTCAACGAGTGTAAGACAAGACTTGGGAGATGGAGGCTGACGTATGATCGCAGTGGCCGGAGTTGTTTGAGGTTTTTTCTTCTATACCACCTTGTTAGGGAAATTTGGGGATGAATTTATTTAAGGTGGGAAGTTTGTAAGAAACTGAACTTTCTTTTTTTGTATTTCATTCATTCCTGGTTTTTTTTAGAAAAATTGAAGAATATGGAAATTTAAGGAGTACAAGATGTGTACTTTAGAGTACACGATGTGTACCTGGTTGCCACAGGTGACCGTATACTAACCACATAACAGCCGGGTACATGGCCATGTGGGGTGACCGAGAGACCACCTAAAGTGGGGACAGGTAAAATAATGTACACAATGTCTACCCTTGAAGAAAATTCCATGAACATTATTTTTATTTCATTAAATGGACCGGGGTAATGTCTCATTCACAAAAAATATCTTCTTCTAGGTCGGTCTCATCCAGGAGAAACTATACGGTGTGGTTATTATCTAAGCCTATGACTCACCATCTGTTCTCTGAATTGAACTCTGTCAGTTGTATTGGAATCGCATCGGTGAGTACTTACTTATCATAGAGCCTTGTTGTAACGCCCCGACCCCAGTTACCCAGAGTCGGTGCATTATTGCGTAACATTGGCATGATCACAAAAGATCAAGTCTCGAAAGACCAATTAGTTTAGTATCCTTGGAAACACTAGATACATTCATAAATGTTATATTACATCATAAAGTGAAAAACTACAATAACAAAGTCTCCATATTCCACACTCATATCCTCTTCTGACAATCCCTGCAGGTCATTCATAAAATACTTCTTCACATCCTGGAAAATATTAAAACATTTAAAGGGGTGAGATCAGATGCTCAGTAAGGATAACAATATTGCGGAAGCTTTCATAAATAAACATTAACATTTAAGGCAATGTATAACTAAAACAAAAGCCTTTTAAACATGAACTTTAGCATGATATAGAAAAAATAAAATTAAATAATGCCATTTACTTACTCACATGGATATTCTACTAGTCGAATAATCCCATGCAATATCAATAACCACTTTCATAATGATGGAATGCATAATGTCAGACTATCATAACCACGTATCCAAGGCCTCATGCCAAGACCACAAATAAGATTTTGTCAAGACCTCGTGCCAAGACACTAGTTTGTCTCATGAGACCTACCGATGCGTCGAGGAACTATAGCGGGCTCCACCCGTCACTTAATAAGTCCAATGTATTCCTCATATGAAAAATGGTATATAAAAATTTATAAATACCATTTTTTTAAAATACTATTCGAAATTAATTGCGGCATCAAAATACCAATTTAATTTTTAATAGATACTTACATTTAAAATTTCCCAAATATACTCCAGTGTTTTTCTGAAAACATTACGCAAGATTTTGAAAACAAAACAACTAATTCTAAGACTACTCGACTAATTACAGGCCATGATGGGTCCACGCCCAATCCCTTCCTGTTTACCACATTCGAGAGTCGAGTTTTCTGAAAACATTTTTAGGCTTGCGTTAAATACATATACATTTGCACTGGATTTTTATATATTTAGACTCGTAAACAACATTTGATACATACCATTTTCAAAACCAAAATACAATAAAATTAAAACTTTGTATTTATTTTTCATTTAAAAAAAGTTATGGCTTGTACAGGAAGCCGAAACTCAAATAATGGTCACGGCGGTGGAGAAGTCGTTGTCGCCACATATGTACGGCAAGAAAAACATTCCATTTTTGTCATTTAGTAAAACGCTTCATATAAAAAATATTCCTTTTGAATAAACATAAAAGTCAAAGGGGTTTATACACTGTATAAAAGAAAGTTGTGTATAAAATAAAATATGCCTCAATGAAAGGAGATTGAGACGAAGACCCTTACAAAGATCATTTTTTTAAAATAAAGTAGATCTATTATGTGTATTCACTATAAGTACACATAAATAAAGTACAAATACAAGATAGGACATAATAATATCATGACATAATTTTAAAGTAGGAGATTAACCCAAATAATAGAAATTGGGTTAAGAAGTTCCCTTACCTCGTGTCCTACTTGACTCAATCGTTCTTTAACCTCCTGAATAATAAACTAGAGTTAATTTATATTTACTTAAGAACCTTTTTCATGTTCATTATTCCATTTATATCACTTATTACCATGTTATGAACATTATGTAATTATTTAAGTTAATAACGGTCATTTTATCGATCTTTGGTACTTGAGTCAAAAATAAAATAAATATAATTACAAGTTGTTCATGTGGTGAAATATCCATTATATACAGAATTATATTCATGATATAGATATCAAATATATCATATATATCCAGTATATACATTCATTTATAATATTACAAAACATTTAGAGGTAAGAAATGAAATGCACCGTTCATGGAGACAGTAAGCCGTGCGTACGCATGAACGCTACTTTCATTTCTATTTCATATTTAATGGAATTAAGTTGTAATTATATAAAGGTATAATATAATTCCAGTATAATATAATGTATAATACCATTTACTCCATCCTTTATACATCCCACATATGGCATTAACGATTCAAATCACTTTGAGGGGGCGGTAGTCCGCACTTCCTAAAATGAAAATATCGCGTTTACCCATAATGGAAACCATAAAGGTATGCCATAAATGAAAAATACAAAATCAGAAGGAAAAAAACATAATATATATCATATATAAAAATATTTTCATCATAATGGCCACCATTAGAGGTGTTATATGAGTGTTGAACAATCATCGTTTCGTGGGGCAGAAATTCGCCATCCACAGAAACAATATATTCTTTAACCATTAGATGTAGGTGTGTTTAAGTGTAGCTCGAATACTTCTTATAACAACATCATAGTATATTAAGGATACTGGTTTTGTTACAAAATAAATGAATAAAAAGATTTTAGGGGGTTGGAGAAGAAAAATAATGTAAAAGAACACAAGAGAAGACATTACCTTAAAATCGGGTAACTCTTTTGGATTTGATCCAAAGGATTCCTTGGGAAGAGTTCTGCCCAAAGTGAGACTTCTAGGAGTAATAGAGGGAAGTTGGGAGAGTATTGTTTCAGAGGTTGGCCGAGCCAAAAGGCTTTGAAAGTGTGAGTAAGGTGGTAGTGGTGGGGGCCTTTTATAAGTGGAGAGGAGGGGCACTCTTGGAAAGTAATGAAATGTTACTTTATTATATAATGAGTTTCGGATTTTAAAGGTCTCACACTTATATAATTCGAGGATAAGGTGATAAGGGTTCGAAATATACTCATCCAATAGGTTTTTGAAAAGTGTAAGCCTTGTATTTTACATTATCTTTTCATTTTATTTAAATCTCTAATTAATGAGGTAATCGCTGCATCATCATGGTGTCATAAATAATTTACTTTATTTAATGTATAAAAATTATAAAAATAATATCATGATGTAGGAAATATTTTTAGATTTCTAATGAATATTTATAGTCAAAAATATGACTTGTATGACCCAATTTAAAAATTGTTTTAGTAAAACAACTCTTGTTTGTGACATTTTTATTTTAACATTAAATAAAAAGTTATTTATGTCATTTTCCTACCAAAGTGGCTCCATGGGGTCCCCAAGTTGACCCATGGATTTTCTTGGTCGGACATGACACATCCAATAGGTTTAAGACAAGTGTAAAGGTATTTTCATATTTTTATAATATCATTTTTACCTTAAATTTCACTAATTACCTTTAATCGTGATTAATTAATCTTAAAAGTTACTATTCACCAAAAAAATTATTTTAATCCCATTGAATCACATTTTTCTTTATAATGACAACCATTTATGTCAGATTTTTGAAAATCAAATCACAGAAGTGGTAAAATTTCATTTAAACGAAAAATCAGTTTTTTAACTACCACTTAGTGGTTTCACTATTCATCAAAAATTGAAGTTTTTTAGAACAATGCCAAAATTTCACCCTAAGCTATAATTGATATTCCGAATTCAAAAATGATGTCTATTTTACAAAATTCCAAACATATAAGTTGCATTAATTAATTTCATAATTAATTCCCGCTGTCGCAACAAATAGCGTGTTTTTAATAAATAATATATATCAAAAGATTGACAATTGTTTATGTCCAATTTCAAAGTGAAATTAATTCTAATGACCACCATTGGATAAAATGGTAAAAATATATTCTAATTATACTTTAAAACCACTCAATAGTATAATTTATCACTATAAATTATTTTGATTAAAAAAGTTGTTTTTATGTATTTTTCACTATTCATAGAAAATTGGAAGTTTTCAGAAAAATACCAAAAATTCAACATAGGCTAATTTCGATATTCCGAATCAAAAAAAGATTCCATTTGGAAAAATAAAATTAGAAAAATTAGGTATTACTATTCTTAATGGCTACTTTGATTGGTTGTGGCGTGTGTTAGAACCTCGAACTTGCGTTCAATGCAAGCTATTGCATTATTGAAAGAGAAGCGTATCGTATAAGCTCGGGGTGTTACATTCTCACCTCCTTCAATAAATTGCATCCTCGTAATTTGAAAATGTTCTTCAAAAATAAAATGTTGAAAATAGAAAATACCTTTGTGGAAAACCCACATCGGAAATAGGGTTAATAAGAACATAACATTAAAAGAAAGAAAGGGAAGTATGAAGGTCACCCGAGATAGCCCATACTAGGATTCTATGAAAATATGGATATGGAGGAGAAACAAACCATCAAGGTATGATGGAGACTTGTGGAAAACATGATTAGGAGAAATTTAACCACAAGAAAATCACAAACTTGTGATTGGTTAAACGGTCATTGAATCCCCAGTTGGAAAAGATAACCAGAAACGTTTTTGTTTTAAGTTACCTTTCATAAAGTAGAGGAATTTATTTTGGAGATTTACTAAGAACGTCATGAAATATACTTACTTGTCATGTACACTTCCATTTTTTAATAAATGTTTACCACAAACCCATCTTTCACTCCAAAAGGTAATATATTTCAAAAATATTATATTTATTTTAATCGTACAAGGTTCAAAATTTTAACACAGACCATTTAGATTGGGAAAACTATTTTGTAATAACCAGGGACTTCCTGTAGGCTAGTGGTAGGTAATAAAGGCCTGTCGCACTATGGTTGTGGGTTCGATTCATGCAGCTTTGTTCGACGTGACGGGTTATCCCCCAACCTGCAGGTTGTCCTTTTCCTAAAACTATAGTATTATAATATACCAAAAATAATCTTTAGAATTTTTTTTAACCTTAAATAATACTATCCAAGGTTTAACTTAATCCATTCCAACCTATATAGTTTTCCAAAATACCTACGTCCAGACTTTCTCTAAAAGGTCTCTAAATTCCAAAAATCAATTGTAACATCAGATTCCCCAAACAATGTAAGATTCTCTTATTGTCACATACTAAAAATATGATTACCTTCATCATATTAAATGCTTAATGAAAACAACAAGTACTGCAGTACAATCCTTATATATATAACATTATTCTTATAACCAAAATATAATCCTTGAGTCCAAAAGCACCAATACATTAATTATTCCACTTCAACTATAGTAATAGCATAAGATTTTCCTTGATCCCTTGACCTTTTCTGAGGTAAGTTTACCTGATGCTTAGGACATTCATTTGCATAATTCCCCATTTCTCTACAATTTTAGCATTCAACATTGATAGCCTCTTTCTTTCCCTTGCAATCACGAGCCTGGTGGCCTTTTTCTCCACATTTATAACAAACTCTCATTCCTTTTAGGCAGGTACCGGGGTGATTCTTCCCACAATTATCGCATAATGGAAAATCCTTCTTTCCCTTTTTCCCTTTATCTATCACTTGTTCCACCATTCTCTTCTTCTCTTTCTTTACTTTATTGTCATAAGATTTAGAGAATTCCTTTTCTATCTTGATAACACATGAGACAATATCTTCGTATGACGAGAAGGATTGTGAGACTAAGGCTCGACGGAGAAACGGTTTTAACCCATAAAAGAAACGATCAATCTTACTTCTTGGGTGACGTATATAATCTGATGCATGCCTCGCTAACCATGTAAAGTTAGACTCATACTTTACGACATTCTCATCCTCCTTTTGTCTCAGACTCAGAAATTGCCTTTCCATATCATCTCGATGGTCATGTGGAAATTATTTTTCTAAGAAAAGATATTTGAACTCTCTCCATTCCATACTTGATACTTCTTCATCTTCCTTTGTATTTTGAATCAATGACCACCATTGATCAGAATCTCCAGTGAGGCAGTAAACTGCCATGATGACCTTTCCCCTTTTGCTACTCCCCAAGGCATGGAATATTTTCTCTAAGGTGTTTATCCATTTCTTAGCTACTAATGGATTTGTACCCCCATTAAATGTTGGTGGTTGTTTCCTCATGAAGTGGTCTAACATTGATCCTCCACATTGCGGATCAGGGTGCTCCATACGAGTAAGGTTATTATTCATAACCTGAGTGAGTTATCCCAGTATGGTAATAAGTTGATCAGAACCAATTGTATCTCCAGCTCCACAATGATTATCTTGAGCAGGAGGGCAACCCCTACACGAAGTGCATGCATTGATACAGTTTCCATTCCTTCCACTATGCGCCATTTCTAAACAATGGAATAAACTAGATTAGTTTATGAACCAAAATACATAATTCCATACTTGTAAAATACTTAACATAAATTGAACTATTTATGGATATAATCCATAAAAAAAAATTCTTTGAGGGAGTATATACTCATAACCCTTCATAGTGGTTTGTAAAGAAAATGAGAATTATTCTAAGCATATCCCCCAAGAGTGTCGTAACCAAGAGTGCATCAAGGGTCGTTGTCATGCACCAATTCCCGTTCGAGTCTAGCTCAAAGTGGTGTTTTCGGGTTTTACCCCTAGGTACATCTGTGCCAGAGCTGCCTCTACCTGCTCATATCCAGAAAGGGATGTATTTCTCGGAGAACTCACAAATCTCTATAATACCAAAATTCTAGGAAGTTCTTCTATAATAATCCTCAAAGTCTATCTTCGGGCTATGTGCTCTAATCAGAGTTTATCTAGATCTAGCTTCCAAGGTTATTACTAAACTGCCTCTGATACCATCTATAATGCCCCAACCCCAGTTACCCAGAGTCGTTGAATTATTGCGTTACATTGGCATGATCACAAAAGATCAAGTCTCGAAAGACCGATTAGTTTAGTAGCCTTGGAAACACTAGATACATTCATAAATGTTACATTACATCGTAAAGTGAAAAACTACAATAGCAAAGTCTCCATAGTCCACACTCATATCCTCTTCTGGCAATCCCTATATGTCATTCATAAAATACTTCTTCACATCCTGGAAAATATTAAAACATTGAAAGGGGTGAGCTCAGATGCTCAGTAAGGATAACAATATTGCGAAAGCTTTCATAAATAAACATTAACATTTACGGCAATGTATAACTAAAACAAAAGCCTTTTTAAACTTGAACTACAGCATGATATTGCAAAAATAAAATTAAATAATGCCATTTACTTACTCACATGGATATTCTACTAGTCGAATAATCCCATGCAATATCAATAACCACTTTAATAATGATGGAATGCATAATGCTAGACTATCATAACAACGTAGCCAAGGCCTCATGCCAAGACCACAAATAATATTTTGTCAAGACCTCGTGCCAAGACACTAGTTTGTCTCATGAGACCTACCGATGCATCGAGGAGCTATAGCGGGCTCCACCCGTCACTTACTAAGTCCAATGTATTCCTCATATTAAAAATGGTATATAAAAATTTAGGAATACCATTTTTTTAAAATACTGTTTGAAATTAATTGCGGCATCAAAATACCAATTCAATTTTTAGAAGATACTTACATTTAAAATTGCTCAAATATACTCCAGTGTTTTTCTGAAAACATTACGCATGCTTTTGAAAACAAAACAACTAATTCTAAGACTACTCTACTAATTACAGGCCATGATGGGTCCACACTCAATCCCTTCCTGTTTACCACATTCGAGAGTCGAGTTTTCTGAAAACATTTTTAGGCTTGCGTTAAATACATATACATTTGCACTAGGTTTTTATATATTAATACTCGCAAACAACATTTGATACATACCATTTTCAAAACCAAAATACAATAAAATTAAAACTTTGTATTTATTTTTCATTTAAAAAAAGTTATGGCTTGTAGAGGAAGCCGAAACTCAAATAATGGTCACGGCGGCGGAGAAGTCGTTGTCGCCGCATATGTACGGAAAGAAAAACATTCCCTTTTTGTCGTTTAGTAAAACGCTTCGTATAAAAAAGATTCCTTTTGAATAAACGTAAAAGTTGAAGGGGTTTATACCTTGTATAAAAGAAAGTTTTGTGTAAAACAAAATATGCCTCAATGAAAGGGGATTGAGACAAAGACCCTTACAAAGATCAATTTTTTTAAATAAAGTAGATCTATTATGTGTATTCACTATAATTAAACATAAATAAAGTACAAATACAAGATAGGACATAATAATATCATGACATAATTTGAAAGTAGGAGATTAATCCAAAGAATAGAAATTGGGTTAAGAAGTTCCCTTACCTCGTGTCCGACTTGACTTGATCGTTCTTTAACCTCCTGAATAATAAACTAGAGTTAATTTATATTTACTTAAGAACCTTTTTCATGTTCATTATTCCTTTTATATCACTTATTACCATGTTATGAACATTATGTAATTATTTAAGTTAATAACGGTCATTTTGTCGATCTTTGGTACTTGAGTCAAAAATAAACTTCTTATAATTACAAGTTGTTCATGTGGTAAAATATCCATTATATCCAGAATTATATTCATGATGTACATATCATATATATCATATATATCCAGTATATACATTCATTTATAATATTAAATAACATTTAGAGGTAAGAAATGAAATGCACCGTTCATGGAGACGGTAAATCGTACGTACGCATGAACGCTACTTTCATTTCTATTTCGTATTTAATGGAATTAAGTTATAATTATATAAAGGTATAATATAATTCCAGTATAATATAATGTATAATACCATTTAATCCATCCTTTATACATCCCACATATGGCATTAACGATTCAAATCACTTTGAGGGGGCGGTAGTCCGTACTTCCTAAAATGAAAATATCGCGTTTACCCATAATGGAAACCATAAAGGTATGCCATAAATGAAAAATACAAAATCATAAGGAAAACAAAAACATAATATATATCATACATAAAAATAGTGTCATCATAATGGCCACCATTAGAGGTGTTATATGAGTGTTGAACAATCATCGTTTCGTGAGGCAGAAATTCTTCATCCACAGAAACAGTATGTTCTTTAACCATTAGATGTAGGTGTGTGTAAGTGTAGCTCGAATACTTCTTATAAAAACATACAAGTATATTTAGTATACTATTGTTGTTACAAAATAAATGAATAAAAAGAGTTTAGGGGGTTGGAGAAGAAAAATAAAATAAAAGAACACAAGAGAAGACATTACCTTAAAATTGGGTAACTCTTTTGGATTTGAGACAAAGGCTTCCTTGGGAAGAGTTCTTCCAAAAGTGTGGCTTCTATGAGTAATATAGGGAAGTTGGGAGAGTATTTTGTCAGAGGTTTTCCGAGCCAAAAGGCTTTGAAAGTGTGAATAAGGTGGTAGTGGTGGGGGCCTTTTATAAGTGGAGAGGAGGGGCACTCTTGGAAAGTAATGAAATGTTACTTTATTATATAATGAGTTTCGGATTTTAAAGGTCCCACAGTTATATAATTCGAGGATAAGGTGATAAGGGTTCGAAATATACTCATCCAATATGTTTTTGACAAGTGTAAGCCTTGTATTTTACATTATCTTTTAATTTTATTTAAATCGCTAATTAATGAGGTAATCGATGCATCATCATGGTGTCATAAATAATTTAATTTATTTAATGTCTAAAAATTATAAAACAAATATCATGATGTAGGAAATATTTTTATATTTCCAATTAATATTTATAGTCAAAAATATGACTTGTATAACTCCATTTAAAAATTGTTTTAGTAAAACAACTCTTGTTTGTGACATTTTTATTTTAACATTAAATAAAAAGTTATTTATGTCATTTTCCTACCAAAGTGGCTCCATGGGGTCCCCAAGTTGACCAATGGATTTTCTTGGTCGTCCATGACACATCCAATAGGGGTAGGACAAGTGTAAAGGTATTTTCATATTTTTATAATATCATTTTTACCTTAAATTTCACTAATTACCTTTAATCGTGATTAATTAAACTTAAAAGTTACTATTCACCAAAAAAATATTTTAATCCCATTGAACCAAATTTATCTTCCTAATGACAACCATGTATGTTGGATTTTTGAAAATCAAATCACATAAGTGGTAAAATTTCATTTAAACAAAAAATCAGTTTTTTAACTACCACTTAGTGGTTTCAATATTCATCAAAAATTGAAGTTTTTTAAAACAATGCCAAAATTTCACCATAAGATATAATTGATATTCCGAATTCAAAAATGATGTCTATTTTAAAAAATTCCAAACATATAAGTTTCATTAATTAATTTCATAATTAATTCCCGCTGTCACAACAAATAGCGTGTTTTTAAGAAACAATATATATCAAAAGATTGACAATTGTTTATGTCCAATTTCAAAGTGAAATTAATTCTAATGACCACTATTGGATAAAATGGTAAAAATATATTCTAATTATACTTTAAAACCACTCAATAGTATAATTTATCACTATAAATTAATTTTATTAAAAAAGTTGTTTTTATGTATTTTTAACTATTCATAGAAAATTGGAAGTTCTCAGAAAAATACCAAAAATTCAACATAGGCTAATTTCGATATTCCGAATCTAAAAACGAAGTCCGTTTGGAAAGATAAAATTTTAAAAATTAGGTATTACTATTCTTAACGGCTACTTTGATTGGTTGTGGCATGTGTTAGAACCTCAAACTTGCGTTCAATGCAAGTTATTACATTATTGAAAGTGAAGCGTATCGTAGAAGCTCGGGGTGTTACACTTGTTTTTTGATTTCTCCTCTCTCGTGAGATATTATCTGTTGAATTGTTTTGAGTTTTTTGTATATCTACGGCATTATAGGTTGATTCAAGGCCTGAGACTCGTGCATATGGATCATAAAATGCTGAGGTATGTGGTTTGTTTCATTTTTTAGTTATTAATTGAGTTATATGTTCAAAAGTTCCCAATACCCTTGTTCGGGGAATTGCGTGTTTATGGTATTTAGCCCTGTTATTGCCTGATAGGCCTTGTGTGCTTGACTAGAGGATTTATGATTGTAAATAGGGTAATTTACCTTGTTATGAATGTCTTTTCCCATGTTTCCTTGATATTGACTGTTTGGTCTAGCTTTTTCTATTAGGCTGCTTTGATTTCCATGCCTAGTATTGTTAAGATGGAGTGAATTTATCTAACATGTTGTGGAATACTGTAGATAGTTTATCCAAGTAGTTCTTGAGGATTACTTTGGCTGTCGTATACCGTTTGTGAACGATTGACTTACGTAGGGTTGTAGGAACCTGGTGTAGTGGACCATAGGGGGAATGGATGTTGAGGGATTCCCCAAAATGTGTGTTTACTTTTATGTTGCAAGAATATAGGGGGGTGGACTTTATGCTCCATCAGAGTGTTTATAGTTCCTCGTTGCGAGACCATAGGGGGAATTGGATGTTGATGGATTCCTCAGAGTGTCTATAATTATTGATATGAGACAACAGGGGGAATTGATAGTGAGTTCTTCCTCATAGAGTTTATACTAAAGCTGATCTAGAGGGGTTAGATTCTGAGTACTTCCTAGAGCCTTTCTTGGGATTGATTGGAAAAACCAGAGGGGTTAAGATGTGAGTAATTTCCATAGGGTTACTTATGATTGTTAGTTACTTAACTAATAAATGATAAATGATGTAATTGAAACTATAGGATTGTATACCTTTTGGTATTTCCTTGTTTACTGCTTCATTTTGCAGATTTCCTGCCATATATATTCACTAACTATTAGGCATAGATTATTTAGTGGTTGCCTATAGGGATTCGTCTCACACACTATTTGGGTCCTGTTTTTAGTCCCAAACAGCTTATATTGTTGCAATTATAGATAAGTTCAAGTTCCCTTCTACTTCAGGTACTTGGTTTTTGTGGAGGTGGAGAGTGTGAGACCAAGCCGAGGCTTACGATACTATTAGATTTTATTGGTTTTTTATTTACTTTGGTTTAGTACTGTATTCCAGCATTGTGATTTGTTTGGATGATTTCCTAGACATATGTATCATGCATCATTTATATATGTGCTCCAGTTGTTTATTTATTTATTCTTACATTGTTTACTATTTTATGGTGTTACCATAGTTTCTGATACTGTTATCTGTTTATTTATGTTGTGTTACTCTTCCAATGAGGGCATAGTATCCCCACTATCACACCCAAGGCCCTCCCTGCAAGTCGGCAGCCTCCGGAATTTGGGGAAATTTGCTTGAGGCCATGTGACCAACTGGGTATGGGGAATCTCTAGGCAGCTTCTGGAATTGTAATGTTACAAAATAAAAATTATTCTTGAATGGTTATGATAGGGAATGAAATCACATCACGTCATGGAGACGGTAAGCTGTACGTACGCACGAGTGAAAATATTATTCTCTTGATGGTGAAACCATTTCTAATTGGATGGTATATTATATATAGGTAATCATTAAAAATTTATATTTATTTTTTACATCAATTATACTCATTATTATACCCATCCTAACAATGAAGTGTTGAATAAAAAACTACACCACGACGTGGAGGCGGTATGTCCTACGTAAGCATGTGTGGTGACTTTGACATTCATTGGATGGATAGAATAATTAATATGGTTGTACCATATTTATAATAACATATAATTATGTAGAAGGTATTGTGGTTATTATTTTAGTATGGAAACAACAAATAAAAAGGAAGTAGAAGAAGAAAAGAACATTGAAAAAGGTGATGAAATAATTACCTCTTCTTTGGGTGCTTCCTTTTGATTTGAATAAAAGGGATTCTTGGGTTGCCTTTCTGATAAAAATAACACATATAAGATTGTGTGATGGTAGTTGGGAGGGTATTTGGGTAGGTTTTGGATGATCCAAATGGATTTGGTGGTATGAATCTAATATAAGGGGATGTTCACTTTTATAGGAGAGGTGAGGGGCACTTTAGGAAAAGCTTGAAATATTATTTTATTATAAAATAATATTTGGTTTATAAAAGCTCAAAATGGATTTATTTAGAGGATAAGGTTGTTATGGGTCTAAATCCTCTCAAAAAATAGGTTTTTTACAAGTTTAGGTCACTATATTAACCTTATCTTTTATATTTATCTCTTAGTTGAATAGTTCAACTTTTACCATGTCATCTTGTATTTTTATATTACATGGTTAATATAGTTACTGTAAAATGCCAATAGAACCTCAAGTGGTTCATTAATGACATATTTAATATTATAAAAGTCATTTGGGTAAATCTTATATATTAAGTACTATTATATAATTTAATATATTGTATCTCTTTTAAAAACACATTTATGTCAATTTTGACACTATTTAGTACTTGGTTTTAATTAAAGTTGTCACAACTTCATTACTTCAAAAAAAATATCGAATCTACCCTAACATGTCATATTCACTTAAAAAATTCGTGGATGGAATCAAAAGTTTCAATTTACATTTATTTTAATATTTATATTGTTATTTATTTTAATCATTCTTTAATTATGTAATTATTACATCATCATTGTGTCATAAATAAATTTAATTATATAATGTCTAAAAATTATAAAATAAAATACCACGATTTAGGAAATATTTTTTTCTTTATAATGAATATTTATAGTTGAATTTATCTTATGTATAACATTATATTTAAAATGGTCTAGTTATTAAAATTTTAATTTAACACTTTTAACTCTTCATTAAATAAAATATACTAAAGTTCCTAATCTAACCCAAATGGATCAAAAGGGATATTATTTTTTTACTATGGTTGATTTTGTATGAAAAACACTTATCCAATATAATTAGGACAGGTGTTGGGGTAATTATAATATTATATTTACCTATATTTATACTATTTACTTTTTACCGTGGTAAATAAAATTCAAAAGTTACTATTCACAAAAAATTATATTCATCCTATTGAAAAACATTTTACTTACTGATGAAAATTGTGTCTATCAAATTTTTTAAATTAAATTCACAGAAGCGGTTAAATTATTTTTTATTCAAATTTGCAAATGTGCCTTGAAGGTGGGTAAAAGACGTTAAAAAGTTCAATAAAATTTTATATATCTAGTTTTATTATAAAATGAAACCAATTAATTACATTGGAATAAAATAAGTATTATGTATATATTTTTATTTTAAAATAAATTTCAATTTAAAAAATAACTTTTTAAATAAATAGTCTGTTTTAAACAGTAATGTCATGTTTTTCACTATTCATCCAAAATTAAAAGTTTTCAAAACATTACTAAAAATTCACCATAATATAATTATAATGTTTTGAATCCAAAAATGAATAAATTTTGAAAAATAAAATTTATAAAATATCAAAAAGTGGGTATTACTATTCATAACTACTTTTTAAATGGTGAGTTTGACTTGTCGTGGCTTGCTAGAACTCAGAGTTGCATACAGTGCAAGCTATTGTGTTATTCAAAGAAAAGACTACCATAGAATCTTGGGGTGTTAAAAACTATTTTCATACATATAATAATTTTTTATTTGTAATAATACACAATATTTATCCATCTTCTCCTCTAACCAATGGGAAATGAAATCATTGATTTTGTGTTTGGAGGACTACCGCCTCAAAAACCGATGTAATGTTCTTCCATTACCACAATTAAAGGATGGATATAGTTATGTATTTAAAAAAATTATATAATTTTTTGGATATTATTATATTTATATAATTTAAATTTCACATATATCATCTTACTTTTTATTTCATTTAAATTACAATAATGTTGCTCGTGTGTAAGGAGAATTACTGCCTCACAAAGCTTTGTGATTCATGTATACCTTATTCTTTACATTGATAGCAGTAAGGATAAATTTAATTAATATATGTGATATATATGTGATTATATTTATTATTTAAAATTAAAATATCACCCAATTCATTACCCTTTCACTCTTTAAGGGAATAATATCTTCGCTCGTGCGTATGTATGGCCTACCATCTCCTCGAAGCGATGTGATTCGTTTTCCATATCCAACATTAATAATGATTTTGAAAATATATCTAATGAGTAAATATGTTTTTAATAAAATTAATATAATTCTTGATATCATATATATATATATATATCCTATACTTAATAAATAGACCATTCTTGACAAATCACAAATGATAAAACAAGACAATTAACACCCTGAACAATGAAAATATTTAAATATTATTAGAAAATTGGTGGTACAATTTTATAATAGAATAATATATAATATTAAATATCTGAATATGGTTCAAGAATAAATTAATTTCCGGATTAAACCATTATAAATGAGTTTATATTATGATTAAATAGAAGGAAGTGTGAGGTAAGGGACATCATTTCAATTTCCCTTCACTTAGGATTATTTCTATGTTATGCACCAAAATCATTTCATATGGTTCATAGAATTATCATTTTACATGTAATGTAATTATAATAAATAATTAATGGCATTTTATGTTTCAATTTTAATTATTTAATAAATTGTGATTTGAATTTAAATTACAAAGTCGAAAATAATTTCATCACACAATTTCCTTTCATTACATTATATTACTTCTTTGTTATCGTTGATATTATAATATTATATGTGTATTGAAATACTATTATATTATGTTTTATTTACAATTATTTTATTTGGATTTATATTTGATACATGTAATTTTTTAATTGATTAATTCTCAGTTTATCATTACCATCTCTGTGAGCGTTTATTTCACAATCTCATTTTAATCGGGAATGTTTATGTTTGAATTTACAATAAATTAAATTATTGGATCATTAGATAATAAAACCATTTAATTTATTATAATATTTTTATATATGAATATTTCATGTAATTTTACTATTTTTCCACACTTTAGTACGTTAAATGATTAAGAAAATATTTCTATGAAAATCTGACTTCATTTCTCTCTTCAGTCTGAAATCTATTTTAATCCAAAACCATTTTTTATAAACATTTATTAAACATTGTTTTTAAAATATTTAAAAATATATATTTAATAAATTTTTACCCATTTTTAATTCTTAAAATAAATAAGAAAGACTCATCCTATAGTTTTCAAAGCATTTTCTATTTGGTTGTTACTAAAAATGTGTAAGAAATATTTATTTTAACGTTCTTGGCTTGTGTAGAATTTTCTACCATCATGGCTAGTAAATTTTTTAAAAATTAAATTTTATATTAAAAATGTTATTTTCAGTTAAATTTAATATGATTTTTTTAACATTTATTATGAAAATTATTTTCAATGTAAAAAATTTTATTTTAATTAAGAATGCTTTTAATGACATTTTTTGGGATCTCAATTCAGAAAAAACATAAAATATCTATTTTACTTAGGATCCAATGGGGATATGATATATTTATATTATAAATGTTTCTTATTTTGATGGATAATGTATGTTTTTACCAAATAATGTATTTAAATTCACTCACTTTATTCATTTTTTATAGTAATTAATTTTCCTTTTAAATATTCACTCTCCAGTAATTCTTTTACAATTCATTTATATTAAATAAAAGTATTCTTATTATCATTGAAATGATTATTTAATAAGCCATGTACTATTTTCAAATTTTGTGTTTTTATTAAATATCCATATTCTTTTTTTCATGGATATGATTATTTTCAAAATTATATTAAATTTTATACATAGATCATTTACTTTGAATGTTATTTGATTAAATGGAAAATATTGGAATATATTTATTCTTTACTTAATATTAATACTTATTGATATGGTATATTGATCTATAAATTAAATAAATCATTCTATATATGAGGAATGTTTTGGATATGTAGTTATGGGTGCGGCTCAAAATTATATTTGCCCTCAATGCATTGGTAATCTCATGAGGTGAATTAGTATTCTATAATTAAAAGAGTTTCTTGATTTAGTTCTTAAACATCCCATGAAAGGTCTTGATGGTTGAGGTATTGGGTTTTTTATAACATGATGTCCAATAACTAATCATTTCCTTCATTGAAAATTATATTATTATTATTAATGATATTTTCAGAATTATATTATCTTTGGTGGAATTTCATTCTAAATTTATTAATTAAATAGAATTTTTTTCTATTATTTTCTTTAATATATTGATTATTTCTTATCCAGTAATGAAATTAATTTTACTAATTCAAGATCATTTTTTATTTATTTAACATTCAATATTTATTTTTCTAGTCAAACTATTTAAATGGAATTTTTGTTTAGTTATTTACCTTTAAATTTTGATTATGCTTATTAATTCATGACCTATTTATTTTAACATAACCCTTTGTAACACCCCGACCCCAGTTACCCAGGGTCGGTGCATTACGTCATAACATTGGCATGATCACAAAAGATCAAGTCTCAAAAGACTGATTAGTTTAGTAGCCTTGGAAACACTAGATACATTTATACGTCTTACATTACATCATAAAGTGAAAAATCACAATAACATAGTCTCCATAGTCCACACTTCTATCCCCTTCAGACTATCCCTGTAGGTCAGTCATAAAATATTTCTTCACATCCTGGGAAAAATAAAACATTGAAAGGGTTGAGCTCAGATGCTCAGTAAGGATAACAATATAGTAGAAGCTTTCATAAATAAACATAAACATTTAAGGCAATGTATAACTAAAACAAAAGCCTTTTTAAACTTGAACTTCAGAATAATATGGAGAAAATTAAATTAAATAATGCCATTTACATATTCACATGGATATTCTACTAATCGAATAATTACATGCAATATCAATAACCACTTTCATAATGATGGAATGCATAATGCCAGACTATCATAACCACGTAGCCAAGGCCTTGTGCCAAGTATACAATAAGATTTTGTCAAGGCCTCGTGCCAAGACACTAGTTCGTCTCATGAGACCTACCGATGCAATTTTTTTAGAAGATACTTATGTTTAAAATTGCTCAAATCTACTCTAGTGTTTTTCTGAAAACATTATGCAAGCTTCTGAAAACAAAATAACTAATTTTGAGACTGGTCAACTAATTACTGGCCATGATGGGTCCACGGCCAATCCCTTCCTGTCTACCACACTCGAGAGTCGGGTTTTATGAAAACATTTTTAAGCTTGCGTTAAATACATATACATTTTCACTGGATTTTCATATATTTTAGAGAAATATCTCTCTCTTTTTTGAAATCATTTAAAAAAAGTTATTGCATGTAGAGGAAGCCGAAACTCAAATAATGGTCATGGCGGCGGAGAAGTCGTTGTCGCCGCATACATAAGACAAAACATTCCTTTTGCCGTTTAGTAAAAACGCTTCGTATAAAAATATTCCTTTTTAATAAATGTAAAAGTTAAAGGGGTTTATACACCGTATAAAAGAAATTTGTGTATAAAACAAAATATGTATCAATGAATGGGGATTAAGATGAAGTCCCTTACAAAGATCATTTTTTTCAATAAAATATATCTATTATGTGTATTAACTATTTGTACACATAAAGAAAGTATAAATACAAGATAGGACATAATAATATCATGACATAATTTGAAAGTAGGAGATTAACCCAAAGAATTGAAATTGGGTTAAGAAGTTCTCTTACAAAGATCATTTTTTAAATAAAATAGATCTATTATGTGTATTCACTATAAGTACATATAAAGAAAGTACAAATACAAGATAGGACATAATAATATCATGACATAATTTGAAAGTAGGAGATTAACCCAAAGAATGGAAATTGCGTTAAGAAGTTCCCTTACAAAGATCATTTTTTAAATAAAATAGATCTATTATGTGTATTCACTATAAGTACACATAAATAAAGTAAAAATACAAGATAGGACATAATAATATCATGACATAATTTGAAAGTAGGAGATTAACCCAAGGAATGCAAATTGGGTTAAGAAGTTCCCTTACCTCGTGTCCAGCTTCACTCGACCATTCTTTAATATCCTGAATAATAAACTGGAGTTAATCTTTACTTTATTAAGAACCTTATTCAAGTTCATTATCCCTTTTATATCACTTATTACAATGTTATGAAAATTATGTTGTCATTTAAGTTAATAACGGTCGTTTTGTCGATCTTTGGTACTTGAGTCAACAATAAACTTCTTATAATTACAAGTTGTTTATGTGGTAGAATATCCATTATCTCCAAAATTATATTCAGGATGTAGATATCATATATATCATATATATCCAGTATATACATTAATTCATAATATTACATAACATTTAGAGGTAAGAAATGAAATGCACCGTTCATGGAGATGGTAAGCCGTACGTACGCATGAATGCTAATTTCATTTCTATTTAATATTTAATGGAACTAAATCATAATGATATAAATTTATACTATAATTACAGTATAATATCATATATAATATCATTTACTCCATCCTTTATACATCCTACATATGGCATTAATGATTCAAATCACTTTGAGGGGGCGGTAGTCTGCACTTCCTAAAATGAAAATATTGCGTTTACCCATAATGGAAACCATAAAGGTATGCCATAAATGAAAAATACAGAAGCTTAAGTAAAACATAAACATATTATATATCATATATAAATACAGTGACATCTTAATGTCCACCTTTGAAGGTTTTATATGAGTGTTGAACAATCATCGTTTCGTGAGGCAGAAAATCGTCATCCACAGAAACAGTATGTTCTTTAACCATTAGATGTAGGTGTGTGTAAGTGTAGCTAGAATCCTTCTTATAAAAACATCCTAGTATATTGATTATACTGGTTTTGTACCAAAATAAATGAATAAAAAGATTTTATGGGGTTGGAGAAGCAAAATAAAACATAAGAACAGAAGAGAAAACACTACCTTTAAAATGGGTAACTCTTTTTGATTTGAGCTCTAAGGCTTCCTTGGGAAGACTTCTACCCAAATTGAGGCATATAGGAGTAAGAGTGGGATGTGGAGAGATAAAATGGGTAGGGGTCAGCCGAGCAAAAGGCTTGAGAGGTGTGGGTAAGGTGGTAGAGGTGGGGGCCTTTTATAAAAGGAGAGGAGGGTCACTCTTGGAATGTTATAAAAGGTTACTTTATAATAAAATGCTTTTCAGATTTAAAAGGTCCAAAAATTATATATTTAGAGGATAAGGTGATAATAGTTCTAAATCCACACATCCAATAGGTTTTTTACATGTGTAGGTCTTAGATTGTACATTATCTTTTCATTTTATTTAAATCGTTAAATAATGAGGTAATCGCTGCATCATCATGGTGTCATAAATTATTTAATTTATTTAATGTCTAAAAATTATAAAAAAATATCATTATGTAGGAAATATTTTTAGATTTCTAATTAATATTTATAGTCAAAAATATGACTTGTATAACCCCATTTAAAAATTGTTTTAGTAAAACAACTCATGTTTGTGACATTTTTATTTTAACATTAAATAAAATGTTTTTAATGTCATTTTCCTACCAAAGTGGCTCCATGGGGTCCCCAAGTTGACCCATGGATTTTCTTGTTCGGTAATGACTCATCCAATAGGGGTAGGAAACATGTAAAGGTATTTCCATATTTTTATAATATCATTTTTACCTTAAATTTCACTAATTACCTTTAATCGCGATTAATTAACTTAAAAGTTACTATTCACTAAAAAAATTTAATCCCATTGAACCAAATTTTACTTCTTAATGACAACCATGTATGTCATATTTTTTAAAATCAAATCTACGAAGTGGTAATGTTTCGTTTAAACAAAAAATCATTTTTTTAACTACCACTTAGTGGTTCCACTATTCATAAAAAATTGATGTTTTTCAGAACAATGCCAAAATTTTACCCTAAGCTATAATTGATATTCCGAATTAAAAAAATGATGTCTATTTTACAAAATTACAAACATATAAGTTTCATTAATTAATTTTATAATTAATTCTTTCTGTGACAACAAATAGCGTGTTTTTAAGAAACAATATATATCAAAAGATTGACAATTGTTCATGTCCAATTTCATTGTTAAATTAATTCTAATAACGACCATTGGATAAAATGGTAAAAATATATTCTAATTATACTTTAAAACCACTCAATAGTATAATTTTTCACTATAAATTATTTTGATTAACAAAGTTGTTTTTAAGTATTTTTCACTATTCATAAAAAATTGGATGTTCTCAGAAAAATACCAAAAATTCAACATAGGCTAATTTCGATATTCCGAATCCAAAAATGAAGTCCGTTTTTATATATAAAATATATATAATTTCAAAAAGTGGGTATTACTATTCATAATGGCTATTTTGATTGGTCGCGGTGTGTTAGAATCTCGAACTTGCGTACAATGCAAGCTATTGCATTATTGAAAGAGAAGCGTATCGTGGAAGCTCGGGATGTTACATTCTCCCCTACTTCAATAAATTGATTCCTCGCAATTTAAAATTTTTCTTTGAAAATAAAAGGTTGAAAATAGAAAATACCTTTCTGGAAAACCCACATCGGAAATAAGGTTAATAAAACTTAGCCTTAATAAGAGGGAAAGGGAAATGAAAAAATCACCACCAAATTATGATCTTGATAAGTAGAACATTGGTGGAAATTAGAGACATATAATTGGAGGAAAAACGTAAATATTTTTAGGGAGTGATTGAGGTCATCAATCATAAACAAGTGTAAAATTGAGGGCCTCAAAGCCTTCAATCTATGTTGATTTAAAATATTATTAGTTCAACAAGACATAAGGTATTAGGATAACACATTTTTTGTTTTAATATACCTTTACTAAAGTTTAAGAATTAATTTATTAATAGAGTAAGAGATAGTTATATATATATTTATGCTTGACAAGTAGAGTTTCAACCTCCAACTAATTTCTACCACAAACTCATATTTCACTAAAAAAAGATAATAGAACTCAAAAATATTATATTTATCCTAATCATACAAGGTTAAAAATATTAACACATACCATTTAGATTAGGAGAACTATTTCGTAATAACCAGGGACTTCTTGTAGGCTAGTGGTAGGTAATAAAGGTCGGTCGCACTATGGTTGTGGGTTTGATTCCTATAGCTTTGTCCGACGCGACAGGTTATCCCCCAACCTACAGGTTGTCCTTTTCCTAAAAATATAGTATTATAATATTCCAAAAGTAATCTTCAGAAATGTTTTAAACTTAAAAAATACTATCCAATGTTCAACTTAATCCATTCCAACCTTTATAGTTACCCAAAATACCTCTGTCCAGACTTTCTCTAAAAGGTCTCTAACTTCCAAAATCAATTGTATCATCAGATTCCTCAAACAAAGTAAAGTTTCTCTTTTTGTCACATACAAAAATATGATTACCTTCATCATATTAAAACATTAATGCAAAAAACAAGTACTTCAGTACAATCCTTATATATATCACATTATTCTTATATCCAGAATATAATCCTTGAGTCCAAAAGCACCAATACATTAATTATTTCACTTCAAATTTAGTAACAGCATAAGATTTTCCTTGATCCCTTGGCCTTTTCTAAGGTAAGATTCACTGATGCTTAGTACATTCATTTGCATAATGCCCTATTTCCCTACAATTTTAGAATTCAATATTGATAGCCTCTTTCTTTCCCTTGCAATCACGAGCCTGGTGACCTTTTTCTCCACATTTATAACAAACTCCCATTCCTTTTAGGCAAGTAGCGGGGTGATTCTTCCCACAATTATCGCATAATGGAAAATCCTTCTTTCCCTTTTTCCCTTTATCTGTCTCTTGTTCCACTATTCTCTTCTTCTCTTTCTTTACTTTATTGTCATATGATTTAGAGAATTAATTTTCTTTCTTGATAGCACACGAGACTATATCTTCGTATGTTGAGAAAGATTGTGATACTAATTCTTGACGGAGAAACAGTTTTAACCCATCAAAGAAAAGATCGATCTTACTTCTTTGTTTACGTATATAATCTGGAGCATACCTCGCTAACCTTGTAATGTTAGCCTCATACTTTGTGACATTCTCATCCTCCTGCCTCAGACTCAGAAATTGCCTTTCCATATCGGCTCGATGGTCATGTGGAAAGTATTTTTCTTAGAAAATTTCCTTAAACTCCTTCCAATCCATACTTGATACTTCTTCATCTTCCTTTGTGTTTTGAATCAGCGACCACCATTGATCGGCATCTCCAGTGAGGTGGTAGACTTCCATGACAACCTTCTCCCTTTCGCTACTCCCCAAGGTGTGGAATATTTTCTCTAAGGATTTTATCCATTGCTCAGCTACTAATGGATTTGTACCCCCATTAAATGTTGGTGGTTGTTGCCTCATGAAGCGTTCTAACATTGATCCTCCACGTTGCGGATCATGGTGCTCCATACGAATATGGTTATTATTCATAACCTGAGTGATTTGTCCCAGTATGGTAATAAGTTGATCAGCACCAGTTGTATCTCCAGCTCCACGATAATTATCTTGAGTAGGAGGGAAATCCCTACACGGAGTGTGTGCATTGATACAGTTTCCATTCCTCCCACTAGGCTCCATTTCTAAACAATGGCATAAACTAGATTAGTTTATGAATTAAAATACATAATTCCATACTTGTAAAACACATAAAATAAATTGAACTATTTATGGATATAATCCATAATCATAAAAATGTTTTCTTTGAGGAATTATATACTCATAAACCCTTCATAACGATTTGTAAAGAAAATGATAATTATCCTAAGCATATCCCCTGGGAGTGTCATAACCAAGAGTGCAGCAAGGCCCATTGTTGTGCACCAGTTCTCGTTCGAGTCTAGCTCAAAGTGTTGTTTTTGGGTTATACCCCTAGGTACATCTGTTCCAGAGCCGCCTCTACTTGCTCGTATCCAGACAAGGATTTATTGCTCGGAAAACTCACAAAATTCCTATAATACCAAAATTCTAGGAAGTTCTTCTATACTAATCTTCAAAGTCTATCTTAGGGCTATGTGCTCTAATCATAGTTTATCAAAATCTAGCTTCTAAGGTTAGTACTAAACTGCCTCTGATACCAACTATAACGCCCTGACCCTAGTTACCCATAGTCGGTGCATTACTTCGTAACATTGGCATGATCACAAAAGATCAAGTCTCAAAAGACCGATTAGTTTAGTAGCCTTGGAAACACTAGATACATTCATACGTCTTACATTACATCATAAATTGAAAAATCACAATAACATAGTCTCCATAGTCCACACTTCTATCCCCTTCAGACTATCCATGTAGGTGAGTCATAAAATATTTCTTCACATCCTGGGAAAAATAAAACATTGAAAGGGGTGAGCTCAGATGCTCAGTAAGGATAACAATATAGCGGAAGCTTTGATAAATAAACATAAACATTTAAGGAAATGTATAACTAAAACAAAATCCTTTTTAAACTTGAACTTCAGAATAATATGGAAAAAATAAAATTAAATAATGCCATTTAATTATTCACATGGATATTCTACTAGTCGAAAAATCACATGCAATATCAATAACCACTTTCATAATGATGTAGTGCATAATTCCAGACTATCATAACCACGTATCCAAGGCCTCGTTCCAAGTCTATAGAAATATTTTGTCAAGACCTTGTGCCAAGACACTAGTTCGTCTCATGAGACCTGCCGATGCAATTTTTTTAGAAGATAATTATGTTTAAAATTACTCAAATATACCATAGTGTTTTTCTGAAAACATTATGCAAGCTTCTGAAAACAAAATAACTAATTCTGAGACTGCTCGACTAATTACAGGCCATGATGGGTCCACGCCCAATCCCTTCCTGTCTACCACACTTGAGAGTCGGGTTTTATGAAAACAGTTTTAAGCTTGTGTTAAATACATATACATTTGCACTGGATTTTCATATATTTGAGAGAATTGTATCTCTCTTTTTTGAAATCATTTAAAAAAAGTTATTGCATGTAGAGGAACCTGAAACTCAAATAATGGTCACGGCGGTAGAGAAGCCATTGTCGCCACATACGTAAGACAAAACATTCCTTTTGTCGTTTAGTAAAAACACTTCGTATAAAAATATTCCTTTTTAATAAATGTAAAATTCAAAGGGGTTTATACACCATATAAAAGAAATTTGTGTATAAAACAAAATATTCCTCAATGAATGGCGATTGAGATGAAGCCCCTTACAAAGATCAATTTTTCTAATAAAATATATCTATTATGTGTATTAACTATTTGTACACATAAAGAAAGTATAAATACAAGATAGGACATAATAATATCATGACATAATTTGAAGGTAGGAGATTAACCCAAAGAACGGAAATTGGGTTAAGAAGTTCCCTTAAAAAGATCACTTTTTAAATAAAATAGATATATTATGGGTATTCACTATAAGTACACATAAAGAATTTACAAATACAAGATAGGACATAATAATATCATGACATAATTTGAAAGTAGGAGATTAACCCAAAGAATGGAAATTGGGTTAAGAAGTTCCCTTACAAAGATCATTTTTTAAATAAAATAGATCTATTATGTGTATTCACTATAAATACACATAAATAAATTACAAATACAAGATAGTACATAATAATATCATGACATAATTTGAAAGTAGGAGATTAACCCAAAGAACATAAATTGGGTTAAGAAGTTCCCTTACCTCGTGTCTGACTTCACTCGACCGTTCTTTAATATCCTGAATAATAAACTAGAGTTAATCTATACTTTCGTAAGAACCTTTTTCAATTTCATTATCCCTTTTATATCACTTATTACAATGTTACAAAAATTATGTAGTCATTTAAGTTAATAACGGTCGTTTTGTCGATCTTTGGTACTTGAGTCAACAATAAACTTCTTATAATTACAAGTTGTTTATGTGGTAGAATATCCATTATCTCCAGAATTATATTCAAGATGTATATATAATATATATCATATATATCCAATATATACATTCATTCATAATATTACATAACATTTAGAGGTAAGAAATGAAATGCACCGTTCATGGAGATGGTTAGTCGTACGTACGCATGAACGCTACTTTCATTTCTATTTCGTATTTAATGGAATTAAATCATAATGATATAAAGGTATACTATAATTCCAGTATAATATCATATATAATATCTTTTACTTTATCCTTTATACATCCCACGTATGACATTAACGATTCAAATCATTTTGAGGGGGCGGTAGTCCGCACTTCCTAAAATGAAAGTATCGCGTTTACCCATAATGGAAACAATAAAGGTATTCCATAAATGAAAAATACAGAAGCTTAAGTAAAATCTAAACATATTATATATCATATATAAATATAGTGACATATTAATGGCCACCTTCGAAGGTTTTATATGAGTATTGAACAATCATCGTTTCGTGAGGCAGAAATTCTCCATCCACAGAAACAGTATGTTCTTTAACCATTAGATGTATGTGTGTGTAAGTGTAGCTCGAATACTTCTTATAAAAACATCATAGTATACTTAGTATACTGGTTTTGTAACATAATAAATGAATAAAAAGCGTTTAGGGGGTTGGATAAGCAAAATAAAACATAATAACACAAGAGAAAACACTACCTTTAAAATGGGTAACACTTTTTTATTTGAGCTCAAAGGCTTCCTTGGGAAGAATTCTGCCCACATTGAGGCTTCTAGGAGTAAGAGTGGGATGTGGAGACACAATTGGCAGGGTTTGGACAAGCCAAAGGCTTGAGAGGTGTGGGTAAGGTGGTAGAGGTGGGGGCCTTTTATAAGAGGAGAGGAGGGCCACTCTTGGAAAGTTATAAAAGGTTACTTTATCATAAAATGCTTTTCGGATTTAAAAGGTCCCAAAATTATATATTTCGAGGATAATGTGATAATAGTTATAAATAAACCCATCAAATAGGTTTTTGACGTGTGTAGGTCTTAGATTTTACATTATCTTTTCATTTTATTTAAATCATTAAATAATGAGGTAATCACTACATCATCATGGTGTCATAAATAATTTAATTTATTTAATGTCTAAAAATTATAAAAAAATATCATGATGTAGTAAATAGTTTTAGATTTCTAATTAATATTTATAGTAAAAAATATGACTTGTATAACCCCATTTAAAAAATGTTTTAGTAAAACAACTCATGCTTGTGACATTTTTATTTTAACATTAAATAAAAAGTTTTTAATGTCATTTTCCTACCAAAGTGGCTCCATGGGGTCCCCAATTTGACCAATGGATTGTCGTGGTAGTCCATGACTCATTCAATAGGAGTAGGAAAATTTTAAAGGTATTTCCATATTTTTATAATATCATTTTTACCTTAAATATAACTAATTACCTTTAATCGTGATTAATTAACTTAAAAGTTACTATTCACCAAAAAATTATTTTAATCCCATTGAACCACATTTTACTTCCTGATGAAAACCATGTATGTAAAATTTTTTAAAATCAAATCACAAAAGTGGTAATGTTTCATTTAAACGAAAAATCAATTTATTAACTACCACTTAGTGGTTTCACTATTCATCAAAAATTGAAGTTTTTCAGAACAATGCCAAAATTTTACCCTAAGATATAATTGATATTCTGAATTAAAAAATGAAGTCTATTTTACAAAATTCCAAAAATATAAGTTTCATTAATTAATTTTATAATTAATTCCCGTTGTGACAACAAATAGCATGTTTTTAGGAAACAATATATATCAAAAGATTGGCAATTGTTCATGTCCAATTTCAATGTTAAATTAATTCTAATGACCACCATTGGATAAAATAGTAAAAATATATTCTAATTATACTTTAAAACCACTCAATAGTATAATTTTTCACTATAAACTATTTTTATTAATAAAGTTGTTTTTAAGTATTTTTCACTATTCATAAAAAATTGGAAGTCCTCAGAAATATACCAAAAATTCAACATAGGCTAATTTCGATATTCCGAATCCAAAAATGATGTCCATTTTGAAATATAAAATATAAATAATTTCAAAAAGTGGGTATTACTATTCATAATGGCTATTTTGATTGGTCGTGGTGTGTTAGAATCTTGAACTTGCGTACAATGCAAGCAATTGCATTATTAAAAGAGAAGCGCATCGTGGAAGCTCGGGGTGTTACACCCTTACTGAGCATTTGAGCTCAACCATATTTTTTTCCTCTTCTAAAAATCCAATAACATTAATATGAATTGTATTCAAGGATATTCAAGTGAAAAAAATGATATTCCTAAATATAATATGTTTTAATTTTTGTAATCAAATTTAATATGGGAATCATGTATGCATCTTGTTTACCAGGACTACAAAAATATTCATTCATAAAGATGATATCACATGTATCTAGTGCCAATGTAGTGATGTAGACGCCGACTCAAGGTTACTATTTATTGGGTCACTATAGTTGGTATCAATGTAATTTTACTATAAACCTTATAAAATATATTTAAAAATAAATATATCAGGTATCATAACCCTATGATAGAATTTGAGGATAAGTATAGATTAATATACTAATGTTTTTGTAAGAAATAGATTATGTGGATTTTACTTCCTATAAATCCATATCTAAATACTATAAGTGTACATATTTCTTTCATAGTTCTACCTAGAGGTAGTAACTTTTAAAAAGAAACATTGGGCTTTACCCCATCATCACCTGGTGCACAAAAATAGTCCTTATTGAACACAAGTTTTTACACTCATAGAAAATATACTTTGGATAACTCACATTTTCTTT
Source organism: Viscum album (assembly GCA_963277665.1). NCBI lineage: Eukaryota > Viridiplantae > Streptophyta > Magnoliopsida > Santalales > Viscaceae > Viscum > Viscum album. The sequence goes on along the minus strand of OY728159.1, from coordinate 829,736,722 downwards.
ATAGTCTATTATAAAGGAATTTAATAGATGATAAAAATGTATAACCTTGATTAAAACTAAGGTTTCTTATATTGAAAAACATTTTTCTGAATTTAATCAACCAATAAATAGTTATATGGTTTCCCCACAATGATTTTTTTTGGATCACAATATGCTTTTTGATTTTTTTTAATCGTCAGAACTTGAAGGAATCATATTTACATTTAATATGAATGAAAATATGGAGACTATAAGGAACCAAATTGTATAATTGTAGGAGTAAAATATATCATTATTCTACGAAATCAGTTATCCCAAAATGTGATTGAGAACCTATTTCTTAACCCACTCTCGGACTCATCAAATAAGTGAAGAATTTAGTTCACTAGGAGCTCGAGTGATAAAGACCATGAAGGAATAATGGGTACATTTATTCCACAATATTAATGTGGTAAGAGACACCTAATAGTGTGTCCCAATTGAATGGTAAAATGTTTTATATATGGAAAAAATGAGATAGATAATTGAATTGTAGAGGAAAATGAAGAGTACAATGCAAGGAAATAAATATCTTACTATAGATATATTTATAATTATTTTTATTATGTGTGGGGAACATGGAAATAATGATATTTAATTCCCTATTTTAATGGTTATCCTTTATAACAAGGAAATACCTATGTTAAAATGAATAATTTATTTATTTATTTATTAGTATTCAATAATTAAATTGTAGAATTATTTTTACCAAAGGTATTTTAGTTATAAGAATCGTTAAATATAAAATGATTTTGTTGAATATTAGAATCATATAAGTATTTATTAAAGGAATAGTTATGTATACCATCATGGGTTTATGATTTTTTGTTTAATCATAAGTTCAAAGTCTTAAACACCCATTTTTAATTTTTTTTGTGGAGGGAATTTAACATGATTAATGATATTTTTGGAAAACAATTATAGGGATAAAACATAATGGATTAGAATAACAAATAGTTATCTGAAGAAGGATGATGTTAATTTTTTTGCACATTATATTAAAGGTATTGTTAAAAATCATGGTTTGTATCATCGTTTTTTTCTAGTGATTTGGGTTCATCAAAAGTTTTAAACATTATAGGAATTATATTAATATAGTTTTTGAAAAATAAAATCCTTTAATATCAGGGATACTCTGTTGCATCTCATACGGTCATGGAGCAAAACCCCACAACTGAAGGATGATAAGGATTTAGTTCCTACCACTAGCCTATGTGATGTCCTGGTTAATATTTCCTTGTTTTCAGTAAAATAATTTTATGAAAATACTAATGATGAATTAGTGGTTTTACTGTTAATTTTTATAGATTAATATATTATATTGGATAATTTGTGCCACCATATTGATTTTGGAATGTAGATAGAAATAAATCTAAGGTATTGTAACTATTTTATAGCTCTTATGATCTGTTAAATATTAATTTTAGTGATTTAGAAATAAAAAATTGATTTTTGGATTTTTTGTATTTCTTAAACATATGAATTGGATATTTATTAACCACAAACAAAGGATGAAATTGTACTTATAGAAACATATCATGTATATATATTTCCTTATATTTTTAGATATTAAAATAATTCCTCAACTATAGGTAATGGATCTTGAAAAAAAAATCATCCCTTTACCTTCATATATGATTAATAAAATCGTCTTTTAAATCATCATGGATTTATCGATTTTTAGTTCTTAAACTTTCCATTGATCAATCACTTTATTATGATCAATGAACCTTGTCACACTCAATAATTATTTTTTCTTTTATTCTATCTTCATTTCATAAATTTACACCAATATGTCCCTAATTAGAAACCTTGTGATGTGTTTTTCTATATGACCATCATATTTCCCTTTCTCTATTATAAAGAAAACGTTTTAGTATCCTCCTTATGATGTGGGATTAATAATAAAGGAATTTTCAAATACCATAACCTTGATTTCTAAGAACATAGAAAAATTGTAAGGACACAAGTTATTTAATTTTTGGAGAATGAAACAACCCTAAATTATAAAATAATATCATTTAATTCAATAGAATATGTTACTTGAAACACTGAGAATTAACAATCATGAATTTCATTTCTTTTAAATTTAATCACTTCGACAACATGTGAAACACCCGCCCCACCGTATTTAAATGAAATTTAATATAATATACCATTATTAACTACCAATTGATTTTTTTGTATGAACTAAAATAATTAAATTAAGAAAACATTTTTTATCTATATATTATAAATAAAATAAGAATCATTTAAAAGAAAAAATAAATGTTTTCTGAAAAAATAGTAATTTTTTAAAAGGCGTTTTAATTGCGTTTTTCACGTGTTATTTAAAATACTTTTTTAAAAACATTATAAAAATAATTTTATAAAACTAAAATAATTTATAAAATAATAATAGAAAATTTATATTATGGTGAATTTTCGGTATTATTTTCAAAATTTACATTTTAAAATGAATAGTGAAATATATTTCTTTTTATTTAAAAATGACTTTTCGTTTAAAAAATTCATAAGGATAGATTAAGTTTTCAATTTTTTTAAAGTAATAATAGTTAAATTATATTAAAAATTCATAATATTGGTCATTTTAATCAATTTAACATTGAATTTTGATATTAAATCCTTACATACTTATGATTATTTTCCCTTTATAAACCGGCTTTTTCATCGTGCTAGCGAGTATAATTTTAAATTGAATTATGCCACTTAATTGAATTTTTAAAAAAGGATTAATATTATTATTTATAATAATTTAAAATATATAATATTTTTCAAGTTATTTTTTTCCAAAATGAAAATTGAAACCCATACTATTTTAATAGCGTGGTTAAAGGGAAATGGTTTTAATATGGGTTAAACTAAAAATATAAGTCTTAAAATGACCTACAATATTAAAAAATATTATTGTTTGGTTTTATTTTCATATTTTACGTACCATGTTAAAATATGGTGACATTTTGAAGATTTTTTCCTGACAATGAATTTAACATTTTCGATTCTTTTGTCAAATTTCCGTGTAATTTCCTTGAGGATTCCATTTCCCCTAATAAAATGGAACTCCCTCCCTGAACTTAGTCACACCCCACAAGGAAATTTTCTAGAAAAAAACCAATAAAATAAATTGGAAACATACATTAAACATTTTTTAGCTACAAGTATTCCCAAAATACATACTCTGTAATTTTGAATAGGTGTCTAAAAAAGGATTCTCTTTGAGACAGTCATTGTCTAAATATACCTCTTTCATTTTATTTCATATTTTTAAATCATAGTTTTTTTATTAACACATAAAATATAATAAAACAATAATATTTCATATTATTAAATATTTTTTTGCTTACGACATAATATTTAGCAATATCCACCTTCATCAAAATGGAAATGAAATAATCGATCGTGGGTACAGCGGACTACTACCTCGCAAATAGGTGTAATTAATTTTCAATAATCACTTTTAAAGGATGTAAATAAGGATAAATTTAAAAAAAATATATGATCTTTATGAAGTTATTTTAATTATTTAATTATAATATCTCATATAACTGCTAACTTTTCATTTCATTTAAATTATGATAACATCACTCATGTGTACAACGGACTACTGCCTCATTAAATGATGTGATTGATTTATCATAAACCCATTACATGGAAAGTGATAAAGATCAAATTAATGATGATATATGGTATATATTACAATATATTTGTTCTAGAAAATTAAAATATATCTCACTTCCTTAACCCTTCACTCATTAATAGAATGATATAGTTGCTTGTGCTTACATATGACCTACTATCTATATAAAGTGATTCGATTATTATTCCATGTAAAAAATTAATCAATGATTATAATATATGTATTTATCATGAGAAAATATTTTATTTATAACATTTATATAATTCTAGATGTGTTTTATCTTTATACTATGCAGAAAACCAGAACATTCATGACAAACCATACATAAGAAACCAACGTAATTAACACCACAAACAATGAACAGAATAAAATATTATTAGAAAACTATTTTTAAATTGCTATAATAGGATCATATATGATATTAATATATATATATATTTTTTATAATATAAATTAATAAAATAATTAAAACCATTTTATATGAGGTAAAATCAAGTTCATCTAAAAGGAAACATATGGTGAGGGACTTTATCGTAATTTTCATTCATTAAGGCTTATTTTAATGTTATATACCTAAATTATTTTTTATTTTATATATAAAAAAATTTAAAAATAAATATAATTATTAATTAATAATTAATGATATTCTATGTTTCAATTTTAATTCATTCATCCAAGGGGATTTGACTTAAAAAATACCAATTGGTAATGAATTTCATAACTCAATTTCCATTAATATGGATATATTACTTCTTAGTTGTGTTTGATATTCTAGGATTGTGTGTGTAATAACTTTTTATTCTATTATGTTTTATTTATATTTGTTTTACGTCGATTATCATTCGATATACATAACTTATTCATTCATTAATTCTCATATTAAACATACGATCTTTGTGAGAGTTTTTTTACAATTTCATTATAATCTGGAATGTTTATGCTTGAATTTCTATTTAAGTAATTTATTTGATAATTATATATTAAACCCATTTAATTTAATTAAAATTTATTTATAAATTATGTTTTAAATTAATATGACCATTCTTACAATCATTGGTACTTCAAAACATTGATAAAATATTTATAAGAAAATTATAATTCATTTTTATCTTCGGTCAAAAATTACTTTTCTTTCACATCAATGTTATATAAAAATGTCTTAATATTTTTTAGCATTTTAAAAATTATTTTTTTGATAAATCATTACACAATTTTACTTTTTAAAAAAATATGAGAAGAATCTTTAGGTAATTTAAGAAAAATCCAATTTGGATTTTACTAAAAATATGAAATGAATATTTGTTTTAATGTATAAAGTATATAATTAATTTCCTACTATCATGATAACTGAATTTTTAAAAGTTCTTTTATAATATCAATTTTTATTTTCAATTAAATTTAATTTCAAAAAATTTATCAACATTTTTTTTAAACTATTTATCAAAGTAAAAAATATTATTTTACTTAAGAATGTTTTTAATGATATTTTTGTGGTATCTCTATTCATCAATGACATCAACCCTTTATTGTAAATATGATACACTATGGATATGTTGTATTTATATCATCCTTATTATTTATTTTAATGATTTGTGATAATTTTTTCTGAATAAAGTACTAACATTCACTTTCATGATTCATCTTTTGTACTCATTGACTTTTTGTTGAAACATTCACTCACTTATGATCGTTATACAATCAATTTATCTTAAATATCCATATTATTTTTATCATATGTATTAGTTTTTTCCTAAACCATATATAATTTTAATATGTGGTGTTTCTATTAAATATATATATTCTTTTAATCTTGGATATAATTTTTAACTAAAGTGTATACCTTTTTTAGATATGGTGTTTATATTAAATGTTTCTTAATTAATAGGAAAATATTGATAAATTTGTATTCTTCACTCAATATGGATATTTAGTCATAAGGAATATTGATTCAATAATTAATTAAATAACTCTATATGTGATTAATTATTTGGACCAAAAATTATGGGTGGTCCCCTAAATTATATAGCCACTCGATGCATTGATAGTCTCATGCAAAAAATCTGTAATCTAGCATTATATAGGTTTTACCTGTAGTTTTATACAATCTTGTGAAAGGACTTCATGGTAGATTAATGATGTTACTTATAAAATTATTTCCAATAATTAATCATTTAAATCATCTAGAATTCATTTTTTATTATCCATGGTATTTTCTATGTGTTATTATCTTTGGATGTATTTCATTTTCAGTTTATTTATTAAATGGAATCTGTTTTCATATATATTCCTTTCAATATTGATTATTCCTTATACAATTATGATAGATATTTTGTTGATTAAATGGAATGTTTTTTTATTTATTTACCTTTATATATTTATTATACTAATCAAATTTCTGAAATGGATTTTGTGTTTAATTATTTACATTTCTATGTTTATTTTTCTTATTAATTCATGATAGAATCTGTAGAACCTAACCCTTACTGATCATTTGAGCTCACCAATTTTTTTTCCTTGGAATATAGTGCATTTACTATGAATGATATTCAAGGATATTCTATTCATAATAATTATATTCTTAAAAAACAAATTATGTTATAACTTGTGCATTAAAATATAATATGGGAATTATGTATAAATCTAGTTTTCTATGACTAACAAAATATTCATTAGTTCAGGATATAATCACTTATATCAAGTTAATATATAATAACTAAGACACACAATCTATCCAAATATGGTTGGGGTCACTAAAAATCCCATTTTCCACCACGTTTCCATCAAATGGGAAATGAATATATCACTTGGGAATTTGTATAGACTATTACCCCCACATAGTGATATGATTCATTTTCTTCTCCATCCACATTTTGGGTTAGTATGATGGATTTCATGTTTTTATATTATATTTTTGACATAATTATTATTATTTAATTATAATATCTTATCTATCTTATTACCTTTCCAGTCATTAGAAACTATAGTGTCGCTCATGCATACATAGGCGATACAACCTCCACGAAGCAGTGTGATTTTGTTCATCAACATAGTATATAAATAATTCTAATATAATATATGATGAATATTTACAATACTTATGTTATTATTAAAATTATATAGATGAAAAACGATGACTAGTATCGAAGTATCATAACCATTGTCTTGAAAAATGCACAGAAAATGGAACAGTTTTGACCTGAATGTTCATTTTGATAATGAAATTTTTAATAAAATGATATTTGGAAATTATAAAATAATTATACATACTATATTGTTTCTTAATATAGTTATAGAATATATATATATATATAACAAATATTTATTTACAATACACGATATTTTAATGTGTGTGAAGAAATATGGGACTTAAGTAAGGGTTTATGTTACAATCTCATTTTCCAGGATTATTAATGAAAAATTTTCACTAAGGTAAATTATATGGATATTATCCTTTTAAAACCATCTATTATTATTATCCTCTATTTATTCCTTTAATATTTATGTATTATTACTATTTCCACTCTTTGGTACTTAAGAGTATTGAAAAAATGTTTTTAAATTAAATTCAGCCCTATTTCCTATTTAGTCATTAAATATTTTATTCCATATCCATACTCATGAAAATTGTTTTAATGAATTTTTTAAAATACCTCAAATGTTATAAAAATTGAATTTTATTACCTTTGATTTTATTTTATAAAATTAAATAGAATATTTTAAAAGATATATTTTCCGAATAAGTTGTTTTTGAATTTTTACAAAAGTTTGAAATGGATGTTATAAATTAACATATACATTTTATAAAAAATTCATGTTTTCAAGCCCATTATTTTATATGAATATTCCAATAAAATTTTAAATGCTTATTTTCAATGAAAACTACTTTCTCATTTTTTAGAAATTTTACGATAAACTTTTATCAAAATAAAAGGATATTTTCTTAATGTTTTAAAAAAAGGATTGAATGTTATTTTAATGATATTTTAATTATATTTCAATATCTTTTATTGATTTATATGATTATCTGGGTATAATATTTTATGATACCATCCACAATCTTTCTATAGAGGAATTTTGATGATGATCATTTTTATATGATTCTATGTTACTTGTTTCTTTTACTTGGGTGAATTAAGTTATGATGAATCCTTTATGAGACCCATTTCATTTTCATGGGTTATTCTATAATGAAATGATGAAATTTTTATAAAACCCATTTTATTTTCATATGTTATGATATAATGATTTTATGATTTTTTTATGAACATGTTCTATACATATGTATAGTTTTAATTATGTTATGAGTGGACCTAGAATTATATAGTTCACCAATGAATTAGGAAAAGAATGATATCTCATTAGATAATATAGAATGGAATGGGGAGTGATACAAGTTCAGTAAGGGAATCTTTCCAGTATGATAGTCTTTAGAGTAAATAATATCAAAGGAAATAATAGAATAGGGTGTCAACCCAACTGTTATTATTGTATTTGAAGTGATCCTTGAGAATCGTAATTATTTTATATTCTTATATATATTCCATAAATCTATTTATTATTCATTTTATTTGTTCTCATGGATCATGACCATTTAATGATGATTCCACACTTTTATGTCTTATAAAATGTTTTATGAAAAATACACACACTGTGATTAATGATAAAATATCATTGAATGGTTTTGAATGACATTATTAAGTTATAATAGCGTTATGAAACCCTTAATATTGTCTTTTATTCTATTATGATCATTAATTGATATATCTAATGTTTTCCCTTACTGATAATCTGAGATCACATTTATTATATTTACCTTCATTGGGTTATGATGAAAGGTTTGAAGTAGGGTATGTATATTGAGTGTACAATGTGAGAATAATTTTTTTGGACATTTTGAATATATTTCATTAAATAATATGATTATGTATCTAGTCTCTAATGAAACTAAAACATTTGATTTTTGGGGATGTATTATTTTGAGATGCATTGAATATGAATCTAAAATTATGAAATACATAAATATGAAATGCTCATGTCACTTTAGTCACACTAGAGAACAATTATTTAAAGGTAAAGGAAAGGAAATACATTGGAGGTGAATAATATTTTCTCAAAACATGATTCTACATCTTGTGATGAATAGAGTAAAATATAGTAAGATAACTCTTATAATCAATTAGATATATCCTTTATTAAAAAACATTCCAAATATTCCATTATAAAAGAATAATAATATTTGAGTGTTGATGAAGAAATAAGTGATGAGGAGATAGAAAAAGAGTTTCAACATATAGTTTATCTCATTTTGTGATTTAATGAAGATATGATACTTAAATGAGAAAATAATGAATTCGAATACATATAATGATTCATTAAGGAAAACCCTTGATGATTCAAAATCTATAGACATTGCATATATGAAAATAGAGTTCAAATGAAAGATGATATGTCTCATATAAATTCCTAAATAAATATTAAAAACTATTCAAATTTCCACTAAAAATATTTTTCTAGGAATGCAGTGAATGATCTTGAGGAAATTCATCTAGAAACATAAAAGTATTTCAAAAAAACAAAAGTCATGGAGATCAAAAATTCAGTGACTGAGACTAGTAAAATCTCCAAAACTGTGTATATGATTGTTGATACTACTAGGAAGTATTTCAGTTATCCTATGGTAATACGAAAAATTTTATTGTACACTAAGGGTTCTAATTCCAATGGTATTAGGAGTGATAAGGAAAATAAGAAGGTGGTTATTTCACATAAAAAATAATGCATACCCACATAAATTATTGATAATGGTTATGGAAATTATTATGGTTAATTGGTATATAAGTAAAACTATATTGATTATATTCCTAAGAGAAATTTCATGGTAAATTAAAAGTCTCCTACACATGAGTAGGTTAAAAAGAAGAAACTTATATCACCTCAGAGGTAAAACTGAAAATTAAATTTTTAATAACCAATTTTCTAGTTTATGAGAATTTGTGTTGATGGAATATGTAAGTTTTGTGTAATTTATATGTACAAATCCTATGTGATTTTTAATAAAAATGAATTTACCTAAACTAAGATATAAAACGTTTTATGGGGGACTAAATTTGAATCACCAAGAATTAAAGCAAGACAACATCCAAAAAAGGATATAAAATTTAAAAAATCCATTTATCTTCATGAGGATACATATGGGAAGTTTGATCAACATAGAAACACCTACTTGAAATATTTCACTATGATATTGGATATTTGGAAGAAAATTGATGGTTCTAAAAAAATTTTGTGGGATAATCAAGGGCATTAAATTCTGGTCAAGGTGTATTATAATGGTGAAAAGGGGAGAAGTTTTGGAAACATAATAATGGTTTGTATTTGTTTTTTTACAATAATACCAATATATGGAAATATATCCAATTATATAATTGAAAAACTTTAACTTCTATAAAAAATGTATTACAAAATGTGGATGGAGTTGGATACATCAAGATTAGTAAGAATAAATTTAGTGAGGTTCAATTTTTAGATGGGTTGAGGTAAAATATCCATATTTTTTAAATTCTTTTGATAATTGGGATAATGTGGTGATTTAAAATAGTTAATCATTCATAAATATTTTGAATGATCAAAAAATTTCATTTAATGGGATGTAAAAATATCGCAACCTCTGTTATATTTCGAATAACCAAAATATATATTGCATTAGCATGCTGGAGAAGAACCGGCATTGGAATAGGTTATTTAGCCTTTTGGGGTAGAGTAATGTATATGATATTCTAAATATTTATGTTTGTATAAATCCACTAAATCTATATTTTGAAATATTAATCACATTTTTTAACATTCATAAGGGAAAATGGTTAATAATACATATAGTCTTGTAGAAATCAAAATGAAGAAACCTCTTGATTTGGTACACATTATTGAGTGGAAAAAAACATTAACATCAACCAATGAAGATGAGTATTTCCATAATTTTTTTGGTGAATTCACTCATATTAATTATATATACTATGTATTGAATAGATAAATAACTCTTGGGGAGTTAAACCACTTTCAGTGAATTACCATGAATCAAATAGGGTATGTCACTAAAGAATTTAAATCCAATAATTGATCTGTTGAAACTACATTTTGTGTTATATTTGTTCAATTATATGAAGTGAAAAAAATAAATTTTCAAATAATTTCAATATTTTTAAAAATATAAAACATTGAATAAATTGTTTTACATTATGTAAATATACTAAAGATAGAAAAAAACATGAATATTGATTAAAGATGGCGATGGTGAGGTGTTAATTATAAATGGATAGAAATTCCAAGATTTCCTTTTGAAAAATTTCCTAATAAGGTGTTAATATATTCTAAATATTTTAGTTTTGGATAAAATGTAATGGATTATTTTTTGGGTATATTGGTTTAAGTCGTTGCCTTGGGAGAAATATTGGTTTGAATGTTAATTGAAAATTATTACTTAAAATAATTGGTAAATCATATTATTATTGAATATAAAATTTATTTTAAGATTACAGTTATATATTTAATTTAAAACTGATAATTTTATAGTGTTATGATGAAGGATACTTAATATTTCCATCCTCATGCATCGGATGATGTCTTCCAAAGCTATTAGTTGGTCATAAGTTATATACATCAATAATTGAAATCAAGTCATTTATAATTATTCTTAATGTCTATATGTTAATCAAAAAAATAATTGTTTTATAATGTTTTACATATTTTTCAATACAACAATATTGATGTGTTAATTGTAGAAAGAGTTTATAGTGCATGTGATTCATTTTAATATATTTAATTATTAATACTTAAATAATATTCAAACACACATTTCTTGTGAGGTGAAGAAGTTTGGAGACTATTTTAGATGGTAATTAAACTAGTTTTTAGTGATAATATGTCATGGAAATATTTTATGATGTAATTTTTTGAAGGATGAACCATCACACTATATATTTTGTTATTTTAGTGTAACAGTTTATTAAAAACGAGGTTTTTTTCTATAAAATAGATATTACACCTTAAGGGACACCAAATAAATTTTTTGGTGGTCCTGCCTATTTTAAGGAATCCATTCAATTAGAAATTTTTTATGATACAAAGAAGGCCAAGATTATTTTTTATATCTCAAGAATATTAAGGACCTATATGAAATAAAGAATTACTATGTCACAATGGCTATTCAATGTGGTTATAATTATATATAGTATAACCATTACATAAAGTATTAAAGCATATTTATTTTTCTATTATTGGAATTTGGAATGATCATAAATTGCAATTGATATACCACCTGATAAATGGTAATCTCACCTTACAAGATTTTTTTCATGATGCAAAATATTTATGTTCATTTTTACATTCCAATATTCTTTGGAAGATATCTATTTTACAGTACCACATCACGTGTAAAAGATGTTAAAAAGTTCAAAAATAACTATTGTGAACTAATAAGATATGACACAAAGAAGTATTTTATGCTAGGAAAAAGGAAAACTTGTTTATTTTAAGATCATTTATTAATAGGCTTCATCTAAGAGGTTTGGTGGTTATTTAATCTTATAATAACAACCAATTTGAATTTTATGCTGAATATTTAATAGAATATAATCCATGAGATGTGTTTAATGTAGATTGTTTAAATTTTATTTTCAATTTCAATTTTAATCTAAAATAATTGGTTTGATTTTGTGTATGAATTATCTATATCAGAGAGAAAAGAATAGGAATGTAAAAAAAATTCATATGAATTGAATTATATGATACATAGATTTTACCATGAATAAGATAAAATTGACTTTTTTATTCTCATAAGGATAGATAATGAGTGGAAGAAAGTGTAGGAGAATCAATTTATTATTGTTTGGACCCTAAACCAGTGTATTCTTGTTTGAACACTCGAACCATTGAGCCCTTTTTCAAGAGATAAGATGACTATGAAAACCTCAATCAGGACTGAAATAGGAAAGGGGATAGTGATCAGTGCCGAGTAGGAATATCCCACCCATGTGAGGAATTATCCTAATTACTTCTATGCACACACATATCTCAAATCTCTTAAAATCATGAATGAAACTCACAAATGATACCATTGAAATAATACATCTATAATCCCATAACAAGAGTATGATATAGGTAATAAAATTGATAAAATGGTATAAATGAAATCCTACCAAAAACTACAGAGAGTCCAACCTTCTAAGATGTAGGGTACTACTCTTAATCTCTACACTAATAAGAACCTCAGTCTGTCTAGCCCAATATTTTACTCAACCCACTCATGGTCCCCTTAAGAATCCATCAAAATGCACATTGTTTTCATAAGACATGACTTGTTTAGGAAGTGTCCATCATAGGGTGAGTATAACAGTACCTAGTATGACACCCAAAAATAACCAAAAACAAATAATCAAGTGTAGTCTTCTTAAATACACAAGTATGTTAATTAGGATTTGAGACACCCTAACAATGAATAATAAATTCAGATATAATCATAACAGAAAACAAGTCTCAAGTGGGGTTAATGAATACTTATATCCATTAGAATAAACTTGATACTTAAAAGTAACACTCATCTGGGAGAATCCACTCCATGATGCATGCTATCACTGGTGATGCTCATAAATAAACCATTATCATGATGCCCCACTAAATAAGTACTTGAAAGATCTCCAATGATCATGATGTCTAGATAGAGGATCACAACTAGGACTATATGGGGTTCTACTAACCCTATTGGATCGAAATGGTAAATAGAAGATTTAAACCCTATGCATTTTGGTCATTCTAATTCCATGATCCCCAGATAGGAAAGATATGATATAGGATTCCCACCCCTAACTACATAAAGGTATACCATGAAATCTATCCATAACATAACCTGTATAGAGGATCAAAATTAAATATCGATTATATAAAGTTATACTATACCCTCATAGGGTTAAAACAATAAATAACAGTCAACTAAACAGGTTATATAAGGGATATATGGGGATATCAATACTATATCATACCGAGTAAACAGTTATTATAATGGGTGCATGGAATGTACCTTTACTCCTGGACCTATGCATGTAAGTTCACATTATATGATGTGTTTGTTGGTATAAACCTGATTTTTCCCACATACACCTTTCAATGATTGTGTAACACTAGTCATTCTAATGTACTTGGTCATTTCTAAGTATTGGTTGTTGTCCACTTACTCTACTCATGCTCATGTTCCTAGTCGTGTATTTTCTCGTGTACTCACAGAGTACACATCATGCCATTGTAATGGGTCACACGGTGTGTGAAATGTTTCAAATTGTGTGGGATAATTTATTTGACATGGAAACCCTAGAACCACATCCAAATACTCACATGGAGTGTGTCATTTTTCATACACACCATCTAATGTAGGATTTTCCATAATCATTTGGTTATTCTACAGGACTTACTTTCTCTTACCACTCCCACAAATCATGATTTAGTATTATGGATCAAGGGTTGAAAAGCTCTTACATTGACTCTTTCTAAAATCCACACTTTGATATTTTCAAAGAACAAACACCGCCATAAGAAAAAAATCTAGAAGAACTGAAATTATTAATCTGATCAGAACCACCTATGATCATCCTCTATCATCACAACTCAATTTCACCCTCAATCAGAAACTTCACCCGCGACATCAATCTATTGTACTGAAAAATAGTCAGGCATTTAATGAATATCATTTATTATTTTAACTAATATCTTAAGAAAATGATATTGATGAACATGAATAGAAATGGGGATAAATTAACAAATCAAAAATCTTTAATGAACCTCATTCATGTTTGGGTTATCCTCGATTTATTTTCATTAGAATGAATAATGAATACTAATATCAACAAATCAATTCTGAAATCCAAAGATGAAATAAACAAAAACCAACAACCATGATCAACTCATAAATCAAATTATTGGAATAATTGGATTTATTTCATTGTGTGATAATAAAAGGGTAAATAAAGTACTAAATATATCACTCTCGCTTGGGTTATTATCGATCACTGATGAAGAACACATTTGTGTTATCATTATTAAAAAGTTATTCTAATTCCACTGGTGATAACAATCCTTGATAAATTTACATTATCCATGAATTACTATAATTATCTCTCTCTAAATTATCAGGGTTATGCATCTTACCCTTATAATTGGACATAACAACATATGTATATAATTCAATTAGTTCTTCGCATCAAAACATAATTAAAAAAATAATTTTTTTTATAGATTTTATTGATTTCACCCAATAAACAAATTTATGAAAACAACTCATTCCTAAAAATAGTGTTTCATGCCTTGGGTAAAACATATGTTCTGGACTCAATTGTGATAAAATATATCCCATTTGAGTCCCTCTTTGGGATTTATTCCACTATTTTAGGAAAAATGTTCAAACATTATATTAATATATTTTATATTTTTATAATATAGACATCTGGATCATTGGCCAATAGAATATTACATCTTCTCAGTGCCTAGATATTAAAATATAGTAAGATATATTTTAAAGACTTACAAGAAAAAATAGATACGTTAGATAATCACTTCCATAGGGATTTTCATCCTAAAAAACAAAAAAGTCTACTCAAAATGATGTTGGAACGGAGCTCACATATGGGTGTCATAATCCCATGTGTTGTCCTAATGTTCCTTGTGCTTCCACCATACATGAACCATGGGAATCACATTCCTTTGAATGATTTTATCCTACTGATCCTCAATATATATTAGTTACTATGAAAATGCAGTCATATCCTTAATTAATATCTCACCAAAATTAATAACATGTGATGGGTCATTCACATAGCTCCTTAGTTTCGATGCATGGAAGATGACATGTTCTCATAATAACTATAGTGGTATGTCCAATGAATATGCCACCTCACCGACACTATAAAATATCTGGAAATGGATATTGAAGTTTTGAGATAAAATTACCCCTCATTAAAATATCAATAATCCATATCAAGCTAAGACCCTTATGAATGCATGGTCTCCCTCCTCAAACACTAAATTCCACCATCAACTATTTTCATATGACTCAAAATTTATTTTTTCTATCCTCATCCACTCCTAGACTATATTCACTTTCACTATCATAAATCGCACCAACTCTATTCCCATGAGTGTTGACTCACCTGGATCAGTCCAATATATTGTTGACATATCGGGTCATCTATACAAAGCCATGAATGGTTACATAGAGATGGTGGAATGGTAGTTTTATTGTATTAATACTACATCAAGGGTTGGTTTTCCTCCTAACTATTTCCAATATCAAATATAAAAGCACATAGTATGTCCTTGAGAACATAAATGGTCCACTCAGTCTAGTCATATGTCTGGGGGTGAAACATCATGTTCAAATTCAACTAAGTCTCAAAGGCCTCCTATAATCCTCTCTATAATCATGATGTTAAGTTAGAATCATCATATAGAATTAAGTACATAAATATACCACTCCTTCCACTCTATCACATCAAGGGGTTGAGATTAACCTATTAAAACTAGGTTCTTAGCCATCACATGCTGAAAATGATTCCTCTATAGACAAACTACGAAACAAATTTCTTCATCCTTGGCCACCATAACTGGCCTTGAAAGTCTTGGTGAATATTTTCTACACTATAATGTTCCAATAAGTTGTATGTATGAAAATCCCTCATCACCTACCCAGGAAATGTCACTAGAACTATCATCTTCCACCTAAAAATGATTATGTGCTACCAAACTTTAAAAAATCCTTCAGGGACACATCCAATGGATATCTAATCATGTAAGGTCTCACAGTTGGTATATCCATGGTGATCCTCTCTAACATGATCTATAATTGGTCGGGTAACACCCAATGACTATGTATATATATAACTACCCTTTTCTACAATATAATACTACAATGATGCTAGCTTCTCCAAGGCATCAGCGATCAACTATGAACGACTTCTCATACTGAGAGAATTTACTACTATATTTATCTTCCCATGATGTTGAACTATATATAATCTATAGTCACATAGGAAGTCCATAAATCAACTCTACCTCGTGTTATGGTCCTTATAATATAATCCATTCTGGACACTCTTATGCTCATACTTGATGATAAATCACTCACCCATAAGGTACTGTCACTAAATATTTAAAATGAAGAATACTTATTCAAACTATAGATCATTGGTTTAATAGTTCTGCTCATGTGTTCTCAACATTAAAGACACAAAGGCAATCAATGTATGCATTTTAATTAAAACACAATCATATTTATCACTTTTGGTATGGCATAACACTACTTACTCGACACCCTCATCTAGAAATGTTGGGATGGCATCACTCATTAATCTCTACTGCAACTCATGAAATGATTTCTACCTCCTTTCCATCCACGTGAAGGGTTTCATATTTTTGGTCAAACAATTCAAGGGAGATGATATCATAGAGAAATGAGGCATGAATCTAAAATGTTAACCTGGAAACCCAAGGAATATTTGTTCCTTGATCATGTATTGGGTGGGTCCCAAGTTAACATTGTCTAAATCATCACTAGGTCCACTTCCACACTTTGAATTAAGATGAAATGTCCCAGAAAGTGGACCTCATAAATCAATAAGTGATACTTCAATATGTTCCTATAATTATAGTTCTATCACGGTATGTTTAGGACTATCCTCAACTACATCGCATACTCCTCCTCAGACACCGAGTACACTAGGATAGAATCGATGAGGACCACTAAAAACCATTATAATAAAGGATTAATGATTTGGTTCATGATTCCCAAGAAAAATACTGGGTTTATTTTCATGACGATAAGTATCACCGAGTACTCATAGTGACTATACTGACATTGGAAGGTTTTATTTGATATATCCCCATTATGTACTCAAAGAAGGTGATAACTTAGACTAAGGTCAATCTTTGATAACCATCTCCACCCTCTCAAATAATCGCAGAAGTCATCAATTAAAGGTAGTGGATAATTATTATTCATGGTCACTTGGTTTAGGTTTTTGTAATATTCACACAACCTCGTGATCTTGTCTTCCTTCTTGGAGAACAAGACTAAGGATGCTTAGAGTGACACACGGGGTCTAATAGATCCCTTTATCTAAAAGTCCTATAATAGGAGCATAAACTAATTTATCTCTAAGGTAGATATATGATATTATAGAATATATACCAAGGGATACCGTAAGTGAAATTCAATGCATAATTCTATCTTTTTGGGGGTAACCTTGGATCATCCTCAATAATGATGTCTGCATACTTAACCACCACTACAAGAAGCTAAAATCCCATAGCATCCCCTACTCCAAGGAAAATACTATAGAAATTATGATTAATTAGTTTTATCATCATATGAATGATTCCATACAACTCTCTAGGGGTTTCCTTCTAACCAAAAATGGAAAACCTCATTTCATCATTGTAGACACACTGCAACTTTCACATAAAATATACTATCTTGGAATGAATTAAGGATAGCCATTCCATACATATAATTTCATTTATGGATTATTTTTTTCTAAAAATATGTCTCGTATGAGGCTATTTCCTCCAATAAATTTTCCAAATAGTTGGTAGAAGTGTGTGATCGTTGATTCACCTCTGATAAGAGTCTCCAACTACAATGGCCAAGTCGAGAGTTCAATCGGAATATCTAAGCCTCAAACCTAGCATGTGGAAAGAAAATAGTGGCTTAAACATGAGTTTATTAAAACTATAGATATAGTGTAGAATACCTTGATCATACCTAAAATAATATCAAGAGTCTTAGGGTCATAGGTCTCCACTTCTCTCAGCTATCCTCATCCCTAACAACTAGCTCCTTGATCCTAGAACGGACCACCTAGGAGTAGTAGTGGAAACATGTCAAACTGTATGCCACCTCCTACTACTATACTTTCTCCTCTACCACATACATAAGCCTATATACATCCTTACTCCGGATGTCCCTATCTAGGTGTTCAATCTACCGTCTCTCTGTTATATGTATGATGGGTTAGCCAATCTTGAGAAATATGTCCCCAGCCATCACATGTGAAGAATCACCTATCTCTATACTAAATTGATTCTTTATGGGATCCATGAACCACAAATCCTCTAAATATGGATCACCTATTGAAGAATCCTAAGAAGTTGGATCCTTGATACTACCATCAGCTTCAAACTACCAATGTCTCAACTATTGGGTTTCCACAAGCAGCTCCCATTGTTGGCTTCTTCTCTTCCAAGAAGCTCTCCACAACTAATTCCAAATCAAGAACTCCAGCATCGGTAGGAATGAAAATAGCCTCACAATATCTGTAATATATCATGATTTGAAATTATTTATGGTCTATCCACTAAATAAAAAAGACCTAACCATATCTAAATAGTATCATGAAAGGTTATTGAACCTCCTCGAGTACTCAACCATGGTGATATATCCCTTATTTAACTACAGAATATCTTTTTTTCATATAAATAAAAAAAATTCTATATATAACTAATACATAAAAATATGAAAAAAATTTGACCTGGAAATATCCTTAATGTCATTTGAATAACTCACACAACTCCACCATCACCCATTAGTGCCCTGAAAAAGACTCATTGCTATGACCGCCATCTTGTCTATAGGTTTTATCAAATGGATAAAAAATTAGGTGATTTACAATATAATATCCTTAGCTGCATGGGGGTATAGATCATCTTAAAAACTAGGAGGTAACTACCTATGAATCTTATATAGGGTGTTATGCTATGCACAACATCGACTGCAACTACTGGTGAAATGTTCTTCTCAATGGGTGGTAGTAGAACTAGAAAACCACATGATGGTACCACCTCATATATAGGACCATGTACTAAATTCTTGTCATTCATTGGATCATACATGGGATAATGCAATGGAATATTGGATGGATTATATCACAGAGGTATCCTAAAATAAACATGATTCACCAAGGTTGATTACTGTATCTGTGGAGATAACTTAAGAATTACATGAAATCCACAACCATTCCTATATGACTCATGCACCAATTGTTTACATATAACAAGTTCATATGTATACTGAGTCGACAAGAAGGTTTTCAATGTCCTAGTGGATGTATATTTGGATTCCACACCAACACTAGACACCCTTCCAAGAAATTTGAGCTCAAACCACTTTAACGATGCTACCATAAATCCCAAACCAAACCCCATAGATGTACAATCTCCAAACTCTATACCTAAGGTTAAACAAAATTCATTGATACCACTCTATAATGACTTAAAGAACTGTGTCCCTCCTTTATAGTGATAATACGAGTGTGATAAACTCAATCCCACCTCCAATAGGTCATGTTCTAGAGAACAGTGAGGAGTAGGCATATCCCACACTTGGGAGGCATTATACAATTACATATATTCACACACACATTTCCAATATCATACAACATTTTAAGTAAATCAGGGCTCATACCAATGCATGCATATGTTTATAATCCCACAACCAGAGTATGAAAGAAGTACTAAAAGCAATAAAAGGGTCCAAATACAATCCCTCCAAAAACTATAAAGAGTTCAACCTATTCTAAAGGATGGAACTAATGTAACATGAAACACTAGGAAGAAAGTAGTTATATCTAAACTATTTCTATGATTTTCCTTCTCCCGGTCCTCCCTTTACTCCATCAAATGGGATGTTGTCTACATAAGGAATGTCTCATTTGTGTTGATCCCATGTAGTGATGATTATAAAAATACCCAATTGGACACCACAAAATAACCAAACCTAATGTATCAAGAGTAGTCCACTCAAATACGTAGGTATATCAATAATGATATGAAACATAGTGATAATCAATAATCAACCACGTTATACTCATAATAAACAAATAATATCATGTGGACTCAACCAATATTCTCAACCATAGGAATATACTCAAAACATCAAGGTAATTCTCATCTAAGAGAATACACTCCATGAGTAATGGTATCATAGATGACACGCATCCAAGAGGTCATGATCATCAGGACTTGACAAAGAATTAATCATTGGATCTATGAAGATCATGCTACACAGATAGGGGATCAAACCTAGGACTATTTGGGGATTCCAAACAACCTACTAGATAAAAAATATAGTTAGGGGATTGATGCTCTATGTATGGTGTTCATGTAGATACCTTAAACCGCACATACGTATAATATGATATCGGATTCCCCCCTCATGACTCATAGAGGGATACCAATAACTATATCATAAATAAAACCCATAGTGGGTATCATAATCCTTTAGTAAGGACATAATGATGCCCCATAACCTCAGAAGGGTAGACCAAGGAATCACACTCAACTAAACCAAGTACATAATTAAGATAAAACGTTATCCAATATATCTTTTAGGGTGTACATGATGTGTACCTCTAATACCATACCTTTCTGCATTTGTTCTCGTATTCCTTTACTCATACCCATGTACACCTATCCATGATCATATACACCACACTATGTCTATATACCACAAGTCACACTTTTTTAGTTTTCCTTCTTTGAGTATAGGGTCATGATCAAGTAATCGACCTATTCATATGTGCCTAGCCATGTATGTTCCCATATACTCTTGGACTATATGACAATCCACCATAATAGGGTCACATGTCATGTTAATCATGTAACATGATGTGTAGTATTTTATTTTACATGGAAACCCTAAAACCACATCCATGTTCCCTCATAGTGTGTGTTCTGTAGGGTAAACACCATGTGATGATGGATTTTACAGAATCTCTTAGTTCTTTTACATTTCTTCTAATTTCATGACCACCAACAAAAATCATGCTCAAGTATTGCAGATTCAGGGTTGACTAGCCTTTCTTTCACTACTCTATATTATCTGGCCTTTGAATCACTCAAAACTCAATGACTTCAGTATTTTACTATCATTGCAAACATCAAACATAGAATATTGGAAATAATTAGTCTTATCTAATCCACTTAATATAATTATTCAATTTCACACCTTGATCACTCCCTCAATCACAAACTATTCTGATTGTTTCAATACATTTCACCAAAGAACAGTTTTTTAATGATCAAAAGTTGAGTATTCATCAAACTCTCGTCCTATGAAAATGGTAGTGATGAATGTGTGAAAAAAAGAGGGGGAAATGAAAAAATGACAAACTTTGAATAAACCTTGGATATTTCCAGTTTCACATAAATTCATTACCATTAGAATGAAAAATAAAGATTAATTTCAGAACTGAATTCCAAAATCCTAGGAATAAATAAACCTAAACCCATAAACAAGATCAACCAGAGAATAAAATTGTTTGAATAATTTATTCATGCTCAACACAAGATAATCTACAGTAATTTAATTCTCTATATCATATTAAGATCTATCATTTAAAAATATTGGATCTTATTCACGCTCATTGGAATGATCTGTGAATTATTTTGGAATAAATGATCCTTAATCTATTGTCATTCGCTAAGCCTTCTTCCAATGCTATCCCTCTCTTAATTATCTGGGATATTTGAATAACCATGCGAATTGTCCATAAAAACATATTTATATAAGTTAATTAGGTTATTACAACAAAACATAATAAAATAAATATGATTATTTACTTATTTTATTGTTTTTACCATGGAACAACATTATCAAACACCAATATCTGACAAATATTATGTCACTCCTAGGGTAAAACCCACGTTCAGGACTCAACGGTGGTCTCAAATTTATCAGTTGAGTCCCTATTCAAGAGTTATTCCACTGTTTTGTTAAAAACATTCTTGTGTGATATTAATATATTTAATATTTTTATAATACCAACACTGGGCTCACTAGGCCTCACAATCATGTGTCATCTTAGTGATTGGTTCTAAAATTATTTTTAGATATATCCTAATGAATTACATGAAAAAAGATGTTATTGTAATGTAGAATTGTTTGTGTTGTGAATAAGAATTATGATAAATTATTGTAATAAATTAATTCATTGTTTTTTATTTTAAAGAGAAATATGAATGTGTGTGTATGAATATATACACTCAAATAGTAGGACTTCAAGTGGATAGGTAGCTTCAGTTGATGGTATTTTTAGGTTGGCATCACTGTAGGTCGGGAGTATGTCAATGGCTCCAACATCGGGTGGGGGTGGTCAGGCTAGACAATAGAGGATCTAGATGTTGTGGGGGTGATCTGGGTGGAAATAGGGATGCAAGGTCATATTCGGGTTAGTAGTAACAGGCAGTCGATAGGGGGAATTTTCGCTCAAGATTATGGGATCGCACAATAGTGGGTTTTGGGACAGGTGAAGGAGGCACGGCATGCAGCGGGCTTCATGGATCTGGATCCATTACCAGGAGAGCCCGAATGATGATCATGTGGTAGTTATTAGTGTTTTCCAATGTGTGTTGAGCCTTTGGGTTTACTTTAATGGGCTTTGTGGGAATGGTATTTTGGGCCACTCATATATATGGTTGCACATCTCTAGGCCTTTAGTATGGTAATGCGTTCTCTCTTAACCCAATCCAAAAGGGATCTCTCTTTATTTTTCTTTATCTTTTTAATAATGGGGATAGTCCCATCCTGTTTTAGTTTGGAAAGTGTTTTTATATATATTTGTATAAAAAATATGTGGGATTCTTTTTGTACTATTGTGAAAGTAAAAAAATGAGAAGAATAAGAAGTTAAAGGAATAACATATAATTCTAAAAGAGATATAAACTGGGGGTATGGATCTTTAATTTTTACCCATATTGAAACATTGTCAGGTATAAGATGTATCAGATTACATGATGCACCAAACAAGTGAGTTATAGGAACACTCTACAATTATAGGATACTATAATGTAAATCATACATGATGAATCTATTTGGTTATGTGATATTAGAGGAATCCAATTCACACCAAGGAATATATTTCTCATACTAAGAGGTGAACCTTATAAATTGGTGTGCCTCTTGTTACTGAGTGTTCAGTTATGTAGTAAGAACTATGTAAAGTGATAAGAGAGGACAACTGTGGTCCTTTCACCTTTAAAAGAGTTAAATGGAAAATAAAACAGATTTATAGTTAGAAGTGTAAATTGGATTTAAAATTAGTAAGAATGATTCACCCCATATTGTGGTTCATATAATAACTAGTCTCATTAATTATCGTCATATTCTAATTAACCTATGATTAGATTCACATATATTGATGTTTTTATTTTTTGAAGGTTTTGAAGTTTCTTTAATAATTCATAATTATATGTAGTTTGGTGTAGAATTATCTCTTTTATATCTAAATGAAATTTCTACCAGGACCAGGATGAGTAGGATAAATAAATAGAATAAGAATATAAGGTTGTTATATTTTTTATCAAAATAATAATAATTTTCACATTCTATGATGATAAATAAATTATATCTATAATAAATGGAGAGGAATAGGTGGTTCGGTGTACCGCCAAAGTATTTGAAAAATATTCCACCTAAATAGAATAAAATAAAGTCATATACTCATGAGGTGCGTGAGAATTTTTAGTGGAAATTATACATAAACCAAGTGTAAGTGATTATATATTTTCTAATTCACAACATATATCCTCTCTAAAAAAATAAAATATATTTTTTATTGTTTTAATGAAGAAATAGTTCCTTTTATTTGTGGTATTTTTAGTAGTCATGAGGAAGATATCACACAACTTGAAGGTTAGGTAGATAACATAGATGAAAACCTAAGAGAAATGGCTCTAAATTTCATAAAGTACTCTAAATAATTTACTATTGAAGAATATGAATGTAGGGAGATTACATAGTGATTCTCAAAATTTAAATAAGTGTGGTTTAACGTAATATGAAAAAATGATATGGCCACTAAATAATATGAGAATAAGATCCATGATTTTGAAGTCAGTCTAAAATTTTCATTAATGTTAATAATGTATAATTAGATCTCAAATATAACTGGATCAAGAAGATTGAATCATTTTAAAAAAATATAAATATTACTTATAAATAAGTATATATATTTTAAAAGGATTTTAAATGTAGGATAAAGTTAATTTAGGATGAAGGGAATATTATCAATGGGAAGAATATTGTGCTCGAGGCTACATTAGAAAATATTGAAAGTTATCAAGTTATGTCTTCACAAGTAGTTTAGGAAATATATGTTGTTTCCATAAATCATTATAAATTTGATTATTCTATAAAAAGACCTCTATGAAGTGGTAATAATATTATTAAATCATCAAATAATTTTTTTTTTCAAGGTTCCATGATGAAATAAGTACCACCCATATCTAATTTTTTGGATTGTACTGAATATTTTTCCCTGGAAAGTATAGGCTTAAAATATAAACATTTAAAATTATGGATGAGAAAAAGTTGTGGGAATATTTCCATCATTGATATGGTTGATATAGGATTTTATTTTATTTTTGGATGTCTAATAATATATTAACCATTACTTGAGAAATCTCAAAAATAGCATGGTCACAAATCTAGAAATTCCAAAAATATGATGTTTTGGAGAGAAGATTTGGGTTTGTTGGATGTTATTGGTTGTATAATATATTGGGGTATAAAGTATCTTATAGTTGGTATAATCCAAAAATCTAAAAGGTTAATAAAATATATATTTAAAGTGATGAATGAAAGAGAAGATGCAATATCCATAGATTCATAAGAACCTATCTACCTAAAACAAGTTTTAGATGATTGGATATATTCTTGGGGTGTACAATGATGGTAGTCATAATAGTTTGTATTTATTACCTTTTCAAGTATCAAATTTAATCTCATTGATAAATCCACTTGAGAAAAATAAAATTTATCCTAGTGTAAGATTCTGAAGAAGGTTATAAATCAAATTATTCCCAAGAAGATTCAGAAGATGGATTGTTTTCCATAGAAAACAATAATAAGGAAAAATTTATCCAATCAATGTCTAATAAGATTAAAAGAAGTTTATCATATAATAAAATAATGATGATAAAGGAAATCACAAGATTCTATTTTTATTATCCAAACACAATACTAATGTTCCCATTTATGTTTTATCTTTTTTGTGAGTATATTTAAAGAGAGTAATAAATATGGAAGTGGTTCGAGAAAATACAGTTCCAAAAGATAATAAGAATAAATTTTACATGAATAATTCAAATTTCATGAGTGGTTTTCTACAAATGATAACTCTTGTGTTAAATAATTCTTATGTAGGATTTTCAATGAAGCTAAACACAATGTAAATTGTAATTTAACAATTATTATAACATAACAAGAATCATTAAAAATAATTTGATCTAAATTATTTATGAAGGACGATATATTACACAGTGAATAAATTGATGTGATGAGATACATGTGACCTCAAACAAATATAGTTCTAAAAAAAATGTGGATGGATGAATAATGGAACAACATGGTTGGGAAAATAATTTCAACCTTGCTTCTTACATTGAGAAATAATAAGATATAATTTATTCCCTTAGCCTTTTGTGTGTGTTATATGTTATTAAATAATAGTTAATTAAATTTGAATCAATTTCTTAGGGTCATAAACTAATATTGGGTATGAACTACAAACAATGGTTAAAATCCAACTAAGAAGTTGGAATCTATGATTAATTTCACCATTGGTATAAGGAAAAGTCAAAGAGATGAAAATATTTGATAAAGTTAAATATAGTGGTTGATGTAAACCCCATCTAGTAAAGTTGATAATCTACCATAATGGGTTGATCTTACATTTGGTATTTTAAACAATATGAAATGAATAATTTCATTCTTTGTGAAGATGTAAACTTTTTCAAATATAGTCATCCATGTGAAGAATTTCATTTTAGTGTATTCTCATCATGGAAATACTACAACATATCAATTGATATCATCATGATTATTAATAATGGTCATAGTGTATCCTTTAGTAAGATTCAATTGGAGAAAATAAAGAATAATATTCCAATATTATCATTCCTTATAAATATAATTATTCTATAAAGTGATTTAAGATTTTTTCATTAAAAAGGAATGTTTTCTTCATCTCTTTTCCTTGGTAACTAAAATAATAACCAATTTTTAAGTCGGATAAATAAATATTAATTAATAACCTAAATTTTGATTATTTTATAAAGTTTAAGAGTTATTTAAATAATAATATTATGCTTAAATTTTTTTAAAACTACATGTTTAAGTAAGTGGAGGAAATTTGACTTAATATAAGAAATATATACCTCAATTGGTATCAATTGTTTACTCTCAGAAAAAATTAAATGGTATTATCAAATATTCATCCAAAAATTATTATACCATCTCTAAGAAAGGTTTGAGTATCTATTTTCAGTTGGAATCATATTCATTATGTAATAGACATTATGATTGTGTAAATCAAACTATCTTAAATTATAGACAGGTCATGCTTTATGTTGACTTGGAGTTGAATGGTAGATATAAAATTTATATTTATGGAATGATACCATTATTTCTAAATATATTTTTATTTCTTATCAATAAATGGGAGGGAAAGTAAAATTAAAAATATTTATTAGAATATGTGATAGAGAAATTAAACTGAAATATTTATGCAAATGGGTGATAGAAGAATGAATGATATTGAGTTACACTTTTTTAAATATTATATTGAAATTATGTATTTCAAAAATATATATATTTATTTTCAAAAAATACAATGGTAGATAACTTTTTGCCCACAATTCATTGAATTTTTTCATTTATTTTAAATTAATAATGATTTTTTCACTGAACTATAATTATACGGAAAATACAATGAATAGGGAGTTTTCTATTGATGTCAATGTGTGGAAAAAGATGAAATATCAAAGATGTTTAATGATTATGGTGATGATAAATTGATTATAATTAATTGATGGATATTCCAAACTTATTATTGAAGAAGTTACTTAAAAGTTTTCAAGATGTTCTAAATGTTTTAATATTGGATGACATATATTTGAATATTGGGTTGTAATTTTTATTAATTCCTATTACTTGAAAGAAATATTGGTTTGGATGTTTATTGAAGTTATTTCCTTGAATGAATTAGGATATAATATTACTACTAAAAGAAAAAGTGATTTTATGTTTGAAGTTCCATAGATAACTTGGTAGTGATAATTTTATAATTCAATGATGAACAGTGGTTAAAAATTCCATATGCATGTGTAGGATGATGTCTAAATCCAACCAAAGATAGAATTCAGTCCTATGTTTCACACTTTAATAAATTTAATCAAGAGGTTTGTAATTATTCTTGAATTCCATATATTGATCAGAATAATAATGTTTCCTAGTATTTTCCTTTATTTTATATAAAGGTATTAGGGGAGTTGGCTAAAGAATGAGGTTAGAGTTGATGCAATTGGATGTGTTGTATTTTATTTTTAATAAATAAATCATATTCAAACTCAAATTTCTTGTGATATAAAGCTACTTTTAGGAATATTTGAAATATTATTAAACTTATCTATAGTGATAATATGTCATGAAAATAGTTCATTGTGAAAGCTATTGATGGAAGTATTCAAACACTGTAGATCATGTTTTTGCATAGTAGAAATTTATTAAAGAATAATTTTTTCCATGTATAACAGATACTACATCAGAGAGTGTACTAAGATGGTTTTTTGTGGTTCTGTAAATTTTATGGACTCCATGCAATAAGAATTTGGGTACACTACTATGAATTTCAAGAACATTTTTCATGTATTTGAAATATTGGAGGCTTCTAAATTGTAAAAGAGTACCATGTGATAATGGATGTTGAGTGAGGTTCCCATGTTATGTAATTAGCATCATAATTCAAAGAAGATAAACATGTTGGTTTTTGTGCCATTGTAATTTTGAAGAATCTTATATTTTAATTGGTAAAAAACATCGCATTTAGGTATTTCACGCTATAGGAGAGGATTTCATGATGTAAATTAGTCTAAACACTTATTTCCATAATGATGGGATTTGGAATACCTCAACACCACAATTTGTTTAAGGGGTTGAAAAATAACTATTATTAACTACTATTCAATGTATCAAAGGAAGTGGTTATACCATGAAAGTGGAAAACTAGGTAGTTAAAACACCCTTTATGATTTGGATTCATCTAGGAATTTTTGTGGTTATTTCATCCCATAAATGGTACTAATTAAATTTTAATGGTGAATATTTAATAGAAGACGATCTAAGGGATGAGTTTTATGTTTATGGTTTTAATTTTTATTTTATATCTAAATTATTATTCAAGAAATAGTTCGGATATTATGCATGAAATATTTATATCATTTATGGAAGAATAAAAGTGGTTAATATTTTTAGATATACATTTAATTTAATTATACACAAATATTTTCAAGAAGATGATGGATATGAATATTATATTATCTAAAATAAGGATTATAATTTGTATCAAGTGAAGAAGAAATGGTTAATTCTTTTTTATAGTGTATTAGAAGACAGATAAGGATGATATCTAGTGTAGTCTTTTTTCACTGATATAGTTTAAACAAAAGATATAAGAAGTAGGACAAGTGTTGTGCTTGAGTTTTTCTATAGTGAATAAGAAGTCATGAAACTTGTGTACAAAAGGAATACACCACTTTCTACTATAAAGAGAATTATGACAGAGTGTAAATCACTATATTCTTTGAAAAATAAGTGGATGAATTTTCATTTTGTTTTGAAAGTGAAAATAGGAAAAGGAGATCCAAGAAACACATCTACAGATTTTAGATATCTAAATTTTTGAAAAGAATATATGGCTTTTAACATTATAAGAAAATTATAAGGAGTGTGATATAATAGGGTAAGGGATTTACTAAAAATGTTTGTGGGATGCATCATCTACACTAGAGTGAGACCATAATATAAATCTTACATTATAATTATAGTGGATTGTGTGATCTTAGAGGAATCCAATTTACCCCTAACAAATAGCCTTCTAAAACCGAGTGGTGGACCTTATAAATATATGTTCCTCTTGTGTGTGTGTTTCATTGTGGTATAAGAATTAAGGAAAGTCATAATATATAATGGGAGTATTACATTCACCTTTAAAGGTGGTAAAGGTAAAATAATAGGGATAAAAAAGTTGGATGTATAAATTAGATTTGAAGTCACCTATAATGATTCACCCCCCCCCAAGTGATATTCAAAACCCAACTTGTCCCATTATGATCTGAATAAAATAATGAATAGTTTTAGTAAATTGTTTTGTAGTATGGGAATAAGACTTGATATAATTCCACATAAAAACCCTAATGAAATAGATTCTTTGAGTGAAATAGTTTGATTTTGGAGGACATCGGAAGAAAAATACCATCGTACCATGGCACATTAAAACTATTTTAGATATAAGACACTACATCAGATTTATATATTATTAATCTATGCATTATTTGGACTAATTCATTTAATACACCATATGAGTTATGATTTAAAAATTATTCATGGTTGAAGAACCTCATGGTATAAAGAAGCTCGTTATTTTTTAAGATTAATGTATAACATTTGGACAAGTTCATTAATATAAGTGAATAAGTTATATTTCTTATATATACAACTTGTGTAATAAGTTACCAATGTTATACTGAGAATGTGAGGAAATAATCGATAACATTAATGTAATTGTGTTGGAGAATCGAAATCATTTACATGAATCATTATTTATTGATGGAAACATTAAAATAGCAGAAGAATATGGATAAATATAGAAAACATCATATGATTGAGTAAATATTCATAACACTTAATATGATTATAAAATTTACAACAATGAGTATGTATTATATTAATGAAGATTTGAGTTCCAAAGACGTTGAAAATTTTTAGCCCTAAAAATATTCTTTGGGATGATAACAAGGGAGTAAATACTCAAAGAAACTTAATAACTTCAAATCATAACATTTTCATTCAAAAGTTAAGATAATGAGTGTTGATGAATCCCTATAATGTGATAATTTGGTTTTAGGGATGGAATATTAGCTAAAATAAACTAATAAATATTAAAATTGGGAACTTGTATCACATCCAAATGATAAAAATGTGATTAGATAAAAGTGAATTTTTTATTATAATATTAACAATAAATGTGAAGAGGCACAAAAAAAATCTCATATTGTTTACAAAGTATTTTCAAAAATTGATTGTATAGATTTTAATGATACATTTTCTCCATTCATAAGGCCTGAAAGGTGAAGTTCTCATATCTCGAATAATGTATCACTATGAAGTGTAGGATTAATTGTTGATACTATTTTTAGAATTTAATTTTGAATATTAATATATGTTATTATTTAGTGTCCTAATATTGTTTCCTTTAAACTCTCCATAAACTATATGAAATTGATAAAAAAATGAATATCATATAGATTTTTTTACATGCCCTCCCCCCACTGTATGGAATACCCCTTTATATTCTTAGTTTATTACTAATAATAATATTTATCACAAATCATTTTTTGAGATTACAAAAGTGTGTTAAGGTATTACACACTCTACCACACATATAAGGGAGGGTTAGGTATTATCGTAATATTATTGTAGTGGTATCATCCTTGATGCTATAACTATTTCCTGATATTAATCAATCATATATGATTATACTGCAACCCTCTATTCTATGATTACACAGGATCCCTCTAATATTCACTAACAACAATTATAATCTTATAAAAACAATATCTTCTAGGAATTCATGATTTTTTTCATTAGAGTGCAATATATTTTTCATCATAAATATCATTTTCTTGACGAGAAAAATATTCTTAACAAAATTATGTTCATTTAGGAATTCCTAATTAATATTTTGGAAGGAATAATATAAGTATAAGACAATGAAATCACACATTTTACTTATATTTTTACTATAATTCATCCATATGATTAGTAAAATTAATTTCTTGACACATATGAACAATGATAATGGAAATCACTTTTTAATCTCACTCACTTTTTCATACATTGATTAACAATATAAGTAAAAAACCCCACTTTCGGAATAACAATACCATTTATTCCTCTCCTGATTTTTATTTTATATTGCCCCAACTCTCCTAGATATTTCTATCAATTTAAATCCCAATTAATCTAGGTTATCAAACCTCATTAAAAACTGTGTTATATCTATATAATACGTGATTATTAAAATCATGTGATAAGAATTTGATATCTAATCTTCCTTTAATAATTCTAAAAACATGGACTGCAATATCTACAAAAGTCATGGCATTTAATTTATCCACATATTCATAATCCCCTTTGAAATAAAAATTTCATGGCTTATCATCATGTAATTCAGCTACATCATGATATTCTCTTCATCATGCAACACACCATGGTCTTTTCCTTGTGATATGGTTGTATCTTAAATCATAGAATCATCATCGATTTGTATCTAATTCTAAGATAACTTCACAACATGTTATTCTTTTTTTCATGGAAATTTTTCTCATTTCTTTTCAATAAATACTCATCTTGAATCATGGCTTAAACATCATCCCATGATATTTTTAATTTAAAGGACCAACACAAAATTTGTCAAATTTAAGATTAGAATGTGACTTTTGGAACATGTCAACCAATATAAATATTTGTTAATTAATGAAACTTGTGTAATAAATATAATTTCTTATACATTGTGGTAAGTCTTTGTAATTTAATTTTTCTATGAACTGAAAAACCTTATTAGGGCCTTTGTTTTATACTATTTAAAGAATAATTTTTGTCATTGACATACATTAGTAATTACCTGTTGTAAATATTTTACACATCGTAGAAAATTTTATGCATGCCTCAAAAAATATTATTCATCCACATAATTTTGTAAAATTCCTAAATCTCTATAATTACTCTAAAGTAAGTATCATACACATGAAATAAAATAACTTATATATTATATATATTTTAAATATTTAATGACTTTTCCAATTCATAAGCCTCAACTAATAAGAATATCTTATATATTCAATGAGGTATAAATTAAATTTTATTTTTCATCAAATATTTAACAAATATTACATATATCGTGTCATTTTCAAATTACCCAAAAAAATATTACTTCTATAATTTCATTCCATATTTCTCATTTAAAATATAATCTAATCAAAACTCCTTTAAAATGCTCCAATATTATTAAAAAACCTCAAAAACATTATTACAAACTACCAATAATATTCCTGGAGTGTTGAAAACAAATATGACAATTCAACAATTTCATTGGTATCTTTAAAATTCCTTGAATATTTTATGTAGTTTCTATTAAAAAATAAAATTTTGTCCAAATGAATGTGAATTCAGTGTATCTCAATGGTGAACTTCTGTAACAAGTCCAAATTGAACAAATATATGGTTTTATCCTTGATAGAGAAGGTTCTTTAGTACACAAGGTAGAAAATGAATTACATGGTCTCAAATAATCACCCCAATAAGATCTCACATAAATTTGGATTTCCCAAAGTAAGATCACTAAAACATACAATGACATAAACAAATAACTATGTTTAATTCTCTCAATAATCATTATACCAAAACATTGGAAGAATGGCACACCCTAAATTGCATCACTAAGTATAACTACTCTGACACACACAATCAAAACTCATAGAAAAACATTCAATAAAGAAATAAAATAATGTAAATAACACTTAAGGATTTATGTGGTTTGAACATTGATTCTTATAACCATGGAATAATGCTATTTTCTTTCCATTTATTTAAAGTAATTTGAAAATTACAATTACTATATTAATCAGTCATGTATATCATTAATATTGGGTAATAGAATTACAAAAGGGCATGTGGTCCCACCCACTCTTATAGTGAATCCCAACCAGTCAACTGGATCTACTTCCATCCATAATTCATGAGGGTATCAATATTTTCATTGGTGAAATTTGATCTCCAATATTCATCCATATCTTGACCTCTAACCTCTAATAGAAGTGTATTCAATTATCCTTCTGATGAACTGAATGTGTACACACCCCATCCCTCCAAAAGAATAAATTTTAAAATTGACTACCTCTACTGTACATTGACTACAATTATATCAAAGAATCAGATCAAGGTAACTTTCATAGTTTCTCTTTCTGATCTCCAAAATAAGTACACAAAAAAATTGATTCACTATTCTATACAATGTCTTACTTGATGACTATTTTCTAATGAAGAATTAGATACATCTAATACTTAGGAATAAAACACACATCCTACTCATTATAGCAAGAATTTTCCTCTTCCATGTTATGGTCACTATAGTCCTACGATGGAATACTACTTCCTTATACTTGATCACAATCTTGGTGAACATGTTTTTTGTAATTTATATTCTTATTATCTTTTAAAAATATAGAACACCATCCTCTAGTACCTTTCTAATAAAATTATATTTAAGGAAAATGTATTATATTCTCACATGAAACACTAGATTCTTAAAATTTTTATTAAAATCTTATTATCTGAGTAAATCGATGCATTACCCTAACCATTTTTGTGATTTTTCAAAAAAACAATTGATCTAAATAAATTCCTTACCTGCTTATGTTACTATCATATACTCTACTTCTACTATGGATATTTTTAACACTAATTAAAACATTTTCATGCATCTAGCTACCATTAGTCCAAGCATGAACATGTAGTTTGTGGAATATTTATTCGTGATTGTATCCCCTCCAAATTCAAAATCCATATATCCTTTTAAAAAATCATATTTTACAATGAAAAAATATATATTTTCCAATAATTTCATATAATAAAGAATCCAATTCATAGTTTATCATTGTTACTTCCTCATATACTCCATGAATCAGCTAATGACTACCAGTGTATAAGAAATTTCTTGGAAAGTACACACCATTTAGTACATCAAAGTTCCTACTACTGATGAAAATATAACCTTTATAATATATTTCAACTAATATTATTTTAGAACCTTCCTGTTAGATAACTTGATTTGTTTGGCCAATAAATTTGACGTTGATTTCTATATGAACATCCCAAATCTCAATACATTCTTTTAGATGTAATCATTATAAGAAAATATAAAAAATAGGTATTTTATATCTTGTTCAATCTATATCACTATGATTTCCTTGGACTCATAGATATATTTCATCAAAATGTTTCTAGAAAAATCTCCCTTCAACTCCATAATCCCCTTAATTTTCGTAACTTTTCAGAGAATTTCATCCATGTATTGGATTGGGATGATGAAAATACTATCCTTGTAAAAATTCTAATAGAATAAATGATATGGTTTTATCAGTGAGAAACCTTTAACTTCCATGAGAGGGTCTAATTTCTCCTTCCACAACCTTCACGCCTGATTCAATCCATAAATACTCTTCTCTATCTAGCACACCATGCCATGATTTCAATTGAATAAAAAAACCAATAGGTTTCATTATTTAAATTTCCTCGACCATACCTCCATGAATAAATGTCATCTAACCATATATTCAGTCAAATTTAATTTTTTTTGAAGCAACTAGACACATCATTACTCAAATGGTAGTGTTCTTAACTACCAGTTAAAAATATCAGAGAAGTCCACCACATTTTCTATTGAAATCCTTTCACAACCTATCATTATTTCTATATATTTTCACTATAGTCGTATTCTTTTAATTTTAATCCTAATTTTTCCCCAATTCCTTTCATTTCTAGTTATAGTTTTTTTATCTCTCATGTGTAATTCATATGAATTGAATCCAACTCAACAATCATATATTACTACCAATTTATGGACTCATTGAGTCTTGAATATTCTTTTTGGATCTCAGGTTCTCCTATATTTGGTAATATAACATATTATAAGTCAACAAATACCTCTACACAAATTATATCACTATGGTAGATATCTATAATTCTTCATATGTCTCTACTCTTTCTAGAACTATAATTTTATAGCATCATGTTTCATTACTCTAATAAAAGCCTCCCTAGTTCCTATTATTTGTGGTAAATCATCCATTAGTTTAGTTCATGCACATCCAATTCCCTCTAAATTCTTCAAAACATTTCTCTTTCCTATAAATAAATTAATATCAACATAAACTAGAATAGTTGAATTTCTTCCCTAAATTTCAATCTCTTATGAGTGTTTGTATTTTCACAGGGCCTTCTCAATGAAGATCACATTCTAACCTCTGATTACTTTTCTCTTATCATTGTATCATAGTTGGAGCCTAAATTGTTCTCACCACATCCAATAAAGAAACATTTACAAGGTGTAGAATTGAGTTTTTCTTATTCATTATAATTCAGATGGGCGCAGGAAATACCTATGAAAAAAATTGATGTGGTTATGTTCTAAGGGATTACTAGACTATAACACTTTTATAATTTAATAACCCATAAATGTTAAACAAATACAATTAACTAAGTATGGAACATAGTAAAATTCATCCACCCAAAATTCCTTAGAAATTCTAGAATAAAACCTCATAATCCTCACTATTTTCATTAACATTTGATTCATTCTCCTATTTTGACCATTCTTCTCAAGAGTCCTTAGTATAGTGTTATCAATTATGATCTCCCTATTCTGGAAAACGTTTTTGAATCTCCTTCCTTTATAATCACCAACTATAATTTCATGAACCAAACCATGTTGAGGCTCGATCCACAACTACACCAAGCCCGCTTCTATAGGCTAGGGGTTGGCGACCAACGTTGAACATATAACAAACTTGAGTAGACCTTTTCCAAAGTACTTATACACATAAATGAAACCAACTCAATGAAAAAGTGAAGAGGAAAAGGAATCAAATATAAAACACTAATATATATATATACCCCAAATATAAATTGACCTCTAAATATTACACGTACAGAAAAATAAACTGAAAAAGAAAGGGGAAAAATACAATCTTAATAAGAAAATTTTCAGAACCTGAAAACATGTGGAAAATTAAAACAACTGAGAGATTCTCACTCATAAACCCTAGCTACGACCACCGCATGCGGTCCAAGCACCTCGTATCCCTATGCTCCTCTAAAGTCACGATCAACTTGTCTGTTGACTTCAAGGGAACACAAAGTGCGGGAAAACCCCATGTAGGGGAGAGTCTAGATATAATCATTAGGATGGCCAATAGGCTCTAGGGAGAAACAAATGATGTACTGAAGAGGAGAGAATTAGATAGAAAATGGTACGGTAAAAAGGAGTACATATCAAAACAACTATATAGTGAATTAAGATCAACCAAACACAGGGATCTAGAAACAATGATAGGACGAACTTCTCATTGAGTCCTCACTACATATTGTAGGTTAGTATACTTTTACAATCATGAGAATATAGATAGCACATGTCATACCTCACGAGTCTTTTCCTCTCTTGGAAGTACAATTACCAAAACCCAAGGAGTGGGTATTGAAATTGGATACATGTATATATGCTCAGTAAAATAATCAAAAACTAGAGAGTAATGGGATCTATATCCCAAAACATAGCCCAGGAGAAGAGTCACACATAATTTCAAAAGTAACCACCATCGATACCCAACATCCTACACGTATACTCTGAAATTCAAGTCAAAGGGATTGAATCACCTCACTGTGATCCTGTCCACTTTAGGTGGGTCTGTCTCACCCGCACATTTTTAGGCCCATCATAAGGATTCATCTTGGTGGAAAAATTGTACCTCATTCTTGTGAGTCCAAAAGATACATCAATCCCAAACATGTCATTGATCCTCATAGTCAAGAGGTTATACCTCATGGTTGGGGACCCTTTGCCTAGCCCAACTAGAGGGTACCACTTAGGTGTGGTCAAGGACTCATGCCCAACCCAGCTGAAGGTTTCCACTCAAGTTCCCTAGAGGACCCATGACCAGCCCATATGTAGGGTCCCACTCAAGGAATAGAGGACCCATGCCCTAACTAGCACGAGGGATTCACTCTGAAGATCATTGAGAATGCCACTACCCATCACACCTGGAGGGTAATCAATGTACTTCTCTGGTAATTCTGTATGATCATAACCATCTTTGAGGATCACCTCAGATAGGTGTTTCACCTAGAACATCAAGTATTACCTTTGATAGTCATCATGAACAGAACACCTTGCATCATATATCAAAAGACACTACGGAGGGTAACATTGTGTTCTATGCAGAAAAACACCCAGGATTGGTTAATCTCTATCCCAAATCAAATTCCAACATAAGGAGATATGAGAGGTAGCTTATTTTTATAGTAGTACATGGCATGGGTGGTGTCCACACAATGTGTGACCCCACGTAATTTCCTGGAAGAGTAACTAGCTATAGTGAGGTACTAAACTGTGAGCTAGTACCCACATGGTGTGCTAGCATAGTCCCAAAGTACATGGAACCTTTATCCAAAATTCTAATGATCACACCTTTCTCATCACTATTCTAAAGGGATAAAACGTAATTTTACTAACATGCCTCTTTCAAATGGGGTCAAATAAGCAAACTGATTATACCTTCATGATCCTTGT
Source organism: Viscum album (assembly GCA_963277665.1). Classification (NCBI taxonomy): domain Eukaryota; kingdom Viridiplantae; phylum Streptophyta; class Magnoliopsida; order Santalales; family Viscaceae; genus Viscum; species Viscum album. Next base: position 829,698,571 of record OY728159.1, on the reverse strand, counting down.
AGAAAAATGCACATGATCGACTATTCATTCTCCCGAATCGAACTCCCCATAAAGAAACTACATTTCAAAGTATTGAGAATGAATGATTCTTTATGGGTCCCTTACCTCGATCCCAAAACACATCAAATAGATTATTCCATTTTGATTCCATCAGAAAAACACATGGGGTGGACTTCTCATTCATCCAAAATGGATCACTGGTGAAAAAGTGACATTTCACCGCAAACGCCCAAATGGGGCATAAGGGGACCACACCCCAAAATTTTGTTTATGTTCCCAAAACTAGTCTTTCAAAGTTATCCCCAGCTCTAGGGTCCCAATGCCTCTAATGGAGTGTCAATTGGACGTCGTATGCACATATACGGTCCGACACAATTTTCCCAAATAACAATTATATTATTATTGTTATTATTATTATTATTATTATTATTATTATTATTATTATTATGATTATTATTATCAGACGTTTCATGCCATAGAACTTCGATCCCAAAAAAAATATCCCAAACAACCCTCAAAAGCTCTATCTCATTAAGAGGGGTGTGTGGCCATAGATGAAACACAAAACGGCCACTCCGTTTAGAAGATACTAACATTTAAAGACTTCCCCACCCGATCGGGCCAATACTGGGTGGACCGGACTGGTCTGGTCGGTCCGCCCCTCTTGGGTCGGCCCATCGATTGCCAGCTGCCTACCTCCACGCCGCGCAACTGGGTGGCACTCGTGGCCATGCCAGCTCACGTCAGGTCACCGCCATCCTGTGATGGCCTCCAGCCGCCTCGTGGTAGCACCACACCAACATATCTTCTACAGGTCCCCAGGAGCACCCTAGTTTCCCCAAAATGATATCAAGACCAAATCAGTGGTCTACGGGAAAATATCTTCACTACACCAGCCTCTACGTGATAATTTGTCAATGTTTTGTCATGGATAATGTTAGATGCCACTTCCGCTTATAATTGCACCTCTTTAGGCACTCGTAACTCGACTCTAAGAATATATTGGGACTCCTCTGATCGATAGTTTCACAGATATGGGTCTTACTCCATGATTGGAGTTCATTTGATTATGGAGAAAATATTATCATTAAAGAACTATGTAGAAACTAAAGAATGGGTTATCCTGAATCAAAATAGTCGGTGGTCAGTATTAGTTTAGCCATCAATAAATGATTCAAAAACAAAAAATTTCAACAGAAGTTGAAAATGATATGAAAGGATTAAATTTGGAGGCTACATAATCTTAATTAGAAATCCTACCTTGAATCTAGATCGTGATTTTGTCTACTACACTCGTATCTACTAGCTCTTACATTTTTATCGTGATCCGATGACGTTTGGACGTCCAATGGCCATTGGCTAGAGCTCTGGTGTCTGAGAAAGAAATGAGCTAACTTGGTCTCATTTCTCTTGAATCCTATTTATATGATTCTACCAATGGTTGTAGAATCTGAATCCCTAGAACCCTCTAAACTGAGGTTTCCCCTATGGAAAACATCATTCCATGAAATTAAAGGAGTTCTCATATTTCCAATCTGATTCCCCTTTCAGAAGTTATTCTAAGTAGCATTTCAAATAAAACAATTTTAATTAATTATTATATGTAGATTTTTTCCTTCTGGGACGTTTTTCAATAGAAGGTGTATGGCAACAAAAGTTATACTCGTCCTAGGGTAAATAACATGCTTCAGACATAACTGTGGCCTCATATTTTCAATCTGAGTAGCTATTTGAGAGTAATTAGGGTTTTAACTATTAAATTTATGAATTAATAAATTAATTCAACCATTTAGCATTCCATCAATGTGCAAGGGGTATGAACGTCTCGTGAGAATATATTTTAGGTCAGGCATAGGGTAATAACCACATTCCAGACCCAAAAGTAGTATCAGATTTCTGATCTAATCAACCGTTTATGTGATAACCCATTTCTGTCATGTGAATAGTACAAAAAACACTTTATATTTTTGTGTAATTTATATCGGGCACACCGGGCCTTGTACTTGGATGATATCTTAGTGTCTGGTTTTTGAAATATATGTATACATATGTCAAAGTCTTACAAGGAATAAAATGTGTCTCTACATGATTACCTCCTTCAAGATTCTCATCCCCAAAAATAAAAAATAAGGAAACAACTCAGGATATTGAGCTCACACCTGGCTCTCCTTCCCCAGTGAAACTCTAGGATGTCACCATGCTAGAACATCACGTGAACCAATGGTATTGTTCATCCACATATGTTCTATTCATGTCAATGACATGCATTGGAACATGCATGTACCTCCTCAACTGCGACATGTGGGAGACGTCATGTGCTCACTCTAGCTATTGGGGGTAGGGAAAGGTGGTAGGAAACCATGCCATCTTTTTGAACAGTCTCGAATGGTCTGATGAAAGTCAAGGGATAGTTTACTTCTCCAGTGGAACCTCTAAATCCCAAGTTGCGACTAGAATAGCAGTTTTCCCTCAAACAGGATCTCGTGATTCCCTCCTTTATAATATCCATCTGGTGAAACTCCCTAGGATATCTGGTCACATAAGATTTCTCAATCAATGTCTAACATCTGATACTATCTTACACTATTGAGAAGCAAAAGAGTCAACACCATTAAATAAAGGAAACTATACCTGCCTGCTCCACCAGGTTCAGTTGTAGGGATGACAACTGCTCTATAAATTCCTGCATTAGGAGAGCAGGGGACTTCATGCTAAGGGACTCTCTACAATGTTTACCTTTCCTAGTGTATTGACTACCTTGAAGTTGTAATCCAGTTGGAATTTCCAACCAGCATCCGCCCCAGGTTCAAGTCTCTCTAGTTGAAGACATACCTAAGGCTATGGTGGTCAAAATAAACCACAAATTTATCTCTCAAAAGGTAGAATCTCCACATTCTCTGGGAGAAGGTTACCAAATCCAGCATCACATAGTGAGTCACATATTTTGGTTTGTGGGGTGTTCATCACCTAAACCTGAACATGATAACCGTAGTATCAAGACTTTACTTAGAGAATGTTAGGTACCAACAAATATGTTACGTGAGTAAACTCATCCAACCGCAATAGGCTATACACAGAAAGCACATGGCATACCCTGTGTGTATTTTCACCTCTTGGAAGTAGAGTAATCATCAAAATTGGTACTCTACTGATCCCACTAGAGGAATCTCAAGAAAAAGGATGTCAAGTAGTGAAACTCCACTAGAAAATCCAGAACATACTCTTGAAACTCCACTATAAAACTCTGCCATGAATTCACAAGTCATTGAAACCCATACACCACACCTCAATAATATCTTCTTTGGGCAGCACTAACTTACCCTAATGGTTTTTTTCACACCACAAAAATGTGTCTTAGTGATGGAAGGAAACATGTTCCTAATGAATTCAAATATACATCAAAAACTACATCACCCAGGTAACTCCTTGAGCAAGTAGTTTGAAGAAAATAATACCTCATGCGGTGTCGAACAAGTTCTACCGACAAAAGGTAGAAATGATACATATTGTACATGTTATCATCATGTGTTCTGCAATATTTTAGATGTCCATAGTTTGAAGTTACCCATGTCCTCAGCCATGTACTCCCTGAGCCTATTGTGGTCTACCTCGTTGTGGTGGAAGGAACTCACAACATCATCCACCAACCATAGTTATTCCTACTATTTTTTCAGCACCACCTCCCTGGGGACCACCTTGTCCACTCTTAGGAGATCCCTGATCACGACACTACCTATTTTTTAGTGGTGCATCTACCAACTTCTTTGGAAGATCATCACATATGATTGGGTATTTTCGTTCCATGTGAACTCTCCTATAAAAAGAATTGTACTAACCCTCCCTAGGTTGTCCCTGTACTCTACATTATTCTTGAGCATGTGCTTGTGTCATATCATGGGGATTCCTCATATGTTAAGGACTCATAAACAGATATACACTAGACTCAGAATACATCTCATATCTATTACGACACTTCCATTTTTAGTTAACTGGAACCCCTCTGATAGAAAACTCTCTATCTCCAGTGCTTTCTCCAATACCCTAGTATAGTTTGGAATGAACAAGGGTACTATACTGACACATATCTCTCTGCAGAGACCCCTCTCAAACTTCTCGGCTCAGAATTTATCATCGTGGACCAAGTATAAAAAAAACTAGTAAGGTATATGAACATATTCAGGTAGCTATCCATCATCACCCCTCCCCACTTAAGATGTAACAGCTCCTGAACCAGATTGGGCATAAGAAAGAGGGGTAGTACTCCTCAAGAAATAACTGTTATAAGTCATACCATAAGAGTACCGACTCATCATGCATATGAGTAACCCAAATCTACCAACGCCATGTTGTTTCATGAAAAAAGAAGACCAGAAACCATATACACCTTCTAATCTCTCAGTTTCCAAACAATCCTGAAGAGGAAGTCCATCGACTCTAGCCAAACCTTCACTACCTAAGGGTCTAGATTTCCATGGAACCTCAATAGTCTCTGATTCTCGAACTCGTGGAGTGTGCTTAGCCTATGCACAGCCTTAGCCCACTCTATTTGGGTTGTCTGCTTCTCAATAGGTGGGTGTGTTGTTACCTACCCAATTGGAGGAAGGGAACTACATGATGGATCTTGAACTGAGGCCTCTTCGTTCATAGAATAGTTATCCCAAACATGACCTAGTGTCCTAAATGGAAATCATTGCGGAGGCATCAAAAATCTGATCAAGGAGTACCATGGTCAATTGAACACCCACACACACACACACACACACACACATATATATATATATATATCAACAAAGATGGGTAGATGAGTCAAGAAGTACATTCAAAGACTCAATCCTATATGATTCATGTACCAAAGTTCCCATAAATAAGTATCACAACATTCCAAGTCGATAAGTGGGTAATCATAGTCATAGTGAATGGCTACCTTGATTTCCACACTACCACTCGACTCTATGGTCTAAGAGCCACTCTCATAACATATTGACACTATTGGCCTAAAACCAAACAAATTCCATTTTAGGGAGTGTCCAAATAACGTACCAAGGAAGGAACCACCTATGATAACACTTTTTCATGACCTGACCAGTGTTGGGGCTCGGGATGCAACTACCCCAAGCTCTCCTCTATACGCCAGGGGCTAGTGACTAGTACCGAGTAAGGTCTGAAAACGTAGTAGGGTTCCCATCAATCATCACCCCTCCCCGCTCAAGCTCCAACAGCTCCTAAACGGGATAGGACATAATCATGATGGGTTGTACCCCTCAAGAAATAGCTGATTGAAGTCATCCCATGAGAGTATCGACTCATTGTGCATCGAAGTAACCCGGTCCTACCAATGAAAAATTGTTTCATGAAAAAAAAGACTATCTTCAAAACACACCATATAATTTTTCAGTGTCCGAACAAGCCTTAATAGGAAGACCACCAACTCTAGCCAAACCTTCACTACATAAGTGTCTGGCTTTCCATAGATCCTCAGCAGTCTCTCATGCTGGAAGTTGGGGAGTGTGCTCAGCCAACGCATGCCCTCAACCTGCTCCGCTAGGGTTGTTTGCTTCTCAACAGGTGGGGTGTTGATACCTACCCACATGGAGGAAGGTGATTTCATGATGGATCCCTAAATGAGGCCTCATTATTCATAGAATCATCATCACAAACCTAATCTAGTATACTGGCCCACTGGCATCATGGAGGAATCTTGAATCCGATCAAGGATTACCACGGTCAAATGAGTATATATATATATATACCAACAATGATAGGGAGATGAATAAATAAGGGCAGTCAATGATTCAATCCTATATTATTAATGTACAAAAATTCCCTACAATAAGTGTCTCAACATTCCAAGTTGAAAAGCAGGTAATCAGGGTCCTAGTGAATGGCTACCTTGACTATCGCACCACCACTGGACTACTTGGCCTGATAGCTTCTCTCGAGAGACATTGACACTATAGCCATAAAATCCAACCAATTAATTTTTATGGATCGTTCGAACAACAACCTAAGGAAAACCTCCTCTGATAAAACTTTCTCATGACCCAACCCGTGTCGGGGATCGAGCCGCAATTTCCCCAACCCCACCTCCATAGGCTAGGGGTTGGCAATCTAGGTTGAATGCATAAAATACATGGGGAGGCCATTGCCTATGTACCTATACACACGCGTGAAAACAACTCAATGAAAAACTGTAGAGGGAAAGGAGAAAACAAGATTCAACGCTACTATATAAATAAACCACAAATATGCATCGACCTCTAAATAGTACAAGTACAGAAAAGTAAACTAAAAGGGAAGGGGTAAAAAATAAGATCCCAACAAAAAATGTTCCACAACCTGGAAACAGGTGGAAAAATAAAATAGTTGAGAGATCCTCTATCCGGAATCCCAAGTTTTGACCATCGCACGTGGTCCAAGAAACTCGTATCTCTATGCTTCTCTGAAGTCGTGATCAACGTATCTGTCATCTACAAGGGCACACCATGTGTGGGAAAATCCCAAGTAGGGGTGAGTATTGAAATACTCAGTAGGATTCCCCAATGGCTCAGGGGACCAAAAAATGATGTACTGAAGAAAAGAGCAGTACATTGAACAAGGTATAGTAAAAGAGTATACAGCTCGATCCAACTAGAGAGTGAAGTAACATAAACCAAACACAAGAAACTATAAACAATTAGAAGATGAACTTCTCGTAGAGTCTTTGCTACCTATAGTAGGTGAGTAGACTCATCGAACTATGAGAAGATAGACATAATAATCACGTGGAATAAGCCATGCATCTTCACCTATCCTAGAAAAAGAGTAACCAAAACCTAAGGATTAGGTACTGAAATAGGATACATATATATATACTCAGTCGATGAAGCCCAAACAAGAGAGTAAGGGCATATCCATCTCATATCTCATCCCTAGAAAATAGTCACCAAATTTTATAGAAGTAACAATGTAGATACCCGAAGCTTAATGTACATGGACATTACATTACTTTTGCGGAATACTTAGTACATAACAGAAACACACACACAAAGACCGTAATAGTTTAGTGTCTTTGGAAACTCGAAATATAATCTTCTAATCGTGGTGAAAGATCTTCAACATCTCCCATAAAGATCTTCCCTTTTTTACCTAAAATATTTATTTATATCCTGGGGAAAAGAAAACATAAAAAGGTGAGCTCAAATTCTCAGTAAGGGTAAACAAAAGAAATATCAATCACAACATATTCATAAGAACATAACATTTTGGAAATCTTAACCTGCAAAAGAGATCATAATATCATAACATGGGATAAATCATAGAAGTGAAATGTAATCCCAATAATCATAACTTAAAACATGAAACTTTATGGCATACACACATAATCATAGAGAATCATTTCTTATTAGTCAAGGCTTATTGCCAAGACTATCTTAGTGGACAAAGTCCATTTTTGAACCTAGTTCACTCCTCGTTTCAGTCCTATTTCACTGAACCGGTTTAACCTGCCATTCCAGCCATGTCTATCTCATGAGATATAAAATCTTTACCCAATGCATTGGAGGGAGATATAGGTCCCACCCATCTCATAATGATACCATTCTTATGTGTGCCACAAAATCATAAATCATACATCATTGCATAACCCATGTAATAAAAATGGGAATCTTAAACATCGTGACATCATAAAATAATTCATATAAGATAAAGGAATTCATAAATATAATTCCATCACAACATAATCAAATCAATGTAATAACAGGGATAGAAACAGAACCCTTTATTATCTTAGATGGAAAATAATTTTGATAAAACACTTGAACTCCATTCTTGAGGAAAATATCCTTTCTATTTCAAAAACACTTTTCCTTTATTAACATGTCATATAATTATAAACTAAAAGAAGTTGATTAAAAATAAAATTGAAAACTTTTAAAGGAATCTTCTTGGAAATAATGTTTTAAAAATCCATTCATGCTATATAAGTTAAAAAAGCATTCTTCTTGTACTTTTTTCGGAAAAGTCAAAAAGTACCTCGTACAAAAAATGACAAAAGATTCCTTTCATATCTTTTACTAAAAACTCACCGAAGGGTAAAATTGGATATAAACTATTGTATAATGATATAAAAATTACATATTGAGGAAACATGGATGGGGATGATAAAATACACCCCAGTAAATACCAAAGTATAAACAATCTTGGATAAAAATGAGATTGTGATATTTTCCATTACCTTAGGTCCTATTTGCTTCATAAGTGTCAGAACCTCCTGTATAATGATTTAAATAATATCATTGACTTATTCCAGAATCATAATCATTGTTATTATGTCATATATGGTTCAATTATAACTTTATATTACCAGTTCTTTTGTAAATTCCATGTTAAAGAGCGTTTTGGGTAAAATCGTTTCATTTGTCGTCCGTGTTTTGACTTGTAATTATTCATATGATTACTTAGATCATGATTACTTAATTCCAGAATATAAAACATGATTTATATATAATATATATTCATGATATACATATATATATAATAGATCAGTAAATGGAAAGAAATACACCGTTCATGGAGACGGTAGGCCGTACGTATGCATGAACGTTGTTTTTGTTTCCTTATTGAGTTGAATGGAATTAAGTAGATGACATAAATATATATACACATAAATCCAGTATCATTATTATGTCATATATTTCATGATTACTTATTATATATACTTTATAATCATTCATGAATGGTTAACGTGGAGAATGAATCTCATCGCGTCGTCGAGACGGTAGTCCGTACGTACGCACGAGCGATGATATCGTTCTCATGATCGTGGAATTGTATTGGAGTGTATGTATACTATTTAAGAATAAATATCACTTTACAATAATCATATATAGTTATTATTTACAAAATTATAACAATCCAAGTAATGTGGTGGTGGAAAATAGATTACACCACGGCGTGGAGACGGTATTTCGTACGTATGCACGCGCAGTGATTTCGTTTTCTGTAGGATGGATAGATGGTGAAATAGGGTTGTTTCATAATTATAATAACATATAATTATATGAGTGATACTGATGTTATTACTTCATAATGAAACAACCTAAGAAGAAGAAGTGGAAGAAGAAATAAAGCTGAAAGAATCGGTAACAGACATTACCTCTTCTTTGAAACGCCTCTTTGACTCCTCCTCTTAGGGCACTAAAATTGGTTTTTGAAGAAGACCAAGACCTCTAGGATGTTTCTAGGGAAGTGTGGAAGAGAATTTTTCAGGGTTTGGCCGATCTTGAAGGCTCAGAGTGGTGTGAGGAAGAGATGGAGGAGGTGCCCTTTTATAAGGGAGGAGAGGGGCACCTTTGGAATAACTAAATATATTATTTTATTATAAAGCCAAATTCGGTTTTAAATAGCTCTAAATTGATTTATTTCTAAGCTAAGGTGTGGATGGGTCGAAATCCTCTCATCCAATAGAATTTAGACAAGTTTATGTTCCTATTTTAACCTTATCATTTAGATTTAACATTAAGTTAGATAATTTTACTTTTACTGTGTCTTTTTGTGTTCTTACACTATAAGGTTAATAAACATACTATAAGAAGCCAAAAGAACTCCAAGTTGTTTATTATTAATATATATAACCTTATCTAAGTCATTTGGCCGAACCTTAGATTTTTAGGAATAAAATAACAATTAATAATATAATATTTTTTTAAAAAACTATTTTATGTCAATTTTGACACTATTTAGTAATTGATTTTTGTGAAAATCATAACAGAATGATTAGTTCGAAAAAAGTTAATTAAATCAATACTAACATGTCATATTGACCTATAAAATTAGTGTAATTCATAAAAAGTCTGAAATTACATTTATTTTGGTATTTATAACATCAATTATGTCAATATTTCATTAATAAGATAATTATTGCATCATCATTGTGTTATAACTAAATTAAATTATATAATGTCTAAAAATTACAAATAAAATACCATTATGTAGGAAATAGTTTTAAATTTCTAATGAATATTTATAGTCGAATTTATCTTATGTATAACCCTATATTAAAAATGATATACTTATTAAACTTTGATTTTAACTATTTTAACCCTTCTTTAAATAAATTAATAATAAATGTCCTAATCTAATCCAAGTGGGCCTAAATGGTCATATTTTATTCCTAAGGTTGTTTTTGTTCGAATTAAACTTATCCAATAGAATTAGGGCATGTTTTAGGGTAATAATAATATCATTTTTACCCTTAATTACCCTATTTACTTTTAACCGTGGTAAAAAAAGTAAAAAGTTACTATTCACCAAAAATTATTTTCATCTCATTGAACCACATTTTACTTACTGACATCAACCGTGTCTCTCGGATTTTTGAAATTCCACTCATAGAAGCGGTAAACTTAAGTTTTATGAAAAATTCATTTTTTTAACTACCACTCAGTGGTTTCACTATTCATCAAAAAATGAAAGTTTCCAGAAAAATACCAAAAATTAGGCCTAAGCTATATTTGATATTATGAACTGAAAAATGATGTCTATTTTACCAAATTCAAAACATATCAGTTGCATTATTTAAATTAAACATTAATTCCCGTCTTCAAAACAAATAGCGTGTTCTTAAGAGATAATAACTATCAAAAGATTGACACTTGTTTATGTCTGGTTTAAATGTAAAAATTACATCCAATGACCAACATTGTATTAAATTGTAAAAATATATTCTAAATATACTTTAAAACCACTCAAATTAATAATTTATCACTATTAATTATTTCGATTAAAAAGGTTGTTTTTAATTAAAATTTAGTAATTTTCACTATTCATCATAAAATGAAAGTTATCCGAAAAGTACCAAAATTTCACCCTAAGCTAATTTCGATATTCCGAATCCAAAAATGAATTCCATTTTGAAAAATAAAATTTACAAAATTTTAAAAAGTGGTTATTACTATTCATAACGGCTAGTTTTAATAATATTTTAATAGCATATTGTTGTTTAGTGAAACTCGTTATTGCGTACTACACACGCTATCGAGGAAGGTCGTGATTGCGTGTAATGCAAGGCAAGTCAAGGATGCGTTTTTTGCAATCTCCTTTTAGTGTAGAGTACAACACAAGACATTAATGAAATTAAAAAGAATATTTTTCATAAAATCTTAGGGTGTTACATTCTACCCCCCTTAAAATGAATTTCGCCCTCAAAATTCGTCGGGGTTATAAATGGTTTACTACTCGAAAGTTTCATTAATAGAAACCCACATCGTAAAAAGGAATACCAAAACCAATATTTAAAAACCAAAGTATGAAACGTAACGGTTACCCAAATAAACTAATCACTGGGTTTCCACATAGGTGAAAATATGGTTATGGAAGAGAAATCTAACCATCATGTTCTGATGGAGAGTGGTAGAGAACATGGCTATGGAAAAGCCAGTAATCACAAAGCCATAAATTTGTGATGATCTAAGGTACCATATGATTCATCAGATATAAGAGCACGGGGACAACATTTTTGGTTTTCAAGATCATTTCCCTAAAGTTGATGAAATTGGAATTAGAAGAAATACTTTCGTGATTTTGGTATAGTCTCACCGTTGGTCGTTCTTTGGACAATTTCCACTTCATCTCTTAAAGAAATTAAGTTGAATTTGTCATTCATGATGTGTTAGCAGATCATGTGATAGAATGATGGGTCATTCTATCTGTCTCAAACAAAAGGTTAGAAAAGTTATCAAAACTTACATAAGTCCATCTTTAGTGAGATTAATCGTATATGGTTCCTAAAATGGACTTATACTTCATATATCATACTGCTTAATATAATAAAACAAGTTTCTACTAAATAGGGACTTCCTGTAGGCCAGTGGTAGGCGATAAAGGCAAGTCGCACTTCGGTTGTGGGTTCGATTCCCACAGCCTTGTCTGACGCGATGGGTTATCGTCCGTCCTGCAGGTTGTCCTTTTTCTAAAACTACATTACTATAACATCCCATCAATAATATCGAAAAAACTTTTATCCTTAAACAATACTAACTTATGTCCAACATAATTCATTCCAATCTTTAGGCTTATCCATAATACTGCAGTCCACTCTCATATTATAGTGAAAACGATTACTAGAGATTTCATATAACAAGCATGTTAATACCATCGTTAATCCCCATATATCATAAGATATGTCTTTTTGGTCACATTCCAAACATTCGAAGGCCTTAATCATGTATTCTCTTGAAAAATGAATATCCATTGAACTTTAGTGAAAAAATGAATGCAGTTAAAAGTTAACATTTTCCACATACCAAAATCCTCAAAATTCTATATACTCAAACCATGATATAACCTTCTCCTTATATCAGTCATGAGCTCATGAATACTATCAAACATTTAATTTTCTCCTTATCCCTTCATTATGCGCATATCATCTATATTCCAAAAATATCTGAATAACCTTTAATGGATACTGGTACCATTAATCATACACTTCCAAAACTCAAGGAAAGACAACAGTGTAACAATCCTTTGATGTCTCTTTATTCCATAGTACCATGAGATTACTTATACAACATTTCACTTGATAAACATGTAATCATTCCACTACCTTATTAAACCATTGACCGAGCTTCAACAATTCTTTCATCTCACATATCATTTGTAGTCTCTTCATCATCATCAACATAAATACTACCCATACGGTCGTACTGATTCTCTTCATGAGACTTTCCCTTAGGGAATTGGTTTGCATAATTCCTGTACATTCCACATTTAAAACATTTAACCATTGTTGATGTCGTAGAAATACCATTATCCTCATCCATGGTGTTAACTAAACCTTTTCCTTTGCACTTACTGGCTTTGTGTCCTTCTTTTCCACACCCAAAGCATCTTCTAGTTCCCTTGAAACAATCTCCTCGATGCCTCTTCCCACATGATTTACATGAGGGAAATTGAACTTTCTTTCCTCTATGATCATCATGAAACTCCATCTTTCTCTTATTATCTGAGTTGGGAAACTTACCAAAGTTGAGATTATTGATCATATTATTAGATTGTTGATTAGGAATAATAACGATGTTTGTACTTCCAAATCCTGTTTCATTTGGTTTCTCATGAAGAATATCATTCCATTGTCCGTCATATCCTCCATTATCATGAATCGTCCTGTTTCCATCCATTTTCTAAAACCCAAAAAGAATAGTGTGAGAGGAAAAAATCATGCTAGGGAAAACAACATAGTAAAGGGGGATCACCCTCAATATCTAACATCTTAGGTTAAATTCTAATATTGTTACCGTAGTTCTAGGACTATATCTTATACGTATACTTATCCTTAGGGACATCCCTAGACATACCTTAGAAATATCTCTAGGGATCTCACTAACATTTTATCATCCTAGTTTCCAAAGGTTGACTAAACCTTTCATCTGATACCAACTGTAGATACCCGAATCTTAACGTACATGAACATTACATTACTTTTGCGGAATACTTAGTACATAACAGAAACACACACACAAGGACCGTAATAGTTTAGTGTCTTTGGAAACTCTAAATATAATCTTCTAATCATGGTGAAAGATCTTCAACATCTCCCATAAAGATCTTCCCTTTTTTTTACCTAAAATATTTCTTTATATCCTGGGGAAAAGAAAACATAAAAGGGTGAGCTCAAATGCTCAGTAAGGGTAAACAAAAGAAATATCAATCACATCATATTCATAAGAACATAACATTTTGGAAATCTTAACCTGTAAAAGAGATCATAATATCAAAACATGGGATAAATCATAGTAGTGAAATGTAATCCCAATAATCATAACTTAAAACATGAAACTTTGTGCCATACACACATAATCATAGATAATCATTTCTTATTAGTCAAGACTCATTTCCAAGACTATCTTAGTGGAAAAAGTACATTCTTGAACCGAGTTCACTCCTCGTTTCAGTCCTGTTTCACTGAACCGGTTTAACCTGTCGTTCCAGCCATGTCTATCTCAAGAGATATAAGATTTTTACCCAATTCATTGGAGGGAGATATAGGTCCCACCCATATTATAATGATACCATTCTTACGTGTGCCACAAAATCATAAATCATACATCATTGCATAACCAATGTAATAAAAATGGGAATCTTAAACATCGTGACATCATAAAACAATTCATATAAGATAAATGAATTCATAAATATAATTCCATCACAACATAATCAAATCAATGTAATAATAGGGATATAAACAGAACTCTTTATTATCTTAGATGGAAAATAATTTTGATAAAACACTTGAACTCCATTCTTGAGGAAAATATCCTTTCTATTTCAAAAACACTTTTCCTTTATTAACATGTCATACAATTCTAAACTAAAAGAAGTTGATTAAAAATAAACTTGAAAACTTTTAAAGGAATCTTCTTGGAAATAATCTTTTAAAAATCCATTCATGCCGTATAAGTTAAAAAAACATTCTTCTTGTACTTTTTTCAGAAAAGTCAAAAAGTACCTCGTACAAAAAACGACAAAAGATTCCTTTAATATCTTTTACTAAAAACTCACCTAAGGGTAAAATTGGATATAAACTATTGTATAATGATATAAAAATTACATATTGAGGAATCATGGATGTGGATGATAAAATACACCCCAGTAAATACCAAAGTATAAACAATCTCGGATAAAAATGAGATTGTGATATTTTCCCTCACCTTAGGTCCGATTTGATTCGTAAGTGTCCGAACCTCCTGTATAATGATTTAAATAATGTCATTTACTTATTCCAAAATCATAATCATGGTTATGATATCATATATGGTTCACTTATAACTTTATATTACCCGTTCTTTTGTAAATTCCATGTTAAAGAGCGTTTTGGGTAAAATCGTTTCATTTGTCTTCAGTGTTTTGACTTGTAATTATTCATATGATTACTTAGATCATGATTACTTAATTCCAGAATATAAAACATGATTTATATATAATATATATTCAGAATATACATATATATAATAGATCAGTAAATGGAACGAAATACACCATTCCTGGAGACGGTAGGTCGTAAGTACGCATGAACGCTGTTTTCATTTCCTTATTGAGTTGAATGGAATTAAGTAGATGACATACGTATATATACACATAAATCCAGTATCATTATTATGTCATTTATTTCATGATTACTTATTATATATACTTTATAATCATTCATGAATGGTTAACGTGGAGAACGAATCTCATCGCGTCGTGGAGACAGTAGTCCGTACGTACGCACGAGCGATGATATCGTTCTCATGATCGTGGAATTGTATTGGAGTGTATGTATACTATTTCAGAATCAATATCGCTTTACAATAATCATATATAGTTATTATGTACACCATTATACCCATCCAAGTAAGGTGGTGGTGGAAAATAGATTACACCACGGCGTGGAGACGGTATTCCATACGTACGCACGCGCGGTGATTTCGTTTTATGTAGGATGGATAGATGGTGAAATAGGGTTGTTTCATAATTATAATAACATATAATTATATGATTGATACTGATGTTATTACTTCATAATGAAACAACCTAATAATAATATGTGGAAGAAGAAATAAAGTTGAAAGAATCGGTAACGGACATTACCTCTTCTTTGAAGCGCCTCTTTGAGTCCTCCTCTTAGGGCACTAAAATTGGTCTTTGAAGAAGATAAGGACCTCTGGGATGTTTCTAGGGAAGTGGAGAAGATAATTTTTTAGGGTTTGGCCAATCTTGAAGGCTCAAAGTGGTGTGAGGAAGAGAGGGAGGAGGAGCCCTTTTATAAGGGAGGAGAGGGGCACCTTTGGAATAACTAAAAATATTATTTTATTATAAAGCCAAATTCGGTTTTAAATATATCCAAATTGATTTATTTCGAAGCTAATTTGGGGATGGGTCGAAATACTCTCATCCAATAGAATTTAGCCAAGTTTAGGTTCCTATTTTAACCTTATCATTTAGATTTAACATTAAGTTAGATAATTTTACTTTTACCGTGTCTTTTTTTGTTCTTACACTATAAGGTTAATAAACTTACTATAAGAATCCAAACAAACCCCAAGTTGTTTATTATTAATATATATAACCTTATCTAAGTCATTTGGACGAACCTTAGATTTTTAGAAATAATATAACAATTAATAATATAATATTTTTTTAAGAACTATTTTATGTCAATTTTGACATTATTTAGTAATTGATTCTTTTGAAAATCATAACAGAATGATTAGATAAAAAAAAGTTAATTAAATCAATAATAACATGTCATATTGACCTATAAAATTAGTGTAATTCATAAAAAGTCTCAAATTACATTTATTTTGGTATTTATAGAAACAATTATTTCAATATTTTATTAATAAGATAATTACTGCATCATCTTTGTGTCATAAATAAATTAAATTATTTAATGTCTAAAAATTACAAATAAAATACCATTATGTAGGAAATAGTTTTAGATTTCTAATGAATATTTATAGTCAAATTTATCTTATGTATAACCCTATATTAAAAATGATATACTTATTAAACTTTGATTTTAACTTTTTTAACCATTCTTTAAATAAATTAATAATAAATGTCCTAATCTACTCCAAGTGGGCCTAAATGGTCATATTTTATTCCTAAGGTTGTTTTAGGTCGAATTACACTTATCCAATAGAATTAGGATATGTGTTAGGGTAATAATAATATCATTTTTACCCTTAATTACCCTATTTACTTTTAACCGTGGTAAAAAAAGTAAAAAGTTACTATTCACCAAAAATTATTTTCATCTCATTGAACCACATTTTACTTACTGACATCAACCGTGTCTCTCAGATTTTTTAAATTCCACTCACAGAAGCGGTAAAATTAATTTCAATGAAAAATTCATTTTTTTAACTACCACTTAGTGGTTTCACTATTCATCAAAAAATGAATGTTTCCAGAAAAATACCAAAAATTAGGCCTAAGCTATATTTGATATTATGAACTGAAAAATGATTTCTATTTTACCAAATTCAAAACATATCAGTTGCATTACTTAATTTAAAAATTAATTCCCATCGTCAAAACAAATAGTGTGTTCTTAAGAGATAATAACTATCAAAAGATTGACACTTGTTTATGTCTGGTTTAAATGTGAAATTACATCCAATGACCAACATTGTATTAAAATGTAAAAATATATTCTAAATATACTTTAAAACCACTCAAATTAATAATTTATCACTATTAATTATTTCGATTAAAAAGATTATTTTTAATTAAAATTTAGTAATTTTCACTATTCATCAGAAAATGAAAGTTATCCGAAAAGTACCAAAATTTCACCCTAAGCTAATTTCGATATTCAGAATCCAAAAATGAAGTCCATTTTGAAAAATAAAATTTACAAAATTTCAAAAAGTGGTTATTACTATTCATAACAGCTAGTTTTAATAATATTTTAATAGCATGTTGTTGTTTAGTGAAACTCGTTATTACGTACTACACACGCTATCGAGGAAGGTCGTGATTGCGTGTAATGCAAGGCAAGTCAAGGATGTGTGTTGTGCAAGCTCCTTTTAGTGTAGCGTACAACACAAGACATTAATGAAATTAAAAAGAATATTTTTCATAAAATCTTGGGGTATTACAAACAATCACTGATGCCTAGCATCCCACACTTCAACTCTGAACATCAAGTCAATGGGGCTCAATCACTACACCTTGATACTGTCCTCTTTGGGAGGGTCTGTCTCACCCGCACTATTTTATATTTCATCACAAGGATGTGTCTTAGGGGTAAAATTTTCCCTATTTCTCGTGATTCCAAAAGCTACATCAAACCAAAACACATCACTAATCCATTTAATCAAGAGTTCATGCCTCAAGATTGAGGACCCATGCCCAGCTCGACTAGAGGGTTCCACTCAGGTGTCATGGAGGACCCATGCCCTGCTCGGCTAGAGGGTGCCACTAATGTGTCATTGAGGACCCATGCCCATCCCAACTGGAGGGTTCTACTCAAATGTCATTGAGGACCCATGCGCAGCCCAGTTTGAGGGTTCCACTCAAGAAATAAGGGACCCATGACCTTCCTAATAGGAGGGTGCCACTCTGAAGACCATCGAGAAAGCCACTACCCATCACTGTTGGAGGGTAATCCCGATACTACTATGGTGATTATACTTGATCACAACCATCTCCAAGTGTCACCTTAGACTGGTGTAACACCTAGAACATCGACGGTCACCTCAGATAGGCATCGTTATCAGAACATCTTTCATCGCATCTCTGAATCCACTACAAAGGGAACCATCATATTCTATAGGGAGAAACACTCAGGATAGGATATTCACATTCCAAATTATGAGTCTAACGGAAGGAGATACAAGAGGTAGAATATTTTTACTATATTAAATTGCATGTGTGGGGTCCAAATAACATGTGACCTAGCCTCATTGCCCGACTGTGTACCTAGCCATAATTCGATTCTAAACTATGAACTAGTACTAACAAGGCATGACAGCATACTCTGAGAGTACATGTCACCTTTATCCAAAAGGATTAAGAGTGCACATTTCTCATTAGTTATCTAAAGGGTGAGAATGTAATTCTAATAACATTCATCTTGTAAATGGCCCCAGAGAAGCAAAAACATCACACCGTCATGATCCATGCAAAAAAACACATAGGATGGACTATTCATTCACCCAATTGGACTCCGGGTGATGAAACTTCATTTTGCAGAATTGAGATTGAATGATTCTTCATAGGGTCCATGCCTCAATATAGAAACACATCCAATGGATCACACCATTTTGATCCCCTTATAAAACCACATGGGATGGACTGGTCATCCATTTAAAATGAATCACTGGTGAAAAAATTTACATTTAACAACAAATGCCTAAAACAAGGCTCATGGGGCCCACACCAAAAAATTTGGTTTAGGTGCCCAAAACTATTCTTGGAAAGTATTCCCCGACTCTAGTCTCACAACTTCCCAAACATAGCATTAATCAGATGACGTATGCAGATGTACGGTCTGATGTAAATTTCCAGAATAATAATAATTATATTATTATTATTATTATTACACTTTTTGTCAAACTAAAATTCTATCCCAAATAAAAAAGTTCCCAAACCAACCTCAAAAGGTTCGTTTCGTTAAGAGAGATGTATGTCCATTGACAGTGTGCAAAGCGGACTCTCTATTTAGATGATACGAGCATTTAATGAAAACCTAGCCCAACCAGGCCCATACTAGGTGGACCCCCCTCCTCCCCAACCCACAGGCCCGCTGACCGTTGTCCACCGGCCTCTACCCCCTGCACCCGCCGCACCACCGGGCCACCACTGCATCCCCGCTAGCTCACGTCGGTCTGCTTCCATCCTGTGGCAGTCTACCGCAGCATTGCTGATGTCGTGCTAGTGGATCTTCTGTGTGCCACTAGGATCACCCTTGTTTCCCAAAAACACTTCTAATACTATATCAGTTGTCTTTGGAAGGAGATCTTTGATTCCCCAGCCTCCGCGTGATGATCTGATGATGTTCCAACGTGGAGAAAAGTATCTGCCAATTTCACTCGCTGTTGTTCCTCCTCCGACACCCATTACATGACTCCATGCATAGTTCAGGACTCCTCAGGTTGAGAGCTCCATGGATATGGGTCTTTCTCTAATATTGGATATTGTTTGAGTATGAAAAAAAGTTAATTTTAGAAGAATGACAAAGAACGCAAAGAATGTGAAAAACACGAAGAAAATTCGATCCCAAATCAAAGAAAATGATGGTCATTGTTAGTTCGGTCATCAACAAAGGATTCTTGAACAACAAATTACAACAGAAGTTGAAAACAACAAAAAATGATTCAATTGGGAGGTTGTATAATATGAAATAGAAATCCTATATTAAATTCAAATACACCATTTTTTCTATTGTGCTCTGATCTACTATAGCCTCTTTTTTTGTCGCAATCCGATGATGTTTGGACGTCGAATCATCGTCAGCCAGAGATCTTCTATCCGATAGAGAAATAAGCTAACTCTAACTAATTTTTCTTAACTCTTATTTATAGAAGGATACCAGTGGTCATAGAATATGAATCACATGTTCCCTCTCAACTGAATTCTAGGGGAAACACTATGATATGAACTCAAGGACTATCTCATAATGTAATTTTTTATTCAAATATGGGTAAACAGAAGTAAATAAAAACACACCAAAAAGGAAAAACAAGACAACTCAGCCCCCTCCTATGGGAGGGGGGCTGAAATAATGGAGACCAAGGGTATCCCCTCTAATCAAATTCTCTCCTTGGGGCTTCTGGCTGGTCCTAGTATGAACTCACACATTCACTGAGCTAGTGAAATCCAATGCTACCAGATGGTCCGCTACATTATTTCCTTCTCTCCACGTGTTTGAAACTTTAGTATTGTTGGTGAGGATGCTTTTACACTTCCTTATGATATAGTCAATCACCGAAGGTGGGTTTACACTGTCTTTTAAATAATTGTGAACAATAAATGAGTGTGTTTCCACTTATGAAATAACTAATCCCCTATGTCGGCATAACCTCATCCTTGTGAGCATTTCCATGGCATCTTCCATCAACAAAGTGCCTTGTCCAAGCTTGGCTGTAAACACCATGAAGACAGGCCCACCAGTGTCGTGCACCACCCCACCACCACATATATTTCCCAAAACACAAGACCCATCCATTTTTATCTTTAGACCATTCTACATTGGCCTCCAACGAACCCATTTGTTGCCTCTCTCACTTTGGGTGACAACCATATACCCTGAGCAGAACCGACTCATTTAAGGGGCTTCGTTATTGTTCTGTAGCTCCCTAATTAGATCAACTAACAGGTTCCTCATCCATACAATGATCACAGTAGCCGACATGTTTTCCCCTTTGTGCCTCATTTTGTTCCTCGCCCTCCAAACACACTAGAAACCGGCTTGTACTAGGACTGTTTTGGCCAGCCTCTCTAGTCTAGCTCCTCCCAATCCATGGTACCGTTTCTACAAAAAGTGACGATCAGCCATACTTCTCCAGGAAAAGGCATTGAATTCCCCAAAGTAGAACCATACCTCGCGTGCCAATTTTTTTTTGAAAAATAGATGGTTCAAGCTCTCTTCACTGTGAGACTTACAGCACACACATCTAGAAGCAAGATTAACACCACATCTCTTGATATTATCATCAATTGGAAACACTCCAATCCTTATCCTCCAAGTGAGAAAGTTGAATTTTGTAGGGATTCTCTTAACCCAGGGGATCTCATCCCATTTATTTGCATGAGTCTAGACGTATTAGGCACGACGATAATCTTTAGTTGAGAAAAATACTGAGGGTGATAGTGTGAACACACATCTGTCGAGGTCTGGTGTGAGAGAAATGAGATCAAAAGCCTCTTGTTGATCCTTATTCAACACTTATTTGATGAAGGAGGGGAACCTACTGGCTTCCCAGAAGGAATTGGTTGGAGCAGGACATCCCAGGAAGTCTAACCTATCACCGCACCAGTTCCGATGCCAAAACGATAGGTTCCCTATCCCCATGATCCAATGGGACAGCAGTCGGAGGTCGCCAACAAAGGGGCCTAGAACCTTAACATGTGTTGAGTATTGGTCCTCTCTTTTATCATGATTTCCCAAGCCAATGGTGTGCATGGTTAACCCTAATAGTGAGTGCTGCTCTAGAATACTCCAAGAAAGCTTTGTGTGCATGCAGTGTAGGGTATCTACAAGATTGCGCGCATCGATATCACCCTCTCTAACTGGTTGTGCCATCTTGTTCCAAGAGACTCAATGCTTTTTGACCTTGGAAAATGGATCCCAAATAAACTTGGCCAGAAGCCTGTCAATATTCATAATAAATGTTTTCTGGGCTCTAATCACAGACAATGCATGTACTAGTGTAGAAAGCAACACGCTATTGACCAGCGTGATCTAACCCCTAATGGAGAGATAAATGTTCTTCTAATTAAGTACTCATTCATTGATTCTGCTATAAAGTGGATCAAAGTCGTGGATGTGGACTCTTCTGGGAGAGATGGGAACACCCAAATAATCCATAGGTAAAACCCCTCGTTCCATGCCCAACTTTTCACTCACTATAGAGATACACCGGGTGGAACATCTGATAGAGATGAAGAAACTACTCTTGTTATTATTAATTAGTTTCCCACTCCAACGGCAGTAGCCCTCCAACACTCTATTCAATCCCCAAATGGAATAGCTCAATGCATTCACGAAATGTATGGTATCTTCAACAAATATGAGGTGGGACACCACTGGAGCCTTCCACTTCCTTCAATAAGGCAGAATGTCACCCTTACCAATGCTTCTATAGATGTGTCTACTCAAAACGTCCTGAACCGGGATGAAAATACTCAGAGATATTGGGTTCTCTTGCCTCAGGCCCTGAGTTGGTTTAAAAACCATACAATTTCCCACATAAAGTGAACTGAAATCCATGCACAACTAAATCACCAAAAAATAAGATCAATGTTCCAAGGATTAAATCCCATACTTTCTAAAACCTTATTGATAAAACTCCATTACTTACGGTCATAATCCGTGTTCATATTCATCTTGATGGCCATATTAGAACCATGAGTTTTGAAATTGATGTCCCTAAGCATTTCCTGTGCTAGAGACACTGCCTCTTGAATCGACCAACCCTTAATAAAACCATGCTACTCTAAATATACCCACCGCAGAATGAGAGGGGTTATTCTAGAGTTGATAATAATGTCCATGAATTTGTAGGGGTATTACACATGCTCACTGGATGGTAATGTGAAATATTAGTGGGATTATTGGTTTTTGGAATCATCACAAGTGTAGTGGTGCATGCCACACGGGGAAGGCCACCCCCTAAAGTATTCCTGAATAGATTCAATTAAACCCTCCTTTCCAATATCCCATGATGACCTATAAAAGGATTTGGGGAAACCGTCTGGTCCCACTACGCTATCAGGGTTCAGGTGCATTAACGCTACCAGGATCTCCTTCTCGTTGGGTATGGACCCCAGGATTTCATTGTCCCGATCATACACGTGATGTGGAACCAATTCAAAAACCCCTATGGTCTCCGAAGGGTACCCGTTGGCCACGCGTTCATTTGGGCCAACAAGGAGTTCAGAGAAGAAGGAATTGACCCAACTTCCAAGGAAGTACCTGTCATTTGTAAAAGATTAATCCTCTAACATGATGTTAGGATTAACCATCCTTTTCCTCTCCGTAATTCAAGCGTGGAAGAAAGTGGTGTTTCTTTCACCTTCTTTAAGCCACTTAATCCTCACCCCTTCCCTGGCCATTCATTCCTGTCTAAGTAGAAAATGTTACATCTTGTCCTTTTTTCCCAGAGTTCCTCAAAGGCATGGTCATCCCATGTTTCCTACAGCAGGTTCTCAAGGAATTTTACTTCTTATATGGTTGCCTCTAACTCCCCATCAAATGAAATAACATCTTTCGACCACCTTTGGAGCCTCAATTTCAACCTCCTAATCTTATTATGAAGAGAAGTCCACTTATCACCCTTAGAGGGATCCTCCCATTAGACTCTGACATGATCCTGGTTGCCCGTATGGATAGCACATAACTGACTATACCAAAACCTCTCCTGGGGATCCTGCATAGAAGACATAGATACAAGAAGCGGTGAATGATCATAGATTCCTCGTACCAGGTGCGTCACTTTTGTATTGGAGAAATAAGAAATGGCATGCATGTTATATAGGCAGCGGTCCAGGCGGCTCCATGAGCATTTATTTCCCCTCTTTTGGTCACAATATGTAATCCTATCGCCCACATATTTGTGATCCAGGATCCCCTTTGCAGCCATTAATTGGTTAAAATCTAGGTTGGATATTCTGTGAAACGGTCCCCTACCCTTCCTCTCCACCGGGTCCGCCACAATATTGAAGTCCTCCACTCTTGATCCATGGAAAGGGCCCCGAGTCAAACCTACTTAGGTCATCCCATAGAGTTTCTCTTTAAATATGACCATAGCTCCTGTATACAAAGGACACGAAAAAAACCTGGTGACCTTGACTCACCTTGACTGTAATGAACTAGTTGTCAGCCTGATCCATATCCACAGTGTAATGTTGATGCCAAAAAATCCTGATATGACTGTTGATGGGATCAACATGTAAGAATCCTTGAATTTTGAGGTTTTTGGAACACTCCCCGATTTGGTTGGGCTGTTGTTTGTGTTCAAGCACTGCAACAACTACAACCTTGGGCTTGGAAATTTCCCAAGTGAGAAAATATGACCTCACCCGGGCGCCAATGCCCTGTGAGTTCTATATGAGTAACGTAATCATTGATGGAAGAGCGTATTGGGACTAGCTCTAGAACACGTAGGCTGATCGAAGAGGTGGGTTATCGATACCTTATGCATCATGGATTTATACCTTGTGCAAATCCAAGAGACCGTAGTGATTTTTGAGCCGTCATTATTGTCAAGAAGGGATTTACCCCGGTCTATAGGCGAGGTTGTTG
Source organism: Viscum album (assembly GCA_963277665.1). Lineage (NCBI taxonomy): Eukaryota > Viridiplantae > Streptophyta > Magnoliopsida > Santalales > Viscaceae > Viscum > Viscum album. The sequence continues at coordinate 829,674,084 of OY728159.1, read as the reverse complement.
AACCTATCCTCCATAGAAAAATCCTGGGGGGAGCCATCTGAGGGAGATGGTGATGAAACCTTCTCTTGGGTTGAGGATAGCTCCTCGATAACCAGCCCCGTAGCTTGGGGGGGCAACGAAAAAATCCCTCACATTATCAATAGGGTCGATCCTCGAGAGTGTTGTGACCGGGGGAGACCATTCCAATGTCCCCACGGATCAGGGTGCCTATTCCAGAGCCAGCCTTCAATCTCAGTCCCCACCAGAGAGCATTATCCCGGACCACCCTGAAAATCAGTAGAGAGGCTGGAGAGAATGACGTGTCCTAGGAACAAAGGAAACTATTTCCCAACATGTCTCAGGAGGATCTCCATTCCTGGGGGGATGAAGAATCACTGGTACCAGCCTTAACTGGGTGGACGGCTGGTCGGAGACGCGAGTATTATCCCCCACATACACCACCTCTGGAAGAGCTGGAAACACCGAAACGTCCCTAAAAGACTGCCCCACCTCCACCTCAGGGGTGCGGCGACGTCCTTTCTGACTACGGCTCCAGAAAACCAGCAAAGAGTGTCCCTGTAAAAGGCAATGCGATCAATTACTAGGGAAGATGGTGTAAGAGATTTCCTACAACCAACAGAAGGAGTCTGCAACACAATGCTCAATCTGCTCTGGCACAAGCCTAGAAAGGTCCAATTCCACGCAAATACGTTCAACCAATGTATAAAAGACACTAAAAGTACTGACATCAATGTAGAAGAAGCCTCCAAGAGATTCCCCTATTGCTTTAAGAAAACCTTTATTCTGGAATTGCAGCGGCAAGCCAGGAAGACAAAGCCAGACTGATGCCGCCAGACTCTCCTTACCATTGTGAACTTCCAAATACCACATTGAAAGGCTTAAGCACCAACGCCCCACAGAGCATGGGGCCATGCACCAAGCGTGGAGAAAATCAGCCTCCAAAGCCAGTATGATACAGAAGGAGTGCCTCTATAGCACTGAAGTCCGTGCCGACTCTCAGAGCCAATAAGAGGAGACCCCACACTGGAAAATGCCCAGAGGTGGCTTAGCATGTCCCGAAACAGGCTACCAACATCCATTTCAAACAATCCTTTTCCTCCTCGAACGCCGACACCGGGAAATCCAGGCGAACATGGTGCCCCTACCAAGGCGCCTTCTCTTCCCGTATATTGACCACCAGGAAGCAAGAAAGATTCGTGGCCGAGCCACATAGGACATCCTTGAAGGACCCACCAACACCCTTGGGAGGAAGAGGGGGACTAGAAGCCCTGCCAGAAGCACCAAGAACCTCAGTATCCAAAGATGGGACTCTGACCGAACACGCCGAAACAGACGAGCCCTAAGAAACAAGAACCCCAGGGGGAACGCCGGGAACGGACGCCTGCATTATAACTGAGAAGCTGGGGTCTAGCGGACTTGAAGATAGGTTAGTGGAAGATCTGGGATCAAACACCACCGCGGCAGAAAGCGAGGGCAGGGACCAGAAGGACGTAACAGACGGGTGATTTTGGAAAAGAGGATGTGTGTTATTTGAAGTAGAGATTCAAATAAAACAATTCAATTTAATTATTTTATTTACGATTTTTTCCATAGAAACATTTTCTACAGAAGGTGTACACTGACAAATGTTATACCCCTCCATGGGTAAATGACATTCTCTTGACTCAACAGTGGCCTTGGATTTCTGATCCCTGTTACAATTTGAGAGTTATTAGGGTATGAACAATTAAATGAATCAATTAATAAATTAATTCAACCATTTAACATACTATCAACGAGCAAGGGGTCTGAACATCCCATGCCAACCAATTTTATGTCTTGCATAGGGTAATCACCACATTTCGGACCCAACTGTGTTCATAGCTTTCTGATATGATTAACATTTTAAGTGATAACCTGTTTCTGTTGTGTGTATCGTACAAAACACTTAATATTTGAGTATAATTTATTTTGGGCCCACCAGGCATCAGAATTGCACGTCATCTCAATGCCTAGCTTTGGAAATATATATATAAATATTTCAAAGTCTTATATGGAAAGACTGGGTCTCTATATATAACACCCCAAGATTTTCAAAAAGAAAACTATGTTCAACAGACTGCATTGCACAAACCAAAAGGTTTTAACGGATTATAATATATCATACCACCATCGTATATTTTTATTTTTTGAAAAAAATCTTGGGAATGAATTAATGGTTTTGTATAATTTTAAGAAATTTCTATGTGGTTTACATCCCCCACTTATAAAATCATAAATCCTATCATCTACTGTCCACAATTCATGGTTATTTTATTTATAATATACCATAACAAACCAATTACCTAAATTATTTAACCCATCGTAGATGTATTTTTAATTATTAAGCCACACTAATAAGGCTTTTTTTCTAACATAAAGATGTTATCCAAAGAAGATGAATCATTCTTAATAGAGCATTTTATTTTATCTCTTCTTCCACATCTGTAAATCCAATAAAACTATTATAACATAATTACATCAGTATCTATTATATACTAAGATTTTATTATGGTATTTTCATAATCTATATTCATCTCCCTTATCATCAAATGGCTAACAAAATCATCAATCATGTGAATAACAGACTAAAACCTTGTGAAGCGAGGTAATTCATTTTCCATAAACTCCTCTCATGGATATATATACTAATTATTTTGATATATATATATATATGATATTTATTACATTATTATTATTTTTCAATTATAATATCAAATCTAACTTATTTATTTCCAATCCATTGGAAAATGATAATGCTGCTCATGTGTACGTGTGAACTACCACCATCACGAAGTGGTGTGATTAATTTTAAATTTTATTTTGATATGGATGGTAATAAAGATATATTTAATCAATATATATGATATATATGGGAATTAAATGATTCAATAAATGTATAATATTATTTACCTTCATTTTCATTCCATCCATCAAAATAAGGAAAAGTGTATGTGCTTGTGTATGGCCTACCATTTCAAAAAATGTTGTAATTAATTATTCTATCACTACATTTTATAGATGAATCAAAATATATTTATAATGAATATATATTTATATATATATGTGATATATATATCATTATTAAATTTATATATTTATTATTTAACCGTCATCAAAGTATAAGATTCTAATTTACTAAACCACAAAATATTTGAGAAACAAAGTAGTTATTAATCGAAACAGGGATTTTAACAAAGAATTGATAATAAATGGGTGATAAAAGGCTATAAGTAAATCGTATATGGAATTATATATATTATAATGGTCATATAATGAATTTATAATAAAATTATATTTATTATAAAGTATTTTCATATGTTTACTAAGTAAATTCAAGACATGAGATAAGGTATTTTCATCTCACTTTTATTTATATGAGACAATTTCAATATTCAACACTTTTTTATGTGGTGTATATAATGACCACAAATGTTTTTTGTGATTATTATAATGAAAATTATGGTATGTAAATATCCATATAAGGCTCTTTATTTTATGGTGATTATGATTAAAAAAATACAAAAGTGGTAAGTGTTTTATGTTACAATCTAATTGTTTTTTAGGATTGTTTATGATTATGATTTTTATACTGATATTTTATGATATATATCAATAAATGCATGAATTTTCTTATCATATAGTTATTAATATAGAATAAATGTTTTATATTAATTTTCCACTCTTTAATAACTAAAGATACTCAAAAAATGCTTTTAAGGAAAATGAAGTATAGTTCTATCTTAGGTAAAAGATTATCTCTATTCCATGTCCATGTTTTCTAAAAATGTTTTAAATAATGTTTTTACTATTAACCAAATATTTCATAAATTAATTTTTTCCCATTATTAAATTTTTATAAAAATGGTTTAAAAATAATATTTTTTTATTTTCTAAATGAGGTTCTTATGACTTTCTTCCAAAAATATTAACATAATCATTATTTTATTGTATAAAAAATTAATAGAATTTTCTACCATCCTGACCATGAAATGATTTGAAGATTAATTTAAAAAATTGAAACAATATTTTTAAGAATTTTTTTTATTTAATACTGGTTAATTCTTTATATTTTAAATAAGTTATTTCAATGTGAAAATTATATTTTCATCATGAACACTTTTAAGGATCTTTTAATGTTATTTCTATTCCTCAACGACAAAAATGATCAATTTTAAATATGATATACTTGGAGTATGATCCAATAATACAATATTTATTCTTTTTATATGAGTTTTATGATTATTATATCAATATATTTATGAAATCCACTTCTTTCCATGGGTTATGATATGATGAAAATATGAAATGTTTTTTAAACCTATTTATTTTCCACATGTTATGAAATAATGAAATGATTATGAAACTCTTTTCCTTTTCATGGGTTATGATATGATGAAGGTTTTATGATCTTATAGAACATGTCTGTTTGAATTTCATTATGTGATGGGTGTGATTGGAATAATGTATTCATATAATGCATTGGGTAAAGATTAATATCTCATGATAAAAATAGGAGATAAATGGGGAGTAAACCTAGTTCAGCAAGTGAATCGGTCCCCTATGATATTCATAGAGGTGAACCTTTAATACTATTATGGTTTAGGGAGTGATCCCAATACTCTATGATAGTATTCAATGTGATACTTCACTATTGTGAAATTTATTTTCTATTCTTTTGTGTTTTCTAGAAACATAGGTCGTATGCTTATGTTATGGTCTCATGCATCATGTTATTTGGTCCCTTTTTGATTTATTTCTTATGAAATACCATGATTTATTACATGACTCAAATTATGATGTTTTATATTAAATTTACAATTTTAAAATGTTATGTTCATTTTCTTATACGATTATTCTAATTTTAAGTCTAAGTGATCATTGATATCTCCCTTTTTTACCCAAACTAAGCATCTGAGAAAACCCTTTATTATTTTGAATTTCTCAGCATTATGAGTAATGGTATTATGTATGATATGTTTATGAAGGGTTCTAACTATGTTGAACATTGTGTAAGATAATGCACTTCACTTATGAACTGGTTATTTACATATCCACTTTTCCAAATATACTTGACCTATATGATTCTAGCATGGATCATTATGTTATTTAATGTATGTTCATATTTTTAATATGTGAAATGTTTTTATGGAAATAATGGGTCTCTATACCACCACTAAAATATATTATGTATTTTAGCTTACATCAATTCTCTCTTTCCACTGTTTCCTTTAACTTAGAAAACACACCAAACATATAATATTTTTATTTTATAAAACAAATCAATAATTTTCTTGTAGTTAAATTAATGAATTTAAAATTATTATGATCTTACATGATATCAAACTAGGGTATACCCCCCACATGTCTGGGTTAACTAATTCTAAATTCTGTCTTTTTGGTATCCCTTCATTCATGTTCAAAGGCACCATCAATTGAAATTTAATAATGAACCTCTCTCAACTTACTATGATTGTGTGATATTGGTTTAACATTTCCTTCATCAGTATATCATTATTTTTATTTTCACTAAGGTTATTAAAGAAATAGATCCAAAACTATGAGCTTATTGAATTTGATTCTATAATAAATTTTCCTCCCATGCCATCCTAGCCTAAAATTATATTCCAACCATGACACCACTTTTAGATACTATAGAACCATGAGTGGTATTCTGAACACCATTTTGGAACCTTTTTCTAAATACTGACTTATCTATAAGACCAATAGAAAATATTTTATTCTTCATTCAGACTGTAACATCTCTCTTAACCATAATATCTAAATACACATCATCATCAAATAACACCATACCAAAACATCAAGATGCATAACTCAACATGTGTCCCATCTCGCCTATGGAAAGGAATGATGCTCCAAAATAAATTTTTTATGATTCCATTAGAACATTTACACTTATTATCAAATTGGTATGTCCCTTGACTATAGTACTCAATGTTCAGGAGCCTATAAAAATTTCCTTCCAGAGTTTACCCTGAAATACTTCATGATATTCCATCTCATCCCATAGTTCCATAAAATAGGGTCCAACCTAGTCAATTTACCTTGAATCTTATATTAGGACTTATCATCTGATTTTTTTCTACTTATCTATTGAGTAAAATGTCCTCTACCTTTCACATTCGCCTCATTCCCCTTAGGTTCTTGTAATTCTCATCATATGAGTTATTAATTTATTATGAGAACTCTAAAATCCTTAAACACTAATTATTTTTTCCCATAAGAGTTTCTCATAAAAGATACCATAACATCCTAAATTTCCAAAAGCAATGATAAAAATTATAAGGTATACACTTCTTTTGAAAACATGAAATTTAATTATTCAAGATACCACTGAATAATATTAAAATCAGTCACATGATATATAATAAGTTTATCTTAAAATAAATTCATACTAAATAACATATCATTAAAGGACACCATGTGTATCATTTTCAACATTTCAGGCATTTATTGCAGTGCATTCATCATCTCCAATGTGGTATTTACTTCCCAGATGTTATATGAAATATTCAATGATAGTTAAAACTTAACAAATCCTCATTCTATTTTATTAATCATTTCATTTTCTACATTCTCCATTTACTTTTTCAAAAATCCTTTAAATATAACTTCTAGGTCTATCTGAATGAGATAATATTTCATCAATATTCTATAAAAGTTGAAAGATGTTCCACGAAACCTTTCTATTTAAACCATCCCATCTTCATATTTCATAGCTTCTGATAAAATGCCTCTCACTAAATAATTTATTAAAATTAAAAATGTAACATGCACAACTGGTAAGTGAACTATTAAGCCTTAAAAAACCAATAAGATATAATAATGTTTATTGAGGATTCTACGCAACTTCTGATCAAGATAAGTAATATCACCAAAACATATAATGTAAGAAACAAAGAACATGATGAAAACATCTTGGTCAATGTTTTACTAAAACATAGGAAGAAAGAATTAACCTAAATAATATAACTAAATTTAATAACTCTATAAATTACCCTCACAACTCATAAATAGAAATTCAAGTAAAAAATGAAATAAATTAAAGAACACTTATGGATTAACATGGTTTGGAAAATGAGTCCTACATCCAATAGTGGATAATTCCACCTTTCTATTTATCAGATATTATAATAAAAAATACAATAACTATGACTAATTAATCATATAAATCAAAAACTCTAAGTAATAGCATAACATGTGTGCATGTGGTCCCACCCACTCTGGTAGTGGGCACCAACCGGTCGAGCAGATCTTCCATAATTTTAAATTTTGAGGAGATCTCAATATTTTACATATTTCCTTCTATATATTATATATTTCCTTAGTTTTACCACCAAATTCATTTAGAAGTGTGAAAAAATATATTTTTGGGTGGAAGAACCATTTGTGCACCCAAATCCTTTATATGCGTAACTTCTGAGCCTTCCAATCGCTTATAGGATTTTTCTAGCACTACATCAATGTATTAAGCTAAGATAACTTCTAAATTTTCTCCTAACTATCATTTAAATCATCACTTGTAAAATTAAATTCACTATTTTTTACAAAACAAATTTATTAAAAGTTGTATAGTTTTTTAAAGATCGTAAAATTTTATAAAAGAAGATTTTACTCAAAACTCTATTTCAAATAACATGACACAAACTTTATCATTGTGATTTTGTATGTTAATATCATCATTTTTTCAGAAACAAATAATAAACTTGTGAGGAAGGGAGGAGTGTGGATCAAATGGAGTTCTAAAGGCTCATTTTTAGCTTAATATATTTAATGGAATCAATGATAAATATTGTGTTTATAGTTACTATATTTTAATATTTTTAAATCAACAAAAAAGTTACATATCTAATGGTCTAAAAATTAATCTAATTTTATATTAAAGGAACTCTTGAGTATGACTTGAGATAAGATAAAGGTACATCATTTCATATTTATCGATATAGTGATGGAAATTAAGTAGGATATATTAGAGATAGAAAATATTATTCTTTATGTGCTTTATTTATTAGGGGAAAATGTATTGCATGATATTACAAGAAGAAAAATTAGGTCACTCTTAGTGTAATAGAAGTTGAGTATGTTGTTGCATCATAATACACAAGTAAAATTATTTTTCTGAAGTCGTAGCTTAAAGACATTATGATTGATTCTATAACACAGAGATGTTGTCAAATATTTTTTCCAATGAATTTAATCTTTTCAAAATTCTTCATTACAAGCAAAATAGAGTTTAAATAAAAAATTACATACAATTAAAATATTAGTATTTAATATTACATTTCTCACATAGCAGTTCAAACAGTGGGAATAAATAGTATTAACTAAATTTTGAAAACAAATGTCTTACACATGTATAAAAAATTAATGTTTTTGTGACCAATTAATATTTAATGAAAATAAAAACATTAAATATAAAGGAAATCATTTTCAAAAAAAAATGTTTTTGAAAACATACCCATTTTACCTCAATAAATTTAAGAAACCATTTTATTCAAATATTTTAATGAAAATTATATATTTTATACTCAATAAAATGTTTAACATTCAACCTATGTTTTTTCTAGAAAATTGGTAAGAATATATCCACTTTGATGTTTAAAACTATTTTTTAAAAAGGATCCTTTGTTGCCTTTTTGTTACATAATTTTAAAATTTTTTTGAAACTTGTATAACATTTATTTTATAAAAAAATTTAATTTTTAAATAAAAATTCAACATTACCATAGGGTGAATTTTTGAAAATTCTCTGAGAATATTTATTATTTCGATGAATAAAGAAAAAATACTAGTTTTTATTAAGAATTATCATTTCATTAAAGTTTCTTAAAAGATATATGTTATTTTAAAATTGTTTAAAAAAATATAAAATATATATATATATATATATATATATATATATTAATCCAATTTAGGTATTTGGAATCATTTTCATGTTAAATTCGATATAATTGTTTTAAAAAAATTGAACATTTTCCCTTTGAAAACCGGTTTTTTCTCTGTGGCTATTGGCATAATTTTAAATTAAAATTTTACACATACATTAATGGAATTATGAAAAATATAATCCATATTCAAAATATAATAATTTTTACTATCTTATAATTTTAACATAAAATTTTTACCATAATGAATATTAAAAACTGTACAAATTATTTTTCATGGTTAAAGTAAAAATGGGTTTACCTGGGTTAAACTAAAAAGATAGGGGTTAAAAATGACCCAAAACTTTTCCAACTCCAATTTTATATAAATATTTATACCTTATCTCTTATATTTTTTTAATGGACCATTTTAGAACCCCTAGTCATGCAAAAAATGTGGTTACACTATTTTTATTTCAAAAATTACAATTGTGTCACTCACCTCACTTATAAAAGGTCATCCCCTCTCCTCTTATATTAAAACTTCCCAAACACCTTGGTTTAAAAAATAACTACAAAAATAACTTTATTAGTTACATAATATCATCCTAGAATCCTTATTTTTTTCAAAATTCTACATTAATTGTACCTTTGGTGAAAACTAAAAAAAAGTTGTTTGAAGAAGAGGTAACATCCCCAATAACGTTTTTTGTGTTATTTATTCATACACCACCTTAAATTATTATTAACCAATTATTAGATAATAAAATTGTTATATTAAAATTATTATATGTTATTATGTCAATTTTATAACCTAAATCCTTCTCCTCTTCCATCAAATGGGTTAAAAATCGTCACTCGTGTGTATGGCAGACTACCACCTCGTGAACCGATGTTACTCATTTTCCATCACCACCTATAATGGATGGATATAATTTTATATTTATAGTTTATATATGATATTTATGATATTATTATTCTTTTTTAATCATGAAATCACATGCTCCTTATTAATTTCCATTCCTTGGGAATACGATGATGTCGTCCGTGTGTACAGCGGACGACCACGTCGTGAAGTGATGTGATTCATTTACACATTACATGAAATATAATAAGGATTTTTTAATAAAAATAAATGAAATATATTATATAAAAATGTTTATAAAATCTTAATATATTATTTATATTCCCTTCTTTATTTCCTTTGGGAAATTGGAATATACATTCAAGCACATGTACGTTATACCGTCTCCATAGACGGTGTATGTCATTTTCTATCTCTAAATTTTATGAATCACACTAAATAAATTTATAATGAATATATATTAGGTGTATATAATATTTAAAATTATTTAGATGATGTAACCATAATCAAATTAAGTGGATCAAAAATAAAAAAAATCAAATCTACTTGAAAAACAGTTCACTAATTACCTAAAACTTGACTTTAACATGGAGTTGTTAATAAAGGGTAATAAAAGGTCACAAGTAACTAATATATGGTATTATATATATATTTTTTGGTAATTTAATATATTTATAATAAACATTTATTTATTATAAATTAGGTTATAATTTTTACGAATGAAGTCGAGAATTATGGTAATAGATTTCCACCTCAGTTATTTTTCTATGATACATATGCCATATTCAATGTGTGTTTCTTTTATATAGTGTATATACTGACAATGAATGTATTTTATGATTATTTTAAATAAATTTAATTTAATTTTATAATATATTCGAGGGTGTCTCTTTTATTGTGTTTATATTATAAAATTCACTAAAATTAAGAAGGTATTTTTTGTCTCAAATTGCCTTATTTGGGACATAACTTATGGTATGAACATGTATTCTTATATTAGGTGTATATAATTCCCAATTTATAGGTTATATAATTAATATACTTATTTTCATGTTAATATTATTTACATTCAATTATATTCTTTCATATGGATTACAGTGGAAATTCACCGAAGTTATAAGAGTTATATGTTATAATCGCATCATTTATCAAGATTTCTTACGATTATGCTACTAATTATAAATAATTTTGATATATATCTCAATAAAAAAATTAATCTTCCACTAGTCTACTTATTTCAGTAGATTACATGTTTTCCCTTAATTTTTATCTCTTTATATATTCATTATTTATAAACTATTTTTAATAAAAAGTGTATTTATTTTATTCTTCAGTCAAAAACCATTTTTCTTCTACAACCATGTTTTCAATTATTAATTTAAAAAATTATTTTAATATAATACAAGTTATTTTTAAAGGCATTTTTACCCATTTTTTACATTTTTTAAATGAAAGTAATCTTTAAATCATTTTCTAAAAAAATCTCATTTTGAATTTTCTAAAAATGTGAAAGGAATATTTTTTTTAACATGAACAACATAGATTGTATTTTTCACTTACATGAAAAAATCATTATTTTAATGATTCCCTTGTATTTTTTTTGAAATTATATTTTAAAAGAAAATAATTTCCAAAATTTTGGCTGAATTTTTATTTTTTAAATGTTTTTTTTCAAATGGAAGTATTATTTTACTCATTAAATGTTTTAAATGATTTTCAAATATTTTTTATAAGTTTACAAAGTTATTTCCCAAGAAAATGATTTTGAAAAATTTTTAAATTTTAAAAAGTGTTTTTCAAAGTGGATAGTCTATATTCCTCAATAGATGTTCCAACTGATCTTCCAAAATGATTTCCAATCTAAGATGACATATTTTGATGTTATATATGATTTATTGGGGATAATATTAAATGATACCATCCTTATTATTTCAATATATGGTTAATATTGATGGAGATAAAATATTTACAAAACCCATTTATTTTTCCCGGTTAATTGTATTTTTTATTTATTAAATGTTTATAAGAACCATTTTCCTCATATAGAATATGATTTGATGTTATGAAGAATGTTTTATGATATTCTGGCACACATAAGTATGGTTTTCATAATGATACGGGAGGGAACTATATCTCCATCCAATTTATTTGGTAAATATTTATATCTCATGAAATAAAAAATGGAAACAAGACGATGGTATTGATCCAATAAGAGCAACATGTGAGTCCTAATCTAGTATGGGAAACAAGTGAGCCCTAATATTTTATATGAAACACATGGTTCCTAGTCAACTTGGGAAATTGGTGAATCCAGATCCATAATGAGAAAGAGGTGGTATTTTACGATCTAATATGTTAATGGTATTGGTAGTTAACCTTGAAATATGAAATGGATTTATATATTTATAATGGTTCCACACTTTTAGGAAATGATATTATGGTTATTAATTGATTTACGATTATTTCACACTCTTAAGGGTCATGTTTTCCGAAATAAAAATGTTTCATTCCTTGAATAATGTTTATAAACTATGGAATGTTTTTTATGAACTTCATAAGTTTCTTTCATAATGGAATGAGATTGTGTTTATAATATAATCATAGATTGATATCTCCTACGTATATCCATACTGAGCATCCACTATCATCCTTTCTTAAGTTTCCTTACCTAGCTTATCAAGAAATTTTTAGGTAGGATATTCCTAAGAGGAGTACTATGTGAGAAAATATTTGTTAGAGATGTTGAAGATATTTAATGAAATAATAATATTGTGTTTCTAGTCACTAATGTCACTAAACCATTATGGTCCCTGACAATTTTTTTATGAAATGTATTGAATACTAATTTTTAAATATGTCATATTTATGTATAAAATCTTGGGATTCTATATTGTTGTTTCATACCCATTAGTAATCAAGTGTCACAAATAATGAATCAGTTGAGGCATTCAAGGTCTAATAATATTAACATCAAGTACCACTTCATCAAAGAGAAGGTAAAATGTGGTGATATCTCTTTCAAATATGATTCATTTAAGGAAAAGTTTACAAATATCTTTATGAATCCACTTTTTAAAGATTTCTTCCACTAATTGAGAGTATTCATTGGCATGTATTATTTCCCAAAATCCCTATATGTTTTCTTAGTTATTTTCCCACTATTATTCCTTATCATTTACTTACATATGGGGATAATACAAAAGGATAAATTCTTCTAATGGGGTTAAACTCTTGTTTAATTTATAGGTTATTGTCAAGGGATATATTGAGGTGTGGGTAGTTGATGTTTGGAGAATATTTCATGTGTTTATTTACATGTATAAAAAAATAAAAAGTTTAGATCAAATATCTCTTTAATTTATTGATGAATACTTAATGAAGTGAATTAGAATGGGGGAGATGAGTTGATCTTAATTGATACATGATCTGTATAGTATTGGTATTCCCTTAAGGGGTAGATTTTTCCAAAATCATCATTCTAACATATGATGAAGTGGATTCATGACATTCACATTGAATTCATGCTATTAATTTCTTCATGAGTCAATTGATTTATGAGTCTTAGATATTTTCATGTTGTATTTAGTTTTGATTTGCTCATATATGAGTTTAATGTAATATCCCATATTTTCCTAAAGGTATGAACTGCTTGTTTTTTGATTCAATTCTTTTATTTGGACCTAAAAAAGTTTCCTAATGGAGTCTAATAGGTTTTTGGTACGTTTAGGAATCATTTTATGATCATATCCTTGATAATAAAACATTCATACTATGTCACAAGGTTAGTAGAAATGTGTCGCCCAACCCACAGGGTTTCTCTAAACATGTGGTTTGAGATATTGAAGTGTTAAGGGCTACACAGTATTTCTAAAACCATGTGATCTTAATTTCATGGCTGTGTAGTGGTATAGAAGTTTGGGACATAGAAGTTTTTCATTGTTTCAACATAGTTAGATAAATCATTCTCTTAAACATGTAGAGTTCCATATTAAAGAAGACCATGGCACATGGTTGGCACATGGTTTGACCAACTGTGGATCCAAACCATGAGCCCCTATAATTGAGGATGAATTTAAAATTTTTCCATTATTTAATGATCAAACTTATTTCTTCTTTATCCACCACCTTTTCTTAAAAAACACCTCTTCCTCCCTACACATGAGCTTCTCCTCCTTCTGTATCTACTGATCGAGCCACCTCTATCATTCCTCATCTATTTCTCTCATTGTTAGAACCATTAGAATGATATTAGTAATATCTTAAAAAATATACCTTATATTTCATGTTCCTAAACCAATATGTTTTGTTATCTGAATGTAATATTTTTCCCATTTTCAAGGTATTTTATGATTTCTACCATTATACCTTGAATCAATGGCCAACAATGGATGAGGAAATCTAAAAAATGCAAAGTTAGTAGGTCCAGGTTATTTTCCCTCATTTCATTCATTTAAAAAAATTTGCATCATTGTACAATGATCTAGAATATTCTGTTGCCAACTAGAATTTGTTAAATTAAATTATGTTTACAGCATTTTCATTCTATTTTTGACATGATCAAGTAGTGAATCAACCCATTGGGTTAATACCCATGAATTTATATCAATTAAATGGTATGATCAACCTTTGAGCATTAATTTTCCATTCCCTAGATATCCAAAACATCTCTTGTGGAGTGTTCTTTTATAATTGATAACTTGAATAATATTATTATGATTGAATTTAGTAATGATACAATTTCTTAACAACTTAAAAAACCATCCAAAAATTAACTATTGAACATAAATTCCTTGAAAAATATGAATTTTATGATATATGGTCCCGAACTAATGAAATGGTCATTTTTAGACGTTTTGCGTATGCATTTTTCTTGATTAACTAATTTAACCATAGTGTTGGGGGTGATAAAAGGGGTTCTAACATAAGGAACCCTTGGATGGAATCTTTTGTACTTTCTTATTATAAACTATTAATTGTTTTTAATCACTGTGGGAGTGAAACTAGTTATTCCTAATATAGGCTCGTCATGCATTATCATTTTTACCTTCATATGAGGGACATCAGTTCCCTAGGGGATACCCCATGGATGATCACAATGGAATGATGGTTTTACCATGCCATAAGATATAATTGGTCCGCAACATGTGATACTAGTCATGGACTCAGAGGTTAGTTGTTACCAATATCACACTACTCCTAGAGTGGAACATGTGACTTCATTCTTAGGACACAGTAGACTGGCTCCATGGAATTTGACTTTTAACTAGACACTCATGTGATCATTGGAAATTACTTCTAAATTTCCATGGAATGGCTTAGGGTGACTCTTAATATTTTATAAAAAGGTTAATTCAATTTATAAGGAAATGAAAATTTAAAAATTTGAAATAATCCCTTGGTTTTTGAAACATAGGGATGTGTCCTCCAAGGCCAAGAAGAGGCTTAGGGACAGTCTAAATTCTTAAACATTATATCACTCATGTTATCTTATGGGTTCCCTCGGTTAAAAATCAGCAGCTTAAGATGAAGCTTGTAAATTGTAAAGGTGTCCAAGTGGAACCCTGTGCAGTGTAAATAATTATTTATTTATGTTTGTGTTTATTAATTAAGTCACACTGTTCATTTATTTATTGCATGAAATGGATAGGCCTAGACACCTTGGGTAGTATCATACTAAGATTGTATCTGACTCCCCGATAGGGCCACCTTTTATACCTAGGTAGACCATATTGTTGTAGTTATAGATATAGGGAAGTGTCCATCTTTCAATTCATGATTTATAGTTTAAGTATTGAGTATGGGGAAGAGGACCGATCCTATGCTCAAGAGTCTGTTTGTAGTAGTTTTTCCTTTTGTTATATATTGTTTTCATATGGTATATGCATATATCCCTTTCCCCTTGATTTCATTTCTTGTATAGCTAAATCACCATCATTACAATCTGTTTGTATCTATTTAATTATTCATCATGTGCTTATTTTTTATTTATCTTTCATATCTTATTATTATTATTTTTGTTCCCATCTATTTTTTAATCATACTTCCACTATTTATTATCATTATTTACTACTATGAAACTCTGATTAATGATGGAATAGTCTACCTATAGACACACCCTATGACCATACTAAAATTCAAAAACCAATGACTTTGAGGGAGGTGAGATTTAGGTCTTGTGGCCACCCTCTTAGGGAAATGTTAAGTGGAATCTGGGGTGGTATTCTATAATGTGGTATCATAAGTTATTTCTTCATTAGTCTTACCATTGTGTTCAGTCATGAGACTTGAATATTAGGGTTTAGTTATGATCATGTTCTTAGGAATATCAAACCCATATATAAGGGAGCCCTAAATTTCATAGGATGTTTAAGTTTTGTTATTGATTGTGTTGTTACCATTTCATAGATTTCACTTTTGGGTGAATCACTTTCTTTGAGATTTCATTAATTTTGAGGTTATTAAAAGGGGTTTTTTAGCCTTTTCCCAATTATAAGATGGAATACCAAGAACATTCATCATACTGGAAACCTTAGGATTAAGATTTCATGCATTATTCCATGATATAGTTAATTTTTTTGTGCATTACATTTTTTTCATGTGATTTTTTGATATCCCTTGTTTATGGTTCCCTGTAGTGCATGATGATTATATTTATATATAAATTTGAAGGTATTTCCTTATACGACTGAGAAAATACAATTGAAACTTAAATAATATGCCTTAACCTAATAGTGTTTTCTTACATAGGTTAAAGAATATTCCTTAAGCAATGAATTGTGGCATGTTTCATTGTATACCATCAGGTTGCATGGGATGGAACATGTTGTGGTTAGGATTAAATGGACACCACCATCAAATTTATAAGGTCTCTGTTCCCTTATGAATTAGATATCAATTAATTATACCACCAAATAGAAATTTTAATATATAAATGAATTAAAATGAAAAATATCCTTAAAATGAAATGGACCCCTTATGTATGTACCATGAGACCTTAAACTTATCTGACATTAATAGTGGGTAGTAGTCCATGTCTCCTATGATCTGTTTGTGTCTCATTTTGATCACCCAAAACTCGATCCTAGAGTAGGATAAGTTTTGTAACATGCTTATATGTAGGCCTTGTACATTTCCTTATTTATAAATTTATCTATATTTTATAAAATCTATTTGAGGCATGCGCAATGAAATTGTAGAGTTAGGCCACTGTGATAACCTTTTGTTTCATGCTAAGAGAGTGATGTTGAGAATACTCTTAGGGTATTGGGCCCTGAGTCACCTATGATACCTCATATAGTTACACCTAAGGAACCTCCTATATACCTTTCATTGGGTGTTAATGCTTAGTTTCCTGATAGATTCATTCTCTTTATGAAACAATTTCCTGGCACTCCTCAACCTTCCCCTACCATGGAAGAGATGACCCCCAAGTTCCATCAACATCCTCCTCCCACCTTCTTCAGGGATAGACGACCTCAAACTACTGATTCATGGATGGAGTTAATACTATCATCCATCAAGAATATCAAGATTCATCCATATAGAAGGGTCAATATCATAACCAACATGCTATATGACTCCGCCAAACACTGGTGAGACCTTTTGACTTAGGATGATCAACACCAGAGTATGGATTGGGATGAATTCAAGACAGCCTTCTTTGACTAATTATTTACCCGTACTCCGTGAATGGATCATGCTTAGTAATTCATTCACCTTCAGAAAGTTGATATATCAATAATGGATTACTCAACTCACTTCACTAAATTTATGCATTTTTCACCATCCTTTTTTGGTGAGGATCTAAATACTACAAAGAAATTTTAGGATGCACTTTCATAATCCATACTCCCATAAGTGAACATCTTTCAAATTGACCATAATTTTAAAGATAGTGAACTAGGCCCTCATAAATGAGTAATTCTTGAGGGTATGAGCTGACAAGAATAAGGGAAATTTAACTTCCAGTTAGATTAGTGTTTTATCCAGCGGTAGGAAGAAATTTTTCAAGGCTATAAACATGAGAAGTAGAACCCATGTGGCATGCACTGAAAGAATTATATTGTGTCACTAGTTTTGCAGACCAGGCCATAAAAATACCCATTGTACAAGTAACCCAATCAGGTGTTGATCATGTAGAAGGATGGGTCATCTACAACGTTTTTGCTGATATTTTCCTTTAGTTCTATGTGAGTAGTGTTCTATTCCATCCCCACCTTTTGGTACATGATCAAAAACACCATCGAAGTTAGGAATAAGTTCTTCTACATGATGTTCAGGATGAGTAGGTGGTTGTGGACAAGGTAATCAGGCCATAGAGTTTCAGCGTCAGCAGAGTAGACCTACTCATATTACTTAGTAAGCATATTAGGGCTGATGATTAAGACATATATATGTTTTTTAACCTATGCCAGAGGATTATAGTCCCAGTCCATTTATTGTTATAGGTATTTTTCTAGTATCATCTACTCTATATTCATCCATTTTTGGTATAAGTGCATCACACACTTCTCAATCTAATGAAAATATTGGAGTTCTAGTCTTAATTATAGAATATTTATGTGGTGTATCTTAACACACCGTTAGGAGTTAAATCAGAGGGTATAAATTAGTGCAAGGAGTTCCCCCTTGAAATAGGTGGGTACTATTTTATGTGAATTTTATTCACCATCATGATGACCATATTTGACATCATTCTCGATATGGATTGGCATGTGCCTTATCATACATAGGTTAATTTCAATCTCTGTCGAGTGTATTCCACATAAACTAAGAGTAGAACATATATCCATAAGGGTGAATAGGATATCCAGAAATGTTGAGATGGAATCAAGCATACTGGGATAGGTGGAGTAACATCCCATATGGAGAGTATATTTATGATTGATAAGAGGATATAGCTCATGGAATTCCCTCTAGTGGTGGATCAATTTATGGATGTCTCTGTGGTTAATTTCTATATCTTACCTTCTCAAAGATTGTTTGAGTTCACCATCAATATTCTTCTAAGTGAAGAACTGATGTCCATTTTCTTATATAGGATGGCACCTACAGATCATTATGAAGTTAAGAAGAAGCTTAAAGATCTATATTATAAGGGATCTATCCTACTCAATACATCTCCATGGATTTCCCCAGTCATTTTATCTAAGAAAGAAGATTTTACACAGTAGTTGTACATGGATTACCACTGACTAAACCAGCTTATAGTAAATAACTAGTATCCATTTCCTCACATATATTACCTTTTCGACTATCTCAATGGAGCGTAAGATTATTCTGTGATCAATTTTAGGTCAAGCTACCATCGGGTGTGTGTGACACTATCCGAAATACCATGTACATCATTCTGGAGAGGGTTTGGCTTATACAAATATCTCTTTATATCATTCAGTATGAAAAAAAACTCAACATTTATCATGGATTCGATAAATTAGGGTTTTCACCCATATCTTGATTTTTTTATGATAGCCTTCATATATTAAAACTTAATGTATTCATATTCTAGGCACAACCAATCCAATCATCTTGAGATCATGCTGAGTACACTGGGAGAGCACCATCTATATGTGATTCTCATTAAATTTCACTTTGGGATCAATAATTTTCACATCTTTGGTCAAATCATGTCTAATGTTGGAGTATCTTTTAACCCAAATAAGGTGATCATAGTGGTTTACTAGGAGGATCCAAAGATTTTTTTTGACATACACATATTTATAGGGATGGTTGGTTATTAAATGTATTTTATAAATTAATTATCATTCTTGGAAGTGATGCTTGTTGGATTAATCAAGAAGGTTGTGAAATTTGATAGGACTAAAGCTTGTGAGATAGCTTGTCAGGTTTTAAAGGGAAGAATGAATTTAGTTCCAATCATGATTCTTAATAATCTATGCAGAAGCTATTTTATTTACCGCGATGATAGAAGAATTACGTTCCAGTAAGTTCCTATGTAGAGTGATCAAGTCATTTCTTATGAGTCTCAAAAAATGAGGCCTCATGAGTGGAGTTACCCTATGAATTATCTTGATCTAGTATATATGGTTCATGCTTTATGATTTTGGAGGAACTATGTGTGGATCATAATTTATATGGACCATAAAAGACTAAAATAAATCTCCACATAGTGAGTCATGAATCTAAGGAAGGATATGTGCGTTGAATACGTGGAATCATTCGACTTTGAGCTTTCTTACACGCCCATAAATGGAAATGTTGTAGTTGATACCTTGAGCTAGAAGACTCAGATGAAGTCATCAAATATTCCAGTATTCAATGGAAATTGAAGGATCTGTTCTCTGAGATGAATCTTTAGGTTCATGAATAGTTTATTAATCTAGTCTTAGTTGCTCTGGTGGTAAAAACAACCCTATAGAGTGGCTCTATATGAGATAGTTATCTTATTCTATGGGATTTGTTTTGGGGGAGAGTATCAAAATATTGAACCCACCTCCTAGTTGGGTTGTTGACCTAGATGAATACTTACTCTTCCTTGGGAGTTTTTGGGCACCTTCAAATATATGGGAGGAGTTAATGAGAGAGTGCCATGGCTCTATTTAGGTAGTTCATCCTGGTCTTACCAAGATGTACCGAGACATGAATCTTTAGTATAGGTTGCTAGGTATAAAGATGCATATAGCAGGATTTATAACATGGTGCTCTACCTATTAGTAGGTAAGTTAAGTGCACCAACAACCTGATATAATTCTACAATATCTATCCATTATTGAGTGAAAATGGATCGACATCACCATAAATTTTAAGATGGGATTACTAAGATACACTTATGTAAGAGATGTAGTATCGGTTCTCATCAACTGGTTGACCAAGGTCACACAATTCATACTGATTCAGGAAACCTTCTCTATTGTTGACCTAGAAAGGATTTAAATCTGAGAGATAGTGTAACATCAGGCTACTCCATGTTCTATCATATCAAACAGAGATTCAGGTTTTACATCACTATTCTGAAAAGGGATGCAAAAGGAACTGGGTTCACAGGTGATCTTAATTACAACATATCATTCTTAGAACAATGGTTTGTATGAGTGGACATTTTGGTAATAAGAGGATATGATTCAGGCATGTATTCTTAATTAAAAAGTCTCATAAAAATATAATATTCCCCTTGTTGAGTTTTCATACAACAATAGTTTTCATGAAACAATTCAGATGGATCCATATGAGTCCCTTTATGATAGACCATTATTTCACCTATATGTTGGTTAGAGGCGGGTGAGGAATCCTTACTGGGCCCTTGTCTGGTTCTGGACACATCAAAGCATGTCCAACTGATTCTAAATTGTTTTTCTATAGTTCATTCAGACATATGTCACATATTAATCATCATCATATACCTATGGAGTTTTATATGGGTCATTAAGATATTCAAAATGTGTATCTTAGATTGTTTCACAGACTTATTTGGAGATAGTTCATGTTATAACCTTGATATGCAGGCCTTTCAAGATAGTGTAGAGAGTTGGGTTAGTATACTATCATTTTCATCTACCCTGGAGTTATCATTCCATGAATGATATATTCTACATGTATCATCCCCATCACTATCATGAGGTCCCATCTCATTTTTTGACCCAGATGATAATGTGATTGAAGTGGATGTTTCCTTCAATGAAAATCTGATACGTATAATTGAATAGAGTATGAAGTATCTTTTATTTAAGTCAGTTCCTTTGGTACAGGTCCTATAGAGGAAAAGACATGTACATGATGAGACTTGGGAGTAGGATGCTGAGGTATGTGTGCAATTTTCAGAACTCTTCTCTAATAATGCTTTACTACCCTTAGAAGGTAAACCTAGAGTTAATTTGTCTTAAGGATGGGAGTTTGTAACATCCGAATTTTTTCCGAGGTAATTTTTTTTTATAAATTCATTTGTTTTATCCTAATAAAGTTTAATAAGGTAATAAATGAGGTTACA
This sequence comes from Viscum album, assembly GCA_963277665.1. NCBI lineage: Eukaryota > Viridiplantae > Streptophyta > Magnoliopsida > Santalales > Viscaceae > Viscum > Viscum album. The sequence goes on along the minus strand of OY728159.1, from coordinate 829,652,372 downwards.
TGGTCTTTTGGGGATCATTCGAAGCTCGGAGTCTCAAAAGTTAAAAAGGAAGACTGGGCCATTTGGTTAGTGGAAACAGTGTTTCCCAGCCCATATAGTTTCTCTAACCATGTGGTTGTTGGTAGTGGGGTATTGGAAGTCGCATGATTATTATGAAACCATGTAACCCTATGAACTTGGATGTGTGGTGATATAGGGGTTTACAATAGAGTGAGTTTTCATGGTTTTCACATAGTTAGATAAACTATGTGCCTAACCATGTGAGGTTCCCCTTTGAAGAAGATCATGGTGCATAATTGGATCTTGGTTTGGCCAACTATTTAGAAAAAACATGCACCCCTATAATTGAAAGTGAATTTAGAAATTTTCCTATCTTCAATGATTTTAAAAGTTTTTTATTTCTCCACCACATTTCTCTAGTGAACACCTCTTTTGGTTATTGTTTACATAGCATTCTTGTTTTATTACAATTTTTCTGATTCCATTTATTTGTTAATTCTTCTTAATCTATTTACTGTCATTATTTACTATTATTCTACTGTAATTAATGAGTTAATTTCATCAAAATAGTCATTCCCTAGGCCCTTACTTCTAGTTATCCCTCTCTGGAATTTAGGGAGGCATGATTGAGTTCTTATGACCAACATTTTGAGGAACTATTAAGTGGAATCTGTCGTGGGATGATACATTTAAACTATTTAGAGTTGAGTAGAGATTCGTGGGAATGAAAGAAAGAATGTTTTTATATATATAGAAAATCTATGGAATCAATAGGGATGACCATGTTGCAGTCTCCTTGACTCAATCACATGAATGAAAGGATTAATATTACAATATAAGGTAGAATTTCGAGATAATATTATGTAAAAAATATCTTATGTGAGGAAGGAACATGATATAGTATTTATAGTTCTATTCTGATGTTATTAATTGAAGTATTAGATAATCTGATATAAGAATGGTCATTTTAGAGTTAGACTAGCAATGCCATGTAGGTTCATCTGACTATTCGATTGGGTCATGAAGACTATCTTGGAAGACATGGGTGTTGCATAGGTTTTGGATTCAAGTTGCCTTATTCCTTGAAACATATTTCATTTTATAGGGTATAGTGATAAGAAGAAGACCAGGATACAGTAAGAGAAACCATGTTGCTTCAAAAATGGAAACAAAGGATTGATGATTTTTTCGGTTTGGGAGATTCAAGGCATATGATGTTGTAGTACATGTTCCATGTTGTCATGTGTCTATATAAAAAGGTTCAGTGGCTTTTTGTTTCTATAAGTATCATACATTTCAAGATGAAATCTAATAGTCACACTACAATGGAAGTAAAATATACTCAATGATCTTTGAGATTTACCCATCCATATATTTTGGAACTCATTGAAAAATTGAATCCTTTTACAACATGTTGTAATATAGGTGATGACATTAAACAGTCCATAACCTATCTCAAAAAATGGTTTCCATGAAAATAGGAGACTCAGTGAGATAAATATAGTATTCTAATATGGATTTAGTATGATATTTTAGTGAAACATATGGTTTCACACAACTCCATATTTTATAGGCACCTAAAATAGGGGAAGCAAATATTGTTCCTGTTTTTCATCATCATTATTCATCTCATAATTGGAGTTCAAGATAAAATCCTTAAACCATGCCTCGTTCCTTTTATAATAATTTGATATGACAGTAGTGAAATTTTAACCACTACACACCAAGGATTAGCCATGTGATAAAAAGGGTGAGTGAAAACTATAATAGTTGTTGGGTCCAAATGTGTCATTTCCCTCCTTATCTCACATCATCAGTATTGAGATATATTCTCACTAATTTTTGATTTAAATTATTTAGTTTGAGAGTTTTTATTTTTGATAACAATTGATTCCCCCCCCCCAGTGTTGGTACACTCTATCCTTGGACATGTAACATAATTAAGGGTATCCTTTATGAAGGGTGTCCTTACACTTTATTTTTTTATTAATAACCAAAGAATATCATAATAGCTAACCTATAGAATCATTCTCTTATGGTTTATTCATATCATTCATTGTGTTCTTCTTATTTTATTACGTTTTTATGTTTCGTTAAAATTTTGAAAGGAATGAGATTAATAATGTTGGATAATAGATGAAGGAATGAACATTAAAATGAAATGTAGAGGGGATTTTATATGGAATTGAAGATATGAAAAGTTACTAAGAACTAATCTAGCCTTTATGAGACTATGATAAAAATTGTTTTATTATTGTCCTTTTTTAATAATAATTATTCTTTTATAAAATTCCCTTAATTCCATGTGTTATATATAAATAAATTCAACTTAATTCACCCAGTAGAATGATGAGTAACCCTACTTAAATGTGATTCATATTGAGGTATTTTCTTCCTCGGATTTCCATGAAATCTCATGGATGTCTCCATAGAGTACCACTTCACTTATCTATTTAACAAATCACTCTATCATTTTTTTTTCTAGTGACGGGAAGTGAGTTATTAGAGAAAATGATAAGAAAATCATTGAAGATAACTCATGGGTTTTCTCATCAAAAATAATCCCACCCACTACAATATCAGATATACTATTGAAGAAAAAATATAATTCTTAAAATCAAAACTATAACTAAGATTCACTAATTAGGTTAAAACCCCTATTATTTAATCTATTAAGGACATAAGAGATCATATCACAGGGAGGGAGAAAATAAGACACCACCAAGTCATTTGAAGAAGAAAAAAATGAAATAAATTTAGTAATAATTGCACACTATCAAAGAAGATAAAACATGATATGGATAAGATAGACAAAAACAACACTTATTAAAGATAGAAAAACACAATAACATTAATTAGAGTAAGGAAATAGTATACTTATAGAACAAATATTGCATGAAGGAAGATCAATTTCCACCTAATGTATATAATATAATGAGAATAAGTATAAATGTAATACGAATTAAATGACAAAAAATAATCTAGATTGAAAATAAATAATGAAAAAATCATGAAAGAGGGATTTTATTTCATATAATAGAAATAAATGAAATATTTAAGAAATATAAATCCTATAGATGGTATTTTAAAAGATAATTCATATCGAATTATAAGAGTATAGGGATTTAATTTTGTAACATGTTTTCATGTGTGGAATTCTCCAATTCTTCCTCTTCAACGACCTAAGGATTTTGATACTATATTCCAACAAATTTACACAACATATATCTCCTATTTAATTCTTCCATGTGTCCAAACATTGTGGTTGTTGTGTTGTGTTCAACATATGGCTTATTTTTTTAGTGGGACACTATGTTTTTCATTTTATGTGGATCTAAAAAACATAATTTCTATAGATCACTAGCTTGCCTTAGCTTATCAATAATTTTATATTAGTGAATGAACTTGATACTTGAGTAAAAGGCTCACATGATCCTCTAGTATCCTCCTCAAATTACATGATACTAACTTTATGGCCACGATAAACTAAGTATGATCTAGGCTCAAACCAGTAATACCTAAAATACCTCTTCTGCATCAGATTTAGTAGTACTGGAAAACCGTTGAACGAAAATCATAAACCAAGATCCAAAAATGATTCTAACACATCAACCGTGGACTCCTATTTTAAGTATTGGGTGTTAAGTATTTTAAAAATATTTTAAAACAATTTCAATTTTTAAAATGGTATGGTTTTTTGGAATCCCACCTTATAAAATTATATGTATTTACTCTTATTTATTATAGGATCTATTTTAACATTATTTAAAATGATAATGTATGGAGGAATATTCTTATGAGGGATATTACAATGAACCTTTTGTGTATGTTCTTGAACACACAATGTTTCACATGGAGGGATCTATTTTCCATTCACATTCCACATGGGTTCATGGTGCTTAGAGGTGCCTTAATGTTTTCAAATAGATCAGTAGGTCACACAGGTTTAGCCCTATCTCTAAAGAGGTATGTCAAGTGGATCAAATAAGTTCATCAAATTGGTATAATTTGTACCAGAAATTAGATCATGTGTGATATAATGAATATTTATGGTCTATAGTGGGTGTTATATTAGGACATTTATTCAATTATGTGTGATCTGAAAGACAAGATTAAATCAATAAAAATCATTGCTTTCCAAAAAAGGATTCTACCCAATTCCATGAGTATGATGAATAATCCTAATGAATTATATTATATTTATAAAATATATTATCCATTAGATTAAAATATTACTCTCGTTCTACCTAATTACCATTCCAAGAACCCCTCTCATTTTGAGATTCCCTTAAGTCTTCCAATAATCATCACAGACGCTTTGTTAGGGTGTAACAAAAAATCCCATCCTTACTCTCTTGTTTCCAAATATTATTAAATGGATAATATCCACTAAGTATAACTATATAGTATATATCCATAATTTTATATCAAATATGACTCTTCTTCAACCCATTTTACTACCAATTTGGTTGGGTAGAATCTACTCTTAAGGAGAGTGACACTATAATGTGGCTTAGTGGGCTTAATCTATTCAATCCAAGCAATGGACATACCATTTTCCAATAATATCCCAAAAAATATTGAGAGTTGATTCTATAAACATAGATATTATGATGTTCAAAAATGAGATGAATGTGGAGTAATTTAATGGAAGAAATTTCAATAAGTTTCAAAATTTAATGTACTTGTCTCTTATGACTCTCAATGTGGTGTACATGCACTCAACAGTGAAGCCCCCCATATCTAAATATGAGATTCTTCATTTTTCTCCTAGGATATAAAAATGAGAGAGTGATGATCTATTTAAAATAAACCTATACCTTTTGATGGTAATGGAGATATCATATGCTTTTGAGAAAAAAGAACATCACTAAAGATGCTACAAGAAATAAATTTTTATTAATAAAGATTATTTCATAGAAAAGGTTATATAAAATATCTATCCAATAATAAATTCTAGGAAATTAAATGTATCTTAAAATCCCTAATGTAAAACAAGAGAAACATGGATGCTAATATAATTTTCACATTATTTATTTATAAACTACCCCTTATTGAAATAATGTTAAATATTATACAGACCAAAAGAGGGAATTTATTTTGATCAATGTGTTTCTAAATTGACTAAAATTTATGAAGAATATAAAAATAACAATAAGGAAGATGAACCTAAGGATGGAAAATCCAAGGTCCTCATGGTATATGGAGTGGTTCTATTGGTTTCCTCAAAGGGGAAATCCAAACCATCCTTCAAACAGAAATGTTCTTTTCAGGAATAATAAAGGTTCATGATACTTTATATAAATCCATGATAATTCAAACAGTACTATTGTCTCTATAAGAATAAATGTGGAAAAACATCAAAGGATAACTTTTTATTTATGATATTAAATGATAATGTTCTCAATTACAATTCTTCTTGATGGATCAATTGTGGTGTTACACATAACATGTGAAACAATAAATCTCTCATCAAGAGGATGTAATCAATCAAAGATGGAACATCACACTAAATAGGGAACTGAGTAAGAATAAAATTACAATATAAGGTGTGGTTGATCTTGAGTTTGCCATAGAATAAATACTCACTTTAAAGGATTCCATGTAAGTCGCCAAAGATCACAAGAAATTAGTTTGGGGGAGCTTGTTAAACAATCAATATTATAAACATTTATCTATGGAAGATAAATTCATTTGACTCAAGGGTGGGTTATTTTTTAGAAAAGTATTTTTGTACAATATATTATATAAATTTAATAAAAATGTTTATTTTTTTACTTTCTATTGTTTCTTATTACATAATCATTAGGTTACATAAATTATAATAAAATTAATGACATGTTAAAAATAAAATTATCACCAATAAAGGATAAAAATGAACATAAATGTGTATCTTTCATCAAAAATAAAATAGTTAAAAATAATTTCCATCTCTAAAAATGAAAATCAATTTATTTTAATTAATATGTAGAGGTGTATTTTATTTTCATGTTAACCAGAGAATAGGTAATAAAAATTATGTTGTAAGATGTATAAATTATTATTCTTGATTTTTTCATATCTATTTTAAGATCCTATCTTTTCCTAGGTGTGTTTCTTTATATTTTATTAACCTATTTAATAATTTTTATATGACCTCTTTCCAAGCTTTTTTGAGGTGTGTTGATCAGTGGAAGAAATTTTTAGGAGTGGAGTTGTAAATTCCTTTGTGATAAGGAAAACTATGGTGTGTGACTCTAGGATCAATTATATTGTGGTTCTCTATAGTGTTGAGATCAAGGTTTTAGTTTCATGACTTGGAGGGAAGAAAATATGATGTACTATCTTTTTTTGCCTTGGTATGGCTCGTAATGGTGTCAATAGTGTGAGGAAATTTGGGAGAAAATTTTCCTGTTATTCCAATTTTGACACCCCTAAAATATGGAGGTAGTTTGTGGTGCAACCCCTACCATGGATATGGAATGATTGAGGTATGTTTTCCCTGACTACAAAATAGTCTATTGTTGGGTAAATGAGATTTGTAATACTGACATCTACATAGATTTCTAGTGTGATTTCACAAAGGGAGTCCACATTGTGGCCACATGGACTGCACCATGGCATACCATATGTCAAAATGTTCTACGACATAGCCTAGGGGGATGCGTCATAGTCCTATAATTAATGTCCTATTTATAAATATCTACGAGGAACTTGAAACCTATTTTGATAAAATATTTTACTCTCAACCCCATGTTTCACCAGATATATTTTTGAAGGATTTTGACCTTCTTTTTATTGGATTCCACCCCCACCATATTGGGATCAATCCATGGGGACTCGATAATTATAATCGTGGTGTAAAAGACCCATATTTTGAAGGTAATACTCTCAGTTATTATTCCTCTCATTAATTTGTTTCCTCTTGGAAAATATTTATTGACATATCTTTTTGTCAACAATAAAGTTAATGGAGAAGGAATCAAATATTAATATGGACATCAGAATTATTTCTACATCTTTTTCATTTTGAGATGGGTGGTCTATAACTTATCCTTATTTATCTATATCAATTTATCCTAGTATATGAAATATGTCTTATCATTCCATATTATCATGAGTATAACCTAATTAATTTAATTATCTACTTATTAATTATTTAAAGATTTATATACTTGCCATTGGATATCGTTGGATCATTTAGTGATGAGAACAAGACGCGAGGCCACAAGAATAGTGTTCTAACCTTTAACCTTTCTTGATACTTGGTTATATTAAGATTTACACCCACATGGTGTTGTTTCTAGGTTTTTATTTAATATTATGATTTCGAATCACTTTTGAAATTGGTGAGATTTCTTAATGTGATATCACACAAACTAAAATTTGTTTATTTGGCATGTTAAAGACTATGGGGGTTTAAATGATAAATAGTAATTTGATTATTTGACCATAATTTATTAAAATGTAATGTGTTATGATTTGTTCTTGGTTATTCTAAAAATATTATAGGGCTTAGACCAGTTATGATATAATGATTATAGGTCTTTTCCTAGTTATGCACTAATTCTTATACTAATTAGACCAGTTATGTTATAATTCATATAGGAATCGGTCTGATTCATCTATAATAATTTATTTGATATACCCTATGAGGGATATTGAAGTGGTTTTCATGTTTCTATGACATTCTCAGAGATATCTATCTGGGAGCTTATGTAGTTTGGGGTTGAACCTGGGTGTCAACCCTAAGCTCAAGTGTTAGTGGATTTATTGATGTGTAGTATTAATTTATTAAATTAATTATTGTTTAAAAACTAATTTAATGCACTCCATATCTCATAGGGGATTTACTTTTACATATTGTTCTTGACTAATTGACTTCTACTCACACACTCTATAAGAAATTTTATGGTACCTAAATATATTTCATGAATCCATTTTTTGGATAAGGGAAAGGGACCCTATTGTTCATTTTTTCATTCTGGATGTGTTGGATCTTAGAGATTCATCCAAAATCATGTTCAAGACTAGAATACTGGATTCTTTAATTGAGTACTATTTGTAATTTATTTGTTTAGTAACAAACATATAATTTATATACATTTCATTCTATCATTATAAGATTCATTTATTATTGAGTTATTGGTGGAGTTCGTGTTCTATTATGGGATCATGTTTTTAGATTTTAATGCATTCTTTATTTCTAAAATATGTTAATATTTTTTTTCTATATTAATACTTTTTTTAAAAGGTTAAAGTCTCCAAATTATATTATATACTCCATCACTATTATTTAGTAGACTCTATCATTTAGGGAGGTGCATCTAAGATCACATATCTAACCCAACCTGGTCACTTGAGGGAGCACTAATCGGGGACATTACAAAGTGGTATCAATGGATCAGGTTTTCTTTTCTATTGCTTCAATATTTTCGAAATTTATAAAGGAGACTAGGATGTGTAGGGATTTGGTAATGATCTCGTTCATGAGAGTAGAAAACCTAAATATGGTAGAAAATATGAATTCCCAAATATAGTATTGTTTTTTATATAGTTTGATTGTTATAGTTTTAATGTTATTTCAACTTAAGTGATTCACTTGTGGTTTGATGTTATAATTTATTGATATTTTTAATTAGGTCATGGTATGGATTGAGATTAGTATTCATGCATCAACATAGGCAGATAGGGATATATTTTGAAATGCTTTTCTCATGATAGGTACATATTTACCACATGGATCATAAATTACTATAAGAAATGTGAAAATAAATCACTTTTTATATCTGATAAATTTAATGAAAGAAAACATTTATGAAATAGAAATTATGTACTCAAAACAACAATAGGGGAACCTTGAGTTGGTGGTTTTTTGTTGTTATCACCAGTGAAGGTTGATATTGTGGAGTTCTTGTGTTATAAGAAGTGTGTTGGTCTTTCTATAGAAAATTTCGCTGCATCATCATTGAGTTGAGCATCAAGAGAGTGGTAATTAGAACAATCCTAACATATTTGAGTCAGAAATTCCAAAAACATTAGAGAAACCAATATAATATCTGCCTCATAATATCATTTATAGGGTTACATAATTTTTGGAGAGTGAAATTGTTCACGCCGCCCCTATGATGTCTAAGTCTAAAAGATATTTCAAACTATATAATCCACCTATGTTTACTATGGAGGGAGTCCCCTAGGAAGGTAAGTTATGGATTGAGTTAGTGTAGATCATCTTCAATAACCTTTTGACACCCACTAATATGATGGTCTATATTTCTGATTTTATTCTTCGAGGACTAACCAAGAATTTATAGGACATCCTCAAGCAAGCTCGGACACATGAGGTGTTTTGTAACACCCCGAGATTTTATGAAAAATATTCTTTTAATTTCATTAATGTCTTGTGTTGTATGCTACACCAAGATTACCTTGCGCTATACGCAACACCGTATTAGCTTGCAGTCTACGCAACACTGTTCTTGGATCGTGTTACACACAATTTTGATAATAGTTATTCTATGCAACATTGAGTATATATATATATATATATTCAATGTATAAATGAAATATGGTTGGATTATGTTATACGAAATAATGAAGGATTCTTGCACAACACGCAACCCTGACTTGGCTTGCATTACACGCAAGTGCGACCTTCAGCGATAGCGTTTGTTGTATGCAATACTGAGTTTCGCTATACAATGATATACTATTAAAATATTATTAAAACTAGCCGTTATGAATAGTAATAACCACTTTTTGAAATTTTGTAAATTTTATTTGTCAAAATGGACTTCATTTTTGGATCCGGAATATCGAAATTAGTTTAGGGTGAAATTTTGGTACTTTTCGGATAACTTTCATTTTCTGATGAATAGTGAAAATTACTAAATTTTAATTAAAAACAACCTTTTTAATCGAAATAATTAATAGTGATAAATTATTAATTTGAGTGGTTTTAAAGCATATTTAGAATATATTTTTACAATTTAATACAATGTTGGTCATTGGATGTAATTTCACATTTAAACCAGACATAAACAAATGTCAATCTTTTGATAGTTATTATCTCTTAAGAACACGCTATTTGTTTTGACGACGAGAATTAATTTTTAAATTAAGTAATGCAACTAATATGTTTTGAATTTGGTAAAATAGAAATCATTTTTCAGTTCATAATATCAAATATAGCTTAGGCCTAATTTTTGGTATTTTTCTAGAAACTTTCATTTTTTGATGAATAGTGAAACCACTAAGTGGTAGTTAAAAAAAATGAATTTTTCATAAAACTTAATTTTACCACTTCTGTGAGTGGAATTTCAAAAACCCGATAGATACGGTTGATGTCAGTAAGTAAAATGTGGTTCAATGAGGTGAAAATAATTTTTGGTGAATAGTAACTTTTTACTTTTTTTACCACGGTTAAAAGTAAATACGGTAATTAAGGGTAAAAATGATATTATTATTACCCTAACACAAGTCCTAATTCTATTGGATAAGTGTAATTCGACCAAAAACAACCTTAGGAATAAAATATGACCATTTAGGCCCACTTGGATTAGATTAGGACATTTATTATTAATTTATTTAAAGAAGGGTTAAAATAGTTAAAATCAAAGTTTAATAAGTATATCATTTTTAATATGGAGTTATATATAAGATAAATTCGACTATAAATATTCGTTAGAAATCTAAACATATTTCCTACATAATGGTATTTTATTTGTAATTTTTAGACTTTAAATAATTTAATTTATATATGACACAAAGATGATGCAGTAATTATCTTATTAATGAAATATTGACATAATTGATGTTATAAATAACCAAATAAATATAATTTGAGACTTTTTATGATTTACAATAATTTTAATGGTTAATATGGAAAGTTAGTATTGATTTAATTAATTTTTTTCTAACTAATCATTCTGTTATAATTTTCACAAAAATCAATTACTAAATAGTGTCAAAATTGACATAAAATAGTTTTTAAAAAAAATATTATATTAGTAATTGTTATTTTATTCCTAAAAATCTAAGGTTAGGCCAAATGACTTAGATAAGGTTATATATATTAATAATAAACAACTTGGGGTTCGTTTTGCTTCTTACAGTATGTTTATTAACCTTATAGTGTAAGAACACAAAAAGAGACGGTAAAAGTAAAATTATTTAACTTAAAGTTAAATCTAAATGATAATGTTAAAATAGGAACCTAAACTTGTCTAAATTATATTGTATGAGAGTATTTCGACCCATCCCCACCTTAGCTTCTAAATAAATCAATTTGGAGCTATTTAAAACCGAATTTGGCTTTATAATAAAATAATATTTTTAGTTTTTCCAAAGGAGCCCCTCTCCTCCCTTATAAAAGGGCACCTCCTACCTCTCTTCCTCACACCACTTTGAGCCTTCAATCTCGGCCAACCCCTGCCAAATTATCTTCTCCACTTCCCTAGAAACATCCTAGAGGTCCTGGTCTTCTTCAAAGACCAATTTCAGTGCCCTAAAAGGAGGTCTCAAAGAGGCGCTTCAAAGAAGAGGTAATGTCTGTTACCGATTCTTTCAACTTTATTTCTTCTTCCACTTCTTCTTCTTTAGTTGTTTCATTATGAAGTAATAACATCAGTATCACTCATATACTGATATTTTATTATATGTGTGAAACAACCCTATTTCATCATCTATCCATCCTACGGAAAACGAAATCACTGCGCGTGCGTACGTACGGAATACCGTCTCCACGCCGTGGTGTAATCTGTTTTTCCAACACCACCTTACTGGGATGGGTATAATGGTGTAAATAATAACTATACATAGTTATTATAACATCATACTGATTCTGATATATTGTATCATCCACTTCAATTCAATTCAATGATTATGGAAATGATATCATCGCTTGTGCGTACGTACGGACTACCGTCTCCACGACGCGATGAGATTCATTATTCATATTAACCATACATGAATGATCATAAAGTTTATTTAATGAATAATAATGAAATATATGAAATAATAATGCTACTGGATTTATGTATATATATATATATATATATGTATGTCTTTTATTTAGTTTCATTCAATTCAATAAGGAAATGAAAACAGCGTTCATGCATACATACGGCTTACCGTCTCCATGAACGGTGTATTTCATTCCTTTTATCAACCTATAATATATATATTTATATGATGAATATATGTAAATCATGTTTTACATTCTGAAATTATGTAAATCAGGATATAAGTAATAATATCAAGAACGAAAATTCGAAACACATACGATAAATGAAATGATTTTACCCAAAATGCTGATTTAACATGGAATTTACAAAAGAACGGGTAATATAAAGTCATAAGTCAAACATATATGATATCATAATAATGAATATGATTCTGTAATAAGTCAATGACATTATTTAAATCATTATACAGGAGTTTCGGATACGTATGAAGCATATCAGACCTAAGGTAAGGGATAAATTTTCAATCTCATTTTTATCCGAGATTGCTTATACGTAAGTATTTACTGGAGTTACATTTATCATCCATGTCCATGTTTTCTAAAAATGATTTTATAAAATGTTTACCATTCTTACATGGATTTTTAAATTCATTTTTACCCTTTATTGACTTTTTACCACATTGTATGAATGGAATTTTTCCTTTGGTTACCATATAAGGTACTTTTTGACTTTTCTGACGAAAGTATGAGGAGAATTTTATTTTTAACTTATACGGCATGAACGTACTTTTATGGTTTCATAACCCCTCATTATCAAGAATCTTCTTCTACAAGATTTCATGATTATTTTCAACAAAACCCTTATCTTTTAAAATTGCATGGAATTTTGTGAAAAGAAAATGATTTTAAAGAAGAAAGGATATTTTCCTCAAGAATTCATTTCAAGTGTTTTGTCAAAACTATTTTCCATCTAAGATGACATTATTTCATATGTGTATGTTTCAAGTAAAATGTCTCTATGATTTAAATGGTTTCAATTTTCTTATGATGAAATGATATCAATTGTTTATGGATTATGTTATGATGGCATGATGTTTAAGAATCCCATTTTATTTCATGGGTTATGCTATGATGTATGATTTATGATTTTGTGGCACACGAAAGAATGATTTCATTATGAGATGGGTGGGACCTATATCTCCCTCCAATGCATTGGGTAAATATTTATATCTCATGAGATAGACATGGCTTGAACGGAAAGTTAAACCGGTTCAGTAATACAGGACTGGAACGAGGAGTGAACTCGATTTAGAAAGGGACTTTGTCCACTAAGATGGTCTTGGAAGCAATGCCTTGGCTACTATGGAAATCATATCATGTGATTAATGGTTTCCACAATTACATGGTTTATTCCCATGCTATTTTATCATTCTTAATGTTTCTTTATGATCTATGCCTTACGTACTTTCATGTTTTATGTCACTGCCCAAGCTTTTGACGTTTAAACATTATGTTCATGTTTTTAAGTTCAAATGTATATGGTATGTTTTATTTTATCCATGCTTACCCTTACTGAGCATTTGAGCTCACCCTTTTTATGTTTTCTTTTCCCCAGGATATAAAGAAAGGTTTTAGGTAAGAAAAAAAATGGGAAGATCTTTATGGGAGATGTTGAAGATCTTTCACCACAATTAGAAGATTACGTTCCAAGTTTCCAAAGACACTAAACTATTACGATCCTTGTGTGTCTGTTATTGTTATGTATTAAGTATTCCGCTAAAGTAATGTAATATCCATGTACGTCAAGCTTTGGGTATCTATAGTTGGTATCAGAGGAAAAGTTTAGTCAACCTTTGGAAACTAGGATGCGAAAACATTAGTGAGATCCCTAGAGATATTTCTAAGGTATGTATAGGGATGTCCCTAAGGATAAGTATATGTATAGGATATAGTCCTAGAACTATGGTAACGATATTAGATTAAACCAAAGATGTTATTGAAGTTACTCCCCCTTTATTATGATTTTTGCCTCTCACACTATTCTTTTTGGGTTTTAGAAAATGGCTGGAAACAAGATGATTCACGATAATGGAGGATATGATGAACAATGGAATGATATTATTCATGAGAAACCAAATGAAATGGGATTTGGAAGTCCAAACATCATTATTATGCCGAATCCGCAATCTCATAATATGATCAATAAAGTAAAATTTGGTAAGTATCCTGACTCGGCTAATAAGAGAAAGGTAGAGTTTCATGATGATCATAGAGGAAAGAAAGTTCAATTTCCCCTATGTAAATCATGTGGGAAGAGGCATCAAGGAGAATGTTTCAAAGGAACTAGAAGATGCTTTGGGTGTGGAAAAGAAGGAAACAAAGCCAGTAAGTGCAAAGGAAAAGGTTCAGTTAACACCAGGGATGAGGATAATGGTATTGCTACGACATCAACAATGGTTAAATGTTTTAAATGTGTAATGTACGGGCATTATGCAAACCAATGCCCTAAGGGGAAGTCTCATGAAGAGAATCAGTATGGTGGTATGGGTAGTATTTATGTTGATGATGATGAAGAGACTACAAATGATATGTGAGATGGAAGAGTTGTTGAAGCTTGGTCAATGGTTTAAGAATGTAGTGGAATGATTGCATGTTTATCATTTGTAATGTTGTATAAGTGATCTCATGGTACTATGGAATAAAGAGACATCTAAGGATTGTTACACTGTTGTCTTTCCTTGAGTTTTGAAAGTGTATGATTAATGGTACCAGTGTCCATGAAAGGTTATTCTGATATTTTTGGAATGTAGATGATATGAGCATAATGAAGGGATAAAGAGAAAATTAAATGTTTGATAGTATTCATGAGCTCATGACTGATATAAGGAAATAGTTATATCATGGTTTGAGTATATATAATTTTGGGTTTTTGGTATGTGGAATGAGTTAAATTTTGACAGCACTCATGTTTTTACTAAGATTCAATGGGTATTCATTTTTCAAGAGAATACATGATTAAGGCCTTAGAATATTTGAAATGTGGCCAACAAGACATATCTTATGATATATGGGGATCAACTATGGTATTAACATGCTTGTTTTATGAAATCTTTGGTAATAGTTTTCACTATATTATGAGAGTGAACTGTAGTATTATGGATAAGCCTAAAGATTGGAATGGATTATGTTGGACATAATTTAGTATTGTTTAAGGATAGAAGTTTTTTCTATATTATTGATGGGATGTTATAGTAATTTAGTTTTAGAAAAAAGGAAAACCTGCAGGACGTGTGACATCCCATCGCGTCGGACAAGGCTGTGGGAATTGAACCCACAACTGAAGTACGACTAGCCTTTATCGCCTACCACTGGCCTACAGGAAGTCCCTGGTTAGTAGAAACTAGTTTTATTTTATTAAGCGGTATGATATATGAAGTATAAGTTCATTTTTGGAACCATATACGATTAATCTAACCATAACATGGACTTATAACTTTTTCTAACCTTTTGTTTGAAATAGATGGAATGACCCATCATTATATCACATGATCTGCTAACACATCATGAATAGCAAATTCAACTTCATTTCATTAAGGGATGAAGGGGAAATTGTTTAATTCACGAACAACAGTGAAATTGTACCAAAATCATGTAAGTATTTCTTTTAATTCACCAACTTTAGGGAAATGATCTTGAAAACCCAAAATGTTGTCCTAGTGCCCTTATATCTGATGAATCAGATGGTACCTTAGATCATCACAAATATATGGCTTTGTGATTGTTGGCTATTTCATAGCCATGTTCCCTA
This sequence comes from Viscum album, assembly GCA_963277665.1. NCBI lineage: Eukaryota > Viridiplantae > Streptophyta > Magnoliopsida > Santalales > Viscaceae > Viscum > Viscum album. The sequence continues at coordinate 829,636,620 of OY728159.1, read as the reverse complement.
CCACTCTCCATCAGAACTTGATGGTTAGATTTTTCTTCCATATCCATATTTTCACCTATGTTCTCCTACGTGGAAACCCAGTGAAGAGTTAATTTGGGTAACCTTTACATTTCATACTTTAGTTTTTAAAGCCAAGTTTGGGTATTCCTTTTTACGATGTGGGTTTCTATTAAACAAACTTTCGAGTAGTAAACTATTTATAACCCCGACGAATTTCGAGGGCGAAATTCATTTTAAGGGGGGTAGAATGTAACACCCCGAGATTTTATGAAAAATATTCTTTTAATTTCATTAATGTCTTGTGTTTTATGCTACACCAAGATTACCTTGCGCTATACGCAACACCGTATTAGATTGCAGTATACGCATCACTATTCTTGGATCGTGTTACACACAATTTTGATAATAGTTATTCTATGCAACATTTAGTATATATATATATATATTCAATGTATAAATGAAATATAGCTGGATTATGTTATATGAAACAATGAAGGATTCTTGCACAACACGCAACCCTAACTTGGCTTGCATTACACGCAAGCGCGACCTTCCGCGATAGCGTTTGTTGTACACAATACCGAGTTTCGCTATACAATGATATGCTATTAAAATATTATTAAAACTATTCGTTATGAATAGTAATAACCACTTTTTAAAATTTTGTAAATTTTATTTTTCAAAATGGACTTCATTTTTGGATCCGGAATATCAAAATTAGCTTAGGGTGAAATTTTGGTACTTTTCGGATAACTTTCATTTTCCGATAAATAGTGAAAATTACTAAATTTTAATTAAAAACAACCTTTTTAATCGAAATAATTAATAGTGATAAATTATTAATTTGAGTGGTTTTAAATTATATTTAGAATATATTTTTACAATTTAATACAATGTTGGTCATTGGATGTAATTTCACATTTAAACCATACATAAACAAATGTCAGTCTTTTAATAGTTATTATCTCTTAAGAACAGACTATTTGTTTTGACGACGGGAATTAATTTTTAAATTAAGTAATGAAAATGATATGTTTTGAATTTGGTAAAATAGAAATCATTTTTCAGTTCATAATATCAAATATAGCTTAGGCCTAATTTTTGGTATTTTTCTGGAAACATTCATTTTTGATGAATAGTGAAACCACTAAGTGGTAGTTAAAAAAATTGATTTTTTCATAAAAATGAATTTTTCCGCTTTTGTGAGTGGAATTTCAAAAATCCGAGAGACACGGTTGATGTCAGTAAGTAAAATGTGGTTCAATGAGATGAAAATAATTTTTGGTGAATAGTAACTTTTTACTTTTTTTACCACGGTTAAAAGTAAATAGGGTAATTAAGGGTAAAAATGATATTATTATTACCCTAACACATGTCCTAATTCTATTGGATAAGTGTAATTCGACCAAAAAAAACCTTAGGAATAAAATATGACCATTTAGGCCCACTTGGATTAGATTAGGACATTTATTATTAATTTATTTAAAGAAGGGTTAAAATAGTTAAAATCAAAGTTTAATAAGTATATCATTTTTAATATAGGTTTATACATAAGATAAATTGGACTATAAATATTAATTATAAATCTAAAAATATTTCCTACATAATGGTATTTTATTTGTAATTTTTAGACATTAAATAATTTAATTTATATATGACACAAAGATGATGCAGTAATTATCTTATTAATGAAATATTGACATAATTGATGTTATAAATACCCAAATAAATATAATTTGAAACTTTATATGAATTACAATAATTTTATAGGTTAATATGGCATGCTAGAATTGATTTAATTAATTTTTTCGAACTAATCATTCTGTTATGATTTTCACAAAAATCAATTACTAAATAGTGTCAAAATTGACATAAAATAGTTTTTAAAACAAATATTATATTATTAATTGTTATTTTATTCCTAAAAATCTAATGTTTGGCCAAATGACTTAGATAAGGTTATATATATTAATAATAAACAACTTGGGGTTCGTTTGGCTTCTTACAGTAAGTTTATTAACCTTATAGTGCAAGAACACAAAAAGAGACGGTAAAAGTAAAATTATTTAACTTAAAGTTAAATCTAAATGATAATGTTAAAATAGGAACCTAAACTTGTCTAAATTCTATTTTATGAGAGGATTTCGACCCATCCCCACCTTAGCTTCGAAATAAATCAATATGGAGCTATTTAAAACCGAATTTGGCTTTATAATAAAATAATATTTTTAGTTTTTCCAAAGGAGCCCCTCTCCTCCCTTATAAAAGGGAACCTCCTACCTCTCTTCCTCACACCACTTTGAGCCTTCAAGCTCGGCCAAACCCTACCAAATTCTCTTCTCCACTTCCCTAAAAACATCCTAGAGGTCCTGGTCTTCTTCAAAGACCAATTTCAGTGCCCTAAAAGGAGGTCTCAAAGAGGCGCTTCAAAGAAGAGGTAATGTCTGTTACCGATTCTTTCAACTTTATTTCTTCTTCCACTTCTTCTTCTTTAGTTGTTTCATTATGAAGTAATAACATCAGTAACACTCATATACTTATATGTTATTATAAGTCTGAAACAACCCTATTTCATCATCTATCCATCCTACGGAAAACGAAATCACCGAGCGTGCGTACGTACGGAATACCGTCTCCACGCCGTGGTGTAATCTGTTTTTCCAACACCACCTTACTGGGATGGGTATAATGGTGTAAATAATAACTATACATAGTTATTATAACATCATACTGATTCTTATATATTGTATCATCCACTCCACTCCAATTCAATGATTATGGAAATGATATCATCGCTTGTGCGTACGTACGGACTACCGTCTCCACGACGCGTTGAGATTCATTCTTCATGTTAACCATACATGAATGATCATAAAGTTTATTTAATAAATAATAATGAAATATATGAAATAATAATGCTACTGGATTTATGTATATATATATATATGTATGTCTTCTATTTAGTTTCATTCAATTCAATAAGGAAATGAAAACAGCGTTCATGCATACATAAGGCTTACCGTCTCCGTGAACGGTGTATTTCATTCCTTTTATCAACCTATAATATATATATTTATATGATGAATATATGTAAATCATGTTTTACATTCTGAAATTATGTAAATCAGGATATAAGTAATAATATCAAGAACGAAAAGTCGAAACACATACGATAAATGAAATGATTTTACCCAAAACGCTGATTTAACATGGAATTTACAAAAGAACGGGTAATATAAAGTCATAAGTGAAACATATATGATATAATAACAATGAATATGATTCTGTAATAAGTCAATGACATTATTTAAATCATTATACAGGTGGTTAGGATACGTACGAAGCATATCAGACCTAAGTTAAGGGATAAATTTTCAATCTCATTTTTATCCGAGATTGCTTATACATAAGTATTTACTGGAGTTACGTTTATCATCCATGACCATGTTTTCTAAAAATGCTTTTATAAAATGTTTACCATTCTTCCATGGATTTTTAAATTCATTTTTACCCTTTATTGACTTTTTACCACATTGTATGAATGGAATTTTTCCTTTGGTTACCATATAAGGTAATTTTTGACTTTTCTGACGAAAGTATGAGGAGAATGTTATTTTTAACTTATACGGCATGAATGGACTTTTATGGTTTCATAACGCCTCATTTTCAAGAAGCTTCCTCTATAAGATTGCATGATTATTTTCAACAAAACCCTTATCTTTTAAAATTGCATGGAATTTTGTGAAAAGAAAATGATTTTAAAGAAGAAAGGATATTTTCCTCAAGAATTCATTTCAAGTGTTTTTTCAAAACTATTTTCCATATAAGATGACATTATTTTATATGTGTATGTTTCAAGTAAAATGTCTCTATGATTTAAATGGTTTCAATTTTCTTATGATGAAATGATATCAATTGTTTATGGATTATGTTATGATGGCATGATGTTTAAGAATCCCATTTTATTTCATGGGTTATGCTATGATGTATGATTTATGATTTTGTGGCACACGAAAGAATGATTTCATTATGAGATGGGAGGGACCTATATCTCCCTCCAATGCATTGGGTAAAGATTTATATCTCATGAGATAGACATGGCTGGAATGGAAAGTTAAACCGGTTCAGTAATACAGGACTGGAACGAGGAGTGAACTCGATTTAGAAAGGGACTTTGTCCACTAAGATGGTCTTGGAAGCAATGCCTTGGCTAATATGGAAATCATATCATGTGATTAATGGTTTCCACAATTACATGTTTTATTCCCATGCTATTTTATCATTCTTAATGTTTCATTATGATCTATGCCTTACGTACTTTCATGTTTTATGTCATTGCTCAAGCTTTTGATGTTTAAACATTATGTTCATGTTTTTAAGTTCAAATGTATATGGTATGTTTTATTTTATCCATTATTACCCTTACTGAGCATTTGAGCTCACCCTTTTTATGTTTTATTTTCCCCAGGATATAAAGAATGGTTTTAGGTAAGAAAAAAAAGGGGAAGATCTTTATGGGAGATGTTGAAGATCTTTCACCACAATTAGAAGATTACGTTCCAAGTTTCCAAAGACACTAAACTATTACGATCCTTGTGTGTCTGTTATTGTTATGTATTAAGTATTCCACTAAAGTAATGTAATATCCATGTACGTCAAGCTTTGGGTATCTATAGTTGGTATTAGAGGAAAAGTTTAGTCAACCTTTGGAAACTAGGATGCGAAAACGTTAGTGAGATCCCTAGAGATATTTCTAAGGTATGTCTAGGGATGTCCCTAAGGATAAGTATATGTATAGGATATAGTCCTAGAACTATGGTAACGATATTAGATTAAACCAAAGATGTTATTGAAGTTACTCCCCCTTTATTATGATTTTTGCCTCTCACACTATTCTTTTTGGGTTTTAGAAAATGGCTGGAAACAAGATGATTCACGATTATGGAGGATATGATGGACAATGGAATGATATTATTCATGAGAAACCAAATGAAATGGGATTTGGAAGTCCAAACATCATTATTATGCCGAATCAGCAATCTCATAATATGATCAATAAAGTAAAATTTGGTAAGTTTCCTGACTTGGCTAATAAGAGAAAGATAGAGTTTCATGATGATCATAGAGGAAAGAAAGTTCAATTTCCCCTATGTAAATAATGTGGGAAGAGGCATCAAGGAGAATGTTTCAAAGGAACTAGAAGATGCTTTGGGTTTGGAAAATAAGGACACAAAGCCAGTAAGTGCAAAGGAAAAGGTTCAGTTAACACCAGGGATGAGGATAATGGTATTGCTATGACATCAACAATGGTTAAATGTTTTAAATGTGTAATGTACGGGCATTATGCAAACCAATGCCCTAAGGGAAAGTCTCCTGAAGAGAATCAGTATGGTTGTATGGGTAGTATTTATGTTGATGATGATGAAGAGACTACAAATGATATGTGAGATCGAAGAGTTGTTGAAGCTTGGTCAATGGTTTAAGAATGTAGTGGAATGATTACATATTTATCATTTGTAATGTTGTATAAGTAATCTCATGGTACTATGGAATAAAGAGACATCTAAGGATTATTACACTGTTGTCTTTCCTTGAGTTTTGAAAGTGTATGATTAATGGTACCAGTATCCATGAAAGGTTATTCCGATATTTTTGGAATGTAGATGATATGAGCATAATGAAGGGATAAAGAGAAAATTAAATGTTTGATAGTATTCATGAGCTCATGACTGATATAAGGAAATAGTTATATCATGGTTTGAGTATATATAATTTTGGGTTTTTGGTATGTGGAATGAGTTAAATTTTGACGGCACTCATGTTTTTACTAAGATTCAATGGGTATTCATTTTTCAAGAGAATACATGATTAAGGCCTTAGAATATTTGGAATGTGGCCAACAAGACATATCTTATGATATATGGGGATCAACTATGGTATTAACATGCTTGTTGTATGAAATCTCTGGTAATATTTTTCACTATATTATGAGAGTGGACTGTAGTATTATGGATAAGCCTAAAGATTGGAATGGATTATGTTGGACATAATTTAGTATTGTTTAAGGATAGAAGTTTTTTCTATATTATTGTTGGGATGTTATAGTAATTTAGTTTTAGAAAAAAGGAAAACCTGCAGGACGGGTGACATCCCATCGCGTCGGACAAGGCTGTGGGAATTGAACCCACAACCGAAGTGCGACTAGCCTTTATCGCCTACCACTGGCCTACAGGAAGTCCCTGGTTAGTAGAAACTAGTTTTATTTTATTAAGCGGTACGATATATGAAGTATAAGTTCATTTTTGGAACCATATATGATTAATCTAACCATAAGATGGACTTATAACTTTTTCTAACCTTTTGTTTGAAATAAATGGAATGACCCATCATTATATCACATGATCTGCTAACACATCATGAATAACAAATTCAACTTCATTTCATTAAGGGATGAAGGGGAAATTGTTTAATTCACGAACAACAGTGAAATTGTACCAAAATCATGTAAGTATTTCTTTTAATTCACCAACTTTAGGGAAATGATCTTGAAAACCCAAAATGTTGTCCTAGTGCCCTTATATCTGATGAATCAGATGGTACCTTAGATCATCACAAATATATGGCTTTGTGATTGTTGGCTATTTCATAGCCATGTTCTCTACCACTCTCCATCAGAACTTGATGGTTAGATTTTTCTTCCATATCCATATTTTCACCTATGTTCTCCTACGTGGAAACCCAGTGAAGAGTTAATTTGGGTAACCTTTACATTTCATACTTTAGTTTTTAAATCCAAGTCTGGGTATTCCTTTTTACGATGTGGGTTTCTATTAAACAAACTTTCGAGTAGTAAACTATTTATAACCCCGACGAATTTCGAGGGCGAAATTCATTTTAAGGGGGGTAGAATGTAACACCCAGAGATTTTATGAAAAATATTCTTTTAATTTCATTAATGTCTTGTGTTGTATGCTACACAAAGATTACCTTGTGCTATACGCAACACCGTATTAGATTGCAGTATACGCAACACTATTCTTGGATCGTGTTACACACAATTTTGATAATAGTTATTCTACGCAACATTGAGTATATATATATATATTCAATGTATAAATGAAATATAGTTGGATTATGTTATATGAAACAATGAAGGATTCTTGCACAACACGCAACCCTGACTTGGCTTGCATTACACGCAAGCGCGACCTTCCGCGATAGCGTTTGTTGTACACAATACCGAGTTTCTCTATACAATGATATGATATTAAAATATTATTAAAACTATTCATTATGAATAGTAATAACCACTTTTTAAAATTTTGTAAATTTTTTTTTTCAAAATGGACTTCATTTTTGGATCCGGAATATCAAAATTAGCTTAGGGTGAAATTTTGGTACTTTTCGGATAACTTTCATTTTCCGATAAATAGTGAAAATTACTAAATTTTAATTAAAAACAACCTTTTTAATCGAAATAATTAATAGTGATAAATTATTAATTTGAGTGGTTTTAAATTATATTTAGAATATATTTTTACAATTTAATACAATGTTGGTCATTGGATGTAATTTCACATTTAAACCATACATAAACAAATGTCAGTCTTTTAATAGTTATTATCTCTTAAGAACAGACTATTTGTTTTGACGACGGGAATTAATTTTTAAATTAAGTAATGAAAATGATATGTTTTGAATTTGGTAAAATAGAAATCATTTTTCAGTTCATAATATCAAATATAGCTTAGGCCTAATTTTTGGTATTTTTCTGGAAACATTCATTTTTGATGAATAGTGAAACCACTAAGTGGTAGTTAAAAAAATTGATTTTTTCATAAAAATGAATTTTTCCGCTTTTGTGAGTGGAATTTCAAAAATCCGAGAGACACGGTTGATGTCAGTAAGTAAAATGTGGTTCAATGAGATGAAAATAATTTTTGGTGAATAGTAACTTTTTACTTTTTTTACCACGGTTAAAAGTAAATAGGGTAATTAAGGGTAAAAATGATATTATTATTACCCTAACACATGTCCTAATTCTATTGGATAAGTGTAATTCGACCAAAAAAAACCTTAGGAATAAAATATGACCATTTAGGCCCACTTGGATTAGATTAGGACATTTATTATTAATTTATTTAAAGAAGGGTTAAAATAGTTAAAATCAAAGTTTAATAAGTATATCATTTTTAATATAGGTTTATACATAAGATAAATTGGACTATAAATATTAATTATAAATCTAAAAATATTTCCTACATAATGGTATTTTATTTGTAATTTTTAGACATTAAATAATTTAATTTATATATGACACAAAGATGATGCAGTAATTATCTTATTAATGAAATATTGACATAATTGATGTTATAAATACCCAAATAAATATAATTTGAAACTTTATATGAATTACAATAATTTTATAGGTTAATATGGCATGCTAGAATTGATTTAATTAATTTTTTCGAACTAATCATTCAGTTATGATTTTCACAAAAATCAATTACTAAATAGTGTCAAAATTGACATAAAATAGTTTTTAAAACAAATATTATATTATTAATTGTTATTTTATTCCTAAAAATCTAATGTTTGGCCAAATGACTTAGATAAGGTTATATATATTAATAATAAACAACTTGGGGTTCGTTTGGCTTCTTACAGTAAGTTTATTAACCTTATAGTGCAAGAACACAAAAAGAGACGGTAAAAGTAAAATTATTTAACTTAAAGTTAAATCTAAATGATAATGTTAAAATAGGAACCTAAACTTGTCTAAATTCTATTTTATGAGAGGATTTCGACCCATCCCCACCTTAGCTTCGAAATAAATCAATATGGAGCTATTTAAAACCGAATTTGGCTTTATAATAAAATAATATTTTTAGTTTTTCCAAAGGAGCCCCTCTCCTCCCTTATAAAAGGGAACCTCCTACCTCTCTTCCTCACACCACTTTGAGCCTTCAATCTCGGCCAACCCCTACCAAATTATCTTCTCCACTTCCCTAGAAACATCCTAGAGGTCCTGGTCTTCTTCAAAGACCAATTTCAGTGCCCTAAAAGGAGGTCTCAAAGAGGCGCTTCAAAGAAGAGGTAATGTCTGTTACCGATTCTTTCAACTTTATTTCTTCTTCCACTTATTCTTCTTTAGTTGTTTCATTATGAAGTAATAACATCAGTATCACTCATATACTTATATGTTATTATATGTCTGAAACAACCCTATTTCATCATCTATCCATCCTATGGAAAACGAAATCACCGCGCGTGCGTACGTACAGAATACCGTCTCCACGCCGTGGTGTAATCTGTTTTTCCAACACCACCTTACTGGGATGGGTATAATGGTGTAAATAATAACTATACATAGTTATTATAACATCATACTGATTCTGATATATTGTATCATCCACTCCAATTCAATTCAATGATTATGTAAATGATATCATCGCTCGTGCGTACGTACGGACTACCGTCTCCACGACGCGATGAGATTCATTCTTCATGTTAACCATACATGAATGATCATAAAGTTTATTTAATGAATAATAATGAAATATATGAAATAATAATGCTACTGGATTTATGTATATATATATATTTATGTCTTCTATTTAGTTTCATTCAATTCAATAAGGAAATGAAAACAGCGTTCATGCATACATACGGCTTACCGTCTCCCTGAACGGTGTATTTCATTCCTTTTATCAACCTATAATATATATATTTATATGATGAATATATGTAAATCATGTTTTACATTCTGAAATTATGTAAATCAGGATATAAGTAATAATATCAAGAACGAAAAGTCGAAACACATACGATAAATGATATGATTTTACCCAAAACGCTGATTTAACATGGAATTTACAAAAGAACGGCTAATATAAAGTCATAAGTGAAACATATATGATATCATAACAATGAATATGATTCTGTAATAAGTCAATGACATTATTTAAATCATTATATAGGAGGTTCGGATACGTACGAAGCATATCCGACCTAAGGTAAGGGATAAATTTTAAATGTCATTTTTATCCGAGATTGCTTATACGTAAGTATTTACTGGAGTTACGTTTATCATCCATGACCATGTTTTCTAAAAATGATTTTATAAAATGTTTACCATTCTTCCATGGATTTTTAAATTCATTTTTACCCTTTATTGACTTTTTACCACATTGTATGAATGGAATTTTTCCTTTGGTTACCATATAAGGCACTTTTTGACTTTTCTGACGAAAGTATGAGGAGAATGTTATTTTTAACTTATACGGCATGAACGGACTTTTATGGTTTCATAACGCCTCATTTTCAAGAAGCTTCCTATATAAGATTGCATGATTACTTTCAACAAAACCCTTATCTTTTAAAATTGCATGGAATTTTGTGAAAAGAAAATGATTTTAAAGAAGAAAGGATATTTTCCTCAAGAATTCATTTCAAGTGTTTTGTCAAAACTATTTTCCATCTAAGATGAAATTATTTCATATTTGTATGTTTCAAGTAAAATGACTCTATGATTTAAATGGTTTCAATTTTCTTATGATGAAATTATATCAATTGTTTATGGATTATGTTATGATGGCATGATGTTTAAGAATCCCATTTTATTTCATGGGTTATGCTATGATGTATGATTTATGATTTTGTGGCACACGAAAGAATGATTTCATTATGAGATGGGTGGGACCTATATCTCCCTCCAATGCATTGGGTAAAGATTTATATCTCATGAGATAGACATGGCTGGAACGGAAAGTTAAACCGGTTCAGTAATACAGGACTGGAACGAGGAGTGAACTCGATTTAGAAAGGGACTTTGTCCACTAAGATGGTCTTGGAAGCAATGGCTTGGCTACTATGGAAATCATATCATGTGATTAATGGTTGCCACAATTACATGTTTTATTCCCATGCTATTTTATCTTTCTTAATGTTTCATTATGATCTATGCCTTACGTAATTTCATGTTTTATGTCATTGCTCAAGCTTTTGATGTTTAAACATTATGTTCATGTTTTTAAGTTCAAATGTATATGGTATGTTTTATTTTATCCATGCTTACCCTTACTGAGCATTTGAGCTCACCCTTTTTATGTTTTCTTTTCCCCAGGATATAAAGAAAGGTTTTAGGTAAGAAAAAAAGGGGAAGATCTTTATGGGAGATGTTGAAGATCTTTCACCACAATTAGAAGATTACGTTCCAAGTTTCCAAAGACACTAAACTATTACGATCCTTGTGTGTCTGTTATTGTTATGTATTAAGTATTCCGCTAAAGTAATGTAATATCCATGTACGTCAAGCTTTGGGTATCTATAGTTGGTATCAGAGGAAAAGTTTAGTCAACCTTTGGAAACTAGGATGCGAAAACGTTAGTGAGATCCCTAGAGATATTTCTAAGGTATGTCTAGGGATGTCCCTAAGGATAAGTATATGTATAGGATATAGTCCTAGAACTATGGTAACGATATTAGATTAAACCAAAGATGTTATTGAAGTTACTCCCCCTTTATTATGATTTTTGCCTCTCACACTATTCTTTTTGGGTTTTAGAAAATGGCTGGAAACAAGATGATTCACGATAATGGAGGATATGATGGACAATGGAATGATATTATTCATGAGAAACCAAATGAAATGGGATTTGGAAGTCCAAACATCATTATTATGCCGAATCAGCAATCTCATAATATGATCAATAAAGTAAAATTTGGTAAGTTTCCTGACTTGGCTAATAAGAGAAAGATAGAGTTTCATGATGATCATAGAGGAAAGAAAGTTCAATTTCCCCTATGTAAATCATGTGGGAAGAGGCATCATGGATAATGTTTCAAAGGAACTAGAAGATGCTTTGGGTGTGGAAAAGAAGGACACAAAGCCAGTAAGTGCAAAGGAAAAGGTTCAGTTAACACCAGGGATGAGGATAATGGTATTGCTACGACATCAACAATGGTTAAATGTTTTAAATGTGTAATGTACGGGCATTATGCAAACCAATGCCCTAAGGGAAAGTCTCATGAAGAGAATCAGTATGGTCGTATGGGTAGTATTTATGTTGATGATGATGAAGAGACTACAAATGATATGTGATATGGAAGAGTTGTTGAAGCTTGGTCAATGGTTTAAGAATGTAGTGGAATGATTACATGTTTATCATTTGTAATGTTGTATAAGTAATCTCATGGTACTATGGAATAAAGAGACATCTAAGGATTGTTACACTGTTGTCTTTCCTTGAGTTTTGAAAGTGTATGATTAATGGTACCAGTATCCATGAAAGGTTATTCTGATATTTTTGGAATGTAGATGATATGAGCATAATGAAGGGATAAAGAGAAAATTAAACGTTTGATAGTATTCATGAGCTCATGACTGATATAAGGAAATAGTTATATCATGGTTTGAGTATATATAATTTTGGGTTTTTGGTATGTGGAATGAGTTAAATTTTAACAGCACTCATGTTTTTACTAAAATTCAATGGGTATTCATTTTTCAAGAGAATACATGATTAAGGCCTTAGAATATTTGGAATGTGGCCAACAAGACATATCTTATGATATATGGGGATCAACTATGGTATTAACATGCTTGTTGTATGAAATCTCTGGTAATAGTTTTCACTATATTATGAGAGTGGACTGTAGTATTATGGATAAGCCTAAAGATTGGAATGGATTATGTTGGACATAATTTAGTATTGTTTAAGGATAGAAGTTTTTTATATATTATTGATGGGATGTTATAGTAATTTAGTTTTAGAAAAAAGGAAAACCTGCAGGATGGGTGACATCCCATCGCGTCGGACAAGGCTGTGGGAATTGAACCCACAACCGAAGTGCGACTAGCCTTTATCGCCTACCACTGGCCTACAAGAAGTCCCTGGTTAGTAGAAACTAGTTTTATTTTATTAAGCGGTATGATATATGAAGTATAAGTTCATTTTTGGAACCATATACGATTAATCTAACCATAAGATGGACTTATAACTTTTTCTAACCTTTTGTTTGAAATAGATGGAATGACCCATCATTATATCACATGATCTGCTAACACATCATGAATAACAAATTCAACTTCATTTCATTAAGGGATGAAGGGGAAATTGTTTAATTCACGAACAATAGTGAAATTGTACCAAAATCATGTAAGTATTTCTTTTAATTCACCAACTTTAGGGAAATGATCTTGAAAACCCAAAATGTTTTCCTAGTGCCCTTATATCTGATGAATCAGATGGTACCTTAGATCATAACAAATATATGGCTTTGTGATTGTTGGCTATTTCATAGCCATGTTCTCTACCACTCTCCATCAGAACTTGATGGTTAAATTTTTCTTCCATATACATATTTTCACCTATGTTCTCCTACGTGGAAACCCAGTGAAGAGTTAATTTGGGTAACCTTTACATTTCATACGTTAGTTTTTAAAGCCAAGTTTGGGTATTCCTTTTTACGATGTGGGTTTCTATTAAACAAACTTTCGAGTAGTAAACTATTTATAACCCCGACGAATTTCGAGGGCGAAATTCATTTTAAGGGGGGTAGAATGTAACACCCCGAGATTTTATGAAAAATATTCTTTTAATTTCATTAATGTCTTGTGTTGTATGCTACACCAAGATTACCTTGCGCTATACGCAACACCGTATTAGATTGCAGTATACGCAACACTATTCTTGGATCGTGTTACACACAATTTTGATAATAGTTATTCAACGCAACATTGAGTATATATATATATATATATTCAATGTATAAATGAAATATAGTTGGATTATGTTATATGAAACAACGAAGGATTCTTGCACAACACGCAACCCTGACTTGGCTTGCATTACACGCAAGCGCGACCTTCCGAGATAGCGTTTGTTGTACACAATACCGAGTTTCTCTATACAATGATATGCTATTAAAATATTATTAAAACTAGTCGTTATGAATAGTAATAACCACTTTTTAAAATTTTGTAATTTTTATTTTTCAAAATGGACTTCATTTTTGGATCCGGAATATCAAAATTAGCTTAGGGTGAAATTTTGGTACTTTTCAGATAACTTTCATTTTCCGATAAATAGTGAAAATTACTAAATTTTAATTAAAAACAACCTTTTTAATCGAAATAATTAATAGTGATAAATTATTAATTTGAGTGGTTTTAAATTATATTTAGAATATATTTTTACAATTTAATACAATGTTGGTCATTGGATGTAATTTCACATTTAAACCATACATAAACAAATGTCAGTCTTTTAATAGTTATTATCTCTTAAGAACACGCTATTTGTTTTGATGACAGGAATTAATTTTTAAATTAAGAAATGAAAATGATATGTTTTGAATTTGGTAAAATAGAAATCATTTTTCAGTTCATAATATCAAATAAAGCTTAGGCCTAATTTTTGGTATTTTTCTGGAAACATTCATTTTTGATGAATAGTGAAACCACTAAGTGGTAGTTAAAAAAATTGATTTTTTCATAAAAATTAATTTTATAGCTTCTGTGAGTTGAATTTCAAAAATCCGAGAGACACGGTTGATGTCAGTAAGTAAAATGTGGTTCAATGAGATGAAAATAATTTTTGGTGAATAGTAACTTTTTACTTTTTTTTACCACGGTTAAAAGTAAATAGGGTAATTAAAGGTAAAAATGATATTATTATTACCCTAACACATGTCCTAATTCTATTGGATAAGTGTAATTAGACCAAAAAAAACCTTAGGAATAAAATATGACCATTTAGGCCCACTTGGATTAGATTAGGACATTTATTATTAATTTATTTAAAGAAGGGTTAAAATAGTTAAAATCAAAGTTTAATAAGTATATCATTTTTAATATAGGGTTATACATAAGATAAATTCGACTATAAATATTAATTATAAATCTAAAAATATTTCCTACATAATGGTATTTTATTTGTAATTTTTAGACATTAAATAACTTAATTTATATATGACACAAAGATGATGCAGTAATTATCTTATTAATGAAATATTGAAATAATTGATGTTATAAATACCCAAATAAATATAATTTGAAACTTTTTATGAATTCCAATAATTTTATAGGTTAATATGGCATGTTAGTATTGATTTAATTAATTTTTTCGAAGTAATAATTCTGTTATGATTTTCACAAAAATCAATTACTAAATAGTGTCAAAATTGACATAAAATAGTTTTTAAAACAAATATTATATTAGTAATTGTTATTTTATTCCTAAAAATCTAAGGTTTGGCCAAATGACTTAGATAAGGTTATATATATTAATAATAAACAACTTGTGGTTCGTTTGGCTTCTTACAGTAAGTTTATTAACCTTATAGTGTAAGAACACAAAAAGACACGGTGAAAGTAAAATTATTTAACATAAAGTTAAATCTAAATGATACGGTTAAAATAGGAACCTAAACTTGTCTAAATTCTATTGGATGAGAGGATTTCGACCCATCCCCACCTTAGCTTCGAAATAAATTAATTTGGAGCTATCTAAAACCGAATTTGGATTTATAATAAAATAATATTTTTAGTTTTTCCAAAGGAGCCCCTCTCCTCCCTTATAAAAGGGCACCTCCTCCCTCTCTTCCTCACACCACTTTGAGCCTTCAAGCTCATCAAAACCCTGACAAATTCTCTTCTCCACTTCCTTAGAAACATCCTAGAGGTCCTGTTATTTTTCAAAGACCAATTTCAGTGCCCTAAAAGGAGGTCTCAAAGAGGCGCTTCAAAGAAGAGGTAATGTCTGTTACCGATTATTTCAACTTTATTTCTTCTTCCACTTCTTCTTATTTAGTTGTTTCATTATGAAGTAATAACATCAGTATCACACATATACTGATATGTTATTATAATTATGAAATAACCCTATTTCATCATCTATCCATCCTATGGAAAACGAAATCACCGCGCGTGCGTACGTACGAAATACCGTCTCCACGCCGTGGTGTAATCTGTTTTTCCAACACCACCTTACTAGGATGGGAATAATGGTGTAAATAATAACTATACATAGTTTTTATAACATCATACTGATTCTGATATATTGTATCATCCACTCCAATTCAATTCAATGATTATGGAAATGATATCATCGCTCGTGCGTACGTACGGACTACTGTCTCCATGACGCGATGAGATTCATTATCCATATTAACCATACATGATTGATCATAAAGTTTATTTAATGAATAATAATGAAATATATGAAATTATAATGCTACTGGATTTATGTATATATATGTATGTATGTCTTCTATTTAGTTTCATTCAATTCAATAAGGAAACGAAAACAACGTTCATGTGTACGTATGACCTACCGTCTCCATGAACGGTGTATTTCATTCCTTTTATCGACCTATAATATATATATGTATATGATGAATATATGTAAATCATGTTTTACGTTATGAAATTATGTAAATCAGGATATAAGTAATAATATCAATAACTAAAAGTCGAAACACATACGATAAATGAAATGATTTTACCCAAAACGCTGCTTTAACATGGAATTTACAAAAGAACGGGTAATATAAAGTCATAAGTGAAACATATATGATATCATAACAATGAATATGATTCTGTAATAAGTCAATGACATTATTTAAATCATTATACAGGAGGTTCGGATACATACGAAGCATATCAGACCTAAGGTAAGGGATAAATTTTCAATCTCATTTTTATCAAAGATTGCTTATATGTAAGTATTTACTGGGGTTACGTTTATCATCCATGACCATGTTTTCTAAAAATGCTTTTATAAAATGTTTACCATTCTTCCGTGGATGTTTAAAGTCATTTTTACCCTTTATTTACTTTTTAACACATTGTATGAATGGAATCTTTCCTTTGGTTACCATATAAGGTACTTTTTGACTTTTCCGACAAAAGTACGAGGAGAATGTTATTTTTAACTTATACAGCGTGAATGGATTTTTATGGTTTCATAACGCGTCATTTTCAAGAAGCTTCATCTACAAGATTGCATGATTATTTTCAACAAAACCCTTATCTTTTAAAATTGCATGGAATTTTGTGAAAAGAAAATGATTTTAAAGAAGAAAGGATATTTTCCTCAAGAATTCATTTCAAGTGTTTTGTAAAAACTATTTTCCATCTAAGATGACATTATTTCATATGTGTATGTTTCAAGTAAAATGTCTCTATGATTTAAATGGTTTCAATTTTCTTATGATGAAATGATATCAATTGTTTATGGATTATGTTATGATGGCATGATGTTTAAGAATCCCATTTAATTTCATGGGTTATGCTATGATGTATGATTTATGATTTTGTGGCACACGAAAGAATGATTTCATTATGAGATGGGTGGGACCTATATCTCCCTCCAATGCATTGGGTAAAGATTTATATCTCATGAGATAGACATGGCTGGAACGACAAGTTAAACCGGTTCAGTAATACAAGACTGGAACGAGGAGTGAACTCGATTCAGAAAGGGACTTTGTCCACTAAGATGGTCTTGGAAGCAATGCCTTGGCTACTATGGAAATCATATCATGTTCATAATGGTTGCCACAATTACATGTTTTATTCCCATGCTATTTTATCATTCTTAAGGTTTCTTTATGATCTATACCTTACATACTTCCATGTTTTATGTCATTGCTCAAGCTTTTGATGTTTAAACATTATGTTCATGTTTTTAAGTTCAAATGTATATGGTATGTTTTATTTTATCCATGATTACACTTAATGAGCATTTGAGCTCACCCTTTTTATGTTTTCTTTTCCCCAGGATATAAAGAAAGGTTTTAGGTAAGGAAAAAAAGGGGAAGATCTTTATGGGAGATGTTGAAGATCTTTCACCACGATTAGAAGGTTACGTTCCAAGTTTCCAAAGACACTAAACTATTACGATACTTGTGTGTATGTTATTATTATGTTTTAAGTATTCCTCTAAAGTAATGTAATATCCATGTACGTCAAGCTTTGGGTCTCTACATGTTTCCTGAAAATATTTATAAAAAAATAATCTATGTCACTTGTATATAGAGACTTTTAGGGCAGACCAGCCCTATACCTCGTTACCCATACAACACGTTGCCCGCGGGGGCTGGGTGAGTTGGTTCAAGGTGGTGGTGACCTGTCGCTGAGGTTCCGGGTTCGATTCCTCACAAAGGAAACGCGCACCATTTGTCAGCAAACCTCTCATCGCCTCGAATCCGTGGGAACTGGCCCAAGCCCAAGGGTTGGCCACCTTGGGCCTAGCTAGGGGCGTGCGGCGCGCAGGTGGCTAGGCCAGCCCTATACCTCATTACCCATACAAAATGTTTCTGATATATATGTTTAGGAGGAGCGGTCATGACGTCTTCGGCAATTATTCGATGCTCCAACCTTAGGAGGTGATGGAGATCACGGCGGCCCCTCTCCCCACGGGGGAGGGGCCTCATCGCCCTTAGGAGCACGGACGCAACTCTCGTCTCCCCTCTGATTGCAGTCTCATGCCCTGCATAAGCATTGCACCAAGGGTTCCGGGGTGCTTCAATGGTCATCTGGTTGTTCCAGTCTCTATGCAAGAATTCATCAAGGCCTCTTCAATGTTCTCCAATGCGCTGGTTGCAAGATTCGTGCAGCGTCGACCCTTGATTGAAGGGTTTGACAGGTATGTTAATGAGTCTTGGGGTCTAAATCGTAGGGCGGTCATCGGTATCTTGGGTCTGAAGCAGTTCTTGATTTTCTTTGATGATGAAGAGGACTTGATCCGTGCCTGGTCCAGAGAGAGTCGATCCTTATGTGGGGAGAAGTTTCATCTCTTTCGTTGGTTGTTTGACCTACATATGAACAGAGATCCTCCCACCTCGGCAATTTGGATTCAATTACTGGGCCTCCCACTGCTCTTTCAGAATATCGGTCTTCTTCGGTCGATTGGCCATTCTCTGGGTCGTTTCCTGTGTTGTGATCAACGTACGGCAAGCCTCAATTATCCAATGGCTGCTCGATTGTGCATTGAAATGGAAACTTCCAAACTGCCGCCTGAGCTTGCCTGGATTGTTGTGGAAGGTGAATACAGATATTTCCAAGTAATAAGGTATGAAACTTGGAGCCATTTCTTTAATTTCTGTTACAAAAAGGGACATTGTAGCTCTGATTTCCGCAAGAGGAATAATTTTTCTTCTCCCTTCGTTAATGAGCCTCCTAAACCAGTTGTCCAATGTGAGGAGATTAACCCATGTGAGATTCCTGGTGGTAGTTGCAAGGAGGTTGGTGCTTCTGAGAAAATCAGAGGGAAGGTGCAAACCATACTTCCATCCGATGTGCCTACCCCTGTGTCCCATAATGTGTTGATTCCTCTTGCACTGGGGGCTTGCAAGGATGTCCTGAAGGAATCCTCACTGGCTGAATCTGAGGTAAGTATTCCTACTATTTTCTCGTGACTTAAAAGTGATCTTGGTTTACCTCGGTCTGGTGAGTTAGGGGAGGATTCAAAGGCCTGCTCCACTGGGATTGAGAACCTCGAAGGGGAGGGTGAGCAGTGCTGGAAGAATGAAAAAACCTGCTTGAAAGAGATCAATGGGTGCTGTCCAGATGTGATCTGTGAAGAGATGATGGTCAATATGAAGTCATACCATGATTTGGAAGTGGGAAGTGAGCATACTGGACAGCCATAGGCCTCTACTCTGGCTAAACAATCTGCTTCTCCCTTGAACAATGAAAAGTTAGGAGGCTGTTCAAGCATTTTGATTAAAAACGGCTTTGATGTGCTGGGTGAGCAACATGATCCGGTTAACAGGATGGAGGGAGAACAACCATGTCTGGGTGGAGATGCTATTGATGTCAACACATCGGATGATGTCCTGGTAACCCCCGCTTCAAAATGCTCAGAAGTGGGGATGGGAATGGGAGGTGAAAAGGAGAATGTTACTCTAAGAGCCTTGTATAGTGACATCACGAAAAATGGATGCAAAAAGACCCTGTGTAAAGATGTGAGCTACAACACTCCACCCAAAAGATGGACGAGGAAAGACTACTCTGATCTTCCGAAGCCCATGGCAACCAGATCTGCTAACAGATCGAGAGGAGGGTCCATACATATGATGAACAAAGAACCTAGTAGCAAACGTCCACCAAAGGAGAAAATGTCCAAGGAAATGCTCCAAAAGAAAATGATGTATCTTGAGATGATGCGGAAGTACGAGTCTTCTGAATGGGAGTCAGCTGATCCTGACGATGAGAGATCTGACTACAGGGACAGGGATGGGGAGAAGGATGAGTATGGGTTTGATGTAATGTAATGATGCAGTTTGTCTATTTCTTTTATCTGCAATCTTTTTTCTTAATAAATTTGTGGGACCGGGCTTTCTCATGGTTCTGACTTTCCTGGTATAAATAGGCAATGAGTGGTGGCCATTCAGTTTCAAAAAATAAATCTAGGATATCTTCATCTATTAGTATAAGACACCACTATGATAGTTACTATGGGGGTAGTAGTGGGGGAATTAGCTAGGTAAGTGGGTATTAATCATAGAACAATGGCCATTTATAGTGATTTCATTGGGGAATTTCTATAAACATACACCCTCAATGTATATACCCTATAGTGATGTGTATTTCATGTGTCATGCTAGGTCATATTCAGAGTTTTTGTAAAGGACCAAAATAGTAAAGTACTGATAGTGGAATAGGGGGGAACCTGATTTAAGAAACGATTCATCTACTCCTCCATAGATCGGTATTTGAAGTCCAACAAGAAATTCAGGATGAGGTAGAGAATGTGGTAACCTAGTGAAAGTTGGAGAGTACAACTTAGATTGTACAACATATGGGAGTTAAAAATGTGCCTTGAGAAGAGGAGAGATTCAACTTCTTGTTATTAATTATCCACTATATAGTTTCTCATAGGTCCTTCTATCATCATAGGTATTATTCTTATATCGTCTACCTTTTCATGCAATTTCTTTGACACGTGGAAATTACATTCCATTGTACCTGCTCATTTTTCTAGTGGTTTGGGTTTTTTTGTTGAGTGTTTGGATGGAATTTTGACCATAATCATGTTGTTGATAGTGTGATCAGAGGATATCAAACATTGAAAGGTGTGTTATTTATAAATTTGGTGCTACCATTTTCTTTTGGAGCCTTTTGTGATAGAAATGGAAGACTTTAATTTGTTTCTTCGAATGGATTTTTTAGTTCTGTACTAGGATCATATTTATTATTATTAAAGGATAGTTGACTTTCTATCTATATATAGAGATACTAGACTCACTATGGTGAGTATGATTTTAAGGTTGGTCACACAAGACCAATTCAGTATAGATTGGGCTGTCTCATAACTCATTTAACATGCATTATTCTAGATGATGGAAAATTTATTAGAGATATTTTTTTCTAGTTTTAATCATTTTGAGGACTTCATAACTAAATATTTATTCAACAAACCATCCAATAGGGAGATTAGGTTGATAATTGAGTTGGTTTTGGATGTTAAACCAGTTTTTATCCCATCTAATTGAATGGCCCTAGTAGAGATTCATGAGTTGAAATTTTAGATGGAGGACATAGAATCAAAAGTACTTATACGGCATAATATTTCTTTATGAGGTTCTTCTATGATTTTCATAAAGAAGGATGATGGGAATTTGTGCTTATGTAAATATTATCAGTGATGTTACAAGATGATATTCAATAACTATTATCCATTTCTATTCAGCAATGATCTCTTTGATCTACTAATATGTGTGGGTATCTTCACCATGATAATTTAAACGCAATGTACCATCAATTGAGAGTGAGACCATATGACAAGCCTCTGACTAGTTTTAGGGGAATTTATGTCTTTTATGAGTTTGTGGTGATTTCATTATGTTTGATGAACACATAGTATGTATTCGTGGATATAATGAATCTAATTTTTCATCTGTTATTGGATCAATTTGTGGTATTTTTTGTCGATGACATCTTAGTGTACTCTCATTTAGTAAAATATCATGCCCAAAATCTTGACATCATCCTGAGTGTAATTTGAGAGCATCATATTTATGTAATCCTATCAAAATGAAACTTCTAGAATTATTGATTTTACTTATTGGTCCATTTCATCTCGAAGGATAGAGTGACAGTGAACCTAGGGAATGTTATAATCATCGTATATTGAGAGATACTCAATAATGTCTTATATGTTTGGATTTTTATGTTTTGAGCAAGAAATTATCTATTTTTCATCTATAACTTCTCCTATTGGGAAACACAGTTGTTCGGGATAACTAATAATGGGGTGAAGATTTTTTGGTCAGATGCTTGTGAGGGATCTTTCCAGGATATGAAGAGAATGCTAACCTCGGTACTAATATTCACTTTTCTTATGTTGTTCAAGGAGTATATTGTGTACTATGATGTATCCAGATTCATAATTAGATTTGTAATAATATTGGAGGGCCGAGTTATTCTTTATGTATCCAGGAAGATAATATTACAAGATAAGAATTACCCTACTCACGATATAGGATTTCTCATGGTATAAAACACCCTATGATGTCGGAGAAACTATCTATTGGGAGGGAGTTTTGTGGTGCACATGGACCAGAAGATCCTTAAAAACATATTTTCTCACTAAGCCCTAAACCTTTTATAACAATTCATATGATGTTTGGTCCTGGACCACCAGGTACCACCAGTTGCCCTGAAAACACATGGTCCCCACCTTGGGGCCCACCCACAAGCCCAAATCAGTCATCTAACTAATGATTATCCACACAAGACGACACATGTCCTTTTCCAGTTTGTTTCTTCCTCAATCACACACACCCTTTCTTTTGCAATGTGATTTTTCCTCAATCACACACACCCTGGTAAACATCACATATGGTCATCCATCCTAATCACTACTCCAGGCCAATCACGCATAACTGTGGAGTTCATATTATGTAGGCTCCCGAAACAGAAGGTGAACCTTTTTGACATAAGTCATATCATTAGTAATTTAACCCTTTATCATTTTGGGGTGTTACACCCCCCCCCCCCCCATTAGAGCACAACGCCCTCATTGTGGGCCCAACATCTCAACACAGGCAGTGCACCTCACTTAGTGATGGGAACCACCTCTGATACCAAATGTGACAACTGGGCCCTACTGAAAATGCAAACACCCCTCCTTAACATGGTCATCTGGTCCTAAACCACCAGGTACCACCAGTTTCCCCATAGACACGTGGTCTCTAACCTGGGGCCCACGCACATGCCTGAACCGGTCGTCTAACTAATGACTATCCACACTAGCTAAAACATGTTCTTTCTAGTGTTCTTTTTCCTCACTCACACACACCCTAGGAAACTTCCCATAAGCTCACCCATCCTAATCACTACTCCAGGACAATTACACTTAACTGTGGAGTCATAATTAGGAAGGAATTTGAAAAGGAAGGTGCACTTTGTTGACATGATTCATATCATTAGTCATTTAACCATTTATAATTCTGGGGTGTTACACCTTTGGTATAGGAGGTTTATCATGTAAATGTCGTATTTTGTCTTTGATTTGGCTTACACACCAGGAAATGGAATCATTCTTCTCGATTATTAGAACTTTAAGATCATGAAAAAGGTATTATGGGAGTCTTATGATGAGTTGTGACTGATTTCAATATTTTACAACATGCATCATGATGTCCTGGAGTCCTAATTATGAGTTTCTAGGACATAAATAAATCTTTCATCCGTGTTATTTTAGATCAGATCAATACTGATCAATTATCTTGTTTGAAGGGATTAACTCTATAGTATATATTATATAGTGGGGAGACCCCATAAAGATTGTATCTTGGTAGAGGCAATGTTTTCCTTTTCTGGGTCTAAGTATGGGTTCATATCGGTTTCTGTGAGGATATGATGAAATCATTTCAAGCTTCTAAATGGTCAGTGCATCCATGTACGACAAAGATGAATCATTGATTCTTTATGAAATACTAGTGTCCATTGATAAAAATGGTGAAAATAGTATTTATAGAAATATGTTTCACTTTTCTAGAGGTGAAGTTTGAGCATCAAAGTCCTTCTAGGTTATTTCATCCTTTTCTATTTCCTATGTGTAAAAGGGATATAGTTTCTATGGAATTCATGGTAGGATTACCTAGGACACTGTACAAGAATTATGGTTTAAGGGAGATCATGGATTGAATAATGAAGGTATCTCATTTATTTCCTATCAAGGAGACCTTTGAAATTAATGATCTTGGTGGTATCTATGTGCAGGATATAGTTTTACTAAACAATGTAATGAGAAGTATCATTTTTGACCAAGACCAACATTTCACCTATCATTTTTGGTAGATCTTCTGAAGACTTTGAGATAGCAGGTACTTCTGAGTTAAACCTATCATCATCAGACAGATGTCCAATATTAGTGGATGATTTAGATTCTGGAGGATATTTTGCGATCTTGTTTCTTAGTTTCTGGTGGTTCATAGGAACATCTTATGAAACTCATAGAGTTTTCTTATAATAATAGATTTAATACATCAATCCAAATGTATATTTTTGAGGCATTGTATGGAATTCCCTTACATTCACCTCTTTTCTATTTATAGGTAGGTGAGTTGGCACTTATTATACCAAGTCTCATATGTGGGATATCTGAGTAGGTTTAGTTGATCATAATGTTGTTTTTGAGTGTGAATAGTCGTAAAAAACAACAAGATAACCATCAAATAAGACATCTAGTGTTTTATTTTTATCATCATTTTTTATTTTGGGTGTTTCCTAGGCTGGGAAGATGCTATATTATAAAATAGGGAAGCTAGAACCTAGGTGTTATAGGTTATTTGAGATAGTGTAATGGGTCTTTCTAGTGTTATAGTGCCATACACAACATGTTTCACATGTCACAACTTTGGAGATATCCTCCCAACCCATATCACATGATATATATTGTAGGAATCAAGATGTATTTTGATGGATCATTTAAGGATAACATAATTCATATAGTAGACCTTGGTGAGATGAATCTCTCAGAGAATATCATACCTCTAGTGTGACTGTAGTTTAATCATGGCCATGTGCAAGAGAGTACCTAGTATATGGATTCTGATATGAAAAAATAGTGGCTAGTCTTGTTTACGGATACTCTAGAGTGATTATTCAAATATCTTGGGGTTGAGTTTTATATTTTTGGGAGGTTGTAAGATAACATATTTTTTAAGGTATATTTTTTTAGAGTTTTTTTTAAACATAATGGAAAATAGTTTTTGTTTTAAACATTATTTTCGATACCTTTTTGAGGTAATAAAATCTATTAAATAGATCTTGATAAATGTAGTTTTAAATTACTATACTATAGGGAATACTAAACTGTGGGGATATGAGATGAAACATTGTGTGAGTTTTTATAGTGTGACGATAAAGGATATGGTGTAGTATCTTGGAGGAAGGAAATTTGAGCTACTTTATTTTTTTCATATCTATAATAAGGATGGTTAGTTGAGGAATAAGGACCTCAGGGAAAAAATTATCCAGTTCATCCAATTTCTTAACCCCTATAGTGTGAAGTTAGGTTGCAGTGTAACACCTTCTTTTTCAATGGCATGGTTTCTATATAGTGTCATCATTTGTAGTGTATTCTATCCCCATGAAAAGAGGATTTATTTCATGAATCTTGGAATTTATATCTGGTTCTCTTTGACTAGAGGAGGTTGGGGCATGGTTCATTAGGTTTCCCTTTATCTTACCCTATGTCAGGTGGTTATGTGCTGTGTCCCAAGGGGTTGGTTCCCATTTTAACTGCCAACCTATAAATTCCCATGAGTCTATAACATCCTATTACCAATCTGATAGGAATTTCTTTAACCTTGCCGCAGTTTTTCATTTTTGTTGACTATGTAGGGTTGAGAATGAATTTGGATGATACCTATAAGGGAAAAGTCACATATTTTTTGGACATTGAGCTTTAAATGGTCATTTCTATAGGTTGTAGGAGGGTTACACATCATGTAACTTTCTTACATGATGTGTAATGGTTGTTGGGTGCATACCATGAGATGGTTTCACTGCAAAAATAGTTATACTATGTACTGAGCTTTTACACATCGAGAGTAATTTAATGAGTGATTTTTAATTTGGAGTTTTGAGTTTTTTGATATGTATGGAAGTAAACTATTTCATGATGTGTAATGGGGTTACACATCATATAATACCCCAACTACTATTTTAAAATGGACAAAATGGTTTATATCTATCTTTTTTTCCCTCTTCAGATTCATTTCTCTCAACCTAATTCCTTCCCCTTGTGATCGTGGATCCCTCCACCCCTTCATGGTCCTTTCACTCATCATTCGATCTTCTTTGTGCTTGAAATGTGGAATCCTATGTAGAAATTCTTCCTATTCTTTATCCCCTTATCTATTTCTTCTTCATCGAGTTCAATAGATCATCCTAAATTTAATGGATTTATTCTCATTGATGTTGGATCTCATTTTTAGGTTGAGTTTTGAGGCCTTTTATATCTTCATTCACATTGATGGGTTCTATTGTGAGTTTTGAGTTTTGGAATAAAGGTAGGTGATTCCATTCTACATGGAAAAATTGGTTAACCTTAGATTTCATGATTTATTTCAGTTGTTGATTGAAATTCCATTTTTTAAAATTGATTTCAATTGGTTTTGATTAAATCCCACTTCCTGTGAATTTGGATGTTTGAAATGGTTTTGGTAATAAATTGAAAAAAAAACTAATTCCATTGAACTGGGGTGTGTGAGAAAATGGATGGAAATGGTTTCAATTGAATTTTTGAATTGATTTTTTGAAACAAAATTGTTGGAATTCGCAAAATTATGAAAATGGATTAAAAAGTTTTGATTGAAATCAAGTGGTTTTATCTTGTTAAAGGCATGTTTTTATTAAAACAGAATTTTGGTTTTAAAAAGAAAATTGGTAATTAAAATGGGGAATGAGATTTAATTTTATTTTAATTTGTCTTAAAATAAATTTCCCATCATTTATTATGTAAGTGAAAAAAAATTCCTTTGGTCTATAGTGAGTTATTTGGACACACTCTATGATTATACAATGTTCTTAAACAAAAATACAGTAGGTTATAAACCTGATGAGATAGTGATTAGACGATATTGGATAGTGTTATAGGGAAATGTTTATACACATATTATCATGATCACTAAGAGATTTCATATTTCTATATCCTAGTACTTTCATACCTATTTGGAAGATGACCATGTTTCTCACTTTGTTTATATTTGAGATATAAATGTATTCTAATGTTGTTAAACTACTTTACATGCCTTACAAATTTATATAAACTATTTTATATAAAAAAATATTTAATATATTGTTTTATAAATATCACATCACCTCTAAATCCTTTTCTTAATGTATTTTCCATCATTTAAGATTTATAGCATTATTTTTTTAAATATGATTTAAAATGTGCCACCTGTTTATTTTTAAAATTGAATGCATTAATTTGTTTAATATATTATTGGAATATATTATGGAATCCTTGGTGATACCATACTAGGGTTTTAATCTAATACCCTGCCTTTTCCCTTGAGTGTTTTTAGATTATCTCCTTCTAGGTTCGAGCAAGTGGAAAGGATATCTTAGAAGTGGATCTAGTTGTTAAACTGTGGACTTGGTGAGTTATTTCCATAGGGACTTGGTATTCTTTTACCAGTTTGGTTACTTCGATTTTAGTAGTTTGGTCTTGTTTATGACTTTTTACTTCTATTACATTACTCATAGTGGATTTTATTTTGATATGTATACCACTTATTTTTTTTAATTATGTATTATTAGTGAAAAAATCATTCCAACATTATGTTTATATGATGCCAGGTACTAGTCGCTGACCTAAGGGGATCAGGAATTACCTTCAAGATATGTTTGGGTCAGCTCAGTTGTCAGGTTACCAGGGTATATAGGTTGGATCTTGACAAAGTGGTATCATATATGAGGATGAGATTTTGTCTTGAAGTCAATATGCATTTGTGAAATTTGTTAGAGACATAGGAGGTAGTTGTGATTGAGTTCCCAGATATCTCTTACCATAATAAACCTTAATTCACTAGGGGTGATTAGGGAAATCCATGTTGTGGATTAGTTCTAGTATTTTCCCTATTGTGATTTGGATATAGTGAAATCCAAATCTTTTTTTTTCTTTATGTTGGAATTAATTTCCCTTATTTATCAGTTTGAGTACTAATCTATGTTCTTCCTTTTTTTTGTACAGATTTTCATTAGCATTATGCCTATGAGGACATGAGTGGATCGTATCCAAGAAGAAGATGATTTTGAACCTCAGTGAGAAAATCCTCTAGTGGACCCCAATATATTTGAGGTGATTGTGAGACCTATCCAACATATGGGATAAGCACCACCTCCAGTTAAAATTTAATCTCTAGATATGGAACCTCATTGGGATGTTATCAATGTTAATTATCAAGAGTTACTTCACCAGATGCCACCATTTTACAATGGTTCCACTAATCCTCAACATTTTGAGGAATGTTTGGGAATGATATAATGCATGTTTGAGTTTTTGGAGACACTGTGCATGATCAAGGTAAAGTCTTCCACCATTATGTTGGAGGGACTGATCAGGAGATAGTTGGACATGTTGGTGATGGAAATGAAACAAGAGGTCTAAGTGTGGAAAGAATTCAAGGTTATTTTCAAATACCCGTTCTATCTAGAGTTAATTGTTGTGGAAAGGTTGTGGAGTTCTTCAACTTGAGCAGTACAACAGAACTTTGACTGAGTATTCAAATCTCTTTTCTGAACTCATGTAGTTTATTCCTGATGTTATTTATATTGAGAGGATAAAGGAATAAATGTATAGGTTTGGTATTTGATTAGATATCAATTCTCATGATTCATTTCTTAATATTCTCTCTTATCCTGATGTGTTAAATAGAGAGATGATGGTTGATATAGACCTAGATAGAAAGTTATGGTTTTCATTAGTTTCTTTTTCTCCTAGTGGAAGTGTGAGTTCTTTCAAGAAAAAATAGAACAGTGATGATTCATATAGTATATATTGATGGAAAGGTCATTCCAGTCCTCCTACAGTGCCCAGAGGAAGCCCTTTGATTTTATATTACTGTGGAAATCCACTTCATTCTAAGAGGGTTTTCACTGAGCCATCCATGAATTGTGACTCCAACAGTTGTTCAAATAACTTACCTATATTTTCCATATCTTTTCTACTTTGTATAGTGAAATAGAATCATCAGCTCATAAACTATTGGGAAATCACATGCTTCGCTAATAAAAGGTTTCCAACCATAGTCATCTATAATGAAGATACATCATGCAGCGGAGGAGTCTCCAAAGGAAGAAAACACGGTTCTAGTGACTGTAAAAGGTACCATTAATATAGCTTCATCATTAGTGAATGCTCTATTTGATAATGGTGCATCTCATTCATTTATTTGAACATGTTTCATTAATCTTATAAATCTTCCAATAAAGATTTTATCATGTGCAATGGATACTACTACACCTCTTGGTATGAAGAGAGAGTCGGGTCTTTGTAGTCTTGCTTGTGTCTTCTATATATCTGATGTCAAGCTATATTGTATTTTTCTGTTCCTTGACATTAACCCTATTGATTTAATTTTTAGAATGGACTGGCTAAATTCCAATAAAGCATGGATTGAATTCTATATTTGGAGGTTCCATCTTAATACACCCAGTGGTGTGTCATATGTCTTTCAATGAGAATGAAACTCAAGGTTGGGTTGTGTTGGGCCTTATTATCCAAAGTTTTGTAAATTTATATCAATATTTTTTGTTGATTTGTTGTAGGAATCTTTGAGAGGTGATCTCCCTCTAGTTTTTCTCGAGTTTCCAGATGTGTTTTCATATGATTTCTCTAGTTTTCCACTGGTAAGGGAGGTTGATTTTTCTATTGACTTAATGAATTATAATCAACCAGTTTATACTCCCTCCTTACGCATGCATCTAGCTAAAATTAAAGAGATAATGACCCAATTGGATGGTCTTCATGAGGAAGGATTTATATTCTTGAGTTTTTCAACTAGGTCATTGGTGGTTCTCTTCATTGAGAAACATTATGGTTCCCTTTTCTTATTATTTTAATATTGAAATTTCAATCTAGGTAGAGTGAAAAAAAGTATCATTTTCCATTGATTAATGATCTTTTTTATTAGTTAAAAGGGGGTGATGAGGTTTTCAAAAAATAACCTTCGATCTGGTTACCATTAGTTGAGGATAAAAGAATATGACATTCATAAAACCATCTATTGAAAATGGTACATCTATTATGAGTACCTTGTCATTCAATTTTGTCTAAAAAAATATCCAATCGTTTATATGGATTTGATTAATTGGATTTAAAATGAGTATCCAGATACCTTTGTGGAATTATTTTTTTTATAAAATACTCATTTACTCTAAATCCGAGGAGGATTATATGCATCATTTGATAATAGTTCTAAGTATTTTAATAAATCATCAACTTTATGCCGATATTTTGAAATTTTATTTATGGATTAGGGAAGTGGAGTTCTTGGGACATATGGGGGCAGAAAAAAGAATATCATTTGATCATAATAAGGTGAAGGCTGTTAGACAAGGTAGCAACCAAAAAATGTCTTCAAGATTTATATCTTCTTGGGATTAGTTGGATAATACATTTGGTTCATCAAGGACTTATCAATGATGAATTCTATGATGACTGCTCTAATTATAAAGTGAGTGAAGTTTTCTTAGAATGATAAATGTTAGAGTTCTTTGGTTGAGTTCAAAGGAATTTTGAATATTGTGCCTTTGATGACTCTTTGAGAGGCTGGGCAGGGCTATGTGTTCTTCTTTAATGCATCGGGTTCTGTATTTGGTTGTCTTCTTATGAAAGGTAATCATGTCATTTCCTATGGATCTCATCATTTTAAGCCACATGAGAATAAGTATCTGATCCATGATCTTTGACTTAAATCTTTACTGCACGTTCTTAAGAGTTAGACGCATTATATTTACAATGTAAGGTTTATTGTGTATTCAGACCAAATGATCATGGGTTATATCTTCTCTCATAAATATTTAAATCTTTTCTAGAGACATTGGGTGGAATACATATAGTCATTTGTTTTTGATATTGCATATACCCCGGGGAAATGGAATGTCATTGCAGATTTTTTGATCAAGAAACATACCGACCATGTAGTGAAAGAATCTTTGAAATAGTGGAATTTGATGGATTTCTTTTCTCAATTTCATATTGTTGTCAAGGAATCAGGGGTTGAGGTTTCTTTATCCAAAATTTAGTTGGAATATTCTCTTCTCAAGAAGGATTTTTTGGATCAATAACCTAATGATGAATTCTATAGAATTAGAAACTCTCTTTATGGTATAGAAATATGTGCCTAGTGGTTGTTCTCTAAATATGGTGTTCTATGTTATCTAAATAGCTTAGTTGTTTCATTTGCGGTAAGGAAGGTTGTGATGGGGGATTATTATAATTACCAATGGGTTGTGCTCTTAGAAACCAAAAATATGTTATATGACATGTGGTGGAAGTTATGATATCCAGGTATGAGGATGGGTATTCTGAGTTTTCCACATGTTTTTATATGTTCTAGAAGGATAAGTTCGAGCACCAAAAACCTTTGGGTTTTCATTAGCCACATCCAAACCCTATTTCGAAGTGGGATAACATATCTATATATATTTTGGTTGGGTTTCCATGTATCCAGAAAATGAATAATACAATATGGGTTGTGATCGATAGGCTAACTAAGCCACCTCAATTCACACCCATTCGTGATACAGCGAAAGTTGAGGAGTTGGGAGATATCTACATGAATGAGATTGTTCTTTTGCATGGAGTTCCATCACTATAGTCTATAATATGGATCCTTGGTTCACATCTCATTTTTTCAAGAGTCCTTTAGGAGGCACTAGGATCTCAAGTCCATTTTACCATAGCCTACCATCCACAGTCAGATCTCTAGATAGAAGAAGCTATATAGATTTTTAGAATAAGCTTTGTGCTTGTGTTCTTGACGTTTCTAGAGCATGGGATGATCACATGGGGCTGGTTGAGTTTTCTTATAAAAATATTTACCATTCCAAAATCATAATGTCTTATTTTAAGTCCTTGTATAACCTTAATTATAAATCCATGTTGTGTTTGTCAGAGATTGGTGAAAGTTACTTGGTTGGACCAAGTTTGGTGCAAGAGATGATAGAAAAGAATCAGTTAATTCATTAGATAATATCAACATCATAGAGCCAATATAATTCCATTGTTTATCATCACTGTATACCCTTCTAATTTTCAGTTGGTGACTAGGTATTCTTGAATTTTTCACTCTGTTGGGTCATATATGTATTAGGAGGTAAGGAAGATTTCTCCTCATTTTGTGGGACCTTTCTGGGATGTTGAGAAGGTGGGGAGAGTTGAATACTAGTTATCACATCCACCGCGGATGATGTCAATACATAATGTGTTTCATGTACCATGTCACTACCCGACCCTACCCGGGCTCGAGCCTCAACTACCCCAAGCCCGCCTCCATAAGCCAAGGGTTGGCGACAAGCGTCAAATGAACAACAACTCGGGGAGGCCTTTTCCTGAGTACCTGTACACACACCCACAACTCAATCAATGCAAAAGTACAGAGTCAAAAGGAAATACAAAGTACAACTACTAAAACCCAACCACAAGTATGCATCAAACCTCTTTACAGTACAAGAGTAACTGCTAAAGAGTAAACTGAAAAGTAAAGGGAAAACAAATTCCCAACCAGAAAAGTGCCACAACCTGGAAACAGGTGAAAAAAATAGCTAGGAGAGTCCCACACCTGAGACTCTACTACGACCACCACATGTAGTCCAAGCTCTCGAACTCTTATGCTACTCTGGAGTCACGACCAACCTGTCTGTCATCTTCAAGGGCACACCAAGTGCTAGAAAATCCCAAGCAAGGGTGAGTATAAAAATACTCAGTAGGATGCCCTGAAGGCTTGAGGGAGAAAAAAGGAGGTACTGAAGAGGTGAGCAGAAGATAAAACAAGGAATAGTAAAAGAGTATAACAAATAGTGCAGTAGAGAGTACAACTCAACCCAACAAGAGAAATGAAGTAGACTCATCCAAACACAAGGTGCTAGAAATGGTGAGAAGATGAACTTCTCTTCGAGTCTTCGCTACCTATAGTAGGAGGGTAGACTCGTCCAACCCCAATAAGCTAGACACGGAGAGCACGTGGCATACCCTGCGTGTCTTCGCCTCTCTTGGAAGGAGAGTAACCAAAACCCAAGTAGTGGGTACGAGAACAAGGTATACATATATATATGCTTAGTCAAGAAACATGAACAAGATCATAATGGGATCTCCATCTCATAGCCCAACCCAAGAAAGTGAGTAGCCAATTGTCCCAGAATTAAACACCATCGATGCCCAGTATCTCATACTTCTGCCCGAACTGCAAGTCAAGGGTCTCAAATCACCGTACCTTGACACTATCCGCTTCGGGCGGCACTGACTCACCCACACGGTTTTAGGTCACGCCTCAAGGATGCATCTTGGTGGGGAAAGCGACCCTCGTACTTGAGAGTTCTGGGGAAAGTCAAACCACACCTCATCTCTGTCACACAGTCGAGAGGTCTGCTCAAAGTCAAAGTTGTCACATCACTGACTCGTACAACCAAGCGTCCCGCTCTGGTAGTCATGGAGAAAATCCATAGACTAGCCTAGTAGAAAGGACTGAGTGTGAATGAAGTTGTCGGGTAACCCACTACCCATCCCCGCTGGAGGGTAAACCCTAAGAGGTCGTCGGGTGACCCACTGCCTAGTCTCTGCTGGAGGGTAGACCCTAAGAGTTCATCGGGTGACCCACTGCCCAGTCTCTACTGGAGGGTAGACCCTAAGAGGTCGATAGGCGACCCACCGCCCATCCCTACTGGAGGGTAGACCTAGAAAAAGTTGACAGGTGACCCACTACCCAGTCTTTGCTGGATGGTAGACCTAGAAGAAATAGACAGGCAACCCACTGCCCAGCCTTGCTAGAGGGTAGACCTGGAATAAGTCGACAGGCGACCACTTCCCAGTCTCTACTGGAGGGTTGACCTGGAGGAAGTCGACAGGCAACCCACTGCCCAGTCTCTGGTGGAGGGTAGACCTCGAAGAAGTTGAAAGGCAACCCACTGCACAGCCCTGCTGGAGGGTAGACCTAGAAGAAGCCGATGAGCAACCCACTGCCCATACCCACTGGAGGGTAAACCCAAAGAAGTCGATGAGCATCCCACTACCCAGCCCCACTGGAGGGTATTCCCGAAACTGATCTGGCCATCCGTACTAGAAACAACCTCTTGAGTAGAGGATCGGTGCCCGCATGATGTATTGGTCACACCGAATCCTCAAAATTTTACCAGTGAACCCGAAGGGACGTGCTACTAAAAGCCTCCGCGGAAAAAGGAAAAAGGGAAACCCAAACAACTCTGCCGATCACACCGTTGAGAACAGAACCAGGAGAAACCACTCAACTGTGCTGGTCTAAACCATCGTGAATAGGAGGGCCCTCTACGTCGCGGGTGGTCAAAGGTACATAAAGCAGAATACGAAATGCACAAATGGACCACACGACATGTGGCCCTATCTCATCTCCAAACCACGAACACAAATGTTCCCGTGTAAAAATACAAAAATGTACCTCCCCGCATTCTCGTATACTCCCAGAGTATATCACATCTCTAGACTAAAGGCTATCGTACACACGACACCCAAAGTTAATGCAAAAAGGTGTAAACACAATTTTCGAAAATCTACTTCATCCACGTCCCTAGCATGGCCAACCACATCTCTTCAAACATCAACATCACTCACACAGGTGTGAACACGATCATACGCCAAGGGTTCTCTACAAACACTGCAGTAAGAACCACCACTGGTACACCTTTCATGCTTCCACATTAAATGAGCTCTCGAATGAGTCTTTACACATCCAAATGGATCATACCATTGTCATCCTTATGGAAAAACACGTCAGATAAACTGTTTACTCTCCTCAAATGGAAATCTTCTAGAAAAGCAGTCCAACACCGCTTTACGCTCGAACGGCGTCTTGTGGTCCCGAGCCTCGGTCCTGAAAGCAGTCGGGTGCATCAAACCATTGTGATCCCCTCAAAAAAACACGTCAAATTGACTACTTATTTGAATGGAATGGATGTCCAGAGAAAAAGATGCATTTCACCATACTGTACAAGAGCGGTGCTTAGTGGGACCCACATTCCGGTCCCAAACGGCTACCAACGAATCGCATCATTGCGATCCTCTTGAAAAAGTACACAAGATTGATTAAACACTTGTCCAAGATGGACACCCAATGAAAATTATGGAAATCACCGCCAACTCCCAAAACAGCCCTCATGGGGCCCCCTCCATCATGCAGAATTAAATCGGGCAGATTATTCGATTGCAATGCCCTCAGAAGAACACCCAAAATCGACCACCCGCATGCCCCGAACGGACATCGGATGAAAAATTTTATAAACGCTGCTCACAGCTTAAAAGACGGGCCATGGGGCCCACGCCTCAACTCCAGATTCAATGCCCAAAACCCCTTGGAAATCTTTGTCTCGAAGCCAGTGTCACAACGCCGCTGACAATGCTCAAAATGGACTCTAGATGTGTCTACGCCACCCAAAACAAGAACTCCCAGAAAAATGCCAATCCACTTAACGTGCGTGTCGTGACACCGAGCCCCTCGTCTCGAGAATTAAAAATTCCAGAGACCATCTCAAAATCTTCATCTCAAACCATGGAACGTGTCTTTGTAGACATCACACGATTCTGATTTATGGTTTGAATTTTAGAGCCTTTAAGCATTAAAATTAATGGACAGAAATGAGGGGGGGCTGGGCCGGTTCAGTCAGCCCACCCTCTGCCTGAACCGGCCCGCGGTTCACCGTGCAGGCCAGCCCGCCTCACCGGGACCGGCTCAGCCGGTCCGACTAGTTTTCCATGGGACCTATGAGATGTGGATCCCTGTCCGCTCCCTGGGGACATGAAGACCCCAGCTTTCCCGCATCAACTGGCCATCCGTCCAATTCTATGTTGCCCGAAGGAGCCCACGCCCGCCGCTCGCTCGCCCGGCCGACACCTGCTGCCCCACGCTCTCCCACAGCCACCATCGTCCGCAGCCGCTCGCTCTTTCGGCCTTCTCCAACCACCTCCGCTGAAGACACGCCATTCCACCCTACACCAACCTCCACTGCTGAGGAGAGCCCCGCTGGTAGAAACTCCAAAAACCCGCGGACCTTCGGTGGACGACTGCGATCGCCTCGTAACTCGGATTTTCAATCCGAAATATGTGTTGGAAATCTCAGAACATGGAATACGTAACTATGGGATTTTCTTGAAGATAAAATAGCATTTCTATGCTACTAATAAAGCTCAAAGGTGATGCGAAAATTAAAAATGAAACCGCAACGATCCTACCTCTTGGGCATAGCCCGAAGCTTCATTGTCGATCCGCCGTAGTCAGATCTGCAAATGCCTTGGAGATGAGGGCTTGAGAAGAGAGGGAGGCTTTTTTGTTGATAGGTAATTCCTCTAGAGAACAAAGTGGAAATTAGGGAGAGGGGTGGGTTTGCTTAAGTTGAAAACTTAATTAAAAAGTTTAATTAATTAAACACCCCAAATTTCCCCGCACCCAAGACTCTCAACGGGGTTGAGGTTAAGCCTCCCCTAGGGTAAACACCACCTCCTGAGCACAACGGTGGGCATGTAATCTTATTCCGAGCTTCTGTTTGGAAGTTATAAAATCTAACTCTCGAGGCCGCTTAATTATGAAAATGCTCCTAGTGGCGTTTTTCACAGAAGACCCGCACCCACGAAAGTTACACCCCTCCTAGGGTAAACGGTACGCTCCGGACTCAACCGTGCCCTCAGTTTTCAAATTCGAGCGACCCTTTAAGAGATACTTGAGTTTAACTGTTAAACAAATAAATTAATTATTTTATTTATCCGTTAAATGTTTCTTTAATGGGAGAGGGTTCCCAATGTCCCACACCGACATGTTTTATGTCGTTCCTGGGATAAACACCCCATTTCGGACCAATCCGTACTCTCATATTTAGGATCTGAATTACCATTTAGGAGTTATACCATTTATTTTGCGTGCCTAGTGTGAACTCATTGAAAATTTAATTCCAGCCACACCGGGGCTCGGAATCGTATGTCGTCTGAAGGCACAACTCTGGAATAACATCAAGAATTTTCCAAAGTCTTTTATTGAAAAAATAGGGTTCTTACATCATTACCTCCTTCAATCTTTTCGTCCTCAAAAAGAATAACCAGGGAACAACTCAGGGTACTAAGCCCACACCTGGCTCTCTCATACCAAGAATAACTCTTGCACAACCCTGCATCACTGCACACAGACAAAAGAATTATATCTATTCACGCAAGGTTTTCCCTTTTCGATGACATGCATAGAAGCACGCACACATCTCCTCGGGTAAGCCACGCAGGAGACATCGTGCACCCCCTCCCGACCTTGGGGTTAGGGAAAGGCGTTAAGGAACTTCGCCATCACATTGCATGGTCTCAAATGGCCTGAAGGCCCTCGGGGGTAGCTTACCTACCCAGACGAACCCCTACGTTGCATGCCATGACTGGAATCACCGTTTGGACCCGAGAAAAATCCCAGTGATTCCCTCCTTGAGAATATCAATATAGTGAAACACTCAAGGATATCTGGTCACACAAGATTTCATAGTCGATGTCCCATGACCAAGACTCTATTACACGCTCGAAAGGTGAGGAAGTCACCACCATTGACTAAAGGGAAAGGTTCCACACCTTCTGTTCCATTGACACAGGGTTACACCAACACCCCGCGTCACCCTGGCAACACCTCAAACAAGGAGCAGGTAGAAAATTGCGGCTGTCTGTGGTCCCAACTGTTAGCTCCCAGAGCCAGATTTGGACCGCCTGATGGTGATGGGAAGACCTCGTAATGTCGTCCCCCACTTACAGCTTCCCCCGCTCCTCCACTAGCCCCACCTCCCTAGGCTCTACTCTTATCACGACGCTACCTCTACCGCGGTGGTGCACCTACGGCCTGCCCAATATTCTCAGCTTGCTTGGTTGGTCAGTCCCATTCCAAGTGACCCTGCACGTCGAAAGCATAGAATCAGCGCTCTCCAGGATACCCTGGTGCCATATGACACCACTTTGGTGTACGACCACACCCCTGTGTCCGGTTATCGGAAAGCCACCTGCATAGAGGTTTTGTCTGCTGACGCCTGCTAGTTGTGGCAGACGTCTCGGATCCATCATGCCTACTTCCACCACCAATTGTAGATCGTCGCAGGAATATCTCTATCACCATTTCCTACTCTAGCACCTCGGCATAAGTGGGGATTCCCAAGTGTACTATGATAGCACGAATCTCCTCATGAAGACCCTGCTTGAACTTCCGCTCTTGGAAGTTGCCATCATGGACCATGTCCGGGTAAAAACGTGCACGATCCGCGAACCTATTTGCATACTCAGTCACCATTATCTCTACCTGCTAAAACTACAGGAGCTAATGGATCTGAATGGAGCATAAGTAGGAGGGGTAAAACTCCTCACAAAATAGAAGCTAAAAGTTATCCCATGAAAGCGACGACTCATGGAGTAACTATGTCACCAGACTCCACCAATGCCTAGCTGCTCTGTGGAAGAAGCTGGCTGCCAAAACCACCCTCTGATCTTCTGGTGTCTGTGAAAGCCTAAAGAGGCAAACCACTATCTCGAGCCAAACCTCTGCTGCCTGAGGGTCCGGCTCACCACTGAACCTCAGCAGTCTCTGTCGCTGGAACTCACGGAGTGCGCTCAAGCTTCGTCTACTCTACTGGAGTTGTCTTCTGCTCACCAGGTGGGGGTGCTGCTACCAACCCACCTGGAAAAAGGGACTCCCATGATGGGTCCTGAACTGAGGCCTCATAGCTCATAGGGTCGTCGTCGTGAACCAAAGCTAGTATCCTGGCCCACTGTCCTCGCGGAGATATCCTAAATGTTATCAAGGAGTGTCACGGTCAGATGAGCATATATGTTTATGACAGTAACAACATTGGGGAGCTGACTCAATAAGGACAGTCAAGACTCAATCTTATGTGATGCACAAACCAATTTCCCTACAACGGGTGTCTCCGCATGCCGAGTCGACAAGCGGGTTATCAGAGTCCTGGTAAATGGATACATCGGTCGCCACACTATCACTAGACTCCCTGACCTGAGAGCTTCTCTCGATACACAATGACCCTATTTCCTTAGATCCCAACCAATTTCTTTTTTGGGACGTCCGAACAACATCCCAAAGAATGAACCACCAATAATACCACTTTTTCACGACCCTACCCTACCCGAGCTCGAGCCGCAACTACCCTAGGCCCACCTCCATAGGCCAGGGGCTGGCGACAAGCGCCGAAGGTAGAACAACTCAGGGAGGCCTTTTCCTGAGTACCTGTACACACACCCGGAGCTCACTCAATGAAGAAGTGCAGAGTCAAAAGGAACGACAAAGTACAACTACTAAAACCCAACCAAAATTATGAATCAAACCTCTATACATTACAAGAGTAAGTAATGACGAGTAAACTAAAAAGTAAAGGAAAAAACACATGCCCAACCAGAAAAGTGCCACAACTTGGCTACAAGTGAAAAAACAAAACAGCTGGGAGAGTCCCACACCTGAGACTCTACTATGACCACCACAAACATTGTAATGCCCCAAACCTAGTTACCCAGAGTCGGTGCATTATTTTAAAACATTGGTATGATTACAAGGAATCAAGTCCCGAAGGACTGATCGGTTTAGGAGTCTTGGAAAATAGATAACATGCATGAATATTACATTACACTTTATGACATACAGAACAACATAAATAATCCTTTATGAACACCATTATTCTCTTATCTTAACCATGAATATCAATCACAATACACTTCTTGGAATCCTGGGAAAAAAACATAGAAAGGGGTGAGCTCAAACACTCAGTAAGGGTAAGAAATACAGCAGAAACTTTCATAAATAAGTATAAACATTTATGTCAATGTATAACTAAAACAAAATCTTTTTTAAACTTGTAATTCAGAATAATATGGAAAAAATAAAATGAAATAATTCCATTTACTTATTCACATGGATATTATACTAGTCGAATAATCACATTCAATATCAATAACCACTTTCAAAATGATGGAATGCATAATTCCAGACTATCATAACCACATAGTCAAGGCCTTGTTCCAAGACTACAAATAAGATTTTGTCAAGGCCTTGTGCCAAGACACTAGTTGGTCTCATGAGACCTACCGATGCTTCGAGGAGCTATAGCAGGCTCCACCCGTCATTTACAAAGTCCAATTCATTCCTCATATAAAAAGGTTTAAACATAACATAAACATTCGTATTAAAACTATCATATGAAATGTTGATACTTTATCCATAAACCATGAATGGTGTAAAAATAACTCATCCACAATCAAACATATCACAAAAACTTAAATAAAATATGGATGTTTTGTATCATAATAAATCAACTTCAAACAAGCCTAAAATCCATCAAAGGATGTTGACATAGATGAATTTTTTTTGTAAAACTCTTTGAGAGAAAAATCCCTTTTTTATGAAATCATTTAAAAGTTGCACAATTTTGAAAGGAAGACATTTAAAAATATATTTTTGAATAAAAGTGTCCCATACCACTGTGAATCTTTTGAAGGGAATGAAAATTTTTAAAACATTCATGTCTATCTAAATAAATCCTTAAAAACAATTTTGAAAACATGGATATTAATAAGAAAGATTTAGAAGAATAAATATTTAAAACATTTAAAATGATGTTTTAGTAAAAAGTCCCTTAAAAATAATCCCTTTGAAAACTCTTTTATGAAACATGGGAATGAATATTAAATAAGTCCCAGTATATACTTATGTAAAAACAACCTGAGATAATAAATAGATTGTGAAATTAACCCTTACCAATTTGGTAACATATGAAATATACACCCCATGAAAGAGGTATCATACAATGAATATGAAAATTCACATAAATTAAAGTGTATTACAAAAAGAATACAATTATGGGTAGTACATACACCACACAAAATGTAATAGTGGAAATATGGCATGAATCTCATGAGAATAAGAAGTGAGATGAAAACCCCTTACCTTGCACTTTCCTTTAGTCGAGGGTACGTTTAACCTCTTGTATGAATATTTTAGTATGTTATTAAAGTATACCAGAACCATATTAATATTTATGATATCATAAATGATTCATTTATTACTTTATACTACCAATTTAATAATAATTTCTATGTTAAATTAACATTTCGCGTAATAATCGCTTTCTTTATCTTATGTGTTTTAACTTGTTACTCTTGATTGTATCACTTAAATAAAGATTTAAGTACTTCTAGAATATAAAACATGATTTCTATATCATATATATTTAGAATATAAATATGTCTAATAGACATATTTATGAAATGAAAAACACCATTTATGGAGACGCTAATCTGTACGTACACATAAACGTTGTTTCCCAAAGGATTGATCGGTTTAGCAGTCTTGGAAAATAGATAACATGCATGAATGTTACATTACACTTTATAACATAGAAAACAACATAAATAATCTTTTATGAATGCCATTATTCCCTTAGCTTAACCCTACATATCAATCACAATACACTTCTTGGAATCTTGGGAAAAATAAAACATAGAAAGGGGTGAGCTCAAACGCTTAGTAAGGGTAAGCAATACAGTGGAAACGTTCATAAATAAGTATAAACATTTAAGGAAATGTATAACTAAAACCAATTCCTTTTTAAACTTGAACTTCAACATAATATGGCAAAAATTAAACTAAATAATTCCATTTAATTATTCACATGGATATTCTACTAGTCGAATAATTACATGCAATATAAATAACCACATTCAAAATGATGGAATGCATAATGTCAGACTATCATAACCACATAGTCAAGGCCTTGTTCTAAGACTACAAATAAGATTTTGTTAAGGCCTTGTCCCAAGACACTAGTTTGTCTCATGAGACCTACTGATGCATCAAGGAGCTATAGAGGGCTCCACCCGTTACTTACTAAGTCCAATGCATTCCTCATATGAAAAGGTTTAAACATAACAAAAACATTCGTATTATAACTATCATACGAAATGTTGTTACTTTATCCATAAACCATGAATGGTGTAAAAATAACTCATCCATAGTCAAACATATCAGAAAACCTTTAATAAAATATGGAAGTTTTGTATCATAATAAATCAACTTCAAACAAGCTTAAAATCCATCAATGGATGTTGACATAGATGAAAATGTTTTTTAAAAATATTTGAGAGAAATATCCCTTTTCATAAAAACATTTAAAAGTTACACAATTTAGAAAGGAAGACATTTTAAAAAATATTTTTTAATCAAAGTGTCTCATACCACTTTGAATATTTTGAAAGGAATTAACATTTTTAAAACATTCATGTCCATATAAATAAATCCTTAAAAACCGTTTTCAAAACATGGACAATAATGAGAATGATTTAGAAGAATAAATATTTGAAACATTTAAAATGATGTTTTAATAAAAAGAACCTAAAAACAATACCTTTGAAAACCCTTTTATGAAACATGGGCATGGATAATAAATATGTCCTAATAGATATTTATGTAAAAACAACCTTGGATAATAAAGAGATTGTGAAATTAACCCTTACCAATTTGGTAACATATGAAACATACACCCCATGAAAGAGGTATCATACAATGAAT
The DNA here is from genome assembly GCA_963277665.1 of Viscum album. Classification (NCBI taxonomy): domain Eukaryota; kingdom Viridiplantae; phylum Streptophyta; class Magnoliopsida; order Santalales; family Viscaceae; genus Viscum; species Viscum album. The sequence continues at coordinate 829,593,822 of OY728159.1, read as the reverse complement.
ATGTAAATACACATAAATTAAAGTTTATTACACAAAGAATACAATTATGGGTAGTAAATACACCACACAAAAGGTAATAGTGGCAATATGGCATGAATCTCACGGGAATAAGAAGTGAGATGAAAACCCCTAACCTTGCATTTTTTTTTAGTCGAGGGTACGTTTAACCTCTTGTATGAAAATCATAGAATGTTATTAACGTATACCAGAACCATATTAATATTTATGATATCATACATGATTCATTTATTACTTTATACTACCCATTTAATAATAATTTCCATGTTAAATTAACACACTACGGGAAAAAACAATTATTGTGATGGGGTATTTGTGACGGGCCTTATTCCCATCGCAAAAACTCCGATGAAAAAAGTTTTTGCGATGGGAATATGGCTCGTCGCAAATGGTAAGTTATTTGGGATGGAAATACAGGTCCTGTCGCAGTTGCAATGACGCGGTTTGCACGCCAAAACGCGGGAAGGCGATTTGCGACGGGTAGAAGGCTAGATGTCGCAAGTACCCGGTGGTGGTAAATAGTATTTTGCGACGGGGAAATTTCCCCATCACAAAAAAATATTCACCCGGGATTATTTGCGACGGGCCCCGTCGCCAATACCGGCCACTGTAAAGCCTATTTGCGATGATCACCTACAACCCGTCGCAAATACCCAACGGTGGTAAATACGTTTTTGCGATGAGAATATTTACCCGTCGCAATAGAGAATCCAGTGGGTGGTATATGCGACGGGACCCGTCTCAAATACCGCCGGTGGTAAATAGGAATTTGTGACGGGGATATCCACCTGTCGCAAATACTGGCGGCGGTAAATAGCGATTTGCGACGGGGATATCCGCTGGTCGCTAATGGTGTGGCATTTGCGACGGACCCGTCGCAACAACCCTTTTACCCGCCGCCCGTAATTAATGCGGGTGAAGGTATTTGTGACATGCCCCGTCACCAATACCGGCGGTGGTAAATAGAAATTTGCGACGGGGATATTCGCCCGTCGCTAATGGTGTCTATTTGCGACGGGCCCATAGCAAAAGTCCTTTTACCCGCCGCCTGTATTTAATGCGGGTGAAGGCATGTGCGACTGTATCCTATCGTAATACCTAGTATTTGCGACGGTCTCCCGTCGCAAATACGATCGTCGCATATAATCTAACCTATATATACACCCCATCCGTTTTTTTCCATAACATTCAGATCTCTATTCTCCTCTCTCTTTAATTTTCAGTTCTGAGTAGAAATTTTTTTTGTTTTAATTATTTCTTTCGAGAAGAGGAATGAAGGAGTTAGAAGGTGCAGATTACTAAAGGTATTTATATTTTTTTAATTGTTAAATTATTTTTACTTGTTAATTTTATTTTTAATTGTTAATTTTATTTTTTTTAATAGAATGTTTAGCTATATAGTATAATTAGTTTATGTTCTTGTACCAAATAATCCTTGTCTTGATACGAACAAGTAGAGGCAGCTCTGGTACAGATGTACCTAGGAGTGAAAACTCTAACAAGGTGTTTCGAGCTTGACTCGGGGTAACCTGGTACACGACAATGGGCCTTACTGCACTCTTAGTTCGACACTCCCGGGGGATGTTTTGGTAATAATTAGAAATAAATATATAATTATCAAATAATTAAGAAATAATTAGATTTAATTAAAATAATTATCAAATAATTAGGAAATAATTAGATTTAATTGATTATAAATAATTAGGAAACAATTAAAATAATTAAGAAACAATTAAAATAATTAGGAAACAATTACAATAATTAGGAAACAATTAGATTTAATTAGGAAAAAATTAGATTTAATTAGGAAACAATAAGATTTAATTAGGAAACAATTATATTTAATTAGGAAACAATTAGATTTAATTAGGAAACAATTAAATTTAATTAGGAAACAATTAGATTTAATTAGCAAACAATTAGATTTAATTAGAAAACAATTATATTTAATTAGGAAACAATTAGATTTAATTAAGAAACAATTAGGAAACAATTAAGAAAAACAATTAGGAAACAATAAGGAAAAACAATTAGGAAACAATTAGGATAATTAGGAAAAAATTAGGATAATTAAGAAACAATTAGGATAATTAGGAAAAAATTAGGATAATTAGGAAACGTGATTGACCACTCATCTACCTCAATTTTATTTTCATTTCTGTGTTGAGACTTGACAGGAAACTTCTACCTCCACATGTAATATCTGCTTTTACTGTCAAAATTATCAACCTCCTCACCAATATAGAGGTGAGGAGGTTTATAATTTTGACAGTAAAAGCACATATTAAATGTGGAGGTTGAAGTTTCCTGTCAACCTCAACACACAAATGAAAAGAAAATTGACGTAGATGAGCGGTTAATTACGTTTTTTTTCTATTCATTGATTGACTAACCACCTGACCTATATGCATATCTTCGCATTTCTAATTAATAACATAATTAGTAACATAATTAGTAATATAATTAGTAACATAAATAGTAACATAATATAAAATATTATATTACTCTAATATTAATAGTTAAATAATAGTTATAATATAATGATTTTATTATTATATGTTTAATATTTTTTAAAAAATATTAATATTATTAAAATTATAAAAAATTTATAAAATATTACAATTATCAATATTTTCAACAAGTTTTGCTTTATTCTTAATAGTTCAAATCTTAAAGGGTCGCCAATTTTCAGGTCATTCCTAATAAAAAGTTTGCATCAACCGTGTCCAATGTAAACTCTATAATTGTTCTTGATTGGTTGATCACCTCAGAAGTAGTATTGCAGTAGGAAAACCCATGTCATGTCTTTCTCATTACTTGTGTCGTCCTATTGCAACACTACTTGCGAGATGATCAACCATGTAAGGAAAATTATAGAGTTTAAATTGGACAAGGTTGACACAAACTTTTTATTGGGAAAGACCTGAAAATTGACAACTCTTTAAGATTTAAACATGTTAAGAATAAAGAAAAATCTGTTGGAAATATTGAGGTTTGTAATAATTAGTAATAATTACTAATAAAATTAATGAAAAATAAAATAAATTCAAGTACATGGTTATAAATTTGCACAATTTCCAGCAGATTGACGGCTACCTTTTGTTCAACATCTCATATCTTTTCTACTTTCTCCCACTGAAATCAGTATGAAAAATGTGCTCTAACGTATGTCAGAGCAAGTTTTTCATACTGATTTCAGTCGGGAGAAAGTTAAAAAGAGATGAGTCGTCGGAAAAATTAGAATAATTTGTAATATAATCTTCACAACGATGATTACATAATTTTATTTCATTATTCAAGCATATTTCATTTTGCTAAGTATTACTAAATTGATAATAATTAGTGTGGATGATTACAAACTAACGGTGTCACCTATAATTATTGGTAATTACAAATAAATAACTGTAATTATGTATCTTCTTTTTTTAGGATATTGTTTCTTATATCAAATTATTTAACAATAGTACTGGTTTTAAATTTTGTAGAAACATATATATGAATATGGAACAATGAAATCAACACCATTCATTATTAGATGATCGTGCTTGGATAAATCAGCGCAGAAATCCAAATGGTTCTAGTTTAAATCCTGTATATGTTGATGGTGTTGAAGCTTTCTTATCATTTACATCATCAAACCCGGAATTTGTTTCAGAAGGGACAATTAAGTGTCCTTGTAAAAAATGTGCTCTGAGAACGTTTGAGACATTTGACATCGTTGGGCAACAGCTCTTACGTTATAGTTTTCAATCAGATTATATTTTTTTGGTATCAACACGGTGAACGCAGTTCCAGAGAAGATACTAATAATTTGATTTCGGATCCATCATGGTTTCAGAATTTAGTACATGATGTTGCAGGGTCATCCGTTCAACAAACAGAAATCGAGGATGATGTTGATTTACCTCCCGAGTTGGCACCATCTGAATTTGTTGAGTTGTTCAGGTCTGTTGAAAATGCATTATATCCTGGTTGCAAGAAAAGAAAATTAGAAGCAGTTGCAAAATTTATGGATATTAAATCAGATAATGGAATGTAAAATAACTGTTTTGATCAGATATTTTCTTTGGTTAAAACACTGTTACCTGAAAGAAATGTGCAGCCTGCTAATTATTATGAGAGAAAAAGACTCATTCGTAATCTAGTCCTTAGTTATCAGAAGATCTATGCATGTTCAAATGATTTCATCTTATATTCTGGTGAAAATGAGTCATTGGATAGTTGTCCCACATGCGGACAATCGAGGTATAAAGAAGCTCAATCAGGGAATTCTGGATTGATTCCTGTAAAACAGTTGAGATATTTCCCGCTTACACCCAGGTTGCAGCGTTTATTTATGTCTCAAAACACAGCGACAATGATGTCATGGCACAAAACCAATATTTCAAATGGTAAATGCTTAATTTATCCATCTGATGGTGATTCAGGGAAATATTTTTATCTAGTGCATTCGTCTTTTTCTTTAGAATACCGGAATGTGTGATTGGATCTTTCTACTGATGGTTTTTGTCCATTTGAATCTTTTGGTAGTCAGTATTCCTATTGGCATGTCTTTATAACTTCGTACAATTTTCCTCCATGGATGTTGATGAAAGAGCCTTATATCTTTTTGACATTATTAAACCCAGGACATCCGAAAAAGAATATTGATGTTTATTTGAAACCACTGATTGATGAGTTAAATTTATTGTGGAGTCATGGTGTTGGTACATATGATGCTACTGCAAAATAGAATTTTGTAATGAAAGCTGCTTTGATGTGGACAATTAGTGACTTCCCGGCATATGGTATGTTATCTGGTTGGAGTACATATGGTCCAAAATCATGTCCTTACTGTATGGGAGACAACAAAGCATTTATGCTCATGAATGGAAAAAAAACCTTTCTATTTTGACTGTCATCGCAGATTTCGTCCAATCAATCATCCTTTTCAGAGGAATAAATCTCATTTCAGAAAAGGCAGAATTGAAAGAGATGAACCTCCAAAAATGATCTCAGGTACAAAGTTACAATCATTTCTATTTTCATTACCTTCCATCACTTTTGGACCGACAATAAACCAACAGAAAATTCATGGTTTTGGGAAAGAACACAATTGGACAAAACAGAGCATTTTTTGGAATCTGCCATATTGGTCTGATTTGTTGGTCCGACACATGTTGGATGTCATTCATATTGAGAAGAACTTTTTTGATAATTTATTTCATACAGTTTTGGATACACTGGGTAAAACCAAAGATAATGTAAAGGCACGATTAGATCTTGCCCAAATTTGCAGGCGACCAGAACTTGAATTGTTTGAAAATGTCAGATCACAGAAATTAATGAAGCCAAAGTTAGCTTATACACTGACCAAAGAGAGTCACTTATTATTTTTTCAGTGGATTGCAGATTTGAGACTTCCAAATGGCTATGCTTCCAACTTGGACAGATGTGTTAAAAATGGTCATATTACCGGATTAAAAAGTCAGAACTATCATGTTATAATGGAAAGACTTATGCATATTGGATTAAGAGGTTTTTTGAATTCTAATATTTGGGATTCAATAACATATATATCATATTTTTTCCAAGACATGTGTGCGGCAACAACAGACTATGATACACTAAGAAAACTGGAAGAAGCTGTTGTTGTAATAATATGCAAATTGGAAAAAATCTTTCTGCCAACTTTCTTTGAATCGATGGAACATTTGATATTACATTTTCCACATGAAGCAAAATGTGAAGGTCTGGTTCAGTTTCTATGGATGTACCCATTTGAGAGATGCATGCATAAATTGAAGAAAAAAGTCCGTAACAAAGCATCAGTTGAAGGCTCAATTGCTGAAGCATATTTGCAAGAAGAAATTGCTTTATTCTTCTCTAATTATTTTGAATCTGAATATCCCTCAAAATTTAACTGCATGGTCCGGAATGAGGGGAATGTTGATGATGATATGAACAATCATTTATCAGTTTTCAATCAGCCCGAACTTGGCTTTGGTGGAGTTCAAGATATATGACTTTTAGATGATGAACATCATAGAGCTCATACATATGTTTTACTCAACTGTGAAGAAAGGTCACCAATTGTACAGTGAGTGATCTTATCCCTTATTCTATATATTCTGTTATAGTAAATTAATCATATTGTATTTGTAGGTTATATGATGATCATATCAAGAAACAATTTCCACAAATTACAGCAGCTGGCTTAGAAGAACGTCGGCAAAAAAAATTTGCCTACTGGTTTCAAAAACTGGTAACATACATTGTTTTTGGTTTTACATATAAAATAAATTTATTACTTGTAATAGTGATAAATGTTTTACAAATTTTCAGGTATCTGTACATGCTGATAAGATTGATAGTCGATTGTGTATATTGAGTAGCCCACCATCCAAAATGGTTAAATCTTATAATGCATATGTGGTGAACGGTTATCGCTTTCATACACGTGCATATGGGGAATCAAAGAAAACAATGAATAGCGGTGTTTGTTTGAAGGGATCACATCATAGAGATATTGAATTTGACTTTTACGGCATGCTTGAAGAAATTATTGAACTGTGTTATTTGGGACATAATTATGTAACAATGTTTAAATGTCGATGGCTGGATACCGAGAGAGGCTTGTGTATTCATCCGACTCATGGAATTGTTGATATTAAACATAAAAGTCTTCTTGCAGTAAATGAACCATTTTTATTGGCTCATCAGACACATCAAATTTATTATGCAAAATACTGTGCTACTGCAAAAGAGTTGGATGATTGATGAAGTATAATAAAAGTTAAATCTTAAGAAAATCAGTTTACTCAAACTGAATGTGGTTCCACTAAAGTGCAAGGAAATGAAATTTTTCAGGACACTCCTCAAAACACATATTTTTCACAAAGAGACATGAATATCGAGGATGACACCCCACAGTTAAGGGTTGATGGTGACGATGTTGTCAATGATGTTAAAACTGAATTTGAAATGCCAAGAGATGATGATAGTGAAACTAATATGGAAATTAAAGATGTTGATGAGGAAGATGAAGACATTGACATTGAAAACTATGAATATGATGAAGAAGATGAACATTAACACAGTAAAATGCTGGTTAGAATCATAACAAATATATGTCTATACATAATAGTTATTTTCAACTATTTGCTAATAACAATCATTTCATGTTCCAGATGGACTCGGAAATGTTTCGGTAGTTTCTGGAGGCGGATCTACCTATGGATGATGAGGTTCTTGAGTCATCTGACCCTCAGGTTGTTGGCACTATAGGGAGCACTCTGAGGGGGCGTGGTCTTGCCAGACTGATGATTCTAGATCCTATCCTGGAGCGATTTCCACCTCTTGGATTCAATGCGCACACGCGGTGGTATGGTAACCTGTTTATTTTAGTTATCTTTCATTATAATTTATTAATATTCTAATTTTTTGATTATTTGTTCTTTTTCTACAGTTTTACACATATAGCTATTAGACAGGGGAGCACTATCTTGCGCAATTATTTTTCTCAGCCCTGGCTCACATGGGATCGGATTCCCGCTGATGTACAGCCCGCCATGTTCGATCACTGGCTGGTACGTAATTAAATATTATTTATTTTGAAATTTAATTCATTAATAACTTTATATTAGGGTTTATGGTATCCCATCGACGAGAGCATGTGTGCCACTATCCAGGCGGCATGGGTGGTGTCTATGTGTGACCGTTTCCGTCAGTTTTTGCATAATTTGAGAAAGACTGCTGTGAAGAAAGCTAGAGTGACCGAATTTGATGAGTCCTGTAGAGCCCACCGACCAGAGTACATTTCATCTCACGTTTGGGATGGATTATGTACACACTGGTTTGGGTGGTGGGTTTCAGAGGAGATTTTCATTGGGTCGACAGAATCGGGGGAGACAAGAGGTGACGCATCGAGCCAGTAGTCGTATATTCAGTGCGCATAGAGAGCGTATGGTAAGTACTTTTTTTTTAATATTTTATACAACTTTAAATATAAACAATTTATTTTATATTCATATAGGAAGCCGAGAAGCCCGGTATTTCGGCGTACGGCGTTTATCGGGGGATGTACACTGACCCAGCTACTAGAGAGATTAGAGGTGACCGCCAGCATCAGATTGTGGTCAGTATTATTTTCTTTTCAGTTTGCAAATTAAATGCACATGATCTTTTCATTATTTTAATTTCTAATTAAAACTTAAGGAGTCATATGAGGCCGCAACCTCTCAGACACTGGCTGAGAGTCAAGACAAGACGGGTGATCAGACTAGTGCCCACCATTTTGATGAGACGACATGGATGCAGGCGACCCAATATAGCTTCGAAAAGGGCCGAGTAGTTGGTATCGGCTCTCCTTTGACTCCTGCAGCTTATTATGGTACAGTTGCGCTGTCGGCGTCCAGCTCGAGAGGAGATCGTGGAGAGACATCATCTTTTGCCTCACAGTATTAGGAGGAACTGCGTGCTCAGAGTTAGCTTATAGAGGATTTGCGTTAGGGGTAGGAGCAGATGCATCAGCAGCACGATGAGAAGATGCTTCGATGGTAGGAGCAGATGCGTCAGCAGCAGGATGAGGAGAGACGTCGATATGAGGAGCAACATCAGGAGTATATAGAGTATATGTGTCGTCTGACTCATAGTTTAGGGATGGAGTTTCCTCCACCACCTCCTCCGGGTCCTCCAGGTCCTCCAGATTATCCACCCCCCAGTGATTTTTTTAGATGTAATAAACATTTGAGTTCGTAGTTTATTGTCATATTAACTATTTACAATTCCTCTTTTATATTGGTACGAATATTACGTGATTTAATTTGTTTTTATTTTTTTAATATATTATTACTTATTAGTATTATTTTTAATGTCTGCTTATTTTAGTAATATTACTTTTAATATTTTATATTTATTGTTAATATTGAGAAGTTTATAATTTTATAATTTTATTAATATTAATATTATTAATATTATTTTTCCATAAATATGTATGTTTATTTTAATAATAATATTATTATATTAATTTTTTATATTAATAATATTAGTACTATTATTATTAATTTTTGATATTAATATTTCATAGTATATAATATTATATTATTTATATTCATATTATTATTATTTTTTGATATTACTATTTCATAACTATATTATATATATATTTTATTATTAATATTATAATAATATAATTTATTTATATTATTATTATTATTATTATTATTATATAGATAGTTTAATTATAATAATAATATTATATTAATTTTTTATATTATTAATATTAGTATTATTATATTATATTATATTATTTATATTCATATTATTATTATTTTATATTAATATTTCATAATTATATTATATATTTTTTTTATTTATATTATAATAATATAATTTTTTTAAATTATTATTATTATTATTATTTTTATATAATATTATACAATTTGTAATAATTATTTTATTTTTTTTATTTTTTTTAATATTTGCTACGGGAATTCTTGTCGTAAATGTGTTTTTACTGTACCATTTGCGACGGGATGAATACCTGTCGGGAAAAGCTTTCTGCGATGGTCCGTCGCAAATACCTTCGTCGCAAGTATTTTTTTTAAATTTCGCATTTGCGACGGGATTCTGGCCCGTTGCAACTAATATATTTGCGATGACCCGTTGCAAATACCTTTTTTATATATAAACGAAAACTTATTTGCGACGGGGAAAAATATCATCGCAAATAATCTTTTTGCGACGGGACCGCCACAGAAACACCTATTTGCGATGCCATTTTCGGCAATGGGCAATTTGCGACGGAGCCCCATCGCAAAAGACCTTTTGCGACGAGATCCCATCGCAAATATTTAGTTTTCCTATAGTGATATTTCGGGTAATAATCGCTTTCTTTATCGTATGTGTTTTAACTTGTTACTCTTGATTATATCACATAGATCAAGATTTAATTACTTCTAGATTATAAAACATGATATATATATCATATATATTTAGAATATAAATATTTATAAAAGACATATATATGAAATGAAAAACACCATTTATGGAGATGGTAGTCCGTACATACGCATAAACGTTGTTTCCGTTTGCATCTCGTATTGAACGGAACAAAGTGAATAAGATATATGTAAGTACATATATATATATATATCCATTATAATAATTATGTCATATATTATATACTTATTAGTAATATATATATTTTATAATAATCGATGAATGGTGAATGCGGAAATGAATCCCATCGCGTCGTGGAGACGGTAATCTGTACGTACGCACGAGCGAAAATATCATTTCCTTAAAGTTGTGGAATTGGATGGTATATAAATTTTTAAAAGTCATTATCATGTTATTTTCATTATTTATATACATATTACTCATCATTATATCTATCCAAATAATATAGTGTTGAATAATAAATTACACTACGACGTGGAGACGGTAAGCCGTACGTACGCACGCATGGTGACATTATCATTTGTAAGATGGATATGGTAATGAATAAAGGTGTGCCATATTTATAATAACATCACAGTATATAGAAAATAATGGAGTTATTGTTTTATAATTTAAGCGACAACGAAAGAGTAAGTGGAAGAATAAAAGAACTTGAAAGAGGGTGGTGAAATCATTACCTCTTCTTCGGGTTCTTCCTTTTGATTTGATCAAAAGGGATCCTTAAGATAGATTTATGACCAAATGAGGGCCTCTAGGATGAATTTAGGGAAGTTTAGAGGATATTTGGGTAGGGTTTGGCCGATCCAAATGTCTTAGATGGTGAGAAATAGAGTGAAGGGGGAGTGCCCTTTTATAAGAGGGGTGAGGGGCACTTTAGAAAAAACTTAAAATATTATTTTATAATAAATTAATTTTCGGTTTATAATGGATAAAAAATGAATTATTTAATGGCTAAGGTGGGTATGGGTCTAAAACATCTCAACTAATAGGTTTTAGACAGGTTTGCGTCACCATATTAACCTTAACATTTATATTTAACTCTTAGTTAAATAGTTTTACTTTTATCGTGTCTTCTTGTATTCTTACTCTATATGGTTAATAAACAAACTATAAACATCCAAGAGAACCTCAAGTGGCTCATTAATGACATATATAATATTATTTAAGCCCTTTTTCCAAACTATACATTTTTGGGAAAATTATATCAACCAATAATATAGTATTTGTTTTAAATATTAATTTATGTCAATTTTGACACTATTTGGTATTGTGTTTTTGTGAAAGTCATCACAACTTGATTACTTAGAAAAAGATACAATGAATCAGACCTATCATGTAATATTCACCTATAAAATTATTTTATGCCATAAAAACTTTGAAATTATGTTTATTTTAATATTTATAATACCATTTATTTGATTCTTTCATGAAAAAGGTAATTACTGCGTCATCATTGTGTCATAAATAAATAAATTTATTTAATGTATAAAAATTATAAATAAAATACCATTATGTTGGAAATATTTTTATCTTTCTAATGAATATTTATAATCGAATTTATCTTGTGTATAACCCTATAGTAAAAAAATTAGTTATTAAACTTTGATTTTAACTATTTTAACTCTTCTTTGAATTAAATAATAATAAATGTCCTAATCTAATCCTTGTGGACCTAAATGATAATATTTTATTCCTCAGGTTGTTTTCGTTCGAGATACACTTGTCCAATAGAATTAGGACAAGTTTTAGGTTAATATTAATATCATTTTTACCCTTAATTACCGTATTTACTTATAACTATGGTAAATAAAAGTAAAAAGTAACTATTCACCAAAAATTACATTCATCTCATTTGACCACATTTTACTTACTGATATCAACTGTGACTCTTTGATTTTTGAAATTCCACTCATAGAAGCGGTAAAATTATGTTTTATGAAAATTTGCAAAAGCAACTAGGAGGTGGGTAAAAGACGGTAAAAAGTTCAATAAAATTTTGTATATCTAGAATTAATATAAAATGAATCCAATGAATTACATTGAACATATATAGGTATTATGTATCTATTTTGACCTAAAATAAATTTATATAAAATAAATAATTATTTAAATAAAAAGTCGGTTTTAACCAATGACTCAGAGTTTTTCACTATTCATTAAAAATTGAATGTTTTTAGAAAAAATACCAAAAATTAACCCTAAGCTAATTTTGATATTCGGAATCCAAAAATGATGTATATTTTACCAAATTAAAAACATATAAGTTTCATTAATTAATTTTAAAATTAATTCCCGTTGTCAAAACCAAAAAGCGGGTTTTTAATAAATAATAACTATCAAAAGATTGACGCTTGTTTATGTGAAATTTCAAAGTGAAATTACTCCCAATGAACAATATTTAATTAAATGGTAAAAATATAATCTAATTATACTTTAAAACCACTCAAATTTATAATTTAGTACTATAAATTATTTTGATTAAAAATGTTGTTTTTAGTTAAAATTTAGTTTTTTCACTATTCACCAAAATATGAAAGTTATTAGAAAAACAACAAAAATTCATCGAAACTAAATTTTTATGTCCTAATTCGAAAGAAGAAGTATATTTTGTCAAATTGATTATATAAAAGTGTCAAATATTTTATTTTAAAAAGGTTCTCCATTAAAAGGCGTTAAAATTGAATTTTTTAAAAATACTTTTTTTACCTGAAAAAATGATTTTGTTCTTATATTATGTCTAAGAAACTCATAATATGGATTCTAAAATTATAAAGATTATATAAAATTCAAAATTTAGTTAATACTATTCATAACTACTTTTGAACGACTAGTTTGGTAAGTCGTGATGCGCTTGAACTCAGTGTTGCGTGTAGTGGAAGTTATTGAATTACTTAAAAAAATAACGTACTATAAAATCTTGAGGTGTTACATTCACCCATACTTCAATAAATTGCGTCCTCTCAATTTGAAATTGTTCTTCGAAAATAAAAGGTTGAAAATAGAAAATTACTTTGTGGGAAAATCCACATCGAAAATTGGGTTAATAAAATTTAGTCTTAATAAGAAGAAAATTGGAATGAAAAAGTCACCACCAAATTAGTGTTTCGGATAGGAGAACATTGGTCGAAATTATAGACACATAATTAGATGGAAAACGTAAATATTTATAGGGACTGATTGAGGTCATCAATCACAAACAATTGTAAAATGGAGGGCCTCAAAGCCATCAATCTATGATGACTTAAAATATCATCGGCTCAACAAAACATAAGGTATTAGGATAACACATTTTTGGTTTTATGATCCCTTCCCTAAAGTTTAAGGATTAATTCCTTCAAAGGATGAAAAAAGTATACTTGGCAAGTAGAGTTACATCCTTTAACTAATTTCTACCACAAACTCATCTTTCACTCTAAAAGATAATTGAATATTAAAATATTCTATTTATACTAATCGTATAGGGTTCCAAAAATAATGAATTTATAATTCACATATCAGACCCTTTGAAAAACTACATTATTCAATCCAGGACATCATGTTGGTCAGTGATAGGTAATACAACCTTGCCTCCCATCAGTTGAGGGTTCAAGTCTCGTGGCCTTGCCAGACGTGACGGGTTACCGCCCGACCTCCAGGTTGTCCTTTTTATGGTAATCCAAAAATAATCTCAAAATAGACTTATCCAAAATACTTCTATCCAAACTCACAGTACAAAATTTATAAGAATGTTAAACATAATGAGGATCCTTTTTGCCAGGTATTAAAATGTGAATGCCTTCATTGTGTATTATTTTACAACACCACAACATCCTGAATTACCAAAATCAACCATATCTTATTCCAAAATCACTACCTCATTATCAGGACCATATTAAGGATTACCTTTCCTTAAACCATTTATTTTCAAAAAATTGTAGATTACTATTAAGTAACTTTTCCTAGAAACATATAATCTCAAATCCTCAATAAAATAGTTCCGTAGTACAATCCTTATTTATCTCCATAATTCATGTAACCAGTATACTATTGATACAACACTCTAATGAAATAATTCTACAATAACAACATAAGAACACTAGTCTTTCTTCTTCATCTGAGGTAGTATCATAACATGATTATTATCCAATAACATCATTTGTGGTATACTCTTATGAATGGGATATTTATTTGGGTAGTATCTCAACGCCTTGTAGATGAAGAAATTTTACATTTGAAATTTTTTTCTTACCCTTGCAATCACGTACTTGGTGTCCTTTTCCTCCATACTTATAACAAACTCCCATTCCCTTCAATAATTTACCAAGGTGATTCATTCCACATTTATCACATATTGTAAAATCCTTCTTTCCCTTATTCCCTTTATCTATCTTTCTTTCTACCATCCTTTTGTTCTCTTACTTCCCTTTAAATCTATAGGATTAAAAGAATTATTTACCGATCTTATGATACCATTTCTTCATATGATAATAATACATAGGAGACTATTTCCATTATAAATCTTGTCTTAATACCATGAATGATATGACCCTTATTACTCTTTGGATCATACGTATTTCTGGAGTTCTCATTCCTTCTACTGGGGGCCATTTCTAAACAATGGAAAACACTATGTCAGTTTATGAATCTCAATTTATAATTCCAAACATGTAAAATACCTAACATAAATTGAATTGTTTATGGATATAATCCATAATCACAAAAATGTTTTCTTTTAGGAGGTATATAATCATAAACCCTTCATTGTGGTTCTTAAGGAAAATGAGAATTGTCCTAAGAATATCCTTCAGGAGTGTCGTAACCAAGAGTGCAGCAAGGCCCATTGTCGTGCACCAGTTCTCGTTCAAGTCTAGCTCAAAGCTGTGTTTTCGGGTTTTACCCCTAGTTACATCTATGCCAGAGCTGCCTCTACCTGCTCGTATCCAGACAGGGATGTATTTTCTTGGAAAACTCACAAAATATCTGCATTACCAAAATTCTGGGAAGTCCTTCTATACTAATCCTCAAAGTATATCATAAGTGTCTATGTTCTAATCAGATTTTATCTAAATCTAGATTCCAAGGTTATTTATAAACTTCCTCTGATACCAACTGTAATGCCCCGACCCCAGTTACCCAGAGTCGGTGCATTATTTTAATACATTGGCATGATTACAAGGAAACAAGTCCCGAAGGACTGATCGGTTTAGTAGTCTTGTAAAATAGATAACATACATGAATGTTACATTATACTTTATAACATACAAAACAACATAAATAATCCTTTATGAATTCCATTATTCCCTTGGCTTAACCCTGCATATCAATCACAATACACTTCTTGGAATCCTGGGAAAAATAAAACAAAGAAAGCGGTGAGCTCAAACGCTCAGTAAGGGCAAGCAATACAATGAAAACTTTCATAAATAAGTATAAACATTTAAGGAAATGTATAACTAAAACAAAAACCATTTTAAACTTGAACTTCAGCATAATATGGAAAAAATAAAATGAAATAATTCCATTTACTTATTCACATGGATATTCTACTAGTCGAATAATCACATGCAATATCAATAACCACTTTCAAAATGATAGAATGCATAATGTTAGACTATCATAACCACATAGTCAAGGCCTTGTGCCAAGAATACAAATAAGATTTGGTCAAGGCCTTGTTCCAAGACATTAGTTTGTCTCATGAGACCTACCGATGCATTGAGGAGCTATAATGGGCTCCACTCGTCACTTACTAAGTCCAATGCATTCCTCATATGAAAAGGTTTAAACATAACATAAACATTCATATTAAATCTATCATACGAAATTTTGATACTTTATCCATAAAACATGAATGGTGTAAAAATAACTCATCCAAATTCAAAAATATCACAGAACCTTAAATAAAATATGGATGTTTTTTTATCATAATAAATCAACTTCAAACAAGCTTAAAATCCATCAAAGGATGTTGACATAGAAGAAAATGTTTTGTAAAACTCTTTGAGAGAAATATCCCTTTTTCATGAAAACATTTAAAAGTTACACAATTTAGAAAGGAATACATTTAGAAAATATTTTTGAATCAAAGTGTCCCATACCACTTTGAAACTTTTGAAAATAATTAACATTTTTAAAACATTCATGTCCATATAAATAAATCCTTAAAACCCATTTTGAAAACATGGACATTAATGAGAATGATTTAGAAGAATAAATATTTAAAACATTTAAAATGATGTTTTAGTAAAAATTAACTTAAAAAGAATCCCTTTGAAAACTCTTTTATGAAACATGGTCATGGATAATAAATATGTCTCATTACATATTTATGAAAAGACAACCTCAGATAATAAAGAGATTGTGATATTAACCCTTACCAATTAGGTAACATACGAAACATACACCCCATGAAAGAGGTATCATACAATAAATATGTAAATACAGATAAATTAAAGTATAATACACAAAGAATATAATTATGGGCAGTACATACACCACCCAAAAGGAAATAGTGGCAATATGGCATGAATCTCACGCGAATAAGGAGTGAGATGAAAACCCATTACCTTGCACTTTCCTTTAGTCGCGGGTACGTTTAACCTCATGTATGAAGATCGTAGTATGTAATTAAAGTATAACACAACCATATTAATATTTATGATATCATACATTATTCATTTGTTACATTATACTACAAATTTAATAATAATTTCCAGGTTAAATTAACATTTCAGGTAATAATCGCTTTCTTTATCGTACATGTTTTATCTTGTTACTCATGATTGTATCACATAGATCTAGATTTAAGTACCTCTAGAATATAAAACATGATTTATATATCATATATATTTAGAATATAAATATGTATAATAGACATATATATGAAATAAAAAACACTGTTTATGGAGATGGTAGTCCGTACGTACGCATAAACGTTGTTTCCTTTTTCATCTCGTATTGAACAAAACTATGTGAAAAAGATATTTGTAAGTACACACACACACACACAAATATATATATATATATATAGATGTATATATATCCAATATCATAATTATGTCATATATTATATACTTATTAGTAATATATATATATTATAATCATCGATGAATGGTGAACGTGGAAATGAATCCCATCACATCGTGGAGACGGTAATCTGTACGTACGCACGAGCGAAAATATCATTTCCTTAAAGTTTTGGAATTGGATGGTATATTAATTTTACAGATACATTATAATTTTATTTTCATTTTTTATATATATATTAATCATCATTATAACCATCCAAATATCATAGAGTTGAATAACAAATTACACCCTGACGTGGAGACGGTAAGCCGTACATATGCACGCATGGTGACATTATCATTCATAATATGGACAGGATAATGAATATAGTAGTTCCATATTTATAATACCATCACATTATATAGAAAATATTGGAGTTATTATTTTATAATTTAAACAAAAAATAAAGAGTAAGTGGAAGAATAAGAGAACTTGAAAGAGGGTGGTGAAATCATTACCTCTTCTCTAGGTTCTTCCTTTTGATTTGATCAAAAGGGATCCTTAAGTTGGCTTTATAACCAAAGGAGGGCATCTAAGATGAAGTGAGGGAAGTTTAGAAGATATTTGGGTAGGGGTTGGCTGAGACAAATGGCTTAGAAGGTGTGAAATAGAGTGAAGGGGGAGTTCCCTTTTATAAGAGGGGGGAGAGGCACTTTAGGAAAAACATAAAATATTTTTTATAATAAATTCATTTTCGGTTTCTAATGGCTAAAAAATGAATTATTTAAAGTCTAATGTGGTTATGGGTCAAAAAAATCTCAACCAATATGTTTTAGATAGGTTTAGGTCACCATATTAACCTTAACTTTTAGATTTAACTCTTAGTTAAATAGTTTACCTTTTACCGTGTCTTCTTGTATTCTTACTCTATATGGTTAATAAACTTTCTCTAAACATCAAAGAGAACAAAAAGTGTCTCACTAATGACATATATAATATTATTTAATCCCTTTGGCTGAACCTTACATTTTTAAGAATATTATATCAACCAATAATATAGTATTTTTTTTTAATATTAATTTATGTCAATTTTGACACTATTTGGTATTTTTTTGTGAAAGTCATCACAAATTGATTAATTAGAACAAGATACAATGAATCATCCCTATCATGTCATATTCACCCATAAAATTCGTGGATTTCATAAAAACTTTGAAATTATGCTTATTTTAACATTTATAATACCGTTTATTTGATTATTTCATGAATAAGGTAATTACTTCATCATCATTGTGTCATAAATAAATTTATTTATTTAATTTATAAA
Organism: Viscum album; assembly: GCA_963277665.1. Classification (NCBI taxonomy): domain Eukaryota; kingdom Viridiplantae; phylum Streptophyta; class Magnoliopsida; order Santalales; family Viscaceae; genus Viscum; species Viscum album. The sequence continues at coordinate 829,575,548 of OY728159.1, read as the reverse complement.
AATTATAAATAAACTACCATGATATAGGAAATCTTTTTGGATTTTTAATGAATATTTATAGTCTAATTTAGCTTGTGTATAACCCTATATTAATTTTTTTAGTTATTATACTTTTATTTTATCTCTTTTAACTCTTATTTGAATTAAATTATAAAAAATGTCCTAATCTAATCCAAGTGGACCAAAATGATAATAATTTATTCCTAAGGTCGTTTTTGGTCGAGATACACTTGTCCAATAGAATTAGTACATGTGTTAGGGTAATATTAATATCATTTTTACCCTTAATTACCCAATTTAATTTTAGTCGTGGTAAATAAAAGTAAAAAGTTACTATTCACCAAAAATTATTTTCATCTCATTGAACCACATTTTACTTACTGATATCAACCATGTCTCTTGGATTTTTGAAATTCCACTCATAGAAGCGGTAAAATTATGTTTTATGAAAATTTGCAAAAGCTCCTAGGAAGTGGGTAAAAGACGGTAAAAAGTTCAATAAAATTTTGTATATCTAAAATTAATATAAAATGACTCCAATGAATTAAATTGTACTTATATAGGTATTATGTATCTATTTTTACCAAAAAAATTTAAATAAAATAAATAATTATTTAAATAAAATGTCGGTTTTAACCAATAACTTAGTGTTTTTCACTATTCATTAAAAATTGAAAGTTTTCAAAAAAATACCAAAACTTCACCCTAAAGTAATTTTGATATTACGAATCCAAAAATGATGTCTCTTTTAACAAATTCAAAACATAGAAGTTTCATTAATTAATTTCAAAATTAATTCCCGTTGTCAAAACCAAAAAGCGGGTTTTTAAGAAATAATAACTATCAAAAGATTGACACTTTTTTATGTGAAATTTCAAAGTGAAATTACTCCCAATGAACAATATTTAATTAAATGGTAAAAATATAATCTAAGGATACTTTAAAACCACCCAAATGTATAATTTTACACTATAAATTATTTTGATTAAAAAAGTTGTTTTTAGTTAAAATTTAGTATTTTTCACTATTCACCCAAATATGAAACGTATTAGAAAAACATAAAAAATTCATCAAAACTATATTTTTATGTTCTGATTCTAAAGAAGAAGATTATTTTGTCAAATTGAATATATAAAAGTGTCAAATATTTAATTTTAAAAAGGTTCTCCATTAAAAGGCGGTAAAATTTCATTTTTTTAAAAATACTTCTTTTATCTGAAAAAATGAATTTGTTCTTATATTATGTCTAAAAAACTCATAATATGGATTCTAAAATTATAAGGATTATATAAAATTCAAAAAAAATTAATACTATTCATAACTACTTTTGAACAGCTAGTTTGGTAAGTCATGATGCACTTGAACTCGGTGTTGCGTGTAGTGGAAGTTATTGAATTACATTAAAGAAATAACGTACTATGAAATCTTGGGGTGTTACACGTGGTCCAAGATCTAGAACTCCTAAGCTCCTCTGAAGTCATGACCAACCTGTCTGTCGTCTGCAAGGGCACACCAAGTGCGGGAAAAGCCCAAGAAGGGGTGAGTATAAAAATACTCAGTAGGATGCCCCGAAGGCTCGAGGGAGAAACACAGGAGGTACTGAAGAGGTGAGAAAAAGATGGAACAAGGAATATGAAAAGAGTACAACAAAGTCTGCAGTAGAGCGTACAGCTCAACCCAACAAGAGAAAGGAAGTAGACTCATATTAACACAAGGAGCTATAAATGATGAGAAGATGAACTTCTCATCGATTCTTCGCTACCTATAGTATGAGGGTAGACTCATCCAACCATTAGAATCTAGACATGGAAAGCACGTGGAATATCGTGTGTGTCTTCGCCTCTCATGGAAGGAGAGTAACCAAAACCCAAATAGTGGGTACGAGAACAAGGTATACATATATATATGTTCAGTCAAGAAACCCGAACAAGATTGTAAGAGGATCTCTATCTCATAGATAAACCCAAGAAAGTGAGTAGCCAATATTCCCGGAAGTAAACACCATCGATGCCCAGTATCTCGTACGTCTTCCAGAACTACAAGTCAAGGGGCTATAATCACCGCACCTTGACACTATCCACTTTGGGAGACACTAACTTGCCTGAACGGTTTTAGGTCACGCCTCAAGGACGCGTCTTGGTGGGGAAAGCGCCCCTCGTACTTGAGAGTTCTTGGGAAAGTCAAACCACACCTCTTCACAGTCACACAGTCGAGAGGTCTGCTCAAAGTCAAAGTTGTCACATCACTGACCCGTACAACCAAGGGTCCCGCTCTAGTAGTCATAGAGAAAAGCCACAGACTAGCCTAATAGAAAGGAATGATTCTGAAAGAAGTTGTCGGGTAACCCACTTCCCAGCCCCGCTGGAGGGTAAACCCTAAGAGGTCATTGGGCGACCCACTACCCAGTCTCTGTTGGAGGGTAGACCCTAAGAGGTCATCAGGTGACCCACTGCCTAGTCTCTGGTGGAGGGTAGACCCTAAGAGGTCGATAGGCAACCCACTGCCCAGCCCTGCTGGAGGGTAGACCTGGAATAAGTTGATAGGAAACCCATTACCCAGTCTCTGCTGGAGGGTAAACCTAGAAGAAGTCAACAGGCAACCCACTTCCCAGCCATGTTGGAGGGTAGACCTGGAATAAGTCGACTGGCGACCCACTGCCCAGTCTCTTCTGGAGGGTAGACTTGGAAGAAGTCGACATGCAACCCACTTCCATGTCTTTACAGGAGGGTAGACCTCGAAGAAGTTGACAGGAAACCCAATGCCCAGCCCTGATGGAGGGTAGACCTGGAAGAAGTCGATGAGCAACCCACTACCCAGCCCTGCTGGAGGGTAAACCTGAAGAATTCGAAAAGAAACCCACTGCCCAATCCCGTTGGAGGGTAAACCCGGAACTGCTCTGGCCATCCCTACTTGAAACAACCTCCGGAGTAGAGGATCGATGCCTGTGTGATGTATAGGTCACATAGAATCCTCAAAATTCTACCAGGGAACATGAAGGGACGTGATACTAAAAGACCACCCAGAAAAACAAAAAAGGGAAACCCAAACAACTCCATCGATCACACCGTCGCGAACAGAACCAGGGGAAACCACTCAACCCTACTGGTCTAAACCATCGTGAACAGGAGGACCCTCTACGTCGTGAGAGGTCAAAGGTATGTAAAAAAAGAATACGGCACGCACAAGAGTCCCACACGACGTGTGGCTCTATCTCATCTCCAAACCACGAACACAAACGTTCCCGGGTACAACTACAAAATGTACCTCCTAGCATTCTCGTATACTCCCAGAGTATATCACATCTCTAGCCCAAATGCTATCATGCACATGACACCCAAAATCAATGAAAAAAGGGTTAAACACATTTTTTGCAAACCTGCTTACTCCACGAACCTAGCATGGCCAACCACATATCTTAAAACATCAACTTCACTCACACAGGAGTGAACACGATCACACGCCAAGGGTTCTCTACCAACATCGTAGGAAGAACAACCATTGTTACCAATTTCATGCTTCCACATTAAATGAGCTCTTGAATGAGTCTCCGCACATCCAAATGGATCATACCATTGTAATCCTCACGGAAAAACACGCAAGATATACTATTTACTCGCCTCAAATAGACATCCGCCAGAAAATCCATCCAATACTACTTTACGCTCGAACGACGTCCCGTGGTCCCGAGCCTCGGTCCCAAAAGCAGTCGGGCAAATCGCACCGTTGCGATACCCTCGGAAAAATATTTCAAATTGACTGCTTACTTGCGTGGAATAGATGTTTAGAGAAAAAGATTCATTTCTCCATACCGCACATGAGTTGTGCTTCGTGGGACCCGCATCCCGGTCCTGAAGCTCTATGAATGGATCGCATCTCTGCGATCCTCTTGAAAAAGAACACAAGATTTACTAAACACTTTTCCGAAGCAGACACCTAATTAAAAAGATTGAAATCAACACCAACTCCCAAAATGGCCCTCATGGGGCCCGTACCATCATGTTTAATTAAAGCGGGAGGATTACGCCTTTGCAATTCCCCCAGAAAAACACCCAAAATAGACTACTCGCACACTCCGAACAGACATCCGATGAAAAAGTTTCTAAATAATACTGGTAGCTTAAAAGGAAGGCTGTGGGGCCCACACATCAACTAAGGCTTCAACGCCAAAAACCCCTTGGAAATAGTTTTCTTGACGCCCGGGTCACAACGCCACTGACGGCACTCAAAACAGACTCCAGATGTGTCTGCGCCGCCCAAAATAAGAACTCCCGAAAAAACGCCAATCCACTTAATGTACGTGTCGTGCCACCGCGCCCCTCATCTTGGGAATTAAAAATTCCTGAGACCATCTCAAAAAGTTTTTATCAATCCAAGGAACAAATTTCCATAGACGGTACGCGAATCTGATTTACGGTTTGAATTTTAGGGCCTTTAAACATTAAAATTAATGGACGGAAACGGGGGGGGTCGGTTCAGCCGGCCCGCCCTCTGCCTGAACCGGCATGTGGTTCACCGTGCGGGATGGCCCACCACGCCCGGACCGGATCAACCAGTCCGGCTAGTTTTTCATTGGACCCACGAGATGCGGGTCCCTTTCTGCTCCCCTGGGTCACGAAGGCTCCGACTTTCCCGCGTCAACCGGCCATCTGGCCGGTTCTATGTCGCTCAAAGGAGCCCCCGCCAGTCGCTCGCTCGCCCGGCCGACGCCCGCTGCCCCATGCTCGCACGCTGCCACCGCCGTCTACAGCCGTTCTCTTGCCCGACCACCTTCGACTACCTCTGCTGAAGACCCTCCATGCCGCCCTGCGCCAACCTCCGCTGCCGAGGAGAGCCCTACCAGTAAACAGTCCAAAAACCCGCGGACCTTCGGCGGATGACTGCGATCACCTCGTAACTCGGATTTTCAATCCGAAACATGCGTTGGAAATCTCAGAACATGGAATAAGAAACTATTGGATTTTCTAAAAGATCAAACCGCATTTATATGCTACTAATAATGCTCAAAGGTGATGCAGAAACTAAAAATGAAACCTTAATGATCCTACCTCTTGGGCGTAGCCCGAAGCTTCGTTGTCGACCCGCCGTAGTCAGATCTGAAAACGCCTTGGAGAGGAGGGCTTGAGGAGAGGGGAGGCTTCTTATTTGATATTTCCTTCTTCCAATTAACAAAGGGTAAATGGGAGAGAGGGGCGGGTTTTCTTAAGTAGAAAACTAAATTAAAAAGTTTAATTAATTAAACACCCCAAGATTGACCCGCACCCGAGACTCTCGACGGGGTTGAGGTTAAGCCTCCCCTAGGGTAAACACCACCTCCCGAGCACAAAAGAAGGCTCAGAAATTTATTTCGAGATTCCGTTTGAAAGTTATAAAATCTAACTCTCAAGGCCACTTAATTACGAAAACGCCCCCGGTGGCGTTTTTCATAGAAGGCACACGCCCTTGATAGTTACACCCCTCCTAGGGTAAAAGGTATGCTCCGGACTCAACGGTGCCCTTTGTTTTCCAATACGAGATACCATTTAATAGATACTTGAGTTTAACCATTAATAGAATAACTTAATTATTTTATTTATCCATTTGATGTTCTGTTAACGGGTGAGGGGTCCCAATGTCCCGCGTCAACATGTTTAATGTCGTTCCTGAGGAAAACACCCCATTTCTAACCCATCCGTACTCTCAGGTTTAGGATCTGAATTACTGTTTAGGAGTTATTCCATTTATTTGGCGTGCCCAGTGTGAACGCACTAAAAATTTAATTTCGGCCACACCGGGGCTCAGAATCATATGCTATCTGAAGGCACTGCTCTGGAATAACATCAAGAATATTCCAAAGTCTTTTATAGAAAAAACCGGGTTCTTACATGCCACATCTGAGAAAGTATCTCTATGATCCTTCTCAGGTTTTGAGATTGAGTGACATTGAGATTAAACCTGAATTATCATTGATTGAGCAACCAACCCGGATTGTTGATTCTGAGACCAAGGTACTTCGTCGGAGGATGATACCTTTGGTTCATGTGATATGGTGGGATAGTTTTGATCATCAGGAGATGTGGGAATTTGAGTCACTATTGAGAGAGAAGTGGTCTCATGTTTTTGGCATGGAATCTTTGTCAAAGGATTCCTGGGGACATAATGCTTTTATAGAGGTGAGGTTGCAGCATCCTATTAGAAATATGATAGGTATGTCTTTAACCTTTTCAGGGATTTTATTTTTTGTGGATAGGGTAGGATTGAGAATTAATTTGGATGATACCTATAATGATTACGTCAAATTTTTTTGGACTCTCAGTTTTAACCAATCATTTATATAGGCTGTTGGAGGGTTAAAAATAATGTAACTAGGTTACAAGTATTGTAATGGTTGTTGGGTGCATACCGTGAGATGGGTTTACACCATGAATAGTTACACAATGTGGTGAGTTTATACATGTCATGAGTTATTTAATTAGTGTTTTCTATTTCTATGCATTGGGTTTTTCATCAGTTATGAATATTAGCTATTTCAATTCATGTCATGGGGTTACATGTGATGCAATAACCCAACTAGGGTTTTAAAATAGGAATCATGGATGATCTCTCTCTCTCTCTCTTTTACTCTCCTGTTTTATTTATTTTTAAATAAGGCCTTCCCTAAGTGATCATGGAGTCGTCCAACCCTTCCAGGTCCTTTCGTTCGGAATTCAATCATTATTTCTCTTGCGGTGTGGAATCCAAGGTAAGTGTTCTCTCTATTCTTCATCCCCTTATATCATTATCCTCCTTTGGGTTCAATATATCATCCTGATATTGAAGGATCTATGCTTCATGATGTTGGATCCTGTTTTTTTGTGGAGTTTTGAGGACTTTGACACCTTTTTTCCCATTGATGGGTTCTGTTGTGAGTGTCAAGCTTTGGGAAAAAGGTATGTGATTCGATTCTTCTATTCCAGTTTCATTAAACTTATATTTCATGATTTAATTTAATTGTTGAATTAAATTGATTTTTTTTAAATTCCATTCAATTTTTTTTATTAAAACCCAATTCCAATGACTTGGTAGGTTTGCAATTGTTTTGGAAATAAATTGGGGAAAACCCCCAATTCTATTGAATTGGGGTGTGTTTTCAAATGGATGGAAATGATTTCAATTGAATTTTTGAATTTAATTTTTAAAATTCAATTGATGGAATTTTTTATATTTTAAAAATGGATTAATTTTTTTTGATAGAAATCAAGTGGTTTTATCTTGTTAAAGGTGTGTTTTTAATTAAAATTATATTCTGGTTTTGAATGGAAAATTTGATATTTGAAATAGGGGAATGGGATTTTAAGGTATTTTAAGTAGTATTAAAATAAATTATCCATCATTGATTGTGTAAGAGCACATGTAATACCTTGTTATATTTTGAGTTATTTTCACATACTCTATGATTAGACAACATTCTTGGACATAAATGAAATGTGTCACATACTCTATGGGATTATGATAAGTCACCTTTGTCTTGTGTCATATGGATTTGTTTATACACATATTTCTGTGATCACTTAGAGAGTTTGGATTCCTATATCCTAGAACATTCTTACCTATTTGGAAAATGAAAATGTATGCTGCTTATTTATATTTGAGATAAAAATGTATCCCGATGTTGTTAAAATTATTTACATACTTTCTGAATTTATTAAAAAAAATTATATAATTTTTTTTATTAAATCCATTGTTTTATAAATATTTCATCACTAGTAAATCCTTTTTTGAAAGTATTTTTCATCATTTGAACTATATATCATGGTTTGTTTATATATGATTTAAAATACCAAACCTATTTATTATTAAAATTGAAATCATTTACTTAGTTGGTCTATTATTGAAATTTGTATGGAATCCTCAGTGAGACCCTACTAATATTTTTTTTCTCACTCCCCAATTATGCCTTTGGGTGTTTGTAGATTACCTCCTTCCAGGTTAGAGCAAGGAAAAAGGATCTCATGGAGGTGGATCCATCTGTTGAACCTTCGAATTGATGATTTGTGTCCTTTGGGACTTTGGATACTTTTCTATATTTTGGTACTTAGGTTGTAGTACTTTGATATTTTTTATGCCTTGTTGACTGATGGTACAATATTCTGAGTAGAGTTTCTTTTAATATGAATACTTCTTGTTTCTTTCACTGTTGCATTATTAGTGGATAAATTGTTCCCACATTCAGTTTGTATGATACCAGGTGTTATTCATAGACCCTTAGGGATCCGGAACACCCTTCAGGATATGTTAGGGTTGTCTGATTTATTAGGCTACCAGCGTACCTGGATTGTTTCATGATAGATCCCCTCCAAACTCATTTTGATCTAATCTTTTACTTTTGACCCCTATTCACCCTAGAGATATTTTCATGGAATTATGGCCAATTGTTTTTTTGAATTTCATCCCTTCCATCTAGGGAACAATCAATGGTGACCTAATCCTTCCAATCATAGTGTTCTGAGCCTAGAGTTTGATGGTAAGCCTCCCAATTCTTACTCCCACCATTCATTGGTTTCCTCTTGGAAAACCATTGTTGAGACATTTCATTATCATAAATAAAGAGAATAGATAAAGCACCACATTGTACCATCAATATTGGAATATTTTCTAACTTTTCTTAATTTTCAGGTGGGTGGTCTATAACTTATCCCTAATCATCTATTTAAAATTTTCATAGAATGTGAAATATGTATGATCACATTTTCACACTATGTGCATGACCTAATTTCATGAATTATCCTCTCATTGATGAGTTATAAATTTATATACCTCCAATTAGGTAATGTTGGGTCATTTTGTGATGAGACCTAGACATGTAGCTACCAAAATAGTGTGTCGGCCTTTTTCATTGATTGAGTATTAATTAAAATGATCATTACACCCCATGATGTTTTGGTTTGGGTTGATCATTCTATTAACATTATGAATTGGAATCATTTTTGAAATTAGTGTGATTTCTTGATATGGGATCACATGAACTAAAATTTGGTTACCTAGAATTCTAATGACCTTCGTGGTGTAAATTATAACTGCTAATTTAATGATTTCACCATAATGGATTGTGAAGAAATGTGTTAGGATTTGTTCTTGGTTACACTATAATGCTTATATAGCATGGACATATTTTTTTTCAATGATTATAGGACATGAAGGGTAATATTATAATTCTTATAGGTCCTAGACTAGTTAAGCTATAATGCAAATATGGATCTTCTCAGTTCTCCTATAATGAATTTTGAGTTATACCCAAGGAGGTTAATGGAAATGGCTGTGTTAGTTTAATGACATGCTCAGAGATATCCAACTTGATTCTAAAGTAGGTTGGGGATGACCCTAAGTTTCAACTCAGAGCTCTAGGGTCATGGGATTTATTCTTGTATAAAATTAATTTATTATATTAATACCCTATTATCTATTTATTACATAAACTATATATCATAGAATTAATTTGTTTATGAATAGTGTTTTCAACATATAGAGTTATCCTCACACTATGGAAAATATGTTTTTTGGTTCCTAGATAGATTTCATGGATGTAGGTTGGGATAAGGTCAAGGGAATATGTTCTTGATTGTTTCATGTTGTATGGGTTGGATCTTGGAGACTAAATATAAATGGGGTTTAGGACCAGAATAATGGAATATTTATTTCATTATTCTTATTCATTTATTTCTTTTACATTTCAGCATGTCATTTAGATAAATTTTAGCATTCCATTACATGATTCTTTTATTATAGAGATATTCGTGATGTTTAGGTTTTGTTATAGGGATTTTTTTTCGATTATAATATTTTCACTATTTATGCTACTCTGTTATTATTTTCCACTATATTGCTACTCTATTCTTGTGGTTATAGTCTCCCAACTATATTCCACAAACCCTCACTTCTAGTTGATAGTCTTTGTAATGTAGGGATTCTATCCTAAGGTCACATAGCTAACACGACTCGGTCACATTAGGGAGAACCATTTCAAAGATATTACACATATATTTTACATGGTAAATGTTAAGTTATAGATAAATTTGTTATTTATTAAAGAATGTTGAACCCCAAATTGCACTAAAAACTAAATTTTTAACATCCAATAGTGGAGGAGAATATTATATTCATTCATTATTTGAATCCTAATAGATCATACATGAAGAGAATGATCCCTATATACCTCAATAGATTGTTGTATCTGAGAAAAAATATAACATTAATAGAAATGGTTAATTCCCTGATATCGATCATGGGATACTCAATAGGAGTTTAAGGAGAGGCATTATTATCTATGTGTTATATCCTAAATGGGGTTCCCACAAAAATGACGGCTATAACTCCATATGAATTATGTGATCATAGGAAACCCAAACTCAATTTTTTGAAGGTTTGGGTTTGTCACAAAATTGTAAGAGTACCTGAACCTAAAATGGAAATTTTTTGTAAAAACAATATTAATAGAAAAGTTCAAGGATATGAATTGTATTAAAAAGATTATAGATTCATTATTAATGAATCAAATTATGTAATTTTTTTAATAAATTTATTGAATTAAGTGATTTTATCATTGATCAATCATATTTTCTCTATTTATATATACAATCCCAAATAGAGAAATATTTCTAAAATAAAAGATTATTAGAGGAATTTGTGGTCAAGGAGGCTCATAAAATTAGATGATGTCATATACCTGTGGAATATAAATATGATTTCTATAAGTACTCATTATAAGGAACTATAAAATAGCATTTTTTTTTAAAAAAATATAAGATTTTAATAATATAGATTCTAATAAAAGAAGCTTAAAATAATCTACATCATATTTTGGTACATCTCTTTATAAGGAATACGTAAAAGATAAATTATTCTCCTTAACTAGAAAAATACTTTGATATTAGTTTTTCTTCCTCACAGTTCATAAATGATAAGATGTAAGTGGGTATTTATCGGAAAATGAAACTTCAGTAACACCATAGAGAAATAATAATCCAAATTGGTATCTACGGTGTTTAATCAAAATGAAGTAATCATTTTTTCAGTACTTATTTGAACATGGATAGGACTGGTTTTATTAGAATTATTCTTTCTTTAGCTTCAACATATAATTTTTTCATTCACCAAATGGATGTTGAAATATAATTCTTAAATGATTAATTAGATGAATAAATATATATTTAATAACTAGAATGGTTTGATAGTGTCAAGAGTTTTTTATACAAAAATATTACATCCTTTTAGAGGAATACTTAATTCATAAAATTTTGATCTATTATAGGACAGTACTGGTTTATAGTTTTTAGAGATGATATATAAAATATTCTTATTTTGTGAATTATCTTCAACAAATCCCCTAAATATCATCCCATAAAGTACTCTTCATTGGAATACCCTACTTAATACTATGTTCATAACTTAGGGAAAGGAAACATTTAAAAGGGTGAGATTAGATGCTCAGTAAGGGTATTATTGGGAGATATCAATCAATGTTCATTTGAAATTATATGATAATCAAAAGGTTATAAGATCATGAGAATAAATTTAAAATTTCATACCCAATATAACATAGATCATAAACATGAGTTATGTCATAAAACATTAACATTTCAAAATACAAGAATCATAGGAATAAAAAATCATCATAACTCAATCATGAACCATTTTTTCATTAATTAATAGTTTGTAACACTATCATAAGTATAGAAACAATTTTCATATTCAAATGATAACTATCAAGACCATATAATCATGAATCAAAATCTAATTACTACAGTGGATCAAGCATATTGTCTTGTTTCCCATAACGGGACAAGCAATTTGACTTATTTTCTATAATAGATCAAGCACTTTGACTTGTTTCCCATAAATATCTCATGAGGTTTAATACATTAACAAATGATTTGGAGGGATATATAAGTCCCACGAATCACATAATAGAATCCATTCATATGTGTTCCACAATATTATAAAACATCTATCATATCATCACATCATAACCCATGAAAAGATAACGGGTTCGATATTTCATCAAATCATGATATAACCCATGAAAATGGGTTTATTAAAAATATTGTCATCCTAAAAATAAACCATAAATATAAATAACAATGATGGAATCATTGGATCACTTTTACAGTAAAACATAAGTGACACCATTGGTTTTTGTCATTGATGAATATAAATACTATTTAACAATCATTGAAAATATTCCTAAGGAAAATACTCTTTTCATTTTAAAAAAATAAATATCTAAAAAATTAAAAAATATTTTGAAAAGAAATTTGTTTTAAAACATTCTTAGATACATTTCAATTATGATTCAAATTATTTAGAGTTCATGATGGTTGTATATGTTAAAATAAAACATTCCTTTCATATTTTTTTCAAAAAGTATATTGTTTAAAAAAATTTCCTTGTAAATAATTTTATAAAATGTAAAGAAATGTAAAAAATTATTTAAAATCTCAATTATAATATATAAATCTTTATTTAAAACATTTTTAGAAAATATGGATATGGAAGAAAAATGATTTTATATTGAAGAGGGCAAAAAAGTTTTTATCCCATAAAAATTTTCTTTGGATATTTTAAATAATTAAAGTGAGGAAAATGAAAGGGAAAAATATTATCAAGAAATAACCTAAGGAAAATAACATTAATGGGGTTCATAAAAAAATAATTATATAATTTCCTCAACTAAAATTCAATTATAAATAATACCTACTAAAGTAGGACTAAAACAAAAACCCCTTACCTCATATCTTGTATTTCTTTATTTTTGTTCAAACCTCCTGTATAATAAATATGTATTTATTATAAATTTATTCCATGAACTTATTCATATACATATAATACAATTTATTATTTATTTATGATATCTTGTCACCCATTATTAATAGTTTTTTTATTAAAATAAATGTTCTAGGTGATAACTACTTCATTTTCCAAGCATGGTTTGGCTTTCTAATCCTGGGAATTATACTTTGATAACTGTTCCATAATTTCTATTTTTTAATAATTTTATAAAAATAATAAGTATTCATTATATTAAAATTTATAATCAATCAAAAAATATATTTAGAAAAATGAATTATATTGTTCATGAAGTTTGTAGGCTATATGTAAACATGAATGTTGTTTTCATTTTCCAAAGGATGGAATGAAAGACAAGAAAATAAAAATTCACCATTATAGAATCATTATTAAATCATATATATATATATAATATAAATTCTTTAAATACATCCTTATTACCATCCATGTATAATGTAAACGAAGAACAAATCACATCGCTTCATGGAGGTGGTAGTCTGAACATACGCACAAGTGACGTTATCATTTTCCAATAGCATGGAATATAAAAAGGTAGATGTGATATTTTGATTAAAAAGGAATAATTATTTCATAAATTTTATATATAAAAGTTAAACCCATCATAATAACCATCCATTAATTATGATTATGGAAAATTAATTTTATCACTATGTGGAGATGGTAAGTCGTACGTACACCCAAGTGGTGCTTTGACTTCCCATTTGATTGTAAATTGGATAGATTAATGTGAATTAATAATCATAATAAAATATTAATTTATTTAGTATAATCAATTTATTATTTTATTATAAATAACATGTATTTATATTAGGTAAATAAGTAGTAAAAATAAATAAATTGGTTCTGGGAATTACCTCTTCTATGAAATAAATATTTTGATCACCTTTTAAGGATCCTAAGGATGGTTTTTTTAAGACCAGAACCTCTAAAATGTATATAATGAAGTTTAGAAGGTATTTTTTAATGCTATTTTTAATATATAATTCTAAATATTCTATAAACAAGTGAGGGAGGGGTTCCCATTTATAATTTATGTGAGGGGAGATTTTGGAATTTCATAAAATATTAAATAATAAGAAAGTCATTCTGAAACCCAAATGCCTCAAAAAGGTTAGGAATTCGACAATAAGATATTATAGGGTTGTAATACCATCACAAAAAAATTATTGGTTATTTTTTCACTTTAAACCTTATCGTTTTTATTAACTAATTGGTTAACTAGTTTTAACATTAACTGTAGTAACGACTGTTTCACCTTTAAAGTGTAGTAAGTTTACAGATAGGTGATAATTAGCTCATAAATGGAAAAGTAATGATATTATATACCATATAATTTCTTTCTAAACCTATTTAATTATTTTTATTATTTTCTAATAATTTTAATAAATATTATTTTGAAAAATTATTATTATTGTCAATTTTGAAACTACTCATTTAATTTCACTTCAAATACATAAATAATATATAATTAAAATATAATCCTTTAAAAAAAATATAAGTCAAATTCACTTTCCAACTTCATATACCACATTAACGTAGTCAAATTATATAACATTAGATATTTTTAATATAATTTATATTATGTTTATATTTATTGAATAAATATTGTTTTGGCATTGTGTAAGAATTTAAGGAAACTATATAATACCTAAAAATTATAAATAAATAAATATATTTAATTTTTTTTATTATTGTAAAAATGGATATTTTTATTCTTTATAAACATATTTTTTTCCATGTGGACACATAATATATATTTAAAACTAAGCGAGTGACATTTTGAAACTTTCTCTAATTTAAATAATATAAATTAAATTTTTATGGAAAAGTTTTCATTAAAAAAATCAAAACGAAGGTGATACATCTTGAATTTAATTTTTCAAATAATAATTACATTGAATAATTATATCCTTATCACTTAGTTTTAACCTATATTAACTTGATTTACCCTTTTCCGAGGTGATAAATTTTACCACAGCTACTATTTATAATGAGAAAAATTTAATATAGATTATTTACCAATTTTCAGCCTTATAATTATAAATATGGAATCCATTTTATCAAATTAAATACCTATATGTTGCAAAAACTAAATTTTAAATATGTACGCAAAATGCAATGAAAATTTCTTTTTAGAATAAAAAAATGTTTTTATGAATAAAACATGATTTTTTCTTATCCCATGACTATAAAAATATTAAATTAATTTTAAAAAATTTTATTTAATTTATAATATATGAATTATATTAAAATATTTCACCAGTAGTAGATAATTTAATTTAATAATATTAAAATTATTTGTGCCTATTAATCACATTTTTTTAGAAAAAAACTTAAATTTTATTTTCAAATAAAATTTATTTTCAATTCTAATAGTTTTATAACGAATGAATTAATTTTATAAATTTCTAGACCATATATGTTTTATAATTTAGTTAGTACTACTCATACCCACTAATCAAACAGTTATTTGATAACCATCAAATAATAGTATTTTAATACTATATTGTGATTAATTTAAAATTATTGTCACATGTAATGTCGGATATTATGGAAATAAAATTATTTAAAGATATATATAATTCAAAAATATAATAGTGTTACATTATAGCACCCTTAAAATGAATTCATCCCATAAAATTCATCACTTTGATACAAAAAATAAAGGATATATGTCTTTCATTACATCCTTAAGATCACAAGTATCTTATTACAATATGTGGTTTCTCCAAGGAACTTTAACTAGGTGAGTAGCCTTGTTCACTAATTATTTATCTCTTAGATCCATGAAATATATTAATTCTTCCTCATATGGAATATCATGATCCAGTGGTATGACCTCTGTGTTTAGTACATGTGAAGGTTCTGGTATGTACTTCCCCAATATAGATACATAGAACACGTCATGAACATGAGGGATGTTCAGTATAAGTGATCATATATCTTCCCTACTCAGTCAAGAATATCGAAAGGTAAAACATACCTATCGATCATAATTCCCTTATTCCCAAATATCATAATCCTTTTCCATAGAGAAATCTGTAGAAACACATTCTCACCAACATCATATTCTATATCACATTGATTATTATCAGCATAACTCTTTTATCGACTCTGGGAAGTCAAAATGTGATGCTAAATAGATCTAATATTCTCAATAATTTACTATACTAGATTAGATCCAGTGTATTTATTTCTCTAATATCATCCTTTGGTTGTTCTTTGATCAATTTAAACTTCATCTCTTACTTTAAGAAATGAATATTCTCGATTAATTTTTTTATTCCTAAATCACTAAAATTAACATTTAATGAATCTTAAGATCAAAAATTCATTCTTTCTACCACTAAATATTTACCAAACCCTAAATATATATAAAAATATATCCAATAACTTCTAAATTTCATCCTAATATATTCCATAAATAATTAACTTTAAGTCTCCTTCAAAATATAATTGACCAAAACTGAAACACATAGATTGTAGTGATTTGATCTCAAATCATTCAATGATCTACTTAATGATTATATTGAAATAATTTTAACCACTCATAAATTTTATTTAAAAATTGTATATAACCTAATAATTTCATAAAACTAAGTTATAATAAAATATTAAATGATTCCAAAATACAATTAACTTTTTACTCTTTAGTAAGCATTTTTCTTAACCAAAAACTTTTCCATTAGAATTACATATTCATACTTGAACCAATATATGATCATAAGTTATTTTAAAAATTAAAATTTTATTTCATTATTATATTTAGATATTGTTAATCAATGATTATAATTACATAAAATTTCACTAAATGAATAAAACTAATATTTTCAAAGGGTGCATTCATACAGACATCAACATGAATTCTTCATCCTTATAGTGGAGCATAAGTTTCCCAATGTATCATGATTAACATCAACTACTATGATTTCAAAAGATTTACCTTTTTAATTTTATCTAAAATGTTTTTGTGAGTCATTATCTCCATTAACCCTTGGATTAGGTAATTGATTAACATAATTCCAAAACTCATTTCATTTAAAACATTGCAGTGTGGGTGATGCATTATATGGATCTTTCTCCATATTCAAAACACTAGTTAACTTATTTAAATTATTTTAGGACTAAATTTATTGGTGAACATCCTTTCCAGACACAAAAAATTACCAAATCCCTTAGTATAATTTTCCCCATGTTTCCCTCAACACATTGAGCAAAAAGTAAGTATCATATTCTTTTATCAATGGTTTTTAGAATTCCCTTTAAATTACATCATTACTGTCTTATAAAAACTATGATATTTATAAGTAAATACAATATACATATCCACCTTGATGTAATATATAATT
Organism: Viscum album; assembly: GCA_963277665.1. NCBI lineage: Eukaryota > Viridiplantae > Streptophyta > Magnoliopsida > Santalales > Viscaceae > Viscum > Viscum album. Next base: position 829,558,380 of record OY728159.1, on the reverse strand, counting down.
ATTTCTTCATGTCTACTAAAATATATTATGGAATATACCCTTTGAAGGCTTAGTTTTATTCGAATTATGAATCTATAGACCTTAATTTTTGGTTGGATGATAATTCCAGTAGTTTGACATGGAATTATTATAGTGTTTTCATAAAAATTACCAATAGATTCATCACCCTTCTTCTTTATCTCAGGGAATTAATTATTCATTTTTTTGTGTGAGGAATATGGGGAAACTAGTTATTGAAAAATAACATATTAAACTTATCCCATTCAATGGATTAAATGTCTTCTTATTACCTTGTGTTATTAATAATATTCCACCATTGATATAATTATCCTTCAAAATGATAAATATATAAAATAAATTTATCATGTTTTGAGAAATGTAGAATAGAAAATATCTTTTTAGTGTTACTGATCCATTTCACAGCTTGTAGTAGATCATAAAAACTTTAAAAATATGGTTGAAATCTCTTTATTATAGACTCAATAGAATTTTGTTATTTACTCTTCACATTTAAAAGTTCATCATGATTAATATATTGAGAAATATTTGTCAACATAGCAATAAGATTTGGTATCCCAACTCCCATAATATTTGGTTCCTTAAGGGGACAATCATTGCATTGTCCATCGCATTCCGAATTAACTCAATTCATTTAGTTTCCATCCATTGAACAAAAATAGAAGGCATAGTTTGAGTAACAATAATAATATTGGAAAACCAAATAATCATGTAAAATAAATTATATGATGTCTAAATCAGGGAACCTTTTTCTATAACACCTTATGTTTAACCAATGTCATTCATGGTCATTATAAGAACTTTTGGATTTTAACCAGTAATTACAATTATCCCTAAGGTTTTCATAAACATTTTCTAACCCTAATATCTAAATATTGAAAAACAATCTCTGATACAAACTATAATTTCCCAATATTTTTATACATAAATATTAAATATTTTTAAATGAATATTCAATTGATAACATTCTGATCCATGTCGGAACCTTAAATATTTTTATTCTTTGGATACTAGATATAAAATATTATTATTTCATGAAATAAATTCAACATATCCCCTAAATATCATCCCATATAATACTATTCAAAGGAATATCATAGTTAAAATGTTATTCATGACCTAGAGAAATAAAACAAAAGAAAGTGTGAATTTAGATTCTCAGTAAGGGTAAGAATGGAAGTTATCAATATATGATCATATAAAAGAATATTATAATAATGAGTGTATAATATCAATAACATAACATAAAATTTATATATCAAATATGAAAAGTATCATAAACATGAGTTATTGAATAAAACATTATCATTTCAAAAGATAAGAATCATAATATTTAAAAATCATCATAACACAACCATGAACCATATGTTCATGACATAAAAGTGTGTCTCATCATAATAAGTATAGAAACCATTTCATATGTCAATGGTACATAATAATACCATCAGATCTTGAATCAACACCCATTTCCCACAGTGGATCAAGCACATTGACTTTTTTTCCCATAACGGATCAAGAAAATCGACTTGTTTCTCATAACGTATCATGCACTTTGACTTTTTTACTATATCTATCTCATGTGATAAAATAAATTAACACAATAATTGAGGGGAGATATAGGTACCACCCATTGAATAATAAAAATAATGCATATATATTCCAAAAGATCATAAAACATCCATCATATCATCATATTATTACCCGTATAAAGAAAACACTTTATATATTTCCTCAAATCATAGCATAGCCCATACAAATGGGTTTCATAAACATATTACCGTCCTAAAAAACCATATGGAGAAATAATGTTAATGGTATCATTATATTATATCCCCAGTAAAATATAAGAAAAATCAAAAGTTATTTTTATTGATGAATTGAAATATTGTTAAAATATCATTAAAAACATTCCTGAGGAAAATACTTTTTCATTTAAAAATCAATTTTAAAAAATGAAAAAAAAGTATATTGGAAAGGATATTATTTGAAAATAGTCATGTAAAATTATAAATTAATATTCAATGTAAGTATTGTTAATGATTGTGGGAATTCCATTCATGTCATATAATTTAAAAGAAATCATTCCTTTCATATATCTTTCTAAAGAGTTCCTCATTCGAAAAATGACCCTAATATTCATTGTAAAAAAATTAAAAATTCAAAAAAGGGTTAAAATTTCTTTAAATAATAATATAATAATATTAAAATAATTATTGAAAATATTTTTATAAAATATATATATTCAAGAAAATGGATTTTAGACCCAAGAGAAAATAAAGTCAATTTTCCTTAAAAATAATGTTTTCTTCTCTTAATTAATTAATATTTTGAACATGAAATGAAAACATATATTATCATGAAATAACCAGTGGAGAATAAAATTAAATGGTTTTTTATATAATTATCATATATTTTCCACAATGTATATTTTAGTATAAATAATCCTTATTAACATAGGATTGAAACATAAATACCTTACCTCATATCTCATACATCCTGGTTCACAATAAAAACTCTTTTATAATAAATTTGGATTCATTATAAATTTATTCCACAACCATATTTATATATATAATTCCATTTCTAATTTATATATGAAATATTATCACCCATTTATTAATAATTAGTTATTGGAATCATTATTATGGGGAATAGCTACTTTATTTTCCAATCATGATTCAGTTTGGAAATCCTAGTCCTTATGATTTTATCATGCTACCATAATTTAATAAATTTTAATCAGGTTATTAAAATTTTATATATTATTTATATACATATTTACAATCATTCAAAAAAATAGATATTGAAAAATGAATTACATCGTTCATGGAGATGGTAGTTCATATGTACGCATAAACGTTGTTTTAATTTTTAGATGAATGGAATGAAATGAAAGTAAATAATAATTAAATCTTAATTATTAATAATTATATCATATATATCATATAAATTCATTATATATACAAGTATAATAGAAATTAAAAACAAATCTCATTGCTTTGAAGAGGTGGAGGTCTGTATGTACGCCCGAACAATCTTATCATTTTCCAAAAGTTTGTAAGGTAAGAAGGTAGATGTGAAATTTTGATTAAAAAGGTATAATTATGTTATAAATATATAATATATATATATATTAAACCCATAATAATAACCATCCATGATGTGTGGTGATGGAAAATCAATTGCATTTTTATATGGAGACCGTAAGCCGTGAGTACGCACGAGTGATACCTTCATGTCCCTTTTGATTGGAAAGGGGGTGGATTGAAGTGCCCAGATCAGTGTGAATCACTGAGAGGGGGAGGGGGTGAATCAGTGATCCCTTAAAACTTTTTACTAATTGATTCTTTATCAATTAAACCTCTATGGCTGGTTAAAGCCTCGATCCACTCTTCTTGTATCTCTCACCTTTCCTCGAATGATGCAGTAAATATAAAGGCACAAGACACAAGGATTTACAAGGTTCGGCACCAAAGGCCTACGTCCTTGCCATGTTGGTTATACGCCCCAACATGGTTTCTCCATTATAACTTGTTAGAATTACAATGTTCGATACAGCATCCCAATGTATCTCTCCTGAGTCCCACAGGAGGGTCTTTATACTGCGTCCCACAGTGTTACCAGAGTCCCACTGGCCTGCTCCAGAATCCCACTGAAGACTTCTTCCACCCTGAGTCTCACAGGGGGCTTCTCCTGGGTCCTCGAGTCACATGAGTAGCTCTTCTTCTCTTTAATCTCTTCAAGTATCTTCAGCAGTCTGGGATAAAGACTGTTGGCCTTGCTCTGTACCTCTGATCACTTGAGCTGATCAGGTCTTCTCGTCTTGCTCAGGATTTATCTCCTTCTTCTAAGGATGACCTGGCCTCTCTCCAACTACTGAATACTCAGACAACTGATATCTTTATCTTCAGTCTGGTCCAGTCTCACTTCACTTCAACATCATGCAATGAGTGCATGGCAACTCTTCGTCTTCATGCACTGATAGCATGGGTTCTCAAATCTTCAAGAACTGTTGTTCCTGGACTCATCAGATGCACACCACTAATTTATCTTTCTTCATGTGTGCACGTGCAAGCATGCATGTATGCACTTCCCTCTTTCTTCTCTTGGTGCAATAAACCCACAAAGGGTGTAGTATCTTTAAGCACACACCAGCTTCTCACCTCTTTACACACTTTATTCAATTTGCTTACACACTTGAATGTGTGTTATACTTTAGTGTGGATGTCCTCCCTTTTCTTCTTCTAAGTGTATACACACTTCTTAGTGCACACACCTAGGTTCGGCCCACTTCTTGTTTTGTTTGCACACACATTTTCTCAATTACTTTGCAAACACAAGGTGCAAGCCTTGTTCCACTTCTTGCACACACTTGTCCTTCCTTTATTCTTGCACACAAGGCACAAATGCTCGGGTCTTCTTCGGTGCATACACAAGTCTTGGCCTCGGGTCTTCTCCTGCCTCAAAGGAGGCGCGCAAGTCCTCAAGGTGCAAGTCAGGTGGCGCGCAAGGGTCAAGCGGCCTCTTCTCCTTTTCTTCAGATGCACAAGTGCACAAGGCACAAACGACGTGCACGCTCCTCCTGCCGTGTAAGTTCGCGGGCAGAGAGGGTAATGGCCTTGAGCGTGCAAGTGTGCGTCTCGGCTCCTTCTTGTCACGCAAGGGAGGCGCGCAGGGTCCCCTTCTTCTTGTCGCGCAAAGGTATTGCGCGCAAGGAACTCAGCCGCGCAAGTAGAATGCGCGGGGCTTCTTTCTTCGCGAGGCAGAGGGCTCTCACGGGACAAAAATCTTCAACAAGAACTTCAGCAAGCACAATGAGAGCCTCGAGCTCTTTTTATATAGGCAGAGGGATTCCCGGATCATCCGCGTGCGATAAAACTTGAATCCCCGAGTTTTTCGGGATTTCGAGATTCTGTGAAATCTTGTATATCTCTCTGTTTCCACGCGGGTTCATTTATTTTTCATTCCTCTACGTGCATGTGCATGCAAATGCATGCATACCTTCGTTTAAAAACAATCCACGCAAAGCACGAATACACCGAGGCCTCGGCACTTCATTTGCCTTCGGCCGAATCTCGAATTCTTCTTCTCATCACATGAAAACTCATTTTAAGGCATGGTTGTGTTCGGTATGCTCAGAAGATCCCAATGGACCCTTCAGCTCCTTCAAAGGTGGCTGGGAACTCGAAATAGGTCGTCGGGGAGGCCTCTGGTTCGAACGGGGCTCGCGGGTGGCTTCGCGGGAGGTGCCTCGGCTGAGCTCGAGGAAGACGATGTGGCAGCCGTCGGATCAGATCATTGGACGGCCGCGATCAGAAGATCTCGCGCAAGATGCGATGAGCGGTCCAGATCGAGCGCGCGATGAGATGGAAGGCCAGGATTCGATCCGCGGCAAAATAGCGCGTCCCACATCGAAACGGCCCGCGATTTCCACGTGGTTTATCAATGTTCCACTACCGGGAACCCTTCGATTGAACTTCTCCCTCCACGGTGCCGCCCCGCACCGTGTTCTCTCTGCGGGGCGCAACTCACGCCTGCGAGCGCGCACCTAGCGCCCATTCTGCACTGCCTGACACTCGCGGGTGCGCTCATGCGCCCCTACCGCGCTCCTCCGGGTGTGCCCCAGACGCCTATGCGGTGTCTTGGGTGCGTCCTGCCGCCCCGGGCTCGCCCCACGGGTTCCCCTATGTGTGTGGTGCCTAGCGCCCATGCCTTGGGGTTGAACCCTCAAGGTTTCCTTAGCTGGCCAATTTTTTGGCAAAGGATAGAGAGTACTTTGTATAAAAACATAGTAACCACATACATAATGTGAAATGCCAAGAGCCACTCCTTCCTCTTCATTTCTCCTTCTTCCTCTCTTCTTCTTCATTAGAATTCCTCCAATTCCTCTTCAACATATATTCATCACTTAGGAATGGAAATTCTTGAAGGTTCTTCATCTTCAACCGAACTCCTGAATCAACATGAATTCTCCAATGTGCATCATTGATCCAATCAGAGATCAAGTTGGATCTTCTTCTAATTCACATGCACTAAGTGATAGTGCATGGACTTCATTAGCACCACTTCATCCACTTAGTGATTGTGGATGGATCACTTCAACTCCTCATGCATTGTCAATACAATGCATGGTCTTCTAAAGCTTGTTGTGACATTGTATCATCATGATACAAGTTCTTTGAACTTAATGACCAGTTCAACAATCGTCAGATATGATGATGCTCCATCATCATTCATTCTTGAAGTGTTGTAACTTAGTATCACCTTGATAAAAGTATTGAAACATTAAGATCAGTTCTACAATCGTCTGATATCCATAGAGAATGTTTCAACCACAACATACTATGTCACTTAGTGAATCTCCTAAGTGACATGCATCTTAGTACCATGGCCATTCTCCTTTCCTCACCAACACCATCACATCCTTTGTCATTCACATATTGACTCTCCTTGACATCCATTCATTCTTTGACATCTTCTGATCAACAACATACCTTATTGACAACAAATGCAACACAGTGCACTTCAATCTCTCCCTTTGTATTTGTTGTCAATACACTTCTTCAGCACATATGAATGGGTCAATATGTGTGCCAATCTTTTCTCCCCCTTATTGGCAATCAAATGAAAAGATGTGGTGTGGTTCACTTTCAAAAATCTCTTCCTCCCTTTGAAAATTATTTTCTTGAAAAACACTGAGAGAGGGATGATGTCACATGTTCTCTTTAGCAAAGAACCTTTAGTAAATCAACTCTAAGTCTACTTGGGCTAACCCGGTGTAGAAAACAAGAGTGATGTAACCAAGGTACTCAATGCTTTCCAACATTCACTGTACATGTGAGATCATGCTTCAGGGGTTTGAAATTTTTCAGATATATCAATGAATTGCTAAATCCTGCACATGCTTCACAAAACTCATTAGAAAGTTCAGGTGCAAAGATAAAGCTCCCCCTTTCAACCATTTGTCTTCAATCAATACTCCCCCTTAATTTTCATGATGAATTCAATTAAGAAACAAGGGATGAAAGTATGATTGGAATACCTCCACTCTTCTCAAGATGGTATTAATCTAAGAATCCCATCTTCTTCAGATTGGCTCCCCCTCAAGGGGTGCACTCCATTCTGTCCAAACCACTCTCTAGATGAGAATGATCATAATCTTCAATTCCCTACAATGTTAGAACATGTAAATACCAGAATTATAAGGGAATAAGATGGAACCTCCTTGGTTCATCAATGTGAACAACAAGGTTGAGAAGATTCTCTCAACCGAGATGTCCCATTTTCACCATTCTTTACACTTGCACATTTGATCTTCAATGATGTTTGTGCTGGTGTGGATCTCAATACATCTTCATGTGAAATCTTCTTCTTCCCTTTTGCCTTAGAAATTTCCAGAACTTCATCTTCAGCTCTTTGTAGATCTTTGGCAAGTTGCAACTGATTTGGCCATATGACTAACAAGTCACTTGGAAGTGTGGCCTCAGTTCTGGATATTCCACATGGTTCCTTTGATGCTTTCAAGCTACCTTTCTTAGGCAACTTGTTTTCAACCAATCCCTTCTGCTTCATCTAGATTGATTGTCTGTTTGAGTCCAGTCTGCCTCTATTGAATTTCATGGCTTGTTTACAATGATCCATGATATGTCCTTTCTTTCCACAGTAGAAGCATGTTTTATTGGTGGTCCTTCTGGATGCATCACCCTTCTTGGATTTATACTCCAAGGACTTCTTTTCCCTTTTCAAAACCTTCTTGGGAGCATCTTCAACTTTCTTCTTGCTTCCCAAGGATTCTTTCTGAGCCAGGTTCTGTGATCTTTTCTTCTTTTGAGCTCTGGATATAGTTGGAGATTGACATGTATCTATTTGACCACTTTTGCACACATCCCAGATGTTATCAAACAATCCAAATCTATTTGCAGTAAACAGATGTCTCTGGACCTGTGGATGCTGCTTATTTTCTTCTAGCTTTCTCCCCCTAGGCATGGGCTTCCTCTGTGCTTTGGCATTCAGTGGATTGTACCAACAATCCTTTGCACAATGCCCATACTTGTTACAACACCAACATTGACCCACAAATCTTGACTTTTTTATTCTTTCTGATTGTAGGGTACTTGTCTTGAATTTTTGTGCTGCTTCAGGAGAGCATTCTTTCTTCACTGTCTTCATCCATACTTGTTTGGATTCATTCTTCCATCCTGCACTTTTAGTAGAAACACTTTTAGAAGCATGAGTACAAGATGGTATGGATGGTACCTTCTTTTTAGAAGTTGTTTCCCTTTTATTAAAGGATGTCTTTCTTTTAGAATCATCCTGCTCAATGCATACTTGAGTAGCAACATTTCTCCTTTCAGCTGACTGGGAGGCTTTGGCTTTGGGTGATTGCAGATTTTTCAAAATCACCTCTAGTTCTATGCATTTCATGTTAAGGGAGTTCTTCTCATCCTTAACAGTTCTTAGCCTTCCTTCCCATTTATCTTCCAGCTGCTTCATCTGGTCTTCATGCACCTTATTTATTTCATGCAATGAGTTGTCAAGCTCCTTCACCATTTTGACTTTGTCTTCAAGTTGAGCATCTCTGACATTCATTGAAACTTTGTGCCTCTTTTCCAGTGCATGGAAAACATCTTTGATTATTATTTTAAAGAATTCTTTCTCAGAAAGGATTCTTTGCAATTCTTCAGCAGTGTCTTCATATCTTTCATTGCAAAGAGAAACAGTTTCATCTTTAGCCTTCACCAGCTTTCTGAGAGTGTTGGTTATGCCAACCCTTTTAGCCAACTGATCTTCCATTGCATTGGCTTCTTCTTCTTGCTGTAATTTTTCTTCTTGAAGATCAAGGATGCCTGTAGTAATACACATTGCTACTTCCCTGGGGACTGTCTTCCGAAGATATTCGATTGCACTTTGAAGATCTTTTATTGTTCCAACTTCATCACAGCTAGGACAGGCTTTCTTCATCTTCTTGACCTGTTTCTTCTTTCTATTTTTCTGAGTCTTGGAAGATATCTCCATTTGAGGCTGGTCGCTCATTTCCTCAAATCTGCACTTCATAAAGACTCCCTTGGATCTTTTAGAGGCAACCTTCCCTCTGATACCAATTGAAGTGCCCAGATCAGTGTGAATCACTGAGAGGGGGAGGGGGTGAATCAGTGATCCCTTAAAACTTTTTACTAATTGATTCTTTATCAATTAAACCTCTATGGCTGGTTAAAGCCTCGATCCACTCTTCTTGTATCTCTCACCTTTCCTCGAATGATGCAGTAAATATAAAGGCACAGGACACAAGGATTTACAAGGTTCGGCACCAAAGGCCTACGTCCTTGCCATGTTGGTTATACGCCCCAACATGGTTTCTCCATTATAACTTGTTAGAATTACAATGGTCGATACAGCATCCCACTGTATCTCTCCTGAGTCCCACAGGAGGGTCTTTATACTGCGTCCCACAGTGTTACCAGAGTCCCACTGGCCTGCTCCAGAATCCCACTGAAGACTTCTTCCACCCTGAGTCTCACAGGGGGCTTCTCCTGGCTCCTCGAGTCACACGAGTAGCTCTTCTTCTCTTTAAGATCTTCAAGTATCTTCAGCAGTCTGGGATAAAGACTGCTGGCCTTGCTCTGTACCTCTGATCACTTGAGCTGATCAGGTCTTCTCGTCTTGCTCAGGATTTATCTCCTTCTTCTAAGGATGACCTGGCCTCTCTCCAACTACTGAATACTCAGACAACTGATATCTTTAACTTCAGTCTGGTCCAGTCTCACTTCACTTCAACATCATGCACTGAGTGCATGGCAACTCTTCATCTTCATGCACTGATAGCATGGGTTCTCAAATCTTCAAGAACTGTTGTTCCTGGACTCCTCAGATGCACACCACTAATTTATCTTTCTTCACGTGTGCACGTGCATGCATGCATGCATGCACTTCCCTCTTTCTTCTCTTGGTGAAATAAACCCACAAAGGGTGTAGTATCTTTAAGCACACACCAGCTTCTCACCTCTTAACACACTTTATTCAATTTGCTTACACACTTGAATTTGTGTTATACTTTAGTGTGGATGTCCTCCCTTTTCTTCTTCTAAGTGTATACACACTTCTTAGTGCACAGACCTAGGTTCGGCCCACTTCTTGTTTTGTTTGCACACACATTTTCTCAATTACTTTGCAAACACAAGGTGCAAGCCTTGTTCCACTTCTTGCACACACTTGTCCTTCCTTTATTCTTGCACACAAGGCACAAATGCTCGGGTCTTCTTCGGTGCATACACAAGTCTTGGCCTCGGGTCTTCTCCTGCCTCAAAGGAGGCGTGCAAGTCCTCAAGGTGCAAGTCAGGTGGCGCGCAAGGGTCAAGCAGCCTCTTCCCATTTTCTTCAGACGCACAAGTGCACAAGGCACAAACGACGTGAAAGCTCCTCCTGCCGTGTAAGTTCGCGGGCAGAGAGGGTAATGGCCTTGAGCGCGCAAGTGTGTTGATCGGCTCCTTCCTGTCACGCAAGGGAGGCGCGCAGGGACCCCTTCTTCTTGTCCCGCAAAGGTATTGCGCGCAAGGACCTCAGCCGCGCAAGTAGAATGCGCGGGGCTTCTTTCATCGCGAGGCAGAGGGCTCTCACGGGACACAAATCTTCAACAAGAACTTCAGCAAGCACAATGAGAGCCTCGAGATCTTTTTATATAGGCAGAGGGATGCACGGATCATCCGCGTGCGATAAAACTTGAATCCCCGAGTTTTTCGGGATTTCGAGATTCTGTGAAATCTTGTATATCTCTCTGTTTCCACGCGGGTTCATTTATTTTTCATTCCTCTACGTGCATGCGCATGCAAATGCATGCATACCTTCGTTTAAAAACAATCCACGCAAAGCACGAATACACCGAGGCCTCGGCACTTCGTTTGCCTTCGGCCGAATCTCAAATTCTTCTTCTCATCACATGAAAACTCATTTTAAGGCATGGTTGTGTTCGGTATGCTCAGACGATCCCAATGGACCCTTCAGCTCCTTCAAAGGTGGCTGGGAACTCGAAATAGGTCGTCGGGGAGGCCTCTGGTTCGAACGGGGCTCACGGGTGGCTTCGCGGGAGGTGCCTCGGCTGAGCTCGAGGAAGAAGATGTGGCAGCCGTCGGATCAGATATTTGGACGGCCGCGATCAGAAGATCTCACGCAAGATGCGATGAGCGGTCCAGATCGAGCGCGCGATGAGACGGACGGCCAGGATTCGATCCGCGGCAAAATCGCGCGCCCCACATCGAAACGGCCCGCGATTTCCACGCGGTTTATCAATGTTCCACTGTCGGGAACCCTTCGATTGAACTTCTCCCTCCACGGTGCCGCCCCGCACCGTGTTCTCTCTGCGGGCGCGCTTTGCGCCCACTCACGCCTGCGGGCGCGCACCTAGCGCCCATTCTGCACTGCCTGACACTCGCGGGTGCGCCCATGCGCCCCTACCGCGCTCCTCCGGGCGTGCCCCAGACGCCTATGCGGTGTCTTAGGTGCGTCCTACAGCCCTGGGCTCGCCCCACGGGTTCCCCCATGTGTGTGGTGCCTAGCGCCCATGCCTTGGGGTTGAACCCTCAAGGTGTCCTTAGCTGGCCAATTTTTTGGCAAAGGATAGAGAGTACTTTGTATAAAAACAAAGTAACCACATACATAATGTGAAATGCCAAGAGCCACTCCTTCCTCTTCATTTCTCCTTCTTCCTCTCTTCTTCTTCATTAGAATTCCTCCAATTCCTCTTCAATATATATTCATCACTTAGGAATGGAAATTCTTGAAGGTTCTTCATCTTCAACCGAACTCCTGAATCAACATGAATTCTCCAATGTTCTTCATTGATCCAATCAGAGATCAAGTTGGATCTTCTTCTAATTCACATGCACTAAGTGATAGTGCATGGACTTCATTAGCACCACTTCATCCACTTAGTGATTGTGGATGGATCACTTCAACTCCTCATGCATTGTCAATACAATGCATGGTCTTCTAAAGCTTGTTGTGACATTGTATCATCAGGATACAAGTTCTTTGAACTTAAAGACCAGTTAAACAATCGTCAGATATGATGATGCTCCATCATCATTCATTCTTGAAGTGTTGTAACTTAGTATCACCTTGATACAAGTATTGAAACATTAAGATCAGTTCTACAATCGTCTGATATCCATAGAGAATGTTTCAACCACAACATCCGATGTCACTTAGTGAATCTCCTAAGTGACATGCATCTTAGTACCATGGCCATTCTCCTTTCCTCACCAACACCATCACATCCTTTGTCATTCACATATTGACTCTCCTTGACATCCATTCATTCTTTGACATCTTCTGATCAACAACATACTTTATTGACAACAAATGCAACACAGTGCACTTCATGGATAATAGTGAATTAATAATCATAATTACATTTAATTATATTTATGATATCTAATTTATTATTTTATGAAAAATACCATGAATTTATAAGAGTTAAAGAACAATTAAAAATAATGTGATCGGATAAGGCGATTACCTCTTCTTTGAATGAAATACAATAGATCTCCATTAAGGTTCATAAAGATGGTTTTTGGGAAGAGAAGATCCTATATAATGTTTATAAGGATGTCGATATGTTATTTTGGTAATTTATAGTCAATGTATAAGTCTCAAAGTGGTTTAATGATGTGAGGGAGTAGGTTCGCTTTTATAATTGAGGTGAGGGGTATTTTTGGAATTTTTTAAGAGATTAAATAATAATGACATTTTATTGCCCAAATTCTTTCAAAATATCAGGTATTATAATACAAGATAGTATAGAGTTGTAATACTATCATAAAATAAAATTTTTATTGGTTTTTATGTCATTTTAGACCCTATATTTTTTATTAACTACTTAGTTGACCAATTCTATCCTTAACCACGATAACTTATTTTTCAACCTTAAATAGAAGTAATTTTACATATAAGGTGAATATTGGATAGAAAAATTCCAATTCATAGAGTTTCTGAATATTCATTATCCTCCATATCTGCTTTCAATATTTTTATGTTTTTAAAATAATTTGAAAAAATTTGATTTTGATAAATTATTATTATTGTCCATTTTGACATTATTCATTTAATTTCACATAAAAGAAATAAATAATTTTTTTTAATAATCATATAATACATAAAAAATACAATATTATTTCATGTTAATTAATTAATTTAGAGTTACATATTTACTCTATTAAATTATATCACTTTTATTATTTTTAGTATCATTTATTTTATATTTTCATTAATTGAAAAAAATACATTTTTCGGTGTGTTGTAAGACTTTTAGGTAATTATTTAATACATAAAAATTATAAATAAAATTCAATAATGTAAATAAGTTTATTATTCATAAACAATACATTTTTTTCATTCATAACTTAATTTTTTCCATATGTGGACACATAACAGATATTTAAAACTAAGAGTAACATTTTGTGACTTTCTTTGATTTAAAAAATACATTATTTATTTTCATAAATAGGTTTCAATTAAACGAAAACAATTCAATAATAATGTGATAATTGTGTAATTAAATTAATTAGATAAGAAATAGGATGAATTATTATTTCTTTATAACTTATTTTCATCCTATATTAACATGATTTATCCATTACCGAATTGATAAATTTTACCATAGTAACTATTCATTTTTACCAAAAATAAAAGGGGAATATTTATCGATTTTGTACCTCATAATTATAAATATTAAAGAATTTTTTTCAAATTCAATACCTAAATGTGGAAGAAATTAATTTTAAAATTAGTTTTCAAAGAGGGATTAAAAATATTTTTTAGAAAAAGATAGTTTTTAAACACAAATCTTGATTTATTTTTTTATAATAGAATATAAAATATTGAATAAATGTTAAAAAAATTTATTTAAAATATAATATATATAATTAAAAAAATCAATAATAGTGAATAATTTTATTTATTAATAGAAAAATACATTACATACATTAAGATAATTGTATTAAAAAAACATCAAATTTATTTCCATATAATTTTTATTTTCATTTATAATAATTTCATAACCAATGGATTAATTTTATATATGTGTATAAGACATGTTTCTAATAATTTGGATAGTATTATTCATACCCACAAATCAAATATCAAGAAGATAACTATTACATAAAAATATTTTAATAGTATATCTAGGTTCTTTTAAACTTAATTTTGAGTGTAACACATGAAATAGAGGAAATAAAATTATATAAAGGAAAATATTTTACAAAAATCTTGGTGTTTTGTAGTTTCATAGTATTCATAAAATAATATAAGGATTGAAAATTTATATGTTCTATATATGGTTTAAAATAAACTCTAAAACAGTGGTAAAAGAAATTTAATGAAATCATTTTATCAAATGTATACGTAGTTATCCAAGATAATAAATGTTTTTATATTATGATTGATAATATTCATTGAGTTTTTAATTATTTATATTCTTATGGAATGCTATTTTTTCAAACTGATATGAATCAGGTAAATTAGGCTAAGTAAATTTTATCGAGAAACATTGGTAAGAAAGACTTCTATGAAGATAATATTTTATTGGGAATAAAAAATTTCAATATTAAGAAGTTAATTCTTCTTTATAAATCCCATTATATTGAGAAATTTTTAAATAGGTTCAGTGAAATTGATTATTCATTGATTTCAACCCTATATTCTTCTAGAATTGGGATTCAACCAAATCATTTTAGGGTGGTTTTAAAACTAGATTATAGAAGGGTTATCGAGTGCCTCATGTATGATATGATTATAACAAGAAAACTTATTTCATATGATATTATAAATTTGAGTAATTATATAATTAATATAGGTTATATACATTTATATGGGGTTAGAGGAGTTCTAAAATACCTTAAGGGTACTATGGATTACAGTGTATGTTATATTGGATTACCAATGGTGTTTCAAGGTTTTTATGTTAAAATATAGATTACTAATATAAAAAATCCATCTTATATGAGTGGGTGGGTTTTTACACTTTAAGGGGGAGTGATCCATTGGGGATCAAAGAAGCAAAAAATGTATAATGAACTCCAAAATATATATTGATATTCTTGATTTATCATCTATTGGAAAGGAAGAAAAAATAATTAGATCTCAATTATCATATAAAACATTATGTCCAATTACAATGTCTCTAGTTTTTATACATTGTGATAGTTAGTTAATGTTGGTTAGGGCTTATTGAAATTTTTATAATGTAAAATCATGACACAATAGTCTCAAATAGATCTATGTTAGGTATTTGATGCAAGATTGTATCATAACAATGGACTTTGTTAGATCAATGAAGAATATGTTGGATCCTCTGAAAAAGGTACATTTTAGGGATTTGGTTTAAAAAAACATTCTCAGGGATGAGATTAAAGTACTTGTAAAAAATTTAGCATTGATGAGACCTTAACTAAACATATGATAACATCATATTTATATGTTTATTATAGGAAATTCATTCGTATGTATGAATTAAATACCAATGTAACATTATATATGAGGAAAATGGTGTTTTGTTCCCATGAAAAAAAATGTGTTTGAGTTTTAAACTCTTAATTAACCAACGAAATAAAATATGTTTTGAAAAATACAAACACTTTTTGTTCTCCTATGTGAATATAGATGTTGTACCACTCAAAAGAGTATATGAATTTATCACTAAAACATTCATGAAGGGATAAGTGACACTTGGAAATAATGGTTTCAAGGATTGGATGAATTACTGATTATTTTCAATTGCCATTTGTAGTATAGATCTGGTTGATAATAAGAGTTAAATCTTCAAGACAGTTTTTTCCCATTTCTCTATTCATCGTTTATTTTTCTCTATTATATAAGGGATTAAATTGAGATACACATTACTTTTATGTTATAAATTTATAATATATTATGAATCATGATTTTAAAAATGTGTTTTAAAATATATTAAAATTATAAGTGATTTTTAGATTTTAAATGTTTGAAAATTATATAATTTTTTTTAAAAGCGATTTATTTTTGAATCCTATGACATAAAGTGGGATAGAGTGGTACCCATTATTATGGGATCACTTTTATCCTTATTTAAAATGATAAAATGTGGATTTATATTATTATTGTAGTTGGTGCACCACATCATTCAAATGCATATTTGATCGCATAATGAACTATTTTTTTCATCTATTTGGACCATTCATACCACATCAGTTCTTTGAGGTGCCTTAATATTTCTTGATAGATCAGTAGGTCACATCAGTTATAGCCCATATAACAAAATATTATTTTAAAAACCCAAAAAATATGAATTTAAAATTAATGATTTAACATTTTCTAATTTCTATGATCTTTTGGGTTTATAGTTCTAGAGAATTAAGGGAAAAATACATAATAAATTGGACACTTATACACATTGTATGAGTTTTTTATCAAAAAAAATGGGTGTTTTGTTTTCACCCTTATTTCATTCATGATAATTTTGATTCTTTTAAGATGGACCTAATGATTAATTTTTAACCTTAATATTTTTCTTATTCATTCTCAAATCCTATGAAAAAAAATTTATAATTTGGGATGAGCACAAATAAACTTATTTAGGGGCATAAAAATAAAGTAATCTCATTAGACTAGTGAAAACATGAGACTTCATAAAAATGATAAAAAAATTTCTTATAAAACATTAATAACATAAAGAAACAATTTGAACATATGAAAATCAATTATTTCAAAAGAAAACAAATTATAATACATTATTAATCATAATAAATCCATTAAGGAATCTTGAGGAATATAGGAACTCATGAAAACATTTAAATCCTTTCTCTTTTAAAAGTATATAATATTTAATTTCCTCATGAAATCTAATAATTTTTATAAAAACACTTTTATAAATAATAATATAGTATCTTATAGTATTATATTCATAACATATCTTCCAACAAGTTTAACCCATGTTAGAATAATTGAATCCTATTTAATTCCATTAGAGTAACCAACCAAGTTATCTCCATAATTTTTTTCCTTTGAAGACTAAATCATTACCTAATGTGTTAGGGAATCATATTTGGTTAACCTATAATCATGATATATATTGGGCTGACCCATTATCATCTATAATTATAAAGTACCATATACAAAACAAAATATTTTTAATCATTCCATTTTTCATCATAAGACCCTTGAAAAACTCATTTTAACCTATAAGAAAGAACATTCTATTTTAATATAATCAATTAGAAAAATAATGTTTTTCCTTGAAAACACTTAAAATTTAAATTTAAAATAAGAGTAGAAGTATAATCTAATTTTAAAAACCATGTTAACTTGGGGATTCATGATAATGAATAATAGTTATGATAATGGGATAGGGTAGAAAATATGTATATGTTAAAAACATTTTATCACTTTTATAAAAAGTAGAAAATATACCATATAAAAAATATTGAAAATATTCATTTTTTAACCTTTTAGAATAAACTAAAATATAGTTAAAAATTAAATTTGGAAAACTGTTAATAATAAAAAATAATATTCTTGAAAATTTTAAATGAACAAAGATATGTAGTAAAATGATTTTGTAATGATTATTTAAAGGAATTTCCCTTATATGAAGTCTCATCTAGGATATTAAATTCTCTAACACCTAAATAATAAAATTATATTTGTTTTATAAATTATTATAAAACACTTTCACATTCATTAAATTATCATTATTCCCTTGATTTCATTTTTACAATGTTTTATTAAGTTAGTAAAATGGTTAAGTTCGCTTTGGGCATTTTGGGACCGTTCATTTTATAACCTCAAAAAAACATTGTTTCATTGACCTTGATCAAATTGGATATGGTTATATTACCTAGATAATATTTAAAATATTATAATTATAATATTTATACATTATATAAACTTATAAAACCAACCATTTAAGGTGGTCATAAAAAATGAACCACATCATTTCATGGAGATGGTAGTCTGTACACACACATAACGAAAATTTTCAATTTTTTTAATTAGAAGAAAATAAATGATTTTGATAATGTTTTACTTTTATATTATTATAAATATTTTCTACATTTCATAATTATTCAACTGTTCCATATTTTTTACCATCCTTAAAAGGTGGAAATGAAAAACAAATCACATCGATTCATCGTGGTGGTAGTCCATTGGTATGCATGGGCGATATTGTCATTTTCAAATGAATGGAAGGGTTAGGTGGTAAGTAATATACTATATTTAAATAATAATAATTATGTTATAAATATCATTAATATTTATTTTATCCATATTTGTTATTGGGTTATTATAATTGAAACATATTGCTTCTGGGAGGTGGTAGTCCACATGTACGTAAGAGCAATGATTTAATTCCATATAGGATGGAAAAAGAGATGAAAGAGGGTTTTGAAATAATAATAATAAAGTAAAATTATATGTAATATAGTGATATTATTATTAAAATCATGTTTAAATCAATTTTGAATGTGTTTGAAGAAGAAATAAACATGAAACACTTGGTTAAGAATTATATATCTTGTTTGGAAAACTGTCATTAACTTACACCTTAAGCCTTATTATGATGGTATTTTGGTTATACTACGACCTATAAGATATGGTTATGGATTTTGGGAAAGTATATTGGTAGGTATTGGTTTATTTAAATGGATCTATGTGTGTGAATAAGTGCATATAGGTTGTTCCCTTTTATAAGTGAGAGGAGTGTCACAGTTGTAAATGCTTAAATGTTTTAAATATATTATATTTATTTCTCAGAAGAAGGTGAAAAAAATGGAAAAGTATTAAATCAATGATTGGGTAAGGTCTAAATCTTCTGAAATAATCACATTGAACCAAGTTTTAGAAATAGTTTATGGCATATCTCTCAGTTTAACCCCTCTTTAACTATTTTATCCTTTGTCGGGGTGATAATGTTTTTCCACTATAGCTATTCATTATAACAAAAAAATACCAAATTTCAAAAACATTAACCTCCCTTTCAAAATTATGAAATCAATTTTTCAATAATCAATTTTTTAAGTGGAAAAATAAATTAAATAATAAAAATGAAAGCGGTAACGATAATTTTTTTTTGAAGAATTCCATTTTAAGTATAAAATTAATTTTATAACAAAATAAATTGTAATTATGAATAATATATAACTAATTGAATTATTATTTCATAAAATTGAAATAATTTAAATATAAAAAATGTTATAATAAAATGGTACATTTAAATACATGAAAATAAATCATTGTTTTAATAAACATCATTATTTTCACTATTCAATATAAAATCAATCTTTTATGAAAAATCACAAAAATTCAACATAATATATAGTTGATATAATGATATAAAAATAAATCCATATTAAAAAAAATTCAATTTCTAAAATCAAGACATTTAAATTTTACATGAATGAATGAAATAAATGGAAAACTAATTTAATTAAATAGAACTATTCTTCTTTTCAATTAAAAAAACATATAAAATTATTTATAAAAATATGTTGAATATAAATCTATAAAATTAATTCTTATAAATCATAATCTTGATATATATATATATATATACAAGATCATGCAGTTTTTAACATTATTTCCTCTTTAATAAATTGCATCATAACATTTTTATTCATATTTGAATAAGTGTAGGTATTTTTCCCTCATATATTATTCTGATTCTCATTTTTCATCCTCTATCATATTATTTATAACACCCAAAGATTTTTTTTATATATTTCCCATTGAATAAGTTTAATTTATTTTATATCATTGGATATATAAAACAAAAATCCTAAATGAACTATAATGTAGTATAATGTTATATCATTACTTTTAAATTGGTTAAATAAATAGTAATAATCACATTTTTGAAATTATATATAATTTTTTTAGATAAGACAAATATATTTATAAATAATTACAAAAAATTTATTAAATTATTTATATGCTTAAAATATACATTTATCCTCAAAATGGTTTTTATTTCATTTTGTGAACAAAAATTATAATTAATTTTTTCTCACTATTATAATATTTATTATAAAACATGAACATTATTTTTGAAATCATCATGTTAGAATTATCTTATAGTTAATTTTTTATTATTTTCTAAAAAGGATTATTTTTTAATGGATAGTAAAAAAAGATTATTTTTATTGAAAATTGTCTATTCATTTATAGAATATGTATGGTTCAATTTTAATTTAAAATGGTTTTAAATGTAAAATTAGTCAACATATATTATTAATAATACTATTAAGATAGTTATATTTAATTTCTGATTTTTATTGGTATAAAAACCTTTTATACTTAAGAAAACAATTTTTCTGGAAAAATACTTTTCATCACATGTTGTGGGTTTAATAATAAATTAAATTATTCAACTTATTTGAATTGGATTTTCTATAATGGATTCTATATTTTGAAACATCATTTATTTTTTTATGGGATAATTTTATTTTTTTTCAAAATGAATAATAAAGACTATTAAAATTTGTCATCACGGATAAGGTTAAAACGGGTTCACTAAGGAGGTTAAACCAAGTGATAAGGGTCAATTTTTTAATTAACATTGTATACGTACTATTATATGGGTATATTTCAACCTCACAAATCCCCACCATAAAAATGCTATATATTTTCTATATCCTTATTGAGTATTACTTCATTATAATTTAATCTTTTAATAAATTCTATGTGTGTCCTCTCCCCCACTTATAAAAGGGCATCCCTAATTTATATTATTCACACAACATTGTGTCAAATAGCTCGACAAAAACCCAAAAAAAATGTATTTTAAACTTCAATTTACATGAATTATATGTCCTTTTGTTTTTATAATACCATTACAAGGGTCATTGAGAAAGGATCTAAAGGAGGTCTATCGAAGAAACGGTAATCATCATACCCAATCTCTTTCAATTTACTTCTTCTTTGAACTCATCTAAATATGTGATATTATCCATAAAATTATACCTTAATTGTACTCAATATGGTAAAATTTTATTATTATTCTTATGTAATCATCAATATTGACTTTCTATTCCGTCACATGGGAAGCGGAAATATTGCTCATGCATAAGTGTAGACTACCACCACTACATAGCGATACAATTATACTTCAATCAAAATCATTCATTAGTTGTTATTATAATGGGATTAAAATTTACATATTATATTTTGGATTTATTTGTTATTCTATAATTATAATATCATATCTCCCTTTTTTACATTCATATTTATAAGAAAACAATAATGTTTCCCGTGCGTACATGTGGACTACAACCTCCACAAAGCTATGTGATTCATTTTTCATTTACATTTTCTATTGATGGTAATAAGGATAAATTTAAAGAATATATATGTTATATATGATATAATAAGGTTTTTTAAAAAGTGAATTATTTTTTACCTTTATTTTTTCATTCATTAAAAATTGAAAATGTCGTTCATGTGTATGTACAGTCTATCGACTCTATGAACGGTGTAATGTTTTTATCTCTATATTTTATTGATAACTATCAATTTTAATATAATGAATATATATGATATTTATATCATTATTAGAATTATTTATATTATTCCATGATCAATTTATAATTATCTAAACTAACAAATCAAAATTCCCATGAAAAACAATCGTTAACACTCAAAAAAGATGATTTTAATAAGGAATTATTAATAAATGAGTATTAGATAGTTATAATGGGATCAAATATGATATTATAAGTACGTAAATTATTATTCCATATAATTATATAAAATTAAATTTATTATATTGTATATTAGATCACTTTTTATGAATGAATAACTTGAGGTAAGAGATTTATGTTACAATATCATTGTTTATCAGGATTGTTTCCGAGTAAGTTTCTGTTAATGGGAATTTATGATCTAACACTCCAAAAAACTCCTGAATTTTTTTATTATCTAGAAATTTTTATAAATTATGTGTTTTAATTTTAATTTCCTCACTTTAAGAAACTTTAGAGAAGGAAATAATATTTTTAAGGAAAACCGAATTTTTTTCTCTCTTTGATTAAAAATCTTTTTTCTACTATATCCACATTTTCTAAAAAAATTAATTTTTTTATTAATGTAAATTGAATATTTAAAATTTTATTTTACCTTTAACATCTTGGTTAAAGATATAATAAATCACTTCCATGTTTCTTAATATAGTTATATTCATTATAAAAATATTAAGTAATTTTTAAATCAAAAAGTAAGTAGTTTTAATTAATTACTTTTATGATAAGTTTTTATTTTAAATATTATTTTATAAATTTTATAATTTAAATTATAAAAAACAAATTTTATTTTTAAATAATCAGATCCAAAATTACTTTGGGATAAATTTTGAAATTTTTTAAAAAATGTGTATTTTTTCATGAATAGTTAAAAATACCGATTTTTTTTAAAACGCATTTATTTTCAATATAATAAGTAATTTAAAAGTAACATTATGTTTTTAATATTATTTAAAGTAACATAATTATTAATTGGGTATATTTATTCAACATAAATTATTTTTAATTAGCTTTATATTTCATTTTAATATAAGTTAGTTTTTGTATAAAAACATAATTTCTCTAAATAGAGTTTCAAATTCATAATGTTTATCCATTTTAATTAATTAATATAATAACTAATTGTTTATTTTACAAATTAAATCTTGATATTAAATATCAATAAATTTTAATTTGGATTTATATAATGATTATTATTACTCGTAGAGTTAATTTAAAATCCACTTTTTTCATAAAAAATAATCTTCTTGAAAATGAACATTAAAATTACACAACTAATTACCATAAAGAAGTCATGACCATTCTAAAATTTAGTGGAATCTATTTTAAATATGGTATCGATAGAAACTTGATTTTTCAAAACCATAAATTATCAAACCAATGGAAATACTAGATTTTCATATCAAGGAGGGGATACCATGAACATTATATCTTCTTTATCTCGACATCAACACCAAACATGGATTAATAAATTTGATTAATAATAACAAAATTACACCTAAACCATAAAAATATAAATCCTTTTCATGGTTTCAAAAATTATTTCAAACCAAACTTTCAATTTGTTTCACCTTCATTCAAATTTCATTAAATTAATCAAACTAGTCTGATTCTTTACCGCGTTCTTCAATTTAAATAAAAAAAATATTTTTAAAAACTAAATAAACTAATCCATTACCTTTATGGGTTCAACTTTGAACTTCTTAATACTATATTTCAATTAATTGAGTAACATGGTTTTAGTTTTTTTAAAATTTTTATTTTTTTTATACACGATTGAAATTAACAATGCCATTTGGGCCTATCAAAACGTGGCACTATTATTGAATATGGTTTATTTTTAGTCTTTAGGTTTTTAATTTTAATTTTAATTTTTTTTTTTTATTTCAATTCAACTATTTACATTGGGTATTTTGTTTTTCAATTTTATTATTTATATCATTAATGAAAAAATAAAACATTCTATCAAAGATAAAATACATTATTGAGTCCACCCAGTATTTTGAACCAAGCCCATAGATTAAATTCACTATAACCATGGCAGGATCTATGAAAAACCAACCTCATGGTTCCCTTCAAAGACATACAAGACTACAAATTCTCGTCTACAATGGGTGTCCATTGAATAAAATACTACAAACAAGCATCATAGTGCCCCTAATTGCTACAAACCACTTTGAGATCAACCGTGTAATAATTTTGATGATCTCAAACATCATTAAATTTACCAGGATATCACATAAATATCCAAACACATATCTAATAAGATTCCTAGAACACTGTGACATATCCCAATTCTATAATGTTTCATGTGATTTGGTAAGAATCCATATGATTTTATTTTCATTTTTTGATAGATCTCCGGATTGGATCAAAATAATGGGATAAGCTAATCCACAGTGTTCTTACCCACTTCCTTCCACCTTCCTAATTAATTTAAATATAGGTAAACATTGTAAATTTCTACCAATTTGAGGATAAATCACTATAATATTTATCTGAATGTTTTAAAGATTTGACTCATAAATTACCAAATCATGGTATAGAGCAATGGATTCTAATACAAAAATTTTATAGGGGTTTATCAATAAGAAATGGGTAAATTATAGATGTTTCAGTGGTAGGATCGTTGATAAAGAAGTCTCCTGAATTTTTCTACAACTTGTTGGATGAAATGGTGAGAGTTATTTTCTAGTATTAATGATAAGGAATGAAATGAAAAGGTTTTAATGCAATCAAAAACAATAAATATATGGTGGTACAGTTGGAATCATTACACAGAAAGTTGGAAATAATGACTGGACAATAAAAACCCCCCAAGATGCATATATAGAATATGAAAATCATACTGATTATAATCATGTTAATCAATTTTATGGTTGGAGGCCTCAAAAACAAAAAAGAAAAAGGATATAAACATAGGGTACAAGGGTACAACAAAAATTACCCCAAGGGCCCACATTGACAATATAGATTCAAACATTAGAAGAAACACCGACTACATTCATGACTAAAATCGGGGTTGTACTCAAAGAAATTAAAGAAAAATAAATGAACCAAAAAGCTGAATCGATGAATGTTGATCATCAATTTGGAAAAATTATGATCATCTCCGAAATAGTCCCAGAAGAGTACGAACATAAATCCCTAATATAAACCCATGTGATTATTTAAAAGATTCGCTACATAGAAGTGGTATGAAGGTTCAAATAAGTGGTCTAGAATTTACAAGACAACAAAAAGTTGAAGAAAGTGAAAAATAATTTTAAAATTCAATGGAATGAGTAGATTAATAATAAGAAGAATAACAACCATAGTACAATCGAAGAATTTTATTTCTAGATAAAATGGAACTACTAAAAAATGATACACAGAAATGTAAGTTTTTTTTAAACATTAACAAAATAAATATTGATTTTGTATGAGCTCTCGTGAATATTCTGACATATGAAAAATTCATGAAAGATATGGTAACAAAAAAGAATAAGTAGGAAGATATTGGAAACATTACACTCACAATGGATTATTCATCTATGGTATCTAAATATATACATAAGAATCAATTTGATCTAGGTAGATTTTAGATTCTCATCTTTATCGGAGCTAACAAATGTAGAAAATAATTTCTTGAATTAGGTGTGATTGTCAATATCATGTCATACATGAATGTTAAGAGTTAGGTACTAGAAATATGAATGCCCATGGAAGTCTTTTTTTTCTATTAGTTGATTCCACAGTGATTTCACCAATAGGATTGATTGAGTACATTTCTATTAGTGTGGAATATTTTATCTTACCTATTGACTTCTTAGTTCTGTATATGAAAGAGGAATGAGATAAACTCATTATAAGGAGAAAATTCTTATCCAATGAACATGATTTGATCATTTTATAAATTTTAGAACTCTATATGAGTGTTGGATGTGATAAATTATGTTTGAAAATCCACTAGGAAATTAATAACTTCAATGTGATAGTGGAAAATGATTTTGAAATACAAAAAACACCAGATGTAAAGGATTTTGCCGAGAGTAAAGAGTTTCAAAATTTGGATACTATTGTGAAATAGGATGATCAAGAGAATAAGAAAGAGAAAATGGGGACCAAAATTGATGGCATTATAAGAGAGATAGACTCCAACACATTTGATAAAGGATAACAAGCATGGATTGTACAGGAATTTCCATTTAGTTCATATGGATTTTGGAATAAATGATGGATCATCCCATTAGACATCAATCATGTACTACCATCAAGAAGAATTAAACTATTTATAGGCGAGGGATAAACACTGACCTATGTGGATTGGACACAATTGAGAACATTTATAGACCCCAACTAGGTATAAAAGTTTCAATCATCTTTCAAGTGATATAAATCTAAATGGGTTAAGGTAGAGTCAATGATGGTAAAAAAATCCCTTCTCAGAGGCAACCCAAGTTTTTATTATTATTTTTTTAGGTTATAATTTTATCTCTTCAAATATTTCAGAAATCATTGATAATGGAATTTAGATTCACTGGTTTATTTTTAATTTTTAAAAAAATCAAGACCAAGACTATATGAAAGTAACAGGAAGCATAAAAAGATGATGTAGGAATTACAGGTCCGGAATTAAGAGAAAGAATGTATAGTACAGAAAACATAAATATAAAGTTCAAAATGGGGGTAATATTTTAAATTAATAATTTCTATACTATATTCCCCACATTCCACTATTTTAGAGATTTAACAACATATTACATACCCTTCATTTGATTATTTCATTAATTAATCGAACTTGGAGACATAAAATTTCCAAGGATAAATATCATTCCTTGAATTTTATTTTTTTTCTATAAAATTGATTTATAATAATTTGAAAGACAATTATTAGTGATAATCGTGTGGATTAGGATTTGTAAAATTGGGATTTAAGGGATCATGTTGATCATTGTAGATGGGTTTTTTAGATTTGGTAATGCTTTGAATTTCTAATATTTTGAATAATTAATTCAATTATTCGTATAAAATTCCATGATTAGTTTTCTCAACCATTCATCTCATTTCCCATGAAATCATTTGAGACAATATTTCCTATTTATTCTATAGTATATTTCTTTTTAAACATGATTATTCTCTCTTTAAGAACATTCTTTTGATCTTATCAAAACAATTATAGAACAGAATCACTTTTAATATTATTATGGTATCTTTTGTAATCCCTTATATTCAGAACCACCTTAAATTAATCCATTTTAAAGCCCATAGAATCCTTGAAAAACCTTTCTAGAGAAGACTCACGTTACGAGACCATATTATCCTTTACTACATTCCTCTAAATATTTTTCTTGATTATCAAAAATTAGATTGTATGAGATGGTGAATGGGAGAAGGGGTGCATATTTTATAATGAATATGTGTGGGGGTGGGGGTTCATGAGGTCTGGGGAATGAAGATTCATGGTATTTATTTAAAACTCTATTTTAAAAAATAAATTAAATAAAAAAATCATGTTGTGTCTAGGGAAGTTAATAAATCACCATTGTTTGACCGGTGATCTTATTATATCTATTAAAAGTAATGTTGTAAGGTGATCATTTGGGGTTGAGTAGTGGCTATGAGGTTTATCCCATCAAAGGTTTCTAAAAATAATAGAAATATATATATAATAATAATGCATGGTGTTTTATTTATTATATGTTATCTCTTTATGATCCAAATTGGAGATACTAAGGAAGGGAAGACATTAAATGAGATATTTTCAATTAGTAAGAAAATTAATTTAGCGACAAACATCCTTTTGAGCCATATTTTATTTACAAAATTTACCAACATTCCCTAATCCCCAGAGTTATTTTTCCTAAATGGTTAATCCCTCATGATTATTTGTGATTTTTTCTCTACATGGTGGATATGTTATATTCCTTTCAAGCCTATCGCAATGGACATTTTCTTGATGTATGTGTAACAACCTAGAAATTTAAAACTTAGTTATATTTAAAAAATGGATTTATTTATTATTTAAACCAACTAATAATACTTTTACACCGATTTTCATTGAAAATAATAATTAAAATTAATTGTTTTAATTAATTTAATGTTAATTATAACATTTATTAATATATGTATACAAAATATTATTATTATTACTATATTTATAATAAATGAATATGTATATATATATATATATATTATAAACCACACTTTATATATATATATCATAAAAACGAATTTTATAAATCTATATATATACATTAAAAAAACACAAATTGTGTTCTAAAAAAAGATGTTCATATATATATATTTTTTGGAATAAAATATAATAATCACAATCATTATATGATATGGAAAAAGAAAAAAAGTAAGATACATGATATAACATGTTTACTTTTTTAAAAAAAGATGTAAACTATTTAAAACATATATAATATAATAATATATTATTATTAATGACTAACCATTTAATATAATAATATGTTAATATAAATGACTATAGATATAAGAGATAAAAAATGACATGGTAGAAAAAAAGAAGTGGTATTGACTACAAAATGGAAAAAATGTGATTTAAAAAAAATATGTATATGTATATGCTTTTAGATATTTAATATTATTATTTTCTTTTAATTATATATACTTGTTTTGTTTCCTTTTTAATATATATATATATATATATATGTTCTAAATATATATACATATTGTCTTTCTTTTTTTATCATATTTATGTGTGTTTCAAAATAAAAATAAAAATTTAAAACGTTTAATAAATATATAATGTTTTTGTTTATAACATTTAATATATATATATACATATATATTATAAAATATTTAATACATATATAGTGTTATTATATATATATATATTATTTTATTTACTTTTGTAATATATATATATATATAACATTTTTTTAAACGTGATGATTGTAAAAAAACCAAATTTAAGAATACCAAAATGAGAAAGAAGTAAAAAAAACGTTAGGTGAGAAAACGTAAGAAAACTTTAAATGCTTTAAAAAACAAAACAGTGAAATGTGATTTCAAATATAATAATATAATAGTAAAATGAAAATATGGAAAAGTGAGTTGATTCAAAATAATTTATAAATATAATTTTATAATTATTTAATAGATTTGTATAAAACAATAAATCAATGTAGACCTGTG
The DNA here is from genome assembly GCA_963277665.1 of Viscum album. NCBI lineage: Eukaryota > Viridiplantae > Streptophyta > Magnoliopsida > Santalales > Viscaceae > Viscum > Viscum album. The sequence goes on along the minus strand of OY728159.1, from coordinate 829,529,680 downwards.
GGTTTGGGTCTTTGGTTAGTCGTGTTTAGATAAAAATAATAATATTAAAAAGAATACTCATCTTCTTTGAGAATATTAATCCACTAATTTTTTAATATAAATATAAGCCAGGGAGAAATCCTCTTCCATGGATATAGGCATGAAGCAAAAAACTATCTTTGGTTCATGTTCGTGAGTATGCAGATGCCTTCCATCACCCTTCAAGTTTCTCTAAAAGGTAAGGTAATTTTATTTATTTATTTCAATATACACTCTCTCTTTTCTGGATTTCAAGATATAATCTCTATTATATGGTTTTGCATTAAGTGAAATTTATTTATTTATTTCAAGTTATACTCTATTTTCTGGTTTTGTGGAAGGGTGGAAATTAATTGAATTTATTTATTTATCTCAAGTTATAATCTATTTTCTGGTTTTGTGGAAGGGTGGAAATTATATTTTTCAATTATGGGTTTTCATTTCAAATGAGTTCAATTTTTTTTCAAAGTTGTGTTTTACACTGCATATGCCCACAACTCTGATTTCTCTTGCATTTTCTGTTTGATACTATGCATTCTATCAAGGTTTTTAAAACAATTTCATATTAATTTTTCCAATGAATAATTTCATTTATCAATGTCCTGCAACACCATATGTAATAAATCTACGAGGATAGTGATGTATATTCAATGCCGATAAGCATGTATATATATATATTTATTTATATATATATTATATACATATGGATTAAATGGTTATTCTTATGTTTATAGTTTTATTAATAGTTTATCATCATGTTTCTAAAAAATGTGTATAGCATATCATCATGTTTTGTTAACATTATGGACGTAGCATCTGAATATAAACATGGTCATGCGATTCTGCACATCATCGACACTCGTTTCATTATAATATACTCATGGTTTCAATTTTATAATTTAATTAAAAAATAACAAGTACTTGTATATTATTGAAATTATATTATTTAATATGTTCCCTTTTCCAATTTGTAATATTAAAAAGTTTTATTTTCCATGCAAAGCCTATGTGGTAGAAGTTTTGGTTGTAACCAAACATGCAAGTGATGAAATGGATGTTCATGCATTTTATGTATAGAGATATACATATATATATGTATATATATGTATATATATCATTATGAAAGTGAATTTTAAAGCAACGACATGTTTTCAAAATAGAAAACTCCAGTGAAAATATATACGTAAGTAAATCAAGCTTAAAATGTTTTAGAAAACTCGGCGCTTGACCATTGTAAACAGGAAGGAATTGGGGAGTGAACCCATCCTTCACTGAGTGGGTTGTCCCAGACAACCATCAACGATTCAAGTGACCTCATCATGATTTTTTGTTTTTAGAAGCTTGCGTTTTGCTTTCCCAAAAACACTAGATTATTTTCATGCAATTTTGAATGTAATTATTTTATAAAATGATATAGTAAGTAATTTAAAACTATGTTTTAAAAATGATATTTCATAAAAGTATTTTAAAAAATAATGTTTTAGAAAGGATTTATCGAAGGTTTTAAAACCCTTTACTGAGCATATTTTGTGCTCACTCCTCGTTTTAAATATTTTTATAGGTCTAGCGGAGTTTTCTGAAAGTGGTCGCTTCGCTTATGGAGTTAGCGCTAGTCACATCTTTTGTTTGCTTTGTTTTTATATTATTGCAACTCTAATAAATTGTAAGTTTGTATATATTCTTTAGAACCTAGACCGGTAAAAGGTCCTCTGCTATATAAGGATTAAGGTTGGGTCCATATAATTGGTATCAGAGGAACGGTCTAGTTAACATTGGAGATTATATGTCTTCGTCTAAGTAATAGAGTTTAGAAGTCTAGCAGTCTTAGTTTTTATAATTCTGAAGACGGGAATTCAAAATTATTTTTAGTCCGATGAAACGAATTTCGAGGACACAATTATTTTTAAGGGGGAAATAATGTAACAACCCAAAAATTTAAAACTTAGTTTTATTTAAAAATATGGATTTATTTTTTATTTAAACAAACTAATAATATTTTTACACCAATTTTTATTGAAAATAATAATTAAAATTAAGTTTTTTAATCAATTTAATGTTAATTATAACATTTATTAATATATGTATACAAAATATTATTATTATTATTGTCTTTATAATAAAGGAATATGTATATATATATATATTATAAAGCACACTTTATATATATGTCTTAAAAAACAAATTTTATAAATATATATATATACATTTAAAAAAAATGCCACATGTGTTGTAAAAAAAATATTTTCATATATATATATATATTGGAATATAATATAATAAACACAATCATTACATGATATGGAAAAAGAAAAAAAAGTAAGATACATGATATAATATGTTGACTTTTTAAAAAAATATGTAAACTATTTAAAACATATATAATATAATAATATATTATTATTAATGACTAACCATTTAATATAATAATATGTTAATATAAATGATTATGGATATAAGAGATAAAAAAATGATGTGGTAGAAAAAAAGAAGTGGTATTGACTACAAAATGGAAAAACGTGATTTAAAAAAATATGTATATGTATATGCTTTTAGATATTTTATATTATCATTTTCTTTTAATTATATATACATGTTTTGATTCCTTTTTATTATATATATATATATTTATAGTTATATGTTCTAAATATATATACATATTATCTTTCTTTTTTTATCATATATATGTGTTTTTCAAAATAAAAAGAAGATTTTAAAATGTTTAATAAATATATAATGTATTTGTATATAACATTTAATATATATAAATATATATACATATATATTGTAAAATTTTTAATACATATATAGCATTAATATATATATATATATATATATTATATTATTTACTTTTGTAATATATATATATATAACGTTTTTTTAAATGTGATGATTGTAAAAAAACCAAATTTGAGAATACAAAACTGAGAAAGAAGTCAAAAAAACGTTAGGTGGGAAAAAGTAATAAAAATTTAAATGCTTTAAAAAAACAAAATAATGAAATGTGATTTCAAATATAATAATATAATAGTAAAATGAAAATGTGGAAATCTGATTTGATTCTTTATAATTGATAAATATAATATTATAATTATTTAATAGATTTTCTATAAATAATAAATCAATGTAGACCTGTGCGTTTGGGTCTTTGGTTAGTTGTGTTTAGATAAAAATAATAATATTAAAAAAACACTCATCTTCTTTGAGAATCTTAAACCACCAATTTTGTTATATAAATATAAGCCATGGAAAACTCCTCTTCCATGGATTTAAGGCATGAAGCAAAAAAAACTATCTTTGGTTCATGTTCGTGAGTATGCAGATGCCTTCCATCACCCTTCAGGTTTCTCTAAAAGGTAAGGGATTTTTATTTATTTATTTCAAGATATACTCTCTATTTTTTGGATTTCAAGATATAATCTCTATCTTATGGTTTTGTGTTAAGGGAAATTTATTTATTTATGTCAAGTTATACTCAATTTTCTGGTTTTGTGGAAGGGTGGAAATTAATTGAATTTATTTATTTATCTCAAGTTATACTCTATTTTCTGGTTTTGTGGAAGGGTGAAAATTATATTTTTCAATAATGGGTTTTCATTTCAAATGGGTTCAATTTTTTTCAAAGTTGAGTTTTGAAATTCATATGCCTACAACTCTGATTTCTCTTGCATTTTCTGTTTGATACTATGCATTCTATCAATGTTTTTAATACAATTTCATATTAATTCTTCCAATGAATCATTTCATTTATCAATGTCCTGCAACACCATATGTAATAAATCTGTGAGGATAGTGATGTAAATTCCACACCGATAAGCATGTGTATATATATATATATATATTTATATATTATATACATATGGATGAAATAGTTATTCTCTTGTCTATAATTTTATTGATAGTTTATCATCATGTTTCTAAAAAATGGGCATATCATATCATCACGTTTTGTTAACATTATGGACGCCGCATCTGCATATAAACATGGTCATGCGATTATGCACATCATCAACACTCGTTTCATTATAATAAACTCATGGTTTTAATTTTATGGTGTAATTCCAAAATAACAAGTACATATATATTATTGAAAGTATATTATTTAATATGCTCCCTTTTCCAATTTGTAATATTAAAAAGTTTGATAGTCCATGAAAAGCCTATGTGGTAGAATTTTTTGTTATAACCAAACATGCAAGTGATGCAATGGATGTTCATTCATTTTATGTATATAGATATACATACATATATATATATATATATATATATATATATCATTATGAAAGTGAATTTTAAAGCAACGACATGTTTTCAAAATAGAAAACTCCCGTGAAAATATATACGTAAGTAAAGCAAGCTTAAAATGTTTTGGAAAATTCGGCGCTTGACTGTTGTAAACAGGAAGGAATTGGGGACTGAACCCATCCTTTGCTAAGTGGGTAGGCCCAGAAATCCTTCAACAATTCCAACATGATGTTTTGTTTTTATAAGCTTGCTTATTTCTTTCACAAAAACATTGGATTATTTTCATGCAATTTTGAACATAATTATTTTATAAAATGACATAGTAAGTAATTTTCAACTATGTTTTAAAAATGATATTTCTTGAAAATATTTTCAAAAATATTGTTTTATAAACGATTTATCGAAGGTTTTAAAACCCCTTACTGAGCAAATTTTGTGCTCACCCCTCGTTTTAAATATTTGTACAGGTCTAGAGGAGTTTTATGAAGGTGTTTGCTTCGCTTATGGAGTTAGCGTATGTCGTGTCTTTTGTTTGATTTGTTTTTATATTATTGGAACTTTGATAAATTGTATGTTTGTATCAATTCTCCAGAACCTAGACTGGTAAAAGGTCATCTTCTATGTAATGATTAAGGTTGGGTCCTTATAGTATGTGTATAACTATATTCATTCATACCATGATAATGGGTGGAAATGTTCACATGAGGAAAATTAAAAATGGTATTCATATTAACAATTAATTATAAAATTAAAATAGATGAATAAAAAGGCTTATATATTTCAGAAGAGGAAAAGTAAAGTACATGGTTGATTTGTATTCTTTAAAAAATAAGTTATTGAAAAATGTTCTATTTGTGATGCTCAATCATTTAAATTTACATTTGATCAATTTTTTTCATTCAAATTAAATTTAATGTATGGTAGAGTATGTGTCCATTATAGTATGTTGTGATTCAATCCTTGATGAAAAGTATGAATTCATGTGTGGGGGTTGATGAATTCATTTTTTTACATTTTTTATAATGAAATGAATTTATTCTGAGGAGTGTATTGTTAATTTATGACTATAAACTTGGTGTTTTATTCACTATGGTTGGGATTATAAAAGTTATGAGAGATGTGAAAATTATGGGGAAACAATCATCAAACCCACCTAAAAGAAGGTTTTATACAAAAATTTATGATTATGGAGTACTTATAGATCACAAAACTAAACAACCAAGGAAAAATGAAGCTTTTAGAGATAAAAACTGACTTTACACTCATGTAATAATTAAACATCATGAACTAGTGTAATTCATTAACGTATTACAAGTCATCAAGTGGAGGAAATAAGCCTGCAATGAAGATGACATGTGTCACTGCATGACACATATGTGTCACGCCATGAAGAACATGAAAATGACCTAGAGAGCTTCATTTAGTAAATTAGGTACATGTTGTAAAATAGTTACACATCATATAATCACTACTTGACATGTAATGTTTGGGATGGGACAAAAACTACTAGATTCAATGCATCTTGAATTTTTGACCAATTTTAAGACCTATAAACCACTTATGACCACCTTTTGACCCTTTTTTAATGCCATTAATTACTTCACGAGCCTATATGGAGTCTACAAATATATTTCTAGATAAGTGCTATTAGAGATATCCCAGAGACCAAAATCATAGAGCAGGGAGTTGCACTATACAGGGTCCTCACGAGTTTCATCTCCATATTCATTATGAATTTTTCTTTCTTTCTTATTCCCTCTTATTATCCCATCTCTAGGATAAGGTGGTAAACCGACTTTGTTATAAGGTTAAGTATTATAAGGGGGAAGGTGTTATTAGATTTATTCCCTTTTATTTATTCAAATATTTGGACTGTCCATGTTTTTTCAATCAATTCCCAATCCCTTTATTTTACTTTTATCCTGACCATTGGTAATTGAATATGAAAGTAACATTAAAATTATGTAAAAGTTTACCCTAAAAGAGGAATAAATATTTTCAAATTTAGGGGAATCAGTTTTATATATGGTATTAAGAAAATCTTTATTCACTGAAATCATAAATTACAAGAATAAGGGAAATAGGGGATTATCAATTAAAAGAGGGGATACCGTGAAAATTGATCTCCCTCATCTCGAATCTGGAACAAAACTTGAATTAATAGATTTTTTTATAAAAAACAAATTTCAATTGATACTCAAAAAGATAAAACACTTCAACACTTTCAAATATGATTTCAAACTAAAAAATAAATATATTTTAACATTATTTTTCTTTCTTCAATTTAATCAAACCAATCTGATTCTTCCCCTCTTTCTTCAATTTAAATAAATTGAATCTTTTGAAAACATAAATAAACTAATTAAATATCTATTTAGGTTTTACCTTTAAATTTCTTAATACAACATTTTTAATAATTGAGTAGCATAGTTCTTAGTTTCATAAATTTTATATTTTTATAAGACCTGTAGTGAATTAACGATACTCTTTGGTCCTATAACATATGTATGATTTTCCTTATTCAATAGATGGTAAAAAATTATATATCTATTAAATTCATCAGTTAAAGATGTATATCTCATGAAATTAAGCATTATAATGGCTAGTGAACCCAGTTCAATAAGTGACATTGTCTACTATGATAGTATTGGGAGTGGACATTTACTATGGAAATGATGGAATGCGGATTGAACCAAATACACTATGATAGTCTTGGATTGATACTTGGAAAATGAAATTATTTTCTATGATTATTTTTATTCCAAAAACTTATTTATTGTGATATTATTATTCTCTCATGGATCATGTTATTTGATCCTTTTATGATTCGTGTCTTATGAACTGCTAAGATTTATTCCAAGACTCAATATTTTTATATATGATATATAGGGTATGGTTTTAAAATTTTAAGATCATGTTTTCATACCCTTATTATTATGTTATATTTAAATGATCATTATAATATCCCTTATTTAAACATACTAGGAATCTATGCTCATCCTTTCTTACGTTTCCATTCCACGGGTTATGAAGATAGGTTATAAGCATTCTTTGTCTAAAATGGTGATAGTTATGAAGTAATTAATGGGTGATAATGTATATATTTTTTGAATGATTTTTTATGTATCTATGTTTTCATATATACTAAACCTATATGATTCTAAAATGTCTTGTAATGTTATGTAATGAATATCCAAATATTAAGATACAATATCTATGAAATAAAAGAATGGGTCCCTATATAAATCTTCTATAAAACCTTATTTTGTAGTACATTCTCTCATAAATCTAAAATTTGACCCATATTTTATTTATAAGATAGATTCTTCAATAATTTTTTCACTTTTGGGATAAAAACATGAGATGAATCTAGTATATATTTCTTTAATAATGAAACATGAAACAAAACATACAATATACATAAACATTGAGGTAAGGCTACTTGGTAAGTAACTGGTCCAACATTATCGAGAATTTTATAATGACCAATGAATAATGGGCTTGAACTTCCTTTCAGAAAAAAATGAATTATGTTTTTCCAAGGAGATAATTTAATAAAAAAATTCTCCTACTTCCAATGGGATAATTTCCTTTGGTTATATACAAAACTTTTTTAATTTCTATGAGCTTCCCTCTTATGTTATTGAATAATATCTACCTTCTCAACCATCTCTTATAAAAAAAATAAAATCCCAAAAACATCCTTTAACTAAAATCATCCTAACTTGATGGAGTTTGACACCACATTCCATATAACTCCTCAAAAGGTTCCATTTACATACTAGAAAGAACATTTTTATTATAAGAAAAAACATCTATTAAAATATTATGATCCCGACATCCTTGATAATTTAACGAGAAATATTAAAGAATTTCATACAAAGTATAATTAATTATATTAAACTATAAATCATATTTATAAATAAAATCTGTATTGAAATTTAAATCTGGTATCATGATCAGATACTGTAACACCTCAAGTTTTTATCAATTATTTTTTCGGTTAAATTAAAATTATTTGATAGCTTGCATTGCAAGCTAAACCAAGTTAAGATTATTTTAAATGAAACACCAAGTTAATATTTCACTATAAAAAATACCAAGGATATATTTTGTTATATATAACCCTAATATTATCTTTCATTACATGAAACACTAACTTTTTCTTCTATTACACACAGTTCCATCTTCCTTTGATAGCTTATCTTACATACAAGGCTAAGATTTACCGAACTATAATATAATATTAATATTATCATTAAAATATTATTATAATTATCACATAGCTATTAGAATGAAATTTATGAATAATATGAACTATAATATGAAAATATTTTTTTAAATATATATATAAAATGAATTCATTAGTGAAATTTTAATTATAAATGAAAATAAACAACTTATAAATAAAAAGATATATTTTTCTAGAGAATTATTTTTTTGCACACAAGTGTGTTTTATATCATTAAATTAAAACAACCACTTTTGATTAATAATTTTAATTGTATATATATTATATATTCTATAAAATATTCAAAACCTTTCTTTTTTGTTTTCTAGACAATATATGAGAAGAAATCTGGTGTTACACAAAAAATATCTATTTATCAAAAAGGTAGTTTTACTACCTTTTAATGGAAAACTTATTTTAAATATAAATTTAAGAAAATTATAAATTATATTTCAAAAAATAAAATTAATTTTTGAAATAATAAGTTTAAAATCATCTTTGGTTGAAAATGATATATTTTTCTGATAAGTTTCTTTTTTGATGAATAGTGAGAAATACTGAATTTTAATTGAAAACTAATTTTTAGATTAATTTATTAATATAGTTAAAATATATTTTAAATTGTGTTTAAAGTAAAATAAATAACATTATACATCTATTAATCTAATTTAGTCTATTGTAATCAATTTTACATTTAAATGGGATTTAAAAACATTTCACACTTTTGAACTTTTTCACTTTTTCACTTTAAAAACTCGTTGTCTCATCCCGTCTGAGGAATTAAATTTAAATAAACTTCGTACACTTATGTTATTATAATTTGGAAAAAAGGATTCAATGTTTTCAATTATTATAATTTATAATGTCTAATAATTCCATATTAATTTTGTTACCAAAATTATTAGTGAAAATAGCTAAAATAAATCAGAGTGATTAAGAGGAAAATGATTTTACTAATGGACAAAACATTAAACATAATGGTAAAATGACCTATAAACTCATAATAAACCAATTTTATGGAAATATTTACACCATATATCCTATTTTGTAGAAAAAAAATTGTTACTGGAGGCACAGTATTCAAGGGAGACCTCCTAATATTGTTTACCTTTTCTAATTTACAAGAATGTCACTCCTCCTACATTATAAAAGGGAACTCACCCCCATCACATATTCACACCTCTCATGAAATTTTTATCATAAAAAACCTATAAAATGTATTCCCAGCTTCAATAAATTCATCCTATAATACTTAATTGGTTAATAAATCAAACCAAGGAAGTTCTATGGTGAAAACCAAAAGGAGATACCCAAATAAGATGTAATATTAATCAACACATGTTTTTCTTTTATTTCATCCTCAAAACACATAAATTATATTTATATATTGATTATATAATATCCTAGTTATATTAAATATAATTATATTCTGTTATGTTATGTTTATTACCTACACCTTCCCACACTTCTATTAAATGGGATACACAATCATCTTTCTTGTGTACGACAGACTACCACCTCACAAACTGATGTCGTTCATTCATCCATTTCCTCTTTTGAAGGTTGAAAATAATGATGGATTTATAGTTTATATATTATATATATATATTATAATTATGATTTTATTAAGCTTCTTAAATTTTTATATAATACATAACTTCATGCTTTCCATTTTTTGGGAATACAGTAATGTCATTCGTGTGTACGTGTGACTACCGACTCACGAAGCGATGTGATTTATTCACACATTACATGGAATTTATTAAGAATTGTTTTAATATAAATATGTGATACATATGAAAGAATAACTCTAATAATATTAAAATATATACATATATACACACACACACACACACACACATATATATATATCATTTACTTTTCTTTCTTTTGATATAGTATGAAAATGAAAACAATGTTCATGAGTACGTATGACTTACCGTCTCCATGAACGGTGTATTTAATTTCCTATTTATATCATTTATATATTTTTATAAATAAATATATAATGAATTTATATTAAATTTATATCATTTTTAAATTCTATAAATGATTAAATTATGATCAATGTAAAGCAACCACAAATAACAAGTCAAAATATATACGAAAAGTAAAGTTGTTATTACCCAAAACATAACAATAACATGAAATTATTAATAAATGGGTAATATAAAGTCAAATAAAATAATATATTGTAATATATATATGAATATGTTTATTTAGAAGATTATTAATAAACTTACATTTATTATATGGGGTTTTTGAACAAGTATGGAAGAAGTCAAGACTTAAGGTAATGAGATTTCTTCTCTTGCTTTTATTTTTCCAAGACTTATTCCATATTCACCACTCATTTATTTTTTGTGGTGTATATAATACCCTGTGAAATGTAATATCATGAATTTAATTTATATAATTAAATTCTATGTTTCAGTTTATTTTATTCTTTCACAAATCTCACTATTCAAAAGTTACTTAAGTAGTAAAAGATTTTCACCACAGTTTTATTTTCTATGAGACACAAGCCATGTTCACAACCTATTTCTTGTATGTGGTGTGTATAATAGACTTAGATGTATTTTATTACTATTATCTTGATATTTATTTATATTTAACTATCTATTTTAGTGTCTTTATTTCACGGGGTTTATGGTTCAATAATAATCAAATCAGTAATTGATTTTTGACTTGATTTTCCTTCTTTGAGACACGTGTTATATTATGGAAAAATATTCTTTTATGAGATGTGTATACAACCCCCATTGACATGTTATATCATGAATAGACTTATATTAATGATATTTTAATGTTTATTTAATGTTATTATTTCATACGGATTGTGATTCAATATCACTAAAGTGGTAAAAATATATTTTTACAATCTCATCGATTATCAGTACTATTTAAGATTATACTTCCATTGATCAAATATTATGATCCTCTCTCAAATAATCATCAAAAAGTTTATTATCATATGGTTATTAAAATCATCAATTAATTGTAACATTTTTTTATCTTTGATGCTTAATATAATTTTTAAATTGTTTTTATAAAAATTTGACCTTATATCTCTCTTTTGTTGGGATTTTGTATTATTAAAAAACCTTGTATTCTAAATATTTGTTCAAATATGTTTTTAAAATATTATTTTAATCTCATTTTAAATGAAAAATATTTTTATTTTATTTTTATTTTTTTACAAAGTGTTTAAAATGGTTTTAAAATATTCATTTATAGGTTTTCAAGGTTATTTTCAAATAACAAAGTTTATAAAAATTTATTTTGATTTAAAAAGGTTTTTTTCCAAAAAAATGTAGTTTATTTTACGCAGGAAATATTTTTAAATGATCGTCAAATATTACCTAATATTTTTTCAAAATGGTTTTTAAAAAATGGATGTTGAAATTTTTTTATGTTTTAAAAATAGTGATTTTTAAAGAATGGTAATTGTCTTTAATAAATGCTCCAAGTTATATTTCAAAATCCTTTTCCATATAAGATTGAATCCTATGATATTTTATATTCTTTAATGGGGATATGATCTAAGTAAATGATTCTTGTTTTTTTAATGGGTTTTTAATGGTTTTTTTAAGATGAAAAGATTTTCATGAAACCAGTTTCTTTTCCAAGGGCTATACCATGTTAAAATTATTATAAAATAAGATTATTTTCATGGGATTTTCAATGATTAAATGATTATAAAACCTATATATTTCCCATAGGTTATGATGTGATGTATTGTTTATGATAACCATTTCATTTCATAAGATGTGATATAATAATTTTTTTCTCTCTTTTACCCACATATGTATTATTTTATTATGTGATGGGTGGGACCTATATCTACCTCAAATGAATTAAAAAATGCTAAATTTTCTATGTGATCAAAGGGTACCTGGGTGGTCATCCCAATACCAAAATAAGAGGGTATATGGGATTTCTTCCCAAAACTGCGACAATAGAGTACACGGGAGGTCATCCCAATCTCAGAACAAGAGCATACATGGGAGGTCATCCCAATATGGAAAAAAGAGGGTACATGGGATGTGATCATATGCCTGAAATAAGAGGGTAAAAAGGAGTTCATACCAAGCCCAAATAAGTTACATAGTTTATTATCTAAATAATAACATGTTATGAATTTTTTGGTTGGTATCCTTGACATAATATTGTCTAAGCATATTTTTATGCTATAAATTCCATGTCTTATTCTATTTTTATTATCACATGGTTCATTTTCTTTGATTCTATTATGTATCATGTCTTATTAACCATGTATATTTATTCCATGACTCATGATTGTGATCTTTGATATGCACGGTATGGTTTTCGATGTTTATTTTCAATTTCTCATACCCTTATATTCATTTTATTCTTTTGTATCTCCTCAATTTATCCTTATTGAGTATCTGAGATCACCCATATTTTTGTTTCCTTTCCACTATCTATGAAGAATGGTTTTTAAGTAGGATTACTAAATTGAAAGATATTTTTCAGAAACATTGAGGATCATTCAACAAGATAAAAGATTATGTTCCATGTTTCCAAAGACACTAAAAAAATTATGATCTTCAAGAATTTAATTATATAATGTTCTTAATATTCATTTGAAATGACAAAATATCCATATATGAGAAGCTTGGGTTTCTATATTTGGTTTAAAAGGAAAGGGTTAGTTATACTTTGTAAACTATGATTATAAAAATATAGTGATATGACTAGGGATATTTTTGAGGATATTTCTAGGGATGTCTCAAAGGATAAGAATAAGAATGAGTTTGAGTATAGGAATATTTATCGGAGTTTTATTGAAGGATGTAGTGATTGTTTTACTATAAATGCATCCTTTTCTGCATACTACAAGTGTATGTGTATCTAGCACATATGTTCCTAAGGGGAACAACCCCGAAAACATTGTATTTATTTATACATGACCTAGAACTGATGCTGGATAATGGGCCTTGACACACACCTGATTTGAAATTCTCTAGGAATATACTTCGGAGGTTCAAAAACTCTTTATAAACCATCATAATGGATTTAAATAGAAGATAAATATTAACCACATATGATAAAACTGTGGTTTCATAGATTATGAAATAAGGTTTCATTATTTTGACATTCTATAAGTGAGTTTTCATGATTTTGTGGTTTTATTTTATGATAAGTGTTTCTCATGATATTCTTTCAGGTTTTAGTTAGTGGTTGGAACCCAAAGAGACTATTTTGATTCTAAGTGTCAAAGAAAGTTTTCTAATGATAAATCAAATTTGATGATGACTAGACTGGATGATGGTTTGAATATTCCTAATCATTTTTCACGAAACATGATTAATAATGTATACCTTAACCAACTATCAGACTCAATAAAGTACACAAGTAAAGAGTTATCTAAGAGTTAAGGTAGTAGAGACTGTGTAGAAAATAATATTTGGTATCACATGTGTCATGAATGAGGTAATAAACACCCATGTTAATGTCTTAGAGGAACAAGAAGATATTCTGACTTTTGGAAAAGAAGGAAACAAAACCAGTAACTATAAAGGGAAAATGAAAATTTTAGGTAATTTAATTGATGGAAATATGGGTATTCATAAGTTGTTATCAATGGATGAATTCTATAAATGTGTAAATTATGGGCATTATGAAAATTGATGTCCTAAAGATAAATCTTCGGAGGAGAATCATTAAGGATGTATGATTAATGGTTATATTACTAATGATGATGAGACTACATATGACACGTGAAAGGAAATAAGTATTAAATAATAATATTATGAATCCTAGTAAATTTTTTTAGAAGGAAGTGGGATGAATAAATTATTTATGAATTTAAATGAAAAAATTTTACTATCTAAAGTTTGAAATATAAATATATTTTTCTATATATGTTTTTCATTAAGAGTCTAAAATAATATGTTGAATGGTATCGATGAACAAAAAAAAGTGATTTAAGGATGGCGTTATATTTTATAATTAAAAAAAGATAACCATTAACATGTTCTTGAGGATTAGAAAATGATGTTTTGTATAGATATAGAGATGATGGTATGGATAAATAAAATGTGATAGTATTTATAACCTCATAACTGATAAAATATATATCGAAAATGTTGTTCAGGATATTATTGATGAAATTTACTATTTTTTTGGATTTAAGGAATATATACAACAATATTATGAATAAGGAATCATACATGTTATCAATAAGGATTTTTGGTAATTCAATTTATTATCATGTTTCGAGATAATACATGATGAAGGTATTCACATGTTTGGTGTGGGACAATAAAGCGAAACTTTATGATATATGGGGGATCAATGTTAAGTTTATTTTAATAAATTTAGTGACCTTATTTCATAATATTTTTATTTTCATCTTTTAAAAGGATTAGAAGGATAACCATTTATAGAATGGATTCTGTTAAACTTATGATGATGTTTTAGAGACTAAATTGTTTTCTTACCAGATGAGGATTTATAAATTTTGTATAACATATGGTCACCATTTTGATGTGATGATAACTAAAGACATAAAAAATGACTTATTATTCTATTTATGGATCTCATAATCTGTTATTGCCATAGGAATGAAAAATTTACCTTCATTTCTTACACTAAGATTTGTAGTGAAAATTGTTTAAGGCACAAATTATGCATGAGATGTTTCTTATGAAATGGAATGAAATCAAGTAATAATACATTATAATAAAAATTCTTCAACTTTAGTAAAAGGGACTAAAAATAAAATGTTGTCTTCTTATCATTATTTTAATGATATCAAAAACCCCTTAATGCCTAATTTGGTTATGGTTTTCTTAACACTAACCTTCCATGTATCACCCACTTTCTACTGATTAGTGATCATTATAACTCTATAACTATTTAAACTTTTTGTCGATGTCCAAATCATATCCTTCTACTAATGTTTCCCCATGTGGAAACCTAGTTATGAGTTACTTTATGTATCTTTCATGTTTCTTATATCCCCTTTTTAAAGGATGTTTTAGTATTCATTTTTACAATGTGGGTTTCAATGAAATTAATTTTAAATGAACCAGATGAATTTTTAGGGAAAATTCATTTTAAGGTTGGTAGAATGTATCACCTCAAGTTTGTTTGAATTATTATTATTATTTTTAATAAATTAAAATTCATTAATGGCTTGCATTTCAAGCTATACCAAGTTAAGTTTTCTTTTAACGTAAAAAAAGTTATACTTAAACTACTTGAAACTCAAAATATAGAAATTTTTACATGCAAAAACAAAATTAGATATCATTACACACAATAGTAAGTTTTTCTTTTTTTGTACACAATTTCAACATCCTTCTACAGTTTGTGTTATATGAAAGACTAAGTTTTACCGAACTATAATATACGTTGAATATTATTATTAAAATATTATTATAGTAATAAACTAGTCTTTAGAATTTATGTTATGAACAATATTAAATAAGCTATGAAAATATGGTTTCTATGTATAAAATTAATTCTTTACTGACCAATTAATTATAAATGAAAATAAGATAATTTTAAAATAAAATAAAATCTTTTTATTAAAAACTATTTCAAAGAACATAATTTTGATTTATATTAATAAAAAATAACCCAATTAAAATTAATTATTTCAATTAAATATATGTTATATATTAAATAAAATATTTAAAATTCATCTCATGTGTTTTCTGTACAATAGATAATTATAAATCCAATTTTATTCATAAAATAAGTATTTTTCTAAAAGGTAGTTGTACCGCCTTTTAATGGAGAACGTATTATAAATATGATTTTTTATATATTTATAAATTATATGTGACAAAATAAAATTAATTTTTAAAATTGTAATGTCAAAATTAAATGAGTTTTAATTTTTTATACTTTTTTGAGAAGTTTCATTTTTTCAAGAATAGTGAGAAATATTAAATTTTAATTGAAAACATCATTTTATATAAATTTATCCATATAGTTATATTATATTTTAAAAAAAATTAAATTAAAATTAGTTAAACTTTAAATATATTAATCCAATTTATGTTTTTGGAATAAATTTCAAATCTAAATTGGATATAAAAACATTTAAAAATGTTAAAGTTTTTCTTTTCAAAAATTCATGGTCTCATCATGTTTGTGGGAATAATTTTAAATTATTTTTTTCACTTATTTTATTGGAATTATTTAATATGAATTCCACATTTTGAAAAAAAATAATTCATAATATTTAATAAGTACAATATAATTATTTTCTATAATGATTATTCAAAACAGTTAACATGAATCACGGTGATTAAGAGAAAACAAGATTACTAAGGGACTAAACGTTAAAAATAAATGGAAATAACCTATTAACTTGTAAAATCCCAATTTTCGATCAATATTTCAACTATATACCCTTTTTTATAATATGTTTCATTGTTGGAGGTACATAATGTAAGGTAAACCTCATAATAAAATTTACTTTTTGTTATTCATAAGAAGATCACTCCTACTCTACTATAAAAGGAAACTCACCCCCTCTCTTATTCACACATCTTAATACATTTGTATCATACAAATCCTATCCTAAAAAATTACCTCCATTCATCCTAGAATCTATTATTTCGGAATAATTCCAAACAATTAATTCCTTTGGTGCAAACCAAAATGGGATACTAGAAGAGGAGGTAACATTCATCAACAAACTTTTTTGTTTTATTTTTTCCTCAAACCCATTTAATTATTTTTATATCATGATTATAAAAAAATCTAAGTATCTTAAATATTTTGATATGTTTTTATGTTAATGTTATGACCTACAACTTCACACACTTACATCAAATGGTATACACAATCATCGTTCATGTTTGTGATAGACTATGGCCTCGTGAACTAGTGTCGTTCATTCTTCCATTACCATATTCAAGGTTTGGAATATTTATGTATTTATAGTATATATATTATATTTATTATATTTATGATTTTATTAAGTTTATATAATTTTTAAATAAAACATATTTTCATTCTTTTCATTTTGTAGGAATACGATGACATTGTTCGTGTGTATGGTGGACCACCGCCTCGCAAAGTAATGTGATTCATGGATGCTTTACATGGAATGTATTTAGAATGGGTTTAGTTGAAATATGTGATATAAATAAATAAAAAAATCCAAATGGAATTATAATATATTAATATATATATATATATATCATTTACATTAGTTTCATTTTATGTATATATAAAATGGAAATAACGTTCATGCTTATGTACGGTCTACCATCTCTAGGAACAGTGTATTTCATTTCCTATTACTATATTTTATAGATTATCATAAATAGAAAAATAACGAATATATATATATATATATTTATTTATATAATGGATTAAATTATATAAATTATTAAATAGTGATCAATGTAAAAGGACCAAAAATGACAAGTCAGAACAAACATGAAAAACAAATAGGTTATTACCCAAAACATAACTTTAACATTGAATTGATAATAAATGGGTAACATAAAGTAAATATAAGATCATATATGGTATTATATATAATAATATGGTTCCTTGAAATATTTATAATAATATTATATTTATTATACATGATTTTTGATTGTGTACGAATGAAGTTAAGACTTAAGGTAAGGCAATTTCAAGTCTCGCTATTATTTCTATGAGACTTATGCCATATTAATCTCTAATTTATTTTGTGTAGTGAATATACCTTCCTATGACGTGTTATATCTTGAATTTAATTTATTTAATGATATTAAAATAATATATTGATTTTATTATTCCACAGATCTCAAGATTCAAAAGTTACTCATGTAGTAAGGCAATCCAGTATCACTTTTATTTTCTGTAAGACATAAGAAATTTTCACCAATTATTTATTGTATGAGGTTTTTATACTGAACATTAATGTATTTTATGATTAATTTAGTTATAATTATTGGGATTAAAATATCATGTTTATTATCTCTACTTCATGGGGGTTATGGTTCAAAAGTAACGATACTGGTAAAGGATTTTTATCTTAATTTTCCTTCTTTGAGAAACATGTCATGTTATGTATCTATTTTATTTTATGAGGTGTTTATTCCTCTCCTTTTATATGTTATATCATTAATATCCTTCTTTTCATTATAACTTAATCTTTATTTAATGTTATATTTTGTGGGGATTATGATTCAAAGTTACCAAAGCGGTAATAACTTATTTCTATAATCTCATCGTTTACTGATATTATTTATGATTATGTTTACATTGATGAAATATTGTGATACACCCCTCAAGAACTATCCTGAAATTTATTATCTACTATATATTCATTATATCTTCCATTAATGGTACCATTTTATACTATTTTGTGTTTAAATTAATTCAGAAAGTGATTTCAATAAAATTTGACCTTATTTATTGCTTCGGTCAAGAAAATATTTTATTCAAAAACCATGTCTTATTAAAATATATATTAATTTTTTTATGTTTTTATTTAAGATAATTTTAGATAAATTTTATTTTAAAAAAAATTATGTTTTTAAAAAATTTTAAAATGGTTTTCATAGCATCATTTATAATTTATCAAGGTTATTTTAAAATAAAAAACCTTTTAAAATGTTTTATAAGTTAGAAAAAGTTTTTCTCAAAGTGAAATGTATATTTTCCTCAATAAATGTTTAAAATTATGTTTTAATATAACTTTATATGTTTTCAAATTGGTTTTCAAATTAATGTATTTTGACAATGTTTTTTGTTTTAAAAGAGTGATATTTAGTGAAAGGTTATTATCCTTGAGAAATGATCCAAGTAATATTTCAAAATAATTCTCCTTCTAAGATGACATACTTTGATATAGTTTGTGGTTTAATTGGTATTTTATCTCTATAAACCATTCTCATTCTTTCATTGAATGGGTTTTTAAGATGAAATGTTTTTAATGAAACCTGTTTCTCTTCCATAGGCTATACCATGTTAAAATGGTTATGAAACCCACTTCTTTTTGCAGGATATGCTATGATGAAATGGTTATAAGACCTATCTATTTTTTATACATTATTATAGAGATAACTTTTTATAATACCCAAATCATTTTGTTGACCTCACCTGTTTTGATAATCCCAATTATGTAGTAATATGTTTTGATAATCCCAATAATGCTTTAATATGTGTTTATAATCCTATATATATATTAAATTATTTTGACAAAAATATCAAAATGATCATTGGAATATGTTAATCAATGTTTATCTATTTTTATACATGTTTTGAAATAATACTAACTCAATCTGGATATGTTTTGCATAGAACAGATTCATATTCAAGTCACTGATACAGATCTACCAATAGAGTACGCAGCTACCGATAAGGCTAAGTACATTGGTATAGAAGTATACTGATATGGATAAGGTCACTGATATGCATAAAAGCTACCGATAGAAGAAGAGATACCGATAGAAAAAGTCTACCGGTATGTACAAGTCGACTGATTCAGACCTACTGGTACATAGTCTACTGATAAAGTAAAGGCCACTGATACATAGTTAATGATACAAGATACCGATACAAAGAGATAGACAGATAGCTACCGATATAAAGTCTACAGACAGACAGCTACAACTAAAAAGTCTATCGATACAAGAATGCTACCAGTACAAGAGATCTACCAATAGACAGAGTTGTCGATATATAGAGCTACTGTTATAAAGAGTAACAACTACTGATAAGATAAGGTACTGATTCCTACGAGCTACCATTATAAAGGATAACAGCTACCGATATAGAAGAGCTACCAATAAAAGCTCACTGATACTAAGAGCTACCGATGGAAATCAGTCACAGTTTCTCAAAACACTATTTCTATTTATTTATTTAGCAACGGTCATATTTGATGTTTTTAATGAACCTATTATTAATTAATGATAGTGGTTGGCAATTCAGGAACCATACCTCGTATGTGTAAAAAGGTAATCATTCCTATTGCTGGAGCTGAAGGTGTATAAAAGGGAACCTCGAACTACTAAAGTTCTTTCTTAACAAGTCGGTGAGTTTTTCTATTCATATACGAACAAAACTTCTGGTGATACCCAAGGATTTACATGCATAGAAGAAGAAGGAAGGCTACATAATGAATCTGTATAACCTAAAAATTCAAGGAGTAAGGACATTCAATGATTTCCTCTACACTCAAGCTGATCAGGATAATCAACTTGGACCCGGAAGTCAAATACAAAAATGACACTCTATTTTCATGACAAAAACCTGAGAAGGACTCAATGATTCATCTACATCAATCTGAATAGTCCAGAGCTTCACTCAAAATACATAGAGCATTCTAAACTCATCTATATCTATTTAGCTCTATTGTATTTCATTTATTTACATTTTGAGTAGTGTGTGTGCTCTGTATTTTTTTACACACACTGTCTCCTATACAGAACTAGAGGATTTCAAAATCCTCACTTAATCCTTCCTTATACTCTTACATCCCACTGCGGATAGTGGTAGAGGTCAGGTGTGACTTGGATAGCCTATGTGCTATTGATTTTCTTTCCCATGTAGAACTGTGGCAGAGGTCATAGGACCTGGACAGTATTTTTATTGTTGATAACCCCGATCCATGGTGTCGATTGAAGTTTATATAAACTATTTGATAGGACTAAGTCTCAACTAGAGACTGAACCTCTTGGTTAAAACTGTTGTACTTATTTATTTTGTTTTTTAAACTATATTGAATATTCTACTGTTAAGTACTTTGAAATACAAATCTGTTTTAAAGTTACTTTGATAGATAAACTATAAAGTGTTTGTATTAATTATAAAACATTAGGTTAGTTTCAAATGTTAATTAATCTTCAGATTAGATTAACTCAAAACTAATCACTCTCTTGAGAACCTAGCTAACCTTTTACTGTATTACAAATTCTCTATAGTTTAGCTTATTATTTCATTTGGGGGATATTTAATAGAAACCTTTTTAACAGAAATTTTTCGTTGGAACTCAATTCACCCCCCTCTTGAGTATCCACTCCGACCAACATTTGGTATCAGGTGTTGTTATTAATAAAGGATTTCCAAGCACTCTGTTTTTCAACTGTGATTTTAGTTGTATCTTAAAGATCTTAAATTTCTGTTAGTTCTAAATTTTATCTCTTTTAATATATTTTCTAAAATCTAATTATGTATAATAGATTAGAAGTTGTTGTTACTAACATGCCAAATTTCTTTAATGGTGTTAATTATGCCCAATGGAAACTAAAAATGAAAATTCATTTAGAATGTATGGGATTTGACATCTGGACTGCTATAGAGAGTCAGTATATGATTCTAGAAACTGAAAGAACAACTTGGGATGAACCTATTAAAACTGATTACAATAATAACTGTAAAGAAATGAATTCCATGTATTGTGCTTTAGGAGATGAAGTATTTAATTTAATATCATCTTGTAAAACTACTTATGAAATTTGGGATACTTTGCCTATTTCTCATGAGTGAACAACCAATTTTAAAGAAATGAGATTGAATACCTACACTATTAAATATGATAATTTTAAAATGAAGCTTGATGAACCTATTTCTGACATGTATCTCAGATTCAATGAAATTGTAAATACAATGAGCTCACTGGGAAAGGTTATTCCTACAAAGGAGCAGATTATGAGAATACTATGATGTTTGCTAGAAAGATAAAGCGGCACATCAGTCTCAATAAGAGAATTGTGTGACATAAGTTTACTCCGTGTTAAAGAGATGATTGGTAAGTTAATGATGTATGAAGAAGAACTGAAGGTAAACAAGTAAGAAGATGATGAAACAAAGAGGAAGTCAGTATCATTTAAATCTACTGCCTCAAAGAGCAAGGACAAGGAAAAAGTTTACATACCTACTGAAATCTCAACAACTGAAGGTTCAGATTCTGATAGTGATGAAGAGTTGGCTTAGATAGCCAGACCATTCAAAAAATTCTATATTGAGAAGAAATTTTTCAGAAAAACAAATTATAAGGGTAAGTATGACCAATGATGAAATTGGAAGAAATATTGGAAGAAATCTGATAAAAGTGATGAGATAGTATGTTATGAATGAAAGAGGAAAGGACTTGTGAAGATGACTGCCCGAAGTTAAAGTTCAAGAAGAAATATGATTATAAGGATAAAAAATATAATAAAGCAATGAAAGCAACCTGGAGTGCTTCAGAAGATAGTTCAGGTGATTCTGACTCCACTGAGGATGAAAAATCTCAAAAAGATAATATGTGTTTCATGAAAAACACATCTGAGGTAACATTGGATGATCCTGCTTTAAATTATTATTATTCTGGAGATGATTATAATTTTGAAAACATGTCTAGTGAAGAGTTATTTGAATACTGTAATATGCTAGAAGAAACCTATAATGAGCTGAAAGATAAGTTTAAAACCTTAAAGAAATAGTACGCTTTAACTAGCACTGTACAATTTGCATTAGAAGTGGAAAAGGAAAAGAATGCTAAATTGTTAAAGGAAAATAGTGAAATTAAATTTTCCTATGGGAAACTTAGAATAGATTAAGAAAATTTCAAAATTGGAAAGAATACTCTAACTCAAATTCTTGGAAAACAAGTTGCACCAAAGTAAACTACTGGTTTGGGATAACAACCTAGACATAGACAGCTTGTTAAAAATAAATTTATTCCTAAATCTAGACTGTATGCTACTAGTTCTAGTTTTGGGAATTCCTACGCCTCAACTATCTATTCGCATAGTTATATATCAAAAAAAGTTTATCTTTCAAAATATTTTGAATATACTAATTATATGAGACCCATTAGACAAATTTGGGTACCGAAAGTTTTGCTTTCTAACCTGTCTGGACCTATGAAAATATGGGTACCAAAATCTTTTTTTGTTTAAACCTGTATGGTAGGAGACTTGATTGAAGAGTTCCCATAAGAAAATATGGTACTTGGACAATGGATGTTCAAGTCATATGACTCGAGATTACTCTTGCTTCAAGAGTTTAATTAAAGTTTATTGAAGACATGTCACCTTTGGTGATAATTCAAAAGGAAAAATAATCGGCTTAGGACAAATTGGTAACACTGACTCAGTTTTAATTTCTAAAGTATTATTTTTAGATGGATTAAAATACAACCTGTTAATTATTTCTCAGTTGTGTGATGATTGTTTCAATGTTAAATTTGAAAATGATGCTTGTAATGTTTTTAATTCTAAAAATGTTTTGGTATTTACTGCGTTGATAAATGAAAATGTATATGTTTTAGATTTAAATTCTTTAGCCAAACAAAATGTTACCTATTTAAATTCTTTACATAGAGAATCTTGGCTATGACACAGAATATTAGGACACTGGAATGT
Organism: Viscum album; assembly: GCA_963277665.1. Classification (NCBI taxonomy): domain Eukaryota; kingdom Viridiplantae; phylum Streptophyta; class Magnoliopsida; order Santalales; family Viscaceae; genus Viscum; species Viscum album. The sequence continues at coordinate 829,505,851 of OY728159.1, read as the reverse complement.
TCACTCACATAGGAAACTAAATAAGAAAAAATTATTTAGAGAGCTACCTCAACGAATATTCCCATCAGACAAAGTTTGTACTCCCTGTTAAAAGAGAAAGCAAGATAAAGTTTAATTTAAATCAAATAAAGAAGTTTCAACTTCACAACCACTCGATTTTGTTCACATGAACTTGTTTGGGCCTTCTAGAGTTTATAGTTTAAATGGGAAGCACTATGTCTATGTCTTAGTAGATGAATTTTCTAGATACACTTGGGTATACTTTCTTGCTCTCAAAAGTGAAGCATGTTCTTATTTTATGAAATATTCCAAGTCTATAGAGAACCTTAGTGGACTTAAAATTAAGACTTTGAGAAGTGACCATGGTCATGAGTTTGAAAATCATGAGTTTAAATCTTATTGCTCACACTAAGGCTATAGTCAAGACTTTTCTTCCCCTAGGACACCTCAACAGAATGGTGTAATAGAAAAAAGAAATATAACCCTTCAAGAAATTTCAAGAACTATGCTCGATGAGTTTGACCTACCTGTTTACTTCTGGGCTGAAGTTGTAAATCCAGCTTGTTATATTATAAATAGTGTCTTGATTAGACATGTTCTTAAGAAGACCCCTTATGAACTGTGGAATAATAAGAAGCCTAAAGTTAGTTACTTTAGAGTTTTTGGTTTCAAATTCTTTATTATTAATACTAAGGATAATCTTGACAAGTTTTCTACTAAAAGTTATAAGGGAGTCTTTCTAGGTTACTCTATAACCAGTAAGTCTTATAGAGTCTTTAAGAAAAGAAACAAATGTGTGGAAGAATCTATTCACATCAAATTTAATTAAAATGATCCGCATGAACCTAGGTCTTCTCTTGAAAATCTTGAAGAAGATCTATCTATTCTGGACCTTAATGATAAAATCAGTGAACCTGCTGTAAAACCAAGAAATTCTGGAAATTTTCCAGAACCTACTCTTGGTTAACCCGAACCTAGAGAACATCCTGAAATTTCTAGTCCTACCTTTACCAGATCAACTAGGATTCTAATGAATCATCCTTTAGATGTTTTTGTTGGTAATCATGATAGAGGGACACATACTAGAGATTCTCTAAGAAACCAGGTTGAACAGCAAGCCTTTCCTTCATAGTTAGAACCTAAGAATATCAATGATGCAATCAACGATGAATTTTGGGAAATGGATATGAAAGAAGAATTAAATCAATTTGAAAGAAACAAAATCTGGGAATTAGTTTACAGACCTAAGGACACATTGACCATAGGCACTAAATGGGTTTCTAGAAATATAGTTGATGAATCAAGAAATATATTTAGAAACAAAGCAAGGCTAGTTACACAAGGGTATAGTCAAGAGGAATGAATAGACTATGAGGAAACCTTTTCACCTGTAGATAGATTAGAATCTATTAGGATTCTACATGCCTATACCTTTCATATAAATTTTAAGTTATATCAAATAGATGTTAAAAGTGCATTTCTAAATGGTTTTATAATTGAAGATGTTTTTATTTAACAACCACTTGGATTTACTAATCCCCATTTTACAAATCGAGTTTTTACGATATCTAAAGCTTTATATGGTTTAAAACAAGCTCCACGAGCTTGGTATGATTGAATTAGTAGTTTTATTATTTCAAAAGGTTTTTCTAAAGGGATTGCTGATCCAACTCTCTTTATTAAAATAATTTCCAAATATGTTTTGATTGTACAAATCTATGTTGATGATATTATTTTTTGATCTTCTAAAAATACCTTTTATATCGATTTTTCAAAGAGTATGCAAAATGAATTTGAAATGATTTTAATAGGAGATCTCAAATTTTTTCTTGGATTTCATGTTTTTCAAAATGAAAATGGTATTATTTTAAATCAAAATAAATATACAAAGGACCTATTAAAACATTTTGGTTTAGATTGTATTAAGGAAAGTGATACACCGATGAGTAATAATTGTAAGTTGGATGCTGATGAAACTAGAGAACTAGTGGATCAAACCAACTACAAAGGTATGATAGGGAGTTTGTTTTACCATACTTCTAGTCAAAAAGATATTATTTTTAGCGTGTGTATGTGTGAAAGATTTCAAGCTAATCCAAAAGAGTCACATTTTCTTGATGTTAAAAGAATTTTCAAATATCTTAAACATACTACTAACACAGGATTATTTTATCCAAAAGGAAAATCATTCGTTTTAATAAGTTATTCAGATGCTGAGTTTGCTGGTTAAAAGTTAGATAGAAAGAGCACTTCTAAAACATGTAATATTCTAGGAAAGTCCATAGTATCATTGTGTAGTAAAAAGCAGAACTCTGTTGCATTGTCTACTGCTGAAGCAGAATACATTGCTGTTGGTAGTTGCTGTGCACAAATTCTGTGGATGAAACATACTTTACTAGACTATAGACATCATTTCAGACATGTATATATAAACTATGATAACACTAGTGTGATTAACATATCTAAGAATCATGTGTCTCACTCAAGGACCAAGAACATTGATGTAAGTCACCACTTTTTGAGAGATCATTTCCAAAAAGGGTGATATTACTCTTGAATTTATATGTACTGAACATCAATTAGCTGACATATTCACCAGGAATTTATGTTTGGATAGGTTAAGTTACATTAGACATGAATTAAGAATGATAGACTTTGTAAGTTAGAAACCTCGCCGTTAGAAACCTCACCGTTAGAACCCTCAACTTTAGAAACCTCACCGTTAGAAACCTTGCCGTTAGAAACCTCTCCATTAGAAACCTCGTCTTTAGAAACCACACCGTTAGGAACCTCACAGTTATACCTCACTATTATACCTCACTAGTATGAACCTCACTGTTATACCTCACTGGTATGAACCTCACTGATATACCTCACCGGTAGGAATCCTTACTGGTATGTGTTATCGTTAGGTTGCACTATTTTTAAACTTATGTATCTTTAGCCACTAGAATCTGTATCGTTTATATTTTACTTTTTATACATTGTGATTCCTAAATGATAAAACATAATTCTTTACGTCATCTCGATCCACCTCAAACCCTTTTCCTTCAAGCCATAGCTCCCAAATCCTCAAACACTAAGCCTCACGATTCACAGAATGGAAAGAGTGAAGAGACCATCAGTCAGCGAAAAGGATGGTGAGCCAAATGCCAAGAGACTCAAAGGTAAGTCTAGTGGTGGAAGTGAAGTGAAGAAACCTACAAATCCGCATCTCATTTAAAGGGAGATAGTTGTTGAGAAAGAGCTATGCGCAAAATGGTTGATGACCAGAAAATCGTTAGTTCTAGAAGTACTGAAGGATCAGAAATGGGTAGAATGCTTCTCGAATAATAATGGTTCTTATTATCCAAATCTGGTAAAAGAATTCTATGAGTTTATTTATTTTGAGAAATCATAAGTTGAGAACCGAATGATATCAGTAGTGAATGGTAGGACAATATATTTTTCTTCTAGTGGGTGGGATGAGTGCTTTAAAGTTCCACATGAATTAGTTTTTGGATTTTTCATGAAATCGGTACCTCCTACCAGTAACATCTTTGAGTATGAACCTACTTTGGAAAAATTAATAGGAGATGGTACACTAAGAAAGGTAGGTGCTATAGAAATGGATGGAGAGAACTGGTTTTTGTTCAAGTTCATCCAACATGTGCTAAGTCCAGGAAGAGGGGACTTTGCAAATCTGAAGTACCAAGATATTTATTTGCTGCATTTCATAAGACATGGTGTTAAGGTCAATCTGTGTAGAATGTTAATGATTTAAATTAAATATATGACCAGGAAAAAGTCAAAAACTAATGCTCTATTCTTTGCAAAGCTGATCTCTGTGATGATCAAGGTAAGAGGTGTGGCTAAGTATCAGGATGAGACATTGGTTATGAAATACAACTTTTGTGTTACCAAAAATATATGTAAGTACATGAAGATCAATTGGAATCCATGGAGAAGATAACGGGTTTGTGATGATGAGAAGCTGTATGATAAGTTTAATCCTATGGATTATCCTTCAAGGCTTAAGGATGTAAGGGATCCATGTCTATGACTTGATGAAGAGGAACCTCAGTATAGTGATGATACTGATAGAGAGGATACCTCTGTAGCTGATGGAAGGGATCCAGACGTGCCTCTATGTCCTGTTGCTGAAGTTGTATCATCTAGAAAGGAAACTGTCCGGAAAGAAAGCAATGAAGAAGCACCTATTGAAGAGGAAGACCAAGCTATTTCAGATCATGAGGAGACTGCCCTAGAGAATGAAGAAGAAATAGAATCTGAAAATGAAGCATATACTTCTTCTTGCTTGAGTCTTAGTCCACTGATTGGGCACTCCTCAATGCCTACTGAAGAAATTGTTGAAGTAGATAGACCTGCACCTATTCCTGAGGAGCCTCCAATTGTTGGAGAAATGGATATGGTTGTGGAAGATTCTTCTGAGGAAGACCAAGCTACTGAGGGTGGTGTTGTTGTACATATACAAGAGAATTCAAAAATTGAGGGGGAGCATCCTACCAGACTTGGAAATGTTTCAGTAGCTGATGGAATTGAAGACTGGGTAGAAGACCTAGGTTTTGTGGTTTGTGGGTTGTACTACCCTGATTCTGAAGATGATACACCTTTCACTAGTCCACAAGTTAACTATAACATCTCTTCTGAGTTTTTACCTGAGGATGTGGTAAGAAAAGATGATCTAGACCAGTTGAAGTATGATATTAAGACCTCGTTTGTGGAAGATATAAGAAGAATAGAAAACTCTTTAATATCATCCATTAAATATATTATGAATGACTCAATGGCTAGTATTGTGTCAAATAGAGCACCTATAGCTGTGCTTGAAAATTTTGTTACTAAAGCTAATCTTGAATCTTTGAAGGATGAGTTAAAGGAGACTTGGACTACATCTGTTGCAGGAATAAAGAGATATCTTGTTGAAGAGATGAGAAAAATGGAAAAATATTTTGAACTCTCTCTGGGATGTGTTGTGTCAACCACTGTGGAAAAGATGGTGAATGAAGTCATGACCTGCCAGAATCAAGTTTCAAGCTTGGCAGAGGATGTTGAATCTCTAAAGAAATCAATTGTTTCTATGGAGTCTTATATGAGTACTAAATCTCAAGCAGACAAAGACTTGGATTTTGTGAAGATTGTAGTTAGCCAGATGGTATAAGTTTTTGAGAAATTTAAGAAATCCTTCGAACAACATGTCAGCACCCAGGACTCTCTTTTGAAAAATCTTATAAGTGGGCTGACTAAATCTTTTAAGGAAACATTATCCTTTACCGTTTCACCTTTGAGTTCTACCAAACCTTCTTTGGATATTGATCAGATTCGAACTGTGATGAGAGAGGATATTGGATAGTCTTCTACCAGTGGCTCTGTAGACTCTATTCTTTGAACCAAGTGGTAAATACCACTAGGGATATAGGGAAAATTGTTCAGAACTTTATGAGAGAGGCCACTGATTCTCAAAATAAGGTAAAAGACAAAGTGGATATCTATTTCCAAAGGGTATACACCAAACATCAGTTGAACAACCATTTCAGAATTATGTTAGAGAACATGAAACTACCTCCAGTCAATCAAGCCTTGAGAGAACAAGTCAGCAAGCTGAGGGAGATGACTCCTGATCTAGAAAAGTTTATAGAGAACAAAGATGACTTCATTTCTACTATGGACAGAGGAGGAGTAATCATAATGGACTTTAGGAATCTGTTGCTGCCATTTTTTCATATAGATAGTACTGCAATCATTGTACCTCCAGCCCTACCTACCTCAGTTCAGTCTACCTCCATTCCTCAGATGTCTCTAGCTCAAGCAATCCGGATCCTCACTCCTTTCATCACCCAGCGAGCTACACAGTATAGGTCAGGCACTGTATGAGTGGCTCAACCTCCATTGATCATCTCTGGTGTTCTTAAGCCTCCACCTACATCAAAAAAATCTGAATCCTCTTCTGATCCCAAGGGCAAATCACATACTAAGTAGGTGGATTGAATAGTGTCTAGGACATTTGATAGGACCCACTTGTACTCTTTTTGTTTCAATTTTGTATTTCTCTGTCTCTTCTTGGCACCAAGAAATATATCTGATCTTATTTTCTCTTGCCTTCTGTTAATTCTCTCATCTTTTATTTCCTACATTTTTCTAATCATAAAGGGGAGAAATATAAGAAAAGGGGAGAAACATAAGCAAAGGGGGGAAATAGGGTAAACATGAGAAATATGTGTATAATTTAATTCTACATTTGGTACATTTGTTTTATATCTCAGATATAGTTGTTTCGTACCTCTGGTACATTTATTTTCTATTTTTACCTCTGATACAATTGCATTCAATAATATATCCTCTGATACATTTAAAATCTCACATTTGAAAATATCATTATTCACTCTCAGAAATAAGAACCCAATGTATTTTATACTGATATCTTACTACTTATTTTTGAATTATAATATCATAATTTGTGAATATCAATAAGGGGGAGATTACTGGCCTCACCTATTTGGATAATCCCAATTATGCTTTAATATGTTTTGATAATCCCAATCATGCTTTAATATGTGTTTATAATCCTATATATATATATGTTAAATTATATTGAAAAAAATATCAAAATGATCATTGGAATATGTTAATCAATGTTTATCTATGGTTATAAAAGTTTTAAAATAATACTAACTCAATCTGGATATGTTTTGCATAAAACAAATTAGTATTCGAGTCAATAATATAGATCTACCAAAAGAGTACACATCTACCGATAAGGCTATGTACACCAGTACAGATGTCTACTAATATGGATAAGGTCGCCGATATGTATAAAAGTTACCGATAGAAGAAGAGCTATTAATAGAACAAGTCAACCAGTATGTACAAGTTGACTGATTCAGACGTACCGGTACATAGTCTACCGATAAGGTAAAGGCCACTGATACATAGTTACCGATACAAGATAATGATACAAACAGACAGATAGATAGCTAATGATATAAAGCCTACAAACAGATAGCTACCACTACAAAGTCTACCGATACAAGAATGCTGCCTGTACAAGAGAGCTACCGATATAAAGACTTGCTGATACATAGAGATATTATTATAAAGAGTAACAACTACTCATAGGAGAAGCTACTGATTCCTGCAAGCTACCGTTATAAAGGATAACAGCTACCGATACAGAAGAGCTACCGATACAAGCTCCCTGATACTAAGAGCTACCGATGGAAATCAGTCAAATATTTTCTGAAATCTATTTCTATTTATTTATTTAGCAACAATCATATTTGATGTTTTTAATGAACCTGCTATTATTTAATGATAGTGGTTGGCATTTTAGGAACCATACCACTTATGTGTAAAAAGGTAATCATTCCTATTGTCGGAGCTGAAGTTGTATAAAAGGGAACCTCGAACTACTAAAGTTCTCTCTCGACAAGTCGGTCAGTTTTTCCATGCATATACGAACCAACCTTCTGGTGATACACAAGGATTTACATGCATAAAAGAAGAAGGAAGGATCCATACTGAATCTGTAGAACCTGAACATTCATGGAGTAAAGAGCTTCCATGATTTCATCTACACTCAAGATGATTAGGCTGATCAACTTGGACTTGGAAGTCAAATACAAAAACGACACTCTGTTTTCTTGAAAAAAACCAGAGAAGGAATCAAAGCTTCATCTACATCAATCTGAAGAGTCCAGAGCATCACTCAAAATACATAGAGCATTCTAAACTCATCTATATCTGTTTAGCTCTATTCTATTTCATTTATTTACATTTTGAGCAGTGTGTGTGCTCTCTATTTTTTGACACACACTATCTATTGTGCTGGACTAGAGGATTTCAAAATCCCCACTTAATCCTTTTATATACTCTTACATCCCACAGTGGATAGTGGTAGAGGTCACGTGTGGCATGGATAGCCTATGTGATATTGTTTTTCTTTCCCATGTAGAATTGTGGTAGAGGTCATATGACCTGGACAGTCTTGGTACTATTATTAACCCTAGATCCAGGGTGTGGATCAAAGTTTATATAAACTGTTTGAGAGGACTAAGTCTCATCTTAAGACTAAACCACTTGGTTAAAATAGTTGCACTTATTTATTTTGTTTTAAACTATATTTAATATTCCGTTGTTAAGTACTTTGAAATACAAATCTATTTTAATGTTACTCTAATAGTTATACTAGAAAGTGTTTGTATTTATTGTAAAGAATTAGGTTAGATTCAAAAGTTATTTAATCTTTAGATTAGATTAACTATGAACTAATCCCTCTCTTGAGAACCTAACTAACCCTTTACTGTATTACAAATTCACTGCAATTTAGCTTATTATTTCATTTGGGGGATTTTTAATAGAAGCCTTTTTTAACAAAATTTTTTAATTGGAACCCAATTAACCACCCCCCCCCATCTTGATTATCCACTCTGACCAACACATTTCATGATTTTTGATAAGATGAATGATTGTGATCTTTTGGAACACATATGTATGATTTCATTATGTGATAGGTGGGACTTATATCATCCAATAATGAATTGGGTAATTATAAATATTTTATGAGCTGAAAGGTTACATAGGTGGCCAGAACATGATAAAAAAAATAGGGTACACATGAGGTCATACCAATCCCTCAACAAGCTGGTTCACAGGAGGCCATCCCAAGCTCGCAACAAGATGGTAGAAGGGAGGTCATCCTAATACCAAAAACAAGAGCGTATATGGGAGTTCATCCTAATAATAAAGCTTGTAAAAAGGTTATTATCCCAAGACTGACAAGTTATGAGGTCTTGGTAGGTATCCTTGACCTAATATTATCTCATCTTATGTTTATGACACCAATTCCATGTATTTTCCATTTTTATACACTCATGGATCATGTTCTTTGATTCTATTATGTTTCATTTCTTATGAAATGTCAGTATTTATGCCAAGACTAAGGATTATGATATTTGATAAGTAGGGTATGATTTTCAAAATATATTCTCATGTTCTAATACCCATATGTTAATGTTATGCTTATGTATAGCATTTACTTACCCATACTTAGCATTTGATAACACCCTTTCTTAGATTTCATTTCCCCCTGTTATGAAATAATTTTTTTAAGTAGTATTACTAAATGGTAAGATATTTTTTATAAAATATGAAGATATTTTACAAATTTTGATGATTGTGTTCAAATTTTCCAAAGACACTAAACTGTTATGGTCTTTGGGCATGTAACTTTTCAATGTGCTTAATATTCAACTAAAATTATGAAATAACCTTATATAAGAATCTTGGGTTTCTATAGATAAAATAGAGAGATAGATACTCTATTTAATATGACTATATATTTAAGATAATGTCTATCAAGTTGATCCAAATGAATAATATCTATAGTATGAATAAAATGCATAGATTTAGTTAAAGGATCAATAGTAACCCAACTTTTATTATTACCTCAGGATTTATATGGTAATCCCACCATGAAATCCATGGATATATCCTCTCATTTCGATTCTAGAACTGAAAAATATTAAGCATTCCCTTCAGTATTTGGTTTTAAAATTTAACCTTGTTAGCATCACTTTTGGGAAGAACTCCCTAAAAGGGGTTGAATTAGTAAAACATAACTTTTTATCACTTAAACTTTTATACCTTTCTATGCCTTTTTCACTTGTTTAGTGAATGGTTATATATATTGCTTCACTTTTCGTTAGAAATAATCAAATAAAATACTAAAGCACAATAGAAACCAAGGTCCATTAATGAGGTGTTCCTCTAGAGTGGATGACTATGTCTCTTTTGTATAGTGGTTATTATCCCACCCGCACATAGATTTCTTCATATTATCAAATAATTCATAGGCAAGGGTATGACCATGAACCTATTCTTCCAGTACCAACCAGGTAAAATATAGGCTTAAACATTAAAACACAGTGTGTAATCTATTGGCCTTACCCTTATGAATTGATCAGTAGTGTAGTTCAAGTCGTATTCAATAGAAAAAATAATAATTTTTCTCATAATTCAATGAATACATCAACCAAATGGATGACTAAATTTAAAAACAATCTATAGTCTTGTGGATTAAATAATAAATGGTATGACACGATTATGCAGCAATCTTGTAGGTAGCCTATTCTGCATTAGATCTTCTATAAATAATATAATATATTTAATTATACTGTCAATTTATAAAATTTTCTTCATTAATTCATGTCGTACATGGCATGCATGGAATCAAAATCATTTCTCGTTATTTTACAATGTGTAACATTCATAGAATATCTCATCTAGTCATACTTGTTCTTGGTGTAACACACTAAAGGGATGAATACTCAATGTCTCTTTTTTGGATGTCTGCACTGATATTTAATAATTTTTCATCATGTAAATTGTTCACATGAGTCTTCACTTTTTTTCGAGAAAAATTGTTTATACTTATTATTGTTATTATTTTTTCAAAATATTTTAAAAATGTTTGAGTACCACTTTCTTCATGTACTGTTATGTATGCATATCCTTCTACTTCATGCAAAACAAGAATGAAACAACTTCTATGCTTTGATAAAGCAATATATGATTCATGGTAATTTAATATAATATTATCTATAATAGTTTAAAGACATGAATATAGTATTATATTTTTCTTTATGTAATTGGGGAGGTTCGAATAAGACTTATTCTTCATCATTTACACAAAAATAGGTATGTGGTTCTTTCTTTATGTAAGATGTTCGTGAAACCTTTTCTTCAAACAGCCAAATTACAATGAGGAAATATCATTCATGTCAATGGATGCATGAATCCTTGAAGATTCTCTTTTTTTACAGATGAAAAATGATATCCCTCAAATAATTCAACAACCTCAACCCATCTTAGTACCACACAATTTATTGACGTGGTTCTTCAAGACTAATACATGTATTCACCTAATTAAATCCCGAGTTATATTCCATTTCTGATTATAGTGTTGATTCGTGAATGATTTAATATCACCAAATCTTTTAGTATATTTATTTTCATGTGGTTTTTATGATACCTAAAATGGTGGAATCCCCTTTATCATGGGTTTGGTTTCTCTTGAAATGAAACAAATCACGTGAATGTGATACAAACAACATGACTTAACATGAATGTATTCAGATTTGAATTTCTCATTGTATCTTCATTTTCATACTCATGATTATTGTGTTATTAGAATAATGTAATATATGATAGATGATGTTGCATGAATGGATTTGGGTGATCATGCATGTATTATTAACATTGGTTTGATCTTTGTATATGGTCTTCAAATTCTATTAATTCAGGAAGTGAGCACTACCACATGAGTAAATCTTTTCATAGAGTGGACCATAATGGAACAAGGTAAAATATGATAAAGGCATTGATCTGCCAGGTGTGATAAAATAGATCAGATGCCTAAGTATATATATGTATGTTATTTAATAGATGAAAATTATCCCTCATAGCGCAATATCCCACATTGGATTTTTTTCATTTCCATGGGTTAATTAATAATAATATCCACTCCATAATCATATCAAGATAGTTGTGGGTTTTGACAACCATAGCACACACACACACACTCACCAACATGAATCATGTCTTTCTATTTTGTGGTACATGGGCACCATGTTGGCACTATTCTTAGCCTCTCATACATGTCACCCATTGATTTCTAGTTTGACCCTCTCTCACATTGCTGACCCCTTAGGTCCCACATATATGGTTGATAGGGTTTTTGTGGGATATGTATTCTGACCTTTTTTTGAGAAAAAACCACTCAAATACTTAGTAATTACTATGTATGAAATTGGAATTCCTTTCTCAAAATAAAATCATAATGAAAAAATACAATTGTTCTTCATCTTTTTTCATATCCAATGTATATTTTCATGAAAATATATATTTTCATGATCATCCACGTATATTCAACCTGATCAATATTCATACGTAATTTTCAAGAAATTATTTATCTTCACTTTGTATAATGTTGTAAACAATGGGAGAAACATTAGAACATGTTCTTAAATCATTGAATACTAGTTCATTAGTAATTATAGTTTCATGGATAATTTTTTAAGTATGAAATACAATTCTATTAAAAGAATCTACAATTATTATCTAAAAATTTTATATTTATCTAAAAATATAATCTTTGATCATCCCCAAATAGAACTCAATCTTCAACAAAAAATCTTGGGAACACAAATGAACTCTTAATTTGTTTTTATTCTTCAATACATATTGACATACTCATTGAAAATAAATAAAATAAAAACAGAAATTAGGATATTCAATCCCCCATTGTATTTTTTCCAATCCAAATATAAAATTATAGGTCAATATGCTCATCCAATTTTCACATATGATTTATTTATTTTCCCCTACCTACTCCTCAGTATTTTCATTTTCTTATATCCCCCTTGATTATAGAAAATTAAAAGTACCTGAGAGAGGATTTTTTCATTTCTTTCTTAAGAAATGTGCAATAAATTATTCCACTCTAACTATACTTTCTCTAACACATTATATAATAGAAGAGGGTCTAATTTAGACTTCAAATCTATCTATTCTCAATTCATAAAATGAAACCTAACAATATACCCAAACATGTATCTTTCTTGAGGGACTATTCAACTCTATATATTTTGATAGTGATTTGGTTAATGCCAATTGATACAACACAATTGGAAGTTGTATGATAAAACATTTTAAGAAACTATTTTCAAGAAACTTTTCAACCTACAATCTTGCACACATCTCAACACACATATTAAAAACATTCATGTATTCTTGGTAGGTTTTGTTCCTAAATTCATTCATGGAACGTCTTAAATAATATTTTTTTCATTTTATTGATTCATTTATGCTCTCCTCAATAAGATCATACTTTATTTTTTGAATAAGGATAGGATAGTGTTCCAATATACATCATTAATGGGTTTTTGAACATGTACCTTCCTAGGATGTCAAAATTAGATGAAATTTAAGGCTCAAAAAACTATTTTAGATACCCCCCCCCTTAAGGAATGATCTGAAACTTCACTTCATTAGGTCATATATTTTCCATTAGTTGGTCTTATGAATTATAATTGATTATAATATCAATTGCAGTGATCTTGTAATTCATGGTGACTTAAAATACATTTATGTTTTACAGTAGATTGACCATATTCATCAAATGTGACCTATGATCTTTAATAAAAAATAGTATTCAAGATACCAACAGATATATCAATATAGTATGGTGATATTAATAAATCTAGGAATGAATATTCTAGCTTGAAGAAATAGAAATAAGAACTTAAATTCCCTATAACTAATGAAAAACACAAATTATATGAGAATAAGGTACATTTACTTTTATTTTTAGTGAGAGGAAAAAAGTTGAGAATTATTTATCAACCATTTAACTCCCTTATTTTCTCCTATATGTGAGGTTAAAATATTCATGCTATCTGTTATGAGTGTGTTCACAGTTTTTATAGCATGAAATCTATACTTTCTTTAGTGATATCTTTGTGTTAAATTTTTATTGTCACACTGGCCATCAAAGAACATTCACCATCGGTTTCTTTATTATTATTATTTAATTCTTCTTATTAGGATGGTGTTATGGATAAAATCTTATTAGAGATATGTCTAAATCTTTTACACCTTCTATACAACACTTATTATTTTTTCTGGTTTTCATCTATTGACAAACTCTCATGAAATTCTATATCATCATGTGTAATTATTTGTTTTCATTTAACTTCTAGTTTCTCCTATTCTTCTTTAATTTTACTTACTCATTACACATAAGTTGGTTAAATAATAATCAGTTAATTTAGAATATGCATAAAATTATTTCTTGACCCACAAGGATTCATAGGTGTGATTTTTTCCACATTAATCTATTTATTTTTTATTGGACTGGTCTTCCCTTTTCTTATAAAGCTTTCTTCTATTAATAATGATATAAATATAATGATTATAGTGATCCACGATTTGACCTCTTCCAAAAATAATTAGTTTATATTCTTTATTTTAGAACTCCTTATAAACTCATTATGTTTCTCGTGTGTATCATTTTTCTTCTAATATTCACCCAAGGTTCAATTTCTTTTTTGGTTTATAATATTCTTTGAAATTATTTTTAAGGACCGTATCTTGATTATTTACCAAGTTATAATTCTCTATATCCTTTAGAATCTATGGTCTTTTCATATAACATTTTTTACATTCATGCTTGAATGATTCATAATTTTAGGCCTCTTCACTGTGACCATAACCACTGCAAATACCATAATAATTCTTCAAGTGTTTAAAATTGTTTGTATGAGTTAGATTATTTCCTTTAATTTATGGTCTTTTACACTTCAATAATTTTCATCCCATTGATATAGGAATCATTTTATTTTAATATATTGACTTATTATTCCAATATTCATATTTCATATGCCCAAATTTTTCACCAAACTAATAACAGCTGAAAATCATGATCATTTCTTTTGGATTATAGTCTGGTCATATTGATATATTTATTATATTTATGATGATTTATTATTTTATTGGGATTATTTAGAGGAATGAATTATTATAACCTAGTATTTATTCACAATATTTTTTGTTAATCACTTTATATTCTTTCTTTATCAACTTCTTCAGAGGGTTTTATTTTAAACTTGTATTTTTGTAAGGATGTAATTAACATAAACAATATTATTAGATACGGATAATTCCTTAAAATTATAAAATAATTTATATTGGTCACTAGATGATTTAAATCTATTATTTCTACCATATAAAGGTATTTTTGGATAATAATCTTGCTTACAAGTTTGTGTGGCTATATCTTTTGAAGTAACAGCTCTTATTCCGTCCAATTATAGAGACTCTGCATGAACATTTTCATTATTCCTAAGTTTAGATCCAAGACAAGACTTTTCATATTTATGATGAAAATATTATCAACCACTGACTTCAATTTTTCTTTGAATTATATCTTAATATTTACAACTTAATTATCTTGCATTAAATTTTTCTCCTAGATTGTATTTATCCAAAGATATTTAAAACTGGAGAATATTTCTTCATGTCAACTATCTCAACTTATTAGGATCCATGTATCCTAGAGACCATAACATTAGATTATAATCTTTCATAAAATCATTTCTCAATGATCTCCAATTTTTCATCATGATCAGGGTTTTCTTCTAGCATTCCTTTGATTGAACCACATTTAGGAGACAATTTCTAGAATAAAATATTGTAGTATGTCATTCAAATTAGATATTAATACAAAATTTAACTTCTAAGATATATGAGAAATTCTAATAATTCATGGATTTTCATAGGGACAGTATTAGAAAAATATTTTGATTTCCTCCTCTTCCTATATGAATGAAACACTACCCGAGATAGAAATATTATCCTTCACCTTAGTAGTAGACTGTACCACCATATCTTAGGCATCCATGTCATACTTAAATTTCTCATAATTAAAACATAGAAAAAAGGATACTTTTATCTCTTTAACCAAGTGGGATATGTTCTTCATCTTTCTCAACTATTTCTTCTTTCTATTATTCAAGGTACTGAATCTGATATAGTTCGGATCTATAATAGATATAACTCCTCTAAGTTTTCATTTAATTAAAAATTGAGAAGGAAATTCAAATATTCAATGAGATCATTCAAATTATTATGTCCAAATCATAGGTTTGATATGTCACTCTGAAACCAACTATTAGGATAACTTTTTGGATGACCACTCTAAGAGGGGGTGAATAAGTGTGGGGTGAATTTTTATCACTTCAATAATTTTTCCCATTATATACCTTTATCACTTTTTCATTGAATGGTAATATATTATTCTTCACCTATAGTTATCAATCATGCTCAAAAATAGTAATTAAGATTAGACACCATAGTTTGTTAATGAGGTCCACCTCTAGTGTGGATGAGTACGTCCCTAGTGATAGTGGTCATTATCCCACTCACACATAGCATTATTTTTTATCAAAGAAAGAATGAGAATGAGTATTGAATTGAACTTATTCTCCTAGCACTGATCAGGTATAATGAAATCTTAAACCTTGAAGTGAAATTTGTAGGACATAAGAATAACCATTCTAAAGTGATCAGTTGTGTAGTTCAATTCTTCTGAAATAGAAAAAAATAATTCTTATTTGCTTCTATTGAATTCAAAAATCAAATAGATTCTCTATTTCATATAAATAAGTGGGTTGTATATTTTCCCCATTCAATGGGTTGATATAACTATGTACCAATATTTTAGGATACCTCTTATGATTTTGGTCTTCGAAAAAGAATATAATATATTTAATTTCTATGTCCAGTTCACAATGTATATTTACATAGTAATATCATATATTATATGTACTGAATCATAACCATGAATTAATCATGTACAATATGTATCATTCTTGGAATATCACAACTAGACTTATTTATTCCTGGTGAAATGCATAAATTGGTTGAATAGTCAATGCATCCTTATAGATGTGTGCACCGCTATTTAGTATTGTTTCTTCATGTAAAAAATTCACATGGATATTCTCTTTTCTGTGAAAAAACACTATTTAGATTTTTTATTCTTATTCTTGATTGCAGATTATTCTAAATAAATGTGATTATCTCATTCTTTTGCTAAGGATATGTATGTGGATCCTTCTACTTCTCACAAACCAAGTTCTAAAAAACTTATCTACTTCAAAAAAGAAATATATTATTCATGGTAATTTAATATAATACTTTTTTAACATTGTAAATTCACAAATAAATTTTTATGTAATTCTTCACATAACCAAGGAGTTTCATATAATCTTTATTCTTCTTATTCACATACACAAAAGTAGGTGTTTGGTTATTTATTTATGAAAGATGTTTACAAAATATCTTCTTCATGTATCTAAATTGGTATATGAAACTCTCCTTAATTTTAGTGGAAGGACAACACCTTGTGGATTATCTATTTTAAAAAAATTAAAAATGAGAGATTTCAAATATTTCTGAATCCTCAACTCAGATAAGTATCTCATTGTTTATAGATGTGGTTGTCTTCCTTTGATCCATGTATTCACTAACATAAATCTAGATTTTATGTTGTTTCTGATTATAATGGATCTTAAAAAATGATTTAATATCATGAAAGATTTTGGTATATTAAACTTCACATAGATATTATGATGCATAAAAAGGTGGTTTACTTTCTATCAGGACCTCATCTTATTTTTCATTGAAACAACTCACATGCAAGCGAATAAAATCACATGATGTAACATTAATTCCATTGGATATAAACACCTCATTATGTCATTGTTTTTATCCTCGATGGTAACATGTTCTAATAATAACAACATATATATAGGAAAAAGTAACACTTCTGTCTTTGGGTGATCTAGCATGTCTTTTTCCCTTCAGTTTGATTAATAGAGACGGTCTTCGATTGTCCTGAGCTCGATCAGTGATCAGTTCTACCTGATGAAATGCCAACATATTGTGGCCCATAATGGATCAAGGTATAGGAAAATGAATACATCGATCTGACATCTTTGATAAAGAATACTAGACATATATGTTATATATATATATATATATGAACAGTGTCCAACGTGTCATGAGATCCCACAACTTTTTTCACATACCCATAGGCCAAAAAATATTAATCTCTCTAACACTGTAACACCCCAGGTAAATAAAGGATATGAAATTTTCATATTTATCCATATTTGTGAATAAAATATTGATATGACTTTAAAGGGGACTCTATGCTCGATGGCGTACCCAACACGCAACAACGAGTTTTTTGGGAATCTTACGTTGCACTCTAATAATAAAATAATATTATTTTAAATGGTAGTTAACATGTAGCTGTTGTATTGGCGGGAATGGATAGAAATAACTAAAATATGATTATATATGTTTTTAAATGTTTTTATATTTATCCAATAGAGGATAGAGGCTTAAAATACGGAAAGAATTCAATTTTAGGCGTATATGCCCTAGTTTTCACTAAAGGTTCACTTATCACCTTTTGATGTTGAACCATCATTAAATATTGTTTTTTTCACTCTTAAACATTCTTTTGGACCAAATAAAACTCTTATTAAGAATCAGGATATCAAAATTTACTTTGTGTAAATTTTTGGTATCATTCCGATAAAGTTCATTTTTTTAATGAATAGTGTAAAATGTTGTATTTTAATTCAAAACCTCTTTTTAATCTAATTTATATATATGATTAGATTATATTTTTAATTGGTTTTAAAGTGAAATTATAATATATTTTTACCATTAAATCCAATAGTGGTCGTTGGAATTAATTTCACTTTGAAATCAGTCTTAAACCAGTGTCAATCTTTTGATACTTATTGTTTCATAAAAACACGCTATTTGCTCTGACATCGGGAATTAATTATTAAATTAATTAATGTGACTTATATGTTTTGAATTTTGTAAAATAGACTTCATTTTTGAATTCGTAATATCAAATATATCTTAGGGTGAATTTTTGGTAATTTTCTGAAAAACTTCAATTTTTGATGAATAGTGAAACCACTAAGTGGTACTTATAAAGACTGATTTTCCGTTTAAATGAAATTTTGTCATCATTGTGTTTTGAATTTCAAAAATCCGACATACATGGTTGTCATTAAGAAGTAAAATGTGGTTCAATGAGATTACAATAATTTTTTGGTGAATAGTAACTTATTAAGTTCTTAATCGCGATTAGTGGTAATTAGTGTAATTTAAGGTAAAAATGATATTATAAGAATGTGAAAACACCATGAAACTTGTCCTACACATATTGGGTGAGTCATGGCCGACCAATACAAGCCATGGGCCAACTTGGGGACCCCATGGAGCCACTTTAGTTGGAAAATGACAATAATATATTTTTATTTAATGTTAAAATTAAATTGACACAAACATGATATGTTTTACTAAAACAATTTTTAAGTGGGGTTATACAAGTCATATTTTTGATTATAAATAGTAATTGGAAATCTAAAAAGATTTCCTACATCATGGTATTTGTTTTATAATTTTCAGACACTAAATAAATTAAATTATTTATGACATCATGATGATGCAGCGATGACCTCATTATTTAACGATTTAAATAAAATGGAAAGATAATGTAAAATCTATGAACTACACATGTCCAAAACTTATTTGATGAGTGTATTTCGAAGCCTTATCACCTTATCCACGAATTTTATCAATGTGGGACCTTTTAAAACCGAAACACATTTTCAAATAAAGTAATATTTCTTTACTTTCCAAAAGTTCCCCTCATCTCCTCTTATAAAAGGCCCCCACCTCTACCACCATACACACACTCCTCAAGCCTTTGGCTCAGCCAACCCCTGCCCATTTACTCTCTCCACATCCCTCTCCTCATCCTAGAGGATTCCCTTTGGGAATAATCCTTTCAAAGGAAGCCTTTAGGCTCAAATCAAAAGGAGTTACACTTTTAAAGGTAATTCATTCTCTCATGTTCATTTGTTTTATTTTGCTTCTCCAACCCCCTAAACTCTTTTTATTTACTTCTTTTATAACAACACCAGTATCTTCAATATACTAGGATGTTTTTATAAGATTTATTCGAGCTACACCCTCACACAACCACATCATATGGTTAAAGAACATACAGTTTCCGTGGATGGCAAAATTCTACCTCCCGAAACGATGATTGTTCAATACTCATTTAACACCTTCAAAGGTGGCCATTATGATGTCACTATTTTTATATATGATATATAATATGTTTATGTTTTACTTATGCTTCTGTATTTTTCTTTTGTGTCTTACCTTTATTTCTTCCATTATGGGTATATGCGATATCTTCATTTTAGGAAGTGCGGACTACCGCCCCCTCAAAGTGATGTGATTCGTTAATGCCATACGTGGGATGTATAAAGGATGGATTTAATGTTATTATATATGATATTATACTGTAATTATTATATACCCCTATATCATTATTATTTATTTCCATTAAATTATGAGATAGAAATGAAAGTAGCGTTCATGCGTACGTACGGCTTACCGTCTCCATGAACGGTGCATTTCATTTCTTATCCCCAAATGTAATGTCCTATTAAAAGTACATGTATATAATGGATATATATAATTAATGATATATCTAAATGATGAATATAATTCTGGAATTAAAATATACATACCTCTCATTTAGTTTTAATTCCATTAATATGACAAAGAAATGAAAGTAGCGTTCATGCGTACGTACGGCTTACCGTCTCCATGAACGGTGCATTTCATTTCTTACCTCTAAATGATTATGTAATGTTATAAATACATATATATGATGGATATATATGATACATATTATATCCAAATCAGGAATTTCATTCTGGATATAAAGAACCTTTGACCACACGAACAACATGTAATTGTAAGAAGTCCACTTTCGACTTAAGAACCAAATATCGACAAAACAAACATGATTAACTTAAATGATTAAATAATGTTTATAACATGGTAATAACTGATATAAAAGGAATAATGAACTTTAAAAAGGTTCTTAAGGAAGTATAAATTAACTCAAGTTTATTATTCAGGAGATTAAAGAATGATCGAGTCAAGTCAGACCCGAGGTAAGGGATCCTACAACTCTCTTTCTTTTTAAGTACACTCTTTTATGTCATTTCTTTTAAGCTCATATTTCTTATGATTGGGATGTTATTTTATATTACTCCTACTATAATTTTTATGTTCATGTGATGAGAGACCCTATTCTCTCTCATCAATCCATTTTGGAAGTTTTGAGTGGCGCCGTTAGGCTGCCGAACATTCGTAAGAGATCTAACGTCTCTCTTTCTTTTTAAGTACTCTCCTTTATGTCACTTATTTTAGGCTCCTCTTTGTAATTTTGGGGGATGTTCTTTTATATTCCTCTTGATGTAAATTTTATTGTAATGTGATGAGATACCCTATTTGATCTCATCAATCCATATTCAGAAGTTTTATGTGGCGCCGTTAGGCTGCCGAGCTTTCGTAAGGGATTTTTCATCTCACTTTTATTCCCGTGAGATTTATGCTACATTTGCCACAAATTACATTGAGTGGTGTATGTACTGCAAATTATTCTACTCTTTGTGTAATATACTTTCATTTATGAGTATTTACATCAATGATCTATTGTCCTTCTTTCATGGGGTGTATGTTTTGAAAGATACCCAAGTCGGTAAGGGAACCTTTCATCCTACTCTTTTTTTAAAAGACTTCTTTTGTTTGGTCTTTTAATTTACATATTGTTATGTTGGGATATGTTCTCATATATCCTTATTGATGTAAATTTTATGTCCAAGTGATGAGATGCACTTTTTATCTCTCATCAACTCATTTTGATGCGATGCTGTTAGGCTGTCAAGGGAACTTTTTAACCCAATTTCGATTTCTTTGGGTTCAACATGTAGTCATTGAATATGTCATTCATTGAATATGTGTGAATGACCTTTTATTGTTTTAAACTTAATATACACTTATATTGGGTGTATTTCTATTTGTCACACATATTTTTGAGATTGATTTGTCCTTAATTTAAAGATACCTTCTTTATAAGGGATTTCATCACATTTGACATTTCTATTGAGGGTTCATTGTTGTTATGCACCAATTCACTCTTATATGGTGTATATACTGTCCTTTGGAGTATTATATCATGAATCCATTTATCCTCATGATATTATAAAGTTCTGACTAAATGTTATTCCTCAATTATTGTATTCAAGTGTTTCTAATTTTGGTAAAACCCCTTTAACCAAAATGTCATTTTAAATGTTTTAATTATTTGTTCTTATTAATATCCATGTTTTCAAAATGGTTTTAAGGATTTATTTATATAGATATTAATGGTTTAAAATTTTAAGCTTCAAGGTGGTATGAGACACTTTGATTCAAAAATCTTTGTATTAAATGTTTTAAAGGGTTTTGAAAATGGTTTTGATAAAGGATTCTATTATGATATATTGTGATGTGGAAATGTTATCAATCATTTATCTTGGTTTTATGTTTTATGATTTTATATTGGTACTTGGACATTTTAACGGGTGGTTACGTTATAAACCATATGATGGGTGGTGCCGTGAATACCAGGACGGGTGGTTACGTTATAACCTCCAATGCATTGGGTATGGAAGTCGGCCGTATGGCTATTCCATTAAGTATGTATGGAAATTGGCCGTATGGCTATTCCATTAAGTGATATGTGTGGGAGTCGACCGTATGGTTATTCCACTTAAGTATTTTTATGTCCCAAGTTACCTTTATATATGTTATGTGTTCTTTATATGGGTTTTATGGTAATCCTTTGGTTACAAAAAGGTAAGTAATGATACTTTTTTTTTCAGTGAAAAGTTTTTACTACTTCATGAAGGTGAAAAGTATTACATTGATAAAGTATTCATGGTTTACTTGTTGTTTTGAAAAACTAACAGTTTTCATTCTTTGTGTATCACTTACTGAGCTTCTTATGCTCATCCCAAGTTTTTGAAATGTTTTTCACAGGACATAGCATGGAATAGGGTCAAGGATGGGATCAAGGGAATGTCATGCTACCTAAAACATGGAACTATACATGTTTCTTTTAAAGAGTTTTTATTTTATGGAAATTTAGTAGAAGTGACTACTTTGTAATCTTTTGAGATGTAATAGTTATGTCCTAATTCTCTAAAACTCTGTACCTGAAAAGATCCTCAATGTGAATTACTCATTTAATTCAATATTAAGTAAGTTTTAAGGTTGGGGCCTTATAAACACCATCTATAGGAGCTGGTAGTGGGGTTAGATATCTGAAACACTCACACACATTCACCCACATGGGTCGCACCACACCATTGCATGAACCATGGGCACCCTTTGCGTACTATGTTAAACCTCTCAGTCATTCCACCCATGGCTATCCAGGATAACCCTCTCCCACATGATTAACCCCCTAGGTCCCACATATGTGGTTGAGGGGGTCTTTGGTTGGTTGTGTGGGATATTCCATTTTTTGTAAATCCTACTCAATTAATTAATAATTATTTCCCACTAAAATACTTTTCAATAACTAATAATTAAATTTTGAAGCCTTCTTCAAAATAAAATCATCATTTAAAAATATAAATACACTTCCTCATTTTTTTGTAAGATTTAAATTTTTTTCACAGATGTAAATATTTCCTTGATTTTACAAAAACATTCAACATTATCAATTATTATAGGAAATAATCAAGAATTAATTTCTATTTAGTTCATATGATGTTTTAATAAATGTAGAACACATTACCGCATGTTTCTAAATCAATGAAAACCAGTTCATCAATCATCAGATTTACATAGATAATTCTTCAAGCATGACATCCAATTCTGTAATGAATCCATAACAATTCTCCAATAATATCATCTTTATATAAAAATATGATTATTTATCATCCAAATATTGAAATAAATATTTAGAAACATGAATGGGAACCCCAATGAACATACAATGTGTTCTTCTTATTCAAGACATATTTACATACTCATTAAAAACAAATACAAAATAAAGTATGATATTCAAAATTATTAACAAGTTAATCATTTTAAGGTAAAATAATCATTAAAATTATTTATTCCACCCCACTAATATTACTCTAGAAGGTCAATTTACTTATTTTTTATAGCATTGTGAGTAGAAAATGGAGATCTATGACCTCCACTTAAATATTTCATGTTCAAATTGGAATGGTATAAACAACCTCTTTCCAAATACTATAACACCTTCTTTATCAACTTCTAATTCAGGAAAATTAATGTTTGAGATGAATTATACCATTTCTTGAAAATAATAATCGTATTTTAGGTAATGATTAATTATTTCAAAAAACATTACTACGTTATCACCTGAACCAAAAGTGAGGGAGTTCCTGCATTAATTTTTTCTAGTCCAACATTCATTTAATCGTTAACTAAAGGATCATAATTCAAATGTACCATGGTTAATGATACATTATCTTTTTTACTAAATCCATAATCTACCATCTTTTTTTCTAAATGATAGTGAATCATGAAATTATAATCCTTTATCATTTCCAACAATCATTTATATCTCACAATCAGCTCACTCTGAGTGAATAAATACTATAAATGTTTATAATCAATATATATTTCAAATTTTACCTCATAATAATACCTCAAATTTTTTAATTAAAAAACCTATATAAGATCAAGATCATGTGTTGGATAATTATTTTTATGGAGTTTTACTTGTCTTGAATAATATGAAATTACACAATCATCTTCCATCAAGAACCAACCAATTCCTTTCAAACAATCATTATTTAAAAAAAACCTAATTTGTTGTTATTAATCATAACACTTGATAAAAAATAAATATTCATTTCAAATATAAGAAAACATTCATCACATTACTTTTTATAGTTGATTTAAACTCCTTTTCGCATTAATATAGTTTTTGGGATAGATAACTGAGCAAAATTTTCAACAAACCATCAATAGTAACCCACTAATCCAAGAGAACTTTAAATATTAGTGAAATTTATAGATCTTGGACACTCATTAACCACATTAGTTTTATCTAGATTAAATATTATTTCATATTTAGAAATATAATTCCCATATAATGAAATTTTATACTACCGAAATTCACATTTAATATATTTTACATGAAACTTATTTTCATTAATATTTTGTAAGATAATCCTTTGGTGTTTCTCCTAGTACTCATTAATTTTATAATAAAAAAAAATTTCATCAATTAAAACCAACACAAAGTTATAGAAATTCTCATGGAAAACTATATTCATAAGACCAACAAATTTAGAGATTGAATTCGACAACTTGAAATTCCTAACGACAAACTCATAATTCCCGTACCTGGTATGGAGTTCCATCCTTAGAATGTCTTCCTCCTTCACCTTCATCTGGTGATACCTAGACCTAGTATAAATCATTAAAAAATACTGAGAACCCTGGATCTAATCAAACAAGTCATTTATATGAGTAAACAATTACATTTTATTAACAATGATGTTGTTTAGTAATCTATAATCAATACAAAGTCTCATGTAACTATCCTTATTTTTAACAAATAGAATATGATCATACCATGTTGAAGTTATAGGGTAGATGAAACCATTATCAATGAGATCTTGTAAATTCTTTTACAATTTCAAAATTTCTACCATATCCATTTGATAAGGGGATTTTGAAAATGGATTATCATCAAGCACTAAAACTATGGAAAATTTAACCTTATAATTAGGAATTACAGTAGGAAAATCATAAGGACATAAATACATATATTCATTAAATAACAGAACATCCCCAATTTGAGTGCTTCGTTTATTTTCAAAAATTTGTTAAAGATAAATTTTACTTCTATATTTTTTCACTTTATTATCTTCTTGATATATTATCAAAGGTATTAATTCATTCTTATCTACAAACTGAAACTCATTCTAAAATATAAGATCTTTATCTCTTTAATCTCTCTTATCATATTAAACATAAAGCCAATCCATACTCAGAATAATATAAAACTCAATAATGGAAAATATAATATGGTTTTCAAGGAAAATCATTCCATATATGATAAATATATATATATATGTGTGTGTGTGTGTGTGTGTGTGTGTGTGTGTGTGTATGTATATTATTGTATCCTTGGTACTCCCCCAAGAGTTTTTACCATGATTTAAAACATCATTTCATGAGATTGTATTTAAATTTTAATTGAAAATTTATAAGATATAAAATAATTTTTATATCCTAGATCAAATAATACATTGGAATAATCTAAATAAATATGTAATGTACTAGTCCCCACTTTATTTAATTATCACACATCAATTTTAGTAAAAGAAAATTAATTTATCACAATTTTCTATTTCCAATATTTATGATTCCCTCATTGATTAATTGAATTTGGAATTTAATGAGTAAAATTTACTATATCATTGTAATTAAAAAATCTTAATGGTGGTTAAATATCTATTTTTTCATAACTTTTTAGACCGGAACATTGTTTCTTATTGTCAATAGTTAAAATACCAAGATTTCCACATCGATAATAGTTCCCTGATTATATCAAACATTATTTGAAATATTATTTACCCCATTTATATCATTAGGGGGATTAACTTTATATTTATTAATTGATTTCTTCTCTATTTGTTTCCTCTTTGAATTCATCTTACACTTATTGTTTTAATGTATATAAGTGTTAAAAACTTTGCCTCAAATTTCTCATCACAATGTGTTACGTCCTGGTTTCAGAAGCCACCCAGAGGCTCCCCGTACCCGGTTGGTCACATTCCCTCATGTGAATTTCCCCTAACGCTAGAGGCTGCCAACTAGCAGCGAGGGCCTTGGGTGTATTAGTGGGGAAATATGCCCTTATTGGCAGAGTAACACAACAGAAGAGAAAAAACAGATAATAATAGCAGAAGCAGTAAGTATCCAACAATAGTAAATAGCAGAAGACTGGAACAATAAACAACCGAAGCACATATATATAAAATGATGTATGATACATATGTCTTGGAAAATAGACAAACAAGTCACAATGATGAATACAAACAGTTCTAGACCAAAGTACAAAAGAAACATATAAATAACTCCTCTGCATATCAAGCCTAATATTGGTCTCATTCTCTCCAGCTCCATAGAAAATCAAGTACCTGAAGTATAAAGGCTATTTCCCTTATCTATACCTGCAGTAATATAATCTGTTTGGGCCTAAAAGCATGGACGAAATAGGGTGTGATACTAAATCCCAGTAGGCAACCACCTGAAAATCGGTGCCTAATAGTCAGTGAATATATGGCAGGTAAAAGTACAGAAAGAAGTAAACGGGAAAGTACTCAGCAGTAAACAATCCACAGTTTCAATATCAAGCAGCAGCTAAACAAGCAGCTAAACACAACAGGTAACCCTCTGGCCAGTGCACTCCATCTAACACCTATGGTTCTGTCATAAGAATATAAGCACTCACAGTTAATTCCCCTTATATTCATAAGTTAAATAAGACTCTCTAAGGAAGCTCAAACAGTCAATTCCCCTTATAGTCAAGGGTAGTCAAGGGATCTCTGAGGAATCTCACACGGTCAATTACCATTATATCTCCAAGGTCAAGGAATCTCTAAGAAAGCTCACTTAGTCAATTCCCCTCATATCCCAAAGTCATTCAAGTAATTAAAAGATTCTATGAGCAAGCTCACACGGTCAATTCCCCTTATAGCCTAAAGTGCTCAAAGACTCTCTGAGGAAGCTCACTCGGTCAATTCCCATTCTAGTATAGTACACCAGGTTCCCACGGCCCTATGTAGGTCAACGATCATAGTAATGAAAAATGGCCAAGTAAACCTATAAAACTACCTCGCTAACCAGTATACAACATATCAAGAATGGTAGGCAATCAACATGGGTAAAAAGGTAGACAAGCAATACCCCGTTCATGGGTATTGGTCAAAATTGCACATAATACTCAAATACTTTCAATGAAAAGGCACAAACCACCTACCTTGGAGTTGATAGATCAATATACTTCAGCGTCGTCCCTTGGATCAACCTAGAATGCAATAGATCTACAAAAACGTCTAAAACGTTCAACCCATGATATCACATAGGAGAGGAGAAATCGAAATATAGGGATCTAGGAGAAAAGAGAACTCACTGATGCGATTCCAAAGCAACTCACAGTGTTCGATTCGGAGGAAGGATGCTTTCTCTGGGGTTTGTCGAAGATCCGTGACCATACAGAGCTCTCAGTCAAATGATACCTAGAAGGATAATGTTCTGGTGATTAGACGTGACCCCAAAGCGATTAATGAAAAAAAGTACATTGCGTGTACTTTTGAAGTACATGGAGTGTACTCACCTTTTCCGTACTCCTCTTTAGGTGGCTTCCAGGTTACCCCACATGGCCATGTGCAAAGCTGTTACATGGCCAGCACCCGACTACCAACGGTAACCGAGTACACAACATGTTCTTCGAAAATTTCCATAATTTCCTCTTTTTCTCAAAAACGACCATAAAAGGAAAAACATAAATGAAAAGAAGATCCGGGTTCTTAAAAAATTCCCCCTTACTGAAATTTGTCTTTGAATTTCCTTAGCACTATGCAGAAGATGAAACCTTGAATAGCTCCGGCCATTATGCTCGTACATCTGCCTCTCTCTCCCAAGTCTCATCCTATACCTACCTGTGATTCCATAGCACTCATACTAGAGGAACAAACAAGACACAGAGAACCTTTTTACTACGATCAACAATCCAGATAGGATGCTCTTCGAATGAAACATCCACTTTGAGCTCAACCTCCTCAGGTTGAAAGAAATGAGATGGGTCCTAAAAGTAAGGTTGGAGCTAAGAAACATGAAAAACGTCATGCATAGCTCGGTACCTCTTGGGTAACTACAACCGATAAGCAACCCACCCAACTCTCTCCAACACATCAAATGGCCCAACATAGCTCGGAGAAATATTACCTTGTCTCATAATCCTCTTCTGTCCCAACCTCGGTGTGACACGCAGGAAAACCTGATCCCTGACCTCAAACTCCATAGGTCTACTATGTAATCAGTATAAGACTTCTATTGAGACTATGTTTTATCCATACTCTTCTAAATCAACTCTATCTGCTCTGTGGTCCCTTGAACATGATGAGTTCCCAGCAAAGCTGCCTCTCATACCTCCAGCCAACATATGGGTGATCGGCTTGGCCGGCCGTACAAAGCCTCATAAGGTGCCATCTGAATAGTTTCTTGAAAACTATTATTGTAGGAAAATTCCACGAGAGGTATATACTTCTCCCTAGAACCTCCAAAATCCAGGATGTATGCTCAGAGCATTTCCTCAAGCACCTGAATCGTATGCTCAGACTGGCCATCTGTCTGGGGGTAGTAAGTAGTAGTCAAAAGTACCTATGTACCCAAATCCTTCTAAATCCCCTTCCAGACCCGAGATTTAAAATGGGCATCCCTATCTGAAACAACGGAGTGTGGAACTCCATTCAGATGTACAATCTCTCGGATGTACAACCGTCCCATCTCATCAACACTGAGGGTCTCTTTGACTGGTGTTGACACTCCTTTCTATCACAAATTCCAACGAATGGAAAAGGGGAATACCTTAAGCTCAATGAGGGTCACCCTTTAAAAAACACCAAAAAATGAAAAAGGGATGAACCAGGAACTCATTTTGAGGGCATCGTGCATGTATCTTCTGCACCGCGCAAGTCACTTGTGCTCCCCATATGGGTCGCGAAAGTCACTTGTGTGCCCTATTCCTTTTTTAACCCAAGGTACCCAGTGGCCTATAAATAGCCCCTGTGGGCCCCCCATTTCGGGGACAAATTTTCCAAAACTCAAATTCAAGCTCGGGTCGCCCAAATATTTATCTGACGTCTTCCAAACACTTCTAAGGTAATTCTTCACCTATAATGGAATCTCTAAAGAGGAAGAATAAGGCCTAATTGTTAGAACCCATCAATACTTGCATGCCTAAGTGTTCAGCCCTTAAGGGAAAAGGAAGCACTTGTGCACCGCCTTGCCCTCTCAAGGGAACTTGAGCGCTAACCTTTTGAAAGCCTCTAGGGATGATACTATGGTCTTGAGTTCAAAGTCTCCCAAATATTACTCTATAGGTTCTTCGTCGCCCAAGGTGTCTCATGTCACACAAGTATACTTGCGCGACCAGGACTTGCACGCCAGAACAATGATTGCGTGCCTCCTTCCTAGTCACCTCCTTTCCTCAAATCCACCTCTCCTCTTTAATACATAGCCTTCAAAACCCTCTTCAAAGCCATTTATGACATGGTTCATTTGTTGGATCCCTTATCTAAGAGGAATTCATTGGGCATCCTTCTCAAGAGTAAGTCCCAATCATAATTTCCATTAATATTGGGCCTCCTCCTTAGGATTAAGCCCCAATCATAAGTTCCTTTAATTTGGAATCTTCCTCAGTAGTAAGCCCCAACCTTATTTTATTTTTATTTGGGATTCCTTCTCAGGAATAAAACCCAATCATAATTCCCTCTTAATTTGGGCTTCCTTTTCAGGATTAAGTCCCAAGTTAAAATTCCAAATCTCCTTAAAGTACCAACACCTTTATGAACCCTAATCCTGGGCTTCTTTCCTGAACTAATTCTTGATCTTCATTTTCTTGGGCTGTCATACATACGTAAGCCCTACATCATTTCTGATGACTGCATCTTTCACGACACTATTGTCAAATTTACTGATACCTCTTGTTTCTCACACTGAGCATGAATCACGTGGGCTTAGATTGTAAAAGTAATAATGATATCTCTTTTTGGGTCATTAACCATGCATAAACCACATTTTTCTTTACCCGGACTGCATGGACATTGATCTCTGCCTTAAAAGTAGAGTATGTATGAAGCCTTTATAAGGTTCAATCCCATCTTTCATTAATTATTTTCCGTCCCATATGATGTTAAACTATATCCTTCCTATAGAACTACATGGGTTCTAATTCCATTCGTTTTAACAATGATACGTTGGTAGCCCATCTGCGGGTGCGATCCCAACTCTGAAATAATCCATGTCTTCCTGAATGAAAATAAAATTCAAGTTACCCACTGAGTGGCTTTAAAACCTTTATGGTCATCATAATGATGAAGATATTTCTATTTAATTTATTAAAGGATACCATTGACTAAGAATCTCCAATACATACAGATGATTCTCTATCGATGAAGAACCTCAAATACATATAAAAGTTTCTCTAAATCCCATACATACCAATCATTGATTGCCAAATCTAAAGGAAAAATCATTTTCATACTTGGTGAATTAATAAGGATTCTTGAACATAACATAAATCTATAAGAGAGTCTCGGAGTATGTAATAATTCCCCTCAAAAAGGTGTAATGATCCTGACCTCCCATCCTCTTGACCAATGCAAGTTCTTAGGCCTCATCGGTCTACAAATAATGAGTACCTACCTTTGGAAAGTAGGTCCAAATGGATAGAAAATCATTGGATGTTTCATGTTCTACAAATAAAACCGTTAGAAACCGATTGGAAAGTTTGAACCTTGAACAAACAAGTTCATCCCCATTTCCAGAAGAAACAAAAATGGTGAACCCGATGTGAATCCTTTACCAAGTTAAAATGATACTTTAATTATTTGTTAGGCCCATATTAAATTCAATATGAGGGCCAACAAAGAAATCAAACACATATGTGTTTATCCAAAAGATGTAGTCTAGCCAAGAATATCTTGATTATGTCTGTTATATCAAAAGGCCCTACTTTCCAATATCTTTCTTCAATACATAAATGGTTTCTTTAAAGTTCACACATGTGAATGCCTCAGCTGCTACTACTGCTGGATCCTCGTCTGCTCTGAGGATGATATCACCTACTCATCATCTTCAACCATGGGTCTCGAATGCATTGGTGAGGGAATACCTGTTGTACCCCTCTCTCTTGGATTTTAATGATCACAATCACTCTCATCGTGTTCTAACTTGTTTTCAAGTTTGTTTGATGATAGGAAAAAGGTTGCCAAAGAGTTGGCCCAAGAAGACTGGAAAAAAGGACTCTCTGAGTCCACCGGCCAACCGGTGGATTACCACCGGCCAGCTGGTGGTCTCTGGCAGAAGCAATGCTCTCTGCCAGGAGCCACCGGTCAGCCGGTGCCTAACCACCGGCCAGCCGGTGGAACCAGACAGAGAACTTGCTCTCTGTCTCAACCACCGGCCAACCGGTGGCCCAGCATCGGCCAGCCGGTGGAGCCCAGACAGAAATCTCTGCCTTCTGTCTGGAGCACCGGCCAGCCGGTGGCCAAGCACCGGTCAGCCGGTAAGCAAAGTCAAACTAGCCGTTGGAGCTTGACCAGACTTGTCCACCTGACCCCCAACGGCTCTGAAAGCCCTCCAACGGCCATATTGAAGTATTTGGGGATATTTCTCCTATAAATAGACGAGGATGGATGCCGGGAACACCACCGAAACATTGGAATGATATTTTGATCCCTTGAAGCTCTAACGACAAATCTCTAAGGCTACTTGTGATCCACCTCCATCCTTGAAGCTTGGGCTGCCTCTACATCGACTACTCCCACACTCTTGGCGCTCAAGGATTCCTCAAGTTTGTTGTAATTTATTTATTTCAATAGTTTAGTTCTTCATTGGGTTTGTATTAAAACAAACCATCCTTTTCTTCCTCACTTTCATTTTGGGTTTCTTGCTACAACCATAATAAAAAAGCAAGCTGTACGAAGGTGATCTAGCCTACCTTAAAATGGCTAGTGGGTTTCTTGCTACAACCATTAAAAAGCAAGCTGAAGTAAATCTCTCAACGGTTGAGTTGGGAGCGGAGACGTAGGCTTTGGTTTAAGCCGAACTCTGTTATCAAATTGTGTCTTGCCCCTTTTATTTCCGCTGCATTTATAAATTGTTTTTAAATTGTTAATTAATTTTTTAAAAGGCAATTCACCCCCCCTCTTTCCATCACTCTCTGACCAACAATTGGTATCAAAGGGACGTTTGTGTAATACCTTAACCGGTTACAAACTTAAAATCCATAGTGATGGCTTCTTCCTCACAAGCACCCGAAGGGTATTCCATGACTCGGGCTCCATTCTTTGATGGAACCGACTACACTTATTGGAAAACTCGCATGATTACATTTCTTAGAAGTATTGGCTATCCTATATATAGAATTGTTATGCAAGGCTACACTCTCTCTAGCAAAGATGAGTCTAAATGGACCCCCGAAGACATTGCTAATTTTGAGCTTGATGGCAAAGCCATGAATGCTCTTCATTGTGGGTTAGACCGTAATGAATTTAATCGTATTTCTACTTGCACCACTTCTCATAAAATTTGGAAGCTTTTGGAAGTGACCCATGAGGGCACTAACAAAGTCAAATACACTAGACTAGATATGTATCGTCAAGACTTTGAAAGCTTCAACATGCACCCACACGAATCTATTACGGAAATGTTTACTCGCTTTACTGATGTGTGTAATGGGAGAAAGTCTCTTGGAGATGATGTTTCTGCAGAAACGATGGTCAATAAGATTCTTTGGGTCCTACCATGCTCATGGGCTCCAAAGGTGACGGCAATCCAAGAAGCGAAAGATGTCAAGAAAATGCCGGTTGAAGAACTCATTGGATCACTTATGACCTATGAGATTACCATGAAGAGGCAAGCCGATAAAGAAGGTAAAATCTTCAAGGAGCAAAAGAACATAGCATTCAAAGCAAAGCAAGAAAGCTCCTCCGATGATAGCGGATCCGAGATTGCTCAACTTGCAAGAAAAATGAGCAAGTTCATGAAGAAAAAGAAGAATTTTCAAAGGACACGAAAGGAAGAGCCAAAAGCAGAAAAAGAAGTTACATGCTTTGAATGTGGAAAGAAAGGCCACATCAAACCGGAGTGCTCTCTTTTCAAGAAAAGGTTAAAGGAAAAGAAAAACAAGAAGGCTTTCAAAGCGTCAACATGGAGTGCAAGCGATGACTCCATGTCTTCAAGTGCTTCAAGCGATGAAGGTGGAAAATGCCTAATGGCACTTGATGAGGTATCTTCTTCCGACTCCTCTTCCTCATCTTCTTCTTTTAATAATGACATGTCTTATGAAGATCTCCAAAATGCGAGAGATCAATTAGAGGAAGGTTTTCACGAACTCACCTCTAAATTTTTAGCCTTAGAAAAGAAACACAAAATTCTAATTTCTGAAAAAGATCAACTTCTCAAAAAGAATGAGGAACTTGCCCTTAAAGTCCAAGATATTCCAAATGTTGATTCTTTGAATTCAACTATTAAAGATTTAAGGGAATCTCTTGCCAAGTTCACCCAAGGTGAACAAAATTTGACCAAATTGCTAGGTTCTCAACGTTCGGCTAGAACCACACATGGACTTGGCTTTAACAAGCAAGCCACCTCTTCTAGAGCACCCACTACTTTTGTAAGGGGGATCTCTCAAAATAAATTCTGTAATTATTGTAGAAAAACCGGACATTTGATTTATGAATGCGATTGTAAAAATGCTAGATATGGCCGCCCCAAAATCATTACCTACTCGGATGAGTATCTTAGGATGTATCCCTCTAGACAAGTATGGGTTCAAAAGTCTCTTTTAGCTAATCTTTCCGGACCCAAACTTATATGGGTACCAAAATCTATTCTCTCTTGATTTTGTATGATAAACACCAAAGAAGTAGGCCTTCGAAAGGCTCGTTGTATCTCGACAGCGGATGCTCGAGGCACATGTGTGGCGATCCCTCCGAGTTCAACTCTCTTGAAGAATTCGATGGAGGATACGTCACCTTCGGTGACAATTCAAAAAGCAAGATCGTCGGAATAGGTACCATTGGTTTTGGTAGCTCCTCCTTAATTAAAGATGTTTTATTTGTTAAAGGTTTAAAACATAATTTAATTAGCATTAGTCAACTTTGTGATAGTGGTTTTTCGGTGAATTTTCAAAATGATTTATGCAAAGTGTTTGATTTTCAAAACAAATTGATATTTTCTGCTTCCCGTTTTCAAAATGTTTACATTATTGATTTAAAGTCTTTAGCTAGCCAAAATGTTAAATGTTTAAGTGCTCTTGACAATGAGTCTTGGCTTTGGCATAGAAGGTTGGGGCATTGTAGCTCTCATTCACTTCTAAAGCTTAATAAGAACAAGCTCATCCGTGACTTTCCTAGACTTAAGTTTAAGAAAGATTTGATTTGTGAGCCATGCCAACTTGGCAAGCAACACAAATCTTCTTTCAAATCTAAGAAGGAAGTGTCCACTTCAAAATCTCTTGAGCTCCTTCATCTTGATCTTTTTTGTCCAACCCCTATAGCAAGTCTAGGTGGAAAATCCTATACCTTTGTTCTAGTAGATGACTTTTCTCGTTTCACTTGGGTTTTCTTTTTAGCTCATAAAAATGATGCTTGTAGAACCTTTTTGAAATTCTCTAGAAAAGTAGAAAACGAAAAAGGATATAAAATTATATCGCTCCGTAGTGACCATGGAGGTGAATTCGAGAACAAAGAAATCGATGAATTGTGTTCCTCTCAAGGATACAATCACACCTTCTCTGCCCCTAGGACTCCACAACAAAATGGAGTGGTTGAAAGGAGAAACCGAACTCTCCAAGAAATTGCTCGAACCCTCCTTAGTGAATTCAATCTTCGTCAATATTTCTGGGCCGAGGCGGTAAACACTGCTTGTTATACTATCAATAGAGTCCTTGTAAGACCCCTTCTTAAGAAAACCCCCTATGAACTTTGGAAAGGCAAATTGCCCAAAGTTGGTTATTTTAAAGAGTTTGGTTGTAAATGCTTTATCCTTAACAGAAAAGATAACCTAGGGAAATTTGATGCCAAATCCGATGAAGGTATTTTTCTTGGGTACTCCAACTCAAGCAAAGCCTATCGTGTCTTCAACAAACGTTCAAAAACTATCGAAGAATCATCTCATGTCAAATTTGATGAAACTCTTCCAAAACCTCACCCGGTCATTGAAGATGTTGAAGATAAGCTTGACAAGCTTCATTTGAATGATTCCTCTTCTCCTCCCAAGGAGGATGACCATCAAGAACCCTCTTCACCTTCTTCTCCTTCCACCTTGCCTAAGGTTTGGAAACCTTCTAGAGAACATCCTTTAGAAAATGTTATAGGTGATCTTCAAGCCGGTACTCGAACTAGAAGATCAATCCTCAACGAGGTTGAACATCAAGCCTTTCTTTCTCAACTAGAGCCTCAAACCATTAATGATGCCATTAATGATGAGAATTGGGTTCTTGCAATGCAAGAGGAACTAAATCAATTCTCTAGAAATGATGTTTGGACTCTTGTTGAAAGACCCAATGATCATCCAATTATTGGCACTAAATGGGTTTTTAGGAACAAACTTGATGATCAAGGAAATATAACCCGGAACAAGGCTCGCCTAGTAGCTAAGGGCTATAATCAAGAAGAAGGAATTGATTATGGTGAAACCTTTGCGCCCGTTTCTAGATTGGAATCCATTAGGATCTTATTGGCATTCGCCGCTCACTTAAATTTCAAACTTTTTCAAATGGATGTTAAAAGTGCTTTTTTAAATGGTTTTATTTCAGAAAAAATCTTTGTTGAACAACCCCCCGGTTTTGAAGATCCAAAATTTCCAAATCATGTTTTTAAGTTAACCAAGGCTCTATATGGCTTAAAACAAGCCCCTCGGGCTTGGTATGAGCGGTTAACCAAATTTCTTTTAGAAAATGATTTTAAAATGGGTCAATCTGATTGTACCCTATTTTTAAAACACACTTCCAAAGATCTTTTAATTGTCCAAATTTACGTTGATGACGTTATCTTTGGTTCAACCAAAGAATCACTTTGTACTGATTTTTCAGATTTAATGAGAAAAGAATTTGAAATGAGCTTTATGGGGGAATTAAAATTTTTTCTTGGTTTTCAAATCTTTCAAAATTCAAATGGTATTTTTCTAAACCAAGGAAAATACACAAACGAACTTTTAAGTCGTTTTGGTATGGATCAAGTAAAGGAAATTAGTACCCCCATGAGTACTTCTTGTAAACTTACGTTAGATGAAGCCGGGAAACCGGTTGATAACAATCTTTATAGGAGTATGATCGGGAGTCTACTTTACCTAACTGCGACACGTCCTGACATCATGTTCAGTGTTTGTCTTTGTACTCGTTTTCAAGCCAATCCCAAAGAATCTCATTTTAAATCGGTCAAAAGAATTTTTAAGTATTTAAAAGGATCCAAAAACATTGGTTTGTTTTATCCCTCTAATACTTCTTTCGAACTTTCTTCATATTCGGATGCTGATTTTGGCGGATGTCAATTAGATCGTAAGAGTACTAGGGGAACCTGTCATCTGCTAGGCAAGTCCCTTGTTTCATGGAGTAGCAAAAAGCAAAATTGTGTTCCTCTTTCTACTTCCGAGGCCGAGTACGTAGCAGCTGGTAATTGTTGTGCCCAAATTATTTGGATGCAGCACACTCTCTTGGATTATGGTCTTCCCTACGATCATGTCCCTATACGGTGTGACAACACTAGTGCCATTAGTATTTCTAGGAATCCAATACAACATTCTAGGACAAAGCATATAGATTTAAGGCATCATTTCCTTCGTGACCATTTTTAAAAAGGGGATATCACTTTGGACTTCATTCCTACTGATTTCCAATTAGCTGACATCTTTACCAAACCGCTCCCGGTTGAACGTTTTGATTTTATTAAGGGGGAGTTAGGAATGATTCGTCAATGAGCACCAGTAAATATTTGACTCTTTTTGGATTGCTTATATTTCTTTTTAAGTTATTTAACTCTTCTTTATTTTATTATTTTTTTTTAATTTCAAGACCACCGGTTGACCGGTGGTACATCACCGGTTAACCGGTGCTGTCGGGTTTTCTTTTTTTGGGCCGGCCGGGGAAAGGGTTAAAAATTAAATTAAACCCTTCCCCTCCCATTTCTTTCTCTCCCTCTCGTGCGGCATCTCCAAACCAGCACCTCCCTCTTGCCCTAGTCTCTCTTCTTCCTCCTTGCTCTTTCAAACTCCCTCTTCTCTTAATCTCTTTCTTCTTTTTCTTCCTTTTTCCATCATGGGTCCTCGATCTTCACGCAAGGGAAAGGGCATCGCTCAAGAGGCACCTCCTCCTCCTTCAATCCCTCAACTTCCGGACATTTGGCATGACAAAGTCATTCTTCCGGGTAGAGTAATTGATTATCCTTGGCTTTCTTCTGCTCGTCTCGAGCTTTTCTTCATCATTGAATATCAACACTGGCATTCCTTTTTTGAACCTCCTGAGAAGGATGTCATTTATCCCCTTCTTGTCAAAGAATTTTATGCTCACCTGACGTGGTCGGTTTCTGACGACGTCGATACCATCTCTACCACCGCTCTCGGGCAACCCATCACTATCACTTCTTTGGAGATTGCCAGGATGCTAGGGGTTCCTCATGTTGGACCTCATGCTTTTGCTCAGGGGGAGTTTCCTCGGGACCCTGATTTTGATCTTGCTGTCGCTCTTGAGCATCTCACAGGGCAGCCCACCGATCCCATTGTCAAGCTCTCCCAGCTCTCCCCGAACCATCGCATCATTGAGCGCCTCATTCAGACCACCCTTGCACCCCGTATCGGTGATCACGATACGGTAAAATTTATTGATATCTATCTTCTTTCTTATATCACTAGAGGCGTTCATTTCAATTTGGTCCGGTTCCTATTCCGGGCCATGTCTTATGTGGCTGAGCACCCGCGCCGGTCCAAAAATCTACCTCACGGGCGCTTATTGACCAAAATCTTTACCTTTCTTGATGTCCCTCTCCGTGCTACCTCCTTCGAGCAGCCAAAGAAGGATAGCATCATCAATTTTATGATGGTGCAACGGATGAACATTCGTTGGCATCCTTGGCGTCAGGAGTGGATTACTGACAAGGAGGGCCTTCTCAAGGCTTACTCCCCTCAGACACATTCACACCTTCCTACCCATTCCATACCTCCTGCCATTGCCGCTGCCTATCCCCTTTCAGATAGTGAGGACAGTGGTGATGATGAAGAGGAAGGGAGTGGTGACAGCGAAGGTGAGGCTGCTGCTGCTGCTGATGAGGGAGATGGAGCGGGTGATGATGCACCGGAGCCTGCTGAGGCTGTGCCCCCTCCCGCTGATACTGGTAGCTTGTCGGTGACGGCTGATCAATTCCTTCGCTTCCAGGATCAGATTGAGACCCGGCTCGACTTACAGTTTTCTTACTTCAGCTCTCAGTTTGATCAGCTCCACTCTCGGATTGATTCTCTAGATCGTCGCTTTGAGGCGGTCCAGGCTCCTCCGGCTCCTCCGACCTTCAGGCGTCGCCGTCACTCTCGGCCCGCTAGGAGTGAATAGAGCCTTTCCTGTTTTTTGGCTTGTCTTTGTATTTGTATTTTGAACCTTCTATGTAACGTTTCATCTTTTATAAAATTCAAGTTGTCTTATCTTTCAATCCTTTTTGTCATTGCTTACTTCCTTGTTATTGTTTTTCTAACTTTTCCTCCTATTTTGATAATCCCAAAGGGGGAGAAAAACTCTCTATTAATTAAGTTCTCTTTTTAAAAAAGTTCAATTTTAAGTTATTATGTTCATCAAAATCTGTTTTTAAATGGTTAAGTTATTGATTTCAGTTGTTTCTTTTAAATGACCTATGATTACAATTTCAAAATGAACCATTATCTTTATTTCAATCCTTTCAAGATTAATATCATTTTCAATACATGATACATCTATGAAATTCTTGTATGATCTCTAAAATTTTACATGTCCAAGTTTCTTATTTCTTTTTACTTGGCATATCCTTTTTAAAAGCTTTCACATTTGTGATTGTGATCATCCAAATAGGGGGAGATTGTTGTACCCATCTCTCTTGGATTTTAATGATCACAATCACTCTCATCATGTTCTAACTTGTTTTCAAGTTTGTTTGATGATAGGAAAAAGGTTGCCAAAGAGTTGGCCCAAGAAGACTGGAAAAAAGGACTCTCTGAGTCCACCGGCCAACTGGTGGATTACCACCGGCCAGCAGGTGGTCTCTGGCAGAAGCAATGCTCTCTGCCAGGAGCCACCGGTCCGCCGGTGCCTGACCACTGGCCAGCCGGTGGAACCAGACAGAGAGCTTGCTCTCTGTCTCGACCACTGGCCAGCCGGTGGCCCAGCACCGGCCCGCCGGTGGAGGCCAGACAGAAAGCTCTGCCTTCTGTCTGGAGCACCGGCCAGCCGGTGGCCAAGCACCGGTCAGCCGGTAAGCAAAGTCAAACTAGCCGTTGGAGCTTGACCAGACTTGTCCACCTGACCCCCAACGTCTCCGAAAGACCTCCAACGTCCATATTGAAGTATTTGGGGATATTTCTCCTATAAATAGACGAGGATGGATGCCGGGAACACCACCGAAACATTGGAATGATATTTTGATCCCTTGAAGCTCTAACGACAAATCTCTAAGGCTACTTGTGATCCACCTCCATCCTTGAAGCTTGGGCTGCCTCTACATCGACTACTCCCACACTCTTGGTGCTCAAGGCTTCCTCAAGTTTGTTGTAATTTATTTATTTCAATAGTTTAGTTCTTCATTGGGTTTGTATTAAAACAAACCATCCTTTTCTTCCTCACTTTCATTTTGGGTTTCTTGCTACAACCATAATAAAAAAGCAAGTTGTACGAAGGTGATCTAGCCTACCTTAAAACGGCTAGTGGGTTTCTTGCTACAACCATTAAAAAGCAAGCTGAAGTAAATCTCTCAACGGTTGAGTTGGGAGCGGAGACGTAGGCTTTGGTTTAAGCCGAACTCCGTTATCAAATTGTGTCTTGCCCCTTTTATTTCCGCTGCATTTATAAATTGTTTTTAAATTGTTAATTAATTTTTTAAAAGGAAATTCACCCCCCCTCTTGCCATCACTCTCCGACCAACAATACCCTCAACATGGTACCATCCCGACCATGGAGGCCGCTCGACAAGCCCTCTAAGTTAACAACTCACCCTAGTTTTCCGGACTGTGATGACCAGTGGTCAAGAAGCAGGTGGTGCCAACCACCGTGTCCAACCATTTCTGGTCCTTATCCCCGAAACGCAATAACCAGTCCCTCCCGTATTATAGGGAGGTGAATGAAGAGGTCCCTCAAGGCCTCGGTTCAAGAAGACAGGATTCCTTCATAAGGACTCCCACCAACAATCGCCAGTAGACTCGTGCGGTAGTTCACTCTCAACATGATGAGGGTATCACCTTTAGGGGTTCGGCTCAGGCCCCTCAGACCCGAGCACGTAAGACGAACCACCGGAGGAGAAATTCGGTCAATAGGGAGTAGGTTTTTATTTCTGCCCCCTCTAGAGAAGTCCATCAACCTAACTTGATGGGAAACAACGAGCGGTCATATACACCTATCCATCCTGATTTCACTGCCATAAAGACACATCTGGTAGTAACACATAAATCCCACCAGGATATTCTGGTGGAGTACTATAGGCAGGAATATACACCTATTTATAAATCAGCAGCCAGTCAGCAGGCTCATTTGATTGCATCGAAAGAAACTCGCCAATCTAATATGGTGGCAACTGGTAAGCAGGAACAGAGACCTCTTTACAATCAAAAATTCTATCAGCAGTCTCGTCTACCAGTATTGATGGAAACCCATCAACCATACTTGATGGAGAATACAGAGTAGGCACATACACCTGCCAATTTGCATCAAGCCTGCCTAAAGTCTCGTTTGGTAGCACCTGGAGAAGTTAGTCGGAATGCTCGGATGACAAATCTGGAGCAGACTCAACTCTCTACCTCTATGCATAAGTACTTTCAATATCCGTTGAAAAGAAAAGGAGGACAGGAGTAGGCACATACACCTACTCCAGACACATAATGAACTTATATTCCCATTCCGGTAGCTGAAGTCACCAAGCACATTCTGATAATGGTGAAAGAGCAGAAGCAAATCCCTGCCCATATTCTGGATACCTGTCAGAATATTATAACAACTTCAGCGACATCACAGGGAAAGAAACATAAATCTATCCCTATCAGTGGATTGACTCATCAATATGTCACTCCGAAGTAGATACTCACCTCTGTTCCAGTACAGGAAGGTCGTGGGGCATACTCCCCCATGTCATGCGTACAATCAAATCGGGTACATACACCTGATTTAAATGAAGATAATCAGCCTAACCTGACCATTTCTCTTGAGTAGGCACATACACCTGCCAATTATAACCACTTTCATCAACAAGTGGTTTCCAAAGTGAGTAAGAAGGGGTCCATGAAAAATACCCATCCATCACAGTTGAAAAATCAAGAGCCAATCTGCAATAAGGCCTTGATCAATGCTGGAGTTATTGAAGCCCTTAGACAATTGTCTGTTGCAACTCAAGATTATACTCTCTCATTTTCAGAATCCAGAAGTAACAACAATAATTCTGAAGGTCTTCATCAGACAATTCCTCATGAAGTATTGATTCATGACCATTCGGTCAATATCGAACTTTCATCTTCATATGAGAGCCATAATAACCCTCTGCATGGCCAGAAGACCAAGGGGCAAGAGGTTTCATCTTTTTTTTGTAACCCACCATGGTGGTCCCCCCCATGATGATGAATTTAGCTGTGAAAGTACTCTCCATGATAGTAATTCGCATTTCCTGGAAAATTATTCAATGGACAATAAAGTAACGAGAAAGCCCTCTTATCTTGAGGCACTTGCAAATGAAAAGCTAGTCATGTCTGATGTCATAACACTAGAAGGTGCAATACTTTCTCAATCAGAAGATATACCGGGGTGTACGGTAATTCTTCGAACCACCCCTGGGTCATTAATCTTCTAATTTGACAAATGAATTCTCTACCAATATTGTCGAATCTGATGAAGCAACAAAGAAGCACCAGCTTTGGTCTAATCAGGTAGAAGAATCTTTATCGGATGACAAAGATGAAGTGCTGAATATGAGAAAACAAATGGTGAAAGGTGAAATACCAGTCATGTTTTGGCCATTGGCTGACTCTCAGTATGATATTCTAGAAATTTTGACATAAAATTGTATTCATGATATTCGTCTCAACATATAGAAAACTCTTTGTCACTTACAAAAGAAAATATTATCTTATGATGAATATCAAAATCATGTCAAGATAATAGAAGGGTTGCAATGCCAAATTGACTTGTCATATCTCTCAGTTTCCCAACATCAAATGGTTGAAAAGAAGCAGAGAGCCCTTCAGCATTCGTTCCTTGGCGCGTTGAAAAGGTTGCGCCAGTTAATTACCAATACCCCATCTGGTATTCATATCAGCGGATGGGGTGTTCATGGAGAATTGCATTTCACTTTTCTCTCCAGTCAACAAAGCCCAAAAAATTGGTTTCATGCAATGTTATTGCCCATGGCTGGACACATCTAACTTTTTTTGTGTGTAATCAAAGTCTTGATGAAGAACATGCCTCAAGTAGTTCTTCCCAAAGTCAGGAATATAAAGAACAAGTTGTCGAATTACTCTTGCATCAAGAAAATGATAATATCGAACATGCTTATCGTTTAGAGCATGCACATAATCAAGTGACAGAAGTGTCAAAAATAATCTAGTGGTCATCTAAGCCAGGTGATTTGAGTGGATGTAGGTTGATGCATTCGGCCAATTTTCGGACTAAAATTTTCAAAATCAGGAGGGCTTTTAAGAAAGTTTTAGATGTAGAAGCTCAAGAACCACCTCATCTTTCCAGACTGGGGAATCTTTTAACTCAACCCTCAGGATCAACAGAAAGGATTCAAGGAGTTGATCAGGAAAAACAGGAACAACCCCAGTCCACCAAACTAGGCAATTTTTTCAAATTCTCAATCTATTCCTCAGAGAATGTCAGTCTTCTCTCGATTAGGGAAGAATCCACAAGAGGAACACAAAGACGAATTATCAGGAGATTCCCGAAAAATTACGGTTCATCAAGAAGTTACTAAGGGATCAACCAAACAAAAGGCAATGTCTCATAAAGGAAATGGGGGAAGACAGTATCACAGAAGTGCTGACAGAAGGGCTTCAATGTGTTATGTATCAATAAATGTCATCAATGTAGTTGTCACTGATCCCCCAAAACATGAGGCTCACTCAGAGGGAACATATGAAGAAGTTCTTGTTCAAGAGGCTGTGCATAGAGAAATGAATGAATGAGGTGTTCATACTAGAAGACATAGGGTTTCCCAGGGGCAAGACATTTCTTTGGGTAATTCCCTTCCATACTCCAGAAAGGCACATACCAAGGAAAATGGTAAAAAAGGGGACATTCCACCATTCCTCTAGAGAAGGCCAATCACTCTCATTAGAGTAAAGGTTCGCATAACAAGAAGAATAAATGAAGGAATTAAGGAGGTTAAATGCAGAACTACTTCAAGGTAGTCTTCCTCCTAAGCATGATTGAGTTAATCAATCAAGGGAATTTGTTGCAGCTATTGGGATTGATCAAGAATATCCCCCGTTACAAGTACACCCTCACAGGTCCAATCCTACAGGTCATACGCAACAACAACCCACAATACTTCCATCAGTGGCAGTCTCAATCACCACACCCATCCAAACTCTAGTTATTGGACCTGCTCAGGTCCAAGATCAACTAGATGTTTCTCAAAAATTAATGACTACTATTGATTCAGTAACAGCTCGGTTGGAAGCTATGGAAGGATAGTGTGCAAAAATTCAACCATAAAAGAGAGCTTACCCTGAATGGGTGGATGTAATTCCTCTCCCATTATATTTTTCAAGTACCACATTCCCAATTTTTAATGGTTCAGGAGATCCAGAACAACACTTAACACATTTTTTTCTCATTGTGATCATATGATTATAACTCCTCAACAACAAGAAACAGTTAAGCTTAGGTGTTTTGTACAGTCATTACAAGGACCTTCTTTTGTCGGGTCTACTAGTTTGCAATTCCGGTCAATTACTGGGTGGGAAGATCTCCCGTCAAAGGTTCCTTCTTCAATTTATCTCAATATTTCAAAAGACGATATTTTTCTATCTTACCAATTGTAAGAAAAGGGAGAATGAAAGAGTTTCATATTTCATTGCTCGCTGGAAGGGATTAACATAT
Source organism: Viscum album (assembly GCA_963277665.1). Classification (NCBI taxonomy): domain Eukaryota; kingdom Viridiplantae; phylum Streptophyta; class Magnoliopsida; order Santalales; family Viscaceae; genus Viscum; species Viscum album. Next base: position 829,461,252 of record OY728159.1, on the reverse strand, counting down.
TCCTTAATCTTAGCACTCCCTCAAAAAGAATTGTTACCAATCTGTGTGGAAAATTTGCGTGATGAATTATGAACACCATTGATCCCTGTGAAATACACAGGAGGGTTTTGAGACCTTACTTCAATTGCTCAGTAGATTGAATACTCTCTTACAAAGAATATGGATAAAACTAGTGTAATTCCATCAGTTCCATGTAGGATAATTGGTAAATAAGATACTGTTACAATTACACTTAAATAAGAATATATACCTGCATCCACTTCAAGACTATCATCATACCGAAGGTCTCCACTTCCTAAATGTCAACAACAATGGTTGCATATTCAAGATGATCCAAACGATTAAAGGCGAAAAAAGTTTGAAGATTTTAAGAACAAAGTTTATTCTTTCCAGAATGAACAAGTTCCGGGTTACTTCATCTCAGCTCTGGAGAACAACCCGGTTCCATTGCCAAGGGCCAAAAGGCCGAACAATGAAGGAGATGAAGACCTCCCCAATTATTTCCCATTTCATCAGATGTTGGGGCATCCCATTCTGGAGTGTTTTGTCTTTAATGACCTCCTACAAAAGATGGTGGATTCTGGACAGGTAAAACTGAAAGGTTCTTCAGCCCAGGGAGCATGTGTTACTGCTACAGATCTAGAGGAAGAAGGCGAGTGGCATGAAGTCAAAAGTAAAAATGCGCAGAAATATGATGATTGGATGGTCAGGAAAATGATCAACCGAACTCATGACATTTTACGAACATAATAGAATCAACCAATTGTGTCTTCTGCTATGAATGACATAGAAAAATCCCCTTCATCTGAAGGGGAATCCTCAAAAAAGCCACGAAATTAGAAGAAAAAAGAGCAGTCAGAAGAAGATGAGTTCGTGTTAAAGCCTAAATTGTCTTTGACTCTGGCAGATTTTTGGCCATCTGCTTTAAAAGTATGGGCACCACCCCACCAAATGGCACAGGATGAACTGGCTAATCAAGCAGAATCTTCATCAGATGAATAATTAATCTTTGGTTCTATTAAGATGACTCATTTAATAGATCCTTATTACAATGATTATTTTGATTATGATGAGACTAAGTTCCCTGTATCTAATAGAGGAATTAGAGGAAGAGACATAGATCTAGGATATAGGAAAAGATTTGGATATTCCAGAAGCCACTATTTCAATCCTAACCCTGCTAGAACAATATATGCAGCTAAAACTCGTTGCAAAGCCCATCAGCAGGCTCAACATGAACAAGAAAGTTCTTCCACACATGGTAGATTCGGTCCAGGTGCGGTTATTTTGGAGGATCGGTTAGAGGTTACACTTTATTCCGCTCAGAAAATAAATAGACCTATTCAGTCTAGTCTTCTGAAGCCAGGATAATTTCCGACTCCTACCCCAATACAAGATGCATCTACTTCCAAAGCATCAAATTCTAAGGCACTTGAAGAACCGCATTTTCATAATGGGAAACAAAGACCTTTGGACCAAAAGTATGATGTCTTGAAACATTTGGCCCAAGTACCGACCAAGTAATGAGTTCCGGATGCCTTGAATCTATCAAAAGATCTTCGGGAGGTGCTCATTGAGGCTTTATCAAGTCCTCAAGAATTCGAAACTGAAATTGTTGCGGCTAAAGTCTACCATATAGAGAATGATCCTGCAGAATGTCATGCAGTGATATCTTTTACAGATGAAGATAAAGATGATGTTGTACATTGACATATCAGACATTTGTATCTATCAGGAAAATTCAATGATATAGACTTATGATGATCTTTCATTGATAATGGCCCAGGATTCAATCTTATTCCTATTCGTACACTCCGTCGATTGGGCCTCACCGAATCTGATTTATCTCCTTCTACTTTGATGTTGCAAGGATACGATAAGAATGACCAAGAACCTCTGGGAGATACTACACTCAGAATTCAGTTTAGAGACCTTTTTTCTAATTCAGATTTCATGGTTGTTCATCAGGACACGGCTTTCAACATATTTCTTGGAAGATCTTGGTTACATCAACATGTGGTCGTACCTTCGTCATACCATCAGTGTCTCAAATATTCTTTCAATGGTCAAATTGGGACATTATATGGTGACAAAGCCCCATTAAAAACATGTTAATCTTAATACATTGAGGCAGAGTTTTATCACATGGAAGGAAAGGAAAAATCCATAGTGAAGAAGGTCACTAAAATTAATGCTCCATATGGTTTGGAAAAGATTCCAGTAAACCCATTAATACATGTGAGTACAGATAATGTGTTGACTATCAGTCAAATAGATGGGATAGACCCAAAGCTAAACACTCTTATGGGAACTTCCATAATGTCAATTACCGCAATCAATCCAGATAGAATGTGAGAAATTGTTGATTTTCCGAGCAATGATGAAAGATTAAATGGAGATGTCTTCATTTCGTCCACTAAAATCTAGCAATTCTATACTTTATCAACCAGGCCAGAATAAGTTATAGCAATACCAAAGAAAAATAATGATGTCTATTCTCAATCCATCATCTCCTCTCTATCAACCCAGGAAGAGCCTTCATCATCAATAGGGTCATAAATGGTAGCCTCTTCTTCAAAATGTTCAAATTTTAATTTCTCCCTTGATTATGGAAATTATGCTTCATCATATAATATTCAAGTAGAAGCAGATGAAGTAACACATATTGAAGAAGATGAGGAGAATCTTAGGGATGCTCCTCCAGCATCTGAAGAGGGTATCTCTTCCACTATGGATGAACTCAGAAAAATAAATCTGTGTACAAAAGAAGATCCACACCCCACATTAATTACTGCAGCCATGAATCTTAAAGAGAAAGAACTGTATACTTCATTTTTAAAGAAGAATCGAGATGTATTTTCTTGGAATTATACAGAAATTCCAGGTCTTAATCCCGATGTTTCCACTCATCATTTGGGTTTTCCATAAGAACAATGAGGATTCAAGCAAGCTGTAAGAAGAATACACCCAACGTATGCTTCCAAAATTGAAGATTAAGTTGATAAGATTATCAAAGATATCTTCGTCAGAGAATTTCAGTATCTGAATTGGCTAGTTAATATTTTCCCTATGAAAAAGAAGAATGGACAAATTAGAGTTTTCATTGACTTTAGTTATCTTAATCGGCATTGTCCCAAGGATGATTTTCCAGTTCTGATCACAGAACTCTTAATTGATGCAACAGCTGGCTACAAAGCTCGTTCCTTCATGGATGGTTATTCTGGGTACAATAAAATATGAATGGCCCCAAAGGATGAGGAGTCTACAGCTTTCAAATCTCCTCAAGGTGTGTTTTTCAATCGGGTAATTCCCTTTGGCTTGAAAAATGAAGATGCAACATATCAATGTTCCATGCACCATATCTTCAAACCCTTTTTAGGGAAATTTGTTTAATGTTATGTGGATGATTTGGTGGTTAAATCCAGACAATTTTTTGATCACTTGGTTGATCTAGAAATCATATTCAACAAACATTGACAATATAATTTGAAGATGAACCCCTTGAAATGTGCTTTCGGGGTAACCTCAGGAAAATTTCTCGGCTTTGTTGTACACCATCGTGGTATCGAAGTTGATCCTGAGAAGTAAAAACCAATCCTTGGTATGTCACCTCCTCAAAATTTGAAACAATTAAGGGGACTTCAAGGACACTTGGTCTATATTCCTTGTTTCATTTCCAATTTGGCAGGAAATTGTTTACCCTTCACCAAATTAATGAAGAAAGGACTTACCTACCAGTGCATTGACGAATGTAAAGAATCGTTCGATATTATCAAGAGATATCTCTTGATTCCACCGGTATTAATTCCACCCATTGAAGGAAGACCACTTATTTTCTATGTGACAGGTTTAGAGTGATCATTGGGTACCTTCCTTGCCCAAAAGAATGATGCTGGGAATGAAAACAACCTTTATTATCTCAGTCGAACTATGCATGAGGCAGAAACTCGATATTCAAGTATTGAAAAGTGATTCTTAGCATTAATCTTTGTAGTTCAGAAATTGAGACACTACCTGCAACATCATGAGGTCCAATTGGTATCTCTTAATAACCCGCTCAAGTTTACCCTTAGTTGTCAAATTCTTACAGGACTTCAGGCAAGGTGGGTAGTTATTTTGCAGTAGTTTGATATATAGTATGTGTCTCAAAAGGAGATAAAGGGTCAAGCTCTGGCCGATTTCCCTGTTGAACACCCATCTATAGAAGATACATCTTTAAATATTGAACTTCCTGATGAGGTAGTCTTCTCTATTCATGATTTTCCTCAAACATGGGAAATGTACTTTGATGGTTCCTCCAGAAGTCCAACGGGGAAGATAATGGAAGATCCTAAATTCAACAAAGTTTGTTTAGGAATCATGATAATTTCCCGAGAAAAGGAAGTTCTACCCTATTCCTTCTTATTGTTCGAAGGTGGTACAAATAATGAAGCAAAATATCAAGCTCTCATCATAGGCTTGGAATTGGTGCTTCAAGCACAGGTGAATCACTTGAGGGTAAAAGGTGATTCAGATTTTGTAATCAAACAAATCAATGGGGATTATACTATCATAGAATAATAATTAAACCCTTTGTGTGAATACATAAGAGATTTAATGGTGTAATTTCCCTTGGAACCAACATTTTCTTATGACCCACGATCACAAAATGCCCAAGCTCATGCACTGGCTAATTTAGCCATGACCTTGGAAGATCCAAATCAGGATGAAACAATCATCAGTATTTCCCACCATCATGTAGTTTCACCTTTTTTTTAAATCATAACAGAGGAAATAAATGAAATTAGTCAAATTTCTGAACTATATGGTCATACCACTGGATGGATGACACCTATCTGGGAATACCTTCAAAATGGAACACTCCCACCTAATAGAGTCGGGAAAGAACAAGTCTGGTGATGTGTGGTCAATTTTACTCTTTATAATAGCCCATATCACCAAAACAATTTCTACAAGCAAGGTTTTTATGGAATTCTATTGGGATGTATTGATGGTGAAGAGAAAATGGTTGTCTTGAATGAAGTACATGTAGGAGTTTGTGGTGCCCACAAGTCTGGACATAGACTTTCTGGTAAAATTCGAAGGCTTGGATACTTCTGGCCTTCAATGGTGAAATATTGTGTTGATTTCACTAAGAAGTATCATTCCTTCCATGTATGTTCCAACTTCATTCATCAACCCCCATATTTTCTTCACACAGCGAAATACTCATGGTCATTTGCCACATGGGGAATGGATGTTGTAGGACCTTATCCTCCGACTACATCCATGTTGTTTAAGTATATTCTTACTGCTAATAACTTTTTTTCCAAATGGGAAAAGGCAATACCTCTCAAAGAAGTTAGTTCTAAAAGCAGTGTTAGCTTCGTCAAGTCTAACATCATTACTAGATTTGGTGTCCCTCATACTATATTGATGGACAATGGCACCAACTTTTTTTCATACTAGGTGAGAAAGTTGTATCAAGAATACAACATCAAATCCAACCATTCATCTCGTTATCATGCAGCAGACAATGGACAAATATAAGCCTTCAATAATAATCTTTCAAACATACTGCAAAATATGGTGGATAAAGATAAGAAATCATGACCTAATAAACGTTTTTCATGATTTATGGGCTTATAGGACCACCACCCTCACTACTACGCGGTCAACTCCATATTCATTGGTATATTGAATAGAAGGAGTCATGACCATTGAGGTTCAATTACCTTCACTCAGAGTAGCCATTTTTGATTAGTTATCTATGGATGAACAATCTCAGATGCGATTTAATGAATTGGAATGATTAGATGAAAAAATATTGTGCTCCCTTCACCACTTGGAAGTCTATCAAAATCGAATAGCATGAGCTTTCAATAAAAAAGTTCATATTCGTTCATTCATTTAACGAGAATTGGTATTGGTACTCATAACTCCAATGATACCAGGAAATAAACCTCCAAAGCTTGAGCCGAAGTTGGAAAGACCTTATTCAATACATAAGGTCTACTCCAATGGAGCTTATTCTTTAATCTCAATGGATGGAGAACTCATTACAACTCCAACCAATGAAAGATTCTTGAGCAGTATTTTTTGTAACACAAATACACCCTTATGTCCTTACTGAAGGACATTTAACTGCATAACCCCACTATTTTCAAACATGACGTTAAATTGTGTCCCCTTTTTCATCTAACATGATGTTAAACTATGCACATGTCCTGCAAGACGTCAAACTACAATATGTCTGAGCTCTATGACACTAAACTGTACAACACCCTTTTGTCCCACATGATGTTAAACTGTGCGTCGTTAGGGTTGTTGTTACCTCTTGTTTCTCACACCGAGCATGACTCACGTGAGCATAGAGTAAGGTTCAACCATAAAATCCTCTCTGGGCCACTAACCATGCGTAAGTCCCAACAACATCTTCGGGATATCCTCAAGTACAACTCGATCACCAATTTACTCTCAATCGAACTACGTGGACTTTTATCCCTGCCTTATAGGCTGGGTACGTAGGAAAAATCTCGAGGTTCAATCCCAATACCAATATCTTCACATCGGTTCACCTTCATCTCATACGATGTTGATCAGTAACCCCCCCCCCCCTGAAACCAATATATTCACTTTGGATCATCATCATCCTTGATATATGACGTTAAACTATATAGTCCCCCATTGTCCATGCTAAAAGACATTGAACTGCATAGCAATACGTCCTAGCTACATTAGGATAAACAATGCAGAACCGGTCCACACATATGACCTTAAACTATTTGCACTTTTGTCCTGTATGAAAATAAACTACAATAGTTTTTGACACCCACACCTAAGAGGGAATCACTATTGACATTGATCTCCAATCATGTTATATTCCAAGGACTGCATGCATACATGGAAATACCCAAACTTTTAATCTTGGATCCAACCATCATCGCACTAAAGTACCCTTTCACCCTTCACATGTACAAACCAAATATGTACAGAGGGTATTTTAAGAACTACGTATGGCTTGATTCCCATCCTAATGAGATATATAGTGAAGTCCATCATCGCAATTCAGGACCCAGCCACAATATGAATATGGTCATCATTGGTCTATGTATCTCCTTCATGCATTGGACAATACCCATTTTTATGTGTCATACTCCAAACCTTAAATAATTTCAGATCTCCATAATGCTTTTATTGAATTCTGGTCACAAAATGTCTGATACCCAGGAATTATCTTTCCTTACCATGCAGCACGTGCCACTAAGTGGCCATGAATATGTATTCTACATAACGGACCTATCAGCCAAAATATTATATTATTTGACTATGCAGCCAATGCCCTTAAGTGGTTCTGCATAAATCAAACCCCCTAAAGGGTTTTTAAAATAGTGGTAACTTCATTCTTGGGGTGGGGGGACCTCTTTTGTCCTTATTGGTCTTAACGATGATATGTAGGGATCCACAAAAACATTCATCCTTAAAATATTGGTCCCATACTCTTTTATATGATCTGAAAGTATTGAAGTCTATGGTTTATATTTCCCTTCCCTAAATTTGGGTCAGACCTTCACAGGAGTGACATTCATTCAATTCTTTGACAATCTTGATTGGGAATATCCTCTCCATATTCAAGTTCCACTCTCTATAGAGCAGACTATGTGCTTTAGAAAATTTGAATCTCTATAAACTTTCACTGGCTTTTAGAAATTGAAAAGTAAAGTTTCTGAGAGTTATTTTTCTTGACTATGCAGCACGTGCCCCTAGGTGGCCTTGCATAAGTAGTCTACATAATGGGCCTTTCAGTAAAAAGATGTTATTAATTGACTATGCAGCCAATTCCCTTAAGTGGCTCTGCATAATTCAACCCCCAAACGGATTTGTCAAGTAGTGGTAACTTCACTCTTAGGAAATACTTCCTCTAATTCATTTTTCCCTTTTTCATATCATCCCCCATATCCAAAATTTCTTAAGTCATAGTTTCCAAGTTTTCCCCCATACTTGAATGTGGTAATATGTTTTCAAAAAAATTATCAAGGAATTGAGTCATTTTTAATCTATTTGGTCAAAGCTATTTGACCTTAAACGTTATCCATTTTATGTCTGACATGCATGATGTTAAACTTCAAACAAAAGACATGGTACTCATTAAATTGGGAACTTGTAAAAGGAACTCTAAACAAAATTTGAGTCCCAACTTGCTAAACGTACATATTGTATGATTTAGGAAATATTGAGCAACAAAAGATGCAAACCTTGTGGGGTTGTTTGTATAATCCTAACAAAAAACAAATTATGTTTACTAGGACCATTAGCTTAGGTAATATATATATATATATAAGTAATTATCAAGAGAATGTAGGTACAAATGATTGAAAATGAAATGTCTTTTTCATTGATGCACAAGATTAGAAGAACATCCACAAATTGGAGTATCTTCTCTTTTTCAAGAATTATAAGAGGCTTTCAACATAACTTTTCATTTGATTTATGGAATCTTGAGATTCATTAGCAGCCACTTGATGTTCATTCACTCGACCAGCTTCAATCTTTTCAGCTTGATGGAGTGCCTTCTTGGCATCTGTGATGGCTTTCGTACCATTCGTCTGGAAAACATTCTCCTTGATCTTATGCTTCAGCTCCTTCATCTTTTCAGCATGATCAACCTCAGCTCGGGACACCGTAACATCAAATTCGCTAGTATTGGTCAACAACCATGCTCTGGTCAAATCTTGACAGCACTTTTTCTCCTGATCCCTCCTTAAGATGAATTTTTTCACCATGGTATGGATCTCTTGATATCCAAAACCATCAAGTCCGAGCATGATGAACAAGGATGATAGTCACGAGATCTTCTAAGATAGATCTTCAAGAGGCACTTCAAATATCATCTTTCATATATTCTGCCATGCCTTGCGACTTGAGAATTGGAGTACCTTTTGCACCTCTGGGTCTGATTCAGAATCAATATCACAGGGGGGAATATAGTCTGGGATTAATGCACTTAAGGAAGTGCCATGTTCTGCTCCTTCCCCCCCGACCCTTGGTAATTCACATTCTCCTCCAGTTGGGGCTGAGGCTGAGGATTCACCTCTGGATCTAGCCACTGAAATTGACATCCATGCATAGTCAATTGAATATTTGGTTAGTTCCAAAGGATAAAATATGTTGATTAGCTATCTTGCAAATTAAATACAGCCACAGATATTATCATCTTTTACCCAATGGTATATCAGCAGCATGAGAATGCTCCTCCCCATCTTTCCTAGCTTTAACAGGATTTTCAAGATGGATTTTAAGAAGCTCGGCCGGGTTAAGCTCCACTTGAGCTAGCATATATAAAATGATAGGGTTATCTCTAACCCCTTCAAGCATCAAAAAATCAGCAGCTTGCTTAGATGGAAATGCACATTTTAACCAATGACGATCAGAGATGTAATAATTTTTTTTAATATGACGAAGGATAACACTCACGTCCAAAATCATCTAAATCACATGGTAATTTAACATGATCTAAAATTTCATCAAAAGACACACCAAGTTTCATCATTTCATCCAGAGATATCTCAGATTCCTGGTTAGTCTCACCAGTGGCAGCATTTGACATGTCTTCCTGGAGACCCTCCTCCTGCGGCCTCCAACACTGAACAGCTTCCTCCAAGAAAATTGCAGAGTCAGTTGTAGTGGTCGTCAACTATTCTGGTGCAGGTGTTGAACCTAAAGCATCACAGAATGGAATTCAGTTGATGTCTTCATTCAACGTTCTATAAAGTATTGTTAATTTACCAGAAGCTAGCTCTTCTCTCCTTGCAGTAGCAACAGGAGCATTTCTGGGAACAGAAGTTGGCTCTTCTTCTATCCTCGTTTCTTCATGAGCAGCTAGGTCAGCATGAATTTTCGATTGTTCACCATCACCCTCCATCTTCCTCAGAGGAGGGTCAGTCCTTTCCCTCAAAGGGGAAATCAAAGAATCCCCTGCAATCCCAAGAAGTATGAGAAATATTTTCATGAGTTTGGATTCATTACTATCTGAAAGACTTACCACTGCTGATGAAGCATTTAGCTATGGAATTATTCCTTTGATTCTTTTTATTCTTTGACTTTTGGGTTTTTTGACATCGTCACCTCCAAATACAGGTATTGGAGAGTGAAAATCCTTTTCTAACTCCTCGTCCATGGCCTTTAGGCCTGGAGATACCTCGCCCGGCTCACGGGGAGATTCAGCGGCTCCAAGAGCGGTGCCACCAAGGTTGTACTACGGTGAACACTACTGGAAATCCAGCATTTCCCAATGGTTTAGAACCGTTGGGAAAGGCTACAGAACCGTTGGTATATGTTATACCAACGGTTCTGCAAACCGTGGGGAAGTAAGCCGTTGGTAAAGGCTTTTCCCAATGGTTTACACAGAACCGTTGGGATATGTCAGAAAAAATCAACCTATCCCAACGGTTCTGCCAAACCATTGGGAAAGGCCTTTCCCAACGGTTTGGCCCGTTGGTAAATCAACAGATAATTTTCTTTCCCAACGGTTTACAAACCGTTGGTAAAAACAACCATGCAACAGGGTATCCCAACGGTTCAAGGAACCGTTGGTAAAAACAGCTACATAGAGCCTATGCCAACGGTTTGAAAACCGTTGGCATAGGCTTTGCTGTGAAAATTGCACAACAGCCTGCAATTTGCACAGCAGGTCTGGTTTTTGGGCATTTTCAATTCAATTTTCAATCCAATTATGCCCTCGTTTTCAATTCATTTTTCAATCCAATTATTGTACCTGTAACACATATAATTCATACATATAGAGAACAAACCAACACATAAAAATAATGAAAACCAACCAACCAACATATATAATGCATCCTGAAAATATACACATCCATAATTAAAGTAGAATTCATAACATAATTATAAACATACATAATTCATTTAGAATTCATTTTAAAATTTAGATGACAATTATATGTGGAATCTGAAATTCAATTCATAATTTGATCGGTTTTTTCTATACCATATATTTTTACCTCAAATGATGTCCATTTTAAACAAAATACATACACCTGAAGTGATACCAGCCACACCACACCTCATATTGAGGCGGGGTTGACTCGTACACGTCACATTTGACCCATGGATCATTGTGCTAAAGTATCGACACAATCTGAATACGTTTGGTCGGTTTTCCGTATGCCAGTTGATGTTTTTCACTTAAAATGACGTCCTTTTGAAACAAAAGACGGACACTATGAGTGGTGCCGACCACACCGCGTCTCCAATTGAGGCGGGGTTGATTCCTACACGTCACATATGACCCATGGATCGTTCTCCTAAAGTTTAAATGGAAACCGAATGCGTTTGGTTAGTTTTCCGTATGTACTTAAAATGTTGTCCATTTTAAACAAAAGAGTGACACTTAGACTAATCCTGACCACACCGCGACTCAGATTCATCCTGGGTTGGCTCTTACATGTCACATATGACCCATGGATCGTTGTGATAAATTATCAAAAGATTACGAATGCGTTTGGACGGTTTTGCGTATGCCAGTTGTTCTTTTCATTTATAATCATGTCCATTTTAAACAAAAGAGACAGAGTTAGAGCGGTGTTGGCCACACCGCGTCTCGGATTAATACGGGGTTGACTTGTACACGTCACATATGACTCATGGATCGTTGTGCTAAAGTATCGATAGAATCCGAATGTGTTTGGTCGTTCTTTCGTATGTCAGTTGATGCCTTTCACTTAAAATGGCGTCCTTTTGAAACAAAAGACAGACACTTTGAGTGGTGTCAGCCGCACCGCATGTCGGATTGAAGCGGGGATGATTCGTAAACGTCACATAAGACCCATGGATCTTTCTCCTAAAGTATCAACGGAAATCGAATCCGTTTGGTCATTTTTCTGTATGTACTTAAAATGGTGTCCATTTTAAACAAAAGAGAGTCACTTAGACTTATCCTGGCCACACCGCGACTCAGATTCATCCCGGGTTGGCTCGTACACGTCACATATGACCCATGGATTGTTGGGATAAATTATCAATAGATTCGGAATGCGTTTGGTCGGTTTTCCGTATGTCAGTTGATGCTTTTCACTTAAAATGACGTCCTTTTGAAACAAAAGACGGACACTTTGAGTGGTGCCGGCCACACCACGTCTCCGGATTGAGCTGAAACCACCGTGAAACATTCTAATTATTATTCATGATGTGTACGCGTAGACAGCACGTCAATCGGACGTGCGGTTTGCGCGGTACGACTCAATATTCGTGTTTTAAGTGATGCGCGCGCTTCGTAAACGCGCGTGGGGGGGGGGGGGGGGGGGTCCAAACGGGCCGAACGAAGTCGGAATGGCCTGAAATCAGACGACAAATACAAGAGAGTGATTTATGAAGTGGTCGAGTAGACGGCACGTTAATCGGACGTGCCGTGTGCCCGCGGTGACCGACAACGCAGTTCTGGTGTCAAAAACGGCCAAAACGGGCGTCCAACGGTCAAATTCATAGCGGACGACCTCAGATTGAGCTGAAACCACCGTGCAAAATTCTAATTATTACTTGTGATGTGTACGCGCAGACGGCACGTCAATCGGACGTGCGGTTTGCGCGGTACGGCTCAATATTCGTATTTTAAGTGATTCGTGCGCTTCGTAAACGCGCGTGAGGGGGTTCCAAACGGTCCAAACGAGGTCGTAATGGCCTGAAATCAGACGACAAATACGGGTGAGTGATTTCTGAAGTGGTCGAGCAGACGGAACGTCAATTGGACGTGCCATGTGCCCGCGGTGACCGACAACGCAGTTCTGGTGTCATAAACGGTCAAAACGGGCGTCAAACGGTCAAATTCATAGCGGACGACCTCGGATTGAGCTGAAACCACCGTGAAACATTCTCATTATTATTCGTGACATGTAAGCATAGACGGCACGTCAATAGGACGTGCGGTTTGCGCGGTACGGCTCAATATTCGTGTTTTAAGTGATGCGCGCGCTTCGTAAACGCGTGTGAGGGTGGTCCAAACGGGCCGAACGATTTCGGAATGGCCTGAAATCAGACGACAAATACGGGTGAGTGATATATGAAGTGGTTGAGCAGACGGCACGTCAATCGGACGTGCCGTGTGCCCGCGGTGACCGACAACGCAGTCCTGGTGTCACAAACGGCCAAAATGGGCGTCAAACGGTCAAATTCAAATTGGACGACCTCAGATTGACCTGAAAACACCGTGCAACATTCTAATTATTATTCGTGATGTGTACGTGCAGACGGCACGCCAATAGGACGTGCGGTTTGCGCGGTACGGCTCAATATTCGTGTTTTAAGTGATGCGCGCGCTTCGTAAACGCGCGTGAGGGGGGTCCAAACGGTCCGAACGAAGTCGGAATGGCCTGAAATCAGACGACAAATACGGGTGAGTGATTTCTGAAGTGGTCGAGCAGACGGCACGTCAATCGGACGTGCCGTGTGCCCGCGGTGACCGACAACGCAGTTCTGGTGTCATAAACGGCCAAAACGGGCGTCCAACGGTCAAATTCATAGCGGATGACCTCGGATTGACCTGAAAACACCGTGCAACATTGTAATTATTATTCGTGACGTGTACGCGCAGACATCATTCCAATCGGACTTGCGGTTTGCGCGGTACGGCTCAATATTCGTGTTTTAAGTGATGCGCGCGCTTCGTAAACGCGCGTGAGGGGGGTCCAAACGGGCCGAACGAAGTCGGAATGGCCTGAAATCAGACTACAAATATGGGTGAGTGATTTATGAAGTGTTCGAGTAGACGGCACATCAATCGGACGTGCCGTGTGCCCGCGGTTACCGACAACGCAGTTCTGGTGTCATAAACGGCCAAAACGGGCGTCCAACGGTCAAATTCATAGAGAACGAACACATATTGAGCTGAAACCACCGTGCAACATTCTATTTATTATTCGTGACGTGTACGCGTAGACGGAACGTCAATCGGACGTGCGGTTTGCATGGTACGGCTCAATATTCGTATTTTATGTGATGCACGCGCTTCGTAAACGCGCGTGAGGGGGGTCTAAACGGGCCGAACGAAGTCGGAATGACCTAAAATGAGACAAAAAATATGGGTGAGTGATTTCTGAAGTGGTCGATCAGACGGCACATCAATTGGACGTGCCATGTGCCCGCGGTGACCGACAACACAGTTCTGGTGTCATAAACGGCCAGAACGGGCGTCAAACGGTCAAATTCATAGCGGACGACCTCAGATTGAGCTGAAACCACCGTGCAACATTCTAATTATTATTCGTGATGTGTACGCGCAGACTGCACGTCAATCGGACGTGCAGTTTGCACGGTACGGCTCAATATTTGTGTTTTAAGTGATGCGCGCGCTTCGTAAACGCGCGTGAGGGTGGTCCAAACGGGCCGAACGATTTCGGAATGGCCTGAAATCAGACGAAAAATACGGGTGAGTGATTTATGAAGTGGTCGAGCAGACGGCACGTCAATTGGACGTGCCGTGTGCCCGCGGTGACCGACAACGCAGTTCTGGTGTCATAAATGGCCAAAACGGGCGTCAAACGGTCAAATTCATAGTGGACGACCTCGGATTGACCTGAAACCACCTTACAAAATTCTAATTATTATTCGTGACGTGTACGCGCAGACGACACGTCAATCGGACGTGCGGTTTGCGCGGTACGGCTCAATATTCGTGTTTTAAGTGATGCGCGCGCTTCGTAAACACGCGTGAGGGGGGTCCAAACGGGCCGAACGAAGTCGGAATGGACTGAAATCAGACTAAAAATACGGGATAGTGATTTCTGAAGTGGTCGAGCAGACGGCACGTCAATCGGACGTGCCGTGTGCCCGCGGTGACCGACAACGCAGTTCTGGTGTCATAAACGGCCAAAACGGGCGTCAAACGGTCAAATTCATAGCGGATGACCTCAGATTGAGCTGAAACCACCGTGAAACATTCTAATTATTATTCGTGACGTGTACGCGCAGACGGCACGTCAATCGGATGTGTGGTTTGCGCGGTACGACTCAATATTCGTGTTTTAAGTGATGTGCGCGCTTCGTAAACGCGCGTGAGGGGGGTCCAAACAGGCCAAACAAAGTCAGAATGACCTGAAATCAGACGAAAAATACGGGATAGTGATTTATGAAGTGGTCGAGCAGACGACACGTCAATCGGACGTGCCGTGTGCCCGCGGTGACCGACAACGCAGTTCTGGTGTCATAAACGGCCAAAACGGGCGTCCAACGGTCAAATTCATAGCGGACGACCTCAGATTGAGCTGAAACCACCGTGCAACATTCTAATTATTATTCATGACTTGTACGTGCAGACTGCATGTCAATCGGACATTCGGTTTGCGTGGTACGGCTCAATATTCGTATTTTAAGTGATGCGCGCGCTTCGTAAACGCGTGTGAGGGGGGTCCAAACGGGCCAAACGAAGTCGGAATGGCCTGAAATCAGATGACAAATACGGGTGAGTGATTTTTGAAGTGGTCGAGTAGACGACACGTCAATTGGACGTGCCATGTGCCCGCGGTGACTGACAACGCAGTTCTGGTGTCATAAACGGCCAAAACGGGCGTCAAACGGTCAAATTCATAGCGGGCGACCATGGATTGAGCTGAAACCACCGTGAAACATTCTCATTATTATTCGTGACGTGTACGCGCAGACGGAACATCAATCGGACGTGCGGTTTGCACGGTACGGCTCAATATTCGTGTTTTAAGTGATGCGCGCGCTTCGTAAACGCGCGTGAGGGTGGTCCAAACGGGCCGAACGATTTCGGAATGGCCTGAAATCAGACGAAAAATACGGGTGAGTGATTTATGAAGTGGTCGAGCAGACGGCACGTCAATCGGACGTGCCGTGTGCCCGCGGTGACCGACAACGCAGTTCTGGTGTCATAAACGGCCAAAACGGGCGTCCAACACATTTCGAATGCGTTTGGTCAGTTTTTCGTATTTCACTTTTTGTTTTCACTTAAAATATTATGGAAATTCATATAGAATATTTTTATATCATATTTAGTATGGATTAGATTTTAGTTTATCGTGCTATGAAACATTTCAGAGCTAATGAAATTAAGGAAGGTGGAGGGGCTGTCCGGGGGGCTGTCCGGGGGGGGCTGTCCGGTGGGTGTCGGGGGGGCTGTCCGGGGACCAAGGAGGAGGGTGGGGGGGCTGTGCGGGGTCTGTCCGGGGGGTGTTTGGGGGTTGTTCAGGGGGTTGTCCGGGGTTGTTCAGGGGGCTGTCCGGGGGTTGTTCAGGGGTTTGTTCAGGGGTTGTTCAGGGGTTGTTCAGGGGTTGTTCAGGGGTTGTTCAGAGGTTGTTCAGGGGGTTGTCCGGGGTTGTTCAGGGGGCTATCCGGGGGGTGTTTGGGGGGGTTGTCCGAGGTCCAAGGGGGAGGGTGGGGGGGTTGTCCGGGGGGATGTCCGGGGGGATGTCCGGGGGGCTGTCCGGGGGGCTGTCCGGGGGGCTATCCGGGGTCTAGGGTGGAGGGTTGGGGGCTGTACGGGGGGCTGTCCAGGGGGCTGTCCGCGGGGACTGTCCAGGGGGGTGTCCGGTGGGTGTCCGGGGGGCTGTCCGGGGACCAAGGAGGAGGGTGGGGGGCTGTGCGGGGTCTGTCCGAGGGGTGTTTGGGGGTTCTTCAGGGGGTTGTCCGGGGTTGTTCAGGGGGCTGTCCGGGGGTTGTTCAGGGGGTTGTTCAGGGGTTGTTCAGGGGTTGTTCAGGGGTTGTTCAGGGGGTTGTCCGGGGTTGTTCAGGGGCTGTCCGGGGGGTGTTTGGGGGGTTGTCCGGGGTCCAAGGGGGAGGGTGGGGGGGTTGTCCGAGGGGATGTCCGGGGGGCTATCCGGGGTCCAGGGTGGAGGGTTGGGGGCTGTACGGGGGGCTGTCCGCGGGGGCTGTCCGCGGGGCTGTCCGGGGGGTGTTTGGGGGGTGTTCGGGGTCCAAGGGGGAGGGCGGGTTGTCCAGGGTCCAAGAATGAGGGCGGTTGTCCAGGGAGTTCACAAACACACAACCACTAAAAGACAACAACATCCATAAAAACAGACAATATATAAAAATAACTCAACTCCAATACTATATTACGAGTCTAGATAAATCCAACAACTAGAATAGATTAAATATCAAATCTCAGTAATATAAGTCAAAAATGTAACGGATCAATATGTCCCACATCAGCATCACCATCACCATCATCATCATCATCACCCTCATCATCATCCACCTCATCGTCCTCACCCTCCACAGCGCCTTCCTCCTCGCCTTCGCCCTCCTCCCCGCCCTCCTGATCTCCCTCCTCTTCCGCATCAGACTCCTCGCCATCATCATCTTCAAGCTGGACATCGGCCTGACCACCACTGGAATTGCCACCTGGTGCACCATATATAGAATGTATCGACGACATGTATTCATCAATCGCTGGGCTGGCCTCTGCTGGAAGTGTTGGACGTAGAACTTCAATAAATTTCATAAATGCACTGTTTGCCCTAGCAGACTGTTCTGCCGTCTCTGTGGCCCTTTTCTCAGCCTGTTCTACCTGTGCCCTAACTTGCTGCCCTGTTTTCTCAACCATCTGATTGTCTTCATTATATTCCACCATAACCTGTGTGCGACGGTTCCACACCGAACGCATGCGTGTACGGCCCCGCCCCCGCCTCCTGTCAGTAGATGTATCTGTCATGAAAGAAAAACAAATATTTTATCAAAACATGTTATAATGAAAATAAATATTGCTATAAATTTTTTTTAGGGTTTTATAAATATACATGCGCTAGTCTGATCAATGAGTGGCGCCGGATCCACAGAACCTGATGAAACACCCTCTGGTGGAACAGGAGTCGAAGACGATGGAATATAAAAGCTCGGAGAGACAGAAGTAGAAGGAAAAGTAGATGGAATAGCTGTAAGACCTGATGCTGACTGGGGAGTGGGAATCATCATGGGATGTGAAAATGATGGGGCAGAAGATGCAGAAGGTAGCGAAAACATGGGAGGCCTAAATACCCCGTGTGTCCATAACGACACACCGGGATCAGAATGTGGGAAGGCTGAAATGTCAGTGGGAGGGGCAGGGTCTAGTCGGTCACGCGCAGCTCTACGTCCACCTCTGGTACGAACCCTCCTCGTACCACCAGCCTGAGTACTAGGACTAGTACTAGGCTCCTCGTCGAATAACTATCGACGTAATGGTGGATCCTACAAAAAAGTTTACAAAAAATAATAATCACATGACATTATATATTCTGTAAATATATATATATATATATATATTTTAAATAAAGTACTCACTGTAGGAACTAATGGTGGAATGCCAATCTCCTCCATCCGACGATTGTTCTCCGCCATTTTTTTTCTCCGTCTCTCTTCAATTGGTTGTATTTCCTGCATTTGAAAACAAATATGTAATTAATTAGAAAAAGAAAATTAATGTGTAAACCAAAAAACTAAATATATGAGGGAATGAGGGGATTTATTGGTAATTTAGCTATCAATTGTTTTAGAAGAGCTTGAATGAATTTAATAAAACATACAAGTTGTAATGTTCACCAAGTTAGAAATATTGTTTGATTTGGATTGAATAAAGTTCAATTCCAAATTAGAAAATGCAATTCAAATAAAATAGCAACCAATAAACATTGAAAATTCATATAACGGTCAAGTCAGCTAAAACATATTTGTGATCAATACTAAATAAATATGAATATTACCAACCTTAACAACCCAACTCGAGGTAAACCAAAAGAATTGAGAACATGGATGAATGATTCTATATATTTCCAACCACAACTTCAGGTTCACAATCAACTCTGACAATTTAGCTATTGGAGTCATCAAAAGAAATAAATGGATTGGTTCCAATGGCAATAGGGACAGTGTCGATTCCATCATCAGCATAATCAAAAATATGTCTTGGAATTACTTAAACTATGACACCAAATTTAGGTTGAAGTTGATCTTTGACATAAAAAACTTGTTTAGCCATTGATGCCAACACATATGGTTCTTCGGTTGCAAGAGTGTGGGTCATATTAATTACTCGAAATCCACAATCATCAATAAATGTGCCATGTCTCGTCATCGAATCAAACCAATGGCATTTCATCATTGTGACTCGTCCATGAGAGTAATAATCCAATATTATTATTTTCTCAACGACTCCATAATAACCCACATTTTCAAGTCGCGGTCTACTATCTGATGCACTGGCATAACAATCTGTTGTGGCAGTAACCATAATACCATCATGTTGTGTTCTCATGTTTTTGGCTCGTTCGGTGACAATAAATCTATACCCATTGATAACAATTGATTTACAGTCACGAACCACGGTATTAGGACCAAAAGCCAAAGCTCTTATTTCCTCAGAGACAGAGTCAGCAGAAAAACTCAATACCTGTAATATAAATGACAGTTAAACTTAAGTAAATATTGAAATAATTAATTTAAACAGTAATATTTTTACCTTCAATTTTAACCAAGCAGAAAACTCTTTGCTATGCAATGTCTCTATCCTTCTCAAAGATAAAGAACGATGCTTCCTATTTATCATTGTTTTATGTTCCCTGTAGATAAAAAAATATGAATAGTTTAACAGATATATATGTAAGATATACATATTCAATTTTTTACCTGATATAGTCATCGAACAAATCACAGTTGAACAAAACTGTGCGATGTGCCATCTCCCGCTCTTCAAGGCTTAATGTCTTCAATGTATATGATCCAGGAATTCCTCCTATTTGAGGAAGTGATGGAAAACTGGGTTCAATTTTCTCATATTGTTCTTCTTCATTTCTCATTGGTCTGTTCATTCTTATAGTAAGATCAGACAAATACATTGAACAGAAATCCATACATTCTTGAGCTAAGTAACCATTCAAGATAGAACCTTCGGGATGATTCTTGTTTCGAACATAAGACTTTAATGTGAACATATTTCTTTCAGTTGGATACATCCAACGAAAAGAAACAGGTCCTCCGAGAAGTATTTCAGTTGGAATATGGACAGTCAGATGCAGCATGCATGTGAAAAATGATGGGGGAAATATTTTCTCCAACTCACACAAAATTAATGGGGCATCTGTCAACATTTTTTGCAAGAAAGACTTGGACAACTTCTTAGCACAAAGATCTCTAAACAAATGGCACAACCGAATAACACCCACCCTTACATTATTGGACAAAAGATGACGGATTGCTATTGGAAGCAACTCATGTATTAGAACGTGATAATCATGAGTCTTCAAAGATTTTAGCTTCAACTCTCTTCTGTTGACCCGTTTAGATATATTGTTTGAATAGCCATCAGGAACTCTAATAGCCTCTAATACTTCCAAAAATTGTTTTTTTTCAGTAGGTGTCATCACATAAGAAGCACATGGAAGTTGCCATTTATTTTCACTGATACGCACAGGATGCAATTCTGGTCTGATTCCCCAATCCACCAAGTCACGTCGAGATCATAAATCATCTTTTGTCTTCCCCTTGACATTTAGAAGAACTGAAAGCAACATTTCACATATATTCTTTTCAATATGCATTACTTCTAAGCAATGACATAGCAAATTGGTTGACCAATAAGGCAAATCAAAAAAGATACTCCTCTTCCTCCAATTGTAACAGGTTTCTGTGGAAACATTCTTTCTCTTTCCAGATTTCATTTGACCCTTCCCGAACGAAAAACTGAAATCTTTCAATTCATTAAGCACATCAGTTCCCGACATACGCTGAGGTGGATCATCGGTCTCTATAGTATTATCAAATCTTCGACGATTCATTCTATATGGATGATCCTTTGGCAAAAATCATCGATGTCTCATAAAACTAAAACTACAACAATGTTTCAGTCTTCTGGATCGTGTATTCTTCATACAAACAGGACATGACAGTTTTCCCTTCGTGCTCCTTCCAGACATCATTGCATAAGCCAGAAAATCATTGATCGTCCACATAAGCGCAGCACGCATCTGAAATATGTCTTTCGAACATGCATCGTATGTGCGCAAACCCACATCCCAAAGAAGTTTCAACTCTTTTATTAAAGGTTTCATGTATACATCAATATCAATGCCGAGATCAGAAGGACCAGATATGAGTATACTCATGAATGTGAAAGATTTTTTCATACACAACCATGGGGGAAGATTATAAATGTGTATAAAAATTGGCCATGTGTTGTGCGAAGTAAGCATCTTCCCTAACGGATTAAAACCATCGCATGAAAGACCCAGCCTCACATTACGCACGTCAGCTGCTAAATCAGGATGTCGAGCATCAAATCTCTGCCATGCAAATCCATCTGCAGGATGAACCAACTCATCATTAGTCTTCTTTCTCTCGGTATCATGCCATCTCATTTTTATTGATATGTCATCAGACATAAAAAGATTCTGGAGTCTGGGGATCAATGGAAAGTGCCACATTACTTTCTGTGGAATGCAGGATGGTGTTCCATCGGATTTTGACTTCCAGCGGGATGTGCCACATTTTATACATTCATTTCGTTCAGCGGTTTCTTCCCAGAATAAACTGCAATCTTTCGGGCAAGCATGAATTTTGTTTCTAGAAAATCCATGTTCTTCAACTAACTTCCATGCCATATAGTGGTTTGAGGGAATATCTGCATCATCTGGAAGTAAATCCTTCAAGAGGGTAAGAATGTAATCGATTGCTGTATTAGAAATCCCATACATAGTTTTTCCATGAAACAATCGGATTAAAAATTCCAGCTTTTTCATTTTATCGCATTGTCGATATACTGGAGTCGTGGCAGCATCATTCAATTTTTTCACCCTATCAATATCATCATTTTCACTATATGCATCAGTTGTCCTCATATCGACGTCTTCTTGAGTCGAAATCCTTTCTTTTTCATGATGACGAATAAACAGAAACCGATCATCTAACAAATTCTCCATTCCAGTCCTTTCATTTCGATCATCACCAATTTGATATTTCATTTTCTCCCCATTGTGATACCACACAAAGTAGTTTGCTTGAAAACCATTTTTGGTTATGTGGTAGCTGACTTCTTCACGACTCAACCAAGGTCTACCAACACAATTGGAACATGGGCAGTGTATGCGACCACTATCTGAAGCATTGTGAAATGCAAAATCTATAAAGCTCTCCAAATTGTTTTGAAAATCGCTTGAGATATGATCGGTTTCATACATCCAACTTCTGTCCATTCTGTAAAAAAATTCATATAAGTCATTTTGTCATAAACAATTCAATAGGATTGAACTTTAATAGAAAATACATTTAAGTAAACGATAAAGGAAGAAAATAATCATGGTATCAACTACACATGTGAAAAAAACATACTAATGTGTTATTGAAAAAATGTAAAACCAACAAGAACTTAATGTGTTATCACATCAGAGCATGCCTCATCCCATAACCATATTAGTAGGGTATCCTCATATGCGATTTACCTTTTTGATTTAATATGCACTTCCTCACCAGGTACCTGAGTAGATCTCATAGATATAATCATCTCACATCCTGTAAGGCTTCCATTATGTATGATCTGCAGAATAATTTGAGTGATCATGAATTATGCATGGGATCCTCCCATGATCACTATAGATTATGAGAAGGAATTATGATAGGTCACGTGAAGAACATCAAACACATATTTTAGATAATTTGAGACATAATATAATAAAATAATGTATAAATCTAGGGAATTTAGGATAAAAGGTGGGTTTTCCACGGGGGTCGATGATGTTCGGATGGGGGGTTCGCGAGAGCACGACCACCCCCTGTGGCCAGCCCACCCACCCCCCCTGGACAGCCCGCCCACCCCTCCTTGACAGCCCGCCCACCCCCGTGGACAGCCCGTCCACCCTTGTGGACAGCCCGCCCACCCCCGTACCCCCCTGGACACCCCGTACCCCCCCCCCCCCCGGGATAGCCCCGTCCACCCTCCCAAACAGCCCACACCCCCCTCCCCTGCAACCCCACCACCACCACCTAGACATACCAACCCCCCTGGACACCCCACACACCCCTCCCCCACCAGGAAACCCCACCCAGACCCCCAGGACAGCCCACACCCCCTGGACAGCCCCGCCCACCCCCATGGACAGCCTTTCCCACCCCCGTGGACAGCCCCGCCCACCCCCGCAGACAACCCACCCACCCCCGTGGACGCCCCCTACCCCCTAGACAGCCCAACCACCCCTGTGGACAGCCCACCCACCCCCCTCGACACCCCTTCTCCATATGGACAGCCCCCCACCCCCTTGGATAGCCCTCCCACCCCCTGGACATCCCTACCCCCTGTGGCCAGCCCACCCACCCCCCTGGACAGCCCGCCCACCCCTCCTTGACAGCCCGCCCACCCCCGTGGACAGCCCGTCCACCCTTGTGGACAACCCGCCCACCCCCGTACCCCCCTGGGCACCCCGTACCCCCCTGGATAGCCCCGCCCACCCTCCCAAACAGCCCACACCCCCTCCCCTGCAACCCCACCACCACCACCTAGACATACCACCCCCCCTGGACACCCCACACACCCCTCCCCCACCAGGACACCCCACCCAGACCCCTAGGACAGCCCACACCCCCTCGACAGCCCCGCCCACCCCCTCAACAGCCCCGCCCACCCCCGTGGACAGCCTTTCCCACCCCCGTGAACACCCCCGCCCACCCCCGTGGACAACCCACCCACCCCGTGGACACCCCGTACCCCCACAATCCATTATCCAAAACATATCAAATTGGTTTGAACACAATCCATAATTCCCACAATCCATTATCCAAAACATGTAAACGTTCACGATAGCCTCCCCCAACTCTGATTTAAATGTTTTGAACACTCTCTTTCCAAACATAGAATACAAAAACATTAAATAAGTCTTCACAAACACAAACAATATCCTATTTAGATATTAATTTCAATAATCAATTAAACCACCAACACCTGGAAAAAATCTATTCATTAAAACAACTACAACAATATGGTTGAGATCAAATTTTACCTATTCGTATGGGGGTGTACCTGTTGGGATGGGGGGTGCTGGTGTTCAGATTCGCGAGAGAAGTGGAGTCGGATGGGGTTCAAGAGAGCATCGGAGCGAATAGATTAGGGCTCTGTCCGAATGGGGAGAGGAGATCCCGATCTGGAATTTGGGGGAAACCTTTGCCAACGGTTTATAAAAACCATTGGAAAAGGCACACATTTCCCAACAGTTCAAGTGAACCGTTGGGAAATGTGTGAGTTTAGAACCCCTTTCCCAACGGTTCCAATGAACCGTTGGGAAAGGTGTGAGTTTTCCCAATGGTTCCACTGAACTGTTGGGAAAGGTGTCAGTATAGCACCCCTTTCCCAATGGTTCCAATGAACTGTTGGGAAAGGGTCCACCAAAATTTAGGCTCCCTATACCAACGGTTTAAGTAAACCGTTTGTATACTACCGTTGGGAAAAGCCTAAATTCCAGTAGTGGAAGGGACCTCAGTAGTTCCTTTCTTTACAAGATGAGGGATGAAGAAAGTAATTTCCTTGAGTAACACATCTCTGAATGAAATTAGGTTGCAATGTAAATACGGAAAGAAATTTCCATCTTCAGGAGCCACGTAATCATGCCACTCCTCATCTACTAAAGCCCCAATCTCCTCAGTGGTGCCACGATTCAACATTTCCTTTACCCTCTTGGTAATAGGAGTGGAATCGTCAGTGGTATATATGAGCATTTCCAGCTCTCTAATGCAAGCCCGCACTTCATCAGTGTTATCCTTGAAGTGGATATCAGTAGAAGACCGGAGATTCCCCACTCCATGGATACGTAGACCTTCGCATAAATCTATCCAAGCGGTTTCAGCATCACAATATAAAATCCTCCAAGTATTGATAGCCTCTAGTAATAGATAATCAGCATGTGCACCAGAAGGCCGTGAGGAGGGTCCTATAATCTGGGACTTCAAATTCTTCCCAGCTCCTACAATCACAGATAAAGGATAAGAAAATGAAACTTGTTGCTCTATAAAATAATGGAGACTAAATTGCCTCAATGATATAACTCACCAGGAGTTGATGGAGTAGGTCTCTTGACTCTGGCAGGAGAATTATATCTGGCACGAGGCCGCTTTGACACATGTCGTGCCTCATCATCCCCATCCTGGGAATCCGGTGAATCATCCACAAGTGAGGAACCCAGTGAATTAGCTCCGGTGAAGAAGAATCACCTTCCAGATGAAGGCTTTCTTTTCTGATGGTTCTCTTTTGTGTCCCCACCCAAGGGACCAGATGATTCAGTACCCCTTTCGGGTATGATGCTACCCAGTTCTCGACATACCATGTAGTCAATTGACTCACTGCTCCAGCAACTGGTAGATCAAACACTTCCACAGTTTTCTCCATAACTGCCAGCAACCATAGTTTTTGGGAAACCATTAGATGCTGCTCTGACCTGACATGCACAGGAGGGGATACAACAATCTACTGCATACACTTGAATTGGTGTTCAAATCTATATTAAGCATATGCCACACATATAATCTCTCCATCAATTCATGTGGCCAACACACCATCTCTGTAAGCGAGCATATATGACCTGAATTCCAGGATAGTTGTTCTATCATCAACAAACCGCTCAGTTGGAAGGTTTCCATAAGGAAAGAAATGAAATTCCTTGAACATGCTCATCCTCACCTTTAGATCATAGGGATTGAGGGACAATAGAGAAATTCTGGAAAATGCCTTCACAGATGGCCTAAAAGAACTTCCAGGAACCTGTACTCCACTCTGTACAGCATATGTCCTGAAGTGAGTGGTGATCCATCCCCACAAAACTTGGAATGGTCCCACTATTCTCAAAGGATACTTACCTATATAGACATGGAGTATGCTCCTGTGAATCTTCACCAAAATCGAGGTGTCCAACCCAACCATTTTTCTCTCGGCCAACTTGGCGGCAACAACGTAGGTCCCTGGCCTGACACCTCCCTTCCAATCCCTAACTGGAAGAAGATAAAAAATGAGGCACAAATCTAAAAAGCCCGCCAGATGGGTCTTCTCTGGGATTCTTTGATCCACTTCATACCCCCACTTTTCAAACTCTCCCACTTCCATAGTTGGCCAAAATGTACCAAGAGCACCCCTCTTCTCTATTTTGGGGTAGCTGGTAAGACGAGTACAGGTGGGCCCCTTCTCCTTCTTCTTGATGAGAAACATATCCATCCACTCCTCTAGATGAATATCCATTCTAGAATGAGTTTTGGTGGACTTTGAATTCTTGAGCTTGTGGAAAATTTTCAATAACTCTCGATCCAAAGCCGGAGTCTTCTCCAAATCATTCCAGGCCACCTTAGGGGAGATGATTTAATCATACATATCTCCCAAAATTGGGGCCCCCGAGATCTTGTAGACATCCCATAAGACGATGCCTACTTCTCCATGAGTCATATAGAATGAATTGGTTTCTGGGCTCCAGTGGCTGATTAGCACTGGCACAAAATTATTATTTCTATAACATATGTCTGCCCAGCCCAGATGGATTCATATATTGAAGCTCCCTTCAGATCCTCGACAAACTCTACACAGGTTTGTCGTACCCAATATTCCCACATACAAGTCGACTTCACACCTCCTCTGAGATGTAAATCCCAACTCTTTTTCCATCCCTTGGATTGATCCATCTTAGAATTTCAGAAAATAGAGGGATAACAATGCGGCTACAGCTCAGGCTTGTGAGGTTTCAGATCTAGAGCACATGGGATATGATGCATTATGTATTCTTTCTCCACTATTCCATCATTGACAAATGATCCTGAAACTGAAACATTTTCTGAAGCGAAATTGGTATAAGTCTGAAACCAGGAATGTGGAATATAATTCTTTGCTTCTGGAATGTTGACTCCTTGCAGATGACCATGGCCATATAAATTAAAATAAATTATCAATGGAAAATTGACATGGTATTTCTCTAAGTAATTATCCAAATCTGGGAGAGTGATGTTGCAGATATCATAATATTCATGGCCAATGATGTTCATCATATAATCTATTCTCTTGCTGGCCAACTCATCTGCCGATCCAATTCTTCTGGTAGCCATTGAATCTACACAAGGATCTAATAGTTAACTTTTAAGTAAGTCTATTTTTTTTGAAATACTTGTGAAGAAAACAAAAAAATATCCAAGGAATTAAGGTGTTCAAGTCTTGTCGCCAAGTCATGTGGCGCAAGTAATGTCGCGTAGGTATTGCCACGCAAGTATTTCCACGCAAGTCAAAATACTTACTAAAGAAGCACGACACAAAGAAAAGCGATCAAATGAGGAAATGAAGACACATACATGAAGAGAGCTCAAATACTTTAAAGTAAGGATGGATTTTGCGAAGTGACACCCATATATATAGGCGATCCTGCGAACCTGCACGCCAGAACATGCATGCCGGAACCTACGCTCCAACAACTGTGTGCCGCCGAACCCCTGTTTCTCATTTTCCTCGGAGTCAAATCCTCTTTCCTTTTTCAGATCCAACTCTGAGGGGGGGGGATTCTTTTACCCTCATTTCCATCACAGAGTACAACGAATGTAAAAGGGGAATACCTTAAGCTCAATGAGGGTCACCCTCTGAAGAACATCAAAATTGACAAAGGGATGAACCAGGAACTTATTTGCAGGGCGCCGTGCAAGTATCATGTGCGCCGCGCAAGTCACTTGCATACCCCATATGGGTTGCACAAGTCACTTGTGCACCCTATTCCTTTTTTCTCCCAAGGTTCCTAGTGGCCTATAAATATCTCCTGTGGTCCCCCCATTTCGGTGATGAATTTTCCAAAACTCAAATTCAAACTCTGGTCACCCAAGTCTTTGTCTGACGTCTTCTGAACACTTATAAGGTAATTATTTACCTATAATGGAAGCTCTAAATAATAATAATAATTCTTATGTGTTAGAACTCATCAATACTTGTGCGCCTAAGTGTTCTTCCCTTAAGGGAAATGGGAACACTTGCACACTGCCTTGCTCTCTCAAGGGAACCTGCGCACCAAACTTTTAGAATCCTCTAGGGATGATACTAAGGGCTTGAGTTCAAAGTCGCCCAAGTATTACCCTATAGGTTTTTCATCGCCCAAGGTGACTCATGTCATGCAAGTATACTTGCGCGACTGGGACTTGGGTGCCAAAACAATACTTGCACACCTCCTTCCTAATCACCTCCTTTACTCAAATCCACCTCTCCTCTTTAATAAATGGCCTTCAAAATCCTCTTCAAATCCATTTATGGCATGGTTCTATTGTTGTCCCCCTTATCTTAGAGGAATTCATTGGGCTTCCTTCTCAGGTGTATGTCCCAGTCATAATTTCCTTTAACATTGGGCCTCCTCCTCAGGATTAAGCCCCAATCATAAGTTCCTTTAATTGGGAATCTTCCTCAAGAGTAACCCCCAATCTTATTTTCTTTTGATTTGGGCTTCCTTCTTAGGATTAAAACGCAATAATAATTCCCTCTTAATTTGGGCTTCCTTTTCAGTAGTATGTCCCGAGTTAAAATTCCAAATCTCTATAAATTACAAATACCTTTATGAACCCTTCTCCTGGGATTCTTTCCTGAACTAAGTCATGATCTTCATTTACTTGGGCCTTCATACATACGTAAGCCCTATATCATTTCTCATGACTACATCTTTCATGGAACCATTGTCAAATTTATCGATACCTCTTGTTTCTCACACCGAGCATGACTCACATGGGCTTAGAGTGTAAAAGTAATAATTACATTTCTTTTTAGGCCATTAACCATGCATAAACCCCATTTTTCTTTACCTGAACTATGTAGAATTTGACCTCTTCTTTAAAAGTAGAGCATGTAGGAATCCATTATAATGTTCAAGACCATATTTAATTAATTAGTTTCCATCCTAATTGACGTTAAATTGTATCCTTCCTATCGAACTATGTGGGTTCTAATTCCATTCATTTTAACAAGGATACGTAGGTAGCCCATCTGTGGGTATGATCCCAACTCTGAAATAATACCTATCTTTCTGAATGACAATAAACTTCAAGTTCCCCACTAAGTGGCTTTAAAACCATTATGGTCATCATAATGACCAAGAGATTTATATTTAATGTATTAAAGGATACCATTGACTAAGAATCTCCAATACATATAGATGATTCTATATCGATGAAGAACCTCAAATACATATAAAAGATTCTCTAAATCCCATACATATCAACCATTTATTTCCAAATATAAAGGAAAACTCATTTTCATACTTGGTGAATTAATAAGGATTTGTGAACATAACTTGAATCTATAAGAGAGTCCCAGAGTAGGTAATAATTCCCTTAAAAAAGGTGTGATGAGCCTGACCTCCCATCCTCCCGACCAATGAAAATTATTAAGCCTCATCGTTCCACAACTAATGAGCACCTACCTTTGGAACGTAGGTCCAAATGTATATATATCATTGGATGTTTCTGGTTATAGGAATAAACCCATTAGAACCCGATTGGAAAGTTTGAACCTTAAACAAACAAGGTCATCTCCATTTCTAGAAGAAACAATTGGAACGAAGTGAGAAACCTCAGTAAGCATGGAAATGACAACCCAAACTAAATCATTCCCTCAAGGCGAACTCAGTAACCCTATTATGATATCCATCGCGACATCGTTTCACTTCCACTCAGGAATGGGTAACTGCTGTAAAAGCCCTGATGGCCGCTGATGATCTACCTTCACCTGCTGATAGGTGAAACACCTCATGAAGAAACCAGCAACATCCCTCTTCATACCTAGCCACCAATACTGATGGTGTAGATCATGATACATCTTGCTGATACCAGGATGAACTTCCCAAATTGGGGAATGAAAATCATGCATCAGCTCCTCGCGTATATCTGCTAGCACCCATAGGTGCCCATGGAAACGCAAGATCCCATCCTCTCCTATGTTTCATCTAGGAATAGGGTCTTCTCCTAATACACTCTCTCGTTGGAATAGGCCTTTTGAATCTGATATCTACCTCATTCTCACTTGATCAAGAAGAGTAGAGGTAATGACTACAGAAGAAAGAAATGTCTACCCATGACTATATTTCACCTCCAAATGAATCTCAGATAATAGTGCCATAAGATTCCACTCACTACTGGCCTCCTGAACTACCTGTATCATAGTCCTCCTACTCAACGATTCAGCCACTACATTGCCTTTCCCAGGAATATAGGCAATCTCAAAGTCAAAAGACTGAAGGTACTCAAACCACCTTCATTGTCTCAAATTCAGATCACGCTGAGTGAAAATGTTTTTGAGACTTTTGTGGTCGGTAAAAACCAAAAAATGATCTCCTAGGAGATAATGTCCCCAACAGCATAAGGCATGAACAACAGTTGCCAACTCTAGATCGTGCATCGGGTAATTCCTCTCATGTAGCATCAAATGCCAAGACCCGTATGCAATGACTCCATCTCCCTGCATAAGCCCAGCTCCCAGCCTGATACCTGAAGCATCACAGTAAATAGTATATCTCTTTCCAGGATCTAGCAATACTAGTATCAGTGTTGAAGTCAACATCCCTTTCATCTCCTGAAAGACTGACTCGCAAGAATCTGACCACAAGAACCTTGTACCCTTCTTAGTCATACCCGTCAGTGGTGCTACTAAACGTGAAAAGTTTTTAATGAAGCGTATGTAGTATCCATCTAGCCATAGAAAACTTCACACCTCAAATATGTTCTTCAGCTGTTCCTAGGAAACTACTGCTCTCACTTTCTCTTGGACGAATGATACTCTTGTCTCTGAGATAACATGACCCAAGAAGTGAATCTGATCCATCAAAAAGTGGCATTTTTTAGAGCTTAGCATATAACAGATGCTCTCTCAGTGCACTCAAAACTATATCAAGATGGGTAGCATGGTCGTGTCAAGTGTGAGAGTACACCAAGATATCATCCGTGAAACCCACCACGAAGGAACCCACATATGGATTGAACACTTGGTTCATTAGTGCCATGAAAACTGTAGGCGTGTTCATGAGACCAAATGGCAAAACCATATACTCATATAGACCATACCTACTCCGGAAGGATGTAAGAGATATATCTGATGGTATAACGTGAAAATAATGGTAATAGGACCTCAAGTCAATATTTTAGAACACATGTTCTCCTCAGAGCTGATCAAAGAGATCATCAATCCTAGGAAGGGGATATCGGTTCTTGAATGTAAACTAGTTTAGCTTCCGATAATCCACACAAAGAGTAAGGGTACCATCTGCCTTTTTCACCAAAATGACAGGAGAAACCCAAGGATAAGTACTAGGTTAGATGAAACCCTTTGCCTATAACTCATCCAACAAATTCTTGAGCTCCTGAAACTCAGGTGTAGCCATCCTATAAGGAGGAATGGACACCGGTGTCGCACCTAGCACAAGCTCAATAAAAAATTCTAACTCATGCTCTGGAGGAAAACCTAAAAAGTACTCTAGAAAGACATATCTAAAATGATCCACCACGGGAGGAAAGTCTAAATGTGAATTCCCCTGGCCATCTAGATATAGATGAGAAATCTGGGCTATAACTCATCCCAACCCATGATGCTCAGGCCCCACTCTACTCGCCTAGACATCCCATTTTCTCTTATGAAGAAAAGATTCACCTTCCAGTGACCTGAAACTCACCCTACGGCGATAAAAGTCGATGACTTACGGGAATGGAACTAACTAGTCCATCCCGAGAATGACTTCATAGAATGTCATCTCTAGGACATAGAGGTCCTATAAGAAGTGACACCCACCAACCTATAAAGGACACTCCCTACACTGATGTACACTAGTCGTTCTAGTCCCCAACAGAGTGTCTAGATTCAAGATATCGGTAGAGGAAAAGATACAGAGCCTGAGGCTCTCCGTAACAGAAACAAATATAAAGCTATGGTAATCCCCTGTATTGAAGAGAGAATAAGCTAAAACTGAGGCTAGTAAGATCGTACCATGAACTGTAGAAGGTATGGGATCCTGCTCCACTGCAAATGTCTGAACTATGTCGCGACCTTGTGACCCTGCCAGACCACTCTGAGTTGATCCATCCTGATGTCACTGAATGCCCGATGACTGACCACCAAGGACACGACCGCCACCTCGGCCCAAACGGCCGGAAGAACTCTAGTTCCCTGAGTGGTGAGAAATTGGTGGCACTGCTCCTGAACACGGAGTCATAGAAGAACCCTGTCACCAGCTGCTGGTGAGAATATCTGACAGAACCGATGAAGGTGACCCATATTACTACAAGATCAGCACTCCACTAGGTCTCTCGGGCAACGTGGCCTTGTATTCCCGCTCTTTCTACACTTGTTGCACACCACCTGGCTACTAGAAGATGCATCCTGCCTACTCTGATCTCCATGTGGAGTCTCCTGGAGGTGCTTCCTACTATTAGTAGGAGGAGTACTAACTCTGGATGTCGAACCGTCATGGCTCAAAGCTCCAAAATCCTTCAGATTACGCTCCTTGATCCGAGCCTAGTTGATGATAGAGGATATCGAATTCAACCTGAAGATGTTCACCTGAGATCGGATGTCGTGCCTCATACCATCCTGAAACTTCCGTGCAAGGAACAACTCATCTCCCCCTATAAAGGGTGTAAAGTTCTGTAGCTTGGTGAAGTGATAGGAATACTCCATAATAGTAAGAGTACCCTACTTCAGGCTCATGAAATCTTGAGATTGATCGGCCCTCAAGGTCTCCAAATAGAAGTAATCATAGAAGATTTGCCGAAACTCATCCCAAGCCATATTCTGCAAGAGTCTCGCCTGTGAGACCACATCCCACCACCTCTTGGAGGAGTCTCGAAGCATGTAGGTAGTGAGCTTCACCCTATTTTCTTGAGGTATCTTCAGATGCTCAAAAATTGTCAGTGTGGATTCTAGACATGACTCTACAGCCTGGGGTCCTCCATCCCCTAAGAATGTGGGAGGATGCTATAGCTGAAAGACTAGCATCAAATATTGCATCGACGGGGTAGGAGGCGGTGCTCCAAGAAAGGTCTACACCATCCTCAAAAATCCCACTCCGAACTGTGCATCAACACCTATGTCGGCTATAATGGATAGTGCCAATACTAGCATGCCAGGAGGATTTGCAGGTAGTCCCTGATCAACCATATCTGGTGTCTGATCACCACCTGGAAACTGGCGTTCAACTGGAGGATGTCTCGGTGGCATGACTCTGCATGGTCAAGCGCACACCTTAGATCAAGATTATCAAGGACTGAAAACTAGAAGTGTAATAAGGGAACATGAGAAATAAATCACTCAAGATTTACAAAACATGACTACACGGCGTGTTCCTTTATGTCATTTACATGGGCATGTACTCCTGCCTAAACTGGTCATGTAACACCCCCAAAAACATAGAGTGTTGTCTTAACACACGGCATGTACTTGAATCCTCTTCCCCTACCCGAGTCCTTCTACACGGTTAAGCCACAAAGCTCTCCTAAGACAAGACTACACGACGTGTTCATGGAAGACACGACATGCACTAGACAAGCTTCACATGGTTCGTGTTGTTAGTGACACAACCTGACACATGGCACACACTACACGATTTGTTCATGGCGGACATGGTGTGTATGTGAAAGGATAACACTAACTCGTGTTGTTAGTGATAGGGCCAGGTATCTGGGTCAGACTACATGATGTGTTCCATCCTGACATGGAATGTATAGATTAAGGATTATTCGTCTATGTTGTTAGTTACACGGGCAGACACACGGTCAACACTACACGGTGTGTTCAACTGGTACACGATGCGTTCCCACCAGAGTTTCCTCATTCTGTGTCTCTGCCCACACGACCTATGACACGATTTAGAGACTACACAGTGTGAACATAGAGTACATGGCATGTACATAAGAAAACCTGTTTCTTCCCGAACAGAAGAACACAAGGCGTGTAGTCAAAACTACATGGTGTTTATTCTTGGTTTTTTCAGATAGTAAGCCTAGGAAACTACTCCAAAACCTAGAAAAACACTAAAACAAACATTGAATGTGCCAAATTCCGATCTGTGAGGACCCATACTCCCCACGAATCAGATTTTGGCATCATACACATGTTATAACAAAGAAAAAGGATTTTATAAACCAAATTCTAGTCCATGGGGTCCCATAACACCTCAAGAACAAAATTATGTCATTAATTCAACAAAACCTTACACAAACAATACCATATCAAATAGAAGGTATTTTTATCCAAGCATCTATCACAACATCATGAATATTCTACACAGTGTCTCTCACAACAATATGCAATCGCTAATGCATCCTAGATGACATGGAAAGAATGCATGACATGTGATTTCTAGAAAGTGCCTATATGATGAATGATATGGCATACCCTCATCTCATTGGGTTGCGATTGAAATAGAACCTCAATAACATCAATAGTAACAACACAAAACATGTGAATAAGCCAACGGTGAAAATAAAATCAACCGTAAAGTTGAAAAACCAGAAGAATTGCATTAAACGAGGTAGATCGACTCTTCATTGTACATGGGTTAGCTACTCCCGAGCACAGGTTATTTCCGAGTACCTATTTTGTACTATCCCAGGATAAAGGCTCCAAAATATAAGTAAATAGAAAATAATTCCTTTGATACCACCTTGTAACGCCCCGGTTCCGGAAGCCACCTAGAGGCGCCATGTACCCCGGTTGGCCACATAGACTCAAGCGCATTTCCCCTAACACCAGAGGCTACTGACTAGCAGCGAGGGACTTGGGTTTGTTAGTGGGTAAACTATTCCCTCATTGGTAGAGTAACACAACAGAAGAGAAAAAAATATAACAATAGTGGATGCAGTAAGTATCCAACAATAGTAAATAGCAGAAGACTGAAACAATAAACAACCGGAGAACATATATATAAAATGATTCATGATACATATATATAAGAAAACATCCAAACACGTCATAATGATGAATACAAACAATGAAAAACCATAGTAAAAAATAAACAGATAAAAATCTCCTCAGCATCACAGGCCTAAGCTTGGTCTCATGCTCTCCATCTCCACAGCAAATCAAGTACCTAAAGTGGAAGGGTGCTTTCCCTTATCTATACCTGCATCAATATAATCTATTTGGGACCAAAATCATGGCCCAACCAGGGTGTGAGACTAAATCCCAGTAGGCAATCACCAGAAGATCTGTGCCTAACAGTTAGTGAATATATGGCAGATAAAAGTACAGAAACCAGTAAACATGAAATTACTCAGCAGTAAAAAATCCATAGTTCCAATATCATGCAGCAGCTAAACAAGTAGATAAACACAACAGGTAACCCTCTACGTAGTATACATAGTCTAACCCCTCTGGTTATATCACAAGAATATATAAATAGACTCTCTGAGGAAGCACTCATAGTAAATTCCACTTATAGTCATAAGTAAAACAAGCCTCTCTTAGGAAGCTAACACGGTCAATTCCCCTTATAATCTAGGGTAGTCAAGGACTCTCTGAGGAAGCTCACATGGTCAATTCCCCTTATAGCCCCAAGGCGAAGGACTCCCTGAGGAATCTCACTCATTCAATTCCCCTAATATCCCAAATTCATTCAAGTAATTCAAATACTCTGAGAAAGCTCACACGGTCAATTCCCCTTATATCCTAAAGTGCTCAAAGACTCTCTATTGAAGCTCACTCGGTCAATTCCCCTTATAGTCTACTACACCAGGTTATCACGGCCCTGTGTAGGTCAATGATCATAGAAATGAAAAATGGCCAAATTAAACCTACAGAACTACTTGGCTAACCAGTCTACAACATATCAAGCATGGAAGGAAATCTACTGGGTTAAAACGGTAAACACGCAATACCCCGTTTAGGGGTATTTGTCAAAATTGCACATAATACTCAAAGAATTTCAATAGAAAGTCACAAAACACCTACCTAGGCATTGGGAGATCGATATACTCTGGCATAGACCCTTGAATCTACTTAGAATGTGGTAGATCTACAAAAATTTCTAAAACGTTCAACCCATGATATCTCACAAGAGAGGAGAAATTAGAATATGGGGATATGGGAGAAAATAGAACACACTGATGTGATTCCAATGAAACTGACGGTGTTCGATTCTAAGGACGGACACTCGCTCGGGGGTTCGTCAAAGATCCATAGCCATACAGAGCTCTCGGTAGAATGAGACCAAGAAGGAGAGCGTTCTGATGATTATACGCGACCCAAGTGTGTTTAATAAAAAAAGTACACATCGAGTACTTTTGAAGTACATGGCGTGTACTCATCTTTTTCATACTCCAATTTAGGCGACTTCCAGGTCACCCCACATGACTGTGTGCATGGCCGCTACATGGACAGCACCTGGCTATAAGAGGTAACTGAATACACAGTGTGTACTCATAAATTACATGGCGTTTACTTTGAAAATTTCTATTATTTCCTCTTTTTCTCAAAAACGACAAGAAAGGGAAAAACATACAAGAAAAGAAGATCCAGGTTCTTACACAATGAACAACCACCTCCTAAATTTTTAAATCAAAAGAGTCAAATGATATTCATAAAATTAATTCTAGACCATTGTAACATCTATCAATTTTACTCTCATAGAACAAAATAAAATTTGGTGCATACCTTTTCAATATGCTAAAATTTTCATTATAAGTGGCCCCTGAGTATTCTTAATTTTTCTCCAATTATAATAACTATTCTTCTATCCATATATAAATAGCTTTAGAAAAATACTTCTCAAGGAAATTATATTTAAATAATTTAAATTCTATAGAATCAATCAAATCCCATTTCATAGTATTCATAACTAGTGACCACCATCGATCGACTTCACCTTAAAGATGATAAATAGTAAGAGTTACATTTTAAATTTATGTGCATATAAAATAATAAAATTTCTTCTCTAATGAAAATATACATTATTTAGGTTTTGACAATTTTGAAAATCCACCTAAATCTGGAGGGTGTTGTTTTAGGAAATGATCCACTATAAACATGTTCCTCTATAGAAATTCAGTTGTTCACTTTCATGGGCTCCACTATTAATATCTCGTGTCAACTGAGTTAAAACTACCACAAAAAATTTCATTCCAACCATTATGTATTACTAATTTATAATTTTATTATCCCCTTGATGTATTGTAACTTTAACTTCCCATTTTTCCCTATAGAAAACCATTCTGAGAAGACGTAGATTATATGAAGATACATAGAAATTCAAAAAATAATATCATGATAATACAAACATAAATATGAGTCTCTTAAGAGTTAATTTTAACATTATCATAACATATAAATGTATCTAAACCTAGATCTAATAAAAAAATATAACAACATGTTTATTTAGTAGACCATAAATATTCATTAAAAAATGATATCCAATTTTTAACATCCCATGATCATTTTGGTTTATATGTTTATATAATTATAAAAAACATAACATAATAAACTAGGAACTTCCACAAAGTGTATATATTTTAAATATAATAATTTAAGTTTACATAATTTTTTCATTTAAGAATCTTTTGAATCATTTAAGAAAATACCAATGAAAAATGTTTAACCTTATTATAGTTATTAAACATACTTATATACTTTCAAAAACATGTGAAAATGGTGTATGAGAATAAAAAATCACGGTGGGGAACATAAGAATAATGGAATCTTGTTAGTCTTGTGAAATCATGAAAACCAATGAAATGTTTAAATTTTCCCAATAATACTTTGACCACATGAGAAAATTTAAAAATGTTATAATTATCCTTTACATCAAGAAAAGAATTTAGAATCCATTATTACATAGAATAAAACCAAGAATTCATCTTAATCCACATGGGAACTCTAGAAAAAAATTCAAACCTTTAACCATTAAAAGTTCCTAAATTTTTTTAACTCATTAAATAACTTGATTTCCATGAAAATAGTTTTACAAATAATAATATAGTATTTTCTATATTCACATTCATAAAAATTTTTCACTTTTTTTAAACCATGTTACAATAAATAAATCCTTGTTAATTGTGTAGGAGTAACCAACCTTGTTATTACCCTCATTTTTCACCTCTAAAGACTAAATCATTACGTAGTTCATTGGAAAAATATATTTTGATCAACCTTATTCATGAGACATATTATTCTCAAACTTCATCATCTATAATTCTTAAGTACTGCGTCAGGAGAAAATAATTTTAATATTTTTCTTCTTCATCATAAAACCTCTGAAAATCTAAATTGAAAACATAAGAAAAACAATTTCCATTTTCACATAATCATAAGGGGACATATATTTTACCCTTGAAAGTACTAAAAAGTTAAAAATTAAAGAAATTATCTGTAACACTTTGATATATTAAAGTAGTATTACAACATATATGACACGCAATACCAAGCTTAAACGAACCGTGAAATATTATTATTTGAAAATAAAAATTATAACCCATAAATTGAATTGGTGGATATAAATAGTATTGACCAAATTATGAAATATATACAACAGACCTAATCAATAAAATTTCATTGATTATTTCTTCATAAATAAGTAATCAATATTCTATAAAGTTATTTTCTACTTTAGAACCACATTTCTTCTAAAATGATTTTTGTTTCCTTCTATGAGAAAATATTATAACTAATTTATGGAATTTATATAACCTATATTTTATAAAAATCATAAAAAATATGAAATAAGTAAATTAAAATTATATTAGTGTGAAATTTTCATATTTTTCCAAATAGATTGATTTTCTATGGAATAATTAAAAATACAGATTTTTATTAAAAACTGTATTTTTTGTTTCAAGTGTCTACAAAGATAAATTTTATATTAAAATGGTTTTAAAGAAAAATTATTATCTAATATTATTAATAATACAATTAATATCACTATAGTATATTTTATGATAGAATTTAGTAGAAAAATATTTTAATACAAAAAATGCATTTTTCAATAATAAAATATATTACGTTTTTCATTTTTGTTTTAAAATTAATTTCTACCATGTAGAGAAATTGAATATTTAAAATGTATTATATATTTTTTTAATCATGAGGTCCAATTTTTTTAAATAGCTTTCTTTTATATTTGGTCATTATCACTACTAACCATAGTAAATGATTATCGTCATAGTAAGGGTAAATCGGGTAATTAAGGTTAAAAATCATTTGATAAGAACTATAAAATTAATCTAAAACATGACTTAATTTAATTTTTTAAACATATTTCTTCCATAATTATCCAATATTATAAAATATTTTCTTTTTTCCATTTTTCTATGATTTTTACATTTAAATTATTTTATTCAAATAAAATTCAAAAATGGAATTCTATTTTTTTATTATCTATAAATTTTTGACATAAGAATAAACAGGCTCTATGTTTAGTTATAAATAATTAAGTGAAATATAAATAATTTTTTATCATTGTAATTTATTTCAATTTTTTATTGATTAAATAATTATTATAAATGCTTATGCAATACTAACATAGTCTTTAATCAATTAATAAAAAAATAAAATAAATAATTTTTAAAATATTAAATGTGATATGATTGGAATTAAGTATTGTTTCCCAATGATTTTATATATCTATATTAAAATTTATGGTTTTTAATGGATTTTAATCTAATAAACTATTTTTTATGATGTATTTAATGAAATATTAAATGACAATTGTCAAAAATAACATTAATATTATTTTATAATATATAATATTTTCTTAAATGATTTAAAATTCATAAAATATTATATTTAAAAAAATGAATTTTA
The DNA here is from genome assembly GCA_963277665.1 of Viscum album. Taxonomy (NCBI): domain Eukaryota; kingdom Viridiplantae; phylum Streptophyta; class Magnoliopsida; order Santalales; family Viscaceae; genus Viscum; species Viscum album. Next base: position 829,421,519 of record OY728159.1, on the reverse strand, counting down.
TATATTCAAATATATCAATGGAGGTCCATTTTGGAGTCTTTTTTTATTTATTGAAACATTCTTGACTCTAAATGTCTAGAAAACTCTAATATCATGGTAATTGTGAGAGGGGTTAATTGGGGTTAAAACAAAATGATATGGGTACAAACAGCATCTAAAATGGTAATACTATTTTATGATAATTTAATTTTGACCCATCATGAGAATATATTCTAATTTATAATTTTGGTTTCATTTTTATATGAAAATTATTTTATATTAATTTAATTCTTTAATAAATTCCAAAAATGCCCCTCAACTCACTTATAAAAGGCCACCCCCCTCTACTGTTATCTCCACACTTAAAGATACATTTTTTTCAAACAATAATTGACTAAATACCTTCATAAAATCCCTCCCCATATTCTAGAGGTGTTATTTTGGGAAAAAATACCAATCTTATATGGATTAAGGTGTAAAGAAATGGAGTATGTCTGGAGAATAAGTATAGTTCTTAACCGATCATTTTCATTTTATTTCTTACTCTTCCTCCATAAAATATTATCCAACCTTGATGAGATAAAGATATTAGTATATTAAATATACTTGGATTTTAATATGTTAATTATATAACCTATATTCATCTCTTATTCCATAAAATCGGAAGCAAAATTGGCATTCATGTGTATGGCGGACTACCACCTCACGAATCGATGTGAATCATTTTCAGTCACCACCTCTCACAAATGGTTATAATGATGTATTTAATGTGTAATTATGATAAACATGACAGATTTACCATTATGAAAATAAAATAATATCATATATTTTCTTAACCTTCCATCAATTGAAAAATAATAATTTCATTCATGTGTATGTGTGGATTACTACCTCCACGATGCGATGTGATTCATTTTTCATCACCGCATCACATGGATGGTATATATATGTGTATTTAAATAAATAATATTATATTTATGATATAGTTTTATTTTTTAAAATATAAAATATTACTTACCTTATTTACAATATTATCATTTAAAAATGGAATCGCTTCTCATGCGTACATACAACCTACTTTCTACATTGTTGTAACGTAGTTCTTTTATCATTAAAATTTTTCATAATCATTTTTAAAACTATAATTAATGTATGAAAATGATAATTATATAATTATTATTATTATAGATATGATGTTATAATAACCTCATTGACCATAGTCAACCTACCAAAATCATTTTTGATATATTATCCAAATATCATCAAAATGTATGACATGAACTTAATTGATTAATTAATTGTACAAAAAATTGCAATAAATAAAACAAAATTATGAATAAACATTAAAAATATTATTAATCAATTAAATAATTAACATAATTTTATTAGTTTTGAATAAAAGGAACATATGTGATGGGTCATTCTCAAGGTAAGGGTTTTTCAACTCAATATCCAAACATTGGGTTACACTTATAATTCGTTTAATTTTTTATTACAGAATTATGTGTGAAATTATCTTTGATTATATTATGTTAAATTTAATTTTTTTGATTTAATTTTTTTATAAATAATCACTTCATTGAATATTTCTCACTCCAATGATATGATCTTTGTAAATGATTTTATCTCAATTTATATATCATTGATACATATTATGTATTATGAGTGAATTTATTTCTATATGGTGTATATACTACCCATTTTAATTTTTAAATCATTATACACATATTTTTCATGATTTTTTAATTTCATTTGAAATTATTATTTTATGGTGATTAAGATTCAAAAGTTACCAAAGTGGTAAGGGTTTATTTCTGAATCTCATCATTATTCGAGATTATTTATGTTCAAGCCTTCAATTGAAGAATTATTTGATATTTCCATATTAGAACAAAACTAGTTTCTTATACTTTTTTATTTTCAAAAATTTATAAGTTTGTTTATTTCCCTCTTCTAAATACTCAAGATATGAAAAAAATTATTTTTAAGAAAAAATGACTTTTTTTTACTTGGTCGATAATATTTTCCTTCCATTTTCATATTTTTCTAAAAAAAATTAAAGAATTTTTTTTAATATTCTCCAATAAATTATTAAATAAATGTTTACCCAGGTTTTAATATTTTACAAAAGGGTTTAAAATGAATCTTCTTGGCATATTTTTAATGAGGTACACTTTGAAATTTCATATAAAATCTTGAAATAAATGTTTTTAACTTATATGGTATGGATATAATTTTCCATAAACATGATCAATAAATTATTTGAAGCATAATTTACAATTTTATATGGTTCTATACAAAGAAATATTTTTCATAATATTCTGAAAAAATATTTTCTAAAAATTATTTTCAATGTGAAAATGGTATTTTCCTCAAGAATGTTCTTAACAATATTTTTATGGTATTTCGATTCATCAATTAAAAAACCCATTTATTTCACTTATTATCCACTTTGGATATGTTATAATGATACCATATTCTATTTTACATTATATGGATTATTATCATGTTATATTTATTGATTGGGGAAATTATTAATATTTCATATGTTAGTTTTTCAATAATATTGATTATATTGATTATATTCAACCCTTTCATATGATGACTGAATTGGACTTAAGTCAAGATGTGTGGGGCCTACTATATCCCCTCGATGCATTGGTAGGTCTCTTGAGACAAACTAGTCTGGGTAATTGGTGTACACCTTGCCTATTTATGCATGTCATCTTGGAATAAGTTCTTGACAATAAGATTATGATGTTCAACATTATGAATTCTGTCATTGTGAAACTTGTTATTATTATCTATGTGATTATTTATGTTGTAATGTTACCCATGTATTTCATCCCTTCATTAGGTTATTATTAATATGTAATTATTTTATCATAATCTATTCCTTCCATATTATTATTTGTACTCAACTTATTGAGTAAATGAAATGTGATTTTATTTATTTTCTTTGACAACTTAATTATGACTTATTTACCTAAGATATATTCTATTTTACATAACCCTTATTGATCATATGAACTCACCTGTTATTTGTTTTCATTTTCCTATAATGTGGAGAAGGTATATTTGAATGATTTAAATGATCCATATTATTTACGATTACCATTTTTTTATATTAATTCTAATGTAATGTGAAATTCAATTATATATCTAGTTTACCATGACTAATTAACTATTTGGTCTTATGGGATATGATATATATTATATTATTACAATGTAAGAAAGTAACCATCAGCTCTAGAATAATAGATTTGTGGTATTTACATGAAATAATTGGATCTAATATGAAAGTGCATGTGAATATATAGATTAATCTTAATATTGAATAATGTTTATAATGGAATTAAAAAGTTTCTAATTTGTATCATTGAAAAAACATATTTTTACACTTTTATAAAAAGTTAAAATTAACCATTATAGAAAACATTGAAAATATTTATTTTGTAACCATTGTAAAGAAATTGAAATATAATTGAAAATTAACTTTATAAAACTTGTAAGTATAAATAATAATATTCCTGAAACACTTAAAAGAACATGGATATAGAGGAGAAAGAATTTATAATAATGTTTTAAATTAAAATGTATTACCTCAAGTCCCATCAAGATTTATACATTCTCTAGCCCCTAAATAATGAAATTATACTTGTTTTATACATGATTACAATTATTTTTCATGTTAATTACATTATCATTATTCCATTTATTCCATTTATTCCATTTTGTACCATTTTATTAGTTTTTAAAATGGTCAAGTTCATATTGGACATTTTGGGGTTGTAGGGTTTATAACCTGAAAACTACATTAGTGTGTTTCCCATAGTCAAAGGGTTTATGGTTACATTACCTCCATAATATTAAAGATATTATAATTATAATATTTATACATTATATAATCTTTTAAAACCAACCATCTATGGTAGTCATGAAAAATGAACCATGTCATTTTGTGGAGATGGTAGGTTGTATGAACGCATGAATAATGTTTTCATTTTTCTAAATAGTGGAAAAGAAATATATTTAATAATTTACTTTTATATAATCATATATATGTTATATATTTCATATTTATTCATTAGCAACAAACTTTTTACCTTGATTTTATGGTGTAAATGAAACATGAATCACATAACTACATGGAGGTGGTAGTACACACAAACTCACAAGCAATGTTATCATTTTAAAAAGAATTAAAGATTAAGAGGTTCTGTAATATATTATCATTAAAGAATAAAAAATATTTCATAAATAAAATCTATATTTATTTGATCTATCATTTTAACAATCCATATGATCTGGTGATAAAAATGTAACACAACTCTTTGGGGAGGTGGTAGTCAACACGTACACACGAGCAATATTTTAATTTCCCATAAGATGGAAAAGGATATGAAAAAATGTGTTAAAATTATAATAATAACATTTAATTATATTTAAGATGATAATTTTATTATTTCATGATGGTTAAAGAAGATTCTATTGTTGTAGAAGCAGAAATAAACATGAAACACTTGGTTAAGAATTATACCTCTGAATTGGAAAACCTTCATTAGCTTACACTTAAGGCCTTATTAGGTTGTTATTTTGGTGATAACTAAACCATTATGATATTAAGATGAATTATATAAAGGTATTTGGGTAGTACTTGGTTGCAATTATTATATCAGTGATTGTTAATAATTGATAAGAAGGATTTTCCATTTATAAGTGGGGGGGGGGTCACACGTCATAATAATTAAAACGTATATTATATGTCTTTCTCAAAGGAAACAGAAACTAAATGAAAAAAATAGAATCAAAGATAAAAAATTATATATATCCATGTTTTAGATTTATTTTATTTCTTATCTCATATTTTTTACCCTACCCCCTTGGTTAACCCTTTTAACTATTATCAGGGAGATAAAGTTTTACCATTGTAACTATTTATTATTTCGAAAATTGAAACCCAAAACATTACCAAATTATAAAATTGTTATAAAAAATATGAAATCAATTATAAAATATTCAATTTGAATAAGTTTTCGACATAAATTTTAATATAACAACAAAAACCATAATGAAAACAGTTTTTTAAAAAATTAACATGTTTAACCATAAAAATAATTTTAAACCAAAATCAGGTATAATAATTATAAATATTTAATTAATTGGATTATTTTTTATTAAATAAACTAATTTCTCTTTAAACCTAATCCAAAATAAAATTTAACTTTTTGAATACTAGAAATGAAATTATATTTTTAATAAAAAAGAGTTTTTTTTACTATTCACATAAAAATTAATCTTTTCATAACAAATACAATAAATACCCTTAAGATATGTTTTATACGATGATATAAAAATGACTTCCATTGTATCAAATATATTTTTTAACATAAAGAAATTAAATTTTTATACAACTCAATGTAATTCATGAATATATAATTTAGTTAAATTAAACAATTATTTTTTCTATTGAAAAATGAGATAAAATTATTTATAAAACTATGATAAATTTAAATCGATAAAAATAAAAATCATAGATAATAATATTTATTTTTTTAAAGGATTATCTAGGTTTTCACATCCTAGAATCGAATAATGGGTGTGATCTAGACTATCAATTAGACCGGGAATGATATAACAAACATGCATGTTCTATTTCTAGTGAGATATATCCTATTTATTTTATTGGGGTGTGAAATTTTTGATAATATTAAATCTATCATTTATAAAAAACTCTTCAACCCGAATCCAATGAAATGGATGAATAATCAGAATATTTTTTTCATGACTATAAAATGGATTATACATTCGATGTAAATATTACTTCCAAGTTATCTCATTAACATTTCAATAACCACTGTCAATTTATGATTCCTCTTAAGTCCTATAAAATGCATTAAATGAAAATTTTAAGTGTATAATAAGAAATTCACTCATTATTCACATGTTTCCAAATAATCTATATGGGATACTCTCCACTAAGTACAAGTATGAAGTATCGGGCCACTCTTTTATCATAAATAGGAATTTTCAGAAACCCATTTTACTATGAATTTTGATGGTTGAATCTACTCTTAAGTAGAGTTAGGTCCTAAAATTATACTTTTTAGATCCATCTACTACCATCTTATTAAAGTTTATACCATTATCCACATATATCACCAATATGGATCAGTCTCTCAAGTATCAGTTGTGATATAGGTGTCCTTTAGACTCCATGTAGTGGGGATATAGACCAATTAGGGTACATATGAACCCTAAAAACATACCCATTAAAATATCCATTAATATTACTCTATATTATATTATATTTAAGCCCAAAAAACTAAGGAAAATTATAGAGGCCACACTAGTCTTTATTTAAATTCTTCAGAGGCCTCGATATTTACCTTGTCCTAGACACATATACAACGAATAATGGAAATTCCTTATTCCTACATGGTCCATCAAGTGAAAAATTAGCTAAATGAAATTAAAGTTTTTCATTGAGAAAATAAATGGAATCAATGAAGGTTTTTGGTTGAAATGAATGTAGTCCGACCCTTACCTAATAATTTATTTTCATCAAATCCTTTGTATTTTTCCTCAGAACTAAATGAAATTAAAACCCCAAAATCCATGATACAAGATCATCACATATAATTTATAATCAATTCGAGTCAATATTGTGAATTACATATCACTGGGACTTTTTCTTCATTAATGATTTAGTCGACACCTCTTGAAATACAATCATCTCCTTAGAGGAATCAAGGTTAGATTACCTATTGTGGTGATCCAAAAATGTTGCAATAACATATACTGATCATTATAGAGGAATATAGGTGATATAAAATATGGTATTAATTCTAAAATTGATCATTTTTAAACACAAAATAATCATTCAAGGATAGAAGGAATTATTCAGGTAGAGGAGGAGGATCGCTATCAATTCTTGAAAGTATTCTAGAGGAAGATCTATCTGGGGATAGATAAAATTCTATCTATAATTAATTATGCACAAAGATTTTAATTTTATGAATTATTTTAAATAATTAAATAACAGAGTATTTATAGGTCTAGGGTAAATGAATAAATAATTTCCCATGGGCCCTTTTTATTGTCTTAATCCTCAATGAAACCCCATATCTAAATAATAATATTGTTATTATTATTAACTTGAAATGTGATAAAGTCGTGGATAACTAAATAATAATTCATTGAATAAATAAATTAATATATCCTTTATTTAATAAATTAATATTTTTTAAAAAATATTTAATATGTCATTTCTCACAGAACCATTAAACTCATTAAGGCAATCCACCTAAATATTTATTAGATCTTGAGTAATGACTATTTATTTAAATAAATAAAAATAAATACAATATTATCCAACAATTGAATAAATATTCAAAAAAATATTTCTGATCAAATAAACATGAATAATTATCATACCATTTGTAGGAATAATATTTTTAAACATGTTAAATTCAAATAAAATTTAGCTGAGATTCGGAGTACACTTAATGTGTGACCCTCTATGCCCCTTTCTCAGTAGAATTATGAAGAACCAAAAAATTCCAATTTTAGTATCTAGAAACATGTGAATACATCCATAGATAAAGTATTTGTTTATGAAATGACAAAAAAACTCATATTAATGCGCATTGTGTCATATAATCCATTTTCTTGATATATATAATCAAGAATGTATAATACTCATGTCATCAACTTATGTGCCTGATGTATATTTCTTTAATATTCAACAAATGAACTTGCTGATAAAACCGTTATGCCCATGGAATTAATAATGCATTACTATTCATATTACAATACCTATGATATTAACCTCTATTAAATAATACAAGGGAAAAAATTCTCATATTACTAATTAATTAAATATCAATCATTATACACCCAATGTAACCTAACACATAGTGATCATATGTCATCGAAATTTTCAACAATACATCCAATTGTGTAATGAACGGTATAAATTAATAATAACCATAAAGTATAACTATCATTACACATTAAAATAGATATGAACATATAATGATATATATGAATGTGTACTTCCTTCTAGAGGGTTATGTTCTTTTAATTTCCTTTCTTGAGATTAAGAAATATAAACTTCATGAGAAGAAGTTTCAGTGTATTTTAATCCCATTAACCCTAATATATTGTATCATATGTTACATATAAGATTATATCATCCATAAAAAGAAAATTCATTTATGAATATTTTTATGTCATTTTATGGTTCTCATTATAGGAAGGAAATACTATGACCTGAAATGGTTATGATTACTCTAAAGAAATCTTCACAATCATTGTCACAATGAAGAATTGTAAAGATATGATAAGATATTGATTAATATTTTACAACATGAATTTTTTTTAATAGAAGGTACATAGTATTTGGTTCAAGGTCATAACTCTAATCGTGAACCCCTAATTGATGCACCTATAAACAAGTTAACAACAGTTCATCATTAAAACTCTAGGGTAGTATCAAATAGATCCACTAAATACACACACCATTGGACCTAGAAAAAATTAAAACCCTATAATATTCCTCATATGTTCTCTATAGAAGAATCCATAGTAGTATAAATTATAATTAGGCCTCAATCATAGAAATAACTTTTACCATACACTAAGAAGCCCCATCTATATTGAATAAACCCACTAGAATGATTGAAAAATACCTTATAATTGAACCTAAACCCATCAAACCTGATCCCATCTATATATAAAACTAAAAAAAATATCATTCATACAATAATAAAAGAAGTGGTGGAGTTGTACATGGGCCTTTATCATGAACCGACCCACATGGATTACACCAATAGTGGAGATCTACAAACTCAATCAAGTAAATTTGACAATGATGAGTGGCTACGTCAAGGAGCACCTTGTATGAATCAACAAGGAGGTCCATGATACCTATTAGGTTGATTATGTGATTGGTAATGAAAATAAAAAACATCCTTTGTCTATTAGTCCTTATCCATGGGTGGTACTAACTATAAGTATCCAACCCAATCTATATTAAATACTTCCATTTTTCAAAAATATGCAGTTTACAATAAAATTTTCAAAAAGTAATGATTTCAATTGAAAATTAAATTTTGATAATAATGTTAAATATTGAAAATTAATAATCATAAAATCAAATTTATTCATTGAAAAAAACTTTTCAAACATTTATAGTAAATATTTTTCATAAAAATTCATGTGTTTCCAATATTCAAAATCAAGACCACACATGTATTCATTCTATTTTTAAAATATAACCATAAAAATGTTTATATATTCAAAATTTAATTTAAATTAATAAAAAATAAATTTTCATAATGTAAATAAATTATATTTTAATAATTATATAAAATATATATATTTGAAATGGTAACCTTAAAATTTAATGTATTTCCCTACATTAAAGTTCGAAACACGTCCATTTTTATTTATTCAAATAAACGATAAAAAATCAATAAGGAAAATGAACAAAAGTTTTATCTATGCTATAAATTTTAATTAGGGTTTTTTTTAACAAATTTAAAATATCATATCCAATAAAATAATATATTATAACTCCCCCACACCCATATTTTGAACACTCAAGAAAAATTCATTATCACAACCAAATTCCGCACACAAATAAAAGAAGATAAAATATAAAATAATAATTTTAAAAAAATATATTTTTACTTTTATACACTATAATTAAAGTTTATATCTTTGTTTTTTTATTCATTGTAGTTTTATATAACTTGAATGAATTATTGAAAACTAAATTTCCATCAATTTATAAGTGCCAGTTGTAATAAAATTATCCTTAATTAATTATAAGTTGTGATTTCTTAATAAACCTCCACTAATTTAGAATTTTGTAGTGGTTATTAAAAATAACCTATAAAAACTCTAATTTCATCCATCACAACCATTATTCTTCCTAATCTATCAATTTTAGTGTCAAATTCCATTAATGGCATCATGAAATTTCTCCCTAACCAATTAAATCCTTCGTCATCCTAGTTTTAGATCTAAACTTCATAAAGACCATCCATTGATGACCACTTTGACTCAGGTTTTTTCATCAGTAAACATACTTTAGTAAAGGATGATACTTTTCTACTCCCTTTATTTATCATCTATTTATTGACTAATAATCAACACTTAATGACACAACTATGATCAAAACATATTTCTCCACTCCCTCTTTTTTTTATTTTTTATTTTTTTTATGTTTTTTATTTTTAATAGATATAATTCAAGATAAATGTTCTCTATTATTTTCGTTTTTATTAATATTTGGTGTCATGATTTGTATTTTTGAAAGGAAACATATACCATGTGTAACATCCTCGACCTAGTTCTCCCTCACATGACCGAGATACATAGTTATATGAACCCAAGCACACCTCCATGTATGCCAGAGGATATTGAATTGTATTGAGAGTGTAAAGAATACAGTAGAGAGACTATACCCTCTAGAATAGAGTAGAAATCAAAATATAATTAAGATAAATCAAGAAAATCATAAAAATAAATAATATGATAGATAAATACCAAAAAAACTAAAAAATATTAATAAACAATTCCATTATATTTTTTTACAAACTAAATGTCATGATGTGAGTAACACAAGTAAATAAATAAAAACAAACTCCATAATAAAGATTCCAAAAACCCTGGTCCTAGAACCCATTCTTGTTCTTATTTCTATTCTCCAATCCCAACCTTCAAAGAAACCAATCAAGTACTAGGGCCCTTTCCCTTTTCCTATCCTACATCCATAAAGACTTCTTGAGTACCAAATGGTACCCTAAACTGGTTGTGAGTAAAACCCAACAGGACGATACCCATAATGTATGAACAATCCAATATGAATAAATAGTTCATTGAAAAAAATGATAAATAGGGTCATTAATTCATATATTAATTTAGAACATCAAATAAACTCTCTAACCCTTGAGCTCTATGTTGACACCTGAGGCCAACCAAACCTATTTATTCATGATTCTGAATATTTCTATCCATTGATAGATTCTTTTACCTAGGATGAATATTCCATACTACTGGTGGATTATATTGTTGATGATTAATCCCTCATATCATGTAAAGTAACAAAACATCTAACCTTTAAGTAAAAAGTAACCAAGAAACATTGGGATCTATGCATATTCTCATACTAGTGTTTATTACATGTTCCCAAGGTGAAAGACCATGCTATGGGAAATTGTAATATAGTCATACTGAACACTATGTGAATTCACATTCTTGATTCCCCTATGTTTTCCCATGGCATAATAACATAGTAAGGTAAAATATATCACATTAACCAATGAGAATTCCCATGATAAAGACACTAATATGCTAAGAAGACATCATGCATTGTGTGAATTACCATTCTAAATCAAATTTTATAAATCAACACAAAAGAAATCAAGATTTAATTCATAATAATTTATCAAACATGATAAACATTCGATCATATTCCATATTGTTTAATTTACCAAAATTACCAATTATCAACCATTTAATTCCCCTAATCCAAGTTACCAATAATTTCAATAATTTTAACAATTTCTTTTTCACTTATCAATTAAGACACATTATTATTCTTGATCAATTATATCAATATTCCATCCTATTATATTGAAATTTTGATTTATATGATAATTAACCACATCCAATCAAATGTTTTATTCATCAAGACAATAAAATCAATTCACATGATAAACTAATTTAAATTGATAAGATAAACCATAAACAATTCCCAATTTAAAATAGGCTTTAGGTTTATACATTCTAAAATATATCCTAGTGTCAAGGGTTGGAACACCTCTTGTGTGGATGAAAGTCCCATTGTCAATTCCAATGGACCCAATGGGATCCAAGGGAGGTATACAGATATGAATTTATCATGTTTATTAAGATTCCAATTATTATAGTTCATGGGAATGGTGTACTAGTGTGATCACACATGTTCAACGTACTAAAAGATTAGAGTAGGCTTTAGAATGATTTTCTAAACCACCTGCATCAATAACGGAGAATAATAGATCAAATATTGATTAATGAATCAATGTGAAAGAGCACAATACCATATTTAAATTAATATATCCACATAATAAAAATAGAATAAAAGGATCCAATATGGAGAAGAGAGGAATTCATCAATTCCAAGTAGAACCCATGATTTTTGGTTCATTGGATCGAAGAACAAATCACAAGAACAATGAGTGGTGTTAGTGAATCCAGAAGATCCTTAGAAACCCATAAAAAATTATAAATCCTAGTTTACGGTCAAATTATAAGTAATTTAGTGTTTAAAAGTGGTTATAGGGGAAGTAATATGATTCGACCCCTTGAAAGTTTGGCCCATAATAATGTCACCTATTGGCCAGTGGTGTCCTCTAGTGCACCTACTTAGCTAGGAATCTCATTTACTGGATGATAGGTTCCCACCAACTGGCCAGTGGGTAACCATTAGGAGACCCTATTAACCTAGTTCCCACTAGCCAGCAGGTGAGACTCGAGTTGGATTACTAATCTTCTGGGTATCCCACCATCTAGATGGAGGGATAAACTAGTTATCTAGAGGTACTAAAGTGTCTCTATTATTACACACCCCCTCTATCCTCCTACTAGATCGACTTACGGAGTCCCCAAAGACCTATTAAACCTTGTTTTACACTGGGAAAAGTCTTTTTTACTGTTTTTTAAATAGTTTGTAAAATTCCATGGGGGTCAAACAAATACCTAAAGATGAAAGTAGAGGGGGGGTAATGGGATCTTACAACATCTTCACCATAAAAATCACATCCCTAAGTTATGATCCCATGTAGTACTATTGGGTATCAAAAAGAAATTTTAGTCGTTATTCCCATATATCGGACTCCCACTCCCAAGTATCCTCTTAAACATGCCCATGCCATCACTTCCCATAAACTAGAGGCACTTTATACCATCAAATATTCTTATCACTACTGTACAAGATAAAAATCTAGTGCTCCTAAATGGATGAATCAACATCAAGATGGAAATCATCGATATCTATCATATGAGATAGGTTATGGTGATATCTATGAGGCTATGAAACATGGAACACATCATGCATGAAACTATATTGTTATGCAATATCTAATCGGTATTCCATCGAACTAGCCCCCACCACTATCTTAAATTGGAAATAAAACATATTGGATTGATTTTCCTAATTCCAGATATGGAATTACCCCATCCCAGTTGACATCATAAGAAAAAACCAAATTAAAAATTTTTAACTCTAAAGGTTATATCTGGTGGTCAATATATAATTTCAACCTAATCTGTATGGTTACAAACTACTTCATAATCAACTGAAGCTTTTTAGATGTCTTTTTCACAAACCTTAGTCCAACAAGTGCTAACTCTCCCAACTGTAACCAATACAAAGTAAAACAATAAGTCATTCCATATAATGTCTCAAAATATCCATTTGAATTGATTCCTAGATTATATTATTATATGTGAACTATGTGACTACCATATATTACTCCCAAGAACCACCAAATTCCAAAACATAGGCCTGAAACATATCCACCAATGTCTGGATTGTCTATTCATATTGGCCTTCAGTCTTAAGATGGTGGTATTTCATAGAAGAACCGAATTGTTACATGAAATGGGGATCTCGATTAGAAATGATAATACTTAGAACACCACTAAATCAAATTATCTTTCCTATATAGATATTTACTAGATCATGGACTGTTAAGGTGTCTCTGGTAGGCAAGAAGTGGTACATCTTCATTAGTCGATCTACAATCACCAATGCTGCATCATTTTTTTCTAGGTTTCCTATATAATACATTCATTTAGTCTATGTTTGCATCATCCCAGATACATTATATAATAAGAAAAGAATGTAGTAACCCAATAGGCCTCTACTTCTCGGCCTTAACATAGAGATAGGGGAAACATCATGCCACAAATCCCAGTATCTCTTTCCTCATCCTTGGATACCAATATTTCCTATGAAGATCATGATACTTCTTCAACAAACTAAGTTTTAACGCCCATTTAGACACATGAAATTCCCACATAAACTCCTTGATCAAACCTATAGGTATGTAAATATGTATATGGATTAGAAGAACCTACTCACTTCCAATAGACTGACCTAATAGTGTCTCCCCACTATATAAGATATCCCTTATGGATAAATCTCTTTATAAAATAACTTCCCTCCCTTGATCTAGTCTAGAAACATGGGAAAATAGATATTGAAATTAGAGTTTATTTCCCATTAGACTCCTTAACAACGGGATACAAATATTTAAATAAAACCATCTTTTTTCTTGTTTCACAAGATTCCCACACTTCCTCTAACTATTTAAGCCTAATCTTGGTATAGGCAATGATGTTTCCATTTCCAAGAGTATACACCAACATGATATTAAAATATTGAAGATACTTGACTCACCTCATCCATCAAAGGTATAGGTCCCACCATTAAAATTCATACATGAATCATTTATGTTCCATGTACACTAGGAACCTCTTTCCCAATGGATAATGTTGTTTTCATCATGAGGCATGTACCACCATAGATAAATCCCAAATGGGAGTAGGATAATTCCTCTCATGTGGACTCAATCAATTTTCCTACATCATAACTACTCAGATCCAAAATATTGATGCAATATAATACATTGTATACTCCTTACTCATCTTAGGTAAGGTGAGGATCAATGTTGAGGTCAACCTACTCTTCAATTCCTAGAATTACTCCTCTAAAAAATTAGACCAAAAAAACCTCACCCCTTTCTTGGTCATCCCATACATTGGTAACACCATAGGTGATAATTCCTGGATGAAATGTTGGTAATTTCTTATCAGACCCATAAATCAATGAATTTTCAATTATTTATCAGTTAATTCTCAAGATAACCTGGTTTTCACCTACTCTAAGTCCCATAACACTTTATCCTTTAGGATAACATGACCTTGGATGTGTACTTTAACATCCCTGAGGTGAAATTTAAATAAATTGGCATATATATATATATATAATTCTATCTTAGTGTAATTAGTATGATTTCAAAATATTGGGCATGATCATATCAATATCATGATTACACTAATATTGTGTCGACAAAATTCATCCTAAATCGATCCGGGAATGGATGGAATATTTGATTCATTATTTTCATAATTACTTTTACTACATCGGTTAGAAAATAAAGCTTAAAAAAACTCATAAAATCCATACATGCTCCTAAAATTAGTATAAGTTATTCCAAATTGTTACACACTTAACTCATATTACTGTATCCTTAGGTAAATATTGAATAAAAAATGTGCACCTCATAGTTAATCAAAAAGATCTTCAATGCATGGAAGGGGATATTCATTCTTGACCATTATCTGGTTTAGCCTCTAGTAATCTACAATAAATGAAAAGTACCATCTAAATTCATGTAAAAAAAGTAAAGGAGAATCCCATGGTGAATTATTAGATCATATTAATCCCTTAGCTTCTAAATATTCCATATAAACATTCAACACTCAATTATATGCTGGTTTCATCCTTTAAGGCAAGATAAAAGTTGGTTTATCTTCTGACACCAACTCGATAGTGAACTCAATGTCATGATTAGGTGGTAGGTAGGATAACTATTTATGAAATGCATCCTATAAGTGTTCCACTATTATCTTCAACATAATCTACTATTAATCTCCATCATTTAGAAAATGGATTGATATCTAGGTCTTTAGATGATGAAATCTGCCCAAAGTTGGTCCTCCATGACCATCTTCAAGATCTCATTCACTCTGGTGAATATAGCTTCCCCTTCTAAGGATAAAAAATAAAATCCTCTCCAATAATAGATGATTTGATTCGGGTATAGAACTATCAAATCCATACCCATAATCAAATTAAATACTCCAATTTAAAGTATAAAAAACATAAAAAATAAACGATATCCACCAACTTCAAGAAAGTACTTCTTATAGCATGTGATACCCTCTAATCAAACCCCTTACAATTTTTTAAGGTTCATAACCCCATATTTTCTCTCGATAGTCAATCCCAATCCATTTTCAAATTGATAAGATATAAAGGAATATTATTCTCATGTATGAAATGAAATATATGCATGGATGGATGACACACAAATCATACCTATGACTTTGGAATGTTTTGTATCCCGACAAGTAGAATTGGATCATATATCATGTAGTTCACTCACCCCTCTATCCTGGTCTCCATTCTAACTCCCCTATGATTCTCCCTCATACTAAATTTTTTTATCCTACATCAGGCTGCCATAACCCCTACCCCATCTCTAGCGGATAGTGGAACATTAGCTACCTATATACTAAGGAGTAGTTATGTCCTTCACAAACTCTAGTGTCTTCCCAAATCCTATTCCACCACTTCAATATTGAGTGCTCCAGCAGAACCTCTATATATTTTCTATCCAACCTCAAGAAAGGAACTCCAGGGTAGGGAAATGAGGTGAGATAACCTATGGATTTCACTACAACAAAAAAGTAAATACCCCTATAACAGTCTAAAGAAAACTATCCACCAATATAGAAAACATACCCACCAATTACCAAGAATTAACTGACATAGTAGAACTTCCATCTACATGATGAATATCACCTAAATAATCTTTAAAAGTCTAATTTCCCACCACTTGGAGCCTTATTTGGGTTCCCTTATATGATGAGAACATGATTCATCATGTTGGTGAAATTACTTAGGCGAAATACATTCACTTGTGGCATGATATCATAATGAATCTCATCCTATAAGTGGTTTACATTAGAAACCTCATATGATACCAAAGGTGGAGAACAATGTTGTAGGTCAGTAAAACATCTAGCACAGTCCATTACCGACAAGATTCTTTATGCTAGGAGCATCAAATCTCGATCCCTCTCATACCTCATCATCTCTGGATAAAAGCGACTGAATAAATTTTCCTCAAATCCCTTCTAGGTAATATCCTCTTGTATACCAACTCCCTATTTGATGTCCCAATAGTACTTGTATGGTCCTTATAGAATATTAGTAACATGTTTCACCCTTCTATTTGTAGATGTATATAGGTGATTCATGACTATCCAGACTAACTTGATCTAGAACTTAGTTTCACGGGATCCTCCCTTCCAATGACTATGGGTTTATACTAAATATGGAACTCTTTAGTTAGGTTAGACATCAAAGTCACAACTCAAGTATTATTACTATCTATGTATCGCATGACCAGTAGAAAACTATCATGATGATAGTCATCCATCTAGTTTCTTGGAGATATAGGATGTTCCATCTCAACTTTGTAAGGAATTTTTTGATTACCACACTTTTAACAGTTGCCAAAAACATGAAATAGAAGCATTTTCTTGACAAGGATCAATACACTACTCATATAATAGGACAAATGGAAATATTAAACATATGATTTCAAGATAACAATAGAGAACCACATACAAAACGTTACTCTAGAACCTGACTTAACAAGTGTAATTATATGTTATAACATCTCCATTTTTTAATTTTTATTATTTATATCTATGGATTACTTTTAAAAATTTAAATAGAAATTTATTTGACTTACGTGAAATATATTCCTTTGATCAATGATTCTTATCAACATATTTCCCCTACATTACTATTATGATGCATTCATCTCTCCTTGTGTCATACATGTATACAAGTAAATCTTATAATACAGTATGCTCTTATACCACTTTGTAATATCCCTAAGTCAATTCAATTTTATGTGACCAAGACAGGTAGTTATGTGACATAATGAGTGCCTTATTGTATTCCCAAGGCTACCAACTAGGAGAGAGGGTATAAAGAATATAGTGAGGAGACTACACCCTCTGGTACAGAGTAGTAATCACAATAGAAGTAAGATAAATCAATCATCGTATAAAATTCCATAATATGATATATTAATATCCTAAAAACCAAGCAATAATAATAATTCATTCCTTGTCATACTATATATCAAAATAAATATCATGCCAGGAGTCACATAATTAAACAACAAAAAACAGAATCTGTAATAAAGACACTAAAAAATATGATCATGAACACCATGTTAGGACCTGTATCTATGCCACAATATCATCTAGAAGAGAAACCAATCAATTATATTACAACTTTAAATTATCTGAAATTTCATCCATGATGTATACCTAGGTACTAAATGGAAAACCATGTAGAGGGTAAGTAAAACTCAATAGTCTGACACCCATAGTGTTTAAGTAATATAGTATGAATAAATAGTGAATGAAACAATATGATAAATAGGGGAATTAATTTATAAATTAATATAGAACAAAAAATAAACCCACTGACACTTGAGTTCAATGTTGACAACCAGGTTCATTTAAAACAACTTTTCCATTATGCTAGATATTTCTATCTGTTGGTGGATTCTCTAACCTAGGTTGGATCTCCCATACTGCTAGTGGACTGTCATACTGAGGATGAACCACCCATATCATGTTCAGTAACCAAACATCTCCACCTCTGGCATCATGTAACTAAAAAATATCAGGCACTATCTGAATTCACATGATAGAATTACTTATGTGTTCCCAAGGTGCAAAATCATGTCCAGGGAATGAGTAACCATGTCATACTAGACTCTATGAAAATTCACATACAAGATTTTCTTACATGCTCTCATGGAACAATACATTACCAAGTGTTAAAGTATCGCATGACTTAGTGTGAATTCCAATGCTATTTGTACTTACTAGTTGAGAGGACATTAGACCTTTGGTGAATTATCATGATATGGTTGATTTTACAATTCACTAAAAATTAAAACAAGAGATAATGCATCCCAATTTATCAGTTAGATAAAATATGAGATTATATTTCATATTGGTTAATTTATCCAAATTACCAATTATCAACCATTTAATTCCATTAATCTAAGTTACCAATTACAACAATAATTTGAACAATTCAATTTCACTTATCAGTGAGCCCAATTACTCTTCTCGATCCATTATATCTGAATTCCATCATATTATCATGTCAATTCCAATTATAATATAGTTAACCAGTTATAATACAATTGATTCTTTATCAATAAAATAAAATAAATTACCATGCTAATAAAATTCATATTTTTAATCCAAACCATAACAAAAT
Source organism: Viscum album (assembly GCA_963277665.1). NCBI lineage: Eukaryota > Viridiplantae > Streptophyta > Magnoliopsida > Santalales > Viscaceae > Viscum > Viscum album. The sequence goes on along the minus strand of OY728159.1, from coordinate 829,402,375 downwards.
TCCCAATTTAATATAGGCCCTATGTTCAAACATTCCAAGTTCCAACCTAGTGTGAGGGTTGCCACAACTATCGGGTGGCCATAAGTCTCAGTATCAACACCAATGGGACCAACAGGGTCTAAAGGAGGTCTATGAATATGTATTTATAATTTTAAGTGGGTTACAAATTAGTATAGATCATGAACATAGTGTTCAAATGTGATCTAAAATTTTGCGTAGACAAAAGAAGAAAAATAGAATTTAAGGAGATCTTTTAGATCACCCGCCTCAAGAATAGAGAAGAAAGGATCCAGGATTGAGATCTTGATCAAAGTGAACCACCATGATCCCCTTTTGAAAATTATTGATCCACACCATCAAGTATGGAAAAAGAGTTGCCAATAAGAAGATAACATTACTTTGTGAATTCCAAGAAGAACTAACTAATTCTAGATCTCTAAGTCGACTAAAATATCACAAGACCAGGGAGATTTGTGGGAGAACCCACAATATCCTTATAGAACCTTCACAATTCATAAATATTGATTATGTTAAAATTAGTGGTAATTACTTATTTAAAAGAGGTTATAGGGGTGAAATATTATTATTTCCTTTATAATTCTTTCTTGTTCTAATTCCACCAACGAGTAGGTGGGCACAACCATCCAGCCAATGGTGTTATCTAGTGCATCTTTATGGATGGGAACCGCATTGGCTATCTAGTGTGTTCCCAATAACTCACCAGTGGGTCTCTTGTAAGAGACCCAATCTACCATTTTCCTATCAGCTAGCCAATGTGAATCTAGTAGGCTTACTAGGCTTCTGGGAATCCCATTAGTTTGCTGATGAACTGTACTAACCATTAAATGATACTACTATATCCCATTTTTACAAACAACCTCTATTCACTTAAGTTATTATCTTCTTGAGGCCTCAAACCCCTCCAAAACCTTATTTCACATCGATAACAAGGATCATTTACCATGGTTTATACTCTTAAAAAAATAAAAGGGGGTTCAAAAAATACATAAAGAGGAACATAACTGGAGAAAGATGGTATCTTACGCCAAGATCAATATTTTAGTACAAAATTAGTTACGATAATTTTTTATTTTTTAAAGAAATAATGAAATAAAATATATTATATCTTATATTCATTGATAATTGTGAATTTGTTTAAATTTTGAAAAAGATAAGGTGTGTGGGTGAAATTATGAAATGATTCAACCTAAAAATTCATTCTCACAAAAATGTTTCTAGTTTCCTATGGATTTTAAATATAAAATTTTAATATAGTTTACAATATATTATATTTTATGTTTTTGTTATTAGTTTTAAAATGGGTTATATTAGTCATAAATATATTTTATACATGATTTCATTTTACTAATATTTTTTATGTTTTTTTATAGTTATTTTTAAATATTAAAAATGGATAAAATATATATTACCTTAACTCAAAATAACCCTAAATATATTAATGGGTTACATACATTTGTAGATTTTTTAATTAAAAATAAATATAATGATGGAATAATTAAATATCCATGTCCTAATTCTAATTTCCAAAATTGTTGAGAAGACCATAATTTTATGAATAATTTGTATTGAAATAATTTTCTATTGGCATTTAGTGATTGATTTCGCATGGAATATTGAAAATTACTAAAATTTTAATATTTGACCAATATAATAACTATAAAGCTAATTCATTAGTAGTGGAGAATGAATTTCATAAATTTATTATTAATACTTTGGTAAAAAATCACAACCATATGGAACATAACATGTTAGTAGATTCTCATCTTGATTTTATGGATATCAATACAAGGTAAAACGTAAATGTGAAATAAATTGAGTTTTATAATCTTTTAGAAGATGTAAATAATGAATTGTAAGAGGGGTGTGAAAAAATATTCAAAGTTTTTGTTTTCGCTAAAATTATACTATATCAAGTGTTTATTATGAATTAAAAATAAATAAATTTCCATGATATTAGAGTTTATTCATGGTTATTTTATTAATTATATGATCATTGAATCATTTAACGAGATGAAAAAAAATTAAAAGTTATTTCTTATGAAGATAAATTCATGTTCCAATTATTGTGTGTTATTATAAAGACTGAGACCCTAGTGGCCTGGATCTGGTTCCTTATATTAATACATTGGTATGTTGAAAATGACATCACATCCCAATGGACCAAATATTTTAGTAGTTTTGGAAAAAAAGACACAAACATAATGTTTTAATTACAAATTGAAAGAAAAAACAACATTGAAAATCCATTAGGAACACCCATAAACTCTTAGATTATTCATGCAATTCGTTCATAATAATATTAATCTTTTCGTACTAGGGGAAAATAAAACATAATAAACAGTTGAGCTCAGATTATCAGTAAGGGTATGTAATACATTGGAAGTTATCATAAACAAAAACATTAAGCTTGGTGAATAACTAAAAACAAATGCCTTGAAAAAAACATGATCTTAAGATGGAAGGAATAAAAGATGAGAAAATAAAGCCATATAACTGATCATGATAGAATTACCTTAATCATGGATATATTACTAGTCAAATATCACTTGGTTTATTAATTTCTAATTTCATAATAATGGAATTCAAAATGTCGGACATTTTAATCATATCATAAATGCCTCATCCATGATGTCTAAAAATACTAGGGTAAGGCCTCAGCCAAAACCTAATTTAGTTTTTTCTCATGAGACCTACTAATGCATTGAGAGGATATAGTGGGAACCAAAAATAACAATATAAGTACAATTAATTCTTCATATTATTGGGGATAGACCAAAACAACATGAACATATGTTATATAAATAACTTTCCCTAATCTGTAAACATAATCATTAACCAATTTGAGTAGCATATTGAATGGTATCAAGACATCACATCCATAGTCAAACCGGACATAAACCGTTTAATAACATATGGTAGATGAAAATAATAATAAATAAATATCAATAAATCATAAATTCCATATAGGTGTTGAAATATATGATAATGATCTAATAAATCTTCGAGGAATTCTTGAGAGAAATTCCTCTTTTACTTTACAACTATGATCTCTTTTGGAAAAATCATTTTTATTTGTTATAATTGTTGGTATAAAACAAGTAATGAATAAATTTAGTTTTTCATTCAAAATTTATTTATTTTATAAAAAAAATATTGACTTAAAACAGATTATGGATAGTACTTTGAAATGGGTAAGAAATTGAGATGTTCCCTTTAATCGGGCATTCGTATCGAGAAAAATTGAAAAGGGAACCTTGAAAAAATATGTATTTATTATAAATGAAAAATAAAATTTTATGGAAACATGGGTTTAAAATGTATACACATAATTTATAAGAGACTTATAAAATTAATGAATAATTATGTTGGTGTATATAGGGAGAAAGCCTAACCCGGATGAAAATGGGTATTCGGGAATAAAACCCTTACCTTATTTCTGAATGTGTTCAACACTTGACCTTAATATCCTGTATAATCAAATTAAATTCATTAATTAGTTAATAGATAACATTATATACATGTGTGTGATTTACTATGATTTTATTAAGTTCATTTATGACCTTTTTTCTGAGTTATAAGATATAATTTTATTGCTCGGTTGCGTTTGTTTCTTGGGTTTTCATTATTCGTATACTTATATATGAGTATGGAAGTTCATGTGTAATGGGTATAATTCTCAATAATTGGTTTTATATTATATTTATGAAAATAAAAATGTTTAAATGGTTACATCATATATTATGAGGATGAATCGTTAGATAATACATTTAGTGATAATCGTTTACATTATTATGGTGGTAATTGATCATAATGAACTCATTTTGTTTTATAGTTTATTATTATGTAAATATGTTACATATTGAACATAATAAAGGTTAAAATATATATATTATATTTTTTTAACCATAAAAATGGTCCCATTACCATCCTTGAAGGATAACTTGATGAACGAAAATTCGTCATTTGCAAAGGTTGTAAATCAGCCCCTCACAGACGATGATTTCTTTTTTAAAATAAAAGAGAGAGGGAAAGTATTTTGATTAATAATTACATTAAACTGATATCATTCCAGTATATATATTATACTTTAGTTATCATTCCCATTTTAATAGATTATCATAAGAGATAATAATAAAATAAATGAACTTGAAAAGAAATTAAAAGAAAGAGGAAGGGGATTTTACCTCTTGAATACTCCTCCTTGAGAACCTCTTTAAGGGGATTTGTTTTGGAATTTTGATGAGACCAATAGATCATGGAAATGTGGGAGAGGCTTGGGGAGATGGTTGGGTATAAATTGGAAAATGATATAAGGGTTGTAGATGTGAGTAAAATAGGTTGTGAGAGGTGGTATGTATAATAGAGGAGATGGGTGATTTTTGAATATTTAAATCATTTGTGTATTATTTTGGCACAAGACTATAAATTACTTGAGAATTATAATAAATTATATTAAAATAACTAAGTTAAATTCTAGATTATGGTTCTTACATAATCTATGATTCAAGGAATATTATATTTAAGTTTTAATGTATTCATACCATAAATTACCGTATTTTACTATTCACAAAAAAATCATGTATTTTAGAAAAATCCAAAAAAAACACCCTAACTATTTTTTAACGTGTAAGATTCAAAAAAATGAAATCCACTATTTGAAAATTTGTGTTATTAATATGATAATTTTAATTTTTAATTAAAACCATTATTTACTAGAAAAATACAGATTTTAAATTTATAACTAATTTAATAACACTTTCAAAAATTTAATAAGGTATCATTAAGTTATACTAAAGTTGTATAACAAAAAAATATTGATTTATGAATACATTTTATGAAAATAAATTTTATTTTAAATCATTTAATTAATTATAAAATCGGAATTATTTATTTATAACTTATAAAAATAACAACAACTAATTAATATTTTTTAAAATATTCATATACATATACTATGATATATGAAACCTTCATTTATATATAGAATAGATTCTATTTGTACTTTAATGGATGAGGTTACTATTAATTAGATCGATAACTATTTATAAGGGTCATATTACTATTTCTATGGTCAAGTTACTATTTCATCGGTATAAGGTCCTTAACTTCTATAAATACCTATTATTTAATTCATTATTTATTTATAATGTTTGTATTGTCTTTTATATGTGATCTATACAATATGAAATAAAAATATGAAGGGAAATATTGTTGATATCATTTTGGGTTGTTACATTCTACCCTCCTACAAAAATTCCATCCTTAGAATTTTCATATTATCACCCCATAAAAAGATCGGGGTAGTTATTCATCATAATATCCTCAGGCTCCCATGTACCCTCTTCAATTTTAAGATTTTTCCAAAGTACCTTTACAAGTTGAGTTATCTAATTCCCCAACATCTATTATTTAGTGTCTAGAATCCAAATAGGGACTTTAGTGTATAAAAAGTTAGGTTCCAATTTTATTCCCTTAGAAATAAGGACATGTCTTGGATCTAGCATGTACTTTCTTAACAAGGATACATGGATCACATTATGTACCTTAGAAAGGCTAGGTGTAATTTGAAAATGATAATCCACTACTATGATTCTCTCTAGTATTTCAAAAGTACTAATGTCCCTAGGGACCAGTTTCCCTTTCTTCTCAAATCTAATAACACGCTTCTATTGAGATACTTTCAAGAAAACTTGATCTCTCACTTGAAATTCCAAATCATTCCTTTGATTATCATCATAGTTCTTTTTATGTCTTTGATCTTCTTTGATATGGGTTTTAATAATATTTTCCTTCACTATTTTTCATCTAAAAGCTCTAGGGATATAAGCTTCCTTTCACCAACTTCATCCCAACATGTTTGTGTATGAAATCTCTTTCTATAAAATGCTTCATATAGTGCCATTTGAATACATGAATAGAAACTATTATTATAGGAAAACTCTACCAAATGATAATAATGATACCACAAAACATAGAAGTTGAGGTAACATTATCTCAACATGTATTATATTGTTTGAATGGTCCTTTCAGACTGCTCTTTAGTTTGAGGGTTATAATTCATACTAAAATGAAACTCAGTATCAAATGCTTTCATAATAATATTATATAATATTTAATGTAAATCGTGAATCACAATCAGACAGAATTGAAAAAGGTTCTCCATGAAATATTACAACATCATTAATATAGAGTTGTACAAATCTCTATTGTGTAAAATCCTCTATTATAGTGAGGAAATGTGCATATTTGGTACATCGATCAACAATCACCCACATTACATCAATATTTCTTATATATTTTGGTAATTCATTAACAAAATCCAGAGTTATGACATCCCATTTCCATGTAGGATTTTGTATAGGTTTCATGACTCCTCTAGGATGTTTTCTTTCATCTTTCACTAGTGGATAGACTAAAAATATTGATACATAATATGTAATTTTCCACTTCAGGTTATCCTACTATAAATATTCATTCAGATATATATACATCTTAGTACTACCAAGGTGTATAGAGAAATTCAAGCTATGGGAATCATCCCATAACTATATTTCTTACTTAGGTATATAGGGAACACATATCCTCCTACTAAATTTCATAATTAAATCCTCACGCATAAATTATGGAAACTTCCCATCATTCATGGTGTTAATTTTCTTTTTAATAGTCTCATCATCACATTGAGAAATTTTATTCTTTCTAGTAAAGATGGTGGGGAAGCCAGTTGAAAAAGTTAAGATGTTTCCCCTTCCTTGACAATTCTCATATCTATCTTTACTAAATCCATTTACATTGGGTCTTTATCAATCCTCATTTTTTTCAAAACTCTATAATTCTTCTTGCTGAATGCATTTGTTAGCTTATTCAACATTCCAAGTTGGAAGTGAATTAAACAATCACAATCCTTCAGTAGCTCGAGCCACTGACTCTGTATGATGTTGATTTCGTTATTTGAGAAGATATATTTTAAACTCTTTTGATATGTATATATCTCACATCTTTCACTATAGAGATAGTGTCCCAATATTTTTAGAGTGAATATTACACTCGCTAACTAAATATCATGAGTTGGATATTTCTGGTGATAATCTTTTAAGTGCCTTGATGCAGAGGAATTAACTTTATCATTCTGCATAAGTACACACTTGATTCCTTTATTTAATGCATCACTATAAATCACAAAACCCCCATTACTCGATGGTAGAGTCAACATTTGAGAATTCACTAATCTCCTCTTCAATTATTCAAAATATTATTTTTTCCATATGAACTTAACAACATTACGGGTAAACTTGGTTAATGGGTTTGCTAATCTGGAAAAGTTATAAATTAAATTCTAATAATAACCATCAAAATCAATAAAACTACATACCTTTTTTATGTTCATTGGTGTAGGTCATTCCTAAACTACCTTTTTCTTCAAAGGATCAAATTTGATTCCTTCCTTTGAGACAATATGGCCAATAAAATAAACTGATTCAAGCCAAAATTCACACTTGATAAACTTCCCATATAATTCATTTCTTTTAAGATTCTTTCAAACAATATACAAGTGATTATAATTGTCTTCTTATCTAAATTAGTATACCAATATTTCATCAATAAATACCAAAAAAATCATCAAGATATTCCATGAAAGCTCTATTCCTTATATCTGTGAAAATAGAGGTGCATTAGTTAGTCCAAAAGTCATTACTATGAACTTGTAATTCCCATGCCTGGTTCAAAATGATGTGTTTGGAATATATTCCTTCTTCATATGTGATTGATGATATCCAGATAAAATATAAATCTTTGAAAAATATTTATCTCCATGAAGTTGATCTAATAAATTAGCAATATGAGGTAGGGGAAACTTGTTCTTTATTATGATATAATTGATTTATCTATAGTTAATAAATAGCCTTATGTATCCATCTTTTTTCATGACAAAGAGAATAGGGGCTCCCCCTAAAGAAACACTAGGGTGGATAAATCCTTTATCAATAAATTACTCTAGTTATTTCTTCACTTATACTAATTCCACTATGGATATTCTATAGAGATTCTTTGATATATGTATTCAACTAAGAATTAAATCAATATAGAACTCAACTTCCCTCTTTGGAATATGTCTAGGTAAATACATGGTAAATACAATAATGTAATCTAGTACAATAGCTGCATCCTCAATTTGAAGATTTATTTCCTTATCCATAGATGATGTTTTCTCTTACTGCCCTTGATTTTCATTTAGAATAGCTACTGGGGTGGATCTAGATAATAATTATATGGTGATGTTTCTTCTCTAAAGATAATATATTCTATTCCTTCCTCATAAATCTTAATTTCCTTCTTCTTGTAATATATTTTCACATCATATTTTGAAATACAGTCAATGCCAAGGATTATGTCAACATCAAACATATGTATGATGATAAAATTAGTAGATACATCATGTTTATATTCCATAATGGGAACTAACTAACACATCTTTATTTCAAAGAGACTTCCCTTAGCGGTTTTGACTAACAACTCCCTTATTAAGGAGAATTGGAAATATATAATTTTAAAGAAAATTGGGAATATATAAAAGAATTTGATGATCCAAAATCAATTAAATAATTTTATGTGTTTTGGTAAATGATTAAATTACCTTCCAACAAATAATTAAAAATGTCAACCTTAGAAGTTTTTATCGCATAAGCTTGGACTTAATCTCTTAGCCTTTTATGGGGAAAGATTCCTTGATGCATAGTATAATCATTTACATAATGTACCATATCTTTAAAATTTTAGCATTGAACATGGTTAGCTTCTTTCTTCCCCATTCCTTAATAGGTTTTGTGGCCTTTCCCTCCACACTTATAACAAACTCTATTTTTTTACCAGGCTCTGTGGTGTTTACTTTTACAAGTATCACATCTTGGAAAACTCCCTTTTTTATTTTTCCATTTATACATTATTTCCTCTATCACCCTCTTCTTTCCCTTTATTGCCTTAAATTAATAAGACTTATAGAATTATTATTCTATATTGACTGTACATGGGACTATATCTTCATATGATGATATATTTTGGGAAACCAGTTCCCTTCAGAGGAATGGTTTTAAACTATCAAATAATAGATCAATATTTCTTTTTGGATTATGTATATAGTATTATTCATTCCTTTTTATCATTTTAAAGTTGGGTTCATAATTGTAAATATTCTCATCCTCCTTTTCCCTCAAATTCAATAATTTTCTTTCCATATCCTCTTGTTTTTTGTAAGGAAAATATTTTTCTAGGAAAATTTCCTAAAAATACCTCCATTTTATATTTTAATTTTATTTCTCCTCTATTGTGTTTTTGATTAGTAACCATCATTGATAATCATCTCATGTTAGATGATAAACTTCCATGACAACCTTCTCCCTTTCGTTACTTCCCAAAGAGGGAAATATCTTCTCTAAGGAACTTATCAACTAATTAGCTACTGGTAGGTTTGTATTCCCATTGAATGATAGAGGTTATTGTCACATATAGAAGTAAATCATTAGTCCTCCACATTTTGGATAGGATTTTTCATATGGGTAAGGTTATTGTACATAACTTGAGTCATCTGTCTCAGAATAGTTATAAGTTTCTCATCAGCAATCGCAGCTCTAATAATGACATCATTATGTTGAATATGAAGGAAATCCCTAAATGGGATACGTGAGTGGATACAGTTTCCATTACATTAACTATGAACCATTTCTAAATAATAGAATATGCTATATTAGGTTATTAATCATAATAGATAATCTCAAAATTGAAAAACACCTAACATAAATTGAAATTTTATTTATATATAATCTCATAATCTTAAAAATAATTTCTTTGAGGAAAATTTTACTTTTAAATCCCTCATTATTGTTTGTAAATAAAATGTGAATTATACTAATAATGTACCATGAGAGTGTCAATCTAAGAGTGCAGTAAATCCCATTATCACGTACCAAGTTACCCTGAGTTAGGCTCGGGACACCTGGTTAGAGCTGTTACTCCTAGGTACATCTATGATAGATTTTAGTCCATTTGTAGTATCTAGACAGTGATATATATCTAGGAAGATCCAAATAATCTCTAACATACCAAAATTTTATGATTTTTCATTTATGATTATCCTTAGAGTCTTTCATAGGGATATATTCCCTAATCATTGTATTCTAAATCCAGTTTCCAAGGTTTCAACTAAACATCCCATGATGCCAAAAAAAATGAACCAGACCCAAGTTTCCCAAATTCGGTGGCTTATATTAATACATTGGTATGTTTAAAGAGAAATTGAATCTCTAAAGGAAAAATAGTTTAGTAGTTTTGGAAAATTAGATACAAAAAATATGAATTACATTTCAACTTCAAAGAAAAAACAATATTTTTGCTCCATTGGAAACACCCATAAACTCTTATATTATTCCCGCAATTCATTCATAATAATATTAATCTTTTCATCCTAGGGAATGATAAAACATAAGAATGGGGTGAGATCAAATTCTCAATAACTGTAATTAATATATATGAAGATATCAAAAAAATAAAAATTAGGAATGGTGAATAACTAAAAACACGTGCCTTTAAAAATAAACATGATTATAAGGTGGAAGTAATGATATATGAGAAAATAAATCCATATAACTAATCATAATAGAATGAACCATAACCATGGATATTATGCAAGTGAAATATCATATGGTTTATCAATTACTTATTTCATAATGAAGGAATTCATAGTTTTATGCATCTAAAAGATATTGTTAAGGCCTCATCCAATACGTCTTAAAATACTAGGGTAATGACACATCCAAAACCTAATTATATTTTGTCTCATGAGACCTACTAATGTATAGAGGGGTTATAAAGGGCCCCACCTATCACTTGATATGTCCAATTCATTCCTAATATTAATGGGGTTAAACATAAATAATATGAATATATGATACGTAAATAAATTTCCCCCCATCTGTAAACATAATCACTAACCAAACTGAGTATCATAGTGAATGCTATCAAGATATCACATCCATAGTCAAACGGGACACAAACCATTTAATAACATTTTTTAGATAAAAATAATGAGATATAAATCCCAATAAATAATAAAATTCAATAGAGGTGTTGAAATATATGAAAATTATCTAATAAAATCATCATGGAATTCTTGAGAGAAATACCAATTTTACTTTGCAAATAATATTTCTTTTAGAAAAAATATTATTATTTATCATAATTTTTTGATTAAAACCAGTAATGAAAATTTTATTTTTTCCTGAAAAAATTATTGAATTTAAAACAAAATGGTGTATTAAAATAGGTTATGGATGGTACTTTAAAATGGGTCATAAATAGGGATGTCCTCTTTGATTGGGCTTCTATATCAGGAAGAATTGAAAATGAAACCTTTAAAAAACATGAATTTATTATAAATAAAAAATTAACTAATCTGTAATCATGAGTTTGTAATGTATAAAATAATTTTATAATAATTATATAAAATTAATGAAGAATTAAGTTTGTGTATAGTGGGAGAAATCATAACCTGAATGAAAATTGATGTTTAAGAATAAAACCCTTTCTTTATGTCTGAATGTGTTTTAAAATTGACCATGACATCCTGGATAGTCAAATTAAATCCATTAATTAATTAATTAAAAAACTTATATAAATTTATTTGATTTATTATAATTTTATTATGTTCATTTATGGCCTTTTTGATGAGTTATAGGAGACAATTTTATTACTCCAGATAGTTTGTTTCCTTGGTTTTCACGATCGGTATACTTATATATGTGTATGGAAGTTCATGTGGAATGCATATAATTGTCCAGAATTAAATTTATATGATATTTATGAACATAAATAATATTTAATGTTTATATATATCATTTTTATATGGTATGAGGATGAATCATTAGATAAGTCATTTATTATTAATAATTTACATTATTACAACGGTTATTGATCATAATGAACTCATTTTGTTTTACATTTTTATTATGTAAATATGTCACTTCCAAAACATAATAAAGGTTTTAATACATATAGTATTGTCTTTTTAACCATAAAAACTGTTTCATTTTCCTCCTTAAAGGATAAATTGAAGAACAAAAATCTATCATCCATAAAGGTTGTAAATTGGATCCTCACCGATGTTGATTTCATTTTTAAAATAAAAGGGAGAGAGAGATAAAAGAGTTTGATGAAATATTTTCCACTAACATGATATAATTATAGTATATAGATGATCATAGAGTTATAATTATTATTTGGATAAAAGATGTTAGGAGAGAATAATAAAGAGAACAAACTCGAAAAGAAATTAAAAGAAAGAGGAAGAGGATTTTACCTCTTGAATACTCCTCCTTGAGAACCTCCTTAAAGGGATTTGTTTTGGTCTTTTTATGAGACCAAAATCTCCTAGATGTGGGGTAAGGGATTGGGTAGAATGTTATGTAGAAATTTGAAAAGTATCAAAGGCTTATAGGTTTATGGAGAAGATGTGGAGAGGGGTGGTATTTATAGTGGAGGAGAGGGGTGATTTTTTATTATTTAATTCATTTTTTAATATTTTATCTCAAGACTATGAATTCATTGAGAATTATCATAAAAATATATTAAAATAATTAAGGGAAGTTCAATATTATGGTTCTTATATCATCCATGACTGATGGAATAGTGTATTTAACTGATAAGGTATTTATATCAAAAATTAACGTATTTTACTATTCACCAAAAATTCAAGTATTTTAGAAAAATCCCAAAAATTCACCCAAAATATTTTTTGACGTGTATAATTAAAAAATTAACTATATTTTATGAAAATAATTTTTCAAATATGATAATTTTAATTTTTAATTAAAACCTTCATTTAATTTAGAAATATAGTTTTAAATTTTATAATTGATTTTATAACAATTTCAAAAATTTCCTATGGTCTCGTAAAATTATCCAAAAATCATAATACAACAAAATATTGATTTATGAATACATTTTCGGAAAATTAATTTTCTTTTAAATCATTTTATTAATTATAAAAATTTAATTAGATATTTATGAATTACAAAAATACCACAACTTAATTAATAATTTTAAAAATATCCATTTACTTATATTATGATATAGTTATATGATAAATTAATTTATAAGGTGCCTAATTTTTTTTATAATTTCTTGAATGAGGTTTCTATTCATTAGGACGATTTACTATTCATACGGTTCATTTTATAATTTCTAAGGTCAAGTTAATATTTCATCAGTATTTGTTCATTAACATATAAAAATACCTATTATTTAATGCATCTTCATTTATAAAGTTTGTATTGTGTTTTATATTCGGTCTATACTATATGAAATAAACATAGGAATGGAAATATCATTAACATATTTTTGGGTCATTACAGTTATATTGGGGATTTGATTTCGATAGAGAGAAGTGAAAAATATTCCACACTTGTAGATAGAAATAAATGAATAATGAAGTAATAGAGAATGAGTACACTACTATAAAGAAGTGGATAAAAAATATTATAGTGGTTTTAATTTTCTTTACCCTGAAAACTTGAATGGAAATAATATTCACATCATCTAAAACCACATATGAGATAGTGTGGAATGCTAGGAAAACAATAGTGGTAGATTTATGTTCCCTAAAAATTTATTTATTCCTTACATCCAAATTACTCTACGGACCCTAGGAATGTTTATTTGGGATTGGCTACTGACATATTTAATCCATTTGTGTCTTTATGTACTAGCCATAGCATAAACCTAGTTATTTTATTCCCTTACAGTTTTCCTCCATAGATGTGGATGAAATAGACCTCTTTTATTATTTTAGTGATTATTCAACGAAAACAAAATCCTAGAAATTATATTGATGTATACCTTCAGCTTATTATAGAGTAATTTAAATTGTAATGAGACAATGGTTTGCATACCTATGATGCATCTACAAAAAAGTGTTTAAAATATATGTTTCTCTTATCTATATCATTAGTGACCATTCAAGAATAGAGAATTTTTCTAGATCAAATACTCGCATTGGTTAAGGATATCTAGATTATAACTTTGATTTAAAATATAAAAGGTTTTTTGATAATATAAAATGGTTTTTATATGTCATTGTTAATTACAACATATATGTCATAGATTTTTATTTTAAAATGAATTATTTTATACACATGATGATTTGAGTCCCCCTATAAAAATTATTATCTAGGATAGAAATTTTGACACCATTATTACATATTTTTACATAATTCAAGAAATACTATCATTTTACTGACTATGGTAACAGATTTCATATCATATCATATGGGATTGGGATATTGAAATAGAAGAAAAAATATTTTTCTCAAACATCCTTATTGGTAACTATAAATGATGTACACTAATCAAAATGATTAATGAGTAGAAAAATTTGGAGGATTATCTAATTTATATAAAACCTATAAGAAATTATTATAATGCATGATCAATGATAAAATAAAAATGGGAAGTATCTTGAAGAAATTTATTAATTTAAAACTCATGAAAATGATATATTTCATCAAAGACCTAAAAATTTGAAGGAACTTGATGGATATTATAGTAACATTTCATAGTGTGTTAAACATTATTGGGTATATAGACTAAGAAGTCAAAACTCTCGTATTTTTATGGGGTATATTTTATCAATGGAATTATTTAACTTCACACCTGATAAAATTTCAACAATCCTAATTGAGTTTTTAATGTTATTTAAAAACTCTATTTTAAAATGTTTAACCTTGATGAGATTTAATAAATAAAATAATAAATTATAAGGAATATTTTTCATCTATAGATTATGTTTCCCCCATAATTTTTCACTACAATGATTCATTTGAATTTTTATTTCGTCAAGGAAGATAAATTTTGAGGTCCCATACATAGTCGACGGATGTTATGACAACCCTACTTTTTATTTCAAACATAAACTTGATTTGTTACATAAATCCTTCACATGATACAACATAGAAGATAGAGAGTTCAAGTGTATTTGGGGATTAGGATCATTACATAACAACGTAAAACATGAAATAGAATATCCTTATTGAAAACTTCTTTTACATGACCACTACATTCCCTCATACTTAGCATGGCATGGGATAACCTAAGGACATGCATAAGAAAAAGGTGCGCTATAAATCCTGGTAAGGGAATAATTAGGGAATAACATGAGGAATACAATACTTTTTAGAGAATAGGAATATAAATAGATCACAAGAGAATCAAAAACATAAAGTCATGATAAAGCATGATAATCATAACATGGAAATGTGGCAACAACACTTAACATGGAATTATCATGAGCCAAGGCTCATTGCACATGGAGCATGAGTAAATCCTCATTGAACATTAAGAACGAGTAAAAAATAATTGCACTTGTATTAGCATGAGTCAACACCCATTACACATGACATATCATGATACTTTACTTTACCCAATGCATTGGAGCTCTATAATGGCACACCCTTCTTAAACATTTCATTTCACGCATAAGCGTGTCACATGGATCATATAACATGGATTCATAAAACATCATAATTTATTCCATGATAAAGGAATGTTTAATTCATACACGAAATTCTATAATCAATAAGTAAATGTTCATAAAGGTGAATACTTTTTATATAGATATGGGCATGGTACATTGGCTTGGAAAATCGGTGCAATTTCGGTAGCGTAATGGCGTGATGTAAGAATTCAAAAAAAATGGAGATGAGAGAGAAAGGAGTTTCTCATAATATGTACATGAAATAGAACATAATGGGGTCATATAGATACATTTCCCAACAATTGTAATGGAATTTTGATGCATAATACAAAAGGATTACGTGGACGTAAAAGAAGAGAGAGAAATCCCTCACGGAATTTTGGCATAGTAACGGGTGTACATGGGAGGAATTTATTGAGAGATAAAGGGGTATTTTATAATTAAAATATAGATATTTATGTATGGGGGAGGTGAAAAACCATACCCCAACATTTATAATGGAAATTAAAAGGTCATAACAACATTAAGAAAATTGGACAAAATGAGAAAGGAAGAAAACCCTTACATGGAAGTGTGCTTTCAAAGGCTTGAGAGAGGCTTCATAGGGGATTATTGGGAACTTGGGTAACCTTGGGAGGATTCTATGGAGAGTAAGGAATAGGTTGGAAGAACTACAAAGTCTTTTATTAAGGAGAAAGTGGGAGATTGGGTGGGTTTATATAGGAATGGTGAGGGAATTATTTATTATTTAGGGTTGGGACACCTCAGATTAAAATAATTTAAAACACAAACCAGCCCATGGTTTTTGCCCATGGTTTTTTCCAAATGGGAGTGTAAAACACTATTTTCTAAGTCCAGAGTTGGAAATTATTAAAACAATGGGGTTTCCTATGTGGAGGTGAGTCACACTCCCAAGGAAAACAATTTAAAAAGACAAGATATTTAATAATCCTTGAAGGATCCATTAATGATTTGTAAAATAAGTCAAATAAACCCAAAATCACATTATTGTAATGGTGAAACATATATTGGACGAAAATAAGGCTTATAGTATTTTATTACATCACTATTGGGTCATTATGATGTCTTAAAACACATTATATATTTAAACGGTATTTAATTTTTACCCAAAAATTTGACTGTCTCAGAAAATTATGAAAAATTCACCGTTTGATAATTTCGATGTCCTGATACCATAAATAAAATTCATTTTACAAAATAATTTTTTAAATATGGGAATTTTCAATTTTAAAATAAAAATCGACATTTATCGAAAATTCACGGGTTTTGACAAAAATGGTTTTCAAACCTTAATAAAAATTACAATTCCATTCATAAAATTATACGATCATTTATATGTAATAAAAATTAATTTAATAATAATAATATTTTATTAAAATATTATTTTATACAAAAATCCATTAATTCATCAAAATAGATTTTTAGTTGAATATTAACTAAAAACCCTATTTGAGATTTAAAAACTATTTACAAGATAATAAAAATAACATGAAAATATATTCATTATTATGTAAAAAAATAATTTACATAACCATAGTGATAAGGTGTTGTTACATAACCCCTTATAACACCCTCATAAGACCGAAGAGTAAGGTGTTTGATGGTGACAGACTCTTGGGGTGGCTCGGAAAACATTTCTTGGGTGATAATCTCTATGAAGTTCCACTTATCTCATGGGCGGTCCCGCTCGAGCTTAACCTATTGAAGCTCAGCTTGGGCTTGGTCAGGAGTGAAGCCCAATGACGCCACCTATTTTCTGAGTTCTGACAAATGGAATTTGTATGGGGCATGTCTACTGGATGAGGCTATCGCATCCTTTGTCTGGGTAAATTGGATTCGTTAAAGACATATATTTATACTAATCATGTGATCACTATTCAATGTCTATATTAGAAACGGTCATAATTATTAACATAAAACCAAAGAAGTTGACATTTTATATAAACATTTTACATAAAGAGACATTTAATTAGATCAAGAGGGATTTCCATTAATGAATGTTTGGGTCGTTACAATCTTCCACCCTTAAGAAATTTTGCCCTCATAATTTCCTTTTCCCATACTAAAACAAATTTAGGTAAATCTGCTTCATCACTTCATCTGATTCCCATGTCTCTTCTTCAAACTTGGGGTTTCTCCACAACACCTTGATGAGGGGCATTGTCTTATTTCGTATAACATTTTTGCTACGGTCTAAGATCTTCATTGGTTTCTCCTCATAAGAAAGATCATCCTCTAACTGTACCACCTCTGAAGAGAGTACATGTGAAGGGTCCGATATGTACTTCCTTAAGAGGGATACATGAAAGACATCATGTACTTTGGTCATGGTAGGTGGAAGTGCTATTCGATAGGCCACAACCCCAACACGATCAAGAATCTTGTAGGGTCCGATGTACCTTGGACTTAACTTCCCTTTCTTTCCAAACCTCATGAACTTCTTCCACGGAGATATGCATAGAAAAACCATGTCTCAAACATTAAACTCAAGGTCTCATAGACGGTTATCTGCATAACTCTTCTGTCGAATCTAGGATGCCTTGATATGATGCTGAATGGTTTTCACCTTCTCCACCATTTCTTCGACCATTTCTGGTATAATTAGCTTACACTCACCGACCTCATCCCAACATGTAGGTGTTCTATACCTTTTCCCATAAAGGTATTCAAATTGTGCCTTTTGGATGCTTGAGTGGAAATTGTTATTACAAGATAACTTAACCAGAAGAAGATTTTGATCTTATCCTCCTTTAAAGTCCATTTAAAATGCTTTCAACATGTTCTCAGTTGTTTGGATAGTCCGCTCTGATTGGACCTCAGTTTGAGAATGATAAGTCGTACTGAAGTTCAGTTCAGTATTCAGAGCATGTTGAAGACTCTTCCAAAACATAGAGGTGAATATTGGATCTCGATCGGACACAATGGATAGTGGTACTCCATACAGCCTTTCCACTTCCCTGATATATATGCCTACCAGTTGATCCAATGAAAAATCCTCCCAAAAAGCAATGAAGTGTGCAGACTTTGTAAGATGATCCACAACAACCCATATTGCATTGTTTCCATTGGATGTATTTGGAAGTCTGGTGACAAAGTCCATGGTTATGTTCTCCCATTTCCATTCTGGTATGGTCAATGGTTGCATCATTCTCTTAGACTTCTACCTCTCTACCTTCACTTGCTGACACACTAGGAACTTTGATGTATATTCAGTGATCTCCTTCTTCATATTTTCCCACCAATAATGCTCTCGGAAATATCAATACATCTTTGTGTTTCCCAGGTGAATAGAGAAATTTGAACTATGTGAATCATCCAAAAGTTCCTTCTTTAGCTCTGGACTTGATGGAACACATAGTCTTTTCCCAAATCTCACAATCCCTTCTTCATTAACATTAAACTCTGAGGATTCCCATTTTCTGATAGCTTCCACTTTTTTCTGAATTCCCACATCATCCTTTTGAGAATATTTTAACCTTTCCAAAAGTCACGGTTGAGCAATAATTTGTTAAAGGATTGATGATGTTCCCCTCTTTATGATTCCCATGTCCATCCTCATCAAATCTAAGAAGATTAGATCCTTTTCAATTCTTATCAATGATATAATTGATGGTTCCTTTCTATTTAGAGCATCTTCCACCTTGTTCACTTTCCCAAGGTTGTAATGGATTGAGAAATCATAATCTTTGATCATCTCTAACCATCTTCATTCATGCATATTCAAATCTTTCTGTGTAAATAAATACTTGAGGCTTTTGTGGTCAGTATATATTTCCCACTTCTCCCCAAAGAGAAAATGCCGCCAAATTTTCAAAGAGAATATCACTGTAGCCATCTCGAGGTCATGTGTTGGATAGTTTTGTTCATGAACATTAAATTTCCTTGAAGCATAGGCTATGAATTTGTCATTTTTCATCAACGCACATCCCAGGCCCTTCTTCGAAGCATCACTGAATACCACGAAAAGTTCCCCAATTATGGGTAAATTGAGCACATGTGTAGTGATAAGCCTCCTTTTCAACTCCTTGAAGCTTTCTTTGCATTCATCACTCCAAGAAAACTTTACTCCCTTCCGAGTTATCTTGGTAAGAGGGTTGGAAAATCATGAGAAATTTCTCAGAAATTGTCAATAATATCCCGCTAACCCCAAGAATCTACGGATATCTGTTTCCGATGTTGGCCTCGACCATCCCTAAATTGGATCTGTTTTAGAGGGATCCACAGATATCCCATTACTTGTGATGATATATCACAAGAATTAAACCTCCTTCAACCATAACTCACACTTGTTGTACTTGGCACAGATCTTCTCCTTCTCCAAGGTCCTTAGTACAGTTCTTAGATTCTCCTCATGATCCTCCTTGGTTTCAGAGTATATCATAATATCATACATAAATACTACCACAAATTTTTCGAGGTAATCTCTAAATAGTCTATTCATCAATTCCATGAAGATTTTTGGAGAATTAGTGAGTCATAAAGGCATTAATATGAATTCTTAGTGCCCGTATCTTGTATGAAAACCAGTCTTGTGGATATCTTCCTTCTTCAACCTTACTTGATAATATCTCGACCAAAAATCCACCTTGGAGAAGTATTGTGCTCCACACAACTGATCAAAAAAGTCATAAATTCATGGGAGAGGATACTTGTTCTTTATCGTGATTTTTTGAGCTCATGATAATTGATGAAAAGGCGCATTGATCCATCCTTATTCTTGATGAAGAGGACTGGTGCATCCCATGGTGAAGCACTTGGGAATATAAAACCTTTATCCAGATTATCCTGTAGTTGTTTCCTTAGCTCTTCAAGCTCCACAACAGCCATTTTATATAGAGTTTTGGATAATGGAAATGCCCCCGGTATAAGTTCAATTGAGAATTCAACATCTCTTCTGGGAGGAAGACTAGGAAATTCCTCGGGAAACACTTCTGCAAATTCCCTCACAATAGGCATGTCTTCAAGGATGGTTACTTCCTTGGACTCAATCATCTGAGCCAAATACACATGCTCATAGGGAAATAATATCCAAACTTGAGATGATGGAGCTAAATAATATTTGTCTTCCTCCTTGCACTTGTAAATAATCGGGGGTTGATTCTCCACATGGAGAGTGATTTCCTTCTCATCGAAATTTATGTTGGCTCTATATATGGAAAGTCAATCCATGCTAAGAGTTGCATCAAATTATACCAGAGGGAGTATGACGAGGTTCTTCGGGAAGTTAAATCCATATATTATGACAAGGGAGAAGTTATATTCATGGGATGCAATAATCTCCCCATTTTTCATACTCACCGACATCTTCACTTCCATGATTTTTTGTGGTGATGGTATTGTTCTACTAAACTTTCGAGACATAAAAGAATGCGTAGAACCAGAATCAAAAAGTATGTTTTCTATTCTTGAATGAATAACTAGAGTACCTGTCACCACTTCATTTTTGGGGTTCACTTCGGTAATAGTGATGTAAAAATCACTCTCTTGCTTCCTTGGAGGTTGTTGGTTGCCTCTGAAAACCTTTAACTTAGGGCATTGATTTGCAAGATGCCCGTGTTCTTTGAATTTGTTGCAATGAATCATGCATTGAGGTTCGAACGGAGTGTTCCTATCCTCTATCGCAGCCTCAGGTCTTTCTATACGACAGTTAATAGCCATATTCCTTTCTCTTCCACATCTAAATCATTTTCTTGTACCCTTTAGGAAATTTCCAGGGTGCTTCTTTCCGTACCTTTGGCGAGTGGGGTGCTGGATCTTTTTAGCACCGTTGGATTTATCAATCGGACCACCATAATTTAAGTCCACCTTACGCTTATTATCCCCATGATACCCCTGAGATTCTATGATCTCCCTTTCGACCTTGAGGTCACATCAAACAATTTACTCATAGCTATCAAATTCATGGATTGCCAATGCTTTCCGCAGGCTAGGTTTCAGCCCACCAAAGAAGCGGTCAACCTTGCATTCAGGGTAACGAAAAAGCCGGAAGTGTATCATGCAAGCCATGTGAAGTTTTCCTCGTACGCTCCAACATATTTGTTGTCTTTTTTATTGATGGCAAAAAAGTCCCTTTCCATTTCAACCTAGAGGGTGCATGGAAAATATTTATCAAAAAACATCTTCATGAAAATCCATCCATTCCAACGCCTCGATATCCTCATCAGGCTTCGTATTTTTATCAATGTACACCGTTGATTAGCTTCACCCTCCATACGATAAGCAGCCAGGAGAACCTTCTCTTGTTCAGAAAATTGAAGGATGGAGAAGATCTTTTCAATGGAGTTGATCCATTGCTCAACAATTGAGGGATCATATGATCCCTTAAAAGTATGAGGCATTTGTCTCATGAAACTCTCGATAGTGATTTTTTCTTTCTTAGGAGGGGTTTAATGTTCCTCTTGACCTATGTTTCTATTCAAAGATTTATTTAGCTGATATAGAAGAATGACAAAGTTTACGATTCCCGCTCCCATTGGATTGAGAATCTCATTAGTACAGTCATCACACTGATCTTCACATTGGTTGTTAGCCCGAGTCCTCCTGTTACTGGCCATTAGCTAGAATAAAAGGAATGTTATGGGCAAAACATAAAGGGTAATATAAGGAAAAAACTGATGACTTATAAATAACTCTTATTTCCTTAACATATTAATCTACTGGCTTCAGTCTATGTTATCCATGATCTACTTTCTAAGATATATTCTTAGGGCATTTTTTGTACCTTAATAATGGTTCACACTATGCTTGTGAATTTACCAAATCATATCCCCCGGGTGCGTCGTAACCAAGAGTGCAACAAGGCCCATTATTGTGCACCAGTTCCCATTCAAGTCTAGCTCAATGAAGTGTTTTCATGTTTTACCCCTAGGATACATCTGTGCCAGAGCCGCCTCTACCTGCTCGTATCCAGACATGGATATATTTGCTTGATAATCCACTTAATCAATACCCACAAAAACTTAGTTATGTTTTTAGTATACTTAGTCTTGTCTCTATGTATTTACTAGGGTTTTCTAATCCTAATCCCAAAAATAACTAAACCAATCCTCTAATACCAACTATGACAACCCTGCTTTTTATTTCAAACTTAAACTTGATTTATTACATAAAACCTTTACTTGATAAAAAATAGAAGATTGAGAGGTATAGTGTCTTTGGGGTTTAGGATCATTACATAAAAACTTAAAACATGAAATACAACATCTTTATTGAAAACTTCCTTTACATGACCACTACATTCCCTCGTACTTAGCTTTACATGGGATAACCTGGGGACATGCATAAGAAAATGGTGATCCATAAAGCCCAATAAGGGAATAATCATGGAATAACATGAGGAATAAAATACATGTTAGAAAATAGGCATATCAATAGAGTGCAAGATAATCATAAACATAAAGGGAATGATTATGTATGATAATCATAACATGGAAATGTTGCAACAACACAAAACATGGAATTAACATGAGTCAAGGATCATTGCACATGGAGCATGAGTAAATCCTCATTTCACATGAAGCATGAGTAAAACCTTGTTGAACATGAATTAGCATGAGTCAACACCCATTTCAAATGACTTATCATGATACTATACTTTACCCAATGCATTGTAGCGCTATAAGGGCGCACCCTTCTTAAACATTTCATTTCATGCATAAGTGTGCCACATGGATCATATAACACTGATTCATAAAACATAATAATTTATTCCACGATAAAGGAATGTGTAATTCATACATGAAAATTTATAATCAATAAGTAAATGTGGAAAAAGTTTAATACTATTTATAGATATATGTGCATGGTATTGACTACACAATGACATTGGCTTGGAAAATTGGTGCAATTTCAGTAGCGTAAAGGCGTGATGTAAGAATTCATAAAAAATGGTTGATGAGAGAGAAAGTGGTGTATCATCATATTTACATGAAATGGACAGTAAGGGGGTCATATATATACATTTCCCAACAATTGTAATGGAATTTAGATGCATAATACAAAATGATTACTTGGATGTAAAAGAAGAGAGAGAAATCCCTCAAGGAATTTCGGCATAGTAACGGGTGTACATGGGAGGAATTTATTGTGAGAGAAAGGGGTCTCCCATAATTCAAACATAAAGAGGGAAGTATGGGGGACGTTTGAAACCATACCCCAAAATATATAATTGAAATTAAAAGGTCATAACAACATTAAGAAAATTGGAAAAAAATGAGAAAGGAAGAAAAACCCTTACTTGGAAGTGTGATTCCAAAGGCTTGAGAGAGGCTTGAGAGAGGCTTCTTGGGAGCTTGGGGCACCTTGGGATGATTCTAGGGAGAGTAGGGAAGAGTTTGGAAGAACTCAAAAGGCTTTTAGTGCGTAGAAAGTGGGATATTGGGTGGGTTTATATAAGAAAGGTGAGAGAATTCTTTATTATTTAGGGTTGGGACACCTCACATTAAACTAATTCAAACCACAAACAAGAACATGATGATTGCCCATGGTTTTTTCAAAGGGGAGTGTAAAAAAAATATTTTATAAGTTCAAAGTCCGAACTTCTTAAAATAATGGGGTTTCTTATCTGGAGGTGAGTCACACTCCCAAGGAAAACAATTTAAAAAAACAAGATGTTTAATAAGCCTTAAAGGGTCCATTAATGCTTTGTAAAATAAGTCAAACAAACCCAAAAATTACATTTTTTAAATGTTGAAACATATATTGGAATAACATAAGGCTTAAAGATTTTTATTACATCACTATTGGGTCATTATGATGTCATAAAACACATTATATATTTAAATGGTATTTAATTTTTACCCAAAAATTTGACTGTCTCAGAAAATTATGAAACATTCACCATTTGATAATTTTGACATCCTGATTCCAGAAATACTATTAATTTTATGTAAATAATTTTATAAATATGTTAATTTGCACTTTTAAACTAAAAACTAACATTTATCAAAAATTCATGGGTTTTGACAAAAATGGCTTTCAAACTTTAATAAAAATTACAATTGCATTCATAAAATTATATGATCATTTATATTTAATAAAAATTAATTTAATAATAATAATAATAATAAATTATTAAAATATTATTTAATAAAAAAATCCATTAATTCATCAAAATATATTTCTTAGTTGAATATTAACTAAAAACACTATTTCAGCTTTAAAAACTATTTACAAGGTGAAAAAAATAACATGAAAAAATATTCATTATTATATAAAAAAATAATATACATTACAATAGTGATAAGGTCTTGTTATATAACCCCTTATAACACTAGAATAAGGCTGTAGAGGAAGGTGTGCGATGGTGACAGACTCTTGGGGTGGCTCGGATTACATTGCTCGGGTGGTAATCTCTATCAACTTCCACTTATCTCGTAGGCGGTCTCGCTTGAGCTTAACCTATTGAAGCTCAGCTTGGGATTGGTCAAGATCAAAGCCCAATGATGCCACCACTTTTCTGAGTTCCGACAAATGGTATTCGTATGGGGCACATCTACTAGATGAGGATATCTCTTCCTTTTTCTGAGTAAATTGGATTCATTAAAGCCCTATATTTATACTAATCATGTGATCACTGTTCACCGGATATATTAGAAACATTCACAATTATTAACATAAAACCAAAGAATTGGTAATTTTATATAAACATTTTACATAAAGAGACATTTAATTAGATTAATAGAAATTTCCATTAATGAATGTTTGGGTCGTTACAGATGCAACCAATAAAGAGGTGTAGAATTTTTAAATATCCTACACTATTGAATTGTGATTTTCAAGATCATAATATATGAGCCTTATTATTTACTGATTCAATAGGTGCCTTGGTAATTTGAAACCTTATGTAAAGAACAAATCTCAAAAAGAAGAATTTGTTACTGAAGTTTACTTGGTTTAAGATTGTCTTACATAATATTTGAGGTATTTATATAGGATACATACAATATTAAATTGATTTGTATTTTTTGAAGACAACTAAAATCATATGCACTCCTTTATTAAATCAATAATATTTCAAATCTATGTCAAATAGTTAGAAAGATATCTACATTTCCCCTGACTCATAATGATTTTATACAATAACAATATTTTATTATACTATATACTGATATCGTAGAACGTTTTATTGAATAACTAAAGGCATGGAAAAAATATAGGTTTGGAGTAGAAATAAATATGAAATTGAAAAAGAAAATATGTTAACAAATATATTATTTATTGGATTCATGTTTTTTAAGTTTATAATCAATTTGGTATTAATATTATATTATTAATTATAATTTATAATACTAACATTTTTATCCATTTTTATTAATCATGAATATTGATAATTGAGCTGAAAAATTTGATTATTTGAAATATTTAGATTGAGGGACTTTAAAACATAACAATATATTCCATGTCTAAAATATAAATTGCTTCATGTTAAAAATATTTTAGCATAAAAAAGGTCTCAAAAAATAGTTTCATATTCAAAAAATATGAATATTTTAGATATTTTAATAAATTTACTGACATTATAAAATTAAATTATCTTGAAAACATTTTAGTTGTGTTATTTAAATGAAAATGTTTCAACAATAATAAGGGTATAAAGAAATATTCATTAAATTTTACATATGTAAACTAAAATCATTTGATTGACACTAGTGAGTATGAAGAATATAATCCAAATATTTTGGCTTCAAAAGCTAAAATTTTATATTATGATGATGGTGGTGTTAATGAAGGGTTCAATGTTGTATTCCATGTGAAACTATAATACTTTTATGATATTAGTGGTGACATTAAAAGATGATTTAATAATAGTGAACAATTTTGACATGATGTGATTAATATTTTCTTCCATGATGGCATTGAAACTTTTAGTCATACAAGAGAGGGTGGAGATGAGGACATCAAGTTAATGGCAGATGATGTCAATAAATTTTTAATGGAATCATTGTATATTCAATAATACTTTAAATTAGTAAATTATATTTTTTTTACTATCACAAAAGACTAATTAATTCGTTAATGGAGTTTATATCATATGCATTTTTCACTTTAATTCCAAAAATATTGATATTCGGGTTTATAGTGAACAATTGGTATTCTTATTAAAATCATGAATCCAACATTGACTTCGAATGGAATTAGGGTAAATTAATTTTCATTATGCCTTTAATTTTGATAATTTAATCATATTATAGTAAAAAAGGTTTATACTATTGATTATATATTATAATATTGACACATTTATAAATAAATACTTTGATAAACAAATTTTCTACTAAAATTCCATCATTATATTGGATATTTTTATACTTGTTGCTTTTAAATTTATTATTTACTTGTATAATTTTATATGTTTTAACTTTATTCATTATTGTTTATCTTGTAAGAATAATTATTTGGACTAAGCAGTTTGAAGATGATAGATATTCTACATAGTTATATGACAATAATATGTTTCTGGTGATGATCCCTACTCTATTATGTATGTTACATGATTGAACAGGAAAAATTCTCATTGATATAAGGCTACTAGTGGATGCGATTGTTGGGAAATTGGGTAAACTGGAAGTTGAGCAAGATTCGACTACACAAATTCTGTCACCCATACCATCATGATGGTATTGGTGGGTGTTCGTTATTAGTATGTATGTCATTATGAACACATTATTTATTTCATAGTTATACTAACTATTGAATATAATTTTTTAATAAATTCAAAAAGTTAAAGAAAATAAATATACATAGAAAAAAACTATGTTTAGAAGTTGAAGATTTTAATGGTTATTGCATCATTTGATAGTTTCATGGTGCTTGGAAATGATTTTAGAGGCATGTAATTGGTGTTTTGGGTCATATATAATCTTATACAATAACACACCCAATGACATATCATTATTGGAGGATTGTTTCAATTAAAAAAAGAAAGGTATATTTGTTAATCAAATAAAATAAAATGAAAATAAATATTGATCAATTTTTTAGTAATTTGATATTACTATAAATATTATTGTTGTAATAACATTTACATTTCATATTTGTAGGTAGCTTTATATTTTTAGGTAGACTAATCCATTATTCATTTGTGTACATTGAAAATATTGTAGAAAAAATGGAAATATTTCAAGTATATATTATGGTGAGAGTTTAGTGATTGGTTATTAATCATATAGTATATGTATGCAAAGGTACCAAAATGGATATCTAGAGAGAAGTTGAATTATTTTTTGGATAAGTTGTCTATTGATTCATACAAGTTATTTTACAATGTGTTATTAGATTGATATTAATTTCATAATCATGTTACTTTTTTATTTATTAATAGAATTTCATTTAAAAGTAATATATCTTCATTTTTTAGGAAATTTATAATAATTATGCAGTGAGTAAAAATAATAAGATAATCACACACACAATAGGGTTGAGGGGTATCAGGGGGAAAATATCTAGAAATTTAATATTTGAATTATTATAATATATGTTCCTACTTAATTTTAAGTTATTAATATTTTATAATTGTGATGTTTCTACTTTAATGAAACACAATTTTGGGGTTGGTCATTAGTTTATGAGGATAGAGATTTTTTTCGATGTACATACAAATTCATATAAGAGTTATGTGAATATACCTCCTCGGATCATGGGGTAAACTAATTTAATAATAACATGATTTTACTAAATCATATTTTTGTTTTATATCATTTAATTTGTAAGCAAAAAAGAAGGAGGACTTTGATGAAAATCCTTAATAAACAATATAAATTTCCCATATCGATATTATTTCCTTGGTTTTGGTCAATGAACATCCAAGTCATATATTGATGATGGGTTCTAGACTATCCCCATCCTTAATCATTGGGAGATCCCTTACATCATTCAAAATGATGAATTTTTGTACCCTAAATCATATTAGTGTTTATGATCCAGAATCACATCGAAAAATTATGATATTAGAGGCCAAAATACAGGATCAAAAGTCGTAAATAAGAACTATGGATGAGAAATTTTGTGTAATGGGGGATGATTTGGATAATTTATTTCAGGATACAATAGAGAGTATCTATGGGGTAATTTCATACCTGATATGATAGTCTCAGTGGGAACAAATGGTTATTTTTTATATTTAATTTAAATTATTCTTCAATATAATTTAATTTACATTTTAAAATTAATTAATTATAGGAAATGGATCATGTATTTCATCTAGATAATGAGGAGTGTTTATCATCTCAAGGAATCCATAGTGATATAGATCAAATGATTTAAGGTATCTGATGTAGTATATGTTTTTATTCCTGAAAATCCCCCACGTATATAACATTTTTTATAATAATCAGTTAATTTCATGCCCATATGACTGATGTTACTTTATATATAGATATGAAATTTTGTAATATAGTTTGAGTTGTTTTTATAATGATAATTATATTTATTGTTTCATAATATTCTTCTATCTATATTTTTTGAATTTATCTTGTACGGTATCTTCAATTTTATAAGCATATTTTTCTTTTATTATTGATAGTGTAAGTTTAAACCACTTCTAATTTTGTAAAACCACTATTTTTAATATAAGTGGTGGTAAAATACTCCAATATATACAAAAAACCACTACTTATTTTTTTGGTATCTAAGTAGCCACTAAAAAAATATCAATGGTTATAATAGATCCTAAATATTATGAAGATATATAATATATTTTAAAGTTATTAGACTAGTTTTAATATCCCCAAAATAAATTTTTTTTAGTGGTAGTTTAAACCACCACCAAATAAAGATTCAAAAATGATTTTTATAAACTACTGAAAATAAAATCAAACTAATGAATTTAAATTTCCTACAACACTAAAGGTGTTGGATTAAGAAAGCACAATAATTCATTTATCGAATGTTTAAAACATCATATATACCCAAAAAATTATCACTGTTATTTATAATCTTGGTAATTATATAATCAATTTTCATTCCCTTTTCTTCTATCACGTTCAAATTTATTTAACCAATAATATCCATCCATTCACCATTATCAACATATATTCAATAGAGATTTTTTTATATTCTATGAAGTGTAAAGAATATGAAAATTCATACTCATCTCAAGAACAAGAATTTTAATCCATATGTTCGATATAGTTATCAATTCTTCATGAAATAGATAAATAATATAGTGAACTGTACATTTTTAACATGGATATTTCATCTTATTAATAATATTCATTATATAAAAATAATATCCACACTAGAATAATAAAAGTTTAGTGTATTTGGCGATTAGATAAAAATATTATTATTTCTTGAAAGATATTAAAATTTTCATTAAAAGATCTTCGCACATCATGCTTTTATTATACATACTGAACATAAAACCCTTATTTATAACATGTGAAAATGAAACATAAGAAAGGGTGAGATCATATTTTCAATAAGGTTAAAGAAAAAAGGTGTTAATTAATGATAATAAGATAATAAAAAGGTTGTGAGAAAATGATAATGACTTAAAATAAGAATACTCAATCATTCAAATGTTATTAATCATAAATAATAACATAAATAGTTATCATACCAAAATAAAAAAAAGTTATATGTGTGTTGAGTTATCGATAATCAATCTTAAGTAATGAGAAAACATCACAAATACAATTCATAAGTTTTTGGAATTCAAATAAGAATAGAAAATCATTTCCTTAATTAGGTAAAATTTCTAAAACTATCTACATGCATTGGTTTCATTACACATTCAATCATATACTTAGTCGAGGTTCATTCCCAATACTATCATAGTGAACATAGTCCCTTACTGAACTGGGTTCACTTCCCATTCCAGCTATAATTATCTTATGAGATATCAATCATTACCCAATACATTTTAGGGTTATATAATTATTTTCCCACCCTTCATATAATCATAATTCATTCATATGTGTATCATAATATCATAAGACATTCGTCATAACCCATGGAAGTGAAATATATTTCGTAATAGAAAACCCATGGAAAATAAATTAGTTTTTTAAACGCCTCATCATAATAATCATAAATCATCTTGAGAATGATTAAGGATGATATCATTGTATCATATCCCTACTAAATAATAATTAACATAAATATATATTATCAAAGATATAAATATTCTTTAAAAGATCATTGGAATATTTATAGTGGAAAATTGCCTTTTTAATTTAAAATCACTTATTTAAAATCCAAATATTTCTAAAATATTAAGGAATTTTTTTAAAGAACCATATAAACTTGAAAAGTAATCTTAATAGAATTAAGTTTCCATAATGGTGTGAAATTTCATTCATTGTGTAATCATTAAAATAATGATTTTTCACACATTTGGTAAAATTTACATTATTTAGAACATGAAATGAATATTATTTAAACATTTTTTTAAAAATAAAAAAATGGGTAACTCTGACATTAATAATCATTGAATAATAGTTAAAATCATTCATTAAAATATTTTAGAAAACATAGATATGGAAGAAAAAGGTTTTTCGACCGAAATAGGGGAAACAAGATTATATTTTCTAAAAAACATTTTATGAAACATTTAGAGTGCAAAAGGGGGGGAAATTATACCAAAAATTCAATGTTCCAGAAATAACTAGAGGAAAATTAAAATTCAATAGATATATAAAATAAGGATCATATAATTTCTTCAATTGAAATTGATTCATAAACAATCCTGACTAAAATGGGATTAAAACATAACTCTCATACCTCAAGTATCATCTTGCTTCATATGTGTGAAAACCTCTTATATAATACATATATATTTATTATGAATTTAATCTATAACAATTATCATATATAAAATAAAATATATTATTTTCTTATAAAATCTTATCTACATATAATTAATAATGTTGTATTAAAATCACTGTTTTGAGTGATAATTGATATGTTTTTCATTCATTTTCCAATTCAATAGTCTTGGTACTTATAATTTGATCATTGTTATTTAATATAAATAATTTCAATAATGATCTAAATATAATATATATTAATTATATAAATATTTATAAAAATCCATAAAATTTATTGATATAAAAATGATTTTGATCGTTCATAGATATGGTAGATCCTATATACACATGAACATTTTTTTCTTCATGTATTAAAAGTAATGAAATAAAGATAAGTAGTATTGTTAGCTCCAAAAGGGGACTAGATACCTTGAGAGGGGGTGAACGAGGGTATGGATATTCTTTTTCAAGATTATTCCTACCCCAATGGTTCTTGATCTCTTTATTATTGGGGTCACTTTGTTTTCTCTTTAGTGTTTATATTTATCTTATCCTTTCAAAAATTATCTAATGATTATGTATATAAATAAAATAAAGAAATAAAATACAAGGACGCGTAGATTTTACTAGATTCACCCTCACTAGGATAAGAATAACTTACAATACATAGTTTGGGTTAGATTACTTATTTTCTCAGGATCCCCACCTTTAAAATGTTTAGGGATAGTTTACTTCTTCCCAAGGGTCACTCCCTCAATCCTTATTTTGATGTATCGATGTCAGTAGAAAGGATCTCCTTTTTACTCTTCCTTTACTCACTACTCTGAAAAGGATACACACACTATTTATGGAACTCTAAGTCACTTCATTAGCCATAATTAATTCATCCTCAATTGTATATAGATTCTATATTGAAGTATTTTTTGGGATTGTCCTTTACTTAGGTGAAAACACCTAGATGAATCACTTTCAGTTTTTAGAAAACTAGAACAGATTTCTCTTTACTATGGAAGCAACAATTTCCTATTATTTTTCTAGATCTTCAAGAGATTCTAAGTATTACTTTCAATTCCTTGAATGTATTAGTAAATAAATTTCTTATTTATGATTTTATGAAGGGTGTAGATCCTCTGACTTCTTTTTCTACTATAGAATTATGGTATCACAATGATACTATTCACTAGATAATCCTGGCATGTATCTCCTTGCGTGAGACCCTCAAAATAGTTTCACATGTAAGTGTGCCATGAATTCTTATTTTCACCATGTAGATGAAGTACACTTATCTACATAATAATTTACTTTTGGAGAGTCCTTCAGAAAAAATCATTTTCTATTTTTGGAAACCTCCTTTTAAAACCACCTACTATTTGAACCACCTTCATTGTGAACCAATATGCACCTCGTACCATGATTGATTCATGTTATACATGTGCTTTTTGAACTACATTCACTTTATGAACTACCTTCACCTCTTGAACTGCTTATCCTTTACATACTACAGTGTCCCAAAAACAACCTTTGTGAACTAAGTTTTCTTTTGAAATTATATTCTTCCTGAATACCACCTTCGCGAATCACTTCCTTTACGGAATCATATTTCTCCTTCACAAAATCATTCCTCGTGAACTAATTCATAATTTAATGAATTGTTTTATCAAGGATATTATATAATGAAATTATCTCTATATAGGTATCTTTATATAGAAAAATAGATCCTAAAAATCCTCTAATTAAAATTATCAACAACTCCTTTATGGTATATCCTTCACTGTGACCTTATTATCCGATCCACATAGATAATTTAATTGTTCATAGCATATATCAAAATATTTCCTTCATCATGAAAATGTTGAGGCCATTACATCAGAATAAATTCATCTCCATGACTCTTAAAATGAAAATAACCCCTTGATATGATCCTACTGTGAGGGTTGTATAGAGAATTACCATATGTGGCTTATTCAAATCACCACCCTCGTCTGAAAAATGTAAAACTTTCTTATTATTCGCATAGCGTACTATGTGGTCTCTATAACCCATCTATGAAAAAATATTTTCTTTTCTGATTTCCCTTCATTGTTCTATGTACCTCCTTTACAGTCCACGTAGCACAATTGCACTACTATGTATTTCCTGTACTCCACGATTCATAGTTTGTGTACTGTGGTCCATAAACTCATTTATATTCTCTACATTTCACCATAAATGCTATGCAGAAATACTTTATATTCAGTAAAACAAATCCTGGTTTTGAGGCCCCAAAATTTGAAAAACACTAGTAAATTGTTCCACCTTAAACGCATCTTCTTCGACAACACCAACCATGATGAAATTTGATTATCTGGATTTCTCAACAAACACGATCACCTCAAAAACACTGAAATGACACCTTGACGGATTTTTTTTCCAAATATTATTTTCTAATTAAAGAACCATAATAATATCATCAATATCATATTTAAAAATTAGTTCAATATTTATAAACATCCTAGTGAAAAGGTGATGAATAATGAATTGCACCACTATGTGGATACGGTAATTCATACGTATTCATGAGCGATGTTTTCATTTTAAATAGGTTGGAAAAAAGGTGAATAATAATTTTTCATTCATAATAATATAAATTATGTATATTTAATATACTTAATTTATAATTTTATAATGGATACCACATATTTAGAATATGTAAAAGAAGAAATAAAATTTAAAGTACTCTCTTATGAGTTATACCACTTTTTTAATAATCCCCAATGGGATTACACCTTAATCCTTGAAATATGGTCTATTGGAAATACCAAAAGTTCTAGGATATAGAGAAGGAATCTAGGATGTTATTATAAAATGGATAAGACAAGATATACAGGTTTTTATGTTTTTATAAGAGTGGAGAGTTGTTATCCTTTTGTAAGGAATGGAAAGGGAGTACATCGAATTAATTTAAAGATTGGATAATATATGTATATATATATATATATCATAATAATTTAAAGTTAAAAACCCCAAAATGTAAATATAAGATGTGATAATTTATAAATAAATTCAACCAAAAACATTAGGAAAAATTTTAGATTCATTTTAATACTTATTTCATAGTAAAACGACAATAAACTCATTTTAACCTTAACCTTGATAACATAACTTTTTACCATGGTAACATAATTATATTCCAAAAAATAAAATGGGGCTTAATAAAAAAATTACATGATGATTCTAAAATTTTAATCTATTTTATCAACTTTAATTTTTTTCAATTAAATTTAATATAAGAACACAGAACGCATTGAAAACATTTTTTAGAATAATACCCTATTTAAGAGTAAAAATCATTTTACCTTGAAATAATGTAATAAATTTGATTAATTGAATTTTTTTTGTTAAATAAAAAATTAAGGAAGGTTTTTATACATATAGAGAAATAAAAAAAATTATCTTCCGACCATAAAATTAAATGAAAATACCCAAACATAGTTTTTAATTTGAATAAAATATAACTCATCTTTACAAAAGTCAATATAATGTCCCAAAATTCAAAATAATTTTTAAAATAATTTATTTGAATCATTAAACATATATTTGGTTAAAATAAATCAATAAAATATGAGAAAGGACACTTTTGGGGAGATTTTAAAGATTTTTCTCATGGATTTAACCCAATTCTACCTCTTTTACCATTATAACAAATATTTGCTATGATTTTTATTCAGAATAGACAAAAAAAAATTGACCTTATTGAATTATATTAAGTAATATGATTCAAAATATGGAATTAATTTTTATCAAATTTAATTCATAAAACTTTAATAATTTAATTTAAATTGAACCAGAAAATCACAATGAAAAGAGGCTTTCCCGAAAAGAAAATTCTTCTGAATTATAAAATGTTTTTATTGAAAAATAACAAATAAATTTTATTTCAAAGAACTTAATTATATTTTAAATAACATAAATTGTATAAATAAAATTTTTAACCATTTAAAAATAAAATGGTACTTTTTAAATGGTCAAAATGAAAATATGTTTTTTAACGAAAATCAGTATTTTTCACTTTTCACTATAAAATCAATCTGTTCAGAAAAATCCAAACTTTTAACCCTAAGATAATTTAGAAATGATTATTTTGAAAATTATTTCCTTTTTATTAGATAAATTTTTGAAAATTTATATAAATTAATAATAAAATTTACTCACAAAAATCAATAAAAACATTTTTGAGACAAAAATAATATATTTGAAGCATAAAATAATTTTATTAAAAAATTGTAGTACTTAAAAAAACTAGGGTCAAAGCCTCTTTTTTATTGAAGCAAAGAACATATTATTTTGGGTATAGCAGACCTATTATATGGCCCCTATGAACATTTTCCATTAAATTCCATTACATGGCCCTAAAGGCCCATAATTTTTTCCCAAAGCCCCATCAGGGAATAATACTACTATAATACCCCGGCTGCTATAGTACTACTATCACTACAGTGTCTCTTGTCTATAATTATAGATTAGCTATAGTACCACTACAATACTTGAGTACAATGGGTTTTGAAACCCTATTTTCGATGTAGTATTATGGAGTCTGTACCACTAACCCAAACCCCGATGTCAAGACTTATCCCCCGGGGCCCGTTTTGTGACTACCCCAAGGTAGGATTCCATAGGATAGGGGTTGGTGACTAGCACCGAAGGCATATTGCCTAAAACTGGGAAGGAATTACCTTTATAACCTGTAACCACATGCAACCAAGCACACAAAAAGATAAAAACTCAAGTAAACTGAATAGTAATCCGAGTGTGTACAGTAAGTAAAATGGGTCAGAATACAAGCCCAACTGGAAAGTACAAGAAACTGAACATACAGGTAAAATGGAACAGCTCTTGTGATCACCCGCCAAGGATCTTACCTGAAGGGTAGGTATATCTCTCGAACGGTCATCTCTGTGGTACGCCTCATCTAAGGTCCACCTCTGAGCTACCTCTAGTCCTGATACTCTCATCCTCAATCAGCAATGTCTGTAGTCTGCACCAAACACAACGAGGTGTGGGCATAGCCCGTGTAGGGGTGAGTATAACGATACTCAGTATGAACCCCAAGACCCTCAAGGTCTCACAAAATCCATAAAGGATAAACTACAAAGAATGAAATCAACTAACAACCCAACATAGGTATATTCCCTTAAATATACCTAAGTTATCAAGTATACTCATCTCAATCATGAGGAAACACAGAGTCCAACTCAAAATCCCAAAGCTAAACTGTTCCACAAAGGAAGGAATACCATAAAGGTAAGTACCAAAAAGGTATGACACACATAATAATACCACAAAGGTACTGACTCAGCTCACACCAAGTATAACTTAAGTTCAAAAGTACAAGTGATTAGTCATAATGTTAGATCATCTTATTCTGTCAAGAGGCTCTGCTGCTAACCCACACAGGAACACCTAGTGCAGACCCATATAAGATCTCTAGGTGATGACCCACACAGGATCGCTCGGTGCTGACCCACACAGGATCGCTTGTTGCTAACCCACACATGATTGCTCGGTGATGACCCACACAGGATCGCTAGGTACTGACCCACACAACATCGCTCGGTGTTGGCCCACACCAGATCGCTCGGTGTTGACCAAAACTGGATTGCTCGGTACTGACCGAGACAAGATTGCTCGTTGCTAACTCACACAGGATCGTTCGGTGTTGACCCGCACAGTATCGCTATTCATTATTCACGTCACAGCTAGCTATTGGGTTTCCGCACTAAGCTTGATCATCTCCAGGAGGGTCCGCTTCTGAATCCACGGGTCAATACTCCAACTACAACAAATTCCCACAAATAAGTAACCCAAAGTATTACCACATCATAGGGGTCCCAACAAAATAGATAGTGCGTCAATCAGATGCATGGTCTTTAAGTTTTTATCCTTTTAGTCTTGAGGGCCCGGTTGGATTCATGCTCGATCCAACCCTGAATGTATCCCAACATTATCCAAATCTCACATGGGGTATACCAAAGGGACCATCTCACTCAAGGGTTTCTGGTGCTGCAGATGGTTCATCAAACGGATGTATGGTGCCAAAGTTATGTCCGAAAGAGCATAAATGGGTCCAAGTGGGTCCGGGTCCAGTCCGACCCGGTTAGACCAACCCGACCCGACCCGCTGGGTCCGGCCCAGTCTGTGTTGGGCGACGTAGGGTGGCGCAAAGGCTGCGGCGGCCACTGGGCGGCAGAGGGCGGGGAGCGGCGGAGGCTGTGAGGGCCATGGGGCGGTGAAGTCCATGGAGACCGTGGGGCGGTAGAGGCCGCGGGGCGGAGGAGGCCACAGAGACTATGGGGTGGTGGAGGCCGCAGGGCGGCGGAGGCCACAGGGGAAGCGCGAGGCAGTGAGGAGGCTACGGTGCGGCGGTCCACCGAGGCTGACCGGATGGCCAGCTGTCCTCTCTGTGCAGTGCGGTCGTGTGTCGCGCCTCCACCGACGACTGGTTCAGCCGGCCTCTCTTTGTTTGTCACCATGGCACAATGTTGTCTTCATCCATCACAAAGAACACACCAATAATGAAGAACGGATGAGGGGTCAGGCCATATTTTTTTCCCCACACCCTCAGCGTTAGAGCAGTAGCAAGTGGCTCAACAAAAACCTTGAATGAATAATGTCCACCTCTACAACCCCTGGCAAAGATTATTCCCAAACCCGCAGAAAAAGAAATCATCTACGTATAAACTAGTAAGAGACTTGATCCAACTTCTTTGTTTAGTAGAGAGGATCATGGAAATCCATAATCACACATAATAAAAACCCTACCTTAGAGATTTGTTGACGGAGGTCATGAGGAAGGAGATGATGTCATTGGGGATAGATGAACATTGGTGACATCAGTGTTTCCTTGATCATTGGTTCGTTGAAAATGAATATGTTCCTCATTGGTGAGAGGGTTCTCCCTTGGGGAGTGCATTCTTCATTAGATAATGTGTTCTTCGTCGTAAAGAATAATCCTCCAAAAGCTATCCTCTCCCAATTCCACCAAAATGTGAAATACCCAACTTGTTAATTTAAATTTATCAAAATAAATTAAGTTGGCACAACAATGTTGGCTTAATTAATGTACTGTGTTGGCACCATTAATTAACTCATTTAATTTGGAAATTAAATGGATTTGTATTGGCATAATTAAATTTGGATTAGTTGAGAGGTTTTCTTTCATTAAAGGGGTTTGGGTGATCCCTGCCTCTAAATTCAAAATGGGGGTTAGTTGAGGTGGTTCCCACCACTTAACATTCACTTGGGAGGTTTAGGATTGGGTGTTACCCACCACCATAACCCATGTTGTGGGGGTTTCTAAAATAAAAATGTTAGACATTTTTATTTTATTTAATTCTTTCACAAAAAGCACAAAATTTTATCGTTCACTCTCGAACCACTACAGTTTAGGTGATGGTCTCCTTAATCGAATATCGGCACTGTGAGTTCAACGACACCCTCATATTTTAATTCCAAGAACCAGTTTAAAAGTAACAAAAAAACCACTCGCACATTTACTAAATGTACCCGAAAAAAGTACAGAAATTCATTCTGGGCCCACCGGGCCTTGAATCATGTGCCGTAAATTTTCGCAGACTTGTAAAATTTCCATATTCTTAAAAGAAATTACATTTAATTTTTGGGTCTTTACATTCTCCCCACCTCCGGGCATTGCATCCCCGTAATATGCAACACAAACTAAGGAAACAAGTGGGGGTACTAAGCACGAATCCAAGCCTCCTGCTCCCATGTTCTCTCCTAGAGGTTCTCGTGCTGCCAGCGAACGCGCACTATAGGTATAGACCACCGATGAAGTACCCGATCCTGTCGATCCTTAATCTCTACTATAACCTCTATAAAATTCTCCCCATCGTCGACATCCATCTCGCTATTGTCGATGATGTGAGAAGGGTTGTGCACGTATCTCCTCAGGTGGGATACGTGGAAGACGTCGTGCACCTGGTGCAATTGAGGTGGAAGAGATAAGTGGTAAGCCACCTCACCAACTCTACTGAGGACCTAGAAGGGTCCGATGAACCTTAGAGATAACTTGCCACCACAGCCAAATCTCTGCAAACCTCATCGGGGTGTGACCCGTAGAAAGATGCAGTCACCATCCTCGAACTCTATAGGTCTTTATCTCTTGTCAGAATAGGAATTCTACCTGCTCTGTGCAGTCTTCATCTTCTCCTGGACGATCTGCACTTTCTTTGTGGTAGCCCATACCATCTCTGGCCCCACTAGTGCTGACTGCCCTGGGTCAGTCCAGCACAAA
Source organism: Viscum album (assembly GCA_963277665.1). Classification (NCBI taxonomy): domain Eukaryota; kingdom Viridiplantae; phylum Streptophyta; class Magnoliopsida; order Santalales; family Viscaceae; genus Viscum; species Viscum album. Next base: position 829,362,777 of record OY728159.1, on the reverse strand, counting down.
GGTGATCTGCAAGTTTGCCCATAAAATGCCTCAAAATGTGACATCCCAGTGGTGGAGTGATAGATTTTTTTTGTATGAAAACTCATCCAGAGATAGGTGATCCTCCCAGCTGTGACCGAAATCGAGGACGCAAGCACGCAACATTTCCTTCGAGGGTCTGAATGGCCAGCTCAATTTGTCCATTCGTCTGAGGATGGAAGGCGGTGCTCAAACGAAGCTACGTCCCAAAAGCCTCCTTTAACCCCTTCTATAGCTAGGAAGTAAAATGTGCATCACTATCAGAGACAATCATTAAGGGTACTCCATATAACTAGAAAATCTCCTGCACATAGAGGCGTCTCAATCTCTCTACTTGTAACACCCGAGATTTTTATGAGAAATATTTTTTTTATGTTATGTACATCATCAAAGGAATCATTCACTATACACAACACTAGCTTGTATTTCTTTACACGCAATCTCTACCTTCCTCGATAACTTGCGTTGTACGCAATACCGAGTTTCACTAAACAACGAAATGTTATTAAAATATTATTAAAACAAGCCATTATCAATAGTAATACCCAATTTTTGAAATTTAATAAATTTTATTATTCAAAATGGACTTCATTTTTGGATTTGGAATATCGAAATTAGCCTAGGGTGAATTTTTGGTATTTTTCTGAAAACATTCAATTTTTGATTAATAGAAAAAACACTGGGTTACTATTTAAAAACCAACATTTTATTTAAATAATTATTTATTTTATTTAAATTTATTTTAGGTAAAAATTGATACATAATACCTATATAAGTTCAATTTAATTCATTGGAGTAATTTTATAATAATTTTCTATATATAAAAATTTTATTGAACTTTTCACCGTCTTTTACCTACCTCCTAGGAGCTTTTTGCAAACTTACATAAAACTTAATTTTACAGCTTCTGTGAGTGGAATTTCGAAAATCCAAGAGAAATGGTTAATATCAAGGACTAAAATGTGGTTCAATGAGATGCAAATAAAGTTTCTTGAATAGTAACTTTTACTTTTATTTACAACAGTTAAAAGTTAATAGGGTAATTAAGGGTAAAAATGATATTATTATTACCCTAACACATGTCCTAATTCTATTGGATAAGTGTAATTCAACCAAAAACAACCTTAGGAATAAAATATGACCATTTAGGTCCACTTGGATTAGATTAGGACATTTATTATTAATTTATTTAAATAAGGGTTAAAATAGTTAAAATCAAGGTTTAATAACTAAATCATTTTTAATATAGGGTTGTACAGAAGATAAATTAGACTATAAATATTCATTAAAAATATAAAAATATTTCCTACATAATTTAATTTTTTTTTATAATTTTTAGAAATTAAATAATTTAATTTATTTATGACACAATGATGATGCAGTAATTATCTTATTAATGAAATATTAACATAATTGATGTTATAAATACCCAAATAAATGTAATTTGAGACTTTTTATGAATTAAAATAATTTTCTAGGTTAATATGACATGTTAGTATTGATTGAATGTAATTTTTTTGAACTTATCATGCTGTTATGAGTTTCACAAAAATCAATTACCAAATAGTGTCAAAATTGACATAAAATAGTTTTTAAAAACAATATTATATTATTAATTGTTATTATATTCCTAAAAATCTAAGGTTAGGCCAAGATACTTATATCATGATATTTGTATCATTAATGGACCAATTGGGGGTCTCTTGGATATATATGGTTAGTTTATTAACTATATAATATAAAAATACAAAGTGACATGGTAAATGTCAATCTAATTAACTAAGAGTTAAAAGTAAAAGTTAAGGTTAATATAATGACCCAAACCTATCTAAAATCTATTGGTTGAGAGGATTTAGACCCATCCCCACCTTAGATTCGAAATAAATCAATTTTTATCTATTAAAAACCGAATATGAATTTATAATAAAATAATATTTTAAGTTTTTTCTAAGGTTCCCCTCTCCTCCCTTATAAAAGGGCACCTCCTCCCTCTCCTCCTCACACCACTTTGAGCCTTCCAGCTCAGACAACCCCTGCCAATTTATCTTCTCCACTTCCCTAGAAACATCCTAGAGGTCCTAGTATTCTTAAAAGACCATATTTAGTGCCCTAAGATAAGGTTAACAAGAGGCGCTTCAAAGAAGACGTAATGTCTATTACCGATTCTTTCAACTTTATTTCTTCTTCTACTTATTCTTATTTAGTTGTTTCATTATGAAGTAAAAACATACGTATCACTCATATAATTATATGTTATTATAAATATTAAAAAAACCCTATTTCACCGTCTATCCATCCTACGGAAAACGAAATCACCGCGAGTACGTACGTACAGAATACCGTCTCCACGCCGTTGTGTAATCTATTTTCCACCACCACCTTACTTGGATGGGTATAATGGTGTAAATAATTCCTATATATTATTATTTTAAAGTGTTATTGATTCTGAAATAGTATACATACACTTCAATAAAATCCCACGATCATGGGAACGATATCATCGCTCGTGCATACGTACGACCTACCGTCTCCACGATGTGATGCTACTCGTTCTACATGATCTTCATTGCATAATGATTATATAAATGAATTGAATGAATAAATATGATATATATTACACTAATACCATTCTGTAAATGAGGTACCTATAACCTAAATAAGAATACGAATTTATTTTACAAAACATGCATAAGAACAAAAAAAGCAATAAACACCTGAATAACAAGTAACAATGAAATATTAATAATAAGAAGCTAAGAATATGACCACATATGATATCATAATAGTGCGTAAGATTATGTAATAAGTCAATGAAATTATTTAAATCATTATACAGGAGGTTCTGACACGTACGAAGAAAATCGGACCTAAGGTAAGAGAAAATCTCACAATCTCAATTTTTATCCGAGATTGTTTATACTTCGGTAATTACTGGGGCATATTTATCATCTGAATCCATGTTTCATAAATATGTAATATTATTTATATCCTCCTACAATCGTTTAAATCCAATTCTACCCATTTGTGAGTTTTTAGTAAAATATATGAAAGGAATCTTTTGTCGTTTTTAGTACGAGATACTTTTTGACTTTTCAGACCAAAGTACGAGAAGAATGTTTTTTTAAACTTATACGACATGAATGGATTTTTATGATTTCATAGAACATTATTTCAATGATTCTTCCTTTAAAAGTTTTCAAGTTTATTTTTAATCAACTTCTTTTAGTTTAAAATTTTATGACATGTTAAGAAAGGAAAAAAGTTTTTGAAGTAGAAAGGATATTTTCCTCAAGAATGGAGTTCAAGTGTTTTATCAAAATTATTTTCCATATAAGATAATATAGGGTTCTGTTTATATCCGTATTTTTACATTGATTTGATTATTTTATGATGGAATTATTTTTATGATTTCCTTTTATCTTATGATGGCATGATGTTTAAGAATCCCATTTTTATTAAATGGGTTATGCTATGATGTATGATTTAAGATCTTGTGGCACACATAAGAATGGTATAATTATGAGATGGGTTGGACCTATATATCCCTCCAATTTATTGGGTAATGATTTATATCTCATGAGATAGACATGGCTGGAACAGCAGGTTAATCTGGTTCAGTGAAACAGGACTGAAATGAGGAGTGAAATCGGTTCAGAAATGGACTTTGTCTGCTAAGATAGTCTTGGCAATGAGTCTTGACTACTAAGAAATGTTTCTCCATGATTATGTGTGTATGCCAAAAAGTTTCATGTTTTAAGTTATGATTATTGGGATTACATTTCACTATTATGATTTATCCCATGTTATGAAATTATGATCTCTTTTGCAGGTTAAGATTTCCAAATTGTTATGTTATTATGAATATGATGTGATTGATATTTCTTTTGTTTACCCTTACTGAGCATTTGATCTCACCCTTTTGTATGTTTTCTTTTCCCTAGGTCAGGAAGAAGGATATTAAGTAAGATATGCCTAAAGGAACTCTAGATATGATAAAATAAAAGGGAGACAATGTAGATGATTTATGAACCAGTTGTTTATGTTTCGTAGTTTCTAAAGACATTATACCTATATGGTCCTTTCATGGTTTTGATATATGTTGTAATAAGTGTGCTTCAATTCTGAAGTAATAAAAAAGTATGTAAAGTATGGGTCCTTATAGTTGGTATCATATTAAAGGTATAGTCAACCTTTGGAAACTAGGATGTGGAATCCTTAGTAAGAACCCTAAGGATAAGTCTAAGCATTGAACACAATCTTAGTGTTTTAAAAATGGCCATGAACAACCTATGACAAGACCTTCAGTGTGAAATTTTATTCTTGATTATGTGTTTTTTCTATTATAATTAGTGTTTCTCACACTATTCTTCTTGGTTTTAGTCAATGGAGGGAACCCAAAGGAACCGTGTTAATGCGGAATGCGACGGGAAATGCAATGATTGTCTCCCTGAGCAACCAAACGTTATGGGAGATGGAATTAAAAATCTTGTATCCTTGCTCACACAACTTTCTCAAGCTATGAATCATGCAGGACTTCCAAACTGGAAAAGGAAGGAGCAACATTCTGTTGAATCCTTCATGAGGCAGCGTCCACCCTCATTCAGCGGTTCTACTGCTAAATAGTGGATCAGTACCACTGAAAAGATATTTTCAGTTCTTCAATGTTCTGAACATGATAAAGTCATCTTAGCAGTATATTGTTTGGAGGGTGAAGCTGATCAATGGTGGAATCTTATCAAGAATATGAGGCAAAGGGATGAAATTGAATCCATGGAATGGGACGAGTTCAAGAACTTATTTTTCAATAAGTACTTCCCTCGTATTCTTTGAACAAATACGGAGAAGGATTTTCTTGAACCGAAGCAAAAGGATGATGAATATGTTGGTACCTACGAAGAAAATTTTACAATACTTGCAAGGTATGCTTTTGGAATTATTATCCAACCTGAGAGTAAGATCGATCGATTCTTTAGTGGCTTAAAACCAAGTCTTAGAAGGGCGTTAGCCATAAGGGACTTAAATAGCTATGAGGAAATTGTTCGATGTGCTCTCAAAGTTGAGATGGATATTGGACTAACCCATCAGTCAGATGCGTTTGATAAGAAGAAGAAAATGGAATTTAAAGGAAAATCTAAAGAGCACACTGAAAAGAAGATGAGTTTTCCCTTATTCTCAAAGTGTGGAAAGAAACATGGAGGGAGTTGTCTTAGAGGGACAAGTAAATGTTTCAAATATGGAAATGAAGGTCATTGGGCATTTGAATTCCGCAATGATGGGAAGAAGATGTCTAGTTATGCGAACAAAGAAAAGGCTACACAGAGTGCACCCCCTACACTTCAATGTTAAAAGTGCAAGGAAATGGTACATTATGCTAATCAATGACCTAATCCAAGGGTTGTTGATGATGATATACATCAACAAGCTCTTAAGGCTAAATAAAAATGGAAAGTCACATGCAATTTCTATCAACGATGTGGAGTACGATAACGAAGTGGTGAAATGTACACTTACCATCCACTCTAAAGTAGCAAATGTTTTATTTGATTCTGGATCCACCCACTCTTTTATTTCTGAAGAATTTTCTAATGGTATCATTGTATTACCTCAACAATTAGATGTTGAGTTAGCTGTGACAACCCCTAATGGCACAACAGTCGCATCAAAAGTTTATAATTCTTCCCCAATTAAATTTTGTGGGAAAGTGCTTCCTGCAAATCTTGTGATCCTTCATATAGTGGAATTTGATGTGATTCTTGGCATGGATTGGCTTTCATTATATGCAACTCATATCAATTTCCAAAGAAGGGAAGTAACATTTCATATTCCAGATCAATCTATGATCGTCTATCGATGTAAGGATGAACATAACCTTCCTGTGGAAATTTATTCCGTCTTATGGGTCTTGATTCCACTAAATGAAGGTTATTTATCTCAAATGGTTGGTGAGAAACTCACGATTAAGAATATTCCCATTTTATGGGAGTTTGATGATGTCTTTTCGGAGAAATTTTCGGGTCTTACACCAAATCACGAAGTTGAGTTTTCAATAGAACTCGTACCAGGTGCTTTGCCTATTTCAAAGACACCTTATAAAATGGCCCCAATTGGGTTGTAGGAATTGAAGAAGAAACTCCAAGAGAATCTTGATAATGGATTCATATGCCCTAGTGCAGCACCTTGGGGAGCATATGTTCTGTTTTTAAGAAAAAATATGGATCAACGAGACTCTACATTGATTATCGAGAACTTAACAAGATCACTATCAAGAACAAATATCATCCCCCACGCATCGATGACTTATTTGACCAACTACGTGGAGCTCAATACTTTTCCAAGATTGATCTTCGTTCAGGGTATCATCAATTAAGGGTCAAAAGGGAGGATATACCAAAGTCGTCTTTCCGTAAAAGGTATGGACACTATGAATTTATAGTGATGCCATTTGTTCTTACTAATGCTCCTGCTATCTTCATGGATCTGATGAATAGAGTCTTTAGAGACTATCTTGATCAGTTTGTGGTACTATTTATAGATGATAGTATTGTCTATTCAAAGAGCAAGGAAGAACATGAAGATCACTTGAGAATTGTATTGAAGACCCTAAGAAAGGAGAAGCTTTATTCCAAATTTACCAAGTGTGAATTTTGGCTTCAAAAAGTTGCATTTTTGGGTCACATAAACTCAAAAGAGGGGATATTTGTGGATCCAGCAAAGACAGAGGTTATTGAAGGATGGTCGAGACCAACATCAGTAACTGAGATCCGAAGTTTTCTTGGTCTGGTTGGATATTATCTACGTTTTGTGAAAGATTTTTCATGATTATCTAATCCACTCACCATGTTGACTCGAAAAGGAGTTAAGTTCATCTGGACGGAGGAATGTGAAGAGAATTTCAAGGAGTTGAAAAAAAGTTTGTCCAGTGCACATGTGCTCACACTACCTTGTAGTGGAGAGAAGTTTGTGATATACAGTTATGCATCCAAGAAGGGGTTGGGGTGTGTTCTCATGAAAAATGATATGGTGATAACTTATGCCTCACGACAGTTGAAAATCCACGAGAAAAATTATCCAACTCATGATTTGGAGTTAGCTGTGGTAATATTTTCATTAAAAATTTGGAGGCATTATCTTTATGGTGAAAGGTGTGATATTTATACTGATCATAAAAGTTTAAAGTATATTTTCACACAAAAGAAGCTGAATATGCGACAAACAAGATGGTTGGAGCTGATAAAGGATTACAACTGCTCAATTCATTACAACCCTTGGAAAGCAAACAAGGTGGCAGATGCATTTAGTCGACAAGACCATGCTAGATTATCTATGATGAGGATCACAAAAGATCCAATATTTATGGATTTAAAAAGGATGGATCTTGGAATTATAATGGAAATGGAAAAATCTTATCTTTCTCAAATGAATGTTCAACAATCTATACATATGAAGATTAAAGAGCCACAGAAAGAAGATGTTTAGTTACAAAAGAAGGTGAGAAATGTTCTTGAATTCAACCTTGATTGTGATGGGATAATAAAGTTCAGGAATTGGGTTTGTGTTCCCCCCATACCAGAATTAAAGGAGCTACTGGATGAGGATCATAGTTCTTCATTCTCTATTCATCCTGGAAGCACAAAGATGTATAGGGACCTGAAAGAGTACTTTTGGTGGGATGGAATGAAAAGAGATGTTTCTGAATATGTCTCTCGATGTTTGGTTTGTCAGCAAGTTAAAGCTGAGAGATAGAAGTCTAAGGGGATGTTACAACCATTGCCCATACCTGAATGGAAAAGGGAAAACATCACTATGGACTTTGTCACTGGACTTCCTAAAACATCCAAAGGCAATAATTCTATTTGGGTCATAGTTGATTGTCTTACAAAGTCTATACGCTTCATTGCTATTAGAGAATATTTCTCTCTGGACCAGCTTGCCAGGATATATATAAAAGAAGTGGTAAGATTGCATGGAGTACCACTTTCCATTATATCTGATAGGGATCCGATGTTTACGTCAATGTTTTGGAGAAGTCTTCAGTATACTCTAGATACAGAGTTGAGTTTCAACACTGCTTATAATCCTCAGACAGACGGTCAGTCTGAGAGAACAATTCAAACTCTAGAAGATATGTTAAAAGCTTTCTCTATGGATTTCAAAGGAGGTTGGGATCAACACCTACCTTTGGTAGAATTTTCATATAATAATAGCTTTCACTCCAGTATTCAGATGGCTCCTTATGAAGCTCTCTATGGAAATAAATGCAAGACTCCAACTTGCTGGGATGAAGTTGGGGAAAGAAAGATATTAGGACCAGATCTTGTTGATGAGATGGCAGAAAAGGTCAGATCTATTCAACAACACTTAAGAGCAGCTCAGAGTTGACAAAAAAGTTATGCCGAAAACCGAAGAAAATACCTAGATTTTGAAGTGGGTGATAAAGTGTTCTAACGAATATCTCCTTGGAAGAGAGTAATGAGATTTGGAAAGAAGGGAAAGTTGAGCCCTAGGTATATCGGTCCTTTAAAAATACTGGATCATGTTGGGAAGGTAGCTTACCGATTGGCGCTCCCACCGAATCTCTATCAAGTTCACGATGTGTTCCATGTATCTCTACTAATTAATTACATACCCGATCCTTCACATGTACTTAGCTCAGAAGTTGTACCGCTGGAGCAAGATCTTTCTTATGAAGAACAACCAATAAAGATTCTGAATCATAGCAAAAAAGTCCTACAGAACAAGACCACTCGCTTGGTGAAAGTTTTATGGAGAAACCACCAATTAGAAGAAGCTACATGGGAGCTTGAGGATATGATGAGGGAGAGGTATCCTCATCTGTTTGTTACGAAGTGACAAATTTCGAGGGCAAAATTCGTTTCAAGGGGGGTAGAATGTAACACCCGAGATTTTTATGAGAAATATTTTTTTTCTATTTTATGTACATCATCGAAATAATCTTTCACTACACACAACACTATCTTGTCTTTCTTTACACGCAATCGCGACCTTCATCGATAGCTTGCGTTGTACTCAATACCGAGTTTCACTAAACAACGATATGCAATTAAAATGTTATCAAAACTAGCTGTTATGGATAGTAATACCCAATTTTTGAAATTTTATAAATTTTATTTTTCAAAATGGACTTCATTTTTGGATTCGGAATATCGAAATTCTCCTAGGGTGAATGTTTGGTAATTTTCTGAAAACTTTCAATTTTTGATGAATAGTGAAAACACTGGGTTACTATTTAAAACCGACTTTTTATTTAAATAATTATTTATTTTATTAAAATTTATTTTAGGTCAAAATTGATACATAATACCTATATAAGTTCAATTTAATTCATTGGAGTCATTTTATAATAATTTTCGATATATAAAAATTTTATTGAACTTTTCACTGTCTTTTACCTACCTCCTAGGAGCTTTTTGCAAACTTACATAAAACTTAATTTTACCGCTTCTGTGAGTGGAATTTTGAAAATCTGAGAGACACGGTTAATATCAAGGACTAAAATTTGGTTCAATGAGATGAAAATAATTTTTGGTGAATAGTAACTTTTTTACTTTTATTTACCACGGTTAAAAGTAAATATGGTAATTAAGGGTAAAAATGATATTATTATTACCCTAACACATGTCCTAATTCAATTTGATAAGTGTAATTCGACCAAAAAGAACCTTAGGAATAAAATATGACCATTTAGGTCCACTTGGATTAGATTAGGACATTTATTATTAATTTATTTAAAGAAGGGTTAAAATAGTTAAAATCAAAGTTTAATAACTAAATAATTTTTAATATAGGGTTATACATAAGATAAATTCGACTATTAATATTTACTAGAAATATAAAAATATTTCATACATAATTTGATTTTATTTATAATTTTTTAGACATTAAATAATTTAATTTATTAATGACACAATGATTATGCAGAAATTATCTTATTAATGAAATATTAACATAATTGATGTTATAAATACCCAAATAAATGTAATTTGAGACATTTTATGAATTCAACTAATTTTCTAGGTTAATATGACATGTTAGTATTGATTTAATTAACTTTTTTCGAACTGATCAGGCTGTTATGATTTTCACAAAAATCAATTACCAAATATTGTCAAAATTGACATAAAATAGTTTTTAAAACAAATATTATATTATTAATTGTTATTATATTCCTAAAAATCTGAGGTTTGGCCAGGATACTTATATCATTATAGGTGTATCATTAATGGACCACTTGGGGGTCGCTTGGATGTATATGGTAGGTTTATTAACTATATAATATAAAAATACAAAGTGACATGGTAAATGTCAATCTAATTAACTAAGAGTTAAAACTAAAAGATAAGGTCAATATAATGACCCAAACCATTCGAAAATCTATTGGTTGAGAGTATTTCGACTCATACCCACCTTATCTTTGAAATAAATCAATTTGGAGCTATTAAAAACCGAATATGACTTTATAATAAAATAATATTTTAAGTTTTTCCTAAGGTGCCCCTCTCCTCCCTTATAAAAGGGCACCTCCTCCCTCTCCTCATCACGCCACTTTGAGCCTTCAAGCTCGGCCAACCCCTGATGATTTCTCTTATACACGTCCCTAGAAATATCTTAGAGGTCCTGGTCTTCTTCAAAGACCATCTTTAGTGCCCTAAGAGAAGGTTAAGAAGAGGCGCTTCAAAGAAGAGATAATGTCCGTTACCGATTCTTTCAACTTTATTTCTTCTTATACTTCTTCTTATTTAGTTGTTTCATTATGAAGTAATAACATAAGTATCAATCGTATACTAATATGTTATTATAAATATTAAACAACCCTATTTCACCGTCTATCCATCCTACGGAAAACGAAATCACCGCGCATGCGTACGTACGGAATACCGTCTCCACGCCGTGGTGTAATCTATTTTCCACCACCACCTTACTTTGATGGGTATAACGGTGTAAAGAATAACTATATATGATTATTTTAAAGTGATATTGATTCTGAAATAGTATACAAACACTTAAATAAAATCCCACGATCATGGGAAAGATATCATCGCTCTGCGTACGTACGGCCTACCGTCTCCACAATGGGATGCAACTCGTTTTACATGATCTTCATTGAATAATGATTATATAAATGAATTGAATGAATAAATATGATAAATATTACACTAATACCATTCTATAAATTAGTTACCTATAACCTAAAAGAATAATAATAATTTATTTGACAAAACAAGCATAAGAACAGAAAATCAATAAACACCCGAATAATAAGTAACAATGAAATATTACTAATAAGAAGCTAAGAATATGACCACATATGATATCATAACAATGAGTAAGATTATGTAATAAGTCAATAACATTATTTAAAACATTATACAGGAGGTTCAGACACATACAAAACAAATCGGACCTAAGGTAAGGGAAAATCTCGCAATCTCAATTTTTATTCGAGATTGTTTATACTTCAGTAATTACTAGGGCATATTTATCATCCACATCAATGTTTCGTCAATATTTAATATTATTTATATCCTACTACAATTGTTTAAATCCAATTCTACCCATTAGTGAGTTTTTAGTAAATGATATGAAAGGAATCTTTTGTCGTTTTTAGTACGAGGTACTTTTTAGCTTTTCCGGCCAACGTACAAGAAGAATGTTTTTTAACTTATACAACATGAATGGATTTTTATGATTTCATAGAACATTATTTTCGTGATGCTTCCTTTAAAAATTTTCAAGTTTATTTTTAATCAACTTCTTTTAATTTAATATTTTATGACATGTTAAGAAAGGAAAAATGTTTTTGAAGTAGAAAGGATATTTTCCTCAAGAATGGAGGTCAAGTGTTTTATCAAAATTATTTTCCATATAAGATAATATAGGGTTCTGTTTATATTCCTATTTTTAAATTGATTTTATTATGTTATGATGGAGTTATTTTTATGTTGTTTTTTTATCTTATGATGGCATGATGTTTAAGAATCCCATTTTTATTACATGGGTTATGCTATGATGTATGATTTATGATCTTGTGGAACACATAAGAATAGTATCATTATGATATTGGTGGGACCTAGATCTCCCTCCAATGCATTGGGTAATGATTTATATCTCATGATATAGACATGGCTGGAACGACAGGTTAATCCGGTTTAGTAAAACAGGTCTGAAACGAGGAGTGAACTCGGTTCATAAATGGACTTTGTCCGCTAAGATAGTCTTGGAAATGGGTCTTGACTACTAAGAAATTATTCTCTATGATTATGTGTGTATGCCAAAAAGTTTCATGTTTTAAGTTATGATTATTGGGATTACATTTCACTATTATTATTTACCCCATGTTATGAAATTATGATCTCTTTTTCAGGTTAAGATTTCCAAAATGTTATGTTATTATGAATATGATGTGATTGATATTTATTTTGTTTAACCTTACTGAGCATTTGAGCTCACCCTTTTGTATGTTTTCTTTTCCCCAGGTCAGGAAGAAGGATATTAAGTAAGATATGCCAAAAGGGAATCTAGATATGATAAAATAAAAGGGAGACATTATAGATGATTAATGAACCAATTGTTTATGTTTCCCAGTTTCTAAAGACACTATACCTATACGGTCCTTCTATGGTTTTGATATATGTTTTAATAAGTGTGCTTCAATTCTGAAGTAATAAAAATGTATGTAAATTATGGGTCGTTATACTACTGAACCCTACTCTCTGATAAGTAGGAAGTGGGCCGACTTGGTGAGTCGGTCAACGATCACCCAAATCGAGTCATGACCCCTAGATGTATGTGGAAGTCCTATCATGAAGTCCATGGATATCCCATCCCACTTCCACTCTAGGACCTCCAAAGGCTGAACCAAGCCTATTAGTACCTGATGCTCTGCCTTCACTTGCTAACAAGTGAGGCACTAAGAGACAAACTCTACAACTGATTTCTTCATTTCCGGCCACCAGTACTATCGTCAGAGATCCTCGTACATATTCACCACTCCTAGATGTACCGTTAGAGGGGATGAGTGGAACTCCCTCATCACTTCCTCCCAAAGTGACATTGGTACCATAGTACATCCTCGGAAGTGGATGACGTTCTCCCCACCTTCATAAAATCCTTCATGTGTCTTCCATGTGGATATCTGAGCACGTCAAGCCTTGCAGTCATCATTCTCAAACTACGCCTCCCTAACTCATTGTAGAAGTGGGGGAGTGACTATAAGAGACTGAAGAAAAAATGCTCCATCCTGATCCACAAAGGATATCTGCAAAGAGGCCAGCTGCTTCGTTGCTTCGCCTAGCAGTTGTATACCAAACCTTTTGGTGAGTGCATCTACTACAGCGTTCCCCTTCCGAGGAGTATAGAATATCTTGATGTCATAGTCATAGAGGAATTCAAGCCAACGTCGTTGTCTTATGTTCAAGTCCTTCTAAGAAAAGATATACCTGAGACACTTGTGATCCGAGTAGACTTTAAAACATTCCCCCATCAGATAGTGTTTCCACATCTTCAAGGCGAAGACCACTGATGATAACTCCAGGTCATGGGTAGCGTAGTTTTTCTCATGTTGTCTCAGCTGCCAAGAACCAAATGAGATAACTGCTCGCTCCTGTATCAGCACACATCTGAGCACAGTCCCTAATGCGTCATAGTAGACTATGTACCCTACACCCTCCTCTGGTAGCTTCAAGATGTGGGATGTAACACCCTGAGATTTTATGAAAAATATTCTTTTTAATTTCATTAATGTCTTTTGTTGTACGCTACACCAAAAGGAGCTTGCACGACACACATCCTTGACTTTCCTTGCATTACACGCAATCACGACCTTCCTCGATAGTGTGTGTAGTGCGCAATAACGAGTTTCACTAAACAACGATATGCTATTAAAATATTATTAAATCTAGCTGTTATGATTAGTAATAACCACTTTTTGAAATTTTGTAAATTTTATTTTTCAAAATGGACTTCATTTTTGGATTCGTAATATCGCAATTATCTTAGGGTGAAATTTTGGTACTTTTCAGATAACTTTCATTTTCTGATAAATAGTGAAAATTACTAAATTTTAATTAAAAACAACCATTTTAATTGAAATAATTAATAGTGATAAATTATTAATTTGAGTGGTTTTATATTATATTTAGAATATATTTTTACAATTTAATACAATGTTGGTCATTGGATGTAATTTCACATTTAAACCAGACATAAACAAGTGTCAATTTTTTATAGTTATTATCTCTTAAGAACACGCTATTTGTTTTGACGACGGGAATTAATTTTTAAATTAATTAATGCAACTGATATGTTTTTAATTTGGTAAAATAGACATCATTTTTTAGTTCATAATATCAAATATAGCTTAGGCTTAATTTTTGGTATTTCTCTGGAAACTTTCATTTTTTGATGAATAGTGAAACCACTAAGTGGTAGTTAAAAAAATGAATTTTTCATAAAAATTAATTTTACCGCTTCTGTGAGTGGAATTTCAAAAATCCGAGAGACATGGTTGATGTCAGTAAGTAAAATGTGGTTCAATGAGATGAAAATAATTTTTGGTGAATAGTAACTTTTTACTTTTTTTACCACGATTAAAAGTAAATAGGGTAATTAAGGGTAAAAATGATATTATTATTACCCTAACACATGTCCTAATTCTATTGGATAAGTGTAATTCGACCAAAAACAACCTTAGGAATAAAATATGACCATTTAGGCCCACTTGGATTAGATTAGGACATTTATTATTAATTTATTTAAAGAAGGGTTAAAATAGTTAAAATCAAAGTTTAATAAGTATATAATTTTTAATATAGGGTTATACATAATATAAATTCGACTATAAATATTAATTAGAAAGCTAAAAAGATTTCATACATAATTAAATTTTATTTTTAATTTTTAGACTTTAAATACGTTAGTTTATTTATGACACAAAGATGATGCAGTAATAATCTTATTAATGAAATATTGACATAATTGATGTTATAAATGCCCAAATAAATGTAATTTGAAACCTTTTATGAATTCCACTAATTTTATTGGTTAATATGACATGTTAGTATTAATTTAATTAACTTTTTTAGAACTAATAATTCTGTTATGATTTTTACAAAAATAAATTACTAAATAGTGTCAAAATTGACATAAAATAGTTTTTAAAACAAATATTATATTATTAATTGTTATTTTATTCCTAAAAATATAAGGTTCGGCCAAATGACTTAGATACGGTTATATATATTAATAATAAACAAATTGGGGTTCGTTTGGCTTGTAATATTAAGTTTATTAACCTTATAGTGTAAGAACACAAAAAGACACGGTAAAAGTAAAATTATCTAACTTAAAGTTAAATATAAATTATAAGGTTAAAATAGGAACCTAAACTTGTCTAAATTCTATTGGATGAAATTATTTCGACCCATCCCCACCTTAGCTTCGAAATATATCAATTTTGAGCTATTTAAAACCGAATTTGGCTTTATAATAAAATAATATTTTTAGTTATTCCAAAGGTTCCCCTCTCCTCCCTTATAAAAGGGCACCACCTCCCTCTCTTCCTCACACCACTCTGAGCCTTCAATCTCGGCCAACCCCTGCCAAATTCCCTTCTCCAATTCCATAGCTACATCCTAGAGGTTTCGGTCTTCCTCAAAGACCAATTTTAGTACCCTAAAAGGAGATCTCAAAGATGCGCTTCAAATAAGAGGAGGTTCGGACACTTACGAAGCAAATCAGACCTAAGGTAAGGGAAATATCACAATCTCATTTTTATCTGAGATTGTTTATACTTTGGAATTTTCTGGGGTGTATTTTATCATCCACATACATGTTTCCTCAATATGTAATATTATTTCCATCCACCTACAATTGTTTAAATCCAATTTTACCATTCAATAAGTTTTTAGTAAAAGATATGAAAGGAATCTTTGGTCGTTTTTCGTACGAGTTACTTTTTGACTTTTTCGACAAAAGTACGAGAAGAATGTTTTTTTTAACTTATACGGAATTAATGGATTTTTAAAACATTATTTCCAAGAAGCTTCATTTACTTGTTTTCAAGTATATTTTTAATCAACTTCCTTTAGTTTAGAATTGTATGACATGTTAAGAAAGGAAAAGTGTTTTTGAAGTAGAAAGGATATTTTCCTCAAGAATGGAGTTGAAGTGTTTTATCAAAATTATTTTCCATATAAGATAATAAAGGGTTATGTTTTTATCCCTATTATTACATTGATTATATTATGTTGTGATGGAATTATTTTTATGAATTCCTTTATCTTATATGAATTGTTTTATGATGTCACGATCTTTAAGAATCACATTTTTATTACATGGGTTATGCTATGATGTATGGTTAATGATTTTGTGGCACACATAATAATGGTATCATTATGAGATGGGTGGGACCTATATCTATCTCCAATGCATTGGGTAATGATTTTATATCTCATGAGATAGACATTGCTGGAACGGCAGGTTATACCGGTTCAGTGAAACAGGACTGAAACGAGGAGTGAACTCGGTTCAGAAATGGCCTTTGTCCACTAAGATAGTCTTCGAAATGAGTCTTGACTAATAAGAAATGATTCTCAATGATTATGTGTGTATTCCACAAAGTCTCATGTTTTAAGTTATGATTATTGGGATTACATTTCACTACTATGATTTATCCCATGTTATGAAATTATGATTTCTTTTGCAGGTTAAGATTTCCAAAAGTTATGTTCTTATGTATATGATGTGATTGATCTTTCTTTTTTTACCCTTACTGAGCATTTGATCTCACCCCCTTTTATGTTTTCTTTTCCCTAGGATATAAATAAAGGTTTTAGGAAAATAAATGAAGATATTTATGAGAGATGTTGAAGATCTTTCACCAGAATTAGAAGATTATATTTTGAGTTTCCAAAGACACTAAACTATTACGGTCCTTGTGTGTGTGTGTTTTTGTTATATACTAAGTATTCCGCAAAATTAATGTAATGTCCATGTACGTCAAGCTTTGGGTCTCTACAGCTGGTATCAGAGGAAAGGTTTAGTCAACCTTTGGAAACTAGGATGCAAAAATGTTAGTGAGATTCCTAGATATATTTCTAAGGTATGTCTAGGGATGTCCCTACGGATAAGTATACGTATAGGATATAGTCCTAGAACTATGGTAACGATATTAGAATTTAACATAAGTTGTTAGATATTGAGGGTACTCCCCGTTTACGATGTTGTTTCCCTAGCATGATTTTTTCCTCTCACACTATTCTTTTTGGGTTTTAGAAAATGTCTGGAAATAGGAAGATTCATGATAATGGAGGATATGACGGACAATGGAATGATATTATTCATGAGAAACCAAATGAAACAGGAATTGTAAGTCCAAAAATCATTATTATGCCTAATCAGCAATCTCATAATATGATCAATAATCTCAACTTTGGTAAGTTTCCCGACTCAAATAATAAGAGAAAGACGGAGTTTCATGATGATCATAGCGGAACGAAAGTTCAATTTCCCTCATGTAAATCATGTGGGAAGAGGCATCGGGGAGATTGTTTCAAAGGAACTAGAAGATGCTTTGGGTGTGGAAAAGAAGGACACAAAGCCAGTAAGTGCAAAGGAAAATGTTCAGTTAACACCAGGGATGAGGATAATGGTATTGCTATGACATCAACAATGGTTAAATATTTTAAATGTGGAATGTACGGGCATTATGCAAACCAATGCCCTAAGGGAAAGTCTCATGAAGAGAATCAGTATGGTCATATGGGTAGTATTTATGTTGATGATGATTAAGAGACTACAAATGATATGTGAGATGAAAGAATCGTTGAAGCTCGGTCAATAGTTTAAGAAGGTAGTGGAATGATTACATTTTTATCAAGTGTAATGTTGTATAAGTAATCTCATGGTACTATGGAATAAAGATACATCTAAGGATTGTTACACTTTTGACTTTCCTATGTTCTGAAAGTGTATAATTAATGGTATTACTAACCATGAAAGGTTATTCAGATATTTTTGGAAAATAGATGATATGCGCATAATGAAGGGATGAGGAGAAAATTAAATGTTTGATAGTATTCATGAGCTCATGACTGATATAAGGAGAAGGTTATATCATGATTTGAGTATATAGAATTTGGAGGATTTTGGTATGTGGAAAGAGTTAACTTTTAACAGCATTCATGTTTTCACTAAGGTTCAATGGGTATTCATTCTTCAAGAGAATACATGATTAAGGTACTCACATGTTTGTAATTTGACCAACAAGATATATCTTATGATATATGGGGATAAATTATGGCATTCAAATTATTGTTATGTGACATTTCAAGTAATCATTATTTTATACTATGAGCTTGGACCGAAGTATTTTAGATAAGCCTAAAGATTAGAATGGATTATGTTGGACATAAGTTAGTATTTTTCGATATTATTGATGGGATGTTATAGTAATATAGTTTTAGAAAAAGGAAAACCTGCAGGACTAGTGAAAGCCCATCGCGTCGGACAAGGCTGTGGGAATCGAACCCATAACCGAAGTGCGACTGGCCTTTATCGCCTACCACTGGCCTACAGGAAGTCCCTGTTTAGTAGAAACTAGTTTTATTATATTAAGAAGTATAATATAAGAAGTATAAGTCCATTTTAGGAACCATATATGATTAATCTCACTATAGATGGACTTACGTATTTTTTGATAACTTTTCTAAGCTTTTGTTTGAGACAGATGGAATGACCCGTCATTCTATCACATGATCTGCTAACACATCACAAATGACAAATTCCACTTTATTTCTTTAAGATATGAAGTGGAAATTGTCCAAAGAATGACTAACAGTGAGACTACACCAAAATCACGAAAGTATTTCTTCTAATTCCAATTTCATCAACTTTAGGGGAAATGATCTTGAAAACCAAAAATGTTGTTCTAGTGCTCTTATATCTGATGAATCATATAGTACCTTAGATCGTCAAAAATTTATGGCTTTGTGATTGCTGGCTTTTCTATATCCATGTTCTCTACCACTCTCTATCAGAACATGATGATTAGATTTCTCTTCCATATCCATATTTTCACCTATGTGGAAACCCAGTGATTAGATTATTTGGGTAACCGTTACGTTTCATACTTTTGATTTTAAAGATTGGTTTTGGTATTCCTTTTTACAGTGTGGGTTTATATTAAGGAAACTTTAGAGTAGTAAACCATTTATAACCCGGACGAATTTCGAGGGTGAAATTCATTTTAAGGGGGGTAGAATGTAACACCCCGAGATTTTATGAAAAATATTCTTTTTAATTTCATTAATGTCTTGTGTTGTACACTACACCAAAAGAAGCTTGCACAACATGCATCCTTGACTTGCCTTGCATTACACGCAATCGCGACCTTACTTGATAGCGTGTGTAGTACGCAATACCGAGTTTCACTAAACAACGATATGCTATTAAAATATTATTAAAACTAGCTGTTATGAATAGTAATAACCACTTTTTGAAATTTTGTAAATTTTATTTTCCAAAATGGACTTCATTTTTTGATTCGGAATATCGAAATTAGCTTAGGGTGAAATTTTGGTACTTTTCAGATAACTTTCGTTTTCTGATGAATAGTGAAAATTACTAAATTTTAATTAAAAACAACCTTTTTAATTGAAATAATTAATAGTGATAAATTATTAATTTTAGTGGTTTTAAAGTATATTTAGAATATATTTTTACAATTTATTACAATGTTGGTCATTGGATGTAATTTCACATTTAAACCAGACATAAACAAGGGTAAATCTTTTGATAGTTATTATCTCTTAAGAACACGCTATTTGTTTTGACGATGGAAATTAATTTTTAAATTATTTAATGCAACTGATATGTTTTTAATTTGGTAAAATAGAAATCATTTTTTAGTTCATAATATCAAATATATCTTAGGCTTATTTTTTGGTATTTTTCTAGAAACTTTCATTTTTTGATGAATAGTGAAACCACTAAGTGGTAGTTAAAAAAATGAATTTTTCATAAAAATTGATTTTACCGCTTCTGCGAGTGGAATTTCAAAAATCCGAGAGACACGGTTGATGTCAGTAAGTAAAATGTGGTTCAATGAGATGAAAATAATTTTTGATGAATAGTAACTTTTTACTTTTTTTACCATGGTTAAAAGTAAATAGGGTAATTAAGGGTAAAAATGATATTATTATTACCCTAACACATGTCCTAATTCTATTGGATAAGTGTAATTAGACCGAAAACAACCTTAGGAATAAAATATGACCATTTAGGCCCACTTGGGTTAGATTAGGACATTTATTATTAATTTATTTAAAGAAGGGTTAAAATAGTTAAAATCAAAGTTTAATAAGTATATCATTTTTAATATAGGGTTATACATAAGATAAATTTGAATATAAATATTAATTAGAAAGATAAAAATATTTTCTACATAATTATATTTTATCTGTAATTTTTAGACTTTAAATATGTTAGTTTATTTATGACACAAAGATGATGCAGTAATTATCTTATTAATGAAATATTGACATAATTGATGTTATAAATACCCAAATAAATGTAATTTGAGACTTTTTATGAATTCCACTAATTTTATAGGTTAATATGACATGTTAGTATGGATTTAATTAACTTTTTTCGAACTAATCATTCTGTTATGTTTTTTACAAAAAAACAATTACTAAATAGTGTCAAAATTGACATAAAATAGTTATTAAAACAAATATTATATTATTAATTGTTATTTTATTCCTAAAAATCTAAGGTTCGTCCAAATGACTTAGATAAGGTTATATATATTAATAATAAACAACTTGGGGTTCGTTTGGCTTTTTATAGTAAGTTTATTAACCTTATAGTGTAAGAACACCAAAAGACACGGTAAAAGTAAAATTATCTAACTTAAAGTAAAATATAAATGATAAGGTTAAAATAGGAACCTAAACTTGTCTAAATTCTATTGGATGAGAGGATTATGATCCCTCCCCACCTTAGCTTCGAAATAAATCAATTTGGAGATTTTTAAAACCGAATTTGGCTTTATAATAAAATAATATGTTTAGTTATTCCAAAGGTGTCTCTCTCCTACCTTATAAAAGGGAACCTCCTCCCTCTCTTCCTCACACCACTTTGAGCCTTCAAGCTCAGCCAACCCCTGACCAATTCTCTTCTCCATTTCCATAGCTACATCCTAGAGGTTCTGGTCTTCCTCAATAACCAATTTTTGTACCCTAAAAGGAGATCTCAAAGAGGCGCTTCAAAGAAGAGGAGGTTCAGACACTTATGAAGAAAATCGGACCTAAGGTAAGGGAAATATCACAATCTCATTTTTATCCAAGATTGTTTATACTTTGGAATTTACTGGGGTGTATTTTATCATCCACATCCATGTTTCCTCAATATGTAATATTATTTCCATCCACCTACAATTTATTAAATCCAATTTTACCCATTAGTGAGTTTTTAGTAAAAGATATGAAAGGAATCTTTGGTTGTTTTTCGTACGAGTTACTTTTTGACTTTTCTGACAAAAGTAAGAGAAGAATGTTTTTTAACCTATACGGCATGAATGGATTTTTATAACATTATTTCCAAGAATATTCCTTTACAAGTTTTCAAATATATTTTTAATCAACTTCTTTTAGTTTATAATTGTATGACATGTTATGAAATGAAAAGTGTTTTTGAAGTAGAAAAGATATTTTCCTCAAGAATGGAGTTCAAGTGTTTTATCAAAATTATTTTCCATCTAAGATAATAAAGGGTTCTATTTTTATCCCTATTATTACTTTGATTTGATTATGTTGTGGTGGAATTATTTTTATGAATTCCTTTATCATATATGAATTTTTTTATGATGTCACGATGTTTAAGAATCCCATTTTTATTACATGGGTTATGCTATGATGTATGGTTTTTGATTTTGTGGCACACATAAGAATTGTATCATTATGAGATGGGTGGGACCTATATATCCCTCTAATGTATTGGGTAAAGATTTTATATCTCATGAGATAGACATGGCTGGAACGGCAGGTTATACCGGTTCAGTGAAACAGGACTGAAACGAGGAGTGAACTCGGTTCAGAAATGGACTTTGTCCACTAAGATAGTCTTGGCAATGAGTCTTGACTAATAAGAAATGATTATCAATGATTATGTGTGTATGACACAAAGTTTCATGTTTTAAGTTATGATTATTGGGATTACATTTCACTATTATGATTTATCCCATGTTATGAAATTATGATTTTTTTTGCAGGTTAAGATTTCCAAAAGTTATGTTCTTATGTATATGATGTGATTGATATTTCTTTTGTTTACCCTTACTGAGCATTTGAGCTCACCCCCTTTTATGTTTTCTTTTCCCCAGGATATAAAGAACGGGTTTAGGTAAAAAAAGAAAGATCTTTATGGGAGATGTTGAAGATATTTCACCACGATTAGAAGATTATATTCCGAGTTTCCAAAGACACTAAACTATTACGGTCCTTGTGTGTGTGTGTTTTTGTTATGTACTAAGTATTCTGCAAAATTAATGTAATGTCCATATACGTCAAGCTTTGGGTCTCTACAGGGGAACTACTCATCCTCTACCTCAGCTCCTGAAAACTCCGCTGGCATCTCTCTGACCAAACGAAGGGTTCCCCTTCTTCGTCAATGCTGATAAAGGTGCTGAAACTCTGTAGAAATCTGGCACAAACCTCCAGTAGTATCCAGCCAAACCCAGGAAACTCCATACCTCCGTCACACTCCGAGGTGGATCCCAAGAATGTATCGCCTCAATCTTCACTGGATCTACTACAACTTCATCCTCCGATATTACATGTCCCAAAAAGTGGACCTATCAGATCCAAAAATGGCACTTCAAGAGCTTACCATATAGCTGGTGCTCTTGGAGTGTGTCTAGTACTACCTGCAAATGATAGGCATACTCCTCCTCAGTATCTGAGTAGATAATAATGTCATCGATGGAGACTACTACAAAGCGATCAAGGTATGGCTGAAAGATCCCGTTCATGAGTCCCATGAACACTGTTGGAGTGTTTGTTACACCGAATAGCATAACCAAGAACTCGTAATGGTCATACCGACATCTAAAAGTTGTCTTCTTCACATCCTCATATCGTACTCTAAGCTGATGATAACCTGATCTGAGGTCTATCTTTGAGAACCACTGTGCTCCCTTCATATGATCAAAGAGGTCGTCAATCCTTGGAAGTCGGTACTTGTTATTAACGGTCACCTGGTTCAGGCACCAACAGTCAACACAAAGTCTCAAGATCCCATCCTCCTTCTTGGAGAACAAAATCGGGGCTACCCAAGGAGAAACATTGGGCTGAATGAACCCTTTTCCCTGTAAGTCCTCCAGCTGTACCCGCAGCTCATGAAGCTCTGCGGGAGCCATCTGATATGCAAGTGTATATATCAGTGTTACCCCGGGGTACAAGTCAATGTAAAAGTAAACCTCTCTAGGAAGAGTTAGACCCAGAACATCATCTAGGAATACATCCATGTAATGGTCCACCACTATAGGATAACTCGGAATCTCGACATCAACTACTCCAAGGGTAAGGCGAGCCAACTGATGAGTGATCGGCTACACTCTCTTCTGGGTCAGTCCATCATGTGCTACAAAGGATCCCTTCTCACAAGTGAAGGTAAACCTGGTCTCATCCGTGCGAACACACCACACTTTGCTCCTAATACAGTCAATTTGAGCATGGACTGTAGATAACCAGTCCATACCAAATATGACATCATAAGGCCTCGACACCGCTACTAGGAGATCCCAACTGAAGATCTCACCTCCTAAAGTAAGCTCGCACTGTCGGAACTAGTGTTTGATCATCAAATCCACTCCCATTGAAGTCTCTAAATCTAAGGATCGATCTAATTAGTCCATCGGAATCTTCATGCTCTGAATGAGGGTAGTGGCAATAAAAGAATGACTGGAACCTATGTCTATAAGTACTGTAGCTATGGTGGAGTAGACATAGATCATACCTAGTATCATCTCAAGAGTGTCGTGATCATAGGCCTCAGTTTCTTAGAGCTGAGCTCACCCCTATCCTCCTACTCCTTGTGGTCGGGGTAGACCACCTGGTGGTGTTGCCGGTAACATCTCGAATCGTTGCCCACCGCCACCTGCATGTCCAGCTCCTCTTCCACATCCGCATGCTCCCTGCGAACCTCTATCTCAGCCTGGGCGGTCCTTTGACCGTATGTTGATCATCTGTATGGCAGGTTGGATAGTCATGATCCATGTGACCTTGCCCGCCACATGTGTAACACTGTCCACTCCTAGCATTATTGGTTCTGCCTTGGGTGCCCCACATAAACGACCTTGAATCCTGGGGTCTCCCACCTATAGGTCTGGTCCTCTTGGACCTCTGCATCATCTGTCTGCTGCCAGCTGCAGAAGACTTCACTACGTGATGACTAGTGGTGGGTCTCGATGTTGGTGACTGCTTAGCAAGGAAACTCTCCACTAAGAGGGCTCTCTCTAACACCACCGCCTACGTTAGTATGCTAAGAGAAATCATTGAAGCCCGGATCTCCCATATGAGTCCCTTCTCAAAGGTCTGGGCCCTGAAGAATGGATCCTGCACCATATAATTGGAGTAGAGTGAGAGCTCAGTGAACCTCGCTGAGTACTGAGCCACAGTCATGTTTCCCTGCTGCAGATGAATTATCTCCTGTATGCGCACTGCACGAAGAGTCGCTGGAACAAACTCTGCCCAAAACAGGCTCTCAAAGTCTGCCTAGAGAATCGTCACCTCGTCATGATTTTGGAGCTTCAAGGTCCACCATCTGCCTGCTACTGCCTGTATAAGGCTAGAGGCAAAGATCACCATGAGATCAGCTGGTGTCCCTACCAGCTGAAAGACTCCCACCACAACCTCTAACTAATCCTCAACCGCCTGTGGGTCCATCTCTCCCCTAATCGTGGGTGGCCTCTGGCGTTGGAACTCATGCAACGCGCTCAAATAGCGTGTACCCTCTGATGCTGGGGCTGGTGGCATCGGTGACCCAACAGGTATTGGTACTGTTGGTGCCTCCGCTGGTGCCTCTTTTAGAAAAGGTCCCTACACCGAGGCATATTTTCTCGGTGGGTAATTAGTGCGTACTAAAACGGAACCCTTGCTGGCTATCTGCATGGAGGCATCCTAAAAAGAAACAGGTGCACCATGGTCAAAACGTTATAGCTGGTAAGCTGACTCAAATAGATCACAAAGAAAACTCTTCAAAACACACACGCAATCAGTATTTGTGTGCACTGAGACAGAAATCAGAAGTCAGGGTCCTGGGGTATGGATATATCGGCCGCCGCACCAAAAATGGATTCCCAAAACTAATAACCACACTCACTACACTTAACACTATTTTCATTAAAAAGAAAGATTAGAATCATATGTTCTACAGTAGAAACGACTCCTCTGATACCAATTTGTCACGACCCGTCCCCCAGGGCCCATGCCATGACTACCCCAAGCCCGTCTTCCAAAGGCTAGGGGTTGTCGACTAGCACCGAAGGAGTATTCCTGATAGCTAGGAAGGAATTGACTTTATAACCTATAAACACACGCAACCAAGCACATAGTAAGATACAAACTAAAGTAAACTGAATACTAAACCGAGTGAGTAAAGTATGTAAAATGGGCTAGAATACAAGCCCAGTAGGAAAGTACAAGAAACTGAAAGTACAAGTAAACTGGAACTTCTCCTGTGATCACCCACCAAGTATCCTAACTGAAGGGTAGGTACAGATCTCGAACGGTCTACTCTATGGTATGCCTTGTCTAAGGTCCACCTCTGAGCTACCTCTAGTCCTAGTACTCTCATCCTCAGTCAATAGTGTCTATCGTCTACAATAAAAACAACGAGGTGCTGGAATAGACCGTGTAGGGGTGAGTATAATGATACTCAGTAGGGACCCCGAGACCCTCAAGACCTCACAAAATCCACAAAGGATATACCACAAAGCATGAAATCAACTAACAACCCAACTTAGGTATATGCCCATATATATACCTAAGTTATCCAGTATACCCATCTCAATCATGAGGAAATACAGAGTCCAACTCAAAACACCAAATCTCAAATGTTCCACAAATGAAGGAATACCAAGAAGGTAAGTACCACATAGGTACTCTAAACAGGAGAATAACACAAAGGTATTGACTTGGCTCACACTAGGTATAACTTAAGTAAAAAAGTACAAATGATTAGTCATAAAGTTAGATCATCTTATTTTATCAAGAGGCTCTACTGAAGACCCACACAGGATCGCTGAGTGCTGACCTACATAGGATCGCTAGGTGCTGACCCACACAAGATCAATCGTTGCTGACCCACATATGATCGCTCGATGCTGACCCACACAGGATCGCTTGGTGTTGACCCACACATGATCGCTAGGTGCTGACCCACACTAGATCACTCGGTGTTGACCCACACAAGATCTCTTGGTGTTGACCGACACAGGATCACTTGGTACTAACCCAGACAGGATCACCCAGTGCTGACCTGCACAGGATCGCTCTGTGATGACCCACACAGGATCACTATTCATTCTTCACCTCACAACCAGCTACTGGGTTCCCACACTAATCTTACTCGTCTCCATGAGGGTACTCTCCTCAATCCATTGTTTGATACTCCAACTACCATGAATTACCATGAATATGTAAACTAAGGGACTTCCACGTCATAGGAGTCTCAATGAAATAGACGATACGTCAATCGGACGTCTCTTCTGTAAGTTATTAGCCTTTTAGTCTTGAGGGCCTGGTTGGATTCGTGATCGATCCAACCCAACTATATCCCAAAATTATCCAAATCTCATGTGGGGTATACCGAAGGAACCTTCCTGCTATAGGGTTTTATCGCCATAGACAGTTCACCAAATGGATGTTTGGTGACAATGTTATGGCTGAAAGAGCGTAAATGGGTCAAAGTGGGCCAGGGTCCGGTCCGACCCGTTCGGACCGACCCGGACCATTGGGTTCGGATTGGCCCCCACTGGGTGGCCTGGCCTGGACAGAATAGGGAGGCGCGGAGGCCGCAGGGTCGGTGAAGGCCACGGGAGCCACAGGGGTTGCGATGGTCGCGGGGCGGCGGAGGTAGCGGAGGCTGTGAAGATCGTGGGGTGGCAGAGGCCGCGGAGACCGCAGGGCGAAGGAGACCGTGGGGCAGCGGAGGCCGCAGAGGCCGAGGGGTGGAGGAGGGCATGGGGCGGTGGAGGCCATGTAGACCACGAAGGCTATGGAGGCCGCGGGGTAGTGGAGTCTGCGGGGGCGGCGCAAGGCGGCGCAGAGGCCATGGGGCAACAGTCCTCCACGGCTGGCCGGATGGCAAGCCATTTTCTTTACGCAGTGTGGTCACACGTCGTGCCTTCACCGGCGACCGGTTTGGCTAGCCGCTCTTCATTGTTCATCATGGCACAAATCAGTCTTATTCCATCGAGAAGAACACGCCAATAATGAATAATGACGTAGGGGTCGGGCCATGATTGTTTGGCCCTCACCCTCCTCATTAGAGCGGTATTAAGCCGCTCAACAAAAACCTTGAATGAAGAATGTCAAACTCTACAACCCCCGGCAAAGATTATTCCCATACCCGTAAAAAAATAAATCATCCATGGATCAACTAGTTAGATATTTGATCCACATTCTTTTTTTAGAAGGGAGGATCATTGGAATCCATAATCACACATAATAAAAACTCTATCTTGGAGATTTGTTGAAGGAGGTCGCAAGGAAGGAGATGATGTCTTTGGGGATAGATGGACATTGGTGACATCATGATTTCCTCAATCATTGGTTTGTTTCCGTTGAAGACGTTCCTCATTGGTGAGAGTGTTGTTCATTTGGGAGTACGTTCTTCATTGGAGAACACATTCTTTGTTGGAGAGAATAATCCTCCAAAAATTTTCCTCTCCCAATTCAACCAAAATGTGAAATAGCCAACTTGTTTATTTATGTTTATCAAAATTAATTAAGTTAGGACAACAAATTTGGAATAATTAATGTACTGAGTTGGCACCATTAATTTTCTCATTTAATTGGCCCAATTAAATGGTTTTGTGTTGGCATAATTAAAGTTGGAGGAGTTGAGATGTTTTCTCTCATTAAAGGGGTTCGTGTGGTCCCCGCCTCTAAATTCAAAATGGGGGTTAGTTCAGGTGGTCCCTACCATGATAACCCATGTTGAGGGGTTTCTAAAATAAAAATGTTAGACATTTTTATTTTATTTAATTATTTGATGAAAATCAAAAAAATTATCTTTCACTCTCGACCCACTACTGTCAATGTGATGGTCTCTTTAAGCGAATATCAGCGCTGTGAGTTCAACGGTGCCCTCGGATTTCAATTTCATGCATCGGTTTAAAATTTACAAAAACCTGTCGCACATTTACTAAATGTACCCAAAAAAAGTTCAGAACTTCATTCTGAGCACACCGGGCCTCAGAATAACGCACTGTAAATTTTTTCGGACTCATTAAATTCCCATATAATTAAAAAAATTACATGTAATTTCTCGGTATTTACACCCAACTACACTAAAAATTTAGTACTTATTTATCAATGAACTTACATTATAAAAACCATTATACTTTTTTTGAAAATTTTATTATTCCTATTAGTATGTACAATTTTAATTTCTTGGTTATGATGGTTACATTTAAATAACTATATTTATATCTTTGTTTATTTAAACATGATGTTGTGTGTAAAGAAAACCATCAAAAAGATAAAATTTATTTAGAGAGAAATATATCATAAAGTCTTGAGGTGTTACATTCTTCCCCCCTTATAAGAATTTATCCTTT
Organism: Viscum album; assembly: GCA_963277665.1. Lineage (NCBI taxonomy): Eukaryota > Viridiplantae > Streptophyta > Magnoliopsida > Santalales > Viscaceae > Viscum > Viscum album. The sequence continues at coordinate 829,333,895 of OY728159.1, read as the reverse complement.
TAAATTTTTACACTCTAATATAACAATTGAGGATATTAATTCCTTGTTACATCCTAAGGTTCCCAAAATGATTCCCCTAACTTATGCTTTCAACACAATCCTTTGACCCGGTGAGTGGTATTTTTTTATAGTACATTTTCTCTATATTAAAGAATATCCACTGGTTGTACCTTATAACAGAGATCTTGTTCCAGTATTATTCCCTCTAGGTTTAGTATATGTTATGTATCAGTTATGTAATTCCTTAATAGAGATACATTGAACACATTTTTAACTTGAAATACATTCATTGGAAGTTATGAATGATAAGATAACATCCAGATATGGTCAATAATTTCAATGGGATTGATATATATAGGGATTATCATTCCCTTATTTTTAAATCTAATAACCTTATTCTAATGATACATTCATAGGAATATCTTATCACCAACTTATAACCCTATATCTTGAAAAAAAAATTGATACATCTTTTTTGTCATCTTTGAGCTGCCCATATGCGCATCTGAATGGATCTAAACTTCTATATCATCTACTCATCTAGCTCAGGTTACAGTAGATTTATTTCTCCAAAATTACCCCACCATACAAAATTTATACACTTCCTTACATATAGGGCTTCATAAGGGTACATTTGAATTCTTGATAGAAATCTATTTTTGTAAGAAAATTTCCCCAATCGAATATAATGATCTCAACCATATTTTAAGTCCATTGAGAACGATATCAATATGCATTCTAGAGTTTTAATGGTCCTATCAAATTGATCATCTGTATGAGGATGATATGTAGTAATAAAACTCAACTCTATAACCAAATATTATAAAATACCTATCCATAAATTTGAGGTAAACTGCATATCCTGATCATATGATATAGGATGTTTTACTCCATGAAAACTAACCATATTTTTAATTTATATCCTAGAAATATGTTAAAGATAGAAATAATATATAATTTAAATAAAGTGTTCCTACTTCATAAGGTGATCGACTATATCCAAAATAGTATTATGGGCATCAAATGTTTTGGGGGTCTGATAACAAAATCCATGGTGATGTTCTTCCATTTTCAATCTATTATGGGTAATGGTTGTGACGTCCTCTTAAACTTCTATCTCCCTTCCTTAACATGATGACATACCAAGAACCATGATACATACTCTGCAATATCACTCTTCATTTTTCACCTTATAAATTATATTACAATTATTTATACATCTTTTCACTTCTAGGTTAAATATAGAATGATGAACTATGAGATTCATACAACCTCTCCTTCTTTAGATATGGTATTGATGGGACACATACTCGGTTCATAAACCTTATTATTCCAAAAAAATATTTGTTGAATTCAGGAACATTTATCTCCTTCCTCTATAGTTCCACAACCTCCTTGTTTTCCTCTTTAATCCTCAAACAGATGGAAGGGTGAACATTTATCTAAGAAATATATTATGCTTCCCCCTTCCTCATGATTTCACAATCCAGTTTTTTAAATACATTAATATTGGATCTCTTTTAACCCATATCATGGAAACATTATCCTATAATTTTTCAAATAGATTATCAACCACCTTTTTCACTTTCCTAGGGTAGTAATTAATTTAGTAAAAATAATATTTAGTTAACTCCATTCATCTCCTTTGGAAGATACTCAGCTCCTTATGTAGATATATATACTTAGAAATCTTATGATTGATATATATATAACACATTTCACAATAAAGACAACGCCTCTCTAGTTTAAATGAAAAAATTACCACGACCATCTCCAAATCATAACATGGGTAATTTTTATCATGAAATATAAATTTTCACAGGGAATAATCTATCACCATATCATTTTGAAGGATGAATCGTCTCATTACCTTCATCATTGCATCACTAATGATTATAAAACATTATCCACTATAGGGTAGTCTAAGTACAATTTTACTGGTTAAACTACTTTTTATCTTATTGAAATTTTCATCACATTCATCTTTCCAATAGAACATGGCTCCATTATGATCCAACATAGTTATTGGATTAGGTATCCTTGATAAATCTATCCATAATAATCTTTAGTATTCATCCAACCTAAGAAAACTATGGATCATGTTTACTATATTTGGTCTGGGCCAATGCTCAATAAATTTTTTCTTTGAAGGATCCATTAATAAATCCTCACTTGAGATTATATGATCCAATAATGAAAATTTCTATATACAAAATTCACACATGTTAAATTTAAGATACACTTTCCCCTTACTTAGGGTTTATATCACAATCATCAAATTTTCATCATGCTCTTACTTTTTCTGTGAATAAATAAGAATAAAATCTATAAAGACTACAATGAAATGATAGAGTTAATCTCTAAAGACACCATTAATTAAATCCATGATGATAAAAACAAAATGGTTAAGTCCAAATAGAATTTCTATATATTCAAAATGACCATACCTCATATGGAGGTCTATCTTGGGTATATCATCCTTAACTCTCAATTTATGATATTCAAAATAAATGTTAATCTAGGAAAAGTATTGAGCTTCTCATAATTGATCAAATAAATTATAAATACATGGTATAGGATACTTTTTATTGATATTGATCTTATTATGTTCTAAATAATCATGGAAAATATTTATTAACATAGTTTTCTTCTAAAAAATAGTAGTTGAACCCCAAGGTGGTACACTAGGGTGTATGAATCCCTAATCAAGATTATCTTAGAGATAATTATTTAATTACTACACCATAATTGGTTCATTCTATATGGATTCTTTGAAATAGATATATCACTAAGTATAAGTTCTATTGAAAACTTAACATCATGATTTGGAGTTAGGAAAGAAAATTATTCTAGAAATACATCAATAAACTCCCATATAATCATCATATCCTCAATGTTGGATTTTTCCCTAACCATATGAGATAAATTCCTTTTATGGAAATGAATTAAAACCAACAAGATAAAAAACATGACTTGAACTTCAAATGGAAATAAAATTTGATCAAGGTATGTGTTTGAGCTCTACTACATATTAAATCAATGATTGGAAATTACATTTGATTAAGGTGTCTATTTGAGGTCTACCACATATCAAATCAATTTAGAGAATTATTTATAAATTTTGTTGATGTCGAGGAACCCCAGTCACTATTTTTAAGGTCAAGAAGTCCCAAAATCCATATAAAACTGAGTTTTTAGTTGGGATACCAATATTTTTAATATTCTATAGTATTTCACCTTCGTTTAAGAGAGTCTTCTTGTCCTTTTTTAGTGTAAATTTAATTTATTCATAGGTATTACATTCATATAGATACAATGTTTTTAAGTTTTATCATTTCTCATATTGTAATTTTATTTAAAAATAAATATTTTCATATTTTATTATATTTACTTTTATTAAATGAATTATAAAAATACATATTTAAATATATTTACATAAAAATATATTATAAAAAATATATAAACCAAATAAAAAATATTTTTTTTATTCTTTATATTTAAAATAAAAAATTATCCATTTTATTTACAATAAAAAAATGCATTAATATGTATTTATATACCCATAAAAGTAATGTTTATATATAAACCTGAGTGTGTTAATAGAAAAACATATTTATATGTATATTCTAATATATGTAAATATATATATATATGTGGTTATGTGATAAATATAAATGTATATTTATGTGTGTAAATGTGTGTGTGTGTCAATATTATATATATACATCATATATAAATATATTTTTATAGATATATCATTGTAATTAAATATAGTATATCAAGGTATTTATAGTAAATATTTATAAATAAATTAAAAAAATATCAAAATACACAATTACATGTAAATATATATAAGAATATATTTAAATATATAGAACTATAAATATATATCTCAATATATAAAAATATTTAGAAATGAATTTAAAAATAATTATATAAATATCATGGAATTAATTATTATCTATTTTATTTAACATAAAATATAATCATTTTTTATAAATTATAAAAAAATATGAATATATATATTTATAAAAATGTATATACAATTATTTATATATACATATGTGTGTGTATTAATAAACATATATAAATATATATTCTAATATATATATAAATGAATATTAAAATATAATATATTCAAATAAATATAATTATATATATATATATATAAATTCTAAATATATATTAATAAATATAAATAACAACCTTTTCGGAAAGATAATGGGAATTGACACGCATAAGTGAGGTCAAAGGATCATGTTCAGGCATCAGAAGGAATTTGGGGGATCATTAAATAACTGAAAAAGGGGGCAGTTTGTGATCTCTAAGGCAGTTTGGGGGTTTGTGATGGTGGTTGGGGAGTGGAAAACATTATGGGGGTTTTGATTACTAATAAATGGGTGTTGTGGTGCTTGAAAAAAATAATTTTCTTAAAATTTATTGTCAGTAGTAAAAAAATTTCATATAAAGGGTGGCTTTATGAGTGATTTTTTAGCATTGTTCAATCCATCCTTTATCAGCACAAAAAAATGACTTATAAAGGAACTCTTTTTCATAACTTTTTGAGAGTACTGATAAAAATCAGATTTTAAAATCACTCATAATAAAATAATTTAGTTAGTGTTGATAAAACCTATTTTTAGAGTTGTTAATGGGTGGATCTGTAGTAGTGATATTTAATCATAAATCATGGAATAAGGATTTCTCATAACAAAAAAAATCAAAAGTGTGTAGAATAAAAAATAATCAATCAAACGGAATAATAACACATCATAAGCATAAGACATAAGCTTTTCACATTCACATAAGTATAGAAAATCATTTCCATAATCAAATATCATTGACAAGACTATCATTGTGGATTGGGTTTACTTACTATTCCATCATATCCTTATTCAAGGTTAACTCATAATATTTTCATAGTGGATGGATTTCCTTACTAGAAGGGGTTCACTCTCCATTATATTTGTAATAATATCATGAGATATCCATCATTACCCAATGCATTAGAGAGAAAAATGGTAATCCCACCCATAAAATATTTATAATCTTTTCATATTTTGTTTAAATATCATAAAACATTCATCATATCATCATATCATAAACCATGTAAAGGTAAAAGATTTCACAAACATTTTATCATTTCATAACCAATTGAAGATAAATAGATTTCATAAGAATCAAATCATCACAATCATAAACCATCCATAGAAATAATAATTATGGTATTATTGTATCGTATCTCTAATAAATCATAATTAACATAAAAATATTTTATCATAGATGAAAATTTGGTTTAAAATATCATTGGAATATTTATTAATGAAAATACCCTTTTCATTTTTAAATTATTTATTTAAAATCCCATTTTTTTTAAAAAAATAACATAAAAAATTTTAAAATTACTATAGAATATAATTAAGGAAACATAAAATAATTCAATGGTCATGGTGATGGTAAATTTCATTCATGTCAGAATCGTTAAAATAAATATTATTTTTACAACTTTTGTAAAAACTACCTTGTTCGAAAAATGATCAGAATATTATTTTTATAAAAAATTTAAAATTAAAACATATATTAAAATGACATTAAAAATAATTTAAAAAATAGTCAAAAACATTATTTTAAATAATTTAGAAAACGCAGATACGGAAGAATCTATTTTTCCTACAAAAAGAGGAGAAATATGATAGGGTTTTCCTAAAAATATTTTCTAAACTATAAAGACTGTCAAATAGAGAAAATAGTACTAAAATATCAATTCTCTAAAAATAAACACAGTATAAAAAATTAAATAGTTATATCATATAATTATTACATAATTTCCTCAATGGAAATTATGGTATACAAAATCCTGAATAAATTTGATTAAACATAAATCACATACCTCAAGTCTCATCTTACATTATACATGTCATAACCTCCTATATAAAAAAATATATATTTATTATAAATTTATTCTAGAACTAAAAAAATGATTATCATAACATATATGATTTTCTTGTAACATCTTATCAGCATTTTATTAACTATTATTAATTAATATGACTATTATGAGTGATAAGTGCTTCGTTTTTCATTCATCATTTGGTTAAGTAGTCCAGGTATTTTAACTTTATTCATGGATCCATAATTTCTAAATTTTTAATCATAATATAATTATAATATATATTAATTATATACATATTTATAATTATCCATAAAATGGATAGATAGAGAAATGATTTACAACGTTCATGGAGATGGTAGGTTGTATGTATTCATGATCATTGTTTTCATTTTCTAATGAAAATAAGGAAATAAAGATAAATAATATTTTATCATTATGGAAATATAATAATATCCTAAATATCCCATATAAATATTTTTTCTATCTTTATAACCACCCAAATAAAATGGTGATGAAAAAAAATTACACCACTACGTAGAGATGGTAATTCGTACATATGCACAAGCGATGTTTTTATTTTCCATATGATAGAAATGAGGTGGAAATGGTTTTTAAATCATCATAATAATAATTAATTATATTTAATATATTTAATTAATTATTTAATAATGGATACCATATATTTATATGTGGTATAAGAATAAATAGTTTTGAAAGTACTCGGTTAAGAGTTATATCTCTTTATTGAGAAACCACTTTTGGAATGAAAATTAATCCCAAAAAGAATGGTGTTTTGGAAATAAAATATGATCTAGGACATGTTTGAGTAATCTATAAAGGTATTATGTTAGTTATTTTCTGATATAGAAGGATCATGAGGTGTGGAGAAAATGGGAGAGGTGGTATCCTTTTATAAAGGAGGGAAAGGACACACATGGAATTACTTATAAGATTAAATGATATATATATACATCAGAATCATATAAATTGGAAAAATGTCACCAATAATTAAAATATAATATGTTATAGGGTCGAAAAAAACTCAAAAATTCACATTTTGATACATTTTGGATACATTTTAAGCCTTATCTCCTAGTTAAACCACTTTAAACTAATTTTAAAGATAATAGTGATAAATAAAAATTTTAAAATGATAACAAAATTATTGGACCAAAAATAAAATGGGTATTCTAAAAAAAATTTAAATTATAATTAAAAATTCTTAATCCTTTTTATGTAATTTAATTTCTTTATTTTTTATAAATTACCTTTAAAATAAGAACAAAAAAAGTGTGAAAAAACTGTTTTTACGAAAATATCTGATTTAAAAGTAAAACAATTAACTTAAAATAAAGTAACAAATTAGTTTTAAAAATATTTAAATAATAAAATTTTTAATTGTTTTATAATTTTATAGAAATTAAAAACTAAATGGATTATTCCAATCATTCCATAAATTACAAAGACCCGAAAAAAGTTTTAAATTTGGAGAAAATATAACTTATCATCACAAAAGTGAAACTTGAGTTCCCAAACATAACCAATAAAAATTGGATAAATTACAGTGTTATGGTTATTTTAAAGCTCAACACTAGGCATTTAACCCAATTTTATTTCTTTTACCAAAGTGACAAATATTTAATATAATTACTCTTCATAATGACCAAACGATTGTCTGACACTATTAAGTAATATTAATTATGATTATTAAAAATATGTAAAATATTTTATCAAATTAAATTTTTATAATTTATATAATGATATTTTAAATTAAACCACAAAAACACGAAGAAAACCAGGTTTCCAAATAAAATTATCTTCTAAAGTATAAAAAAATGTTATACCCAAATCATTCCTAAAATATATTCCATTGAGGTCAATTTTGTTATTAAAAAATAAATAGATTAATTTTACTTTGAATTCATTTTAAAATAAATGGAAATTTGTAAATTTTGGAAACAAAAAATCTAATTTTTAATAAAAATCAGTATTTCTCACTATTAACTGAAAATCAATTTTTTTCAAAAAAATATTATACTCTAAGCCTCTGATAATTTTGGTATGATTATTTGAAAAAATTATAAGATTTTTTTTCAAATAACATTTATAAAACTGGTATAAAGTAATATTTTCTCACAAAAAGCGGTAAAACTATTTTAGAATAAAATGTATTTTTAAAGCATAAAATGATTTTAATGAAAATTTTGTGCTTATTTATCAATGAATTTAAATAATATGAAACAATTATAAAAAATTCTCATAATGTTATAATTCCAATTCATACCTATAATTTTCATGGCTAGGATATATCAATCACATTTAAATAATAATATTTATATCACTATCTGTTTGAACACATTGTTTCATGTAAAGAATCCTGTTAGAAAAAAAAATTTATTTAAAGAGAGATATATCATGGGTGTTACCAGTAATCTTTATGAATATGTAGTTTTTTAGAGTAAATATATTGGATAAGTTTTGGTGGTAATGGATTTTAAAAAAATCAAACGAGAAAAGGATTTGGCACTTAAGACAATGCATCATTAATTCAAGAATTCATGATGGAATGTACCTTACTCATTTTCCCTTAAATGGTATACCATAAAAATACCTCTTTTTTATTTGGTTCACGAGTCATAAAAATCAGTATAAAAAATATTTTAGTCATTTTCCCTATATATTTTATCTTTTTCCCCTCTTTTCATCAATGTTTTTACATTATTTTTATTAATATGATTTGTATTTTTTTTAGTAGAATAAAATAAGAAATTAAAAATTATTATGTAATTATCATTTACATTTGATTAATTTTTTCAAAAATAGTTACTCTAAAATAATATTTAATATTTTACAAAGTAAACACAAAAATTCCCATACCCCATTTTTATTATTAAATTAATTATGAAATAATATTTACTCTTAGGGGAAAGTATAGATTAAATGTGCTTAAAACTATAATAGTATTCATGGAAACTATGGTATTTTCATGTATCATTGTTATGGTGGGTCTCAAATTGGATACTAATGGCTTTCCAAAAATAAACCTCAAACTAATTAATATAATCCTATATTCTCAAAAATTCATTGAATATTACAATTATCAAGTTCTAGTTCATGAACCGTGATTCCACTTAAAAACAGTGGGTACTATGTAAAAGATCTCAAAATTTTTAGAATACCATATGGGATTCTGAGAATGATATTGGATGGTTATTAATGGTAATGGATTTTAAATATCAATTAAACCCATAATCTTGTTTTAACATAAAATTTAATAGAGAAATATCATGTAACAATACTTATATGAACCCATTTTTCAAAAAACCTGGGAATTCATCAAAAAAATCTATTGGGGAAGATGAAACAAAATATTTCATTTAAACTGTAGACATAAAAAAGTTAAAAAATTAAAAAAAACACAAAACTTATCCTAAAAAATCACCAAATTCCCCCACCTATCCCACTCAATTTCTGTTATGTTTTGAAAAAAAATTTTCAATTCAACATATAGGATAATTTAAGAAAATTAAAATATTTGTTATTGAAAAACCAAACGATAAGTTATTTTGGAATTAGGTACAACCCATGTTTTATATTTTTTATATATTGAAAATTTTCTCTCTTTGTTTACTGAATAAAAGAATCAAGGAAATAATTAATAAAATTGAAAATATACACTAAACATTTACCTGGATGCATATTTTAGTTGTGAAAAAGAAACATTTTTAGTCTCTAATTGGTGTGTAGAGATTATGTACTGATTAATTCCTATACAAAAAACATGAATACAATTTATTAAATGATAATAAACTAAATAAAAATAAAATAAATTGAAAATATAAAATAAATTTTGGGTTGAACCCCCTAAATTGGTTTTCTATTTTGAAAATTCCACATATTTCTTAAAATATCATATAAAATCAAATAAAACAATATATAATACATCAAATATTTTCTCACAATCATGCTCTATTGAATTGTATTGAAATTTTTTTCGTCTTCAAAGACACCCTTGATGGTTTCTTCATGTACTATGGGGAAATTTAACTATTATTATTTAAGTTATTATTCATCTCCATACCTAATGAGATTAAACACATTATATAATTCAAAAAAATTATACAAAAGGATCCTAAATTTAGTTCAAAGAAATGAAAGTTAATTGAATTCAATAATGAGATGTATCTATATTTATATTCGACACATAATTTCTCTAGAAAGAAAAATGATCCTAAGAAAAATTCAGATTCTAGAGGTAAATAGTCAACCTCCTTCTCCTATTGTAGAAAAAATATATTGACTATATCATATGTTTGAAGCACAAGTTCTTCTTCATTTTTGACATTCAATTCAACTTTTTCTTTCCCTTAAATATCTCCTTATTAAATTAGAGTGTCTTCCTTTGCTATTAGGTGGTTTATGTCATTGAAAATAGCTATATGAGATTCCAAAAACCCTTTATCTTTGTGTTCCTATAATAATTATTGATATCTATCTAAATTATCCTTAAAATAAATCACCTAGGATTAAATTTGTAGTGAAATCGAATTAAAAATTTGAGAATTCATCAGCCAAAGTCTACTTTAATTTATCAAAATAAAAAATCAAATAAAGCATAAAATACGTGAATAACACTATGAAAATACACTCCTCCCTATAAATGATGATATAAAATTAAAATGGGAGACTTTATTGAAGGTTATCTAAACACTTTTGATTTTTATAAACACTCAAGGCATAGAAAAAGGCTTCACCAAGGATTTTTCTCTCAATGATTCTTTATATCAGTCACAATATTCTTCTTCTTTTATTTTATTTTTTTGATTATTAATATTTTTAAAGTGATGAGGGAAAAAATTTTGCTTATGGATAACATAAATTAAACAAAAATTAAATTATTTGGAGGGTATTTTAGATACAGGGTATGATATTAGAAGTTATAGGTAATTAATCTAAACTTTTAGATAATCTATGGAAAGTTGGTTTATCATTGTTCAATTTTTATAATTTTTGTTCTTCTAGAAATATCCCCCCCATTGAATTCATGATTTATTACTAAACTTGGCCAAAATATCTCTATAGAAAGGATAATACCTCATGATGAAATGCATTTCATCTTGTGTTATTCTATTCCTAAGATTATTTTGTAACGTACTGTATGTCTCAATGAATCACCTTTTCACTAATCTATTTAAAAATTTAGTCATGGTATCCATGTTTCATTTGAAGTGAATTATTAGATTATATAAAAGAGGATAAAAAATATTACATGGGTACTCATGCGGTATCTCTTGAAAATTAATCCACCAAGTTGTGATTTCATATAAATTATTGAAGATAACACAACAAAATGAATTGTTAACCTCAAAACCACAACTCAACTTCAATATTTAATCTAGAAAATACAATTCACTCTCCATTAAGGATATAATATATCATGACATTTAGGGGGAATAAAAAGAAGCAAATACTAAGGCAATAAAAGAAGAAAAACATTAAGGTAATAATTTAATTAAAACATACTATCATAAAATATAAAATATAACATTAATAATTAAAAGAAACAAGACACTTAAAATTATTGAAATTCACAAAACACTTGTTAGAAGTATAAAATAGCATTTAAAATAATCATTAATACATAACTATGGAAAAGATCTCATGGCAGAATAACATGAAGATGATGATAAATTTTATTAAAATAGTATAAATTTAGGGATAAAATAAGAAACCAAAATTAAACTAGAACAAGAAATAGCCCCAAATGAGGGATTTTATTTTATATAATAGTAATAAAAGTATGTCGTAAAAGAGATTAATCCCAAAGGTGGGGTTATAATAATGATTCAATAAAAAATTAAATAGTAGAGAAAAAAAATTCTACGCATAGATTTATATTTAAATCTATAAGTCCCCATATTTCAATGACATGAGGGTAATGAAAGAACATTCTAATAAATTTACACTAGATCTCTCTCCTATTTTAGATCACCATATATCCCACCATTTTGGTTATTGGTTTTTGTTCAACTTGTAATATCTTTTTTTAGTGGGACATTTTTTATTTATTTGATGTTGGTGTAGTAGTTTTTATTATCCATGATTTTCAAGATTGGTTTCACTTGGAAATTGCTTTAGAGTGGTGGATGAAATTGATACTTAATCATAATGATCGCATGATCCTATATAATCCTCCAAAAATTCCACTCAAATAACCTTTCATCCATAAAAATATATTTTTATACTATCCTCAAACTAAAATTCTAACAAATATCTTCTGTGAAACAGATTCAGAAGTGTGATAAAACCTTTGAACTAGCATCTTACACCAAAATATAGACATAAAACTATGAAACAAGTAATAAAATATCATGTGAAAAAAACTAAAGATATTCTATTATAAAAAAATCTAGCCTTCATAATATATGAAATTGTAATGTATATCAATTGACAGTTGTAAGAACCCCTCTAGTATCATTGCCTAAATCTCCATTTAGGTTCCTCCATCCGGGATCCTATATAAATGACAACACAAACCAAGGATATCAGATGAAAACAGTTAATCCAATGATTTTGTTCTATTGTAGTATCAATGTTTTCATCGACCTAAGCATGTATGCAGTAGATAGAAATGGTGGATTATTTCTCTATGTTCTATCAGGTGAGACCCATCTTGTAAAATATTTGGGTCATTCCTTGGGTATTTTGTGTCCATAAACCTCCAATTAGTAAAATTTACCAATTAAAAACTGATCATCTAAATAAATAGAGGGTTTTATGGAATATTCCCACTTGATCTACACACCAATGGCGCAACTTGGAATCATCACATCCCCATAATGGTCTTTATATAAGATCTATAGTAACCTCCCTTAAATACTCATTATGTTTCTTACCTTGATCTTGGTAACCACTATAATGACTCACATAAATATAGGTTGTGAAATTAAGATAAAATTTGAATTTTTGGTTTTCTAGTAGGATCGGTGAAACCCTTTCCAAAAAATATTATAAATTTCTCCTCACATCATAATAGCTTAGGTTCATGATGCCACAAGGGGTGGATTGAGGGATCCCATTATAGCTAGGGAGGCACCATTCTGTGGAAGAAATAATTCACACTATGACTAGTGTGTGTCATGAAATGGTGAATTTTGTGTGGGGTTTTCTACTGAAGAAAATAACTTTACCTCTAGGTGTCACGTCACGGGGGATAGATTCATATCATGGTGATTAACCTTAGGTATTGGGTCTAGAAACCCATATATAATTATTTATTTATTATTTCTCAGGAGGAGTAAAGTCATGTTGTGATCCCTAGGCCACATGGTTAAGGGTATTCCAAGGGGGTGACACAACATGGATCTCAGACATCATAGATTTGAAGATGAGGCCACATCATGGAAGGAGGGAGACTATGCTATGGAATGTGGGGCCTTGGGATTTTGGTTATTCCCCTTGGGGATGTTCTACACCATGAACAGAGGAGTCATTTCATGAGGGGTAGTCTATGAGGTTTTTAGTTATAAATTAGGAATATGCATCATGCTATGGCCCAATGGGTTATTCAAGGATAGGTGACATCATAGGGAGGGGGTATCACGCCATCACTCACATAGGTAATGTTGTGATGAGGCTTTATCTCATTTTCTAAAATAGGTATAAACACATTATTTTTTTGGTAATCTCACTTTTTCATTTAAATGGAAGTGGTTTTAGAAGAGGTATATTTTTTCCAGATCCATCCCCCTCCCATACCCGATTTAATACCCCTTTGAGAGGGATGATCCATGGGTGTCTTTTTTATGGATTCCAGATGGGTTCATCCCTCCTTTTTCTTCTCTTATTCTTCCATTTTGTCAACTCCTAATTTTAGCCATTTTGGATGGTGTTTCAATGATTATTTCACAAGATTCATTGTTTAAATCATGTCGATTGATGGGGGTTTTCTAGACTTTACTATTGGGGATCTTGGAAGGATGAACATATAATGTTTTGTGAGGTGTTGGTGATTTAGTATTTCCTGATGAGTTTTTTGAAATTTATACCTATTTGAATTAAATTAAACAATTAATTATAAATTTTTAAAATTAAATATTTGGATGTGAGGGATTTAGATAGGATCTAGGGTGTTGATACAAGCTTTAGTGAGGCATGGATGGGATTATAAAAGGATTAGCATAGAATATTGAGGATGATAACTCTATATTAAGGTAGGGGTCTATTTAAAACTAAACCATATGCATGTTTGTGCATGAATTTACATGAATTTGTGATGGTATGTGATTGGGTGAAAAGGGTTTAGGAGTAGGAGAACCCTTAGTAATGAGATAGGATATAATTGATCCAATTATATTTGGAATAAGTACTTATTTTCACTTTGGGTCTTTAGGATGGTTTGATGACTATATCACCAAGGGGTGAGGATATTAATTGGGTTTATGAGGAGATGAGGTAAGTCTTGGGTTGATAGATTTTTTGAAAATTTACTAGGTGGTTTTTATAAGGATATTGGTGTGTACGTGAGATTATTGGGACTAATAATGATAAGTGAGATGTCATACATCTCACAAACATTAGGGAATACCCCCTTGAGGATGGATATGAAACATAGGATATTCAATGAGTAGGATAAGTCCAATGGGGCTTAATGTAGTGTAAAGTGGAGGTTCATTACTTAATAATGGGATTTTCATATCCCTAGAGGAGATGTGAGATCTAACCTAAGCATGGGTAGATGGAATTTTCTTGGTTGAATTAGAATTAGTATTCCTAGAGGCATGGTACAGGTTAGCTTAGAATTTCCCCTAGTTATTGGGACCAATATATGATGAAAAATTTAATGAGTATTTGTACTGATCTCTTGAGGCTATTATTAAGAAGGTCTATTTGGATGTAAATTAACTATTGTGTGACCTCTGTGGATTGGTATTGACAGATATATATTGGTTTGAGTTGAGGTAACTAAGATGATTCCCTAACAAGAAAGATAGAAATTCTAAAAAAATATAGAATATTTTATATAAGCGAGATATAAAATCTTGATAATTGAATACTATGAGTATGGATAGATGATGAGACGTTTTTCAAGATGAAATCCTATGTATCGAGTGACTAATTCCTAACTTATAGTTGGAGATTATATGGGGTAGGTTGTGATACTAATGTGAAACCCTCACTAAGATGATAATGTTTAAAATTTTATGTATATCCTCCCCTAAGAGAGGATGGTTTAATATTTTTTGTGAGATTTCCTATGAGTGAGAGGGGATGGTTCAGGTTTATTGTTTGACCTCTCCTAAGTGATAGGAATGGTTCTATATTTACTATTTAACCTCCGCTAAGTGGGTGGGATGGTTCATGATTTTAAGTGAAACCTCCTTTGAGTGAGAGTGAATGGTTCAAGATTTGTTTTAACACATCACCTTAGTGAGATAATATGCTTATATTTTTTTTGTGTGTCCTCCCCTGAGTGATAGGATATGGTTTGATATTTATAGTGAGACCTCCTCTGACTGAGTGGGGATGGTTTTAGATTTACTGCGTGACCTACATTGAGTGAGAATAGATAGTTCAAGATTTTAGATGTGACCTCCTTTGAGTGAGAATGGATAATTTATTCCATGATGGTGGGACAATACCCTGAGTGAGAGGGTAGTGGATAATACTTGGTATGATGCAGCAGAGGTTTCCTGTGGGACCCTACAATGATAGATAAGGCAGTGATTGGGACTTAGTGATACACCATACCATGTATATTTGGGTATTGGTTTATATATGTTAAGGCACCCTAACCTACATCTTTTGGTATTTTTTGGGACTTTTGGAATAAGGAAAATTCTTCTCCAATGATGGTCAAGAAGGTATGGTCGAGTGTCTTGACGGACGGGTTTGCACATAAGGACCCTTAGTGTATGATTTTGTATTTATAATTATATATTTACTTTCCACATGCATACCCACATATATGATGGTTTATATTAGGGGCATGTAGTGAGGGACTATTAATATGTATTTTTAATTTCATAAATAGTGTACATGAAAACCTTATGTCTAGTTACTAGTTGAGAACTAGTTGTGTAGTGAATCTGGCTAAGGTATCTTGAAGGAAATTAAAGATGGGATGGAGTTGAGGTGTGATGATAGTGGCAGATAATACATGTATTTTTTCTTTTCTCTTTGTATATGTGATCATCCTAGTGGGAGATCAGTTGTGATTTTTTACTATATACTTGAATTGTAAATTTATTATATAATGGATATATTTTATTGTATCTTCATACTCTGATTAACAGTTTTGGATATTATTCAGTTATTTTTGAGTTATTTTTTATGATATTAAGTTCATATTTTCCCTAATATATTATTATGAACTTACCACTAGTTAGAAACCGGTATTATATAAGGAGGCATACTTGAGGCCTTGCAGTGTTCTGACAGAGACACAGTGGAGTGGTTTTAGGATAGGGTATTAAAAAATAGTATCAAAGTCTCTTTTATTTTATCTTAGTATTTGGGATATGGTAGGCTAGGAATAAGGATGTTTCCGATCTTGTGATGTTACTCAGACTGGAGAGTCATGAACATATTTTAGGTGGTAAATTGAGGTTACCAAGGTTATATGATCATGGTTCTTGGATTTTTCTATTTTAATAAAGATGTGTATTTTAATATGATATGTGTATTTGAGATTATAATTTGTACTTTTGTATATTTTCTTATAGTGTAAAAAGTATTGTGTACATGCATCAACCTTTTCGTATTGGATTCACATGACATTTTTATTCTTATTTGTGATTGATTTCACTGATGATAGAGGGTTCAGTTGTTTGATGTGTCAAAAACAACTTATATGGTTTTTTTCATCTAACATTTTTGTGTTGTTATAATAAAATTTTCCATGTTATTTCCTTTATAATTATATGACACGTGAATAATTTATAGGGATATTCTCTGTTAAAGATTATATAATTCTGCTATGAAAGGGATATATAGTAACCCATGGTGGGTTGTCTCAGGCATTGGATACCTTGATAATGTTTAAATTTAGAATTGGTATGTACGATATATGTGATTTAAGTGGGAATGGTTTACCTTGAGGATGTAGATATACATTAAAGGATTAAGGGTTGGCATGTGTGATACCATGGGATTTTGAGAGGTAATCCACACTAATTAAATTTGGTATCGAGGTTGGGTTTTAGAGGGAAAGATCAATTGAATTCCTAGGACTATTAGATATTAATCCTAGATGTTAATATTTAGGATGAGTAAATAATGGGTATATTATTTTGGTTTTGAAATGATGCACTTCTGTTGGGTGATTGTGTGGTAATCCTTGGCATGAGTGAGAAGACTTCATCTTATTAGAAATGAAGCAGAGAGGAAATCTATTGGTGAGATGATATTGATATGTGAGGGAATCATGATCAATTTTTTATGAATTTAATCTCTGGTTTGAAAACGTGGGGGTCATTAGATTAGGATTCAGGTGGTGATACCAAGTGTTATATGAGCACACACCGATTGATTTTGAATGAGATTGAGTTTGATGGTGGTAAAGAACCAGTGAGACAGTTATTTCAAGGAACATCCTTCCTTAATATGGGAAGAGTGAGGGTTGTATGGATTTTTAGGGGAAATATTAGTGCATTAGGGTAGAACATTTTGGTTATGCACGTTTCCCATTGGTTTTATAGATCGATGAGAAGCCATGTGTTAGTCGACGAAAAATGTATTCGATGACTCACCTATAGGAATAGTGGTCCAAAGCTTGTATGGGGATGGGATGTATCTCTTTATAGAGAGATAAGATATCAGGAATAGATCGAGGTACCATTTTATGGTTGGATCATGGTTGTGGCCTAACAAAGACTTTCTATGATGACATGAGTGTGGCTCGGTATGATAAATGTGTGTGTGATATTAGAGAAAGTAAAAAATTACACTCAAAAGGTGGTGTATAGGAAGAAAATGTAAGGATAATAGCATTGTTTATTGATGTGTTGACCATAAATTCATATGAGTTTAGTGAATGTCAAGAATGATGTTTCTAGTAAGCTAGAAATTGGAAGTGATCAATTTTTTTCATTACCCTTCTGGTAGGAGTGGTGCGGTCACATCCCAAAATTACATTGGAAAAGGAAAACAGATGGGCGATAGAGATCAAGAATTTTGTTTTAGTGGTTCAATGATAAGTATACTCCTAGTTTACGGAGAATAAAATCATTCATAGAGACATTAACCTTGTGTTTTTATGGTTACTGATATAGTGAGACTAGTCGGATGATTATCAGGATAACATCATGATGTCAGTGGGTAGGTGGATATAATTTTATCTGGTTCCCCGGAGAATACTAGGTTTTAGATTTGAATATATTTTCCAAATTGTTAGACCAATATATTTGGAAATACAAACTATAGGGGTGAATGGTCCTTCATAAACTTTGGACACAAACAATCAATCTGAGTATATTAATAAATTAATCCAAACTGAATGAAATGTTCAAAATATAGTGTAGTGGAAATAAAATTGTGAACATAGTATTTTTATAGTGGCTCATATCCCCACGATCCTAGTCCACTCATTAATATTATCCTCTGGGAGAGAATATTAGTACCCACTTCGAAAACTCACTTTTAAAGGATTAATAAATCTTTACAGACTCTTCCTTTTACAATAACTGGAGGCACAACCATAAATTTTTATAGGATTCACAACTAAGTCTTACCTTGAAATTGTTTACGATTCACAGCCTAATTAGACATAATTTTTTTTAGGAGTTAAACCCCACGAATTTTTTTTTTGTTTGATAGAATAACTAACACTGGCCTTCTTTTTATTGGTAAATCATAAACTTACTATAACGATCTCAAACAGAATAAATAAAACTAATATAAATAAGACCAAAAATAATGAAACTAGTAGAGATCAAAAAATGGTAAATATGATATATATCTATGATCTTTGATCAATTAAATAGTAATTATTTAAATGTAAAATTTATTTTTTGATAACAATAATTGAACAGTAGTCACAAAGTTACTTAATCATGTTTTGGAGAAAACATTCTTGTCATTGTGTATTCCAAAATTCATCCAGTATTCAAAAAATAATTAAAAATTATTATAAATACATCCATTGGTCTCTATTTATCGACTAATCATCAAATTTCATCTTTTCTCCCTATTGTAGTATTTTTTATAAACTTATTACCACCATATAAGGGTTAGAAATATTTAAAATAAGGAAAATTTTCATTACCTATTAATACCTCATGTGTTTTCATTAATAATATTAACTTGATTTCATTAATGAATTATTTTTTAAAAAAAATTATAATATATTTTTTATATTAATTAATGGCTATTAAAAGAAATAAAATGAAAAAAACACTCACATGATCTTACGGTAAATAAATATCTCAAAAATTATAAAAAAGATTATAAAAGAAATAATACGAAAAATATTATTTCCATTAGAATTTTTATATTCATTGGTTTTTAACATGGTAATTATAATATTTAATGATTTAAAAAAATAGAATATTTAAAATATATTAAAAAAGATACAGTAAATCATTTTATAAAAATATATCCAAAATTGAGTATACTGGTAAAAATATTCACAAAAATATACAAAGTAAAAAAAATTAACATGAAAGGAATACGCCTAGAAGTCGGTATACTTACTATTCATGTATGGTCGGTATATGGACCATGTCATCATGTGTGTTCACTTAGAATAACTTGATATCAGTTAAAAAATAATATTTTCAATAAGTTAAAAATCTAATTATAGGAAAAAATAGAACTCTCGATAGGTATGTATGGTAGGTAATTAGTACTCATTGTAACTAACACTTCGTCATAGAGGGAAGAATTATACTAAAAAATCACTTGAATTTTTGGATTCAGAGTAACTAGAAAAAACTTCACGTTAGTTATATTTATACTTTATAGTTGGTACTCTAAATGTTACATCGTAGTTACTCTTTTATTCACGGTGACTTTGTAATGTTTTCCATGGTAGCTACTAAACTCACATGGTAACTACTTAAAATAACTAGAAAATTTTTTGTGGCTAGAAAAAATTACATGAAAAATGTTAGGCTATAATAAAATACTGTTGATCCTCATATAGAAGTGTTGCATAGCTAAAATGGAGATGACAGCGGGTGATGTAGATTGTGTGATGTGTGAATGTTGAACCAGATGAACGAGCATGTTGAATCTGGTTTAGTATAGATTAAACTGGAGCGCTATAGATATATGGATTGAGCATTGATGATGATCATCCACTAAACTGGAGTTGTAGTACTATTTTCAAGATGGTTGAAGAGCATCTCATTGGGTGATTTTTGATGCATGGGAGACGGAGATGATATAAGAATAGGAAAAATAAGGTTCTACAATAGTAGTATGAATAAATTTTTATATACGGTACATTTATATAAAAATATTATATAAGTTGATATATGTATATATAAACATATATATATGTGTGTGTGAATATGGGTATATATATAACCATAAAAATTATTATGTAGTTCCCCCAGTATGAGGTATGTGGCCTTTGTTTATGCTTTTTTTATGTGTTTCAAGTGAATGGGATGAGTTGGGAAGAGGTTGGGAGAGTTTGGAATGGTTTTGGATGAGTTTGGAGGCTTTTAAAGGGGTTCACGGTTTGAGCACGGTTAGTGTAAACTGTGCGGGTTCTCCAGGAAACCATGCATGGGAGACAGTCGGCTTCGCATGGCCTACGCACGGTTTGCTAAACCATGCGAGGAAACCGTGTGACCCTTGCTCTCGAGGCAATAGCGTGCGCATGGTTAGCGCATGATTTTCCAAACCGTGCGGACTAACCATGCGGCCAATTAAAAATAGTGTTATAAGTTCTGGGATCCCTTGGGCTTAACCTATTTCACTCAAATCTTCCTCCCAATCGAGCCTCACTCGGGATTTTGGGTTCTCAGGGGTTGAGGGAGCTCTCCCACTCGATTTTGAAGTGTTTTGAAGAGGGTTCTTGGTGTATTGAAGGTGTTTCCTCCCGGGGAAGTCTCTCCTCTTGTTTCTCTTGTGTTTTCCTCTAGATCTACTATTCCCTATTTCTTGGATTTCTAGATCTACACTTTTTGTGTGTAGGTATAGGGTTTTGGTTTCCTTGGATTATGATTTTAAGGCTTATGGATGCCAGGGAAAAGGATCTAGAGAGGTTTTGGTGGTTCGTTCGTCGGATTTGAGGCGTGGTTGTTTGTGGGTCGATTTATTAGGAACCCTAAAGGTAGGTGGCTTCTCTCTCGACTCCACTTGGTTAGAGCTAATGGTTTTGGTTACAAATAATTTTTTGTGCTTGAAAGTAATTGTGTTTTGATGTGCTAAATTGGTTAGAGATCCCTTGGGTGATGTTTTGGGGATTTTTGGGAAAATGGGTGTTTTATGGTGAAATTCTATTCTTTTGGATTTTAAAATGGAGATTTTAAAATGGGATGCTATGTTTGAATTGTGAAAATTATTGATGGAAATGGTTTTCATTAAAAGGGGTGTTTTATTGAAATGTTGTTGGCATGGAAAATGGTTTTCAATAAATCGGTGATTTATTTAAGTGGATTGATATGCAATGGAATTGGTTGATTGCATGTCGTTGTGACCTTGGTGGGTTATATGCTTGGCATTGGCTTGTTTGAATGTATTGTGGTAGTGGCAAAAAGTACCACTATAAAAATGGGTTGGATAGTGGACGGAAGGGCCACCATCAAGGATAAGTGGATGGGAAGTGCCGTTTGGTGTGAATGGGTGATTGGGTTGAACGGAATCTCCAATATTTGGTTGTCTTGTTTGATTTGTTGTGCATTTCTTTGCAAGGTGGAAATGGTTGTGCTAATGTGTGAATGATTAAATAGCTTGTGGAATGTTTGTTTGTCTTTCCCTTGGTTGCTTGGTTTGGGTGTGATGGCTTGGTAAGGGCATGGTTGGCTTATAGAAGATGGTTTCACTTGTGATTATTTTAAATAAATTATTTTATATAAATGTGCTAATGGTTTTATCTGAGTGGCATGTGTAGGGAAGTCATTTGGGTAAAACCTAGTGAGTTTTAGTACTCATACCCTGCTTCGGCACTATGGTGTCTTTGCAGTTGTTGTGTGTCGTGACGTGGGCAAAGGTAAGGTATCTCCCTCCTTTAGTGGTGCATTATGATGTCTCGGTGGAGCTTGGAGCTTGGAGATTGGTGTGGAGCTGTGGTGGTGTCATGGCTCGTAGTGTTTGCTGTTAAGTTTCTGCTTGTACTCTGATATGGTTGGTTGTATTGGTGTTGGGTTGTATTGTGGAACAACTTGGCTGTCTTTTGTAAATACATGTTTGGGTTTGAAAGTGAATGCATCATATAGTGATTTATAGTGGATGGTTTGGTTGGTTTTGTCTTAAGGGAAAATCGTTCCCCAAATTTTTCTTGAAGCCCTCAACATTTATTGCATGCCTTTGGCACCTTGGGAATGTCAATTAAGGCCAAGTAACCCTCACCGCCTCCTCAAGCCAATGAGGTAGGGGTGGGGTGTTACAAGTGGTATCAGTTTGTTCGGTCCTTTGGAGTTGATTCTCAGATTTGGTGTGGACATTCGTTGTGGTGCATTCCTTGAGTCGAGATGGTAGCAAAGTGTAGGAATGTCAGAACTTGGAATGTATAGCATAAAATGACATAGCTAACCATTTTATGCTGAAATTCAAGTTACCAGGGAGTTGGGTACATAAGCATTTTGGAGACACTTATAGGCATTAGATATATCAATGTCATGGGAGTAGCCAATGAGATGAGCATGGCATGCATGGTAGAAATTACTTCCCACTAGGATGCATATTTAATTGGGGTATAATGATCTATGCGCTAAATTGAGAAATGGTTTTTGTGTGAAACTGTAATGTGAATAAATTTGGTATTTTAAAAATGGTATGATTTTCAAAAATGGTGAAACATGGGAAAGGTGAACTTGTGGAAAGCCTTGTTGTGACAGTGTTGTGTAATGTGATTTTAAATGGGAAATCTTGATGTGTACATAAGTGAGAATCATGTTTTTTTTTTGTTTTCTATTTATAGAAATGGCGCCGGGTAAGCGTCGTAGAGACCAACCGGAGGAGGCTGCTAAGAATGTGGTTGCACCTAGGCCTCAGGTGAACCAACAGTTAGTGGAAAGTATCGTGCAAGCTTTCCAAGATATGGAATGTGGGAATAAAGTGGATGAACCACGACATATTGATCATGCGGTTCAGTTTCAAAAGTAGAATCCACCCATCTTCAGGGGTGATTTAGAGTCGGAGAGGGAAGAAACTTGGTTGAATAGAATGAACAAGATCTTTAAGTTCTTGGGAACTTCGGTAGAGTTAAAAGTGAAGTTGGCCACGTATATGTTTGAAGATCTTTCCCTTCAGTGGTGGGAGTTGGTAGTCCAAGCAGGGACGGACCAGGGTATGATTTGGGAAGTCTTTGAGGAATTGTTTAATAAACAATTCTACCCACATAAATTTAGGATTCAGCATATGACTGATTGCTTTAGTCTGAAGCAAGAGATTATGTCTGTGATGGAATATGCAACTAAGTTTATGAACTTAGTGCAGTTTGCACCTAAGTTGGCGGGTAGCACGTCATTGAAGGAAAGGATCATTGAAGCGGGGTTAAGGCAAGAAATCTATTCAAAGATAGCAGTAATATGTATTGATGATTACACAGAGATGGTGAATAGAGCCTTGGTGGTTGAGTGGGATTTTTTGGGTGCTCCGGGTGGATGAAGCATGGTGGTACCCATAGGGAATAGTGGGAACTCTAATGCTGGGTTCAAGCGGAAGAGTGACACTTATTCCCAGGGTGGGAATATGGCATATAATACAATGGAAGGATTAGTAAATCTTCCTCCGAAACCCCATAGCAAGTCAGGATGTTTTCAGTGTGGTTCTACGAGCCACATCAAGCGGGATTATACAACACAACCTTGAGCATGTCATAATTTTAAGAATATGGGGCATCTGTAGAATTATTTTCGGAATTCTCCAAGTTCGGGTGTGCATAACACTCCTCAGGGATCGTAGACATCGTATACTTCGACTGGACAAGGACAAGAGCATACCCCTCATCAGTAAAGTAAACTGGGTCATTGTGACTCACGGAATACCACATCACCTCAGTAGGGAAATAAAGAGCAGAGTGTGGCAAGAAAACATGTGTTCGGAGGTGAGGAGGTTGTGGTGGATGATCAGTCGGAACAATCCACGGTGCGAGGTAATATTCTTTTAAATTCTACCTTGATGCAAGTGTTGTTTGATATGGGTGCTTCACACTCTTTTATTGCTGCATGTGTGGCTAATTTGCTGGGTTTAAGGGTGGAAATGATGCCTTTTAATTTGAAACATCAAACTCCTCTAGGTCGAAGAGAGTGTCGAGCCTCCTCATGTAGAGCATTTTGTATCATTGTGGGCGAAGTTGAGCTAGTGTAGAATTTTTCAGTGCTTGAGATGGATGGGTATGATGTAATCTTGGGAATGGATTGGATGGTGGAATTTAAAGCCTACATCGACTGCGATGAGAGAACAGTGGATTTTATGACACACGATGGCGTTGGACATCTCTTTAGAGGAGAGAGGCATGAAAGGTAGGGTGCAATGGGTTTGTTGGCAGTAGTAGTGGGTATGTTATCGTATAAATTAGCGGTGTTGTCATTAGATTCAGAAGAGGGTGTTGAGCAGAGTGTTCTTCCGGCAGTGGTGGATTAGTTCAGGGAAGTTTTTCCGAAATAATTAGTTGGGTTACCTCCCATAAGAGAAGTGGAGTTTACGATTGATCTCCCTCCAGGGACAAGTGCTATCTCGCTTCCATCTTACCATATGGAACCTTCTGAATTTCGAGAATTGAAAGTCTAGTTGGAAGAGTTAGAAAACAAAGGGTTTATCCAGACTAGCACGTCTCTGTGGGTAGTGTCGGTGTTGTTCGTGAAAAAGGCTGATGGAACCTTGAGGCTATGTGTTGATTATCCTAGACTTAAAAAGTTACGATAAAGAATAGATACCCACTTCCATGAATTGATGATTTTTTCAACCAGTTTAGGGGAGCCCAGTGGTTCTCCAAGATCGACCTGAGGTCGGGATATCATCAATTACGGGTGATGAAGGAGGATATTCCTAAAACAACTTTCAGAAGTAGATATGGGCATTATGAATATGTGGTTATTCCCTTGGGTCTAATGAATGCGCTAGCAGTGTTCATGGAATTAATGAATCGAATATTTCAGAGATATCTAGATTCATTTGTGGTGGTGTTTGTAGATGATATTCTGGTGTATTCAAAGACAAGGGTGGAGCATGGTAAGAACTTAGCGACAGTGCTAGGGATCTTGAGGGATCATCGGTTTTATGCCAAATTGTCAAAGTGTGACTTTTGGATATAGGAAGTTTGTTTTCTTGGCCATGTGATTTCTAAAAGAGGTGTTTTAGTGGATCCGGAAAATATAGAGGCCATTATCTCGTGGAAACTGCCAAAGAATGTGTTTGAGATACGGAGTTTTCTTGTTCTAGCTGGGTATTATCGGTATTTTGTTCGTGATTTTTCATGTTTGGCTTTGCCAATGACAGCTTTGACAAGAAATAATGTTCCATTCTAGTGGAATGAATAGTGTCAGCAGTGTTTCAAAGAGCTAACGGGTCGCCTTACATCAGCACCAATATTAGTTTTTCCAGAACCCGGAAAATGGAACGTGGTGTATTGTGATGCATTGGGATTAGGGTTGGGGTGTGTTCTCATGAAAGGGAATCATGTGGTTGTGTATTTCTCACGGCAGTTGAGAGTGCATGAGAAGAACTACCCAACTCATGATTTGGAATTGGAAGCAGTGGTCCATGCTTTAAAAGTGTGGCATCATTATCTCTTCAGTGAGAAATTCATAGTATATACAGATCATAAGAGCTTGAAGCACATTTTCTCACAAAGGTATTTGAACTTAAGGAAAAGGAGATGGATGGAATATCTCTAGATGTTTGATTTTGACTTGATATACACACAGGGCAAGGGAAATTCAGTGGCAGATTCATTATGTAGAAAATCATATGCTCAGGTGGTGAAACAAGAATCAGACTAGTGGTAGTTGATGTCGGTTATAGTTGATATGTGATTAGAATCATGGGACCAAGGCGATATAGTGGTTTTAATTCCGGTGTTGTTGATTCTTGACTTGGTTGGCCTGGTTAGAGAGGCACAGATATCTGATTCGAAGTGTGTGACCATGGGGTTGAGACTCAATGGCGGGGATACCATTGAGGGTTGGCAACAGAATGGAGATTCAGTTTTTCTGTTTTCAGAATCAGATGGTTGTACCAGTTGCTTGTCAGGAGGATCTTATCATGGCGAATCATCATTCTAGGTGGGTTGTTCATCCTGGAATTCATAAAATGTATAAAGCACTGAAGGTGCAGTTCTTGTGGGCTGGTATGAAAATAAGTGTGGTTGAGTTTGTTTCGAGATGTTTGACTTGTCAATAGGTCAAGGCAGAGCATCAGAGGCCATCGGGAACACTGCACTCTATACCAATCCCTATTTTGAAGTGGGAGTAGTTAGCGATGGATTTTGTTACAGGTATCCCAAGAATTTTCAGAAAGCACAATTCTGTTTGGGTGATAGTGGATCAGCTAACGAAGTCGGACCATTTCTTTCCAATTTGTGAATCTCATATGGTGGAGGATATATCCAAAATCTATATCTGGGAGGTGGTAAAGACACATGGTGTTCCAATTTCAGTTGTATCAGGTAGAGATCTGAGGTTTACATCTCGTTTTTGGAAATCCTTTCCGCAAACCCTTGGGACACAGTTGACTATGAGCATGACGTATCACCCTCAGACGGATGGTCAATCTAAGAGGACGATACAAACTCTGGAGGATATGTTGCGGGATTGTGTCATGGATATTAGTGCCTCCTGGGAGGATCACTTGTCATTGGTTGAGTTCTCGTACAATAACAGTTATCAGGCATCCATACAGATGACTCTGTTTGAAGCGTTGCATGGGCGGCCTTGTCGTTCTCTAATATGTTGGGTGGAAATGGGTGAGTCCTCTATGGTTAGACCGAGACTTGTCTAGGAGACTACGGAGAAGATCAAGTTGATCAGGAAGATAATGGATATGGACTAGATTCATCATAAATCGTAAGAGGATCATAGTGGACGGTAGTTGTCGTTCGAGGTGAGTGATCATGTTTTCTTGAGTATCTCTCCTATGTTGGGACATTGTCGGTTTGGGAAGTAGGGAAACTTATCTTCGAGGTATATTGGACCTTTAGAGATTTTTGAGTGGTTTGGTGAGGTGGCTTATCATTTGGATTTTCCAACTAGTTTCAGTGTGGTGCACAATATGTTTCATGTGTCACAGTTGAAAAAGTATCAGCCGGATCGTGACCATGTGATTCGATGGGATCATGTTGAGCTAGAACTGAATGCTTCATTGGTGCACGTGCTAGTGCGGGTTGTGGATAGGAAAGAGAAAGTCTTGTGTGGTAGAAGCATTGGTTTAGCTCAGGTTTTTTGGCAACATGGTCAGATTCAAGAGGATACGTGGGAGCGGGAGAAAGAAATGGTTGAGCAGTGGCCCGAGCTCTTTCAGCAAAGGGCAGGTTCACTACTTTTCGAGGACGGAAAGTCCAATGGTGGGGAGAATTTAGTGCCCCCAGTTTGAGGTATGTGGCCTTTATTTATGATTTTTTTATTTGTTTAAAGTTCATGGGATGAGTGGGGAAGAGTTTGGGAGAGTTTGGAATGGTTTTGGATGAGTTTTGAGGCTTTTAAACGGGTGCACAGTTTGAGCACGGTTAGTGGAAACCGTGTGGGTTCTCTAGGAAACCGTGAAGGGGAGACAACAGGCTTTACATAGCCTATGCACAGTTTTCCAAACCATGTGAGGAAATCATGAAGACCCTTTCTCTCAAGGCATTAGCGTGTGCACGGTTAGTGCACGGTTTTCCAAACCATGCAGACTAACCATGCAGCCATATAAAAATAGGGTTATAAGTTCCGGGCTCCCTTGGTCTTAACCTATTTCACTCCAATATTCCTCCCACTCAATCCTCACTCAGGATTTTGGGTTCTCAGGGTTTGAGAGTGCTCTCCCACTCTATTTGGAAGCGTTTTGAACAGGGTTCTTGGTGTATTGAAGGTGGTTTCTCCAGGGTAAGTCTCTCCTCTTTTTTCTCTTGTGTTTTCCTCTAGATCTGCTCTTCCCTCTTTCTTGGTTTTCTATATATACACTTTTTCTGTGTAGATCTAGGGTCATGGTTTCTTTGGATGATTATTTTAAGGCTTATGGACACTAGGGAAAGGGATCTAGAGAGGTTTCGGTGGTGTGTTCGCCGGATTTGAGGTGCGGTTGTTCGTGGGTCGATTTCTCGGGAAGCCTAATGGTAGGTGGCTTTTCTCTCTAACCCACATGGTTAGAGATAATGGTTTTGGATACAATTAATTTTTTTCTTGAAATTAATTGTGTTTTGATATGATAAATTGGTTAGAAATCCCTTGGGTGATGTTTTTGGGATTTTTTGAGAAAAGGGGGTTTTATAGTGAAATGATATTCTTGTGGATTTTAAAATGAAGATTTTAACATGGGATTCTATGGTTGAATTGTGAAAGTGATTTATGGGAAGGGTTTTCAATAAAAGGGGTGTTTTAATGAAATTTTGTTGGGATGGAAAATGGTTTTCAATAAATGGGTGATTTATTGAAGTGGATTGATATGAAATGGAATTGGTTGATTGTATGTGGTTGTGACCTTGGTGGGTTATATGCTTGGCATTGGCTTGTTTGAATGTTGTATGATAGTGGTGATAAGTTCAACTATAAAAAGAGAATGGATAGTGGACAGAAGGGCCAACATCAAGGATAAGTGGATGGGAAGTTCCTCTTGGTGTGAATGGGTGAACGGGTTGGATAGAAGCTACAGAGTTTGGTTGTTTGGTTGTTTTTATGTGCATTGTTTTGAAAGGTGGAAATGGTTGTGCTAATGTGTGAATGATGAAATGGCTTGTGTCATGTTTGGTTGGATTTCCCTTGGTTTCTGAGTTTAGGTGTGATGGCTTGGTAAGGGCATGGTTGGCTTATGGAATATGGTTGTACTTGTGATTATTTTATATAAATTTTTTTATCTAAATGTGCTAACAGTTTTATCCTAGTGGTGTGTTTAGGGAAGTAATTAGGGGAAAACCTATTGAGTGTTAGTACTCACCCCCTGATTTGACATTGTGGTGTCTCTGTAGATGTTGTGTGTCATGATGTGGGCAAAGGTAAGGCATCTCCCTCCTTTAGTGGTGCATTGTGATGTCTTGGTGGAGCTCGGAGCTTTGAGCTTGGTGTAGAGCTGTGGTGGTTTCATATCTCGTAGTGTTTGTTTTTTAGTTTCCGCTTGTACTCTGATATGGTTGGTTGTATTAGTGTTAGGTTGTATTGTGGAACAACTTGGTTGTCTTTTAGGAATACATTTTTGGGTTTGAAAGTGCATGCATCATATTGTGATTGATAGTGGATGGTTTGGTTGGTTTTTTCTTAAGGGAAAATCATTCCCCAACTTGTTCTTGAAGCCCTCGGCATTTATTGCCAGCCTTTGGCGCCTTGGGAACATCACTTAACTCCAAGTAACCATCACAGCCTCCTCAAGCCAATGATGTCGGGGTGGGGTGTTATAGATTATATATTATATGTTTAAAAATAAATTATTTTAACAAGATATAAAATACATTTTCAAAAATATCATTAAAAACAAATTAAATATAATTAAAAATATTAAAATAAAAGATATAACAAATTATATTATATATGTAATAAAATATTAATTCTTAATATTAACAAAATTGTAAGCCTAAAATTTTAAGAAAGTATTATTAAACATTTTAAAAATTAACACATGTAATAATATGATAAAAATATTTAAAGAGTAAGAAATATTAAAATCAGAAGAAATTTGAATTTAATTAAATGTGATAAATTTAAATCTTATGAAAACAAAAATATAAATTTATTATAATACAAGTTCAAACAAAAAAAATATCACTTTTTGTAAATTAAAAAACCAAAAATCTAGTTAAACATTAAAAAAAATCCTCCCCATTTTGGAAATTTATCAAAAACATAAATAAAATAATAAAATATTCACCCTCTTAACAACAAAATCAATTACCCAATAGTAACAAAATAGAACATTTTTATAAATATTAACATTTAATAACATTACTTATGTAATAAATTTTAAAATACTTGATTATAATAAACAAACTATCATGATTCTAATACACAATTATAAAAAATGATAAGGCGCTTCTCTTCAACAGTTTAAAAATAAACTCCCATAATTTTAATCGTCTAAAGTATTTAATTAAAGTAGACTAATTAATCATATTTTATTTTCAATATTTTTTGAAACATTTTAATGAATAAATAAAATTTAAATAAGTTATAATAGGTTTAAAAAAATGGTTCAATTAGATAAATGTATTTGAAATTCCATAAAAATAAAAATATTTTTTTTACAAAACCAAAAAACTCTTCAAAATATTCAACACTACGAACTAGACATAGAAGTTTAAACATATTAAATATAAAGACTAAAATAAAATAAATTTTAATTCATAAAATACATTTATAAGTTCATTAAAAACTTCCCTGGATCATAATTGATCAAAATTTCATTTCAAATACTACTAGAAACAAACTATTTAGAGTAATATGTGCATAACTAATTTAGCAATAAAATATTTCCAACACAAAAGTTTAAAATTAAGTACATTAAAATATAAAACATAGTTCATTTTCTAAAACATACATCATCTATTGAAACATATTTCAAATAGTTTAATCAAAATGAAATCTACATATACTAACCACTTGAAAAACTGATTTAAAACATACATACCAATATATTAACGAATTTAACAAACTAAGGGAAACTCCCCCTAAATTCATTCTACTCTAAATATACTAAAACTCAATTTATATAACATATAAACACATATTCATCATATATAAAACTATAATTCTTAACTAAGTAAACTATAACATGCTTACTTCCCAAATAATATAATTTAATGTACATGCTATAAATCTATAAAATAACATAATAATGGATATTAGATCTTAAACAACATCCTATTATGAATTATATCCTACCAATATATTAAATAGTAAATAATATACATATTCACCAATATAAAATACTTAATTTTGTATGGTGACTAGCTTAGTTCCAATAGTATTTGATTAATATCATTTTAGTAATGATGTTTTCTTAGATTTATATGTATTGTTGGTGGATCTTTTGACCATCCAAAAATATTTCAGACATATATATTTCAATTTTTCTAAAAATAATATATGAGATAAAACATTTTTAGTATTAAGAAATTATTTAGAAAAACTCAAATAACTTTCTTTGGAACAATTCCCTTGCATTATACAATTTCATGTCACACTTGATATACTCCCTTTTTATATTTTAACATTAGTAGTTATATTTATGTTTGATGAAATGTTGTTATAAAAAATCCATTATTGTTTTAGTTTTGGTTTCATTATAGACATAATTTTATCATATTTCTTATTTCCTTGAATAAAACTACAAAAAGTTTGTTTAATATTCAAAACATACTTTTTCAAATTCACATTCTCTTTTTTAATAGATTACAAATCAGTACAAACGTTCAAATTATAGTTTGAAGATATATATCACAGTTTCCTATTTTATTAAATGATATTCTTAAATTCATTTTCAAAATAATTCAACACATCTAATGAAGAATTAAACCTTATTTCATGGTCTATGATATTCACTTTCTCAAAGTATTTAAGTTTATCATGTTAATCTTTACGTTTTAATATTTCAGAATCAAAACCCCTTTTAGATTACTTTGTATGGGAAAAATAGATATTCAAATTATCACATTCCCTTTATATTTCTCATTTTTATTAATCAACTTATTATTTTATATTATTTTAATTCCAATTTATTTTTCAATAATCCAAGAATTATCATTTCGTAATTCCATATTTTTCTTTAATTAGTTGTTTGACTTCGGAATTGATAGAATTAGAATCAGAAAAATAATCTGAATCAGAACAAGAATCAGAACTAATTTATTTTCATCATCATAAACAAAATTATAATAAAAAATATCAAGAGTTTTTAATTAAGTAAATAAATAGTCAAGTATATCACATTGAACACCCATCATAGCTTGTTTTCCCATTTCCTTTTCACTCCATAAGTCACTTCTTTAGTCAGATCTATCATAGAAATATCATCCTCCAAACATAGCTTGTTTTTCTTTTCTTATTTTATCATTGAAATTATTTGAATTCTTTATTTTGGTCTAATCAATCCTAATGTGACCTTTTTTCATTCAATTATAACACATTTGATCTGAAACATAATTTTTATTACTTGTATTACCTTTCTTATACTTCTTTTTGAACATCTGTTTTCTCATTTATTTTTTATGAAGTTCAAAAACTTATTAGTAAAATGACAAATCTCTTTATCACTTTACTATAACTCATATTTAGAAACATTAGATGAATTATTTACATTATAATTAGAAATTATAACTTTCCTCTTTATATTTTCCTCTTAAAACATGTTTTTTAACTCAAGTTCATACTATTGTAAATAACCAATTAGTTCATCAAATGTGTAATCTTTAAATTCTTAATTTCATAGATCACCCATTTCTTTTCATGGCATATTTTTGGTAGATCTATCAATACTCTTTCAACTAAATTAGTGTTTTCAACTACTTTACCAAGTCCACTCATACCATTTTTAATACTTATAAACTAATACAACATCTATTTGATTGATTATTCTCCAAACATCTTGAAATCCTAGTATTCTACATGAAGAATTCACAGATTTTTTATTTTAATATTATTTCCATAGTGAGTTACTTGAATGATTATCCATATGTCTTGATATTTCTTACAAGTTGAAACATGGCTATATTCACTTCTTCCCATATCACAATATAGAATATTCTTCACTTTATAATTGAATACATACTTTACTATGTCATTACTTAAAAGTTTCTCTGGATCATATTTGGATATATCATATGATATCTCTATAATAGTCAAATGATCTACATTTAGTTGTTTCATGTAAGCTGTTATTCTCTCTTACTAGTACATGTATTCACTTCTATTTAAAAAGGGGCTTTTTTATTCATCTATTATATGAATTAATACCCACCATATTTGAGAACTTATAATTTAATACTTATACATTTAATTCTAGGATAATTAAGTTATTAAAATAGTAAAAATTAAAAAGAAAACTAAATTTTCCAAAAAAAGGTCCTACATGCTGATACTAACTATTTGGTATTAGATTAATAAAAAAAGAGTTGTCAACTATCATTTAAGGAACCAAAGCTTTGATACCAATTTTTGGATCTATATAGATAGGAATATAGACCATAGGGTTGATTAGTCCATTAAAAATTTTTAATAAAAATAATCATTCAGAGTATATTATTGAATGAATCAATAGTGAGTACAGTGTTTAGAATATAGTGCAGTAGAAATAAAAATATGAACATAGTATTTTTATAATGGTTTAGGTCACCAAAAACCTATTCCACTCTTCAATATTATCTAATTGATGATAATATCAGTACCCACTAAGTAAACTAAATTTTAAATTATTTATAACCATTTATATAATCTTCCTTTTATAATACTTAGACATAACCCTGACATTTTTTAAGAGTCACAACCTTGTCTTACCCTGACTTTGTTTTAGATCCAAAAACCAATTAGAGATAATTTTTTTAGGATTCATAATCCAAGAACCTTAGTATTAATTTTTTTAAAAACCAATATTGTCATAATTTTGATTTGGAATAGTATAAACTGAATATAATTGTAACACCCCAAGATTCCACGGTACGTTTCCCTTTGAATAATGCAATGACGTGCATTGTACGCAACTTTGAGATTCTAACACACCACAACCAATTAAACTAGCCGTTATGAATAGTAATACCAACTTTTTGAAATTTTAAAAATTCTATCTCTCAAAATGGACTTCATTTTTGGATTTGGAATATCGAAATTAGCCTAGGGTGAAATTTTGGTACTTTTCGGATAAATTTCATATTATGATGAATAGTGAAAATTACTAGATTTTAATTAAAAACAACTTTTTTAATCGAAATAATTAATATTGATAAATTATGAATTTGAGTGGTTTTAAAGTATATTTAGAATATATTTTCACCATTTAATTCAATATTTGTCATTGGACATAATTTCACAATTAAACCAGACATGAGCAAGTGCCAATCTTTTGATAGTTATTATCTCTTAAAAACACGCTTTTTGTTTTGACAACGGGAATTAATTTTAAATTAATTTCTACCACTTCTATGTTTGGAATTTGGAAAAATGGATTCCATATTTGGAATCAGGATGTTCAAATTGTGTAAATATGTAACTTTTATTTTTATACATGTTGAATAATTACTTCGGTAAATATTTTATTTATCATGGTTAAAAGGTAAATCCGGTAAATAAGGGTTAAAAAATAATATTATAATAATAAAAAATTACCCAAAAACGTGTCCTAACTTTATTGGTTGATACATTTCCGACCATGGGAATCTTTGGGCCGATTTTGGGACCTCATGGTGCCACTTGTAAGTGATAGGGACACTTTATTTTAATTAAGTTAAAATGAATACAAAAATGACACAAGCATATATCTTTTAGAAAAACAATTTTTACATAGGGTTATATATGTTGGATTTTCGACTATAAATATTCATTAGAAAGATAAACAGATTTACTACATAATGGTAATTTATTTATAAATTTTATACATTAAATAAATTAATTTATTTATGGAACAATGGTGATGCAGTAATTACCATAATAGTGAAAAATTAAAATTATTGATATTCTAGATACCAAAATAAATTTAATTTGAGACTTTTTATGAATTAAACTGATTTTATAGGTTAATATGACATGTTAGGAACTATGTAATTAATGTTTTTAGAAGTAATCATTCTGTTATGATTTTTACAAAAAAAAATTATTGAATAGTGTCAAAATTGATATAAAAGAGTTTTTAAAATAAATATTATATTATTAATTGATATTAAATTCATAAAAATCTAAGGTTCGTCCAAGAGACTTATTTCATGATAGGAGTATCATTATTGGACCACTTGGCGGTCTCTTGTATGTATATAGTAAGTTTATTAACCATATAATATAAAAATACAAAGAGACATTGTAAAAGTGCAACTAATTAACTAAGAGTTAATACTTAAATATAAGGTTAATATAATGACCCAAACCTGTATAAATTATATTTTTTGAGTGGTTTTAGACCTATCCCCACCTAAAAATTTAAATAATCCACTTTGGAGCCATTAGAAACCGAATATTAATTTATTATAAAATAATATTTTTAGCTTTTCCAAAGGTGCCCCTCACCACTCTTATAAAAGGGAACTCCCCCTTCTCATTACTTCACACCTTCAAAGCCTTTTTGGTAGGCCAAACCCAGCCCAAATACTCTCTAAACTTCCCTCACTAAAACCTAGAGCCCTTTGTTGGATCAGAAAGCCAACCTAAGGAGCCCTTTTGATCAAATCAAAAGGAAGAACCCGAAGAAGAGGTAATGTTTTTACCACCCTTTTTCAAATTCTTTTCTTCTTCCACTTATTCTTTCTTTGTTATTACCATTATAAATTAATTAACCCAGTATCTCCTATATACTGTAATATTATTATAAATATAGTACAACCATATTCATTATTCTATCCATCCTTTGAATGACATGTCACCATACGTGCGTACGTACGGCTTACCGTCTCCACGTCATGGTGTAATTTTCATTCAATAAATTATTATTTGGATGGGTATAATAACAATGTGTAATTCATGTAAATAATAAATATAACATGATAATTATTCTGTCTATATGATATACCATCCAATTATATATTATTTTAACATCAAAAGAGTGATATTGTCGCTCGTGCGTACGTACCGACTACTGTCTCCACGAACGCGATGAGATTCATTCTCCATCGTATCCATTCAAGTATAATTATCATTTGATTATTTAAAAATAATGTTTAAGGACTTGATATAATTCTGGATATGAATAAGATACAACCTATCAATGACAAACATGGCTTACGTAACAAAACATATAAAAGAAAACGAGTAAGTTAACACCTGAAACAACAATAATACTAAGATATTATTAACAAATCAATGTAAAAAGATCATATATGATATCATATTAATGTAAATGATTCTTTTATAATTCAATAACAATTATTTCACCATTATACATGAGGTTAACCTACCGTCGACCAAGGAAAAGGTACAAAGTAAGGGGTTTTCTTATCTCACTCTTAATTTCATGAGAATTCCATTGTTAACCACTTATTTATTGCTTGTGGTGTGTGTACTGCTCATGGTTGTGTTCATTGTGTAATATACTTTAATTCATTGGTATTTACATCATAATTTTAATATCCTTTTATCATGGTTGTATGTTTCGTAAGTTACCCAATCGGTACGGGAATTTGAAATTTCAATTTCCACTCATTCGGCTTTACGTATACTTCATTGATTATTTTACTCCAAGATTATGTATGGAATCACTATTCATTTGATTATGTCATAATTTATACTCCCCTTTATGTGGATATACTTTTTATACACATAATCACTCTATTGATAAATTCTCAAGTCATTGGTATGAACTTGATAAGAGTAATTTTTACTCAATCTCGATTTGTTGTGATAAACATCCAATTCATTGGTGTTGTTTTTACTAGAATATGTGTGAATGTCCTTTGATTGTTTTACACTGAATATACAATCATATTTAGTGTATTTATATTTTTCAAACATAATTATTTCATTGATTTATCCTTAACCTAAGGATACGGCCTTTATGAGAGATTTCATCTCAATTTACATTCCATTGAGACTTCTTTGTTGTTATACACAAAATCACTCTTATGTGGTGTATATAATGTACTTTGACATAGTATATCATGAATACCTTTATTCTCATGATATTAAAAAGTTTTTATTTCCTCAATTATTTGTATTCAAGTGTCTCTCTTTTGGTTAGAAACTCTAACTAAAATAACATTTTTAAATGTTTTATTGACTTATTCTTTTAAATCTTGCGCATTAATGACCATGTTTTAAAAATGGTTTCAAGGATTTATTTATATGGACATTAAAGTTTTAAAATTAAAACTCCTTTTAAAAGTTTCAAAGTGGTATGGGACACTTTGATTCTAAAATCTATTTTAAATGGATTCTTGACAAATAGTGTGACTTTTAAATGATTTCATGAAAAAGGGGGATATTTCACTCTAATTGTTTTGATGATTATTTTCATCTATGTCAATATCCTTCATCATTCTTTATTGAGGTTAATATGATACAATACAATCTTCCATATTGTATCGAATGAGTTATTTTTGACTGTGGATGTGCTATTTTTATACCATTCATGGTTTGTGGATAAAGTATTGATATTTCATATGCTAGTTTTAATACAAATGTTTATGTTATGTTTAAAAATTTTCATATGAGGAGTGAATTGGACTTAGTAAGTGACGGGTGGAGCCCGCTATAGCTCCTCGATGCATCGGTAGGTCTCATTAGACAAACTAGTGTCTTGGAACAAGGCCTTGGAAAAATCTTATTTGTAGTCTTAGCACGAGGCCTTGGCTATGTGGTTATGATAGTCTAAAATTATGCATTCCATCATTATGAAAGTGGTTATTGATATTTCATGTGATTTTTAGACTAGTAGAATATCCATGTGAATAAGTAAATGGCATTATTTCATTTTAGCTTTGCCATATTATGCTGAAGTTCAAGTTTAAAAGGATTTTGTTTTAGTTATAAATTGCTTTAAGTGTTTATGCTTATCTACGAAAGCTTCTACTATATTGTCATCCTTACTGAGCATCTGAGCTCACCCCTTTCAATGTTTTATCTTTTTCCAGGATGTGAAGAAGTAATTTATGAATGACCTGCAGGGATAGTATGAGGGGATATGAATACAATATGTTGTTGTAGTTTTTTTACCTTATGGTGTAATGTAAGACATATGAATATATCTAGTGTTTCAAAGACTACTAAACTAATCAGTCTTTCGAGACTTGATCCTTTGTGATCATGCCAATGTTATGTAATAATGCACCGACTTTGGGTATCTAGGGTCGGGGCGTTACAGTTGGTATCAGATGAAGTTTAGTACAAACCTTGGTAGCTAGATTTAGATAAACTCTGATTAGAGCACGTGGACCTAAGATGAACTTTGAGGATTAGTATAGAAGATCTTCCTAAAATTTTCGTATTGTAGAGATTTTGTGAGTATTCCGAGCAATACATCTCTGTCTGGATACGAGCAGGTCGAGGCGGCTCTGGCATAGATGTACCTAAGGGTAAAACCCGAAAACACCGCTTTGAGCTAGACTTGAATAGGAACTGGTGCACGGCAACGGGACTTGCTGCACTCTTGGTTACGACATTGCCGGGGGATATGCTTAGGATAATTTACATTTTCTTTACAAACCGATTTGAAGTATTATATATACGATGAGAGTAAATGACCTTAGTTA
The DNA here is from genome assembly GCA_963277665.1 of Viscum album. Taxonomy (NCBI): domain Eukaryota; kingdom Viridiplantae; phylum Streptophyta; class Magnoliopsida; order Santalales; family Viscaceae; genus Viscum; species Viscum album. Next base: position 829,295,325 of record OY728159.1, on the reverse strand, counting down.
ATCCTAATGTGTTTCAAATTGAGAATATGGTGACATGTTAATCTCTAAATGACTTTATGACTACTATTACTCACACAATGATTTCTGGTTTTAGTCAATGGCTGGATTCCAAGGAAGTCATAGTGACTTTGAGAATAATGTACAAGGTGGGAACGGTGGTGGCAATGAGCAACAAAATGGAATGTTGGTAGGCGTAAAAGATATCGTCTTTATGGAAAATCAATTTTCCAAAAATATGATCAAAAATATATATATTAACCAATTCCTGGACTCAACAAAGAAGAGAAAGGTGATGAATGATAAGAGCTCCAGTAGTGGAGACCATGGAGAAAGAAATCCTCAATTTCCGTCATGCAGAAAATGTGGAAAGAGACGGCCAGGAAAGTGTCTCAATGGGACAAAGAAATGCTTTACGTGCAGGAAGGAAGGACATAAAGTGAAGAATTGCCGAAGAAAAGTGAAGAGTACTATGGAAGAAGATAAAAATGGTCCCAAGAATCCATTTACAGTCATTTTCCGTAAATGTAGGGGACCTGTCTATTACCCGAGTGAATGCCCTATTCTATAGGATATTTTCGTGGTCAAAGAAGAAGCTATGTGGAAATAAATGGTTGGAGAAATGTTTAAAAATTATCAGTGCTCCTTGTTGATGGGTTTACTTTGGAATAATTTTCTCTTGTATTTTTAACCCTACAGTTTTCCATGTGAGAATGATATTTGAGGAAGAATTATCTTTTCTCTTGTGGATATATTTATAAATAACCATTTGGTTTTATATGATTGTTGGGTTTGAGGCAATTATAAGTTATTATAATTTGGGATGAAAATGAAAGGTATGAGATAATATTTGTGGTTAAATTATGTTATGGTTATTTTGAGGAATTTATCTCATTTTGGTAATGTTATAAAATATAGTTTTTAAAAAAGGACAACACGCAGACCGTGTCACAACCCGTTGCGTCAGATAAAGCTGTGGGAATCGAACCCACAACCAAAGTGCGATTAGGATTTATCACCTACCACTGGACTACGTGAAGTCCCTAGTTAGTGTGACAATTATTTTTAGTTAAATGATTTTATTGATCAGTAATAATTTGATTTGGGATCATGTGTCTTATCAAATGAATACCCTTAGTATAGGAAAATGATTTGGTGATTAAGTGATAATTGTTATCTTGGAAGTTGTTCGCTTTTTTGTGAACACTATATGCCCAAGGAAAATAGAATATTATGGGATTTCATTTGAGGAGTAATGGTGGAATTTTATCTATGTTTTTATTGTGGATTTATAGTGATTTGGGTTATTTATGGAAATGATTAGGTTAATTACTTTTAAGTATGTGACTTTAAGAGTAATTAATGTCATTTGGAGATACAATTTAACATGGAAGACTACATTCTTATAAGTTTTGGGTTTCAATATTAGTCTGGATTATATTGAAGGATTTTAATTACAATTGATTATTGAATGGTATTTATTTAACTTTGGGGTATTGATGGTTTAATTTTAGAAATTAAGATTAGTGTTTTTTTCTCTAATGGAATATACATTTGGGGGATCATCGGATATTATACTAACCATTTTGGTTTTGATTAATCCTTAAAGACAAGGTAAATATATAGTTTATCCTACGTGGATCATGTATTTCTATAGATGTTTATTCTAGCTCTTCCATTGTGACCAAGTCTTCTTGAATTCACATTTTTCAAAAAAAAATTGATTTAGTGGTAAAAAGTTATTAAAGAATGAAACTATACTTAAAAAGTAAGTATATCTCTTTATGTTCTTAGTCAATATCATAAATGAATTCCTTGTCCTTATGTAATGTAACTTAAAACAAAAAAATGTTGTCCGTTTACTTTTCCTACTGGGTGACTAAGGACCGTTTGTCCCAACACAAGTTTTTGATTTTCTTATTGTTAACTTTCTCCTGATCATGTTTTCTATCCCTCTCCATCAGAACTGAACACTTAGTTTATCATCCATATCCATGTGTTCTTACATGGAATCCTAGTATGGGTTATCTTTGGGTGACCTTTATACCTCTCTTCCTTTATTTTAAAGTGATAGTTTTATTAACTCTTTTTCCGATGTGGGAATTTCCATTATATTATCTTGCCCAATTTTAAAAAAAATTGCGAGGACGCAATTTATTGAAGGAGGGGAGAATGTAACACCCCAAGATTCCATGGTACGTTTCCCTTTGAATAATGCAATGGCGTGTATTGTACGCAACTTCGAGATTCTAACACACCACAACCAATCAAACTAGCTGTTATGAATAGTAATACCTACTTTTTGAAATATTATAAATTCTATCTCTCAAAATGGACTCCATTTTTGGATTCAGAATATCGAAATTAGCCTAGGGTGAAATTTTGGTACTTTTCAGATAACATTCATATTTTTATGAATAGTGAAAATTACTAGATTTTAATTAAAGACAACTTTTTTAATCGAAATAATTAATATTGATAAATTATGAATTTTAGTGGTTTTAAAGTATATTTGGAATCTAGTTTTACCATTTAATTAAATTTTTTCATTGGACATAATTTCAAAATTAAACCAGGCATAAACAAGTGCCAATCTTTTGATAGTTATTATCTCTTAAAAACACGCTTTTTGTTTTGACAGCGGGGATTAATTTTAAATTAATTTATGCCACTTCTATGTTTGGAATTTAAAAAAATGTATTCCATATTTGGAATCATGATGTTCAAATTGTGTAAATAGGTAACTTTTATTTTTAGACATTTTGAAAAATTACTTCGGTAAATATTTTATTTACCATGGTTAAAGGGTAAATCCGGTAAATACGGGTTAAAAAATAATATTTAATAAAAAAAAATTACCCAAAAATGTGTCCTAAAATTATTGGTTGATACATGTCCGACCATGGGCATCTTTGGGTCGATTTTGGGACCCCATGGTGCCACTTGTAAGTGATAGGGACACTTTATTTTAATTAAGTTAAAATGAATACAAAAATGACACAAGCATATATCTTTTAGAAAAACAATTTTTACATAGGGTTATATATGTTATATTGTTGACTATAAATATTCATTAGAAAGCTAAAAGGATTTCCTACATAATTTTTGTTTTTATTATAAATTTTAGACATTAAATAATTTAATTTATTTATGACATAATGGTGATGCAGTAATTACCATAATAGTGAAAAATTAAAATTATTGATATTCTAGATACCCAAATAAATATAATTTGAGACTTTTTATGAATTACACTAATTTTATAGGTTACTATGAAATGTTATAAATGATTTAATTAACTCTTTTTGAAGTAATCATTCTGTTATGATTTTTACAAAAATCAATTATTGAATAGTGTCAAAATTGACATAAAAGAGTTTTTAAAACAAATTTTATATTATTAATTGATATTAAATTCCTAAAAATCTAATGTTAGGCCAAGAGAATTATATAATGATATTAGTATCATTAATGGACCACTTGGAAGTCGCTTGGATGTATATAGGAAATTTATTAACCATATAATATAAAAATACAAAGAGACATTGTAAAAGTGAAACTAATTAACTAAGAGTTAATACTTAAATATAAGGTTAATATAATGACCCAAAACTGTCTAAATTATATTGGTTGAGTGGTTTTAGACCTATCCCCACCTTAAACTTTAAATAATCCACTTTTTAGCCATTAGAAACCGAATATGAATTTATTATAAAATAATATTTTTAGCTTTTCCAAAGGTGCCCCTCACCCCTCTTATAAAAGGGCACTCACCCTTCTCATTACTTCACACCTTAAAAGCCTTTTTGTTCGGCAAAACCCTGCCCAAATACTCTATCAACTTCTCTCAATACAACCTAGAGGCATTAGTTTGATCAGAAAGCCAACCTAAGGAGCCCTATTGATCAAATCAAAAGGAACAACCCGAAGAGGAGGTAATGTTTTTACCACCCCTTTTCAAATTATTTTCTTCTTCCACTTATTCTTTATTTGTTATTCCCAATCTAAATTAATGAATACAGTATCTACTATATAGTTTAATATTATTATTAATATAGTGCAACCATATTCAGTATTCTATCCATCCTTTGAATGACATGTCACCATACGTGCGTACGTACGGCTTACCGTCTCCATGTCGTGGTGTAATTTTCATTCAATAAATTATTATTTGGATGGGTATAATAATGATGTGTAATTCATGTAAATAATAAATATAACATGATAATTATTCTGTCTATATGATATACCATCCAATTATATATTATTTTAACTTCAAAAGAATGATATTGTCGCTCGTGCGTATGTACGGACTACCGTCTCCACGAACACGATGAGATTCATTCTCCATCGTATCCATTCAAGTATAATTATCATTTTATTATTTAAAAATAATGTTTAAGGACTTGATATCATTATGTATATGAATAAGATACAACCTATCAATGAAAAACATGGCTTACATAACAAAACATATAAAAGAGAATGAGTGAGTTAACACCCGAAACAATGATAATACTAAGATATTATTAACAAATCAATGTTAAAAGATCATATATGATATCATATTAATGTAAATTATTCTTTTATAATTAAATAACAATTATTTAACCATTATACAGGAGGTTAACCTACCGTCGACCAAGGAAAAAGTACAAAGTAAGGGGTTTTCTTATCTCACTCTTAATTTCGTGAGAATTCCATTATTCACCACTTATTTATTGCTTGTGGTGTGTGTACTGCCCATGATTGTATTCATTGTGTAATATACTTTAATTTATGGGTATTTACATCATCATTTTATGATCCTTCTATCATGGGTGTATGTTTCGTAAGTTACCTAATCGGTAAGGGAATTTGAAATTTCAATTTCCACTCATTCGGCTTTACGTATACTTCATTGATTATTTTACTCCAAGATTATGTGTGGAATCACTATTCATTTGATTATGTCATAATTTCCACTCCCCTTTCTGTGGATATAATTTTTATACACATAATCACTCCATTGATAAATTCTCAAGTCATCGGTATGAACTTGATAAGAGTAATTTTTACTCAATCCCAATTTGTTGAGATAAACATCCAATTCATTGGTGTTGTTTTTACTAGAATATGTGTGAATGTCCTTTGATTGTTTTACACTGAATATCCAATCAAATTTAGTGTATTTATATTTTTCACACATAATTATGTCATTGATTTATCCTTAACCTAAGGATACATCCTTTATGAGAGATTTCATCTCAATTTACATTCCATTGAGACTTCTTTGTTGTTTTACACCAAATCACTCTTATGTGGTGTATATAATGTACTTTGACATATTATATCATGAATCCCTTTATTCTCATGATATTACAAAGTTTTGATTACCTCAATTATTTTTATTCAAGTGTCTCTCTTTTGGTTAGAAACTCTAACTAAAATACCATTTTTAAATGTTTTAAAGACTTATTCTTCTAAATCTTGCTCATTAATGACCATATTTTAAAAATGGTTTTAAGGATTTATTTATATGGAAATTAAAGTTTTAAAATTTAAACTCCTTTTAAAAGTTTCAAAGTGGTATGGGACACTTTGATTCTAAAATCTATTTTAAATGGATTCTTGACAAATAGTGTGACTTTTAAATTATTTCCAGAAAAAGGGGGATATTTCACTCTAATTGTTTTGATGATTATTTTCATCTATGTCAATATCCTTCATCATTCTCTATTGAGGTTAATATGATACAATACAATCTTTTATATTGTATCGAATGAGTTATTTTTGACTGTGGATGTGTTATTTTTATACCATTCATGGTTTGTGGATAAAGTATTGACATTTCGTATGCTAGTTTTAATACGAATGTTTATGTTTTGTTTAAAACTTTTCATATGAGGAATGAATTGGACTTAGTAAGTGACGGGTGGAGCCCGCTATAGCTCCTCGATGCATCGGTAGGTCTCATGAGACAAACTAGTGTCTTGGCACAAGGCCTTGGCAAATTCTTATTTGTAGTCTTGGCACGAGGCCTTGGCTATGTGGTTATGATAGTCTGGCATTATGCATTCCATAATTATGAAAGTGGTTATTGATATTGAATGTGATTGTTCGACTAGTAGAATATCCATGTGAATAAGTAAATGGCATTATTTCATTTTATCTTTTTCATATTATGCTGAAATTCAAGTTTAAAAGGCTTTTGTTTTAGTTATAAATTGGTTTAAGTGTTTATGTTTATCTACGAAAGCTTCTGCTATGTTGTTATCCTTACTGATCATCTGAGCTCACCCCTTTCAATGTTTTATCTTTTCCCAAGATGTGAGGAAGTAATTTATGAATGGCCTGTAGGGATAGTATGAGGGGATATGAAGACAAGATGTTGTTGTAGTTTTTTTACCTTATGATGTAATGTAAGACTTATGAATATATATAGTGTTTCCAAGACTACTAAACTAATCGGTCTTTCGAGACTTGATCCTTTGTGATCATGCCAATGTTATGTAATAATGCACTGACTCTGGGTATCTAGGGTCGGGGCGTTACAATAATGATTAAAAATAGAAGAAATAAAAATAATATGAAGAGAACCAAAAACAATGAAACCAATAAAGATCAAGAAATATTGAAGGTGATGTTTCTCAATTATCTTTGGTCAATTTATTAGTAATGAGTTCAATATAGACGTCCTTTTTTTATCATCGTAATGTAATAGTTGTAGTGGAGTAAATTCATCAAGATGCAATAAAATTGTTCTTATAATCTTGTATTAATAAATCATTAAACTTTAAAAAAGGAAAAAAAATTATTTACAATGAATCTCTAGGTTTTTGTTTATTAAATAATGATAAATGTTCATCATTTTTCGCTTAGTGTGGGAGTTTCTTAAATTTATCACTACCATAGAATAGTTATAAATATTTAAAATAAAAAAACACATTAATATTTGTTAACACCTTGCATGTTTTCAATAATAATATTATCTCGATTTTAATCTTTTATTAAACTTATTAAAAAATTTGAATATATTCATTATTAAATCTGAATTATTAAAATAAATAATATTATAAAAATAATTGGCAATAACTTACATTAAATCAATATCTCAAATATTATAATTGTATAGTGTTAGAGAAATAAAATGAAAAATAACATTTCCCTGAAAATTTTCATATTCACTGGTATATAACATGAGAATTATAATATTTATTTATTTTAAAAAGAAATATTATATTTAGAAAAATCTATCAAATTAGAAGTAAATCATATTATAAAAATATGACCAAAATAGAGTATACTGGAAAAAATATTTTTTCACAAAAATAAACAATGTAGAAAACAAATCTTGTGAGGCATAAACCTTTTGGTTGGTATACTTACAGATCATGCATGGTAAATATACTTACCATTCCTTCACATAGGGTCACTTAAGAAAACTTATGGTCATTTGAAAAATAATATTTTTGTTAATAAAAATAAATAATGTTCATGGTATGTATAAAATTGAAATCATAGTAGTTATACAGAGTAGGTACTGAATAGTCATGGTAACTAACACTTATTCATTTTGGGTACATTTATACTTCACCTTAACTTGAATTTTTGTATTCATGATAAATAGAAAATGCTTATGTGTATGTTGATTCATGCTTTATGGAGGGTACTAAAAATGTTTCATTGTAGGTACTATTTCACTCATGTTACCTTTATACTGTTATCCAAGGTATCTACATTAGTTACATGGTAACTACATATGGTAACTGGAAAATTAAAGGTTGTTGGTGTTTATTTCACGATGAAGGTCAAATAATGATTCATTTCTACTGATTATCATATATATATGTGTGTGTGTGTGTGTGTGATGGATTTCTACTATGTAGATAGAGGTGAGCGATGTTATTGGTGTGATGTGTGAAGGTCAAAATAGAAGAGGGAGTCTACCGAAGCTGGTTTAGAGAAAATGAAACTAGTGCATTGTTGATATAAACATATGTCATGGAGGATGGTCATATTTGAACAAAAGATTAAATTCTATTATCAAGCTGGTTGAATAGTATCTCAATGGACTATGTGTGATGCATGGGAGATAGATATGATACCCGAAGAAGAAGAAGATGCTACAACAATTGCGTGAATATATTTATATATACTGTATATTTATATAAAAATTTTATATAATCTGAAATAAATAATTATAAATGAATTTGAATATATAAATATAGGCATAAAAAAACTTATTATACACATTATATTTATAAAAAATTATAAATTTAAAATCATATAAAATATCTTTAAAAACTATGTATAAAAAATAAACATAATTAAAATATTAAGATAAAGTATATAAAAAGATATATTATATATGTACTAAAAATTTTATGTGTATGACTAAAAAAATTTTAAACATAAGATTTTAAGAATGTATTGTTAAATATTCCAAAAATTAAGACACAGAATAATATGATAAAAAAATTATGAATATGTAATATTAAAATATTAATCAGTTTAAATTTAATTAAATGTGAGGAAATTGTAATTTATCAAAAAATGAATTTTAACATATTAAAATTCAAGTTTAAACACTAACAATAGTGATTCATTGTGTTAACATTCAGAATGAGATATAAATTGGTTTGATCTAAGAGTGAATCAGATCATAAGTACATTGGTACTCATAGAGAGAGAATATAATAGCTAGTGTGGGTGGTGAGGACCCAACCCTGGAATTATATTGTGTGTTTTGTTCAAGCTTTATTATGGTCATTTGAAATATTTTTTGATTCTTATAGGGATTAAGGCATCGCAATTGGGTGATGTAATGGAATTTTGGTGAGACTGGATAATACTTTTTAGGAAAATACAATCATGGGAGGACCTACAGGTTTTTACATGAAATTGTATACAACTAGGTGGAAACCACATTTGGTGCAACATATCAGCGATGAATGGTGTGTTTATATGATCAAAACAATAATTTCAAGAATTTTTTTCCAATTTTACTATCTAGATGTTGAAAACTGTATTAAACATGTTTATGGGCTACTAGATGTTCAATTTCAATAGTTTATTCTTATAGTAGGGAGAACCATGAACTGGATTCTTCCTTTATGAGTGAATTATTATAGTGGTGATCATTATAATATTTGTAATAATTTTTTATTCTATGAATCGGTGTTTTGGGATAGAAAAATGCACTTGAGAAAATAGGCTAATGCAACTCTGCACGGGACTATTTGTCGAGTGGCCTTGCATTGGTGGATGTTTGACATAATGATTTAATCATGGGGATGGGCGTTTCTTGTATTCTGTACTTGGGTTGTCTTTCATTATAATGGTTTTTTATTGGGTGAAGTTGTCAAGGTTCACACATATCCTTTAAAAGTGTCATTTTAAAATACAAAAAAAAAATAGTCTGGTGGTATAGCATATCTTTTACTAAATAGTATTCCCTTGTGTTTGGGGTTTTGTTCTAGAAGGGTGTTATTCATTCTGTGATGAATTTTAGTGGGTTAGTAATAAATTAACAACTAAGGTGGAAAAGGAGTGACTATTGGATGAACAAAATGGATTATTTTGTAATATAATAATTATTATAGGGAGTTTGAAATGTTGTGTGTCATTACGAGTTTTGAAATTTAGATGAAATTTGATTTTTTTGGGTTTTAGATAAGGATTGGGGTGACCCTTGGTAAAAAGTTTGTTACAGATGTCTCATCATGTCATGGTAGATAAGAGTTAGAGAATTATAAGGGGTTTATTAGGTGATCACGCCATGGATAAGAAGGCACCAATTCATAGAGAGGTACCATGGAATTGATACATTAGTTCACTTTGTGACTAGTGGGGTTATGGTGTAGTGAATTCTATGTGCGTTTTTTTTCTAAGTAAAATACCTTTACATATGGAAAACACGCCATGGAGGATATTTTCACATTTTGGATATGACCCTTATGTATTGGATCTCGAAAACATTATGTGTTACTTTTTAAAGATATTTTAGGAGGTTTCCATTCATCTTATGACACTTGGGAAATAGATTGAAGGTTAGTCCAATGTTAGGTGTCATAGTGTAGAGCATAAAGGTCATGCTCATAAAAGGGAGGCCATGCCATAGAGGCTAGATCTGTATGATCTTGGTTCTTCTTCATGAGGGATATGTCATTTCATGACCACTGGGGTCGCTTCCTGAGGGGTAGGTAATAAATATTTTGGTTCTAGCCAGGGAAACTTTTTAAAGTCATGGCCCAAGGGGCCACACCATAATGAGTTTCCTCGGGAGTCTATCCCATCATGACTTACATAGGTCACACCATTATGGGGTCCTATATATGTTTTTAGTATATGGGATTTTATATTATTTTTAGTTCATAAAAAATCATTAATTATTGTAAAATAACATCCAAATAAGTCTATTTAATCCATATCCTTCTCCCCTCTCATTCCCCCTTCCACCCCCTTGGTAAGGGGTGATTCTTATGTGTTTATGTGGAAGATTAAAGGTGAGTTACTCCCTCAATTTCCTTTTTTTTCTTATTCCATTTATTTTAATTATATTTTTTCCCATTTGACATGGGTTTTAGTGAAAATTTAATTAGAGTGTAGTGGAAATCACGGGATGAATAAACAATGTTTTATGAAGCTTATGTGGTGTAGTGTTTCCTAGAGCGTTTTTAGGCATTAATGCCTCCTTAAGTTAAAAATAATGATTAATTATAGATTTTTATAATTAAATATTTATATGGTATGGATTTTGATAGGGTCTTAGTGGTTGAAACAATCTTAGAAGCGGAATAGATGAGCTTTTTAGAGGATAAGAAAAGTAATTTGAGGATAATAACTCTATGATGAGGTGGGTGGTGTCTTTAATACTAGAATATATACATGATTATATAGGAATGTGAATTTATTCTTTATTATATATGTTAGGGTGAAAATTGATATGGAATAATATCACCTTTGGTAAAAATATAGGATGGTGTTATGCATCTTATATTTGGAATGAGTGATTCCTTACACTTTGGGTATTCTAGACCACCCAAAGATTATGCCTCTGAGGGGGTGAGGAATCAAGTTAGGTTTACCAGAGACCTAATATAGCAGACCAGAACCCACACTCCTAGATCTGATGCTAAATTCATAAAATTTACATTTTCTTCTTTGATACTGAAGAAGGTGACACAATTTTTTTCAATAAAACTTACAATTTCAGAAGGAAATATGAGATCACATATATACCCAATGACCATTTAGGTTTAAATATTTAGATAATTACGAGAAACTCTTAATATTATGGGTTTATAAACAACTATATCATAAAGATAAAAATTATCTCCCACTATATATATCTTTTACAATAGTTCATCTGCATCATCCTTGTGAAATTCTTCCTGAAATAGTTCATTTAACATATTTCCTCATAACTAGTAGAAAATAAAACATAAACAAAAGTGATATCATATGATCATTAAGGGTAATCCTAAGAGATAAATAATAATTACATGAACATAGGGATATAATAACATGGCCTTGAAATTTTAAAATCAATCCATACCTATCAAATATTATAATCTTGAATCATTGAATTAAATATTGGAAGTTCAAAAGACCTGAATTATAATATAATCAAATAAAATGATCCATGAGAGTATAAAAATGGAATGACACATGGAATTTTTTTCATACACATAAGCTTATAAAATATTATGTCAATGATACCTACCAAGACATTCATAACAAGTTATCCTTGGGCTATTCACTTACGTACCTTCTTCGAGATTCGGATGACCACCCATGTACCATCTAGTTTTGGGATTAGGATGTCCTCTCATGTACCCTCTAGTTTTAGGATAATGATGAACTCATCTATACCCACTAGTTTTGGACTTAGGATTAACTCTTGTTTACCCTCTAGTTTTAGGAAAAGGATGGCCTCCTGTGTACCCAATAGTAGTGGGCTTAGGATAACCACCCATGTGTCCTTCTTTTGTGGGCTTTGGCAGACCACCCGTGTACCCTTTTATTACAGGCTTGGGCCACCCACCCATATAACCTTTGATCCCATAGAATGTTTATAATTAAAAAATGCATTGGATGGTGATATAGGTACTACTAGTAACATAATTAAAACCATACATATGTGTACCAGGAAAATATAAATCATTCAACATATCATAACACATGTAAATAAATGAGTTTCATAAATACTTAATAATAACATATTTCATGGAAAAGAAATAGGTTTTGTAAATATCATGACATTGTAAACATAAACCATATGTATAAATAATAATAATGGTATCCTTTTATAATATCCCCAGTATGTCATGATTAACACAAATGTATTTTATCTTATATGGAAAATAATTCTGAAATATCTTTTTAAAACATTTCATGAGGAAAATATCCTTTCCACATTTAAATTTTTTTTTAATAATAAACCTTTTTATCAAACCTTTTAATTTTAAATAAACTTGTAAAATTATAAATTATTCTTTGGAAATTGTATTATAAATCTTTGAAATCATTTTCTTTGAAAATGATTAAAATAACATTTAAAAAAATATTTGAAAACATTTTTAGAAAATACAGTTTTGGAATAGTAAAAATTTATGATTGAAGAGAGAATAAAATAAAATGGAACATATAATGTCATATGAAACCTATATTTATGATAAAACATGTTAAATGGTAGTATATACACCTCATAAAATAATATAGGTTCATAACACAACATGTGTCTCAAATAAAAAAAATTGAGATAAAAAATTACCTTACCGATTTGGTTCCTTTTTAATATGAAAGAGAGGGAAACAAATGGATATAAAAATACTCATAACTATAATTATAAAGGCCATATATTACATTCATTTTAATTATATACACCACATTAAAGAAATGAGTGATGAATATGGAATAAGTATCGCAAAAATAAATGTTTTACTAGAAATCCCCTTACATATATCGTATCATTGAAGTAAGCATTAATAAAATGAATCAATTATGTTTATTAACTAAAATTAAACATAAAATAATTATAAATAATACATAATATAAGGAAAATTCATTTCACACAAGACCTTATTATGACATAATCCATGAAATATAAGTTTAACCCAATGAATGAAAATTGATTTATGAAATCCCTGACCACTTTTAATTAGTAAAATCATATGACCCATAAAAGTAATAATTATAAAATTAAACATTTAATAACATGAATATAATTTTATTCATGATATAAAATATCAATGGGAAGTATTCATACACCAAATACAAGAAATAACTATTGAATAATATATATATATATATACCTCACATAAGTAAAAGTGAGACGAGAAACCCTTACCTCATGGTTACCTTTATTTTTTCATTCATTAACCAACTATATAAACTATTAAAAGAAGTTATTAATTAATTGAAGAATAATTTTAATATTTATAATACCTTATCTGATTATTTTATAAGATATTATGACCCATAAATTAATAATATTTCATTATTTACATGGTTTCGGGTGCGTTCATTTCATGGTTTCTTGTTCGGTTCATTTGTGTATAATTATACATGTTCTTATAAAAAGGGGTTAAACTCTAGAAGTGGAATGAAATATTATTAATGAATATAAATAATTATAAATGGTCCCATATATTATTTTAATTTTTTACATGAGGATGATTCATTTGATAAAATGTTAATGATAGATGGTTAGTATAATTTGGTTGTTTATCTGACTATCATGAAGTTGTTTCATTTTATTAAATATAATGTCTATATATTATTCCCAAAAAATAAAACAAGTTATAATAGAACTATTAAAATATTATTTAACCATAATGATACATTTATTACAATCTATGAATGCGGTAATGAAAAAAATCATTATTCACGTAGGTGATTAACTGGCATAATTTGGAAAATAGTTTCATTTCTTTGAATAAGAGGATATGAGAAATGAAATGGTTATGAGATATTCCATAAGAAACATAAAAAAATAGTATATTAAGGATTTTTTATTTTTTATTCCTTTATGGATGAATTTTTTGAGTATAAATTAGAAGAATAAAATAAATTAAGAGATGTGATTTTTGAAAATTACCTCTTGAATATCACCTCCTTGAAGAATCCCTTAAACACATTTGAAATTATCTTTGTGAGAGACCATTAGTTAATGGTCGTGGGTATAGTGGAAATTGAAATTTTTTTATGATATCTGAGGAGATTAAAATATTTTTAGGAAAGATGGGATGGAGAGGGGTGGTATTTAAACTTTTGGAGGGGTGGTTTTAAGTGATTAAATAATGATTATTTTATATCTAAGGAAAACAACATTGTGGTAGCATTAATTTTCACTAATTTTACTAATAATTAATGTTTTAAGTTTTTTTAGGGTCTATAAATACCTCAAAAACCATTTAATGTTTTATTTTGAAGGTATTTTAAGCATTAACTTTTAACTTTAATTTATTTCATTATTTTACATATACTGTAGTAAATAATTTATTTACCTAGGTAACTCTTTATGCATAAAAATGAAAATTACATCATAAACAAATTTGGATTTCCTGATTCCAAATATATAATACATTTTAACAAATTCATTTCACATAATTGGAAAATTTATATTTAAAATTAATCATGCCGACGATATGAGAAAGAAGGATTTTAAAGTGGAAATGCTCAAAAGTTTGAAATGTTTTCATATCCAAATTAAATATAAAAATAATTCAAATAAACTAAATTAGATTAATTGATTTATAATTAATATAATTTTATTTTAAAAATAATTAAAAATATAATTTAGCCTTATATATTATTTATATGAAAACATAGTTTTCAATTAAATTTCAATATTTGATATTATCCATCAAGTCGATAAGCATGTATCCGAGTAGGAGAGGTTTGTAAATGGAATAAAAGATACCTAGGATAAAATTTAGGTGGAGGAATATTTCTGGGATACTATATTAGTATTGTAGTAGGTAGTATAGTAGTAACTATTCAGTACATTATCAGCTGAGACCATCCATCTGATTCGGCCTTCGGGCCACCGGTTTAGTCCCTGAGTCCTTCAAGGCCTTCAAGTTACCCAGGACTTTGAGCTAGTCCATGATTTCAGGCCATTTTAAGGATTTGGCCCATCTCAAGGCCATTGGGAAACCTAAATTACTTTAGGAAACATGATGTATAGATGTAACCAGACATGCTCTACTTGGAATAGGGATTCATATGAGGATTCAAAGTAGACGCGTTCACCATAGTAAGGCTACCGAATTTGGAAGAATGGGAGGTCACAGAAATTGCCACTGGTATCAAGCTTATGCATCTCTGCACAGAACAACTATCTGAATAGCCATGCAAACATGGTGATCTTACATCATGATTTAGATGCTGGGGATGGGTAGTGTCAAGTAGTCATTGACTTGGATGAATTCTTTAAAGGCCTCTAGGTCAGGTAATTTGTCACTAATCCTGCAGTCCATTTAAGGGTTCCCCGTGAACCCTTAAAAGGGGGATTATCAAAAAATTAATAAAAATACAAGTCCTTTAGGACATTTAAGGATATTATTCATCAAAAAATTAAACCTCTCTAAAAAATAACAAAATTTCACCCTAATATAATTTTGACATTCTAATTTCAAAAATGAAGTTTATTTTTCAAAATAAAATTTATAAAGGTTTAAAAAGTTTGTCCTAAAATAGGTTCTCCATTAAAAGGAAGAAATTTTTCATTTTAGAAAATTATATCTTTTAAGCTTACAATTAGATTTATTATTATCATAATCCTATAAATCTTATTAGATAAATTTAAATACATTTTATTTAATATATAACATATAAATTTCATTAATATATTTAACTAATAGTGATTAATTTAATTGTTAAGATAAAGTTTCAATGTGGGCATAAAGATAATTTTTTATAAAAACATTTCCTTTTTGTTCAATTGGTTTTTATTTTCATCTCTAATTAATTGGCAAGAAATGACTTAATTCTTTAAACATGTGTAAACTATATTTTCATAATTTAGTTAATATCACTCATTCCCTCCATTCGAAAATATATGGGATAACATTTGTGTTAAAATAATAGTATTTTGGAGTTCACTTAATCTTGGTGTTTTATGAAATGTAAGGTATCCAATATGTAATGTCATGTGTTTTTGAACTGGGTTAAAATATGAGCATTTTTAAAAAAAATTGATTTATCTATAGGTTGGTTTTTAAACCAAGATCTGGAATTTTATTCTGAGTGATGGAACACCTAATGGTGTCATTTTGGGACTTGCATAATTACCCTATAATTTTAGTAGGTGTCTCGATGAGTCTTGGGAGCACCATATCGGGAAAAGTTTACTTTAATGGATCTTCACGGGCAGCGCACGGTTGCAGTCTAACCCATGCAGTTTAACTTGGTTAATATATTATTTAATTTAATTAAATAAGATTATATGAGAGATTGTGATTAATTAAAATAATGTTTTAATAATGATAATAATAATGAGGGTATTATTAATAATAATTTAAAGACTAAAAAATTCAATGTTTTTTTAAATTATTTGGGATTTAAACGAGTATGCGAACATTGACGGCATGTGATTCTGAGGTCCTGTGTGCCTGAAATTATTTTTTGTACATTTTTTATGGTATGTTCAGTAAACGCGTGTGCGGCATTTTCTATCTTGTGAACCGATGCTCTGATTAAAAATATGAGGGCATGGTTGAATCCGCAACACCAAGATTCTCTTAAGGGAAGCTTCACATCAACCGCATTTGGTCGGAAGAAAAAGATAGTTTTTGGAATTTATAAAGAATAATAAAATAAAATGTAATTGTTATTTTATTTTATTTTTCTCCAACGGATGAGCGGAAGTGGCGAGACCTATGACTTGTCAATCCATTTAATGGCTTGACTCATCAAATGTGTTACTCAACCGTTGTGAATTAAAAGAGGTTCATTAATTCATTTAATGATCCTCATTAAATCCTCAACATGTTACTCACGTTTCCCCCTCCTATTTAAATGGAGCTCCGAGGGGGTGGGTTTGGCACGGCTTCTTCAAGCGAGGAAACTCTGGATGATTTTTGCGGTGACATCCACTGACTGAGGATGGAGGCTCAGGTGGCAATGATCCGGCATCAACGAACATCGACGACTCCATCCAACATGGATGCTCCTCCCACCGCAACCAAGACACCACCAACGGATCTCAAGGAAGGGGGTTTATGTCTGGTTTTGGGTTAACATTATTGAAATAAGTTTATTTAATCTTTAATGTTAGAAAAATATTCTCCCTCTAGTTATCATGTTAACGTGGGGGAGTGGGCCGAGCGAACAAGGAATGGACCTTCCGCTGCTTCATTCATGTTGCATCCTTTGGGGAGAAATTTCCTCAATTTTTGACAGCAATGCAAGACCAAGGGTCACGCTGTAACGGTGGCAGTCCAGGAGGCTTGTAGGCATAGACAACACCAAGAAAGGACCATTGGGACAAGTCCGGTGGCACGTGGAAAGAACCACTAATGCATTATGCTGGCGGTGGCTGGTGGTGGTCGTAGGAGGCCCGTGGTAACCGGCTGCGGGTGGTTGGAAGGTGGCGTGCCATCGCGCACTATGGTGGTCAGAGGAAGTCGGCCCAAGCTGGCCTCACGGGAGATGGATGGTGCCCGTAGGCACCACTGGTGGCTCATGACCGGAGGGGGCAGCACGATCCTGGGCCACACCGCGTCGACAAGAGACCATTCATCCATCTAGACGATCGTTGCATGTGGTGGGGCAGCGCCCCCCCCCCCCCCCCCAACTGAATGAAACACCCCCGCATCCACGGGGCCAGCAAGAGATGTGGTTCGCCTTCAGGTGGACCGGGCCGGATGTGGGCCGGTAGGACCCGCCTAGTGGGCCAGCGCGTGTGGGTCGAGCCCCACCTGGCGGGCTAGGCCAACCACGGACCGGGCCCGCGAACCATCTGGGCTGACCCCAATGGGTCGGATCTAGTGAACTAGGCTGACTCTTAAGGGGCTGGACCCGGGCAGGGTCAGGGAGACCCCTGGACCCATTGCGTCGGGTCGGCCTGACCGAGTCGGACTGGGCCCAGACCCAACCAGCCCTGAATAAAGAAACCCTCATAACTGATGAACCAAGTGTCCATTTGACACGCCATCAGTGGATTTGGGGTACTTTTTGGGAAGTTGTCCCTTTGGAATATTCCGGCAGGCCCGTCCGAGCCGCGCCGAATCGATATGCGATCACCCACGTTTCACAGAAAGGGGTGTAACTAATAGACTGGGAATCCGATCGATTTATCGTTTATTCTATAGAGACCCTTGTGACAAGGCGGTCCTTTGGAGATAATCTATGTAAGTTATTATGGAGTTTTAGGGGTGACCTAGGTTGGATTAGACTTGAATCCAACTAGGGCCTCATTACAAAAGTTCTCATATCTCACAGACCGGGCGTTCGATCGACATGTTGTCTATCACGTTTGTAACCCTATGAAAGGGTGGTCCTTTGAGTATGGTCTTAGCATGACTTCTTAACAGTTTAAATATGAAATGTTTATTTAGAATTATAGTCTTTTAGAGATCATACATGCTTCATGCAGGAATCCATTGGCTGGCTGTGACATAAAAAACAAGAGCGACCAATACAGGTCAGCATTAGAAACTCCAAAGTGGGATGACATAGCTGTAAAACTAATCATACCTACCTCTGTACGAACTACCAATATGGGTCAGCAATATCGACCAATATGGGTCATCACCAGTGACAAATACGGGTCAACACCAGCGACCAATACGGGTTATCACTAGTGACCAATATAGGTCAGCATCTAGCGACCAATACTGGTCATCATGCAGTGACCTATACAGGTCAGCAGTAGAGTTACTACTGATAGGATGATATGTCTTTAAGACTAGTTATCCCTATCCCAATAACCTTGAAGTTATACTATTAGATTGTGTTGTCTCTTTTTCTTTGTGCTTCATGATCTAGATCATGATTGTGATATTACCTTTATGGTATTTTTGTGGTTTTTTCCTTTGTGGATTACTGAGAGACCTTTAGGGGTCTTGGGGTCCCTTACTAAGTTGTTATACACACCTTTTCATGGGTTCTGCCCGCACGCATGTGTCTGGTGAAAACTACTGACGCTCGGAGGAAGACTTTGGAGGTTCGAGACTTGGTATAGCTTAGTGTGATGGGAGAAGTCATGATCCTCTTCTTCAAATTATGTCATACACCTACTAACCTCTATATAGAGCTCCAAGGAAGATGTGACAGCTATTTACATCCTCTAAAGTTTCTAGGGATTTTATTCTAGCCCACTGTTTTTATTTTATAGTTGTACTGGTGGTTATACATTACTCTCATGGTTATACCATACTTTTGTTGGTTGTTTACTTTAGTTTCCGTTTTTGAGTGTGTATAGATCTCTAAATAAATTCCTTCACTGTTTGGAAACTCTTTCAGGTTCTAGTCACAAACCCCTAGCCTATGGAAGGTAGGCATGGGGTCGTCATGTTTGGACCCCGTGGGACGGGTCATGACAATGTGGTATTAGAGGGCGGTAAGTTATACCAGAAGAATTTAGAGTCTACTTTTAATGAGGTAATGGTGTATAGTGTCTTCAGTCTGGTTTCAGTATAGAGAGTCTAGTGTTGGTGTGGTGACTTACATATCCATACACCAATACGCTAAATTCTTCTTTATGACTCAGTATATGAAAACACCAGTTTCTAGTGTTTTGAAATGTTTTCTTGATCTTTTTGAGTTATCTTACCAGGTATTACTTATTGACCATGGCACATATATTTCTTATAGGATGCCTCCAAGAAGATATCCTTCTAGGTTTCAAGATAGATATCATGATAGTGGCGCACCAAGAGACAAGGCGTTGGTACAGGGACGACTCATAATGATGGAACCTTCAGGTGGTGTACCAAAAACACAACCACCCGTTGAGCAGTTGATACTACCAGTGGATCATGCACACTGGCTGAGCACATTGCATGAGTTTCAGAGATAGAGTATTTCAATGATTCAAGGAGATATGGGCCCCAAGACAGTATAGGAATGGATTGAGGTGGTTTCACGGGTCTTTCGCTTAGTAAATACACCCACCGAGAAGATAGATATCTTGACCGCTAGACTTCTTCTGGGCTCGGCAGGACGATGGGGGAGATCAATGATCTAGGTGCATGAGATGATGACCCTCACCTGGATGGACTTTTAGATCGTTTTCATGGAAGATTTTGTGCCAACGACACTATGCTCTTTGTGTATTCAGGAGCTTCTGCATCTACAACAGGGCAGCCACACTATAGCTCAGTACTTAGAGAGATTTACTAACCTCTCCGGATACTCCACTAACATGGTATGGGACACTTTCTTCAGAGTTCGGACCTTTGAGCAGGGGCTCTGATGAGAGATCAAAGATGTGACAGTTTCTATCAGCATCTCGACGCAGACTGGGGTTCTAGAGAGAGCTTTGCTAATGGAGAGATTCTTTACTGAGCAGGCACCTATAGTGAGAGCCCTTACCGGATGACAAGTAGCAGAGTCATCTGGATATGGAAGTAGATAGACGACATAGAAGACCAAGTAGTATAGACATTCTATAGGGTGACCCTAGGACGCAGGGTCATAGGTGTGAGGCTTGAGTGGCCGAGGGAGCCACCAGTAAGGCATGATATGTTTTTCCCTACGGGGGACAAGGTCACAAAGCTCATGACTATCTGAATCGTCACACAGATGATCGACAAACAGTGGAGGGGCCACCAAGGTAGCGACAGCTGCAGGATCATGAGCCTCATCTAGGCGGCGAATGAGTTAGGGGAGCAAGATGTGTAGCGGGAGGTGGTCGGGGTCACCAGGCACTACCAAAACCACCCCCAGGCGGTCGACCACGAGCTTAGGGAGTGTGTGGACGGGGACAGGCCCAGCTACATTCAGTAGAGGATCACGATTATGATGTCCCTGAGATGATATGAGGGACAATCTGTATATTCTCTTCTTAAGAAGCAATTATTATCGACACAGGTGCTAGCAATTCATTCCTTGTCAAGGACTTAGTTTGGGACTCTGAGATTCAGACTGAGCTTTTAGCTAAACCTTTGCATTTGGATACTCATGCAAGAGAAGATTTAGCAGTCACATACTAGTGTCGATAGTGTGATCTTACTCTCAGAAGAGATAGTTTTAGATGGGATCTTCTAGTAGTGGTGTTTAAGACCTATGACATCATTTCAAGGTATGGACAAGCTATCAGCAGTTCACGCACAGATCGACTGCTTGAGATGTATAGTGCGATGCACGCCTAGATATGGAGGACATATTTCCTTTTTTGGTGAGAAGAAAAATAGATCATCCTGGTATGGAATTGCACTCATGAGGGTGCATTAGACTACATATCAGCTTTCTTGCATAACCTTTGACATGGTGGTTGAGCTGATTCCACAATTAGCAGCGGTGGTGGATGAGTATGAGGAAGTCTTTCCAGAAGATGTCCCAAGACTACCTTCTCATTGAGAGGTAGACTTACTCATTGAATAATACCCAGGAACAGTACCGATATCTAAACCAGCATGTTGGATGGCCCCTACATACTTCCAAGAGCTGAGGGTATAGTTGGATGACTTATAAAGGAAGGGATTAGTAAGTCCCAGTGTTTCTCCATGGTAATCCCCAGTTTTGTTTACCAAGAAGGAAGATGGATGTTTAAGACTATGTGTGCACTTCCAGTGCATAAATCAGGTGACTAAAGAAAATGTATTCTCTATTGAGGATTGGTGATCTTTTTGATCATTTGTAGGGAACAAAGTGGTTCTCGATGATACACCTCAGATCAGGCTATCATCAGCTTAGGGTACGGGATGAGGACCTACTGAAGATAGCCTTCAGATGTCATTATTTCCATTACAAGTTCTTGGTGATTCCTTTCGGTGTGACCAACGCTCTAGTAGTGTTCATGGGGCTCATGAATAGGATCTTTCGTCCATACCTCTATCACTTTATAGTGGTCTTCATCGATGAAATCTTGGTGTACTTAGCATCTGAGGAGGAGCACGTTGTACACTTGGGGATAGTTTTGGACACACTCTGAGAGCACTAGTTATATAGGAATATCTTGAAGTTTGAGTTCTGTATATAGATGGTTAACTTCTTGGGACACATCATCTTAGTGGATAGTGTTGTAGTGGATCCAGCAAATATCGAGTAAGTACTTGATTGGAAGCCACCTAGGAGTGTTACTGGGGTGCATAGCTTCCTTGGATTAGCAGGATACTATCAAATGTTTGTATCTAATTTAAGAAAAGTAGAATCACCTATGACTGACTTGAAAAATAATGGAAAACCCTTCATGTGGTCAAATACATACTACCATAGCTTTCAACAGCTAAGGCAAAGCTTGACCAACGCTCCCATCCTGAGGTTGCAGGAGGAGGGCACTGGTTACGTGGTTTACTGTGAAGCATCAGGGACTACAATCGGTTTCATCCTAAGGCAGGATGATTCAGTGATTACTTATGTCTCATGACAGATGAGGCTTCATAAGGAGAATTATGTGACTCATGACTTGGAGTTGGTAGCAGTAGTCTTCGCACTAAAGATGTGGTGACACTACTTCTTGGGCAAGTGGTTCATTGTTTACTCAGACCACAAGTGTCTCAGATATATCTTCACATAGAATGATATGAATCTGAGATAGAGACATTGGCTATAGTTCCTCAAGAACTATGACTTTTAGATAGTCTATAATCCTGGGAAGAGGAACGCAGTGGCAGATGTACTTAGTTATAGATTGAGATCGCAGCTACTGAGGGAGGCTTCAGAGCAGTTAACCTCACTTTAGATATCCTACATGGATATGATGAGACTTTATACCTCTAGTCAATGGTTGTTTCCCCTAAAATCCTTTAGCTATTCAAGGAGGCACAACTTAGAGACAACAGCTACGATACTACACATGCTCGGATATCCTCAGGTCATGCACCTGATAGATATTCTGATGGTGGGGAACATACTATCCTTTTCAGAGGACGTACAATTGTACTAGTGGTGCTACGAGATGAGGTGTTGTGGGAGTTCCATACATCCCCCTTGGCAGTATATCCATGTGTGATGAAGATGTATCAGAACCTCCGGCATCAGTACTGGTGGCTAGGGATGAAGAAAGTTGTGGAAGAGTTTGTTTCTAGATGCCTCACGTTCGAGTGAGTGAAGGGTGATCACTAGGTAACAACAGGCTTGACACAACCCCTTAAGATACTAGAATTCAAGTGGGAAGGGATATCAAAGGACTTCATGATGGTTTTACCAAGTACGCCCAGAGGGCACGATACCATCTGGGTGGTCGTTGAACAAATCACCAAGTTGGACCACTTCCTTTCTATTTGAGAGAAGGGTTCGGTAGGGAGCTTGGAACGTCTCTACGTTTAGGATATAGTGCAAATTCACAAGATTCCTTTGACGATAGTCTCAAAATGTGATGCACACTTCACATATCAGGTGTGTAAGGGATTACATGAGTCTTTCAAAACTTAGCTTCACTTGATTACATCTTTTCACCCTCAGACAGATGGTCAGATTGAGAAAACCATCCATGATGTGGAGGACATGCTTCATGCATGTGTCCTATATTTTAGTGACAGTTGGGAGGACCAACTAACCTTAGTGTAGTTCACGTACACCAACATCTATCACTCCACCATTGGTATGCAAACTTTTTAGGAGTTGTATGGACGACCGTGTAGATCGCCCTTGTTCTAGACATATCCATGAGAGCCAGTACTTGTGGGCCTATAAATGGTATAGGCTTCCAGTGAGAAGGTTCAGGTCATCCGAGAGCGGATGAAGACTGTACAAAGCCGACAAAAGTCCTATGCTGATAGGTGACAGATACCACTAGAGTTCTAGGAGGGGGAGCATGTATTTTTGCGAGTATCCCCTTGACAGGGACCACAAAGGTTTGGCCAAGGTAGAAAACTCTCACTGAGGTTTATCGGACCATTCCTAATACTTCAAAGGATTGGATAGGTGGCGTACCGCTTGGTACTTCTACTGTTGTTGGAGAGGGTGCATGACATCTTCTATGTATCCCAACTAAGGAGATACGTATATGAACCATCTCACGTCATCAACCACGGGGAGATGGAGATTGACAATGGGGTGACTTTTGCAGAGTACCCAGTGGATATAGAGGATAGACAGGAGCAGATCCTTCATGGGTGGTCGATACCTCTATTACACATTCTGTGGTAGCACGGGAATCTCCAAGAGAGCACATGGGAGTGAGAGGCACATATGTGTGCTCATTACCCCTCTTTGTTTGTGTAGCCTTGTTTGGATTTCAGGGACGTAAATACCTAAGGTGGGGAGAATGTAAAGACCCAAAAATTCAATGTATTTTTTTCATTATTTGGTATTTTTACAAGTATGCAAAAATTGACGGCGCGAGATTCCAAGACCTGGTGTGCCCAGAATAAATTTATGAACTTTTTTAAGGTATGTTCAATAAACGTGGGGGCGGAATTTTCAATCTTTTGAACCGGTACTCGGATTAAAATTGTAATGGAACTGTTGAATCTGCAGCACTAGGATTCGCTTAAGGGAAGCTTCACTTCGACAGTAGTTTGTCAGGAAAAAAAGATTGTTTTTTGACTTATAAAAAAATAATAAAATAACATGTAATTTTTATTTTATTTCATTTTTATCCAACAGATGAGAAGCGGTTTCGGGACCGGTGACTTGTCAAGACATTAATGGCTTGAATCTTCTACTACATAAATCTGGCATTGAGAATTGAAAGAGATCATAAATTCATTTAATGAACCTCATTAATTCTTCAATGCATTACTCGCATTTCCCACTCATATTAAAATGGTGCTCGAGGTGGGGTTTTGGCACGACTTCTTCAAGTGAGGAAACTCTAGTGGATTTTGGCGACGACATCGATCGAAGTAGGATAGAGGCTCAGGTGGCAATGATCTGAGATCCACAAACGCGGATGAATCCATCCAACGTAGATGCTCCTCCTATCGCAATCGCAACACCTCCAACGAAAATTGATGTAGGGTGTTTATGTTTTGTTTGGTTTAACATTATTTAAATAAGCTTATTTAATCTTTATGCTTATATAAATATTCTATCACTTGTTATCATGTTAATGTGGAGGGCATGGGCTGAACAAACAAGGAACAGACCCTTTTCCACTTTGTTCATATTGCGTCCTTCAAGGACGACGTTTCTCAATTTTGACAGAAATGCAAGATAGAGGGTCACGTTGTGAAGGTGGTAGTCCTGGGGGATCGTAGGCACAAACGACACCATGAACGGACCACAAAAGAACATCTGGTGGCCCCCAGAAATAATTTTTGGTGCGCCATGCTAGCGGTGGCCAGCGGTAGTCGGCGGTGGTCAGTGGAGGCATGCGGTAACCGGCCACGAGCGGTGGGAAGGCGGTGCACTGTCACGTGCCTCGGTGGCTAGAGACGACCGGCCAAAGCCATCTACGCATGAGAAGGGTGGTTCCTGCAGACGCCGGTGGTGGCAGCATTTGTTCCCATCGGTCGCGGCAGGAGGGGCGGTGCGGCCCCGCGCTGTGCCGCGTCGGCTGAAGACCGGTCAGCTATATGACAACCCTGCTTTTTATTACAACTTAAGAATGCTTTATTACATAAAACTTCACTTGATACAACAAAGAAGATCGAGAGGTTTAGTGTCTTTGGGGCTTAGGATCATTACATAAAAACTTTAAACTTGAAATACAACATCTTTATTGAAAACTTCCTTTACATGACCACCACATTCCTTCATACTTAGCATTGCATGGGATAACCTGAGGACATGCATAAGAAAAGGGTGAGCTATAAAGCCCAGTAAGGGAGTACACAAGGAATAACATGAGGAGTACAATACATGTTAGGCAATAGGAACATCAATAGAGCATTAAAGTAACATGAACATAAAGGCATGATAAAGAATGATAACCATAACATGAAAATGTGGCAACAACAATTAACATTGAATTAGCATGAGCCAAGGCTCATTGCACATGGAGCATGAGTAAACCCTCATTGCACTTGAAGCACAAGTAAACCCTTGTTTCACTTGAATTATCATGAGTCAACACTCATTTCACATGACGTATCATGATACTATACTTTACCCAATGCATTGGAGCGCTATAAAGGGCGCACCCTTCTTAAACATTTAATTTCATGCATAAGTGTGCCACATGGATCATAAAACATGGATTCATAAAACATAATCATTTATTCCCCAATAAAGGAATGTGGAATTCATACATGAAACATTATAATCAATAAGTAAATGTGCATAAAGGTGAATACCCTTGATGGAGAAATGGGCATGGTATTCACTACATAATGATATTGGCTTAGAAAATCGGTGTGATTTCGGCAGCGTAACGGCGTGACATAAGAATTGATAAAAACGGTTGATGAGATATAAAGGGGTTCCTCATCATATTTACATGTAATGGACAGTAAGGAGGTCATATAGATACATGTCCCAACAATTGAAAAGGAATTTAGATTCATGATACAAAAGTATTGCTTGAATATAAAAGATGAGAAAAAAATTCCTTTCGGAATTTCGGCATAGTAACGGGTGTACATGGGAGGCATTTAATGAGAGAGAAAGGTGTCTCACATCATTAAAACAATAAGAGGGAAGTATGGGGTAGGTGCGAAACCATACCCCAACAATCATAATTGAAATTAAAAGGGCAATACAACTTATAGAAAATTGACAAAAATGAGAAAGGATGAAAAAACCCTTACTTGGAAGTGTGCTTCCAAAGGCTAGAGAGAGGCTTGTGAGAGGCTTCTTGGGAGCTTGGGGCACCTTGGGAGGATTTTAGAGAGAGTAGGGCAGAGGTTGGACGAACTCTAAGGGATTTTAGTGAGGAGTAAGTGGGATCTTGGGTGGGTTTATATAGGAAAGGTGAGAGAATTCTTTATTATTTAGGATTGGGACCACTTATATTAAAATAATCCAAACCACAAACCATCCCATGGTATTTGCCCATGGTTTCTGGAAAAGGAAAGAGGAAAAAAATATTTTACAAGGCCAAGGTCCGAACTTATTAAAAAATTAGGGTTGCTTATGTGGAGGTGAGTCACACTCCCATGGAAATTAATTTAAAAAGGCAAAGTGTTGAATAAGTCTTGAGGGCTCCATTAATGCTTTGAAAAGTAAGTCAAAAAAACCCAAAACCTCATTATTTTAATGATAAAACACATATTGGCCGAACATAAGGATTATTTTATTTTATTACATCACCATTGGGTCATTATGATGTCATAAAACACATTATATACTTAAATGGTATTTAATTTTTACCCAAAAATTTGACTGTCTCAGAAAATTATGAAAAATTCACCGTTGGATAATTTTGACGTCCTGATTCCAAATATAATATTTATTTTATCTAAATAATTTTCTAAATATGTGAATTTTCAATTTTAAAATTAAAATTGACATTTATAAAAAATTCATGGGTTTTGACAGAAATGGCTTTCAAACCTTAAAAAAAATTTTAATCACATTCATAAAATTATAAGATCATTTATATTTAATAAATATTAAAGTAATATTAATAATAATATTTTATTAAAATATTATTTAATTCAAAAATCCTTTAATTTAATAAAATATAATTCTTAATTAAATAATAACTAAAAACACCATTTTTACTTTAAAAACTAATTACAATGTATCAAAAATGACTAGAAACTATATTGATTATTATATACAAAAAAATGTACATGAACATGGTGCTACTTATTTGTTACATAACCCCTTAAAATAGCCGCATAAGACTTAAGGGTAAGGTGTGTGATGGTGACAGACTCTTGGGGAGGCTCGGATAACATCGCTCGAGTGGTAATTTCAATCAACTTTCACTTTTCCCATAGACGATCACGTTCGAGCTTGACTTGATGAAGCTCAGCTTGGGCTTGGTCAAGGGCAAAGCCCAAAGACGCCACCTCTTTTCCGAGCTCTGATAAATGGGCTTCGTAATGGGCAATTCTACTGGATGAGGCCATCGCTTCCTTTTTCTGAGTAGAAATGGGTTCGTTAAAGCCTTATATTTATAGTACTCAGATGATCACTATTCAACGGCAATAAAAGTAACGGTCACAAATGTTAACGTAAAACTAAAGAAGTTGACATCTTATAAAAACATTTTTCATAAAGAAACATTTAACTGGATCAAGATGGATTTTCTATTAATGAAACTTTGGGTCGTTACAATATTCCCCCCTTAAGAAATTTCGCCCTCGAAATTTTCCTTTTCCCACACTAAAACAAATGTGGGTAACTCAGCTTCATCATATCCTCCGACTCCCAAGTTGCTTCTTCAAACTTGTGGTTTCTCCACAACACCTTGACAATGGGCATTGTCTTATTTCGTAGAACTTTTTCTCTACGATCTAAGATCTTCACTAGTTGCTCCTCATAAGAAAGATCGTCTTCTAATTGTACCACCTCAGAAGAGAGTACATGTGAAGGGTCCGGTATGTACTTCCTTAAGAGGGATACATGGAAGATATCATGCACCTTGGCCATAGTAGGTGGAAGTGCTAGTCGATAGGCCACAGCCCCAACACAATCAAGAATCTCAAAGGGGCCGATGTACCTTGGACTTAACTTCCCTTTCTTTCCAAACCTCATGAACTTCTTCCACGGAGATATGCGTAAAAACACCATGTCTCCGACTTTAAACTCAAGGTCTCATCGACGATTATCTGCATAACGCTTTTGTCGACTTTGGGCTGCCTTGATATGCTGCTGAATGGTTTTCACCTTCTCCACCATTTCTTCGACCATTTCTAGTCCAAGCAGCTTACGTTCACCGACCTCATCCCAACATGCTGGTGTTCTACACCTTTTCCCATACAGGGCTTCATATGGTGCCATTTGGATGCTCGAGTGGAAACTATTATTATAAGAGAACTCAACTAGAGGAAGATGTTGATCCCATCCTCCTTTAAAGTCCATTGAGCACGCTCTCAACATATCCTCAAGTGTTTGGATAGTCCGCTCGGATTGTCCATCAGTTTGAGGATGATAGGTCGTACTGAAGTTCAGTTCAGTATTCAGAGCTTGTTGAAGACTCTTCCAAAACTTAGAGGTGAATCTTGGATCTCGGTCAGAAACAATAGATAGTGGTACTCCATGCAACCGTACCACATCCCTGATATATATCCGTGCCAGTTGATCCAAAGAGAAATCCTCTCGAATAGCAATGAAGTGTGCAGTCTTTGTAAGATGATCCACAATAACCCAGATTGCATTGTTGCCTTTGGATGTCCTTGGAAGTCCAGTGACAAATTCCATGGTGATGTTCTCCCATTTCCATTCTGGTATGGGAAATGGTTGCATCATCCACTTAGACTTCTGCCTCTCTGCCTTCACTTGCTGACACACCAGGCACTTTGATATATATTCAGAGATCTCCTTCTTCATATTATCCCACCAAAAGTTTTCTCGGAGATCTCGATACATCATTGTGCTCCCTGGGTGAATAGAGAAATTTGAACTATGTGCATCATCCAAAAGTTCCTTCTTCAGCTCCGAACTTGATGGAACACATAGTCTTTTCCCAAACCACACAATTCCTTCTTCATTAACATTAAACTCTGAGAATTTTTCCCTTTTGATAGCTTCCACTTTTTCTTGGATTCCCGCATCATCCTTTTGAGCATCCTTTAACCTTTCCAAACGATATGGTTGAGCAATCATTTGTGAAAGGATTGATGATGTTCCCTTCTTTATGATTCCCACGTCCATCTTCATCAAGTCTAAGAAGATTGGATCCTTTTCAATTCTCATCATTGATAGAATTGCTGGATCCTTTCTACTTAGGGCATCCGCCACCTTGTTCACCTTCCCAGGGTGGTAATGTATTGAACAATCATAATCCTTGATGAGGTCTATCCATCTTCTCTGGCGCATATTAAGCTCTTTCTGTGTGAATATATATTTAAGACTCTTGTGGTCAGTATATATCTCACATTTCTCTCCATAGAGATAATGCCGCCAGATTTTCAAGGCAAAGATCACCGCCGCCAACTCCAGATCATGCGTTGGATAGTTTCTCTCATGGATTTTCAACTGCCTTGAGGCATAGGATATCACTTTATCATTCTGCATCAGCACACATCCTAATCCCTTCTTCGAAGCATCACTGAATACCACAAAAAGCTCCCCACTTGTGGGTAAAGTGAGCATGGGTGCAGTGATAAGCCTCCTTTTCAACTCCTTGAAGCTTTCTTCACATTCATCACTCCAAGAAAACTTTACTCCCTTTCGAGTTAGCTTGGTAAGAGGTTTGGACAATCGTGAGAAATTTCTCACAAATCGTCGATAATATCCATCTAACCCCAAGAAGCTACGGATATCAGTTACCGATTTTGGCCTCGGCCATCCCTCAATTGCATCTGTTTTGGAGGGGTCCACAGATATCCCATTGCTTGTGATGATATGGCCCAAGAATGAGACTTCCTTCAACCAAAACTCACACTTGCTGTACTTTGCATAGAGCTTCCCTTGCGCAAAGTCTCTAGTACAGTTTTTAAATGCTTCTCATGGTCCTCCTTGGTTTTGGAGTATATTAGAATATCATCTATAAAGACTACCACAAATTTGTCAAGGTAATCTCTAAAGACTCTATTCATCAATTCCATGAATATTGCTGGAGCATTGGTGAGTCCAAAAGGCATTACTATGAATTCATAGTGCACGTACCTTGTACGAAAAGCAGTCTTGGGGATATCTTCCTTCTTCACCCTTACTTGATAATATCCTGACCGCAATTCCACCTTGGAGAAGTATTGTGCTCCACGCAGCTGATCAAACAAGTCATCGATTCTTGGGAGAGGATACTTGTTCTTTATCATTATTTTGTTAAGTTCACGATAATTGATGCAAAGCCGCATTGACCCATCCTTCTTCTTGACGAAGAGGACTGGTGCACCCCATGGTGATACACTTGGGCGTATAAACCCTTTATCCAGATTCTCCTATAGTTGTTTCTTCATCTCTTCAAGCTCAACAACAGCCATTCTATATGGATTCTTGGATATTGGTAATGCCCTAGGTATAAGTTCAATTGAGAACTCAACATCTCTTCTTGGAGGAAGACCAGGAAGTTCCTCGGAAAATACTTCAGCGAATTCCCTCACAATAGGCATTTCTTCAAGGGTGGTTTCTTCCTTGGACTCAATCATCTGGGCCAGATATGCATGCTCATAAGGCAATAATATCTGTTGGGTCGGAGAGTGATGGCAAGAGTGGGGGTGAATTGCATTTTCAAAAAAGTTTAACAATTTAAGAAAAAGTTAAAGCGCAGCGGAAATAAAAGAGGCAAGACACAAAATTGATAACGGAGTTCAGCCTAAATCCCAAGCCTACGTCTCCGCTCCCAACTCAACCGTTGAGAGATTTATACGACAGCTTGATTTTTAATGGTTGTAGCAAGAAACCCACTAGACTTTAAGGCATCCTAGAAACCTATTACAGCTTGCTTTTTATTGGTTGTAGCAAGAAACCCACTAGCCTTCTTACAGGTGAAGGCTAGCTCACCTATGACTCATGTCTTTTACAGGGAAGGCTTGACTAACCTCTTCACACCTTGAAGGTGGTTTGAAAACCCAAACAAAGGGAGGATGAGAGAAAGAAGGGTTTGTATGCACAAACTCAAAATAATGCTCAAAATGATAAAACAATAAAAACCGTAAAGAGGAGAAGTCTTGGGCGCCAATGGATTGATTGGTGATGATGAAGAGCGCTCCCAAGCTTCTATGGTGGTGCTCCTTGGTTGTGGAAGTGAGTTGGAGCAGGTGGGGATCCTTGAAGGAATGCACCGGAGGTTCGCCAAATGATCGAAAAATGTTCTCGTGGGCTACTATATTTTTCTGGGGCTTCCTAGTCCTCTATTTATAGGAGAGGAACACCCAAATGGCCGTTGGGGGTCTTCGGAGCCGTTGGAGAGGCCTTTGGAGCCGTTGGGAGTCAAAAGTACAAGTCTGGTCAAAGCCCAACGGCTAGTTTGACTGGGCACACCGGCTGGCCGGTGGTGTCTCACCAGTTGGCCAGTGGTCCACCGGCTGGCCGGTCCTGAGCCACCGGCTGGCCGGTGCTCCAGACAGAGAGCAAGCTCTCTGCCCAGGTTCTACCGGCTGGCCAGTGGTCAGCCACCGGCTGGCTGGTGACAATACCGGCTGGCCGGGGAGCTCACGCCGGCTGACCGGTGGCTCTGGACAGAAACCATTGCTACTGCCAGAGACCACCGGCTGGCCGGTGGGAATCCACCGGTTGGCCGGTAGACTCAGAGAGTCTACTTTCAGTCCTTCTTGGCCCAACTCCTTGGCAACCTTTTGCCTATCAACAAAAACACTTGAAAACAAGTTAGAACAAAAGAGAGTGATTGTGATCATTAAAATCCAAGAGAGAGGGGTAAAACAATCTCCCCCTATTTTGATGATCACAATCACCAAAACAAGCAATGTAAAAGACTGAAATGAAAGGCATGCTTTAAAGGATAAATTGAAAAGTAAAGCAAAGCATGAGAGAAATATTTCTCCCCCAATCAACCAAGGAAATCGCCCCCTTTGTGATTATCAAAATAGCACGGGGCATAAAATTTGATTGAAGGAAAGGATTGAAAAACAAGATAGAGATTTTAAACCAATTGAAATTTTTGAAATTTGAATTGAAAGTTTTGAATTGAAAGTTTTGAATTGAAAGTTTTGAAAGAAAAATGCAAAAAAGCTTAAACGATCCTAACTCCCCCTAAATAAAAACAACAAATCACCGGGGAGAGGATTTTAGAACCGAGACAAATTTTGTTCTGGAGAGACTCGCTAAAAGGGATTTTTTAATCCAAACTTGTCTTGTGGCGGGTCTTCTCCTATGAAATTCATCGTTAAAGGAAATGGTTTTTGGCCTTCCATACCGGGCATTTTTGCAGTCGCACTCGTAAATTAAGTGCCCGATCTTTTTGCAATAGTTGCAAAATTTATATTGGGAGCTCCCCCTTACAAAAATAGTAGGAGAATGGGAAGAGGACGCTTGCTTGGAATAGCCAAGCCCTTGGGTGGTTCTAGATATGCATTGGGAACCAAGGAGCTTCGAAAGGTTATGTTCACCTTCGGTGAACTTAGCTAGGGATTTCCTTAAATCCTTGATTGTTGATTCCATAGAATCAACATTGGGAAGGTTTTGGATCTTGAGGGACACGTCTTCCTTCTCTTTGAGAAGTTGATCCTTTTCGGAAGAAAGAATTTTGAATTTCTTTTTTAAAGCAATAAATTTGGAAGAAAGTTCGTGAAAACCTTCCTCCAATTGATCTCTCGCATGTTGGAGATCCTCGTAAGATAAATGATTGAATTAATTGGAAGAACAAGAGGAAGAGGAGTCGGAAGAGGTTACCTCATGAAATGCCATTAGAAATTTTTTACCGTTGTCTTTTGAGGAGGAGGAGGATGATGAGCTATCACTCCAAGTGGCCTTGAATGCCTTTTTTCTTTTCCTTTTGCTTGGCCCTTGTCTTGTGGAGTGGGAAATCGGTCTTATAATGGCCTTTCTTGCCACACCCATAGCATATTACCTCGGGCTCGGATTTTTCGTCGAGTTCTTCCTTTCAAGCCTTGCGAGATTTCTTCTTTTTGTTCTTCTTCAGGAATTTGTGCATCTTGCGGGCAAGGTTCTCGATTTCTGAATCGCCGTTTGAAGAGGAAGAAGATGAGGAGGAGGAGCTTTCTTCTTTTTGAACTTTGTAGGCGATGTTCTTTGGAGTTTTGATGAGTTTGTCTTCCTTTTCAGCTTGCCTCCTCATGGTGATCTCGTAGGTCATGAGGGATCCGATGAGCTCTTCGACCGGCATTTCTTTTAAATTCTTCGCTTCTTGAATTGACGTGACTTTCGGTGCCCATGAACTTGGTAAGATCCAAAGGATCTTCTTGACCATCATCTCTGCAGAAACATCATCTCCAAGAGACTTTCTCCCATTACAAACATCAGTAAAGCGAGTAAACATATTAGTAATATTTTCAGATGGATGCATGGTAAAAGACTCAAAATCTTGACGGTACATATCCAATCGAGTATCCTTAACTTTTTTGGTCCCCTCATGGGTAACCTCCAAAAGTTTCCAGATTTCATGAGATGAAGTGCATGTGGAAACTCGATTGAAGTCATTACGATCAAGGCCGCAATGAAGAGCGTTCATGGCTTTGCCATCAAGCTCGAAATTTTTAATATCGGCTGGAGTCCATTTGGATTCATCGGGAGAAGAGAGAGAGTAACCATGCATGACAATTCTATAAATAGGATAACCTATACTTCTAAGAAAAGTATACATGTGGGTTTTCCAATAGGTATAGTCGGTTCCATCAAAAAAAGGAGCACGACCCAATGAATAACCTTCGGGGGCGAAAGAAGATGAAGCCATCACAATGGATCTTGAATTTGAAACCAGTTAAGGAATTACACTGTAACACCCGAGACTTTTATGTTATATAAATCATCAAAGGAATCTTTTTCTATACAACACTTGCTTGGCTTGCTTTACACGCAATCGCGACCTTCCTCGATAGCTTGCGTTGTACGCAATACCGAGTTTCACTAAACAACAATATGCTATTAAAACTAGCCGTTATGAATAGTAATAACCACTTTTTGAAATTTTATAAATTTTATTTTTCAAAATGGACTTCATTTTTGGACTCAGAATATCGAAATTAGCCTAGGGTGAAATTTTGGTATTTTTCTGAAAACTTTCAATTTTTGATGAATAGTGAAACCACTAAGTGGTAGGTTAAAAACTGAATTTTGCATAAAACTTAATTTTACCGCTTCTGTGATTGGAATTTCGAAAATCCGAGAGACACGGTTAATATCAAGGACTAAAATGTGGTTCAATGAGATGAAAATAATTTTTTGGTGAATAGTAACTTTTTACTATTTTTTACCACGGTTAATAGTAAATAGGGTAACTAAGGGTAAATATGATATTAATATTACCCTAACACATGTCCTAATTCTATTGGACAAGTGTAATTCGACCAAAAACAAACTTAGGAATAAAATATGACCATTTAGGCCCACTTGGATTAGATTAGGACATTTATTATTAATTTATTTAAAGAAGGGTTAAAATAGTTAAAATCAAAGTTTAATATGTAAATCATTTTTAATATAGGGTTATACATAAGGTAAATTCGATTGTAAATATTAATTAGAAAGCTAAAAAGATTTCCTACATGATGGTATTTTATTTGTAATTTCTAGACATCAAATAATTTAATTTATTTATGACACAAAGATGATGCAGTAATTATCTTATTAATGAAATATTGACAAAATTGATAATATAAATACCAAAATAAATGTAATTTGAGACTTTTTATGAATTACACTAATTTTCTAGGTTACTATGATATATTAGTATTGATTTAATCAACTTGGTTCGAACATATAATTCTGTTATGACTTTCACAAAAATCATATATCAAATAGTGTCAAAATTGACACAAAATAGTTTTTAAATCAAATATTATATTATTAATTGTTATTTTATTCCTAAAAATCTAAGGTTCGGCCAAATGACATAGATAAGGATATATATATTAATAATAAACAATTTGGGGTTCGTTTGGCATGTTATAGTAAGTGTATTAACCATATAGTGAAAGAAAACAAAAAGACACGGTAAAAGTTAAATTAATTAACTTAGAGTTAAATATAATTGATAAGGTTAAAATAATACCCTAAACTTGTCTAAATCCTATTGGTTGATAGGATTTCGACCCATCCCCACTTTAGCTTCGAAATAAGACCCTTTGGAACCATTATAAACCGATTTTGACTTTAATATAAAATAATATTTTGAGATATTCCTAAGGTGCCCCTCTCCTCCCTTATAAAAGGGCACCTCCTCCCCCTCCTCCTCACACCAATTTGAGCACTCAAGCTCGGCCAACCCCTGCCATTTTCCCTTCTCCACTTCCCTAGAATAATCCTAGAGGTCCTGGTCTTCTCCAAAGACCAATCTTAGTTCCTTAAGTGGAGGATTCAAAAAGGCGTTCCAAAGAAGAGGTAATATCCATTACCGATCTTTTCAATTTCTTTCTTCTTCAGCTTCTTCTTCTTTAGTTGTTTCATGATAAAGTAATAACATCAGTATTACTTACATACTGATATGTTATTATAAATATGAAACAAACCTAATTCACCTTCTATCCATCCTATGGAAAAATGAAATCACCGCGCGTGCGTACGTACGGAATACCGTCTCCACGCCGTGGTGTAATCTATTTTCCACCATCACCTTACAAGGATGGGTATAATGGTGTAATCAGTAACTATATATGATTATTATTAAGTAATATTGATACTGAAATAATATATATATATACTCCAATACAATTCCACGATCATAGGAACGATATCATCACTCGTGCGTACGTACGGAATACCGTCTCCACGATGTGATGCGACTCGTTCTACATGATCTTCATTTCATAATGATTATATAAATGAATTGAATGAATGAATATGGTATATACTACACTAATACCATTCTGGAAATGAATTATCTATAACCTAAAGATAAGAATAAGAATTTATTCGACAAAACACGCATAAGAACAAAAAGTTATAAAGACCCGAGTAACAAGTAACAAGGAAATATTACTAACAAGAAGCTAATAATATGACCATATATGATCTCATATCAATATGTATGATTCTGGAATAATTCAATAACATTATTTAAACCATTATACAGGAGCTTCGGACACGAACAAAGCAAATCGGACCTAAGGTAAGGGAAATATCACAATCTCATTTTTATCCGAGATTGTTTATTCGTAAGTATTTACTGGGGTGTATTTTATCATCCACATCCATGTTCCCTAAATATGTAATATTGTTTCCATCCACTTGCAATAGTTAAAACCCAATTTTACCCTTAGGTAAATTTTTAGTAAAGAATATGAAAGGAATCTTTTGTCGTTTTTCCGTACGAGGTACTTTTTGACTTTTCCGACAAAAGTACGAAGAATGTTTTTTTTAACTTATACGGCATGAATGGATTTTTAAAACATTACTTCAAAGAATCTTCCTTTACAAGTTTTCAAGTTTATTTTTAATCAACTTCTTTTATTTTAAAATTGTATGACATGTTATGAAAGGAAAAATGTTTTTGAAGAAGAAAGGATATTTTCCTCAAGAATTCAATTCAAGTGTTTTATCAAAATTATTTTCCATCTAAGATAATAAAGGGTTCTGTTTCTATCCATATTTTTACATTGGTTTGACTATGTTGTGATGGAATTATGTTTATGAATTCCTTTATCATATATGAATTGATTTATGATGTCATGATGTTTCAAGAATCCCATTTTTGTTATATGTGTTATGCGATGATGTATGTTTTATGATTATGTGGCACACATAAGAAAGGATTAATTATAAGATGGGTGGGACCTATATCTCCCTCCAATGCATTGGGTAATGATTTTATATCTCATGAGATAGACATGGCTGGAACGGAAGGTTATTTCGGTTCAGTGATATAGGACTGAAACGAGGAGTGAACTCGGTTCAGAAAGGGACTTTGTCCACTAAGATAGTCTTGGCAATGAGTCATGACTAACAAGAAATGATTTTCCATGATTATGTGTGCATGCCACAAAGATTCAAGTTTTATGTTATGATTATGGGGATCTCATTTTCACTTCTATGATTTATTCCATGTTAAGATATTATGATCTCTTTTGCAGGTTTTAATTTTCAAAAAGATATGATATGATTTTTATTTCCTTTATTTGCCATTGCTGAGCATTTGAGCTCACCCTTTTATGTTTTCTTTTCCCCAGGCCAGGAAGATGGATATTAAGTAGAATATGCTAAAAGGGACCCTAGATATGATGAAATAAATGGGAGACACTGTAGAAGATTTATGAACCAGTTGTTTATGTTTCCCAGTTTCTAAAGACACTATACCTATACGGTCCTTTGTGGTTTTGTCATATGTTGTAATAAGTGTGATTCAATTTTGAAGTATTAACAATGTATGTAAAGTGTGGGTCGTTATAGTTGGTATCAGAGGAAAGGTATAGTCAACCTTTGGAAACTAGGATGTGAAAGCCTTAGTAAGAACCCTAAGGATAAGTCTAAGCATAGAACACAATCTTAGAAATGGCCATGAATAACCTAGGATAAGACCATAAGCATGAAAATTTTATTCTTGAATTATGTGGTTTCCTATTATAATTAGTTTTGCTCACACTATTCTTCTTGGTTTTAGTCAATGGCTGGAACCCGAAGGAACCGTGTTAATGCGGAATGCGATGGGCAATGCAATAATTGTCCCCCTGAGCAACCAAACGATATGGGAGATGGAATGCAAAATCTTGTAGCCATGCTCACACAACTTTCTCAAGCTATGAATCATGCAGGATTTCCAAACGAACAAAGGAGGGAGCAACATTCTGTTGAATCCTTCATGAGGCAGCGTCCACCATCTTTCAGCGGGTCTACTGATCCATTAGTTGCTGAACAATGGATTAGTACTACTGAAAAGATATTTTCAGTTCTTCAATGTTCTGAGCATGATAAAGTCATCCTAGCAGTGTATCGTTTGGAAGGAGATGCTGATCAATGGTGGAATCTTGTTAAGAATACGAGGCAAAGGGATGAAATTGAGTCTATGGAATGGGACGAGTTCAAGAACTTATTTTTCAATAAGTACTTCCCTCGTATTCTCCGAACAAAGATGGAGAAAGAGTTTCTTGAACTGAAGCAAAGGGATGATGAATCTGTTGGTACCTATGAAGCAAATTTTACAAGACTGGCAAGGTACGCTTCTGGTATTATTATCCAACCTGAGAGTAAGATCAATCGATTCTTTAGTGGCTTAAAACCAAGTCTTCGAAGGGCGTTAGCCATAAGGGACTTCAATAGCTACGAGGAAATCGTTCGATGTGCTCTCAAAGTTGAGATGGAGATTGGAGTAACCCATCAGTCACATGGGTTTGATAAGAAGAGGAAGATGGAATTCAAAGAAAAATCTAAAGAGCACACGGAAAAGAAGATGAACTTTACCTTATGCTCAAACTGTGGAAAGAAACATGGAGGGAGTTGTCTTAAAGGGACAAGTAAATGTTTTAAATGTGGAAAGGAAGGTCATCGGGCATTTGAATGTCGTGATAATGGGAAGAAGATGTCTAATGATGCAAACAAAGGAAGGGATACACAGAATGAACCTGCTACACTTCAATGTTTCAAGTGCAAGGAGATGGGGCATTATGCCAATCAATGCCCAAATCCAAGGGTTGATGATGATGGTCGACGTCAACAAACTCTTAAGGCTAAAGACAAAGGAAAGTCACATGCAATTTCTATCAGCGATGTGGAGTACGATAACGATGTGGTGAAAGGTACACTTACCATCCACTCTAAAGTAGCAAATGTTTTATTTGACTCTGGATCCACCCACTCTTTTATTTCTGAAAAATTTTCTAAGGGTATCACCGTATTACCTCAACAATTAGATGTTGAGTTAGCTGTGACAACACCTAATGGCACATCAATCGCATCAGAAGTTTATAATTCTTCTCCGATCGAAGTTTGTGGGAAAGTGCTTCCTGCAAATCTTGTGATCCTTCCTTTAGTGGAATTTGATGTGATTCTTGGCATGGATTGGCTTTCTCTACATGGAGCTCATATCAATTTCCAAAGAAGGGAAGTCACATTTCATATTCCAGATCAACCTACGATCGTCTATCAATGCAAGGATGAACATAACCTTCCAGTGGAAATTTCTTCCATCTTATGGGTATTGATTCCACTAAATGAAGGTTATTTATCTCAAATAGTTGGTGAGAAACTCACGATTAAGAATATGCCCATTGTACGGGAGTTTGATGATGTCTTTCCGGAGGAATTACCGGGTCTTCCACCAAATCGTGAAGTTGAGTTTTCAATAGAACTCGTACCGGGTGCTTTGCCTATTTCAAAGACACCTTATAGAATGGCCCCAATTGAGTTGCAGGAATTGAAGAAGCAACTCCAAGAGAATCTTGATAAGGGATTCATACGCCCTAGTGCGTCACCTTGGGGAGCACCTGTTCTATTTGTTAATAAGAAAGATGGATCAATGAGACTCTGCATTGATTATCGAGAACTTAACAAGATCACTATCAAGAACAAATATCCTCTCCCACGCATTGATGACTTATTTGACCAACTACACGGAGCTCAATACTTTTCCAAGATTGATCTTCGTTCAGGGTATCATCAATTAAGGGTCAAAAGGGAGGATATACCAAAGACGGCTTTCCGTACAAGGTATGGACACTATGAATTTATAGTGATGCCATTTGGTCTTACTAATGCCCCTGCTATCTTCATGGATCTAATGAATAGAGTCTTTAGAGACTATCTTGATCAATTTGTGGTAGTCTTTATAGACGATATTCTTGTCTATTCAAAGAGCAAGGAAGAACATGAAGATCACTTGAGAATTATATTGAAGACCCTGAGAAAGGAGAAGCTTTATGCCAAATTTACCAAGTGTGAATTTTGGCTTCAAAAAGTTGCATTTTTGGGTCACATAATCTCAAAAGAGGGGATATCTGTGGATCCAGAAAAAACAGAGGTTATCGAAAGATGGTCGAGACCAACAACAGTAACTGAGATCCGAAGTTTTCTTGGTTTGGCTGGATATTATCAACGTTTTGTAAAAGATTTTTCACGATTATCTAATCCACTCACCAAGTTGACTCGGAAAGGAGTTAAGTTTGTCTGGACAGAGGAATGTGAAGAGAATTTCAAGGAGTTGAAAAGAAGGTTATCCAGTGCACCTGTGCTCACACTGCCTTGTAGTGGAGAAAGTTTTGTGATCTACAGTGATGCATCCAAGAAGGGATTGGGGTGTGTTCTTATGCAAAATGATATGGTGATAGCTTATGCCTCACGACAGTTGAAAATCCATGAGCAAAATTACCCAACACATGATTTGGAGTTGGCTGCGGTAATCTTTGCATTAAAGATTTGGAGGCATTACCTTTATGGTGAAAGGTGTGATATTTATACTGATCATAAAAGTTTAAAGTATATTTTCACACAAAAGGAGCTGAATATGCGCCAAAGAAGATGGTTGGAGCTGATTAAGGATTATGACTGCTCAATCCATTACCACCCTGGGAAAGCAAACAAGGTGGCAGATGCATTAAGTCGACAAGACCATGCTAGTTTATCCATGATGAGGATCACAAAAGATCCAATATTTATGGATTTACAAAGGATGGATCTTGGAATTATAATGGAAGGGGAAAAATCTTATCTTTCTCAAATGAATGTTCAACCATCTATACATGTGAAGATTAAAGAGGCACAGAAAGAAGATGTCGAGTTACAAAAGAAGGTGAGAAATGTTCCTGAATTCAACCTTGATTGTGATGGGATAATAAAGTTCAGGAATCGGGTTTGTGTTCCTCCCATCCCCGAATTAAAGAAAGAGCTGCTGGATGAGGCTCATAGTTCTTCATTCTCTATTCATCCTGGAAGCACGAAGATGTATAGGGACCTGAAAGAGTACTTCTGGTGGGATGGCATGAAAAGAGATGTTGCTGAATATGTCTCTCGATGCTTGGTTTGTCAACAAGTTAAAGCTGAGAGACAGAAGTCTAAGGGGATGTTACAACCATTACCCATACCCGAATGGAAATGGGAAAACATCACTATGGACTTTGTCACAGGACTTCCTAAAACATCCAAAGGCAATAATGCTATCTAGGTCATAGTTGATCGTCTCACAAAGTCTGCACACTTCATTGCTATTAGAGAGGATTTCTCTCTAGATCAGCTTGCCAGGATATATGTAAAGGAAGTGGTAAGATTGCATGGAGTACCACTTTCTATTATATCTGATCGAGATCCGAGATTTACCTCGAAGTTTTGGCGAAGTCTTCAGCATACTCTAGATACAGAGTTGAGTTTCAGCACTGCTTATCATCCCCAGATAGACGGTCAGTCTGAGAGAACAATTCAAACCCTAGAAGATATGTTGAGAGCTTGCTCTATGGATTTCAAAGGAGGTTGGGATCAACACCTACCTTTGGTGGAATTTTCTTATAATAATAGCTTTCACTCCAGTATTCAGATGGCTCCTTATGAAGCTCTCTATGGAAAGAAATGCAGGACTCCAACTTGCTGGGATGAAGTTGGGGAAAGAAAGCTATTAGGACCTGATCTCGTTGATGAAATGGCAGAAAAGGTCAGATCTATTCAACAACACATAAGAGCAGCTCAGAGTCGACAGAAAAGTTATGCCGACAACCGAAGAAAAGACCTAGAGTTTGAAGTGGGTGATAAAGTGTTCTTACGAATATCTCCCTGGAAGAGGGTTATGAGATTTGGAAAGAAGGGGAAGTTGAGCCCTAGATATATCGGTCCTTTTGAAATACTGGATCGTGTTGGGAAGGTAGCTTACCGATTGGCGCTTCCACCGAATCTCTCTCAAGTTCACGATGTGTTCCATGTATCTCTCCTGAGAAAGTACATACCAGATCCTTCACATGTACTTAGCTCAGAAGTTGTATCGCTGGAGCAAGATCTTTCTTATGAAGAACAGCCGATAGAGATTCTGGATCGTAGCGAAAAAGTCCTACGAAACAAGACCACTCGCTTGGTGAAAGTTTTATGGAGAAACCACCAACTTGAAGAAGCTACATGGGAGCTTGAGGATATGATGAGGGAGAAGTATCCTCATCTGTTTGTTGCAAAGTGACGAATTTCGAGGGCGAAATTCTTTTTAAGGGGGGTAGAATGTAACACCCGAGACTTTTATGTTATATAAATCATCAAAGGAATCTTTTTCTATACAACACTTGCTTGGCTTGCTTTACACGCAATCGCAACCTTCCTCGATAGCTTGCGTCGTACGCAATACCGAGTTTCACTAAACAACAATATGCTATTAAAACTAGCCGTTATGAATAGTAATAACCACTTTTTGAAATTTTATAAATTTTATTTTTCAAAATGGACTTCATTTTTGGACTCAGAATATCGAAATTAGCCTAGGGTGAAATTTTGGTATTTTTCTGAAAACTTTCAATTTTTGATGAATAGTGAAACCACTAAGTGGTAGGTTAAAAACTGAATTTTGCATAAAACTTAATTTTACCGCTTCTGTGATTGGAATTTCGAAAATCCGAGAGACACGGTTAATATCAAGGACTAAAATGTGGTTCAATGAGATGAAAATAATTTTTTGGTGAATAGTAACTTTTTACTATTTTTTACCGCGGTTAATAGTAAATAGAGTAACTAAGGGTAAATATGATATTAATATTACCCTAACACATGTCCTAATTCTATTGGACAAGTGTAATTCGACCAAAAACAAACTTAGGAATAAAATATGACCATTTAGGCCCACTTGGATTAGATTAGGACATTTATTATTAATTTATTTAAAGAAGGGTTAAAATAGTTAAAATCAAAGTTTAATAAGTAAATCATTTTTAATATAGGGTTATAAATAAGATAAATTCGATTGTAAATATTCATTAGAAAGCTAAAAAGATTTACTACATGATGGTATTTTATTTGTAATTTTTAGACATCAAATAATTTAATTTATTTATGACACAAAGATGATGCAGTAATTATCTTATTAATGAAATATTGACAAAATTGATAATATAAATACCAAAATAAATGTAATTTGAGACTTTTTATGAATTCCACTAATTTTCTAGGTTACTATGATATATTAGTATTGATTTAATCAACTTGTTTCGAACATATAATTCTGTTATGACTTTCACAAAAATCATATATCAAATAGTGTCAAAATTGACACAAAATAGTTTTTAAATCAAATATTATATTATTAATTGTTATTTTATTCCTAAAAATATAAGGTTCGGCCAAATGACTTAGATAAGGATATATATATTAATAATAAACAATTTGGGGTTCGTTTGGCATGTTATAGTAAGTGTATTAACCATATAGTGAAAGAAAACAAAAAGACACGGTAAAAGTTAAATTAATTAACTTAGAGTTAAATCTAATTGATAAGGTTAAAATAATACCCTAAACTTGTATAAATCCTATTGGTTGATAGGATTTCGACCCATCCCCACTTTAGCTTAAAAATAAGACCCTTTGGAACCATTATAAACCGATTTTGACTTTAATATAAAATAATATTTTGAGATATTCCTAAGGTGCCCCTCTCCTCCCTTATAAAAGGGCACCTCCTCCCCCTCCTCCTCACACCAATTTGAGCACTCAAGCTCGGCCAACCCCTGCCATTTTCCCTTCTCCACTTCCCTAGAATAATCCTAGAGGTCCTGGTC
The DNA here is from genome assembly GCA_963277665.1 of Viscum album. Taxonomy (NCBI): domain Eukaryota; kingdom Viridiplantae; phylum Streptophyta; class Magnoliopsida; order Santalales; family Viscaceae; genus Viscum; species Viscum album. The sequence continues at coordinate 829,250,932 of OY728159.1, read as the reverse complement.
TTCTCCAAAGACCAATCTTAGTTCCTTAAGTGGAGGATTCAAAAAGGCGTTCCAAAGAAGAGGTAATATCCATTACCGATCTTTTCAATTTCTTTCTTCTTCAACTTCTTCTTCTTTAGTTGTTTCATGATAAAGTAATAACATCAGTATTACTTACATACTGATATGTTATTATAAATATGAAACAACCCTAATTCACCTTCTATCCATCCTACGGAAAAATGAAATCACCGCGCGTGCGTACGTACGGAATACCGTCTCCACGCCGTGGTGTAATCTATTTTCCACCATCACCTTACAAGGATGGGTATAATGGTGTAATCAGTAACTATATATGATTATTATTAAGTAATATTGATACTGAAATAATATATATATATATACTCCAATACAATTCCACGATCATAGGAACGATATCATCACTCGTGCGTACGTACGGAATACCGTCTCCACGATGTGATGCGACTCGTTCTACATGATCTTCATTTCATAATGATTATATAAATGAATTGAATGAATGAATATGGTATATACTACACTAATACCATTCTGGAAATGAATTATCTATAACCTAAAGATAAGAATAAGAATTTATTCGACAAAACACGCATAAGAACAAAAAGTTATAAAGACCCGAGTAACAAGTAACAATGAAATATTACTAACAAGAAGCTAATAATATGACCATATATGATCTCATATCAATATGTATGATTCTGGAATAAGTCAATAACATTATTTAAACCATTATACAGGAGCTTCGGACACGAACAAAGCAAATCGGACCTAAGGTAAGGGAAATATCACAATCTCATTTTTATCCGAGATTGTTTATTCGTAAGTATTTACTGGGGTGTATTTTATCATCCACATCCATGTTCCCTAAATATGTAATATTGTTTCCATCCACTTGCAATAGTTAAAACCCAATTTTACCCTTAGGTAAATTTTTAGTAAAGAATATGAAAGGAATCTTTTGTCGTTTTTCCGTACGAGGTACTTTTTGACTTTTCCGACAAAAGTACGAAGAATGTTTTTTTTAACTTATACGGCATGAATGGATTTTTAAAACATTACTTCAAAGAAGCTTCCTTTACAAGTTTTCAAGTTTATTTTTAATCAACTTCTTTTATTTTAATGTTGTATGACATGTTATGAAAGGAAAAATGTTTTTGAAGAAGAAAGGATATTTTCCTCAAGAATTCAATTCAAGTGTTTTATCAAAATTATTTTCCATCTAAGATAATAAAGGGTTCTGTTTCTATCCATATTTTTACATTGGTTTGACTATGTTGTGATGGAATTATGTTTATGAATTCCTTTATCATATATGAATTGATTTATGATGTCATGATGTTTCAAGAATCCCATTTTTGTTATATGTGTTATGCGATGATGTATGTTTTATGATTATGTGGCACACATAAGAAAGGATTAATTATAAGATGGGTGGGACCTATATCTCCCTCCAATGCATTGGGTAATGATTTTATATCTCATGAGATAGACATGGCTGGAACGGAAGGTTATTTCGGTTCAGTGATACAGGACTGAAACGAGGAGTGAACTCGGTTCAGAAAGGGACTTTGTCCACTAAGATAGTCTTGGCAATGAGTCATGACTAACAAGAAATGATTTTCCATGATTATGTGTGCATGCCACAAAGATTCAAGTTTTATGTTATGATTATGGGGATCTCATTTTCACTTCTATGATTTATTCCATGTTAAGATATTATGATCTCTTTTGCAGGTTTTAATTTTCAAAAAGATATGATATGATTTTTATTTCCTTTATTTGCCCTTGCTGAGCATTTGAGCTCACCCTTTTATGTTTTCTTTTCCCCAGGCCAGGAAGATGGATATTAAGTAGAATATGCTAAAAGGGACCCTAGATATGATGAAATAAATGGGAGACACTGTAGAAGATTTATGAACCAGTTGTTTATGTTTCCCAGTTTCTAAATACACTATACCTATACGGTCCTTTGTGGTTTTGTCATATGTTGTAATAAGTGTGATTCAATTTTGAAGTATTAACAATGTATGTAAAGTGTGGGTCGTTATATACACAAACACACCCTCTGATACCAATTGTTGGGTCGGAGAGTGATGGCAAGAGGGGGGTGAATTGCCTTTTCAAAAAAGTTTAACCATTTAAGAAAAAGTTAAAGCGCAGCGGAAATAAAAGAGGCAAGACACAAAATTGATAACAGAGTTCGGCCTAAATCCCAAGCCTACGTCTCCGCTCCCAACTCAACTATCGAGAGATTTATACGACAGCTTGCTTTTTAATGGTTGTAGTAAGAAACCCACTAGACTTTAAGGCAGCCTAGAAACCTATTACAGCTTTCTTTTTATTGGTTGTAGCAAGAAACCCACTAGCCTTCTTACAGGTGAAGGCTAGCTCACCTATGACTCAAGTCTTTTACAGGGAAGGTTTGACTAACCTCTTCACACCTTGAAGGTGGTGTGAAAACCCAAACAAAGGGAGGATGAGAGAAAGAAGGGTTTGTATACACAAACTCAAAATAATGCTCAAAATGATAAAACAATAAAAACCGTAAAGAGTAGAAGTCTTGGGCACCAATGGATTGATTGGTGATGATGAAGAGCACTCCCAAGCTTCTATGGTGGTGCTCCTTGGTTGTGGAAGTGAGTTGGAGCATGTGGGGATCCTTGAAGGAATGCGCCAGAGGTTCGCCAAATGATCGAAAAATGTTCCCGTGGGCTACTATATTTTTTCGGGGCTTCCTAGTCCTCTATTTATAGGAGAGGAACACCCAAATGGCCGTTGGGGGTCTTCAGAGCCGTTGGAGAGGCCTTCGGAGCCGTTGGGAATCAAAAGTACAAGTCTGGTCAAAGCCCAACGGCTAGTTTGACTGGGCACACCGGCTGGACGGTGGTGTCTCACCAGCTAGCCGGTGGTCCACCGGCTGGCCAGTGCTCCAGACAGAGAGCAAGCTCTCTGCCCAGGTTCTACCGGCTGGTCGGTGGTCAGCCACCGGCGGGCTGGTGACAATACCGGCTGGCCGGGGAGCTCACGCCGGCTGACCGGTGGCTCTGGACAGAAACCATTGCTACTGCCAGAGACCACCGGCTGGCCGGTGGGAATCCACCGGTTGGCTGGTAGACTCAGAGAGTCTACTTTCAGTCCTTCTTGGCCCAACTCCTTGGCAACCTTTTGCCTATCAACAAAAACACTTGAAAACAAGTTAGAACAAAAGAGAGTGATTGTGATCATTAAAATCCAAGAGAGAGGGGTACAACAATATCCATGCTTGAGATGATGGAGCTAAAGGAGATTCGTCTTCCTCCTGACACTTGTAAAGAATCGGGAGTCGATTCTCCATATGGAGTGTGATTTCCCTCTCCCGACAATTTATGTTGGCTCTATATAAGGAAATCCAATCCATGCCAAGAATTGTATCAAATTCCACCAAAGGGAGTATGAAGAGTTTCACCGGGAAGTTCAATCCACAGATTATAACAGGGGAGGACTTATATTCATGGGATGCAATGATTGCCCCATTTGCCGTACTCACCGACATCTTTACTTCCAGGATTTGTGGTGGTGCTGGGATTGTTCTACTAAACTTTTGAGATATAAAAGAATGTGTAGAACCTGAATCAAAAAGTACGTTCGCTATTCCTGAATGAATAACTAGCGTACCTGTCACCACTTCGTTGTCGGGGTTCACTTCAGCAGAAGTGATGGTAAAAGCTCTTCCTTGCTGTCTTGGAAGTTGTTGGTTGCCTCCGATAACCCTTGGATTAGGGCACTGATTCGCAAAATGACCCGGTTCTTTGCATTTGTAGCATTGAACAGCGCGTTGAGGTTCGAACGGAGCGTTCCTCTCCTCTGTCGCAGCCGCGGGTCCTTCTTTCTGACAGTTAACAGCTAGGTGCCCTTCTCTTCCACACTTGAAGCATTTTCTCATCCCCCTAAGGCGATTTCCAGGGTGCTTCCTTCCGCACTTTTGGCAAGTGGGGTGCTGGAACTTCTTAGCATCGTTGGATTTATCCATCGGACCACCAGCATTGAACTCCACCTTCCACTTCTTGTCCCCATGATACCCCTATGATTCTCCAATCTCCATTTCAACCTTGAGGTCACATCGGACAATTTCCTCATAGTTGTCGAAGTCACGGATCGCTAATTCTTTCCGCAAGCTAGGCTTCAGCCCACCAAAGAAGCGGTCAACCTTGCATTCAGGGGTAACGACAAAGCCGGAAGCGTATCGTGCAAGCCTTGTGAAGTTTGCCTCGTACGCTCCCACAGATTCTTCATCTTTCTACTTGAAGGAAAGGAAGTCCCTTTCCTTCTTAAGATGGAGGGTGCGCGGAAAATATTTATCAAAAAACATCTTCCGGAATTCCTTCCATTACAAAGCCTCAATCTCCTCCTTAGGCTTTGTATTTTTGATCAACGTCCACCATTGATCAGCTTCACCCTCCATACGATAAGCTGCCAGGAGAACCTTCTCTTGTTAAGAACATTGAAGGATAGAGAAGATCTTTTCAATGGAGTTGATCCATTGCTCAGTGATCGTGGGATCAGATGATTCACTAAAAGTAGGAGGCCTTTGTCTCATGAAGCTCTCGATAGCGACTTGTTCTTTCTTAGGGGGGGTTGAATGTTCCTCTTGACCCGTGTTTCTATTCAAAACTTGAGTTAGCTGAGAGAGAAGCGTGAAAAAGTTCGCGATTCCCGCTCCCATTGGATTGGGCATCTCATTAGTACAATCATCACACTAATCTTCACAACAGTTGTTAGCCCGAGTTCTCCTATTACCGGCCATTGGCTGGAATAAAAGGAAAGTTAGGGGTAACACATAAAGGGTAATCTAAAGACAAAAGTTGATGACTTATAAATAAACTTTAATCTATTTAACTCATGAGTCTATAGGATTCAATCTAGGCTTTTCATGATCTTCCTTCTAACATATATTCTTAGGGTCATTTTTCCCTTAATAAGGGTTCATACTAAGATTGTGAATTTATCAAAACATATCCCCTGTGAGTGTCGTAACCAAGAGTGCAGCAAGGCCCGTTGTCGTGCACCAGTTCCCGTTCGAGTCTAGCTCAAAGCGGTGTTTTCAGGTTTTACCCCTAGGATACATTTGTGCCAGAGCCGCCTCTACCTGCTCGTATCCAGACAGGGATGTATTTGTTTGATAAACTACTTACTTAGTATTTACCAAAACTTAGGGATGTTTTTATTATGCTTATTCTTGTATCTAAGGCTTTAATAGGGTTTCCTAATCCCAAAAATAACTAAACCTATCCTTTGATACCAACTATGACAACCCTGCTTTTTATTACAACTTAAGCATGCTTTATTACATAAAACTTCACTTGATACAACAAAGAAGATCAAGAGGTTTAGTGTCTTTGGGGCTTAGGATCATTACATAAAAACTTTAAACTTGAAATACAATATCTTTATTGAAAACTTCCTTTACATGACCACTACATTCCTTCGTACTTAGCATTGCATGGGATAACCTGAGGACATGCATAAAAAAAGGGTGATCTATAAAGCCCAGTAAGGGAGTACAAAATGAATAACATGAGGAGTACAATACATGTTAGGCAATAGGAACATCAATAGAGCATTAGAGTAACATGAACATAAAGGCATGATAAAGCATGATAACCATAACATTAAAATGTGGCAACAACACTTAACATTGAATTAGCATGAGCCAAGGCTCATTGCACATGGAGCATGAGTAAACCCTCATTGCACTTGAAGCACGAGTAAACCCTCGTTGAACTTGAATTAGCATGAGTCAACACTCATTTCACATGACGTGTCATGATACTATACTTTACCCAATGCATTGGAGCGCTATAAAGGGCCCACCCTTCTTAAACATTTCATTTCATGCATAAGTGTGCCACATGGATCATAAAACATGGATTAATAAAACATAATCATTTATTCCACGATAAAGGAATGTGGAATTCATACATGAAACATTATAATCAATAAGTAAATGTGCATAAAGGTGAATACCCTTGATGGAGAAATGGGCATGGGATTCACTACACAATGATATTGGCTTAGAAAATCGGTGTGATTTCGACAGCGTAATGGCGTGACATAAGAATTCATAAAAAATGTTGATGAGAGAGAAAGGATTTCCTCATAATATTTACATGTAATGGAAAGTAAGGAGGTAATATAGATACCTGTCCCAACAATTGAAAAGGAATTTAGATTCATGATACAAAAGTATTGCTTGAATATAAAAGAGGAGAAAAAAATTCCTTCCGGAATTTCGGCATAGTAACGGGTGTACATGAGAGGAATTTAATGAGATAGAAAGGGGTCTCCCATCATTCAAACAATAAGAGGGCAGTATGGGGGAGGTGCGAAACCATACCCCAACATTCATAATTGAAATTAAAAGGGCAATACAACTTAAAGAAAATTGACAAAAATGAGAAAGGAAGAAAAAACCCTTACTTGGAAGTGTGCTTCCAAAGGCTAGAGAGAGGCTTGTGAGAGGCTTCTTGGGAGCTTGGGGCACCTTGGAAGGATTCTAGAGAGAGTAGGGCAGAGGTTGGATGAACTCAAAGGGATTTTAGTGAGGAGGAAGTAGGATCTTGGGTGGGTTTATATAGGAAAGGTGAGAGAATTCTTTATTATTTAGGTTTGGGACCCCTTATATTAAAATAATCCAAACCACAAACCATCCCATGGTATTTGCCCATGGTTTCTGGAAAAGGAAAGAGGAAAACAATATTTTACAAGGCCAAGGTCCTAACTTATTAAAAAATTAGGGTTGCTTATGTGGAGGTGAGTCACACTCCCATGGAAATTAATTTAAAAAGGCAAAGTGTTGAAGAAGTCTTGAGGGCTCCATTAATGCTTTGAAAAGTAAGTCAAACAAACCCAAAAACTCATTATTTTAATGATAAAACACATATTGGTCGAACATAAGGATTATGTTATTTTATTACATCACCATTGGGTCATTATAATGTCATAAAACACATTATATATTTAAATGGTATTTAATTTTTACCCAAAAATTTGACTGTCTCAGAAAATTATGAAAAATTCACCGTTGGATAATTTTGACGTCCTGATTCCAAAAATAATATTTATTTTATCTAAATAATTTTATAAATATTTGAATTTTTACTTTTAAAATAAAAACCGACATTTATAAAAAAAACTCACGGGTTTTGACAGAAATGGCTTTCCAACCTCAATAAAAATTTTAATCGCATTCATAAAATTATAAGATCATTTATATTTAATAAATATTAAAGTAATATTAATAGTAATATTTTATTAAAATATTATTTAATTCAAAAATACTTTAATTTAATTAAATATAATTCTTAATTAAATAATAACTAAAAACACCATTTGTACTTTAAAAACTAATTACAATGTATCAAAAATGACTAGAAATAATATTCATTATTATATACAAAAAAAATGTACATGAACATGGTGCTACTTATTTGTTACATAACCCCTTAAAATAGCCGCATTAGACCTAAGGGTAAGGTGTGCGATGGTGACAGACTCTTGGGGCGGCTCAGATAACATCGCTCGAGTGGTAATTTCAATCAACTTCCACTTTTCCCGTAGACGATCACGTTCAAGCTTGACTTGATGAAGCTCGGCTTGGGCTTGGTCAAGGGAAAAGACCAAAGACGCCACCTCTTTTCCGAGCTCTGACAAATGGGCTTCGTAAGGGGCAATTCTACTGGATGAGGCCATCGCTTCCTTTGTCTGAGTAGAAATGGGTTCGTTAAAGCCTTATATTTATACTACTCAGATGATCACTGTTCAACGGCTATAAAAGTAACGGTCACAAATCTTAACATAAAACTAAAGAAGTTGACATCTTATAAAAACATTTTTCATAAAGAAACATTTAACTGGATCAAGAGGGATTTTCTATTAATGAAACTTTGGGTCGTTACAAGCCATTTGGCCGACCATTGCACATGGTGGGGCAGCGCCCCACCAGCCAGATGAAACAACCCTGTATCTGTGGGCCTAGCAGGAGACGTGGCCTGCCTTCAGGCGGACCGGGATAGATGTGGGTTGACCGCATGGGCCAGATGCAGGCCGACCGAATGGTCCGGATCAGAACTGTGGCTCAACGGGCCAGTGCAGTTGGGTCGAACCCCACTTGGTGGGTCGGGCCTGAAAACCATCTTGACTAACCCCAACGGCCAGGACCCTTGTGGGGTCAGGTAGACCCTAGGACCCATTGCATCAGGCCAACCTGACCGAGTCGGACCAGGCCCAGACCCAACCGGCCTAAGAATAAAGATATGCCCCTAACTGAAGAATCAGGTGTTCGTTTGACACACTGTCAATGGCCTTGGGACCCCTATTGGGAAGCATTCCCTTTTTCACATTCTAGCAGGCCCCACTATGTCGGGTCGTAATGAGGTGTGATCACCACCATTTTCACAGAAATATGTGTAACAAATAGACCAGACGTCCAATCGATGCGACGTTTGGGGTATAAGGACTGTTTTGACAAGGTGGTCCTTTGGAGATACTCTAAGTGAGTTTTGACGGAGTCTGATGTGCATCTTGGGTTGGATCATAATTGAATCCAATTGGGCCCTTTTTACAAAATTGTACATATCTCACAGACTGAGCATCCGACTGACGCGCTGTATTTCACATTGGGACCCCCTTGATGGGGCAGTCCCTTGGGTATGATTTTTGTAGGACTTCGTACCAGTTAAAATATGACCGATGGATTGAGGAGTAAAGTCTTCTAGAGACCTGGCATGCTTCTTGTAGGAATCCACTGGCTGGTTGTGACATGAAGAATAAGAGCGACCAATACGGGTCAGAATCAGAAGCTCATGAGTTGGATGATCTAGTTGAACGACTAATCATCCCTACCTGTGTACCAGCGACCAATATAGGTGAGAACCAGTGATCAATACGGGTGAGCACCAGTAACCAATACGGGTCAGCACCAGCAACCAATATGGGTCAGTACCAACGACCATTACGGTTCAGCCCCAGCAACCAATATAGTTCAACATCTAGCGACCAATATGGGTTAACATATAGTGACCTATATAGGTCAGTAGTAGAGTTATTACGGATAGGATGATCTTGATTTATGACTAGTCATCCCTATCCCAGTAACCTTGAAGTTGTATCGTTAGAGTATGTTGTATCTTTTTCTTTGTGCTTCATGATCTAGATCATGATTGTGATATTACCTTTGTGGTATTTATTTGGGTGTTTTCCTTTTTCGATTATTGCGATACCTTTGAGGGTCTCAGGGTCCCCTATTGAGTTGTTATACTCACCCCTGCATGGGCTCCACCCACATGTGTCTGTCTGGTGAAGACTACTGACACTCTGAGGCAAACTTTGGAGGTTTGGGACATGGTGGAGCTTGCTGCAATAGGAGCAATCAATATCCTCTTCTTCGACTTCATAATTATAGCTATTACTCTTTAGGTAGAGCTCTAGGGAAGATGTGATAGTTGTTTATTTTCTCTTCAGTTTCGAGGGCTTGTATTCTGGCCCACTATTTTCAGTTTACTGTTGTACTTGTGTTTGTACTTTAGGCTGATATTTATACCTTACATTTGTTGGTTTTTTACTTTATTTTACCTTTTTGAGTGTGTACAGATCTCTAAGGAAATATCTTCCCTGTTCGGGAAAAGCCTTCAGGTGCTAGTCACCAACCCTTGGTCTATGGAAGGTGGGCTTGGGGTAGTCACATCTGGGGCCCGTGGGATGGTTCATGACAATTATTGTAGTTGTTTAATTAAATTAATGATAAATAATTAATTAAATGATGTTTGAAGAAATTAATGTGGCTTTTGGGGTTTATCGAAGAACCATTTTAATTAAATAAAGAGCTTCATAATTATTAAAGAAAATTTTATTATTAAATATAGGAATGTGCTAATAATAATAATGTTATTATTATTATCATGTTGTCATAAATTATTTTGATTCTTTCAGATTTTAATTGCACGTTAAAGGAGTGTATCATTTATGATAATTTAATATCGCTTTTAAGCTTCTCAAATAAATGTTTAATTAAATGAGGAGTTTCAGATTTAATGAAGCATTGTAATTAAATAGAGGTGTTGTGTCTATAAAAGGTTTCAAAAATAATAATAATGATATTATCATTATTTTAGTTTTATAAATGTAATAATTTTTATTATTATGACAGTTAAATTTGGGGTTATGGGTTGGAGTTTTTATCATATTAATGATATTGTAATAAATTGGTGTTTGGGTTTTAAAAAAATGAAAGTTGAAATAATAATAATAATGATGATGTTGTTGTTATTATTTTAGTTATTTAGTTAAATAAATGTTAACAGAATTTAGTGATCAATAGGGAGTTTCATATTTAATTGTGAAACACTTATTAAGAGAATAATAAATGAAGAAGTTTTTTTAATAAAATGGGGAGTTTTCCCTTATTAGATAAGTGTTTAATGTGTATAATAATAAAAATAAAATTAGTATTATTATTTTAATTATTACATTCAATTAAATGTATTAATTTAATATGTAAAAATAAAATAAAAAAGGATAGGTGCGACCTGCAGGTGGCACAACCCCCATGTTTCTCTTCCTCCATGCGTGACACAAAAGCATCTCTGACCTCATCTTATGCACAACCCTCCTCCTCGGGACCTCCAGCAGCGTGCAACCCTTGGGAGATCCTCCCTGTAGCAGCGTGACACCTTGGAAGATATCCTACAGCATGCGACCCCCATGGGGCGACCCCCCATCTTGGAAATACCTAGAGGTCCACCACCCCCTCTCCCATACTCCACTTTACGTGCGACGATTCCTCTTGGACTCTTTGGGAATCTTGTCAACCTCATTAACGTGATTCTGTCTGCGTATAACTCATGATTCTCATTGGCTATTTGACTCCTCTATCTATCCTTGTTTTCTCAGTTGAAACCCTAACATTAAGGTTTAATATAAACTTTGTGTTCCTCTATTTTTCAGATATAAATTTTTTGACTCGGGACCCATTGGTCCATAATCTTTCATCTACTACCAAGGGCGAGGTGGATGGCCTCGAATTGTTTTTATGCCACTGGTTCGGGTATGTTTCTAAAACTTATTTTTTTGTTTTGAACCGATTATTTTATGGCCTGTTATATTTTTATAAGTTCTTGGTACAAGTTAGAGGTGCGTTGTTCATTACTACTTTAATTCTGGATACCAGTTTAATATATTGAATTTTTTTGATCAATGTAGAAAACACGCTCACACACACACACACACACATATATATATATGAAGGTGTACATGCATGCGACTACGGACCAGTTGTGGACTGGTTTCTGCCATGTACATTAAAACCTTGTGGAATAAAAATGGTGCCTCCCCGAGGTTGGGTTCCAAATATTTATCTTTTTATTTAATAATTCCGATTAGATTCTTTAAATAAATTGAGAAAGTGAGAGTCATTGATTATATAACTGCTATGTTTTATTGAAATACTAATAAAATATTATCTTTTATTTTTAGTAAATGATGTCGCCCACGTGAGATAAATGAGGACTTGATCATGTGTTGGTTATAAGAATGTATTTTTATTTTGGTTGAAGTGATTTGATTAAACAGTTAAATGATTTGAATGGGTTAGAATCGGTAATAGGGTAATTAATTATATAATTAATTATCAAGTCAATAGTTAGAATAAAATTGTGGCTTTTACTGTTTATTGAGAATATTGAATATTTGACATGTTCGGAATAAAAATTAGAAACTGGTAATAATTAATGGATGGATTAATTATTACTTGTTAAATGTTAAATGGTTAGTTAATTGATGAATAGTTAAGGAGATATGATTTAATTAATTAATTATTGAATTAATTACTTTGAATGAATTAAATTAAGATTGGGAAATGATTGTTTTTTACGACTGTTAGCCAAGGGTACCTTTTGAGGCGTGTTTTTTTTCAGGCCTTAAGTTGTCTTGAATGGAGCTATTTAAAAATTTGATTTGTTGTGTGAGATGGTTGCTAAATATCAGGGCCTTATTCAGTATGTTTTTAGATGATTATAATGTTTATGTAAATTGTTAATGTCCTGGACGAATCACTATTTGAGTGGAGGGGTTCATACTTATTAAAGAATTTGGATTATTAAATTATCATTTGATTATTTAGTTGGCTTGTTAAAAATAATTAATTGTTAATTAATTATTAATTATTGAGATGTTGAATGGTTAATTAATTGTTTACTTATTTGATGGGTGATTTATGTTGTTAATTAGTTGTTGAATTAATTAATGGATTAGATTAATTAATTTATGAATTAATTAATTGAAGGTTATGGGGTGTTAGACATGATGTTATACACCAATGATAAATATATATGTATGATTGATAAATGGGTTGTGAGATGGGGAATGATGCTCCAAATACTCATGGGGTGCTAAACATGGCATTCTACACCCAACATGCATGAAAATATTCTTTTATGGGATAGGGACTGACACTTTAAATACCCATGGGTTATGAGACAAAGACTGGCACTCCAAATACTCACGAGGGTTCTAGACAAGAGGTTCTACTCCCATTAATTGAAATTAGACTGTGGGTCCAATTGTTCATACATAAAATGAATTAATTGGTAAACAAAAACTGTTGTGACATAATGATTTGTGAATTGGACATGAGAAAGGGTTCATACTTATCAATGAATTTGGTGAATAACTATTAGTGGATGGACCGAGGAGAAAATCACTATTTTTAGTGGATGTGCTTGAACATAGTATATGAAAGATTAAAAATGAATGTCTTATGAAGTTTTATCCAAGACAAAGAAGAATGTTGGATTCGGTCTTTACATTGTTTACTTAGATGGTCTTTAGAGACATCTGTGGTTAGTGACTTATATGGGGATGTCGGGATTAGGTCAAATCTCGATACATTCATAATTTAATGAGGTTTGAATAATTGGTAAATAAAAATTATTGTGTAATGATTTTTGAGTATGCATGGAAAATGTATAATGTTGGATTAGACACCAGCTGAGGGCTGAAGCAGGTACTTGGGTATATAGTTTCTTTGTAAATATTACTTAATTTATGCATTCTTTCACACAATTTAAATTATTTATTAAATTTTTGGATTTGGGGTAGACTCTGGTGGTCCCACCCCACTGAGATTGATATCTCACATCCTACTTGGGCTGCCATTACACTGGGATACCCAAGTATATTCTATTTGGTTGCAGGATTGTGCTGTTTGAATTTACTTGGGAGATAGGAGCAGAGGACCGAGCAGAATCTCAAGATGATTGAGAAGAAAGCCCTCAAGACTTTGATTCATTGTTTATTTATTTCTATATTAGAATGTAAAGCATGTTTTTTTGTTAACTATTTTCCCTTTTTTAACATTATCGTGTCATTCATGCATGTGTTGTATAATTGGTGTTGGACACTTTTATAAAATGAGTACTATTTATCTTCTACTACTTTATCATTTATTAAACTACTTTTTATATTTATTTCAGTTGTCAATTACTTAACTCTGGTATGAGGTTATAGTATCTCCACTAACTATCCATAGACCCTTGTTGCTAGTCGGCAGCCTCTGGCATACGGGGAGATGTTCTTGAGGTCATGTGGCGATTGGTCCGACCATCAGTTTAGTGGTGATCTAGTTTGGGACGTTACAAAGTGGTATCCAAGGGTTTCTTTTCTTTTAGTCTTTCTATTTTTGGTGGGTAGACATGAGACTAGGAAAGTATCGGCGCATGGGTTAATAGTCATACTTGGGACTGATCACCCCATGTATAGGAAACAACTAAGTGCCCAGGGATGGGAATTGATGTTTGTACTATTAGAGGTTACAGTTGATGTGATTTCACCTTGAGTGAATGGTGCATTTTCCACTGCTTATTGATTTTGAGAATTTTGAAATATAATTTTATTGGCCTGAAATGGAAGGAAATTTTCATACATGTATCATCTTAGGCACTTAGGGATTCACATGTCATACATATAACATGTCATGTAGTTACATTAGTAGGATTCCTGCTAATTTGGATTGTGTTCCTTGGGTGCAATGCCATGTTTTGATCTACTTTAGCATGCCTCTATAGATAGCATTTTTCGGTGATAGATTTAACATGCTTGAGTGATTATATTCCATACTATCTCAGTTATTAGAATTTTTTGTTGATGTGCCATGCTTTTGTGTCATAGCATGTTGTTGTGTTACTAACTATGCTAACATGATAGAGATGTTTTGATATATGAAAATGATACTAAAGTTAAAATGCTAAATGAATGTTGATTGTGATAAATGGGAGCCAAATTCCAGCGGTAAGGTGTATGGGCGCCTTATCGATTGGTTGATGGTCACCCATGTGTTTGAACCTTATATAACCATAGTTTGTTTGAAAATAGTTATAAATGTAAAACTGCTGAGTTTTTATTGAAATGAAATATTATTGGGTTGATTTTTGAAGAACCGGGATTGAATAAATGGGACCCTTAGAGGTCGCCTTCTTGGTAAAATGAATTTAGATTCTAAATTGCCTATTTAAATTTTAATAACATAGAATGTTAAATGATTAAAGAGGATGTTTTTGATAGCATGCCTATTTTTTCTTTAGGGCATTTTTTTGAAAAAAAAGTGACTTGTTATGAAAAAATTACTTGTGTGTTTTTTGAAATTCATTCAAATGATGAAATGTTGAAACAAATTAATTACAATGGATAAAATAGAAATGGGTATTTTGAATCTTTTGATTTCGGTTTTGTGTGACCAGTAGAGACGGATTATGTTTATGTTTTGTAAGGGGCTAACCTGCGGTAGGTAGTACCCTTAGAATGTTCCAATCCATTAAAGTAAGTTCGTCCCACTACTCGGAAGTAATTCTTGGGACTCAGATATTATGAAACGCTGATAGGTTTATGTTACTGGCTTAATGATCAATGTTTGACGTGGTGATTGTGGTTCGAGGAATGGAACATGCATGTGATAAGTGTTCTGAAATATCATGTCGTTGAGTGGCTGATCTTTTATTTTTACGTCATGGACAATCCAAAGGTGGGTAGTGTCTCATCATTTTCTACAAACATTTCGACTGGAGATGCCATGCTTTTTTGTTCGGTAGTAGTTAGGATGATCTTCTTAATGACCTTGGTTTCCTCTTAGTGCGCTCTTATAAACACGGAGAGCATGTCCCCTATCTTAACCTCATCATTGAAACACTAAGATAGTGTCATTCTTATGCCATGCTAAAGCTTAAAATGTTGTTTGGCTTGATAATTGTTTGTTATCTGGGTTGTACACGAGATTCATGGTTTCTTTGAGCTACTCTTTTATTCATGTTGGGGCATGGTTATTTTTAAAATATAATTGTGATGCCTTGACTTGGGAATTTAACCAGAGGTCGGGTGAGTACTTCGTTATACATGCAGATGGTTTTTGAATAGTTTTAAAGGCATGTCTTCAGAAAAAGGGATAATGTGGGTTTTGGGTCTGTGAAATCCTTTGAGGGAAGTATGTGAAACTTGTTCTGTTGATTGATCGAGATTCAACTATTTTCATTGATGAGGTCCCTGTAATGGCCTCAGATATAAGCTATGTTTCGATACTTAATCTACAATGTGAGATTTGGATCTGGTTTTAAAAGGCATAGTCGTTAGGCTTGTGAAAGGTTAAAGGTGTGTCTGGCATTGGGAATGTAACACATCAGTTCTAACAAGATTAATTGACATTGGTTGGTCAGTTATTTTAGCAGTGGTTCTTAATGGCTTCCCGGGGATGAGAATTTTTTTAAGGTGGATAGATTGTAAAGTCCCGTGTTTTTGAACCTGGTTAAAATATGAGGGTTTTCAATTTTTTTCATTTTATCTATGTTTTGGTTTTTAAATTGAGCTCCGGAATTTTATTCCATGTGATAGAAAACCTAAAGGTGTTGTTTTTGGACTTGCATAATTACTCAGTAATTTTATTGGGTGTTCCGATGAGTCTTGGGAGCACCATATCCAGAAAAGTCCACTTTAATGGATCTTCACAAGAAGTGTATGGTCGCGGTCCAACCCTTGCAATTTACCTTATTTAATAAATTGATTAATTTAATTAAATTAGATTATGTGATAGATTGTGATTAATTAAAGTGAATTTTTATTAACAATAATAATAATGATGTTATTATTATTATTTTGGTTGTTTAATTAAATGAATGATATAGAATTAATTAAATGATGGATGAAGAAATTAATGTGGCTTTTGGGGTTTATTGAAGAACCATTTTAATTAAATAAATAGTTTCATAATTATTAAAGGACTATTTATTATTAAATGGTGGAATTTTCTAATAATAATAATGTTATTAATATTAATATGGTGTCATAAATTATTTTGATGCTTTGGGATTTTAATTGCACGTTAAAGGAGTGTATCATTTATGAGAATTGAATGTGGATTTTGATCTTCTCAAAACAAATGTTTAATTAAATGAGGAGATTCTGATTTAATAAAGTTTTGTAATTAAATAGAGGTGTTGGGTTTATCAAAGGATTCAAAAATAATAATAATGAGATTATTATAATTTTAGTTTTATGAATGTAATAATTTTTATTATTATAGAAATTAAATTTGGGGTTATGGGTTAGAGATTTTATCACATTAATAATTTTGTAATAAATTGGGGGTTTGATTTTTAAATAAATGAAAGTTGGAATAATAATAATAATAATGTTATTATTATTTTTGTAGTTATTAATAAAATAAATGTTAAAATAATTTAAGGATCAATAGGGAGTTTCATATTTAATAAAGAAGCATTTATTAAGATAATAATAAATAAAGAAGTTTTTTTAATTAAATGGGGAGTTTTTCACGTATTAAATAACTATTTAGTGTGTATAATAATAATAATAAATGAGTATTTTTATTTTAATTATTACATTAAATTAAATAAATTAATTTAAGGGGGGTAAATAAAAAGGGGAGGTGCGACCTGTCGATGGCGCAAACCCCTAGGTTTCTCCTCCTCCATGTGTGATGTAGAAGCATCTATGACCTCCTCCTCCACAAGACCCTCCTCCTCGAGACCTCTAGCAATGCGCAACCCCCGAACGACCCTCCCTAAAAAGCGTGAAACTCGGGCGGAGCTCCTGAAGTGCACGACCCCCCTCCGGATAGTACCTAAAGGCGCACCACCCCCCTCTCCTGGACTCCACTTTGTGTGTGATGATTCCTCTCATACTCTTCACAAATCTTGTATGCCTCGTCAAGGTGATTTCGTCTGCGTATAACTTGTGATTCGCATCAGCCATTTGACTCATCTCTCTCTCCTTGTTTACTCGGCTGAAACCCTAAGGTTTGGGTTTAATCCAATCTTTTTGTTCCTCTATTTTTAGGATATACGAATGTTAACTTGGTACCTATTGGTCTATAATCTGGAATATTCCACCAAGGGAGAGGAAGATGGTCTTGAATTGTTTTGTCATCATTGGATTGGGTGTGTTTATAAACCTGTTGTTTCATTTTTCATCAGTTATATTAAGTCCTGTTATTTGTTTATGAGTTATTGGTACCAAGTTAGAGGTCTGTTGTTTATTAATAATTTGATTTCTGGTACTAGTTTAATATACTAAATTTTTTTTGATCAATGTAGATAATGCACACATATAAATATATATATGAAGGTTTGCACACATGCGACTATGGACCAGTTGTGGACTGGTTGCCACCAAATTCATTAAAGCATTACAGAATAAAAATGGTGCCACCCCAAGGTAGGGTTCTAAATATTTTTCTCATCATTTAATAATTCCTATTATATTATTTAAATAAATTGATAAAGGGAGTTTCCTTGATTATGAAACTGCTATGTTTTATTTAAATACAGATTAAAGATAAACTTATGTTGTTATTAAATAATGTCACACACATAAGATAAATGAGGACTTGATCATGTTTTGGTTTTAAGAATGTATTTTTATTTTGGTTAAAGTGATGTGATTAAACAATTTAAGAATTTGAATGGGAAAAATGGGTAATAAGGTAATTAATTAAAGAATTAATTATCAATTCAAGAGTTGGAATATAATTGTGGCTTTTAAAATTTATTAAGAATATTGAATAATTGACATGTTTGGAATAAAAATTGGAAACTGGTAATAATTAATGGCTGGATTAATTATTACATGTTAAATGGTAAATGGTTAATTAATTGATGACTGGTTAAAGAGATGTGATTTAATTAACTAATTGTTGAATTAATTAATTTTTAGGCATTAAATAAAGATTGTGATTTGATTGTTTGTTACGACTATTGGCCAACAATTTCTTTTGATGCGTGTTTTTTTCCATGCATTAAGTTATATTTAATGGAGTTGTTTAAAAAATATGATATGTTGTGTGAGATGATTTCTAAATATCTAGGCCTTTTTAGCATGTTTTGAGATGATTATGATGTGCGTGTAAATTGTTACAATCCTAGACAAATCACAATTTGATTGGACGGGTTTAGACTTGTTAAAGAATTTGGATAATTAAATGTTTAGTTAATTATTTAGTTGGCTTATTAAGAATAATTAATTGTTAATTAATTATTAACTATTAAGATTTTGAATGGTTAATTAATTGTTGACTAATTTGATGGGAGATTTATGTTGTCAATTAGTTTTTGAATTAATAAAAGAGTTGGATTAATTAATTTATGAATTAATTAATGGATGGTTATGGGGTGTTAGACATGAAGTTCTACACCAATGATAAATATATGTGTTTGATTGATAAATGGGTTGTGATATAGGGACTGATGCTCCAAATACTCACGTGGTGCTAGACACGGAATTATATGCCCAGAATGCATGCACATATTCTTTTATGGGATATGGACTGATTTTCCAAATACCCATGATTTGTGAGACAAGGACTGATGCTCCAAATACTCATGAGGGTGCTAGACATGGTGTTTTACTCCCATTAATTGACAGTGGACTAAGAGTCCAATTGGTCATACATTAAATTAATTTGTTGGTTAAAGAAAACTGTTGTGACATAATGATTTTTGAATTGGGAATGAGAAAGGGGTTTGACTTATCAATGAATTGGGTGAATCACCATTAGTGGATGAACCTAAGAGAGAATCACTATTTTTAGTGGACAAGCTTGAACATAGTATATGAAAGATTAAAATTGAATATTTTATGATACTTTATCCAATCCAAAGCACAATATTGGATTTGATCTTTACTTTGTTAACTTAGATGGTCTTTACAGACATCTGTGGTGAGTGACTTATACGGAGGATGTCGGGATTAGGTCAAATCTCGAGACATTCATAATTTAATGAGGTTTGAATAATTGGTAGATGGAAATTATTTTGTAAAGATTATTGAGTATTCATGGAAAGTGTATAATGTTGGTTCAAACACCAGCTGGGGGATGAATTAGGTACTTGGGTATATAGTTACTTTGTACTGCTTACTTTATTTATGCATGCTTTCACATAGCTTAAATTGATTATTAAATTTATGTATTTTGGGTAGACATTGGTGGTCCCAACCTACTGAGATTTATATCTCACACCCTACTTGGGCCACCATTGCACTGGGGTACCCTTTGTTACAAGATTGTGTTGTTTTCATTTACTTGGGAGATAAGAGCAGAGGACCAAGAGGAAGCTCGAGATGCTTGAGGAGACCACCCTCAGGGCATTGAGTCATTGTTTATTTATTTCTGTTTTATAATTTAAATCATGTTGTTTTGTTCACTATTTTCCATTTTTGTAACATTATCATGTCATGCATACATCTATTGTATAATTAGTGTTGGCCACTTTTATAAAATGAGTACTATTTATCTTCCATTACTTTATCATTTATTAGACTGCTTCTTCTATTTATTAACATTTTCAATTAATGAACTCTAATATGAGGGAATATTCTCTCCACTGACTATCCATAGACCCTCTCTATTAATTGGTAGCCTCTAGCTTACGGGGAGACGTGCTTGACGTTATGTGGCAACTGTTCTGGCCACTAGTTTAGTGGGGAGTCAGTTCGGGACGTTAAACAATATATTAAATTTATTTTGAAAAATATATATCATAAAATCTTTGGGTGTTACTCCCAAGTTAAGTATCAGGGTTTGATATGAGTATTTAATGGACTATGTAACTTTCCATAGGATTTTTGTTAAGTAATACAATTTTTAGGCCAAGTGGTGATGATTAAGATGGTCATACATCCCACGCACATTGGAGAACAACATATTGTGGGTGTATTTTAAGCTTAGTGGGTTCCATGAATGAAATAAACACTTGAGGATTAATATAGTGTTAAATGGATAGTTTCCTTTTGATGGTGGGTTTGTGAGATCTCCATGTGATCTATGACATAGGACCCAATCATGGTTTGTAGGAATTATTTGGATTACATGGAATTGGGATGACAAGAGGATTGGTATGGGTAATCTATAAATGTTCATTGGTTATGAGGGAAAAGTTACGATGAAAAATTGCATGAGAATTTAGACCAGTCTATTGAGGTTGGGGTTAGTAAGTTCCTTCAGGATTTGAAGTCATCATTGGGTGAAGAGTGTGGATTATAATTGATAAAGAGATCTTGCATTGAGTTTAAGGAACCTATAGGATAACCTTGTAGTTGAGATGGAAATCCTAATGGGTTTAATATGTTTTTCATAAGTGACCAATAAAATATTCATATGATTATACAAAGAGGATAAATGGATAATGATACATGTTTTGAGATGCAAGACTAGGTACTAGGTGACAAGAACCTGACTTTTGGATGGATAGTAAGTAGGGTGGTTTAAGATAATAATGTGTTACCTCCCTTTAGAGAGGATGGTTCAAGAATTTTTAAAACACCTCCCTTGAGTGAGAGGGGATGGTTTGAGATTTTTTGTGTGACCTACCCTAGGTGGGAGGGGACGATTTAGGATTTTTTGGGACCTACCATGGGTGAAATGGGATGGTTCAATATTTTTTGGCTGGATTCCCTTGAGTGATGGGGGATGGTTGGATATTTTTTATACAAACCCCACCCCCTGACTATAAGGGGATGGTTCAAGATTTGTTATGGGATCTCCCATGAGTGAGAGGGTTGATTTGATATTTGATGTTCATCCTACCTTGAATGATTAGGGATAGTTAAAGGCATGATTTTAGGACCCTATCCTAAGAAAGAGGGTAGTGGATGAGACTAAGTATGATGTTTCATAGGTTCGGTACATGACACTACCTTGACAGAGGGTAGTGGTCATGAATTGGTCAGACACCCTACCCAACATCTTTGGGTAGTGATTGAGATATAGTACAACTCTATATCATGTATCTTTGGGTATGGGTTGGGAGTTTTTCATGCGCTAACATTTTCTCTGATGATGTTTGAGAAATTATAGTTGGTTGTCTGGTGGCCTAGTAATCACACAACAATATTATATGTATGATTGTGTGTTTATTATTCAGTATTTACTTTCCTTGTGAATATACATATTTATTATGGGATATATTAGGGTCATTTGGTGAGACCCTATTGAAGTATATTTTTCACTACCTTAATGAGGGGTCTGGTGCATATGTAGACCTTATGACTGGTCACAAGTTGAGAACAGTTTTTTCAATAGATTGGGCTTGGGTATCTTGATTGGTATCAAAGATGGGACTGAGCTGAGGCTTAGGGATAGTAGTAGAGCCTAATTGTATATTGCTTCCTTTTTTATTTTTATATATGATCATCCTAGTGGGTGATCAGTTGTGATGTATGATCATATGATTACATTATTCATTTGATATTTCATGGACATATTTTATTGAATCTGTGTACTCAGACTAATTATTATGAGTTTTTTTATTTTTTTATTTGTTATTTCTCGTAATGATATCAAGATAATTGTATCCCCAATGTACAATTAGGCCCTTTTAAATAGAATATAGTCTCTATCATATGGGCAGGTTCATATGAGGTCTTGTATCATGTATTATAGGAAACTAAGGTCAAGTTTTAGACTAGGTAATTACATACATAACCCCCACACATTGAAAAACATCCTATTTTTTATCAAACTCACCAGTGGGATTTTACTTTTCCTTTTAGTGGAACATGAACCCATCATACATGATCTCATCTATACAGAACCCTAAAAACCATGAATATCATTGGTGGAGTTAGACTTGGGACACCATCACACATAAGACCTCTTTGGTTTCACCAACAATAATGGTTGGACAACAATAATAAAGGTTGAAGACTTTGATGAGCAATTATGATAAAGAGTTCCTTATATAAATCTATAAAGTGGTTAGTATCTCCCCATAAGTTGATAATATGACTATGAATGAATCAAGTCGGTCACATTTTTTCATCGGTCCTTAACCATGGGTCGGCCTAACTATATGTATTCATTCAAACCCATATGAAATACCTATATATTTTAACAATAGGTATTTTACAATAAAATTTTCATTCACCAAAAAATTAAAATAAAAATGAAAATTTAATAATAGTTTAAAACATTCATAGAAAAAAATGTTTTTTCTATAATATAATAACACATATACTCTAATAAAATATTTTTAAACTTTTCAGTCAATAATTATGTCTATGAAAAAAAAAATATTTACAATATTCAAAAATAAAAACCACAAGTGTATTTAATCTATATTATAAATATAACTAGAAAAACAAATTCAACTAGACACATTTTTTCAAGTAATTACTACTAAATTTTTAAATAAAATCAAAATCATTTTTAGAATTAAAATTTAACAATATATTTTAAATGGGAACGTTTAAATTGCATGATTTTTTATACATTAAATTCCAAAAACAAATACATTTCTATTTTATTCAAATACATAGAACTAAAAATAATGAAAATGAATTTTACCCTAGTTATTAACATGAATTGAGAGGTATTTTTAATAAAAAATAAATAAAATATCCAGAAACATGACATATTATTAATATAAAACTAATTCATATCCCAAAACATTAGTTATACTTATGATACACGACTGTAAAAACCCAAATAAACTCTTAAATAATCAAGGTTACAATATCTAAAAAACAAATTACAATTATAATATCTAGATAATCAATTGAATTTTAATCTTATGGTATCTCTCCACAATAATAATAACCCATGTTTTCCTATTTTTCCAATGAGTTTTCAATTTATCAAAATAAATTCATTATTCAAATTAGTATTTACATGTGGTTCCTTTATATTTTAAAAATTACAAATTAATTTCACTATCTCAACACCTGATTATAAAAAAACTAGATAAAATTTATAAATATTGTTCTATAAAAATATATCTTGGGTCATATTATAAGAAAACCCATTTCTAAAGTGAGACACCTTTTAAAATCACTTCCATATTAAACATGTTGATATAAAAATTTTATCTATTTTCAAAATGTAAACATGTTTCATTATCAGTTCAAATATGAAACTAATAAACATGATCAAAATGATAACACTGAATATGGAACAAGTCGTAAATAAAAAACAAATACAAGTGAATGGATTTAATTAATTTCTTCTCCCTTAATATGGTGTTCTACAAAACCTTTTTTTATTTTTTAGTTTCTTATAATTAATTATTGTTTTTAGATTAAATATAAAAGCATCAAATAAAAAACACATTTCATGATATATCATTGACTATATGATTTATAAAACATATAAGAACTATATTCTAGTTTATCCCTATGAAACCTATCAAGTTACACTATGTCGTACTCAAGATACTTAAATATAACAATTATTGATACCTATGGGGCCTAGTGAATAGCTACATATTAATTGGTCACATAAGATTCCACCATAAAGAGGTTTATTAGGACATTTATAGGTTAGTTTTTTAGTCTCTAAAATATTTTCTAATATATAATAAAATTCTAAGAAACCTAAAACACCACTCTAATGCCACTTTTAATGACATAAACTAAATATTCCATCTACCCGAACTATATCATCATTAACCCCAAGAGAGCACCCCAATATAAATAGACTATATATTAGTTTTGAGTGTATGAATCAATAATTATGGAATGAATTACCCACATGAATTAATAAAATATGTCAATTAGATTCTATCAAAAATATTGAATGACACGATCAAACACCGAACATTTCTAAAACTTAAAATAAGACTCATACATCAAAGGGAAGAATATATATATATATATATATATATCATAGGTTCATAGTAAACTTGTATAATGATATAATGTATATATATCTATTTTAGTACATATATGACATATAATCATTCCATGCATATACAACTCTAACTGAGGACATAATATAACCACTACGACAATATTGGGCTTTGAATCCCCCTGACACTCGTGACCGCCTATGGCGGTTGCAAGAGGCGGTTGCTGATCTTTGCCAAAAAAAAGGGGGCTTCGCCCCCCTCCCCCCCACCTCCTCCCTCACCCTCGACCTAGCCGTGTGCCCTCCCACATCGCCGCCCTCTGCCCTCCCCCATGCGCCCTCCCCTTTCGCCTCACGCCCTCGCCGCCCTCCATCGCTCACCACCCTCTCCGCCCTCCACCCTCCACCCTCATCGGCCTCTGTCCTCCACCCTCATTGGCCTCCTCCCTCTACCTGCCCTCCACCCTCTGCCCTCTAGCTCTGGCCACCCTTCGGCCATCCTCCACCCTGCCCTCCGTCCCCTCCCGCGTCCCTCTGCCCTCTGGCCTTCGCCCCCTCCGGTCTCTGACCCATGTGCCCTCTCCCCCCCCCACCCCAGACACCCCCCCCCCCGCACCCCAGACACCCCCCCCCCCCACACTCTGGATAGCTCCCCCCCCCCCCAATGCACATCCTCTATCCCCTCACCACCTCCTCTCCTCTGGTTCCCTGCCGCCGCCGCCGCTCGTCCCCTCCCTCACTGCACCGCCTCTAGTTCTGGCTCCCCTTCGTTGCCTCTCCTCTCCCTCGCAGCACCGCCTTCAGCTCCCCTCCCTTCCAGGTTTGTAGCACAATCAGGTATGACATGGGCTTTCACTTACATTATTATTTTATCAATGGTTCACAAACAATTGATTAGTATTAATTTTAAATATAGTTGATTTGAAAAATGAAAATGTAATAAGTATTGTGTAAATGTTTGTTATACAGATATTATTATGGATAAGAGTTGGATTGATCTTCCCAAATAAACGTCTAGAAAATATTTCAATGGAATTATGTTTTTTATTGACTTCAGCAAAGGATTTGAATGTGACTATATTATTTTTCCATGTAGAAAATGTGCTAAAAGATATCAATTCACACGAGATACTATGAGGGAGCACGTGCTCTTTAATGGATTTCTGAAAAATTATAATATTTGGACTCGTCATGGAGAAGAATATGTTCATTTTCAAAATACGGATGTAGTTCAGATGGATGTTAATGCAAGGATGAATGATCCAATGCATGAAATGCTTACTGAAATGGTATCTAGTTTGGATCCTGACGACATTGACATCCAGAATCTTGAGACCGGTGAGATAAATCTTCACTCTGGTGCAGATCGTGATTCGAGGAGGTTTTGTGAAGAACTTGAGGATACATAAAAATAATTATATCATGGATGTACTTTTTACAATGAAATGTCATTTATCGTGGAGTTGTTTCATTTGAAGACTTTGAATAATTGGTCAGACACATCATTCGACATGCTTTTGGTGATATTGAAAAAGGTTCTTCTTGTCGATGCTAAAATTCCTGATTCGTATTACCATGCTTGTAAGTTGACAGAGAACTTAGGTTTTACATATGAGATCATAGATGCATGTGCAAACAACTGTATGTTTTTTAGAAAGGAAACTTCCCATTTGGATATTTGTATGGTTTTTGGTGCTTCCTGGTGGAAACAGAACAGGGGAAATCAGACTCATCAAAGTCAGATTGTGATACAGGGGAACCCGATTTCCATAAAACAAATGTGTTACTTTCCCCTTAAACTAAGGTTGAAAAGATTTCTTATGTCATCTAAAGTTTCTAATTTAATGATATGGCATGTAGAAAGAGTTCAGGAAAGTGATATGTTAACCCACCCAGCAGACTCTCATGCATGGAAGGATTTTTATAAGAAACATCACAACTTTTATAAAGATGTTCTTAATGTATTATTGGGATTGACAGCAGATGGTTTCAATCCATTCAAGTCTATGGTTGGTTCAAATCATAGCACATGGCCCGTGGTGTTGGTTCCGTATAATCTTCCTTCGTGGCTTTGTATGAAGCAACAATTTATATTACTTTCCACTCTTATGGATGGACCTAAAAGTTTGGGGGATAAGATTGATGTTTACCTTCATCCATTGATTGATGAGTTGAATGAATTTTGGGGAGATGGTGTGATGACTTATGACTGTGAAATGAATGAAATGTTAAACCTGTAGGCAACTTTATTGTGGAAAATCAATTACTTCCCAGCATATTCAAATTTATCAGGCTGGATTACGAAAGGGGAATTTTATTTCCCTTTTTGTAATAAAATTAAAAAATCTGTATGGCATAAACATTCCAAAAAATGGGAATACATGGGTCACAGACATTTTATCTCCCCTCAACGCAGGTTCAAAAAGGACAGAGTGACATTTGATGGTTCTAGAGAGTTCAGCCCAGCACCAAAGATCATGATAGGAGTCGAAATGTTATCGTAGATTGAGTAAGAAAACATCCACACGATATTTGAAATTCAGGATTTGGTGGCTCCTCCAGTATATAATATTTGTGTTGCGGGTAGGCAACTCAGTCACAATTAGAAAAAGAAAATTATTTTTTATAGTCTACCATATTGGAAATCTAACATGCTAAGGCATAATTTGGATGTCATTCACATTGAAAAAAATGTTTGTAATAACATATTGTAAACCATTTAGGTGTCAGTGGAAAATCAAAGGACCATGTTAATGCACATCGCGATTTGGAATAAATGGGTTTAAGGAAACAGTTGCATTTATAGTTAGCTGAGGGAAATAAGGAATATATGCTCGTTGCATAGTATACGATGACTAAAAAGGAGAAAGAGACATTTCTTTACATTTTGAAGATGCTCAAGGTGCATGATGGTTGCTCTTCTAATATTTCAAAGTGTGTGAATCTGACGAGAAAGACATTGCAAGGGTTGAAAATTCATGACAATCACATACCACTTCAGTAGTTGATTTCAATCGCAATTTATGATTCTTTATCCGCCAATTTTGTTTAGTCATTGATTTAGATGAGTAATGTTTTTAGACAGATTTGTTTAAGAAATCAATGAATGAGTGATTTAAAATTTTTTCAGGATCGAATTGTACTTAAGCTTTGTCACTTTGAGAAACTTTTCCCCCTCATTTTTTGATGTTATGGTCCACTTGACAATGCACCAAATTGATGAAGTAATGGTTGTTGGTACAGTGAAAATCAGGTGGATGTATCTTATTGAGTGGTATTTGAGTTCATTCAAATGAATTGTATGCAACCGAGCTCGTCCGGAGGCATCAATAGGCAATGGTTATTTGATGGATGAGTGTACTACTTTTTGGGATGAATATCTTACGGATGTTGAAACAAAATTAGATAAGACATCTCTGAATCATGATGGTCTAGTTCAATAAGTAACCACCTTTGATATGGAAAACATTGAGTGGATACATGCACATTGATATATCTTGTTCAATACTCCATCATTTGCACCATTAATGTAGTAAGTATCTTATCACTATTATTGTTTAACTTTTTCATGTTTTGTTTGCATAATTTGATCATTTCAACATCACGTTATCATTTTTGGGAAACAAATTAATGAGATAAAAGAAGGGATGTATCATGTGGATGATTGGAAATGAGTTTCCAGAGTCAATCGGAGGTGTCGATTGACCGTGGTGACCGGAAACGCGTTTCTGGAGTCATAAAAGACCAAAACGGCGTGTCACGGTAGAATTCAGATCAAATGTGCTCTGAATGACCTGAAACCACACGAAAATGATAGAAATAGTATTTGCGGCATGTAGGAGGAGACGACACGTCCATCGGATGTGCGGTGCACGTGGTACGACCGAATGTGTTGTTTTCAGCATTTCGGCGCGCTCTAAAAGGGCGCGTTGGGTAGTCAAAACCCCCCGAATGACCTAGGAATTCCATAAAATAATTTGACAAAAACCGCGGTGTAAATTTTGAAATGGTTGGGCAGATGGCACATCAATCGGAGGTTCCCTTTAACCGCGGTGACTGGAATCGCATTTCTGGAGTCATAAAAGACCAAAATGGCGTGTCACGGTCAAATTTAGAGAAAAAATGATCCAAATGACCTGAAACCCCACGAAAATGATAGGAATATTAGTCATGACATGTAGGAGGAGATTTCACGTCCATCGGACATGCGGAGCGTGCGGTACGACCAAATGTGTCGTTTTCAACATTTCGGCTCACTCTAAAAGGGCGCGTTGGGTGGTCAAAACCACCCGAATGACCTCAGAATTCCATGAAATCATATGACAACAACCATGGTGTCAATTTTGAAATTTTTGTTCTGACAGAACATCATTTAGAGGTGGTGTTTGACCGTGGTGACTGGAAATGCGTTTCCGGAGTCATAAAAGACCAAAACAGCGTGTCACGATCGAATTCAAGGAAAACAATCTTCGAATGACTTGAAACCACATGAAAACGATAGGAATATTATTTGTGACATGTAGGAGGAAACGAAACATACATCGGATGTGTGGTGCATGCGGTACGACGGAATGTGTCGTTTCCAGCAGTTTGACGCGCTCTAAAAGGGCGTGTTGGGTGGTCAAAACCACCTGAACGACCTCAAAATGCCATTAAATCATACAAAAACAACATCGATGTGAATTTTGGAATGGTCGGGTAGACGGCCCATCATTCGGAGGTGTAGTAGGACCTCGGTGACCGAAAATGCATTTCTGGAGTCATAAATAACCAAAACGGCGTGTCACGGTCAAATTCTGAGAGAACGTGCTCCGAATGACCTAAAACAACGGTAAAATGATAGGAATATTATTCTTTACATGTATTAGGAGACGGCACATCCATCGGATGTGCGGTGCACATGGTACGACCGAATGTGTCATTTTTAGCATTTCAGTGCGCTCTAAAAGGGCACGATGGGTGGTCAAAACAACCCGAACGACCTCAGAATGCCATGAAATCATACGACAAAAACCGCGGTGTGAATTGTGAAATGGTCGGGTAGACGGAATGTCAATCGGAGGTGTCATTTGACTACGTTGACCGGAAACACGTTTCAGGAGTCACAAAAGACCAAAAGAGCGTGTCACGGTCGAATTCAGAGCAAACGTGCTCCGAATGACCTAAAACCACACGAAAATTATAGGAATATTATTCGTGGCATGTAGGAGAAGAAAAAATGTCCATCGGATGTGCGGTGCGCACGGTACGACTGAATGTGTTGTTTTCAGCATTTCGGTACGCTCTAAAAGGGTGCGTTGGGTGGTCAAAACCACCCAAACGACCTCGGAATGCCATGAAAACATACGAAAACAACTTCTATGTGAATTTTGAAATGGTAGGATAGACAGCACGTCAATCGGAGGTGTCGTTTGACCGCGGTGACCAGAAACGCGTTTCTAGAGTTAAAAAAGACCAAAACGGCGTGTCACGGTCGAATTCAGAGCAAACGTGCTCCGAATGACCTGAAACCACTCGAAAAAGATTGGAATATTATTCGTGACATGTAAGAGGAGACAGCACATCCATCGGACTTGCGGTGCACACGGTACGACCGAATGTATCATTTTCAGCATTTCAGAGTGCTCTAAAAGGGCGCGTTGGGTGGTCAAAACCACCCAAACGACCTCACAATGACATGAAATCATACGACAACAACCGAGGTATAAATTCTGAAATGGTCTGGTAGACAGAACATCATTCGGATGTATCGTTTGACTGTGGTGACAGGAAACATGTTTTCGGAGTCATAAAAGACCAAAATGGCGTGTCACGGTCGAATTCAGAGAAAACATGCTCCTAATGACCTTAAACCACCCAAAAATGATAGGAATAATATTCGTGACATGTAGGAGGATAATTCATGTCCATCGGACGTGCGGTGTGTGCGGTACGACTGAATGTGTCGTTTTCATCATTTCGGTTTGCTCTAAAAGGGCACGTTGGGTGGTCAAAACCACTCGAACGACATCGGAATGCCATGAAATCATACGACAACAACCGAGGTGTGAATTGTAAAATAGTCGAGTAGACTTCACATCATTCGGAGGTGTCGTTTGACTGCAGTGACTGGAAACACTTTTTCGGAGTCATAAAAGACCAAAACGGCATGTCACTGTCGAATTCGGAGGAAACATGATCCGAATGACCTGAAACCACACGAAAATGATAGGAATATTATACGTGACATATAGTAGGAGAAAGAACGTCCATCGGACGTGCGGTGCGTGCGATACGACCGAATGTGCCGTTTTCAACATTTCGGCGCGCTCTAAAAGGGCGGGTTGGGTGGTCAAAACCACCCGAACGACCTCAGAATTCCATGAAATTATACGACAACAACCACAGTGTTAATTTGGAAATTTTTGGGTAGACGGAACATCATTCGCAGGTGTCATTTGACCGCAGTGACCAGAAATGTGTTTCTGGAGTCATAAAAGACCAAAACAGCGTGTCACGATCGAATTCAGAGAAAACATGCTTCGAATGACCTCAAACCACCCGAAAACAATAGTAATATTATTCGTGACATGTAGGAGGAGACGACACATCCATCGGACATGAGGTGCGCATGGTACGACTTAATGTTTCATTTTTAGCATTTCGGCATGCTCTAAAACGGCACGTTGGGTGGTCAAAACCACTCGAACAACCTCGGAATGCCATGAAATCATACGAAAACAACAGTGGTGTGAATTGTTAAATTTTTGGGCAAAATACATGTCATTCGGAGGTTCTGTTTGACGACGGTGACCAGAAACGAGTTTCTGGAGTCATAAAAGTCCAAAACAGCGTGTCACAGTCGAATTCAGAGAAAACATGCTCTGAATGACCTGAAACAACATGAAAATGATAGGAATATTATTTTTGACATGTATGAGGAGATGGAATGTCCATCAGACGTGTGGTGCATGTGGAAAACATTCCTTTTTAGACAACAAAACACTTTCAGAAACTAAAGCAAAGACTCCAAAATAAGAAAAAAAATCTAAAATGATAACATTTCTTAAATTGGGGGTTTTAAATTATTATATCACCCATGAGATGTCATATTTCATTTTATTATATGTATATAATATCTGGATAAATATTTCAAATTTACATTTGTATTGTTTAGTTGTTTTCTCTGTATCTTATTGTAGGTTTCTAAAGCAGATGATTGTGGATCGTTGAAGCACGTCTATCATTTATTGTTTATGATGATCTTAATTTTTATGGTGTTCTGATTTGTTTTCTATTTTTTATGAATTATATGCTGTTTTTTTATTCTGTACCATGAAAAAATAAAATAAAAATATTTCCAGTTTAGCGACGCCAATTGCGGTCGCTGTAGGCCGGCATTTCGGCCGGCTTCAGTGAATGCCAATGACGGCCACTATAGGCTGGCATTTCAGCCCGCTTCAGCGACCGCCAATGGAGGTCATTATAGGGTGCCATTTTTTCCACCTTCAGCGATCGCCATTGGTGGTCGATGTGCAGTCTCTAGAGTCCTAGAGCGACCACCAATGGCGGTCTCTATAGGCTGAATTTTTAGTAGTGAACAAACAGATTCAATAGAAATTAAATGGACTAGGATATGAGCTAAAAAGTTATCCTACCATCATTGGCCTCTCATTATCCAACTCTTTATGGAAACTTTTCTCACTAAGTAACACCCAAATTGTCCCATAAGAATCCAAATATATATCCATGTACCTATAAATTGTTAAAATGTAATAAGTAAAACTATATGTTCAACTAAGTACACATGCGGGGTGTAAGTACAAAGACTCTGAAGGAACCACTAATGATATAAACTTACACATGGAGAAGGTTGTTGTATACATTAAAATGTTTCAATAAAATTAAAAATAAAATCATAAATTAGTTTCCGTATACAATAGTAAAATCATTGAAGAAACATGAAATAATATAATTCATGAATCAATATTAACATTTATGGTTTACTCTGTATACCAAGGGGTCTAAACATATACATACATGCTTTGAGAATAGCTTAAAATCTAAGTAAAAGAAATATACATGTTAGTTCACTAATATCACCTCCCATGATAAATGGGAAAGTGTATAAAAACTCATATAACAATTAATATGATCTATTTGGGTAAAGAAGAAAGTTAATATAGTCGAGGTACCTTTAATCCATCCATATATGTCACTATAGCTAACATCATCTTTTACATATACATTAAGGACCTATTTCTTATGTACCTACATAATAATTAAATTAAATTAATATACATACTTATTCATATTCTCATCATAAAAAGGATACATATATATACATATATTCAATAATAAACACAATATAAACATGATACAATTCAATGCTACATGAAGACCAAATATAACTAATAAATAATTTAATGAATAAAGATTGGCATGGATGAAATTTTTACATACTAGTATAAATACAAAAAAAGTATAATACCAGGAAAATCAATCAATCAATGTATTCTATAAATAATACAGTAGAGTATATTATATGTAATAGGTATCATTCAATGCATACTAGTAACGAGCTAAACAAGGTATAAAGCATGGAAAAATCAATCACCAACTCCCACCACTAATAAAATGAAAATTTATACTTTATATAAAACTTATATCTAAAAAATATGTTTAAAATAACATGTATTAAATAAAAGTGTTCATCTAAAGATAATATCACTAATTTTCCAATGAAGCTAAATAATTAACCATTTATTTCCAATTAATGAAATCCTATTACTACCCCACCAGAAATATCAATTATTGTCAAAGTTTAATCATTTTTTAATGGTTTTTAACTCATTCATGTTATAGTGGAAATAAATTATTCACTCTTTAATAAATGGTAGATAAACTAAGGAACCATAATTAGTATGTACCAAAGTCATTACCAACACTTTTTTAAAGAAAAAGGAAACTAGTAATATCCAAATTTAAATTTTTGTTTTAATAGAAATTTTATACCATATACCTTATCAAAACATTGACAACTCATGTTTATAAAATTAAGTATTAGTTTAATAATCGGTTTCCAACTTTGTGTTTTTTCTAGAACAAATACATATGGTATTTCTAAAATAAATATTCATTTTAAAAACTAATCTAACACTTAAAACATGCTAATAATAAATAAAAATAAATATTTATGAAATTAATGTTTTTTTAAAACACAATTATATTCTTCATACTTTATAAAAATCAATAAAAATAGTATTTTAAGCATCAAAATTTAGTTTAAAAAGAAATTGTATACTCAACACTTTTTCAAAGATAATATAACTCATATTAAAAATTTTAATTTTTTATATTTTACTTTAAAACCACACTATTTATACCAAATATAAACACATCAATGACACTTATTCACTATTGCAAAAAAATATTTATTAAAATATGTCAAATAATTGATGGAAGGGTAAAATAACATTCACAGGGGTCTGAAATGATACAGGACCAAGGAGTCTCCAAAAATCACTCTTTTGCAATAAAAAGGAAGAGAATAATGTGTATTAAAAATCACTAATACCTATATTATAAAAATATTAATTTCTATACAAATCACGTTAATATTTTACTCTCTACATGTGTATTGAATATTTGTGTGTAGATCAATAAGGTACTTTTATTTCCTTGTAATATAAGTGAATTTCCAATGAGGAATAAAGGATTCAATTAAGAAACATACAATAATAGATTAATCCAATATATTCTAGAGAAATATCATGGATTTTATATATATAAATACCCTGGTAAAGATAAAAATATTTAATAAATAGTGACTTACCATCTCCAGGATAGACATTGTATATCAAAATAACAGAAACCCTAGAATCCTAGACATTTACACTGAATTTTAGAATTCCCACCACACATAATTAATTAAAATTAATTTTGATAAGTGTGTTAGGATAATTATAACACAACTAATTATCTCTCTCTTCTAAACACTCTTTCTATTTAATATGAAGGACTACCAATCTTAAAAATTTCAAGAAGCCAAATGATCCCTAACCAACCAGTGAGAAAGAAACATCCATGATAAAAAAATATGGTCTTATTTTAATCTTATTTATACTATCAATATTATAACCATATTATTCATTATTTAAGACTTTCCATAAATATAAATAATTTTTCATGATAATGATGCGATGTAAACACCCTTTAAAGGATTAAAGGTTCATATAAAAAACCAAGAATGTTGAAATAGTTTGAATATATTGGTGTTAAGGGATGAATCTAAAATTCTAGATATAATATTACAGTAGTATTTATAAATAAAAAATTAAACCAACATTTCAAACTTCATAGATAAAAAATAGTGACATTTATAAGAAATTTTGATTCCTTATGTTTTAATTATGTATTTTTGGGTAAGGTATTATTCTAAATTCTCCAAATAAGAAAAATTATAATTTTTGGAATGTATTTATCCCATAATTTCATATTCATCATATAGTATACTTAGTTAGATAATATTAACCTTATAATAACTCTAATATCAATGGATCCTAATTTGGAAGGAGGGAAAACAATTTGATCATCATCATTTGTAAAATAGATATCATCAAGCTCAACTAATTGTGCATTATCCAGAACTATATTAATAATATTTGATATTGAGACACAATCCTTGGTTAAATATTATTCATTGAGAAATCCAAGAAAAGTAATAAATGTACTAGATAATTATATTTCCAAATACAGATCTCCCCTTCTAGGAATTTAATTAAAATTATCAAGAATAAGTTTGATATGCCCGATCAAAATACACTATAACTTATAGTGATTAGAAAAATACATGTTAATAACATCCATCATGTATCTATAATTTATCCTATACTAAAAATATCATATTGAATTACATTTAATATAATACAATATAAACATTTATTCAAAATTCAACATGTTTACCGACTGTCTATGTAAATTGATACCAATTGAATTAATGGGTTTCACAATTATCTTCCAACTAGTCAAATGGTAACTCATATCCTTATAAGTATCCCAATGGTAGTTATAAATAATTATATTCATATATTGAATAAAATATTTTACAACAATGATAAAAGAAAAAATTATCATACACATTGATGATAGAAAACTATCAATAAGAACTGGTTTCCCTCCAAATGATAAAAAATAATTATTACAACTATAGATGCATCCATTAATTTTATTAATAAAATAATAAAACTTTGATGTTTTGATACATAAATTAGAAAGAGGTGCACCAAAATATTCATTTTGAAAATATTTTTTAAGAATCTAATCAAAATATTTCTTATCTTAGTGAAATTCTAGGACACGAATATATTTCTTTTAGCCACATTTTCTTTCTTCCCACTCCATAATTCATAATTTACCGATATATCATTTAAATAATTGATATAAATTTTTCTACCATTAATTAAAATATTAATGTGATCAATAAAAATAATATGGTAAATGCCTATAATTTCATTCCACCCTCTATAATATCCCATAGTCTATATCCTTGTCCTTATATTAAGGGATCTACTAAAAGATTCCAAAGTAAAAATAAAAAAGATGGGATAAATAATATCACCATTCTCAAAACTAAATTATTTTTTATAAAACCAAATCAGCTACATATTTATGAGATAGGTAACCATGGTGAGGATAATCAACTGAAAAAAGATCAGAACCACATTCATGAAATTAAAGGTTTCACAACAATTTCATTAAAATTATCTATTCCAAATGTTTATCTACTTTCTATATATAAAACATTAGGATTATATTCCCACAAAGGACCTTCTTATCTATATCCCCAATCA
The DNA here is from genome assembly GCA_963277665.1 of Viscum album. Lineage (NCBI taxonomy): Eukaryota > Viridiplantae > Streptophyta > Magnoliopsida > Santalales > Viscaceae > Viscum > Viscum album. The sequence continues at coordinate 829,214,929 of OY728159.1, read as the reverse complement.
TTTATGGTGCTAATTAAATGGATCTTAGAATATTTACCCTCTAAAAAATTCATGTTTCTCGAGGGATATTAATGTGGGAGCATAATTTTATCTTGTAAAATACCACTATTAAAATATTATATAACTTCAATAAGGTGTTATTTAATAATTTACCAAGATATGATATAGAACTATATTGGAATTGTTTCCAGACCCACTCCACTATAATTTTTTAACCCCTTAAAGAAAAAATAGTCTTGACTCACATATGGTGTATTTTTAAGGCCTCAATTGTCAATTTTATTAATTACTAAAGGTATGTTACTGAAAATAAAATTTTGACTATGATATCTTGGATAACCTATCATGTTTACAAATAATTACACAAACCCATAAGAAGATAATAAAATTTATCCACCTCTATAGGTCCACTAACTTCCACATATTTAGTAAAAACATCCTCCTCTAATTGGATATTAAGATTGCCCAATAATTTTCCTCACTTAAGCTAAGAATAGAAGTAAGTAGTGTTTTTATCCCAATATTTATTCCATAATACCTAGATATCTTACACATTAAACATTCATTATTGATAAAATAATCTAAAATTAACTTATTTTTCTTATTTAGATTATTGAAAATATCTTCATACAAACTATGGTAGAGGCCCTCATCCATTTATTATATTTTACTCAAAATCTCTTCATGATAAAAATCTCCATTAAATTTTATCTTTTCCTATTTAAAATAATCATTAACAAGTTATTTGATCAATTTTTGAAGAATATTCCAATGTTTTACTTAAATAATACTTTCCATTGATTCTTGTGTAACTTGTAATAAGTTTAGGTCTTTGATCCACTAGTTAAATAATTGAAAATTCATACATGGTGAATAGTGGTTACCCAACATCAATAGAATTGGTGAATGTTCTGATAAACCATGATCCAGATGAAAAATAGATATACTTTATTATGATGATAGTCTCTAGATATTAGATACACATTTTTCCATCTTGAACAAAGTTTTTTTTTCATTTCTTATCATTTTTTAAAGTAAACTTGTCACCAAAGAAACGTGTATCCAGTAATTAGTCATCCACTGTAAAACTATTTAAATTATTAATTTCCCTCCATAAAAAATCACCCTCCTTTATTTTTATGAAAAATCAATAATGGAATTGAAATACCCACCAACCAACCATGAAATATTACCAAGATTAAAATTTTATAGCACTTTTTTAAATACCCCTCTTTCCACTATATCTAATTTTTCCTAAATAATCAATAAGAAAAAGTGATATGAATTACTAGTAAAATTAAGAGTCTCTTATTGAGACAAATTATTGATCATATACAAATATAATTTCATGTTCTAAAATATAAGTATATTTTTTCAGTGGGATATATATAGAGTGGAACCATATGAATTTTGTATGAAAACTATCCAATACCGTCATCTTGATCTTTGGGTTCAAGAATAGTAAAAATTGACACATCCTACATTTCGGGTTCCTTGAGGATAAAATTATATTTATCTAATAAACATATTACTATATTGATCCATTTTAATATCAACAACATTAGGATTAAGTGTTTAGGTCCATGGTTTTCTTATTATCACCTTCTGTATAGGTTTTATGAATACCACTAGAAAGACTATGATTGATAGACCCAGTTGACATCCCTGCAAATTTATTTTTAATAGTAGAAACATATTGTTAATTTTTATTGGGATTTCACCTAGATTGTGTAGTAAATAGAGGATCCAATATATTATTATATAAAACTATTTTATCTAGATTATGGGATGGAGTGGAAATGGACATTTCATTTAGGGTGACCACACTAAAACTTTTTATTGAATAGAGACTCAAAGAAACCATCTTTCTATCAATGAAAATTAATTAATCTATAAATTTTGATTGATTATCATAATTTAAACTATCTAATTAAGAATAATGAAGAGATAAAAATTCTTAATTAGGATATTGATTTATATCTTGGGAGACTGAGGAAAATGAAAAAACATGTATGTTATCTATATTAACAAAGGGTTTTATTTCATCCCATGAAAATAAAAGATAATTTATAGAACTATTTTAAGAATATTTCACACAATAACCATACATTTTATGATATGTAGAGTAAGTATGATAAGAAATAGTATAAATATTTTTTTATATATCTTATACATGTCCTCGCAGGTGAGACCCTAATCAAAATATCATCTTATTATTAATGGAATGATTCTTCCATAAAGTAATATCCTCCCAAATCTTATACGAATTTTTTTCAAAAATACCTTCGATAAATCCAATTCAACACAAATATTCAGAGACATCATATGATGTATTGTTACCAATGCCTCATCCATTAATAATAAGTGTCCTATTGTATTACTAATTCCCTAAAAGAGATTAGTATTTTGCGATACTAGGGGAAGCCCTAGAAAGTGATCCCAAAAATCCCCCATTATTGAATTTTATTAATTCAATGAAATGGAGACATTTTATTTAATTTATCTAGGTAACCAAATTTTCATAAACATTAATATATGAAAACAGTTCCTCTTTTAAATAACATATCCCCTTTAAAACGTTTTTTGATATATTCAAACATATATAATATAATATATAGATTTTATTTAATATAAAATTCATAGAAAAAAATATTTCAAAAATATTTTAATTACAAATTGAGATAATTAGGCATGCTCAATAAAACTTCCATAAAATAATAATTAGACAACCAAAGAAATAATTTAATTACTTTTAAATAAATAATTGATAATGACATCAATTATTTGAAGCTTTGGACCCAAACTCATGAATCTGGAGCTCATAAATACCTTATTTTCATATGGAATTTGAAATGAACAAAAGTTGACCATTTTTAACCATCAATAATTATAATATGACTAAAAAATATTGAGTCACTTACTTTTAAAGGATCATTTAGGTTTAGATATTTACATAATTAGGAAAATTCATTAACTAACAAATCTCATTTCCTTCTTAACTGATTGAAATTTTTTACATTATATAATAAATTACATAATCCTTAATAAGTTTTCAACATCTTCCACAAAAATTCCCCATGCATGCTACTCTTATAGAAATATCATGTTTAATAATTTTCTTCATAACCTAAGGAAATGGAGATAAAAGAATGGTGGGATCAAAAACTTTGTAAGGGAAAATGTACATCAAAATCTATCAGGGAATGAATAATATCATAGTAAAAAATAATAGTTGAATAATTACATATAACTAGATACGTTATCTTAATAGAAATCCATGGATTACATAATAATATAAACAGTCATATGGATAAAAATTACTGAATTTATGGTGATGTAAGCCATAATGTAGGACATATTTTACCACTATGGTCTTAACCAATACATCATTGTTATTATTGAGGTTGTAGATAAAACATTATTCCTATCATCATGGTCAAAACCAATACATCATTCTTGAATTGTGTAAGAATACACCAAATGGTATGATAACTCCAGTAACATACATGTACTATAATTTTGTTATGCTAATGGAATATTTCATTCTCATCTCTCCTTTCCCCATGTTTTATTTGAAATAAATTAAAACACTGTTTGAGATGTGTTAATTTTGCACATTCAAGGACAATGGTTTATCAATTCCTATTATCATCATTAATTCTGGTCATGAAACCACTTATGTTATGGTTGAACCAAATTATTATATATTTAATATATCCTAGTTAAGGTTTTTTAATCCTTTTCATACAAATGGTATTATGTTATAAAGAAAAACATGTTCATTGTAATCAAACCCACCGATTAACCAAAATGGTTATCACTAATGTATTATATAATAATTCATCTTCACTCCCAATAATCGAATGAATTTTTATAATCATTTAATCTCCTTTATGGTCTCTAATAACATAAAACATAAATTCCAGACAACCACTTTCATCTTACATGTTTATCATAACATGAATATAAGTGAACCGATCATTAAAACCAAGTAAGCAAACGGACCCAAATAATGAATTTGAACCTCATAACCAATCAATATGGTTATAAATGAACTCAAAATTATTATAATAAATATTCTACATAGGTAATATTTTATGGAGTTATTAATTAAGAAACATAATTTTTTTATTCATGACATTAAGTTAAAGTAAATATCCCCATCAGATTTAATGTAAGGGATCCTCTCCATTTAACTCTTAATCAAGATTGTTCTCTATGATATGGATTTTCATGTGTAATCCCAAATAATGGGGTATGATTTTTCACATCCCCCTTAATTACATCATGATTTATATGTGATTAATAACCCATTTTCTCTCTTATAAATCCCTCTTAGGTACACCTGATACCATGTCGATAATCTGTAACGAATTCTACCCGAACCACCTTTGTTCTTTCAGGTTGCCTTATCTTTCTTTATATCAAAATGGATTTATATTTTCTATTTATGTGGATATTCTAAATTATATGTAGTTTTAAAAAATTCATTTATCAAGACCCTTTCTTCAATCTCTTTCGTGGATATACATGTTTTTAAAAAATTCCCTCCTTTGTGCTTTCCGATAAGCAAACATGTTTTAAGGGAACATCCCAAATTTTTACCGAATTTCAAGTGTACTCTATACTATATTTTAAGACACCATTGTATTTATAAAATAAGTATTTTTATTATTAAAACATTCTTGTTTCACTTCTAGTTTTATATAAAATATGTTTCCCTTTTCTATTTTAAAATCTCTTTATTAATTTCCTTAAAACCACACAAAAATGTTTTAATGGTAAAAAATTTCAAATACATTTCTTACATGTTTTAACTTATATTTAACATCACTTACAATGATATATGACTATTTTACATTATGAAAATTCATTTATGTTCTAATTCCTTTCTTCATGGACACTTTCATGATACGCCCATTGGTTATGCTTTATGTCATGACTGTGGTACTCAATTATTTCCATGGGTAACCCTTATATTTGAGTAAAAATTTGTATGTATGATTATTTATGTGGAAGAAATATTCATGAAATATAAGATGGGTGCTCCAAGATATCACTCCAATACATTGGGTAAAGTTATGACTCATGAGAATCTATGTCAACGGTCTTGGCGGTTATCCTTGGCTTGTGCTACTATGCGAAACAGGATTGATAGTAAGCCTTGAATCATACTATTACAGGAAACGGGATTAGAGGTTATCCTTGACTCGTACTAAAGACATGTTTTATGTTTCTGACACACTTCTATGATTCCATTTTTTTATGATCCCATGTTTATATGTTATTATTCTATATGTACCATGCTTTTGATATCATTATGTCATGTCTCCTAACTCATGTGCCTAAGATTTATTCTTAGGATAATTTCCTTATGGGGATTTTTAGCTCATCCCTCTGTTCATGTTTTCCCTAGGGTAACCTATAAAGATGTAAGGTCTCAAATGAATTTAGGATCTCTTTAAGGATATTAAATAAAGAAGTATTTTTTTATCCCCATGTTTTATGTTTTGTTTACCTAGTATTTAAATACACTAGACTTTACGATCCTTATCTTGTACTCTGGTGTATAATTGTGCTTAAAATCATGTAATTTTATATGTAAAATTCTAGGTTTTCTATAGTTTCTATTAGAGGATGTTCTATTTATTTTTGGAGATTAGGAATAGATCACCTTAGTGAGAACCTTAAGGATGAGACAAAGTATAAGAAAACACCCCTAAGTTTGGGTAAGTATAGAGTAAGTGGTTTATCAAAAAAAAATGTGTCCATGTCTGGAAACAAATAGGTAGAGGTGGCTCTAGAATAGATGTACCTAGGATTGAAATATCTGACAAGGAGTTTTGGGCTTAACCCAGGGTATCCTGGTACATGACAACGGGCCTTGTTGCACTCTTGGTATTGACACTCCCAGGAGATATACTTTGGTAAATTCATGAGCTTAGTAAAAACCATAATTAAGGGAATAAAAAACCCCATAAGAATATAATATAATAAATAGATCGAGGATAACCTAGATTTAAACCTAAATAATCACAAGTTAGGATATAATTCTCCTCTAAAATTTTATCCTTTCATGTTCAAAAGTTTTATTTTTATATTCAATAACTAAGTATTTAATCCCCCTAATTGTAAGTTATTTGTCTTAGTTAATGGATGGAAGTAGAACAACACATTCCAATAACCAATGTGATATGTAATGTGAATATTTATCTAATGATATACTTGATATGATGGGATCAGGTAATCAAAATTTCATGATAGTACTTGGTCATCTAGATCAAGTTATGAATAATATCTTGAATCAAGTGGAATTTCATCATCCTCTAAAGAAAGAGAATGTTTCTGTATAATCCTTCATATAGAAAATGCCACCCATGTTTAGAGGATCTTTTGATCTCATCCTCATGGAACAATGGATTAACTCCATTGAAAATATATTATCCATCCTCCAGTGCTCAGAAGAAGAGAAATTCATTCTGGAGATTTATTGTTTTGATGGGGAAGATGATCAGTGATGGAAATTGACCAAGAATATGAATCCCCAAGAAAAAATTGATTCCATGGATTGGGAGGAATTAAAGAGGATGTTTTTCAATAAACATTTTCCTCGAACCCTCTATCTCAAGAGGGAAATTTAGTTCCTTGGACTCAAGCAAAAGGAAGATGATTCCATCGGGGCGTATAAAGATAACTTCACAAGGCTTGCAAGGTATTCCTCTGGCTTTGTCAAGAACACCGAAATATAGTTGGTTTGCTTCTTTAGTAGGCTAAAGTCGAGTCTACGGAAGGTTTTGGAAATCCAAGACTTTGACAGTTATGAGGAGATTGTCTGTTGTCCCCTGAAGGTTGAAATAGAGATTGGAGACTCTCAGTGGTCTCATGGGCCTAGTGACAAGAAGCATAAAATGGATAACAACATGGGTGGTTTGATAAAAAAATCCCATTATAGAAAGAAGCCTGAATTTTCCCCTTTTAAAAGTTATGGGAACAAGCATCCTGGGAACTGTTTAAAGGGAACTAATAATTACATCAAATTTGGAATGTTTGGTCATCTGGCTGAAAAAATACTGACAAGATATGAAGAAAACCACTAATTCATAAGAATAAAGTAACGTCCATCTCAATACTAAGCCTTTAGTGTAGTGTTACAACTTCAAGGGTCATGGTAATTATGCAAAAAAATTCCCAAATCCAGGGTTTGTTGGAGGAAATCAACAAAAACCTCCAAGGAAAAAGGGAAGGGCTTATGCTATCACTACTGCTGAGGTGGATTCTGACAATGATTTGGTGGCAGGTACACTAGTTATTCATTCAATAATAGAGAATTTAATATTTTATTCTGGTTCTACACATTCATTCATATCTTGCAAGTTTAGTAGAACTATTCGAACACCACCTCAAAATTTTGAGTAAAAGTTATCTGTGAGAATAGTGAATGGGGAAATCATTGCATCCATGGTTTATAACTCCTTCTTGGTTAACTTTTGTGGACTAAACCTCCAAGAAAATCACACCATACTTCCTTTAGTGGAGTTCGACTCTATCTTTCAGAATGGTTTGGCTATCTTTATACAAGTCCAACATCAACTATCGGGAAAGGGAGATCACTCTTCACATCCTGAAGAATCCTATAATTCATTAAAAGTGTAGGGAGGAAGATGAATCTCTTCTAGAATCATCATCTCATGTGTGTGTATTATTGCCTTAAGAGAAAGAATATCTATCTCAACTGATTGAGACAAAGGAGAGAATCATGCTTGAAGACATTCCTATAATGAGAGATAACACTAATGTATTCCCTGATGAGTTTACTAGTCTTCCTTTTGGCCAAGAGGTTGAGTTATCAGTTGAACTTATTCCTTGATCACTGCCTATATCAAAGACACCTTACGGAATGGCCATCTAAGAGCTGGAAGAGATGAAGAAGTAGTTACAAGAGAATCTAGAGAAGGGTTTTATATGCTCGAGTGCTTCACCATGGGGTGTACCATTACTCTTTGTCAGAAATACATATGGATCAATATGCCTCTGTATAGATTATTGTGAGCTAAATAAAATTGCGATAAAGAATAAGTCTCCCCTTAAACAGATAGATGACTTGTTTGATCAGCTTCGTGGGACCTATTATTTCTCTAAGGTGGACCTTCGGTCAGGATATCACCAATTCAAGGTGAGGAAGGAAGATATTCCCATGACTTCCTTTCAAATGAGGTATGGACACTATGAATTCATAGTGATGCCCTTCAGACTCACTAATGATCAAGAAATTTTAATGGATTTAATGAATAGATTATTTATAGATTACCTCAACAAATTTGTGGTAGTCTTTATTGATGATATTATGATATACTCCAAGTGAAAGGAGGAACATAATGAGTATTTGAATACTATGTTAAAGACTTTTTTTAGGGATAATTTTTATGAAAATTATAGTAAATGTGAGTTCTGGATGGAGGAAGTAACATTCTTGGGGAATTTTATCACCTAAAAACGATATTTATGGACCATTCTAAGAAAAAATCAATTGAAGAGTGGCCCAGACTAACTTCTATAATAAAGATATGTAGCTTTATTTGTCTATCCGGTTATTTTTGATGATTTGTGAAGAACTTCTCACAATTTTCAAACCCAATGACCAAGATAAAATGGATGGGAGTAAATTTTGTCTGGACTTAGGAATGTGAAGATAGATTCAAGGAGTTGAAAATGAGGTTTATCACTGCACCAGTAATCACACTCCCAACATGTGGATAAATATTTTTGGTATACAGTGATTCTTTAAAGAAGGGATTAGGCTATGTGATTTTGAAAAATGATAAAGTGATAGACCATGCCTTAAGGAAGCTGAAATTACATGAGAAAAACTATCCTACACATAATATGGAGTTGGAGGCAGTGATATTTTCATTAAAAATATGGTGGCATTATCTCTATGGGGAGAAGTGTGAGATATATACTGATCACAAGAGTCTTTAATATATATTCACATAGAAAAATATTAATATGCACCACAAAATATGGATAGATCTTATCAAGGATTACGAATTCTCAATCCACTATCTTCTCGATAAGGAAAATAAGGTGGAAAATGCTCTAAGTAGAAAGGATCATGCATCTTTATTAATGATGAGAATTGAAAAGAATCAAATCTTCTTAGATTTTCAAAGGATGGGCATGGGAATTATTAAGGGAGGAACATCATAAATCCTCTATCAAATTATTTCTTAACCATCCTTCTTGGAGAAAATAAAAGATGCTCAAAGAAAAGATGTGGAAATTATGAAAAGGGTGGAATCTATCAGAAATGGGAAATCCTCAGAGTTCCTGGTTGACAAGGATGGAGTTGTAAGATTTGGGACACGATTATGTGTATTATCTGATCTAGAGATAAGGAAGGAGCATCTGAATGATGCACATATGTCAGCCTTATCTATCCACCTAGGGAGCACCATGATGTATCTATGTATTTGAGAAAACTTTTGGTGGGAAAATATGAAAAAGGGAGATTGCTGAATATACATCAAAGTGTCTGGTATGTCAACAAGTGAAGGAAGAGAGGCAAATGTCTAAGGGGATGATGCAACCACTACCCATACCAGCATGGAAGTGGGAGAACATTATCATGGACTTTGTCACTATAATTCCAAGGACATCCAAAGGAAACAATGCTATATGGGTTATTGTGGATTGTCTTACAAAGACAGCTTACTTGGTCATGATTTGAGAGGACTTCCCATGGGATCAACATTAACGGATTTACATCAAAGAACTGGTAAGGCTTCATGGAGTACCACAATCTATTATATTCAATTGTGATCCTAGATTCACCTCGAAGTTCTGGAGAAGTCTCTAACATGCTCTAAGCTCTGAACTGAACTTTACTATGGCCTATCATCCTGAAACTGATGGCCAATTTGAGTAGACTATTCAGAAACTAGAAGACATGTTGAGAGTATGTTCTATGGAATTCAGAGGATGATAGGAACAACATCTAACACTAGTTGAATTCTCCTACAACAATAGTTTCCACTCGAGCATCCGAATGGAACAATATGAAGCCCTTTATAGGAAAAGGTGAAGAACACTGGAGTGTTGGAATTAAATTGGTGAGCATAAGCTTCTAGGACCTAAAATGGTCAAAAAATGGTGGAGAAGGTGAAAACCATTCAGTACATATCAAGGTACCCCAAGGTTGACAGAAGTGTTATGCAGACAATAGTCAACAAGACCTTGAGTTCAAAGTTGGAGATATGGTATTTCAACGCATATCTCTATGGGAGAAGGTCATGAGGTTTGGAAAGAAGGGGATTTTAAGTCCCAGGTACATCAGCCCCTTTGAGATCCTTGATCAAGTCGGAGTTTTGGAATGTCTACTGGAACTTTCACCTACCATGTTGAAAGTAAATGATGTCTTTCATGTATCCCTTTAAGGAAGCACATACCTGAACCTTCACAAGTACTCTATTCAGAGGTGGTACAGTTGGAGGATGATCTTTCTTATGGGTAGCAGCCAGGGAAGATCTTAGATCATAGAGATAAAGTTCTAATTAACAAGACTACTCACCTTGTCAATGTACTATGGTGGAACCATAACTAAAAAGAGGCAACATGGGAACTAGAGGTGGCAATCAAGGAAAAGTACATGCACCTATTAATGGCCTAGAATGTAAAACGAAATTTTGAGGGAGAAATTTCTTAAGGGGGGGAGAATGTAATGAACCTAAGTTTTCAATGGACTTTTTCTTCTTATAATTATGTCATATAATCACTTGAATCACAACATGAGGAACTACTATGTGTTATGTGACCTTTAAACATAAGTTTTTCACTTCTGTGTTTGGAATTTCAAAAATATGACATACATAGTTTCGATCAGTAAGTTATTTGGAGTCAGATAAGAAAAACCTAATTTTTGGTTAATAGTAACTTACCCTTATGAATAATAACATACCCTTATGAATAGTGATATACCATAATGAATTGTAACCTAAACTATGATAGTATATGAATGATATTAGAGTGAATGTATGATGTACCTATATTTTAGAATAAGTAAATGAATGTTTTAAAACTGGTTTTTTAATAATAAATTATGATTTTAATTAAATATAAAATTAATCAAATTTAGAAAATTATTTTTCAAAAATGGATTTCATTTTATGATTCTACACGTCAAAAAATGGATAGGATGAATTTTTGGGATTTTTCTAAAATACTTTAATTTTTTAGGAATGGTAAAATGCAATAATTTACGATAAATGCTAAATACATGAATTATGATGTTATCAGCTGATATATGGCTTATGTAAGGCCATTATCTAGAACTTACATGCAAAAATTACTGTTTTTGGTCATGTAATCATCATTATTTATGGTCTTGAGGGAAATTAATAAACTAATTATTAAAAAATTATTAAAACTTTCCACTCCTCCACTATAAAAAACCCCCCTCATTCCCTCTTCCCTTCACCCCTCTCAAGCCTTGTTCCTTGCCAATATTTTTTCCAAATATATACGCAATATCCTCCCTCATGTCCAAAGGTTCCTTTTCTCTTCAAAATACTAAAAACTATCCCCTTAAGTGGTTCTCAAAGGAGTTAAACTCAAGAGATAAATTCCACTTTCCAATTCTTTTATTTCTTTTAAGTTCTTTTCTTCTCTTGTTTCTTTCCTCATCTTCCATCACCCAAATGGTATGATAAATCTAGTAACATACATGTACTGGAATTTTTTTATGCTAATTGGATATTTAATTATCATCTCTCCTTTCCCCATATTTTATTTGAAAGAAATGAAAACACCATTTGAGATGTGTTAATTTAGCACATTCAAGGACAACAGTTTATCAATTTCTATTATCATCTTTAATTCTGGTCATGAAACCATTTGTGTTATGGTTGAACCAGATTATTATATATGAAATACATCCTAGTTAATGTTCTTTAATACTTTCCTTACAAATGGTATTATGTTATAAAGCAAAACATGTTCATTGTAATCAAACCCACTGATTAAGCAAAATGGTTATCACTAAGGTTTTATATAATAATTCATCTTCACTACCAATAACCAAATGAATTTTAAAAAGAATTTAATATCCTGTATTTTCACTAATAACATACATATTAAATTTCTTAGAAACACTTTCATCTTACATGTTTATCCGAACATGAACAATAATGTTATAAATGAACAATAAACTCACAAGCAATTAATAAGCAATCAATAATGTTATAAATGAACTCACAAATATTATAATAAATATTATACATATATAATATGTTCTGGAGTTATTAATTAATAAACTTAATTTTATTATTCAGTTAATTAAGTTCAATCAAATATCACCATCGGATTTAAGGTAAGGGATCCTCTCTATTTCACTCTTAATCAAGATTGTTCTCTATGCTATGCCTTTTTAGGTATAATACCAAATGATGGGGTATGATTTTGAACCTCCCTTTACTACCCTCATGATTTATAAGTGATGAGGAACCCCTTTTTCTCTCTCATAAATCCATTTTAGGTACACCAGATACCATGCCGATAATTTGTAAGGAATTCTACCTGAAAAACCTTTGTTTTTTCAGGCTGCTTTATCTTTATTTATATAAAAATGGAGTTATCATGTCTATTTATGTGCATATTCTAAATTATGTGGAGTTTTGAAAAATTTAGTTATCAAGACCCTTTCATCATGCTCTTTCAGGGATAAACATGTTTTTAAAATATTCCTTCCTTAGTACTTTCTGTAAGAAAACATGTTTTAAGGGACCTTCCAAAATTTTTACCCAATTTCAAGTGCACTATATCCTCTATTTTAAGCCACAATTGTTTTTATAAAATCAGTATTTTATTATTAATATCTTCTTGGTTTATTTATATATTTATATAAAATATTTTTCCCTTTTCTATTTTAAAATATATTTATTATTTTCCTTAAAACTGCACAAAAATGTTTTAATGATAAAATTTCACAAATACATTTATTACATGTCTTTACTTATTTTTATATCACTTACCATGATATATGACTATTTTACTATATTAATTTCCATGTATGTTATAATTATTTTCTTCATGTACACTTTCATGATACGCCTGTTGGTTATGCTTTAGGTCATGATTGTGGTGCCCGATTCCTTCCATGGGTAACCCTTATGTTTGAGTAAGAATGTGTATGTATGATTCATTATGTTTCAAACATATTCATGAAATGTAATATGGGTGCACCTAGATATCACCCTAATTTATTGGGTAAATTTAAGTCTTATAATATTCTATGTGCAACGGTCTTGGCAGTTAGCCATGGCTTGTGCTACTATGAGAAACAGGATTGGCTATAAGCCTTGACCCATACTACTATGGGAAACGAGGTTAGAGGTTAGCCTTGACTTGTACTAAAGACATGTTTTATGTTCCTTCCACAATTATATGATTCCATATTTATATGATCCCGTGTTTATATGTTATGATTCCATATGTACCATGATTTCGATATCACTATATCATGTCTCCTAACTCATGTGCTTCAGATTTATTCTTATTTTCATTCCCTTACTAGAATTTTTAGCTCATCCATTTTTTCATGTGTTCCCTAGGGTACACTATGAAGATGTAAGGGCTCAATGGAAGTTTGGAGCTCTTTATGGATATTAAATAAAGAAGTGTTTTTTATCCCCATGTTTTATGTTTTATGTACCAAGTCTTCAAAGAAGCTAGATTTACGATCCTTGGATTGTATTATGATGTATAATTATGATTAAAATCATGTAATGTTATATGTAAAAGTCTAGGTTAGCTATAGATAATGTCTGAAAATTTTATAGTTTCAGTAAAAAATTATATTTTTTCACTATTCACCTAAAAATAAATTATTTCAAAAAAATTCAAAAAATAATGCTAAGAGAATTTTTTTTATTATGAATATGAAAACTAATTAATATTTTTCAAATTAAAATTCTAAAATTTGATAATTTAAATTTTAAATAAAAATGTAAGTATATAATGAAAATTTGTTTCATTGGAAAATAAATTTTTTAATATATTTACTATTCGTATTCTTATTTCCTATTAATTACATTTCAAATTTGTTTAAAAATATTATTCATATGAATAATATATATTATCCATATTATATTTAGTGTCCTAAAATAAAGTGCATAAAAGAAAATATTATAATGATTTAATTTTAGAAAATATAGTCTTATTATTTATTCTCTTATTCTAATTGAATTTATATCAATGCATTAGTATTAATAATTATTTTTTTATATGTCATAATTATTTTATCTCTATTTTTACCTTCCAATTCTAAAGTTATATCTTAATATTTATAAAATGTTATGTGGTTTTTTTTGTGTTTCATGTGGAGTTGAACGCATTAGGTTTTAACGTAAATTTAATTTAAAATATCTTACTGTTACATTCCACTCATTCCTTAAATAAATTATTTCCTCACAATTTTATGTTTCACTCACTAATAAATTTTTTTAATGTTATCTAAAATATAGGCATAACTCATGATATTTTTTAAAATTAGGCGTTTACATAAATATTTTATCTACGACTAGGAAAAAAATATTTTATCTTCATTGTGTTAATGAATTTATTCATTTTTTCCTCCAAAACTTATTTCTCTATGCCCTAATTTAATAAACACTAAGAATATTCTAGTTCCTTTCATAAATGCACAAAGGTTCCTGTTCACACATTCTTGACATCTAGGAAATTGAATCTTCCTTAATTTATCATGTTTTTTTGTTGAACTTCTATGTGATGCCATCCTTAACTTATGCTACATCCATTACTAAAACTTGAAAAGAATTAATGTGAGTTATTAGAACCATAACATAATTATTTTATGATAATTAAATTAAAATTTTGGGTTTAAAATTTTTTACACTTTAAACTTATTATATTATCTTTCAGTTCAGCCTAAATCACTCTTAGTTTAATCTAGGTTTATTTAGGTTGAGTTTTCTCATTTTTATTAACATAATTCCTTAACATAATAAATCCTTCATAATTTCATGTAAGTATAATATGATTAATACAATTATATCCCCCATGAGTGTTTTGATACGTGTATAGACTTAGGCCCACTCATCGTGATCCAGAGTAAATATTGAGTTGATATTTAACCAAACATTTTTTGGTGAATACTCCTTGGTGAATATGTGTCACAGACTCATACACATTATATTTTCAATACATGTATGAAATTTCTTATATAATAACACAATATCTACTTTACCAAAACTTTGAGTTGTTATCCTATATTTATACTAATCCCTTTGACTTATCCCTAGGGTTTTTTACTAAATTTATCTTATCCTAATACATAAAATATTCTATATTACATCAACTAACATAAAGGGTTATCTATAACTTTAAAATAATGATCAACCTTCACTTATCAACCCTTAAGTTATCCTCACCTAACATCTAAATCTCTACGGTTATCTGAAACTGGATCGGATTCCAATTGTGATTCCTTGAACCTACACTCCCAAATATTATTCTCATAAATATTTTTTTATATAACGTCTTTGAAATAAACTAAATTTACCTAATTTTAATCATTAATAATTACAATAACTCTATCAAATATTGAGTCACTTACATTCAAAAGACATTTTAGGTTTATAGATTTAGAGAATTAGGATATCCCATTAACAAACAAATTCCATTTCTCTCTAAAATAAAGGAACTTTTTTTCCATTATTTAATAAATTACTTAATATATAATAAGTCTTCAACATCTCCCACAAAAATAACTACATATTTTAATCTTCTAGAAAAACCATTTTTAATATGTTTCTACATAACAAGGGGAAATGAAAACATGAGAAGGGTGATCTCAAATGCTCAGTAAAGGAAAATGTATATTAGAAGTTATCATGACATGAATAATATTGTAGGAATAATTACAGTCAAATAATTCTATATAATTAAACAAATTATCTTGAAATAAATCTTGGGATCACATAATAATATAAACAATTACATGGATGACATTAACTAAATTCACAGTGATAGAATTCATATTGTAGGACCACTTTTACCATCAATACCTTTATAAAGACATCATTATTTTCATAAATGTGATAAGAAACAAACCATTATTAACATAAATTTCATGACCAATACATCATTATGGAATTAGGAAGGAATACACCAAACACTCAAACCTTTTGTTTTATAATATTAGTCGATGCGTTGAGGGACTATATAATATTGGGCCTCACCCTTTACTTATTTAAGTCCAATGCATTCACCATACGAAATATATTATTATCATTACAATGAATAGTTAAATTTTCTTAGAAATCAATAAAAATCTATATAGATATAAAAATAAATGGAATGTCAATACTTTATTAGTTAATAAATAAGATAACTTGGGAATAGTTACTCTTGATAAAGAAGGAGTATAGTTAAACAATACATAATAAAATTCCCCAACTAATCAATAAACATCCACATCAGAATAATATGTATATGGATTGTTATATTTTTCAAATCAAGAAACGTATTAAATCTAATCGATCACACTCTGATCAATGGAATGAAATATAGAGTGCTCACAGAGAAAAGGGATTTGAAGAAAAATTATACCTATAATAGTGGATAGTTTGGAAAGGAAAAGGTAATGATGGTTTTTCGTGAGTTTAATACATAAAATTACAATAGTACGAGAGTATTTAAAAAGTATTCCTTGGAAAATATATACACCACAAAAAAGGAAACAAGCAATGAATATGAATCATATCTCAATAAATAAAAATTGAGATAAAACACCCAAAAGGTAATGGTAACATACTGTAACACACAAAGTTTTTCTAAAAAAATTAGAAATGCATGGAACTTTTTTTTATGTTGATATTTATAAATAGCCTTTAAACATAATTTTTCCACATCTATGTTTTGAATTTCAAGAAACTGTCATCTAAAATTGTGTTCAGTATGTTATTTGGAGTATATTGGAACCAACTTGTTTTTTCGGTGAATAATGGCATAACCTTATGAATAGTAATATGACCCTAATGAATAGTAAATTTTATCATTATTTTATTTTCTTAAGGCTTTAAGATAATAACATCTTGGATAATTTTTCATCGTGATATAGAAGTAGTTATATAATTAGAATTGTTAATTTTTGAATTAAGTATGATTTAATTTAAAAATTAAATTAATAATATTTAAAAATTTATATTCTAAAAATGGACTTTATTTTTTAATTATAAATGTCAAAAAATGGTTAGGGTAAATATTTGGTATTTTTTGAAATTCTTGATTTTTCGGTGAATAGTGAAATACAATAAAATACTGTATAATCAAATTATCAGTAAAATTCACTATTTATGGCATCATAAGTGATGAGAGGAAACTTGGTCAAAATCACATTCCATTATTAATTTTTGAGGTCACATGAACTAAGACTATTCATAATCTTGGAAAAAATATTATAATAATGATTAAAATAATGAAAAATACCCCCTCTCCTCCACTATAAATACCGCCCTCACTCCCTCTTCTTCCCACACCTCTCAATCCTTGTTCCATGCCTAAGTTCTGATCAATACTCTTCCCCGGGTCATAGATTTTTTTTATCACCATAAGACAAAAACCAAAGCCCTTAAGAAGGATCTCAAGGAGAAGAGATCAAGAGGTAAACATCCTCTTTTTTTCATTCTTTTATTTCATTTTATGTTATTATCTTTATTTACCTTTGGATTATGTTGGGATATTTCATTACATATCTCCCCTTACTTTCCATATTATTTATGAGTAATGAGATATCCCCTTTCTCTCATCAAACTATTTTTATGAAATTTTAAGAGACGTTGTTAGGCTGCGGAATTTCCGTGAGAAATTTCTCAAGTTTTCTTTTATTTCAAGATTCCTTTATTTTCTTCTTATTTCCTCACCACATCTTAACCAAGAGTCATTAAATCTCCAGAATAATTTATATTCTTAATTTTCTCATGTTCATGGGTAATTCATCATCAATCTTCTTCTATTCCCTCACATGTTCATGGAATTAAAAACATTGTCTCTGATGTGTTGAATTACCAACATCGTGGATGATATGATTTCAATTTTCATTAATTTATTAAAGTCTGGTCATAAAACCATTCTTATGGTTGGAACAGGTTATAATATATGTATTATGACTTTTCAATGGTTCTGGAATTATTTTTTACACATGGTTTTAATTTATAAAACAAAATGAGGTCGTTATTATCAAAGAACCACTAAAATGATCTAAATGAACATCATTAATGTTTTAACTTATGAATCATACTCATGTAAGAATTAAAAATGAAAAATGATATAATTTATGTTACTAAATATATGTAAATACTACTCCATTCCAATTCTGGAGTTTCACTTCCAATCGACAAGAACATCCACTATGAACCAATCATGGAAATCATGTAAACAACTCACCAAAAAAATAGTGCAAGGAGAAAAATACTAATAATTAAAGGGTGAAATGATGTTATGAAATGATCATATAAGATGTTATAAACATGAACATGTTTATGTAAAATACTAATAACACTCTTTTAACCATTATACAAAAAATTTAAACTATTTTAATGTAATACACACCTGAGGAAAGGGAATTCTTAACCTGTTTTCCATTCTTTGGGTTAACCTTCTACTTTGTTATTTATGTTGTAATAAAATTGCTTGAGTGTAGGGTTTTGATTATATTATTTTTAATTATGTGAATTTACAGTGTATATACATATTCCATCCACTCTATTAAGTCTTACATCAATTACATGAATTATGTAAGGGGCTTTTCTTTTTAAAATCCTCTATTAAAATTTTGTTTTACAAAATTAAAAAGAAATTTTTTAATGTTATTATTCATGTTGTATGATTATATTTTGGAACTTGGGAATTGTTTATAATGAATGTTGGGACCTATATCTCCCTCCAATGCATTGGTTAAGTGTAAGTTGTAAGTCGGTCGTATGGTTACTCCAAGTGTAACTGTGATGGTTACAAAAATAGTAAGGTAGTCGTGAGGGTTACAAAGTATAAGGTAGCTGAGAGGGTTAAAAGATTATGTAAGTAATTCCTCAAGATACCTTTATGATTATATTTATGTTCTCATGTTTTGTGTGGATCTTTATTAAATCTCATGTTACACAAAGTATGTATATATGGGTGACAAGCATGTCTTTTGGAAATGCTTTCATACGTTACACATATTCATGGACTAATGTGCCATTTCCTTCTTTTTCATCCCTTACTGAGCTTTTTGTGATCATACTAAGTTTTTAAATGATTTTCACAGGTTATAAGGATGTGTAAGAAAAGGAAGGAACCCATGTTAAATGTTGGAGAATTATCAAGGAGTCATGTTTAAGTTTTAATGTTTTATATTTTGAAAAAAATAGAAACTATTTCTATGGTATCTACACAATAATAATGTGTAAAGTTATGAATTTATTGTACAAATTCTATAAATATATAAACATGAAAAGATCCTCAATGTAAGAAGGAATTGTTTTCTTGAATAAATTCAAGATTATGTAATGTAATAAGGCCAGGTCCTTACATTTGGTATCAGAGGATGGTTTAGATAACTATAGGGGTTAGGGTGATGTTAATAGAATACCATGAATTATTTTCACTCTATGTTTAATTTGAAATGTTATAGCATTTAAATATTACCATGTTGCTTCATCTAGGATATGTTTGTTCAGAATGGTTGTCCACAGAAGGAACAGGGATGCTGAAGAGGAGAGGCACCAATAGAATGACATCCTTCTAGATCTATGGCCTAGAATGGTTGGGATTGGAACTGAGAATTTTGTGACAGTAATGGATGAGTTAACGCAAGAAATAAATGGTGGTGACATCCATGCAAGAAAACAAATATATTTACCACAACAGAACATGATAGTAGTGAAACATTTTATGAGACAACACCCTCCTTCTTTCAATGGATAATCTAACCCAGTAGCAGCTGAAGGATGGATTAAAGCCCTTGAAAAGATATTTGGTGTTATGGGATGTTCATACAAACAAAAGTTAAGTCTTTCCATTTATCGTTTTGAAGGGGAAGCTGATTAGTGGTGGTCAATGGTAAAGAATATCAAGGGTAGAGAGGATTTTTATGCCTTAGAGTGGGATGAATTTAAAAGCCTTTTCCTTGAAAAATATTTTCCTAAGGTGGTGCGACTTAGGATGGAGAAGAAATTACCCGAATTGAAATAGAAGGAGGAAGATTCAGTGGTCGTGTATGGAGCAAACTTCACTCGACTGGTGAGGTATGATCCAAATCTTATTCTAGATCATGATATCAAAATCAACCACTTTTACTCAGGACTGAAGCCAAGGTATCGTAGGGCATTGGCCTCATGTGAATTCAAAAGTTATGAGAAACTTGTCCAATGTGCTGAGAGGGTAGAGATGGAGTTTGTTTATGATCATGTGAATTTTGGAAATAAGTAGAAGAAGAGGTCTAGATGGCAAGCGATGGGTAAGAATCAACCAAAGAAATCTGATGTTAAGAAAATCCAATTTCCAGTTTGTGAAAATTGTGGCAAGAAACACCCTTGGGAATGTCTTAGAAAAACTGAAAAGTGTTTTAAATGTGGTAAGTTTGGACATATGGCCCGAGATTTCAATGAACACGATCCTAAGACTAATCCTAATAAGAAAACTACAAAGTGTTTTAAATGTGGTGAGATGGGTCACTATAAAAATGTCTTCCCAAATAGAGATCTGAATGATGCAAAGAAGCCATAATACAAGAAAAAATGTGTAGTAAGATTCCTTTACGACTACGTTAGCAGATGTCAAGCCATTCAATGAAGTTGTATTAGGTACTTTGTTTGTTCACTCAGATTTTTCTAAATTTTTTCTTGATACGGGGTCTACAAATTTTTTCATCTCTAGGAAATTTTCTAGTAAATTAGAAATATCACCTCAACAAATGAGACCCGAACTTGTTGTTAAAATCCTATGGGAAATATTATAGTAAAGAATAATTATAATAATCTTTCTATTTTGGTATGTGGAAATACTTTACCTGCAAACCTTGTCGTTTTACCCATAGTCGAGTTTGATTTATTATGGGAATAGATTTTCTTTCTGTTTATAATGAAAAGATTGATAATAGAGATAAAGAAGTTATTTTTCAAAAAGAGTTTATTTTTGTATAAAATAACAAACCCATACAATTAATAACATATCAGGAAGCTAAGAAACTATTGAAAGATGGAAATGAATGTTATATTACACATATTGTTGAAAACAAGGGAACTATTCAGATTAATGATGTGCTGGTGGTAAATTAATACCTTGATGTTTTTTCTGATGATTTATCTGGTGTCATACCTGATCGTGAAGTCGAATTCAAAATTGACTTAGTTCCTAATTCTAAGCCAATTTCAAAACCCCTATATCGTATGTCTCCAATATAACTACTTGAATTGAAAAATTAGTTGTAGGATTTGCTCGATAAAGGCTTCATTCGTCCTAGAACTTCACCATGGGGAGCTCATGTTTTGTTTATTAAAAAAAAGTTGGTTCCATGAGACTTTTCATTGATTATAGATCTTTTAATAACATCACTATTAAAAACAAGTATAATTTGCCTCATATCAATGACTTGTTTGATCATCTCTAGGGAACTCAGTACTTTTCCAAGATTGACTTGAGATCTAGATACCATCAGCTGAAGCTGAAGGAGGATGTCATCCCAAAAACAGCCTTTCATACTAGATATGGGTATTATGAATTTTTTATTATACAGTTTGGATTAACTAATGCACCTGGTGTATTCATGAATCCTACGAATAGAGTATTCCATGAGTTCTTGGATAAGTTTTTGGTTGTATTTATTGATGAAATTATGGTATTTCCTGAAAATAAAGAGGAGCATGAAAAACATCTAAGGGTTGTTTTACAAACCTTAAAAGAAAATAAACTGTATGGAAAATTTAGCAAGTGTGATTTTTGTTTGCAAAAGATTTCTTTTCTTGGGAACATTGTAAATAAGGATGGAATAATAGTTTATCCTTCCAAAATAAAGGTGGTTGATTAGTGGCTAAGACCCAAAAATGGTATAGAGATTTGTAGTTTTCTTGGTTTAGCAGGTTATTACCGATGGTTTGTTAAGAACTTTTCACAGTTATCTAGCCTAATAACTAAGTTAACATATAATGGGGTTAAATATTTTTGGAAAGAAGAATGCGATGTTTGTTTTTTGGAACTGAAGAAGAGATTATTGAATGCTCCAGTTTTGGCCTTACCTTCCCGGAATGGTGAGTTTGTCATCTACAATGATGCTTCATTGAAGGGACTTGGTTGTGTTTTGATTCAGAATGATAAGGTAATTTCTTGTGCTTCAAGACAACTAAAACCTCATGAGTTAAATTATCCCACACTCGATTTAGAATTAGAAGCTATGGTTTTTTCTTTGAAAATTTGGAGACATCATTTATACCGAACCAAATGTCAAATATATGCTAACCATAAAAGTTTAAAGTATATATTCACTCAGAAGGAATTAAACATGAGGCAGAGAAGATGGCTTGAATTGATAAAGGATTATGATTGCATGATCAATTACCATCATGGAAAAGAAAACAAAGTGGCAGATACCTTGAGTCAGAAACATCATTCATCATTAACCATGCTATGTTTAGAACATGATCCCTTGATTACTGATTTTATTAATTTTAGCATAGAAGTTATTGGAATTGGGAAACATCTGTTTTCTTTTAGGTTTCAGTGCAATCTTCGTTGTTAGATAGAATTAAGCGAGTAAAGAAGGAAGACTGTGAGATACAGAAAAAGGTAGAATTGGTTAAAATGGGTAAGTTTCCAGAATTTAATCTTGATAAAGATTGTGTTTTAAGATTTAGAAAAAGGTTCTATGTGCCTAGTGATTCTCATTTGAAGAAATATTTGTTGTGTGAAGCTCATAGTTCTCTATTTTCAGTTCATCCTGGAAGTAAAAATATGTATAGGGACCTTCGAGAGTATTATTCATGGGATGGAATGAAAAGAGATATTACTGAATTCAGAATGAGATGTTGGACATGACAATAGGGTAAAGTAGAGTGGCAGTTACAGGAGGGGATGCTTCATCCTTTGTCAATGCCAGAGTGGAAATGGGATAATTTATCCATAGACTTTGTGGTGGGACTACCAAAGAATTCTTGAGGTAACAATGTGATTTGGATTATTATGGATCGGCTAACAAAAACTGCACATTTTATTTCTATTTGAGATACAATGTCTTTGGATCAACATTCTCTATTGTACCTCAAAGATATTGTCAGGTTATAGAGAGTTCCTCTTTCTATTGTATCTGACCGAGATCCCATGATCACTTATAACTTTTGGAAGGGACTTCAGAAGTCATTGGGCACATAGTTAAATTTTAGTATGACTTTTCATCCTCAATCAGATGGGCAGTCAGAATGAATAATTCAGACTTTGGAAGATATGCTTCGAGCATGTTCAATGGACTACCAGGAAAGTTGGGATCAACATCTTTCTTTAGTTGAGTTTTCTTATAATAACAGTTTTCATTCCAGTATACAGATGGCACATTTTGAGGCCTTTTATGGGAAGCGGTTTCGGACTCCAGGTTTTTGGGATGAAGTCGGTGAAAGAAAGTTGATGGGGATAGAATTAGTAGAAGAAGTGGCTGAGAAAGTGAGAATGATTCAACAACACATGAGGACACCTCAGAGAAGGCAGAAAAGTTCTGCATATAACAGAAAGAAAGAATTCCCTTTCGAGGTAGGTGACCATGTTTTCCTTAAAATCTCTCCTTGGAAAAGTGTGATGTGTTTTGGTAAGAAAGGGAAGCTAAGTCCACAGTTCATCGGTCCTTTTGAAATCTTGGAGAAATTTGAAACAGTTCTATACTGTGTAACTTTTCCTCTGAGTTTGTTTCAGGTATAAAATATTTTTCATGTATTGATGTTGAGAAAGTATGTGTCAGATTCATCACATGTCTTGAGCCGAGAAGCAGTTCAACTAAAAGATAACCTTTATTATGAAGAGAAACCAGTTAAGATTTTTGATCGAAGGGAATAGGTATTGTGAAATAAGGTAATCCACCAGGTAAAGTTTTTGTGGAGAAACCACATGGTTAAAGAAAAAACATGGGAGTCTGAAAATGAAATGAGGTAAAAGTACCCTCATTTGTTTAGAAATTAAATAAAATTGCAAGGATGCAATTTCTAGAAGGTGGGGATAATGTAACACCGAAAGTTTTTCTAAAAATAAATAGAAATGAATGGAACTTTTTTTTAATTAGATATTTATAACTAGACTTTAAAACATAATTTTTCCACTTCTATGTTTTGAATTTCAATAAACTGTCATCTATAATTGTGTTCAGTATGTTATTTGGAGTCTATTGGAACCAACTTGTTTTTTTGGTGAATAGTGACATACCCTTATGAATAGTAATAAGAATAGTAATATGACCCTAATGAATAGTAAATTTTATTATTTGTTTTATTAAGGCTTTAATATAATAACAACTTGGTTAATTGTTCATCATGATATAGAAGTAGTTATAGAATTAAAATTGTTAATTTTTGAATTAAGTATGATTTTATTTAAAAATCAAATTAAAAATATTTAGGAAATTATTTTCAAAAAATGGAATTTATTTTTTAATTCTACACACCGAAAAATGGTTAAGGTAAATTTTTGGGATTTTTATGAAATTCTAGATTTTTCAGTGAATAGTAAAATACGATAAAATACCGTATAATCAAATAATCAGAAACATTCACTATTTATGACATCATAAGTGATGAAAGGCCACTTGGTTCTAACTCACATACAGTTATTAATATTTTAGGTCACATGAACTAAGACTATTCATAATCTTGGGAAAAATATTATAATAATGATTAAAATAATGAAAAATACCCCCTCTCATCCATTATAAATACCACCCTCACTCCCCTCTTCTTCCCACACCTCTAAAGCCTTGTTCAATGCCTAAATTCTTCCCAATACTCTTCCCAAGGCTCTTCCCCACGTCCTAGAGCTTATGTTCTCACCATAAGACCAAAACTGAAGCCCTTAAGAAGGATCTCAAGGAGAAGAGATCAAGAGGTAAACATCCCCTTTTTTCCTTCTTTTCTTTCATTTTATGTTATTCTCTTCCATTACCTTTGGACTATGTTGGGATATTTTATTCCATATCTCCCCTTACTGTCCATGTTATGTATGAGTGATGGGATATACCCCTTCTCTCATCAATCTATTTTTATGAAATTTTAAGATACGTCGTTAGGCTGCCGAATTTCCGTGAGAAATTTCTCAAGTTTTCTTTTATTTCAAGATTAAATTCCTTTCTTATTATTTCCTCACCTCCTCTTAAAAAAGAGTCATTAAAGCCCCAAAATATTTTTTATTATGGATTTTATCATGTTCATGAGAAATTAATCATCAATCTTCTTCTCTTCCCTCACTTGTTCAAAGAATTAAAAACATTATCCGTGATGTGTCGAATTACCGACATCATGGACGATGTGATTTCATTTTGCATTAATTCCTTAAATTCTGGGCATGAAACTATTTTTATGGTTGAACCTGGTTAAAATATATGTATTATGTCTCATCAATGGTTCTGGAATTCTTTTGTACACATGGTTTTAATTTATAAAACAAAATGAGGTCGTTATTATCAAAGAACCACTAAAATGATCTAAACTAACATCATTAATGTTTTAACATATGAGTCATCTTCATGTAAGAATTAAAAATTATATATGGTATAATTTATGTTACTGGATATATTTAAATATTACTCCATTCCAATTATGGAGTTTCACCTCCAATCGACAAGAACATCCACCATGAACCAATCATGGAAATCATATAAAGAACTCACCCAAAAAATAGTGCAGGGAGAAAAATACTAACAATTAAAGGGTGAAATGATGTTATGAAATGATCATATAAGATGTTATAAACATGAACATGGTTCCTTAGAATACTAATAACACTCTTTTAACAATTATACTGGAAGTTTAAACAAGTTTTAAGTAAGGAAAACTCGAGGTAAGGGAATTCTTAACCCGATTTCCATTCTTTGGGTTAACCTTCTACTTTGTTATTTATGTTGTAATAAAATTTTTTGAGTGTTGGTTTTTGTTTATATTATGTTTTATTATATTTATTTACAGTGTATATACATATTTCATCCACTCTCTTAAGTCTTTCTTCAATTACATGAATTATGTAAGGGGATTTTCTTTTTAAAATCCTCTATTAAAATTCTATTTTAAAAAATTCAAAAGAATTGTTTTTATGCTATTATTCATGTTGTATGATTATTTTTTGGAAGTTGGGAATTGTTTGTGATGAAGGTTTGGACCTATATCTCCCTCCAATTCATTGGGTATGTTTAAGTTAGAGGTTGGTCGTATGGTTACTCCAAGTGTAACTGTGATGGTTACAAAAATAGTAACGTAGTAGTGAGAGTTAAAAATTATAAGGTAGCCGAGAGGGTTATAAGATTATGTAAGTAATTCCCCAAGATACCTTTATGATTATATTTATGTTATCATGTTTTTTGTGGATATTGATTAAATCTAATGTTGCACAAACTAAGTATACATGGGTGACAAGCATGTCTTTTTAAAATGCTTTCATATGTTACACGTATTCATGGACTAATGTGTTCTTTCTTTATTTTTCATCCCTTACTGATCTTTTTGTGCTCATAACAAGTTTTTAAATGATTTTAAATGGTTATAAGGATGTTTAAGACAAATAATGGATCCATGTTAAATGTAGTATAATTATCAAGGAGTCATGTTTAAGTTTTAATGTTTTATATTTTGAAAAAAATGGAAACTATTTTTATGGTATCCACTCTATAATAATGTGTAATGTTATGAATGTATTGTCCTAATTCTATAAATCTATAAACATGAAAATATACTCAATGTAAGAATAAAGTGTTTTCTTTACTAAATTCAAGATTATGTAATGTAATAAGGTAGGGTCTATACACATATGGATCAAATGAACTGATAAGGATACCATGTAATTAAAATATTATGAAATGAAATATATTTATTAAACTTGATGGTGATAGAGTAGTTAATACACCAAATAAAATAAATTATGTTGTGTAATATCAAACATATCTCATGGAATTGAAAAAAGAGACAAGTAACACTTGTGGATTTTGAAGCATTTGAATCAGAAACACTTTAAGGATATAATTTGAAATGAAACATTAAATATCGTGAATTATTATAGGATCATAACATAAAATATTAAAGGGGTTTTAGATACACCATATATAATAAAAACATCATGTATAATAATAAATATATCTCAATGGGTGAAAATTGATACAAGAAACCCTTACCCTAATTACAAAGTTCCATTAAAGTGTCTGAATATCATGTATAACAAATAACTATCTTAATAACCTATTTCAGAACCTTTTTAATATCTTTAAAAAAATTATAATTAATTTATAATATTTTTTCTACATGTTTATTAGTTAGTTATCATCCACTATCAATAATAGGTGTGAATAATCTTGATCCAGTTTTGTAATAGTAGTGTTGTTCGTAATTATTGTACCAAAGTTAATCATTAAAATATAATATTATGTATTGGAATTTATTTTTAATAATTATTTATAATATTTTAATTTTTTCCTACAGGAGTTTTTTATCTTTAAAGATAAAATATTCAATGAGTATATTTCGTTGAATTTTAATAAACGAACATCAATATCTTAATTAATGGGTTTAAAATTAATGTTACCATTCAATATTAAACAAAAAATCATTATTTTATTATTTATATCATATATTATCAGTAATTAAATTCTAATAATCATCCATGATATTATTTTATATCATTTTTCAATTATATGGCTAGACTGACCCCGACATGAACATACTATAATTAATGGATGATTATGATTATGAAAGTGGATTATATTGTTATAATAACATTATTAAATAATAATGATGATATTATTTAGATTAATCTAAGGTATTTAATTTTATTTCAATAATTTTTACCAAATAATAAAAAAACCATATGAAAATTTTGATATGTTACTTTGTGGAGGTGAAAGTTCGCACAATGCATATTTAACGTTTTCATTTCACAGAGAATGAGATTGAAAGAATGTGGATTATAAATTTTATATTATTAATTTTTATTATATTTTTTATTTCACATTTATTTTTAATTTTTACCCTTATAACCAATTAATAGAGGTACTGGTGAAAATAGAAGTATTTTCTTCGCGGAGGTGGTAGTTTGCACAATGCACAAATGACATATTCATTTTTAATAATATAATAGGGGGATGTTGATTAATTTTATTAAATTTTAATAAAAATCTGTATAAAAAATATTTATTTCATTAAATATTAATTATAAAATTCAAATTGTTAATTTAATAAAGAAAAGGAAATAATGTAGGGGAAAATTACGGATGTTGAGGAGTTAGGATTTCACTTGGAATAATTCTTAGAAATAGAGGTATTATGACAATTTCTTATGACCAATGGCTCAAGGATAAATAATAGTATTATAGGGGATGGAATAATGTAATATATTCATGAGGAAACATAATTTTATAGTGGTCTTAAAGGGGTGGTGAGAGGCCTCTTTTAAAAGTGGAGAGAATGGATTTTTTGTAAATATTACAACTTAATGTAAATAGAGCATATGTTTCACATGTCAAGAAGTATCTAAAATAGAAAATAATGGATAAAACGATTATATATGGTCTATGAACCCTCATAATTTAATTTTCACATATATATTTTAGTCCTTCATTCTTAGAATCTTCACTTTTACCTTTTTTTACAGTGGTAACTAGTTTTTACCTAAGTAAATATTTTTTTACCAAAAAATATAATAGAAATTATTATATAATTTAGACCAAATAATTTTCAATGTAACTCTATTTTGTATTCAAGTCTTGTCTTAGTGTTAAGGACCTCATAATACTGCATCAAAAATTGGGGATAAAAATCCATTGGGCACAGGTACGGTACCATTACTATAGCGTATTGTACCAGCGGTGGAATTGTTGATCGAAGAAACTTTAGCGGTGGTGGGCACTATAACAACGATAGAACTATAGTAGAAACTATATAATCTCAAGTACTATAGTATCACTATTCTCTAGAGGGCCTTTGGGTCAATAAAATTGTAAATCAGATCCATCTAATTAGCTTTCCTACACACTGGGCATACAGGAAATGTAATGGGCTTCATGCCCACAAGGCCTACGGGCCATGTACTAAATAAATAAGGCTTGATGGGTGAGATATTTCTTGGGGATGGCTATTTCCTTCTTTGCTATCCTGTTTGTGAGTTGTGTGTCTATTTATATTTAATTTTACCCCTAACCACCAAATATATACATGTAATGTGTAAAATCCCATCTTTAGAAAAAGTTAATTTTTGAGTTTACAATTTATTGTAAGGGTAAAATTATCAATGAATTTTATTTTAATGATACAAATTGGTTTATTATAAAAAAAATCAAATTTATAAATCTTAAAAATTATGAAAACCCATGTTTTAGTAAAAAATATATTTAATTAAAAGAAATGAAAAAAATATATTTATTGGAAAATATTACTTAAATCCTTAAAATATTAACTATAAGTTCTGTAAATTTAACATTGTATTTTATAATTGTATATTTTTACTTATTAAATACATTTTTACTAATAAAACTTTTTATATACTTCTTGGTCTTTTCTTATAATGATAAAGTCGTAAAATTTTTAATTTTATTAAAAACTGTATTTTTTACTGTTTGCCTAAAAATAAAATATTTTAGATAAATTAAAAAAATATATAATTTTGTTATTATAAATAAAAAATAATTCGATTTATTCAAATTAACATTCTATAATTTGATAATTTATCTTTCAAGTAAAAACATAAGTATATAATGAAAATCATTTTCATGTGAAAATAAATTTTTTAACTTAATAAATATTCTTATTTTTATTTTCTATCAATTACTAGTAAAATTTGGAATAAAAATATTTTTCATATAAATAATATATTTTACCGAAACTGTATCTAGTAACCTAAAATAAAGTGCAAAAAATCCAATTTATGAAGCTAACGTTTTATAGCATAAATTGGTCTTATTAGTTATTTAGCTACAGTAATTGAACTTCTATCAATGCCTTAGTTTTAAAAATGATATTTTTTTATTTCTAAATATATTTCATAAATTATTTAGCACTATTTTTATCCACCAATTAAATATCTACATCTAAATGGTTATATAATGTTCTACGGTTTTCTTTGGTTTTGTGTTTCATGTAAAGAATGATATTGAACGTGTTAAGTTTTAATTGAAAATATAATTTAATATTATGGGGTGTTAAAAATTCATTATACAATAGATCCATAAATAAAAATAGGAAATGGTTAAGCTAAGGAAATTTATAAAGTTCATTTAATATTTCCCTGGAAATCATTTTAAACAATATTATAAAGTAATCTATGAGAACTCTATTTTATAATTTCTAAAAAATATTTTTAAATTTATTTATGTATCATTAATCAATTGAAAATTAAAACCTATAAATATCCTGATTAAATTAAAGAGGAGGGTTGAGACTACCTACTTGATCCAACTATTGGTGAGGTCTTTATTCTCTAGAAACAACCTGGAATAATTCTAAAATTTATAAACCAAATTTAAAAATTATTTGAACCGAAACTATGCACTCCAATAAAAAAATCTCAAAATAAAACCCATTAAGACAACTATAAGATAAAATATAACATTAAAAAAACTATAATATCTAATTTATCTAACCAAAAACTCTAATACCATCTAAAAATAAATATATCCATAAAATAGTCCATTCTAAAAAAATTTACAATATAAAAAAGTGATGAATAGAGTGTATTCAACCTCTCTTGATCTTATCTATACAATTCATGGGAAATACATATCTCTTCAAATGGATTCTACTAAGATCTAGTTGAAACAATCATAGAATCCCTTTTTACACCAAGAGAAATCAAGAAATTGTAGAAGTAAATGGAATAAGAGTATATGGGGAGATTATTTACAATAATTTTTAAATCTACAATTCTTTATAACCTCCTTTATTAAAGAGGGTAAAATGTTAAGAAGAAAATATCCTATCTGAGAATCTCTCTTCTCATTCATGTGGAGTATATAGAATGAGGCTAAAGGGGAAACCAATATGGGTTTAAAAAAATGAGGTAAGAAGATAAAATTGATTATGGTTTAAAGAAACCTATTTCATCCCACTAAAAATCTTATAGGTGCCTACTATTAATATATTGAAAGTGAGTATACCCCCACTATTTGGCCCACTAAAATTTTAGTGTAACTCTATAGGGAGTATAGTGGCATAATACTACAACCCCACCTAAATGTTATTCTAATAAACACTCCAAATTATTATCCTAAGATTCTATAACTTCCTCTCTATTTTAAGATAGTTATTTTAACATAATAAAATCCACAATAATAATCTCTCTCTAGATCAAAATTAAAAAAATTCAAACAAACTTGAGTTTTCGACATCAAATTGCCCACTTTAAATCCTTAATAACACCTTAATTAATATATCTTGGATATGGTTTTTTATAAATACACATATATATCACCCCTAATCTATAATCTAAATCATTTGGTTAGTATAATAATAATAATCACTCCATCATTGAAATCAACTTCCTCGTTACACTATATTCCATCACAAATACAATGTAAGGAGAATAAGTAAAGAAATTACACAACCCAATCATCGATCAATATATCAGTCACATAGAATATCCTAAATATTCTAAAATTATGTAATAATATCTACCAAGATTTATATAACTTTTTCATATCAAAATAAAATGAAAGTATATTTTTGTTTATTAGATTATTTATTTTACCACAGTAATATAATGATTTCGCCATTAATTGATTCTTTTTTCACATCACTTTTATTCTTAAATTATGTTTTTAATGCTCATTTTGGCTATAATTATGTAAATTGTGTCTTTAAGTTTAGTTTATAGTAGATTTAGTTAATAAATTAAAAAATTTAATAATAATGTTTGGTTTATTGTTAAAGTATCTTTTATTCATTATTTTCATTTTTTATTAATGTTTTTGTAACAATTTTTTAATTTTTGTTTTTTATTACTTCAATGATTATTACTTTTTGGGTTCAATTTATCTAATAATTATCCCTTTTTGTTTTTAGAATTAATATATTAATTAATTAATTAATATTTAGCTATTAATTTTATTTCTTTACATAATTTAATAAATAGTGACATTAAATTATAATATAATTCTATAATAATTTTTATCTTTTCATTATTTTTTTAGTTAATTAATCAGTTTATTAGTTTAATAAAATTAATTATTTTTAATATTTTATTGTTTAAACAAAAATAATGAGTAAGCATGTATTTAAATTTTGTATTATGTTTTAAATTATTTAAAAAATAATATTTGATTTCAAATTATTTTTTATATAATATTTATTATTTGATTTTATTATGTTTTTGTATGAATCATAATTTGTTCAAGAAATTCAAATGGCTTCTTAAGAGTTTCCACATTTCCCATATAACCAATTTAAAAATAATATCCACATAGACAAATTCTCTGGTGCAGTAATGTATCCATTTACAAATTGGTTGAAATGCATCTAAATTATTTCTATAGAATTACCTAGCAGGTCATTTTTCTAGTTCCACATACCCATTTGTATTTCAAATAGAAAATACAACCAAGATTTTGTGATTGTCTAACTAAATGAGCTCGATCTACTAAGGGATACCATATATTAGAACTCGATCTAACTAAGGCTATGATGGAGAAGAACTTAATGTCCGGAGATCATCCATATATTTTCAGAGAAGTTTGAGTATGAATATGATAATATTTTGATTGATTTTGATGGGTCTATCCTAGACCTATTAAAGTCTACTAAGGTAGAAGTTGGATCTATTGAGTCGGGAGTGTTGACCAACATCATCAAAGCTGAAGTTTGAATATGAACCTAAGTCTACATCAAAGAATATGAACTCGAGTTTTAAGTTTGTAGAAGAATTTTAAGGCTTTTGGTGAACTATAGTATCGACATTTGATGGTAGAAAATTATGTCAAGAACCGATGTTACTATGATCACAGAACAGAGCGGTTTAAATCTTGTTAAAGAAGCTTCATTTACAATTTTTAAAGATTATGCAACATTGGAGTTCCATTTCTTATGAAAAGATCTTATATAGAAGTGGTTATACCCAATAATTTTACCCACACTCAAGATCGATGAAATATATCAAAAGAATTAGATTCATGTGGCCCAAACCTAAAGAAATCAAAACTAATCGATCCCAATGTGGAGGAATAACATATTATTCTAGTTGGATTTGATGCCATTGTACAAAGATGTTTGTTTGATGAATGCCAAACCATATTTGGAGAAACAGTTCAAGGATTATTTAAAATGTGTATGTTGGTTAATGTTTTTGTTTTAAATATGAATCATAGGGGAGGGTATATGTTCTAGAACTCTAATGTTCTGAAAGTGATTTCAATGGTAGGTGCACTGCATGTGGTAAATGAAATGTCCAAGAGTGTTTGTTTTTACTCCTGGTTGAAGTTTGAGCTATTATTGTAAGAACATCGATCTATTTTTTGGTTTTTGTGTTTATAGTTCATCTTGGGTTAGAGAGTATTAAAGTTCTTGAATGGGATCAAACTCAAGTAATGTAGGTTTTAATGACTGGATTTTGTGTAGTTTTAGTAAGATTATTTTGACCAAGGGAAGTTGAAATATGATTATTTCATGTTTAAATTACAGTCATTGAGATAAATTAAGGAGTCTCTCTAAGTGTCATGAAGTTTGGATTTTTTACCATCTCACGGACAGTGACTAAAGGTTTGAGAATTTATCCTCTCATGCGGTTATCACAAAACAATGGTGGTGTTTTAGAGGTTGTTACATGTCTAGAAAATAAATTAATATCCTTGTAATTTTATAGAGGGATAAAAGAAATTTTTTTTCTTAAAGGGATATTGGGTCATAAGCTTTGAAATCAATAGTGGAGATGATGATAAGAGCACTCTTGATGTAAGAGTTTCAGAAGCTAAAAAAAGGAGGAAGAATGTAACTTTTATAAAGAATCTTCCATTCTCTCCTATTATTGTATTCCTATTTTGAGGTATATTTTTTGAATATATTTTTTCTTCCAATGTGAACATGTACACTTAATTTATTTAAGGGGTTTAGAATGGAATGAATTGATTATTCTTGAATCTATTAAACTTTGATTTCATAAATGTTTCTGTGAAACTTTTTCTATAATTTTTTTCATTTATTTATGTATTAGTATCCTTTTTATTCTATTTTAAGTATTAAGGGGTGATGATAGTGAATTATTTTCCTTTTATAATCATCCTATGTTCCAAAAATTGGGAAGTTAATATGTCTCTCTTCTCCATCAATTAACAATTCATCTTCTAAATTTTTGGTTCGCTAATAATTTTCATGAATGATACTTGTACTATGGAGTTCACCAAGAAAAAATTAGGAGTTCAACATAACTTCTTTGCACATAATGGCACAGCTTTGTTTAGTTACATTTTTATAGTTAAAATCATTTTTAGTCAATTCAAACTGATCTAATTCCCCAGATTTCATCATTACACAATCTCTCTATCACTATCTCTCATCACTTTTGTTTCACAACCACCATCACAACTCATCATCCATTATTTCATGTTGTTTTTGTTTGTTTTTATTTGTTTTGGTCGCATATTTCTCTAATTATAATATATTATGTGATACTCCTTTATATCATGATACAAGTAGTTATTAGGTTTTAAATAATTAAATTTGACACATGCCTCAATGACCATAAAAGAATAAAATAGTATTATAATTGATATCCATATCATATAATCATATATAAATCATTATAAGTAATCAAACGAGTTATTACATGATTCCATAATAATAATAATATTTTATTTATGAAACTAACTCATGAATTTTTTCACATTCATTAATAAGGTTTATAATACCATTGCTTGACATCTTTATAAGAATCACAGGTCATCTAAAAATTATTATTAATATAACCAAAGAGATACTATATCATCATTATCATATTTATTTATCACTATTGAGTTCAATATTCTTATTCACTTTATTAATCACAACATTAGTCATCTTTATAACTATTAGATATATAATTTTATTATAAGAACTTCTGGAAGCTCAGGTCAATATAATTGAACACACCTTATACTTTTATAAATAAAATTACTAAAGTTATCTATTGTAATTCAATATTATCACTCATATGTAAAATCATTTTCATTTTTTCATTTTTCACCCTACTTATTCACATTTTTTTAATTAATAGTAATTAAAATATAGAATATTTATTATAACATAATTTTTTAAAGATGTGGATTTTGAATTAAAAGTTTTAGTTAAAAAATCATTTGGTCAAGGTGTTTTGTATATTGTAAATCTATAATTTTAAATTATGCTTTTTGAATTTCATGTGAAATAGAATGAATCTTGGAAAAGAGTAAAGAATTATTTTATTTTAAATAAATCATTTTTTATATGGTAGTTGGAAGTGTTATATTGTTCAATGAACCGTGATGAAATATTAATACCACTATAATTGTAAAATACGGTTTGTCACACATGTATTTTTCATTTCATCCTTGGTTTTGGTTCCTTTTTTAATCTCTATTTTTCGCTCATCTACCAGTTGTGAAGAGTTTAGATTTTGAAGAGTTATTTTGTTTATCTTTAGTTCTGAGGTTATTCCTTAGTTTCCTCTAGGAGTTTTGGTTAAAAAGGTGTGTTTTTTGTCTTGGTAGTAGCTTGGAGATGATTTTAACATGGTTTGGTAAATCATGTGGATCATCCCAGGTAACTATGCGGCTTATGTGATGGTGGCAGAGGCATGGCGCATGGATTGCATGTAGTTTTTTAAACTGTGCAGAAAGCATGTGGTATGGTTTTATCTTGGGACAATGGAATTTGGCATGGTTGGAGCATGGTTTGGAAATCATGTGGAGAAATCATGCAGGTCCCCAGGTGTGTCTCGTTATGGGCACACAGTTGGCGCATGGTTTGGTAAAACATGTGGCCAAATCATGTGAGCTACCCAAATCCAAAATTTTGTGAAATTCCAAGTATTCCCTCTCAATATTTTTTACCGAAAATTCCTCCCCTCTCCTCCCTTTAGTTCTTGTGACCCTATGTTTGTCTCCCCCATTCTATCCAAGCCTCTCTTATCTCCCTTGGTGTATATCTAAGGTGATTCTTCAAGTTTGGGGATAGATCTCTCAGGTTATTATCCTTCTCTCTTCTCCCCCATCTTCTTTATTTTATTATTTCTTGATATATACTTCTCTTATGGAACCTTGGACCTAGTTTTCATGTTTCCATTCATTTATTTTGGGGGTTTTCTTATTTAAAGTCTCTCTTGGTAGATCTAGGCTCTAGGAACCTTGGTGTGGTTGTTTCGAGTGTGCATTGTTGAAGCGCTTGTGGATTGAGGTATGATTCCATTTGCACGTTCCTTTTTAATTTAATATTGATTGTTTTCTTGATTTTTTAATCCTTTATTTTTTTATAAATAGTTTTGTGAGATCTTTGGATTAATTTTTTGGGTTGAAAAGTGGTTGTTTATACCTTGTTGCATGATAAATAGAAATGTTTTGTTAAATATTGCACACCAAGTGTTCGATTAAATGAATGATTTTATTTTTCATGTTTTTCTTGATATTTAAAGAATGGTTTGTAATTTTGAATGTATTAATGATATGTTGAATTATTATTTGGATTCCTTAAATGGGTTTTCAAAGTGGTTTTGGATTTAAAGGAAAGGTGTATTTGGATTTTAAGATTTTTTTTGCTTGTGGTGGTGGTTAATGGACCATTTAGAATCTTAATGAAAATGGATCAATTTGGAAATCTTACATGATTGAGAAAAGGGGGATTTTATGAAATGGTAAATGGGGTATTTTTACCTTTTTTGAAATATGGATTTTACTCTTTTTAAATGATGGTATTTGTAAAGTATACCTGAGGCTCGTTTGGTATTTTGTGGAATTGGTGAAAATGTTTATCATGAAATATCTCTTGGGAAAATCATATTCCCTTATTTATTTAAATATTGAATGGGTAGGATTTTCTCGCTATGGAATCCTCATGACCCATTTATCTTGTGTGTAATGGGATATCCTTGGTATGGACTCCTTTGATGTTTTTTTCATTAAGTAAAGAGATTGATCCATGGGGTGACTTAGGTGATGTATGTTGTGTGAATTGGTATATATATGTATGTTATTGGATACTAGGTTTTCATTGGTTGGATCCCCCTATTTTATACTATTGAGAAGGTAACTTGGCATAGCTATTGAATTTTTTTAGAACAGTTGTTGTATTGGTTAGATTACGCACTGGATAGTAGACCATAGTAGCGGATATTTGTTATTATTATTAGGGGATTGTGCCCCTCGATATGTACCATGTCGTGTGTTTCTAATCATGTTAGGAAATTTTTTGACATCAAGTGAGTAAATCATTCTAGTATGACTCAATAAGTATTAAAATGTTATAGATTATTCAAATGATCCTAGGATTTCTCCCAAGACTATTGGAACTTGTTTACTACAATGCATGGTAGTTTGGTTACACTTATCTTCTTATTTTTTTAATTGGACTTATTTCATGCCTATATTAATTATTTCTAGAGTGGTTTTTCTTTTCCCATAAAATGGTAAAAATGTTTTCAAGTGTCTATGAAATGGTTTTTGGAAACGCTTTACACCCTAAATCTCTTTTATAAGTGAAATGGAATTTTTCTCTTTTAAATTAGATATGCTTCCTCCTTGTAAAACAATGTGGTTTTAAATAGTAAAAAGGGAAATATATTGGGTTTGGTTTCAAAGTGTAAAATGTGGAAAAGATTAATTTTCTATATTGTATTTCATTTGTGAATTTGGTGTTTATTTTGTTTTAAAGGAAGTGCATTGGGAATAGGCTGTTTAGGAATGCCTATTGAGTTTTAATACTCACACCTATAGTTTCCTCCTATTTTTAGTTTGTGATATAGGTTCTAGCTTGGTTTAGATCATTGTGGGAGATGTTTTATTTTGGTATCAGAGAGTAACCCTTAGGGTCACATGGAGACATTGTTTTTGTTAGGTTTGGTTTGGGTTTTATTGTTCGGTTTGTTGTATTTTTCATATTCTTGTATAAAGATGTTCTGTTTGGATATTATTATATATATTGGCTTTCTTTGGTTATCTTTCCTCTTTTTAGTTGTTTATTTATCTTAATTGGGTGGATTCATTCCCATGGTTACTATGTTGATGGTTGGAACTAGTTTTTTTCCTGTTAGGATTAGAAATGTCTGTAGTTCCTTGCTACGGATTATCTCAGGTGACCGGCTTAGGGTCGACCATAGTTTTTTTGTGAAAAAATGGTATTGGATGTGGCTAGGTTTGATAAAAGTCCTAGATTTCAAAGCACCCATTATTATTTGGGTATGTCTGGTAGATGGATTAGGAATATCATAACCTCAGGGTGTATGTGTAAGTGAGTTTTTGGCCAAAACATTCTATACCAAACCTTGGGTTTTCATGAGAAGTCATATTTTATTTGGTCTCTTCAGGTCTGGTGTATTTTTTATATTTGGGATATGAAATGGGTGTTGGGATAGTGGTATCTATGAGCTCGGAAGGCCTGGAAATCTATATAGATCTAGGGACATAGTCCAAGAAGACTATCTTTGAAGGTGGTGTGATTGGTGTATGGTCGTTGACCATATGACCAAGTCACCCACCGACACTAGTTCCCCCTTGTGATTTGATTTGGGTTCCTCGTGATTTTTGGATTGTTTTGGGAACTCTTTATTTGGTATTGTGAAATCAAGATTTTGAAATGTATGTGGTTTAGTTTTGGAAATATGAAGTATGAATTTTCAAATTTGATTTGAAGAAGGCATTAGGATATGAATTTTTATAAAGTAATTTTTGTGTAAATAGGAATGAGTTTACTGAGATTGAATTTATATAATCAAAACATTGGGTTTATCAAAGTTAGTTTTTTGAAAAAAGGAATTTATTATGAAGAGGGTATTGGAAATCTATTTAAAATTAGATGAATTGAGTTTTTAATCAAATTATTTTGATAGAATGAAATTTTTTGAGTCGTTGAAAAATGTTTCCAAAAGGATGAAATTGATTTTTAAATGAAATTCATGGTATTTTATCTTGATAAGGATAAACGATATTGTTGTGTGGAGTTTGAAAAAGGGTTTTCTTTTAATAGTTAGTGTTTTTATGAAATAGTTTTGTGAGATTCTAAATGGGTATTTATGTTTTGGATATCAGTTTTTGAAAGGAGGTCTTGTGAAATTTGGATTAAAAAGTAGGTTAAGAATGTGAAAATGTGGGTTGAATGTTTTGTTTTAAAAAATGAGAATTTTTATTTTGACCTTTGGTACTTCATTGGGTTCTCACATTCATAGAAATTTTTTTGAAGAATGGATGGTTGATGGAATGTGTGGATGATTTCCTGGTATGTCATGGTTAATGGGGGTTTGGGGTGTCACAAGAATGTGCATGTGGGTAATACTCTAGGAAATACCATCAGTGAGTATGAAACCCACCAACTCAATTTTTGTTTAAAAATTTTCAAGAGGAAAACCATGATGTATTGATATCCAATGGTTTTATTTTCTATTTTTATATTTTTTGGAAGTTTTTAATATATGGTGCGTTCTCTCGTGATATAGAGGTGAGGTATATATTGTGTTCTTTTTTGGGAATCTTATTGATTGTTTGTTTTTTAAGCGATGTTTAACCATATTCTAGAAAAAATTTGGGAATCCAGGAGCCGATTTTACCCCTGCTATTTTTATCTATTTGAGGTGATTTATAGTTAATTAACTTGTTCATATTTATCTCTGGGATTTATTGTTTCCCAATGTTCTTCCCCATATATTTTATATGGATATTCAAGGTGAAGTTAAGGTTGATTTCCCATTAGTGAGCCTTCCAATTTATCAACCTAAGGATTTTTTTCTCGACGTTTGGAAAAACAAATCCACCTCTTCAAAGGTCACCCCAACCCATCTAATGGATTAGGTTATTGTTTGGGCTCTGTTTAAAGACTCCTTCAGTTGTAATTTTCTTTCTATTAGAGTTTTCCCATCTATTGTGTCAGTTGTTCCTAGTGGTGTTCTATTTTTCTTATAGCTTGATGGGATGTTGTGGACCTCCTAATAAATTATTTATCAATGGAAGAGTGTTCTCATTTCACGAATTTGTAAATTCTTCCATTCTAGGTAATGGTGTGTTTCTTCATGTGAATTTTTAATAATGATCCCCAATTATAGTGAGAGAGTGGTGTTGTGTATATTTTAAGTCCATGTTTGGGTAAGAGGGCCTTGTTTTTTCAAGTGGGTTTTATAATGTATGATGATATTTCAGTTATACCTAAGGAATTGTGTTCCAATTGAAGATCATTAGCTCTTTCCATGGTGAAATAGATGCTTCAAACATTAAGGATCCTAACATAGGTCTCTGAGTAAAGGTTTTCACATAGATCAGAAGTCATAGGGGGTGTGGGGAACTTTGGTTCGGCTCATGTCTCCAACATTAGGGGGATTAAATATAAATTTAATTTTTTACCTTATGAGGTTATCTGTTTGGGGTGTTTTGGTTTCATTTCCATCCCCCTCCGCCCATTGTGGTGGAGGTTTTTTGGCAGTGTGGGGAGACTTCAACAGTTGGTTCAAGTTAGTGGGTTCTTAATTTTTGGGAGACCCACCATGAGCCTCGTTGAATTTATCCTAGAGTAAATTAGTGTTAGTTATTTTCTAATGTTGGGGTGTCTGTTCTAGCCTCCTATGTTGAGAATTCAATCTGGTTTCAGATGAGTTCTGGTATGAAGTGGATTTTTTATTGTTGCTTCATTCTATGATCTTCCCAGTTTTGGTGAACATTGGGTTTTGGGGTAGTGTTCTCAACAATATTGTTTAAGGCATGGTTGTAAAAGTTGTGGAATGAGTTTCCCTGTTTTTCTATGGAAGTGGTTTTTCTTTTTCAGGAAATATGTGTAAGTTATGTTTGGTTTTGGCTGCGATGTTATTGGCCTCAGAGGTTGGGTTATGAATATATAAAAATCCTTATTATTTGATTGATTAACTAGAAGATTTGGTAGATTTCTAGGGTAGGAAAGCATTAATGGTGGGCAAAATTTTCACACCAATATTTTTTCTTTCATCCTTGGTTCCAATTCATTTTGGGATCTTTTTTTTCTCTAGGGTATCAGGTGTGAAAGGTTTATATTTTGAAGAGATATTTTTTTATCTATGGTTCCAATGTTGTTCCATAGTTTTCTTTTCGGAGTTTTCATTGAAAATGTGAGATTTTGGGCTTTTTAGTAGCATGTAATGGTTGGTTCATAGTTTGGTAAACTGTTAAGATTATCCTAGGTACTTTTACGGCTTAAGTGATGGTGGGAGAGGCATGGTGCATGGATTATGTATGGTTTCTCAAAACAAGTTCCAAGAATTTTATAAGGTTCTCTATTAGGATAGTGGAATTTGGAATGGTTGGTGCATAGTTTGTAAATCCTGTAGTCAAAATGTGTAGGTTCCCATGTGTGTTAAGTGAGGATCACACAATTGGTGCACAGTTTGGAAAATCGTCCAAGTTTCCCATATCTAAAATTTTGTAAAATTTAATTTATTCCTTATCTATATTTTTTACCCAAAACGCCTCCCCTGTACTCCCTCTAGTCTGTGAGACCATATGGGTGCCTCCCCCTTTCTCTCTAATCCTCTACTCCCTCCCTTAGTGTATATCTAAGGGTATTCTTCACGTTTGTGGATATATATCTCAAGTTATTCTCCTCCTATCTTCTCCCTCTTCCTCTTTATCTCTTTATTTCTTAAGTTCTTCAACACTTATAGACCCTTGGATCAAGGGTTCCTGTTTTTCTTCATTTATGTTGGGGTTATTTCTTGTTTAAGATCTCTCTTGGTAGATCATGGATTTTGGAACCTTTGCAACGTTATTTCGGGTGTTTTTGGTTGAAGCGCTTGTGGGTTGAGTTAGGTTTTCCCTTACGCTTTCCTTTTTAATTTAAGATTCATCAGTTTCTTTCTTGTCGCACCTCCCTTGTATTATAAATATAATTTTGTGATATTTATATTAATTTTGTGGTGTGAAAAAGTAGTGATATATATCTTGTGTGATAAATATCATTGTTTTGTTAAATATTGCACACCAATTATTTGATTAAATACCAGGTTTTCTTGTGTATGTGTTTTTTGATATCTAAATAATGGTTTGAACTTGTGAATATATCTTTGATATGTGGAATTTTTTTTGGTTTCCTTAAATGGGGTTTCAAATTGGTTTTGGATTAAAAGGAAATGTGTATTTTTCTTTTAAGAATGGTTTATCATGTGCTGGTGGTTAATGACCCGTTTGGAATCTTAATAAAAATGGATCGATTTGAAAATGTGACATGATTGAGAAAAGGGGTATTTAATGAAATGGTACATGGTGCATTTGTTCCTTTTTAGAAAAGTGGATTTTACTCTTTTGAAATGATGGTTTTTCTGATGTATGCTTGAGGCCCATTTTGAATTTTGTGGAATTGGTGAAAAATTTTATCATGAAAACTCTCCTTAGATAATCATATTTTCTTATTTATATAAATATTGAATGGGTGTGATGTCCTCACTTTGGAATCCCCATGACCCATTTACCCTATGTGGAATGGGAGATCCTCAGTATGGACTCCATTGAGATTTTTTTCCTTTAAGGAAAGGTATTTATCCATGGGGTGACTCGGGTGATGCATGTTGTGTGAATTATTATATATGTGTATGCGATTGGATGCTCATTTTTCATCAGTTGGATCACCCTATTTTATACTCTTTACATGGGAACATGTAATAACTATTGATTTTTATGAGAATGGTTGATGCACTAGTTAGATTACGCACTAGCTAGTGGCTCATAGTAGGGGAAATATTTGTTATTATTGATATGTGATTGTTCCCCTCGGTCCATACCATGTGGGGTGTGGGAAAGCACATTTGGGATTTTTGATGAATTGAGTGAGGAATTATTTTCTAGATGAGTCAACATGTATTAGTATGTTCTGGATTGTTCATGAGCTCTTAGGATTTCTCCCATGTTTATTGGCACTTGGTTACTGCGATACATAATTGGTTGGTAACTCTTATGTGATTATTTTTTCATTACTTTTGTTGCATGATTGTTGTACTTATTTCTAGAGTAGTGTGTATTTAAGCCAAAAATGGTAAAAATAATCATGTTTTTGTGAAAATGTTTTTGAAAATGTTTTACACCCTAAATATCTTCTATATGTGAAATTGTATTTTTTTTCTTTCAAATTGAATATGGTTCCTCCTTTTAAAGGAATGTGGTTTTAAATGTTTAAAAGGTAAATGGATCTTGTTTTTTT
Organism: Viscum album; assembly: GCA_963277665.1. Taxonomy (NCBI): domain Eukaryota; kingdom Viridiplantae; phylum Streptophyta; class Magnoliopsida; order Santalales; family Viscaceae; genus Viscum; species Viscum album. The sequence continues at coordinate 829,171,361 of OY728159.1, read as the reverse complement.
CAAAGTGAAAAATGTGGAAAATCTTACTTTTTTATTGTCCCGAACAGTCCCCCGGGGCCCATATCGTGACTAACCCAATCCCACCTTCCATAGGCCAGGGGTTGGCGATTAGCACCAAAGGCATAAATCCCTAAACCGGGAAGGAATTGCCTTTATAACAGAAAAAACACAACAGAGTACGCAACTAGAAGTAAAACACTATGTAAATCTGTATACAAAAGAGTGTGCTGAAATTAAAGGGCCCAGAAATACAATCCCAATAGTAAAGTAAAATACAACTGAAAATCTAGTACAACTGAAGAAAAGAAGTAAAGCAGCTACTAGGTCGTCCTCCGAAATTCTCACCTAAAGGGTGAGTACAGATGGCCTCCTCACCTCCCCAATTCCATTCGTCCGCTCCGTGTACGTCTCACCGAGTGGTCAACCTCTAGTACTATCTTGTTCTACTACTCTCTGTCTCGATTAGTGTTGATCGTTGTTTTCAAGGAACACAACGAGGTGCGGGTATAACCCATGCATGGGTGAGTATAACGATACTCAGTAGGGACCTCGAGACCCTCAAGGTTTCACAAAAACCTACAAGGATAACCACAAAGTACGGAATCAACATATAACCCTTACTTAGGTCTATGCCCATAAATATACCTAAGTTATTTAGTAACCCATCTCAATCATGAGAAAAACATGAAATTCATTGACTCATCTCAAACCAGGATTTTTATTATCGAAACCACGGCTGTTGGAGGACTCCACCTGTCGCGAAGTGATACGAAGAAGTATAGAAGTACAGATGATTAGTCGCGAAGCTAGATCATCTTATTCGTTCAAGAGGCACTTCATCTAACAATACAGAGTCTGACCCACACCGGATTGATAGGTACTAACCCCCGCAATGACCCACATAGGATCGGTATGCACTGACCCACACAGGATCGTTGAGCGCTGACCCACACAGGATCTGACCCACGCAGGATCGGTATGCACTGACCCACATAAGATCGTTGAGCGCTGACCCACACAGGATCGGTATGCACTGACCTACACAAGATCTGACCCACACAGGTTCGGTATGCGCTGACCCCCATAGGATCGTTGAGCACTAACCTCCGTATGATCGTCACCAACCTCCGCCCCACTATCAGGCACTGGATTCCTCGCACCCGGTGCGCTCGAGTTCCGTAGAAATTTTCCTCGAGATATAGGTCATACCTCGACCATCACTAAACTCCACAAAGGAGTAACCCAAAGGACCACCATGTAATAAGGGTTCCAATGCGACAGACGGTGCGTCAATCAAACACCTGGTCTGTGAGTTATTGGCATTTCCGTTCCAGGGGCCTGATTGGTTTTTAGGTTCAAACCAACCCACTCATATTCCAACTATGTCTAAACCTCAAGTGGGGTATGCCAATAGAACCGTATCACTCTGATCATTCTGTCACCACAAATGGTTCGTTGATCAGACACCTGTAGCCTAGGATATGAGCGAAAAGGTGTATTTGGGTTAAACGGGTTCGAGTCTGGTCCGACCCAGTCGGACAGACCTGACTCATCCCAGGACTGGACCGGGGTCCGTCCAGATCCGCGGGTCCGACCCTGCCCCAGTGTCCGGCCCGGCCCGAGGGGACGGCCTGACCCAAGTGGGCGGTCATGCCTGAAGGCGGCCCGACCCATTGCAGCCTGGCCTGAGGCGGCTTGGCCCGTGGCTGGCTAGTTTGGTGGCCCGACTGGATGAGAAAAGGTGGGGGGGGGGGGTGCGGTTCCCCCCGGCTTCTGAAGAAACCGGCACTAGGCACTGGTTCGGTGACCCATGGGACCCGAGGGGTCCCTCCTATAGCGCGCACCGGCAGCTGGCTCAGCCGGCCTCCCCTGGTTACTCCACCGCGGCGCCATGGCATCGCGGTTCTGCTGGCCTCTGTGCGGCACAACGGCGTCGTGCAACCTCTGTCGTGGCCCGACCTGGTCACGGCCTCCAGCTCCTCCGCGCGGTGCGACGGCGTCGCGCTCAACGTCCAACCACCTCGGGCCTCTTGGTCGTGGCTCTTCATTCCTCTGATGCGGTGCAACAACACCACGCCCCTACGGCACTCCCGCGGACTGCCAGGCCGTGGCTTGGTTTTCTATGCGGCATGGCGGTGCCACGCCCTTGTGTCGATCCAGTGTCCTTGCACTGCTGGCTTCTTCGCAGTCCGCCTCTTGTCCTGAACAAATAAGAACAACCAAAGGGGGAGGGTCGAGCCATGTTCGTGCGGTCTGAGGCCTCCTCATCATGGCGATAACATTTGGCATACCATAATCCAAAAATTTGAACGACGAAGAACTGAGGTTTATACTCATATATAAAATAACACAAATTCCCCTACCTTGTATATCTATATTTGTTGACGAATTCGCGGTAAGGCCGACGTCGTTCTGTTGACTTTGGAAGAAGAGGATGAAGTTGATGTTGTCAGTGTTCTTCAAGGACGGCGATGTTTCCACTTCTTTCCCCGGTTGAAGAGGGAGAGAGAGATGTCTGTCGTTCTTCATTAGAGAGGGAATTTCTTTGTTGGGAGAATAATGTTCTCCAAGTTCTTCCAAGGCTCCTCTCTCAAAGTTCCACCAAAAGAAAGTTGCCTTCCCCAAAAATAATAGACTGTCTATTATTTTAAATGGTTTCCAAGAATTCAAATGATTCAAATTAATTAAGTTACTTCACTTAATTAAATGGGTGGAGTTGTCTCATTAAATGGAGGGGGAAGGTGAAGAGGCTCCCAACTAAATTGGGGGTTCCATGGGGGTTAAGGGAGTTTAAAGCCTATGTGAGACCCACCTTAATAATATCCTCCCTAGGGAGGTTTTTCTCAGGTGGGCCCCACCGCCATAACCTCCCATGGGAGGTTAGGGTGTGGTGGCCCCCACCTCCAACCTCGCCTTGGAGGTTTCAACCTCAAAAATAAAAATAAAGTTAACACTATATTTTTAATCAGTTTAATTAAAAACCCCCAAAATCTAACTTCCATTCTCATTAGAACGCAACTGTGGGGAAGGTCTCACTAAGCAATCACCGACGCTGCGAGTTCAATGGTGCCCTCAGATTTCAATTCCGAGCACCGGTTCAAAAGATATAAAACGCCGCTCGCACGTTTACTGAACGTACCTGAAAAATAGTTTGGAAAATTAATATCATCCACCCTCAACCTTCGCCGGTGGAGGTTAGGCTCTTCCTAGGTGAATCACGCCCCAACAAACCCAATGGTACTCTCATATTTCCAATCTAAGTTACTGTTTAAAAGTTATAATTTTTACAATAAATTAATTTTCACTTAATTATTTTATTTGCAGCCAAAAACTAACATTCTCTGGTGGCTCTCGTTAACCCAAGTTAGTATCTTCTTAAAGCAATCCTACACTCATGAATTTATCAGTGGTCTCAATTTTTTAATCCGAGTTACCGTTTGTGAGTTATAAGAATTTGAAAAATAAAATAACTTTATTTAATTATTTTATTTACAGTTATTCCATTTTCGGGTTTTCTCACAGGAGGCCCGCGCCGCCTAAACTTAAGTCACACCTAGGGTAAACCTGCTATCCTAAGCGCAATGGTGGCATCCTATTTCTGATCTGAGTAACTGTTTAAGATTTATTCCACCTTTTTAGGAAAACTGCATACACGCGTTAATTTAAGCTTAACAAAATTTCGACGGATCATTCTGGGCACTCCGGGCCTCGGAATCACGCGCCGTCAGAAACGACAGACTCGTAAAATTCTCATAAATTTAAGAAAAAATATTCCATGGAATTTCCAGGTCTTTATATTCTCCCCACCTCAGGGCCTTACGTCCCTGTAAGCTACAACTCGAACTATGGAAACAAAAGGGGTTACTAAGCAAGCATCTGAGCCTCCCACTCCCATGTGCTCTCCTGGAGGTTCCCGTGATTCCAGCATACGTGCACTAGAGGTATTGACCGTCCACATAGGACCTTCTCTTGTCGATCCTCATTCTCCACTGGAACCTCTGTGAAAGTCGCTCTATCATCGATGTCCAGCTCCCCATGGTCGATGATGTGAGAAGGGTCATGCACGTATCTCTTCAGCTGAGATACATGGAAGACATCGTGCACCTAGTGAAACTGAGGTAGAAGAGTCGGGCGGTAAGCTACCTCACCTACTTTGTTGAGGACCTAGAAAGTTCCAATGAATAGTGGAGTTAACTTGCCGCCTCGGCCAAATCTCTGTAGACCTCGTAAAGGTGAGACCCGAATAAAGACGTGGTCGCTATCCTTGAACTCTAGAGGTTTCCGTCTCCCATCAGCATACAACTTCTACCTGCTCTATGCTGTCTTCATCCGCTCATGGATGATCTGCACCTTCTCCATGGTAGCGCATACCATCTCTGGTCCCACTAGTGCTGACTCCCCTGGGTCTATCCAGCACAGTGGCGATCTGCAAGGTCGACCGTACAAGGCCTCAATAGGTGCCATACTGATGGTGGAGTGATAATTGTTGTTGTAGGAAAACTCTACCAACGGTGAGTGATCCTCCCAGCTACGACCAAAGTCGAGGACACATGTGTGGAGCATGTCCTCGAGGGTCTAAATGGTTCGCTTGGTCTGACCATCCGTATGAGGATGGAAGGTGGTGCTCAAGTGAAGCTGTGTCCGAAAAGCCTCCTACAACCCCTTCCATAGCCAGGAAGTAACCTGTGCATCATGTTCAGAGACAATAGAAGAAGGTACTCCATGAAAATGCACAATCTCCTACACATAGAGGTGTCTTAAGATCTCTACTGAGCCATGCTCTCTGATCGGTAGGAAGTGGGTCGGCTTGGGGAGTCGGTCAACGATCACCCATATCGAATTGTGACTTATGGATGTATGTGGAAGACCCGTCACAAAGTCCATGGATATCCCATCCCACTTCCACTCTAGGACCTCTAAGGGCTGAACCAAGCTTGCTGGTACTTGGTTCTCTGCCTTCACTTGCTGACAAGTGAGGCATCATGAGATAAACTCTGCTACTGCCTTATTTATACTTGGCCACCAGTGCTGTCATCTGAGGTCCGGATACATCTTCACCACACGTGGATGTACCGCTAGAGGAGATGTGTGTAACTACCTCAACACTTCCTCCTGAAGTGCTACTGGTACCATGGTACGTCCTTTGAAGATTATGACGTGCTCCCCACCTTCAGAAAATCCATTAGGTGTCTGCCCTGTGGATATCTGAGCACGTCATGTCTCACAGTCAGTGTCCCCATGCTGCGCCTCCCTGACTTGCTGAAGAAGTTGAGGAGTGACTATAATAGACTGTAGTTAGGCTCCTCCATCCTTATCCACAAAGGATATCTGTAAGGCAGCCAGCTGCTCTTTCGCCTCTCCTAGCAGTTGAATGCATGTTCTCCTGCTGAGAGAATCTTCTACAACATTCCCCTTCCCAGGAGTATAGACTATCTCAAAGTCATAGTCATGGAGGAACTCAAACCAATGCCTTTGTCTCGGTTTTAGGTCCTTCTGCGAGGGGACACACCTGAGACTATTGATATTAGAGTACACGGTAAACCGTTCACTCAACGAACTCTGGGTGAGACTATCCAATTGTAAAGAAATCAAATACACCCTTCTTCGCCTACGTCCTACAAGAGCTGCTAAGATTTATCGTTTTCTGAAAAGAGAAATCTGGTCTCATCCCCTGGATGAACCACGTCTTTTGCCTAATACAGTCAATCCTGACATGAACGGTACTAATTCATGACATGGACGACATCATAAGGCCTCGACGCTACTACCAAGAGATCCAACCGTTACTCTCACCCCCAAGGGTTGAGTCACACTGTCGGCATTAGTGTGTGGTCACTGGGTCTCCTCCAGTAGAAATATCGAAAGTGAGGGTCAAGAAAACGGTTTTAACCGGAACCTCTTAGTATCAATCCCACAAAGAGGTGGGAAAGCAAACTTCACAAGGACAAGTGTCTTTTATTACTACAGCTGAAAGTACAAAGACACAAAGCAACCACAAACAATGACATCAACGAATCTAGAAGCATCATGAACAAAGGCCTCTATGACTAGATCTAGTCTTACTCTTGTCCACCTACTCCCGGAGCTTGAGGTGAACCGTCTAGGGTTGGTTCTGGTAGTGCTCGATGACTCTGACCATCATCCACTAATGGACCCACTCCACTACCTCGTCCATCGCTCAGATAATGCTCAATATCATGCCATTGCCTCTATCTCGGTGGCTCCTCTAATGCCTGCTGATCTACTATGTGGAGAGTCGGATAGTCTCGAGCTCTGTATCCCCATTCCCTGCAGGAAAAACAGACCATTCTTCGTTCAAATCTCCCTCAGCCTCAGGTGACCCACACTCCTGATGCCACATCTTGGGGTAATATAATAGTAGATCTAACCCACTTGTGCCCCTGTGTCATCGGCCTATTGCCTGCTACAGATGACTTGCCTACTGTCAAAATGCCCTACGGCAAGTGCAACAACTCCTAAGCACGCACAGAGCATAGAGTCGCTGGTACAAACTCCGCCATTAAAAGACCCTCGAAGTTCCCCCAGGTGAGGGTCGCCTCATCCTAAAACTATAGCTTCAGGCTTTACCACCTCTCAAATTATCCCTGAAAGAGATTAATAGCTAGTTTCACCATCAAGTTAGTTGATGTCCCAACTGTGTGGAAAACTCGTGCTACAAACTCAAGCCATCACCCAGCCTTCTAAAAATCTGTCTTGCCTCAAAACCTTTGAGGTCTCTGTCGCAGGAACCCGTGAAACATTCTCAAGAAGCGCACACCCTCTACTGCTGGGGCTGGTGGCAATGGTATCCCAGCGGCTAGTGGTACAGTCGGTGCCTCCGCTGTGATGGGGCCCTTCCCTGAGGCCTCATCGCTCGGTGGGATTTCAGAGTGTACGACTCTCGGGGCTCTAACTGGTCATCCGTAGGGAGTCATCCTGAAATAAATAGATGTGACACGGTAAAAATTTTATACCTGGTGAGCTGACATGGTTAATCTGACTTAATAAAACTTTTGAAAACACACATGCAATCAGTTTTTTCGTGCACTAAGTCGGAAATCAGTAGTCAGGGTCCTAGTGTATGGATACGTCGGCCACCGCACCAACACTGGACTCCCTGATCTGAAAACCACACTCGATACTCTTAACACTATTGCTTCACAGAAAAGAAATATCATAGTCCTAAGTTCTGTGGTAGTACTGACTCCTTTTATACCAATTTTTCATGACCCGCACCCCAGGGCCCGTATAATGACTACCCCAAGCCCTCCTTCCATAGTCCAGGGGCTAGAGATTAGCACCAAAGGTGTAAATCCCTAAATTGGGAAGGCATTGCCTTTATAAGAGTAACAATCACAACAGAGTATACAACTAGAAGTAAAACACTAATTAAAATTGTATACAAAAGAGTGTGATGAAAGTAAAAGGGCCAGAAATACAAGCCAAATAGGAAAGTACCATACAACTGAAAAGCTGGTATAACTGAAGAAAAGAAGTAAAGTAGCTACTGGGTCATCCTCCGGAATTCCCACATAAAGGGTGAGTACATATGGTCTCCTCAGCTCCCCAAGCCAGTATGTTCACTCCGTGTACGTCTCATAGAGTGGTACACCTCCGATACCATCTAGTTCTGCTACTCTCTGTCCCGATCAGTGTTGTTTATCATCTGCAACCAACACAACGAGGTGCTGGCATAGCCCGCGTAGGGGTGAGTATAACGATACTCAGTATGGACCCTGAGACCCTCAAGGTCTAACAAAAAAACAAGGATTGCCACAAAGTACGGAATCAACGGATAACCCTTACATAGGTATATTCCCATACATATACCAATGTTATTTATTAAACCATCTCAATCATGAGGAAAACATGAAAGTCATTGACTCAGCTCAAAGCAGGATTTTTATTATCGAAACCACGGCTGCTGGAGGACTCCTCCTATCGAGAAGTGCAAAGAAGAAGTATAGAAGTACAGATGATTAGTCATGAAGCTAGATCATCTTATTATATCAAGAGGTACTACATCTGACCATACAGAGTCTGAACTACATAGGATCTATAGGTACTAACCCCCGCAATGACCCACATAGGATCGGTATGCGCTGACCCACACAGGATTATTGAGCACTAGCCCACATAGGATCTGACCCACAAAGGACCAGTATGCACTGATACACATAGGATCATTGAGTGCTAACCCATACAGGATCATTATATACTGACCCACACAGGATCTGACCCATATATGATTGGTATGTGCTAACCCCTATAGGATCGTTGAGCGCTAACCTCCGTATGATCCATCTCCAACCTCTACCTCACTATCAGCCATTGGATTCCTCACACCCGGTGTGCTTGTGGTCCCTAAAAACTGTCCTCGAGATATCGGTCATACCACGACCACCACTAAACTCTACAAAGGAGTAAACCAAAGTACTGCTATGTCCTAAAGGTTCTGATGTGACAAACGTTGTGTCAATCGAACGTCCAGTCTATGAGTTATTGGCATTTTCGTTCCAGGGGCCCGGTTAGTTTTTAGGTTCAAACTAACCCGAACGTACTCCAACTGTGTCCAAACCTAATTTGAGGTATTCCAATAGAACCACCTCGCTCTGAGCTTTCTGTTACCACAAACGGTTCATTGATCGGACACCTGTAGCCTGGGATATGGGTGAAAAGGTGTATTCAGGTCAAACAGGTCCGGGTCCAGTCTGACCTAGTCAGACTGACCCGACCCCTCCTAGGAATGGATCGGGGTCTGACACAATCCGCGGATCTGACCTGGCCTGAGGGTCCAGCCCGACCAGAGGGGACGGCCCAGCCCAAGTGGGAGGCCCGACCTGAAGGCGGCCCGGCCCGGTGGGACAGCCCGACCCGATGACGACCTGACCCGAGGCGGCCCGACCCGTGGCGGCTTGCCCGTGGCGACCTGGCCCGAGGCGGCCCGGCCAGTGGTCGGTTGGTTCGGCGGCCCGGCTGTCCGGGTATGGGGGGGGGCTCCCCCCCGACTTCTGAAGGAACCAGCGCTAGGCACCCGTTCGGTGACCCGCGGGACCTGAGGTGTCTCTCCTGTAGCGCACACCGGTGGCAGGCTCAGCCAACTGCCCCTGGTTCCTCCACCACGGAGTGATGGCACCGCGTCACCTCCACCCCGGCCCGGCCTTGCCGCAGCCTCCAGCACCTCAACGCGACGCGACAGAGCCATGCTAATCATCCAACTGTCGCGGCACTCCTAGCCACTGCTCTTCCTTCTTTCGGTGCAGTATGGCGACACTGCACCCCTCCGAAACCACCCGCAGCCTGCCTGGCCGCGGCACGGCGGTTCCGTGCTTTTGTGGTGACCCGAAGGCCTTCCGTTGCCGGCTTCTTCGCGGTCTGCCTCCATCATCAAAAAATAAGAACAACCAAAGGGGGAGGGTCGGGCCGTGTTCGTGCGGTCCGAGCCCTCCTCATCATGGAAATAACATTTGTCATACCATAATCTAGAAATTTGAATGACGAAGAATAGATTTTTATACTCAAATATAAAATAACTCAAATCCCCCTACCTTGTATATTGATATTCGTTGATGAATTCACGGTAAGGAGGACGGCATTCCGTTGACATCGGAAGAAGACGATGAAGTTGACATCATCGGTTTTCTTCAAGGACGGTGGTGTTTCCTCTTCTTGCCCCAGTTGAAGAGGGAGAGAGAGATGCCCATAATTTTTCATTGGAGAGGGCGTTCTTCGTTGGGAGAATAAAGTTCTCCAAGTTCATCAAATGATCCTCTCTCAAAGTTCTACCAAAAGGAAGTTTCCAACCCCAAAAATAATAGACTATCTATTATTTAAAATGGTTGGAAATAATTCAAAGGATTCAAATTAATTAAGTTACTTCACTTAATTAAATGGGTGAGTTGGCTTATTAAATGAAGGGGGAATGTGAAGAGGCACCCCACTTAATTGGGGGGTTTCAAGGGGGTTAAGGGAGTTTAAAGCCCGTGTGGGCCCCACCATAATAATATCCTCCCAAGGGAGGTTTTTCTCAGGTGGGCCCCACCACCATAACCTCCCATGGGAGGTTAGGGTGTGGTGGCCCCCACATCCAACCTTGCCTTGGAGGTTTCAACCACCAAAATAAAAATAAGGTTAACACTTTATTTTTATTCAATTTAATTAAAAACCCCCAAAATCTTACATCCATTCTCGTTAGAACGCTACTGCAGTAAAGGTCTTACTAAGAAATCACTGACGCTGTGAGTTCAACGGTGCCCTTGGATTTCCATTCTGAGCACCAGTTCAAAAGATATAAAACGCCACTCGCAGGTTTACTGAACGTACACGAAAACAAAGTTTGCAAAATTAATATCAGCCACCCTAGACCCGCACCGGTTGAGGTTAGGCTCTACCTAGGTGAATCACGCCCCAAAAAACCCAAAGGTACCCTCTTATTTCCAATCCAAGTTACCATTTAAAAGTTATGAATTTTACAATAAAATAATTATCACTTAATTATTTTATTTGCGGCCAAAAACTAACTTTCTCTGGTAGCCCTCGCCGACTCAAGTTAGTAACTGTTTAAAGAAATCCCACCCTAAAAAGTCCATCGATGGTGTTAGATTTTTAATCTGAGTTACCATTTGAGAGTTATAATCATTTGAAAAATAAAATAACTTTATTTAATTATTTTATTTATGGTTATGCCATTTTCGGGTTTTCTCACAGGAGGCCCACGCCGACTAAACTTAATTCATGCCTAGGGTAAACCCGCCATCCTAAGCACAACAGTGTCCTTGGATTTCTGATCTGATTAACCATTTAGGATTTATTCCACTCTTTCAGTAAAACTACATACACGCGTTTATTTAAGCTTAACAAAATGTCGACGGGTCATTTCGGACACTCCGTGCCTCGGAATCGCACGCCGTCAGAAACTGAGGACTCATAAAATTCCCATGAATTTAAGACAAAATAATTCCCACATAATTTCCAGGTCCTTAAATGTATATTTTATTTCAAACATGAAGTTATTTTTTATTTTCTTTTAAATTAATTTCATTGGGAAAAGATTAGTTGTGCATGCCTACTGAGTTTTAATACACACGCATATAGTTTCCACTTGTTTTTAGTTTGTGGTGCGTGTTCCAGCTTGGCTTAGATCATCATGGGAGATTTTTGGTTTTGGTATCAAAGAGTGACCCTTGGGGTCACATGGAGACATTGTGGTCATTAGGTTTAGTTTGGGTTTTATTGTTTGGTTTTTTTATTTTTCATATACCTGTATAAAGATGTTCAGATTGGATATTATCATATATATTGGTCTTCTTTGGTTATCTTTCCACTGTTTAGTTAATTATTTCTTTTCATTGGGATAAATCATCCCCTTGGTTACTCTATTGATGATCAGCACTAGTTTCCATCCCATGGGGATCTGAAATTCCCTTCGGGCCTTTCAATTGATCAGATCGGGTGACCGGTTCATAGTTGACCCGAGATGGTTCATGGCACGAATTCTTAAAGAAAATTATTGGAGAACATGTGAGGATATACCATGTCATGTTATACATCATTATTTAGTTTAAAATTAGGATTTATTCATGTTACATAGTATAAGATCTAATATTTGTTTTTTTGAATGATAAAAAAGAATAAAAATTTGGAGATAACCACACTATGGTGGTGGTACTTTTGAGAAAATGAAATTTTTTATGTTTTCTGGAAAAAAAATTAAAATTAGTTTTTTAAAATGTAGTTATAAATAGAATTGGAAAATAATCATGGGATAATCCTGAGTGGTTAAAATGTTTCTAAAGAAGAAATATAGAAGCTACTAGAATAATGAATATCATAGTTACAATATTTTTTGGAGAACACCATGCCTTGGTGATGGTAAAATATTAAGGGTTTAATATATAAACATGTTGATTTGTATATATTTAAGAATTTAAAATCCATTCATTTTTTTTATTCAAACTTATTTATGATAGAAATCATGTCATGGTGGGTGTGACCACATCATGGTTTAGTCTAATTTTGAGAATATTATAGTTTCTCTTATAATTGAATTCACTAACATATACGAAATCTTATGGAATCATTAACATGATCATGATCAATGACTTTAGAAGACATTAAGGTGATAACATGTATAATTAAAAGGGAACTAGTTTTATAAAATAAAATAGTATAGATAAATAAAAGTTTGTTATATATCATTCATGTTAAAATTGAGAAGTAAATTATTTCACACCTAGAGATCTATAGAGATTTTTTTCAGTATAAGGTTTTTTATTTGAAGATCTAGAATTTTTCAAGAAGCCTACATAAAATGGAAAACACCTTCACTATTTTAGTGTTTTTAATTATATTTTTCGAATTTATTGAGGGTGATCTACATGTCATCTATTCTTGATTATCTTATTTTATGTAGTTTTTATATTTAAAGATGGAGTTATTAAACCATGGTTTGGAAATGAATATTACTTATACTTTTTTATCACATAAAATGAGTATTTATTCTTGGTACACTTGCATATATGAATGTTTATGAACCTTTTATGTATCCCATTGTAGTGAACTAAGTAAAATCATTATTTTTTATATTTAATTTCATATTTTGGTTTCTTTAGTTATGTTTTGTTTAAGGTTTGAATTTTCATTTTCAATATAGAAATAATATCTATTTAATATCAAGAATAAAATCGACACTATAATCCTTCCTCCCCAACCTCTTAGGGGTTTTTGGGGAAATATTTGTAACAAGTTATATCAAGTCCACAAGGTTAAGTCTTTTTGGATCTATCTTGAAAATATTTTCACATAGTGGACATTGTGAATTTGAAAGTATTACCTATATTCAATGGATGAAATAATTAGACATTTAATAACTAGATTATATCATATCTATAGTATATTTTCCTTGATGTTTTCTTCTCTTACATAAATGTAATTCAATTGAGTGATCCAAATCAGTTTTTTTTTTGAAGTGGATAATGGGTTTCATAACTTTAATTTGTAGGCACAAAATTCCTTATCAAGACCATTATAATTTAAAATATACATGAAATGGTTGAGTTTAAATTTTAATAATTCTACTTAGGATAATATAAACAATAATTATGAATGTGATATCAAGGTGAAAGAAGATGAGTTCCTAGTGTTGAAAAAAAAATCGAATATTTAAAGATATACCTGAATGAAAATATTTATAATTTATTAGAATTAATCATTAATATTATTAGATTCATTTATGGAATTTGTAATGGAATAAAAGTTTCATATGAATAAAAGAGTTATAAAGATTCATTCATATAAAGATATTGAATTAAAGGAAAGATAAAAATTTTATATAAATAAATCTAAAGTTGGAGAATAATATGTGACTGATGAATTTTCATCACTTGTGTAAATTAAATTCAAAATAATTAAAGTAATATTTGAGTGAAAGCTACCATTAACTTTTTCTTCTTATCAGAATGTATAACACAGTACTGTAAGGTGTCCCAGGAAGTTTTATTAATTTTGAATATGGTTTCCCACAAAATTAGTAAAATAAATCTCCCTATAAATGCAACTTAAAATATGAAAAAACGTCTATAATAAATTTTTAAATAGAAAAATTGGTTATAAAAGAGCATGATGATAATGATTGTTTTTTTAGTTAATATGAAACAAAGTGAAAATGATATTATTAGGATTCACTGATGGTTATATATGATAAATCAAAATCTAAATTTAAGGAGGGAAATAAACTAGAAGGGGTGATTTATCTCATGTTCAAACTAAGAGATGTACATGATGATATTTACATAAAAATAAGTGGAAAATAATATTTGGTTTTTTATTAATGTGGTCTTTAAATTACATTCACCAAATCAATGATGAAATAAATTGGTTATAGAAGTTCATAGAAGATCAAATTGTTTCTCCATAGATATCAAGAGAATTATTTTATTTCAAGATAAAGATAAAAAAATTATAAGGTAATTAATCAAATTAATTCTTGTATGAAGGATAAGTAACAAGGAATGAATACCTTTATAAAGAATTGGTTTCCTAGAAGAAATGATTTTTAGCTAAAATAAAAAAATCCATGAAAAAACTATTATTTAGAAAATTTTGGGAATGAAAGAGTTAAAATATGTATAAGAAGCTTAGAGATGTTTTTAAATGATCAAAGGACTAATAATACATATAAAAGTTGAATTTATTGGGAGGTAAAATCATCAATGATAAAAATATTTAATTCTAAGGGAAATTAAATAAAATTGATAAATATAACTCTAATCCATAAATGCTAATTCAAAAAACACTCTATGCAAGTGAATATATCATGTGAAGGTGACAATATTTTTTCCTAATAAATTGAAAGTTTTATAGATAATTTGGTCACACCATAAACTATTTTAGTTAAGTTGATTGATATCTAAAAAGGGGGGCACTTGGTATCTAAAAAATTAGAACAATAAAATAACAGAAAAATTAAAAAAAATCATGAGTATAGTTCATTTCCCTAACAATGGTCACAAATCTATTGATTGTTGGAAAATGAGTGAGAAATTAAAGGATTATTATGATTGAATAATATTTATTTATAAATAAAAATGGAATAGAAACCTATATCCAAGATCATCCATTCTATTAATACAAAATACTTGGATAAAATAAATTGAAAATCATGTTATGCACAAAATATAGAAAAGCATCTAGTATTAAACTACAAGCCTTATGAAAATCATTTAGAATAAGTCAAAGTAATATTTCCATAAATTGTATCCAAAGGTTGGTTAATCATTCAACACTTAGGTCATATTATTATTTCAACCATGTTATACTAGTACCTAAAATATAGAGAAAATATTTTTGTATAGGGATAATCAACAAGAATTGAACTCCCAATTATCATGGCATTGGAATCTTTATATAGGCCTCACAGATGCTCTACAAGCCTCCATGTCATTAACTCAAATGTTATGAAATTTATAAGTAATTAAAATGGTTACAAACACATTATAACCTTCAACATATGAATGAATTTAACATTTAAATGAAATTTTTCTTCTCTCAAGCATTTAATCATGTAAAACACTAATAATCAATTATTGATGATAAGGTGGAAGACTCAAATGTTATTGTTTAATGTTTTTCTTACATATAAATCATAGAAGATGATAGATAAATATTTTATCACTTAAGATATTTCTATATTATAAAATATTATATAGATAAAGGAAATGTGATATGATTTCACTATATTGTATCCAATGACATACCCAACCATGGAATAAAATATGTATTTTCATCATGACTATAATTCCCTAATACATCCCTATATTTTATCATATGATATATTTAAAATATGTAATATGTATATAAATCTTTATTTCATATCCCAATAATACTCCAAATAACATGAAATCCTTATATACTTTTTTCATTTTCAAATTATATTGTATCATATGCAATAAATTGTAAAATAAAATCCAAAAATCATTTGGATATCTCGAAAAATTGATTCTAAAATGTAATACAACATATAGAATACTTTGTGAATATGCATTGAAAAAGCATCTTTTAGAAACTCTAAAACACTTTTAGAGTATCTATATAACTTTCATAACACTTAATCCTAATTTAGTTGACCATAAAGAGTAACCTCATGGGCCATTTTATCATTGAAAATAATGATAAATTACCTTAACCAAAAATTGTGGTAAAGAGTGGCCTCTAGAAAATCATTAGTTCTACATTATATATAAAGGGATCTAGAATGATCTTCATTAAGAAAATTTATATCTATACCTATGTTCTTTTGTTATACCATATAAAAGTATTCATAATCACATGATCTATTTATACAAGACATCAAGTAACCATGGGACCTGAAATATCTTAATCTCGTATAGCTACCCATATGCTCTCAATACTCCAATTATGAAATAACCATAAGAATAAACATGTCAAATTTCATTCATAATGGGGGATTAAAACATCACATTACCCTCACCTAATAGATAACCACATAATGTGTCACTTATCTATGTATAATTTTACACTCCTTCAGTCTATTATAATTGAGGGACCATATAGAATACTCTTTATATGATAGTAAAAAGTCTCATCTTGGGTAAACCGAAATTGATGATAAAATCAAAAACTTGATCAACCACCCCTAATTATATTAGCCTCAACGGTGTAATAATAAAGGTATCTGAGAATTAAGGTCCACATTCTAGGTATCTTGTATAACCTCAAGAATATGGATTCAATATGAAACATTCACCCCAATCATATCAAAGACATAATGTATGACACTCTATGTGGTATACTTTGTGGGTTGTCTAGTAAAAACCTCATTTTTTATCGCATAAACATATTTAGAAGCTCTATATTAAATTATACACATTTTAACCTTATAAATTCATCACAACCAAAAACACTCCATGAAGAATATCAGTTAGGGATAATTCAAGGTCATACGTTGAGAGGTTAATTATCGTTACACTTCATGTTAGTATACAACCAAAAAAATGATGATAATTAGGTTATACCTTTTGTATAACATGATTCATTTCATAATCTTAAACACGTTTAAGATATTAATAAAATCATACATAAGTTCTTGTTTAATAATATATGATTTGATAGACAACTAGTGAGGACTTTTATTTAATATAATTTTAGGGTTTTTTAAAAATAATTATATCTCTATATAATTATTTTCACATCCCTATTTGACCGTATAATAAAACCTATCATTAATATATTTTAGTGACTAACATATATAAAAAATATTTTTTGAATAATGGTGATATTATGAATCATATTTTTAATATTTAACTCTATTAATAAGTATTCAAACTTATTTACATCACAATATACATTGTTACAATTTTAATTACTTTTATCATATATTTTTTTATTATTTTATGTTCATCGTCATCTTATTGTATTTCCATTAAATTGTTTATTTTAGATTATTATGAAAACTGAATGTTACTCTTTCCTTTAACTTTCATTAAAAAATTAACCTAAATTGTCTTAGGATATACAATGACATTAACTTTAAACCTGATTGGTTTAATATTTTATTTTTCTAGACTTTGAATTTATTTAAGTTCAAACATACTCCCACAATATTCTTATAAACTATATTATCTCTAAAATATCATTCTAAGACACAAGAACAATTATATATTAGGAAATAACCTTTATTTCCATTAGTAAAAATATTTAACAATTAAACTATTGGAAACTATATCTTATATGGTATTTTATGTGTTAAAATAAATTTTCTGAAAAGTATATTTTATTAAATAAAATATTCCAATAAAAATTGAAGGTAACTCTTTCTCTCATATTTTAAAAAATATCATATATGAAACACTTGTATCCAAGATAAAATCCTTATCCTTATATTTTATCTAGACATGTTAAAGAATCTAGTGAATCATAAACCATGTGTATTAAAACCATCATATCATGTTATTTTTAAAAACTCCTTGTTTTTAAACAACTGATCTTATCATATAAGAGGAATAACTTTAAAATAAACATACTTTACCTAGATCCATCTAATCTGGAAATTTTCATTTTCATTTGTTACCATGATGTAGGAACCCTTTGAAATATCAATTGAATGAAAATTATAAGCTTCGTTATTCCTTTCCTTAATCTTGAACTCTTATATATTTATAATAATTAAAAATATATATTTTCTTTTATATTCCTTCTAAAATTAAATAATTTATTTCTATAATAATTTTATCTGATGTGGAATATACATAATTTTTTTTAAATCTTAATGTATTCTATTCAATTAAATTTCATATAGAAAGATTATACCTCCTTCCAGACACCTCCCTTAGGTTTCAATAACCCAGATTGACAATTAGGCTGACTAATCTACTTTTTATATCTTAAAAACTAACCATTTTGTACAAACAATGTGGAAAAAGATTTTTTAATTCACATGTCTTGATAATTCATCCTAACCACTTTAAGGAAATAAGGTAAAAATTTATTATACTCATTCACATTATCATACCCTCTCGTAAATGATATTAGGATGAATACTAGAGTAAGATCAAGATTTAATTCTCTCTATATCATTAACATATCCTATCATAAATTATATATGAGTATATAAAAAAGTTCCTAAGGTCGTTTTTTATGTACTTATTTTTTAAACCTTAATTAAACTAACATATTAATCTCAAAAGAATCCATATTTACTTATTGAACAAATTTACAAGTTAGTTTTTCTGTAATGGGTTGTTCTAACATATATAATTTTACTACTTTCCTAAGAATTATTCTTATGTTTTTTGTACTAGTGTAATAATTTTCTTCCATTAAGATTCTCTTTTTCAAGTATTAATCCAAGAGTCATGTGTGATGATGATGATAAAATTTTATCTATAAAAAATCTTTAACCTAAAGAGTATCATGTTTCACATTCATTTAATAATGGAATTTATTAAATTTGATCCCACTAAAATGATAACCCCTTTTAAACTAATCATATATTTTAGTGCCACAAGATCCATGTTTCATTGTTAATGATGTAATAAACCAATGTTTATCAATTAAATTTCCCTTATAAATATATGTCTGTCTAATATTTATTAATATAATATTACATAATGCACACACACCACATAATAAAACCAAATACATTTTATTATATTAATTTATATGTTGGATTTTGGAGAATAAATATGGCCATAATAGATAAAATTATTACAATGGGTAAAAATAGAAAATAAGATAACAATAATAGGATAACTTAGATTTTCTCAATTTCCAAAAATAATTACACTCATGAACAATACTGTATAAATGATGTAGAATATTTGTAATGCAATGAAAATTTTTAAAACGAAAATTTATATTTGAAAGAAAATATAAGTTAGGAAATAATTAATTCTATATGTGGTATTTATAGAAATTAGGGAACCCATATAGGCGTTATAAATCATACTGTTGGAATAGAAATATGATCATTGGAATAGTTATCCAAAGGATGAAATAGTAATCTAACCATTAAGAATAGTAACCTAGATATTAGAATAGTAAACTCATCTATGGAAATATAACATAATATTTAGGAATATTATATATTAATAATATGACATATTTATATCATGATACAAGTACACAATTATTTTAAATAACAAAATAAGTGTTTATATTTTTATAAAACATAATTTATTTATTTGTATTATGATAAAAAATATAAATATTTAAAAAATATATATTTTTATAAAATTGATTTATAAATTAATATTTAGTTTTATTATAAAGATAGTATAATTTTATGAGCCTATAGAGAATTTTTCAAAGGTCGGTAAATTGCTCATAATATAAAAATTGATATTTTTCAAATAAATGAGGTTTTTATTTTAAAAAATATCTCATATTTAGAAAATTACTTTCATAAAATTGATTAAAGTTTTTTAATATATAATTAAAAAAACTATTATGGTGAACTTTTGGTATTTTTCTAAAATAGTAGAATTTTTTTGAATAGTGAAATATAGTAAATAAGGTATTTAAAATTATAAGAAAAATACAAGAATTTTGTGTCACAGATGATGTATGAACATAATATTTCAAACTCTCATGCACCATTTATATTATATTTTCATGATAATCAATATTATTGTTAGTATTGAGCCAAAATAATAAACTAAAGAAAATAATATTGCAAAACACACCTCTCCTCCCCTTATAAATACCACCCACATGTCCTCACAACTTCTAATCCTTAGATCTTTCCGAATTTCTTCCCAATACTCTTCCAATCCTCTACCACATGTTATATTATTTTTGGTCTCATAAAAAGACCATTTTAAGGAGCCTTAATTGGTAGCCTAAAAGGAGGTGTCCAAAGGAAGAGGTAAAATTATAGATTAAGCTCCTTCAATTTTATTATTCTTATACCACCCCAATATGTTGAATATCCACATAAAAATAGTAAAATAAGTATTATAAATATAATGATATGAAATTATAGTGTAAAAAATCCTCTACCCTCACCTAAATTTATTCTTAAATGAAAGTGTTGTTAACAATATGGTTGGTTCTCTGCCTCCATCAACAACGCACTTCATTTTTCTCCACATCCTTCATGGATTGTTATAACAAAAAGATGGTGGATAAATATTATTATAATAACAATATTATAATTTATTCCAATTTATTTAATGTTTTAATAATTATTTAATTAAGTAAAATAAATCTAGCTCATGACGGTCGATAAAATGTCCTAAATGAACTATCCATATAACGTTAACATTATTACATAAATAATTATCCATATGTCATAAAACATATGGGTTTTTGGAAAAATTTGAATTTATGGAAGTACATGAATACCAATTCATTTTACTTCTATATTTTTAGTCTCATTTGATAATATCTTCAATAATTATACATAAGTGATATGCCCTTGGAGTCATAAAATGAACACCACTAGAACAAAAAAAATTAGTATTTATATCTCAATTAAATGGTTGTCAATAAAAATAATATAATTATAATAAATAAAATATAGATATAAATGGTTATGAATTAATTAATTAGGAATTTAATTTTATTATTCGAGACATTAATTGAAAGTACAAAATGAATCTAGAACATAAGGTAAGGGATCTCTCTAAACCACTCTTTTTATTTGGGTTATGAACTCTTACTCTATAACTCAAATTATATATCCATTTGATTTTATGTAATTATTATAAATTCTATATATATATATATCTTGTACACATTTATTTATCTTATTCGCCCTTCCTTTGATAGGGTAATACATTCACTAAGTTAATTTCTCAAATTCCTT
Organism: Viscum album; assembly: GCA_963277665.1. NCBI lineage: Eukaryota > Viridiplantae > Streptophyta > Magnoliopsida > Santalales > Viscaceae > Viscum > Viscum album. Next base: position 829,150,537 of record OY728159.1, on the reverse strand, counting down.
CTTTAAAATCAAACCCAGTTAAGGGGAACTTTTCTATCTCTTAATCCTTATATATTGTACTCATTTTAAGTATTTATTCCAATTATTTATTTAATTAAATAAATGATTTTTTTATGTATAACTATGATGGATTACCACTATTTTTCGATGAAAATTCCATACATATTATTTCTCTAAATTTCATTATCTACTTCCTTAAATCACCATTTTGAGACTTCATTTATATACCCAATTATCTACCATTTCTCATGAAATAATTTACAATTTAACACGATATTTTGAGAACTATTCTTATGTACTCAAATATTAATGTACAGAATATTTAATTTTAAATTCTATTTGTAATTTTTATAAAATATCCTTTCATTATGAAATAAAGAAGGATTATGTAGCCCATTTCTTTCCATGTGTAATTCTTATATTTATGAACTATAATTGATTTCCTTTTGTGTCACACATAATCATGTACATGTTATGATGGGTGTTTCCACATATAACTCCAATGCATTGGATAATGTTTTTTCTCATGATACGGTATGTGTAGGATTAGGTAGTAAACCTAATATAAAATAGGACTCTATCAACCATGTGATGTTGTCTTGGAAGTTATCTTTGACTTATGCTTATGTCTTGTTTCATTTTACTACCACTTTACTATATTTTCATTATCTTATGATACCATGATATTTAATTTATACCCACGTGTGATTATTTATGAGCCTCATCTTTTATTATATCATGATACATCATTTTAATCCCAAGTAATGCTATGTTATCATGTTTACTCCCTTACTAGGCATTATTGATAGAACATTTATTTTATATAATCCCCAGGTTATCTTTTGTAGTTTTAGGTGATAAAATGGATTTAGGAGGTAAATATGAAGAATAAAAATAATTATGTTTTGTTTTGTTTTCATTTTGATGTATTTTGAACCTAATATTCCAAAGACACATGGCCTCTCGATATTTAGTTTTTATTTATTTGATGTTTATATAAAAATCATGTAATGATATGTGTAAAACACTTGGGTAACTATAGTTGGAATCATAGCAAGGTTTAGTTATTTTGGTCATTATAAATAGAATTATTTAGTGATAACCATATGGATCATCCTAAGTATAAGAAAAAAATCCAAAAAATTTGTAATGTATATAGTGAGTGGTTTCTAAGAAATTAAATCTCTATCAAGATACTACAAGTGGATGTGGATCTAAATAGTTTTACCTAGGAGTACTAAACTTGAAAAGGGAGGATTATATATTAACTTGATCGTCACCCGGTGCATAAGAAGTGTCATTATTGTACACCTAGTTTGAAACTCTCATTTGATATGTTTTGGAAAACTCACAAACTCTTTAGGAACCTTTATGAAATATTTGAATGGATTATTAGGTTAAAAAACTGACAGTAAAATTACCATAGATATCCTATATTAAACACTAGATTCTCATAATTTAAGATATACTTTTCATTTATAATTTATTCATTCTAATTTCATAATTTCACTTTTATATGATTATTATTTAAATTATTCTAACCTTTTTTTTTCTTTTGTTTGTTAATAGTGGAAAATAATAGGAGCCATACCAAAAACCAACATGATTAGAGATGTGATTATTGGTATAATTAGATACATAACATTATGGGAGTAGGAGTTGAGAACTTTATGGAAATACTAGCTCAGATATCTCATTTTATGAATAATAACTTGAATCATGTGTAATTCCCTCCTAAGAAAGAGTAAGTTGTGGTAGAGTCCTTTATATGATAAAGGAATCTATTATTTCGTGTATATTTTAATCTCATCATCATGGAATAATGGATTAAATTTAATTAAATGATATTATATGTCCTCCAATTCTCGAAACAATAGAATTTTTTGTTGGTTATTTTTCATGTGGAGGGGGGAACTGATCAGTGGTGGACACTTATCAAGAACACAAAGTCCAAAGTGGAAATTGATTCCATTAAATTTAGAGGATACAAGAAAATATTTTTCAATAAAAATTTTATAAAAACTCTCCATATTAAAATAGAGAGGGGGTTCATTGGACTAAATAAAAAGGAATATAAGTCTATCGAGTCATACAAGGAAAAATTTAAATGTTTTCCACAGTATACCTCCATCTTTTCAATCAACACTAAAAGTGTGTTGGACCACTTATTTAGTAGATTAAGTCCAAGTCAATAAAAATATTTTGTGATTAGAGTCTTTGATAAACATAATGATATTTTTTATTGTTTCCTTAAGGTAGAGATTTATATTGGTGACTATAATTGATCTCATGGGTATAGATATACAAATATAAAATAGAGTTTAACTTGGTAGGATAAATGGATAAATCCCATGGATAAAAGAAAACTCAAATGTACACAATTCAAAAGTTTGGGAAGTAGCATACCAAAAACAATCTCAAGGGAACTAAGAGATAATCCAAGTGTGGAAAATAGGTACATAATTCCAATAAATATTGAATAGAGATGAAAAAACCAATAATTTAATGTAATAAAATATTTTTAATATTAATACCCATTCTTTGGTACATTTTTTATAATATAAGGAACATGGGAATTGTGTAATCCAATTTCCCAATCCAAGGGTTATTAGATATAATCAATGAAAAAACCCTCCAATTCCTAGATATCAAGGAAGGGCATATGTTATCACTACTATTGAGGTGGATCCTAACAATTATGTGGGAATATATATGTTGGTTTTTCATATAAGAATAGGGAACATACTTTTTCATTCTGGTTCTATACATTCCTTCATATCTTGAAACTTTAGTGGAAATATTAAAACACAAAATCAAAACACGGGGTTTGGGATATCTTTGAGAATATAAAATGGATCAATTATTGTATCCCAAGATTGTAGCTTTTCCCTAATAAATTTTTGTGTAATGAACCTTCCAAAAAATATTTTCTTACTTCCTTTAGTGGGTTTTGATGCTATAGTGGTAATGGATTGGTTGTACCTACATAAATACAACATCAATTGTTATCATAGGAATATTACTCTTCATATCCTAAGTCATCCTGTAGTTTTTTTATAAGTGTAAGGAGAAGGATTTGTCTCATTTGGAATATTCATCTCATGTGTGGATATTAGATCCATATGAACAAGAATATCTACCTCAAATGATTGAGACAAATGAGAGAATCATGATTAACTAAATTCTTATTGTGAAGGATTATACCGATGTATTTCATGAATATTTTTCTATTCTTATCCTTAATTAATATAATGAGTTCTCAATCGAACTTATACCTTTATTTTTTCCCATATCAAATACTCCCTATAGAATAGACACCATTGAGTTGGAAGACATGAATAAGAAGTTACAAGAGAATCTAGATAAGGGTTTCATATGTATAAGTGCTTCATTGGGGTGTGTTTTGGTTCTCTTAATCAAGAATAATGATGGTTCAATGCACCACTACATTGTTTATCATGAACTCAAAAAAAATTATAAATAATAATTCTCCCTAACCATGGATTGATGACTTGTTCAATCAACTATATGAGGCCCAATGTTGTTTTTGGTACCCTAGAACCATCTTCTTTGTACTTTCTGATAACATGTATTCTTTGTTTTTAAAATGAATAATTTTCTTATCACATCATGATTATTCTTATGCATAACATAGTATGTGATAATGTCCCAATAGTAGCTTTTGAATAGAAATGGAATAGAATTTCCCCACTATGATGAAAACCCAGAAGTTCCATGATAATATTATTAAATATATGTTCTATAGTAGGCTGAAATCATTTTAGGGACACAAATAATTCATTATATAAGGAATGGAGACTCATAGGGCTTTGAGGAACCTACTCATGTTGTACTCCCTCAGTAATATCCATTGTAGTATATTATAATAACAAGACCTGATAGTAGTAAATCCGTATTTATATGTGTCATTTGATGTTCCTATATGCGGATGTGTGTATTCATCCTTAGAATTTAGTATTATTATTAATGATTATTATAAAGTGTTTCATTTTATGTATTGATGAAAATCATGATGACATATGTTCACAGGGAGGTAGGATACGTTGGGTGCATCACGAGTAATATTTCATTAATGAATAGTAAGAGAAAGTATTTTCCCCTTCTATTCATTAATGGAAGTTGATATATCAATATATTTTATGTAAATGATATATCATAATTAAATTCATGTCCATAATGTTTTATTGGAGAGTATAATTTCTAGAAAGTCAAAGAAAAAGACAGTGAGCACGTAGGTTGATTGTAACACCCCAAAAATCCAAAGTCGGAATATTTTATTCGATATCATGTATGAAATGCAACACCAAGTGCGTAAAGGAATATAATATACCGATTACTTATAATATATTTAATATTTTAAACAAATTTAATATATTTTATATCTTTTAATGCATGTAACACTGATTTATCTTTTATCAAACACAAGAGCAACTTTCCTCAATTACTTGCATTACACGCAAAACCATGTTTTAGCAAATGACACTATATTATAAAAATATTATTATTTAATATAATAATATTTAACCTAGAAATTAAAATTAGTGGTTATGAATATAATTAAATAACTTATTAAAATATATGTTTTTCACAAAATCAATTAATGGGTAACCAATGAATTAGAAATAAAAATATAAACCAATTGAATATAAAGGAAATATTATTATTTTCACAAAGGTATTTTGTCTTAATAAAATAAATTAATTAAAATTAGTGAATTATATTAATAAAATATTTATATTATACATTCAATGAAATTTTTTTGATAATCATCCAATATATTTGATAGACATAACATAATAATAAACTCAATATTACACATAAAAACCTATATTTTTTCTTAAGGAAATTTCACCATTTGTTTGTGGTGAGCCTTTTTTAAATCCAACTTTTCATAAATTTATGAATATTATATGTAAAAATAAACTTAATCTTTGAAATATAAACATAAAAATTATCTTATGGTAAATTTTGAGTATTTTTCTGTGAAGATTCATTTTTTAATGAATAGTGAAAAATACTGAAATTTAATTCAAAAATGTTTTTTATCTAATTTATTTATAAGATTAAATTATACTTTAATGCGTTTAAAAGTTTAATTAGGTAATATTTATATAATTTAATCCAATTAATGTCATTGTAATCAATTTTCATTTTAAATTCACTATAAAAACTTAGTAAACTTTAGGATGCTTTTACTTTAAAAACCAACATTGTCATCCCATCTATGAGATTAATTTTAATTTAATTTATGAACTTTATATGATTGGAATTTGGAAAAATGGATTAAATATTTATAATTAGTAAAATATATAATATATAATAAGTTTACTGAGTTTTTTACAAGAAATATTTTTGAAAGTAATTAAAATTAATTACAATGATTAAGGTTAAATTAAGCTTAATAAGGGACTAAACCATAACCTTAATGACCAAAAAGAACTATAAACCTATGAAAAATATATAAGTTGGAAATATTTATATCCTATCCTTAATAGGATATACTTTGGGACATTATTTATCTGCTTTAAATAAAAAAATGTGGGCGGTGTTCCTTTCTTTTAAAATATTACAAGAGTGTCACTCCTCCCCCATTCTAAAATGCTCCATTTCTTCCCACTTCCCCACACATCTCAAGACACATAAGTTCGGTAAAAATATGATAAAATATCTCCCAAAAATACTCTCATTCCTCCTTTAATCCTCCCTTTTGGAATAAATCAATCCAATGAATTATTTTGGTGTAAACTAAAATGAGTTACCTGAACTAAGAGGTAAGGTCTTTCCTAAAGCTCTTTAATTTTATTTCCATTCTCTACTCCCTAAATTCTCCTAATTCGATTATAATATAAAAAAATAGTATTATAAATTTAATATAATGATTTTATGTTATGTTTTAGACATGAACTTACACACACATCCATCTAATGGGTAATAAACATATTGTTTATGTGTACAGAGGACTACCACCTCATGAAATGTTGATTGTTCATTTCTACTTTACTGCCTATCATGGTGGCCATTATGATAGAAAATATATTTATATATGTTATATATAATATTTATTATGTATTTATACTTCTTTTATTATTTTAAAACACATATACTTATACTTTCCAGTTTGTTTTAACAATGATAACATCGTTTATGGAAATGTGGACTACCACCCCCTCAAAGCAATGTGATTTGTTCACACTAAAAAATTGAACCTATTAATGGTAATTTTAATAAAAATATATGAAATATATTACATAAATATGGTAATATAATTATAATATACATTTATATAAATATCAGTTAATTTTCATTCTTTTAAAATATGACAAAGAAATGAAGGTAGTGTGCATGCATACATACGAACTACCGTCTCCAGGAATAGTGCATTTCATTTCTTATCTCCAAAAAATATATATTATTATATATACATATATAATGGATATATAAGATATTAAAATCATGTATTACATTCTTAATTTTATGGAACCATGATATATTTATTAATAACAATAGGTAACAAGTTAAAACAAACTCAACAAACTAGGAAAATAACACCTGAAATAGTTAAAATAATGAAAGGTTATTAAAAAATAGGTAATAAGATATCATAAGTGGATAATATATGACATCATAAATATGAATTTTTTTCTATTATGATTTAGTAACATATTTCAAACCACTATACAAAAGGATAAATACCATACAATAAAATGAAGTTTAAGGTAAGGGTTTTCATCTCAATTTACTTTCCATTTAGTCTTATTTTTTTATGCAAAAAATAACTTTTATTTAGTGTATATACTTACTTTTTACGTGTTATATAATATAAATAACTATTCTCATGATATTTTAAGTTTCATTTAATTAATTGGGAATTATTATTAAAATGTTTCAATGTGGTATGGGACACATTGGAATGTTTAAATATTATTTTTACTCAGGAATGTTTTAATGTCAACAACCCTTATGTTAATTATCCTACTATGAGGTTATATTGATAAATAGATATTATTTATGGATATTTGATAAGTCACATTATTTATTTTATATATGATTAATTATTTGGACTGGTTTGAAACTGGTGGCACCTGGTTATTTATAACCCCTCGATGCATCGATAGTCTCATGAGATGAGTCATTTGGCTAGCCTCCTTAGATGGATTTGTACCCTATATTTTTAAACTGTATTTTTAAAGGTATTTAAGGTAAAGGTACCATGTACCTAGGAAAAATGACATCTAATAATAAAATATTTCCCTTATATTAGTTTCAGTTATTATTCATCCATGAGATTTTTCGTTGATATATCTATGGATACATTTCATTTTCAGTTCATTGATTAAATGGAATGTGTTTCAATTTCTTAACTTTCCATATTTATTTGTCCTTATCTAGGTATTTTAATGCCATGTGTTTCTATTTATCATCTTTCTATATTTATTATGAACATCCTTCTCAGTTTTTTGATTACATGGTTTGTGGATTTAGTTATTTATCATTCCATAATTATTACTCTCATTGATTCATTATTTCTTCCTCAATATTTTTTCCTTAGTGAGAATCTAAGCTCATACTTGTTATATTTATTTCCCTAGGAATCCAAGAATCATACTATGAAAGATATGTGGGGATTTAATATATGTATTAGAGTTATCCTCAAATTTATTTATTTAGAAAGAAGAAGCAAAATAGTATGTGGTAATTATTGTAGTCATTTGTAATAAAAGAATCATTTATGTATCTAGTTTACCAAGAATAATAAACTATTTAGTCCTTCAGGGCTTGATTCCTTGTAATCATGCTAATGTAATAAAATAACACACCAACTTTGGGCTTCATGGGTTGGGGTACAATAGTTGGTATCATAAAAATTTTAGTAGCAACATTGGGAACTAGATTTAGGAAAATATATATTTTTGAACATAAACCTATGGTAGAATTTGAGGATAAGTATAGAAGAGCATTATAGAATTTTGGTAAAGTATATATTATGTGGGTCTTCGTGGAAATATATCCATGTATAGGTACTAAAAGTGGATGTGGTTCTGTCCCAAATGTACATAAGAGTAATAACTCTGATAAGGTGTTCCAAGCCTAACATGGGGTAACCTGGTACATGACAATGGGCCTTACTTTGCACCTAGTTTAACACTACCAGGGTATATTCATAGGATAATACATGTTTTCTTTATAAACCATTATTAATGACTTTTAAAATTAATAACATAGTTTAAACCTAAAAAGTTTTATATTTAATATATGGTTTCAGGATTAGAAATATTACAAATGATATTATGGATAAACCTTGGACCATGAAAGTACCTATGTAAAAAAAATGCATGAAGTATTTACATATTAAGTTTGTATTTAAAACAGTAGTTAAAAGACTATTTAATGATTAAATTTCAATGATGTCCATTAGATCTATTTTTGAATTTATATTAATATAGCTTTATAAAAATGAAAACATATATATCGGGTGAAAACCTATCATGTTCAGCAAGGCAGAGGGGCTTGAACCCATGACTGAAAGATCATAAGGGTTTTGTTCCTACCACTGGATAACATGATGTCATGGTTTGTGGGTAATTATGAAAACAATTTTATGAATAAATTTTAATTTTAAACCATTAGTGTTTCTTTTTAGGTTTATAGATTAATATATTAACTATATTAACTTTGGATAATAGTTAGAGACAAATAGTTATCCTTGTCACTATTTTATGGGCCTTACAATCTATTAAATGTTTTAGTGCTGCAAGGATAAAATTTAATTTTTGGATACCCATTTCTTGAGGTAAGGTATGAATTAGAATTTTATAAAAGATAAAACAAAATATGAAATTGTTCTTTTGAAATTGAAATGTATCCAGAAATTATATTTCCTTGTATTCTTAAGTAGTAAAAAAATTACTCACAACTAGGAAAATGATAACAAAATTTGTTGTCCTAATAAAATAATTTTTTGCTAAACCTATAGTCTATTAAATCATCATAGATTTAATGTTTTGAGGCCCTCAACATTCCATTGATCGTTATTTTTTTTAATGAAGACCTCAATCGCCCCTATAAATAATTACGCTTTGCCTCTAAGTACATATCTCTAATTCCCACAGATATTCTCTTACTTAGAGGCCTTTTAATATGTTATTCCATGTGACCCATGAACTTCCCCTTATTTATTTTTTGGATGATTTTTTATGAACCCATATCATGATGTGGGATTTCAAAATTGGAAATATCAGACAATATATCACCTATATTGAGTTTAGATTGTGAGGATGAAATTTAAATAACAGTATTGTATTCAATATTGCTTATGACATGCAACACTAAGCGCAAAAAGGAATATGACATCCTGATGGCTTGTGTTACACACAAGACTGACTTTCACCAAATAACACAATATTATTAAAATATTATTATTTAATATAATAATACTTAACCTATCCATGAAAATTAGTGATAATTAATAGTATTAAAAAACTTATTAAAATATATGGATTACACAAAATAAATTAATGGGTTGCCAATTAATTAGAAATGAAAATATAAACCAATTGAATATAAAGGAAATATTATTATTTTCATAAAGGAATCTTTTCTTAATAAATTAAATTAATTACAATTAGAGAATGATATTAAGGAAATATTTATGGTATATATTCAATCAATTTTTTTATAATCATACCATATATTTGATAGGCATAAGATAAGAATAAAGTCAATATTACATGTAAAAACCTATATTTTTTTATTAAAGCGCATTTACCATATTTTAATGGCTAACCTTTTCTAAATAAGTTTATTGAAACATTTTTTAATATTATATGTCAAAATAAACATAATATTTTAAATAGAAACATAAAAATTATCTTAGGATAAATTTTTATAAATTTTCTGTGAATATTCATTTTTTAATGTATAATGAAAATGCTGAAATTTATTTCGAAATTGTTTCTCATCTTATTTATTTATAAGATTAAATTATAATTTTAGTGTTTTTTAAAGTTTAGTTAGATCATATTTTTATAATTTAACCCAATTAAGGTCATTTTAATAAATTTTACTTTGAAATTGACTATAAAAACTTAGCAAACATTAGGACATTTTTTCTTTAAAAACCTTCATTGTCTTCTCGTCTATAGAATTAATTTTAATTTAATTTTATCCATTTATTTGATTGAAATTTTGAAAAATTGATTCCATATTTGGAAAAAAAATTATAGTATCTAATAATTTCAACTTAGTTTTTTTACCAAAACAATTAGAGAAAGTAATTAAAATTAATTACAATAATTAAGGATAAATTAAGCTTAATAAGGGACTAAACCATAACCTTAAGACCCAAAACGACCTATAAACTTTTCAAAAATACATTGGTCGATCATATTTCTACCATATACTACATTTTATTTACTTTGGATCATTATTGATCTAATTTGAATAAAAAATTTGGGTGGGTTTCTTTCTTCTAAAATATTACATGAGTGTCATTGCCCCTCCGTTATAAAAGTCCTCTTTTCCTCCCACTTCCCCAAACCTCTCAAGACACATAAGTTAAAAAAAATCTAAAAAAATATATCCAAAACATCCCTCACTTCTTTCTTTAAGACTATATTTTGTAATAAATAAATCCATGAAATCTTTTTGGTGAAAACCAAAAGGAGTTACCCGAATTAAGAGCTAACATCTTTCCTAAAGCTCTTTAATTTTATATCCATTATACACTCCCTAAATTACCATTATTACATGATAATATAAAAACACCAGTATCCTATATATACTATGTTTTGTTTATTTTAAGGTTTTTAACTGTACTTACACACACATTCATCAAATGGGTAACGAACATATTGTTTACGTGTACGGCAGACTACTACCACACAAAATGGTGATTGTATATTTCTGTGTTACCACATATCATGGTATCCATTATTATGGAAACTATATTTATATATGTCATATATAATATTTATTATGTCTTTATACTTATTTAATTATTTTAAAACACATAACCTTATACTTTCTATTTTTTTGAACAATGATAACATCGTTTGTGGAAGTGTGGAGTATTTCCCCCTCAAAGGGATGCGATTCATTCACACTAAACATTGAACATATTAAGGATAATTTTAATAAAAATATATGAAATATATTACTTTAATAGGTTAATTTAATTATAATATACATGTATATATATATCATTTACTTTTTTTATTTTAAAATATGACAAAGAAATGAAGGTAGTGTTAATGCGTATGTATGGAATATCGTCTCCATAAACAGTGTAATTAATTTCATTTCTCCAAAAAATATAGATTATTATAGATAAATATTTAATGGATATATATTATATTAAAATCATGTTTTACATTCTTTCTATGATAAAACCATGATATATTTAGTAATAACAAAAAATTACAAGTTAAAATATACTCGATAAACTAGGTAATTAACAATCGAAATAGTTAAAATAATGAGAGGTTGTTAAAAAATGGGTAATAAGATCTTATAAGTTCATTATATAAGATATAATAATTATTAATATAGTTCTTTTATAATTTATTAACATATTATAAACCATTATACCAGAGTATAAATACCACACAACAAAAGTAAGGTTAAGGTAAGGGATTTGGTCTCAATTTACTTTCTATTGAGAATTATTTTTATTTTGAACCAATTCACTTTTATATGGTGTATATACTACCATTTTACATGTTATATCATGAATATAATTATTCTCATGATATTTTATGTTTCATTTTATTCACTATGAATTATGATTTAAATGTTTCAATGTGGTATGGGACACATTAGAATGTTTAAATATTATTTTTCCTTGGGAATGTTTTAATGTCAACAACCCCTATTATTATTTATCCTACTATAAGGTATTATTGATAAATATATATTATTTAGGTATATTTGATAAGGCATGTTATTTATTTTATATATGATCAATGCTTTGGATTGGTACGATACAAGTGGAGCCCAATTATTGATAGCCCCTCGATGCATCGATAGTCTCATGAGAGGAATCATTTGGTTGGTCGCCTTAGATGGGTTTTTACCCTATATGTTGTAAACCATCTTATGAAATGTATTGACAGTAAAGTTACCATGTACCTAGTAAACATGGCATCTAATAATAAATAATTTTCCTCATATTAGTTTCACTTATTATTCATCCATGGGATTTTGCGTCAACATATCCATGGATACATTTCATTTTCAGTTCATTGATTAAATGGAATGTGTTTTAGTTCTGTACCTTTCCATTTGTTTGTTTTTTTATCTAATTATTTGAATGGAATGTGTTTCTAGTTATCATCTTTCCATATTTATTAAGAAGTTTCTTCATATGTTTTTGATTACATGGTATGTGTATTCAGTAGTTTACCATGCCATATTGTTTATTCTCAATGATTCATTATTGCTTCTACTATATTTTCCCCTTTCTGGTTATTTGAGATCACTATTATTATGTTTCATTCCCTAGTAATCCAATAATTGTAATATAAAATATATTCAAGGATTTACATGATGGATTAGAGTTATCCTCAAAGTTATTTATTTAGAAAGAAGATGGAAAAAATTATGTTGTAATTAGTTTAGTCATTTATAATATAAGACTCATTTATGTATCTAGTTTACCAAGACTACTAAACTCTTAAGTCCTTCTAGTATTGATTCCTTGTAATAATTCTAATGTAATAAAATAATGCACCGGCTTTGGGCTTCTGGGGTCAGGTTGCTACAATGATGGAACCAACATGAAACCTTCTTGATTAGAGATATCATGATAAAGATATTACATTATATAGTAAGCATCCATATGATGTATTATTTCATTGCGTCATTAAATTATTTCTCTATGGGTTTCTTGTCATGTTTCTATAGGATAACCTTGGGATATAGGATTTTTCACTTAATGCCACTGAGAAAGAGGCCTAGAGGGTCACTTTCTTAGTGTATCTAGAATCTCATTTAAATAATATATTATTATTTATTATTTAAAAAGGTTGAATAAATATAATTTATGTATGTGGTTTAATAATTATTCATGTTTTCTTTATCACATATATTCTATCACCATTTATTCAAAAGAATATTATGTGAGTGGAATATTTAATAAATATTTATTTTTTATTTAATGAATATAGAATTTATTTATTTATTTATTGGTGAATAATGAAATGATATTTATTTATTAAATAAATAGTAATTATTCAAGGCCTGATAAATATTATAGAGGAACGGAAGATTGTGTTTAATGGTCCGATGATAAATAATATATATTTAATATTCTTTGAATAATTAATATTTAATTTAATTCACTAGTTTAGTGCATTTAAAGAAATAATAATGATAATAATGTTATTATTATTATAGACATGGGTTTATGTAGGGATTACGGAAATAATAATGGATGCATGTGAAATTATTATTTTTTGACCCAAGTGTTATATAAACCCAATTGTTTTATTTTCTTAAATGAGATATTTTTTTATGTAGTGCACAATGTGATCTGGAGGGAATCATCTCAATCTATAGATAGATCCCTCTCCTAGAATGATCACAATAATAGAGATTGATCTTCCTCCACTTTCCACTCTCATGTCAAGAGAGATCAAGGAGAATCCTTTATAATTGATTCTCAGGGCTATAAAAGGTAAATGATATAAGAGATAGGACCCACCGTGCTAGAATCTAGATATTCCTACGATGATATTTGGAGTTGTGTGGAACGTGTGTGTATCACTACTATAGGTAATTAATTCTTGATTCTTTTAATGGAATTATGGTATGACATAGATTCCTTGTCATATCCATAAACAAATAAATAATTTCTCACAAGTTAGTTATCTAAATGATTAAATTAATTATAAATAATATGTGGTGATCCTACACTCCGGTTTCAACATTTATCCATTGTCTATATTATTTGATCCTATTCTATTGATCATGGAATTTATTTTCATTTAAATGTTGGATTAATCATTGATCATGAAAAAAATCGAGTCGATCATGACCTATCTGACACTTCTATTTCACCTGAAACCTAAAATTTGTATCAAAGGTTTCACGTAATTATTTATAATAATTTAAAGATATTCGATATATTTACACATTTGTAATTATTTTTAAATTCCAATTTAATCATTATTTAATACAAATTGTGAAATCTTTTTTCTTACTTTTTTTCTTGTAAGTATAATCAATTTGATTAATTTTATGAATGAAATAAATTTGATGATATCATCTGGAGGTGCTGATGAGTCTTTATTGATAACATAAGAGTACACACCATGTAACCCAGAGGTACACACCATGTACTAGTGTTTAATGCACCATGAATTAATTTGGAATTAATTCAAGTCATGTGCATTTAATATGCACCTTGAATTTAATTATAAACCATGTGTTGACTAGGACATCCTAGCACGCGGTCATCTGGAATACACATCGTATAACCTTAATACATATGTAGTCCCATAGTCACAAATGGGTCGTGTATTCTCTTACATGGCCCACATGACCGTTTTCATGTAACTTGGAGACTACACACTGTGTATCCCATGTACACCACATGTACTCTAATAATTTCCATAGAAAAGTTACATGTTGAGTACTTTATCATGTTCCATGGATAGATAGTGATACAAATACATGTCGTGTATCACTAATATACATACTCTATACTTTTACCAAATTATGAAGAATAGAAAACTTATCTAATATACTATGAAAACCTTATCAACATGTGTTGCATGTGTTAATTAAGTTGATGGTAAAAACCATGTGATGGTTTTTATATTTATATATTTCTAATTAATTTCTATGTAATGTTCAGATCTACATATCATTTATAAGTCATATTACAGTTATTACACTACATGAATTGAAGAATAACATGATATGAAAAAACCATGTGTTTCATATGCTAATTAAGTTTATTGTACACTCCATGAAATTATGTGATAAGCCGTTTATGCCACATATTGAAATATTAAACAGTAGACGAGTATAATACAAGTAGGGTAGTTCAGACGGGTACTCATCGTGTTTTCTCTGGGGTATATTTTTTACATAGTTAATTTTAAATATATTTATTTAATTTGTTTAAAATTATGACGGATGATAATATCAATAAAAATTTAGATGATAATTAATATAAAATAATTGATTAATTAAAGAATATAATCAATTGATTAAATCACGATTTATCATAAATAAGAACGATTAGAATTTAATGCTAAATTTATTAAATGCATAATTTTTTCCATTCATGTGGAAGATCATGATTTTAGACCAAAACATTTTATATAACTTGTTTCATTTAATTTATTATTAAATTAATTTATTGGCATGCATGTCATTTATCAACTCATTATGTAAGGGATTTCATGCCCATGGTTTCATTTATTTAAATCCTTTAACTAATACTTTAGTCCTATCACTTTCATGTGAGTAAAAGACTATGTGATCGATGGGGATACCAAGCTAACAGTGGCAGTTCAAGTTTAGAGTCGAGGTGAATCCAATCCCAAATAGATACATAGGTGGAAAAGTGGGAATATAAAACATGAACCACAAATGGTTCCAAGTTTTTTTTTCACCTAGTTTTATACTTAGCTTGTCATCTTCTAGATAAAATAACCTTTAGTAAATTATCATGATCATACCACTTTATTATTATTTTATTTTTGTGAAGTTTCATGGTTATTTCATTGTGTATGTTTTATCATGATCATGTTAATTAATTAATAAACATTCATACAATATAGAACTAAAATATATTAGACTATGCATAAATATTATCTAATATATGGTTAATCACTTAAGTAAATCCACATAATATTAACAAAAATATAATAAAGATAATAAGTGTAAATTTTTGCATAAAGATAAAATATCTCAACTATAAATATTATGTCAGTATAGCCTTCCATTACATTAGTTAAAATAACCATAGTTAAAATTTCATGAATAGTGAAAGTTGGGGTTCTTTTAATTATTGTTGAATTTTAACTTAGATTTTTGGTTTGACTTAACTTACTTCACATCAAGGGTTAACAACCAATGTAAGACTTGAAGTAACTGAGAGGAAAGGGTTAAATAAATACAATTTAAGGATTTTAGGATTGGTGAGTCTACTCAATAGATCAATGAACTATGAGTTAATGTAGTTAGAATTTGGAATTCCAACCTAAAACCCTTAAAATTGCTTTACTGACCAAACTCAGGGTGATGAGAAGGGGAATATGGAACCTTTACACTAGAATTTCTATGAAATAGTACATTCTAAATCCAATGGTGAGGGATATTATGTTTCGATAAAATAGTGGTTGATTAATAAGAATCATATTTAGTTATTTATCCAAATTTTATCAGATAATGTATGAAAATATTCTAATTTATTTGTAAAAACATTAATAAATATGACTTCAAATATATCATTGTGATCCATACTTGATAAGGATAACCTTCTCACTAGAAAAAATTTCAAATAGTATCAAAGGAACTTAGACTTATCTTGTTCCATAAAGGATATTTTATGTTCTATAAGAACATATTTTAGATACGCCTAGTAATGGGGCTAGTGAGGAAGAGTTGACTCACTATAAAGACACATTTAAATGATTCTACAGATGTTTAATATTTCATGCAATCATATATGACCAATAAGATTTTGAAGCAACATGAGTACAATAATGTGTATAGAATGTTGTCTTACATTTGGGATCTCTATTAAGGAAATGTGAGACAAGAAAGATATAAGATCTATACTTCTCTATTAAAAACCATTCTTGGAGAGTTGGTTCCATTGGGCCTCATGTATTCATGATTACTGGATATACTGAATGCATAGACATCTTAATGGATTAAATTCCTAGATGAGTTGTGCATAGATCTAATAATTTCCTCACTACCCAAGGCCTTATCTAGTTTTATTATTAATTATAACATGTTAAATAATGAGAATATTCTTTCATAACTTCTTACTCTGATTATCCAAATAGATAGGGACATGGTGGGTGAAAAAACCATAGTCCTTGTGGTGAATAATAAAAGGAAGAACAAGTTGAAGGGGCCCAAGAATCATAATAAGTATAAATCCCAAATTACATTCCTTCCTAGAATATAAAGATCTAGAGTTAGGGTAAGGAAAAGGAGGCATTGTATTTTTCATGTGTCAAGAAAGGCCACTTGAAGAGGAACTGCACCAAGAAGGTAGGGGAAGTAAAATGTTTATTTATTATTTAGTGTAATCTTTCAATATCTACTTATAGGGTATTAGTTATGAATTTTAGTGATCAAATATATTTCAAAATGTAGAAACCAAGTATATTATAAAATATTTCTAGAGGAGAGGTGTATTTTAAAGCTACAAATGGTGTGAGGCTAGCTTCTCTATCCATTAGAGACTACCACCTTTAGTTTCCAACAAAAATGATATTGGTTTTAAAAGATTGCTATTATATACTAATAGTTACCAAGAACATAATTGTTTTATCATGCTCAGATACATATGGTTTTTTCAAGTTTGAGAATAAATTTTTTTTGCTTTTATAAAGACAATATATGTTATGGCATAGATAATTTAAATAAAGTTATTTGTATATTAAATTAAAAGAACAATTATTGGAAATAGATATTGAATCAGGTTCACATGAATCATATAACACTCAGCTGTGGAATCACCATCTTAGTCATGTAAGAGGAATGTGTTCGAAAAATATATAATAAGATGGTTATTTAGATTATTCTAAGCTAAAAACACATTAAATATTTCATGATTATTTAAAAAGAAAAATGACCAAAATACCATTTTATTGACAAGGTGAAAGAGCCATATAGCTTCTAGGATTGGTATACATTGATGTGTGTGGACCATTTATAGTAGAATCTTGAGGTGGATATTCTTACTTCATTACTTTTACATATTACTTGAGTAGATATAGATATTTCTACTAAATGAAGTATAAGTCTGAGACCTTTGAGAAATTAAAAGAATTCAAGAATGAAGTAGAGAATCAACTTAGAAATAAGATAAATAATATTTGATCAAATTGAGGTGGTGAATATCTTAAACAATAGTTTATCGACTTTATATAAGATTTTTCATTCTATCTCAACTCCCTCCACCTTACACACCATAGTGTAATGGTTTTAGTAAAAGGAGGAATCATACCTTATTATACATGGTAAGGTCTATAACGAGTCATACAAATCTTCTATAATCTTTTTAGGGATATGTATTATAGACTGTGGAATACACATTAAATCGATTACCAATTAAATTATAAAACGGAATTCTATTTGAGTTATGGTGTGGAAAGAAACATTTTTTGTCACATACATGTGTATGAGGTTGTCAGAAATTTTTTAAGGACTTGTCAAGAAACAAACTAGCACCTCCGGGGGGAAGTGTATATTTATAGGGAATCCTAAGGAAACAAAGGTATACTACCTATACATCCCATCAAACAAGAAAGTGATCATCGCTAGACAAGACATATTTCTCTTTCTTGAAAATGATAGTGGGAACAAGATTGAATTTGATGAATTTGCTACTCAAGATACATAATATTTGGTATGTTAATAGATTCCATAGGTCTCCATGAAAGTAGTTCATGAAAGAAAAGTACTACATAGGATCACTAGAGAGGTAAGAGAACCAAAGAGATTTATTTTTCTTATAAAATTTGGTATATGGATGTAATAAAATTCATTAATTGGAAGCTTTAGGAATATATCTACATGAAATAACTAGAAGGTTCTATGACTCTAGATGATTACAAAAATATTTTTAAGTTAAAAAGATTCATTTATGGATTGAATAAGGCATATAGTTTATAGAGCATTTTATTTGATGAAGCTATAAAATAGTTTGGTTTAATTAATAATGAATGTGATCCATGTGTTTACAATAGGTTTTATGAGAATGTTTTCATTATCTTAGTAGTATATGTTGATAACATATTACTTATTGGAAAGGACATGCATGCCTTGGATTCTATGAATGAATTGTTAAAAAAGTGTTTTTCCGTGAAGGATTTTGGGGAAGTATCCTATATTCTAGGGATCATTATCACTCTTGAGAGATCCAAAAGGATACTTTGACCAAGTTAAAGTACATAAATTGAACAAATACTAAAGTGATTTGGTATGGAAAAATCCAATAGTGGATTAGGTCTAGTGTCACATGGTATGCATATTTCAAGGAAAATGTATCTTCAAATACAATAGAGTAATGATAAAATGAGTAAAATGAAATATGATTCGGTGATATGATCAATCATGTATTTCATGTTATGTACTAGACTTGATGTTGCGTATGAATTGAGCATGGTATAGAGATATCAAGATGATCCATGAGGACAAAATTTATCTTCTATTAGAGATATCCATAATTATATGAGAAATAATATAGATATATTCTTGGTGTATGGTGGAGATGTGGAGCTGGTCATCAGGGTTTATACTAATTATAGTTTAAAAACATGTCAGAATGATCTGAATTCATAGTAATGATATTTTTTCTATCTCAACAGAGGAACTATGATCTAGAATAGTTTAGAGCATCCAGTTTTCATTGATTCGATATTGCAGTCTATGTATATAGTGAGCATCCAGTTTTCATTGATTCTATATTGGAGTCGAAGTATATAGTAGTTTTTGATGTATCCAACTAATCCATTTAGATATGAAACTTTGTCTAAGAGCTTGATTCAGTGCCTAGTAGTAAAGACCCCATCACATTGTATTGTGATAATACTCTAGTAGTGTGTCTTAAAAAAGATTCAAGGTCTCATCAACGAATAAAGAACATATTCTAAAAGAAATGAGGAGAATGAGGATCATTTAAATATTGTGCTAAAGAATATTTCAATGTAGAATTTATATGAAAAGTATAGTAAATGAGAGTTTTAAATGTAGGAAGTATCATTCTTGGGGCCTATTATCACCAGTTAAGGTTTATTTTTGGGCATTTCTAAGAAAAAGGTAATTGAGTAGTGTCCCATAAAAACATCTATAATGGATATATTTATTTTTCTTGTAATTATTAGGTATTATTGAAGATTTATGAGAAACTTATAATTATTTTCAAACCCTCTAACCAAGATAACTCGTAAGAGATTAATGTTTTTATAGAATAATGAATGAAAACATAGATTCAAGTAATTAGAAATGAAGATCATAACTACACCAATCCTCACATTTACCTCAAGTGAGAAAATTTTTATGGTATACAATGATGTTTCAAAGAAGGGATATGGTAGTGTACTAATTCATAATGATAAAATGATAGTCTATGCATAATACAATTTGAACTTTCATGAGAAAAACTGCCCAATGGATGATATGGAGTTGATGTAATTATCTTTTCATTGATGATTTTTTAGAAATTTTTCTATGGGGAGAAGTGTGAAATTTATATGGATCCAAAGAGACTTGAATATATATATTCAAATAGAATGTGATTAATATTAACTAGTGAATATGGTTAGAGTTGATCATGGACTATAAATTCCCAATCTACTATGATCCTAGGTAATAAAATAAAGTGGCAGGTGGTCCAAGTAAAAATGATTTGGAAAACTTGTTAATAATGAGAATTGAGAATGATCTAAAATTGTTAGACTTGAAAAGGATATGAATGGGGATCATAAAGTAATGAACATAATCATTCCTATCTAAAATGTCTTCTCAACCATCCATTCAAGATCATATATATGATTCTTAAAGATATGATGTAGAAATATAGAATAATGTAGAAGCACTAAGAAAATGGAAATCCTAAGAGTTAAAGAACACTATTGGTGGGATAATATAAATAAAGGGATCATGGAATATACATCAAAATTCATCGTATATCAATATGTGAATGATAAAAGGAAAAAGTCCAAAGGGGTGATGCAGCAATTTCTCTTAAATATATAGAAATGGGAAAACATCACAATAGAATTTTTCACTAGTCTACTAAATATATCAAGAGGAAATAATGTTATATGGGTTATGGTGGATTTTATTAAAAATATTGTGAATTTAAATAAAATTTGAGAGGACGTATCACTTGATCAACATGCATGGAAATAAATAAGATAAGTGGCAAGGATACAAGGAGCAGTACTATCGATTATATCTCATGAAGATCTGAGATTTACCACAATGTTCTGTACAAGTGCCAAACATGCTCTAAACATTGAATTGAACTTTATTATGTATTATAACCCCCAAAAGGAAGGCCAATACATGTTTATTATCCATAAACATAAATATATATTGATATCTTGCTAGGTATACTTCAAAGGAGGATGGGATTAACATCTTCCTTTAGTCTAGTTCTTATACAATTATAGTTTCCACTCAATCATACAAATGGATCCATATAAAACCATTTATGGGAAGAGATATTTAACACTTGTGTGCTGGGATGAAGTTGGATAATGAAAGTTATTGGGTATAGAAATGGTTAATAAAATCACAGAAAATGTCAAGACCATTAAATATCACATAAGGGGTGCTCAAAGTTGATAGAAGATCTATGATGATAATTGTCGATGATATTTGAAGTTTTAGGTTGGAGATAAAGTGGTCCTGTGAATATTAACATGGAGGAGAGTTAGGATATTTGGGAAAAAGGGAATGAGAAGTCCCTGTTACATCATCCCCTTTGAGACTCTCTATCACATTAAAGTTTTGGCCTATTGACTAGCACTCCCACTGACCCTTTCTCAGGTACATGACATGTTCCACATATCCCTCTTGAGGAAGTACATACCAGATCTCTAACATGTATTAATTTCAAAGGTAGTACAGTTCAAAATGAACTCTCTTGTGAATAGTAGTTAGTGAAGATATTGGACCATAGATATAAAGTTCTATGCAATAATACAACTAAACTAGTATAAGTATTAAAGTGAAACCATAAGTATGAGGAGGTGACATGGGAACCATAAGAATCCATGAAGTATAAGTTCCATCACATGTTCTTAAATTAGTATGCAAAATAAAATTTCAAGGGAAAATTTTCCTAAGGGGGGGTTGTAACAGCCCATAATCTTATCGATGGAATATCCCTTTTGAATATATGTTTGTTTCATGTTTAGTAATATAGTATTATATAATATATATGTGCCACATCCTAAAAAGTACATTTTATTATATTAATTAAAACCTTACATTTGTATAATTAATATTTCCATAAGAATTAAAATTATTAAAATGGGACAAAAAATATAAAATAAGATAAAAATAAGAAAATTTGGATCTTCTCGGTCCCCCATAAATATCACACTCACGAACAACACTTTAGAAATGAAATAGAGTATTAGTAATGAAATATTCATTTTAATAATGGAAATATATCTATATAACTTTGAGAGAAAATATATGTTAATGAATAATGAATTAAATATGAGGTATTTATATAATTGAAATAACCCATATAACCATTACAAATCTAATTATTGGAATAGTAATATAACCTTTAGAAAAGTAATTTAACCATTAGGAATAGTAACCTCGACATTATAATAGTAAAATCACCAATGTAAATGCAAAATAAAATTTAGGAATCTTTTCAAATGATAATATGACATATTTATTTCATGATAAAATTAAATAAACCTTTTTAATGATTAAATAAGTGTTTATATATTTTTGAAAACATATATATATTTTTTATTTTTATAAAGAATATAATAATTTAAAATAAATTTTATTTTTATGAAGTGGATTAATAAATAAATATTAATTTGTATTATAATGATAATATATGTTTATGAGACCACAAGTAACATTTCAAAATGTTGAAAAATTAATCATAATATTTAAATTGATATTTTTCAAATAAATGAGGATTTCATTTAAAAATTAAATTTATAATATATATATAATTATTTTCATAATATGGATTTAATTAATTAATCTACAAATCTAAAAAGTTTTAGGGTTAATTTTTTTTAATAGATGAAATTTTGGAAAATAGTGAAATACTATAAAATTTAGAATTTAACATTATAAGATAAATACATGAAATTTTGAGTCATGGTTGATGTAAGGACCCACTAGTTTGAACTAAAATTCATCATTTACAATATATAGTCACTGTAATTAACACTATTGGTATTTTTTATCCAAAATAATAAACTAAAGAATATAATATTCAGAAACTCCCCTCTTCTCTCTTTATAAATACCACCCATTGTCCTCGCAACATCTAAACCTTTAAGATTTAAAAATTTATACACAAAAAACTTTAAAATAGTCTATACAATGTCTTAGTGCTTATTTTATCATCCAATTACCATTTCATAGAGCTTTAGGGGTATCATAAAAGGATGGAACCAAAGTAAAAGGTAAAATTAACAACTGAGCTATTTCAATTTTATTATTCTACAACCACCCCCATATGTTATCCATACACCTAAAAATGGTAACATTAGTACATTAAATATACTAATGTGTTATTATGGTATAATATCAATCCTATACCCTCGCATAAATTTATACTTAAGTGAAAGCGTCGGTCAAAATATGGTTGGTCTGCCACCTCTATGAACATTAGACTTAATTTTTCTCCACTCCATTCAAGGATGGTTACAAAGAAAATATTATGATTAAATATGATTATAATAAGTATTTTATAACTTATTTCAAGTTATTTAATGTTTTACTAATCATTTAATTAAATAAAATGTATCTCTTTCATGATGGTCAGTAAAATAACCTAAATTAACTAACCATATAACATTAACTTTTTTACTAAAAGAATAACCCCTATATCAGAACACATATGGGTATTTGGGACCATTTAATATTTAAAAGTATATAAATACCATTTCATTTCATTTCTTGATTTTTAGTCTAATTTTACAATAAATTTAATATTTTTCAACAAGTGATCTGACTGTGGAATTATGAAATGAACGCCCTCTGAACAATAAAATTAGTCTTTATATCTCAATGAAATGGTTGTAAATGAACATAATATAATTACAATAAATAATATATATATATATATAATGTTCTAAATTAATTAATTAAATAATTTTATTTAACTATTCAGGGCATTAAGTTCAAGTGCAAAATGATTCTAGAACATAAGGTAAGGGATCTCTTTGAACAACCCTTTTTCTTTTGGTTATAAATTATCTCACTCAAAATCACCTTCTATATCTATTTTATTTGATGTAATTTTTATAAATTCTATATATATTTCTCTAAAATATATACTTGTAATATAATCTTTTCTTTTTATAGGTTAATACATTCCTTCAGTTCATTTCTAAAATTCCTTCTCTAAAATAAAACTCGATTGAGGGTAAATTTTCAATCCCTTAATTATTTTATATAGAACTCATTTAAATTACTTATTAAAAATTTAAAATTTCATTAAATAAAGAAATACTTTAGGTATAATCTTTCTCTTTTACCTCTATTTTTCAAAAAAACATACTTAAACTTTCTCTAAAAGTTGTTAACTGATCCCTTAAAACACCATTTTGAATGTTCATTTATATACCCAATTCTATACGCTTTATCGTGATGTTTGTTTTTTTAATGAATAGAATATTTTGATACCTATCATTATGTACTTAGATATGAACATCCAAAATATTTAATTCCTTCTTCTCTTTGTAATAATTATAAAATTTACTTTAATTATGATATGAGAAAAGATTAACTAACCCATTTCTTTCCATGGATAATTATTATGTTTATCCCATATTATAAAATTCTTGTTTTGGCACACATAAGCATGGAAATTTTATAATGGGTTCACATAGATGTCACTCCAATTAATTGGGTAATATTTTTTCTTATGATATGGTAATTATGTGATTATTGAGTAAACTTAATCCACAATGGGACTTTTTCCACCGTGTGATATTGTCTTGATAGTTAGTCATGACTTGCGTCTATGTCATGTTTCATGATTCTGTCACTTTCCTTTTTTTTTCATGATCTTATAATACCATGTCATTTATTACATGCTCCTGTGTGATTATTCATGAGCCTTCTCTTTTATGATATCATGTTATATAATTTGAATCACAAGTTATTCTTCATTATCCAATTAATTACCTTATTGGTATTTATATCTCACCCATTTTTTCTATTCCATGGGTTATCCTATAATTTGTTAGGAGAAAAAATGGATTTATGAGGTAAATATAGAGAATAAAACAATGATTTTGGGTATCAGTTTCGTTTTTATTTATTATGAACCTAGTATTCTGAAGAAACTAGGCCTCTAGATATTTAGGTTGTGTTTATTGTATTTTTATGTTTGAAACCATTTAATGATATGTGTAAAATACTTAGATCACTATAAATAAGTCCAATTTTTCATTCCTCTTATCACTTAGCTATTTAGGTTAACAATTATGTCAATCATATTAGATATGAATCTTTGACATTTGAGCTGAAAACTCTTACCAAAATCCATCATATAGATCATACTAACTCTATTCCTTTGGTATAATAACATTTATTGTTTCCCAACAAAGTGTGACCTGAAGAACATAGTGTTATTTGATTACCTAACTCTTAAGATTATCAATTTTCACAACACCTTACACAAGATAATTCAAGAACACCTCTATTGGTAGAACTAAAAGGTTTCATTGAAGGATTTCATAGGGATTACTAATATCCTAAACTGAATAGAAGAATAATAACAAAACATCATTAAGCCTAGATTTTATCTATACATTTTTAATGAATATAAATGAATAAAAATAATGGAATATCATAAAATATTCTATCCAAAATTTTGAAGCTTTACACAATCATTTTATTGAAACCACTGAGAATAAAATGAAAGAATTCTTCCTTCAGAGGTATCCATGGATCATTTATATCACCCAATGCTCATTTGGGACCTCACTCGACATCATAGTCTTCAAGAACCTTGTATAAAGGTGAGAGAGAAATGAGTTCTAAATAGACTATCGACTTGAGAAATTTCTATTATAGAGATAAATTGAAACATATTAGAATTAATCATATATATATATATATATATATTCAAATAACCTTTTCTGAACTCAGGAATTTGTATATATTGATGAGGAATTTCTCAAACTCTAAAATGTTTCAAATATTGATAACATCTAGATCCATCCTCCATTGATCCATTTAATAATTAAAAGTGCATGAATGATGTTAAAACATTTTATTATAAATATCTATGATGATTTAACCAGTTATGATAGTTAGATCGGATGATGGAAGTTGAACCAACATTTTTCTTATAATAGGATAATTTCAATGAAAATCACTACATTGTGGTGATACTCACCATGTCAGGGTGTATCTAAAGGTATTACATAAAATGGTCTAAAAAAATTTCATTATAGATACTTTAGTGAAAATATTCATAAATAACCTACTAAAAATAAAGACATTTAGACTTAATGAATTTTAACCTTATATCACATTATATATAAGAATTCATTGGATTTTATCCAAAACATCATTTGGATATTTCCAAAACACACTTTGGAAAAGTTATCGTAAATTCACCTTGTATGAAATTATATGAAATAACTTATTAATATTCATTAATAACTACCTTAATATATCCTCCTAAACACTTTTAGGGTAGCTATAAAAGTTTCTTAAACTTGATCCTCATTTTCATGACCACAACATGTGACCCCAAAGACCTTTGTATCATTGGAAACAATTGGGAATTCCTAAATCCATAAATTTATGCAAATATAAGCCTATAGAACAGATTCAATGAAACTCAATATATAAAGTGATCTTTCATGATCTCTATCAAGCACATATATTTACATACCATTCCCATCAGCTACATTATATAAAATTATTTATAAATATATAATCATTTTATCCAAGATATCAAGTGGCCATGGGGAATAGATTATATAACTCCCATATAGACAAATTTATATTCTTTATTATCCATTTATATACTAGCCAGGTCAATGAATATATCACATGTAATTCATAAAATAATATGAGAACATCACATTCTGATCATCCAAATAGATAAGAATATCATAGTTACTTTATCTAGGTATGAACATACACTTTCTCAATATATCTCAATCAAGGTCCTAGATTTCATTCTCACCATACCAGAGGAAAATATCATCTTGGTTAATCTCCAACCAAAAAAATGAATAGAAGCATACCCAACCACCTATGGATTAGCTAACCCTCAAGGATTAAATAATAAATATATCAAAGTATAAAGTTTTGGATTCTAGGTATTTCTCCAAACTCGGGTATGTTGATTTAAAATTAACATATACCTATAGTATACCAAATAAATAGTGTATAACACTCCATGGGGTATATAATTCATGATTAATTTAGGGTAAAAAACATGTTTTATGCCTTATGAACTTATTCTATATCTCAATACAAGAGTCCTACTCATTCAAACCTTAGCACTTCATCAAAAACTATAATACTCTATAATAAAAATTGATTAGGGACAATTCAAAGTCATGTTTTAAGTTTTTAATTATCATTTCACTTCACAATATATATATATATATATATATTAATATGTATGTGTGTGTAGATATATCCAATGTGAAAGAGTGATAAAGTGACAATTGCCTTCTATATAACAATGATACATTTTACATTCTTAAACTCATATAATAATACTTAACAAAACCATACATTAGTGTATTTATAATAATATCCTATAAGATGTACTAATATATCATCCATATTTTTGTAGCACTTTTAGGTCCTGTTGACCGAGATCACTGAGAACTATTTGAAACACTCCTTCCTTCAAAGTTATCCATATATCATGGGAATCACTCAACACTCGAGTAGGATGTCTATCAATACCATATTATTTTAGAACCCTATTTAATGTGGGGAAGGAAGAAGGTCAATGAAAGAATAAAATTTAGGATCTTCTTTTATGAGTCTCAATATAAAAACCCAGGATTCAAATACATGGATATTAGATCATTTTAAATGAATATTCATAACATTACAAAATTACATGCCTGAGAACTGTAATAGTTTTTTTTTCTTTGGAAAATTGGAAACATAATATTCTAACTTGGTGAAAGATATTAAACATATCCTTCAAAGATATTCTTCTTTAATAATCCTACTTAAAACCTTTCTCCATAACCTGGGGAAAAGAAACATAAGAAAGGGGTGAGATCAGATTCTTAGTAAGGCTAAACAGAGTAGATATATAACCATAACGTGGGAATAATAGTGTGATTACATGATCATAACATTAGAATATTGTGACTTGTATATCAAATATCATAATCAATAGTCATGGAATAAATATTGAATGTTCATAAGACATGAATCATAAGGGAATAAAGAGAATAATACATAAGAGCATAACATAGGAATAAGGCATGGAATTTTTGCATACACATAAGTATAGAAAATCCTATGTCAATGATATCTACCAATACCCTCATAACATATTTAGATTGGGATAATCAGTAATGTACCTTATTCGGGCTTGTGATGAATTCATATGTACCATTTTTTTGGAATTTGGATGCACTCCCACGTACCCTCTTATTATGGGCTCAGGATTCCCTCCCGTATAACCCCTTATTATGGGCTTGAGATGACTTCCCATAAACCCTACTTTTATGGGTTGGGGATTCCTTCATATTTACCCTCTTATTATGGTATTTGAGATCCCTCCTGTATACCCTCTTGTTATGAACTTGGGATGGCCTCCCATGCACCCTTTGAACTTATAGAACATTTAACATTAACCAATGAATTGGAGAGAGATATAGGTCTCATCCATCACATAATGAAATTATAAATGAATGTGCACCAAGATAATAAAACATCCATCATATCAATAACCATAGAAAGATATGGGTTCCATAAAAATCATATCATAACCAATGAAATGAAATGGGTATTATAAACACTTCATCCTATCAGAACTTATAGAAAATAAATAGGCTTCATAATCATTACATCATAGAATAACCCATGAAAAGAAGTGGGTTTCATAAGAATTTTATCACGGTATAACATGTGGAAGAGAATCTAGTTTCATAAGAAACTTTTCATCATAAACATAAACCATTCAAAAAAAATAATATTAATGGTGTCCTTGGATCATATCACTAATAAATCATAAACACTATCAAAGGGTTTCATATTAGTTGGAAAATAATTTTTAAAGGATAATTTATAAAATTTCATTAGGAAAGTATAATTTCTACTTAAAAAAATCTTTTCAAAACATAAAACATTTTAAAAAACTTTAACCTTTAAAACATATAAAAAATGCTTTGAAAATCATTTAAATCACTTTTTCAACAGAAAACCTTTTTGAAAACCTTTTTCTTTGAAACCAACTTTAAAAAAATAAATTTCTAGAATATTAGGGAAA
This sequence comes from Viscum album, assembly GCA_963277665.1. Taxonomy (NCBI): domain Eukaryota; kingdom Viridiplantae; phylum Streptophyta; class Magnoliopsida; order Santalales; family Viscaceae; genus Viscum; species Viscum album. Next base: position 829,121,115 of record OY728159.1, on the reverse strand, counting down.
AAAATTATAAAAAAATAAACTTTTAAGCATTCAAATGAATATTCAAAGAAGTTATGGTCATGATGGTTGATAAATTTGTACATGCTGAACATTCTTTTTCCATTGTAAAATGTTTAGAAAAGTGCCTCGATCAGAAAATGAAAAGAGGATTCATTTTTCAGAACCAATTTTTAAATAATTTAAAACATGTTTAAAAATGTATTTAAAAGATAATAGTATAATATTATAAAATTTTTAAAACATTTTTAGAAATTTTCTTTTAAATGGAAATAGATTTTCGACTTAAAAGAGAAATAAAGTAGGATTTTCTTACAAAAATCATAATTAACTTAAGTACCAAAGGGTTTAAAATGGTTATAGTACTTGAATATATCACTAATAAACATAGTATAATAATATTAATTATAATTATTGAGATATTTATCATGATATTTCATCAATGGAAGCATAATCATAAACAATCCAAATAAAATGATGAGATTGTAGCAATAAACTCCTACCACTTGCGTAACATTGAATCATAATCCCCATGAAATAATAACATTACATAAAACATATAACATGATGAAAATAAGGATAATAATTATATAACATGTAAAAGGGTAATTATATACACCTTGTAAAAGAATATAGGTGCATAACATAACATGTGTATCAAAGAATGCAAATTGTGACAAAAATACTTTACCGATTTGGAATCTTTTGAACCATAAACCCCATAAAAGAGAGATCCTAAAATGGATACGTAAATACCAATAATTTTATTTATAGGATTCATAAAATACATTCATGGGTATTAAATTCACCATATATATCATTAAATATGTAATATGGCATGTATCTCACAGATATAAAATGTTAGATGAAATTCCCTTACTACTTGAGTAACATATGAATCATGAGATCTATGAAAGAATAACATTAATTGAAAATTTTAATATCATTAAATAAATAAAATTAATGATATAACATGTCATAGGTCACATAACAAGAATAATAGGTCAATATATCATATATCTCACAGAAATAAAAGTGAGATGAGAAAACTCTTACCTTAAGTCTTAAATTTCTTTGTACACGTTCAAACCTCATATAAAATAACTATAAGTTTATTATACATATTAAAAATAACTATATTATTATATATAATACCATATATGATTTTATTATGACTTTTTATTACCCATTTATTAATAATTTCATGTTATAGTCACATTTCAGGTAATAACCGCTTTGTATTTCATATATGTTTTGACTTGTTATTCATAGTCCTATTACTTAGATAATTATATCCTAATTTAAATAATTTAAAACATGATGTAAATATAATATATATTCAGTTTATATTTATTTATAATAATCTATAAAATATAGAAATTGAAAATGAAAAACACTATTCATGGAGACTGTATGTTGCATGTACGCATAAACGTTGTTACCATTTTCTTGACATATTGAAAGATAAAAATTAAATGATATATATATATATATATATTAATTATAGTAGTATTATTATTTAATATATAACACATAATTTTATTAAAACCATCCTTAATACTTTCCATGTAAAGGGTAAATGAATCGCATCACTCTGAGGAGGCTGAAGTCCAAACATCCACAAATGATATTATCGTATTGTCACAAAATAGAAAGAAAAAAGGTATGTTTTATATAATAATTTTATAATAATAAATAAATAATATCATATCATATATATTTTATAAAAATATCAAATTCATCATTATTCCCAACCTTTAAAGGTGGTAATGGAAGAATGAATGATATCGGTTTGTGAGGTGGTAGTCTACCATACACATAAACGATGATTGTGTATCCATTTTGACGGATGTGTGTGTGAGTTTAGGTAATAACCTTAACATAAAGACATATCTGTATGTTTATGATACTAATTTTATTATATAATAATGGAATAAGAAAATTTTAATGGGTATAGAATGAAATAAAACAAAAGTTCTTGTTGAAGGATGTCACTCTTCTTTGGGTAATTCCTTTTAGGTTGTACCAAATGACTAACTTGGTTGTATTTATAAATAAAAGTGAGGATTATAGGATGATATTAAGGAAGTTAGGAGATTATTTTGGTAGGTTTTTTATGATAAAAAAGGTTTTATAGTTCTGAATAATTGAGGGGGTGAATCCTCTTTTATAGTGGAGGAAGAGTGACATTCTTATAAATATAAAAAGGTAAACACTATTGGGAGGCCTCCCATACATAATTTGACTCCAATAATAGACAATTTTCAATAAAATAGAGGATATGGTATAAATATTTCTATTAAATTTATTTTTTACATTTTTATAGGTTATTTTTCTCTTTCAGTTAAATATTAACCATTAAGTAAACTCGTTTTTAAATTAATCGTTTAAATTAACTTTAATTACTTTCAATAATATTTTAGTTCAAAAAAATTAAACATAATAGAAATTATAAATTATTATTACTAAAAATATGTAATATATTTTTACAAATTATAAACACATAATTGGTAGAAATTAATTTATAATTAATCTCATAGACGGGACAAGAAAATGAGTTCTTAAAATGAAAATGTTCAAATGTTTGAAATGTTTTTATATCCAATTTCAATGTGAAAATTATTAAAATTTCCTAAATTGTATTAATATATGTATAATTAATCTAAATATAAATTAAAATTAATTTAATATATACATTAAATATATAAATAAATTAGAGAAAAGTGCAATTTTCAATGAAAATTTTGTGTTTTTTACTATTCATCGAAAAAGTAAACTTCTCAGAAAAGTACCAAAAATTCACCCAAGGTAATTTTTTATATTAAAATTTTAAAAATGAAGTATATTTTTTAAAATAAAATTTATATTTAAAATATATTCTTCATTAAAAGGCGGTAAAATTACCTTTTAGAAAAAGTATATATCTTTATACGTGAATTTTGATTTATTCTTATCTCTTATACAGAAAACACATAAGAATAATGTTAAATATTTGAATAAATAATATATATATATATATATATTTCATTGAAACCATTTATAAAAATTGGTTTAATTAATTAATTGATGTAAAATGTGTTTAATTGCATAAATATAGTTTTCTAGCAAAATATTTCCTATATTTTCAGAAGGATTTATTTTCGTTTATAGTTAGTTTGTCACCAAATAAGTCTTATTATATACATGTGTAAACCATATTTTAATAATTTAATTAGTATTATTCATAACCACCATTCCAAAGGCTAAGTGAAAAATATAATAATATTTTAATAATATTATTAATAGAATGTTGTAGTTTGGTGAAACTAGGTCTTGCATGTAACACAATATATAGAAGGAACTCAGAATTATTTGTAACAAAATCCAAAAATAGTTTTTTGTGTATCAAAATTTAATCTAAGTGTTATATGTAGCAGAATATTAACATGGTGTTACATACAATGAAAACCAAACATAGTGCTTTCATATAACACAAGTTTCATTTAGTTTTGCGTGAAATGAAAAATATAAAAAAGTATAAATTAATTTAAAAAAATCACAAAATATTTTGGTGTTAAATTCCACCCCCATTAAAATGAGTTCCCCCCTCAACATTCATTTGGGTAATCAAAGGTTTAATACATGAAATTTAATTTCATAGAGACCTGTATTGTAAAAAAAATGTATTCTAAAACATCATTTAAAACAAAGTTGGAAATATAATAGTTACCCATAGTAACTCATAAATAAGTTTCCATGTAGGAGAAAATATGTGGGAATTAACGATTAAACATGGAAGAAAATTTTAAATAATTATAGAGAGTGATAAAGATCACTGATCAGAAGAAAGTGAATGGAAAATTGGAAGTTAACGTCCTCAAAACCATAAATATGTGATGATTTATAAGACCATAGGTTCAATAGAAATAAAGTTATTAGGATAAATTTTCCTCAATATATTTTTCCTAGATATGAGGAATTATTTTATTATCTAAAAACATTAGGATTTATACTTAAATTATTTCATTCCTTTTCATATTTATAATCACACCCTTTGGTTGATCCTTACTTGATTTCTACTCCATATCTTAATCCAAGAAATAATGGTTAATTTTTCATTCTTGAAGCACTAACAGATCATTAGAATGATAATTAATTTTATCTATCTTTAGTTAACTTCATAGAAAAATTGTTAGTAAAGTTTATCCAAAATAAATAAATACACATTTGGAGAGATAATAAATTTATCTCTAAGACCTCACCTGAATTTTAACTTAAACCATTCTACAAATGGTTAACGTTATACCCCTTATAAAATATTAAATTATAAAACATTAGAAATAAGGCCACTAAATTTCTCAAAAATAGATTAGCATTGATCCCCCATATATCAAAAATTACCTCTTAGTTGTCGCATACCAATCATGTGAATACCTTCATCATGTTTTCTCTTGAAACATGTAATTAACAAGAATTACCATAAAATATTATTGAAACATGAACGTTTTATTATTCAAAAGAACATTGGATATATTCCTTAAATCCAATAATTTCATAATATCCATCAATGATAGAATAACCGACTCTTTAAACAAATCCTTTTTCTGTTTTGATGTCATCAATACAATACAATTTAATTTATACATGTCAATAATCTCTTTATCAATACTAAATATATATTTCTAATCATTTAGTGTGTATTAAAGGGGTACTTCCCCAAAATAACTTGTTTTCTATAAAATATAAACTTTCCATTAAATCACTTTTCTTGGTCTTTAGTACCATTAAAAATATTCTTTCAAATACTTAATGAAAAAAATATAATGAACAATCCTTATATATTTCATAAATATTGATTCCAAATACATAAAAAGTTCAATTATTCAAATTCATCATTAATCCATTAAAAAGGATACCTCATATTATTACTTAATACCTATCTCCTTTCACATTTCAATTTTAGGATCATCATTAGCAGCAATATAAGCAATAATCATACCACATATCTAATTCTCTTCATGATATTTCAACTTATGACATCAATTTACATAATTTCTATTATTTCGAAATTTAAAGTATTCAACCGTTAATGATGTCTTAGGGAGGCCAATATTTCCATCCATTGAATTAACCAAAATCATTATTTTCCCATATCATTTACTTGATTTTTTTCTTTCTATTCCAAAATAAAAACATCTCTCTGGTCCTCTAAGATAATCAATTGGGTGATTCTTTCTATATTCTTGACATAAAGGAACCTAAATATCCATTCCTCTATGGTCTTCATTACCTGAACTCTCAGAAAACACTTTCCTTTTATTCTTTGCTAAGTATGAGATTTTGTTAAGGTAAATAGTTTTAATCATTTTCTATGAAAAATGATTAGGCATGATCACAATGTCTTTTACTCTAGTCATCATCCTATTTGATATCACATCAAGAGAAATTTCCTTCACATTCAATTTTAACCTAATTTTTTCTAGTTCCTTCCATTTACTAAAACTAGAAATCATAGTGTGAGAAACACTTTTCATAATGTAAAACCACATAATCATGAAAAATAACTTATAAGATGTATAAATTATGACACCTTCATTACTCTATGAAACCTTAGTTTCATTCTGGGTCATTCATAGTAATATTATATTTAAATCCAATATGATAGTTCGTAAAGAGTGGTGTTAATTTCTAAATAATATCCTATGAGAGTTTTAACCAAGTGTATAACAAGGACCATTTCTATACACTATCTCCTGATAAAGTTTAGATCAATATGGTGTTTCTAGGTTTTTAACCTTATATATATATTTTCTAGATCCACATAAACTTTTAGTATATAGAAAGGGATTTGATTTCTTGGAAACCACTCTCTCAATAATTAACTAAAATTCCAGGACATTTTCAAAAACTTTAACTCATCCTTAGACTTATCTTTAGATACATCCCTAGACATATCCTTATAAATATCCCTAGGGTTATCACTAATTTTTTCTCATCATATCTTCCAAAGGTTGACTAAACATTTCCTTTGATACCAACTATAGTGATCCAGGCTTAACAAATATGGATATTACATCATTTTAGATGAATATTCTTCAAATTAAAAAAGTAAATGTTCAAGGACAATAATAGTTTACTTTCTTTGGAAACATGGAAACATAATCTTCTAACTTGGTGGAAGATCTTCAATATCTCCCTTAAATATATTCCCCTTTAGTAATCCTACTTAAAACCTTTCTTCATAACCTGTAGAAGGGAAACATAATAAAGGGGTGATCTCAAATGATAAGTAGGGGAAAACAAGGGAGATTTGTAATCACAACATGAGAATAAGGGAATGAGAACACGACCATAACATTATAAGAACATACACTAAATATCAAATATCATAATCAAGAGTCATGGCCTAAATATTAGAATATCATAAAGCATGAAACATAAAGAAATCAAGATCACAATTTAAGAGGTTATAACATAGTAATATGACATGGAATTTTAGAATACACATAACCAAAGAATTTCCTATTTCAATGATACCTATCAGGACCCTCATAACATGTTAGGATTGGGAAAATCAACTGTGTACCTTCTTTATACATAGGATGACCTCTCATGTACTGTCTTGTTTGGGGCTTGGGATTCCCTCCCATGTACCCTCTTTTTATGGGATTGATATTTCCTCCCATGTTCCCTCTTTTTATAGGCATGGGGTGCCCTCCCATATGCCCTATTTTTATGAAATTTGGATTCCATCTCATATACCTTCTTGTTACGTTATTGGGATTCCCTCTCGTATAACCTCTTGTTATGGGCTTTGGATTCCTCCCATATACCCGTTGACCACATAGAACATTTACCATTAGTACTGAATGGATATATAGGTCCAACCCATTACATAATGAAATCATACATATGTGTTCCACAATATAATAAAACATTATTCATATCATGAACTATAAAAATAAATGGGTTTCATAGACATCATATCATAACACATAAAATAAAATTGATATTATAAATAATTCATCCTATAATAACCTTTTCAAAAGATATGGGCTTTGAAATTATTTCATCATTGAATAATGCATGAAAAAGAAGTGGATTTTATAAGCATTTTATCGTGGTATAACCCATGGAAGAGAAACTTTTTTCAAAAGAAACGTTTCATTATAAACATAAGCCATTCAAATAAATAATAAGAATGTTGTCCTTGGATAATATCCCCAATAAAACATAAACTATATAAAATGATTTAATCTTATATGGAAAAAAATTTAAAGGACCATTTAAAACATTTCTTTAGGAAAGTATCCTTTATTCTAAAAAATTATTTTAAAAAAATAAAATATTTTGAAAATTATTATCCTTGAAAACTTATAATCTAATATTTAAAAATCATTTAAAACACATCATGAGCACAAAAGCTTTTTAAAAATCTTTTTATTTAAGAAGTGCTTTAAAATGAAAAATATCCGGAATATTGAGAAAAAATTTCTTACAAAAATTAATCTTGTAAACATGAAAAATAAACTTCACAAAAGTGACAATGATGATAGTGGATGAATCTGTTTCTTAACATTCCTTTTTCTCCATAAAAAGTTTAGAAAAGTTCCTTGATTAGAAAATGACAAGAAGATTAAATTTTAAAAAACATTTTTTTAAAAGGGTAAAACATGGGTAAAATGTATTTTTAAGATCATATAATAACATTAGATCATTTTTTAAAATGTATTTAGAATATATGGTTTTTGAATGAAAACAAATTTCCAACTGAAACGAGAAATAAATTCAGATTTGCATAAAAATATTTTCTTAATTATAATAAGTAAAAAAGAGTGTAAATTGGTAATATTGCATGAAATTATCATTAAACCCATATAATAAGAAACTTAATGAGAATTATTTAGATATGGATCATAATTTTTCATTATTGAAAGCATAATCATAAACAATCCTGATAAATGATGAGACTATAATAATAAAATATTACTACTTTGGTAACATTGAATCATAATACCCATGAAATAATAGAATTAAATGAAGAATAGAATATCATAAAAATAATTATACTCGTTATATAATATGTAAAAGTGAAATTATATACACAATTTAAAATAATATAGGTTCATAACATAATGTGTGTCTCAAAGAAGGAAAATTGAGACAAAAATACATTACAGATTTGGTAACTTTTGAATGATAAAACCCATGAAAGAGATATCCTAAAATGGATACATAAATAGAAATAATTTTATTTATATGAATAATAAAATGAATTTATTATAATTATATATACTATATATAATAATTGAGTGGTGAATAAGGCATGTATCTCACATATATAAAAAGTGAGATGAAATTTCCTTACTACTTGAGTAACTTTTGAATCGTGAAGTACATGAAATAATGAAACTAATTGAGAGTATTAATATCATTAAATAAATTAAATTCATGATATAACATTTCATAGCTTAATGTATACATTACAAAACAAGAATAAGTGGTCAATAGAGCATATATCTCACAGAAATAAAAGGGAGACGAGAAAACTCATACCTTAAGTCTTGAATTTCTTCGTACACATTCAAACATCATATATAATAAATATAATTTTATTATAAATATTATAAATAACCATATTATTATATATCATACCATTTATTATTTTATTATGAATTTTTATTACTTTTTTATTAACAATTTCTTGTTAAAGTTACATTTCGGGAAATAACATTTTAGTTTTTCATACATTTTTTGACTTGTTATTCTTGGTACTCTTACTTGGATCATGATTCAATTATTTAAAAAATGTAAAATATGATATGAATATCATATATATTCATTATATATGTATTTATAATAATCTACAAAATATAGAAATAGAAAATGAAATACACCATTCATGAAGACAGTAGGTCGTACGTACGCATGAATGTCATTTCCAGTTTCTTATTGTATTGAAATAAGAAAGAAATGATACATATATATATATATTATAATTATAGTATAATAATTATTTCATATATAAAACATATGTTTATTCAACACATTCTTAATATTTTCCATGTAAATCGTGAACGAATCACATGGCTTTAAGGAGGTTGTAATCCACACGTCCACAAATGATGTTATCGTATTTTCACAAAATGGAAAGAATGAAATTATTTTTTATAAATTAATTAAATGGTAATAAATATATAATATATATCATATAAAAACATTAATTACATAATTATTCTCTACCTTTAAATGTTTCAATGGAAGAACAAACGAAATCGGTTTGTGATGCGGTAGTTCATCGCACACATGAACGATGACTGTGTTTCACATTTGATGGATTTTTGTGTGAATGTAGGTAATACCCTTAACATAATAAAATATTGGTATATTTAGTATATTTGTGTTATTATATAATTATTTAATAAGAATAATTGATGGGGTGTCGAAATAATTAAATAAAAAGTGCTTGTTTAAAAATGTTACCTCTTCTTTGGGTAATTTATTTTAGTTTGTGCCGAATGACTAACTTGGTTTAATTTATGCCAAAATTTAAGCATCTCAGATTATAGGAGGGAAGTTAAGTGATTATTTATATATGATTTTTATGATACATATGGATTTATATGTATGAATAATTAAGGGGGGTTAGTTCCCTTTTATAGTAGAGGAGTGGAATTCTTGTAAATATAAAAAGGTAAACACTACTGGGAGGTCTACCTTACATAACGTGCCTCCAATAATGGTATATTTTTTATAAAATGGATTATATTATTTAAATATAGACATAAAATTCTTTTTTTACATGTTTATTGGTTAGTTATTTCCTTAATTTAAAGTTTATTCACTTAGTAAACTCGTTTTTACCGTAATCCCCAAAATTATTATTAAATACTTTCATTAATATTTTTTGTAAAAAATAAGATAAAATAACTATACATTTTAAATTATTATTATTAAAAATATTTAATCAATTATTTAAAATTATAATCATATAAGTGACAGAAATTAGTTTAAATTTATTCCTATAGACTGGACGAGACAACAGGTTTTTCAAGTGAAAATGTTCAAAATTTTAAAATGTTTTTATACCCAATTTCAATGTGAAATTGATTCCAATACCAAATATTGTGTTAATATATTTATAATTGATCAAAATTTACTTTAAAACCAATTTTAAATATAATTTAACTATATGAATAAATTAGACAAAAATTTAGTTTTCAATTAAAATTCAGTGTTTTCACTATTCATCAAAAAATGAAACTTCTCAGAAAAATACCAAAAAATAACCCAAGGTAGATTTTAATTTTTCTTATTTAAAAACTGAATTTTATTTTATAAAATAAATTTTATATCAGTTCCAAATATTATATTTAAAAATTTTACACCATTAAAAGGTGGTAAAATTACATTTTAGAAACAAAATATATATATCTTTATTGGTAAAATTAGATTTATTATTATATATTATATATAAAATAAATAAGATTAAAATTAAATAATTAACAGAATATTATATATATATATATATAATTAAAAAAATTACAAAAATTTCTTTAATATATTATTAAGGTGAAACGTGTTTGATTTCATAAATGTAGTCTTCCAACAAAAGATTTCCTATATTTTTAAAAGGGTTTTCTTTTAATTTCTAGTTAATAGGTAACCAAATAATTCTTCTTATATACATGTGTAAAAAAAATTATTATTTTAATTAATCTTACTCATAACCTTCATTCCAACAGCTATGTGATAACTAGAATAATATTTTAATATTATTATTATTTGAACATTGTAGTTTGGTAAAACTAGATCTTGCGTGTAACACTAGCTATCGAAGGAATTCCACATTGTTTATAACACAACCCAAACATATTATTTCATGTAAAAAATATAATATATTTTTTTCATGTAGTTCAATATTAACTTGGTGTTTTGTGCCATGAAAAACAAACTTATTACTTCTATATAACACATGTTATATTCAGTGTTTAATGAAATATAAAATATCAAAAAAAATTAAATTAATTTGAAGGAAAATTTCATAAAATATTTGGGTGTTAAACTCAACACAATAGAATTTAACACCTATTGTCTTTTAAAAATTTACCCTATAGGTAGAATTAGTTGTTTTAGTACAAGTATGGTTTTAATCCATAAAGACCTAAGAAGCATCCTCCAGAAACTCAAATTTATTAGGGGTTTTAGATATAAAGTGACCAACTATTTATATTTTTTTATTTTAAGAAAAAAATGAATTTATTTAAATAAATAAAACATGATACACAAATATTTAGATTAAAAAAATCAAGAAATATGATTTGATCCTAGGTTTTCACCAAGCTCATATTGGATTTATTTGATTCCTGATAAAATTTTAGATCATTAATTCTATATGAATCCAATCAGTGTGATAAGTTCCCTCACATAATTCACTAATTTAATTCATAAAAAATTTCAAGTCTAATCACCAATGTACTTATAGGGTCACTTTTATGATCACTATAAGAAATTTTTTCCTAGCAGAACTCAAAATGTGTATTTTTTAAAAGCAACGATGAAAAGAAATAAAATAAAACATTAAATGGAGCTCCAAAATTAATTAAATGATTATATGTTTAAATAACATTAAATATCATTCAATCCATCCCAATGAATACACTTAGTTTAAACCCATAAAATATTTACACTTCCATTTATGAAAATCTCTAAATATAATATGAGAGTCAACCTGTAGAAGTGGTATTGAAGAGGTGAACACAATGAAATAATAAACACTACACTCTTGTGAAAATAATTTCCCGCATTGTTCTATGAATAAATTCACACCTTGAATAAATGGTATCAATTTTTTAGGAAAAATGATAGAAAATTAAAGAATAATAATAACTTTTATTAAGAATCTAGTATGATTCAAATAACTTACTTGAAAAAAACAAATTTGTGATTATAAAATATCAGTGTAAAGTTAAAATTGAATTTAAAAAACATCAACTTCCTAATTCTTTCACTACTACCACAAAAAAATAGTCATGTTAGGATCCTTGAGTCTACCCTCCATTATTAAATGTCATCCTAATTAGTTATTATAGTCAAATTTTTGTGGTAAAAAAATGAAAGTAGACTTTTCAACATTGATCGCAAAAATAAAACAAGATTCATCCCACCAATTGACATGAAAATAGAATTTGAAGATAATATATTTTTAAAAGTTCATATAAGTGAAAAAAATTCTCTAAGATTTCCTATAATATTTATAAAATTTTAAACTGAATTGGATCATCCATTAGGCTTTTATTATTGAAATTTTGGGATGACTTTTTGGGACTTAAAATCTATCCCACCATTTAAAATTCAAATTGGGAAACTTTGATTCCTTTGAAATCATCTGAAATAGATTTTTCCATGTATTAATGAAATTTTTCTCATAATATATTCTAACTCCGATACAAATTTAAAATTCATTGGGTTGTAATTGATGTCTCCATATATATTTTATAGTATCATGGCCCAATCTTATTTATCTAGAAATTTCTACACCAATGGACAAAAATTTCCATCTCCCTTATGATTCTACCATTGATCCTAAAAGAAAAAAAATTACCCACACAATGATCAATAATATTATGAAATATCAAATTAAAATAATTAAAATATTATATTTCATAAGCTAGTAATTAATTTTGTCCAAATTGATACAAATTAAACCTGAATTTTATATATGATTAGAAATAAAGTTCAAATTATAAAATGCACTAGAACCTGTGTTTATGTGTAATGACCTTTACCCTAGTAGCCTAAATCTTGTACCTTACTTTATTACATTAGCATAGATAAAATGGGTGGAATCCTGAAGGACCAATAAGTTTAGAAACTCTAGAATACTATACATATACATGAAGCCCATTTTAAATCATAAAAAAAATAAAATATCAACAACCATGAAACTCAATTCAATAATTCTTCTTTATATCCTAAGGAAAAGAAAAAAATAAGTGTAAGCTCAAATTACTTGTATGGTTTAATTACAGTGGAATATATCATGAATCAATAATCATAATAAATATTCTGAGGTAAATAATTGAACACACATTCCATTTAATCAATAACTGATAATGAAAAACATCCCAAGATAATTTCATAGTGAAAATATCTTGGATTTTAATAAGTAATACTAAATTAAATAAATTCTTAATTATCCAAAATAATGTTTCCCAAGCACATGATACATTTACCATCAAGATCAATCCTCAATACATCTTAAAAAATACTTGGTAAAAATCCATCTGATTTGGCCAAATAATTTGTCACATGAAACTAGTAATGCTTCAAGAATCTTTCATTAATTTGTCCCTAACCCAAGTATTTCATGTCCAAATCATTCCTCATATATTAAATAAACTATTTAATTCATAAAAAATGTGTCTTGTAATCAAATATCTGTATTGAGTAAATGATATGGATTTATCAGAATTTCCCCACTTATTCATATTGAAAATTGTATGTATAAATGGTATTTAATTTAGGAAATAATCATATTCATAACACAAGAATATGGATATAAAATAGGAATGAAATTTATAATGAAAAATTACTATAATAAAGTGATTTTTTCAAGATAAAGTTAACAATCACAAATGAAAGTGAGATTACACAATAACTTTTACGATTTTGTAATTTTCAATTCAAAACCATTTGAATGAAATAATTAAAATTAAAACTTATAATGCCATAAATATTGAAGTTTTTTATGATATTACATGTTAAATGGGTAGTATATACACCACATAAAGGTGAATTGGTTAATGATAATAAATAAGCATCAATGGAATATAAATTGAGATGAAATTTCTTAACTCACGCTTCCTTTTAAATGAACATGATTTAATCTCATGTACAGTAGTTTTATAATTTTTATTAACTTACACCAAACCCATATTAATATTTATAATATAATATATGATCCTTTTATAATATCTTTTCACTCGTTCATTAATAATCATTCTTTATTTTCATTATTTCATGTGTTAATTACATGATTTTCTTATGCATGTTTTTTCATTAAATATCTATTTATTGAACATATTATAGAGTTTAATCTTCTCTATAATATTAATAATGACATAATTATAATATTTATACAACAATTATACTTTTTAAGCCCATTATGAATGATGGTTATGAAAAATGAAGTACTTTATGATCATGGAGATAGTTGGTCGTACGTACGCATTAGTAACCATTCAATTTATCACTGATCATTATATAAAGGTGGAAGGAAATATTTTACCTTTCAATAATTATCATAATATAATTTTTACCATATTATGTACTTATTATTAAATATATGTTGTGTGGTGATGAAAAGAGAGTCACATTACTTTATGAAGGTGGCAGTTCGCCGTACACATGAATGGTGATTTCATAACCCATTTGATGGAAGTGGAGATGGTTTTAGGTCATTAACTTGTGATAAAAACATATCATTATATTAAAGATACATAGGATATTATATCAGTATGTTTTAATAAAAAATTAAAGTGGTGGAAAAAGAAATAAAATAAAAATTCTCATTGAAGAACATTACCTCTTCTTTGGGGTATCCCCTTAGGTTTGCACTAAATCCTTAAAATATTGGATTTATACCAAATATAAGTATTATAGGATGAGTAGAGGTATATTATGGAAGTTATTTTGGCTGGTCTTGGCTGAACCAATGTGGTTTGAAGGTGTGAAGTGGAGAGGAGAGGGGGGATTTTTTAAGTGGGGTGAGTTAATTTTTTGAAAGAGTGAAGTCCACCCACGTTTTTTCATAACATAATTACCCAATATTTTTCCATTATTAATAATAGAAGGTATAATTCAATATATTGTCATCTAATGGGTTTTGGGAAATGTTGGATCATTTTTACACCTTATATTCTAAGTTTAATAACTATGTAAACTCGTTTTTACCTTAATAACTTTAATTAATTTTAAAATTTTCACTAATAATTATGGACAAAAATTAAGTTATAATTATTAGATAATATAAATTATTATGATTCTAAATGTTTAATACATTTTAATAAAGTCATATCAAGTTGTATGATTTAATTTAAAATTAATCCTGCAAATACGATGAGAGATTGGGGTTTTAAAGAGAAAATGTTCAAAAGTTTATAAACTTTTTATATCTAAATTCAATATGAAAATAATTATTATGACCTAAATTAAATTAATATATGTAATATTGAAATAATTTTACTTTATTAGTAATTAAAAATATAATTTAACATTATAAATTATTTAAATTAAAAGTACATTTTCAATTAAAATTCTGCATTTTTTACTACTTGTCAAAAAATAAAAATTTTCAAAATAAAATATAAAAAATTCACCCTAATATAATTTTTATATTTTTATTTCAAAAATAAATTTTATTTTTTCAAATAAATTTTATAAAAGTGTGAAAAAATAATTTTAAATTAATTTTTCAAAGCATAACTAAATATGTTTTGTTTAAACCCAGGGGCATTACAAGCTATCAAGGAAATTAAATTTATTCTAAAAGAAATAATTTATTAATTATTGCGGTTTTATATTAGGAACATTGAATAACATGAAAATTAAAATATACAAAATTAATATTAACCTCTTTTAGTGGCTTTTCACACATCCCAACTTTATTTTTTCTATTTCTGAGAAAAATATGAGTCAAAAATCTGAAAATTTAATTCCATTTTCCAAAAAAAATTAACATAAAATGCTCACTAAAATAAATAATTCCAAAAAATCCTAAAACCTTTAAAAATAATTTATCATAATCTAGGTTTATAATCATATCCTAATCCCAATTTCTTTAAATTGTTCAAATTAATCACCACATTTCATCCAATTTCAATTAAGCATTATGATGTGTTACTCATCATAATAGATATAGGGGGTTCATTTTTATTCAAGGGGGAAGATGGAAGTTTTATATGGAATCATATTTTAATCTTAATATGAGTATTATTTTTTGTTTTTTTCAATTTTGACATGGTAATATAAATTTCACTCAATCAAGTCAACTTGTATAGTGAGACTTTCTTGATGGCTCCCAGACTCAAAGACCTTAGGTCAATAAGTGATGATCGTTTACTCAGATATCAGCTTCAGTTAACTTAATCAAAAAAATAAAATTACTAAAAATAGAGATAAAATTATGATCTCTGGGAAAGAAAACTTTGGACCCATGATCTTCAAGTGTGGCAATACACACATTAGGTCAATCCATTTATATATACGTAAATTTATTTTCCATTTATTTGGATTTTTTAATACTCATATTAAAACTAAAATTATCAAAAAAAGCTATTATATTTATTATGGGACCCCAAGAACATAAACTAATAACCCACAATTCAATGGACATGCATTTTGAAATTTTTATTAAATGGATTAAAACATAAATGGTAAAAAAACACATTATAATGTCACAATTTCTAAAAAAAATTATTGTGAACATAAACTTGCATTAAAATACGAATCAAGATATGTAAAATTACTTGATATTTAGTTTCAATGTTTTTAATGTACATTTCCACATAAATGGTTAAAGAAATTTATTTCTATTTGTGAAAACGAAATGTTCTTTCTTTAATTTTCTCCATGTATTTGAACAAAAACAATTATTAGTGCAATAACCAAACTTATTAAAAACATATCATTCATGATGTGGAAGTGAGTCATATTCTTTAAGAATTATCTTTAAAACATTAAAATATAATATAGGATTTGTATGATTCGTTACAGGCTTGTAAAATTAATCAAATAAATTTATAAACATATTATTTTAATGGGAAAACCCATTGTTCATGGATTCCTTTTAAATTATTTATTACATTAATTTTGGACTATTATGATGTCATAATGCATACCATATTTTTATATTATATTTAATTTTAACAAAAAATTCAACTGTCCTAGAAAATTATGAAAAATTAATTTTTGGCTAATTTCAATGTAGTAATTTCAAAAATGATATTTATTTTAAAAATTAATTTTCTAAATATAATAATTGTTACTTTTAAATAAAAAATATATTTATTGAAAAATACTAGTTTTCACAACACAATCAACATTATAACCCTTATAAAAATTACATGGGACTCTATTAAATTATATAATAATTTATATTTTAATTAATAAAATTATTTCATGAAAATAAAATTTATTTTAGAATTCTTGAATTTATCAAAAATATTGTTTTAATTGAGACTAAATATTTCCCCAAAAAAAAGTTATGGTTTATTCGTATCAAAGTCTAATTTTTATCAAAATCATTATATAATCTTGTATATATATATATAAATTAATAATTAAAAGGGACAAATATAATCATTATTTTATTTAAAAAATATAAATTCATATTATTGGATTCTAAATATATAACCCCTCATCACACCAGCGTACGCCCTAAGGGTAAGGTTGGCGATGGTGGTTCTTTCTTGGGGTAGTTAAGCAAACATGGTTATGGAATTGATCTCTATAGGATTTAAATTCTCCAATAAATGATTTCTCTCAAGTTTTAGTTCTTGAATCTCAGTTTGGGCTTGGTCAAGGTAAAATCTCAGTGATGTCATCTCCCTAGAAAACTCTAATAAATGGGCTTCAGAGTGTATGATCCTACTGGTTGAGGCCATTTATTCTTCCTTATGTGTCAATTAGATATTATTATAATCCTTAATATATACTAATATTAATGGTCACTATATAATGTCTATATTATCAATGTTTATGATGCTTGATGATCATTTAGTCATTCGAAGAATTGTAGCAATATTTTATAGTGGTTTAAAATAAAAAAAATATAATATATAGCATGTGTTTTCAATAACTAAATTACTTATTAAATCACTTATTCATTCATAAGGGAATTTTTTTTAAAAGTCTGTGTCATTACTATTTTTAAGGTTTAAAATTAAATTGAAAAAATAAATTATCATTGTTTTGAAATTAATCTTGAGGTATATTTTTGGTAACCTTGATTATGGTTTGGTTTTAAATATTTTAAATGACTCAGATATAATGTTATTCCCATATACGGATTTGGATGCATATGTTGTGGATAAAAAATAATTTAGAGGGGGTTTCTTTTTTAAAGAAATAAAATGGATTGATTATAAAGAAACAAGATAGTACTTCAATTATCATAGTAGAATATGAATTTATTTCAATGGGAAATTATTTTAATCAATTTAATTTGATGAGGAAAAAAAATTAGGACCTTGTTAAAGAATTTTAAGTGCCTATAGTGATTTATTATGACAAAAAAAGTGTTATAGAGATGATACAAAATCCAATACAACTCTCATGAACAAAACATATTCATATTTTCTATAATTTAATCAAATAAAATGTTTAAAATGAATAATAAATGTTGATAATAATGATACACATCGAAAATTTGTGGACATATTTATAAAACCCTTATACATACGGGTGTTTAGATATTATCAGTTAAATTTTAAACTTCATACATTTATAATAGATTAAGTATTTTCAAAAAATCCCCTCTACCTATATGGTTTTATTTAATTACTTTGATATTCATTATTGATAAAATCTTACCCTTTGGATTTATAATCAAAGGGGGAAATATTATTGAAATTGAAAAAAATGTGAAATTTATGAAATCTATCATTTAACCAATAGAATCTAAGGAAGACTCTCATCTAGAGTGAGGGAAATATATTCTTGGGGATGAGTTTATAATATAGGGGAAAGGGGAAGATATAATCCATGGGTATGAAATCAATATGATTTAATGAATACAATATAAATTGATTGAAATCAATGGAATAAATCCATAGGGATGATCTCTATAAGGTTAAATAAAGACAAGATAAGTTATTTGAAATCATTATACAAAAATTTATTGATTAAATCTGGAGGTATGAGGTCTTCATTAAAGTAAATAATTCTCTCTAGAACTCTAATTTTCTACATTGATCATTTCTTACATATACATAGAGTGATATATGAGTTTTTTATTATTATTTCTCTTTATTTAAGTTTATAGAGTCTTCAATTTAACATTCTATACCTAGGGTATTTTGGATTTCCAAAACACAAAATAGGGAGAATGTTTGAACTTGATATTTTTAATAGGTGAATGATGAATCAAAAGAGTTAGTTGATAAATAATATGTGAGATGTGTGGTTCTGTTTTCAATGTATAGTTAAAAATTAATTTTTTTAAATGAAATATGATATGGTTTAAATCTTGGAGAAGTGTAAATATATAATTTAATAAATAGAATACAACTATATCAAATTTGTTGGTATCACTTTGTGGTTCTATGAACCAAAATTAAATACTGAGACTATAGTCATTGTAAAATACATTTTCTTCAAGAATATTTTTGAAGTCTACATTATAATAAACCACGTCATAGTGTATTTCATGGTCTAGGGTAACATAAGGATTTGGTTGTGGTGAATGGAGGATTATCGTATCATGGTTTTTAATGTTGATTAAAAAAAGGAAGCTAGAGAGTACTATATCATAGTGGTGATCATTTTAAGCTGATGAAATATATAAATATTTCCATAAATGGTTAATGAATGTAGAAAATGGTATTTTGGGAAATTAGTTTTGAAAAAAACAGGAAACTAGTTGAGGATAATCCATGGTGGTCAATGTTTTTCTGAAGCATAATTTTGGAATATAATGGAATAGATAAGGTCTAAGCTAAAACATTTTTTAGATAACACCATATTATGGTAAATGTTATATATAAAATATTAAATTTGTAAATGGATATTTTAAAGGTAATTTTTGAATTTGACACCCATGGAATTTGAATACAAAATTACTGAATTGAGAAACCATGTCACAGTGTGTGTGGTTATGCCATGGTCTTGTCAAATTTTGAGGATATTTCAGTTTTGATCATATTTAAATTAATGGAAAGATATTTTACTTTATGAGATCATTTAATTGATCATGATATTAAAATTTATAATTCAATGAGGTGCTATAATTTTTAATTTGAATAGGAACAATTTTGTAAAATTAAAATTTTTAGATAAGGGTAAATGGGGGTTATATTGCATGAGTGTGAGAATTGAGAAAGATTATTGTTTCAAATTTGAAGATCGGTGGTAATTTATTATGTCAGATGGTTTATTCTATGATGATATAGAATTTATCAAGAAATATAAAGTTGATGGAAAACATCCTTATTGTTTTTGGTGTTTTGATTATCTATTTAGTATTCATTAAGAGTGACCTACATGTTTACTATTCATGGTTCTTTTCATTAAAACAGTGCATGGATATGAATATATTGGTGGTGAACCTTGGTTTATCAGCATGGATTAACTAAATTTTTTTATCCACATAAAATGATTAATTATTCTCAGTTAATCAACAAATATCCAAATGCATTCACCTTATATTTATCCCTTTGTATTGAACTATGTAAAATTATTATGTCACTGAATTTACTTTATATACTTGGTTTCATTGGATGTGTTTTTAATTTTTTTCAAATTTGAGTTATTATTTCTAATAAGGTAATAAGATTTATTTGATATTGAGAAGGAAATTAACACACTAATTCACCACCCACTTCCCATCTTGTGGCGTTTTAAGGATTGTAGTCGCAATAATATGTATATATCATTTCCACTATATTTCAACTTTAATAACACTATTTAATTCACCAAGTATTCCTTATTAATTAATATCATTTAAATAATTATTTCATGTCCTTACTAGGTAATCCACTTTGTCAATCAAAGAATGTTTCCTTCAATAGTAATTCATAACACCTTGTAATATATTAATTCATTAAATTGTATATAGGTAATAACATTAATAATATAAATATATTTTCCCTTAATTTTCATCAATATTCATTCATAAAAATAAAATTATACTGAATCATATTTTTAATAAGTTTAGTTCAACACTAAAAATATTCCACATCACAAATGTAAGTATTTCGTTAATGTTTGGAATAAGAAAAAATCAACACAAAATCATGATTTCCCTTAAAATAAAATTTTTATCTTATGATTTCTAAATGATCCAATTGAAAAAATAATTTTTTATCTAATTGATAAAAGGATTCAATGGTACTATTAAAATTTTCTTGGGCTATGTTTTCATCAAAATTGGTGTAAAAAATTAAAATAATTAAAAAATCTTTTAAATGAACCAAAATATATTTCTAAATATCATCATCATGATATATAAAAAATAAGTAAAAGTAACTATTCATTTATCCAAAATAGATTATCAGGGGAAATTATATATTTTATTGAAATTTCCATAGAAAGGGTCATGTGCTGGAATCAGTATCAACATCAAAAATTAGAATTTTCTATCAAATATTAATCTAAAATTATTCAACTTGATGTAATGAAAAAAATTTAATAGATAGATCACAAATCTAGCATCATAATAGAAATTTATTAATGAAGTACAATAAATGAATCATGTTAATAATAATAATAATAATAATAATCCATGGTTGGTAGGATTATTTAAAGAGAGAAATACAAAAGCACACGCACCCTATGGAACTATTAGAGTCAACCTCATTTGTAAGAACCCTATTTTTGACTAAAGTATGGGTACTTTAAACTTCGGTCTAATTCTCTTTTAATGGCCTAATATGGATTCCTATTAAGGTTGTGAAGGTACTAAGGGTGTTCATGTCTTTTTCAGAGGCCAAAACCCATATTTTTTTGTAGGAAATGGTATTTCACGCAATTAGAATAAACTGTGCAATGAAAGACACATGGTTACATTAAATCATATGAGGTCAGATAATGGGATGGTATAGGGAACACAGTAATCCTTAACCATGAAACTTGGGCTGTACGACCATATGAAATGTTATAGACAAATTTCATATTCTTTTCACAAGGTTATTGAAAGTTTTCTATAACTATGTGGCCTAACTGTGAGTATGCACCTTTCTATAGCTTCTCGTGCATGATTTCTACACGGTTTATCCAAATCATGCAGTTAAACCATGTGAAGGGTAAATTATCATTAAAAGTCATTTTTCCCTTAAATGATATATTATAAACAAACCTTATTCCCTTTTTATTTTCCAAAAGACAGACCCTCCCATTTCTACTCCTTTGAGCCCTTTTGAAGCCTAATCTGTATTTTTATATCGATCATCCATCTGAAGTCTGAATCGATAAATTTTTTCCTCGTTGAATCTACAATGGTACATTCTTGATTCCTTTTTAATATTTCATAGATCTTATTTCAATAAAAAATTCTATTTATATGTAAGATCATATGCCCCAATTTCAGGGCATTGATCTGTTCTTTAGAGCTACTCCAATCTAGGCTGAACTAAAGGCTGGTACTGGATGAGGATAGTCGTATGAGCCTAAAGTAGGTGGTCTATAACTCATCCCTTAATTTATGTTATTTTATAAATTGGTGTATCATCATGTCAATTTCATCTAACATTGTCTATTGAATTTATATGTCATTCTTGTAGTCGTTAGGACCTCGTTCTAAGACCCTTTCCATATGTGTAATTCATTTTTAGTGGTTACGCCCACAACATCAACCACCCCCAGTAGGGTGTTGTCCATAATTGGGTTTTTAGTGTTTTGAAACCTTTGGGCCACCATTTATGTGTGATTGAGCTTAAAAATTCTAATTTTAATCCTTTTTCATATTAGATTATTATTTAATTTTGAATTGATCATGGAAAGTACCATTTGTTCTAAATTCATGACTCACCTAAGTTATATTCTTGAACCTATTTAGTAAATGTTAAATGGTAAATTGGAAAGTGTTTTGTACATATATGACTTGGACTAGTTTATATTAATGAATTTATGTTGGTTCCTCATCCTTAGAACAACCTTGTCATTTTATTAATGGTAAAGGAGAGAACCAAGTAATTAAATATGAAATGACTTAAAAGGTTGCATGTCACATGACCTTGTCACACTAATGAAAGGAAAGGCTCAAACCTCTTGACTCTTAAATGGTATGACCATGACATGGATTTAATTATAAAATGAAAAAATGTACAGTTCCTATATATATACATATAGACCATTTTTTACTTATAAGGATGGTCATACTCAAGATAGTTCTTGGATTCCCTAGGGAATGCCTTAGCACTCAGGGATGTCATTCCGATTCAAGGATGCTAGTTTCCATGGTTGAGTCCCACCTTGGAAACTGATCCTCTTCTATTAGTGGATTCCGAGTATGAAACTATAAGATCCCTCCTTTACTATTACAGGATGTCTTGGATACACTCCTTAGATTCAGCATGGCTTCTATGTACATGATGTTCCATGGTTACATACTTGGGGTTAGCCATAGCTTATCCCATTTTACCTTGGATATATTATTTGGACTCAGTTAAATCACACTATTATGGAATTATTTGGACAATTATCCCTATATTACACTCTTGCCCTTTATCCAGGTTTTTGTTACTACCAAGTTGGTGACCCTTGAGGTATAGGTTTTTTGGTTATTACCTTGGAACCCATATATCATTAATATTAGAAGGTTTCCTTGTTACATATTGGAACCTATACTATTACTATCATGAATTGATGTCAGTGATGGATTTGAATCAAATTACTTAAAAAAATAAGTAAAACTTAATTAATTAATAAACTGGTTACATTTTCAGACACTAGCCAAGGGATGGAGTTGGTACTTGGGTATTTATATTATTTTACTACTTAAATTTTATATATGCATGATTTCACATTATTTTAGTTCATATTACATAGAAATAATATTATATACACCATTAAAGGTGTCCTAATTAGTTTTATCTCACACCCTATCTAGGCCTCCATTAGTACCTGGGCTGATTACATGAATGCAAGTGTAGATAAAGGGAATAGTATCGATTTAGAAACTTTATTTCTTGTTTCTTAGGACGGAGATAGTAGAATATGATCAAAATGGGGCTTGGGATGCTTGGAAAAGATTTTATATTCCTTTTTTAAATTTTTTAAGCATGTTTTTATACTCTTTTGTATCTAATATTTCCATATTGTTAAAAACATGACATATCATCATCATTTTTGTATATGAGTATTAGTTGTTCAATTGTTTATTACTCTTGTTTTTTATGCTATGTATTGTAGATGTTTTCAAACTGCTTATTCTATTTACTAGTTATTCATTATTTATCTGATAAGCTACACTCACTTAATGAGGGAATGGTCTCCCCACTAACACACCCTAAGCCCTCGTTTCTAGTCGGCAGCCTCTAGCATTCAGGGATATGTACTTGAGTCCATGTGGTCAACTGGGATGAGGGCACCTTTAGGGGCATCTAGGTTGGGGATGTCACAAAGTGGTACCAAAGGGGTTCCTTTATTACTTTATAATTAGGATACAATAGTCAAGAGATTAGGAACTATTGGAACTTGGTCATAATCCATGACTGGGCATCGTGAACCCATGTTCGGGGTAAAGGAAAATATTCTTGAATTACAATTTTTATTCTATTTTTCCAATTAAAGTTGATATCATTTCACCATTGGGTGACTCACATGTTATGTTTTGTTGTTGGTTATTATTCTAGTTGAGATTATATTCCATCCTTATTCTAATGATATGAGGTCAAGGATAATTTTAACATGCATCATTTTAGGCCCCTATAATTCGCATGTCAATCATGTTTTCATTCCATATAGGTAAGTTTCAATACTTTTCATTGCTTTATATTCATGTGATTGTTGAGTGATGTTGTGGTAGTTATAGTATATGTGTCCTTTCCTTGGTTGTGATTGAGTGATTTTTGGTTTCAATTCAAGAGGTTTTATGGGCCCTCGCGGTTTGGGATTGGAAATTTAACGAGTCTATACATTATATTAAAATCAAATGGGTGTCATTTTTAGTAATAAGGTGTATGGTTCCCAACTCACTGAGAGTTATGATTCATTTTAAATTAACTTCAGTATAATTTATAAGAAAATTCAAACATAAAAGTGAATTATGGCTTCTAAAAAGTAATACTTTCATGTACTTATCTTTCCCTTTTATGTTTATGAAAGGTAAAGGAGTGAAACTTAATAATTAAAAATGAAATTAATGAAATGGTTTCCAATAAATACTGATGTAATGTTCTATTAGAGCTTCATCTATTGGAACCCCTGGGACTAATACTTAAGTACTTACCAATTTTTGGCCTTCTAAGTAGGTTTTTGGGGTAGTATACCATGGGTAGTGAGCCCTTTATTATGTTTATCTTCTCCTAGTGTATCTATATATCTACTTATGGCTTGTTCTGAGGCATGTGCTTGGAATTTGTAGACTAATTCTAAAATGACATCCTTGTATCATGTGCCAAGATGGTGGTGATGACCATACTCCATACATGGTGGGCCCCAAGATTCAAATCTAACCTCTAGGATTTACACTTGATGCACTACTTGATATACCTAATTTGGGAAATGACACCCAAATTTGAGGTAGTTTCCTACATATGATGCATTCCATGTATTGTGCTACATGAGCAGTACCTATGATGGATGATCTAATGTGCGAGTACTAGTTGCAATATCCTCCAAACTTTTCAGGGGATGGAAGTCCATAGGTTGTAGAGTCTTGGAAAGAATCCACCATATCTATCTTTGATCATCTATAGATACCTCCAGATCAAAGGGTCATGCTTGTTTCATACATGATGCATGATTCAGCTAAGTGCTGGTGGGATATATTTATCAAGGATAGTCTACATTAGGGCATGGTATGGGCTAATTTCCAAATTTTTATCTATGATAAATTCTTTCCTTATATAATAATAGATAACAGAAACAAAGATTTCAAGCATATCAAGTAGAATTATATGCAAGTTATGGATTATTCAATGTGTTTCATTGAGTTACAGTTCTTTTCACCACTTTTAGATGGTGATGAGCTTTCACATGCTAGACGCTTCGAGGATGGGATCATGTATTTCATTTGTACTTTGGTGAATTTATTTCTCTTACCTACCTTTTTTGAAATATTTAATCTTGTTCTTATCACTGAGCATAACCTGAGATATGTAGATAATACTGGTTATAGAGGACCGGTGTCGAGGTAGGCCAGTTGTTCCTTTAGTAGTAGGAAGCGATCTCTTAAGTTTTATCATCAGGGTAGTGGAAGCCAGAGTACCTGTTCTGGTAACTCCATGTTATCTCACTAGTGTGGATGATAAGGGAACCTAAAGCATCTGTGTGATAGAGAACATCAGGTGTTCCGAGCTTGAAGCCTTATGGGGAATCTTTAGAGATTCATTTAGACCTTTCCATCAACTTCTAGTAGAAGAGGATATGCACCAGCTCCGCCTTCAGGTGTGGGTTCTTTTATGCCATGCCAGGATGGGAGTTTGAGTAGTATCACAAGGAATATATGATGAGGAGTTCATAGTCATGGTAGATAGACTCCTGATCACCATAAGCACAAGCAAAGAAGTTTGGATTTTGGTAGTTGAGCTATTACATAGGGTCGTGGATCAAGTTAGTTACATGATTTACTGATGATGCCCAAGGATCAGTCTGTAATACCATCTATATTATAAGGTAATATTCTAGTAGACTCCACTAGATTATCTTCTCTATTTGATATAGGTTTTTCACACTCCTTTATCTCCATATCTACCATGTAAATCCTTGGTCTTGAAATAAAGTATAACTATGGTGTAATGACCCTTGATACACCATTGAGAGTATGTTTAGAGAGTATATGCCAATTTAGGGACTGCCCCTTGAGGTAGGTAGTTACACTTTCTTATGGGACCTCTTTGTTCTCAAGCATATAGGATTTTATTTTAGTCTCATGAGGGATTTTTTGGTTTTGTATCACATCTTTGTAGACTGCTATCACTATAGGTTATCATTCACATCACCATAGGGAAGCAGTTATCTACACATGGGTGAGTTATATGTCCAAGATAGTATAGATGGACCAAATCATCATGGGATAGGTTGAGTTTATTCTTAGATTCATAATCTCTTCATAGCGGATCATGGTTTACATCAAGTTGAAACCCCTCCAATAGTAGATCATTTCAGGGATGTCTTTCCCAATGACATTTCTATATTACATCTAGAGAGAGGGGTAGATTTTAAAATTGATATAATTCTATGAGTATCTCCAGTGTCCATTCCTCCATACAGGATGGAACTACTAATTTCCCAGAGATCAAGTGACGGTTAGAGGACTCAAAGGCCAAAGTTTTTATACGGCCAAACACTTAGTCTTGGAGTTCGGCAATGATTTTTGACAAGAAAGTGGAAGATACCCCTATTCTATTAATGGATTATATATGGTTGAACTATTTTATGGTTAAGAACCATTATCCACTGCCTCACATAGATGATCTCTTTGACCCAGTCCAAGGAGCCAAGGTCTTTTCTAAGATTGACTTGAGATCATTCTATCATCATAAATGAGTCAGGACATCATACATACCATGTAAATATTTACACAGTAGTTATGTTCTATATGAGTACCTTTTCATGTTTTCCGGCCTTATGAGAATGCCCACCATTTTCTTGTATTTGGTAAATAGGGTGTTCCACCCCTATCTAGATTCTTTTTTCATGGTATTTGTTCAAAACATCTTAATGTATTATCATACTCGTACCAACCATGATAAGCACCTTGAGATCATTCTAAGTACATTGAGAGAGTGTCAACTATATTCCAAGCTTGCTAAGTGCCACATATAGATTGAAAAAGTTTAATTCTTGGTCATATTATCTTGAAATCAGGGGCATTTATTGACCCAGATAAGGATACCGATTTGGTTTCTTGGGAGAATACTAAGAACATGTTTGATATATGGAGTTTCTTGGGGATGTATGTATATTAAAAACATTTTTGTAGGACTTATCACACCTTTATTCACCTCTAACTAGTATTAAAAATAATAATTTTAAGTTATTATGGTTAGAATAGTGCGAGAAATACTTTAAAAAGCTAAAAGGTAGGCTTGTATCAACACATATTCTAATTCTGCGAGAGATAGACAGAGTTTATATAGTTTTCTATGATACATCAGATATCGAACTAGGAGTAGTGATAATGTAAGAGGATAGAGTTGTTGTGTAAAAATTTCAAAATTTGAGTCATCATGATTGAAATTACACAATTCATTACCATGATCTAGTAGTAGTTGTACAAGGCTTATGTTATTAGAGACACTATCTTTTGGGTGAGTTCTTTTTGGTGTATACAGACCACAAGAACCTCAAATATATCTTTACACTGAAAGAATTGAATTTCATAAAGTGAATATGGGTTTAATATCTTCATTTATTCAATTTTTATCTTGCTTATAAATCTAGAAAGGGAAATGTATTAGTTGATGCTTTGATTCGGAAAACTTAGGAACAAGACATATGGGAACCCACTACTAAATGGAAATTAATGGCACTCTTTTTTGAGCTGCATCTAGAGTTTCATTATAGTCACAAGTAGTATTATCTCTTATCCTTTAAAGTTAACTCTTCTCTCCCTAATAAGGTGAAGAATGTGAAATTTTCAGATCCTAAGGTCATGGTTTTCCATGATCGTATTTCAACAAATAACCCACCACTGAACTGGTCAGTGGATAGGGATGAAATCCTATATATACATGGATGTTACTAGGTTCTTATAGATATGAGAGGGGGGATTAAGAAATATTCTCATGCTTCTGACTGGGTATTTCATCCAGGCATCTTCAAAATGTATCGAAATATGTGACACTAGAATTTCTAGACTGGGATGAAATGTCAAATAGTAGGATTTATCACTAGGTGTTCCACATATCAGCAGGTGAAAGCGGGGCACCAGAGACCTAAAATATTTTTTTATCCACTTTCTGTACCAGAATGGAAATGGGAAGATGTTTCCATTGATTTTATATTCATCTTACCTAGGTCTACTAGAGGTAGTAATGTTGTATGGTTAGTTATTTACTGGAAGAAGAAAGTATCCCATTTCATTCCAATCTGGGAGACATTCTTGGTTGATGAGCAGGAAATATTGTATGTCTATGAGATCATTTGAATACATGGGGTCCCTCATAATATCATTTTAGACAGTGATTCTCATTTCATGTCAAGATTCTGGTTGGGGATGTAGAAGGATATGGGTACACGGATGCTTCTGAGCACAACCTTTCACCCTCAGACTGATGGAGAGTCAAAATAGACGATACAAGTTCTAGAAAACATGATCCAAGAATGCATCCTTAAATTCAGTGGTTCTTGGGAGAACCATATCCTCTTTTCAAGTTCACCTATAAAAATATATTCTAGGAAACAATTTAGTTGGATCCTTTTGATTCCTTATCTGGTAGGTCATGTTGTTCAACCCTATACTGGCTGGAAATAGGAGACACATCCCTACTAGGTCATCATCTCATACAGGAGACTTCAAAGTAGGTTTAGATGATCAAAATGTGTATGTATACTTCTTAGTCTAGAAATAAATTGTATATCGATCACTGCTGATGAACTATGGAGTTCCAGGTCAGGGATTGAGTTTTCCTATAGTTATCACCCATGCTAGGGAATAGATGGATACAGAGGCAAGGGAAACTATTATTGAACCTTTTTGGGTTGTTTGAGATCTTGGAGAGAGTTGGGCTAGTGGCCTATCAGTCGATATTGCCTCAGATGTACAGTGTCATGCATGTCGTCTTCCACATTTCACAGCTTTACAAGTATCATGTCGACATGTCTCATACTTTTGATCTAGAGGAAGTTGAGCAAGATACCAATGCTTCATTTGAGGAATATCCTATACGCATCATCGAATGGAGTATGAAGGCTCTTAAAGGACAGTCTATCACTCTAGTATGGGTGTTATGGAATCACAGTCATGTCTAGGATTAAACTTGGGAGTAGGAGGCAGATGTATGTCCCCAGTGGCAAGAGTTGTTCTCATAAAGTGTTTCAAAACCCTTAGATGGTGTAATCAGGGATAAGTTCCTTTAATGGGATAAGACTATAAGAACCCAGTTTTTTAATCATGTAGGGATCCTTTAAATTTTGGTCTAATTCGCTTTTAGGGACCTAATATGGATACCTGATGAGTTCGTTAAGGTCTCGAGGGTGTATAAGGCTTGTTCAAAGCACGTGAACTTGCTTTTTGGGAAGATATGGAATGTCACATGGTTAGAATAAACCATGAATGGTAGGCTTCACGATTATATTAAATCATGTAAGGCTAGATATTGGGATGGTATAGGGTGCACAGTTTTCCTTAACGTTAACACCCCAAGAATTTATAATATTTTTATTTTAAAATAAATTTAACATATTCTATAGCTTCTAATGCACATAATACTAATTTATCTTGTGTTACACGCAAGAGCATCTTTCATTGATAACTTTCATTATACGCAAGACAGAGTTTTACCGAACAACATTATATTATTAAAATATTATTATTTAATATAATAATATTTAGCCCATCTGTTAAATTAGTGGTCATGAATAGTATTAATAAAATTATGAAATTTATTTATATTTCATATAATTTTAACATTCATCTTATATATAATTATATAATAACAAATCCAATTTTATGCATATTAACTATATTTTCACAAGATTAATTTTACCACCTTTTAATAGTGCACCTATTTTTAAAATAAATTTTTGAAATTTTATAAATTTTGTTTTTCAAAATATAGTTTATTTTTGAATTTGAAATTTCAAAATTATCTTTGGGTTATTTTTTGATATTTTTCTATGAAATTTCATTTTTTGATGAATAGTGAAAAATACTACATTGTAGTTAAAAATTGTCTTTTCATTTAAATAATTATTATATTTTAAATTTATTTTTAAAGTAAAAATAGATAAATTATATATATATATATATATTCAATGTAGTTCATTGGAATCATTTTTATATTTAAATTGGATATAACAACTTTTTAAACTTTTGAATGTTTTCTCTTACCCACTTTCTTGACATGCTGCGGAATTAGCATTAAACTAAATTTAGCACCTCTATGAATTTAAATTTAAAAAAAAGGATATACATGATTATAATTAGTATGAGATTTAGAGTCTAACAAGATCAAATTAATATTTTAGATATTTTGACTAGTAACTTTAGTAAATTTTATTTACCACAGTTAAGGGTAAATTGGGTAATTAATGGTAAAAATAATATTATAATATTATAAAATTACTTTAACACTTGTCTTAATTTCATTTGATAATTGTGTTTCTACTAAAATAAAACTTTGGCTAAAATTATAACCTTTTTATGACACATGGTTAAGAATATGACATTTATTATATTTTATTTAATGATAAGCTAAAAATGCCATACTCATATTTTTAATAACTATACCATTTTTAATATAGGGTTATATAGAATATAAATTCGACTATAAATAGTAATTTAAAATATAAAATGTTAATCTACATCATGATAATTTACTTATTATTTTTAATGATTAAATAATTAACATAAATGGTTATACAATGATGATGTCGTAATTGTTTAATTAATAAAAGGATCAAATAAAACATATTAAAAATATTAAATTAAATATAATTTGAATTAATTAAGGTGATTAATGAATTTTATAGGTGAATATGACATGTTATGAGTGTCTTAAATGGTTTGGTTCAAAATTATCTTACTGTTTGGATATTATTTAATGACAATGTTTTGAATAGTGTCAAA
Source organism: Viscum album (assembly GCA_963277665.1). Taxonomy (NCBI): domain Eukaryota; kingdom Viridiplantae; phylum Streptophyta; class Magnoliopsida; order Santalales; family Viscaceae; genus Viscum; species Viscum album. The sequence continues at coordinate 829,089,464 of OY728159.1, read as the reverse complement.
ATTGACACTAATGACATTTTATAAAAATAATATTTTATTAAATTAATTAAATATCATAAAAATATTTTACAAAAATAGATTATGATAGGGTATAAAATATAATAAAGTGTCTATTTATGGAAAATTCACCCCATATAATTAATATTTTATAACCACTTAATATTTAAAATGTTATTACAAAACTAAATTACAATAGATTAATTAAGGGTAAATCAAAATGATAAGGTTTAAAATAAAAATAAACTTGTTAAAAAATTATTGGATGAATATTATTCGACCCTTATCACCTTAATATTGGATTAGAGTTTTTTAATGGACACTAGTCCAGGAAAATAACTTTTATATTATTTAAAGTCAATGATAGTTACAAAATATGACTCTCTTGTATTTAATATCTTTTATGTATCCAAATAGGAACAAAATAAAGATATGAATGAATCTAAATATCTATTTTGATCACAATTAAATCAATTTCATTATTTAATTTTATTTATAATTTTTAGAAATTATATAACTACCTTATATTCTTCTTCAATTTTAAAACAATATTTATTTAATTAATAGAAAAATAATATAATTGATTTTAATAATATTAATTTTGATGTATTTGGGAATAATTAATGTGTATAAATAATTTATAGATCTATAAGATATATTATATATGTTTAAAATCATTATATTAGAATTCCAAATTTATTATGATGTATTTAAATCCAAATTAAATAAATAGTATCAAATTTAAAAATAATGATATTTTATTGAATTAATATATTATTAAATATTAGAAAATCACAAAACAAAATGTTAAATAATCATAAATGGGATAGTATATGGTCAAACATGTCACCCCTCACTAATTTATATCACATTTCGATGTTTTTGGCTCCAAAATTGACTTTTCATATTTTAAAACATTAAGGATTTCCAAAAGTGTCATTCACCTCAAGTATAAAAGTTCACCTCCCTCACTTCCTCACACCACTTTCATATATAGATATAGACCATGTCCATAGAATTTCCCTCATAATATTCCAAATGTAACATTATATAGGTTTTTTTCTTCTCAGAATAACAACTCTAGTGTCACTAAGAGGAGATCCAGAGAGAGATCGTCAAAGAAGAGGTAATCTGCTTATCGACTCTTTCAAAATTGTTTCTTCTTATAATTATTATTCATGTGTTGATTAAATTTTAATGTAATATGTATATTATAAACTATATGATGAGATTTTATTTTTATTATTGAACAACTGTATTCCAAAATTTATTCATCCTACAAAAAACATACCATGCGTGTGTATGTATAACTTACTGTCTCCACATCATGGTGTAATATTGTTTTCATCACCACTTTAATTGGATGAGTATAATTATGGAAATAATAATTATTTATTATAAATATAACATGATATTTATTTTGAAACAAAATATATATCACCCACTTTTTTACTTTTTCACAATTATTGGAATGATATTGTTGCTCGTGCGTACGTACGGCTGACCATCTCCATGACGTGATGAGATTCATCTTCCACATTAACCATTTCAATAATGATTATAAAAAAGTATATAATGAATAAATATTAAATATATGAAATAATAATTATAATTAAATAATATATATATATATACATATATGTCATTTACCTTCTTCCATTCAGTATGATAAGAAAATGGAAACAACGTTCATGCGTATATACGGCTTACCATCTCCTTGAACGGTGTATTGCATTTCATATATCTATATTTTATATATATTTATATATATTTATATACTAAATACATATGAAATATAAATTATATTTTAAATCATGGAAGTAATTAAATTGGTATCTAAGTAATAGGATCAAGAATAACAAGTCAAAACACGTATGATAAACAATATAGTTATTACATAAAACATTTCTTTAACATGGAATTGTTAATAAATGAGTAATATAAAGTCATAAATGAATCGTATATGATATAATATATTTTATTATTATTCTTTTATAAGTTAATAATATTTTTAAAACCACTATATAGTATTTTCAGACACCTAAGGATGAAATCAAACCTAATGTAAGGGTTAATTTTACAATCTCATTATTATCTATGATTGTTTATATGTAACTATATACTGGGGAATATTTATCATCTATGTTCATGTTTCTTAAAAATGTGTCAAATAATATTCTTATTAATCTTCTATAATTTTTTAATTTCATTTTTACCTATTTTCTATTATTTATAAAAGAAATTTAAAGGAATATTTTTAAGGATTTTATGTAGGGGCTCTTTAACAAAAACATAGTTTTAAATGTTTTTAAGATTATTTCTTTTAAATAATTATCATCCAGGTACATGTTTTAAAATGGGTTTTATGAATTTATTTATAAGTATATTAATGTTTTAAAATGTTAATTTACGAATTTCTCACAATTTTTTCAAAGTGGTATGGAACACTTTAATTAAAAAATCTCCTTTTTTAGTGTTTTCTTTTATAAGTGCATGGATTTTTAATAAAAAAAATTAAAAGTAAAAAATGGTCATTTATATGAATAAATTTTTAATTATTTTATTATAGTATTTTCATCTAGGTCAACATCCATTTTTGGATGTTATACATGATTTAGATTGATCTATTATGATACTATTTACCATATTTCATTGAATAGTTTCTGATTTTGATAGACTATGGATGTGCTATTTTGATACCACTCATGGTTTATGGTTAAATTATTCACATTTCATTTTATAGTTTTAATATGTATGTTTATGTTGGTTATGTTTTACCCCTTTTATAAGAGGAATGAAATGGACTAATAAGTGATGGAAGAGGCCCCCTATATCCCATTAATGCATCAGTAGGTCCCATGAGACAAACTAGTTTGGGTTTTGACTATTATCTTACCCATTTATGCATGGTGTCTTGGAATAAGCCTTGATGGTATGTTTATTATGTCTAGCATTAGGAATTCCCTCTTTATGAGATTAGTATTAATGATCCATGTGATTATTATACTAGTAGAATATCCACTTTTAAGTATCATTCTCCTGTGATTATCTATATAGAGTTATTTGATTATCTTTTATTCCTACTATATTATGCTCAAGATTAGGTTTTAATGGCATGGGTTGTTAGATATTTACATTGACTTATTTTTTATATTTATTTATAAAATATTTCATTTTATGATTACCCTTACTAAGAATATGATCTCACCCATTTCTTATGTTTAACTTTCCCAATGATGAAAAGTAGTTTTATATACGGGGTTACACTAATAGAATAATGACATTCTCAAAGGATTCTCTATTTTTTATTTTATTTTTTTAATTGTAATGTAATGTTTATGTATGTAATCTGGATTCCAAGACTGTTAAACTGGTCGGTCCTTTGGGATTTAAATCTTGTATCTATGCCAATGTAATAAAGTAAGGTATTGGATTCAGGCTACTAGGATCGGGGTCATTATTGTTGGTATCAAAGAAAGTTTAGCTGAAACCTTGGAAACTAGATTTATAAAACTTAGATTATGGAACAAAACCCTAAGATGGACTTGAGGATAAGTAGAGAATAATGGCATAGAATTTTGGTAAGGTAGAGATTATGTGGGTATTCCTATAAATGCATTACTATTAGTATACTACAAGTGAAAATGGTTATGACATAGATGTACCTAGGAGTAACAACTCTTATAAGGTGCGTCAATCCTAACTCGACATAACAAGGTACATGACAACAGGTCTTACTATGCATCTTTTTTTACTCTCCAGGGGGGATATTCTTAGGATAATTTACATTTTCCCTAAAAATGATTATGAATGATTTAAAATTAAATATGTACACAAAAAAACAATATTTATGATTATGAAATTATCTATGTAAAAAAAATTCAATTTATGTTAAGTAATCTTTTAGGATTATACATTATGGTCTAACCTAGTGTATGTATTCATTTAGAAATTGTGGCTATTATAAGTAATATGAACCTGACTGATGCACGTGATCCAAAGAGTAAGAAGGATCATATCCTTCAAGGTATTAATCCAATGTCTCGAAGGTAAATATTCTCCCAATTATTGTCATCATATAAGGACATAGTATCATGTGATAATGGGATAGGTAAATAGTACTCTAAGTATTATAGATTTGGATTAAATAACAAGAATAAGAGGATAGTTAGGAAAAATACAGATAAAGGGAAGAAAGTAAATAATTGTTTTCCCACATGTAATAATTGTGGAAAGAAACACCCTGGTACTTTCTTAAATGTAATGGTAGTTTTCTACAAGTGTGGAGTGAAAGTCCATCATGCTGGGTATTGGAAGGATAATAAAAAAAGGGTTCTAATGTACAATGCTTTAACTGCAAGGAAATGGGACACTACACAAATCAATGTCTTGTGCGATAAATTAATATATCCCAAAAGAGGCTAATAAATCATGGTCAATATTACATTACTACCAAGGATAAGGAGGAATTATTATTGTGCTTATGTTGTGATTCAATAATTATGTTATTTGAGTATTTTATCAATGATGTACTGGTTATAATAATTATAGAATATAAAAGGATTATGTTGCATTACTTTTTCATTTAGGATTTGAGATCATATGTTGAATAGTTCTAAGAAAAATTATTTAGTTGAAATTTAAATTTTTTGGAAAACACATGGTTGTGGTAAATATTACCCTTAATATGTTCCTGATACTTATATAATGATGTCTTCATAAAAAGATGGTTTTTTTGGATAAAGTAAAATGGAGAGTACTGATTACCTTAGAATTGATTAATGGTTTCTTAAAAAAGTGATTTATGCCAACATTGATGGATTTGAAAACATTTTTTAAGGAATTATAAATGATTCATGTTTTCGATAATTTTTTATTATAATTAAAAGTTATTAACATGTTTCAAGGGAATACATGATGATGGTATTCATATTTTTGTTATGTGACAAAAAGATCAGTATTATGTTATGTTGATTTTGTAAATTTAGTTACCTTCCTTATAAATTCTTAGATTGTGAATTTTTACAGATGTATTTTGGATAATTGTTTCATTTTTAATAGATTAAGTTGATCTTTTGATATTATTATTTGAGGTTAAAGTATGATTTTTTGGATACTATGTAGTGATCGCTTTTATTTAAATAAATATTTAAAGGATGAAGGAAATACTTTTGGACCTTATGATTCATCAAAAGTGATTCAGGCATAAAAATTCATCTTGAATATCCATCTATGGGTTTATGAAATGAAGTAAAAAATAGATCAAAGCACAACAAAAGTATTTGACTATTCTTGATCAAGTAAGTATTTCCTCTCATGAAAAATTCTTCAACTTTAGGGAAATGATCTTTAAAAAAATGTCATCCTTGTACCTTATTTTTTAATGAATCAAATAGTCCCTTAGATCATCATTCATTTATGGATTTTTTAATGTTAAATTTCTCCTAACTATGTTCTCTATCACTCTCCATCAGAACTACATAGTTAGATTTCTCTTCCATGTCCATGTTTCACAAGCCATTAATGTTCTCCTATTATAAATCCTAGATTTTTGGTGAACTTCATATTTCAATTTCCTACTTATTAATAATATTGTTTATTAACCCAATTTATGATGCGGGTTTTTTAACAATAGTATTTTCAAATATCAAACTCTTGATTATTGCGATGAAGTTTAAATTGTAAGGATGAAATTTAATTTAGGTGGGGAGAATGTAACACCATAAGAATTGTTAATATTTTTCTTTTTAAAAAAATTTAATATATTCTATCACTTTTAATGCATGCAACATGGATTTATATTTTGTTACACGCAAGAGTTATTTCTGTCGATAACTTGTGTTATACATAGGATCGAGTTTTAGAGAACAAAATTATATTACTAAAATATTATTATTTAATATAATAATATATAATATAGATGTTAAATTAGTGTATATGAATAGTAATAACCAAATTGTTAAATTTATTTATATTCCATATAATTTTAATATTCATCTTATATACAATTATATAAGAACAAATCTAATTTTACACATAAAAACTATATTTTCAAAAGAATAATTTTACCACCTTTTAATGAAGAACCTATTTTAAAAATAAATTTTGGAAATTTTATAAAAAAATTCAAAATAAACTTCATTTTTGAATTTGTAATTTCAAAATTAGCTTAGGGTAAATTTTTGGAATTTTTCTGAGAAGTTTCATTTTTTGATGAATATTGGAAAAAACTACATTGTAGTTAAAAATTAAATTTTTCTTTAAATAATTATTATAATTTAAATTGATTTTTAAAGACAAAATAGATCAATTATACATATATTAATCCAATTTAGTTCATTAGAATAATTTTTATCTTTAAATTGAATATAAAAAATTATTGAACTTTTTAACATTTTCTTTTACCTACTTTATCGCCACGTCTCTCGGATTAACATTAAACTTAATTTAACCACCTCTATGAATTGAATTTTGAAAAATGTATATAAAATTTTGAAATAACTATGATATTTATATTCTAATAGTATCAACCTAATTTTTTTGGATATTATGAATATTAACTTTATTAAATTTTATTTACTATAGTTATGTATAAATCGGGTAATTAAAGGTAAAAATAATATTATAATATTATAAATTTAACTTAAAACATGTCTTACTTTAATTTTATAAGTGGTTTTTGACTAAAATAAAACTTTTCCTAAAATTATAACCTTTTATACTTCTTAGGTAATAATATGACATTTATTATATTTTATTTAAAAATAAAGTAAAAATGTCGTACACATGTTTTCAATAACTATAACATTTTTAATATAGATTAATAAAAAATATAAATTAAAATATAATTATTAATTTGAAATATAAAATTATTATCTTCCTCATGATAATTTATTTATAATTTTTAATGATAATATAGTTTACTTTAATTGTGACAAAAAGATGATGCAGTAATTGTTTAATTAATAAAAAGATCAAATAAATGATATTAAAAATATTAAAATAAATATAATATGAATTAATTAAGTTTCTACACAAATTTTATAGGTTAATATGATATGTTAAGTGTTTCTAAAAATATTTTTTTTTAAATTATCTTTATTTTTGGATTTTATTTAAATACAATGTTTTGAATAGTATCAAAATTGACACTAATGATATTTTATAAAAAACATTATATTATTAAATTAATTAAAAAGAATAAAAATATTTAAAAAATAAAAATAGATTATTATATGGTCTAAAATTTCATAAATTTACAACTTATGGACAATTTACCCCCATATATGTAATAATTTATAACTTCTTAGTATTTGAAATGTTGTTACCATAATTAAAATTATAATAGATTAATTAAAGGCAAAACAAATTGATAAGTTTTAAAATAAAACTAAAAATTTTCAAAAAATTATTCAATGAAAAGTACTCAACCCTTATCACCTTAATATATAATTATTATTGTTTAATTGACACTAGTCCAAGAAAATAACTTTTACATTATTTAAAGTCAAGGATAGTTACAAAATATAACTCCCTTATATTTAATATATTTTATGTATCCATATAGGGACAAAATAAAGATGTGAATGAATATAAATGCCTATTTTGATCATAATGAAATTAATTTCATCATATAATTTATTTTAAATTTTCATAAATTATATAGTTACCTTATATGCTTCTTTAATTTTAAAACGGTATTTATTTAATTAACTGAAAAATAAAATAATTGATTTTAGTAATGTTAATTTTCATATATTTTGGATTAATTAAAGTGTATAATGAATTTTATATATCTATAAGTTATATTAGAGATGTTTGAAACCATTATATTCTAATTATCAATTTATCTTTATGTATTTAAATTCAAATTAAATGAATAGTATCAAATTTGAAAATAATGATATTTTATTGAATTAATATATTATAAAATTATTGAAAAATCATAAAAAAAATTATAAATAATCACAAAGGGGGTATTATATGGTTGAAAATTTCACACCCCATTCATTTATATATCATTTTTATGTTTTTTCCTCTAGAATTTCGTTATTATATTTTAATATTTTGAGGATTTCCAAAAGTGCCCCACACCTCAATTATAAAATGGCACCTCATTCCTCACTTCCTCACTTTAATTTGAGCCATCAAGGTAGACCATACCATGCCCATCTCCCTTTTTAACTTACCTTGTAACATTTCATAGGTTTTTTCCTTCTCAAAATATCAACTCTAGTGTCTCTAAGAGGATATCTAGAGGGAGATCATCGAAGAAGAGGTAATCTTCTTACCGACTCTTTCAAAATTGTTTCTTATTCTACTTACTATTCATGTTTTGATTCCATTATAAAGTAATAAATCAATTGTAAATTATATTATATGATGTTATTATTATTACGGAACAACCATATTCCACCATTTATTCTTCCATCAAAAAATTAAAGTACCACACGTGTGTACGTATGACTTACCGTCTACATGTCACAGTGTAATAAGTTTTTCATCACCAATTTACTTGGATGAGTATCATGATTGAAATAATAATTATATATAATTATTATAACACAATATTGATTTTGGGACAAAATAAATACCACTCACTTCCTTAATGTTTTGTAATTAATGGAATGATATCATCACTCGTACGTACATACAGCCTACCGTATCCACAATGTGATGGGATTCATCTTCTATGTTAACCATTTCAAGAATGATTATAAAAAAGTATATAATAAATAAATATAAAATATATGACATAATAATTCAAATGGAATATTATATATATATATATATATATTTCATTTACCTTCTTCTATTTAGTATGATAATAAAACAGAAACAGCACTTATGTGTATGTACAGCTTACAGTATCCATAAACGGTATATTCCATTTTATATATCTATATTTTATATATATTTAGATACTAAATATATATGAAATATAAATCATGTTTTAACTTCTGTATGTAATTATATCATGATCTAAGTAATATAATCGAGAATAAAACATCAAAACACGTATGATAAACAAATATGTTATTACCCAAAACATTGCATTAACTTGGAATTTTAAGTAAATGAGAAATATAAATTCATAAATGAATAATATATGATATTATAAAAATTATTATGATTCCCTTATATGTTAATAATATGTTTAAAAACACAATACTGGATTTTGGGACACGTACAGTGGGAATCAGACTTAAGGTAATGGTTAATTTCACAATCTCATTATTATCCAGGATTGTTTATACGTAATTATATACTAAGGAATATTTATCATGAATGTCCATTTTTCTTAAAAATGTATTAAAAATATTCTTATTAATCTTATACAATTTTTTAAAGTCATTTTTACCCATGTTCAAATTTTTATAAAATGGTTTGAAAGGAATATTTTTAAGGTTTTATGTAAGGGACTCTAACAAAAACATCGCTTTAAATATTTTTAAGATTTATTTTTTTAAATAATTCAAATTCATATCCATGTTTTCAAAATTGGTTATAATAATTTATTTATAATTATATGAATGTTTTAAAATGTTAATTTTTTAAATTTCTCACAAATATTTTGAAGTGGTATGGGACACTTTGATTAAAAATATCCTTTTTTAATATTTTATTTTATAAATGTGTGGATTTTAAATAAAAAAATTTAATGTAAAAAGAGGTATTAATCTAAAGAAATTTTTAATGATTTTATTAAATTTTTTTAATCAACTTCAACATTTTTTAGATGTTATGGTTGATTTATTTTTATCTCTTACGATACCATTTACCATATTTCATTTAATGGTTTATGATTTGGTTTGATTGTGGATGTAATATTCTTATACAATTCATTGTTTATGGTTATATTATTCACATTTTGTATGATATTTTTAATATGAATGTTTATATTGGTTATATTTTACCCATTTAATGAGAATAATTCAATGGACTTAGTAAGTGATGGGTGGGGGCTATTATAGCCCCTCGATGCAGTGGTGGGTCTCATGAGACAAACTAGTTTGGTTTTTCACTATTGACGTACAAATTTATGTATGGTGTCTTGGTCGAAGCCTTAAAGGTATATTTATGATGTCTGGAATTATAATTATCACTTTATAATATTAGTATTAATGTTCCATGTGATTATTTTACTAGTAGAATATCCATGGTAAAGTATCATTATCATGTGATTATTTATATGGAATTATTTGATCATCTTCTATTCCTGTCATATTATGCTCAAAATTATATTTTAATGGAATGTGTTTTTTTTAATTCACATTTAATTATTGTTTAGGTTTATTTATGATATCTTTTTTTATTCTTACCCTTACTAAGAATCTGATCTCACCCCTTTCTTATGTTTTATTTTCCTCGGGATTCTATGATGTTTTATATACAGGGTTAAACTAGTAGAATAATAGCATTCTCAAAGGATTCTCTATGTTGTATTTTTTGTTTCAAATTTTAAGCTAAGGTTCATTTATGTAATCTGGCTTCAAATAATACTAAAATTATATGTCCTTTTATATTATAATATTTTATCTATGATAATGTAATAAAGTGAGGCACCGGATCTAGGCTATTGGGGTCGTTACATTAGCTATGCAACTTTGACTGCATGACCATGCAAAAAGTTGCAGAAAAATTACAATGTCATTTCACACAGTTGGTGAGTGGTTTATTTAACTTTATTTCCTAACTATGTGTATGCCCCTTCTTATAGCTCCTCATATATAATTTTCTATGGTTTGGAAAAAAACAGTGCATCCAAACCGTGCGGCCAAACCACGCAAAGGGTAAATTTGGGTGAAATTTTGGTTTTTCCTTTAAATGGTCTATTTTATAAAACCCTTATAATATTTTTGGTTTCGAGTAGAAAACCCATCCCATTTACCCTCCTTTGATCCCTTTTGAATCCTAATCTATCTTTTGAGATTGATCATCCATTCAGAGTCTGAATCGATCATTGTCCATCTCGTTTGATCTACAATGGTATGTTCTCGATTCCTTTTTAATCATTTGTTGTTTTTCTTCCTATAAATGGTACTATTTAGATGCAGGATCATATGCCCTAATTTTTAGGAATTTATAAATTCATAATATCTACTCTAATCTAGTCCAAACAAAAGGATGATACTAGTTGAGGATATTTGTACGAGCCTAAGGTATGTGGTCTTCAAATCATACCTCAATTTTCGTCATTTTATAAATTGTTGTATCATCATTATGATTTCATTGGGCATCATCTGTTGAATATATATTCCATTATTGTAGTCATTGGGACCATGTTCAAACACACTTTCCGTATGTGTAATTCGTTGTTGGTGGTTACATCCACAACTTCGACCACCCCATGTAGGGTGTTATCCGTAATTGGGTTTTTAGTGTTTTGGCACCTTTGGCCCATAATTCAGGTATACTTGAGATTTAACATTACAATGGTAATACTTTCCATATTATATGACTATTTAATTGTGAATTAATCAGGGAAAGTACCATGTGTGATAAATTCTTGACCCCCCTAAGATATGTGCTTGAACTTGTTTTATAAATGTTAAATGGTAAATTGGTAAGTGTATTGTATATATATTTATATGAATTGACCTATTTTATATTAAAGTATTGCTATTTGTTTATAATAATTATTAAAACCTTGTCATGTTATGAAAGTTAAATAGGAGAACCAAGTTATTAAATATGAAATGACCTAAAAGGTTGCATGTCCCTTGGTCTTGTAACACTAATGAAAGGCAAGGCTTGAACCTCAAGGTTATTACATGGTATGACCATAACATGGATTTAATTATCAAATTAAAAAAAGTTCCTATTTATATATATATATAACTTGAAATACTTTTAGGTATGGTCATACTTGAGATAGTTCCCAGATTCCCCAGGGAATGCCTTGATCACTCATGGATTTCATTCTGATTCAAGGATGTTGGTTTCCTTGGTTAAGACCCACCTTGGAACCTAATCATCTTCTATAAGTGGATGCTCAGTATGATAGAATAATATCCCTCCTTTACTATTAAAATATTCATGGGATACACTCCTTGGACCAAGCATGGATTCTATGAACATGACGTGCCTTGGTTACATCCTTAGAACAAGCCATAGCTTATCCAGTTTTACCTTGTATGTATTCCTTAGACTCAGTTAAATCTCGCTATTATGGAATTATCTAGATGATTCTCCTTAGATTACACTATTACACTTTATCCAGGCTACAGATACTACTGATTTTTAAAACTTTGAGGTCTAGGTTTCCTTGGTTATTACCTTGGAACCCTTCTACCGTTAATATTAAAAGGTTTCCTTATTATATCTTAGAACCTCTACTATTAATATCATAAGGTGATGTCAATACTATATTTACCTCACATAAATTAAATATATAAACTAATACTTAATTAATTAATTAATCAGTTACATGTTCAAACACCAACCAACGGATGAAGTATGTACTTGGGTGTTTATATTATTGTACTATTTTACTTTTATATATGTATGCTTGCACACTATTTTAGTTTATAATACATGAATAGAATGTTATAGACACCATTGGTGGTAGCCTACTGATATTTATCTCACACACTATCTAGGCCTCCATTGTTACCCAGGAAGATTATATGTATGATGATGTTAATAAATGGAAGTGTATCACTTCAGATAATTGATTTCTTGCTTCTTAGGATAGAGCTAGTAGCTGATGACCAAGTTGGATCTCGGGATGCTTAAGATAGATTTTTAATTCCTTTTTGTGAATTTTTTATATCATTCTTGTATTTTTTTTGTATCCATTATTTCCAGATTATTAGACACAAGATAAATCATCATCATTTTTTTATATGATTATTAGTTTCTTAGTTTTTTATTACTCATATTTGTTTATGCTATACATTTTGGATGTTTTCATACTAATTCCTTTATTTAATATTTTTTCTTTTTTTATCTATTGTGTTACACTCTGGTAATGAGGGCATAGTCTCCCCAGAGACACACCCTAGGACCTCGTTTCTAGTCAGTAGTCTATTGAATTTAGGGAGACTCCCTTGAGGTCATGTGTCCAACCGAACTCAGGGAACCTTTAGTGGCATCTGGGTCTGGGATGTCACATCATCCCCCATTAAGGAATGTTTTTACATCATAAATGATTCAATTTTTTATGTATACAAAGGTATATAATTAGAATCCCAAAGGCCCTTGTATTTTTCAACTACCATTGAGTTATCCAACTAGCTACCAATGTCCAAAGTCATCTATTCCAACACACCAAATGTCATCCTAAGCATCTATTGATGGTATCCACAATACCTTCCACCATAATGGTTTCTTATCCCCATAACATGACTATGAAACATCAAATATTCAAGAAAAAAATTGGGGTTTATAATACCCTAGAAATCACCCTATATTTTTAATATCACTCTTCTGTCACGGCTTGTCTCATCAGACTGCATCTTATGCCTTCACTGTTTTCTGGTACTTTTTTAATGCATGAAGGCTTAACAAATCACTCTAAAGGATAAAATATATATATTATAAAACATATATATATATATCATAACATATTAATAATATAATCATTTATAAAAAATTTATAATTTAAAATGTGTGTGTGTATTATTTATAAAATGATTATACAATTTTTATGAAACTGGTGCATGAGGTTCCCCCTTTCTAAAAAAATGGGGGTATGCTCACATATTTTTTACATGCATTCACATAGATGTGTGTGTGTGTGTGATGATAAAATTGCATTGAATATTAAAGGAATGGGTTCTCCCCCATTTACTCACTATTTATATGGTTCCTAAATTATTTATTTATTTATTTTATAAACACATAAAAATTTATCTTTCATATAAAATTACAAAAATATAGGGTTATAATCTTATTATCTTGATCATCAATTTTCACTTATGAAAAAAATCCTAATTAACCAAAATTTAAAATATAATTATGTTCATAGTTAATTTATTCATAAAATTTTATTTTGATTACATATAGTTTCATTAAGTTGATCAATAAAAACAATGCATCACTAGATTATTCGAAACTCCAAGATGTTGGAAATATAAATTTTATTGAAAAAAATAATTCATTAATTCAATGAAATGTTAAATATAATTATTAATTCACATAAACATTTCTCTTCAATATATTTAAATTAATTCATCAAATCACAATGTTCTTGGTCGCATTCCACTTTTTTCATCAAAATAAAAAAAAAATCACATTAAAATGATTCTTCGTGGTTTCAAATTAATATCACTTTTATCAAAAATGGCTCAAACAATTTCTCTAAAATTTCTCTCAAAATAGAATTATGAATATTTAAAAATATATATAAAAATGAAAATATCTTATGTCAAGAAATATAAAAATATAATACACTCCATGTGAAATTAATTTTAAGGCCTTAAATTAATAAAATAATGATTGGGATTGTAAATTGTAACTATATGAATAACTTAAAATACTAAATTGGATTAATATCATTTAAATTTATTATAATAGTGAATATCTTTTATTTATCATAGTTGATTTATATATTAAAATTATATCCCTATAAACTGTAGAAAAAGTATTGAATTTCAAGGCTCAAAGTTATTGTAAGTGAATGGAGGAATAAAATAATCATGACCGTTTCTATCACAAATCCACAGTATTCAATGAATTTTTTCCTCTTAGTGGATTCCACCCTATTTAAAACTATCTAGGTCTATGATTTATGTTAAATGAGCTAAAATATAAATATGTGGAGGATTCTTAGGTTAAAATTTTATTTTTTAAAATAAAATATATTATTAATTTGAAAAAGCGCCTTCATTAAAAAAATTACAATAACGTTTTAATCTTCTAATATTCTCATTATAAAGTAAACTCTTAGTTTTAGACTTAATTATGAAGTTAATTTCCTAATATGACTCTCTATTAAGGATAAAATTAATGTTTTACCTTTTCATTCAAAAAAATATTTTATTCTTTCAAAACTTATCGTGGTACCAAATAAAAATATAAGGAGACATCATTTAGTAGATATGATTATTTATGAATATAATGAAACTAAATTATTTTAGATAATACAATCACAATATAATTCATTATTGACTGAAACATGATATATAGATATATGAAAAATTGATAAATGAGATGCATGATAACTACTCAAGATTTGAAAATATATTTATACATTTGATTTGTATTATAACTTTATTTATTCATGATACAAGTTTTTGGATAGTTATATATGGGTGTTTATATATAATGGTATGTTATTTGATTATTATGTAATTGAATGTGTGTTTTCTTTGAAACTTAGTTTTATGAGAGTATGGGTCTGGATGCATCATGAATTTTGTTACATGCATGATTATAAAATCATGATGTTACGTTGATAATTCATTGTATAAGTTTATTTTTATATGAATGGAATCTATATAATGATAAATTTAGATTGGAATCATATATTGATAAATTGTTTTCCTGAAATTGTAGGAGTTTTGGATTAGACTTTAATATTCTAATTTATATGTAATGACCAAGAAAGTTATGTATTTTCTTATTTTGAGGATGAAAAATCATAAAGTTGGAAATAATGTAATTTCATAAGTTATTTTCATAGAATGAATTAGATTGTACTAAAAATTTAACAGCAGTTTTATTTTTATTAGATTCATCGATATCCTTATTTGTTTAATAGTATTTTGTTGCAGATAAAATGAGCACTTTGAAAATTTTGGAAAATATTATGTGACTAGAAAAAAATGACGTATTAAGAATGTTTCTTTACTTTGGATTGACAATGATTTTTATTATACATACTATTTATAAATATTTTAATTTAATTAGAATTTTTATATTCTCATATTTATTTAAATAAATATAATTGTTTTCAAATATAATTCATAAAATTGAAATTTTCTCCTTGATGGTGTGTTATATTGAGAAATGAACCATCTTAATAAGTTTGGAATGGCGGTTATATTTTGGATGAGATTTTAGAAATTTCTTACATCATTATATTTTTTAAGTATTGTGTAACTTTTAAATAAATATTATATAATTATTAAATAAGGTATTTTAACCTTAAAAAACAATAATTTTCATGTTTTAGAGTATATTTGAAATAGATTGGGACTGTAAAATTTCTATCAAGATAGAGGAAGTCATCATGAATCATATTATTTTTTTGATAATTTTAATTTTTTAATGAATGGTATGGTACTTTTATTTAACATTATTTATGTAATAATTAAAGGCCTTTGTATTCAATCATTATTCTTTCTCCAATAAAATTATAATATTTACTTTAATTAAAATTTAATTAATTATTAATGCTAAAAAATATTATGAAATTTTAACGACATAAATTTGGGTCATGGATTGGAGTATTTTTGGAAAGAAGTTAAATAATCCTAAACTTCACTCTAAGATATGATAATTTATACTTAAAATTCATGAATATTGAAATAAATATTCTAAATAATTAGATTGAAATTATTCTAATGATATAATGTTTATGAAATTATGGATTCTCTTCTTTAATGATGTTATAGACAGAATTATTTCACTTATTTTTCATTTTTAAGTGGGAGAAACTTATCATTGGTCCAATTAATGAGATCTTACATTATCTCAAAATTATTTTATAAATAATTTGAAATCAATTAAATAAGAATTATTAAAATCTGATTAACATTTTGAACTAGTTTTTAAAGATAACGTGGAAAATCTTAAAAAATTATCTATAATTTGAGTGCCTTAAAATCAAATTCTTTTCAAAACATTTATATATTATAAATCCTAACAATTGATGTATCATTTGGAACAAGATTGTTTATAGCCTAGGATATGAATTTAGAGATTCATTAGAAAGATGTTTTATGTCAAATTTTATTTAAAGTAATAAAAACTTCACATATGAATGTATTCTGAAATCTAAAAAAATATCATATTAAATTTATTGAAAAATGAATGTAATAACATATGTTTTCATTGACAAGATTAAAAAATATTCATGAAACAGTGGTTATAGTTTATTAATAAATTCAATATAACCATGATTATATTTCAAACCATTGAGGTTTTGAAATTTTTATGGAATAGTAAGTTGTAGATTAGGTTGAGATGAACCATAACCTAAATTTTCTAAATTTATGGTTGAATTGATTTATATGTTGAAACTAATAAATTATTAATTAAAAAATAATATTTTAATAACCATTAGTTGGTTTGGTACTGGGAAGGTGGGAAGGAAAATCACCTTCTATAAACATACCAAAATTTATTAATATATTTAATAAATAAAATTATATATATACACATACATATATTAAAAAATATAAAAAATATTATACAGGACAACCCTCCCTCCCCACCCACACCGCCACCCTTCATTTAAATCAAATTGTCATACCATATGTGTCTGAAACTTTAAATGTTTATTATATATATAATTATTGAAATATATATATTTTTCAATCCAATATCTATGTTGGATAAATGAATAATGCATCTTGATCATTTTTCTAAATAAATCATGATGATGAGGTTTTTGAATCTATTTTGGATCATTTGAAGTGAATTTTTAATATTTTAAATAATTGGACACTGATATAAATGATAACTTGGTTCATTTAAAATATAAGAATGTTTTTTTCTTGGGTATAAATAACATGATATCTTTCATTGAATGGAATTTGATGATAGTTTCAACTGTGATCATTCTTGAGGAGACTTTTGTGGGATCTAAGGCCTTAGGTTAGACCACTAATACTCATCAATATGAGTAATTTAGTATAAAGATAAATTTTGACAACATCCATTATAGTAAAGGGTGGAAATTAACATTGAGATAATTTATTTCATTATGAACTTTTAATGAGTTTTTTTAATATTGAAAATATTTATGTATACTTAAGTAACATGATATATAACTTTTATGGATCATGAGATCTATATATATTTATTATATATTATTCATATGACTTGTGATGATGATAAGAAATGATGACATGAACATTTATTATTTAAATAAGTGGATTACTCTGGATAATTCAATATATAAGTCATGATGATAACATGAGACTCTCTTAATAATGTTGTAAATAATTTATGATGATATAGAAGTGATTTTATATTGTAGATATTGATATTATTAATATGGTGATTTATTGAAATGTAATAATATCATAAATAAAATTGAAATATTATTAAATTGTGATATACTAAACGATATGGAAATTTTTGGAGGATGATACAACCAAACTTAGTTGTCATGTGGAATTTCTAAGTGGTTTATAGATTAATCATTGATAAATTGGAGTTCTTGTTTTACTTACTCACTTTACTTTGTATGTGTGATGTAGGTTAGTGGTCAGTGGGTATCGATGGACATGATATACTAAATTGACTATTATCATACTCTCCCATTAACTCAAGTTAGAAAAAGATAATGATATTTGATCATTTATTCTTCTCTCACCAATTCCTTGGGTTAGATGGTTATGATGACATTTATGTTTATTTATTCTCATTATTACTCATAACCCCATATTAGAGACCATAAAAGAGAGTATTTGTTCTTTTCCTCACCCAATGACTTGGGTTAGAGGTAAATGATCATTCAAACATGTTTTTACACTCTTTATATCCCATATCTCTGGGATCAAGGTGGATTATGATTCACTGAGTTATCACTCTTTTTTCACACAAAACTCTAGGTTTGAGGTGGACTAGTAGTATAGGTGTTACTCCTTCATGAGGCTAGTTATAGAGTCACTTCCTTAGAATGAGGATGTGGTGTATCCTATGTGTTTCACATAATAATGATAAGGGGTCCACTATTGGGCCATTTGGCATCATCTTGATAAACCTCTTTAATAAAGTTAAATTAATCTCAAAGGTATTGAATATAGCCTGAGTTGATTATAGGAAAACCTAGTTTGGGAGGTTATCTCTATGGATTCTATATGACCTTCTTTTATTAGATTTAATTATAGGGAGTTTCATTTTGATTGGGTAAAAAAATTGGATGGATCTAATCTTTGAAAAAAAATTGAAAAGTATTTTTCAATAATTATGGAAAATTCTCAATGGATTGTTGGGCACGAAGACATTTCATTTTGGAAACATAATTGGACTAGCTCCATTTTATACTTCCCTGGTTGTCTAATTCTTGACATCACTCTTCATCAGGCTAGCTCCCATACCTAATTCACTAATGTAGTTCTCAATTAGTACCACAAGGAGGTTATATGTAGTATATATTTTTTGGAAGAATTTGATCTATGATTTATCACTACTTCATATTATGGTAAACTTACCTTTGTGGTTTTTTTTAGTATGACTAATTATTCAACAAATATGTATAGTTTGGGATCTTAACTCTGGTGAAAATAAATTAATCTTAAATATAGCTTCCTCCTTTGGATAATCTGTAGCAATGTTATCCCAATGGATGATAATCATCAGTGCATCTCAATTCATTTGTCTTCGAAGTTTAAATGTTGTCGGAATGCATTGAAGGAAACCATATCTCATTTTGTTCACAGTGAATGGGCCTATTTTTTGTGGTTTTACGTATATAGTTTACTAGATATGTATGGAGGGGTAAATTTGGTGGATTATTTTATTATGAAGAGTAGGGCCTCTCTCACTTTAGATCGTGCAATGTACAAGGGTTGGATTCTCTTCTAGATTGTGGCTTTCTAGATTATATGGGATTCAGGTAGCCTAGTTTTACACCAAGTTCCATGGATGTTGCTCCAATATTTTCATTCCAAGGTATTTGATATTCTAAAATATTTCATTGATAAATGAAAATACACCTCCCTACCTTGGTTTTTTCTTTCTTCTAACCCTACTGGAATCTCTTTAGGGGTGGTTTCCTATGGGTAGAGGGGTATAGGGGTCTTGGTAAAGTGGAAGCCTCCTCTAAAACATCTTAATATGAACACGAATATATCTTTCCTATAAGGTATTATGTGAGGAGGTGGTGTTGTTCATGTCTTTATAGGTTCAATCATCTTGGATTTATCATCATTTTTTGTGAGGGATCTTCAATTTTCATAGAGGACTTGGATTTACTTAATGGCCTTAAATTATGTAAGGAACATTCAATTGCTATTTCGAAAGTGGAACTTGACTCTTCCATTACTCTGAATGTTTAGTAGAAGTGTCCTTGTAAAATTATTTATCACCTCAAGTATTACAACTCCTTACTCCATTTTAATTTTAGGGTTGTTCACACATGGTGGGAGGGAAACATATTGGAGAATATTCTTACTCCTAAAGGTAACTCAAAAAATAGGCTTATGGTTTTCTCGAACTTTGGTTCTTTTCCTATTTAATGGGTTGCGATTTTTCATGGAGATGCCCTCAGTATCCACCACTTTATTCCTCTATGACTCTTTTCTTACTTTGTATGTTTGTTTTTTTCTTTTTTTCTTCTTACTAAAATGTTTCAATTATCGGTTAGTATATAAATACCTTATTATTTACTAAAAGTATAAAATGGAATTCATTGAGTGAATGGTGTAAAAAAAATACATTTTTCATTATAATTATGAATATCTAGCTTAGTTACTTGTGAAGTTATCTTATATTCATATTTATTTACTTTCATGGGTTGATCCACTATCTAGGAAGACCCACTAGTATAGAAAGGTTTTTTTCACGTTGATTTTTTTAAGTTTCATTGTCGATTAAAAATGATGTCTTAAAAATATAAGTAGTGAATAATTTTTAAAATTAGTTATTTTAATTAATTTTGAACACAGTTTTGCACATTAGTTATTTTAAAAATCAATGTCAATAACAAAATAATATTATTAATAGATGATGTATTTTCAATTTCGGTATAATAACCAACATTTAAAATCATTTTCAACATCATTTATTAAGTAATATATGTAAAAAATTAATTTCAATGTCGATTATTAAATAACAAACATTGAAACTTATTTTAAAAAATATTGCATTAAACTAGTAACACGTGACCAAACGAAGTATAAAAAACAATATTAGTATAATAAAAGTTGTAGGACCAATAAAAAGTATTTAATTTAAAACATTATTCAAATTAAAACAAGTTTATACTTTGAACTTAAACATTAAAATAAAAATTAAAAACTAAAACTGAATCAAACCTATAAGATATTCCACCCATATTTATTGAACATGATTAAAGTATTCTTTACTATAATAATGAGTTTCATCAAACATCTACAAATAAAAAATATTGCATACATAATATATATTTTCAATATAATTATAAGATAAATAAAAAATGATTTAATAAAATATAACTTTTTGAAATTTTATAAATATGTTGGTTGAGATTGTTTCAAACAAGCATTTAATAATGTAATATCAACATTATGTTTCTCTTTTATGATGAAAATTCTATTTGAAAATATTTTTTCAATTCAAAATAATATTTTATTTATATATAAAATTATAGTGAATATAAATGAATTTATCTTTTCCAACAAAAATATGATCTTTTTTTTCTATTTTCTATTGACACTCTATAGTAATCACATGCCCTGATTGAAAATGATATGTGTGTAGTAAAATTTAAATTCATTAAAAAAATAATTACTCATATAATAAATCACATGTATTGAAAATTTATTTTAAGTTTTCTCACATGTCACCATGTAAGAGACATAACCAATATAGTGTATTATCTTTTGATAAAAAAATACCCTATATATAATGGCTACTAATATACAAAAAAAATATAATTTTTTTGAATATTAAATTAATATATAAAAACTAAATATATGTTTCATACCTATCAAGACAAGGAAAAATCCAATAGTGAATTTCATTATTATTTAATCTATAAAATAATATGTGTTTTTTTCATCATCATTCATTATCCTCACCTCTGGAGTAATAAATTAGGATTTCCATGAAACCATACAATAATTCTATATCATTTTTAACAAAATTTTTATAAATATAATTAATAAAAAACAAGTATTATGATGGATAAGTCAAATTTAAATAACTATAAGAAATATAATAATTGTCTTACATAAAAAATAATTAAAGCCATGTGTGGACCATAATATATGAAGTAATAATATCAGTTATATATCTCCTTTAATGGTAAAAATAATAATGTTCCCAAACATTTTATCATTTATTGAGAGCTTGTAAGAATCCTACAACTAAAATTCATTTCTTGATAATTTAGAATGAACAGTTGTATCCAAAGTCGAAGTGTCCTCAACCTATTTTCTCTTTCCATAAAATATTTCTTTAATTTTGATGTATTCTTATAAATATTATATATATATTTAAAATACTAAAAAAATTAACACCCATATTAATTAAATTTTATAATATATGCATACATCTATGGTAAGTTTTCGAAAAAGTTGATATGTCCATAATAAAAAATGTCAAACATTATGTCCCACTATCAAAGCCTCACTTTTAATGAATGGTTATCTATATTATGAATCTATAATGTAACATACTAGTTTTAAATGTGAGTTATGGATCCTTTTAACTTTTTCTCAAACCCATGTTGAGGTTCTCTTTTGGATTAAATCTGAAATTGTGTCATTAGGCCGGTTAGTTTATCTTTGGGAAGGAAGGTTTTAGGGGGGTATGTATGTAGATACCCGAAGCTTGACGTACATGGACATTACATTACTTTTGCGGAATACTTAGTACATAACAAAAACACACACACAAGGATCATAATAGTTTAGTGTCTTTGGAAACTCGGAACGTAATCTTCTAATCGTGGTGAAAGATCTCCAATATCTCCCATAAAGATCTTCCCTTTTTTACCTAAAACCTTTCTTTATATCCTAGGGAAAAGAAAACATAAAAGGTTGAGCTCAAATGCTCAGTAAGTGTAAACAAAAGAAATATAAATCTCATCGTATACACAAGCACATAACTTTTGGAAATTTTAACCTGCAAAAGAGATCATAATTTCATAACATGGGATAAATCATGGCAGTGAAATGTAATCACAATAATCATAATCTTAAAACATGTAACTTTGTGGCATACACACATAATCATAGAGAATCATTTCTTGTTAGTCAAGACTCATTTCCAAGACTATCTTAGTGGACAAAGTCCCTTTCTGAATCGAGTAACCCTCGTTTTAGTCCTATTGCACTGAACCGGTATAACCTACCATTCCAGCCATGTCTATCTCATGAGATATAAAATCTTTACCCAATGAATTAGAGGGAGATATTGGTCCCACCCATCTCATAATGATACCATTCTTATGTGTGCCACAAAATCCTAAATCATACATCATTGCATAACCCATGTAATAAAAATGGGATTCGTAAACATCGTGACATCATAAAACAATTCATATAAGATAAAGGAATTCATAAAAATAATTCCATCACAACATAACCAAATCAATGTAATAATAGGGATAGAAACAGAACCCTATGTTATCTTAGATGGAAAATAATTTTGATAAAATACTTGAAATGAATTCTTGAGGAAAATATCCTTTCTTCTTCAAAATCAATTTCTTTTCACAAAACGTCATGAAATTTTAAAAGAAAGAGATTTTATTGAAAATAGTAATGAAATATTTTGGAGGAAGCTTCATGAAAATAAGGCTTTATAAAACCATAAAAATCCGTTCGTGCCGTATAAGTTAAAAAAAACATTCTTCTCGTACTTTTGTCAGAAAAGTCAAAAAAGCACCTCGTATGAAAAACGACAAAATATTCCTTTCATATTCTTTACTAAAAACTCACTGAAGGGTAAAATTAGATTTAAACTATTGTAAGTGGATGGAAACAATATTACATATTGAGGAAACATGGATTTGGATGATAAAATACACCCCAGTAAATGCCAAAGTAAAAACAATCTCGGATAAAAATGAGATTGTGATATTTTCCCTTACCTTAGGTCCGATTAGCTTCATATGTGTCCAAACCTCCTGTATAATGATTTGAATAATGTCATTGACTTATTACAGAATCATATTCATTGTTATGATATCATATATGGTTCACTTATGACTTTATATTACCCGTTCTTTTGTAAATTCCATGTTAAAGAAGCGTTTTGGGTAAAACCGTTTCATTTATCGTAGGTGTTTTGACTTGTTGTTCTTGACATTATTATTACTTATATCATGATTTACTTACTTCCAAAATATAAAATATGATTTATATATCATATATATTCAGTATATATATATATAATAGATAGATAAATGAAATGAAAAACACCGTTCATGGAGACGGTAGTCCGTACGTACGCATGAACGCTGTTTTCCTTTCCTTATTGTCTTGAATGGAAGTAAGTAGATGACATACATATATATATATATATACATAAATCCAGTAGCTTTATAATGTCATATATTTCATTATTATTTCTTATATATACTTTATAATCATTCTTAAATGGTTAACATGGAGAATGAATCTCATCGCGTCGTGGAGACGGTAGTCCGTACGTACGCACGAGCGATGATATCATTTCCATAAATATTGAATTGAATTGGACTGGATTATAAAATATATCAGAATCAATATTATGTTTTAATAACTATGTATAGTTATTCTTTACACCATTATACCCATCCATGTAAGGTGGTGGTGGAAAATAGATTACACCACAGCGTGGAGACGGTATTCCGTACGTACGCACGCGCGGTGATTTCTTTTTGTGTAGGATGGATAGATGGTGAAATAGGGTTGTTTCATACTTATAATAACATATCAGTATATGAGTGATACTGATTTTATTACTTCATAATGAAACAACCTAATAAGAAGAAGTGGAAGAAGAAATAAAGATGAAAGAGTTGGTAACGGTAATTACCTCTTCTTTGAAGCGCCTCTTTGAGACCTCCTCTTAGGGCACTAAAATTGGTCTTTGAGGAAGACCAGAACCTCTAGGATGTTTCTAGAGAAGTGTAGAAGAGATTTTGGTAGGGTTTTTCCGAGCTTGAGTGCTCAAATTGGTGTGAGGAGGAGGGGGAGGAGGTGTCCTTTTATAAGGGAGGAGAGGGGCACCTTAGGAATATCTCAAAATATTATTTTATATTAAAGTCAAAATCGGTTTATAATGGTTCCAAAGGGTATTATTTCGAAGGTAAAGTGGGGATGGGTCTAAATACTATCAACAAATAGTATTTAGACAAGTTTAGGTTATTATTTTAACCTTATCACTTATATTTAACTCTAAGTTAAATAATTTAACTTTTACCGTGACTTTTTGTTTTCTTACACTATATGGTTAATACACTTACTATAACATACCAAACGAACCCCAAGTTGTTTATTATTAATATATATATCCTTATCTAAGTCATTTGGCCGAACCTTAGATTTTTAGGAATAAAATAACAATTAATAATATAATATTTGATTTAAAAACTATTTTGTGTCAATTTTGACACTATTTGATATATGATTTTTGTGAAAGTCATAACAGAATTATATGTTCGAACAAAGCTGATTAAATCAACAATAATATATCATAATAACCTAAAAAATTAGTGGAATTCATAAAAAGTCTCAAATTATATTTATTTGGGTATTTATAACATCAATTATGTCAATATTTCATTAATAAGATAATTACTGCATCATCGTTGTGTCATAAATAAATTAAATTATTTAATGTCTAAAATTTACAAATAAAATACCATTATGTAGTAAATCTTTTTATATTTCTAATGAATATTTATAGTCGATTTTATCTTATGTATAACCCCATATTAAAAATGTTTTAGTAAATAAACTTTGATTTTAACTCTTTTAACCCTTCTTTAAATAAATTAATAATAAATGTCCTAATCTAATCCAAGTGGGCCTAAATGATCATATTTTATTCCTAA
Organism: Viscum album; assembly: GCA_963277665.1. Taxonomy (NCBI): domain Eukaryota; kingdom Viridiplantae; phylum Streptophyta; class Magnoliopsida; order Santalales; family Viscaceae; genus Viscum; species Viscum album. Next base: position 829,063,600 of record OY728159.1, on the reverse strand, counting down.
GTTTGTTTTTGGTCGAATTAAACTTATCCAATAGAATTAGGACATGTGTTAGGGTAATAATAATATCATCTTTACCCTTAATTACCCTATTTACTTTTAACCGTGGTAAAAAAAAGTAAAAAGTTACTATTCACCAAAAATTATTTTCATCTCATTGAACCACATTTTAGTCCTTGATATTAACCGTGTCTCTCGGATTTTCAAAATTCCACTCACAGAAGCGGTAAAATTAAGTTTTATGAACAATTCAATTTTTTTAACTACCACTTAGTGGTTTCACTCTTCATCGAAAATTGAAAGTTTTCAGAAAAATACCAAAAATTAGGCCTAAGCTATATTTGATATTATGAACTCAAAAATGATGTCTATTTTACCAAATTCAAAACATATCAGTTGCATTAACTAATTTAAAAATTAATTCTTGTTGTCAAAACAAATAGCGTGTTTTTAAGAGATAATAACTATCAAAAGATTGACACTAGTTTATAACTGGTTTAAATGTGAAATTACATCTAATGACCAACATTGTATTAAATTGTAAAAATATTTTCTAAATATAATTTAAAACCACTCAAATTAATAATTTATCACTATTAATTATTTCGATTGAAAAAGTTTTTTTTAATTAAAATTTAGTAATTTTCACTATTCATCAAAATATGAAAGTTATCCGAAAATCGCCAAAATTTCACCCTAAGATAATTTCGATATTACAAATCCAAAAATGAATTCCATTTTGAAAAATAAAATTTACAAAATTTCAAAAAGTGGTTATTACTATTCATAATGGCTAGTTTTGATAATATTTTAATAGCATATCGTTGTTTAGTGAAACTTGGTGTTGCGTACAACACACGCTATCGTGGAAGGTCGCGATTGCATGTAATTCAAGCCAGGTCAGAGATGTGTGTTGTGAAAGCTCCTTTTGGTGTAGCGTATAACACAAGACATTAATGAAATTAAAAATAATATTTTTCATAAAATCTCGGGGGGTTACATTCTACCCCCCTTAAAATGAATTTCGCCCTTAAAATTCGTCAGGGTTATAAATGGTTTACTACTCGAAAGTTTCTTTAATAGAAACCCACATCGTAAAAAGGAATACCAAAACCAATCTTTAAAAACAAAAGTATGAAACGTAACGGTTACCCAAATAAACTAATCACTGGGTTTCCACATAGGTGAAAATATGGATATGGAAGAGAAATCTAACCATCATGTTTTGATGGAGAGTGGTAGAGAACATGGCTATGGAAAAGCCAACAATCACAAATCCATAAATTTGTGACGATCTAAGGTACCATCTGATTAATCAGATATAAGAGCACTAGGACAACATTTTTGGTTTTCAAGATCGTTTCCCTAAAGTTGAAGAATTTGAATTAGAATAAATACTTACTTTATTTTGGTACAATCTCAATGTTGTTCGTGCCTTGAACAATTTCCACTTCATCTCTTAAATAAATGAAGTTTAATTTGTTATTCGTGAAGTGTTAGAAGATCATGTGATAGAATGACGGGTCATTCCATCTGTCTTAAACAAAAGGTTAGAAAAAGTTATTAAATATACATAAGTCATTCTATAGTGAGATTAATCATATATGGTTCCTAAAATGGAATTATACTTCATATATCATACCGCTTAATAAAATAAAACTAGTTTCTACTAAACAGGGACTTCCTATAGGCCAGTGGTAGGCGATAAAGGCCAGTCGCATTTCGGTTGTGGGTTCGATTCCCACAGCCTTGTCTGAAGCGATGGGTTGTCGCCCGTCCTGCAGGTTGTCCTTTTTCTAAAACTACATTACTATAACATCCCATCAATAATATCGAAAAAAAATTCTATCCTTAAACAATACTAACTTATGTCCAACATAATCCATTCCAATCTTTAGGCTTATCCATAATACTGCAGTCCACTCTCATAATATAGTGAAAACGACTACCAGAGATTTAATACCATCGTTGATCCCCATATATCATAAGATATGTCTTGTTGGTCACATTCCAAACATTCAAAGGCCTTAATCATGTATTCTCTTGAATACCCATTGAACCTTAGTGAAAACATGAATGCAGTTAAAATTTAACACCTTCCACATACCAAAATCATCAATATTCTATATACTCAAACCATTATATCACTTAGTCCTTTTATCAATCATGAGCTCATGAATACTGTTAAACATTTCATTTTCTCATTTTCCCTTCATTATGCGCATATCTTCTTATTTCCAAAAATATCTCAATCACTTTGAATACCACATTAGACCAATACATAAATATTCCAATACTCCATGATACAACATTATTTTGGAATCCCATTACATAAACACTTAATCATTCCACCACATCATTGTCATATTCAACATCGCCAATAGTGATCGCATGTGACTTCCCTTTATCCTTTGCCTTAAGCGGTTGCTCATGTCGATCATCACTAACCCTTGGATTAGGGCATTTATTAGCATAATGCCCCATTTCCTTGCACTTGAAGCATTGAAGTGTTGGTGGTGCGTTCTCTGCAGTGTTTGCTTTATTCACATCATTAGAAACCCTTTTTCCATTACTTCGACACTCAGCTGCTCGATGACCTTCTTTTCCACACTTAAAACATTTTCTAGTCCCTTTAAGACAATCTCCACCATGCTTCTTTCCACACTTTGTGCATAAGGAAACATTCATCTTCTTTTCACCATTATTCTGAGATTTCTCCTTGAACTCCATCTTTCGTTTCTTGTCAAAACCATGAGATGGATATGTAACACCAACTTCTATTTCTACCTTGATAGCACAACGCACAATTTCTTCATAGCTACTGAAGTCTCTTATAGCTAATGCCCTTCGAAGACTTGGTTTTAAGCCACTGAAAAATCGATCAACTTTACTTTCAGGTTGGATGATAATGCCAGATGCATACCTTGAAAGTCTTGTAAAATTCGCTTCGTATATACCAACAGATTCATCATCCTTCTGCTTCAGTTCAAGAAACTCCTTCTCCATCTTTGTTCGAAGAATACGAGGGAAGTACTTATTGAAAAACAAGTTCTTGAACTCGTCCCATTCCATGGACTCAATTTAATCTCTTGGCCTCGTATTCTTGATAAGATTCCACCATTGATCAGCTTCACCTTCCAAACGATATACTGCTAAGATGACTTTATCATGTTCAGAACATTAAAGAACTAAAAATATCTTTTCAGTGGTACTGATCCATTGTTCAGCAACAAGTGGATCGGAAGACCCATTGAAAGAAGGTGGACGTTGCCTCATGAAGGACTCAATAGAATATTGTTCCCTTCTCTGTTCATTTGGAAGTCCAGAATGATTCATATCTTGTGTAAGTATAGCAATAAGATTTTGCACTCCATCTCCCATAACATTTGTTTGTTCAGGAGGGCAATCATTGCATTGTCCATTGCATTGATCAACACGGTTCCTTCAGGTTCCAGCCATCGTCTAAAACCCAAAAAGAATAGTGTGAGAGGCAAAAATCATGCTAGGGAAAACAACATAATAAAGGGGGAGTACCTTCAATATCTAACATCTTAGGTTTAATTATAAGATCGTTAGCGTAATTCTAGTAATATAACCTATACGTATACTTACCCTTAGAGGAATCCCTAGATATACCTTAGAAATATCTCTAGGGATCTCACTAAAGTTCTCACATCCTAGTTTCCAAAGGTTGACTAAACCTTTCCTCTGATACCAACTGTAGAGACCCGAAGCTTGACGTACATGGAAATTACATTACTTTTGCGGAATACTTAGTACATAACAAAAACACACACACAAGGATCGTAATAGTTTAGTGTCTTTGGAAACTCGGAACGTAATCTTCTAATCGTGGTGAAAGATCTCCAATATCTCCCATAAAGATCTTCCCTTTTTTTTTACCTAAAACCTTTCTTTATATCCTGGGGAAAAGAAAACATAAAAGGGTGAGCTCAAATGCTCAGTAAGGGTAAACAAAAGAAATATAAATCTCATCGTATACACAAGCACATAACTTTTGGAAATTTTAACCTGCAAAAGAGATCATAATTTCATAACATGGGATAAATCATGGCAGTGAAATGTAATCACAATAATCATAATCTTAAAACATGTAACTTTGTGGCATACAGACATAATCATAGAGAATCATTTCTTGTTAGTCAAGACTCATTTCCAAGACTATCTTAGTGGACAAAGTCCCTTTCTGAATCGAGTAACCCTCGTTTCAGTCCTGTTTCACTGAACCGGTATAACCTACCATTCCAGCCATGTCTATCTCATGAGATATAAAATATTTACCCAATGCATTGGAGGGAGATATTGGTCCCACCCATCTCATAATGATACCATTCTTATGTGTGCCACAAAATCATAAATCATACATCATTGCATAACCCATGTAATAAAAATGGGATTCGTAAACATCGTGACATCATAAAAAAATTCATATAAGATAAAGGAATTCATAAAAATAATTCCATCACAAAATAACCAAATCAATGTAATAATAGGGATAGAAACAGAACCCTATGTTATCTTAGATGGAAAATAATTTTGATAAAATACTTGAAATGAATTCTTGAGGAAAATATCCTTTCTTCTTCAAAATCAATTTCTTTTCACAAAACGTCATGCAATTTTAAAAGAAAGAGATTTTATTGAAAATAGTCATGAAATATTTTGGAGGAAGCTTCATGAAAATAAGGCTTTATAAAACCATAAAAATCTGTTCGTTCCATATAAGTTAAAAAAACATTCTTCTCGTACTTTTGTCGAAAAAGTCAAAAAAGCACCTCGTACGAAAAACGACAAAAGATTCCTTTCATATTCTTCACTAAAAACTCACTGAAGGGTAAAATTGGATTTAAACTATTGTAAGTGTATGGAAACAATATTACATATTTAGGGAACATGGATGTGGATGATAAAATACACCCCAGTAAATGCCAAAGTAAAAACAATCTCAGATAAAAATGAGATTGTGATATTTTCCCTTACCTTAGGTCTGATTAGCTTCGTATGTGTCCGAAACTCCTGTATAATGATTTAAATAATGTCATTGACTTATTACAGAATCATATTCATTGTTATGATATCATATATGGTTCACTTATGACTTTATATTACCCGTTCTTTTGTAAATTCCATGTTAAAGAAGCGTTTTGGGTAAAATCGTTTCATTTATCGTAGGTGTTTTGACTTGTTGTTCTTGACATTATTATTACTTATATCATGATTTACTTACTTCCAGAATATAAAATATGATTTATATATCATATATATTCAGTATATATATATATATAATAGATAGATAAATGAAATGAAAAACACCGTTCATGGAGACGGTAGTCCGTACGTACGCATGAACGCTGTTTTCCTTTCCTTATTGTCTTGAATGGAAGTAAGTAGATGACATACATATATATATATATACATAAATCCAGTAGCTTTATAATGTCATATATATCATTATTATTTCCTATATATACTTTATAATCATTCTTAAATGGTAAACATGGAGAATGAATCTCATCGCGTCGTGGAGACGATAGTCCGTACGTACGCACGAGCGATGATATCATTTCCATAAATATTGAATTGAATTGGAGTGGATTATACAATATATCAGAATCAATATTATGTTGTAATAACTATGTATAGTTATTCTTTACACCATTATACCCATCCATGTAAGGTGGTGGTGGAAAATAGATTACACCACGGCGTGGAGACGGTATTCCGTACGTACGCACGCGCGGTGATTTCTTTTTCCGTAGGATGGATAGATGGTGAAATAGGGTTGTTTCATACTTATAATAACATATCAGTATATGAGTGATACTGATGTTATTACTTTATAATGAAACAACCTAAGAAGAAGAAGTGGAAGAAGAAATAAAGATGAAAGAATTGGTAACGGTAATTACCTCTTCTTTGAAGCGCCTCTTTGAGACCTCCTCTTAGGGCACTAAAATTGGTCTTTGAGGATGACCAGAACCTCTAGGATGTTTCTAGGGAAGTGGAGAAGAGATTTTGGCAGGGTTTGGCCGAGCTTGAGTGCTCAAATTGGTGTGAGGAGGAGGGGGAGGAGGTTTCCTTTTATAAGGGAGGAGAGGGGCACCTTAGGAATATCTGAAAATATTATTTTATATTAAAGTCAAAATCGGTTTATAATGGTTACAAAGGGTCTTATTTCGAAGGTAAAGTGGGGATGGGTCGAAATCCTATCAACCAATAGTATTTAGACAAGTTTAGGTTATTATTTTAACCTTATCACTTTGATTTAACTCTAAGTTAAATAATTTAACTTTTACCGTGACTTTTTGTTTTCTTACACTATATGGTTAATACACTTACTATAACATGCCAAACGAACCCCAAGTTGTTTATTATTAATATATATATCCTTATCTAAGTAATTTGGCCGAACCTTAGATTTTTAGGAATAAAATAACAATTAATAATATAATATTTGATTTAAAAACTATTTTGTGTCAATTTTGACACTATTTGATATATGATTTTTGTGAAAGTCATAACAGAATTATATGTTCAAACCAAGCAGATTAAATCAACACTAATATATCATAGTAACCTATAAAATTAGTGGAATTCATAAAAAGTCTCAAATTATATTTATTTGGGTATTTATAACATCAATTATGTCAATATTTCATTAATAAGATAATTACTGCATCATCGTTGTGTCATAAATAAATTAAATTATTTAATGTCTAAAAATTACAAATAAAAAACCATTATGTAGGAAATCTTTTTAGATTTCTAATGAATATTTATAGTCGAATTTATCTTATGTATAACCCCATATTAAAATTTTTTTAGTAAATAAACTTTGATTTTAACTCTTTTAACTCTTCTTTAAATAAATTAATAATAAATGTCCTAATCTAATCCAAGTGGGCCTAAATGGTCATATTTTATTCCTAAGTTTGTTTTTGGTCGAATTACACTTATCCAATAGAATTAGGACATGTGTTAGGGTAATAATAATATCATCTTTACCCTTAATTACCCTATTTACTTTTAACCGTGGTAAAAAAAAGTAAAAAGTTACTATTCACCAAAAATTATTTTCATCTCATTGAACCACATTTTAGTCCTTGATATTAACCGTGTCTCTCGGATTTTCGAAATTCCACTCACAGAAGCGGTAAAATTAAGTTTTATGAACAATTCAGTTTTTTTAACTACCACTTAGTGGTTTCACTATTCATCGAAAATTGAAAGTTTTCAGAAAAATACCAAAAATTAGGCCTAAGCTATATTTGATATTATGAACTCAAAAATGATATCTATTTTACCAAATTCAAAACATATTAGTTTCATTAACTAATTTAAAAATTAATTCTCGTTGTCAAAACAAATAGCGTGTTTTTAAGAGATAATAACTATCAAAAGATTGACACTAGTTTATAACTGGTTTAAATGTGAAATTACATCCAATGACCAACATTGTATTAAATTGTAAAAATATTTTCTAAATATACTTTAAAACCACTCAAATTAATAATTTATCACTATTAATTATTTCGATTGAAAAAGTTGTTTTTAATTAAAATTTAGTAATTTTCACTATTCATCAAAATATGAAAGTTATCCGAAAATCGCCAAAATTTCACCCTAAGCTAATTTCAATATTACGAATCCAAAAATGAATTCCATTTTGAAAAATAAAATTTACAAAATTTCAAAAAGTGGTTATTACTATTCATAACGGCTAGTTTTGATAATATTTTAATAGCATATCGTTGTTTAGCGAAACTTGGTGTTGCGTACAACACACGCTATCGTGGAAGGTCGCGATTGCGTGTAATTCAAGCCAGGTCAGAGATGTGTGTTGTGAAAGCTCCTTTTGGTGTAGCGTATAACACAAGACATTAATGAAATTAAAAAGAATATTTTTCATAAAATCTCGGGGTGTTACAATGTAACCTGGATATAGGCCAAGTACACGTCATGTTTTTAAATACATATCTTATATTAAATACATGACATGTATTGGTTGTGAAACACCCTTGTCACGAGGTGATATATTTTTTCACATAAAGGAAAAACCTAAACATTACATATCATGTAAATGACCTATATCTATTGCTCTAAACAGAGGTTGGGCATCTTTTTTTTTGAAAGAGTCCATTATTTTCTCCCTTGTATAGCAAGAGCACTTCCTTGAAGCTTTATAATGTTCTAAATCTAGGATTTGAATTTGTTCCTCCATCCAGACTCTAATTTGAGATTTATCAATCATGTTAGATAGACACTGGTAAGTTCTCCATCCTTGAGGATTCTTTTGTTGTGTGTCCTCTTCTCAATGAAGTTATTTTGGTGTAAGATAGTATTCCCTATTTTCAAGGTATTTGTCTGTTTCTCTATTTTATTCTGATCTAGATCGAACCAAAGGTTGATACTGGATGAGTGACCCTCTACGTCCATAAGGTAGGTGATCTATACCATTTTCCTAAATTTTTTATTTTCTACTCAACTATCACCATTTTACCTCATGCTAAACCTTTTGATTATTTCTCATAAATTAAATGATAGTCCTAAAATTAATTAATGATTCTAGTATGGGTCACCCTTGTAACACCTACTTATGTTTGGTGGTTTTCAACCTCAACCCAAGCCACTAATGTGGTGTGTTTTTAATCTAACTTATGTTAATCCACCCCTTTCAGTGTGTGGGGTCATCTCCCTTATAGTGGAAGCCTTTATAATTAAATGAGTTAATTGGTTGGTGAGGATAATTCCTCCTTTTCCTTATTATTAAATGTTACTAAAACTAATTAAATGGTTAGTTAAATTATAAATGTAAATTTTTATGGACACTAACAGAGAACTCTTATGTTATTATTATTATCTTATTGATGTTGGATAACTTGGTATTACATCATAGTATTATTAAGGTATGGAACATTTGGTAATTAAGGTATTGTAAGTATTGATTGATAGTATGGAACCAACTATTATTAAAGGTTTGGAACCTATTTTTTGACATTATGCATCAAACTATTGTTAAGGTATATAACCTATGATTATTAAGGTATGGAACTTGTATATTTCATTATTGTACTTACTTATTAGAAAGGTATGGAACTTATGAAATCATGGTGTGGCACTGGATAGGGTATCAAGGTATGGAACTTGTGAACCATATGTATGATTATTTATGGTATGGCACTATTGAGGATGATTGAGGTATTAAACCTGCAATTTCTGTATACATTTACATATCTAGATATATGTCACCCTAGTTATACACCTTGAGACTTATCCTATGTAGGTCAATTATTATCATCACATATGGCTTATGCTGAGATAGTTACCTCTATCTATTGATACTTTATTTATATATTGATTCCCATCTATTTTATCCTATTTTTATTATAGATAGTGCCATATAATGGTTATATTTTTATTAATTTACTACTTACCTATTATACCTACATATGGTTATGGTTTATTCACAAAGGTTAGATTCTTTGTAGACACAGTTGGTGGGGACCTACTGAGTTTATCTCACACACTATCTAAGTCATCAATGGTACTATGGAAGATCATGTACATGTAGGTAGGGATTGGGTAAAGTGCCCCTTGATTTATTATAGAATAGGATATGGAAGCATAAGACTAAGCTATGGTTCTTGATTCTATTGAAGATAGCCTTTTGTTTTTTTGTTCTCTTGAAAAATGTATTGTACTAGATGCTTGATTCCATGATTACCTTCTTACTTTTCTTAGAGACATTTCATTACCTCATTTTTTATATAATACAAGATGTTACTATTGATGGATTATTTATTATTATTATCTAGATTTTGTACTTCTATAGTTATGATGATCTATTTATCATTTATTATGCTTCCACTATTAATTAATTTACTTATTAAACCACTATGTGAATCTGATTATGAGGGTATAGTAACCCCACTATACTTCCATGGAGCCTTGCTACTAGTGGGTAGTCTCTGGCATATGGGGAGGCATGCTTAAATCCATGTGACCCACCGGCATGGGGCACTGTTTAGTGTCTCCTGGTTGGTACAATATAAATTGCTATCAAATGTTTCTTTTATTTGACTTATTATTTTTGGATGGTATAAATTATAATATGATGCATCATAATTTTGTAATGAGCTTGTGTCTGGGAGTAGCCGACCCACATATGGGGAAAAGCCCAATTTTCTTGGGATGGTATATGATATTCTGGTTTACACCTATTATAGTTGATTTAATTCCATCATTGGGTGATTCACATGATATGTGATCATTATTATTATTATGATATTGGATTATTCTTTATCCTTAGCCCGATATTATAAGGAATCATTGATCATGCGTCATTTTTGGCACCTTATAAGACTAATATTTCATTCATTATGCCATTCCATGTAGGTTTCATTAACTAACTGCATGATATTTTTTGTATGTGCCTTGAATGATGTATCGTTATGAAACTAAAATTTCTAAAAGAAAAAGTATATTAGATAAAGGGTTACTAAAATGTCTAAATCAAAATAAATGGTGTTTTCCTATATAGTTTTATGATGGATCCTTAACTAACCAATTATCATATGTTTGAGTTATGTAACCAAGATTTCATAGACTAAAATGATTATTTATTTGAAATATGTGAATTTCATTTATAATCTAAAGATTTAATGTACCTCAATATATTTTGAATGATGATTCATTTAGTTAAATCATTTTATGATACCTATTAATTTTCTATATCAAATGTAAAGGTATGATATAGTTAAATGAACTACTGATTGTAATTTATAAAGAATTTACTTGTATAAATTTGGAATGGTAATTCAGATAACTGGTATGATATGTAAATGAAAAAAATGATAAATCATAAATTCTAATATGGTCACCATTAAATGGGGATTTTAATTACAAATAAAAGGGTGTTTTCTCTATAACTTTCAATTGGTAGTCCATATACCAAGACCCTTAAAATATAATAGAGATCTTGAACCAAACCTGGTATTAGTGGTGGTAAATAAGAAGTGTCTCTAGTGTTCTTTATGATTGTTCATATCACCTAGATCTAGATCTTTAAATAGGTAGAGGGGTTTGAATTTTTTATCGGAAGTATTGTACCAATCCTATTATTATATCTCTGACATTGTCATTATTAAAATCCTATATGAGGTGTGTTCTTGGAATTTGTAGAGTTATGTCACCACGATGTCCTCATGTTGTTCTCCAGGAGGGTGGCGGTGACCATGCTCCAGTGGTTGTGGGCTCTGAGCCACTAGTGTTACCTCTAGTAGTTCCACTTATTGTAACCTCCTATTATTCCAAACATAAATGAAGATTCCTAGTTTTGAGGGGAATTTTTGTGTATGATGAAAAATATAAAGGGAGATCCATGGCTTGCCTCTTATATGGGAGAGTTGATGTGGTATTTTGGTAGCATTATCCACCTAATTATTTAGGGTATGGTGGACCCTAGGCTACATATCTATGACTAGAGACAGTCTTATATATCTTCGAGTGCCTTGAGACACCTCCAGAGAGGTGTGTGAATATCTCTATGTATATGATTCAAGTATACTCTAAAATTTTTTGGGGTATTATGAACCAGGAAGTTTAATATTGGGAAGTGACTTTTAGAGATTTTAAATCTAGATTCTGTTAATAATTTAACCTAAGACTTTGAGGACTGATCGTTCTAGAGAATTCATGAACCTGTAGTAGGGTTTTCTATATATTATTGATTACTCGACTCATTTTACTAAGCTTAAACACTTTACACCTATCTATAATGCTGATGAGATAGTTAAATAAGTACATTTTAAGTTTGGGTTCAAGAATCCTATATGTTCTCTGGTGAATGTTTTCTTCCGGACAATCGTATTTGATATAGTAAACCAAACTCTTATTACTTAACATAACTTGAGGGAAGCTAGAGGTCGTGATCATAATGGATCATCTTCTCAACCTAGTATTGTGGTATCTAGTGTAAGAAAGCATCACTTCAAGACCTATCATGAGGGAAGTACCGGTCGGAGTGAACATATTGGTAGTTCTATAGTATTTTATCAGTGAGGGAACTTGGGACATATGATATCTCAATGTGAGAGGGACCCAGTTGAGTACTGATCCTTTAGCTGGATGGGTCATTTACAATAGTTTTACAGAATCTTCCCTCTAGTGAACAGTGAGAGAGTATCATCACCAACTCTAGGTCCTATAGTAGGATCATTAGCTCCACATTAGGTAGGGACATAGAGTGTTATTGGTCGATTAGACTAAGGAGGTGGTCATGGATAGGGAGTCAGGTGACCAGTTCCACATCATCAATAGAGTGGTCCTGCTTATGGAATTCATGTTGTATCTCAGGGCTATAGAATGATCCGAGTTTATGTAGTGTGGAATGTGTCGTGGTACAAGAGTCCTGAACCTTCTATAGTTTGATGTACTCTTTTGGTGGCATCTACCGTAGTATCTGCTTTGTTTGATATAGATAATTCCAATTCTTTTATCTCTATATCTATTTTGAAAAGCCTTGCGCTCTAGATTCAGTATTATTATGGGGTAATGGACCTTAACACCACTTTTTGTATACATTATAAGTTTATGAAAATGGAAATTTTCCCCTTGAGATAGTCAAATATAACTTTTTTATGGAACTTATTTGTTCTAAATATAACAAGCTTCGATGTCATTCTTACATTGGACTGGTTGGTCCCCTATCATGACTATGTGGACTGTTATCACCACAGGGTATCATTTATAGCACTAGAGTGTGGTAGTTATATTCAAAAGGGTGAATGGGATGTCCAAGTAGGTAGATATGGACTAGAGCATCATGGGATGGGTGGCATGATAGCCTAGATTACTAAACTTAATGTGGATGATCAGGGATTACATCAGGCCAAATTACCTCCTATGGTATATTATTTCATGGATTTTTTTCCCTGATGTTTTTATATTTTACCTTATTAATGAGAGGTGGAGTTATCTATTGAGCTAGTTCCAGGATTTGTGCCAGTATCTATTCATCCTTATTGGATTTCTACTTCTAAGTTTCATGATCTCAAGATACATCTAGAAGACTTTGAATATATGTGTTTTATATAACCCAATACTTCTCCCTAGAGTTCATCATTCCTTTTCTCCAAGAAGTAAGATAGAACCCTCAGTTTTTGTGTAGATTATTGAATGTTAAATCAATTTAATGTGAATAACTGATATCCCTTGACTCGTATAGATGACCTCTTGGATTAGATTCTAGGTGTTATGGTTCTCTCCAAGTTTGATTTGAGGTTAGGTTATCACCAAGTACATGTTATTCCTTTTAACATACCCTATATAGTGTTTTGTAGCAGGTATGTATTTATAAATATCTGGTTATGTTATTTGGTCTCATGAACATGTGGGTTATTTTCATGGGATTGACAAATCGGGTTTTTCAGCCATATCTAGATTCATTCAGTATATTCTTCTTAGATGAAATGTTGGTGTATTATCATACTTGATACGACCATTAAAAACATCTTGATATCATTATGAATACACTGAGAGAGCACCAATTATAAGCTAAGATCATTAAATACCAATTTGGGATTAATAAAGTACACTTATTGGGTCATATTATCTTAGTGGTTGGAGTATTAGTTGACCACGATAAGGTGATATTCGTAGTAACCTAGGAGAAACCCAAGAATATCTTTGAAATACAAAGTTTCTTGGGACTTTTTGGTTATTATAGGCACTTTATACAGAACTTTTCATGAATAGAAACACCTATTGTAGGCTTAAATAAGAAGGGCGTGAAGTGTTTATGGTCATAAGTCTGTAACGTAGCCTTTCATGCACTTAAAGGGAGACCGACTTCAGTACCGATTCTGATTCTTCCAAAGCTAGGTAGAATTTATATAGTCTATTATAATGCATGAGGTATGAGGCTAGGAGCAGTTCTGATGTAGGAATATTGAGTCATGGTATATGGGTATCATTAGTTAAGACCATATGAGAGGAATTACCTGATCTGTGATCTTGAGTTAGTAGTTGTGGTCCATGGCTTGTGTTGTTGGAGTAATTACCTTTTTGGATAGTGGTGTGTGGTGTTTTCAGACCACAAAATCCTTAGTTATATCTTTATATAGAATTATTTGAACCTTAGGTGGATAATTTGGGTTGAGTACCCAAAGTCCTTTGATTTTGATCTTTCTTATACACTTGGGAAAGGAACTGTTATAAAATATGCTCTAATCTGAATGACTTAGACGCAAGTAGTTATAGAGGCTAGTAGAAAAATGGTAGCTTATGGCTCTGTTTTCTAAGATCCACTTAGAGGTTCTATACCATCAAGTCAAATTTGTACTTGAAACATTATTAGTGATTTATTCACATCTTGAGAGAGTGAATATGAGGCAATTATTGGATCACAATGGCTTATTCCTAAGGGAGGGTATTTTAGGTGAGGATCCACTGTCAGGATGGATCATTGATGAGGGTGAGATATTAAACATCCATAGACGTATCTAGGTTCCTATATACATTCAGGGGGTTGATTTGAGAGTCTAATTCTTCTTATTGGGTAGTATATCTTAATCTTTTGATGATGTATCATGACCTACATCACCAGTATTGGTGGCCTGGTATAAAAAGTGAGATAGAAAGTTTTGTTACTTAGTGTTATACCTATTAGTAGGTGAAGGAAGACCATCAATGGCTAAAAAGTACTTAATAGTTGTTTCCCATTCTTGAGTTTAAATGGGATGATTTCATGATGGATTTTGTAACTTGATTATCGAGATATACTTGAGGGAGTGATGCAGTAAGGGTGATCATCGATAGGATCAAAAAGGTCACTCATTTCTTACCTATTAAAGAGACCTTCTTAGTGTATGTTCTTAGGAGACTCTATGTCTATAAGATTGTATGACTACACATGTTCCCTCTAACTATCATTTCATATAGGGATTCTTCTTTTGTTTTGAGTTTCTAGTAGGTGTTACATAGAGCTTTGGGTATGTAGGTACTTTTGAGAATAGCATTTCAACCTTAGACTGATTGTCAGTCAGAATGGGTGATACAGGTTTTTGAGGACATGCTCTGAGAATCCATACTTTTTTGTAGGTTATTGGGAGAAACATATACATCTTGTTGATTACACATACAATAATAACATTCATGCAATGATACAGGTGGATCCCTATGAGGCCATATATGGTATGACATGTTTTTCACCTCTACAATGGTTAGATGTAGGTGAGGTAACCATACTATGACCTTTTATTGTTCAGGAGACTTCATTATAGCTTTAGTTAATCAAGAAGTTAATGGTTGTAACTTGGTCTAGGAATATATTATATGTCAATCGTAGTCACAGTTAACTAGAGTTCGAGGTAGGGAATCGGGTATTCTTATATGTATCGACTAGAATGGGGAATCAATGGTTTAGATGGAAAGGGAACCTTTCACCTTGATTTTTTGGACCTTTTTAGGTTTTGGAGAGAGTCAGTTTGGTATCTTATAAGTTGCAGTTACCTTATAGGTATCGGGATATACATGATATCTTCCATGTTTCACAGCTTTTCCAATAATATCAAGATCTGTCTCATATCTTTCAACCTAATGAGGTTGAGTTATATGTATATGTTTCCTTTGACGATAATCCTATCCATATTATAAACTAGAGCACAAAGTCTCTTCGAGGTAGGTTGGTTCCTCTAGTACATGTTCCATGGAAACACGGTCGTGTATAGAATGATACCTGGGAGAGGGAGGCTGATATACGTGCTTAGTGGCTATATTTATTCTCAAATGATGCTTTACCACCCTTTGAACGGAAATTTGGGGATGAGTTTCTTTAATAGGGGAGACTATAACATCCCAGATTTTCATCTAAGGTAAAAATTATTTTATCTTTTGGTTAACCACTTATTGAGTTTCACTTTTGGATTAAATCTAAAACCACACCTTCTGGATGGTTGGTTTTTCTTTGGATGGATGGTTGTATGGGGGATAAAACCTATATATAGGCCAAATAATTGGAATTTATTTAAATACATGGTGTGTATTGAATATGTTATGTGTTTTGTTCTAGAAAAACCCTTTTCACATCATGTAATGGTTTTTCCCTAGAAAGAAAAAACTAAGAATTTCATGGCATGTAAATTTTACACATTGTGTAAATTCCCTGGGTCTATTTTTTTAAGGAGACATGTAATCTTATTTATTTTTATTTTTATTTTGATAGAATCCCTCATTTTCTCTCTCGCATAGCAGGTGCTCTTTTGTGAAGCTCTCTAATAGCCTAAATCTTTCCTTTGAAACCACTCCTCTATTTAGACTCTGATTTGATATTTGTCTATCGTGTTGGATATCCACTGGTAAGCACTCTATCCCTTAGGATCCTTTTTTTCATTTTTTATCCTTTCAAAAAAATTATTTTGGTGAAATATCTTATTCTCTATTTTCAATTTGTTTGTCTGTTTTTTCATTTTATTCCAATTTGGACCAAATAAAAGGCTAATACTGGATGGGTTATCTCCTACCACCATAATTTAGGAGATCTATACCTTTTCCCTGAGTTTTTTATATATTATACTATCGCCATTATGCTAAATGCTAGCCCTTACGTTTGTTTCTCCTAAATTAAATGATAGGCCCAAAATTATTTATTTCTTCTAGTATGGTTATCCCTTGAAACACTTAATTATTGTTGTAGGTTGTCAAAATCAACTCAATCCACACATTTGGTGTGTTATTTTATTTTACTTATGTTAATCCACCCCATTGGGTGTGTGATCTTGTCACCCTTATAGTGGGAGTGTTTATAATTAAATGAGTTAGTTGGTTCGAGAGGATCATGAATCCTTTACCTTGTAATTAAATGTTACTAAAACCATTTTATTGGTTGGTTAAATGATAAATTCAAATGGTTTAAGATACTAACATATCCCTCTTGTTTTATTATTATTACTTTCTTGATGTTGGATGTCTCGCTATGGAACTAGTGTATTATTAAGGTATGGAAGCTATGGTTATTAAGGTATGTAAACTAACAATTGATGGTATGGAACCAAAAATTATTAAAGGTATGTCACCTATTGAATTATTTTATGGAACTGACCTATTGTTAAGTTATGGAACCCTTATATTTTGATATGGCGCCAACTTATTAGAAAGAAATGGTGTAACACCCTGATATTTTTATGAGATATATTTTTTTTAATTTCATTGATCTCTTTTATTTTATGATACACAAAGATAAAATTGTGCTACATGAAACACCATCTTTCAGTATATGCAACACAATTTTTGTCTTGTGTTAGACATAATTTCAATTAATTTTTATATAATTCATTTCATGCAAGACCAAGATTAATTGAATAAAAAAGTATTATTATGCTACCTTATAACCTAGTCATTAAAATGCATAGTATAAACAACTAAATTATTAAAATATTATTCACACATGTATATATAAATAATTAAATGGTGAAAAATTAATTATAAATGAAAATAAAACCATTTTTAAATAAAAGTAAATGTTTTTCTAAAAAACTGTTTGAATAAAAATAAGTGAGTTTATGAAATAATAAAACAACTCTTAATGAATTTTATTGATGAAATATAGTTTTAATATATCCAATATAATGTTTCAAATTAATATTATATATTATCTAGATATTATATAATAATAAATTCAATTTTTCAGATAAAAGAAGTATTTTTCAAAAAAATGCATTTTTACCGCCTTTTAATGGCGCACCCATTTTAAATATAGTTTTTTAAAATTTAATATATGATATTTAACAAAATAAAAATATTATTTGAAATCAGGATATAAAAATTTACTTTTTATTAATTTTTGATATTTTTCTGATATGTTTCATGTTTTAATCAATAGTAAAAATATACTAAATTTTTATTGAAAATAACTTTTTTCATCGAAATAATTATGTGGTTAAATTATATAATTGAATGTTTTTAAATTATAAATAGACTATTTTTATTATTAAATATAATTTTGGTCATTGGCATTAATTTTACAGTTAATTTAGATGTAAATACATTTCAATATTTTGTAATGTTTTAACTTTTAAAACTTATTTTTAATTCCAATAATAGAGTTAATTTTAAATTAATTAATGCAAATTATGTGTCTTTAATTTTAAAAAATGGATTCTATATTTGTAATGAGTGGGTAAAAATTATGTAAATATCTTTATTTTATTTTTGGTAATTATGAACAGTAACTTCAATAATTTTTATTAATATAGTTAAAGGTAAATTGGATAATTAAGGGTAATATAATATTATAAAATTATCCTAACACTTGTAAAAATATATTTGGATGAGTGATTTTATACCTCAATCATCATTGGGTCTAAGTGTTACCCTTTAGAAGCCTCTTGTATTAGATTAGAACATTTAATATATTTTATTTAAAGTAAAGATAAATATATCTTACTCAAATTTTAATAACTTTATCATTTTTAAAATATGGTAAAACCAAAGATAAATTCAACTATAAACACTCATTTTAAATATAAAATGTTTTTCTTTATCATGATAATTTATTTTTAAATTTAAAAAATAAATAATCACTTTAAAAGCTTATACATTGATGATGCGTAAATTATTTAATTGATGAAAAATCAAAAAAATAATTAAAATGATAAAAACCATTAAAAGAACAAACCCCTTTACCAAATATAATTGTTCAAGTATATATTGACCACAATAATACAGGGGTCTATTTATTGACCATTTTGATCCATATGTAAAAGATTACGACACTTATAATATTTTCTTTAAAGTGATGTTAAAGTTGTCACATTCATGTTATAATAAATATAAAATTTTTTATGTGGGATTTTCTAGAATACATATTTCACTATAAGAATTGATATGAAATAAATAGGATTTTTATTATTCATATTATTTTATTTTGAATTTTTGATTAAAAATAAGTATATTAAATAATTACACAAAACTGATGTCGTAATTATTTTATTAATGGAAATATGAAATTAATGTTATTAAAAATATTAACATAAATATAATTTGAGATGATTAATATATACAAATAATTTTATATACTACCTTGAATCCTTAGGGATATTATAAAATATTTGGTTCTAGGTTAACATCTTATCTTAAATTTTTTAAAAGTCTAAGAAATGAATATTGTCAAAATTGAAACTATTGATATTTTCTCAAAATAATGTATTATTAAATTATTGAAAAATTATAAAACATTTTTAAAAATATATAATAATTATTATATGAAGTAAAATATTCTAAATTATTTATTTATGGTCTACATTAGATAAAATAATTGAATATTTCACCTTTTTAATATTGAAATATTTGTTAGCTTAGTTAAAAATTAAATATAATAACTAAGTGTTAATTAAAATCATAAGGTTTAAATTAATAGAAAAAACTTGTCTAAAATTTATTTTTTGATGATATTAAAATCTTATTTCATCTAATATTCTAAATTAATACATTTTTGAGGTTTTTTTATGGGTTTTGATTTTATTATAAATTAGTATTTTAGAGATTCCAAAGGATGACATCACCTCTGTAGCGTCCCGGTTCCGGAAGCCACCCAGAGGTGCCACGTGCCTGGTTCGCCACATGACCTCAATAGCATTTCCCCAAATGCCAGAGGATGTTGACTAGAAGCGAGGGCCTTGGTAAGTTATTCGGGAAACTATGCCCCCATTTGGTAAGGTATACAAGAAAAGAACTAACAGTAAATAGCGGAAGCAGTAAACAATACGCAACAACTAAAATCAAACAGAAAAAAAAATGAATATATAGAAATGATAATAATGATGCAGTAGGTACAAGTATCTAAGGAAAGCAGCAAACATAGCAACATGCTGAAATACAACTGAACACAAGTACTAAAGCAACAGCAAATGAAAAATAGATGAGCAGCTCCTCAACATCGCAAGCCTCGGCTCGGTCCCATGCTCTTCGGCTCCAGTGCAATCAAGAACCTGGTGTAGAAGGGTGCTTGCCCTTATCTATACCTACAACAACATAGTCTGATTGGGCCCAAAAGCATGGCCCAAACAGGGTGTGAGACAATGTCCCAGTCGGTGACCACCCAAAGATCTGTGCCTAACAGTCAATGAATACATGGCAAGTAAAGTACAGGAACAGTAAACAGGAAAATACACAGTAGCTACAATTTACATTCTAGCATATAAACTACACAAGTATGAAACAATCAACAAGTAAAACAAAGGTAACCCCCAGGGTAGTTCTCACAGCCTAACCCTTATGGTTAAACTTATAAGTACTAGCAACCCCCTGGGAGGCACACACAGTCTCACCCCTCTGGTTCAGCTAAAGAATAGACTCTCTGGGGAAGCACTCACCGTCAATTACCCCTATAGTTTCGTATTGTACTAAAGGCTCTCTGGGGAAGCACTCAATGTCAATTCCCCATATGACCCACATCGAGGAACTATAGACTCTCTAGGGAAGCACTCAACATCAATTCCCCCTGTGGTCTCGCATCGTAATTAAAGACACTCTGGAGAAGCCCTTCTGTCCATTATCCCTATGGTCCACTACACTAGGTTCTCGTAGCCCTGTGTGTAAATAAACATGCATAGTGAGCGTATATCGACCAAGTAAACCTTAAGAACTACTTGGCTATCATTTTAAGGCTCAACAGCAAAACAACACAACAGTTCCACTATCCTACAACTAGGCATGGCAACTGGCATAATGCCTAACAGGAAAAACAAGTACAGCAAAAACTAATCTATTCGCAAAGGTAAACCACTACTATAGCAATCAAGCAAGCAGGAAATCAATCAAGGGAAAAACAGAAAAACGCACAATTCTCGTTTAAGATAATTGGTGAAATTGCACAAAAAATTCAACTACTTTCAACAGAAAGGCACAAACCACCAACCTTGATGCTAGGTAATCAATATACTTGAACCATGATGCCTGATTCTCCTCAAAATGGTGTAGATTTAATAAAACGCATGAAACGCTCAACCAACGATAACTTGAAAATGAGGAGAAACCATGGAACAAGGCTAAAGCAGAAAAGAGATCTTACTGTGGAGATCCTGATGCAATCTACGGTGGTTGGAAAGGAGATCAGACGGAGGCACGGGGGCTCGGGGAATATTTTCAGTCATACGGGTCACTCTCGGACGAAGATCCTGAAGAAGAAGCAAGTTCTATCCTTCAGGCGCGACCCCGGTGCGTTTAGTGAAAAAGGAAAAGTACACGGCCTGTACTTTTAGAGTACATGGCATGTACTATGTTTTTTCATACTAAGAAAAAATCGGCCTCCATGTCACCCCTACACACCGTGTGTGTGGCCCAGACATGGCCAGCACATGGCTTCGAGCGGGAAAAGAGTACACGGCGTGTACTAAGAAAGTACACGGCGTGTACTTCAAAATTTTCCAAAAACTCCATTTTTCTTAAAAACTCCAAAAAAATGAAAGGCGTACCTAAAACGAAGATATGCGTTCTTACAAACTTCCCCTCTTAATGAAATTCATCCCTGAATTTCCCTAGCGAGGCGTAGAAGAAGAAACCCCAAACAGCTCCAACCACTGTGATCGTACATCAGCCTCCCTCTCCCAGGTCTTGTCCTGTACTCACCCATGCTGCCATAACACCCGTATAAGAGGGAAAACCCGCCCATGGATAACCTTCGTACTGTGATCGACAATCCGGATAGGATGCTCCTCAAACAATGCATCCGCTTCGAGCTCAACTTCCTCAGGATAAAGGACATGAGACGAGTGTAAAAAGTAACATCAGAGCTGAGAGACGTGGAAGACGTCGGGCATGGCCCGGTACCTCTAGGGTAGCTGCAACCAATAGGCGATCAATACAACTCTCTCCAAAACCTCAAACGGCCCGACGTACTGTGGTGAAAGCTTACCTTGCCTTTGAATCCTCATGTGTCCCAACCTCGGTGCGACCCGCAGTAAAACCTGATCCCCAACCTCGAATTCCATAGGTTGTCTCCACTGATGAGCATAAGACTTCTGCCAAGACTGTGTTGTAGCCATCCTCTTCTGAATCAGCTCTATCTGCTCTAAAATCTCTTGAACAAGACGATATCCCAGTAAAGATGTCTCTCCTTCCTCTAGCCAGCATAAGGGTGATCGTCACGGCCTACCGTACAAATCCTCGTAAGGTTCCATCTGAATGGTCGCTGAAAACTGTTGTTGTAGGAGAAATCCAAAAGGGGGATATTCTTCTCCCAAGAACCGCCAAAGTCTAGGATACAATCCCGGAGCATATCCTCAAGCACCTGGATCATGCGCTCGGACTGGCCATCAGTCTAGGGATGGTATGATGTACTCAAAAGAACCTGTGTACCCAAGGCCTTCTAAAGTCCCTACCAGAATGGGGAGGTAAATCGCGCATCCCTATCTGACACAATGGAGTGTGGAACTCCATGCAGATGTACAATCTCTCGGATGTACAATCGTCCCAGATCATCAACACTGAAGGTCTCCTTGATCGGCAAGAAGTGAGCAACCTTCGTAAGCCTATCGACGACAACCCAAACAGTGTCGTTACCTCAGGGCAACCTTGGCAACCCTGTCACGAATTCCATCATGACATCATTCCACTTCCACTCCGGAATGGGTAAATTCTGCAAAAGTCCTATTGGTCGCTGATGCTCTACCTTCACATGCTGACAAGTAGAGCATCTCATGGAAAAACCAGCCACATCCTTCTTCATACATGGCCACCAGTACTGGTGATGAAGATCCTGATACATCTTGGTGATTCTAGGATGAACTTACCAAATTGAGGAATGAAAATCCCGCATCAGCTCTTCGCGTATGTCTGCTAGCACCCATACGCGTCCCTGGAAACGCAAGATCTCATCCTCTCCCATTCTCCATCCAGGAAGAGGGTCCTCTCCTGACACACTCTCCCACAGGACTAAGCCTTCTGAGTCTGATAGCTGTCTCATCTGTACCCTCTCAAGTAGTGTAGAGGTAACAGCTACAGAAGATAGGAAGGTCCGTCCATGTCTGTCGTGCACCTCTAGATGCATCTCAGAGAACAGATTCATAAGATTCCACTCATTTTTGGCCTCCTGAACTTCCTGAATATGACTTCTCCTGCTCAATAAATCTTCCACTACGTTTCCATTTCCTGGCGTATAGGCAAGCTCTAAATTAAAGGACTGAAGATACTCGACCCACATGCACTGCCTCAGATTCAGATCACGCTGAGTGAAGATATACTTGAGACTCTTGTGGTCGGTGAAGACCACAAAGTGCTCTCCCTGAAGATAATGTCTCCAACATTGTAAGGCATGAACAATAGCTGCCAACTCCAGATCATGCGTAGGGTAGTTCCTCTCATGTGGCCTCAACTGCCGAGAACCGTACGTGATGACTCCATATCCTTGAATAAGTATAGCGCCTAGTATTATACCAAAATCATCACAATAAACAGTGTAGATCTTGCCTGGATCTGGAAAGACTAGTATCGGTGTTGACATCAGCCTTCCCTTCAGCTCCTAAAAGGCTGACTTGCAAGAATCTGAACATAAGAACTTCGTCCCCTTCTTGGTCAGACCTGTCAATGGTGCTGCTAGGTGCGATAAGTCCTGAATGAAGCTTTTGTAGTATCCAGCCAGCCCTAGAAAACTTCCTACCTCAAAATTGTTCTTCGGCTGCTCCCAGGAGACTACAACTCTCACTTTCTCTAGGTCCACAGATACTCCTGCCTCTGAGATGACGTGACCCAAGAAGTGAATATGTTCCTTTCAAAAGTGGCACTTCGAGAGTTTATCATAAAGTTGATGCTCTCTCAATGTACTCAAAACGATCTCAATATGTGTGGCATGGTCGTGTCGAGTGTGAGAGTACACCAAGATATCGTCCATAAAGACCACTATGAAGGAGTCCAAGTAAGGATGGAACACTTGGTTCATCAGTGCCATGAAAATTGTAGGCATGTTCGTGAGACCGAACGGCATGACTATATACTCGTATAGACCATACCTGCTCCTAAAGGTTGTCAGAGGTATATTTAATGGTCTAACGCACAACTGATGATAATCGGACCTCAAGTCAATCTTTGAGAACACCCGGGCTCCTTGAAGTTGATCAAAGAGTTCATCGATCCCCGGGAAGGGATATCGGTTCTTGATCATCAACTGGTTCAGCTTCCGATAATCCACGCAAAGCCGAAGGGTACTGTCTTCCTTCTTCGCAAATAGGATAGGCGAACTCCAAGGAGAAGTACTGGGTTGGATAAAACACTTTGCCTGTAACTCCTCCAACTGCTTCTTGAGCTCCTGCAACTCTGGTGTGGCCATCCTATAAGGAGGAATGGACACTGGTGCTTCTCCTGGCACGAGCTCAATAAAAAATTCTACCTCACGCTCCAGAGGCAAACCCAAAAAGTCCTCTGGAAAGACGTCCCTAAAATGATCCACCACTGGAAGAAATTCTAGCTGCGAAGTTCTCTGATCATCCAGATAAAGACTAGAAATCTGGGTTGTCACCCTTCCTAGTCCATGATGCTCGAGTCCTGCTTGACTCTCCTGAACATCACATTCGCCTCTATGAAGAAAAGATTCACCTTATAGTGAAATGAAACTCACTCTGCGGTGATAACAGTCAACGACTGGATGGAAGGGAACCAACCAGTCTATTCTAAGGATGATGTCATAGCCTATCATCTCTAGGAAATAGAGGTCCCATGAGAAATGATACCCTGCAACCTCGAGAGGGCACTCTCTACACTGGCATACACTAGATTTACTCGTCCCTAAAGGTGTGTCTAGTGTCAAAGAGTCGGCAGAAGCAAAGATACAGATCCCAGCGCTCTCCACAACAGCAACAGAGATAGAGCTATGCATAGCACCAGTATCGAAAATATCTGAAGATAAAACTGAGGCTACTAAAATCATACCTAGAACTGTAGAAGGTTCGGGATTCTGCTCCTGATAGTTCTGCTCTACCGCAAAATTCTGGCCTGCCCCATAGCCCTATGACCACTCTGAGCTGAACCCCCTGTTGGTGTTGATGTACTGGTGACTGACTACCATAGCCTCAACCTCCACCTCGGCCCGAACGGCCTGAAGAACTCCAGTTCCCCGACTGGTGTGAAAATGGTGGTCCTGATCCTGAATGAGGAGTCATGGAAGAACCCCTATCACCAGCTACTGGAGAGAAAACCTGGCAGAAACGCTGAAGGTGACCCATCTTGCTGCAAGATCGGCACTCCACTGGGTCCCTCTGGCACTTCGGCCTCATGTGACCTGCCCTTCCACACTGGTAGCATACTACATGGCTACCTGAAGATGTATCTCGTCTCCTCAGATCATCGCGCGTAGGCTCCCTACCGTGCTTCATGCTGTCAACTAGAGGAACACTAGCTCTGGAAGCAGAACCGCCCTGGCTTGCAGCTCCGGAGTCTCTCAGATTGTGTTCCGCAATCAGTTCCTGGGTGACGATGGAAGTGATGGAAGTCAACTGGAAGATATTCACCTGCGAGCGGATCTCCCTCCTAATTCCATCCTCAAACTTCCTTTCTAAAAACACCCCACTTCCATCCTGGAGGGGTATAAAACACTGCAGCTCAGTGAAACAAGAGGAATACTCCATGACAGAAAGAGTACCCTGCTCTAGAGTCATGAACTCCCGGGCTCGATCAGCCATCAGGGTCTCCAGGTAGAAGTAGTCATAGAACACGCGCTAGAACTCCCCCAAAGCCATAACCTATTGATGAATCGCCTGTAAGATCACATCCCACCACCTCTTGGCGGAGTCTCGGAGCATGTAGGTGGCGAGCTTGACCCGCCTCTCTAGAGGCGTCTTCAGATGCTCGAAGATAGTAAGTATGGATTCCATCCATGACTCTACAGCCTGAGGTCCTCCTTCCCCCGAGAACGTGGGAGGATGCTACTACTAAAAAACCCGTGTCAAGTCTTCCATAGTCAAGGCAGGAGGAGGTGCTCCCTGAAAGGTCTGAATCATCCTCATAAAACCTTCCCTGAACTTCACATCAGCGCCTGCAACTGGTATGACATCCGGTGCCAAGGTTGGCCCGACTGGAGGATCGGCAGGAAGTCCCTGATCAGTCATATCTGGCTTCTGATCACTGCCTAGCGACATACGTACAACCAGAGGATGTCTCGGAGGCATAGCTCTGAAAGATCAAAAGCATACCTTAGATTAGAAAAACAAGGAAAGAGAACACAAGAGTACAAAATGGGAACAGGGAAAGGAAAACACACAAGTTTACAAAACACGACTACACAGCGTGTATAAAAACTACACGGCGTGTCTTCTTAAGCCACTGACATGAGTGTGTACCCCTACCCTACAGGTCGTGTAACACTTCAAACTACACGGCATGTTGGCCCAACACACGACATGTACTAGACAAGGCTTCGGCGGCCTGTGTTGTTAAACACACGGCTGAACCTTACACGGCGTGTTCCGAACAAACACGGCATGCATAGGTGAAGGGGACATTGTCCCGTGTTTTTCGTGACACAGCCAGGTACCTGAATGAGAATACACGGCGTGTCCCGAAAACACACGGCGTGTCCCGAAAACACACGGCGTGTTTAAGAGAAGGTAACGTCGACCCGTGTTGCTCATGACACGGCCGGGTACCTGGACAGGACTACACAGCGTGTTCTACTCGAGCTTCCCCGACCCATGTTGGTAGTGACACATCCGGGTACACAGCTCCGAACAACACATAGTGTTCCTACCATACACGGCGTGTTCCTGAAGTTATTTCTAAAACAGCGTGTACCTGCTCACACGGTCAGCGACATGGTCTAAAAACTACACGGTGTGTAGTCAAAAATTACACACCGTGTATTCTGGGTTTTTCTAGGCAGTAGCTTAGAAACTACACAGAAGCCCAGAAAACACAGAAAATAAGGCAAGGAGGTGCCAATTTTTCGATTCGTGAGGGCCCATAACACCTCAAGAATCAAAATTTGGTGTTCATTTAAGCAAGTTAAGAAACAAACAATCCTATAACAAGGTAGCAGAGATTCTATCAAGCATCTATCATAATAGCATGCATAATCTACACAAAGTCTATCACAACAACATGCAATCGATAATGCACCCTAGATGGCATGGCAAGAATGCATGACATGTGATTTTTAAAAGTTCCTATATGATGCATGAAATGGAATACCCTCATCTCATCGGGTTGCGATGGAAATAGAACCGCAATTGTCAAGGAAATAACAACACAAAGCATGTGAATCACTCTAGGTGAAACCATATCAACCATAAAATCTCCAAACCAGCAAACTGCAATTAACGAGGTAGTATGGATTTTCCTTGTACACGGGTTAGCTACTCCCGAGCACAGCTTAATACCAAGTACTGAATCCATCCTATCCATGGGTAAATTCTTCAAACAGTAAAGCAAGAGAAAGAACTCCTCTGATACCACTTTTTAGTGTCCCGGTTCTGGAAGCCACCTAGAGGTGCCTCATGCCCGGTTCGCCACATGACCTCAAGTACATTTACCCAAATGCTAGAGGCTGCCGACTAGCAGTGAGGTCCTTGGTGAGTTATTGGAGAAACTATGCCCTCATTTAGTAAGGTATATAAGAAAAGAACTAACAATAAATAGTGAAAGCAGTAAACAATACGCAACAACTGAAATCAAACAGCGGAAACAATGAATATATAGAAATGATGATAATGATACAACAGGTACAAGTATCTAAAAAAAGCAGCAAACACGGCAACATGCTGAAATAAAAATGAACACAAGTATTAAAGCAACAGCAAAAGAAAAACATATGAGAAACTCCTCAGCATCGCAAGCCTCGGCTCGGTCCCATGCTCTCCAACTCCAGTGCAATCAAGAACCAGATGTAGAAGGGTGTTTGCCCTTATCTATACCTAAAACAACATAGTCTGCTTGGGCCCAAAAGCATGGCCCAAACAGGGTGTGAGACAAATTCCTAGTAGGCGACCACCCAAAGATCTGTTCCTAACAGTCAATGAATACATGGCAAGTAAAGTACAGGAACAGTAAATAGGAAAATACACAGCAGCTACAATTTACAGTCTAGCATATAAACTACACAAGTATGAAACAGTCAACAAGTAAAACAAAGGTAACCCCCTAGGTAGTTCTCACAGCCTAACCCTTATAGTTCAACCTATAAGTACTAGAAACCCCCTGGGAGGCACACAGAGTCTCACCCCTCTGGTTCAGATAAAGAATATACTCTCTGGGGAAGCACTCACCATCAATTCCCCATATAGTCTCATATCATACTAAAGGCTCTCTGGGGAAGCACTCAACGTCAATTCCCATGTGACCCACGTCAAGGAACTACAGACTCTCTGGGGAAGCACTCAACGTCAATTCCCCCTGTAGTCTCACATCGTAATTAAAGACACTATGGAGAAGCCCTTCCGTCCATTCTCCCTATGGTCCACTACACTAGGTTCTCGTAGCCCTATGTGTAAATAAACATGCATAGTGCACGTATATCGACCAATTAAACCTCAAGAACTACTTGTCTATCATTCTAAGGCTCGGCAGCAAAACAGCACAACAGTCCCACTATCCTACAACTAGGCATGGCAACTGGCATAACGCCTAACAGGAAAAACAAATACAGGAAAAACTACTCTATTCGCAAAGGTAAACCTCTACTATATCAATCAATAAATCAGGAAATCAATCAAGGGAAAAATAGGAAAACGCACAATTCTCGTTCAAGGGAATTGGCGAAATTTCACAAAACATTCAAGTACTTTCTACAGAAAGGCACAAACCACCAATCTTGATGCTAGGGAATCGATATACTTGAACCACGATGCCTGATTCTCCTCATAATGGTGTAGATCTAAGAAAATGCACAAAATGCTCAACTCATGATAACTTGAAAACGAGGAGAAACTATGGAACAAGGATAAAGAAGAAGAGAGAGTTTACCGAGGCGATCCCGACGCAATCGATGGCGGTTGGAACATAGATCAGACGGAGGCACAGGGGCTCGGGGAAGAGTTTCGGCCATATGGGTCACTCTCGGATGAAGATCCTAAAGAAGAAGCAAGTTCTGTCTGTCAGGCACGACCCCGGTGTGTTTAGTGAAAAAAGAAAAGTACACGACGTGTACTAGGTTTTTCCGTACTCCTCCAAAATCGGCCTCCATGTCACCCCTACATACCGTGTGTGTGGTCCGGACACAGCCATCACACGGCTTCGAGCAGAAAAAGAGTACACGGCGTGTACTTAAAAATTTTCCAGAAACACCATTATTCATAAAAACTCCAGAAAAAGGAAAGGCGTACCTGAAACTAAGCTTCAGGTTCTTACAACCTCAATTATAAAATGGAACATACTCCCTCATTTAGTCACTTCACTTTGAGACTTAAATCTCTTATATAACCAGACCATTCCCCTTATAAACTTCTCTAGTCACATTCTATAGGTTATTGTCTTTTAAAAATACCATATCTAGTACCTTAATAAGAGATATATGGGGAGCTCGCCGAAGAAGAGGAAATCTACTTTACTAACTCTCTCAAGATCATTTCTTTTTATACCACATATTCCTTTTGCATTTCCATTATAAACAAATTAATTCATTATCACCTATATACTGATATTTTATTATGTTTTTGTAACAACCATATTCCACCTTCTATCCATCTTAAGAAAAATGAAATCACCAAGCGTGTTTATGTATGGTTTAAAGTCTCCACGTTGTGTTGTAATATGTTTTCACCACCACCTTATTTGGATAGGTATAATGATGTAAATAATATATATATGTATATATATATATATATATTATTAATATAAAATTATATTTATTTCGCAAAAAAATATACCATCCACTTCCCTAATATTTCACAATTATGGGAATGATATCGTAAGTCGTGCATACGTACGGCCTACCATCTCCACGATGCGATGTGATTAATTATACATTATCTCTATTAAAAAATGAATTATATAAATGTATATAAGGAGTAAATATGATATATTTTATATTAATATCATTCTATAAATTATATAATTATAACCTATGAAGAATAATCAGAACTTATTTGAAAAAACATGCAAAAGAAAATGAAGCATTTAACACCTGAAAGAAGCATAATATTGAAATTTTATTAAACATGCGTTAATATGATCATATATTATATAATAAATGTAAATATGGTTCTGGAATAAGTTAATGACATTCATTAATTCATTATACAGGAGTTTCTGATATATACTAAGGAACCCAAACTTAAGCTAAATAATAATTTCAAAATCTTATTTTTATCCGAGATTGTTTATACGTATGTATTTACTGGGTATATTTATCATCCATGTCCTTATTTTATACATATTTATTTCAAAATATTATTCATATTATTCTATAATTTTTTAAATTTAATTTTAATAATTGGTGAATTTTTACAAAATGGTGTGAAAGTAATATTTTGTCGTTTTTAATACAATGTACTTTTAGACTTTCTGAAGAAAGTATGAGAAGAATGTTTTTTTTAACTTATATGGAATGAATGGATTTTTATGATTTCATAATGCCTTATTTCCATGAAGTTTTCCTTAAAAAATTTTATGGTTATCTTTAATTAAATTGTTTTCTTTTAAAATAGAGAGGCGTTTTAAGAAAAGAAAATTTTTTTAAGAAGAAAGGATATTTTCCTCAAGAATCAATTTCAAGTGTTATTTTCCATATAAGATGAAATTATTTAATAAGGATATATTTAAAGTAAAATATCCCTACTATTATTATGGTTTATTATGTTTATGATGGAAATATATTTATGAAATCAATTCATTTTCTATAAATTATTTTATGATGGAATGATGTTTAAGAAACTGATTTTATTTCATGAATTTTGATATGATGAATGATTTATATTTTCTGGAACACATATGTATGATTTCATTATGAGAAGGGTGGGTCCTATGTCTCCCTCTAATTCATTGGGTAAGGATGGATAAATCGTGAGTTGTATATGTTATACGTGAACCAGATTTCATGTTCACAATTATATGCGTGGACCTGGTTTTCATGTCCATAATTTTATAAGTGGACCTGGTTTTCATGTCCATATGTTTATGCAAGGTCCTGATTTCATGTCCTTAATGAGTGTACATGTTACTATTTTTATATGTTCACCAAGTTAAAAGTTGATGTTTATGCCACAATTTCATGCCTTATATCAATTTTATGACCTTATGGATTATGTTCTTTGATTTCCTTATGATTCAAGTTTACCTTTGATATGCAGGGCATGATCTTGTAATGTTATTATCACATTATCATACCCTTTATGCTAATATTTATGTTTACATATCACCATTTTTTACTATTATTGGGCATCTGATCTCACCCATTCTTATGTTTTCTTTCCTTAGGTTATAAAGAATGGTTTTAGGTAGCAGTAAAAAAGGGGAAGAAATTCTTGGGAAACATTGAAGATCTTTCAATAGACTAGAAGTTTGTGTTCCATGTTTCTAAAGTCACTAAAATAATATGGCATTTGGGTATCTGTTTTTTTAATGTGTTAATTATTCCACAAAATTAATTTAACTTCCATATACGTCAAGCTTGGGTCGTTATTTTTGGTATCATAAAAAAACATTAGTTAACCATTGGAAACTAGGATGTGAAAACTTTATTAAGACCTGTATAGATATTTATTAGGATATGTATAGGTAAATCCTAAGGATAAGTATAATTATAGGTTACAATCTTATAATTTTGGAAACAATCATGAATAATGTATGATTAAACCTAAGATATCATATATTGAAATATTATAAGTAATTTCCCTTGGTTATGTGATTTTCATCTATGATAATTGTTTATCACACTTCATTTTTTGGTCTTATTCAATATATAGAATGATATATAACATGGGTAACATTGAATGTTTCATATATGGAAAGTATGGGAATTTTGAAAATTGATTTCCTAAGTAGAAATATCATGAAGAGAATCATCAGGTTGGTGCGAGTATTGGTTATACTACTAAGGATAAAGATATTATAAACAACATGTGAAAGGTATGGGATGCTATAGAATTATTTATTACATTAATCCTAAGAAGCATTGTTATATTATGATTAAGGAACCTTAAGACATGATTAATATTTTAGGAAAGGCTAAGATGATGGATCTTTAGTAATGGTTTAAGAATAATTTTAGATGATTGAGGTGTATATATTTCATAATTCAAAGAGTATGTTATAAAAATCATGAAATAAGTGTTTTCAGTATAATTTGTTCATTAATGGTTGGAAAGGATGTGTTGAATATTTATAAAGACCTAGAAAATTGATTTAAGGGTAAGGTGAAATATTTGGAGAACACATGATTATAGAAGAGATACCCATTAATATGTGCCATATTTTAAGATAATGATGTTTGGATTAAGATATTCTATATATGAATAAGTAAATTAGATGATTCTAGTTTCATAGGATCTAATTAAGGATTTGTTTTCAAGAGGATTATGCTATCATGGATGAAGTATACCACTTTTTGGGACTTAAGAAATATATTCAATATGTTTTTAAATAAGGAAACATGCATGTTTTCAATAAGTATATGTGGTAATTCAATTTATTACCATTAATAAATAAAATACATGATGAAGGTGTTCACATGTTTGGAATTTGACCAATAATAGATATCTTATGATATATAAGGGGTAAATTTTAATCAGAGTTAGTGTAACTCTTTCTAAGGTTTTGGATTTTTATCTTTCATAAGGATTGTGGGGTTATCAATTTATAGATAGTATAAGTTAAACTCTCGATGAATTTTGTTATATTAATGTATTATCTCACTATATATGGACTTGTTCATATTTGATAACTTGTGATGACCTTTTTGTTGTAATAAAGATAGATAGAATAACATATCATTCTATTTATGGATCATATTATCTGATAATGCTTCAGGAATGAAAAATTAAACTTTATTTATTTGAATAAGAGATGAAGTGAAAATTATTCAATGCATGAATAATGGTGAGATTGTGCTGAAATCAAGTAAGTATATCTTCTCATACAAATTATTCAACATTAAGCAAAAAGGATTTTTGTTTAAAAGGGTGTCCTATTATCATAATTTTTTATGATATAAATGACATCTTTCATGCTTATTTGATTTATGGTTTTGTGATTTTTAACTTTCTCTAGATCACCCACTTTATTATGATCAGTGATACTTGTCAATATCTATGATTATTTATGCTTTTCCTCCATGCCCAAAACTTCACCTATGTTCTTCTATGTAGAGACCTAGTTATGACTTACTTTGGTTAGTTATTATTTTCCAACTATTCCTTTTTAAAAGGAATTTTTAGTCTGTATTTTTATTATATGGGTTTCTATGAAATAAACTTTAAAGTATTAATCCTTTTATAACCTAGATGAATTTCGAGGGCGAAATTCGTTTTAAGGGGGTAGAATGTAACACACTGAGATTTTTATGAGAAGTATTTTTTTAAAATTTATGTGATATCTTATGGTGTATGCTATACCAAGATAATATTGTGATACATGAAACACTAAATTATCTTGTGTTATATACAAAACTATTTGTGTCTTTTGTTAAACAAAATTTCAAGTTCTTTTAATATAATTCATTTCACGCAAGACCGAGATTAAGCAAACAACAAAATATTATTAAACTACCTTATAAACTAGAAATTATATTGATGAGTATGAACAACTAAATTATGAAAATATTATTTAAACATGTATATATAAATAATTATTTGGGGGACAATTAATTACAAATCAAAATAAAACCCTTTTTAAATAAAAGGAAATTTTTTTCTAAAAAACTATTTGAATAAAAATAAGTGAGTTTATAAAATAATAAAATCACTCTTGATGGATTTAATTAATAAAATATATATTTAATATATCCAATATAATGTTTAAATTTCATCTTATATTTTTTCTATGCATTATATAAGAACAAATTCAATTTTTCAAATAAAAGAAGTATTTTTCCAAAAATGCAGTTTTACCGCCTTTTGATGGAACAACCATTTTAAATATAGTATTTGAAAAATTTATATATTATATTTAAATAAAATAAACTCATTATTTTTAATTGGGATTTAAAATTTTTACTTCAGTTGAATTTTTGATATTTTTCTGATAAGTTTCATGCTTTGATGAAGAGTAAAAATATACTAAATTTAAATTGAAAACAACATTTTTCATAAAAATAATTTATATGGATAATTATATTTTTTTAATGGTTTTAAATTATAAATAGGATATATTTTTATCATTTAATATAATTATTGTCATTGGAATTAATTTTACCATGAATTTAGATGTAAAAACATTTCAATCTTTTGCAACGTTTTAACTTTTAAAAACCATTTTTTCATTCTGACAGTAGGATTAATTTTAAATTAATTACTGTAAATTGTATGTTTTGAATTCTTAAAAATAGATTCAATATTTTTAATCTGTGGGTCCAAATTATGTAAATATATTTATTTTAATTTTGGGAATTATGAATAGTAACTTCTGTAATTTTTATAAATGTGGTAAAAAGGTAAATTAGATAATTAAGGGTAAATATAATATTATAAAATTACCCTAACACTTGTCTTAATATACTTTGATGATTTATTTTTTATCTAAATAATTCTTGGTTCTAAATGGTTCCCTTTAGATTCCACTTGGATTAGATTATGACATTTAATATATTTTATTTAAAGAAAAGTTAAATATGTCTTACTCAAATTTTAATAAATTTACCATTTTGAAAATAAGCTTATACCTGAGATAAATTTGACTATAAATAGTAATTTTAAAGATAAAATGTTTTTTATCTTGGTAATTTATTTTTAGTTTTGAATAAATAAATAATCACTTTAAAGGTTTATACATTGAGGATGCAAAAATTATCTAATTGATGAAAAATCAATAAAATAATATTTATTAAAATGATAATAACTATTAAAAGACCATAACACATTCCCAAATTTAATTGGTTGAGTATGTATCGACCATAATCATCCAATGGTCTAGTAATTGATCATTTGTATCTATATGGAAAATATTATGACACTTGTAATATCTTATTTAATGTGACGTTAAAGTAGTCACATTCATCTTTTAGTAAATATAACATTTTTTATGTTAGATTTTCCAGAAGTTATATTCAACTTTAAGTATTATTATAAAATCTATAGCATTTATCTTCTTCTTAGTATTTTATTTTTCATTTTTACCCAAAAAAATAAGGATTTTAAATAATTACACAAAACCGATGTAGTAATTATTTTATTAATGGAAATATCAAATTAATTTTATTAAAAATATTAAAATAAATATAATTTTGGATTATTAATATATAAAATTAATTTTATAGATGACCATGACCCCTTAGTTATATAATAAAATATTTTTTTCAAGGTTAAAATATTATCTTGATGTTTTTAAAAATCTAAGAAATGAATAGTATCAAAATTGTCACTATTGATATTTATTCAAAATAATGTATTATTAAATTATATAAAAATTATAAAAAAATAAAAATGTATAGTAATTATGATATGGTGTAAAATATTATATTTTATTCATTTATGGTCAAAATTACATCCAATAATTGAATATTTCACCCTTTTAATATTAAAATATGTATTACCTTAGTTAAAAATTAAATAGAATAACTACATATTAATTAAAAGGATAAGGTTTAAATTGACAGAAAAACGTGTCTAAATTTTATTTTTTAATGATATTATATACTTATCTCATCTCATATTAAAACTTAGGACATTTTGGATGTTTTTTGATAGGTTTGTATTTTACTAAAAATTAATATTTTTGGAGTTTTCAAAGGTTCCACTCACCTCAATTATAAAGGGAACCCCCCCCCCTCATTTCTTTACATAACATTAAAACATAAATCTAGGTTATACTCTTAAAATTCCACTTATAAACTTACCTATTGACATTCTATAGGTGTTTTTCTTCTCAAAATACCAACTCTAGTTCCTTAAGAGGAGATCTATAGGGAGCTCGTCGAAGAAGAGGTAATCTCCTTTACCGACTCTCTCAAGATCATTTCTTCATCTAATTACACTTAATTTTTTTTCCATTATAAATTAACAACTTCAATATAAACTATATACTAATATGTTATTATGTTAATGGAAGAACCATATTCCAAATTCTATCCATCCTATGAAAAACAAAATCACCACGCGCGCGTACGTACGGCTTACCGTCTCCACATCGTGGTGTAATATATTTTCACAACCACCTTACATAGATAGGTAAAATGATGGACATAATAACTATATATTATTATTATAAAATTATATTTATTCCTTAACAAAATATATACCATCTAATTCCAAAACATTTCACAGTTATATGAATGATATTGTCGCTCGTGCGTACGTACAGCCTACCATCTCTATGATGCAATGAGATTCATTATACATGATAAATATTAAATAATTAATTATATAAATATATATAATGACTAAATATGATATATGTTATATTAATATCATTCCAAAAATTATATTACTATAACCTATGAAGAATAATCAAACTTATTCGACAAAACAAGCATAAGAAAATGAAGCAGTTAACACTCAAAAGAAGAATAATAATGAAATATTGTTAATCATGGGTTAATATGATAATATATGATATAATAAATTTCAATATGGTTCTATAATAAGTTAATAACATTAATTAATTCATTATACATTATTTTTTTATACATATGAAGGAACCCAGACCTAAGGTAAGGAATAATTTCGAAATAACATTTTTATCTGAGATTGTTTATATGTAAGTATTTAATGGGGTATATTATAATTCATGTACATGTTTTATACATATGTAATATAAAATATTCTTCAAATTATTATACTATTTTTAAAATTAAATTTAACCAATTGGTGAATTTTTACAAAATAGTCTGAAAGGAATCTTTTGTTTTTATCGATACAAGGTACTTTTTGACATTCTGAAAAAAGTATGAGAAGAATGTTTGCTTTTAACTTATACGGCATGAATGGATTTTTACACTTTCATAAAACCTTATTTACACGAATTTTCCCTTAAAATTTTTTAAGTTTATATTCAAATAAATTCTTTTCTTTGAAAATTGTGTAGTGTTCTAAGAAAATAAAATGGTTTATAAGAAGAAAGGATATTTTCCCCAAGATTCAATTTCAAAGTGTTATTTTCCATCTAATATGACTTTCTTTAATAAGTATATGTTTCAAGTATATTATCCCTATTTTTTATATGGTTTATTATTTCTATGATGGAAATATACTTATGAAATACATTCATTTTATATGCATTATTTTATGATAAAATTATGTTTAAGAAACCCATTTTATTTCATAGATTCTGATATGAGGAATGATTTCTATTTTTCTAGTACACATATGTATGATTTCATTATGAGATGAGTGGGACCTATATATCTCTCCAATTAGTTGGGTAAGGATGGATAACTCATGAGGTATATATGTTATTAATGAACATGATTTCATGTTCTCAATTCAATGTGTGGACCTGGTTTTCATGTCCATAAAGTTATGAGTGGACCTGGTTTCAATATAGATATTTTTATGGAAGGTCCTAATATTATGCCCTTAATGAGTTAACCTATTACTATTTATACATATTCATAAGGTTACAAATTTATGTGTATGCCACAATTTCATTTCTTATCTCAATTTTATGATCTTATGGATTATGATATTTTATTTCCTTATGATTCAAGTTTACCTTTGATATGGAGGGCATGATCTTCAAATGTTATTATCACATTATCATACCCTTTATTATCATGTTTATGTTTATATATCACCCTTTTTTTCTATTACTTATCATCTTATCTCACCCTTTATTATGTTTTATTTTCCCTAGGTTATAAAGAATGGTTCTAGGTAGGATTAAAAAAAGGGGAAGATCTTTGTGAGAAACATTAAAGATATTTCACTATAATAGAAGTTTGTGTTATAAGTTTCCAAAGTCACTAAAATAATATAGTATTACAGAATATGTTTATTTAATGTATTAATTGTTGCATAAAATTAATGTAATTTCTATGTATGTCAAGTCTAGGTCGTTATATATGAGCCATATGATACCTTGGTATAGCACCGGCTAGGGTATTGAGGTATGGAACCTAAAACCCTATGTATAATTATTTATTATATAGAACCATTGAGGAGGATTGAGGTATTCCACCTTCTACTTATGTATAAATTTATATCTCTAATTATAGGTATCCTTGGTTATACGTCTTGGGACTTGGCCTAAGTAGTTCTGTTATTCTCATCACATGTGGATTATGTAGAGATGGTTTCTACCTATTATTGATAATTTATTTATATTTTTATGCTTATATATTTTATCATGTTTCTATTAAAGTTAGTTCCATATACTAGTTATATTTTTCTTACTTTACTACTTATTTGTTATACCTTCATGTCGTTATGGTTTATACATGTGGGATGGATTTCTCATAAACAATGTTGGTGGTGGCCTATTGAGTTAATCTCACACCCTATCCAGGCTATCAATGGTACCCAAGAAGATTATGT
The DNA here is from genome assembly GCA_963277665.1 of Viscum album. Classification (NCBI taxonomy): domain Eukaryota; kingdom Viridiplantae; phylum Streptophyta; class Magnoliopsida; order Santalales; family Viscaceae; genus Viscum; species Viscum album. Next base: position 829,024,982 of record OY728159.1, on the reverse strand, counting down.
AGATGTAGGTAGGGATATAGGTAAGCGACCAATTTTTTATGCTTGATTGATTATAGAATGGGATCAAGGGGGCACAGGACCGAGCTATGGATCCTGATGCTATTAGAGATAAACTTTTTGGTCTTTTTTTATACAAGTATTGTACAATATTTTTACTACCATGAATACCTATTTACTTTTTTTAAAGAAACTTTCTTACCTCATTTGTATATAATATTGTATGTTACAATTTGTAGATTTTTATTATTATCTAGATGTTATACTTATTCTATTCCACTGATCTAGTTATCACTTATTATGCTTACATTATTTATTTACTCATTTATTATGCCACTATATAACTTCAATTATGAGGGTATAGTCTCCACACTATAACATTATAGACCCTTGATTCAAGTCAGTAGCCTCTTAAATATGTGGATGTGCACTCTAGGCCATGTGACCCACCATTATAGGGCGTTATCTAGTGGCTCCCAAGTCAGGATGTTACATATAATATCCAATAGGGTTACCCTAAGTTAATCTATATTCATATCTTGATGATATAGAATATCCCCAATATAATATATCAACCCATATACTACAATATTATCTTTAGGATTCTCATCAGATAACTCATAATATATCGGAAGATGTGGATGAGGTGTAAAAAATCCAATGATACTGGGGATCCTCATTAGAATAGTAAAAAAACTCCATAATAATAGTTCAAAGAAAAAATACCATGAAAATCGCACAATATATTTCATTAAAATTCAAAATTTAAAAACATACAGAATATATACATATAGATATGAAGAAATTCATAAATGAATAACACTACAATGAGGAATATAAAATAAGTTTGATTGATTTTTTTAAATATCTAATATAAATTTAGAAGCATTAAAAACAAAAAAATCAACACAAATATATAGAAAAATTAAAAGGTGTAGGGAATATATATCTCCCTTAGATTAATGTTGTTCCATGGAGAATATAACTAAATGATGAAATGAATGTCAGACTACCAGAAAAAAGATTAGAGGAAAAGATACTTGCACTTGGAAAAGGGGTGATTCCAAAATATATAGTAATGGTGAAAAGAAGTAAATGAGGTAGTAGAACACATGTGTCATAAAATTTCATCTCATATATATATATATATCAACCAAATTGAGTAAAATTAAATTCCCAAAAAAATACTTAGAAGAAAATGCATGTAGAAATGAAGTGACCTAAATAGACATGACTAAGGGGTTGCCTCCCATAAAGCACTAAATTTAATATCATTAGATATATGGATGGAAAATGATTAATCATTTTATTCTATTATCTTAGTTTATCGTGACCTCTTAGTAGAACTCAAGGTAGTATCTTTCGGCTCCATAGGGTCCTTTGAAGGGTTCACCACCTCAGAAATAGCTGGATAAAACCATACATGTAGTAGTTGGATCATCCTTGTAGCTATAGAATTTATATCCTAAGGTTATCCTTGTATCTCAATAGGTTAATGATATATCTCATGAGGTAGTCTAAATAGAATCCTAGTAGGTGCATTAATAGTGATAGAGGAATCATTGGATCGACACATTATAATAACAGTACACATGAAGAGTGAGGGAGAAGTGGGAATGTTAATCAGTAGATAAAAATTATTCCCCATTCCATTTCATATAAAATATAAACCAAATCAGAGGTTTTAGAAAACTAATAACCCAAAATTGACCCAAAGAATATTAAAATAGGGGAGGGTCCAATGTGCAGAATAACTTATTGAGATATAGGTTGGAAACTTCTAGAAAAAAATCAACCACTTCTTCATATTCAGTACTTGTTCTACATGAAGTAATATAATTATAATCCATTATCACCTATAAAAAATTTTAAGTATTAAATATAAGTTACTATATTTATAAATTTAAATTTAAATAAATATTTATAAATAAGAATAGAAAAAAATGTCAAATTGTTTACTTTTGTCATCATAGTTCATTATGTAATGAAATATTACTATAACCAATTTGTTTTATTGAAAAATTAAAAATATTAAATAAAAAAAACTCAATATAAAATAAATAAATTATTAAGAAATAATGATAACTAAAAAATAATAATAAAAACCTAGAGAGTAAAAAAATTATAAAAAAGTATACATTTAGAACATAGAAATTATACGTAAACATTAAAAAAAATATTCACACATATTAAATCACATATAAATGATTAAAATAATTAAAAACATAAGAATCCACTAAATATTAGAATTATAATAGATTATCAAAATAAATTATGTTAAAAGTATATAATTTAGGTGTAGTCAGGAAAAACAAAAACATAAACTTTTCAACCCACTTCAAAACATTGAAAACCCAACGAACATATAAATATTTTCTTAAAAATTATGATTATATTATATTTTCAACTAAATGAATAAAAATAATTCACAAGGATAAAAAAACAAATATTAACTTTAACAAGTTTCACATTTAAAATAAAAAATTTCTTTATCTACCTTATGGACTAATTCTCAAACCAAACTTATTGCTAGTAAATATAATTATATTTGATCAAATAAACATTTCCCATAAAAATGAGATTCAAGATTCACATATGAAACAAAAAATGATGTATCATTGTTATTTATTGATAATTAAAACATCATGAAAACTATTTTGTAACCCCTTACCTTATTCATAACCACAAAAACTAGTTTTATAGTCATTATACTTCATTGAATCTTTGGTAAAACTCATATAATCATTATATTAAACAATGTATTCAATAAAAATTTAATTCCTACAATTATTCAAAGCATAAAAAAATAATTTAACTATAAATTGTATAAAGGATTATTCTTTTCATATGGTCTTAGTTTCTTAGACCCATATTCCACCACTTTGCTTCTATGGATTAGAGAAAATTTTATGTCCACACTAGATGTATCACAATATAATTCATAAGTAACCCCTAAGAAATAAAAACACAAATAAATACATTGGAAAATGATTTAATCATTAAAAGTAATGCTAGTAACCATTTATAAAAACACCAAAAATTACTCCATAAATAAAAATAACTTTGAGGGTCAAGGATGAAAAAAAAATAGTAACAAATAAAACCAAAAGAGAACTAAATATATAGTATGTAAGAACCCTGATTTATATGAGGTATGATTCCTTTAATTTCCAGTCTAATTCTTTGGTTTTGACCTAATATTGATGCCTAGTGAGGCTATGGAGGAAATGAGGTCGTATAGGGATTTTCTAGATCCCATAACCCTGGATAGTGGAATATAACACTAAGATGCATGGTTGGTAGAAACCATGCTTCCTAGTTCTCATGGTTTCTCCTAACCGTGTGGAGAATTTCAGTGGGCAACAGTGGGCCGCACAGTTTTCTCTAACCATATGCCCAAGGTCACACACTCGTGAACATTCTCTATAGTTTTTAACATATGTATATTGCACAGTTTTTGCATCATTTCTAAAATTGTGAGGGTCCTTTCTTTATAAAGTAGCCTAATCACAGTTAGTGCACAGCTTGGATAATCATACAGACAAATCGTGTGACCCCTTTTTGGGTGATTTTACCTTTTTTACTTTAAGTAGTTATATTATTTAGAACTATATTTTTTTCCTCCACTAGAAGAAAACCACCTATTTTCTCTCCCATTTGATATCCTCATACCATCAAGCTAGGTTCTAGGTTAAATCTTTCATCCTATCTCTGATTTGATTTATGATCATCTCATTGGATGTGAACTGGTGATTTCTATATTCATCTTGTTCCTTTCATCATTTTTATTCCTATCGATGGAGTTATTTATGTACAGGATTATATGCCATATTTTCATTAAATTTTTCTATTTTGTCATTTTCATTTAATCCAGACTAAACTGAAGTAAGATACTAGATGATTGATCCTCTACAGGCATAAGGTAGGTGGTCTAGTCTTTGTCCCTCATGTCTTGTTTCATTTTATTGTGCATTATGATGTCTCATGTCAAATTCTCCATATGATTCCATAAAATACATAAACCATGTTTAATGAAATATCCATGATATAATTTTCCTATCATCCCTTGATACATATTGGAATAGGCCTCTATCAAATGTTACCACCCCTTGAGGTGTGCTAATGGAATTTTCATTATTATTATAAATGACTAAATGGAAAAATAATCTTCTATATGGTTTGGTTTTGACTTATAAATTGTGTTATCATAAATGAAGTGGACAATTTTTGTGGTGTATCATGTCTAACAAACATATTAATTTAAAATTAATTGAATGGAGGTGAGTGGTATGACTATATCACCTAATTAAATATAAAAATGGTTATTCCCTAGCCTAAGTAGAAATATTATTTGATTATGAACTATCTAATTGGATCTTACAAAAACCATGACTACTTGTTATAACGTATGAAGTATGGGCATAGAGACCCTTGTTGATTGTGATAAAGGGGCATAGAGACCCTTATGAATCATGATGCATACATGGAATCCCTTCTACTACTGTTATGATATGGGAATGATGTCTTTATATTGTGATACGAGTGTGAAATCCATATACTATGATATGATCATGGTGTCCCTTTAACTAATTTTATGATATGGGAATAGAATCCCTATACTCTAATACGGGCATTTCATCCCTTCTACTACTATAATGATACGGTCATGGAATCCCTATACTGGGACATAGGCATGGAGTCCCTATATAATGACCCTTGGGCTTGGAGACCCTTATGAATAATAATGAATGGGCACGGTGAACCTTATGAGTTATGAAATACTAGAATGAAAACCCAATTATGATTCAAACATGGAAACCCTTACTATTATATATGGGCATGATGAACCTTATTGATATGATACTAGGCATGGAGACCCTTCCATTATAATTCAAGCATGGATACCCTATGACTGTGATAACGGACATTACGTCCCTTGATACTCATGATACTCATGTTACATCTTTTGGACACCGAGTTATGCCTTGGGTGAAGGATAATAGTATTAGCCACATATATGGTTGTAGACATCACTATGTATACACTACATATATGTTTATATGCATGGTCACTTATTCTAATATTATCTAGAACGGGCCGAAGTTGGTAGTGTCATCTCAGTATCTTTCACAAACCATATCTAACCCATTACAGCTTATTTACTACTCACCATTATATAATCACACTAAATATATTATATGCACTGACTGGGTATTTATATACATCATTGATGGTGGCCTAATGAGTTTATCTAAAACCCTATATGGTTCACCGATGGTACCTAAGAAGATTGTTTTGATGTAGGTTGGTATGAGGAAAATCTCCCATTGGTTGATGCTTGATTTATTTATAGCAGGGAATTATGGAGGCAAGGACTGGGTTGTGGATTCTGATGCTATTGGAGATAGTCCTTTAGTATTTTCCCCCTTTTTATATATGTACTATATATCATGCTTTATTTTTTTGTTAGACATGTGATATATCATAATTTTATATATTATACTAGATATTAATTTTTTTATTATTATTGGATGATTTAACTTCTGTTAGAATTTAGTTATTATTATTCATGTATTTATATATTTATTTCACCATTGTGATACTCTAATCATGAGGGTGTAGCATCCTCACTATACCACCTTAGACCCTCGCTAATAGTCTGTATCCTCTGGAATATGGGGAGGCATGCTTGAGGTCCATGTGGCCCACCATCACAAGTCATCGTTCAGTGTAATCAAGTTTGGGATGTCACAAAGAGGTAATAAAGAAATTTATTTTATTTTGTATTATAATTTGGGAATATTATACAAGATATTAGGAACTTATAAAAAATTGGTAATGAATTGTGTCTGGGAGTAGCTAACCCATGTAAAGGGAAAGACAAAATTACTTACGATGAGAGATTTTGTTCTATATTTTTCTTATTACAGTTTATTTGATTCCACCATTGGATGATTCACATGATGTGTGATGTTTACTATTATGATTTAGGATTATATTTTATACTTGGCTGGATATGGAAATGAATCATGATCAGGCATCATTTTAGGAAACTTACGAGATTTATATTCCATGTATTATTTCATGCCACGTTTACTTATTGTGTGGATTTATTTCATTAAGTTTTGGTGCTTATTTATATATCCATGAATTTAGCTAACACTTCATGATGAGATTGAAAAGTGAATGGTTTCTATTGAATTAATTTCACACTTTAATTTATAAGGTGTTTTGTCCCTTATAAATTAGAAGTGGTGATCCATATAGTTAAACCTTTTATAAGAAATTCTAAATAAATGAAAATGAAACTAAATGAAATTGAATTCTAAAATAAAATGATCAATTTTAATTATGGATTAAAAACACAATTTAAAGATTTTTTCCTATATACATTGAAATTTTATCTTTTTATACTAGAAATTTTCACTTTAGACACAACGCTTGACCCAGATCTAACCTTAGTAGTGGGTAGTATGAAGAATCTCATGTGTTCTTTATGATTTTTCCTATCACCTAGACCTGGCTCAAAAAGTAAGCATTGGGTGTGATTCTTTCACATTAAGGATATTACCTATCTTATTCATATATTTATGATATTTACCAATATCAAGCCTATATTAGTCATTTTCTTGGGATTTGTAGAGCTATTCCACCATAAGATCCTCTAGTCATGTTCCAGGAGGGTGGTGATGACCATGCTCTAGAGGTGGTGGGCCCTAAGCCACCAGTGATACCTCTAGTAGTTCCACCTATGAAACCACATGTTATACCTGAGGAGGATGATGATGTCTGTTTTATAGGGGTTTTTATTGATTATGCATACTATAAAAGGATCTCTGCAACTTACCCCTTCTATTGGAGAGCTTACATGGGAGTTTCTACAGTAGGATTCACCCACATTTTTAGGGGATGGTGGTACCCAGGATGAAATTTTATGGATAGAGATAGTCTTATATATCTTTTATCACCTTGATACACCTCCTAATAGGAAATTTAATCTTGATAATTATATTCATCATGGATCCACCAAAACTTTGGTGGGATATACTAAACTAGGAAGGTCAGTATCGGGTAGTGATTTGGAGAGATTTATAATCTAGATTTTGTGACTATTTCTTCCCTAAGACCCTAAGGTATGATTGTTCTAGGGATTTCATGAACCTGAACTAGGGTTTTATGTTAATTATGGACTTCTCAGCTCGTTTTATAAAGATTCGTCACTTTTCACCTATCTTTGCTGCTGATAATCCCATAAACGTGAGACAATTTGAGGATAGCCTTAGGCATCCTATTAGTTATTATGTTAAAATTTTAAAAGTTAATACCATATCTGATATAGTTAACTAGGATCTCATTACCAATATACAACCTGATATAGATATATGGTTTGGGCTAGGGTAGTTTAGAATCAAGACAAATTAGTTGTTCGACTGGCGATTGGAAGTGGCGCTAAGATACTGCATGTGTGAGAAGTAGAATCTAGGTGACACCCACTGAGAGTTATGTGGTTTTTCACCAGTATGGAAAGCCTTGGAATAAGAATCCCCAGAGTCCCGGTGACCCCATTGAGTGTTGAGGCTACAGCATATTGGAGGACCTTTTGTGTTTTTATAAGACCTTCCCATTTGTGCCTAGTAGGAGAGAATCTATATCAACTCCACCTTTAAATAAAGGATCAACAACACCTCACCATGTAGGTATATAGAGTACTACTAGTCGTACAAGTAGAGGAAGAGGTCATGGAGGAGGTAGCCAGGCATTAGATACACAGTTCCAGCTGAACAAACCCACTTTAGGTAGTCAGGTTGCATCACAGGGTCTTGGATCATGACATATTTATTTAGTGCAGCCTATACCAAAAGAGTAGGGTATCAAGCCATCTATTGTTCGAGGTACTTTTATAGTATCCTCTATTATAGTGTCTTCCTTATTCGATATATGTGATTATAACTCTTTTATCTCTATAGCTATTGTGGAAATCCTTAGGGTTGATATTTAGTACTTAAATGGTGTGATGATGCTTCACACGACTTTTGGTATGTGTTCAGAGAGTTTAGTCCAATTCAAGGAATTTCTCCTTTAGGTGGGAATACATTTTTTATTATGGGACCTATTCATCCTTGAGATGATAAGTTTTGATGTCATTCTCGAGATGGACCGGTTGGTCTCCTATCATACCTATAAATATTGTTATCACTGGATGATATCATTCACATAACCAAAGGGCAGTACTTATACTCACAAGGGAGAGTGGGATGTCTAAGAAGGAATATTTTTACCAGAGCATCTTGGGATAGGTGGAGTAACCCCCCTTATTTCCACCCTTTTTATGGATGATTAAGGATTACATTAGACTGAATTCCCTCCAATGGTTGATTATTTTTTGGATTTTTTCCATGATGACTTTTCTGGACTACCTCCAGATAGAGAGGAAGAATTTACTATCTACCTAGTTCCTAGATTTTCACCAGTATCTATTCTTCCTTACAGAATTCATACTATTGAGTTGATGGAACTCAAGAGGCAGTTATAGGATTTGGAATCTAAAGGTTTTATACATATCGTTACTTCTATCTAGATTTCACCAGTCATTTTTCTCCAAGAAGGTATATATAACCCTTAGGCTATGTGTGGATTAACAAAATTTAAATCAACTTACTGTGAAAAACAAGTATACCTTACCTTATATAGATGATCTTTTTTACTAGCTCTGAGGAGATGGAGTGTTCTCAAAAATTGAGCAAAGATCAGGCTATCATCATGTTCGAGTTATACCTTTAGATATTCCATGTATTTATTTCCATAGATAGTAATGTTATGCCATTTGGTCTTAAGAACACACCTATCTTATTTATGGATTTTATGAATACGGTGTTCCATCCCTATCTAGATTCTATCATCAAAGTATTCTTAGATTACATCTTACTTTATTCTATAACTCGACACAACTATGCTAAACATCTTGAGATTGTTTTGAATAAATTGAGAGAGCACCATCAGTATTCTAATCTCAATAAGTGACACTTTTCGATCAACAAGGTTCACTTCCTGCGTAATATTATCTCAGAGGTAGGAATAGCAGTTGACCTAGATAAGGTGAGTTTTGTGGTTACCTAGGAGAATCCTATTAATTTCTTTGACATATAGATTTTCTTGGGGATAGTTGGTTATTACAGAAACTTTATACTAGACTTCTCACACTTATAATTGCCTCTTATGGTCTTTACTAAGAAGGGTATAAATTTTATATGGTCAGAAGTATGTGATACATCCTTTCATAATATAAAAGGGAGACTAACTTCAGTACTAATCCTGATTCTTATAGATCTATGTAGAAGTTATATAGTATATTTTGATGCATCTGGTATCATTCTAGGAGTAGTTATAATGTAGGAATTTCGAGTCTTTGTGTATGGGTCATGAAATTAGAGGTTTAATGAGTATAATTACTCAACAAATGATCTTGAGTTGCAAGTTGTTCCTCATTCCTTGCATTGATGGAGGAATTGCCTTCTAGGGGAGAATTTTTTGGTGTTTATGGAACACAAAATCCTTAGGTATAATTTCACATAGTGTGACATAAACCTTATATATATAATGTGGGATTAATAGCTTTATCCCTTTAATTTCAATCTATCCTATACACTCATAAAGGGAAATATTATTTCCAATGATCTGAGTAGGAGGACTCAGACATAGATAGTTCAGGAGGCCTATAGAAATTGTTATCTTATAGCCATATTTTTAGAGATACACATAAAGATTCATAACTATAGTGGAATAAGATTAATATACATGGATATTGCATCATTTTAGATTAATATTAACTACATTAAAAAAATTCATTCCTGAGGACCATAATATTTTAGTGGCTTTGGAATCAAAGAACATAATATCTCCTAAATTGGTGAAATATATCAAAATTTTAATTTAAATATCCTCCCCTTTGGTAATCTTACATAAAACTATTCTTAATAACATAGGGGAAGGAAAAATAATAAAGGGTGATCTCAAATGCTCAATAAGGGTAAAAAAGTAAGATACATAAGCATAACATGAACATAATGGTATTAGAATATGATAATGACATTTTAATATCATACCCTATATATCAAAGATCATATACATGATTCATGGAATAAATATTGGTAGTTCAGAAGACATGAAACATTAGGGAATAAAGAGAATAAGACATGAAAACATAATATAGGAATAAGAAATAGAATTTTGAAAGACACATAAAAATATAAAATGATTTCTATAGTTTTCAAGTATTACTTCTAAGTCCATATTAGTGGAATGTGTTCACTCCCCAAACCATATTAGTAGTAAATTTTCACTTCCAAGACTATATTAGTAAACAAATTCCTTTACTGAATTAGGTTCACTCCATGTTCTGGTCCTATATTACTGAATCAGGTTCACTGCATGTTCCAGCCTTATATTACTGAACTGAGTTCACTCCTTGTTCCAACCATGTGTTACTAAATCAGGTTCACTTCCCATTCTATCCTTATATTACTGAACTGATCCCACTACTCATTTTATCCTTGTATTACTAAACTGTGTTTACTCCACATTCCATCCATGTATATCTCATTAGATATATATATTTACCCAATTTATTTGAGGGAGAAATAGGTCCCACTCATCATATAATGAAATCATATATATTTTTTCTACAAGATAATAAAAATTCATCATATCATGACCCATAAAAAGAAGATGGGCTTTATAAACACCATATCATAACCCATGAAATGAAATAGGTATCATAAAAATATCATCATATAATAACCTGTGGAAAAGAGATAGGTTTTATAATCATTTCATCAAATTATAACTTGTGAGAAGAAGCAGGTTTCATAATTATTTTATCATGGTATAACCTATGTAAGAGAAACTAGTTTCATAAGCAATGTTTCATATCAAACATAAAACATTCAATGAAAGGGTAAGAATGGTGTATTAGGATCATGTCTCTAATAAAGAATAAACTATATCCAATTATTTCATCTTCATTGAAAAATAATTTTTAAAGGATCATTTAAAACATTTCTTGAGGAAAATATCCTTTCCTCCTTGAGAAGTTCTTTTTAAAACATATTACATTTTGATAAAATTTTACTTTGAAAATAACCTTGAAAACTTATAAATAACTATTTGAAAATAATGAAAACACTTTTTAAATATAAAAAAATTTAAATCCTTTTTCCATGAAAATGAGAATAAAATATCATTTAAAAAATGAAAATATTTTTAGAAAACATGGTTTTTTAATAAAATAGATTTCCAAACGAAGAGAAATAAAGTCATATTTTCTTAAAAACATTTTGTAAATTATATTAAGTACCAAAGAGAAGAAAATGATAAAAATACATGAATAAATCATGAAATAACTTTAGGAGAAGAAAATTGATAATATTTTTTGAGATATGGATCACAATATTTCATCAATAGAAGCATAATAATAAACAATTCCAAAAATGATGAGATTGTAGTACTAAACTCTTAACACATCAGTAACATTGAACCATAATCCCCATGAGTGAAAGAAATTAAAATAATCTAATAATATCATAAAAATAATTATATTCAAGATATAACATTTCAAATGGAATTATATACACCTTGTAAAAGAATATAGGTGTACAACATAGCATGTGTCTCCAGAAAGGTAAATTGAGAAAAAATTACTCTACTGATTTGGTAACTTTTGAACCATAAATATCATGAAAGGGATATAATAAAATGGATATGTATATACCAATAAATTTATGCATAAGGATCATATAATTAATTTATGGGTAGTTTATACACCACATAAAATAAATTAGTGGTGAATATTTTATAAGACTCATAGAAATAAGAGTGAAACTAGAAATCCCCTTACTTTTTGAGTAAGTTTTGAATCATTATATCTATGAATTAATAACATAAATTGAAACTTTTAATATAATTAAATAAATTAAATTCATTATATAACATGTGATAGGGCAGTATAAACATCACACCACAAGAATAAGTGGTGAATATAGCATATATCTCACAGAAATAAAAGTGAGATGAGAAATATCTTACCTTATGTATTGACTTTATTTGTACATGTTCAAACCTCCTATATAATAAATATAAGTTTATTATAAACATATAAAATATCAATATTCTTATATATAATACCATATATTATTTTATTATGATTTTATATTACCCATTTAGTAACAATTTCATGCTAAAGTTATGTTTTGGGTAATAACCGCTTTGTTTTTCGTATATGTTTTGACTTGTTATTATTAATCAAAATATTAGATCATGATTTAATTATTTAAAGAATAAAAATAATGATATTAATATAATATATATTCATTATATAATTATTTTCAATAATCTATAAAATATATAAATATGAAATGGAATACACCATTCATGGAGATGGTATGCCAAATGTACGTATGAACATTGTTTCTGTTTTCTTGTCATATAGAAAGAAAGAGAGTAAATGACATGTATGTATATATATTATAATTAAATTATAATTATTATTTCATATAAATCATATTATATTATTAATATCATCCTTAATACAATCCATGTAAAGTGTGAATGAATCACATCACTTTGAAAAGGTGGTAGTCCACACGTCCAAAAAAAAAGTTATCGTATTCCCAAAAAAAAGAAATCGTGAAGGTATGTGTTGTATAACAATTAAATAAACATAAATAAATCATATATATAACATATATCATATAATAAGATTAATTCCATTATTATTACCAACCATGAAACGTGGTGATGGAATAATGAATGACATCGGTTCACGAGGTGGTTGTCTTCCGTACACACGAATGATAATTGTGTAACCCATTTGATGAAAGTTTTTGTAGGTTTAGGTATAAATATTAACATAAAAACATATTAATATATTTAGAATAATAATTTTATTATATATTCATGGAATAAGAATAATTTAGGGGGTGGATAAAGAAACAAAACAAAAATTCTTGTTGAAGAATGTGACCTCTTCTTTGGGTAATTCCTTTTGGTTTGCACCAAAGAACTAACTTGACTTGTTTTATGAAAAAAGTAAGGATTATAGGGTGAGAGTAGGTATATTTTTAGATTATTTTTTCAGGTTTTTTATGAACCAAATATCTTTATATATGTGAAAAAATGAGGGGGGTTGTTCCCTTTTATAGTGGAGGAGGAGTTGCATTCTTGTAAATATAAAAAGGTAAATAATATTGGGAGGTATCCCTTACATCATGTTCCTCTAATAATGGTCCATTTTTTATAAAAGGGGTTATATGGTAAAAATATTTACATAAAATTTATTTTGGACATGTTTCTAGGTTATTTTCCCCCCTAAGTTAAAGTTCAACCACAAAGAAAACTTGTTTTTACCTTAATCGCTATAATTAGTTTTAATTAATTTCACAAATGATTTTTGTCAAAAAATATGTTGACATTACAATAAATTATAAATTATTATGATTCCAAATATTGAACCCATTTTTATAAATTATAAACACATAAGTTGAATAAATTAATTTAAAATCAATTCCGTATACGAGATGAGACAACAGGTTTATAAAGTGAAAATGTTCAAAAGTTTGAAATGTTTTTATATTTAATTTTAATGTGAAATTCATTATAATGACCTGTATTTTATGAATATTTTTATAATTAATCTAAATATACTTTAAATATAATTTAAAATATAATTTAACAATATAAATAAATTATAAAAAAATGTATTTTTCAATTAAAATTCAGTATTTTCACTATTCATCAAAAAAATGAAACTTTATAGAAAAATATCAAAAATTCACCCAAAGTGTTTTTTATATGAAAATTTTAAAAAAGGAGTTTGTTTTTTCAAATAAAATTTATAATAGTGACAAAAAGTATATTTAAAATAGGGGCATCATTAAAAGGCATTAAAATTACATTTTAGAAAGAATGTATATCTTTATGCATAAAATTGGATTTAATTTTACCAATTATCTAGAAAACACATAAGATGAATTTTAAATAGTTTAATTAATGTAATATATATATATATATATAATTAAAATCATTTTTTAAAAGTGGTTTAATTAATTTATTCTAGTAAAAAAAGTTTAATTTCATAAATATATTTTTCCAGCAAAATTTTTCCTATATTTTCAAAAGGGTTTTATTTTCATTTCTTGTTAATTGGTCACAAAATAACACTTATTATATACACATTTAAACTATATTTTAATAATTTAAATAATCTTGTACATAACCACCTTTATAATAGCTAGGTGACAATTATAATAATATTATTAATAGTACATTATAGTTTGGTAAAACTGGGTCTTGTGTGTAACACAAGCTATAGAAGAAACTCAGAATTGTTTGTAACACGAGACAAAAATAGTATTTCATTTACCAAAAACTACTCTAAGTGTTTTGTGTAGTGAAATATTAACTTGTTTTTGCATGCAATGAAAACCAAGCTTAGTGATTTCATATAACATAAGCTATATTCAATGTTGTGTGAAATGAAAAATATCAAAAAATAAATTAATTAATTTAAAAAGCATGTTACAAAAAACCTAAAGGTGTTATATTCTTCCCCCCCCCCCCTAAAAATTAATTTCTCACTTGAAATTTGTCTAGGTTATAAAAGGTTTAATACTTTAATGATCCTTTCATAGAAACCCACGCCATAAAAATAAATACTAAAAATTACTTCAAAAAAAGAAATATAGAACCATAATAGTTATCCAAAGTAACTCATAACTAGGTTTTGACATAAGAGAACATAGGTGGAAATAGAAAACATAGACATTGAATAGAAATCTAACTACCAAGTTCTAATGGAGAGTGATAGATAACATGGTTTGGAGAAAGATAATGATAAAAAATCCATAAACCAAAGAGGATTGAACTAGTTCATTGATATCATCACAAATGATGATAATGAGGAAACATTTTATTTCAATACCCTTTTTCTAATTTTGAATAATTTTTACAAGGAGATATACTTACTTGATTTCATTCCATTTCATATGCACAATCTCACCCTTTAGTTATGTCTTTACCATTTTCCACCTCGTCTATTACTCCAAAAATGAAGGTGAATTTTTTATGCCTAAAGAAATAACAGATCATAAGATCCACATGTATAACAATAATTTATTATATCAGCATTTATTTATCATTATAGAAAAATGGTCGGTGTGGGTTATCCAATAGGCATAAATTCGCATATGGTGAGATAATACTTTAATCTCTAAAACCTCATCTGAAGTTTAAATTAAACCATTACATAAATTTTCAACCTTGTAACCAATCTGAAAGATGAAAATGAAAAATTTTAGTAATAAGGTCACTAAATTTAGAAAAATTAGCTTAACAATGATCCCCCATATATCATAAAGTATCTCTTGGTTGTCACATATCAAACAGGTGAATACCTTTGTCATGTTTTCTATTAAAACATGGTAATAACCTGAATTAACATAAATAATTATTGAAAAAATGAATGCTTTTGTATTCCAAGGATCATTGGATATATTCCTTAAATTAAAAAAATGTTGTAAAATCCATCCATGATATCAAAAACCACTTTTTCAATAAATCCTTTATTAGTTTTGAGGTCATAAATACTATCCAATTTACCTTATGCATATCATCGGTATTTTATCCATATAAAATATAATTTTATCATCCTCGTGAATATGCTAAGGGTTACCTTCCCTTAGTGTAACCTTAATATTATATCAATTTTCCAAGTGATCAGTATCATTTATTACATTCTTGAAAATCCATAAAGAAAAACTTCTACAAACAATCTGTATATACTTCATGATTCATATAACATAATTTTTTAATTCCGAAACATATACACTTAAATCATATAAATTTATTCTTAAACCATTACTCAGGATTCATCATCTTATTATTTAATACCCCTTTCATATAATAATAAATATTAATCATGTTGTAAGGTTCTTCAACCTCAATATAATCATTTTTCTTACGTTTAATTCAAACAATACTGTTATAACATCCCATACCATTCACATGTCATTTGAGGTCTCTTTATCTTCAGTAGTATAACCAATAATAATACCAAATTCTTGATTCTCTTCATTATATTTACACTTAGGACATAGATTTCTATAATTTCCATAATTTCCACATTTTAAACATTCAATATTAACCCAGTCCGTTCTAGTTCCTGCTATTTACTAAGACCATAAATCATAGTCTGAGAAACACTTATCATAGAATTAAACCATATAATCATGAAAAATTACTTATAGGATGCCTAAACCTTGAAACCTACTTTTAAATATATAACACCTTAGGATTATTCTTATAAACATCCCTAGATATATCCTTAGAAATATTCCTAAGGATAACACTAAAGTTTTATGATCCAAGCTTCCAACGGTTGACTAAACCTTTCCTTTGATACCAACTATAGTAACCCAAGATTAACATAAATAGATATTAAATTATTTTATTTTAATATTAAAAACATATAAAAATGTATGCCTAAGGACCATAATAGTTTAGTGTCTTTGGAAACTTGGAACACATTATCTTCTTACTTAGTGAAATACCTTCAAAGTTTACCCTAAATATATTCCCATTTATTACTCCTACTTAAAACTATTCTTAATATCCTGGGGAAAGGAAACATAAAAAATGGTTTAGTCAGATTCTAAGTAATGTTATACAAGTAAGATATGTAATAATAACATGAACATGAGTGTATGACAACATGACAATAAATTTTAATATCATACCCTATATATCAAAGATCATATAAATGAGTCATGGAATAAATATTTGTAGTTTATATGACATGAAACATAAGGGAATCAATAGAATAATCCATCAAAGCATAACATAAGAATAAGACATAGAATTATGGTAGAAACATAAACATATAAAATGATTTATATTGTATTCAAGGATTAATACCAAGGACATCTAAGTTTAATGGGTTCACTCCCCAAACCATCTTAGTAGTTAAGGTTCACTCTCAAAACCATCTTAGTGGATAATATCCTTTACTGAATCATGTTCCCTCCCTGATACATCCCTGTATTAATAAATAGTTTTTACTTCATGTTTTATCCTTATATTACTAAACCAAGTTCACTCCTCATTCCATCCATGTATTATTGAAATGGGTTTACTTTCTATTCCAGCCCTATATTATATAATTGATTTCAATCCCCATTCTATCCCTATATTACTTAACTTAGTTCGCTCCTCATTCCATCCATGTATATATCATTAGTTATAAATTTTTACCTAATTCATTGGAGGTAGATATAGGTCCCAACTATAACATAATGAAATCATATATATGTTTGACACAAGATAATAAAACATTCATCATATCATGGACCATAAAAAGTGATGGTATTTATAAACATCATAGCATGACTAATGAAATGAAATGGTTATCATAAACATATAATCATATCATAGCCTATAGAAAAAAGATAGGTTTCATAATCATTTAATCAAAGAATAACTCATGAAAAAAAACTAGTTTTATAAGCATTTTATCATGGTATAACCTATGTAATAGAAACTAGTTTTATAAACAACATTTCATCTTAAACATAAACCATTAAAATAAAGGGTAAGAATGGTTTCCTTGGATCATATCCTTCAATAAATCATAAACTATATCAAATTATTTCATCTTAGATGGAAAATAATTTTTAAAGGATTATTTAAATCACTTATTGAGTAAAATATCCTTTCTACATTGAAAGACTCTCTCTCAAATATGAAACATTTTGAAAACCTTTTCCTTTGAAAATAATGTTGAAAACTTATAAAGGAATATTTGAAATTAATTTAAAACACTTTTTAGACATAAAAATTTTTTGAAACCCTATTTCCTTGAAAATGAGATTAAATATAATGACTCAGATATTCCATGTATTATTTTTGGATATTTTATGGATTATTTCGAGACCAAATACTGAGATGGCCTGTGATTCTGAGGCCAAGTGTGCCCGAAATAAATATTTGAAATATATCAAATATACTAAACAGCACATGCATGTATTTTTCCTAAAAATGTAGAATAACTTCTAAATGGAGGCTCAGATCTGAAATATGAGGGAATCATTAAGTTTATAACATGAGGTTTACACTAGGCCTAACTTAACCTTAGTCAGTTCAGGTTGTTTGTGGAAAATACATCATGGTCATAAAATGAAAAAAATGAATTATTTTATTTTTTTTATGTTGTAACTTAACACTTTCTTTAAATTCATGATTGTGGATAGTTTTCAGGGTCAGCTGCATAACCCTACAAATAATTAGAGAACCATCAGAGATCATGATATGAGACTCCATTTCCAAATGGTGACTGAATTATGGATCAATTATTATTGTGCAATGAATTCAAATCATCTCACCAATAATAGTGGTGTAACCTTGTTATTTGGAAGAAATCGATCCAAATTTAGGTAATATGTTTCTTATATTGATTTATTTCCCTATACTTTATTTATACAATGGACATGAATCAATCAAATAGTAGATTGATTTGAGGATGATGCATTTTTTCAGGATGGGTTGGTTTAATCGGGATTTAGGAGAATTTTATTCATGATTTAAATTATTTATTATTAAATTATTTTTCTAACATAAATGAACTAAGATCGACATGAACATCAATTGAGGTTTGTTCCTTTTGATTGTTCAGGTTCTTTTCCCCGCCGATTCTTTGTTCATCATGGGTGTTCTTTTTTATCCCGCGATTTGGCACCCACCAATGAAATCAATAATTGCACACCCAAATATTGGTGCAATGATTTGATATTTATGATATGGGATTGGCATGACACAATGGTGGTGCAATGATGGAGACTGAAATGGATTAGATGATATAGATACCTGATTTTCATATTCTTCAACACACAATGATGAATGATAAATGATCCCATTTTCCAAGTAGATCGAAGTCCCATGTCTTGTTGATTCGATAATGGCATGACTCGACAAGTCTTAATTTACATTTTTTTAGCAAAGTAATCACTGGATTGAAGGCTGGAGCAATGGCTAGGATACACAAATCCAGATCGGGGATTCTAGAAAATTTCTTGCTACACAGTGTGTAAATTGGATTTACATGCCATGTGGGCCCCCCTATGTGGAAGCTAGGGTTTGGGAAGAAACTTAGGTATCACATGGTGTGTTACCCTATCACACGTCCTATGTTCTCTCCCCGAAGACTTGGCATGTACCTATGAGGGTACATGGACATGGGTTGGAGTGCGTGGGTTGGAGCAATCCATCTACCCCCCCCCCCCCACACACACACACAGACATGTCTTGGACCAAGTACATGAGAAAATCTGTGTACTACTACATTGGAACTTATACAATATCTAAAATCCATATACTTTAACATGAGTAGACTGCACTAGAAGCCTACACATTGTGTACTTATACACAGACACAAGGAGACATATGATGTTTACACAGGCAGGACCTAGGGTCAAGGGAAACGGCATGTGACCCCTACTACACATCATTTACTTCATTATATGTGTCTTAGATCCCTTTTCCTCTATATCTTGGACAAGTTTTGTTGGGGTATGTTCCCCTTATCCTTTCCCTGAGGGTTAGTATGGAATCATCTCCTACTACTAGTAAAATGATCCCTTGAGAAGTAATTCTTGGATAGAGTCATTGGAATCCCTTCAAGAGGTGTGGAGTTTGATCATTTATTCATCTTCATGCCCTGGGTAGTGTTATTGGCATTTTCATGACCAACACTACATGGGAATCATCCTCTACTTAGTGGTTTAATCTAGATTGAGTTGTTGGTATCACCTCATGGACTTAGGTGTGATCCTTATATGTGTATCATATCTATCCACACCTTCAACATGTACTTCCTTTGATAAGACCTGATGATCACTACCTATTAGATTGATGCCATCAGTGTTATCAGACTCAGGAGTGTTTTCTCCAGAATAAGTTCTTTGTGAATTCTTCATGTTGGAATCCTATGCTGGTATACTACGATTGTGATTTTACTTTTTACTATGAATATTTATTGAGTATATTCAGATATTCTTGTTATATGTGTTGTAGATATATACATGTGTAGAACTGACTATATTTCCTTTTTTTATGTTTTGTGGTTTTAGGCTGTCTTGTTGAGTATTTTTATACTCACACATGCATAGGATTTTCCCGCATGTGTTGTTTTATACGTAGATGATTGAACTTTTGATAGATACCTCAATAGAATAGGACCAGAAGGTTCTTAGTGATACTGAACAGACCAAGGTGTGTTCCTGGGGTATTCATAAAGTAGTCATGGGTTTACTTTCCAGTTGGACTTCTGTTTCATACTTTGTGTTGGGCTTGTATTTGGATATGTTTACTTTCCTTTACTCTATATCGTACTATAGTAGTGGGATTTAGATATATTCATTCATGTTTGTTCAGTTATTTTTAAATTTCAGAATTTATAAGATTGGATATGTGTGCGTGTGTACAAGTACTTATGATAAGGCCTCCCATGTCAGTGATATTCCTACTCGATTATAGTCATCATCCCTTGGCCTATTGTAGGAAGGCTTAAGGAGTCATAGAATGAGCCCCTCTAATATGGGTCATGAAAGAGTGGTATTAGAGGATTCATTTCTAACTTAGGATTGAAGTCTGTGAGTTATGTTTGGGGTAACAGTGTTAAGTGTTTCAAGTTGGGCTTTTAGGCCAGGGACTCCAGTGTTGGTGTGGCAGCTGACGTATCTATACACCAAGACTCTAATCACCTACTTTTCAACTCAGTACATGAGAACACTAATCTTAGGGGGTAAAATGATACATGCATCTCATATTAATGATTTTTTGTTTCAATGTCCTTCTTTAGATATCTCTCCAAATATGCTCATTTTTTGTAGTACATATTTTCTACTTTTAGGATACCTATATGACATATGTCGTCTATGATTCAGCATCATGATCATAAAGATGATCCCATCAGTGATGAGGCATCAATACATGGACTAGTTCCTAAGATGTTACCTCCAAGTGGTACACCAACTATACCACAACATATAGTGCAGCACGTGGTACCCGAAGTTCCAGAAGATGAGGTGCATAGTATGAGTGTGCTTCATGATTTTCAGCGGTATAGGCCCCTTATTTTTAAGTATATCCAAATCCATAGGTGTATTAGGAATATATTGAGGTGGTGACTCAGTTTTTCCTTCTAGTAAATAAAGTATTAAATTAGATGGTGGTCCTGGAAGTAAGCCTTATTCACAGATCAGCAGGGTGATGGTGGGGTTTGGTGACCAACTCTTACGATGAGGAAACTATAGCATGGTCAAAGTTTGAGTGCCTTTTAGAGAGGGGATCTAACCAACTATGCTAAGGGATGTACATATCTAAGAGCTTCTGTAGCTCCAGAAGAGAATCACGATAGTATTGGAGTATTCATTAAGGTTTAATAACATCTTCAGGTACTCGATGGATATGGTTCATGAATAGTTAATTAAGGATTAGACTTTCAAGTGAGGTATACATAGAGACATATGACCAAGTTTTATCCCTATATGAATTATTACTTATTCTAGTTTTATTGAGTGGGATTTTATGGTAGATAGTTTCTTGGATGAGCAGATACAACCAATAGTTTCTGATGGTGGGAGAGTAGGATAAAATACCTCGGTAGTAAGGAGACGACATTAGTCTCAAGGACTTGAATGTGTAAGAAATTTTAGTAGGAGGTTCTAGGATAGATTTTCTGTGGTTCAAGGCTCACAGGGTGGGTCCAATCATCCTAGGGAGAGATGGTTCTACTCATGTGATGGTAGGGGACATCTTGCTTGAGATTTTTTGAGCTTTCATACAGCTTACAGAGAGACCATAGATGGGTCATCGAGTAAGAGGAAGTGGAAGGTGCATGTAGGTTCACAAGGAGACAGACATAGTAGAGAATTTGGAAGAGAAACAGGATGTGTTTAATGCCTTTACTTGTTACCACCATTTCCCTCAGGTAGTCTACTCTAGGCTCAGGGAGATATTGGATAGGGGTGGGGACAACTGTAGGCAGTCAAAGCTTATGACCTAGATTCTCTAGGAATGATTTGAGGCTTGATCTATGTATTTTCTACCATATATGTAGTACTGATAGACTTAGTTTTTGGTCATTCCTTTTTTTCAAATACCTGGTATGAGACTTAATGATTCTGGTTGAGCCCTTGGCTCAACCCTTAAGCTTGGATACACCTACTAGAGAAGACTTATCGATCACACACATATGCCAATGGTGTGACCTGACTCTTAGATTCAAGTATTTTTGTTGGGTTATCTTTATGGAAGTAATGAGGGCTTATGATGTCTTCCTATGTATGGATTGATTATCCATGGTTCATGCCTACATTTATTTTTTTAGGAAGAGGATATAGTGTGTTCGCAGTGATGGGACCAGGTTATCCTTTTTCGATGAAAAGTAAACCTAGGAAGTGCAGGATGGACTCATGCATATGAGGGTATATATGATTACCCATCATTTGGTTAGCCTAACCCTTGGTGCAATTGATATTATGAGTTTCCATTTTCTTTTAGTGGTGGAGGAGTATGTGGACATATTCCCTAAGGATGTTCCAGGATTACCTCCCCACCATGAGATAGAATTATGCATTGATCTACACCCCGAGAAGGCATCGATGTCTTCCCTAGAATATTAGATGTCTCCCACCAAACATCATGAGATATGGGTGTAGTTGGAGTAATTTCAAAGATGTTCTTTGTTAGACCTAGTGTTTCACCTTGGGCAGCCCCATCTTTGTTCTCCAAGAAGGCATACAAGAGTTTGAGGTTATGTGTGGACTACCAATGTTTGAACCCGGTGAACATGAAGAAAAAGTATCCATTATTGAGGATCGATGACCTCGTTGGTCATTTAATAGAGGAACAATGGTTCTCTAAAGTTTACCTCTAGTCAGGTTATCACCAGTTGTGAGTACGGGATGATGATATATTGAATATGACACTCAGATGTCGCTATGGTCAGTATGAGTACTCAGTTATGCCCTTGGACATGAGGAATGCCCCAGAAGTGTTTATGGGAATATGAATAATATATTTTAGACTTTCCTAGACCAGTTCATGGTAGTATCCATCGATGATATCTTTATGTACTCGGAGTTTGAGTAGGAGTATGTGAGACACTTGAATATAGTTATGGATGTACTTTGAAAGAACCATCTCTACAAAAATCTCTCATAGTTCCAATTCTGGATTTAGGTGGTCCACTTTCTAGGACATGTTATCTTAGTAGATGGAGTGGTAGTAGACTCGACCAAGGTTAAGAAAGAGTTAGATTGGGATCTACACAATAGAAGGATGGAGGTGCAGAGCTTCCTTGGGTTGGCGATCTATTACTAGAGATTCAAACCTGATTTCTCTAGGATATCAACACATATGAGAGCTTTGACTCGAAAGGGGAATTCTTTCATGTGTACAAAAGGGTTCCAGTAGGATTTTTAGCTATTGAAGAATATTTTTAGAAGTTATACCATCTTAAGTTTTACAAAGGAGGGTGTCGAGTATGTAGTGTTATGTGATTCATTACCAACTGATATTGGTTGTGTTATGATGTTGAGGTAGGCGATGATTGTCTATGGTTCATTCCAGTTGATACCCCATGATCAGAACTAAACATCCCACAATATTGAGTTAGCATTGGTAGTCTTCGCACTAAATATTTGGAAACACTACCTCATGGGTGAGCAATTTACCATCTACTCTGATCACAAGAGTCTCAAGTATATCTTCTCTCTGAAGGATCTTAACTTGAGATATAGGTGATGGCTAGAGTTCCTCTAGAATTATGAATTCAAAATTGTATATACTCTTGATAAAGGTAACATGGTAAAATATTCTCTTAGCGGGATATATTATTCATATTTGTTGAATGAGTCATCGGTATATTTTTCCTCATTGTATTTATATTTTGTAGATGGAGATGGAGAATCTTACCTCCAGTCGATGGTTTTCACCCCTCCATTTTTGTAGCAAGTTAGGGAGGCACTGCTTGAGGATATTTTCTATGAGAACCTATGTACTTAGATATCCACTAGACATGTTCCTAATATATTTTATAAATTTGGGGATCATGTCGTTCTTTTCAGAGGATGCACAATGGTACCAATGACGTTATGGGAGGAGGTTCTGAGAGAGTTTCAAAAGTCTCCTTTGGAAATATATACAAGTGTGGAAAAGATATACCAGGACCTACGATGTTAGTTTTAGTGGCCATGTATGAATAAGGGAGTTTCGGAGTTTTTCTCTTGATGCCTTAATTTTTAGCAAGTGAATGCTAGGCACAAAGTTTCAGCGGGTTTAGTTCAACCTCTTAAGGTGCCAGAATGGAAGTGGGATGGGATATCCATGGACTTTGTGATGGTATTACCACATAATTCTATGGGAAATTCTACCATATTGGTGATCATATACTAACTCACCAAGTCATCCCACTTCTTATCAATTTGGTAGTAGAGTTCAGTAGAGAGCTTAGTATGCCTCTACCTGCAGAAGATAGTCTGACTCCATGGAGTTCCATCAATGATCATTTCTGATCATGATGCTCACTTCACATTCGGATAGTATAAGGAATTAAATGAGGCTTTTGGGACTTATTTATGCATGATTATAGCGTTTCACCCCCAAACTAATGTCCAGACTAAGATAGCCATTTAGGTTATGGAGGACATATTGTGAGCTTTCATGTTAGAATTTGGTCATAATTGGGAGGATCACCTACCACTGGTGGAGTTTTCATACAACAACAGCTACCATTCCACCTTAATTATGGAACCATTTTAGGATTTTTATGGGAAACCTTGTAGGTCACCACTTTTTTGGACTAACCTGGGAGAGTTAGAACTCATGGTTCCAGAGTTGTTGTGAGTAACAACCGAGGAGGTGCATATCATCCAATAGAGGATGAAGACTTCACAAATCCATTATAAGTTTTATTATAATAGACAAAGGAGGCCTTTGTAGTTAGATGAAGGATACCATGCATTCCTATGGGTTTCACCTTGACGTGGATTATAGAAATTTGGTTGGTTTTAAAAGTTATATCTAAAATACATCGGCCTTTTTCTAGATACTACATAGGGTTGGCGAGGTGGTGTACCTATTAGGTCTAGATCCATAGATAGACCGGGTACATGATGTCTTCCATGTGTTATAGCTGAGTAGGTATGTTCATGGAATATCGCACGTTATCGACTGGGGTGAGCTAAACATCAAGGATGCAGCTACCTTTTTTGTGTACCTAGTATAGATTGAGGATCAATAGTAAAGGATCATCTATGGGTGAGTTATTCCTTTAGTGCATGCCTAGTGGTAAAATGTGAATCTTAAAAATATCCCATGGGATCAGGAGGCTCAAATTCATGCTAAGTACCCACATCTATGTTTCTATCCCTAGTTTTTTATTTTCAGGATGTAAATCCCCATGGTGGTGTGAATGTAATGTCTCTGATTTTCCATGTATTATTTTTTGATATTGTTTGGATTATTTTTGAGAACAGGTTGATATGGAAATCAATTATGAGTCCTAGTGTTCCTGGAATAAATTTTTAAAATATATAAAATATATTAAATAGAACATTTTCATATTTTTCCTAAAAAAGTGGAATAACTTATAAATAGAGTCTCAAATCGAAAATTTGAGGGCACCGTTGAGCTCAAAATTCAAGGTTTACCCTAGGAGTGACTTAACCTTAGTTAGCATGGGTCATTTATGGAAAATTCATCTAGGGAATAATATGAATAATATAATTAATTGAATTATTTTATTTGTTTCATCGACATAGTGACTTAACCCTTTATTTAAATGAACACTTATGGCCAATTTTCAGGGTTACTCGCATAATCATGAAAATAATTGGAGATTCATTAGAGAGAATGAGACAAGATTACATTAGAGAATGGTGACTAGATCAAAGATCAATGATTAACATGTAATGGATTCAAATTATTTTACCAATGATCAGGGTGCAGCCCCATTCTTCATTAGTGATCGATCCAAATTGAGGTAGGGTGTTTGTTATTGGGGTTTCTTTCCCCATTCTTGATTTCTATGATGAACAATAATCAATCGACTAATGGATTGAATCATGTATCATATGTTTTGTGGGATGGGTTAGTTTAATTGATATTTGGGAGAATTTTCTTCATGATTTGAATTTTTGATTCTTTAATTTTGTTCTAATGTAAATGAACTGAAATCAACACGAACATCAATCAATGTCTATTCCTCTTGATTTTTCTTTTGATTTATCCCTTGATTCTTCATTCATAAAAGGCATTCTTCGTTTAGCTCATGGTTCGATATCCACTAATGAAATCAATTAGTGTACATCCAATTCTTGGCATAAATATTTGATATCACAGATCTAGGATCATCATGACATAATGGTGGTGTGATAATGGAGATGGCGGTGGATAAAAAGATGTAGATACCCAATTTTTGTGTTCTTTGGCACACAAAAAAGAAGGATGAATAATCCTATTTTCTGAGCTGGTAGAAGGCATGGATATTCTTGATTAAATGATGGAATGACTCGATGAGGATCAATTTACATTTTTTAGAAAATTGATATTCAAAATGAAGGTCGGAGCAATGTTCAGGAAGTATGGATCTAGATCTAGGATTCTAGAAAATCCAATGCTACACGGTGTTTCAACCAGATTTACATGCCATGTGGGACATCCTATGTAGCAGCTGGGGTTTTAGGAGAAACTTAAGTATCACATAGAGTGTGACCCTGACACATGACATGTAGTATCTCTCTGGATACTCAGCATGTACCTCAGATGGTACATGGACACGAGTTGGAGTACACAGGTTGTAGCATGCCATGTACCCCCCCCCCCACATGGACATGTCTTAAACTAATTACATGGGATAATCCATTTATTGATACATGGGCACCTGCACAAGGAATAAAATTCATTTACTAGTACACGAGTATACCATAAGTGTATCTTACACACTATGTACCTCTATATGAACACAGGCAGGTTTCACAATCCATTTACACTAGCACGAACTGGGGTCAAGATACATGGCGTGTTACCCCTACTACATGGAATATAATTTATTATACATGAATTAGATCTCTTTTACTTTGTATCTTATATATTTTTCATTAGGGTATTTTACCCTTATCCTTTACCTAAGTGTTCGTATGGAATCATCTCCTACTCCTAGGAAAATGATCCCTTCAACAAGACTTTTTGGATAGATTCATTAGAATCCCTCTAAGACCCAGAGTGAGATCATCTATTCATTTTCATGTCCTGGGTGGAGTTATTGGTATTTTTGTGACCAAAACTACATGGTCACTAATCCTCTACTTAGTAGTTTAATCCAGATTGGGTTGTTGGTATCACCCCATGGCTTTGGGTTTGATCCTCATCTGTGTATCATATCTCTTTAGACATTTAGTGTGTACTTTCTATTATGATACCCAATGAGAACTACCTCATAGATGAACATCATCAATGCTATTAGACTCAATAGTGTTTTCCCCCAGATGAGTGCTTTGTGGATTCTTAAAGCTGGAATCCTAGGATGGTATACTATGGTTGTGATTTTCCTTTTTACTATGTGTATTTATTGAGTATATTTGGATATTCTTATTATATGTGATGTAGATATATACCTGTGTAGAGATGACTTTATTTCCTTTGTTGTATTGTTTGTGGTTTCAGGGTATCCTACTGAGTATTGTTATATTCACCCCTATATGGGCTTTACCCTCACATGTCATATATTGTGAATATGATAAACCTTTTTTTAGATTCCTTGATGGACCAATACTAGATAATTATTTGGAAGACCGAATAGACTGATGTGTGTTCCTTCAGTATTTGGACAACAGTCCCAGTTTTACTTTTAGGTTGGACTTTTGTTTCAGACTTTTTGATGGAATTGTATTTGGACCTATTTAATTTACTTTACTCTTTTAGAACTTTGATAGTGGTATTAATATTTATGCATTCATGTTGGTACATTTTTTTATATTTCATCATTTTATAGGCTTGTATATGTGCCCATGTTTACAAGTACTTAGGCTAACCCCTACCATGTCACTGATATTCCTACTCGGTGTTATTCTATATCCCCTGGAATATTGGAGGGAATGGGTATTCATGGAACATACCCCTATAGGATGGGTTTTTACAATAAAATATCATTTAAAAACTATTTGTAAAAAAAATATAAAACATGGTTTTTAAATAAAATAGATTTCTGATCGAAGAGAAATAATGTCGAATTTTATTTAAACAAATTCTTAATTATATCAAGTACCAAAGAGTGGGAAAATGGTACCAATACAAGAATAAATACTGAAATAACTGAATTAAAATAAAATTCATGAGTTTTTTGAGATATGGATCACAATATTTCATCAATGGAAGCATAATCGTAAATAATCATGATAACGATGAGATTGTAGCAATAAACTCTTACCACTTAAGTAACATTAAATCATAATCCCCATGGGAGAAAGAAATTTAAATTAGATTATAATATCATAAAAATAATTATATTAATGATATAACATGTCAAAGGGAAGTATATACACCTCGTAGAATAATATAGGTGCATAACATGGCAGGTGTCTCAATAAAGAAAAATTGAGACAAAATTACTCTACTGATTTGGTAACTTTTGAACCAGAAATCCCATGAACGAGTGATCATAAAATGGATATATAAGTACCCATAAATTTAAGTATAGGAATCATATAATACATTCATGGGTTTTATATACACCACACAAAAGAAACGAGTGGTGAATATGGAATAAGTCTCATAGAAATATGAGTGAGACTATAAATCCCCTTACAGCTTGAGTAACTCTTGAATCACAAGATCCGTGAAATAATAACATAAATTGAAACTTTTAATATCATTATTTAAAATAAATTAATGATATAAAATTTCATAGATAAGTATACAGACCACACAACAATAATAAGTGGTGAATAGAGTATATATCTCATATAAATAAAAGTGAGATGAGAAATCCCATACCTTAAGTCCTGACTTTATTAGTACATGTTCAAACCTCTTGTATAATAAATATAAGTTTATTATAAATCTACCATAAAACCATATTCTTATATATAATAACATATATGATTTTATTATGACATTATACTACCCATTTAGTTACAATTTCATGCTAAAGTTATGTTTGGGGTAATAACCACTTTGTTTTTCATATATGTTTTAACTTATTATTCTTGATCCTCTTACTTATATCATGATTTACTTATTTACAGAATGTAAAACATTATATAAATATCATATATATTAATTATATAATTATTTATAATAATATATAAAATATATAAATACAAAATGGAATACACTGTTCATGGAGATGGTAGGACATACATACACATGAACGTTGTTTCTGTTTTTTTTGTCATATTGAAAGAAAAAAAAGAAAGTAGATACCATATGTGTGTGTGTTTTATAATTATAGTATCATTATTATGTAATATATATCATATAATTTTACTAAACTCTTCCTTAATACATTCAATGTAAAGTGTGAACGGATCACATTGCTTTGAGGAGGTGGTAGTCCACACATCCACAAATGAAGTTATCATTTTCCCAAAAAATGGAAATCATGAAGGTATGTGTTATAAAATATTTACATAATCATATAAAAATAATAAATATCATATATATCAAAAAAAAGTAATTTCATCATTATTCCCAACCATGAAAGGTTGTAATGGAAGAACAAATGATATCGGTTCGCGAGGTGGTAGTCTGTCGTACACATGAATAATGATTGTGTATCCCATTCGATAGAAATGTGTATAGTTTTAGGTAAAACCATAAAAATAAAAATATATCAGTATATTGAGGATATGGAGGTTATTATATATTCATGTAATAATTATAATTTAGGGGTTGGAGAAAGAAATAAACCAAAAGTTCTTGTTAAATGATGTTACCTCTTCTTTGGGTAATTCCTTTTAGTTTTCACCAAAGGACTAACATGGTTTGATTTCTAACCAAATTTAAGATTCTATTATGAGATTATGAATTTTTTGGGTATTATTTTTTTATGGTTTTTATGATCTAAATGTCTTTAAATGTGAGAATAAATGAGGGGGATGAATTCCCTTTTATAGTAGAGGAGGAGTGGTATTCTTGTAAATATAAAAAGGTAAACATTATTGGGAGGTCTCCCTTAAATAATGTGCCTCTAATAATGGTCTACTTTTTAGAAAAGGGATTATATGTTCTAAATATATACAAAAAAATTATTTTTAAATTTTTTTTTAGGTTACTTGGCTTCTTAAGTTAAATTTTAACCCGTGAGTAAACTAGTTTTTACCTTAATCGTTGTAATTAATTTTAATTACTTTCACTAATATTTTTGGAAAAAAAACTAATTTGAAATTAATATAAATTATAAATTATGATTATTATAAATATGGAATCTATTTTTTCCAAATTATAAACACATATGTGGCAGAAAATAATTTAATATCAATCTCATATATAGGATGAGGAAACGGGTTTTTAAAGTGAAAATGTTCAAAAGTTTGAAATGTTTTTGTATCTAATTTCGATGTGAAATTGATTATAATAAACTAAATTGTATAAATATATGTATAATTGATCTAAATATACTTTAAAACCAATTTAAAATATAATTTAACTATATAAATAAATTATAAAAAATTAGTTTTCAATTAAAATTTAATGTTTTTCACTATTCATCACAAAAATGAAACTTCGCAAAAAATACCAAAAATTCACCCAAAGTAAATTGTGATATTACTTTTTAAAAAATTAAGATTATTTTTAAAAAAAAATTATAAGTTTCAAAAATTATATTTACAATAGGTGTTCCATTAAAAGGCTATAAATTACCTTTTAGAAAGAATATATATCTTTATGTGTAAAATTAGATTTATTCTTATCTCTTGTCTATAAAACACATAATATGAACATTAAATAGTTTAATTAATATAATATATATATATATCACTAAAATAATTTATCAAAAGTTTTTAAATTAATTTATTGTGGTAAAACATGTTTAATTTCATAAATATAATTTTCCAGCAAAAGATTCCCTATATTTTCAAAAGGATTTTATTTTCATTTATAGTTAATTGGTCACCAAATAATTCTTCTTATATACATGTCTAAAACATATTTTCATAATTTAATTAATATTATTCATAACAACCATTCCAATGGCTGGGTGAAAATTATGATAGTATTTTATTAATAATATTAATAGTACATTGAAATTTGGTAAAACTAGGTCTTTCATGTAATAAAAGTTGTCGAAGGAATTCGGAATTGTGTGTAACACAAGAAAAACATAGTGCTTCATGTACTAAAATCTAATATAAGTGTTTTTTTTAGCACAATATTAACTTGGTGTTGCGTGAAATGAAAACCAAACTTAGTGCTTTTATATAACACAAGATATATTCGGTGTTGTGTGAAATAAAAACTATAAAAAATAATTCAAAAAAAATATTTCTCAAAATCATGGGGTGTTACAAGAACTCTCATGGATAGTTTGTACTTTCATCTCTATCGGTGATCTCTTCACTTCTAGAGTGACTGAATATGTTCCAGTTTTCAGATCCTAAAGGCTTAGTCCTATGGAAAAGTATTTCTGTTGAGGACCCACCTATGAATTCATATATTGATGGAGAAGACACCCTACATACACATGGGAGTATCTAGGTTTCTACAAATATGATAGAGGATATAATGCGTGAGTCATTCACTTCTTTGTGGGCAGTTTATCCTAGTATCTCAAAGATTTATTGGCATATCCATTTTCAATATTGGTGGAATGGGATGAAACATCATATAACAGGTTTTATCACTAGGTGGTCTACCTATCAATAGGTGAAGGTGGAGCACCAGAGTTCTTCTATCTTGTTACAACCATTAATGATCCCAAAATAGAAATTGGAATATGTTGTGATGGATTTTGTTTTCAGCTTACTCAGTTCGCCTCGAGGTAGTGATGTAGTTTGGATAGTCGTGGATTGATTGATGAAAGTATCCCACTTCCTTCCTATTCAAGATACTTTCTTAGTTGATTAACTAAAAAGACTGTATGTTTGTGAGATTATATGACTAAATGGGGTCCCTTGTACAATCATTTCAGATAGGGATTCTCATTTCACATTAAGGTTCTAGTAGGGTTTATAGAGATCATTGGATATAAATATGTTTCTGAGCACATATTTTCACCCTCAGACCGATGGATAGTCATAATGGACAATATAGGTGTTATGGTACATGCTTCAAGCATGTATGAATGATTTTGGAAGTTCTTGGGAGAAGCATATCCTTCTCAGTAGTTTCACCTACAATAATAGCTTTCATTTGAGGATTCAGATGGATCCCTATGAGGCCTTGTATGGTAGGTCATTTTGTTCACCCCTATGCTTGATAGAGATATGAGAAACAGTTCTATTAGGTCATCCTCTTATAAAGTATACTTAAGATCATGTATAGCCGATCATAAAGTGTATGTATACTGCACATTCTAGACCAAAAACTTATATTGATCATCATACAAGACCTTTAGAGTTCAAGGTTAGGGATTGTGTTTTCTTACTGGTATCACCCAAACTTAGGAATAGAAAAATAAGAAGGAAAGGGATGTTATCACATCATTAGGTCGATCCATTTGCTATCCTAGAGAGATTTGATCTAGTATCCTATTAGTTTCTATTAGCTCAGAGGTATCACTACATGCATGACATCTTCCACATTTCACATATTCATCATTATCATGTTGACTCATCTCGTACTTTTGATCCTAAGGATGTTGAGATGAATGTTGATGATTATTTTTAGAAGTATATCTTATTCATCCTTGATCAGATCATGAAGGATCTTCGAGGTTAGTATGTCCCTATAGAATGATAGTTATGAAAGCATGGCCATGTACATTATGAAACTTGAGAGGAGTGTAAGAGTTGGTGTCCTAGAACCAACTGGTTGTACTTTTATTACATGGATATTTAATGTATTTAATTATTAAACAACTTATTACACATTGTTCATTTTTATACATGACTATAATGTAATAATGTCCTAAAGTATTTGTTTCATTGATAAGGTCATGGAAGTTCCCCACTATGATAAGAACCTTGAAATGCTATAACAATATTCTTAAATATAGTTCTATGGTTGGGTGAAATACTATGATGGGACACATAGCATGAAGACCATCAGGTGTGAGTACTCATAAGCATATGAGACTTCCTCTCATGAATTTCACACTTGGTAATCTCCAAGACAAGAGATTATGAGAACAGACCCTCCAGTAGGAATTCTTCATGCTTTGGTGTCATCATATATTTCTATCTGCGAGCATGTGTAATGATCCTTAGACGTTATTATTATCATTAATACAAGTTACAACTCGCACACTTTGATTTACTGACAAAAACAATCACATAGACAGTTGGCGGGAATTAGGGTACATTGGGTGCATAACGAATGGCATGTTATTAATGGATAAGTCAAGGAAGGATTTTTCCCTTCCATTTATGGAAGTTGATATCTCATCCCTTTGATTGAAATAGAACCCTCGTGCGAAATTCCATGGCCATGGTGTAATGACAAGTTTATTTCAGGTAGTAAAAGAACGACCTATCAAGCATAAAAGTTCATGACACTATCATGAAACCTACTTGATGAGATATTGCGACAAATGGAGTATATTACACAATGAGCATTCATATGTGGGTTCCATTGTTGTGACTTTAAGTTCTTTCTCTTGGGTGCCTTGACCCATTACTAGACAGTACTCTTGGACTTTAGTCAAGCCCACCTAATACCAATGAGAAATAATCCTAGAGGGTCACACACTAAGTGTTTCTGGTGGTCTCAGTAAAATTCAATTTGAATTTAATTAATAAATATTATTCTCAAGACAATGGAATAATTTAATTTAAGTTTAAATGATTTCATAAATTAAATAAATATTTATTCATCAGATTGTGGGTAAAATATATTTATTTATTTTATTGAACATTTAATAAATATTTATTTAGTATTTTTTAAATAAAATATTTATTTAAGAGAATAAATTATTTATTTATCTATTTGGGTGTTCAATAAATGTAAGTAAATTTTGACAGGACCAAGGCTGGTCTGGTAGTAAAATAATTATTTTCAATATGATAAATAATTATTTAAATAGTTGGCACAAATTAAAATAACATTGCTATATTTTGTGATGCGGAATTTTATTTATAATTCTGTTTTGCGCATATTGGCGCATCATAAATAATTACATGGTATTATTATTAATGGTATGGGTTTTCTCTAAGGTTTTGAATTTATTTAATTATAGTTATGAAATTAAATATTATAACTGAAGCCCCATATTAGTAAATAGACACATACGTCTATTGTGCCATGAACCGAACCGCACACGTAGTGAATTGAAAAATGTTGATCTAAACAATTTCTCTATTGAATCCTCTTCCCTCCCCTCTCAATAATGAGATATTTTCTACAAGGCTGAAGAACAAGTGATCAAGAAAGACCAACACAAGACACTCTCTTCACTGCACTAGCACCCGGAGAATGAGCGGTGTCGGTCAGAGGCCATCGGATCACGTGTGGATCACTGCTAAAGGGATTCTATATTGGATCCTTGCAAGTGAAACAAGATAATATGGAAGGGTCATTCCGAATGATCAACACCATCAATGAAGAAAATACCTAAGATCCATGTATTATTTTCTTTATGAAATTAATTAAATTAATTATAAAAATGATGTGGAACATCCCCTCTAAAGTTTTTTGGACTCTTCCTTCTTTATCTAAATATTTTATTCTATTCCATGGAGACTGGTATTCATCTTCATATTGATCCTGTAATAATCATTTATCATCATAAAAAATCAAATTTGGGTGTCGGCCCAACCATGCTTCTGCTGCGCTCGGAACCTTCAAGTGGTATCAGAGTGGTTACATCATAGTTTATAATTATTTTAATATTTCATTAATCATTTATGAATTTAAAAAAAAATTTGTTTCAATTTAAGTTAATCATTATGCAAATTTGAATATTGACATCTATTCCTCCTCTTTCATTTCTCATTCACCTAACATAAACAATATTTTCTTTTAATTTTGATTAGAATAAAATAGAGGATCTCATTCGGAGGTGCCAAAGGTTCCTGGCCATACAACACCAGAACATACGATGTGTATTTGGTAGTACACACTGTATAGCCAAGGGTCAATACACCGGGTCTAGTCCTCCAAACCAATCCAGGTCATTGGAGTTTGTCTAAGTCTTAATGGCTCCATGTGTTGACCAGTAATAGGTTCCACATCGTTTCCGGATTACACGTTGTGTGTCCCGCAGGACATGACGTGTAGTCCCTTTGGGTTAGGGTTGGACCGTGTACCCTGTACACGACCTGTCTGGCTATAGACCATGTAATGAGGAACTACACGGCGTGTGGCCCACTAGACACACCGTGTACTCCAAATATTTCCGAAGTACACTCACATGTCGGTTCCTCGGGCATGTACTTCGGATGGACTGAAAAAAATAGTACACATTGTG
This sequence comes from Viscum album, assembly GCA_963277665.1. Taxonomy (NCBI): domain Eukaryota; kingdom Viridiplantae; phylum Streptophyta; class Magnoliopsida; order Santalales; family Viscaceae; genus Viscum; species Viscum album. The sequence continues at coordinate 828,989,314 of OY728159.1, read as the reverse complement.
TAGTTGGAACTACACACTGTGTAATTGGAACTACACACCATGTATTCATCCAAATTACGCATATTTATTAAAATTTATTATTATATTATACAAACCCTTAAGACGTGTACCATCGTTCGGGCGTAAAGCCGGGGCACAACACATGATATGTGTTTTATATATGTGTGTTTAATTTAACTTCTCTATAATTTTCATTTCTACTCATTGGGTAGTTATGAATTGGAATTCACCGGGTTGCCTCCAAGGTACAAGTTACATACAAAGATAATTTTAAATGAATTTATTTTTTTAAATTATGATGGATGAGAATATCAAGGAAATTTAGAAAGGGGTTTAATATAAAAGGATTGATTAATTAAAAAAGATAATTAATTGATTTGATCATGGTTTATCTTAAAAAAGAACGATTAAATAATTTAATGCTAGTTTTATTTATGTATAAATATCATTGTATGTATGGGTGATCATGAGATAGACCAAGACCTTTGTATGTGGATTGATTCTTTTAATTTATTTATTTAAATTAAATTTTTTTCCTGTGAGACTTCTCATTATTAATATGCGGGCCATGCGTGCCCAAGGATTCTTTTATGTAAAACCCCTTTTTACCCCTCACCTACATGTGAGTTAAAAAAATGCATATGTAATGGATGGAACTACCAAGATAGTGGAGGTGGTTCAAGCTGGAGCCAAGAAAAAACCAATCCCTGGAGATATAGAGGTGGATATGTGGAAAGCTGTAAACACGAACCCAAAAGGTTCAAGATGTTTCTCCCATAGGTCATGGTTCATTTATCAACCGCTAGATAAACTAACAATTAGAAAATATCATGATCATGCCCTTTAGTTTATTTTATTTCTATCAGTTTCATGGTTTATCATTATGGATGTGTTTTCATGATCACATAATTAATGAATTAAACAAGCATGCAATATAAAACTAAAATAAACCAGACTTATACGTAAATATAATCAAGTCGTGGTTAATCACTTAAGTAAGTTCCACTTAATATTAACAAGCATTTGATAATTATAATAAGTAATTCATGCATAAGAGATAAAAATCCATCAAATAAAATATTAAGTCATACCATGCCTTCCATTACTTGATTAAGGGAAAAATCAATAAAACTATGTGTTTGACCAACCCTTGTTGGGATACTTACTTTTATACAATAATCCCTTATGAAACGTTTTGGGTTGACTTGCCCATATTACATCAATAGGAGTATCCCTTGTTAGACTTGGTGTAATATTGGAGGAAAGAGTTGAGGAAATCCAAAGTCATGATTTCAGGATTGGGGAGTCCACTCAAGAGATCAAGGAGCTACAAGCCCACAGTTGGAAAAGACCTTCCTACCTAAATACCTTATAATATCTTGAACAACTTGTTGGGGTTATGAAAAGGGGAATATGGATCCTTTCCACTAGAATTTCATGGCAACTGGACATTCCAAGTTCAAATGGTGAGGGCCATTGGGACTTGATAAAATAGTGGGAGACTTAATAAAATTTATTATTTCTCATAAAATGTAATCAAGAAAGTACTAATGATCTGCTCTTTTAATTGTACAATAAAAATGACAAGCTCTTCAACCACACTATCTCTGTGATCAATTCTGGATAAAGACAACATCCTCACTTGTAATAACTTCTAGGAATGGTTTAGATGCCTTCAGGTTATCCTACACCATGAACGGAAGTCTTGTGTTCTAGAGTCATCATTACTTGATCTGCCTTCCAAAGATGCAAATGATGGGGATTTCCTGGTCTATGAGAAACATACGAATGACGCGGTCAACATTCAATGTTTGATGTTATCAGAAATGTCTAGTGATCTTATGAAGTCTCATGAAAAAATGGATTCTTATAGAATGCTCGAGCACCTCTATGATCTTTTCCAGGAGAGAGAAAGATAGAAAAGGTTTGAGATATCTAGGGCACTCTTTCATAGTAAGCTTAGAGAAGGTGCCCCAACTGAGCCTCATGTAGTCGAGCTCATTGGCTACATTGAGCACCTGGAGGTTCTATGGTTTAAACACTCCCAAAGAACTAGGCATTGATCTCATTCTTGCATCACTCCCTTAGATCTTCTCTAACTTTTTTTTCAATTTCAATATGAACAACATTGAGAAGTCTCTATCTGATCTTCTTATCCTCATTCACTAAGTGTAAAAAGATATGAAGCGGTAAAATCCTTCTATCTTTATGGTGAATCAGAGGAAAGGGAAGTAGAAGAGATTTAAGCCCAAATATTCTTCATGGCCTTCTAAGAAAAGGAAGATAAAATGGGAGGCAAAATAATGTGAGGTTATTTGTTTTTCATATGGCAAGAAGGGCCACTGGAAGAAGAATTGCACCCAGCCTAAGAAGCAAGGGGAAGCTTCAGGTGCATTTGTTATTGAATTCAATCTATCTATTTCTACAAATTGGGTATTAGATATAGCTTATGGTGCTCACATATGTATCAAAATACAAGAACCAAGTATATTCTGGAATATTCATTGAGGGGAGGTAAATCTACAAGCAGCCAACGGAGCCATACTTACTGTTGTAGCTATCGGGGACTACCACCTCACATTGCCAACTGGGATGATATTGGTGTTAGAGGGTTTTTAATATGTGTCATCTGTTACTAAAAACATTATTTCTTTATCCAAATTAGATACATATGGATTTTTTTTCAAGTTTTTAAATGAATGTTTCTTCATTTACAAAGATAGCATTTGTTTTGGTAGAGAACATTTATAAAACGATCTTAATGTGTTGGATTACACAAACCAAGTAATGGAAATCGATAACAAAGATACTTAAAATGACTCATACCACACCCAACTTTGGCATCACCATCTAGGCCATGTAAATGAGAAACCATTGAAAAAGTTACATCAAGATGGATATTTATATTCTTTCAAACTAAAACCACTTGGTGTATGTCATTTGTATTTACAAGGAAAAATGACCAATTCCCCATTTAGTGGGAAAGGTGAAAGAGCTAAAGAACTTATTGAATTGGTTCATACTGATTTTTGTGGACCATTTCGATTTGAATCAAGGGGAGGGTACTCATACTTCATAACTTTTACAGATGATTTTAGTAGATATGGATATATCTACTTAATGAGTTATAAGTAGGATTATTTTTATAAATTCAAAGAATACAAGAATGAAGTTGAGAATCATCTTGGTAATAATATTAAGAAAGTATTCTCATATCGGAGTAGAGAATATCTTAATCAAGACTTCATTGATTACTTACGGTAGTTTGGGATCCTATCCCAACTTACTCCTCCATACACGCCCCAATGGAATGGTGTGAGAGAAAGGAGTAACTGCACCCTGTTGGACATGGTGAGATCAATGATGAGTCATGAAAGTCTTCCATTATATTTTTTGGGATATTCATTACAAACAGCATCATACATACTAAACCAAGTACCAAATAAATTGATAAATGGTATTACATATGAGTTCTAGAGTGAAAAGAAAGCCATATTATCAAATTTAGAAGTGTGGGGAAGAGATGCATTTGTTAAGGCCTCTTCAGGTAGAAAACATTCACCCTGAGGCATAAAGTGTACCTTTATAGGATACCCCAAGGAAACAAGGGGATACTACCTATAAAACCCCTCAGAAAAAAAGTTTATAGTGTAAAGACATTCCATATTCCTTGATAGGGAGAACATCTCCAAAAGAGATAGTGGGAGTGAGATAGACTTCGATGAAGTTGAGGCTCAAGGTACACAAGAGTTTCTACAAGAATAGATTCCACAATTCCCCATGGGAGAAAGAACTATTCCAGTGACACTAGATCTATGTAGGAGTAAAAGAGTGGTTAGAGGACTGAAACGATATGGTTTTCTAATTATTGAGGATATTGACTCATTATTAGCTGATAATAATGATCCTAAAACATATAAGGAAGAAGTAAGTGGAATAGATGTTTCCAAGTGGAAAGAAGCCATGAATTATGAAATGGATTCTATATACCAAAACCATGTCTGGATTTAGGTAGATCCTTCAGTTGATCTAAATCCTATTGGATTCAAATGGGTATTCAAAAATAAACTGGACATTAAAGGACAAGTTAGCAGCTATAAGGTATGACTGGTTGCAAAAGGGTTCAAATAGAGTCATACAACAAAACCTTTTCACTATTTTCAATGATTAAATCCATCATAATTCTATTATCCATTATCACTTACCATGACGATTAGATTTGGAAAATAGATTTCAAAATAGCCTTCCTTAATGGGAACCTTTATAAAGATGTCTACATGAAACAACCTAAAGGTTTTATGACTCCAAAAAATACCAATAAGGTATGCAAGTTGCAGAAATTTATTTATGGATTAAAGAAAGTATCCAGGTCATGGAACATTCATTTTGATGAATCCATAATGAAATTTGGTTTTATCAAGAAAGAATGTGAGCCTTGTTTCTACAAACAGTTTAGTGGGAGTGCAGTAGTTTTTCTAATACTATATATTGATGACATATTACTTATTAGAAATGAGGTACTAGTCTTACATTCTATTAAGGCGTGGTTGAATCAGTGCTTCTCCATGAAGGACTTGAGTGAGGCATCATACATTCTTGGGATCAAGATCTATCATGATAGATCTAAGAGATTTTTGGGCCTAATTCAAAGTACATAAATTGATAAGATATTGAAGAGATTCAGTATGGAACAATCCAAGAGGGTATTGTTTCCTGCATCACATGGCATTAATCTTTCCAAGAAAATGTGTCCTCAAACACATGAGGAAAGAAATATAATGTAAAAGACTACATATGTATCTGATATTGGGTCATTCATGTATGACATGCTATGTATTAGTTTGGATGTCTCCTACACATTGAGTCTGGTAGGTAGATATCAAGATGACCTAGGTGATCACCATTGGATGGTAGTCAAGACTATCCTAAAGTATCTGAGGCATACTAAGTATATGTTCCTGTTTTATGGAGGAGATGAGGAACTAGTCATCATATGATATGAAGATGCTAGTTTCCAGACTGATCAAGATGACATGAAGTCGCAAATGAGATACATCTTCACTTTGAATGGAGGTGCAGTGAGTTGGAAGAGCTCAATAAAGAGTGTGGTGGCATATTATACAGCAGATTTCGAGTATATCGTAGATTTTGAGGCAGCTAAAGAAGTAGTATGGATGAAAAGCTTCATCTAGGATATGGATGTGATACCTAGCAATAAAAGTCTCATCACATTGTACAGTGATATTACTACAGTGGTGGATCTCACAAAAGAGCAAAGGTCACATCAGCGGATGAAGCACATACTTTGTAGGTATCATCTCTTGAGGGATTTTTCTCAAAGAGGTGAAGTTTTAGTGAGCATTATTTCCATGGAAGACAACGTGGTAGACCCTTTGACTAAAGCCTTAACTCAGTAGAAACATGATCACCATGTGAGGTATAGCAGACTGAATGTCGTAGGCAGTTGGCTCTAGTCCAAGTGGGAGTTTGTAAGATTTTGTGTCCTAGAAACAACTGGTTGTACTTTTATTACAATGATATTTAATGTATTTATATATTAAACATATTATTACATATTGTTCATTGTTCTTCATGATTACGATGAAATAATGTCCTGGATTATTTCTTGCATTGATAAGGTCATGGTAGTTCCCTACTATGATAAGAACCTTGAAATGCAATTAAAATATTCTTAAATATAGTTCTATGGTTGGATGATATACTCTGATGGGACACATATCATGCATACCTTTATGTGTGAGTACTCTTAAGCATATGATACTTCATCTCATTAAGTCCGCACTTGGTAATCTCCATGATAGGAGATTATGAGAAAAGAAATGCCGGTAAGAATTCTGTGTATTTTGGTGTCATAATATACTTCTATCTATGAGTGTGTGTAATAATCCTTAGACTTTAATATTATCATTAATACATGTCATGACTCATGCACTTTGATTTGCTGAAAAAAACTATCACATATACAGTTGGTGGGAAGTAGGGTATGTTGGGTGCGTCATGAGTGGCATGTTATTAATGGATAAGTTGAGGAAGGATTTGTCCCTTCCATTTATGGAAGTTGATATCTTGGCCCTTTGATTGAAATAGAACCATCACACAAAATTCCATGGAAACGGTGTAACGACAAGTTTATTTCATGTAGTCAAAGAACGACGTATCAACCATAAAATTTTATGACACTATCATGAAACCTGCTTGATGAGATATTGCAAAAAAGGGATTATATTTCACAATGAGCATTCATATTTGGATGTCATTATTGCGACTTTAATTTCTTTATCTTGGGTTCCTTGACTCATTTCTAGATAGTACTCTTGGACTTTAGGCAATCCCGCCTAATGCCAATGAGAAAGAATCCTAGAGGGTCACACACTAAGTATTTCTGGTGGTCTCGGTTAAATTATATTTTAATTTAATTAATATATATTATTCTCAAGACAAAGAAATAATTTTATTCAAGTTAAAATGATTACATAAATTAAATAAATATTAATTCACCAGACTGTGGGTAAAATATATTTATTTATTTTATTGAAAATTTAATAAATATTTATTTACTAGTTTGTAAATAAAATATTTATTTAAGAGAATAAATTATTTATTTATTTATTCATGTGTTCAATAAATGGGAGTGGGTTTCGATAGGACCAAGGCTGGTCTGATAGTAAAATAATTATTTTCAAGATGTTAAATAATTATTTAACTAGTTGGCACAAATTAAAATTACACTGCTATTATTTTGTGACGCGGAATTTTATTTAAAATTTTGTTTTTCACAAGTTGGTGCACCATAAATAATGAAGTGGTATTATTATTAATATAATATGTTTTCTTTATGGTTATGAATATATTTAATTGTTTTTATACAATTAAATATTGTAACTGAATCCCCATGTTAATAAATAGACACATATGTCTATTGTGACATGAACATAACCACACACACAGTGAATCGAGAATTGTTGTTCTAAACAATTTCTCTCTCAAATCATCTTCCCACCCCTCTCAAGAATGAGATACGTTCTTCAAGGCTAAAGAACAAGAAATTAATAATGACCCACACAATACACTCTCTTTTCCGCGGTAGCACCCAGATAAAAAGTGATGTCGATCAGAGGCCATCGGAGCACGTGTGGATCACCTCTAGAGGGATTATAGTTTGGATCCTTGCAAGCACAACAACATATTATTGAAGGATCATTTAGGATGATCAACACCATCAATGAAGAAAATATCAAAGATCCAAGTATTGTTTTCTTTATGAAATTAATTAAATTAATTATAAACATGATGTGCAAGATCCCTTCTAAAGGTTTCGAGACTCTTCCTTATTTATCTAAATATTTGATTCCATTCCATGGAGATTGGAATTCATCATCGTATTGGTCTTAGAATAATCATTGATCATGGTAAAAATAAAAGTTGGGTGTCGGCCCAACCATGCTTCCATTGCACCTGGAACCTTCTAGGATAAGGTCAACGTACATGCTCATTGGCCAAAGTTATTCTCAAATGATTCTATACCACCCTCGGAAGGGTAACTTGGGGATGAGTTCCTTTAAGTGTGAATACTATAAGAACCCCACTTTTATATGAGGTATGAATCATTTAATTTTTGGTTTACTTCTTTGGTTTTGACCTAATATGGATTCCTAGTGAGGATATGGAGGAAAAAAGGGTGCCTGGGGATTGTTCAGTGCCTGAAACCCTGACTGATTGAAGGGAACATTAGAATGAACTATTACTAGAAACTATGCATCCTAGTTCACTTGGTTTTTCTTAACCGTGTTGGTATTTTCAGTGGGCAACAGTGGGTTGCACGATTTTCCCTAACTATGTGTTCAAGGCTACACTCCCAGGTACATGATCTGTAGTTTTTAAGAGGGGAATATAGCACTATTTGAGCATGGTTTCCCAAACTTTGTAAATGAAATATGTAGTTACTCTCTTTGGATAATAGCATAATCACCATTGGTTCATGGTTTGGCCAACTGTATGGACAAACCATCTGATCCCTTTTTTTGGATGATTTTAGCATTTTTTTCCTTAAGGTGTTATATGTTTTAACACATCTCTTGTTTCTTCCTACAACAAACAGTCCCTCTTTTCTCTTCCATTTGAGTTCTTTCTTCCATCAAGAAATGTTATTGGATAAATATTCTGTCAAGAATCTAATTAAAATTCTAATTTTCTCATTGGATATGCGATGGTGAGTTCTCTATTCAAATTACGCCTTTCGTAGTTTGTCTTACTATAGATGGAGTTATTTAGGTGCAAGCTCATATGCCCTATTTTTAGATAATTTGTATGTGTTTCCATTTTATTACAATCTTGACCAAACTGAAGGCTGGTTCTAGATGATTTCTCCTCTAATGTCATAATTTATGTGGTCTAGTCTTTATCTCTCAATTATTGTTGCATTTAATTATGAATTTTAAAGTCACATGCCTGATTCTATATGTAATTCCTTAAAATATGTAAACCATGTTTAATTAAATATCCATGATAAAATTATCCTAGAATCCCTTGATACATATTGGCATAGGAATCCTTCAAATATTTTCACCCCTTGAGGTGTGCTGATGGAATTTCCATCATTATTATAAATGTATAAATGGACAAATCATATTCTATATGGTTTGGGTTTGACTTCTAAATTATGTTATCATAAATGAAATAAAAAAACTATTTTGGTGTATCATGGATAACACACTTATCAATTTAAAATGAATTGAATTGATGTGAGTGGTACGTCCACATCTCCTGATTAAATAGGACAAAGATTAGGCCCTTTTCTAAAGAGAAATTTTTTTTTATTATGAACTATATAATTGGATCTTCCTAAATCCTTGACTACTTATTATATCTTATGATGTATGGGCATGGAGACCCTTTTTAATTATGATAAATGGGAATGGATATAAGAACACGGATCTTCGTTCAGGTATGTTTTTCCTTTTTTCTGGAGTTTTTAAGAAAAATGGTTTTTCTGGAAATTTTCAAAGTACATGTCGTGTACTCTATTCCGACTCAAAGTCGTGTGTTGGCCATGTCCGGACCACACACACAGTGTGTAAGGCTGAGGTGGAGGCCGGTTTTTCGGAGTACGGAAAAAATTGAAGTACACGCCACGTACTCTAGAAGTACACACTGTGTACTTTTTTTTCATTAAATAGACTGGGGTCGCGCCTAACCCCCATATTCATCTTCTTCTTCAGTTTTCAACCATCTGAGAGCATCCATACGGCCGGATCTTCTACGGAGTCCTGCCTCGCCGTCCGTTCTCCGATTTGAGCACGGTCGATTGTGTTGGAATCGCAGCGGTGAGTTCTTCCTTTTTCTTGATCCTTGTTTCTTGATTCCTCCTTGTTTTCAAGTTATCGTAGGATGAACGTTTTGTGCATTTTATCAGATCTACATCGTTCTAAGGGGAATTTTTCATCAAGGTTCACGTATATCTATCTCCTAGGATCGAGGTAGGTGGTTTGTGCCTTTTCGTACAAAGTTGATGGATATTTTGTGAAATTTCCACCAATACCCTTGAATGGGGTATTGTGTGTTTCCTGTTTTGCCCTTGTTACTTTCCTGCTTTTCTTGATTGCTTTAGTAGAGGTTATTTCTTGTGATTAGAGTATTTTTGTTTGTGCTCAGTTTGCTTGCCATGCTTGTTCTGCCTGTTTGGCATTTCGCCAGTTTCCGTGCCTAGTTTTAGGATTGTGGACTGTTGTTTTATTATTTCTGTTGAGCCTTAGTTGATAGCCAAGTAGTTATTAAGGTTTACTTGGACGATACACACGCATTGAGAATGTTTAGTTATACTCAGGACTCTGAGAACTTAGAGTAGCAGACCAAAGGGAGAATTGACGGAAGGGCTTCTCCAGAGTGTCTTTTAATTATGATGCGAGACTATAGGGGGAATTGAAGTTGAGTGCTTCCCCAGAGAGTATGTAGATCCACGACGTGGGACACATGGGGAATTGACGTTGAGTGCTTCCCCAGAGAGCCTTTAGCATGATACGAGACTATAGGGGGAATTGATGGTGAGTTCTTCCCCGGAGAGTCTTCTTACTTGCGTAGCTGAACCAGAGGGGTGAGACTATGTGTGCCTCCAAAAGGGTTGCTAGTACTTATAGGTTGAACCATAGGGGTTAGACTGTGAGAGCTACCCAGAGGTATACCTATTTTCTTCTTATTGGTGGTTGCTTGCTTGTGTACTTTACTTATTGGAACAGTGGATTGTAGCTGCTTGCGCTTTTCTGTTTACTGCTTCTTGTTTATTTATTTCCATGTATTCATTGACTATTAGGCACAAATATTTGGGTGATTGCCTACTGGGATTGTATCTCACACCCTGTTTGGGCCATGCTTTTGGTCCCAACCAGACTATATTGCTACAGGTATAGACAAGGGCAAGCACCCTTCTACTTCAGGATCTTGATTTCACCAGGAGCTGGGGAGCATGGGACCGAGCCATGGCTCGCAATGCTGAGGAGATTACTTTGTTTTCTTTTGCACTTGGTTTCAGTTGTACTTCAACACGTTGTTGTGTTTGCTATTTTCCTTTGATACTTGTACCTGCTGCATCATTTTCATCATAGTTATATATATCTACATTGCTTCCACTGTTTGGTTTCTGTTGTTATGCATGTTGGTTGTTGCTTCTGCTGTTTATTGTGGTTTCCTTACCTTGTATAGTTTACCGAATGAGGGCATAGTTTCCCCACTAACTCACCAAGGCCCTCACTGCTAGTCGGCAGCCTCTGGCGTTCGGGGAAACGCGCTTGAGGTCATGTGGTGAACCGGGTACGGGGCACCAGTGGAGGGGCTCCGGACTCGGGACGTTACAAAGTGGTAGCTTTGCTGGGACCACGTCTTGTTCAGGAGACTTCAGAGCAGATAGAGCTGATTCGGAAGAGGATGGATACAGCGCAGTCTCGGCAGAAGTCTTATGCTGATCAGCAGAGACGACCTCTGGAGTTTGAGGTCGGTGATTGGGTTTTCCTACGTGTCGTACCTAGGTTGGGACACAAAAGGATTCAGAGACAGGGTAAGCTTTCGACACGGTATGTCGGGCCATTTGAGGTTTTTGGGAGAGTGGGGTCAGTCTCCTATCGGTTGAAGCTACCTCATAGGTATCAGGCCATGCACGACGTCTTCCACATCTCTCAGCTCCGACGTTACTTTTCAGACCCATCTCACTTCTTTCAACCTGAGGAAGTCGAGATTGAAGCGGATGCATCATTTGAGGAGCATCCTATCCGGATTGTTGATCAAAGTACGAAGGTTCTCCATGGGCGGTCTGTTCCTCTGGTACGGGTGCTATGGCAGCACAGGTGAGTACAGGACGAGACCTGGGAGAGGGAGGCTGATGTACGATCACAGTGGATGGATCTGTTCGGGGATTCTTCTTCTCCACCCCGTTAGGGAAATTCGGGGATGAATTTCTTTAAGGGGAGAAGTTTGTAAGAACCCGGATCTTTGTTCAGGTATGTTTTTCATTTTTTCTGGAGTTTTTAAGAAAAATGGTTTTTCTGGAAATTTTCAAAGTACACGTCGTGTACTTTTGAGTACACTCCATGTACTCTGTTCCGGCTCGAAGTCGTGTGCTGGCCGTGTCCGGGCCACACACACAGTGTGTCTGAGGTGGAGGCCAGTTTTTCGGAGTACAGAAAAAATTGAAGTACACGTCGTGTACACTAGAAGTACACGCCGTGTACTTTTTTTTCATTAAACGGACCAGGGTCACGCATAACCCCCATATTCATCTTCTTCTTCAGTTTTCAACCATCCGAGAGCATCCGTACGGCTGGATATTCGATGGAGTCCTGCCTCGTCGTCCGTTCTCCGATTCGAGCACGGTCGATTGCGTTGGAATTGCAGCGGTGAGTTCTTCCTTCTGCTTGATCCTTGTTTCTTGATTCCTCCTTGTTTTAAAGTTATCATGGGATGAACGTTTTGTGCATTTTCTCAGATCTACGTCTTTCTAAGGGGAATCTGTCATCGAGGTTCACGTATATCGATCTCCTAGGATCGAGGTAGGTGGTTTGTGCCTTTCCGTAGAAAGTTGATGGATATTTTGTGAAATTTCCACCAATACCCTTGAACGGGGTATTGTGTGTTTCCTGTTTTTCCCTTGTTACTTTCCTGCTTTGCTTGATTGATTTAGTAGAGGTTATTGCTTATGATTAGAGTATTTTTGTTTGTGCTCAGTTTTCTTTCCATGCTTGTTCTGCCTATTTGGCGTTTAGCTAGTTGCATGCCTAGTTGTAGGATTGTGGACTGTTGTTTTATTATTATTGTTGAGCCTTAGTTGATAGCCAATTAGTTCTTGAGGTTTACTTGGAAGATACACATGCGTTGAGCATGTTTAGTTATACTCAGGACTATGAGAACCTATAGTAGCATACCAAAGGGAGAATTGATGGAAGGGCTTCTCCAGAGTGTCTTTTAATTACGATGTGAGACTATAGAGGGAATTGACGTTGAGTGCTTTCCCAGAGAGTCTGTAGATCCACGACGCAGGCCACAAGGGGAATTGAAGTTGAGTGCTTCCCCAGAGATCCTTTAGCACGATACGAGACTATAGGGTGAATTGACGGTGAGTGCTTCCCCAGAGAGTCTACTTACTTACGTAGTTGAACCAGAGGGGTGAGACTGTGTGTGCCTCTCAGAGGGTTGCTAGTACTTACAGGTTGAACCATAGGGGTTAGACTATGAGATCTACCCAGAGGGTTACCTGTTTTCTTCTTGTTGCTGGTTTCTTGCTTGTGTACTTTACTTGTTGGAACTGTGGATTGTAGTTGCTTGTGCTTTTTTGTTTACTGCTTCTTGTTTATTTACTGCCATGTATTCATTGACTGTTAGGCACAAATCTTTGGGTGATTTCCTACTGGGATTGTATCTCACACCCTGTTTGGTCCATGCTTTTGGGACCAAGAAGAATATGTTGTTGTAGGTATAGACAAGGGAAAGCGCCCTTCTACTTCAGGATCTTTATTGCACTAGGAGCTGGGGAGTATGGGACCGACCCGTGGCTCGCGATGCTGAGGAGATTACTTTGTTTTCTTTTGCACTTGGTTTCAGTTGTACTTCAACATGTTGTTGTGTTTTCTATTTTCCTTTGATACTTGTACCTGCTGCATCATTTTCATCATAGTTATATATATCTACATTGCTTCTGTTGTTTAGTTTCTGTTGTTATGCATGTTGGTTGTTGCTTCTTCTGTTTATTGTGGTTTCCTTACCTCGTATACTTTACCGAATGAGGGCATAGTTTCCCCACTGAATCACCAAGGCCCTCACTCCTAGTCGGCAGCCTCTGGCGTTCGGGGAAATGCGCTTGAGGTCATGTGGCAAACCGGGTACGGGGCACCAGTGGAGGGGCTCCGGACTCGGGACGTTACAATGGATACCCTTATGCATTATGATACGGGCATGTTATTACTTCTACTATTGTTATGATATGGTCATGTTGTCCCTATATTATGATAAGTTCATGGAATCCTTGTATTTTTATATGATCATGGTGTCCCTTATACTACTATTATGATACTGGAATGGCATACTTATACTACGATACTGGTATGGAATCCCTTATACTATGGTTATGATATGATCATGGTGTCCCTATATTATGATATAGGAATGAAATCCCTATATAATGACACTTAGGCATAGAAACCCTTATAAATAATTGAATGATAATGACAAACCTTATGAGATATGAAATACAGGTATGATAACTCTATTATTATTTTTTCATGGTGACCCTTACTATTATATAAAGGCATAAAAACCCTTATTGATATGTTACTGGGAATTGGGACCCTTCTATTATAATGTTGGCATGGTGAACCTACTACTCTGATACCATTCATTGTGTCCCTTGATACTCATGAGACTCATGCTGCAACTTATGGATGATGTGATACATTTAGGGTCTAGTCTAGTAGTATTAGCCACATATATATATATATATAGAAGTCACTACATATATAGTCCATATATGTTTATACACATGGTTACTTATTCAGAGATTTTTTATTAGGGTCTGAAGCAGGTTGTGTCATCCAGGTATCTTTCACGAACCATAGCTAACCCCTTACAGCTTATTTACTACATTCCATTATATCTTCACACTAGAAATATTATATACACTGACTGGATATTTATAGACACCGTAGGTGATGGCCTACTAAGTATATATCATAGCCTATCTAGGCCATTGATGGTTCCCATGAAGATTATGTGGATGCAGGTAGGGAAAGGGTAAATCTCTCATTGGTTGATGCTTGATTTGTTTATAGCATAGAAAAGGGGAGGCACAGGATTGAGATGTGGCTCGTAATGCTATTGGAGATAGTCCTTTGGTCTTTTTCCTCTTTTTGATAAATTTATTGTATATAATTATTTCTTATTCCTTTTTGTTAGATATATAACATATCATCATTTTATATGTGATATTTGATGTTAGTTGTTTATTATTGTTGGATTTGTTACCTTCCACTATCATTTAGTTATTATGATTCCCCTATTTATCTATTTCTTTCACCATTGTGATACTTTGATCATGAGGGTATAGTCTCCCCATTGTGCCACCTTAGACCCTCGCAGATAGTCTACAACCTTTGGAATATGGGGAGGCACGCTTGAGGCCATGTGGCCCACCAACTCAGAGAACTGTTCAGTGGAATATAGGTCAGGATTTAACATTTTCTATGGAAGATGAGGTAGGATAATGGGGGTTAATAGTGGTGGCCAATGTTTGATAATGGAGGATGATGGAAGATAAGGTTGTATTATGGTTGTGGGATGGAAGAAAAAATTTGCGATGAACCCAACCTGGATACCCTCTCAAACTGGTACTTGACCCAATTAGCCACATAATCAAAGGGCGTTCCTGATCCCCATAGGCTTGAGAATAGCACCTGGGCCAAAAAAATAATCATAGGGAATGATTTATCTCTACTTGAAGAAACAACATAGAATATATATATGTAATAGATAGAAACGGTGGAAGAAAAAAATGTCAAAATAAATAAGAAACAATGAAAACGATACAACTGAAAAAGGAATCAAACAATCTCCAAGTTACAAGTTTGAATAAAAAGGAATAAAAATCCAAAAAACTAATCCAAAAACTCCATGTGATAATGTGGTAAACCTCACACTATCTCATCACTAGCTACCCAAAACCCAGCTGATATAAAACCTTACTGCCTCACTGTGATACCTTTCCTTTCCCTGCATCAAAATACATAACCAGGTATACATGTTTTTTAAGGGGTACACAGTGTGTGAGCTAATAGTATTAGTAGGTTCTCACCTAGGTATTCCATATAAAGTATCTAAAAAATAATCCAAGCATTATCAACTTTAAAGAAAACAATTCATGATAATATTTTAGAAGTTTTTTATATCAAAAGTATGGAAAAACAATTTAATTCCCCATTTTTTCACATTTACAAAAAAAAATAGGTAAATAGATTTCAGATAATTTTATAACCATATATCACAACAAATATATAATTTCAAAACAAATAATTCATTGCATATCATATCATGCCCAGGGCAGCATAGAAAAATAGTACAAGCCAAAAGAAGAAGCACAAGTAACATCACTCTGAGGATCACACTAGGCCAGGATAGCTAGGACACTCATACCTAATATAGAAAATTGTGTACACATGAAGCCACTAGACATATTCCTCAAGTATAGAGAGCATAGGAACACCCTAGATAGTAAACACCACCAACAGGTCTAACAAGTCCCTAAAACATCATTCCTAGAGAGAAAAGTAAATACCTATTAGAACCCCCCCCCCCCCCCCGACAGTAGATAATACCTATTACTATACCTTCCACCTAAGTATCAAAGTATTATCATGTTCTCTATTTTTTAAATCAATTCATCGATAAATTTTCATCAAATAATGTAATGAAAACCATTTCTCATATCCATTTCATAGTTCTTTGAAAACACCCTTTTTATTTACCAAAACCTGTGGAAAACAAACTTTTATAAAAAACCAATTCCACTCACCCAAAACAAATCATTTGTATCATAAAATTTCATTTAATAAAACAATTTATCAAAAATAAGAGAAATTTAGTTCACCAAAATAGTCTAAAGATGGAACCACCTACCTCAAAACTCAGGTTATACACACCTACAATGGAATCTACCAATAGGAAGGGAAAATAATGATAGTGAAGGACCTATAATAAAAATAAACCTCTTAGAATTGATTCTATTTAACAAAAGGTTCAGTGGAGAAGAGGAAAAAATATATACCTAAATAACACACACCTTCCGCACCACAACCAAAAAATAAAATGTCCTCTAGAACAAGATTGGACAAAGAATATATAAGATAATCAAGAAGATAATCACCAAAGGTCAACGGATCCAATTACATAATGAAACGACAATACTTCGATCAAAGAAATAAAGAATTAGAATGGATTACTCATCTGAAGAGATGTAATCCAACCACAATGGTGATAAATTTCCAAAAAAATCATTCTATAATGAACAGAGGCTCCCAAAATCACTAGAGAAGATCCCTAGCACAATATGCGAAAGATCTGCAAAAGAATGAAAAAATAATCAACTGATTAAGCACCCTAAAATCCATGTTCATGACACTAATACAGTTTGTGATTCATTTACATTTTTTCTAATCCACGGGGATCATATATATCAAAAAAATCACCTTTTAATTAAAAACCAATATTTTATCATTACATGGAATGTAACCGTTACACATTATGTACTCTCTTCACATTTTGTACTAGGTTCATAGTATCTTCCCTGAAAACTTACACATAATTTACTCCCATTACAAGTATTTATTTCCCATCTAGACTACAAAAACTATGCATTTCTTACAAAAACCTAAATCCAACACGGTTATTCTTCAAACTTGGGATGAACCCTGAAAATCGATTAACACATTTATAACTAGAATCCATTAATTCAAAAAAACATACATCCCCTAACTTTATGTCATTTTTCTCAGAAAGTTTTCTATGTCCTCACGAGTCCCAATACACACCCAACTAAAGAGAAAAACAATTGAGGAATAGTAAAAATACCTGAAAGTGGATAATGGGATATTACCAAATCCTCACCATAATAATTTCCATGCCCAGGAAGTCATGTTGAAGAATAAAGTCTGGTAAAGAGGTGAGATCATAGATCCCTCGTCAATTACTCAAATTCCCAAGTCTCATGAGAATCTGATTCATTCTTCCATAACATTATTACCAATATAATCAACCTCCCATGCAATACTTTCACTTAAGAGTCAACGATATCAACTGGTTTCTCAACAATATAAACATCTAACTCTAACTCAATATCCTCCCAACTCAAAACATGAGAGAGGACAAGATGATATTTCTTGAGCTGTGATATTTGGAAAACGTTATGAATTTATATCAACTAAATAAGAAATTCCAACTGATAAGAAACCTTCCCAAGATTCTTAGAGACCTCAAATAGTATAACATATCTCAGAGATAACTTTACATATTCTCCAAGTCTATAGTGACCTAACCAAGGATAAACTTTCAAGAAAACCCGATCACCTATGGAAAAATCTAAATTATGAAATTTTTTATCCACGTAATATTTGTATTGACTCTATGTTGAAACCAAATATTGAATTATATCCTAAATCCTCATAGATGTCTCCTGAACCAAATTTGGTCCCACCAAATAATCTGCACCCACCTCTACCCAACAAAGAGTTGGTCTACACAAGTGACCATACAAAGACTCAAAAAGATTCATTCTAGTTGAATAATGATAACTGTTATTATAAGAAAAATCAACTAATATAGGATGGTTGTCCCACAATCCACCAAAATCCAAGACATGGGTATGGAGCATATCCTCTAGTATCTGATAGAACACTTCATCTAACCATCTGTCTGTGGATGATAAGATGTTCTCATCTATATTTAAGACCCCATGTCCTCCAAGAGAATCCTCCAAAAATTCTATGTAAACCTCGGATTACTATATAAAATAATTGTAGAAGGAACCCCATGTAACCTCAAAATTTATTACACATACATCTCACCCAAATATTCAACTTTTGTGGTGTCTCTGATTGGAATAAAATGAGATTACTTTGTCAACTAATCAATCACCACTCAGATAGGATTCCTCCCGTAAGTAGTCCATGGTAATCCAACAAAAAATCCCATGGATACCTTATCCCATTTCCAACCCATCACTAGAAGATGCTAAAGAAAACCAAAAGGTTTTAGATACTCTGTCTTTATCTATTGGAAAGTGTAATAGTGGAACACATAATCAGCAATGTCACACTTCATACCAAGACACCAAAATCTTTTTCTCATGTCATAATACCTCTATGTAGTGTTTGTATGGACATACCACAAAGATCCATGAATATAAAACAAAACTAAACTTCTCACTGATGTTGGGACAACAAACTAATCCCCAAAATGTAGTATACCATCTAAAGAGAGAGACCAACCAAAAATGGTCTCCACACCATAAATTGTTTCTCGAATTCCAATGAACTCATTATCCTTATACTGACTCTATAGAATAGAATGAAGAAGATATGATGATAACTGAACACTGGCTAGAACCATATTGAAACATCCTCCTAATCACCAAAGTGAAACTAAGAAAAAATACCCATAAGCACTACTACAAATACGGATTTTATCAGCCCTAAAAATGGACTTTAATAGCACTAGAAAAGCGCTATAAATGCCAGTGAAGATAAAGGTGGGGTCCCCTTTATCAGCGCTCCAAAAAGCACTGATAAAGACCCCTTTTATCAGCGCTCAAAAAAAGCACTGATAAAAGTTAAAAAATTAAAAAAATTAAAAAATTAAAAAAATCCTGCCAATCGGGGGGGATTTTATAGCGCTTGAGCCCCCCTTTTACAGCGCTTTTCTACCCCATTTCAGTGCCCCACACACACCCCTCCACCCTTTATCAGCGCTATCCCCAAATTCACCCATGCGCGCGCGTCCCTGCCTCCACTCGGATTTGATCTCGAGACCTCCCCCTATGCGCCTGAAGCCTTTGCCACTCCCCTATATTGATTTGTTCTCCTATTAGTGATATATCTATTTATTTATGTATATATTTAGTTATATTTATTCGTATAGTAATATATATTTGTATTAATATATATATATTTATATTAATATAAATATATAGTTATATTAATATATATATTTGTAGTGATATTAATATATATATATATATAGTTATATCAATATATATATGTAGTTATATTAATATATATATATACATATAGTTAGATTAATATATAGGTATATAAATATTCATATATTTTTATTTTAAATAAATTTGATATTAGTTATTATTTAGATAAAGTTAATATATTTTATATGTAAATATATTTTATTATTTATATTTATAATTAAATTTTTAGGTGTGAATATATAAAAAATATGTACATATAGTAATATATTTTATTATAAATAGGAGTGAAATATAAAAAAATGATAAAATTTCAAAGACATAATATCAATATTAATGTAATACCTTGGAATAAATTCAGTCCCCACTAAAAAAAGCCAATAATACCCCCCTTAAAAGAGGCTGAAAATCCACAAAATGTTAAAAAATTGGGGTACCCCGACTAAAAACTCAGTTTTAGAGGCCTTCTAGGACTCTTTTGGCTGAAAAAAAACCTTGAACAAGGTCCCCCTAAGTTATAATGACGTAGAGCTCGTCACAGGCATCGATTTGATATGTGGTAGAGCTCAAACGGACGCCCGGATCAAAATTAATGGTCGTTTGAAGTTCGAGTTGCGTTTTCAACATATTTTCAATCTTTTTTTTTATTTTTTTTATTTTTTAGTCTTAAAATTATTATTAAATGACTAATAATCCAAAATAATTAGCAAATTATTAATTAAAAATATTTTTTTAATTTCTTTATAAGCCATTTTCACTAAATATCTTATATATTAAGTGTAACTGTATATTTATACTTATCTAAAATATATTTAAAATTATATTTAAAAAAATATAATTTATATTTATATCAATATAACTATATCTATATATTTAAATATTAATATATATTTTTTAATGAATTTTTTTTGGAAGTAGACCATTTATCAGTGCTTTTTTTAAAAGCGCTATTAAAGGGGGTACCTTTATCAGTGATAAAAAAAGTGCTGATAAAGGGGTACTTTTATCAGCGCTTTTTTGTTAGCATTGATAAAGGGTGGCACCAGGAATTACCAGTTTTGTGGTAGTGAAGTTTCCACTCTTCCTTTGATTCCAAAACATGTTTTTGTGGAACTTTCCTACTAAGAGAATCAAAAATGACATTCCCCTTCCTTGATGTGTAGGTGATATCAAAGTAAAACATCTGAAGTTATTCCAGCCACCACTTCTATCTAATATTTAGGTTTTTATGAGAAAAGATATATCTCAAACTCTTATGGTTAGAAAATAATGTGAACCTTTCCCCAAAAAGATAGTGCCACCAATAATTAATCGCATGTATAATTGCGACAAGCTCAAAATCATGAGTGGGTTGATTATTCTCATGTTTTCAAAGATCGTTAGAGTCTTAAGCCACCACATGATCATATTTCATAATAACACAACCTAATATGGTGCTAAAAATTTATAGAAAACCACATACCCCTTATCGGGTTTATATAAGATCATAATAAGAGCTGATGTCAGAATTCATTTCATATTTTAGAAATAAAATCAACATTTTCCATCCCATGTTAATTTCACCCCTTTTCTAGTAAGAGAAGTCAAAGGTGACACTAACTAAGAGAAATCCTTGATGAACCATCAATATTATCCAGCAAGAATAAGGAATCTCTGAATCTCAATGTCATTTCTTAGTTCTTCCCATGGAAAAATATCCTTTACCTTCTTAGGATGAACTGATAATCCATGATCAAAAATCATGTTCTGTAAGAACTTCACTTTTTGGATCTATAAATTTCAATTCAAAATATTTTCATAAAAATGGTGACTCATCAAGATTTACAAAACCAAAATCAAATGGTTATCATGCTCGCACTTGAATCTCGAATAAAAAAACATCATCCTTGGCCATAACCACGAAAGTGTTGATATACTGATGGAATATATAATTTATCAAATCCATAAAAACTATAGGAACATTAGTAAGATCAATTGGCATCACAAGATATTTGTAGTGTCCATAGCTACTCCTGAAATAAATATTTAGTATATCAGAATCACGAACCCTAATCTAATGATAACCTGACCGAAGATCAAAATTCAAAAACCATTTCTCCCACGTTAATAGATCAAAAAAATCATCCACACAAGGAAAAGGATACTTGTTCTTAACTATTACCCAATTAAACTTCCAATAGTATATGTATAATTGGAGTGAACCTTTTTCCTTCTAGGTAAAGAGAACTGAGGATTCCCAATGCATAACAGTAGGGTGAGAAAACCCCTTTTCCATTAGGTCATCCAACTAAATCTTGAGATATTTCATATCCATTAGTGTTGAACGATATAAAGGTATTGAAACTGGATGCATACCTATAACTAGGTAAATCAAAAACTCTAACTCCCTATATAGAGTAAGATCAAATAAACCATCTGTAAAAACATCAAGAAAGTCATGAACAACATTAGTAAGATCAACAATAGATTATTCATCATTGGGAACAACCACTAAAATAACAAAAAAACTCATAAGCTTAGGGTGAGAAGGTCCTACACAACTAGACCATGAATCCCACTCTCCACAAAACACCTATGAAATCCCATCGTCTGAAAGAAATTAGATTCACTAATGATAAAAAACAACCTCATCATGATTATAAATAATTCAATCCATCCATGTGATGATATCAAACAAAGATATATTGAGAATAAGAAAATCCAAAATTAACTCTACATCATATATAGATAGTTCACAAGGAGAAAATTGAAACCCCTTACCTTTCCTATTCCTAAGAGGTGTTTCTAACTCAATAAAAATGGAAATGATATCCATTGTAAGGTTAGAATATCAAAAAATGTACAGATATAAATGAGTGGAAATCACCAGTATCAAATAAAGAAAATACTATGGAAGAATAAATAAAGATGGTACCTCTTGTTGTCACCAGACCTGTGTATACATCTTCAAGAAACCCATCTACTATGTGAAGGTGCTTCACTCCTGAGGCTTGTGGTTGGATATCATTAGTCTTAGAAGCATATTATTGTGTCATAGTAGCCTTTGGAGACAATGATCCCTAACCATAACGGGGTGTAGACATAGACTGAAAGAAATTTTGTAGATGACTATAATTTCCAAAACTCTTACACATCTTTTCAGGTGAAGGAAAATAATGTCATGTGTTTCCTACCTTACCACTTTGATATAAAATCATATTCACACCACTAGCTACAACTGGAGGTACTGAAGAGGCCTGCTCCTGTGAACCACCTCCACCACTTCTGTAATGATCCTTCTGCTTTCTATTTTTCTCTATCATTCCACTGAAGCTTCCACTAAGTGGAAGAGAAGGGGTAAAATTTCCATCCTTTATAGCCATATTAATTCCTATCATCATATCCATTTACACTATCCTCACATAAGTTGAAATATTTAACATAAAAACCTATGATTTGATATCTGTTCGTAAACCTTATAGGTACTTTTGAGCTTTCAGCTGGTCATTATTCACTACCTCTGGTGAAAAAAAACTAGATTATAAAACCAATTATTGTACACTAACATCAAATGATCTCCCTACTATAAATATAAGAACTCTAGAGTCTTCTCCATCATCAGTGACTCTGGAAAAAACTACTGGAAGGAGTCTTGAAACCCTTCCAATCTAGGATCACATGCTTATTTTCCTACACCATGGAATCCCACCAATGCTTTTGGGGAACCTAAAGTCTTAACACTACACACTTCACCTTGATACTCTTAGGTGTATCTAGGAATTTAAATATCTGAACAATCTTATCAAGTTGGTCCTAAACCTTGTGAGGTTCATTTGTAACTTTAAAGGATGATGATTCTCATGCAAGAACTCTTGTGATCAATATCTTTCTCCTATAACTCCTGGATATACCTCAACAACTATGTTATGATATTATGATACATTCCAGTTTACATAAAGAACTTCTCTCATTATATCATTGATAAAGTTTTGATCTATTGGAGGATTCCCCATAGGATCATTAGCTAGACCCTCCTGAGGAGCTCTCAAAATATATATATGAGGCATACTACTACACAATTAAATAAAAATAAGTTATCAGAAAATAGAACAATCTTAGTTCTAAATAGAAAACCCCATAATAAAAAACTAATATTAACAATAAGAACTCAAAATAGGAGACACAAATCCCAACATCCCATGGTATCTTTAGTCTTATCATGGTAAGAGATAGTCAAGCATCCACCACAATATAACTCTCAAGTCCTGAAAATCCTGTCTCCGGTCTACTAAACATCCCAAGATACAGACTCTTAATGATAGACATCCTTTGATACCAATTTTTTTTAACATGACTTGGATACCCTCTCAAACTGGTACCTGACCCAATACTCCACATACCCAAAGGGCATTCTCGATCCCCAAGGGCTAGATACTAGCACCCAGGAATCAAAAACAATCATAGAGAATTATTTCTCCCAATATAAAGCAACAACATGGCATAAATATACGTAATAGAGAGAAAAAGTTGAAGAAAAAATATATGATAAAATAGATAGTGAACAATGGAAGCGATACAACTGAGAAAGGTAGAAAACAATATCTAAGTGACAAGTCTACCTACAAAGGAATAAAAAACCAAATAGCTACTCCAATAACTCCATGTGATAATTTTGGAAACCTCACACCTTCTCACCACCAGCTACCCAAAATCCAACTGATAGAAAACCTTAGTGCCTCACTTTAGCACCATACCTTTCCCTACATTGAAAGACATAACCAAGTATACAAACCACCTAAAGGGTATACAGGTTGTGAGATAATAGGATCAGTAGGTTCTCACCCAGGTGTTCCATATCATGTCTCAAAAAAATAATCCAATCATGCTCAACTTTAAAGAAAATAATGCATGATAAAAGTTTAATAGTTTTTATATCAAAACTATTTAAAAACAATTTAATTTCCCTTTTTTCACATTTCCAAATAAAACAGTTAAATAAATTTCAAATGATTTTATAACCATATATCACAAAATATATATCATTTCAAAACAAATAGTGTATCACATGTCATGTCAAGTCCATGTAAGTACAAAAAAGCAGTAAAACCCAAAAGTAGAAACACGGGTAACATCACGCCAGGGATCACACTGGGTCAGGATAGCTAGGACACTCATACCTAACATATAAAATTGTATACACATCAATCCACTAGACATATGAATCAATATTAGAGAGAATAGGAACACCTCAGCAAGTGAACCCACCAATAGGTATCACAAGTCCCTAGAACATCATTTCTAGAGAGCAAAGGGAATCCCCAAAAGAAAACCTCCTGATAATGGATGAGGCCTATTACTATACCTTCCACCTAAGTACCCAAGGCTTCACATGTTCTCTATTTTCCAAATCAATTCATCAATCCATTTTCATTAAATCATTCTTTGAAAACCATTTAAAAAATCCATTTCATAATGCTATAAAAACACCCTTTTATTTACCAAAACCATGGTAAAACCATATTTTATAAATACTTAGCTCCACACACAAACACAAAATCATTCATATCATTCAATTTTATTTAATAAAACAACTTATCAAGAAAAGAAGAAATTCAGTTCACCAACACATGCTAAATACGGAACCACCTACCTCAAAATTTGAGTCGCACGGGCCTATAATGGGGTTTACCTATAGGAAGAACAGAAAATGACAATGGAGTCCCTATAATGAATCTACACCTCTTAGAATTGATTAAATTTAATAAAATGGTTATTGGAGAATAGGAAATAATACATACCTAAAGAATTAATTGCACCAAAACCAACAAAGGAAACAACCCCTAGAACAATATATCACAATAGATCTAGAACAGAATTAAGAAAAACATCACCACGGGTCAAAGAATATAATAACACAATGCAACAAAACTACCATAATCAAATCAATAAATAATCCAAAAAGATTACTCAGTCATGGAGATTAAATACAACCTCAATGGTGATAAATCATCAAATGAATCAATCTAGATCAAATAGAGTCTCCCAAAATTGTTATAGAAGAGCCCTAGGTTGAGAGGGGAGAGATTTATGGAAGAATGAAATAATAATCAATCGATGCAGAGACCTAAAGTCCCTGTTTTCAACACTTACATAGCATGTAATATATTTATAAATAATGTAATCTATGGGGATAACATACAACGAAAAACCAATCATATTTTAATTAAAATTTGATATTTTATCATTACATGACATGTAACATTCACACGATGTGTAATCTATTCATGTTGTGTACTAGGCTCACAGTATCTTCCCTACATATCTTATATGTCATGTAATCCCATTACATTATGTTTCTTTAGTTTACAGACTGCAAAAACTATATATTCTTTACAAAAACCTCAAACCAACTCAAGAATTCTCCAAAATTGAGAAGAACCCCACAAATCCATTAATAAAATTATAACTAGAATCCATTAATTCAAATAAACGTACATCCCCAAAATTTAGGTCATTTTTCTCACCAAATGTTCTCCATACTTGGGAGTCCATAGATGCACCCAAATAAAGAGTAAAAGAAGCAAGTAAGAGTAAATATACCTAAAATCATGTTATAGGATGTTACAGAAGAATTGGATCACTTTGGGAGGGAAAACCAAAATCCTGAAGTGAAAAAAAAATGAAAGAAAAATTATAGATCCCAACATTTTAATAAAAAAATAAATTTTTTTGATGTTTTTTATTTTATAACGGATGGTGAACAAAAATTGTCATTTTAAACATTGGTTATAAAATAATCAATGTTCGAAACTTTTTCACATTAGTTTCATATAAACTACATGAAAAAATAATCATCAAACATTCATTTTTCACTAGTGACCATAATAAGTATTATTACTCACCCTGACATGTGAACTTTCATACTTCTCCCTTGAATCTATGAAAACTATAAGTTTCATGTAAGAGGTTCTTTGGGATATAAGTATATAGGTTGAGACAAGATCATGGGTTACCTGATAGAATAATTTTTGGTATTTTTTATTTAATTGATTAATGTATTTTTTGGGGGATGATACTTATTATTAGGGGGTTTATACATGCTACATGACATGCATGTTGATTTACCCATATATCATATAGAAAAATGATTTATTTTATTATATATTTTCTTAACATGATGTTCTTAATAAGAGATAAATTTTTCATTTAGGTAATGCCTCTCATTTATGTATATATACCTTCACATTATTCAATGGATGTTGGCATAGTGGAGGTGGGTTTGGGGAGTTAACTTACTAGTAATTTAGGATGTGATAGATTGGTTTCATCAATTGAGTCTACAAAATGTATGTTTCCTTCCTTTATGACCAGAATTTCTTATACTATTTTTTTCTTATTCGTAAGTCATCAATGAGATTCATGATCAATAATACATCAGTCACCTAAAATATTTTTAAATACCTATATTGTGACTAAATAAAGTTGAGTTACTTAACAAAATTTATTATAAATTATCCCAGTCAAACTTTTTATGTACCTAACTATAAATTATAACCTAAAATTTAGATATCAATATGTCATGTTCCCGCATACCGGTAAGTAAAATCCCAAGAACTAACACCAATAAGTCAGGGATTAGTGATTATTATTGATATTTACACTGTAAATTATTGGAGGCATTTCATATAGACATAACTTTATACCTTATATAATGATAAGTCACCTACCAAAACATAAATAACATAAAAATTTAAATATAAATCATGCATAATCATTTACACCTTCATAATACAATGTAATGTATTAAAATAAATATTCACATACAAGTAACACCATCCCAAAAAATGTAATTAAACATAACACTTAATATGTAAAAGGATAATGTGATCACCCTAATTAAGCCTCTAATATATAGTCTATCATATCTTTAATCATTATCTAGCATCCATGATCATACATCAACTGCATATTCTGATCTACATGGGCATAAGAGTATAAAACACCCATTTTCCTTAAACCATGGAATAGTTTTATAACTTTTAAAAGCCAATTATATTTTTATATAATTACATCATGGTTATGAAATTCATCAAAACAAAATCCATTTTTATAAAAAACATCATGATTTGGGAAAAAACATTTTTAGAGTTTATTTATCTTTAAAAAAAGATAATTCAAATGATATAGAAGAGGTTGTGATGCTATTGAAGGGTTCTAAAGGGGACAAACCTTATCTAGGAACAATTAAAATAAACCCACCAAATCCTTTTTTAGTACAAGATCCATGCATTCATTTGAATTGAATAAATATAAATAAAGAACATACCTTTTATATAATGAAATGGTATCCTTCTTATTATTCACTGTGATTTATGGTGATCATTAAGAAGAATCTAAGGACTCCTTCCTCCTATGGTATCTACATTATTTTAGAAATATCCCAACACTTGGGAATAATCCCTCTTCAATCAATTATTTAATATAACCTTTTTATTCAAGGATAAATATAAAAAATATATATCTTAGGGTTTATATGTTTACTGATAAAGTACCACAAACACCTCATACGATCATTGTATAAGCAATAAAACACTTAATATATCCCTATGAAGATGATACTTGGATATCAAAAATTTCTCAAACATTCAGCCATTCATGATATATTTTATAAATATTTCAAACATTATAACCTATTTATAACTTTTGATCCAAACTCTTTGATTACAATTCAATATTTAAATAATCATTCATAGATTTTTTAAACCTATGAATGATTATTATAAAATGATCATTATAAATTAAATGGAAGAAAGTAGTTGAAATTTTTATTATAATATAATGCATTCACTTTATTTCATAAAACTACAGTGTAGTGACCTTCACTATGTCATTGTTTAGACTAGAATAAACCATTATGTGGTTTATACCACCACATTACAGTTTAACTTTAGTATATATTCCAATAATATTGATAAAATACTTGGGTAAAGTGATTTATATATTTATTATAGATATATATATACATATATATATCTAAAATGATTCTTGGTCTGAATGAAAATACATATATTGGTATAGATCTAAAGAAATTTAGTATAAAAACTCTAATAAGGGGTTTATATTAGTGTTATATTATTCAAGTATTATAAAGGATTGGTTACCTTTTAAAAAATATTCAGTAAAGAATAAATTATGATGTGGTGAGAAACACCATGTTTTGTTTCTTGTTATGTCATGGTTCTTGAAACTATGTCATGTTGTACATGGTGAATGATATAATATATCATTTTGAAAACTCTTAATAAATGATTAAAATGTTTTTTCATATTTTGATACATTATATTATGACTTATAGATTCATTATCAATTGTTAAAGGGGTTTTAAGATCACATGTATAAATGAAGATCTATTAAAAATGTTACAATGGGGGAGCCAAAGAGTTGACCATTTCATAACATTAGAAATTCAACTAGATCCTTTATTCATGTAACGAGTTCTATAAATGGAGTTTATGGACCTCATTTATGGGTATAATATAAGACACTAGAGATTTTTATTTTAAAATTTTAATTCTCTCTCTAATTTTCTTCTCTTCATTTTCCATTATAGAGTAGTTGTTAGCACACAATTAAAAGAGAATGGGATCTACCAAAATTGTCAACAATTATAATTGATATTGGAGACCTTAGAAGAAATAATCTATTGATTTCTATTGAGGGATATCAATCAGGATAATTATTGTAATGTTTTATACATTGATAGTGAGGTGTGTATTTTTTTAGTTTTTATTTAATTTTATTGATTTCTATCTTGTTAGATATTTTGAACAGGTTTTGAATTTCTCACCACTTATTTTAAGAATATAAATATCCTAAAAACTCCTTAAGTGGTATCGTATACAATTTAAATGAAGAATCAATAAGATAAAGATCAAAAAATTTAAAATAGTTCAGATATTTTCTAGAACCATGACCATGGTTTTAAAATAATGTTATAGATTATGAAATATTT
Source organism: Viscum album (assembly GCA_963277665.1). NCBI lineage: Eukaryota > Viridiplantae > Streptophyta > Magnoliopsida > Santalales > Viscaceae > Viscum > Viscum album. Next base: position 828,960,083 of record OY728159.1, on the reverse strand, counting down.
TAGAAAAAATAGATTGGTTTATGAAATCATGTAATGGTTTATAGAAACTTTCATAAAAATATAATTTTTTGGGGAAACATCATGGTTTTTTATAATAAAGTAGAGTATCATAGTTTATGGAATGACCATATAATAAAATACCTTATGTGTTCAATGTGGGACCTTTGAACAATTTTATTTTTAAAATAGCTTGGGTAGAGAATCCAAGCATGTTATTAGTTATGTTTAATAGTATATTTAAAAAAATGTATATTAATCAAAACCCATTATCAATACCACATTAAATCCTTGTGATTTTAAATGGTATCAAAAGTGGTTTTAATTATTATAATTGTATATGGTTGTTAAATCTCATGTTAAATATTTTATTTTATTTATTTTTTTATGAAATACTTATTTAATATTAATGTATATAATTTTTTATATTATTAATGTTTTATGATTTAGTTTAAATAGTTTAAATTACTTTCTATAATTATCATTCCAATTATATAAGATTTACATGCTAGGTATGACATAAAATACTTGGTTTTTTACCAAGGCTTTGATCTGTTATTTTAATTAGAAATTTAATAAAAAATTTGATTGATATTTATAAAAATTTGGTAACATAGTTTTATTGAAATTGAGGCTTCTATTGAGTATTTATTTATGGATAATTGGACTTTGGGTCATAATTCTTAGTAACCTAAAGAATTATGATCTATTAATAAAAGTGGGTTTTGGTTACCTATCACCTTCTAAATTATCTTGTGGGGATTTGGTTTTTGTATGAATCTCACACTTTACATTAAGGTTTTATATACATTATGTATTGTGTTGATACCCATAGTTTTTGGGTTATTTTCAAACTAAGAAAGAAGTTGGTAAAAAAAAGAATATTTTTTTAGGGTGTTTTATTTTGATTTTAGTATATAAATCACCTAAAAAGGTTAATCCTTATTTAAAAAGTTTCTAGATGGAGTGTTTTGAATATAAGAATATGATTCCATCATATCAAGATGATTGGATGGAAGGCAGGAAAAATTTTATATTTGAAATTGTTAATAAGGACATCAGACTAAGTTTATTAGGAAAATAAAATCATTTGATGATTTTCTATTATTCCAAGTACCAAAAAATATGATCATTCTAAGGTATCCATGATTAAAGATGTTTTTTTTCAAAGGAATGAATTTTAGGATCATGAATTTCTTTAGATAGGGGTATTGGAACAAAGGTTTCTAAACATATTTCTACAAGATAATAGAAAAATTTTGGCATTACCAGATTGAGAAATTTAATTTGAAGAACGAGAAGGATACATTCATCAATGTATTGGATAGTTGAGTTTTCCATATGAAGAAATTTAATCTGTGAAGAAAAGTTGTGTTTGTATGAATGTTTTTAATGCTTCTGAGATAAAATTATTTGGAAGAAGTTCTAAGAGTTAATTGAATAGAATAACTCAAATATCTCTTGATAGAGTAATATTATGATGATTTTCAGATGAAGGGGATATGAAAAAAGAAGTAATGAGAAAAAAAATCCTTACAAAGGAATATTTTATGGATGAGTTATTAAGAAGAATAACTAGATATAGGTTTTATAAAATTTAAAAAATATTTATAAAGTTATTTATTGTGACAATGTTGCCAACGAGCTTGTACCCTAGTGGTACAAGCTCCTGCTTGGCATCCAAAATACCCGGGATCAAATCCGGGAAGGGGTAAATTTCCGGGTTACTGTAGCAGGGCACTGTAGCAGTCGTGGAACTGTAGCAGCGGCGACACTATAGCGGTGGCGGTTACTGTAGCAGGTACTGTAGTAGTGTGGGCACTGTAGCAGTACTGTTCACTGAGGGGTCCTTTGGGCCAAAAAATGGGCTTTCAAGCCTTGTATTCAGGCCACTTGGCCTTGGGCCTTCGGGCTATGTAATGGGTCACCCTCTACCCAATCTAAAGAGGTCTTTGCTTTAAATAATAAATTGAGGCTTCAGACCCAACCTTTTAAAAAAAATATTGTGACAATGTTGAGATATAAATTAAACACCTCAACAATAATAAAGTAAATATCATGATTCTATTTTAGATTGAAATAATCATTAAATATCATTGACATTAATATTTGAGGAAAAGTTTTTTTATGAAGTTTTTTTACTCCAATTTTTTTAGAGGATTTGAAGGTATACAAATAAATAATGATTCAAGAAAGAAATTAAAATTTTAAGTTTTAACTTCTCCCTTATTTTTTGGAGAAATGATGGGTATATAAAGTGGAGAAGGTTCTTTGTGAAGTTTTTGTTGAAGAAGTGATGTGAAAACTGAGAATAAGGGGGATCATTTTTTTATTCCATCAGACATATGGTATTGGATAATGAGGTACTGGATAAAGAAGGTACCAAATTAAGAATCAAGATTTATGAAAAAACTATTCTAAATGAACAGGTACTAGATTGAGGTCTTTGCTTTAAATAATAAATTGAGGCTTCGGCCCCAACCTTTTAAAAAAAATATTGTGACAATGTTGAGATATAAATTAAACACCTCAACAATAATAAAGTAAATATCATGATTCTATTTTAGATTGAAATAATCATTAAATATCATTGACATTAATATTTGAAAAAAAGTTTTTTTATGAAGTTTTTTTACTCCAATTTTTTTAGAGGATTTGAAGGTATACAAATAAAGAATTATTCAAGAAATAAATTAAAATTTTAAGTTTTAACTTCTCCCTTATTTTTTGGAGAAATGATGGGTATATAAATTGGAGAAGGTTCTTTGTGAAGTTTTTGTTGAAGAAGTGATGTGAAAACTGAGAATAAGAGGGATCATTTTTTTATTTCATCAGACATATGGTATTGGATAATGAGGTACTGGATAAGGAAGGTACCAAATTAAGAATCAAGATTTAGGAAAAAACTATTCTAAATGAACAGGTACTAGATTGAGAAGTTATATATGAAACTTTTTAGACAAATAAGTTCTAGATAAAGACTTGTAAGATTTTGTTCAAGAAATAGAAGAAGAATAATAATAAGAATAATAACTAACTTACAAGAGCATAAAAGGAAAGAAACTTTGGAAGCGCACTCATGATGTGTTCAAACCTATTGTTGAAGTTATATTTTCTCACTTAAAATTTTTTAATATCATATTATATATGCTAAAATCACATGAACTATCTAAGGACTATAGTACTATGCAAGTGATGTATATACCATGCTTACTTTTAACCATAAGGATTGTTTTCTAGTGGATGTTGTGGTAATGGATTATTTCTAAACCATGTCAAGGACTAGATACTCTCATTGAGTAGTAAACCTTGTAATTTTTTGTATTATTGTGGGTGTGCATGTGTTTTGTGTTTTTGAAAATTTATTTCACTCTAACATAATGTAACTTTTGTTTTCATAGAATAAAAATGAAAAGGATTTGATCACTGATTCACCCCCCTCCACACACACACACACTCTCGTTGATTCATAGATCCTCACTAGACCCTACACATGGGATGAATTTGTGTATTTTTAGATATAATTGACTTTTATTTTTGGTTAAGTAACATAAATAATGAGTAATATAAGGTTTTTTATATTAAAATATCTATAAAATATTAATTTTGTTAAAATAATAATATTCAAAAACAAAATTGTTAGAATCGTTCATATATATAAGAATTACTTGAGATTGAAATATTGCATTATTTTCCCATATGTTTCCATGGATAGAGGACAGTAGGGTGGTGAATAGACAGAATTAATATTTAAAGGCTTAAAGTAGATAAATATAATAATACAAGGATTTTTGTAGTAGTTCAGATCAAATGATATAATTTCTACTCTTGGAAGCCTTTATACTCATTGAGAGGTGTGGAACACACCATAACCTGACTTTTACAAGGGATTCATAACCCAATTAAAACTTTAATTTTATAATAGTGTAACAACCATTAAAACACTTTCCTTTTTATTGTTTTCTAAAACCCAATACAACACTTTACATTAGGATTATATCCTTGAACTTTAATGCATGATGCATTAGATCGAGCATAGTGTAAACTTATAACATAACTTCTATTTATTATTATGTCATATTAACCTCTAATGTAGTTAGAACTACCATTTACACATACTTTATCTTTCATATTACTCTTACACCATAATTGAAACTAATATAATACACATATATAACCACAAATATATTCAAAATAAAAAAACTAAGTTTGAATTATTAACAAGAAATGGTGTTATTATGAAACAAGAACATTACTGGATAATGGATCCAATATGAATAATATGAAATAGTTACATATTATATGAATAAGATAATTATATAAACTTTGAGTCTAATAAAACCCTTTGTAAATATTATGTGGTTGATTCATTTTAAATAAAAAACACATCAAGTCCTTGATCTTACAAAGGGGTAAGTTCTGTCAAAGCGGGGTTCCCATGGATTATCTTGTGTGAGGAACAGTGGATGTGAATAACCCTAAGAGATAGGTAATCATGTCCCATTATGCTATTTGGGTTTCAATTTTCTTGGAAACCATAAGTTTTAGGATTTCATAGGAATATAGTTGAGTTTATCTATATGATGGATTTAGGAAAAGTGTTTCTCACTCAACTATCCAAGAATCATATATGATATGTTTATCATGATAGCCTGCCTAAATAAATAGGTTTTCATAAAAACACAAAATTGGACTCAACGCATTGTGAAATGTGGATCATGTCCCACTAAATAGATATTATGTATGGGTTCATTATTTTTAGAGGTAGTAAATTCAATAAAAGAACTCATTAGAGTGATATAAAACATGACACTCACCCAATGATATGTAATGTTATAAATTATGAAATGAATCATGAACATAATTTTGAGATCTATTATAGGTTAGACCTGTAATTTAATTGATTGGTCATAAATGTTGAGAATTTTCCTTAAGGATAATAATTTATATAATAATGATGTAAATGTTATAGAAATAAATTTCCATAATTCTAACTCATGGGTATTGGATACTGAGACTGATTCACACATTTGTGTTGATAAAAATAGACTTATAAATATGATATAATTTGAAAGATAAGTATAACTATTTTTTAGAATATTTAAATATTTTTCACAGTATAAATCAACACTTATAATATCTAAATCTACCTAGTATATTTTCTTTAGAATTAGAAAATTGTTACCATTTTAAAATCCACTAGATCCTCCACTATTATAAGCGATGATAATACTTAAATTAATAATCATATATGAGATAAATTATGAATGTAAAAGGAATAACTCATAAATTACATGTAAATCCTAACTTATGACTTCGAAGTATAAATTTAGGTCATTTAACGTGTATTTCTTATAATGCTCACTATCCTGATCTGAAAAACTAATTACACATTGATTTGATATCAAATATAAAAACTTATATCTAAAATATATAATATTATACCATTTTAAAAAAAACAATTATAAAACACTCCTATAAATCTATAGGTCCAATATCTTTGGTAAATTAGGAACATAATACAATAATTTTTAAATAAACTAAACAATATTTTATTTTTATCTTCATAACTTACTCCTAGAACTCACCATGCTCCTATTACTACATAGGATATCCTATTGAAAATATAAAAGAAGGGGTGACCCATAAAGTTTAATGGTGTAAAACATGATGAACATGGGGTGAGATATTATAAGATTAAAAAATCATAATAAGGAATCAATAAATGGAGGGATCATACAACATCATGTAGAGACATAAAATAAGATATAAGATATCATGGGATCACTTTAATTTTGAAAAGCATAATATTTTTTTGTAAACATAGGGAATTTCATCATAAATAATGATCAAGCCTCATCTCTAAGACATTATAACATAATGGTAAAACCTAACTACAACACAAATCATTATAGAAAAATATAATTCTAACTTTTCCATGTGTAATGGTCAATGAGATATAAAACATTACCCAATCAATTATGGGATTGTATAAATTTGTTTCTACACATTTTCATAATGTGTCATGCAAATGAGATACATATAGAGTATAAGAATTCATAAAGAAAAATAATGAAATAAACTCATAAGAAATAAATGAATTATATAATATTATTAAAAGTATTATTCAAATATAAAATCAGGTAGATACCCAAAATAGTATGGGAATATGTCATATTTAATACCAAAATGTTATAATCAAAATATAATAACAAGTTTTAGGACATTAAATAAAAAATAAAGGTGGAGTAATAATATAATAAGAATTGGGAAAAAGATAAAGAAATTGTAAAAACTTTACTAAAAAGTTTCATAGGGTTTTGCATAAAGAAAAAATAGAAAAGGAATCATAAAGGTATGAATATCCCCCAATAAATGAAGTGAAATATAGTATAAATATAATAAAGGGAAAAATGATAAATAAAGAAAGAGAAAGATATAGAGATAGAGGGTGATGGAGAATTCACCCCATCCCCCCCCTATCTATTTCCATCAACCATTCCAAACTATCAATTGGTATCAAAGGAGAACCTTTTTAAGGATTTCTTATCTCTATTATTCTTTTTCCCGACACCAACACTTGGTATCAGAGGTTAACCTTAAAAGGTTAATTTTTTTAACATCATTTTTTTCTAAGATAACTTATATCCTAGTCCTTGAAAAGACTAAGGAAATATCCATTTCATTGGTGGATAGATATAAAAAAAGAATATTTTCAGGAAGAATAAATTCAATTAGGGGTGTGATCCAAAATATTCAGAAGTAAAGGAATATTCTTGTAATGTATATAATATGGTTTAATCAAATGAGGTTAGTAATTATGAATCTTCTATATTTAATAATACAATTTTAGATGAGATGCAGGAGAATTATTGAGAGAAACTTCATAAAATGATTGATTTACATTTATCTCTTGAGTCAGATTATAATAAATTTATTGAAGAAAATAAAATTTTATCCCTTGAAGTTGAAAGGATAAGAAATTATAATCTTGAAATATTTAAGCTTAAATATGATAATGATAGGGTTAATGATTTTTTTCTAAAAAATATTATGAGGAATAAATCAAATTTAATTTTTTTTAGATGATTTTTCTCAAGTGGAAGAAAAATTAAGGATTCTTGAGGAATAAAATGACAAGTTTAGAGATTCCACTTCTTCTAATAATTATAAAGTTTTAATGTTATTAAATTAAAATATGACTTTGATAATGTTATGAAAGGATGAAATTATTTTAAAAAAACTATTTTTGTTTCAAAATAATACGATGATCACCCTATTTATTTTAATAAGTGTGATTTTAAAAGAATATTGGTTATTCTTCATCTGTTTTTTTATGAAACGTAGTCGTTCGCCTTCCTTTGGTTCTATAATCCTGATTCCAACCCACCATTTCTGGATATCTAGATCAACCCTAAGGTTCCAGACCAATTTGATGGATCCCCCAAACTTTTTCTTTTAACAAAGGAGTTAATAAAATATTTGAGTCTTCTAATTATAACATTGGTGATTTGATTCAGGAATCACCAGCCTTCGGTTTACTCCTTTGATAGTGCTTCTCGAACCTATAATGGGCTTCATTTCTACCTATTTATATGGCCTTATTATTTTCACATGAAACGATATGTTCCTTAGATGTCAGTGTGGGTTTGTTTTCCAGAACTTCCATTGCCCTTCTAAAATCCCTCTATTATCAGTATTATTTGAAATATGGTAGGTCGATACTTGTGTTGAGATAGTAAAACTATTGATATTTTTCACATAATATCCCCATGTATTTATGTTGAGGTTTTTTTTTCAAATCCTCTGATGGAGTGGGTTTTTATCAAAGTTGAGGAAGAATTTCATTACAAACAATTGGTGTTCTTTGATTCTTAGAAAAATTATTGTTCATCTTGAAAACATCTAGATCATATTTATTTCTATATGCTGTCATAGTCACAAGGATTAACATAGTTTACTTGATGTAATTCCTCAACCAATGTTTTGGATAGAGTCTCTTGATTCCCTAGAAGTAGACTATATAGACATATAAAATAATGACCCCATTCAGAATCAAGTAAGACCCTTGAATTTTAATATGAAGGTTATGGGAATCTTCGATCATTTGATATGGGATGTGGTTGGACGCATATTAAATGTACATGTCCTATCTAGTTTGGAAGGATTGAGGGGTTGTGCATAGTTTATTCTTTGGAACTAGGATACAAAATACCCAAATCTTCATCTTATGAAGAGGCAGTGCATCTTGGAAGAAAACCCACATATGAAGTGGAGACATGGGCAGTAAGTGAGGGAGGTTCATCAGGCTGTAAGAACCATGATAATGTTATATAGGTCTCACCGGTTGTATAGGGGGATTGTGTCACATTTTTCATATTATTTTGAGGTATTTTATCTTTTATTTTTCATCTTATATTTATTACATTGATTCCCCAATAGTTTTTTAGAAAAATAGAAGTTTTTTTGTAGGATGGAATGAGGAGCACTATTGGTGCACGGTTAGTAAAAATCTTGTGTCAACCCAATGGAAACCATGCGCCCTAGAAATTGTCACTTTCTTGGTTGTATGACTTATATCATTGGTGTGAGGAACTCTAGGGATAACCATGCACCTAAGAAAATGGCATTTTATGAGGATAAAAATTAGGGACACAGGCATGCACCCCCTCCAGGTAAATCGTGAAACCTGTCATAACTTTAAAAATATTGAATTTCCTAAACTACCTCTCCCCAATTTTAACCTTTAATCACCCATTTATCTGTCCATTTGAACTTCCCATCCCTAGGATCCTCCCCTATCCTCTTACACTCCCTTGGGATCCAAATCATGGGTGTATTTGGGTTTAATCTTTAATAAATCTTCATGTAATCTCCTCCTTTCCTCTTTTATTTTTTATTCTTGGTCCTTTCTCCCTTATTTATTGTGTTCTATTTCTCTATAAAGGGTTGGGAACTAGGTTGAGTTCAAATATACTTTATTTGGGTTAAATATTTATGATTATGGTGTTCTATTTCTTCCTTATGTTCTCTCCTTGGTGTAGTTTTTGGTTTCCAATCATTTTTGGATGTTTCCAAGCAAGAGGTGGGTGGTTCCATGCCTTTACATTAATTGAAGATTATAATATGCTTACTTTTCTCTATAAATGAGTTTATAAATTTTATGGGTGGTGAAAAAGGTAATTTTAATTGTTTTTTGTGTGAGTTCTTGGTTTAATAGTGAATTTCCCTTTTTTAAATGGTTTCTTACCAAGTTGGGTTTCATTTTTTGGATTTTTATTTATATGAAATAGATTTAATTTGATATGGATATTGTATAGAGAACTTCAGAACCTTGGGTATTCAAGTTATGTTACTATAGACAAGTACACCATTATGATCAGTTGGGAAATGAACTGATCTCTCTAGTTGGTTCACGCTACAACACTAACTAAGCATATGATGATAACTTGGATACCGTTAGAACACTGGTTGTGAACTCTCTAATGACTATTACATGAGAATGTTCTATATGTTATGATCACTAGGTTATGAGGATTATATTTCCATAATAACCTAGCTACTTAGAGAGTCCCCCATTGTTCTTTGTTTATAGTTTCATCCTTTTTAAATTTATATTTTCATCACTTTCTCTTTATATGTGAATTAAAACTTCTTTTTTGAGAAAACTATCAATCCATTATTTTCAAAATAGGAATGTTAACTTATCATTCAATATCATTTAATGTAATATGTTGGGTGGTATCCTAATAGTCAATTTAGATCACACCCTAAATACACACTTCGGTGTATGTAGATCTTGTTCTGTCTGACTCAGGTAAAGGAAAGTACTTCCATAGAGGTGGTGGTAGTTCCATTGAAAGGCGTTGTCATGGGTGCCCTCAAATGATTAATGGTTTCTGGGGTACTTAGGTGTATCAGAGTGGCTGACCAAGGTCATCTCTCAAAGGAGGAAGTAAATTCAAACAACTTCTTAAAGGTATTCTAAAAATAAAATAAAATAGAATAAAACACTTATTTAAAGGATGGGGGTTGTTTATAGTTTATAAATCTAGAATAAATTTACTAGAAGAAGATTGTATTTTTTTTGTTTTTACTTTTGAAATGAAGTTCGATTAAAATGACACAACAAGAAGATGTTTTTTTAGACAATATTTAAAAGGCATAATTGATATAAATCTACCTCTTCACTCAATTATTTGTCATTATAATTTAGATTAACATTCACTTAATTATAATCCTCTAATTTTTTAACCCTCTAACCCTATGAGAGTTAACTTAACCCCAAAGATGAAATTACTTAAACCCTAGGATAGCTTCAGAACATGCAATCGCAGCACCCTGCTTTGATTAATGTTCTTAGGTTAGATTCTGGTAAGTGGTGAATTAGAGCACATATCCACTCTGTAAATGAGGATTAATTGAGTTTAGGTATTATATTTGAACTCTACAAATTTATCCCATGTGGTCTTTTATTACCGATTAAGATCGCACTCTCACAATTTACACAACTTCCGACCTCGTGTGATTTTGTGTCAATTGTTCAATTGCTTGATTAGTTTCATTTGAATTATAAACTCAATTAATATATCATATTAATTTAATTATATTAGTTCATTTATTTAAAATAAATTAATGAAGAATTTTAGAGTTAGATCAATTACTAAAAAGAACTACTCTTGCATGGACGGTGTAGTCATCGTAGAAACGTTTTTCATGTGCAAAGGTTTAGAAAGGGTAGAACCCAATCACATTTCTACTATTGATTCCAGACCAATTAGGAAGATTAATAGAAGAATAAATTTGAAAAAAACCTAATATAAGATAAGAAATAAAATAATAACAAAGAAGTTTATTACACAAATGAAAATATTACAACATGAAGAAGAGAAGAAGGCTTCGATGAGGGGATCCTTGCTTCAAGAGCTACCCCTCTTACAATGGTTGTAAAATTTTGGTGTAACAAATTATACTCTGCATCCAATATCCTAATGCACGTCCCAACCCTTCCAAATGAGAAAAACACTAATTTATAGAGTGGAGGGGAGGCTAGGTTTAAAGATGTTTCAAGTGTGAATGGGGAATCTCGACCAAATATTTTAAGCCGATTTGCACCGCACATTTGACCTTCACAACGTGTGAACTAGCTATTCTTACAAAAGAATGATTTGTGTAAAAAAAATTCAGAGGTCTTATCAAAATATGGGCCCAATCCAAGCTCGTATGAAGGATTTATGGCCCAAATACAGAACCAATATCCAATCTGGAGGGTCGAGCCCACCTTTGCCTTCATGGTCCATTTAGTCCAACCAAATGAAAGATTTAGCTCCAATGTTATGAACAAAAGTTGTAGAAAATTAATTTAGGAACACTGTTACAAAATATTAAGTTCAAATAAATCATATTAAAATATTTATGTTCAAAATACTACAATGCATTTTAAAATGGTAAAACTGGAATTTTCATCAAATTTTCAAATGAATGATCTAATCCCAAATATTTCATAAATAAACATATTTAGCACAATGTGAGGAAATTATGTCATTTATTATCAATAAAATATTCAAAAAAATAGCATTTTATCAACTCCCCCACACTAACCCTTTTTTCACTCCTGGGTAAAACCTCATATCAAGTAAACATTAATATCAAATCAAAACAAATTTTAAAACACATATCCTTGAGATCCAACAATTCCAAACCAAGAAACAAAAGATATCATGCCTCATAAAAAACCAGTATTTCAAGTTCTCCATTTATATAATTCAATATATTTTCACTTCATTTATCCTTCCATGCACAAAACACTTACCACACTTGAATTTTATCTTATCACACAAATGTCAATTTTTACTCATCCAAAATCATACAAGGGTCACCATAGGCTTGATAAATTTCTACATAACCACCCGATGTGATTAAAGGACATATGTTTATCATGAGGACTTTTTAGGGTTTTTCTATGGCTTTAGGTTGGTAGGATTAAGATGTCAAAAATTATGAGGCTGAATGAGGGGGGCTTGACTCTTTTTGAAGAAAAATTACACTAATCTAATTTTCACTTAAATATGGTCTCCTCCTCAATGCCCTTATCATCAATTCAGCTCCATCATCACGAAAATTCATGGATAGTTTACACCATTCATAATTTCAACAACAAAAATTTCAATCTTCTCCAAAATATTTTTTTGTGAAAGCTCCAGATAGGAACGACTTTCTTTTTTTAGAAGCTACAGAAAGGCACAGCTTCACTTGTCATGAAAGCTATAGAAAAGGCACAACTTTCAACAGAATGATTTTTTTTCAGCAGAAAACACATCTCTTTAGAATTTAATTTTCCACACAAAGTATCATAGAATGTGGTACCATAACACAATATAGCTTCCCCCACACTTAAGTTCAACTAGATTATGCAATTTCACTTTAAGAGTTGGTTGGATAGGGAAAATTGGATTATAATGTGGAAAACCTAACAGAATGTTCATGTCTTCTAAGGGATAAAAGGATTAAATGTTCAAGGTAGGCCATTATAAAAAAGTATTCTTGAAATAGGGACTTTAATACCAAACAAATTCCTCAATCATTTAAACATAAGTACCTCAAACCCTCAAGTTTTTACAGGAATAAATCAAATTCTTGTTAAATCAAGCATGGTTTAGTTCTCTCAAGAAGTGAGGTAAATGTAAAGAATATGAAAAGAATGGTTCAAAATCCTCACAGGAAAGTGATTTCAAATATAAAGACAGTGATATGTGTCATGGGATTCAAAATTTAGTGTACTTTTCATGAAATTAATAAATATTTGAACTTGAAAAAAAGTCATTTTTAGTTTTCATTTAAGCTTGGTTTCATGGGATAAATTGCTTCACTTATTGATATGGATTTGAAAATGGTTATAAGAATCATTTAAGATCAAAATTTTCAAAAACACACAAAAAATTGAAAAATAAACACACAAAATTTGAAAAACACATAATTTTTTTTGGTTTTTTTTAAATCATTAAATAACAAGAAAATAATTTAAATTACTAAACTAAAAGGTCCCCTCCCCCACACTTAAAATATTTCATTGTCCTCAATGTGAATCCATGAGATGATATATACACATGAAATGTATAATTTTAAATAGGAAAAATAATGAATAAGTGAAAGGGTTAGGAACAACCTTATATACTCAAGTGATGATGGGGTCATGCAGTGTGATAAAATCCATTGTATCAGTAGGAAGCCCCTCAATGTGTTTATTCAAACATTTCCCATTGACTATAAAGCTTCTTCCAGTGTCCTCTTGTGTGATCTCCACTACACCATAAGGAAAAAACATTAGTCACAACATAAGGACCTAACCATCTGGAATGCAACTTACTAGGTATCAGCTTCAGTTGTGAACTATAGAGAAAGACTTTCTCTCCAACTTGAAATTATCTTTTATAGATCATTTTTCATGAGCTGCATTTGATCTTTCCTTTTAGATCCTTGAGTTCTCATATGAAGACAATCCAATCTCCTCAAGCACTTGAATTTTCATATTCTTTTGGATTCCAGCTTGGGCCAAATCCATGTTGCATTTCTTTATAGCCTAATAAGAACGATGTTCGACTTCCATGGGGAGATGACATGATTTCCGAAAAACAATCCGAAATGGGGACATACCGATGGGTGTCTTGTATGTTATCCTATAATCCCAAAGCGCGTCATCCAAGCATTTTCTCCAATCTTTCCTATTCAGCTACACAGTTTTATCCAAAATTTGTTTCAACTCACGATTTGAAACCTCAGCCTGGCAATTTGTTTGGGGGACATATGGTGTTGATGTTTTATGTGTTAACCCATACTACCAAAGGAGAGAATCCAAACTCCAATTGCAGAAGTGTGTCCCTTGGTCCCTGATTATGGCCTTTAGTACTCCAAACCTACAAAAAATATGTACTTTGAAAAAGTCCACTATAACATGAGAATCATCAGTCCTGGCGGCTTTAGCCTCCACCCATTTTCTCACATCATCAATAGCAACCAAAATATACAAAAAAACCAAAGTAACTAGGAAAAGGACCCATAACATTGTGGTTTTTTATCATAAAGTAGAGTATCATAGTTTATGGAATGACCATATAATAAAATACCTTATACGATCAATGTGGGACCTTTGAGAAATTTTATTTTGAAAATAGCTTGGGTAGAGAAACCAAACATTTTATTAGTCATTTTTAATAGTATATTTAAAAAATGTGTATTAATCAAAACCCATTATCAAGACCACATTAAATCCTTGTGATTTTAAATGGTATCAAAAGTGGTTTTAATTATTATAATTGTATATGGTTGTTAAATCTCATGTTAAATATTTTATTTTTTTTATTTTTTTATAAAATACTTATTTAATATTAATGTATATAATTTTTTATATTATTAATGTTTTATGATTTAGTTTAAATAGTTAAATTACTTTCTATAATTATCATTCCAATTATATAAGATTTACATGCTAGGTATGACATAAAATACTTGGTTTTTTACCAAGGCTTTGATATGTTATTTTAATTAGGAATTCAATAAAAAAATTGATTGATATTTATAAAATTTTGGTAACATAGTTTTATTGAAATTGAGGCTTCTATTGAGTATTTATTGATGGATAATTGGACTTTGGGTCATAATTCTTAGTAACCTAAATATTTATGATCTATTAATAAAAGTGGGTTTTGGTTACCTATCACCTTCTAAATTATCTTGTGGGGATTTGGGTTTTGTATAAATCTAACCCTTTACATTAAGGTTTTATATACATTATGTATTGTGTTGATACCCATAGGTTTTGGGTTATTTTCAAACTAAGAAAGAAGTTGGTAAAAAAAGAATATTTTTTAGGGTGTTTTATTTTGATTTTAGTATATAAATCACCTAAAAAGGTTAAGACTTATTTAAAAAGTTTCTAGACGGAGTGTTTTGAATATAAGAATATGATTCAATCATATCAAGATGATTGGATGGAAGGCAGGAAAATTTTTCTATTTGAAATTGTTAATAAGGACATCAGACTAAGTTTATTAGGAAAATAAAATCATTTTATGATTTTCTATTATTCTAAGTACCCAACAATATGATCATTCTAAGGTATCCATGATTCAAGATGTTTTTTTTCAAAGGAATGAATTTTAGGAGCATGAATTTCTTTATATAGGGGTATTGGAACAAAGGTTTCTAAACATATTTCTACAAGATAATGGAAAACTTTTTCCATTACCAGATTGAGAAATTGAATTTGAAGAATGATAAGGATACATTCATCAATAGATTGGAGAGTTGAGTTTTCCATACGTAGAAATTGAATCTATGAAGAAAAGTTTTGTTTGTATGAATGTTTTTAATGATTCTGAGATAAAATTATTTGGAAGAAGTTATAAGAGTTAATTGAATAGAATAACTCAAATATCTATTTATAGAGGAATATTATGATGATTTTCAAATGAAGGGGATATGAAAAAGTAGTAATGAGAAAAAAAAGATCCTTACAAAGGAATATTTTATGTATGAGTTCTTAGGAAGAATAACTAGATATAGGTTTTATAAAATTTACAAAATATTTATAAAGTTAGTTATTGTGACAATGTTGAGCTATAAATTAAACACCTCAACAATAATAAAGGAAATATCATGATTCTATTTTAGATTTAAAGAATCATTAAATATCATTGACATTAATATTTGAGGAAAAGTTTTTTATGAAGTTTTTTACTCCAATTTTTTCGGAGGATTTGAAGGTATACAAATAAAGAATGATTCAAGCAAGAAATTAAAATTTTAAGTTTTCACTTCTCCCTTATTTTTTGGAGAAATGATGGGTATATAAAGTGGATAAGGTTATTTGTGAAGTTTTTGTTGAATAAGTGATGTGAAAACTGATAATAAGAGGGATCATTTTTTATATCATCAGACATATGGTATTGGATAATGAGGTACTAGATAAAGAAGGTACCAAATTAAGAATCAAGATTTAGGAAAAAACTATTCTGAATGAACAGGTACCAGATTGAGAAGTTTTATATGAAAATTTATACAAATAAGTTCTAGATAAATACTTGTAAGATTTTGTTCAAGAAATAGAAGAAGAATAATAATAAGAATAATAACTAACTTGCAAGAGCATAAAAGCGAAGAAACTTTGGAAGCACACTCATGATGTGTTCAAACCTATTAGTGAAGGTCTATTTTCTCATTTAAAAATTTTTAATATCATATTATATATGATAAAATCACATGAACTATCTAAGGACTATAGTACTATGCAAGTGATGTATATACCATGCCTACTTTTAACCATAAGGATTGTTTTCTAGTGGATGTTGTGGTATTGGATTATTTCTAAACCATGTCAAGGAATAGCTACTCTCATTGAGTAGTAAACCTTGTAATTTTTTGTATTCTTGTGGGTGTGCATGTGTTTTGTGTTTTTGAAAATTTAATTCACTCTAACATAATGTAACTTTTGTTTTCATAGAAGAAAAATGAAAAGGATTTGATCATTGATTCAGCCCCCCTCCACACACACACACACACTCTCGTTGATTAATATATCCTCACTAGACCCAACACATGGGATGCATTTTTGTATTTTTAGATATAATTGACTTTTATTTTTGGTTAAGTAACATAAATAATGAGTAATATAAGGTGTTTTACATTAAAATATCTATAAAATATTAATTTTTTTAAAAGAATAATATTCAAAAAATAAATTGTTAGAATCGTGCATATATATAAGAATTACTTGAGATGGAAATATTGCATTATTTTCCCATATGTTTCCATGGATAGAGGTCAGTAGGGCGTTGAATAGACAGAATTAATATTTAAAGGCTTAAAGTAGATAAATATAATAATACAAGTATTTTTGTAGTAGTTCAGATCAAATGATATAATTTCTACTCTTGGAAGCCTCTATACTCATTGAGAGGTGTGGAACACACTATAACCTGACTTTTACAAGGGATTCATAACCCAATTAAAACTTTAATTTTATAATATAGGAACACCCATTAAAACACTTTCCTTTTTATTGTTTTCTAAAACCCAATACAACACTTTCCATTAGGATTATATCCTTGAACTTTAATGCATGATTCATTGGCTCGAGCATAGTGTAAACTTATAACATAAATTATATTTATTATTATGTCATATTAACCTTCAATGTAGTTAGAACTCCCATTTACACATACTTTATATTTCATATTACTCTTACACCATAATTGAAACTAATATAATACACATATATAGCCACAAATATATTCAAAATAAAAAAAAACTAAGTGTGAATTATTAACAAGAATTGGTGTTCTTATGAAACAAGAACATTACTGGATAATGGATCCAATATGAATAATAGGAAATAGTTACATATTATATGAATAAGATAATTATATAAATTTTTAGGCTAATAAAACCCTTTGTAAATATTAAGTGGTTGATTCATTTTAAATAAAAAACACATCAAGTCCTTGATCTTACAAAGGGGTAAGTTCTGTCAAAGTGGGGTTCCCATGGATTATCTTGTGTGAGGAACAGTGGATGTGAATAACCCTAAGAGATAGGTAACCATGTTCCATTATGATATTTGGGTTTCAATTTTCTTGGAAACCATAAGTTTTAGGATTTCATGGGAATATAGTTGAGTTTATCTATATGATGGATTTAGGAAAAAAATTTCTCACTCAACTATCCAAGAATCATATATGATATGTTTATCATGATAGCCTACATAAATACTTAGGTTTTCATAAAAACACCAAAGTGGACTCAACGCATTGTGAAATGTGGATCATGTCCCACTAAATAGATATTATGTATGGGTTCATTATTTTTAGAGGGAGTAAATTCAATAAAAGAACTCATTAGAGTGATATAAAACATGACACTCACCCAATGATATGTGTTATTATAAATTATGAAATGAATCATGAACATCATTTTGAGATCTATTATAGGTTAGAAATGTAATTTAATTGATTGGTCATAAATTTTGAGAATTTTACTTAAGGATAATAATTTATAGAATAATGATGTAAATGTTATAGAAATAAATTTCCATAATTCTAACTCATGGGTATTGGATACTGAGTGTGATTCACACATTTGTGTTGATATAAATAGACTTATAAATATGATATAATTGAAAGGATAAGTATATCTATTTTTTATAATAGTTAAATATTTTTCATAATATAAATCAACACTTATAATATCTAAATATACCTAGTATATTTTCTTTAGAATTAGAAAATTGTTACTATGTTTTGATCATAAATATAAATTTGATATATATATATATATATATATATATTATACAAGAATGGATTTTCATTTCTGATTAAGAACAAGAGTTGTTATATATACATGAATAAAATTTTTTATGGAATTGAGAATATAGTGAATAGTTTATACATTTGGTATGTGTATAATTTTATTTATAACATCCAAAATAATAAGGTTAAGGTTTATTCGAACAACACTTATATTTGGAATCATTTCCTTCAACATATAAATTAGAAATGTGTTCAATGACTCTATAGAGTTTTATTATTGGAAGTAATCAATTATAAATCATTTTATAAATGTGAATTTTTGGATTAGGTAAAATGACCAAAGAACCTTTTAGTGGAATATGTGAAAGTTTTGGTAAACTATTGGAACCAATATATAGTGATCTATTTGAATCAAGGAGTACTTAGGAAACTAATGAGTATAAAAACTCTGTAAACTTTACTAATAACGTTTTTCTTATGAGACATAAGTTTTAAACCTTTGAAAAGTTAAAATAGTTTATAAATAAAGTATAAAATCAAGTAGGAAAAATTTTTATATTCTCTAATCAGATTGGGGTGATGAATAGTTAATCCTAGAATTTATTGATTATTTGAGAGATTTTAAAATTATTTCACAACTCAATCCCCTTAGAATTTCATATTGGAATAATGTGTCTAAGATTCATAGTCATACCTTCTTAGATATGGTTCAATCGATGATGGTTCAATGTGGCCATCCTATATCATTCTAGTTATATACACTAGAAGTATAATATTTCAAACAAAAAAACATACCAACTAAGTTAGTCATAAATAAACCATATTATATATTGTATTAGAGGAATATTAATTTTTATTTTATGATAATTTGGATTTTCAAAGTAAATTTATGTTCTTTTTATTTATAAAATTTTATACCTAAATTAGATGAATGAATTTTTTTATTGTCTATAGAATAGTTATTGAGTAAAAACCCAATTCAATACATCACATGAACACAAGTGTTCCCCCTCATAGACTAGAGGTTTTTGAATAGAAATGAGAGTCTGATAAAACCACATGGGGACACTATACCCTCAGTATCATCACAAGCAATAATAATAAATAACAAAAATATACTTAACCAAACAAATATCTAGGAACAACCAATGGAATTATGATGGAAATATAACCATAATAAATGAATAAACCTATGTTAAAAAATGGTATACATGCAATAAGAAAATCATACATCATAATAGGATCATCCAATGGGATGAACATAAATAGTGAAAGAACCCAGCTAAAAATAAATGACATGAGACCCAACCATTGTCCTCAGCCTCGCTCAAAATTTTCACCAAACCCATGTAAAATCCACTAGATCCTATACTAGTATAAGGGATGATAATACTTGAATTAATAATCATATATGAGATAAATTATGAATGTAAAAAGAATAATATAATGACCCATACTTTACATACATTGTTATTACTTCAGAATTGAAGTACACTTATTACAACATATAACAAAACCAAGAAAGGACCGTATAAGTATAGTGTCTTTAGAAACTGGGAAACATAAACAACTGGTTCATAAAGCATCTACTTTGCCTCCCATTTATTTCATCATATCTAGAGTCCCTTTTTGGAATATTCTACTTAATAACCTTCTTCCTGACCTGGGGAAATAAAACATACAAAAGGGTGAGCTCAAATTCTTAGTAAGGGTAAACAAAAGAAATATCAATCACATCATATACATAAGCACATAAATTTGGGAAATCTTAACCTGCAAAAGAGATCATAATTTCATAACATGGGATAAATCATAGTAGTGAAATGTAATCCCAATAATCATAACTTAAAACATGAAACTTTGTGGAATACACACATAATCATAGAGAATCATTTCTTATTAGTCAAGACTCATTTCAAAGACTATCTTAGTGGACAAAGTCCATTTCTGAACCGAGTTCACTCCTCGTTTCAGTCATGTTTCACTGAACCGGTATAACCTACCATTCCAGCCATGTCTATCTCATGAGATATAAAATCTTTACCCAATGCATTGGAGGGATATATAGGTCCCACCCATCTCATAATGATACCATTCTTATGTGTGCCACAAAATCATAAATCATACATCATTGCATAACCCATGTAATAAAAATGGGAATCTTAAACATCGTGACATCATAAAACAATTCATATAAGATAAAGGAATTCATAAATATAATTCCATCACAACATAATCAAATCAATGTAATAATAGGGATAGAAACATAACCCTTTATTATCTTAGATGAAAAATAATTTTGATAAAACACTTGAACTCCATTCTTGAAGAAAATATCCTTTCAACTTCAAAAACACTTTTCCTTTCTTATCATGTCATAAAATTCTAACTAAAAGAAGTTGATTAAAAATAAACTTGAAAACTTTTAAAGGAAGATTCTTGGAAATAATGTTTTAAAAATCCATTTATGCCATATATGTTAAAAAACATTCTTCTCGTACTTTTGTCAGAAAAGTCAAAAAGTACCTCGTACGAAAAATGACAAAAGATTCCTTTCATATATTTTACTAAAAACTCACTGAAGGGTAAAATAGGATTTAAAAAATTGTAGGTTAATGGAAATAATATTACATATTGAGGAAACATGGATGTGGATGATAAAATACACCCCAGTAAATGCCAAAGTATAAACAATCTCGGATAAAAATGAGATTGTGATATTTCCCTTACCTTAGGTCCGATATACTTTGTACATGTCTGAACCTCCTGTATAATGATTTAAATAATGTTGTTGACTTATTCCAGAATCATACTTATTTTTATGACATCATATTTGGTCATATTCTTAGCTTCTTAGTAGTAATATTTCATTGCTACTTGTTATTTGGGTGTTTATAACTTTTTGTTCTTATGCGTGTTTTGTCGAATAAATTCTTATTCTTCTCTTTTGGTTATAGATACCTCATTTCCAGAATGGTATTAGTGTAATATATATCATATTTATTCATTAAATTCATTTATATAATCATTATGAAATGAAGATCATGTAGAACGAGTCGCATCACATCGTGGAGACGGTATTCCGTACGTACGCACGAGTGATGATATCGTTCCTATGATCATGGAATTGTATTGGAGTGTATGTATACTATTTCAGAATCATTATCACTTTATAATAGTCATATATATTCATTATTTACACCATTATACCCATCCAAGTAAGGTGGTGGTGGAAAATATATTACACCACGGCGTGGAGACGGTATTCCGTACGTACGCACGCGCGGTGATTTATTTTTCCGTAGGATGGATAGATGGTGAAATAGGTTTGTTTCATACTTATAATAACATATCAGTATATTAGTGATACTGATTTTATTACTTCATAATGAAACAAATAAATAAGAATAAGTGGAAGAAGAAATAAAGATGGAAGAATTGGTAACGAACATTACCACTTCTTTGAAGTGCTTCTTTGAGACCTCCTTTTAGGGAACTAAAATAGGTCTTTGAAGAAGACCAGAACCTCTAGGATATTTATAGGGAATTGGAGAGAAGTAATTGTCAGGGGTTGGCTGATCTTGAAGTCTCAAAGTGGTGTGAGGAAGAGGGGGAGGAGGTGCCCTTTTATAAGGGAGGAGAGGGGCTCCTTTGGAAAAACTAAAAATATTATTTTATTATAAAGTCAAGTTCGGTTTTAAATAGCTCCAAATTGATTTATTTATAAGATAAGGTGGGGATGGGTCGAAATTCTTTCATCCAATATAATTTAGACAATTTTAGGTTCCTATTTTAACCTTATCATTTAGATTTAACATTAAGTTAAATAATTCTACTTTTACCGTGTCTTCTTGTGTTCTTATACTATAAGGATAATAAACTTACTATAAGCAGCCAAACGAACCCCAAGTTGTTTATTATTAATATATATAACCTTATATAAGTAATTTGGCCGAACCTTATATTTTTAGGAATAACAATTACTAATATAATATTTGTTTTAAAAACTATTTTATGTCGATTTTGACACTATTTAGTAATTAATTTTTGTGAAAATCATAACAGAATGATTAGTTCGAAAAAAGTTAATTAAATAAATACTAACATGTCATATTAATCTAGAAAATTAGTGTAATTCATAAAAAGTGTCAAATTACATTTATTTTGGTGGTTATAACATTAATTATGTCAATATTTCATTAATAAAATAATTACTCCATCATCTTTGTGTCATAAATAAATTAAATTATTTAATGTCTAAAAATTAAAAATAAAATACCATTATGTAGGAAATCATTTTATCTTTCTAATGAATATTTATAGTCGAATTTATCTTATTTATAACCCCATATTAAAAATTATTTACTTATTAAACTTTGATTTTAACTATTTTAACCCTTCTTTAAATAAATTAATAATAAATGTCCTAATCTAATCCAAGTGGGCCTAAATGGTCATATTTTATTCCTAAGGTTGTTTTTGGTCGAATTACACTTGTCCAATAGAATTAGTACATGTGTTAGGGTAATAATAATATCATTTTTACCCTTAATTACCCTATTTACTTTTAACCGTGGTAAAAAAAAAGTAAAAACTTACTATTCACCAAAAAATTATTTTCATCTTATTGAACCACATTTTACTTACTGACATCAACCGTGTCTCTAGGATTTTCAAAATTCCACTCACAGAAGCGGTAAAATTAAGTTTTATGAAAAATTCAGTTTTTAACTACCACTTAGTGGTTTCACTATTCATCAAAAATTGAAAGTTTTCAGAAAAATACCAAAATTTTACCCTAGGATAATTTTGATATTCCGAATCCAAAAATGAAGTCCATTTTGAAAAAAAAAATTTAAAAAATTTAAAAAAAGTGGTTATTACTATTCATAACTGCTAGTTTTAATAATATTTTATTAGCATATCATTGTTTAGTGAAACTCGGTATTGCGTACGACGCAAGCTATCGAGGAAGGTTGTGATTTCGTGTAAAGAAAGCCAAGCAAGTGTTGTGTGTAGAAAAAGATTCCTTTGATGATTTATATAACATAAAAGTCTCGGGTGTTACATTCTACCCCCCTTAAAATGAATTTCACCCTCGAAATTCGTCACTTTGTAACAAATAGATGAGGATACCTCTCCCTCATCATATCCTCAAGCTCCCATGTAGCTTCTTATAATTGGTGGTTCCTCCATAAAAATTTCACCAATCGAGTGGTCTTGTTTCGTAGGACTTTTTCACTACAATCCAGAATCTCTATCGGTTGTTCTTCATAAGAAAGATCTTGCTCCAGCGGTACAACTTCTGAGCTGAGTACATGTGAAGGATTAGGTATGTACTTTCTCAAGAGAGATACATGGAACACATCATGAACTTGAGAGAGATTCGGTGGAAGAGACAATCGGTAAGCTACCTTCCCAACACGATCCAGTATTTCGAAAGGACCGATATATCTAGGGCTCAACTTCCCCTTCTTTCCAAATCTCATAACCCTCTTCCAGGGAGATATTCGTAAGAACACTTTATCACCCACTTCAAACTCTAGGTCTTTTCTTCGGTTGTCGGCATAACTTTTCTGTAGACTCTGAGCTGCTCTTATGTGTTATTGAATAGATCTGACCTTTTCTGCCATTTCATCAACGAGATCGGGTCCTAATAGCTTTCTTTCCCCAACTTCATCCCAGCAAGTTGGAGTCCGGCATTTCTTTCCATAGAGATCTTCATAAGGAGTCATCTGAATACTGGAGTGAAAGCTATTATTATAAGAAAATTCCACAAAAGGTAGGTGTTGATCCCAACCACCTTTGAAATCCATAGAGCAAGCTCTCAACATATCTTCTAGAGTTTGAATTGTTCTCTCAGACTGACCGTCTTTCTGAGGATGATAAGCAGTGCTGAAACTCAACTCTGTATCCAGAGTATGCTAAAGACTTCGTCAGAACTTCGAGGTAAATCTCGGATCCCGATCAGATATAATAGAAAGTGGTACTCCATGCAATCTTACCCCTTCCTTTACATATATCCTGGAAAGCTGACCCAGAGAGAAATCCTCTCTAATAGCAATGAAGTTTGCAGACTTTGTAAGACGATCAACTATGACCCAGATAGCATTATTGCCTTTGGATGTTTTAGGAAGTCCTGTGACAAAGTCCATAGTAATGTTTTCCCATTTCCATTCAGGTATGGGTAATGGTTGTAACATCCCCTTAGACTTCTGTCTCTCAGCTTTAACTTGTTGACAAACCAAGCATCGAGAGACATATTCAACAACATCTCTTTTCATGTCATCCCACCAGAAGTATTCTTTCAGGTCCCTATACATCTTCGTGCTTCCAGGATGAATAGAGAATGAAGAACTATGAGCCTCATCCAGCAGCTCCTTCTTTAATTCGGGGATGGGAGGAACACAAACCCGATTCCTGAACTTTATTATCCCATCACAATCAAGGTTGAATTCAGGAACATTTCTCACCTTCTTTTGTAACTTGACATCTTCTTTCTGTGCCTCTTTAATCTTCACATGTATAGATGGTTGAACATTCATTTGAGAAAGATATGATTTTTCCCCTTTCATTATAATTCCAAGATTCATCCTTTGTAAATCCATAAATATTGGATCTTTTGTGATCCTCATCATGGATAAACTAGCATGGTCTTGTCGACTTAATGCATCTTCCACCTTGTTTGCTTTCCCAGGGTGGTAATGGATTGAGAAGTTGTAATCCTTAATCAACTCCAACCATCTTCTTTGGCGCATATTCAGCTCCTTTTGTGTGAAAATATACTTTAAACTTTTATGATCAGTATAAATATCACACCTTTCACCATAAAGGTAATGCCTCCAAATCTTTAATGCAAAGATTACCGCAGCTAACTCTAAATCATGAGTTGGGTAATTTTTCTCATGTATTTTCAACTGTCGTGAGGCATAAGCTATCACCATATCATTTTGCATAAGAACACACCCCAATCCCTTCTTGGATGCATCACTATAGATCACAAACCTTTCTCCACTACAAGGTAGTGTGAGAACAGGTGCAATGGATAACCTTCTTTTCAACTCCTTGAAATTCTCTTCACATTCCTCCGTCCAAACAAACTTAACTCCTTTTCGAGTCAACTTGTTGAGTGGATTAGATAATCATGAAAAATCTTTCACAAAACGTCAATAATATCCAGCTAAACTAAGAAAACTTCAGATCTCGGTTACTGTTGTTGGTCTCGACCATCTTTCAATAACCTATGTTTTTGCTGGATCCACAGATATCCCCTCTTTTGAGATTATGTGACCCAAAAATGAACCTTTTTGAATCCTAAATTTACACTTGGTAAATTTGGCATAAAGCTTCTCCTTTCTCAGGGTCTTCAATATAATTCTCAAGTGATCTTCATGTTCTTCCTTGCTCTTTGAATAGACAAGAATATCATCTATAAAGACTACCACAAACTAATCAAGATAGTCTCTAAAGACTCTATTAATTAGATCCATGAAGATAGTAGGGGCATTAGTAAGACCAAATGGCATCACTATAAATTCATAGTGTCCATACCTTGTACGGAAAGCCATCTTTGGTATATCCTCCATTTTGACCCTTAATCGATGATACCCTGAACGAAGATCAATCTTGGAAAAGTATTGAGCTCCGTGTAGTTGGTCAAATAGGTCATCAATGCGCGGGAGAGGATATTTGTTCTTGATAGTGATCTTGTTAAGTTCTCGATAATCAATGAAGAGTCTCATTGATCCATCTTTCTTCTTAACAAACAGAACAGGTGCTCCCCAAGGTGACGCACTAGGGCGTATGAACCCCTTATCAAGATTCTCTTGGAGTTGCTTCTTCAATTCCTGCAACTCAATTGGGACCATTCTATAAGGTGTCTTTAATATAGGAAAAGCACCCGGTACGAGTTCTATTGAAAACTCAACTTCACGATTCGGTGTAAGACCCAGTAATTCCTCCGGAAAGACATCATCAAACTCCCGTATAATGGGAATATTCTTAATCGTGAGTTTCTCACCAACCATTTGAGATAAATAACCTTTATTTAGTGGAATCAATACCCATAAAATGGAAGAAATTTCCACTGGAAGGTTATGTTCATCCTTGCATCGATAGACGATCATAGATTGATCTGGAATATGAAATGTGACTTCCCTTCATTGGAAATTGATATGAGCTCCATGTAGAGAAAGCCAATCCATGCCAATAATCACATCAAATTCCACTATAGGAAGGATCACAAGATTTGCAGGAAGCACTTTCCCACAAACTTCAATCGGAGAAGAATTATAAACTTTTGATGCGACTGTTGTGCCATTAGGTGTTGTCACAGCTAACTCAACATCTAATTGTTGAGGTAATACGGTGATACCCTTAGAAAATTCTTCAGAAATAAAGGAGTGGGTGGATCCAGAATCAAATAAAACATTTTCTACTTTAGAGTGGATGGTAAGTGTACCTTTCACCACATCGTTATCGTTACTTCACATCGCTGATAGAAATTGCATGTGACTTTCCTTTATCTTTAGCCTTAAGAGTTTTTTGATGTCGACCATCATCATCAACCCTTGGATTAGGGAATTTATTGGTATAATGTCCCATCTCCTTGAACTTGAAACATTGAAGTGTAGTAGGTTCATTCTGTGTATCCCTTCCTTTGTTTGTATCATTAGACATCTTCTTCCCATCATCGCGGCATTCAAATGCCTGATGACCTTCCTTTCCACATTTGAAACATTTACTTGTCCCTTTAAGACAACTCCCTCCATGTTTCTTTCCACACTTTGAGCATAAGGGAAAGCTCATCTTCTTTTCAGTGTGCTCTTTAGATTTTCCTTTGAATTCCATTTTCCTCTTCTTATCAAACCCATATGACTGATGGGTTACTCTAATCTCTATCTCAACTTTGAGAGCACATCGAACGATTTCCTCGTAGCTATTGAAGTCCCTTATGGCTAAGGCCCTTCGAAGACTTGGTTTTAAGCCACTAAAGAATCGATCGATCTTACTCTCAGGTTGGATAATAATACCAGAAGCGTACCTTGCAAGTCTTGTAAAATTTTATTCATAGGTACCAACAAATTCATCATCCTTTTGCTTCAGTTCAAGAAACTCTTTCTCCATCTTTTTTCGGAGAATACGAGGGAAGTACTTATTGAAAAATAAGTTCTTGAACTCGTCCCATTCCATGGACTCAATTTCATCCCTTTGCCTTGTATTCTTAATAATATTCCACCATTGATCAGCATCACCTTCCAAACAATACACTGCTAAGATGACTTTATCATGCTCAGAACATTGAAGAACTGAAAATATCTTTTCAGTAGTACTAATCCATTGTTCAGTAACTAATGGATCAGTAGACCCGCTGAATGAAGTTGGATGCTGTCTCATGAAGGATTCAACAGAATGTTGCTCCTTCATTTTCTCGTTTGTAAGTCCTGCATGATTCATAGCTTGAGAAAGTTGTGTGAGCATGGCTACAATATTTTTCATTCCAGCTCCCATAACGTTTGGTTGCTCAGGGGGACAATCATTGCATTTCCCGTCGCATTCCGCATTAACACGGTTCCTTCGGGTTCCATCCATTGACTAAAACCAAGAAGAATAGTGTGATCAAAACTAATTATAATAGGAAAACCACATAATCAAGAATAAAATTTCACACTTAAGGTCTTATCCTAGGTTATTCATGGCCATTTCTAAAACACTAAGATTGTGTTCTATGCTTAGACTTATCCTTAGGGTTCTTACTAAGGCTTTCACATCCTAGTTTCCAAAGGTTGACTATACCTTTCCTCTGATACCAACTATAACGAACCATACTTTACATACATTGTTATTACTTCAGAATTGAAGCACACTTATTACAACATATAACAAAACCAAGAAAGGACCGTATAGGTATAGTGTCTTTAGAAACTGGGAAACAAAAACAACTGGTTCATAAAGCATCTACTTTGCCTCCCATTTATTTCATCATATCTAGAGTCCCTTTTTGGCATATTCTACTTAATAACCTTCTTCCTGACCTGGGGAAATAAAACATACAAAAGGGTGAGCTCAAATGCTCAGTAAGGGTAAACAAAAGAAATATTAATCACATCATATACATAAGCACATAACTTTTGGAAATATTAACCTGCAAAAGAGATCATAATTTCATAACATGGGATAAATCATAGTAGTGAAATGTAATCCCAATAATCATAACTTAAAACATGAAAATTTGTGGCATACACACATAATCATAGAGAATCATTTCTTATTAGTCAAGACTCATTTCCAATACTATTTTAGTGGACAAAGTCCATTTCTGAACCGAGTTCAATCCTCGTTTCAGTCCTGTTTCACTGAACCGGTATAACCTACCGTTCCATCCATGTCTATCTCATGAGATATAAAATCTTTACCCAATGCATTGGAGGGAGATATAGGTCCCAACCATCTCATAATGATACCATTCTTATGTGTGCCACAAAATCATAAATCATACATCATTGCATAACCCATGTAATAAAAATGGGAACCTTAAACATCGTGACATCATAAAACAATTCATATAAGATAAAGGAATTCATAAATATAATTCCATCACAACATAATCAAATCAATTTAATAATAGGGATAGAAACAGAACCCTTTATTATCTTAGATGGAAAATAATTTTGATAAAACACTTGAACTCCATTCTTGAGGAAAATATCCTTTCAACTTCAAAAACACTTTTCCTTTCTTAACATGTCATAAAATTATAACTAAAAGAAGTTGATTAAAAATAAACTTGAAAACTTTTAAAGGAATATTCTTGGAAATAATGTTTTAAAAATCCATTTATTCCGTATAAGTTAAAAAAACATTCTTCTCGTACTTTTGTCAGAAAAGTCAAAAATTACCTCGTATGAAAAACGACAAAAGATTCCTTTCATATCTTTTACTAAAAACTCAACGAAGGGTAAAATAGGATTTAAAAAATTGTAGGTGAATGGAAATAATATTAAATATTGAGGAAACATGGATGTGGATGATAAAATACACCCCAGTAAATGCCAAAGTATAAACAATCTCGGATAAAAATGAGATTGTGATATTTCCCTTACCTTAGGTCCGATATGCTTTGTACGTGTCCTAACCTCCTGTATAATGATTTAAATAATGTTATTGACTTATTCCATAATCATACTTATTTTTATGATATCATATTTGGTCATATTATTAGCTTCTTAGTAGTAATATTTCATTGCTACTTGTTATTCGGGTGTTTATAACTTTTTGTTCTTATGTGTGTTTTGTCGAATAAATTCTTATTCTTATCTTTAGGTTATAGATACCTCATTTCTATAATGGTATTAGTGTAATATATATCATATTAATTCATTTAATTCATTTATATAATCATTATGAAATGAATATCATGTAGAACGAGTCGCATCACATCGTGGAGACGGTATTCCGTACGTACGCACGAGTGATGATATCGTTCCTATGATCGTGGAATTGTATTGGAGTGTATGTATACTATTTCAGAATTATTATCACTTTATAATAGTCATATATAGTCATTATTTACACCATTATACCCATCCAAGTAAGGTGGTGGTGGAAAATAGATTACACCACGGCGTGGAGACGGTATTTCGTACGTATGCACGCGCGGTGATTTCTTTTTCCGTAGGATGGATAGATGGTGAAATAGGTTTTTTTCATACTTATAATAAGATATAAGTATATGAGTGATACTGATGTTATTACTTCATAATGAAACAACTAAAGAATAAGAAGTGGAAGAAGAAATAAAGATGAAAGAATCGGTAACGGACATCACCTCTTCTTTGAAGTGCTTCTTTGAGACCTCCTTTTAGGGCACTAAAATAGGTCTTTGAAGAAGACCAGAACCTCTAGGATGTTTCTAGGGAATTGGAGAGAAGAAATTGGCATGGTTTGGACTATCTTGAAGGCTCAAAGTGGTGTGAGGAAGAGGGGGAGGAGGTGCCCTTTTATAAGGGAGGAGAGGGGCTCCTTTGGAAACACTAAAAATATTATTTTATTATAAAGTCAAGTTCGGTTTTAAATAGCTCCAAATTGATTTATTTCGAAGCTAAGGTGGGGATGGGTCGAAATACTCTCATCCAATAGAATTTAGACAAGTTTAGGTTCCTATTTTAACCTTATCATTTAGATTTAACATTAAGTTAAATAATTTTACTTTTACCGTGTCTTCTTGTGTTCTTATACTATAAGGTTAATAAACTTACTATAAGTAGCCAAACGAATCCCAAGTTGTTTATTATTAATATATATAACCGTATCTAAGTCATTTGGCCGAACCTTAGATTTTTAGGAATAAAAATTACTAATATAATATTTGTTTTAAAAACTATTTTATGTCAATTTTGACACTATTTAGTAATTAATTTTTGTGAAAATCATAACAGAATGATTAGTTCGAAAAAAGCTAATTAAATCAATACTAACATGTCATATTAATCTATAAAATTAGTGGAATTCATAAAAAGTGTCAAATTACATTTATTTTGGTGTTTATAACATCAATTATGTCAATCTTTCATTAATAAGATAATTACTACATCATCTTTGTGTCATAAATAAATTAAATTATTTAATGTCTAAAAATTACAAATAAAATACCATTATGTAGGAAATCTTTTTATCTTTCTAATGAATATTTATAGTCTAATTTATCTTATTTATAACCCCATATTAAAAATTATTTACTTATTAAACTTTGATTTTAATTATTTTAACCCTTCTTTAAATAAATTAATAATAAATGTCCTAATCTAATCCAAGTGGGCCTAAATGGTCATATTTTATTCCTAAGGTTGTTTTTTGTCGAATTACACTTGTCCAATAGAATTAGGACATGTGTTAGGGTAATAATAATATCATTTTTACCCTTAATTACCCTATTTACTTTTAACCGTGGTAAAAAAAAGTAAAAAGTTACTATTCACCAAAAAATTATTTTCATCTCATTGAACCACATTTTACTTACTTAAATCAACCGTGTCTCTCGGATTTTCGAAATTCCACTCACAGAAGCGGTAAAATTAAATTTTATGAAAAATTCAGTTTTTTAACTACCACTTAGTGGTTTCACTATTCATCATAAATTGAAAGTTTTCAGAAAAATACCAAAATTTCACCCTAGGATAATTTCGATATTCCGAATCCAAAAATGAAGTCCATTTTAAAAAATAAAATTTATAAAATTTCAAAAAGTGGTTATTACTATTCATAATGGCCAGTTTTAATAATATTTTATTAGCATATCATTGTTTAGTGAAACTCGGTATTGCGTACGACGCAAGCTATCGAGGAAGGTTGAGATTTCGTGTAAAGCAAGATAAGAAAGTTTTGTGTGTAGAAAAAGATTCCTTTGATGATTTATATAACATAAAAGTCTCGGGTGTTACAAATAACTCATAAATTACATGTAAATCCTGACTTCTAAGTATTAATTTAGGTTATTTAACATGTATTTCTTATAATGCTCATTATCCTGATCTGAAAAAATAATTACACATTGATTTGATACCAAATATAAAAACTTATATCTAAAATATATAATATTATACCATTTAAAACAGAAATTTTTATAAAACACTCCAATAAATCTATAGTTACAACATCTTTGGTAAATTAGGAACATAATACAATAATTTTTAAATAAACTAAATAATATTTTATTTTCATCTTCATAACTTACTCCTAGAACTCACCATACTCCTATAACTACATAGGATATCCTTGTGAAAATATAAAAGAATGGGTGACCCATAAATTGTAATGGTGTAAAACATGATGAACATGGGGTGAGATATTATAAGATTCAAAAATCATAATAAGGAATCAATAAATGGAGGTATCATAAAACATCATGTAGAAACATAAAATAAGATATAAGATATCATGGGATCACTTTAATTTTGAAAAACATAATATTTTTTTGTAAACATAGGGAATTTAATCATAAATAATGATCAAGACTCATCTCTAAGACATTATAACATAATTGGAAAAGCTAACTACAACACATAACATTATAGAAAAATCTAATTCTAACTTTTCCATGTGTAATGATCAATGAGATATAAAACATTACCCAATCAATTATGGGGTTGTATAAGTTTGGGTCTACCCATTTTCATAATGTGTCATGCATATGAGTTACATATAGAGTAAAATAATTCATAAAGAATAAGAATGAAATAAACTCATAAGAAATAAATGAATTTTATAATATTATTAAAAATGATTATTCAAATATAAAATCAGGTAGATACCCAAAATAGTATGGTAATATGTAATATTTAATACCAAAATGTTATAATCAACATATAATAACAAGTTTTAGGACATGAAAGAAAAAATAAATTTGAAGTAATAATATAATAAGAATTGGGAAAAAGAGAAAGAAACTGTAAAAACTTTACTGACAAGTTTCATAGGGTTTCACATAACGAACAAATAGAAAAGAAATAATAAAGGTATGAATATCCCCCAATAAATGAATTGAAATATAGTATAAAGATAATAAATGGAAAAATGATAAATAAATAAAGAGAAAGATATAGAGATAGAGGGTGATGGAGAATTCACCCCATCCCCCCCCCCTATCTATTTCCATCAACCATTCCAAACTATCAATTGGTATCAAAGGAGAACCTTTTTAAGGATTTCTTATCTCTATTATTCTTTTTCCTGACACCAACACTTGGTATCAGAGGTTAACCTTAAAAGGATAATTTTTTTTAACATCATTTTTTTCTAAGATAACTTATATCCAAGTCCTTGAAAAGAGTAAAAAAATATCCATTTCATTGGTGTATATATATAAAAAAGAATATTTTCAGGAAGAATAAATTCAATCAGGGGTGTGATCCAAAATATTCAGAAGTAAAGGAATATTCTGGTAATGTATATAATATGGTTGAAACAAATGATGTTAGTAATCATGAATCTTCTATTTTTAATAATACAATTTTATATGAGATGCAAGAGAATTATTGAGAGAAACTTCATAAAATGATGGATTTACATTTATCTCTTGAGTCAGATTATAATAAAGTTATTGAATAAAATAAAATTTTATCCCTTTAAGTTGAAATGATAAGAAATTATAATCTTGAAATATTGAAGCTTAAATATGATAATGATAGGGTTAATTATTTTTTCTAAAAATAATTATGAGGAATAAAGAAAATTTAATTTTTTTTAGATGATTTTTCTCTAGTGGAAGAAAAATTAAGGAAGCTTGAGGAATAAAATGACAAGTTTAGAGATTACACTTCTTCTAATAATTATAAAGTTTTAATGTTATTAAATTAAAATATGACTTTGATAATGTTATGAAAGGATGAAATTATTTTTAAAAAACTATGTTTGTTTCAAAATCATACGACGCTCGCCCTATTTATTTTAATAAGTGTGATTTAAAAAAAAATTGGTTATTATTCATCTTCTTTTTTATGAAACAAAGTCGTTCGCCTTCCTTTGGTTATATAATACTGATTTCAACCCACCATTCCTGGATATCTTGATCAACCCTATGGTTCTAGACCAATTTTATGGATCCCCCAAACTTTTTATTTTAACAATGGAGTTAACAAAATATTTGAGTCTCCAAATTATTACATTGGTGATTTGCTTCAGGAAGCACCATCCTTTGGTTTACTCCTTTGATAGTGCTTCTCAAACCTATAATGGGATTCATTTCTACCTATTTCTATTGCCTTATTATTTTCACATGAAACGATATGTTCCTTTGATGTCGGTGTGGGTTTGTTTTCCAGAACTTCCATTGCCCTTCCAAAATCCCTCTATTATTAGTATTATTTGAAATATGGCAGGTCGATACTTGTGTTGAGATAGTAAAACTATTGATATTTTTCACATAATATCCCCATGTATTTATGTTGAGGTTGTTGTTTCAAATCCTCTGATGGAGTGGGTTTTTATCAAAGTTGAGGAAGAATTTCATTACAAACAATTGGTGTTCTTTGATTATTAGAAAAATTATTGTTCATCGTGAAAACATCTATGTCATATTTATTTCTATATGTTGTCATAGTCACAATGATTAACATGGTTTACTTGATGTGATTCCTCAACCGATGTTTGGGACAGAGTCTATTGATTCCCTAGAACTAGACTATATAGACATATAAAATAATGACCCCATTCAGAATCAAGTAAGACCCTTGAATTTTAATATTAAGGTTATGGGAATCTTTGATCATTTGATACGGGATGTGGTTGGACACATATTAAATGTACATGGCCTATATAGTTTGGTGGGATTGAGGGGTTGCGCATAGTTTATTCTTTGGAACTAGGATCCAAAATACCCAAATCTTCATCTTATGCAGAGGCAGTGCATCTTGGAAGAAAACCCACACATGAAGTGGAGACATGGGTTGTAAGTGAGGGAGGTTCATCGGGCTGTAAGAACCATGATAATGTTATATAGGTATCACCAGTTGTATAGGGGGATTGTGTCACATTTTTTATATTATTTTGAGGTATTTTATCTTTTATTTTTCATATTATATTTATTACATGGATTCCGCAATATTTTTTTAGAAAAATAGAAGTTTTTTTGTAGGATGGAAGGAGGAGCACTATTGGTGCACGGTTAGTAGAAATCGTGTGTCAGCTCAATAGAAACCATTCACCCTATAAATTGTCACTTTCTAGGTTGTATGACTTAGATCATGGGTGTGATTCACTCTAGGGATAACCATGCACCTATGAAAATGGCATTTTATGAGGATAACAACTAGGCACATGGGCATTCACCCCCTCTAGGTAAATCGTGCAACCTATCGTAACTTTAAAAATATTGAATTTCCTAAACTACCTCTCCCCAATTTTAACCTTGAATCACCCATTTCTCTTCCCATTTGAAATTTCTATCCCTAGGATCCTCCCCTATCTTCTTACACTCCCTTGGGATCCAAATCATGGGTGTATTTGGGTTTAATCTTTAATAAATCTTTATGTAATCTCCTCCTTTCCTCTTTTATTTCTTCTTCTTGGTCTTTTCTCCCTTATTTCTTGTGTTATATTTCTCTATAAAGGGTTGGGAGCTAGGTTGAGTTCAAATATACTTTATTTGGGTTAAATATTTATGATTATGGTGTTCTATTTCTTCCTTATGTTCTCTCCTTGGGTCAGTTTTTGGTTTCAAATCATTTTTGAATGTTTTCAAGCAAGAGGTGGGTGGTTCCATGCCTTTACATTAATTTAAGATTATAATATGCTTAATTTTCTTTATAAATGAGTTTATAAATTTTATGGGTGATGAAAAAGGTAATTTTAATTTTATTTGTGTGAGTTCTTGGTTTAATAGTGAATTTCCCTTTTTTAAATGGTTTCTTATCAAGTTTGGTTTCATTTTTTGGATTTTTAATTATATGAAATGGATTTAATTTGATATGGAGATTGGATAGACCACTTCAGAACCTTGGGTATTCAAGTTATGTTACTATAGACAAGTACACCATTATGGTCAGTTGGGAAATGAACTGATCTCTCTAGTTGGTTCATGCTACAACACTAGCTAAGCATATGATGATGACTTGGATACCGTTAGAACACTGGTTGTGAACTCTCTAATTACTATTACATGAGAATGTTCTATATGGTATGATCACTGGGGTGTGAGGATTATAATTATATAATAACCTAGCTACTTAGAGAGTCCCCCATTTTTCTTTGTTTATGGTTTCATCCTTTTTAAATTTATATTTTCATCACTTTCTCTTTATATGTGAATTAAAACTTCTTTTTAAAAAAAATAAATCAATTATTTTTAAAATAGGAATGTTAACTTATCATTCAATATAATTTCATGTAATATGTTGGGTGGTATCCTAATAGTCAATTTAGATCACACCCTAAATACACACTTCAGTGTATGTAGATCTTGTTCTGTTTGACTCAGGTAAAGTAAAGTCCTTCCATGGAGGTGGTGGTAGTTCCATTGAAAGGCATTGTCGTGGGCGCCCTCAAATTATTAATGGTTTTTGGGGTACTTAGGTGTAGCAGAGTGGCTGACCAAGGTCGTCTCTCAAAGGAGGAAGTAAATTAAAACAAATTCTTAAAGGTATTAAAAAAATAAAATAAAAGAGAATAAAAACACTACTTGAAAGGATGGGGGTTTTTTATAGTTTATAAATATAGAAGAAGATTACTAGAAGAAGATTGTATTTTTTTGTTTTTTGTTTTGAAATGAAGTTCGATTAAAATGACACAACAAGAAGATGTTTTTTAGACAATATTTAAAAGGAATAATCGATATAAATCTACCTCTTCACTCAATTATTTTTCATTATCATTTAGATTAACATTAACTTAATTATAATTCTCTAATTTGTTAACCCTCGAACCCTATGAGAGTTAACTTAACCACAAAGATGAAATTACTTAAACCCTGGGCTAGCTTGAGAACATGAAATCGCAGCACCCTGCTTTGATTGATGTTATTAGGTTAGCTTACAGTCCGTGGTTAATTAGAGCACATATCCACTCTGGAAATTAGGATTAATTTAGTTTATGTATTATATTTGAACTCTACAAATTTATCCTGTGTGGTCTTTTATTACCGATTAAGATTGCACTCTCACAATTTACACAACTTCCGACCTCGCGTGTTTTTGTGTCAATTGTTCAATTGCTTGATTAGTTTTATTTTAATTATAAACTCACTTAATAGATCATATTAAGTTAATTACAATTGTTCATTTATTCAAAATAAATTAATGAATAAGGTTATAGGTAGATCAATTACTAAAAAGAACTACTCTTCCATGGGCGGTGTAGTCATCGTAGAAACATTTTGCATGTGAAAAGGTTTAGAAAGGGTAGAACCCAATCACATTTCTACTCTTGATTCCATACCAATTAGGAAGATTAATAGAAGAATAAATTTAAAAAAAACATAATAGAAGAGAAGAAATAAAAGAATAACAAAGAAGTTTATTACACAAATGAAAATATTACAACATGAAGAAGAGAAGAAGGTTTCGATGAGGGGATCCTTGCTTCAAGAGATATCCCTCTTACAATGGTTGGAAAAAATTTTTGTAGCCAATTATACTCTTCCTCCAATATCCTAATTCACGTCCCAACCCTTACAAATAAGAAAAACACTAATTTATAGAGTGGAGGAGAGGCTAGGTTTAAATATGTTTCAAGTGGGAATGGGGAATCTCGACCAAATATTTTAAGCCGATTTGAACCACACATTTGACCTTCACAATGCATGAAATAACTATTATTATAGCAGAATTATTTGTGTAAAATTAGGTTGGAGAGATCCGATCAAAATATGGGCCCAATCAAAGCTCTTATGAAGGAGTTATGGCCTAAATACAGAACCAATATCCAATTTGGAAGGTCCAGCCCACCGTTGCCTTCATGGTCCATTTAGTCCAACCAAATGAAAGATTTAGTTCCAATGTTGTGAACAAAAGTTGTAGAAAATTAAGTTAGAGATACTGTTACAAAATATTAACTTCAAATAAATTATATTAAAATATTTATGTGCGAAATACTACAATTCATTTTAAAAGGGTAAAACTGGAATTTTCATCAAATTTTCAAATGAATGATCTAATCCCAAATATTTCATAAATGAATATATTTAGCACAATGTGAGGAAATTATGCCATTTATTATCAATAAAATATTCAACAAAATATTTTTTTATCAACTCCCCCACACTAACCCTTTTTTCACTCCTGGGTAAAACCTCATATCAAGTAAACATCAATATCAAAGCAAAACAAATTTTAAAACACATATCCTTGAGATCCAACAATTCCACACCAAGAAACAAAAGATATCATGCCTCATAAAAAACCATTATTTCAAGTTATCATATGAATTCAATCAAATCTCCTAAATCACTTGAATTTGCAGATTCCTTTAGATTCCATCTTGGGCCAAATCCATGTTGCATTTCTTTATAGCCTAATAAGCCTGATGCTCAACTTCTATGGGGAGATGAAATGATTTCCCAAAAACAATCCAAAATGGGGACATACCGATTGGTGTCTTGTATGCTATCCTATAATCCCAAAGTGCATCATCCAAGCATTTACTCCAATCTTTCCTATTCAGTTACACAGTTTTCTCCAAAATTTGTTTCAACTCACGATTTGAAACCTCAGCCTGGCCATTTGTTTGGGGGAGGTATGGTGTTGATGTTTTATGTGTTACCCCATACTTATAAAGGAGGGAATCCAAATTAAAATTGCAGAAGTGTGTCCCTTGGTCCCTGATAATGGCCTTTGGTACTCCAAACCTGCAAAAAATATGTGCTTTGACAAATTCCACTACAACATGGGAATCATCAGTCCTGGTGGCTTTAGCCTCCACCCATTTGCTCACATAATCAACAAAAACCAAAATATACAAAAAAATCAAAGTAACTAGGAAAAGGGCCCATAAAATAGATTCCCCACAAATAAAAAATCTCATAGAATAATATGGGTTGTTGAGGTATCTCATGTCTCCTAGAAATGTTTCCCATGTGTTAGAAATGTGAGCACGACTTACAATACACATGAGAATCATGGAATAAGCTAGGACAATATAATCTAGATTCCAAAACTTTCCTATCTGTTTGTTGGGGTCCAAAGTGTACTCCACAAGAAAGTGTATGGAAAAAAATGAAAAATAGACTCAAACTCATGCTCAGGAACACACCTCCTAATGACTTGGTCACTACACATGCGCCAAAGGTAGGGATCCTCCCACACATAATACTGAGACTCACTTTTTAATTTTTGGACTTGATGTTTCCTTAAATTTTTAGGGATTTCAAAGGCAACAGGTTAGTTAACTAAATTGACATACCAAGGATGTGTACCTGAGAAGGAATAAAGATGGTCATCGGGGAAAGTGGCCCGAAGTGGTACCCAGTCCAAGGTGTCATCCTCTAGTGTGTGAGTAAGCCTACTCATGTGGTACACCACTAGGTTTTCCAACCCCTTCTTGTCCTTTATCTCAATGTCAAATTCCTGAAGAAGGAGAATTCATCAGATTAGCCTGGGCTTTGCATCCATCTTCTTTAATAGGTACCTCAGAGATGCATGGTTAGAAAAATCAACTACTTTAGAGCCCAATAAAAATAAACGGAATTTATCTAAAGAAAATATGACAGCAAGAAACTCTTTTTTCGTGGTTGTGTAGTTTGATTGGGCTAAATCTAGTGTCCTTGATGTATAGGCTATCACATGTGAACACCCCTCCACCCTCTGAGATAAGACATCTCCAACTATGAAGTTAGAGGCGTCACACATAAGCTCAAAAGGAATCTCCCATCGTGGGGGTTGTATGATTAGTGGAGTGGTCAGACACTTATTTAGCTCATCAAAGGAATTATTTCAAGAATCATCAAACACAAAATCAGAATCCTTTTGAAGTAATCGCGACATAGGAAGAGAAATCTTACTAAAATATTTGATGAAGCGTCGATAAAATCCTGCATGCCCTAGTAAATATCTAACATCACGTACACATGACGGATATGGTAAGGATGAAATAATGTCTATCTTAGATATATCAACCTTTATTCCATGTTTTGACACTACATGACCTAAGACAATGCCATGCTCTACCATGAAATGACACTTTTCAAAGTTCAAGACCAGATTCTTCTCAATACAACGATTTAACACCTTTCCCAAATTAGAGATACAATCATAAAATTAAGACCCATACACTGAAAAATCATCCATAAATACCTCCATGAAGGTCTCAATAAAATCATAAAAAATACTCACCATGCATCTCTGGAAGGTACCTAGGGCGTTGCAAAGTCCAAATGGAATCCTTCAGTAGGAAAACGTACCGAATGTACAAGTGAATGTTGTTTTCTCTTGATCCTCTAGAATAATAGAAACCTGAAAATATCCAGAAAATCCATCCAAGAAATAGTAGTGTGTTTTCCCAGCTAGTCTCTCAAGAATCTGATCAATAAATGGGAGGGGGAAATGGTCTTTGCGAGTGGACTGATTTAGTTTTATATAATCAATACACACACACCAATTGTTTTTCACCCTCATTGTAACTAACTCATCTTTCTCATTTTTAGCAACTATAACACCACTTTTCTTAGGCACAACCTGAATAGGACTCACCCACTGGGAATCTGAAATGGGATAGATTATACCCACCTCGAGTAATTTTTCAACCTATTTTTTAACAACTTTCATAAGGTTTGGATTGAGTCTCCTTTGTGGTTTCCTCACTGGTTTATCCCCATCCTCTAAAATAATCCTATGCATGAAAATGGAGGGGATAATACCTGATATGTCAACCAAGGTCCACCTGATTGCCTTAATTTTCTCCCTCAAAAGATTCAAAAGTTTTTCTTCTTGTTCAAAAGGAAGATTAATAGCAATTATAATAGGTAAACTCTCGCCACTCAACAAGTATGAGTATTTGAGATTTTTTGGCAATGGATTGATCTCCAATAAAGGGTGGTGTTTTATAGATGGATACATTGAAGGAACTGAAATATGTGAACAAAGAGCATCAGTATCAGAATAGAAATCATCACAATCAGAGAATAAAGCATCAAATCCATCAGCATACTTAATAGCCATGTCATAATCAGAGTTCAAATGATCAGAATATGATTCCATTTCAAAATAAAAATAAGAAAGTATTTTTTATTAGAAATAGGTGTGGAAGTACTCTTAGACATCAAACTAGAACCAATAATCATAATATCCCTAAGCATAGGATAATCAAATTCCATGGGGTTTTTATTTGGTGGTTCAAAATGGGAGATAATAAATGAAAAATGGTCCTCTGAGGGGTACTTCATGGAGTACATAACATTAAATATCACAACTTCATCCCCAAACTCCATGGAAAGTGTACCCTCGTTGACATTTCTGATATTTTTTGCAGTTTTGAGTAAGGGTATACCTAAGATAATGGGATCATGAGAACTTACCTGATCATCCTCCATGTTAAGCACATAGAAATTTGCTGGAAAGATCATGTCTCTTACCCAGATAAGTACATCCTCAAGGACT
Organism: Viscum album; assembly: GCA_963277665.1. Taxonomy (NCBI): domain Eukaryota; kingdom Viridiplantae; phylum Streptophyta; class Magnoliopsida; order Santalales; family Viscaceae; genus Viscum; species Viscum album. The sequence goes on along the minus strand of OY728159.1, from coordinate 828,918,703 downwards.
CTCGCTGGATATATCATAGCTCTATTTTCCAACTACACCACTACTCTCATCGGTTTCAACTCACCAACCTGTAAAGAAGAAAATATAGAGTGATGCAACACATTTATAGAAGATTTAAAATCACAAAGAGCATCAAAAAAGTGCAAATCCCCTATGGTTCATGGGATAGTGAATGTCCCAGGATCCTTGCACTTTGTTGGCATTGCTAGAGTTGGTGTAATGAGTGATCACACATTCCTTCGAAGATTGATCCTCTCATTTCCCTTGAGACATCTTCAATTGGTACAAAGTTCTTTTAAAAATTTGACATACCTTGGTATTTTCTTAATGGATTAAGTAAAGGGATGTTGATCTCAACACGCTTGAATGTATCCAAAACTTCTTTTTGCATCGCCTCTTCAACCATATTTTGGGTTTGTACAACTCTATTTGGAAATGAAATGGGTTTAGGAGGAACATCATAAATCTTTTTCTTACCTTTATCTTTCTCCTTGGATTGTTCATCAGTTGGTATGGAATGGAGATTCTCCAGATTTGAGGTGAATCCCGGTGGAATGATAGGTGTAGATGTATCAGTTGTTTTCTTCCCACTTCTTAATGTTATGTCACTAACATTCCCCTTGGGATTTGGAGTAGGTTGGGAAGGAATATTTCTGGTGTTCTTACTTACTAGTTTATGGAGGGTAGTGTCAATCTGTCTCATTTGTGTCTTCAACTCCCTTAGCTCCAAACTTTGACTCTTCAACTCATTCTGTTGATTAAGAACAATTTGTTTCAAAAGATCATTATTATTAGAATCAACCTTTGGTGTGGTATTCCCCCAATTTTTGTCTTGTAGATTCTTGGGATTCTAGTATCCTTTGGGGTTGTTGGAAACCTTGTTGGTAAGGCAGAGGCTACTAGAAGTTTTGTTGAAAAGGGGGCCTTTGTTGTTGCCCAGAGCCATACCTCATGTTTGATTGATCTTTCCACCCTTGGTTGTATGCTGGTGAAAAGGAATCAAGCTTCGTTTGGGGATATGGTTGTTGTTTCTGCAGATATGGTCTCCCAGGAAGCACTGTTGCACAATATTCTGTCTCTTGTAGTTGTGGGAAACAGTCAGTTGGGTGGCTTATCTCAGTGAAAATTACACAAGGCCTTAAAGGAGGGGGTTGGGATGTATTTTGAGCCAAAGTAATCTATCTCACCATAGTTTTCAATTATTCCAACTTGGTATCAATCAAATGACTTTTAAGAGAATATGGAATTACCTAATGTACTCCCCTGACATGTGGTGTACCTCAATTGCCAAATGTTTGGGAGTTTTGGGCCATTTTATCGATCAACGCACATGCAGCTACTGGTGTCTTGTCCACCAATGCTCCTCCAACTGCAGTATCCACCATTCTCCTCTCCATAGGTGTGAGTCCTTCATAGAATTATTGGATGAGGAGTTTCTCACTAATTTGGTGATGTGGGCATATTGCACACAACTTCTTGAATCGCTCCCAGTACTCATACATAGACTCCCATTGGTCTTGCTTGATCCCCGAGATATCCTTTAGAATGGATGTCATCCTTGAAGCTAGAAAAAATATCTACAATAAAAGACGTTTCAAATCATTACAACAAGTTACATCTTCATGTTGTAAATAATACATCCAATCTTTTGCAGCTCCATCAAGTCAGAATGGAAATGCTCTTAGTTTGATTTGATCTTCAGAAACATTTTTGGGTTTAAGGGTTGAGAAAACCACATTAAATTCTTTAAAATGTTTGTTTGGATCCTCAGAAAATAATCCATGAAACTTTTGAAGAAGGTGAATTAACTCATATTGTAGTTTAAAGTCCGATTCGAGATTCGGGTATGCAATACAATTTGGTTGATAGTTAATATCAGGTGCAGCCAATTCTCGAATAGTTATATTAAGTTCATTTCCATTATTTTTATCCATTGGTTATTTTTTTATGTTGGAATTATAAGTGTTTCCAATTTCAATGTTCTTAGAGTGGAGAAATTCTCCAACTGTTTGAATGTTGAAACTTCTCGTAGACTGAGAATGTCTGATTTGAGTCCTAAGGCTGCATACGATCTCAGGGTCAAGATCTAAGAGATCTTCGGGATTAGTCCATGTCATAAATCAAATAAAAATTAAAATAAGGAAATTGGACCATAATAAAATAAAAATGATAAGTTTGAGTTGATGGTACAAAAAGAAGTAGAAGAAAATAAAAGAAAAAGAAAAGAAAAAAATCAGATTGGGTAAAGAATGAAGAAATAAGAGAGGAAGAGAATAAAATGTAAAATAAAATAAATACATTTAATTGGTTGAAATAATTACTTACCTCCTTGGAAATGGTTCTAATTTGAGAGGCTCTGTTGTGGGCACCCTCAAATGATTAATGGTTTCTGGGGTACTTAGGTGCAGTAGAGTGGCTAAACAAGGTCCTCTCTCAAAGAAGGAAGTAAATTCAAATAACTTCTTAAAGGTATTCTAAAAATAAAATAAAATAGAATAAAAACACTACTTTAAATGATGGTGGTTGTTTATAGTTTATAAATCTAGAATAAGTTTTATGGAAGAAGATTGTATTTTTTTGTTTTTGTTTTGAAATGAAGTTTGATTAAAATGACACAATAAGAAGATGTTTTTTTAGACAATATTTAAAAGGTGCAATCGATCTAACTCTACCTCTTCACTCAATTATTTTTCATTATCATTTATATTAACATTAACTTAATTATAATCCTTTAATTTTCTAACCCTCAAACCCTACGAGAGTTAACTTAACCACAAAGATGAAATTACTTAAACTCTAGGCTAGCTTCAGAACATGCAATCGTAGCACCCTACTTTGATTGATTTTCTTAGGTTAGATTATGGTTAGTAGTTAATTAGATAACATATCCACTTTGTAAATTAGGATTAATTTATTTTAGGGATTATATTTGAACTCTACAAATTTATCATGTGTGGTCTTTTATTACTGATTAAGATTGCACTCTCACAATTTACACAACTTCCGACCTCGCGTGTTTTTGTGTCAATTGTTCAATTGCTTGATTAGTTTCATTTAAATTAAAAACTAAATTAATATATCATATTAAGTGAATTAAATTTTTTCATTGATTCAAAATAAATTAATGAATAAGGTTTGAGGTAGATCAATTACTAAATATAACTACTCTTCCATGGGTGGTGTAGTCATCGTAGAAACGTTTTGCATGTGAAAAGGTTTAGAAAGGGTAGAGCGCAATCATGTTTCTACTCTTGATTCCAGAAAAATTAGGAAGATTAATAGAAGAATAAATTTTAACAAAACATAATATAATAGAAGAAATAAAATAATAACAAATAAGTTTATTACACAAATGAAAATATTACAACATGAAGAATAGAAGAAGGCTTCGATGAGGGGATCCTTGATTCAAGAGCTATCCCTCTTAAAATGGTTGGAGAATTTTAGTGAAACCAATTATCCTCTACCTACAATCACCTAATGAACGTCCCAACCCTTCCAAATGAGAAAAACACTAATTTATAGAGTGGATGGGAGGCTACGTTTAAAGATGTTTCAAGTTTGAATGGGGAATCTTGGACAAATATTTTAAGCCAACTTGCACCGCACATTTGACATCCAAAACTCGTGAACCATATGTTATTTCTGAATAATTATTTGTTAAAAATTAGTTTTTAGAGATCCTCTCAAAATATGGGCCCAATCCAAGCTCGGATGAAGGAGGTATGGCCAAAATCCAGAACCAATGTCCAATCTGGTGGTTCTAGCCCACCTTTGACTTCATGGTTCATTTAGTCCAACCAAATGAAAGATTTAGCTCCAATGTCCTGAACAAAAGTTTTATAAAATTAAGTTAATAACACTTTAGAAAAATATTAATTTCAAATAATTCATATTAAAATATTTATGTGCGAAATACTATAGTGTATTTTAAAATTGTAAAACTAGAATTTTCATCAAATTTTCAAATGAATGATCTAATCCCAAATATTTCATAAATGAACATATTTCATACAATTTGAGGAAATTATGTCATTTATTATCAATAAAATATTCAACAAAATAGTTTTTTATCATCCATGTGCTAGTGGTTTCCCTTTTTGGTCAACTATTAATGATGTAATCATGGTTATCATCCCACGTGCTACTTGGGTGTTTTGTTTGTTTAGTTGATCCCCTCCCCATTATGGTTATTTCGGTTTTTGTTGTAAATGTTAAATTTAAAAATCATATTTTAGTGTTGTATTTTGATCTCTTGTATTTGGTTATTGATTATGATGTGATGTATCATTATTTTGGATTGTTTACTATTGATTATCTTGGAAAAAAATTTCCTAGTGGTGTTTCTTGATTTCTAGGTACTAGTTTCTAGCCTGTGGGGATTGGGAATGTCCTTTGGACCATTCCACGGACTGGGACTAGTTTCGGGTTGGATGGAATCCCTGCCTATTTCATGAAAAAAAAATAGGAGTCAGTTTTTCTCTTATTTGGGTCATGTTATTTGGGAGAGTCTAGATAGACCAGAGTAAGGACTGTTAAGGATTTTGGTTCTAGTTTCGAGTGGGGTTTATGGTCAACACACTTCGTGACATGACTTGGATCACCATGGGATGTTTGGGATTTGGTTTGACTCCTCCTTGAGGTGAGTTTTGTAGGTTTCAGACTGTGTATGGACAGCAAGGTGAGGTGTAGTGGTTTGTTTGTTGTTTTTGTTTGATATGGTTTCATTATGAACTATTAGAAATGTTTTAAGTTGTTTGTTGCTAAAAAAAGTTCTCCGAGTGATGTATTGATTGTTTCCTTGGTTTGTTAATTTATTTAGCATTATTCCTCCTCAAAAACTTCATGCACAATCATGGAAAGAGTCTAAATAGAATTCCCCCTCACCAATTGATCATAGATTAGTGGAAGTACTGGGGTGGGATATCTGAGAATTGGATCAGGGAGTGGGATCTATCCCTTATCATGATAAGTAAGCCGATATGATTATAGAAAATGATAAATCTTAGGAGTCCCTCAATAATAACTCTCCCTTATTTTTGGGGTAGCATGATCCCATAGGAAGTGGAGGACTGGGTAGAAAATATTGAGAGGATTTTTAGGTTTCTTGGTAATTCTAAGGCAGTTAAAGTGAAATGTGCTTCATTATTGTTAGAAGGTCCTAGTCATGGGTGGTGGGACACACATTCCAAGATGGGAAGCATGAACAGATGGGTTGGAAGGAATTAAAGGATTTTTTAAATGAGTATTATTTCCTAGATACTTTGGCTCTTACTAAGACCTGGAATTTTCTAGATCTGCATCAGGTGGATCGAACTGTGTTAGAGTATTCCAATCATTTTTCAAAATTGATTTGTTTAAAACATGAGGTGGTTTTTAATGAGTAGTTAAAGTTTCATCATCTTAAAATGGGGTTATAATTGTACATTAAATCCCATGCATTATTGTTTAAACTAAATACTTATGATGAGGTGTTTAATCAAGATCTGATGGTGTAAATTGATGTGTCTGTAAAATCTAGGATCTTCAGAGTGGTCTCAATAGTGGGACAAGGTGGTAGTGGTACGTTCAAGAAGAAAATAAAGTATGATGATCAAGAAAAATGGGAGATGGTAGTTCAGGCCACCCCTCTTGACTGCCTTCATCTACAACCAATGGTGGTGGAATTGTGTTCCATCAGTGTGGAACCCTTAGACATGTACGGACAACCTGTTCAGCTTCACTTAGGTGATGTCACCAGTTTGGACTTATGGGACACTTACAATGGTTTTGTAGGAGTGAACTCCCATATTAGAGGGTTTCAGGTTATTCATTTTCTAGGGGATGAAAACTTAGTCAGAACCATCTAGAAATGTGGGGTCCCAGTTTGGTTGTCATGGTGGCAAGGTTGGATCTACTACTAAGAAAAGTTATCTTAAGGGAGAGCTGAAAACTAGTAGCCATTCCCAGTATCAATTATAGATGAAAAACCTTTATTCTATGGACTAAGAGATATTATAATCAGATGTGGGACCTATGATAGATCATGGTACTATTTTTATTTCATTATCTTTAGTTTTCTCTTAGTTTGATATGAATGATTCTAACTCTTTTATTTCCACTTGTCTCATGGAACTTCTAAAATTGCAAATCGAGCTTATTTTTCATTCTATGAAGTTGTTTATTTCTTTTATCAAGAAGAGTGAGCAGAGTTTCTTATTTTCATCTTTCACTCTCACTCTATCAGAGTGAGTTAGACCTCTACTTATGGAGTTGGGTAACCTTGATTTCTAGGTATATTCACTTATGCTACAGGATAATGGTAGTGGACCCAAGAATAGATTGCCTCCTGTGATAGATTAATTCCCATATGTTTTTTTAGATTATTTCTCAGGGTTACCACCAAAATGGGATGTAGATTTCATCATTCATTTGGCATTGGGAACACAGTTGATATCTCTTCCCTCATATTGTATGTCCCCCACCAAGTTGAAATTATTAAATATACAACTAGAATTTAATTTTATGTGCCTCTTGGTCTATTAATTTTTTTGTTTTGAGTGTTGTAGTTGTTTGGGGGAGGTTTCGGGAGTTTTTGGTGGAAGCTGGAGGTGCAGCAGAACTACTGTAGGAATTACACATCGTGTAAGTGGATCACACGATGTGAAAGTTGGTTTCATGGATTATATAAAGATGGTTCATGATGTGTAGTTTATAAGGGTTAAATAATAAAAATCTGGAACATTTTTTTGTGAAACTAAACCCTGAGTATTATACAGCATGAAAGGGGACTACACATCATGTAATACCCATATCTGGGGAAGTTTTAAAATTATTTTCAGATGAAATATCATTCATTCATATGAGGCTTACTTTTCCCCTTGTTTTCGGAGAACCCTAGGTTACTTGAGTTGTTCTTAAATCCCTTTTCCTCCCTCTTTGATTAGTTTATCATGGTGGTTTTTCATTGGATATATGTGTTTGATCTATGGTGATTTCCCCCCCTTTCTTGGTTGTTTTTCTTTCATTCTTCCTCAGAGATCATTATGGTGGTATGGTTTGGTTTGGGTTGTGCATTTTGGTTTTGTTTTGATGGATCCTTGGTGCGATGTAGGTTGATCCATGGTTCTTGCGGTGTATTTTTGGTTCACAAGAATTCTTCTTCACCCTGCAGTGCACAGCGAGTTAGAAAGCTTCTTTGAGGGAGGGATTCCCTTGTTTCTCCTTATTGTGTATCATGAAAGAGGAGTTTTACTTTTTTTATCTATGGATTATGGTTTTTCAGGCTTAATAAAATATAAATAATTGGTTAAATAAATTTAAAAGGTGAAATGGGGTTTGATTCACATGCTTTTATAACCTTAATATTATTTGTGATATTATAATTGTTTGGTCTTGATGCCCCGCTAAAAATGTGGTTGTTGGGGGATTTGTTTGCACTGGATATATATTTTGTGATTTTTGATTTGGTTTTTATTGTTGTGATATCACCCTAAATGTAAATTTGTTAATTACATATACTTGGATAATGAAATGGTTTCCTCAATATTTTTCTTTGTGTGATAACGCCCATAAAATAAAGTGGAATGTGATAAAATCCCTTTGTAAATATGTAAATGTCTCTTCATGTATTATGATGTGAGGTCGTACTTGTGAGATGGAGATGTGTGATTAGGGCATGTTGGGTTGATAGTTTGTGGTTCGTGCTTTTGGGGTGGTGAGGTGATAGTTTGTGGGTCGTACTTTCGGGGCGGCGAGGTGATAGAATGTTGATCTGTTTTTTGGAATGTGGTTGCTTTGTGTTAGATTCCTGATTAGTGATGGAATAAATGAATGTTTGATAATGTTTTAAATGAAATGGATTGGTTTGGTTAATGGGATAGAAATTTTTCAATGTAAAATTAAATTATTGGTTGTGTGATTAAATGTTGTTGATGATAAATAATAAAATGAATGGGTGTTAAACATGGAGGAAATGTGAAGCCACATTAGATTATCAGGGCTCTTCAAATTCTAAAATGACTTTTAAAAATAAAAAAAAATGCATTTATAGGTGTCAGAAAAAGTGACAGTGTTGTGAGTTGGTTGTTTATTTGAGAACCCATGGGTTGTACTTTAGTGTTTGATACTATATATATATACTTGTATCTTCCTTGTGATTTATATACACACCCCACCCACATTGAGAACTATATGTTGAACACCCACATAGTCACACGAGGGTGTCTTTCCCAACATCCCTATGGGAGGATGGATGGTTGGCCACCCACTCTTCCCTTCTCCCTTATCTAGGTGTGTTAGGTATTGTATAGGTTGTGATGAATGGAGTTTTTTAGTGCATTATATGGTGTTTTTAGTATCCTAGGTGTCTTTGGGATGAGTTTTAATGTGGTATCCCAGGTGTCTTTAGGATGAGTTGTGATGCGGTGTCCCAGGTGTCTTTAGGATGAGTTGTGATGTGCTTTCCCAAGTGTCTTTAGGATGAGTTGTGATGTTCTTTCCTAGGTGTATTTGGGATGATATGTGATGAGATTTTATGTGTTGTGATGTGTTGTGAGGCCTAGGTGTGTATGGGAAAGATGTTTTGTGAGGCCCAGGTGTGTGCAGGTGGGATGCGTTCTAAGGCCCAGGTGTGTGCGGGCAGGATGTGATGTGGTATATTCAGAAGAGGTGGGAGTGCTAGGACGTCTACTGTTGGGGTGTGAGAGTGTCTAATCAGTGGGAAAGAGGTGTGGGGTTCCCTATCATCAATGTTATTTACCTTATATTATATTAATTAGCTTGTGTTTTTTGGTGAGTGTGCCTTAGTGATATTTGGATGGTTAGTATTCTTATTTAGTTGTTTTTTGGTTCTATTGTTTTCTCACAGGTGCATTGGTATGATTCTTTCACATGTTCAGGATAGAGTTTTTTTCCTACTGAGTATAGTTGTATGCTCACCCTGCATATATAAAACAAATTTAGGTTTCCATAAAGATTTTGCGGACCGTACTGGTCCTTTATGGATCAAATCCTTGACAGTTCTTGTGTCGCTACTTTATCTTTACTTTTGGGTATTTACTTTGGAGATTTTTATCTATATCAGTTCTATTTATACATGAATGTGGTATTTTTTTGGATTTCTATTTTATATTATGTCTTGGAGTTGTTTGTTGATGATTTTTCTTATCTCCCGATCCAATATTATTATAGAGGGTAATGCCTCCCATACTTGAGATTTGTATACCCTTAGTGTTGTTCGCCAACCTGGGGCCTACTATAGGCAGTAATTAGGGGTCATTATCTCCCTTTCTTCATATCCAGCCCGGGAGGGGTATCCTTGGTGGGAGGGGGTCATGATAGAGTGGTATCAGAGGTGATCGTTGAGAGATAGGATGGATTTTATAGTTAGGTACATTGAGGATTTCATGGGGTGGTATGGAAATAGTTCCAATTGACCTTGGTGTGTGACATAGGCCAAAGAGATCAGCTAGGACACTGGATTTTAGGGCCTCCTGTGATCCACTGCATGGACTCTAAGATTATTGAACGGCCAAGTGAGATGGACCTTATTGCAGGGTAGATACCTAGAAAAGGTTCATGAATCATAATGACTTGTGTTCTTATTTGAATTGGGTTGTTTTGGGAAATTTTAAATGGATAATTGATTCTCGCTCAAATTTACCAAAGAGATCAAGGTAGAATGGTCCTTGTAGTTTAGCTTGGGTTATTGAATCCTCAGAGACCTAAGAAGTAACCTACAGGCACGTACATTCTATGAATTGTTTTTGGCTATGAAGTGGCCAACTTGGGTTGATTTAAGATGGTTTTAAATTAACTCTAAGATACTTAAGTGAATTCAATTTAAAAGAGTGAGTTGATCCTAGTTTATCACTTGGGGTGGATTGGACATATTTCCTTTTCAATGATTTAAATTTCTTATATTTGAGATGGGTACATTTAAGAAGATAAAACAACATCATCACTTACTGGTTTAATGCCTAAAATATTTAATACTAATCACCTATACACTTTAAGGATCAAAGTTTTTATCACTTCAAGGTAACGGTTCGTATTATCACTTGAAGTGTGTGGCCTTAAATTCAACAAGGATGATGGAGTTTAAAAATCATCAAATAAAAATCTCAATTAAAGAAGTGATTATACATTAATGGGGTGATAAATAACATCCAATACATCCCCTTTATACTCCCTTGGATCAACCCATAAGTGGGTTATCCCTCCATTGATGTTATGGTTTCAATGGAAGCGGGAATTAGACTCATGAGGGAGGAATTGAAGAAGTAAAGAAAAAAATAAAAAGAAAATGATCACTCAACCATTGTGTGAATAATTTCACAAGGTTTAGTGTGAATAAATTCACACCTTGAACCAACAATATCAAAGTGATATGAAGAACAATAGAATAAGAGGAAAATAAGATCTTTTATTAAGAAACTAAAGTGAATTGAACAACTTACATGTGAAAGACAAACTTGAGACAACAAAATTGCAGCATAACATTACAATTGAACAAAGCACCAAAGATGAAAAACTTGTCCACCACCACTGCCTTAAATAGAAATTTTGGAAGCCTATGGTCGAGACTACAATAGTACAAATCATACCACTTGATTATGGTAGGCTTAGGGTGGTGGAAAGCTTGTGGAACTTGGACTTTTCCACACTTGACCCGAGGTGGCAGTCATCTTTCATCTACCGAAGAGATTCTCTTGTAAGACATTCTATATGGCATAATCAGAGTGGGACATTGAAGAAGAAAATGTATCTCAGGATGTCTCCTAACCTCCTGTAAAATTTTGGCCCATTTTAAGTTGTGGATTCCGAGATATGATCATATTGGTAGGATTTTTTCTGGGCCGCAGAATCTGGACCAGAATTTTATCTCCAAATTGGTCCACCTTAATGACCACCATGGAGGCTGAATTAGCACTGGATCCTGCATAATGATTTGTTACTATACATTTCTTCTATAATACTACAAAATTTTGGTGTCATTGAGACTGTATATTGGGCCCCAAATTCTCATCAGTGGGCTGGTGTCCAATATTCCTTCTTTAGAATCGCTTCCATTCATCTCCAAATATCTCCATCATCATTTATGAATCCTCCATTGATCCCTGAATAAAAAATGTTCATATTTAAGTGTAGATACAATTCCCAAAATATAAAATTAAAATATGGATAATTACATTTCTTAAAATTAGATGAATCATTGGGTACTTCAAATGATGTTCAAAAATGTACCACATAATAGTGCATTTTGAGAAGGTATTACAATCATAATTTGAAATGATGTTCAAAGTGTAAAATGCACTAAAATGGTGTTTATGAAAAATAAATAACATGAATATTATATATATTAACAATTAATATTAGCCTCAATTAGAAGTTTATCACACCCCCCAACTTGAGTTTTGCTAGTCCCGAGCAAAATATATCTCAACAATATGAAATTTGAATTCCCTTTTTCAAAAACATTTTAATACACAATGATCACAAAAAACCCTTATACAAAACAATCATAAAACCCATAAAAATATTTTAATAAATGATAGTTTCATAAGAAGATCCCAATCCCAAGCCCATTCCTTTGTTCAATTTCATTTCCATATTTCATCCAATATCAATTAAGTATGAGGATGTGTTGTGCATCACAATAGACATGGGGGTTCATCTTTATTCAAGGGTGTTGACGCTCCTTTTTTGTCACAGAGTCTAAATAAATGTAAAGGGAAATGACTTAGCACAAATTGATTCATCCTTTGAAGAAAATATCAAAAATCAACAAAGGCATGAACAAGGGATCAAAAGCACCTGTGCCGCGCAAGTTATATCACTGTCGCACAAGTCCACTTGCGCGACGCATTATGGTCATGCAAGTGACTTGCGCGACCTAAGTGATAACCGCCCAGTAACCGCCCGGGGTCTTCTCCTGCCTATAAATAGACCCTGTGGGCCCCCCATTCAGGAGGATTTTTTCCAGAAACCCATATTTGAGCTCCCGGCATCCAAGTCTCTTCTCAAAGCTTCCGGAACACTTCTAAGGTAATTTCTTACCTAGAAAGGAAGATATAAAGAGGGGGAGGAAGGATTAAGTGTTGAAACTCATCAACACTTGCGCGCCTGAGTGGCCAGCCCATAAGGGAAAAGGGCCACCCATGCGCACCGCCTTACTCCTTCATTAGATCTTGCGCACCCTTCTTCTGGAAAAACCTCAAGAGGATTCTAAAGGCTTTAATGAAGAGTCGCTCAAGTATTACCCTGCTGGTTAACCGTCGCGCAAGTACACCATGTGTCGCGCAGGCATACCTGCGCGACCAGGACTTGCGCGCCCACGCAGTACCTGCGCACCTACCAGGACTTGCACGCCCCTGCCTTTTTTGGTGCTTTTCTTGCCCATTTCACCCCTATTAAGCCATTACACCTTTCCTATTCAATATTCAGTCTTCAAGACACTCTTTAAAGCCATTTTATGGCATGATTTCTTGATTTGACTTCCTTATCTAAAAGGAATTTTGTGGAATATCTCTCAAAACCTAGTGATTTACACATCTTTATGTCACTAAAGATTGAGATTTCATTCATTCAACCTCATCCTTTAAGATGAGAGAATCCTTAACCTGGGTCTCCTTTTTAGGAATAATCCCCAGTCATAAGTCCTCAAATATGGGCATCCTCTTTAGGAGTAAGCCCCAAGTCCCTTAATTTTTTGGCATCCTCTTAGGAGTAAGCCCCAGATCCCCTAACCTAGGCTTCCTTTTTCAGGAGTAAGACCCAGTCTCAAGCTTGGGCATCTTCCTTAGGAGTAAGCCCCAATTCTTAAAATTCCCAAATCTGGGCATCCTCCTTAGGAGTAAGCCCCAAACCTTAATCCTTAACTTGGGACTCCTTTTCAGAAGTAAGCCCCAGTCTCAAACCTGGGCCTCCTTTTCAGGAATAAGCCCCAGTCATAATCCTCTTAACTAGTCCTAATTTACCTTTGATCTGGGATTCCTTTTCAGGCGTAAAACCCAATCATAAGTCTTCTCCTAATTTGGGCATCCTTTTCAGGAGTAAGCCCCAAGTTAGAGTATTCAAAATCTCCATGAAGCACATATACCTTTATGGACCCTGTTCCGGGATTTCTTCTCTAAAGTAAACCCTAAACCTTCATTTATCTGGGCAGTCATACATACATAATACCCACATTATTTCTTATGATTGCATCTTTCATGGCACAATTGTCTAATTTTTACCAATACCTCTTGTTTCTTACACCGAGCATGACTCACGTAAGCTTAGAGTGTAAAAGTAATTGTGACATCCTTCTTTGAGCCATCAATCATAAACATCATACTCCCTTACTCGAACTACGTGGGTTCTGATTCCTTTTCTAAACAAAGGATACGTAGGTAGCCCATCTACAGGTTTGATCCCAACTCTAAAATAATCCATGTCCTTCTGAATGACAATAAACTTCAAGTGCCCCACTGAGTGGCTTTAAAACCAGCATGGTCATCATAATGACCAAGAAACTTCTGTATAAATGTGTCAAAGGGTACCATTGACCAAGAATCTCTAATAAATACAGATGATTCTCTATCGATGAAGAACCTCGAATACATACAAAATATTCTCTAAATTTCCTACATATTTAATTATTGATTGTCATATATGAAGGAAAGCTCATTTTATACTTGGTAATGTAATAAGGATTCACGAACATAACTTAAATATATAAAAGTCCCGGAGTAGACAATAATTCCCCTCAAAAAGGTGTGATGAGTTCGACCTCCCATCCTCTCGACCAATGCAAATTCCTAAGCCTCATCAGTCCACAAACTAATGAGTACCTACCTTTGGAAAGTAGGTCCGAATGGATGTGGAATCATTGGATGTTTCCGGTTCTACGAACAAACCCGTTAGAAACCGATCGGAACGTTTAAACCTCCCATCAAGGCGGTCATCCCCGGATTCCGAGGGAAACAAAAATGGTGAACCCGACGTGAATCCTTAACCAAATTAAAAATGATGTTTTACCTATTTGTTAGGCCCCTATTTAAACTCAATGAGAGGGCCAAAAAGACAGTCAATAAAATATGTGATCATCCAAAAGATGTAGTAGCTGAATTTATCTTGATTACGTCTGTCATATCAAACAGACACTCTTTTCCAAGATCTTCTGCATTTCCATAATGGCCGCCCTCAAATTCATACTTGTGAATATTGCTGCTGCAAATGCCACTACTGCTACTCCTGTTGGATCGTCGTCTGCTCTTAGGACGATATCACCTACTCAGCGTCTTCAACGCTGGGTATCAAACGCACTGGTTAAGGAGTACCATCAACACGGTACCATACCATCTCTGGAGGCTGCCCAACAAGCCCTCCAAGTAAATAACTCACATCGGTCGTCCGGACAACGACGACCAGTGATCAAGAAATAGGCGGTGCTGACTACCGTCTCCAACTGTTTCGGGTCGTTATCCTCAGAACGCAATCACCATTCGCTCTCTTATTCTAGGGAGGTGAATGAGCAGGTCCCTCAGGACCTTAATTCAAACAGACAGGAGTCCTTCCTGAGGGCTCCCACCAACAATCGCCACCAGACTCGTGCGGCAGTGCGCCCTCAACATGATGAGGGTACCAACTCCAGGCATTCGGCTCAGGTTCCTCAAACCCGAGCAAGCAAGACGAACCACCGGAGGCGAAATCCGGTCAACAGTGAGCAGGTTCTCATCTCTGCCATCTCCGGAGAAGTCCACCAACCTAACTTGGTGGCAAGAAACGAGAAGGAACATACACCTGCCCGTTTTAATTCCGCTGTCCAGCAGACTCGTCTGGCAGCATCACGCCAATCCCGCCAGGCAATTCTGGTGGAGTACTATAGGCAAGAACATACACCTGTTTATACATCATCAGCTAGTCATCAGGCTCGTCTGACTACATATGATGGATCTCATCAACCACGTTTGGCGAAGTGCAATAAGCAGGCACATACACCTGCTAGTTTTAATCAAGCCTACCAACAGTCTCGCTTGGTAGCATTCAGAGAAGTTAGTCGGAAAGCCCTGACAAAAAATAGGAGGCAGACTCAACTCTCTTCCCCCACACTTGAGTACTGTCAGGATTCACTGAAAGGAAAAGGAGGACACGAGCAGGCACATACACCTGCTCCAAGCCCAGAATGGACATATATTCCCATTCCGGCAGCTGAAGTCACCAAGAATATTCTATCAATGGTGAAAGAGCAGAAGAAAATCCCTGCTCATATGCTGGATGCCTGCCAAGATATTATAACAACTTCAGCAGCATCTCAGGGAAATACACATAAATCTATCTCTACCAGTGGAGTGATACATCAACAATTCACTCCGGAACAGACAAACACATCTATTCTAGTCCAAGAGGGTTATGGGGCATACTCCCCCATATCATATGGATGACCAAGTCAGGCACATACACCTGATTTGAGAGGAGATCATCAGCCTAACCTGGCCATCTTTCCTGATCAGGCACATACACCTGCCCAGAGTAGCCACTTTCGTCAACAAGTTGTTTCCAAGGTGAGTAAGAAGGCGTCTAAGAAAAAGACCCACCCAGTACAGTCAGGAGATCAAGTTCCAATCTGTAACAAGGCCTTGCTCGATGCTGGAGTTCTTGAATCCCTCAGAAAATTATCTGTTGGAATTCAAGATTCTACTCCCTCAGTTCCCAATAGTGGGAACATTAATTCTGAAGGTCTTCAACAGACACTTCCTCATGAAGGCTTGCTTCATGAAAATTCGGTCGATCTCGAAGTTTCATCTTCAGATTAGAGCCACAGGAACCTTCTGTGTGGTCAGAAGACCAAGGATCAAGAGATCTCATCTTTTGTTGTAACCCATTATGGTGGTCCTCCCCATGATGATGAATTTCGCTACGAAATTCCTCTCCACAGTAGTGATGCACATTTCCCAGAAAATGCTCAAGTGGACAATGTAGTGCCGAGAAAGCCCTCTTATCTTGAGGCACTTGCAAATGCGAAACCAGTCATGTCTGAATCTTCATCGCTAGCAGGTTAAATACTTTCTCAATCAGAAGATATCATAGGGTGTAGTTCATTCTCCGAACCACCCCTAAGTCATGCATCTTCTAGTTTGAACAATGATTTCTCTACCAATACTGTTGAATCCAATGAAGCAACAAGGAAACACCAACTCTGGTCAAATCAGGTAGAATAATCTTCATAAAATGATAAAGAGGAAATGCTGAACATGAGAAAACAACTGGCGAAAGGTGAGGTGCCAGTTATGTTTTGGCCTCTGGCTGACTCTCAGTATAATATTCCAGAAATGTTGACGGAAGATGAAATTCATGATATTCGTCTCAACATATGGAAAACTCTTTGTCAGTTGAAAAAGAAAGTATTACCTTATGATGAATATGAAAATCATCTTAAGATAATAGAAGGGTTACAACGTCAGATTGATTTGGCGTCTCTATCAGTCTCTCGATATCCGA
Organism: Viscum album; assembly: GCA_963277665.1. Classification (NCBI taxonomy): domain Eukaryota; kingdom Viridiplantae; phylum Streptophyta; class Magnoliopsida; order Santalales; family Viscaceae; genus Viscum; species Viscum album. The sequence goes on along the minus strand of OY728159.1, from coordinate 828,902,239 downwards.
AGGATGAAAAGCAGCAGAGAGCCCTTCAACGTTTATGCTTTGGCGCACTAAGAAGATTGAATCCGTTAATTGTCAATGCCCCATCTAGTATTTGTGTCAGAGGATGGGGTGTTCATGGAGCATTGCATTTCACGGTGCTCTCTAGTCAGCAAAGCCCGCCGAAAATGGTCTCATGCAATGTTATTGCCCATGGAAGGCCACAGTCAATGGGCTTTCTTTGTAATCAAAAGCTTTCCCAAGGACAGGCTTCAACTAGTTCCTCTCAAAATCAAGAATAAAGAGAACAATTTTTTGAATTACTCTTTCATCGAGAAAACAAGAATATTGAACAGGCCTCTCGTTTGGAGCAAGCACGTCACCAAATGACAGAAGTATCGGAAATCATCCAACGGTCTTTTGAATCGGGTGATAAAAGTGGATACATATTAATGCATCCAGCTAATTTCCAGACTAAGGTTTGCAAGATCAGGAGGACTTTCAAAAAAGTCTCAGACATAGCATGTTAAGAACCACCCCAGCTTTCCAGACTAGGGACTCTTTTAAACCAACCCTTGAAATCAACAAATAGGTTCCAAGGAGTTGATCGAGAACAGCAGGAACAGCCCCAGTCCACTGGACTGAGGACTTTTTCAAATCATCAATCCCCTCCTCAGAGAAAGTCAGTCTTTTCTCGATTGGGGAAGAAACCTCAAGAGGAACGAAGAGCCAAATTATCAGGAGGTTCCCTCCAAATTACGGTTCATCAAAAAGTTCCTTAGGGATTGAATCAACAAAAGGAAATGTCTCATCAAAGACATGGGAGAAGACAATATCACAGAAATGCTGATAGAAGGGATGCAATGAGTTATGTATCGATTAATGTCATCAATGCCGTTGTTGTTGATCCACCAGATGAGGCTCACTCAGGGGACTCATATGAAGAGGTTCATGCTCAAGAAGATGTATGCACCAACACAAATGAAGAAGGTGTGTGTACACGAAGTAAAAGGATTACTCAGAACTTAAGTAATCCTTTGAGTAACCCACTTACTCCTCTCCAAAAAGGATCCAAAAAAGGGAAGGGAAAGAACCAGGTTACATATCCTTCCTTTGGAGAAGGTAAATCGCTCTCACTAGAGCAGAGGTTTGCACAATAGGAGGAAGAAATGAAGGAATTAAGAAATTTGAATGCAGAACTACTTTAGAGTAGTCTTCTTCTTAAGCATGTTGGAGTCAGTCAGCCAAAGCAATTTGTTGCAGCTACTGAGATGGATCAAGAATATCCTCCTCTATCAGTACATCCTCATAGGTCTAATCCTACGGGTCAAGTGCAACAACAGTTGGCAGTACTACCATCAGTTGCAGTGCCAATCGCCACATCTGTCCAAGCTCCAGTCATTGCACCTACCCAAGTCCAAGTTCAACCGGATGTTTCTCAAAAGTTAATAACTACTATTGAGTCATTAACATCTCGATTAGAAACTATGGAAGGGAAGCGTGCGCAAGTTCAACCAGAAAAGAAATTTTACCCTGAATGGGTAGATTCAATTTCTCCTCCATCCAGTTTTGGGAACCCTGTATTCCCTATTTTCAATGGATCAGGCGATCCAGAACAACATTTTACGCATTACGTGTCTTGTTGCGATCCTATGATGGGAACTCCGGAGCAGCAAGAAGTAGTGAAACTCAGATGCTTCGTGCGAACCTTGCAAGGACCAGCTTTTGTTTGGTATACAAGCTTGTAATCCCGGTCAATTATCGGATGGGAGGATCTTCGCCAAAAATTCCTCCTTCAGTTCAGCTCAACTTTGCCAAAGACAACAGTTTTCGATCTTACAAACTATAAGCAAAGGGAGAATGAAAGGGTCTTTGATTTCATTGCTCGATGGAAGGGATTAACATATTCCTTGAGTTTAGCACTCCCTCACGAAGAATTGTTTCCAATATGTGTGGAAAATCTACGTGACGAATTACGCACGCCGTTAATCCCTATGAAATACACAGGAGGTTTTTTGAGACCTTACTTCAATCACTCAGTAGATTGAAGATTACCTTATACAGGCTAAGGCTAAATCTCGTGTAATTCCATCAGCTCCAGGAAGGAGAATGGGTAAAGTAAAAACTGCTACAGTTATGGTTAAACAAGCACCTGTACCTATTTCTACCTCAAAACCTTCATCTTATTGAAGGGCTCCACCTTCTGAGCGCCAACAACAAAGGCCTTTTCGTCCATATGATCAAAAAGATAAAATACGAAAACAATTTGAGGATTTGAAGAGAAAAACATACTCTTTCCGAAATGAACAAGTTCCTGGTTATTTCATTTCGACTCTGGAAAACAATTTGGTTCAATTACCAATACCCAAGAGGCCAAACAAGAAAGGAGATGAAGATCGTCCTAATTATTTCCCTTTTCATCAAATGTTGGGGCATCCCATCCAGGAGTGTTTTGTCTTCAAAGACCTCCTGCAAAAGATGGTCGACTCGGGACAGGTCACATTGAAAGGCTTCTCAGCCCAGGTAGCATGTGTCACTACTACAGTTCCAGAGGAGGAAGATGAATGGCAGGAAGTCAAAAGCAAAAATGCACAAAAGTATGATGATTGGATGGTCAGAAAGACAATCAATCGAACTCATGCTATTTTTCAAACACAATTAAGGAAAACAATTGTGTCTTCTGCCATGAATGTTGCAGCAAAACCCTCTTCGTTAGAGGGAAATTCCTCAAAGAAACGGCATGATTCAAAGAAAGAAAAAGAATCAGAAGAATATGAGTATGTGTCAAAGCCTAAATTGTCTCTAACTTTGGCGATGCCATCTACTTCAAATCCACGGGCACCGCCCCACCAAACGGCGCAGCCTAAATAGGCTAATCAGGCAGATTCTTCATCAGACGAAGAGTTAATCTTTGGTTCTGTTAATATGATTCAATTAACAGATCCATATGCCAGTCGCAGTTTTGATTTCAATGAGCCTAAATTCCCTGTATCAAACAGAGGAATCAGAGGAAGTTACAGGGGCTCAGGATACAGGGGAAGATGTGGATCTTTCAGAAGCCACTATTCCAATTCTACCCCTGCTAGAACTGTGTACATAGCAGAAACTCATGGTAGAGCCCTTCATCGAGCTCAGCAAGAACAAGAAAGTTCTTCTACCAATAGAAAATTCAGTCCTGGCACAGTTATTTTGGAAGACCGGTTGAAGGTTCCATCTTCTTCCTCTCAGCAGGTAAATGGATCTAATCGGTCTAATCTCCCAAAATCAGGAATATTTCCAACTCCTATACAAGATGCATCAACTTCTAAAGCATCTTCTTCCAAGGTACCTGCTAAACCACATATTCCTATTGGGAAACGTAGACCTCTGGATCAAAAGTATGATATATTTAAACACTTGGCCCAAGTACCAGCCAAGTTATCAATTCTGGATGCTTTGAATCTGTCAAAAGATCTTCTGGAAGCACTCATCGAGGCTTTGTCAAGTCCTCAGGAGTTTGAAACTGAAATTGCTGCAGCTGAAGTCTATCACATAGAGAATAATCCTGCAGAATGCCATGTAATAATATTCTTTACTGATGAAGATGAATATGATTTTGTTCATGGACATATTAGACCATTGTACTTGTCTGGAAAAGTCAATGGTGTGGATGTTCGAATAGTTTTCATTGACAATGGTTCAGGAGTCAACCTCATGCCCATCCGTACACTTCATTGATTGGGCCTCACGGAATCTGATTTATCTCCCTCCACCATGATGCTACAGGGGTATGATAAAAATGAACAAGAACCATTGGGTGAAGTTACACTCAGAACTCAGTTTAGAGATCTTGTATCCAATTCAGATTTCATGGTTGTTGATCAAGACTCAGCCTTCAACATTTTTCTTAGAAGACCCTGGTTACATCAACATGCGGCTATCCCTTCTTCATACCATCAATGTCTCAAATATTGTTTCAATGGTCAATTTGGGACGTTGTATGGTGATAAGGTCATGTTCAAGACATGTGAGTCTCAATACATTAAGGCAGAATTCTATCACATGAAGCAAAGGGAGAAATCCATAACAAAGGATATTACCAAAGTTAATGCTCCATATGGTTTGGAAAAAACTCCAGTAAATCCATTTACACATGTGAGTACAGATTATGTGTTGCCTATCAGTCAAATTGACAAGATAGACCCAAATAAAAATACTCTTATGGAAAGATTCATAATTTCAATTACGGAAATCGAGCCAGACAACATGGGAGAAATTGGTAATCTACCAAGCAGTGATGAAAGCACAAATGGTGACGTCTTCATTTCATCTGCTGAAATCCAACAAGTCTATGCTTCTCCAATTAGGCCAGAAGAAGTTATAGCAACATCAAAGGTGAACAATTATGTTGATTCTCAATCCATCATTTCCTCTTTATTACCCAAAGAATACCCTTCATCATCAATCGGGTTGGAAATGGAAGCTTCTTCTTCAAAATGTGAAAATTTTGGCATCTCTTCTGATCATGAAAATTCTGCTTTGTCATCTACTATGAAAGTAGAAATGGAAGAAATAACACATGATGAAGAAGAAGAGGAAGATCTCAGAGATGCTCCTCCAGCATTTGAGGAGGGTATCTCTACCACTGTGGATGAACTCAGAGAAATAAATCTGGGTAAAAAGGAAGATCCACGCCCCACTTTAATCAGTGTGTCCATGACCCTTGAAGAGCAAGAGATGTATATTTCTTTTCTAAAGCAAAATAGAGATATTTTTGCTTGGAACTATACAGAAATGCTCGGGCTTGATCCTGATGTTGCTACTCATCATTTGGGTTTACCAGAAGAACATCGGGGATTTAAGCAAGCCGCGAGAAGAACACACCCAACTTATGCTTATAAAATTAAAGCTAAAGTGGATAAGCTTATCAAAGCTAACTTTGTCAGAGAATTTCAGTATCCCAAGTGGTTGGCTAATATTTTCCCTGTAAAGAAGAATAACGGACAAATTAGAGTTTGCATCGATTTCAGAGATCTTAATCGGAATTTTCCTAAGGATGATTTCCCAGTTCCGATTACAGAACTTCTAATTGATACAATAGTTGGCTATGAAGCACTTTCCTTCATGGATGGATATTCTGGATATAATCAGATTCGAATGTCCCCAGAATATGAGGAATTCACAGCCTTCAGAGCCCCTTAGGGTGTGTTTTGTTACTGGGTAATGCCCTTTGGCTTAAATAATGCAGGTGCAACATATCAGCGTGCCATGCATCGTATCTTCAAACCCTTCTTAGGGAAATTTGTTGAATTCTATGTAGATGATTTGGTGGTTAAATCCAAACAACGTTCTAATCACTTGGCTGATTTGGAAGTCATATTCTGCAAGCTTCGACAACATAATTTGAAGATGAACCCCTTAAAATGTGCTTTTGGGGTAACCTCAGGAAAATTTATCAGCTTTTTTGTACACCATTTTGGTATTGAAGTCGATCCTGAGAAGACCAAGTCAATCCTTGGTATGTCACCTCCTCAAAATTTGAAAGAATTAAGAGGACTTCAAGGACACTTAGCCTATATTAGGCGTTTCATCGCCAATTTGGCAGGCAAAAGTTTACCCTTTACCAAATTGATGAAGAAGGGAGTCACCTACCAGTGGACTAAAGAATGTCAATAAGCATTCGATATTCTCAAGAAATACCTCTTGAGTCCACTGGTACTCATGCCACCTGTATAAGGAAGACCACTTATCCTCTACGTGACAGCTCTAGAGCGATCATTGGGTGTCTTTCTTACTCAAAAGAATGATGTTGGGAATGAAAACAGCCTCTACTATCTCAGTCGAACTATGCTTGAAGCAGAAACCTGATATTCAAGTATTGAGAAGTGTTGCCTGACATTAATCTTTGCAGTTCAGAAGTTGAGACATTACCTGCAACATCATGAGGTCCAATTGGTATCTCGCAATAACCCACTCAAATTCATCCTTAGTCATCCAATGCTTACAGGACATCTAGCAAGGTGGGTAGTTATTTTACAGCAATTCGACATTCAGTATGTGTCTCAAAAGGTGATAAAGGGCCAAGCTCTGGCTGATTTCCTGGCTGAACACCCTTCAGTGGAAGACACATCTTCAAATATTGAACTCCTTGATGAGGAAGTCTTCTCTATTCAAGAAAGTCCTCAAGCATGGGAAATGTATTTTGATGGTGCTTCCAGAAGTCCAACAGGGAAGAAAATGGAAAATCCTAAATTCAACAAAGTTGGCTTAGGAATTGTACTCATTTCTCCAGAAAAGGCAGTGTTACCTTATTCCTTCTTATTGTGGGAAGGTGGTACCAATAATGAAGCAGAATACCAAGCTCTCATCGTAGGTTTGGAATTAGCACTTCAAGCACAAGTGAATCACTTAAAGGTGAAAGGTGATTCAGACCTGGTAATCAAACAAGTCAATGGGGATTATTCCATCAGAAAAGAAGAATTAATCCCTTTGTATGATTACATCAGAGAGTTAATGGTGGAATTCCCTTCAGAACCGACATTTTCTTATGTCCCAAGATCACAAAATGCTCAAGCTGATGCACTGGCTAATATAGCCATAGCTCTGGTAGATCTAAATCAGGACGAGACAACAATCAGTATTGCCCACCGTCGTGCAATTTCACCTTATGTTCGAATCAGAATAGAGGAAATTAATGAAATTAGTCCCATTCCTGAACCGTATGGTCATACTACAGGATGGAGGTCACCTATCAGGGAATACCTTCAAAATGGAACATTTCTACCTGATAGTGCCGAGAAAGAACAAATCCGGCGACGTGTGGTCAATTTTACTCTTTATGATAGCTCAGATCACCTAGACAAAATTCTCTACAAACGTGGTTTTGATGGAGTTCTCTTTAGATGCATTGATGGTGAAGAGACAATGGTTGTCATGAAAGAAGTGCACGCAGGAGTCTATAGTGCCCACCAGTCTGGACATAGACTATCTGATCAGGTTCGAAGGCTTGGATACTTTTGGCCTTCAATGATACAAGATTGTGTCGATTTCACAAAGAAGTTTCATTCATGACAAATACATGCCAACTTCATTCATCAGCCTCACTGAGTTGCTTCATACAGTTAAATACTCATGGCTATTTTCCACATGGGGAATGGATGTGGTGGGACCTTACCCTTCGGCTACGGCTAAGCAGTTTAAGTATATTCTTACTGCTACTGACTTCTTTTCCAAATGGGCAGAGGAAATACCTCTCAAGGAAGTCAGTTCTAAATGCATTGTTAGCTTCATCAAGTCTAACATCATTACCAGATTTGGTGTCCCTCATACCATATTGACGGACAATGGCACCAATTTCTGTTCATCTGAGATGAAGAAGTTGTATCATGAATACAACATCAAATCCAACCATTCATCTCGATATCATGCAGCGGCCAATGGCCAGATAGAATCCTTTAATAAGACTCTTTCAAATATACTGCAAAAGATGGTGGATAAAGATAAGAGGTCATGGCCTGATAAACTCTTTCATGCTTTATGGGCTTATCGGACTACCACCCACACTGCAACTCGGTCAACTCCATATTCATTGGTATATGGAACGGAAGCCGTCTTTCCCATTGAAGTTCAACTACCCTCGCTCAGAGTTGCCATTTGTGATCAATCATCTATAGATGAACATCTCAAAAGTGATTGAATGAATTGGAACGGTTATATGAGAAAAGATTGTGCACTTTGCACCACTTGGAAGTCTATCAGAATCGAATAGCACGAGCTTTTAACAAAAAAGTTTGTCTTCGTTCATTCACTCAGGGAGAATTGGTATTAGTTCTCAGAACTCTAATGATACTAGGAAAGAAACCTCCCAAGATTGAGCCAAAATGGGAAGGACCTTATTCAATACATAGGGTCTACTCCAATGAAGCTTATTCATTAATCTCAATGGATGGAGAACTCATCACTACTCCAACCAATGCCAGATTTTTGAAGAAGTATTTTGTATAAACTGCAAAGTCCCTACTTTGTCCCTGCAACATGACACTAAACTGTGTGGCACCAGTTCTTCCTTGCTATATGACGTTAAACTATACAGAAATGGTCTAGTATGACCTTAAACTCCTCCTTGGTCCAGTATGACCTTAAACTATTCACCACTTTGTCCCCGAAACATGACACTAAACTGTGCGGCACCAGTTAGTCCTTGCTATATGACGTTAAACTATACATCAATGGTCCAGTATGACCTTAAACTCTTCTTTGGTCTAGTATGACCTTAAACTATTCACCACTTTGTCCCCGCAACATGACACTAAACTGTGCGGCACCAATTCGTCCTACATGACATTAAACTGTACTTTTTCCCCGCAACATGACACTAAACTGTGCGGAACCAGTTCATCCTTGCTATATGACGTTAAACTATACAGCAATGGTCCAATAATATGAACCTAAACTATTTTCACATACGTCCAACATGACGTTAAACTATGTCACCTTCATCGTCCTAGCTACATGACACTAAACTGTACAAAAGTCCTTAAATTCGTCCTACATGACATTAAACTGTACTTTGTCCCTACAACATGACACAACTATGCGGCACTAGTTCTTCCTTGCTATATGATGTTAAACTATACATTAATGGTCCAGTATGACCTTAAACTCCTCCTTGGTCCAGTATGACCTTAAACTATTCCCCACTTTGTCCCTGCAACATGACACTAAACTGTGCGGCACCATTTCGTCCTTGCTATATGACGTTAAACTATACCAAAATGGTCCAGTATAACCTTAAACTCCTCCTTGGTCCAGTATGACCTTAAACTATTCACCACTTTTTCCCTGCAACATGACACTAAACTGTGCGGCACTAGTTCGTCCTTGCTATATGACGTTAAACTATACAGAAATGGTCCAGTATGACCTTAAACTGCAACCTTGTCCCACATGACATTAAACTATGAAAAACGTTCCCTAAATGGTCCAGTATGACCTTAAACTGCAACTAGGTCCTGTACGACCTTAAACTGCATCTTCAACGGTCCATGCATATGACCCTAAACTGTTTGCAAGTCCCTTACATCCAGCAATACGTTAAATTGTGACGTCCTAACTACATGGTGCTAAACTGTATAAAAGTACCTTACGTCCGGAAAGACGTTAAACTACATAAGCATCAAAGGTCCTGTATGACCTTAAACTACACCATCCACGGTCTATGCATATGACCTTAAACTATTTGCACTTTCGTCCAACATGACGCTAAACTGTATCGTCCCTTTTTCGTCCAACATGACGTTAAAATGTGGAAAAAATCCCCAATGCGTCCAACATGACGTTAAAATGGTGCACTCTTTTGTCCTCACTGCATGACATTAAACTGCACAGTCCCCCCCCTTTTGTCCAACATGACGTTAAACTCTATTTTCCCCATCGTCCTAACTACATGAATCTAAAATATACAGAAAGTTCGTGATACGTCCTACATGACATTAAACTGTACTTTGTCCCTGCTACATGACACTAAACTGTGCAGCACCAATAGTCCTAACTGCAAGACTTTAAAGTGCATAGTCCCTTCATACGTCCTACATGACGTTAAACTGTGTATCGTTAAGGTTGTTGCTACCTCTTGTTTCTCACACCGAGTATGACTCACGTGAGCTTAGATCAAATCTCAAGCATAACACTCTCTATGGGACGCTAACCATGTGTAAGTCCCAACAACATTTTTTCGAGGTCGTTTTCCCCAAGAACAACTTGATCATTAATTCATTCTTTAATTGAACTACACGGACTTTGATCCTTGCCTTCTAGGATGGGTATGTAGGCAACCTCCCAAGGTTCAAGCCCAAAACCAATATCTTCACATTAGTTCACCTCCATCTCATACGATGTTGATTCGTGAAACCGCCCCTAGAATCAATATATTTACATTGGTTCACATTCGTCCTTGTTATACGACGTTAAACTATACAACACTTTTTTCCAATATGACAATAAACTACAATATTATTTGATACCCTCACCTGAGAGGGAACCATTATTTACATTGATTTTTGAATCATGTTTCATCTCAAAGACTACATGCATACATGGAAACGCCCAAACCTTTTATCTTGGGTTAAACCATCATTGTACTAAAGTCCCCTTTCACCCTTCATATGTACGAACCAAATTTGTAAAAAGGGTATTTTTAGAACTATGTGGGCTTGATTCCCATCCTTATGGGATATGTAGGAATGTTCGAGTGTCCCTCGAATTCAGTCCCAAGTCTTTGGGCCTAACCCCAAATTCCACTTTCAGTCCCTTGGCTGAAAAGTCCCCATGAAAACACACACTGTGTATTTCTTACAATCGTCCAAGCTCTATGACCCTAAACTAAGATCTCTAATCCTTTTGTCCCACACGATGTTAAACTATAGTTTAATAACTACGTATGGCTTGATTCTCATCCTTATGGGATACGTAGTGAAGTCCAACATTTCAATTCAGGACCCAGCCACAACATGATTATGGTTAACATTGATCTATGTATCTCTGTACACATTGAACCATACCCATATTTATGTGTTATAATCCTAACCTTAAATATTTTCAGATCCTCATAACCCTTTTCATGACTTCTAGTCACAAAAATGTCAAACTTCTGAGAGTTCTTTTTTCTGACTATGCAGCATGTGCCCATAGGCGGCCTTGCATAAACAGTCTACATAACAGACTTGTTATCCAAAAGATACTATTATTTGAATATGCAGCCAATGCCCTTAGGTGGCCCTGCATAATTCAACCCCCTAACGGGTTTTTCGGATAGTGGTAACTTCATTCTTTGGAAGAATGCCTCTTTTTCCCTTATTTGTCTTAAATGACAGTATGTAGGGATCCGCAAAAATAGCCATCCTTAACATATTTGTCCCATATCCTTTTTCATGATCTGAAAGTATTCAAGTCTATGGTTTATATTCTCCTTCCCTACATTTGGGTCAGACCTTCGTAGGAGTGATATTCATCTAGTTCTTCGATAATTTTTTTTTGGAAATATTTTCTCCATATTCAAGTACCTCTTTCCATACAGAAAACTCTATACTTTGGAATATTTGAATCTCCATAAACTTTCACTGGATTTTAGCACTAGGAAAGTAAACTTCTGAGAGTTCTTTTGCCTGACTATGTAGCACGTGTCCATAGGTGGCCTTGCATAAACAGTCTACATAACAGACTTGTTAGCCAAAAGATATTATTTTATTTAACTATGTAGCCAATGCCCTTAGGTGGCCCTGCATAATTCAACCCCCTAACGGTTTTGTTAAATAATGGTAACTTCATTCTTGGAAACTACTTCTTCTAATGCCTTTTGGCTATCTTTCATATCATTCCTCATATTCAAATATTCTTAAATCATAGCTTACATATTTTTCCTCATACTTGAGTATGGTAATATGTTTTTAGATGAATTTTCAAGGAATTGAGTCAATTCTAATCCATTTCGGTCAAAGCTATTTCGACCTTAAACATTAGCCTTCTTATGCCCGACGTGCATGACTTTAAACTGCCCACAAAAGACAAGGGAACTCTGAATAAAAGTCAAGTTCCCAGCTCACTAAACATACATTTTTGTATGATTTAGGTAACATTGAGCAATTAAAAGGTTCGAAGTTTGAAGGGTTATTTACATTAATCCTAGTAAAAATAAAACTATGCTTACTAGGCCCATTGTCTTAGGTAAAATATAAAGCATGTAGCAAAAGAGAATGCAGGTATAAATGAGTGAAGGTGAAAGTGTTTTTCATTGATACATAAGAGTTAGAAGGATATCCACAGACTGGAGTCTCTTCTATTTTTCAAGAATTACAAGAGGCTTTCAACATAACTATTCATTTGATTTACAGCACCCTGAGCTTCATCAGCAATCACTTGGAATTCATTCATTCAACTGGATATAATAAGAGATGCAGTGATACCAACTCTTCTTGGAACAATTGTAAAAGGATGTTCTTGAGTGCGGTTTGAGAAAATTTTCTGCTGATCAAACAGTGACTCTGTTTCTATCCAAGAGACTTGGAAGATGGATACATGGATTTGAGAATGGAGTATTGGAAGTAAAGAGCCATTTGGAGAGAGTACACTTTTTAGATATTGCTCTAATGCCATGTTTGTCTTCTCTCCACCAACTGACAGCGGAAAACATTTCAGCCCATGGGTTTTCCATTTTCATATCTGCAAGGAAATGACATGGAGGAAGAATTTGAAAGTTCACACCATTGTTGTAGCTCTTAATGCACAGCATAACCAAAATGAAGGAGTAGCAGTGCAGCTGCATTTCAGGTGTATAGTTATTTGCATCTGGAACATTGACTCCTTGCAGATGACCATGACCATATAGAGGCAGGTAGATGCTCTGTGGGAAATTAAGATGATATTTCTTCAAGTACTTAGCCAAATCTGGGAGAGTGTTGTCGCAGATATCATAGTAATCATGGCCAATGATGTTCATCATGTCATCAATCCACTTTCTAGCCAGTTCATCAGACGTTTTAATTCCCTTAGGATCCATTGAATCTGCACAAAAGTTGAATAAATTAAACTCTTAAATGGGTTTATTTTTCATAAAATTTGTGAAAGAATTTGAAAAAAATGGCTAAGGAATTAAGGCGTGCAAGTCTAAACATGACGCACAAGTGTTCATGTGCCGCGCTAGTTTTTGACGCGCAAGTATAAACCGCACAAGTACAAATACCTATACAGTAGCACGACATCAAGGAAAACACTGGAAAATAGAGCAACCTGCATGTCTAAGGTGACCTGCGTGGAGAGAGCTCGAAGGTATAAAGTCAAAAAATCCAGATGCTTGTACGGAAGTGAGGCCCTCTATTTATAGACGCGGTCGGGACCCTGCGCGTCGTACCCTGCACGATCAAGGGTTGTATCCCTGCGCGATGCACACTTGCACACCGCCCTCTGCGACATCAAGACTTGCGCGCCACCTTTCCTTTGGTTTTCTTCTTTTCCTCAGAGTCAAATCCTCATTTCTTTCAGATCCAACTCTGAGTGGGGACTTTTGTTTACGCTGCTTTTTCGTCATAGAGTCTAAAGAAATGTAAAGGGAAATGACTTAGCACAAATTGATTCATCCTTTGAAGAAAATATCAAAAATCGACAAAGGCTAGAACAAGGGATCAAAAGCACCCGTGTCGCGCAAGTTCTATCACTATCGCGCAAGTCCACTTGCGCGACGCATTATGGTCGCACAAGTGACTTGCGCGACCTAAGTGATAACCGCCCGGTAACTGCCCGGGGTCTTCTCCTGCCTATAAATAGACCCTGTGGGCCCCCCATTCAGGAGGATTTTTTTCCAGAAACCCATATTTGAGCACCCGGCGCCCTAGTCTCTTCTCAAAGCTTCCGGAACACTTCTAAGGTAATTTCTTACCTAGAACGGAAGATCTAAAGAGGGGGAGGAAGGATTAAGTGTTGAAACTCATCAACACTTGCGCGCCTGAGTGGCCAGCCCTTAAGGGAAAAGGGGCACCCTTGCGCGCCACCTTACTCCTTCATTAGATCTTGCGCGCCCTTCTTCTGGAAAAACCTCAAGAGGATTATAAAGGCTTTAATGAAGATTCGCTCAAGTATTACCCTGTTGGTTAACCATCGCGCAAGTACACCATGTGTTGTGCAGGCATACCTGTGCGACCAGGACTTGCGCGCCCACGCAGTACCTGCGCGCCTACTAGGACTTGCGCGCCACTATCTTTTTTGGTGCTTTTATTACCCATTTCACCCCTCTTAAGCCATTAAACCTTTCCTATTCAAGATTCAGTCTTCAAGACACTCTTCAAATCCATTTTATGGCATGATTTCTTGATTTTACTTCCTTATCTGAAAGGAATTTTGTGGAATATCTCTCAAAAACCTAGTGATTTACACATCTTTATGTCACTAAAGATTGAGATTTCATTCATTCAACCTCATCCTTTAAGATGAGAGAATCCTTAACCTGGGTCTCCTTTTTAGGAATAATTCCTAGTCATAAGTCCTAAAATATGGGAATCCTCTTTAGGAGTAAGCCCCAAGTCCCTTAATTTTCGGGCATCCTCTTAGGAGTAAGCCCCAAATCCCCTAACCTGGGCTTCCTTTTTCAAGAGTAAGCCCCAGTCTCAAGATTGGGCATCTTCCTTAGGAGTAAGCCCCAATTCTTAAAATTCCCAAATCTGGGCATTCTCCTTAAAAGTAAGCCCCAAACCTTAATCCTTAACCTGGGCCTCCTTTTCAGGAGTAAGCCCCAGTCTCAAACCTGGGCCTCCTTTTCAGGAATAAACCCCAGTCATAATCCTCTTAACCAGTCCTAATTTACCTTTGATATGGGATTCCTTTTCAGGATTAAAACCCAATAATAATTCTTCTCCTAATTTGGGCCTCCTTTTCAGGAGTAAGCCCCAAGTTAGAGTATTCAAAATCTCCATGAAGCACATATACCTTTATGGACCCTGTTCCTGGATTTCTTCTCTAAAGTAAATCCTAAACCTTCATTTATCTGGGCAGTCATATATACATAAGCCCCACATTATTTCTTATGATTGCATATTTCATGGCACAATTGTCTAATTTTTACCAATACCTCTTGTTTCTTACACCGAGCATGACTCACGTAAGCTTAGAGTGTAAAAGTAATTGTGACATCCTTCTTTGAGCCATCAATCATAAACATCATACTCCCTTACTCGAACTACGTGGGTTCTGATTCCTTTTCTAAACAAAGGATACGTAGGTATCCCATCTACAGGTTCGATCCCAACTCTAAAATAATCCATGTCCTTCTGAATGACAATAAACTTCAAGTGCCCCAGTAAGTGGCTTTAAAACCAGCATGGTCATCATAATGACCAAGAAACTTCTGTATAAATGTGTCGAAGGGTACCATTGACCAAGAATCTCTAATAAATACAGATGATTCTCTATCGATGAAGAACCTCGAATACATACAAAAGATTCTCTAAATTTCCTACATATTTAATCATTGATTGTCAGATCTGAAGGAAATCTCATTTTATACTTGGTAATGTAATAAGGATTCACGAACATAACTTAAATCTATAAAGAGAGTCCCAGAGTAGACAATAATTCCCCTCAAAAAGGTGTGATGAGTCCGACCTCCCATCCTCTCTACCAATGAAAATTCTTAAGCCTCATCAGTCCACAAACTAATGAGCACCTACCTTTGGAAAGTAGGTCCGAATGGATGTGGAATCATTGGATGTTTCCATTTCTACGAACAAACCCGTTAGAAACCGATCGGAACGTTTGAACCTCCCATCAAGGCGGTTATCCCCGGATTCCAAGGGAAACAAAGGGGAAAATTATGGAAGCACTAGGTGGAATCACGTTTCAATATTAAGATGAGTATTCAATTTTTTTATTGTATTTTTTTTTTTGCAATTTTGCCATGGTAATTGAAATTGCACTCAAAAGAGTCAACCCCTGTAGTGAGACTTTACCGATGACTCTCAGGATTAAAGACCTTAGGGCACCAAGTGAATCCCACATACTTGGGCATCATCTCGAGTTAACTCAGTCAAAAACAAATTCAAATTACCAAAAATAGAGATAAAATTACTAACTCTGGGCCAGACAACTATGGAGTCACGATCCCCAAGTGTCGAAATCCACACATTAGGTCATTTCATTGCTCTACACGTAAATTTATTATTATTATTTTTATTGAATACTCATATTAAAACTAAAATGATCACCAAACCTAGGCTATTTATTTGGGGGACCCCATGAACTCAAACTAATACCCCACTATCCAAAGGACGTGCATTGTGATATTTTTTTTATTTGGATGAAAATATAAACGATGAAATATTACATTGGACAGCCACACTTTCCAAAATCTATGCCCATGAAATTATACATGGATTAAAATCAGAATTAGGGCATGCTAAATTATTTGATATTCAGTTTCAAAGTGTGCAATGTGTTTTACCATGTTCAAAGTTAAGGGAATTTTTCCTTCCATTTACACAAAAAAAATTCAAATCATTCATTTTTTTGACACAAAAGCATTTTTTATTTTATCTCCCCCCCCAACTTAAAATAACATTGTCCCCAGTGTTTAAAGAAAAGAAAATTTAGAAGGGGGTAGAGGTAGAGAATGAAAGTTTAAAAAGGAAATTGAAAATGAGGACCATGGAATGAAGTCACCTGGTGGTTGAAGTTGAGATTCTTGTTGCTCCCTTTTAATCCTTTGATATCCATGTCACTTGTAGAGTTCCCTAGTAGAAAAAGGAAAAACAAAAAAAACAAAACAAAACAATATATATTTATATATTTATATAATAAATAAAGTAAAATATAAGTATATATATAAAATTATAGAATAAGGAAGCACAAAAAGTCGTAGGTCAGTGGTAAGTGCGCGCCCCTATCTCCCTTCGGTCCTGGGTTCGAATCCCCTCGGCTTCGCCGGTTGTGACGAGGTTTGACATACGACCCATGATGTGTCCCTTTTTATTATTATTATTATTTTTTTATTTTTTTATTTTTTTTATTTTAACCTACAAACACATTAAAATAAAACAAACTAATGATACATTGTCTTCTTTTTCAATTTTTGGGTAAGGCATTACTCAAGGATCACACCACATGACACGGATGAATATGGTGCTCCCCTTTCATACCCATCCATACTCATAATATAAGAACAGGTCAACAGTCTATTTTTTTAAATATAAAAATGATTAATTAATCCTATTTGAAATATAAAGTTGAATAAACCAACAAAATGATAGGAAACTTGAAAACCATGGGTTTCCTCCCATGCAGCGCTTTGTTTAATGTTGTTAGCCCGACATGGATCCTAAATCTATCAATTTTTTCCTGGTTCATAGATTGGCTCAATTAACTCAAACTCTATTTCCTGTTTATTTAATGATTCAATGAATGGTTTTAAACTTTGACCATTGACCTTGAAAATGTAACCACTTATGGGATCTTGAATCTCTACTACCCCATGGGGGTACACATGATTCACTATGAAAGGACCTGACCATCTAGACCTTAACTTTCTCGAGTGTAAATGAAGTTTTTAACTATACAAGAGCACAAGTTTTCCTGGTTCAAAATGTTTGACCTTGATATTCCTAGATTTGTAGGCTTGAACTATAGCTTTATTGATCCTTGAATTTTCATAAGCCTCCATCCTTAGTTCCTCTAGTTTATTGAGATCTAATTTCCTTTTTGTTTCGGCCAATGAGAGGTTATAATCCATTTTCTTAATTGCCAAAAAGGCCTTATGTTCAATCTCTACTGGAAAATGGCATGCTTTACCATAAACTAACCTATATGGGTACATTCATAAAATGGTTTTATATGCGGTTCGATAGGCCCAAAGAGCATCCAAGAGTTTCTCGGACCAATCTTTCCTAGAAGGATTGACAGTTTTTTCAAGAATATTCTTAATCTCCCTATTTTCTAACTCAGCTTGACCATTGGTTTGAGGATAGTACGCAGTGGAAACTTTATGAGAAATCCCATACTTAGACATGAGTGAAGAGAATGGATGATTTCAAAAATGAGTTTCATGATCACTAATGATAGCTCTAGGAATTCCAAATCTAGAGAAGATGTTTTCTTTTATAAATCTAATCACAGTTTTATGATCATTAGATTTTGTGGAAATGGCCTCAACCCATTTTGAGACATAATCAATCACTAAGAGAATGTAAAGATATCCCCTAGAGTTTGGGAAGGGACCCATGAAATCAATTCCCCAACAGTCAAAGATATCAACCACTAAGATGGGAGTGAGTGGAATTTGATTCCTTTTTGTGATGGACCCTACTTTTTTACACCTAGGACAGCTTTGACAAAATGTATATGAGTCCCTTGAGAGGGTGGGCCGAAAAATACCACATTGAAGAATCTTAGCATGAGTTTTCTTAGAGGAAAAGTGACCTCCACATGCCTCACTCTGACAGAATTTAAGTATGGACTCTTGTTTAGATTCTGGGACACACCTCCTAATGACTTGGTCAGGGCAGAACTTATAGAGGTATGGATCATCAAACACATAGTTTCTAACATCAGAAAGGAATTTCCTTCGATCTTGAGTCCCTAAAAATTTTGGGATGACTCTTGTAACTAAGAAGTTGCCTATGTCAGCATACCAAGGGCAGTCACTCACAGAGTATAGGTGTTCATCAGGAAATGAATCGGTCACATAAAGGTGATTTGAGTTATCTTTGATTTCCATCTAAGAGTGGTGATCAGCTACAAAATTTTTAATTCCCTTTTTATCCTTGATTGTGAGGTCAAATTCTTGTAAGAGAAGGACCCACCTAATCAGTCTAGCCTTAGCATCTTGTTTTTGGAAGAGGTATTTTAGTGCAGAATGATCAGTGAACACAATGATTGGGGATCCTAAGAGGTAGGACCTAAACTTCTCTAAATTAATCACAATAGCAAGTAACTTCTTTTAAGTAGTGGTTTAGTTTATTTGGGCATCATTTAAGTATTTTCTTGCATAAGAAATTACATAAGGAGTTTTATCACAATGTTTTCCTAATATAGATCCTACAAAAAAGTCACTGGCATCACACATAAGTTCAAAAGGAAGGTTCCAATTTGGAGATTTCATAATGGGAGGAGAGGTGAGAGAGGATTTGAGGGTTGAGAATAAACCCTCACAGCTTTCTGTCCAAACAAATGGAGCATCCTTTACTAGGAGAGCACAAAGGGGACGGGATATTGAACTAAAGTACTTGATGAATCTTCTATAGAAACCAGCATTTCCTAAGAAAGACCTCACTTCCTTGATAGTTTAGGGTGATGGAAGGTGAAGAATGATTTCAAACTTGGCTTTATCAACTTCAATCCCCTTACCTGAGACCAGATGGCCTAAAACTAGTCCCTCTTTAACCATGAAATGGCATTTATTCTAGTTTAGGACCATATTCTTTTCTTCAAATCTTGACAAGACTCTCTCCACATTCTGAATACATCCCTCAAATGTATCCCCAAACATAGAGAAGTCATCCATGAAGACCTCTAGAAAATCCCCTACCATGTCTGCAGGGGCATTGCATAACCTGAAGGGCATGAGTTTGAAAGAAAAGGTGTCGAATGTACATGTGAATTTAGTCTTCCCTTGATCCTCTAGGGATACCTCAATTTAATTATACCCCGAGTACCCATCTATGAAATAGTAGAAGGCATGACTTGCCACTCTCTCAAGGACTTGTTCAATGAATGATAAGGGGAAATGGTCCTTCTTGTTGAATGAGTTTAGCTTCATATAGTCAATGCAGACCCTCCATCCACTACTCACCCTTGTTGGAAGAATCTTTCCATCCTCATTGGTTATCACTGTGATTCCAGCCTTTTTTGGAACCACTTGGATTGGGCTCACCCATTCACTCTCATCTATGGGATATATGATACCAAATTTTAGTAATTTCAAGAGTTCTTTCCTTACTACCTCCATGATATTAGAATTTAGTCGTCATTGAGGTTAACGACATGGCTTTGAATCAGATTCCAGAACAATCCTATGAGTCCCAATAAGTGGGCTAATCCCAAGAATATTAGATAGGGTCCAACCAATGGATTTCTTATGTTTCCTAAGGACATATAGAATCATCCTCTCATGATTGGCTTCAAGAGAAGAAGAAATAACAATAGTATGTATTTGATTGTCCCCTAGGAAAGCATACTTGAGTGCAGCGGGAAGTTCCTTCAATTCAAGATTCGTCTGGTTCAAAATTTCAGCAGAAGATTGGGACATTAGATCAAGATCAATTTTATTTCCTAAAGTTTTAGATAGGATTGATTCCCCACATGTAGAAGTTTCAGCTACTAGATTGGCCTGATCATATTTAGGGAAGGAAGTTGGATTGGTCTCCATGAAAGTGGTTTCCTAAAAGGTTTCACTGATTGTTGGACCTAAGACTTCATCATAAGAGAAATTTGAAAATGATTCAATCCAAGGAGATAAACTTCCTTCATATGAACAAAGTAAATCAATCTCATCCTGACTTAAATATTCATCAAATATTCCTTGATGTTCTATGGATTCATTATCAATGCTTCCTATCATGTTTACTTCATGAATATCCTCGTCATCCCCTATTTGTGAGCTTTCAATATAGATGTTCAAGTCTAGACTCATGTTTCCAAAGGTGATGGTCATGTTCCCATTTTGGACTCGGATAACAGAGTTGATTGTTGCAAGGAAGGGACGACCAAGGATGATTGGGGTTTGTTCCTTATTTCCTAAGTGTGGATGGTTGTCAAGGACAATGAAGTTATCATGGTAGATGAAGATTTCAACCTTTACCAGAACGTCCTTTAAAATTCCCTTTGGAACCCTAATGCTACGATCAGCAAGTTGAAGTGTGACAGATGTGGGTTGGAGTTCTTCAAGGCCTAACTGGAAGTACATAGGATAGGGAATGAGATTGACACTAGCACCTAGGTCACACAAGGCCTTGACAACTTTTCTCTCTCCTAGTTCAACATTGATGTAAGGGCAACCCAGGTCTTTCAACTTAGGAGGAATGGTCCCTTGAATGGTGGTACTCACATTAGCAGCCAAAATGACTTGGTTTTTATGTGAAAATTTTCTTTTAAAAGTGCACAAGTCCTTAAGGTACTTTGAGTAGGAAGGTATGGTTTGGATGGCATCGAGAAGGGGAATGTTCAACTTTACTTGTGATAAGATTTACCTCAATGTTTCACTCAATTAAGGCATGGTTTTTCCCCTCATGTGTTGAGGAAATGGTGCAGGTTATGGGGTTGTTTGTTGAAGAGTTGTTTCTTTGACAATGTTTTCGTGTTTTTCAGTTTGATCATTTGGTTCATTTGAATTTTCATCCAAGTTTGAATCTTTAGGTGGGTTCTAAATTAGTTTTTCAGGTTTCTCAATTGATTTCCCAATTCTTAAAATAGTCACAGCCTTTATTTGTTCATGAGTTGTTTGAGTACAACTTGACTCTCCCCTTGAAGTTGAGGATGGAACCGCCTGAGTAGGCATGCGTGCCTTTCCAGTTTTGATGGTTTGAAGTTCTTGTTTAAGGGAAGATACTTCTGAGTTCATCCTTTCCATTTGTTTGCACAGTTGTTCTAGTAGGCTTTGTGGAACAGTTTGGGTTGGTTCTTGAGAAGATTGGTTTATCCCAGGGGGATATTTTGGAGGTGGGATGGTTTGTTGAAAATGGACCGGTGGCTATTTTTATTGGATAGGTTGGGTTTGGAACTAGTTATGGGTTTGGTAGTTCTGATGGGGGTATGGATTTTGTCCTTGTGGTTGGATAGGTTTTTGGTTATCTTTCCAGCGGAAGCCTGGGTGGTCATTATACCTTGGGTTGAAGTTATTTTGGTATTGAGGCTTTTGAAAGTTCAAAGTATTTACTTCCATTGGGGGTCCTCCTAAAATAACATCCTTGATGGATTTAATTGTTGGGAATTTGTCTGTATTATGGTCATGTCTGTCACAAATTGTGCAAATAGGGTCAACAGTTTGGATTTCATAGACTTTCCTAAGGTCTATCTCTTCAACCTTCCTAGAGAGTGCTGCGAGTTTAGCCCTAAGGCTTTCCTCTTCTCTAAGTGTATTAATTACAGTAGTTCTTTGTGGATTTTTATAATAAGGTGAAGTTCCCCATGTTTTTTTGTTCAGAAAGGCTTTCTAGATACTCGTAAGCATCATTTGGGTCTTTGTTTTTAAAGGTTCCATTACACATCATGTCAATGAATTGTTTGTTCCCCAGACCCAAACCTTCATAGAAAATTCTCACTTGTTCAGGAATAGAAAAACCATGGTGTGGAACCATTTTTAGAGTGTCTTTGATCCTCTCCCATGTTTCATATAATGACTCTCCCTCTTTTTCAAAAAACAAATTGGATACTCTTTTTAAGTGCAATTGTTTTGTGGTGGGGAAAGTTTTTTTTGTATAATTCTCTTTGTAGTTGTTCCCAAGAGTTGATGGATGATGGTCTCAAATTGTTTATCCAATTTTTATCTCGATACTTTAAAGAAAAATTAAATATCCTCATCTTAGCTGATTCTAGTTGATGTGGGGGGCACATGGTTTCTACAATGTCATTGAACTCCTTAATGTGAAGGTAGGGCATCTTGGACTCCATTCCATGGAATGTGGGAAGATGGTTTAGGACATGGGTTTTAAAGATGTAGTTGGAATATCCTAGGGAGTTATATCTAATGAATGAGGGTTCATTGGTCTAGGAAGGTGTGAGGTAGTCATTCATGGTTTGATCAACTGCATTCCCCAAGTTTGGGGATACCTCATTTGGGTTTCCATTTGGTTTCCACACGGGTTTATGAGTTGGTTTCTTTGAAGACCTTCCATTGAAATGGGATCAATTTTGGACTTTGGAGTATTATAAATATTAGGATCTAATGGAAATATTTCCCTTGGTGTACTTGACTCCCCAACCCCAGGACTATCCACCCTAACTAAACAGTTTGATTGATCGCGGGTGTAGGCGGACATGCGCTAAAAGAAAAAAAACGAGAAAGGGACAAGATAAGAGAATTTGGATAAGAAAATAATAAATGGGGGAGAATAGAATGGGTGTTTAGATTACTTACTTTGGTCCCCAGAAATGGTGCCAAAATTTTATTCTTGCTCAAATTTACCCAAGAGATGAATGTAGAATGGTCCTTGTAGTTTAGCTTGGGTTATCGAATCCTCAGAGACCTAAGAAGTAACCTACAGACACGTACATTCTATGAATTGTTTTTGGCTATGAAGTGGCCAACTTGGGTTTATTTAAGATGGTTTTAAATTAACTCTAATATACTTAAGTGAATTCAATTTAAAAGAGTGAGTTGATCCTAGGTTATCACTTGGGGTGGATTGGACGTATTTCCTTTTCAATGATTTCAATTTCTTATATTTGAGATGGGTTCATTTAAGAAGATAAAACAACATCATCACTTACTGGTTTAATGCCTACACCCTTTAATACTAATCACCTATACACTTTAAGGATCAATGTTTTGAGCACTTCAAGGTAAAGGTTCCTATTAGCACTTGAAGTGTGTGGCCTTAAATTCAACAGGGACGATGGAGTTTAAAAATCATCAAATAAAAATCTCAATTAAAGAAGTGATTATACATTAATGGGGTGATAAATAACATCTAATCCAGCCCCTTGCTACTCCCTTGGATCAACCCATAAGTGGTTTATCCCTCCATTGATGCTATGGTTTCAATGGAAGCGGGAAGTAGACTCAAGAGGGAGGAATTGAAGAAGTAAAGAAAACAATAAAAAGAAAATGATCACTTCACCATTGTGTGAATAATTTCACAAGGTTTACTGTGAATAAATTCACACCTTGAACCAACAATATCAAAGTGATATGAAGAAAAACAGAATAATAGGAAAAGAAGATATTTTATTAAGAAACTAAAGTGAATTGAACAACTTACATGTGAAAGACAAACTTGAGACAACAAAATCGCAGCATAACATTACAATTGAACAAAGCACCAAAGATGAAAAACTAATCCACCACCACTGCCTTAAATAGGAATTTTGGAAGCCTTGGGTTGATCCTATAGTAGTAAAAATCATCCCACTTGATTATGGTAGGCCTAGGGTGGTGGAAATCTTGTGGAACTTGGACTTTTCTACACTTGACCTGAGGTGGCATCTAGCTTTCATCCACCGAACAGATGCACTTGGAAGACCTTCTAGATGGCCTAATAAGAGTGGGACATAGTAGAAGAAAATCTATATCCAGATGTCTAATAATCTCCTATAAAATTTGGGCCCATTTTAAGTTTTGGATTCCAAGATATGATCATATTGGTTGGATTTTTTTCTAGGCCACAGAATCTGGAACAGAATTTTATCTCCAAATTGGGATGCCTTAATGACCACCATGGAGGCCGAATTAACACTGGATCCTAAATAATTATTTGTTCCTCTACATTTATTCTATAATCCTACAAAGTTTGGACGTCATTGGGACTATATTTTGGGTCCCACATTCTCATCAGTGGGATGGTGTCCAATATTCCTTCTCTAGAATTGCTTCCATTCATCTCCAAATATCTCCATCATACTTTGTGAATCCTCCATTGATCCCTGAATGAAAAATGTTTATATTTAAGTGTATATATAGTTCCAAAAATATAAAATTAAAATATGGATAATTACATTCCATAAAATCAGATGAATCATTTGGTACTACAAATGATGTTCAAAAATGTACCACATAATAGTGCATTTTAAGAAGGTATTACAATCATAATGTGAAATGATGTTCAAAGTGTAAAATGCACTAAAATTGTGTTTATGAATAAAAAATAACATGAATATTATATATATTAACAATGAATATTAGCCTCATTTAGTGGCTAATCAATAATATAATTAATTAAATAAGTTAAAATTAATCTGAAATGAAATTTCATACTACTCTATCTTAGGAAATACTTTTTTCATTTTATATATGGCTCCTGGTCATCGTACACATGTACCTCAGGTAGTTGAGGTTTAGCAGGCCAACCTGATTGATCGACGTGGGGTTGATCGTGTTGAGGAGGTTGATCAGTGGCATAGGATTTTGTGTGATTTATAGCGGAAGGATTTGGGGGAGTATTAGGGTAGTGTTTCAGGTGTGTAAATAGAGATGTGGATAGAGGATCTTGAGATCACTTTCAGTTTGATCTTGGCCCCGATGGAGTACTAAGTCCCTTTGGCAGTCAGTCAGATGTGGGGAGTTGCATGTCAATGGTGGAAGATCTATCTAGGAGAGAGGAAGAAGGAATAATTTTTGTGGGATGGCTTCTAGAAGTGGTTTTAGGTGGAGTTTATTTCATCAACCATGAAGGTAGTAAAGAGGTAGGAACTTCATTCTCTTCAGTAGAGAAGCATGTCAGTGCGGGAGCTGAGAATCAAGTTCAAGGACCTTCTTTGTTTGTCCCCGTATCTTTTTCAAGATGAGGATTATTGTGCGATATTTCTTGAGGAGGCCCTCTATCCTACGATCTAGTATGCAATTACTCCTTTTATATTGTTGATGTATCTATAGGTTCAAAAGAAGGCGGAGGTGATCAAGCAGATTCACCCACTAGGAGGATTACCATGAGATGGGAACTGATAGGGATCCTTGAGGGGAAGAGTTTTCAGTGGTAGGTACCAGGATCTAGGACCTTTGAGGTTTCGACCAATAGAGATTCAACCTCTGAATACTCCTTTACAGCCTTTTGGTGATAGTGTTTTTTGTGATTTTCTTATGGTGCTTGTTCTAGTGTGTGTTTTTTTGTGAGGATCATGGCCATCACCAGAGCCAGTTCCCAGTGGTTCCCCAAGATCATTTTGGTGGAGGTTAAAATTTTCAGCATCAACCTTACCTAAATGGCCTGAAGGCCTTCATTTTTTATTCATTTTTGATAATCCTACTTTTAAAGGTTTAATGGGAACCCTTGACATTATAGGACTTGAAGGTCTTAAGGAATTAATTCATTACAGACTATAACTACTTGAAAATTTACCTCCCCAACATCTGTATCGTGATTAGCTCTCCACATTTGCATGGATGTATGGATAGTTGTCCTATGTAGAGGTGCATAGGCCTGGTACTGATGGAAAATGTCATACCCTCTCATTCTTCCAAATCTTTTAGCTCTTCTCTGGTGAATGTGCCTTTCTTAGTTTCTAGTGAGGTCATTTCAGTAGTAGGGGTGGAAGGTTGCTCTGAAGAGAGGAGATGGAGTAAGTAGATTTTGGAATCAGGATTTTCCTCATGTTTAGGGACTACAAACTGAGTGTGGCCATGGAGGTGGTCATTAGCAGAGAGGTAGATGAGCTGGGTGTGGTCAGTTTCACATAGTGGAGGCATCAGTTCCAAAGGGTCCAGATATCATCAGAGGTATGATCAGTTTTTTTAGTACTCTTTCTTTTCCTTGTTTGATTCAGGAGTTTCACACTCCTTTGTCGCACTTTCTCTATCCCATGCTCTAGGACAATACATAGAGAGTCTTCATGTTCCCTGGTATTTACTACGCTAGTTAGAGTCCATACCAGCTTGTTTGATGTGGGTCGGGGGTATAGACTGGTGATGGGGCTGCATTACTCCCATGGGGGTCTTTTCTTACTACAGATGCAGTCATTTGATGTCATCCTTGGCATCAAATATTTGTATTCCATAGTTGTTGTTATCTAATTCTTATGGAGGAGAGTCATGTTTTCATATGTGTATGTTCAGTGTGTGGTTTTCATTAGTGAGTAGAGTTTTCAGGTGGGCAGTCAATGTGTGGAGCACCTTCTTTCCTTATTGGATGAGTTGTTGATGGAATTAGTGAAAACTAGGATGGTAGAGGTTCCTAGGGTCGTTGGGGAGTTCCTAGATATTTTTTCCAAGGATTTTGTGATGCTACCCCATTGATGTGATGGTGAGTTCAGGATATACTTGGAGCCTAGTTCTTCTCCAATTTCGATGGCTCCTTATCATATGGAACCTTTTGAGTTATGGGAATTGAGGATTCAGATAGATGATATGATGAAAAAGGGTTGTATCCATCCCAGTGTTTCATTATGGGGTGCTCCATTTTTGTTCTCAAAGAAGGTGGGTGGTGGTATGAGGTTTTGTATAGAATACCAAAGGTTGAATCAGGTGACGGTTAAAAATATTTAATCTATTCCAAGGATTGAAAATCTTTTAGACCAGCTGATAGGGGAGAGTTGGTTTTATAAGATTTATCTATGGTCTGGGTATCACCATTTGAGGTTTAAAGAGGGATATATCCCAAATACTTCCTTATAATATAGGTATGGGCACTTCTAGTTTGTATTCATGTCATTAGGTGTTATGAACACATCATCCACATTCATGGGGATTATGAAATCCATGTTCTATGATTTTCTAGAACAATTATTCATTATAAACATCAACGATATCTTGATCTACTCGAAGCTAGAGGAGGATCATGTCAATCATCTCAGAACTATCTTTCAAGTTCTTTGACACCACCATCTTTATGGAAATATTTCCAAGTTTGACTTCTGGAAACGAAAGATGCATTTCCTTGGGAATGTGGTGTCTCATAAGGGTGTGATATTAGACCTATCAAAGTTCAAAGTAGTTGTTTCTTAGAAAATAACCAAGAACGATGTAGAGGTTCATAGTTTCTTTAGTCTTGAATGATATTATTAAAGTTGTGTACCTGATTTCTCTGGATTTTTATCCCCATTAATAGATTTGACTAGAAAAGACCAAGATTTTGTGAGGATTAATCAATTCCTAGAAGTTTTTTGATTACCTATAGGGTAATTTAGTTAGTTCTCTAGTGCTTCAGCTTCTAGAGGAGGGTGTGTTGTTTGAGGTGTTTTTTGATGATTCCCGTTTAGGATTAGGGTGCGTCTTGATGCAGCAGAAGGTAGTGATCTCTTATGGGTCTAGGTTGTTATGTACCCATGAGTGTAACTATTCCACCCACGATATGAAGCTATCATTGGTTGTGTTTGGGCTGAATTTGTGGGGAAATTACTTCATTGGGGAGCACTTTTTGATCTTTACAGATCATAAGAGCTTGAGGTATTTATTTTTTCAGTGTGATTTGAACTTTTGATAGTGGAGGTGGATGGAGTTTCTTTAGTATTATGATTTTGAGATCTCCTACACCTCATGAAAAGGAAATTTTGTGGTTAATTATTTGATTAGGAAGTCATGGAAGGGTGTTGTTCGAAATTCTAAGGATACTTGGAGAGTAATGAAGGATTTGGTAGCCTTTCACTTAGATTAAAGAGTGGATGGTTCTAGAGGTTGTTTGTTTCAACTGATGTTGCAATATTATCTACTGTAGCAGGTGGAGGAGTCTCAGTGGGGAGACTCAAAGGCAGAGGTGTTTCATGATCGTGTTGTCTATGGTGATGCTCTGGAGGGATGGTTAGAGGATGGTAGGAATCAGATGCTGTTTTGTGGATGGGTTTTTGTTCTGGTAGTAATTCATAATGGAGTCATTCATGAGTTTTATAACTCAACTTTGGAGGTACACCCATGAGTTTTCAAAATGTACCATGGATTGAGGGAACAGTTTTGGTGGCCTTGAATGAAATGGGAAGTGGTGGAGTTTGTGGCTTGGTGTCTGGTTTTCCAATAGGTAAAGGCTGGGCACCGTGTTCCTGGTGATTTGTTGTAGCCCTTAGATGTTTCTGAGTGTAAATGGGATGACATATCAATGGATTTTTTTTATAGGTTTACCTAGAGCTCAGGGAGGTTGTTATTATATCTAGGTGGTTGTGGATTGGTTTATGAAATCTAACCACTTCTTAAGGATCAAGGATTTGGGAACAGTGGATGCATTGGCTAAGAGATATGTGGATGAGTTGGTGCGGTTTAATGGAGTTATATGGTCCATTGTCTCGTAATAGGATGCATGTTTTACCACATGATTCTAGAGGGGATTATAGCATGATTTTGGAACTCAGTTATGGTTCAACACTGCTCTCCATCCTCAGACAAATTGGTAGATGGAGTGGACTATCTAGGCATTGGAGGATATGTTTCTAGTGTGCATCTTGGACTTTGGTGGATCTTGGTGTTGACACTCCTTAGTAAGACAAAAGGAATATGAAGAAGTCCCCCAGATATTTAAAAGTCTCAAGATGAAGCTCAAAGAAATAAAAGTCATAACAAATTGTATAAGACCTATGCAGCAGACCAACGTGGAAGACCCACGTGATAGATCTGCGCGACAAGATGCTTTCTGTACACCTACATGGAAGAGCTACATGGAAGAGCTACATAACTGACCTACACCAAAAAATTACTTTGGACCATCCCCCATCCTTGCCTATAAATAAGACCCTTGGGATCCTCATTTGATGAAAAAAAAAGTTGAAAGAACTCTTGAAGCTCCCATTGCATGGCCCTTACACCTAGATCCCTCAAATTTTCTCAGGTATCTCTCTAAAAACTTGATAGAAGAGATAATTACATGGGATAAGCACATCATGAAGTCCTTTAAAAGTTGGAATCTTTCATAGGTGTGGTTATTCTATGTTAAGAACTTTTTTTAGTCATCTCTAAGGCCTACGCAGTGCACCTACGCAGTGCACCTACATACCTATGCGGGGTACCTAAACGATATAGCTACACTTCATATCTCAACTTCATAGCTATGCATGGGGCCTACACATCATCCTATAAACCCTCTTCAAATCCACTCATGGTAGGGTATCTCCTTCTTTGGTTTGCTTATCTGAAAGGGACTAAGTTTAAGCCTCCACTAAAACATCATGACTTATCAAACCTTTGGGAAAGGCACATCAGTGTGTCTCCTATTTGGGTTTTTATATATATAGTAAGAGTTTTTCCACATTTTTTTTCAATGGGGTTAAGATTAATGGAGTGTCTATGGGTTTTTATATCCACAGTCATGTGGAACTTTCTCCCAGTAATAGTTTTGGGGAGTTCGTGGTTTGAAGGATTAGGGTTTGGTTCATGACCTCCCCTTCTCATCTCTAAAACTCGAATCCTTCAGTTCCTAATAAAGAGAGTGAGGGTCACACTTGATTTTCTATTAAAACAAAGGAAAAGTCTCCCTCCTCTCCTGGGATCCATAAGGGAACTCCCACTGAGGTAAGTCCCTAATATTTCAAGATCCAGGCCATATGATCTTTAATGTCATTCTACATTAAAAGTTTCATCGCTTCACGCCCTATTCCATGGTCACCTCGGCCTCATCCACCCTCACTGCCATAGGCTCATCCTCTTCCATCAGTGGATGAGGAAAAGTGTGTGTGTGTGTGTGTGTGTGTGTGTGTGCCTTTGTTGAATATTTTACATACTCTTATTTCTCACACTGGGCATGACTCACATGGGCTTATAGATTTTTCATGATCACAACATTTTCACAAATTCCTCATACTCTTGAACTACAAGAAATCTAATTCCCATTATAGTTGGGATACATAAGAAGCATTCATCAGGGCCCAAGCTCATTGGATATCCTATTTAGGAATCTAACCCTAATTCACTAATTCCCTAAATCTAGGAATCCTCCTTAGAAGTAAGCACTAACCTATTTCTCTCAAAGAGTCATAAACCCTTGCAAGATTGAATAAACTACGGGAACTATGATTCCCACCATAACTGGGATACATAGGAAGCCTTCCTAAGGCCTGAGATCCATCTCATTGCATCTATAAAAAGGCATCCTTTTCAGGAAGTAAGGCCAAACTCATTTCTCTCAAAGGACAACACTCTCCTATAAGACTCATCGAACAATGTGGGATTGGATTCCCATCCAAATGGGATACGTAGGAAGCCTCTCTAAGGTTTAAACCCAACACTTCAAATCAAACCTATTATTCCTGGTCCATATTCCAAACTGGGTCTAATTCAACTTGGAAACTCATATTCTTTCCAAGTTTCTTGGGCTTCTTAGGCATAAGTCCCACACCAAACTTTGACTAAGAACCTTTTGCTTATATGTTCTTACCACATGGAATTAAATTGTATAGCTAGGTCTTTATCACATGACCTTAAAAGGTATAATGTGTCCCATTAAGTAGAACCAAACAATGAGGGTTATGATTCCTTTCACAAGGATACGTAAGTAGCCCTTTTATGGGTATAATCCCAACATCAAAACAAACTTTTGTCTCCCTAGATGACAATAAATTCAATAGTTCCCCACTGAGTGGCTTAAAAACCAGTATTATCATAACGATGGTTAAAAGAATATTTAAATATTATATGAGAGGATACATTTGATGGAGAACCTCTAATACATATGGATGTCTCCATTAATGAAGATCCTTGAATACATACGAATGGTTCCAAATTTCAAACATACTAATAATTAATTGAAAATTTCAATAGAAACCTACGCTATACTTGGTGAATTAATAAGGATTCATGAAAATATCTAAAATATATAAGAGAGACTCAGAGTAGGAAATAATTCCCCCTCAAAAGTGTGTGATAAGTCTGACCTACTATCCTCTTGACCAATGCATGTTCTTAAGTATTTTAAGTTAAAACTTAAAAAACACCTACCTTTGGAAAGTAGGTCCCTTTGGATAAAGAACTGTTGGATGTTTTCAGTTCTATAAATAAACCCAATGGAAACTACCTAGAAGTAGTGATTCCTAACTAGAACACACATTCTGGGGGATGAAAAACAAAAATGGTGAACTCGATTTGAATCCTTAACCAAGTTTATAGTGTTACCCATCTGTCAAGACCCAATAAATTGATAAAGGAAGGCCATACAAAGGAATAAATCATGCATTTATCCATCTAAAAGATTTTTCTTTAATGGAGTTCATTTTTTTCTCAGTTTTCTCAGAACTCCCTTCGCTCCAAGTGGCTTACTTTAAGTTTTCACCCATTAATGCCTTGGCCACTGCTCAAGTTAGATCCTCATCCGCTGGAAGGATGTCATCACCAACTCAGTGTCTTCAACATTGGGTCTCAAACATACAGGTATGAGAATACCGTCAACATGTTACTATCCCAACCCTAGAGGCTGCCCAATAGGCTCTCCAAGTTAACAAAAACCATCGATCTTCTGGACAGCAATGACTGGTGGTCAAGAAGCAGACGGTGTCAACCACCATCTTCAATCATTTCGGATCTTTATCCCTAGAACTTACCAACAAGTCTCTCACATACTATAGGGATTTGTATCAAGAGGTCACTCATGGACTCAACTCAAAGATGCAGGGGTCCTTCCTGAGGCCTCCCACTAACAATCTTCATCAGCAGAATTGTGCGACAGTGAACCCCAAACATGATGGGTGTGTTTCCTTCGGTTGTTAGTCCTAGGTCCCTCAGACTTGGGCACACAAGATGAACCACTGGGGAAAATGTCCAGCCAAAAGGGATGAGGTTCTTACATTTTCCCCCTCTGGAGAAGTCCATCAACCTATCTTGGTGGGAAAAAACGAACGAGAACATACACCTGTCCGTCCCAATTTCACTGGCCAGCAAACTCATCTAGAAGTGACCCAACAATCCCGTAAGTTAAATCTGGTGGGGTACCATGAACAGGAACATACACCTATTTAAAAACTATCATCCAGTCAGCAATCTCGTCTGACTACATTCAAGGAATCCTTCCAATCAAATGTGGTGTCAATTAGTAAGCATAAATATACACCTTCCTACACTCACCAATTATGCTAGAATTCTTGTCTGTCAGCATTGAAAGAATTCTATCAACCATGATTAGTGTAAAATAACTAGTAGGCAAATGAACCTTCCAACATTCATCAAGTCTGTTAGTAGTCTCATTTTGCAGCACTCGGAGAAGTTAGTCGGAAAGCTCCGACGAAAAAACTGGGGTAGACTCAATTCTCTTCCCCCATACATGAGTACTTTTAGTACCCACTAACAGGAAAGGGAGGAAATGAGAAAGCACATAAACCTAATATAAATAATATATGGATTTATATTCATGTTCTGACCACTGAAGTCACCAAACACATTTTAACAATAGTGAAAGGGCAGACAAAAATTCCTTCCCATATTTTGAAAGCATGCCAGAATATCATAACAGCAACTTCAGTAGTACCAGAGGAACAGACACATAATTATATCCCCACACCTGGGATGACTCATTGGAATTTTATCCCTGATCAGATATGCACCATTGTTCCAGTCTAGGAGGGTTATGGGTCATACTCCCCCAT
Organism: Viscum album; assembly: GCA_963277665.1. NCBI lineage: Eukaryota > Viridiplantae > Streptophyta > Magnoliopsida > Santalales > Viscaceae > Viscum > Viscum album. The sequence goes on along the minus strand of OY728159.1, from coordinate 828,869,614 downwards.
ATCATACGGATAATCGGATCAAGAACATACACCCTTTCCAATTGGAGATAATCAGCCCATTATGATGACCACTCCAAGGCAGGTACATACACCTACCCATGATAACCACTTCTCCCAACAAGTGGCCCCAACTATGTGTAAAAGAGAATCTAAGAATAATTCTCTCCAAATACAGTTGGAAAATCAAGATCCAATATGCAATCTAGCTCCTCTTAATATTGGAGTTCTTGAATCCCTAAAACATTTATCTATTGAAACTCAATATTCTACCCTCCCATTACCAAATTATGAGAGTAGTAGTGGTAATTCTGAAGTTCCCCATTGTACACTTTGTCATGAAGGCCTGCTTCATAAAAATTTGGTCAATCTAGATAGCTTATCTCTTTATGAGAACTACAGAAACCCTCTATGTGGAAAAAACACCAAGGAGAAAGAGGGTTTATCCCTTGTTGTAATCCACCATGGTAGTCCTCCCCATGATGGCATTCGCTGTGAAATTTCTCTATGCATTATTTTTTCGCATTGTCAATATAATTCTATAATTTACAATGTATTAATGATAAATCCCACTTATCTCAAGGTACTTTCGAACATAAGTCCACTCATGTCTGATACCTTTTCACTAATAGGTGAAATTCTTTCTCAACCAAAAGAAATCATAAGGGGATGGTCATTCTCTAAACATGCCCTGGGTCATTTATCTTCTAATATAGTAGAGTAAAAATCAATTGATTACATTGTTTGTAATAAAACAATTGATAATCATCCACTCTGGTTGGATCAAGTGGAGGAACCTCTAGCAAAATATGATGAAGATATGTTGAATATGAGAAAAAAATTGGCTAAAGGTAAAATACTAGTCATGTTCTAGCCTCTGGTAACCTCTCAATACAACATTCGAGAATTGATGGTAGAATATTGCATTCATGGTATCCGCCTTAACATTTGGAAAGCTCTTCATCATCTGAAGTCCAAAGTATTACCATGTGATGAATATCAAAGTCATGTAAAGGTAATGGAAGGATTTCAACACCAAATTGACTTGAAATCCCTTTCAGTTTCCTGACATCTAAAGGTTGAGAAGTAGAAGGGAACCCTTAAGAATGAATTACTCGATGCACTAAATAGGTTGCACCAGTTAATTTCTGATACCTCATCTGGTGTTCATATCAAAGGATGGGTTGCACATGGTGTGTTGCATTTCACTACACTCAAAAATCAGAAAATTCTACCAAAAGTGGTCTCATTAAATTTTATTGTCAGTGGCCGACTACAATCAATAGATTTTGTGTGTAATCAAAGACACGCTCAAGAATAGGCCTCAACTAGATCTCATCAAATTCAGCCCAAAGAGAGAAAGTTATTGAGATACTTTTGCATCAAGCATCTGAGAACATTAAGTAAACCTCTCTCTTAGAGGATGTCAACCATCAGATTACGAAAATGTATGAAATAGAACAATGGTCTACCAAAATAGGCAATTTAAGTGGTTTTTGGATAATTCACTCATCCAATGATTGGACCAAAATTCTCAAAATCATAAGATAAACTATGCTAATCTCATCCATTACAGTTCAAGATCCACCCCATCCTATAGGGTTGGGGGATTTTTCACAACTAAAATCCCCTCCTCAATGGAAGTCAGTTTTCTCCTAATTAGGGAAGAATCCACAAAGTGAATGCACAACTGAACTATCCAAGGATTCCATTTAGGTTACTATCCATCAAAAAATTCCTATGAATTCAGAATATATAAAAACAAAGTTTCATGGAGGACACAAAAGGAGACAATCTTATAAAGATACTGACAGAATGTCATCAATGCATGATGCGTTATTGAATGTCATTAAAACCATTATGAAGATCCTCCAATGAATGAGTCTAGTTTAGAGGAGTCTGAATATGAAGTTATTATCCATAATATGGTACACACTAAAGAAAATGAAGCAGGTGTGCGTACCTAAAATCAAAGGATTGCCCTGAATCTGGGTATTCTTTCAAGTAACCAACTCACACCCCTTCAAAAGTCATATAACAAGGGGAAAGGTAAAGGAAAGACCACGTCTAATTTTTTCATTGGATAAGGTCAATATATTTCTCTTAAATAAATATTTTCCCAAAAATAATACGAGATGAAGGAGTTGAAAAGACTCAATACATAGTTACTTCAAAGAAGCATTTATGCTAGGCATGCTCTGCAAGTAGATCCTCAACTTTCACATCCTATAAGAAATCCTCAAAAAATAGGGTTTTTTGCAACTACAGATGCAGATAATGAATTCCATACATTGGTTAAACAGCTAGGGTTGGATCAAATACATCCTTATAGGCCTTTCCCCATGGGTTATCCAAGACAAATACTAGTTGCGCCACTACCAGTGGTTTTTCCAGTCGTTGCACCAGTTCAAGCTCCAACTGTTGTACCTGTATAGGTCCCAACTCATCCAGATATTCTCCAAATTCTTATGAACACAATTGAGGCATTAAAAAAATCGATTGGAATCTATGGAAGAATGGATTTCACCAATACATATAGAAAATAAAGCTTACCCCGAATGGGTGGATCTGATCCCTCCCCCACCAAACTTTGTGAAAACCACATTCCTAATCTTTAATGGTTTGTGGGATCTGGAGTAGCACTTAATGAATTTTGTTTCTCGTTGTGATCCCATGATGGGGACCCCTAAATAAAAATATGCAGTAAATCTCAAATGTTTTTTGGAATCATTACAGGGGTCATCCTTTGTTTGGTAAACAAGTTTGTAGTCTCGGTCAATTACTAGATGGGAAGACCTCCATCAGAAATTTCTTCTCCAATTCATCTCAACGCTATTGAAAACAATAGTTTTTGATCTTACAAATTTCAAAAAAAGAGATAGAATAAAATAGTTTCATATTTTATTGCTCGATGGAAAGGATTAACATATTTCTTAAATCTATAACTCCCTCAAGAAGAGCTGCTGTTAATTTGTGTGTAAAATTTGTGTGATGAGTTACGCATGCCACTAATACCTATAAAATAAAAAATAGGGTTTCGATACCTTGCTTCAATCGCCAAAAAAGTGGAAGACTCCATTGTGGAAACTAAATCTAAATATCATGTAATTCCATCAGCTCTGGGAAGGAGAACATGAAAAGCAGAGGATGCTACAGTCACACTCAAACCAGAACTTGTATCTGCTTCTACTTCAAAACCTTCATCATACCGAAGGGATCAACCTCCTGAGTTTCAACATAAATGACCACCTTGTCAAGATGATCAAAAAAATCAAAGGAAGATACAATTTTAGGAATTAAAGAACAAAATTTATTCTTTTTGAAATGAACAGGTTCCTGATTACTTCATTTCAGCTTTGGAAAACAATTTGGTTTGGTTTCAGTGGTTGAAGAAACCGAACAAAGAAGGAGATGAATATATTCCAAATTATTTCCCCTTTCATAAAATTTCGGGGCATCCCATTAAATATTGTTCTATTTTCAAATACCTCCTAAAAATGGTAGACTCTAGAAAAGTGAAACTGAAAAGTTCTTCAACCCAAGTAGAATGTGTTACTACTACCGGTCCAAAGAAAGAGGGTGAATGATAGGAAGTCAAAAGAAAAAATGTGCATAAGTATGATGATTGGATGATCAAGAAAATGATCGACTAAACTCATGTCATTCTACGAACATGGTGGAAACAACTGATTGTTTCTTCTTCCACTTCCTCTACAGCAAATCCATCTTCATCAAATGATCGGTCCTCTAAAGTTTAATCCTCAAAGAAGAAACATGATCAGAAAGATAAAGAGTAGTCAGAAGAGGATGAGATTATATCAAGGCCAAAGTTGTCCTTGAATTTGGCAGATTTCATGTCATCTGTCTCAAAAGCACAGGCACCGCCCCACCAAACGGCACAACTAGAACCGACCTGTCAAGAAGATTCTTCATCAGATAAAGAATTGATCTTTGTTTCCTTTAATGTTATCCACTTAACGGATCCCTGTGAAAATGATGATTTTGGTTGTGATGAGCCTGAATTCCCTTTACTTGACTGGGGAACTAGAGAAAGAATCCAAGGTTGAGGATACAGGGGAAGATGTGGATATTATTCAAACTAATATTTTAACTCTACCCCTGCTCGAACCATTTATGAGGTAGAAACTCATGGGAGATCCCTTTAGTGGGCTCAGCAAGAACAAGGAAATTCTCCCACACATGACAGGATTGGTCCTGACATGATTATCTTAGAGTAATGATTCGAGGTTACACCATCATTATATCAACAAGTAGATAGACCTAGTCAGTCTAATCTACCAAAAAAAGAATTATTTCCATCTTCTTCCCCAACATAGGGTACATCTACATCAGGAGCATCAACTTCCAAGCCACCTATAAAATCACATCTCCATGCTGGAAAATGTAGACCTCTATACCAAAAGTATGATGTTTCGAAATATATATCCCAAGTACCATCCAATTTTTAAATCATAGATTCCTTGAATCTATCAAAATATCTTTGAGAATCGCTTATTTAGGCTTTGTCAAGTCCTCAAGAGTTTCAAAACGAGGTTTCTACTGCTGAGGTTTGCTGTATAGAGAATGATCCTGCATAATGTCATGTAGTCATATCTTTTACGGATGAAGATGAGGATGATGTTTTACACGGTAACATCATGCCCTTATATCTATCTAGAAGGTTTAATGATACATACATCCAACGAGCCTTCATTGATAATGGCTCAGGAGTCAACCTTATGCCCATACATATACTTTGTTGATTAGGCCTCAATGAATATGAATTATCTCATTTTACTTTTATTTTTCAAGGTTATGAAAAGAATGAACAAGAACTTATAGGCGAGGTTACACTCAAAACTCAGTTTGGAGATCTTGTACCAAATTCATATTTTATAGTTGTTTGTCAGGACACAGACTTCAATATTCTGCTTATAAGGTCTTGGCTACATCAACATGCAGCCATTCCTTCATCATATCACCAATGTCTCAAGTATTTCTTCAATTGTAAAATTGGTAAATTTTATGGTGACAAGGATCCATTCAAAACATGTGAATCTTAGTATATTAAAGCAGAATTTTATCACACAAAGGGGATGAGGTCTATGGAAAAAAGATGTAACAAGAATCAATGATCTGAATGGATTAAAAAAGATACCTTCTAACCCAATCAAACATATGAGTATAGATTGTGTGTTTCCTATCAATCAAATTTAAAGGAAAGACACAAATAAAAGAACTCATCTAGTGACTTCCATAATGTCAATTGCGGCAATTGAGCCTGGAGGTATGGGATAAATTTTTGATTTACTAAGGGGTGGTGAAAGCTTAAATGGAGATGTCTTCATTTCATCCATCGAACTTCAGTAATTATTTTCTTAATCAATCATGCTAGAATAAGTTTTTCCAATACTAGAGGAATACAAGTATGTTGATTTACAACCCATCATCTTCCCTTCAATGCTACAGGAAGACCATTCATCATCAGTAGGGTCAGAAATGGTTTCCTCTTCTTCAAGGTGTTCAAATAATAACTCCTCCCCTAGATCTGAAAGTTTTGCTTCATCACCTACTCTACAAGAAAAAATAGAATAAGTGACACGTAAGGAAGAATAATAATAATAATATCTCAATAATGCTCCTCTAGAATTTGAGGAAGGAATCTCCACCACCGTGGATGAGCTCAGAGAAATAAATCTGGGTACAGAAGAAGATCCATACTCCACACTAATTAGTGTGGCCATGACTTATGAAGAGAAAGAGGTATATATATAATTTCTAAAGAAACATCAAGATATATTTTCTTAGAGCTATACAGAAATTCTAGGCCTTAATCCCAATGCAGCCACTCATCATTTGGGTTTTCTAGAAGAGCATATAGGATTCAAGAAGGTTTCAAGAAGAACACACCCAACTCATACCTCTAAAATTGAAGATGAAGTCGACAAGATTATCAAAGCTAACTTTTTTAGGGAGGTTCAATATCCCAAATTTCTGGCCAACATTGTCCTTGTGAAAAATAAAAATGGGAAAATCAGAGTTTGCATTGATTTTAGAGATATTAACTAGAATTGTCCTAAAGATGATTTTTTAGTTCCAATCATAGAAATTTTTATTGATGCAATAGATAATTATGAAGATCTCTCCTTCATGGATGGAAACTCTAGGTACAATCAAATCTGAATGGCCCTAGAGGATGAGGAGTCTACAGCCTTCAAATCCCCTCAAGGTGTGTTTTGCTATCGGGTAATGCCCTTTGGATTAAGGAATGTAAGTGCAACATATCAACATGCCATGCACCATATATTCAAACCCTTCCTAGGAAAATTTTTTGAATGATATGTGGATGATCTGGTAGTTAAATCTAGACAACATTCCAATCACCTGATAGATTTGGAAACCATATTTAGTAAAATTCAGCATCAAAATTTGAAGATGAATCCCTTGAAATGTGATTTTGGGGTTACCTTGGGAAAATTACTTAGCTTAATTTTACGCCATTGCGGCATTGAATTTGATCCTGAGAAGAAAAAATAAATCCTTAGCATGACACCTACTCTAAATTTGAAACAATTAAGAGGACTTCAAGGAAACTTGGCCTATATTCGGCACTTTAACACCAATTTGGCTGGTAAGTGTTTACCCTTCACCGAATTAATAAAGAAAGAAGTTACATATCAATGGACCAAATACTACCAAGATTCATTTGATACCCTCAATAAATATATCTTAAGTCCACTGATATTAATGCTACCTATTGAAGAAAATACACTTATTATCTATGTGACAGCTTTAGAGTGATCACTAGGTGCCTTCATTTCCCAAAATAATGATACTGGGAATGAAAATAGCCTTTACTATCTCAGAAAAACTATGCTTGACACAGAGACTTGATATTCAAGTATTGAGAAGTGTTTCCTGGCATTAATCTTTGCAGTTCAAAAGTTGAGGCACTACCTGCAACATCACAAGGTCCAATTGGTATCTCGTAATAACCCGCTCAAATTTTTCCTCCGTTGTTCTATGATTACAAGATGTTTGGCCTGGTTGGAAGTTATATTGCAATAGTTTGATATCCATTTTGTTCCTCAGAAAGTAATAAGAGGATAAACCTTAGTAGACTTCCTTGTTGAACACCCATTTCCAAAAGATACCTCTTTGAATACTGAACTTCCCAATAAAGAAATATTTTATATTCAAGATAATCCCCAAACATGGGAAATGTACTTTGATGGTGATTACAAAAGTCTAACAGGAAAGAGAATAGAAAACCTCAAAATCAACAAATTTGGGTCAGGAATTGTACTTATCTCCCCAGAAAAGGTAGTGTTTCCATATTCCTTCCGGTTTTCAGAAGTCGGTACCAATAATGAGGCAGAATATCAATCTCTTATTGCAGGACTGGAATTTTTGCTTCAGGGACAAGTGAACCACCTAAAAGTGTAGAGTGATTCATATTTGGTAATCAAATAGATCAATGGGGATTATGCTATCATAAAAGAAGAATCAATCCATTTTTGTGATTATGTTAGAGGGTTAATGGCTGAATTTCCCTCAGAGTCAACATTGTTTTATGTCCCGCGATCACAAAATTCCCAAGTTGATGCACTGGATAATGTATTCACATCCCTGGTAGATCCAAATTGGGATGATAAAATCATCATTAATTCCCATCATCATGTGGTTCACCTTTTTTTCAAACTAGAATGGAGGAAATTAATGAAATCAGCCTTATTTCCGAGTCGTATGGTCATACTATGGGATGGATGACACCCATCATGGAATACCTTCAAAATGGAGTAATCCCACCAGATAGAGTTGAAAAAGAACAAATTCGATGATGAGTGGACAATTTCACTCTTTATGATAGCCCAGATCACCAGAAGATCCTCTATAAACGAGGCTTTGATGGAATCCTCTTCAGATGTATTGACGGAGAATAAACTGAAGTTATCATGAAATAAGTACATGCAGGATATTGTGGTGATCACCAGTCTGAGCATAGGCTTTTTGATAAAATACAATGGTTTTGATACTTCTGGCCTTCAATGACATAGGATTTCATAGATTTCACCAAGAAATTTCATCCTTACCAAGTGCATGACAACTTCATTCATCAACCCCCGAAGTTGCTACATACAGCTAAATACTCCAAGCCATTTTTCACATGGGGAATGGATATAGTAGGACCTTATCCACCATTTACGACTAAGAAGTTCAGGTATATTCTTACTGCTGTTGATTTCTTCTACAAATGGGATGAGGTAGTACCTCTCAAAGAAATCATATCCCAAAGCATTGTTAGCTTTTTCAAAGCTAATATCATCACCAGATTTGGTGTACCTCATACTATATTGATGGATAACAGCACCAATTTCTATTCTGTTGAGGTAAAGAAGTTATATCAGGAGAACAATATAAAATCCAACCATTCATCTAGTTATTATGCAGCAACCAATGGATAGATAGAGGCTTTCAATAAGAACCTATCAAATATACTCTAGAAAATTCTGGATATAGATAAGAAATCATGACATAATAAAATTTTACATGCTTTATAGAATTATCAGACTACTACCCATGCTGCCACTCAGGAAACTCCATATTCATTGGTGTATGGAATAGAAGTAGTTTTTTCAATTGAAATTCAATTTCCTTCACTCTGAGTTTCAATTTTTGATTAGTTATCTACAGATGAAAAGTCTCAGAAAAAATTTTATTAGATGGAACGATTAGACTAAAAGAGATTTCATAATTTGCATCATTTTGAAGTCTATCAAAATAGAATATCACAAGATTTTAACTATAAAGGTCTTATCCACTCATTTCTTCAAGGATAATTGGTATTGGTCCTCAGGACTCCAATTATTCCAGTAAAGAAGCCTCCAAAACTTGAGAAAAAGTTGGAAGGACCTTACCCTATACATAAGTTCTACTCTAATAGAGCTTATTGCCTAATCTTAATGGATAGAGAACTTATTATAACTCCAACCAATGAAATATTATTGAAGAAGTACTTTGTGTGATTGCACATAATGTATTCACTACATGACTTAAAACTGCACAATATAATGTCCTCATTGCATGACTCTAAACTGAATAGCACAAAGTCCTATTTGCAAGATATTAAACAGCATAACAACCATAAGAGTCCATGTTTCATGATGATAAAATGTGTAGGATATTTTTTCTTGTCTCGCAAAGTTAAACTACGTGACATCATTTGACCTCATTACAAAACATTAAATTATACGATTAACATCTTATTTATTTGACGTTAATAGCTTCCATGCTCAAGCATCACTTACATAATTTCTACTCCTTAGTGGCACATGAGTTCTATTTTTTCCTATATTTTAATCATATCTGCATAGAGACCTTATTTCAAGAACTACGTATGGATTGATTCTCATTCTAATGGGATACGTAGAGACACCTAGATCTCTAATATTGGGCCCAGCCTCAATCACAAAAAAAATCCCTTTTCTACTCATATATATGAACCATATTTATATAGAATACTCTTTTAGAATACATGGTTTAATCTTTATACCATTTTGTGTGTTAAGTTTAACCATTCTTATGGAATGTGGTAAAATCCCTCATCTCTCACATGAAACTAAATTGGTGTGGGAAATGATTTTTTCAAGAACTAAATTTGTCTTGATTATCATTTTCAATGAGATGCGTAGAGATTCCTAGATCTCCAGTATTGGGCCCAGCCACCACCACAACCCCCCCCCCCCCCCCCCCACTTTATTCCATGTGTATGAATCAAACCTATATATGGAATATTTAAATAACTATGTATGGCTTGATTCTCATCCATATGAGATATGTAGTGACACCTGGGTTTAATTTCCTAGTATAGCCACAATATTTTTTTTCCCATCGAAATCACTTCATGTCCTTGCTGCATGACTCTAAACTACACATCATAATGTCCTTGTTGCATGACATTAAAATGAAAAGCACCCAAAGAAATATGTATGGATTAATTATCATCTCATTGAGATACGTAGTGAAAACTAAGCCTTAGTTCCTAGTCCTATCCATGGGATAAATTTTTTATCTCTCTTCTACATATAATTAACAATCTATGTGGGAGTCTTTATTTTGGGTCCTCTCTTTAGAGAGCCTGCCAAGGGAACAAGACATGTCCCCATTTTACATGTGAGTCATATATATGTAAGGGAACCCAAACTCATGGCCAATATTGATTCAAATATTTCTCCTATGCATTGAGAATTACCCCCCTTTTGTATTTAACACTCTTAATATTGAATAATTTTAGATCTTTATAACCTTTATTACGGTTTGGTGGCAGAGTTTCTAATATATGAGAACTCTTTTGCTTGATTATGTAGTATGTGCCCCTAGTTGGCCTTGCATAAGTTGCCTACATAACATGCTTGTAAGTCAAAATATACCACTATTTAGATATACAGTATATTCCCTAGTTGGCCCTGCATAATACAACTCCCATAACGGGTTTGTCAAATAATGGTAACTTTGTTCTTGGTTAAAGTGTCTTTTGTCCCCTTCAAAATTTGATAAAAATATACAACAATCTATATCTTAAAGCAGTCATCTAGGTATATTTATCCCATTACCTTTCTCTCGATCTTAAAGTCTTAAAGACCATGGTTTACACATTTCCCTCTCTATGTGTTCAAAGAAATATGAAATAACCTTGTATCATTTGACCACATATCATCTATTGTTTCTATTTTTGTCCTAGTCATATGAATTAAAACTATAGACATCATACTTCCTATGTTTGGGTCAGACCTTCATAAAGATCCTATACCTCTAATTATTTGGAAATCATGATTGGAAATAGTCTTTCTGTATTCGGGTACCTTTCTCCATAAACCAAACTTTGTTTTGTGGAAAATCTAAATCTCCATAAACTTTCTTTAGCTTTTAGAAATATAATGTCAAATTTTTTAGAACTCTTTTTTCTAACTATGTAGTACGTGCCCCAAGGTGGCCTTGCATAAGTTGCCAACATAATAGGCCTGTTAGTCAAAAGATTCCACTATTTGGCTGTACAGCATATTCCTTAGTCGATCCTGCATAATATAACCCCCATAATGGTTTTTTCAAATAATGGTAACTTTGTTCTTAGAAAATACTTCCTCTAAGACCTTTTTCCCTTTTCTCATATCATTCTTCAGATCCAGAAATTCCCAAATCACAATTTACAATTCTTTCTTTCCATACCTAAACTTGGTGGTATGTTTTCAGATAAATTATCAAGAAATTTGAGAGTCTTAAACCTTTGGTCAAATCTAAAAGACCTTAAATTAAATCCACCTAATGTCTTCAATGCATGACTTAAAACTATATAGTATAATGTCCTCACTGCATGAAATAAAACTGCACAACATGATATTGGAAAGATACCACTATTTTGTTATGCAACATATTCCCTAGTTGGCCCTGCATAATACAACCCCCATAATGAGTTTTTCAAATAATGGTAACCTCAATCTTGGGAAATACCTCCTTTATGTTCATACAAGTTTTAGATTTGGTAACCATAAAAATCATGACTTAAGGTCCCTCTTGGAAGTACTTAAAGAATATTATACAAATCCCTATCCATTAAGCCTTGTTTGAGATCTAATTTCAAAATTTATGGTCAAATATTTTCGACCTTAAACACTAGACTTATTAGTCCAACATGCATGACTCTAAACTATTATTAACAATAGACATGGTACTCACCAGATTGAAAACCCAAAAAGGTCACTCTAGATAAAAATTGAGTCTCAGCTCACTAGACTTAAATTTTTGTATGGTTTAGGCAATATTAAGCAACAAAAATTCAAAAGATACAAAGTTTTTGGGGTTTTTTCATATAAACCTAGTAAAAATCAAACTATGTTCATTAGGCCCATTAGCTTAAATAAGAAAATTTTGAGCACCCTCATTCCTGTTATTGTAATTATGATTATCTGACATAAAAAGTTTGATGTTAAAAAAATCATCATCATCATAATTACCTTTGATATTTCAATTAAATAAATCAATAATGGAGACATATATGATTGGAGACAAATTCATTTCATTAATATGGTGAAATCATAGGGATATCCACAGAATGGAGCCCCTCTATCATGTGTTAAAAGAAACTCTCGACATGAGTCTTCATCTATGGAATGGCCTCATGAGCCTTATCATCCGCTTGTTGAAGTTGAGATAGTATAGAAACATCAGCCTCCTTGGCTTGATGAAGTGCTTCTTTGGTAGTTTAAATGGTGGTTATCTCTTCTATCTAGGTTTCTCCCAATTTTTTGTTTAATTTCTCAAGATTGTTGTGAATAGAATCCATTTGATTCTAAAGATGTATCATCTCCTTAGTCTCCCTTTAATTTTTTGGATGATTTTGATCGACCTCTTGCTATGGTTGGCCTTTACCTCAGCTACTGCAGCTTGGAAGCACTCAATATTAATAATTTATTTAGAATTTTCAAGATCTTTCTGTAGCTTATGTTATTTCTACTATTGGAGAATGGTCTCTTTAATTGCATTTTAGACTAGATGATAATTAAATATACCAAATCCCAATATGCAAAATAGTGTTGGGAGTTTTCCAAAATGGGAAATCATCTCATCCAAAGGTTTCTCAGAAATTATTTTCCATATATGTTTCCATGTCTTCTTACATGCCATGACAAGAACAAACTACATATATAAATCTAAATCCAAGTCACTACCATAGGGTTGAATGTACTCTGGAAACATATCACTTAAAGAGGTGCCTTGTTCTGCTTCTCTCGGAACAGTGGATGCTTCACCTTCTATTGATGTCTGAGCCAACTTTGAAGTTTCACCTTATGATCTAGCTGTGAGAGTTGACAACCCTAAATGATGAATCAAAGATCATTCTTAGCTTCAGAATAATGGAATAAATAGAGATTGGTTTATTTCGTTGATAACATTTACCCAATGATAATCCGGCTACTTGATTAGATTCATCCACAGTCTTCTTAACTTCAGAAAATTGAGAAGATGTTTCTTAGGGAGGGACATTCTCTTGAGTTTTATTAGTTTTAATAATTTAAGGCTTTGAAGTGTCTCTCAGCATGGGTTCCTCAATAAGTATTTCTCCAGGTTTAGTAGAAGAAGGATAGAGTGGAATACCCCATTCTTGAAGGGCCTTCACAACATTATCTGAAGATAAAGCCACATAAGTTGAACTTTGATGTGAAGTATCAAGTAAAATAAGAATAATTATGTATGGAAAATGAAAGAATAAGAACTTATGACCTTGAAATTCCTCATGAAATTCCCCAAACTCTTTTATGGAACCTGGAATATCAATGTTTGGATTAAGGGCATCCATCATTTCAGTGTATGCGACTTGGAATGTTATAGCATCCTCACCATTTAAGGTATCCAAAAAATATTGGTTAATGTACAAATTGGCTCCGCTGACATTCTATTCTGTCATTTCTTTAACTGGTGAAATGTCATCAGATCTTTCCAATTCGGGATCAACACCAGTATCTACTTTATATTACCCAGGATCTTTATTCCTTCCTTCTAGAGCGATAGGAATATCAACATTGATAATTATAAGATCCATTGTCAAGAGAAACTGATCTGATATATGTTGAATATAATAATGTCAGTAAAGCATTTAATATTCAAGATAAATGTATTTGAAATTACCATGACTTTTCTCTCTCTCAATAGAACTAAGAGTAGATATAGCTGCAACTTTTAATGTTTTGTCCTTTATGGTAACAGATTCATCAACATGAACCCATGTTTCTCTTGGGGTTTCCTTCTCTGTTCTTAAAGGATCATCTCTTAAGCCCTTAAGAGAAGAGATAGATTAAAATCCTATGAGAAGATGAGTGTGATTACCAAAGTGTATCAAGAGAGTCATAATTCCAGAGAAAAATATAAATACTTACTTATTCGACATACATTTTGGGCCAATCTCATTGCTCTCTTGCATTTCTTTTTATAATCTTGTGAATAAATTTAAATACTACTCTTGGAAGGAGAAACCTGATGTAATGGATGAGGATTTTCTGTCTCCATTACCCCAGTCATGATTCTCACTCCTGGAGAAAGTTCTGGAGACTTGGGAGGATCATTTAATGTGTTGATGGGAGAACCTGTAGGTCCATACCTTGGTGACCCGAGAACCTGTCCTGAGGTCCCTTCCCTAAATTCAAGATGCAAAATGAAATCTCATCAATATTAATGATGGTGAATGACAAAGAAAAATTGAAAAAAAAAAGAAAAGGAAAATACATTCTTAGTATTAACATAAATGTCCCATTCATATTCGGGGTGAATAATTACCCCTTCATGTATCCCTAATTCCATCATATCTAATAATCTTTTAGAGGTGAGACTTGTTCATTAGTTTCATAAATAAAGGTCTTCATCTCTTCAATATACTCATGTACTTTATCCAAGTTATTATCTGGATGACAATCATAAGGTTCGTTAATATCACCCACATCTAGTATTCAAATGCCATTTTGTAAGAATTCCCATGCATCCCTGAGTTCACAAGTAAATATCTCCCAAAATTGAATAGCTAAAGGCCACACATAATTTAGTTTTGATATAGTGGTCTATGGAGAAAACTCAGCACCCTTTGATTGGTGAGCCTCTTCAGGCCTCCCTTCTTTTTGAAAAAGGCTAGCAGATGGTATGGGAATCTCTTTCTGATGGAGGTGGTTGGATCACCTCGGTGCTGAAGCTATTGTTTCCCTATCCCTAGTCTTCCTGGTATACCTTCTATGAAGATGTTTTGAAGGTTCTGAAACTTCTGAAGTCTCTGCATTATCTCTGGATTTACACCTTTTACCATGACTACTATGCAAAATATTCATCGTGGCCGCCACCCAATATATTCATTTCGTCAAATCCCCCTGAGGGTATGAAGAAACCTAAGATTTGGCATATCTAGATTCCAATCTAATTGATGAATCTGATGTAGGTAATGTAATTGGTAATTTGGATATCTCTAAATCCATTAAAATCCACAATTTTCTTGCTACCATTGAGTGTTTCTCATGTCTAACATATGTGGGAGGAAAAGTGTTTGACTTTTGAATACATTTTAACTGATGAGAAACCCTATAAGGGACGTAAACATCACATATAATTTCACCATCAATCCTGGTCGATAATACATTATCCCTAAATTCCATCGTATAATACCTTAGCTCATAATTTTCTTCCTTATCACCATCAATAAATGTTCCAGTTTGTGGGTTACCAAAATGAAAGAAGCTAAATTCTCCTGATGCATTCAATGCCCTAAACACTACATCGGGTCTCAAGTTCTGAGGCTAAATACCGAATACTTTCTGTAAAAATGGGGTAAATCAACCATTGAGGACTATAACTGAATTCAACACTGAGTATAAAGAAAAGTGTGACACAATCCATCCCCACAACACTTAGAATGGCCCTGTAAGTCTAAATAGAGCCTTCCCATTGTACAAATGTTGCATGGAATAATAAATTCTTTCCAATACAGAAGTTTCTAACCCAATATATTTCCCCTCTACCAATTTTGTTGTGATAATAAAATTCCCTAGCCTTAAACCACCACCAAACTCATGGACTAGAAGCAAGTAAATACTTAGCCACATGGTATGGAATCCATCTAAATATACCTTTGCATCAATATAAGATTTTACTTTATATCCCTATTTCTTATATTCTCTTATCTCTAATGTAGGCCAATATGTGCATGAAATTCCTCAGTTATCTATAGAAGGACAGATAGTAGTACGTCCGCAAGTGGGACCTTTCTCTATTTTTGTTTCTAAAAAGGTTTCTATCCACACTTTTTCATGAATATCTTTCTTGTCTTTAGAAAAATCCTTTTCTATTTTGAATAATTCATGAGATAATGGTGGTGTCCTAGTAATATCACCCCATGTTATTGTTGGTAAAATGAACTCATCATATATTTCCCCAAGAATGGGAACCCTAGATATTTGGTATATATACCATAAACTGATGCCAAACTCACCATGCATAAAGTGGAAGGTATTTTTTTTGGACTCCATCGACTCAGAAATTCGGGAATAATGTTGTTTTTATAAACATAAGTTTGTTCCATCTAGACAGATTCATAAATGTGAACATCTGATAGTTATTTCTTGAATTCTGTGCAAGTCCAGTGTACCCAAACATCCACATCCATTCCGGTTTAACTCCTCCTCCGGAACAAAGATCCCAGTCTTCCATCCAACCATTAGACTGATCTTTTTGTGAAGAAAAAAAGTTTGAATCATAGAAATGTGTCTTTGGCTCTACAACATGATCTTTCATATTAGAAGTACAACCACTATGGTGTAGGAATAATTCAATAGGGATTGTTCCCTCATGAACTGGCATACCCTTTGTAGTAATATTCATGCAAGGACAATTGGAGTACTAGAGAAAAAAATTCTTTGTAAAATATCTCTTAATGGATGGAATGCAGACATCTTGTAAAATCCCATGTTCATACGGAGGAAGATAGTGTCTTCTTGGGTATTCACATTGATATGGAATTAATCCCTTCATCAGCCTAGGGAGGTTACTTTCAACAACATCATAATAGTCTAGTCTGACGATCTTCATCATATCATTTTAACAAGACATAGCTTCCTCAGCAGTGGACATCAAGTGAGCCATTTCCTACAAAATAATTACCAATATCCCCCTATTAGGTTGGAATTTTGACTTAAGAAAATTCAAATTTCAACTTAAAGGGATTTAAAATTTTGGAAAATTAAATGCTTCGCGTAGGTCCTATGATGGGTTTATTCGTGTAGGTTCTTCGATAAGGGTCCTAGAGAAAATCCTTCGATGAAGTCCTTCCATGTAGCTTCGTCGCTCAAATGGTTTCACCTTGAGAAAATTTCAAGGAACCTACACGAGAGCACAATGTGGTAAGGCTGGATGAACCAGCTACGTAACGAGAGCAGAAAATCTAAGATCCTTCGTGAAGAAAGTTGCAAAGGAACAGACCTATTTATAGACATCATTGACTTATTTGTAATGCCTGCACGAAATATCTAGTGACATACCTATGTAAAATAGCTATGTGAAAAACATGTGCGGCTCAGAAATTACTCCATAGTCTTTTCCCCACAATCTCACCTCAGGACACGACCCTCTTTCTAATCAGATCCAATCATGAGGGGGGGATTTTTTTGACACTCCTTACTAATAAAAAAATACTATGAAAATGTCCCCAAAATATTTCAAAGTCTCAAGACAAATATCAAATAACTAAAAGGCATAAAAAAATTTAGAGTACCTACGTGGTAGACCTATGTGGAATACCCATGTGACAAAGCTACGTGAAAAGATGCTTTATTTACACCTACACAGAGGATCTGCGTAGAAGATCTACATGGACAACCTACTCCAAAGAATTTCTTTTGACCATCCCCCCTCTTTGCCTATAAATAAGACCCTTGGTATCCTCATTTAATGATGAAAAAAAGTTGTAAGAACTCTTGAAGCTCCCATTGTGTAACAATTACACCCAAATTCACAAAATTTTATCAGGTAGCTCTCTAAAAACATGAGAGAAGAGAGAATTACATGGGATAAGCACGTATTGAAGTCCTTTCAAAGTATTAAGCTTGAATAGGCTTGGTTCTCCTGTGTTAAGCACTTTTTTCATTCATCGCTAAGGCTTGTGTGGTACACCTAAATGGGGTACCTATGTAGCATACCTACATGGGGTACCTATGTGACATACCTACATTGTATTGCTATACCGCATAGCTCAATTTCATAGCTCAGTTGCATAGATCAGCTGCATAGCTATGCATGGGGCCTATGCATCATCATATAAACCTTATTCAAAGATGCTCATGGAAGGGTATCTCCTTCCTTGGTTCCCTTATCTGAAAGGGACTAAGTTGAATACTCCACCAAAACCTCTTGACTTATCAAACCTTTGAAAAAGGCACATCAGTGTGTCTTCTATTTGGGTTTGTATATCCATAGTCAGATATTTTTTACATTTGTTTTATAATGGGGTTAGGATTCATGGAGTGTCTTTGGGTTTGTATATCCACAGTCACATGGACCTTTCTCCCAGGAACAATGTTGGAGAGTTCCCAGTTTAGAGGATTAGGGTTTGGGTCATGACCTCCCCTTATCATCTCTAAAACTCAGAGCCTCCAGTTCCCAATAAGGAGAGTGAGGGTCACACTTTCTTTTCCATTCAAACAAAGTAAAAGTATCCCTACTCTCTTGGGATACATAAGGGAACTCCCATTGAGGTAAGTCCCTAATCTTCTAAGAGCCATTCCATATGACCTATAATGTCATTCCACATTAAAAGTTCTATCGATCCTCACCCTCTTCCACGGTCGCCTCAGCCTCGTCCACCCTCACCGTCGTAGGCCCATTCTCTTCCATCAACAGAGGATGAAAAGTGTGTGTGTGCCTTTTTTGAATCTTTGACATCCCCTTGTTTCTCAAACTGATCATGACTCACATGGGCTTAGATATTTTTTATGATCACAACATTTTCACAAAAACCTCATACTCTTGAACTACGAGAATTCTGATTGCCATCATAGTTGGGATACATAGGAAGCCTTCATTGGGGCTCGAGATCATTAGATATACTCTTTAGGAATCCAAACCTAATTCCCTAAATCAGGTAATACTCCTTAGGATTAATCCCTAACCTATTTCTCTCAAAGGGTCATACACCCCTGCAAGATTGAATGAACTATGAGAAATCTAATTCCCACCACAACTAGGATACATAGGAAGCCCTCCTAAGGCCTGATCTCTATCTCATTTCATCTATAAAATGGAATCCTTTTTAGGAATTAAGCCCAAACTCATTTCTCTTGAAGGACTACACCCTCCAATGAGACTCATCAAACTACATGGGCTTTGATTCCCATCAAAATGGGATGTGTAGGAAGCATCTCTAAGGTTTAAAAAATAAACCTTGTTCTTCCTGGTCCATATTCCCAATATGGAAGAATTCAATGTAATATCCCAAGATTCCATGGTATGCTTCTTTTGAATAACAAAATAGCTTGCGTTGTATGCAACTCTGAGTTCTAGCACACCACGACCAATCAAATTAGTCGTTTAAAAAGTATTTATGAACCGTAATACCCACTTTTTGAAATTTTATAAATTTTATTTTTCAAAATGGACTTCATTTTTGGATTCGGAATATCAAAATAATCTTAGAGTGAATTTTTGGTATTTTTCTGAAAACTTTCAATTTTTGATGAATAGTGAAAAGCACTACATTATTTTTTAAAACCAACATTTTATTTAAATAATTATTTTTTAAATTTAAATTTATTTTAAAGTAAAAATAGATACATAATAATTATATTATTCCAATGTAATTCATTGGAGTCATTTTATAATAATATTAGATATATAAAATTTTATTGAACTTTTTAACGTCTTTTACCCACCTTCTAGGCACATTTGCAAATTTACATAAAACATAATTTTACCACTTCTATGAATTGAATTTCAAAAATCATACAGAATATATTTTCATTAGTAATTAAAATGTGGTTCAATAGGATAAAAATAATTTTTAGTGAATGGTAACTTTTGAATTTTATTTACCATAGTTAAAAGTAAATAGGGTAATTAAAGGTAAAAATAATATTATAATTACCCCAACACATGTCCTAATTATATTGGATAAGTTATTTTAGACAAAAGTCAACCTTAAGACAAAAATAAGATCATTTTTTATCCATTTGGGTTAGATTAGGACATTTATTATATTTTATTTAAAGAATAGTTAAAAATGTTAAATTCAAATTTTAATAAATAAACCATTTTTAATATAAGGTTATACGTAATATAAATTTAACTATAAATATTCATTAGAAATGTGAAAATATTTCCTACATCATGGTATTTTATTTATAATTTTTAGATATTAAATAATTTAATTTATTTATAACACAATGATGATGTAGTAATTACTTTATTAATAAAAGATTAAAATAAATGATATTATAAATATTAAAATAAATTTAAATTGAAGCTTTTGATGCCATAAACAAATTTTATAGGTTAATATGACATGTTAGGGTTGATTAAATGTATTTTTTCTGAGTAATCAAGTTTTTATGACTTTAACAAAAACCAAATACTAAATATTTTCAAAATTGACATAAATGAGTTTTTAAAACAAATACCATTTTATTAAATTATATAATAGTCCTAAAAATCTAATATTTCTCCAAATGACTTAAATAATGTTTCATATGTAATTAATGAACCACTTGAGGTTCTCTTGTCATTTTATAGTAACTATATTAACCATGTAGTATAAAAATACAAGAAGACATGGTAAAAGTTAAACTATTTAACTAAGAGTTAAATATAAGAGATAAGGTTAATAGGTAACCTAAACTTGTATAAAACCTATTGTTTGAGATTATTTCGAACCATACCCACATTATCCTCTAAATAAATTCATTTGTATCTATTATAAACCGAAAATATTTTTATAATAAAATAATATTTCAAGCTTTTCCTAAAGTGCCCCTCGCCTCTCGTATAAAAGGGTACATCCCCTTATCTTAAATTAACACCTCCAAATACATTTGGCTCGGCCAAAACCTACCCAAATATCCTCCCAACTACCTTAAAATTATCCTAAAGGCATTAATTTGATCATAAATCCAACCTAAGGAGCCCTTTTGTTCAAATCAAAAGGAAGCACCCAAAGAAGAGGTAATTATTTCATCACCTCTTTCAAAGTTCTTTTCTTCTTCTACTTCCTCTTTATTTGTTGTTTCCATACTAAAATAATAAATCCATTACCTTATACAAACTTATATGTTATTATAAATATGTTAAAACCATATTCATTATTCTATCCATCTTATGAATGAAAAAGTCACCATACGTGCCTACGTACGGATTACCCACTCCACGTCATGGTGTAGTTTGTTATTTAACACTTAATTATTTGGATGGGTATAATAATGAGTATAATTGATTTAAATAATAAATATAAAATTTTAATTATTCTATATATAATATATACCATCAAATTACATACTATTTCACTATCAATAGAATGATATTGTTGCTCGTGCGTATGTACGGATTACCGTCCTCACGACACGATGAGATTTCATTCCCCATCGTAAATATTCAAGAATAATTTTCATTTGATGATTAAAAATAATGTTTAAGAACTTAATATCATTATGGATATGAATCAAATACATCCTATCCATAACTAACATGACTTACATAACAAAACATATGAAGGAAAATGAATCAGTTAACACCTGAAAAAATTATACTACTGAAATATTATGAACAAATAAATATTAGAGGATCATATATGATATCATATTTATGTATGTGGTTCTTGTATAATTTAATAAAAATTATTTAACCATTATATAGGAGGTTAAAGTACCCTCGACTAAGGAAACTTACAAGGTAGTGGTTAATTTTACAATCTCTTTATTATTAGAGGTTGTTTATACATAAGTATCTACTGGGACTTCTTATCATCCACATATGTGTTTCCTAAAAATGAATTTCAAAACATTTTTAATATTTACTATAATATGGTTTAAAGTAATATATACCCTTGTTTTACTTTTTATAAAATATTTTGAAAGTAGTCTTTTCGTTGTTTTCCAAACAAGGTACTTTATGACCTTTTCGACAAATTAAGGAAAGAATGTTTTTTTAACTTATATGATGAGTACGACTATTTTCTGCCATTATAACACCTTTAAATATTCCCTTAAAATATTATATGAATATTTTCAAAATAAATGTTTTGTTTTATAATTATTCTACTTTTAAATGATTTCAAAGTATAAAGAGATATTTCCCTCAAATAGTTTTTTGGATTGATTTCATCTATGTCAACATCTATTGTTGGATTTTATGTTTAATAGAAGTTGATTTATTATGATACAATATTCCATATTGTATTGATAGTTTTATGATATGTTTGAATTTGGATGTGCTATTTTTATTTCATTCACAGTTTATGGTTAAAGTATTAATAGTTTGTATGTTAGTTTAATAGGAATGTTTATATTATGTTTCACCCCTTTTCATATGAGGGATGCATTAGACGTAGTAAGTGATGGGTAGGGCCCACTATATCCCCTCTATGCATCAGTAGGTCTCATGATACAAACTAGTGTCTTGGCATAAGTCCTTGAAAATATTTTTTATTTATAGTCTTGGCACAAGGACTTGACTATGTGGTTATGATGTCTGACATTATGCATTCCATCATTATGAGATTAGCTATTGATATTACATGTGATTATTCGACTAGTAGAATATCCATGTGAATAAGTAAATGGAATTATTTGATTTATCTTTTCCATATTATGCTGAATTTTAAGTTTAAAAGGCTTTTTTTTAGTCATATACATTGCCTTAAATGTTTATGCTTATTTATGTTAGTTTCAGTATATTTTTATCCTTACTGAGCATCTGAGATCACCCCTTTATTATGTTTTATTTTTCCCAATATGCGAAGAAGTATATTATGAATAACCTATAGGGATAGGCTAAGGGATATGAGTGTGTTCAAATGAGACACAATGTCTTTGTTGTTTTATTTCATAATGTAATGTAAAACTTATGAATGTATCTAGTACTTCTAAGGCTACTAAACTGATCGGTCTTTTGGGAATTGATCTCTTGTGATCATACCAATGTTATGTAATAATGCACCAACTTTGGGTAACTGGGTTTGGGGCATTACAGTTGGTATCATAGTAAGTTTAGTAAAAACCTTGGAAGCTAGATTTAGAAAAAAAAAGTCTGATTAGAGAACATTACCCTAAGATAGAATTTGAGGGTTAGTATAGAAGAACACCCAAAAAATTTGGTAATATAGATATTATGTGGGTTTTACAAGAAATAACTCTCTATCTAGATACTAAAAGTGGAAATGGTTCTGGAATTGATGTACCTAGGAGTAAAAACTCCAACAAGGAGTTTTGGCCTCAACCTAGGGTATCCTGGTACACGACAACGGGCCTTACTGTGCACCTGGTTTGACACTCTTGGGGGATATTCTTAGGATAATTCTCATTTTATTTACAAACCACTATGAATGATTTATGAGTAAATACTTCCCCAAAGAAAACATTTTTATGATTATTGATTATATGCATAAATTGTTCAATTTATGTTAAGTATTTTATAAGTTTGGAATTATGAATTTTAATTCATGAACTAATATAGAGTATGCCATTATTTATAAATGATGCCTAGTGGAAGAAATGAAAACTGTATTAATTTACATAATCCATGTAGTCATTTCCCTAATATTCAAGATAATTATAATGGAGATGGTGATGCAACCGGTGCTGAATAGATTATAACCATAATGAAACAACTCACTCAGGTTATGAATAATAACCTTACCTATTTGAGCATCATGATCCACAATGCGGAGGATCAATGTTAGACCGCTTCATGAAGAAACAACCAAAAAAATTCAATGGGACTAAAAATCCATTTGTATCTGAGCAATTAATAAGTTTCTTAGAGAAAATATTTCATGCTTTGGGGAGTAGCGAAAGGGAAAAAGTTTTCATGGAAGTTTATCGCCTCTCAGGAGATACAGATCAATGGTGGTCATTAATTCAAAACATAAAGTAGGATAAAGAAGTATAAAATATGTAATGGAGGGAGTTTAAATATATTTTCTTAGAAAAATACTTTCCTCATGAACATCGAGTGGATATGGAAATTCAATTTCTAAGTTTGAGGTAAAAGGAGGATGAGAATGTCGCAAAGTATGAGGTGAAATTTACATGGTTAGAAAGGCATGTTGTAGATTATATATATAACCCAAGATGTAAGATTGATCGATTATTTGAGGGGTTAAAACCATTTCTCCATCGAGTATTAGTCTCATAATCCTTCTCATCGTATGAATATATAGTCTCATGTGCTATCAATATAGAAAAGGAATTCTCTAAGTCTTATTACTTTAAATTGAAGCAATAGAAGAAGAGATCTTTTGAACACTCTTGAAAAGGAGATAAGGGTAATAATGGAAAAGTTTATTTTCCATCCTTCAGTAATTATGGGAAGAAACACCCTGGTACATGCCTAAATGGGGTGGGAGTTTGTTACAAGTGTGGAGAAAAATGCCACAAAGCTTGTGATTGCAAGGGTAATAAATAGGATGTCAATGTTCAATGATACAATTGTAAAGAAATGGGGCATTATGCAAATGAATGTCTTAACCATCAAGGAAATTTACCTCAAAAAGGCCAAGCTTATGCGATCACAACTGCTGAGGTTGATGTTTTAAATGACGTGGTGGTAGGTAATTTAGCCATTTCCTAAAAATTAAACAATGCTTTATTTGATTATGGATCATCACATTCTTTCATATCTTCCTAGTTTGACAAGAAAATTAGATATTTCCAATTTGAATTATTAAGGGAGTTTTCAGTCAAAACTCTTAAAGGAAGTATCATGGAAACAAAGTTTTTTCAATCAATTACCATTATGTCATATAAACATGATTTATTTGTTGATCTTATTATCATACCCATGATTGAATTTTATATAATCCTCGGTATGTATTGTCTTTAAAACCATGATGTGAAAATTTATTTTAATAAGAAGGAGGTTATAATTTTTTCTTATGATAAGGAATCCCTTATCTTTAAAGTAGAAACATCACCATCTGATTCTTATCTAGATCCACCCTCTATAGCTCTACTAAATTAAATTATTGGGGAGGAAGGTAGTGAAATAACTATGGGTGAGGAAAGGAATGTTCAAATAGAAGATATACCTATTGTGCAAGAACATATTGATGTGTTTCCAGAGGATTTACCAAGACATCCTCCAGAATGAGAAATTGAGTTCTCCATTGACTTAATTCCTAGTTCACGGCCCATATTGAAGACCCTTATAGAATGTCCACTTTGGAATTAGTGGAACTAAAGAAACAACTAGAGGAATTGAGTAATAAAATATTTATTCACCCTAGTTTTTCTCCATGGGGAGTCCATGTTCTTTTTGTTGAGAAGAAAGATGGATCTATGAGGTTGTGCAATGACTACAGGGAGATCAATGCTATAACAATAAATAATAAGTATCCCCTACCTCTCATTGATGATTTTTTTGATCAACTTCATGGAGCTCAATATTTTTCAAAGATTGACCTTTGATCAGGATATCATCAATTGTGTGTGAAGAAGGAAGACATTACAAAGACAACATTTCGAACTAGGTATGGGCATTATGAGTTTATAGTAATGCCTTTTGGACTGACTAATGAACCCGCTTTTTTCATGGATCTAATTAATAGAGTTTTCAAGGAGTATCTTGATGACTTTGTAGTGGTATTTATTGATGATATCTTGGTATACTCCAAAATCTATTAAGATCATGAAAATCACTTGTGCGCTATTCTAAAAACTCATAAAATAAATGAATTATATGGGAAGTTTAGCAAGTGTGAATTATGGATTCAGTAGATTTCTTTTCTTGGCCATATTGTCTCTAAGGATAGAATATATATTGATACTTCAAAGACAAGGGAAATCCAAGAATGGCCAGCACCGATGAGTATAACTGAGGTATGTAGTTTTATTGGTTTAGGAGGTTACTATTGGTGATTCGTCTATAATTTTTCCCGATTGGCTAACCCATTAACTAAACTCACACATAAAGGGTTTAAATTTTTTTAGAAAAAAGAGTCTAAAGAATGTTTTGAATAATTGAAGAGAATATTAGTCAATTCTCCTATCTTGACTCTAAAATCAGGGAATGATGGGTTTTTTTTATTTATAGTGATGCTTCAAAGAAAGGAATTGGTTGTGTCCTTATGAAAAATGATAGATTTATTGCCTGTGCATCACAGCAGCTAAAAATTCATGAACAAAACTATCCTACTCATGATCTTGAGTTAGCAGCTGTAATCTTTTCTCTAAATATATGGAGACATTATCTCTATGGTGAAAATTTTGAGATATATACTGATCAAAAGAGTTTGAAGTATATTTTCTCATAGAAATAACTCAACATGAGGCAAAGGCGATGGATTGAACTACTCAAGGATTATGATTGCACAATACACTACCACACAGGGAAGGAAAATAAGATGGAAGATACTTTGAGTAGAAAGGATCATGGAGTTCTGAACAAGATAAGAGTTGAAAAGGATCCTATTTTCATATATCTTTTAAAGATGGATATAGGCATAATCATCGAAGGTGAAACATCAATACTTTTTCAAATGTTTTCCAATCAATCTTTACTAGAAACAATAAAATGTTCTCAAACTGATGATGAGGTGTTTCAAAATAAAATTAAATCTATGAATGATGGTAGATTGATTGACTTCATATATGAATATGGAATTTTGAAATTTGGGAAGAGGTTTTTTGTTCCTAATTTACATGATCTAAAAAGGTAATTGTTGGATGATGCTCATAGCTCCAATTTCTCTATACACCTTGGTAGCACTAAGATGTATAGAGATTTGAAGGAACTTTTTTGGTGGGATAACACAAAGAGGGAGATTTCTGATTATGTGCCAAGATGTATGGTTTTTTCAATAGGTGAAGGCTGGAATAAAACATCCTAGAGGAGTCATGCAACCTCTTCCCGTACCTAAATGGAAATGGGATGATATTATGATGGACTTTTTCATGGGGCTACTAAATACTCCTATAAGGAATGATGCAATATGGGTCATTGTTGATCGTCTTACCAATTCAGCACATTTTCTTGCTATAAGATAAGATTTAACACTTTAAATTTTAGAAAGAATATATATTAATGAAGTTTTAAGACTTTGTGGTGTACATATATTGATTGTTTTTTATCAGGATCCCCATTTTACATCAAGATTCTAGAAAATTATTCAAAAATCCCTGGATACTAAACTTTGTTTGAGCACTATCAACCACCCTCAAACTGATGGACAAACATAATGGATTATTCAAACATTAGAATACATGTTTAGATCTTTCTCACTTGACTTTCAAGGTATGTGGGATCAGTATTTACCATTGGTAGAATTTTCCTATAACAATAGATCACATTCAAGTATTTAGATGGCACCATATGAATCATTATATAGAAAGAGATGTTTCATACCAAATTGTTGGGATGATGTTGGTGAAAGAAAACTCATAGTCCCAGAACTTATTGAAGAAACAATGGAAAAGGTAAATATTATCCAAAACCACATCAAAGCATCTCAAAGTAGGAAAAAGAGCTATGTTGATAACCAAAGGAAGGATTTGGAATTTCAAGTAGGAGATCATGTTTTCTTGAAGGTATCTCCATGGAAGGGTGTTATACAATTCGGTAAGAAGGGTAAATTAAGTCCCAGGTACATCTGAACTTTCAAAATTATGGAACGAATTGGATTTGTAGCTTACTGTTTGACAATGTTTCCAAGTCTCTCCAAAGTTCATGATGTGTTTCATATATCACTGTTGAGAAAATACATGCTTGACCCAACGCATGTAATCACCTATGAAGAAATAGAACTAGAACCCTATCTATATTATTGTGAAGAGCCTATCAAGATTCTTGATACCATAGAACAAGTCTTGAGAAACCATACAACTCGTCTGGTAAAAGTTCTTTGGAGAAACCATAAAATGGAAGAGGCAACGTGGGAACCTGGAGAACTTATGATGAAAAACCACCCGAATCTTTTTATATAATAATATTCTATAAATTTAAAGGATTAAATTATTTGAAGGAGGTAAGAATGTAACACCCCAAGCTTCCATGGTATGCTCCTCTTTGAATAACAAAATAGCTTGCGTTGTACGCAGCTCTGAGTTCTAGCGCACCACGACCAATCAAACTAGCCATTTAAAAAATAGTTATGAATAGTAATACCCACTTTTTCAAATTTTATAAATTTTATTTTTAAAAATGGACTTCATTTTTGGATTCAAAATATCAAAATTATCATAGGGTGAATTTTTTTTATTTTTCTGAAAACTTTCACTTTTTAATGAATAGTGAAAAACACTACATTATTGTTTAAAACTGACTTTTTATTTAAATAATTATTTTTTAAATTTAAATTTATTTTAAAGTAAAAATATATACATAATACTTATATTATTCCAATGTAATTCATTTAAGTCGTTTTATAATAAGATTATATATATATAATTTTATTGAACTTTTTCTCATCTTTTACCTACATTCTAGGCACATTTACAAATTTTCATAAAAAGTAATTTTATTACGTCTATGAATTGAATTTCAAAAATCTGAAAGATTCGGTTTTGTAAGTAAAATGTGGTTCAATAGGATGAAAATAATTTTTTATGAATAGTAACTTTTGAATTTTATTTACCACAGTTAAAAGTAAATAAGGTAATTAAAGGTAAAAATAATATTATAATTACCCCAACACGTGTTCTAATTATATTGAATAATTTTTTTTTGACAAAAATCAACCTTAGTACATAAATAAGATCATTTTTGATCTATTTGGGTTAGATTAGGACATTTATTATATTTTATTTAAAGAAGAGTTAAAAGTGTTAAATTCAAATTTTAATAACTAAACCATTTTTAATATAAGGTTATACAAAATATAAATTTGACTATAAATATTAATTAGAAAGATAAAAAGACTTCCTACATCATGGTGTTTTATTTATAATTTTTATACATTAAATAATTAAATTTATTTATGACACAATGATGATGTAGTAATTACCTTATTAATGAAGGATTAAAATAAATGATATTATAAATATTAAAATAAATGTAAATTTAAAATTTTGATTCCATCCACGAATTTTCTAGGTGAATATGACATGTTAGGTTTGATTCAATGTATTTTTTTCGAATTAATCAAGTTGTGATGACTTTAACAAAAACCAAATACTAAATAGTGTCAAAATTGACATAAATGAGTTTTTAAAACAAATACTATTTTATTAAATTATATAATAGTCCTAAAAATATAAGATTAGGCCAAATTACTTATATAATGTTAAATATGTCATTAATGAACCACTTGAGGTTCACTTTTCATTTTATAGTAACTATATTAACCATGTAATATAAAAATACAAGAAGACATGGTAAAAGTTAAACTATTTAACTAATAGTTAAATATAAAAGATAAGGTTAATATGGTGACCTAAACTTGTCTAAAACCTATTGGTTGAGAGGATTTATACCCATACCCACCTTATCCTATAAATAAATATATTTTTATCTATAAGAAACAGAAAATAATTTTATAATAAAATAATATTTCAAACTTTTCTTAAAGTGCCCCTCACCTCTCTTATAAAAGGGTACATCCCCTTCTCTTAAATTAACACCTCAAAATCCATTTGGATCGGCCAAAACCTGCCCAAATATTCTCCCAAATACCCTCAATTCATATTATAGGCCTTAATTTGATCATAAATTCAACCTAATGATCCCTTTTGTTCAAATCAAAAGGAAGCACCCAAAGAAGAGGTAATTATTTCACCACCTCTTTCAAAGTTCTTTTCTTCTTCTACTTCCTCTTTCTTTGTTGTTTCCATACTAAAATAATAACTCAAGTACCTTCTACATACTTATATTTTATTATAAATATGGTACAACCATATTCAATATTCTATCCATCCTATGAATGACAAAGTCACCATATATGCGTACATACGGCTTACCGTCTCCACGTCATAGTGTAGTTTGTTACTCAACACTTCATTATTTAGATGGGTATAATAATGAGTATAATTGCTTTAAATAATAAATATAACATGTTAATTATTCTGTATATATAATATATCATCCAATTACATATTATTTCACCATCAATATAATGATATTGTCGCTCGTGCGTACGTACGGCTTACCATCTCCACGACGCGATGAGATTTCATTCCCCATCATAACCATTCAAGAATAATTTTCATTTGATGATTGAAAATAATGTTTAAGAAATTAATATAATTCTGTATATGAATCAAATAAATCCTATCCATAACTAACATGACTTACTTAACAAAACATATGAAGTAAAATGAATCAGTTAACACGAGAAACAATGATACTACTGAAATATTATTAACAAAGTAATATTAGACGATCATATCTGATATAATATTTATGTATGTGGTTCTTGTATAATTTAATAACAATTATTTAACCATTATACAGGAGGTTAACATACCCTCAACTAAGGAAAATTACAAGGTAAGGGTTAATTTTACAATCTCATTATTATTTGAGGTTGTTTATACTTAAGTATCTACTGGGACTTTTTTATCATCCACATCCGTGTTTCCTAAAAATGCATTTAAAAACATTTTTACTATTTCATAGACTATAGGTTAAAGTAATTTATACCATTGTTTTACTTTTTATAGAAAAATTTTAAAGTAATCTTTCTGTCTTTTTTCAAACAAGGTACTTTATGACCTTTTCGACAAATTAAGCAAAGAATGTTTTTTTAACTTATATAGAGGTTGTGGCTATTTTCCACCATTATAACACCTTCAAAGATTCCTTTACAAGATTATATGAATATTTTAAAAATAAATGTTTTCCTTTATAATTTTTCAACTTTTGAATGATTTCAAAGTAGAAAGATATATTTCCATCAAATAGTTTTTGGATTGATTTCATCTATGTCAACATCTATTGTTGGATTTTATGTTTAATTGAAGTTGATTTATTATGATACAATATTCCATATTATATTGATAGTTTTATAATATGTTTTACTGTGGATGTGCTATTTTTATTTCATTTATAGTTTATGGTTAAAGTATTAACATTTCATATATTAGTTTAATATGAATGTTTATGTTATGTTTCACCCCTTTTCATATGAGGAATAAATTAGATGTAGTAAGTGACGGGCAGGGACCACTATAGCCCCCCGATGCATCGGTAGGTCTCATGAGACAAATTAGTGTCTTGGAACAAGGCCTTGACAATATTTTTAATTTATAGTCTTGTAACAAGGCCTTAACTATGTGGTTATGATGTCCGACATTATGCATTTCATTAATATGAGATTAGCTATTGATATTACATGTGATTATTCGACTAGTAGAATATCCATGTGAATAAGTAAATGGAATTATTTGATTTATCTTTTCCATATTATGATGAGGTTTATGTTTAAAAGGATTTTGTTTTAGTCTTATACATTGACTTAAATGTTTTTTCTTATTTATATTAGTTTTCACTATATTGTTATCATTACTAAGCATCTGAGCTCACCCCTTTCTTATGTTTTATTTTTTATAGGATGCAAAGAAGTATATTATAACTGACCTACATGGATATTCTAAGGGATATGAGTGTTTTCAAAGGAGACACAATGTTGTTTTTTATTTCATAATGTAATGTAAAACTTATGAATGTATCTAGTAATTCCAAGGATACTAAACTGATCGGTCTTTCGGGACTTGATCTCTTGTGATCATGACAATGTTATGTAATAATTCACCAACTCTGGGTAACTGGGGTCGGGGTGTTACATTCAACTTGGAAACTCATATTCTTTCCAAGTTCCTTGGGATTCTTAGGCATAATTATCACACCAAACTTTGACTAAGCACCTTTTGCTTAGATGTCCTTACCACATGACATTAAACTGTATGGCTAAGTCCTTGTCACATGACATTAAAAGGTATGATGTGTCCCATTAAGCGGCACCAAACTATGAGGGTTCTGATTCCTTTCACAAGGATATGTAGGTATCCCATTTATGGGTATGATCCCAACATCAAAACAAACATTCATCTCCTTGGATGACAATAAACTCTAGAGTGCCCCCACTGAGTGGCTTAAAAACCAGTACTATCATAATTATGGTTAAAATAATCCCTAAATAGTATATGATAGGATACCATTTATGGAGAACCTCAAATACATACGGATGTCTCCATTAATGAAGAACCTTGAATACATACGGATGATTCTAAATTTCACACATGCTAATAATTGATTGAAATTTACAAGGGAAACCTACACTATACTTGGGGAATTAATAAGGATTCATGAAAGTATCTGAAATATATAAGAGTCCCATAGTAGGCAATAATCCCCCCCCCCCAAAAGGGTGTGATGAGTTTGACCTACCATCCTCTTGACCAATGCATGTTCTTAAGTATTGTAAGTTAAAACTTAAAAAACACCTACCTTTGGAAATTAGGTCCCTTTGGATAAAGAACTGTTGGATGTTTCCAGTTCCATAAATAAAACCAATGGAAACTTCTTGGAAGTAGTGATTCCTAACCAGAACACACGTTCCGAGTGATGCGAAACACTTGGGTATGACACCTACCTTTGGTATAGTTTTCTTACAATAATATCTATCACTATTTCATGACATGTAACTGTTTGACGCTTTGTATAGGAGACTGTGTCATTATCTATTATGCTATATGGAGGTTGGGAAGACATCCATTCTTGGTCCCTATGTGGTCTAGAGAATGAAAAAAAAGTTTTAGCTTGTTCTTGATAGGATGAAAGTAGCGCAGGATTGGAAGAATTCTTATGTCGATCGCATAAGGAGGCCCTTGGATTTCAAGGTTGGGGACCATGTGTTCTTGAAGGTTTCCCCTCAAAGTGGGCAGTGTAGGTTTGGTAGAGGAAGTAATCTTTCCCCTAGGTTTTTTGGTCCCTTTGAGGTGTTGGGGTGAGTTGGTGAGCTGGCATATTTTTTGGCATTTCTACCACAGTTGGAGAGGATCCCTAACATATTTTACATCTCTCAAATTCCTTGGTATCTTCACTATGACTCTCATTTCATTGACTGGGGAAAGTTGGATATCAATAATGATGCGACATTTATGGAGTGATCAGTATAGATCTGGGATCATCAGTGGAAGGTTTTTCATGGATGAACCTTTTTTTTGGTTTGTGTGTTGTGGAGGAATGACAGCCTGTAAGAACCCGGTTTTTTCTACTAAAGACTTTGGAATATTCTCTATGATATTCCAGAGTAGCGCCTTCAGACGGCATGCGATTCCGAGCCTTGGAGTGTCCGGAATTAAATTTTCAGTGTGTTCACACTAGAACTGCCAAATAAATTGGATAACTCCTGAACGGTGATCCAGATCAGAGATCCGAGCATATGGATGGGTCTAGAATAGGGTTTTTACCCTAGGAACGACATAAAGTATGTCGGCGCGGGACGTTTGTACCCCTCGCTCACTTTCGGAACGTTAAACGGATAAATTAATTTATTTATTTATTCGTTTAAGGGTAAAACTCCAGTATCTCTTAAACGGTGGCTCGGATTGGAAAACTGAGGGAACCGTTGAGTTCATAACATTTTTTTTACCCTAGGAGTAGTGTAACTTTTGCGGGCGCGGCCTGTCTATGAAAAATGCCGCCAGGGGCGTTTTCGTAATTTGGTGGCCTCAGACGCTAAGTTTAATAACTTTTGAATGGGGCCTCGGATTGAAATTATGAGACCACCGTTGTGCTCAGAAGGTGGTTTTTACCCTAGGGGAGGCTTAACCTCGACCCCGTCGGGCGTTTCGGGTGCGGGTCAAAATTGAGGATTAAATTAATTAAAATTTAATTAATTTCATTTTCTTTTTAAGCCCAACTCACACCACCCCTCTCCCATTTTGCAACCCCCTGGAGATGCCTCTCCCTAAACCTCCCCTCCTCCTCCTCTACTCTGGTGAGGAAGCTCCGGCAAGGTGGAGGTTCGGCGGCGAAGCTCCGGGCAACGCCCACGAGGTAGGATTATTGCGGTTTCAGTTTTATTTTCCGCACCTACTTTGAGTTCGATTCTATGAATCAATTTGTTGATCGATCCTAGAACAAATCCCCTAATCTTGTATTAGATTTTATTCTCTATCCGTCGCATATTTAGGTTTGTAAATCCGAGTTCTGGGGACCCCGCAAACATCCGCCGAAGATTGCGGGTTTAAGGCTGTTTTCTGGCGTTTTTTTGAGGTTTTCGGTTGGTTTTTGGGGGTACCGGCAGCAGGCAGCGCGGGTGCTGGCTTCAGGCGGATGGCAGAGGTCGAGGTGGCCGGGAGCGCGGCCGAGCGGAGACGGCGTGGGCGGCCGGTGGAGCGGGGCAGCGCCGGTGCTGTCTGCGGCGAGGTGTGCTCGGCAGAGGAGCCCGAGGCCAGGCCTCGGGCGTGCTGGGGAAGCCATGACCCGCGCGGCGCGGGTCCTGTTGGCTATCAACGGAGACCGGCCGCTTGGCCGGTCTGCTGGGAGTGAGGACCCGCACAAAGCGGGTCCTGTTGGGCAATGACACGGGACCAGCCAGCAGGCCGGTCCGTTTTAAAAAAATAATAATAATAATAAGTTTATAATAATAATAATAATATTATTATTATTATTATTATTATTATGGGAAATGGTTTATGATTTATAAATCATAGACCGGGCGTCGGATTTAGGCGTCGTCTACGGTGACGCGCTCCTTAAGTTGCGACGAATATTTTGAGATGGTTTCGGGAATTTTTAATTCCCGAAACGAGGGGCCTCGAAGGCGCGGCGCGTCTTTAAGTGGACAAGCGTTTTTTCCGAGGTTTTTGTTTTGAGCGGCGTGGACACATCCGACGTCCGTTTTAAGCATTGTCAGAGGCATTGAGACCCTGGAGCCAGGGCGAAGCTTTCTAGGTGGGTTTCAGGCGTTGAGGCCGAAGTTGATGCGTGGGCCCCACGGCCCGTCTTTCGAGCTGCGTGCAGCTTTTAGCGACTTTTTCATTGGACATCTGTTCGGGGCGTGCGAACAGTCGATGTTGGGTTTTTTTCCAAGGGTATCGCGTTGGCGCTGTCTGCCCACTGTAATTTCGCACGATGGTGCGGGCCCCGCGTGGGTTGTTTGGGTGTTGACGGTGATTTTCCATCTTTATCACTGGGTGTCCGTTTTGGACAAGTGATTAGTCCATTTCATGTACTTTTTCGAGAGGATCACAATGGTACAATCCGTTTGTTGAGTTTCGGGACCGGGATGTGGGTCCCACGAAGCATCGCTCGTGTGCGGTGCGCCGTAATGCATCTTTTTCTCCGGATATCTGTTGCGCTCAAGTGAGCAGTCTTTTTGACGTGTTTTCCCGAGGGGATCGCAATGGTGCGATGCGCCCGACTGTTTTCGAGGCCGAGGCTCGAGATCACGGGACGTCGTTCGGGCGTGAGGCGGTGTTGGTGAATTTTTCATCGGATATTCGTTTGAGGTGAGTAAGTAGTCAATCTCGTGTGTTTTTTTGCGAGGATTACAACGGTGCGATCCGTTTGGTTGTGTGGAGCCTCTTGCGCAATCTTGTTAAATGTGGAAGCACGAAAGGTGCTCTGGTGGTGGTTCGTCCTACCATATTTGTAGCGGACCCTTGGCGTGTGATCACGCACTCTTGGGAGAGTGATATAAATGGTTCACAAGATTTGGTTGGTCGTTCCTAGGCCTATGAGGTGGAGTTGTTACGTCACGTCTTCGCGTTGACGCTGGGTGCCGTGTGCACGATAGCCTTTGGGCTGGAACGAGGTATACTCTGGGAGTATACGGGAGCGTTTGGAGGTACGTGTGGTTGTTTGTACCTGAGAATGTTTGTGCACTTGGTTGGGTCTGAGATGGGGCCACACGTCGTGTGGGCCCCACGTGTGTGTCGTGTTCTGCTTTCGTACTCTTGACCTCTCACAACGTAGAGGGTCCCTCTGCGCTTGTTTGTTTGACCAGCAGGGTGGATTTTTTCCCTGGCTTTGTGCTCGTTTGTTTGACCAGCAGGGTGGAGTTTTCCCTGGCCTAGTGCTCTTTTGTCTGACCAGCAGGGTTGAGTGGTCTCCCCCTGGTCTTGTTATCGATGTTTTGGCTGGCAGAGATGGTTTGGTTCCTCTCCTTCTACAGTTGTGAGGGGTTTCAGTACCATGCCCTTTCACTGGTCTGCGACACCATTTGCGACTACGGGTGTTCATACAGTATGGGTGTTTTCCCCACTTTCTGGGGTGAGTTAACTCAGTCCACTTCGACAGTGACTCAGTGGATTGGAACGGGATCGCCTTTTGAGGCCTGGGGAGTTTCTCCCGTCACCTCGTGTTCCCTGGTAGAGTTCTTGTGGATTCGGTGTGACCAACACTTTACGCGGGCACCGATCCTCTACCCAGGAGGTTGTTTCCAGCAGGGCTGAGGTTGTTACCAGCAGGGATGAGGTTGTTTCCAGTAGGGCTGAGGTATTTACCAGCAGGGCTGAGGTTGTTTCCAGCAGGGCTGAGGTTGTTTCCAGCAGGGCTGAGGTTGTTTCGAGCAGGGCTCGCCAGTGGGTTACCATCCAGCAGGGATGGCCAATACAGCGGTGTTCACCGAGCAGTATCATCCAGAAGGGATGGCCAGAGTAGTTTCGGGCTTACCTCCAGCTGGGCTGGGCAGTGGTCCCCGATGTCGGGCTTACCTCCAGCGGGGCTGGGTAGTGGTCCCCAATGTCGGGCTTACCTCCAGCAGGGCTAGACAGTGGTCCCCGATGCCGGGCTTACCTCCAGATGGGTTGGGCAGTGGTCCCCAATGCCAGGTTACCTCCAGCTGGGCTGGGCAGTGGTCCCATCTCCGACTTTAGCTGGGTCGCCCTCCAGTGGATTACCCTGTTACGGGACTGGGCAGTGTGGCACCTGTCAAATTTCTGGGTCTCCCTATAGTGGGAACCCATTGACTTCCAGGGATCCTCCAATGGGGCTGGGCAGGGGGTCGCCTGTCGACTTTGAGCAGACCTCTCGATTG
Organism: Viscum album; assembly: GCA_963277665.1. Lineage (NCBI taxonomy): Eukaryota > Viridiplantae > Streptophyta > Magnoliopsida > Santalales > Viscaceae > Viscum > Viscum album. The sequence continues at coordinate 828,832,911 of OY728159.1, read as the reverse complement.
CGGGTCATTGACGAGTTGTGGTTTGACGTTCCCCCAGAACTCCCAAGTATGAGGAGCGCTTTCCCCCCACCGAGATGTGTCCTTGTGATGCGACCTAAAACCGTGCGGGGCGAGTCAGTGCCGCCCAAAGCGGATAGTGTCGAGGTGCGGTGATTGAGCCCTTGACTTGTAGTTCGGGGCAGATGTGCGGGATACTGGGCATCAATGGTGTTACTTCTGGGACTGTTGGTTACTCTTTTCTTGGGCTGAGCTACGGGATGGAGATCCCCTTACGACTTTGTTCGGGCTTCTTTCTGAGCATAAAGATATGTATATACCTTGTTCCAGTACCCACTTCTTGGGTTTGGTTACTCTCCCTCCAGAAGAGGCGAAGATGCACGGAGTATGCCACGTGCTTTCCGTGTCTAGCTTCTCGTGGTTGGATGAGTCTACTCTCCTGCTATAGGTAGCGAAGACTCGAAGGGAAGTTCATCTTCTCACCATTTCCAGCTCCTTGTGCCTGGACGAGTCTACCTCCTTTCCTCTTGTTAGGTTGATCTGGACTCTCTTCTGTACTCCTTACTGCACTCTCGGTTGTACTCCTTCACCTTTCCCTGTTCGCTCTACTGCTCACCCTTCGGTATCTCCTTTGTTTCTCCCTCGAGCCTTCGGGGTATCCTACTGAGTAGTTTTATACTCACCCCTGCTTGGGCTTTGCCCGCACTTGGTGTGCCCTTGCAGACAATGGACAGGTTGGTCGTGACGTCAGAGGAGCTTAGGAGCTTGGGAGCTTGGACCGCGTGCGGTGGTCAGAGTCGGGTTCCAGGTGGGGGACCCTACCAGCTGTTTACTTTTGTTTACCTGTTGTCGGGTTGTGGCACTTTTCTGGTTGGGCGCGTGTTTTTTCCCTTTTTCCTTTTCAGCACTTTACTTGTACTGTTTAGAGGTCGATGCACATTTATGGTATATATATAGCAGTTACTCTTTTACTCTGCTTGTCTTTTCTTTTACTCTTCACCTTTTCATTGAGTGTGATGCGTGTGTGTGTACAGGTGCTTAGGAAAAGTCCTCCCCGAGTTGTTGTGCCTTCGGCGCTGGTTGCCAGCCCCTGGCCAATGGAGGCGGGCTTGGGGTAGTTGCGACTCGAGCCCGGGTAGGGTCGGGTCGTGACACGGCCTGGAAGAGATTACATGGTAGATAGAGACACAGATTTTTTCCCAATACCCATAGTTTTTTTGAGTTTTTCTTCGCTCTTTTTTGCTTTGTGATGTGACGTTTGAATCCTTTTATTTTATGAGATGAGATATTTTCCTTAGTTTGTAATGTTTTTGGTGTAATGTGTGATAAATTCCTAACATATGAAAAAAGAAAGGACCTGATTCCTAATCAATACGCATTAAATATGATGCAATTAAACCCATATAGGTGATTCAATGATTTCTATAGTAGATAATATCTTGACATAGAGGACGGAATTCCTTGATTTGGATGTTCGGGATGGTGTAGTTTGTTGGTTTTGTGTGTTTGTGTGGTGGTGTCGTTGTGTGAGAGGATATGGTTTGTAGTTGTAGCGACCCGAAGCTTGACAAACATGGACATTACATTACTTTTTCAGAATACTTAGTACATAACAAAAACACACACACAAGGACCGTAATAGTTTAGTGTCTTTGGAAACTCGGAATATAATCTTCTAAACGTGGTGAAAGATCTTCAACATATCCCATAAATATCTTCTTCTTTTTTACCTAAAACCTTTCTTTATATCCTGGGGAAAAGAAAACATAAAAGGGTGATCACAAATTCTCAGTAAAGGTAAACAAAATAAATATCAATCACATCATATTCATAAGAACATAACTTTTGGAAATCTTAACCTACAAAAGAGATCATAATTTCATAACATGGGATAAATCATAGTAGTGAAATATAATCCCAATAATCATAACTTAAAACATGAAACTTTGTGGCATACACACATAATCATAGAGAATCATTTCTTATTAGTCAAGACTCATTTCCAAGACTATCTTAGTGGACAAAGTCCATTTCTGAACCGAGTTCACTCCTCGTTTCAGTCCTATTTCACTGAATCGGTTTAACTTTCCTTTCTATCCATGTCTATCTCATGAGATAAAAAATCTTTACCCAATGCATTGGAGGGAGATATAGGTCCCATCCATCTCATAATGATACCATTCTTATGTGTGCCACAAAATCATAAACCATACATCATAACATAACCCATATAATAAAAATGGGAATCTTAAACATTGTGACATCATAAAACAATTCATATAAGATAAAGGAATTCATAAAAATAATTCCATCATAACATAATAAAATCAATGAAATAATAGGGATGGAAACAGAACCCTTTATTATCTTGGATGGAAAATAATTTTGATAAAACACTTGAACTCCATTCTTGAGGAAAATATCATTTCTACTTCAAAAACATTTTTCCTTTCTTAACATGTCATAGAATTTTAAACTAAAAGAAGTTGATTAAAAATAAACTTTAAAACTTGTAAGGGAAGCTTCTTGGAAATAATTTTTTAAAAATCCATTCATGCCTTATAAGTTAAAAGAAAACATTCTTCTCGTACTTTTGTCGGAAAAGTCCAAAAGTACCTCGTACGAAAAACGACAAAAGATTCCTTTCATATCTTTTACTAAAAAATCACCGAAGGGTAAAATTTGATATAAACTATTGTAGAAGGATATAAATATTACATATTGAGGAAACATGGATGTGGATGATAAAATACACCCCAGTAAACACCAAAGAATAAACAATCTCGGATAAAAATGAGATTGTGATATTTCCCTTACCTTAGGTCCGATTTGCTTCGTAAGTGTCCGAACCTCCTGTATAATGATTTAAATAATGTCATTGACTTATTCCAGAATCATACTCATTTTTATGATATCATATATGGTTCACTTATGACTTTATTTTACCCGTTCTTTTGTAAATTCCATGTTAAAGAGCGTTTTGGGTAAAATCGTTTCATTTGTCGTCCGTGTTTTGACTTGTAATTATTCATATGATTACTTAGATCATGAGTAATTAATTCCATAATATAAAACATGATTTATATATAATATATATTCAGAATATACATATATATAATAGATTAGTAAATGGAAAGAAATACACTGTTCATGGAGACGGTAGGTCGTACGTACGCATGAACGCTGTTTTCGTTTCCTTATTGAGTTGAATGGAATTAAGTAGATGAAATAAATATACATACACATAAATCCAGTATCATTATTATGTCATATATTTCATGATTATTTATTATATATACTTTATAATCATTCATGAATGGTTAACGTGGAAAATGAATCTCATCGCGCCGTGGAGACGGTAGTCCGTACGTACGCACGAGCGATGATATCGTTCTCATGATCGTGGAATTGTATTGGAGTGTATTTATACTATTTCAGAATTAGTATCACTTTACAATAATCATATACAGTTATTATGTACACCATTATACCCATCCAAGTAAGGTGGTGGTGGAAAATAGATTACACCACGGCATGGAGACGGTATTCCGTACGTACGCACGCGCGGTGATTTCGTTTTCTGTAGGATGGATAGATGGTGAAATAGGGTTGTTTCATACTTATAATAACATATCAGTATATGAGTGATACTAATTTTTTTACTTCATAATGAAAAAACCTAAGAAGAAGAAGTGGAAGAAGAAATAAAGTTGAAAGAATCGGTAACGGACATTACCTCTTCTTTGAAGCGCCTCTTTGAGTCCTCCTCTTAGGGCACTAAAATTGGTCTTTGAAGAAGACCAGGACCCATAGGATGTTGTTAGGGAAGTGGAGAAGATAATTTGGCAGGGTTTGGCCGAGCCTGAAGGCTCAAATTGGTGTGAGGAAGAGAGGGAGGAGGTTCCCTTTTATAAGGGAGGAGAGGGGCACCTTTGGAATAACTAAAAATATTATTTTATTATAAAGTCATATTCGGTTTTTAATAGCTCCAAATTGAGTTATTTAGAAGCTAAGGTGGGTATGTGTAGAAATCCTCTCATCCAATAGAATTTAGAAAAGTTTAGGTTCCTATTTTAACCTTATCATTTATATTTAACTTTAAGTTAGATAATTTTACGTTTACCGTGTCTTTTTGTGTTCTTACACTATAAGGTTAATAAACTTACTATAACAAGCCAAACGAACCCCAAGGTGTTTATTATTAATATATATAGCCTTATCTAAGTCATTTGGACGAACCTTAGATTTTTAGTAATAAAATAACAATTAATAATATAATATTTGTTTTAAAAACTATTTTATGTCAATTTTGACACTATTTAGTAATTGATTTTTGTAAAACTCATAACAGAATGATTAGTTCCAAAAAGGTTGATTAAATAAATAATAACATGTCATATTAACCTATAAAATTAGTGTAATTCATAAAAAGTCTCAAATTACATTTATTTGGGTATTTATAACATCAATTATGTTAATATTTCATTAATAAGATAATTACTACATCATCTTTCTGTCATAAATAAATCAAATTATTTAAAGTCTAAAAATTAAAAATAAAATATAATTATGTAGGAAATATTTTTATCTTTCTAATTAATATTTATAGTAGAATTCATCTTATGTATAACCCTATATAAAAAATGATATACTTATTAAACTTTGATTTTAACTATTTTAACCCTTCTTTAAATAAATTAATAATAAATGTCCTAATCTAATCCAAGTGGGCCTAAATGGTCATATTTTATTCCTAAGGTTGTTTTTGGTCGAATTACACTTATCCAATAGAATTAGGACATGTATTAGGGTAATAATAATATCATTTTTATCCTTAATTACCCTATTTACTTTTAACCGTGGTAAATAAAAGTAAAAAGTTACTATTCACCAAAAATTATTTTCATCTCATTGAACCACATTTTACTTACTGACATCAACTGTGTCTCTCGGATTTTTTAAATTCCACTCACAGAAGCGGTAAAATTAAGTTTTATGAAAAATTCATTTTTTTAACTACCACTTAGTGGTTTCACTATTCATCAAAAAAATGAAAGTTTCCAGAAAAATACCCGAAATTAGGCCTAAGATATATTTGATATTATGAACTCAAAAATGATGTCTATTTTACCAAATTCAAAACATATCAGTTGCATTAATTAATTTAAAAATTAATTCCCGTCGTCAAAACAAATAGCGTGTTCTTAAGAGAGAGATAATAACTATCAAAAGATTGACACTTGTTTATGTCTGGTTTAAATGTGAAATTACATCCAATGACCAACATTGTATTAAATTGTAAAAATATATTCTAAATATACTTTAAAACCACTCAAATTAATAATTTATCACTATTAATTATTTCGATTGAAAAAGTTGTTTTTAATTAAAATTTAGTAATTTTCACTATTCATCAAAATATGAAAGTTATCCGAAAATTACCAAAATTTCACCCTAAGCTAATTTCGATATTCCGAATCCAAAAATGAAGTCCATTTTGAAAAATAAAATTTAAAAAATTTCAAAAATTGGTTATTACTATTCATAACGGCTAGTTTAATAATATTTTAATAGCATATTGTTGTTTAGTGAAACTCATTATTGCGTACTACACACGCTATCGAGGAAGGTCGCGATTGCATGTAATACAAGGCAAGTCAAGGATGCTTGTGGTGCAAGCTCCTTTTGGTGTAGTGTACAACACAAGACATTAATGAAATTAAAAAGAATACTTTTCATAAAATCTCGGGGTGTTACATTCTACCCCGCTTAAAATGAATTTCGCCCTCGAAATTCGTCGGGGTTATAAATGGTTTACTACTCGAAAGTTTCTTTAATAGAAACCAACATCATAAAAAGGAATACCAAAACCAATCTTTAAAAACAAAAGTATGAAACGTAACAGTTACCCAAATAAACTAATCACTGGGTTTCCACATAGGTGAAAATATGGATATGGAAGAGAAACTTAACCATCATGTTCTGATGGAGAGTGGTAGAGAACATGGCTATGGAAAAGCCAGGAATCACAAAGCCATAAATTTGTGACGATCTAAGGTACCATCTGATTCATCAGATATAAGAGCACTAGGACAACATTTTTGGTTTTCAAGATCATTTCCCCTAAAGTTGATGGAATTGGAATTAGAAGAAATACTTTCATGATTTTGGTGTAGTCTCACCGTTAGTCATTCTTTGGACAATTTCCACTTCATCTCTTAAATAAATAAAGTTGAATTTGTCATTCGTGATGTGTTAGCAGATCATGTGATAGAATGAGGGGTCATTCCATCTATCTCAAACAAAAGGTTAGAAAAGTTATCAAAAAATACGTAAGTCTATCTATAGTGAGATTAATCATATATGGTTCCTAAAATGGACTTATACTTCTTATATTATACTACTTAATATAATAAAACTAGTTTCTACTAAACAGGGACTTCCTGTAGGCCAGTGGTAGGTGATAAAGGCCAGTCACACTTCGATTGTGGGTTCGATTCCCAAAGCCTTGTCCGACGCGATGGGCTTTCGCCCATCCTGCAGGTTTTCCTTTTTCTAAAACTATATTACTATAACATCCCATCAATAATATTGAAAAATAATAACTTATTTCCAACATAATCCATTCCAATATTTAGGCTTATCTAAAATACTTCGGTCTAAGCTCATAGTATAAAGAAAATGATTACTTGAAATGTCACATAATAATCACGTGAATGCCATAATTTATCCCCATATATCATAAGATATATCTTGTTGGTCAAATTACCAACATGTGAATACATTAATCATGTATTATCTTGAAGAATGAATACCCATTGAACCTTGCTGAAAACATGAATGCAGTTAAAAGTTAACACTTTCCACAAACCAAAATCCTCAATATTTTATATACTCAAACCATGATATCACTTAGTCCTTATATTAATCATGAGCTCATGAATACTATCAAACATTTCATTTTCTCCTTATCCCTTCAATATGCGCATATAATCTTCTTTCCAAAATATTTGAATCACTTTTCATGGTTACCGGTACCTTAAAATTATTGAAAACCATAATATAATAATACAAAAATATTCTAATACAAAATAAAAGTACCTCAACAACATTATTCTTGAATACCAATACATAAACACTTCAATCCATCCTCTTCAATTATTGACCTAGAATAAGTCCTTCCTTGATTTAGAAGTAACTTTTTAGGTCAGGGCATTGAGTTGGGTAATGCCCATGTTCTCCACAAATAATACATTGAACTCCATAACAGTCTGTCACTCTATGACCCTTTTCTCCACACAGATAACATCGGTCCCTCCATTTGAGGTATTCCTCAAGGTTCTTCTTACCTTCTTTAGAAATCTCAATCTTCCTTTCTTTATGCTCCTCAACATGCGAACATGCATAATAGTTTATCTTCCTCTTCTTTGATGAATTAGGAATACCACTAAATTTCACCTTGTTAATCACATATCGCGATGACTGATTCGGTATAATCACAATACCTTTCTATCTAGGCATTACACAATTTTTTTGCTCATAGTCACCAATTTTTCCATTGGATTCAATGTCAACCGAATTTTTTCTGGTTCCCTCCATTAACTAAAACACAAAAATAATTCTGTGAGAGGAAAAAATCATGCTAGAGAAAACAACATAGTAAAGGGGGAGTACCCTCAATATCTAACAACTTAGGTTAAATTCTAATATCGTTACCGTAGTTCTAGGACTATATCCTATACGTATACTTATCCTTAGGGACATCCCTATACATACCTTAGAAATATCTATAGGGATCTCACTAAAGTTCTCGCATCCTAGTTTCCAAAGGTTGACTAAACCTTTCCTCTGATACCAACTGTAGCGACCCGAAGCTTGACGTACATGGACATTACATTACTTTTGCGGAATACTTAGTACATAACAAAAACACACACACAAGGACCGTAATAGTTTAGTGTCTTTGGAAACTTGGAATATAATATTCTAATCATGGTGAAAGATCTTCAACATATCCCATAAAGATCTTCTTTTTTTTACCTAAAACCTTTCTTTATATCCTGGGGAAAAGAAAACATAAAAGGGTGAGATCAAATGCTCAGTAAGGGTAAAAAAAAGAAATATCAATCACATCATATTCATAAGAACATAACTTTTGGAAATCTTAACCTGCAAAAGAGATCATAATTTCATAACATGGGATAAATCATAGTAGTGAAATTTAATCCCAATAATCATAACTTAAAACATGAAACTTTGTGGCATACACACATAATCATAGATAATCATTTCTTATTAGTCAAGACTCATTGCCAAGACTATCTTAGTGGAAAAAGTCCCTTTCTGAACCGAGTTCACTCCTCGTTTCAGTCCTGCTTCACTAAACCGGTTTAACCTGCCATTCCAGCCATGTCTATCTCATGAGATATAAAATCTTTACCCAATGCATTGGAGGGATATATAGGTCCCACCCATCTCATAATGATACCATTCTTATGTGTGCCACAAAATCATAAACCATACATCATAACATAACCCATATAATAAAAATGGGAATCTTAAACATTGTGACATCATAAAACAATTCATATAAGATAAACGAATTCATAAAAATAATTCCATCATAACATAATCAAATCAATTTAATAATAGGGAAGGAAACAGAACCCTTTATTATCTTGGATGGAAAATAATTTTGATAAAACACTTGAACTCCATTCTTGAGGAAAATATCATTTCTACTTCAAAAACATTTTTCCTTTCTTATCATGTCATAGAATTTTAAACTAAAAGAAGTTGATTAAAAATAAACATGAAAACTTGTAAGGGAAGCTTCTTGGAAATAATTTTTTAAAAATCCATTCATGCCGTATAAGTTAAAAGAAAACATTCTTCTCGTACTTTTGTCGGAAAAGTCAAAAAGTACCTCGTACGAAAAACGACAAAAGATTCCTTTCATATCTTTTACTAAAATATCACCGAAGGGTAAAATTTGATATAAACTATTTTAGAAGGATATAAATATTACATATTTAGGAAACATGGATGTGGATGATAAAATAATCCCCAGTAAATCCCAAAGAATAAACAATCTCGGATAAAAATGAGATTGTGATATTTCCCTTACCTTAGGTCCGATTTGCTTCGTAAGTGTCCGAACCTCCTGTATAATGATTTAAATAATGTCATTGACTTATTCCAGAATCATACTCATTTTTATGATATCATATATGGTTCATTTATGACTTTATTTTACCCGTTCTTTTTTAAATTCCATGTTAAAGAGCGTTTTGGGTAAAATCGTTTCATTTGTCGTCCGTGTTTTGACTTGTAATTATACATATGATTACTTAGATCATGATTAATTAATTCCAGAATATAAAACATGATTTATATATAATATATATTCATAATATACATATATATAATAGATTAGTAAATGGAAATAAATACACCGTTCATGGAGACGGTAGGCCGTACGTACGCATGAACACTGTTTTCATTTCCTTATTGAGTTGAATGGAATTAAGTAGATGACATACATATACATACACAAAAATCCAGTATCATTATTATGTCATATATTTCATGATTATTTATTATATATACTTTAAAATCATTCATGAATGGTTAACGTGGAAAATGAATATCATCGCGTCGTGGAGACGGTAGTCCGTACGTACGCACGAGCGATGATATCATTCTCTTGATCGTGGAATTGTATTGGAGTGTATGTATACTATTTCAGAATCAATATCACTTTACAATAATCATATATAGTTATTATGTACACTATTATACCCTTCCAAGTAAGGTGGTGGTGGAAAATATATTACACCACGGCGTGGAGACGGTTTTCCGTACGTACGCACGCGCGGTGATTTCGTTTTCCGTAGGATGGATAGATGGTGAAATAGGGTTGTTTCATACTTATAATAACATATCAGTATATGAGTGATACTAATTTTTTTACTTCATAAGGAAAAAACCTAAGAAGAAGAAGTGGAAGAAGAAATAAAGTTGAAAGAATCGGTAACAGACATTACCTCTTCTTTGAAGCGCCTCTTTGAGTCCTCCTCTTAGGGCACTAAAATTGGTCTTTGAAGAAGACCAGGACCTCTAGGATGTTGTTATGGAAGTGGAGAATAGAATTTTTCAGGGTTTGGCCGAGATTGAAGGCTCAAAGTGGTGTGAGGAAGAGAGTGAGGAGGTGCCCTTTTATAAGAGAGGAGAGGGGCACCTTTGGAATAACTAAAAATATTATTTTATTATAAAGTCATATTCTGTTTTTAATAGCTCAAAATTGAGTTATTTCAAAGATAAGGTGGGTATGGGTCGAAATCCTCTCATCCAATAGAATTTAGACAAGTTTAGGTTCCTATTTTAACCTTAACATTTATATTTAACTTTAAGTTAGATAATTTTACGTTTACCGTGTCTTTTTGTGTTCTTACACTATAAGGTTAATAAACTTACTATAACAAGCCAAACGAACCCCAAGTTGTTTATTATTAATATATATATCCTTATCTAAGTCATTTGTATGAACCTTGTATTTTTAGGAATAAAATAATAATTAATAATATAATATTTTTTTAAAAACTATTTTATATCAATTTTGACACTATTTAGTAATTGATTTTTTTAAAAATCATAACAGAATTATTAGTTCGAAAAAGGTTGATTAAATCAATACTAACATGTCATATTAACCTATAAAATTAGTGTAATTCATAAAAAGTTTCAAATTACATTTATTTGGGTATTTATAACATCAATTATGTTAATATTTCATTAATAAGATAATTACTGCATCATATTTGTGTCATAAATAAATTAAATTATTTAAAGTCTAAAAATTACAACTAAAATATAATTATGTAGGAAATATTTTTAGCTTTATAATGAATATTTATAGTCGAATTCATCTTATGTATAACTCTATATAAAAAATAATATACTTATTAAACTTTGATTTTAACTATTTTAACCCTTCTTTAAATAAATTAATAATAAATGTCCTAATCTAATCCAAGTGGGCCTAAATGGTCATATTTTATTCCTAAGGTTGTTTTTGGTCGAATTACACTTATCCAATAGAATTAGGAAATGTGTTAGGGTAATAATAATATCATTTTTACCCTTAATTACCCTATTTACTTTTAACCGTGGTAAATAAAAGTAAAAAGTTACTATTCACCAAAAATTATTTTCATCTCATTGAACCACATTTTACTTAATGACATCAACCGTGTCTCTCGGATTTTTGAAATTCCACTCACAGAAGCGGTAAAATTAAGTTTTATGGAAAATTCATTTTTTTAACTACCACTTAGTGGTTTCACTATTCATCAAAAAAATGAAAGTTTCCAGAAAAATACCAGAAATTAGGCCTAAGCTATATTTGATATTATGAACTCAAAAATGATGTCTATTTTACCAAATTCAAAACATATCAGTTGCATTAATTAATTTAAAAATTAATTCTCGTCATCAAAACAAATAGCGTGTTCTTAAGAGAGATATAATAACTATCAAAAGATTGACACTTGTTTATGTCTGGTTTAAATGTGAAATTACATCCAATGACCAACATTGTATTAAATTGTAAAAATATATTCTAAATATACTTTAAACCCACTCAAATTAATAATTTATCACTATTAATTATTTCGATTGAAAAAGTTGTTTTTAATTAAAATTTAGTAATTTTCACTATTCATCAAAATATGAAAGTTATCTGAAAATTACCAAAATTTCACCCTAAGCTAATTTCGATATTCAGAATCCAAAGATGAAGTCCATTTTGAAAAATAAAATTTACAAAATTTCAAAAAGTGGTTATTACTATTCATAACGGCTAGTTTTAATAATATTTTAATAGCATATTGTTGTTTAGTGAAATTCGTTATTGCGTACTACACACGATATCGAGGAAGGTCGTGATTGCGTGTAATACAAGTCAAGTCAAGGATGCGTGTTGTGCAAGCTCCTTTTGGTGTAGCGTAAAACACAAGACATTAATGAAATTAAAAAGAATACTTTTCATAAAATCTCGGGGTGTTACATTCTACCCCCCTTAAAATGAATTTCGCCCTCAAAATTCGTCGGGGTTATAAATGGTTTACTACTTGAAAGTTTCTTTAATAGAAACCCACATCGTAAAAAGGAATACCAAAACCAATCTTTAAAAACAAAAGTATGAAATGTAACCGTTACCCAAATAAACTAATCACTGGGTTTCCACATAGGTGAAAATATGGATATGGAAGAGAAACCTAACCATCATGTTCTGATAGAGAGTGGTAGAGAACATGGCTATGGAAAAGCTAGCAATCACAAATCCATAAATTTGTGACGATCTAAGGTACCATCTGATTCATCAGATATAAGAGCACTAGGACAACATTTTTGGTTTTCAAGATCATTTCCCCTAAAGTTGATGAAATTGGAATTAGAAGAAATACTTTCATGATTTTGGTGTAGTCTCACCATTAGTCATTCTTTGGAAAATTTCCACTTCATCTCTTAAAGAAATAAAGTTGAATTTTTCATTCGTGATGTGTTAGCAGATCATGTGATAGAATGAGGGGTCATTCCATCTGTCTCAAACAAAAGGTTAGAAAAGTTATCAAAAAATAGGTAAGTCCATCTATAGTGATATTAATCATATATGGTTCCTAAAATGGACTTATACTTATTATATTATACTGCCTAATATAATAAAACTAGTTTCTACAAAACAGGGACTTCCTGTAGGCCAGTGGTAGGCGATAAAGGCCAGTCGCACTTCGGTTGTGGGTTCGATTCCCACAGTCTTGTCCGACGCGATGGGCTGTCGCCCGTCCTGCAGGTTGTCCTTTTTCTAAAACTATATTACTATAACATCCCATCAATAATATCGAAAAATACTAACTTATGTCCAACATAATCCATTCCAATCTTTAGGCTTATCTAAAATACTTCGGTCCAAGCTCATAGTATAAAGAAAATGATTACTTGAAATGTCACATAATAATCACGTGAATGCCATAATTTATCCCCATATATCATAAGATATATCTTGTTGGTCAAATTACAAACATGTGAATACCTTAATCATGTATTCTCTTGAAGAATGAATACCCATTGAACCTTAGTGAAAACATGAATGCAGTTAAAAGTTAACACTTTCCACAAACCAAAATCCTCAATATTTTATATACTCAAACCATGATATCACTTAGTCCTTATATCAATCATGAGCTCATGAATACTGTCAAACATTTCATTTTCTCCTTATCCCTTCAATATGCGCATATCATCTGCTTTCCAAAATATTTGAATCACTTTTCATGGTTACCGGTACCTTAAAATTATTGAAAACCACAATATAATAATACAAAAATATTCTAATACACAATAAAAGTACCTCAACAACATTATTCTTGAATACCAATACATAAACACTTCAATCCATCCTCTTCAATTATTGTCCTGGAATAAGTCCTTCCTTGATTTAGAAGTAACTTTTTAGGTCAGGGCATTGAGTTGGGTAATGCCCATGTTCTCCACAAATAATACATTGAACTCCATAACAGTCTGTCACTCTATGACCCTTTTCTCCACACAGATAACATTGGTCCCTCCATTTGAGGTATTCCTAAAGGTTCTTCTTACCTTCTTTAGAAATCTAAATCTTTCTTTCTTTATGCTCCTCAACATGTGAACATGCATAATAGTCTATCTTCCTCTTCTTTGATGAATTAGGAATACCACTAAATTTCACCTTGTTAATCATATATCGCGATGACTGATTCGGCATAATCACAATACATTTCTCTCTAGGCATTACACAATTTTTTTGCTCATAGTCACCAATTTTTCCATTGGATTCAATGTTAACCGAGTTCCTTCTGGTTCCCTCCATTAACTAAAACACAAAAATAATTCTGTGAGAGGCAAAAATCATGCTAGAGAAAACAACATAGTAAAGGGGGAGTACCCTCAATATCTAACAACTTAGGTTAAATTCTAATATCGTTACCGTAGTTCTAGGACTATATCCTATATGTATAATTATCCTTAGGGACATCCCTATACATAACTTATAAATATCTATAGGGATCTCACTAAAGTTCTCGCATCCTAGTTTCCAAAGATTGACTAAACCTTTCCTCTGATACCAACTGTAGCGACCCGAATCTTGACGTAAATGGACATTACATTACTTTTGCGGAATACTTAGTACATAATAAAAACACACACACAAGGACCGTAATAGTTTAGTGTCTTTGGAAACTCGGAATGTAATCTTCTAATCGTGGTGAAAGATCTTAAACATCTTCCATAAAGATCTTCTTTTTTTTACCTAAAACATTTCTTTATATCCTGGGGAAAAGAAAACATAAAAGGGTGAGCTCAAATGCTCAGTAAGGGTAAACAAAAGAAATATCAATCACATCATATTCATAAGAACATAACTTTTGGAAATCTTAACCTGCAAAAGAGATCATAATTTCATAACATGGGATAAATCATAGTAGTGAAATGTAATCCCAATAATCATAACTTAAAACATGAAACTTTGTGGAATACACACATAATAATAGAGAATCATTTCTTATTAGTCAAGACTCATTTCCAAGACTATCTTAGTGGAAAAAAGTCCATTTCTGAACCGAGTTCACTCCTCGTTTCAGTCATGTTTCACTGAACCGGTTTAACCTGCCGTTCCAGCCATGTCTATATCATGAGATATAAAATCTTTACCCAATGCATTGGAGGGAGATATAGGTCCCACCCATCTCATAATGATACCATTCTTATGTGTGCCACAAAATCATAAACCATACATCATAACATAACCCATATAATAAAAATGGGAATCTTAAACATTGTGACATCATAAAACAATTCATATAAGATAAACGAATTCATAAAAATAATTCCATCATAACATAATCAAATCAATATAATAATAGGGATAAAAACAGAACCCTTTATTATCTTGGATGGAAAATAATTTTGATAAAACACTTGAACTCCATTCTTGAGGAAAATATCATTTCTACTTCAAAAACATTTTTCCTTTCTTAACATGTCATAGAATTTTAAACTAAAAGAAGTTGATTAAAAATAAACTTGAAAACTTTTAAGGGAATCTTCTTGGAAATAATTTTTTAAAAATCCATTCATTCCGTATAAGTTAAAAGAAAACATTCTTCTCGTACTTTTGTCGGAAAAGTCAAAAAGTACCTCGTACGAAAAACGACAAAAGATTCCTTTCATATCTTTTACTAAAAAATCACTTAAGGGTAAAATTTGATATAAAATATTGTATAAGGATATAAATATTACATATTGAGGAAACATGGATGTGGATGATAAAATACACCCCAATAAATACCAAAGAATAAACAATCTCGGATAAAAATGAGATTGTGATATTTCCCTTACCTTAGGTCCGATTTGCTTCGTAAGTGTCCGAACCTCCTGTATAATGATTTAAATAATGTCATTGAATTATTCCAGAATCATACTCATTGTTATGATATCATATATGGTTCACTTATGACTTTATATTACCCGTTCTTTTGTAAATTCCATGTTAAAGAGCATTTGCGGTAAAATTGTTTCATCTGTCGTCCGTGTTTTGACTTGTAATTATTCATATGATTACTTAGATCATGATTAATTAATTCCATAATATAAAACATGATTTATATATAATATATATTCAGAATATACATATATATAATAGATCAGTAAATGGAAAGAAATACACCATTCATGGAGATGGTAGGCCGTACGTACGCATGAACGTTGTTTTCGTTTCCTTATTGAGTTGAATGGAATTAAGTAGATGACATACATATACATACACATAAATCCAGTATAATTATTATGTCATATATTTCATAATTACTTATTATATATACTTTATAATCATTCATGAATGGTTAACGTGGAAAATGAATCTCATCGCGTCGTGGAGACGGTAGTCTGTACGTACGCACGAGCGATGATATCGTTCTCATGATCGTGGAATTGTATTGGAGTGTATGTATACTATTTCAGAATCAATATCACTTTAAAATAATCATATATATTTATTATTTACACCATTATACCAATCCAAGTAAGGTGGTGGTGGGAAATATATTACACCACGGCGTGGAGACGGTATTCCGTACGTACGCACACGCAGTGATTTCGTTTTCCGTGTGATGGATAGATGGTGAAATAGGGTTGTTTCATACTTATAATAACATATCATTATATGAGTGATACTATATTTATTACTTCATAATGAAAAAACCTAAGAAGAATAACTGGAAGAAGAAATAAAGTTGAAAGAATCGGTAACGGACATTACCTCTTCTTTGAAGCGCCTCTTTGAGTCCTCCTCTTAGGGCACTAAAATTGGTCTTTGAATAAGAACAAGAGCTCTAGGATGTTTTTAGGAAATTTTAGAAGAGAATTTGGCAGGTTTTGGCCGAGCTTGAAGGCTCAAAGTGGTGTGAGGAAGAGAGGGAGGAGGTGCCCTTTTATAAGGGAGGAGAGGGGCACCTTTGGAATAACTAAAAATATTATTTTATTATAAAGTCATATTCGGTTTTTAATAGCTTCAAATTGAGTTATTTCGAAGCTAAGGTGGGGATGGGTCTAAATACTCTCATCCAATAGAATTTAGAGAAGTTTAGGTTCCTATTTTAACCTTATCATTTATATTTAACTTTAAGTTAGATAATTTTACGTTTATCGTGTCTTTTTGTGTTCTTACACTATAAGGTTAATAAACTTACTATAACAAGCCAAACGAACCCCAAGTTGTTTATTATTAATATATATAGCCTTATCTAAGTCATTTGGCCGAACCTTAGGTTTTTATGAATAAAATAACAATTAATAATATAATATTTGTTTTAAAAACTATTTTATGTCAATTTTGACACTATTTAGTAATTGATTTTTGTAAAAATCATAACAGAATGATTAGTTCGAAAAAGATTGATTAAATCAATACTAACATGTCATATTAACCTATAAAATTAGTTTAATTCATAAAAAGTCTCAAATTACATTTATTTGGGTATTTATAACATCAATTATGTTAATATTTCATTAATAAGATAATTACTGCATCATCTTTGTGTCATAAATAAATTAAATTAGTTAAAGTCTAAAAATTACAAATAAAATATCATTATGTAGTAAATCTTTTTAGATTTCTAATGAATATTTATAGTCGAATTCATCTTATGTATAACCCTATATAAAAAATTATATACTTATTAAACTTTGATTTTAACTATTTTAACCCTTCTTTAAATAAATTAATAATAAATGTCCTAATCTAATCCAAGTGGGCCTAAATGGTCATATTTTATTCCTAAGGTTGTTTTTGGTCGAATTACACTTATCCAATAGAATTAGGACATGTGTTAGGGTAATAATAATATCATTTTCACCCTTAATTACCCTATTTACTTTTAACC
The DNA here is from genome assembly GCA_963277665.1 of Viscum album. Lineage (NCBI taxonomy): Eukaryota > Viridiplantae > Streptophyta > Magnoliopsida > Santalales > Viscaceae > Viscum > Viscum album. The sequence continues at coordinate 828,815,434 of OY728159.1, read as the reverse complement.
GTGGTAAATAAAAGTAAAAAGTTACTATTCACCAAAAAATATTTTCATCTCATTGAACCACATTTTACTTACTGACATCAACTGTGTCTCTCGGATTTTTTAAATTCCACTCACAGAAGCGGTAAAATTAAGTTTTATGAAAAATTCATTTTTTTAACTACCACTTAGTGGTTTCACTATTCATCAAAAAAATGAAAGTTTCCAGAAAAATACCAGAAATTAGGCCTAAGCTATATTTGATATTATGAACTCAAAAATGATATCTATTTTACCAAATTCAAAACATATCAGTTGCATTAATTAATTTAAAAATTAATTCTCATCGTCAAAACAAATAGCGTGTTCTTAAGAGAGAGATAATTACTATCAAAAGATTGACACTTGTTTTTGTCTGGTTTAAATGTGAAATTACATCCAATGCCAAACATTGTATTAAATTGTAAAAATATATTCTAAATATACTTTAAAACCACTCAAATTAATAATTTATCACTATTAATTATTTCGATTGAAAAAGTTGTTTTTAATTAAAATTTAGTAATTTTCACTATTCATCAAAATATGAAAGTTATCCGAAAATTACCAAAATTTCACCCTGAGCTAATTTCGATATTCTGAATCCAAAAATGAAGTCCATTTTGAAAAATAAAATTTACAAAATTTCAAAAGGTGGTTATTACTATTCATAACGGCTCATTTTAATAATATTTTAATAGCATATTGTTGTTTAGTGAAACTCGTTATTGTGTACTACACACGCTATCGAGGAAGGTCGTGATTGCGTGTAATACAAGGCAAGTCAAGGATGCGTGTTGTGCAAGCTTCTTTTGGTGTAGCGTACAACACAAGACATTAATGAAATTAAAAAGAATATTTTTCATAAAAACTCGGGGTGTTACAGTAGTTCTATATTCATGGTGATGAGGTTGTGTGAGATTTTTTTGGTTGTTTGGTTTAGCGTGTTTGGTTGGTGGTAATGTTTGAGGTATGATGAGATCCTTGAGAGGTATCATGTGGGGTGGTTGTTCAGACCCCTTTCCTTCTAGTCTTGTTTTTTTGATTCTCAAGGGTGATAATTGTTTGAGAGGTATATGATGTGATGTTTTGTTCCCTCTTGGTCCATTACTTTTCCAGTTTTTAGTGTTGGAGGTGTTTGGGGGAGGTTCTAGAAATTTTTAATGTAAGTTAGAGGTGATCAGAATTGCTGCAAGAATTACACTTCATGTAAGTGGATTACACAGCATGAAAGTTGGTTTCATGTCTTATCTAGGTTTGGTTCATGATGTTTGGTTTTTCAGGGTTAAATAATAAAAATGCGATGATTTTTTCGGTGAAACTGAACCTCGAGGATTACACGATGTGAAAGGGGATTACACATCATGTAATACCCCAATCCAATGCAGTTTTAAAATTCTTTTCAGCCAATTTCTCATTAATTCGGCTAAGGATTCCTTTTCCTCTCATTTTGGGTGAACCCTAGGCACCTCGAGGTGTTATTAAATCCCTTTTCCTCCCTCCTTGATCCCTTGATCGTAGTGGTTGTTCGTCGGGAATTCATGGTTGATCTGGGGTCAGTTTTTCTCCATTTCTTGGTTGGTTTTCCTCCATTATTCCTTAAAGATCATTGTGGTGGTACGGTTTGGTTTGAGTTGTGCATTTGGATTTTGTTTTGATGTATCCTTGGTTTGGTATATGTTGATCAGCAGTTCTCATGGTGTAGTTGTGGTTTGTGGGTGTTCTTCTTCTTTCTATAGGATGTAGTGAGTTAGAAAACTTATTTTAGGTAGGGATTCCATCATTTCTCCTTATTGTGTATCATGCGGGAGGGGTTTTAATTTTTTTTATCTTTGGATTATGGTTTTTTCAGATTAATAAAAGATAAATAATTGGTTAAATGAATTGAAAAGGGTGAATGGGGTTTGATTCACATTCTTTTATAGCCTTGATATTATTTGTGATATTGTGATTGTTTGGGCTTGATGCCCTGCTGAAAATTATAGTCGTCGGGGGCTTTGTTTTTTCTAGATATATTTTTTTGATTTATATTTTGGTTGTAATTGTTGTGATATCACCCTAAATAGAAATTGGTTAATTACTTATACTTGGCTAATGAAATGGTGGCCCCAGTATTTTGGTTTGTGTGATAACACCCCTAAAATAAAGTGGAATGTGATAAAAGCCACTTTGTAAATCTGTAAATGGATCTTGATGTGTTGTGATGTGAGGTCATGATTTTGGGACAGTGATGTGTGGTTGGGTCATGTGGGGCTGATAGTTTGTGGTCCATGCTTTTGGGGAAACTAAGGTGATAGTTTGTGGGCCATGATTTTGTGGTGGCGGGGTGATGGAATGTTGAGTGGTTTGTGGAATGTGGTTTCTTTGTGCTAGATGCCCAAGTAGTGATGGAATAAATGAATATTTGGTAATATTTTAAATTACATGGGTTGGTTTGGATAATGGGATGTAAAATTTTCAATGGAAAATTAAATTATGGGTTTTGTAATTAAATGTGTTTGATTTTAAAAAATAAAATTAATGGGTGTTAAATGTGGAGTAAATGTAAAGCCGCATTATATTATCAAGGCTCTTCACCTTCTGAAATGACTGTTGAAAATAAAAATAAATTGATTTAGAGGTGGAAGCAAAAGTGATGGTTTTTTGAGTTGGTTTTTTATTTGAGAACCCATAGGTTGGGCTTGAATGTTTGACACTATATATATATATATACTTGTATCTTATTTGTAATTTCTATATACACCTTGTCCATGTTGAGCACTATGTTCTAAACACCTTCATATCCATGTGGGGGTGTCTTTCCCAACATCCTATAGGGAGGATGGATGGATGGCCACCCACTCTTCCCCGATCCATCTTCCAGGAGAGGTAGGTATTACATATACTGTGATGGTCAGAGGTCTGTTAGTACATTAGATGGTGGTTTTGGTATCCCGAGTGTCTTAAGGATGAGTTGTGATGTGATATCCTAAGTGTATTTGGGATGATTTGTGATGTGGTGTCCTAGGTGTCTTCGAGATGAGTTGTGATGTGCTTTCCCAAGTGTCTTTAGGATGAGTTAAGATATTCTTTCCCAGGTGTCTTCGAGATTAGATGTGATGAGATGTTATGTGATGTGCTATGTTGTGAGGCCCAAGTGTGTGTGTGTGGGATGTGTTTTGAAGCACAGGTGTGCATGGGCGGGATGTGTTGTGAGGCCTAGGTGTGTGCAGGCGGGATGAATTGTGAGGCCCAGGTTTGTGTGTGAAGGATGTGATGTGGTATATTAGGAAGAGGTGGGAGTGCCAATACGTCAGTCGTTGGGGTGTGAGATCATATAATCAGTGGGAAAGTGGTGTGAGGTACCCTATAATCAATTTTATTTACCATATATTATATTAATTTTCTTTCATTATTTGGAGAGCATGCCTTGGTAAGATTGGGATGGTTAGTATGTGTGTTTAGGTGTTTTTTGGTTCTTCTGTTTTCTCACAGGTGCATTAGTATTCTTCTTTCACATGTGCACGAGAGACTTTGGTTTTACAACTGAATATACTTGTATTCTCACCCTATGTATATAAAATTGTTCTTAGGTTTCTGGGAGGATTTTATAGACCATGTTGGACCTTACTGGCTCAGATCCTTGACAGTTGATGTGTTGCTACTTTAGCTTTACTTTTGGGTATTTACTTTGGAGACTTTTATCTGTATCATTTCTATTTATACATGCATGTGGGATGGTTTTGGATTTCTATTTTATATTACGTATTATAGTTGTTTGTGTATGATTTATCTAATCTCCCGATCCTATATTATTATAGAGTGTAATGCCTCCCATACTTGATATTGTTATACCCATAGTGTTAGTCGACAACTCGGGGCCTACTAGAGGCGGGAATCAGGGTTCATTATCTCCCTTTCATCGTTTCTAGCCTAGGAGGGGTATCCTTAGAGGTAGGGTTCATGGCATGGATGATTTTGAATCTAAAGGATTAATTTTCTATAGTGTATCACCTTGGGCCACCCCAGTGCTATTTTATAAAAATGATGATGGATACCTCTTGTTGTACATTGATTACCAAAAGTTAAATAAGGTCATGATTAAGAATAAATACCCCTTTCCCCATATCGATGGCCTCTTTGATCATCTCAAGGGGTCAAGGTGGTTATCCAAGATTTACATGTGATCTAGACACCATTAGGTCAAGGTTATAGATCCATACATTCCTAATATGGCCTTCTGAAGTTAGTATGGACACTTTGAGTATTTTTTCATACCATTTGGGTTGACAAATGATCTATCATTTTTCATGGTGCTTATGAATCAGGTGTTCCATCAGTGCCTTGAATCATTAATTGTGGTGTTTTTGGATGATATCTTGGTTTATTCTGGGATAGAGTAGGAGCATTAATATCACTTAAGTATCGTATTGTTTAATCTTTATAATCGCCATCTTTATGATAATCTCTCTAAGTGTACTCTCTGTATTTGGGAAGAAAATCTTAAATAATGATTTTTTCCAGCATTCTATACAACTCTTAAATGATAGAGAGGTTCCCATGAGTGTTCATTGTTATCTGAGGGAGTTATTTGCTTCAAGGGTTTATTTTTTGTGTTGTTATACTTGTAGAAGGTAGTGATGTAGAAAAACCACCAGTCTTAGTGGTTCGTTCAGCCTAGGTCCTCCAATATGTTTTACAATGTGTGACGCCGGTTCTGGTGGCTAGGTATAAAATGGTATATAACTGACTTTGTATCTAGGAACTATACTTTCCATTAGGTTAAAGTGGATCACCATATTCCCTCACAATTTCTTCAGCCACTCCACGTTCCTACCTAGAAGTGGGATGAGGTCATCATGGATTTTATCATTAGATTTTCTCATACACCCTGGTAAAGTAATTCCATTTGTGTGGTGATTGACCATCATAACAAATCAATCCATTTCATTCCCATCAAGGACTCAACCAAGGTGGATGAGTTGGGACAATTGTATGTTTAGGAGATTGTGAGGCTTTATGGTGTTTTGTCATTTATTATTTCATATAGGGACCCATGTTTTACCTCTCAACTTTGGGAAGTCCTTCAGAAGGAAATGGGGTTATAGATCAAACTTGGTATGGAATACCATCCACAAATAGATGGTCAGAAGGGGAGAAAAAATAAAATTTTGGAAGGAATGATTCATGCATATGTCTTGAATTTCATAGGATCATGGGATAACCATTTGGGGTTGATTGAATTTATGTATAATAAATGTTACCAATACTCGATAAAAATGGATCCCTATGAGGTATTTTATGGTTATCCATGTCAGTCACCTTTGTGCTGGAAAAAAGTGGGCGATGCCTATTTATTTGGACCAAAAAGAGACATATAAAAAAATCAATTGATTAGGCAGTGTTGGTTGATAGTGTATAACCACTATAAATATTATGTCGATCAGCAGTGTTGAGCCTTATAATTTCCAGTGGGTGACCGTGTGTTTCTAAAGGTGGACCCTCACCTAGGTCACCATCATCTTGGTAATAAAGGTAATATGATGTAAAGGTATGTAGGAACTTTTGAGGTTACTGAGAAAATTTTTAAGGTGGTATAAGAGTTAGTTTTTCAGACCCAGTTAACATCAATCCAAGACATGTTACATGTCTTGAAATTGAAGAATTATAACTTAGACATGTCTCATGTGCTAAATTAGGAAGAATTAGAACTAAAATTTGATTTGTATGTGTTTGAGAAACTAGTATAGATTGTGGATTCCTAGGTGAAAGTGATTTGTGGGAAATCCATACCTTTGGTTTAGGTCCTTTGGTAGTATAAAAATGATTATCATGAGACATGGGAGCAGAATTCTTGGGTGAAAGAGAAGTATCCACATTTCTTCTCTTATTAGACTTCGGTTTGACTTTCCAAGGGAGAAAAGTTTTCATGGTGGGGTGAATTATATCATCTGTGATATTATTTTAAGTTATTTTCTATTTTATTTTTGTTCTTATATTTATTACATGGATTTCCTCAGATTTTTTGATAAAAATTGTGGCTTTCGGGTTGGACAGAAGGAGGTTCATGGTTAGTAGAAACCATGAGCAAGCCTAGTAAAAACTGTGAACCCTAAACAGTGGCCTTATTTAGGTCACATGGCCTAGAACATGGGTATTTGGCCCTATAGGGATAACCTTTCACCTAATACAGTGTCACTATCTGAGGCACATAGCTAGGTGTGTGAGTGTACGCCCTCTAGGTAAATTGTGTGGCCTGCCAGAATTTTAAAAATCTTGAAATGCCTAAACTATCCCTCCCCGATTTTAACCACAAATCACCAATTTCTCTCCCCATTTGAAAACTCTAACCTAGTATCCTCCCCATCTCCTCTTCCACTTCCTTGGGCTCTAAATCTAGGGTGTATTTGGGTGTAATCTTCAAGAAATCATGAAGTAAGATCCTCCTTTCCTCTTTTCCTTATTCTTCTTGGTATTTTCTCCATTATTTCTTGTGTTCTTTTTCTATAGAAAGGGTTAAGACCTAGTTTGGGTTCAATTATCTTTTATTTGGGTTAAATATTAATGGTTATGGTATTATATTACTTCTTTTGGGTCTCTCCTTGGTTCGGTTTGTGGTTTCTAACTATTTAAAGAAGTTTCCAAGAAATAGGTAGGTAGTTCCATGCCATGACATTAATTGATGATTTTAATATGCTTAATTTACTTTATAAATAAGTTTATAAATAGTTTGGGTGGTGAAAAAGGTAATTTCAATTGGTTTTTGTGTGATTTATTGGTTGAATGGTGAATTTACCTTTTTTAAATGGTTTCTTTACAAGTTTGGTTTCAATTTTTTGATTTATAATTATATGAGAGGGATTTAATTTGATATGGAAATTGGATAGATCACTTAGGAACCCCAGGTATTATAGTTGGGTTACTATGGACTATCACTTCATTAGGTTTGAATGGGAAATGACCAGGGCTCTTTAGTTGGTCCATACTACAACATTAACTAAACATATGATGATGACTTGAGGACTGCTAGAACATTTTTTGTGACCTCTCTAATGTCTCATTCAAGAGAATGTTCTATATGGTATGATCACTGAGGTATGAGGATAATAGATCCATAAAAACCTAGCTACTTAGAGATTATCCCATGGTTCTTTGGTTATGTTTTCATCCTTTTTAAATTTAAATTTTCATCACTTTCACTTTATTTATGAATTAAAACTAATTCATTTTCAAAGTTTTCAATCCATTATTTTATAAACTATCATGTTAACTTGTCATTTAATTTCATTACATGGAATCTTTTTGGTGGTATCCTACCAGAAAATTTAGCTCAAACCCTACATAAGCCCTTGATTTTATGTAGATCATGTTATTTCTGACTCAAGTAAAGACAAGGCCTTCCCTAGAGGTGATGGTGGTTCCATGTGCTAGTGGTTTCCCTTCTTGGTCATGTGTTGATAGTGGTAGCATGGGTGTCAAAACACATGATTCTTGGAGGTTTTTATTCGTTTAGTTGATACCCTCCCCATTTTGGTTATTTTAGTTTTTGTTGTAAATGTTAAATGTCAAGCTGATACTATAGTGTTATATTTTTATCTCTTGTATTTGGTTGTTGATTATTATGTGATGTATCATTCTTATGGACATTTTATTGTTATTATCATGGGAGAAATAATTACCAAAGGTGTTTCTGGATTCCCAGACACTAGTTTCCAGCCTGTGGGGATTAGGAATGCCCTTCGGGCCATGCCACAGGGCTAGGTTGGGTATCGGGTTGGATTGGAGTCAAGTCTGGTTTATGGAAAAATGGTATCAGTTTAGTTTTTTCCCTTATTTGGATCATGTTATTTGGGAGAGTCTTGATAGATTGAATCTAAGACTAATGGGGCTTGAGGTTCTAGTTAAGATTGGGGGTGTCTAGCCAACACACCTCGTGACAGGCCTTGGGTAACCATGGGATGTTTGGGATTTGGTTTGAATCCTACTTCTGGTGAGATGTATAGGATGTAGACTATACATAGACACTGAGGCGAGGTGGTGTGGTTTGATTTTTTATTTGTGTTTGATATGGTTTCATTCTGATCTATTAGAAATGTTTGAATTTGGTTGTTGCTGAAAATTTTTCTTTGGGTGATTCATTGATGATTTCTTTATTTTGTTAATTTATATAGAATTATACCTCCCCGGAGACTTCCTGTGTAACTGTGGGAAGAAGAAAAGGATAATTATTCCACACTAGTTTATCAGAGATTATTAAAATTAGTGGTTCGGGTTGTCCGAGCATTATATTAGGGAGAGAGCTTTGATCATACTCATGTTAAGGAAGTTGATCTGAGTCTGTAAAAATATAAATCTTAGGAGTTCCTCAAGAATATCCCTCCCTATTTCAAGGGTATCATAGACCCCCAGAAATTGGAGGAATGGATAGAAAATATTGAGAGTATTTTTAGTTTTCTCGATACTCCTAATGTAGTTAAAGTGAAATGTGATTCATTCATGTTAGAAGGTCCAAGTCACAGGAGGTGGGACTCAGTGGTCCAAGCTGTGAATCATAACCAGATGAGTTGGGAGGACTTAAATTCCATTTTAAATGACCAATATTATCCAGATTCCTTGGACCTCTCTAAGACTCTGTAGTTTTTTGATCTCCATTAGGGGGATCATACTATGTTGGAGTATGCCAACTATTTTTCAGAATTTGTCTATTTCACACTCGAGGTGGTTTCTAATGATAAATTAAAGGCTCGTCATTTTGAAATGGGGTTGTGGCCATAAATTCAATACCATGTATTTTTATTTAAATTAAATAAATATGATGATGTGTTTTATTGAGCTATGATGGTGGAAATTGATTGGACTAAAAAATTTGGGTTCGCTAGAGCAATCTCAGTAGTGGGCCAAGATGGTAATGGAACATCTGAGAATAAAAGTGGGCATGGTGAGTAGGAAAAGAAGGTAGGCGTTAGTTCAAGCCACCCCTTCCAACTACCTTCATCAGCAAAAACTAGTGGTGGAATCGTGTTCCATTATCGCCAAACCCCTAGACACGTACGGACTACCTATTCAGCTCCACCTTGACAATGTTAGTGGTTTGAACTTATAGGGAAACTATAGCAGTTTTTTAGGAGTGCACTCCCATCTTAGAGAGGTATGGATTATTTATCTTATATGGGGAAATATTATTTATAACCATCCATAACTGCGGGGTCTTAGATTCGTAATCATTGTGGTAAGGTCAGATCTACTACTGGGAAGAGTCATAATAAGGAAGATTTGAAAGCTATCAGTCATTATCAAGCTCATCCAGAGATAAGGAACCTTCATCCTATTGACCAATCACCTGTGGAATCTGATTAATGACCTATGATAGTTTGAGGTACTTTTTGTAATTCATCATCTTTAGTTGTCACCATGTATGATATGGGTGATTCTAACTATTTTATCTCTACTCATATCATGGAACTGCAAAAACTACCAACTAAGATTATGTCATATGCTATGGAGTTGTTTATTCCCCTTGGTAAGAAGAGAGAGTAGGGTTTTAGATGTTCATCTTTCATTATCACTCTATCTAGAATCATAATAGAATAGGACTTCCTAGTTCTATAAATGGATCCTTTTTATATAATCCTTGGCATGGATTGGATGGTAAGTTTTTTAAGGCACACAACAATTTTTATCAATGATGAGTAAGAATTGTGGAACCCATGGGAGTACTCAGGTATTTCAAGGTGAATGGTATCCTCAATAAGAGTGAGCTGGACCTCCACTTCTGGATTTGGGAAACCTTTCTTTCTAGGACACTTCTCTTATGCTAGAGGGCGATGTTAGTGGTTCTAAGCATGGATTACCTCCTATGATAAATGAATTCCCAAAGGTTTTTTCAGATGATTTTTCAAGGTTGCCTTTAGAAAAAGATATGGATTTCACCACTGATTTAGATCCAAGAACACAACCAATATCTCTTTCATCATATTGTTCTCCCCCACTGAGTTGATGGAATTAAAGATACAGCTGTAAGATTTAGAATACAAAGGAATCATTCACCTTAGAGTCTCACCTTGGGATTTCTTGGTCCTATTTTCTAAAAAGGATGATGGGTCTCTCTAATTTTGCATTGATTACTAGAAGTTCAATAAGGTATTTATTAAGAACAAATACCACTTTCCTTGTACCTATGACCACTTTGATCGATATAAGGGGGAAAGTTCGTTCTCTAAGATTAAACTGTACTTCAGGTACCATTAGGTCAGGGTTTGAGAGGAGGAAATTCCTATTATTTCCTTATAAAGTAGGTATGGATACTTTGAGTATTTGGTCATGTCATTCAGGTTGAAAAATTCTCCTGATGTTTTTATGGTGCTTATGAATCGGGTGTTCCATCAGTTCCTCAACTCCTTCATTGTGGTGTTTTTGGATGACATCCTAGTTTATTTTGGGATGGATTAGGAATATGAATAGAACTTTAGGATCATGTAAGGTACTCTTCAAGACTATAGTATTTATGTTAATCTCTCTACAATGTAATTTTTGGATTTGGGAAGAAAATCCAAATGATGAGTTATGCCAACATTCTATGAAGCTCCTAAATGGTGGGGTGGTGCCCAGTGAGTGGTCATTTTCATCTGAGGTATTTCTTTACTTCAAAATTTTATTTATGGGGATATTATCCTTGTGGAAGGTAGTGATGCAATATGGGCACCAGTCTCAGTGGTTCGTTCATCCTGGGATGACCAAGATATTTTACGATGTGCTTTGCTGGTTTTGGTGGCCAAGTATGATATGGGATATATATGAATTTGTATCCAGGTGTTATACTTGACCAAATTTTGAGGCATATCACTAAAGGACCTCGGGGTTTCTTTAGCCACTCCCCATTCCTACTTGGAAGTGGTATGAGGTCACCATGGATTTTATCATTAGCTTTCCTCGTACACCCTAGGGAAGGAACGCCATTTTGGTGGTGATTTACTATCTAACTAAATCGTCCCATTTCATTCTAATCAAGTACTCATCCAAGGTGTATGACTTAGGCCAATTTTATATTCATAATATTGTGAGGATTCATGGTGTTCCATCAGTTATTGTTTTAGATGGGCCTCTACTTTACCTCTCAGTTTGGGGAAGTCCTTCATAAGAAAATGGGGTTACATATCAAACTCATTATGGCATTCCATCCACAAATGGATGATCATATGGAGTGATAAAATCAATTTTTGGAAGACATAATCCATGCATGTGTGTTTTATTTCATAGGCTCATGGGATAACTATTTGGGGTCAGTGGAATTTTCATATAATAATAGTTACCAATCCTTGATCAAAATGGACCCATTTGAGGTGATTTATGGTCAGCCATGTTAGTCTCCTTTGTGTGAGACAAAAGTAGGTGAGACCACTTTATTGATACCAAGTCTTGTGAAAAAGACATTTGAAAATTTTTAATTGATCAGGTAGTGGTTTAATTTTATGTTAATCAGTAGTACTAAGACTTCAAGTTTTCAGGGGGGTAACTGAGTGTTTTTAAAGGTGGATCCTCGCCTTGGACACTGTTGTCTTGAGGTATGTTGAACCTTTTAAGGTTATAATGATAATTGGTAAGGTGTAATAATAGTTAGTTTTTTTGACCCAGTTAACATCAATCCATGACATCTTACATGCATCATAATTGTAGAAGTATAGCCCATACCCATCTCATGTGTTTAATTGGGAATAATTCAAAATGGAATCTGATCTGTCAATGTTTGAGAAACTAGTATGGATTGTGGATTTCTAGGTGAAATTGATTCATGGAAAATACATAACTTTATTTTGGTTATTTTATAATCACATAAATTAAGATCATGGTACATGGGAGTGGAATTCTTGGGTGGAAGAGTAGTATCCACATTTATTCTTTGATCAGACTTTGGTTTGACTTTCCAAGGGTGGAAAGTTTTCATGGTGGGGAGAATTGTCACATACATGATGTTATTTTGAGGTAATTTATATTTTTTATTTTTTATTATATTTATTACATGTATTTACTAATATTTTTTTAGAAAAATAGTGATTTTCGAGCAGGACAGAAAGAGACGCACGGTTAGAGAACAGTTAGTAGAAACTGTGCGCCAGCCCGGTGGAAACCATGCAGCCTGGACAGTGGCACTATCTAGGTCACACATCCTAGTGTATGAGTTTTCATCCCTCTAGTTCCAACTGTGAAACTAAGACAGTGACGTTATCTGATTCGCATATATAGGTGCATAGGTATACACCCCCTCTAGGTAAACTTTGTGGTCTTACAAAAATGTAAAAATATTGAAATTCTTAAACTAACCCACCCTAATTTTAACCCCAAATCACACATTTATATCCCTGTTCAAACTACCTAGCCCTATTCACCTCCCCCTATTTTCTTCCACTCCCTTGGGATCCAAATATTAGGTGGATTTTGGTGGAATATTCAATAAATCTTCAAGTAAGCTCCTCCTTTTCTCTTTTCATTCTTCTTCTTGGTCTTTTCTCCCTTCTTTCTTGTGTTCTCTTTCTCCAACAAGGGTTGGGACCTAGTTTGGATTCAAATATCTTTTATTTGGGTTAAATATTTATGGATATGATGTTCTATTACTTCCTTTGGGTATATCCTTGGTGCATGTGTGGTTTCCAACTATTTCCATAAGTTTCCAAGTAAGAGGTCGGTGGTTCTATACCTTGACATTAATTGATGATTTTACTAAGCTTTATTTTCTTCCCAAATGAGTTTATAAATTGTGTGGGTGGTGAAAAGGGTAATTTCCATAGTTTTTTTAAAGTTTGGGGTCGAAGCCTCGTTTTATTATTAAAGCAAAGACCTCTTTTGTGTGATTTATTGGTTGAATGTTGAATTTACCTTTTTAAAATTGTTTCTTGGAAAGTGTGGTTTAAATTTTTGGATTTTTAATTATATAAAAGGGTTTTATTTTATATGGAAATTGGGTAGAGCACTTGGGAACCACAGGTATTCTGGGTGGGTTACTAAGGATTAGTACACCATTAGGTTTGGTTAGTTAATGACTTGAGCTCTCCAATTTTTTCATGCTACAACACTAATTAAACATATGATGATGACTTAGGGATGGCTAGAACATTGGCAATGACCTATCTAGCAGCACATGCATGAGATTTTTCTGTACAGTATGATCATAGAGGTACGACAATTATAGGGCCCTAAAAACCTATCTACATATTGAGTCTCCCATGTTTCTTTGGTTATGTTTTAATCCTTTTTAAATTTATATTTTCATCACTTTCCCATTATTTATGAATTAAAACTGCTTCATTTTCAAAGTTTTTCAATCCATTATTTTTAAAAATGGAATGTTAACTTTTCATTTAATGTAATTTAATGTAATATTTTCAGTGGTATCCTATTGGAAAATTTATATCACACCCTACATACACCCTTGGGTGTATATAGATCTAGTTCTATCTGAATTGGGTAAAGGCAAGTCTTTCATTGGAGGTGATAGTGGTTCCATGTGCTAGTGATTTCCATTTTGGGTTAGGAGTTGAGTACCTAAAAGAAATATTTTAAATATTATTGGATCAAAACTAGTATATATTCCAAATTAATTGTTTTTATTGTGGACAAAATTATGGCATCCATCCTTTTTATTAGTTTAAAATTTTCATTACATGGAATAAAATTCAGGATCTTTTAAAGTTTAGTTTCTTGAAAATTAGGAACATAATATAAGAAAACATAAAATATTATTCTAATACATGTGAAAGGATATTTCATGGGTTCACCCTAAGTTACTTTTATTTAATCTCATATCCTTGTAAATTACATCAAAGGAAATGTGTGAGCATGAGCCTAGTAAGGTAATAAGCAAGGGATGCATTTAGCATGTGATCATGAGGCATACCAATAAGAACATAAGGTATAAAAATATAAAATGATCAAGATAACATGAGGAATATCATAATAAAAATAAAATGAATCATAAAATGGAAATGTGTCTACAACATTTAAATAATAGATTCATAAGCATATCACCAAGTTGTCAGAAATCAAAATTACCAAGGTTATTCACCAATGTATCAAAAAAAATGCCATCTATAGAGAATAAATTATTTACCTAATTAATTGGAGCACTATAAGGGTAAAACCATTATATATATTAATTTAGTTTGATCCAAATTGATCATAATAAATCATTTTTTCAATAACTTGAGGAGAATAAAGTATAGGTTTTAGATAAAATCATTGAGTTTGTAATTGCTTAAAGGCTTGACCATGAAATCATTTTTAACCCATGAAAATGGAATGTGGGTTTCATATATGTAAATACCTGGATAAATAAATTATATTAACATCTAGGTGAATAATCGTGGATAAAGAAATGTTTTCAATATTCACAATATAATAATTATTCATTTAAAAGAGAGGTATTTGAGAAGTAAATTCGGCAGCATAACGGGTATAAAATATAGATTTTTAAAAGGGTAAAATTAGAGAGAAAAAAAGATATGACATTGATAAAACATAATTTGGTAGTAATTATAAGATCAAAAATTTAATAAAAGACACTAACGTAACATTTATAATACATGTACAAAAAGGGTTCTTGAACTGAAGAGAAAGGGAGGAGAATTCCCTTACCTTGAAGAGTTGATCCTAAATCTTGATGATTGGAACCTTAAGGGCTTAAGAAAACATTGGGGGACTCATTAAAAGAGAAAATGACCATAAATTCATTGATTATTGATTGTTAGTGAATGGGAAGGGTGAAATGGTTGGGTATTTATAGAAAAAGTGGAGGAATTGTTTAATAATTTCCAAATATAGGTCTTGAAAATATAGGTTGTGGAAAAAGAAAAACCATTGGCTTACCCATGGTTTTTGCTCATGGTTTTGGAAATTTAAGTCATATTTTATGATATGTTATTCCATAATAACCTAACACCATTTTTTAATAATTATTTATACATGGAAAAATAAATTTTCCACAAATTAATTTTTTTAAAAACAAATTTTCCATTTTAGACTTTGGAAAGTCACTTATAGATTTGGAAATTGATTAAAAGATATTAAAATACTTAATATTAATAAAATAAAATATTTTATATAATTTATTGTGGTTAATTAATTATTACATTATTATTATATAAATATGAAGTCATAAAACATACTGAAAACCCAAAACTGTATTTTTACTATTCACTGAAAAATAAATTATTTTAGAAAATTATAAAATATTAAACCTAACCTAATTTCTATGTGATGATTTAAAATATAATATTTATTTTATAAAAATAATTTTATAAATATTATAATTTTAACTTTTAAATATAAACATCCTATTTATTGAAAAAATGAAGTTTTTAAGACACAGTCAAGTTTCTAACACTTCTAAAAATTTCCTTGGACATTATAGAATTATTTTATCATTTATATTTAAATAAGAGTATTTTAAAAGAATGTTCCATTAAAAAAATATTATTTAGAATATCTGAGTTTATTATAAAAGTGTATATATTTTCTAAAAAATACAATTATGTTTTATTTGTGTCCAAAAATAGATTTATCAATTTGATCTTACTTAAACATGTATTTTATTAAACAAAATTATTCAAAAAATGGTATTGATGGAATAACCATTTTATTTATAAAAATGAAATTACACTTTGAGTAACTAAGTTCTAGACACATAACCCCTTATTACACTAGCATACGCCCTAAGGGTAAGGTGGCTAATGTTGGTAGTTTCATGGGGTGTATCGGCTTACATTGACCAAGTGGTAATCTTCACTAATGTGAACTTCTATTGTATGAGATTTCATTCAAGATTTACTTATTTAAGATCGTCTTGTGATTGGTCAAGGGAAAACCCCGGTGATTCTACCTCCCTCCCAAGTTTTGAAAAATTAGCTTCAGACGACATAACTCTACTGGTTAAGGTCAGTGTTTCTCCTTTCTACATCAATTCATTTGTCATTACTAATTATAAGCACAAATTATAACGGTCAAATTATTACCAATGGGTATAGTTCCAAATGGTCAAATTGACTAATGGTTATATTAAAAAATAGTTATATTTGACTAATATTCATATAACAGTTGAATCCCAATGGTTTCATTTCCCTTTATACCCTATAAATACAAATTCATTATTTCACTAAATATTCAATACAATTACTCCTAAGGTTATATTTTCATTTTATGATATGTTGATTGGTTTAATAATATTTTGTTTCATTTCTATAGTGTTGGTCATGGGGGTGATATTCCTAATAGATGGGGTGATCCATATTTACCCATTTTATATTTTATATTTTATATTTTTTTTTAATTGTAATGTTTTAAATTTTAATTGGTTTAGTAGATGACTAGTGTAATTATATTTATTAATGAGATAAGTTTTTTTGATTCCTCTATATTTTGTATTTATATAATATAATATTACACACATTTTATAAATAAAAAAATATCATTTTAAAAATCCTACGTTGTTACATTCTTACCCCCTTTAGAAATTTCATCCCCAAAATTTCAACTCATATTATCAGTTGATAATATGTGAGGGTATTTCTATTTCATTTTTTCTTATGGTTCCCATGTCACCTCTTCATACTTATAGTTCCTTCACAACACTTTGAAAAGGTGAGTTGTCTTATTACGTATAAATTTGTCTCTATGGTCCAATATCTCCATTGGATGATCCTCATAAGAGAGGTCACATTCTAGTTGTACCACCTTCAGATTTAGTACATATGAGGGATCAAGTATGTACTTACTCAAGAGAGATACATGGAATATATCATGAACTTGATCCATATTTGGTGGAAGTTCTAGATAATAGGCCACTTCTCCTATGCAATCAAGGATTTCAAAGGGGCCAATGTTCCTAGGGTTAAGCTCGCCTTTCTTTCCAAACCACATGAATCTCTTCCATGGTGATATCTAAAGGAAAACTTTGTCTCTAACATCAAACTCCAAGTCCCTTTTATGAGTTTAAGCATATATTTTATTCCAACTCTGAGTACCTTTTATATATTGTTTGATGGAATGAACCTTTTCTATCATATCTTTCACAAGATCAGGCCCAAGTATCTTTCTCTCACCAAATTCATCCCAATAAGTAGGAGTTCTACATTGCTTCCCATATAGATTTTTATAGGGTTACATTTGAATACTTGAGTGTAATATATTATTGTATGCGAACTCAACTAATAGGAGGTTTTGATCTCATCGACCTTTAAATTCTATTGATCATGTTCTCGTCATTTCCTCAAATGTTTGAATAGTCCTTTCAGATTGGACATCAATTTGGGGGTGATAGGTTATATAGAAATTCAATTTAGTATTTAGAGCATGTTGAAGACTTCTTCAAAATTTAGATGTGAACCTTGGATCATAATCAGAAATGATTTAAAGTGGATCCCCATGCATCCTCACCACTTTCTTTACATATATCTTGGAAAGTTGATCAATATAGAAATCTTCCCAAATAGTTATGAAATATGAATTCTTGGTGAGTTGATCCACTGTAACCCATATCACATTGTTTCCTTTGGATGTTCTTGGGAGACCATTGATGAAGTCCATAATGATATTTTCCCAATTCAATGTTGGTATGGGTAGTGGTTGAAATACCCCTTTAGGAATTTTCCACTCCTCCTTCACTTATTGACACACCAAGCATCTTGTAGTGTAGACGGCAATCTCCATTTTCATATTATCCCACCAATAATGATCACAAAGGTCCCTATACATTTTTTCAATTCTATGATGTATAGATAATGTAGATATATAAGCTTAATTCATCAGATCCTTATTTATCAATAGGATAGATGGGACACATAGCCTTATATGAAATTTCAGAACATCTTCTTGATCAATATTGAACTCAGGAAACTTCCCCTTCTTCATATCCACTATATTCTTTTCTGTCAAAGGATATTCTCTTTAGACTCTCTTGATATTCTCTAATAATTAAGTTTTTTAAATAATTTGGGATAGTATTGATGATTTCCCTTCACTTATGATTCCCATGTCCAACCTTATAAGGTTTATGATCAATGGTTCTCCTTAAATCCTCATTATTTCTAACACGATAGGGTATTTCCAACATAATGCATCAGCAACTTTGTTTTCTCTTCCAAGGTGAAAATGAATTGAATATTAATAGTATTTAAGGAACTCCAACCATCTAATTTATCTCATGTTAAATTCTTTATACATTAATATATACTTCAAACATTGGTGGTATGTGTATATATCACATTTCTCCCCATAAATATAGTGCCTCTATATATTCAGAGGAAAAATGACTACATCTAACTCTAAGTCATTCATAGGATAATTCTAATCGTGAGACTTTAAATATAAAGATGCATACATGATCACTCTATCATTTTTCATGAGGAAACACCCAATCCCTTTCAGATATGCATCACTATAAATAAAAAATCTCT
This sequence comes from Viscum album, assembly GCA_963277665.1. Classification (NCBI taxonomy): domain Eukaryota; kingdom Viridiplantae; phylum Streptophyta; class Magnoliopsida; order Santalales; family Viscaceae; genus Viscum; species Viscum album. Next base: position 828,797,000 of record OY728159.1, on the reverse strand, counting down.
CTCCAATGGAGGGTAAATTTAACACAGGTGTAGTAATCGATCTCTTCTTCATTTTTTGGAAACTTTCTTCACACACCTTTTTCTAGATTAACTTAGATCATTTTAGAGTTAACATGGTTAGTGTATTAGAAATTAATGAAATTTTTTTCAAAAACCTCTTATAATATCCTACTAAACCAAGGAAACTATGAATCATAGTTACTATTGTAGGATGAGGCCACTCCTCTATAGCCTTTTTCTTGGTTGGTTCAATTGATATTCCTTCATTGGTTACAATGTTCCCCAAGAATTAAACTTTTTATTACAATAATTCACATTTTATGAATTTTCCAAATATATTATCCTTCCTAAGAGTTTTCAATATAACCCTTAGATTATTCTCATGATCCTCATGAATTTTTCTATATATCATAATATCATCAATAAAAACAAGCATGAATTTATCAAGGCAGTAATTAAATACTTTATTTATAAAATTCATAAATATATCAGGATCATTATTCAAGACTAAGGGAATAACAATAAGCTCATAATGACCATATCTTATTCAGAAGTTAGTCTTTTTAATATCTTCTTTCTTCAACCTCAATTGATAATACCCAGATCATAGGTCAATCTTGGAGAAGAATTGAGAACCATGAAGCTGGTCAAATAAATCATCAATCCTTGGGAGAGGGTACTTGTTCTAAACTATGATTCCATTAAGTTCTCTATAATCGATTCATATTAATATTGATCCATCCTTTTTCTTAAAAAAGAGAACAGGTGCTCCCCAAGGATACACACTTTGTCAGATAAATACCTTTTCCAAAATATCTTTAAGATGTTTCTTTAATTCCTCAAACTCCACATTTTCTATTCTATACAGGGTCTTCGATATTAACTTGGATCTGGGTATGAGTTCAATGGAGAACTCTACCTCTCTTTATAGGGGAGTTCCAAGTAACTCTTTAGGAAATAAGTTAATATATTCTTGAATGATGGGTATATTTTCAATCTTTATACTTTCATTTAATTATCCCTCTTCATCGATCATCTCCATAAAGAAGTTTATGGGGGTGATTCTAAACAAATATTGGGTTGGGATATCTCTCCTTTGAAAATAACTATAAGTTTTCCATTCAAGACTACTGAAATTTCATTTCTTTGACTGTTAATCTTAGCATTAAACTTTGTGATCCAGTCCATACCTAGTATAGTGTCAAATTCCACCATGGGAATGACTACTAGATTTGTAATGAGATTATACTCACCAAAGTTAAAAGAGAGTTTTTATATAATATTGATGCTATGATAATCCATACAGGAGTCTTGACTAATATCTATAATTATAGTATCTTGGTGATTGATTCTATATTCTTTTAAAACGTGAATGAAATAAAGGGATGTGTAGAACTAGAATCAAACAAAGTAATTATTAGAATTTTAGAGCACAACAATTGTTACTTCCACCACATCATTTAGAGTCTCTACTTAATAATTTGTGATAGAAAATCTTCGAACTTTATCCCTTGTCCTATGTTGAGGTTGATGGTGGTTTCTATCCATTATCTTCTGATTTGGACATTGATTGGAAAATTTCCCAAGATATCCACACTTGAAGCTTTAAATATCAGGCTGGGCCTGTACAATATTCCCTTTTTTTAGTGTTAAGAAGTTGAGGCTTCACCTCACTATGATAGTTCCAATATATATGTCCATATCTTTCTCACTTTTAGAACTTTACACTCCCAAGAAATTAGTTCCCAGAATGTTACTTCCCACATTTGTTGCACATGAGAAATTTCACTTTCTTTCCTCCTATTCTGTGATCAAAATTCTTCTCTAAGTTTTTCTCCATTTCTATCTTATTTTTGTTAGACCTATGTGATAACTGCATCTCTCCAAACTCCAATTCAACCTTCATATCACTCCATAATATTTCCTTATAGATTTCATAGTATCTATTTTCTAAATTCCTCCACATATGGGATCTCAGTCCACTAAATAATCTATCAACCTTTCCCTTAGAATCCATAAAAAATCTAGAGGTGTATTAATTAATTATTTTAAAGTTCATTTCAAAGATTACCACTTATTAATTTTTATTTTAATTTAGATCTAGGAATTCCTTCTCCATTTTAGTTCACATATAATGGTAAAAATATTTATTAAAAAATATTCCCCTGAACTCTTCCCATGCCATAGCATCAATCTCCCTTCGTGGATTCATGGTTTTAATCAGTGTCAACCACTGATCAGATTCTCCTTCTAATAATTACACTATCAGTGTGAATTTCTCTAGCTCTTAACAAAAAAGTACAAAAAATATCTTTTATATAGAGGTAATTGATTGTTTAACAATCAATGGGTTGGTAGATCCACCAAAATAAAGTGGTCATTGATTCATGAAGGACTCAATGGAAAGTTGTTCCCTTCAAAGTGAATATAGTCACTCAACTTGATTCAATTTATTATTTATAACTAGAGATATTTGATTCATCATCCTCATTAAGTTTTCCATTCCATCTTTCATCAGAATTTTGTCGGTGCATCGTCTGTTGTACTCATCATTTATGTGGTTCCTCTTATTTCCCACCATTTTTATAACAGAATAAAACCTTAGTGAGAATTGTGTTACTTTTAAGAATCTTATAATTCTAAAGGTATTTTATGTCTTAAAACATCATGCTTAAATATGTTATTCATTAATATACTATAATAAAAAGTTAATTTCATATATATCCTTCATAATGGTTCATAAAAAGATTGTGATTAACCAAACATATCCCCCATGAGTGTCAAAACAGGTGTGTAGTAAGGCCTATTATCATGATCCAGTTCTTGATTGATTCTAGCCCAATATGGTGTTTTTGGGTGTTACCCATAACTATATCTGTGCCCAAGCCAAATCTACTTGTACTTTCCAGATGAGGATGTATTTTCTTTGAAACCACTTACTTCATACTCACCAAAATACTAGGATTTTTCCTATATTTAGAAATTTACCTAGGGTTTTTACTAGATTTTTAAAGTCTTAATTTTTAAAAATAACTAAATTTTCCAATCATACCAACTATGCCATTCTGCCTTTTTATTACATAAACTTTTCATTACATGGAACAAAATACAGGATCTTTTAAAGTTTAGTTTCTTTGAAATTAGGAACACGATACAAGAAAACACAAAACATTCTTCTAATATATGTGGAAGGATCCTTCAGGGTTTAACCCTAATTTACTTTAACTGCATCTCATATCTTGGGGACATAAATCAAAGGAAAGGGGTGAGCATGAGCCCAGTAAGGGAATAAGCAAGGGAGATATTTAACATGTGATCATGAGGAATATCAATAAGAACATGAGGTATAATAGTATAACATGATCAAGATAACATGAGGCATATCATAATAAAAATAACATGAATTTTAAAATGGAAATTTTTTTATAACATTAAAATGAGACATTCCTAAGCATATCACCAAAGTGTCATAAATCAAAATTACCAAGGATATTCACCAAGGTATCGTAAAAAATTTCATATATGGAGATTAAATTATTTACCCAATGAATTGGAGAGATATAATGGAACAAGATTCATATGTATAAATTTCATTTGAGTCACATTGATCATAATAAATCATTTTTTCAATAACCTGAGGAGAATAAAGTATGGGTTTCATATAAAATAATTGAGTACGTGACTGCTTAAAGGCTTGACCATAAAATTATTTTTGACCTGTGGAAATGTAATGTGGGTTTAGTATATATAAATCCCCAAATCAATAAATTATATTAAAATATAGGTGAATACCCATGTAAAAAATAAATGGTTTGGGTGTTTATAACATAATAATTTTTATTTAAAAGATTTAAATTTGTGAAGTAAATTCACAACATGGTGGGTATAAAATATAGATTTAGAAAAGTGTAAAATGAGAGAAAAATAATGTCTCTCATTGATAAAACAAAATTTGGAAGTGAGGGTAATATAAAAAAGGTAATAAAATAGAGTAACATAACATTTAGAATACATATACAAAAAATGGTTCTTGAACTGAAGATAAAGGGAGGAGAATTCCCTTACCTTGAAGAGTTTCTACTAAATATTGAGGATAGGAAACTTGGAGTCTTAAGGATTACTTGGGGAAATTATTGGGAGGTAAAATGACCATAACTTTTTGGATTTCGGATTGGGAGTGAAGGGGGAGGGTGAAATTGGTGGGTATTTATAGTAAAAGTGGAGGAATTGTTTAATAATTTCCAAATATAGGTCTTGCAAATATAGGTTGTGGAAAAAGAAAAAAAATAGATTACCCATGATTTTTTATCATGGTTTTTGGAAATTTGAGTCACATTATGTTATATTTTAATCCATAAGGACCAAGCACTGTTTTTTAAAACTTATTTGTACATGGAAAATTAATTTTTCCATAGAGTAATATTTTTAAAATCAAATTTTCCATTTTAGACTTTGTAAAGTCACTTATAGGTTTTTAAATTTATTAATAGATATTAAAAAACTTTATATTAATAAAATAAAATATTTTAGGTCATGAATTATGGTTAATTAATTATTAAAAAATTAAAACATTAATATGAAGTCGTAAAACATACCAAAAACCCAAAACTGTATTTCTACTATTCACTTAAAAGTAAAGTATTTTAAAAAATTATCAAAAATTCACCCTAAACTAATTTCAAAGTGATGATTTCAAATATAATATTTATTTTATTAAAATATTTTTCTAAATATGAAAATTTTAACTTTTAAATATAAACATCCTTATTTATTATAAAAAACATTATTTAAGACACGGTCAAATTTATGACACTTGTAAAAAATTGCTTGGACATTATAGAATTATATTATCATTTATATGTAAATAGGAGTTTTTTAAAAGGCTATTTCATTAAACAAATATTATTCAGAATACCTGAGTTTATTATAAAAGTGTATATATTTTCTAGAAAATACAATTATATTTTATTTTCATCTAACAATCATTTTATCAAATTGGCCATACTTAAACATATATTTTATTAAAAAAATTATTCTCAAAATGGGATTGATATAATAACAATTTTATTTTTAAAAAGTAAATTACACTTTAATTAACAAAGGTCTGGGCACATAACTCCTTATTACACCAGCATGCGCCTTAAGAGTAAAGTGTGTGATGGTGGTAGTTTTATGGGGTGGATCATCTAACATTGACAGAGTGGTAATCTCCACTAACTTGAACTTCACCCATAGGCTATTTTGTTTAAGATTCACTTTTTGAAGCATGGATTGGGATTGGTCAAGGGAAAACCATAGTTACACTAACTCCCTCCCATGTTTTGAAAAATGAGATTCAAACAAAATGACTTTATTGGTTGAGTTCATCATTTCTCTTTTCTACATCAATTAATTTGTCATTATTACTTATAATCACTAATTATAATGCTCAGATTATTAACAATGGGTATAGTTCCAAATGTTCAAATTTAAAAACAATCATATAATAGTCACATTTACCTTTAGACCTTATAAATACCACTTCATTATTTCACTCAATATTCACTACAATTCCTCATAAGGTTATATTTTCATTTTCTAAAATTTTGATAGGTTTACTAATATTTTGTTTCATTTCTATAGTTCTGGCCATGGGGGTGATGATCCTAAAAATTGGGGTTATCTATGTTTTCTCATTTTATTTTTTCTATTTTATATTTTTATACAATTGTAATATTTGGAATTTTAATTGGTTTCGTAGCAAACTAATGTAATGATATTTATTATTGAGAAAAGGTTTTGTTGGTTCTTCTATATTTTGTATCTATATAATATAATATAAAACACATTTGATTGGGAAATAAATATCATTTAAAAAAATGCTAGTTCATTATAATCATTCATATTCATATTATTTTATCATATGGTATGTTGACATGTGCTTTAAAATATATTTAATTTTATCCAATGATCATGTATTCAATGTTTTATAATTTTTAGTTTACCAACATGTGACAACTATTGATTGTTTAAATTATGTACATATCTTTTAAAAATTCTTTGAATATGATATTATTTATTTTTGTTTCTCCTTTTAGAAATTTTTTTGGGAATCATTAATTTAGGGGGAGTTATCAATTTTTGTTAATTTAAGGGAAGTTTATTTTTTTTATGATTCAGATATTTTTATTTTGGTGAGAAAATTTTTTTGATAATTTTTTAATTTTGACTTATTTATTTCAAAAAGGGGGGAGAAAATGATGTTTTCAAATTTTAATATTTTTTATCAATTTCAAAAAAGGGGGAGAAATTTTGAAATTGATATTTATTTTTAATTATCAAAAAGGGGGAATTTTTGGAGTATCTACTTTGGACCACATTATTTATTTATTATAATGATAATAAAAAATATTGTTGTTTTTATTTATAATAATAATTTTCTTGGATTTATTTTTTTATTAATTATTTCATCATTTATTCATTTATTCGTTTATTATTATTATTCTTTTAAATAATTTTTAATTATTTTTGTTGAAAAATAATTTTATAAAGTTTGCTTTTACCTTCACATGATTTTTGAAAAACTATTTTTACCCTTACATGATTCTAGCTTTACACTTACACATATATTTGAAAATTTATTTTTACCCTTACATAGCTTTCTTTTTACCCTTACACATGTATTAGAACTCTGTTTCTACCTTTACGTAAGTTATGAATTACCCTTATGTATCATGTGTTAATTTATTTTTACCCTTATGTGAATTATCTACTACCCTTATGTGAGTTTTAAAAGTTTATTTTTATCCTTATTTAAATTTAATTTTATCCTTATACAATATAAATAATATTATTTTTACCTTTATTCAACTTTATTGTACCCATACGTGATCTATATAATTTTTTTTACCTTTACATGGTGTTATCTAAATATTTAAACAACCAGTTTAAAATGATTTCTATCTATACACAATTTTATCTTACCTTTACACAAATATAATTATACCCATACATAGAACTTATTAGATATGTATTACCCTTACACAAGTGTTAAGCTACGCTTATGTAGAATGCATAAAACTCATTTTACCTTTACACAGTGCATGAATTTACATGTTGCCTTTACACATGTTATATATTTCTCCTATTACCTATATGTAACCTATATATTTTAGTACTTACTTTTATTCAGCATAGTATTTGACCTTTACATAGATATAGAATTATAATTTTCTCCAGTTCACTATGTTTCACGATATTTATGATTTTTTCATTTAATCTGTGTTTTTTTAAGTGTTTTAATTATTTTATTCATTCAATAAATTATTATTAATCATATATAACCTATGTGAATTGTTTTTATATTTTTTAAACACATTTATATGAAGATTAATTTTGTTCTTCATTCATGCACATATTTACAATAAATGTTTCAAATATTTAAGATTTAAATATTTAAGTTGATTTGTTTAATTTTAATTTTTTTAAAATCATGTTATAGTCTAATGAATCAATTAAAAAAATTATAATGTTTAATGTAATATATTTACTGTTTTATATTATCACTTGTTAAATATAGAAAGAAATTTCAAATTCAAATTTTGAATACTATAGTCTGAATATTTGTGAGATTCTTGGAAATCTTTGAATTATTATTTTGGAAGTGTTTTGAACTCTTTAAATAAGTAATTTCTGAAGAGTTTGAATTATTAAAATGGTTTTAAATTTAAATGATAATCTATTTATCTCTCTCTATCTCTCCTAAATAACTTTATATTATTATTTTTTATTTTTTATTTCCTAAAAAATCACTTGGCAGTGTTGAGTTGTTATTTTTTAAAGGATCTGAGGCATGCATAGAATGTGAGATAGTATGGATGTTAGAATTGTGAAAGTGATCATGTGAAAAAATATTTCATTTATTGAAGAACTCTCAAGGTGGGATAAATTATCTTTGACTTCATTTACCTTAAAGAGACAAAGTGTACCTTTGTTGGAACACCCATATTACACTTTTGGATCATTACAAAGGTATTGCATAAAGTGATTCATCAATCACGCTTCTTTCTATAACTCTCCATCGGTTCTATCATTATTTTACTTATTTATTATGTAATCAGTAGAGTTTTTTTCACGTAATATTTTCACACAACAGGTTATAATGCCTATAAAGATCAATGCTCGGTTCTTCTACCTTATCCAAAAGTAGTTTATTAGTTATGTTCACCAAACCAAAAGGCATAACACTTAGGTTAGGGATTCTCCTTATAGAAAATGTTGGTTTTTTTATACTCCTGTTAAAGTTTAGTTTGGTTTGGGGTTTATCCTGTGTAAAAGTTCTAGGTTGGGATTGATCTTGTTGAAAAAATCTGGGTTTAGATTTCTCTCATTGTAAAAGTATCTCTCATATCTTAGTGGGTGTAATACTCCATCAATTGGGGTGTGAAGAGTAGAATAAGTCAATCATATTAAATCACTATAAAATTCCTAGTGTTAATCTCTTTAATTTTTTTAATATACTCTTCATAAATCCACTATTATTATTTATTTAAAAAATAGTATTTTAAAGAACTAAACTTTTCAATTAATTTTAATAACTTTAATAATTTTATGAAAATAAAATTCACCCCCTACCTCCTCTTGTCTATTGTCATCAACTATTCTGACCTATCAAGTAGTATGGTGATACATCGTTCACCTATAAATATATCATTTACCCTATTAGTGTTATGGGTATGGTGATGTATTATTCAGCTATAAATACATCATTTTCCCTAGTAATTTTATAGGTATGGTGATAAATCATTCATGTAGAGATACATTTTTCACCCTGGTGGTGTTGTGAGTATGGTAATGCATCATTCATTAGGTGATATATCATTTTCTCTGGTAATTTTATAGTGAAACATTGTTCACCTAGTGATGCATTGTCCACCCTAGTAGTTTTATGAGTATATTGATTTATTATTCACTAAGAAACATATCATTCACCCTATTAGTGTTATAGTGATACATCATTCACCTGGTGATACATCATTCACCCTGGTTGTTATGATTATATTAATACATCGTTCATCTAGGAATACATCATTCACCATTTTTGTTAGTGGTATGGTAATATATCATTTACCAAGAAATGACTCATTCTCCATTTATGTTGATGTGATTGTGATCTCTCATTCACCCAACTTAATATTATTATAAGAGGTGATAACTTGTTGACTCTCATGTTGTGTTTATATCATGGGTGTATTTTCCTATTCCAATACTGGCCAAAGTAAATTTGAGTCAACTATTTTGGTGGATTCATGATCACCCTCGATAAAATGGTTATATTTCATGTGATGTTTATGAATTCATTTTCATTTAGTACATGAATTAATATATATACTAGTTTTTATTAGGTACATCATTGGTGGTTCCCTACTAAGTTTTATACTCACCCCCTACAAGAGAACTTTGGTATATGTGAAATAATTATGGTTGGCATGAATGTATAGGAAATGATATGAGTATAGGTAGATAAGCTAAGAGCTCAGTGGATCTATAGAGATAGGTTTGAGGTGATGTTGAGGATTGTGGTTGAGTCTCCTTTTTATTATATTTTTATTTACTACTATATTGTGTATGATCATTCATTTGGTTTCATGTGATATGTATGACTGTGTGACCTACATATGTTCATTTTATTATAGCATTGCGTATGTTATTTTTTATGGTATGCCTTTGACTATAAATACGTTATTGTACTTCAATGATATAATTGGTTATATATATTGGGTATAGTGTCCCTGTGTGGTTTATCATACCCTTGCTACTAATAACCATCCTCTAGAATATTAGGAATCATGCTTAAGGTCATGTGGAATCACCAGATTAGTTACTATTTGGGAAGACTAAGTCAGGGATGTTATAAAGTTGTATCATATCTTTGTTTATTTGTATTACTATTTAGGATATGGTAGATAAAGATAAAACTAGTATAAATTTGGGATGAAAGATATGGTTTTACCTAACCAACACCTACATGATCTGGAGTCTAAGTTTCCATGGATTTGGGGTTGATTTTATTAATTTTATTTATTATATTTATGTTTATTTTTTCCAATGATGATGTCTTAGTTTATTGATTTTATAGTTTTTATCTAGGACTAAGGTGGAAAGAGGTGTGTGTTCATAAATCATCTTCAGTTCATAGATGATCATGTTTTCATGACCCATAAAATTAATTATATTTAAAAATATGATACATAGTATAGAGAAGACCCAAGTTTATATCTCAAGGATCATTAGAGGTTTAATTTTTGAATTTAGATAAGTTTTATAAAAAAGGGGAAATAAAAAAAGGGGGTCTTTGATATGGTTTTAAATAATAAAAATAGAATAGCATTAAATGAATTTAAAAAATTTAAAAGATAATAGTGTGATTAAAGAGATATTTGAGGAGTTGATCATTTAAAGTTCACTACACATATCAAAAAGTTCATTTTCTTTAAAAAAAATGGTTTTGGTGAAATTAATTGTTTGAGGTTTTATCAGAATATTTATTAACCATTAACCCCTTAAAATGGTTCATTTAGACCTAAACCAATACATAACTAAATTATAGTATATATCATGACCATTCTCGTATTTATGAGGATAAAAAGGCACACTACCATATTAATTTTATGATAAATAAAAAAAAAATTAACTTTTATAATCAGAACAACAAATTTTACCTATTAAAAAACCATAAAACCAATCAGTTAAGAAAGATAGTTCATTTTAATTAAATTAAGAAAATATTGTATTCTGATTATAAATATATCGAGATAAAATAAGGTAAATTTTTTAGAATATAAATTACACCAAATTTGTAGTAATATGTGTATTGGAAATCCTCTTCCAATCATGATACTCCCTCACAATGATCACCCTAAGCTTAACTCTCCATCAAGAGGAAGAGGAGGCTTGTATGGAACTAAACCTGCATCCTTGATATACCTATGAGGATAGGTAGTTTTAGAACATATATGATGATGATAGGAATAATTTTTATCTCCAAAATGTGAAGAAAAAAATCACTTCCTTTTTCAAACTTAAAAATTAGGTACCCAAGGTTCCAATTTATAAGCAAAGTGGAAGGTGATTTTGGAATCCTGGTTTTTTTTTAATACCAATTAGATCCTAGATTTGGGATAAGAGACCATATTATATCACTCTTGAAAAAATTTAAAAAAAACAAATCTTGAATATCTCCATACCAAATTTGGATGTAATTAGAGGTATAGAACTTGAGTTATGAACAAAGTACATAAGTGACCTCAAGTCTGTGAATAATTGAGATTCTATCCAATGATGACACATTTTGGCCCTCATAATTAAAGAAATATTCTTCATAATATTCTATAGAATTTTATAATAAATGGTTGTAGATTCAAACACCAATTTTTAACTGAATTTTATGGGAAAATATTTCAAAATATAAATTTTATTGCACATGTATGGTTAGGATTCCATACAGTTTGGGCCATTTTGCATCAACTACATCATGGGCTCTACAAAATACCTCTAACTATAATAAAAATAATAAAAACAAGTTAAATTTAAATTTTTAACAATATTTACCATTAATTTCATTAATTAAATGAGGAGATAAATTGATTATTATGTTGTGAAATTATAATAAAAATTGTGGTTTAAAATAGTGGTATAAGGGTAGAATATAATAGTGAATCTCTATGCAATCACACCCCTATACTTAAACATTTGTAATTTTTAAAAAAATCACATCTCATTACAACCATAAAATTATGATGATAATTGCATGAATATTTTCCTTGGTTCATGAAGATTTAACATCCAAATTTAATTTAATTTATGATATTAATGTGAACAAATAAAAAACACACCAAGGAGTCAATCTCAGTAAGCATGGAAATGAGTGTCTCATGAATTGTATTGGAAAAAGTCAAGGAGAGGCGTGATATTAATCCTAGATAAAAAATTCATGATTCAAACATTCAAGTAAATCTTTATGTGTGTGTTTGTAAACTATTTCATGCTTATATTTCCACTTTCTATTCAGTAAATATATTTTATTTTAAAAAATTACAACTTACGTAGTTATTTTCCACTAAACCTTCTCTTTACCCTTTGCAATATAATTTCAAAATACACTCACTTTAGAATTTATGGGATTCAAAATTTTTAATTTTTTCATGTATGTTTCGTTTTATTGTTATTGTTTCTTTTTTTATAGTTAATTAATAGAAAAAAGGTACCAAATGTTGGTCAATCTGTTACAGTAATTAAATTGATCAGATAAGAAACAAATGTATGGGAAAAAATTAAAGCTAACTAAAATTAACCTAAAAAATACATACCTTCAATTAATTAGAAATATTCCTGTTTATTGATTGTGTGAAAATATGTTTGGGGATACTAAATGACTTAATTTTCCCAAAAAACTCACATATATAGTATCAACATCTAAAAGGTATTGTAAATATACAACCATTTATATCTTATAAAAATAACCAATTTTACTAATATCACCCATAAATATTAAATCCATTCTCATAATCTCATGCAACTAGTGAAATAAATTTTATTTAAATATTTAAACAACTTGGAATAAGAAAATTCAACATGCATTTTAAATATCTTTCATGGTGAGATAGGTATTTAATATGAATATTCCAATACAAAAGTGAGGATGAAAGATAGATAGATATGGGGGTATAAAAAAATTTAAAAATATCATGTGATAATCCAAAAATAAAGAAAATGAGGAAAGATAAAACAAACCTAAAAATACCATACAATAATAATAAAAACATAAAAATAATAAAGATTAAAGAAAGAATAAAAATGTACACATAAAATTCCTAACTATCTTAGGAGAGTATCCACCCCCTTACCCACACATTTAATTAATAGTGTCCTCACTATAATAAAAATTGAAGAGCATGTGATAAGAAGAGATATAACTCAGTGGGTGCCATAGGTAGAGGTATTCTTGAAGGTGGATTTTCTCTATTGGGTACTCCAAATAGGTTTCTTGAAATTTATTTAGATACTTCCCATTGATATTGAACATTTTTTGGTTATTTTCATTCTTAACATGTTCAACCCCAAAATGATATACATTAGTGATAGTGTATGGTCTGAACTAATGAGGATGAAGCTTACTTGGGTTAAAATTTATCTTTTCATTGTATAAAAGGGACTTCTCATCAATATGAATTTTATGGAAAAGGATGAGGTGGTCATGGGTAGACATGGTTATTTTCTTATAGATTAGAGAGTTCTCATATGTATCTAATCATATTTCCTATAAATTCCGAATCAATAATTTCCTTTGTGAACTGAAACCTAAAAGAATATAATTACATTTTTATGACCAAAAGTATTGGATCTTTATATTAATATGGAGGTGATATCTTTTTCCAAATATATTCCAATTAGGTGAAATGTTGATTGGATTCTTAAAAATAAATATAATAGGCCTAGAAAACATCATTAAGTCTAAGAATCCAATCCCTTATTTTGGGTTGGACCATTTTTTTAAGTATTTTTTTATCACTCTATTATACACCTTATATTATCCATTGGTTTGGGAGTGATATGTTGTGGAAACTCGATGCCCAAACCAATACCAATGTAAAATTTATTGTATTGTGTGGCTTTATAAATGAGAACCCTGGTCATTGATGATGAACCTAGGTAATCTAAACCTTCAAAAGATTTGGGTTCTAAAAAATCCTACAACCACCTTAGAGTCATCAGTCCTTGTGGCTCATACTTCTACTCATTTAGACACACAATCCTTTATAATATATAAAGTTTTTAAATTACTTGTGAAAATGATCCATAAAATAAATTACCCAAACATTAAAACATGGAATAAAAAGGTTTTTTATATAATTTCACTTCTTTTGGAAAAATTACATATACGTTGAAAATGAGGAAAATATCTAAAAAAATCATAATAATCCCAAAATAAGGTTGGATAAAATATCCCAGAATCAAGAATCTTATAAGTAGTCTATTGGGGACCAAAGTGTTCTTGGTATGAAAGAGTGTAACTAATCCTAAAGATATAGTGAAAATCCCTATCAGGAAAGTAATTTCTAAGGAATTAATAACTATATGTGTGTCAAAGGTAAGGTTTATCTCAAATGTACCAACGAGACTTAGGTTTTAGATGATTGAAATAGTTTTTATTGAAATAATAAATAATTCAATATGCTACCAAATAATTTACAATGTTTGTATACCATAGAATAGTATATTTTACTTAGTAAAATTTCTCATCTGGAAACATGTAGTTTTTGGGAATATAGGGGGGTGATTCAATGTATAAGGATGGAAGGGACTAATAATATGTCTAGACACCATATTCTTCACTCCTTTATTATATTGAATTTATAAATTTAATTCTTATTGGAGGATCATACAACAAATAAGATATGATTTGGCTTCCAGTTTCTTAAGGACATACCATAGCATTTCATGGTAAGAATACACAATCACTTTAGACTATAAAAGGTATTTCCTAAATTTATACAAGGAAAAAGAAATTTTAAGAAATTATTTTTTTGATATGGAATAGTCTTCTAAGGTAGGTTCCAATTTTTCTGAGGCATATGCAATTAAACGTGGTGATCGATCTATATGTAATGACAATACTACCCCAACTACATAGTTAGAAGCATTACACATGAGATTAAATGGTAAATACACCTAGGTTGTTGGATTATTAGGGGTGAAACTTCATTTCAATTTATTAATAACACCCTCATAGATTTTATCAAACATAATTGTTAAAAATATTTCAAAAGTTATGAAAGTAATGATGATAAAATCATACATTACATAAGAAATACCACACATCCCATGCATTTATAAGTAATGGGTGGGATGAAACAACATATTATTTTGATTTATCAACTCAAATAACATCCCCATAAATTACATGTCTAAGTTTTATCCCTTATAATATCATGAAATGGAATTTATCATAATTTAATATAATATTATTTTCAATAAAATGATGGAGGGTACCAAGACTACACAAACACTCATCAAAATAGGAACTCTAGATAATGAAATCATTCATGAATACTTCCATGAAACTATATAGATAATCCATAAAATGCCAAAAATTCATTATTGTAAAGTTCATGGAAAATTACACATACCAAATGGAATCCTCCCATATGAAAATGTTCCAAAGGGGAAAGTGAAGGTTTTCTTTTCCTGATACTCTGGGGCAATATGGATCTAAGAATATCCAAAATACTTCTCAAGGAAAAAATAGTGGGAATTACTCACTAACCAATCTAGTATATATTCAATGAATGATAATAGTAAATGGTCTTTCCTAATGTACTAGCTTAGTTGGTGATAGTCCATAAAGACATGCCAACTACTCTATACACGAGTTGGTTTCAATTCATTGTTTTCATTTTTAATTTTCTTTAGAACAATTCTCCTAGGAAATTACTATATTGGGATAACCCATTGGATATCGAATTTACGATAAATGGTTATAGTATAAAATAATTTGGTTGCCTACTTTTTAACGATATCAATGAGGTTTGGGTTCATCTAACATTGTGTCTGCCAGACCATTCTAGCCTTATCATTTAATAATATAAGATGTATAAAAATTTATGGGATAATACCAGTACTATCAAAAATTTTCCATCCCAATACCTATTTATACTTCCAAAAAATGAAAAATTATTTAAATTAATTCTCTAGGGGGGTTGAACTAGCAATGATGACAAGAAACTTGTTTAAATTCTCAAGATATTAATATTTTAAAATTTGAGGTAGTAGTTTAAGTTCAAATTCTAGATGATTTTGGATTGATGGGATGGAATGAGAAACAGGGAGGTTAATTATATTATATAAGTTCTCAATGGTAAAATCCCTAGATGGTAAATAAGCTCTTACAAGTGAGTCCTTAGTGCGTCAAAAATCATTAATTAATAAACATGCATAGAATCTTTCTAACCCATTATAACATACACCACATGAATTGTTAAATAAATTTATATCAATAATGAAAACTAAGAAATGTTATTGAGGAAAATAAGTGATGTATCCATGGGGATAAGGAGTACATCAATTAAATTAACTAACTAAGAGGAATGATCTTCCGAGGGGTGATTCATGGAATCAAGGATCGAAGTGGATAGTATTACCACAAAACTCCATAGATAATTTACCATTATGTATATTAATTATGGTTTTTTAGGTTTCCAAGAAATTTATCCCCAATATAATTTGGGCTGTCCATTAAACCTATCATATTCAATTTTAGGAATATACAAATTAGCTTGAAAAATTAAATTATTAACCCTTATAAGAACATCCTTTAGCACACCAGTGGGGTTTGTGGTACTACGGTTTTCTAAATCAACAAATTTTCAAGTGGTATTAATATCCCTAACCTATAAAGATAATAAAATACAGTAAGGTGCCATATTTATATAGGCACCTAAATCAATCATGAAATCAGAAAATAAATACTCTTTTATAGTGCATGAAATCAAGAATATAAATGGATCATTTTATTTGGTGGGAAGTTATGGTTGGATCAATTAATATATGTTCCCCCAAACATAACCCTTTCATCCCCTTGAATTTACCTCCAGTGTGTGTGTGTCGCCTTTAAGAATTTGGTATATCATGTAATTTTATTCACAACATCAATCAATGGAATGATAACCTTTACTTTTTTGAATGTTTCAAAGTTTTCCATATCAAGTTAAGTTTATTTTAGTTTCCTTGGTTGTGTGAACCTTTTGAGGAATGAGAGAGGAATATATTAGATTGTGGTTTGATAGTGAGTATTTGTTCATGTTACCTCAATCAAAAATTTCTCTATTAAAATGCAGCATAATAGTGACTATGGGGTTATCTCTCAGAGAGGTTGTTAGACTTAAGTCTCAAACTATCACTTTGGTTTTATATTATTGAAAATAAATTATAAATAAAGTGGGATTTGTTTGATTTTGAAAAGAATTAAATATAAAATAAAACAAAATTGAGAATTCAAAGATGAAAATGTTGATATTGAAAACAAATGGAAATAGAGAATAAAATCATATTTTTATGCAGTATCCATGGAAAGTGTGAATCCTTTGGACTTCACCATTCTTCCTTATCGAAAATAATTATTTAATATGTATTTATAATTTTCTAGAAAAATATATTTAGGGAAACACCTAAATTTTTCCAAGTGTTATACCAAGACCTCAGTATAGGTTTTTCTCCCTTCATAAAAGTAATTCATAATCTCAAAGACCTCCACGAAAATAAACCTAATTGAACTCACTATGCTCAATGATAATTAATTTTAAATGAAGTTTAAATAATGATAATAGGTAAATTACTTTTATAAATTGGCCAACTACTTAGAATTGTTTAGAAGAAAAATATTTAATAAAGAAGAATAGATACTTCATTCAGAAACATAGTTCCAAAAAAACTAAAAAAGAGATATAATTGTAACATTGACTCGGAAAGGTTTTACCTTAAATCACAAAACTATATCCACTTAGGATTTTAGTCAAACATGGATAAATTATTTCCCATTTTCCTCATTTTTCATAGAAACACCATCTCATTCCCCATACTATTTTTGTTCACATTATCTCTCTCTCTAAAAAATCATCATTTCACTGCCTATGTTCCCCATTATTTTATAGATCTCTTACTTTATAAAAATGGAATTATTTTTTTTCAAATTTATTATAGCATTCAATTGATAATTTGGAATCTTCTTACACATGAAAAATTTAATCCATGAATTCTCCAGGTGGTAGCATCAGCAGCAGCTTTCTCATCACTCATGTACATTGGTTGAAAACATTAAATTTTCATATGGAATGAATTTATTTTGTTTTATTTATCTTCTCTCTCAATAAATTAATCTTTATATTAAATTTAAATAAATCCTTGTGGGTTGATATTCATGACATCTTGAAAGTATTTTTTTTTTCCCATAGTTCCTAAACTTTCACAAATTATCAAGCATAAAGCTTTTAAAGATTTATCATATGATTTTCCTTGTAATAAGGCTTTGAATCCTTATAGTGGAGTTCAAATATTTATATTAAATGTGTACAAAGTCTTAAAATCTTGGGTTTCTGGTTTTTATAAAAATTCAAAAAGTCTTATGATGGAGTTCAAATCCCTATAATTAGATTGTAAAAGACTTTCGATGCGGCCAGAAGTTATACATTCAAGCTTTACGTTTAAGATTTACATTCAAGACTTATCCAAATTTCTCATTTCAAGTTCAAAAACCAAATTTTCTAAAAATTATTAAAAACTAAAAACAAATGTATGGTTTGATCAATTTATTTAATAAATGATTCAAAATACTTAAAAATTTTGAATTAATCCATTTTCACTGAAATTCCAAAATTATCCTTGAAAACTAAAAATGATGAAAATAATTTCAAAATGAAAAATGCATGGGGATTAAATCATTGAAATATACATGAAAATTTATGAAGATATTAGTTCTATTAATTCTCAAACACTTAGATCTTAGATTCTATGGAAAGTATGCAACAAAGATCACACCAAAATTATTTCAAAGCACAAACCCATGAGATTCACCAGCTTATCACCAAGGATGTAAAAATTATCAAGAATATTAAACAAACATAATTCAAAAACTCTCTATTTGGTTCACTCAATCCATTTCCACTTCATTTATCATCATGTTCCCACAAAGCACTTACCTCACATGAAAATTTTCCTCTTCACATAAATATGGATTTAAAAAAAAATCCACATCCAAACAAATGAAAGAGTCACCATATGTTTGATAAACACCTAAATATCCACCCAATGTGGGTTGAAGAATTTTGTATAGTCATTAGGTCTTGATCGAGGTTGTTTTGAGGCTTTATGTTGGTTGGTTTAAAATGTGAAAACTTTTGGGGAAGAATAAGGAGGTTTTAACTCTATTTAAAATAAACATACATGGCCAATTTTCATTCATGTGTGGTATCTCCTTATTCTATCAGTAATAAAATCATATCTAGAATATCAAAAATATTAAGGTACATCTTGAAGCTTTAATAAATTATTAGCAACATGATTTTATTCCCTCTTCACTCACTTTATTAAAGTGTTTTTCAATTATTGTGAAGTTCTTAATTTCAAAATAATTTTGAGATACTAAAGGGAATATAGGTAACTTTGAGCTCCAAAATGTGTTGTTAACTTCCAACCACTTTCTCAAATGAAAATATTTTTTATCATCTTCACAAAAATAATGTTTCTTTTTATTTTTTAATAGCTTCATCACCTCAAAAATTTCTCAATGTTTTTTTAGAAATATGATTGAAAAGCTCCAGAAAATCATAGTTATTTTGTAAAAAACATCTTTATCTTCTTATTTTCCTTCCCAAAACAACTAAAAATGATGTAGTCAACCACAAGATAACTCCCCCACACTTGAATTCAACTAATTCATGTAATTTTACTTCTTGGAGCAAGGTGGATAGGGAAAATGGATTGTAATTTGGATAACTAGTGGGTTGTTCATGGATTCTAAGGGGATTACTAGTATAAAATTTTTATGTAGGCTTGAATAAAAATGTTCTTATGAAAAGGGTACTTTTTAATCACAAAATAATTGTCTCAATCATTTTAAACAAAAGTTCCTCAAACTCTAAGGTTTTGACAGAACTAATGAAAATTCTAGTTAACAAAGAATTATTTGGTTCTCTCAATAATTAAAGTGAATATGGAGAAGATGAAAAAATGGTTTGGATGCCTCATGGGTAGGTGAATTTAAAAATTTTATAGTGGTTTGATACATGGGATTCAAAATTTTAGTTGTATTTTCATGAGATTCCCAGAGTTTTGAATCTAGAATACAATTATTTCAATATTAATTTAAATTCAATTACATGGAAAAATTAACTCAATAATTGGATTAGGTTTTAAACATTAAAAAAATTCACTTTGAGCTAAAAAATCTTTTAAAACACTAAAAATGAACGAAAAACACAAAAAAAATGAAAGAAAAATAGCAGTAAAATGGGATAAAAACAAAATTTTGATGAAAAGAAAAGCACAATAAAAACCTAAATTGACCAAAGATAATCCTAAACCTACACGTATTTGGTGAAATGTACTAATTATTCCATAATTAATTAATTATATATTAAAATTAATAAATTATAGAAAAAAAAAGCAAACAAGTATGATTGAAAGACGCAATATGATGCTCAATGGTACTCAGAAGCTTGAAGATAGACTTCCTCTCTTGTAATCTCTAGAAAGTTATATTTGAATATCTTAAATAAGTGTCCATATAAAGTTTTATTGTTGTTTTTTTCTTTAATATTAATAGAATCAAAAGGAGAAAATGAGTAAAAATCTAAGGACCTGACCATTTTGAATGAAATTTACCTAAAAATAGCTTCATTCTAAAGTCATAAAACAACACTTTATCTCCTTATTTAAAGTATTTATTGAATATAATTTTATCATGAAAACATTTTCATTCACCTTTTATGGACTACCACTTTCATAAGCATTGTTCCTAATTTACTCTAGCTTCTATAAGTAGGATTTTATTTCTTTTCGAGTAGAAAAAACATTCATATTGTATGTTTTCATAGCCCAAAAATATTTATGTTCTCACTCAATGAGTAGTTGAAAAACTTTTCTATAAACTTATCTAAAGGGTTACATTACTATTGGTGTTTTAAAAGGAGTTATATAGGCCCAGAGTGCATCATCTAGCCTTAAAATCCAGTCTTTTCTATTTGGGTGTATAGTTTTCTCAATAATTTGTTTGATTTCTCTATTTTATAGTTCAACCATTCCATTTATTTATATTTTATGGGTATTGAAACTCTATTATTGTCTCTATATTTTCTCAGAACCAATTATAAATTTTGATTATATAAGTGGGAACTTTGATCATTGATAAAAAATTGGGTAGACCGAATTTACAAAACAAATTTTCATTTACAAATTTGGAAACTAATTTTCCATCATTAGTTCTTATGAGGATAGAATCTATCCATTTTGATACAGATTCCATATTAATTAATATTTAAAGGTATCCAAAAGAGTTAGGAAATGGGTCCCATTAAATCCAAATCCCATACATCAAATACATCACAAAACAAGAGGGGTTATTGTGGTATTTCATGCCTTATGGAAATATTTCATTGAAATTGATAGTACTTACATGTTTTTTTGAATTCAAAAGCATCTATAAAAATAGTGGTCCAATAAAAACCAGAATATAGCACTTTTCAAGAAATTATTTGACATTAAAAGTGACCTCTGTAGCTTAAAGTGTGATAAAAAAAATTAGGACTATTTGGAATTCAGAATTGGTAATGCATATTCTAATCATTTTTTCATTACCAACATGTCATGGGTAAGGATAATCCTAAATATAATTCTTTGAATAAATCACAAGATTAGTAGTTTTTTGTTTAGAAAACTAATGGGTTATTTCACCAGCAGAAATATAATTCACCAACTCAAAAAAACTAAGGTATCTCACTCATAATAACATACAATTTCTCTTTAGGAAAGGTTTCTTTGATTAGTGGATTTATTTGAAACTTTTCAAAAAAATAGTTGGTATGGTTTAAATATTCATCCATATGATTTTAATTTCCTTTATTTTCCTTTATTATAATATCAAATTCTTGTAAAAATAAAATTCAACTCAAAATTATTATTTTTTAATCATGCCTTTTCATTAAAAAAATTGATTACTGAATATTTAGCGTAGAAAAACACTTTAGATCCCAACAAGTAACATCTAAATTTTTCTAAAGCAATTAAAAAAGTCCAACTCTTTTTTAGTGGTGGTGTAATTATCTTGGGATTGATCTAAAGTTTTATAATAATAATCAATGAAATGATATTTATTTTTCATTTTTTGGCTCAGAATAGCCCCAAGGATAAAATCAGAAGAATAAATCATTATTTTGAAGGGTAAGTTCCAATTTGGTGGTTGGACTATGGGTGTGGTTATCAATATTTGTTTCAACTCTTCAAATGATTTGTTACACTTCTCATCAAAGACAAATAGTGATTATTTTTTAAGAAGTCTATACAAGAGTGAAGTAATTTTAGAAAAATTATTTTATAAATATTCTATATAAACCATTATGAACAAGGAATGATCTGAAATTTATTATAGTTTTTAGGTAAGGAATTGAATAAATTACTGAAAATTTGGACTTTTCAACTTGGATTCCATCTTGAGACATGACATGACCAAGTAAAATTCCTTTATTCATCGTGAAATGATTTTTTCATGATTTAGAGTAAGATTTTTATGAATGAAAGTTTTTTGGATGGCATCCAAAATTTTTAAATACTTATCAAAACATAATCCATAAATTGGGAATTAATCTATAAAAACCTCCATACATATTTTCTAAAAACTCAAAAAAAATATGCATCAAGAACCTCTGAAAATTTCATATCCCATTACATAAAACAAAGGGAATTATCCTATAAGAAAATGTTCCAATAGGGCATGTGAAATTGGTTTTCTCTTGATCCTAAGGTTCTATATGAATTCAAAAGGAACCATATAATCCATATAAAAACAATAATGGATATCTCTATCTAGTATCTTAATAAATTGATCAAGAAAAGGTAGTAGGAAATGATATTTCCTAGCCACTAAGTTTAGTTTTCTATAGTCGATGCACATCCTTCATTTTTTAGAATACTGGTACGGATAAGTTCACTAAATTCATTCTTTGAGATAAAAAATCTACTTTTCTTAGGAAAAACTTGAATATAGATCACCCACTATATGTAAAAGATGGGAAATATTATTCTTGTAGCCAAAAAGTATTGAATTATTTCTTAAAAACTTCTAACAAGGTTGGGGTCATTCTTCTTTGAAATTGTTTCACAAGTTTGGAATTTTATTCTTATAGAATTATATACATGAAATTGAAAGGAATGATTCCATTGAGATAAAAGTGGGTAAATCCTAAGTATTTATTATGATTTTTAAAGACTCGTAGTAGTTGGTTCTCTTGGTCTTTTGAGAACTATTTATAAATAATGATAGGGGAATTCCAATTCTTACCTAGTAAGGAATACTTGAGATTTTCATGTGATGGTTTCAACTCTAATTTAGGTGGGTAATTTTCTATGGTCGGAAAACTTTTATGTGACTTAGCTATATAAAATTCATCTCCTGGTTCTTCCCTAAGATGAAAAAAAATTAGATTGATGGTGGGAGCAACAAACTTTCCAGTGATCAGTGTACAAGTTTGTTCTTCCATAAAATCTCTAGATTTAAATGGTTTTTAAATTTTTAAATTTCTAGTAGAAAGGTTATTAATTTGAACATACTTTGTGGTGTTTTAACATTTGATATTATCAAATTCTTGGGAATAATAACATTCAATATCAACAACATTCAAACTTTTATCAGGTTCAATATTGACTAAAATAGAAGTTTCATGAGAATCATGTTTAACAATTTCATCATTGATTACACATTCAAAATTTTATAAAAAGTAGTAAAAAATTTCATTTTATAGTTTTTCAACAATTATCTTCAAACAAGATTCTAGATCATCAATAATTTAGTTGAAATCAGTTTCATAATTTTCAAAATCGTAGGTTTCACAAAAAATATCTTTAAACTCAAAAAACATATCGATAGATAACCACTCAAAAATGTTTACTTGAGAAGTTGAATTATTTTCAATTGGGTGTTTCATGGACTGAAAAATATTGAAGTCGGATACTTCTCTTCAAATTCTAATGAAAACATTCCTTTATGGATATTAATGATGGATTTATCACTTTTAAATAAGGTTATTTCATGAATGATAGTTGAATGTGTGCTCAATCAATCATCTTTTATATATAATACATAAAAGTCAACTGGGAAAATTATGTTTTTTATTGGAATAGAACATATTCAATAACTCTAACAGGTTTGGAAGTACTTCATTTAGCAAGTTGGATGACTATTTCAGTAGGTTTGAGTTCTCTAACATGTAAAGATTAATAATATTATTATTTCATAACATTTATAGAAGCTCATAAATCAATCATGACATCCATGAATTCAAATTCTCTTATGGTACAGGGAATGGTGAAATCTATAGTATATTGACATTTGATAGGAAAATCATGTTGAATTGTTGAGAATACATTTCTTCCTAAGTTCAATTTCTATCCTCCATTAAATTTTCTTTTATGGGAGAACGTATCTTCCAAAGAAATTCATACTTTGGATTTTATTTCACAGAATCAATCAAAGGGATATTAACTTTCATTTTTTTTAAGTTTATAAGCTTATTTATCCATCTCTTTTCTATCACATGTTTTCTTTGGTGGATTGTTCTTAAGATAGGGAAGTGGTGGTTTGAATGTTTCTTGATCATTTTGAACATAAAGAACTATCATCCTTTTCTAACATTCCTTGGTTCTCATAGAAAAATCCTCTTCTTTTGACAGTGATTTATCTTTCAAATAAGATTCTAAATTTTCAACAACTTTAGGATTCTCGATGTGATTTTCAGTCATTTTCTTCTCTAAATTAGATTTTAAAATAAGTGAAAATGGTTTACATGTCACAACCCACTACCCACAAAGTGTACCCCTCCTGGGCCAGCAATGTGAGAAGAGAGATAATGACCCCCGAGTCCCGCCTCCAGTAGGCCCCGGGTTGGCAACTAGCACCGAGGGTATAATAAACATACAAATGGGAGGCATTACCCTCTAAGGGAACACATGCAAAAGAGAGAGATAGAATAGACTCCAATCAACTCCAACTCAGAACTGAAATATAAAAGAAACCCAAGTACATATATGAAATGTCATGAAAAAGTACTACAACTGAAAGGGGAAACTAAAAGTACCCAAAATAATGTAAAACGGTTGCGACCACAAGTCCGAACAGCTCCTCCTCCAACCACAAGCTATTAGTAACCAACTTGATCCCCAACCTGATCCAAGTGACCTGAAAAACAGTTTATATATACATATGGTGAGTATAACAGTATACTCAGTAGGATCCTCCCCAAGCCTCTCGTGCAAAAGTAAAGAAAGCATGATAAAGCCCAGTGAACGACAAGTGAAACTAACTCGTCACCTAAACAGGTAAACTAAGTTCCGAACCTCGCCATGGCTACTCTCACCAAGTAGCGCATACAAGAATATAGCATATAATAAAGAATATCAAGGGTACCCCGCTACTACTTCCCCACTGGTTTTCCGCTTTTCCCCAACGACATACGTCATGTGCTTCTCTCTCCAAACGCTTGCCCGCAGACACCTGGGCTAAGCTCCACAATCTGCACCTTGTGCACCACATAGGCTTTCCCGCAGACACCTAGGCAAAGCACCACACCGTCCTCACAACCAAAAGTAACCAGGTAGTTTTCGGGAGCCACCATAGCTCGTATAATGTGTATCATACGTCGGGTATAATACCTCAAGCCATTACAGCCCATACTCCGAGTAAGGATCCTCAAGCCATCATAGCCTATACACGTTACACCTATAGTAGTCCATAGGATACTATATCCAGAATATATGTGTGTGAATAACCACAAGCCATTACATCCCTCTACACACATATATGGGGTAACTAATCGTTGTGCCTCATGGCACAAGTATCTACCAAGAGAAGAGAGCAGGGCCAAAGGGGGTAGTCATCCATTCGACCTCCCATCAGAATGTTGGGGAAAACACCCCCCCAGGGCTCAGAATCCCTGGGGTGTCAGTTGCCCTTACCGACAGGGTGGAGTAGCGTATAGAAAAACAAAAAGTACAGAATATATATATAACTCACATCCACACTATGGGCATTACCTAGTCTTAGATACAACTGCATCTAACGTCTTTCAGACTCCAGGCTGCTACTTCTAAAACTAGGTGTCCTATAAGCACACAACCATTTGAATAGCTTTATTAGATTACTCCATTCTCATTTTATCAGTTCCACTGTACATTAATTAATTCTTTAAACATTAATTAACCATGAAAAATTTAACATTAAACTTCATTAGCATCACACCCAAAAATCAACTGCTCCTTTTAAGATTCACATCACCTTTAAATTCTAGTATCTCCATCCCCGTGTATTTTCACCATTTAATCAAACATTCATTACAGAATTACTTTTCCATATTCCCAGGAATTCTAGAAAAGAATCCTATGCTACTAAACACAAAGGAGGCTCAACTCGGTGAGTAGATATACTAACCGTCAAGTCTTTTCCGCCTATAGAAAGAGCATAGACCCATTCTCCCTCGAGAGGCTAAACACGGAAAGCACGTGGCATACCCCGCGCGTCTTTGCCTCCTTTGGAAGAAGGGTATGCAAGACCAGCTGCCTTTGAAAGTGGGGAAAAGCAAAGCAGATAAACATTCAAAGAAACCACAAGAATCCAACAACCACATCCATCCCATTCCATCACCCCTGGTGTCCTCCCCGACACCCACATGCATAAACTGATGCATCTCTCCACTCTAGGCGCCATCTGCTGCCACAACCACAAGGCCTCCATGCCTCCACATATCACAACACCCCTCCAGGGTCACATCATAGCACAAGTAGAAGAAAAACAACAATCACAACCATGGGATCTTGACCCTTTAACAAACAAGAGGGTAACTTAGAACCCTTTTTAGAAATTCCCACACAATCTGTTCTTTAATCCATATTGAATTAGCAGATTTGTTATTCGTAGGTTCCAATTAAGGGATACCTAATCAGTAAGCTATCACAATTAAATAACCATGCTTACTTACCTAATTTTATTATCCTCAAATTAGAACAACTACAACAACGGAAATAACCAGATTAATTTACATGCCTCTTTATCTTTAGCCAATTAATTAACAATTAATTCTGGATTTACGTTCATTATCAATATCTATCATGAACGAACAACAACTCAAAGAAATCATAGATATCACTCTATCTAGCAAAACATGAGGCAACCATTATCACGGTATAAAGAAACAACATACGATCAACCAATTCTCTTAATCCAGTTCAAGTATTTAATTAGGTCAATTTCATTGTGATCCAAAGGGATAAATTATACTAATTCTATGATTGCACATATACAATTAGAGAAGCCATGAATCCCCTACCTGGAAGAGTTCTTGACGTCCTTTATCCACACAACAGGTCAAAATCCTCCTCTCGTGACAACTGCATCCACCAGAGGATGCCACGGTACGATAGTACCAACCAACCCCAAGAAAAACCCATTAGAATCTTGGAAATTACATGGTATAATATGGAAGGGAGAAACAAGAGAAGATGATCCCCAAAGGAACGATGATAAAACATACCTTATTGGGAAGATTTACCGACAGAGTTCGGTTGCATCCAAAACAGAGCAGAACCAATCCTAGGAGTAAAGATTGATTGTGAAACTCCTATGAGAATGATTGAAAGGTTATAGTGTCTCTTAGATGAGAATAAAGGGAAATAACAAGGGAGAATGATATCTCGTCCCTTTTTAAGATTTAATGGGGCGAAGGTCTAAGATCCGTTTAATTCTCCATTAAAAACAGATCGTATTAACCCACGCGGTTTGACCAAGTAAATACATCCCAGCCTTAGGAATAATTAATATAGGATTTATGGCATTTGAATCGGCCTTAAGAGTCCTTAAAATAAGGCTTTAAATGTATTTTACGTCAAAGGAAACGTCAAAAGGGGCAAAACTGTAGGAGTCTAGAAACATTGTTCACCCACCGTTACTGTACATGAAACCGATCTGTGAAACCAATCTGTCAGACCGATCTGTGAAACCGATCTGTCAGACCGATCTGTGAAACCGATCTGTGAAACCGATCTGTGAAACCGATCTGTGAAACCGATCTGTGAAACCGATCTGTGAAACCGATCTGTGAAACCGATCTGTCAGACCGATCTGTGAAACCGATTTGTCAGACCGATCTGTGAAACCGATCTGTCAGACCGATCTGTGAAACCGATCTGTCATACCGATCTATGAAACTAATCTGTCAGACCAATCTGTGAAACCGATCTGTGAAACCGATCCGTCAGACCGATCTGTGAAACCGATCTGTCAGACCGATCTGTGAAACCGATCTGTCAGACCGATCTGTGAAACCGATCTGTCAGACCGATCTATGAAACCGATCTGTCAGACCGATCTGTGAAACCGATCTGTCAGACCGATCTGTCAGACCGATCGGTGAGACCGATCTGTTACTGTTCGTAAAACTAGAAACACTGTTCACAGAACTAGAAAATTGGCAAAGTGTTGGGGATAAGTCACCTTGACCTCTTGGAACACCTCCAACACCACATTTTCACAAAGTAATGGACCAGAGAGGTCCGGGCCATTACATTATATACCTCTCAAAACATTCTCGTCCTCGAGAATTAAAAACCAACCCATAAGAAAAGAGGGGTCCAAACAACCACCCCATAAGATACCTCTCAGGAGAAAACCACCATGAGTTGTTCGAAAGCTAGAACAAAACTACGACATCTGAGAGCAAGGGAACAAACAATCCATATCTATACCATTCAAAAATAACATCACATGAAAGGTACATAAATAAAACATGAAAGGTCTAACCATAGAGGAAACATCATTACATGAAAGGAGTTAAACATTAAACAACTCTAGGTACTGAGCACGTATCTGTGACTCACGCTCCCAGGTACTCTCCTCCATTCCACCGTGTCGCCACAAGACATGAACTAAGGGGATAGAACGCCCACGCAACACCTTCTCCTTGTGGTCTTGGATCTTCACAAGTCGATCCTCGAAGGTTGTATCATCATCAATATCGATCTCTCCCCAATTGATAACATGAGATTCATCATGAAGATAACGACGGAGCTTTGATACATGGAAAACATCATGTATCCGACTCATATGAGGAGGAAGTTCTACACGATACGCCACAGCTCCAACACAAGCTAACACCTCGAAAGTCCCAACAACCGGGGAGAAAGCTTACTTCCACAACCAAACCTTCGCTGCCCACGACGGGGAGTCACATTCAGAAACACATGATCCCCAACATTAAACTCTAAGGGTCTCCTTCTTTGATCATCATATGATTTCTGACGATCCTGTGTTGTCTTCATCCTCTCACGAATCACCTGAACCATCTCTGTTGTATTCTGCACTAGTTCTGGTCCGAGAATTGCTGACTCTCTGACCCCAGTCCAGTACAGTGGAGAACGGCATGGCCGGCCATACAAGGCTTCAAACGGCGCCATACCGATGGTAGAGTAAAAACTATTATTGTAAGCGAACTCTACCAAGGGTAAGTGCTTCATCCATGAACCTCCAAAATCAAGAACACAAGAGCGCATCATGTCTTCAAGAGTCTGGATGGTTCGCTCTGTCTGACCATCTGTTTGAGGATGAAAAGCAGTGATAAGGCACAGTTGAGAGCCAAAAGAATGCTAGAGACCTCTCCACACCCTGGAGGTAAAACGAGGATCTCGATCAGAAATGATTGTCCTAGGTACACCATAAAGTCTCACCACCTCCTCTAGATACTGCCTCAACAAAACCTCCACTGAGCTCGACTCCCTGATCGCTATGAAGTGGGCCGATTTTGTTAAACGATCCACTACCACCCATATAGCATCATGTCCTCCCGGAGCTCGAGGTAAACCTGTAACAAAGTCCATTGAGATGTCCTCCCACTTCCACTAAGGAATCTCTAATTGTTGGAGAAGACCACCAGGAACACGGTGTTCGGCCTTCACCTTCTGGCAGACTAAACATCGAGACACACACTCTGCAACCGTACGTTTCAGCCCAGGCCACCAAAACTGACTCCTCAAGGATCGGTACATCTTCGTCACACCAGGATGTACTGCCAAGGGTGAACTATGGAACGCTCGGAGAACCGTCTCGCGCATCGCCAAGGGAACAAAAATCCTGCCATGATATAACACTCGGTGTTGTTCATCCTCCGACCAACCATCAGGGGCCTCACCACAAACAACTCTGTCTCTCCAGACTTCCACCTCTAGATCACCCAACTGAGACTCTTCCACCTTCTACACCAGGGATGACTGCACCATCATCTGGAAAAGACAACCTCTACCCCCAACTTCTCCCATATCAAGATGCAAAGCTGATAGCTCTTCCATCACTCTCCAGAAATCACCAGATTCACGCACAACATCATTACGTGACTTTTGGATTAGTGCATCAGCTACAACATTCCCTTTTCCAGGTGTATACGATATTTCAAAGTCATATTCTTTCAAGAACTCCATCCACCAGCGCTGCCGCAAATTTAAGTCACGTTGGGAGAAAACAAACCTCAAACTCTTATGATCGGTGAAAACCACAAAGTGCTCACCAATGAGGTAATGTCTCTACAACTTTAGAGCAAACACCATGGATGCCAACTCAAGATCATGGGTGGAATAGTTTCATTCATGGGGACGCAACTGCTGAGACCCATAAGAAACAACTGACCTCTGCTGCCTGAGAACACAGCCTAGCCGCAGATGTGAAGCATCACAGAAAATATCAAACTGGACTCCCTCTGCTGGAAGACAAAGGACTGGAGCACTTACCAACTTCTCCTTTAGATACTCGAAATCTTCCTGACACTGATCAGTCCATATGAACACTTGATCCTTCCTGGTCAAAGAGGTCAGAGGAGTCGCAACTCGGGATAAATTAGCTATAAACCTCCTATAATAGCCTGCGAGGCCAAGGAAACTTTGCACCTCTGACACGGTCTTGGGGGATACCCAAGACACCACTGCTTCTATCTTCGACGGATCCACAGCTACTCCCTGTTGGGACACGACATGCCCCAAGAAACGAACTTCTCGAGCCCAAAACTCGCACTTCAACAACTTCCCAAACAACTGATGTTGGTGAAGAACTCCCAAAACGGCTCGTAGATACACTGCATGCTCCTCTTCAGATGTGGAGTACACAAGGATGTCGTCGATGAAAACCACAACAAACTTGTCCAGAAATTCATGGAACATAGCATTCATCAACCCCATGAAAACAGCTGGAGCATTCGTCACGCCGAATGGCATTACAACAAACTCATAATGCCCATGACGACAATGGAAAGCAGTCTTCGGGATATCCTCATCCTTTACACGCATATGATGATATCCTGACCGCAAGTCGATATTTGAGAACCAACTTTCACCCTTCAGTTGATCGAATAGGTCATCAATCCGTGGAAGAGGATAGCGGTTATTTATTGTCACTTTGTTTAATCGATGATAATCAACGCACAACCGCAAACTGCCGTCAGCCTTTTTCACAAACAAAATTGGTGCACCCCACGGTGACACACTTGGCTGAACAAAACCACACTGAAACAGACCATCAATCTGAATACGTAGCTCTCATAACTCAGAAGGGGCCATCCTATACGGAGACATAGAGATAGGAGACGCTCCTAGATGTAGCTCGATCCCAAACTTGATCTCTCATCGAGGGGTTAAGAATACAACCTCTTCTGGAAAGACGTCAGGGTACTCCTCTACGACCCTAGGAAACACCAACTTTTGAACCTCTGAATAACTCAGCATCATCCCATCCATCATGGATGATAAGGATGGAACTCATCTATGACTCATCCGAGGATCTTGCTCACCAACAAACACCACTTTCTCTCCATCTGCATCAAAGAAAACGACCTTCTTCCTATAGCAATCCACAATAGCCTACACTGAATACAACCAATCCATGTCGAGTATGACATCATATGGTTGTATTCGTAAACATAGGAAATCTCCCCAAGAGCGGTGTTGCCCCAACACTAGCTCACAGTATCTACATACTTCAAACAAGTCGTCTCGACCTCCAACTGGCGTAGTCAACGCCAAGGGCATTGGAAGCCTCTCTACCTCAAGTCCCAAAGCATGGACAAGGGTAGGTGATATGAAGGAGTGTGTTGCTCCTGAATCAAACAAGGCATACATCAAG
Organism: Viscum album; assembly: GCA_963277665.1. Lineage (NCBI taxonomy): Eukaryota > Viridiplantae > Streptophyta > Magnoliopsida > Santalales > Viscaceae > Viscum > Viscum album. The sequence continues at coordinate 828,765,049 of OY728159.1, read as the reverse complement.
GTAGAAAACAAGAAAAGGGTGCCTCGAACGACATCTGGCTCGCCTGGGGCTGGCAACGCTAGAGCATGAAGCTGACTACGACCTCCTCCATGGCCTCTCTGACTATGATGACGACCACCACCACGGTCGCGCTCTGCTCTCTAAGGACGGGGAGCGTCATGGGGTTGTCCTCTGCCTGCTCCATCTACCCTCGGGTGATCTAAAGCTGGTGCAACCTGCTGCTGCTGCCTCGGCTGGAACTGCCTCAACGGAGGAACCTGGAGCGGAGCGCCCGGTGCACGATGACTGCTCTGAAAAGTTGGGCACTCCCTTTGCTGATGACCACGACCGCCACAAGAAAAACAAGTGTCTGATCCCTTGGCATAGGCCTGAGAGTTGCTGCCTCCAGAGAAACAAGATGGGAAGGGCTGGGACCTACCCCCAGGTGAACGGAAACTCTTCTGCCCTGAAAACCAGGAACCCCGGACCACAGCTCTGATTCGTGAGGAATCATGACGATTCCCCTCTCGTGAAGACCCTGTCCTGGCCAAAGTCCTCTCAACAACCTCTTCCCTCGCCAGCACCTCAAGATATGTCTTTAGCATAAATGGGGTGACCTGGCGCTGGATATCTGGACGCAAATCCTCCTCAAAATGCCTCGCCCTGGCCTCCTCATCTGGTAACAGGTCTGAAGCATATCGTAGAAGGTTCCTGAAATGGATTCCAAACTCCCGAACACTGGAGCTCCCCTGTCGAAGGGTAAGAAGCTCCTGGCGACTGGACACCTTCGCAGTCGAAGAAAGAAACTCGACTCTAAACCTGTCTCGAAACTCCTCCCATGAGATCGCTGACTCCTCACGATCCCCGAGGAACAAGAACCACCACTGCCTCGCTGCTCCACGCAGCATCGTCACAACCAAGGACACCCAGTGTTCCTTCCGAGCACAAATCGAACTGAAGCCTATCTCGACCTCCTCCAACCAGTCTTCTGTGACTGCATCTGAAACGGAGCCCTCGTACTTCTGTAGACTCTGGCGCTGAAACTCTCGGAATGTCTTCCTCCAAGTGTCATCGTCGTCAACCTCTACCCAGCGGCAATCTGCTGGAACAGCCTGCTGGGCATCTTCTGCGCAAACCTGACGAGGACGTCGACCTGGAGCCATACCTGTAAAATAACAACTGTTAGAGCTCCTAAGCCTGGAATATGGAAGACTCAACATTAATTAATTAATTGTTTTGTTTTATTAATTTTAGGTTACTTATCCCAAGGTCTACCCATTCAAACACAGGCGCAAAGAATAATGATGCATGATCCTTTCCTAGGTCTCTACCCTGCAACCAGTATTACTTTGTTTAGTAGCCATAGTAAACTTAAAGGTCCATGCAACAGATCATAGGGGGCCCTAAACGCCTATTTCTCTACCGGTCTCCAGTGTTTACCCCACTTGCTAAACATGAATGACACTGTTGCCCTACCATCCCATGCATCCTCACTTGTGCCTAACTCCAAACTCCATCCTATCCCTCAACCAGACCTCTGATACCACTCTGTCACGACCCCCTCCCCACAAAGTGTACCCCTCATGGGCCGGCAATGTGAGAAGAGAGATAATGACCCCCGAGTCCCACCTCCAGTAGGCCCCGAGTTGGCGACTAGCACCGAGGGTATAATAAACATATAAATGGGAGGCATTACCCTCTAAGGGAACACATGCAGAAGAGAGAGATAGAATAGACTCCAATAAACTCCAACTCAGAACTGAAATATAAAAGAAACCTAAGTACATATATGAAATGTCATGAAAAAGTACTACAACTGAAAGAGGAAACTAAAAGTACCCAAAAGAATGTAAAACAGCTGCGACCACAAGCCTGAACAGCTCCTCCTCCAACCATAAGCTAGTAGTAACCAACTTGATCCCCAACCTGCTCTAAGTGACCTGAAAAACAGTTTTTATATACATAGGGTGAGTATAACATTATACTCAGTAGGATCCTCCCCAAGCCTCTCGTGCAAAAGTAAAGAAAGCATGCTAAAGCCCATTGAACGACAAGTGAAACTAACTCGTCACCTAAACAGGTATACTAAGTTCCCAACCTCACCATGGCTACTCTCACCAAGTAATGCATACAAGAATATATCATATAATAAAGAATATCAAGGGTACCCCGCTACTACTTCCCCACTGGTTTGCCACTTTGCCCCAACAACATATGTCCTGTGCTTCTCTCTCCAAAGGCTTGCCTGCAGACACCTAGGCTAAGCCCCACAATCTGCACCTCGTGCACCACATAGGCTTTCCCGCAGACACCTGGGCGAAGCACCACACCGTCCTCACAACCAAAAGTAACCAGGTAGTTTCCGGGAGCCACCACAGCTCGCATAATGTGTATCATACGTCGGGTATAATACCTCAATCCATTACATCCCATACTCTGAGTAAGGATCCTCAAGCCATCATAGCCTATACACGTTACACCTATAGTAGTCCATAGGATACTATATCCAGAATATATGTGTGTGAATAACCACAAGCCATTACAACCCTCTACACACATATATGGGGTAACTAACCGTTGTGCCTCATGGCACAAGTATCTACCAAGAGAAGAGAGCGGGGCCAAAGGGGGTAGTCAGCCATTCGACCTCCCATCAGAATGTTGGAGAAAACACCCCCCCAGGGCTCAGAATCCCCCGGGGTGTCAGTTGCCCTTATCGACAGGGTGGAGTAGCGTATAGAAACACAAAAAGTACAGAATATATATATAACTCACATCCGCACTATGGGAATTACCTAGTCTTAGATACAACTGCAGCTAACGTCTCTCAGACTCCAGGCTGTTACTTCTAAGACTAGGTGTCCTATAAGCACACAACCATTTGAAGAGCTTTATTAGATTAATCCATTCTCATTTTATCAGTTACATTGTACATTAATTAATTCTTTAAACATTAATTAACCATGAACAATTTAACATTAAACTTCATTAGCATCACACCCAAAAATCAACTTCTCCTTTTAAGATTCACATCACCTTTAAATTCTAGTATCTCCATCCCCGTGGATTTTCACCATTTAATCAAACATTCATTATAGAATTACTTTTCCATATTCCCAGGCATTCTAGAAAAGAATCCTATGCTACTAAACACAAAGGAGGCTCAACGCGGTGAGTAGATATACTACCCGTCGAGTCTTTGCCGCCTATAGAAAGAGCATAGACCCATTCTCCCTCGAGAGGATAAACACGGAAAGCACGTGGCATACCCCGCGCATCTTCGCCTCCTTTGGAAGAAGGGTATGCAAGACCAGCTGCCTTGGGAAGTGGGGAAAATCAAATCAAATAAACATTCAAAGAAACCACAAGCATCCAGCAACCACATCCATCCCATTCCATCACCCCTGGTGTCCTCCCCGACACCCACATGCATAAACTGATGCATCTCTCCACTCTAGGCATCATCTGCTGCCACAACCACAAGGCCTCCACACCTCCACATATCACAACACCCCTCCAGGGTCACATCATAGCACAAGCAGCAGAAAAACAACAATCACAACCATGGGATCTTGACCCTTTAACAAACAAGAGGGTAACTTAGAACCCTTTTTAGAAATTCCCACACAATCTGTTCTTTAATCCATATTGAATTAGCAGATTTGTTATTCGTAGGTTCCAATTACGGGATACCTAATCAGTAAGCTATCACAATTAAATAACCATGCTTACTTCCCTAATTTGATTATCCTCAAATTAGAACAACTACAACAACGGCAATAACCAGATTAATTTACATGCCTCTTTATCTTTAGCCAATTAATTAACAATTAATTCTAGCTTTACGTTCATTATCAATCTCTATCATGAATGAACAAAAACTCAAAGAAATCATAGATATCACTCTATCTAGCAAAACATGAGGCAACCGTTATCACGGTATAAAGAAACAACATGCGATCAACCAATTCTCTTAATCCGGTTCAAGTATTTAATTAGGTCAATTTCATTGTGATCCAAAGGGATAAATCATGATAATTCTACGATTGCACATATACAATTAGATAAGCCATGAATCCCCAACCTGGAAGAGTTCTTGACGTCCTTTATCCACACAACGGGTCAAAATCCTCCTCTCCTGACAACTGCATCCACCAGAGGATGCCACGATACGACAGTACCAACCAACCCCAAGAAAAACCCATTAGAATATTGGAAATTACATGGTATAATATGGAAGGGAGAAACAAGAGAAGATGATCCCCAAAGGAACGACGATAAAACATACCTTATTGGGAAGATTGACCGACAGAGTTCGGTTGCATCCAAAACAGAGCAGAACCAATCCTAGGAGTAAAGATTGATTGTGCAACTCCTAAGAGAATGATTGAAAGGTTCTAGCGTCTCTTAGCTGAGAACAAAGGGAAAGAACAAGGGAGAATGATATCTCATCCCTTTTTAAGATTTAATGGGGCGAAGGTCTAAGATCCGGTTAATTATCCATTAAAAACGGATCGTATTAACCCACGCGGTTTGACCAAGTAAATACATCCCGGCCTTAGGAATAATTAATATAGGATTTATGGAATTTGAATCGGCCTTAAGAGTCCTTAAAATAAGGCTTTAAATGTATTTTACGTAAAAGGAAATGTCAAAAGGGGCAAAACTGTAGGAGTTTGGAAATACTGTTCACCCACTATTACTGTACATGAAACCGATCTGTGAAACCGATCTGTCAGACCGATCTGTGAAACCGATCTGTCAGACCAATCTGTGAAACCGATCTGTGAAACCGATCTGTGAAACCGATCTGTGAAACCGATCTGTGAAACCGATCTGTAAAACCAATCTGTGAAACCGATCTGTGAAACCGATCTGTGAAACCGATCTGTCAGACCGATCTGTGAAACCGATCTGTCAGACCGATCTGTGAAACCGATCTGTTAGACCGATCTGTGAAACCGATCTGTCAGACCGATCTATGAAACCGATCTTTCAGACCGATCTGTGAAACCGATCTGTCAGACCGATCTGTGAAACCAATCTGTCAGACCGATTTGTGAAACCGATCTGTGAAACCGATCCATCAGACCGATCTGTGAAACCGATCTGTCAGACCGATCTGTGAAACCGATCTGTCAGACCAATCTGTGAAACTGATCTGTCAGACCGATCTGTGAAACCGATCTGTCAGACCGATCTCTGAAACCGATCTGTGAGACCGATCTGTTAGACCGATCGGTGAGACCGATTTGTTACTATTCATAAAACTGGAAACACTGTTCACAGAACTGGAAAATTGGCAAAGTGTTGGGGATAAGTCACCTTGACCTCCCGGAACACCTCTAACACCACATTTTCACAAAGTAATGGACCAGAGAGGTCCGGGCCATTACATTACAAGCCTCTTGAATATATTTGTGTTCATAATCGGGTTTAAAACTCTCATTTTTGGGATTATTTATCTTAGTTTCACTCCTAAGTTTAATGGAACTAACATTATCCATTTGTTTATATTGGGGGTTTAATTGGGTTGTGAAGGTATACCTCTGCTAATTTATTTCTTAGTGATACCCATGTCAACATTCAATTGTCCTACTTGTTTCATAAAGGTATTTTTAAAAATATATTGTTTTCTCATAACTTAATTAAGGTTATTGTTAGGTTTTTGGATAGGTAAAGGGGGTTAGAAATTCCTTCTTGGTTGAGCATTGGATTTCTCATTAAAGTATGTAGATTTAGAATTACTAGACCCATATTGAAAAAAGTCATTCATTTATTCAATTTGTCTAAATATTTATTGATTTTTATTATTCCATCCTTGGTTGAAACTTTTTTTAGGTTGAAAATATATTTTTTTGGTTAGATTTAAATGGTATTCTAGGAAATAAAACATTACAATTTTCATTATTCTATTGCATTTTATGGAACTGGTCACTAAAATGTTTATTTAAAAAGAAAATTACATGGTGTAATTGCACTTGAAAGGTTTTGGGGGGTTATAGTTCAGGTTCTGGAGTGTAAAATAACATCATTGACCTCACTATGGTAGTAAGATCACTAATTTTTCTTACAGTCGTGTTATTCTTATAATTGGGAGTGGTAACTTCTTAGACAAATTTAACATGTAATAGGCCTCCTCTTCCAAACTTTTGAGCATTTTTGGACATGTTTTCAATTATATTTCTATCATAAATAGTTTTTTTATCAACTAGAGCTCCTCTAGTAGCCACATCAATCATAATCCTATTAATATTTCATAAAAATATTGTATCAAAAGTTGTTCACTTATTTGGTGATAGAGGAAACTAAAAAAAGTCTCTTGAATCTTTCCATGTATTCATATAAATTTTCTCCTTGAGTTTTCCTAATTCCATAAATTTATTTTTTAATGGAATCAATTATATAAATAAAGAAAAAAATCAAGAAAAGTTTTTTCAATTCATTTCAATCTTGGATCAGAGTTAAATGTTAATAAAAGAACCATTCTTTAGAAAATCCTTCTAAAGAAAAAGGAAAATATCTCAACTTAATTTTATTTCTATCTAGTCCTTGGGGTTTCATTTTGACACACAAATAACTAAATTCTTTCAAATTTTTGTGTGGATCTTTACCTGGAAGTTCATAAAAATTTGGAAATTTGTGAACAAAACCTAATTTTATTTCAAAACCAGTAAAGGAATCAAGGTATTCTATAATATTTTATTGATTATATACAAATTATAAAGATAATTTTTTTAAATTTATATTATTATCCATTGGAATTCCAAGTTCAAAAATTTTTATTTTAGATGTATTAATGGTAAACTCACAACTAGGCATGGTATAATCTCTAACAACTCTATCCCTAGAGTAGTAAGTTCTATCAATTTCTAGATCTAAAGGTAAAAAGTCAAGGTTAGAATTTATGGGCATGAAAAAAAATTTAAAATCAACTTAAGAAACCTACCTATAAATGGCACCATTTGATGTTCAGTTGTGTTACTTCAATCAATAATTTTCCCTTTAAAATATAGTATAGTGGTGACCACAAGGTTGTCTCGTAGGGAGGTTGTTAGACTTAAGTCTCAAACTATCACTTTGGTTTTCTATTGTTTCAAATAAATTCTAACTAAATTGGGGATTTTATTGAGTTTGAAAAAAAAATTAAATCTAAAACAGAATAGAATTGAGAATTCAAAGATGAAAATGTTGAGATTTTAAATAGATGGAAATAGAAAAGGAAATCAAATTTTTAAGAATTTTTCATGGTAAGTGTTGATCCTTTGGACTTCTCCCTTATTCCCTATCTAAAATGATTATTTAATTTTTATTTCACAGTGTTTACCAAAATACCACCAGGAAAACACATTAATATGCCTACGTATTATACCAAGACATCAGTATAAGTGTTTTTCCCTCAATAAAAGTGATTTATAAGATCAAAGGCCTTGAAGAAAATAAAATTGAACTTGTTGTGATTGATGAAAATAACTTTATAGATAATTTTAAATAATTATAATAAATACTTTTCTTTTATAAATTGAGTAACTACTTAGAATAATTTAGAAGAAAATCATTCAATAAGAAGAACACGTTCATTCAGAAACATGGTTCCATAAAAATATAAAAGTGATACAATAAAAACTTATACTTATAAAAAAATTTCCTTGGATCACCAACCACATCCAATCGAGAGTTTATCCAACCATGGATAAATCAATTCCTATTTTCCTCATTTTTCACATCAACACTAGCTCAGTCCCCACACCTCAATCGTTCTCATGATCTCTCTCTCTAAAAAAATATATCTTACACTACCAATGTTCCCACTTCTTTTATGAATCGATTACTTTATAAAAATGGAGGGAAATTTTTTTGAATTTGATTCAAACCTTGAATTGATCCTTGGGAAGCTTCTTATTCATGCAGAAATTCATCCATGAATTCTCTAGGTGGAAGCATCAATAGAAGCTCTCTCATTATGTGTGAAAATGGGTTAACTACATTAAATGTTCTCATAGAATTAATTTATTCTCTTTTATTCTTATTCACCCTATACCAATGAATCTTCATATTCTATTTAAATGAATCTATGTGGTTCGATCTTCATGACAACCGAGAAGTATTTTTGTGACTCCTGGATTGTCACGACCCATCCTCGAGGCCCGTTCCGTGACTACCCCAAGCCCACCTTCCATAGGCCAGGGGCTGGCGACTAGCACCAAAGGCATAAATCCCAAAAAAAAGGGAAGGCATTGCCTTTATAAAGTAAACACGCACAACAGAGTATGCAAGTGAAGTAAGCACTAAGTAAAACTGAGTACAAAAGTAAGTGCTGAAAAGTAAATGGGCCAGTATACAAACCCACTGAAAGTATAGTACAACTGAAAGAAGGTATAACAGCAGTAAGTAAAATAGCAACACCGAGTCGTCCTCCGAAAATCCCACCTGAAGGGTGGGTACAGATAGTCTCCTCAGCTCCTCGGGTCCGGTTGTCCACTCCGTGTACGTCCTGCCAAGTGGTCCACCTCCGGGTACCGTCCAGCTCCATAAGCCTCCACCTCGATTAGTGTTCTCTATCATCTGCATCCAACACAACGTAGTGCGGGCATAGCCCGTGCAGGGGTGAGTATACGATACTCAGCAGGGACCCCGAGACCCCCGAAGGTCTCTCAGAATCCATGAAGGATAAACCAAAAAGGAAAGATACAATCACGAAGTATCAACTGACGCTACTTAGGTATATGCCCATACATATACCTAAGTCATAAATTACAATTCGTCTCCAACTCTCGAGCCTAGCACAACCCAGTCCACACAGGAAAGAAAGTCAATCACATCGATGATAAAGATTAAAGTCAAGACTCAGCTCACATAGGAATACAACTTCGTATAGCGATAGAGATGATCAGATGTAGCCACTGATTCATCTAAGCTGTCGGACCCACATAGGATACAAGACCAGCTAAGCTGTCGGACCCACACAGGATACAAGACCAGCTACTCTGCCAGACCCACACAGGATACAAGTACAGAGGTCAATACTGCTGGACCCACACAGGATAAAAGAACATTAGTCATCCTCGTCGAACCCACGGAGGATTTCAGTATGGTAGTCGTCGTTGTCGAACCCACGAAGGATTCCAGTACAGTAGTCGATGCAGTCGCAGCCATCTCTAGGGTTCCCGCACACAGCATGCTCGATTCTGGGAGGATCCGCTCCTCAAGCAAAAGAGTCGATACATCAACTATCACGAAGTCCAGATTTGATGTATCCCAAAGTTTTGTGTCGTCAAAAGAAACCCAACGCGATAGACGGTGCATCAATCGGACGCCCGGTGTGAGAGTTATTGGCTTTTCCGTTCCAGGGGCCCGGTTGGTTTTTAAGCTAAAACCAACCCGACCATACTCCAGCTGCATCCAAACCTCAAGTAAAGTTTTCCAAAATAACCTTCTCAACAAAATGAATTCAACGCAGTTAATGGCACGTCATTCGGGCGTCCGGTCCTTAAGTTATAAGCGTTTCCGCTCCATGGGCACGGTTGGTTTCGAGTGTAAACCAACCCGTCCATACCCAAACTATGTCAAAACCTCAAGTGTAATATACCGAAAAGACCATCTCGATCCAAGGATTCCTACGCAACTGAGGATGCATCGATCAGAGGTCCTTAGTTCAAGTTATGGGCAAAAGACTGAAAAACGGTCCGAAGTGGGGGTCTGGGCCCAGTCCAACCCGCCCCCACCCCCCCTGGGTCGGTCCGAACCGGGTCGACCTGACCCGGGTCCGGGTCCGGCCAGGTGGGGCACGGCCCGGCCCGGCTGGGTGCGGCCCGGTCCGTGTGACCCGCCCCGGCCCGGCCGGGGGGGTGCGCTGGCTCGACCAGTAAGCCGAGCGGGGGGGGCGCGGCCCCCTGTTCCGCGGACGCGGCGCCAGGCTGGTGCCGCTGACTCCCCTGGATCCCGCGTGGCCGCGGGATCCTTCGCTCGCCGCCACGACCGATGTCGTGGCGGGCTTCTTCCGGCGGCCCGCCGGGGCGCCACCGCCGAGGTCTTCCACGGGCCACCAGAGTCATTCCGGTGGTCCGTCTTTTATTCCGACTGTGCCTGCGGTCGTATCGGGATCCTTACTTCACTGCGGAGGCCCCCAATTGTCGTGGAGGTCCTGTTTCATCGTCACCAAACACCCCGTGCATCAAGAACAAAATAGCAGTGGGTCTGGACGTGTTCGTTAGTTCATACCCACCGCGTTATAGGTTCAAATCATCACCCAACAATTTAAATGCCAAGTTCGAGAGTATAAAACATGTATATGAATTATATAAAGTTCCCCTACCGCGAACAATTGATATCACACATCGGGCGTCGTGGAGGACGGCGTCGCGGGGTGAGGTTTCGCAGATGTCGTCGTTGTGCACCCGAGGATGAAGCAGCGTCTCCTCTCTTGTCGTGGAGAAGATAATGGGCGGCGCGTCGTCGTTCTTCGTGGAACCGGCGTTCTTCGTCGAAGGAGACGTCGTTCTTCTTTGGAGGCCAGCGTTCTTCCAAAATCTTAAGAGCTCTCCCGATCTTCCTTATCACAATGAAGCTCTCCCCAAAATAAAATAATAGGCTCCTCCTATTATTTTATTACACATGCAAAGTAACTATAAAAATTCAAATCACCACATTAAATAAACGCATTGGTAATTAATTAAAGGGAGGGAGAGGAAAGATTCCCATTAATTAAACGCGTTGGAAATTAAAAGGGGGGGTTGCCTATTTAATGAGGAGGTTTTAAGGAGTTAGATGAAAATTGAATGGTTGGGGATTGTGTGGGCCCCACCTCTCTAACATCCACACTTGGGTAGTTAGGTGACTGTGGGTCCCACCCTTAACTACCCATGGGAGGAATTAACCTCTTTAGATACAAAATAAAATTGTACCAACAATTTTATTTACTTCTTAATTAAACCCCAAAAATTAACTTCTCCTCCCGTGAAAATGAAACTACGGTAAAGGTCCCCTTAAGAAATTACCGGCGTTGTGAGTTCATCGGTGCCCTCAGATTTCAAATCCGAGCACCGGTTCAAAAGATAGAAAAACCCACTCGTTCGTTCACTGAACGTACCTGAGCTAAACTTCGGAAATTGATTCTGGGCACATCGGGCCTCGGAATCAAGTGTCGTCAGAAGCCACAGACTTGAAAAATTCCAAAGTATTTAAGAAAAAGAAAAGAAATTTTCCTTGAAATTTTTGGGTCTTTACATTAGTCCCACCTCAGGGCTTTACTTCCCCGTAAAGCTACAATATAAACTAGGGGAAAAAATGAGGGTACTGAGCATGCATCTGAGCCTCTCACTCTCATGTGCTCTCCTGGAGGTTCTTGTGCTGCCAACAAATGCGCACAAGAGGAATCGACTGTCCATGCAGGACCCGCTCCTGTCGATCCTCGATCTCCACCGAGACCTTTGTGAATATAGCCTCCTCATCGATGTCTAGCTCCCTGTGGTCGATGATGTGGGTCGGGTTGTGCACGTATCTCCTCGGCTGAGACACGTGGAAGACGTCATGAACCCAGTGCAACTGAGGTGGAAGGGCCAAGTGGTAAGCCACCTCGCCTACCCTGCTAAGGACCTAGAATGGTCCGATGAAGCGTGGAGATAACTTGCCGCCCCGGCCAAATCTTCGTAATCCACATCGAGGTGAGACCCATAAGAAAATGTGGTCGCCATCCTAGAACTCTAGTGGTCTCCGCCTCCTATCAACATAGGACTTCTGTCTGCTCTGTGCAGTCCTCATCTGCTCCTGGATGATCTGCACCTTCTCCGTCGTAGCCTGAACCATCTTTGGTCCTACGAGTGCTGACTCCCCCAGGTCAGTCCAGCACAGAGGTGATCTGCATGGTCGGTCGTACAGTGCCTCGTAAGGTGACATCCCGATGGTGGAGTGGTAGCTGTTGTTGTACGCAAACTCTAACAAGGGTAGGTGATCCCCCCATCTGCGACCAAAGTCAAGGACACATGCACGGAGCATATCCTCGAGTGTCTGAATGGTCCTCTCCGTCTGGCCATCCGTCTGAGGGTGAAAGGCAGTGCTCAGGCGTAGCTGCGTCCCAAAAGCCTCCTATAACCCCTTCCAAAGTCGGGAAGTAAAGAGAGCATCTTGATCGGAGACGATAGATGATGGCACACCATGAAGTCATACGATCTCTAGGACATAGAGGTGTCCCAAGCTCTCTACTGATCCCTACTCCCTGATCGGTAGGAAGTGGGCCGACTTGGTGAGTTGGTCGACAATCACCCATATAAAGTCGTGCCCTCTAGAAGTATATGGAAGCCCCATCACGAAATCCATGTATATTCCATCCCACTTCCACTCCGGGACCTCTAAGGGATGTACCAAGCCTACAAGTACCTGGTGCTCTGCCTTCACTTGCTGACAAGTGAGGCATCGAGAAACGAACTCTGCTATAGCCTTCTTCATACCCAGCCACCAGTGCTGTCATCTGAGGTCCTGATACATCTTCGCTACTCCTGGATGTACCACTAGAGGGGAAATGTGGAACTCCCTCAGCACCTCCTCCTGTAGTGCAACTGGTACCATGGTACAACCCCTGAAGAGGATGATGTGCTCCCCGCCTTCATAAAATCCATCGGGTGTCAGCCCTGAGGATATCTGAGCACGCTGCGCCTCACAATCAATGTCTCCACGTTGTGCTTCTCTAACCCGCTGAAGTAGTGGAGGAGTGACTGTGAGTGACTGTAGATAGGCTGCCCCATCTCTATCCACGAAGGATATCTGCAAAGTGGCTAACTGCTCTGTCGCCTCTCCAACTAGCTGAATGACTTATCTCCTACTGAGAGCATCAGCCACAACGTTCCCCTTCCTAGGAGTATATACAATATCAAAGTCATAATCCTGGAGGAACTCGAGCCATCGTCGTTGTCTCAGGTTTAGGTCCTTCTACGAGAAAATGTACCTGAGACTCTGGTGGTCAGAGTAGACTGTAAAGCTCTCACCCATCAGATAGTGTCGCCACATCTTCTGGGTGAAGACCACTGCTGCTAACTCCGGGTCAGGGGTAGCATAGTTCTGCTCGTTCTACCTCAAATGTCATGAACTGTAAGTGATCACTGCTCAATCCTACATCAGGACACACCTAAGTCCGGTCCCTGATGTGTCACAGTAAACTACGTACCCTACACCCTCCTCCGATAGCCTCAAGATGGGCGCACTGTTCAATCTCCACCTCATCTCCTGAAAGCTCTGCTGACATTTTTCTGACCACACGAAGGGTTTCCCCTTCTTTGTCAAAGCTGTAAGCGGTGCTGCAACTCTGGAGAAGTCTGACACAAATCTCCTATAGTACCCAGCCAGACCTAGGAAACTTCGCACCTCCGTCACGCTCCTGGGTGACTCCCAAGAAAGTATTGACTCGATCTTCGCAGGATCCACTACAACTCCCGCCTATGAGATGACGTTCCCCAAGAAGTGAATCTCTCAAATACAGAACTGGTACTTCGAGAGCTTACCATAAAGCTGGTGCTCTCGAAGTGTATCCAGTACAACCCACAAGTGGTAGGTGTGCTCCTCCTCGGTAGTCGAGTAAATCAGTATGTCGTCAATGAAGACTATGACAAAACGATCGAGGTAAGGCTAGAAGATCCTGTTCATGAGACTCATGAACACTGCTGGAGCATTGTTCACGCCGAAGGGCATAACCAAGAACTCGTAGTGGCCATACCAACACCTGAAGGCCGTCTTCTGTACATCCTCGTCTCAAACTCTGAGCTGGTGATAGCCTGACCTGAGGTCTATCTTTGAGAACCATCGTGCTCCCTTGAGCTGATCGAAGAGATCGTCAATCCTCAGAAGAGGGTACTTGTTCCTCAAAGTCACCTGGTTCAGGCAACGGTAGTTGACACACAGTCACAAGCTCCCATCCGCCTTCTTGGCGAACAGAATCGGAGAAGCCCAGGGTGAAACACTGGGTCGGATTAATCCTTTTCCCTATAAGTCCTCCAGCTATACCTGCAGCTCACGAAGCTCAGCGGGAGCCATCCGATATACTGGAGTAGATATCGGTGATGTCCCGGGGTACATGTCTATGTAGAAATCTACCTCCCTACGAGGAGGTAATACTAGAACGTCGTCGGGGAAAACGTCCGCATATTGATCCACCACAATAGGAAAACTCGGACTCCGCACATCAACTGCTCTGAGGATGAAACTAGCCAACTGATGTGTGATCGGCTGCCCTCTCCTCTACGTAAGTCCATCCCGTGCTGCGAAGGTTCCCTTCTCACCGGTGAAGGTGAACCTGGTCCCATCCGTGCGGACACACCGCACTTTGCACCTAATACAGTCGATCTGAGTATGGACTATAGATAACCAGTCCATACCCAAGATGACGTCGTAAGGCCTCGACGCCGCTACAAGAAGATCCCAGCCGAAGCTCTCACCACCTAGAGTAAGCTCACATTGCCGGAACCAGTGCGTAATCGTCGAGTCTGCTCCCATAGGAGTCTCTAGCTGTAAGGATCGAGTCAATGGCTCCGTCGGAATCTCCGAGCTCCAAACAAGGGCAACGACAATAAAATAATGACTTGCACCTGTGTCTATAAGAACTGTAGCAAGGGCGGAGTAGACACAGATAGTACCTCAAATCATCTAAGGTGCGCTGTGGTCGTAAGCCTCCATTGCCTAGAGCTGAGCCTGCCTCTACCCATCAGCTCCCTGTGGTCAGGGTGGACCTCCTGGGGGTGGTGGTGGTAGAGCCTCGAAACGTCATCCACCACCCGCTGCTCGGTCAGATCCTCTGCCTCGTCCGCCTACTCCCTGCAGACCGCCACGGTCGAACCTCTGCCTCTGCCTAGGAGGTCCCTCCATTGTCCGCTGCTCGTCTGCATGGAAGGTCGGGCAGTCACGAGCCATGTGGCCCTGCCCGCTGCATGCATAGCATTGTCTACTCCTCGTAAGGTTGGCTCTGTGTCGTGTGCCCCGCACAGCCGAACCTGTATCATGAGGTCGCCCACCTGATGGCCTGGTCCTCTTGGACCCCTGTGACATCTGTCGACTGCCGGCTGTAGAAGACTCCGCTCTATGCCATCCTGCGGTGGGTCTCGCTATTCGTGGCTGCTTGGCGAGAAATCTCTCCACTAAAAGGGATCCCTCCAGCACCCCTTCCTGCATCAGGATGCTGAGGGGAATCGTTGAAGCTCTGATCTCATGTCTCAGTCCCTGCTCAAAGGTTTGGGCCCAGAAGAATGGGTCTCGTACCATGTCTATGGAGTAGCACGAGAGGTCGGTAAATCTCGTCGAGTATTGGGATACTGTCATGCTGCCATGTCGCAGCTGTAGTAACTCTTGGATGCGCACCGCACGGAGGGTGGCTAGAACAAACTCCGATCTAAAGAGGCTCTTGAAGTCCATCCAAAGTAGAGATGCCTCATCGTGCACCTGGATAATCAGGTTCCACCATCTACCGCTGCTGCGTGCAAAATACTCGCGGAAAGGATCACCATAAGGTCTGCTGGTGTCCCTACCAATATGAAGACTCTGAGGATAGCCTTCATCCAATCCTCGCCTGCATGAGGATCCGTCTCTCCACGGAACCTAGGTGGCCTCTATCGCTGAAACTCTTGCAACGCACTCAGGCGGCGTGCACTCTCTGCTGCTGGGGTTGGTGGTATCAGTGACCCAGTGGGTAGTGGTACCGCTGGTGCCTCCGCTGTAATGGGGCCCTGCACCGAGGCCTCGTCGCTCGGTGGGCTGTCATCCCGCACGTAACTAGGAACCCTATATGGCTGCCTTCGTGGAGCCATCCTGAAAAGAAACAGGTGTGCCACGGTCAAAAAGTATACCTGGTGAGCTGACACAAAGTAATCACAAAGAAAACTTTTGAAAGGAAACACATACGCAATCAGTTTTTTCGTACACTGAGTCGTAAATCAGAGGTTAGGGTCATGGTGTATGGATACGTCATCCACCGCACCAACACTGGACTCCTTGGACTGAAAACCACACTCAATACTCTTAACACTATTGCTTCAAAGAAAGGAAAGATCAGAGTCCTGAGTTCTGCGGTAGAACCGACTCCTCTGATACTAATTTGTCACGACCCGTCCTCGGGGCCCGTGTCGTGACTACCCCAAGCCCACCTTCCATAGGCCAGGGGCTGGAGACTAGAACCAAAGGCGTAAATCCCAAAAAAAGGAAGGAATTTCCTTTATAAAATAAACACGCACAACAGAGTACGCAAGTGAAGTAAGCACTATGTAAAACTGAGTACAAAAGTAAGTGTTGAAAAGTAAATGGGCTAGTATACAAACCCAACTGAAAGTAAAGTACAACTGAAAGAAGGTATAACAGCAGTAAGTAAAATAGAAACACCGAGTCGTCCTCCGGAAATCCCACCTGAAGAATGGGTATAGATAGTCTCCTCAACTCCTTAGGTCTGGTTGTCCACTCCGTGTACGTCCTGCCAAGTGGTCCATCTCTGGGTACCGTCCAGCTCCACAAGCCTCCACCTCGATCAGTGCTGTTTGTCGTCTGTATCCAACACAATGTAGTGCGGGCATAGCCCATGCAGGGGTGAGTATACGATACTCAGTAGGGACCCTGAGACCCCCAAAGGTCTCTCAGAATCCATAAAGGATAAACCACAAAGTAAAGATACAATCACGAAGTATCAATTGACTCTACTTAGGTATATGCCCATATATATACCTAAGTAATAAATTACAATTCGTCTCCAACTCTCGAGCCTAGCACAACCTAGTCCACACAGGAAAACACAACACAGTCCACACAGGAAAGCACAACCCAGTCCACACAAGAAAGAAAGTCAATCACATCGATGATAAAGATTGAATTCAAGACTCATATCACACAGGAATACAACTTCGTATAGCGATATAGATGATCAGATGTAGCCACTGATTCATCTAAGTTGTCGGACCCACATAGGATACAAGACCAGCTAAGTTGTCGGACCCACACAGGATACAAGACCAGCTACTCTGTCAGACCCACACGGGATACAAGTACAGAGTTCAATACTGCCGGACCCATAAAGGATATAAGAACAGTATTCATCACCGTCGAACCCATGAAGGATTCCAGTACGGTAGTCGTTGCTGTCGAACCCACGGAGGATTCCAGTACAGTAGTCGATGCAGTCGCAGCCAGCTCTAGGGTTCCCTCACACAGCATGCTCGATTCCAGGAGGGTCCGCTCCTCGAACAAGAGATTCGATATATCAACTGTCACGAATTCAATATTTGATGTATCCCAAATTTCAGTTTCATCAAAAGAAACTCAACGCGACAGACGGTGCGTCAATCGGACGCCCGGTCTGAGAGTTATTGACTTTTCCGTTCCAGGGGCCCGGTTGGTTTTTAAGCTAAAACCAACCTGACCATACTCCAGATGTGTCCAAACCTCAAGTGGATTATGCCAAAAGAACCGTCTCAACAAAAGGAATTCAACACAGTTGACGTCACGTCATTCGGACATCCGGTCCTTAAGTTATAAGCGTTTTCGCTCCAAGGGCCCGATTGGTTTCGGGTTCGAACCAACCCGTACATACCCAAAATACGCCTAAACCTTGAGTGTAATATTCCAAAAATACCATCTCTATCCAAGGATTCCTACGCAACTGACGGTGCGTCGATCGGAGGTCCGTAGTTCAAGTTATGGGCAAAAGACCGAAAAACGGTCTGAAGTGGGGGTCTGGGCCCGGTCTGACCCGGCCCAACCCCCCCCCCCCCCCCCCCCGGGTCGGCCCGGCCCGGATGGGCGTGGACCAGTCCGCGTGACCCGCCCCGCCCCGGCCGGGGGGGTGCGCCAGCTCGGCCAGCGAGCCGAGCGGGGGGGTGCGGCCCCCTGTTCCACAGACGCGGCACCATGATGGCGCCGCTGACTCCCCTAGATCCCGCGCGGCCGCATGATCCTTCGCTCGCCGCCGCGGCGGGCTTCTACCAGTGGCGCTCCGGGGCGCCGCCGCCTCCAAGCGGTCGGCCGGTGCTGGCCACCGACGACCCATGCCACCGGGGTCTTCTGCGGGCCACCGAAGTCATTCCGGTGGTCCGTTTTTTATTCTGACTGCGCCTGTGGTCGTCTTGGGATCTGTACTTCACTGTGGAGGCCCCCAATCGCTGTTGTGGTCCAGTTTCGTCATCGCCAAACACCCCGCGCATCAAGAACAAAATAGTGGTGGGTCCAGATGTGTTCGTTAGTCCGTACCCACCGCGTTAGAGGTTCAAATCATCACCCAGCAATTTAAATGCCAAGTTCAAGAGTATAAAACACGTATATGAATTATACAAAGTTCCCCTACCTCGAACAATTGATGCCGCACGTTGGGCGTCAAGGAGGACGGCGTCGTGGGGTGAGGTTTCGTAGACATCGTCAGTGTGTGCCCAAGGAGGAAGCGGTGTCTCCTCTCTTGTCGCGGAGAAGAGAATGGGTGGCACGTCGTCGTTCTTCGTGGAACCGGCGTTCTTCGTCGAAGGAGACGCCGTTCTTCGTCGGAGGTCGGCGTTCTTCCAAAATCTCAAGAGCTCTCCCGATATTCCTTAGCACAACTAATCTCTCCCCAAAATAAAATAATAGGCTCCTCCTATTATTTTATTACACATGCAAAGTAACTATCAAAATTCAAATCACCACATTAAATAAACGCGTTGGCAATTAATTAAAGGGAGGGAGAGGAAAGATTCCCATTAATTAAACGCATTGGAAATTAAAAAGGGGGGTTGCCAATTTAATGAGGAGGTTTTAAGGAGTTAGAGGAAAATTGAATGGTTGGGGATCGTGTGGGCCCCACCTCTCTAACATCCACACTTGGGTAGTTAGGTGACTGTGGGTCCCACCCTTAACTACCCATGGGAGGAATTAACCTCCTTATATACAAAATAAAATTATACCAACAATTTTATTTACTTCTTAATTAAACCCCAAAAATCAACTTCTCCTCCTGTGCAAACACAACTATGGTAAAGATCCCCTTAATCAATTACCAGCGTTGCGAGTTCATTGGTACCCTCAGATTTCAAATCCGAGCACTGGTTCAAAAGATAGAAAAACCCGCTCGTTCGTTCACTGAACGTACCCGAGCTAAACTTCAGAAATTGATTCCGGGCACACCGGGCCTCGGAATCATGTGCCTTCATAAGCCACAGACTTGAAAAATTCCAAAGTATTTAAGAAAAAAAAAGAAATTTTCCTTGAAATTTCTGGGTCTATACATGGATTTTTAAAAAAATCATGAAGTGTTGAGTAGAAAGCTTTGAAAGATTCTTCATATGAATTTCCTCATCGTAAGGATTTGAAGACTTATGGTGGAGTTCAAAACACTACATTCAAGGTGGAAAAAGTCTTACGATCCTGGGTTTCTAATTTTTGGAAAAGGTAAGAAGTCTTATGATGGATTTCAAATCCTTACATTCATACAGTTAGAGACTTACGATGTGTTTAGAAGTCTTACATTCAAGACTTATCCAAATTTCTCATTTCAAGTTCAAAAACCAATTTTTACAGAAATTACTCATAATTAAAAACAAATGTATGGCTTGGTCAATTTATTCAAGAAATTATTCAAAAAACATAAAAAATTGTGAATTAATCCATTTTCACTAAAATTCCCATAATATCCTTGAAAGCTATAAATGATTCAAATAAACTTAGAATAAAAAATGTATGGGGATTAAATCATTTAAATACACATGAAAAGTTATTAAAATATTGGTTTTTTTATGGTTTATCAATTCACACACTCTATCCCTTAGTGGGACACCCCTCCAAGAAATACTTTTCCTCATTTGGATTATTAAGGGTGGTCGAAATGATGGTTTCCTTAGGAATGGATGACTCTAATAGAGGGGTTATTGGTATTTTCAGTTGTGCACCACTTTTAAGGGTGATGAAACTAATATTTAATTATCCCTAGGGTTGATTATAAGTTAAGAAGGAATTTTACCAGACCCTTGACTTTGGATCCCCCCCCCATCGAGTTGGCGATTTAGCCAAAGTGTGTTTTTAGGTCATGTATATTTGTTTGATAGAATTTAAGGTTCTTTGCATCCATTTATTTCATTAGGTCTTATAGGCTGGGATTGGGTTTTGTATGGGGTTATTAGAAAGGTATTCATGATTATTGTAGATTTTTTTGTGGTGAGGGGGGATGGTTACCCTACCTTGGGTGGTTCAATGACTGCTGAGGTTGGTTGGAATACCACCCTTGCCTATAGGATTTGTCATATTTTCATTCATATTTGGATGGATTGTATGGTTCTTACCTATTGGGTTAGTTTTATGGGAAACCCAAGTTGATTTCCTCATAAATCTTAGAAGGTTCTCTCAATTGAGGTATTTTTTTTGGAGTAATTGGTGTCAGTGGTATAAATACTGTAATGAATTGGAGGAGGTTGGGATTTTCGATGGATAACTGAAAGTTATCAAAGAAGGGTATTTGACTATTCAAACTTCATGTACACCTTCTTCTTGAAATTATAAATCTTCACCTCATTAAATCCTCTAATTGGCACACTAGACCTTAAACCAAACTATTGATTGTTCTACATTATGGTTGTAATGAACATCCTTGCTATAGTTGGTGTCTTGTCCACTAGGGAACCACCTACAATTAAATCAATCATACTACAATCTATATGAAATATTTCCCCATGATATTGTATTATTCCATAAATTTATTTTCTTATTATTGCAGTTTGGGAGGTTAGGGAGTAGTTTTCAAGAAAAAAATCATTTTATGTATGTTCAGCCTTCAATTGGGGTGTTCAGATAGTAAAGTCGATCATTTGAAGTTTCTTCTAGGGAAAAGGGGAATGATTTTAGTTTTATGATGTCTCTGTACACTCCCATATCTTTTAAAGTTAAGCATACTGTATGAATTCTTTTAAGTGTTTATATGGGTTCTCTCAGGAATTTCTATGGGATTTGGGTAACAAGTGAATTAAAATGGAATCTAGTTTAAATTATGTTCCTCCCCTAGAATTCATATGTAAGTGGGTTTATATTCAACATCGGGTGTGGTTAATTCTTTTAATGTTTGGTTATTTTCAACCATGTTATATAAATAAATTTTCTATTTAAATTTAGTTCCAAGAGAAGAAGGGTTTAGAGGACTTTCAATGGGTTTCATGCTATCCTTTAAGGGGTTAATCTATGTGTCTCAGTGTTGTTGATGTAAAATCCTCTCTGGTTTGGGTTTAAAGGATAGATTTTCTTTAGGAGAATAATTCATCAAGCACAAAACCTACATAGAAAAAAAATTGAACATAACTTGATAGAAAAAATTAAAATATATAAAATAAATAAATAAATATTTATAGAATACACAACTAGCTTATCAAAAACACACTCTAAACATTTTTTCACCCTAAAAACAGTGCTAAAATTTGATCATGTTGTCGTGACATGTCAAATTAATTAGGTAATAAAAGATTATGTATAGTATATGTTATAACCTAGGTTGTCTATTAAGGAGCATTATAGGTTTAATGTGTGAATTTTAAATAATTTTTATAAAAAATGAAACAAAAATAGGGTTTTTTATATAATTTCAAATATGAAAAATACAACAACTTGAAATGAATTTGAGACTTTTGTAAAATATGAGTGGTATTAAAGAGATATTTGAGGAGGTGATCATTTAAAGTTCCCTATAAATATTGAAAATTTTATTTTTATTAAAAATATATTGGTTTTAGTGCAAATCCTTGGTTGAGATTTCATCAGAATCACTATTAACCTATAACCCCTTAAAATGGTGCACTTAGACATGAACTATGGTGTAAATATCCTTTAGCTTATATAAATATCATGTGCATGTCTAATATTCTTCAAAGGTACACTAATATCTTAGTTTTATGAGAAATAAAATGTTTTTTATGTTGTCCTGTCATAACAACAAAAAGTTTCCCACTCAAAAATCATGAAATTGATTGGTTGAGAAAGCGAGTGAATTTCAATTAAAGTACTAATAAATAGTGACTTGATCGAAACTAAATGAAGATAAAAATAAGGAAAATGTTTTAAAAACTCAAATACACCAAACTAGTAGCCAATTAGTGTGTCTGTTTTCCCTTGCCAATCGTGTAGCTCCCTCACAATGATCTCCCTTAGCTTAGCTTTCCATCAAGAGGAGGAGGAGACTTGTATGTAACTATGCCTTTATATTTTCTCTCATTATGAGGATAGGTAGTTCTATAAAATCTATGATGATGATAGGAACCCTTTTATTCTCTAAAATGGTTAAGTCTCACTCCCTTGGATGAACTTACAAATGAGGTACATAAGGTTCCAATTTATAGGAAAAGTGGAAGGTGGGACTAGGAGACAGTCTTATCTTTCTTTTGAAAAAACTGCAAAGTTGTTCCCCCACCTCTTGAATGTCTCTATACCAAATTTGGTGAAAATTAGAGGTCTAGAACTTGAGTTATGGCCAAATTATAGAAGTAACCACATGATTGTGAACAATGAAGATTCTCTCTAATAATGACACATTTTGGGCCTCATAATGGAAGAAATGGGCTTCATAGTCCCCAAAAGAATTTTATCCCACATGTTTATTAATTCACCCATCAATTTTGAGCCCAATTGGATGGGAAGATATTTCTGAATGTGAATTTTAGTTTACATTTATGCTTGGGATTCCATGCATTTGGTCCATTTTGCATCAACTTCATCATATGCTCTCCAAATCACATCCACCTACAATAAAAACACATAACAAGTGAAATATATCTCTTTAACAGTATTTATTATCAATTACATGAATCATATGAGAAGTGAAATTGATAATTATGGTGGAAAATTATAATACAGAGGTAATTTAAAATAATGGTATAATGGTGGAATAGAATAGTGAATTGATATGCGGTTAGTAGGTTCAAATGGTATGTGAAAACTTGTAATATGGTTTTCAAACATGGGTTTCAGTTATTTAAAGTTTCAATAATAACTTAGTCAGTGTTTCCCCAAATAATATATTAGTTTTTCTCTATTTAACTGAATCAGTTGGTGATGAATTCTTGGATAGGAATCACTTAGAGTGATATCATTGATATGCACATGGATGTGACATTGATCCTCAAGGGGGTAGTCTAGTATATGGATACTCGGTGAGGACTGAAACCCTGGAGTGGGTTTGGCATGAGTATTTTTAGTGACTTAGTTTTTGCCCTTTCAGACTTTGGAATATTTCTACGAAGAATTACATAGCTAAGCACAGAGACGGCATGCAATTCTGAGGCTCGGTGTGCCCGAAATTAATTTTATAAAAAATGAAGTATTTTTATACTATACACGTGGTAAAAATAGGTTATCTCCTAAACAGTAACTCGGATCAGAAATTTGATGGTACTATTGCATCCATAGTATGTCGTTTACCCTAGGCAGGATATAAGTTTTGTCGGCGTGGGTCTGCTGTGGAAAAAGTTATCGAGGGTGTTTTCATAAATAAATTTATTTATTTATTTTAATGTCGAATCTCAAATAACTTCTGAACGGAGTATCTAATTGAATTTATGAGATCGCGGTTGAGTCTAGAAGGTCGTTTTTACCCTAGGGGAAACATAATTTTAGTCAGCGCCCATAGTCAGGTCAGAGGTGTAGCGGCCAAGCTGCAACGGAGAGGAGTTAAGATATCATTATAGAGATTAATAAAAAGATATTTTATCCTAGTTTCATGTTTTCTAATTATGTACTTAGTCTTCCAAAGACACCATACTTTTCAATCCTTGGTTTTCTTTTCATGGATTATTATGCTTAAAATCATGTGTAAAAGGATTGGGTCTCTATAATTGCTATCAGAGGATAGTCTAGTTATTTTTTGGGGATTATTACTATAAAAATTTGGGGATAATTACATCACCATAGATAACGAAGATTAAAACCTAGGGAATCATAAGTTAGTATATAATTTTCATTTATAAGTTCAGCATTCTATATTCATAGTTTCCTTTTATATATGTTCATTAGATAAGTATTAAAGTCATCCAAAATTTTATTTTAGTTTTTTTAGTTAATGGAGGGAAATAGGAGAACCCGTGCCAATTACCAATGTGATAGTCAATGTAATTGTTTCCCTAATGTGATGCAAAACCTGATGGGAATGAGAGCGCAGAACTTCATGGCAATACTGGATCAACTGTATCAAGTTATGAATAATAAATTTAATCACGTGAAACACCCTCCTTATGATAAGAAAGATCAAGCTTTGGTCTAATCCTTTACGTAACAAAGGCCTCATATCTTTAGTGTATCTTCTTATCCTCTCATCACAGGACAATGGATTAACTCCATTTAGAATATATTCTCTGTCCAAAAATGTTTATAATTTGAGAAATTTGTGATGATGGTATATCATTTTTATAGGGAATCTAATCAATGTTGTAAACTAATAAAAAACATGAAGTCTAAGGAAGAAATTGATTCCATGGAATGTGAATCCTTCAAGAAAATATTTTTCAATAAATATTTTCCACAAACTTTCTATCTTAAGATGGATAGGAAGTTCCTAGGACTAAAGGAAATGGAAGATAAGTCTATTAGGGAATATAAGGAAAAATTCACATGGATTTCACAATATTCCTCTAGATTTTTCATGAATACTAAAAGAAATTTGGACCTCTTATTTAGTGGATTAAATTCGAGCATATAAAAATCATTGGATATTCAAGACTTTGATAGTTATGAAGAGATTTTCTATTGTGACCTTAAGGTTTATATGGTGATTAGATACTCTCATTGGTCTCCTGGTATTGGAGATAAAAAATAGAAAATAGAGTTTAATATGGGAGGGTTAATAGATAAATACCATGGAGGAAAGAAAACCCAACACTGCACATGTCAAAAGTGTGGGAAGAAGCATCCTGAGAACTATCTAATGGGAACCGAGAGATGCTTCAAATATAGAAAAGAGGGGCATCAGGCGAATCATTATTGAAGAGACATGAATAATCCCACTAATGTGGAAGAATAAAGGAAGGTATAGATCAGTACTCAATATATAATAAAAATTTTCAACTTTAAGGAAGATGGGAATTATATGAGATAATGCCCTAAGCTAATGTTTTTCCAATACAGTCAATGACAAAAACCTCCAAGGCAGAAAGGAAGGGAATATTCTATCACTATTTATTTTAATGTCGAATCTCAAATAACTTCTAAATGGAGTATAGAATTGAATTTATGAGATCGCGGTTGAGTCTAGAATGTCGTTTTTACCCTAGGGGCAACATAATTTTAGTCAGCGCCCATAGTCGGGTCAGAGGTGTAGCGGCCAAGCTGCAACGGAGAGGAGTTAATTTAAAAAAAAAACCCTCTCCTTCCTCCTACCCCAGTTGCTGCGCACGGAATCAGCCCTCTCCACCTATCCCTTTGATGAAAGAACTAAGTAAGGTGCCGCTAGGTGTCATTTTTTACACCGATTGTCGGCAGATCGAGCATCAGCGCGTCGCGGGCGTCGTTCTGCACCCGAAGCTTCGGCAATCCGCCAACAAGGTAGGTGATTGAGTTTTAAAGCCCTGATCCCAGTTATGATTTTTTTTTTCTTTGATTTATCATTGTGTCTGTGTAGATATGGTCCCGAGGGTCGAAAAACAGGTTTCGGATCGCATTTTAGACCACTAGGGTGACCCCAGCAGTCAGCGGAAGACTCACCGGCGGCGGCACCGCGGTAGAGCAGCGGACCGTCGTGGGATGACGGCGGGTCGGAAAAAGCCGGCAGCGGCCGCTATGGAGCATGCCGGCGTGGGGCACCACGCAGTGTAGGGCCGCCATCTGGGACGGGCCAGCGGCGGTGGCAGTCGGGTCGGTCGGTGCGGACCGGCCAATGCGGGTCGGTCCAACCATTTAGGAGCTAGGGTATTTTAAACCCCCGTAACTCACAAACTGGGAGTCCGATTTGCGAGCCGTCTGCGGCGACGCGACCCTCGCATTGATAAAAACCCTTTGAGGCTAGTTTGGGAATTTAAATAATCAGGTTTGTGGACCGAGGCCACTAAACGTTGAAATAATAATAATATTTTAGTATTATTCAACTTCGAACCGCCATAACTTCTGCACGGAGCGTCTTATTGATGCACCGTCAGCGGCATTATGACCTTGATGGTAAGGCAGAAATTTCTAGATAAATTTCGAGTGCTTAATCCAAAATTGTGGTGTGGGGGCCATGAGGCCCGTTCTGGGCATTTACGGTGAAATGTGACTTTTTCACCGGGTGTCCGTTTTGGACGAATGAGTAGTCAATCCCGTGTATTTTTCCGTGAGGATCACAACGGCGTGATCTATTCGATGAGTTATGGGATCAAGGCATGGGCCCCATTTGACCTGTTCGGGCTTAATGTAGTGAATAATGCTCTTTTCACCGGTTGTTCGTTTCGGGTGAGTAAATAGCCTATCCTACGTGTTTTTCCACGTAGAACACGATGGTGGCCTTGGTTTGTGCCGAAAAGGTATAGGGTGAGGTGATGTTGCGGGTTGCTTGGGTTAGCGACGTTTGGACTAGAAGCAGTTGAGTGAACTCCCTTGGTTCGTTTCTATGAGGGTTCGTGTGTCATTACAACCCCAGTATAGGTTTGTAATCCCCTCAGTAAGATGATCTAGATAGAGTTGTGGTATCCCTCCGGAGTGGTAGGGGTAGGATCCTCTAGCGTATCATTTACCCTAGATCGGGTTCTTAGAATCTCCATGACCAGCACTACGTGGGCAGCGATCCCCTATCTAGCAGGATAGCCCTGTAGGGTTTTTGGTATCGTTGGGTATACGATCCCCTACGGAGCGGGTAGTTTCACTATGGTTGCGGCATCGTCGGGTATACGATCCCCTACTCAGCAGATGTTTTGTGTAGGGTTTGTGGTATTTTTGGGTATACAATCCCCTACATAGCAGGTAGTTTCAGTAGGGTTGTGGCATCGTCGGGTATATGATCCCCTACTCAGCAGATGTTTTATGTAGGGTTTATGGTATCGTCGGGTGTACGATCCCCTATTGCACGATTTATCCCAAATGGAGTCTGTGGTATCGTCGTGACCAACATTACACGGGCGATGATCCTCTATCTAAGTGATGTGATCTTCAGGATGTCAGATTGGGTTATGGTATCCCCCAGCGGATCCTGGGTGTGATCCTCTCTCTGAGAGATTATGGGCTATCGGTTAGGGTCGTGGTATCCCCTAGAGGATCCTATGAGTGATCCCCTGTCTGAGGAGTTGTGGTTTACGATTTACCAGTAGGGTTCATAGTATCCCCTAGTGGATCTTGGGAGGGATCCCCTGTCTACGAATTGAGATCTGTTGAGTTTTAGCATGTCATGCTTTGTGATGATATCCGACGAGCGTGTTCCCTTGGTTATGTGATGCCTTAGAGCCTCGAGTCGAACCTGTCACTGGCGATGAGGTCAGACCCTCATGGGGCTTGGTGCTTGAGATGAGTATATCTGGTCTTTTTTCTGGGTTTCCCTTACGATGTTGTAACATCTTCGATGACACACCCTGTGGTTTGAGCTGACTGGTTGAGTTTAGCCGAGGATGGTCTCGAGATAGAGTTTCTCTCTCGTTTGGGTTCTCTCTGGATGGGATGAGCAAACTGATTTCTTTCAGTTGCTCCCTTTTCTTTTTAAAGTTTTTGGGGTGCCTACTGAGTATCATTATACTCACCCATGCACGGGTTTTGCCCATACATTTCTTGTGTCTTGTGCAAACCATGGGTCTTTCGACAGAGTCCCGGGAGGACCCGGAGCAGGCAGAGTATATTGAGCTTTACCGACCGGGGTGTTTACCGGATCTGGGTCGAGGAGCTTACCGGAAGAAGTTTGTCAGTGATCCCCTCCTTCTGAGTAGGTTGGATGCTTTTGCAGTTTTCTTTTGGTGGGCTCTGTATTTTCCCTTTTGTACTGTTGTTGTACTCTAGTAGTGGGATAGATGTATGCATGCATTTCTTTTCATTTTTTATATAACTCTACACTGTTGCATGGAGGTGTGTGTGGGTGTGTGTGTACAGGTACCTTCGGCTAAGGCCTCCCATGTGTGTGATAGCCTACTCAGCGCTAGTCGTCAACCCCTAACCTATTAGAGGCGGGCTTGGAGAGTCACGGCTCGAGCCCCGTTAGGTCGGGTCATGACAGTATTGGGGGATACTCGATAAGTATGAAAACCCTTAGATGGGTGTATTTGCATGTGAATTGCCTTATGGTATTTGAGACAGAAGCATTGATGTTACTTCGTGAGCGGTGACTTACAGGGGTATGGTCTATAGACTAGGTGGAAGAGCCTAGTGACGATGAAATATCACTACTACAGATTGCCACATAGTCAGTGCTCAAAATGGGCTTTGTCGACACTAAAAAACACTGACAAGCAAATCACCCTAAGAAGCTCGCGGCCATTATCAACACTAAAAAAATGTTGATAAAGGACACCTTTATCGACGCTAAAAAAACGTTGATAAAGGGGGCCTTGATCAGTGCTTTTATGAGTACTGGTATAATTAGAAAAATATTTTTTTTATTTTCTACTACCCTCCCACCTGTTAGTACTCTCGAATAGCTCATGCGCGATGCCGACCAGCACACCCTTTTGTCATCACTCACGACCACCCTTTATCAACGCTTGACCGTTACCCCACTACCTGTGACCTTCATGTGCAAAGCAAACCCCTTTACTAATGTCCTATCTTGTTTTCTTCTATATTTTATGATATTTTTATTTATTTATATATATTTACATACATCTTTTTTATCCATATATGTATATATATTTATATAAGTATTTTTAAATACATTTATAAAATGTTTGCGTGTGTGTGTGTTTATACATATGTATGTGTGTGTGTGATATATATATATATATACTTATATTTATTTAAATATATTATATATTAATATTCATTTACATATATTAGAATATAATTATAAATATAAATATATATCTGTTTATTAATACACACATGTATATATAAAGAGGTCTTTGCTTTAAATAATAAATTGAGGCTTCGACCCCAACCTTTTATATATATATATATATATATATATATTCATACATTTTTATACATGTAAAAAAAGGTTAGATCTTGTTTTAAATAAAATGGAAAATAATTATTTCCATATGATTTATATAATTTTTTTAAATACATTTCTAAAATATGACTATATATTGTATATTTAGATATAAATTTTATGCATAATTACATATATATTTATATGTCTATATATTTACATATATATTTATACATATTTACATATAATTGCATATTTAGATATAAATCTTTTATAATGTATTTAAAAAAATATTGTAAATATGTTTATATATTATATTTAATGATAATGATATATTTATAAAAATACATTTATATATGATATATTTACATAATATTGGAATACACATATGCACATATTTACCCACATATTTGCACGCACATATTTCGCACATACATGCAAAAATATTTACATATATGTATTTATTTATATATATTGGAATATAAACATAAATATATATTTATTTATTAACACACACATATTTATATATAAACATTACTTAAGTATAGGTGTGTGTGTGTGTTTTAATGCATTTTTATAATTAAGGTAAATGAAATGGATATTTTTTATTTTAAATAAAATGAATAATAAATATTTATTTCTATATTGTTTATATATTTAAAAATACATTTTTATGTAAATGTTATTAAATATTTATTTGTACAATTGATTTATTATAATATATGCAAATATGTATATATTTAATTATAAATAACACTACTATATGGGAAAAAAAGAAAATTTTAAATACTATAATATTCATGAGTGTAGAACCTGGGAATAGATTTAGTCTCCATTAAAAAAGGATAAGAAGAGCATAAACATACACTCGGATAAAGGTACTCTTTATGGGCGCTTTTAGCTAGTGCGCACCCCCTTAATTAGCATTTTTTTAGTACTCAATATCACGCGATCGGTAGTAGTGTACGACTCGGGATTATGGTGAGTCAGGGTATGTTAGCATAATAACAAAGCAACTTGCCTATTATTGCTCGAGATGAGTTGTGATATGTGAGGGTAACCTGAGAGGGGTTAGTCCGAGCATATTGATACCTTATAGATGGTAAACATGGTTAGATGCTCCATATGAAGGAAACAACATACAAGTGAGGCATGATCATGTTTTTATTTTGGCATGAAGGATGCCTTGGGTATATATGGATTGGGAAGCACAGTTAGTGCCTCATGCTAGAGGCGATTAACATGCTTAAGGGCATGGTCAATTGGTTGATTAGGCGGCTGAGCCTAGGATTGATGAGATACGACTCATGGTGGTTTGAGTCGAGATGTATAGTAGGGTGGCTCTGGGGTGTACGCCTGCTCGAGTATGAGGTTTAATGGATAACGGTGGAAGTCGTGCACCGTTGTAAGAGTGATTTTTTTGGTTACTCTTACTTTGAGAATAAGAGTGAGTTTTTACTCGATATACGTGGTATGTTGGTTGGTATGACCTAAGCTTGGCCTTGAGGTGGTGAGCTTGGTGTTTGGTTAAGCATGTTTGTCCTTCGATGGCATGTGAGACATGGCGATACGTGGTTTTTGGAAAATCTTTGGGATAGGGAAGTTAGGGATTGAGAGTCACTTGACTCTGTGGAGTAGGTAACGATGAGAAATTGTGGATGAATGTTAGTGATATGCAAGCCTTTATAGAGTGCGGATTAGGCTGACCTGGGATGTGTGTGTGGTTCTTTTGTGAATTGTATGGGATGTAGGACCTTAAGAGGTGCTTATATGTCATGATAGGGTCAAGGACTCCTTAGTTCCTAGTTGCTTGGAAAGGGGTCGTGGGATGTCGATGGATTTTGATAGATGATTCTGCTTAGATGTGTGAGGCACCTTGAATGATTTAGAATTAGCTATGGGTGTTAGCCATTATAACGCTATGTCATGTGTGGGGTAGAGCAAGTGTTGCTCAAGAGATGGTTAAGTGTGGATTGACCAATGATAACCAATGGATTGAGATATGACCAATGTTAGAGATGAGGTCTCTATGGAGACATCATAGAATGGCCAAGGGATCATGAGAATTGTGGTAAAGCGGAATCGATCGGCTCTTATGGGTGATGACCTGTAATCTTTTCATGATTAGGAATCATTGTTAAAATGAACATTGAATGTTAGGGTACACTGAGGCGAGTAGCTAGACATGATGATTGAAGAGTTTGGAGAGTGCATCACTATGGTGAGTTGGGAACTAATGAGATTAAGAATTGCTAGCAGAGACGATTTGTGGTCCACAACATGGCACGTAGGAACTCGAGAGTTACCTTGCAGCTAGTGGATCTCTAACCTTGAGATGCGAGAGTTAGTCTAGAGTGTCGTGACTTACCTTGACATGCATGTTTTTGTTCCTTCCATGTGTCATATCATCGATTCGGCATATACATCAATTGATGATGTATTTAATTAAGGGTGACACATGTTTTGATGAGTTAATGAAGCACAACATTGTAAGGCATAATTTAACACAATTCGATGATTTAACGGATAGAATGCAAGTTCTTCATATGACTTTCATTCATTTCTTTTATCCTCCTGGGATACATGTGATGGCATGTTATTTACATATTTAACTTTTAATTTATATCAAAAGTTAAACTTGCTAATAAAAATGAAGTACCGCCCAAAAATGTCCAGTTACAATCTTCAGTTTCTTTTGCAGACCTTACCAACCTTCAACAAATTTCCATGGGAGGGGGAATAGAAATGGCATCCCAAACACCATCATCAAGGCCTCACTTTGATATTCCAACAATAAAGCTCAACATAAACTAACCAAACTCGAAGGTCTCACTTCGGCCTCAGTAGTTAATCCCATTATCCATTCCCAAATCTCTCAGCCGGTGCAGCTCTGGTAAAATTTCCAACCCCAGGTCCGGCCTATCCTTCTTCCTCAGCTCACAACACTTTAAACCCAGATTCGCAAGTGATAAAGCCCCTTCGACAGGCCAACCGTCCACCACTTTATCCAGAACCTCCTCAAACGTTCCATCCTCAATTGCACTCTCAACCTTATACGTCAGACCCATAGCGGGCATCGCCGTGAGGATCTGCAACAACACCACGCCCAGCGAATATATGTCTGATTTCACACTAAGCATCCCTGTTTGCTGATACTCGGGGTCAATATAACAAAACGTCCCGGCAGCAGCCGTCATGTGATACTGGGTCACACTCTCAGCCATGGATGGTGGTACTAGACGGGCCAGGCCCACATCACTGATCTTGCTAACATAGTTTCTGTCTAGGAGAATGTTGGCTGGCTTGAGGTCACGATGGACCAGTGGCTCTGGTTTTGCTTGGTGGAGAAAGAGAAGAGCCATGGCGATTTCAAGGGCGATTCTGAAACGAGACTGCCATGGAAGTGGGGGAGCATGGTTTTTGTGGAAGAGGCAGTCCTCTAAGCTTCCGATCTCCATGTACTCGTAAACGAGGCAGCCATACTCCGGGCAAGCACCTAAGAGAAGAACCATGTGGGGATGCCTCATGCTGCTCAGTACCTCAACCTGCATCGAAGATATACAATGCAAACAAAAATTTGGTCATCTTTAGTCATGAACCCAAAAATAGCACTAGAAAGCAAGAATTAATGCATGTTGGCCATGCCAGTTTAAATTTCATATGTTTTCATTTGGTTTCCAGTTGCACCAAGGGTATGTCTCGTAGAACGTAAACATGATGAGGTAAAAGGAATTAGAGGTGGCAATTTTGAACCCAACACGGTAACCTGACCCGACACGACACGAGTTAAACGGGTTTGAATTAGGCATAAATGCATTTGAGCCGTAATCAGGTTGAGTAATCCAACATAAATAATATTCGGATCTGGTTCAAGTTAACCAATCCTAACCCGTCTAACCCATGTAATATGATAATATGAAATAATTTAACGTGTTTATAACACATTGTTTAAAATTAAACAGGTTGGCGAGTTGGGTTAGGGTTGACCCATACATAAACGGGTTGAGCCGGGTCAAGCTGTTCAATCAAATGGGTCAGGTTTAGGTTGAGCTCAAATGGGGTCACCAGATGGGCAACTTGACACGAACTCAACCCGTGAACCCGAATCGTCATCTCTAAAAGGAATCATAAGTGGAAATCAAAATTTCATCGATTGAGGCAAACCCCTCTCAGATAGGAATGTGGAGGTGCCTGTTGATCGACTGGCAGGCTGTGTGCCCCGACCCCCTATATTGTATACTTTTCAGAGGCGGAGCGCCTAGGCCTGAGGAGTGAAGTTCTCCCAGGAGGGTCAACATTAATTGTGGAGATCATGATATACCCGTAAGGTTTTCTTCTAGAAACTTCTCTTCCTCTATCATTTGGTGCTTTCATTGAGAGGTTTCGAGGTAGAGTGAACCTGGATAGAGGATACGAGTTGTGATTTTCCCTGTCTGAGATTTTGTTGAAACGTGGGTGCTGGATGACCACACAGATGGGGAGTGATGTTATTAATATTTTCATGAATTATTATATACTCCTTTTACTGATTTTATATGAAATGTGCATAATTTGTGTGAAATATTAATGTTTTAATATTAAGTATAATTTTTTAGCATTTTTAAAAGTAGTCCAATTGAGTCAGTTTACTGTTTTAATAATAACTATCACTATACTGATCCAAATTGTGTGGTTCTTGTTTTGTAGGATTCTCCTTTAAATATACAACATTTCATTAGAAGGTACCATGAGCCAATTCTGCCATTTGAAGGGTCATATAGTCCTCACAAACAAGACCAAAGAATCTGTGAAGAAACTGGACTATTCATGAAGATTGATTTACTGATCTACATGCAGAAGTCCAAATTCTATTATTCTCCACCATAGTTCGGGAGACAATGCAAGGAGTCTTGTATAAAAATTTCAGGGCCCAAATCTAAGAACAAGGGGCCCAAATGAAGCTTTAAAATTCAACCCACCATTCTGGACGAGAATTAAAATCAGCATAGTATGCATGACATATCTCATGATGTAAGCATACAATCGAGCTGAGATTTTGTAGTGTGAAAGATGAGATATAGGTGGCCGACTTTGTTGCAGAAATCATTCGGATTTGAAGGCATCTTCCTATTCAAAAACCCTTTTACATTTTGGACTTTAAAAAGACTGGATTGAAATGGACAGTTTAACTTTGTTTAATCAACCGGCCATAACTTTTGATCCTTAAGTCCAAGTGACTCCAAATTTTGAGAGTAGTCGGCCAACTTTATTATCTACAACTTTGAAGAAGGAGATTGCTCGAGATTCTGGTGTCTGAATAGCCAACTTGGCGATGCAAGTGGAGGGACAGATTGGAAATGCAAACAGTCCACTCCTTGGGCTATAAATACTCTCCCCTTCTCTCCTTGAGAGGGGTTGGCATTTCAGAAGAGAGGAGAACATATTGGCACGACCAAAGCCTTGCCAAAGGCTTGGGAGGATTTGCCATACTCAAGTTTTCACTTGAGAGACATTTCATCTCTTTGTTTTCACTTACTTTCGTGTTCTTCGTTTTTGTAATTTTGTAAGTCCTTTCTTTTGTAATTCTGTTTTAATGCAAGTTTCTTCTTCAATATCTCTTATTCTCATCCACCTTCTGTAGTTTAATATTTATGTTCTTAAAATAGTTTAAATTCAGTTGAATCCCCTTCCCTTCTTTTGCTTTCTCATTCAATCGAAAATCCGTTTTTAATTATCATCATCATTCGTGTATGTGTGTTCGACGCAAAAATCTTTTCTTATCCCTTTCTTTATCTTATCTTCTTAATTTATCATCATAATCATTATAACCAGATTAGTAATCATTTTAATGGCTGGGTAAATCTTTAATCGGGGTGAGTTAAAATTTAGGTATGTTAAGTGATTGAGAGCTTTTGTTCGACGAATGTTCTTTAAATTAATATTGTGTATGTTGAACTTTATATGTCATGGATTAATGACATGTTTTGTTTAATATGTGGATTCCATGGATTATTGGAACCACAAATACACTACCATAAACAAGTAATGGTAATGATTAGAAACCTAAATTAAGTTACAGCTTGGATTAAAGCTTTAACACTTGGGAATTCCGATCAAAATCATCTTATGACATGGGTCTTAATTT
Source organism: Viscum album (assembly GCA_963277665.1). NCBI lineage: Eukaryota > Viridiplantae > Streptophyta > Magnoliopsida > Santalales > Viscaceae > Viscum > Viscum album. The sequence continues at coordinate 828,729,962 of OY728159.1, read as the reverse complement.
AATGCAATATAAAGCAAAGCTCAACGATATCACAAGCTTAACTACCTAATGATGAACTCACCTCAATCTTTATCAATTTGTTAAATCAAACATCATCCATAAATTATTTCATAAGCTCTGCAAACAAACCCCCCAATCAGAATGCAATTAACTAAAAACAAACGACTATTACAAAGTATCATCGCCGATGATTCGACCCGAGTGCTACTATACACATTAGCAGAGCACCGGAACCTTGACCGGTCGATAGGCGACAATCGGCCTTGCGTTTCAAATGGCGTCGTTGCCGGGGATGGTGCTTTATGTAGTATTTAGTTTCTGGTTATTGTAAAAAAAAATCCAAAAAAAAACAAAATTTAAAAAAAAAATTGAAAAAAAACACAAAGAAAAACCCGTCTTCCTCTTAAAAATCATAAACTGAAAAAAAAATACAAAGAAAAATCCGTCTTCCTCTTTCGTCCAAAATCTCTCTGAATGCCCCGTAGTCTTCCAAACAATCCCTCGGATTTGTTTGACCCTGAAATTGAGCGAACACTTCGCCAACTTAGGAGGAACATCAGAGATACTCAAATAATTCAAGAACCAGTCCTCATCCAACCAGTTGAATTTGAAATGGCCAATCTTAGGGAACAAACCCTTAAAGAACTCGCTGCCCCTGATATGAATTACCAACCTCTTGGTATTCAATATCCAAACATAGAAGCTGACTTCGAACTCAAATCGGGTTTGATTCATCTTCTCCCTCATTTTCACAGGCTAGCCGGTGAGGATCCACATCTCCACCTTAAAGAGTTCCAAGTAGTGTGCTCTACCATGAAGCCTCAAGGGGTTTCTGAAGAACAAATCAAACTCCGAGCCTTCCCTTTCTCCCTAGCTAACACTGCTAAGTCATGGCTCTACTACCTTCCTCCTGGTTCCATAACTACATAGAATGACATGAAGCGACTCTTCTTAGAAAAATTCTTTCCTGCTTCTCGTACTGCTTCTATCCGAAAGGAAATAAGTGGTATACGTCAATTCCCAAGTGAATCACTCCATGAGTACTGGGAGAGGTTCAAAAAGCTTGTGGCAACCTGCCCACATCACCAAATCTCTGACCAACTCTTGATCCAATACTTCTATGAGGAGTTATTGGCTATGGAGAGAACTCTCATAGATGCCGCAAGTGGCGGTGCTCTTGTTGATAAAACTCATGTAGCTGCAAGAGATCTCATAAGTAACATGGCTGCAAACACACAACAATTTCATACTCGAGCACATGCTCAAGTCAAACAAGCCCAAGATAATCAATCAATTGAGCCGAACAAGATGACCGAGTGGATGAGTGAACTTACAGGTCTTGTGCGACAGCTAGCTATGGCCACCAAATCCCCAACTTCGTCTTCTCCACAATCAACGTTTCTTGGACCTATCAAAAACTGTGGAATCTGCAACTCTCAATCTCATCCAACTGACACATGTCCACAACTTCAAGAGGATCAATCTGATTCATCTGGACCAATGGAGCTCAATGCAGCATATGCTCAGCGGAACACCAATCCTCAACTATCAGGTCAGTTTGTTAGAAACTTCAACCAACCTCACTCTGAACCCTTCTCCTCTAACTTTAACCAAGGATTGAGGTATGGTAACCCCATGTCTCACCCCCCTCAATTCCCTCCTCAAAACCCAAACCAATTCCAATATGGTCAAGGTGGTGGTAACTTCCATCAACCTTATCCTTTTGTTCCTCAACCTCAAAGGAACAATCCTCCTCCTGGATTCCATTATCCTAGTGAGCCTTCCCAATTCCAAAACCAATACAATCGATTTCCCAAGAACCAAAATCAAGGCAATCCCAACCAGGGACAAGCCTCTTCTTCCAAGCAACCATGAAAAAGTGCAGTGGAAGATCTTGCCTCCTTCACCCGTTCTAGCCTTAAAAATATTGAAACTCAAATAGGTCAACTTGCATCCCACCTGAGCCAGCAACAACAATCAAATTCTTCCCAACTCCCAGCTCAACCATTACCCAACCCCAAGGGTAATGTAAGTGCAATTGCACTTAGATCAGGAAAGCAACTTGCTATGCCTCAAGATAAATCCTCAAACCCTCCTTTGAATGTTGACCTAGAAAACGAAAATAAAAAGAAACTTGAAAAGGAACCTGAATCCATTCCCTCACCTCCTTCCATTCCACTTAGGAATCCAATTCCTTTTCCTCAAGCTGTTTCTAAACCAAGGAAGTCCTTTGAACCTGATCCTAAAATGCTCGACATGTTTAGACGTGTTGAAGTCAGCATTCCCCTCTTAGATGTCATAAAACAAATTCCTAAGTACGCCAAGTTTCTCAAGGAGTTGTGTACCCACAAGAGGCAACTTAGGACCTTCGAAAATGTTTCCACCCAGCAGTCTATTCCCATAAAGTGCAAAGATCCAGGGACTTTTACGGTTCCATGCCAAATTGGATGTTCGAACTTTGATGATGCACTCATAGACCTAGGAGGCTCAATTAATGTCATGCTCAAATCCATATTCTCCAACCTTGGTCTAGGTCCTTTACACTCAACGGGTGTTGTCATCCAGTTAGCCAATCGAAGCACAGCTAGTCCCGAGGGGATGATTGAGGATGTCCTTGTCCGAGTTAATGATCTTATCTTCCCTGCCGATTTCTATGTCCTTGACATGGAAGATGAGACGACCTCTCCTCGATCTCCCCTAATTCTAGGAAGACCATTCCTCATGACTGCGAGAACCAAAATTGATGTCCATTCAGGCATCTTATCCATGGAATTTGGTGACCAACTGGTCAAGTTCAACATTTTTCAAGTCATGCGATACCCATCTGAGGATCACTCTGCATTCTCAATCCATGCTTCTGAGGACACTTCTAAGAGTCAATTGAACCCCATTCCATCATGTTCATCCTGTTCTGAAGAGATAGGATGTTGTGAAATCTGCACCATGATTAACAAATTCATAAATGGTGAAGTTGATGTGGACCTCTCATTCATAGACTCCATCAATCTAGAGGAACTTGAAAACTCTCTTGAATTCCACATCAATTCTGATCTCTACTGCTCCACCTTGGACAGTATTAAGGAAAATGAACCTGAAGCAACTGAAGTCCCTTCTTCCATTCCTGAGTTGTCTAGCCCAAAAGTGAAAGATGAGACTGATCTGAAACCTCTTCCTGCACACCTGAAATATGCATTCCTCTTCCATGATCACTCATATCCTGTCATTATCTCTGCCACACTTACTGAAACCGAGGAGTCCAAACTTGTTCAAGTGTTAGAGGAAAACAAAAAAGCCTTAGGTTGGACCCTAGATGACATACCAGGAATCAACCATGCCCTTTGCATGCATCACATCCATCTTGAGGAGTCATCCAAACCAATTAGACAACCACAAAGAAGACTCAATCCACTCATCCTTGAGGTAGTTGGGGAAGAGATCACCAAGCTTCTTCAAGCTGGTATTATCTACCCAATTTCTGATAGTGAATGGGTTAGTCCAATTCAAGTTGTACCTAAGAAGGGTGGGATAACTGTTGTCACAAATGAACATGGAGAGGTAGTCACAACTCGAGTGAAAAACAAATGGCGTGTGTGCATCGACTATAGAAAATTGAATGCTGAAACACGAAAAGATCACTACCCTCTTCCATTCCTTGATCAAATGCTAGAAAGATTAAGTCACACTATTGCTTTCTTGATGGATACACCGGCTATTTTCAAATCCCAATCTCACCTCAGGACCAAGAAAAGACTACTTTCACATGCCCCTTTGGAACATATGCATATAGAAGAATGCCTTTTGGACTTTGCAATGCTCCTGCAACATTCCAGAGGTGTATGATGAGTATCTTTTCTGAATTCATTGAACACTGCATGGAAGTCTTCATGGATGACTTCACCATTTATGGTGAGTCATTTGAATCTTGTTTGAATTCACTCTCTCTTGTCCTCCAAAAGTGTGTCAAGTGCAACCTTGTGTTAAATTTTGAAAAATGTCACTTCATGGTTGCAAATGGGATTGTTCTAGGGCACATAGTTTCAAAAGATGGTATTGAAGTCGATCCTGCCAAAATTGAAGTGATCCAATCACTTCCTCCACCCACTTCTGTTCGAGACATCCGTTCATTTCTCGGTCATGCCGGTTTCTATCGGCGATTCATCCATAACTTCAGTAAAATTTCCCTCCCACTCACTCGTTTGCTCCAAAATGATGTCACTTTCCATTTTGATGAGGTTTGCAAGAGAGCCTTCATTGAACTCAAAACCGCTCTTACATCTGCCCCGATAATCCAACCTCCAGATTGGTCCTTACCCTTTGAGTTAATGTGTAATGCTTCTGATAGAGTCGTTGGGGCTGTTCTTGGTCAAAGAAGAGAAAAAATCCCTCATGTCATCTATTATGCCTCAAAAACATTGGATGAAACTCAATCTCACTACACTGTGACTGAAAAGGAACTTCTAGCAGTGGTTTTTGCCTTAGATAAATTCCGATCCTATCTCTTAGGTGCCAAAATCATCATCTTCACAGACCATTCTGCTATTAAGTTCTTACTCAAGAAAAGTGATTCCAAACCGAGGCTAATAGGATGGATCCTAATGCTCCAAGAGTTTGACCTTGAAATCAAAGATAGACCTGGAAAAGAAAACCCTGTGGGTGATCACTTGAGTAGAATTTCTAATTCTTCTCATTCAGAAATTATTGATCCTGAATTCCCCATTGATAACCTTTCGTCTCTCACTCCAAAGTTACCATGGTATGCCCCAATTGTAAATTATTTGGTTTCTGGTGTTTTTCCTGAAAAGTTTTCAAAAGAACAAAAAATGAAGTTGAAAAGTGATTCAAAATACTATTTTTGGGAAGAAAATAAACTTTGGAAAACTGGGGCTGACATGGTAATAAGGAGATGTGTTGAAGAAAATGAGCATTCTTCTATCTTAGAATTTTGTCACTCACTTCCCGGAGGTGGCCACTTTGGACCACAAAGGACCTCCTGAAAGGTCCTAGACTCTGGATTCTTCTGGCATTCACTCTTCAAGGACTCACATGAGTTCTGTCAATCATGTCCCACTTGCCAAAAGTTTGGCACAATTTCCAAGAGAAATGAAATGCCCCAAAAGCCTTTAATTTTCTGCGAGATCTTCTTCGATGTTTGGGGCATCGATTTCATGGGACCATTTCCCCCTTCCAATGGATTCTCATACATTCTTCTTGCGGTCGATTATGTTTCAAGGTGGGTTGAGGCCAAACCCACTAGGAAGGATGATGCTCATACTGTTAGTGAGTTCCTAAAGACCCACATCTTCCAAAGATTTGGCACACCACGTGCCTTGATCAGTGACTTAGGAACCCATTTTTGTAATAGAACCATGGAAGCTCTTTTGAAAAAGAATGGGGTTGTACATAAAACTTCAACTGCATATCACCCTCAAACAAATGGCATGGCTGAACTCTCTAATAGAGAAGTGAAAAGGGTACTTGAGAGAATTGTTAAGCCCACCAGAAAAGACTGGCCTGAGAGACTTGGTGAAGCCCTTTGGGCTTATCGAACTGCCTATAAAACACCCATTGGGATGTCTCCTTTTAGGCTAGTTTTTGGTAAAGCGTGTCGCTTACCAGTTGAAATCCAACATAAGTCTTTTTGGGCTGTGAAAACCTGTAATTTTGATTGTGAAAAATCTGGTGAAGAAAGATTGTTGCAATTGGCTGAACTGGAGGAGCTTCGACTTGAATCCTATGAGAATTCCAATATGTACAAAGAGAAGGCTAAGGTACTCCATGACAGACACATCCTGAGAAAGGTATTTCATGAAGGTGAAAAGGTAATGCTCTTCAATTCTCGATTCCGACTTCACTCAGGTAAGCTTAATTCTCGTTGGGAAGGTCCTTTTGTTATTACTAATGTTTACCCATTTGGTGCAGTGCAAGTCCAAGACCCCTCTTCCAAAAGGACATTCACGGTTAATGGACATCGGTTAAAGCATCACTATGAGAGGACACACAATCCTGGATCATCATCTACTTCCGTTGGATACCCAACTTCTCCAGTCAACCCACCACCGGATGGAGACGACGACCCACCAAATCTAAACTAGGGGGCACCTCTTTCCCTTTAACTCTCTCTCTATCTCTTCTTCTCTCTACCTCTTTCTTCTTTTTCCTCTCTCTTTAATTTTTTTTACCACTTTCTTTATCAAAACCTTTTTTTTTCTTTCACTTTCTCTTTTGTGTGGGTGTATCTTTATAAAAAAAAACAACCATTTTGGGGAGTTAACAGACATGTTGTCATCTCAAAAATTTTGTATTTTCATCATGACTTTGGATAAAGAATTTTTTGTCAAAATTAACAAATTTTGAATGCTCAATTTTTTATTTGGAAAATGCTTTTCCCGAACCGTGAGGAACAACATTTGCTTTCATGCCAAGGCCACCTATGGCCATCTTTTCAAAATGTGTGTTTTCACCCCCATTTGTGAGTCTTGAGTTTGTGGACCTTCGAGCTGAATTTCCTGCCTTAGTATGCATTAATATGATAGAGGCATTTTCTGAACCACATGAGAATCACAATAGCCAAATAGCCTCCCATTTCCCTTACATTAATCCTCCTTTTGAAAGCCCCTTCGAGCCTATAAAAACCTTTTCTTTGATAGCCACATTACAAGCCCAATACCTTTTCCCACCCAATATGAACATGGATTTTCATTGCATATTTTTTTTAAATTTAAGTATGGGGGGAATGGATTTCATTGTTTGGGTACCCTATTATTGATTTTCAATGAGTTATCATCTGCTTGAGGGCAAGCATCCATTTCAGTGTGGGGGAGAGGTTGTCATTCAGTGTGTTTTGGGGAATTTAATGTAAATCCATTTATGTAATTTTGCAAATGTTTTTGACAAGTGTTTAAAAAAAATCAAAAATGATGAAAAAAATTGCAAAAATGGATTTTGTCTTGGGTAGGTCAAAAATCACTCTTTCTCAACCTTTGATCTTGTTATAACTATTACAATTAGTGTCGTGAGGAGATCAAACATGGGTTGGGATATGAGTGTGAGATCTGCTTCAAGGTCAACTTTCGAAAAAACAAAGAAAAAAAAGAACACTTGCATTATATTCTTATATCATTGGGAGAAGTTTTGTGGTTTGTAAATATTTCATCTTCTCATCCCCTTCATATTTTCTTCCTCTATTGTGTCTTTCTTCACACAATCATTCCCTTGTAAATATGTGTTTTCATTTCCTTCCATTTTTATTTCAAAAAAAAATGTGCATTGCTTTTTTTATGTTGGTGTTTTACCCCTCTTCTTCTCTCTTGGACATTATATTCCTACCGTCCCATAGCCACAGAAAAACCCCTTAAAAAGACCTCTTGATTCTTTTGCACTTTGGATAGGGATTGGAAGTTGAGAGCTCTTTTCAAACTCTAAGATTTTCACTTTTGGTTGGTGAAAGAGTGAACCTCCACAAATGAATTTTATCATCTTGAGAGGTGTGAGTTTTGAGTGTCCACATTTTCCATTCCTAAATTTGAGCATGAAAAAATGAATTAGTTTTGGAACATTGTTTCTGTAACAACTTGTGGTGGAATTCAAAATGGATGAGTGAAATAGTCTAAACCTCCCCTGATTGGAGAAAACAAAATTTTAATATTTGTTGGTGAGTGAAAATGATTTTGTCATGTTTTTATATTTATTGCACATGAGGACATGCACAAAACTAAGTGTGGGGGAGTTGATGTTATTAATATTTTCATGACTTATTATATACTACATTTACTGATTTTATATGAAATGTGTATAATTTGTGTGAAATATTAATGTTTTAATATTAAGTATAATTTTTGAGCATTTTTAAAAGTAGTCCAATTGAGTCAGTTTACTGTTTTAATAATAACTATCACTATACTGATCCAAATTGTGTGGTTCTTGTTTTGTAGGATTCTCCTTTAAATATACAACATTTCATTAGAAGGTACCATGAGCCAATTCTGCCATTTGAAGGGTCATATGGTCCTCACAAACAAGACCAAAGAATCTGTGAAGAAACTGGACTATTCATGAAGATTGATTTACTGAGCTACATGCAGAAGTCCAAATTCTATTATTCTCCACCATAGTTCGGGGGACAATGCAAGGAGTCTTGTATAAAAATTTCAGGGCCCAAATCTAAGAACAAGGGGCCCAAATGAAGCTTTAAAATCCACCCCACCATTCTGGCCGAGAATTAAAATCAGTATAGTATGCATGACATATCTCATGATGTAAGCATACAATCGAGCTGAGATTTTGCAATGTGAAAGAGGAGATATAGGTGGCCGACTTTGTTGAAGAAATCATTCGGATTTGAAGGCATCTTCCTATTCAAAAACCCTTTCACATTTTGGACTTTAAAAAGACTGGATTGAAATGGACAGTTTAACTTTGTTTAATCAACCGGCCATAACTTTTGATCCTTAAGTCCAAATGACTCCAAATTTTGAGAGTAGTCGGCCAACTTTATTATCTACAACTTTGAAGAAGGAGATTGCTCGAGATTCGGCTGTCTGAATAGCCAACTTAGCGATGCAAGTGGAGGGACAGATTGGGAATGCAAACAGTCCACTCCTTGGGCTATAAATACTCTCCCCTTCTCTCCTTGAGAGGGGTTGGCATTTCAGAAGAGAGGAGAACATATTGGCACGACTAAAGCCTTGTCAAAGGCTTGGGAGGATCTGTTATACTCAAGTTTTCACTTGAGAGATATTTCCTCCTCTCTTTGTTTTCACTTTCGTGTTCTTCGTTTTTGTAATTTTGTAAGTCCTTTCTTTTGTAATTCTGTTTTAATGCAAGTTTCTTCTTTAATATCTCTTATTCCCATCCACCTTCTGTAGTTTAATATTTATCTTCTTAAAATAGTTTAAATTCAGTTGAATCCTCTTCCCTTCTTTTGCTTCCTCATTCAATCGAAAATCCGTTTTTAATTATCATCATCGTTCGTGTGTGTGTGTTCGACGCAAAAATCTTTTCTTATCCCTTTCTTTATCTTATCTTCTTAATTTATCATCATAATCATTATAACCAGATTAGTAATCATTTTAATGGCTGGGTAAATCTTTAATTGGGGTGAGTTATAATTTAAGCATGTTAAGTGATTGAGAGCTTTTGCTCGACGAATGTTCTTCAAATTAATATCGTGTATGTTGAACTTTATATGTCATGGATTAATGACATGTTTTGTTTAATATGTGGATTCCATGGATTATTAGAACCACAAATACACTACCATAAACAAGTAATGGTAATGATTAGAAACCTAAGTTAAGTTACGGCTTGGATTAAAGCTTTAACACTTGGGAATTCCGATCAAAATCATCTTGTGACGTGGGTCTTAATTTAATGCAATATAAAGCAAAGCTCAAGGATATCACAAGCTTAACTGCCTAATGATGAACTCACCCCAATCTTTATCAATTTGTTAAATCAAACATCATCCATAAATTATTTCATAAGCTCTGCAAACAAACCCCCCAATCAGAATACAATTAACTAAAAACAGACTATTACAAAGTATCATCGTCAAGGATTCGACCCGAGTGTTGTATACACATTAGCAGAGAACCAGAACCTTGACCGGTCGATAGGCGACAATCGGCCGTGCGTTTCAAGGAGCAAAGTAACAATGGTTGAGACGAATGTTTTAGAGATGTCAGCGAATGTTTCAGATTTGAAAATTGGATTCCAACGACAGGAAGCGGTGATGCAGGAGCTGCGAACTATGATGCTGCAGTTGTCTAAGGTGTATAATGCAGCATGACTACATAGCACGGAGAAGTCAACTATGGCCGAGGAAGGTGAGTGCAAATTTTGAGGAGGCACGCGCTGTCACCAAACAAGTGGAGAATTCAACTTTTACTGGCGAAGATCCGGTTACAAGGATCACACAAGCGGAAATAGACTTCTCGATCCGTAGGACACGAGAAGGGCTGAAGTTTCTGTTGATTGTATATGGAAGGTATGGTCCAATACTGAATGATATCATTAAAGTTGATCAAGACAAGGCTCACATGGCAGCAGCTCAAAGAAGAGTTGTCAGGGAGATACAAGAGTGCAGTGGAGGAAGATCCTGTTCATAGGAGGTTTGAGGCCCGAAATTGGTTGCACTGCTTTGACGCATGAGCCGCGGAATAAGGCTAGGTTGTTAACCTTGACCAGACGAGTTGAAAGGGAGCTGCTGGTGAAAGGGGTCATCAAACAACCTGAGGCGCACCAATAGAGTGGGGTTCATAGTGGACAAGGGAGAGGCTAGAACACCAACGTTGTGAAATTTCATCCAACTGGAAAAGACAAAGAACAGGAGCGGAAAGGTTGAATTACTCCAAGCTGGAGGGGAGTCCGGAATTTTTCTAGAGAAGAATACGAAGAGAGGCGTGCTAAGGGGGTGTGTCTTTCCCGCAAACAAAAATTCGCTCTAGGGCACAAATGTCCTGACAAAGGCTACAAACTCGTGGTTTGGGAGTGTATAGATCCAAATGAAGAGGGAGCAAACAAAGTGAAAAAATAAGGTAGTTTGAGGGAATTATGGGAGATGGAGATGTTGGAAACGACTGCATGCATGCAGGAAAAAAAATAATGCTAAATGTAATCATTTGCAGTTGATGGAAGGTGGTATTGGGGAGAGAGACACTGGCGCGAGCTATAATTTTATTTCCAAGCAATTGTTGGGGTCCCTTACGGTGCAAATTACTGAGACCGAGTCGTTTTACATCAGGTAGGGTGACGGACAACGAGTGGTTTCTAAAGGGATGCGTAAATCTTTGAAGTCGAGCTTGGGAACAGAAGAGTTGAGGTTTGCGCATAATTTCGGACACTTTCGGACCATATTTGGTACTGGGAATTTCGTGGCTCGAGACCCTAGGGTACGTTACAACACAATGGAGGAATGCGTCAATGAAATTTTCTTGGAAAGGGGTTACCGCCCAAGAGAGAGACGAATCATGCAATCAAACTGAAAGAAGGGGTAGATCCAATCAACTTACGACAATATAAACATGCAAAGCAAATGAAACGGGAATTTCGTCGTAGTGATGCGTGTTTCATGCCCCGCGTTCCCGCTTTTCAAAGGCAGGCGGCCTCCGCCACCGTGGTTGGTGATGTTGGCTCTTTGATCGAAACAGGGTGATGGGATGTCGACTCCTTCCATGGATTCCTCCTTGGAGCTTGTTGCCTAGTCCGGGTCTCCCTCATAGATTTGAGTCATGTTCGTAAAACTCGTTCCAGTGCCATCTCGAGGTGGACGCCAGTTAATTACGTTGCTTCTATCTCAACAAGGCAGCAACCTTTCGGTCGAAGTAGATGGTGACGTCGAGCATTTCCGGGCATCTCTAGACGTTGCATACATTGGTCACCTGTGAATCTTCCTCTTTGGAGGGCATCTCATATGCGGCATCTTAGGCGCGGAACCCAAGACATCCCGTGTCGATCATGAGGTACTTAATGCCAAGGGCGTAAGTCTTCCAAGGCTTTTTACCCCTGGCATCTCATGTTTATTGCATGGGTAGGTATTCAGGGTCAGGTCACAAGTTCTACATCCTGTGGAGACAGATCGGAACATCCTGTTAAGATGGATCTGGGCACAAGTTTAACGTCTTGTAGAGACAGGCACAGGGTTAAGGTCTTGTGGAGACACGTTGGGCACAGGTTTAATGTCCTGCGAAGACGGATCAGACGCCCTGTGGAGGCGGATCCAGAGGCGCGTCCCTAGAAGGGATGATGTCACGCCTAGGTGAATGGATTGGAACGCCCTCTTTAGGCGGATCCGGAGGTGCGTCCCTAGGAGGGAAGATGTCACACCTAAGTTGAATGGATCAGAACGCCCTCTTGAGGCGGATCCGGAGATGTGTCCCTAAGAGGGAAGATGTCACACCTGGGTGAATGGATCAAAATGCCCTCTTGGGGCGGATCCGAATGTGTGTCCCTAGAAGAGAAGATGTCACACCTCAGTTGAATAGATCAAAACGCCCTCTTGACGCGGATCCAGAGGTGCGTCCCTAGGAGGGAAGATGTCACACATGGATAAATGGATCAGAACGCCCTCTTGGGGCGGATCCAGAGGTGCGCCCTTAGGAGGGAAGATGTCACACCTGGGTGAATAGATCAGAACGCTCACTTGAGGCGAATCCAAAGGTGCGCCCCTAGGAGAGAAGATGTCACACCTAGGTGAATGGATCAGAACGCCCTCTAGAGACGGATCCGAAGATGCTTCCCTAGGAAGGAAGATGTCACACCTACGTGAATGGATCAAAACGCCCTAGGAGGGAAGATGTCATACCTAAGTTAAATGGATCAAAACGCCCTCTTAAGGCAGATCCGAAGGTGCGTCCCTAGGAGGGAAGATGTCACGCCTAAGCTGAATGGATCATAACTCCCTCTTGAGGCGTATCCGGAGGTGCGTCCCTAGGAGGGAAGATGTCGCATCTGAGTTTACCGTTATCAGGATTGAACCTCAGGGAGGCGTCCTACGTACTCTGTTTAAGAGACAGGAATCAAAACTCATGTAGTTCAATGTTGCGGTTTAAGGCCCATGTGACAGGAACGATCCATGCAGTTTAACGTCATGCAGTAAGGACGCTCATGTTGCAAAAGGAGCATCTACGAGAGATGGTGTGGAGCTTACACGTGGAAGTTGCCCTAATGCCGCTATGGAGCAGCAATGATGTGAATGGAGCTTACACGTGGGAGCGGCTCAGGTGCCTCTATGGGGCAGCAATGATACGCATGGGAGCGGTCCATCATTTCTTCTTCATGTCAGGTCAAGAGGGCATCCCATGTCCATTGCATGGGGTAAGATTACAATTTAACGTTATGTGAAAGGATGCGGTGTGTGGAGCTTATGCACTGAGTTGCCCATCATTTCTTCCTCATGTCAAGTCAAGAGGGAATCCTATGTCCATTGCATGGGGTAAGATTACAGTTTAATATCATGTGAAAGGACGCAGTCCGTGGGGCTTATGAACTGAGTTGCCCATCATTTCTTCCTCATGTCAGGTCAAGAGGGCATCCAGACTCGTTGGTGGGTCGAGGTATATGATTGGGGCTTACGCCTGATGTGGTGGCCCATTGGGGGGGTGCTTAAAAGCAGCAAGGATACATGTGGGACTTGCACTCTAGAGTTTCCCATTCATCTTCCTCATGTCGGGTGCTGAGGGTATCTCGACTCACTGGTGAGTCGAGGTATATGATTGGGGCTTACAACTGATGAGGAGGCCCATGGTGGTTGTTTGGTGGTCGTCTCATGATCATTACATGAGGCATCTTACGTTTGACACATAAGGCATCTCGTGTTTGTCACGGGAGGCATCTTACACTTGTCACATAGGGTACGCTACAGTTTAATGTCATGTAGTGAGGACTAAGGGGGGTCGTCTCATGATGAGGCATCTTATGTTTGATGCATAAGGCATCTCATGTTTGTCACGGGAAGCATCATGTGTTTGTCATATAGGGTATGCTACAGTTTAATGTCATGTAGTGAGGACTGTTGGGTGGAAGATGTCTAACAATAGCTGGTGTGGGACTTACACAAGAGCGGCCCTCTATGGTTCAACCTGACATAGGAGTCAGTTGATGGGGTTTCGATGTACCGGCACCCATCGCTTGCATGTCTGCCTCTACTCGAGCATTGGATCTTCATTCCCGGTTGGGAGACCCGCCTGCCTCCACCATTCATCAGTTTTTTCCAGACCTTAGTCGGCATAATTCTTTTCATTGCGAGTCATGTACATTTGCGAAACATCATCGCACTACATACATTCCTCGAGTGGATACAAGGGTCTCAAACCCTTTTGATCTGGTTCATTCAGACGTGTGGGGTCCTTGTACCATTTCGAGTCATTTGGGGTATAAATATTATATATCTTTCATTGATGATTTTTCGCGAATGACTTGGCTTTACCTCCTTCGAGAACGCTCCGAAGTGTTTTCTACATTCCAAACATTTTACAATGAAATTCAAAACCAATTTTCAATCTCTGTAAAATGTCTCCGCTCGGATAATGGGCGTATCTCTCCACTCCCTTTCAGCAGTTTCTCCGGACAAAAGGCATCCTTCATCAAACCTCTTGTCCTGATACACCCCAGCAGAATGGCGTGGTCGAGCGGAAACACAGACATATTCTGGAGACTACTCGTGCCCTCCTCTTCCACCGACAGGTGCCTCTGTATTTTTGGGGAGATGCAATTCTCACCGCCACCTACCTTATAAACCGTCTTCCTTCCTCTATTCTTCAGGGGGAGACTCCTTTTCGGGCTTTGTTCTCCTCTCTCCCTCTTCACTCCCTTCCTCTTCACGTGCTTGGATGCCTCGGTTACGTTCGCGACACACGTCCTGACCTCTCCAAACTCTCTCCCAAATCCCTCCGGTGCATTTTTCTTGGCTACTCCCGCACTCAGCGCGGATATCGCTGCTTCTCACCCAACCTAAGGCGGTATGTCATCTCGGCCGACGTTGCATTTGTTGAGAGCTCTCCGTTCTCCCTTCCCTCTCCTCATCCTGACCCCGCCATCGATGATTGTCTTCCTCTCATCATCCACCCTCCACTGGTGTCAACCTCTATTGACACTCATTTTGGTCAGGTCTACTCCCATCGTCCATCAACTGTATCCCTCATCCCGACCAATGACACCGACGTCCCCGCTTCGTCCGATGCTCCTGCCCCGCCGCCCGAGGACTTGCCCATTGCCCTACGGAAAGGTACTCACTCCTGCCAGAGTACTCCTCTATTTGTATCTTCATACAAGGGTCTGTCCGCTCTGGAGATAGTTTCTATTCCTCGCACAGTTGGTGATGTCAAATCTCACCTCGGGTGGCTAGCAGCAATGCGGGATGAATTGCAGGCTCTAGAAGAAAACCATACTTGGGATCTTGTCCCCCTTCCAGCAGGCAAACAAGCGGTAGGCAGCAAATGGATTTACACAGTCAGGTTGAATCCCGATGGCATTCTTCATCGCCTCAAAGTCCGCCTTGTGGCCAAGGGCTTCGCACAGACTTACGGTATTGACTACTTTGATACCTTATCACCAGTTGTCAAAATGGTCTCCGTTCGATTATTCATCTCTCTGACCGCCCATCATCATTGGTCTCTTCATCAACTGGATGTCAAGAATGTCTTCCTACATGGATTCCTTGAGGAAGAGGTTTATATGCAGCAGCCCCCCGGATTTTGTGCCTCCGGCGCCGAGTCTCAAGTCTACCGACTCCGCCGCTCTCTTTACGGCCTCAAACAGTCTCTCTGTGCTTGGTTCGGCCGCTTTAGCGAGGTCATCACCGACTTTGGGCTCTCTCGCAGCATGAAGGACCACAATGTGTTCTACAGGACGACCTCTGTTGGCTGCATCCCATTGGTCGTTTATGTGGATGATATCATCATCACCGGCAGCGACTCTGCGGGTATCACCCATCTCAAGGGGCATCTTCACCGGCACTTCCACACTAAGGATCTCAGTCCTCTCACATACTTCCTAGGCATCGAGGTATCTTATCCTTCAAACACCATCTCCCTCTGTCAACGGAAGTATACGTTGGATATTCTGCAGGATGCTGGGCTGACACAGGCCACTGCTGTCGACACTCCTCTGGAGCCTGAGGAACGGTCTTTTTATGCCTCCTCGGCACTATATCCAAATCCAGAGCGGTACCGTCAACTGGTGGGCAAACTCAATTATCTCACCACGACTCATCCTGACATTGTCTGCGCTGTTGGCAAAGTGAGTCAATTTATGGAGCATCCGACCACCTCTCATTGGGATGCTGTCATCCGCATCGCCGAATACTGTTGGAACCGGGCGTGCAGCAGAAGCCCCAAATAGGTGGGTTTTTAGCCTTTTTTCCACCGCCGTTCGCCGTAAACTTGCCGACGTCGGTGAAGGGCAGCCCGGTCAAAGCCGAGGACCACGCGTGGAGGATTTTAAGCACAAAATTAAACCGTAAAATACCTGGTTTGAATCCAAAGCCGCGCACAACGTCTGCTCGTCGTTGGCGATCGCTGCTCGAAGAATCCGAAGCCGAATTCCTCTAGAACGTCCACACGCGCTTCAAGGAATCTGCGGGAGCGCCGTTCGTCGTAATCCGGGTGCTAGCGCGGATCTGCGACGATGCCTTCGATGCTCCAACGACCACCGCATCGCTTCGCTAGCGATGCCCGAGAGAGAGCTCCATCCGAGCTCCTTGGATCCAGAGCATCTCTCTCTAGAATGTGGGAGAGAGGAGAGGAGAGATAAACTCCATGAATAGTCTTTGGCAAAGTCCCCTCTTATATTTATAGTGCTCAATTAAAATACCCGGTATCGCCACGCCAGCCCCGAATACTTAACGCACTATTAACGACGTTTTTATGACTTCTAAACTGAGCCATAAATATTATTATCATTTACTTGTAATATATTAAAATATATTACATGATAATAATTAAGTCATTAACCCGACTCGTCGCTCCCATAAATATTAATTGAACCTTGAATAATTTAATATTCGTCAATTAATATTTTTCATGTATTTACTTAAAACTCGTAAATACATTTAATAAATAAATTCAATACTCATTATTCTAAACTCGAATAATATGAATATATTTATCGCATTGGTGATCGTTTAACTTTGGACAATTCCCGGACCCCTAGGGTGGGGCCCACTATGTCCAATACTCCTATTCAACTGAATAGGGAAGATTCTTGAATACGCTATTGTGTGTGACCCTCTAGGCCCTTATTTCGACAGCCGTGAATAATATTCACAGACCAAGAGCGGGATCTAGCAACCCATCATGGCCCCTGAAGAAATAAGGATTGTCACAGCAGCGACAACCAACCTACGAACACGCACTGTGTAATATAATCTCTTTGTCTATAATATCTCATAAAGCAGGACGCACTCTCATGTCATCGCCCTTTTCTTGCTTTATTGTTTGTTGATGTAACTGGATGGATTTACCCTCGACTGTCATGGCCATGGTCTTATAAAGGTACTGCCATCCATATCAACATGGCCAGAGATATATTACTTCCATAACCTGGAAGCGAAAAATCTTTTCTTGACCATTCAACCAATGACATGCCACCAATGACGCACCCGACACAAACTACCTCGCCACGACTTCATTGCCATGGTTTTCGTCTTGCATCAAAGTACGCGATCAAATGACATACATTGGTAATGATCTCAAGTCAGGAGACCATTACACATGATCGTAGATAGGAACATCCAATGACACCTGAAACATGTGGTGTTCCTATTGGCGGGTCTGTCCTCATGATCTCACTACTAGAGATCACCAAGTGCGAACTTCATGAGAAGAAGTCTCAATGCTTATGAGCCCCCAACACCTGATGGTCAGACATCTACTATGTCCAATTAGTAAGATGTATCTAGACCATAGAACATATATTTAAGATTAATGTCATAGTATCTAGAGGTTCTCATTATAGCCTGGGAACTGCTATAACCTTTCGATACGACAATTAATCTTTGGACATTACCATTTCAATAGTGGACGCAGAAAAGTCTACACTATAATGGTAAGATGACATCATGCATAGTTAACTCTATACATGATATGGTAATCAAAAGCACATAATAGTTGGGTCTAGGGCACCCACTATTTCAACAAATACATCAAGCGAGATCCTGCCCGTGGTCTTCGCTACTCCCAGCATCCTCATCTGCATATTGAGGCCTTTTGTGATGCAGATTATGCTGGTTGTCTTGCTACTCGGAGATCTACTTCTAGGTTTGTCATATTCTTAGTAGGCAACCTCATCTCTTGGCGCAGCAAGAAACAGACGGTCGTCTCCCGATCCAGTGCGGAATCTGAGTACCGTGCCATGGCCACTGTCACTACGGAGATCCTTTGGCTTCGACAACTTCTCCAGGAGCTTGGCTTTTCTCAGCAGACATCTGCTCACATCTAGTGAGACAATCAGGCAGCCATAAAGATTGCTTCGAATCTCGTCTTCCATGAACGCATGAAGCATATTGAGGTGGACTGTCACTTTCTTCGACACCACCTGGAGCACAATCATGTCAGCTTTAGCCATATTCCGATGACGGACCAGCTTACTGACATCTTCACCAAAAGCCTCCCAGGGGCTCGCCTAGCCTCGCTTAGTTCCAAGCTGGGCATCCACAGCATTTGCAGCCCAACTTGAGGGGGAGTGTGTCTGGTCTTGTATGATGTCATCTTTATTTTTTGTGAGACTCGTTGTCCAAGCTGGGCATGTCCAGCTTGAGGGGGAGTGTTAAACCCTCTTTTTATTATTGTGGGTATTTCCGAGCCCCACATCGGAATACTCCTATTTGTATTCCTCTCTCAATCTATAAAAGAAGGTCTCCGCCTCACCTTGAAGGTAGGGGGGTTTTCCCATTCTACACTCCCCCCGACGGGCCACTGGAGGCGTCGCGCGCAGAGGAGGAGGGCCGCCGGGGGGGCGTTGGAGGCGTCGCGCGCAGAGGAGGAGGGTCGTCGGGGGGTCGCTAGAGGCGTCGCACGCAAAGGAGGGCCGCCGGGGGGGCCGTTGGAGGCGTCGCGCCCAGAGGAGGAGGGCCGTCGGGGGGGCCGCTGGAGGCGTCGCGCGCAGAGGAGGGCCGCTGGAGGCCGGGGCCGGACGGCGCAGGGAGGCGCAGGTCGCCAGGCGAGAGTGCCGCTGGGATGGGAGGGGGGGGCCGCGTAGGGCAGACCGAGGAGGGAGGGGGGTGCCGCGTAGGGCAGACCCAGGAGAGAGGGGTGCCACTTAGGGCAGAGCCAGGAGGGAAAAAATTAGAGGGAGGGCTCGGGAATAAGTTCCCTCTGATACCATGTAGAATGGGAAAACCCTATTAACTTCAAGGTGAGCCGGAGGCCTTCTTTTATAGATTGAGAAAGAGGAATACAAATAGGAGTATTCCGATGTGGGACTCAGAAATACCCACAATAATAAAGAGGGTTTAACAATCGCCATAAAGCCAGACTTGTCGCAAAAGGCTTTGCCTAGACATATGGTGTTGATTATTTTGATACATTCTCTCCGGTTGCGAAGATGGCATCTGTCCGATTATCCATCTCTCTTGCCGCTACTCATCATTGGACTCTTCATCAATTTGATATCAAGAATGCATTTCTACATGGTTTTCTTGAAGAAGTATATCTGCAACAACCTCTTGTCTTCCTTGCCTCAGGAGTCGATTCTCATGTCTGTCGGTTTCGTCGCTCTCTTTATTGACTCAAACAATCTCCTCGTGCATGGTTTGAAAGATTCTGCACAATCATCACTACGACACAACGTCCTCCGGCTGCATCTTGTTGGTTGTTTATGTTGATGATATCATTATTACTGGGAGTGACTCACATGGCATTGTACATCTAAATGTTTATCTTTAACAACAATTTCAAACCAAAGATCTAAGTCCTTTGACATACTTGGCATTGAAGTCTCTCGTTCTTCAAACACCATCTTCCTTTCCCAACGGAAATATGCTTTGGATATCTTGCAGGATACTGATTTGTCTCAGGCAACTGTCGTTGACACTCCTCTTGAACCCGGGGAATGGTCTCTATATGATGGTACAGACCCATATTCTCACCCAAAGAGGTACTGTCGTCTTGTGGAGAAACTCAGTTATCTTACCATGACTCGTCCAGATATTGTCTGTGTTGTGAGGAAGGTTAGCCAATTCATGGAACATCCGACGAAATCCCAATGGGATGTTGTCATTCGCATTGTCAAGTACATTAAAAAAGTCTTTGTGTGTGGTATTCGGTATTCACATCACGATCATCTGAATATTGAGTTCTTCTGTGATGTTGACTATGTTGGTTGCTTAGCTACCCAGAAGTCTACTTCTGGGCTTGCCGTTTTCCTGACAGGTAACCTTATCTCATAGCGAAGCAAGAAAATGATCGTCGTCTCCAGATCCAGTACTGAATCTGAATATCGTGTGATGGCCACGGTCACTACTGAAATTCTTTGGTTTCGTCATCTTCTCCATGAAATTGGTTTCCCGCCACAAACATCGGCTCATATTTGGTTTGATAATCAAACAACTACAGAGATTGTTTCTAATTCAATCTTCTATGAACGCACAAAGCATATCAAGGTGGACTGTCACGTTCTTTGTCATCACCTCAAGCAACGCCATATCAGTTTCGACTACATTCTGACGGCTGATCAGTTTGCCGACATCTTCACCAAAGGCCTACTGAGAGCTCGATTGGACTCTCTCTGCACCAAGCTGGGCATCCAGAGCATCAGCGACCCAGCTTGAGGGGGAGTGTATAGGGTTTTGTTTTGGTGTTTTCTTTCTTTTTTGTGGGACTCTTCTTCCAAGCATGTTCTAGCTTGAGGGGGAGTAGGCCCGGTTAATTGTATTTCCGGGTTAAGTGTATTTTCGAGTCCCACATCAGATTTTTCCGACTTGTAATTAGTTTCCTCTATCTATAAAAGAATGTCTTCACCTCTCCTTGAGGTAGGGAATTCGTACCTATCTACATTGTTCTTCAACAACTTGTTGAGTTTCTTCTAGAGGTATAACTTCATAAAATGTTTCTTTAGTTGTTCTCTCATGTGAAGAATTTTCCAACATGGGTTGAAAACCAATTTCAAAAAGATCATTCGAAGATGTGGTTTTGGGTTGTTTAAAAACAAAAGGATCAATTTCATCAAATTTAACATGCATTGTTTCCTCCACAGTACTTGTTCTTTTATTAAAAACACGATAAGTCTTACTAGTTGTAGAATGGTCAATGAAAATTACTTTATCAACTTTTGGATCAAATTTATGTAAATTATCTTATTTGCTTTCTTCCTATCCAAAACTCATAAGGAGTTTTATTAAGAAAAGGTTTGATTAAAACTCAATTTATAGTATAACAGACAATATTAACTGCTTCAGCCCAAAAATGTTTATCAATTGAGTATTCACTCAACATGGTTCGATTAATTTCCCGAAGAACTCTATTTCTTCGTTCAACTACACCATTTTGCTGAGGTATTCTAAGAGCTGAAAAGTTATATATAACGCCTTTATTACTACAAAAAGTTTCAAAATCAGAATTTTTAAATTCTCCACTATGATCACTACGAATAGTAACCAAAGGTAGACTTTTCTCATTTTTAACACAGGCTACAAAGTTTTTAAAACAGAAAAGGACTTGCGACTTTTTAGCTAGAAAATAAACCCATGTATATTCAGTGTAGTCATCAACTAAGACATATACATAGTATTTTTCTTCAATACTTCCGGTTTGTGTTAGACTGAATAAATCCATGTGCAATAACTATAAAGCATCAAAAGTTGAAACTTCACTAGTAGATTTAAAGCTTGACTTATGTTGTTTTTCAAATTGACAAGGATCACAAACTTTCGAAAAATTAAACCTAAGCTCTGGTAGATCTCTAACGAGTTCTTTCTTAGAAAGTTTGGCTAAAGTTCTTATATTACAGTGTCTTAATCTTCCATTTCATAACCAAAATTGATCATCTACCGCACTTAGGCAAGGTAAATCTTAGCTTCTAAGGTCTTCTAACTTAAGAGTGTATACATTCTTATGCCTATCAACAGAAAAAAATAAATTTAACTTCTGAACTTTGAACAGTACATTTATCATTTTTGAAGTTAACAAGATAACTTTCATCACATAAGTGACTTATGCTAATGAGGTTGTACTTAAGTACTACAACATATAAAACATTCGAAATTAAAGCTTTACCAAGAAGTACCATATCTCCAATACCGTATATTTCTCATTGACCATTATCTTCGAAAGTTATTTTTCTACCTTTTATCTTTATGATCTTTTGGGGAAAAAAATTGTTTCCAGTCATGTGCCCGGAACAACCATTATCCATGTACCAAGTATTCTGGTTGTTGGTACATTGATTATTTCCTTGAAATAGAAAAATTATGATTTTGGTACCCAAACTTGCTTGGGACCAGAATTATTAACAAAAAGAAATTTGGAAATCCACATTTGTCCATCTCTTTTATGTTGTACAACTACTAATTCTTTAGAAATAAATGCTTTGTGAAAACCAAAAGATTGAACCTTGTTTAAAGAACATTTGTTCTTCCAATGTCCACCTCTCTCACATTTCGTGCAGAAGGGCACACTTTTTGGAACAAATTGTTTTGAAAATGTGGTTTTGCAATAGTATAACCAATCCCGGGAGTGTTTCTATGTGGTCTCCTCTGTCTGTATAGATTATCAAAATTTTCCTTCCCAACAGTAAAATTTGATAGAAGTTTTTTCAGACTAAATATTTCGGAGTTTAGTTTCACAACTAAATTCTGATCTTCTTTAGTTGAACAAGAACTTGATTTCTTGTATAATTCTCAAGTAAGATTTGAAATTTATGAGGTAAGTTTTGAAATTCTAGAATTTGTTTTGGCAAGTTCTGCATTAGCATTTTCATAGTCTTTCTTAACTTTATTATTTTGTTTCTCTACCAAAGTAGCATATCTTGTAACTTCTTCAAAACTAGGTATAGTATTTTCATCATCAAATGTATTAACTCTTTCTTCATCGGAAGAAGTAAAATATTCATCATCTGAATCAGGATAGTTTGCATTTAAAGTTAAATTTGTTAAGGATTCAGCATATAGCCATCAAGCATTGATTTGTCTTCAGAATATCAGCATAAAACCCATAACTTTTTGAACTTCACTGCTATTATCTGAAGAATTTTCTGAGGAACTATCTCTGCCACTTATTCCAAGTGTCTGAAACTTTCAAGCTTTTCTTCCCCTTGTTCTTATAAAATTTTCTTGAACTTTTATCCTTCTTATCCTTCCTTTTCAATTTAGGATAATCTGGTTTGATGTGATCAGGTTTCTTACATTCATATCATATCATCTCATAAGTAACTCTTATCCTCCAATGGTCTGAAGGCCTTCATTTTTTATTGATTTTGATAATCCACCTTTCAAGGGGTGAGGTGGAACCCTTACAAGGCCCGTAGGCGTAAGTATTACATGGCCCATAGGCCTTAGAGGAATTCATTGCTCGTAGGCTTCAAACATTACATACAACCCAGACTAACTACTTGGAACTACTCCTCCCAGCATCTTCATTGTGAAATCAGCTCTCCACCTTCACATGGCTATTCGGCTAGGCATTCCCGTGCATGCACAGGCTTGTCCCGATGGCAGGTGTCATACCCTCTCATTCATGCAATCCGTTTAGCTTCTGTTGTGGTGAAAGCTCTTTGCTCATCCTCCTTGTAGAGCTTGTTCCTTGTAGGTTGTCTGGTTTGCATCTGCACTTAAGGTGGCCCGAAGGCCTTGAGGTGGCCCTAAGGCCTTACTGACCCGAAGGCCTGGGTGGCTCGAAGGCCTTAAAGGACTCAGGGACCAAATCGGTGGCCTGAAGGCCCAAACGAGGGCATATTCTCGGCTGCTACAGTTCCGCTACAGTGCTGCACAGTTCCCGCTACAGCATCTGCTACAATACTGCTACAATATCCGGAAATTATGTCTCCGCCTGGATTTGATCATTAGTCGCTTGGATGCACTTACAGAGTTCTTACCAACCGGGCTAAGGCTCATGTGCCATAAGTGACTCTTATCACTTCTATCTTTTTTATTCTTCTTGTACTTGTATCAAAAATCTTTCTTGCCAACAATTTTATTCATCCTTCTAGCAAGTTGGGCAAGTTCGTTCTCACTTTTTTTTTTTTGAAGAAATGCTTTTCGTCTCAGCTTTAACCTTCTTCTTATAAGATTTAGTAACTTTTTCACAAGATCTGGATTTCTTAGTTGTAATAGATATAGAGGCAAAAGCTACACCCTTTGTCTCTTTTTCAACATCTCTTTTTAATCTACTCTTATATCGCATGAGGGTTCCAATCAAATCATTTAATCCCAACTTCGTAAGATGTTTAGTGTCATTAAAAGGTTCACTTTGATTTCCACTCATTTGGCATAATATCTATAATTTTCTCAACCAGCTAATCATCTATCAAATTTTTATTTCCAAGAGATTATAGGTTGTTTATAGTAATCATAAAACGTTGACGTTGTTTCTCCTGGTAGAAAATCAAAAGCTCGATAATCTGTACGTAACATTACTCTTCTTGATTTCAAAACTTTAGAAGTTCCTAAATGAGTTCAAATTTCTTCCATATATTGTTGGTTGTTTCACAAAATGAAATCTAACTGTATATATTTCTAGTCATTGAACATGGAAAAGTATTTATGACGCGATATTTAAGTAGATATTCCCCTTTTTCTCTTCTCTAGTGAAAGTAGTAACTTCCTTATCAGGAATTTGATAGCTTTCAGTCATCATAATAAAATTGTTCACACCGGTATCGATAATAAAAGTCTTCATATGATCTCGTCAATACTCATAATCAGCACCATCAAAGATCGGTGATTTGTTTAGATATAAATTCTCTATTGTCCAGCGGGACATACCTACCATCTTCAAAACAAAGATACTCTTTTCTGCAGTTAGTGTAACAATTTATTACAAGTAGAAACCTGCTCTGACAAAACTTGTAAAAACAAGTATAACAAAACTTTATAAAGTACTACAAAATCTTTTTAATAATGTTTCCAAACTTTAAACTTTAGTGTAAAGGAAATCTTTAACCAGATTTGAGGTATCCACGATATCCACCTTATCATAAAGGTTTGTCTCCCTTAACCTCGGAAGTTTCTGATCGCAAAGATCAGACACAGCTCTGTTTCCTTTAGCCTTGAGAACCCTCGATCGAACCGATCAGAATAAACCTCTATCTCTCTACCTTGAGAGCCCTCGATCAAACAAGATTGGACACAGCTATTACAAAAGCAAAACTTAAGGCATTTACAAAAATCCTTACAAACGGATGTCTTAAGAAAAAAACTCTCTAAAGATTACAATGAAGAGATCTCGAGTAACAAGCTATTACAAAAGTTTCACACCAACTATAGATCGTCAAGATTGCAAAAGCTAAAACTTCTTCTCCTCGATCATGCGACTCTATTTATAAACATTCTTCCAACAATCATATTCCGCATTTCTCAAGATTAGTTGCAACGACATCGGACGAACTCCTTCGCACGAAAGGTTCAGCATAACGTCTCCATTTGATAATCATCTTGGTTTACACCACTACAATGTATGCGGGTTCAGTCCGATAGAATGAAAATTCTTCATAGGTGGAATGCATGAAGTTCTTCGTTCGGTAGGCTTTATAAAAGTTCATCCAGTCAGTCTGATGGATTATGTAAAACTCCGTCATGTGGACTTCGTTATACTTCATTTGCTGGACTTTATAAACCTCCGTCCGGTGAAATTAGTGTCCGTTCGTCCAATGTACAGAGTAAATGTTCATCTGGTATAAGGAAGTTTCGTCCAATGGAAGTAATATCCTCCGTTCGGTAAAACATTAAACTTTCCTACAAAAACATCTTAAGAAACTAGGGAAGTATAAAAGTTTAAAATATGAAAGTATATAAGGAAGTGGATTGTGATTTTCAAAATTAAGGTTAGAAAGTGTAAAAAGTATTCTTTCGACTAAGCAAAGGAGACCCTTCAAGTACGTTCGTTATCGAGTGCGATCTTCTCATATCTACTAATTGGGTGTTAGATACAGCTTGTGATACTCACATCTATATCCAAATGAAGAAACCATGTAGATTTTAGAAGATTACCAGAGGTGAGGTGGATCTTTGAACAGCCAATGGAGCACAATTTGCTATTTTGGCTATAGGAGACTACCCACCTTTCGTTGCCAACAAGGATGATCTTGGTTTTGAGAGATTATTATTATGCACCCTTGATTACTAAAAACATAATTTATGTATCATACCTAAATACAGATAGATTTATTTTCAAATTTGGAAATAAAAATTGTTTCTTTTACAAAGAGCATATGTTATGGTATGACACATTTAAAAAACGGTCTTTGTGTATTAAATTACAAAAAACAAGTATTGACAATTGATAACGAATCAAATTCGCATGACTCGTTTCACACTCAGTTGTGGCATCATCATCTTAGTCATGTAAACAAGAAGCGTCAAACAAAACTCTATCAAGATGGTTACTTCTTTTTTAAGCTAAAACAACATGACATATGTCATGCTTGTTTACAAGGCAAGATGGTCAAACTACAATTTGATGTACAGGGTATAAGGGTAGCAGAGCTTCTAGAATTGGTACACACTTATGTATGTGAAACTTTTCCAGTAGAAGCTAGATATAATTATGTCTACTTGATGAGGTATAAGTTCAAATCCTTCGAGCAATTCAAAGAGTTCATGAATGAAGTAGAGAATTAACTTGGAAAGGAGATGAAGAAACTTCGATCTGATCAAGGCGGTGAATATCTTAACCAAGAATTTATCGACTTTCTACAAGAGTATTACATTTCATCTCAACTCACTTCACATTATACACCACACTGGAATAGTGTCAGTGAAATGAGGAACCGTACCTTGCTTGGTAAGGTCGATGATGAGTTATATCTTTCATTATCCTTTTGGGGATATGCAGTACACATTACACCATACACACTAAACCGAGTGTCAACTAAGGCGATAAAAAGAAATTCCATTCGAGTTCAGGACTGGAAAGAAACTCATGTCGTCACAAAGTTGTGTATTGGGTTGCAAGGCATTTGTTAAGGCCAATTATGGCTACAAACTAGAATCTCGGGGCACGAAGTGTATTTTTATAGGATATCTCAAGGAAACAAAGAGATATTACATATACGACTCCTCAAACAAGAAAGTCATTATGGCGAGTCAGGTCATATTTTTTGAGAGGGGACACATCTCTTTTAAAGATGGTGGAAGCAAGATTAACTTCAATGAAGTTGATGTTCGGGATACACAAGAGTTGGTGCAGGAACATATTTCACAAGTCTCCATGGAAGATGATGGTCTTCGAACACAGGTACTGCGTAGAAGCACCTGAGAGGTTAGAAAACCAGAAAGATATTGTTTTCTAGTGACTGAGGATGGTGACTTATTATTGACAGACAATAATGATCTTTTAACCTACAAGGAGGCAGTAAAGAGCTCAGAAGATGCAAGATGGCAAGAAGCCATAAATTCTGAGATGGATTCCATGTATCAGAACCAAGTTTGGGTTATGAGATCCACCAGTTGATGTAAAGTTTGTTGGGTGCAAATGGGTATTCAATAGAAAATTGGACATGAAAGGTAAACATTCTTCCTTAACGGGAACCTTCGGGAAGATGTTTATATAAAACAACCAGAAGGGTTTGGAACTCCAAAGAATGCCAAAAAGGTATGCAAGTTGCAGAGATCTATTTGGTTTCATTAAGAACGAATGTGAGTCATGCGTTTACAAGCGATTTAGTGAGAGTGTGATCGTTATCCTAGTAGTATATGTCGATGAAATATTACCTATTCTAAATGACATGTCAGTGTTACGGTCAGTTACAAACTGGTTGAATAAGTGTTTTTCCGTGAAGGACTTGGGTGACAGCCTATATCTTTGGTATCAAGATCATTCGTAAGAGATCCAAGATGGTGTTTGAGCTAAGTCAAGGTATATACATTGATCAAATACTAAAGAGATTTAGTGCGGAACAATCCAAGAGATCCAAGAGGATTAGTGGGAGTGTGGTTGTTATCCTGATAGTATATATCGATGACATATTACTTATTCAAAATGACATATCATTCTTGCAGTCAATCAAGGATTGGTTGAACAAGTGCTACTCCATGAAGGACTTGGGTGAATCTGTGGTATCAAGACATTCGTGAGAGATCCAAGAAGTTGTTTAGGCTAAGTCAGGATATATCATTATCCAGATACTAATGAGATTTAGTATGAAACAATCCAAGAGGGGATTGTGTTAGAGCTGGTGGGGACCCTACCACCTGGCAGGTTTATTCTAGAAGGGGACCGCTGGAAAGGGTGAGGCTGTTAGGAAGTCACGTGGAAACTAACAGCACACGTGAAACTCCAACGGAATGAGGGGGATAAAGTTGGCAGCGGAGGGGACAACAGGAGGCAGTAAGAAGAATATTGTAAGAGTAGCTCCTTGGGGCTTGGGCGAGAGAGCAGCTGGGGCCTCCCGAAGTATTCCTGGTTTTCTTCTTCCTTTTCTACTTTGTTGCTCAGAGTTTGTAATCAGGTACGCTTTATTATTACATTGAATATACAATAATCAGCTGCTAGTTCGGGTGAGAGGTCTCTATCATTTTTGGTCCAATCTGCCGAATACTATCACCACCCCCAGCGCTTCACTTCCTTTAGTGAGTGACGAACGACACGTTTGTTCATGGAGACTTGGATTCAGTCTCGATTGGAGGCGTTGGAGCAGCGGATGGAGCACGCTAAAGCGGGACGAGACCAACATATTGATTGGGGTAGAATCAACAATTTCTGGATTAGCGGCTACGGTGGGAGCATTTCAGCAAGAAATCTCCGGATTAAAAGAACTACAGAAATCCATGGCTGATATTGTGCGTCGTCTAGAGAAGCTACCGATGCAAGAGGAGGCTACGACCTCTGCACCAACAATTGGACTAGGAGAGATTGCGTTATGATCGCACGACAGATCAGGACCGAACGAGGGGACGCCGAGGCTAGAGGAAACTATGGGAGATTGTTATGGACCGCTACTAGCAGTTCGACGGGTGGAACTGTCTGTTTTTGACGAACAAGACCCTCGCGGTTGGATCAACAGAGCAGAATTATATTTCCGAATTAAACAAACTCCTAAACAAGCTAAAATTTCACTAGATCGGGTGAGTATGGAAGGAGTGGCTATACATTGGTTCACGGTCTTGGAAGAAGTGCACCCTCAGTTGATTTGGCATCAATTTAAATGGTCCAAGAATACATAGAACGCTTTTGAGTTCCTGGCGTCACTTATTCCACGCCAGCCAAAATCTCAATATGTGGGGTATTTCCTCCATGGATTATGCGAGGAAATACGAAGTTGGGTGCGCATTCATAACCCGGAGACCCATTTACAGGTGATGCAGCTGGCACAGCATGTTGAGTTAGCTCTCAAAAAAGGGACTGGACCACAGTCTCAGTTGGGAGGGACGCGTTGGACTGGCGGCAAGGACTGGATGAGTCCTAGGGGAATCTCTCCTCAACAACCAAGTTTAACACCTCCGTTGATGAGACGGGGAGGGGAGCTGCCGGGAAGAAACAGTAGAGAGGCACCGCATATAGTTGCGAATGGAAGTAAAGGAGTTCGACAATTAACAAGTTAAGAGTGGGAGGACCAACGGAAGAAGGGATTGTATTTCCGCTGTGGAAAACCTTACAATCCCATGCACAGGTGTTCGGATCCCAAAATGCGAGTGTTAATATTGGGGGAACAGGATGAAGAAGATGCGTCAACTCCTCAGCGGGATGGGGACATTGAACCAACAGAGGAGGTGGAAGAAATTCGGGAGGCTGAATGTAAGTTTGTGGATTTGTAGGGCTGGGGAATTTTATGCAGCACCAAGGACTGCCCGGAGGAATCCACCATGTCTATGAAAATCGAAGGCAACATTAAAGGAATTCCTATTTTAATTTTACTTGATAGTGGGGCCTCCCACAATTTTATTAGTCCAAAATTGGTTAGAATTCTAGGGCTAACCATTTTGGACTCAAAGAAAATGAGGGTGAAGCTTGGAGATGGACATAAAATGGCTATTACAGGGATGTATCAACACATATGGTTAACGATGGGGACTTGTGGGTGTTCAATAGAAGCACATGTCTTGGATATTGGCGGACTGAATTTAATTTTGGGTGTAACATGGCTAAGTGCCCTTGGGGGTGTTTGTATCAATTGGAAAACAATGGTGATGAAATTTGCGGTAGAAAATCAGTTGTTCACTCCCTTGGGAGTCCAACGATCTAACAAGGCGGCATTATCAATGGAACAGTGGACTCGCGGGCAGCACTTCAGCGCTGTTCACCGCCAGTTAATTGGGGGCAAGTGCAGCAGTGGGGAGCAGCTCTTGTCTACTCACCAAAGTCACGAACTGCAGCAGGTTTTCCTCCATTTTTCTTCAGTTTTTGATGAACCCAAGGGTCTGCCAGTGCCAAGGCAACGCGAACATGCAATAAATCTCATCCCTGGCCAAAGACCGGTTTCGGTGAGGCCGTATAGATACCCTTATTTTCAAAAGAATGAAATAGAAACACAGGTGCAGGAGATGCTGTCCAGGGGTATAATCAGGCCAGTTCAAGTGCTTTTTCGAATCCGGTATTGTTGGTTAAAAAAAAAAGATGGGTCGTGGCGGCTATGCGTCGACTACCATGCGTTGAATAGGGTTATCATACCTGGCAAGTTTCCAATTCTGGTGGCTGAAGAATTACTTGACGAATTACATGGAGCCACCTACTTTTCTAAGCTTGATCATAGAGCAGGGTATCATCAGATTCGTATGCGCGAATGCGATGTGGAAAAAACAGTCTTCCAGACTCATAGTGGTCATTATGAGTATTTAATGATGCCTTCTGATTTAATGAATGCTCCCTCCACTTTTCAAGCAACAATGAATGAGTTATTTCGTCTCTTGCTCCGACAATTTGTTCTAATTTTTTTTTATAACATTCGTGTTTATAGCAGGGATTGGCCCGACTCATTTACCGCATGCTGCAGCAGTCCTTTGTACTCTCCATGAAAATCGTTTTTTTGCCAATAAAAAGAACTGTCATTTTGGGCAACAGGAAATTGAATATTTGGGCCACATCATTTCAGCCGAGGGAGTTTCCTTGGATCCAGGGAAAGTGCAGGTGATGTTAGATTGGTCAGTCCCTACTACAGTTAAAGGAGTCCTCAGTTTTCTTGGTCTCATCGGCTATTATCGCAAGTTCATTTGTGGTTATGGCAAGGTGGCTCGACCCCTTACAGCTCTTACTTGAAAGGATGGTTTCCATTGGACGAATGAGGCCCTACAAGCTTTCCATCATTTGAAACAATTAATGATGGAGGCCCCCATCCTCGCTTTACCAGATTTTTCTAAACGCTTTGAGCTTGAGTGTGATGTTTCTGGGTGGGGGATAGGAGTTGTCCTCATGCAAGAAAGAAGACCAATTTCTTTTTTTAGCGCTGCTCTTTCAGATCGCCACCTTGCTAAATCAGTTTATGAGAAAGAAATCATGGCATTAGTCCTTTCCATTCAGCATTGACGACCTTATCTATTGGGCCGCCCGTTCGTAGTTTTTTCAGACCACCAAAGCCTCAAATATTTGCTCTAACAGTGTATTACTACGGTTGACCAGCAGTATTGGATCGCCAAACTATTGGGTTATCAGTTTGAAATCTGTTATAAACCGGGCAAGGAAAATTCCGTTGCTGATGTGTTATCCCGAAGGGATGAAGAGATAGCCCGCTGCTGCCAATTGCAGTCTCAGCCAGTTTCAGAAGAGGGGCGCAACCTGACTGATGGGGTAGCTACAGACCCTTTTCTGGGGCTGATTTTTCATGCTTTACAGTCCGGACAGCAGACTATTTCTGGGTTTCATCTACACCAGGGCGTGCTGCAGTATCACGGTCAGTTGGTCATCCCAGCTTCTTTTCCTTGGGTTCCTTTGTTACTGGCGGAATTTCATTCTTCTCCTCAAGGGGGTCATATGGGCTTTTACCGTACTTATCGAAAATTAGCCAGCAATTTATATTGGATGGGCATGAAGCAGTCCAGAAATTTGTTCAGCAATGTGAGGTTTGTCAAAGGTATAAATACTCAACCCTTTCCCCAGCGAGTCTGCTTCAACCGTTGGATGTTCCTACAACAGTATGGTCAGATATTTCTATGGATTTTATTTCCGGCTTACCCAAATCCAAAGGGTACGATGTCATTTTGGTGGTTGTTGACCGTTTATCTAAATATGCTCACTTCCTGCTCCTCAAGCATCCATACTCAGCATGATCAGTGGCTGAGCTCTTTCTCTGAGAAATAGTCCGTCTACATGGCGTACCCACTTCTATTGTGAGTGACCGTGACCCGCTCTTCCTTGGTCATTTTTTGACAGAATTATTCCGTCTTTATGGCACTACTCTCCGCCTCAGTTGAGGCTACCACCCTCAAACGGAGGGCCAAACGGAAGTGGTCAACCGGTGTCTTGAAACATATTTGCGTTGTTTTGCGGGGGACCAACCCCACTCTTGGTCTTTTTGGATCCCTTGGGCCGAATGGAGTTACAATACCACCTAGCATATCTCCATTAAGACAACTCCTTTTGAAGTAGTCTACGGCCGCAAACCCCCAACCATTCTTGGTTTTCTGCCCTCTGAAGTTCGGGTTCCAGCAGTTGTCGCGGATTTGGGGGACCGCGACAAAGCCCTTCGGCAACTTCGACATCACTTCCCAGTCCCAAGACTATATGAAACATACAGCAGATAAACACCATCGGCATGTGGTTTTCCATGTGGGAGATCGGGTTTTCCTTAAACTTCGGCCGCATAGACAACACCCTGTTGCTCACCGCATTCAACAGAAATTGGCGGCCAGATTTTATGGGCCTCTCACCACCCTCAGGCAAATCGGTCAGGTTGCTTACCGTTTGGATTTACTGACTGATGCCCGAGTACACCTGGTCTTTCATGTCTCTCAATTGAAGAAGGTCATTGGCACACAGCATGTCCAACCACCCCTACCACCAGGAATGGAACTCGATTATGCTCATTCGAACCACTGGTTGTTCTCTCTCACCGTTTACATTACAAGGACGGCATGGCGCATCCCCAATTTTTTATTCAATGGACCGGCAGCTCGATGGATGATGTCACATGGGAAGACAAATTCACTCACCACAATCAGTTTCCCTTTTTCAGTCTTCAGGACAAGCCTGAATTTCAAGGGGGCAAGTGTTAGAGCTGGTGGGGACCCTGCCACCTGGCAAGTTTATTCTAGATGAAAGGGGACCGCTGGAAAGGGTGAGGCTGTTAGGGAGTCACGTGGGAACTAACAGCACACGTGAAACTCCAACAGAATGGGGGGGGGGATAAAGCTGGCAGCGGAGGGGACCACAGGAGACAATTAGAAGAATATAGTTAGAGTAGCTCCTTGGGGCTTGGGCGGGAGGGCAGCTTGGGGCCTCCCGAAGTATTCCTGGTTTTCTTCTTCCTTTTCTGCTTTGTTGCTGAGAGTCTGTAATCAGGTGCGCTTTACTGTTACATTGAATATACAATAATCTGCTGCTAGTTCGGGTGGGGTGTCGATCAGATTGATTCCAGTTTCACATGGTATACATCTTTTAAAGAAAATGCGTCCTTAGACACAAAATAAAGAGAGAGAATGAGTAAGATCTCACACGCTTCTACGATAGGATCAATCGCGTATGTCATTTTATGTATTGGGTTTGATGTTGTCTATGCTTTGAGCATGGTAGGCAGATATCAAGCTGCTCCATGTGAACAGTCCAGTCTATTGTTAAGGTTATCCTTAAGTATCTGAGGTGAACTAAAGATATGTTCCTGATATATGAAGGATTCGAGAAGCTAGTCATCAGGGGTTAAAAAAATGCTATCAGAACGATCTGAAGTTGCAGTTAGGATATGTCTTCAGTCTCAACAGAGAAGTTGTGAGCTGGAAGAATTCAAAGTAGTCAGTTGTCATCGATTCTACAACGGGGTCTAAGAATAAAGCTGGTTCTGATGCAACCAAAGAAGTTGTTTGGATACGCAACTTTGTTCAAGAGTTTGATGTAGTGTATGGCAGTAAAGACCCTATCACATTATACTGTGATAATACTATAGCGGTAACTCTTGCAAAGGAGTCAAGGTCACACCAACAGACGAACCACATTCTCTGAAAGTATCACCTCTTGAGAGATTTTTTTCGGAGTGAAGTCGCGGTGAGCAGAGTTTCCACAGAGGAGAACGTAGTGAACCCCTAAACTAAAGCTTTATCATGGCACATTGAAGATTGTTAATAGTTGGCTCGAATGCAAGTGAGAGTTTGTTGGAGTTGGTGCCCTAAAACCAACTTCTATATACTTTATGATTACCTTTATTTATTGTTTTTAATTTTAATAAAGTTCTTATCACATTATGATTATTCTGCTGCGTAACGTTGTATGTGATTATGTCCTAAGGGTACTTGTCGCACTGAAAGTTCATAGCAGTTCTCCAATGAGATAAGAACCTATAAGTGTCATGACAGTATTCTTAAATATATGTTCTATAGTCAGATGATATCGTTTCACGGGACGCAAATGATATAGGCTATCAGGGATGAAAACTCATAAGACTTTGAGAGATTTTTTCATAGTGTTATTGATAATTTCCAGAGCAGGAGATTATGAGAACGTGACCCGCTAGTAGGAAATCCACATTTATATGTGTGATTGGGTGTTTTTATCTGCGGACATGTGTAATAGTCCACAGACTTTCAAAATTATTATTAATGCATGTCACGAGTCGCGTATTTTGAAGTTGTTGGAGTCTGCATCCCACATCGGACTTGAGGTCCGGTGTGGTCTTTATGTTTTATTATAAATACACCCCAAGGGCTCCTTAGGAGATACAACTTGGGGGTTCCGGTCTCT
The DNA here is from genome assembly GCA_963277665.1 of Viscum album. Classification (NCBI taxonomy): domain Eukaryota; kingdom Viridiplantae; phylum Streptophyta; class Magnoliopsida; order Santalales; family Viscaceae; genus Viscum; species Viscum album. The sequence goes on along the minus strand of OY728159.1, from coordinate 828,695,496 downwards.
CCTATTTTCTCCTTCTACATGGTATCAGAGGAGGTTTTTTGAACCCCCAATCCCTCCCTCCCTATTTTTTTTTTTTTTCTCCTCCTTTTGCTTTAGGGTTTCCCGTCCGGGGGCGGCGGCTCCAATCCACATAGCCGCCGCCCCCCTCCCCTCCGGGCTCGTTTTCTCCGGCGCCTCTCCCTGGTTCTCCAGCCGCCGGCGCCTCCTCCTGCGGAGCTCTCCCTCCCCGCGGCTCTCCCATCCTGCGCGCTCATCCCGTCGCCGCGGCTCCCAGGCGGCCCTCCGCCTCGTGTCCCTCTGCTCCCGCGGCCTTCCGCGGCTCCCGGCTCCCGGCGGCTTCTCCCGGCGGCTTCTCCCGGCTTCTCCCGGCTCCCCGGCTCCCGGCTCGCCCCACCGTCCCGGCGGCTTCTCGCGGCTCTTCTCCCGGCGGCGATTCTCCCCGCGCGTCGGCCTCGCGCCGGCTCCTCGCCCCGCCGCCTCGTCCCGGCGCAGCCCGCCCTCGGCGCCTCGCCCTAGCCCCGGCGCCCTCGACCTCGCCCCGGCGTCCTGCGGACTTCCTCCCCGACGCCGCTCCATCCCCGCGGCTCCCGACGGTCTCCCGCTGCTCCCGACGCCGTCACCCGCGCGCCCCGCCGGCGGCCTCCCGCTGCCCCGCCGGCGGCCTCCCGGCTGCTCCCGGCGGCCCTCCTCTGCTTGCTCCCTCCCGGCGACCCCTCTCCAGCCGACGACCCCTCTCCGGCCGGCAACCCTTCTCCGGCGGCCAGATCCGGACAGCTCCGGCCGAATCCGGCCGGATCCAGTGATTTCCAGCCAGATCCAGGCTACTCCGGCCGGCTCCGGCCTGATCCAGAAGGCTCCGGCCAGATCCGGCGATTTTCGGCCTCATCCGGCCAGATCCGGCGAGATCCGGGCAGTTCCGGGCAGTTCCGGGCAGTTCCGGGCAGTTCCGGGCAGTTCCGGGCAGTTCCGGGCAGTTCCGGGCAGATCCGGGCAGATCCGGACTGTTCCGGGCAGATCCGGACTGTTCCGGCCTCCACCCGTGCCGGCCGCTCCACGCCGGGGGCCTCCTCGGGTTTCCAGCGCCGTCTCCCGGCCTCCTGCACCCTCGCCGGCCTCCTCCTGCGGCATCCCCGCCTCGCCGGCATCTCCCGGCACCTCCCGGCAGCCGCATCTATCTCCGCCGGCACGTCCATTCGCTGGCGCAGTAGCTCGACATCCTCGGCTTTGGGCCCGTTGGCGCCGCCAGATCCCGCAACGATTTCTGCGGAATCCCCGCCTCCCGTCGCCGGCCCCGCAAGTGCGGTTTTCCCGGTGCTAGTTTGGTTTCCCGGCGTTTCATCGACCGGCCCCACTAGTGCGGCAGTCCTGGCGTTCCGTCAACCGGCCCGGTCTCTGTGTGGTTCATCTGCTGCGTCTGCGACATCATCCATCCATCATCCTGCGGGGGAGCTTCGATTGTGAGGGGGAGCAGCAGCCTTTGCAGCGTTCTTTTTTATTTCGTCTGGTTTTGTAATCAAGCTGGGCATGTCCAGCTTGAGGGGGAGTGTTGGTCTCTGTTTTTTCTTGCTTTCTTTTCATTATGTGTCCAAGCTAGGTACACCTAGCTTGAGGGGGAGTGTTGGAGTCTGCATCCCACATCGGACTTGAGGTCCGGTGTGGTCTTTATGTTTTATTATAAATACACCCCAAGGGCTCCTTAGGAGATACAACTTGGGGGTTCCGGTCTCTCCTATTTTCTCCTTCTACAGAAGTATTGACAAAAACCGTGACAACATATTCGCAGCGAAGTGGGATACGTTGGGTGCGTCACGAATGAAATTGCATTGATGAATAATACGAGAAAGGATTTATCCCTTCTCAGTTTAGTGGAAGTTGATATCTTGAGCATTTTGATGGAAATGGAACTGCCTGATTAAGTCCAAAGTCATAACGTTTTGTCGAGAAGTTCATTTCCATAAAGTCAAAAAAAAAGACATCGAGCACATGAGTTGATGAAACCAACATGCAACCTACTAGATTAGAGATATCATGATTAAGGGATTATATTACACAGTGTACATTTGTATGTGGTTACTGTCATTGCGACATTTAACTTCTTTCTCTGTGGATATTTTGACGTGTTGTTAGATGCTAACCTTGAACTTTAAGTACAACAACCTAATGTCACTAAGAAAAAGGCATAGAGGGTCACACACTAAATATATTCAGAACCTTGGTTAAATTCTATTTGAATTTAACATGTTGAATAAAAATCATTCTCATACGTAGTTTATTAATTATTCATAAAATTATTTGAATAAATATTTATTTAATTATTCGAAAAAGATAATATTTATTGCATATGCCAAGTAAAGAATAATATTATTATTATTTTAACATGGGGTTTGTAGAGGATACAAAATAATAATAAGGGTCTAGGTGCAATTATTATTTGTCTAACCCTACCTCTATATAAACTAGATTATGTCATTTCTAAACCAAATCGTCGTTGTGAACAACGAAAATCTAGAGAGAATTCTCTCAAGCCCTAAAAAAATTTTCTTCTAGAATGCTTTCAAGAACGGAGAGTGATCACCCTCCACCAACCTCTCAAGACTAGAGAGATCAAGAAGAGTTCTTTCACGCGAAACGATTCTTATGGCGATCATCAACGAACGACGCAAGCGTCGGAATCTTCTGTGTTAGCACCTAGAGATTTCTACGGCGACGTTCAGGAGTTCGTGGTGCACGTGTGGATTACCACTAGAAGGATTTTATACTTAAATCATCTCGCTGCAATGACGGATCGACAAGAAGTGGTCGACCGACTCGTCAACGAAGAAAGAAATTCCACACAAAGTATTTCTTTATACAAATAAATTATTTATAAATTATATGGGATGATCTTGCCTTCTTGGTTCCGACGTTCATGTCAATTAATTTTCGAATTAATTTCGTTGGTCATGATGTTCTTCATCGTGTACATCTCGGATTATTCGTTGATCGCGACAAAAACCCGAGTTGGTTGCGGCCCAATAGGCGCTTCTGCTGTGCCCGGAACCTTCATGGAGAGTGTTTTGAACTGCCAAAGACAGACTGGTAAATGTATAGATTTAATTGTTTGGAGTCGAGGGGTATACATCGGGGGGGTGGTCCTGTGCGGGGTATTATATTGGTTGGTTGTTAGGAGACAGAGCACCTAGGCCTGAGGCGTGAAGTTCTCCAAATAGTGTCTCCTGTAACTGTGGAGATAGAGATATACTGGTAAGGTTTTCTTCTGGAAACTTCTCTTCCACTACACTCTCCCTCTCCTTATTAAGTAACTATCTTATAATGGAACTTATCCTACCATTTTATCATCATTTTTCAAAAGCATTGAAGAATAACATTGTGGTTTTGGGTGGGCTTTCATTTTCAGAACATTTATGAAGCATAAACTAATGACTGAATCCTCAGACTTTCATATTTGAAACTACTCCATGAATATTTACGAAGCATAAACTGATGACTGGATCCTCAGACTCTTTCATATTTGAAACTACTCCATGAACATCCACACATGATACTGATCACTAAGAACAATCCACATTTATTAAGGAAAAAGAAAAGGAAAAAAGAACCAAGAAATACCTCTTGCTCAAATTGTTTCCACCCTTGTGCTGCATCTGGCCTCAGAACTTTAATGGCAACAGGAGTGTGATCAAGGATGGCCTTATAAACTGGCCCATATCCACCTTCACCAATTTTCAATGATTCCGAGAAGAAATTTGTTGCGGCTTTAATATCTTCAATGTTGTATGGCCGGTATCTAATGCCACTGTGTGCCAAAGCATCCCTTGTTTTTTCCTGCTCAGCATCTTGTGCCTTCATTTCAACAATAATTCCTTTCCCTGCAATTGTTTCTGTTAGCCTTTGCTGTCTTTGTGATGCTTCCATGAAAGCTCTGACTTTCTGCCTGTCTATCATCACCGTATCTAGTGCAGCCTCTCCAGAAAATCTGGCTTCTTCTGACACATGTGCTTTTGTTGCCATGAGATGATGGAGTTCTGTTTCCTACAAAGCAAGCAATAATTCTCATTACAGATGAAAACAAATAAAAAATTATTTTCCATAACAAAATAACTTTCTATTCTAATATCATTTAATCCCTGAATCAAGTGATCATAAGGAACCAACAGAATGAAGTTACAACCATACCCTTCGAAAGCTTGTGTTTGATTCTCTGAGAACAGTATTGTACAGCTCCATTTTTTCGTTCAATTGAAGCTTCAGTCTCAACATCTCAGCTTCCAATCCATTCTGTAGGAGAATACGTCCATATGATCACATCCATTAAATTATTATATCGGACTAGCTAAGTTCAATCTTTTAACATGACCACGATGGTCATCATCACCATAATAAAGGAGCATCTTTGTTGGGCTTACTGGGTGAGGTGAGGAAGCAGAAGAACCGGAACCATTTGAGAGGAAAGAAAATTCCGCATTGTCGGAATATGTATTGAAGGATCTGAAACTCTGTGGTCCTGAAAAGGTAACATCCGATGAGGGGTCCTGATGAACAGACTTGTGAGGAATGTCAAGATTGTTCATTGATGTTGTAGGTGAAGAATTCCTGCTTCCAATTGTAAAATTGTAGCCTGGGCTTGCCTGCATGGGACTGCTGATCCAATCAGATGATCTATCAGAGTTCGCGCTTCTCCAACTTCCCAGAGAACTACAAAAGCATGGAAAAGAGGAAGGAAAAAATTTAAAATTGAAATTTATTTCCTCAACATGCATTTAGATTTTCTTTAACACAATGGATTCATTGCAGAATTCAATTTCAATATATCCTGTAAACATCCTGACCACATGGGAACAATGAATTGGTGCATTTACATGAGTGAGTTGGATGTAGGATGCAGTGATGCTTAAAGATTTTCAGGAAGCTCAGCTTTTCCTATAAGCTCTCTCAAAACACCCATTGTTTATTTTGGGAAAAAGTAATTTTGCAGCTTCTAAATTTACCCCCTTGGCTTTTGAGAGCCCATCCTATTTTGTCCAAGATAGCGTTGATCTTCTAGTTGAAATGGTTTTGTTGCACTGGATTCTTTTAGATGCCCCACATTTCTACTAGCATGTCGGACACTGAGAACTTTCCCCTTTCCTATGACATATACTGAGCAAAAATCTGGTGCAGATTTGTTTAAGCAAGTTGGCACGTCTGGAGGCTTAAATTTCCTGTAGAGAGACAACAAAAAAGAAGAGTCATGGGAAATGATCGGGAAAGTAAGCAGTATTGATTGTAAGAAACTGTTTGATCGTGATGAAGCATGGCTGAATTTGTTGGCTTGCAAGAGTATTTTTTACATTGATGATCTAATAATAAAATTTAGTTGAAGCAATGGAAAATTTTCTAGTAAGGATAAAATGAGAGAAAAAACAGTTGTGAAACGGAATGCATTCAATGTCTGGTTCAATAAAAAAATAATAGTGGGATTCAGATGCAATAAAGGGGCAAATGCCTCCTCGGTCAGTTTTCATCCTTTTGGCTTAGTTCTAGGTTTAAAACAAGGAAGCATTGGTTGAGTACTACTTTGGCACCAACAAATGCTAAATTTGGAAAATGTTGCATGCTGCTACTGCAGGAAAATTCATGAGAGCGGGAATCAAACCTTGTAAATGGACTTCGATTTGAAGCACCGACAACAATATTGCCAACAGCGTTGTCATTGATATACTCTATAAGTGTGTTTGCAACATTAAAGCCATGAAGCACCACCTCGCTTGTATTGATCTGAATTTACCATCATTCAAGAGAATCAGTCTTCGTGGATTTCCTTAACAATGTTAATATTGATTTAAGGCCAAGAGAAGTTTATTGAGTTCATCGTACATTAGTTCCTGGCTATAAGAAATAATGATAAGAATCAAAACCAACCCGGGCTAAATCCATTCCACTTGGTAATTACTAACCCCTTTCCGAGCACAGAATCCACGAAACGGAAGGAACATCTCTTTAATCTCAGCGCTAGTTGGTGTGGGACGTCCTCTGGGCACGCCAGTGATATCATCTGCAGAATCCAAGGTCGTGCGGCTGATGACAAGATACATTTCTAAAAGTACAATTTCATCTAAATGGAGGTCACGTTAATGAGCAAAATACGCATTCGAGCAATGAACACATTAATGCTAAATCTGCCATGTCACTACAATTTACAACTCGTCTGTAGAAACCAGATTCGTCAAAATCATCAATCATCCAAGAATAATTGAAATTGGCGAAACGTACAGGTTTGGTTCTCCAAAACATGAATGAGAAAGCATCGACTGGTGGGGTTCAGAATATTGTCGACGGCCCATCTAACGGCGACTTGACTGAGCTTGTCGTTGTCGACGGCAATGGCTGTGTTGACGAGGCTTTCTTGCGTATCCCCCATCGGCGAGATTGAGTCTCCGTCAGGCGGAGCTATGGACAAAAGGAGACAGCGCAGGGGAAGCGACGCCTAGGATACCACAAACACCACCGCGGCTGGGGCAGGCCTTCCAGTTTCGAAAAAAACAATGGAAAGAGAATGTCGGGAGACCATTGGATGTATCCTCCCTCCCTCCCTCCCCCTCGCTCTCTTCCCACTTTGGTGCCTGCGTCCACCTCGTCTGCCATGGATAATCTTCGTAACTATCTCGCGCCCTGGCTATATTTAGCACTTTTTCTCCCAACGACATTCGTTTTTTTATTCTTCATCATCCTTTGTCTGGCAAAAAAAAGAAGTAACAAGAAAATGAAAGGTTTAGTTATACCGGTTAAAAAACCCCGGACCACGGGCAGAGCCGTTAAATTTACGTGGGTCATTAATTATATTTATACCCATAAAAAATTCCGACTTTTTTTATCTAATCAGCCAAACTCGCAACCCGTGCGAACTCGTCCGGGTATTCACTGGTCCCGTTTAGCCTGTAATTATAAGTGCGTTATCAAAAAGTTATAATTGAAAAATAAAATAAAACAGTGTAATAGAATAAATTAACATAAGTATGAAAAAAATAGATCATGTTTAAACTCACTTAATACAACCATACATAATCCATCAAAAATATACTTTTTTCGAAGGTTGTTGTTGTCGTTGTTGTTTCGGTTGTTATTGTTCATTGAAAACTATAGATTTTCTCTTAATCCCAAACATTTCTCATTTTCCGCTTCTCTTATCATGGTTCACCAAAAAAAAATATTACTATATATTATTTTCTCTAAGCCCGCGGGGTGACCCGTTATTTGTGGGTCCCGTATGGATAGAGTCGGACCTTTATTTTTAAAGTTCGCTTTTTGTTGTGGACCGAACCGAATCGTTCAATAAAATCCACACCCCGTATGAACCGCCTCATGGATCGACCTATTCCGCCCCGTTAACACGTCTAAGTTTCGTCCTAAATTTGGACCGTATAACAATGCATACATGAGAGGTTGATGACTAGCATCGATAAGACTTAAACATTAATGAGAGGTTTTAACCTAAAACAACTTGTATCGTAAATGCATCTTCAATATACAATAATAGCTTACATGTCAATATATAATCAATATGTGTGTGTGTGTGTGATTTTTATTTTCACGGCGTTTTTATTTTGTTAATTAAAATGCCCTTTTAATATGTAAAGTTTTTTTTTCTCCGCTGGTTTTGTTGCGCGGTTTTGTTTTGTCGGAACCGCCCTAACATCCTCCACCGTACACTCGTCCATGCCTACCTTGCTTCATCCTCTCCCCCTCCATCATTTTTTTAGGCATGAAGTTGAAGTCGAGGGAGAGCGTCCACGCTGCGACGGAATGGGCCTCTCTTAGTTTTGAGGTTCCAGGTTTGGCACTTGGTTCTTTTGCCGCCGTGATATGTCTCCAGTGGAACCGCTCGGGAGGTTGTGGAGCTCTGCAGATTGGAGGTGCTTGGTTCGATTCCGAGGTAGTCATCTTATCTGGTTGGTCTATGGTCGGCAATCCCCAAATCTTGCTCGCCCCGGGTTGAATCGCAAATAGGCGGCGTTGATCTTGAATTCTGGATATCTTGGGCCGACGTGCGAGGCGAAAGCTTCAGTGGCGAAAGGGGCTTTCACGATACTCGTTTTTTCTTCTTCTTGACCGATATAGTGAGCCTAGCCTCACCAACAGGGGGTCTACCAGAGAGCTCACGGAGAGGGTTGAGATCGGCCTCACGCTCGTCTTCAACCGGCGCAAGGAGGCGGCGAATTAGTGTTTTGACTCATAGATCCAGACGACATCCTCAGCGGTGGATCGTTGATCCATGGTGGTGTTAGGCGTCGATTCGTCCACGCCAAATCCAAAATGAAGATCCTAGTTCTTGATATGCCTGCGTTGAAGTCTGCAGCAACTTGATGGCCTCCTGGAGGAGGATGCAGTAGCGCTTCCCTTTGCGTGATCGATGTTGGATGTTGCTCCTTGGCGTTGTCTTGATATGTGCTTGAAGCCGGATCGTGAGGGGTTGCTAGTTTTTGATTCTGGACAACAGCGGCTGGACGAGCATGGATTTCTGGGCATCTTGGACAACAAGAGTGCATCAAGATGGATGCAGAGGTCTTGGACACCAAGAGTGCATCAGGATGGATGTAGAGATTATGGACATCAACTGACACATGGTGACAAATCTGGACAGCAACGTTGATCATGCAGGATCAGACCTGCTGGACTCCGCGACGACGTTTTCAGCACCCATTTACAAGCTTCTGCATCGACAAAGGTTTGGCCGAACCCCGGTAAGGGGGTCTCGGTCCTATTATAGTTTTTCTTTGTCGATTTTTTATAAGCTTGTGTGTGTTGTTTGTTTTTCCGTCGCGTCTTATTTCTGTTTCATGTCCAGTTTAGCTTGTGAGTTGTGTCCTTTGTTTCATATTGTAACTGTTTCCTTGCATAGTGAAAACCCGTGATGATCCTGCCCCGTGCACGTAAGCCTATGGCCGAAGCACGTAAATCCTCTATGTCCCTTTCACTGCTTTCCATTTCCGCATTTTATTTGACCTGTATACCATTGAACACTTGCTTCTAGTATTTGTTCAAGGATGTCTTGAATTTAAATGGTTTAATTGAAGCTGTTTTGAGCCTTGTTTTGGCTTGGTTTGTCATTGCTGATGTTGCCTTGTAATTTAAACTGTAATGCTTGAATGCTGTTGTAAATGCCACTGCCTATCAGTGTGTTGTTCACTGATGTCGAATTCATTTGAATATTTCATTTGATGTTCTGATTGCAATGCGAACTTTATGATTTATCTTTATCAGTTTGCATGTTATAAACTGTTAATAAACATCATTTTTGCGTTTCGGATTTTAACAAACCAAAACACCCAAATAGATCCGGGCTATTATGCGGGGATTGTCTCTCGCGTAGGGGCGCTCCCCGCAACAAAGTGGTGTCAGAGGGTAATTGGGTTTAAGTTTTGCTTTGTTGAAATTTGAAATCGTTTGTTCATTGCTTTCAAATGATTTGTTAGTGGCTTTTACCTGTTGCAGCATGCTTTGATTGTTTTGTTCAGCTAGGTCGTTTGCTCTCTTAGGCTGTAATTTCATTCTATTGTTGATAGTTTGTTTCCTCAATGTTTCACTATTTCCTTTGCCTGTCTAAACATCAAAGATGCCTCTTGGTAGTTGCTACCTATGTGTGTCTATGGTTTCGAGGTAGGATTGAGTTTTGTGAGAGGTTTGCCTATGTTTGAGAGTTGGTTAACAGTAAGGTCTTAACAGGATCTTGTGTGTCTAGTGTCTGCCTTTTGCCTAGGAGATGAGCTTATGTTAGCTCCGCTGTGTCCCTCTGCATCCTTTAGGACTGTTTGCTCCAGGTATGCCCCGGTAGCGAGTTCGGTGTTTAGGTTTGGGTAGCTTGTGGGTGCAGTGTCGCTTGGCTGATCACCAAGCTTCTTTGTTTACTGTTCGACCCTGTTTAGCGTCTTTGTTTGGTTTCCCGGGAACTGTGTGCCGTTAGTAAGTCTAGACTAGGATGTGTGACCCTTTAGTGGCTTGTTTTCCCCTAGTTTCTAGCTAGCTCCCAGCTTTTGTTCTTGCGTTTTAGAGTTGTCTTAGGATGTTGGGACTGCTTGCATGTGTCCTTGCAGTTTCCCTTTTGTGTGAGGATGTCTCTTTTTTGGATTTTGTTTAGGCGGTCGTCTCCTATGGTGGAGATTCTGAATCCATCTCTTGAAGATCTTCTGGTGCCTTGCGTCGAAAGTCCAGGCGGCGTGTCTCGGTTTTTTTAAAGCCGACGGTTCTTGGTCCTTTGGTCCTGATATGTTTTTGTGGGTTCAGGTGGAGACCTCTTTGGGTTGTTTCATTTACTATGTTTGCTTCCCCTCTTCACGTTGCTCATGTTGCTGCCTCTAGCCTTAGGAGAGTGAGCTGGTAATTAGCTCTAGTTTTGTTCCTCTGATGTGTCTTGGTTTTGGGCTGGTTTCTCTAGGTTGTGACCCGTTACGAGTGGTGATTGGACGTGAGCAGTGTTTAGAGTGACAGTGTCATGTGAATAGGTTCACTGACGATCGGGCTTCATGGCAGTTCTGTCGGGATCTCTATAGCGATATTAGGCGATTCCTAGATATCGTTAGGAAGCTAGACTTAGATGGGTTTTCTTGGTCGGTAGCGCCTTTGGATTGCCAGTGTTCTCGTGGGTCTAGAGTTTTCCCTTAGGACTCTTGGGACTGCATGAGATTTGTAGTGGTACCTGGTTTTTTTGAGGAACCTCTCTTGTTGGCTCGGTTTTAGGCAATGTCTTCTCCTCAGGTGGAGAGTTTCCTGGGTCTGTTTTAGATTCAGGTTGAGTGAGCAATTTGCTTGCTTTTGAGCTTTGTGTCTTTTGCTTCTTGTTTGTTATAACCTGTTTTATTTCCTAGTTGCATTCTTTGTGAAATTATGAGATGTTTTGTTTCTTGCCATGTTTTGTGTGAGGATTGTAACACCCCAAGTTTCCACGGTACGCTTCACTTTGAATAATATAGTAGCATGTGATGTACGCAACTTCGAGTTCAAATACACACCAAAACCAATCAAACTAGCTGTTATGAATAGTAATACCCACTTTTTGAAATTTTATAAATTTTATCTTTCAAAATGGGCTTCATTTTTGGATTCGGAATATCGAAATTAGCTTAGGGTGAATTTTTGGTATTTTTCTGAAAACATTCAATTTTTGATGAATAGTGTAAATTACTAAATTTTAATTAAAAAAAACTTTTTTAATCGAAATAATTAATAGTGGTAAATTATGAATTTGAGTGGTTTTAAAGTATATTTAGAATATATTTTTACCATTTAATATAATGTTGGTCATTGGACGTAATTTCACATTTAAACCGGACATAAGCAAGTATCAATCTTTTGATAGTTATTATTTCTTAAAAACACGCTTTTTGTTTTGACAGCGGGAATTGATTTTAAATTAATTTCTGCCACTTCTGTGTTTTGAATTTGAAAAAATGGATTCCATATTTGGAATCAGGATTTCCAAATTGTGTAAATAATTAACTCTTATTTTTAGACATTTTGAATAATTACTTCGGTAAATATTTTATTTACCATGGTTAAAGGGTAAATCAGGTAAATAAGGGTAAAAATAATATTATAATAATATTAATTTACCCTAAAACATGTCCTAACCCTATTGGTTGATACATGTCCGACCATGAGCATCTTTGGGTCGATTTTGGGACCCCATGGATCCACTTGTAAGTGATAATGACACTTTATATTAATTAAGTTAAAGTAAATACAAAAATGACATAAGCATGTATCTTTTAGCAAAACAATTTTTACATAGGGTTATATATGTTATATAACCCTACAAAATGGTATTTTATTTATAATTTTTAGACATTGAATAATTAAATATATTTATGACACAATAATGATGCAGTATTTTCCTTATTAATGACAGAATCAAATAATTGGTATTATAAATGTTCAAATAAATATAATTTGAAAGTTTTGATGACATCCACAAATTTTATTTGTTAATGTGACATGTTAGGATTACTTAAATGAATTTGTTTCTAATTAATAAAGTTTTTAAGACTAACAAAAATCAATTATTGAATAGTGTCAAAATTGACATAAAAGAGTTTTTAAAACAAATATTATATTATCAATTGATATTTTATTCCTAAAAATCTAAGGTTAGGCCAAAGGACTTGTATTATGATAGGTGTATCATTAGTGGACCACTTGGGGGTCGCTTGGAAGTATATAGTAAGTTTATTAACTATATAATATAAAAATACAAAGAGACAAGGTAAATGTCAAACTATTTAACTAAGAGTTAAAACTAAAAGATAAGGTTATTATAGTGACCCAAACCTGTCTAAAACCTATTGGTTGAGTGGTTTTCAACCTATCCCCACCTTAACCTTTAAATAATCCACTTTAGAGCCATTATAAACTGAATATGAATTTATTATAAAATAATATTTCTAGCTTTTCCTAAGGTGCCCCTCACCCCTCTTATAAAAGGGAACCTCCCCTTCTCTCAAATTCATACCCTCAAAGACTTTTGGTTCGGCCAACCCCTGCCCAAATATTCTCTCAACTTCCCTCACTTCAACCTAGAGGCCTTATTTTGACCATAAAGTCAACCTAAGGATCCCTTTTGATCAAATCAAAAGGAAAAACCCAAAGAAGAGGTAATGTTTTCACCACCCTCTTTCAAGTTCTTTTCTTCTTCAACTTCTTCTTTCTTTGTTATTTCAATTATAAAATAATAACTCCAGTATCTTCTATATATTGTGATGTTATTATAAATATGGTACAACCATATTCAGTATTCTATCCATCCTTTGAATGACATGTCACCATACGTGCGTACGTACGACTTACCGTCTCCACGTCGTGGTGTAATTGTTATTCAATACATTATTATTTGTATGGGTATAATAATGATGTGTAATTCATGTAAATAATAAATATAACATGATAATTATTCTGTATATATGATACACCATCTAATTATATATTATTTTAATATCAAAGGAATGATATTGTCGCTCGTGCGTACGTACGGACTACCGTCTCCACGAACGCGATGAGATTCATTCCCCATCGTATCCATTCAAAACTAATTTTCATTTGATGATTAAAAATAATATTTAAGGATTTGATATCATTCTGGATATGAATAAGATAAAACCTATGGATAACAAACACGACTTATGTAACAAAACATATAAAAGAAAACGAGTAAGTGAACACCCAAAATGACGATAATACTAAAATATTATTAACAAAACAATATTAAAATATCATATATGATATCATATTTGTGTATATGATTCTTTTATAATTTAATAACAATGATTTAACTATTATACATGAGGTTAACCTACCCTCGACCAAGGAAAAGTACAAGGTAAGGGTTTATTTCACAATATCTTAATTATCCGAGGTTGTTTATACGTAAGTATCTACTGGGACGTATTTATTATCCATGTTCATGTTTTATGAAAGAGTTTTAAAAGGGATTCTTTTAAGGTAATTTTTTACTAAAACATCATTTCAAATGTTTTAAGTATTTATTCTTCTAAATCTTTCTCATTAATGTCCATGTCTTCAAAATGGTTTTTAGGGATTTATTTATATGGACTTGAATATTTTTAAAATGTTAATTCCTTTAAAAAGTTTCAAAGTGGTATGGTACACTTTGATTCAAAAATTTCTTTAAATGACTTATTTTCTAAATTGTGTGATTTTTAAATTTTTTCATGAAAAAGGGGTATTTCTCTCAAAGAGTTTTACAAATCATTTTCATCTATGTCAAAATCCTTTAGTGGATTTTAAACCTGTTTTGAAGTTGATTTATCATGATACAAATCTTCCATATTGTGTTGAAGGTTTTGTGATATGTTTGACGATGGATGTTTTATTTTTATACCATTCATGGTTTATGGAGAAAGTATTGACATTTTGTATGCTAGTTTTAATACAAATGTTTATGTTATGTTTAAACCTGTTCATATGAGGAATGCATTGGACTTAGTAAGTGACGGGTGGAGCCCTATATAGCTCCTCGATGCATCAGTAGGTCTCATGAGACAAACTAGTGTCTTGGAACAAGGCCTTGAAAAAATCTTATTTGTAGTCTTGGCACAAGGCCTTGACTATGTGGTTATGATAGTCTGACATTATGTATTTCATCATTATGAAAGTGGTTATTGATATTGCATGTGATTATTCGACTAGTAGAATATCCATGTGAATAAGTAAATGGAATTATTTCATTTTATCTTTACCATATTATGCTGAAGTTCAAGTTTAAAAAGCTTTTGTTTTAGTTATACATTACCTTAAATGTTTATGTTTATTTATGAAATTTTCTGCTATATTGTTATCCTTACTGAGAATCTGAGCTCAACCTTTTAAATGTTTTATTTTTCCCAGGATGTGAAGAAGTATTTTATGAGTGACCTGAAGGGATAATATGAGGGGATATGAAGACAAGATGTTGTTGTAGTTTTTTTTCACTTTATGTTGAAATGTAAACTTTATGAATATATCTAGTGTTTCCAAGGCTACTAAACTAATCGGTCTTTTGAGACTTGATCCTTTGTGATCATACCAATGTTATGTAATAATGCACCAACTCTGGGTAACTGGGGTCGGGGCGTTATAGTTGGTATCAGAGGAAGTTTAGTACAAACATTGGGAGCTATATTTAGATAAACTCTGATTAGATCACATAGACCTAAGATGGACTTTGAGGATTAGTATAGAATAACTTCATAGAATTTTGGTATTGTAGAGATTTTGTGAGTTTTCTGAGCAATAAATCCCTATCTGGATACGAGCAGGTAGAGGTGGCTTTGGCACAGATGTACCTAGGGGTAAAACCCGAAAACACCGCCTTGAGCTAGACTCGAACGAGAACTGGTGCACGACAACAGGCCTTGTTGCACTCTTGATTACGACACTCTCAGAAGATATGCTTAGGATAATTCTCGTTTTCTTTACAAACCACTATGAAGGGTTTATGAGTATATACCACCTCAAAGAATTTTTTTTTGTGATTATGGATTATATCCATAAATAGTTCAATTTATGTTAAGTGTTTTACAAGTATGAAATTATGTATTTTGATTCATAAGCTGATCTAGTTTATTCCATTGTTTAGAAATGGTGCCTAGTGGAAGGAATGGAAATCGTATCAATGCACGCACTCCATATAGGGATTTCCCTCCTAGTCGAGATAATTATAGTGGAGATGGTAATGCAACTGGTGCTGATCAGCTAATCACCATTTTGGGACAACTCACTCAGGTTATGAATAATAACCTTACCCATATGGAGTACCCCGATCCGCAGCGTGGAGGATCAATGTTAGATCGATTCATGAGGCAACAACCACCAACATTCAATGGGGGTAAAAATCCACTAGTAGCTGATCAATGGATAAGTTCCCTAAAGAAAATATTTTAGGCTTTGGGGAGTAGTGAAAGGGAAAAGGTTATCATGACAGTTTATCGCCTCACTGGAGATGCTGATCAATGGTGGTCATTAATTCAAAACACAAAGGACGATGAAGAAGTATCAAGTATGGAATGGAGGGAGTTTAAAGAGATTTTCTTAGAAAAGTACTTTCCTCATGACCATCGAGCAGATATGGAAAGACAATTTCTCAGTCTGAGGCAAAAGGAGGATGAGAATGTCGCAAAGTATGAAAATAACTTTATAAGGTTAGCGAGGCATGCTGTAGATTATATACGTAACTCGAGGAGTAAGATTGATCGTTTCTTTGATGGGTTAAAACCATTTCTCCATCGAGCATTAGTCTCACAATCCTTCTCGTCATACGAAGACATTGTCTCATGTGCTATAAAGACAGAAAATGAATTCTCTAAATCTTATGACAATAAAGTAAAGCAAGAGAATAAGAGAACGGTGGAACAAGAGACAGATAAAGGGAAAAAGGGAAAGAAGTATTTTCCATTATGTGATAATTGTGGGAAGAAACACCCCGGTACTTGCCTAAAAGGAATGAGAGTTTGTTACAAATGTGGAGAAAAAGGTCACCAGATTCGTGATTGCAAGGGAAAGAAAGAGGCTGTCAATGTTGAATGCTACAATTGTAGAGAAATGGGGAATTATACAAATGAATGCCCTAAGCGCCAAGGAAACTTACCTTAGAAAAGGCCAAGGGATCAAGGCCAATCTTATGTTGTTACTACAGTTGAAGTAGAATAATTAATGTATTTGTGTTTTTGGACTCAAGGATTATATTCTGGTTATAAGAATAATGTGATATATATAAGGATTGTACTACAGTACTTGTTGTTTTCATTAAGGTTTTAATATGACTAAGGTAATAATATTTTCAGTATGTGATAATAAGATAAACTTTACTTTGTCTGGGGAATCTGATGTGACAATTGATTTTGGAATTTAGATACCTTTTACAGAGAGTTTAGACAGAGGTACTTTGGATAACTATAAAGTTTGGAGTGGATTAAGTTGAACTTTGGATAGTATTGTTTAAGGTTAAAACAATTCTTATGATCAATTTTTGGAATATTATGATACTATAGTTTTATGAAAAGGAAAACATGCAGGTCGGGCGATAAATCGTCCCATTGGACAAAGCTGTAGGAATCGAACCTACAACCATAGTGCGACTGACCTTTATTACCTACCACTAGCCTACAGAAAGTCCCTAGTCATTACAAAGTATTTTTCTTCATTTTAATGGTATATGTTAATGTTTGGATCCTTATACGATTATGATAAATATAACATTTTTGAGTTCTATTATCTTTTGGAGTGAAAGATGAGTTTGTGGTAGAAATTAGTTGAAGGATGAAACTCTACTTGTCAAGTATATATATATATATATATATTTATCTTATTCTATGAAGAAACTAATTCTTAAAAATTAGATAAGGGATCTTAAAACCAAAAATGTGTTATCCTAATACCTTATGTTTTGTTGAACCAATAATATTTTAAATCATCATAGATTGATGGCTTTGAGACCCTCAATTCTACAATTATTTGTGATTGATGACCTCAATCACTCCCTATAAATATTTACGTTTTCTCTCCAATTATGTGTCTCTAATTTCCACCAATTTTCTCCAAATCGAGATCATAATTTGGTGGTGACCCTTGCATTTCTCTTTTCCTCTTATTAAGACTAAATTTTATTAACCCAATTTTCGATGTGGGTTTTCCCACAAAGATATTTTCTATTTTCAACCTTTTATTTTTGAAGAACAATTTCAAATTGAGAGGAAGAAATTTATTGGAGGGGAGAATGTAACACCCCAATCTTCCACGGTACGCTTCACTTTGAATAATACAGTAGCGTGTGATTTACGCAACTTCGAGTTCTAACACACACCACAACCAATCAAACTAGCCGTTATGAATAATAATACCCACTTTTTGAAATTTTATAAATTTTATGTTTAAAAATGGGCTTCATTTTTGGATTCTGAATATCAAAATTATCTTAGGGTGAATTTTTGGTATTTTTCTGAAAATATTCAATTTTTGATGAATAGTGAAAATTACTAAATTTTAATTAAAAACAACTTTTTTAATCGAAATAACTAATAGTGATAAATTATGAATTTGAGTGGTTTTAAAGTATATTTAGAATATATTTTTACCATTTAATACAATTTTGGTCATTGAACGTAATTTTACATTTAAACCGGACATAAGCAAGTGTCAATCTTTTGATGTTATTATTTCTTAAAAACACGCTTTTTGTTTTGACAGCGGGAATTGATTTTAAATTAATTTCTGCCACTTTTGTGTTTTGAATTTGAAAAAATGGATTCCATATTTGGAATCAGGATTTCCAAATTGTGTAAATAGGTAACTCTTATTTTTATACATTTTGAATAATTACTTTGGTAAATATTTTATTTACCATGGTTAAAGGGTAAATCCGGTAAATAAGGGTAAAAAATAATATTATAATAATATTAATTTACCCTAAAACATGTCCTAACCCTATTGGTTGATACATGTCTGACCATGAGCATCTTTGAGTCGATTTTGGGACCCCATGGATCCACTTGTAAGTGATAATGACACTTTATATTAATTAAGTTAAAGTAAATACAAAAATGACATAAGCATATATCTTTTAGCAAAACAATTTTTACACAGGGTTATATATGTTATATTTTTGACTATAAATATTAATTAGAAATATAAAAATATTTACTACATAATGGTATTTTATTTATAATTTTTAGACATTGAATAATTAAATATATTTATGACACAATAATGATGCAGTATTTTCCTTATTAATGAAAGAATCAAATAATTGGTATTATAAATGTTAAAATAAATATAATTTGAAAGTTTTGATGACATCAACGAATTTTATTTGTTAATATGACATGTTAGGATTACTTAAATTAATTTTGTTTGAATTAATAAAGTTGTTAATACTTTAACAAAAATCAATTATTGAATAGTGTCAAAATTGACATAAAAGAGATTTTAAAACAAATATTATATTATTAATTGATATTCTATTCCTAAAAATATAAAGTTCGGACAAAGGAATTATATCATGATAGGTGTATCATTAATGGACCACTTGGGGGTCTCTTGGAAGTATATAGTAAGTTTATTATCTATATAATATAAAAATACAAAGAGACAAGGTAAATGTCAAACTATTTAACTAAGAATTAAAACTAAAATATAAGGTTATTATAGTGACCCAAACCTATCTAAAACCTATTGGTTGAGTGAGTTTCAACCTATACACACCTTAACCTTTAAATAATCCACTTTGGATCCATTAGAAACCGAATATTCATTTATTATAAAATAATATTTCTAGCTTTTCCTAAGGTGCCCCTCACCCCTCTTATAAAAGGGCACTTCTCCTTATCTCAAATTCATACCCTCAATGCCTTTTGGTTTGACCAACAACTGCCCAAATATTCTCTCAACTTCCCTAAATTAAACCTATAGGCCTTAGTTTGATCAGAAAGCCAACCTAAGGAGCCCTTTTGATCAAATCAAAAGGAAGAACCCGAAGAAGAGGTAATGTTTTCACCACCCTCTTTCAAGTTCCTTTCTTCTTCAACTTCTTCTTTCTTTGTTATTTCCATTCTAAAATAATAACTCTAGTATCTTATATATACTATGATGTTATTATAAATAAGGTACAACCATATTCAGTATTCTATCCATCCTTTGAATGACATGTCACCGTACTTGCGTACGTACGACTTACCGTCTCCACGTCATGGTGTAATTGTTATTCAATACATTATTATTTTGATGGGTATAATAAAGATGTGTAATTCATGTAAATAATAAATATAACATGATAATTATTCTGTATATATGATACACCATCCAATTATATATTATTTTAATATCAAAGGAATGATATTGTCGCTCGTGCGTACGTACGGACTACCGTCTCCACGAACGCGATGAGATTCATTCCCCATCGTATCCATTCAAGAATAATTTTCATTTGATGATTAAAAATAATGTTTAAGGACTTGATATCATTCTGGATATGAATAAGATACAACCTATGGATAACAAACACGACTTATGTAACAAAACATATAAAAGAAAACGAGTAAGTGAACACCCAAAACGACGATAATACTAAAATATTATTAACGAAACAATATTAAAAGATCATATATGATATCATATTTATGTATATGATTCTTGTATAATTTAATAACAATGATTTAACTATTATACATGAGGTTAACCTACCCTCAACCAAGTGAAAGTACAAGGTAAGAGTTTATTTCACAATCTCTTCATTATCCGAGGTTGTTTATACGTAAGTATCTACTGGGACATATTTATTATCCATGTCCATGTTTTATGAAAGAGTTTTAAAAGGGATTATTTTAAGGGACTTTTTTACTAAAAAATCATTTCAAATGTTTTAAATAGTTATTCTTCTAAATCTTTCTCATTAATGTCCTTGTCTTCAAAATGGTTTTTAAGGATTTATTTATATGGACATGGATGTTTTTAAAATGTTAATTCCTTTAAAAAGTTTCAAAGTGGTATGGGACAATTTGATTCAAAAATGTCTTTAAATGAATTCTTTTCTAAATTGTGTGACTTTTAAATTTTTTCATGAAAAAGTGCTATTTCTCTCAAAGAGTTTTACAAACCATTTTCATCTATGTCAAAATCCTTTAGTGGATTTTAAACTTGTTTTGAAGTTGATTTACCATGATAAAAATATTTCATATTGTGTTTAAGGTTTTGTGATATGTTTGACTGTGGATGCGTTATTTTTATACCATTCATGGTTTATGGAGAAAGTATTGACATTTCGTATTCTAGTTTTAATATGAATGTTTATGTTATGTTTAAACCTATTCATATGAGGAATGCATTGGAATTAGTAAGTGACGGGTGGAGCCCGCTATAGCTCCTCAATGCATCAGTAGGTCTCATGAGACAAACTAGTGTCTTGGAACAAGGCCTTGAAAAAATCTTATTTGTAGTCTTGGCACAAGGCCTTGACTATGTGGTTATGATAGTCTGACATTATGCATTCCATCATTATAAAAGTGGTTATTGATATTGCATGTGATTATTCGAATAGTAGAATATCCATGTGAATAAGTAAATGAAATTATTTAATTTTATCTTTTCCATATTATGCTGAAGTTCAAGTTTAAAATGATTTTGTTTTAGTTATACATTATCTTAAATGTTTATGTTTATTTATGAAAGTTTCTGCTACATTGTTATCCTTACTGAGCATCTGAGCTCACCCCTTTCAATGTTTTATTTTTCCTAGGATGTGAAGAAGTATTTTATGAATGACCTGTAGGGATAGTATGAGGGGATATGAAGACAAGATGTTGTTGTAGTTTTTTTTCACTTTATGTTGAAATGTAAACTTTATAAATATATCTAGTATTTACAAGGCTACTAAACTAATCGGTATTTTGAGAATTGATCCTTTGTGATCATGACAATGTTATGTAATAATGCACCGACTCTGGGTAACTGGGTTTGGGGCGTTACAAGGATGGTACTGCTCTGTTTATTTGTGTTCTGCAGGCATAGGTGAGCTGATTTAGGGACCTGTTGGCATGTGATTTGCTGGTCCCATCTTCCTTGTTGGCATCATCTCAGAGTGCGACTCAGGTAAGTACATGTATGTGCTCTATTTATGTTTAGAGCCATTTTTATGAGCATGTTTAGTAGCTGTTTATAATATCATTCAACTTTGGGCGACATGTGTCACATTGATACATGGTTGGGGGGACTGTTTGGGTCATACCCCGTAGGTTGTTTTCCTTTAAGGATATTCTCAAGTTGATGATGTTAGGTGGTGTAGAATCATCATGTGGTTTAGATTTAATTTAAGTTGGAGAGTGGTGTTGTTGCATATTAAATTTTTTCATGCATTTTAATTTCCAAGGTGGAGAATTGTGATTTTTATTTTCACATCATTTTTATTTTGTTAATTAAAATGACCTTTTAATATGTAAAGTTTTTTTTTCGCTGGTTTTGTTACGCGGTTTTGTTTTGTTGGAACCGCTCTAACATCCTCCACCGTACACCTGTCCATGCCTACCTTACTTCATCCTCTCCCCCTCCATCATTTTTTTCAGGCATAAAGTTGAAGTCGAGGGAGAGCATCCATGCTGCGATGGAATGGGACTCTCTTAGTTTTGAGGTTCCAGGTTCAACACCTGGTTCTTTTTACGCCACGATCTGTCTCTAGTGGAACCGCTCAGGAGGTTGTGGAGCTCTAAAGATTAGAGGTGCTTGGTTTGATTCCGGGTAATCATCTTCTCTAGTTGGTCTATGGTCGACAATCCCCAGATCTTGCTCGCCCCAGGTTGAATAAAAAATAGGTGGCGCTGATCTTGAATTCTAGATATCTCGGGCCGACGTGCAAGGAGAAAGCTTCAGTGGAAAAAGGGGCTTTCGCAATACTCGTTTTCTATCTCTTGGCCGATATAGTGAGCCTAGCCTCACCAAAAGGGGGTCTACCAGAGATCTCATGGAGAGGGTTGAGATTGGCCTCACTCTCTTCTTCAATCGGTGCAAGGAGGCGATGAATTGGTGTTTTGACTCATAGATCCAGACGACATCCTCAACGGTGGATTGTTGATCCACAGTGGTGTTAGGCGTCGATTCATCCATGCCAGATCTGAAATAAAGGATCCTGGTTCTTGATATTCCTGCGTTGAAGTCTGTAGCAACTTGATGGCCTCCTGGATGAGGATGCAACAATGCTTCCCTTTGCGTGGTCGACGTTGGATGCTGCTCCTTGGCGTTGTCTTGATCTGTGCTTGAAGCCGGATCATGAGGGGTTTCTAGTTCTTGATCCTGGATAACAGCGGCTGGACAAGAGTGGATTTATGGGCATCTTGGACAACAAGAGTACATCAAGATGGATGTAGAGGTCTTGGACACCAAGAGTGCATCAGGATGGATGTAGAGATTATGGACAGCAAATGGCACATGGTGACGAATTTGGACAGCAGTGTTGATCATGCAGGATCAGACCTGCTGGACTCCACGATGATGTTTTCAGCACCCATTTACAAGCTTCTACATCGACAAAGGTTTGGCCGAACCCCGATAAGGGGTCTCGGTCCTGTTATAGTTTTTATTTGTTGATTTTTTATAAGCTTGTGCATGTTGTTTGTTTTTCCGTCACGTATTATTTCTATTTCATGTCCGGTTTAGCTTGTGAGTTGTGTCCTTTGTTTCATCTTGTAACTGTTTCCTTGCATAGTGAAAACCCGTGATGATCCTGCCCCGTGCACCTAGGCCTATGGCCGAAGCACGTAAATCCTCTGTGTCCCTTTTACTGCTTTCCGTTTCCGCATTTTATTCGACCTGTATACCTCTAAACACTTTCTTATAGTATTTTTTCAAGGATGTCTTGAATTTAAATGGTTTAATTGAAGCTATTTTGAGCCTTGTTTTGGATTGGTTTTTTGTTTCTGCTGTTGCCTTGTAATTTTAACTGCAATGCTTGACTGCTGTTGTAAATGCCACTGCCTATAAGTGTGTTGTTCACTAATGTCGAATTCATTTGAATATTTCATTTGATGTTCTAATTGAAATGCGGACTTTATGGTTTATCTTTATCAGTTTTCATGTTATAAACTGTTAATAAACATCATTTTTGCGTTTCGTATTTTAACAAACCAAAACACCCAAATAGATCTGGACTATTATGTGGAGATTGTCTCTCGCGTAGGGGCACTCCCCGAAACAATATATAATCAATTGAACCATATAACAATGCATTCATGAGATAGAAAACGACAAGTACAACGCCAAAGAGACAAAACCCAAATGGGGAATACAAATGCAAAAGACAAAATCACAAAGTGCAACATACTCCATGGATGTGAAGACACCTCCTAGCTATATGGTATACTTGAAATAACCCCACCAACATCCATCCTACCATGATCCATCGTTATCTACCACGTACTAGCTCCACCAACTTCACATCTACCACCGACAGTCATTTCATGCAATGTATGCACAAACACGACATGTGTGATCACGAAGCTTGTGTAAGGATGAGTATAAACATACACGTTAGGATGACTCGAAAAAACAAGGTAAAGATGGAACTATATGTTAGTTTACAACCAAAGACCAAGGGAGAATCTCAAGGAAACATATATTGTAACGAACCGACTTGAGTTACTCTCAGACCCGACACCCGACCCGTTCTGTCACATACTCGAAGGGCGTTCCCAATCCTCATGGGCTGACGACAAGCACCCGAGCATCAAACGACAACACAAAGGGAACAATTTCGCCCAACTTGAACAAACACATGGAATATATATACACGAAGCAGGAAGGGACAACGAAAGTCTAATAAATATATTCCACGACTATAAGAAAATAGCAGACACAAAACAACTGTAAAAGTAGTCAAATCTCCAAGTGACAAGTCCAACTACAAAGTACTGAAACCAAACAACTACTCCATGTGATAGCGTGGATGAACTTCCACCATCTCACCACCAGCTACCCAACTTAGCTAACACAAAATCTTATCACTTCACTGTGACACATTGTCTTTCCCTGCATTGGAAGACATACAAAGGTCTGCACACCACTAAAGGGGCACGTGGGGTGTGAGATAACAGGCTCAATGGGATCTCACCTAGGTGTTCTATAACAAGTCTTTATATAACAATTCTTATATGATCATTTCAATAAAACATGGAATAATAAATAGTAAAGTAGTTTTATAAAAAATATAGTAAACATTTCTCTTTTTCACAGTTCTAAAACCAAAGAAGATATATCAATTTCAAAGAACATTTTTCATATTATCTTTCACAAGCATAAACATGCATGTCAAGGATAAAACAATAAAACCAAGAAATACAAAACAAAAGAATCAGTATCACCACTAAGAATCACTATAGGTCAGGCAGACTACTCGTACCACAATCAATCAAGTGCACAATCTGGTTCTTAGAACACAGACCTAGGAAGTAGAGGAATACCCTATGAGTAAACCCCCTCTAACAATGTCAATATCAATCCCCTAGAACAACATGTCTTAGAAATAGATGAAACCCCCATTAGAAAACCTCCCAATAATCACAAAAATATGGACAATGACCTCAAGTTAAACCTTCCACCTGAGTACCCAAGGTAACTCGTGTGCTCATTTTAACAATTCATTCCAATGCATTGAAAACCATTTCAAAACCATTTCACAAATCCATTTAAATGATTTGAAAATACCCCTTTTCTTTTTATTTATCAACAACTAGGGAAAGCCCATTTTTATTTAAAAACTCTTTCCATCACACAAAAAATAATCATGCCAATTTCTTTTATAAATAAATTTATAAAATAGGAATAATAATATTCATCAACATAGGCTAGAGATGGAACCACCTACCTCGAAGCTCGGGTCGCACACGCCCATAATGGGATCCACCACCAATGAAAACTCAATGATGTCAACGAATGACCTAGAACCCAGTTCACACATCTCAGAATTGATCCAATTAAGAAAGAGGGTTGACGAAAAAGAGGATACACCACATACCTCAAGAGCGAATTTTTTTCTCACCACAACTAATAAAGGAACGACCTCGAGAATGAGATCGCACTACAAATCTGGAAGAAGACAAGGAAACACCATTTCAAACCAGCAAATATGATAATGCAACGTAAAGGAACTATCATGATCAATGGAAACAAAGAAGCAGAAACGTCACTAACCCGAAGAGACGCACCACAACCTCAACGAAGATCGAATGCCGAACAGATCAATAGGGAAGGAACAATTTCTCAAAAAATCACCAGAGAGGAACCCTCGGTTGAGAGAAAAGGAGAATTGGCATCCAAAATGGGAACTCAAATCCGTACAATGCCCTAAAAATCCCTACTCAAGAAATTACATGATGTATAATACCTTTACACATCGTGAAATCCATAATGTCCAAATATGCCAAAGAACCCATCACCTTAGATTAAAATTTGATCTTTAATTAACTCATGATGTGTAAAACCTCATCACATCGTGACCTTTCACAATATGAACCCTTATCATGACATACACACAACAAACATTACATGTCAGGTAATCTAGTTACACGACGTGAAAATATCCTACAACCTGTAGAAAATACAAAAATCAACATCTAAAACTCCATGCAAAAAAAGGAACTTATAGAGAGAGAGAGAGAAACTTACCCGATAAAGGTAACATGATGTTACAAACTCCCCACCATAAAGACTTTTCGTCCTCAGGAAGTCATGCAAAAGATTTAATCCCTAGAAAAAGATAAGGTCACTGATCCCTCACCAATGACTCGCGTTCCCAAGTCTCATGAGAATCTGATCTGTGTTGCCATAAAACTCTAACCAACAGAATGGAATTCCCACACAAGACTTTCTCTTGAGATCAGTGAAAGTCTTGCATGGGAAGTCGATTCTATTGGTCAGAGTTTTATGAAAATACGTATCATATTTTCATGAGACTTGGGAACACGATTCGTTGAGTTGGGAGCAATGGACTCATTTTTTCTAGGGGTTGAACCTTCCACATGACTTCTCTGGAATGGAAATTCTTTATGGTGGGGAGTTTTTAATATCCTCTTACCTTGATCGGGTAAGTTTTCCCTCTCTCCAAGTTCCCTTTTTAGTGTGAAGTTTTAGATGTTGATTTCTAGATTTTTTGCAGGCTGTAGGAGATTTTCACACTATTTAACTAGGTTACACAACATGTAATGGTTGCTGGGTGCATGTCGTGAGAAGGTTTCACACTGTGAAGGGTTACACGACGTGATGAGCTTTTACATGTCATGAGTTAATTAAAGATCAGATTTTAATATGAGGCGATGAGTTTTTTAGTGTATTTGGACATCATGGATTTCATGACATGTAAAGGTATTACACATCATGTAATTTCCAAAGCGGGGATTTTTAGGTTGTTGTACGGGTTTGAGTTCCCATTTTGGATACCAGTTCTCCTTTTATCTCAACCGATGGTTCCTATTCGGTGATTTTTGGAGACATTGTTCCTTCCCAATCGATCCATTCAATATTCGATCTTCATTGCAGTTGTAGTGTGTCTCTCCGGGCGAGTGACCTTTCCACTTCTTCATTTCCATTAATCATGGTAGCACATTTTCATTTCGTTATCGAATTCATTGGTATGAAATGGTGTTTATTCTTGTCTTCTTCCAAATCCGTAGTGCAATCTCATTTTGGAGGCCATTCCTTTATTGGTTGTGGTGCAGCGGTGTTTATTCTTGAGGTATGTGGTTTTCCTCTTTTTCGTCAACCCTCTTTCTCAATTGTATCAATTCTGAGATGTGTGGATTGGGTTCTAGGGACTTCATTGATGTAATTGAGTTTTAATTTTTGGTGGATCCCGTTGCGGGAGTGTGTGACCCAAGCTTCGAGGTAGGTGGTTCTGTCTCTAGCCTATGTTGATGAACCTTATTATTCCTCTTTTATAAACTGATTTATAAAAGAAATTAGTGTGATTGTTTTGTGTGTGTTGGAAAGAGTTTTTAAAGAAAAATGGGTTTTCCCTGGTTGTTGATAAATGGAAATAAAAGGGGTATTTTCAATGCATTGAAATGGATTTGTGAAATGCTTTTCAAAGCATTAAAATTAATTGTGAAAACAATCACATGAGTTACCTTGAGTACTTAGGTGGAAGGTTTAACATGATACCATCATCCATATTTTTGTGATTGTCTAGAAGTTTTCTCATGGGGATTTTCACTATTTCCTAGGCCTATTGTTCTAGGGGACTGATATTGATATTGTTATGCGGTTTAACCATGGGGTATTCCTATACTTCCTAAGTTTGTGTTCTAGGAACCAAATTATGCACTTGATTGATTATGGTACGAGTAGTCTTCTAGCCTGACCTATAGTGATCTTTGGTGCTGATACCTGTGCTTTTATTTTGTGTTGCTTTGATTTGTTGTTTTAGCCTTGATATGCATGTTTATTCTTGTGAAAGATGATATGGAAAATGTTCTTTGAAATTAATATATCTTATTTTGTTTTAGAACTGTAAAAAAGGGAAATGTTTACCATGTTTTCTATAAAACTGCTTTACTTCTTATCATGTCATGTTTTTATTGAAATGAGCATATGGGAATTTTTATACAGAGACTTATTATAGAACACCTGGGTGGGATCCTATTGAGCATGTTAGCTCACACCCTGCGCACCCCTTTGGTGGTGTGTAGACCTATGTATGTCTTCCAATATAGGGAAAGACAAAGTGCCACAATGAGGCAGTGAGGTTTTATGCCAGCTGAGTTGGGTAGCTGGTGGTGAGATGGTGGGAGTTCATCCACACTATCACATGGAGAAGTTTTTTGGTTTTGGTCCTTTGCAGTTGGAGTTGTTTCTTGGATATTTTGGCTACTTTTACGGTTGTTTTGTTTTTTCTATTTTCTTATAGTTATGACATATATTTATTAGACTTCCATTTTTCCTTACTTCTCTGTGTATATATATGCCATGTTCTTGTTCATGTTGGATGAAATTGTTCCATTTGTGTTGTTGTTCGATGGTCGGGTGCTTGTCGCCAGCCCGTGAGGATCAGGAATGCCCTTCAAGTATGTGATTAAACGGGTCGAGTGCCAGGTTTGAGGGTAACTCAGGTTGGTTCATTACAAAATGGTATCATAGGAGGTCTGTCCCCAAGATTCCTTATCTTGATACATCAGTTAGACTAAATATAGTATTGTCAGGACTTGAGAGGTATGTTGCAATGAGTGCCTAGCCAACTCTTATCATTATGAGACTCAAGTTTCCATGGGATGTTGGGATATGTGTCTCCAGTGCTCGGTTTAATTTTAAATATCAGTTTTTTATTACGGGTTTTCTGGTTTGAACTGATATTTACACTATTTTTTGATCATTCCTTCAATTTTGGTGTGCAACAATATGCCTATGAGTCATCTTCCACAAGTTCCTCAGGAGGGTTCAACTGATTCTCCTCAAGGGAATCCTCCAATAGATCATAATCCCATCAAGGATATAATACAAGTAGTTCGTACTATTTATCATAATGCACCATGAGTTCAGAATGCAATTGTTGAGGTACAATGAGGATTTAGAGGAGAGAGAGATCGATCATGATAATTCTTGCATGAGAAGTCATCATACTTTAAAGGAAGGAATGAACCTAAAGAGGAGGAGGACTAACTAGATAATATCGATCAAATATTTGACTTCCTGGAGACACCTGAGAATATCAAGGTAAAGTGTTCAGGGTTCAGGCTTAAGGGTTCTGGTAAGCGATGGTAGGATTCCATACTTCAGACAGACAGACACGTGGACTTGGATTGGAAGGGTTTCAAAACCCTGTTCTTCCAGTAGTTTTTTACAGAGTCGCTAATGATATAAAAATCTTTGGAGTTTCTCTCTTTGAAATAGGGAGAGTGTTCGGTGTCTTCATACACCAACTAGTTTATTGATCTTGTCTATTTTTCTTCGGACGTGGAAAGGAATGACTAGTCGAAGGCTCAAAAGTACCTGTAGGGTTTGCGACCGGATATCAGATCGTAGGTATTTTTATTAAAACTTTTTACCTATATAGAGATGGTAGACATAGCTATGATGAAAAAGATGAATATGGAAGACAAGGTTGGATTTTACACATCTTCTATTCCATCCAATGGAAGCTTCAGTGGTGTGCATGGGAATAAGAGGAAGTGATAAGATTATCGTAGAAGTGGTGGAGGTGGGTCTCAAAAATGAACCTCATCTGCACCGTATGCTATATCTAGAAATGTGACTTTGACTTTCTATCAGTGTGGAAAGTTTAGACACACAATACATTCTTATTTTATGCTCGTAAAGACGTGAAACAACTATGGACGCGTTGGTCACTTATAGTGCTTCTGTTAGGCTGTGAATATGCCTCATTATGATTAGGGTTTGTTAGATCCAAATCCTACTGTAGGGAAATCATATGCTTCAAGGACTAAAGGGATCTAGCCACATGCATCAGGAGTGAAGAAATTTCACATAGTATATGAGTCTTTAGTGGAGGTCAATACAGGTCCAACAATAGTGAGAGGTAATATCTTTATTGTATCTTCCATAAAAATTTCTTTATTTGATACCGGTGTCCCCTACTCATTTGTATCCGCATGTTTTGTTGATATTATTAAACTTTCAATGGAACTTATACCCTTTTTAATGGATTTGGTGATGCCTATTGGTAAGAGGAAAGATCAGGGGTTTTAGTGTCCTTGTTCATTGACAATAGCTGATACAAAGTTGGTCTAGGATTTTATCATTATTAATCTAGATCTATTTGATGTCATTATCAGTATGGATTGAATTGTCTCTTATTGAGATGTGGTTGATTTTAATCATCGATATGTTTTGTTTCTTGCTGTTGATGGGAGTTCTCATGTGTTTCGGGGGGAGTGGGACCTGAGGTCTGGTCGTGTAGGACCTTCCCACCCAGAGATCATGAGTTTTTTTGTTTACTATTATAATTGATCCTGACGATGTTTCTTCTATTGTTGATGTTCTCGTTGTTATTAAGAACTTTTATGACGTTTTCCTGGATGAATTATTTGATCTTCCTTTAGAGAGAGAGGTATAGTTTATGATTGACCCGGTTCCTAGTACACAGTCAATATCGATACCTTCTTATTGTATGGAACCATCAGAGCTGAAAGAGATCAAGATTCAGTTATATGACCTATTGGAAAAAGGTTTCATTCTACCTAGTGTTTCACCTTGGTCATCCCCTGTGCTCTTTTCCAAGAAGACAAATGGTTCACTTTGGTTGTGTGTGGACTATCAGAAGTTGAACCGGGTAACAGTGAAGAACAAGTACCCTTTTCCTTGTGTGGATGAATTTTTTTGATCAGTTAAAGGGGGAAAAGTGGTTTTCAAAGATTGATCTTCGGTTGGGTTATCATCAGCTAAGAGTTATGAAGTCTGATATACCGAAGACAACTTTCAAGATCAGGTATGCACATTATGAATATCTTGTGATTCCTTTTGGTTTGACTAACACTTTATGTATTTTATGAATCAGATATTCCATCAATATCTTGACACTTTTATGGTAGTGTATGTGGATGATATTTTGGTTTATTCTAAATCTGAGTGTTAGCACAAGCACCATCTGAGTTTGGTTCTGGAAATTCTGAGAAGTCACCATTTGTATGTAAAGATTTAAAAATGTAGTCTTTGGATTCAAGAAGTGAAGTTCTTAGGGCACAATATTTATAAACATGGATTATTAGTTGCACCTGAGAAAGTGAAGACTGTATGGTCCTGGAAGGAACCACAAAATATCTTTGATATATAGAGATTCCTTGGTCTTTCTAGATACTACCAATGATTTATTAAGGATTTCTCTAAGCTAGCATCACATTTGACTGCTCTTACCAGGAGATAGGTGAAATTCACATGGGATGCGAAGTGTCAGTCTTCTTTTGATGAACTGAAATGACTTCTGACATCAGATCCTATTCTGATATTACCTGAGCCCGGTAAGGGGTACATGGTGTTTTGTGATGCTTTTGTTGCTAGTTTAGGATGCGTGCTTATGCAGGATAACCATGTGGTAGCTTACGACTCTCGACAAATTCAACCGTATGAGAAGAATTAACTCACTCATTATTTAAAGATTGCTATAGTTATGAATGTGTTTAAATATTTGTGGCGCTATCTTTTTAGGTAAAGGTTCATAGTTTTTTATAATTATAAGAGTTTTAGTTATATCTTTTCTCATAAATACTTGAATCTTAGACAGAGATGATGAGTAGAATACCTTTAGACATTTTACTTTGATATCGCCTGCACCCTGGGGAAGGGGAATGTCATTACAGACAATCTTAATAGTAAAGTACCATTACAAACTATTCTGGAATCAAAGGAGGAGTGGAACCTTATAGGGATTTTCTCTCAGTTTCTCTTGGCTTCTTAGGAGGATTTTCAAGTATGATTCTAAACAGTGTTTAGTTATCATCATCTCTCCTGGAGTTTATTTTGCAGAGTCAACAGTAGGATGATGAGTTCAGTGAAATTTGAGAAATCCTATATGGTGGGGGGACTGTTTTTGGTTGGTCTCTCTCTTCAGATGGTATTCTCCACTTTGGAAAGCAGTTTTTCATCCTAACATCTGTAAGGATTTTATTTTTGTTTAATTTTCACAACTCTTCATGGGTCGTTCATCCAGGAACTATGAAGATGTATTATGACATGAAACGATGATTTTGGTGGTTGGGTATAAAATGTGAAATTGTGGATTATGTGTCCCACTATTACACCTATCAATGGATAAAGTTAGATAACTTGAAACTCTATGGTTTTCTTCAGCCTCTTCCGATGATGGTTTGGAAATGGGATGAGGTATCCATGGATTTTTTTTGGATTTTCGTGGACTCCTCGAGGAAGGAATTCTATATGGGTAGTTATTGATCGGTTGAAAAAGTCTTTTAATTTCATTTTAATAAAGGATACCACTAAGTTTGAAGATATGGGTAATCTATTTATACATGAGATTATGATGTTACATGGGAGTCCTTCTACCATTATTTCATATAGGGATCCTAGGTTTACCTCAAGGTTCTGGATGAGTCTCCAAGAGGTGATGAGAACTTAGGCCAATTAGAGCACAACTTACCATCCATATACATATGGTCAGATGGAGCGAGTGATTTAGATCCTAGAGGATATGATTTGTACTTATTTCTTGGGTTTCGTTGGATCATGGGATAGAAATCTGGGACTAGTTGAGTTTTTTTACAATAATAGTTATCAGTCATTGATAAGAATGGATCCCTTTGAGGTGTTGTATGGTTTCCTGTGCAGATGAAATATTTGTCGGGATGAGTTGGACGAAGTATCTTTAGTTGGACCATGCTTGGTTCAGGAGATTCCAACAAAGATCCAGGATGTACATCAATGTATGGTTATAACCTAGAGTTGATAGAAATCGTATACTGATCGGCGATGTTGTCCTTTGGAGTTTTCCATTGGTGACCAAGTTTTTTGCAAAGTTTCTCCTCAATTGGGTCACTATTAGCTTGGAAAATAGGGGAAGTTGGCTCTGAGATATGTTTGACCATTTGAGGTCACTGAGCGACTTGGTCAAGTTTCTTATCAGTTAGCATCACCGGTTCATTTGATAGTTATTCATGATATTTCCACATATCTTAGCTCATGAAGTATCATCATGACCCCACTCATGTTCTGAGTTGGGAAGAAATTGAGTTGGAGAAAAATGTTTCTATTTTTGAGAAACTAGTTGAGATCATTGAATCTAAAGTGAAATTATTGCATGGGAAGTCGATTATGTTGGTCAGAGTTTTATGGAAACACGTATTAGATTCTCACGAGACTTGGGAACGTGAGTTGTTGATGAGGGATCAATAACCTCATATTTTTCTAGGGATTACATCTTCCACATGACTTCCTGGGGACAAAAATTCTTTATGCTGGGGAGTTTATAACATCTTGGTACCTTGATCAGGTTAGTTTTTACCTCTCTCCAAGTTCCCTTTTTGGTGTGGAGTTTTAGATGTTAATTTCTAGATTTTCTACAGGGTCTGGGATATTTTCATGTTGTGCAACTAGGTTACACGACATGTAATGGTTTCTGGTTGCATGTCGTGAGAAGGGTTCACACTATGAAAGGTTATATGATGTGACGAGCTTTTACGCATCATGATTTAATTAAATATCAGATTTTAATATGAGGTGATAGTTTTTCGGTGTATTTGGTTATCATGGATTTCATGGTGTGTAAAGGTATTACATGTCATGTAATTTCCTAAGTAGGTATTTTTAGGGCATCGTACAAATTTGAGTTCCCATTTTGGATATTATTTCTTCTTTTCTCTCGATAGAGGGTTCCTCTCCAATGATTTTTGGAGACACCATTCCTTCCTGATCAATCCATTCGACATTTGATCTTTTTTGTGGCTGTAGTGTATCTCTCCGGGTCAATGACCATTATGCTTCTTTATTTACATTGATCATAGAAGTTCCTTTGCATTGTGTTATCATATTTGTTGGTATAAAATGGGATTTATTCTTGTCTTCTTCTATATCTGTAGTGTGATATTGTTCTGGAGGCCGTTCCTTTGTTAGTTGTGGTGCGATTAGTGTTATTTCTTGAGGTATGTGGTGTTTCCTCTTTTTCATTGACCCTATTTCTCAATTTGATCAATTCTAAGATGTGTGGATTGGGTTCTAGTACCTTCTTTGATGTTATTGAGTTTTTGTTGTTGGTGGATCCCATTGTGGGGGTGTGCGACCCGAGATTTAAGGTAGGTGGTTCCATCTCCGGCCTATGTTGATGAACCTTATTATTCCTATTTTATAAACTGATTTATAAAAGGAATTGGCATGATTGTTTTGTGTGTGTTGGAAAGAGTTTTTAAAGAAAAATGGGGTTTCCCTGGTTTTTGATAAATGGAAAGAAAATGGGTATTTCCAAATCATTAAAATGGATTTGTGAAATGTTTTTAAAATAATTAGAATGAATTGTGAAAACGAGCACATGGGTTACCTTGGGAACTTAGGTGGAAGGTTTATCTTGAGGCTATCATCCATATTTTTGTGATTATTGGGAGGTTTTATCAAGGGGATTTCCTTTGTTTCCTAGGACCGTTGTTTTAGGGGACTAATATTGATATTTTTAGGGGGGGGGGGTTTACTCATGGGGTATTTCTATGCTTCTCAGGCATGTGTTCTAGGAACCAAATTGTGCACTTGATTGATTATGGTACAAGTAGTCTGCTAATCTGACCTATAGTGATCGTTGGTCCTGATACCTGTGTTTCTATTTTATGTTGTTTGGATTTATTGTTTTAGCCTTGATATGCATGTTTATTCTTGTTAAAGATGATATGGAAAATGTTCTTTGAAATTGATATACTTGATTTTGTTTTAGAGATGTGAAAAAAGGAAATGTTTAACATGTTTTCTATAAAATTGTTTTATTGCTTATCATGCCATGTTTTATTGAAATGATCATACAATAATTGATATATAGAGATTTGTTATGGAACACCTAGGTGGGATCCTATTGATCCTGTTAGCTCACACCCTACGCACCCCTTCAGTAGTGTTCATACCTATGTTTGTCTTCCAATGTAGGGAAAAGAAAGAAATCACAGTGAGGTAGTGAGGTTTCATGTCAATTGAGTTGGGTAGCTGGTGGTGAGATAGTGGGAGTTCATCCACACTATCACATGGAGTAACTGTTTGGTTTCAGTCCTTTATAGTTGGACTTATCTATTGGATATTTTGGATACTTTTATAGTTGTTTTTTTTTCACCATTTTCTTACAGTTATGAAATATATTTATTAGACTTACACTATTCCTTACTGCTCTATGTATATATATGCCATGTGTTTGTTCAAGTTAGGAGAAATCATTCCCTTTATGTTGTTTCTTGATGCAAAGGTTCTTGTCACTAACCCATGGGGATGGGGAACACCCTTCAGGTATGTGACATAACAGGCTGGGTGCTAGGTTTGAGGGTAACTTGGGTTGGTTCATTAAAAAATGGTATCATAGGAGGTTTGTTCCCAATAGTCCTTTTATTGAGACATCTATTAGTCTAGATATCATATTTTCAGGACTTGAATGGTGTGTTGCGACAAATTCCTCACCAACTATTATCATGATGAGACTCAAGTTGCCATGGGATGTTAGGATATGTGTCTCTAGTGCTGGGTTTCATTTTAAATCTCAGTTTCTGCTTATGGTTTTTCTGGTTTGAACTAATATTTACTATGTTGTCTGATCATTCCTTCTGTTTCAGTGTGTAACAGTATGCTTCCAAGACATCTTCCATGATTTCCTCGAGAGGGTGAAACTAGTTCTCCTCAAGGGAATTCGCCAATAAATCATAATCTCATCAAGTCTATAATACTAGAAGTTCAAGATGTTGATCAGAACATACCATGAGTTTAGAATGCAATTATTGAGGTACAATCGAAAGTTGGAGGAGGGAGAGATCGATTTCAGGAATTCTTGCATGAGAAACCACCATCCTTTAAAGGAATTAATGAACCTAAATAGGTGGAGGACTGCCCGGATAAGATCGATCAAATATTCAACTTCCTGGAGAAACCTTAAAATATCAAGGTAAAGTGTATAGAGTTCAGTCTTGAGGGTTTCAATAAACTATGGTGGGATTACATTGTCTAGACTGATAGAAATGCAGACTTGGATTGGAAGGGTTTCAAAACACTGTTCTTCCAGCAGTTTTGTCGAGAGTCACTAATATTGGAAAAATCTCTAGAGTTCCTCTCTTTGCAGTAGAGAGAGCGTTCGATGTTGGTGTATACCAACCAGTTTGCTAAGCTTGTCCTTTTTTGCTTTGGACTTGTTAAGGAATGACCAGTTGAAGACTCAAAAGTACCCGTAGGGTTTGAGACTGGATATCAGATCGTAGGTATTTATGTTAAAAATTTCTACCTATGCGGAGATGGTAGATAGAACTATGATGATAGAGATGAATATGGAAGTCAAAGTTATATTTTCCACCTCTTATCTTCCATCCAGTGGTAGTTTTAGTGGCATGCATGGGAAGAAGAGGAAGTTTCAAGATCATCACAAAAGTAGTAGAGGTGAGTCTCAACAATGATCCTCCTCTGCACCATATGCTACAGATAAAAATGTTCCTCTAAATTGCTATTTGTGTGGCAAGATCTGACACAAAATACGTTCTTTTCCTATGCTCGTGAAGATGTGAAACAACTGTGGATGTATTGTTCACTTATAGGGATTCTGTCAGGCTATGACTATGACTTGTTATAATCATGGTTTTTCAGCTCTAATGGCTATTGTGGGGTAGTCATATGCTTTAAGGACTAAAGGGATCCAGCCACATGCCTTGGGAGTAAAGCAATTTCATGCAGTAGATGAGTTTCCAGTGGAGGTCGATGCAGGTCCAACAACAGTGAGAGGTACTATCTTTATTTCATCTTCTATAGCAATTGCTTTATTTGATACTAGTGCCTCCCACTCGTTTATATCTACACGTTTTTTTGATATTCTTAAACTTCTAATGGAACTTATGTCTTTTATAATGGAGTTAGCATCACCTCTTAGTAAGAGGAAAGAATAGGAGTTTCAGTGTCCTTGTTTGTTAACAATAGATGATACAGTGTTGGTCTGGGATTTTATCATTTTTGATCTGGATCTATTTGATGTAATCATCAGTATGGATTGGATTGTCACTCATCAAGATGAGGTTGATTGTTATCATCTTCATGTTTATTTTCTTATTGCTGATGGGAGCTCTCATGTGTTTTAGGGTGAGTGGGACCTGAGGTCTGGTCATATAGGACCTTCTTGTCTAGAGCTCAGGATTTTGTTGTCTGATGTTGTGATTAAGCCTGATGTCATTTTTTCTGTTATTGATCTTCTCATTGTTGTTCAAGAATTTTATGATGTTTTCCTAGACATGTTATCCAGTCTTCCTCTAGAGAGAGAGGTAGAGTTTATGATTGACTTGGTGCCAGGTATATAGCCGATATCGATATCTTCATATCGTATGACACTAATGGAGTTGAAAGAGCTTAAGATTTAGTTAGATAACCTATTGGAAAAGGGTTTCATTTTCCCTAGTGTTTCACCTTGGGAAGCCCCTATGCTCTTTTCCAATAAGTTAGATAGTTCAATTCGGTTGTGTGTGGACTATTGGAAGTTGAACCGGGTAACAATTAAGAACAAGTATCATTTTTCTTGTGTGGATGATTTTATTTATCAGTTAAAGGGGGGAAAGTGGTTTCCAAGATTGATATTTGGTTGGGATATCATCATCTTAGAGTTTAGAAGTCTGATATATCGAAGACAACTTTTAGGATCATGTATGACCATTATGAATATCTTGTGATGCCTTTTGGTCCAACTAACACTCCTGTAGTTTTTATGACTTTGATGAATTAGATATTCCATCAATATATTTACACTTTTGTGGTAGTTTTTATGGATGATATTCTGGTTTATTTGAAATATGAGCATGAACACGAGAACCATCTGAGTTTAGTTTTGTAAATTCAGAGAAGTCACTATTTGTATGGAAAGTTTTCGAAATGCAGTTTCCGGATTCAAGAAGTGAAGTTCTTAGGGCATAATATTTCTGAACATGACTTATCCATTGATCCTAAAGAGGTGAAGGTTTTTTAGTCTTATAAGGAACCATATAATGTCTATGAGATACGAAGACTCCTTGGTCTTGCTGGATACTTCCGACAGTTTATTAAGGATTTATCTAAGTTGGCATCACCTTTGACTACTCTTATTAGGAAAGCGGTGAAATTCAAATGGAAAGTGAAGTGTCATTCTTCTTTCGATGAACTGAATTCACATGAGAAGGATTTATGTAAGGTTATTTTGTAATGTTTCTAGTGCTGGGTTGGGATGCGTGATTATACAAGATGACCATGTGGTAGCTTACAACTCTCTTCAACTTTGGCCTCATGAGAAGAATTACTCCACTCATGAATTAGAGCTTGTTGTAGTTATGCACATGATTAAATGTTGACATCACTATCTTTTTTGATCATAAGAGTTTGAGTTATATTTTTTCTCATAAATACTCAAATCTTAGGCAAAGATGATGGGTAGAATACCTTTAAACATTTGACTTTGATATTGCCTATACCCTAGGGAAGTGGAATGTCATTGCAGATAATCTTAGTAGGAAAGTATAATTGCAAGCTGTTCTGGAATCGAAGGAGGAGTGGAACCTTATGGGGATTTTCACTCAGTTTCACCTGGATGCTCAGGAGGATGTTTCAGGTATAGTTCTAACTAGTGTTCAATTATCATCATCTCTCCTGAATTCTATTTTTTAGAGTCAGCAGTAGGATGATGAGTTTAGTGAAATTTGAGAAAGCCTATATGGCAGGGATACTGTTTCTGGTTGGTCTCTCTCTTCAAATGGTATGCTCTAATTTGGGAAGTGAGTTGTCGTCCTAACATCTATGAAGAGTTTAGTCATGTTTAATTATCATATCTCTTCATGTTATATTCATCCAAGCACTACAGAGATGTATTATGACATGAAATAATGATTCTGATGGCTGGGTATGAAGCAAGACATTGTGGATTATGTGTCCCACTGTTACACTTACCAACAAATAAAGGCATAGCACTTGAAACCCTATCATTTTCTTTAGCCTCTTTAAGTGCCAATTTGGAAATGGGATGAGGTATATATGGATTTTTTTATTGGATTACCATTGAATCCCTAAGGAAGGAATGATATTTGTGTAGTTATTGATCGGTTAACAAAGTCTGCTAATTTCATTATAATCAAGGATACCACTAAGGTTGAAGATCTGGGTAAGTTATATGTGTAGGATATTGTGAGGTTACATGGAATTCTTTTTTCCATTATTTTGGATAGGGATCCCGGGTTTACCTCAAGGTTCTGGAGGAGTCTCCAAGAGGTGATGGGAACTTAGGTAAAGTTGAGCACAACTTACCATCCATAGACAAACGGTCAGATGAAGCGAGTGATTCAGAACTTGGAGGATATGATTCGTGTCTGTGTCTTGGATTTAAGTGGATCATGGGATAGTCATCTGTGACTAGTTGAGTTTTTTTTACAATAATAGTTATCAATCAACGATTAGAATTGCTCCCTTTGAGGCGTTGTATGGTTTTCCGTGTAGATAACCTCTTTATTAGGATAAGGTGGGGGAAATATCTTTAGTTGGACCAAGTTTGGTTTCAGAGATATTAGTGAAGATTCAGGATTTACATCGATTTTTGGTTACATCCTAGAGTCGATAGAAATTGTATGAGGATCGACGACATCGTCCTTTGGAGTTTTCAGTTGGTGACTGAGTTTTCTTGAAAGTTTCTCCTCGATTGGGTCACTATTGGCTTGGAAAATAGGGAAAGTTGTCCCCAAGATATGTTGGACCATTTGAGGTCACTGATCATCTTGGGCAGTCTTCTTATCGGTTAGCATTGTTGGTTCATTTGATAGGTATTCATGATGTTTTCCACATATCTCAGCATAGGAAGTATCATCCTGATTCCGCTCATGTTCTGAGTTGGGAAGAAATTGAGTTAGAGCCATATGTTTTTGTTTTGGAGAAACCAATTGAGATCATTGACTCTCAAGTGAAAGTATTCCATGGGAATTTAATTACATTGGTTGGAGTTTTATGGCCACATAGATAAGATTCTCATGATACTTGGGAACACGAGTCGTTGATGAGGGAGTAGTGGCCTCATCTTTTTCCAGGGGTTACATATTCCATGTGACTTCTTGGGGACATGAAGTCTTTATAGTGGGGAGTTTGTAACATCTCATTACCTTGATCGGGTATGTTTTTCCCTCTCTCTAAGTCCCCTTTTGGTGTGTAGTTTTAGATATTGATTTCTGGATTTTCTATAGGCCTCAAGAGATTTTCATGCCATGTATCTAGGTTACACGAAGTGTAATGGTTGCTAGGTTCATGCCGTGAGAAGGGTTTATGCTATGAAAGGTTTCATGATGTGATGGGATTTTACACATCATGATTTAATTAAAGATCATATTTTAATATGAGGCGATGGGTTTTTCAGCATATTTGGACATCATGGATTTCACGATGTGTAAAGGTTTTGCACGTCGTTTAATTTCCTAAGAAGAAATTTTTAGGGCGAAATACGGGTTTGAGTGCCCATTTTGGCTTATA
The DNA here is from genome assembly GCA_963277665.1 of Viscum album. Classification (NCBI taxonomy): domain Eukaryota; kingdom Viridiplantae; phylum Streptophyta; class Magnoliopsida; order Santalales; family Viscaceae; genus Viscum; species Viscum album. The sequence goes on along the minus strand of OY728159.1, from coordinate 828,655,359 downwards.
GTTCTCCTTTTCTATCAACCAAGGGTTCATCTCTGGTGATTTTTGGAGACACCATTCCTTACCAATTGACCTGTTTGACATTTGATCTTTGTTACAGTTGTAGTAAATCTCTATAGGTGAGTGAAATTTCTACTTCTTCATTACCATTGATTGCAATAGCACCTTTGCATTGTGTTATCAGATTCGTTGGTCTGAAATGGTGTTTATTCTTATCTTCTTCCAGATCCATAGTGCGATATCATTCCAGAGGCTATTCCTTTATTAGTTGTGGTGTGATGGGTGTTCGTTCTTGAGGTATGTGGTGTTTCCTATCTTCCACTAACCCTCTTTCTAAATTAGATCAATTCTGAGATGTGTAGACTGGGTTCTAGGGCCTTCGTTGACATCATTGTGTTTTCTTTATTGGTGGATCTCGTTACGGGCATGTGTGACCCAAGCTTTGAGGTAGGTGGTTTCCTCTCTATCCCATATTGATGAACCTTATTGTTCCAATTTTATAAACTAATTTATAAAATTAATTTGCATAATTTTTTTTGTGTGTGATGGAAATATTTTTTAAAGAAAAATGGGTTTTCCCTGGTTATTGATAATTAGAAATAAAAGGGGTATTTTCAAATAATTGAAATGGATCTATGAAATGGTTTTGAAATGATTTTAAAATCATTAGAATGAATTGTGAAAACGAACACACGAGTTACCTTGGGTAATTAGGTGGAAGGTTTAGCTTGAGGCCATCGTCCATATTTTTATGATTATCAGGAGGTTTGATTATGGGGATTTCCTCTATTTCCTAGGACCATTGTTCTAGGGGACTAATATTGACATTGTTAGGGGGTTTACTCATGGGGAATTCCTCTACTTCCTAGGCCCATGTTCTAGGAACCAGATTGTGCAATTGATTGATTGTGGTACGAGTAGTCTGCTAGTTTGACCTATAACGATTCTTAGTGTTGATACCTGTGATTCTGTGTTGTGTTGCTTGGATTTGTTGTTTTAGCCTTGATATACATGTTTATTCTTGTGAAATATAATATGTAAAATATTATTTGAAATTTATATACCTAATTTTGTTTTAGAACTATGAAAAAGGGAAATGTTTACCATGTTTTCTATAAAATCTATTTACTGCATATCATGCCATGTTTTATTGAAATGAGAATACATGAATTGTTATATAGATACTTGTTATGAAACACCCAAGTGAGATCCTATTGAGTATATTAGATCACACCCTAAACACCCCTTCAGTAGTGTGCGGACCTATATATGTCTTCTAATGCAAGGAAAGGCAAGGAACCATAGTGAGGTAGAGAGGTTTCGTGTCAGCTGAGTTAGGTAGCTGGTGGTGAGATGGTGAGAGTTTGTCCATGCTATCACATGGAGTAGCTTTTTGGTTTCGGTCCTTTGTAGTTGGACTTGTCTCTCGAAGATTTTGGATACTTTTATAGTTGTTTTGTTTCCACTATTTTCTTTCAGTTATGGCATATATTTATTAGAATTACAATGTTCCTTCCTGCTCTGAGTATATACATGTCATTTTTTTGTTCAGTTTGGGTGAAATCGTTCCCTTTTTGTTGTTGTTCGATGCTCGGGTGCATGTCTCCATCCCATGGGGATCGGGAACACCCTTCAAGTATGTGACAGAACAAGTCATGTGCTAGGTTTGAGGGTAACTCAGGTTAGTTTGTTACATATATGCTCTAAAGTTAAGTCAACTATGGGAAAATGAAGAATTAAAAAATTCACAACTCAGTTCCACAAAGGATCGCATCACGTGGCACTCAAGAGTTACAGAGTAACCAAGGACTTCACAATGCTCAAAATGGAAAACCCAGATAGAAGTCATATCTCAAAGGTGACTAAAAGTACCTATTATGACTGAAGACCTACAACCCAAATCACACATCGCTATATCTAATCATGCCTCATATCTCCCACACAAACACACATTGTAATTACAGCTGGGACCTGTGCCCTATTAAGGAGTACACTAGTCAAGGGGGGGTATTGAACCCTAACAAAGGAAAGACCCACAAACTATCTCACATGGAAAACATTGACCTATATAGGTGTAGGGTCCACACCCTATTATATGGGGAAGTACATACCTTTCCCATAGTATGGGGGACCCGCAACTCTTCGGGATCAAGTGAGTACTGACATCATGCCCAAATAGAGGACCCACACCCCGAAGATGGAAGCCTTGAGCCCTAAATCCTATAGGGGAGTACCTACTCCACAATACATATGCGGGACCCACACCCTGTTATAAGAATGTCTATAAGGGTAACCGTGTAACACCCCTAGATTTTTTGAAATATATATTTTCAAATAAATTTAATCTTTTCGATATTTTGTGTGACAGACAACATTGAGTTTAGCTTTCATTACACGCAACACTAAGTGTAGCTTTCATTACACGCAACACTAAGTTTAAATGAAACATGACATACTATTAAAATATTATTATTTAATATGATAGTTTTCACTTAGTAGTTGGAATGATGGGTATGAACATGATTAACTAATTTATGAAAATATATGGTTTACACATGTATATAAAATCAATTTTTGGTAAAAAATTAATTATAAATGAAAATAAGAACCATTTTAAAATAAATAAAATCTTTTTCTGAAAAACTATTTTTCTGCGCACAATTTTGACATCCCACCTTTTTATTACATAACTTTTCATTACATGGTCTAAATAGAGGATATTTTAAAGTTTAGTTTATTGAAAATAAGGTACATGATGCATTAAAACATAAAAAATTATTCTAAATACACTTGAAAGACATATTAATGGGTTCACACTAAGTTACTTTTACTGCATCTCATATCCTTGTAACATACATCAAAGGAAAGAGGTGAGCATGAAGCCCGGTAAGGGAATAAGCAAGGGAGACAAAAAGCATGCAATCATGAGACATATCAATAAGAAAACGAGGCATAAAAATAAGGAATGGACAAGAGGAATATCAAAATAATATGAATCATTACATAGAAATGTGGCTACAATATTTAAATGATACATTCATAAGCATATCATCAAGGTTAATCACCAAGGTTTCGTAAATACAAATTACCAAGGTTATTCACTGAGGTATCGTAAAACATGTCATCTCTAGAGATTAAATTATTTACCCAATGCATTGGAGAGCTATCAGGGTTCACCCTTCATATGTATTAATTTCACACGATCCATATATATCATAATAAATCATTTCATTAATAACCTATGGATAATAAAGAATGGGTTTCTTATAAAAAATCTTGGTATAAAAAAGAGCTTAAAGACATGATCGTTACATCATTTTTAACCCACGAAAGGAAATTTGAATTTCATATATGTAAATAACCAAATAAAAAAGTCATGATTACATATTTTTGAATACTTGTTGAAAATAAAGAGGTTTGGTTATTCAAATAAAAATGAAAAGAGAATTTCTCATATAAAAGAGAGAATTTTGAGAAGTAAATTCAGCATCATAACCAGTATAAAACATGGTTTAAAAAAGGGTAAAATAAGAGGGGACAATAGTATCTCCTTTATAAAATATTATTCTTATAGTAATTGGATAATAGAATGTGTAAAAAATAACTTAGTTTGGAAATTAAAAGACATGCCACATGAATGGAAAGAGAAGTGAAGATTTCCCCTACCTTAAAGAGTTGTTCCTAAAACTTGAGGATGAAACCTTGGGGGATTTAGGACACCTTGGGGGGGACTAATTGGGAGGAAAAATCACTAAAACTTCATGGAGGATGGATTGAGAGTGGATAGGAATGGTGAAATGAGTGAGTATTTATAGCAAAAGTGGGGGATTTGTTTAATAATTTCCAAATATACGTCTTGGAAATATAGGTTGTGAAAAATGAAAACCCATTGGATTACCCATGATTTGTTATCTTAGTTTTGGAAATTTGAGTCACATTTTATAATATTTTAATCCAAAAAAACTGAACACTAATTTTTAATACTTCTTTTGGCATGGAAAAGTAAAGATTCCACAAAGTAATGTTTTTAAAAATTAAAATTTTCTTTTTAGACTTCGGAAAGTCACTTATAGTTTTATAAATTGATTAAAATATATTAAAATAATTAATATTAATAAAATAAAAATTTTAGGTTGTATATTGTGTTTAATTAATTATTACATCATTATGACATAATTATGAAGTCATAAAATATACCAAAAACCCAAAAGTGCATTTTTTACTACTCATGAAAAAATAAAGTATTTTAGAAAATTCTCATAAATTCAACCTAATATAATTTCAACATGATAATTTAAAATATAATGTTTATTTTTCTAGAATAATTCTATAAATATGAGAATTTTAACTTTTAAATATAAAAATCCTTATTTATTTAAAAATAACAGTTTTTAAAGCATAATCCAATTTCTGACACTTATACAAGATTTCCTAGGCCATTATAAAATTATTTTATCATTTATATTTTGGTGAGAGTGTTTTAAAAGACCATTTTATTAAAAAAATATTATTCATAATACTTGAATTTATTATAAAATTGTATATATTTTCTAGAAAAATACAATTATGTTTTATTTGTGTCCAAAAATCAAATAATCAAATTCATCTTAATTAAATATATATTTTATTAAGAAGTAAAATTCTTAAGAGGAATTTATGGAATAAAATTTTATTTATACAAAGTAATTTACACTTTAATTAACTAAGGTTGGGACACGTAACCCCTTATTACACCTACATATGTCTTAAGGGAAAAGTGTGTGATGGTGGCAGTTCCGTAGGGTGTCTCAACTAACATTGAATAAGTGGTAATCTATAATAACTTGAACTTATCCCATAAGAAATTTCATTCGAGCTTCACTTGTTGAATCTCAGCTTGGGATTAGTCAAGGGAAAACCCTAGTGATGATACTTCCCTCCTATGTTCTGACAAATGAGCTTTAAACGACATGACTCTACTAGTTGAGTCCATTGATTCTACTTTCTATATCAATTATCCTTTGTCATTACTACTTATAAACACTAATTATAATGGTAAAAATATCAACCAAGGGTATAGTTTTCAACAGTCATATTGACCAACGGTCATATTGACCAATGATCATATTTGACTAATAATCATATAATGGTCAAATCTCATCAGTCACATATCCCTTTATACCATATAAATACCACTTCATTCTTTCACTATAATTCCAATTAAGGTTATATTTTAATTTTAATAATATTTTTATTGGTTTAATAATATTTTTTTCATTTATATAGTGTTTTCTATGGGGTTCGATGATTCTAGAAGATTGGGATGATCCTTATTTTTCTATTTTAGATTTTTTGTTTTATATTTTTTTTCCAGTTGTAATGTTTGACATTTTAATTGGTTTCATAGATGACTAATGTAATGATATTTATTAATGATATTTTTTTATGGTTTATATATATTTTTTATTTGTATAATATTATATAATATGTAACAAAAATTTATTCATGGAACAAATATTATTTAAAAAGTCTGGGTCGTTACACACAAACATGTCTTACCTCACTAAATTAAATAAATCACTTTTGGTGAATTATATTAATTAAATTTATATATTATATATTTAATAAAATATTTAACATTCATATTATGTTTTTCCTAGTCATGATATAGGAATAAATCCAATTTTATGCTTAAAAACTATATTTTTCTAGAAAACAGTTTTATCGCATTTTGCACACTTATTTTTAAAATTATTTTTTGAAACTTTTAGAAAATATATTTGAAAAAATTAAAATTATTTTTTAAATAATCATGTAAAAATTATAATAAGGTTAATTTTTGATAATTTTCTAGGAAAATAAAATTTTCAATGAATAGTGAAAAATACTGATTTTTATTAAGAATTATCATTTCTTTTAAATCTTTTAAAAACTTTAAAATTATTTTAATATGGTTTTAAAAGTAAAATTAGTAAAACATGTTATGAATGTTATCCCAAGCCTAAAGTAGGTACACGAGTGGTTATCCTAAGTATAACATGTTATGAATGTCTTTGTGGGTATCCTTGACATAAGATTTTCTATGATTTTGTATAGTTCACAAATATATGTATTATACTAATGTTATGCTCTCATGGATTATGTTTTTTGATTACATTATGATTTATGTCTTATGATCTACCAAGATTTATGCCATGACTCATGTTTATGATCTATAATATAAAGGGTATGGTTTTCAAATGTTATTCTCATATTCTCATACCCTTATTCTCATGATATGTTGATATATACCTTGTTTACCCTTACTGAGTATCTGAGCTCACCCTTTATTATGTTTCATTTCCCCAGGTTATGAAGAATAGTTTTAAGTAGGGTATATTTATGAGGAGTACTAAATGTGAAGATATTTGTGGGAAACATTGAAGATATTTCAATAAATAATAATATTGTGTACCTAGTATCCAAAGGCACTAAACCATTATGATACTCAGGAATGTGTTTGTGTAATGTAATGAATATTCATCTAAAATATGTAATATCTATGTATGAGAAGTTTGGTTCTATACATACTAACCATGTTCCAACACTAAATGGATTTCCCATACACTAGTTATTGAGCAAGTGTTGTTTTCAATAACACTATTTTATTAAGGGGAGATCATTGAAGACAATACTATATCTCTTTATGATGATTTTGATGTTCACAAATATCCTTATTTGTTGTTATAGAAACACTGTTCATGCTCTACGTGTTCGGAAATCACTTTCGTGTGTTCTAGAAAAACTGTTCATACCATACGTTGAGGAGCATAGTGTAAGGATGAAATCCATCATTTACTTTACAACATATCAAAAAATTATGGTTAAGAAACCATATGGTATAGAAAAAAGTATGGAATAAGAACCCTATGTTTGGAAGGAACCTTACGTTCGGGATATCAAAAAATTATAGAAGAATAACCCTACGTTAGTATGAAACGTTATGTTTGTTTCTCAAAAGTATGGTTCATCAACCTTACTTTTGAAAACAACCTTACATTTTATCAAAAATTAAGGATCATATACCTTACATTTAGAAGCTGATAAAAGTATGGATCATCAACCTTACTTTTATAATGAACCTTACAGATCATGTATCTTATGTTTTTCTAAAAAGGAAAGTATGAATATTGTACCGTACGTCTGAGAGTTGAAGAGAAAAGTATGGTTGATCAACCTTATATTGTGAACCTTACATTATCAACCTTATGTTTTGAAACTTACATTATCAAAATTATATTGTAAACCTTACATTATCAACCTTACGTTGTGAACCTTACGTTCAGAGAATGCATACTATACAGTTCAACCCTACGTTTGGCATTGGAGATTTAAATTACGACTTTATTGACCAACAGTCTTTATGTAGATTATCAGGTTGATTTAAATCCAAATTCAAAGCCCAATTTTAAAGTAGGTATTTGACCGATTCAAAGCTATTTATTTTTGATTAAAAGGGTTGATTTAAGAGGAAATTTTCATGCCGAATATTTAAGGGATTTACGACTGCTATGTTATTCAAACATTTGAATATCACGATTCTGAAGGTGAATTTTGTGGATCTAATTTTTTTAAGGAAAATGATCATCGTTATTCTATATATATCTATGATATTTTGTATTACAAAAAAGAGGGTTAATCATCAATAAAATATATAACAAGATCTTGAGTTCTTCATGACTACAGTTTTACAGAGTCATATGAGATTTATAGATCTACTACTACCAAGATCTATCAAACTCTGTTTTTATGAATAAGAAGAAACACATTGAAGATTCACCATTTATACATGAAGATCTTTCATGAATCCATTGTTGTTGGAGTTTTTGAATTTATTTCTATATCTATTGCAACTGGATCGACTCAGAACTACCCTTATTTGAAGAACATATTTTCTGAAGATGACGATCTATCTACTGTCAATTGAGTGCTGTTGCAACTGTGAAGTTCAATTGGAAAGTATTTCAAGATAAATAATCTTTTTATTTTGAGTAATCGGATTCTCATACTAAGCTATGTATTCAGTTTTATGAATGAACTAGAAGGCTCTGTTTTTTAGCCTTAACTTGTAAAGGTGTCAACTGCCTGTACTCAGTTGTGGATGGTCTGTTGATAAGAGTACCAGATAGTGAAAATCACCAAGCTTGTAAAGTAGAGTGTTGGTGGAGTGGACTAGGGGCATTATTTTCCCCAAACCACTATACATTCTTACATCCTTTAACTATTTATTTTCTACTACATAAACAATCTGATAAAAATAAAAGGACAGACTCGGTCATCATCACGATTTGTGAAGAATTTGTAAAATTCACAATTCACCCCCCTCTTGTGCATATTTGGTATAACCTGATCCAAAATTAGTGTAATCTCCACAAAATTGAGGAATATATACTATACTAGATGCTTCATAAACAACCAAAACTGTCGAGGAAACATGTACCATCACACTCTATATAGAAATTTTCTCAAAATGGACTACTCAAGTGTCTTATTTTGACACTAATCATGAATAAATGAGTAATTACATAAATTATCTAGCAAATGGTATGTAATTTTAGGGTACACAACATGTAGTCTCTGAGCATTCATTAGATGTGTTATGTAATGAGCAGAGTCGACATACATGACATGTCTAATAGAGTACATGATGCGTGGGACTCCTTGCTCCACTTGGGCACGTATCACCAATACATGGTGAGGCTTCTTTTTAGAAGTAAACAATATGTTCATCGAGTTACATGATGTGTGGAACCACATAACTACTTAACCTACACTCATGTTACATGCTGATTCACTCCTTTTATTATACATAGCGTGTGTGATGGGATACACAATGTATGGGTCCAACGCGTTGACCTGATGTGTATGTGGAGTACACGTCGAGGAACACGATCAAGTTATACACCTCAAGATACATGGTGTGTGTCCTGAGATCAAACCCCATGAAATATTTATATAGAACAAAGAAACCCTATCCTTTATTACTTAAGACTTACATGACATGTGACCTAGAGGAAGAAATTTCATGTATTTGATAAATTTGAACTAGACTCATCTTCTTCACTGTAATGCATTTCTAAATCATACTTCTATGATATTTATTGATCCTCTATGTATGATATATCTTTGACACGTACCCTGCTCCCATAACCACTATCGATCACCCCCAACACCTTGGGTGTTACCTTCACACCTAGTTGGAGTTCTTAATCTAACCCTTTTGGTCGCTTAACCATCATCATCATTTCCTTCCATGGAATAAACACCCAAATCCTTGTTGGGGACTCTGGAGTGTACCTTTGCCTCATTAAAACTCAGACTTCTGACCATTCTTCATCGTTTCTTCCATCCCATGAACAATCTGCAATGAGTAAAAAAATGGAAAAGGAAGGTTGGTGGTTAATGGTATGTATGATCACCCAGAATTCATGTTCACATTTGTATATGTCAAAGAACATGACTAATTAATGAACCAAAATTCAAGGATTAATTGTTTCATCATTCATCAATATCTTTCATCATTTATGTGATGATCACAAATCCAAAAATATGATAATAATAATAATAATAATAATAATATCATAAAATAACTTATAACTCAAAATCAAATAACTTCAACCATCAAAAGAAGATTTTTTTAGTAAAATCCTATAAATAAATTCCCATGAAAATAACAATAATAATAACAATAAATGAAATTACACATAAATTAATCTCTTACTATATTTAATTTTTTTTATAAAATAACCAAGAACACATTTACTTGCTCATTCGTTGTTTGAATAGTCCTCAATTTTAACATAATTGTTTATTTATCAAATACCTGATATGCCATTATTTTAATTCCTTTTCATATCGACACCATTTTTTTAAAAATTTGATCATATATAGAAATACCCTATACATGTATAATTAGGAATTATCAAATAAAACATCCCACTTCATTGGCATAAACACCAATTCTTCAACATTCATCGATGCCATGTTATTTGATCGTCATCGCCATGGAAATTTATCATCAAATTTATGACGAGAAAACTCCATCTCCCATTTTCTTTTACTGGTGATGGGAGAAGTAAATGAAGAATAAACCTAGAAATTTGGAAAAAATAAGAATTTATAGCTACTTATAGGTCAACCAGATAAAATTTTTAGTCACCCAAAAAAGGTTCATCCCAAAACTCAAAATCTAATCACATATCTCATACCCATATCCTATATAAAACACCTTATTTCAAACACAAATACGATGTCAAAATTTTCATATTATCTTTTTTTATGAGATATTAGCATTTTCATTTATGAGATGAATATTTATTTATTTAAAAAATATTAAATGTGTCTTAAAATACAACTAGCTTAGAACTTTACCAAAATATAGGCCAAGGGTAAACACCATATTCAAAGTTCAAAGTAACCATTAGAAAACTTTTCTAAGTTTAACCACTAGATTAAATTTATCGGTTCACCCCTTTAGGGGACTCGAGACTTTGAAAAAAAAATAAAGTCTTGTTGAGGAAAAATCTAGGTCACTATATCCTTTAAACTTTTAAACCTTTTCATCCTCACAAAGGAAATAATCTGAGATATTTAACCGAGGAGTTAATAAAACAACAATTTGTAGAAAATAACTAGTTATTTCTCAAATTTGATTCACCATAGTAGGTATAGGCTCTAAGAAAGTATGAGACACAACCATACCGAAGAACATTTCCTCTTCCACTACTTTCAACCCCATCATCTTCCTTGAATATCCACACCCTCATATGGTTTAGTCGATTCAAGCCTATTTCTACAATCCTAAAAAAAGTAAAATCTCACTTTACATAAATTTTTACAAGATTACACATCACATACCTTCCAAACTACATGCCAGTATTTCAAATGGCATGAATTGAAAACCATAAACCACCAACATCAACCTTATAAAGGTTCATAATTAAGGGAACCATCTACATGAGCATTATGGTCCCCACCTTTAGAGATAAACCTAGAAACTAATGCATGGAAACCATCATTTCACATCAAAACCTACCCTAGTTTGATTCGACTTAAGGTTTACATCAAATCCATAAGGTCTCATGGAGTGAATCTCTTTGAGGTTTTCTTTAACTTCTCATCATCTTCAACTAGTATTACATACCAACGTAACCAGCAACAAGCATAAAGACATCGTCAAGCTCAAATCTCAACCCCTTTTATTCTATCTATGGAACCACACAGTCATAACTCAAAATTAAAATAGGATCACATTCACCACAAAATCAATTAGTTGGGTGGTACCTATTCACAAAAGTGATTTACAAACACCTTAGGAAACAACAAAAAACTCAGAAAGTAACCAAACAAATAACCTTAAGCTCATCGGTGTACCATTCCACCATGATCTAAAGTGGATGATCCTGACCATTCAAATAACCCTACTATATCATGTTTAAACCCTAGAATATGCCCACCGAAACTCAAGTGGCTATAACCATAACACTTCGACCAATATCCTTCACTATGAATCTTGATTCACCACCCAATGAACACCAACGACCAGCTAGAAATACCCCACCAAGGTCCCATACTCCACTAAGATACCTTACTTCAAAACCTCTCATTTTAACACTCAAGACGAGTCTTACAAAAAACAACACCATCCAATCCCAAAGTAAAATGATGTACTCACCATCTTTAGGGGTATATTTCAGTTGCACTAACTTTAAATACCTAATCATATATGATGACACCAATGCACCAATTTGACCACATAATCCATCATAACCTCAATATTTATATAATATAATTGATAGTCAAATATCATGTTGTAGGAATGGATCTTTTTCATCCTGAAGTTACACATCAAGAGCCCACCATACAACTGGTGTTATTGAAATAAACCAAATACAACCCCCAATGCTTGGGATGATCACCCTTTGGTTCAGATCAACAAGGGTGGAATCAATGAAGACCTCCATAATGACTCACAGGTCTCACAAAATAATATTGGTGTCCATCATTCCCATTTTTATCACTGGAATTTCAAGTAGTATATAGTGATACCTAAATGATACCCATGGTATGTATTCCTAAAAAAATCAAAGATAATACAAAAAAAAACTAAGTTAAATCTCTAGGAACCCCTTTGTTCCTCCCCACACAAAGAGGAGGTCACACAAATATTAATAAAAACCTTTCTCTAACTTGTTTATCGGACACACCGTCAGCTCTTTAAGCTTGGTCATGCTATCCAATAAATTTTTAAAGATATTATTATATCTTATAAAGTAACCCTATATGAAATTTGATCCCAAAAAAGGAGAAACCCTAGAATATCCTCCAAAATATTCATGCACTTAATAACAATTGTGGGTAACAACTCCACTATTGTTTAAATAACATGTAAAACTATACCCACTAACTGGGGGATGATCTCCAAAAATCCCTAGAATATTGGCCTAATCATATACACATAACTTGTAATTATCATCAACCATCCAAGACACTAAGGGTGATTGTTCTAGATCTCATCTCACTATGTTGGAATTCCATAAAATATCTTCCTCGCTCGAGTGAAATATCATACTTTCAACCACTACGAGCAAAGGAAGATAAACATTAGTGCGAGTCTCTAGCCACAATGTCTAGTTATTATTACCATTGGAATCTCCAACTATTGAATAATAATATAAAAGGAAAGGAATGGATCTCTCTGACTTTGATGAGTATAATTTTTAGTGATTAAGACACAAATTATACCTTAAATATCATTGGGTATCACCTACTTGAATCCATTCTTTATATTTAACCATCTATAACTTGACTATATACACACTGTGTCTAAAAATAATTGCACAAAGGCAGTGACATAAATGGTCTAAATCATCACCCATCACTATCTCCTCCCTTACCATTACTTATATAAACATTACCTCTCAAGAAGGTAGATAATGCCTATAGTAGGAAAATGTTTGATCTCAAATATCCCTTTGATGTGGATGTTTATCGATGACACCAATTCAACTAACTATAGGGAAACACTGTCTTATTCTAATATCTGGGTGTATTACAACCAGGTAAAATCACAACTACCAAAACTCATTCCAGGTCTTAAATATAGGTGGGAATTACAAAAAATTCAAAACCAAAAAACTCAAAAATCTCCCTATATGCCTTGATAAAATTATTAATATTGAGGGAATCTATCCCAGATCATGTCCACAATATACCCCATCTATAAACCCTAATGTGTGATTGATCATAGTCATGCTGTCTTGAAGAGGTTCCAATATCTTTTGAACTCAAGACATTCCCATCATTCATTGGATAAAACTTCCTTCACATTATCTTGAACCCTAACTATGCTAGGGTATGAGTTTAGATAAATGTTAACCAATAGTTCAATACTATATGGGGGTAAATCAAAAGAGAGAATCATTTTTTTTCTAATGGGTGTACAAATAAGATGGATAAGCATGAGTCCCATATTCCAACTAATATTCTATTACCCAAGGACTAAACATGCCCCATTAACCCATGCATAGTTTATTTTTGAAATGTATATTGCATATTCAAACCACAACCAACCATGTATGGCTCAAAGTGAACCACTTTTTGCTCCATATGAAAATCTACACCAAGCATAGACGATGGAAGGATTTTACCTTTAATCCTTGGTTAAAGATATCTCTCAATCTCTATAATGATACCTTATATCTCAATTAATCAATAGAGATGGTATCAAACACTGAAATAGGAATATCAAAACCCTTCACCTGAATATGAGCTGGTTGTCTACAGGTAACACTCTATATTAAATAGAATGAACCCATGGTCACTGGATTATATCTCGGTGAGTTGAAACAAGAAGGACATGGAAAAGATTATAATCATTCGCTATATGATGTATGCACCAACTTATACCTTGGAAATAATTCCTTAAAGTTTAAATTCAACTAACAGGTTATCAGAGTCATGGTGAAAGGATATAACGACTGTAATGACTAAATTGGTCTCCCTGATATAATAAATGAACTCAAGACCCCTTTAACAATGTTTCCCAAATTCCTAAACCAATACTCATAAGACATGTATTGTCTCAACCCGAATCACTCTATGAACAATAACCAGACTAATTCTCCACATGACCATATGTGCGCCTCCTCAAATTCTAGAGGCTATTGACTAACAGTGAGGGTCTCAAGAGGTATCGTGGGGAGGCTATACCCTTATATCAAAGTGTGAAACAATAGAAAAATAAATAAATAACATACATAAAGAATGAAAATTAGAATATTCAAGATAAATTAAACATCCAAACCATAACAATATGTCATGAAGAAGTAATATAATCATATAAAGATGATATCCCACTAGGTCGATCACATATATAAATAATTCAGAATAAAATAAAAGTACTAAAGGCTCTATTACAACCCTGAGCCTCTCCTAAATCCTAGCCTCCAATCCCACTTAATCTTATTAACTCATTAGTCAACACCATATCAAGTATCTACCTAACCTATACTTGAAACAAGTGAGAGGTCTACTCAAGTACCCAAGTGTCATGGTTGCCTGAGCAGGGTGTGAGTACATAACTCAGTAGGGAAACACCAACGTGGTCCCATACATAACTGAAAATCTAGTGATATGTACATGTGACATGCTCAACTAAAAACAATAAACACTTGCCAAAATAAATGAATAAATAAAAAAACATTAAATAAACATCATTGATCCTTAGGTTTGTAACCTTGATCAACCACACTTTCTTTGATCACTCTCGAGGTGTCTCTGAGCAGATCACAATGACCATGATAACCCGATAACACATGGGACCCAAATCCATGGTATCCCTAGCCATATACTCATGACTCCAAGGACCCATCCCATATATTTCAAAACATATGATCTCTAAATAAATGATATATCTAAGACCAAACTCTAAATACATGGTAGCTCCAACAATATCCTCACGACTCTAGGGATGTAACTAGTGGAAGTACAACATCTAAGATCCCAATTCATGGATGGTATAACAATATACTGACCCCAAATATATGGTATCCCAACCGTATCTTCATGACTTTGGGGTTGTAACCCATGACAATCCAACATCCAAGATCCAAATTCATGGAATCTCTAACAGTATATCGACTCCTAATCCATGGCAGTCACACCACATCCTTATGAATCTAGGGTACCATCCCATGGTAGTACAAACATTGAGCACTAAATCCATGGTAGGTCCAACACTACACTACACAAGGATCAAAGGTTGTATCCCAAGAAGTACCTATAGGTGTCCCTAAAGTCACCATAACATCTCATCAGGCCCATAGGCTAGGTCCTGGGAAACATGAATGTTCACCTATAACTTTATCAAATGTAAACAAGTTAAAGCATAAATACATGGTATGGTTCATGTGAACACATAAACCCATCACCACTATTCACAACCCCTCGAGATCACATTGTCGATATGGGTTCTAAGGTGACACCCATTACCATCACCACCTATTCCCATGTCCAACCTTTCACTGAGGTCACAAGTCACAAGGGAACTAAAAAGGGTTCCCTAGGACTCATTGTGGTCTCTATGTCCTCTTAGGCATGCCAGACTAGGGATATATACTTAAGATCATCCACTTCCTAGGCATTCTAGGTCGGCCCGAATGCTCGACTCATCCACCCTCACACAGTATAACCACCCAAGTAATCCACTATAGGAAAATAGTCTTATTGCGACGGGATCCCGTCGCAAATATTACCTTTTACGACGGTCTGTCGCAAAAAGTTTCAGTGATTTTTTAAAAAACTCTATTGCGACGGGCCAGCCACCCATCACAAATAGTTTCTTGATGTTTACCTTTTTTGCAATGGATCGTCACAAATATTGCTGAAAATATAAAAAAATAAACCCTTTTGCAATGGATCGTCACAATTAGTATTTGCGACGTGCCCACCACAAATAGTTGAGAAAATTAAAAATTAAAAATTAAAATAATAATATTAATAAAAATATAATATTAATATAAATGAAATCATAATATTAATATTAGTAAAATAAATTATTTATAAAATAATAATAATAATAATATAATATTAATATAAATAAAATAATAATATTAATATTAGTAAAATAAAATTAATTATAAATAATTAAATAATATAATAATAATATTATTAATATTAATGAAATAATAATATTAATATTACTAATATAATAAAACCTGAGTATTCACAAAAATATAAAAATATATTAATTAATAAAATAATAAATATAATAAAAAAATTAAATAAATAATAAAAACTGTAATATTCGAGACAATATAAAAAACACACTATTTAAAACTTTAAATAGTTAATATTTCAAAAAAATACATTCAAATGTTTTATTATAAAATAAAAATACATTACTGAGGGGGAGGGTCGTCTGGAAGAGCTGAAGGAGATGGTGGAGGGAACTCCATCCCTAAACTGCGAGTCAGGCATCGCATGTACTCCATCTGATCCTACTCCTGCTAATGCCGCCATTGATGCATCTCATCCTACATCTCCTGCTACTGCTGTTTATGCTACTACTGCTGTTGTAGGAACTCTTCCTGCTGTTGCTGCTGCCATTGGCGCATTTTCTCCTGCTCCCTACACATAGTCTCTATAAGCTCACTCTGAGCTTGCAACTGATCCTCATACTGTGCATGAAATGATGATGACTCTCCATGATCTCCTCTCGAGATAGACGCCGACATCATAAAGGTGCCATAAAAACCCATAGGGGTCAATCGAGAGCCGATACCAACAACTCCACCTTTCTTGCAGACATACTGAATTGCCTGCATCCATGCTGCCTCATCAAATCGAGGGGCACTTGTCTGACCATCGATCTCGGCCTGACTATCAACATGCGTCTGAGACGTCACAACCTCATATGACTCCTTCAATTGCAATTTAAAATTAAAATAGTTAAAACATCATTTTTAGTTAAAATTAAAACTCAAAAAGAAATTATACTGACCACAATCTGTCGCTGGCAAACACCTCTAATCTCTCTAGTGGTTGGATCACTATACATCCTCCTATAAATATCGTACTCCGTAATATCGGACCGTGCGACTACCTATATGAATATAAAATAAACTGTTTACATTTAAAGTTATATAAAATATTTAAAAAAAATTTATTTACCATATGCTCCCTATGCGTACTATATGTACGACTACCGGATCAATGTGTCACCTCCTGTCTCCCCCGATTTTACTGACCTACTGATGATCTACTCTGAAACCACCTACTCAACCAATGTGTACATAATCCATCCCAAACCTGAGATGAAATATAACCAGGTCAGTAGACGTGACATGTCTCATCAAACTCCTCTACTAGTTCTTTCTCCATTACTTTCCTTTTTAAATTGTGCAAATAAATGAGTGCAACGCGGACGCATAGCTCCCTGTCATGCCTTCTAGATAGCCTCATTCATGCTCTCATCAATGGGATACCATAAAACCTACAAATAATTTATTATATCAAGTTATTAATTAAATTAATTTCAAAATAAATATTATTTATTTACGTACCAGCCAATGCTCGAACATAAAGTTCTGTACATCAATAGGAATATGATCCCATGACACCCATGCATCATAAAAATAATTGCACAATATAGCGATCCCCTGTCCAACAGCTATATGCATAAATCTATGAAAAAAAATTTAATCAAACAATTATAATATAAATAAATTAATGAAAACTAACTAAAATACACAGGAAAACATACCTCTGCATGTGTGGATCAAACCCAAGATGTGAACGTTGCTCAGGGATAGGGTTGAGAATCATCAGTTGGGCAAGACCACGCCCCCTCTGAGTGTCCCCTAAACCGCCAATAGGCTGAGGGTCGGATGATCTGACCTCCTGCTCATCCAAAGGCAGGTCAACCTCTGTAATAAACGATACAGATCCTCATCCATCTTAAATATGAAATGATTGTTTCTAGAAAACAATTAAAAACAACGATTATATATAGATATATATTATATATGATTATAACTAGAATTTAACTGTTTCAATGTCCATATTCATTCTCATCTTCATAGCTGTCAATGTCAATGTCTTCATCTTCCTCCTTAGCATTATCAATTTCCATATTAGTTTCAGTTTCATCATCTCTTGTCATTTCAAATTCATTTGTAACATCATTAACATCATCGTCACCATCAACCCTTAACTGTGGGGTGTCATCAATGACATTCGTGTCTCTTCATGTAGAATATGGATTCAGAGCAGTCTCTTGAAATTTTTTAATTCCTTTCACTTTAGTGAAACCACATTCACTTTCAGTAAACTGATTCTCTTGAGATTTAATTTTTATTATGCTCCACCAATCGCCCAACTCCCTTTAACTAGAACAATAATTTGCATAATAAATTTTATGTGCATGATGAGCCAATAAATATGGTTCATTTACTGCAATAAGACTTTTATATTTAATATCAACGATTTCATGGATCAGATGAACACACAAGCCTCTCTCAGTATCCAACCACTAACATTTAAACATCGTTATATAATGTTGTCCTAGATGACATAGTTCAATGATTTCTTCCAGTATACCATAAAATTCAACTTCAGTTTCTCTATGATGAGATCCTCTCAAGAAAACACCACTATTCATTTTTTTTGATTCCCCATATACACACATATGAAATCAAAAACCATTCACCACATATGAATTATAATATTTAATCATTTTGGATGGTGGTTTACTTAATATAGATAATCGATTATCAATTTTATCAGCATGTTGAGATACCTAAAAAGTTGTAAAAAAAATATCACTATAATAAGTATTAAATTGATTTTTATGTGAAATAAAAAATAATTTATGTTACCAGTTTTTTGAAACCAGTAGGGAATTTTTTTTGACGACATTCTTCAAGAGAAGCTACTGTAATTTGTGGAAACTATTTCTTGATATGATTATCATATAACTTATAAATAAAATAATATTATTCTACTATTATAAAAATTATAGAATAAGTGATAGGATCACTCATAGTACAAATGGTGTAATTTCTTTACAGTTGAGAAAAATATATATATGAGCTCTGTGATGTTCATCATCTGAAATCCATCATTCATGAACTCCACCGAAGCCAAGTTCGGGCTGATTGAAAACTAATAATTGATTTCTCATTTCATTATCAACATTTCCCTGATTACGTCTTATACGGTTATGTTTTGAGGGATATTCAGATTGAAAGTAATGAGAGTAGAAAAAATAAATTTCCTCTTGAAAATAAGATTCTTCAAATGATCCTTCAACTGATACTTTGTTACGTATTTTTTTTCAATTTCTACATGCATCTATCAAATGGGTACATCCAAAGGAACTATACCGGACCTCCACATTTTGTTTCATGTAAAAAATGTAATATCAAATGTTCCATTGAGTCAAAAAAATATGACGGAAATATTTTTCCAGTTTATATAAAATTAAAACGACATTTTCTTGTAATTTTCTTATGGAATATTAGTCTATTGTCGACACAAAAATGTCCCAAAAAAATATGATATGTATGTTAGCACATCCTAAATCATAGTATTTAACAAACCTCTTAATCCAATTGGTATAATTCTTTTCATTAAAACATGACAGTCATGATTTTTCAATCCCATAATATGACCATTTCCGACACATCTGCCCAAACTGGAAGCATAACCATTTGGAAGTCTCAAATCTATAATCCACTGAAAAAATAATAAGCATCTCTCTTTGTACAATGTATAAGATTATTTTGGCTTCATTAATTTCTATGATATGACATTTTCAAACAGTTCAAGTTCTGGTCACTTGAAAATTTGGGAAAGATCTAATCGTGCCTTTACATTATCTTTGGTCTTACCTAGTGTATCCAAAACTGTATGAAATAAATCATCAAAATAGTTCTTCTCAATATGAATCACATCCAACATGTGACAGACCAACAAATAAGACCAATATGGAAAATCCCAAAAAATGCTCCGTTTTATCCAATTGTGCTCTTTTCCAAACCCATCAATTTTCTGTTGGTTTATTGTTGGTCCAAATGTGATGGGAGGTAATGAAGAGACAATTTATTTTAACGATTTACCTAAGATCATTGTTGGAGACCCATCTTTTTCAACTATTCCATTTCTAAAATAATATTTGTTTCTTTGAAAAGGATGATCGATTGGAAGAAATCTATAATGACAGTTGAAAAAACAAAGCTTTTTTACTATTGATGAGCATAAATGATTTGATGTCTCTCATATAGTATGGACATGATTTTGGACCATGTGCACTTCATCTAGATAACATATAATATACTAGGAAGCCACTAATTATCCACATCAATGAAACTTTCATTAGGAAGTTTTGTTTTGCAGCAACATCATATGTACATACACCATTATCCCATAGTAAATTTAACTCATCAATTAATGGTTTCAAATAAATATAGATATTCTTTTTCAGATGAATTGGAATTAATTAGGTCAAAAAGATATATGGATCATTCATCAACATCCATGGAGGTAAATTATATGAAGTTATAAAGATAGAACAACATGAATACTGACTACTGTAAGAACCAAATGGATATAAATTGTTAGTAGAAAGACCTAATTGTACGTTTTGGGCTTCTAAAGCAAAAGACATATGCACTTGGTCAAAATTTTTCCATGAATCACCATTAGAGGGATAATTTAAGATTTTACTGGTAGCAATATTGGTTTTGTGCCATTACATCAATGATGATGTGTTTTGAGACATAAATAAATACTGCAATCTAGGTGTGAGTGGGAAATATCTCAATTGTTTTACAGGAACAAATGTAAACTTCCATGGTTGAGATTCTTTATACTTTGATTTTCCACATGTAGTACAACTATCCAATGACTCATTTTCACCATAATATAAGATATAGTCATTTGAACATGCATGAATCTTCTAATAACCAAGACCCAGCTTACGAAATAAATTTTGGTTGTGATGATGCAAATGATAAGAAATCTTGAACACCCTCAGTATATACAATATTTAAACTAGAACAATTTGGATTCCTGTACTGATTTATCCAAGCATGATCATCTAATAATGACTATTGTCGACTTCCTTATTCCATGTTTTTCTAAAAAATATGGAATAATTAGTTATTTTTTATATTTAGATATAAAATAAACACTATACAAAAAATAAAAGACAATTAAATCCTCTTTTCTAGAAATTTATAATAATTTCTATTAATTTATAGTTATTTATACTATTTTTTAAGATTTTATACTAATCTACACTCATTTATAAAAATTTATACTAATTACCACTAATTTCTATTAATTACAGGTATTTTGTACTAATTATTATTAATTAATAGCAGCATAATTTCTAATGGATTGGCAATAACTCTTTTTCCCAACGACTTATCCCCTTGCAACTTTCTATGACTGAAATCACTATGAAAAGTTTTCTCCGACGTATAGAGCATACTTTTCATAACAATTTCAGTCGGAGAAATTCCAAGGAAATGAGTCGTTGAGAAAAAGAGCCTCTTTTTTCTAACATCTCACCTCCCTGTAACTTTCTCCCACTTAAATCACTATGAAAAATCTGCTCCGACGTACGTTAGAGAAGATTTCTCATATTGATTTCAGTAGGAGAAAGTTACAAGGAGTTGAGGCGTTGATCAAAAGGAATGCCGCTAATCCACTGGAAATTGTGCCAGTTTATCAATGTACTCAGATTTATTTCAATTTATTACTAATCAATCCCAATTATTACTAATTAATCCTAATTTTTACTAATTGTTACTAATTCTTACTAATTGTTACCAATTCTGACTAATTGTTACTAATTTATCATAATTCTTATTAATTTTTACTAATTTTACTAATTATTACTAATTGTTACTAATTAATCCTAATTATTACAAATTAATCTGAATTATTACAAATTAATCCTAATTATTACTAATTAATCCTAATTATTACCAATTAATCCTAATTATTACTAATTAATCCCAATCATTACTAATTAATCCTAATTATTACTAATGAATCCCAATTATTACAATTTATTACTAATTATTACAATTTATTACTAATTATTACAATTTATTACTAATCATTACAATTTATTACTAATTATTACCACTTATTACTAATTATTACCATTTATTACCATTTATTACTAATTATTACAATTTTTTACTCATTATTACTATTTATCACAATTTATTACTGATTATTGATTTTTATTACTAATTAATCTTAGTTATTTCTAATTGATCCTACTTATTACTAATTAATCCTAATTATTGATAATTATTACTAATTATTCCTAAATATTTCTAATTATTACAAATTATTTCTAATTATAACAAATTATTACTAATTATTACAAATTATTATAAATTATTACAAATTATTTCTAATTATTACAAATTATTTCTAATTATTACAAATTATTACAAATTATTACAATTTATTAATAGTTATTACGAATTATTACAAATTATTACGAATTATTACTAATTATTACTGATTATTACTAATTATTACTAATTTTTACTAATTATTACTAATTATTACTAATTACTACAATTTATTACTAATTATTACAATTTATTACTAATTATTAAAATTTATTACCATTCACCACTAATTATTACCATTTATCACTAATTATTACCATTTATTACTAATTATTACCATTTATTACTAATTATTACTATTTATTACTAATTATTAGAGTTTATTACTAATTATTAGAGTTTATCACTAATTATTACCATTTGTTACTAATTATTACCATTTATTACTAATTATTACTAATGATTACTAATTATTACAATTTATTACTAATTATTACAGTTTATTACTAATTATTACAATTTATTACTAATTATTATAGTTTATTGCTAATTATTACAATTTATTACTAATTATTACAATTTATTACTAATTATTACCATTTATTACTAATTATTATCATTTATTACTAGTTATTACCATTTATTAACAATTATTATCATTTATTACTAATTATTACCATTTATTACTAATTATTACTAATTATTACTAATTATTACAGTTTATTACTAATTATTATAGTTTATTACTAATTATTACAGTTTATTACTAATTATTACAATTTATTACTAATTATTACAATTTATTACTCATTATTTCAATTTATTACAAATTATTACCATTTATTACCATTTATTATCATTTATTACTAATTATTACCATTTATTACTAATCATTACTATTTATTACTAATTATTACTAATTATTACAGTTTATTACTAATTATTACAATTTATTACTAATTATTACAATTTATTACTAAATATTACAAATTATTACAATTTATTACCAATTATTACTAATTATTACTAATTATTACTAATTATTACAATTTATTGCTAATTATTACAATTTATTACTAATTATTGCCATTTATTTCTAATTATTACAGTTTTTTACTAATTATTACAATTTTTACTCCTTTTTACTAATTATTACAATTTATTACTAATTATTACAATTTATTAATTATTATTACAATTTATTACTAATTAGTAATAATTATTACTAATTATTACCACTTATTTCAATTTATTACTAATTATTACCATTTATTACTAATTATTACCATTTATTACTAATTATTATAGTTTATTACTAATTATTACTAATTATTACAGTTTATTACTTATCATAACAATTTATTACTAATTATTACAATTTATTACTAATTATTACAATTTATTACTAAATATTACAATTTATTACTAATATTGAGAATTATTACTAATTAATCTTAATTATTTCTAATTAATCCTAATTATTGATAATTATCACTAATCATTACTAAATATTTATAATTATTAGAAATTATTTCTAATTATAACAAATTATTACTAATTATTACAATTTATTACTAATTACTACAATTTATTACTAATTATTACAATTTATTAATAATTATTACAATTTATTACTAATTGTTTCAATTTATTACTAATTATTATAATTTATTACTAATTATTACTATTTATTTATAATTAACACTTAGACGTAATTATTCATAAAAATAAATACTGAAAAAAAATCTAATTCTAATTTAATTTTATTGCATCTAACTAACAAAAATTATAAATAATTTAAAATAAAATAAATTAAATAAACAATAAAAAAATAGATAAATACCTTGAAACTGAAGCTTTCCGAGTATATAAGCCACATATTATGTTCCGATTTAAAAAGTTAAACTATGAAAAATTTTAGAAGAAATTTTTTCAGAAGAGATAGAGAGAGAAGTTGGGAAAGAAGTAGAATGAGAGGAAAAAACGGATGGGGTATATATATGTTAGATTATTTGCGACGGGCGTATTTGCAACGGTCAACCCGTCGCAAATAGTGGCATTTGCGACGGGTCTCGTCGCAAATACCCACTTCCTGCATTAATTATAGTCGGTCGAAAAAAATTATTTGTGATGGGACCCGTTGCAAATAGGTACCTGCCGACATACTATTTGCAATGTGATACTTTTCCCGTCGCAAATAGTAAAAACTGTCGCCAGACATTTGCGACGGAAATAGGGAACCCGTCACAAATTCCCTTCCCGCAATTTGGCACACATTCCCACCAAACCTTTTATGACGGGTCCTCACCCACCCATCGCAAATAACCCCTTCCAACGGGTTATTTGCGACGGGCCCCTGACCCGTCTCAAATGACTACTTTTTCCGTAGTGATCACATCCTAGTGGGGGAGGAACCCTAACATAATATTCCAAGGCACACAATCAAATTTATATCCTTGGATCTTCAATGGCTGAGATGTCCAACTGATACATGAGGGTCCATTGAGGGTCCTCAACACCTTGTGTAGTTCATTATTAGAATTTAATTTTTAATAACAATTTAAATAGTTTTAAGGAGACCCACTGCCTAAAGTGGTGAGGCCATACACACCATATGTATATAAATTAATTCATAATACTAAAGGGTATATGCATAAGGACCACCCACCTTAAACCAAAGTGAATCCCCTTTTCAAAGTGGCATGACCGCTCTCATCGAGGTTCACCAAGTCTACTCAACCATCATCCAAAACACCGAGGCCCTATCTCAAACCCAAGAACCAAATTAATTAGTTATAATAAAATTAAAATTAAATAATTAACAAAAATTAATTTTAAACAATTTTATATTTTAATTTAAATATTCATAAATTACTAGAAGCACTCCGGTCAACCTCCTCGCATAGGGACCACAACCAATTGCTTGTTAATTGCCCACGACGCACTCCCAACCACATTCCTAGCCAAATCCCTAACCAAGGGAATGAAGAAAATTACCAAATTAGTTTAATTTAAGGAAAACCTTCGAAAATAATAAATGAAAACGTAGATCTTCAGAATGATGTGTGGCTACTAGCAGACGCCGTCTCAGGGCATCCCCTATGAAATCATAGAAAAAACCCTAATGGGCGATGATATTTCAAATATAAATTCAATTTATATTGAATAAAAAACCTAAGAAAAATCCAGGTAGTGGATTACCTCTACCAAAATTGCATGCGATGACTGGAAAACATTGTCATAAGATCTCCTCTACACAAGCCACATAGAAGCCCCATGAAGAATGACTGATCCCACCATGCTTTGGTGGAATTGGTAGTGAATCCCTAAATCGAGAAACCAAAAAATTAAGATGATAAGAGGAGGATATGATCAGAGGAAGATAAAGAGAGAAATGTACCTTAAATCACTAATAAAACACTATAAAACAGAACCCTAATCCAAGGGGTAAAAGGGAAGAAGAGGGGGAACAAGCCCCTAGCCGTGCAAGACAAAGAAGGAGGAGAAGAAGGGGTTCCCCCCTCTTAAGTTAAAGGGGGTGGGGATTTCATTCCCCCCATTAAAAGTACACTAGCTGGCTGGTGGCCACTGGAAGTAGCATATACTATTTCCAAACACCACTAGTGAGACAGTGGTGCCTACCGGCTAGCCAATGGCTTTGCTGTAGTTTTGGATCCAGTAGCCACACAACCACTCCCAAGGCTCCTCCAAGTCCCTAGGACCCCTCCAAACCTCATACCAAGTCCAAAAAACATCCCTTTAAGGCGTTCAAACTCTTGGAATTCAATTCTAAATCATGGTTCTCAAAACAACCCGATCACTAAACTCAAAGTTTCAAATTCCCTTAGGAAATTACACATATGTATGGACATGAGGTCTTAAAATCTCTCCACCATAATGCATCTCATCCTTGAGAAGTCTCAGTGGACACCCAAACATAAATCCTAACCTACCATGGTTACTAAAACTTGTTTAAACAGTTTCATTCTACCTATGAATTCCCAATGTGCTTCTAAACCCCCAATTTGAACATAAATAATTTAAAACTCCAAAGACCAATTCATCACTCAAATTCATCACTGAAACACTATGAAGATGCTTACTCAATCCTTTCCATTCTAAGAAATTTGTATCCCCTTACCCAAAATCTTACATAGCCCATGGATCTCCCCACCATAGAATTCATCATGTAGCATCCAATTCCAATGATATAACACCCATGCCATAAAAATTGCCTATAGAAGCATTTCTTTCATGTTCCAATGACACCCCCTGATCAGTTTCCAAACTTACCAAACCCTATACACATGAGATCATCATTTAAATTCCAATACTCATTCTTATCTCCAAAAAGAAAAATTCAAGTCAGACCGAGAATGCCTCCACCATCCATGTACAAGAAGAGCACACCAAACCCCCCCCCCCAAAGCCCCAATTGATACCCAAATCAAACCCATCACATCCAAGATGATGTGCCCAATGTTCTTCCCATCTTACCAAAACCAATTATACACAAAACAACCAGCTAAACCTCTTTCAACTGACCTGTCTTGAAAACACTCAGCTACAAATGCCAGCGTGTTCTCAAACTACCCAAACTTGAAGCCTCAACTCTCTGAGGATAACTAAGATAATTTTGATACATTAAAAGAAGTTTCAATCTGAATTCTAGTATGATTACATGGTTGATTCATCGTTCATCCAAAACTATCATCATGCTCTTCCATACCATGAGCACAGATATGCCTCAAATTTGATCAATCTCAAATCATCTCATTTCATATGGAGCCTGAGACTGATACTCATACTCCATCTGATAACTCACCCAAATTAACCCATGGAGTTTTCTAGGGAATATAGATAACCTAAAATCATCACTTATTGGAATCCTATTCCTAAGAAGACCATCTAGCCACTGGTCTCATTCACACACAACCCTTCGACATAAGGGTCATACTACTTGCGATCAACATCTCACTCCCCACTATAGGAGTGACCTTATTATCACATCACTGGGTCAAATTTCCGATCAACATGGCCCACACTATATCCATCAACCAAGGTAATTTCTGGAAATGGCTGAAACCACTCATAACTGAGCATTACCCCAAAACAAAACCTGTCACGCATTCCCAACTCACATAATTCCACTCACGAGTGCAACCTCATTGGGTTCCATCACCAACCCGTGTGTCACTCCTCCCAAGCCATGATCAAGTTCTATTTTAACCTTTAACACTTCCACCTAGGTATAATTTAGATTGGTCATGGTACCATACCATACCTAGAAAATGAATCACCTCTCTCCATAGGGACACCTCTATTTGCACCATAAACCCAGGGCTACTAGGCCCCTAGGCAATTCCTCAAAACTTATCGATCCTTAGCCATCACCGATTTAAAATTCAGTAGGTTCTACATGTGAATAGTGTTTTTCAACTCTATATTTATTATACATAATGGGCGTACACTCCCATAACACCTGATCTCAAATACGACTCGTGCTCCCATGAGTCACACTGCATTGAAACCAAGACCACACACCTAAGCCATCGGCTTTCTATATAATGACCAGACCCGCACTCCCATATCTAAAGATAAAAAAACTTTCTTTAAACATTATATTTGATACAAAGTGAGACGAACCTATATTTTTTTTACAACCTTACTATAGGATAAACATTAAAATTAATAAAACATCTCATAATCCCAAGAATAAAAGTCTTAGTTTCTTTAAATACTAGTTACATGGGAAAATTATTTGACACAACTTATGATCATATCTCTATAACCAAACCACACTAGAATCACTTATATATATCTTTTAGGTTATACTATTCTTTATAACCTAGGGAAAGAAAACATAAGAAAGGGGTTCTCAGTAAGGAAAACATATCAACATGTCATCAAGGGTTAAATCATAATTATATGAGAAAACATGGGTAGGGGAGAAATTTCTTATTAAAAATAACATGGAAAAATATGAGTTGTCTATTAGTCATGATGAAATAACATATAATATCAAATGAACAAACATATACTATAGAGAAAGTGTATATACTCAGGTGACATTAAACATGATTCAAGGAGCATAATCATATGCATATAGAAACATGGAAATTCATTGAATCATAGTATAACAATGAATTATTACACAAACATAAGCATAGAAAATCTTATGAATAAAGATTATCACATAATGTTCACACAATAACTTGGGAAAAAAGATTCCAAAATCTCATTCACACAATAAAATTTTGAACAAATCTTTCTTCATCTCATTCACACAATAAACTTGTGAATAAATATTCTCGCATCTCATTCACACAAAAAACTTGTGAACAAATATTCCCACATCTCATTCATGTAAAATTTCTACATCTAATGTGATATGAAACCTTAACCAATGCATTGGAGGGTGATATATGACCCTACCTACCAAAAATCCATACATATGTGTTCCACTTGAAAAAAAATATCATAAAGAACCTATGAAAAAAGAATGGATTTCTTAAAACTTTCAAAACATCACATAACATGAACTTAAGAAAATAATAGGATATAAAAAATATAATTTTTCAAAAGAAATCATTTCATAATAAAAAATATAGGGTGATAAAAATATCACTTCATAGAATATAAAACTTGGAGGGTAAATAGGAGTGAAAATACAAATTTTTTCACAAAACCTATTAAAACATTGAAGCACACATTACTTTAAAAAAATTATTAAGAGAAATATAATACTTTTTAAAAACTTATAATTAAGAGTTACAAATAAAATATCCTTAAAAATATATAAAGTTTATCAAAAAAATGTATAGTGGAATATAAAACATTTTATTTTGAAAGGATGAAAAAACTTTTGAATATCTTGAAATGATTTTTTTGAAAACCCACATCATAAAAGAGGTAACAAAACTTTAATTTTAAAATAGGATAAGGTAAATATGAAGTTCACATGAGTAAACACATATTTAGGTTTTAAAATAGAAAAATAAAACATTTTTGGGAATAATGAACATGGAAATAGAGGAAAACCATCTTTAAAGGAGATTCAATTTTTTCTTAAAAACGTCACACTTTATACAAATGAAATTCATTGATAAAGCATATTTGAGTAAAAAAAATCATTTTACCTAGATAGAAAATAGGAAATATCTTATGAAATAGGAAACATAAGAATTTATCAATTATAAAATAATGACACTTAAGAAATAACATTTTAACTCAAAGAAAAAAATTTAGTTAACCAACTCCCTTACGGGGTTCATAATTCATAAAGGGACATTTAGAAAGGGGATATGTGGTAGAAATGTAAATTATTAGAAAAAAATAGAAATTTCCATATAATTCAATCAAATTATATAGTTTAACCAACTTATATGAAATAAGTTCAAGAAGAACAATCATATCTCAATGAACGAGAATTATGTTTCCAAAACACTTATGATAATGGTAAGGTAAGAATAACAGGGTTACCAAGAAATTAAAATTCAAGTACCATGAAATGAGATATATTCATTATAATTTAAGGTGATATGGTAGTGAATACACCATATAAAATAAATTATGGTGTGAAATATCAAATATGACTCATGGATTTGAAAATGAGACAAAGAAACCCTGACAATTTGAGGAGCATTTAATACAAAAATTCTTAAAAGAGAGATAGATTTAAATAGAATTTCAATTAACATTAATATAGGGTATTTAATGATATAACATATCAATTAGTTAGAATATTCACAACTTAAAATAAATTAGGTTCATAATATAAAATATGTCTCAGATAGAGGAATTTGATCTGAAAAACCCTTACCTTATTCCAGATTCATTCTACGCATGCACTTAACTTTCTAAATAATCAAATTAATTTTATTATATAACTTATTAGGAACCTTATTCTTATATATTTAATTTATTATAGACCATTTATTATCATATGATATTTTTTATTATATAGTTTTTTAGGACCAAGCTGAAGAGGATGGTGTTTTTTTTCAAGTGTTGTATTTTGTTGTCAAGGAAAGTTTTTTGAAGAAATAAAATCAACTCACTTTTTATTTGGTGAAAATCATATTGATGGTTGTTTTTAAAAATAATAAGACTCACCTCGGGTCTGGTATGTGAAAAGATCATAATGAGGAATTGATCATTATCTGGAATGAGAGAATTGGCCACATGGAGAATGTATATTACTGAAAGTAAATGGTCATCAGATTCACTATAAATTTGGTATGAAATAAGTGGTTGTTTTGATGGAGAATCAGAGTCTCTATGACTATGATAAAATAAATTTGTCAATGATTTAATGATTTTCAATCCTCATAAATCATAATTAAGTTGTGAAACTTATGATTCAAGATTGATGAAAGAAAGGGGAGGGAAAAAAGATGTTGCAAATAAAAAAGGAATCATACCCAGATTTATCATATCTGGGTGGAAGAGAAGAAAGAGATGTCACCGATCAAAAAATAATAGTACTCAGAATGATATTATCCAAAATGGTCATTATTAGGATGATCATATCCATGAAATTTTACTCAGAAATATCATTATTAGGAACTGTAGCATCCAACCCTTAAATGTATTCAGAGGAAAGAGAATGAAGTTGATGGGAAAAGAGAAAGGAGTTTCAAGTGATATCGTGTTTAGAAAAGAAATAAGCTACTAATCAGACTCAGATGCCATCATATTCAAAGAAGGAATTTCTTGAGACTGATGAATGAAAAGAAAAGAGAATAATGAGATCAAAAATGTATTCAACCATTTCAAAAAATAGTTTAATTACTTTGTAGTTTTCAATTGGGTCAAGAGCCATTTTATCAGAGTTAAATTATTTTATATTTCCAACTAGGTCAAGAGAATATTTCAATAAGTAAAAGTGGGTTGAATGTGAAGATTGGTAAATGAATTGTTGAGGGGGAACTTAATATTCAAAAGAATAATTGTATTTATCAAATCTGAATGGTATCATTTTCTTCATACATTTACATAAAATTGATACAAAGCTTTGTTTTGAAGTCAAATTTAGAAAATCAGACTCATGAATTGAAATCGTATTGACAATTGAAATGAAAGACTGAAGTGTAAGTGAAGAGTGTAGAATAATCGAGAAGCTTTGAGAAGAGTTGATAAAGTCAAAATGCACCTGATATTTTAGAGAAAATTGAAATTTGGGTGAATTTGATTAAGCAGGAAGTTTTTTGGGATTCTCACCAAAGCCACTCAAGGGTCACCTATAAAAGGTAGAAAGTACATTGTACTTTTCTGATGACTGATGTATTGTTTATGAGATAGAAAATCCAAGTTTAAGAGAGATAAAGAAGTTTTCGTAATCACTTGTGTTGAAGAAGTTTTGACAAATTAAAGTGAAAAGAGAAGAGACAATATCACAACATTGCATTCAAATGATCATAATACTCAATGGTAATAGTACTCAGTTGATTAATTTAATCAGATTGTTAATCATATTCAACTGATCATCGTATCAGGCTGGATAATTGGATTCAGGATCTTCGTATGGAAATTTCCATACTAAGGAAGAATTGTATAGGGAGTATCATACTGAGTTTTTCCATACTCATAATTGAAGTGGTTTCTATTAATCTCTACTGTAATCTATCAAAGTCATACTTTTCATATTGGGGAGAATCGTACTGGGAAGAATCATATCAAGAAAAATCATACTTGGAGGAATCAGATTAAGAAAATTCGACTGGTAAAATCGGACCGAGTTTTCATAACAAAGTCCAGGAATTTCTTACCTTCTTCTGGGTAAGATATTGAAGAAGTGTTTTCAATTGAATACATTTGTGTAATTGAAAATAATCATATATAACATGAGTTGTTACAAAAAACATTGTATTACCCTATTTGTGATAAGAGGGTGCACACACACTATTAGAACTGTTTACATAGTACTACATGAGTATAAGGGTATATCCTACTCGTTATAATCCAGATATTGTTTTCTAGTAGATTGTGTGGTATTGGATTACTTAAACACCATACCAAGGACATATCTATTATTATTTAATAACAAATATTGTAAATACTTGTATTCTTGTGGATGTGTGGTTGAATTGTTTTCAGTTAGGAATGTTCCTGTGGATGTGTGGTTGAATTGTTTTTAGTATATAATTGAATCTTTAACAGGAGGTGAAGTTTGTTTCAAGGAAACATAAAATAAAATAGTTTCACTGATTTACCCCCTCCCCCTCTCAGTGATACAATCATCATGACTGGGCACTTTCAACTGGTATCATAGGGATAGGTTCCCTTCACTTATTCTTTACTGATGGAGAATTTTAATTGTGTGAACAATAAAGGTATTTTGGTCTTTGATTAAAAGAATTATTATATCTAGAAAGATAGAATGCCTCCTTATCTTATGCCTATTGGATATGATTTTCTTGAAACTGCAACAGATGAGTTTCTTCCTATTGATTTTAAAGCTCCTCTTACATCTTTTGATAAGAAGAATCTTGAGAATTATGGAAGGGAAAATAATTCTATATTATCATCACTTTCAGAAAGTGAATTCTTAAGAGTGAAAGGAGTTGACACAACCAAAGGTATATGGGATAAACTAAAAAACTTATACGAGGGAAATAAAAAAGTGAAGAAGGAAAAGTTACAAATCTGGAGATTTAAATATTAATATTTGAAGATGGGTGAGCATGAATCTATTGGGGAATTCTTTACCAAGGTAAATGACATTATGAGTACTATTAGATGTCTTTTTTAAAAGTTATATGATTCTACAGTTGTTGAAAAGATATTAAGAATCCTTCCAGATAAGTTTGATGCAAAAGTTTCTTCATTGGAAGATAGAGATCCGGAAAATTATCTCTTGATTATTTTCATAGCACTCTCATCACTTATGAAATGATAAGAGAGAAAGCTATGAAAGTAAGAAAAAAAGTTGATAGAGAAATGTATTTCAAGGCTATGAAGAAAGAAAAGTCAAAGAAGATTCATATTGAAGATAAATTTGGTGAATCCGATTTTGAATATGAGGTATGTAAAAATCTTGATAATATTTTATCCTTGTTTTCTAAAAATGTGAAAAGAGGTAAATATAAATACAAAAGGTAAAATTCCCTTGAAATGTTTTGAATGTGGAGTCGTTGGGATTTATTCTACCAATTGTCCTCAAAGAAAGAAGTGGATAGTGAAGAAGAAGAAATAAATCCAAGAATATTGTGTAAGAAACCGGGTAATGAAGGAAAATTGAATTCCATAAAGAAATAAAGAAAATTCTTTAAATAAAAAAGAAGAAGTTTCTTGTCTAAAGATGAATAAGAAGAAAGATATGATACTAAATCTGAAAAATCAGTTGAATATGGTATTGAAAATAATTTTATTACAACAGTGAATGATGAATAATTCAAAATTATTAGTTTTGAAGAATAAGAAACTCAACTTGAACACAATTTGAAAGAAGATTTGAAGGAATGTCTGAGAAAGATCAGAAGTCTTGAAAATAAAAAAAAGTTAGAAGATGAACTATATTCAATAAGAAATCAATAATGTTTTGTTGATAAGAAATTATGGCTGATAAAATATATTTATTACTTGAAGAAATATATTGAAAAAAAAGAATCATAATGAGAATATGAAGGTGAAGTTGAAGGTAAAATAATAAGAGTTGGAACTCGTCCAACAAAAACTTTCTAAATCTAAATTGGGAAATACAATTTTCTAAAACTCTATCACTGAATTTGGTAAAATCACTTGAAATGAGAAACCTAATAAGGATAAACAAAAGTTACCTTCAAAGGGTGATAAGAAAGATGGAATTGTATCTGAAAAGAATAAATCTAGGAAAGTTATGTATGCGTCCAAGATTGACAAAGTGAAGAATTCATAAGTTACAAAACATCCCGAGTCTAAAAATGTTTTATCTAGATTCAGAAAACTTTTAAACACTTCTGATTCTATTAAGGCTGAAAGGAAGAAGAATAATCCAATTGTTAACAAAAAGGTTTATGTGTTAGAAAAGAAATACAAAAGAGCTACTAAGATACGTATTCACAATTCCAACCAATATGGAAGTTTCAGAGGAAAATACTCATCCTATGGATATTGTTGGTATTGTGGTGGATTTAGATATACAACAAATATGTTTTGGTTTAACTAATAACATTAATATTATTCCACAGGTTATGAATGAAAAAGGTTTAGGGGGAGTCAATTCCATCAAAAGAATAATTCTAATAAGATTGTTTTGAAGAAACCTGAGAAATGTGGAGTAAAAATTGAAAATAGGTTCCAAAATTTGGAAATTATTTGTGAAATATGTGAAAAACCTAGACTCCTTGCAAAAGGATGTCTTGTTTTGTTATCTATATAATGAAATATTCTTAAAAATTCTTATAAGGTGAAGATGAAGAAAGAAAATAAAGAAGAAAATTCTCTTATTTTTGAAACCTCTTTGAAAGCTACAAAATGAGAATGAACTTAGATTCTTGATAGTGAGTGTTCTTCTAATATGATAGGAGACTTGAAATTGTTAAATAATGTGAAATAATTTAATGAAGGAATAATTACATTTGGCAATGATTAATCCTTGAAAATTAAATGTTTTGGATCAACCATCATCAGGAAAGAAGAGATAAAATCCAAAAAGGATTTGTATGTTGATGGGATGAAACAAAATTTTCTAAGTGTTTCATAATTGTGTGATGAGGGTCACAAAGTTATCTTAAGAAAAGATGGATTTGTTGTGAAAATTAAATAAGATATAAAGATTGTTACAAGAGGCCAATATACAAAAGAAAATTTGTTTCAGATTAGTGAAATACAAAATTCTTGTTAAACGAGTATTGTGGAAGAGAATCAATTGTGGAATAAAAGGATGAGAAACGTTTCAAAGAAACATGAAAAAGTTATCAAAGAGAGATAGTGACTAAGACATTCCTACTTTTCCAAGAAGTAGAGATTGGTGTTTTACTATTTTTAGAAATGAAATATTACAAACTTAGTGTATAAGAAAGTTAAGATTTATTCAAGACAAACCTTACAGTTGATTCATTCCAATATTTGTGGGCCGATGAGAAAACCATAAAAAAATGGAGATAAGTACTTCATCACTTTAATTGATTATTTTACTTGCATTACTTGTGTTTTGTATATGAAACATAAGTCATATGCTTTGAAAATGTTTAAAAGTTTTAGAAGCAAGGCTGAGAAAGAATGTGAGTTTCAGTGAAGAATTTGGGAATAAAAAATGGTGGTGAATATAGAAGTGAATAATTATAAAGTTATCTTTAGAAGGATGGAATTCAGTATGAGTATAGTTCCCTATACACTCCCAAAAAAATGGAGTTTCTGAAAGAAATAATAGAAGTTTGGTGAAAATGTGAAGAACTATGTTACTTGAACATGTTTTTTCTCATTACTTTTGGAGGCAAGCCATGAGTACTATTATTTATATCCAAAACCATTGTTTCTATAGGTCTCAATTAGATATGAATCCATATGAATTGTTTTATGATAAAACTTATAGTTTGAAACACTTAAGAGTTTTCAAGAGTCCATGTATTATAAAGAAGAAAGGTGAAAACTATGGAAAGTTTGAGAAGAAAGGTGAAGTTGGAATATTTCTTAGTTATGCTCTGAAAGGAAGAGGATATATATGTTTCAACAAAGAAGCCAGAATAATTGTTGATTTAGTTGATGTGAAAGTGATTGAAAAGTCTTAGGAAGATAAACATACTTTGGAAGATGAGAATGATCAGAAAGATTATTTTAAAAAAAATTCTTATAAGGATACAAATAATTGTATTCCTGATCAAGAAGAAGAATCAGACTCATCCATTTTTAGTGATGAGGAAGATACTCAAAAATTTCATCATAGGACGAGGAAACAAGTGGATGATCAGAATATAATTTGTCATCAACATTAGAAGGTTTAAACAAGAAGAACAACACATAAAATTAGACATACTTCTTTGTATTAAAAGGTGGAGATGAATGATGTAAAAGAATCATTTGAGCATCCGGAATAGGTTCGAGACATGAATGAAGAGTCTAATAAAATTGAAAATAATGACACATGGGAACTCGTATCCAAGACTGAAAATGAAAAAATTATTATTACAAAGTGGGTTTTCCTGAACAAGCTGAATGAAGAAGGTGAAGATGTAAGAAACAAAGCAAGATTTGTGTGTAAAGGGTATTCACAAATCTAAGGTATTGATTTTTATAAAACCTTTTCCTCGGTGGAAATAATTGAAATAATCATAATCTTTCTTTCTATTTCTACACAACGATATGTCAAATCTGCATTACTTAATGATGATCTTGAAGAGAAAGTATATATTTAACAACCTTGTGGCTTTATTGTTAGGAAAGATGAAATTTATGTGTTCAAAATGAAAAAGGATTTGTATGGTCTAAAGAAATCTCCAAGGGCATAGTATTCCAAATTGGATACATGCTTAAGAAAGATGAATTTCAATAAAGGAAGAGTGGATAACAATCTTGACATCAGATAAAGTGAAGAGTATTCCCTCATTGTGATTATTTATGTTGATGACATTATATTTTCTAGGAATGATGAAAGAAGTTATAAAAAGTTTTTATAAAGAAATGAAAAAGGTGTTTTAAATTTCCATTCTAGGATAAATGAAATAATTTCTTGGGTTACAAATACACCAAAGGAAGGAATACATTTTTATTTCTCAAGAAAAGTATGCTAAGTAACTTCTTAAGAGGTTTGGAATGGAAATCCCAAAACCTATTTCCACACCAATTTTAATGGGAAAAAATTTGAAAAAATATGGATAAGGAAAAGAAGTTGATCAGAAATAGTTTTGAAAGTTTATTGAAAGTTTATTTGTATTTGACTTCCTCAAGACCAACATTGTTTATGTTATTACCTTATGTGAAAGATTTTAGAATACTCCAAAATAATCACATTTAATTGCTAGAAAAATAATTCTTATATACATCAAAAGAATAATTTAATTTGGAATCAGGTATGGTAGCTCATATAATATTAAATTGTTTTGGAATTTAAATGTTGATTGGGAAGGAAATGCTGATGATAGAAGATCCAAATATGGTGGAGTATTCTTTCTGGGAAAGAATTATTTTAGTTGTAATTAAAAGAAATATAATTCAATAATTTTCATTATGGATGAAGTTGAGTATGTTTCTGCCACTCAAGCCACTACTCAACTTATGTGTATGAAAACTCAATTGGAAGATTTACCTGTTGAAGCGAAGTTACCCTTACTCTTGGGTTGCGATAATCAAAGTACAATCAATATCACTAGGAATCCAGTTCAACATTATCGTTCAAAACATATTGATATCAAATATTATTTCATCAAAGATCATGTGGAGAAGAATGAAATGAAGTTGTAATAAGTTCCAGCATCGAAACAAGTTGCTGACATTTTCACAAAATCTTTATCGAAGGAATCATTTTCTAAATTGATCTTGAACATGGGTGTCCAACCTATTTCTCTTTAAGGTTGAGGTATGTGTTTTTTCCCCTCTCCCATTTAACCTTTGGATTGTATTTTCAAGGGGGATAATTGTTTCATAAATTCATTTATTTCATATAAAAATAGGGAGTTGTGGGTAATCCATGAATTCAACATTGTTTTGTGAGTGAGATATTATAACTATTTATTTGAGTGGTTATAAGAAAATAAATTGTTTTGTATTCCAGGGAGGATTAAGAAAATATGAGGATGTAAAAATAAAAAGGTTGTCATAATCACTACTTTTGGACAATATGGTTTTACTATTAATGATTCTTGTTTCCTATAATGAGTTAGCTCACACATGATTAGAATTATTGATAAGTAATCCATTTCTTTAGGACACAAAGTTCAGTGATTTATGAAACTTGGTTGAAAACAAAATCTAAATGGGGTTATTGTTAGGACCAATATGAAGTGGAAGGTGTTTGTTTTCAAGTGTTGTCTTTTGTTGTCAAGGAAAGTTTTTAAAGAAAGAAAATCACCTCACTATGTATTTGGTGAAAATAGTATTGATGGTTATTTTTCAAAAGAATTAGACTCACCTAAAGTTTGGTATGTGAAAAGATTGTAATGAGGAATTGATAGTTATTTGGAATGATATAATCGGTTGCATGGAGAATGTATCTTGCTGAAACTAAATGGTCATCAGATTCACTATAAATTTGGTGTGAAAGAAGTGGTTGTTTTATGGAGAATCAGAGTCTCTATGACTACGATAAAATAAATGTGATGAAACCTTTCTGTTTTTTAATTCTCATAAATCATAAGTAAGTTCTGAAACTTATGATGCAAGTTTGATGAAAGAAAGGGGAGGAAAAAATAGATACTTTCGATCAAAAAGGAACCATACCTAGATTTATTGTATTTGGGTGGAAGATAAGAAAGATATATTTTAGATCAAAAAATAATAGTACTCAGAATTATTGTATCTAAAATGGTTGTTATTAGAATGATCGTATCTAGGAAATCGTACTTTGAAAGATCATTCTTAGGTACTATAGCAGCCGACTCTCAAATGTATTTAGAGGTAAGAGAATGAAGTTTATGGGAAAAGAAAAAGGAGTTTAAAGAGGTATCATGTTCAGAAAAGAAAAAATATACTGATCCGACTTGGATGCCATCGTATTTAGAGAAGGAATTTCTTGATATCGATGAATGAAAAGAAAAGAAAAGAATGAGATTAACAATGTATTCAACCATTTCAAAAAGGATTGAATTACTTTGTAGGTTTTTATTGGGTTAAGATCCATTTTATCAGAGTTATTTTTTTTATATTTCCAACTGGGTCAAGAGAATATTTGAATAAGTAAAAGTGGTTTGAATACAAATATTTCTAAATGAATTGTCGATGGGGAGATTTAAATTCAAAATAATGATTGTATTTAGAAAATTAGAATGATATCCTTTTCTTGATAAATTTGCATAAAATTGATACAAAGATTTGTTTTGAAGAAGTCAGATTTAGAGAATTAAACTCATGAATTGAAACCAGATTGACAATTGAAATGAAAGACTGAAGTGGAAATGAAGAGTGTAGAAGAATCGAGAATCTTTGAGAGGAGTTTTTGAAGTCAAAATGCACATGATATTTTAGGGAAAATTGATATTTGAGTGATTTTGATTAAGCATGATTGTTTTTGGGATTCTCGCCAAAGCCACTCGAGGGTCACCTATAAAAGGTGAAAAGTACATTATAATTTTCTGATGACCAATGTATTGTTCATGAAAGAGAAACTCCAAGTTTAAGAGAGAGAAATAAGTTTCCGTAATCACTTGTGTTGAAGAATTTTTGACGGATTGAAGTGAAAAGAGAAGAGACAAGATCACAATGCTGTATTCAGCTAATCATCATACTCAATGATAATAATACTTAGTTGATTACTGAACTCATATTTTCAATCATATTCAACTGATCATCGTATCGGGCTGGATAATTGGATTTTGGATTTTCGTACTGAGATTTCTATACCAAGGAAGAATGGTATAGGGAGTATCATACTATGTTTTTCCATACTCAAAATTGAAGTGGTTTTGATTCATCTCTACTGTATTCTATCAAAGTCATATTTTTTTCGTACTGGGGAGAATTTTACTGGGAAGAATCATATCAAGAAGAATCTTACTCAAAGGAATCAGATTGGGAAAATCAGACTTGTGAAATCAGACTGAGTTTTCATAACAAAATCCAAGAATTTCTTACCTTCTTTTGGGTAATATATTGAATAAGTGTTTTCAATTAAATACATTTTTGGAATTGAAAACAAGCATAGGTAATATGAGTTGTTACAAAAACATTGTATTACCCTATTTGTGCTAAGAGGGTGCACACACACTATTGGAATTGTTTACATAGTGCTACACGAGTATAAGGGTATATCCTACTTGTTATAATCTAGAGATTGTTTTCTAGTGGATTGTGTGGTATCAGATTACTTCCAAACCATACCAAGGACGTAACTATTCTTATTGAATAGTAAATCTTGTAAATACTTGTATTCTTGTGGATGTGTGGTTGAATTGTTTTCTTCCAGGAATGTTCCTATGGATGTGTGGTTGAATTGTTTTTAATAGAGAATCTAATCTTTAATAGGAGGTGAAGG
Source organism: Viscum album (assembly GCA_963277665.1). Classification (NCBI taxonomy): domain Eukaryota; kingdom Viridiplantae; phylum Streptophyta; class Magnoliopsida; order Santalales; family Viscaceae; genus Viscum; species Viscum album. The sequence goes on along the minus strand of OY728159.1, from coordinate 828,614,859 downwards.
TTGTTTCAAGGAAACATAAAAGGAAATAGTGTCACTGATTGACCCCCTCCCCCTCTCAGTGATACAATCATACTGATTGATCACTTTCAACTAATATCACAGGGATAGGTTCCCTTCACTTATTCTTTACTAATGGAGAATTTTAATTGTGTGAAGAGTAAAGGTATTATGGTATTTTATGGAAGGAATTATCATATCTGGAAAGATGGAACATTGCCTTATATTATGTCTATTGGATATGATGTTCTTGAAGATACAACAAATGGGTTTCATCCTATTAATTTTAAATCTCCTCTTATAGCTATTGATAAGAAGATTATTTAGAATAATGGAAGGTCCAAGAATGCTATATTATCATCACTTTTAGAAAGTGAATTCTTAAGAGTGAAAGGAGTTGACACAACCAAAGGTACATGGGATAAATAGAAAAACATATACGAAGGCAATAAAAAAGTGAATAATGTAAAGTTACAAATATGAATATTGAAATATGAATATTTGAAGATGTGTGAGCATGAATCTATTGGGGAATTCTTTACCAGGGTAAATGACATTATGAGTACTATCAGATGTATTGGTAAAAATTTATATGATGCTACAGTTATTGAAAAGATATTGAGAATTATTCCTGAAAAGTTTGATTTAAAATTTTCTTTATTGGAAGATAGAGATATGGAAACATTGTCTCTTGATGATTTACATAGCACTGCCATCACTTATGAAATGAGAAGATACAAAGCTATGAAAAGAAGAAAAAAAGTCGGTAGAGATATGTCTTTCAAGGATATGAAGAAAGAAAAGTCAAAGAAGATTTGTATTGAATATAAAGTTGGTGAATCCAATTTTGAAGATGTGGTATGTAAAAATCTTGGTAATATTCTATCCTTGTGTTCTAAAAATTTGAAAATAGGTACATGGAAATATAAAGGGAAACTTCCCTTGAAATATTTTTAATGTGGAGTTGTTGGGAACTTTGCTACCAATTTTCCTCAAATAAATAAAGAAAAGGATACTAAATAAGAAGAAATAAATCCAAGAATATTGTGAAAGAAATAGGGTGATAAAGGAAAATTGAATTCCATAGGGAAAGAAAGAAAATGCTTCAAATAGAAAAGAAGAAGTTTCTTGTCTAAAGATGAAGAAGAAGAAAGATCTGATACTAAATTCGAAAAATTAGTTGAATATGGTATTGAAAATACTTTTATTATAATAGTGAATGATAAAGAATCCAGAATTAGTAGTTATGAAGAAGAAGAAACTCAACTTGAACATCATTTGAAAAATAGTTGAAATAATGTTTGAGAAAGATCAGAAGGCTTGCAAAGAAAAAAAAGTTGTAAGATGAATGCTCTTCAATAAGCAATCAAGAATGTTTTCCTGATGAGAAATTAAGGCGGATAAAAGATATTGATTAATTGAAGAAATATCTTGAAAAAAAAGTATCATAATGATAATATAGAGGTGAATTTGAAGGCAAAATAATAAGAGTTGGAACTTTTCCAACAAAAATTTCTAAAGATGAATTGAGAAAAACAAGTTTCCAAAACTCTATCACTGGAGTTGGTGAAAACACTTGAAATGAGAAACCTAATAATAATAAAAAATTACCTTCAAAGGGTAATAAGAAAGACAAAATTGTATCTGGAAAGAATAAATCTGGGAAAGTTATGTATACGGCTAAGATTGAAAAAGTGAAGAATTCAGAATCTATAAAACATCCTGAGTACAAAAATGTTTTATCTGGATTCATAAAAGTTTCAAATTTTTTTAATTATTTTAAGTATGAAAAGAATAATAATAATCCAATTGATAATGGAAAGTTTGATGGGTTAGAAAATAAAGACAAAAGAGTTGCTGGGAGATATATTCACAATTCCAACCAATATGGAAGTTTCAGAGGCAAATACTCATTATATGGATATTGTTGGTACTGTGGTGGATTCAAACATATAGAAAATATTTTTTGGTTTAACCAAAAACATTACTATTATTCCATAGGTTATGAATGACAAAGTTTGAGGGGGAGTCAATTCCCTCAAAAGAATAATTCTGAGAAGGTTGTTTTGAAGAAACCTAAGAAAGGTGGAGTAAAAATTGAAAATAGGTTCCAAACTTTGGAAACTATTTGTGAAAGATGTGAAAAACCTATAATCCTTTTAAAAAGATGTCTTATTTTGTTACTAGAACAACAAAATATTCTTAAAAATTATCAGAAGCTGAATATAAAGAAAGAAAAGGAAGAATAAAATGCTATTATTGTTGAAACCACTTTGAAAGCTACAAAATGAGAATGACCTTAGATTATTGATAGTGGGTGTTCTTTTCATATGAAGGAGGACATGAAATTATTAAATAAGTTGAAAGAATTTAAATAAGGAATAGTAAAAATTGGCAATGATTAATCCTTGAAAATTAAAGGTGTTGGATCAATCATCATTTGGAAAGAAAAGATAAAATCCAAAAAGGATTTATATGTTGATGGGATGAAAAAAAATTTCCTATGTGTTTCACAATTTTGTGATGAGGGTAACAAAGTTATAGTCATAAAAGATGGGTTTGTTGTGAAAAGTAAAAAATATGGAAATATTGTTACAAGAGGCCAACATACAAAATGAATTTTGTTTTAGATTAGTGGAATACAAAACTCTTGTTACATGAGTATGGTGGAAGAGAATCAATTGTGGAATAAAAGGCTGGGACATATGTGTCAAAGAAATATGAGACAGTTATCAAAGAGAGATAGTGTACGATACATTCCTACTTTTCTAAGAAGTAGAGATTGGTGTTGCACTATTTTTAGAAAGTAAAGATTACAAACTCAGTGTATAAGAAAGTTGAGATTTGTTCAAGAAAACCCCTACAGTTGATTTATTCCGATATTTGTGGGCCAATGAGAAAACCATAAAAAATGGAGATAAGTAATTAATTACTTTCATTAATTATTTTAATCGTATTACTTGTGTTATGTATATGAAACATAAATCAGATGCTTTGAAAATGTTTAAAAGTTTTAGAAGGAAGTTTGAGAAATAATGTGAGTATTCATTGAATAAGTTGAGAATAAAAAATGGTGGTGAATACAGAAGTGAAGAATTTTAAAGCTATCTTTAAAATCATGTAATTAGGTATGAGTATAGTTCCCCATACACTTCTTAAAAAAATGGGGTAGCTAAAAGAAAGAATGGGAGTTTTGTGGAAATTTAAAGAACTATGTTACTTGAACATGGAATTTCTTATTACTTTTGGAGGCAAGCCATGAGTACTATTATTTATATCCAGAATCTTTGTTTCTATAGGCATTAATCATATATTACTCCATATGAATTGTTTTATGAAAAAACTCTATGTTTCAAGCACTCAAGAGTTTTTAGGAGTCCACGTATTATAAAAAAGAAAGGTGAAAACTATGGAAAGTTTGAGCAGAAAGGTGAAGTTGGAATCTTTCCTGGCTATGCTCTGAAAGGAAGATGATATAGATGTTCCAAAAAAGAAACTAGAATAATTTTTGATTTAGTTTATGTGAAAGGTATTGAAAAGGTTGAGGAAGATAAACATACTCATGCATATGAGAATGATTCGAAAGATTTTTTTGAAAACAATTTTGTTAAGGATACAGACAATTGTATTCCTGATCAAGAAGAAGAATCAGACTCATACATTTCCAGTGATGAGTAAGATACTAAAAAATCTCATCTTTGGGTGAAGAAACAAGTGAAAGATCATAATATAATTGTTCATTAATATTAAATGGTTCAAACAAGAAGAAAAACACATGAAATTACACATACTTCTTTGTATTCAAAGGTGGAGCCGAATGATGTGAAATAAGCTTTTGAGAATCCGAAATGGGTTCAAGAAATGAATGAAGAGTTGAGTAAAATTGAAAATAATGATACATGGGAACTCGTATCCAAGCCTGAAATTAAAAACATTATTGGAACAAAGTGAGTTTTCCAGAACAAGCTAAATGAAGAAGGTGAAGTGGTAAGAAACAAAGAAAGATTTGTGTGTAAAGGGTATTCAAAAATCGAAGGTATTGATTTTTATGAAACCCTTTCCCCATTGGAAATAATTGAAATAATCATAATATTTGTTTCTATTTCTACACAACAATGCTACAAGATTTTACAAATGAATGTTAAATCTGTATTCATGAATGACGATCTTGAAGCGGAATTTTATATTGAACAACCTTGGGTCTTTGTTGTTGGGAAAGATGAAATTTATGTGTTAAGATTGAAAAAGTATTTTTATAGTATAAAACAAGCTCCAAGGGCATGCTATTCCAAATTAGATACATTCTTAAGAAAGATGAATTTCAATAAAGGAAGAGTGGATAACAATCTTGACATCAGATAAAGTCAAGAGTATTCCCTCATTGTGATTGTTTATATTTATGACATTATATTTACTGGGAATGATGAAAGAAGTTGTGAAAGGTTTTTTGAAGAAATGAAAAAGGTATTTGAAATGTCCATGATAGGAGAAATGAAATACTTTCTTGGGATACAAAAACATCAAAAGAAGGAATGGATTTTTTCATTCTCAAGAAAAGTATGCTAAGGAAATTCTTAAGAGGTTTTGAATAGAAATCTCAAAACCTGTTTCCACACCAATTTTAGTGGGAAACAAGTTGAAAAAATATGGATAAGGAAAATAATTTTATCATAAATATTTTCTAAAGTTGATTGGAAGTTTTTTTTATTTGATTATCTCAATACCCGATGTTGTTTATGTTGTTACCTTATATGAAATATTTCAGTGTAATCTAAAAGAATCAAATTTAATTACTAGAAAAATAATACTCAGATACATCAAAGGCATAATATAATTTGGAATCAGGTATGTCTCCTCAGATAGTATTTAATTTTTTGGGTATTCAGATGCTAATTGGGAAGGAAACGTTGATGATAGAAGATCCAAATCTAGTGGAGTATTCTTTCTGAGAAATAATTGTGTTAGTTGGAATTAAAAGAAACATTATTTATTAACTCTCAGTATGGATTAAGCTAAGTATGTTTCTACCACTCAATCCACTACTCAACTTATGTGGATGAAAACTCAGTTGGAAGATTTACTTGTTGAAGTGAAGTTACCCTTGCTCTTGGGTTGCAATAATCAAAGTACAATCAATCTCACAAGGAATCTAGTTCAACATTCCCATTCAAAAAATATTTATATCAAATATAATTTCATCAAATATCATGAGGATAAAAATGAAATGAATTTGGAATATGTTCCAGCAGCAAAAAAAGTTGCTGACATTTTCACAAAACCTTTATCGTGGGAATCATTTTCTAAATTAAGGTTGAACATGGGTGTCCAACCTGTTTCTCTTCAAGGTTGAGGTATGTGTTTATATCCCCTATCTCATTTTACCTTTGGATTGTATTTTCAAGGGGGAGAATTGTCTTATAAATTCATGTATTTCATATAAAAATAGAGAGTTGTGGGTAAGCTGTGAATTCAACATTGTTTTGTGAGTGAACTATTTTAACTATTTGTTTGAGTGGTTGTAGGAAAATAAATTGTTTTGTATTCCAGGGAGTACTAAGAAAAGATGAGGAATGAAAAATAAAAAGTTTTTTATAATCACTACTTTTGGACTGCATGGTTTTACTATCAATGATTCTATTTATTATAATGAGTTAGCTCACGTAGGATTAGAATTATTGATAAGTAATCCATTGCTTGAGGACACAAAGTTCAGTGATTTATGAAACTTGGTTGAAAACAAAATCTGAAGGGGGATATTTTTAGGACCAATTTGAAGAGGAAGTTTTTTTTTCAAGTATTGTATTTTTTTGTCAAGGAAAGTTTTTGAAGAAAGAAAATCATCTCACTTTGTATTTGGTGAAAATCATATTGATGGTTATTTTTCAAAAGAATCAGACTCACCTTGAGTACTCTATGTGAAAATATCATAATGGGTAATTGATCATTATCTGGAATGAGATAATCAGACACATGGAGAATGTATCTTGCTAAATGTAAATGGTCACTAGATTCACTATAAATTTGGTGTGAATGAATTGGTTGTTTTAATGGAGAATCAGAGTCTCTATGACTATGATAAAATAAATATGATGATACTTTTCTGATTTGTAATTCTCATAAATCATAAATAATTTTTGAAACTTGTGATGCAAGCTTGATGAAAGAAAGGGGAGGGAAAATGAGATGATTCCGATCAAAAAGGAATAATACCTAGATTTATTGTATCTAGGTGGAAGAGAATAAAGAGATATTGGTGATCGAAAAAGTATAGTACTCAAAATGATTGTGTCTAAAATGGTCGTTATCAGGATGATCGTATCCAGAAAATCATACTATGAAAGATCATTCTCAAGAACTTGAGGGTCACCTATAAAAGGAGAAAAGTACATTGTACTTTTCTGATGACCGATGTACTATTAATGAGATAGAATCTCTGAGTTTAAGAGAGAGAAAGAAGTTTATGTAATCAATTATATTGAATAAGTTTTGACGGATTGAAGTGAAAAGAGAAGAGACAAGATCATAATGTTGTATTCAACTGATCATCGTACTCAGTGATAATCATACTCATCTGATTACTGTACTCAACTTGTTAATTGTATTCGGATGATCATCATATTAGGATGGATAATCAGATTTAGGATTTTCATACTAATATTTTTGTACTAAGGAAGAATCATACAAGGAGTATCATACTGAGTTTTTATGTACTCATAATTGAAGTGGTTTTGATTCATCTCTACCATATTCTGCAAAATTCATATTTTTTTTGTACTGGGGAGAATCATATCATGAAGAATTGTATCAAGTAGAATCATACTTAGAGGAATTAGACTGGTGAAATCAGACTGAGTTTTCATAAAAATGTCTTGGAAGTTCTTACCTTCTTATGGGTAAGAGATTAAAGAAGTGTTTTCAATTGAATACATGTGTGGAATTGAAAATAAGCACATGTAACATGAGTTGTTACAAAAAATTGTATTACCCTGTTTATGATAAGAGGGTGCACACACACTATTGGAATTGTTTACATAGTGTCACACAAGTGTAAGGGTATATCCTACTCATTGTAATCTAGGGATTGTTTTCTAGTGTATTGCGTGGTATTGGATTACTTAAAAAACATACTGAGTATGTATCTATTCTTATTTAATAGTGAACCTTGTAAATACTTGTGTTCCTTGGATGTGTGGTTAAATTTTTTTTAGTAGGTAATGCTCTTGTGGATGTGTGGTTGAATTGTTTTCAATAGGGAGTTGAATCTTTAACAGGAGGAAAAGGTTGTTTCAAGGAAACATAAAATAAAATAGTATCACTAATTCATGTGTATAAAAATGATACGAAGGTTATCGAATTTTCATGGTTAGGGTAGGTTTTGGAAGATAAATATTCATAAGAAATGGTAAGGAGTAGGTAATACTCACTTTGTGTTAGGTCCACTAGGCTAGATACCCTGAGAGTAGGGGTGAATCGGGGTATGACTAATTAAAACAACTGCCCCTTTTGATCTTGTTTTGTTGTTAGATAAAACCCTCTTCTCTCTCTCCTTCCCATTGCAGAGTATGAATGAATCTTAAAGCATGCACAGGACACAACAATTTTACTTGGTTTACCTTCACTGGGCTATGTCCAAGGATAATACACTGATGATGTGCCGATATACCAAATCCACTATAAGTGAATTTCTATTAACAAGTTCGAAGCAGACTCACTATCCCTCCTAATTTACAACCATTCACAATTTGAGAGCACACTTCTCTCTCAACTGAAGTGAGCTCACTGCTTCTTCAGAATATCCACTCACAGTTTATAGTCCTATACATCTCTTCATTATCACAAATGAATGCATCTTCCTCTGTATGTAGATGCTTTATTGAAGTTACACTTTCATCCACTGATGAATACCACTTTATCACGGGGGTACCAGACAATCTCCCAACTTTCGTGCAAACCTAGAATGATTGGCGCGTTTATCTAAGTCTGACACGCTTCTCTAAGCTTTGGAACGCTTCTCCCAGCCTAGTGTGAAAGGGTCACCAAACCACTTGTGAGACACTCCCTTCTCTAACACCAAACTTGAGAGACTCGCCACCTTTTACACCCAAACCAATATTGGCATGAAACCATCAATTGGCGTGTAACTTTTGAATAACTTTATACTTGCGCGACCAAGCCACCACTTGTGCGAAGAAACCACCTGTGCGGCTGGAGCTCTAATTTTCTCTAAGTATTGAAATCTGTCAAAAATGAGGAGGGGTGGACATCTACTTATAGGCACTTTGGACACCCTGAGCACTGACGCGAAAGTCACCTCCCAGCACGTAAGTCCAGCCGCCCTAGTCTCTGTCGCCCTAGTCACCTTGCATGCCCAAACTAAAACTTGGGTGCCCCTCTTTCCTTTGCCATATTTTGATGTTATGATCTTGAAAAACATATGGTGTGAAAGTTTACAAGACTCCAAGACACTGACGCATAAGTCACTTTACCAAAAACACTTTTCTCCATTCATCGATCTTGAGGCCCAAAAATTTAGCAAACACTGGAAAATGGTGCCACCTTGTATCTACTCTTTTTGTGCTGCCTCTAGATCATCCATTCCTTTGTTAAGGTTTTTTCGATAAATCATGGATTGTTGACAACATCCTTTGAACTCGATAACTCACCATGTAAACCCCATTTTTCAACAAATTTGTACATCATGGTCTACTTTGTCAACAAACACAACATGGAGGCCCACTTTTTCAACAAACACAATCACCTCAAAAATGCTTCAATGATACATTGAGGGATTTTTTCCCAACACTTTGGTACCTTGAAATTTCTCTTGAATGTATCCTTAGAAATGAGGGGATTAGGCTAACTAATTGGGACAAAATAATTATGAAATTGAGAGAGGATTATAGTATGAAAAAATGGAATATATTTAGGTAGTAATTCTAAGGAATTAGTGTGGCATGAAGGGGTGTAAGTATCCCCTTTTATAAGTGAAGAAAATGGTACTTTTGAGAACACCCTTTAATTTTCAATGATATCATTACACTATTCAAGGGTCAAAGATTCAAAAAGTTATAAATAATTAAATTTGGGGTGATATTGGGTCTATAAATCCTCAATAAATTATTTTCAAACATATTGAAAGTAATTTGTTCTTAGGTTTTTTACTTTTACATTTTTTTTTGTTTTTACCTTGGTAATTAGTTTTTTTAACTAAGTAATTTATGTTTTAATAAAAAATATAAAACAAACACTCTTATTTGGGTGTAATTAACCTAAATTTAATCTATAATTCAATCTATAAATAATAAAAAATTATTTTTTAAATTAAAACATTTTATATGTAGAAAAATAGTTTTTTTTGTAAAAAAATGTTGTTTTAACCATTATGTGTTCTTAATATTATTTAGCATTGGTTACCAATTAAATGTGTGTTAATATAATTATATATGTGTTTAAAAATAATATTAGATTCATAATTTTTAATAGGTTAATTTAATCCCTTAGATAAAAAATTATACAATATTAATAAAACAATTATTTGAAAATAACAGTTTTATAAATACCATGGTCATTAACTTAAATCATAATAATCATACTTTCATGACCAAAAATTGAAATTGACCTTATTAATTAGTATGATAAAATTGATCTAAAATATGAAATCCAATTTGATATATTTAATTTATATAATTTTTGAAATGTAATTTTTAATATAAGCGAATAAAAATATTTTTTAGAGTAAAATATTACTCATGTTTCCAAAACGATATACAAGGGTTTTGTAAAAGAAACATAATGATTTTAAATGATTTATTTTACTTATAAATATATATATATGTTATATAATTTTTTTAAAAACATTTAATCTATTATTTTATTATGATAATGTCATAAAAGTGATAGTTTTTAGCAAATTTAGTATTTTTTCACTATTCACCTAAAAACCAATTATTTCAGAAAAATCCCAAAAAAATATCTTATGATAATATTTTTATTATAAATAAAAAAATTATGTTCATATTTTAAAATTCAAATTATAAAATTTATAAATTCTAATTTTGAATAAAATCATTAAATATAATGAAAAATCGCTTCAATTGGAAAATAACATTTTCAAATATTAACAGTTATTATTCTTATTTCACATCATTTACTAAGTAAATTGGTGTTAAAAAATTATTAAAATCAAACTTAATTTTTCATCATAAATCATATGTTTCTTGAAATAAATGCATATCGTATAAAAAAAAAAATTTTATAAAATTTTTTTTATAAAAAATAAATGATCTTATTAGTCACTTTAGGTAAACTAATTGAATTTAATTCATATTAAAACTAGAATATATTTCATAAAGTGATTACTCATATTCATTCCCTCTAATATAATGGCTAGGTTTTAACATTCATACTTAAATATTTATATTTTATCTAAATATATCATGGTTTGTTTAAGTTTGGTGTTGTGTATAGAACAAGCTATCGAACACAACGAATTATTTAAAGGTAATCATATATTAAAATCTTGGGGGTGTTATAGTCCATGATATGTGGAATTTTAGTCTCATCCACACACTTAGTATCCAAATGAAACCATTCAAAAACCAAAATCATCTACCCACGCTAGCACCATGCCACCAAAGGTGCATCAAAAAACACACAGGACCAGATGTAACCCTAGTCTTTCCCTCAAAACCACACCTTGATACCTAATGCACTAACACTCATGATTCTTATCACTGAAAAACCTCATGAAATCATCATGCCCATGTCACATACTTATTAGCACTACATGTGCTCCACAATTAACCTAAATCATCTATCCATGCTTGCTGTCTCTAAATAATCCACAAGCACTACTACAAAACTGACCTTTAATAGTGCTAGAAATAACCTTTATCAGTTCTAGAAAAGTGATTAAAACATGAGAGGGATTAAAATCCCAGGACTTTTATCAGCGCTAAAAAAGCGCTAATAAATGGGTTATTTATCAGCGCTTTTAAAAGCGCTAATAAAGGTCTTATTTATCAATGATTTTAAAAGTGATGATAAAGGGACATACTGTAGTATGATGTTATAGCAAAATGTAGCACCACTATAGTGTATTATAATAGCACAATTCAACACCATAAAAACATCAGATATAAACAAAAACAAGTCCCAATACAGAATTTAAATGAAATGAAATCTACAACACAAATACAAAAAACACTATATTATAGACATTTAAAACATTGGTTTATATAATTAAATAAATAAAAATTATTAAATACATTAAAAAAAAATCCTAACTGTCAATGTTACCATGATTTCCATTGACTTTATTTGTCGAACTACCAACATTTCATGATTAGTTTTGAACAAACCACCTCAACTTGAAAAAAAGAATCCACCTGTATAAGAAAAAAATTCTTACAAGTAATACTAAAAAGAAATAAATTAAACATAAATAAGAAATAATACATTAATTCTATAGAAAATTATTTTACTGTGAAAATATCAATATTAACTCTATGATTAAGTAGTGTAGGGAACTTGAATTAAAGTGATAAATTTCAACACTTCCGTAGTGAAAGGTTTTGTGGGAGAAGAAGTTTGTGGAAGTTTTGGTGCAGAAAGGTATAAAAGATGGATAGAGAACCAAAAATCAAACAAAATAATCCACCTATATAAGAAAAAAATTATTATGTGATTAATACTAAAAATAAATAAATTAAACATATATATGAAACAATACATTAATTTTATGGAGAATGATTGCAAACATCAATATTACTTATGTAATTGTGCAAAGGCAGCGTCATTTCTCTTTCTGAAATGACAGTGAATGTAACTTGAAATAAAGTGATAAATACACCACTGAAGGGGTGAAAAGGTTTTAAGTGATAAGTAGCATGAAGGTTGGATAGAGCACCCAAAATCAAACAAAAAATCCACCTGTATAATAAAAAAATTATTATGTGAGTAATACTAAAAAGAAATAAATTAAACATACATATGAAACAATACATTAATTCTATAGACAATGATTTTATTGTGAAAATATCATGATTACCTCTATAATTGAGCAGAGGCAGCATCATTGATCTTCTTGCAAAGTCAGTGGAGGTAACTTGAAAGAAAGTGATAAATGCACCACTATATGGGTGAAAAGGTTTAAGGGAGAAGGAGCATGAAAGTTGGAAAGAGAACCCCATCTTGAAAAAAAAATCCACCTATATAAGAAAACAATTATTATGTGAGTAATACTAAAAAGAAATAAATTAAATATAAATATGAAACAATACATTAATTCTATGAGAAATAATTTTACTGTACAAATATCAAGATTATCTCTGTGATTGAGAAGAGACAACATCGTAGCTCTTCTTGAAAAGGCATGACACATGGGTATAAATCTTCTAAAATAAAAAAAACTCTACAATGAATAATAAAAATTAAATCAATGTTATATTATATAAATTTTTAGTAAAATAGAGAAAGTATATCGTAACATTAACTTTACATCTATCCAAAGGGTTTCCTTTATTATAGTATGTTCTTCTTATAGATTGGTAACATCATCATGTGCAGAAGACATTGTCTACATGAATATACAAACATTTAATTTAGATTATATTAATGCAATAGATAATATATAATATTATGAGAAAAAACATAATATATTAAAAAACAATTTTACATTCTCATTGAAATCTCTTTCTTCTGGTTGTATATCTTTTAGAAGACCAAGTAGTTCTGTAAAGCTGGTTTCACTCCATCCATTGCCAGTTTTCAAATTATATAACTTCAATACAGCTGACAATGTTGTGTATTTAGTACAACTGGTATACAATGGTTTCTTGGAACAACTATTTAACTCCTCAAATAACTTTGGACAATCACGAAGGTCATCTTCAATTGCCATTGTCATTTCTTCTATACGATCTCCATCATCTTTTACAAAGGTATTCATATAAAATGATTCATAAACCATAGTATCATCCCAATTGATGTCCATATTTATTTTTCCCCATTTTTAGTCTTAAATTTATAGCTTTGATCTATTCTATGACAAATAAAATGTTCTTCCAACTCTTCTAGACTATTTTTTGTTTAATAAAAACAACATAAACATAGAAAGAGGATTTTAAAAGGTTCTTCTGCATGATCTCTTACAAACTTGATGAACTCTTTAACTCTATCTTCATATTGTTTTGTCAAATGATTAGTGTGCACCCATTTTTAGTTCATATCCATCCTATTGGGTTCATAAAAGATTAATTTTATACAATATATAAATAAATACACATAAGATATTCATTATCCAAAGTGAAAGTTATAAAAAATTCTAATAAGGGAAATATGGATCATTTCTACTAGAATATCTAAGCACCTAGATATTTCAAATCCAATAATAAGGGCTATTGGAATTTGAAAAATTAGAGGGATATAAAGGAATATAATAAATGATATTATCACTAAACTTTATAGGTGTAAACAGGAAGATGGATAGTGTAATGACCCTAGCTTGAATTACCCAAAAAACACCAGGTCAAATCCTCTTATGACCTCTAACACACCTCAAATTCACTAAAGGATGGTTTAAACTTTGGGTGTAAAAAACCATAAATGGGAGGTGGTCCCCCCAAAATAAAAACAATTAGTAATAGAGGTTGAAAAAAATTCTAGCATGATCCTTGGGGTCAATGGACATGTAGACCCAAAATCATCATTACCCGATATAGCCATACCTTTGAGATAAACAACTATGGAAATAAATGATAAAATAGTAATATAGACACACAAAAATGTCACGTTAGTATAAAAAAATCACCCAATTATAGTCTATAAGAGATATTAAATAGATAAAAACCCGATATTCAAACATAACATAAACTAAAGGCACCATAATGATTCAAAAAGTGAAGGTTTGATGTGATAAAACCTCACTTTCTTAAATGGGGATGGCCCCTTTGAATATGCTCCATAAGAAAACTAAGGACCATAGTGAATTCTAAGAGGAACTAGATCCTATGATACATATAACCAATAGGGGAACATATATCACTCCACTAACATGATTACTGAAAAATAGCATCTGAAGTTGCATGCCCACTAAGGTTTCCATGAAAGGTGTCAATATATATATAATCATTAGGTAACCACCAATGTTCCAAAAATTAGTAGTCAATAAACAAGAATATACATGAAAATTTCTATACATTTATATACATATATGAAAAAAATTATTTAGTAAGAAGATATAAAACATAGTAGTAAAACAATAATGAATAAATCCAAGGTTCAATGTCAAATATAAATAACAGATCATACATAGGTAGTAAATACAAAAAACAGACCATAAATCATTCCCTAAATAATGGATCAAAAAAAAAAATCGTAAACAATGAATCATAAAAAAACCATAGAAGAAGAAATAAAAAATGGAACAAAAAATACACAAAGAAAATCAGAAGGACTACCTCGCTAGGTTAAAGAAATTCCAAGACCCTCTTCGGATGTCGGACGAGATGTTTGGAGGCAGTCGAGTGGTGTGATTCAACCTTCGATTCACTAAGGAGGAGCACCGACAGTGGGTGGATTTTTGCAGAAAGCTTCTATATCATGATAGGTTCATAAATGGTTAGAGTTTTTAAAATAGATCGAGACACTTTTATCAACTCTTACCAATAAAAACTGATAGAGAGTCCTTTTATCAGCACTAAACTTATAGCACTGATAAATCTTAATCTTTATCAGTGTGAAAAAGCACTGATAAAGATTTTTTATCAACGCTTATTACTGAAGCGCTATTAAAGGATTTATAATTATAATTATAATTTAAAAAATTATAAATATTTATAAACAATTAATAAATATATATAAATATATTTATTTTTAAATATATTTATTATAATTTTATAATTATTTATTTATAATGATAGAAATATTTTTTAAAAATATTATTTATATCATTATATATATTTATATAATTAGACACACACACACAATAAATATATATAAATATAAATATAGTAAATATATTCATTATTTAAGTAAATTTATTATAAATTTAATAATTATTTAAATATACATAATTATTTATTTATAATTCTATAAATACTTTAAAAAATATTTATTTATTTATAATTATAAATATATAATTGTATAAATATAGTGAATGTACATTTATAAAATATTTATTTATAAATATATTTATTTATAAATAATTTTTAAAAATATATTTTTAACATTATTAATGAATATCTAATTTTGAGTGCATGCATATATATACAAAATGAGTGAAATTGAATAAATTAAGAATATAGGCACACTTTAACAATATTGAAAAAAATTTATAAGTTCTGTGTGTGTGTATACTGTACATAAAAATGCATTAATTACATATATGTGAAATCAATACAACACACATTTGATCTATATTAAATTGAAAAATCAAATGATATTCAATTATATGTCGAATACTATGCAATTAGTCAATATTTTTAATTCATATTAATTTTAAATTATATACCATTATTCAATAAATATATAACAATTTTCTCTAAAGCACATAAATATTTTTTAATATATAAATCATATTTATATAAATTAATATATATCTATATATTTAATATATACAATTTAATAATATTAATTATCATAATTATATAATTAATAAAATGTTTAATATTTAATAATATATAATCAATCAATTCATTTTTATCAATAATTATTTAATTAATAAAATTTGTAATATTTTTTAATAAGCACATTTTTTATTTTTATGTATTTAATTATTTTATTTTATCAATGATAAAAATGTGATAATGAAAGAAATATTTATCATCTCTAAACATAAAGCACTGAAAAAATGTTAAATTTATCAGCTCTTTCTTTAGTGCTGATAAATATGCCATTTATTAGCATTTTCTTCTAGCGCTGATAAATAAAAGTGATGTTAAAAGCCTATTTTGTAGTAGTGAAGCTCAGACTAACCCCTCACATTGGTTACTATTGTGAATCTTATTCCATCTCATTCATAAAGACCGTATCACTAACACCCTAAGCCATATCTCAAGGCACTAGGCTCTCCCACCCAACCCATAAGTCATGTCTCACAGGAAACTCCTATATGTTCCTATCTCAAAACCCAAGGAAACATACATTTTGATTCTAACTCAAGGGCCTAACATAAGCCACTAATCACATGAAAAAAAACTACCTACTCATAGGGTATTGATTCCCTTGAGCATCTGCACACATAAATACCCCTAGAGAATCACAATCCCATTAGTTAACCGATACACACACAACAACATCGTCCTAGATGACCCGTGGTGAACGCCTATAGCTAGATAGTTTGGTTAAGTAGAATGCATTTCAAGATATATAAGAAAATACCATATAAGTTTTTAATGACACTTTAAATAATCGAAACTAAAGAACATGAATCCAAAAGGGGTCAAACATTATGGAATATTATGCCAATACACTGCACCTCATGTGAACATGGACTACATTGTAATCCTCATTTTTGAGCATATCATTATAAATTCACATGACCTGCTCTCAGAAGAAAACACATACAAAATTTGGCCCAATTGAGTGGAATTACACCAAGTAATTATATGAGATAACATCATATGAGCATTTTTTGACACTTTAAAAAACTAAACCTTAGTCATCAGTGAAATCATGCCCTAAGAGGACTATATGTCATATGATTAATACATGCATGATATAATGTATGGAAACCGGTCTCTCGACAACAGGAAAAGAGTCAAAAACCAATAATATACCAAGAAACTCAAACATCCATGTGAGTCACCTAAGGTTAAAAATAATATAAAACTGTAACATAAAAAAACAAAACAACAATCCCACATCCTTAGTAAGTTAGACTTCCTATCAGAAAAGGTGTTCTTAATGCACTAGCCTAATATCCATCACAAGATTCAGCACATTCCTAAATCCTCAGTCTACCAAATCCCAAAATAGCAAGATAAGATAAAATCAAGGCTTTGATACCACTTTGTAACATCCTGACCTGAATCAATCTATAAAAAATAACTAGACTGGTTCACCATATGACCTTAGGCACACCTCCCCGAATTCTAATGGCTTCCAACTAGCAGTGGGAGTCTAGGGAGGTATCACAGGGAGGGTATACCTCCATACCACAGTGTGTAATCATAGGTAAATAACTAAATAACATACATCAACAATGAACACCAGAGTACACAAGATAAATGAAACATCCAAACCATAATGACATGACACACGAAAGTATTGTAGTCATACAAATATGATCACCCACCAAGTAGATTACGTATACAAATAATAAAGAATACAATAAAATTACTGGAGGATTTATTATGACCCTAAGCCTCTCCTAAATCCAAATCTCAATCCTGCTCGAGCAGCTCATCTCAGCCGTCAACACCATACCAAGTCTCTTCCCAACCTGTACTCACGACAAGTGAGAGATATACTTGGGTACCCAAGTTCTATAGTTTCCCGAGCAGGGTGTGAGTATATAATATAGTAGGGAACCACCAACATGGTCCTATACATAATTGGTAATTTAGTGATATGTGCATGTAATATGCTCAACTGAAAACAATTAATACCCCCAAAGAACGGATCCCATGACGTACCTCAGGGAATCCCCAAAATCACAATCACATCTCATTAGGACCATAGTCTAGGTCCTATGAATCATGTTTGGGAACCTATAACTGTATCAAAAGTAAATGTATTAAAGCATAAATACATGGTAGGGGTCGGCTGAATGTCTAAACCCATCACCACTATCCACAACCCCTCAATCTCACATCCTCAGTATGGGTTCTAAGGTGACATTGGTTATCATCTCTACCCATTCATATGCACACCCTCTCATTGAGGTCACATGTCACAGGGGCACCCACAAGCCCCCCTAGGTCTCATCATGGTCTCTATGGCCTCCTAGGCATGTCACACTAGGGAGATGACCTTAAACCTATCCCCTTCACAAGCGTCGTAGTTTGGTCTGAACGCCCGACCCATCCACCCATCCTCACACGGTCTAACCACCCATGTAATCACATCCTAGCAGGGGAGGAAACCTCACCCCACATTCATCTCAATGATACCAACGACTCTAGGGTATCTCTCATGGAAAACCCCTTGGCCATTCATCCCGATTCATCACACCTCTCAACTTAGAGGTCACTAGGTCACCTTCCACTAGGGTCACTACACCCTTTCCATTTCAATTTAATTAATTCATTCCCATAATGGGGTTCAAATATTACAAGGAACACAATCCAATTTATATCCTCAGTTATCGATAACTGATATGTCTAATCGATACACAAGGATCCATCAGGGGCCCTCAACACCTTGTGAAATTTAATCTTAGAATTTAATTTTTAATAAACAACTTAAATAAATTTAAAGAGGCCCACTACCTAAAATGGTAGGGACACACATACCACATGCATATAAATTAATGCATAATATCATAGGGTAAATTCATAAGGACCACCTACCTTAAACCAAAGTGAATTCTCTTCTCAAAGTGGACCAACCACTCTCATTAAGGTGCACCAAGTCCACTCATCCATCATCCAAAACACCACATACCTCTCTCAAAACTAACAACTAAATTAACTAATTATAATAAAATTATAATTAATTAGTTAAATATAAATAATTTTAAATAATTTTACATTTAAATTTAAATAGTCATAAATTCCTTGAAGCTTACCGGTTGACTTCTTCACACTGGAATCATGACCAAACGCTTTCTAATTTCCCGCAATGCACTCCCAACCACATTCCCAGCCAAATACCTTACTAATGATGCCAAGAGAATTAACAAATTAATTCAATCCAAGGGAAAACCTTATAAAATTACAAATAGTGTTGTACCTATTCAGAACGATGCGCAGATGTTGGCAGTGTAAGCAGAGAAAAACCCCCAATGAGCGATGATGTTTCAAATATTATTTCAATTTAAATTGAATAAAAAAGCTAATAAAAATCAAGGTGGTGGATTAAATCCACCAAAATAGTGTGCAACAGTGGGCCTCCATTGTCATAGGATCTCCTCTATGCAATCCACATGAAAGCTCCATGAAGAACAACTGATTCCACTATACTCAGGTGGAATCGACACCAAATATATAAACTAGGAAACCAAAAAAATAATATGAGAAGATTAAGAGATGTATATAGGTAGATTAATGGAGAAACATACGTCAAATCACCATGAAAACACCATAAAAGTGCACCCTTATCTAGGGGGGGGGGCACTACAAGAAAACAGTGTTTTAACGGCAGTTTTTAAAACCGCTGCGAAAAAACCACCGCTAATTTTGTTTAATTTTTTTTTAAATATCTTCTAAAAAAAATTCATTTTTTTAAAGGCATTTTTTTTAAAAACCGCCACGAAATAGCGGTGGTTTTTTGAAAATCGCCGCAAAATTTATGAAAAAAAAATTTAAGAAAATTTAAGAAAATTATTTATTATTTATTATTTATTATTTACAACCAAATATAGTTTATTATTTATAATTTTATATATTTATAATGTGTCAATTAATTAATATTTATAATTATTAGTTAATAATATTTTTAAACTGAAAGCAAATCTTCAATAAGTAGAAGAACAGACTTCAACATCAAATAACCATAAATTATGATCCGAGAGTCCATTTCAGCTCCACAACCAATCAAATAGAAGTTTATAAAATGAGAAAAAACGAAGTGAGATTTAAATCATGTGACAATCAAAAGAAAAAAATATATTTAAAATTCAAAAGTCAAAAATTGATCTCGAACATCAAACGACTATAACTTTTAATCCGGGTGTCTGTTTAGGCTCTACCACATATCAAATCGAAGCCTGCGACGAGCTCTATGCCGCTAAGGTCTATTAACAACTCTTTGAGTATTGTACCCTTTTTATTTTTCCAGAAAGGCCTAGAAGGCCTCTGAAATAGAGGTTTTAGTTGAAGACACTGATTTCTTAAAATTCAAACAGTTATAACTTTCGATCCAGGTGTTTGTTCGGCTTGTACCACATATCATATCGAAGCTCATTTCCCGATCTTTGATTTGACTGGTTGTGGAACTAGAAAATGAGTCTCAGATCATATTTTATGGCCATTTTATTGTTTTTAGGGTTTTAAGAGGTTCTTAATGTTTTATGATTTATTTAATTAACTGTTTATTTATTTAATATTAATTAATTATTAATTAATTAATTAATTTTTATTTACTTATTTATTTATTATTTAGTTATTATGTACACATTAATTATTAATTTATTTTTAATTTATTTATTAATTAATTATTAATTATTAATTATTAGTTTATTATTCATTATTTATTTATTTATTTATTCGTTATTCATTATTTATTAATTAATTATTAATTATTAATTATTTAATTATTATTTATAAATTATAAATTATAAATTATTATTTATTATTAATTATTTATTTATTTATGTATTTATTTATTTATTATTCATTATTTATTATTTATTATTTATTATTTATTATTTATTTTTTTAATTTACTAAATATTAATTTATTATTAGTTTATTATTCATTTATTATTCATTTATTATTTATTATTTATTTATTATTTATTGATTATTTATTAATTAAATATAAATTAAATATAAATTAATTATTAAATATTAAATATTGAATATTGTATATTAAATATTAAAACTAAAATATTAATTATTAATTAGGAATTATTAATTTTATAATTATCAATTATTAATTATTAGTTATTATTTGTTATTAATTATTAATTAATTAATAGTTATTTATATATTTATTGATGTATTTATGTATTTATGTATTTATTATTTATTATTTATTATTTATTCTTTATTCTTTATTCTTTCTTATTTATTATTTATTAATTTTTTTTAATTTACTAAATATTAATTTATTGTTAGTTTATTATTCATTTATTATTTATTTATTTATTTGTTCTATATTCATTATTTTTTAATTATTTATTAATAATTTATTAATTATTTATAAATTTTTAAATATAAGTTATAAATTATAAATTATAAATTATTAACGATTAATTATCAATCATTAGTTATTATTAATTATTAATTATTAATTATTTACTATTTATTATTTATTATTTATCTATTTATTTATCTATTATTTATTAATTTATTATTAATTTGTTATTTATTTATCATATATTAAATTATTTTTTAATTAATTTATTATTTATAAATTACTTATATATATTATATGTTATATATTATATATTATATATTATATATTATGTATTATATATTATGTATTATATATTATGTATTATATATTATGTATTATATATTATGTATTATATATTATGTATTATATATTATATAATAGATAATAGATAATAGATAATAGATAATAGATAATAGATAATAGATAATATATAATATATATTATATGTATTATATAATAATATATATATTATATATAATTTATAATATATAATATATTATGTATTATATATTAGGTATTATATATTATGTTTTATATATTTTGTCTTATATATTATATGTTATATATTATATGTTATATATTACATGTTATATATTACATGTTATATATTATATATTATATATTATATATTATATATTATATATTTTTAATTATTAATTATTAGTTTTTGATTATTGATTAATCATTATTGATTAATCATTATTGATTAATAATTATTGATTAATAATTATTTAGTTTGTATCTATTTGTTATGTATTACTTGTTTTCCCAATTAATATATATATATATATATATATACATGTGTGTGTGTGTGTGTGTATAAGTATATTAAATTCAGTTTATTAACCACATGAAGAGCCTGCTGGAGTGGTAAAGTCTTTGGAGAATAAGCAAGAGGTAAGAGGTTCAAATCTCACCCAACGTAGAATTTATATATATGGCATGGGCATGTGCATGGACATGGACTTGTGCATGGACATAAACTTATGCATGAAGATGGGCATGTGCGTGATAATAATAAATAAATAAATTACAAAAATAAAAAAATAACAAATAAAAAATAATAAAAAATAAATAAATAAATTACGAAAAAATAAATAAATAAATTATGAAAATAAAAAAATAATAAATAAATAAAATAATAAATTATGAATATAATAATAATAAATAAATAAATAAATAAATAAATTAAGAAAATAAAAAAATAATAAATTATGAAAATAAAAAATAAAAAATAAATAAATAAATTAATAATATAAAAAAAATAAAGAAATTAAAAATTAAAAAAATTAAAAATTAAAAAAAATTAAAAACAATTTAGTGACGGTTTAAACCGCCGCTAAAAAACCACCACTAATTATTTCCCGACACACGATTTAGCGGTGGTTTTCCAAAACCGCCGTAGAATGATTTCACAGCGGTTTAAACCGCCACTAAACAAAAAAAACTGCTGTTAAAGACAAATTTTGGCGTAGTGGGGGAGGGAGGGGGAATCAACCCTTAGTTGCTCAAGCCATAGATGGAGGAGAAGAGGGGGCTACCCCCTCTTAAGTTTGAGGGGTAAGAACTATAATTCTACACCATTAAAAGCCCAACATATTGCCAATGTATACTAGAATTAACAACTGTTACTACCAGACACCACCAGTTAGCCAGTGGTACCTACCGACTAGTTAGTGTCTTTGTTATAGCTTTGGAAGCAACAACCACCTGTCCTCTCCTGAGGCTCCTCCAAGCCGCCGATACCCCTATGAACCTCATAAAAATTGCAAAAACACCCTTTTAAGGCATTAAAACTCTTAAAATTTGATTCTAAATCAAATTTCTCAATTTTACTTGACCACTGAACTCAAAATTTTAAATTCCCTCAGGAGTTTTCACACCCGTATAGACATGAGGTCTTACAGGAAAATTAACTCCAAACTCTACCCTTATGACTTGAACCACTATCATACCAACCTAACATAACCAAACCCACCAGTACCCCTTCCGAACTAGTGGTAAAATGATAGTTTCATCCCAATACCACCTATAATAGGCCAAGGGCTGGTGACTATCACTAATAAGGCATAAACATACATAGTAGGACTTTTCCTATAACAACCTATATTATAAATGCATCTCTAATACATTATAATATCCAAAAAAACCATATATATATATATATATTTAAAATCAACTAAACTATATAACCATACATGCATGGGATACCAAATAACAAGTACAAAGTCACTGAGACAAAACCCAAAAGGGGATTATACATGTAGAAGAAAAAATCACCTGGTGTAACATACTTCAAGGATTAGAAGAGACCTCCTCGCTATATGGTATCTTGGATGAAATACACTATAAAAAATCTCCCACTATGACCCACCATTAGTTACTATGTACCAGCTCTACCAACTCCACTAGCTTCATTGGCTCCATTTTCACCACCGATAAGTTATCACATGCAACGTCTTCATAGACACAACACGTGTTGGAACAAGGCTCATGTAGGGGTAAAAATAAACATACCCAACATGATACCACAAAAACACAAAGTAAAGATAGAAAAATAGTCCATCTCAAAACCTAAGACCAATAGAGTTAATAAAAAGATTAATAAGTAAAAAAATATACTCTAAAGTTAATTAAACCATGAGAAAAGGAAGAATTCCAAAATTCATAGATCAACTTCATGAAGGATCGCATTGCATAACATTTGGGAGTTCGATAGTAATAAGGACTTCATAATGTCTAAAATCAATATTTCAGCTGTAATTTTTATCTCAAAGGCAACTAAAAGTACATGTGATGTCATAAGACCCACAACCTAAATAAAAAAATTTCATATCTACTCATACATCACATCTCTCATGAAAACACACACCATAACTATAATATGGGAATCACACCTCACTAAGGAGTACACCAGTCGAGGTGGTACCATACCCTAATAGAGAAAAGACCCAAAATCTATCTTATAGGTAAAAAACCAACCTTTACAAGTGGAGGACCCACACAATATCATATGGGGGAGTATCTACCCTTCCTATAGAAAGTGAGACCCACACCTCTTCAGGATCCATGGTTACTAACCTCTTGCCTGAATGGATGACCTTCACCATGAGGATGAAAGTCTTGAGCCCTAAATCATACAAGGGAGTACCTAATCTAAAATAAATATGGGGAACTTGTTACATATTCCAAGAACATCTCTAAGGGGTTACCAACTCTGTTATAACACCAAATGAATCACCCATTCACTAACATCATCTCTAAGAATCTAAGGAACATATTATAACCAATATGCTTTAGAAACAACCCCAACCATTGAGAAAAAATGGACCATTTCACTATACATAGAAATTATCTTAGAATGGAGTACCCAAGTGTCTTATTTTGACACTTGGGTGAGAAGATATGTGAAATACCATAAACTATCTAGCACATGATATGTACCTCTAGAGTACACAACATGCAGTCTTTGAGAATTTTCTAGGTTTATTTTGTAGCTATCGATAATGAGTGGAGGAGACCAACACCACATGGCCAATAAGGAACATAGTGTGTGGGACTCCCTTCTCCATTTGGGCATGTATCATCGGTATATATTGAGGCTTCTTTCCCAAAGTACAAGATATGCTTGGAAAGTTACATTGATGTGTGGAACCATGAGACCACTTAGCATGTACTCTAGGTGCAAGTCTATTTTATCCTTACATTATGTATGATGTGTGTGATGGGACACATGATGTGTGGGTCCAACACATTGACTTGACATTCATGTGAAGTACATAATGAGGATCATAGTCTTAAATACACAATATATAACTTGGCTCATACAGTGCGTGAGTCCAGTGATTCCAATAGCATGTACAACCCATAAACAGTCAATTTATATAGTCTAAGATACACAATTCATGACTCAGGGTCACAAACCATGTAATATTTCTAGCATGCTAAAATCTTAGACACTACCAAAAATTATTATTCAAATGGTTTCTGACCTAGATGAATACATGTTTTGTAGTCGGTAAATTCGAAAAAGACCCATATTTTTCATTGGAATGTGTTTCCAGCTCACACTTCCATGATCTATTCCACCACTCCATTCCCATTATGCCACCAATGCATACCTTACTCTCATAACCACCATCAATCAGTCTCGACACTCCCAAATTTACCTTCTCACCAATCTAGAGTTATAAATCCAATTTCCCCCCCCCAACCACCATTGATGTTTCCTTCCCTATAAGTTTCTCCTGAAACCTTATCAAGGATCTTATAACGTGTCACTGCGTCATGTGAAACTAGATCACTGGTTTTTCTTCATCATTTTTATAATACCATGAACAATACCTAGAGATCATGGAAAAGGATAAATAATGTTAGTGGTCGGTGGGATGTACGACCACCTAAAACTTGGGTTCATATTCATATGTTGACACATTCCTGTCATAGGGCATAGAAAAAGAAAATTTATTCTCCTAATGCAGCATAGAGTCTTATCAGGATCATCACTCTTGAGGAGATTTCGTAGTTTATTCACCTAATTAATCCAATTCAACTAAGAAATAATTATTTTTGTTGTTTTATGTTTTATGAAAGAAATGGAATTGAAGAAAATAAATAAATACATAAAATAAGATGAAACTAATATTCAATTCTAAATTACCATACGATGATAAACAGAATGGATTTAGAGAATAAATGAAGTTCTCACGAGAGATTTTTTAGAGAGAACCTTCATTGACTATATTAAAATATAATTATTAAACACAATACATCATATGTGTGCACACCTAAATTTACCCCAGTTATGAATGAAAAGTTTACTTAGCGATTTCCAAGCACACCCTTCATCCACCTCCTCAATTGAGGGAAAATGGTTGCAAATTAAGAAGTTAAACTTTAGACAACCATAGTGAGGATTGTACCCGTTATAAATTATCCTTATAATTAACTCAAGAATATAAAAAAATTATCTTGGTTTCAAGAATCGAATTAATCCCCTAGGATATTCCTCACGTTAGTTACTCATAATCACGAGTATAAGAGTTCACGATGGTAAGATGAGAAGAATAAAAGAAAAGAAGAAGAAGAATGGAAGAAAAAGAAGGGTAAAGAATAATGAAACAAAAAATAAAAAAAATTCATAAATTAGATTGTATTTAAATGAAACTAAATTAAAATTTAATTTAAATTAAAACTAAATTAAAAATAATAAAAATAAAAATAAAAGAATAAAAGAAATGGGTGCATAAACTTCCCCTTTATAATTTTTCCTCCCGAAGTTGGATCCTATTTCGTCTACCAAATATTTGAATCACTAAAATTTACTTTCTTATATGTTGTTAAAAATTTAATTTCATGTATAGTATCCAAATTTCACATTATTTGGACATGTCTATAGGAAGTTATGCAATAAATATTGAGTATGAATTTTTCTAGACAATAATTCCAGAAATGTGTCTTCAATGTATATCATTAAATTTCCATCTTAATGAATTAATAACTCCATGAAATTTATTTTTGAAAATAAATTATGAGTGTTAGTTAAATTATAGGTGTAATAACATCAATTTTAGGTGTTTAGTACAAGTTGTGCTTTAGTTATAGAGGTGGGGTCCATGCTATCCTCCTAAAAGGTTTTCCAACTTCATTGATTTTTTCGGGCCTCTAGATATTCAAATCAGCTCTTGTACCAGAATAAAAAGTTTAATTCAATGAATTTATGAATCATAGAAAAAAATAATCATATTAATTGGATCTATATTGTAAATTTTTTTTCTTGAAATATTGAAGTTACATAAAACTATTTAATTTCTTTTCACATTTTATCCCAAAACACACCATAAATAAAAAATTGTTATGAATAAAATAGAATAGATAAATTGGTAGGGTTAAAATAATTTAAATACATATAAATTTTTTTGAAAATATTATCTCTATCAATTCCCCCATACTTAATCCATGCTTTTCCTCAAGCATAAAATCTACACATTGAAAATCATAGGGAACTGATGTTTCTATTATTCAAATTACAAATCAATAAAATAAAAAAATTATTGATGTAAAATAAAAATTTCAAAAATCCACATAAAATATAAATTTAATTTCTAAATTTTTAAAGAAATTATCAATTCAAATATCTTATTTTTTTCTATTTGAAAATGATGGTACTTCTCCTTTAATTTATTCAAATTACTCAATTCATTATTATTAAACATGCCAAATCATGATATAACCCACTTTTGAATCTTTTCTATCATCACTAAGGATAACATTTAGGTAGAGGTATGATCATATAATGAATACATGCTCCTTATCCATATTATTTTAAAGGAACTACTTTATCTACTCTGTAAAGAAAAAAGGAACATTAAATCACGTGGAATTACAATAATGGTTCAAATGACTTAGAGGCTTAAGGTTGGTGGGATTTGATGCTTTAAAAATTAAGGCTCAAGGTGGAGTTTTAAATCTTAAGCACAATGCGTGACATCAAAAATAAAATTATAATGAAATTCCCCCATTAAAAGTAGAAAACTCCTATTTCCCAAAAACTCAAAGCAAAGTTCATGATCAAATAAAGAACAATAAATGATTTGTGCACCCTCTTGATTTTTTTTTAATTTTATGCTCTTTTTTTCCTTTTCAAAGAAACTTTTTATTTTTTTTTTATTTTTTTGAAATTTATTATTAGAATAAACCTCACATCCACCACATAACCATGTAAAAATCATTGGTCTAGTAATGCTGATTTTTGGTTTTCCCAAATCACAACCCATTTTTCTCATTTTTTTGGTTCTTTTATTTCATTTGACATTTTTTTATTCAAGATGGAAAACAATTAAGTATCATGAATGAAACAACAACCTTAATTTCTCACAATAATAACCCCCAAACTTTTTCCTTACAATGTATTTCATCCCTTCGACCATGACTCCCTTCAACCCCACAATTCAATTTTAAAATATCATGCAAATACTAAGAGGCAGGTAGGAATTGATAAAAATGGCTCGAAACATGGCTCATTTCTATAAAGGTAATTCATGGTCTATATGGGCTAAATAATTAATGATTTAAAGGTGGTTTTCTAAGATAATGTGGTTTATCAAAAGATGCCTTAATCACATTCAATGTGTTTTTCATAGTTATAACTTTGAAAAGTTCTAATACAAGTTTTGGTTGGTGAAATGTCCCAAGTTACACAAGTAATATTCTCAGGAAAAATAGGAAGTACTTGGTTTAGAAATCATCTTGATAATGGGAAAATGATATTGGATAATCACTCAAGGCATGATTAATAATAAAAAATCAATCCACATAAATTTCATAAATTCAAATAATGAAAATTTGTTGATAAATTTCATTTACATGAATAAATCAATTTCCTCAAATCATGAGTCCTCATTTTAACATCCATGATTCAATTTAATAATTCAATTATCCATTTTACTCATTCAATCTAATTTTCATTAAAATCTAAAACATGGCATCGCATGATTCCTAAGAAACTCCTATATCCTAGATAAACCAAGTAAAGCATAATTTAAGTGTGGGAATGAAATTTAAACTTTAAAGATCAAAACATATTGTTGGACAAAAATGTAAAGAGTTTAAAAGATAAATATAAAAAGTGAACTCCCTTTTGAAATAAATCTTCGGTCATCTTCCTAAAATATTTGAGGATTCCTTCTTCCATCATGATACTAAAATTAAAAATTAATCAATAAATCAAAAGGATCATTCCATTTAAGATAAAAAAGAAAATATGGAGTGGGCCTCATGCTGGACTAATCCAAAAAAGGAAATTTAAATTTAAATTCCTAGAAAGAATGTAAAGATAAATCTTGGTATGATCCCCCAAGTGGGCCTTGAATTTTTACTTCCTTTAGAGGGAAATACCAGATGTTATCTGAATTCTGATGGTGGTTGGAGATTATTTGAAATGAACCACAACATATGGATTTTCCCATCATACACTTATTTTTTATTATTGAGGAGAATTCCATGAATAGAGTACACTAGATCTGCCCCTTATCAATTTGGTAAAACTTGTATGGAGGGGGTGGGATGATTTATAGAACCTCATCTTCCTCCGTTACTACTTGTGCAATATCTTATTCTACTTCCATTGGTTGATCTATATGTACTGCATTAAAAGAATATTTAAAAGGGAAGTGAGAGTTTAGTTTTTTTTAAAAAAATTCAAATTTTAAAATTCTATATCATATTATTCCCCTTTTATATAGGAATAATGTATCTTTAGTTATTCAGGCAGAGCCACTATGATCTTTTTATGGGCTTCCTCTCGTAGATGTTCAATATGCCCAGGGAGCTCCATGTGTTCTTCAACAGGTGCATTTTGTTTTTCATCATCTTCCTACATAGAAAAATGCAATTTATCCAAATCTATAAAATCAAAATAGCATGGAGTGATACAAAATTTAGTTTCAATGAAATTGGAAGATAAAGAGTTAATGAAAGGGTCAACTCCCTGAATTGGTTTAACTTGAATCTCCTCTTAAATTAAAATTTCCTCTTAAATTCAATCTTTATAGGGTGGAGGTAGGTATTCAGTATCCTCCATCTGTTCTTAAAATTAGACCAATTGGGTAGATTATTCTTACATATCTTGGGAGATATTAATTGGTGGTGGATCTTCTTCTTTTCAAGGTTTGGGGAGATCAAGTAGTTCCTCACATTCATTCCAGAAGTTATACAGTTCATGTTGATCTCCCACATGTTTCTCATCAGCAAAGACCTTTTTATCTATCTCTACTTGAAATGGTTTAGTGAGGATGAATTAATCTCTAGATACATACACTTTTACCACCTCAAGTTATTCAATTTAAATGATGATTGGTGAAATTTATCCCACCACCACCTCAAGTTCTTGTTTCGACTTAGGGTCAAGTTGCTCCACTAATGCACAAAAATAGTCAAATGTTCTTTCCATTTTGTTCCCCAAGTCATCCAAAGTATTCCTCATCCTTTCCACCTAGTCATTTAGATCACTACAATCAACTTCTTGTTCTTGATATTTCACCTATGAGTAATCTCCCCATGCAGAATAATAGTAGTTCAAATACATCATGGAAAAGTTTTTTTAGATTTTTTTATAAATATAATAATGAAAAATATTTAAAAAAATTTGAATTTAGAAAAAGTGATCGAAATATCTATTTAGCTCCCCAGAAACGGTGCTAGTTTTGATGCATGCCCATTGTAGGGTGTGAAAAAAACAAATTTATTATCCTAATGCAACACATAGGCTGACCAGGGTTATCTCTCTTTAGAAACTTTCTTAATTTGTTTACCTACTTAATCTAATTCACCTAAGAAATAATTATTATTTTTGTTGTATGTTTTATGAAATAAATGGAATTTAAGAAACAAAATAAAATACATAAAATAATATGAAACTAAAATTAAATTCTAAATTACCATGCGATTCTAAATAGAATGAAATTAGAGATGAATGGAATTTCTCCTAAGAGAATTTTCAGGGAGGACCTTCATTGACTAGATTCAAATATATTTTGTGAACACACTCCATTGTATGTGTGAAGACCTCAATCTACCACAATTATGAATGAAAAATGTACTTAGTGATCATTAAGAACACCCTCCCTCCACCCCCTAAATTGAGGGAAAATGGTTGCAGATTAATAAGTTAAAGTTTAGACAACTACAATGAGGATTACGCCCACTATAAATTATATTTAGAATTAACTCATATAAGATAAAAAATACATCCTTGAGTTCACACACCATATTAATACCCTATGATATTCCTTGGGTTAGTTACTCATAATCATGAGTATAAGAGTTCATGGTGTTAATATAATTAGAAGAAAAGAAAAGAATAAGAAGAATGCAAGAAAAAAGGGCGAAGAAGATGGACACAAAAATAAAAAAAATGCATAAATTAGATTTTATTTAAATGAAACTAAATTAAAATTAAATTTAAAGGAAAAATAAATTAAAAATGATAAAAATAAAAATAAAATAATAAAATAAATAGGTGTAGTAGCTTCCCCTATAGAATCTATCCTCTAGAAGTAGGATATTGTTTCGTCCACCATGTCTTTGAATCACCCAAATGGACCTTCTTAGTTTTTTCACCTAATTAATCTAATTCACCTAAGAAATAATTTTTTTGTTTTATGTTTTATGAAAAAAATTTAAATGAAGAAAATAAATGAAATGAAGAAAATAATATGAAACTGACATTCAATTCTAAATTACCATGCGATGCTAAATAAAATGGAATTTGAGAAGAAAGGAAGTTCCTCGAGAGAATTTTTAGGGAGCACCTTCATTGACCATATTCAAATATTCTTAGTGAAAAAAATCCATAATATGTGTACACACCTCAATATACTCTATATATGAATGAAAAATGTTCTTAGAGATCACCAAGCACACCCTGCATCCACCTCCTCAATCGAGGGAAAATGGTTATAGATTAAAAAGTTAAACTTTAGACAACCACAGTGAGGATTACACCCACTATAAATTATACTTAGAATTAACTCAAATAATATAAAAAACATGGTCTCATTTTCAAGCACTGTATTACTCCCCCAAGATATTCCTCGGGTCAGTTACTTATAATCACGAGTATAAGAGTTCACAGTGGTAAGATGAGAAGAAGAAAATAAAATAAGAAGAAGAATGGAAGAAAAATAAGGGTGAAGAAGATGAAAAAAAAATAAAAACAATGAATTAATTATATTGTATTTAAATAAAACTAAATTAAAATTACATTTAAAGAAAAAATAAAGTTAAAAGAATAAAAATAAAAATAAAAGAAGAAATAAATGGGTGCAACAGCTTCCCCTTCAGAATATATCCTTCATAATTTAGATCCTGTTTAATCTACCATGTATTATAATCTCCCAAAGGTCCCTTCTTATCGGTTTTAAAAAATTGAATTTACTATCTCCCCTCTAAATTTCACATTAATTGGACACATATATAGTAAGTTTTGCAAAACATATTGTGTATAAATTTTTCTAGATGAGAATTTCAGAAATGTGTCTTCAATGTATATTGTTCAATGTCTACCTTAATGATTTAATAACTCCATGAGATTTATTTTTGAAATTATAATATGAGTCCTCATTCAATTATAGGTAGAATAACCTCAATTGGAGGTGTTTAGTCTGAGTTATGCTTTAGTTATGGAGGTGGGGTCCACACTATCTGCTCAGAATGTTTTCCAACTTCATTATTTTTTTTAACCTCTAGATATTCGAATAAGATATTGTACTAGAATAAATTTTTTAAGTCAATGAATGTATGAATTCTATAAAAAATAATCATATTAATTGGAATGATATTGTAAAATTTATGCTCGAAATACTAAAGTTATAGAAAACTGTTTATTTTCTAGAATTAACCAATTTTCACATTTTATCCCTAAACACACCATAAATACCAAATTGTTTTAAATAAGCTCAAATTGATAAAATTTAAGGGTTTAAATAATTTAAATACATATAAAAAATATTGAAAATATTATCTCTATCATATGTATCAATAAACACAGCTAATGAAGGAACAAAAATTTAAAGATTAAATATTTCACCATTTATCTATATCCATTATTGTTTGTACGATAATGAAAATTCCACAAAGATGATAATAATAATCATAATAATATTATTAATATCATCAACCAATTTATAAATCACAATAAAAAAACTTCAACCATCAAAATAATAAATTTTTATTGGAATCCCACAAATAAATTCTCATCAAAATAATAATAATAATAAATTAAATTCAACATGAATTAATATCTTACACTATTTCAAATTATTTATCAAATAATCAAGAAAAAATTCACTACTTTAATCATTACTTAAATAATCCTCATTTTTAACATAATTGTTTATTTATCAAATAAATGATATGCCATTATTTTAATTCCTTTTCATATTGAAATCAAGAAAAATTTAATATATAGAAGGAACGAATACATAAAGAATAAATAATTTCCAAATAATAAAATGTCCTACCATATTGGTGAAAATTTAAATTCTTTAATATTCATCAATGCCACATTATTCGATCATCATCGCCATTTGAATTCAATATTGAATCCATGAAGAACAAACTCCATATACTATTCTCTCTCATTGGAAGAGGGAGAAGGACATAGTGAATAGACCTAGAAAATGATAAAATACATGAAGAATAAGGAATTTTCAAATAATAAAATATACTACCATGTTAAAATAAATTATGATGCTTCAAAATTCATTGATGCCACATTATTTGATCATTTTCACCATATAAATTCATCATCGATTCCATGAAGAACAAACTATATTTACCATTCTAACTTGAAACATGACAACTAAACTTCGAAATTTGGAAAAAACAAGAATTTATAGCTGATTCTAGGTCAATTGGATAAACTTTTTAATCACCTGAAAAATTATTAATCCAAAAATCAAAACATGATCATATTTTTTATACCTCACCTAGGGAAAATACCCAATTCTGGATATAACCATGATGTTAAAGTTTCAATATGAGATTCCTTTTAAGTGATATTAATATTCATGTTTGAGGGATTAATATTTTTTTATTTAATAAATATTAAATATCACTTAAAATCTAGATACCTTAGAACTTTAGAAAAATATATCCTGAGGGTAAACACCACATTTCGAGTTCAATAGTGAAAATAACCCACAAGATCAGTGAGAATTCATTGAGAGGAGGGGGGATCGATGATTTCATTTCCTTTTAAAGTTTTTTGAATAACAAAATTCAAAACTATTTAAAGTGAATTCCTAGATAACTATTATACACACCAAATCGTAAATATAGTAGGCACAACATATTTTTTACAAGGTTCACCACTCAAAATGATTAGCTAATCCTTGATATGATCCGAAATCACTCGAGACCATACACTCCAATAGAATTACTATTATGGATACAATGAGAATGTTATATCCTTGAACTCATGATACACAAAAAAGACTCTCAAATTGTGTAAATTTCTCCAAAAAAAAATAGATATATAAAATATCGTTTCAACAACAAGTGAGTCTTTAACCGAGTTAGTCTTCCATTGAGTTGTCATTGTGATTATTATTTTTCTCTTTCTTCTTCTTGTTCCCTTTATTTCTTTACACACTTCTCTACACACTCTCATTAACTATCTCCACTTTCAATATATCTTTTAAATAATCATGAAATATCCTTTTTTGAATATTTATTACATAACAAGTTATTTTTATTCAAGTTTAAATTTGAATTTCAAATTAAAATTCAAACTAAAAACTTCCTCCAAATGATCTTTAACTCATCTTCAACTTGTTCAATAATTAGATTTGTCTAGGTGGAACCATAAAAAAACCACAACATGAATGTTTATAGTGTGGCATGGTAAACCAATTTTCTCCAACTACTATAGAAACTTCTTCTCCCAACATGACATGATAATCGTCTTATAACAACCCAAAATGTTAAAGGGTTAAAAATATAAATTTTATTACCCATTTCAACAAGGTAGACCTTTATTTTTGGGATAATACTTGATTATAACTCCATAGTTAAGTATTTTTGGCCTGAAGTAGTGGTAAATATGGGTAACCTCTTAGTAAGTTTCTTAAGGTGTGTGTGAGTGAGGAAAAAACACATTGAAAGAACCTGTGTTGGCCTATAGGGACGGTCATTAGTCTAATTATCTATTCAGGTATGTGGGTGGGTCCCTGTTAGGGGACTATGTATCTATGGGGAAACTGGTGGTTCCTTGTGGCCTCAGACCTTATGGACATGTTAAGAATGGGTGTTTGTGCTGTCAGATGGGTCGAATTTCTATATGGATATCAAAGAAGAAACCTATCTGGAAGTGCAGTGACACTTACTGGGTTGAGATGTAGAGTCCACAATGAGAAAATTATTATATAAGGGGTGGGGGGGTGACACCCCATAATGTTAAAGTGTTAAAAGGATAAATGTTACTACCCATATCAATAATATATACCTTTATTTTTGAGAGCCTTCCTAATTAGAACTCCATAGTTAAGTGTTCTTATCTTGGAGTAGTGGTCAGGATGGGTGACCTTCTGAGAAGTTTCTCCGGGTGTGTGTGAGTGAGGACAAAACACACTAAAAGAATTTGTGTTGTCCTTTAATAGAAAAACTGAGCACACCCCATATGCTTGCTAATGGTCACATCTTGGTCAAAGATCTATATCTTTCACATGTGATG
This sequence comes from Viscum album, assembly GCA_963277665.1. NCBI lineage: Eukaryota > Viridiplantae > Streptophyta > Magnoliopsida > Santalales > Viscaceae > Viscum > Viscum album. The sequence goes on along the minus strand of OY728159.1, from coordinate 828,579,627 downwards.
TATATCACTGTGTATCCTACTCATCCAGTGACTTAAGTGCAACTCCAACAACCAATTTCACTCCTCCCATTTACAAGATATTAAAGCTATATGTGAACTTCTCCATGTACTTTGGGTCACTGAATGATACCTATAATATGAAAAATTTAGTAATCAGAATATGAGAATTGAGCCAAAGAAATCTAGCCCCTGCCCAGATCCATTTTTTTTTGGGATTTTTAAATTTTATAATTAAAATTATAGAATTATTATTTTAATAATAAAAATATTTTTTATATAAATATTATTATTAAACAATATATATATATTATTATAATTATTATTATAATAGAAATGTAAAATATTTACAAAAAACAAATACTTTAAAATAAAATATATATTTATAAAAATCTACTATAATTACTATCAATATTACTATAATCACATATATAATAATACTATAATTATAATTATTATATATATTATTATTATAATATATTATTATGTATTATATAATAATAAGTAGACGGGGGGGTGGGGGGCTCAATGTCAGCTTCGACAACAGGGGGTAGGGGCTCAATCTTCTGGCAAATCTAGCAGGAGGTAGTGTCAAGTGGTTCAGATGAGAGGGAAAAGGGTGACACTGACCTTGGTGCTTGGATGTTCAAGTTCTAGATTTTGATTCAATAGCGTGTGGTGTCGACTCAACTTTAGGTGGAGCTCAAGCTTAAATGGTTAGATTCGACACCGATGATGGCTCAAGATCTTTAGATCTGGTGGGGTGGGTTATCTTCTTCAATTAGTAGTGGATTGCGGTGGAAAGGGGTTCAATCCAGATATGATAAATTCCATGATTTGTGGTTCTTTTTCTATTTTGGTTCAATTTCATCCTCGGTGGGTTTCAGTTTGGTTTGAGTTGTGGGTGGTGGATTCAGTTATTATTTTGTGAGATGTAGGAGAGACCGCAGATTGGTCTTACTGCCATTGGAGGTATGATACCAGTGCAGAAGTGTGCGATAGTGGCAGGCGTGGCATTGGGAAATAGTCCAACAGAGGGTGTTCTGGTGGTGGAAGGCTTGGTAGAGGGAAATACTGGTGGCGCGTTGTGGTGAAGGCCGACAGAGGGTTCTTCAAAGGCCGGAGGAGAGTGGATGGTGGTGGCTGCCCTGACGGTGGATGGCTAGTAGTGGGTTGGACAATGGTGGGTGAAAATATGGAAGAAGCATCGTTGGGTGATCTGCTCTGGCGGAAGGTAATACTGGAAGTGGGTGAAGTTTGATGGATGACAGAGGGTTGAAGTGAAAACAAGGAGTGGCGGAAACAACTATGATGACATCAACTCTGATGGTAGTAGGGGCTGGTGGCATCAACTATGTTTTGCTACCACTAGCCTAGAGGTAGCTGCCCTATTTAGAAGTGTCTACCTTATCTAGCGGTGGCTACGTGTGGCAGAATTAAAAGGGGGTTCTGTTTCTAGCGGTGGCAACGCTGATTCTGCAAACAGTAAATAAAAAATGGGTGGATGAAGATACAAACAAAGAATAAATAAATAAATTACAAGAACCAAAATAATTAAAAACATTATTCAAAAAATTAATTTGTTAAAAAAAATTAAAAAAATTTATTTAAATTAATTTAGTAATTTATTAATTGATAGAATTAATAAAAATTATCTAAGAATTATATTATAATTAAATATAACAAACTATTAAAATATTTAAAGAAAATAATTAAAAATATAAACTCAATTTAATTAATTAAAAAAAATAAAGTAATATTTATTTATTAACAAATTAAAATGATGAATTAATTGAATTGATGAATTAATCTAAAAAATAAAACAAATTAATTATAAAAACAATGAAAATAATTAAATTAGTAAAAATAAAAAATATTAAAAACAAATTAAAAATTATTAAATTGAAAAACAATAAAATACCTAATTAAAAAAAATTAATAAAATTAAATGATTGAAGTTATTATTTTGAGAAAAAATATAAAAAATGGAATAAAAAATAAATAAATTAAAATAATGAAAAATTAAAATTAAAAACAAAAACACAAGAAAACCCAAAAAAATAATGAAAAAAATATTTACTAAACTTAAAATTATTCAAAATAACAAAAAAACACTAAAACACATAATTTTAACAAACAAACACATTTTTAACAATTTAAAATAAAAAGTAACAACAATTGTAAGTTATTAAAAAATAAAATATTTTAATAATAAAAGAAATTTAATTAATAAAAATGATGTGACAAAAAGAGATAAAAAAATTCACATCAAACTCCCTTATACTTAATCAATTGCACTCTCGGGAAATTCAATGTGTTTTTTTATTTACAAAAGAAAGAGAAAAATAAAAGAACATCTTGCCTAAGTTCCAAAACACCCCAAAATCAAAGGAGATAAAAAATTACTCCAATGATTGAAAAATCATGCCTTTGATGTGAATGTTATCCACTGTCTTATTTCAATTCAAATGGTTTCCAGGTCAAGGATGGAAATAGGTTAGACAAAAATGGAATTAACATTTTAAAAAGAGCCACTATAAATTTTTTACTCTCCTCTAGGTTACAAAAATTGAAGATCTATTTTTTATTAATCACTTCATTGATTCTAATATAATGATTATTATAAAAGTCAATTATCCCCTTCTTAATTTGGGTTCAAAATTCACCTCACCTGAATGAGCTCAATTTTGACAAGGCACTTTATTTTAATTTTTACTAGATAACTTTCTTATGCATAGTACCCTGCAAAGCACTTACTGAATTTGAAAATTGATTTTATTTAAACATATAAAAGAACCCAATTACCTTATCCTAAAGACTCACCGTGGGATCTCATTTTCCTATTTTAATCAAGATTCAAAGGACTTATATGATTATCATTAGAGTTGACTCCCTAAAGTGTTAGCTTAAAAATAGTGTGTAGCCTAGGTTTAAGTTCAAAATTCCAGTTTTATCAATTTATAATCTCAATTACATAGAAATATCTTCCATCACACTATATTTTTTAGTTCATAAAGAGAACTTCCACAAAAATAGTGAGGCACAAACTCTCAGCATTCATGAAATTATAGCAAATTCAGAGTCCTTAAAACTCCTCAATCTAGAATTCAATATCACCTAGGCAGGATGAATTTTTGTTAATTTATTTTTTTGTTTAATCTATTTACAAAAACATAATGCATTTACATCTTGATCGAGAGGCAATCCGAAAAAATTTAAGGGGGTTTTTGATGTGTTATTAGTAAAGCATAGTTTAGCTTAATTAAGACCCTTCCCCCATACTTAAAACTCAATAATGTCCCCATTATTGAATCTCAAGGTGGGAAACATTGGTAAACATATTTAATTCAAAAATATTTATAAAATTATCATAGAATAGATTTTATTTTGAGGGGATATAGTAAAGTTCAAACAAAATTTACCACACATTACTCAAATAAATTACACTATACGTAAAAAACCTTATTGGACACTACTAGACAGTCAAGTATAGAAGAATGAAATTCCAAAAATTTTGCATGCATCGGATGAGTTCATGAATGATTTTCAAAGAGGAACTAATATTTAACATGTAATTTCACAATAAGCATAATAAATTTATAAAATTTAATAATAAAGACAAACTTCAGAAATAGATTTTAAATAAACAGTTAAATGAAACTAGAAATAACACTATAATATATTGAAATAAGTGAAATAATTACTCCATAGATATATATAATCTCATATCAATGTTGAACAACAAATGTGTAACCTAACTCACAACAATTGAAAGTTCATATAGTTAAGAAAATGAAGCTCCTATAAAATGAACAAGTGAATATGAGACATTTAATAATTTAAAATAGAAATAGAAATTGACTAGAGTTTGAGTTGAAGAAAGTTTTTTCCTAGTTTCTCCAATTACAGCTCCATCTGGAATTAATTTCAAAATGAGTATGCCACTGGTAAAAGAAAATCTCAAAACCAACCGCTCCCTCTTCATATGGTCACTACACCTTATAGTTAATGAATACCAACATTATCAAACAAAAAACCATAAGAAAATATACAATAAAACCAACATAAACTTAAATAATTTTGGGTTAAAAAATTATGGATACAAACAACCGGGAAAAGATCATTTATTCAAATAGAAATTTAAACTAAAAATAAGGAAATCATGGGTTGCCTCCCATAAAGAACTTAGTTTAAAGTCCCTATCTAAACTCAATCCCCTATTGATTTAGTCATGGTTATTAAATGGGTAAGATTCATCATTACTTGAGCTCTCAACATTTCCTTTTGAAATTTCAGCAAGCTTACACAAAACCTCATGTAACTTAGAAGCTTGTAGAATGCCACTTAAAAACTCTAAAACTTTAATATTAAGACTCCTTCCATAAAAATATACCTTATCCTTCAATAAATCAAGAAAAGAGAAACATATCTCATCACCAACATCAGAATTATCAACCTTACATTTCCATTTATCACCTACACTTCCCCTTACACTTGGGACATTAACAAACTCAAAAACTAAAACAATAGTGAAAATAGGTTGATCACTATGAATAGTAAGATGATTTTGAAAGGAATCTTCCTTGAGTGAGGCAGTGGGTGAATCATCAAGTTCTTTTTAAGAACATCTCAAACTCATGGACAAAAATTTCATCATCCAAGTAGTGCAAAGAAGTAGGGGTAGATCTGTTGTCCGTATTTGGTAAAAAGTCTTGATATTATTCTAGATCTCTTTTAAAATATCTAGAATAATCACCTTAAACTTAAATTTGAATAGAACCAACTACATACTTATCCTCAACTCTAACACTTTCACTCTCAGTAGATAAAGTACCGGTAGTAGAATTACATCCCTCAGGTTTTACAGAATAAGAAACAACATCCGGGTTGGGAATATAGGAGGGGTGAAGATTGATCTCAATAGTTTGAGAGAAACTATCAGCAATATAGCTTAGTCTGGGAAGGATCAAATCAGGGTTTTGAGAAATATATTTTCGAACTTGACTCTCAATTATCCCCATTTTTTCTAGCTCTTGTGTAGACTCAGATTCAAAAAAATTTGCTTCAAAATGTTCACTGATATACTCAGTGATAAAATCATCAAAGGGATGATGATTTTACTTTATAACCTTATCTTTAAACACCTCATCTTAAACATCAATCAACCTACATCTCACCTTAAGTGTAGACTATTTAAACTTAAAATTTCTATTGGTACTCACCATCTTAAAGGGACAACCTACCCTTTGAGACATCAATAAAATCCATATAAGTGGATAAGAATGGTCATACTAAAATTATTGGAATGGTGTTATCACACTACATGTGCATAATAAGTAAGTCTGTGTGTAATGATATTTTCCCTACATTAACTAACAAATCATCCACCCTCCCATAAGGGTAGGAAAGCGATCTGTCAGCTAGCTGTAGTGTCACTGAATTTGGTTTCAACTCCATAAGACCTAAATTTATGAACATGGGATAGATAATAAGGTTGATTATAGCTCCTAAATCACACAAGCACATAATCTACTCACTTAGAATAATTTTACAAGACATGAAAAAACTGCCAGGGTTTTTCAGTTTTGAGGGGATGTTCTTTTGGATAATGACATTTCACTCCTCATTCAAGCTTACTATTGATCTCTCATCCCAATCCATCTTGTTAGCTAATAACCTATTAATAAATTTCAAGTACTAAGGTATTTTTTTTAAAATATTCCACAAAAGGCATGTAAACATTGAATCTCCTAAACATTTGAAGAAGTTTTAGGTAATCGGGTTCTTTGTTCTTTTTCAACCTTCGTAGAAAATGGATGAGGGGTAATTATTCAAAATAAGTGGTTTATTTTCCTCATCCTCAAACCTAACATTATTATTTACCTCTTTTAATAACCCCCAATTCATTTTCTTTTATTCTTGGGATTTTTCTTGTGAAGGTTTATCATTTTTCTCAGTATCTTTAGGTATGTCCAAATTTTCCTATTTGGGATTTTCTATAATTTTAGTTGCAGTTTCATCTTGAAAATAAATTTTATCCTTCATAGATTATTCCCTAACTAGTTCTTAAATTTTAAGGCCCAACCTGCTTATTACTTCCATGACATTTTCTCTTAGGTTTGATTCAGTTATCTTAGAAAGTTTCCCTTTATATCTTCACCCAAAATCCCTATCCATTTGTCCCATTTGAATTTTTAGACTATGAATTCTAGAATATGTATCCTTTTTCAAAAAACCAAATTCACTTAACACCTACCCAATATTCCATTAAGCTCACCTTCATAACTTGATGATTTATCCCCATATCGATTTGAATTAAATGTTTTGGGGGTAAATTTGGTAATTTGGGGAAGTGAACTATTTTATCACACCTTACTATTTCCAGGAAATATTGGTATGAATTTTTGTATCTATCATTGTATTGGTTTGAAAATGTATCATTTTATCCTTGGTTCCTAGATTTATAATCCATAAACTATGCACTCTCATCAGATTGGACTGAGAGGTCAAAATTGGGAAACCATATTTGATTATATCTAAACATCCCATAGTGAAAACACTTCCCCTAAGAACTCCATAATCAATAATAGCTTCTTGGGGGTTAGTTTCAGACCTATGTATTGTTCTTTTCTGAGTGTGCTTGTGTTGGGGATTTTGGGCCAGTTTATCAAACAACTACTTAATCTCATCAGCATTGGAATCAAAGAAGTTACCCCCATAAGATTGGTCAACTAAGTTCTGGTTGTAAGGGGTGAGAGAATTGTAAAAAGTGTCTATATGAGAAGATAAGGAGCTAACTGGTGATTGGTAATTTGCTTAAGGTGACTTCTAAACCTATCCCATGCCTCATGAAACAATCATTAATCATCTTGGAAAAAACTAGTGATCTTATGACTCACTTCTATGGTGATGTTCCTAGGTTATAATTTGGATTCAAAGGTATTGAAAACCTCATCCCAGGTTTTAAATATTTATTCATCAAGGTTTTAGAACCAAGTCCTAGCCCTACCATTAAGACAGAATAGAAAAAATCTCAACCTCAACTCCTCCTCACACAGATATCTCAGAGGAAATTACTGGACAAAACCATAAAAGTCTCTAATAAACTCAAGTGAGTCATATATAAGGAGTCCATTAAAAGAAGGAAGTTGAGAGAGATATGACTGCTTAATTTCATAGATCCTAGACCTATGAGATAAGATGATGAAATATGGATTTCTTGACATAGTTGGAATTTATAACTCCCTAAGTCTAGTTCTCTCAGGAGCATGAATTAAAGGCTACAGAACATTCACATCTTGGTTTTCATCTCTTCACACATCAAAGTTTTCTAGATTTTATATTTCAAGTTTCTTTTGTTTTATAATTGCAGAACAATGTTTATTGATTTTTGAAGTTAGAGTCTCCAGTTATGACTTAGTAGACCTTGTGTGTATACAGATTTAGTAAAAAAAAATTGAGTTTTTTATATAGTTTTTGTGTTTTGAATATTTTTTTATATATTTTTTTTGTTATATATATATATATATATATATATTGTTTTTTTAACATGGTCACTCACGCCTTCCCTATAAACGACACCAAAATTTGATCACAAGGTCATTATAATTGTAAAAAATTTAATTTATAAAACCCTACTTACTACTAGTGTAATGATGAGTGGGGTGTTGAACTATAGGGAAGGACTAAAGTTGTCTAGATAAAAAAAATAAAAAACAACAAAAATAAAAAGAAAACAGTGAAAATGGATGTGTTAAATGAAATGTGTGAAATATTGTAGGTAAAATAATAAATAGAGAGTAAGGTAGTCAATAGATTAATTAGGGTCCTCTAGATACTTTGAATTAATAATAATGATGTTCTACAATCCTAATTGAATTCATAAAATCATTTAGTGCTAAGAAAAATAGTGACAATCCATTGAGCTATCGCTTCAAGGGATCAACATAGCTCAGTTAACCCTTTTGATATTTGATATTTCGATCTTAACCCTTGAATTAATATGTTAAATATAGAGAATAGATGCATTAAACTTTTCCAATTTTTGGTACTTCAGTCATTTATCTAAGGTGAAATGATTCACTACCCCCACTTTCTGGTTATTGGATAGTGTAAATTGACACTCATGATCAAATGAAAAAGAAAACCGAACTAAAATTTTCACTGAACACAAGTTTCAACAACATCAAAATGGATAAAAATATGACCATTTCATCACAACCTGATGCCCCTAATCAAACTAACTACTCATTCTAAGAATAAAAATAGAAATGAATAGAACAAAAAGAGAGAGATGAAGGAGAATCTATGGAGAGATTTCTCCCCTCCCTGTTCTAGATCGAAATCCTACTTCCTACTCCAAACTCGATTACCTCTCTCCTATCTTTATTCTATGTGGTTCGGTAAATGGGGACGAATGATCTGATGATCGATAGATGAATGGATGAATTCCGATTGGATGGATGCCTCCTGATGGTTCTAGAATGATTCCCCACTCGGATGGTTCTGAAATGATGGATTTGATGGATTCTCTCACATATCATGATTGGTGTCCCATTCCTTCAATAGAAAAACCGAGCACACCCCCTATGTTCTATCATGGCCACATCTAGGTTACAACTCTCTATCTTCTATGTGTGATGTACATCACTATGCATCGTCCTCCTCCAGCGACTCGAGTGCAACTCTAATAACCAATTTCACTCCTCCCACATACAAGATATTAAATTAATTAAGTAGTTATTTAATTTATATAATTAATAAATATTATCTAAGAATTATATTATAATTAAAATATAATTATGTATTAAAATATTTAAAGAAAATAATTCAAATATTAAACTTAATTTAATTAATTAAAAAAATAAAAACTAATGTGATGTTTATTTATTAATAAAGTAAAATGATGAATTAATTTAAATGATGAATTTATTTAAAAAATAAAACAAATTAATTACAAAAATAATGAAAATAACTAAATTAGTAAAAATAAACAATATTAAAACAAATAAAAAATTATTAAATTAAAAAATAGTAAGATACATAATTAAATAAAAAATGACATTAAATTATAGAAGTAATTATTTTGAAAAAAGGAATAAAAAATAAATAAATTAAAAGAATGAAAAATTAAAATTAAAAAACACCACAAGAAAAAAAATGATGAAAAAAATAAGATTATTTACTAAACTTAAAATTTGTCAAAATAACAAAAATAAACACTAAAATGCATAATTTTAACAAATAGATCCATTTTTAATAATTTAAAATAAAAATGAAAATAATTTTCATTTATTAAAAAAACTATTTTAATAATAAAAAGACAATTAATTAATAAAAATTATGGGAAAAAAGATAAAAATGGCCGCATAAAACTCCCCACACTTAATCAATTTCACCCCCAAACAATTCATTGTGTTTTATTTATTTATAAAGAAAAAGAAAAAGAAAAGAACATCCTACCTAAGTTCCAAAACACCCTAAAAATAAAAGTATATAAAAAATTCCTATAGAGATTGAAAAATCATGCCTCCTATGTGAATGTTACCCACTGTCTTATTTCAATTCAAAATGATCTCCAAGTCCAGAAGTGAAACATGTTTGACAGAAATTTAATTAATATTTTAAAAAGAGACACTGTTAATTTTTAGTCTCCCTTAGGTTCCACAAATTAAAGATCCATTTTTTTGGTTTTTTAATCACTTCATTTATTTAACTCTAATTATTATTATATAAGTTGATTTTATCCTTCTTCATTTGGGTTCAAAATTCCCCTCACCTGAATGAGCTCAATTTTGACAAAGCACTTTATTTTAATTTTTCCCAGCCAAATTTCTTATACATAGCACTGTACAATTAACTTATTGAATTTGAAAATTAATTTTATTTTAAAAAATAAATGAACCTAGTGCCCTTATCTTAGATACTCACCATGGGATCTCATTTTCCCATTTTACTCTATATTCAAAGGACATATATGATTATAATTAGAGTTTAATCCCTAAAGAATTTTCTCAAAAAGAGTGTGTAACCTAGGTTTAAGTTCAAAATTATAGTTTTCTCAAGTTATAATCTCAAGTAATTAAAAATATCTCCCAAAATATGACAACCCTACTTTTTATTACAACTTAAACATGCTTTATTACATAAAACTTCACTTGATACAACAAAGAAGATCGAGAGGTTTAGTGTCTTTGGGGCTTAGGATCATTACATAAAATCTTTAAACTTGAAATACAACATCCTTATTGAAAACTTCCTTTACATGACCACTACATTCCTTCGTACTTAGCATTGCATGAGATAACCTGAGGACATGCATAAGAAAAGGGTGAGCTATAAAGCCCAGTAAGGGAGTACACAATGAATAACATGAGGAGTGAAATACATGTTAGGCAATAGGCATATCAATAGAGCATAATAGAAACATGAACATAAAGGCATGATAAAGCATGATGATCATAACATGGAAATGTGGCAACAACACTTAACATTGAATTAGCATGAGCCAAGGCTCATTGCACATGGAGCATGAGTAAACCCTCATTGCACTTGAAGCACGAGTAAACCCTCGTTTCACTTGAATTATCATGAGTTAACACTCATTTCACATGACGTATCATGATGCTATACTTTACCCAATGCATTGGAGCGCTATAAAGGGCGCACCCTTCTTAAACATTTCATTTCATGCATAAGTGTGCCACATGAATCATAAAACATGGATTCATAAAACATAATCATTTCTTCCACGATAAAGGAAAGTGGAATTCATACATGAAACTTTATAATCAATATGTAAATGTTCATAAAGGTGAATACCCTTGATGGAGAAATGGGCATGGTATTCACTACACAAAGACATTGGCTTAGAAAATCGGTGCGATTTCGGCAGCGTAACGGCGTGACATAAGAATTCATAAAAAAGGTTGATGAGAGAGAAAGGGGTTCCTAATCATATTTACATGTAATGGACAGTAAGGAGATCATGTATATAAATGTCCCAACAATAGAAATGGAATTTAGATTCATGATACAAAAGTATTGCTTGAATGTAAAAGAAGAGAGAGAAGTTCCTTTCGGAATTTCGGCATAGTAACGGGTGTACATGGGAGGAATTTAATGAGAGAGAAAGGGGTCTCCCATCATTCAAACAATAAGAGGGCAGTATGGGAGAGGTGCGAAACCATACCCCAACATTCATAAATGAAATTAAAAGGGCAATACAACTTAAAGAAAAATTGACAAAAATGAGAAAGGAAGAAAAACCCTTACTTGGAAGTATGCTTCCAAAGGCTAGAGAGAGGCTTGTGAGAGGCTTCTTGGGAGCTTGGGGCACCTTGAGAGGATTCTAGAGAGAGTAGGGAAGAGTTTGGACGAACTTAAAGGGCTTTGATTGAGGAGGAAGTGGGATCTTGGGTGGGTTTATATAGGAAAGGTGAGAGAATTCTTTATTATTTAGGTTTGGGACCCCTTATATTAAAATAATCCAAACCACAAACCATCCCATGGTATTTGCCCATGGTTTCTGGAAAAGGAAAGAGGAAAACAATATTTTACAAGGCCAAGGTCCGAACTTATTAAAAAATTAGGGTTGCTTATGTGGAGGTGAGTCACACTCCCATGGAAATTAATTTAAAAAGGCAAAGTGTTGAATAAGTCTTGAGGGATCCATTAATGCTTTTAAAAGTGAGTCAAACAAACCCAAAACCTCATTATTTTAATGATAAAACATATATTGGCCGAACATAAGGATTATGGTATTTTATTACATCACCATTTGGTCATTATGATGTCATAAAACACATTATATATTTAAATGGTATTTAATTTTTACCCAAAAATTTGACTGTCTCAGAAAATTATGAAAAATTCACCGTTGGATAATTTCGACGTCCTGATTCAAAAAATAATATTTATTTTATCTAAATAATTTTCTAAATATTTGAATTTTTACTTTTAAAATAAAAACCGACATTTATAAAAAAATTCACGGGTTTTGACAGAAATGGCTTTCAAGCCTAAATAAAAATTTTAATTGCATTCATAAAATTATAAGATCATTTATATTTAATAAAAATTAATTTTTTATTAATAATAATATTTTATTAAATTATTATTTAATTCAAAAATCCTTTAATTATAATTCTTAATTAAATAATAACTAAAAACACCATTTGTACTTTAAAAACTAATTACAAAGTATCAAAAATGACTAGAAATTATATTCATTATTATATACAAAAAAAAATAATGTACATGAACATGGTGCTACTTATTTGTTACATAACCCCTTAAAATAGCCGCATAATACCTAAGGGTAAGGTGCGCGATGGTGACAGACTCTTGGGGCTGCTCGGATAACATCGCTCGAGTGGTAATCTCTATCAACTTCCATTTTTCCCGTAGACGATCACGTTCGAGCTTGACTTGGTGAAGCTCAGCTTGGGCTTGGTCAAGGGCAAAGCCCAAAGACGCCACCTCCTTTCTGAGCTCCGAAAAATGGGCTTTGTAAGGGGCAATTCTACTGGATGAGGCCATCGCTTCCTTTGTCTGAGTAGAAAATTGGTTCGTTAAAGCCTTATATTTAAACTACCCAGATGATCACTGTTCAACGGCTATAAAAGTAACGATCACAAATCTTAACGTTAAACTAAAGAAGTTGACATCTTATAAAAACATTTTTTTTTCCTAAAGAAACATTTAACTGGATCAAGAGGGATTTTCCATTAATGAAATTTTGGGTCGTTACAACATTCCCCCCTTAAGAAATTTCGCCCTCGAAATTTTCTTTTTCCCACACTAAAACAAATGTGGGTAACTTAGATTCATCATATCCTCCAACTCCCAAGTTGCTTCTTCAAACTTGTGGTTTCTCCACAACACCTTGACGAGGGGCATTGTCTTATTTCGTAGAACTTTTTCTCTACGATCCAAGATCTTCACTGGTTGCTCCTCATAAGAAAGATCGTCTTCTAATTGTACCACCTCAGAAGAGAGTACATGTGAAGGGTCTGGTATGTACTTCCTTAAGAGGGATACATGGAAGAAATCATGCACCTTGGCCATAGTAGGTGGAAGTGCTAGTCGATAGGCCACAACCCCAACACGATCAAGAATCTCGAATGGGCCGATGTACCTTGGACTTAACTTCCCTTTTTTTCCAAACCTCATGACCTTCTTCCACGGAGATATGCGTAAAAACACCATGTCTCCGACTTTAAACTCAAGGTCTCGTCGACGATTATCTGCATAACTCTTCTGTCGACTTTGGGCTGCCTTGATATGCTGCTGAATGGTTTTCACCTTCTCCACCATTTCTTCGACCATTTCTGGTCCAAGCAGCTTACGTTCACCGACCTCATCCCAACATGCCGGTGTTCTGCACCTTTTCCCATATAGGGCTTCATATGGTGCCATTTGGATGCTCGAGTGGAAACTATTATTATAAGAGAACTCAACTAGAGGAAGATGTTGATCCCATCCTCCTTTAAAGTCCATTGAGCATGCTCTCAACATATCCTCAAGTGTTTGGATAGTCCGCTCGGATTGGACATCAGTTTGAGGATGATAGGCCGTACTGAAGTTCAGTTCAGTATTCAGAGCATGTTGAAGACTTTTCCAAAACTTAGAGGTAAATCTTGGATCTCGGTCAGACACAATAGATAGTGGTACTCCATGCAACCGTACCACTTCCCTGATATATATCCGTGCCAGTTGATCCAAAGAGAAATCCTCTCGAATAGCAATGAAGTGTGCAGTCTTTGTAAGACGATCCACAACAACCCAGATTGCATTGTTGCCTTTGAATGTCCTTGGAAGTCCAGTGACGAAGTCCATGGTGATGTTCTCCCATTTCCATTCTGGTATGGGCAATGGTTGCATCATCCCCTTAGACTTCTGCCTCTCTGCCTTCACTTGCTGACACACCAGACACTTTGATTCAACTTCCATTACCTTTTTATCATTTTAAATATTGGCCCCCCTAGAATTGGTGTAGAAACCAACTTCAAATATTCTATTACAAACTTATTTAGAAGTTCTCGAGCATACTTCTCTTGAGAAATAAAGATAGGATATTCCTATTAAGAAATTTATAAGCCCCAAAAGTACCTCATTTATCCAAGAATGTACATCTCAAACATCTTTTTCATTTTCAAATGAAAATACTTGAACACACATTCTTTATTTTGAGGAAGGAAGATATCATATACATAAACAATAATAATAATTTAAACCTCTTTATCATCTTTAATATAGATATTGATGTTCATTCTACCATTTTTGAACTTCAAAAACTTTAAGAAACTGTCAAACTTAGAAAAACATGCACTTGGGGCTTATTTTAACATATATAGAACCTTTATTAACCTACAAACATACATTTTATATTCTCTAAGAAATAAACCATTAGGTTTATCAGTGTAAATTTTTTATTATAACTATCCATTAAGAAAGGATGATTTGATATCAATTTGGAAGACCTTGTTTTGAATTTTTTCCATAATATAAAGAAATATCCTAATGGTATCAATCCTAGAAACCAATGTTAATGTCTCATAAAAACCAATTCATTTAACTTGTGAGTACCCTTTACACATGCATCTTGTCTTGTTTCTTATAAATTCTCCTCTTTCATTCAACATGCATGAATCACCCACTTTGTTTAGATAACATTATTGTTTTATGTATTAGGTACTAACTCCAAGTATTATTCTTCTTAATGTGATAAAACTCCCCATTCATATCATAGATTCACTCTTAATGCTCCAAATCATTTTTCGCATCTCTTGGTTTAACATGAGAAAATAATGAGGTGTGTGTTGTTGTACTCAACGTTCTTATATGATAAACTAAATGTTTTTGTTCTCTAATGATATTTTAGACCTATAATTTATTTATTAACCTTGGATAAGTTGAAAAAAATGTTTTTCATCACTTCAAATGGATGAATCATCATCTTCAATATGTACTTCTTCTAGAATCACTTTGTGTTTAGCACCCTAATACCACTTCTCAATAAAATATGTTTCATTATCTTCAGTTTTGGAACTTACTTCTTGACTTATGATTTTATTTTTTTGAGTATTAAAAAAACTTTAAATTATCAATACCTATATATTTATTGTAACATCTATATCCTCTTCCATTTGGAGGATAACCAAGGAAGATATCGTCATCTCCTCTCTGCTCAAACTTCCCAAGATATTAACCTTTAATTTTGATAATAAAAGGGAGGCCAAATAAACTTGAGTATTTCAATATTGTTGATTTATTATAATATATATTGTATGATATAATATCTAAATTTGGTTGACATAAATATGGTTTTTGATATGAACAACTGTACCAATTTCTTATCTCCATAAATAATGATAATTATTATGCTCAATCAAAATAGTATAAGCTATCTCCACCAAACTTCCATTCTTACACTGAATAACACAATTTGTTCTGGGGTGTATGGTGCACTGAGTTCATAATGAATTCCATACTTCTAAATATATTCTTTGAATATTCCACTGGTATATCCAACACCATTTTCTATCCAAAAATTCTTTAAGATGAAACTACAATCATTCTTTTCACTTCTTCTAAAATTCTAAAACATCTTCATAGCCTCTAACTTATGCTCCATGAACATAATGCATGTGATACAACTGAATTCATCTATAAAGGAAATAAAATACAAATATTTATTTGTATATTTATTCCTCATATTCCCACAAATATCTTAGTGAATGATCTCCAATGGGCATGATGTTTGGATCTATAATATCTTTTGTAAAGAATTAATAATATTACTATTTTGGAAATTATATCACTTATAATTTATTTATCTATTTAGTATATTCACATCACAAAAATTCTCTCCTCAAGTAAGCATTATAATGTTATTTTGACCAAGATGTCCAAGCCTTTTATTCCACAATTTATTTTACTCTTTTAAGATTATGTAGCATGAATTTTTAGCATCACCAACCCAAAAAATTTTTACTATATTTTCCATCCTATATTCAATACACATCCATATTTCAACCTCATCACCATGAACCCATATTTATAAAATAACACTTAATTGACTTTATCATAGATATAAGGAACACTTAATAAGTTGTGTTTCAACCCACCAACATATAACATGTTCTTATAATTCAAATTATCTTTTCCAATAACTAATAATCCAACTCCTTTTATTTAAAGTAAACCATCATTTCCAAGTTTATTGACCCTTCATTACACTTCTCAACATCCTTAAAGAGCTTTAAATCACCTATATTTTTTTGAAGAAAATATACTATAAAGAATCCATGGGAATTCTTTTTGTGAAACTTTAAGTAAAACTTCAACAAATAATGAATTATTTTTTCCTTTATCTTTATTATTCAGTGTCTTTTGAGTATTATAATTCATAATAAGTTGGGTAGGTATAATTTTGATACATTATTTAGCAAAGTGACCAGGATGGTCACATCTTCCACAAACTTCTTCCAATGGTTGGAACTTGTTCTAAACCTTTAGTTCATAATTTTCATATTTATTCTAAACTTTTATCTTTTATTGGGTTAAATAATTCTAAAACTTTGTCTCCAAAATTATATAGATTCATAGAAATATTTTTAGTTAAAAAAAATATCCTTGAAAATTTACCAAATCCTCTATAGTGCAATAATTTTGATAAAATAAATACTTTCATATGGAAAAAACTTACTATCTAGATGTTGAAACATGCCATTCTTTCATATTTTGACCATTAGTTTTGAATCCTTTTTTTATAAATTTTTTTATAGACTCCTAAAAATTTCCTATTTAGTCTATAATTTTTATTTTAATTTTTCAGGTAACCATTTATAGTATTTTTTACTTTAATATCAAATTTTGCATAATTTCTAGATTTATGAGAATAAGTTTTATTTACCAAAAATTTGAATTTATTCACTTGTGAATTTTAATCATACTTTTCACTGAAATTTATAATACCTTTTTCAAAATTTTAATGTTATATTTTTTGGAATAATTTAATTTCAGCATTCTTGAAAACTTTATCTCTTTCCACATTCTTATCATTTGAGCTTTCTTCAATGTCCTGTATAAAATTTTTGAAGTTTAATTTGAATTTGTTAAATTCCTTTTTTAGACTAACATTTTTTTGTTAAAATTTTTTAAGACACTTATACTTTTCTTTAACCTTATATTCAATTTCATCTTTTAAATTCTTCTCTATTAAAATAAACTTCTTCAAGTTATCAATTTTTTTCACCATCTTTGACTCCTTTTTATAATTAATAAAATCATTGTTTATTAAATATTTATTAACTTTATTTATTTTTTTCTCCATCTCTAATTTGAGATATTTTAAATATATTCCTTGAGTTATCACTTTAACATGAAATTTGTTTCTATTTATTCCTCACTTCCATTATCACTAGTTTAATCTCTAGTAAACTCTTCCTCATTCACATTTATAATCAACAATTTTTCATCAACTTCATAGGAAGTCTCAACTTCCTCTTCATCTTTAATAATATCATCATCCTAAAACTTTGATAATAAATTTCTCATTTTGTGTTTTGTAAAATTATTAATTATACTTTTTTAAGAAAACTTTTACTTGTTAATTTTTATATCTTTATTCTTTGAGGAATTAATTTTCATATAATCATCATATTTATAATTTTATTATACTTTCAATTTTGGAAAATTTATTGTGAAATTTTGAATAGATCCACAATTGAAAAACTTCAGTACTAGCTTTACCTAAAATGTTTCTTTTCCACTTTTCGTACTTTTTGAAATGAATGAAATGAGAGTTATCAAATTTCAGTTTAATGAATTCTTTATTAGAATAATCATATTCCAAAACTACTTATTTCCCACTCTTCTCTTATTTAAAATATCTAAAGAAAATTTTCATATTAGCCTCTATATTATTCTTTAAGACACTTAAATTATACATTTCACAAGAAATTATAATGGTGTGTAGATTATCCAATATAAGTGTACCCTGATCATAGTATTTAATCATCAAGAACTTTTCATAAAACCTATATGAAAGTATACATAGTATTTTATCATAAACCACAGAATCCTATAAATTATCACAAAAACCTCTAATGGGATTAATGAATTCATTAACTATAATAAAGAATTCATTTTCTGTTTCATTATATTTGATCTTGAGGTATTCATACTTCGACATCAAAACATGTAGCTTACCTTGTTTCACCTTCACATCACCTTCATAATATTTTCCAACTTATAACTAATTCCTTTTTCTATTTTCATTCATTTAACTTGGATAAACTCTATTTTAGAAGGAGATGAAAAATAGAATTTTGAGCATGAAAATAATTTTTCAAATTATTTCTATCAAATTTTATCATAGAAACACCTTCTGTATGAGGAACAAAACCATCAATGGTATCCTCCAATATATCCATACGAATTAATATAATATATCACAACATTTAATATTTACAAATATAATATTTTTTCAATAAAAAGTGGGAATAATTTTTTTTACTGAATTAATGATTTCTCTAGTCAAAACAATAATTTAGATACCAAATATTCAAACATAGAGGAATTATTTATCATTTAAATCCAAACAACATATCATATTTGAAGGAAACTTGGGTACTCTGATACCACTGGAAAATGACCCACAAGATCAGTGATAGTTCACTGAGAGGGGTGGTGAATCATGAAATTCATTTAATTTTTATGTTTCTTTAAAAAAACCTTCATGACCTATTAAAGTGAAATACTATATCTCTATCACACACACTAAAGTACAAACATGTTAGGCGCATTAGATTTTTTAAAAGGTTCACCACTCAAAATGACCAACTAATCCTTGACATAATTTGAAATCACTTGAGAACATATAGTCCACTATAATTACCATTGTGGATACAAAGAGAGGAATATGTACATGATCTCATAGTATACAAAAATATATTCCAGTCTATATAAATTTCTCCCACATAAAAAAAGATATAAAATCTATTTTTCAATAACAAGAGAGTCTTCAACTCAGTTAGAAATCCATCGAGTTATCATTGTGATTCCTCCTCCCCCCTAATATTCTTTCTTTCTATGAAAAATTATCTACACACTCTAATTCATTATCTACAATTGATATTTATATCCCTCTCCTAAATAATTTTATAAAATATATATTTTCAGATATGTTACATAATATTTTTTTCTTTATCTTCAAATTTCAATTTAAAATTTAAATTCAAACTATAAACTCACTTCAAATTGTCTTTAACTTCTTCAGTTGATGCATCTACCTAAGTGTAATATTGAAAAAATCATTGTGTGACTATATATAATGTGGCATGTCAAAACAATTTTCTTTAATTGTTATAGAAATTTATTCTCTCTATATGATGTGACGAACTTCTTCATGACATAACTATTCTCTTCTTTTTTCTTAAAAGTTTTCATGATCGTATCGACATATCTTATTCAAGACACGACCCTTATTCTCTAACATATTATTCATGATTTCTCTTTGTGATATTTAATCCATAAAATAATAGTTTCAAAATCATTATTTTTTTTCATTTTTAGAAAAGTAAATATATTTAAATATTCATAAAAAAACCTTACCCATTAGATATAAAATCACACATATAGAATTTATTACATATTAAAATATTATGTATCAATATTTTTTGAGTAATTTATTAATTTTTTTCTCATAGAAATTTTTTTATGTATCAACCCTATTTGTGGAACATACTAAATATCTAGTGAGAGAAACCCCACGTATCATAATTCCTTACATATTATATATAAAAATATTGCATATGGAATTTATCATATATGAAAGTCTTATGTATAAACCAGGTTTAAATTATTCCAATTTTATTCTCCCAAAATAAATCTTATGTATCGACCCTATTTGATAACTTTGCCAAATTTTCAGAGTGAAAAATCTAGGTTGTTATAATAATATCCATTCAAGCTATGAAATATTTTAAAATCTAGTACATATAATGATCTAGAATAATGTACAACCATAGTACTAAATAAATAGTTATAATAGGAAATTTATTGACATATAAAACCTTATTTCATTATTATATCATTCATATTTATTAGTTATAAAAATATATAACCAATGGTTCATATTATTTATTATTTTCCAAGTAAAATTTTATGGTTGGGATTGTTTTCATGTGAATGGAGGATAATGAATGGATAAATCTAGAAATATATCTTTTTCTGAATCATAAAATATTTAAAGTTGTGACATCTATATTTATTATTTATTTATAACACTCTTCATTGAATTACATCAAGTTTATATAATCTTATTTAACATTCACTAAAAAATATCTTAGAAAAAACTAGCAAATGAAAAATAATTGAATTTCAATTTCAATTTCAATCCACTCATTAAAATTATTATTTGGAAAAAATAATAAAAAAAACCTGATAAAGTAAAAATAAGTATAAAATCATCAACCCTTCCTCATCAAATCATAATGGAAATTGAAATATTTTCATCTCAATTTTATAACTGAATATATCCAAAGTCTAAAATTGATAATGTATCTGTGAATAAATCCACAAGATAATTAGATGATCTAATTTCCTAGATATCAATCTCTTAATTATTTTATATCGCATGATTTAAATAGAATTTTAATAATATGTGATTTTTTATAAAACCTTTGATATAACCACCTTTTAATTGTGATATATAAGTCACATTATCATTATATAACATTGTGGGAAAATCACTTCTCATAGTCAATCCACAACTATTTTAAGATCTGATAAACTATCAATCACAATCAAACACATTCTTAATTTTACTCATGAATTACATTTAACTTAGCATGAGTATAGTAAGTCATAAAAATAATTTTTTTCATTGAACACCATGAAATGATAGTTTCACCATATGTGAATAAATATATAATTTGATATTTAGATTTATATGAACTAGAAACATATCTTATATAAGTATAACTAACTAATTTTGGTTCAAAATTTTTATAATAAAATAATACCTAATAAAAAAATTCTTGAAAGCATCCCAATATATGTTTGATAAAGGGATCATACAACTATTGAGTTACTTAATGGATGTGACTTATATATATATATATATATATTATAAATTTTATAGTATATTATAATTATTGAACTTTGTATTCCATATTTAAGTTTTTAAATTTGTATTCCAAGATAGAACTTTGTATTGAGTCATTTCTTAAAATGATATCTTTCAGATCCTATTTTTGATAAATCACAATACATTTTACTTATTTCACTAATATTTATTTGATTTTTTTGAGTTTTATTTTTATAGAAACTATACTTCCAAATTATTTTATCATTCCAAATTCATATCCTTTTAAATAATAATAATTTCTAAAATTATTAGTACTTAAATTGAACCAAGTAAATATAAAATAATTAGAAATATAGTTGGTATCCCAAAATATTGAAAATAACGTTACAACATATGGCTATAAATAGCGACCAAGACTCAATGGTTCAAGAATTGATGAACTAATTAGTTGTTGGTCAAAACCTCTATAATTGAGTGTGAGAGTTTTGTTTCAATTTTTCATTTTATTTTTTGGGTCTATGTGCCTCGGTTTGTGAGATTTCTTTTTAAAGTCACTATAATTTCTTGTTATAATTTTTTTTCTTCTAATCTCTGTTGATTGAATAAATAATAGGGAAATTACTTATCCTTTTAATGTGTGATCGAAGAATCTTTGGGGATAAGAATTTATGGTTTCAATATTCTAATCAAAGAGGTTACATGTCAATACATATACTTTTGAATCATGTTTTTTGATCCTCTTGTAACTTTGAGTTAAAAGAAAAGAAGTTTTATATGCAGAAACTTGGATATACTTTATATAATAAAACTTTATTAGTGGTCATACATATTTTTTTTATCATAATCCCATTGCACTATTACATTATATAATTTGTAATTTTTTTTATCATTAGGCTGGAAACTATGAAGTCTATTTTCTCACAAATTAACTAAACTTTGAAAATATATATTTCAAATGGAAGTTTTGTAACCTGAATAATGGAGTAGAAGATCCAAGAGGTCTGGAACTATGGATTCTAGAAAGTATAAGGATGAGTTTATAAATAAGTGGCTCTAATTATAGATAAAGGTTCACCTATCGGTAGAACTAGAATCTGATGGTTACCTTGGTTAATGTAGTTGTGGAGCATAAAGATCAAATGATCGTAAAACCACATAAAATAGATTATATCTATCACCAAGTTTTTTGGATAACTCATCTATAAAAGTATGAGGGATCTACTCATTCAGTAATGGTTGTACATGACATATGAGTGTTTTTTTACTTCTGTTTCTTTCAAGGGGTGTTCTGGTGTTTAATTCTTATAACTTGAGGATATTTATCCTCTTATTATCTTCTTAATAGAAATTTTTTAGTGTTCCTAATATGGAATAGAATAATTCTCAAGACTCATAAATAATTGTGTTAGTGTTCTGGAGTGTGTGAGTGTTTTTCCATTTTCCATTTTTTTCTAAAAGTTTGTTTGAGGAAAT
The DNA here is from genome assembly GCA_963277665.1 of Viscum album. Taxonomy (NCBI): domain Eukaryota; kingdom Viridiplantae; phylum Streptophyta; class Magnoliopsida; order Santalales; family Viscaceae; genus Viscum; species Viscum album. The sequence continues at coordinate 828,557,060 of OY728159.1, read as the reverse complement.
TTAGTGCGTGACTTTGGTGTTTGGTAACTTAGTTTAGATACAATAACATAAAGTGATAATTTGATACAAATATTTTTAATCCTTTTTATACAAGAGAGGTTTAAGAGGAAGGGTTTTGGATCAAGGGGTTTTGGGAAAATAAGTGGTATCAAATCTCATTTCAGAGACTGGTTCAAATATTAGTTGGTGACTTTCAAAAGGAATATATTTTATTTTATATATTTTTTTAATTGGGAGTAATTTAAAAAATTGGGTACAATCGCGAAAGCGACACACAACGCAAAGAAGAAAATTACATTAAATTGGGAGTAATTTTAGAATTAATGTAATTAGAAGAAGGAACAGTGAGTTTTGAATTTTTTTAGGCATTATTTTGAATTATGGAGGATGAAGATTAAAGACTATCTATTTTAGATAGATCTGGATCTTCTATTGATGGGAGTAAATCTTAAAGTAACAGAAAATGATTATTAATAAAAAATATAATGGAAGGAACGTGGTGTTATTTAGATGATTTTAGAATGGAATATGACCTTAAACATTCAAAATGTGAAGAAAATTAAAATCTTATTTCTATAATCATTGACATGTATTAAAATCCTACGATAATGAATAAGGTATTTCTGATGTATGAGATATCCAAACTAAAGATAGAGGAAGGGAAGTTAGTGACTAATAATTCTAATGATTTCAAATTGATTCAAAATTAGTAAGATTTAGTTGGTGAGAAGTTAATAGGATCAAGGTAGGAATTAATTTATTTATCATAATTATTGAATTCATGGGATGTGATGGATATAATAGTGAGAAAATCAAGTGATAATACTGAATTAGTGTTTGAGTATGTCTAAGATATTATTCTGAATGAAGAGATATTATGGAAGAAATTATGGAAAATACTAAAATATTCTTTAGTATGGAGGGAATAGGGAATTATGCTTAATAGAAAATTCAGAAGAAGAGTGAATAAAATAGATGAAGGACTCAAGTGAAATGGGATAGCCCAGAACCTATATGCTAACATTATAAGAAGAAGGATAATTTGGAGGAATTAAAGAACCAAAGGGTTAATTCTAAAACATTCAATTCAAAAAGTTCATCTATAAATACCCTAGTTAAGGATGAAAACACTTTTTTTTAGTATCACCAACCCATTGGAGTCACGTATCATTGAATTTGGGTCTTCATTTAACTTAATTTTTCGGAGAGGGTTCATGAATAATTATATATCCAAAATATTTAGAAAGTTTCACCTTATATATGGTGAATATATCAAGATTTTTGTAAAGGGTGATGTGAACATCCATGAAAAAAACAAATTATTATTAAAGCTATAATGATTTTGACACATACTGTTGGAGTTAGTGTCCTAGAAACCAAATTATTTGTACTTTATGATAAACCTGTATTCATTGGATGAATATTTATAAACTCTTTATCACGTCATGATTGTTCTTCTACATGACATAGTATGTGATAATTCCCTAAGAATAGATGTCACACTAAAAGGTCATAGCGGATCCATACTATGATGAGAAATCAGAAGTGCCATGAATCTATTCTTGAATATATGTTATATAACTAGATGATATCATTTGAAGGGACACAAATGATACTTACTATCAGGGGTGGGGAATAATGAAACTTCGAGGAACCTTCTCATGGTGTGTGCCCTTGGTAATATCCATGATGATATTATGAGAACAAGACCCGCCAGTAGGAAATCTACATTTATAAGTGTCATTAGATATTCCTATCCGTAGATGTGTGTATTGGTCCTTATACTTTAAGATTATTATTAATGGATATTATGACTCACACACTTAGATGTATTGATGAAAACTGTGACCACAAATGTTCATGGTGAGGTAGGATATGTTGGGTGCGTCATGAGTAATACTACATTAATGAATAATGCGATAAATGATTTGTAACTTATACGGAAATAGATATCTTAAGAGCTTTGATGAAAATTATATAGCCTAACTAAATCTATGGCAATGGTGTTATCTAGTAAAATTCAATTCCAGGAAGTCAAAGAATGAGAAATCGAGCACATGGGTTGATGGCACTTGCATGAAACCTTCTTGAATAGAGATATAGAGACAAAGGTATTATATTACATGGTAAGAATTCATATGAGGTGACATGTCATTGTGACATCAACTTCTTTCTCATGGGTTCCTTGACTCGTTGCTAGACAATAATCTTGGACTTTAGGCAAGCCCTCCTAATTCCAACGAGAAAGAGGCCTAGAGGGTCACACACTAAGTGTAGCCAGTATCTCAGTTAAATAATTTATTTATTTAACAAGTTGAATAAATATTATTCCTGGTTGTGGTTTAATAATTATTCAAGTATAACTGATCATATTTATTTCATATCTTGTTATCTGAGAGAATATATTGCAGAAAAAAATATTTATTTATTGATGAATAATGCAGTTATATTTATTTAATAAATAAATAGTCATTATTCAAGGCCCGATAAATATTGAGGAGGATTGGAGAACCTAGTTATGGGTCCAGTGAGAAATAATATTAAATATTATTTGGTTAAATAATATTTAAATATAACATGAAAGTTAATTATATGTCATGAAAATAATAGCATTGCTATTATTATTTGACATGGGGTTTACACATGGAATAATAAATTAAGTAACGATACCTGTGCTAATTATTTATTATTACCCGGTGAATTAAATTTATTAAGAACATGTCATAAAAATAATAACATTGCTATTATTATTTGACATGGGGTTTTCACATGGAATAATAAATTAAGTAACAACACTTGTGCTAATTATTTATTATTTCCTAGTGAACTAAATTCCCCATTATGTTATTATTCTTTATATAAGCCAACAGGTCATTCCACCGACTAACCAATCATTGTGTACCCAAGATCCTTGGAGAAAAGATCTCAAGAATGGAGAAATATTTCCTCTCTAAAAAAAATATCAAGAACGAGAGAGATCCTCCTCCACCAGATCAAGGAGAATGATTAAGAAGTGATTCTCACGGTGATTGAAGGCAAACATCGCAAGCGCAAGGATCTTCTGTGCTATCACCCAGAGACTCCTTCAAAAAAGTCTAGAGATATGTGGAGCACGTATGGATCACCGATAGAGGATTCCTATCCTTAGATTCTACATTGCAATAAAGACGCACCTCATAACCATTGTTAGATGCATCAACAAAGAAATAATCACCTTGAAGGTAATTCTATAATTTAATTAATTTAATTATAAACAAAATATGTCGATATCATCTTCTCGGTTCTAGGCTCTCTCCTTTGTATTTTATATTTGATTAAATTATGTGGATACTAGCATTCATCCTTATATTGATCCCAGATTAATCATCGATTATGGAAATTTGAAAAGTTGGGTACACGCCCATTTTGCACTTCCACTGCACCCGGAACCCACAAGTGGTATCAAAGGGAGGTTATATTTTCATTTATAATTATTTAAATAATTATTTGATGATTTACGCTTTAATAATTTAGTTTTTCAATTCATGTTTAATCATTCTTGTAATCTAAATTTTGAGATCTATTCCTCTCTTATCGTTTCTCACAGATCTAACAGAAACAAATAATTTTATGATTAAAATTAAATCGAGGATATCATCAGGAGGTGTCGATGGTTTTATCTAGATAACACAATAATACACACCATGTAGTCAAATATACACGCTGTGTATTTGTGTTTAATGCATCAGTAGTAATTTGGAAATTACTCAAGCCGTGTGAATTTATAACATGTGGTGCAGTTAATTCTTATACCGAGTGTTGACCAGGAATGACTGGTGTACGGTCATCCGGACTACACATTGTGTGTCCCACTTGACATGGCATGTAGTCCCTTCAGTTCAGGGTTAAGTCGTGTATCCCATATGTGGCTTGTCTAATTGGTGAGCGTGTAACGCAGAGTCTATATGAAGTGTGGCCCACTGGACATGTCGTGTACTTCGAATTTTTCTAAAGTACACCTCACACGCTGTCTTCCCTGGCGTGTACTTAAGATGGACGGTGAGGAGGGTACACGCCATGTAGTCAGATCTATACATCTCACACTATTTCCAGATTATATAGATTTAAACATTTATTATTATATTATGTAACCCTTGAGACATGTACCTTCATATGGGTGTAAAGATGGGACACAACATGTGATAGATGTTTGATATATATATATATATATATATATATATATATATCTGTTTAATTAACTTCTGCATATTGTTCAAATATCTTCACATCATGTATGAGTTGTATTACAATTATAATTCTGCATTCATGCTACATGTCACAAAGAATAAAGTGTATACAAGTATAAATACATGCTGGGTAGTTTTGGATGGGTATTCACTGGGTTGCTTCTAAGGTACAAGTTATGTACGATGTTATGGATGATAATCTCAAGAAAATTCAGAAAAGGATTAAGATAAAAAGGATTTATTAATTAAAGATAATGATTAAACAATTCAGGCATAATTTATCTTAATAAGAATGATTAAAGAATTGAATGATAGTTTTATTAAATGTGTAATTCGTTTCATGTATGTGGATGATCATGAGCTAGACCAAACCTTTGTATGTGATTGTTTCCCTTTTAATTTATTTATTAAATTAAAAATTGTTGTTATCCATGCCTTATCCTCAATAATATATAGGGCATATATGCCCATGGTTTATTTTATGTAAAACCCCCTTTACCCCTCACCAGTGTGTGAGTTAAAATTATATGTAATAGATGAATCTCCCAAGCTAGTGGAGGTAGTTCAAGTTAGGAGTTGAGGTGAAACCAATCCAAGGAGATACAAAGGTGGATAGGTGAAAAGCTATAAACATGAACCTTAAATGGTTCAAGGTGTTTCTCCCCTAGGTCAGAGATATTTTATCAACCTCTAGATAAACTAACCAATAGTAAATCTCATGATCATACCCTTTATTTTATTTCTGTCAGTTTTATAGCTATTCATTATGGATGTTTGACGTGAACACATAATTAATGAACTAACAAGAATACAATATGTAACTAAAATAAAAATGGATTATGCGTAAATATTATCTATACATGGTTAATCACTTAAGTATATCCCACTTAACATTAACAATCATGTAAAAAGATAATAAGTTGAAATTTACCCATAAAGGATAAAATGCCTCAATTAAATATTAAGTTGGTATAGCCTTCCATTACTTCGGTTAGAATCGAACCATAGTTCAAAGTGCTTGACCAACCCTAGTTGTGGTGCTTTCAATTATTAGGGAATTCTAATTTGAAGTTTTGGGTTAACTTAACTTAGTTTACATCAAGGGTTGACTGCCCTAGAAGGACTTGGTGTAACTGAGAGGCAAAGGTTGAAGAAATCCAAAATTAAGGATTTTAGGATCGGGGATTCCACTCAACAGATTAAGGAGCTATGAGTTAATGTAGTTGTCATTTGGAATGCCTACCTAAAACCTTTCAATTTTCTTAACCAACCATAGTTGGGGTAATGCAAAGGGAAATATGTATCCTTTATGCTATAATATCCAAGAAACAGGATATTATGAAGCCAATGGTGAAGGCTATTGGGTTTCAAAAAAATAGTGGGAGTCTAATAATTATTAATTAACTAATTTATCTATATTTATCAAGATAAATTACTAAAACTCTATTTATCTAAATTTGTAGAAACAACAATCAAAATGAAATCAAACATATTATTACGATCCATACTCAAGAAGTAAAACATTCTCACCGAAACTAATTTCTAGGAGTGGCAAAGGTGACTTCAGGTTATCCTTATCCATGAGAAGAAAATTTATGTGTAGGAAGATCCTTTGCCAGTTGCGCTTGAAAATGAGGCGAGTGATGAGGAACTCTCTGTGTACGAGAAACATCTAAATGATGCTATAGATGTTTAGTGCCTCATGATATCATCCAAAACCTATGATATCTTGAAGAAACATGAGGAAATGGATACTTATATCATGATGTATCACCTTCAAGATCTCTATCAAGAGAAGTAGAGACAGGAGAGGTATGATATCTCCAATGTTTTTCTCACTACTAATCTTGGATAATCTGCACTAGCTGGGCCACATGTAGTCAATATTATTGGATACATTGAGCATTTGGACATCTTAGGGATTAAATTCCCAGATGAGTTGTGTATATATCTCATACTATCATCGATGCCTAAGTCCTTCTCTAGTTTTATTATGAATTATAATATGATAAATAATGAGAATATTCTATCAGAGCTTATTATCCTGATTCACCAAGTTGATAAGGACATGGGGAGTGAAAAACCCACATTATTTATGGTGAATAGGAAGAGGAAGGAAAAGGAAAATGGGAATAAGATTTATAAACAATCTAAAGCCTTTGAACACCATATAACCAAGAAGAAGAAGATCCAGAGGTAGGGTAAGGAAAAGGAGGCAGTATTCTTTACATGTGGCATGTCAGGACACTAGAAGAGGAACTGCACCCAAAGGTAAGGGGAATCCAAAGGTGAATTCGTTATCGAGTGCAATATTTCCATTTCTACACATTGGATATCATCTTTTGGGGCTCACATCTATATTCAAATACAGGAACCAATTAGATTCTAGAAAATTGTCATAAGAGAGGTGGATATGCGAGCTACCAATGGTGTGAGGCTGGTTTCTCTTTCCATTGGTGACTACCGCCTCAAATTGCCAATAAGAATGATTTTGGTTTTACGTGGCTATTATTATGTACCTAGTGATTCCAAGAACATAATTTCTATATCAAGTTTAGATACAGATGGATTTATTTTCAGGTTCGAAAATAAATGTTGTTGCTTTTATAAGGACAACATATGTTATTGTATGACACATTTAAATAATGGTATGTATGTATTAAATTACAAGAACTAAGTGTTGGAAATTGATAATGAACCAAGTTCTCATGACTCATACAAAAACCAGTTGTGGCATCACTATATTGGTCATGTAAATGAGAAGCACCTAATAAAGATCTATAAAGATGGTTATTTAGACCCTTCCGAGATAAAACTACTTGATAGATGTCACACTTGTTTACAAGGTAAAATGACCAAACCACCATTTGGTGGATAGGGTGAAAGGACCACAAAGCTTCTAGGATTGGTACACAATGATGTGTGTGGACCATTTCCAATATAAGCTAGAGGTGGATATTCTTACTTCATTACTTTTATTGATGACTTGAGTAGATATGGATATGTCTACTTAATGAGGTATGAGTCCAAGTACTTTGATAAATTCAAGGAGTTAAAGAATTAATTAGATAATCATATTGGTAATAAGATAAAGAAGATTTGATCAGATTGAGGTGAAGAATATCTTAACCAAGAGTTCATCGACCTTTTACAGGAGTCTGGGATTCTATCTCAACTCACTCCACCTTATACACCACAGTGGAATGGTGTTAGTGAAAAGAGGAACCATACCTTGTTGGACATGGTAAGGTCAATGATAAGTCCTGCAGATATTACATTATCCTTTTGGGGATATGCATTGCAAATTGAAATATACACATTAAACCAAGTACCAACTAAGGAGAAAAATGGGATTCTTTTTGAGTTATGGAGTGGAAAAAAACCTAATTTGTCGCATACACATGTATGGGGATGAGAGGAATTTATTAAGGCTTTATCAGGAAACAAACTAGCACCCCAAGGCATAGAGTGTATCTTTATAGGGTATCCCAAGAAAATAAAAGGATTCTACCTATACAACCCCTCAGAAAAGAAAGTGATTATTTCCAAACATGCCATCTTTATTGAGAGGGATCACATCCTCAAAAGGGATAGTAGGAGAAAGATTGACTCTGATGAAGTTGATGCTCAAGATACACAATATTTGGTACAAGAACAAGTTCCATAGGTCCCTGTCGAAGAGGTAGTTCCTGAAACACAAGTACTTCATAGGAGTACAATATATTTAAGGGAACCAGAAAGATATGGTTTCCTTATAACTGAGGATGGTGACTCATTATTGTTAGAAAATGATGAACCTCACTCCTATAAGGAAGTAATAGAAAGCTCAGAAGCTATAATATGTCTATAACCTATGAATTCTGAGATAGATTCCATGTATTAGAACCAAGTCTAAGTTCTGGTCAATGCACCAGTTTATGTAAAGTTTTTTAGGTGTAAATGGGTATTCAATAAGAAATTGGACATGGAAGGTCAAGTTAGTACCTATAAAGAAAGTCTAGTGGATAAGGGTTTTAAACAGAGTCAATGAATTGACTATGATGAAACCTTTTCACTAGTTTCTATGTTTAAATCCATAATAATCATACTTTCCATAACAACTTTCCATGACTATGATATTTGGAAGATGGATTCCAAAACTGCATTCCTTAACGGGAACCTTCAGGAAGATGTCTATATGACACAACCAGAAGGGTTTTTGACACCTGGTGATGCTAAAAGGGTATTCAATCTTTAGAGATCCATTTATGGATTAAATAAATCATCTAGGTCATGGAAAATTTGATTCGATGAAGCCATAAGAAAATTTGGTTTCATTAAGAATGAATGTGATACACATGTTTAAAAGTGGTGTAATGAGAATGCAGTTGTTATCTTAGTAGTGTATGTTGATGACATATTTCTTATTGGAAACGACATGCCAGTCTTACAGTCAGTCAAGGACCAGTTGAACAAGTGATTCTCCATGAAGGACTTAGGTAAATAAGCCTACATTCTAGGGATTAAGATCATTTGTGATAGATACAAGAGGCCGCTTGGACTAAGTCAAAGTACATACATTGACCAGATACTAAAGAGATTTAGTATGGAAAAATCCAAGAGGGGATTGGTTCTAGAGTCACATGGTATGCATCTTTCCAAGAAAATGTGTCCCTAGACACAACATGAGAAAGATAAGATGAGTAAGATTCCATACGCTTTAGCGATAGGATCTATCATGTATGCCATATTATGTACCAAACTTGATGTTTCTTATAAACTAATCATGGTAGGAATATATCAAGTAGATCTAGGAGAACAACATTGGACTACTGTCAAGTATATTCTTAAGTATCTGAGAAGAACTAAGGATATATTCATGGTATATGAAGGAGACGAGGAACTTTTCATCAGAGGGTATGCTGATGCTGGTTTTCTAACATATCATAATGATTTGAATTAATAATCAGGATATGTTTTCCGTATCAACGGAGGAGCTGTATACTAAAAGAGTTCAAAGAATCCAGTTGTCGCTGATTCTGTAGTGAAGTCCAAATATATAGCAGCTTCTGATGTAGCCAAGGAAACTGTCTAGATTTGGAACTTTTTCCAGGAGTTTGAAGTGGTTCCTAACATTAAATACCCCACTACATTTTATTGTGATAATACTACAGTGGTGGCTCTTGAAAAAGATCCAAGGTCACATCAACGAAAAAAACATATACTCCAAAAGTATCACCTCTTGAGGGATTTCTATCAAAGGGGTGAAGTTACAGTGAGAAGATTGTCCATGAAAGAGAACATGGAGGATACCTTGACTAAAGGAATATCTCAACAGAAGCATGAATATCATGTGAGAGATAGCGGACTGAAGGTTGTTAGCTGTTGGATCTAGTGCAAGTGGGAGTCTGTTAGAGTTGGTTCCCTAGAAACCAACTTCTTTGTACTTTATGATAAACCTGTATTCATTGGATGAATATTTACAAAATCCTTATCACATTGTTACTGTTCTTATACATGACATAGTACGTGATGATTTACTAAGAATAGCTATCACACTAAAAGATCATAACAGATCCTTGATATGATGAGAAATCAAAAGTTCCATGACAATGTTCTTGAATATATGTTCTATGGCCAGATGATATCATTTTAAGGGACAAAAATGATACAAGATATTATGGGTGGAGACTCATGAAACTTTGATTCACCTTCTCATGGTGTTAACCCTTGGTAATATCCAGGAGGATATTATGAGAACAAGACCCGCCAGCAGGAAATCCAAATTCTTAAGTGTCACTGGATGTTATTATCTATGGACATGTGTATTGGTCCTTAGACTTTAAGATTATTATTAATGAGTATTATGACTCACTAACTTATATGTATTGATGAAAACCATGATTAAAGATGTTTGTAGTGAGGTAGGATATGTTGGGTTCATTATGAGTAATACTGCATTAATGAATAATGAGATAAAGGGTTTTTCAATTCTATGGAAGTATATATCTTAGGACCTTTGATAGAAATGATACAACCTAACTAAATCCACGTTTATGGTGTTCTCTAGGAAATTTCAATTACGAGAAGTCAAAGAATAATAAATCAAGCACATGGGTTGATGGAACTTGCATGAAACCCGCTTTATTAGAGATATTGGGAAAAAAGGATTATATTACACGATAAGCATTCGTATGAGGTGACATGGAATTGCGATATCAACTTTTGGTGCCTTGACCTGTTGCTAGATAGTAATCTTGGATTTTAGGAAAACACACCTAATGTCAAAAAGAAATAGGCCTTGAGGGTAAAACAATAAGTGTATCTAGTATCTCAGTTAAATAATTTATTTATTTAACAAGTTGAATAAATATTATTATTGGTTGTGGTTTAATAATTATTCAAGTATGCCCAATCGCATTTATTTCATTTCTAGTTATTTGAGATAATATATTGCGGATGAAATATTTATTTATCAGAAAATAATGCAGTTATATTTATTTAATAAATAAATAATCATTATTCAAGGCTTGATAAATATTGAGGAGGAATAGCGGACCAAGTTACGGGTCTAGTGATAAATAATATTTAAATATAATGTGCAAGTTAAGAACATGTCATAGAAATAATTTCATTGCTATTATTATTTTACATGGGGTTTTCACATGGAATAATAAATTAAGTAACGACAGATGTGCTAATTATTTATTATTACCTGGTGAATTAAATTCGTTAAGTACATGTCATTGAAATAATAATATTTCTATTATTGTTTGAAATGGTTTTTTCACATGGAATATTAAATTAAGTAATGACACCTGTACTAATTATTTATTATAACCTAGTGAATTAAATTCCCCATTATGTTATTACTCTCTATATAATACAAGGGGTCATTCCAATGGCTAACCAATCGTTGTGATCACAACATCCTTGGAGAAAATCTCTCGAGCCTAGAGAACTCTTCCCTCTCCAAGAACACTCTCAAGAACGAGAGAGATCCTCCTCCACCGGATCAAGGATAACTCTTTGGAAGAAATTATCAAGGCGATCGAAGATGGACATCACAAACATAAGGATATTCTACGCTAGCACCTAGAGACTCCTTTGATGATATCTGGAGATACGTGGATCAAGTGTGGATCACTGCTAGATGATTCAAATCCTTAGATTCTACATCGCAATGAAGCCACACCTTGGACTTGTGGTTGGACGCATCATCAAAGAAAGAATCACCTTGTAGGTAATTCTATTATTTAATTAAATTAATTATAAACAAAATATGTTGATCATATCTTCTTGGTTCTAAGTTCTATCCTTTGTCTTTTATCCTTTATTCAATTCTATGGATACTGGTATTCATTGTTGTATTGATCATGGATTAATCATCGATTATAGAAATTTTCAAAGTTGGGTACATGCCCATTCTGTGCTTTCACTGTGCTTGGAACCTACACATACCGGTGTTACTAAATAACCTAATTTTAGTAGGCCATCTAGATGATTTGGGTTTCTATATGTGTTTTTTGGGCGGTATGTGGATGATCACACAGGGTTCCATGGTAGTGGTAACAAGTGTGAAATATTAAACATTGTATCTAACTAAGAGTTTGTATAGATAAATACTTACCAGATCAACTTCAAAAATTTAAAAGGCGTGGAATTATCATTTTGGTCACATGGGTGATAAAGGGATGTAGATCTTAGATATGAAAGGAATAATAAAACTCATGAATTATAATATGGAATATGTGAAGTGTGTATACTTATAAGCCAAAAAAAGGTGTCCTTTGATAGGAAAGGAAAAACACCTAAGATCCAAAATCTAGATCTTGTTCATACAGATGTATGGGGGAAAACTCTAGTAAAATCTCATGAGGGTGCACTGACTATGTTACCTTTATCAATGATATAGCATGGAAGGTTTGGGTGTTATTTATAAAATAGTAGTATTTGATTTTTATAATATTTTTTAGATAGAGTTCCATGGTGGAAAAGGAGACCAAAATGAAACTGAAATAAATATGGTTTAACAATGGGGGTGGGTATAGAAGTAGAGAGTTCTGTAAGTTCTACTAAAAGATAGGAATCCAGTTTAAGAAAACTATAGTTGAGACACTAGAGAAGAATGATATGGTTGAATGGATAAAAAATACACTGAATTAGAGAGATCAGATCATGACATAACACTCCAATTTAATAAAGGATTTTTGGGCGGAGGTTGTTAATTATGTGGCTTATCATGTAAATAAGAGTCTCTCCACACTATTGGGGTAGGCTCTTCTAGTGTAACTATCGAATGGGAATTCAGTAAGTGTATCACACCTAAGATTTTTCAGAAGTATCATTTATGTATATGTTGAGTCTAGGGAAAAAGATAAGCTAGAGACTAAGTCTCAAACATGATTATTTTTAGGGTATGGTAATGAAAAATTTAGATTTATGCTATGAGACAATGACCACTAGAAGGTCATAAAAATTTGGATTTTCTTCTTTAATGATGATATTGAAAATGTTAAAACTTATAGGAATATAAAGTTGAGAAAAAATAATTAATGGATCATATAAAATTTTATCTGACTAAATATCTTAAAGGAATGGTTAGTTTAGTGAGTATACAAGTTCTAAAGACACTAGATAGTTCAAGTGGACTAGGTGAATAAAAAATTCCAAAGTTTTCACCATGGCTATATGTACCAAAACATCTAAGACTATAGAAACTTGGTGTGGAGTTTTAAAAGAAGTAATACCATAAGTAGAAGAGTCACATGTTCAGTTGAGGAGTTTTACTAGGGTCATGACGATAAAGATACACCCTAAATCCATTATAAAGAATATTATTCTATTAATACATATCATATGTGATTATATGGATATTTCATATGGTATGACATATTAAAATAAGGCATATCATATGCTTTGTTATTGGTATATCATAAGGTATTATATGTTTATATCAAACTACTACCTATGCCAGTTGTATAATATAACATGGCTAAATCCTAATTACATAATGTGATTAATTTTATGGTATGAATCATATTTAAGTCCTATAATTCATTAAGGAAACCAAACATTTAATGTTAACATTAATATTATCTTCCACATTAGATATCATTAATACATGAAAAATATGGAATAATATGTTCAGTCAATGGTTAAATGTGTTTTAACCACATGTCATTAAATCTTATATTAAAAACATATGAGTAAATGTGAAATAGCCTCATGGAGCCTCCCCAAGGTCTATAGAAGACATCTATTCCATCAAGATGGGGTATGCACAAGATTTTGTTTAATCCTTCCAATTCCACCCTTATCAAAAATCTATATTTCTCCTCCTCACTTTACCACTGAGAGGTACTATCATATCATGGGACTTATAGAGAATTCGACCCAAGAATTGGGTGATTCAAATTCAACCCATGAATACACTATAGAGAATGGAGTCAATTGGATACATCTTAGGGATCTTCATCAAGTATATGAATGAAGAAAAATACATCTATGTTGTAAGGTATATAATGTTATTCAGTTTAGTTATACATGGTTTTGGTTTTTTATATCATGATGATTTTGGGATTTTTGGTTTCTAATGTATTACACTATATTGAATAAGTGTTTTATAATCCTTAGAAACCCTTTATTAGTATCAAAGAAAGGGTTAAATTGTTAACCTACTCCTGATAAGGTTCACACATGAATGATGACAAATTACAGCTCTCAACTTAGGATCTTCATTGTTGATTAAAAGAGTTTCATATACCAAGAGTTGGGATAATAAAATGCTTTGATTGGTACATATGGATGTCATGTTAGACATGTTCATACAAGGGAAGGTGTTCCCTCCTTACAATGGTATCATAGTTTCATTTTTTTCTCCAGATTTATGAAACTTTGTTTGAAAATAAATAACATTAGATACCATATTGATAATGTATTCGATGAATTTAAATATGATATAGAATTTTTATTATGGATTTTGTGACAATATATGATACTGTAATCCGTGATAGATATAATATGATATGTGATATCATAGTGTACTATCAAGTGAAATCCTTTAGTTTTCAAAATATCACAACATACGATATGGGTACTCATAGAATATGATAACACTGTTTTTGAACTATTCACAAGGATATAAAATAGAGAATTATACCACCTTTATGATATAAAAAATATATCATAAAACATGATTTCTAGGTTCCGATGAGTTAATATGATGCATGTCACCGTGCGTTGGGTTATTATTATACAGGTTAATAATAAAATGTGATACAGATATGCTACTATCTATGAAATAAAAATATCATTAAATATGTTTGAAAAAGACAAAATTATCTATCATATGTCACAAGTATCTTTCATAACCCACGATATAGGTTATATGCTATACCACGACTTATGATATTGAGAATTCGTATAATAAAACATAAAATAAAAATTTAATTTTTTCTCTAAATTTCAATTATGAATTGAATTATATAATTTATAAATTTTATATAAATTATGGAAAAAATTTATTTTGGGATATTTATTTAATTTATAAAATGTTTACAAATTAATTAATTATAAAATATTCATAATTAATTATTAAATGTTTATAAAACATCTGTTAAATAAATATATATAATATTAAAATTTAATATGAAATACTATTTAAAATTATATGGAATGAGTTATAGTTTGGATATAAAGTGTATATATAGAAACTATAAGGGTAATTTATAAAATGTTTCTAAATTACAAAAACAAGGCTAAATATATAAAGGAGTTTATATTTAATATTATGAATTGTTCATAATATTTAATTTTAAATGTTCAAATTAAAATTCCTTATTTGTTATATTATTTAAACCATATCAAAAGGAGTTTTGATAATTGATATGATCAAAGTTTAAATAATATTAAATGAGTGATATTTAGATTATATAAATTGTTTATATAATAAAATTGGAATATAAAATGTTTATATTTAATTGAATATCATATATTTATGTAAAATTCCATATAAAATATAATATTAAGGAGGTTATATTGGAAATAAATATAAAGGGTTTATATTTATTTAATTATGAAATGTCCATAATTCATGAATAAATTCTAAAACATTTATAATTTTTTTATTTACGGATTTGTTCATAAATTATTTAATTATTGTATAAATATATGATTTGTTCATTTATTTAGTATTATTATCTATATTATTCATGAATATAATTCTTATATTATTAATTAATGTATAATTTAGTTTAAAGAGTTTAAATACTTCTATAAATTGTCATACATTCATGGAATTATATGCTAGGTATGGTAATTGATTTAGTTTTCTTCTACCTTGAATCTAGATTGTATTAGATCATGAGCTTGAATTAAGATTTAATTATAGTTAATACATTTTAGGTTTCATAATTATGATGATTTAACTTGAGTAAATTATCCTTGGGTAGAGGGTTATTGGGCCATAATGCTCACTGGCCTAGAGGATTATGCCTTGTCTAGAAAATAGGGGGTTGGATATCTATTTTACCAAGATTTCTTTTATAGAGATTTATAATTTCATATGATTCTGATACTTTAAATGAAATGGTTTCATATAACTTATGCATAAAATTCATTTGGATATGTATGAATATAATATTTTTTTAATTTGTGTTAGTAACACAAGAAATCAGTTACAGAAAGAGTTACAAATCAATATGGTTTGAACATATTGGTTTGGTGAAAGTAATATGATTCCAAAATAAATATTTAGAAGAAAACATACATAAAGGGAATATATATAATAAGATTATGAGATTAAATCCCTTTTAAATAATATTAAGTGTAAGATTTATTTCAATGTGAATACTTATCAAGAGCTTGATCATCCAACCAGGTAGTTTCATGTTAAAGATGGGTTACCATATATTATATTGTATAAGACATGGTATAAATGGACAATAGTAGATTTAGGTAACCAAATAAAACTATGATATTTGGGTTACAATTAGCTAGGAAATCCTTTGGAAGGATACTAAATGAATAATGTTGAGTTTATCCATATGATAGACTAGGTTAAAGAGTTATCCACTTAACTATCCATGATCCATATATGATATGATTACATAATTGACTTCCGAATATAGTCATGAATTATTTATATTCTTAACCAGTGTAATTCATGATGAAATATAGATCTTGTACCACTGATGGATATGATGGATTTAAAAGGGGTCATCATTTTAGTGGGAGCACATTTAATAAAAGTCCTTATTAAATGATTATAAACATGATAATAATGTTATAAAATATTATGTTATAGATAAATAACATCATCATTATCCAACTTAACTTTGAGATCATACTTAAAAAAGGAGAATCTTAATATAATAAACTTCCAATACTGATAAAAAGATTAATAATTATTTTAATAAATGTGTTAGAGTAATACATTCATGATCATAGAACTATTAAATTTTTTTAAAAATTGTATCTAGATTATTATTAGAAACAAAAAATGATCCAATTAAGTTTTAAAAAGTTATTAGATATAAGATAAACAAATTAAATTTAGTTTCCACTCATATACTCACTATGATTGAGTGTTCCAAGGAATTGATGAGACTGAATATATCCTTTAAGTCTTATTAGGGATATGAAATTAATTCTGGAATCATCATTAATTTTTTTTGATAATGTGAATGATTTTAATAAATTTTTACCATATTTTATCAAATTTTTTAGAATATATAAATAGGACATGATATATCCAAGTTATGGTACTATATTCATAATAGAAGTAGATAAAAGTTCAAAGAAGAAGAAGAAAATTTAGTTGGAAATCCCAATAATGTTTTCTCAAATATCCAATCATGGTCATTTAAACCTAAAGGGGTGTTAGGAAGGAAGAAAAATGTTTTTATAATATGAAATTTTCTAGGATACCTAAATAAGTTTAATAAATCATGTAAAAATTCTATGTTAGGTATTGGACTTATTGAAATGAATTATTCAATTTTGAAAGGTATACGATACCAACTATATGTTTTATAGGTGTTGTAAATATACAAGAGTTAAAAATCAAGGTAAAAATTGATGTATAATGTACTTTGTATTCAAATATAGTAGAAAAGGTTTATATTATGAATATTTGGAATGAAAAAATATTTCAATATCAGATGGTTCTTAGTAAATGATGTTTATAGTCATCTTATTTCTATTATATGTCAAGAGAAGTTGTTTGTAAATAAGGTGTAGTTATGAACAGTTTAAGATGATACACATGGTTTTTGATTCGTTAAAATCTATAACATGCTTGAAAATGAGTAAAGGATAAGTTTTTTTATCAAGGACAAAAGAGTTTATGCACATGTTTGTTAAAATATGAGGGGTGAAATCTTACCACCTTCATTTTTAAATTTTAAAGAATAAAATTTTATTTTTATAATAATGCTCCAAACACACAGAGTACAATATATGATATGGATACAATTTTTTTATTTGTTAGAAATTCCCACTAAGATAAAATATGCATTATTTCTTGAACACAAAGGAGTTTTTATATATCAATTTGATATTCTAAAGAAAATATATTATCTAAGATATTAGTGAGAGTATGTTTGTGCTTAGATAAGTTCAATGTTTATCAAATAAAATATTAAACAATTAACATTCAAATTGAATGTCACTTAATATCCTAAAAGTGTTTTATCATAAACCAATAAATATAAATGTAAAGAGTTACATTTAGTTACCATAATAGAGTGAATACCAATTTATATCCTAAAAGAGTTTAGGATGTGTTGGTAAGCACAGATCTAAAGAATTATATATTGTTATCATAATGATCTCAAGGATTTTTTTAGAACAGGTTATAAGAATGATGACTATAAAATTATAAAGAGTTCTAAGTATACAATTGAAGTTATTAATATCGTAAAATTTTATGTTGTGAAGTTAATGAGTTTGAATATCATGTTAAAGGATTTTAACATTAGAAAGATGATTCTAATGTCATAATATTATTCAAAATTACTTTCTTCATATATGTTACTCACTAAATATTTTAGTGTGATGGTTGTATCAGATGGCCACACAAAGGCGTGACATGAATCACAAAGAGATGTAATTAGTTTTATAAATATAAAAAGTATAATAAAAATAAGGCCTCTTTGGTGGCCTATCATATGAAACTTGATTCAATGGGAGATTATGTATGTTTTTTTAATATTCCTAAAAAATTATAATAATATGAAAGTATATCATGTTATATAAAAGATAGACTCCACATTTTTATTCTTTCATGTTTTATTCATAATTTATGTGAATTTAAATGATGATTAACCACTCAAAGTATAACTTTGAGTTATCTCTAACCAATTTTCATTATGGATTATTATATTTTGTGATGAAATTTAAGGTTATAATGAGTAGGATTTCATATAGAGATATGAAATATGATCATGAGGAATGAAAATAGTATTGTGCATAGGATGTCCTATCAAGTATACCACATGGAGTATCATACATTATTTTTGGAATACTAGGGGTGTATGTTTCATGTTTGGATTTCCACATAAATAAGGATGGAAAGATACATATCTTGATAAACTTCATACTTTTATATCTTTCTTACACATGCCTTAGGGATTAACTAATAATTGGGTGGTTGGGTATGTTACTAATCTTGTTGTTAGTTGAGGCTTAACCAAAATGGGTTTTTCCATCTCATATAATGATTATAAAATTTGGGGCCTTGATTGAGATATATTGAAGGAGTGTATGAATATACCTAGATAATATATGTAATGTTCTTATCTATTGGATGAGGGGCATGTGATGTGCTCATCCATAAGTGTGAATAGTTTGTGATGTATTCATCAACCTGGATAGTATATACTCAGAGAATAGAGAACATATGATTAAGATATATGGGATTAATATACTTCTTATCCCATGTTTAATTAATGTATTAGACAAATGTATCATATATAAATGCATACTTGTATATGATATAGCTAGTGGACATAGGTATAAATATACATGTGTCTTATGAAGATCACACCAAATACTTATATAGTTTGAGAAGCATTGATGCTTTTCTAGAGGCTAAATTAGAGAATTAATATTTGGGGTCAATTCTAAAAAGGCTTGTGGGGTCACACTTTATGTTTAAATAAATGAGGATTTAGTTCTAAAAAACTTAGAGAGTTTTTCTATAGGTGTTTTAAAGTTTATCAAAAAGTAGTTTTGGATGTATATTCACAAGGTATTTCATATACTAAGATACATGATAAATTTGATTATACCTTTAAAAAAGTGTTATGGATTATATCTAAAAGGAGTTTTGGATATGGATTCAAAATTTATTATATATGATACAATATAAGGTTAAATTATACAAAGTCTATATGGATTTTATAACGAACAAACTCGGAATACCATATAAATCGTTATCCGAGATGATTCGACACTAACCCAAAGAGCGTTCCCAATATCCATAGGCTGGAAACAAGCACATGGGAATTAATAAATAACTATTGGGAATTATTTCTCCATCAAAATATTACAATAATAGATTACAGTGTGGAAACATCAACCAATATATATCAATCAATATATACATATCAAGTACAAGGAGACACTAAGAAAAAAGAAATCTGAACATAACAACCAAAACCTACCTCTTGGTGGTCCACAACCACCCACCATGTCCCAAGTCACATTCCCTTGGTCACACTAACTCAAAACTATATAGGAAGGCGAGATCAAGAACACCTACTATAAGATAATAAAGGGATACAAACACCAAAAGGTACAAGAAAGGTGTGAGCTAAATAGCCCAGTATGATTCCAACAAATATTATATGAAATTACTTTATAAGGGAATTAAAATATGAAAAAATAGGAGTAAAAATAAGTGAGTATGAGGATTAGTTTAAAAGTACAGTTTTAAACATTTAAAACCATTCATTAAACTAAACCTATAAAACATTCCATTTCACCATTTAAAAACTAATTTTTTTCTTGAAAAGATTTCAAATCCATTTCACAAGCTAAAGTTAGATAATCAAGAAAAGATGATAATATTCCCCTGATATAGAAATAAGAACAAGAGTCAATAAAATAGATCCAAGCTGCATAATAATAATAAATGAATCAAGAAAGGAAACTCTAGTTCCAAAAAGTGACAACTAAAGTTGTCATGTGTCGAGTATCAAGTATATAGATGTCATGGGTATAACCTAGGTACAATAGTGAGTCCACCTTAGAATAAATAATCAAAGTACAATATGACTAATTGTCAGGATTACATTTAGTATCACAGGTCTCAAGCAAACCAATTCTACACACTCCCACTTTCCTGGCTACACATCCATAACCTGAACCTTTCATGTTCTATATGGATCCACTAGATTGGTGTGAGTCCACTAGTGAAGCATATATCTAGGTCATACTATCTGACTATCCAGGTTCCCATCACTAGTCAAAATAAGAGGTGATATAAACAAGTTATGAGGATCACATGAGGATCCTTATTGACAACATCTCACTATCACTCCTAAAATCTCTCAAAGTAAATAATCCCTTTTTCAGCCCCCAACAATCAAAAGTATAAGAATAAAAAAAGTTACGATTAAGGGATTATCACATGTTATAATTATCATAATGTGCCAATCGGGCTATCAAGAATCATCAATTTCAATTCAAAACCTTTTATACAATTAAATATCCAAAAGGGTAATAATACCCGCTTCCTTTAATAATTTATCATAAAAATTCCAAACGGGCCTTTAAAATAATTATTTATGTAAAAGAAACCATAAATAATTAAAAGGAAGCATTATTAATTTAAAAATGTTTGAATATATTTCTAAACATGGGTTGAAACCCTCTTTCCACGTGAATAAATAATTTATTTAAAATAACCCAAGAACACCCATTTCAAAACAAGGTAAAAATCATTAAAAGGGGGTTCATGTTCATTTAATATATTCACGCATTTAAAACTAATTATAAAATGTAAAATAATTCAATTAATTTAATTCAAATCAATAAAGTTCATTTAATAAATCAAAACCTGGGCCAAATACCCCAATTTCACCAAAATATCCTTTAAAAGTTCTTTGAAAATAAATCCAAAAAAACATAGAATTTAGAAAATTCATAAAAAGGTTATAGGATTATATCCATTCAATTATTTCCATATTCAATTCAATGAGAATAGGGTCAAAGAATATTTTTTAAGGAATGAAATAGACAAATTTCATAGAACATGTGTTAGAAATTATGAAACATGTATATATGAATTATCAAGAAACAATGAATCAAAAAATGAAGGAAAAGCATAGAAACACCTAATTGGAATATTAGGAATCCAACCACAACAAATCTGAGATGTTTCACCTCTAATGGAGATCATCAGATCTAGTAATATAGATCTCAAAAGAAGAGAGAAGAGATCCTAGATCTAAAATTCCACATAAATTAACCAAGATCCAAAAAAATACATGTCCATCATAACCTTTACCATAAAGGAATCAAGATAAGAAGGGATATCCAAGATTAAGAATAAAATAATTCACCAAAAGAGAATATCTCCACTTTTATTGGCACTTTAATCCACTAGGATATGAGGTTTGGGGAGCCAAATGGCTTCAGAGGGTTCCCAAAATCCAAAGAATTGATTTTGGTTCGAGTGGGAGGAGTTTAGGGTTATTTAGGGGGTTTTAGAATTTTAATTAATTTTTTTGTAACATTAATTATCATGTGAACGATTTGATGGGTTGGGTCATATGTTTAGTACTAACCATTCACCTAACTGTGTGCCCAAAACAGAGCTCCTGGAAGAGTTACACACTCAGGCTTCACACTCATTTTAACCATGCACAAAACATGAAACCCCTTGCACACTTTGTTTAACTAAGTACAAACCATGAAAAACCCACAAAACCCCTTCTTCATAGGTTGAAAACTTTGTTTAACCATGTGAAAACCATATAAAAAACATGAAACCCAGGTTCAAACCTTTGTTTAACCATGCAAAAACCATGAAAAAACCATGAAAAGGCCTAGAAACCTTCAAAAAAGGTCTGGTAAAATACCGAAAACAAACTTTAAAGAGATCCAATCATTGGGTAATCAAATAAATGGAAAAAAAAAACATAAAACCAAGTAACAGGATGTTACAATCTCCCAACCTTAGGACTTTCTATCCCTAGAAATCTTCCAGTCTGAAAGATAGAACATGATGAAATAAGAAGAAATCCATCACTCATATTATGTGGTGAACAATCCATGGTCTAGAAGTGAGACTAACCCAAAGTATAACAACACACACAACTCCAAGATCAAAACACCAATATCATCACATGCCTCTAAACCATAGAAATACTGGAGACCTAGCATAGGTCTCCCCACCATTTAAAGACTAAAAAAATGGTGTAACAGAAGAAAAAAATGTCCCTTAAAACCAAGGAAGATAATTCAACCACTCACTAAGGTGAAACATCTAAAATAAAGAATTCCTATTCATGGTAAAAGAATAATAAGTATTTCTACCCTAGGTAGTTACTCAATGATAACTTAGGATTTTTCAAACCGAGCCTCATACCATGATGAGATCATCAAATTAAATGCTACCACTACCAGGTGCCGAGTCTATAAAAAAATAAACATCATCCTAGTTACCCACATACATTACCAAGGTATATCCAAGTCCAAATAGAAATATCTCACACAACCAGGTCAGTAAAAAATAGGGCACTACGATCTCACTAGGGAGATCATTTAGCATATCAAAATTGAGTTCTAACCATCAAGTCAAAACACGAGGAACACCAAGGAAAAAAAAACAAAATCTCAAGGAAAATAAAATATTATGACATCACCAATCAAAAAATGAGAAAAAAGGTCCATAAGATATCATTAAAAAATATTACAAAACAAAATGTTTCCAAAATAGACAATCCATAAGAAGGAAACCTCAAAAAGTTTCCACTCTGACATTAGAAAAAAAAAGCTGGATCAACATTAACCACATATGGAAACTAATATTTGATAACTAGAATATTCTCCACCATGTGAAAAGATTCACTCCATGGCCTATGGATAGAGCCCTATTATCATGAAGCAACTATTTCCCTATAATCAGTAGCTAATATTCCTGAATGAAATATCCATTTTTGGTCAAAAAACTTACAGAACCTCTGAATGTGACGTTGTCAGACACACCATCCACAAAACTTTGGAGTTTCTGAACACAACTTCTTAGAATGACCAGGTTATCTGCACTAGTAACACACAATAGGCCTCTTATTTTCCATGTTCTGGATGGTCTGATCAGTCTGAACATCTTTCTATGGGTGAAAAGCTATGCTCAAGCGAATCTGATTCCTGAAAGCCTCCTGCAATCCTTTCCACAACCAGGATGTGAAGCATGTGTCATGGTCAGATACTATCGTTGAAGGAACCCCATCAAGTTTCATGATCTCCTGAATGTAGAGACGTCCCAATCTCTCTACTGAACCCTTATCTCAAATAGCAAGGAAGTGGGCCAACTTGGTGAGTCAGTGAATGATCACCCAAATGGTATTGTGTCCTCTAGATGTACGTGGTAACCCTATCATAAAGTCCATAAATATCCCTTCCCACTTCCACTATGGTATCTCAATGGGTTGGGTCAAGCTTGCTGGTACTTGGTGCTCTGCCTTCACTTGCTGGAAAGTGAGGCATCTAGAAACAACCTCCGCCACAACTTTCTTCATCCATGGCCACCAATACTAACACCATAAGTCCTGATACATCTTCATCATGCCTGGATGTACTTCCAAAGGGGATATATGGAAATCCCTTAGCACCTCCTCTTGTAGCGCCACTGGTACAACTGTACGTCCTCTGAAAAGGATAGCGTTCTCCCCACCTTCAGAATATCTGTTAGGTGCATGATCTGAGGATATATGAGCACATGTAGTCTCACAACTATTGTCTCCGAGTTGTGCCTCCCTAACTCGCTGAAGGAGTAGAGGTGAAACTACCATCAAATAGAGGTAGACTTCCTCATATCTATCCAGATAGGATGTCTGAAGTGAGGATAACTACTCTGAAGCCTCATTCAGTAGCTGCAGACTCGATCTCTGGCTAAGTACATCTGCCACTACGTTCCCCTTCCTATGAGTATAGAATATCTCAAAGTCATAGTCCTGGAGTAACTATAGCCAATTTCATTGTCGCAGATTAAGATCTTTCTATGTGAAGATATATCTGAGACTCTTGTGGTCTGAGTAAACAATGAACCGCTCACCCATCAAGTAGTGTCGCCACATCTTCAGTGAGAAGACTACTGCTACAAACTCCAAGTCATGAGTTGCATAATTCTGATCATGTGGTCTTAGCTGTCATGATCCATAAGCAATCACTGCATCATCCTACATCAGGACACAACCAAGTCCGGTCCCTGATGCATCATAGTAAACCACATAATCAGTGCCCTCCTCCGGAAACCTCATGATGGGAGCACTGGTCAAGCTCTTCCTCAACTATTGAAATATCTACTGGTATATCTTTTACCATAGGAAGGATGTACCCTTATTTTTAAAGGAAGTAATAGGTTCTACTACTCTGGAGAAATCAGGTACGAACCTCCGATAGTAGCCAACTAATCCAAGAAAGCTACGCACCTCAGTAACACTCCTAGATGAATCCCAAGAAATTACTACCTTGATCTTCACTGGATCCACTGCAAATCCAGCCTCTGAGATGATGTGTCCCATGAAGTGGACCTTACGTATCCAGAAATCACACTTAGAGAGCTTCCCATATAACTGGTGCTCCCAGAGTGTGTCCAGAACTATCCTCAAGTGTACATCGTACTCTTCCTTAGACGTTGAGTACAACAAGATGTCATCGATGAAGAACACCACAAAGCAATCAAGGTATGGGTGAAAGATCCTGTTCATGATCCCCATGAATAATCCTAGAGCATTGGTAATGCCGAAAGGCATCACTAAGAACTTGTAATGGCCATACCGACACCTGAAGTCTATCTTCGGTACGTCCTCATCTCGTACCCTGAGCTGATGATAGCTTGATCTGAGGTCTATCTTCGAGAACTACTTAGCTCCTTTCAACTGATCAAACATATCATCAATCCTCAGCAGTGGATACTTGTTCTTCACGGTCATATGGTTTAGGCGCTGGAAGTCCATGAATAGCCTCAAACTTTTGTCTTCCTTCTTGGAAAACAACACCGGGGATGCCCATGGAGAAAAATTTGTCCTTATGAATCCCATCCTCTGTAAGTCCTCCAACTATACCCTCATATCCTGGAGCTCCTCAGGGGCCATCTGATAAGCTGGTGTAGATATAAATGTTGTTTCTGGGTACAAGTCAATGCGGAAGTCTACCTCTCTACGAGGAGGTAGTCCCGGGAAATCTTCTAGAAATACATCCTCATACTCATCCACCACCGCTGGGAACTGTGGACTCACCTCATCCACCATGTTGAAGGTCATAAAATCCAGATGATATGTAATCAACTACACCCTCCTGAGTGCAAGTCCATCTCATGCTGCTCTGTTTTCCTTGTCACCAACAAAGGAAAAATGGCCTCTATCTCTGCGCGTACATCGCACTATACATCTCAAGCAGTCAATCTGTGTGTGAACTACTGATAGCCATTCCATTCCTAGATTGACGTCGTAGGGATTTGACGCCACTACTAAAAGATCCCATCTAAAACACAATCCTCTGAGAGAAAGATCACACTGTCGGAACTAGTGTGTGACCACTAAATCTCCTCCCGTAAAAGTATCCAAATGAAAAGGTTGGGCTAAAGGCTCAATCAGAATCTCAGAGTCCCGAGATAAGTCCATAGAAAGGAAATAATTACTATCACCTATGTTGATAAGAACTGCTGCTAAAGTAGATAAGATACATATCGTACCTTGTATCATCTCAAGGATGTTAGGATCATGTGCTTCTACTACTTGTAGATGGGCCTTTCCCCATCCACCTGCTCCCTGAGCTCATGGTGGACCACCTGAGGTTGGTGGTGGTAGTTCCTGGTGACCCCAACCACCTCCCGCTGCACATAATGCTCCCCTACCTCATCCGCCACCTGGCTGACACTCATGCTCCTACTGCTGCCACTACCTCGGTGGCCCCTCCACCGGCTGCCGATCATCCGCACGAGGATTCAGACAGTTACGAGCTCAGTGACCCTATCCCATGTAGGAAAAATAGATCATGCCTTACTGGTGGCTCCCTCGGCCTCTCAATCCTCACAACTATGAACCTACATCCCAGGGTCACCCTCTGGAAGGTCTAGCCCGCTTGGGCTTCTGCGTCGTCTGTCTACTACCATCTACAGATGACCATTCTACCTATTGTTCGGTAGGGGATCTCACTGTTAGTGCCTACTCGGTAAGGAATCTTTCCATCAAGAAATCTCAATTTTGCACCCCAGCCTGCATCCCAATGCTATGAGAAACTGTCACAAATCTGATCTCTCATCAAATCCCCTGCTCAAAGGTCTGGTCCCTGAAGTAAGGGTCCCGTACCATGTCGGTGGAGTATCGGGAGAAGTCAGTAAATCTCACTGATTACTGAGCCACAGTCTGGATGCCCTGCTGCAGATGGAGCAACTCCTGAATATGCACTGGGCATAGTGTCACTAGCACGAGCTCTGCCTTGAAGAGACTCTCGAAGTCCAGCCGGGTGAGGGTCGTCTCCTCATGCACCTGGAGTATCGATCTCCACCACCATCCTACGGAGCCTTGAAGAAGGCTAGCGGCCAAGATCTCTATCTGCTCGGCTGGTGTCTCTACTAAGTGAAAGACCTGCGAAACCGCCTCAAGACAGTCTTCTGCTGCCTAGGGGTCTATATCAACTTGAATTCTTGGAGGCCTTTGTATCTAGAACTCATGAAACGTGCTCAGCCAGCGTGCATGATCCACTAGTAGCATCTTCTACCCAATGTGTGGTGGTGCTGCTGGTATACCACCCGAAGGTTCCATCACTGTGAGAAGTCCCTGTATCGATGCCTCGTCGCTCGGTGGGACACTATCACAATCTCTAATCAGAATCTTGAATAGCTGTCTTCTTGGAGGAATCCTATAAGAAATAGATGTGCCACAGTCAATAAGTTATACCTGTTGAGATGACTCAAAAAATATCAAGAAAACTTTTCAAAACACTAGAAACTGGTGTTTTCATGTACCGAGTCAGAAAATAGAATTCAGGGTCCTAGTGTATAGATATGTTGGCCACCACACCAACACTAGAAACCTTGTAATAAAAACTGAACTCAAGAAACTTTACACCATTTCCTCATTAAAAGTAGAATCTTAGTTATTCTAGTAGAACCGACCTCCCTTTGATACCACTTTGTCACGACCCGTCCTACAGGGCCCAGACGTGACTACCCAAAGCCAGCCTTCCATAGGCCAGGGGTTGGTGACTAGCATCTGAAGGATTTTCCTGAACATGGAAGGAATTTACTTAGAGATCTGTACACACTAAAAAAGAGAAACTGAAGTAAAAAACCAAAAAAAGTAAGGTATAACCACAAGAGTAAAGTACAATCACAAGTAAAACAGTAAACTAAAAACAGTGGGCCAGAATACAAGCCCTAGAAACTGAAAAGAAAGTAAACAACTATCGCATCTGCCCTGGAGCTCTACCTAGAGAGTAGTAGCTATAAGTATAAAGTCAAAGAAGAGGATCTCGACTACTCCTATCACACCAAGCTCCACCAAGTCCCAAACCTCCAAAGTCTTCCTTGGAGAATCAATAGTCTGTACCAGACACACATGTATGGGTGGAGCCCATGCAGGGGTGAGTATAACAGCTCATTAGGGGACCCCGAGATCCCCGAATTCCTCTCAGCAATCCACAAAAGAAAAAATCACAAGAAATAACACAAAGGTAACATCACAATCATGATCTAAATCATAAAGAAAAAAGCAAAAAAGACAACTCACTCTAACGGTATAACTTCAAGCTTAATGGGACAGGGATGACTAGTCATAAAACCAGATCATCCTATCAATAGTAACTCTACTACTGACCTATATAGGCCAATGTATGCTGACCCATATTGGTCGCTAGATGATGATCCGTATTGGTCGCTGGTGCTGACCCGTATTGGTCGCTGGTGCTGACCCGTATTGGTCGCTGGTGCTGACCCGTATTAGTCCCTGGTGCTGACCCGTATTGGTCACTGGTACGGAGGCATGGATGATTAGTCGTATAGATAGATCATCCCACTATGGAGTTTCTAATGCTAACCTATATTGGTCTCTCTTCTTCCTCATGTCACAGTCAGCCACTGGATTCCCGCACGAAGCACGCCTGATCTCCGAAAGACTCTACTCCTCAAGCCATCAGTCACATTTCAACCAGTATGAAGTCCCGTAAAAATTATACCTAAGGTACCTCCCTATCATAGGGGTCCCAAGGTGATAGACGACACATCAATTAGATTCCCGATCTATGAGATATGGGTAATTTTGTAAAAAGGTCCCAGTTGGATTCAAGTCTGATCTAACCTAGGTCGCATGTAAAAATTATTCAAAACTCAATTAGAGTATCTACAAAGGACTACCATGTCACAAGGGTCATTATGCCACAAACAAAATGTCGATCGGACGCCCGGTCTATTAGTTACACCTCTTTCCATGAAACAGGGGTGATCGTACCTCAGTCCGGCCTGGCTCAGTCGGGCCCGCTGGAATATTACAAAGGGACCACTTCCTAATAGGGGTCCCAAATCCATTGACGACATGTCAAACATACACCCAGTTCATCAGTTATGGGCGTTCGTTTATTCAAGGGCTGATTGGGTCTAGGCCCGGTCCGACTCGGTCAGGCCGACCCAATGCAACGGGTCCCCGAGTCTACCTGACCCCACTCGAGTCTGACCTATTAAGGGTCAACCCGGTTCATTGGGTATGGCCTGTTTCGCCTGATGGTGGACCGTTTCTTAATCTGGCCCTGTGGACGCAGGGCCGTTTCATTCGGCTGGTGGGGCGTTGCCCCATCTTTTCTCCAACGGACACGGCGTTGTGCGGGGCCGCGCTGCCCCCTTCTGCCGCGACCCTTTGGCCATGGCTACTACCACCGGCGACGCCTGCGGTCTCCTCACTTCTCTCGTGAGGCCGGTTTGGGCCAACCACCTCCAGCCACCGCGGCACGCAATGGCACACCGCCTTCTCACCACCCGTAGCTGGTTTCCATGGGTCTCCTGTGGCTACCGCCAGCCGCTGCCGGCATGGCATGCCGGCGGTTCTTTCCGTAGGCCATCGAACATGCTCCGATGGTCCGTTCATGGTTCCGTTTGCACCTTTGAGCCTTTCAGGTCACCGCCTCCATTGCATGACCCCTATCTCTGCCTTGTTGTCACATTTCCCGACCGCGTATAGGAAACACAAGAACAACAAGATCAGTGGAGGGTACGAGCCTTGTTCGGATTGGCCCACTCCCTCATCATTAGAGTTTTAACAAGGGGTGTTAGAAACAATCAAAGAATTTAGAAATAACTCCTGAATTATAACCCAACATCCACCTCCTGTGTTTAAAGAACGATCTTTGGATCAACCCGTTGGTCAGTTGATCCGCATTATTCATATAAATCAAGAATAAGGAAGGAGGAATATTACAATATAAAAAAAACCCCTACCTCGATGAGACGTCTGCTAACAATGATCGAAGGAACCTCCTTTTTCGTTGTCATCAGTTCATGATTCAGTGGCTCTTGTCACTGATCTCTGAATTTGGTCTCGTTGTCCAGGTGGATGTTGTCGTAGGACTTCTCCAGAGTTTCCTCGCTTGAAGAATCCATTCCAAAACCCCACCCCGAGCTCTATTTAAATAGGAGGGGAAAAAGGTGAGTAACGTGTTGAGGAATTAATGAGGTTCATTAAATTAATTAATGAACCTCTTCTAATTCACAATGGTGGAGTTATGAAGTTAATGAGTCAAGCCATTTATTGGTTTTACAAGTCACCGAACCCACCACCACCTCTCATCCGTTGGAGAAAAAGAAAATAAAATAACAATTACATGTTATTTTACTTTTATTTAAAAATTCCAAAAAATAACTTTTTTCCCAAACCACTACGGTCAAATTGAATATTCCCTTAAGCGAATCACGATGTTGTGGATTCAACAGTGCTCTCATATTTTTAATCCGAGCACTGGTTCAAAATATAGAAAACGCCACCCACACGTTTACTAAACGTACCTTAAAAAAATGTTTAGAAATTCATTCTGGGAACACCAGGACTTGGAATCATGCACCGTCAATTTTCACAGACTCGTAATAATCCCAAATAATTAAAAAAACTTTACATGTAATTTTACAGGTCTTTACAACAACAAATTTATAAAACTTAGTGAAAAATGTAATCCTTTTTCACATATACCTTTGATGATCCCTATGCATCATTTGAAAACCACCATGATATCCTTACATATCCATTTGATTTAAACCTTTATGATTTAGATATCCTTCTACAATTTATCATTTAGATCTGGTAGTCATGATTCCACTTTCAATTTCAGACTCTCTGGTTCCACTTCCTATTCCTCCACCTTGTTTTATCAACATACTTCTAGAATCATGCATTTTAGAATTTATGCTGACTTAGTCAGAAAATATTTTTCACTTCAACCTAAGAAAATACCACTTGATATTTTTTTTCTCCAATCCACGTCCCTTCCATTAGATAACTTAGGCATTTTAGTCTTACACTATTTTATATTCCATAATAACAGTCAATTATCCCTGATCTTAGAAATTCTATTTTTAAATAAAATTGTTCAAGATGTAATAATTTTTACACAACCATTGAAGGATTTTCTGAACCATTGTTTATTTAAAAAATAGAGATAAAATTTTACTAAATTATATTCCTTACTTATATTGAAACCATTTTACAACTAACCTTCCATGTACCTCTTTCCACTATCCACTTCTTCCTTGAACAAATAGAACCACTTGTTCTGTAGTGACTTCTTTCCCAGTAGGAATTTCAAAAGTTCCCAATTTCTAGATGTATGCATAAAGTATATATCCACATTCATTACTAACTCCCAATAATTTTCATCACTGATACTTAGAAATTCCTTTAGGGTTTTAGGCTATCCACTACCCATAAGAAGAAGATATTGTATATTAGACGCTTACCTTTGCAATGGTCTTTTGAATCTGGTAGACTTCCTCAACTCTTGAGCTTAAGATCTTTCCATTCCTACTTCTTATAGATTCTTCCTAGAGATTCCATAGTTCATGAGATTTTTGGTATATATGGACTTAGAAGAACATCTAGGATTTTAACTCAATTTGAAAATCCACTTCCTAGATTTTTCGGTTATTCTAGAACTTGAGTGATTCTTGAACTAACAAGAACTTTTAGACATCTATTTAGAAAAAACATAGTATGTAATGATACTTTGTTATTATATACATATTTATCTTGTTTTTAATCCTTAAAAATTATCCCTTAATTTAAGCGAAATTTTTATTTTTTATGACCTTCCAAAGTTCATTATCCCATATAATAAATCCAAACACTTCATTATATTAACCTATAAAGAAACATTATTAGGAATTTTCTTCTAATTTATCCCTTTTATTTTCATGAACATGGAAATAGGAATTATAATCAAAGGAATTGTGGTGGGATACATAAAAATTTCTTCCAGTCTATAATTTTTCTAGAAGATCCTACCCTAATGGTGTAGAAGGACTTCTGTTTATGAAGCATGCTACATAATTCATCACTTCTCCCCAAAATTTTTTAAGAAACCCAAAGTGAATTCATATACTTATAGATCTCTCACATAGTGTCTTATTTATCTAATACAACATTACATTTTGTTAAGAAATTTTAGGCATTGTCTTCTAAAAATGGATTAAATTATTCTAGAAACATTTCCATAACTCTCTCCTTTTGTATTCCCTACTATTATCGAACCTCAAGCACTTTAGTTTTAAAATGACCAATATTTTCACTGGGGTTATCCATTTAATGAAGGTCCCTAATAACCAAGAATTATTATTGAGAAAGAAAAATCACACCTTCTATATTGCATCATCTATGAAGGTAAGATAATATAATGAACCTTCATGATATTGAACTAGACATAGTTCACATACATTCGTATAAACTAGCTCTAACTTCAAGTTATTTAGTATACCTCTTTCTATGCCGAAATATATCTTTTTATTCTTCCCAAGGATAAAATATTCACATGTTTCATAATATAAACAATCAATCTATAGAATTATATTTATATTCAAGGCTCTCATCTTATTTTAACCTAATTTTCCTATATGATCATTCCATAACTTCAACATTAAATAAGTCATTGTTCTAGAAAGTGTTGTATCTTCTAAACACCTGATAATATAAAAAATTCCATATTTTACTCCGATAGACACCACCATGGAACCATCTTTTATATTTCATTATCCTTACATAAATATCATATAGAAACCCACACCATTTAGCTGATTGATGGAGCTTTTGTTTTTCATTAACCTCGATATGTGATACATCCATTATAACCACAACAAGTGTCGCCTCCTTTTTCATATGTTTATATAACTTTTTCCAACTATATCAAAAGTTTAATCATCCATAATATTTAAATTTATAAATCTTTAATAAACATAATTCTATATACCCCCTCTTGAATGTTGAGTGAAATGAATCCCCAGAATCAATGATTCATGACTCCAATAGACTTTTCACACTTGACAATAAATTTTATTACTACTTAGATGAAGTGTTTATAAAAGATATTCATGAAGAAAATTTTCTATAATTTAACCTTTTTAAGATATAATATTTCTTTAAGTGATATTTCTTCCCAAAATTCTAATATATGGGTTTGTATATA
The DNA here is from genome assembly GCA_963277665.1 of Viscum album. Classification (NCBI taxonomy): domain Eukaryota; kingdom Viridiplantae; phylum Streptophyta; class Magnoliopsida; order Santalales; family Viscaceae; genus Viscum; species Viscum album. The sequence continues at coordinate 828,523,965 of OY728159.1, read as the reverse complement.
ACAGATTTTCCTCAACTAGTTTTCTATTCCCCTTCTCTTTATTTTGAATTTGGTTTTCTATTTGAACAAAATGTACTCTACCTATACACCAATAGAATTTAAATAAATTTGGATCATGTTGAACCTGTTTAGATAAAAAACTACCAAAATTCCTTCCAAAATACTCATACCAAAAAATCATCACAATATGATCACTTTGTTCATAGAAAAAAGGTTTCTCATACACGATCACAAGTTTTTACATCAATCCAACAATTATATTCAACTACTAGATGTTAAAGGATATATTTTGGGACAATATAATCTAAATAACTTTTTTTTATTTCTTGTAAAGTATTTACTATTCCAATTTATCTATTGCTTATTGTTTTACTCCCTTAAATGGAAGCTCAATCTTCTTCTGATATATAAAATCACTTATCTAGATTCTTGAGAATCCAAATTCAAATAGGTCAAACTTCTCAATATATACCCTTATTATCACACAAATACCTTATTTTACCCTATTATTGTATTAATTTATTAATTTTTATCATTATAATTTGATTTTGGGCTGTGTTTCATTGAAATTGGGAGGAAAAGGTGTCATAATACACATCACATGTTTAGCGTATGATTAGAGGAAACCATACAAACCAACTACGAAAAGCATTAAATTTTTCCAAGTGGTATGCACATAGTTGGTTCATGGTTTTAAAAAATGAATGGCCCAAATCATGAAGCTCATCCAAAGCATTTTAATTCCATCTACATGGTTGGTTCATAATTTGGTAAACCATGCAAACAAACCATGGAGACTATCTAGGTCACCAAAAATTAGAAATTTTATATTTTCCCTTATTTAATTAAGTACTTTGGGGTCCTTCTTTACTCACATTATACTCTATTTACCCCATAAAATATTCTACCTTTAGTTCCCCTCTCCTCCATGGTGATTTCCCTAGATTTCTTCATGATTTGAGGTGGTTTATTCTCGGTAAAGTAGTTTAAACTCCTTCCTCTTCTATCTTTATTTTTTCCCCATTATTCTTATTTACTTGGATTAGTATCAGTAACCTATAGATTCTTTTGTATTTAGTTTAAATAATTATTTTATTGTATTATGGATTTTAATGGCTTTCTAAGTGTTTCTCTTTCCTTACTGTGGTAGTTTAGCACCATGTGAAGAGAGAGTGATGTGTTTGAGGTAGGTTTCTCTAAGATCAAGAATTTAAACTTTAAACCATAATTTCTTATGTTATATATATTATGTTTGAAATTTTTTATGTACCATACAAAGTATGTATAATATTTATTTATAAAACAATTTAGTTTAACTATGGATTTTGTTGGATGTGAAAGGGGTTTTCATTTAAATTTTAAAAACATAAAACTATTTTTAAATTCCATGCATTCCAAGTATTTTGATAAATTACTATATGGATATTTACAAGTATTTAATTCACTTTAAGAGGTGTTTGGTTTTAATGTAAATTATCCTAAGGGTTTACCTTAAATTAAATGGTGTGATTGGTTTTTTAATGAGTTATTTTGTGTTTCCAAAAATGATTGAGATATTTTTATAATGGTTATGTGATTTGGTTTCCAAAGAGGAATTTATAACTCAGTTTTGTAAATGAAATTCAAAAGGACCATTTTGAACCTTTTGAAATTATTTTTCTTGATGACATGACACCCTTATTGTGACCCCCTTGTATCTTGTTTTTCAGTATTGATACTTATGAGGTAAAAAAGGTTCCATTCCTTAAGAGTGTGTAGGAGGTGATATGAGGTTTATTAATTATATTTTATCTTTTATTTATGTGGTGATCATATGTATTTGTTTTTGTTTTTCACATCCATTGATTGATATCATGGTAACACTAGGTAGCTAAGTAAAAGATATGGATGAATGTTACCCTAGATTATAGTGTTCTCTAGTTTGGGATTTGTGTCTTAGTTTTTCTAAGGGAAAAAATGAGATAGATTATATGGTTCAATGGGGATTATAATGTCCCCAACTCGGGTTACACTAAATTGTTGCCCCGATCTTGGTCATCACATGACCTCAAGTGCATATCCCCATATTCCAAAGGTTTCCAACTAGAATTAAGGGTCCAATAGGTCATGTGAGGAGACTATACCCTATTTACCAGAGTAATCCACAACAAAATACAATATAAATAGTAAAAAAAATAGGAAATAACCAATAACACGTATAATCAACATCTCTGAAAATTGGGTATAATCTAGAAGAAACAGTAAATATGTCATGTAATTCTAAAATGCCAAGTGAACAAAACCCAAAATAAAGAAAAATAGTGGAATCCACAAAACGGTCCTGACTCCAAGTCTGGAACCTCTTCCATTCATGTCCCAATGTCTAACTCAATTCCCTAGCACAAGGCCCTTGCCCTTTCCCTAACCCGCAAGCATGAAATCTGCTTGGGTACAAAATGGAGTCCCAAGAAGGGTGTCAGTACAACTCAGTATATCACCACCAATGGTGTCTACAAATATCTAGTCTAACATATAGTTCATGAAAGCATTAAATAAATAACAAGAAAAGGAAAGACAATTTTGAGGCCATTAGTTAACAGTCTATACTTAGTTATACTAACCAAGGTGCAAATCATTATTTCTCTTCATTTCTAGTTCATCATCAATCACACAAGGTTCATGGAAATAATCATTTTCATAAGGGAATAAGTAAATACCTAACTCACTAGGGATAACATATCACAACATCACAATGTCCTCACCTTGAAGCCTTAGTCTGAGTGGAATGAAACTGTTAGGAGAATAGAGCTTCGTTCCCTTCCCTAACCCGTGCATTGTGGGTGGAGTTAGAACATCAGTCCAAATCAAACCGTTGGAGGAGCCTCAGTCCTTTATCTTACACCTTAAGACATGTTAACATTCTTATCCATACATTCACCACACACAAACCATATATATATGAAGCAAAACCATTATATACAAAAATCATAATCCATATCAATCAACATGGTAAATCATAATGTGCCATATCCTATTAACACATTTTCCATTTACATCACTTAGCCCATTTATCCCAATTATTATTCTCAAGATTAGCTCACTAAGAATACTCAATAATCCCCTTATGTCACCCCATTATACATATTTTTAAATTCCCTTATGAAATTCCCTTTATCATATTTTCCCATATCACATACCATTGTCAATATAGAATATTCACTATTTCACAAGCACTAAATCGCTTAGGCATATCAAACATAACTCATAAGGATCATACTCTAACAAAAATTAACCAATTCTTAATTTAGATTTCAATTAAGAATATCACATACTCAATACGGGCTCTACATGATCACACAACAACCTAGAACTTACTTAGCTAATTCTTAGTTTGGAAGGTACCTGCACACTCCATGGGTGGCCTTAAACAGGTCAAATCATCCTCAATTCATCCCTTTGGGGATATGAGGGTTTCCATTATTCATTTATATATTCATTATACCAAATTTCATCAAAATATCAAAAACACAACAAGGGGTAACGAAAAAAAATCAAAGAATTCAAAAATCCCAAACAAAACTATGGGATATAACTTGTAGACAAGACACCTTGAATATATTGATGAATTCTACCTCAATTGAAGTCTTATATCCATATTTAATTAACCCTTGAAGTATCAACCAAGTTCTCATTGAAAAAATGAGGGTTTTAGAGCTTTGGAAGGGGAAAGAAGAAAGATGAAAACCCTAATCGAAAATAGGAAGCAATGAGGAGATTAGACTTACCTGGAGCTTTGATCCACAATTGACAACACTCCAAATGACCTAGGAATGAAGGAGGATCACCCTTGGGAGATCTTGGAATATTTGGTTCATCACTAGGGTTTAAGGGAGAGTAAAGGAGGAAAATTCTGAGTGAGCCTTAAAATATCAGATTGGCAATTTTGTAAATTTTTCAACTTTACCAAGTTGCACGGTTTACCCACACGGTTTTTCAAACCGTGCACAAACCGTGTGAGAGATACTGTACCAAAATCCACCTTTCATATGGTTTCCTAGTAACTCTGCATGGTTAGCTTAACCATGTAGTGACCATACACAAGCCTCTATACAAGGCTGCACGGTTACCTAGGATGCTCCACATGGTTTTCACTAACCATGCACAAATCATGCAACATGCCCAAAAATTCCTTTTTTCCTCCCCTTTCATGCCCCAAACCCTTGAAACACCTCCAATCCTTCACATGATCTTTGAAAAACACTTATTTGACCAAAAGAAAGTACTTGGACTGAAACATAAACAAAAACATACCTTAAGAAAAATCCCAGATCTTAAACATCTCCACCTTAGGAAGACTCATCCCTAATCCGCTCTTCCCGAGTATCATTGAGATTATGAAGAAAATAGGTCGGGCCACTGGGCCTGTATATCTGATTCTCACTCCCAAGTTTCTTCCTAAATGTTTCCATTCTGCTATAGAACATGAACCGAAGGTACAACCCTTCCCCACAAAACCTTGTCACTATAGTCCATAATACGAACCAGATTCCCCTCGAAGGACATGTTAGGATCAAGCTCAACATCCTCAAAATATATCACATGATATGTATTAGGTTGATATTGTTGAAGTTGTGAAACATGAAAAATATCATGCATCCCACTGTACCATTGTGGAATATCCAATCGATAAGCCACCAGTCCGATCCTCTCCACAATTTCAAATGAACCAATGTACTTGGGCACCAACTTTCCCTACTTCCAAATTCAATGGTGACCCTACCATGGAAACACCTGAAAAAACACACCATCACCCACCATGAACTCTAGAGGTCTAAAATGTCAATATACATATGACTTCTTCCTACTCTAATCTGTTTCCATCCACTTATGAATCAAATGAAACTTCTTAGACGTCTCCCACACAAGACTCGGTCCTAACAACTCAGACACCCCAATTTATAACCAACACAATGGAGATCTACATGGACTCCCATAGAGTGACTCAAAAGGTTCCATATGAATTTTAGCCTGGAAACTGTTGTTTTAAGAAAAATCAACAAGAATAAAGTTATTTTTCCACAAACCACTGAAATCCACGACATAGGATCTCAACATGTCCTCCAATACCTGAATTGTATGATCTAACTGCCTGTCCATCTGTGGGTGATAAGCTGTACTCAAAAACACTTGGGTACCAAGTGCCTTATGTAGAACATTCCAAAAGCACGATGTAAAACGTGGATCATGATATGAAACTATGGTTCTCGGCACACCATGTAGCCACACAATATCCCAAACATATAACTCACCCAACTAGTCAACTATATAAGTTTCTTGGATTAGAAAGAAATGTGTCACTTTAGTCAATCAATCCAAAATGATCCAAATTGCATCATTATTTAGAGGTTTCCTCAGAATACCCACTACGAAGTCCATTGTTACATCATTCAACTTCTATTATGGAATGGGAAATGATTGTAACAACCAACCTAGATGCTGATGCTCAACCTTCACCTATTGATAGGTAAGAAATCATGCCAAAAAACACACAACTTCATTCTTCATTCCCAACACCAATATTGCCGATGGAGATCACGATACATTTTAGTCAAGCCAGGATGTACTACCCACTTCGATGCATAGAAATTTACCATAAAATCTTTGCGTGCACCCGCTTGTACCACAACATGACCCTGAACATAGATGAATCCATTAGCACCCATACCCAACTAGAATGTGGCTCCCACCTTTAAAACATTCCTTCATAGCCAAAAACTCTAGATCCTCTAGCTAACTCTCCTTGACCCGACTCAAAAGTATAGAATCAATCACTATAGATGTAAAGGTAATTTTTTCATTCCCATCCTATACCTCTAGGTGAATATCAACAAAGAAATCCATCATTTTCCATTCAGAGTTGGATTATTGAACCACCCGATTCCAAGTCTTCCAGCTCAGAGCATCTGCAACACTATTCCATTTTCCCAGTGTGTACGCCAACTCAAAATCAAAGGATTGTAGGTTCTTAACCCACCATCACTATTGAAGATTAAAATCCTGCTGAGATAAGATTTACTTAAGAATTTTATGATCAGTAAACACCAAGAACCTCTATCACAACAAGTAATGTCCCCAACACTTTAGGTCATAAACCACAGATGCTAGCTCGAGATCATGGGTAGGGTAATTTATTTCATGAGGAATCAAATAATTTAACCCATAAGCTACAACCCAGTTATCTTGCATCAACACTGCCCTGATTCCAACACCAGAAGAATCATAGAACAAAGTGTACTTACGAGGTTCAGGTGAAATTAGAATTGGTGAGGTAGTCGACCACTTCTTCAATTCTTGAAAACCAGTTTCACACACCTCTGACCACTCAAACTTAACACCCTTCTTGGTTAAGATTGAGATTGGTTCCACCAGAAGAGATAAATACCTAATAAATCTCTGGTAATAACTGGCCAATCCCAGAAAACTCTGAACATCAGAAACATTCTTGGGATACTCCCAAGACACCATAGACTACACATTTTCTGGATCCACTAACACGCCTGACTTAGAAATGATGTGTCCCAAAAAATTCACTTTATCAATCCAGAATGGAAATCTTGATAGCTTGAAATAAATCCTATACTCTCTGAGTATACTCAAGACAATGTGAAGATGTTTGGAATGATCTTCAAGAGTTCTTGAGTACACCAATATGTCATCAACAAAGACAACCAAAAATGATCTAGATAAGGGTAAAATATCCAGTTCATTAGTCCCATGAACAAAACCAGTTCATTGGTCAACCTGAATGACATTACTAAAAATTCATATAACCCATACATGTTTCGAAAAGATTTTCGTGGTACATCATAAGGTATCAAACTTATATGATGGTATCCCAATCTCAAATAAATCTTGGAGAACACTGAGGCACCCCTTAGTTGGTCAAAAAGGTCATCAACTCTGGGAAGCAGGTATCAGTTCTTAACCATCATTTGATTCAACTTCCTGTAATCGAAAAATAACCATAAAAACCCGTAATCCTTCTTAGAAAATAGAAAGGGTGATCCCCATGGTGACATACTGGGTTGAATGAACCCCTTTCATTCTAACCCTCCAAACTGATACTTAAGCTCCGAGAGTTCTCCCAACACAATTTTATATGGTGGAATAGAAACTAGTTCTTCTCCTGGTAGCAACTCGATTGTGAACTCCACATCCCTTTTGGGCGGTAGTCCCAAGAAATCCTTTGGAAAAACATCCTAAAAAAATCCACCACACTAGGAAAGACATGTTTCTCCACCTCTCCATCATCCAGAATAAGGAATGCTACATAGGCTACGAGTTTCCCCAACTGCTGAAAAATTGGCCCTGTACAGCCTGATCGAACATCCCACTCACCACAAAGGACATATATGTCTCCCTTGAGAGATGTAAATGTTACCATACATCAGTAACAATTGATATGGGCTTGATAAATCACTAGCCAGTCCATTCCCAAAATTAGGTCAAAACCTAACATCTCGAGAACAAATAAGTTCCATAGATAATGATAACCACTAACCTCTAAAGAACAACCTCTACACTGTATGATATCCTCAACTCACTTCCCCAACAAAGTATCAATTGACATAACCCCAAAAAATTTCTCCACGGCTAGGACCAACACAACCATTAACTATGTAGGGATAAAAAAGTGTGTGTAAATTATGTAAAATAAAGAATTATAGAGTGTGGAAGCTACAAGAATCATACTTTGAATGGTAGATGGTCCAACCTTTCCACCTCCAGGTGTAGACTGAACTGCATAAAGACGGATTTCCCCTCTACCTTGGGATCCATCCTGAGTACCCTGTACTACACTTCCCTGTTGGTGTGGTTGGTCTCACCCTAGAGTTCCACATCCACCACCACTACCATCATGGCCATTGGATCTCCAACTACCTACTTGATACGGGATGATCAATCCCCTTCCTACACTCAGTATCTGCCTCTGACTACCATCCATACCTGGATGCCAAGGGTTCTTAAAGAAAATCTGTATATGTCCCAACCTTCCACAAGACTGACACTAAACTATTTTTCAGGGACACTGACCCCACATGTTCCCCGAACATCCAAACTGATAATAGAAAACCTGATCACCATCTTGAGACGTTGACCCTCTCCTCTGACTATTCTATGAACTTTCAATTTGTTGGAAACTTCCAAAACGTTTCTTCCTTCCCTTAGAGGCTGTACCTCCTGTCCACCCAGTTGGCACCACAAGTCCACCTCTTGAATCTCCCTTCAGGCTCCCTTATCAGATAAGGGATTGGTCCACTACCTCTACAAACCACTTCATATGGAATATGTTTATTTGGGAACTAATCTCATGCCTAATCCCATCATAGAATCATTTTTCCATAGTCTCTTCATCTCCATCCATCATCAGAACAAATAAGTCAAGTCAGTGAAACAACTAGCATAATATATCACTGATTCAGTCCCCTGATTTAAACTCATAAACTATGCAACCTTCTCTTGTCTCAGGTTTTCTAGGTAGTAATATTCTAGAATTTTTTTTTGTAAATCCTTCCACGCCATTCCTTCAACTTGCTCCGTATGGACCATAATATCCCACAAATTCTTGGACTTCCCTCTTAACATGTAGGCTGAAAACTTGACTCTATTTTAAAGAGGAGTCTCTAGATGATCAAGAATAGTCCAGATAGAATCTATCCAAAAACTCTATTTCCTCTGGACCACCCTCTTTAGTGAAGGTCAGAGGGTGCTGCAGCTGAAAATCCCTGGCCAGTTCGAACATGCTCAACAAAAACCACCCTAGGTCCCATTCCATCATCTATATAAAATGAAAAATATTCTCACAAAACTTCACTTCCCTATTATCTTGAACCACTGGATCCTCTTTCTCAACTACTGGGGGAGAATTCTTGGCAACATCCTCTTGTCTCCCAACTGGCACATGACTTCGTGGTGGAATTTCCCTAAAATTCCAAACACAAAATTTTTAGAACACAACCATGAAACTTTTATAAAGTATAAGGGAAGTATCATCACTGGCCTTAGAAAAACATTTTTCATATACTACCCATAAGGATTTATTATATTTGTAACACTACCCCCAACCATCCTTCCTAAGGCCATTGCTAACACGGGGTAACTAACTCACATGGTTACAATCTCTATCCTTTAATACCCTTTAAAAACAATTTCCTTATCCTAATTTACTCTAATAAAATTTTATTTCACATAAAACCCTTTATAAAGAATAATTCTGTAATTATAGTTTAATTTTTTTCTCCCCTTCTTAACCCAATTGTATCATTTTGTTAGACACAAATTTTCACCACTTTTAAGAAAGTCAAATGCATTTTACCCTCTATGTCCCACACACCCATCCCATGTGTGTATTCCTACTATGATGCATGTAAATTATACACATAGGTTCCTAGAATGATGTATGAATGAAAAACCTCATGTCATTCCGACCACAAGAAAAATATCATAAAATTATCACATCACACCACATGTGCATCACCCAATAGTGAAATATAATAAAATGTAACATCACACAATAAGAATATCAATCCCCTCCCTAGGTGACTTAGGGTTTCCCCCATATTTAGGTTAACTAATCCCAGACACGAGCTCATTACCAAGGCCCGATACTATCCTAATTTCCTTTCTACCATCCCAAAATAGTAATAAAGAGAAATGAACTCCTCTAATACCACTTTGTAATGTCCCGGACCTGAGTGCCACTAAATCAGTACCCCGAGCTGGCTCGTCACATAACCTCAAGCATGCCTCCCCATATGCTAAAGGTTTCTGACTAGCTGCGAGGGTCCAATAGGTTATTCAGGAAGATTATACCCTCTTTACCAGAGTAATCCACAACAGAATACAATATAAATAGAAAAAACAATAGGAAACAACCAATACCATGCATAGTCAATATCTCCCAAACTGGGTACAACCCACAAGAAACAATAAATATGTCTTGTAATTCTAAAATTCCAAGTGAAAAAAACCCAAAAAAAAGACAAAAAGTGGAAGCCCCAAAATGGTCCTGACTCCAAGTCTGTAACCTCTTCTATTCATGTCCCCAATTCCAACTCAATTCCCTAGAATAGGGCCCTTTCCCTTTCCCTGACCTTCAAGCATGAAATCTACTTGGGTAGCCAACGGAGGCCCAAGAAGGGTTTGAGTACAACTAAGTAGGACACCACAAACGGTGTATACAAATATCTAGTCTAATAGATAGTGAATGTAAGTATTAAATAAATAACAAGTGAAGGAAAGATAATTTAGAGGCCACTAGTTAAAAGTCACTACTTAGCTATACTAACCAAGGTGCAATTCATTATGTCTTTTCATTTATAGTTCATCATCAATCACACAAGTTTTATGGAATTCATCATTTGAATAAGGGAATAAGTAATTACCTAACTCACTAGGGATAAAATATCACAACAACACAATTTCCTCACCTCAAATCCTCAGTCTGGGTGGAATGCAACCATTAAGGGAATATAGCTCTATCCCCTTCCTTAACCCATACATTATGGGTGGAGTTAGAGCATGAGTCCAACTCAACCCGTGGAAGGAGCCTCAGTCTTTTATCCCACACCTCAAGCCATGTACACATGCTTATCCACCCATTAACCACACAAAAACCATATAGAAACCAAACACAACCATTATATACACAAATCATAATCCATTTCAATCATCATGGTAAATCATAATGTGCCATATCCCATTAACACATTTTCCATTTAAATCACTTAGCCCATTTAGTCTGATTCCCATTCTCAATCTAAGCACACTAAGCATATTCAATAATCACCTTATGTCAACCCATTATACATATTCTTAAATTACCTTTAATATATTTTCCCATATCACATACTATTGTCAATTTAGCATATTCACCATTTCACAAGCACTAACTTGCTTAGGAATATTGAAAATAAACCATAAGACTCATACTTAAACCACAATTAACCAATGACTCATTTGGACTTCCATTAATAATACCACATACTCAACAATGACTCTACATTATCACACAACAACCTATAACTTACTTAGCTAATTCTAGGCCCAGAAGGTACTAGTGAACTCTATGGGTGGCCTTAAATCGGTCAAATCATTCTCAATGCATCCATTAGGGGACATGAGGGTTTCCATTCATTGTTTAGAAATTAATTATACCAAATATCATCAAAGGATCAAAATAACAACAAGGGGTAACCCAAAGAATTAAACCCAATCATGCACCAATCCCAAACAAAACTGCGGGATATAACTTGTAGACCACCTACCTTGAATCCAGTGATGAATGCTACCTCAATAGAAGCCTTATATCCTGATTAAACTAACCCTTAAAGCCTCAACCAAGATATCAATAAAAAATGAGTGTTTTAGAGCTTTGGAAGGAGAAGGAAGAAAGATGAAAACCCTAATTGAAAAGAGGAAGCAAAGAAGAGATTTGTAAGGACCCAGACCCTAATTTCCTAGAGCCAGTGATAAAATATGCTATGTAATTTTTATTTTAAAAAATAAACTGAATAATTACACATAATATTACATAAAATAGGATATTTACTGGTCTAGTTTTTGGATAATTATATTACAATCATTACAATTCCACAAAAATGATCAAAAATAAACTTCAGTGCTCTGCCTCCACATATAAAAGTACAATACTGATAGATCTACTAAACCTGTAAAAAGAAATTAGAAATATAGGGTGAGAATTTAAAATTCCAAGTAATGTGTTTCTAAAAAAATTAATAAGTTATTTTAAAACATTTAATTGAAACAAAATGAATTCCTTATATCATTTTAAAAATGAAAATACCTTTCTCAGGACATGTCATTACCATTTATCAAGAGTTACTAAATTTTTTCTTAGGAAAATATTATGCAAAAAAATTAATATACTTATTCAAAAACTAGAAGTATAATTTATTATAAAAATATGAAAAATACTTGAATGGAGATAAATGATATTACACTTAAAGCTAGATAATGACCACACATAGATTATCCATAACACATTAGTGGTGCAGATGCAAATTTACATGTGAAATAATACTTGTTTATAATTTGTACATAGAATAAAGGTACTTAACAATGGGTATTATACTAGTCGAATAACCACATGAAATACCAGTTACTAGCTTTATATTGAGGGAATGCATAATTTCAGATATTCATACAGTCAAGGCCTCGACCAAAACATCTAAAAATTATAAAGGCCTCAGCAAAAACCATATCTAAAAATGGGAAAAGGCTCAGCCAAGTCCATATCTATTTATCCTATGAGACTTACCAATTCATAAAGAAATACCATTGAGTCCATGACCAAGATATCTAAAAATTATTAAGACCTCATCCAAAACCATATTTGAAAATGGGAAAGGCCTTGGCCAAGTCCATATAGATTTTATCCCATGAGACCTATCGATGCATCAAGAGGATATATCAGGCCACACCCATCACTTAATATGTCCAATGCATTCCTAATATGAGAGGGGTTCAATGTATATATATTCTAGGTAAATAAAATTCCCCAATAATTACTAACCATTCTTAGTAATTAATTGAATGGTATCAAGTCAACCCATTAAACCATTCATAAACCGTTTAATGTAATATCATGAATGAATAATTACTTGGAATAAATGTCTTTATTATTAAATAAAAAATAAAAGGATAATGAAATACACACACACATGATCTCCAAAATACATTTGCGCATAAAAGTGTAACCATTTTAATTCTTGAACAAATCCATGTGTTTGATAATATCAAAAATAAACCTTAAAATTAATTTGAAACCATGAGTTTATTATGAATGAAAGGTATGTTGAGGTTACGATTAATGAATTACCATGATTTTATGCATACACATAATCCTTAATTTTAATATAACTTAGCGACATGTTATGCACATTTTTCTAAAACATGACGATAAGAATTATAGTAGGTCAATAAACATTTTATCCCTATATATATATATACCATGAAGAACTTAAGGTTTCCCATAAATACACACACACACACACACATATTTATGTGACATGATGTTTATAATACTCTAATTCACATAATAAACTCATATTTAAAGAAAACATATTTAACAAGAGTTATAACATAACCTGATACGCATAAAAATAACCATTTTTCATAAGAACATAAATTCCCTCAAGTATATATATAAACACAATTTAATTGCAAATGCTTTTCTGTATTAGGTGAATAATATCATGAGTAATCTTGGTCATGTCCATATGTTAATAATCATGAATGGCATGCATATAACATGATTTTCATCTCACATAATTTTAAATTTCCAAATTTTAATTTCTATACATGTACATAACTTAAATATGGAAATTTCATAATCTCTATTCAAAAATTCTTAATTATGAAGAAATATTTAACTTTAAAATTATTAATAACATCATCATGAATTAAAATTTCTAGAAAGAACTTGAATTCCCATAATAGTCATATATATATACACACAAATATATATAAAAATCATTCTGGAATTGAAAATAATTTTATCCCATATTTTTGAATTCAAAACATGTAAAAATTTAATATGTAGATGTATATATATATGTAATTGACATTTAATTTACAACATTAATCATCACAGAATAAGAGAAACACATGTTTGAGAAAAACATTGATAAATAAAAATATTCATTGATAGAACTAATATTATATCAAATTAAAACTTAAAAATTTATTAAATACATAAATATATGTGGGATAATATTTTTGATAACGTACTTAGAAATAATAATCCTTAATATTAAATAAAATTTCTAGTGAAACAACCCGTTATACCCAAATGAATTAAATTTAAACATAATAACTATACTCTATTCCATTATTAATTCTGAAAATAACTAAATGTAATTAGATAGATATACATATATATGTATATATACATATATATATGTATTTGTTTATACACCCTTAAAAATTAAACATAAATTGTGTAACTAAATATATTGATTCCTTATAGTTCTATACTACCATTTGTAAACATACATCTTAGAAAAATGGTCACTTTCATAGATTTGGAATACTGTTATTCATAACCAAATTATTTATAAATGATTGGAACACCCATAAAGATATATAAACTCCTACATGCATTTAAGTTTGAAAAAAATAAATTATCTATACACAATATTAATAAGTAAACAATAGTCCCCTTACTCGAATTGCAGCAGAAAGAGGTGAAAAATAAGTTTTTGTGAAATAAATAATTTTCCTTTCAATATAACCAATATTATTCTGATAAAAATAAATAATATTCCTTAAAATATATTTCCAAAACATAATTTAAATAAAATAAATTGATCCTTTGAGGAATTGAGAATATATATGCATGCTGTTAGAAAATCAAACTCAAAATGACCAAAAAATTAAACTCTTTAAAAATGAATTCCAAAATCAAGATTAATAATGAAAGATAAAAAAAACCCCCTTATAAAAAATTCTAAAGAACTTAACCAGAAGATGGAAAAACTATATTTGAAAACATTTTCTGATAATGAAAATAGTCAAACAAATTAACATAGAAGTATAATTTCCCTTATACGAATTATATGTAGGGGAGGAAGAAGACTTCGCTCCAATTTATATCATAAAAGACGTGAAAGGGTGTGTAGAGGGAAAGTAGAACTCAAAATATGGATAAACATGATGTAGAATGAACCTCCTCCTTAAATTATTCAAATTGACAATTTATATAATGACTTATACCAGCTTTCTCTACAAGCTGGGTACACATATGTTGATAGTGTAACTACACCTGTGAACAAATAAGAACAAACAAAAGAAAAATGTAAACAAAAAACAGGCTCATCCCTAATTAAAATATTATAAGAAGCACTTCTAAAATATACATTTTTGGATAAAAATAACAAAAAAGTATAGTCACGGATTCAATAAACCATGATTTTAATCCACCCAGACAATAACTTCAGACCAAAATGAGAGGGTCTTCTATTCATAGTCCAAAATTAAACAACATATTCAAAAAAAGATAAATAGAATATAAAAAGTAAGTCAAAGAGGAATAAAAGATACACAACTATCCAAGGATAAAACAAATGAACGGTTCAAAAATAGGTTCAAATACCTAAAATAAATCAAATATCCTACCTTGGTAGAATGAAGAAGATATGAAATTGTCACCCACCCAGATTGAACCCTAACTGTGAACGGACCGATAAGACAAATATTGGAACGCCACAGTTTCGGTCAGACTCCCCTTCTCATGCTTGGTTCATCCCGCTCAAAACCCCATTGTGGTTCATCGAATTCAGCTTGGTGGCTTGACTTGAAGCTCCCCAAACGATACCCTTGCGACTGCAGAAACGACTACAGCGCGATGCCAAAGCTAGGCTGCAGTGCCCGTTGCTCAAACACAATAACGCCTCATGAATCCTCTATGTTAGCTGCCACTCAAAACCCTAAGCTTGGTCTCCTCATTACTCAAATCATCCCTCACAAAAAAATCATGATCGACACCTCCCTTAACCCTAGGTCGATTCCCCAACAGGCTCCCATGACCCCTATGCACATCCCCCTTTTCCCCCTTTTAAATTTTCCTTTTATTATTATTATTAATATGTCATTAATTTTATATATTTAATTTCTTTTATATCATATTATATGTACATTTTTTTAAGTTTTACTTTAACATTAAAATTATAATTTTATCAAAAGAAATTTATAATAGTATTAATTTTATAAAAATATTCTAATAACAGTTTTATAATTCAAAAATAATATATATATATATATATATTACTTCTTTTGAAATATATAAAATTTTATAAAACCAACCTAATTATATGATTTAATGCCTTTTTAAAATAATTAAAATTATCATAATTTTTGAATCTTTAAAGTTTTATAAAAAAAATTATAATCCAAAATAAAATTCATATATGCATAACTTTAACATTATATTAAAATAGGTATATTATATAATAATACATTTATAATCTCAAAACAAAAATCATGATAATAATAATTTTCTAAAAATATTTTCTCATTAAATTAAATTAATTTATTTAGTAAAAACAATTATTTATACATTTACCATTTTATTACAGTCTTACTAATATATTCACAATTAAAAATATTTTATTGATCTAAATCTAATGATAATATTTATATAAAAATTATGAAATAATAATAAGGTTATCATAATTTATTTATTCTTTATCATATATTAATTAAAATAATTCCTTTATTGAAACTTGGGGTGTTACATTATCCCCCCCTCAAAATAATTGTTTCCTCAAAATTCATTTCATCGGAAATAAGAATTCATAATTTCCATATTTTGAATTAAGAAAAAAAAGGACTGCTAGACTTCTAAACTCTATCACTTAGACGACAACATCTAATCTCCAAATTTAACTAGACCGTTCCTCTAATACCAACTATAAGGACCCAGACCCTAATTGCTCGGAGTCGGTGCTAAAATACTCTGTGTAATTTTTCTTTTGAAAAAGAAACTGAATAATTACACATCATATTACATAACAAAGGATATTTATCAATCTAGGTTTTGAAGAATTAGATTACAATAATTATAATTCCAATAAACTGAACAAAAATAAACTTCAGTGCTCCGCCTCCACATAGAAAATTACAATACTAATAGATCTACTAAACCTATAAAAAAATTTAGAAATGTAGGGTGAGAATTTAAAATTCCTAGTAAGGGGTTTCTAAAACAATTAATAAGTTCTTTTAATACATTTACTTGAAAAAAATTAATTCTTTATATGATTTTAAAAAGAAAATACCTTTCTCAGGACATGTCATCACCATTTCCTGAGAGTTACTATTTTTTTAGGAGAATCTTATGCTAAAAAATTACTATACTCATTCAAAAACAACAAGTATAATATATTATAAAAATATTCAAAATTTTGAACAAAAATACATGATATGTAACTTAAAGATAGATAATGGTCACACATTTATTATCCATAACATACCAATGGTGGAGATGAAAATTTTCAAATAAAATAATACTTGTTCAGAATTTGTACATAGAACAAAGGTTCCTAACCATGGGTATTCTAATAGTTGAATAACCACATGAACTACCAGTTACTAGATTCATATTGACGGAATGCATAATGACGAACATTCATACCGTCAAGGCCTCGACCAAGACATCTCAAAATGATTAAGGCCTCATCCAAAATGATATATAAAAATGGAAAAGGCCTCAGCCAAATCCATATCTATTTAACTCATGAGATCTACCGATGAAGTGATAAATACCATCAAGGCCTCAACCAAGACATCTAAAAATAATTAAGGCATCTTCCAAAACCAAATCTAAAAATGGGAAAGTCCTTATCCAATTCCATATATATTTTGTCTCATGAGACCTACCGATGCATCAAGTGGTTGTAACGGGCCTCACTCATCACTTAATATGTCTAATTCATTTCTCATATGATGGGGTTCAATGTATACATATTATAGGTAAATAACATTCCCCAAAAATTACTAACCATTCTTAGCAATTAATTGAATGATATCAAGTCAAACCATCAAACCATTCCTAAACTGTTCAATGTAATATCATGAATGAATAATTCCTTACTTGGAATAAATGACTTTATTCATAAAGGAAAAATAAAAGGATAATGAAATACACACACACATGCTCTCTAAAATACATTTGTGTATAAAAGTGAAATCATTTCAATTCTTGAAGAAATCCATGTGTTTGATAATATCGAAAATAAACCTTAAAATTAATTTGAAACCATGAGATTATTATGAATGAAAGGTGTTTCAAGGTTATGCATAACACATGACCATGATTTTATGCATACATGAAATACTTAATTTTAATATAACTCAGTGACATGTTATGGGAATTTTTCTAAAACACGACGATAAGAATTATAAAATGTCAATAAACATTTTATCCCTATATATATATACCATGAAGAAATTAAGGTTTCCCATAAATATGCATATATATACATATATATATATATATACATTTATGTGACATGATATTTATAATACTCTAATTCATGGAATAAATTCATATATAAAGAAAACATATTTAAAAAGAGTTATAACATAACTTGATATGCATAAAATAACCATTTTTCATAAGAATATAAATTCCCTCAAGTATGTATATAAACAAAAATTAGTTACACATGATTATATTTATTATGTGTGTAATTTCATGAGTAATCTCAGTTATGGACATATATCGATAATCATGAATGGCATGCATATAACATGATTTTCATCTCACAAAATTTTAAATTTCCAACTTCTAATTTCTATACATACACACAACTTAAATATGACACTTGTATAATTTCTAAATGATAATGCTTAATTATGAAGCAATATTGAACTTAACATTTATTATTAATATCATCATGAATTAAAATTTCTAGAGGGTACTTGATTTTCTATAATAGTCATATATATATACATATACACATATATATAAAAATCCTTCTGGAATTGAAAATAATTTTATCCTATATTTTTACATTCAAAACATGTAAAAATTTATTTTGTCGATTTATATATATATATAATTTTCATTGAATTTACAACATTCATCATTCTAGAATAAGAAAAACACATGTTTGAGTAAAGTATTGATAAATGAAAATATTCATTGATAGAACTAATATGATATCAAATTAAAACATAAAACTTTGTTAGATACATAAATATAAGTGGGATAATAGTTTTGATAATGTACTTAGAAATAATAATCCTTAATAGTAAACATAATTTCTTGTGAAACAACCCATTATACCAAAATGAATTAAATTTAAACACAATAACTATACTCTCTTCTATTATTAATTCTGAAAATAATTAAACGTAATTAGATAGATGTACATATATATATATATACATATATATGTATTTGTATATACACCCTTCAAAATAAAACATAAACTATATAACTAAATATATTGATCCTTTATAGTTCTATAATACCAATTGTAAACATACGACTTAGGAAAATGATCTCTTTTATAGATTTGGAATACCATTATTCATAACTAGATTGTTTATAAATGATAGGAAAATCCATAAAGATATATAAACTCCTACATGCACTTAAGTTTGAAAATAAATAAATTATGTATACACAATAATAATAAGTAAAAAACAATCCCCTTACTTGAATTGTAGTAGAAATAGGTGAAAAATAAGTTTTTGTGAAACAAATAATTTACCTTTCAACATAACCAATATTGTTCTGATAAAAATAAATAAGATACCTTATAATAGATTTCCAAAACATAATTTAGATAAAATAAATTGATCCCTTGTAAAATTGAGAATATATATGCATGCTGTTATAAAATCAAACTCAAACTGATCAATATATTAAACTCTTAAAAAATGAATTCCAAAATAAATATTAATAATGAAAGATCACAAAATCCCCATTACAAATGATTCTTAAGAACTTAAATAGAAAATGGAAAAACTATATTTGAAAAATTTTTCTGATAATTAAAATAGTCAAACAAATTAACATAGAAGCATAATTTTCCTTACACGAATTATTTATAGGAGAGGTGGAAGACTTATCTCCAATTTCTATCATAGAAGATATACAAGGATGTGAAGAGGCAAAGTATAACTCAAAATATGGACAGAGGTGATTCAGAATGAACCTCCTCCTTAAATTCTTCAAATTAAAAGTTTATATAATGACTTATACCAGCTTGCTCTACAAGCTGGGTACACATATGTTGATAGTCTAACTACACCAGCACACAAACATTGAAATTCACAAGAAAAATGTTAACAAAAAATAGGATCATCCAAAATTAAATTATATGAACAAGAATTTATGAAATAGAAATTTGTATATAAAAAGAACAGAAATAGTATAGTCAAAAATTCAATAAACAATGATTTCAATCCACCCAGGAAACAACTGTGGACCAAAATGAGAGGGTCTTCTATTCACTGTACAAAAGAAAAAAACATATTTAGATAAGGATGAATATAAGATAAAAAGTAAGTCAAAGAAGAATATTAAATACACAATAATCCAAGGATAAAACAAATGGATGACTCAAAAATAGGTTCAAATACCTAAAATAAATCAAATATCCTTACTTGGTAGGATGAAGAAGATCTAAAATCACCACCCACCTAGATCAAACCCTAACTGCGAATGGACTGAAAAGACATAGATTAGATCACCACAGATTCGGTCAGACTCCCTTTCCTGTGTTCAGTTCATCCCGGTCGAAACCCCTATCATGACGCATCGGTTCAGCTTGGTGGCTCAACTTGAAGCTCCCGAGATGACACCCTCACAGATGCTCAAACACCTGCAGCACGATGCCAAAGCCAGAAAATTACACTCATTTCTCAAACCTGATGACACCTCATAAAGCCTCTACCTCAGTCGCTGCTTGAAACCCTAATCTCATCCTCCCCGTTGCTCTAATCATCCCTCATGGACTGTAACACCCCAAGTTTTTCTAAAAATAAATAGAAATGCATGGAACTTTGTTTTACGTAGATATTTTTAATTATCCTTTAAAACATAACTTTTCTACTTCTATATTCTGAATTTCAAGAAACTGTCATCTAGAATTGTGTCCAGTATGTTATTTGGAGTCTATTGGAACCAGCTTGTTTTTTTGGTGAATAGTAACATACCCTTATGAATAGTAATATGAATAGTGATATGACCCTAATGAATAGTAAATTTTATTATTATTTTATTTTATTAAGGATTTAAGATAATATAATCTAGGTTTATTTTTCATTGTGATATAGAAGTAGTTACAGAATTAGAATTGTTAATTTTTGAATTAAGTATGATTTTTTTTAAAAATTAAATTAATAATATTTAGAAAATTATTTTCAAAAAATGGACTCCATTTTTGAAATATACATGTCGATAAATGGTTAATGTGAATTTTGGGAATTTTTCTGAAACAGTTGATTTTTCGATGAATAGTAAAAAATACAGTTTTTAGTTTCGGTGTGTTAATGACATCATTAATGATATAATAATGATGTCATAAATCTGGTCGACTTGTGAATAGTTAAATAATATGTGAGGTGTCCCAATTGGCTTATACCATGGGCAAATACCATGGAAAAGCCCATGATTTTTCAAATACCACCCATGAGGTGTCCCTTGAAAATTATTAGAATAATCCCTCACTTAGCCTATAAATACCAACTATTCCCTTCATTTAATTCATTAAAAATTCTCCCTAAACTAATCTATAGCCTCCTTACATTAATAGTAGTCCTACCAAGGTTTTCTCAAGCCTCCAAGGTCCCAACCTTCAAGTTCTAAGGGTTACTCTACATGGTAAGAAAATTCTCAATTTCTTTCTTTTTTCCTTTCAAGTTCTCTTTTATGTGGTATAATTTTCAAGTTTCCATACCATGTTATTATTTACTTCTTATTCATGATATATTATGTTTTATGAATCATTTTTGGACGTGTGAACCTTGTCCCCTCTCTTCTTAATGTTTTCTAAAACCCTGTCGCTTAACTGTTGGGTTGCCGAATTTTTGTAAGAGATTTCTCACTTATTCTTTTATTTTGAGTTCCTTTATCATTATTTATTCATATATTATTACCCAAGTGGAATTAAATATCCATAATCATGTATATTATGGATGATATCATGTTCATGGAAAATTAATCATCATTATTCTTCTCCTCTCCCACTTATTTAAAGAATAAAAACATTGTCCGTTTGTGTCGAATTACCGACATCGTGGACGATGTGATTTCAATTTCAATTAATTATTCCAAGTATGATAATGAAAACATTTATATGGTTGAAACAGGTTATAATTCATGTGTTATGACTCACCCATTGTTATTGAATTCTTTTTTACTCAAGGATCTAATTTATAAGACAAAACGATGTTGTTATTATCAAAGAACCACTAAAACGATCTAAACGAACATCATTAATGTTTTAACTTATGAATCATCCTCATATTAAACATCAAAATGATAAATGGTATAAATTATGGTACTGGAATTATGTAAATACCTTTATATTCCAATTCTGGAATTTCACTTCCAATCAACGAGAACATCCACCATGAACCAATCATGGAAGTCATGTTAGGATCTCACCCAAAAACAGTGCAAGGAGAAAAATACTAACAATTAAAGGTTGAAATGATGGTATGAAATGATAATATAAGATTTTATAACCATGAAAACGTTTCTGTAAAATAATAATAACACTTTTTAACCATTATACAGTAAGTTTAAATAAGTTTTAAGTAAGAAAAACCTGAGGTAAGGGAATTCTTAACCCGATTTTCATTCTTTGGGTTAACCTTCTACTTCATTTTTTATGTGATATTTAAATTGTTTGTGTGATGGTTTATATTTATATTATGTTTTATTACGTGTATTCACAGTATATATACATACTCCATACACTCTATTAAGTCTCTCTTCAATGTTATGTAATTTATAAGTGGCTATCCTTTTTAAAAACCTCTTTTAAAATTCAGTTTTATGAAATTCAAAAGTAATGTTTTTATGAATTATTCATGTTGTATGATTATGTTTTGGTTATTGGGAATTATTTATGATGAAGGGTGGGACCTATATTTCCCTCCAATGCATTGGTTATGAGTAAGTTTGAGGTCGGCCATATGGTTACTCCAAGTATAACTGTGATGGTTACACAAATTAAGGTAGCCGTGAGGGTTAAAAATTATAAGGTAGCCAAGATTGGTTACAAGTTTATGTAAGTAATTACCCAAGATACCTTTATGATTATATTTATGTCCTCATATTTTGTGTGGATCTTGTGTAAATATCATGTTACACAAAGTAAGTATATATGGTTGACAAGAATATCTTTCGAAAATGCTTTCATATGTTACGAGTATTCATGGACTAATGTGATCTTTCCTTATTTTCCATCTCTTACTGATCTTTTGTGATCATCCCAAGTTTTTAAATGATTTTCACAGGTTAATGGATGTGTAATACAAGGAAGGAAGACATGTTAAATGTTGAATAATTGTCAAGGAGTCTTGTTTTAAGTTTTGATGTTTTATATTTTGAAAAAAATGGAAACTGTTTTTATGGTATCCACTTTGTAATAATGTGTAATGTCATGAATGTATTCTCCTAATTCTCTAAAGATCTAAACTTGAAAAGATATTCAATGTAAAAGGAAGTGTTTTATTGACTAAATTCATGATTCTGTATGTAATAAGGCTGGGTCCTTACATGGACGACTTGCGATCGACACCTCCCTTAACCCTAGGTCGACGCCCCAACAGACTCCTGTGACCCCCATACGCATCCCCATTTTTCCCATTTTGAATTTTCTTTTTGTTTTATTATTAATATATCATTACTTTTATATATTTAATTTATTTTATAGCATATTATATGTATGTTATTTTAAGTTTAACTTTAACATTAAAATTATAATTTTATCAAACAAAATTTATAATAGTATTAATTTTATAAAAACATTCTATCATAGTTTTATAATTAAAAAATAATATATATATATATCATTCCTTTTGAAAAAAAATAAAATTTTATAAAACCAACATAATTATATTATTTAATGTCTTTTTAAAATAATTAAAATCATTATATTTTTTGAATCTTAAAAGTTTTATAAAACAAATTATAATTTAAAAATAACTTTCATATATGAGTAACTTTAACATTCTATTAAAATATTTATATTATATAATAATACATTTATAATATAAAAAAACGTCATGATAATAATAATTTTATAAAAATATTTTATCATTAAATTAATTGAATTTCTTTAGTAAAAAAAGTATTTATACATTTACTATTTTATTATAGTCTTATTAATATATTCATAATTGAAAATATTTTATTGATTTAAATCTAATGATAATATTTATATAAAAATTATAAAATAATAATAAGGTTATCATAATTTATTTATTCTTTCTCCTCTATTAATTGAAATAATTCCTTTATTGAAACTCGGGGTGCTACAAGATTAGACTTACCTAGAGATTTGATCCACAACCAACGGCACTCCAAATAACCTAGGAATGAAGGAGGATCACCCTTAGGAGCTCTTAGAAGATTTGGTTCATCACTAGGGTTTAGGGTAGAGGAAAGGAGGAAAACCCTGAGTGAACCTTAAAATATAGGAGTAGAAATTCTATAAATTTCTCAACTTTACTGGGCTGCACGGTTTACCTGAATGGTTTTCCAAACCATGCACAAACTATGCGAGAGATATTATCCTAAAATCCCCCTTTTTTATGGTTTCTTGGGAATTCTGCACAGTTATCTTAACCATGTGGTAACCATGAGTAAGACTTTGTACAGGGATGCATAGTTACTTGGTATACTCTGCACTGTTTTCACTAACTATGCGCAAATCGTGCAACATGCCCATAATTTTTCCCCTCCCCTTTCATGCCCCAAACCCCTGGAACACCCACGAGCCTTCTCATGATCTTTGAAAAACACTTATTTGACCAAAATAAAGTACTTTAACTAAAACATAAAAAAAGAAATACCTTAAGAATAATACCAGATCTTATAGGGATGGATTATGTGGTTTGGTTAGCTCAATAGGGATATTAAGATGATAAAAAGGTTCATGCTGACAGATAAGTGTTCCAAGATACTAGGTACAAGACCAGTTCATATTATGACCTATATAATTTCCATTATGTGTATCTAAATGTAAAGATATCATTTTTAGGGATTCCCACCATGTACATTATGTACATTACCCATGTGTTTGATTGATTTAGATCTACCATTTATATTATCATTGTTCATTTATATCACGCTTCCATGATATGATGGTTCCATTTTTATGTATGCTTTATTTCATGTATTACATGGTTTACTTTTCAATTTTGTTTTGAAAAAGTGTATTTTTGAAGGCTTTTAAAATAAGGAATAAATTATTTGGTTTGATTTATAAACTTGTAAGTCCACCACTTTATGGTTTTAAGGTGTTTTAATTTTAAAATGGTGGGTTATACCCAGGGAGTTTTGAAAGGTTATATTCACATGTTTTTATTTTTTTAAATGGAATGGTTTCAAATGAGGATGAAACATTATTTATTTTTCCTAATAAAAGTTAAAATATTAAATTTATACATATATTTATAACTAACATGACATGGATTTAATTTTAAAGGTTATACATGAGGTGTTGGGTGGATATTTACTAGAAAAGTAAGCTAATTCCTATCATATTATAGGTTTAGTAGGTTTATATTAGATAAACAAATGATCTTTAGCATTATGCTTCAGTTATATATATGGTTCCAATAAAGGCATATTTTTATTAACATGTGGAGATGGGTAGTAGTGGTATATTCATTTTATTTTGGTTTTGAGTTTGGATAACATATTATACCATGTCATCTTTTTTATTCTAGTTTTATTTTTTACTTTACATTAAAGTTGTGTTTAAGTTTATCTTTATTGATTTTGGGATGTATTGAAAGTGGTTATTAACCATATTTATTGTTTATAAGCTATTTTTTTTCATGTTTATGCCTCTTTTGGTTTTATTTATTTATTGAAACTTCTCATTTATATGGTGTGTCCTTCTCACATATGTAATGGTCATGCCATATTTCCAGGTGAAATTATATTGTTTGTTTATTGTATTAACCGGTGAAATCATTCCCAATGGCGTATGTTCAATGCCCATACACTAGTTACCAATCTTTTTGGTTTGGGAAAACCCTCCAGGCCTAGTGGTGGACTAGGTTGGGTGACATTTTGTGTCATACCAAGATGTTTTGTTACAAATGGAATCATATCTTAGTTTTTATTAATAGAGTTATGGTATAAAAGAGACATTATTATTGTAATTCAAGTGGTGGGTCATGTAAGTTCCAAATAACTACATTTCATAATGAAACTTGAGTTACCAATGGTATTTGGGATGCATGAGTCTCTAATTTAGGCCTTTTTTAAACCAAATTCAATATTTTTTCATCTTTAATTGAGTATTTATGTTTTTTTATATATATTTATGAGTTATTTTTGAGGAAACTCCTTATTTTGAAGTGAACCTAGGAATAACACAAGGGGGTGAATGGTTATTGTGAAAAATCTTGAAGACTTTTCATAAATCATATAACCAGGACTAAGAGGCTTCCTATAAGACTCACTTGGTTAGTGCATGATTTTCTAGACCATGTGACTAAACTGTGTGAAGTTGTTGATTTCTAAGAATTTTTATTTTTTTGGTTCCTTGATGTTATAAGTTTTTTATAATTGAATAAAGATAAATTAGAGTGTTTTTCTCATGTTATTATTATTGTTGGTCTTATTTTTTTCCATTATTTAATTAAGATAAATTAGAGTGTTTTTCTTGGGTTATTTGTGTTTTTAGGATTATATAATTTAGAATTTCAAAATGAAAATCATGGTGTTGTTTTTTATGAATAATGGCTGAGTTTTATGATTTCTAATGGGTATAATCAAGTGGTTTAAATTATATAAATGGTTTGACCTTAAAGAGGGTTTGTAAAATGTTTTAGGATATTTCATGAATTGTTTTAAAAAATCCCTTAAGATTCTTTAAAAGTTTTGATTTTTGAATATTATAAAAAATTGATTTCAATTTTTTTGAATTTAAAATGAAGTGTGGACTCATGAATTATTATTTTTGATAAAAGTATGTATTTCAAAAATAATTTATGGGATTCATTGTAGGGTTTTATAAAACACCTTTGAGTTTTCTTGATGATTTTAGTATGTTAATGTTTCTAAAAAAATGATTTTGAATGTCTCAATTTTGAAAACCAGATTTTTTAGTTTAGTTATAAAAGAATTTTGATTCTTGGAAATTATTTTAAAAGTTGGATGATTTTATAATGAAATTTGGGTAGTATTTTTAAAATAACGAAATTTTTTATAAACCGTTTGAAATCCTCTAGTGGGAATTTAGATTTTAAATTATGGGGGAATTATGAAATGAATTTTATTTAGTTTTATAAATGAGATGAATTTTTTTCTAAGTGTAATTGCAGTGTTTTATGTTTTAATGGGTTATTTAAAAATTAATATTTTCCTTTAATGGTTTTTTTAAATTTTTTATTTCATTATAGAATTTTTCAGGTGTTTTGATATAAAAACAAATTTTTTTAAACGTTTTGAACTCCCAAAATAGAGGGTTGAAGTTTTAAATAATGGTATAATTTTGATAGGAACATTTTATAATTTTCCAAATGAGGTGAAATATTTTATTTTAAGATCATTGATTTTATAGAATGAGTTTTTAGTCTCTTCTTTAAATATTAATGGTTTAAAAAGACATGTTTTTTTGGTATTTTAATTTTGGTGGATTTATTCATTCAGTTTTGTTCTATAGTATGTATTGGGACAATTTTATTGAATTGGGGAACATTAATGGATGGATTTATGTTCTATGATACTTATATTGTTCCCACTAAAAATTATTAGTTAATTTTAGAAAGACTACCTCTAAGAATGATTTTTATGATGATTATATCCATTTTTTAGATGAAACTTAGTTTTTAGATGGTGATGACTATCAATTTTGAGGTTTATGTTTTTTAAAGTTTAGATAAATTTGAGTTTTTGAGGAAATTATTATTTGATGTATTTAATTGGGGTAACCTATTGATTGTTCCTTAGGGAATGTTTTTTGTTCTGTAAAAGTTTATTCCCCAGTGATAAGTTTTTCCTGTTTGGTTTTGGTGTGATGCTAACCCCATGATAAGGTTTTTCTCTTAGACGATTATACATGGGGAGTATTGGGTATGTTCATGGGTAACTATAATGAGTGATACCCTCATATTAGATTACACTTTTTCTTAGTTAGGTTAATCATGAGACAATGTTATGAGATCATGGTCCTAAGTACTCTCTTTTTCACCATTAAACCAAGGCTGAATCCCATAACCATCCTTAGTCGAGGCATGTTTATTCTTAAGGCATTTCTAGTAGTATCTTTCCTTTTTTTATCTATCCTATTGAAGGTAATATTACCTAAATCCCATATTCATATATATGAAATATGATATATAGTATGGTATGATATACATAGATCATAGAATATGATTTATATTTTGAAAAAGAGTTGTGTATATACATATGAATTGAATCATTTTTTATGATTATAAGGAAATAATAAATTACATATATAAATAATGCATGAGATATATGGATAATTCATATCTAATTATAAGGTATGTTATAAAGAGGCATGAATAGTTTTTTGATATATACTACCTATATAGATCATACTCAATGATTAAAATATGTCATAGGGGTACAGAATTTGATTTTATGTAACTAACTTTCCATGAGTCATTTACTATGATTCATTTGGCATGGAAATAAAACTTATATTGGAAACCAAATGTTAAGAGTTAATGTTGAAATGAATCACCCCACATAAAATATCATTTAAGGAGTATTAACAAAGTTGTAATGCGAGGGACTTGTCATATGCATTTGATACTATCCAAAGCATTAACTCATGAATTATAATGCATGAGTTAATGAGTGTGTCACCAAGTAGAATATTTGGTGATATATAAGAACCACTACCATGGGATAAAAGTGGTGTATACTTAAACCTTTATCTTGAACCCCTTACCCTAAGTTTCTCTTCTCTTAATTCCTTGGGTATGAGGTAATAACACCCAGTGATATGAAGAGGGATCCCATATAAGCATTAGATTATTCATATCATACCATGAATACCTATGAAGAGTGGATGTATTTTGAATACCCTTAGTGATATTCTTCAAACCCATACAATGGTGATAAATAAGGTGAAGCCGTTGCTCTTCATTGTAAGACATTCCTATTTTATAGAAGTTCTCTATTTCTAGATTACATATTTTCAATTTTAGGTACATAAAGATGACGTGATTGTATATTTCACATGTTTATGCTATTAGATTAATCATTAATAAATTTTTATATTTTCTTCAGTGGTATCATAACCAAATCCATGATGTTTGATTCGCGAAAATATGTGAGAAATTGAAGAAAAAAATTAGTATTACATATCGCATCTCAATAAAAAATAAGATATATTGTTCTATTATACTTGTTATATATCAAGGTGTATGATATGGGGTATCATAATCCACACCATATATAAAACTCAGGGATGTATGAAGCTCATAACATACAACATGCTCCCATTTTTAAATATGATTGTCTTCAAATTTTATAGAAATCATAGCATCTTATCTATATTCCAGGCATTGGATTTTATATTATAGAGGTTTATTATCTATTGTTATATATGATAGTTGATAGAACATAATGAAAGTTATGTTATAGCCTATCATGTAGAATATGATTGATGAATAAAAATTATTATTTTCTTTTTAATTTTCTATTATCAATTGAATTTAATTATTTATAAAATGTTTATAAATAATGGGAAAAGATATTTTGGTATATTTATTTATTTATAAAATTATTTTAAAAAATAATTAATTATGAATTGTTTATTATTAATTAATTAAATGATTTAAATAATTTATTATATATATTATATTAATATTAAGTGTTAAATTTTAAGAATATATTTTTCAAAATTATACAAAATCCCTTATGGATTATAAATAAAGTGTTTATTTTATAATCATAAAGGGTAATTTATGAAGTGTTTAAAAATTAAAAATTAAATCCAAAATATAAAAAGGTTTAAACTTATTTATGGATTATTAATAAATAATTTGAATTGTTCAAATTAAAAGGGGCCTTATTTTGGAAATTATTTAAACCACATCAAAAATATTTTGATAGATAATATAATAAAATATTTAAATAATATTAATATGTGGTGTTTAAGATTATGTAAAATGTTTACATAATAGGAAATTAAAATATAAAATGTTTATATTTCATGAAATATAATATATTAGAGTAAAAATTCCATATAATATATATTATAAAAAGTCTATATTATTAATGAATATAATGTGTTTATATTAAATGATTATATAATGTACATAATAAATGAAACTAAAATCATAAGTGCTTCTAATTAGATTGCATTTATGAATTGGTCATAATTTATTATCTCAAGTTTGATTTTATGAAATGTTTGTTTATTTAATGGTTATTCCATTACTTAATATTCATGATTATAAACTATTTATATGTCATGAATAATTGTATTATTTAGTTTAAATTTTTAACTGCTTCTTATAAATCATCAAGCCTTGCATTACATAATAGGAATGTTAACATAAGATCTATTTTTTATATTCAATGACCTCAGTTTATAATTGAAGTTATGAAATTGTATTTAGTTATTTTATATAGTTTATACATATTAGGTATTAGTGTTATGATGAGTTTGATTCTCTCTTGATTAATGTCTCCCTAGGTAGAGGGAATTGAGGTCAGACTACCCATCAGACTAGAGGCATATGCCTTATTCTATAAATGTGAGGGGTTCACTATTTGTATCTCTAGGTTTACTCATGTGAAGATTTTTAATCTCTAATATAACTCTAATCCTTTATATTAATTGTTCATGTACCTTATGCATGAGATATATATAGATATATGTGAATATGTTTGGTTACTATTTTTGGAAAAGTAACAAAAAATATAGGTTTTGTAAAGATTTACACATCAAAATTGATTGATCATATAGATTTGATGGAGAGAATGATATTCCAGAACCAAATCATTAGAATAATGTATACATAAAGAGAATAACATGAGATAAGTTAGTGAGATTAAATCCCCTTCAAAATACTAAGTGTAAGATTCCTTCTAAGGAAACACTTGTTCAGACCTCGATCATTCATTATGGGTGACCCAAACCATTAATTTCCCATGAATTATCTTTTATAAGGAAAGCAAGTAATGAGGTGAACCTAACCATTAACTTCCTTTATTTTGGAATTTTCATTAGGTTACAAATATCTTGGAAACT
The DNA here is from genome assembly GCA_963277665.1 of Viscum album. NCBI lineage: Eukaryota > Viridiplantae > Streptophyta > Magnoliopsida > Santalales > Viscaceae > Viscum > Viscum album. The sequence continues at coordinate 828,492,970 of OY728159.1, read as the reverse complement.
TTACCATTAGAATACGAGAGGAATAAATTTGGGTTTATACACTATGATGGATTGAAAAAGGATTTTTTATCAACTATCTAAGAATCATATATGATATGATTGAGAATAACTTCCTACCAGATATATCCATAGATTATTTACATAAAACCTGATGTAATTCACTATGAAATATGGATCTTGGACCACTAATGGCTATGATGAATTCAAAATAAGTCATCATTTTAGTGGGATCTAATTTAATTTAAGTCTTTATTAAATGGTAGTAAAACATGATAATCATCCAGTAAAAGCTTCTGTTGTAGACAAATAATATCATCATCATCAAACATAGTTGTGAAATTAATATATTAAAGGATATGTTTAATTTAATAAACTCACAAGACCAGTAACTTAGGAAAATTACTTAAATGAAAAATTTTAGGTGTTTGAGTAACACCTTCTGAAGTAACAAAGTGTTAGAGTTATTAAATAAGTGAATCTAGATGCGCATTAAAAGCATAAAAACATTCAATTAGGGTTTTAAAGTAATTATATAAAAATGATCTAAGTAATATTAGTTTCAAATACTCAATATAATAGAGCACATAAGTGACTTAGAGAGACTAAATATTTATTATAAGTTGTTAAATAATTAAGTAATTCATCCTATTTTCATTTATAAAAATGTTCTAACAATGTGAATGAGTTTAATAATATTTACCTGATATTTTAAAGAGTTGATAATAGATGAACTGGGCATATGATGTTTAATTTATAGTGCTATGTATAAAGAATAAGTGTGTAAAATTTTAAATCAGATGAATAAAAGTTTATTGGAGAGTCTAATAATGTTTCTTGAAGTATGCAGTTGAGATCATTGAAGCCTAAAGGTGTTATAAAAAAGGAGGATAAATGATTCAATATGATGGAATTATACAAATTTATAAAGGGATTTTATAAAACTCCCAAGAATTTCCATGTTAGGCATCAATTTTGTAGAAATTGATTTTTTAGTTTTAAAGGTTATATAATACCAAAGGTATATTTCAAAAATGTTATAGATATATAGGAGTTCAAAATCAAGAGAATAATTAAAAGTTCTTATAGTTTTCATTTAATTAATGAAGAAAAGAGTTATTACATAAAACATTTGATTATAAAAGAGTTTATCAAGATCAGATGGATCTAAGAAGAGGATTCCTATCTTTATATTATTTCTCTTATGTGATAATAGAAATTATTCATTAACAAAGATTTTTTGTGAACAAAATTATATTATTGATTTAATACACATATTTTATGATTTATTGAATTCTATAAAATATTTTGAGGATAAAATGCGGATAATAATGTTTTATTCAGGATAAAGTGTTTATCTAAATGTTTATTGAAATATGAGGAAATATTTCCATGCTACCCATAAATAAAATATTTTAAAGAATAATATTATTCTCAAGGAAATTATCTAAACACATAGGATACCTTATATTATATGGAAGAATTAGTTTATTTGTAAAATATTCCTACCAAGAGAAAATAAGTGTTATTTCCTTACAAAAATAAGATTGTGTTGTACCTTATCTTGATATTATGAGAATAATATAATGTCTAAGATTCTAGGGGATTTATGTTTAGACTTAGTGAAGTTCAAAATTAAAAAATAAACTATCACTTCAGTCAAAAGTTAAAGTGATTTCCACTTAATATCATAAATAGTTTTAGATATGTGATGATAATGAAAAATATAAAGAGTAACATTTAGTTACCCTGAGAGAGTGAATATCATTAATTCTGAAAGGATTATTCTAGAAAATTTAAAAAGTGAATTTTACTTAATATCCTAAAATATTTTAGGGTATTTTAGTAAAGAAAAATTTAAGGACTTACATTTAATTTCCACATCAGTGTAAATGAAACTTTATCTTACAGGAATTTAGGATGTGCTGGTAAATGGTAATGTAAATAGTATACATTATTATTAAAGGAAAAGGTTTTATGGAATATGTTCCATGGATAATGATGTTTAAAATAGAAATAATTATAAGTAGATAATATAATTTTTAATCATAACATTTGATTTGGTGAAGTTTAAGAGTTTTAATATGTTTGAGTATTTGAAATATAAGAATGTGATTCTTAAATCTCACCATTATTCAAATTGTATTACTTCATAGATGTTACTCACTAAAAGAGTTTTGTGAGAGAGTTTTTCTAACTGGTAACATAGATATGTGTTTGAAATTATATATACATGTAATGATTTAATATTACCCTGAAAGTCTATAAAACATAAGGTTGATCTAGGATTTTATCATATATGATATGATAGATTTATTATTATGTTGGGTTTTGTTAAATATTCTTTAAATAGTTTTAAGAATATGAAATTTACCATAATAAATGTAATAAGTATGTTTTTTAAAGGTAATTACTTGGTCAAAGACCAAGACACAATTTATTAAAAAGCATGAAAGGAACTACATGAGTCTAAAGGAGGGGATCTTCTTATAATATCTTTCATAGAGAGGGAGAAGATCAACCGATAGATCATCACTCCACAAAATGCCTTGGTTGATTCCTTTATTGGAAAGACCATTAGCCACCATGTTTGATTTATGATATGCATGGGTGACAATATATTTAATCTCATTAAGCGAATCAAGGTAGCTCATCCATCGAGTAGTAAGCAGCTAGGCAAGGTGGACCACCCCATTCCAAATAGCTTGCACAATGGTGGTAGAGTCACTTTCAATACAGATGTCATTCCATCCTTTTATTTTAACAATGTAAATAACCTGGATCACTGCCATTATTTATGATTCTAGAGAAGAGGTGGTACTATAGATTTCATAGAAACAACCATGAAAATGAACCATGAAATCTCTAAAAATGGCTCCATAGCCCACAGGTCCCAGATTTCCTTTGGAAGCTCCATCCACATTGATTTTGATCCATCCAGGAAGCAGGGCTTTCCAAAACACCTCCAATGAGTGTCTCGATTTTCTATAGAGCCCTTAGATTCTGAGATGTTAAAGGATCACAAAGTCCCCAATAGTGTTATCACATTGATCCTTTTGTATCAAGGTGAAATCCTTAATGGCAATGAGAATTCTATTATGACCTGCATTAAGATTGAGTGAGAAGTTGTTGTGAATAATGTAATTTCTATCATACCAGATAACTTGGAGGAGATCAGAAACAACATAAAGTAAAAGATTATTAATTTTCTGCAATGTATCCAGCTCCACACAACGTTTTAGTTGGGAGTGAATAGAGTCAGAGTGTAACCATCTGCAGTCAAATAGGTCAGTAAAAAAGTTCTAAAAGGCTGATGTAGTAGCATAAGATAAAAATATGTGGTAAGTATCCTCTCTATACTGATGAAAGAGTTAAAATTTAGAGCAGAGTTGTATGCCAAAAGTCTGAAGACAAACCTCAGTAGGGATAGGATTATGATCAATACACCAAATAAGGTTCAGTATTGAGGGATTAATCTAGGGTTTGTCAAAGGTTTTCAATCAACTAAAACTACGATTAGAGTTTGTGAATTTATGACTGTAAAAACTTTTGGAATCCAAAATACAATTATGTTCAGGTTCCCAAATAAAAAAATCATCAGCGTTAGAGAATGGGCAGTTATCAATGACATGCATTATAGTATCTGAGAGATTATAGTTATGAGAGTGCATCATCTCTTTAATAGTGCAGTTGATGTTTTCTGGATGGGATTTTGGAGGAAACATGGAAGTGAGGGGGGTGGAAGTCCAATTTTCAAGACAAAAGTTCATGGAGGATTCTACACTATCCATCCATTTTGAGTTATTAATAATGTTGGAAAAGTAAATTCTTATGTAAGGCTAGATCTAGGAATTAGCTTATCTCATTTTTTTTTAATTTCTCCAGTAATTTATTTCTAAGAAAAGAAATGGAATCAGAATTATGATTGATTAATATTCAAGTGAGTCTGTCTTGAAGGGCCTCATTAAAGAGATTGAGATTTTTGATGCCCAGAACTCCAATTTCCAACGGTTTGTAGTAGGTAGACCAGGGGATGGTAACAAGAGTTTTTTTTCAAGAATGCTTCCAGTCCAAACAAAGACTTTGATGTAGCCATTAATTCTCTTAAGAAGACTAGTTGTCCATTTATAGATCATCAGTGACAAAAAACATGTTGTTGGGTAACGAGGTATTGGGGTGGCCTCCCAAACTGCGTGCAAAACGTCCCCAGTGAGGCCCAAGGTGGAAAAACCTTGGGCTTATGCTAGTTCCTAATGGGGGTATAGGGGCCCACGAGAGGTTTGATAGCATATAGTGTGCATTGCCTTGTGAGGACTCGAACCCAAAACCTCGGGGTCAGGATGCTACTACCTTTAACCAAATCACCTATTTCCCATGGGCTAAATGCAATAACTATGTTATAATTCTTTCAAATTGGATGAATAAATGTATATATAGATACACATTTCATGAAGTGATGATTTACCGTCTCTAAATGTATGACTTTGAGTTATCCCTAAATGATGTTTGTCATGGATTATTATAGGTTGTGATGAAAATTTATGGTTAACATGAGTAGTATTCTCATATAAGGATACAAAACATGATCATGGGGTACAAAAAAAGTGTTTTATGCTAGATGACTCACCAAGTATATCACATAGAGTGTCATACAATATTTATTTGGTATACTAGGAGTTTATAGATCATATTTGGGTCCCAATACTCAAGGTTGGTGATATATCTAGTATGATAAACTGTATACTTTGATACCTTTATTATGCAAGTATTTCTAACTTAGCTAACTAGGGGTTGGTTGGGTATGTTTCTGATCATTTTATTGGTTGGAGCTTAACCAGCATGGAATTTTTTCTCTCGTATTGTTTGTATAGAATTCAGGACCTTGAATGAGACAGACTGGGTATTATGTTACCAAACATGAATAATACATATATTGTGCTTATCCATATAGAATAGGGGCATGTGATGTTCTCATTCATAAAGGAAGATGACATGTGATGCATTCATCAATCATGTCAGTCTATACTCAAATAATTGAGAATGTAAGAGCTAGCTAAATGGGATTAAAATACACCATATCCCATGGCCACTCAATGTATTTGAAAAAGTGAACATATGAGAATGTATGATAGTTTCAAATGGGGCTAGCGAACACAAATATAGAGACACTTATATTTGAAAGAGATCATTCTAGACCCCTTTATAGATTTAATAGCATTGATGATTTTCTATAGGATTCTCTTTGCTTACATTTATAGACCTGGTGATTTATATTTATTGTCAATGATATAATGGCCCATGGGGTCACAATTTGTGGTTGAATAGTTAGGGATTGATTTTGACTCATAGTGATACTCCATAGTGTTTTAGAGTATAATCCAAAATATTTTATATTGATATTCACTTGGCATTACATATGATATAATACAAGGTGAAGTTAATGATATCTTTTACAAAAGTGTTTTAGAAAATATCAAAAATATTTTTGGATATAATTTCACAAGTTATTGTATATGATACAATATATGTTGGAATGGCCTAAAGTATTTTAGGCTTTAGTAAAAGTGTGAAAATGAATGGATTATGAGATAAATCCTATATTTATATATATGATATATGGTATATCATGTGGTATGATATAAATAGATCGTAGAATAAGATTCGTAATATACAAAGGATTTTTGTATATACATATGAATTGAATCATATTATATGATTATAAGGAAATCATAAAGTCTATATAATACTCATGCATGGGATTCATGGATAAGTTGTATATAGTGATAAGGCATGTCATAGAGAGGAATGAAATGTATTTTCATACTTAATAGTTATATGGATCATACTTAATGATTGGGTGATATCAAAGGGGTAAGTAATTTGATTCAATGTTACTAAATTTTCATTAATAGTATACTAAAATTCATTTGGAAAGGAAAAAACACTTTTATGGGTGACCAAATGTTAAGAGTTAATGTTTATATGAACCATATTGTATAAACTATAATTTAAAGAGAGTTAAAATAGTTGTAATGTGAAGAAGTTATCACATTCATTTAATGTATATCCAAATCATTAAATCACATGTCATAATTCACAAGTTAATGTTTTTTTCACCAAGGATCATATTATATACTATATATGAACCACTACTATGGGATGATAGTGGTGTATTCTCAATCCTCTAGCTAGATATCCCTTACCATGAATCTCTATTCTCTTCATTTCTCACATAAAAGGTTCCAACATATAGTGATGGGAAGAGGGATCCTATACATTTTTCATATGATTCATGTTTTCCCATGGATACCTATATAAAGGGTATGCCTTTTAATTTTTATTAGTGATCTTAATCAAACCCATATTATGGTGATTAATGAGGTGATACTGATTCTCTTCAGCGTAAGGTATTCTTGTTTTATAGAAGTTCTTCGTTTATAGATTACATATTTTTAGTTTTAGGTAAATTTATATGATTGGATTATATATTTTTATGTGTTTCCACCAATATATTAATCATTAATAAATGAATTTATTTCCTTCACCTACCTCAACTTGTTTTTCTTTAGGTAACAGACCTTTATGGATTTTAATTTTATTGAAATGGTTACAACCTGTTGTGATTGGTATCCTATTATAGCACTCCTAAATTATTAATTAATTCCTATTGATCCATTTATCTTTCACCATTCACTTATCCTATATAGAGATTGAATCTTTTCCCTTTTTTCTATTCTTTCGGAGAGATTAATTGTCTTGGTGAGAAATATGTGCTTTAGTGGAATTCTTAAATGACGGGGAGATCACCATGGATATTTCATTTTATCAAGACCTAAATCATTTTACTATAAATTTAGTGGTTCAAGAATACCAAAGTATGTTTCTAATTTCCCTAAAAGACCCCTCCCTATAATTACTTATTCTTTCTTTGGACTTGAGTTATTTTCAGTGATTTGATCTAGTATTTTATTGACACTCAAATATAGTGAAGTTAGGATTCATGGAACACTCAAATTTCATATTGAGGATGGATTCATTGATTTTTTTATCATCTATGAGGTTCTTCAAGAAATTTAATGGAGTTTTTTTTTCATTTTCCATCAAGATAATGTCATGATTCTTATCTTGTTGGGTCATGGGGTGTTCCTTGGTTTTCAAAATTGAATCCAACATAAGAAAGTTAAACCTAATTTTTTATTTGATAAACCATATCTTTTATGGATTCATGGGGATATAAAGAATTATGGTGGTGATAATTATAAAACCCATGATAGGAGGTATTTTTTAGGGATCCCAAGTCAATAAATTACTTATTACCTAAGCATGAAATATAGTGTGCAACCTAGGATTGATATCATGAGGAGGTCACTCATAGAATATTGAGTTTCTATTATCATTATTTATAAACTAACTATTACAACACTAAATGATATACTAATATAATGGGGGTTTGTAAAATTAATATGATATATATATATATATAAAAGATAACAAGAAAAAAAGAATATAACAAGATATATAGATGTTATTAGAATAATATTGTTTATATCGAGAGTTTATAGTAATGAAATAATTGATATAAAAAATAAATCTTAATATTTTATTTAATGTAGTGACCAAGACCCATCACAATACAACCTCCTCATTTGAATTCTTATTACGCCACATAGATACCTCTATATATGGGGAAATAATCTTAAAAAATCCATCTTGGATATCTCTTCATTGGACAAAAATATTTAAGTGATTATCCACCATATGTATGACATAAATCGCGAAGGAAATAATGATTGATAAAAAGGAAAAAGAACACAATAATAGAGAAAATGGGGTGACCGCCATTAGTGCAGAAAACATTTTGTTATGGAAGTTATTTTTTATTTTTTTACATCGGATTTTGGCTGATGTTATTACAGGAGACGTTATAAATATTGTTTTTTACATCAGTTATTTTAAAACCGATGTAGAAACCTAAAATCTGAAGTGTTTTCACGTCGGTTCCTAAAAAACCGACGTGGAAAATGCTTCAGAGTTGTGATTTATTTTGTCAGTTTTTAAATAAAAAATGTGGTATATACTTTATTATGTTGGTTATTATATAACTGATGTAATAAACTATGCCTATGAAGAATTTATCATGTCGGATATTTTCATAACCGACGTGATAAACCAGCCTTCCAAGCATTTTTTCACGTCAGTTAAATAATAAACGACCTGAAAACAAATATACTACGTCGGTTATAAAATAACCAATGTAAAAAACTATTCCATTCTATTTATTATGTCAATTATTAAATAACCAACATAAAAACCCATTCCCATGCATTTGTTATGTTGGTTTTCAAATAACCAATGTTAAAACCCAATTACATGCATTTTTTTATGTTGGTTATAAAATAAATGATGTAAAAACCATTTTTTTAATAAAACCATTCAACCAAAACTATGCCCTTCCAAAGAAGACCTGAAACAGACAAAAAATAGACCAAAACTAGACTAAAACTAGACCAAAATTAAAACAAAACCCCCACCCCATTAGACAACCCACCCACACCCCTTAAAACTCCCCACCCCACTAGAAACTCCCCCAAACCCCTAGACACCCCTTGGACAACCCCAACCCTCCTGGACAGCCCCCACCCCTCTGGATAGCCATCCCACCCCCTTAGACACCCTCCCACCCCCATGGACACCCTGGACACCCCAAACCCATTGGACAACCCTCCCACACCCCTAGAAAACCCCACCCCCTAGACACCCCCATACCCCAGGACACCCCCTGGAGAGCCCCCAACCTCTTGGATAACCCCCACTCCCCTGGAAATCCCTCCCAACCTCTTGGAAACCCTCCCACCCCCAAGGACACCCTAGACACCCAGACCCCCTTGGACAACCCTCCAACACCCCAGAAACCCCCACCCCACTAGACACCCCCACACCCCTAGACACCCCCTGGATAGCCCCCACCCTCCTGGACATCCCCTAACCCTCTGGAAAGCCCTCCCACCCTCCTGGACACCCTCCCACCCCCATGGACACCCTGGACACCCCCACCCAACTGGACAACCCTCCCACACCCCTGGAAACCCCCACCCCCTAGACACCACCAAACCCCTAGACACCCCCTGAACAGCCCCCACCCTCCTGGACAACCCTCACTCCCCTGGACAACCCTCCCACCCTCCTGGACACCCTCCCACCCCCATGGACACCATGGAAACCCCAACCCACTAGACATCCCTCCCACACCCCTAGAAACCCCCACCCCACTGGACACCCCCACACCCCTGAACACCCCCTGGATAGCCCCTTCCCTCCTGGACAACACCCCACCCCCCTAGACAGCCCTCCCACCCCCTGGACACCCTCCCACCCCATGGACACCCTGGACACCCCCACCCCACTGAACAACCCTCTTACACCCCTAAAACCCCCCAACCCACTGGACACCCTCCACACCCCTGGACACCCCCTGGACATCCCCCACCTTCCTGGACATCCCCCACCCCTAGATAGCCCTCCCACCCTCCTGGACACCCTCCCACCCCCATAGAAACCATGGACACCCCCACCCCACTGGACAACCCTCCCACACCCCTGGAAACCCCCTCCCCCTAGACACCCCACACCCCTGGACACCCCCTGGACAACCCCCCACATTTCTGGACAACCCCCACTCCCCTGGACAGCCCTCCCACCCCTAGACACCATCCCACCCCCATGGAGACCTTGGACACCCCCACCTCACTAGAAATATATCCCAAATCCCTAGAAACCCCCACCCCACTGGACACCCCCACACCCCTGGATACCCCCTAGATATCCCCCAACCTCATAGACACCCTCCCACCCCATGGATACCCTGGACACCCCTATCCCAATGGGAAAACCCCCCACACCCCTAGAAACCCCCACCCCACTGGACACTCTCCACAACTGTAACGCCCCGACCCCAGTTACCCAGAGTCGGTGCATTAATTACATAACATTGGCATGATCACAAGAAAGATCAAATCTCGAAAGACCGATTGGTTTAGTAGCCTTGGAAACACTAGATATATTCATAAGTTTTACATTACATCATAAAATGAAAAACTACTACAACAACATAATGTTTCCACAATCCACACTATTAACCCCTCATAAAATCCCTGTAGGTCATTCATAACTTACTTCTTCACATCCTGGGAAAAATAAAACATAGAAAAGGGGTGAGCTCAAATGCCCAGTAAGGATAACAATATAGCAGAAACTTTCATAAATAAGAATAAACATTTAAGGCAATGTATAACTAAAACAAAAGCCTTTTAAATATGAAATTTCAACATGGTATGGCATAAATAAAATGAAATAATGCCATTTACTTATTCACATGGATATTCTACTAATCGAATAATCATATGCAAAAATCAATAACCACTTTCATAATGTTGGAATGCATAATGCCAGACTATCATAACCACATAGCCAAGGCCTCGTGCCAAGACTACAAATAAGATTTTGTCAAGGCCTTGTGCCAAGACACTAGTTTGTCTCATGAGACCTACCGATGCATCGAGGAGCTATAGCGGGCTCCACCCGTCACTTATTAAGTCCAATGTATTCCCATATGAAAAGGTTTAAACATAACATAAACATTCGTATTAAAACTAGCATACGAAATGTCAATAATTTCACCATAAACTATGAATGGTATAAAAATAGCACATCCACAGTCAAACATATCACAAAACCTTCAATACAATATAGAAGTTTTGTATCATAATAAATCAACTTCAAATAATCTTAAAATCCATCAAAGGATGTTTACATAGATGAAATCAAAATTCTTTTTAAAGAAGTATCTCCTTTTATTTTGAAATCATTTAAGGTCCATATAAAATAAAACATTTTATTTGAAAATATTCTTATAATCTTGTATGGAAAGCTTCGACGATTTTATAACGGTGGAAAATAACCGCACCCGCCGTATAAGTTAAAAAAAACATTCTTACCTCAATTCTGTCGAAAAGGTTAAAAAGGACCTTGTTTTGAAAACGACGGAAAGATTCCTTTATAAACCTCTTATAAAAAGTCAAACAAGGGTATAAATGACCTTAACCCATATTCTTGTAAATAGTAAAAATGTTTTGAAATACATTTCGAAGAAACATGGATGTGGATGATAAAGAGATCCCAGTAGATTATTACGTATAATACAACCTCGGATAATGAAGAGATTGTGAAATAACCCTTACCTTGTACTTTTCCTTGGTTGGGGTAGGTTAAACTCCTGTATAATAGTGAAATAATTGTTACTAAATTATACAAGAATCATATACATTAATATGATATCATATATGATCTTTTAATATTGATTTGATAATAATATCTTAGTATTATCACCGTTTCGGGTGTTAACTTACTCATTTTCTTTATATGTTTTGTTACATAAGTCATGTTTGTTGTATCTTATTCATATCCAGAATGATATCAAGTCCTTAAACATCATTTTTAAATCATTAAATGATAATTATACTTGAATGGATACGATGGAGAATGAATCTCATCGCGTTCGTGGAGACGGTAGTCCGTACGTACGCACGAACGCTATTTCCATTTAATTTTTATTTTAAAAGAATCGAATCCCAATGATAAATAGGTATATTACTATTCCAGTATAATATAATATTTTATATATGTTACTTAAGTTCATTAACACCATCCTTTATACGTTCCATGTGTGGTATGAACGAGTCATATCATTTTAAGGGGGCGGTAGTCCGCACTTCCTCAAATGAAATTATCGTATGTATATACAACATGAAACGAATAATGGTATGAAATAAAATGGAATTACAGAATCTTATATATAAAATATATATCATTAATATCATATTTAATTACAGTTCCATCATAATGGCCACCATGAGAGGCGGTAAGATGTATTTGAACAATCATCGTTTCGTGAGGCGTTAGTTTGCCATCCACAGAAACATTATGTTCATCATACATTAGATGGAGTTGTGTGTATGTGTAGTTTGAATCCTTCTTATAAAAACATCCTAGTATATTGAGGATACTGGTGTTGTTACAAAAGAAAGGAAATAAAAAGAGTTTGGGGGTTGAAGAAGCAAAATAAATGAAAATAATTTAAGAGAAATCGTTACCTTTAATTTAGGTAACTCACTTTGGTTGGAACCAAAGGACTTTTTGAAATGCTTTCTGCCTAAGGGGAAACTTAATGGAGGAGGAGAGGGATGTGGGGAGATTAGTTGGGCAGAGTTTGGACGATCCAAGTGGCTTGAGAGGTGTGAGGAATGAGTAGAAGTGGTCTCCTTTTATAAGGGAGAGGAGGGGCTCTTTAGGAAAGAGTGAAAGTATTACTTTATAATATAATTATATTCGGTTTATAATGGTCCAAAAATCATTGAGGTCGAAGATAAGATGACTAATATTCTAAATAACATCAACCAATAATAATTGGACAGGTTTTAGATAATATTTTAATCATTATAATATTATTTATTTCAATGATTTATTAATGAGGTAAACATTGCATCATTATTGTGTCATTAATAATTTAACTTATTTGATGTCTAAAAATTATAAATAAAATATCATCATGTAGGAAATCGTTTTAGATTTCTAATGAATATTTATAATCGAAAATCCAACATGTATAGCCCTATGTAAAAATTGTTCTTCTAAAAGATGTAAGCTTATGCCATTTTTATTTTTATTTTAACTTTATTAATATAATGTGTCCCTACCACATACAAGTGGCTCCAAGGGGTCCCCAAATTGACCCAAGGATGCCCATGGTCGGGTATGTGTCCACCAATAAGGTTAGGACATGTTTTAGGGTAATTTTGTATTATTATAATATTATTTTTTAACCCTTATTTACCGGATTTACCCTTTAACCATGGTAAATAAAATATTTACCGCAGTAATTATTCAAAATGTCTAAAAATAAGAGTTACCTATTTACACAATTTGAACATCCTGATTCCAAATATGGAATCCATTTTCCTAAATTCAAAACACAGAAGTGGCAGAAATTAATTTAAAATTAATTCCCGCTGTCAAAACAAAAAGCGTGTTTTTAAGAGATAATAACTATCAAAAGATTGACACTCGTTTATGTTCGGTTTAATTGTAAAATTATGTCCAATGACCAACATTATATTAAATGGTAAAAATATATTCTAAATATACTTTAAAACCACTCAAATTCATAATTTATCACTATTAATTATTTTGATTAAAAAAGTTGTTTTTAATTAAAACTTAGTAATTTTCACTATTCATCAAAATATGAAAGTTATCCGAAATGTACCAAAATTTCACCTTAGGCTAAATTCGATATTCCGAATCCAAAAATGAAGTCCATTTTCAAATATAAAATATATATAATTTCAAAAAGTAGGTATTACTATTCATAACGGCTAGTTTAATTAGTTATGGTGTGTTAGAACTCGGTGTTGCGTACAACACACGCTATCACATTATTCAAAGAGAAGCGTACCGTAGAAGCTTGGGGTGTTACATTCTCCCCTCCTTCAAATAATTGCGTCCTCGCAATTTCTAGGGTATTACTGCAAAAAAAGACTCGGGTGGTTCTTCATCATAAGTTCCTCGGGTTCCCACATTGCCTCTTCCATCTTATGGTTTCTCCACAAAACTTTTACCAGACGCGTCATCCGGTTTCTCAGCACTTGTTCTCTCGTATCAAGAATCTTGACGGGCTCTTTGCAATAAGACAGATCGGGTTCCAGTTCTAATTCCTCATAGGTGAGTACATGCGTCGGATCAGGCATGTATTTCCTCAATAGAGATACGTGGAACACATCGTGAACTTTGGAGAGACTTGGCGGCATTGCCAATCGGTAAGCTACAACCCCAATTCGTTCTAGAATTTCGAAAGGTCCGATGTACCTAGGACTCAATTTACCTTTCTTACCAAAACGTATGACTCCCTTCCACGGAGATACCTTCAGGAAAACATGATCACCGACTTGAAATTCCAAATCCTTCCTTCGATTATCGGCATATCTCTTCTGCCTACTTTGAGATGCTTTGATGTGATTTTGGATTACTTTCACCTTTTCCACCGTTTCCTCCACCAGTTCTGGGCCTACAAGTTTTCTTTCACCAACGTTATCCCAACAGGTTGGTGTACGACATCTCTTTCCGTATAACGCTTCATATGGTGCCATCTGAATACTCTAATGGAAGCTATTGTTATAGGAAAATTCTACCAGAGGTAAATATTGATCCCACATACCCTGAAAGTCAAGTGAGCAAGATCTCAACATGTCTTCTAAGGTTTGAATAGTCCGTTCTGATTGTCCGTCTGTCTGAGGGTGGTAAGCAGTGCTCAAATGAAGTTCAGTATCCAGGGATTTCTGAAGACTTTTCCAGAATCTTGAAGTAAAACGGGGATCACGATCAGAAACAATCGATAGGGGTACTCCATGAAGTCTCACAACTTCATTAATATATAGTATTGCTAGACGTTCCAGGGGTAGATCTTCTCTTATAGCAAGAAAATGTGCTGTATTGGTAAGACGATCAACAATAACCCATATTGCATCGTTCCTTCTAGGAGTCTTTGGTAGCCCCATGACAAAGTCCATCGTAACATTGTCCCATTTCCACTCCGGTATGGGAAGAGGTTGCATGACTCCTCCAGGCTGTTGCCTTCCAGCTTTCACTTGTTGACAAACCATACATCTTGACACAAAATCAGCAATCTCCCTCTTCATGTTGTCCCACCAAAAATGTTCCTTCAAATCTCTATACATTTTGGTGCTCCCAGGGTGTATAGAGAAATTGGAACTATGAGCATCATCCAGCAATTCCCTTTTTAGATCAGGTATATTGGGAACACAACGTCTCTTCCCGAATTTCAAAATTCCATCTTCATACACAAAGTCTCTCAATCTCCCATCATTCACAGCTTTAATCTTCTTTTGGAATTCTTCATCATCGGTCTGAGAACTCTTAATCCTTTATAGTAAAGATGGTTTGGCAACCATTTGAGAAAGCATTGATGTTTCACCTTCCCTGGTTATTCCCATGCCCATCTTTACTAGATCCATGAAAATTGGATCCCTTTCAATTCTCATATTGTTCAAAACTCCATGGTCTTTTCTACTCAAAGCATCTGCCACCTTGTTTTCCTTTCCTGGGTGGTAGTGTATCATACAATCATAATCCTTGAGTAATTCAAGCCATCTCCTTTGCCTCATGTTGAGTTCTTTTTGTGAGAAGATATACTTCAAACTCTTGTGATCAGTATAAATCTCACATTTTTCACCATAGAGGTAGTGCCTCCATATCTTCAAAGCAAAGATCACTGCTGCTAACTCGAGATCATGAGTAGGATAGTTTTGTTCATGAATTTTCAACTGTCGTGATGCATAGGCAATAACTCTATCATTCTGCATAAGGACACAGCCAAGTCCTTTCTTCGATGCATCACTATAAATAACGAACCCATCATTCCCCGATGGTAGAGTCAATATAGGAGCATTTACTAATCTTCTCTTCAATTCTTCGAAACATTCTTCACACTCTTTTGTCCAAACAAATTTAACCCCTTTACGTGTGAGCTTCGTTAATGGGTTAGCCAATCGGGCAAAATTCTGGACGAAACGTCGATAATAACCTGCCAAACCAATAAAACTACGTACCTCAGTTATACTCGTAGGTGCTGGCCATTCTTGGATTGCCTTGGTCTTAGAAGGATCAATAGAGATTCCATCTTTAGAGACAATATGGCCAAGAAAAGAAATCTCCAGAAGCCAGAATTCACACTTGCTAAACTTCCCATATAATTCATGCCTCCTCAGAGTCTTCAAGATAATGCGCAAGTGATTTTCATGATCTTCATAGGTTTTGGAGTATACCAAGATATCATCAATAAATACCACCACAAATTCATTGAGATACTCCTTGAAAACTCTATTCATTAGATCCATGAATACAGAGGGTGCATTAGTCAATCCAAACGGCATTACAGTAAACTCGTAATGCCCGTACCTGGTTCGAAATGCTGTTTTCGGAATGTCTTCCTTCTTCACACACAACTGATGGTATCCAGATCGAAGGTCAATCTTTGAAAAGTATTGAGCTCCATGCAGTTGGTCAAATAAATCATCAATACGAGGTAGGGGATACTTGTTCTTTATCGTTATAGCATTGATCTCCCTGTAGTTGATACATAACCTCATAGATCCATCTTTCTTTTTAACAAAAAGAACAGGGGCTCCCCATGGAGAAACACTAGGGCGAATAAATCCCTTATTACTCAATTCCTCTAGTTGTTTCTTTAGTTAGACTAACTCTACAGTGGCCATTCTATAAGGGGTCTTCGATATAGGCCTTGATCCAGGAATCAAATCAATAGAAAACTCAACTTCTCGTTCTGGAGGATGTCCAGGTAAATCTTCCGGAAATACATCTACAAATTCTTTCACAACAGGTACATCCTCTATTTGAACATTCCTTTCCTCACCGACAGTTATTTCATTCTCTTCCTCCCCAATAATTGAATTAAGTTGAGCTACTGGGGGTGGATCTAAATAAGAATTAGGTGGTGACGATTCTGCTCTAAAAATAAGGTGCTCCTTATCATTATCATCTAGAATTGTAACCTCTTTCTTCTTACAATAAATCTTCTCATCATAGTCCGAAAGCCATTCCATACCGAGGATTATATCAAACTCAATCATAGGTATGACGATGAAATCAGCAGATAAAGAAAATTTATGTGCTCTAATGGGGACTGATTCACAAAACTTTGTTGCAACGATACTTCCCTTAGGAGTTTTAACTGACAACTCCCTTATTAAATCAAATTGGAAATATCTAATTTTCTTAGCAAACTGGGAAGATATGAAACAATGCGATGATCCAGAATCAAATAATGCATTTGCTAAACTTGAGGAAACCATTAAATTACCTGCCACCACGTCTTTCGGAGCTTCTACCTCAGCAGTAGTGATAGCATAAGCCTGGCCTTGACCCCTTGGCCTTTTCTGAGGTAAGTTCTCCTGACGCTTAGGACATGCATTTGCATAATGCCCCATCTCCCTGCAATTTTAGCACTGAACGTTGGTAGCTTCCTTCTTCCCTTTGCAATCATGAGCTTGGTGGCCTTTTTCACCACACTTGTAACAGACTCCCATTCCCTTCAAGCAAGTACCATGATGTTTCTTCCCGCATTTACCACAAGATGGATATTCAAACTTTCCCTTCATCCCCTTATTTCCATTCCCAGATTGATCAGCAGGTCTATTCTTCTCTTGCTTTGCTTTAAAGTCATAAGACTTAGAGAATTCCTTTTCGGTCTTGATAGCACATGAGAGAATGTCTTCGTACGATGAAAAGGATTGTGAGACTAACGCTCGACGGAGAAATGGTTTTAACCCATCAAAGAAACAATCAATCTTACTTCTTGGGTTATGAATATAATCACCAGCGTACCTCGCTAACCTTGTAAAGTTAGCCTCATACTTTGTGACATTCTCATCCTCCTTTTGTCTCAGACTCAGAAATTGCCTTTCCATATCTGATCGATGGTCGCGAGGGAAGTATTTTTCTAAAAACAGATCTTTGAACTCCCTCCATTCCATATTTGATACTTCATCATCTTCCTTCGTATTTTGAATCAATGACCACCATTGATCAGCATCTCCAGTGAGGCGGTAAACTGCCATGATAACTTTTTCCCTTTCACTGCTCCCCAAAGCCTGAAATATTTTCTCTAGGGAAAATATCCATTGCTCAGCTACTAAGGGATTTGTATTCCCATTGAACGTTGGTGGTTGTTGCCTCATGAATCGATCTAACATTGATCCTCCACGCTGCGGATCAGGGTGCTCCATACGGGTAAGGTTATTATTCATAACCTGAGTAAGTTGTCCCAGTATGGTGATTAGCTGATCGGCACCAGTTGCATCACCAGCCCCACTATAATTATCTTGAGCAGGAGGGCAATCCCTACATGGAGTGTGTGCATTGATACGGTTTCCATTTCTTCCACTAGGCGCCATTTCTAAACAATGGCATAAACTAGATCGGTTTATGAATCAAAATACATAATCCCATACTTATAAAACACTTAACATAAATTGAACTATTTATGGATATAATCCATAATCATAAGAATGTTTTCTTTGAGGAAGTATATACTCATAATCCCTTCAAAATGATTTGTAAAGAAAATGAGAGTTATCCTAAGCATATCCCCCGGGAGTGTCGTAACCAAGAGTGCAGCAAGGCCCGTTGTCGTGCACCAGTTCCCGTTCGAGTCTAGCTCAAAGCGGTGTTTTCGGGTTTTACCCCTAGGTACATCTGTGCCAGAGCCGCCTCTACCTGCTCGTATCCAGACAGGGATGTATTGCTTGGAAAACTCACAAAATCTCTACAATACCAAAATTCTAGGAAGTTCTTCTATACTAATCCTCAAAGTTCATCTTAGGTCTACGTGCTCTAATCAGAGTTTATCTAAATCTAGCTTCCAAGGTTTGTACTAAACTTCCTCTGATAACAACTGTAATGCCCCGACCCCAGTTACCCAGAGTCGGTGCATTAATTACATAACATTGGCATGATCACAAGAAAGATCAAATCTCGAAAGACCGATTGGTTTAGTAGCCTTGGAAACACTAGATATATTCATAAGTTTTACATTACATCATAAAATGAAAAACTACTACAACAACATAATGTTTCCACAATCCACACTATTAACCCCTCATAAAATCCCTGTAGGTCATTCATAACTTAGTTCTTCACATCCTGGGAAAAATAAAACATAGAAAAGGGGTGAGCTCAAATGCCCAGTAAGGATAACAATATAGCGGAAACTTTCATAAATAAGAATAATCATTTAAGGCAATGTATAACTAAAACAAAAGCCTTTTAAATATGAACTTTAAACATGGTATGGCATAAATAAAATGAAATAATTCCATTTACTTATTCACATGGATATTCTACTAATCGAATAATCATATGCAAAAATCAATAACCACTTTCATAATGTTGGAATGCATAATGCCAGACTATCATAACCACATATCCAAGGCCTCGTGCCAAGACTACAAATAAGATTTTGTCAAGGCCTTGTGCCAAGACACTAGTTTGTCTCATGAGACCTACCGATGCATCGAGGAGCTATAGCGGGCTCCACCCGTCACTTATTAAGTCCAATGCATTCCCATATGAAAAGGTTTAAACATAACATAAACATTCGTATTAAAACTAGCATACGAAATGTCAATAATTTCACCATAAACTATGAATGGTATAAAAATAGCACATCCACAGTCAAACATATCACAAAACCTTCAATACAATATAGAAGTTTTGTATCATAATAAATCAACTTCAAATAATCTTAAAATCCATCAAAGGATGTTGACATAGATGAAATCAAAATTCTTTTTAAAGAAGTATCTCCTTTTATTTTGAAATAATTTAAGGTCCATATAAAATAAAACATTTTCTTTGAAAATATTCTTATAATCTTGTATGGAAAGCTTCGACGATTTTATAACGGCGGAAAATAACTGCACCCGCCGTATAAGTTAAAAAAACATTCTTACCTCAATTCTGTCGAAAAGGTTAAAAAGGACCTTGTTTTGAAAACGACGAAAAGATTCCTTTATAAACCTCTTATAAAAAGTCAAAAAAGGGTATAAATGACTTTAACCCATATTCTTGTAAATAGTAAAAATGTTTTGAAATACATTTCGAAGAAACATGGATGTGGATGATAAAGAGATCCCAGTAGATTATTACGTATAATACAACCTCGGATTATGAAGAGATTGTGAAATAACCCTTACCTTGTACTTTTCCTTGGTTGGGGTAGGTTAACCTCCTGTATAATAGTGAAATAATTGTTACTAAATTATACAAGAATCATATACATTAATATGATATCATATATGATCTTTTAATATTGATTTGATAATAATATCTTAGTATTATCGCCGTTTCGGGTGTTAACTTACTCATTTTCTTTATATGTTTTGTTACATAAGTCATGTTTGTTGTATCTTATTCATATCCAGAATGATATAAAGTCCTTAAACATCATTTTTAAATCATTAAATGATAATTATACTTGAATGGATACGATGTAGAATGAATCTCATCGCGTTCGTGGAGACGGTAGTCCGTACGTACGCACGAACGCTATTTCCATTTAATTTTTATTTTAAAAGAATCGAATCCAAATGATACATAGGTATATTACTATTCCAGTATAATATAATATTTTATATATGTTACTTAAGTTCATTAACACCATCCTTTATACGTTCCATGTGTGGTATGAACGAGTCATATCATTTTAAGGGGGCGGTAGTCCGCACTTCCTCAAATGAAATTATCGTATGTATATACAACATGAAAAGAATAATGGTATGAAATAAAATGGAATTACAGAAGCTTATATATAAAATATATATCATTAATATCATATTTAATTACAGTGCCATCATAATGGCCACCATGAGAGGCGGTAAGATGTATTTGAACAATCATCGTTTCGTGAGGCGTTAGTTTGCCATCCACAGAAACATTATGTTCATCATCCATTAGATGGAGTTGTGTGTATGTGTAGTTTGAATCTTTCTTATAACAACATCCTAGTATATTGAGGATACTGTTGTTGTTACAAAAGAAAGGAAATAAAAAGAGTTTGGGGGTTGAAGAAGCAAAATAAATGAAAATAATTTAAGAGAAATCGTTACCTTTAATTTAGGTAACTCACTTTGGTTGGAACCAAAGGACTTGTTGAAATGCTTTCTGCCTAAGGGGAAACTTCATGGAGGAGGAGAGGGATGTGGGGAGCTTAGTTGGGCAGAGTTTGGACGAGCCAAGTGGCTTGAGAGGTGTGAGGAATGAGTAGAAGTGGTCTCCTTTTATAAGGGAGAGGAGGGGCTCTTTAGGAAAGAGTGAAAGTATTACTTTATAATATAATTATATTCGGTTTATAATGGTCCAAAAATCATTGAGGTAGAATATAAGATGACTAATATTCTAAATAACATCAACCAATAAGAAATGGACAGGTTTTAGATAATATTTTAATCATTATAATATTATTTATTTCAATGATTTATTAATGAGGTAAACATTGCATCATTATTGTGTCATTAATAATTTAACTTATTTGATGTCTAAAAATTATAAATAAAATATCATCATGTAGGAAATCTTTTTAGCTTTCTAATGAATATTTATAATCGAAAATCCAACATGTATAACCCTATGTAAAAATTGTTCTTCTAAAAGATGTAAGCTTATGCCATTTTTATTTTTATTTTAACTTTATTAATATAATGTGTCCCTACCACATACAAGTGGCTCCAAGGGGTCCCCAAATTGACCCAAGGATGCCCATGGTCGGGTATGTGTCCACCAATATGGTTAGGACACGTTTTAGGGTAATTTTTTATTATTATAATATTATTTTTTAACCCTTATTTACCGGATTTACCCTTTAACCATGGTAAATAAAATATTTACCGCAGTAATTATTCAAAATGTCTAAAAATAAGAGTTAACTATTTACACAATTTGAACATCCTGATTCCAAATATGGAATCCATTTTCCTAAATTCAAAACACAGAAGTGGCAGAAATTAATTTAAAATTAATTCCCGCTGTCAAAAGAAAAAGCGTGTTTTTAAGAGATAATAACTATCAAAAGATTGACACTCGTTTATGTTCGGTTTAATTGTAAAATTATGTCCAATGACCAACATTATATTAAATGGTAAAAATATATTCTAAATATACTTTAAAACCACTCAAATTAGTAATTTATCACTATTAATTATTTTGATTAAAAAAGTTGTTTTTAATTAAAACTTAGTAATTTTCACTATTCATCAAAATATGAAAGTTATCCGAAATGTACCAAAATTTCACCTTAGGATAAATTCGATATTCCGAATCCAAAAATGAAGTCCATTTTCAAATATAAAATATATATAATTTCAAAAAGTAGGTATTACTATTCATAACGGCTAGTTTTATTAGTTATGGTGTGTTAGAACTCAGTGTTGCGTACAACACACGCTATCACATTATTCAAAGAGAAGCGTACCGTAGAAGATTGGGGTGTTACAACAACCCTGGAAAACCCCCTGGATATCCCCCCACCCTTATGGATAGCCCCACCCTTTGGACATCCCTCCCACCCTCCTGGACACCCTCCCACCCCCATGGACACCCTGGACACTCCCACACAACTGGACATCCCTCCCACACCCCATGGAACTCCCCACCCCACTAGACACCCCCACACCCCTGGACACCCCCTGAACAGCCCCCCTCCTGGACAACTCCCACCCCCTGGACAACCCTCACACCCTCATAGACACCCTCCCAACCCCATGGACAACCTGGACACCCCCACCCCACTAGACAACCCTCCCACACCCCTGGAAACCCCCATCCCACTGGACACCTCCACACCCCTGGATACCCCCTGGATAGCCCCCACCCTCTTGGATATACCCCACTCCCCTGGACAGCCCTCCCACCCTCCTGGACACTCTCTCACCTCCATAGACACCCTGGACACCCCACCCCACTGGACATCCCTCCTATACCCCTTAGAACCCCCCGACCCCACCAGACACTTCCCACACCCCTGGATACCCCCTAGATATCCCCCACCCTCCTGGACAGCCCCCACTCCCCTGGATAGCCCTTACACCATCCTAGACACCCTCCCACCCCCATGGACACCCTAGACACCCCACCCCACTGGACACCCCTCCCACACCCCTAGAACCCTCCCACCCCACTAGACACCCCCCACACCCCTGGACACCCATGTATATCCCCCCACCCTCCTAGACACCCCCACCCCCTGGACAACTCTCCCACCCTCATGGACACCCTCCAACCCCATGGACATCCTGGACACCCCCACCCCATTAGACAACCCTCCCACACCCCTAGAAACCCCCACCCCACTGAACACCCCCCACAAACCTAGAAACCCCCAAGACCCAAATCCATACCAGAAAAACCATCAGAAATAGAACAAAACAAGAAGCGTAGAAAAATTAAACATTCAAATATATAACATTCAAAACTTACAATGTCAACTAAAAAATACCTAAATCTAACCTAAACAACCACCAAATACAAAATTATAATGATAATATTCAAAATTACATTTTACACTACAAACAAACTAAAATCCAATCAAACTTGTAAAATAATTTGACCATTCCACTTATAAGTTTTTGACCTCTTGAGCACTATAGGGGCATTAGAATAGATCACCATTCCAATAGTGTTTTTCCTTTTCTCAATCATCTTCTATTTTCTTTTCTAGAAATGGTTCAAGGTATCCATGAACTTTTTGTTGGGTTACAATAGACTACTAGATGGAGGATATAATATCATGGTTTTGACTAATTTGTTGATAACACTACTGGAAACCAAAATCGTGGGTATAGGGGTGCCATATACCCACGATTTTCTTAAACCGTGGCACGACGGGAAAAACCGATTATTGCGATGGGCTATTTGCGACATGATTTATTCCCGTCGCAAAAACTCCGACGAAAAGCGTATTTGCGACGGGAATATATTCCTGTCGCAAGTTTTCAGTTATTTACGATGGAAATACAGGACCCGTCGTAATAGATATGGCGCGGTTTGCGCGCCAAAACTCAGGAAGCCTATTTGCAACGGTCACCTTCTACCCGCCGTAACTACCCAATGGTGGTAAATACTATTTGCGACGGGTAAATTGTCTCGTCACAAAAAAATATTCAGCAGGTGTTATTTGCGACGGGTCCCGTCGCCAATACTGGCGGTGGTAAATAGGATTTTGCGATGGGAAAATCCGCCCGTCGCTAATAGTATGTCGGCAGGGAGCTATTTGCGACGGGCCCGTCGCAAAAACCCTTTTAACCACCACCCTTAATTAATGTGGGCGAAGGTATTTGCGACGGGGCCCGTCGCCAATACCGGCTGCGGTAAATAGGAATTTGTGATGGGGATATCCGCCCGTCGCTAATAGTATGTCGGCAGATATCTATTTGCGACGGGACCGTCGCAAAAACCCTTTTAACCGCCACCCATAATTAATGCGGGTAAAGGTATTTGTGATGGTATCCCATCACAAATAAGACCGTCATAAATAATCTAACCTATATATATACCCCCACCCTTTTTTTCCAAATCATTCAGATCTCTCTTCCTCTCTCTCTTTAACTTCCAGTTCTAAGTAGAAAATTTCTTTTGTTTTAGTTTTTTCTTATGAGAAGAGGAGAGAATGAGTTAGAAGGTGCAAATTGCTTCAAAATATCGAAGGTATTTATATTTTTTTTATTTTTTAAATTATTTTTAATTGTTAATTTTATTTTTAATTGTTAATTTTAATTTTTTTAATAGAATGTTTAGTAGCTATATAGTATAATTAGATTAAGTGGTTGTACCAAATAATCCTTGTCTGGATACGAACAAGTAGAGGTGGCTCTGACACAGATGTACTTAGGAGTGAAAACTCTGACAAGGTGTTTCGAGCTTGACTCAGGGTAACCTAGTACATGACAACGGGCCTTACTGCACTCTTGGTTCGACACTCCAGGAGGATGTTTTGGTAATAATTAGAAATAAATATATTTAATTAGAAATAATTATAAATAGTTATATTTAATTAGAAATAATTATATAATTATCAAATAATTAAGAAATAATTAGATTTAATTAGATTTAATTAAAATAATTATCAAATAATTAGGAAATAATTAGATTTAATTGATTAGAAATAATTAGAATAATTAAAATAATTAGGAAACAATTAAAATAATTAGGAAACAATTAAAATAATTAGGAAACAATTAAAATAATTAGGAAATAATTAAAAATAATTAGGAAACAATTAAAAATAATTAGTAAACAATTAAAAATAATTAGGAAAAAATTAAAAATAATTAAGAAACAATTAAAAATAATTAGGAAATAATTAAAAATAAAAAATAAAAAATAATTAGGAAAAAATTAAAAATAAACAATTAAAAATAATTATAAAACAATTAAATATAATTAGGAACAATTAAAAATAAACAATTAAAAATAATTAGGAAAAAATTAAAAATAATTAGAAAAAAATTAAAAATAATTAGAAAAAAATTAAAAATAATTAGGAAACAATTAAAAATAATTAGGAAATAGTTAAAAATAATTAGGAAACAATTAAAAATAATTAGGAAACAATTAAATAATAATTAGGAAATAATTAAAAAAAATTAGGAAACAATTAAAAACAATTAGGAAACAATTAAAAACAATTAGGAAACAATTAAAAACAATTAGGAAACAATTAAAAACAATTAGGAAACAATTAAAAACAATTAGGAAACAATTAAAAAGAATTAGGGAATAATTAAAAAGAATTAGGAAACAATTAAAAACAATTAGGAAACAATTAAAAACAATTAGGAAACAATTAAAAAGAATTAGGAAACAATTAAAAAGAATTAGGAAACAACTAAAAACAATTAGGAAACAACTAAAAACAATTAGGAAACAACTAAAAAAAATTAGGAAACAACTAAAAACAATTAGGAAACAACTAAAAACAATTAGAAAATAACTAAAAAAATTAGGAAGCAACTAAAAACAATTAGGAAGCAACTAAAAACAATTAGGAAACAACTAAAAACACTTAGGAAACAACTAAAAACAATTAGGAAACAACTAAAAACAATTAGGAAACAACTAAAAACAACTAGGAAACAACTAAAAACAATTAGGAAACAACTAAAAACAATTAACAAACAACTAAAAACAATTAGGAAACAAATAGAAACAATTAGGAAACAACTAAAAAAAATTAGTAAACAACTAAAAACAATTAGGAAACAACTAAAAACAATTAGGAAACAACTAAAAACAATTAGGAAACAACTAAAAACAATTAGGAAAATTAGCAAGCATGATTGACCGCTCATTTACCTCAATTTTCTTTTCATTTAGAAAACAACTAAAAACAGTTAGGAAAATTAGAAAGTGTGATTGACCGCTCATCTACCTCAATTTTCTTTTCATTTGTGTGTTGAGGCTTAATAGGAAACTTCTGCCTCCACATGTAATATTTTCTTTTACTGTCAAAATTATCAACCTCCTCTCCAGCATAGAGGTGAGGAGGTTTATAATTTTGACAGTAAAAGAAAATATTACATGTAGAGGTAGAAGTTTCCTGTCAACCTCAACACACAAATGAAAAGAAAATTGAGGTAGATGAGCAGTCAATCACGTTTGTTTTTCTATTCAATTATTGATTAACCACCAGACCTATATGCATATCTTCGCATTAATAATTAGTAACATAATTAGTAATATAATTAGTAACATAAATAGTAACATAATATAAAATATTATATTACTCTAATATTAATAATTAAATAATACTAATAATATAACTATTTTATTATTATATGTTTAATATTTATAAAAAAATATTAATATTATTAAAATTATAAAAAATTTATAAAATATTACAATTATCAATATTTTCAACAAGTTTTGCTCTATTCTTAACATGTTCAAATCTTAAAGGGTCACCAATTTTCAGGTCATGCCCAATAAAAAGTTTGCGTCAACCGTGTCCAATGTAAACTCTATAATTGTTCTTGCATGGTTGATCACCTTGCAAGTAACATTGTAATAGGACAACCCAAGTCATGTATTTCTCATCTATAAGAATCATATCACATGGATTTTTACATAGACCATTCTTTCTTGAAAAATTAAGGGAAAGATACTGAAGTTCTCTTAATTTTTCAAGGAAGAATGATCTATGTAAAGGGTCATGCGAAATGATTCTTAAAGACGAGAATGACATTACTTGTGTCATCATATTGCAACACTACCTGAGAGGTGATTAACCATGTAAGGACAATTATAGAGTTTACATTGGACATGGGTGACGCAAACTTTTTATTGGGCATGACCTGAAAATTGACGACCCTTTAATATTTGAACATGTTAAGAATAGAGAAAAATCTATTGGAAATATTGAGATTTGTAATAATTAGTAATAATTAGTAATAATTAGTAATAATTAATCAAAAATCAAATAAATTAGAGTACATGGTTATAAATTGGCACAATTTCCAGCGGATTGGCGACTACCTTTTGTTCAACGTCTCATATCTATGCTACTTTCTCCCACTGAAATCAGTATGAAAAATTTTCTCTAATGTATGTAAGATCAAGTTTTTCATACTGATTTTAGTCGGGATAAAGTTAAAAAGAGATGAGCCGTTAGACAAAAGAGGCTCTTTTCCCTGACGACTCATCTTCTTGCAAGAAGATGAGTCCTCAGGCAAAAGAGCTGCCTCCAATCCACTGGAAACAAATAAGAATAATTAGTAATATAATCTCTACACCGATGATTACAAAATTTTATTTCATTATTCAAGCATATTTCATTTTTCCAAGTATTTCTAAGTATTGTTAAATTAATAATAATTAGTGGGGATTATTACAAACTAACTGTGTCACCTATAATTATTGGTAATTACTAAGAAATAACTGTAATTATGTATCTTCACTTTTTAGGATATTGTTTTTCTTATATAAAATTATTTAACAACAGTAATGGTTTTAAATTTTGTAGAAACATATATATGAATATGGAACAAGGAAATCAACATCAATCATTATTAGATGACCGCGCTTGGATAAATCAGCACAGAAATCCAAACGGTTCTATTTTAAATCCTGTATATGTTGATGGTGTTAAAGATTTCTTATCATTTGCATCATCAAACCTGGAATTTGTTTCAGAAGGGACAATTAAGTGTCCTTGTAAAAAATGTGCTCTGAGAATGTTTGAGACATTTGACATCGTTGGGCAACATCTCTTGTGTTATGATTTTCAATCAGATTATATTTTTTGGTATCAACATGGTGAACACAGTTACAGAGAAGATACTAATAATTTTATTCCGGATCCATCACGGTTTCATAATTTAGTACATGATGTTGCAGGGTCATCCGTTCAACAAACTGAAATCGAGGATGATGTTGATTTACCTCCCGAGTTGGCACCATCTGAATTTGATGAGTTGTTCAGGTCTGTAGAGGATGCATTATATCCTGGTTGAAAGATAAGAAAATTAGAATCAGTTTCAAAATTTATGGATATTAAATCAAATAATGGAATATCAAATAACTGTTTTGATCAGATATTTTCTTTGGTTAAAGAACTGTTACCTGAAGGAAATGTGCTGCCTACTAATTATTATGAGAGCAAGAGACTGGTTCATAATCTGGGCCTTAGTTATCAGAATATCCATGCATGTTTAAATGATTTCATCTTATATTCTGGTGAAAATGAGTCCTTGTATAGTTGTTCCACATGTGGACAATCGAGGTATAAAGAAGCTCAAACAGGGAAGTCTGGATTGATTCCTGTAAAACAGTTGAGATATTTCCCGCTTACACCCAGGTTGCAGTGTTTATTTATGTCTCAGAACACAACGACAATGATGTCATGGAACAAAACCAATATTTCAAATAGTAAAATCTTGATTCATCCATCTGATGGTGATTCATGGAAACATTTTGATCAAGTGCATCCGTATTTTTCTTTAGAATCCCGGAACGTGCGATTGGGTCTTTCTACTGACGGTTTTTCTCCATTTGGATCTTTTGGTAGTCAGTATTCCTGTTGGCCTATCTTTATAACTCTGTAAAATTCACCTCCATGGATGTTGATGAAAGAGACTTATATATTTTTGACATTATTAATCCCAGGACATCCGAAAAAGAATATTGATGTTTATTTGAAACCATTGATTGATAAGTTAAATTTATTGTGGAGTCGTGGTGTTGGTACATATGATGCTGCTGTGAAACAGAATTTTATAATGAAAGCTTCTTTGATGTGGAAAATTAGTGACTTCCCGGCATATGGCATGTTATCTGTCTGGAGTACACATGGTCGAAAATCATTTCCTTACTGTATGGGAGACAACAAAGCATTTATGCTCGTGAATGGAAAAAAACCTTTCTATTTTGACTGTCATCACAGATTTCTTCCAATTGATCATCCTTTTAGGAGGAATAAATCTCATTTCATAAAAGGAAGAATTGAAAGAGATGAACCTCCAAAAATGATCTCAGGTACAGAGTTACAATCAATTGTATTTTTATTACCTTCCATCACTTTTGGACCGACAATAAACCAACAAAAAATTCATGGCTTTGGGAAAGAACACAATTGGACAAAACATATCATTTTTTGGAATATGACATATTGGTCTGATTTGTTGGTCCGACACATATTGAATGTCATGCATATTGAGAAGAACTATTTTGATAATTTATTTTATATAGTTTTGGATACACTGGGTAAAACCAAAGATAATGTAAAGGCACGATTAGATCTTTCCAAAATTTGTAGGCAACCAGAACTTGAATTGTTTGAAAATGTCAGATCACAGAGATTAATGAAGCCAAAAGAAGATTATACACTGACCAAAGAGAGTCGCTTATTATTTTGTCAGTGGATTGTAGATTTGATACTTCCAGATGGCTATGCTTCTAACTTGGGAAGATGTGTTAAAAATGGTCATATTACCGGATTAAAAAGTCATGATTTTCATGTTATAATGGAAAGAATTATGCCTATTAGATTAAGAGTTTTTTTTAATTATAAGATTTGGGATTCGATAACAGATATATAATATTTTTTCCAAGACATGTGTGCAGCGACAAAAGACTACGATACACTAAGAAAACTGGAAGAAGCTGTTGTAATTATATGCAAACTGGAAAAAATCTTTCCGCCGAATTTCTTTGAATCAATGGAACATTTGATATTAAATTTGCCACATGAAGAAAAATGTGGAGGTCTGGTTTAGTTTCGATGGATATACCCATTTGAGAGATTTATGTAGAAATTGAAGAAAAAAGTACGTAACAAAGCATCAATTGAAGGCTCAATTGATAAAGCTTATCTACAAGAGGAAATTGCTTTATTCTGCTCTCATTATTTTGAATCTGAATATCCCTCAAAATTTAACCACATAGGCCAGAATTAGGGGAATGTTGATGATGATATGAACAATCAATTATCAGTTTTCAATCAGCCCAAACTTGGCTTTGGTGGAGTTCATGATAGATGGCTTTCAGATGATGAACATCATAGAGCTCATACATATGTTCTACTAAACTGTGAAGAAATTTCACCAATTGTACAGTGAGTGATCCTATCCCTTATTCTATATATTCTGTTACAGTAAATTAATCATATTGTGTTTGTAGGTTATATGATGATCATATCAAGAAACAATTTCCACAAATTACAGCAGCTGGCTTAAAATAATGTCATAAATTTTTTTTCCTAATGGTTTAAAAAACTGGTAACGTACATTATTTTTTGGTTTTACATATAAAATCAATTTATCACTTTAAATAGTGATAAATTTTTTACAAATTTTCAGGTATCTATACATGCTGATAAGATTGATAGTCGATTGCGTATATTGAGTAGCCCACCATCCAAAATGGTTAAATATTATAATGCATATGTGGTGAATAGTTATCGCTTTCATACACGTGCATATGGGGAAGCAAAGAAAACAATGAATAGTGGTGTTTGTTTGAAGGGATCACATCATAGAGATATTGAAGTTGACTTTTACGACATTCTTGAAGAAATTATTGAACTGTGTTATTTGGGACAGAATTATGTAACAATGTTTAAATTTTGATGGCTGGATACTGAGAGAGGCTTTTGTATTCATCAGACTCATAGAATTGTTGATATTAAACATAAAATTCTTCTTGTAGAAAATGAACCATTTTTATTGGCTCATCAGGCACATCAAATTTATTATGCAAAATACTGTGCTACTACAAAAGAGTTGGATGATTGGTGGAGTATAATAAAAGTTAAATCTCTAGAAAATTAGTTTACTCAAACTGAATGTGGTTCCACTAAAGTGAAAGGAAATGAAATTTTTCAGGACACTCCTAAAAACACATCTTTTTCACAAAGAGACATGAATATCGAGGATGACACCCCACAGTTAAGGGTCGATGGTGACGATGTTGTCAATGATGTTACAACTGAATTTGAAATGACAAGAGATGATGAAAGTGAAACTAATATGGAAATTGATGATATTGATGAGGAAGATGAAGACATTAACATTGACAACTATGAAGATGATGATGAAGATGAACATTGACATAGTAAAATGCTGGTTAGAATCATAACAAATATATATCTATACATAATAGTTATTTTCAACTGTTTGCTAATAACAATCATTTCATGTTTCAGATGGACTCAGAAACGTATCGTCAGTTATTGGAGGCTGATCTACCTATGGATGATGAGGTTCTTGAGTCATCTGACCCTCAGGCTATTGGCACTACAGGTAGCACTCAGAGGGGGCGTGGCCTTGCCAGACTGATGATTCCAGATCCTATCCCTGAGCGACGTCCACCTCTTGGATTCGATGCGCACATGCGGTGGTATGGTAACCTGTGTATTTTAGTTATCTTTCATTATAATTTTTTTATATTCTAATTGTTTTATTATTTGTTATTTTTCCACAGTTTTACGCATATAGCTATTAGACAGGGGAGCGCTATCTTGCGCAATTATTTTTCTCAGTCCTGGCTCACATGGGATCAGATTCCCGCTGATGTGCAGGCCGCCATGTTTGATCATTGGCTGGTACATAATTAAATATTATTTATTTTGAAATTTAATTCATTAATAACTTTATATTAGGGTTTATGGTATCCCACCGATGAGAGCATGCGTGCCACTATCCACGCGACATGGGTGGTCTCTATGCGTGTCCGTTTCCGTCAGTTTTTACATAATTTGAGAAAGGTGGCTGTGAGGAAAGTCAGAGTGACAGAATTTGATGAGTCCTGTAGAGCCCACAGACCAGATTACATTTTATCTCATGTTTGGGATGGATTATCTATACACTGGTTGGGTGGTGGGTTTCAGTGGAGATCTGCATTGGGTCGACAGAATCGGGGGAGACAAGAGGTGACACATCGAGCCGGTAGTCATACATTCAGTGCACATAGAG
Source organism: Viscum album (assembly GCA_963277665.1). Lineage (NCBI taxonomy): Eukaryota > Viridiplantae > Streptophyta > Magnoliopsida > Santalales > Viscaceae > Viscum > Viscum album. The sequence goes on along the minus strand of OY728159.1, from coordinate 828,460,865 downwards.
AGTGTCTGGTAAGTACTTTTTTTAATATTTTATACAACTTTAAATATAAACTGTTTATTTTATATTCATATAGGAAGACGAGAAGCCTGGTATTACGACGTACAACGTTTATCGGAGGATTTACACTGATCCGGCTACTGGAGAGATTAGAGGTGACCACCAGTGTCAGATTGTGGTCAGTATTATTTTCTTTTCAGCTTGAAAATTAAATGCATATAATATTTTCATTATTTTAATTTCTAATTGAAACTTATGGAGTCATATGAGGCTGCGACCTCTCCGACACATGCTGAGAGTCAAGACGAGATGGGTGATCAGACTAGTGCCCACCATTTTGATGAGACGACATGGATGCATGCAACCTAGTATGGCTTCAAAAAGGGCTGAGTAGTTGGTATCAACTCTCATTTGACTCCTGCAGCTTATTATAGTACTGCTATGATGTTGGCGTCCGGCTCGAGAGGAGCTCGTGGAGAGGAATCATCTTCTACCTCACAGTATCAGGAGTAGTTGCGTGCTCAGAGTGAGCTTATAGAGGATTTGCGTTAGGGGAAGAAGCAGATGCGTCAGCAGCACGATGAGGAGATGCGTTGATGACCAGAGCAGATGCGTCAGCAGCAGGATGAGGAGAGGCGTCAATATGAGGAGAAACATCAAGAGTAGATGGAGTAAATGCATCGTCTGACTCATAGTTTAGGGATGGAGTTTCCTCCACCACCTCCTCTAGGTCCTCCAGATTATCCACCCCCCAGTGTTTTTTTACATGTAATAAACATTTGAGTTCATAGTTTATTGTAATATTAACTATTTAGCATTTCCCCTTTCATATTGGTACAAATATTGCATGATTTAATTTGTTTTTATTTTTTTAATATTTTATTTCTTATTAGTATTATTTTTAATGTCTGTTTATTTTAGTAATATTACTTTTAATATTTTATATTTATTGTTAATATTGAGAAGTTTATAATTTTATAATTTTATTAATATTAATAATATTAATATTATTTTTTCATAAATATGTATTTTTATTTTAATAATAATAATATTATATTAATTTTTTATATTATTAATATTAGTATTATTATTATATAATATTATATTATTTATATTTATATTATTATTATTTTTTGATATTAATATTTCATAATTATATTATAAATATTTTTTATTATTAATATTATAATATTATAATTTCTTTATATTATTAATATTAATATTATTATTATATACATAATTTAAGAATAATAATATTATATTAATTTTTTATATTATTAATATTAGTATAATTATATAATATTATATTATTTATATTCATATTATTATTATTTTATATTAATATTTCATAATTATATTTTATATATATTTTTATTTATATTATAATAATAGAATTTTCTTGTATTATTAATATTATTATTATTTTTATATAATATTATACGATTTGTATTAATTATTATTTTTTTATTTTTTTAGTATTTGCGACGGGAGTATTTGTGATGGGGTGTCCCGTCGTAAAATATTTTTTTTACTGTCCCATTTGTGACGGGAAGAATAACAATCGTAAAAATTATTTCTGCGACGGTCCGTCGCAAATACCTACGTCGCAAATATTTTTTAAATTTCCCATTTGCGACGGGTCAGAAACCCGTCGCAACTAATATATCTGCGACGGCCCGTCACAAATAGATTTTTTATATATAAACGAAAAAAAATTTGCGACGGGGGAAAAATACCGTCGCAAATACTATTTTTGCGACGGGACCGCTGCAAAAACAACTATTTGCGACGCCGTTTTCTGCAACGGGTGATTTGCGATAGAGCCTCGTCGCAAAAGGTATTTTGCGACGGGATCCCGTCACAAATCGCTCATCACAGATATTTCATTTTCCTGTAGTGTGGGTATATATACAGTGTGGGAACCTATACCCACGATTCTGGAAAACCATGGGTATTGGTCACCTATACCCACGGTTTTAGAAAAACCGTGGGTATAGAGTTATTTTCAAAGGCCTATACCCACAGTTTTGTAAAACCGTCGGTATAGGTATTTATTTGAAGGCCTATCACCACGGTTTTTGAAAAACTGTGGGGATAAATATTTTTTTGAAGGCCTATCCCCACGGTTTTTTAGAACCGTGGGGATAGCTCACCCACATTTTCGCGGCAAAAAAAAAAGACGCGGGAAAACAAAAACAATTTGGCGGGAAAATTTTTACCCATGGTTTCAACTAATATATTTAAGTTGATAGGAATTTATTATCTAATCAATTATATGGCTTGGTTGGTTAGGTGTTACACTGCTGTTACAACGGTTGTGGTATCCAATCCCGCTAGCTTCTATTTTTTAATACAGACACATGGATTAGTATATTATTACAGATATAGATTTCAATTTTCAAAGTTGAGTCAACTTAATTGGTTAGGCGCTGTAAGAATTCTGCGGTAGACGCGGGTTCGAAACCCACTGTTTTCTATTTTTCTCAATACGGTCAATGATATAATATATATTTAGGAATATAGATATATATTCATATAAATATGTTGGCTGAAGTGGTGAATTCTGTTGGAAGAAAATGTCAGGTCGTGGTTAGCACAGGTTCAAGTCCTAGAAGCTGCATATTTCAAATTTTTTTACGCACAGTTTTTAAACTGTGGGGAGAAGACTTTTGATAGTGTGAAGAATGCTTTGAAACCATGGAAAAAAATACCCACGGTTTGTCAAACCATGGGGATAGCTTAAGACCTCTATACCGACGCCACTCAGCCCCACAGTTCCCAAAACCGTGGGTATAGGCTATACCCACGGTTTTGGGGGCTATACCCACGGTTTTGAACCGTGGGTATAGGTAGTCTTTCCAGTAGTGTAAAGTCAGTTCTTTTCATTCTGATCAATGATATCACACAATTTTAAGATTTTTGGTAAGCTATATGTTTAGGAATTTGTGAGGTTATATGGTATTCCACTGCCTGCTGCTTAAGATAGGGATACTTGGTTTATATTAAGGTTCTAACAATTATCCAATAGGCAATTGAGACTTATGTCAGATAGAGTAGAGCTTATTTACATTTGGGATCTAGATAAATTGTGTTATTCAATTTCTATAGGATATGATTCATTCACCTTTCTTAGACATTGATGGATCATGGAATATCTATTTCTTACTTTTTTAATATTCATATAACAACATTAATCATTCTCCAATTAGAATTGATCCTTTTTAGGATTTGTATAGTGTCCCATGTAGGTCACATATTTGTTGGGTGGAGGTGGATGGTGCTTCTTTTGTGGGAAACTATTTGGTTCAGGATATTTTGAAAAGGATTTATGATGTACATTGTTTTTTGGTTACTACGCAGTGTTTTCATAAAACTTATATCGATCAATGACATCATAATTTTATATTTTCCATAGGTGAAAAAGTTTTATTGAAAATTTATCTTCATTTTTATCACTATAAAATTGAAAAATATGGAAAATTGGGATGGATATATGTGGGATTGTTTGAGATAATTAAGTATATTAGGAATGGTGCTGATCATTTGGAATTTTATTGCTCATTTGAAAGTAATTCATGATGTTTTCCACATATCACAGCTCAATAAATATCATCCTGACCGCTCTCACATTCTATTTTGGGGAGATATTGAATTAGATATAAATGTCTATATTTTGGAGAATCTAGTAGAGATAATAGAATATTTAGTGATAGTATTGCATTAGAACTATATTCTATTGGTCATATTGTTATGGAGGAATGTATCAGATTCTCATGAGACTTAATATCATGTCTTTTTCACTTAACCGAACTTAATTCTTCCACATGACATCACATGGATAAAAATACTTATGGTGGGGAGTTTTTAACATCCCATAACACTATTTTAGGTATTTACCTTATATTTTCTTGTTTAATACTAATTTGGTGGGTCTTGGTACTCCTTAGGATGGAGAATTTTTTTTGGAAATCACTTAATGTTCAGGGATAGTTTTTTTGTTTAAATTAGTGGTGTAAAGGTATAAATGTGTTAATGTCTTTTTGGGGTTCTTTTATATTTCATAGAATTATCGAGTTGTTTTTATGTATTTGTGTAAGAATCCTGAGTTTTCTCTTGTGTGTTAAGAAATTACAATTCGTCTAAGGGGGTCACATGACATGTAAAATTTAATGTTTTTTAGTAAAACTAAAGTGGGATTATTTTCTTAATTAAGTGTCATGGAAAACATGATGTGTAACATGGTTAAACATCATGTAACTATTAGGAGGTACACTTTTAGGGTTCTGTATGGGAAAAATTTCATTCATTCCACCCCCTAGACACCCCACCCCCTAGACACACCTACCCCCTTGGACAACTTAATCACCCCCTGGACACCACCCCCACCCCTGGACACCCCCACCCCTGGACACCACCCCTATTTCCTACTCCCTTGGACACCCCCTTGGATAACCCCCTCACCCCTGGACACCACCCCCACCCTCTAGACACCCCTACCCCCTTGGAAAGCCCCCTCACCCCCTAGAAACCACCCCCACCCCTACCCCATTGGACACCCCCTGGACACCCCCACACCCCTAGACACCCCCAACCCTTGGACAGCCCCCTCACCCCTGGACACCACCCCCACCCCCTAGACACCCCACCCCTTGGAAAACCCCATCACCCCCTAGACACCACCCCCACCCCTTGGACACCCTCTATAAACCACCACCCCCTTAGATAGCCCCCACCCCCTAGACAGCCCCTAACCCCTCTAGACAGCCCCACCCCCCTGAACACCCCACCCCCTAGACAGCCCCCTCACCCCCTGGACACCACCCTCCCCCTGGACACCCACCCCCTTGGAAATCCCCCTCACCCCCTGAAAATCACCCCCACACCTTAGAAACCCACTATACACTACCACCCCCTTGGACAACCCCCACCTCCTGGACAACCCTCCAACCCCTCTAGACAGCCCTCGCCCCCTGGACACCCCCACCCCTGAACACCCCATACCCCCTTGGACAACCCACTCACCCCCTGGACACCCCACCCCCTGGACAACCCCCTCAACCATTGACACCACCCCCACGCCTGGACACCCCTACCCCCTTGGAAAGCCCCCTCACCCCCCTAGACAACACCCCCACCCCTCTTGACAGCCCCCACCCCTTGGACAACCCCCACCCCTCTAGACAACCCCCAACCCCTGAACAACCCCCACCCCTCTGGACAGCCCCCACCCCTTGGACACCCCCACCCACCTGGACACCCCTACCCCTTGGACAAACCACTCACAAACTGAACACCACCCCCACCCCCTGGACACCCCTAACCCCTTGGATATCCCCCTCACCCCCTAGACACCACCCCCACCACTTAGACACCCCAACCCCCTTGGATAACCCCCGCACCCCCTAGACACCACCCCACCCCCTTTGACACCCCTAAACACCCCCACCCCCTGGAAAACCCCTACCCCCTGGACACCCCCACCCACTTGGACAACCCCCACCTCCTTGGACACCCCCTGTAGGTGCACACACACATGATAGAACACACAAAAATTTTAAACTTGCATGATATCACTTCCATGGTTTATTTTACCAGAAAAGAATATATCATGGTATAAATGAACACTATGAAACTTTCTATGATAGCAAGAACAAAGATAGAAAAATAACATCTCAAATTTTTTAGGGATCTTAAAAAATAAAAATGAAACTGAACTGTGTAAGGCTTACTTGTGTGTTTTGAGTCAACCTGATACATCTGGTGATAATAAAGATGATGAATGATGTTGGTAAAATGAGGCTGGAGGGAACAAATTTGAGAAATCCTTTCTAGGTTTTCTGTGTGAGAGAGACAAGTCGCAGGTCGCCTGATCTAAGAAAACAGAATGACTAAATACGAGGTGTGATAAATCATTTAAAAGATTTATCATGTCGATTATTTAATAACCAAAGTGATAAATTATTTTTTTATGTTTATAATGGTGATTATTTAATAACCGACTTAGAAAAGTATTTATAACGTCGGTTATTTTATAACTGACTTAATAAATGGTGATTTATCACATTAGTTCTTTTATAACAAATGTGATAAATTTCAAAGATTTACTTTATCAAGTCGGTTATAAAATAAGCCAAATGATAAAGTGCCCAAATTCAATATGTCACGTCGGTTATAAAATAACTAAAATTATATAGATAATCTTAGTTTTTATTATATCAGTTATAAAATAACCGATGTAAAAAATTGATTCTCATCGATTTATCAAATAATTTATACAATAACTGACATGATAAATCAATTTTTATTACTTTTCATGTTGGTTATATAGAACCTACGTGAAAAATGCTGACGTGTTAAATGTTTTTTCTACCAGTGTGTTTACCATAATTGATTTAAACACAATTGAAATTATTAGAATAGAATAAAGAAAAAACATTGAATCACAATAACTTAATAAAAATCACTCCCTCCCTCAAATAACAATGAGGTTAGTTATCTATTTTCTTAGAAATGAGAATCACATGGATGGAGAAAATACAAAAGATAAAAACAAGAGAGATATAAGAGTAAATACAAAGTGTTATATTAAAATTAAAACTATAGTTACAAAAAATAAAACACTAAAAATAGTCGCATCACCCTTCTAATTATAAAAGGATTAAATCATTTTATAGTGGAGGGGAGAGTGATTTGAATGGGTAAGGGAATACGAATAGTGAAATAAGAAAAGAGTGGAGTTTACCTTTTATTGAAAAGTAAATTATCCTCACACATTCAACACCTCACATGATTCCTTTTATTCTAAGTGGAGGTGATAATAATGGAAAATTTATGGATCTTCATGAACACACCATTTTATTCAACTTTCTCTAGGTAGAATTACTCATTAATGATCTTCGAATTCACCTCATGGTTAATAGAAACTTACTATTATCTTTTAATGTAGGTACATTGTTGATAGGTAGATATAGCAATGCTGATCTCACAAAGACCATGGCGTAGTGAAAACACTCAGTCCGTTTTCCCATTTCTAGTGACCATGGCCTAGACCATGCTGTGGTGGTCTTGGGTAGGAAATTTTGAACCAATAATTGGTGTGAATAACTTTATCTCTTCATGATGGGGCTCCCCTTATATTACCATGGTGAACAAATCATTTTTCATATGAAGAAAACTTTGGTGAAATTCATTATGAAATGGATGTGGTGAGAATCTATGGCTATTTTAGACCAGGACTTGGAATGTGTGAGACTTATCTAGGGAGAAATATCCTTCACTTATCCATGCATGTCATATCACTACTTTCCACCAAAACCATGGAGGATACTGTTTTAAACCCAGGTTTCCTCTTATGATCCATGGGAAACATCTCTACAGTGTAGCGATGCTCATTTTGACCTCACATTTCTCTTAAAATTTCTCAAGTTACAAAATAATAATACTTCATATATTTCATATTAATTCCATAATTTCATAAAAAATTAGTGAAAATCATAAGGATTTATCTTGAAAAAGGTATAAATTCAATTTTTTATGACTTTTAGATTAAAGATACACGACTTTGGATAGTTCTATATAACTTTGTATCAAAAAAGACGACTTCATTCAAAAAAAGTATATTTTCATGACTTCACAAAAATAACTTAATAAAGTTCAATTTGTTTTTTCAAATAATTCAAATAAAATAAAGTCTTAACCAATTATTTCCATAAATTATTAAAAACAATTAAAACCATAAATTATTCCATTTTCAAAATTAAGGAATAATTATTCTAAAAACCTAAAAAATTGATAATTACCCTTAAATTGATAAAATGGTTGTGGATATATTCAATTAATTAAAAAAATATATATAAAAAAATATGTGTTTCATCATTCTCACACACTTACCTATTAAAGTCCTGGGAAATCATCTATACTAAGGTAAAAAAATCTCTAAAGTTGTAATTGGTAATACTACATAATCATCAAATAAAATGAAAATTCATGACTCCTACATGGATCAAAGTTCCTTAACTCCTCTCCAATAATAAAATAACATTAAATTTAATTTTAATCACCATGTTCATATTTTACCTACCTACCTTAAAATTTATTTGTCTCCCACTCAAGATTTTTCATATAGAGATTTTGTCATTCCCAAGCATGCATGATCTCCATAGGCTTTCAATATTCATAATATCTCCACTTCATAGAGTCATAAATGTTTCAATAATGAGGAATTATACATGTGTTATTCTATAGATGAGGGTTGTAAGGTTTTCAAATGTAAAAATATCACATACAAAATGAGGAGGGTTAGGCTCTAAAGTGAAGTAAATACATGAAAATAGTTTTTTTAAAGAATGGAATGATCCTAAATCATATTGAAATTTATTTACCTATAAAAAATTATTTATTATTTATTGGTAATTGTATAATTGAAAATTTTAGTAGTAATAAAATATTTCTCGCCTCTTCCATTATTTCGACAACTTTGTCTCCTTTAACAGATTTGAAATTCCAGATCTAATTTGTGTTTTTTAGGGAAGAGAGGATTATTTTGATCTTATAAGCAGTGGTAAAATCATAAACAATATTTTTAATGATATTTTTGGTCACCCTATATATTCACATCATGATTTTTATTTTTAAAATAGTAGAAAGATGTTGTGGCACTTCTAATCAAACTTAAACAAATTCTTCAAATCAATACAAGATAACCAAAATCCCCCCCACTTGAGTTAAATAATGATCTTGCATTTAACTTATATATAATATTGTAAAGGGATAAATGAATTTCAATGTGGATACCTAACAATTAATTTCATGGATAATAATGGATTAATAAAGGTCAGATGTAAAATTAGGCCAAAAATATGAGTTAAATGTAAAAAGGTATTTCAAAATGATTCATCCATCATACTTAACACATTATATGAAATATAAAAAATATGAAAAAGATAAAAAATGTATTTATGACAAAACATGAATAAATTCTATACAAAATAGTAATGTATGAATATATCAATTTTTTTTAGAAATATTTTGTGTTGGGAAAAAAATTCAATTTCAACAACACTTGCGCACATGAGTTTCATAGTTAATCAGACTTATTTAAATGAAACAATTATAAATTGGGGAAAAAATCCATTTTATTAATAACTTAAATACAAAAATTTTCAAATCAAGAAATTTTACAAAAAAATACAAGTGGGTTTGAATTTCCCAAAGAATTTGATTAATCTCAAGAATCCTAAAAAAAAAACATAAAAAAAAACATATAGAATTATAGAAACAAAAATTAAACACATTAAAATTCCTAAAAATAGGTTGATATAACCATAAAACTTATGATTTAACTACCCTTTCATTTTAGCACAATAATTTAAAAATAAAAGGGAAGTAAAACAAATGATAAGAAGAGATAAAACCTGAGTTTATTTGATGGTGTAATATTTGAGTTATGACCCTAGTTGATTTTAATTTAAACCTATAGAAATAAATAGAAAAACATAAAAAATTTAGTGAAATAAAAATACATAAAAAATATAAAGGTAAATATAAAAGAAAAAACTTGGTTTGAACCCTCAAGTGGGTAATGATTTTTGGTTTCCTCTAGTTGGTAGTTCCAATTATCACCCAAAGTTAGAAGGTGGGTTTTGGTTTCTTTCCCAAGAACCACCAAAACTTCATCTTTCCTATGATATTCACTTCACAATTTTTTTATAGGAACCCATGAATAAATTTATTTAGGGCCATCCCAAAATAAATCTAGTACAACTTTTATTATATGGGAGGAGAAATAATTAGTACTTTTCTTTTTATTAGGCCACAATTTCTTTGGCCTCTTCATTAACTTCATCTAGGGCCAACTCATTTATAGTTGTATTATAAATTTTAGTAAAGGATAATTTAGAAAATAATTCTACTTGAATATGATTAAAACATTAATAATAAATAAATAAATCCCTCCCTTTGAGTAGATAAGCTTACATTAATATTTCTTTAGTCAAGACCACTTTGAAATTAGTCTTAGTAGGGATATCTTCCAATTCTTCTTCATCATCCTCCACTGAAATTCAAGTGTTGAAAAAATATAAAAATCCAATAAAGTATGTGTTAAATCTCAATTCATTTTCAATAAAATTATATAGAAATGAGTTTTAAACAATTTAATATCCCTGGATGAGATATACTTTTAATTATTCTTTTTTTCTTAGTGCCACTTGGAGTTGGGTTGAGGGAGATAGAGGTAGGTAGTCAATTTCCCCCAAATTTTCTTCAAATGACACCACTAGGGTGGTGTATTCTTCCAAATTAAGACAAATAAAGATACAATCTAATTTATCATTATTAAATATGGTATAATCACTTACCCTTTCAATTTCCAAAAAATCATGACAATACTTATCCAATTTATCTTTATCTTCAACATGTGCATCAAATGAATGTTTTCTTCAAGAACCATTTCAAGTAATGGTTCAGAAAGGATGAGTGAATATTTTATGTATTACATTAAATAATCCTTGAGTTCATTAACTATGAATGCTAGTGTAATGATCTTTACTTTTTATTTATATTTATTTTTTACTATTCCCACTATTAAGCTTTTATTTCTTTCACATAAGTTCCAAGAATATCCATTTTTTATTGACTTCTTCAGGATTTTTAATTTTTTTACACCCAAATATTTGATACCTCTTCATTGATGGACTCTTCCATAAAGTTAACATTTCAATCATAATAAAAATCACTATAAAAACATATATTGACCTAATAAATAAAATATATTAAATGAAGTTCTTTTTTTTAGTTTTTTGAAATTCTTGTTTTTTTAGTTTTTTGTAAAAAAAATATGTGAAAGCTTTTATAATCCCCAGAAATGAAAAAAATTAATGTGAGGTGATTTTTTTTCAAATACCTAATCAATATATTCTTGTTTTTCTAAATAATGAAATATAATAAAATAACTACGGTTGATCTCATGAGGATACCACTCACACCCACTGAATTTATATTATCACTATTTATAAATTAACTTATATCCTACAAAATGATATACAAATATAATGGGTGTTTTTGAAAATTAATATATATATATATATATATGATAAAAAGACACAAATAATAAGATAATACACAAAGATGTTAGCAGAGGATGACTATTTATCTTGAGAGATAATCTCAATATTCTATTAAATATGGTTATTAAGAAATATCACAAAAAACCCGATTTGTTTGAAATGTTATTACCCTGCACCAAGATCTCTATATATAGAGAAATAATCTTCCTAAATCTAGATAGGAAACCACTTCATTGACCAACACTATTCAATTCATACTCTACTATATGCATGAATCAAATAGAAAAGTGTATAATTATTGAAAACAAGGAAGATGAACACAATATTATATAAAATAGGGAGATCTCTCACCATAATTGATTTAGCCAGATTTGAAATTTTTAGAATAGAATAAACAAACAACATTGTAGAATAATAAATATAGAAAAACCACTACATCCCTTAAAAAAATTGGGTTAGTTATCTATTTTCATAGAGATGAGAATCAAATAGAGGGAGAAAAAACAAAAGATAAAAACTAAAGTGGGATAAAAAAGAAAAATTATAAAGTTTTATATTAAAATGATAACTATTGTTACAAAAAAAATCAAATGAAAGAACTAAAATTAGTCACAGTGTCTCTCCAGCGAGAGAATTTTTGAATAATTTTACAGTGGAGGGGAGAGTGATTTAAAAAGTCAAGGGTATTAAAACAGTGACAGAAATAGTAGTGGAGTTCCTCTTTAAGTTCATGGGAAATGATCTTCACACATGAAATACCTCAAATGGTCCTATTTCTTCTAGATGGTGGAGACAATTATGAATAATTTATGTATATTCACTTGAAAACCATTTTATTCAACATTATTTATATGATATCACTCATTAATTATCTTTTAATTCCCCCATGGTTGATCAAATATTATTATTAAATTTTAATAGAGGCACATGATTGATAGGAAGGAGAGACAGTTTTGATCTCACAAAGACCATAGGAAATAAGTCATGATGTAACAAACATATTCAATATGTTTTTATCATTTCCAGTGACTATGGCCTATACCACACTGTAGTGGTATTTGGTTAGATTTTTTGAATTTAGGATCAACATGGGAGAATTTCTATCTTCGTAATGGTAACCCCCTCCTACACCTATGGTGGACTTTCTATTTTGCATAGGATGAAAAATTAATTGAAATACTTTATGAAATGAAAATAGTGTGAATCTATGGTAAATATTTACCGAGACTTGACACACATGAGATTACTCCATGGTGAAAGATCCTTCACTTCTTCACACATGAAACACCATATATTTCCACCATTATAGTGGAAGTTCCCATTTTGAACTTGCGTTTACTTCTATAAGCCATGACAAACACCTTCATAGTGTAGCACATTTCCTTTTGAGTTAAATTTTAAGCTAAAAATTTACAAATTACAAAATCATAAGACTTCATAAATTTCATATGACTTCCATATTTTCATAAAATTTCTATGAAAATCATAAGGCTTCATCCTGATAAATATATGAATTTTAGTTTCTTATTAATTTCAACTTGAAAATGTATGAATTTTGGTAGTTTCATATGACCTAGGCTAAAGACATTTGAATTTCATAAAAAGCTTACATCTTCATGGATATTCTAAAATCAATTGATGAAGTCAATAAATATTTTTTTTTCAAAGAATTCAAATAAAATAAAGGATTATCTAATTATTTTCAAAAATTATTAAAAACACTTAAAACCCATAAATTAATTCATTTTCACAATTAGGAACAATTTATTCTAAAAACCAAAAAATGTTAAAATTTCCCTTAAATTGATAAAATGGTAGGGATATGTTCAATTAATTACCAGAAAAAATATATGAAAATATAATTTTCATCAACCAAAAACTAATTTTTTTATATTATTATATCTATTTATGAATTTTTATCCTTATTTTTTTGATTCCGGGTCATATTTTATTTAAATTGGGAGGAAAGGGTGGTGCGGTTCTTATGTCATGATTAATTCATGGTTATAGGAATCCATATGAACCAAATACAAAAATAATATAGTTTATCTAAAAGGTGTGTACAAAGTTTTTGAATAGTTTTTCAAACCATTCAGCATAAAACTATGCCTCTCACCCTCAGTATTCCAGTGTCATTATCATGATTAGTGTACAATTTGGTAAACCGTGCAACCAAACCATATAGATTGTCCATACCAGTAAAAATTAAGATTTTTTTAATCTTTATGAAATTAAAGACTTTATGGATCCTCCTTTCCTAACATTCATCTTTTTTGAACCCTAGAAATGTTTTCTATTTAGTCCCCCTCTCCTCCATGATGAGTTCAATGTATTTCTTCATGATTTGAGGGGGTTTCTTATAGAAAAAAGTTAAGTAAAATCCCTCCTCTTCTCTCATTATTCCTTCCATTTTTATTATTTCCCTATAATGGTCTCAGTGACATTGGGCTTGTGTTGTATAGAATTTAACTTGGGGTTTTCTTTCCTTAGGGATTATAATGGCATCATAAAGTCTCCTCCTTACTTTTTTTGTGGTGGTTTAACACCATGAAAAGTGGACGAAATGTGTTTGAGTTAGGTTTCTCCATGAATAAGACTTTAAACTCAAAACCACAATTTCCTATTTTTTCTAGATTATGTTTGAAATGTTTTCAAACCATAATAAGTATGTATACTATTTCTTTCTAAAATAATTTAGTTACATGTTGGGTTTTATTGGATACGAAATGGGTTTTAAGATAAATTTAAAAAACTTAAAACCTATTTTTAAATTACATGAACAAAAAGTGTTTGAATAAATGAATTCATGACTATTTTCAAGGATTTACTTCAATTTAAGAGGTGTTTGGTTTTAAAATTAATTCTCTTAAGGGTTTAATGTAAAGTGAAGGGTGTTCTAGGTTATTTAATGGGGTGTTTTGAGTTTCCTCAAATTATTGATAAATTTATAGAATGGTTATGTGATTGGATTTTCAAAGAGGAACTTATAACTCAGTTTTTAAATAATATTTCAAAGTTCTAGTTAGAACACTATGAAATTAGTTTTCTTGATGTCATGGGATCCATATTATGATCCCCTTGTTTTTTTCATTTGTGATTCTTATGTGGTAAAAACAGGGTCGTTTCTTGAGTTTGTATATAAGGTGAGATCAGGTTCACTAATTATTTTTCATCTTTGATTCATGTGATGATCATATGGCTTGATTTTTTATTTCTCACCTCTATTGAGTTATATCAAGGGAAAACTAGGTATCTAATTAGGAGATTTGTATGAGTGTTACTCTATATTAGAGTGTTATATAGCTAGTGGTTTATGGGATAATTTGTCTAAGGAGTATAACTGGGATGTATTATATGGATATATGGTGAAGGATTATGTGGATTGGTTAGTCTAAGAAGGCTACTGTGATGATAAACATTCTCACATAGTAGGAAAATTCTTCCATGATACTTGGTTTAATACCACTTCATGTTACAACCTTAAGAGTTCCCATGATGAATATATTTATGTGATAATATTATTTTTGGGTATTCCAATCCTGTTACTTATTTACATTCAACATATGTTTTTTTGATTTAAAGGAACCATTTTTGTTGCCATTGGTCATTTGTATCTTGCTTCCATGACATGATAGTTCCCTTTTTCTACATGCCTCATTTCTTGTATTGTATAGTTTAATTTTCAAAAATGTGTTGAAAAAGGGTATTTGTGAAAGGTTTTTAAAGAAGAAATAAATTATTTGGTTTCTTTGTAAAATTATAAGTCCATGAATTTATTATTTTTACATTATTCTCTTCTTAAAATGGAGGGTTTCACCCTTCAATAAAAATTGGGTTTTGAAATTCATGATCCACATGTTTTTTAATAATTCAATGGTTTCGAATGAGGATGTAATGTTATTTTTTATTAATAAAATTGAAAAAATTACATATATACTTTTATTTAAAACTAAAATGGCTTGAATTTAATTTTAAAGGTTATTCATTTTCTATGGGAAGGATACCTACTGAGCAATTACAATTACACTAATTATATTATAGGTTTAGCAGTTTCCACTTGGATGAGTGGATATTCATTTTCATTTAAATTCATTTATGGATATGGTGCCAATAAGGGGATATTTTATCTTAATATGTAGAGATGGGTATTAGTACTATCTTTTTTTATTTTGGTTTTGAGTTCACCTAATGTATTACGCCATGTCAACATTTTTATTTTAGTTTTATTTTCTGATTTATGTTTTAGTTGTATGAAATATCAGTTCTTTTGATGTTGGGATTTATTTTATGACGTTATTTACCTTATTTATTATTCATGAGATATTTTTATGGGTTTATGCCTCATTTGATTTTTTATTTAATGAAACTACTTATCTCTATGGCGTGGCCTTCCAATGTATGGAATGGTCATACTAATTTTTTGGATGGTATTACATTGTTTGTTTATTGTATTACCTAGAGAAATAATTCCTAGTAGGATATATTTTATTCCTAATAAGTAGTTTCCAACTTGTGGTGATTAGGAATTCCCTTTGAGTCTAGGTTAGCCAAGTCTAGTGACATGTAGGGTCATCCTGATATAGTTCTTACATTAACTTCTTCCAATATCATTCTTTTTGAATCAGTAAGCTCTCACTTAAATAATAAACACTAAGGAAATCACATCCTTATGTATCTAACCAATCTATAATACCGCTTTCTAGGATTATCTCTTCTATCCTAAACCTTCTAAACCCAATACATAACCCCTTCTATGGTTCTATCCTAAAACCAACTGGTTATAGTAGGAGTAGACCATCCAAGATTATATATTTTCCACATTCATTTTAGAAATCAATTTGGGATTAATTTTTCACCAAAAAATAATTTCCTTAAACCAAAAAACATACATAATATCCTCCCTTTAAATGATAATCCATCTAATACAAATCATATTTTACTGCCATTTTTCATCATCATTGGGACATATCGCCTAACCACTTCCATCAAGAAGACTTTCAATATAAGTTACCATGGATTCACATACATCAATAAATCCACAATTATCATCGTCAACTAGTTTAGGGATATGACACACACATCAAACTTGGGATACACTATTTCTCTAATACCACTTGTTATGTTAAAAAACCAAATTCCAAAAACATTTCTGTATCTGCTCCTATGGAATAAGTTCAAAAGTTATGGAGTTTAAAAACACTTGATTAAAATGTCCATATAAGGGAAATAAGATGTTACACACTGAATCATCTTGAACTTTTTTAGATGTTAAAAAATACACATAAATAGAAGAATAAAATTACACACACACAACATAAAATAATATAAAGAACTTATGTGGTTTTTCAACTTAATACTACTCCACAAAAGAAACACTAATACTCTTCATTACTAATGTAAGTTAATGGTTATAATATTGAAATCTAAAATAAGTGATCTCACTAGTCCTTTTTGTATACTAGACCAACTTTTAGATATAATGCCTCTACCTTTTGATCTATATAGACCATATTCACTACCTTCCAATCCATGTTGGTGATCTTATATCTGGTCAAATCCATTGAAAAATTTTACCACCTCCACTTTAAAAATTTGGAGAACAATTCAATCCTTTGTTATACAACCCACTGTAGATTATTATAGATCCTTTATAAACAACTATACCATCCTTACTTAGCCATTATAGTTAATATTATGTGAGTCAAAAACCCATTTCCCACTTCATTATCTAGATTTTATAGTCATGTTTCCAATTCCACTTTTGAATTACCTAGTTATGATACCCATGACTTTATCCGGTTCCTTTGATATACTTCTATAATCACATATTTTATATGTTATATTGAATCACCTGATTTTTTTTACAACAACCTAATAGTACTATGGTAGGTGAATCTTGTAAACTTAATCTTGATGAAACTAAGAAACCAGTAGTTCAAAAAATCTCTAGAGGTATGGATGAAAGTTTACTATACTTAACTACTAGTTAACCGTATATTATTTTATCTATATATCTTTGTACAATATTTTTAAAAAAATAAAAAGAGTCATATGTAAAAAAAATTAAATAGATATTTTATTATTTAAATAGATTTTTAGAACTTGGACTTATCTATCTTTTTGGATTTGATTTTCTACTTAAAAGTTATTTAGATTCATATTTTTAAAGTTATAGAATAGATAAAAAAAGTATATATGAGACATGTAACTTCTTAAGAGAGTGTTTAGTTACTTTGTATAGTAATAAGAAACATTGGATCACACATTTCATTATTTAAGTAAAATATAAAAAAACTAGAAATTTGTGTATTCAATTATTGTGAATATAGAACAAACTCCTTGATTTTGGGATAAGTTTTAACCAAACTTTTATTTTATTTTGTAACACAATTCCTACTTCACTTTTTAGAAATCTCTCATGTCATTTACAAGAAAAACACACAGATATAAGACACAATTTTTTCATGATCATACAAAAAAAGGATATATTAGTCTCAAATTTATTGAAACATAATATCTTCTTACTAATGTTTTTATTAAACTATTATATTTTAAAATTTTTTAATACATATAATAGAAAATGAGTACAATAAATTTTAAGTGATAAAATTTTGTTTTATTTGTTTACACTCTTTTTGAAAAAAATACAATAAAAGGGGATGATATTTATTATTTATAAACATTCCAAGTACTTCTAGGTAATTACATTATAGAAGACATAAATAATATCATAAGGATGTTTTATCTCATCTATATCTTTTAGATTCAATATTTTCAATAGTTGATTCATTCTAAATATACAATATTTATAAAAGAAGAAATAGTTGGATGAAATAAATAATTCATAAACATGTTTTTACAAAAAATTATCTTTTCAAAGGAATAATATAGTTTTGGAACATGGAATTGAAAAATAACTTTCAGATTCATAAGTCTTTTTTCATGGCTACCAAAATAATTCACACACACACACATCAGAATAATTCTTTCAGATTTATCAATAGTTCTTAAAAATATTTTTGGAATGGAATATTGAGAAAATTTTGTTTTTATAATTGTGTTTATTTTACATTTAATATGAAACATATAAGGTAATTGAATCTTCTTGAAATTCATGATTTATGTTTTCAATAAATTCTAGTGTTTTTTATTCTTTGGAAGGAACAAGATCTGACTATTTATTTCATTTTAAACGACTCAAATTCATTAAGTTTGCCTATATAAAGCATAGAAAACCCTTGAAACTTACTAAAATTATTTTTTTGTAAAGCGATGTGGCTCAATTTGAATATATTTTTGCACAACTATTTTTACGAAATAATATATTTTTTAATGTTGAAATGTACTTTTAATGAGAGATTAATGAATTTTGATCATTTTATGTTGAAATTTTCAATATTTGAATATTTGTTTAAATTTTTTCATTTTTGGTGCTTGATGGATTTATTTTTTTTGGTTTTAATTTCCACATATTTTTATAATTTTTTTAAATTTTTTTTGAATTAATATTCAATGAAATATTATTTTGAAGTGGTTTTGAATGATTTTTCCTTAGGTTTAATATTTTCAAATTTCAAGTTTTATTTTTAAATATCATTTATGGAATTTTTTATTTTGAAAATAATTATTGAAGTTTTAAAGTTATATTTTGTTTTTAATTCATTTTATTTCAACAAATTTTCATTTTTTAAATTCTATATAAAGGTATTCTTACTAAAGATATCCTTTTTTTACAACACCAGTGTAAAGGTAGTTAGACACCTATATAAAGGTTATAAAATGGACTTTTAAAAAGGCACCATATTTATTTTAAAGGCTATATAAGGGTACCAATGAGGTTTCAACACTCTTGTAAAGGTAGTATCACATTCAGTAGGCCGCAGGAGGGTAACTCATATCACTGTATAAAGGTTGTATCACTGATCAAGAAGTCATATAAAGGAATATCAAAAGTTATTAGACCTGTGTAAAGGTCAACCCCCACTTAATTTTTTTTCTTAAGTGTTAACTAGGGGATATGACAAGATATTATGATATTTTCAAAGGTTGTATTAATACCATACCATAATATGTAAAGGTAATTCCATATGAAATAAGATTTTGCTAAGGTCCCTCCACCATGGTTCTGGTCCACTTCAAGGTAATTCAATGCCTCAACATATACATAAGGGTAAATTAGGAGATACATAAAGGTTAGTAGGATCATAAATATATAAAAATCCCTAAATTAAAAATCAAATAATGTGAATCCTTTAAATCTTGATGAGGAATACTAGAGGAAATAAAAGATCATGTGGGAGATATGGAATTTTCAGAAGAGCTTGAGGCAAGTGAAGATGATAAAGAATGCTTGGACCCATATCCAAGAAGCATGTAGTGAATGATATTCTTAGAGGGATTAAACTAGATTCCCATGAATAAGATGATCTAAATTATCCCATAACACATGGTGACTATAGATTTAATGGGTGATGATACCTGTGAGCTATGTCGATGGGAGTTAGCATGAAGATTCATTTAAAAAAGACTATAACTTGAAGATTTAGAGAAAATAAACCACTAATTGATTGACTACTATTAAATGATTAGATTATGTATTTGAATAACTTCTATAGATAGGGGTAAGACCATTTAGGGAAGTATGAGTGAACTCTTAAAGGAGAAAGAAGGCTCAATATGAATGATGGATTGGCATCTAAACTCGATAGATAAGGATTTATTCTTCTTGTGACATTTCCTTTTGTATTTTATTATATTTTTCTTGTGATTTACTATATTATTATAAAATTTACTATACTTAAATTCATTGGGGGGATTCTATTTTTTTTGTTAATAATTTCAAGTTCCACTTTCATTCTTTAAGACTACTTCCACTCTTTCTGTTGTTTTTACTCATTCAATTATATTATTTTTTTGGTTGATGCATATATAGAATAAATCCAATTTCAATAACGGTTTGAATTTTTTTATGTATTGTAATAGATCAATATATTGAACATTAGGATTGGGTGAATGGAATTACATATATGAATGATAGTTTATATGAGAAGGGCTTTATAATAGTTATTTTTGTTGATACCATTCTCTATTACTATATTATCAACATGATACTCCATTTTACTTCCCTCTCAGCATTTTTATTACATGCATCTTGACTATAACCATTTAGTATTAGGTTATAAAACTTCAAAGATAAAAAAAAACTTATCTTCACTTTCAATACTACACTCCCCTTTAATTTATTCATCACTTTCCTTCATTGTTTTCAATATTTTAGAGAAGAATAAAGGACCTTAAACACTCACCCACATTACATTGGGTTTGGACTTACCTATCACTATACTAGTGTAGGTATGTTTTTAAATAATTATCTTGTTCACTAAATGATTGCATTAAAATAACCTACCAAAATCATTCCAAAACATTTTGTTTCATATTTATTTAATATCTATTATTATTTATTATTAAATATCCCTTTAATACTTATATTTTCTGATTTTGTTCTCTATTCAATTTAGAAGATATAATAGTTCTATTAAAATGAATTCAAAGAAGATTTATCATGGTAGGATAATTGATTAGACTTAGTACAAAAAACAAAAGTCACTTATAAAATGTATTACAAAATTACAAAAAGGGATTACTTAAGTCTACCATATAATAAGTTTTATCCTTTTTATACTATAGTATTTTAATAATTATAGAGTACATTATCTTATCAAACTATGAGTGGAGTGAAAAAAACTATGTTTTATATTGAGAATCATGAGTTCACCATGACTGTCAACTAGTTTTCAGAAACTTTAGGTCTTCTAATATAAGGTGAATCTCTAGTTTTATATCATAATCATCTAGAAGATCCTAGGTAATTAAAAAGGATGAATATATTATTAGTATTTTCTTATCAAAGTAGATAGATCATAATATTGGAAACTTGGAGGAAGTACAGAAGATAATCATTTAATGAATCTAGAGAATCCTTCTTCTAAGGAATAAAGATACAGATAAAGTTAAAGTTTATGATATATATATATATATATTCTTTAATTTATTTATGGAATATGAAACTTCAACATAATATATTTTATAATGGATTATATTGAGGTTGTTAATTTTAGATTTTTCAAAGTGAAAATCCTTTCATAATTCTAAGTTTCTAGATAGAATTATCGTTAAAGTATTTATAGATATCTGAGGTAATAATTTGGGGAAACCCTATAAGGTTATGGAAGATCTGGTTAATAAATAAAGTATCACCAAAATGAAGTTAGAGTATAATATCAAAGGAGTATGATTTATTAACATGAAATATGAAGTTATGGAATATGTCTAATAGAAGGATAATTCATAATAGTCAATCAATGAGATATTTAGGGGACTATAGGAATTAAATGTTACCCTCTCAGATGGTAAGGAAATAGAGGTATCTACATTAATCATAAATAATGATAAAAAACATAGTAAAAGGAAAGAACAGAACATAATAAATGATTCCAAATAATAGTTTCAGTTGAATGTATCAATAAATAAAAACATGTTGATAATTAATTTGTTGATACTACTAAGTCGAAAACGATATGGCTATATAAGAAAACTAAACAAGGTAAAAAAAGAGAATATTTAAAAAATATTTTTCTTGATATACTGAAATGATAGAAGAAATAACTAAGAAATATGAAGTAGGCTTATATAAGAGAAGATCTAAGATATAGAAGAAAAAATTTAAGATATATAAGAGAAGAGAAAAATACGAAGATAAAAATGTAGAAGCATAGTAAAATAATATTGATAAATAAATGAGAAAAGATGAGTTAGAAGAACAAAAATGGAATCAAGCATAAAATTATAAGGAAAAATATGCTAAAACTAAATGCCTTTGAGTAATAAAACCACTGATAAAAATCCACGAATCTAGGAATGAGAAATATGAACTATCTCAAAATAATATTTGATATTATTATAATCCTTATAATAAAAGGTTAAGGATTCATAAAAAAATGTGAAAGTCTAGGAATATTTTGACTATATATCTGCATAATGGCTCAAAAAAGGAAATAAGTATTAATAATCCAAGAAAGATAAAGAAATAGAAAAATTTACTGAACCATAATCATTCAAAAAACAACCATCATCTTTATCTTATAATTATACTTCAAAAAAATAAAAATTATATGGATCCAGTTCCTATCTTTATATTAAAACTGAAATAGAAAATTAGTATGGGGAGTCTATGTTGAATGATTTTTTGGAATCACTAGATAATAAAATCAAGAAGGATGAAATAAAACATGAAGGAAAATAAAAAATTGTAAAGGAAGATAATACAGTTCATATTGAAAAGTTTACTTTTGAGAAGAAATATGATAATAATATAGAAGAATCAGTTCAATACATAAGGAAAACTGAGAATATTCTTACTAGAATCAATAAATAGATTGTTAGAGTTTCAAATGACATTTATTATGGGAATATTATTTAAATATATATATATGATGTGTATATACCAACATTTTAGTTTAAAATATTGATATTCTATATGGTATGTCATATAGAAACCAAGGCTTATCATATTTATTAGTTTAGGAATATCATAAAGAAAGAATGTTGATATCATGATACTACCTACCAGTTATACTGTATAACTTTATTGTATAGTAATATGGGTTAATAATATAGTAAGATTAATATAATATTATATGATACATTGGGAAGAAGAATATTAAGTGTTAACATTAAATTTATATTTCACATCAGGTTATCAATAGACGAAACATTGAGGGAATTAATTGACAAGGGTTATAAAGAGTTATAACCAACATTACAATTAATCATACATTTATAACATATAATTAAATGCTTGAGAGGCTTAAGGAGTATCCTTGAGGCCTATATAAGGAAGTAATGCCCAGGAGAATGGGGTGTGTGATCCTATACCAAGATTTATATGATAATTCTATCATTCCTGATTTCTCTTCTTTCTTATTCATTAGCCACCATGAGATTCTATCATATCATGGTTATGAGGAGGATCCCACCTAAGTGTTGGGTGATTTAGTAATTCCATTAATATTTTTTGGAGGGAATAATCTTTTGTATGTTTCTTACTAGTCTTCATCAATCACTGATCGAAGAAAGTATCCTAGGCTCATTGGTATAAGGTACATGCTCTTAATTTTTTATATACATGGTTTTAGTTTCAATTCATGGAGATCTTAGGATTTTTGGTTTCTAATGTCTTCTATTTCATATAGAAAGTATTTTTTGATCCATAGAAACATAACAATGGGATCAAAGTTACATAGTGTTTCTTGATTCTCAAAATCATGCTAAAAAATAATGATAATTGAATATTGTATTACTATCTTATTATATATCCTAAAATTCAATAGGATTTTTTTGTTTGACTAGATATAAGATATGTGATATCATAAGTCACAATACAGTCATGCCTAATGATATGAAATATCATATGTAGTGATACAGTTCAATTATTTTAGTTTTCGACATATTATAGCATATAATATGTCTAATCATAGAGTATGATGGTGCCAAAGTAAACCTTTAAAATAGAGCATCATATTTCTTAAGTGATATCGATGATAGTCATAGAATATGATATCTAGGTTTCAGGGGTTAATTTTACATAGGTTTCCATGCATTAGGTTAGTCTTACATAGGGAAAGATATCATACCATAAATTTGATAATGTAGGATTAACAGTTATAGCCTACATCACACCTATCATAAGGCATTACTTTCTCTTTTGAACCAAGTCATGTATTATGATAAGGATTATGTCATAAAATTTGACATA
Organism: Viscum album; assembly: GCA_963277665.1. NCBI lineage: Eukaryota > Viridiplantae > Streptophyta > Magnoliopsida > Santalales > Viscaceae > Viscum > Viscum album. Next base: position 828,436,988 of record OY728159.1, on the reverse strand, counting down.
TATAGAAAAAATTTATTTTTCACTTTTCTTTTATGAATTAAATTTTATGATTTATAAAATTTTTATAAATCATGGAAAAGGAATTTTAGTATATTGTTTTTAATAAATTAATCAATTATAAACTATTTATAATTATTTATTTTAGTGTTTTTAAAACATTTAATAAATAAATATCCATAATATTAATTTTTAATATTAAATACATTTTGAAATTATATGGAATGCCTTATAATTTTGAAATAAAGTGTTTACAAATAAATTATATGAGAAATTTATATAGTTTTTATGAATTAAAAATTAAATTCAAATATAAAAAGATCTCATATCTAAAATTATGAAATATTCATTTTTATTAATTTGAAATATACAAATTGAAATGATTTTTTTGAGAAATTATTTAAACCATATCAAAACTAGTTTTGATATTTGATACCATCAAGGTTAAATAATATTAAATACATGATGTTTATATTATGTAAATTATTTACATAATAAAATTTTAATATGAAATATTTATATTTTATTTAATATAATATATTTAAATTAAAATGTCATATAAGTAATAATATGAAGGAGTTCATATTAGAAATAAATATAAAATATTTATGTTTATTTAATTATGGAATTTTAATAATGCATGAATAAATTATAAAGTGTTAATAATTATTTTTATTTATCAATTATTCATAAAATTAATTAAATAATTTTTAAATATATTAATTTTTCATTTATTTAGATTATTTTAGGATTTATTCATGGATATAATTTTTACATTATTACTATATATATGATTTATTTTAAATTATTAAGATATATTTTAGATATTGGGGGTAAAATTATAATGAAGGGCAGGTCATATCCCCCCTAAGGGGTAACCCACTAATATAGCCCTTATTTATTAGTTATATATTATAGGCATGAATAATCTATTATATAGAGCCCCAAAGACCCACAATAATAGCCTGAAGACCCAATATCACACCCCCACTCCTTGATCATTAGGGACTTCAGTCTCACCCTTTTTATCAGTCTTCATCGAACCATCCACCAATAGTTCCCCTACCTTGACACTATTAACTGCTTACTCCACTAAACTGGAGTCCGATATCACACCAAGTTTCGCCACTATGTCAATACCACTTACCATTGTGTTAATTTGTCTAGAAAACCCCCTAGTCATCAAGCTGGATCACAACTAATCTTTCTGAATGTCACCCATCACTCAAGCCATGAAAACCCATGAAATCACAATTGGAAGACCACTGGTGGATCTTTTTCACCACCAAAATTGATTATCGGATGAGTGGAACTTAACTATATATCATCACCCACACCAAGGTGGTTTTCCACCACATGGATACTCCCTATGAATAATTGATCTACCATGGATAATAGTTGAATAAGTGTAACTTCTCAAGATACTTATCGAGACTTCCCGAGGAAATCACTAGCATAAAAAATACAGTATGTAACCATCATCATGCCTCCCTATCAGTTTGTACCCTAAATAGATGCACTCAATTCACACAATATTCCCCCTGAACACGTCACCCTATCAAATCTCCCATAAATGAAGATGGGAAGGAGTTGAACCCTACACCGATGTAGAATTATAATGGAATTGAGGCCTCTATTGAGTAAAGTATCCTTGAGTAGAGGGAATCTATGTCAGACTACTCACTATCCAAGAGACTTATTCCTTATATAGAAAAGTAGGGGTTATCTATCTATAGCTCCAAGATTACACTTATGGGATTTTTTGATTTAATATGATTCAAAACCTTTACATGAAATGGTTTCATGTACCCTATACATGAGATGCATTTGGATATTTGTGAATATATTTAGCCTTTAATTTGGGTTTGTAACACAAGCTATGAGTTGTGTAAAGAGTTACAAAACATTATGTATTTCACATATTGATTTAGTTCAAGGAATATGATTACAAACTAAATCATTATAAGCATGTATACATGTAAAAGGTATAAATTAAACAAGTTAGTGTGATTAAATATACTTTAAAAATACTAAGTGTCATATTACTTCCAAATAAAACGCATGTCAAGAACTTGATCATCCATCTAGGTGGGTTCATATTAAAGAAAAGAACCCATGGATTATCTCATGCAAGGCATAGAGGAGATGAATAACCCTATGAGTTAAGTTACTAAATACCATTATGAGAATTTGGTTATAATTTTCCAAGAAACCCTTAGAAAGTATATCAGATGAATAACATTGAGTTTATCCATTTGATGGATTAGATAAAGAGTTTTCTGCTCAACTATATAGGATTCATTTATGATATAATTGGAATAATGAAATAACTAAAAAACTAAGTAGTGAGAGTAATTCAGAAGTGTACTCATTGATCAATGAAATATAGATATTATCTCACTAATAAATATAATATATTTAAAAGGGGTCAATATTTTAGTAGGATCATATTTAATAAAAGACCTTATAAAATGAATTAAGAACATGATAATCACATTATAGAAGCTTTAGTTGTAGATATGAATGATATTATCATTATCTAACTTTTCATTGATCTCAATCCTATAGAAAAGTTAAGGAAATACTTCATGGAAAAAACATCCTATGAATGGTAACTTAAAAAAAGTTCTTAAGTAAGAAAATTCTATGTGTTAGTACTAAACCTTCTTGAGTAAATGAATGTTAAAGTTGTTCAGTAAGTGAATCTAGATTCTTATGAGAAGCATATAGGGATTCAATTTGGATTCCAAAGGCATTCTATGAAAGGTATCCAATGGTTTTTTAGTATCCACTAATATATTCAATATAATTGAGTATGTTAAAGACTTAGAGAGAATAAATGTTTTTTTAATCCATAATCTATCTATGATATTCATTCTAGAATAATCGTTGGAAATGTTCTGACAATGTGAATGAGTTAGAGAAATGTTTACCCTATTTTCTCAATGTATTAAGGATAACTAAGTAGGGCATGAGATATCAAGGATCTTGTGATGCATTGACATTACAATTGGGTAAATTTTATAATCATAGGAAGAAATGTTTTTTGAAAAGTATAATGATGTTACTTTAAATATCTATTTAGGGACATTTAAACATAAATGAAGTGTTTATAAGAATGGAAATTATTTCTATATGATGGAATTTTCCAGCATACTTGAAGGGGTTTGTGAAACTTCATTGAAGTTACATGTTAGGTGTCAATGTTATTGAAATAAAATATTCAATTTTGAAACTTATATAATACCAAATGTATATTTATAATTTTTTTTAAAAATACATGAAGTTCAAAATCAAGTTAAAAAATTAAGGATATTGCAGTTTGTATTCAAATAATGAATTAAAGTGTTTCTGAATCATGGATTTGAATGAAAAAATATATTTAAAGATTAGATGGATCTAAATAAATGATATGAATAGTTATCCCATTTCTATTATAATGTAAGGTATGTTTTTTTAAAAAAAAATAGTTTTTATGAATAATATGTGATGATATATTTTATACACATGGTTTCTGATTAATCATATTATATAATAATCTTGATAAAAAGTAAGAATAAAAGTATTTTTATCCATGATAAGGACTTTATCCGAATTATTTATTAAAATATTTGGAATTGTGTTACAACTACCCATAAATGAAATATTTTATTGAATAAGTTATTCTTTTCAAAATAATGGTCAAAAGATATAGAAAACCATATAAGATATAAATATCAATAGTTTATTTGTTAATATTTCCACTAAAGGAAATAAGTGTTATATCCTAAAAAAAGTTCATGTATATTATGAACATAAAATAGTTTCTAAAAGGATAGTGAGATTATGTTTGGACTTAGAGAAGGTTAAAGTTTGATAATTAAAATATTATTCCAGTCAAAATTAAAATTGAATGTAACTTAATATCCTAAATGAGTTTCATGTATATCGGTAAAGAAAATTAAAAAGAGTTATATTTAGTTACCATAAAAAGTGAATATCACTTTATATCCTAAATGTATTTATGAGGTTTTGGTAATGAAAAACATAAATAGTTATATATTATTACTAAAATTATCTCAAGGAAAGAGTTTGATAGAAAATTTCCAAGAATGATGATGATGATAAACTTAAAAAGATTTTTAACTATAATTTTTTTATCAATATCATAACATTAGATGTTATAAAGTTAAGGAGTTTGAATACTATTTACAAAGATTTGTAAATTAGGAATATGATTCCTAAATATCTCCATTATTTAAAAAAAATTCCTAAATATTTTTCTCACTAAAGAGTTTAGTGGGGGGGGGGGGGGTTTATCAGATGGTCACATAGATATGTGGCATGAATTATATATAGATGTAATTAGTTTAACAAAACCCTAAAATAGAAGCAAGCATAAGTCCTATATAGTGGCATATCATACGATATATGATTATAAAATCTCTTATATATATATATATATATTTTATTATTATTATTATTTAAAGTATTTTTACAATATAAAATGTATTATGTTATACAAATGGTAGTCTCCACTTTATCATTCTTTCACATTGGTTGCATATATTATGTAAATTTAAATGATAATTGACCTCTCAAAGTAAGACTTTGAGTTATCCCTAAACAATGTTTTCTATGGGGTACTATATATTGTGATGAAACCTTAAGGTAAGCCTAATTAAGATTCCATATAAAGATACACAATATGCTCATGAGGAATAAAATGAGTTTTTTACATTGGATAACCCACCAATTATACCACATGTAGTTTCATCCATCATATATTCAGTATGCTAAGGGTGCATGTTTTATATTGAACCCCCATACCTGAGGTTGGAAAGATACTTAGCCTAATAAACTTAATAATATGATTTCCTTCTTATGCAGTCCTTGAGGCTTATCTAATCAGGGGTAGGTTGGGTACGTTACAGATAATGTCATCAACTAGTGCTTAACCAAGATATGATTTCTCCTCTCACATGAAGAGTATAAAATATTGTCCCTTGGTTGAGATATGTTAAAGTATTGTATAATATACCTATATAAGACATGTGATGTGATTATCTATTTTATGTAAGGGGAATGTGATGTTCTTATTATCTTAGATGAATTATATGTGATGCATTCATCAACCTGGTCAGTCTATACTCTAGGAACCAAGAATATGAGAGTAGGAAATATAATATTGACATACTCCATGTCTGGTGTTTACTTTTTGTCTTTTAAAAAGGGATTATAAGATTATGAATACTTGAATATTATAGAACTAGTAGACACAAGTATTGGGATACATGTGTTCAATAGAGATCATGCCTGACCCATTTATAGCTTATATAGCACTGGTTCTTTACTAGAGACCATTCTTTTCTTTCATTTATGAATTCTAGAATTCATATTTATTTTCAAAACTAAACAGTCCTATGGGGTCACACTTTGTATTTTATACAACGGGGGTTTATTTTTATGGAACTCATAGAGATGATCTGAAATTGATGTAGATTTTATTTAAAAGGAGTTTTGGATAGATATTCCTAGGGTATTTTATCTAAAGTGATACATGGTGAAATTAATGATAGCTATAAGAAAATATTATAAAAATTCCCAAAAGGATTTTTGGATATGGTTTCACAAGTTATTGTATATGATACAATATAATTTGAAATGACACAAAGCTTATGAATATTTAGTGCAAGTGTGATATTTATAGAGATATGTGATGTGACAAAGTAAGTAATTTAATTTATTATCAATGGAACAATATGTGTTTAGTGGAGTTGATGATGATTTTTGGAGGATTTTTTTTGGATTCATGAGAAGGAATTGGATATCATGATTTATAAAGTATCCATGTAATTCTTTAAGTTGATTGAGGTGTTGTGATGGTTAAAATGAATTGGATTCTATGCTTTATAAGTCCATGTAAATATAATGAGAAGAGTAAATTTTTTTTTGATATGAATAGTATATATCTTCAATGAGTGTATTACTCCCTCACTAACACTACTTATTATTTGAGGAAGTGAATAAATATTCACTATATTTGAAGTGATTTCATGATAACACAATGGATCTTCCATGAAGTAACAAGATTCATCCATGAACATAGAGCTTCCATGATATGAGCTTCACACGAATCTTCAGTGACATTGAATCTTCCATAAAGAATGAGTCAACATGGATCTTCCTTAGTGGATGAGTTTCCATGAGTGTCTACATGTCAGAAGTTCAAATATAATTTGTTCTTGTAAAACATAGTGAAACTCAATAAAATATAGGAGTAATCAATTGCGAGTGAATATGAGTAACCATAGGTATGATCAACCGCATGAGGTGAAATTTTATCAACTGTGAATCTGTATACATTAAAAAAGGTGATTAGGGTATAATTGATCTGTTAATAGAATTAATATATTCATGTAATTTTTTTCATTAATCAAAGAGTTTGGTATGTTTCTTACCTTGATTATGATGAGAATTCAGAAGATAAGTATAGAGTTTGAGATAATGAGATTAGACTGTAGTTTCACTTACATGATTGTAAGTAGATATCTAGGTTTGTGCTGAGTTATAACCAGTTGAGATGGGCTCATGGAATATGAGACATTCATGAAATCATACATGCATTAATTTTATGAATATGTGTTTGAAATATTCATTACATGATGCTATGAAAGATTGATAAGAGGTCACATAAGTTTAAATAATAAAAAATAATGCATGAATGAATATTAATACATTCCACCATGATTAAATAAATAGATATCATGCGATGTTTAATTATTCATTCATGCAAGGATGAGCTTCCATGTTTGATGCATGTATACATGTAGAGGTGAGAAAATGAAAGAGTTATGGTTTACAAATAAAATGTGTCAATAAATAATAAACCTGAGTGATTTAAGGAGTTAAATTAGGCTAAGATTATTGAAAATTACATTAAAAAACTAAAGGAAGAATACCCAAACCTTTAAGAAGATGATATTTAATGAGGATATATTTTAGGATTCATTGGCTTGAATTAAAAGAGAAATAACTGCTTTTATTTATATGTAGTTATGAAGAATAAATTTTGGGAGTCCAGATATGAATCATTATTGATTTAATTAATATATTTATACATATTTTATTATGGGTTTCAATGAATTAGAATAAATTCTTATACAAGATAAATATACATTCATTCATGATGAGATGGAGTTATTTTTTTTATGATTTGAGAATATTCCTGAGATAAATTTCTAATAACTTTTTGATAATATTGAGAGCTGATACAAAATTTGTATCAAGGATAGATAATAAATAATAGAACCTAGATTACTCAAGATTCAGTGAGGAGTTTCAAGACCAGAATTGATAGTACATAAGTATGCCTTTTGATCTAGCCTTTTTATATAGGAATATCAAATCACACTTGGTGAATAAGTAACCTGAATCTTATTTAGGTATTTTATCGTTGAATAAAAAATGAATAATATTGTTACTAGGGTGTATAACCAGTTTCTATAGAATTATAGTTGGTTGTGTAACCAACTACTTATGTTTTGGGATTGTGGTATATAACCATTTCCTGCTATAAAAACTTAAGTATTTAGTAGATAATCCATGTCTGGGTGTATAACCAATATGGAAAGTAGTAGGATATTATACTTAACCTTTTGAATATTGTGTGTTGTGTTATATCTTATTATTACTATATACAAAGTGATACTGAGATATAATATTTAGTTTATTGAGAACTCAAATAGGTTTATGAGGTTGAATTCAAAAGGGAGAGAATTCTCAAAACAAGACAACTGATTAACCCCCCTCTTAGTGGTCAAATCAGGGTAGGTAAATTTAATTAGCATCAAAGGTTCTATCTAAATATTTAATAATAATTTTTGAAAGATGGAAAATATTAAATCTATCAACAACTGAGGTGGTACCACATTTGATGGAAAAAATTATCATAGCTAGAGGAATATGATTCTACCTTATCTCCTATCACTTAGCCTGGAGGTGAGATATGCATCCACATCTGGGTTTACTCTCATTTTTGAAGGTGATATGATGTCTCAATGTGATAAGAGAAATATGGATTTAGATAGGAAGTCTCAAAATTTAATCTTAATGTCTCTATAATAAAAGGTATATACCAAAGTAATGTGTCTTCAAACTGCACATGAAATATATAAAAAATTAAAAAGAATTTATGAAGGTAATATAAAAGTTAAAGAATCCAATATATAAGTCTGGATGATCCAATTTGAAGATATAAATATGTTTTTTTGATGATACCATTAATTATTAATTTACACGGGTCAATGAGATAATGAAAAACATTTGTGGTTTTGGTGAGATGCTAGAAGATTCTATAAATGTTAAAAAAGGATGATACATTTTCTAGATTGATTTGATTCAAAAATTTCAGACTCAGAATAAAGAGAGGATTTGAAACTTAATGAGTTACACAACATTATCATAGTATATGAGATAAATAAAATTCTAGATTTCAAGAAAGAAAAATACGGAATAAACAATGAGAAAATTAAATTTCAAAGAAGAATAGGTTGCTAAAAAAATTGGCTACTAGGGGGAGGAAGGGATTAAAGAGATTACTGCTCTTATATCAAGAGGGTTAAAAAAGGGAATGTGGAAGGGAAAAGGAAAAAATACTAAAATGAAGGAATTATGAATGGATTTGACACTTTTCTTATAATTTTCTAAATAAAAAGATTATATAATCTAAATTTTATGAGGATGGTGGAAAACATCAAAAATAAAAAATGGATAAGAAGAAAAATAAGTATCCAATAATAGTAAAAAGAATTTAATGAGAAATCATGATAAACCTAATCCATCTTCATGTATCACTTTAGATGATGATGAATTTATTCTCTAAATTTTAAAAGTGTATTTATTCATCAAGAAATAACGACGACAGATAATAGAGGACATAACTATAATAAAAACTGAAGCATGAGTTGGAATCATGTATTGATGAGATTTAAAATCCACAGAATTAAAAAATAAGAAAATTTAAAAGGATAAAAATAAGGCTATTAAGAAAAGTAATATCTAATCAATAATTAAGTGGCCTATGTTTATGAGTTTAGAACTTATATAGTAAGTTTGTTGAGTAAGAAAAAATAGAATGAAATCTTAAATAAAGTTTAACTCTGATTGAAGAAGAGTTTTTTAAGATAGAATCCATATTTTTCACATTTCAACTTGAGTTGAATAGGTCTAGTGAAGACTTCAAAAAATCAATAATGGTTAATGGTTAATCTTCTCAAGCTAGTGAGATAAAGTGTTTCAAAAATCAGATAAAATCTAGTGATTATGAATCTCAAGGTATATATAATATAATAGATAATAAATGTCACCAAAACAAAATAACGTAAGGTTGGATAAAAAAGGATGTTGCGAGATAATCTTCCACATCAATGGAAGAAATGATTCTAATAATATCAATTTTACAAATGCAAAACAAGGATTACATTGAAGGAGGACATTAATAACATAATACTAGATAATTATAGAATTAATCTAGAAGATCACAATTTAGAGGCTATTGTTGGTGTTGTGAAAGGTATGATCATAAATCCTATTCTTGTTGGTATAATATTTCTCTTTTAGGAATGAGGGAAAAACCAAGGGGAGTTGTAGTGTGAAAATGAGATAAAAAACTTATAGTAAGTAATTTAAAAAATATACACCAAATAAGTTCACCCAAAATAGATTTGAGTATTTAGAATAGGTGTGTGGAGATGTGGTTTGGTGGGTCATAAATCATAGGTATGAATGATTAAACTCCTGATAGAGGTATGTTATGATAATAAAAGGAATTAATTTACTACTAAGTCATTCAAGAATACTTTTGAGAAGTTTCAACAAGCTAAGTAGGTTAATAAAGGTCATATTAGAATCAGGACTAACCAAATGAACAAGGATAAACAAATAAAGGAAACCCAAGTGAGTGTTGAGGCTAAAGGAAAGAAGCTGGTGGTAGAATAAATGGTTAAATTTCTTGAGATGGAATCAACAGTTGGTGACTTGAAGGTCCAAAAGAGTATGTGTGAGAGGTGTGGGCAGACTGGTCATGATATCAAGAGTCACATGACCATTCTTCCTACTCAAAACGAATTGGTGAAATTATTAATAAAAAAAAATAAGATTAAATTTATTTAATTTCTAAGGAAAATAATACTCTCTAAAATGAATATAGATCATAGAGATAAAATGAGTTCATAATCTGTTAATATTGTGTATAGGAAAAGAAGTATTGTGGTTGTAAGGAGAGATTGGTCTAGGTTGAGAGGAAACTCTCATCATGAGTGTTACTTCTAATGAATAAAATAGGTCCCTACTTATACCCTATTATTCTATAAATTATTAATTAACATGTAGGGGGTTGAAGGATAATATTGAATCATTCATTACTAGAATAATAATAAATAAGAGTTCTCTCATAGAGTTTTTTTGAAGAAAATTCACCATAATGAAAAGGGAAAGAAGTGTATTTCTTTTGGGTGAGTAAATTGAGAAGTAATATTACATTTTTTTATTTCTAGAAAATATGGAATTCCTAGAAATAATTGAAAACCTAAAGTTTAAGTTATAAAAATCACACATAATTTCCTTGATTATGAATGCATATGATGCATTTATTTAAGGAGTTTTTTGGTTGTTAAAAACATCATAAAATGGGAGAGTTACATGGATTGTACATTAAATTTTTAGGTAGTTTTTTGAGATATGTTTAGGTCACATGTTTTGTTTAAAATAATATATTTTATATAGATTATATTTGAGAAATGAGGATATTTTGAGCATGGTATCACATGTATGGTAGTTTACGGACAACATAGACAACCTTAGTTGCACATCCATTGTTTTTTATATTGGGTTTTCCCATTTAGAATTAGAGTAGACCAAATAAAGAATATTTTCTAAGATAACCATGTTGTATCATCCTTCTCTTAGAAAAAGGTATAATAGAATGTGAGTTCCTTGAAAGGCAGAAGAAAAGATGAGAATACCCTTACATTAGCCTTTGTATTTATTTTCAATAAGGAGGAGAAAGAATCCATCCAATCACATATATTTATGTTAAATATTTATGGTATTTAAAATAAATTAAAATGGTAAGATTGAAGTTCCAAAGTAAGTAATTTTTTTTTTCAATGGTACAATATGTGTTTAGTGGAGTTGATGACAATTCATAGAGGATTATTATTGGTTAATGATAAGGCATTGGATGTCATGCTTGATGAAGCATCCATGTAAGTCTATAATTTTATTGAGTTTATATTATTATGAAGAGACATTAGATGTTACAATTGAAAAATTACTTTTAAGTACAATGGGAAGAGTATGAACCTTCCATGAGATGATTAACATGGATCTTCCATAAGTGTATTTATTCTACAAAAGCACTACTACATATCTGAGGAAGTGCATTGATCTTTTTTAATTTAAAGTTCTTTTGTAGTAACACCATGTAAATTATGTGAATTAAAAATATATGTCCATGAGAATGGAGATTCCACGAGATGACATTTACATGAATATTCCTTGATGATGTAGATTCTATAAATAATGAGTTAGCATAGATCTTCCAAGGTGGATAATATTTTGTGAGTGTCCATGTGTTTGAATATATATAAAAATTAGTTCATGTAAAACATAATAAGGATTAATTAAAAATAGGAGTGATATATTGAAAGTTAAGATGATTTACCATATTTATGATCAACCATTTGAGGTGAAATGAGACCGACTATGTGTCTGTATACATGAAAAATATAGGTACCATGTGTATCATTGAGCTCATAAAAGACATGCTATATTCATGAAAATTTATTTCATAAATCAAAGAGTTTTATCTATGTCTTCCCATGATTTTTATAGTCCTCTATAAGATCCTAAGAGAGTTTGAGATTTTGATGAAAGCATACAGTTTTTACTTGAATTCTTTCAATTCAATATCTAAGTACGTGTTGAGTTTGAACTGGTTTATATGATCTCACAGAATTTGTGATATTCATTAAATTGGAAAAGCATGAATTTGGGGAATTTATGCAATAAATATGAATTTCATGATTATTTGGAATATTGATAAGTTATCGTGTTATTTTAAATAAGAAAATATGATGTATGCATGAATATTAATACACACTACAGTGATTAAATAATCATAAGCCACATAATGTTTAATGTTGCATGTATGAAAGCATGAGTTTCAATGTTCTATGAATATATACATATAGATGTGAGAAAATGAAGGAGCTAATATTTTAAAATAAAACACATTAAGAAATAATAAACCCTTATTCTTCGAGGATTTAAATGAGGATATAGTTATTGAAAACAATGTGAAGAAACTAAAAGAATAATACTCGAGCCTTTCAGGTATTTAAGGTGTGACCAAATGAGGAGATATTTTAGGATTCATTGGATTGAATTACAATATAAATAAATAATTATATTTATATATAGTTACGAAAGATAAACCATAGGATTCTAGTTCTAAATCTTTAATAATTTAAATTCAAATATTTTTAACTATTTTATTATGGTTTTTGATGATTTGGAATAGTTATAGATATAAGACAAATATATATTCATGAAATATAAGCTTAAGTTATTGTTTTCTCATTGATAATATTCATGATAGAACTCTCTAAGAAATTTTCAAGAATACTAAGAGTTGATAAAAAATTTTAATTTAGTATATAGAAAGAAGAAGAGAACCTATATTACTCAAGATCTAGTGATGTGTTTCAAGAGCAGCATTGCTGCTGATGTTCTTGAAGTTAATACATGATCAAATATGTTCATCTAGTCTATTTGTAGAGGAAGATCAAATAAAAATTTGTGAATAAGAAACCTAGATATTATCAAAGTCTTTATATCACTGGGTCCAAACTGAGGAATATGATAACTATGTTTTATTTCTAGTTGCTAGAGAATTTTAGTTATAGTGTATAACCAACTACTTCTATTGTAGGATTGGGGTGTATAACCACTTCCTATTATAAACACTTGGAGATTAAATGTATAATCCATGTTGGGTTGTATAACCAACATGGAAAGGAGTTAGATTTTATATCGAACCTTGTAAATATCATGTGTTATGTTCTCTCTTGTTTTTACTAAATACATAGAGGGATTGAGAGATAATATTTAGTGGATTTTAAAATCTAATAGGTTTAGTAAGTTGAATTAAAAATTGATAGATTTTGAAAAATAATACCACCAATTCACCCCACTCTCATTGGTCAACCCAGCCTATAGAACTTTAATATACACTAAATCCATATATATGATCTATATATTCCATTTTATTAGTGTATGATATTAATATGTCTTATCGTATACTATATAGAAACTAAGTTTTATCTTATTTCTTAGTTTAGGCATATCCTAATGTTTGATATGTTTATATCATTATATTTCCTATCATTTTTATTATATAACTTGTATGTATAGTAAAATGGGATGATTTTATCATATGATCAACCAAATATTATAGGATACATTAATAAGTTTGACATTAAGTGTTAATATTTGATTAATATTTCACAGTATTATATAATTGATTAAAATATTCGTAAGATGAAACACTGGGAGAATTAATCGATAAGGGTTATAAAAATTTGTAACTATAATTCCATTTACTAGTATATTGAGAACATATGAGTAAATGATTAAGAGGATTAAATAGTTTCCTAGAGGAAAATATAAGGATATAGTGTCCTTGAGAATGGGGTGTGTGATCCTCACTCAATATTTATAAACCAATTATCCCATTCCCAAATCTCTCTTACTTCTCCCTTCATATCCACTATGATAAACTAGAATATTGTGGCCATGAGGAGGATTCTACCCAAGCATTGGGTGATTCAATTGATTTGTGGATGCACTCTATAGGGAAGAGTCTTTTGGTTATTCCTTAGAGGTTATCCTTAAACACTGATTGAAGACAGTAGTAGAGTAACATAAATGAAATCCAATGTTATTCATTTTTTATATACCTGATTTTTGTTTCAATGTGTGGTGATCTTGATATTTTTGATTTTTAATGTTTTATACTACTAAGAAAAAGTTTATTCGATCCTTAGAAACCTAAAAATTTCAATAACTCTTGATGAGTTTATTAGATTTGATGTTTTTCCCAAAATAAAATTTATGGTGAAGTATTTATATTTAAAAATAAAGAACATCAATTAGATGACCATGGATGTATTAGTTTTTTTCATAAAAAATAGATATTTTTATAATCATTAATCATAATAACTTTATAAATGGTGCTATAATTTCATTAACTCAATATAGAAATAAATAAAATCATATTTAGATGATGGAAGGATTAAAAAATATCAAATATGATTATAGAGAATATTTTTAGTTGATCAAGAATTTAATTGGATACTTAGAAAATCATGAAGATAGAATCAAAGTCCATGAAACCCAAAGTTAATAATTGGAGGAGAGAAATTAAGTCCTTGGAAAGTGGTTTGGTGATCATGACGGGAATAATGTGGAACTACAACAGTAGATTAATGATTATAGGAAAGTATAAATTCAAATCTATTCTTCATTATCTTTTATTTTTTGTTCAATACTCAATAGAAACTTTTTGGTTGTCAAATTTTATTCTTCCTATATATGTTATTACTTAACCTCCTGATTATATTTGAAAATAAAAAAGGGGGAGAAAATAGTTTACTATTAAATATCTATTTTTTTATGAAGGGGGATAAATTTTACATGGGATATATGTTCTGGTATGTATATTCTCAGTGGGATATCTTCCAAATATACGAGAAGTTTTATTTCCTTTATCTTTTTTATTTATTAATTTAAAATTTTATTTTTATTATATCTTATGATTTAAAAAATGGGATATTGTTGATTCATTTCTTAAAAATGAAATCTTTTGAATCCTAGGTTTGATAAATCAAAATTCAATTTATATATTTTACTAATATTTATATAAAGTTTGTTTATGTTCCATTTTTTTAGAAAAAAGTCCCCCCAAATTATTGTCTCATTCTAAACTCATGTTCTTTTAAATCATGGCCATTATTGTACTTCTTAGTATTTCACTTAAACTGAGTAAAAATAGAATATTATTATTAAGGTAAATACAAAACAATTATAAATACTGATGACATCCTGGAAATATAAAAAAATTCGTTATATCTAAAGTCTATAAATAGAGATTAAGTCTTGAGTATACAAGTGTTGATGAAATGAAGAGCTACTGATCACAACCTCCATGATTGAGTATGAGAGTTTTGGTTCTAAATTTTATTAATAAAATATGTCCTAGGGTAGGTACATGGTAATTATGGTCTATGTTTAAATAATCTTTTGGGATAAGAGCTTGTGGTTCCAATATTTTGATCAAATAGGTTCTATATACAAACCTGTAATTCTAGATCAAATGTTTTGATCCTATGAGCACTTTTGTTTAAAAGTTAAGAAGTTATATTTATAGGAAATTATATATACTTTTCTTAATAATTTTTTTTTATTTACCATATTATTTATTAAAACCCCATTCCATTGTTAAATTCTATTATTTTTTACTTTCTATTATCTTTACTTCATTTATACTTTTTAAATTGGAGTGTGTTAATCTTCTAAATTTTTTGTTACTATTACACAATGTAACTACTACCTATTAATTATCACAATTTTGAGTAACATTATCTTCAATATTGACAACTATATTCCATTATATTCTTTAATTTGATTTATTTAGTTAAATTGTTTTTTATTTCTAATGTTTTTCATTTAAAATTATTTCTTTAAATATTTAATTAATGACCCTATCATAGGTATCACTAAAACCCATGAACATTTAAAATTTATAAATATATAATAATTTTTTTAAATATTAAAGAATGAAAGCCTATTATAAAAAATAGTCCAATGTCGAACCCACATATATGATATTGATTCTTAAGTAATAATTTTATCCAAATGTTTGGATATTTTATAATAAGTAATTTTTAATTAAAACTAATAAAAATATAATTAAATATACATATGATAAACTTAAAAATATTTAAGCACTCTCAAATTATAATTTCTTGGATCATGAATTAAATAAACTTCTATTATTTTAATGATTAATTTATTTTTTAGGAATTATATCTAAAAAAAATTTGATTCAATATTTGTTTTTTTATCAAACTAATTCATTCATTAATATGATACTAAATCAATATAATAATTTGGTAACTAAAAACCATATTTAAACATATATTAAATAAATTCATTCAAATATCATATATGAATTTAAATATTCCAGTTTATATATTAAATATGAATTCTTTAATTAATTAATAGACATGTAAACACCAAAACAATTGACATTAAAATAAAAAAATTAAATAATTCAACCACCATTCCCTTATAATTTCAACAAAATATAACTAGTATTCCATACTTAGTGTTAAATGTATTAAATATTTATATAACAGTACACTAAGCATGAAGTAAAAATAAAATAATTATAACATCTTTGACACGGATTGGTTGAACAAAACCCAAGCTAGAGGCCCTTTAACCTCAGGCACACATATTTATATACTATAGGTTGTTGACTAGCAATGTGGGTCTAAGGGGAGATAGTGGGGAGACTATTTTCTCTATGTATAAACTTCAATAACCAATAGTGGAACCATATAAAATAACAACCAACACAACAACAATGGAATCAAAACCAGAATATACAACACATGGTAAGAAAAAAATAAACATCTATAGAATAATACATGTCATATAATAGAAAAAAAGATCACACATAGGGAGATCACACATAAATAGTTCTAAAAATAGTGAAACAAAACCCACATATTTTCACTGAGGATCCACCTAGTCCAGCTCTAACTATTATTATCAATTCTATCTTTCCAAAACACCTCCAGCTACTTTACACCAGCCATCGAGACCTTATCACTTCCCATATTAGGAATTATAAATTCTACTGATATCCTAGAGGTCCTATATAGGGTGTGAGTATAAAGTTAATAGGATACCATGTAACACCCCTATATTTTATTATATATTTGTCTTCAAATATTTTTTTTTGATAGATTGTGATACACACGACCCCAATTCTAAATGAACTATAATATAGTATAGCATTATAATTTAACTATTAAATTGGTGGATATGAATAAGAATCACTAAATTATGAAACATTTATGGTTTACACATATCTAAAATAATTTAATTGGTTATCACTTGATAATAAATAAAAATAAAATCATTTGAAAGTAAAAGGGTTGTTTTTCTAATTTTTTTATTACAAACAATTTGATTTTATATTAATAAATTAAATTAATCACTATTAGTGAATAATTTTAATGAAATTTATATATTATATAGTCAATAAATTTTTTTAAAATCCATCTAATATTATTTTTTCTAGTCACGAGATAATAATAAATCCACTTTTATGCATAACATTAATTTTTTTAAAAAGCGGTTTTTGTTGAGTGTTGCATGCTTATTTTTAAATGATTGTCTTTCCACTTATGAAAACCAAATCTTAAAAAATAGATCCAATATCTAGAATTTGGAATATAAAATTGCGTAAATATTTCTATTTTATTTTTATTCATTATGAAAATTAACCTTGGTAAATATTTTTCACCTCGTTAAGGGTAAAACAAGTAAAATAGGGTCAAAACTTTAGGACCATGCTTTAAAATTTATCCAAAACTTAACTTTATACCATTGGATGAGTGAGGTTTGACCATTTCAATAAAATTACAAAATATATGACCACTTTACGATTTTTTGATTATGATCTTTATAATATTTTATGAAAAGAATAAATATAAAATGTCACTCCCTTGACTTTAATATCTCTAGAATTTTTACATAATGATAAAAAGAGGATAACTTCAGTTATAAATTTTTATATTCAATATGAGTTAATTTTTTTTATAATGGTAATTTATTTTTAATTTTAATTGATTGAATAATTACCTTAAATTCTAAATCAACACCGACACAATATTTATTTAATTAATAGTAAAAATAAAAGATTTTAAAAATATTAAAAGTACTACAATATGGATGAATTATTGTGTTTTAAAAATTTAATAGATAAATATGAAATATTTTGAATGTTTTGTAGGATTATATTCAAATTCCAACTTTTTTTTGGTGTCTTTAGTGTCAAATTAAATTAATAATGTCAAAAATGAAATTAATGATATTTTATGAAAATAATATTTTATTAAATTATTTAAAAATCATAAAAATATTTAAAGATTACAATTTGGATAAGATATGGTTAAAATTTATATCAATTATCCATTTATAAGACAATTTTCACCTTATAAGTAAAATTATAACCCTTTAATATTGTAAAAGTCGTTGCCACTGTTAGGGTTAAAATTGGTTAACCAAGAGGTTAAATCAAAATATTATGTTTAAAAATGAAAAAATGAAAAAATTTAATTTTATAATGATATTTCAACCATAAAATATTTTATTTGAATTAATTTCCATTTGGAATCACTTTTCTTGAGAATAAATTTATCGTATTTTAATCTTTTAAGAAATTCCAAGAGGGTCCTTCCCCTCAATTATAAAATTGAACCCATTCTATCTTTTATTGACACCTTATTTAAAAATCTATCTTGAACAAATACTTACCAATTCTCTTATAAACATCAATGTACATGATGTGTAAGTGTCAGTATTCTTAAAATACCATTTTAAAAGTCCTTATGAAAGGATCTACAAGAGGAATATTAATGAAGAGATAATTGTCTAACCCAACCTTTTCCAATTTATTTATTATTCTACCTCCTCTAATTCTATGGTATTAATTATAAAATAATAAATTCAGTATCATTAATATAAATAAATTTTATTATTATCATGGGATCACCATTATCCACCCTATATTCCATAAAATGGGGAGTGAAAGTATTGCCTGTGCATACGTGTGGACTACCACCTCCACACATCGATACAATTCAGTTTACATCACCATCATTCATGGATAGTTATTATGAAGGGTTTAAATTTTATATATTATATTTATGAAATAATTATGATTCTATAATTATAATGTCACATATAACTTATTACATTCCAATCTGTTGGAAAACGACAATGTCGCACGTGTGTACGTGTGGACTACCACCTCCATGAAGCGATATGATTTATTTTTTATTTAAATTTTATTTGGATGATAATAAGGAGATATTTAATATATATATATATATATTATATGATATATATATATTATATAATAATGATTTTATAAAGGTGAATTATGATTTAAATTTATTTTGTTCCATCCTTTGAAAAGTGAGAACAACATTCATGCGTATGTATGACCTACCATCTCCATGAACAATGTAATTCATTTTTCTATATATAACTTTTATGGATAAATATGAATAATATATATATATATATATATTTTAACAACCATGGTATTTATATAACAATAATTTTTTGATTTATATTAATACTTATGAATAAGTTATTAATTTTACATTAAAGGGGGATCTTCTTCCAATAGCATACTCGACACACAACAATAGGTTTCTCCAAAATCTTGCAATGCACACAACTTTGAGTTATACTGAAATATAATAAAATAATATTTTAAGTATTTTAAATGGTAGTTAACACCTAGCCATTGGAATGGATGGAATGAATAGTATCAAATGAATTTTGAAATATTTTTTATACATGTTTAAATAATAATTCATTGGTTACCAAATTTATTAGAAATGGAAATAAAAACCAATTAAATATAAAGGATGTGTTTTTATGAAAACATATTCAAAAGAGAATAATTGTGTTTTCATATCACTTTTTATGGAAATTTATTTAATAAAAAATATATGATATATATTAAATTTGATGTTTTAAATTTATCTTATATGTTTTCTAGATATGATATAAGAAGAAATTCAATTTTTCCAATAAAAGAAGTGTTTTTCTAAAAATACAGTTTTACCACATTTTCATGGTGAAACCTTTTTAAATCTAGTTTTGTCACTTTTATATGTTATATTTTAAAAAATTAACTTCTTTTATAGAATCGAGACATCAAAATTTACTTTGGATTAAATTTTGGTATATTTCTAATAAAGTTAATTTTTAATGAATAGTGAAAAAATACTGCATTTTAATTCAAAACTGCCTTTTCATTTAATTTATTTATATAGTTAGATTACCATTTTAATTGGTTTTAAAGTATAATTGTATTATTTTTTATCACTTCATTCAATTTTGGTCATTGTAAGTAATTTCACTTTTGAAATTAGACATAAACACCTGTCAATCTTTTGAAATATATTATTTCTTAAAAACCCACTTTTTTGCTTTTGACAATGGAAATTAATTTTAAATTAATTACTACAAATTATATGTTTTGAATGTGTAAAAATGGATTCCATATTTGGAACCAGGATGTTCAAATTGTGTAAACAGGTACCTTTTATTTTTAGACTTTATGAATAGAAACTTCAGTAATTATTTTATTTGCCATGGTTAAAGGGTAAATCTGGTAAATAAGGGTAAACAAATAAAAAGATAATAATATTAAATTACCCTAACACGTTTCATATTACTATTTTATGATATATCTTCTAACATGGGCATCCTTGGGTCGATTTTGGGACCCCATAGAGCCACTTTGATGTGAAAATGATATTTTATAAGAATTAATTTAAAGTAAAGAAAAATATAATATAAACATGTTTTTCTTACGAATTTTTTTATATGGGGTAATATATGTGATAATTTAGACTATAAATATTAATTATAAAGTTAAAAATATTTCATACATCATGGGATTTTATTTATAATTTTTAGACATCAAATAAATAAATTTATTTATGACACAATGATGATGTAGTGGTTACCTTATTAATGAAAGATTTAAATAAATGAGATTATAAATATTAAAATAAATTTATTTTAAAACTTTTCATTCCATAAAAAAATTTTAGGGATGATTATGAATTTTTATATTCTAATTAATAAGTTTTTTTGAAATAATCAAGTTGTTATGGTTTTTTAAAAAGTCATGATATGAATAATATAAAAATTGACATAAATGAGTTTTTAAAACAAATACTATTTTATTAAATAATATAATAGTTCTATAAATATATGATTTGGCCAAATTAATTAGATAATTTTTAAAATTTCATTAATGAACCAACTGAGGTTCAATTAGCATTTTATAGTAACTATATTAACCACATAGTATGAATATAAAAGAAGACATGGTAAAAGTTAAATTAGTTAACTAAGAGTTAAAGCTAAAAGATAAGGTTACATTTGTGAAATAGACTTATGTAAAACCTATTGGTTGAAATTATTTATAATAATAATCACCTAATATTTGAATTATATTATTTGGGGACCTTTTTAAATCAAAATTCAGTTTATAATAAAATAATATTTCAAGACATTCGTAAAGTACCCCTCCTCCCTCTTATAAAAGGGCATCACCTCTAACACTTACTGACACCTCTAAATACCCTTTTAATCATCAAAAATCTACCTAAATAATCTAATAGAATCCCTCTATTCCTCTTAGAAGCCTTACCTTAGGCAAAAGGTAATTCAAGAAATCCTTTTGGCTCAAATCAAAGGGAGTTACCCATTTTAAGAGGTAACATCTTCTCTAAAGTTCATTTCCAATATTTTACTTCTTAACTACCTATTATATTCTTATTATATGATTACATAACAACACCAGTATCCTAAATATACTAGGATGTTTTTATGATAAGTATTCTAACTACACTTACACACACTTCCATCTAATGAATACAAACATACTGTTTCTATGTATGGGGAACTACTGCCTCACGAAATGATGATTGTTTGATTTTCCCCTACCACCTCTCAGGGTGGCCATTATGATGGAACTATATTTATATATGATATATATTATATTTATATTGTCTCTATGCTTCTTTTTTTATTTAAATCATACCTTTATACTGTTTATGATGTGTAAATATGATAATTTCATTTGAGAAAGTGCAGACTACCTCCCCCTCAAAGTGATATGACTTGTTCCTGACATACATGGAATGTATAGAGGATGGAGTTAATTAAATTATGTAATGAATATAAAATATGATATTATATTTTAATTATAATATACCTATGTATCATTTAGTTTTCATTCTTTTAAATATGAAAAATAAATGAAAGTAGCATTCATGCGTACGAACGACTTACCGTCTGCATGAACGGTACATTTCATTTCTTATATCAAAATGTTATGTAATATTATAAATAAATATATATTCTGGATATATATTATATTTATATCATGAATATAATTCTTTAGATAATTAAATTTTGACCACAAGTACAATTCATAATTATAACAAGTTCATTTTTTTACTCAAGTACTCAATATCGACAAAATGACTGATATTAACTTAAAATAATTAAGTAATTTTTATAAAGTGTTAATAAGTGATATAAAAGGGAAAATAAAATTGAAAAAGTTTCTTAGTCAAGTAGAAATTAACTTAAGTTTATTATTCAGGAAGAACAAGGAACATACACGATGAATTAGCCTCATGGTAAGGGAACCTTTCACCCCCCTCTTTCAGTCAAATACTTATTTTATGTTATGTCTTTTAATTTCCATTTTATTATGTTGTAATATATTCTTCTATATCATTATTTATTTAGATTTTATGTCCAAGTGATGAGAGAACCTTTTCTTTCCCATCAACTCATTTTCGAAATTTTAAATTGACACCGGTAGGCTGCCGAATTTTCATAAGGGAATTTGTATCAATCTATTTTCATTGAGGAATGTTTTTATAATATACACCTCCTTGTTTTACATGGTGTATAATAAAACCCTTTTAAATTTACTTTCATTCAAATGAAATATTTTATCTATAAATCATTTTACTTAATGATAAAAGGAATGTTTTTAACATAAGCAGCAACAATGACCTCTCTACTGCCATAATTGTTATTTGATATTTGGATTCCTCTATAATACTTAATGTTTTTAAAAGGAAAAGAAGTACCTTATTCCCTTTTTGGTTGTTTTGGTATTGAAAATTGTTTTCAAAGTGGATTTACTATTTCAATATCTTGGAATAATTTATTTTGATTGTAAATGAAATATTGTTAGTGAAATGCTGATATTTGAAATATTTTATGTCTTATGATTATGTTATGGTACTTGAAAATTTTAAAGGTGGTTACATGATAAAACAATGATAGGGGTTATGTGATAAACCAAATGATGGGCGGTTCCATGATAAACCAAGGATGGGTTGTTACATTATAACCTCCAATCCATTGGGTATGAAAGTCACCCGTATGGTTATTCCATTTAGTGATATGTGTGGAAGTTGACCATATGGTTATTCCATTTAAGTATGTTAATGTCCCAAGTTACCTTTATATGTTATATATTTCTTTATATGGGATTTATGGTAATCTTTTGGTTACAAAAAGGGTAAGCAATGAGCTTATATTCAGTGAAGTGTTTTTGCTTCTTCTTAAAGGTGAAAAGTATTACTTAATGATAAAATTTTCATGGTTTAAATGTTTTTTAAAGACTAATAGTTTTCTTTCCTTATGTATACCTTACTGAGTTTTTTTATGCTCATCCCATGTTTTGAAATATTTTTCACAGGACATAATGAAGAATAGATTCAAGGATGGTATCAAGGAAAAGTTATGCTATTAAAACATGGAACTAAACATATTTCTTTTTTTAGAGTTTTTGTTTTATGAAAAAGTAGATAGTGAGTAGAAGTGTCTACTTGTAATATTAAAGTTTTTATGTATTAGTTATGACCTAATTATCTAAATCTCTAAACCTGAAAATATCCTAGATGTGAATTAAAGTAAAATTATCGACTTATCACTAGATTAATTAATGTTTAAGGATGAGGACTTACAGTTTATATCATAGGTCGGTTTAGATAACTTTAGAGGTTTGGGTGTTATTTAAGAATAAGTGAAATAACCATAATGGTTAGCATATTATAAAGGTTCATATTTATTTTAGATAAATTGAATGATTTTAAGATAACATGAATGAGTATATCTTAGTGTTTACCTTAATCATAAGATAGTATAAGATGACATGAATGACCTTTTTAGTTTTAGTAAATGGATGGATCTAGGAGGCACCAAAGTAATAGTGGATGTAAAGGAAACTATGATGGTTTTCTGAATGAGAAACCAAATGAAATAGGAGCTATAATGAGAACTCTTGAGGTTATTCTTAACCAACTATCTAGAGTCATGATTGACCACTTGAACCTTTGTGATTTTTCTAAGGCATCATATATGTGAGAAACGAATCCCAATGGAAATTAAGGTAATAGTCCTAAAGGTTAGTATATTCAAAAACCTATGTGTCAAGGATGTGGAAATGAAAAACTAAAAAAATTCTTAAAAGGGACAGGATGATGTTTCAGATGTGGTAATGAAGGTCATAAAGCAATAACCTTCCATGGAAAAAGGAAGCATCCAATTGAATCTAGGAAAGGGACAAAAGTTCTTTCAAAAGGATCAATTGAATGTTTTAAATGTGGTGTTTGGTCGTTATACAAATAGATGTCCTACGAAGAAGGTTTGGGAATGGGATCAGTAGGATCATAAAAATATATGCTTACCAATTCCTAATTCCATTCCAATTGAAGATGAGGAAACTAAAAATGACCTTGGAAAGGTATGGATTATTTCCAAGATAATGTTTTAACATGACTGAAATATTATGAAATTATGCATGATTTTTTTGTAGGAAAAAAGTAAAATAGAATAAGATGGAAAAACATAGATAGAGGATCATGAAGAATCTTCGATGATTAAGATGTCTACATTTTAGGAATTGAAGAGTTGTGTTGGATATATGGATGATGATATGTTTATATGTATTAATGATAGGATTACAATGATTTTTTTTTCTAGTATGTGTAAACCTGAAGTTTGATATGTGAAAATGTTATTCAAGGAAGAATTATCTTTTCTTGTGTGGACATAACAGACAACCTTAGGTGTTCTTGTGATCTTTTGTTTCGAGGAAATTATGGGTTATTACTTTTTAGGATGAAAATGAGAGGTATGAGATAAAATTTTAGGTTAAAACATGTTATGATTATTTTTAAGGATTTTATCCCATTTTGTTAATTTTATTATAATTATAAGGTTTTTGAAAAAGGAAAACATGCAGACCTTGTGACAACCCGTCGTGTTGGACAAAGCTGCGAGAATCAAACCCACAACCAAAGTGCGATAGGGATTTATCACCCACCACTAACCAACATGAAGTACCTGGTTAGTATGACTAATCATTTTTAGTTAAATGATTTTATGGACAAAAAATAAGTTGATTTTGGGAACTTATGTTTTATCAAATGGATATACTTAGTATAGGAGAATGATTTGGTGATTAAGTGATAAAGGTTATTTTGGAAGACATTTTCTCTTTTGAGAACAATATTTTCTTAAGAAAAATAGAATACTATGGGATTTCATTTGAGGAGTAATGGTGTAATTTTATTTTAGAAGAATATATGTTTTTATTGGGGACTTATAATGATTCAGGTTATTTAGGGAAATGATTAACCTATCTTGGAGAATATTTTATTAGGTTAATTACTTTTCAGTATGAGACTTTAATAGTAGTTGATGTTATTTGGAGATAAATGTAAAGATTTATCATACAAGACTATGTGATAAAATTATTCCAAGTTTTGGGTTTCAATCTTAGTTTGGATTATTTTTAATAATTTTAAGAGAAATTGTGTATTGAATGGTCTTTTTTGAACTTTGGGTATTTTTTGTCAAATTTTGGAGATTAAGAGTAGTATTTATTTATCCTTTTTAGGATTATGTTATCTCGTACTAACCATTTTGGTTTTGGTTAATGTCTAAAGACATGAGAAATATATAGTTCATGTTTTTTGGATTATGTGATTCTCTAGAAGTTGATTCTAGTGCTTCAGGTGTGACCATGTCATCATGAATACTCATCTTTTGGAGAAAAGATGAGTTTGTGGTAGAAATTTAGTAAAGGATGAAATTATACATGACAAGTAAGTATATTTCCTTATGTTATTATTATAAGTAGTAAAATAATTCCACAAATTTATGAAAAGAAACTAAAAAAATGTTGTCCGTTTACTTTTCCTACTAGGAAATCATAGTCTGTTTAACCCATCATAAGTTTATGGTTTTCTAGTAGTTAACTTTCTCCTAATCATGTTTTATATCACTCTCCATCAGAACTTGACACATAGTTTCTATTTCATATCTATGTTTTCCAACATGGAATCCTAGTATGTTCTATCTAGGATGACCTTTTTACTTATCTTTATTTCTTTTAAAGTGATATTTTTATTGACTCTTTATCTGATGTGGGACTTTCAATGAATTTTCCGAGCCCAATTTTAAAATTGTGAGGACGCAATTTCCAAAAGGGGGAAAGAATGTAACAACCTAGGTATTTATAGAATAATACTTTTTTATTTCTATTAATAATTATGAATAATATATTAAATTTACGTTAAAGGGGATGCTTCTTTCGATAACGTACTCGACACGCAACAATATGTTTCTCCAAAATCTTACTTTTCAAACAACTTTGAGTTATACCGAAATATAATACAACATTAATATTATTATTTTAAATGGTAGTTAATTCTTAGCCATTGGAATATAGAGAATGAATAGTATCAAATAAATTTTGAAATATGGTTTACACATGTTTAAATAATGATTTATTGGTTACAAAATTTTTTATAAATGGAAATAAAAACTAATTGAATATAAAAGATGTGTTTTTATGAAAACCTATTTAAAAGAGAATAATTGTACTTTCATATCACTATTTATGGATTTTTATTTTATGAAAAATATATGATATATATTCAATATAATGTTTTAAATTCATCTTATATGTTATATATATATGATATAAGAAGAAATTCAATTTTTTGGATAAAAGAAGTATTTTTCTAAAAATACAGTTTTACCACCTTTTGATGGCGAACCATTTTTAAATTAAGTTTTTGTCACTTTTAGATGTTCTATTTGAAAAAATAAACTTCTTTTATAGAATCAGGACATCGATATTTACTATGGATGAAATTTTGGTATTTTTCGGATAAAGTTCATTTTTTTAATGAATAGTGAAAAATACTGCATTTTAATTCAAAACAGTATTTTCATAAAAATTATTTATATAGTTAGATTTTTCTTTTAATTTTTTTTAAAATATAATTAGATTATGTTTTAATCATTTAATTCAATTATGGTCATTTTAAGTAATTTAATTTTAAAATTGGACATAAACACATTTCTATCTTTTGATAGTTATTACTTCTTAAAAACCCACTTTTGGGTTTTGACAACAGGAATTAATTTTAAATTAATTACTGAAAATTATGTGTTTTTAATTTTGAAACATGGATTCCATATTTGGAATCAGGAGATTTAAATTGTGTAAATATGTACCTTTTATTTTTAGACATTATGAATAGTAACATCAGTAATTATTTTATTTACCACGATTAAAGGGTAAATCTGGTAAATAAGGGTAAAATAATAATATTATAATAATATGAAATTACCCTAACACATGTCCTATTACTATTGGATGAGATATTTCCGATCATGGGAATCTGTGGGTCTATTTTGGGACCCCAGGGAGTCACTTTAATGTGAAAATGACATTTTATAAGAATTAATTTAAAGTAAAGAAAAATATAACATAAACATGTTTTTTTACTAAAACAATTTTTATATGGGTTTATATAAGTGATATTTTTGACTATAAATAGTCATTTTAAATCTAAAAATATTTCCTATATCATGGTGTTTTATTTATAATTTTTAGAAATCAAATAAATAAATTTATTTATGACACAATGATGATGTAGTGATTACCTTATTAATGAATATTTAAATAAATGAGATTATAAATATTAAAATAAATTTATTTTAAAACTTTTTATGCCATCCAAAAATTTTATGGATTAGTATGGATTTTATATTTTAATTAAGGAAGTTTTATTTCCAAAGAATCAAGTTGTTATGGTTTTTTTAAAAAGTCATGATATGAATAATATAAAAAATTGAAATAAATGAGTTTTTAAAACAAATACTAATTTATTAAAAGATATAATAGTCCTAAAAATCTATGATTCATCCAAATTTAATAAATAATATTTAACATTTCATTAATGATAAACTTGAGGTTCTATTAGCATTTTATAGTAACTATATTAACCATATAGTATGAATATACAAGAAGACATGTTAAAAGTTAAATTAATTAAGGGTTAAAGATAAAAGATAAGGTTAAATTTGTGACATATAATTATCTAAAACCTATTGGTTTAAATGATTTTGAACAATACTCACCTTATCTTTGAATTAAATGAGTTGGGGACCTTTTAAAATCGAAATTCAGTTTATTATAAAATAATCTTTCAAGACATTCCTAAAGTGCCCCTCCTTCCACTTATAAAATGTCATCACCTCTAATACTTACTCACAACTCTCAAGCCCCTTGTCTTATCCAAAATCTACCCAAATAATATCCCAACATCCCTCTCTTCCTCCAAGAATCCTTACCTCAGGCAGAAGGCATTTCGAGAAAGCCTTTTGGCTCAAATCAAAGGGAGTTACCAGTTTTAAGAGGTAGAGTCTTCTCTAAAGTTCCATTCCAATATTTTACTTATTAACTCCTTATTCTATTATTATTATTTGATTGAATAATAAAAATATATACCAAATATACTATGATGTTTTTATGAGAAGTATTCTAACGAAACTTACACACACCTCCATCTATTGGATACATACATACAGTTTCTATGTACGGTGAATTGCTGTGGAGGTTGCAGGAAGATCTAAGGTTCATGAGGAGGGTATGATTAAGAAGAAGAAAAGGAGGAGACACAAGGATTACCTGTAGATACCAAAGATGATGGGAATTCAATTATATAAAAATCAAGACCATGGAGTTGTTATCAAGAATAACATGTCAAATGTTTATAAGGTAGTGATTGAGGGTGGTTTAATGGACAAGGAATCTACCAATATCCATGGAAATACAGCTCAATGTCTTTCTAAGATTGATTCTAACTTGCATCCACAGATGATGTTGAACAAGGATGTATGCAAGGGTAATGAAGCTGGGCCTACCATTGACAAAGGGGGGATTATGACAAGGAGAATGTGAGTGGTATGGAAAGACTTTCCTATAGTGATATTGTGCAAGGTGGAAAATCTAGGATACCCAAGTGTGAAGAAGTTATGTCAGCTCCAGCTAAGAGAAGGACGAGGAAGGACTACTCTTACCTACCAAATCCAATGAGAACAAGGTATTCTTCTAAGATGGTGAATAGGGTTGTTTTTTACTTTTGGGAAAGATCGTGTGGTCAACCAATCATGTATAAAAGCGAGTTCATTGGAGAAACCAAAGCTTAGAAAGCAGTATGCCAAGGACTTGTGGCATTACAACCCAGCCTCTAAGTGGGAATCAACCACCATAGAGGAAAAAAATTATTTCTTATGTGGTTATTTGTATGGATATTATGATATTTATCTGTTCTTTCACCCTTGGTTTCTCACTTTCTCCTCAAAAGTGTCTTGAAAATAATAAAAAATTAATTACGGTAATTGCTACCTCCTAAAACGATGATTGTTCGATTTTCCCCTACCACCTATCATGGTGGCCATTATGATGGATCTATATTTATATATGATATATATAATATTTATATTATCTCTATTATTTTGTTTTTTTATTTAAATCATACCTTTATTCTTTTCATGATGTGTAAATATGATAATTTCATTTGAGGAAGTGCGGACTACAGCCCCCTCAAAGTGATATGACTCGTTCATGACATACATGAAACGTATAAAGGATGATGTTAATGAAATTATGTAATGTATTTAAAATATGATATTATACTGTAATTATAATATACCTATGTATCATTTAGTTTTCATTCATTTAAATATGAAAAATAAATGAAAGTAGATTTCATGCGTACGAACGACTTACCATCTCCATGAATGGTGAATTTCATTGTTTATCTCCAAATGTTATGTACTATTATAAATAAATATATATACATGATATATATGATATTTAGATCATGAATATCATTCTTGAGATAAATTAATTTTGACCACAAGGACAATTTGTAATTATAACAAGTTCATTTTTAACTCAAGTACCCAATATCAACAAAACGAATGGTATTAACTTAAATAATTATGTAATTTTTATAACATGGTAATAAGTGATATAAAAGGAATAATAAACTTGAAAAAGTTTCTTAATCAATTATAAATTAACTTAATTTTATTATTCAGGAAGAACAAGGAACATACGTGACAAATCAGACTCAAGTTAAGAGAACCTTTCACCCTCCACTTTCTTTCAAAGACTTATTTTATGTGATGTATTTTAATTTCCATTTTATTTTATTGGGATATGTTATTATATATGATTATTTATGTATATTTTTTGTCCATGTGATGAGAGACCATTTTATCTCCCATCAACTCATTTTATAAATTTTAATGTGACGTCGATGGGCTTCCAAATTTTCACAAGGGTCTTCGTCTCAATATCCTATCATTGAGGAATGTTTTGATAATATAAACCTAATTGTTTTACATAGTGTATAATAATTCCCTTTGAAGTTTAATTTCATTCAAATGGAATCTTTTATCTACAAAGCGTTTTACTAAACGAAAAAAATAATTTTTTTAATGTATGTGGCAACAATAACCTCTCTTCCACTATAATAGTTATTTGATATTTGGCATCCTATATAAGCCTTAATGTTTTTAAAAGCAAATGAAATACCCTATTCCATTTTTGGTTGTTTTGGTATTGAATTTTTTTTCAAAGTGGATTTACTATTTCAATATCTTGGAATGATTTCTTTTGATTTCAAATGAAATGTTATTAATGAAATGTTGATATTTGCAATAGTTTATGTGTTATGATTATGTTATGGTACTTGGACAATTTATGGGTGGTTACGTGATAAAACAATGATGATTGGTTACATGATAAACCAAATGATGGGTAGTTTCGTGATAAACCAAGGACGAATGGTTATGTTGTAACCTCCAATGCATTGGGTATAGAAGTCAGCTGTATAGAAATTCCATTTAGTGATATGTGTAGAAGTAGACCGTATGGTTATTCCATTTAAGTATTCTTATGTCCCAAGTTACCATTATATGTTATATGTTTCTTTCTGTAGGCTTTACATTAATTTTTTGGTTACAAAAAGGGTAAGCAATGAGCTTATATTTAGTGAAGTGTTTTTCCTACTTCATAAAGGTATAAAGTATTACTTTATGATAAAGTTTTCATGGTTTACATGTTTTTTAAAGACTAATAGTTATCTTACCTTATTTATCCATTACCAATATTTTTATGCTCATCCCATTTTTTGAAATGTTTTTCACAGGACATAATGAAGAATAGAGTCAAGGATGAGATTAAGGAAAAGTTATGATGTTAAAACATGGAACTAAACATGTTTATTTTTTTAGAGTTTTTGTTTTATGAAAAAGTGGATAGTTATTAGAAGTTTATAATTTTAATATCTAAGTTGTTATGTATAAGTTATGGCCTAATTCTCTAAAGCTCTAAACCTGAAAATATCCTCAATGTGAATTAAAGTCAAACTATCAACTTATCTCTAGATTAATTAATGTTTAAGGCTGGGGCCTTACATATATATATATATATGATATTTATATCATGACTAAAATTATGAATATGATGTAACCATGATCAAATTATGAGGGCTAAAACAATCCAACTGAAATTATCATGAAAAATGAAATCGTTAACACCCAAAAATGACGATTTTAATATTATATTATTAATAATATGGTTTC
Organism: Viscum album; assembly: GCA_963277665.1. Taxonomy (NCBI): domain Eukaryota; kingdom Viridiplantae; phylum Streptophyta; class Magnoliopsida; order Santalales; family Viscaceae; genus Viscum; species Viscum album. The sequence continues at coordinate 828,405,077 of OY728159.1, read as the reverse complement.
TAATGTGTTATAAGTAGATCATATTTGATATTAAGACCATGTAGATGACTTTTTTTATTGAATTATAATAAATTCCATTTTCTTCATAGGAGGTTAAATTGATTTAAATTTAAGTCAAACTCGAGGTAAGGGTTTATCATCTCAAATTGTATTCTTAGGGACATATACTGTGTTATGCATCTATCTTATTTTATGAGGTTTTTATATAGAACCATTTTCATTTTATATCATTAATATAATTTTTATCATGACACTTAAATTTTAATTCAAATTTCTTATTTAATGGTGCTTATGATTCAAAAGTTACTAAAATGGTAAGTATTTTATGTTACAATATCATTGTTTATTTAGATTTTTTATGATTAAGTTTTCAATGATAAAATCTTATGATCCACCTACCAAGAAACTCATGAATTTCCTTATCCTTTGGTTTTTTGGATATTTCATGTTTTCCTTTCATTTTTTTCACTTTAAGTACTCAATATATTAAAAGAATATTTTAAAGAAAAATATACTTTATTTTTCTCTGCGATGAAAAATTATTTTTCCTCTATATCCATGTTTTTTAAAAATAATTTAAAGAATGTTTTTAATATTCTTCCATATTTGATTAAATTCATTTTATCTATGAATTAATTTTTAAAAAATGTATTTAAAGGAATATTCTTATCATTTTTCAAATGAGGTATTTTTTTGTATTTTTTTTCACCAAAGTGTGAAAGAAATATTTTCTTTTAACTCATACAACATGAATGGAATTTCCTTCTGTTATGACCACTCAATGCTTTGAATATTTATTTATAATTTTCCAAGGATATTTTCAAATAAAATTATTTGTTTAATAATTTTAGATTTTTTATATTTTAAATAAGTAATTTCAAATTAAAAATGGTATTTTACTCATGAAATGTTCAAATTGTTATTTTTTAAGGATTTTTTTTATCTAGGAAAACATCCTTTGATGTTACGTAATATTTACTAGAGATATGATCTAATTATACCTTCCTTATTATTTATTTGGATGGTTTATTATTACGATGACGATATTTTTAAGAAACTCATTCCTTTTTCATGGGTTATGCTATATTGAATTGATGAAATGTTTATGAAATCTATTTCCTTTCCTTGGGTTATTCTATAATGAAATATTTATAAAAATAATTTATTTTTCATGGGGTTATGATATGATGAATGGTTTTTATATTATTTCACACATATTTATGGTTTTCATTATGTTATGGGAGGGATTATAATTATTTATCCCTCAAATTAATTTGGTAAATATGGATATATCATGTGATAAACAGAACTAAAATAGGTAGTGAAACCAGTTAAGTAAGGAAATCCACCCACTATGATAGTATTGAGAGTAAACCTTGAATAAAATAATGGAATGTGGAGCGAAACCAATACGCTATGATAGTCTTGTAATAGAGCCCTAAATACTAAGGATATGATTTTCTATGCTTATGTGTATGACACAGACTTATATCTTATGAAAATATTATATTATCATGGATCATATTCTTTTTTTCCTTTATTATTTTTTGATTATAAACTGCCAAGATTTATTCCTTGATTTATCATTATGTTTTATGATATGCTGGGTATGTTTTTAAAATTTTAGGCTAATGTTGATACTCTATTATGGTTATGTTATTTTTTTGTGATAATTGATATCTCCTTTTTTTACCCTTAGAAAACATCTATGATCACCATTTATTATTTTTACCTTCTCAAGGATATGAAAGAAGATTTTAAGTATGATATGTATAAAAAGGGTGAAAATTGTGAAGAATTAAGTGAGATATGATGCATAACTCATATGAAAAGTTTTTTATGTATCCAAGTTTCTAAAGGCACTATAACTATTTGATTCTGGCAAGGATATTTATGTTATGAAATTAATATTCATGTAATAATATGTAATACTATGTATAAAAAGTATGTGTTGATACAATTGGTTTTAGAGAAAGGCTTAATGAACCTTTCGAAAATCGGATGAGAAAAATTTAGTGAATACCCTTTGTATAATCCTATATATACGATAACGTCATAAGTTATGGTAAAGAAAGGATTAAGACTTTCCTAGAAAAAAAAATCCCTGAATGAATAATACAATTATATGTTTTTAGAGACTTATATTTTTTCCTTGTAAACTCAGGAATATTTCTAGATATATTTTCAGTGCCAGGTACTAAGATAACATTCTATTCCAAGGTTTAGTGATCCCAGAATTAATTTTATAAAAATATTACATATATTTTATATTATCCATGTGAAGTTTCTTAAATTAAATGGTATATCTTCTAAATGGAATCTTGGATCAGAAAAATGAGATGACGGTAGAACCTGGAATGCAAAGTTTACCCTAGGTGCGACGTAAAATAGGTTAGTGCGGGGAGTTTAGATAAAAGAGGCCATGGGAGGGTGCATTTAGTTAAATAAATAAATAAATTTATTTTAATTTAATGACCTAAAATATATTTTGTCTTTAAATACACCCTTATGAAAATTTTCTAGGTTTATTTGCATAGACCTTGGGATAATTGAGAGGGTTTCCTTCCACCTCTCATTAGATAATCAGAATCAGATGACGATGAGACTCTGAATCCAGGAAGATCATGATATTTTAATTATAATAGCTCTTTTTCATCATTTTAGAGCAATTTAATCATTGAAAAATGATCCAAAACCAGGTAATAATCATTAATTTGTGAATTATTCTCCCATTGATTAAATTATTGAGAATGATTGATTTTTTTATGATCTACAATAATTGAAAACCATTTCATGTGATCTTGTACTCATTTTATTTGGTTTAATTTGATTCTCACCCAAATATCCCTATTTTAAACATGTTTTCCAATAAATCTCGTCCAATTATTATTTAACTATTGTTTCTTGTTATTATCCCCCTTTGTTCTTCATGTTAGTCATTATTGGACCCTGGGGTCATGATTTGGAATTTTCAGGTAGGACTGAGCTTGATCGAATCCATATATTCATGATTATTTCATGTGTGATGAGTGATTCGGTGAATTTAGGATTATTGGGGATGAATCATGGAATAATTGGTGATAGTTTCATGGATTTGGTATTTAATACAAAAGGGGTATGACATGAGGTGCATGGTGTATATGTAGATCCCTATGGAAAAAATGAGATTTTATTTCTGGCCACTAGATGGAAAAAAATGATGAATGAGTGCCCTTTCCTTTGGTTTTGGGAAATCTTGAGGTCTGTTTGTATCACATACTATGTGAGACACCCACACACCATGAGACATTATGCTGGTGACCCAAAGTGTTCTCCATGAGTTCATGGGTACAAAAAAATCTAGAAACATGCCATGTACCGAAGCTCACGAACATGGGCAGGAGTACATGAACAAAAATAGGAGCATGAGTAGGACCCCGAGTGGCTTAGAATCTCCATGTATTCCACCTACAAGATATGTAGTACTACATGGGTGGTGATATTTTTACTACTAGGGACATTAATAGTAAGCATAATTAGACCACACACCATGTGTGTCCCTTGACATGTCTTGTACCCCTTCTTCGTTTTTGAGGAACCTTCTAAATCTCATATCTCATTAGTTTGGACTCAGATTCTGGTATGTGATTATACTATACTGAGTGTTTTTCCATATAAAATTCAAATGTGGCCTCTGTAGTTGATTTTGGAATACAATGCAAGATGTTCCAGGCCTGATTATTATTTAGGAGGCGCTCAATGATGCCAGTGATCATGTATGATCATTAGGGTGGTACACCCCTGACAGACATGTCATGGGTGAACTATATACCGAGTTTCACCCCCTGTATAATCAGGGTGCGGTTACTCTATTTACTGAGTGGTACACTCCTATGAAATTAGGGAACATGTCCTCATTACACTAAGTGTCACCCACTCTGATGTACCACGAAACGAGTCCTTTATCTACTGAGTTTTACCCCTATTAGATGGGGAACATGTCCTACTAATATTGAGCTAAACCCCCCCTGATGCACTAAAACATGGTTCTTATACTTAGATATTATACCCCCTAGATTGTGCGGTACATAGGTGTAGTGTGGGCCCTTCACACAATTACTTCTATTGACTCACATGCGAGATTTTGGGCATCGTTGATGGACTCTTCGAACTGATGACACTCTATTCCTAGGCTGGGCTATGAGATGGATATACCCTTATCTCTCATTTGGGTTTCTTTGGTTTGAGCATATATATATATATATATCCATTCCATTGGATGTTATTACTCTCTTGGTTTAGGTTGAGCTGTCTGTCTATTCCTATCATGTCTCTTAATACCCCCATTTAGCTTTTGGGGAATGTTACTGGGTATGTATATACTCGCCCCTACTTGGGATTTTCTTGCATGTGTTATGTCTTATGCAGATGATGGACAGTCAGTGATCATTATAGAGGAGCATAGGTATACCTAGTGAATTTGACTACGTATAGTGGTTGGTGTTGAGATATTTGAAGATGGGATATCTCAACATTTACTTTTCTAGTTTTTTCATGTTGGGACATATTTTTGGTTGGGAATATATTTTTCACATTTACATTTCAATTTACACTATCATACTCTTTTAAAAATTAGAGGTTTTTTCATGCATGGTTTGTATTCTAGAAATTGTATCTTTTTGTTTTATTATACCTTTTCACTTATTCATAGAGTTGGTTAGTTGTGTGTGTTCAAGTAGATTATATAAATTCATCCCATACTAGTTATGCCTTTAGGCTCTTATTGCTAGCCCCTAGAATATAGAGGAAATATTGGGGTAGTTTTTAATTGATCCCCAATGGGTTGGGTTGTGATAGATTGGTATAAGAGACATTCATTCATTGGAAAGTTACTTAGATTAGTCCCATTATGAGGATTTGGTTGGGACCCAGGACAATAGTGTTAATGTGTCTTAAGAGAATTTCATGCCAAGGAACCCAGTGATAGTGTGGGTGGCTGATGTATCCATTCACTAGGAATCTGATTACCTACTTGTCAGCTCAGCATACTAAGACATTGGTTATATTGATCAATGGTATATGCATCATATAAGTTAGAATATTTTGACTACCCTTGTTGAGATAGCTCCCCATTATATATATATATGTTCATCTAACCGTGGTACTTATTGATTAAATCTTTAGGATTCCTCCATGAAAACAACCAGCCAACTTTCCAATTTTGGATCATAACAACAATCTCATGAGTGATGAATCCTTAGTTTAGGATCCATCATATGAGATCCTTCCTCTAGGTGGGCATGTAGTAGCACCCCCACATATTGAGAAGAAGATCATACTAGCAGAGAAGGACGAGGATGCTTGTAGGCTTAGCGCACTCCATGAGTTCTAGTGCTAGTGGCCACTGAGGTTCTAGGGAAAGATAGATCCCCAAGAAACAAAGGATTTTTTGGAGTTGACAGTCTAAGTTTTTAGGCTTATCTAGACTCTAACTGATCTAGTGGTTTCACTGACACCTATAATTTTCCATGGAGCAGCTGTACATTGATGGTGTTTGGTTACATAGATTCATTATGAGTTGACACTCTCATGGGATGACTTCCGATAGATGATTCATGAGAAGTACTACCCCTCTTTCTTACACTCGGTTCAGATTCAGGAGTTTCTGAAGATACAATAGGGAGGTATGACAATAGATGATTATGATGTGAGGTTCATAGACCTTACATGGTACTCCCTTGACATGATCCAAGATGACTACTTTTGGTAATGAAAGTTTGAACAGGGTCTCTACAGATATTTCTATTCCAGTGTAGTACCCTTGTGAATTCCCACCTATTTTAGGGTGTTGGAGTGGGAAATGGTGATAGAGAGATTCCTATCATAGGTTTTCTATTTAGTATAAGTTGGAAGTGGGAATTATAGTGCTGTTTCGTCTACATCAGCAAACAGATGCTAGTCGAAATTATCTTGACATAGGATACCATCCCATGATCAGATTTAGGCACATGGTCATGTGGCACAAGGACATCACAGAGGACTAGGGAAGCTCAAAGAGGGGTGGTTCTATGCATGTGACAGGAACAATCACATTGCATATGATTTCCTGACCAATGGTGCTGTGGAGGGAAGATATATAGAAGATATACCACCACAACAGAGATACCACCATGATCAAGTATCTCCCAGGTGAGGGAAGGGTGGCCCTAGGGAGGCAGAGCTAGAAGAGGAGCAGGTGGAGATCTAGGAGGAGGAGATTTGGGTGGAGGAAGATTTTATGAGATCCTTCCACCACCACCACCACCACCAGAAGACCCATATAAGGCTCATAGAGCTGGTAGTTGTGGTCACTGATAGCTACAGGTGATAGATTCTAATGAAACAGTAGCGCATGATATCACTAAATGAATGATTTGTGTTTATTATAATCTTTATTTAGTATTAGTAGACTTAGGAATGAGTAATTCATTTATCTATCTACTCCAAGTGGGATATCTAGAGCTCCCAGTTGAGTCTTTATCCCGGTATCTTTATCTTGATGTTTCTATAGGGAAAGATTCTTCTATATCTTTTATCTATTGGTAGTGAGAGCTATCACTTGGTGGAGTGGGGATCATGTGAGACCCTTTGGTCATCATTATGGAACCCTATGACATCATATTTGATATTTATTGGTAGTTTATGGTCTAAAAATAGATTTAATATCACTGTAGATGTATCATATGACTTTGAACTGATGGGACAATATTCTCCTTTATGGGAGATAAAGACTCATGGAGGGAAGAGTGGGTTTTTTGAGTAGGATGCTGCATCCCATTACCTATCAAAAGGAGTGTGAGGCCTTAGTGAAGTAGTCTCTTAAAGTATCTATACTCCTTTAGTCAGGGAGGCTTATATGGATATCATTTATAAGGAAATTATAGGACTAACTTTGAGGTGATAAATGGAGTTCTAAATCAAATTACATCCCAAGACTACTATGATATCTTCTACAACATATCTAATGGCCCATGCCGAGCTCCAATAGATGCGGTTACAGTTAGAGGACCTTTAGGAGAATGGATTTATCAGAATCAGTGTGTCCACCTTTATGAGGATTGATAACCTCTTTGACCAGTTGTGAGGTGTGAGATGGTTCTTGTTGATTGATATCTATTCCGGATACCTCCAGTTGAGATTTCATGAGGTTAATATTCTAATGTCACTATAGATACTATGGGTTCCTAGTTATTCCCTTTGGAATGAAGAATGTCCTCTCTATGATTTTGGATTTGATGAATCTAATCTTCTAGCCTTACTTGGAGCAATTTTTTGTTGTCTTCATTGATGACATAATCATACAATCTGCATCATTGGAAGAGCATGAATAGAACTTGATGATGGTCCTAGATTTTATTCAAGATAACCATCTTTATAGTAACCTCCATAAGTGTCAATTATGGATTCATAAGGTCCACTTTTAGGGTAATTTCATTTCTGATCATAGAATACCTATAGAACCCACAAATATTGATGTAGTTATTTCTTGGGATCCACCCAAGAGGATTTCAGGGGTGCAGATTTTTATTGGACTGGTGGGGTACTTTATGAGGCTTGTGATAGACTTATACAGGATTAAATCCCCTTTGACTATCCTAATGTGGAAAGGGTATTCATTTACTTGGATTGAGCAGTACCAGATCTCCTTCAAGGGTTGAGGTTGATGCTAAATATTGATCATGTTTTGAGACTAATAGAGGAGGGTGTGGAGTATGTAGGGTATTTCAATGCCTCAGGAGTTGGTCTCAGCTGTGTGTTGATGTAGTGGTAAGAAGTTATCACATATGGGTCGAGGTAGTTTAGACCCAATGATAATAACTATGCGACTTATGACAGAGAGGTGACAGTGGTGGTATTCACTCTAAGGATGTTGAGGCACTATCTTCTAGGATAGTTCTTTTGTTTTACTGAAACCATTAGAGTCTTAGGTACGTCTTCATATAGAGAGACATGAACCTGAGATAGAGGCACTAGTTGGAGTTATCACATGACTATGATTTTGAGATATTCTATAATCCGGGGAAGGGAAATATGGAAGTATATTCCCTTAGAAATAAGTATTAGGCATGTTTGGTTCAAGAGGCTTCTAAGTAATTGTATTCCTTGCAACTGACCCTGGTTGATCTGGTGGGTGCAAATTTTCTTTAGTTTATGGTGTTGAATCCTATTCTTCTCTAGTGTGCGAGAGATTCCCATTTGGGAGACATCAACTATGAGGTCTTTCATGACCATATATCCTATATAGATACAATAGATGGGTATTCTAGAGGAGGGAATCACATCATCATTTTACAGGGACAGATGGTGGTTCCAGTCACAATATGAGAGGAGGTGATGATTGAGTTTCACAGATCACCTTTGGATGTAAATCTCAGTATGGGTAAGATTTATAGAGACCTTTATCCATAGTTTTTTGTGATGACATGAGATGAAGCGTGGCCAATTTTGTCTCTCAGTGCCTCACCTATCAGTAGGTGAAGGCTGAGCACCATGTTCCGACAAGTTTTTTGTTTCTCCTTGAGACACTTGAGTAGAAATGGGATGAAAAATAAATAGAATTTGTGAGAGGGATTACATGGAAAACTAGAGTCCATGATGCTATCTGAGTGATAGTTGACCGACTCATGAAGTTGAAGCACTTCCTTACTATCTGATATCAGATTTTGTTGGGAAGTTTGGGGTAGTTTTGCATTTGGAAGATTGTTCAACTTCATGGGGTGACCTAGAACAATGTATCAGATCATGATGCGTGTTTCAAATCATGGCTATAGAGTGGAATGTAGGAGGGATCATGGACCCAGATGAGGATGAGTACAATCTTCCACCCCCATACAGATGGGAAGAATGAGCACACTATCTAGGTGACAGAGGATATGTTGAGGGATTTAATGTTAGACTCTTTCTAGAGTTGGTAGAATAATTCTCTATTGGTAGAGTTTGTATACAATAATATCTACCACTCTACTATTTTCATGACACCTTTGGAGGCCTTGTATGGGAGACCCTGCAGGTCACCTTTGTGTTGGACAAAGATCAGTGAGGCATATCTTGTGGGTTCAGAGATGGTACATGTGATGAAAGAGAAGGTCAAGGACATCTGTAAGTAGATGAGGACAACCTAGAGTAGGTAGAAATATTATACCTATCGATATTTCAGGCTCTTGGAGTTAGATAATAGAGACCACGTTTTCTTGATAGTCTCCCCACGATGAAGATTATGGTGATTTGACAAGGGAGGAAAGCTATCCTTGAGGTTTATCGGGCCCTTATAGACCTTACTAAGGGTTTTTGAGGTTACTTACCACCTTGACCTACCCCCACAGTTGGAGTGGGTGGATTAAATCTTCCATGTGTCATAATTGAAGAGATACGTGCATGACCCTATTAACGTTATTGATTGGGGTGAGTTGGACATTAAGGATGAAGCCACTTTTTTGGACCACCTGATGGAGATCAAGGATCGAAAATATAAGACCCTATGTGGATGGTCCATTACCTTTTTTCATGTGTTATGGTTGCATTGTAGCATGAAGAAGATCTCCTTGGAGAAGGAGATCCATAAGCGAGGTCAGTATCCTGAGTTTTTTTTGTTTATTTTTTCTTTTCGAGGACAAAAATATTAATAGAGAGGATGATGTAGAGACCCATTTTTTCCTTGTAAGAATTTGGACCATTTTTAGATATATTTCCAGAGTTATGAATTGAGAACACATGTAATTATGAGGCCTGATGTGCCTAAAATTAATTTAATAAAAATATAAAAAATATTTTATATTACACATGAACAGTTTATTAATGAAAATGGGATATCTCCTAAATAAAATCTCATATGAAAAAATAGGTCCTTTTTTTAATATGAAACTTGAGGTTTACCATAGGAAAAACCTAAATAGGTTGGCATGGGTCATTTAAATAAAATCAGTCATGGGAAAGTGTGTTTTTTCAAATAAGTAATTAATTTTATTTATTTTAAGTAAATGAATTAAAATGGATTTCATCTTTAAATACACCATTATGAAAATTCTCCAGGTTTATCCGCATAAACCCTAGGATAATTGAGAGGTTTTACTTCCACCTTTCATTAGAGAATCAAAATCAGACAATAACAAGACTCTGGATCCAGGAAAATCCAGATGTTTCATACGTAACAACTACTTTTTCTTTGTTGGAGAACATGTAATTCATTAAAGAATGATCCAAAATGTAATAAACCTAATCCTAGTATCCTAGAGATTATTCCTTACTTTATTACATGGTTATATATACAAGATTAAAATCCCAAAGGACTAATAAATTTAATAGTATTGGAATCCAGATTACATACATGAACCTTACATTACAATTACAAACATAAAATACAATATAGATAATCCTTGAAGAACACTATTATTCTACTAGTTTAACCCTATATATAAAACTACTTAGAATCATGGGGAAAATAAAACATAAGAACTGGGTGATATTAGATACTCATAAAGGGTAATTATATAATGAAATCTATAATAAATAAACCTAAACAATAAGAAAAGGTGAATAGATAACAACACATGACATTAAAACATAATCTTAAGCATAATATGATAGGAATACAATATGATAAAATAACTCTATATAAATAATCACATGATAATGATACTTAACGATGTATATTCTACTAGTCGAATAATCACATGGAATATCAATAATAATCCCATAAAGAGGGAATGACTAATTCTAGAAATAATAAACATACCTTCAAGGATTCAACCAAGACACCATACATAAATGTCTAAGACAATAGTCAAAACCCAAACTAGTTTGTCTCATGAGGCCTACTGATGCATTATGGGGCTATAATGGGCCCCACCCATCACTTACTAATTCCATTGCATTCCTATTATAAAAGAGGTAAAACATTACCAAAATAAACATGTGTATTAAAACTAGAATACAAAATGTGAATAATTTAACCATACATAGTGAATGGTATCAAAATACCATATCCACAGTCAAGACAAATAAAAAACGATTCAATGAAATATGATAAATGGTATCATAAGAGATAAACCTAAATCAATCATAACATCCACCAAAGGATGTTGACATACATGAAAATACAGTAATAAAATAATTAAAAATTTCTTTAGATAAAAACCTATTTTTACTATGAAATAATTTATTTAAAACCATGAATTTATAAAATAAAACATAAAAAAATATATTTTTGAATCAAAGTGTCCCATAGCACTTCGAAAAATTTGCGAGAAATTAGAAAATTAAAATTTTAAAACATTAATATACTTTTATATAAATTCATAAAACCAATTTTGAAAACATGGACATGAATGAGAATGATTTAAAAGAGTAAATATTAAAAATATATAAAATGATGTTTTAGTTAAAGAGTCCCTTACCTAAAACATTAAAAATATTCCATTCAAACAATTTTATAAAATGTCAAACATGGGTACAAATTACTTTAAAAATTATAGAAGATTAATAAGAATATTTTTTGATACATTTTTAATAAACATGGATATGTATGATAAATATTCCATTGTACATACTTACATATAAACAATTCCGGATAATAATGAGATTGTGAAATTAACCCATACATTTGGTCTGATTCCCTCCACACATGTCCAAAAAACCTGTATAGTGGTTTTAAACATATTATTAACATATAATTTTTTTTAATAATATTTATGATATCGTATATGATTCATTTATGAATTTATATTACTTATTCATTAATAATTCCAAGTTAATGAAATGTTTTGGGTAATAACCGTTTTGTTTATCGTACATGTTTTGACTTGTTATTCTTGATACTATTACTTAGAACATGATTTAATTAATTCTAGAATGTAAAAAATTATTTATATTTCACATATATTTATTATATAAAAATATATAAAGGATAGATATATTAAATGTAATACACCGTTTATGGGGACAGTAATCTGTACATATGCATGAAGGTTGTTTCTGTTTTCTTATCGTACAGAATGGAAGAAGATAAATGTTATATATATATATTCTATTTGAATTATTATGTCACATATTTCATATTTTTTCATTATATATATATATATTATAATTATTTAAAAGGTTAACATGGAAGATGAATCACATCGTGTTGTGGAGACGGTAGGCCGTGCATATGCACAAGCGACGATATCATTCCATTAATTGTGAAAAAGTAAGGAAGTGGGTGGTATATATTTTCTCCCATAATCAATATCATGTTATAATTATGATATATAATTATTATTTCCATCATTATACTCATCCAAGAAAAGTGGTGATGAAGAACATATTACACCACAACGTGGAGACAATATGTCGTACGTACACATGCGTGGTACTTTCATTTTTCATAGGATGAATAAACAATGGATTATGATTGTTATAGAATAATAATAAAATCTAATTATATATTTTATATTATAGTTATTACTTTATAATTTAATCAACACATAAAGATGAATTATAAAAATAAACAGTCTTGAAAGAGTCAGTAAAAAGATTACCTATTCTTCGACGATCTCCCTCTAGATATCCTCTTAGAGATAGTAGAGTTGGTATTTTGAGAAGACCATCACATATATAATGTTACTTGGTAATTTGAGAAGGGAAGTGGGTAGCTTATGGTATATCTTGAAGGATCAAAGTGGTGTGAGGAAGTGGGGGAGGAGGTTCCCTTTTATAATTGAGGTGAGGGGAACTTTTGGAAATCCTCAAAATATTAAAGTATAATAAGGAAATTCTAGAGACAAAAACTTACAAATGATATATAAATGAATGTGGTGTAACATTTTTTACCATATAATATTGAATTTGTGATTATTTATCATTTTTTGTGATTTTTAAATAATTTAATAATATATTAATTCAATAAAATATCATTTTTTTCAAATTTGATACTATTCAATTAATTTGGATTTTAATACATCAAGACAAAGTGTGAATTCAAATATAATTTTTTAAAACAACTTTAATATATATTATATATATATATATAATTTTTTATAAACTTTAATTCATTCAAAATATATCAAAATTAATATTATTAAAATTAATTATTTTATTTTTATGTTAATTAAATAAATATTGTTTTAACATTGAAGAAGCATATAAGGTAATTATATAATTTATAAAAATTAAAAATAAAATTTTATAATGAAATTAATTTCATTATGATCAAAATAGATATTTATATTATTTAATATCATTATTTTGTCCCTATGTGGACACATAGAAGATATTAAATATAAGAGAGTGATATTTTGTAACTGTCCTTGAATTTAAATAATATAAAAGTTATTTTCATGGAATAGTGTATATTAAACAACTATAATTTTATATAATGGTGATAAGGTTAAAATAATATTAATCCAATAAATTTTGTTCAAGTTTCAGTTTTATTTTAAACCTTATCATTTTGATTTACCCTTAATTAATCTATTGTAATTTTAATTGTGGTAACAACATTTTAAATATTAAGAGGTTATAAATTATTAGTTATATAGGATAAATTGACCATAAATGGAACATTTATGAACTTTTAGACCTTATAATAACATATTTTTATTCTTTAGGATTTTTATGTTTTTTTATTAATTTAATAATATATTATTTTTATAAAAATAATTAGTTTCAATTTTGACATTATTCGAAATATTGTCTTTAAATAAAATCCAAAAAACAATATAATTTCAAAACAATCCATTTATTAAACTAATAACATGTCATAGTCACCTATAAAATTCATGGATCACCTTAATTAATTAAAATTATATTTATTTTAATATTTTAAATATCATTTATTTGTTCTTTTTTTAATTAAACAATTATTTCATCGTCATTGTGTCACCATTTAAGTTAATTATTTTATCACTAAAAATTATAAATAAATTATAATGATTAAGATAAACACTTTATATTTAAAATTAATATTTATATTAAAATTTATATTTTGTATAACCCTATATTAAATTTTTTTTAGTTATTAAAAATATGAGTGTGAAATTTTTAACTTATCTTCAAATAAAATATAATTAATGTCATATTCTTACCCAAGTGGAATAAAAAGGTTAGAATTTAGGCCTAAGGTTTATTTTAGTAAAAAAACTCATCCAATGAAATTAATAAATTTTAGTGTAATTTTATAATATTATAATATTATCTTTACATTTAATTATCCGATTTAGCCTTAACCGGGGTAAATAAAATTTATTAAAGTTACTATTCATAATATCTAAAAAATTATGTTGACCCTATTAGAATATAAATATCTTACTAATTACAACCATGTATATCTTTTTTATTCTAAATTAATTTCATAGATGTGACTAAATTAAGTTTAACGCAAATCCCACAGATGTGAGAAAGTGGGTAAAAGAAAACGTTCAAAAGTTTAATAATTTTTTATATCCAATTTAAATATAAAAATGATTAAAATGAACTAAATTGTATTTATATATTTAAAATTAATCTATTTTTAATTTAAAAATAAATTTATAGTATAATAATTATTTAAACGAAAAGATAAATTTTAACTACAATGTAGTATTTTTCACTTTTCCTCAAAAAATGAAAATTCTAAGAAAAATTCCAAAAATTCACCCTAACCTATCTTTGGAATTATGAATTAAAAAATGAAGTTTAATTTTCAAAATAGACTTTATAAAATTTTAATTTTTTTAAAAATAGGCGCACCATTAAAAGGTAGTAAAATTACTGTTTTGAAATTATAGTTTTATACATAAAATTGGATTTGTTCTTATATAATTGTACATTAGATGAATATTAAAATTATATGGAATATTCATGAAATTACTAATTTGGTTTATAATTTTCATAAACAATAATTTAATGGCTAGTTTTTATATTATTATATTAAATAATAATATTTTAATAATATAATGTTGTTCCGTAAAACTCGGTCTTGCGTATAACGCAAGTTATCAAAGAAACCCACTATGGAAGGTAACATAGGGTAACTTAGTGTTGTGTGCATTACAAGCTATATAATATATTAAATTTATTTTAGAAAAATATTATAAATTCTTAGGGCGTTACATTCTCCCCACCTTAATTAAATTGCATCCTCGCAATTTGAACTTGATCTCAGTAATTAAGAGTTTGATATTTGAAAATAATATTGTTAAAGAACCCACATAATAAATATTATTAATAACACATATTATTAATAAGTATGATAGGGAAACATGAAGGTCACCACAAAACCTGGCTTTCAAATGCTAGAACATTAGAGAAAAGTGAACACATGGACAAGGAAGAGAAATCTAACTATATAGTTATGATGAAGAGTGATAGAGAACATGACCAGGACAAAGTTAACATTCACAAAGCCATAAATCCATGATGATATATGGGACCATTTAATTCATAAAAAAAGAAGGTATTGGGATAATATTTTTTGTTTCAATATCCTTTCTCTACAGTTTAATATTTTTTATTGTAAAGAAATACTTACTTGATCAAGCATAATCTCATCCTTTCTTTGTGATTTGATCTATTTTTACTTCATTTCATAAACCTAGAGATGGATATTAAAGATTAATTTTTATTCATGAAGAACTTTTATTAAATCATAAGGTCCACCAGTATTTCCTTCATCCTCTAAATATTTACTAAAACAAAATAGGTCACCACATAGTTTCTAATAAAAACTTTTACTCAAACAATAATATCCAAAGTTCAAATTAATCCATTCTAAACTTAAAAGGTAACTAAATTTATAAAATAAACATAACATAATACAGATCTTTTTTTACATACCAAACATATGAATACCTTCATCTTGAGTTCCCTTAAAACGTGGTAATAAATTTAATTAGAATAAAAATTTATTGAAAACACTCCTTATTCCTTAAAAAAATATTTTAAACTCCATCAATGATGGCATAAACCAATTTTTCAATAAACCATTAAACAATTCCATGGTAATCAGTACTATAAAATTTAATGTATCCAAATCAATCATCTCTTTATTTCGAAATCATTATCTCAGTATCAGGAAAAAATTAAGGGTAATCTTTCCCACGACCATGTCTTTTCTAAAAAAATTTAAAATTCTACTAAATAATGTTTTCTTGGTACCATTCAACATATGATCTCAAATAATAAATAAAAAAGTACTGCAACATAATACTTATATACTATATAATTATTATAACCAATACATCATTGATAAAATACTCAAATTCCATAATTATTAAATCCCAATATAATCACATTAATCATTCCTATTCTTTCACGGTAGTAGTACAATCTTGACCATGATCCATTAGTCTCTTTTGGGATTTATTCCTTTGATTCATGAGACATTGATTTGGATAGTGTATCATCTCCTTATAGTTGAAGCATTGTATATTTGAAACCTTTTTCTTATCCATGAAATACCAAGAACGATGGTATTTCACCCCACACTTGTAGAAAAATCCCATTCCTTTTAAGAAAGTACCATGTCATTTCTTTCCACAATTATTGCATGTGTGAAAATACTTCTTTCCCTTCTTCCCTTTATCCATATTTTTCCCAGTTTTCCTCTTATTCTTGTGATTTACTCCAAGTCCATAATACTTAGAGTAATATTTACCTGTCTCATTATCACATGATACAACATCCTTATATGATGAGAATACTTGGGTAACTATTTTCCTTTGATAAATCGACTTAAGACCATGAAAGATATGATCCTTATTACTCCTTGGAACACATGCATTGGTGAGGTTTAAATTCCTTATACTAGTCACCATTTCTAAATGATGACATACACTAAGTTAGATCATAATGTAAAATCCTAAAAAAAATACTTAACATAAATTGAAAAATGTTATGCATAGTTAATCTCATAATCATAAACATGGTTTCTTTGTGGACATATTTACTTTTAAATCCTTCATAATGGTTTATAAGAAAAATGTAAATTATCCTAAGAATATCACTTAGGAGTGTCAACCGAGGTGTGTAGTAAGGACTATTTTTGTGTACCATGTCGCGCCAAGTTAGGAACGACGCACCTTATCATAGGTTTTAGTCTTAGGTACATTTATACTAGAACCATATCAACTTATAGTATCTAGAAAGTGATTTATTGCTAGTAATACCTACATAATATCGACTTTACCAAAATTCTAGGACGTTCTTCTCTTCTTATCCTCAAGACTATATTATGGTTATGTTCCTTAATCAATGTTTTATAAATCTAGTTTCCAAGGTTGATACTAAAATTTCTTTGATACCAACTGTAATGACACTGACCCCAATACCCAGTAGCTGATACCTTACTTTATTACATCATCATAGATATAAGATTCAACACCAAAAGGACTGATTAGTTTATCAGTCTTGGAATCCAAATTACATACATGAACCTAATATTAAAATTAAAAAAATATAATACAACATATAGAATACTTTGAGAATGCCATTATTATACTAGTTTAACCCTACATATAAAACTTCTTGGTATCCAGGGGGAAATAAAACATAACAAAGAGGCGAGCTCAGATTCTCAATAAGAGTAAACATATAGAATGAGATATCATAAATAAACATAAACAATAAGGCAAGGTTAATAGATAATAACACATACCATTAAAACATAATCTTGAATATAATATGAAAGGAATAAAAACTGATCAAATAATGCCGTATAAATAATCACATGAGAATGATACTTAACCATGGATATTATACTAGTATAATAATCACATAGAACATCAATACTAATATCATAAAGAGGGAATTCCAAATACCGGATATCAGAAACATATCATCAAGGATTTGGACAAGACACTATACATAAACGAGTAAGATAATAGTAAAAACTCAAACTCGTTTGTCTCATGAGATCTACTGATGCATCAAGGGGCTATATAGGGACCCTCCAATCTCTTATTGTATCCATTTCATTACTCTTATTAAAGGGGTAAAACATAATCAATATTAGAATTAATATTAAAAATATCGTATAAAATTTGAATAATTTAACCATAAACCATGAATGGTATCAAAAT
The DNA here is from genome assembly GCA_963277665.1 of Viscum album. NCBI lineage: Eukaryota > Viridiplantae > Streptophyta > Magnoliopsida > Santalales > Viscaceae > Viscum > Viscum album. The sequence goes on along the minus strand of OY728159.1, from coordinate 828,387,027 downwards.
AGAACATCCATAGTCAAACCAAATAAAAAACCATTCAATGAAATATGTTAAATGGTATCATAAGGGATCAAACCCAATCAAACATAAAGTATAATAATGAATGTTAAAATAGATGTAAATTATCTAATAAAATCATAAAAAATTTCTTTAGATAAATAACCCTTTTTTACTTTGAAATTGTTTATTTAAAAGCCACACATGTATAAAATAAATCATAAAAAAATATATTTTTGAATCAAATTATCCCATACCGTTTTGAAACATTTAAGAGAAATAAAAAAATTAACATTTTAAAACATTCAAATCCTTATAAATAAATCCATAAAACCCATTTTAAAAACATGTAAATTAATGAGAATGATTTAAAAAATAAATCTTAAAATCATTTAGAATGATGTTTTATTTAAATAGTCCCTTACATAAAACCTTAAAATGATTCCTTTCAAACCATTTTATAAAATTCCAAACATGGGTAAAATGACTTTAAAAAATTGTATAAGATTAATAATAATATTTTTTAACATATTTTTAAGAAACATGGACATGGATGATAAATATACACCTATACATTCTTATGTATAAACAATCCTAGATAATAACTAGATTTTGAAATTAACCCTTACCTTAGGTCCGATTCCCTCTATAATTGTCTAAAACTACTGTATAGTGGTTTTAAACATATTATTTACTTATAATAGAATCATAATAATATTTATGATATCTTATGTTATTCATTTATGCCTTTATATTATCCATTTATAAACAATTACAAGTTAAAGAAACATTTTAGGTAATAACTACTTTGTTTATCATTCATGTTTTGACTTGTTATTCTTGATTCTATTACTTAGATCACGATTTAATTAATTCTAGAATATAAAAAATGATTTATATTTCATATATATTTAGTATATATATATATATATATATATATATATTTTAAATGGAATACACCGTTCATGGAGACGTTAAGTCGTACATACGCATGAACTTTGTTTCCTTTTTCTTATCATACTGAATAGAAGAAGGTAAATGAAATATATGTATATATATGTATATATATTTTATTAAATTATAATTATTATTTCATATATTTCATATCTATTCATTATATAATTTTTTATTATCATTCTTGAAATGGTTTATGTGGCAGATAGATCTCATCATGTCGTGGAGACGATAGGCTGTACGTACACACACACGACGATATCATTCCCTTAATTATGAAAAAGTAAGGATGTGGGTGGTATATATTTTGTTTCAAAATCAATATAATGTTATAATAATCATATATAATTACTATTTACATCATTATACTCATCCACGTAAATTTTTAATGAAACAAAAATTACACCTCGATGTGGAGAGGATAAACCGTACGTATGCACATGTGGTACTTTCATTTTTCATAGGATGAAAAAATCATGGAATATGGTTGTTAAATAATCATAATAAAATCTCATAATATTGGTGATATTTGATTTATTACTTCAAAATGGAATCAACACATTAATAGGAAGTAGTAGAAGAAACAATTTTGGAAGAGTCGGTAAGGAGATTACCTCTTATTCGAAAATCTCCCTCTATATCTCCTCTTAGAGATACTGGAGTTGGTATTTTGGGAAGACTAAAAACTCTATAATATTACGAGGGAAGTTGATAAGGTAAATGTTTAGGGTATGGTCAATATTTAAGGCTCATAGTGGTGTGAGAAAATGAGGTAGGAGGTTCTCTTTTATAATTGAGGTGAGGGGAACTTTAGGAAATCCTCAAAATATTAAAATATAATAAGGTAATTATAGAGGCAAAAAATTTCAAATGAGATATTAATGAATGAGGTGGAAAATTTTAGACCACATAATATACCATTTTTTATTATTTATCATTTTTCTGATTTTTCAAAAATTTAATAATATATTAATTCAAAAAAAATCATTATTTTTAAATTTTACACTATTCATTTAATTTGGGTTTTAATACATCAATACAAAGTGAGAATTCAAATATAATGGTTTAAAAAATCTATAATATATCTTATAGATCTATGAAATTCATTATATACTTTAATTAATCCAAGATATATCAAAATTAATATTATTAAAATCAATTATTTTTATTTTTTAGTTAATTAAATAAATATAATTTTAACATTAGAGAAGAATATAAGGTAATTATATAATTTCTAATAATTAATAATAAAGTTCTATAATGAAATTAATTTCATTATAATCAAAATAGACATTTATATTCATTAATAGATTGATTTTTTCCCTATGTGGACACATAAAATATATTAATTATAAGAGAGTGATATTTTGTAACTATCCTTGACTTTAAATAATATAAAAGTTATTTTCATGGATATTGTCCATTAAAAAAATCTAATTCGATATTAAGGCGATAAGGGTCGAATAATATTCATACAATATTTTTTGGAAAATTTTTAGTTGTATTTTAGACCTTATCATAATCTATTTTTATTTTTTTGACTATTTTTATGATTTTTAATTAATTTAATATTTTTTTTTATAAAATATCATTAGTGTAAATTTTGACACAATTCACAACATTGTCTTTAAATAAAAGACAAAAAACAAGATAATTTAGAACCAAAATATTTAATAAAGTTCTAATAACTCATAGTCATCTATAAAATTCTTGTATAACCTTAATTAAATCAAATTGTATTTATTTTAATATTTTTTTAAATCATTTATTTGATTCTTTTATTAATTAATCAATTACTGCATCATCATTGTGTCACTATTTAACTTAATTATTTATCACTAAAAATTATAAATAAATTATCATAATGTAGATAAAAATTTTATATTTCAAATAAATATTTATAGTTAAATTTATATTCTACATAACCCTATATTAAAAATGGTATAGTTATTAAAAATATGGGTATGAAATTTTTAACTTATCTTTAAATAAAATATAATAAATATCATATTCTTACCCAAGTGGCATAAAAAAGTTAAAATTTTGGCCTAGGTTGATTTTAGTTGAAACCCACTTATGCAATGAAATCAATACAAGTGTTAGGGTAATTTTATCATGTTATAATATTATTTTTACCTTTAATTACCCAATTTACCCTTAACCGTGGTAAACAACATTTTCTAAGGAAATTATTCATAATATCAATAAAATTTTATTCGATCCTATTAGACTCTAAATATAATACTAATCACAATCATTTATATCCTTTTTTATATCCTTTTTAAATATAAAAATGATTTCAATGAACTAAATTGGATTAATACATGTAGAATTGATATATTTTGACTTTAAAAATAAATTTAAAGTGTAATAATTATTTAAACAAAAAGGAAAATTTTAACTACAATGTAGTATTTTTTACTATTCATCAAAAAATGAAACTTCTCAAAATAATATGAAATATTTACCCTAAGTTAATTTTGACATTACAAATTCAAAAAAAAGTTTATTTTTGAAAATTAAAATTTATAAAATTTCCAAAATTTAGTTTTAAAATGGGCACGACATTAATAGGTGGTAAAATTACTCTTTTGAAAATATAGTTTTTATTTGTAAAATTGGATTTTTTCTTATATAATTGTAAATAAGATGAATGTTAAAATGAAATTAAATATACATAAATTTAATAAATTGGTTAATAATATTCATAACTTCTAACTTAATAGCTATGTTATATATTATTTTATTAAATAATAATATTTTAATAATATAATGTTGTTCAGTAAAACTCAGTCTTGCGTATAATGAAAGTTATCGAAGGAAGTTGTTCTTAAATGTAACCCAAGATAACTTAGTATTTCATGAATTACAAGCTATAAAATATATTAGATTTTTTTTAAAAATAAAAATACTATAAATTATTGGGGTATTACACAAAACTAGGTACGACTCATCAATTTGGGGATTCTGCCACAATTAAATTGTTGAGAATGATCTATTATTTTTCCTACTCTATGTCAATTGAAAAAATTTTCATGCACCCATATACCTATTTTATTCGTTTTAGTTGGATCATCACCCAAATTTCTCTATTTTGAATCTATTGGACAAGAATTCATGTCCAATGATGATTTCACTCTTGTTTTTTGTGATTCCCCCATCCGTTCTTCACGTTAGTCATTGTTGGACCATAAGGCTACGATTAAACATTATCAAGTTGAACCAAGCCCAATCTAATCCCCATATTCACGATGGTTTCATGTGCGATGAACGATTTGGAGAATCAAGGATGATGGAGGATGAACCGTAGAATAAGTTTCCTGAATTTGGGACCCTAGACAATGAAGGCATGGCATGAGGTGCACAATGTGAATGGAGAACCCCAACAACAAAACTTGATCTGATTTCAGGACACTAGATGGTCGGGAGTGATGAAAGGAGGTCCTTTCCTTCGGTTTTGGGAAATATTGAGGCACATTTGGATGTGGTAGATGCAAACATGGAATGTGATGAATGGATATAACTTTCTAGATAAATCCCGATTACACACCATTTAGATTATAAGAACACCCTCCATGTGACCCCTTGGTTATGGAGGCTATGGTTTCAGGTGAGTAAATTGTCACACACCATGTGGGACAACCAAATTCCATGTGGAATTATGTTGGAAACCTGGAGTGTACTCTAGGAGTACATAGGAATTATTACATCTAGACACACTCCATGTATCGAAGTATATAAACATGGGTATGAGTACAAAAACACAACCAGGAGCACGGGTAGGACCTCGAGTGGCTGAGACACACCATGTAGTCTACCTACACACCATGTAATACAACATGGGAAGTGATACATGTATTGGTAGGGACACATACATGTATAGAAATGAGACCACATGCCATGTGTGTCTCCTTAAAAATTATGTACCCCTTCTTTCTTTTTGAGGAACCTTCTACCTCTAATATCTTCTTTATTTGGACTTGGATTTTGGCCTGTGAGTAGCCTATACTGGGTGTTTTTCTAAATAGAACAGGATGGTAGCCTCCTTAGTGGATTTTAGGATATGCTGAGACATGTTCCAGGCATTATGATTATTTAGGTGGTGCTCAATGACACTAGTGATCGGGAAAGATCAATAGGGTGGTACCCCCTGATGAACATGGCACATGTCCTCTATCTACCGAGTTTTACGCCAATAGAATTTGGGTGTGGGTCCTTTATCTACTGATTCGTACCCCCTATGACATTGGGGAGAAGGTTCTCATTACAATGAGCAGTACCCCCCTAACGTACCAGGGCATGAGTCCCCTATCTACCAAGTTGTACCCCTATGAAATAGGGAGAGGGTCCTCCTTACACTGAGTGGAACCCCTAACACACTAATGCATGGGTGATATGATTGGAGATTGTGCCCCGTTGACTATTAGACATAGTGGAGAGGTGTGAGATCTTTACCTGATTACTTATATGGACTAACAAATGAGATACTGGGCATCATTGATGGACTCTAGGAACTGATGACACTCTTTTCATATGCTAGAATGTGAGATGGATATCCCGTTATATCTCATTTGGGTTTCTTTGGTTTGAGCATATATATATATATATATATATATATATATATTTATCCATGTCATTGTATGTTGTTAATCTTTTTCTTTGGGTTGATCCATCTATCTATTTCTACCATGTCTCTTACTAATCTCCCTTCAGCTTTTGGGGAGTCCTACTAGGTATATATATACTCACCTCTATATGGGATTTTCCCGCACATGTCGTGTCCTATAGAGATGATAGACAGGTCGAAGAAGATTACAAAGAAGCATAGGGATACCTGGTGCATTTGAACGCGTATGATGGTCAACAATTGGATATTCAGAGCTGGTCACTCTCAACATTTACTTTTCTAGTCTTTTCAGGTTGAGACATCTTTCTGGTTGGGCATGTATTTTAACTCTTTAATTTTTAGTTACGTTGTCGTACTTTTGTACAACCTAGAGGGTTTTCATGCAAGATTTATATTCAACCTTTTGCATCATTTTATTTTATTATTCCTTTACACTTCTGTATGAAGATGGTAGGGAGTGTGAATACAGGTACATTAAGCAAAGGCCTCCCATACTGGTTATGCCTTTCGACGTTTATCGCTAGCCTATGGCCTATGGAGGCGGGCTTGGTTGTTGCGGATCAATCCCCATTGGGTTGGATCATGAAAATATTGTTATGGCATAGATGCATCTAGGGTTAATAACCTTGAAAAGAGTTGGTTGAGTATATCCCACCCATCATTCTGGTGCATGGTGAGTGTACCCATACTCCGTACCTAGTTTGAAACTCTTGGGGGAAATGCTTCCCATCATAAATACCTTTAGTGCTCAAGTGCACTATAAGACGAGATCCATTATTTGCAATAAGAATTTACTCCCCATCGCAAATATTATTCCACCTTAGGGTTATTTAAGATAGAAATTTATAACCTTTCAAAAATAATCTATATGAAGAATACTATTTATGATGAGTTTCAATGCAAATAAATTTTAATATCACCCCCACATTTATTTATGGTGTGTACTATTTCCAATGAGAGTCGTGTCACAAAAAATCTTGTCACTTCTAATCAAACTTATATATATGCCTCCACACGATTTCCCCTGTCACCTTTCCTCTCCTCACCTATCCTCACCTCTCTTCTCACATCCTCTCGGATTCTTCATATATTCCATTGTTTTAATTTTTACAGGGAATTAATCCTTTTAGATTAACATGAGAATTTTAATTCTGATAAAGAATCAATTTTGTGGTATTTGTTTATTTGTTTATTTTTTAATTAATTTATTTTATTTTACATTAGAAATTAGCATTATTATTTAATAGTAATGAGTTTTAATTAGTAGTAATTAGTTTTAATTAGCAATAATTAGTTTTAATTACCAGTAATTAGTTTTAATTAGCTATAAGTAGTTATAATTAGGGGTAACTACTTATAATTGATAAATAAAAAGTACTAATTAACAGAACATAGTAATAAGTAAAAATAATTTATAGTAATTAATAATTAGTAGTGATTAATGGTAGTTTTTATTAATTAATGATAAATATTAATATTTAAAAAAAATTAGTAATAATTTGTGGTAATTAGTAAATATTAGCAGTAATCAGTAAAAATTTATGACAATCAGTAAAAATTAGCAGTAATTATTAAAAATTAGTAGTAATTATTAAAAATTAGCAGTAATTATTAAAAATTAGCAGTAATTAACTGTAATTAGTAAAAATTTGTAGCAATTAGTAAAAATTTGATGTAATTAGTAGTAATTAAATGAAATTAGTAAAAATTAGCAGTAATTAGTAGAAATTAGCAGTAATTAGTAAAAATTAACAATAATTAGTAGAAATTAGGGGTAATTAGTGGTAATTAGTAAAAATTAGTAGTAATTAGCGATAATTAGAAAAATAGCGGTAATTAGAAAAAAATAAGTAATTATAAAAAAATTGTGGTAATTAGTAAAAAATGTGGAAATTAGTAAAGAATAGCTCTAATTAGTAAAAATTATCAGCAATTCATAAAAAATTGTGGTAGTTAGTAAAAAATAGTGGTAATTAGAAAAAAATAGTGGTAATTAAAAAAATAGCAGTAATTTAGAAAAATTATCTGTAATTAGTGGTAATTAGAAAAAATAGCACTAATTAGCAGTAATTAATAATAATTTGTAGAAATAGCGGTAATTAAAAAAATTAGTGATAATTAGTAGTAATTAGCAATAATTTGTGTTAATTAGAAAAAAATAAAGGTAATTAGTGGTAATTAGAAAAACTAGTGATAGTTAGTGGTAATTAGAAACAAATAACAATAATTAGTGGTAATTAGAAAAAATTAGGCATAATTTTCAGTAATGAGAAAAAATAGAAGTAATTAGCGATAATGAGTAAAAATTAGCAATAATTAGTGTTAACGAGTATAAAAAGTGAAAATTAGTATAAATTATCATTATTTAGTGATAATTAGTAAAACATATCCTTAATTAGTGGTAATCAGAAAAAATAGTGGTAATTAGAAAAAAATAATGGTAATTAGCGGTAATTAGCAAAAAATAGCGGTAATTAGTGATAATTAGAAAAACATTATTAGTAATTAGCGGTAATGAGTAAAAAATAGTAGTAATTAGAGGTAATGAGAAAAATTAGAGGTAATTAGCGTCAATGAGTAAAAATTATTAGTAATTACTAGAAATCTGATTTAATTAGTGGTAATTCATAAAAATTATTATTAATTAGCAGTAATTATGAAAAAATTTGAAGTAATTAAAGGTAATTAACAAAAAGTAGTGGTAATTAGTAATAATTATGAAAGAATAGTGATAATTAGGAAAAAATAGATGCAATTAGTGGTAATTAGGAAAAACAAGTGTCAACTAGCAGTAATTAGAAAAATAAGAGGCAATTTGTAGTAATTAGAAAAAATAAGTGGCAATTATCAGTAATTATTAAAATTATTGGTAATTAGAGGTAATTAGTTAAAATTAACAATAATTAGTGATAATTAGTAAAAATTAGTAGTAATTAGCAAAAATATTGGAAATTAGTGGTAATTAGTAAAAATTAGCGGTAATTAGTAAAAATGGTAATAATTAACCATAATTAACGATGATTAACGGAAATTAACTATAATTAACCACAATTAACCACAGTTAACCACACTTAACCATAATCAGTAATAAAAGGCTGACCAAGTGGCATGAGGGAATCATGGAGCGAAGGGGTTATTTGTGATGATAGAGTGAGAGAATTATAATTCCCCTTAGTTTAGACCCTTTAGAGGAGAAGTAATCATGGGAAAACCTGTGAGTGATGGAAGAGGAAACAAATATGATAGATAAAAATGTCATGCTTAGTGAGTTTTTTAATTTTTTTCCAATATATCTTTTTGAGAAACTAATGTTTTACTAATAATAATAATATAAATGTATAATTATCAGTAAAACATTATTTTATCATGATAATAAATTTAACCAAAAAAGGGAAATAATCCAGTAAGAGTGGAATTTTTTTCTCTCACATTTTCTTCCTCTTCCATCACCCATAAGTTTATTGATGAATGTCTCTTCTCCAATCACTATGAACCTAGGGGTTCCAAAAATCTTTTCCTATATTTTTTCCTCCATACCCTATACTCCATGCTTCCCTCACACCCCTTTGTTATCACTTTTTTTTCCTTAATGGTAATTTTTGGTAATTAGAAAAAATTAGAAGTAATTAGAAAAGTTCGTGGTAATTTTTGTAATTAGAAACAATTAGTCTTAATTTGAAAAAATTAGTGGTAATTAGATATAATTGATAATATTAAAAAGAAATTTTTATTTTTTTGATTTTATAATTCTTATGGATTATCACTTCCTTATATAAGATTAATCATAAGATTTTTGTTTATTTTCTATTTTTTAGAAAAGTATAGAACAAGGAAGTGGATAACAGTATTTATTAGAAGTTCGTATTTGGATTAATCATTATAGGAATCTAAATGATTATAGTATAAATCCTGAATATATTGAGGGCGTTGAATATTTTTTATCATTTTCATCATTAAAATCAGAATTTTTTTTAGAAGGGGAAATTATGTTTCCATATAAGAAATGTGATCTAAGGAGATTTGAAACATTTGAAAATGTTGGGTGTCATTTATTACATTTTGTTTTTTTGGAAAGACTGTGTTTTTGGTATCAACATGGTGAATGTAGTTACATATAAGACACTAACAATTTGGTTCTAAATCTATCATAATTTCAAACTTTAGTAAATGAGGTTTCTAGTCAATATTTCCAATAAATAAAAACTTAAAATGATATTTATTTAACTCCTAAGTTAGAACCATATCAATTTTATGAGTTTCTAAAATTTGATGAGGATGAATTATATCCTGGTTGTAAGATAAGAAAATTTAAAGTGATTAAAAAATTGATGACTATTAAATTAGATAATAGAACATCTAATAGTTTTTTTGATCAGATATTATCTTTGGTTAAATCATAGTTACCTAAAGGAAATGTATTGCCTATAAATTTCTATGAGATAAAGAGGTTGGTTAATAATTTTAGTCTTGGTTATCAGAAGATTCATGCATGTTTAAATAATTACATTTTCAATTATGTTGAAAATGAGTCATTAGTTAGTTTTCATACATGTGGAAAATGATGGTACATAGAGGCTCAACAAGGGAAATCTAGATTGGTTCCCATTGTATACTTGATGTATTTACCACTTACACCAAGACTATAGTATTTATTTATGTCTCAGAACACAACATCATTGATGTCATAGAACAAATCCAATATTCCAACTAGAAAAATCTTATATCATCCCTGTGATGTTGATCATAGAAATTTTTTGACTAGGTATATCCACACTTTACTTCATATGCCCAAAACATGCGATTGGTTATTTCTATTAATGGTTTCTGTCCATTTGGTTTTTACGGTTGTCAATATTCTTGTTGGCCCATATTTATAACTCTATAAAACTTACCACCTTGGATATTAGTGAATTAGCCACATATATTTTTGACATTATTAATTCCAGGACATTCAAAAAATATTATTGATGTTAATTTGAAGCCATTTATTGATGAGTTTAAATTTATTATGGAGTAATGGTATTAGTATATATGATGTTATTATGAAATATAATCTTATAATGAAAACTACATTAATGTAGAAAATTAATGACTTCCCAACATACGGCCTATTATTTGGCTGGAGTACATATGGTCCTAAATCATGTCCATACTGTATGAGTGAGAATAGATCCTTTATGCTCGTAAATGGGAGAAAACCTTGATTTTTAGATTTTCATCGTATATTTCTTCTTACAAATCATCTTTTTTGAAGAAATATAAATCATTTTAAAAAAGGTACAATTGAAAGATATAGACCTCAGTCATTGATCTCAGGTATTGATTTAAAATATATTATCTCTTCATTAACTTCCATTACTATTAGACTAACTATAAATAACAAAAAAATAGTTGGGTTTGGGAAAGATCCCAATTGGATAAAATAAAGTATTTTTTTGGGATATTCCATGTTGGGATGATTTGTTGGTCCATCACATGTTAGATTTTTTACATATTTAGAATAACTATTTTGATAATATATTTTATATAGGTTTGGAAACACTTGATAAGAACAAAGATAATATAAATACATGATTAGATCTTTCTCAAATTTCCAAGTGATCAGAACTTGAGTTTTTTGAAAATGACATATCACTGAAGTTAATAAATCCAAAATAAATTTATATAGTTTACAAAGAAAATAATTTATTAATTTGTTTGTGGATTTCAAATTTGAGTCTTATAGATGGTTATGTTTTCAATTTTTCTTGATGTGTTAGAAAAAAAATCATATTACCAAATTAAAAATTCATGATTTTTATGTTATAATGGAAATAATTTTATCGATTGGATTTAGAGGTTTGTTCAATTCTTTGATTTGGGATTCCCTAATCGAAATATCAAATTTTTTATCAAGAAATTTGTGTGGTGACAATATACTATGATGCAATTTGTATAATAAAAGAAGATTTTGTTTTAATTGTATGACAACTAGAATTTTTTCCATCATATTTCTTTGATTCAATGGAACATTTGATATTATATTTGCTGCATTAAAAACAATTAGAGGTATGGTATAGTTATGATGGATATATACATATTAGAGATGTATTTAGAAATTGAATAAAAAGCTACGTAACAAATAATCAGTTGAAGGGTCAATTGCAGAAGCTTATTTTTGGGAGGAAATTTCTTTTTTTTTCTTCTCCCATTATTTTCAATCTAAATATCCATAAAAATATAACAAAATGGTATGTAATGAGAGAAATTTTGATGATGTCATTAACATTAAAATATGAATAAATGACATAAATAAATGATATGATGAAGAACATCATAGGTCTCATATATATATGTTCTGCACAACTATGAAGAAATGACATGATTTGTTCAATGAGTACTAATATCACCTATTCTTTAATTTTTTTAAAATTAAATTAATATTATTTTATTTGTAGATTATATGATAATCATATAAACAAATAGTTTCCAAAAATTACACCACCTTCCCTTGAATAATGTCAACAACATAATTTTTCCTATAGGTTTCAAATAATAGAAATTTAAATTTTTATGGTTTAACATATGAAATCAATTTATTATTTTTTATATTGATAATTTTTTTTTTCACTTTTTGAGGTATCAAAACATGATGATAAAATTGATAATAGATTGTGTGTATTAAGTAATCCACCATCCAAAATGGTTAAATATTATAATTAATATTTCATGAATAGTTTTTTATTTCATACACGTTTATGTGGTGATTAAAAACCAATGAATAATGGTGTTTTCTTGAGAGTATCTTATCATAGAGAAAGTGAACATGAATTTTATATCATGATAGATGAAATAATTGAACCATGTTATCTAAGAAAGAATTATATAATGATGTTTAAATGGAATTGTTTTGATATTAATATAGGCTTTCATATTAATCCATACTATGGAATCATTAAAATTAAATATAAAATCCTTCTTAAAGTAAATAAACCATTTTTATTGGCTCATCAATCATTTAAAATTTATAATAAAAATTATTATGCTTCTTAAAGAGATTTAATTGATTAGTGGATAATTATAAAAAATAAATCGCATAAAAATCAGTTTATGAAAAGTGAACATGGTTCTGTTGAAGTGTAAGGAATTGAAAATTTTCAAGATATAACTCAAAATAAAACTTTTAAAAAAAGAGAAATTAATATCAATGATCATACCCCACTATTATGGGTCAATGGTGATGATGATGTTGATAATATAACAAATCAATTTGAAATAAAAAGAGATATAAATCTTAATCTCCTATAGAAATTGATGATACTGAGGAGGACGATGCATATATTGGCACCATTGTATATGAAGATGAGGATAAAGATGAATAATGACACAATTACATATTTTTTATATTCATAATTAATATACATATGTAATAATCATTTTAAATTATTTTCTAACAAAATTTATTTCATGTTTCATATGGATGGTGGGGGTTTTGATGAAATATTCTGTAGCCTTGAGAAGTTTATGCTTCATGGTGATGATCTTGACACTTCATCATATGAACCTCAGGTTGTAGGTAGTTCATCATTTACTCAGAGGGGTTATGGTCTTGTGAGATTGATGATTCCTTTCCCTATTCTTGAGTGGCATACACATCTTAATTTATATCCACGCTAGCATAGGTATGTTCAATTGTGAATTTAATTAATTTTAATCAATTATCATTAATTTATTTATATACTAATTATTTTATTATTTGATCTATTTTCCCACAATTTTTCACATATATTTTTTAGACAGAGAAGTGATATTCTGAGGAATTATTTTTATGGAGAATGGGTGATGTGGGATCATATTCCCATCGATGTTCGACACCACATGTTTGATAATTAGATGATATGAACAAAATAATAGTTATTTTGAAATTTATTTATTTATTAACTTGAAATTATTAATTATTTGTAGGTTTTATGGTATTCCATTGAAGATAGTATCAGGAACTCTTTCTGGGAGGCCTGTATGCATGAATGTTATCATTTGTTTTCTTATAATATAAGGAAGAGGTCCATGAATAAAGCTGCAGTCATAGTTTTTGACCATGAATGCATCAACCATTAGCCTGATTACATCTCATCTTAGGTTTGGGATGGATTGTAATCATACTACATGGGAGAAAGGTTTTAGAGGAGATCATCACCAGCTCAATAAAATCAAGGGAGGTAGGAGGTCATGCATAGAGTTTTTATCCATACATTCATTACTCATCAATGAAATATGGTAAGTAATTTTATTTAATAATTTATATAACTTTAAATGTAAAATATTTATTTTATATTCATATAGCCAGTTGAGAATCTTGATATTATGGAGTTTGATTTTTATTAGAGAATATAAATTGATCCTTTCACTAGATAGATTAATAGTGTTCTAAGAATTAGATTATGGTTAGTACAATTTTTTTGACATTTAAATTTAAGATAAAATAATATTTTAAATATTTTAATTTTAAATTTCATTTAAAAAGCATATGAGGTTGAGACTTATCACACACCTGATGAGAGTCAGACTAAGACTGAGGGTAATTCCACCTATGCATTATGATTTTATGATGAAACATGGATTTAGGAGACTCAATATGATTTAGATAAAGGGATAGTTTTTGGTATCAGTACTCGATTGATGCCTGATAGTAATTATGGTAAAACTGAATGGTCATTGTGTAGCTCGAGGGGATCTCACAGAGAGTCATCCTCATTAGCTTCAGAGTATGAGGATAAGACGAAAGTTCATAATAAGTTTACAGAGACCCTACATAGGGAGAAATAATAGATTCATCGATAGTAGAATCTAAAGGAGGAGCAACATAAATGGTAGGAGAATCAGTATGAGTAGTCAATAGAGCACATGCAACGCCTGACACAAGATATAGGGATGGAGTTCCCTCCAACAGCACCTCTATATGACCCTAACCCTTAGTAATTGATTCATTTTTTAAAACATTTATTATGATAAATATTTTAATAAACATATTATATGTAATATTGTTATTAATTAATATGTCTACAATATTTTATATTTCATATTAATTTTTTTGATGTTTTTTATTTTTTTAATTTTTTTTCTATTTTTAATTTTTTAAAAATTATTTTCACTGGGTAAATAACCCCATAAAAAATGCTGATGTATATATATTTGGTGAATACTTTTTCCAATAGAGTAATTACCCATCACAATTTTTTTTCTATGATGGGTCATCATAAAAAATAGTTTTTACGATGCATTTTTCAGCTATAGGTTCACATCGCAAATGAATATTTGTGATTGGAACCCCTCAAAAATGACCCATCCCATATAATTTATATTTTAGTTGTGAAAGGAATGTTAATTATAATCCTCAATGATTATATTTTGAATTATCAGTGAAAACCCCTAATGATATAATGATCACATATCAAGTCTATGTTTCTTATATGATTAAAGTTTATGGGAATGTGCTTCCTGAAAATATCATTATTCTCTATCAAGTTAAATTTGATGTTATTATGGGCATTTATAGAATTTATCAACATAAATCCCACACAATTTCTGAGGAAAATAATTTAATTTTGATATTCCAAACTAACCTAAGATCATCTATCAATGTGATGATAAATATAGACTTTTAATGGAAATTACATCCATTGTATGGGTCTTAATTACTATTTTAAAGGGTTTTTATCTCATATGGTTGGAGAAAAACTCAAAAGTGAAGATATTCATATTTTTTGAGAGTTTTTTGATGTTTTTACAAAATAAATTACTAGTATTTAATCAAATCATAAAGTTGAGTTTTCAATAGATCTCATACCTGGTGTTAAACGTATTTCAAAGACTCCATATAGAATGAACCTGAAAGAGATTCAAGAATTTAAGAAACAAATACATGAGAATCTTAATAAGGGATTCATTCATACAAGTGCATCAAATTGGGGTGAACCTATTCTTTTTGTTAAAAATAAAGATGCATGAATGTGACTCTACATTGTCTATTAGGAACTAAACAAGATCACAATAAAAAATAAGTATCCTCTCCTAAGTATGGGTGATTTTTTTAATCAATTACAAGGATCTCAATATTTTTCCTAGATTGATCTTCAATATAGATACTATTAGTTAAGGTTAAAAAGCTAAGACTTACCCAAGATAGTTTTTTGTATGGGGTATATACACTATGGATTTATAGTGATTCTATTTGGTCTTGCTAATTACCTGGAATCTTCATGGATATAATGAATATAGTCTTTAGATATTACCTTTATCATTTTTTATAGTCTTTATAGATGATATTATTATATATTCAAAGAGTAAATAAGAACATGAAGATTATTTTAGGATTGTTCTGAAGACCATAAGAAAGGATAAACAGTATGAAAAATTTACCAAGTGTGAATTTTGGCTACAATAAGTTTCATTCTTGGGTCATATAATCTCATGAAAGTGTATATCTGTGGATCCATCAAAGAAAAAAGTTACTGAACATTGGCCCAAATTAAAAACTCTTATTAAGACCCAATTTTTTCTTGGTTTTGATGGATATTATCAATTCTTTGTGGAGAATTTATCATAACCATATAATCCACTCACCAAGTTTATTCAGAAGGGAGCCAAGTTAATTTAGATAGATGAATGTGTATACAATTTAAAGGAATTGAAGAGAAGGTTAGTAAGTTCACCTATTCTTACACTACCTTGGATTAGAGAAGGGTTTTTTATATATATTTATGCATTGAAGAAGGGTCCAAGATGTATCTTCATGTAGAATGATATGGTGATATATTATAACTCACATTAATTGAAGGTTCATAAGAAAAATTACCCAACTCAGGATTTGGTGTTAGTTATGGTAATTTTTTATTAAATATATGGAGGAATTATATTTATGGTGAAATTTGTG
Organism: Viscum album; assembly: GCA_963277665.1. Taxonomy (NCBI): domain Eukaryota; kingdom Viridiplantae; phylum Streptophyta; class Magnoliopsida; order Santalales; family Viscaceae; genus Viscum; species Viscum album. Next base: position 828,370,540 of record OY728159.1, on the reverse strand, counting down.
ACAAATATACTAATCATAAAGGTTTAAAGTATAAATTTACTCAGAAATAATTGAATACACACCAGAGAAGATGGTTTGAGATGATTAAAGATTATGACTTCTTAATACATTACCACCCCAAGAAAGTGAAAAAGGTGGAATATTATTTGATTCGAAAGGACCATGCTAGATTATCTATGTCTAGTATCATAAAATAATTGATATTTCTATATTTTCAAAGGATAGATTTAGAAATCATGAAGTAAGGGGAGAAATATTTTCTTAATTAGATGAGTGTTCAACCATCTATCCAAGTGATGATTAAATAGTCATAAAAGGAAGATGTAGAGATGAAAAAGAAGGTGAGAAATGTTCCTGAGTTCAAACTTGATTATTATGTAATGATAAGATTCAAGAACCATGTATGTGTTACTTCTATACTAGAGTTTAATAAGGAGCTACTGGATGAATCCCATAGTTCATTATTCTTTATTCATCCTAGATATACAAAGATGTACTAAGATCTGAAGTAGTATTTCTAGTGGGAAAACATGAATAGGGACATTTCATAGTATGTATCTCAGTTCTTGGTATGTCAAAAAGTTAAGGCTTTGAGACAGAATTCTAATGAGATGTTACAACCATTACCCATAACATAATGTAAATGGTAAAAAATCACCATGGATTTTGTCATCATATTCCACAAAACATCTATAATCTTTGATGTAATTTGGGTTGTAATCAATAAACTTAAAATGTTAGAACACTTAATTACTATCATAAAATATTTATCTCTTAACAATATTTCAGGGATATATATTAAGTAAGTGATAAGGTTTCATGGGGTACCATATTATTTTGTATCTAATCGGGATCCAAGTTTTACCTCAAAGATATAGTAAAGTATTCAAAAGGATCTGGGTAGAGTTGAGTTTCAATATTTCTTATTATACTTAGATAAATGGCCAGTCTGGATGAACCATTAAAACCCTAGAATATATGAGGTGATATTTTTATATGCATTTCAAAGTTTGTTGAGACCAACACCTTCATCTAATCGAGTTTTTATTACAACAATAACTTTCACTTGAGCATTCATAAGGATCCTTAGGAATCCCTATATGGAAAACAGTGAAGAGCTCCAACATGCTAGAATAAATTTGAAGAAATAAATCTATTAAAACCTAATTTAGCTGATGAAATGGTAGATAAAGTTATATCCATTCAACAACACATTAAGGTAGCTCAAAGTCGATAAAGAAGTTATGTTGACAATCATAAGAAAAATTTGGAATTCAAAGTTGGTGAGAAGATATTCCAGTGAATTTATATATGTAAGAAGGTTATGATATTATAAAGGAAGGGAAATATAAGAACTAGGTTTATTCGATCCTTCTAGATTGTCGATCGAGTAGGGTGGGTAGCTTATCTATTGGTTCTTTCACTAAACCTATATCATGTTCATGATGTGTTCCATGTGTCTCTCCTGAGGAAGAATATACATGATCCTTCACATGTACTAAAATCAGAGTTTATAATTCTATGTTATGATCATTCCTATGAAGAAAAACCAGTATAAATCTTGAATATTATAGATAATGTGATATGAAATAAGACAACTCATTTGTTTAAATTTCTCTATAGGAATCATAAATTTGAAGAAGCTACTTGGGAACTCGAGAATGTTATGAAAAAAATATATCCTCATTTTTTGTATCATAATGATATATTTTTATGGAGAAATTAATTTTAATAGGAGTAGAATGTAGAACCCTAATATTTTATTATATATTTATCTTAAAATAAAATTTCTATGATATCTTGCAATATACCCAACCATGAGACTAAATGAATAGTAATATAGTACACTTTTATAACCTAGCTAATAAATTGGTGGGTATAAATAGAAATAACTAAATTATAAACAAATTATGGTTTGGAAATGAGTAAAATAAATTCATTGTTTATCAATTCATTGGAAATAAACAATAAATCCTTTGAAAGTAAAAGAGTTGTTTTTTAAACAATTTATTTATGCATGGAATGCGTTTTTATCTTAATAAATGAAATTAATCACTATTGGTGAATAATTTTAATGAAATTTACATATTATACATTCAATAAAATATTTTATCATCCATGTAATTTTTTTCTAGGTATGGGATAATATTAAATCCAGTTTTATGCTTAAAAATGTATTTTTCTAAAAAGCAGGTTTCATTGTATTTTTCATGCTTATTTTTACATGATTTTTTCCACTTATAGAAATTGAATCTTAAAAAAGGTATTATATATTTGGAACCAGGAGGATAATTTTTTTAAATAGCTTCTTTTATTTTTGGTAATTATGAATAATAAATTTGTAAATATTTGTCACCTTGATATGGGAAAATCAGGTAAAATATGGTAAAGAGTTTGGGAAAAGCCTTTAACAATTCTTCCAAAATTTCATTTATCCTATCTGATGAGTGAAGTTCAAACATTTTCATATAGGTCTTGAAAAAATGTCCACTTGGTTCAATTTTTATTTGATTATTACCTTTACATTATTCTAAAAATATAATATTACAAAATATCATTTCTTGACATTAATATATGTAAAAATTATTCATAAGGATAAAAAGAGGATAATTTTAGTTATAAAATATTATTTCAGAGATTAATTACTTATTTTCACCATGGTACTTTAATTTTAATTTTTAGTTATTGAATAATTACCTTAAATTCTTACACAACACCAACTCAATATTTATTAAATTAATATAAAAATTAAATAAATGATTATTAAATTTTATAATTAAAATAATTTGGATCAATTATTGAGTTAAATTTTTTTACTAGAATAATATGACATAATAGTATTTTTCAAAGTATTTTATAAGTATTCCCTATTATTTTTGGTGTTTTTAGTGTCAAATTAAATGAATGGTGTAAAAATGACATTAATGATATTTTATGAAAATAATATTTTATCAAATTATTTAAAAATAATAAAAATATTTAAATAGGACAATGTGGATAATATATGGTTTAAAATTTCATTCATTTTCCATTTTTTATCCAATTTTCACCTTATAAGTAAAATTATAACCCTTTAATATTGAAAAAGTTGTTATTGTTGTTAAGGTTAAAATTGGTTAACCAAGGCATTAAACCAAAATATAAGGCTTAAAATGACACCAAAACCTATCAAAATTTCATTGGATGATGATATTTGTACCATATAATCTTTTTTATTTAAATTAATTTTCATTTAAAATCATTTTTATTTATAATTAATTTATAATATTTTAATATTTTAAGAAATTTCAAGAGTTCCCTTCCCCTCACTTATAAAATGGAACCCATTATCTATTTTATTTAAACCTTATTGAGAAACCTACATCAGCTAAAACATAGTAAATTATAATATAAACTTCCCTATATATAAATTATATTTTCTGGTATTCTTAAAATTCTATTCCAAAAGTGCGTAAGAAAGGATCTAAAGGAGGCCTACCAAAGAAGAGGTAATCATCTTACCCGACCTCTTTCATTTTTTTCTTTTTATACCTACTCTAAATATATGGTAATAATAATAATAAAAAATAATAAATGTACTCAAATGTTATTATCATTATGGTATCACTATTATCCACCCTCTATTCTATAAAATGGGAAATGAAAGTATCCTTCATGCATACGTGTGGACTACCACCTTCATGTAGTATTAAAATTCATTTTCCATAACTATCATTAATGTATGTTTATTATTATGAGTTTAATTTTTTTATATTATATTTATGAAATAATTATTATTTTTTAATTATAACACCACATCTATCTTCTTACCTTATAATAAATTGGAAAATGATAACATTTCTCGTGCGTAGGTGTGGACTATGACCTCCACGAATCAATGTGATTTGTTTTTTTTTACTTGGATGGTAATAAGTAAAGATTTAATTAATATATATGATGTTTAATATATATTTATTATTTTTAAAAGGATAATTATGATTTAAAATTCTTTTATTCTGTCCATCAAAAATTGAAAAAATGTTCATACATAAATACAACCAATCATCTCCATGAATGGTGTAATTTATTTTTCTATATATATATTTAATTTATGAATATATATATATAATAAATATATATCATATTTATATCATGATTAAAATATTTAATGTTATGAAACCATGATCAAATTATAAGGATCAAAACTACTAAGCCAAAATTCTCCGGAAAAACAAAATTGTTAACACAAAAATATAACGATTTTTAAAAAGTATTATTAATAAAATGGGTATTGAAATGTTATAAGTGGATCATATATGATATTATGAATATTTAAATTATTTTTTATATAATTATAATTTTTTTTAATTTATTATACAATAGGTTAAAGTGATTTCAAAGCATATCAAACTTGAGGTAAGAGTTTATCATCTCAAATTATCTTCTTTGGGATAAATGTTATGTTATAAAGCTATCTTATTTTATGGTGTGTTTATAAAACCCATTTTTTATTTAATATCAACAATATAATTTTTATAATGAAACTTAAAGTTACATTTTATGTTATTCTTTCATGGGGACTATAATTCAAAAGTTACCAAAGTGGTAAGGGTTATATATTACAATCTCATTGTTTACAATAATTTTGTATGATTAAATTTAAAATGAGGAAATCCTATGATTTAAAACTTATTAAACTCATGAATTCTCTTCTCATATGGTTATTTTTGGTGATTGGATGTTTTCCCTTCATTTTAATCACTTCAATTACTCAAGATACCAAAAGAATATTTTAAAGGAAATCCTAGAAATAAATATTCATTACTTTTTAGATTCTCTAATAACCTTATTGGGACTTGTGGTCTCATGATTAAATCAATGGTTAACTCAACTGATCAATTAGGGAAGAAAGCAAAGTTTCTAACTGTACCTCTTAAATAACTCAAATATTTGTTTATGAAAATATAATTTACCACCTAGAATTTTTCACTCATCTAAGATAGATTTCTAACTCTAAGATCTATTTATTTTTACTTAAAGCTTCATAATTAATAAAAAACAAAAACATATTCAAAATTTATGAATCATAAATCATACAATAATTGTTTTTATAGAGTTGTTACATATGTGAATCACTGAAGTTCCATAGTACCGGGTTTAGTTCTAAAAAAATTTAATTAAAATATTGTTTTATTTAAATTGAGATGAACCTATATTTATTTATAATTTTTATATATAATAAAAATCACATCCCACAATAATCACACAATCCCAAGAACTGAAGGTTTACCATGTTTGAGTATTAGATCCCATGTATTTTTCATAAAAGGTCATTTGTTCCACTATAAAAATATTTTATTTCTTTATATATTCAACATCTTTCATAAATAATATAAATATAAAATTTTCCTCAAAATATAGTCTTGTAAAAAATTTCTAATGGAGAAGGTTGAAAAATAAATAGGTGATTGTAAATGATTAGCAAAGGAAAATCAAGTCAGCATCCATCAAGGGTTAAATCACAATTATATGATAAAACATGATTTGAGAGATATATATTGTTAAAAGAAAATTGAATAATAAGATTTATCCAGGATGATAATACATGTTTTCTCAAAAGATAAAACAAACACCACGCCATAATTGTGTAGAAACATGAAATAAAAATCATGAACCATGGAGCATAATAATAAGCATAAATATATGGAATGCCATAGAAATGATTATTAAAATTAATAATAGGAATAAAAATAAAAAATAGTGGAGAGAGAACCCTTACTCGATTTACAAAACATGGCAGGGCATGCGTCACAACATGATTCCAATAGTGGAGCACACACCACCTCTTAATTAACATAAACATAGTTAACCAAGAGTCAATACATGATTCCCATTAAATAGTAGAGAAAGTATAACTTCATAATTCCTAAAGAGGAGTATGTATCACATCCTCATTCCCATACTGGTGTTAGTATCGGTTCCTAATTCTTATAAAGAAGTAGGTATCATTTCTTGATTCTTATATTGGGAAAATCATAAATACTAGATTCCCATAATTATCTCATAAAATATGAATCTTTAACCAATTAATTTTAGGGCTATATAGGACCCCAACTATAAATCATCCTCACATATGTTTTCCACCTGAAAAAATCATTAAAAACATTATAAAGAAACCATGGAAAGAAAAATGGGTTTTACAACACTTTGAGATGGTATCACCAAAATTGACCTCAATAATATAAGTGGTCGACACCCAAAATTAAATCTCCAAAAAATATTCTTTCATAAGAAAATTTATAGGGTGATACATGAAAAATAAATTCTAATTATGTAAATAATTTATAGATTAATATAAAAATGGTAGAGAGATCATAAAAGACTTTTATATAAAAGTATTTTAACTTTTTCATAAGTTATAAGGTTACATGTCACTTGGAATATTCATTTTTAGATAATTAATTTATTAGAAATTGAAAATATCATTTTTATAAAATCAATAGTTTTAAATAAATCTCAATAATAAATCCTTTTAAAATTTAAAAATGTTAAAAAAATGTGATTTGAACATATTTACTTTTAAAAATAATATTCAATAATGGATCCTTGAAAAAAATAAAGGTTTAAAAAAGGTGAGGTGATTTTTGTTGAAAACATTTAATTTTAAAAACAATATTCAACAATAGAGCCTTGAAAAAACATAATGGTTTCTAAAAGGTGAATTGAAAACATTTTTGGGAATTAGGAACTTTAAAATAGAGGAAAGGAAATTTCTAAAAGAAGTGTGTTTTTTTAAATTATTTCAACTTTATGAGGATGAAATTCATCAAGAAAGAATCTTTGAGTTAAAAAAACATTATTTATCACATTTTGAAAAGATGAAATATCTTATAAAATATAAAGTTGAATAATTTATAAAACTTAAAATAAATACGATCATGAAATAACATCTTTACTCAATGAAAGGAAATTTGAGTTAGCCAAATCCTTCATGGATATCATAATTGCTAAGCAAGATACATTTATAAAGGGGTTTATGATATAGAATAGTAAATCCCTTAAAAAAATTAGAATATAACACAAATAAAATCGAATTATAGAATGTTCTTAACTTATAAGAATTTTTTTCAAGAACAACAATCATAACTTAACAAACAAGAATTGAGTTACCAAAAACCCCAACCACAATGAAAATATAAATGTTGATATATCATAAGAGGGATACCATGAAATGAAAATTAAAATATTTTTAAATAAATGATATTTATTATAATTTAAATAAGTGGGGAGGTGAATGAGAAATATAAAATAAATGATGGTGCACAATATCAAACATGTCTTATGAATTTTGAAATTATTCAAAGAAACACTTACCTTAATTATTGACTTCCACTAAAGCACATGAATATAATGTATAAAAAATAACTATCTTAATATTCAATTTAAGAAAATTATTCATATCTATAAACTTTTATAAACTTCATTTATATCTATTCTCTATACATATGTTAGTTAGTTATTATCTATTTCAATATTGGATGTGAGTAGTATTGGTTGTTTTAAACTAGTTTCATAATAGTGGTGGTGTTATTAGGTATTGTCCCAAATTTCATAATTATTATATAATTATAGTAATTGTATAAAATGATTTATAATATTTTATAAAGTTATAAATTAATTATATATAATTTTTAGTTATGGTTACTATAGATATAATTAGTGACAAACATGTTTCAAAGATTTTTAACAAACAAATAGTGGTATCTTAAATAATGTTTTGATAAAAAATTTACCCCTAAAGACAAAAAAAATATTTACTTAGATAATATATTATTATTAATTATTTTCTCATAGTTATACATGATATTGTTTCATATTATTTTTCAATTAGGTGGTTATACCAACTCAAAAATTAACGTACCATAATTAATGGATGAGTATGGTTATGAAAGTGGATAATTATGGAGTAATATCATTATTAAAAAAATAATGATATTATTGAGATATGTTTTATGGTGGTGAATCATATTTTAACATATTTTAATAAATAATAAAGTAAAAAAATGAAAAATGATATACATTACTTTGTAGAGGTTGTAGTGCACACACACAAAAATGCGTTTTTTTTCTTAATGGAAAAGAGGAAATGGGGTTAAAAGTTATACCCTTAAAATAATAAAATTTATTACATAAATAATATTGATGTGATTATATAGGAATGAAAAAATTATATTTGGTAAATTAGGATATAAAATAAAATAAGTTAGGGGAAAATTATTACTCACGTTGAGGGCTTGAGTTTTCCCTTGGAGGAATCCTTTGAAATGGAGGTTTTATGATAATTTATTGTTACTATAAGTTAAATAAATTGATATATTATTTAATGGGAAGTAAAAATGGTATATTTTTAAGATAAAACAAAAATTTGGGGGTGGTCATGGAGGGGTGGTGAGAGGCCCCTTTTATAAAGGGCGATAATAGATTTTTTGTAAAAATCTTAACTTAAGACATAGAGAGAACATGTTTCACAAGTCAAGAAGACTCATATATGGACAATAATGGAATGGAGGATTATATAAGGTCAATTATAATTTAAATATTCATTATAAAAAAATTTCTAAAAGTGTTCTTAAGATATTTACTTTAAGAAATTCCACTTTTACCATTTTTGGTTTTACAACGGGAATTGATTTTTATATAAGTAATTTATATTTAATGACTAAAAATAAAATGGACCTTATTAAATAATTTTAAACTAATGAATGAAAATATTAAATCAATTTTATTAAATAATATTTATATATATACAAAAAAATAATTTTAATATCAGTACATGTAACACGTAAAAACCCATTATTAGAAAAATATATTTTTAATATTAAAATTTATGTGTATGATAAAATTTTCAATTTAATTTATTTTCATTGATTAAATTATTTTTTTTTATAAAAATAAAATTTATTTGGTCTTAAAATCAAGACTATTTTTTAGAAAAATAATATTTAACTAAAATAGAAGACAAAAACAATTTATTTTATTATAAAATAATACTTATGTAGATATACTGTTTGATATAGGTTTTAGAAATTAATAATATTATTTTTAGAATAATAGTTTTACTCCTTAAATACCTATTTTATCATGAAATTTATATGTATATATTTAGTTATACCTACTTATCGATAGAGATATAAATATTTCGGTTTTAGTAAAAACTACTTTTGTTATTAATCACAAAAAATAAATAATTTAAGATAAATTTAAATAATTAAACTTAGGATAATATTGATATATGGAATTAAAAAATTAATTTAATATTTTAAAATTAAAATTCAAAATTTATTAATTTACTCTACCATCCCATGTTTTGAATGGGATGAAAATTCCAAGGGAATATGAACTTTTTCATTTACTCGATGGTCCATTTTTAAAACCAAGCATTAGAACTTAATTACAAGTTTTGGAACCATTAAAAGTGATGTTTTTGGACTTTTGTGGAGGCACGATAAGTTTCATGGGTTTCTTTAGTAGTTTTAAAGAAACTAACCCAGAGAATCAAGCTTTAAAAGGTCTGCACATGGCATACAGTTCGTCTGAAAATGTGAAGCCCTTTGCGCGAGTCCTTCACCAGGTGGATAGAGTCTGTAGAAAAGGAAATGCAAGGTTTACCAAACCATTAATCTAGACCATATGGTTAGTGACAATAGTAAGTACCTAATCACTATTAACCATATGGTTGGCACATAGTTTTGAAACCATGTGGCGCACAATTTTCTAAATCATATGACCCAAAACATGTGTGATGAAAAATTTTAAAAATTGAATTATTTTAATTAAAATTATAATCAATTAAATTAAAACCTAAATCTAACTCTCTACCCATCCTTACCCACTCATGATGTCTCCCTCTTCCTTTCTTGGCACGACACACCCCTCCCTCATGGGCTCCTCTTTGTTCATCATTACATCTATATTTCTTGAGGTTTCACACTCAAATATTTTAGGTAAGGCTTCTATCTACACCATACTTTCTTCTTTGAACATTTTCCCTTCCCCATATTACCTAGTGATGCTCGACCTAACTCTAGGTTAGGGTTAAATCAATTTTCTGTTGTTTCCTTCACTGTTAGGGTATGTGAAGGGTTTCTCAGGACCCCTTCATGTGTATTCTGGAATCCTTCGGCAAAGGTGAATAAGATTGGTTTTATTTACCTTTATTAAACCATAAAATGTAATTATTTTCATCCGTTATTTTGTTTTTATTATTTTATTTTGGTTCTTTAAGTGTTTTTGAGTCCCTTGTAATTATTGTAGAGTGTTTAGTGACTACTTGAATGTTTTCACTCATGTACATAGGTACATGTATATATATATATTACCTGTACATATTCCATATTAGTTAGGGGAATATATACAATGGATTAATGGGTATATATATTGTAATGTATGTGCATGCATATGTGAATCTTCAAGGTAAACCATTAAGTGCTGAGTGTTCATCTTGGTTTTGTCTACTTCCTGAGGCAGGTTCCCATTCCTTTTCCACTTAAATTTAATAAGGCATTAATTAAATGACTTCACATATTTAATTAATGTTTTTCTATGTGTGGTAGTTTTCTAAAATTATTTCCTTTGGTGAATTGTGTGTGATTATTAATTGAACAGATGGATTTATTTATAAACAATGTCATGATTTAATAATAAAACCCCTCTAATGGAGGTGTGCTATCTTTAAGAAAAAAATTAATGATTATAATTTTATACATTCTTGCCTTATTTAATTGGTTCTTCTTCTACAACTTGATGTTATGGTTTGGTATATAGCAAGTTGAGACTCAGACTTCATTGAAGATATAAAACGAGTTTCGCCTTTTTCCTTATAAATGTTCATGTAACCAATGCAACTTAAAAGTGCATAGCTTGGAAACTCCAATATAATTGATTAGTAGACCAAGATCCTCCTAAGGGATTGAAATGCTTTGTATAAGGGACTAACATGTAGGTAATTTCATTCTCGACCATATCACATTATAAGTTCCTTCTTACCTTTAATTATAAATTCCTTGTTTTCATAAAGGAAATATCATGTCTTGGATGAAATTACTTATCATGATGGAAATCCTTTCCTTTAGTGTTTAAATTATGATGACCATGTTATAATAAATGAATTTCCATGATTAGTTGAATTTAATAAAGTGTATTTGATTAAATGGTTTATTCATAATGAATTGATTTTCCATGTATTAAATGATTTAAATGAAACAGATTCCTTGAAATGGAATTGAATACGACTTTTGAAATTCATAAGAGGTATTTCCTTATGAATTATATTTTAATTATAACAATGGTTATAATGGGATGGATAAATTCCAATAATGAGAGGTACTGCCGCATGAATTTCATCATAAATGTGATTATATTTATTTTCTAAATGTATTAACAAAGATATAGATGAGAGTTTTTCTTTCCCCATGTTAGTTTTAAATACACCTTTAAATGATATTGTGATATGATGGTAAGGGCTCTCACGAGCATGGATACTCACACTCCATTACATCGGTGTTTGGAATGTTAACCCTCACCACTACTTCAATTTGAGTGATGGTATTTTAGCATCATGTTACATCTTAGAGTGTTTCCATGAAACGCACACTCACTATCCCGAGTGACAGTCTTGATGACCCCCACTCTATTAAGATGTAGGGATTACTACCCCTTGAGTAGATCTTATCATATCATAGACTGGTGTTGTATTCCTATGTTTTATTTCCTAGTCCACTCTAGTAATATATATATAGGGATTACTATCCCTTGAGTAGAGCTTATCAGCTGGTAGACTAGTGTTGGATGCCAGGGTGTTACGTCTTGGTCCAATCCTGCAATATATATATATATATATATATATATATATCTATATATACTATATATACTATATATACTATATATACTATATATACTATATATACTATATATATTGACATGATTAGACTCTTATTCAAGCTATGAGCCGAAGCATGTATATCATTCAGGGGTCACTGAGGAACATTGAAAGATAGTTATTTAATTATTTAGTTCAATTTATTATTTCTCTATACCTGAATAATGTTTAATTTATATTGCACTGTTTGGATTAGGATAGACCCCATGGGTGTCAGCCTATTGATATTTATATATCAAACCCTACTTGGGACACCATTACACTGAGGTACCTAAGTAGACCTTCTTGTTTACAGGAAATTTGACCTTAATTGTTGTTGTGTGCTTGTAACTAGGATTAAGGAGTAAAGAACTGAAATAGAGCTCAGGATGCTCATTGAGATCACCTTTGGGGTTTTTAGTTATTTTCTTTACCTGAGTCCAATATTGTTTTGAATTGTTAATCAAACTGTATATTTACTGTTTCCAGTTATGTGTCATCAACTCTACATTCATACTTTATATAAACTAGCACTGGAAACTTTAATTCAGTTGATATAATATTTTTCTTCTGTTTCTTTTTTTCAACTATTTCTTTACTATTTCCATAGTTATCTGCTCTTTAGTTTCTGTTTTACCACTATGTTACACTAATATGAGTGTATAGTCTCCCAATTATCACCTCATAATGACCTTACTTCATGTTGGTAACCTCTGACATATATGGATATGCGCCTGAGGCCGTGTGACACACCGGTATAACTACCAATTTAATGGTAAGTCAGACCAAGACGTTACATTTAGTTTTTAAATAAAAATTAAAAACATAGAGAAAACTACTTTAATTTAAAAATGGAAATCTTAAACATTATATATTCTCAATATTCATACTAGTTTTTAATTAAAATAATATCAATGTATTATTTAATATATTTAAAGATTATATATTATCATAATAATCATTTTAAGGTGGTTAATTTAATATTGTAATACTTTAAAAAATTATTTGAGAATAAAAAAGGCTTTTAAATATTAAACAATATTAATTATATATCCCTTAAATTTAATCATTTTTAACTATCCAATATCTTTTTATTAAAAATTGGTTTTATAATTATAATTTTTTTAATAATATTCATCTAATATGTTGAATATCATTAATTTTTGTGTTGAGTGTGGAAGAGTCTATTAAACATAGAATTAATTTTGGGAATAAAATCTCGGGTAGTTACATTCCCCCCTTAAATAAATTTAATTCTCAAAATTTTAGTTATTACTCACTAAAAGAAGAAGATAAGGTATTTATATAAAGCTCAGGATATATCTTATACTATGATATCCACCTCATTATTATTGGTAATATTTTAAAACTATATATCCCAAATAAATGTTCTTAGAGACATGCCTTTCATAACATTATTTTAACGATACTATTTCCAACAAAATATTAAAACTAAAAAGGTTTTGATAAATTATAATAAAATCAAGGAAAGTAATAATATTAATATGAAGATTCAATCCTAAGATTTCTTCTCCATTGACACCTCCATTTCAAACTATGATAATTTCAGTTCAAATATGATATATTTACCAACCTATCACTCATTAAATTTATTATAAGTTTTCTATGATCCCTTTTCTTTTAGGTTATCTAACCAAACCCATTAATGAATTGTAAAATATTTAAATACATCATATTTTTTTTAAAGAGAATGTAATTTACCGAAGAATATACCTTAAGAGTGTCTATCCAGGTGTGAATTCTTAGGTCTACTCATCATGAAATAGATTGAATATGGATTAAATGTTCAAAAAACCATTTTCAAGATGATTAACCCTTATTACATCTATGATATAACTATATAAACTTTATAACATTCATAAAAATATGCAATTACTTTGATTTCCATAAAATCTCTACTTAAAAAAACATTACAATGTTATACTATATTAAGAATTATCCTATAAACTATCTCAATGATTTTCACAAAATTTATCTCATCATAATTCCAAAATAACTAAAAAATAACTAAACCCTAATCTGATACCAATAGAATCACCCCAGAACCACACTCTTGAGTATAGTTATAATTTTTTTTAAACACTGACTTTGATAGCATATAATATGAAAAAATATTTACTTATAATAATACTATAAGTTAAAAATTACTTCTCATAATAATCACATAATCCCAATAACATAAAGTTTAGTGTCTTTAAGGATTAGATCCCATGTATTTGTCATCTAAAAATGAAATTTGTTCCACTATACAAATTTTTTTATTTTTATATCCTTAACATCTCCAATAAACCATCTCTAAATAAAATTTATTTCTAAATATAGTCATTTATACAATATTCTAGAGAAAAGAAATCAAAATAAAGGGGAGAGATCAAAATACCATTAAGGTAGAAACACATCAACATTTTATAAAGGGTAAGTGCATAAGAACATGAGAGAGCATGAGTGGGGAGAAATATATTATTAAAATAACATTGAAGAATACTATTTTTTTCATAAGAAATGATAACATAACTTTTATCCTAAAGAGATAAAACATATTCCATAACATATAGGTGTAGATACATGAGACAATAAACTTGATCCATGGAGAATAATCATTGGCATAAAGATATGTAATGTCATGGAAATAAAAAATTATAGTAAAATATGGAACTAACATAGTCATCAAAATAATAAAATAGTAGATCATGAATCATTAATCCTTTCCCATTACATGGTCGAGTAGACATAACTACCTAATTCCTATAGTGGAGTAGTAATCACTACCATATTCCCATAAATATAGCAGAGCAAGAATCACTAACTAATTACCATAACATACTGGAGTAGGAATTACCTCTTAAACCCTATAGCTGATTCCAAGAGTGGATTAAGTATCAATTCTTCATTCATATAGTGGAATGAGAATCAACAAAGAACCCATGGAAAGAAAAATGGGTTTCACAACATTTATAGATTATATCACCAAAATTGATCTCAAGAATGTAAATGGTTGATACCAAAAATTAAATCACCCCAAAATATTATTCCATAAGAAAATTAAAATTTTGATACATAAAAAATAACCTCCAAGGGAATAAGTAATTTAGAGATAAATATTAATATATTATTGTAATTTTCAAATATTTCTATAGAAAATGATTTTAATTTTGGTGTAAGTGATGCAATTATGAGTTACATTGAAAATTATTTTTTGGTAAGGCCTATTTTAAGAAATTTAAAATAATTAATTTTAAAAATAAATATTTAGAAATAAATCTCAATAATGAATCCATATAAAATACATAATATTTTAAAAAATAATAAGTGAATGTATTTAAAAAATTATACTTTTAAAAAATATTTTCAATAATGGATCT
This sequence comes from Viscum album, assembly GCA_963277665.1. Lineage (NCBI taxonomy): Eukaryota > Viridiplantae > Streptophyta > Magnoliopsida > Santalales > Viscaceae > Viscum > Viscum album. The sequence continues at coordinate 828,355,261 of OY728159.1, read as the reverse complement.
AAAAAAAGCATATTGGTTTCAAATAGTGAAGTGAAATTTCTTTTGAAACCTTTTAATTTTAAAATAAATATTTAATAATGAAGAATTTAAATTTATTAAAATATTTTAGAAAGTTTAAGTGAATTTTCATTGGGAGTAATGAACCTAGAAATTGAGGAAAACCCATTTTTTAAAGAGATGAGATTATGTTTCATAAAACTGGTGCACCTTTTTGAGAATGAAATTCATTGAGAATGAATATTTGAGTTAAAATATTTTACCCCATAAAGAAAAGAGGAAATATTTTTTAGAATATTAAATAGAATAATTTATCAAACAAAAAATAATAAATCTTAATGAATAAAATCTTAACTAAAATAAAAGAAATTTGAGTTAACTAAATCCCTCACAGATATCATAATTCATGAAGAAAAAAAAATTAGAAAGGGCTTATGTGGTATAAATTTAAATCCTCAAAAAATACCACATAATAAAACCAAATATTATAATGTTCCAAACTAATATAAAATGCATTCATGAAGAATAATCATATATAAATGATCAAGAAATGAGTTACTAAAAACACTTTCCATAGTGATTATATAAGAGTTAATAATAATTAAGAGGGATACCATGAAATAAATATTAAAATATCATTATATTAATAATTTTTATTATAAATGAAGTTAGTGGGAAAGTGAAAGCATGATATAAAGTAAATTATGGTGCATAATATCAAACATGTCTCATGGATTTGAAAGCGAGACAAGAAAGACCTTACATTAAATCCAAACTCCCACTAATGCATTGAAATATATTTTATAAAACATAAATATCTTAATTATGTATTTTAGAACATTATTAATATTTATAACCATTTATAAACCTCATTTATATTTATTATCTACATGTATATTAGTTAGTTATTATCTACTTCAATATTTGGTGTGAGTAATCTTAATCATCTTGATCAAGTTTTTTAAAACTGATGTTGTTCTTTATTATCCTAGAAAGGTTCATATTTTCAATGTAATTATAGGTAATAAAGTATATTTTTCATTATAGTTCATAAATTTATAAATTAATTCTATAATAAATTTAATTATGGTTTTTGTAGATGAAATTGGCATCAAACATGTTTTGGTGATTTCTAACAAATGAATGACAATACATTAATTAATGAATATAATACTAAAGTCACCATAATAGAAACAAAATAATACAATAGTATAATTATTTATATCATATATTATCATTAATTACATTCTCACATTCATCAATGATATTATTTAATAGCATTTTTCAAGTAGGTGGTTAGATCAATCCAAATATAAACATACCATAATTAATGGATTAGTATAGTTATGTAATTTGTTTATTTTGGAATAATACTATTATTCTAGAAAAATAATGGTATTATTATGTTATTTTCGAGTTCATGAATCATATTTTATGAGACTTTAATAAATAAAAAATAGTCTAGATGAAAAATGAGGCAATTTAATTTTTAGAGGCTGTAGTCAGTACACACACAAATGACATTTTCATTTTTATTAATGGAAAAAGGGATAGGTGGTTAATAGTTATAACTATATAATAATAACATAAAGTTTATAAAAAATTATTTTTTAATTATAAATTAATGTGAAAATTAGATTTGGGAAGGAATGACAAAAAATAAAATAAGTTTGGAAAAATTAGCACTCACATTCATAACATGAGTTTTACCTTAGAGTAATCTTTAGTAATTAATGGATTTGGTTATTTTATTTCAAAAAAATATAAATTAAGTGAAATAGGATTCTAGTTTAAGGAAAAAATGGATTATTTTTATGGGGATACTGAAATTTTAGAGTGGTCTTAAAGGAGTGGTGAGAGGCTTCTATTATAAGTGGTGAGAATGAAATTTTGGTAAATATTTCAACTTAATATAAATAGATAACATGTTTTAAATGTCAAAAAGACTCTAAAATAAATAATAATATATCATTGGATGATAAAAAGTAAATAATCCATAAACCATTCATTTTATAACATGTTTTAAACCTATTTTTTAAGTTTTATACTATTAGAATTTTAACTTTTACCACTTTTGGATTTATCATGGTATCTAATATTTACCAAAATAATTTACTTTTAATGAATAAAAATAATAAATAACTTATTAAATAATTTTAAATAATTATTAAAAATATAAAATCAATTTTATAGATAATATTTATATATGTAAATAAATAAATTTTAACATTAGCATTTGTACCGCGTAAAAACCTGTTTATAAGAAAAGTGTATTTTTGAGATTAAAATTTATGTATAGAATAAAATTATCTATATATTTTATTTTTATGATATAAATTATTTTTTTAAAAATAAATTAAATTTTATTTGGCATTAAAAAAACTATATATCCAATTTTTTCCCATTAAAGTATTTGAAGTGCAGTGTATGGGGGCTCAATTAAATATCTTTAAAACTAGGTATGAACTGCTTTTAAGAATGGGATTTTTGGTTCAATCAATTTTATATAAAAAACTAGGGCTAGAGTATAGATCAAAATTATTGTTCTTAATTATATCTTTTAGAATCCTAAGATTTTATTTGATTTTGTTTCTGTTGTGGGAATCCTGATCAAAATGGATAAGAACAGCGAGGTTGCAAAATTTTGTCACTATGATAGGGTATTGGTAGAGGTATACTTAATCTGTCTCTTAATCTATAATGTAGTTTTGAAAGTATTTGATGATGATATCTCTTTAAAAGTGTAATATAAGAGACATGTTGATTTCTGTCCATATTTTCAAATTATTGGTCATGTTAAGGATTACTGTTATAAGAATGTTGTTTTCACTTTTTGTCATTAAAAGGTAATCATGAGGTTTATTATTGGAATAAATTATAGGGGAAGGAAACACAAAATAATTTGGTTTCAATTAGAAATAAAAAAATCCCCTCTTGAAAGAGGAATGGGCATGTTTGAGCTGATTCTTCACAAATGGTTAAGTTGTCTTCTCAAAAGTTGTCATAGGTGACTCAGGAGACTTTGGAAAATGTCTAAAATTTACAGACTCTTGAAAAAGTCTAGGAAGAGGAGGGAATACTTAACCCTAGAGATAATTGTTCATAGGAAATCTCACTTAAAATTTATGGGAATTTAAATCCAATTTATGATGAAAAATGCTCAAATATTCAAGATAAAATCAATAAATTAAGGGATGTGTAGAGAATTTACTGAAAATGGGTTGATATATTGGATGACTCCCCTAAAAACACTTCATTTATTAAGTCATTGTCTAAATCCATCCATGGTTACTATGTATCAAGGACCCACAGACTCTGAATCGAAATGATAAAATGGTTATGATTCTTCCTATCAATTTGATTATGATCTCTAATATTTACTTGGAATGAGGGAATAACTGCTTATATTACCCCACTTATATTTTCTTTGTATCTTCTTTTTATTTTTAATAAAAATTTATTTTCTTTTCCTTTAAAATAAAACCAATTATTTATGAAAAAAATTCCAAAAAATCATGTTAGTAAAATATAGATATTTGGAATTAAAAAGTTATTTTAATTTTTTAAAATCTAAAGTATAAAATTTATAAAATCTTATTTTAAATGAAAAATAAAAAGAAAAAGAAAATCTACTTTTATTTATAAATATACTTATTAATCATTATGTGTTATCAATATTATTTCATACTAATGTCTAATTCAAAGAATGTTAGTATGTTAGTTAATATATTTAAATATTATATATTATTATAATAATCATCTAAAAGTGTTCAATTTAATTTATTAATACATTAACGAGTTATTTAGAATAGATAAGCCTTTTAAATATTAAATCACATTATATATATATCCAATGTATGCAATCATTTTATATTGGTTAATATATTTTTATTTACTAGAGGTTTTATTATTCTTATAATTTTCTGGATAATATTTATTTAATATGTTGTTACTCGTTTTTGTTCTGTTTTCCATGTGGAATTGGATATAAAATGTAGTATTAGTATATATAAAAGAAATATATTAAAAATTATTGAGGTTTCACAGTATGTTGGTTAGTGAAACAAATATAACTTTTTCTTGAGGATATTTTCTAGATTCTACTAGTTAATGTACTGTAAAAAATCCTATTCAATTGTAGAGTATAACTAATATAAAAAGATAAAAAATCATGACTAGATCTATTTCCATGTATAGGATCCCATAGAAATGTAGGTTTATATTTTACAAAAATTTGATCAAAAATGAAAACTGAAAACATTTATAAAAAACTTCATTTATAATTTTCTTATTTATATATAAATATAGACTTAATTTTTAACTCTTGATATCCCAATATCAAGTTTAGTTTTTTTAAAATATATCTAATTGTAGATATTTTATCTATAATATCAGTGATAGATATATTTTTTCATAAATGTATATAAATGACTAGTAAATATATAGTGTAATAACATATATCCAGGATGCAACATGAAACTATAATTCAATAGTTCCTGGATACAATAGTAAAAAATGTTGAAAAAGTTTCTCAAAGGTTGAGAAAAATTCTTATGATTAGAGTTTTTAGATATCTATCATGAATTATATTAACCCATAATGTAAGGAATTATGGGTTGAAATATCACCATTTGTAATACTCCCAAAATTTTAATGGGATTCCATTAAAGGATACTCTATTATTCATCAAGGATTTTCTAATGATTTTATGTATGTTCTATTGAATTGAATTTATAAATATAATATTCTATTTAAATGATTTTCCATATTTTATAAATATTCTCACCTATAATTGGTTAATCAATGAATAATGGAACTACTTTGGTTATTCAAAAGATATATATAATAAATTTATCAGAATATTTTACCCCCTAAAATAAATTAGAAATGAAAACAAGGATATCCACTTCTATGAAAAAGGAAAATAATCTTTTTCATGAATATTAAAAACGATTCAGGAAGTATTATCCATAACATCCCCATAATAAGTTACTACCTTCAATACTAGTTCAAATATTAAGTTTTGTAATGAATTACATTGGATAAAAATTAATTGATATTCACCTGGTAGAGACTTTGAAGATAAAACTATTTAAAAACATATTCCAATCATCAATATTATATCTATGATCTCCAAAAAAGAAGGAAATTAGTGGTAGAAATGATAAATTGAATGATTCTATGATTATTTATTATATAAAATCATATATTTGAAACGAATTTTTTTTAGAATTTGATTTTAAGAACATAATAAAAAAATTATCCTTACTGTCATTATGGAATATTATTCCAACATGAAATCCACTTTATAAACCTTGATATTCCAACAGCCACCTCCATCAATATATGTATAGAAGATGAATTATATAGAAAATTGTTGCAAATGAAAGTAATAAAGGTTTAACAAACTTCAAATATTTATAAAAAATTTAGAATAATGATACAAATTAAAATTTGAAAAAATATTGGAATTGAAATCATTATATTCATTTTGAAGTTTAATGATAGAATATTGATGTGTTTCAATGGATAAATCAACAAGGATCTTATATGAAATAAGACTCATATTTCAATGAACCTTATATAGAAAATCTATAGTTTTAAAATAGATAATGATTAGTGTGCTGAAAAACACTATTGCAACACTTTAATTAGAAGATAATACTACCACATACCCTATTAGAATTACTAATGATGTTTTGGTTAAAATCAAAATATAGATTTTACTAGATATTTGCGGTTTGGATATAGAAACAGATAGATATGTGACTATCATTATAGGATACCTATTTTTTATTAAAAGAGGAATCTTAGTTGAGGTACAAAAAATGAAACAAAGAAATGGATATAAGAAGAAAATATATAATTAAATCTATCCAAATAAATCAAGAAAATAGATCTCACCAAAATATTTCCGTAAAACTTTATAGATAAAATCACAATTTAACCCAATAATTTTTTTTAAATATAAAACCTCTTATAGAATTATTATCAATTAATGATGCTAAATTTTAGAATAAGAAATATGTGTAGTAATGAGGTAACCTAAGAAATACATACAGAAATATTAGATCAATTTAAATGAGTATTCAATACATATAATAATAATACAAAACTATGAATGATTAAGGTTAAGTTTTATTGGATAATATATACCAAATCATCTTATTTCATGATAGATCATCAATATATTCCAAAATTTTATTCTCAAATAAAACCCTTCTTAGGAATACCATATTTAAAACCTTTAATAATAAATAGGGAAATGAAAACATAAGAGAGTGTGGAATCAGATGATAAGTAAGGTTAAGTATGTTAGATATTAATAAATGATCATAAGTGTAGAACCCTAAGATTTTTTGATTTAGAAAAAAATTAATTTAATCTTTTTTATATTTTTCATTTCACGCAACACTGAATAAAGTTTTTTATATAAAAGCACTAAGTTTGGATTGAATTATATAATACATAAATTTAATATTTCACTACACAAAAAACTTATATTAGCTTGAGGTACACAAAACACTATGTTTGTATTATATTACACACAACACTAAGTCCCTTCGATATCTTGTGTTATACACAAGGCTGAGTTTTACAGAACTATAATATACAGTTAATAATATTATTATAGTTACCACCAATCCATTGGAATAGAAGTTAGGAAAAATATTAAATAAATTTTGGAAATATTATTTACACATGTATATAAAATAGATACTTTGGTTATCAATTAGTATAATTTAATGAAAGAACTATTTTAAAACAGAGAAATTACTTTTCTAAGAAAACAATTTTTCCACGTACAAACACAATTTTATCTCAATAAATTAAAAAACCACTTTTTATTAATGTTTAAAAAAAAATATATTAAATAAATATTTTTTATACCCATATAATAGACTTGATAGGTATAATATAAGAATAAATTCAATTTTATAAATAAAAAGATATATTTTTTTTAAAAGAAATTTTTATTATCTTTTAATGGTAAAACCATTTTAAATATAATTTTTTAAACTTTAATTATTTTATTTTAAAAAGATTAACTTCATTTTTTAATCTATATATAAAAATTTACTTCAGTTGAATTTTTGGTATTTTTATAAGAAATTTTATTTTTTTAATGAATAGTGAAAAATACTGAATTTTAATTCAAAATTGCCTTTTCATATAATTTATTAATATAGTTAAATTATGTTTTAATTTTGTTATAAAGTATAATTAGATAAATTATATATAATTTAAACCAATTTTTTTCATTGTAAACAATTTCACATTAATTTAGATATAAAAACTTAGCAAACTTTTAAACATTTTTACTTTAAAAACCCACTATCACAACATGTCTGTGAGATTAATTTTAAATAAATTTCTACCACTTATGTAAGTATAATTAGAAAAAATTGATTCCATTTTTGGAATAATAATAATTTATAAGATCCAATAAGGTTAAATTAGTTTAAAAAAATATTATTGAAATTAATTAAAATTAATTACAATGTTTAGGGTAAAAATTAATTTACTTAATTATTAAAGCTTAATCTTAAGAGGAAAATACCCTAGAAACATATAAAAAAGAAATTTTATGGAAATATATAAACCATATAACCTTTTGTATATAATTTTATCAATTATTGGACTCCCATGATGTAAGAGATACCTCTCAATAGGGTTTATTTTTTTATATTTACATGAATGACACTCCTCTAATATAAACGGTAGATTACCCCCCTAAATTCCTCACACCTCTATAGAAAATTTAGATCATAAAAAAACTACAAAAATAATCTCCCAACATCCATATATTTTTCCTTTAATCCTCCCTTTGGGCATAACTCCAACCAAATAATCCATTTGGAGTAAACCAAGAGTTGTTACACAAAGAAGAGGTAACATTCTTCATCAATCACCTTTATTTCATTTTCATTATCCACTATAAAAATATTCTTATTACATTATTATATAATAAAATAAGTATTCTATGTATGTTGATATGATTTTATTCTTTGGTTTCAACCTAAACCTACACACACTTCCATCTAATGGGTAACAAACTTACAATTTTTAGGTATGGAAAACTACCACCTCACAAAATGATATTGTTTGTTTTTTTTCCTTTACCACATCTCATGGTTGGGAATTATGATGGAAAATATATTTTTATATGTTATATATTATATTTGTGATTTATTTATACTTATTTAATTATTATAAAAAACATAACTTCTTTCTTTCCATTTTGTGTAAATACGATAACTTCGTTTGTGGACGTGTGGACTACCACCACCTCAAAGCGATGTGATTCATTAACAATTTACATGAAATGTATTAAGTATGAGTTAAGTAAAATTATATGATATATATTACCTAATAATTATAATTTAATGATATTATATATACACACATATATATTCCATTTAACTTTTTTCTTTCAAAACAATAATAAAATAGAAACAACGTTCACGCGTACATATTACCTACAGGCTCCATGAATGGTGTATCTCAATTTTATCTCTACCTTTTATAGATTATTGTAAATGTTTTTATACTGAATATATATTATATTTTACATTATTTAATTAATTAAATCAAGATCTAAGTAATAGGATCAAGAATAAAAAGACAAAACATATATAAAAAATAAACAGGATATTACCCGAAGCATAACATTAACATGGAGTTGTTAATAAAAAGGTATTATAAAGTCATAAAAAAAATAATATATGGTATTAGATATAATAATATGTTTATATGGTAGAATTATAATAAAATTATATTTATTATATAGAAGTTTTTAATGTGTATGAATAATGTCAAGACTTAAGGTAAGGGTTTTCTCGTCTCACTTTTATTTCTGTGGGATTTATGACATATTAACCACTCATTTATTTTGAACGATATATATATTTACCATGAATATATTATTTCAATGTTATACTTAAATTTATTGGTATTTAAATATTTATTTGAAGATATCAATTTCATGGTGTTTATGTTTCAAACGTTACTAAACTGGTTAAAAAAGTTTGTGTCATTTTTCCTTCTTTGAGACACATGTTTTGTTTGCACCTATATTCTTTTAAGAGGTGTATATATAGCCATTTTACATGTTATATAACAAATATAATTATTTTAATGATATATTAAGCTTCATGTAAGTTTATTTTATTATATGGGGAGTATGATTCAAAGTTACCAAGTGGTGAGAGTTTATTGCAATAATCTCATCGTTTATCGAGATTGTTTATGATTATTCTTCCATTGATGAAATATTCCTATCCATCTATTAGAAAAAATAATTATATTTATTCTACTATGTTTAGTAATTATTTATTCATGTATTATTACCATTTACAGTATTTTTTAGTTATTATAATTAAGAAAATATATTTAAGAAAATCTAACCGCATTTCTCTTTTGGGTGGGAAATCTGTTTTATTCAAAAAACCATGTTTTCAAAAATGTATTATTTTTTTAAAATGTTATTTTAAGATCATTTTTGAGGAAAAAAGGATTTAAAAAAATGATTTATTTTTTTTAATCTTCCTTTATAAATTTTCATTGATTTGTTTTTTCAAATATTCCTTTATAAATTTTAAAATCTATTTTAAAAGAAAATGGTTTTCAAAATGTTTTAAAAAATTCCTTTATAAGTATTAAAAGAAATTTTCAGAGTAAAAGGTTTTTTTTTCAATAATCCTTTACTAATTTTCAAGGGATTTTTTTTTGAAATGCTTTCAAATCTTCCTTCATATATTTTCAAAGGTATTTTCAAAGAAAATTTTTTTCAAAAAATTTCATATTTTAAAATAAAATTTTCAAAGAAGAAAGGATATTTTCCTTAATAAATGTGTTGATAGGATATTTTAAAATTATTTTACATCTAAGATGACATCCTCTGGTATTACTCATGCCTTTTTAGGTAAACTATCCAATGGTTCCACTCATATTCTTTCTCTTAATGGTTTATCTTTTGATAGAATGATATTTATGAAACCCCTTTCTATTTCATAGGTTATATGATTACGAAAAACATTTCCATTTAATGGGTTATATATTTATGAAAAACATATCACTTTAATGGGTTATATTATTCCAAAACCTTCTTATTTTCATGGATAATGTTTTTATGAAATGATTATAATACCTATATCTTTTCTGTAGGTTATGATATGATTACAGGTTTGTGATACCCATTTCATTTTATGGGTTATGATATGATTGTTTATGATATTGTGGAGACATATGTATGATTTCATTATGAGATGGGTGGGACAAATATCTTTCTTAAATGCATTGGGTAAAGATTTATATCTCATGATTATGGCATGGATGGAATGGGAAGTGAACCTAGTTCAGCAATATAGTACTAGAATAGGGAGTGATATCAGTTCAGTATGACATGGTTGGAACGAGAAGTGAACCCAGTTTAGTAGTAAAAATCTAGAATGTCAAGTGAACCCAATGCAGTAATACATGGTTGGAATGGGAAGTGAACTTGGTTTAGTAATATAGGGATGGAACAGGGAGTGAATCCAATTATAAAAGGACTTCATAACCAAATATAGTCTTGGTAGTGAACCTTGACTACTAATATAGTTTGGGGAATGAATCCATTCAAATAATATGGTATTTTAATTAATCGTCGAATACAATGGAAATAATTTTTTATATTTATATGTCTACCGAAATCACATGTCTTATGTTTATATTATGATCCCATTGATTATTATCTTTATTTCCTTATGATTAATGTCTTATAAATTACTAATATTTATTCCATGAATCTTCATTATGATATTTGATATATAGGGTATGCTATTATAATGTTAATATCATGTTCTAATACCCATATTATCATGTTATTCTTATATATCTCCATTCTTTACACTTACTAAGCATCTGAGCACACCCCTTTCTTATGTTTCCTTTTCATAGGTTATGAAAAAATGTTCTAAATAGGAATACTAGTGGTAAAGGTATTTAAGGGAGATTTTTAAAATATTTCACCAATTTAAAAGATTATGTTTCCACATTTCCTAATACACTAAACTATTTTGGTCCTTGGGAAAATATTTTTATAATGTTTTGAAAATTGATCTTAAACAATGTAATATCCATGTATATAATACTGGGACTATATCGTTGGTATTAATTTAAAGGTTTAGTAAATGTTTATAAAATAAGAAGATGAAACTTTAGTGAGATCCCTAGGGATATTTTTAAAGAAATGTGTATGGATGTTTCAAAGGATAATTCTAAGGTTATGTTTAAGTATAGAAAAATGTTTGAGAATTTTGGTAAAGGATAGAGAGAATGGTTTCTTTGAAATACATCCCTGTCAAGATACTACAAGTGTATGTGGATCTAGAATATATGTACATGGGGATAATAACGCCGAAAACACCGTATTGAGATAAAATTGATCGGGAACTGGTGAAAGATAATGAGCCTTTCTATAAACCTAGTTTGATACTCCCGAGGGATATGCTTTGGGATTTCAAAAACTATTTATGAACAATAATAAAGGATTTAAATAAATGATAACTATGAATGACCTAGGATAAACCTATGTTGTTATAGATTAAGAATAAAATTGTCATGATTTATATATCCTATAAGTATTTTTTCATGATTATGTAGTTCCCCACTATGATAATTATTTATTACTCTATTATTTTGGCTTTAGTCCATGGCTGGAACCCAAAGGAACCATGTTAATTGGAAATTCAATAGAAAATTCAATTATTTTTCTCTTGAGAAACCAAATTTTATAGGATATGGAATGAAAAACCTCATTGTCATGATCACAAAAATTTCTTAAGCTATGAATAATGGTGAAAATCCAAATGAGAAAAGGATGGAACAATAATCTTTTAAGTCCTTCACGAGGAAACACCCACCTTCATTTAGTGGTTATGTTGACCCATTAGTTGATGATAAATGGATCAGTAAAATGAAAAGATATTTTATGTTATCCAGTGTTCAGAGCATGAAAAATCCATTCTGGATGTCTACTATTTATAAGGTGAGGTGGATCAATGGTGGAACCTTATTAAGAATACAAGGCGATAAGAGAATATTGAACCCATAGATTGGGATGAGTTCAAGAACTTATTTTTCAATAAGTAATTTACTCAAATTTTTCATATGAATATGGAAAAGGAATTTATAAATCTTTATTAGAAATATGATGAACATTTCGGTTCATATAAATCAAATTTTATAAGGCTTTCATGGTACTCTTCGGGTATTATCATCCAACCTGAAATAAAAATTAATCAATTCTTTGGTGTCCTGAAACCTAGAATTCAAAAGCCCTTGGATATTAGAGAATTTAGAAGTTATGAAGAATTAATTTGATGTGATATGAAGGTGTAAATGAATGTTGGATTTGATTATTAATCTCATGGTGTACCCAAGAAAAGAAATATTAAGTTCAAAGGAAAATCTAAAGACTATAGAGAGAAAATTAGGATAATTCCTTTATACTCAAAGTGTAGAAAGAAGCATGGAGGTAATTGTATTAAGGAAACTACTAAATGTTTAAAATATAGAAGGGGAAGTCATCAAGAAACTGATTTCTAAAGTGATGGTAACAAGTTATAAAATGATATGAATAGAGATAAATCTATATATAATGTAACTTCCAAACTGCAAAATTTTAATTACAGGGAGTTTGGGAATTTTGAAAATGAATTCCCCAATCTAAGGGTGAACATGAATGATAATCCACAACAACATATAATGAAAAAGGGAAAAGGGAAAGCTTATGCAATCAAAATGGATGAAGAAAATAATTATAATTAAGGCACACTAATCGTTCTTTAGTTTAGAATTTTATTTTTCATGAATAAGCCCTATGAAAATATTATTGTTCATCCTTTGGAGAAATTTCATGTGAATGTCTCTCTCTACATGGAATCTGGTACAATATAATCAAGTTTTATATTATATCAATTCAAGGACAGACCCAAGTTTTCTAATGTAATTGTTTTTGGTATAAGATAATATCTTATTTAAGGAATGAAGGGTAAATTATATTTTGGAAGGGTTAAAAGGTTAACTATTTATGATATGGATTAAGTTGAACTCCAGATGAGGTTTTAGAGATTAAAGTGTTAATTCAACATATGAATATTTATCTACATTAGATAACTTGGGATAACCGTTTTTTAATGATAAGTATAAATGGAATGACTTATCATTCTTTGTATAAATATCACGATCTCTTAGTACTTCAAGAATTAAAAATTACCTTTGCCCCTTAGAGTAAGAGATAACATGGAAATCAAGAAATGAAAAACTAAATAGTGAGATTGTGCATATAAAAATGAATGAAATTAAGTAAGTATATTTCCTTATGTTCTTAGACTCTAAAAAAATTCCTAAACTCCAAGAAAAGAATATTTAAAAATATTTATCCTAATACCTCCATTTCTATTGAACCGACGGTCTTATAAATCATCATAGATTTATGGGTTTGAGGCCCTTAACTTTACATTGATAATTCACTTACGGATGATCAATGATAATTATCAATCTATATAATTATTTATTCTTTTCTTCAATGTTTAATCTTCATTCTGAAACTACGTTCCCCAATGTGGAAACTTAGTTATGAGTTACTTTGGGTAACTGTTCTAGTTCCAAATTTTCTTTTTTTTAAAAAAAGTTTTAGTATTTATTTTTAGGTGTTGATTTTTAGGAAATTAACTTTCAAGTATTGAAACAATAATAACCTATAAAAATTATAAGGGAAAATTCATTTTATGGGGGTAGAATGTAACACCCTAAGATTTTGTGAAATACATTTTTTGAATTAATTTAATCTTTTTGATATTGTTCATTTCACACAACACATAATATATATTTTTATATAAAATCACTAAGTTTGTATTGCGTTATACCCAACACCACGTTTGTATTTCAATACACACAACACTTATATTAGCTTTTATTACACACAACAAAATGTTTGGATTGTATAACACACAATACCAAGTCCCTTCGATATCTTGCGTTACACGCAAGGTCAGGTTTTACCAAACTACAATATACTACTACTAATATTATTAAAATATTATTATATCTACCACCTACCCATTGTAATAGAAGTTATTTATAATATTAACTAAATTATAGAAATATTATTTTAAATTTTATATAAAATAAATCCATTGGTTATCAATTAATAGAAGTGAATGCAAGAACTATTTGAAAATAAAGAAATCACTTTTCTAAGAAAACTATTTTTCTACATAAAAACACAATTTTATCTCAATAAATTAAAAAAAAACTTTTGATTAATGTTTTTTAAAAAACATATATATTATATATTCAATAAATATTTTTTATACCCATGTAATATACTTGATAGGTATAAGATAAGAATAAATCCAATTTTATGAATAAGAAGATTTATTTTTCTAAAATGTAATTTTACTACCTTTTAATGGAGAATCCATTTTAAATATATTTTTGAAACTTTTATAAATTTTATTTGGAAAATGAAATTGATTTTTGGAATATTTATATATAAATTTACTTTTGGTGAATTTTTGGTATTTTTTTGAGATGTTTCATTTTTTGTGGAATAATGAAAACACTGAATTTTAATTCAAAATTGATTTTAATATAATTTATTTACATAGTTAAATTATTATTTTAATTTTATTTTAAAGTATAATTAGATAAATTATATATAATTTAAAAAATTTAGGTTATTGAAAACTATTTCACATTAGATTTAGATATAAAAACATAGAAAACTTTTGTACATTTTTACTTTAGAAAACCACTATCACGACACCTTCACATGATTAATTTTAAAATAATTTCTATACCTTATATGATAATAATTTTGAAAAATGGATTCAATATTTAGAATCAGAATAATTTATAAAATTTAATAAGGTCAATGTAGTTTTTGCACAAAAATATTAGTTAAAGTTATTAAAATTAATTACAACGATTGAGGTAAAAATTAGTTTACTTAATGAGTAAAACTTAATTTTAAGTGGAAAACTACCCTAGAAACATGTACAAAATCCATTGTATTTCCATATTTATACAAATTATCCTCTTATATATAATTTTATCAATTATTGGATTCCAATGATGTAAGAGAGACCTCTCAATAGTGTTTACATTTTTTATGTTTACAAGAATACAACTCCTCCTCCATTATAAAAGGGCACTCACCCCTTCATTTCCTTACACATATAAAGACACTATAGATCAGAAGAAACCTATACAAATAACCTATAAAAATATCTACCTTCATCCTATAATCCTCCCTTTTGTAATAAATAAAACCAAGGAATCCCTTTGGTGTAAACCAAGAGGAGATATCCAAAGAAATGGTAACATTCTTCCGTAAGCTCCTTTGTTTTATTTTCATTCTTCGTACATAAGAACGATAAGTTTATTACCCATTAGAAGGAAGTGTGTATAAGTGAAGGTATAAAAATTATAATAAAAAAATATTAGAATATTTAGGATATTTATGTTATTACATAATAATTTAATAAGAATAATTTAGGGGGTTCAAGTAAGAGATAATATAAAAATGTTCATTGATGAATGTTATATATTATTTGGGTATCTCCTATTAATTTTCAAAAAAGGATCTATTTGGTTGGATTTATGATGAAATTAAGTATTATAGGATAAATTTATGGAATTTGGGAGAATATTTTGGTATATTTGGGCCAATATAAATAGGTTCTAAAGTGTGAGTAAAAGAGAAGAAGAGGTGATCTTTTATAAGAGTGGGGATGGGAAATTTTAGAATTTCTCAAAATATTAATTTATAATAAATTAAATATCAATATAAATACATATAAAATTACATTTATTAAAATATAAGATATTTCAATTAACCCTTAATTAACCGATTTTAATTTTAACCATGGTAACTAAATATTCTATATTGAGAGGATGTAATTTTTACTTATAAAGGATAAATTGGACCAAAAATAGAAAATGTATGATATTTTTTACCATATATAATCCCATTTTTACTTATTTCATGTTTTTATTATTTCTAAATAATTTAATAAAATATAATTTTCATAAAACATCATATGTGTCAATTTTGACACTATTCATTACTTTGACTTTAAGAAAATAAATATAAAAACATAAATTTGAACCAATTAACTTAATACAACCATAAAATTTCATATTATACTATAAAATTCATGGATCACCTTAATTATTTCAAATTATTTTTCTTTTAATATTTATAATATCATTTAATTGATTGTCTCCTTAATTGAATAACTATCAAATCATCATTTTTTAATTATTTATGATAATTATTTATTCACTAAAAATTAAAAATAAATTTCTTTGATGTATATAAAGATTTTATATTTCATAATAATACATATAGTCGAACATATCTCTTATTTAACAACATATTAAAAATATTATTCTTATTAAAAGTAAGAGTGTGTCATTTTGTCACTCTATTTTATTTCAATAATATCCAAGTAATTTTCATGGATAAGTATCAATTTAATTATTAAATTTATATAATTATGTGTTAATGGTCTAATTATATTAATCCAATAAATCTTGACCAAGTTTTAAGGTCATTTTATAGTCCTTATCACTTTATTTTTAACTTTAATTAACCAATTGTCCCATTACCATTATAATAAAAATTACCAATATTACTGTTCATATTGGAAAAAATAAAAGGGTTATTCTGATTAAAAATATAGAATAAATTTTTCATAATTAAAAATTCATAATTTTCTAAAATTAAAATTAGTCATATTGATGGAATGAGAAAACAAGTTTTTAAAGTGAAGACGTCCAAAAGATTGACATGTTTTTATATCCAAATTAAATGTGAAATTGATTCTAATGAACTAAATTTTATTAAATGATAATTTTTTTTCTAACTATAATTTAAAACCAATGAAATATATAATCAAAAACTATAAATTATTTTAATGAAAAATTTGTTTTCAATTAAAATTTAGTATTTTTCACTATTCATCAAAACCTAGAACTTATCAGAAAAATACCAAAAATTCAACCATAGTAAATTTTTATATAAAAATTTCAAAGAATAAGTTTATTTTTTCATATAAAAATTATAAAAGTGTAAAAAATTATATTTAAAATGGATTCTCCATTAAAAGGTAGAAAAAATAAATTTTTTAGAAAAATACTTCTTTTATATTTAAAATTGGATTTGTTCTTATATAATGTCTATAAAATACATAATATGAATGTTAAAAAGTAAAATAAATATTATATATAAATATATTTAATTAATAAAATTCAATAATAGTTATTTTTTATTTATTGGTATAAAACACACTTGTGCATATTTAAATAATTTTTCAAAAAAACATTTAATTTTTTTAAAAAATGTTTTACATTAATTTATAATTAATTGGTCAAATAATTATGTGTAAAACATAATTTCATAATTAAGTTAATCCTGGTAATACCTTCTATTTTAACATCTAGGTTATAATTTTATTGTTTAGATAAGTATTATAATAAAATGGTGTTTTTTAGAAACTCAGTGTTATGTGTAAAGCATGTTAAGCCAACATTGGATGTAGTGAAAGATTAACATGGTGTAGAATATAACACAAGACATAAAATATGTTTAATTAATTAAAAAAAGGTTCATACAAATTCAGTGTGTTACATTCTACCTCCCTTAAAATGAATTTCTCCCACAATATTTATCATTATAATACAAATAATTTAGGACAATTCTACCTCATCATATCCTCATGTTATCATGTAGTTTCTTCAAACTGGTGGTTTTATTCACAAAATTTCAACCAAGTGAGTATTCTTGTTTTGTATAAATTTCTCTCTACAATAAATTTTTTTATTGGTTTCTCTTCATAAGATGGATCTACTCTAATGGTACAACCTATGAGTTTAGTACATGTGAAGGATCATATATATATTTCCTCATAAAAGATACATGGAAAACATCATGAACATGAGATAGATTTTGTGGAAGTTCCAATAGATATGATACCATTCCAATACGATCAATAATTTAAAAATGAAATCTCATCCTTTCAATTTCAAATTTCACTTTGAAAATAAAAGGTGGATATTTGAAAATTTATTTATGGGAATCCCACATCGTAAAAAGGGTTAATAAAACTTCCTCTTAAACAAAGGTAAAGTAAAAGGTGAAGATCACCAAACAACTATGATTACTGGAAAGTGAAAACATATATATGAAAGATAATTAAAACAATCATGTTCTGATGGAGAGGGATAAATAACATGGTCATTATAAAGTTAATCATTAAAAAATGATAAATCTGTAATGATCTAAGGGACCATTTGATTTATTAGAAAATAAGGTAATAAAATATATTTTTTCAATATACTTTTCCTAAAGATGAAATATTTATATAAGAAGATATTATTACTTAATTTCATTCCATTTTGTAAGCATGGTCTCATCCATCAGTTATGCCTTGATAAATTCCCACTTCATTTATTACTCTATGAAATGAGGTTGAGATTTTAGTACTTAAAGAACTAGTGGATCATAAGATCCATAATGATATAATAACACATTCCTTATGTCTCTAGTTATCATTGAAAAAAATAGTTATCACATGTTATCCAATATTCATAAATTGATACATTAATCTCTAAAACCTAATCCCAATTTTAATGTAAACAATTTCCAAAATAGTTAATATTATGAACCATCTATGAGATTAAAATACAATATTTTTGAAATAAGGTCTCTAAACATAACATTTATCCCTAAAAAACATGATGTAGATCTTAATAAATAAGTGAATATCTTTATTCTATATTCTATTGAAACATGTTAATAACCTGAATTACCATAAAACAATATTGAATACACACATGCTTCTTCATTCCTTATATATTTTCTTTTCTTTTACAAAATCATTTTCATTAGAATCTTGTGTTTATCCTTGTACCGATATAATATGTTATTTAATTATTCCATAATCCAAGTATATAATCACATGAAATTCCATTAATGAATGAAAAATAAGATTTTCACAGGGCTTATTCATTCAAAATTAAATATGAAATTCCAAAAAAAGTAGAGGAGGATAAGTATTCCCTAATTGTCTTGGTTCACTTCATCCATTATAATAGTATAAAATTTTACTTTTTACTTTTTTCCTCAGTGATTTTTGTGGCTTATTATCTACATTAGTCCTTATATTTGGGAAGTTTTTAGCATAATGACCAAACTCCTTACAGTTGAGACACTAAATCAAGGGAAGTTTAATCTTTGGAGATTTATTTTTATTCCAATTACTTAAGAAGTCAAATGATCGATGACCTTTTTTCCCACACTTAAAAAAATTTACTAGTCCCATTAAGATAATTCCCTCCATGTTCCCATCCATAATTTGAGTATAAAGTAAATCTAATATTCTTCTCTCCATAGTTTTTAAAGTTTTATTTTAATTCTATCCTTATATTTTTATCACAAACATACGATAGAGGGGAAACATTACTCTATCTTTTTATAAGAGGAATACATGTAAGGTACTTAATGAAAAATAAGTTATTTAACTCATACCAATCCATATAGTAAATTTTATCTTGTTGCCTCATATTATTTATAAATTTATACCACTGATTTTCTTCACCTTCCAATAGATAAGTTCCCAACCTAACGTTTTCACGTCCTGAACAATGAATATTGAAAAATATATTTTCAATAGTACATATCCATTTCTCAATAACTAGTGGTTCAGTTATTCCACTAAAATAAGGTGGATGTTTACATAATAATTATTCAGGAAAATGTTATTCCCTACATTGGTTATTTGGATTTAAAACATGATTCATGTCTTAATAAGGTTGTGTGGTCATAACAATGAGGGTTTTCATTCCATATTATATAAAATTCAATTTCATAAGAGATCCATCATTGCATTATCCATTGTATTTCCCATTAACTTAGTTCCTCCAGGTTCTAAACATTGACTAAATCCAAAAATAAAATATTTTGAGAAACACTAATCATATTGGGAAAACATAATCTTCAAGGTTAATTAACTTAGATCTATAAAATCTTAGGTTTAATAATAGTTTATTCTTAATAGTTACTGAAATTCTAGGATTTCAATCTATACTTAGACTTATCCTTAGACAAATACCTAGAAAAATACTTAGAAATATCTTTAGGGATTTCACTAAAGTTTTCTTATCCTATTTTATAAAGTTTTACTAAACATTTACTATGATACCAACTATAATTACCTAATATTAACATATATTGACATCATGTCATTTTTTGAAAAAATATTTCACACATTACACAAAAATATGCCCAAAGAAAGTATTAGTTTCTTTTGGAAACATGGAAACATAAAAAATAGGTTCATAACACACCTACTTCTTCTCATGAAAATTTATTCATAACTAGAACCATTTTTACATGTCATACTTAATACCTTTCTTTGTATCATAGAGAAAATAAAGATAAGAAAGGGTGAGCTCAGATTCTCAGTATGGGTAAACAAGGGAGAGATCAATCATAAAATAATCATAAGGAACATGTACATAAAAAAACATTTTAAAACCATATCTTATATATCAAATATCCTAATATCGTGTCATGGAATAAATCATAGAAGTTCATAAAGAATCAAAGAACATATTATATGAGAGGAAAACATAAGACATGGAATTGTGGCATACACATAAGCATATAAATTTTTTTCTATAGTAATAAAGGCATCACTGATAAGGTTATATTAGTATTATGAGTTCACTACCTACACTATATTGGTATTCATGGTTCACTCCCATGACCATATTATTAGTCAAGGTTCACTCCCAAGACCATCTTAGTAGAAAAATTCCTTTACTGAAGCGAGTTCACTCCCTGTTCCAGCCATGTATATCTGATGAGATATAAATCTTTACCCAATGAATTGAATGGAGATATATGTACCTCCCATAACATAATTAAAACCATAAATATGTGTTCAAAAATAAAATACATAATATTATCATATTAGAACCCATGGAATGAAATGGGTTTCATAAACATCATTAAATCATAACAAAACTGTGGAAAAGAAATGAGTTTCATAAATATCATTCCATCATAAACATAAAACATTATTAGACTTAATAAGAATGGAAGAATTGAATCATATCCCAATTTAAATGTATGCAACATCAAATAATGTTGTTATATATGGGAAATAATTTTTATAGATCACTTGAAAACAATTCTTGAGGAAAATATCATTTCTTCTTTGAAGAAAATTTCTTTTCTAAAAATAGATCACAATTTTAAAATAAATAATTTTATTTGAAAAAAACCTTGTAAAATTTTAAGGGTAGATTAAAATAATTAATCCACCCTGATAGTGTAAAATTCCCTTCATTTCATATAAGTTAAAAAAGAAATCATTTCATACTTTTGCTGGAAAAGTCACAAAGTAGCTTGTTTGGAAAATAAAAAAATAAATTCCTTTCAAAAACTTTAGTAAAAAGTAAAACATGGGTAAAAATAAAATTAAATATTCATATTATAATATTAATTTTTTTTAAAAAATATAAAAAATATGGATGTTCAATATAAATATTCCACAATGGTGATTTAAAACGAAACAATTCTGATTATCGATTAGATTGTGAAATAATCACTTATCAAATTATAATCAGTAGAATCGTATGACCCATGTAAGAAATAAAGTTATATGGATAGGAAAATACCAAAATACTTAGAATAATAATCATAAAATATATTCATGGGAAATATATACACTACAAAAAATAAACAGGTACTGTATAAAGTATGTGTCCCACATAAATAAAAATGTGACAAAAATCCCTTACCGATTTGGTAACTTTTGAACCGTAGACCCCATGAAAGAGATATCATCAACAAAATATAAAAATACCCATATATTCTCAAAATAATAATCATAGTATACATTCATGGGAAGTATATACACTACATAGAAGAAACAAGTAGTGTATAAGGAATGTGTCCCACAAAAATAAAAGTGTGACAAAAATTCCTTACTATATGTGTTGAATCTCATTTTACTCGTGAAAATATACAATATTATAAATATAAATTTATTATAAATATATTAAAAAACATTATTGAATTATTTAATATCATATATGATTTACTTATGACCTTATATTACCCATTTTTCAATAATTCCATGTTAAAGTTATGTTTCAAGTAATAACCGCTTTGTTTTTGGTATGTGTTCTGATTTGTTATATTTTTGGTCCTTATATTTATATAATTATTTAATAATTTATAGAATGATAAAAACAACATAAATATAATATATATTCATTATAAATTTATTTATAATAATATATATAATATATAAATAGAAAATGAAATACACAGTTTATAAAGATTGTAGGTCGTACGTACGCATGAATGATGTTTCCATTTTTTTATCGTATTGAAAGAATGAAAGTAAATAAAATATATGTATATATAAAATATAATTACAGTAGAATTATTATTTAATATATATCATATAAATTTGTTTAAACCATTCTTAACACATTACCTATAAAGTGCGAATGGATCACATCGCTTTGAGGAGGCGACAGTCCATACGTCCACAAAAGAAGTTATCATATTTCCACGAAAAAGAAAGCATGAAGGTATGTTTCATATAAAAATTCAAGAGGAATAAATTCCTCATAAATACCATATATATCATATAAAAATATATTTTCCATAATAATTCCTAACCATGATAGGTGGTAAAGGAAAAATGAACAACATCATTTTATAAGGTGGTAGTTTTCCGTACACAAGAACGGTAAGTTCGTTGTGAATTAAATAGAATTGGGTGTAAGTATAGGTAAAAACCTTATAATAAAAAAGTATCAGTATATTGATGATATTTTATTTATTATATAATCACAGATTAAGAATAATTTATGAGGTCTAAAAAAGAAATAAAATAATAACATTTACTGATGAATATTACCTATTCTTTGGGTATCTCCTTTTGATTCTCACAAAAGGAATTATTTGGTAAGATTTATACCCAAATTAAGGCTTATAGAATGAATTTAGAGAAGTTTGGAGAATATTTTGATATATTTTTTCCAAACCAAATAGGTTCTGAAGTGTGAGTAAAAGAGAAGAAGAGGCTCTCCTTTAAAAGAGAGGGGAGGGGCACTTTTGGAATTTATCAAAAGATTAATTTATAATAAATTAAATATCAATAAAAATAAATCAAAAAGGAAATTTATTAGATGATAAGATATTATAAGGTTGTAATACCATCATCCAATATATTTTATACAATTTTTGGGTTATTTAAATCCTTATCATTTTGATTACCCCTTAATTAACCCATTTTAATTTTAACTATGGTAACCAATTTTTCTATAGTAAGAGGATGTAATTTTTACATATAAAGTGTTAATTGGACCATAAGTGTCTAATTTATGATATTTTAGATTATATATCACCCCATTTGTCCTTATTTAATATTTTTATTATTTATAAATAATTTAATAATATATTATTTTCATAAAATATCAAAAGTTTTAATTTTGACTCTATTCATTACTTTGACTTTAAGAAAAGCAATATAATAATATAACTTAGAAAAAATTCACTTAATAAAAACCTATCATGTATTATTAAGCTATAAAATTATTATATCACCCTAATTAAGTTAAATAATTTTTATTTTAATATTTCTAATATTATTTAATTGATTGTTTCATTAATTGAATAATTATTGCATCATTATTTTGTAATTATTATGATAATTATTTCTTCACTAAAAATTAAAAATAAATTTCAGTAATGTAGATATTTTTTTAATTTCCTATGAATATATATATTCAAGAATATATTCTATTTAACCCCTTATTAAAAATATTATATTATTAAAAGTAAGAGTGTGACATTTTGTCACTCTCTTTGATTCTCATAATATCTAAGTCATTTTCCTGGAAAAGTGTCCATTAAATTATTAAATTTCAATAATTATGTGTTAAGAGTCGAATTATCTTCATCCATTAAAGTTTTATCTAGTTTTAGGGTCATTTTATTGTCCTTGTGACTTTATTTGTATCTTAAACTACCCAATTTTCCCTTTACCATTGTAATAAAAATTACCAAAGTTACTATTCATATTGAAAAAAATAAAAGGGGAATATTTAATAAATATGTAATGTATTATTCCAAATATTAAATAATTTTTTCATAATTTAAATTTCATATTTTTAAAAATAATTTAAAATTAATCCCATTGACTGAATAAGAAAGCTAGTTTTTAATGTGAAAATGTCTAAAAGATTGACTTGTTTTTATATCCAAATTAAATGGTAAATTGATTATAATGAACTAAATTGGATTAAATGGTATTTTTTTATCTAATTATACTTTAAAACCAATATAATATATAATTAAACACTATAAATTATTTCAATTGAAAAGCTACTTTCAATTAAAATTTTGTATTTTTCACTATTCATCGAAACATGATACTTATTAGAAAAGTACCAAAAAATAAACCAAATTAAATTTTAATATACCAATTTAAAATAATATGGTTATTTTTTTATATAAAAATTATAAAAGTTTCCAAAATTATATTTAAAATGGGTTCACCTTTAAAAGGCGGAAAAATAACCTTTTTAGAAAAATACTTCTTTTATGCATAAAATTAGATTTGTTCTTATATCATGTATCGAAAACACATAAGATTAATGTTAAATATTTAATTTAATAATATATATTTATATATATATAATTAATATAATTCAACAATAGTGATTTGTTTTTTTATTGGTATAAAAACACTTGTGCATATTTAAATAATTTTTCAGAAAAATTATTTCCTTTTATTTTAAAAATATTTTAAATTAATTTATAATTAATTGGTCAAAGAATTATGTGTAAACCATATTTTAATAATTAAGTTAATCCTGTTCATACCTTCCATTCTAACAGTTCTGTTATAATTTTCTTATTTAAATAAGTATAATAATAAAATGATGTTTTGTAGAAACTCAGTGTTTCATATAAAGCAAGATAAGCTAGTGTTGCATATAGATCAATCTTAACTTGGTGTAGTTTATAACAAAAGAAATAAAAAAAATTATTTTCTTCGAAAATGAAAAAAAAGGTTCAAAAAAATTCAGGGCGTTACATTCCTTTATAATTTTTCAAAGCTATTTTCAAAGAAAAAGGTTTTTAAAATGTTTTCAAAACTTCATTCATAAGTTTTCAAAGCTATTTTAAAAGAAAAAGTTTTAAAAAAAATTTCAAGGATAATTTATAAATTTTAAATGAAAAAGGTTTAAAAATTTCCTTTTATAGGTTTTCAAATATATTTTCAAATAAAAATGTTTTCAAAAATGTTTTGTATTTTAAAAAGCATTTTTTTTAAAGAAGAAAGGATATTTTCCTTAAGAAATGTCATTGAAGGATATTTCCAAATTATTTTCCATATAAGATGACATCCTTAGTTTACTCATTCTTTTCTAGGGAAATCATCTAATAATTCAATTAATATTCTTTATTTTAATGGTTTATGTTTTGATGGCATGATCTTTACGAAACCGATTTTTTTCATGAGTTATATATTTATGAATAACATTTATCTTTCATAGGTTATATATTTATGAAACACATTTCACATTCATGGGTTATATGCTTATTAAATATGCTTCTTTTAATGGTTTATGATTTGATGAAATGATTACGAAACCCGTCTCTTTTCCACAGGTTATGACATGATCACATTTCTATGACACCCATTTAATTTCATGGGATATAATATGATTATTTATGATATTGTGGAACATGTATGTATGATTTAATTATGATATAGGTGGGATGTATATCGCCCTAAAGTGAATTGGTTTAAGATTTATATCTTATTAGTATGAAAGGGATGAAATGGGAAGTGATCCTAGTTCAGTAATACATGGCTAAAATGAGGAGTGAACTCCGTTCATTCTGAAAGTGATAGAATGGGAATTGAACCTGATTCAGTAATACAAGGCTTTAATTGGAAGTGAAAACAGTTTGGTAATAAATAGATGGAATAGGAAGTGAACCCAGTTTGGTAATACTGGGAAGGAACATGAAGTGAAGGGTTGGAATAGGGAGTAAACCCAGTTCAGTAAAGGTCTTTGTCCACTAAGATGGTATTAGGAGTGAACCTTGACTACTAAGATAGTTTGGGGAGTGAACCCATTCAACTAAGATATACTTGGAATTAAGCCTTTACTATAATGGAAACCATTTTATATGTTTATGTGTCTTCCACAATCACTTATCTTATTCTAATGTTATGATATCATGGATCATGCTCATTATTTCCTTATGATTCATGTCTTATGAATTACTAATATTTATACCATGACTCTTGATTATGATCTTTGATATTCAGGTTATGATCTTATAATGTTAAGATCTTATTATCATACCCTTATATTCATGTTATGGTTACATATCTCCCTTATTTACACTTAATTAACATTTGATCTCACCCCTTTCTTATGTTTACTTTTCCCAGGTTATAAAGAAAGGTTTTAAGTAGGAATACTAGAGGGTAATATCTTTAAGGGATATAATGAATATGTTTCACCAAGTTAGAAGATTATGTTTCTAAGTTTCCAAAGACACTAACCTATTATGGTCCTCAGGCATGTATTTTTATAATATGATAAATATATTTCTCAAATGATGTAATATACATGTATGTCAAGCTTGGGTCTCTATAATAATTTAACATAAGATAATAATAAGGGTATTATAATATGATCATAGATTACAAAATTCATACCCAATCAGTCAAAGATCATTAATCATGAATCATAACATGAATATTTTTCATAAAAAATAAATAATTCATAAGAGTATGAAATCATAAATTAATAATCATGAGAACATATCATAAGTATAATACACAAGTTTTTGTAATACACAAAAGAACATAAAATATTTTCATTTTTCAAGTTTCAGTTTCAAGACTATCATAGTGGAAAAATACCCATAGTAGATTGAGTTCACTCCCTATTACATCATTTCCTTAGTCAAATATCACCCCCACAACTATTATAGTGAAAATAGTCCCTTGGTGAATGGATTTTAATCACTATTATAGTCAATATTTTCTAATGAGGCATCAATATTTACCCACATACTTATAAGTATAGAACCCCAGGACACCTTGAGAGGGGAGGGGTGAATCAGGGTGTTAACATTTCTTTTTTAAAACAAGTATCTTATTCCCGAATTGGTAGGAACTAATTAAAATGTTATTATGGATAAGAATAGAGATAAAAAAATCACATGCACAGAGAACAAACAAAAATTTTACTTGGTTCACCACTAAGGGATACGTCCAAGGAGAATACACCAAAAATTTGTTGGTTGTACCAAAATCCACTAAAATGCAGTAGTTATGGAATAGAAAGGTTTGGTCACAATCACTCTATGTCACACTCAATTACTTTACATGAATTTAGAGAACTCCTACTACGTCCCTCTGATCACTTTAGTTGAATCCCTCTAGCTCACGACTCTAAGAGAAGTTCAACTTAGTTTATAGACCCGAAGGTCGCTTCAATAATTTAGAATTAAAGACTTTTTTCCTGACTTAGAATGAGACTCTTCTTTCACCATAGACAATAGTTGATGCTCTTTTAAATCCATATCCATTAAAATCATATGTCCAAAAATTCTCTTCATGAAGCCTATTTGCGAGACACACTCCTTCGTGAAGCACCCATACATTTACAGAACAAACTGCCATCGTGAAGAACCCTTGCCTTCATGGAACAAACTGTCTTCGTAATGCTTCCTTGACTACACAGAACTACTTTTGAAAAACTCACTGAGCTTATGTGGAATACCTTATTATCACAAAGTAACCTTTTTTCCAAAATCATGGGCATCAATTGAGACTTATAGTCTCTTCATGATGCACCAACATTCTTAGAAAGCCCTGTTTGTGAAGCTCTTCATGAACTCAAAGTTTCTCCATATTTTCCTTAAAAAATTTGATTATAATAGAGAGGGGTAGCCTCATATTTATAGTCTTGTCCATTCATGATGCTCTACCAACTCTTTACAGATTTTCCAGATCATCAAACATGTCTTCATGACACTCCTTAATTCAAAGAGGACCATGGAAATTATCTATTCTCAAATATCATCATCATCATAGAGTCTTCCATCAAAACCCTTCGCGAAGCCCATCGATTTCAAAAATAATTCCGTCAATGACCGCAATGCTCCAAACCTTGTAATTGCAAAGAACACTATCTCCGATAGCAAATCCCATCGTAATCATGAAGCACACCATTAGAAAACATTATGTCTTCGCCAAATGCAACTTGAAATTCCCATATTCATGAAACTAGTACCTTTTCCATATTTTCATAAGGCCTTCAAGAAAAACCAAATTGTATATTAAAAGCTAAATTCCAAATTTTGGACCCCAAAAATTTGGAAAACCTTGGGAAACACCCCCACTTTTAATAATTCTTTTATCTTAAACTGTATTATACCTTTCCTTGTAATCTCACTGATCATCCATGTAAGGATTGAAAAAAAACACAAACCACACTCCATTTCTAGCAAAGAACTGCCCTGGTTCCAAAAATAGGTATTTATAATTATAGGCTCACCCATTATATAATAAAAAACCATACATAAGTGTTCCCTAAGATTATAAAAAGCCTTCATTATTTCTTCATAGTATAACCCCTAAAAAGAAAAATGTTTCATGAAAATTTCATCATCATATAATTATAATACATTAATAGAAAAGAAATAGAATGTATCATTAAAATAATTTTTATTTAATTATACTTTGATTAACTGGTGGGAAGGAATCATGTTCATTAAATCACCCTTAAAACTTTATTCCCATATGCCATCAAGAGATATAATTTGGATGGTATCATAAGATCATAAATCAGTGAAACATATGAAACATAAAATGAAGTCAAAATAGAGGAAAAATACATTTAAAACATCATTTGAACCTTTATTTGAAAACATAAGAAAATATCCTTTTTATTTAATCACATTTTAAATACAGATTAAAATAATATTGAGAAACTAATTTTATTTGAAAATAGATATGCAAAAATCTAATGGAATATTCAAATTAAAGAACATTTATGATGGTGGGAAAATCTATTTATATCATAAAATATAAAAAAGAACATTATTTTCAATATTTTTTAAAAATTGAAAAGTGTGTCATATGTAAAACATTTGAAAATATTCCTTTTAATCATTTGTATAGAAATATAAACATGATAAAAACAATTCTTTTAAAACATTTATGTATAGTATTAAACTTCTATAATTTTTTTAATAAATTCGACATAAAAAATGTCCTTTGATCAAATAATAAATATGGTTGACTTCTATTAAAAAAAATATAGACCATTTTAAGTTCCAAAGAGAGGAAAATGATAGTAATACTTGAAAAATATATGAATAACCATAGTAAAAGAATATATATGGGTTTAAATGATAAATATAATATAACTCCCCTTAATGGGAATTTAATATAGATAATCTAAAAAAGAAATGTTATTTTCATATAAAACCTTAACACTTTGGTAACTTTTGAATTGTAAAACCCATATTGGGACAAACAACCCTTACCTCAAGTCTCATATTTCTTCATTAATGTTAAAAAATCCATTATAATAAATATAAAATTATTATGAATCTATTACAAAAAAATATTAATATAAATATTTCTATTTATCATTCCATTATAATTTCTAATTACCTTTTTATTAACAATTTTTCATTAAAATCATTATTCGAGTGAAAACTAGTCTATTTTCTTCACATGTTTATATTCGACGGGTGAAGTCCTTACACCTTTTCCACGATTTCATCATCTAAAAAATATTCATCATTTAAAAATTATGATATTTATTAATTATAAATACTTTTATAAAAATTCATTTAAAGTGGTGGTGAAAAATGAATTACATAACTTCGTGAAGACTGTTGTCAGTACGTACACATATGTGATGTTTTCAATTTTTGATGGATGAAATAAAATGAAGGTACATAGTTATTCACCTTTATAGAATCATAATTATATCATAAAAATAATATAGATTCATTAAATCTATCCTTATTACTATCCATTCAAAGATAAAATAAAAAATGAATCGCATTGCTTCATGGAGGTGGTAGCCCACACATTTTCACTAGTGACATTATCATTTTATAATGGATGGGAATGAGATAAAACATGAATATAAAAATAACAAAAAAACATATAATTATAGTAAATTTACTAATTAAGTCATGTTAGTATGGTTATAGAACATTTGGAGGTAGTTTAAGAAGAAATAAATATGAAAAAGATTCATAAGAACATATACCTATTCTTTGGGTATCCTCCTTTGAAAAGCACACTATGGATTCTTGGATGGGTATTTTCGAAAGAAAAAAATACCAAGGTAGTGAATAATGATTTTAGGAGATTATTTTTTTATATTTTGGTCAATCTAAAGGGATTAAGTGATGTGACGAAGAGAGAAGTGGAGTTCCCCTTTTATAAGTGAGGGGATTGGCACACATGCAATTATTAAGAATATTAAAATACAATAAAGTGAGTTTCAATGGAAAGTGGATCCAAATTGGATCATGTTTAAAGATGGGATGAATTAATGTCTAAATACATTCATGGAATATAAATTATACAATTTCTATGTCATTTTATCATTTATCTCTTTAGTTTAACACCTCATAAACCCTTTTAGCCTTTACCGTGGTAATTTTTTTTACCATGTTTATTATTCACCAAGAAAAAAAATTAAGTTGAAATAATAAAATAATATTAATTATTATGATACAAAATATGAAATAATTTTTAAAATATTTAATTCTAATAAGTGTAAGAAATTTATTTTAATATCCACACAAAAAAGGGTAAAACCATTTTTAGAGAAATGAATTTTTTAAGCATAATAGTGAATTAAATCCAATTCGATTCCTAATAAAAACCATTATTTGGATGTTAAAATATTTTAATTAAAAAAAATATCTAAATATTTCATTAATATAATTTGTAAATAATTATTAATTAATTTTTTTTATTATAAAAATAAATTGTGTGCATAAAAATAGTTTCTAATTTTTTTTACCTTAAAATCATTTTATTGTATTTATTGACAATTTATAACAAATTAATTCATTATATAAATGTGTAAAAAATAATGTTTCATAATTTTATGACTATAAATTAATTTTTAATTAAAAAACACATGAAAAATCAATACTCATAAAAAATAATTAAAAACAATTATTTATGGTGAACAAATATTTTCTAAGTAAATTAAAACTTATTTTCCAAAAATATATTTAAATTAAATGACATATAATATGCATAATTTAATAATTTATATTAATTAATCACATATGTTAATGGTTAAATTATTTATAAGATATTATAGAAATTTAATTAAAGAAAAATATTTTCTAAAATCTTGGGTTGTTACATTAAACCTCCTTATAAGAATTTCATCCTCAAAATTACATTATTCAGATGAAGAAAATGAGGATACTTCAACCTCATTAAATATTCAAGTTCCAACTTTTCTTATTAAAATTTATGTTTTGACAAAAAAAACCTTTACCAATGATTTTTTTATTTTTCTAAAACACTTTTTATCTTCAATACAAAGTCTCCCCCAATTATTCCTTATATGAAAGATCATGTTTTAGTGGTATAGCCTCTAAGTTCAGTATATGCGAAGGATCACGTATGTACTTCCTCAAAAGTGATACAAATAACACATTATGAAATTGAGATATATATTTTTTGGAGCCATTATAAATAAGAAAACATCCTAATATGATTAAAATTTTTAATGGGGCCAACATATCTAGGAACCATATTTCCCTTATTTAGAAATCTCAAAAGCTTATTCCAAGGATATATATTTAAGAATACAATTTCAAAAACATCAAACTATAGGTCTCATTGATGATTATAAACATATATATTCTATTGATTCAGATATAACATTATGTTTTGTTGAATTTATACATTTTTTAGTTCCTCAACTAGCTGAGGTCCCAATGACACTCTTTCTCCAACTTCATCAATGCATACTGGAGTTATATAATTCCTGTACATAATGCATCATAAGGCTCCATCAGAATGCTCAAGTGAAATCTATTTTTTTAAGAAAATTATAATATGTAAAGTTATTTATATTAACCATATTTTAAGTCCATAAAACATGATATCAGCATATCTTATAGGGTTTGAATGGTCCTCTCATATTGTCCATAAATATGAGGATGATATTAGATATTAAAGTTAAACTCCAAATTCAAATATTTATGAAGACTTAACTAAAACATTGAGTCAAAATATGAATCCAAATAAGATATAATAGATTGTGGTACTCCATATAACCTTAAAAATTTATTAATTTATATCATAACAATATGATAATGGGAGAAAATTTCTAGGATAATAGTAAAATATAGTAACTTTGTAAAGATACTAACTACAACCCATATAACATTATAGACTATAGATGTTTTGGGGAGTCTGGTGATGACATATAAGGTGATATTTTTTTATTTATATTATGGTATAGGTAATGGTTGTAATATCTAATTATAATTCCCTCTCCCATCCTCAACTTTCTAAAATACTAGGCATCAAGATACATACTTTTCATGATCTATTTTCTTTTTGTCCCACCCAAAATAATCTTTATGATCTTTGTATGTCTTAATTATTCTAGGATAGATAGTTAATTATGAAATATAAGTTTCATAAAAAAATATCCTTCTTTAATTTGGGTATTGATGAGGCACATACCCTATTCCTAAACCTGATCATTTTATCACAATCACAGTTGAACTCAAGAACATTCCTTACCAACTTCTTCAGTTCCATATCCTTAATTTTGCCTCTTTTATCCTCACATAGAGTTATGATTGAAAATTAATTTAAAAAAGATAATATATATACCCTTTAATAATGATTTCAAGATATATCATTTGAAAATAAATAAGTATTGGATCTATTTAAATCCTCATCATGGGAAAACTAGCATGATACTTCTAATTTAGAGAATTTTTCATATTGTTCTCCTTTATAAGGTGGTAGTGTATTGAGAATATATAATCTTTAATCAACTCCAACCATATCCATTGGTTCATATCTGAATCTTGAGAATATATAATTTAATTTCTTAAGATCATTATTTATATCTCACCTTTAACCATATAGATAATACCTCCATATCTTCAATATTGAGTTTCTCCCCATCCCTTTGAGATTATTACCACTAATGAATAGGTACAAAGACCCATATAATTAAAGTAATATCCATTGGACATTCATGTTGACCCTTGAACCTATAAATGATCATAGGTTGATTCGAAATATAAAATGTGACTTCCCTTCGTATGTAACTGATATGGGATCTGTATAAAGATAACCAATCCATTCCCAATATCACATGAAATTCAACTAAATAGAGAATAAAAATATTTAAAGGAAACAAATTACCACAAATTTATATCATATAGGATATATAAACTTGAGATGAAATCATTATACCATGGGATGTTTTTTAATTATAAATAAATATATATTCGTTGAGGTAGTGATTTTATGCTATTATAAAAATTTCTAGGCATAAAAGAGTGGGTAAAAAAACTAATTATAATACTCAAAATTCATGAGTAGTTTATCAGTGCATCTTACTCCACTTTATTTTTAGAACCCACTCTAATATTTATGGTTACAAAATATTTCCCTTATTTCATTAGTCTTAATATTTTCTAATTCATATAATCCTTGTTATCCCATGGATTAGGTCAATGACATAGATAATTCCAAAGTTCCCCATATTTATGAAATTTAACTATTAGTGGTTACTTATGATGAACATTATTTCTCCCCATAAAAATATTCATTTTTCCTCAATAATTATATTTTTTATTCCCTTATTTTATACACATAAGAAAATTTCTCATTACATAAAAAATTTCCTTGTGTTCTTCTTCCCACATTATTGGCATATTGTAAATTTAATCATCTTTCCTCCTTGAAATTCATCAAAATAAAATCTAATTAATATTTATTATTATCTTATTACATTTTTTAGGAAATAGACCTTTATTGTGTTTTTAATCATAAAGCGAGATACATAATTATATAAAAACACAATATTTTCACTTTATATTATATTCTTATTGGATTCTCATTGAAAAACCACCATATTTTCATTTAAAACCATTATTAACTTGGTTTATCCTACTTTAAACCATTTACTAAAACCAATAAGCATAATTTGAATATCATGCATCAATAATAAAAGTTATAAATCATATGACTTTAAAAATAATTATTATAATTCCCTAATATATGAAAAGTTCCTTCATCCCATGGAACTTTATGTTTATCCCACATCACCAGGGCTTATAATAGGTTTTACTATATTCAGTCATCTCATTGTTAATAATGATCCATAAATTGAATTTTAATTGACCAAATAACATCCATATGAAGTGTCAAATAAGGTGTAAAGTTAGTCCTCTTTTTCATTCACCAGGTGAAGATTAATTTATTTCCCAACCACAATTTTTAGGGTTATTACCCTTAGGTGTGTATGTGCCAGATCCCGTATCCATTGTTTTTATTAAGATAAGGATTTTATCACTAGAACACCACATAATATCTAATTTACCAAAAAATTATGATATTATAGAATATATATAATTATCCCTATATTTTTTAACAATGTTTTCTAATAAAAATATCTAAAAATAACTAAAACCTACTATGATACCCATTGGAGAAACTATGACATCCCGACCTGGGTGCTAGACACCAGTGCCCTAAGCTGGTTGGCCACATGACTGTAGACACACATCCCTATATGTTATAGGATACCAACATGTAGTGAGGGCCTAATATCGATAATGAGGAGACCATACTGACCTTATCATAGTAACACCACATATGAAATAAATAAGAAATAATGAAATGATATAACAAATCCAGAGTAATACCAATATCACATGATTACCAAAACCGGTGATAAAATATAAAAATTGAATAATAGATATGCCACATGACCTCAATGCATGCCACATGTAAAAATGAAAATGAAAAAGTAAATACACTGAAAACTTCTAGGTAGGTATAGAATCCATTTCTGGTCCCCTCATCTGTGCTCCATCCCAAATTATCCATCTAACATATGGCCCTTATCCTTAACCTATCACAAAACCATGAAATCTCTTTGGGTATTGATAAGGAAACCCAAGAAGGGTGTGAGTAAAACTCAAAAGGAAACCACCAACAATGTCCAAAGTAATATGTAGTCTATGATAGTTTATACAGTTGTGTAAATGAAAAAACATAAGAAATAACGTAAATATTTTACATTTATTAAATTACTCTTTATTTAACCACATAAAACCATGGGTTCTCAAGGACACCTAAACTCTCAATACCTACTTTGACTTATAATTTAGTCGGAACTATCCCCAAGGGATATCATATTTTAGAATTCCATTGCTTCCATTATTTCTCTCATTCAACATATGAATTCCATTATTAGCATTTATCTTTTCAATTTACATATGATTTTCATTATTACCTTTCATCATTTCAATTCACATAATAATTTCATTATTACCATTCACCATTTCAATTCATATATGAATGATACTGTTACCATTCATCATTTCAATTCACATATGAATTCCATTTTTACCATTCATCATTTCAATTCACATATAAATTCAATTTTACCATTCATCATTTCAATTTATATATGAATGTCATTATTACCATTCTTTATTTCAATTCACATATGAATTCCATTATTACCCTCCATTATTTTAGTCCACATATGAATTCCATTATTACAATTCACCATTTCAATTCATATATGAATTTCATTGTCACTATTCATCATTTCAATTCACATATATCACAATATTACAATATCAAATATTTCCCAATTATACCATTAATTAATTCAATAATTAATTAACCCCATTGATTTAATTCCCAATTAAACAATTAATTTTTCAAATAAATCCCATTAATTAACACACCAATTAATTATTCAAATTAATCCCATTAATTAATTAACTAGTTAATTAATCACATTAACCTTACTAATAAATTAAACAAATAATTAATCATCCTATCAATTTCATGATAACAATAATATTCATTAACTAATCTAAAAATTAATTAAACCAATCCAACAATTAAATATAAAATCATTTAATTCAACAATTAATTATTCCAACTCAACAATTCAATATAATAATAATTAATTCAAAAATTTATTATTCTAATTTAATCAATTCAATATCCCCAAATTTCACAATCCCTTAATTAATTAATTCACCAAGTTAATTAATTCAATCTAAGAAACTCAATTAATAATCATACACTATCAATTATACAATTACATACATGTAATTTAAATCAAGGATTTGGTATTTTAATAATATAACACCTACCTAATTCATTGATAAGAGATCTCCCAATAAAAGAACCCAATTTTAATGGGACAACAACAAAGAACAAGATCTCCATTCAATTAATGGTTCCAAGATTTCAATGAATCAAGATATAAAAATCCTAGATCAAGATATAGATCCATCAGTGAATAAAAATACCTCTTTTATCTTGGAAGATGAAAGATAGAGAGAGAATTATCTAAACGGGAAGAAAACAAAAATCCGAGGAGGTGAAAATCTTCAATCCTCCATTGGATTCACCAAGAAATGAGTTTGGGAGCCCTAACAAATCGTCCGGGGGCTTCAAAAAATAAAAGGATTCCAATATGTCTAAGTTAGGGTCTATTTTGGGTTAAAATGGGGGATTCATGAATTTTAAATCTAATATTTAGTTTAATTAAAAACCTGCACATCGTTTTTAGGGAAGGGGAATATAGTTTTCCAAAACCGTACACCATATTTGTGCGCCTATTTTTTTCTGGGGGGGTATAGGTTTTCTCCTTAGAGGGGGCATGGTTTGAAAAAATGTGCACTGGCCATGCGAATCCCTTGTGTTTAGGTTCACATGGTATGATGGGATGGGGCACACGGTTTGGTAAAAATGTGTGCCAACCATGCACAAACTCTCCTCTTTTCTCAAATACTCACCCAAAATCACCCAAGATTAAACAAAAAAAATCTAAAAAAGAAAAAAGAGTACATGAAAACAAGCTTGAGACATCTCCAAAAATGGATGGGATCTTATAATCTCCACACTTTATAACATATCATCCTCAAGTTGTACCCCCAAGCGACTCTAAGATTCATAGTAAAAAATATCGGTCTAATGAGCCCTCATATCTTTATCACTCTACCATGTTTCCTCTAGAACACAACCATGTTTCCATAATAAATAAACTACCGACATGGTCTTTGTCACAACCTATCCTCCAGGGCCTATTCTACAACTACCCTAAGCCCGAGTCCCATAGGCCCGGGGATAGAAACTAGCACTGAGTAGGAATATCACACAAGTGGGAGGCATTTTCCCTAGTACCTATATACACACACCTATCTCTAAGAAAAATTTGAAACTGAAAACACTAAGTAAACATGGATGCAAAACACTAAGGAAACCCACTCAGAGTAAGGTACAAAACCAAAAGAAAAAGGGGGCAGAATACAAGCCCAACTAAAATGTAAAAGTAAAAGCACATGGATCTCATCAGCAGAAAACCCTACCTGAAGGGTAGGTAGAGTAAGCTGTCTGAATGTCACTAAAGAGTACCATGTCTATCAGGTCACCCTGAAGCACCCCTGTCTCCATCCCAAAAAAGACTCTGTCAAAGCTACCAATCATATGCACAAGAAATGACACGTGCACGTGAAGCCCGTGCAGGGGTGAGTAAAACAATACTCAGTAGGGACCTTAAACCACGAAGGAATTACCCAAATTAAACCACAAGTAATCATACGAAGTATACCAAAAAGAATATCACTAAGAAATACACCATGTATAATACCAAAGAGGCACAATAAGTGTTTCCTCTAAGAGGTATAGTCAAGAGAGTCACCTGAGACAACTCACACTAAGTATAGGTCTATAGTAGGTAAAAAATATTTTCATAAGAATCCACAATACCCTGAAGTAGTAAAATGCTAAGCGCTGGTAACACATGAAGTGTAGGTAACACATAGAGTATAGATAACACACAGAGTGTTGGTAACACATAGAGTGTAGGTAACATATAGAGTGTTATCAAATACTAGAAGAACCGCACCCAAGTGGGACAAGAGAGTACTGACTCAGTATTGGTAATAAATAAAGTCTAGATAAGACACATTTTCTAGATAAGACACATAGTCTAGTTAATCACATAGATTCTAGGTCACAACCAGCCATAGGATTCCGTCCTTAGCATGCTTGTTTTGGGAGCACCTATACCTCAAGCCAAAATATTGTGCGCCAACTTCCATGGAAACTCACTTAGAATATCTCAAAAGGACCACCAATTTTAAAGGGTCCCAATACCATAAATGACTCATCAAACAGACACGAGGTTTTCAGTGTTATAGGCATTTAAGTAAAAAGGGTCCGGTTGGGTTTGGTTCCGGTCCGAACTGACCCGACTTGGGTCCCACCTAACCCGACTCACCGGGTTCAACCCGACCCACCGGTTCTGACCCTGCCCACCCTACCTAGGCCTAGCC
The DNA here is from genome assembly GCA_963277665.1 of Viscum album. Classification (NCBI taxonomy): domain Eukaryota; kingdom Viridiplantae; phylum Streptophyta; class Magnoliopsida; order Santalales; family Viscaceae; genus Viscum; species Viscum album. The sequence goes on along the minus strand of OY728159.1, from coordinate 828,316,533 downwards.
CACTGATGGCCCATCCTTTAGGTTTCAACCCTACCTGCTCAGATGCGGTGACTTCCACGTTCGTTCCAGCTCCATGTGACCCACAGGCTGCATCTCCCAAGGTCCACACGGCCGATTCCTGTGACAGGATCCACCTGTGGCTGATTCGTGGGTCCTTCGTTCAACGTGGCTCAGAAAACTATGTCCTCCCACCATTGGGGATCACTATTGTGACATTTTCCGGCCACCTATGGGCCTATTTGCCACTGACCATCAAGACATTATCCATTTGCTGCCAGGTGTCCGTGCAGCAAGTGCCTCCTCCAGTGGCCCTACTTCTGCAGGTCTCTAGTCACACTCTGGTGCTTTGTTTTTTGAAATAGAAGCACACCTATAACCTTCAGGTTTCATTCCTCATCTCCATGGGCTCAAATTAATATTTCCATCTCTCTTGGGGACCAATCACATTCAGACCCTCCCAACAAAGCCCGACGTGACCACGGGGGTCTGTCAGCGAAGAATGCAAGAACCAAGGAGAGAAGGATCATAATAACACCCTTATAATGGACCTTGTACTTTTTCATGTTGTATTTGGTCCATTCATGTCAGTGGGAGAAAAATGGATGAGGAATAAGAGAATATTTAATAAAATTCATCCCCTTTAATCCCACATTTTTAACCATCCTGCAAGAATGATCAAACCATAAATCAAAATATTCCTGGGTTGGTCTGCATTTCTTTGGAAACAAGACTGGAGAAATAAATTGTGAGTAAAAATAATTCCACTACCTAGAAATTTGATCATTCAGAGGATAGAATTCCATGTTTAAGGTGATCTATTGATAAAAATCATCGATCTGTCATTCGTTAGAGTTCATCATCACTGACGAGGGAGTTTCCTAGGGTTCCATAGAAATTCACCAATGTTATGAATTCTAATACTGGTCCCTTACCCTGATTAATGGAGGAAATGAATTAATGAATTTAAGAATTTTAAACACATTTCAACATTTCCACGATGCTGCATTATTGTGTCACTATTTCACTAAGTTGCAGCATAGCCACACTATTTCATTTATGAAAGGAAACAACTGTATAGTTGTGGTGCCGCAGTGCTGATGCGTCACTGTTAAATGTTAAAATAAAATTTTTTATGTTTATTTTATTTTCCTTTAAAACATAAGAAGAATTATTTTCCATAGTCGACCCACACCGGTTGAAGTTAGGTCCTGCCTAAGCAAAAAACACTGGTCTGAACACAATAGTGCCCTCAGATTTCAAATCTGAGCACTCATTTAAAAGTTACTAAAACTACACATAGAAACTATCTTTAATAAACTAAAAAATAGTTCGAACATTTATTCCGGGAACCCTGGGCCTTGGAATCACATTACATCTTATTTTTTTGTCACAAAAAAATCCCATATAATTTTCTAAAAAAAAATTACACAGAAAATTTAGGATATTACAGTATTTCCCTACAATACTTTCTCACTGTGATCCAACCCAAGTATCAAAGCTCATCAATGAACACATATATCTCAAGCTCAAAATCATCCACATCGATCAAATGAGAAGGGTCGGGGAATACTGCTGAATATTTTAAAACATAGAAAAAATCATTCATATAAATGTACCTCTTTGGATGTGCCAATCAGCACACCACCACCCCGATTCCCTCCACAACCTCAAATAGTCCAACAAACTTGAGCACAATCTTTCCCTATATTCATATCCTATAGTGTCCTAACATAGAAAACTTCTGAAGGAATACAAGATCACCCTTTGTGAACTCTATGGGTCATCTACATTTATAAAAACATGACTTTTGTCTACTATGATTAGTATACATTTGCTTTTGAATCAGTTGTACCTGTTCCAATGCCTCTTTCACAAGACTCGATCCCAACAAATATGACTGACCATCCTCTATCTAGAATAGAGGTTATCTTTAATGTCTACCATAAAGTGACTCATATGGTTCCATCAGAATATTTTCCTAATAACTGTTGTTATAAGAAAATTACACCAAAGCTAGATGCTTTTCCCAAGACCCACCAAAGTCTAGGACACATGCCCATAACATATCCTTAAGCACCTATATCGTACAATTTGATTACCCATATCTCTATGGGTGGAAAGACATACTCAAGAAAACAAGTTTACCATGAAACCTTTTCAAGACCTTATAGAATCTCAAAGTAAAATGTGACTCCCAGTATTAAACTATAGTCCATGACACCCTGTGAATATAGACTATCACTCAGAAACACTAGTTTTCTAACTAATCCACTAAGAAAGTCTACTGTATCAGTATGAAATAAACCACCTTGGTTAAAATATCCAAAATAACCCAAATAGACTCATTCTTATGAGGAGTCCTAGGGATACCCACCACAAAGTCCAGAGTCATTCCTTCCCACTTCTATTATAGAATGGTCAACGACTATAGTAAATTACAAGGTCATTGATGCTCAACCTTCACCTATTGACTAGTGTAGCATCATGTCACAAACCCTTCTATCTCCTTTTTCATGCCCATCCACAAAAAATCCCATCATAGTTCATGGTACATTTTGGTTACACCTAGATATACCTTCCAATTCAAGGAATGAAACTCATGCATCATCTCCTCCTACATACTTGTAGGCACAAAAACCCGATTCCAGACATAGATGATTGTAACCTCATCTATGCTCCAATCGGAAGGTGAATATCCAACTTCAAGGATTTCCATCAAGGTCAAGAACTCTGGATCCTCATACCATTTGTCACTGATCCATCTCAAAATTCTAGACTCCCTGAGATTGATATGATATTTATCAGCTCTTGACTCTCCTAAAGCATAACATGCATCTTATCCAGTAAAGTCATCATCTTCCACTCAACACGAGACTCCTAAACTACATGATTTTGAGTTTTCCAACTCAAAGAATTAGCCACACTGTTTCCCTTCTTCGATATATATACTAGAACAAAATTTAATGACTACATATACCCAAACCATATCCACTTCCTGAGATTCAAATCTCATTGGGAGAATATATACTTAATATTTTGTGATTAGTATAGATAGTAAACTTAACAATCAATGGATAATAACACCATCAATTTAAATCATAGACCATTGTATCCAACTTGAGGTCATGGGTAAGGTAGTTCCATTAATGTCTCCTCAACTATTGAGACTCATACACCACAACTCGATCTCCCTGCATCAACAATGCTCCAAGACCTACCCTAGAAGAATAAAAGAAATAGTATACTCCAAACCTAGTTTAATTTCGCTTAATATAGGTTTTGATGTCAAGAACTTCTTAGAACCCTGGAAGGAATTATCACATGCTTCCGACTGGTCAAACTTTATCCCATTTTTAGTCAAGCTTAAAAGTGGTACTTACAATCAGGAAAAGTCCTATATGAATCTCAAATAATATGCATATAATCCCAAAAATATATGAGTATCAAAAACATTTTTAGGCTGATCCCAAGAAACAATTCCCTGAAACTTCTCTGGATCTACCAAAACAACTTCCTCCAAGATTATGTGACTCAATAAGTGTGCTTGATCAATAAAAAAATGACACATAGATAGATTGGTGTATAGTCAATGCTCTCTCATTGTAATTAGGATGATTTCAAGATATTGTGAATGATTTCCATGAGTCTTAGAGTACAAAAAGATTTTATCCACAAATCCCACAACAAAATGATTTTGTTATGGGTGGAATATTCTATTCATTAAGGACATAAAAACTATTGGTTAATTCTTTAACCCAAACAAAATTACAGAGAACTCATATCATTCATACCTACTTATGAAGTAGTCCAAGGTATATCAGAAGTATGAACTATTAACTGATGATACCCTGATCTCAAGCTGATATTGGTTAAAAAAAATCTTCTCTCAACTAGTCAAATAGATCGGCAATATGTGGAAGAGGATACTGGTTCTTCACAGTAATCTATTTCAACTTTCAGTAATAAATATACAAGCACTAGGTTCTGTCAACCTTCTTTGCAATCAAGACTATAGAACCCGATGGTGACATACTTTTTTGGATAAAAACCTTATCATCCAACTCCTCAAGATGAGTCTTGAGCTCTTGAAACCTTGTCGGTTCAATTATATAAGGTGGAATACAAACCAGCTCATCTCCAAGTACAAGCTCGATACTAAACTCTACATATCTCTCCAGTGGAAGCCTTGATAAGTCTTAAGGAAACACATCCTAAGCCCTGCTCATTATATGAGTAAATCCATCCCACTTTATACCTCCTTCATCTTTTAAAAAACTAGAAACCTGGAATGTAAGTACCCCTATTTTCTAGTGAATTGGCCCTGTACGACCTGCCTTGATATCACATTCACCATAATGAATGTAATTGTAACCCTCAGGAGACTTAAAAGTCTCTATCAGTTGGAAAAAATATATATAGGCTTGATATGATACTAACCAATCCATATCCATAATTAGTTTGATGCCTAACATGTCAAGAATATAAAGATACCATAGAAAATGATACTTCCCAACCTCGAGAGAACATACCTTACACAAGCAGATGTCTCTAGATCGTATTCGCAATAATGTATCTTTCATCAAAAACCCACCCTTGAACTCCACCACTAGGATCAAACCATTAAAAATATATATATAAATAAATGAATGAGAGGCACCAGTATCAAATAAGACACTAGCTAGTGTAGAAGCTACAAGAATAGTACCTCTCACTATCAATGGTCCAGCCTCACTATCCACAAGTTTAGGCTGAATGACATGTAACTGTCCTTCCCCTCTCCCCTATGATTCATTCTGTGTCCCATGACCTACACCACTCTTCTGATATGGTTTCAATTATTTTCCAGAAGAACTTCATCCATTGGCTCTACTTCCTTGAACATTTGACCTCTAGCCTCTAGAATGATATGGTGTAAAAGATACCTTTCCCGCACCATGATTTTGTCTATCCCATATATAAATACATGTCTATCATTGGTTCCTATAGAAATTATTTACATTTCCCATTTTTCTTTAGCCTTGGTACTATACTGGTGGTCAAGTATAATGGCTATGATAGTGGCCCTAACTACTAAAATGGTGGCAAAGAACTCAGGTAAGATCCTGTGTAACCAATACTTCCCCATAGAAAACATTCTCAAAATGATGCTTCATAATCTTGGAATACATACATACTGATTATCCAAAATAAACCATATGTTCTATATTAAAAGCCTCCTTTTGTTTCCCCTTATCTATGAGAGAATGATCCACCACCTCAACAAACTTATTTAACCGTAAGTAGTTAACCTAGGAATTAATATTGTGTTAATGTCTATACTAGAAAATCCTCTCCGTTTCTGTCACATCCCTTGAAAATGATAGAGAAATCACTACAAATTTGTAAAGAATCCAACATAGTCCATCACATACATATTCCCATAAGTCAAACTCATGAACTCAAATTCTCTCTCTTACCTCACAATATCTAGATATAAGTTCTCTAAAAACTTCTCCAAGAATTCTTCCATAACATACCATCAACCCATAAACTATGGGCCAGAATGTCCCACTAGAACTTCAATGATCCTCATAGAATATAATAATAGAACTTGAACCTCTTCTCAATAGGAGTCTCTAAATGGTCAAGTATAGTCTATATAGACTCAATCTAGAACTCAACTCCCTCAGGTCCAATAACTCCATTAAAATTCAAAGGATTCTGCAACTAAAACTACCTCATAAATTCAAACATTATCTTTACAAACTTCTCTGTATATCTTTCCATAAACTACACAAAAAAGTATTGTTTTCTCATAACTGCTCCCCTTCATCCTCACCCAGTACTATAGGTTCCTTATGTCCCACTACTGGTGGAGAATCTCCATCCATATCCTCCTGTTGTCCTCTCATCAAGCGTCATCATGGAGGAATATCTCTACAATGAAAAATATACATCTCAGGAAACGTAACACCACTTTATCACATTTATGTAAGATGAAAACACAATAAGAAACAACCAATATTTTTCCTAAACGCCTCCACATGGTCAAAACAAAGGTGATATCACTACCCTTAACCATCCTGCATATAGATCATGGTTAACAAGGGTAAACTCATTATCATTTTTTTATTTTTCTCATTTAGACACCAAATTATTCACAATTTTCATCATTTTACATCTTTCAATTTCACATTTGGAACCACATTCAAATCAATTAAAAAAACTAGGAAAAATAGTTCAAGTTCAACAACTTATTTAAATCTCATTTTCCCATGCATTCTAAGAATGATGTATGTACAAAAATAGTCATGATTTACTAGAATGATGCATGCATACTCAACTCTCATTCTATTCTAGTCCATGAGTCAAATCTCAGAAATTTCAGAAAAAATTATCACATCACACAACAAGTGCATCACCCAAGGTGGAATAACATCCAAATGTGACAAAAACACATCAATAAATGTAATAGCACACTAGTAACTTGTGTTTTATCCCATACATGGGTTAGAAACTACCATGCATGCGCTCATATATGAGGCCCAAATGTTCATAGTCTCAAATATACCATTCACAAATAGAAACACAAAATAAAAGAAAATAAATTTTCTTTGATACTACTTTGTGACGTTTTGACTCGAGTGACACACACTGGTGCTCCGATCCGGTTGGCCACATGATCTCACACACACCTCCTCGTATGCTAGAGGCTACTGAATAGTAGCGGGGGTCTGATATCAATCGTAGGGAGAATATACTCTCTTTATCAGAGTAACACAATAGAGGAAATTAATATGTAATAACCAAATGATATAACATATCCAGTGTAATACTAGTATCATAAGATTACCAAAACTGGAGATACAATATCAAAACTGAACAGTAGATATTATACATGAACTCAGTATGTGAAACATATAAAAATGAAAACCCAAAAGTAAAGACACTAAAAAGACCCAGGAGGGTCCTGAATCCAAGTTCAGTTCCCTTATCTATGCTCCATATCGACTTAGACATCTAACATAGGAATATTGCGCTTAACCTGTCCTATAACTATGAAATCTATTTAGGTACCGATCAGGAATCCGAAGTAGGATGTGAGTACAACTCAGTAGACCACCACCAATAACATCTAAAACCATATCTAGTTTATAATAGTGTATGTTGTTGTATAAATAATAAAACACAATAAATAAAGTAAATAGTTTCCTTTTATTCAATTACTGTTTATTTAACCACATAGCACCCTAAGTTACCAAGGACTCCTAAACTCTCAATACCTTATTCGGTCCATGATAGAATCTAAACTATCCTTGAGGGATATCATATCTCATAATGTCATTATTACCATTATTTATCTCATTTTCCATATGAATTCCAGTATTAACATTTATCATTTCAATTCACAAATAAATGTCATTATTGCCATTCATAATTTTAATTCATATATGAATTCCATTATTACCATTCATCATTTCAATTCAAAAATTAATATCATTGTTACCATTCATCAGTTAAATTCACATATGTATTCCATTATTACCATTCATCATTTCAATTCATATATTAATTTCATTATTATCATTCATCATTTCAATTCACATATGAATTCCATTGTAACTATTCATCATTTCAATCAACATATGAATTCCATTGTTACCGTTTATCATTTAATTCACATATAAATGACATTGTAACATTTTATCATTTAAATTTAGATACATCACAATATCACAATACTAAATATATCACAATTGCACCATTAAATAATTCAATAATAAATTAACCACATAAATTTCAATACTAATTCAAAAATTAGTTTACCACATCAATCCTATTAATTAATCCACAAATTAATTAATGAAATATATCCCATTAATTAATTCCCCAATTAATTAATCACACCAACCATATTAATCAATTCAATAATTAATTAATCATCTTAATCAATTTCATGATCACAAAAACCTCAATAAATTAATTCAAAAATTAATTAAAATAAATTCAATAATTCAATATAAAAACAATGAATTAAAAATTAATTATTCTAATTCAACAATTCAATGTACAAATAATTAATTCAAAAATTAATTATTACAATTTAATCAGTTTAATATCCCCAAATTTGAAAATTCTTTAATTAATTAATTAACCAAATTAATTAATTCAATATAAGAAAATAAATTAAGAATCAATTAATAGAAATTATATGATTATATACACATAACGGAAATCAAGGTTTTTGAATTTGAATAATAGACCACCTACCTCAATTTGTTGATGAGAAATCACCTAATGGAAATCCCTAATTAAAACGGAATAATGAAAGAGAACGAGATATTGATTAAATTCATAGATATAAGATTTATTTGAATAAAGATCTAAAAAACCTAGATATTTATATAGATCCAATAGTTGATAAAAATTCCTCTTTTATCCAGGAAGAGGAGTGGGAGTGAGATAGAGAGATCTAAATGGGAAGAAAGAACATACCCAAAAAGGTGAAGATCTTTAATCCGCCCTTCGATTTGCTAAGAATAGCGGTCAAGATCCCTAGTAAATCATATAAGAGATTAAAAAAATTATAGTAATTCAATATGTATGAGTTAGGGTCAATTATCTATTAAAATAGAGGGGGGGGGTCAAGAATTTTAAATCTATTTTTCAGATTAATTAAATACCCATGCCCGATTTACAGGATTAGGGCGCAAGGATTTCCAAAATTTTCACCTTAACCATGCACCTATTGGGGTGGGGGGTGGAGTGTAAATATTCTCCTTATAGGTTGAATAGTTTGAGGAACTGTGTGCCAACTGTGTGAATCCCCTTGGTTTGGGTTCACATGGTTAGCTCAGTTATGGTGCACAGTTTGAAAAAAACCTACACCAACCATGCATAACCTCTCCTCCAATTTTTCTCATATTTTCACCCAAGATCACAAAATATTAATACCAAACAAAAAGTACTCAAAACAAAGAAAAATATCACCTAAAAACAATCTTGAGACATCTCCATAAAATGTTAGGATCTTACAGTGACCCAAGTACTACATATATAAATATTACATCATTTTAGATTAATATTTAATATATATAATAATAATATAGACTCCAAAACCATAAAGGTTTAGCGTATTTAGTGAATAGATTGATAATCAACTTATTTCATGAAATATATTCAACTTATTCATCAAATTTCTTATAAATTACCACCCTTCTTAGACATCCCCAAGTTAAAATATTTCTTCATAACCTAGGGAAATGAAAAAATAAAAAGGGTGAGATCATATTATAAATATGGGTAAACATAATATATATCAATAAATGATCATAAGAGAGTATAATATATCCATAATGGTATGAGAACATGATCATAAATAACGAAATTCATATAAAATTAGTAAAATATCATTATTCATGGATCAGGGAATAAATATATTTCATAAAAAAACACATAATTCATAAGAGTTAAGAATCATTATAAATAAATCCTCAATCATGAGAAAATATCATAATGATAATATATAATTTTTTGGCATACATATAAGCATAGAAAATAATTTCTCCAGTGAAGGCTCACTTCTAATAATGTCATATTGGATGAATCCTCTTAGTGGATTGAGTTTACTCCTCATTACATCATTTTCTTAGCCAAGGTTTAGTCCCAAGACTATCATAGTAGACAAATTCCCTTACTAAACTTGGTTCACTCCAATTTACAGTTCATATTATCTAATGAGATATCAATGTTTACCAAATGTATTGGAGGGATATATAATTCTGGGTCCACAAATCACATAATGAGAACTATATATAAATGTTCCATAAGTTCATAAAGGAATTAAAAATTTTATTATATCATAACCCATGAAAACATAGGTTTCATATATATTTCAACATCAAATAATCATAATACATATAGAGAAAAATATCGGATTGTATCATAAAAACATTTATATTTTTAGCATAACATGACTAATCTAAAGGAAAAAATTGGGTTTCATTAAACCATCCTTAAAACTTCATCATAATAATCAATAAATAGATATTATTTGTATGGTATAATAAAGACATAAATATAGTGAATCATAAAAAACATTAAAGGATGTTGGAATAGATAAAAATACCTTTAAAAGAGAACTTGGACCTTTCTTTGAAAACTTGATAAAAATATCCTTTTTTGAAAACATTTTAATAAAAATAAAAAAAATATAGAGGAAATGAGTTTATATAAAAATGGATATAGAATATTGTAAATGGAACTTCCCATAAAATAATGATTATGAAGTAGGAAAAATATTTTCATTCCTTATATGTTAAAAATGAACATTCTTTTCACACTTTTATTAAAAGTGAAAAGTGAGTCATTCATAAAGAATTTGAAATAATTCAGTTAAATAATTTTTAAATAATGTAAAATTTTTTAAAATCATATTTCTCAAAAATTTATGAATAGATAAACACTTTAATAAAACATTTTTATAAACATGGACATTGAAGAAAAAGTTCATTGATCAAAGAGGGGTAATAAGGTCAGTTTTTATTTGAAATATTTTCAAAATCATTTTAAATGCCAAAGAGAGATAAATGAAACTATTACTATAAAATTATAGGAAAATAAATTATACAAGGAAATATATGGTGTTTAAAATGTTAGGATCATATAATTTCCCTCAATGTAAATTTCTCATAGAAAATTATGAGAAGATATGAGATTATAATATAAATCCTTACCAATTTAGAAAATTTTGAATCGTAAACCCATTTAAAGAAATAAATTGAAATAAAACTTAAAATAAATTAGTATTAATATATTTATGATATAATATATCAATGGTCCAGTATATACACTGTATAAATGAGAATAAGTTTATAATATAAAATATGTCTCAATGAAACAAGTTGAGATGAAGAACCCTTACCTCAAGTCTAGTCTTTCTTCTTAAATGTTAAATCCTATTATATTATTAATATTGATTTATTATAAAAATATTATATAACCATGTTAATTTAAATCTTACTATATATCATTTTTTTATAATTTCAAACTTCACATTTATTAAAAATTCATCGTTAAATCAATTATTCATGTTAAAGCAAGTCTATTTTCCATGCATGTTTCAATTTGATAGTTTCAAACCTTTCATCTTGGTCAAGGTTTAATAATATATATAATAATAATTATTTCATATGTATCACATTTAATCATTATATATACTTTTATAACCATTAAAATAAAGTGGTGATGAAAAATTACTTATATCACATCATGGAGATGACAGTCTGTACGTACACATGATTACTTTTTTCACTTTTTAATGGATGTAATGAAAGAAATGGAAGAAATAATTCACCTATAAAAAATTATGTATTTATTTTTTTAATTATAACATTAAAATTATTCAATGGTTAATTTTTCATATTTTTTGAGACAGTCGAATTTTCAGTTAAAAATTAAATACCATATAAATATACTTTGTGTATTATGACATTATAATGAACCAAAAGTGATGTAATAAATAATATAAAATGTATACATGACCATATATATGTTTTATATTTAAAATAATGACATTAAATATTTATTTTATTAATTTTATAAATCCATTATGAGTACTCGAAAACCATTAATATATTTTAGAGTTTTAAAATAATTTATTTAAGAGTATGACTCACCTCCACATAATAAAGGGAACTATTTTATCAAGATAGACCCTTGAAATTATTAAATAATTAATAATAATATCATTTGGTAGAAACAATGGGAAGAAACATGGGAAGGTTTGTGGTTTTGGTTATTTTATTACATAGTGTCCAGAACATAAGTTTGATAAATAATAAAGAATTTCCCACACATTTCCTTTATAAAAACACCCAAGATCCCATTTATCATTACTAAAACTACATAGAGAACTTTCTTACTCTAACATAACATATCGAGAGTCCTCCCATGGTGAACCAAATATCTCAAGAGGTTCCTCCCAATCATTTGGAGTCACACATTCAAGTAAGGGATCCTAAACTTCTCTTCTTTATTCAAATTTCCCCATGATCTTCCATGCCAAAATGAGTGTGTAGTAAATAAAATACCCGTTTCATATCAAGGGTATTAAAATTTTAAAAAAAATTACATATTTTAATTTTGAATTACATTTATTTATTCTTCACTCCTTGATATTGTAATTAAATATGTTGGTGAATGAATCTATGTTGTATGGTCAATGTGGCACACTTATGCATGAGAATGAAAAGAAAGTGATGGGTGTGCCCAGAATTATATAGTGCTCCAATGAATTGGGTACTGTTTAGTATCATGAGACTTAATTTTGGGAAAGGGATTGAAACTTATTACTTTATGGGACTTTTCCCATCATGATGTTTTGGAAGTTATCCTTGACCAATGTTTATGATGTAGTGTTTTAAGTTGTTGCCACATTTCCCATGTTATGATTATCATTCTATATAATGTCTTATAATTAATTTTACTTTCTATTACCCATTAATATGCCTATTTTCTAAAAATTATTTCCATATTCCATGCTTATTACCTTACTGAGATTTATATATCACCCATTTCTTATGTATGTCCTCAGGTTATCCCTTGTAGTTTTAAGTACGAGCATATTAAGGAATTTTTCAATAAAGATGATGTTTTTACTGTTTTAAACTATTATGTAATGTATAAAATTCAAAAATAAACTATAATTAATGATATAATAGGTTTTATTTAGTGTAAAATTATGTAATAAATCATATATTAATGTGAAATACAGAGTAGGGTTGTTGTATTACCCATGCATACGTACGACCGACCTTCTTCCTGATCTTAACACACTTCATTTCTCAAAACCATCATTCATGGTTGGTATTAAAAGTCTAATTTATATATAAATATTATAATAATTTCATGATTATTATTATGAATATGATTTAATTATATGATATTCAGAATAATTAGAACTTTCATTACAAAGAATGAATGAGAAAACAAAGCAACTAACATCTAAAATAATGAAAATAATGAAATATTATTAATTATTGGGTGATAATATGTTATAAAGAGATCATATATGATATTATAAATATTAATATGGTTCTATTATAAGTTAATAACATGTTTAAAACTTCTATACATTAGGTTTAATCACATTTTAATAGAAGGAAGTGTTAGGTAAGATACTTTTTTCTCAATTTCCCGTCATTGAGGAATATTGTAGTGTTATTAACCTAATTTATTTTACATAGTGTATATACTACCCATTTGACATGTAAAATAGTTAATAATTCATTATTCAAGGTAATTTAAGTTTCAATTTTAATTATTTAATCCAAGGGGATTTGATTTAAAAATTAACAATTGGTAATGAATTTCATAACTCAATTTCTTTTCATTGGGTTATATTACTTTTTTGTTATCTTTAAGATTATATTATTCTGTGTGAATTAAATTTTGACTAAATTATATTTTATATCCACTTTTTTATGTGTATTTATTTTTATACACACAATTTATTCATTGGTTAATTCTTACTTCAGCGTTATGATCTTTTCAAGGGTTTATTTCAAAATCTCATTTTAATCGAGACTATTTATACTTGAATTTCCATTGAAGAAAATTATTTTATCATTGTCTGATAAACCATTTTATTTTATTATTCTATGGTTATTAATGAAAATATTCAAGTAATATTACCATTTTTCTACTATATAGTACTTAAAATGATTCAGAAATTTTTTTTAGGAAGATATTAATTCATTTATCTCTTTGGTCTCTAAAAATGTTTTAAAAAATGTTTTTAGACTTTTAAAAATGATTTATTAATGATATTTATTACCATTTTGGATTTTTTTAAAAAGTTTCAAAGATAATATTCATGTCATTTTCAAAAAAAATCCCATTTGGATTCTATCAAAAAAGTGAAAGGAATATTTGTTTTAACATGTATGTCTTGAACAAAATTTCTAGCTATCTTGACCACTCAAGAATATAAGAAAATATACTGGCATGATATCTTTATATTTTATTGGAAAAACTTCATCCTCTTGTTGTTAGTCATTAAATTTAAAATTCAAAACTTACCTCAAGAAATGAATATCCAAAATTTATTTTTTATGCCCTAAGAACTGAAATTAACTTTTCATGGATTGTAAGATCTATAAAATTGTGATGAGTCTTTTCATATTTCTATAATTATATTTTGAAACGAATATGGTTAGCATAATTTATCAAATGTAATACATTAATATGTAAGACAAAATAATAATACAAATATTTCATAATTAATTCTTATTCATCAAATCATTTTACTAAAAACAATGACATATTAACCATGATATCATGTAGGCCAGTGGTATGCACTAAACCCTAATCATCCCTCAGTTGTGGGTTTAATCCTCATATCCTTTCCAGACACAATGAGTTGTCACCTGGTATATGGGTTTTAATTTTTTTAATAAAACCATATTAATATAATTTCTATAACATTTCTCAAAGTTTAATAACCCATAATTACTTCAATATCAAGTATAAGATAAACCTTAAAGCTTACCAATTCCTTTAAGCTTATTCTAAAAAAAGTAATGGAATTCATTCTTAAATAACATTTTTACTAAAAACATACTAAACCATAGGTTTATATTCCCATAAATTATTTCCAAAATTATCTTTAATCAATTTTTATTCCTATGACATATGTCACACTCTGTTTTTATAGTTATGGCTTATTCTCTAGTTCAGTGGAATTTTCTGTCTTTTTTGGGTTTTGGGTGTGATGGGTGATAAGATTTGAAGTGTTTTCCTATAATTATTTCTTTAGTTTTCCCCTATTTTTTATACTGGTCTCGTTAGGAATTTTTTATGAAAACATGGATGTTTGGCCTCAGAAGACCCTCGCGCATGGTTGGTGCACAATTAGTGCTAACCGTGCGGCCAGTTCAGGAAACTGCGCGGAAGGTTACAGAACCCACCAAAAAGCTACCACACGGTTTTTAAAGCCATGAGTTAAATCACAAGGTAACCATACAACCATTTCATCCATTTATAGTGGGTATATCATGGTTACCATAGGTTTTATTAAACCGTGTGGCCTAACCATTTGACTTACCCAATTTTTAATTTTTTGAAATTCCAAGTTTTCCCCCTTGGGATTTTTAACCAAAATCTAACCCTATCCTCCATATCATAGTTCATTAAACCCTAATGTACTCTCCCCTTTATTCCCAATCCTCTTACTCTTTCTTTGGGTGTGGATCTAAGGTTTTTTTTAAGATTTTGGCTAGATCTCTTAAGGTATCATCTTCTCTTCATCACCCTCTCCCTCTTTCTCTTATTTTATCTTTGGTTTCTCTTCTCCCATGGTCCAGTGGACCTAGGGTTAAGGTTTTCCCTTGATTTATTGTGGGTTTTTTTCTTTTAGGGTTCATCTTGGTAGATCTAGGGTTGTGGAATCCTCATGGAGCATTTTCGGTGGTGCGTTGTCTCTACACCATGGATTTGAGGTAGGATTTCCCATGTACCTGCCGTTTTAATTTGAGAATCATTAGTTTCCTATTTTTCACATCCTCTTCTATTGATAAATATAAATATATGATGATTTTATTTAGTTATTTGTTGTGAAAATAGTGTTTTGATCCCTTTTTGTTGTTTTGGTAAATAGCGCACACCAAGTGTTTGAATAAATGACCTGTTGGATTTTATCAGTAATTTGTGAGATAAAATTCATTTTTTTTATTCATGAATAGATTTTAAAGATTCTAAATGATGTTTGGGTTTCCTTTTATGGGTTTCAAAATTGGGTTTTGTTTTTATAAATATTTGAATTTTAGATTTTAACGTGTTTGGCATGTGTTGCGGATGAATGGACCATTTGGAACTTTTGTAATAAATGGTATGTTTTTAAAGTCTTTTGGAAATGTTTTGAGGATACTTTGTAAATGGATTTGATATGGTAAATGGTGTGTTTCCACCTCTTTATGAAAAGTGAAAATTTCAATTTTGATAATGTTCGGTTTTGTGGAATGTTTAAGGGTCTGTTTGGCCACTTTGTGAAAATGATGAAAAGTATTTATTATAAAAAACCTAATTGGATGTTTCTAATTCCTTGTATATGTATAATGGATTGGGATTCATTTATTTGGAATCCTTGGGATCTGTTATCAGGGTTCGTCGATTGGAACCCTTTGTGATCTATTTATTTTAAGGCATGAGATTACTCCATGGGGAGACTCATGGTAAGGCATGTGGAGAATTATTATTATATAGATATTGTGATCGGATGACCGACTAACATCGGTAAGATCACCCCCATTATGAAAATGAGACATAAGAACCTGGAATGTTGAGAGAATTTTCTAAGAATGATTAATGCACTTGTAGGTCACGTACTGACCAGTGGCCCATAGTAGTTGGATATAATGGGTTTATTTATATTGGATTTCCCTTGGTCTATCTTGAGAAAGGGTGGACATGTGTATTGAGAATTTTTATTTAATCATGTGTGGAATGCTACCAAGGATGGGGTCTCATGTATGGTGTAATATGAATTATTCTTGATCTCCTGGGTTTACCAATGTCTATTAGCTTTTATCTAATTGTAAAGATGATTAGAATAATTATGTGATTATTTACATTTCCATTTTTGTGTGATTATTATTGTTCCTAACTGTGTAACGTTTTTATTGTAAAGTGATGTGTTTTTTTTAAAAAGTTTTATGAAAATTGTTCCTAAATAAAATTGTTTTGTTATATTTGTGCAATTTTAAAATAAAAAAATCACTTTTCTCTTGAAGATGATATGGTAACTCTAATAAATCAAATCTAGATTTCAAAATGAATAAGGGAAATAAGTTTTACTTTGTTTTTAAGTAAAACATATATAAAATTTTACTTTGATACATTTTATCTCAAACCTAAAAATTAATGTTTCTTTTATTTTAAATTAAGTGCATTGGGAAAATGATTATCGAGCTAGCCTACTAAGTTTTAATACTCACACCTATAGTTTTTTTCTATTTTATCCCTTGTGTAGGTCTTGGATTGATTTTGGCCTCCATGGGAGATGGTTGGTCTTGTGTTGAAGAGTTAACCATGGGGTCACATGGAGATGGTTTTGTCTTCTTATTCGATTGGTTGTATTTCTTAGCTTGGTTATATTTTCAGTTTCTTGTATAAATAATGTTTAGTTCAGTTTCATTTATATATTTAACTATTTGTGCATCTTTTTCTGTTTATTTTATTGTTTATTTATTGGGAGAAATCATTCCCTTGTGTACTTTATTGATGCCCAACACTAGTTTCTATCCTATGGGGATCGTGAATTCCCTTCAAGACATGCCATATATAGGCTCAGGTGACCAATTTTGGGTTGACCTGGGTTAGTTCATGACAAAATGGTATCAGAGGAGGTTGTATCCTAGTAGAACTAACTTTTTTGAGGGCCCTCTATTAATTGGGGATGTTTTGGTAGATGAAGTAGGATTCTTGGGAATCTAGGATTAGGTGCGGGAAGAGAGTCGTGAACTCTTCCTCGCTCTGATCTTCTGATTTCCATGGGAAGTCTACTTTTGTTCGTTTCTTGGTCTTTATGTATTGTTTGGTGATTGGGATACAAAAAATGAAGTCAGTATAGTGTTATCTATAAGATTGTAGGGCCTAGAATGCCATGTGGAGCTATGTACATTTTCAGAGAAAGCTCTCCATGTTGGTAGTGTGTTTGTCTTATGGCCACCAACCATATGGTCAAGTCACCCACTGATAGTAGTTCCCTTTTTGAGTTTTTTTGGGTCTCCTTTGAATTCTGATTTTTTTGAAAAACCATTATATTGGAATTGTGGAAATGGGATTTTCAAAATTAACCTTGTGGAAGACCTAATAAAAAATGTGTTTTTATAAAATTACCTCTCAGTAGTAAAATTGAAATGGTTTAATAGAATTGGGATTTATTCATCAAAACACAGGGTTTATAAAAAGTTAATGTTTGTTTTGGAAGTTGTTTTAAATGAAAAGGAGGTAGTTTTTAGCCAAATTATTATTGATGAAATGGGATTTTTGAATTTCTAGAAAATTTTTTCAATAGAAGAAATTGGATTTTGAGGGGAATCTATTGGGTTTTATTTTTATGTGTGGAAATATGGTTTGTTATATGAAATTTTGAAAATGATTTCTGACTTTCTAGGGAGGGTGCCTTTGGAAGGCCCTTGATTTTAAAATGAGGTGAATGGTTTGTTTTTTTTAAAATTATGTTTTTTTATCCATTTGTGTGTTCATAGGTTCTCACATGCATGGTGGTATGTGGATGTGTTGATGGGTTCCTAGTATGGAACAAGGGACAAATTTATGGGGGGTATAAAAATATACATGTGACTGAGGATTGATGAAACACCATTGGTGATTGTGAAAATCCACCAAGTTTTCTTTTGAAATAATAAATGTTCTAAAAAATGGGATGTTTTATGTTTTTAAAGGATTTTTTTCTTATGTTTAATTTTGGTCACTTCTACAGTGTTAATTATGGAGAGTTTTTTGTTAAGTTGGCCTTGTTATAGTTCTTTGATTTTCTTTTTTCAATGACTCTCCCCACAGAGCTTCAATGGGTGATTGTAGTGTGGTTACTTGTAATTCTCCATTATTAGAACTTATGGTTAATCAACTTAAGTATTTTGTGTTCGATTTTTGGAAACTAGATCCACATCTCTTTTAGGTTTAAATGAATCCTATCAAAGAAGAAGAGTGGATGTGAATGATAGAAAGGAACTTTATCCTTATTGAGTTTCCTGAGTTGTTGAAGGTTAATTTTTCAACTTTCATGCTTGAAGCGTCACTGTGGAAGTGGTGGAAGTCGGTATCTCACAATAATCCTTGTGAAGATCTTACATGGGTATTCTTCAAGGCTCCGTTCATTCATCAATATTTCTCTGAAAAAAAAGAGTGAAGAAGGCAATGGAGATGGTATGATTGCAACAGGGGGATGGATCTGTTTTGGAGTATTTATTTCAGTTTATGGACTTAGTTCCATACCTTCCAGAGTATATTAAGAGTGATTCTCTGAAGGATCGATGTTTCGAGATTGCGATTCATTCAGATCTATTTCTGAAGGTGTCAAAGTTCAACCTCACTTTATTTTTCAATGTGGTGAGGCAAGCTTTTGATATTGAAGGCATGGTGGTGGGAGTGCTTGAGGTAGTCCTCCCTTCTTCAATCCCTAAGAGTAGTGTGGAAGATTTGATAATAAAGTGGTTGGAAGTTGAAAGAGTGGGATATGGAATAAAAATTCCTCAGGATCATTCATCAACCTCTTCTGGGAATGAAGTATTTATATGATATCAATGTGGAAAGATGGTTCACAAGAGTTTTTTTGTGTCCAAGTGTTCCAAATCCACTCCATTCTTATAGAATATTGGGCCACATGTAGCGATTCTATCAGGGTGTTTCTAGAAATAATCGTGGAGACAATCCAAAGAAGTCATGTGATGTTGGGGTCTTGTTTGAAGTTTCTTTTTGTCAGTATCCTTCCAGTGTATGGGTCCTTTCTTGTGCCTTTTGTGCCAGTGGTTTCTTAGTTTTTGAAATCTAAGTGAAGTTGTGGGTCTTTTTGGAAACTCTAATTTTAAATGGATGTGTGGATTCCATTATAAGAATTCCTATTTCTCTTATTTCTAATCAATGAATGCTTCTTATTGGGGTTATTGAAGCCTAACTGCGATGTAGGAGATGCTTCAATAATCAGATCTATAACCATATGTCCTAGGGTGAGGTTTGCGTGTAGTTAGGAATTAATTATGTATGGTAGTTTTAGTTAAGATCATGCCACCACCATTGTGATTAATTAGTTTATATCATTATCCTTGTGTGGATCACCCATGTGAATCGGGTTCGTTCTTGGTTTTTATCTGTAGATTGGTGGGTAGTTTTCAGCTATGGTTTTAGTGGTCTAATCATTAGTCCCCTTTCCTCCCTACCCCATGTGGTGGGGGGTTTTGGTCAGTGTAAAAGATATTAGATTTATCCCTTTACCCTCTATTCGAGGTTGGGGAGTTTAAATTCTTTTATTTCACTCTTCTTTTTCTGTGTTGATAGGTTGTTGTGAGGAAGTTTTGGTATCCTGTATGAGAGAGTCCTGGTTTTGGTTCAAGTTGAATTTTCATTTGGTCATTATTAAGTAGTTATTAATGGTAGGTAGACCCACTTTGGGTCTCGTTGAGTTTTATTCTATGAATTATCAAGTTCTAGCTAATTTATAATAATGAGGAGTTCATTCGTATCTCCCCTATACAAGTGATCTAATTATGATGGATTGATATTTCTCATTTTTCTTAGGAGGGGGTTTTGAAGTGTTGTTTTATTTTGGGAGATGGGCTTAAGCCTCATTGGTGGTCAGTGAAATGTTAGTGATTTAAATAGTTTGAATCATGTTAATATGGAATAATTAGTAATTTATAAATTAGATGGAAAGTTTAGTGGTTTTCTGAGGGTGGAAAGCATTAATGGTGGGGGTAACTGTCACACCTAGTTTTTATAGTTATGGGTTATGATCTGGTTCGATGGAATTTTTGGTCTTCTTATCAGATAATGGGTGTTATGGGTGGGAAGATTTGAACTTTTTCCTAGTATTTCTTTTTCTAGTTTCCCACCATGTTTGATCCTTGGATCTTTTGTGATTTTTTCTAGAAAACATGGATGTTTGGCCTTGGCATACCCTAGCACACGATTGGCACATAGTAAGTGCCAATAGTGTGACCAGTCCAGCAAACTATGTGGTAGGTTACAAAACCTACCACATGACTGCTGCATAGTTTTGGAAACTATTTAGTCAATCCCCAAGTAACTGTTTATCCATTTCACCCGTAGATAGTGGCTATCATACAGTTACCACACGGTTTTTTAAATCATGTGGCTTAACCCTGAGACTTACCTAGTTTTTAATTTTTGGAATTTCCAAGTTTCCCCCTTAGGATTTTAACCCAAATCTACCCCTGGCCTCCCTCTCCAGGTTTATCCAACCCTAAGGGGATCTTCCCTTGATTACAAACCTCCTCATCCTTCTTTAGGAGTGGATCTAAGGGCTTTCTTCATGTTTTTGGCTAGATCTCTTAAGGTATCCTCCTCTATTAACCTCTATCTCCCCTTTCTATTGTTTTCTCTTGGCTTTCTCTTCTACCATGGGCATGTGAACCTAGGGTTTTGTTTTCACATTAATTGTTTTGGGGTTTTCTTCTTTTAGGGTTCATCTTGGTAGATCTAGGGTTGTGTAACCCTCGTGAAGCATTTTCGGTGGTGCGTTGTCGTTGTGCTATGGATTCGATTTAGGATTTCCCTTGAACTTTCCTTTTTAATTTTAGAATAATTAGTTTCTTGTTTTCAGACCCTCTTTGATTGATAAATATGAATATATGATCCTTGTATTTAATTATTTAGAGTGAAAATGGTGTTTTGAGCCTTGCTTTGTGCTTTTTTGGTAAATATCACCCACCAAATGTTTGAATAAATCACCGGTTGGCTTTTATGAGTAATTTGTTAGATGAAATGCATGGTTTGGATTTTTGAATGTATTTAAAATATTTAAAATGATGTATGGGGTTCCTTTTATGGGTTTCCCATGTGTTTTTGGTTTTTATAAAGATATTAATGTTATATTTTAATGTGTTTTGGCATTTTTTGCCGATGAATGGCCTGTTTGGTGCTTTTGTAAGAAATGGTTTGTTTTCAAAGTGTAATGGAAATGTTTTAAGGAAAATTTTTAAATGAATTTTATAGGAAAAATTGTGTGTTTTCATCACTTTATGAAAAGTGAAAATTTCATTTTTGATAAAGGTTAGTTTTGTGGAATGTCTAAGATCTCATTTGTCCACTTTTTGAAAATGAGGAAAAGTGTTTATTATAAAAACCTATATCGGATGTTTTTCATGCCTTGTCGATGTATAATTGATGGTATGTCCTCACTGTGGAATCCTTAGGATCCATTATTATGGTTTCATGGTTGGAACCCTTTGTGATCTATTTATTTTAAGGCATGAGATTAGTTCTTAGGGAGACTCGGGGTGAGGACTATTGTAAATTATTATTATTATTATATATATTTTTGATTAGATTCTTGGATGGAATTGGTTGGCTCACCCCTATTATGGACAAGATACATAGGGGCCTAAAATATTGAGATAATTTTTTGAGAATGACTAATACACTGGTAGGTCATGTAGTGATCAATGACCCATAGTAGGTGGATATACTCGGTTTATTACTATGGTAATTTCCCTCGGTCTATCCTGAGAAAGGTTGGTCAAGCATATTGAGCATTTTTATTTCATTTTTGTGGATTTCCACCAGGAATGGGGTCTTATGTATGGTGTCTTCTGGATTATTCTTGATCTCCTGGGTTCACCTATGTCTATTAACTTTAAACTTCTTGTAATGATGATTGAGATACTTTTGTGATTATTTCCATTTCCCTTGTTGTGTGATAATTATAGTTCCTTCTTGTGTAACGTTTTTCTTGGAAAGTGATATGCTAGTTTTAAAAAGTTTTATAAAAATTGTTCCCAAAGAAAAGTGTTTTTCCTCTTTGTGAAATTTGAAAACAAAAACATCACTTCACCATTGAAAATGATTTGGTAACTCTAATAAATCAAACCTGGATTTGAAAATGAATAAGTTAAATGAGTTGTACTTTGTTTTTAAGTAAAACTTGTAGAAAATCATACTTTGATATATTGTAGTTCAAACCTGAAAATTAATGTTTCTTTTATTTTAAAGGATGTGCATTGGGAAATATATTATTGGGATAGCCTACTGAGTCTTAATATTAATGCCTATAGTTATTTTCTATTTTTATCCCTTTTATAGGTTTCAGCATGAGTTTGGTCACCATGGGAGATGGTTGATCTTATGTTGGAGAGTGACCCACAGGGTCACATAGAGATGGTTTTTTCTTCTTGTCTAGTTGGTTGTATTTCATAGTTTGCTTGTATTTTTAGTTTCTTGTATAAATGACGTTCAGATCGATTTCATTTATATATTGAACTATTTATACATCTTTTACTATTTAGTTTATTATTTTTTTATTAGGATAAATCATTACCTTGTGTACTCTATTGATGCTCGACACTAGTTTCCAGCCCATGGGGATGTGGAATTCCCTTTGGGCCATTCCACAGATGAGCTCATGTGGCTGGTTTGGTGTTGACCCAGGTTGGTTCATGACACGATAAATTTTCAAAAGGGTTGTTTAATACTTTGATCATATGAACAGCCTTAAAAAACACCTTTGATGGTTTCAATAAATAAAATGTCATTAAGGATCCTCTCTTCGTGATTCATAGTAATCAAGAAATAACATATATGAAGCTGATCCAACAGAGAGAAATAACAGAGCCAACCTACCACATGAGATGAACCAAAACAATACTAGGTAGTTCCCATGGATAATATAATATATGATATATTGATACTAAGGATGTAAATAACATAGAAAACCATATATATGAGTTGAAACACCAATATAAGGTAGGTTCTATAGATAATAACATATACAAGAAGTAGTTCACAAGGAGGGAGATAACATAGAAAAATTTATTTATGATCCAAACCATCAACACAAGGTATACCCCATTTGAAATACCCTTGTACATAAAACATATATTTAAGAGGTTAATAATAATTAAAACATCCCACACAATCAAAACCACCAACATATGGTAGGTCCCATGTTTAATCCTCATGTCACTGAAGGTTTAAAACCCAACATAGTCCTTTAAAACTCAAAATAAAGAGAACTTTATATGTTTAACTCTATAAAATGATCACTATGTAATTAGACTCATCCATCTCAACATATGAATTAAACATGGTTATGAAACATATTCAGCCAATACTTGACTATCATTATTCAAACATTAGACATCATCTCGATCCAGGTAGTTACGTAACACTATACTAGAAGAAAACACATAATCAAACCAAATAGATGACCCAAAATAGTAACATATACTATCATCTTAGAGGATCACCAAAATTTAGAACAATAGTTCACATTAATCCGAAAATCTATAAGCTCTGCCTAACCATCTTCTCAATAGGAATATTTTTCTCCTCTTCAACAATTTACATCACTATCCCAGTTCTGATACCCCAAAATATTCTCAATAAAAGTACACCAAATCCCCTAGGGATTCATATTAGCAATAGTTAGAAAAAATGACCCTATCCCATGTTTCGGTTCCCATCATACTCTTATCAAAGGAGAACTATAAATATAATCATTTGGTAGATACCCTCTTTGGACCAATCCACTAATCCCAAGGACATATCATGATCCCATGATTTAAAAGTACTCAACTAACCCTTAAGAGGGTTATCTTAATCATTTAAGAGATTAATAACCTTATATCGCATCACATATGGGCCTCAGACCACCATACATACTATATTGGACTTAAGAATACCATCTTATGAAATCTAGAGTTCCATTCAATAACAATGAACAACTAATACATGTCACAAACCTAACCATCATCCACCCCCTTTAGGGAGATAGTTGTTGGGAACATCCAATTAACCCCAATATGATGGATTACTCACTCGGTGTAATGACCAGAACTATTATAAATAAATTTTCCTTATGATTTAATGTTTTATTATGTTATATGGTTAAATAAAACACATGAACTATTTTTATTATATCCAATTGGTTTCAAAATACCATTAAGAATATTTTCTGTTTATGATATTTTTTTCTTCTAAAAGTGATCACATGATTAGTATAAATATAGGGCTTTAACAAATCCAATTAACACAACCAAAGGAAGAGAATACCTAATATAGTAGGATTATACCCTATTAAGCCCATTTATAAGATATTCTTAGGGATATAGAATCTATCATATTTTTCCTAGACCAAGATCAAGATGATATCCAAAAATTAAGCATGAGAAAAACCGTTTATAGGAGAAGCTCAAGATCATTGATATGACAACCCAAACCATGTTTTTTGAACGGACCCATGGAAGTCTCACCATCGCACATCATAATATTATGGCGTATTATGCTGTAATAAAGGGATATGTATTAAGAAATTAATAATATGAATTTTTATATTTTATAGAATAATGAATTTATTTTCATTTTTATTGTTACTTTATAAATGATTTTGATTTTAATTCAATTAAACACAAATTGTATTTTTAGGTAATATTCAAATCCAATTATGGGATTTATTTTGATGAATTAATGGATTTTTAAATAAATAGTACTTTAGTAAAGTGTAACAATTA
This sequence comes from Viscum album, assembly GCA_963277665.1. Lineage (NCBI taxonomy): Eukaryota > Viridiplantae > Streptophyta > Magnoliopsida > Santalales > Viscaceae > Viscum > Viscum album. Next base: position 828,291,289 of record OY728159.1, on the reverse strand, counting down.
TTAGTGAAAAAATATTTATAAAAATATTTAGATAAAATAAATATTATTTTTGGAATCATAATTTTAAAATTATCCAATGGTTAATTTTTCATAATTTGCTGATATAGTCAAATTTTCGGGTAGCAATTAAATACAATATAAATATACGGTGTGTTTTATGACATCATAATGACAAAAAATGAAGTAATTGTCATGACCTGCCCCCCAGGGCCTATACCGTGATTACCCTAATCCCACCTTCCATAGGCCAGGGGTTGGAGACTAGCACCGAAAAGGCATATCCCTATAATGGGAAGGCATTGCCTTTAAACCTGTACAAAAACACCATCCAAGAACCCAATAAGAAGAAAACATGAAGTAAAAATCTCTAGTAAAAAGTGTACTGAAGGTAAAGGGGCCGGAATACAAGCCCAAATGAAAAGTACAAGTACAACTGAAAAGAGAAAACAACTCCTGGATCGTCCACCGAGGATCCTACAAGAAGGGTAGGTACAGATCATCTCCACAACACTCCACGTCATCCTGTCTCCTCCATATACCACCTGGTCCTGACTCCCTCAAGACTCATCCCAACTACTCATCGTTTTTACATGACACAACAAGGTGCGAGTGAAGCCTGTGGAGGGGTGAGTATAACAATACCTAGTAGGGGACCCCGAGACCCCTCGAAAGTCTCTCAGTGACCCACAAAGGAAAACATCACAAGGTATACCACAAAGGTAATATCACAAGCATGATCAAAATCCAAAAATCACACACAAAAGAGAAAGATCACACCAGGTATACAAATCAGAGATCAAAAATATAGATGATTAGTCTTACAAAATATCATCTTATTCCATTTGTAAGTTCCACAACTGACACAAAAAGTAGTTGTTCTATTACCGATCCACTCTTGGAAAAAAGTCTCTATTCCACGATGGGCCACTATAAGGTGGGTCCTTGTTGGGTCACGATACCGTTGATCCACACAGGGTTGCTAGAATGCTGATGCACATAGGGTCACTAGAATGCTGATCCACACAGGGTCCCTGTAATGCTGATCCACACAGGGTCACTAGAAGATTGATCCACACTGGTTTGCTCGATGCTAATCCACACAGGGTTTCTTGTTGCTGATTATCGATGGGAATCTCTAAAATTGGACCTTTTTGGGTAGCTATGATGTTGATCCACACATGGTCACTATGATGCTGATCCACACCGGGTCACTACCTACAAGATGACCGGTCATATGATTCTCACTCATAGCATGCTTGTTTTTGGGAGAACCACTCCTCAATCCTTCAGTCATATTCCAACTAGTAAAAAGTACCACAAAATCAAACCCAATGGACCTCCCCATAATAGGGGTTCAACATGACAGACGGCGCATCAATCGGACGCCCGATCTGTGAGATATGGGCACTTATGTAAAATGGGCCCCGGTTGGATTCAAGTTTGATCCAACACAAGATGCATGTAAAACTCTATAAAATCTCACTTAGAGAATCTCTAAAGGACCACCTTTTCACATGGTTCTTTATTCCACAGACGGTGTGTTGATCAGAAACCCGATTTGTTAGTTACATCTCTTTTTGTGAAATGGGGGTGATCACACCTCGGTCCGGCCCAACTCAGTCAGGCCCGCCAGAATATGCCAAAGGGACCACTTCCCAAAAGGGGTACCAATTCCACTAACGACGCTTCAAACAAAAAACTAGTTCATCAGTTAAAATTTTTTATTTATTCGAGGGCCAGTTGGTTCTAGGCCCGATCCGACTCAGTCTGACCGGCCGGACGCAACGGTTCCCAAGGTCTACCTGAGCCCACTTGGGTCCAGCTCGTCAGGGATAACCCATTGGTTTGTAGGCCTGGGCCGCGATTGTCCTGGGCTTCTGGGTGGGGCTCAGTCCAATCATGCTGACCCACTAGGCCGTGGGTCCGACATGCGTCCGATCCGCATCTACCATATGGTGGACCGCCTTCTCTGTTGGCCCCATGGTTGCACGGCTGTTTCACCTAGCTGGTGGGGTGATACCCCACCACATGAAATGGTCAACCATTTGGATGACCGACTTCCACCAACGCGACATGGTGAGGGGTCACGCCGCAAGCTTCTATCGCGGCCTGCTGGTCGCAGCTGCTGCCACCGCCGACGCCTTCAGGGGCCACCCTTGCCCCATGCGGCTGGATCTGTCTAGCCACCTCTGGCCACCGGGGTGAGCGATGGTGTTCCGCTTCCCACTGCCTGCGACTAGTCTCCACAGGTCTCCTTCGGCCACCGCCGACATTACACCCCGATGGTTTCTTCCGCGAGCCACCAGACATGCTCCGGTGGTCCGATTTTGGTGCTATCAGCACCTACAAGGCTCTCAGGTCACCATCACCACTCTGCGCCCTCCAATTTCATCCTTCTTCTCCCTTTGGAAAACTGTTCCAGAAAAATGAGACAAATACCAAAGAGGCAGAGTGTCCGAGCCTTGTTCGTTTGGCCCATGCCCTCCATGTTTACATCATATCAGGCAGTCAACAAGTTATCTCATAAATATGAACTTTAAAATAATTCCCCCTATATGGATAATACGTCTACTGATGATGATCGACAGAACTTCCTTCATCATTATCATCGGTTCGTGATTCAGTGGTGCTCATCACTTCTCACTGAAACCGGTCTTTTCTTCCAGGTGGTTGGTGTCATGGTACTTTTACAGATCTTCGTCTCTTTGTGAAAGTTGTTCCAACACCCCTCCCTGAGCTCCATATAAATAAGAGGGGGAAGAGTTGGTTAATATTTCTATGAATTTATGTGGTTCATTTTTTTAATGAACCTCCCAAATTCCAATGGTACGATTACAAATAAGGAGGAGTCAATAAAATTAATGGCTTGACAATTCGTCGGTCCCACCACCGCCGCTCGTCCATTGGAGGAAAGGAAAAAGAGAAATAAAATAACATTGTTATTTTATTATTCTTTTAAATTCCCAAAAACTATCATTTTCTCATGGACTTCTGTGTTCGAAGTGAAGCCTCCCTTAAGCGAATCTTCTCTCTACGGATTCAACGGTGCCCTCAGATTTTTAATCCGAGCACTAGTTCAGAAGATAGAAAATCACACCAGTGCATTTACTGAACACACCTTAAAAAAATTTAAGAAATTTATTCTGGGCACACCGGGACTCAGAATCACACACCATCAATTTTCGTAGACTCATAATAATTTCATATAATTAAGAAAATTACACGGAAAATCTAGGTCTTTATATTCTCCCCAACTTAGATATATTCATTTCTGAAATCCACAAAATAGAATAAGGAAAGAAATGGGGGTACTGGGTACAAATCTAAGACTCCCACTCCCATGTTCTCTCCTGGAGGTTCCCGTGCTACCATCGAACGTGAACTAGAGGGATCAATAATCAATGAAGGAACCGCTCCTATCGATCCTCAATCTCTACTAGAACCCCCATAAATGTTGCCCCATCATCGATGTCCAGCTCACCCTAGTAAATAACGTGAGATGGATCATGCAAGTACTTCCTCACCTGCGACGCATGGAAAATGTCATGCACCCGATGCATCTATGGGGGAATAGTTAAGAGATATTCCACCTCTCTAACTTTGTTGAGAACCTGAAAGGGTACGATGAACCTCAGAGATAACTTGCCACCTTGGACAAATCTCTGCAAACCTTGTCGAGGTGAGACCCGTAGGAAGACATGGTCATCCACATAGAACTCCAAAGGTCTTGGTCTCCTATCAGCATAAGAATTATTTCTACTTTGTGAACTCTTCATCTGCTTTTGGATGGTCGGAACTTTCTCAGTTGTAGCTCATAGCAAATCTAGACCCATAAGTGCTGACTCCCACAGGTCTGTCCAACATAGAGGTGTTCTGCATGGTTGACCGTACAAGGCCTCAAACGGTTCCATACCGATGTTGGAGTGATATTTGTTGTTGTACACAAACTAAAAAAAGGGAAAGTGATACTTCCAACTATGGCCAAAATCTAGGTAGCAAGCATGAAGCATGTCCTCTAGTGTCTGAATGGTATGCTCTGTCTGACCATCCTTCTATGGATGAAAGGCGGTTCTCAAATGTAGCTGTGTCCCGAACACCTATAGAAATCCCTTCCACAGCTGGGATGTAAAATGTACGTCACGGTTATAGACGATCATCAATGTCACCCCATGAATCCGTAAAATATTATGTATGTAGAGGTGTCCCAATCCCTCTACTGATACCTAATCTTGGATGGGTAGGAAGTGGAATGACATGGTGAGTCGATCAATAATTACCCAAATGGAATCGTGTCCCCTGGATGCACATGGTAGACCTATCATGAAATCTATGGAAATACCACCCCACTTCCACTCCGGTACCTCTAATGGCTATTCTAAGCCTACTGGAACCTGATGTTCAGCCTTCACTTACAAAAAAGTGAGACATCGTGAAACAAAATCTGCCACTGCTTTCTTTATTCCTAGCCACCAGTGCTGACTCCGGAGGTCCTGGTACATCATTCCCACACCACAATGTACTGCCAATAGGGACATATAGAACTCCGTCAACACCTCCTTTTGTAGTGCCACTGGTACCATGGTGCCTCCTTTAAAGAGGATGACATGCTCCCCACCTTCAAAAAATCCATCAGGTGTATATCTTGAGGATATATGAGCACATCAAGACTCACAGTTGATGTCCCCAAACTGTGCCCCCCGAACTCGCTGATGAAGTGGGGTAGTGACAGTCATAGAATATAGTTAATCTACTCCATCTCTATCCATAAAGGATATCCGCAACATGGCTAGCCGCTCTTTGCCTCACTCAGCAACTATAGACCAGACCTCTTGCTGAGTGCGTCTGCTACTACATTCCCCTTCATAAGAGTGTAGACTATCTCAAATTCATAGTTTGGGATGAACTCTAGACAACATCACTATCTCAAGTTCAGGTCCTTCTTTGAGAAGATATATTTGAGAATCTTATGATCAGAGTAAACAGTGAACCATTCACCCATCAAGTAGTGTCGCCACATCCTCAGGGAAAAGACTACTACTGCTAACCCTAGGTCATGGGTATCGTAGTTCTGCTCATGTTGTATTAGCTTTTGTGAGACATAAGTGATCACTGCTCCCTCTTGAATTAGGACACATCCAAGTACAGTCCTTAATGAATCATAGTAGACTAGATACCCAACATACTTTTTGGGTAGCCTCAATATGGTGGCACTCATAAGTCTCTCCCTTAGCTTCTAAAAACTCTACTAGCATCTCTCCATCCACAAAAAGCGATTTCCCTTTTTCATCAACACTGATAAGGGTGCCACAACTCTAGAAAATTCAGGTACAAATCTATGGTAGTACCCAGCCAACCCTAGGAAACTTCGTACCTCAGTCACACTCTTGGGTAGCTCCCAAGCTAGCACAACCTCTATCTTTTCTAGATCCACTAACACTCCAACCTCTGAGATAATGTGTCCCAAAAAGTGGAATTCTTGTATCCATAACTGGAACTTTGAGAGCTTACCATAAAGATAGTGCTTTCAGAGTGTATCCAGAACTACTTGCAGATGATAGGCATGCTCCTCCTCTGACACCAAGTATATCAAGATGTCATCGATGAAGACCACCACCAAGAGATCGAGGTATGGATGAAAGATCCTATTCATGTGTCCCATGAACACTGCAGGGGTGTTGGTCATGCCAAATGGAATAACCAAGAACTCACAGTGGCCATACCGACATCTGAAGGCCATCTTCTGCACATCCTCATCTCGTACCCTGAGCTAATGATAGCCTAATCTAAGGAATATATTTGAAAACCAATTAGCTCCCTTTAGCTGATCAAAGAAATCCTCATTCCTTGGAAGTGGATACTTGTTCTTCATGGTCACCTGTTTCAGGCACCAATAATCCACACATAGCCTCAAACCCCCATATGCCTTCTTGGCGAACAAAATTGTGAATTCCCATGGAGAAACAATAGGCCTTATGAACCCCTTCCTTTGAAAATCGTCTAGCTGTACCCGTAACTCACAAAGCTCCGTGGGAGCCATCCAATATGTCGGTGTAGATATCGGTGTCGTCCTGGGGTATATGTTGATATATAAGTCCACCTCTATGTGAGGAGGTATTCCTAGAACATCATCAGGGAAGACATCGACATACTAGCCCACCACTATAGGATAACTCAGAATCTCAACATCAACTTCTCTAAGGGTAAGGCTAGCCAACTGATGTGTGATCAGCTGCACCCTCCTCTGGGTAAGTCCATCCTATTCTGAAAAGGTTACCTTCTCTCTGGTGAAGAAAAACCAGGTCACATCCTCACAGAAACACAACACTTTGTGCCTAATGTAGTGAATATGAGCATGGAATGTAGATAACTATTCCGTACACAAGATGTTGTTGTAAGGCCTCGATGATGTTAGTAGAAGATCCTAGTTGAATCTCTCTCCTCCTAGAGTAATCTCACACTGCCGGAACCCATGCGTAATCGTCTAATATTCTCCCTTAGGAGTCTCTAATCATAAGGATCGATCCAAAGGCTCCACTAGAATCTCCGAGCTCTGAACGATATCCATGGAAATTAAAGAGTGATTGGAAATTATGTCTATAAGTACTACAACTAAGTTGGAGTAGATACAGATTGTACCTCGAATCATCTCTAGAGTGACGTGGTCGTAGGCCTCAGCTGCCTAGAGCTGAGCTTATCCCTGTCCACCTGCTCTTTGTGGTTGGGGTGTACCACCTGGATGTGGTGGTAGTAAAACCTTGAACCATTATCCACCACCTGCTGCACGGCATGACCCTCTTCCATGTTCGTTTCCCTACAGAAATCCTCTCTCAAATCTCTGCCTCTACCTCAGTGGTCCCTTGACCATGTGCTGGTCATCAGTGAGGCTGGTCGGGCAGTCGCGAGCCATGTGACCCTGCCCACCACATGTGAAGCACAATCTACTCCTCTACTGGCTTGCTCTACCTCCTGAGCCTCAAACCTCCGACCCTACGTCCTGAGGTCATCCACCAGATGGTATGGTCCACTTGGACCTCTGTGTCATCTGCCTACTACCAGCTGCAAATGACTCTGATACTTGTCACCCGGTGGTGGGTCTTACCATCAATTTCTGCTCAGTGAGGAAGCTCTCCACCAAGAGTTCTCTCTCCAGCCCTCCATCATGCGTCAGGATGCTGAGAGATACCATCGAAACTCTGATCTCCCATCAGAGTCCCTGATCAAAGTTCTGGGCCCTCAATAAAGGGTCCCGCACCATGTTGGTGGAGTAGCGCAAGAGGTCAGTGAACCTCACCAAGTACTGGGCCACAGTCAGGCTGCCATACTGCAAGTGTAGTAGCTCCTGAATACGTATAGAGCGTAGAGTCGCTGGAACAAACTCTACCCTCATGAGACCCTCAAAATCATCCAAGGTGAGGGTTGTCTCATCGTGTATCTGGAGAATCAGGATTCACCAACTCCCTACTATACCCTGGAAAATAATGGCATATAGGATCACCATCTGGTCAGATGGTGTCCCAACTAGGCAAACAACTATGGCCACAACCTCTATCCATCCCTCAGCCGCTTGTAGATCCATCTCGGCTAGGAAACTCAGAGTAATCTGCCATTTAAACTCATGCAATGTGCTCAATCGGTGTGCACCATCTACTGGTGGTGATGGTGGCAACAGATGCCCAAAAAGTAGTGGTGATACTAGTACACCACCCGATCGTACTATAGCCATAAGAGGTCCCTAAAACAAAGCCTCATCGCTCGATGGGCCATCATCACATACTCTATTAGGAATCCTGGATGACTGTCAATGTGAAAACATCTTAAAAGGAAATAGGTGCACCATGGTCAATATGTTATACCTGGTGGGTTGACTAGAAAGAGATTAAAAGTAAGAAATTTTAAAAACACATGCAATTGGTGTTTTCATGCACAGATCTAGAAATCAGAATTCAGGGTCCTGGTGTATGGATACGTTGGCCACCACACCAACACTGGTCTCCCTGAACTGAAAACCACACTCAAAAAAATTAACACTATTTCTCCATTAAAAATATCAGAGTTCTAGTTCTTCAATAGAAACTCCCTCTGATACCACGTTTTCATGACCTATCCCCATGGGGCCCGTGACATGACTACCCAAATCCCACCTTTCATAGGCTAGGGGTTGACGACTAGCACCAAAAAAGCATATCCCTATAACGAGAAGGCATTGTCTTTAAACCTGTACAAAAACACCATCAAAGGATATAAAAAGAAGCAACCATTAAGTAAACTATTGTAGTAAAAAGTGTTCTGAATGTAAAGGGGATGGAATACGAGACCAACTGAAAGGTACAAGTACAATTGAAAAGAGAAAATATCTCTTGGATCATCCACTGAGGATCCTACCTGAAGGGTAGGTGAAGATCGTCTCCACAGTACTACAAGTCATCCTGTCTCCTCTATGTACCTCCTGGTCCTGACTCCCTTAAGACTCAGCCCAGCTTCTTATAGTCTACACAAGACACAACAAGGTGTGGGCGAAGCCCGTGTAGGGGTGAGTATAAAAATACCCAGTAAGGGACCCCGAGACCCCCCAAAGGTCTCTCAGTGATCCAGAAAGGAAAAAATCACAAGATACACCTAAAAGTAAATATCATAAGCATGATCTAAATCAGGAAGCACAAAAAAAGGATGCAACTCACACAAGGAATACAACTCAGAGATCAGGAATATAGATAATTAGTCTTAAGGTTTATTATCTTATTCCATTTATATGTTCAATAACTTATCCGCAAATAAGTTGTTATATTACCAATCCAATATTGGAAAAAAGTCACTATTCCATGATGGGACACTGTAAGGTGGGTCCTTGTCGGGTCATGATACTGCTGATCCACATAGGGTCGCTAGAATTCTGATCCACACAGGGTCGCTAGAATGCTGATCCACACAGGGTCACTGGAATTCTAATCCACATAGGGTTGTTGGAAGGCTGATCCACACAGGGTCTCTCTATGTTGATCCACACATGGTCCCTAGATTCTAATCCTCGATAGGACACTCTAAAACTAGTCCTCTTCGGGTATCTATGATGTTGAACCACACATGGTCGCTATAATGCTGATCCACACAAGGTTTCTACCTCCAAGATAGTCGGTCACAGGATTCCCGCTCATAGCACTCTTGTTTCTGGGATAACCACTCCTCAAGACTTCGTTCATATTTTAACCAGTACAAAGTCCTGAAAAAAGCATACCCATGTGACCACCCCATCATAGGGGTCCCAATGTAACAAACAATGTGTCGATCAGATGCCCGATCTGTGAGATATGGGCACTTTTGTAAAAAGGGCCCAGTTGGATTCAAGTCAGATCCAACCCAAGTCACATGAAAAACTCCATCAAAATTTACTTAGAGTATCTCTAAAGGACCGCCTTGTCATAAGGGTCCTTATTCCATAGATGTCACATCGATCGAACATCTGGTCTGTTTGTTAAAACCCTTTCTGTGAAACGAGGGTGATTACACCTCAATCCCGCTCGACTCAGTCGGGCCCGATAGAATATGCCAAAGGGACCGCATCCCAAAAGGGGTCCTAATTCCACTAACAATGTGTTAAATGGACACCTGGTTCTTCAGTTATGGTCATTTATTTATTTGGGGGCCGGTTAGGTCTAGGCCCAATTCGACTCAGTCTGATTGGACCTACGCAACGGTTCCCAGGGTCTACCTAACCCCGCCTGGGTCTGACCCGTAAAGGGTCAGCTCAGTTTACTGGGTCTGACCCGTCAGGGTCGGCCCATTGGTTCGTGGGCCCGGGTTTTGGTTGGCCCGACGCACCGGGTGGAGCTGGGCCCACCCACGCTGGCCCGATGGGCCGCGAGACCGCCCGATCCTCCCGAAGATGGACCGCCTTCTCTGCTGGCCCCATGGTTGTGGGGATGTTTCGCCCAACCGGTGGGGTACTACCCCACTACATGAAATGTTCAGACGTTTGGTAGACCGGCTTACACCAACGTGGTGTGATGTGGGGCCGCATCACACCCTCTTGCTAGGGCCTACTGGCCGTGGATGCTTCCACCAACGACACCTGCGGTTGCCACCTTTTTCCCACATGGCCAGTTCGGGCCGCCATGGTGCGCGATGGCGCGCCACATTCCACTGCATGTGACTGGTCTCTGTGGGTCTCCTCGGGCCACCGCCGACTGCCACCGACATGGCGCGCCAGCGGTTTCTTCCGCAGGCCCCCAGATGCGCTTCAGTGGTCCGTTTTTGGTTTCATCAATGCCTATGAGGCTCTTGGGTCACCGTTGCCGCGACGTGTCCTCTAGTTTCATCCTGCCGCTCCATTTAGAAAACAATTATAGAAAAATGAGAAAAATACTGAATAGGCAGAGGGTTCAGGCCTTGTTCATTTGGCCCGCGCCCTCCGCATTTGCATCGTATCAGGTGGTCAACAAGTTATCTCATAAAGATGAAATTTACAATAATTTCTCCTACCTGGATAGGACGTCCGCTGAAGATTATCGATGGAACTTCCTTTATCGTGATTGTTGGTTCGTGATTCAGTGGCGCTCGTCACCGCTCGTTGAAACCAATCTCATCTTCTAGGTGTTTGGCATCATGGTACTTTTCTAGAGCTTCATATCTTGGTGAATCCATGCCAACTCCCATCCTCAAGCTTCATATAAATAGGAGGGGGAAGAGGTGGTTAATGTTTCAAAGAATTTTTTATGTTCGTTTAATTAATGAACCTCCCAAATTCCAAAGGTACGACTACAAACATGGATGAGTCAATCCAATTAATAGCTTGACATGTCGTTGGTCTCGCCACTTCCGCTCATCCGTTAGAGTAAAGGAAAAAGGGAAATAAAATAACAATGTTATTTTATTATTATTTTAAATGTCCAAAAACTATACTTTTCTCATGACCTTAAACGATTGAAGTGAAGCCTCCCTTAAAGAGAATCTTGGAACTGTAAATTCAACGGTGCCCTCAGTTTTTTAATGTGAGAACCGGTTCAAAAGATAGAAAATTGTGCCCGCACGTTTACTGTACGTACCCTAAAAAAAGTTCAGAAATTCATTTCTGGCACATCGGGCCTCAGAATCACGTGCCGTCAATTTTTCGCAGACTCGTAATAATTCCATATAATTAAAAAAATTAAATGAATAATCCAAGTCTTTATAGTAATAAATACTATAATGGGTATGCTCATCAAATTATATATTTTCCTTTAAAATAATGTGATTTTAATACTATTTGATTAATTTTATAATGCCTTTATGAATCCTCAAAAAAATATAATATGTTTTATAATTTTAAATTCATTTATTTAAAAGAGTGACTTACACCCATACAAGAAAGGGTAATATTTTAATATGTTCTTCCCTTTTAGTAATAAAATAATTAAAACCTCCCATCTTTGTAAAAACCCATTTGCAAAAACTATGGTTAGGTTTGTGGTTTGGAATATTTTTTATATAGAGTCCAAAACCTAAGTTGGTAAAATATTAATGAATTCCCCTATAATTTCCCATGTAAACCCACCAAATCAACAACTTATCTTCACTCAAAATCCTTGTAGAACAACCTTACTCCAATCTACCCTCTATATAATCCTCTCAATGAGATTAAAGATCTCAAGAAACCCATTTTCATGATTTTGGATCCTCACACTCAAGTAAGGGTTCTTTCCTTTCTCATTTTATCCAAGTTTCTTTACCCTATTATACCATTTTATTTTTAACTAATAATGATGGGGTATGTTTCAAAACCTCCACCATACTTCATTTATTATGTATAATTGATATGATACCCCTTTCTATCTCATTAATCCCTCCCATGTACACCCGTTACCTTGAATAAATTTCTTAATCATCCTTTACTTTCTCATTTTTTTCAAGATTATTTATTATCGTATACCTTATTTTTCTAATTATATATGTGTGGAAAGGTCATTAAATGTCCATATTAGTTTCCACTTGATTTAAAAATTATGATATACCCATTTCTCTCTTGTCAAACCATTTTATGAATTTTTAAGGGATGCCATTATGCTGCTGAATTTTAGCCGCAATTTTCCATGACAAACCAATTGTGTAGTGAATACCATACCTATTTAATATCAAGGGTGTTACATTTTATGAACATATAAATTTCTATTGAGGACTTAAATGTATTTATTTCACACTCCTTGATCATGGAATAAATTATGATGCTGAATGAATCCATGTTTGATGATCTATATGGAACAATTAATCATGAGAATGAAATGAATGCAACGAGTGTGCCCAGAATTATATAGTGATCCAATGAATTGGGTTATGTTTAGTATCATGATACATCATTTTTGGAAAGGGGTTTACCTAATTCCTTTATGGAAATTTTTCCTTCATGAGGTCTTGGCAGTTTATCCTTGGCATATGTTTATGATGCAGTGTTTTAAGTTATTGCCACATTTCCCATGTGATGATTATCATGCTATATCATGCCCTAATATTCATGTTCCTCTATTCCACATTTATTTTTCTTATCTAGAATATATTTTTTATCTTCATGTTATTCCATGTTTATTCCCTTACTAGGATTTATGGATCACTCCTTATGTATTTCCCCTGGTTATCTAATGCAGTTTTAAGCTCATGCATTTTAACGAGGTTTTAAATAAAGATATTGTAATTAATGTTTAGAGTTATAATTCAATGTACGTAATTCGCAGAGACAATAGGATTATTGATATTTCTGGTTATATTAAAGAGGTTTTTAATAAAGATATTTTATTTCATGTTTATAGTTATAATACAATGTACCTAATTCTCAAAGAAACTAGGCTTATTGATCTTTCAGGTTATATTAAGTGTAATTTTATGTAATTAAATGATGTATTACTGTTTAATAAAGATAAGGGTTTTTATAGTAGTTATCAAAGATAAAGTTTAGTAATTTTTGGGATTAGTATTAGAAAACTCTAGAAAATTCCTTATGGATAAGACCAAGTATAAGAAAACATCCATAAATTTTGCGTAGTATACATTAATTGGATTATTAAGAAAATACATCCTTGTCTAGATTATACAAGTTGAAATGGTTCTAGGACATATGTACCTTAGAGTAACAACTCTGACAAGGTATTCTGGTCCTGACTCAACGTCACCTGGTACATGACAACATGCCTTATTGTACACATGGTTTGACACTCTCAGGTGATATGATTTGGAAATTCATATGCTCACTATGAATCATTATTAACATAGTTTAAAAAATTACCATGAAAGTATAAGTTAGGAAATAGATCATGGATAACAAAGACTGAAGCCTAGAAATACATCAGTTAAGGAAATACATGTAAATTATTAGTTATACCTTTAATGTCATGAAATTCCCATTTATGTGTTTAATAGTTAAATATACTCATCCTTAATTTTTATTTTATCTATAAAATGGTCAAAAAATGGAGGAATCAGGTAAAAAATCAATGTGAAGAGAAATTTTATGACTACTCCAATGAGATGCCTAACCCAAGGGGAGTAGGAATCACACACTTCATCATAATAATCTCTTAACTAAATAAGGTTTTGAATAGAAACCTGGATGAGTTGGATCATCCAAACCCCTCTAAGAGAGAACAAGATGTAATCTAGATATTCACGTGTCAAAGGACTCCTACATTCAATGGGTTATTAGATCCCTTAATCGTGTAATAGTGGATAAAATATATTAAAATGATTTTCTCTATACTTTAATGATTTTAACAAGAGAAGATTATATTGGCTATTTATCATATAGAAGGTGAATCTGATCAGTGGTGGACATTTGTAAATAATATGAGGCATGAGGAAGAGATTAAAGAAATGGTGTGGAAGGATTTTTGGGAAATGTTTTTTGATAAATATTTTCCTCAAACTGTCTATCTTATAATAGAAGGAATTTTCTTGCACTCAAGAAAAAATTTGATGAATATATTGGGGAATATAAAGAAAACTTCACAGAGATTGCACAATACACCTTTGTCTTTGTCATTACCTCTGAGTGCAAGGCTGTATTCTTCTTCAGTGGGTTAAAAACTAGCTTACATAAAGACCTATTGACCTGTGACTTTGATACCTATGATGATATTGTTCGATGTTCCGTCATAGTCGAAATGGATATCGGAGAATGTTAGTGGTATCATGGGGATAAGAAGAGGAAATTGGAGATCAATAATGGTGGTTCGATAGAGAGATATAACAGTTCCAAGAAATTTCAACATCCCACTTTCCAAAGGTGTGGAAATAAGACCCATGGTAATATATTGAAGGGGACGAGGAAATGCTTTAGGTGTGGGAAGGAAGATAACTTATCTAGTGATTTCCAGTAGGAGAAACCTGCTACTGCGAAGGAGGAAATGAATGTTGTGGTCAACCCTCAAAATATTATTTATTTCTTCAACTAAAAGAAACTATGGAACCTTCCAAACCAATGCACTAAGCCAAGGGTTTTTGGAGAAAACCAACAACCTCCAAAGAAGTAAGGGAGATATTTTTCCATCACTACCACTGAAGTGAATCCTAACAATGAAGTGGTGAAAGGTACACTAATTATTCATTCAAGAATAGTGAACATAATTTTTAATTATGGTTTTATTCATTCCATAATATCATAACTATTTATTAGAACTACCCAAAAACCACTACAAAGCTTGGAAGTAGAGAAGTCGGTGAAAATGGAAAATGGGTAAATTATTACATCCTATGTATATAACTCCTCCCATGTTGATGTATGTGGGATGAACTTACCAATGAACCTTGTAATAGTCCATTTTGTGTAATTTGATGCAGTTATAGACATGGATTGGCTTTCCCTATATAGATCCACCATTAATTGTCATAAGAAGGAAATCACTATCCATATTGCGAATCAACCTCTGATTCCATACAAGTGAAAGGAGGAGGATGAATCTTCTTTAGCACCATCATCTCAAGAATGAATATTATTTACCTATGAGAAATCATATCTAGAAAAAATTATCGAGTCTATGGAAAGAATCACACTTGAAGACATGCCCTTTGTGAGAGAATACACTGATGTGTTTCCCAAGGAATTTACAGGTCTTTCTCCAATCCGAGATGTTGAATTTTTAATAAATATTATACATGGGGAATTACCATTATCCAAGAATCCATATAGAATGGATGTTTTAAAACTTGAGTAGTTGAAGAAACACTATTGAAGAATCTGGATAAATGTTTAATACACCCAAGTGCTTCACCATAGGGTGCACCAGTTCTCTTCTCCAAGAAGAAGGATGGGTAAATGCACATTTGAAATGATTATCATGAGATCAACATGATCACGATAAATAAAAAGTATTATATTCCCTGTATTGATGATTTTTTTGGTCTGATACATGGAGTAAAATAATTCTCTACAATGGATATATGGTCATGATATTACAAAGTTAGGGTGAAGAAGGAGGATATCCCCAAGACTTCTTTTCGTAAAAGGTACGAGAACTAGGAGTTAATATTGATGCCTTTTAGACTCATTAATGCTCCAACAATATTCACGGGGTTGATTAGTAGAGTATTTAGGGATTAACTTGACAAATTTATGGTAGTATTTATAGATTATATTCTAATATACTTCAAAAGAAATGAGAAATATGAGGAGCATTTGAACACTATTCTAAAGACAATTTGAAAGGAGAATCTTTATGAAAAGTACAAAAATTGTGATTTATGGTTGAAATAAGTATCATTATAATGGAATATCATCATAAGAAATGAGATATCTATGGATACTTCAAATAATGTAACAATTGAAGGATGGATGAGGCCAACATCTATGAAAGATATCTGTAGTTTCCTTGGGTTATAAGGGTATTATCGCCAATTTGTGAGAAATTTCTCTTGATTATCAAACCCTATTACCAAGATAAATCAGAGGGGTTTAAAGTTTTCTTGTAATGATGAGTGTGAAGAGATATTCAAGTTGTTTAAAGAAGAACTATCACTACATCTATGATCACAATACCCACAATTGGAGATATTTTCATGGCATTCAGCGATGCTTTGAAGAAGGGATTAGGCAGTGTGTTGATGAAAAATGAGAAAGTCATTGCCTATGATTTAAGGAAGTTGAAATTTCATGAATAGAACTATACAACACATGATTTTTATTTTTATATAGTGATTTTCACTTTAATAATTTTGGCATAATTATCTCTTTGGTGATAAGTGTGAAATATATACAGATCACAAAAGTCTTAAGTATATATGCACATAGAAAGAGCTGAATATGTGCCAATGAAGATGGTTAGATCTGATCAAAGACTATGACTTCTCAACACACTACCATATTGGGAAAGTGAATAAAGTGGTAGATTCT
The DNA here is from genome assembly GCA_963277665.1 of Viscum album. Lineage (NCBI taxonomy): Eukaryota > Viridiplantae > Streptophyta > Magnoliopsida > Santalales > Viscaceae > Viscum > Viscum album. Next base: position 828,274,944 of record OY728159.1, on the reverse strand, counting down.
ATAAGAAAAAAGGTTCTGGAAATTCTATAATTGACGAGAATTAAGAGGGATTCGATCTTCTTATATTTGGAATGGATAGACATGTGGATCATAAAGGAAGAAAAATCATCAATCCTTTCACAAATGATTTCTCAACCATCTATTGTGGAGATATTAAAGGATACTAAAAGAGTTGATTTAGTAATTATTAAGAAATTTTAAGATATTAGGAAATTCAAATCCTTGAATCTCAATGTTAATGATGAAGGTGTTGTGAGATTTGGGTCAAGACTATGTGTACCATCAAATCCAGAGATAAAGAAGGAGCTTTTGGATGATGCACATAGCTCAAAGGCTACACACTTTATTTAGACACTAGAGGAATTATCACTAGATCTAATTGCACAGATATACATCAGGGAAGTGGTCAGGCTGCATAGAGTACCACTATTGATTATATTCTATTGAGATCCAAGATCCACCTCAAATTTTTGTAAGAAATTCCAAAACATTATAAATAATGATTTGAACTTAACCATGAACTATCACACTCAAAATGTTGGCCAATATGAGTGTACTATCCAGACACTTGAGGATATGTTGAGAGAAAACTCATTGGACTTAAAAGGAGGATGAGATCAAAATATTCTTCTGGTTGAGTTCTCTTACAACAATTATTTCAACTCGACCATACAAATGGCTCACTATGAATCCCTTTATGGTAATAGGTATAAAAAAACTTCATTATAGGGTTAGTTTAGAGAATTAAAACAACTAGGTCTAGAAATGGTTGTGGAAATGGTGGAAAAAGTTAAGAATATTCAGCATCACATTAAGGTTACTTAGAGTCAACAACAGATATTTGAAAACAACCATCGATGGGACCTAAAATTTGATGTTAGAGACATGTTATTCATCCACATATCTACATGGAAGAGTGTGATGAGATTTGGTATGAAGGAAAAGATTATTCCAAGATATAATGACCCCTTTGTGATCCTTGACCGCATCACAGCGGTGCCCTGCCAACTTGAACTCCCACCTAACCTATCTCGAGTTCATGATATATTCCGTGTATCAATCTTGAGGAAGTAAATACCTTACCCCTCACATGTACTGAATATATAGGTGGTACCATTATAGAATGATCTTTCCTATGAGGAGTAGGCATAAAAGATATTATATCATAAAGAAAAAGTTTTATGATATAAGACAATGAACCTTTTCAAAGTGCTATGAAGAAATCACAAGTTTGAAGAAGAAATGTGGGAACTGGAGGAAGTAATGAGAAAAAATAACTTTCATATATTTTAAGGGGGTGAAATGAAAATTTAATGGGCCAAATTTCTCAAGGGGGGATATTGTAACAACCCAAAATGTTATAAATAAAATTTCCTTATGACTTAATGTTTTATTTTGTAATATGGTTATAGAAAACACATGAACTTATTTTGGTTTATTATATCCAATTGGATTCAAAAGACAATTAAGAATATTTACTATTTATAATCAAGCTGATAAACAATGATCACATGATTAGTATAAATATAGTGTTTTAACAAATCCAATTGACATAGACAAAGTAAGTGATGGTCTCATCCAGTAAAATTATACCATATGGATCCCATTTATCAATGATTATGAGGGAGATACCATTTCTAGGGTTTTTTACTATACCAATACGAACTGATATCAAATAACATAAGTACGAGAGAAACCATTTATGAGATATGTTTAATCTCATTTAGATCAGAACCAAAACCAGGTTCGCCGAACGACCCCATGAAAGTCTATCCATCACGCACATTACTCTGAGGGCGTATTAAGGTGTAATAAAGGGATATGTATGAATACCTTAATAATATGAATCATTATATTGTATATAATAATTAATTTACTATCATTTTTATTGTTACTTTATAAATGATTTTGATTTGATTCAATTAATCACACATTGTATTTTTCGGTAATACTAAAATTAAATTAAGGGATTTATTTTGAAAAATTAATGGATTTTTTAAATAAATGGTATTTAAAAAAAATATTATTATGAAATATTTTTTATTAATTATAAATAGAAATATAATTTTTATGGCATGAAATGTACTTTTATAGGATTCAAAAACTGTTATTGTCAAAAAACCCATTATTTTTCAAAATATGTCAAATATTATTTCAAAAGTGAAAATTATTATATTTAGAAAATTATTCAGATAAAATAAATATTAATTTTGGAATAAGGGCATAAAATTTATCCAATGGTTAATTTTTCATAATTTTCTAAGATCATCGAATTTTCGAGTAAAAATTAAATACCATATAAATATACAGTGTGTTTTATGACATCTTAATGAAAAAAAATGATGTAATAAATAATTTAACGGTTATCCTCATCCAAATATATATTATATCCTTAAAATAATGTGATTTTAATTTAATTTTATTAATTTTATAATGCCTTTATGAATCATCCAAAATATATAATATATTTTATGATTTTAAATTCATTTCTTTAAATAAGTGACTCACCTCCACATACGAAAGGGTAATATTTTATTATTTTTGGAATATTTCTTAATAAAATAATTAAACCCCCCCACAAATTTGAAAAAAAAACATGGTCAAAAACCATGATAAGGTTTGTGGTTTTCAATATTTTTTTATATAGAGTTTAAAACCTAAGTTTGTGAAATATTAAAGAATTCCCATCTCATTTCCTATATATGCCCACCCAAGATCCCACTTATCTTCACTCTAAAACCTTTGATCATGTCATTAATCTTACATCCCCTCTATAGAATCCTTCATAGGAACCATGCTCTCAATAATCCCCTTTTCAATCTTTTGGAGTCACACACTCAAGTAATGGTTCTTTCCTTTCTCATCTTTATCCAAGTTTCTTTATCTTGTTATGCCATTTTATTTTTAATTAATAATGATGGGGTATGTTTTTTAACCTCCATATATTTCAATTATCATGTCTAAATTATTATATACACCTTTCTCTCTCATTAATCCCTCCCATGTACACCTGTTACCATGCTGAAATTTCATAAGTACCATTTTCATTTCTTTTTTTCAAGATTATTTATTATCATATGCATTACTTTTATAATTCTATATTTGTGTAAATATAATTACATGTAACTATTAATGTAAAATTAATTTACAAATTCTGAGAGACCCATTTATCTATCATCAACCCATTTTATGATTTTTTATGTGATGCCTTTATGCTACCGAATTTTCAACGCAATATTTCCAGGCCAAACCAATTATGAAGTAAATACCAAGAACACTTCCTATAAAGGGTGTTCCATTTTATGTAGATATAAATTTTTATTTGGGTATAAAATTTATTTATTCTATAGTCCTTTATTATGGAATAAATAATTATGATGAATGAATCCATGTTTTATGATCTATGTGGTGCACTTAAGCTTGAGAATGAAATGAAAATCAATGGTCCGACCAAAATTATATAATTCTCCAGTGAAATAGGTAATTTTTAGTATAAATATATTTCATTTTAGGAAATAGGTATAACTAATTACTTTATGGGAACTTTTCCACCATGAAGTCTTGGCAGTTTAGCATTGACCTATGTTTATTATGTAGGGTTTTAAGTTATTTCCACATTTCCCATGTTATGATTATCTTATTATATCATGAATTATTATTCATGTTCCTATATACCTCATTTATTTTCCTTGTATAACATGTATTATTATAAATATGTTATTCCATGTTTATTCCTTTACCAGGATTTATGGATCACCCTTTTCTTTTGTATTTCTCCAGGTTATCCAATGCCGTTTTAAGATCAAGCAAGTTAAAGAGGTTTTCAATAAAGATGTTGTAATAATTTTTAATGTTGTAATGCAATGTACCTAATTCCCAAATAAAATTTAATTATAAATATTTTTTGGTTTTATTAAGTATAATTTTATGTAATTAAATAATGTATTAATGTTTAATAAAGATAAGGGTTGTTATACTCGGGATCTAGGAGGTATTAAGAAACCAAATTCATTATGTAGGGAACCATTGGTTATTATATAAATCTCCTGAACATAAAATCCCATGAAAGTATTCATAATAATATATAAATAATAATACAATGATGTAATAGAGGGACTACCAAACTCAATACCATAGTTAACATTCTTAGTCTGTAGTCTCTAAACTATTCCCAATAACAAAAAATCATTTCCAAGACTCTAAACCCTATAACATAAAACCAACCATAAACAATTAACTATAAAAAATATAATTAAATATATAATTTAACCCAATGAGCTATACTTTTCAAAACATGTCGAGTGACCTCACATGGATGAGACCATGAGAAACAAAACACAAAAAACCCATGGAATGAATCTAACAATCTTATGAAAAAAATAAACATCATCATACATTCAGTCATCCTATAATTTCAACTAATTAAACATAATCTCATAATAAATTCAACAAATGACATATCTCAAATTAAATGATGAATAATTTCACATATTTTATAGCAACCACCATCCACAATATTCAAAATCGAATTGGTTAGGGATGATTCCATAATTATCTATTATAATCATCATTAAAACATTAACCTAGAATCACCAAAAAAAGTGTAATAAAAGGGGAAAAAGAGGGAACGAACCCACCTTATTTTCCAAGAATATATAACTTAAATACAGATAGATCAAGTGAAGAAAGTGGGGTGTATAGGAAGTAAAAGAGAAACTAACCTTACTAGTTTGGTTGTTGAGATAAAAAAACCCCTGATGGGGAATTAAATAAGGTGTCTTGAAATGGAACCACTACCATTTTTATAAAAAATAGATATTGGATGGCCATTTCAAGGTGACCATGAGGGTCACAATTCAATTTCTAACTCTTGGGGACACATTGTGGTATGATCATATAGTACATGGTGAAACACCGATCATTATGGAAAAAATATTAAAACATAATGAGGTTCTTCATGAAACAACCGTCAAAGGTTTTGGAATGACACCATCCCCCTCCCTCAAGTTTCCCTCCTGGCATAGCACCCCTGATATAACATTATTTTCCATGAATCCATAACTTAATCATACACAACATCTTACCCACGTCAGTATGACATGATCTTCCACTTACCCAAAAAAACCATCACCCAAAATCTTAGGAATATAACATGGACTAACCCTAAATACACAATGATAAATCCCATCAGAAAATATGAAAACATGGTTGTTCCTACATGATCGATATAAAAAAACTGGGTGAGAGTGAATCAATGTATCATAATTTTCATAAATTTAATCTCTTTCACATTTTATCTTTTACCCATTAGGGTGAATTGATATCACTATTATAATACACACTCAAACAATTAGCATATAATAAAAAAACTAATGAAAAGAATAGGTTTCATGGATTTTATGAGGTTTCTTCGCAATAGGTATGCTAGTCCATAATATATGACTTATGTTATATCCAAACCATAATGATATATTGTAATCAAAATCAACCTATAGGAAAGGAGATAGCCTTGAAACCTTTTATCTATCACCAACTAGATTACATTTTCAGCACCAACCATTATTACCATGAATCAACTTCTCTCTCCTTATATATTGACAAAAACTTGTCCTAATCATCAAAATAAAATATTTAGATGGACCCCCTTGAAGTATGATCAATAAACTATGTTTATACCTCAATAGGACTACCCAATTTGATATCATTCCTTAATACTACAGTAATAAAGTATTTACCTATTATTTAGAAGTCACATAATATTTCCCACTTATTCATTATTTCCTATCCATTATTCAAAGGGTTTCCTCTCTTCTTCTTAAACACATTAATAACTATTTTTTATCTAAAATTTTCTTTAATAACATAAATAGATAGAATATATATATTAATAGTGTTGATATCTCTGCCTTCTTCCTCAATATTATTCTTTCAGCCTTATAATATAATGCATGATTTCCAGATCAATATTTTTCTTCTTATTATTCTATATCCTAAAAGGATAGTGTACTATAGATAATAATATGAATATTAGTCTCTCTAAATATAATAAGATTCAACCCTTAAAATATCCAATACAAACAAGTTGGATTATATCTTTTTTTCATTGACTCTAAGAATTTTCAATTATAGAAAGTTAGTATCTCCTTCACACTATTTCATAAAATCCTATAATATATATAAATTACATATAAACAACTAATTTTAATATAAATTCAATAATTCAAATATCTAAATATGGAAACATATAATATTTTAGCAGTGTGATAATTATATTTCCATTTAATCATAACCTAGAATCATCCTCATTTGAACTAGTTAGAGAAATACCATGAGTTCATATAAACATGTAATTAATGTTCTTATAATTAATTCTATAATATTTTATTCATGTTATTTTCTTAATTAAATCCATAATATTCTTCATGAATTTATTCATTCAATTTTCTAGAAATATCATATTTATTTTCTATAAAAATTCCACAAAAACAAAAATCCATTATTCTTCTTATGCTTATTCACATGCATGAATCAATTAGTGTATAAACCCAAAATCATGATCCGATATTCATATTAAACTCTTAGAAACAAAAAAGGCCGAAATCATGACTAAAAAAATCATGATATTTCAATATCTAAGTAACAACTTATCATTGACTGATTTAAGACCTTATAATTAACATAGAAATGTCATTTTATTCTTACATCGATGTATGAAACTTCATAATACTCATTCTCAATAATCGATTAATATTCTATGGATTCCATGTTAATTGTATACAACCGCCATTTACTTAATTTATCTTTATATCTAACATGTTACTCTTATATAGATTCAAGATTACTAATATATAACTTCAAAATAATCTTCTATAGCCTTTATAAAACTAATGTTTCTCTCATGTTGTGCCTGTTTATTCATCCAATGTTCCTATTTAATAAGAGATAAAATAGATCACCATTGATTTAATCTGAAAAGGTACCGATGTTGTATATTTATTCTTACATATAAAATGTATTTTCTTATCTATCCATGTTTTTATCGGGTTTCTCTTATTTATCATTAAAATTTATAGATTTAATCCTATATATAGACTTAGTTAATCCTACGTAGTCAGTATTACTTAAATTCATAAAAATTTTCTTCCATAATTCAACTCAAGCCTTCTTACCTCAATTCCAAAGATCTTAAACAAAATAAAATTTATCTCAAAACACATAAAATAAATTTATAAAATTTTTAAACTACCTTTAAACATTTATTCAAAATTTTGAAGTCATTTGAAACCTATATAAACCGCACTATTTTCTATATAAACATCAGACTTAATCAAAATTCTTTTCAAGCTTCTTCAATTTATATAAAATCATTTAAAATAGTCAGTAAATTATTTTTATTAATTAAATTTTATGGATAAAAAGGTATTTCAAGAATTATTCATCTACCTTAAATACCTCAACTATTGTATACAATTCATTCAAATCTTTAGTAATAGTTCTTTCATTACACTCTAATAAATTTAATACCTTCTTTATCTCTAAATAAATTAATTCAACAAAGAATAATCTAAATATTAATATTATATAGATAGTAAGTTTTATTCATAATAAACACCAGGATGATTTCTCATAACTCCATAACTCATTAAGCCATTCCTCAACCAGATTCATTTTTTATCATAGAGTTATATGATTCAATAATATCAATATTCCATTGGAATTTTCATAAAATTATTAAAAAATTTCTATATGTGAATGGATATCCAATAATGATATAATAGTAGGATATCACTATTTGTATCATTTTCTATATGAATAACTATAACAACTCTGTTGTCCCACTTATTTATAATCCTATTTTTGTATGATAATCAAACTTTATGGAAACTCCAAAAATATAATATTCATGGTGTTATTCAATTTTAATTAATCAAAAGAAGGTGACATATTTTCTTGAATACTTTACTCTTCTCTAATCTTCTCTTCTCATGAAATATTGATATCAATGTTTATTGAAAATAAATACAATAGTTAACTAATGGGTTTAACTATATTCCCTTTTATATTTGTTATTAATATCCATATATAAAATTCATATCAATATGTTTTCAAAATTTTTATTCTATCCCCCTTATTGGTAATAAATAAAAAGTTGATATTAAGTTGATAGAAATTATATAATCATATTTATTTCTACTTGTGTAATTATTGGTAATAAGAAGAAAAGAGTGGATAATAAACTTACAAACACTTATAAATCATATCCATGTATTTCTGAAAAGTTTCTCTCTTTTCTATTAATTTATAAAAATAATTAAACCCATTTAAATTAAATATTAATTATATTAATACTAAAATGAGATAATTTAATAGAAATACCTATTTGATGAAATTTTCTAAGAAATTTATAGAGTTATATATTCACATGAAATAATAAATTTTGTAAGATATATCAACTATTATCCCCCTAAATGGATCTACTTTAACTCCCATTAATTATGGTTGATCTATTTATCAAGTAAAATTGAAGATTCAAATTTATAAGATCACATACAAGTTTGATAATTTTTTGATTTGTAAAAATTTCACAACTTTCTCACCATTCCACTTCTCACTTTTCATGAATCACTTTTAATTCCCTAAATAATGAAAAACCAAAACAATATATATGAGAAAATGAGGCTATCCAAAAACCATTAGATAGAGTGTCATGGTTTACATTTGATTTCTAACTAATTAACTCCAATCATTCTAACTCTAATATTTAGATAACTATAAATGTTTTTTATTGGATTCTGAATAATTAGTCTTATCAGGATTGATGATTTTCTTAATTTTATCAATATGATTTTTTCGAATTCCATTTGATATTTTATCCATTAAATCACATGATCTTTTTGGGACAAGATTCATTTTATTCAACATCTCCTCTTATTATGGAAATATAATTAGTAAATATTTTAAAACATGTCTTTCATACTTTCAAATTTTATAAACCTTCTTAATAATTATTAGGTAATAATTTTTTGACATAATCTCATAAAATTTAATTTCTATTTTAAATTTATTTTTACAAATAGTCAATAATTATTTAGGACAATTTTAATCTTTATTGGATCATCCATTAATTTTATTATGAATCTATATGTAATTTTTTTAGAAACTTTTTATATGATTAATTGTTTTATAGATCTATTCAAATAAATAAATCCTATTTTTCTTTTATAAATTAAGTATTTTTATTGTTTCTTTAGATTTTATCCATCAATAATGACTTAGAAAATTTTCAGTGGCTTATATTGTGACTTATTCTCCAGAAATAGAAGTAGCTCCTACATGAAATTAATGTAGAATCTTTATTATTCTTCTTGGTTGTGCCATGTTCAACATAATTTTTTACATGTAACTAAAGGTTGAATCAAATTTTTTAATCCCTTGATTTTTTTATTTTATTGTTCTTATTTTTCAAAAGAAAATTTTTAAATGCTTGATTTATTATAACCTGCATATATTTTCATAAGTACCACTTAGATAACTTATATCATGGAGATTATAAAATATTCTTTATCTATTACAGATAAATAAATTTTTAACCTTATTATATGTACTCTTTATTAACTCTATCCTACTCCCCCATATTATATATCTTTTTTTATTCCATGGATTTAAAAACTATTCCAATGAAAAATCCTTGTTTCTGAAACCTCCACATAATTAAATATTGACTATATTTAAACACAATCAAGATAGATTTGTAACAATTTTATTTTCTTATAATTTTAAGCACTATTTGAGTTTATTTTGAAGATATAATTTTCTTAATAACTTCTATACCCACAATTGGTGTGAATATGAGGATTTCATTACTTTTCACAACCATTTTCTTCATATTTATTATTATAACCTTAACATTTCAAGAAAAATATATTCAAAATAGTTTTTTAAAAAAATGGGAAATATTTCATTAATTGTATAGTGTGTTTATCATTAGAGGATTTAAAGGCCCTCATTATATATGACATAGGTCTTTTAAAATAAATATCTATAATAGAATAATTTATAGTAGAAACTCTTTTTGTAGCTTCTTGTGAGGACTCAAATAGAAAAACGTCTAGATATTTTTGTTTCACTTTAAGCACAAAAAACACTAAATTAAGTTTGTTTTTCATATTTTTAATTTACTTAATTGATTATTTATATTATTTTATTATTATATGAATATGATTTTCAAGTTATTGATTTATCTTGATATTATTTTAAGATTAATTATCATTATCTTTAATCTTGTTTTCTTTGATTTTATGTTGGAAGTTTTTGAAATAAATGACATACATTTACTATTAATAAAATGCATGGAAAAAATTCTCCTATTTTCTATATATTTCTAAAAGCTCCATATTCCTATCACTAATGTAATCAATATTTACAGTGACTTTTTCACACCTCATCAATTTTTTATTTTAGAACGTTTTGATTCATCTCTAATTGTTCCTCAATATGGATGGCTTCCTCATTTATTACTTTAAGGGAGAAAAAAATAAAGGTGTCAAATTCTTTAAGATAATTATGTAGGTTTATTTTGAAAATAATACATGAATAATAATATTACTTATATCATAATTCAATTGAAATATGATCTTTCCCACTTGTACTTGATTCAGAAAAAGAATATACTTGAAAAGAATCATTAGTTACCTCTTCATCATGTAGATACTATGAAATTTATAAGGTAGAATTGTTGTTAATCATGTAAATAGTGGATTTTTCTACCAAATATTCTACATTCATGATAGGTAAAATTTCTATTTTATTATATTATATAGAAGTTTATATTCATTCCTCTACACAGAAGATTAATTCCTTATTAATATTTATCATTTAATTATTATTTACATTATTCAATGTCTTGAATAGGATAAAATTTGGATCAAATTTAGATACATCTTCTTCAAGTGGTCATGTAATTATTATTTTATTAAGTGGAATTGAAAAAATAAAAATATTTAAATGTTTAGAATCCAATAATAGTCTGAACCTATAGATATGATATAGTTTTTTGTTCCCATGTGATCCATTAATCTAAACAGAGGGGGGGGGGGATTATGTATCATAATTTTTTTTCCAATTTAAACTATATATTTTTACCTTTGTTCCTATATTGATGAATCTACCTCACTTGAATCTCACACACTCAAACTTCATGTATGAAATTCAGATAGTTAAAGTAATGAACATGGAAGAAAATGTTTTTTTGAGATTCAATCACAATATGTGAGATATTCCTTTGTGTATAGTAGTTGTTTCTCAAACACACACACACACCTAAAAGGCTGATATATTATTAAAAAAAATAAACTAAGGAGAAGTTGATGGAAGTAAACCCTTTTATTTAAGACTAACTAGATTAAAAACACAACACCAATAAGAATTATCAAGAAAATACTTGATTTCTTCTTCATTACTGGGCCAATTAGTAATTTTATTCAAACCACAAAAATTATTTGGATCTTATATAAATTATGATAAAAAAGGAATTTTTAATTCTCCAATAGATTAATAATTTTAATCTCATTCATCAATAGCGCTGTAATCATGTAGCTATCTTTTACAAAAAATATAATTTGGCTATCTCACATTTTTTTATTAAAATCATTAATAGGATTTTTTTTCAAAAACAAATCAATTACTTTTGACCATCTCAAAATTTCTTTGAGAGAATAAATAAATGAAATATATAATTGAAGCAGTGGTGGTCTCCAAATATTTTTTAGGCCTTCTAATATAAATAATAAATCATGGATCACTATTTTTATTCATATTCTTCTCTCCCCTCAAAGACCATCTTAATATGAAATGTAATATTAACATTAGTCTCTATCTATCTTTGATAATAATTAACCCATATAATATTCAATAAGAGTAGGTTTACTTATATTCTACTTTTCTTCAACACTGTGATTTTTTTAGTAGTAATTGGTTAATATATCTATATAATTATTTATTTAAATTTTATTATTTTATAAATAACTCACCCACAAATTTTTTGAATACTAATTTTATAATTCATATATTTTATTAAATAATTCTCTAAGATTTTATTAGTGTGATATTTATATTTATTTTTTTATAAATCTAAAAATTATTCACATAAACTAGTCGATGAAATCCCAAGAGTTACTCTAATCTTGGGCTTCAAAATATTTTAATTAATTCTCCATGGTTTTCATATCATTATTTTCTTAATTAATTATGAATTATTATTTATAAATTACCTTAATTAATTTTTCATAAATCATTGATTTATTTTACAAAAAAATACACAAAAATTACAAGACTTTATTGAATGTGTGCATATATTCATGAAATAATCCATTACAGTGTGAACCCTTAATCATGATGAAATAATATTTTTTAAATTAATTGGAATAAAAAGGTCTAAATCTTGGATTTAAAATAGAATAATGATATTTAAATATTTGAATAATAGATTAGAAAGTTATTATTTAATAATTTAGTATTCACCAAGATAATTTATTTTATTCATGTACATCTATAATAAACTTAATGTTACTCATATAAAACAAAAAATTAATCTTCCTGGGATTCTAGTTTAATCATATGAAACATAAAATTTACACATACATATATTTATAGATATTAATTTATTTATACACAGAGTCTAGATTACTCATACATGACTTAAGAATAAACTTTAGTATCCTTCATAAATATATGTGTGTTTATTATTCTATAGTTACAATTTAACTTAACACCCTAATAATTTATTATCAATTTACATTTAAATAAATATTATTTTTGAATAACTTATTTCACAAGGAACATTGAACTAAAAATAACCATTATATATTTTATTATAATATAATAAGAAAATTAATACATTTTAATAATACAATATTAAACATCATAAGTAAAATTAAAATTTGAATAAATCCAAAATAAAAAAATTCCACAAAAATAAGATCTTTATTATGGGGCTTCTTTAGGAAGAACATCCCCTTTATTAAAACTCTGGAAGTAAGGTAGAGAATTCAAAATATAAAAGGAAAGTTAAAAGGTATGAAAATTGGATGAATTATTTTTTGTTATATATAAGAATGATATCTTACTATTATATGTGGTCGTTCAATATATATAACCATTGGGATCATATTACCCTTACAATAGGACCATTGAATTGGTAGGTATAAACACAAGTAATAATATTATGAAATATATATAGAAAAAGGAATTAAATGGTCTTACGTGGTAGAAGTATTCCTTATGAATCTCATTTTTCTAGTTTGTAATAGAGGTAGAATCATTAGGGTTTTACTTAGACCAATACCAATCCAAACTTCAATAAGTGAAACTTGAGAGAGATCATTCACAAGAGAAGTTAACCCTTGTTGAAATCACTACATGATCTATGTTAGCTGAATCTACACCCATGAAAATCACTATTTCTTATTTTACCCTTAGATCATATGCATAGGGTTTTAGGGGATTTATAAAAATATGTGAGAATTATATAATATTATAATTTCTAAAAAATTGTAATATTATATTAATTATGTGTATTTTTTAGATTTTTAATTTCCATAATAATCTTTTAAATAATAATAAATGTTTATTTATCATTAATATAATGATAAAATTTAATTCATATTAAATAAATAATCAATATTAAATAATTATGAATAAAATCATTTAGTGAGAAAAATACTTTTTCTATATATCGTGTAGACTAAAAAGAATTAATCTCTATTTAATAAACCATAATACATTAATAATTTATTAAAACAATTATAACAATATTTTCACTTGGAATGGAATGATAATAAATTCATTTTATGTTGAAAATATTTATTTTTCAAGAAATAGTTTTTATGATTTATGCATACTTATACTAAAATTAATTTTTATCAACTCTTGAAATTGATTCTAATAAAATGATCTTAATATTTTAAGTAATCATATAATTTTTTTAATATGATCATTTTAATTTTTAACATAAATATAAGTTACCAAATTAAATATTATTTACAATGGTAAAACTATTATTTTTTAAAGAATTGTATTTTTATAAGTATTATGTAATTTTTTAATTAATAAATTAAATTGATCAATTTTAAATTATGAATGTAATATAATACTTCAATTCATAAATAAATATATTAATATTAATTTAATTTTTATTTTTTAGGAAATGATAATGAAAATAGTTAATGTATAAAAAGACATTTGTTTACAATTTTTTTCCATATCATTAGTTTTATTTTAAAATTTAATTTTATGATATTTATATAATCAATTAGATTAAATTTAAAACAAATTTGGATTCATAATTAAAATATTTGTTAATAGGGGTAATCTTATCATTTTAGAAAAAAAATAATTACCATGGTTAATATTTATTCATGGTTAATAATAATAAAAGGGGTTAAATTCAAGTAGTTTGATGTTTTTATAATTAATATTCCATAAAACCATTCTAGTTGAAATTTTTTATGTTTTTATGTAATACTATCACACCTCACAAACCATTTGTCACTTAACTCATCTAACTCTCATGTGATTTCATCTTTACCCCTTACCTAACATTAGTTTCTTAGGAAAAGTCAATTTATTTTTCGTATAAACGTTTCTCACTTCTACCCACTTCAATCCATACATATCTTTATAAATTCCCATGAAACCCACCCCATTTTATCTCAAATAAATCCTTATTTATTTTTTGAAAATACTTTGTTTCGATAAAGTTTCCCATATCCTCTATTTATAATAAATAGTTTAAGAGAAGATGCAAGACCTCAATGTGAATACTATCCACTCCCTTACCTTTTATTATTTATATTTATCCCCCAATACTATTATAATAATACTAATATGATGAAATTAACACTATTATTACTCTAAAATAGTATTATATCATTGTATTAACCACTATTTATTTCCCTATTATCTATTTGGAAATGAAAATACAACTCATGTTATGTGCAGAATACTGCCTCCATGAACGATGTATTTCATTTTTCATCACTACATTAATATAATGGTTCAAATAATGTATTAAAAAAATAAAAATTATATTTATAGAATGATTAAAAATATGGAAAGATAAATTAGTAATTATATTAAAAACATTAATAATATGTTGTCATTGTAAATTTAAATACCTAAGATGATCATACTAAGAATTTTTTTTGTAACTAATAGATTATTTTATAAAATTATTCATAAAATTCATGTCAATTATGATTTATATATTTCACAACATCTAAATAATACAATTATTATTTTAAAATTATTTTATTATAATAAAATAAGTTTCATTCTCATACATTGGTTATAATAACTTCTTGTTTTGATCAGTTTAACCACCTACATGAACACTAATATATATTATTATCATGTATGGTTATGGAAACATAATTATTTTTATAATAGGATATTAATATATCAATTTTTTAGTTATTCAAGGGTAATATAAATATTTAAATCATTATTATTAAACCATATTTACTTCATGAAAAATTATCTATACTACCTCATCAGTAATTTAACCTTCATGAATCTTAAATGAAACTATCATGGGATGAACTTAGAACCATATAAATATTTATGGAAATTCTATTTTAGTACCTTGAATGATATAGGAACTATTAAATTTAATATGAAATGAGTATCAATATCTTCATTACAAAAATCAAATGAAACAAACAAAATTATTAACATCCGATGAAAAAAATAAACAACAAATAAATAATTTAAATCTAAACAATAATTATAAATTTTTTGTATATAAGGTAATATATATGTTCAGGGTACTTACATATATTATTATTACAATAATATTTATTACAAAAGAGGTTATAGAGAATCCATCTAAGTGAGAATCTAAGTTTAGGGTTTTTGTCAAAATAAATTTGCCTTCATTGAGCACTGATCATTCATCTTGAACATTATTCTTATAATCCGGGAAAATTTTACCTCATAATTTATTTATATTTTAATTCACCTTAATATTCTTTTTATTTACATTTATTTCACTTAAAATCCTTTTCAAATGAATCTAACTTCAAAAACATGATGTTTATAAGGGGTTTCTAATCTAAATTTCCTTTCATTTAGATATATACCTTTTTCACTACCTGTTTTCCATTGATTTGTGTATATACTACCATATGGAATTATTTTATAATAATTTTAAAAAAACTATTTTTTTAAATATCCATTATGGGTTAACTCCTTCAATATATTTTTTATTAAAAGGATTCAAAAAATATAAGTATTTTTAAAAACATAATTTCTGAGTTATAATGTTCCTTATTAAAGTTGATTATTCTAATATTGATTTATTCTATTATAACATTGTATAAAAATTACATTCAACCTTATTTTATATGGATTTAAAATTCTTTATCAAATAATTAATTCATATACATTGGTACGTCAAAGTGTTTGATATTCATATGGGTTTATTTATAATATCATTTTCAAATCAAGATTTTTATCAATGAATTCACATCAATGGAAAAATTATATAAATTTATTTCTAATAACACATCCATTTTCTACTCATAAAGTTATTCTTGGGGTTGTATTTTTTTTCTATCAATTTCATTTCCCTTGGTGAATAATTTACTCGATGTGATTCTTATAAGTTAAAGAAATCCCACCTCTACTTTTCAGTCAAAAATATTTTTCCTATATAACCATATTAATTGGAATATTTTATGGATGTCCTTATATACTCTTAAATAATTTATTAATTTTTTCTATTATTTTTAGTTTATTTAAAAAAGTTTAATGAAATATTTTAACATTTTCTCCATGGTTGACTTTTAACAAAAGTTTTAACAGATTTTTTTTATTGTTTTCCCTATGAATGAATTTCTCCACCATCATGACCATTAATATTTACAAATAATCATTAAAATTTATTTAAAATGGGTTTCCAAATAATATTAATTTTAATGATTTTTAACGGAATGTTTATTTTTTTATAATTTTCTGAACTGATTAGTCCAATAATCCGAAAAAGTGTTTTTTATCTCTATAAACTTCCTTTGCTGTTACATAAGTTACACTAGGTATATTTTATTATGATACCATACAACTACTTTCTATATATGACTTATTAAATTTTATATGAATTTTTTCATGAAACCCATCTGTTTTCTATGGGTTATTTAGCTGATGTTTGAAATAATAATTTTTTCATGTTTTCTTATCACACATATTTATGGTGTTCATTATGTGATGAGTGTATTGATAATTATATATCTCTCTAATTAATTTATTAAGGTTTTATATCTCATGATATAATTATAGGATACATGATTGAGATTACTAACCCACTATGTGATGTGAGGTAGGAACATTATTTTCATATCTGCTATGCAATGGGAGGTTGAAACATGATTCAAGATCTACTATGTAATGGAAGGTTGGATCATTTTTTTAAAGGTTGGGGCCAAAGACACATTTATTATTAAAGCAAAGAAAATACCTCTTTAACTAGGTAGAGGGAGACCCATTAAATAGCCTGAAGGCCCAGTGAGAATTTAGCCCATTACATAGCCCGTAGGCCCATTCTATGAATAGTAATGCTATAGTACCCGCCGCTGATACAGTCCACACAGTACCCACTACTGCTATAGTATCCTGCCACCACTGCTACATACTCATGATATTATGACCCATTTATTTTGTTATACCCAAATACTTATAAATTTATTTATGATCCATTTTTATTTGGGTATTATATCCTAATGTTATGTTCATTAACCTAAATTATATTCTCATAATCACATGGGGTTTTTATGATCACTTATGATCTTTGATATCCATATCTAATATTTAACCTTATTGAGAATCTGTTCTCACCCTTTAGTATGTTTCAATTCTGTAGGATATTAATGAGGTTATTATTTTTGATTTCTCTTAAGGATATATTGTAAAAATAATTTTATGGGATATGTTGAAGACACTGTAGAATAAGATGATTGTGTAAGTAATATATAAATACACTAAACCATCATGTTTTGAGGTATTATTAATTATCTGATTAAATTATTATTCATATAAATAGTGTAATATGTATGTATGTATGTTTGGGTCACCATAGTTGGAATTAGTTTATGTTTTAGTTATTTATGAGGAATAGTTTAACTATATTTGGGTATTAGGATGAGAAAACATTAGCTAAAACCCTAGAGATATGCCGAAGTATTGGAAAAGATAAAAAAAAATTGGTTAGTTTAAGGAATGTATGGTTTCCTAGAAATGATATCCCTTCCTAGATTTAAAAAAGTGTATATTAGAACTATAATTGTTTAAACTTGGGGAAATAATCCCTAAAAAATGTTGTTTGGGTGTTAACTCGATCATCAATTAGTGAAAAACATGTTTTCTACACTGCATACCTAGTTTTACACTCCTCGGGTAAATGGTTTAGTTTATCCACATGTTCCTTATTAATAATCATGAATTATTTAAATGGGATTTCATCATATAATATATAACCTGTTTGGTTAGAAAATCAAATAGGAATATTAACATTGATGACCTATATCTAAACCTATGGGATTATATGTCAGGTTATGCATGTCATTTATTATTACCTTTTTTTAAGTTCATAGTTTTCCTTTTATATATTTATAAATTTTAGTATTCTCATACATAAAAATTCCACTATTTAAATTAATTATTAAATCATGGAGGAACTATGTTAATTATGAGTTCCATGGAAAATATAGCGAGTTTCTTAATGAATAAACAAATGATATATGATCATGAGTGAGAAATATTGTGGTTATTCCTAAACAACTATCTTGAATTATGATTAAATTTTTTAACCTAATTAAATTTCCAAACATAATAATTAATAAAAATTTGTATTTTAATTTAATGTCAAGTGATAAAGACCATATAACAAAGAATATTCAAATTCACACATATTAACAACATGGGAATAAAAACCCCGGAAAATTTCTCAAGGGAATATGATAATGCTTTATTTGGAGTAATAGAGGTTATAAAATAGGCAACTGATGAGGAAATATGAAGATTTTGATTAACATGATGGGGGAAAATAATTTTCTTCCTATCTTACCACTAATAATTCTAAGTTTTAAATTAAAATAGTTTTTGAATTGTAAAAAGTCACACCCTAACCTGAGGGATAATAAGGATAAAATACGTAATCAACTCTATGACTATGTGAACAAGGAATAAACTATGAAATGAATACCATTGAAGTGGATCATGAGAATTAAGGTATATATATATACTTTACTCTATATTTGGGGAAATCTTATTGGATTTTGGTTTAATAATAACTATTAAATATTAGAGGTCTTCTAATAGAATCAAGTCACCAGCCTAAATAATGGATATTTGATTATTGGATCAAACCACTAGTTATATGATTATTATATCCCAAGATTAAGTTTATGTGAATGTGAATTTTGAAAATCTATCCCTCCTTTAAATTAAATTAAAGTTATTTTGGGAATGGATTTACTATCCCCAGATAGACCATATATAGACTATCAAAATATAAAACTCACATTTCATATTCCAAATCAACCTATGTTCATATGTCACTAAAAAAATTACCATGAACTCTTTAGTAAAATTAATTACATCATATGAGTCTTAAAACCCAATCCAGAGTGATGTTTATCTCCAATTATCAGAGAGAAAATAAATACTAGGGATATGCTTATTATGAGGGAAAATATGTGTTTCCCAGTCTGAACCTAGATTATAAGTTTAATATCTAATTAAAAATTGTATGTCGAGTCTTTTCAATCTTATCCATACCAATATATATTTTCATTAGAGATAAGTAATTAAAGTTGAGAGGTTTCAATTTATTTTGTGTGGGGAGAATGTAACACCCCAATATTTTATTACTAATTTCCACATAAATAAATTTTATTTTGAATATATTGTTTCACATGAAACAACATAGTAAAATGAATCATGATATGTTTTATTTCATCTTAATAAAAAAATTAATACATTATGATAATGAAATATGAACCATAATTAAGAAAATTATAAGAGGAATAAACCCACAAGTAAAAAGAATCCCATGTATTTAAAATATGTATCCTCATGGTTTTTTAAAAATATAATCACCCCAATTATAAATATTGACATAAGTTATATAATTAAAAATACAATATTCATGCTAAAATATAGAAAAATAAGATGAATCATTTTAGGTTATATATAAGAATGAAATATGACCATTATATATAGTGGTTCAACTTATATATCTATTGGGATTATATAACCATTATAAATGAATATTTAATTTTTAGGTATAAAAAAATACCTATATTATTGAATCTAAAAAATGGTAATGAAATGAAATCAAGTGGTATAAGTCTTCCTTATGAATCTTATTTTTCTAAACATGGTAGGGTGGTAACATCACTTGGGTTTTCCCAAGACCAAGATTAAGAAGAACACCAATTTGGCTTACCTGAGTGAAATCATTTCTAGGTAATGTACAAAATCATGGAAATTTCAATGATATTCATGTTATATAAATCTATACCATCTATAACAACCATTGTTTATCTTACACTTATATCTGATGTAGATGCTTTGAGGGAATTTTCAAGCAGATGTTATGATGATATATCCTGTAATTATTAATAAATTTTATATTCTCATAATTATGAATATTTTATACATTTTCCATTCTAATAAAATTTAATATTAAAGAATAATAAAGGTTATATTCAAAAAAAATATTGATAAAATTTAATTCTTATTAAACTAATAATCAATCTTAAAGAATTAAGAATAACATCATTTAGTTATAAAAATACATATTCTATATATTGTATATTTTTAAACTAGTTGTTAACGACTGAAAAAATTTGAATATATTAACAATATATATATATATATATAAATAATTTAATTTTTCAAATTAGCATAGAATATGGATAAATTCATTTTATTCTTATGGGATATAAAATTTTTAAAATTGTTTTAATATGTTAAGCACACTTATATTAAAATTAATTTTTACCAAATCTGAAAATCGAGTCTAATAAAATGTTTTTCATAATTTTAATATGAAGATAATTTTTAATAAGTTTTTTTTGATATTTATCCTAAATATAAGTTACTATAATACATATTATTTTTCATGGTAACATGGATTTTTTCAAAGAATTATAATTTTCTTTGAATTATGAATTCTATCTAGATAAATTAAGTTAATAAATTTTAAATGAATAGTATAAAATAATATTTTAATACAAAATAAATATATTAACTCTCCTTTAATTAGTAATTAATAATAAATAAGAACAAAAACATTTAACATAAAAAAGAAATTATTCTATAATTTTTTTCTATGTCTTAAGTTTTAAGTTATAAGTTAATTTTATAATATATAAAAATTTAATTATATTAAATGGAGTCCAAATTTGGATTCATAATTTTGAAATTTGGTATTATGAGTCATCTTATAATTTTATTAAACATATTAATTACAATGTTAAATAATAAATAAAGGTTAATAGAGGATAATAAATTTAAAACTGGGTTAAATAAAGTGGATCAAAATTTTAAAAATTAATTTGATCCAAAAACGTTATATAATACCTTTGGTAGTTTTGTAAGTCATACCCACATTTCTCACCAAATATTTCACACATAAATCACAAAAACCAAGGTGATTCTATCATTACCCCTTACCGAAATTTGTTTCCAAGGAAATGTATATCTTTTTCACCTATAAAAGAAACCACACCCACCCACTTCAAGACACACATATATTTAGAAATTACCATTATAATAATAAAATTTTCACCAAACTAGATCCCTAATCTACTTTTGGTAGATTTAGGGTACTAGAAATTTTCCTATTTCCTCCATTTTAAAGAAGTTTTTCAAAAGAAGATTTATGTCCTCAATGTGTGTATAATCAACTCTCTAACATTTAATTCTCTATATTTCTCATTAAAAACTATCACAACCATAATAATATAATTAAATTATAATAATTATTATAATTAAATTTTATTATGTTAAAAGAATAACCATTATCTATTTCCCTCTTGTCTATTTGGAATTGAGAAGGTTACTCATGTTATGTGCAGACTACCACCTCCATGAATGATGTATTTCATTTTTCATCAGTACCTTAATTGGATATTTATAAGAATGAATATAATAAATAAAACATAATTTTATGAAATTATTAATGTAGTGGAAGGATAAATTAGTCAATATATTAATAATATATATAATAAGATATCATAGTAAATTTAACCGCCTAAAGAGAGAATACTAAGAGGAAAATGGTTTCTTCATTATTACAAATAAATTCGTATAATACCTTCTTCATCTACCTATTATAAATTTATATTTAAATATTTAATAAAATATAAATAGTATCATTATTATTATATTATTTATATATTATAATAAAACCACTTCTATACTCTTCCATTGGTTATATATTGTTCTGGTTTTGATCGGTTTCACCACATATATGGACAAAATTATTAATTTTTAACATATATAGTTATGGAAATTTAATTATTGATATAATATAATATTTAAATTTAAATATTTTTTATTTTGGTTCTATAATGGAAATATTAATAGTTAATTCAATATTAAGACATCACCTTTTTCATTATAAATTGCCAAAATAGTTTCATCATCGATTCCATCTTCATGAAACATAAATAAAAACATCAAGGGATGAAACTATAAATTTATAAATAATTATGGAAATACAATTATAGTACATTGAATAATCCATTAGAGATGAAATTTTATCAAAATTATATGTATCTCTATAGCCGTTACAAAACTCCTACAAAACTAACAAAATTACAATCATCTGATGATGAAAAATAAAATGTAAATAACTAATTTATGTCTAATGAATGATTATAAATTATGTTCATAAAACTTAATAGATATAAATATGATTATTAAAAATTTTATTAATGAATTTATTTTAATTATACAGAATGTTTGAGTCCATTTAACCAAGTAGGAATTCAAGGTAATGGATTTTGTTAACTCAATTTATGTACATTGAGTTAGGATCATTATTATATGAATTTATTCATATAAGTTGGGTATATTATACCACATGATTTAATTATATAATACCTTATATTCTTTCTTGTAATTTTAATTTCTTTTTTTGTAAAAGTGATTTTAATAAATCTTACATAAAAAATATGATATTTTGATGGTTTTTATCTTCTCAATTTCATTTCATTGAGACAAAAGACATTTTAAAAATATGATTTATTTTCTGTGGTGTATATAATTTCATATGCGTGTATTTTATCATATATTTACAAAAAATTAGAGTTTTCTACATATTCATTTCATGCTCTCTCATTTAATGTCTATTTGATTCAAAGGTTACCAAAACCATAAATTTTTTTCAAAAATAAATTTCCTTTTATTGAGTTATAAAGTTTCTTCTTAGAATAAATTCTTATAAGATTGATTTATCTTTTTCTATGATTGTATGAAATTAAATTTCCCCTTGTATGCTATGGATTTATAATTTTTTATCATAAAATCCTTTATAAATGATTATTTCTTCAATGAGTAAGATATCAGTAATGGTTTATTTAATATCTCATATTCAAATCAATATTTTTATAAATTAATTTAAATATTATGAAAATATGTGTGAGATATCTCTCAAAATCCCAATCATTTTCATTCCCTCTAGTTACTCTTGTTTTTTCTATAAAAACATAAAAATTTCATTTTATAATTAATAAAATGTATTATGTCTCATAATATTTTTTTATGTTTTAAAATAGAAGAACATATGTGGAATTTGACATCTCATTATATATCATGAAATAATATTGACTATATTAGTTAAAAAAATTCAGAAATATAAAGTAAAATGAATAATTAAAAGACAAATTAAAACTATATAAGATTGAATTCTCAAAAAAATATTTCTCCTGCTATAAAAAAGTAAGAAAGAAATAGATGAGATAAGAATATGGTAGACATTATCAAGGGAATTATAAAACATTTATAATAGATGAAGTGAATTTTTAGGAATGATAATGGGTAAGTATATATAAGGTATAAAGGGAAAAGTTACTATTAGGATCTGACTGTTGTTCAAAATGACCACTAGGGATTTTGACCATTGGAAATAATATTAAAATTATAATTATTGTACATGAAGGGTAATGATAATAGATATTTGATGTCGAAGGGAGAAAATATATCATGAAATAGTAAAATCATGACTTTAGAAACCTATTTTTTAGAACCTGGGAGGGAGGCATCATCATTGGGGGTTCTATAGTGACCAAAGAATAACATATGTAAATATTATATATTTTTAATGAATATACAATATATAAAACAAATAAATATGTTTTAGAACTGTAATGTTTTATAGTACATGAATACTATATACATAAACGTCTTATTTAAGTTAAATATTCATCTTCTATAACATAACTTTTTATATAAGTCCCACTTTAAGACTCATCATACTTAGTACCCTTCTTTATAACCAGGGGAAAAGTAAAGCATATGAATAGGTGATCTCAGATTCCCTATAAGTGTAGACATGAGATATATCAATAAATGATCATAGATAATAATATAATGAACCCAAGGGTATGAGAACATGTGATCATGAAAAGAAATTCAAAACAAAAATTTCATATATCATAATAATGAGTCACAACATAGGAAATCAGTATAAAAAAAGATTAGGGAATCATAAAAAAACCAATCATGATACATAATTTCAAATAAACTCAAGTTTAATGATGGAGAAAAAAAATATTATGTCTTTTCATGCCTATATTAATGAAAATAAACGAGTGCGTGTTCTTAACATTCATTTAGAAGAAATTTCCTTCACTAATGACATAAATGTTATGGGGAGCATGGTTGAAGATCACATAAAAATACTTCTTGTAGGTTTTCACCCGAGCATTCTAGATGGGTACCCAAGAGGTCATTACATTCTATGGGATTCTATCCCCACTATAGTATCTAATAATATTAATCAGGATCTAGAGAGACTTTTTGACAAGGTGTAGGATTGGGACGCAGTGTTTTCTCTCAACATGGAGAGTCCCCCAGGTCTATAGGGGTTCCTGGGATCCTTTTATATTGCCTCTTGGAATCTTATCAAGTAAAAGCTCACATAAATTATTTGTGATTTCTTCTATGGAGGTAACCTTCCCCAAGTGGAAAGTGAAACTATGCTTATTCTCATTCCGAAGATAAGGGATCCATCCTGCATTAATCATTTTAGACCAATTAGTATGTGTAATTTTTCATAAAAGGTCCCTATAAGTGTTCTCAACATGAGACTATATATACACCATCATGAGTGGGTTGTAGAAAATAAACATGGTTTCATCAAAGGTATATTACCCCAAGAAGCTATTCCTCTAGCACATGATATGAATGTCATTATATATAGAAATACCCACAGATCCAACATTACTATCAAAATTAACATGGATAGTGTCTATGATACACTTTAATGGGGATTAGTTTTGAAGGTGATTAAATGTATGGGGTTCTCTAGTTGGGTGTCTGATTTATTCTTCCAGTTCTTCATCTCACCATGATTCACAATTAATTTTATGGGTAAATGGTGAAACTTAATCATATCAGTGCGAGGCCTAAGATAGGGAGACCCTCTTTCTCTGAGTCTTTTAATTATGGTACAAGACTCCTTTAGTAGACTTATGTCCAACTATATACAAAATAGATGGATCTCCACCTTTAGAGGTAGGAGCAAAATTTATGGAATTTCTCACGTTCTTTTCACTGATGATATCCTTATATTCACTATTATAAGAAGGAGGTCCATTCATGGTATCAACAAATATATGGGTAATATTGTAGTTGGAGTGGTCAATGCATCAATTATGAGAATAGAAGTGTGCAAATTTCTAACTCCTTATCAGACAATTAGGCTATGATTATTGAACATCTTCTGAGAATTATGAGGAAATACTTCCTTATGGACTACTTTGGAGCTCAGTCTATCCTAGAGGCCTCTTCATTCATCACTTTGATACCCATGTTTTCAAAATTGAAAGGTGTATCCAAAACTAGAAGATCCAATTTATGTACTTTAAAGGCTGGATTACTTTGAATAATTATTTTCTTACCTCCATTCCATTGAATTCTATTTATGTCTTTAAAGTCAAAAAAATTGTGACCCGAAATATTGAACAAATCATGAACACCATTATCTGGGATGCTCACATGGAGGGCCTCTTCCACTAGGCCTCTCAGGGTAGGTTTTCCAAGCCAATTGAGATAGGGGTGTTGGGATTAGAAGTGTTCCTGGAACCATACACGGCCTCCAAGCCAAGATAGAATGTGACTTCATGGAAGGTAAATCATTGTGGGGAATATTTATTTTGTCCAAGTGTGTTTGTGACTTAAGAAACCTAAGAGTTAGTGTTTTGAGCCTTTGGTAGTTTCTACCGGGGAACATTTCGGTTCTTCCATGTCACTCATGATGGATTGTTGAACGCAAGAAGATCAATTACTATAATGCTAATTGGGTGGGTATTACAATTGGTTTCCTAGGCTATCATACTCGTAATATCTCCTTCTCCCAAGACTTTTCCTTTTATCATTTCATTCAGATCACGCTTAATGATATTAAGTATAAAATCTTCAACAAAATTCATCTCTCATCTAAACCTGACTTCTTGGTGTCTATTGGGAGTCTTTTGGGTCTCTTCTCATCCAAAGATCACATGAGGATCCTATATGAAGACCCCATCGATGGATTGGGTGACCTTCTTTGGTGAAAGTAAATTCCTATAAAATTTAACTTTACCTTATACAATATCTTACACCATTAATTCCTAAAGTATGAGGTGACTAGGGACAAGGGGATCTATCTAGTGTCTAAGTGTTTATGTTTTAGTCATCCCATGGAGGAAACAAATGATCACCCATTTTTTAAGAGAGACTGGGAACGAGACGTGGGGAGCATCTTTGGTAACCTCATTGGAATATCAAATCCATAGGGAAATATCACCACTTCATCTCAAGAATGGTTCTAGGGTGTGTAAATGAAGGGAATTGAATAGATGGAAAGGGACACTCTTTTGTCTATGGGTTTCTGGTGTATCTGGACCTCCATGAGTGAGGTACTGGTGGATGGCGTCCCCTAATCGAGACATGACATTAAAATCTATTCCTGATGAATTTCTATTGATTTGGGTTCTCATAAAGAATTGGGATTCCTATCACTCTTTGAGGATGGTCATGAGTGGAAACAAAGTTACACCCTGCCTGCAGAGAGTATCTCGACCGGTTAGATGGGTTCGCTGGAGCCCCCAAATGATTGGTTCAAGATCAATATTGATAGCTCATGTAGTTCAGATACCATTAAATGAGTGGTTTTATTGAGACTCCAATGTCTTAGTGATCATTGCATTCAGTAGATTCTCTATGGACAAGGAAACTTTCTTACGGCGGAGGATCTCCCCATGCACAACTATCTCATGATTTTACTTTCCTCTAGAATTTCCATTACTAAAATTGAAACTGACTACTTAGTTATATATGATTCTCTTCAAGGAATGTGTGAGCCCTATTGATCCATTTTTTTTATCTTTTTTAGAGATACATGAACCTCATTAGACAGGAAGTTTTGAACCATACTTGGCATGAATGTAATTTTTTGGCTGAACAAGTTACCTACAAGGGTAATCAGGATTACCCAATTACTATTTTCTCTTGTATTGGATACCTTCCCCTTGAGTGTATCTTGTTTTTAGGATGGATTCACTTGGAATCCACTACTATAAGCCTCATTTAACTTTTTTGTTTCCCTAATTGTTTTTTATTAACAAAATTATTATACCGAGGAGTCATAAGTTCAAATTATGATCATATTAGTATTTTATAGGACTATGGCCCCATCATAGGCATATAAAATATATCACATTTAAAGGCTAATTATTGAGACCTGTTGACACTCCTTTCCATCACAGAGTATAAACGAATGAAAAGGGAAATACCTTGAACCCAAAGTGATTCATCCTTTGAAGAAACATCAAAAAATTGAGAAATGCATGAAAAAAGATTCAAATGCACTTGGTTCGCGCAAGTTCCACTAAGGTCGCGCAAGTATATTTTCACACCGCCCAGTGGTCGCGTAGGAAAATTGCGCGCCCTCTTTGAATTTTCCCCCAGGGTCTTCTCCAGCCTATAAATACCCCATGTGGGCCCCCCATTTCAAAAGGGAAAAAATTCCAGAAACTCAGATTTTAGCTCCCGGTGCCCTAGTCTCTTCTCGAAACTTCTGAACACTTATAAGGTAATTTCTTACCTAGAATGGAAGATCTAAAGATTGGGGGGGAAGGACTAAGTGTTGAAACTCATCAACACTTGCATGCCTAAGTGGCCAGCCCTTAAGGGAAATGGCCACACTTGCGCACCGCCTTACCCCTTCAACAGAACTTGCACGCCACCCTTCTGGAAGCCCCTAGGGATAATACTAAGGGTTTGAGACATGTCTCTCCCAAGTATTTCCTTAATAATTGACCGTCACGCAAGTACCCCTGTGTCGTGCAAGTATACTTGCACAACCAGGACTTGCGCGCCCATGTAGGACTTGCGCGCCACCTTTTATTTGGGCACGCCTCCTACCTATTTCACATCTCTTATGCCTATCCATCTATCCTCTTCAAGATTAAGCCTTCATAACTCTCTCCAAATCCATTCATGGCATGATTTCCTTGTGGGATTCCTTATTTTAAAGGAATTATGTGGAACATCTCTTAAAACCTAGCGATCTACATATCTTTATGTCACTAAGGTCAGATATTTCATTCATTCAACCTCATCCTTTAAGATGAGAGAATCTTTAACCTGGGCCTCCTTTTTAGGAGTAAGCCCTAGTCCAAGTTCTCTTAATCTGGGCATCCTCCTTAGGAGTAATCCCGAAGTCCCCTAACCTGGGCATCCTTTTTAGGAGTAATCCCCAGTCATAATTTCCCAAATATCGGCATCCTCCTCAGGGGTAAGCACTAGTCTCAAAGTTCTCAAATATGGGAATCCTTCTCAGGAGTAAGCCCTAGTTCTCAAAACCTTTTAACCTGAGCCTCCTTCTCAGGAATAATCCCCAGTCATAATTTCTCTTAACCAGTGTTAATTTACTTTTGATTTGGGCATCCTTATCAGGAGTAAAATCCAATCACAAGTCCCCTCCTAATTTGGGCATCCTCCTTAGGAGTAAGCCCCAAGATAGAGTATCCAAATCTCCATAAAGCACATATACCTTTATGGAACTTGTTCCTGGATTTATTCCCTAAAATAAAACCCAATATTCATCTATTTTGGGCAGTTATACATACATAAGCCCCACATCATTGTATCTTTCGCATCACAATTGTCTGGTTTCACCAATACCTCTTGTTTCTCACACCGAGCATGACCCACGTGAGCTTAGAGTGTAAAAGTAATCATGAAATCTTTCTTTGAGCCATAAATCATCCATAAACATCATACTCCCTTATTCTAACTATGTGGGTTCCGATTCCTTTTCTAAACAAAGGATACGTAGGTAGCCCATCTGCGGGTACGATCCCAACTCTGAAATAATCCATGTACTTCTGAATGAAAATAAACTTCAAGTGCCCCACTGAGTGGACACCATTGACTAAGAATATATAACAAAAATAGATGATTCTTTATCGATGAATAACCTCTAATATATATAAAATATTCTCTAAATTTCCTACATATCGAATCATTGATTGTCAAATCTAAAGGAAAGATCATTTTATACTTTGTAATGTTATAAGAATTCACGAACATAACTTAAATCTATAAAGAGAGTCCCAGAGTAGACAATAATTCCCCTCAAAAAGGTGTGATGAGTCCGACCTCCCATCCTCTCGACCAATGAAAATTCTTAAGTTTCATCGGTCTATAACTAATGAGCACCTACCTTTGGAAAGTAGGTCCAAATGGATATAGAATCATTGGATGTTTTCGCTTCTATGAACAAACCCATTAGAAACCGCTTGGAATGATTGAACCTTAAATCAACGAGGTCATCCCAAATTCTAGAGGAAACAAAAAATGGTGAACCCGACATGAGTCCTTAACAAAGTTAAAGTGATGATTTACTTATTTGTTAGGCCCCTATTTAAACTCAATGAGAGGTCCAACAAAGAAATGAATAACATATGTGTTCATCCAAAAGATGTAGTTTCCGAACTTATCTTGATTACGTCTGTTATATCAAATAGGATCTATTTTTCAAGATCTTCTTCATTACGAGAATGAATTTTCTTAAGTTCACATCTGTGAATTCCTCTGCTATAAAAACCTCGGCTCTGAATGCATCTTATTATACTCCTGCTAGATCATCGTCCGCTCTGAGGACGACACCACCTACTCAGCATCTTCAACGTTGGGTATCGAATGCACTGGTTAAGGAGTACCATCAACACAGTAACATTCCAACTCTGAAGCCTACTCGAAAATCCCTCCAAGTGAACAACTCACCCTAGTCGTCCGGACAGTGATGACTAGTGATCAAGAAGCAGGTGGTGCCAAACACCATCTCTAACCATTTTGGGTCGTTATCCCCAGAATGAAATCACCATTCACTCCCATATTCTGGGGAGGTGAATGACCAGGTCCCTCAGGGCCTTAATTCAAGGAGACCGGAGTCCTTCCCGAGGGCTCCCATCAACAATCACCACCAGACTCGTGTCGCAGTGCACCCTAAAAATGATGAGGGTATCGTCTCCAGGCATTCGGCTCAGGTTCCTCAAACCCAAGCAGGAAAGATGAACCACCAGAGGAGAAATTCGGTCAATAGTGAGCAGGTTCTCATCTCTTCTATCTCTAAAAAAGTCCACCAACATAACTTGGTGTCAAGCAATGAACGAGCACACACACCCGTCCGTTTTAATCTCGATGTCCAGCAGACTTGTCTGGTAGTAGCACGCCACTCCCGCCAGGTAATTATGGTGGAGTACTGTAGACAGGAACATAAACTTGTTTATAAATCATCGGCTAGTCAGTAGGCTTGTCTGACTACATGCGATGTAGCCCTCCAACCCAATGTGTTGACAACTGGTAAACATGCACATACACCTTCTTACACTCATAAATCCTTCCATCAGCCTCATCTGTCAGTATTGAAGGAAATTCATCAACCACGTTCGGTAGAGTGAAATCAGCAGACACATACACCTGTAAGTATTGATCAAGCCTACCAACAGTCTCGTTTGGTAGCATGCTGAGAAGTCTGTCGGAGAGGTCCGGTGACAAAAAAGAGGCAGACTCAACTCTCTTCCCCCACACATGAGTACTTTCAGTATTCAATGACAGGAAAAGGTGGAAAGGAGTAGGCACATACACTTACTACAAGCACAGAACGGACGTATATCCCCGTTTCGGCCGCTGAAGTCACCAAGAACATTCTGTCAATGGTGAAAGAGCAGAAGTAAATCCCTGCTCATATTCTGGATGCCTGCCAGGATATTATAACAGCTTCAATATCATATCAGGGAAAGACACATAAATCTATCCCTACCAGTGGAGTCACACATCAACAGTTCACTCCAGAACAGACACACACATCTGTTCCAGTCTAAGAGGGTTGTGGGGTGTACTTCCCCATATCATACGGATATCCAAGTCAGGCACATACACCTGATTTGAGTGGAGACAATCAGCCTAACCTAATCATTTATCCTGAACAGGAACATACACCTACTAATAAGGACAAACTTTTCAACAAGTGGTTCCCAAAGTGAGTAAGAAGGCATCTAAAAAGAAGACCCGCCCAGCACAGTCAAGAAATCAAGGGCCAATCTCTAACAAGGCCTTACTCAATGGTAGAGTTCTTGATGCACTCAGACAATTATCTGGTGTAACTCAATATTCTACGCTCCCAATTCCCAATATTGGGAACATTAATTCCAAAGGTTTACATCAGATACTTCCTAATGAAGGCTTGCTTCATGAAAATGTGGTCGATCTCAAAGTTTCATCTTCAAATGAGATCCACAAGAACCCTCTATGTTGTCAAACGACCAAGGGACAAAATGTTTCATCTTTTGCTGTAACCCACCATGGTGGTCTTACCCATGATGAAGAATTTAACTGCGAAATTCCTCTCTGTAGTAATAATGCACATTGTCTGGAAAGTTCTCCAATGGAAAATGTAGTGACGAGAAATCCCTCTTATCTTAAGGCACTTGAAAATGTGAATCCAGTCATGTCTGATGCTTTACCACTAATAAGTGAAACACTTTCTCAATCAGAAGATAGCCCGGGGTGTAGGTCATTCTCCGAACTACCCCATGGTCATTCATCTTCTAGTATGATCAGTGAATTCTCTACCGATCTTGTTGAATCCAGTGAAGAAACAAGGAAACACAATCTTTTGTCTAATCATGTAGAAGAATATTCATTGAATGATAAAGAGGAATTACTGAAAATGAGAAAAAAACTGGCAAAAGGTGAAGTGCCAGTCATGTTTTGGCCTCTGGCTGACTCTCAGTATGACATTATAGAGATGTTTACGGAAGATGGAATTCATGATATTCGTCTCAACATATGGGAACTCTTTGTCAGTTTAAAAAGAAAATATTATCTTATGATGAATATGAAAATCATGTCAAGATAATAAAAGGGTTACAATGCCAAATTGACATGGCATATCTCTCATTTTCTCGATATCTGAAGGCTGAAAAGCAGCAGAGAGGCCTTCAGCGTTCATGACTTGGCGCACTAAGAAGATTGCGCAAGTTAATTTCCAATGCCCCATCTGGTATTCATATCAGGTGATGGGGTGTTCATGGAGCACTACATTTCACTGTGCTCTCCAGTCAGCAAAGCCCGCCGAAAATGGTCTCATGCAATGTTATTGACCATGGTCGGCCACAGTCAATGGGTTTTGTTTATAATAAATAGCTTTCCCAAGAACATGCTTCAACTAGTTCCTCTCAAAATCAAGAATACAGAGAACAAGTTATTTAATTACTCCTGCATCAAGCAAATGAGAATATTGAACATGCCTCTCATTTGGAGCAAGCACATCACCAAGTGACAGAAGTGTCGGAAATCATCCAATGGTCTTTTGAGCCGGGTGATAAAAGTGGATACATGTTGATGCATCCATCCAACTTTCAGACTAAAGTCCCCAAGATTAGGAGAGATTACAAGAAAGTCTCAGACATAGCATGTCAAGAACCACCCCAGATTTCCAGACAGGGGACTCTTTTAAACCAACCAACAGAATCAACAAATGGGATTTGAGGAGTTGAGAAGGAACAACCCCAATCCACCGAATTGGGGAATTTTTCAAATAATCAATCTCTTCCTCATAGAAAGTCAGTATTCCCTCAATTAGGGTAGAATCCTCAAGTGGAACGAAGAGACAAATTATCAATAGATTCCCTCCAAATTACAGTTCGTCAAGAAGTTCCTGAGTTATCAAATCGACAAAAGGAAATGTCTCATTAGGGACATGGAAGAAGAAAATATCGCAGAAATGCTAATAGAAGGGATGCAATTAATTATGCATCGATTAATGTCATCAATGACATTGTTGCTGATCCACTAGATGATGCTCACTCAGAGGGATCATATGAAGAGGTTCATGCTTAAGAAGTTGTACGCACAGACAGAAATGAAGAAGGTGTGCTTACACGAAATCAAAGGATTACCCAGAATCTAGGTAATCCTTCAAGTAACCCACTTCCCCCTCTCTGAAAGGTGTCCAAAAAGGGGAAAGGAAATAATCAGGTTACATACCCTTCCTTTGGAGAAGGCCAATCGCTCTCACTAGAGAAAATATTTTCACAACAGGAGGAAGAAATGAAGGAATTGAGGAGGTTGAATGCAGAACTACTTTAGGGTAGTTTTCCTCCTAAGGGTGATGGAGTCAGTCAGCCAAGGGAATTTTTTGTAGCTACTGAGATAGATCAAGAATAACCTCCTCTACCAGTACACCCTCTTTGGTCTAATCCTATGGGTCAAGAGAAACAACAATCGACAGTTATTCTACCATCAGTTGCAGTACCGAATGCCACATCTTTCCAAGCTCCAGTCATTTCACATATTCAGTTCCAAGCTCAAACAGATTTTTCTCAAAAGTTAATAACTAATATTGAATCATTAACAGCTCGGTTGGAAGCTATGAAGAGAAAGCATTCCCAAATTCAACCAGAAAAGAGAGCTTACCCTGAATGGGTTGATGCAATTCCTCCCCCATCAAATTTTGCAAGTACCACATTCCCAATCTTTAATGGTTCGGTAGATCTAGAGAAACACTTAACACATTTCATTTCTTGTTGAGATCCTATGATGGGAACCACTCAGCAATAAGAAGCAGTTAAGCTGAAGTGTTTTGTACAGTTATTACAAGGGCCTGCCTTTGTCTGGTACACAATCTTGAAATCCCTGTCAATTACCGGATGGGAGGATCTCCGCCAAACATTACTTCTTTAATTCAGTTAAATGTTGCCAAAGACAACAGTTTTTGATCTTACAAATTGTAAGCAAAGGGAAAATTAAAGGGTTTTGGATTTCATTGCTCGTTGGAAGGGATTAACATTTTCCCTGAGCTTAGCACTCCCTCAAGAAGAATTGTTTCCAATCTGTGTGGAAAATTTGCGTGATGAATTATGCATGCCATTGATCCCTATGAAATACACAGGAGGGTTTCAAGACCTTACTTCAATCGCTCAACAGATTGAAGATTATCTTATGAAGACTAAGGATAAAACTCATGTAATTCCATCAACTCTATGAAGGAGAATCGGTAAAGTAGAGACTGCTAAAATTATACTTAAACAAGCACCTGTACCTGCTTCTACTTCAAAACCTCCATCTTCTCGAAGGGATCCTCCTGCTGAGCATCAGAAACAGAGTCCGTTTCATCAAGATGATAAAAGAGATTAGAGATGAAAACAATTTGAGGATTTGAAAAGAAAATTTTACTCTTTCTGAAATGAACAAGTTCCTGGATACTTAATTTAGGATCTGGAAAATAATTTGGTCCAATTTCCAAGGACCAAGAGGCCGAACAAGGAAGGAGATGAAGACCGTCCCAATTATTTCCCATTTCATCAAATGTTGGGGTATCCCATTCAGGAATGTTTTGTCTTCAAGGACCTCCTGCAAAAAATGGTCCAATTGGGACAAGTCAAATTAAAAGGTTCTTCAGCTTAGGTAGCATGTGTTGCTGATACAAATCCAGAGGAGGAAAGAGAATGTAAAGAAGTCAAGAACAAAAATGCACAAAAATATAATGACTGGATGGTAAAAAAATGATCAACCGAACTCATGCTATTTTGCAAACACAATTGAAGAAACCAATTGTGTCTTCTGCCATGAATGCCATAGAAAAATCCTCTTCATATGAGGGAAAATCCTCAAAGAAATAGCATGATTCAAATAAAGAAGAAGAATCAGAAGAAGATGAGTATGTGTCAAAGCCCAAGTTGTCTTTGACTCTGGAAGATTTTATGCCATCTACTTTGAAGCAACGGGCACCGCTCCACCAAACGGCACAGACTAAATTGGCTAGTCAGGCAGAGTCTTCATTGGATGAAGAGTTAATCATCGGTTCTATTAATATGATTCACTTAACAGATCCTTATGCCAATCACAGTTTCAAACTCGATGAACCTGGGTTCCCCATATCAAACAGAGGAATCAGAGGAAGTTCCAGTGGCTCAGGGTATAGGGGAAGACATGGATATTTCAGAGGCCACTATTCTAATTCTACCCCTCCTAGAACTTTTTATGCAGCAGAAACTCGTGGAAGAGCCCTTTAATGAGCTCAATAAGAACAAGAAGCTTCTTCTACACATGACAGATTCAGTCCTGGCATAGTTATTCTAGAAAATCGGTTGGAGGTTCTACCTTCTTCCTCTCATCAAGTGAATAGACCAAATCAGTCTAATCTTCCAAAGCCTGGAGTATTACTAACTTTTATCCCAGTACAAGATGTATCAACTTCCAAAGCATCAACTTCTAAGGAACCTACGAAACCACATGTTCCTGTTGGGAAACATAGACCTTTGGATCAAAATTATGATGTATTGAAACACTTGGCCCAAATACCAGCCAAGTTATCAATTCTGGATGCTTTGAATTTATCAAAGGATCTTCGGGAGGCACTCATCGAGGCTTTGTCAAGTCCTCAGGAGTTTGAAACTGAAATCGCTGCAGCTGAAGTTTACCATGTAGAGAATAATCTTGCAGAATGCCATGCAGTGATATATTTTATTGATGAATATGAAGATGATGTCGTGCATGGACATATTAGACCTTTGTACTTATCTGGAAAGGTTAATGGTGTAGATGTCTGAAGAGTTTTCATTGATAATGGTTCAGGACTCAACCACATCCCCATTCGTACGCTTCATCGATTGGGCCTCACATAATCTGATTTATCTCTTTCTACTTTGATGTTACAAGGATATGATAAAAATTAACAAGAACCACTGTGCGAGATTACACCCAGAACTCATTTTGGAGATCTTGTATCCAATTAATATTTTATGGTTGTTGATCAAGACTCATCCTTCAATATCTTGCTTGGAAGACCCCGGCTACATCAACATGCATCCATCCCTTCATCATACCTTCAATGTCTCAAGTATTGTTTCTATGGTCAAATTGGGACATTGTATGGTGATAAGTCCTCTTTCAAGACATGTAAATCTCAATACATTTATGCATAATTCTATCACATGAAGGGAAAGGAGGCATTCACAACAAAGGATATTACCAAAGTTAATGCTCCATATGGTTTGGAAAAGATTCCAGTAAACCCATTTTCACATGTGAGTACAGGTTATGTATTTCCTATATGTCAAATTGGCAGGATAGACCCAAATCAAAATAATCTTATGGAAACCTCCATAATGTTAGTTATGGAAAACAAGCTAGACAGCATGGGAGAAAGTGGTGATCCACCAAGCAATGATTAAAGCTCAAATAGAGATGTCTTCATTTCATCTGCTGAAATCCAGCAAGTATATACTTCTCCAACTAGGACAAAAGAAGTTATAGCAATGTTAGAGGTGAGTGATGATGTCGATTCTAAATCAATCATCTCATATTTATTACCCATGGAAGACCCTTCATCATCAATAGGGTCGGAAATGGAAGCTTCTTCTTCAAGATGTTAAAATTTTAACATCTCTTCTGATCACGAAAATTCTGCTTCTTCATCTACTATGCAAGTGGAAACAAAAGAAATAACACATGTTGAAGAAGAAGAGGAATATCTCAGGGATGATCCTCCAGCATTTGAAGAGGGTATATCTACCACCGTGGATGAACTCAGAGAAATAAATCTAGGTACAAAAGAAGATCCACGCCCCACTTTAATTAGTGCGGCCATGACTATTTAAGAGAAAGAGATGTATATTTCTTTTTTAAAGAAAAATAGAGATATATTTTCTGGGAACTATACAGAGATTCCAGGGCTTGATCCTGATGTTTCCACTCATCGTTTGGGTTTTCCATAAGAACATCGAGGTTTAAAACAAGCCACGAGAAGAACACACCCAACCTATGCTTCCAAAATCGAAGCTGATGTGGGTAAGCTTATCAAAGATAACTTCGTCAAAGAAGTTGAATATCCCAATTGGTTGGATAATATTGTCCCTATGAAAAGGAAGAATAGATAAATTAGAGTTTTCATTGATTTCATATCTCTTAATCGGCATTTTCCTAAGGATGATTTTCCAGTTCCGATAACAGAACTCTTAATTGATGCAACAGCTAGCTATGAATCACTTTCCTTCATGGATGGATATTCTGGATATAATTAAATCCGAATGGCTCTAGAAGATGAATACTCTAAATCCTTCTGAGCCCCTTAGGGTGTGTTTTTCTATCGAGTAATGCCCTTTGACCTGAAGAATGCAGGCGCAACATATCAACGTGCCATGCATCGTATCTTCAAACCCTTTTTAGGGAAGTTTGTTGAATGATATGTGGACGATTTGGTGGTTAAATACAAGAAAATTTATAATCACTTGGCTGATTTGGAAATCATATTCCACAGTATTTGGAAACATAATTTGAAGATGAACCCCTTAAAATGTTCTTTTGGGGTAACCTAAGGAAAATTTCTCAGCTTTTTGTACGCCATCATGGTATTGAAGTCGATCCTGCAAAGACAAAGTCAATCCTTGATATGTCACCTCCTCTAAATTTGAATGAATTGGGAGGGATTCAAGGACACTTGGCCTATATTCGGCGTTTCATCGCTAATTTGTCAAGAAAAAGTTTACCCTTCACCAAATTGATGAAGAAAGGAGTCACTTACCAGTGGACTGAAGAATGTCAAGAAGCATTCAATATTCTCAAGAAGTATATCTTGAGTCCACCGGTATTAATTCCACATATTGAAGGAAGACCACTTATCCTTTATATGAAAACTTTAGAGCGATCATTGGGTACCTTTCTTTCTCAGAAGAATGATGCTGGGAATGGAAATAGCCTTTACTATCTCAATCAGACTATGCTGGAAACATAAACCTGATACTCAAATATTGAGAAGTGCTTCCTAGCATTAATCTTTGCAGTTTAGAAGTTGAGATACTACCTGCAACATCACGAGGTCCAATTTGTATCTCGCAATAACCCATTCAAATTCATCCTTAGTCGTCCAATGCTTACAAGATGTCTGACAAGATGAACAGTTATTTTGCAGCAATTTGATATTCAGTATGTGTCTCAAAATGTAATAAAGGGCCAAGATCTGGATGATTTCCTTTCTGAACATCCTTTAGTAGAAGATACATCTTCAGATATAGAACTTCCTAATGAGGAAGTATTTTCTATTCAAGATAGTCTTCAAACATGGGAAATATACTTTGATGTTGCTTCCAGAAGTCCAACAGGGAGGAAAATGGAAAATCCTAAATTAAACAAAGTTGGGTTAGGAATTGTGCTCATTTCTCCAGAAAAGGTAGTGTTACCCTATTCCTTCTCATTGTTGGGAGGCGGTACAAATAATGAAATATAATAACAAGCTCTCATTGCAGGCTTGGAGTTGGCGCTTCCAACACAAGTGAATCACATAAAGGTGAAAGGTGATTCAGACCTGTAATCAAACAAGTCAATGGGGATTATTCCATCAGAAAAGAAGAACTACTACCTTTGTATGATTACGTCAGAGTTAATGGCGGAATTTCCTTCGGAACCGACATTTTATTATGTCCTGAGATCACAAAATGCCCAAGCTGATGCAATGTCTAATATAGCAATAGCTCTGGAAGATCCAAATCGGGATGAGACAACCATCAGTATTTCCCACCGTCATACAATTTCACCTTATGTTCAAGCTAGAATATAGGAAATCAGTGAAATTAGTCCCATCTCTGAACCATATGGTCATACTACAGGATAGATGATACCTATCAGGGAATACCTTCAAAATGGAACACTTACACCTGATAGAGCCGGGAAAGAACAAGTCTGGAGATGTGTGGTCAATTTCACTCTTTAAGATATCCCATATCACTTAGAGAAAGTTATCTACAAAAGAGGTTTTGATGGAGTTCTATTTAGATGCATTGATGGTGAAGAGACAATGGCTGTCATGAAAGAAGTGCATGCAGGAGTCTGTGGTGCCCACCAGTCTGGACACAGACTATCTGATCAAATTCGAAGGATTGGATAATTTTTTCCTTTAATGATACAAGATTGTGTTGATTTCACAAATAAGTGTCATTCTTTCCAATTACATTCCAACTTCATTCATCAAACCCCAAAGTTGCTTTATATAGCTAAATACTCGTGGCCATTTTCCACATGAGGAATGGATGTAGTGGGGCCTTATCCTTCGGCTACAGCCAAGCAGTTGAAGTATATTCTTACTGCTAATGACTTCTTTTCCAAATGACCAGAGGAAATAACCCTCCAAGAAGTCAGTTTTAAATGCATTGTTAGCTTCATCAAGTTTAACATCATTACCAGATTTGGTGTCCCTCATACCATACTGACAGAAAATGGAACCAACTTTTCTTCATCCAAGGTAAAGATGTTGTATCAATAACACAACATCAAATCCAATTATTCATCTCAGTATCATGCAGCGACTAATGGCCAGATAGAAGATTTCAATAATACTCTTTCAAACATACTGCAAAATAGGGTGTATAAAGATAAGAAATCATGGCCTGATAAACTTTTTCATGCTTTATGGGATTATCGGACCACCACCCGCACTGCAACACGATCAACTCCATATTCATTGGTATATGGAATAGAAGCAGTCTTACTAATTGAGGTTCAACTACCCTCTCTTAGAGTATCCATTTTTGATCAATCGTCTACATATGAACAATCTCAAAAGCGATTGGATGAATTGGAATGGTTAGACGAGAAAAGATTGTGCACCTTGCACCACTTGGAAGTCTATCAGAATCGAATAGTATGAGCTTGCAAAAAAAAGTTCATCTTCGTTCATTCATTCAGGGAGAATTGGTATTAGTTCTCAGAACTCCAATGATACCAGGAAAGAAACCTCCCAAGCTTGAGCCAAAATGTGAAGGACCTTATTCAATACATAAGGTATACTCCAATGGAATTTATTATTTAATATCAATGGATGGAGAACTCATCACTACTCCAACCAATGACCGATTTCTGAAGATATATTTTGTATAAACACAAAATACACCAAGGGTCCATGCATACGACTTTAAACTATTGTCATTTCTCTCGTCCTTGTAGATGTTAAACTGCACCATCGACAGTCCAAGCATATGACCTTAAACTATTTTCATCCCTTTCATCCAACATGATGCTAAACTATATCATCCATTTTCGTCCAGTAAGACGTTAAACTGCAAAATCTACTGTCTATTTATATGAACTTAAACTATTTGCATTCTTTTTATCAAAACTGATGTTAAACTGTGAAAAAAATCCATGATACGTCCAACATGACGTTAAACTGTGTTCTATTTGTCCTTACTGCATGACATTAAACTGCACAGTCCCCCTTTCGTCCAACATGACGTTAAAATGTATTGTCCCCATCGTCTTAGCTACAAGACTCTAAACTGTACAACACCTTTATTGTCCAACATGATGCAAAACTGTGTTCACGTCCAACATGACGTTAAAATGTGTTCCTATATTTTTCCTACATGACATTAAACTGTATTTTGTCCCTGTTACATGATCTTAAACTGTGTAGCACCAATAGTCCTCACTGTAAGACTTTAAACTGCATAGTCCCTTCATATGTACTACATGAAATTAAATTGTGAATCGTTAAGGTTGTTGATACCTCTTGTTTCTCCCAACGAGTATGACTCACGTGAGATTAGAGTAAACTTAAACCATAAAACCCTCTATGGTCTGCTAACCATGTGTAAGTACCAACACCATTGTTTAGGTCGTTGTCCCCAAGAACAACTTGATCACTAATTCATTCTTCAATCGAACTACGCGAACTTTGATCCTTGTCTTTTTAGGCTGGGTATGTCGGAAAAATCTTGAGGTTCAAGACCAAAACCAATCTCTTCACATCGGTTCACCTCCATCTCATACGATGTTGATTCGTGAAGCCATCCCCAGAATCAATATCTTTACATTGGTTTACCTTTTTCCTTTCTATATGACATTAAACTATACAAAACTTTTGTCCTGTATGACAATAAACTACAATATTCTTTGATACCCTCACCTGAGAGGGAATCATTATTTACATGGATCTCCAATCATGTTATATTCCAAAGACTATGTGCATACATGGTAATGCTTGATCCTTTTATCTTGGGTCAAACCATCATTGCACTAAAGTCCCATTTTCACCCTTCACATGTACAAACCAAATATGTACAGAGGGAATTTATAGAACTATGTGGGCTTGATTCCTTTACTTATGAGATACGTAGGAATGTTCAAGTGTCCCTCGAATCCAGCCCCATGTTTTTTGGGCCAAACCCCAAATTTTATTTTCAGTCTCCTGGATGAAAAGACCCTATGAAAACACACACTATGTATTCATTATTATGGTCCAAGATCTATGACCCCAAACTAAGATCTCTCATACTTTCGTCCCACATGACGTTAAAATATATTTTAAGAACTACATATGGATTGATTCCCATACTTATGGGATATGTAGTGAAGTCCAA
Organism: Viscum album; assembly: GCA_963277665.1. NCBI lineage: Eukaryota > Viridiplantae > Streptophyta > Magnoliopsida > Santalales > Viscaceae > Viscum > Viscum album. Next base: position 828,232,756 of record OY728159.1, on the reverse strand, counting down.
CATTTCAATTCAGGACCCAACCACAATATGATTATGGTTAGCATTGGTCTGTGTATCTCTACATGCATTGAACAAATGCCCATTTATATGTGTCATACTCCTAACCTTAAATACTTCCAGATCTTCATAACCCTTTTCTTGAATTCTGGTAACAAAATGTCCAATTTCTGAGAGTTCTTTTTCCTGACTATGCAACACGTGCCCTTAGGCGGCCTTGCATAAACAGTCTACATAACAGACTTTTTAGCCAAAAGGTACTATCATTTGACTATGCAGCCAATTCCCTTAGGTGGCCCTGCATAATTCAACCTTCTAATGGGTTTTTCACGTAATGGTAACTTCATTCTTGGGAAGAAAACCTCTTTTTTCCTTATTGGTCTTATCAACAATATGTAAGGATCCAAAAAAATAGCCATCCTTAACATATTTGTCTCATGTTCTTTTTCATGATATGAAAGTGTTCAAGTCTATGATTTATATTTTCCTTCCTTACGCTCGGGTCAGACCTTCATAGGAGTAACATTCATCCAGTTCTTAGACAATCTTGTTTGTAAATATCTTCTCCATATTCAAGTACCTCTCTCCATAAAGAAAACTCTATGCTTTGGAAAATTTGAATCTCCATAAAATTCCACTGGTTTTTTAGCAGTAGAAAAGTAAATTTCTGAGAGTTCTTGTGTCTAAGTATGTAGCACGTGCCCTTAGGAAGCCTTGCATAAATAGTACACATAAAAGACTTGTCAGCCAAAAGATACTATTATTTGACTATGAAACCAATTACCTTAGGCGGCCCTGCATAATTCAACCCCCTAACGGGTTTGTTAAATATTGGTAACTTCATTCTTGAGAACTACTTATTCTAATTACTTTTATCCCTTTTTCATATCATTCCTCAGATTCAAAATTTCTTAAGTCATAGTTTACATGTTTTCCTTCACACTTGAGTGTGTTAATATGTTTTCAGATAAGTTTTCAAGGAATTGAGTCAATTTTAATCCATTTAGTCAAAGCTATTTAGACCTTAAACATTAGCCTTTTTATGTCCTATGTGCATGAATTTAAACTACCCACAAAATACAAGGGAAATCTGAATAAAAGTCAAGTCCCAGCTCACTAAAACATAAATTTTCGTATGATTTAGGTAATACTGAGCAATTAAAAGATTCAAAGTTTGTAGAGTTATTTATAATAATCCTAGTAAAAATCAAACTATTCTTACTAGGCCCATTGGCTTAGGTAAAAATCTAAAGAAGGTAGCAAAAGAAAATGTGTGCACAAATGATTGAAGATGAAAGTGTTTTTCATTTGATGCAGAAGAATTAGAAGGACGTCTACAGATTATAGTCTCTTCTTTTTTCCAAGAAATTACAAGAGGCTGTCAACATAAGTCTTCACTTGATGTACACCATCCCAAGCTTCATCAGCAGCCACTTGAAGCTCATGCACTCGACCAACTTCACTCTTTTCAGCCCAACGGAGTGCTTTCTTAGCATCTGCGATGGCTTTCATACCACTCATTGAGCTCCCTCCAGTGAATTGTTCAGTTGGTCAAGTTCTCTAGTAACAACATCTAACTGTTGCTGAAGGTGCATCTACTGGATGAATTTATCTTTGATCTTATGCTTCAGATCCTTCATCTTGGCAGCATAATCAGCCTCATCTCAGGATACCACAACTTCAAATCCGCTGTTATTGGTTGACAGCTTCACTCTGGTCAAATCCTAACGGCATTTCTGCTCCTGCTCCCTTCTTAGGATGACTTGTTTTACTGTGGCATGAATCTTTTGATATCCAATACCTCCAAGTCCCAGCATGACAAATAGTGATGACAGTCGAGGGATCTTTGATGACATCTCTTCTAAAGGAACTTTGGATATGATCTTCCTTATGTTTTTCCATGCCTTGCGTCATGAAAATTGGAGTGCCTTTCGTACTTATGGATCTGAATCAGCATCACTGTCACAGGGGGAGCATAATCTGATAATAATGCACTTAGGGAAGTGCCCTGTTCTGCTCCTTCCTCCATGACCTGTGTTTCTTCACTTTAAATTCCCGTTGGGGCGGAGGCTGAGGCTTCACCTCCAGATCTAGCCACTGAAATTGATGTCCTCGCATAATAAATTGAAAGATTTGTTTAGTTTCAAGGAATAAAAAACGTTGATTGGTTTTCTTGCAAATTAAGTACAGTAGAAAAAATTGTTATCCCTTACGCAACGGTAGATCAGTAACTTGAGAAGGCTCCTCCCCATCTTTCCTGGATTCAACAAGATTTTCAGGGTGAGTTTGAGAAAGCTCTATGGGGTTCATCTCTACTTGGGCTAATGTCGCTACAATAGTAGGGTTTTCTTCTTTCCTCATAGTTACATCCTCATTTATTTTGGATCCAACTCTAAGGGGGGACTTTTGTTGACGCTTTTTTCCTTCACAGAGTCTAAATGAATGAAAAGGGAAATAACTTGAACCCAAAGTGATTCATCTATTGAAGAAACATCAAAAAATTGACAAAGGCATGAACAAAGATTCAAAAGCACTTGGGTCGCGCAAGTTCCACTAAGGTCGCGCAAGTATACTTGCACGCCACCCAGTGGTCAGGTAAGAAACTTGCGCACCCTCTTTGAATTTTCACCCAGGGTCTTCTCCATCCTATAAATACCCCCTGTGGGCCCCCCATTTCAAAAGGGAAAAAATTCCAGAAACTCAGATTTGAGCTCCTGATGCCCTAGTATCTTCTCGAACCATATGAACACTTATAAGGTAATTTCTTACCTAGAACGGAAGATCTAAAGATGGGGGGGGGGAGGCCTAAGTGTTGAAACTCATCAACACTTGCGCGCCTAAGTGCCCAGCCCTTAAGGGAAATGACCACACTTGTGCGCTGCCTTAATCCTTCAACAGAACTAGCACGCCACCCTTCTGAAATCCCCAAGGGATAATACTAAGGGCTTGAGCCAAGTCTCGGCCAAGTATTTCCTTAAGAATTGACCATTGCGGAAGCACCCCTGTGTCACGCAAGTATACTCGCACGACCAGGACTTGCATGCCCGTGAAGGACTTGCGTGCCACCTTCTGTTTGGGTGCCCCTCCTGCCTATTTCACCTCTCTTATGCCTATCCACCTATCCTATTCAAGATTAAGACTTCAGAACTCTCTCCAAATCCATTCATGGCATGATTTCCTTGTTTTCTTCCTTATCTGAAAAGAATTCAGTGGAATATCTCTTAGAACCTAGTGATCTACATATCTTTATGTCACTAAGGTCAGAGATTTCATTCATTCAACCTCATCCTTTAAGATGAGAGAATCATTAACCTGGGCCTCCTTTTCAGGAGTAAGCCCCAGTCCAAGTTCCCTTAATTTGGGCATCCTTTTTAGGAGTAAGCCCCAAGTCCCCTAACCTGATCATCCTCCTTAGGAGTAAGCCGCAGTCATAATTTCCCAAATCTGGGCATCCTCCTCAGGAGTAATCCCCAGTCTCAAAGTTCCCAAATATGGGAATCCTTCTCAAAAGTAAGCCCCAGTTCTCAAAACCTTTTAACCTGGGCCTCCCTCTCAGGAATAAGCCTCAGTCATAATTTCTCTTAACCAGTCTTAATTTACTTTTGATTTGGGCATCCTTCTCAGGAGTAAAACCTAATCACAAGTCCCCTCCTAATTTGGGCATCCTCCTTAGGAGTAAGCCCCAAGTTAGTGTATCCAAATCTCCATAAATCATATATACCTTTATGGACCATGTTCCTGTATTTCTTCCCTGAAATAAAACCCAATATTCATATATTTTGGGAAGTCATACATACATAAGCCCCACATCATTGCATCCTTCATGGCACAATTTTCTGGTTTCACCAATACCTCTTGTTTCTCACACCGATCATGACTCACGTGAGCTTAGAGTGTAAAAGTAATCATGAAACTTTCTTTGATCCATCAATCACGCATAAACATCATACAACCTTATTCGTACTACATGGGGTCTGATTCCTTTTCTAAACAAAGGATACATAGGTAGCCCATCTGCGGGTACGATCCCAACTCTGAAATAATCCATGTCCTTATGAATGACAATAAACTTCAAGTTCCCCACTGAGTGGCTTTAAAACCAGTATGGTCATCATAATGACCAAGATACTTTTATGCATTGAAGGATACCATTGACTAAGAATCTCTAAAAAATATAGATGATTCTCTATCGATGAAGAACCTCGAATACATATAAAAGATTATCTAAATTTCTTACATATCTAATAATTGATTGTCACATCTAAAGGAAAGCTCATTTTATACTTGGTAATGTAATAAGGATTCATGAAAATAACTTAAATCTTTAAAGAGAGTCCCGGAGTAGAAAATAATTCCCCTAAAAAAGGTGTGATGATTCTGACCTCCCATCCTCTCGACCAATGCAAATTCTTAAGTCTCATTGGTCCATAACTAATGAGCACCTACCTTTGGAAAGTAGGTCCAAATGGATATAGAATCATTGGATGTTTTAGGTTCTATGAAAAAACCCATTAGAAACCACTTGGAATGTTTGAACCTTAAATCAATGAGGTCATCCACAATTCCAGAGGAAACAAGACTCTAATATCATAATGGATTAAGAATCACCACATGTTTTCCATATCAAAGTGGATTAAGAATAGATATCTATTTCCCATAGTGGATTAATCAGATTAACTCATTTACCACAATCATATCATGAGATATTAAGCTTTACCCAATTCAATGGAGGGATATATAATACCAAACTCATCCACTACATAAGGAAAACAATACGTAAGTGTTCCAAATGACCATAAAACATTCATCATATCATTATAGAATAACCTGAAGAAAATAAATAGGTTTCATTAAAATATCATAATCATAATAATAAACCATCAAGAGAAATAACAAATATTCTATCATTGGATCATATCCATAGTAAAAAAATAAAAATCCTTAAATGATGATTAAATAGTTAAAAAATAACATTAAAAGACTATTACAACATTTATTTTAAGAAATTAGGAAATATCCTTTTCCATTCATAATATTTAAACTAAAAATTATCATAATATTGAGAAAATAATTTTCTATGAAAATAACCAAGGGATAATTTAATGGAATATTCAATTTAATGAATGGTAATGTTGGCATGAAAATATATTCATGCTATATGCATTAAAATAAAACATTCCTTTGACACTTTGATAAAAAATAAAAAAATATTTGTTTATAAAACCATATGAAAGATTCCATTTTAATAATTGTAAATAAATTCAGAGGTAGTGAAAATGAACTTTAAAAATATTTCATGTTTAGTTAAAAACATTAATTTAATTTTTTTTAAGATTATGGATATGGATGAAAAATTTTATCAACCAAATAACAAATAAGGTCAAAATTTCATTAAAAATATTTTACCAATCATTTTATATACCAAAAAATAAAAATAATACATAAAAATTAATGGAATAAATATAGGAGAAGAAAATATATTGGGTTTAAAGGATAATATGAATAAACTTTACATCAACATAAATTTATCATAGACAATCCATCAAAGAAATGGGATTGTGACATAAATACTTACCTCAAGGTTGACTTGCTTTGTAAGATCTCTAAAATCCTACGTAATAAATTTTAATTTATTAAAATTATATACCAAAACCATATAAATAATTAGACTATCATATAATATCCACTTTCAATATTTCAACAACCATTTATTAATAATTCATTATTTAAATCTTCATTTTTAGTTATTAACTGTTACATTCTTTATGTATGTTTTGGTTTGGTAGTTCTGTTCTATGAATATTGATAATGGCTTCATAATATACATAATGGTAATAAAGATATAAATATAATATATATTCTTAATATACATATTTACAACCTTATAAAAATGTTTGAAATAAAATAATGAATTACATCATTCATGGAGACAGTAGTTCATATATACGTAAGAACCCTATTATAATTTTCTACAAAAAGAAGTAAAAAAGATAAATAATATTTAATAATTTAATAATAAAAATTAAATAACAATTATCATATATAATAATAAAATATATCATTAAAAAAATCCATGTGATGAGGTTATGGAAAATGAATCATATCCCAACGCGGAGGCGGCAACCCACACATACGGACGAGCAATACATTCATTTCCTATTTGATGGAATAGAGGTGGAAAATGGTTATTCCATAATAATTATAAAATCTATGTATATTTATGATACTATATTAATAATGTTATGATGGATACAATAGGTTTATATAATGTGGAATAAGGAATAAAATATAAAGAGCTTGGTTAAGAACTATACCACTTCTTCAAACAACCTCCTTAAGTTTATACATAAATACTTCTTAGTATGGTATTATAAAAATATTGGACCTATAAGACACAGTGACGGTTGAAATGAATGTATTTTTATTACTATTTTATGATATAATAGGCTGTTGAAGTGTCGATAATAGAGGATATGTGGTTTCCTTTTATAAGTGAGGGAGAAGACACACTTGAATTTTTTTAATAGATTAAAATATATGAATGAATTATTATATAGAAATGAACCCAAAATTAGTAATATTAAAATATAATATGATATATGGTCGAAAAATGACAATAAATAAGGATTTATATAAGTTTTTAGTTCATTTTAACCCTCACCACTTTAGTTTTATGCCTTTATAACTCTTTTAACTCTTAAGATGGTAACTTGATATTTACCAAAGTTACTATTCACAATGAACACTAATAAAAGTGGGATAATTATGAAAACTTTAAATGATGATTAAAAATATTTAGTAAATTATATCAAATTAAATTTCAATATATCTAAAAAAACTAATTTTAGAAAAACTCAAAAAATACACAAAAAACGGGTTTCTCTAAAAAAGACTTCTTAAGTATAAAAATGTTTTTATACAAAAAATAAAGTGTAATTTTGATTACAATGATATTTATTATATTATATTTAATAAAATGAAACTAATTAAATTCTAAAAAACAAAAAATAGAATGAAACATTGTAAATACTTGAAAATAAAAGATAAATTTCATTAAAATTATGCATTTTCTACTATTCACCAAAAAAATCATCTTTTTTTCATAAAAATACCAAAAAACTATCAAAAGTTTACATTGAAATTATGGTTTCAAAAATTATAATAATTTCTTAAAATAATATTTCTATAAATTTTATTAATTAATTATAATTTTTGTATAAAAAATTTAAGAAAAACCATTTATGAATAAAACATATTTTTTGAGGAACAAAATGACTCTACTGAAAGTTAAGTACCAATTTATTTTAAATTTATAAATACATTTTAATTATATTAAACATTTACACATATTTTTTGTAATGGGTTTATTCCTATTTTTACTACCAATTTTAATAGTATATTATAGTTCATTTAAAATCGGCATTGCATATAAAACAACCTATCAAGGAAATTAAATTTATATAAAGAGAAATATATTATAAAATATTGCGGTTTTACATTATACACCCCATTATAATCATTTCACCTTCAAAAGTTTGTCACTATGAGGTAAAAAAACAAGGATAATTTTGTCTCATCACATCCCCTAGTTCTAATGTAGCTTTTTAAAATTTATTGTATTTTTCCAAAAAACCAACACTTTCTATCTTTCTTACAGAATATCCATCATTTGTTCCTTGTAAAAGAGATTATGATTCAGCATAATACCGTAAAAGTTTAGTACACATGAAGGATTAAGTATATAATTTCTCTAGAGAGATACATAGATCATGTTTTGAACATGAGAGGGATTAGTTTTCAGCTCCAAGAGATAATAATGGTCCTTATACGAGCAATAATTTTAAAGGGGATGATATATATATAGTGCTCATATTTACCATAATTACCAATCACACAACCTTATTCAAAGGATATATTCATAGTAATACCTTGTCACCATATTTAAACTATATATCTTCTTGATTATTGTTACCAAATTTTTTCCCTACTATATGATATCTTAATGTGTTTCTAAATAGATCTAACTGTCTCTATCATTTCCTCACCTAGATCTCTTCCCAATAGATTTATTTTCTAACTTAATCACAAAATGTAGTATTTTTTACTTCCTTAAATATAGGTCTTTATAAGGATCCATATAAATTATTTTTTGAAAGATTCTGTTGAAAGAAAATTACACTTAAGGAAAGTATTGATCCTACCAATATTTAAAATCTGTAGAGAAAGCTCTCAATATGTCTTCTAGTGTTTGAATGGTCCCCTCAGACTGACCATCAATATAATGATGATATAAATCATTGAAATGAAACTCTAAATCTAGATCATGTGGAATAATTATCTAGAACATTGAGGTAAACCTTGAATAACAATTAGATATGATAGAATATAGTACTCCATACAATTTTACATCTTATTTAATTTATATTTTTACAAAATAAATAAGAGAGAAATGTAATCAAATGGAAATGAAATGTGCTAACATTGTATGGTGATCAACTATAACCCAAATCAAATTATTCTATTTAGATGTATTGGGGTGTCCTATAAAAAAATCTATGGGGATGTTTTTATATTTCCATTATTGTATAGGTAATGGTTTTTAAACCACCTTAGAAATATTACTCTTTGCCTAAATTTTTTGACATACCATACATTGGGATATATACTCTATAATATCCCATTATATGTTACCCCACTAGAAATATTCTTTCTGATCTCTACAAATATTCATGTTTCTAGGATGAATAGAGAATGATGAACTATTAGAATAATATAATATATAATTCTTTAATTCTGGTTTTAATAGAACACATACTCTATTCATAAACCTTATCATTCCATCATAATCATGGTTTAATTTTGGATCATTTATCACTTTCATATATATTTATGCATCTTTCTTATGTTCCTATTTAATCATTACATGGATGGATGGTTAAACATTCATCAAATAAAGATATTATATTCACATGTTCTTCAATATTTCAATATTCAACTTAGTAAAATCCATAAATATGGGATCTCTTCAAATCCTAATTATAGAAAAAAAATATCGTGGTCTTTCTGACTCAAAGTATTAACCACCCTGTTATCCTTCACTGGGTGGTAATTTATTGACCAATCATAATATTATATCAGCTCAAACCATCTTATATGACACATATTTCTCTATTTCTATGTGAATATGTACTCTATGATTTTATAATCGGTATATATGTCACACATTTCAAAATAAATATAATTATTCTATATCTTCAAAGAAAAAAATACCATTTCTTTCTCTAAATCATGAGTCGGGTAATTTTTCTCACGTATATTCAGTTTTTGAGAGGTATATTATATCACTATATCATTTGGCATAACAAAACATCCCAATACCTTTTTAAATATACCAATCTAGATCACCTTCCCTTCTCCCTTTTAGGTTAGTGTGAGAAAAGTTTTATTAACCAACATTCATTTAATTTCCTTAAAATTCTATACACATTCATCTCTCCACAAGAAGTTAATTCCCTTATGAGTCACCTTGGTGAGTGTATCATATAGTTGTGAGATATATCTCATAAATATTCATGACTATCCACCCACCCTTATAAAACTAATAATTTCAATTACTATGGTTGGTTTAGGTTATCGTTTAATATCTTTCTTCTTAGAAGGATCCACCAATATACCCTTACATGAGATTATGTGACCTTTGAATAAATATTTTTCATTCCAAAATTCACAATTGTTAAATTTATCATAAAAAGTATCCTTCCTCATGGACTTCAACACAATTATCAAATTATCTTCATTCTCCTACTTACTCTTCAAATAAACAACAATATCATCTATAAATTATACCAGAAAAAGATCAAAGTAATATATAAATAATTTGTTCATTAAATCCCTGAATATATAAGGCGATTTAGTTATTCCAAATGGAATCAATATAAATTCTTGATTCCCATAAATCATACAAAGGGTTATATCAGGTGTGTCCTATTTCTTGACCCTCAATTTATAATATCCATAACAATGGTCAATATTGGAAAAGTATTGATATCTATGTAATTGATCAAACAAATCATTAATATAGAGAAGATGATACTTTTTCTTGATAGTGATCTTGTTATGTTCTAAATAATAAATGCAAAGACACTTTTCCCCATATTTCTTCTAAAAAAATGAATATGTGAACCCATAGTGACACACTAGGGAGTATGAATCCATTATCATGGTTAAACCTGAGTTTATTCTATAATCCCTGCAACTCAATTGGGTCAAGTCTATATGGAGTCTTCGAAATAGGTGTAGGATCAGGTATGAGTTCTATTGAAAAATCATCTTAAAGATTTGGGGTTAGAATAAACATGTCTTCAAGAAATACATCAACATAATACCAAAGATTGTTCATATAATTGATGTTTAGTTTCTACCAAAATATTTGAGATAAATATATCTAACGAATTGAACATAAGACCCATATAACAGAAGTAAATTCTATTGGAAGTTCATATTCATCATCACACCAGATGATGATCATGGGATGATTCAGAATATATAATGTGAATTTACTTCCTTATAAATTGATATAGGATATATATATATATATATAGATATCCAATCCATTACTCAAAACAAATCAAATTCAAATAGAGGGAGAATCACTAGATTTATAGGAAGAAAATTCCTACACACTTCTATCAAAGAGGGGTAATAGAATTTGATATATGATCATAATAACATTATAATTTTTTAATGATAAATCATAATTTAAACATTTATGTGGTAATTTTATACCCTTATTGAATTACATAGATATAAAATAGTGGGAAGAGAAATAATAAAATAATACATGAGCTATTATAGAGTGGATGATCAGTGTACCTTTCATAATTTCACTCTTTTAACCCACTTTGGTATTCATAATCATATTATATTTACCATTTTATTTGATATTAAGAGGTTTTTGACATGAATAATAATAATTAACCTTTATATTCTTGCATTGGTAAAATTTATTCCCATTCTCCTTAAATTTTAAGCATTGGAGTATGGATGGTGAATTATTAAGAATCTTTATTTCCTCCACTGTATCAGCTAGATTCTTTATCACCTTTAGAAATTCATGGTATTTATGACGAGAAATTCCACAAACAAAGAACCTCATTGTTCAACTCATAAAATTTTCTTGGTGTTTTTTCCCACATTTATAGCATGTAGGTGATTAGATTTTCTTTCCTCTATGTGATTTATAAGAACTTTCAGGGTAATCCAACATCCTTTTCTAATAAAAAACATTGTAATGATGATAATCTAAATTTTACATTTCTACCTTTAGATAACATTAGAATATTTATTCGTAGATACCAAAGTATCTTATAGTTAATGACTTTCAGATACCTAGTTTTAATCCACAAAATACATGATCAATTTTTCTTTTAGGGATGATAATTAAACTTGAAAGATACCTTTCAAGCCTTATTTTTTTTTCTCGTAAGTACCAATGGACTCATAATACTTCTACTTAAGATCCATAAATTCTATCTCCATTTTTATATATAGAATTTTGGGGAAGAACTTAATGGAAAATAACCTCTTAAACTCATTCGATTCTATGGGGTTAATTTATTCCTCTTTCCATGTATTCTTAATAAAATTATACTATTCATCTACTTAAACTTACAAATGATAAATGAATAAGAGAAATATTTTATGATTTGAGCACTTGAGAACATAATATTTTTTATCTGTTAATTGATCCATCACTCAACCACTAGTGGATCAGAAAACCCACTAAAGGAAGAAAGATACTAACTCATAAAAAAATCAACTGTATATTGTTTCCTCCTTTTATTTTTTGGATGATCATCATGAATAATTAAATGAGAAAGTTGAATAAGATTAAAAACCAAAATCTTCATTCCATATCCCACAGAATTTAGTTTCTCAGGAGGAAAATTATTTTATTGTCCCCAATATTCATTGTTAGATTGATTTATTCTAGTTTTGTCTATTGAGTAAAAAATCATAATGTAAGCATCAAGTTACAATAATCTGAGTGAGAAATCATATACTTGTGGAAATAATTCATATGATAACTTAAATAATGACACCTTATTATCGGCCTATAGAAATAAGGTTCATCCTATATCAATTTTAGTTCATAATATCCTGTCTTAGGTTATATCCTTATATTCATCATAATCTAATCTAAAAAAACTAAACCCATCTTGGACACCAACTTTAGTTAACCAAGCATAACAAACCTAGATATTATGTATTTTTAATGAATATTAAATATATCTCCTAAATAAGAATGTATTATAAACAAAAATATTTATTTTACATGGATACTAGATACATAAAATTCTTAATTAAGTACCATGTTCATCATTTATAACACCATTCTTCAGAAAAGACGCCCTTTTAGACTCATCATAGTTAGTACCTTTCATTATATCCCTGAAAAAATTATCATATAAAAAGTGGTGAACCAAGATTATTAGTAAGGGAAAACATGGGAGATATCAATAAATGATCATATATAAGAATATCATGAGTATAAGTGTATGTTTACATGGTATTATCATTATAAAATCAATCCCAACAATTATTATATCATAATAACTAATCCTGTAATAAAACATTAGTATGTAACATGATTGGTTAATCATCCAAAAATCAATCATGAGACATGAATTAAAATCATAAACATATAAATATTGCATAAGAGTGTGACACCATAATAGGTATATAAACTATATCATATGCGATGGTTTACAATCAAGACAATCACATCATAATGTATAAGACATCCTCAGATATTTCCCATATCTGAGTGAATTAGGAATCAAAACATATTTTCTATAGTGGATCATGTATATAAAATCATTTCTAATAATTATCCCATGAGATATAAATCTTTAACTAATGAATTATAGGGTTATATAATTCCAGGATTGACCTTCACATCCTGAAAACCAAACATATCTGTGTCCTAAGATCATAAAACATTCATCATATGATCATAACATAACTCATGGAAATTAAATGGGATTCATAAAAATTTAATACTAATAATAATATTAAACTATATATAGAAATAATTATGATTATATAATTGGATCACATACCCAAAATATCACAATAATCCTTAATGGATAATGAAATAGATGAAAAATACCTTTAACATATCATTCTGACATTTCTTTGAAAATGTGAGAAAATATATTTTCCTTTGATAACATATCAAATAAAAATTCCAAGAAAATAGAAAAAATCATTTTTTTAAAATAAAAAAGTAAACATGAAATTTAATACTTTAAATAATGAATGTTCTTGGTGACTCGAAAATAAATTAATGTTGTATATATTTAAAAAACATTACTTTTTAACTTTTATAAAAGTTCAGAAATGTTTGTTTTAGAAACGATCTAGAAGGATTACTTTTTATTTTTTTTAAAGTAAAGTAAAAGTTTGTGAAATTACCTTTCGGATGTATTTGAAGTGTGCGTAAGAACTTTTATAGAACAAAATTTAATAGTATGTACACGGAAGAAAAATTTTGTCGGCCAAAGAGGAAATAAGGTCAACTTTTCATTAAAAATATTTTCCTTACCATTTTTCATACCAAAAAATGCTACTAATACTTTAAAATTATATTAATATATATCATATAAGAAATTAAATTTTCTTTAAAGATAATTTCTATAAAACCCTCCCTTTGGAAATTTATTATAGGAAATCAAAAATATAAATGATATTTTAACATAAACACTTACTTCAAGTTCAACTTTCCTAGTAACCATTCTAAACTCATATATAATTAATTACAATTTATTATAAATATTTTGAATGATGATATAAATACTAATAATATCATATATGATCAACTTATAACATTTACAAATTTTTTTTAATAATTCTTTATTAAAATCATCATTTTCAGGTGTTAACTATTTTGATTTTTCATGTAAGTTTTGGTTCAGTAATTCTGATCCATGAATCTTTATCATTGTTCCATAAACTAAAGAATTTTAATAATGATATAAACATCATGTTAATTAATTATATATTTATATATATATTTATAACCCTTCATAAAATTAATAGATATAATAATAAATTACAATATTCATGGAGACGGTAGTCTGTATATACACATGAACGCTATTTTCATATTCTGACAAAAATAAAGAAAGAAGTATACATAATATTTTATCATTAAAAACCCATAATTATATCATAAATATAATATATATTAATTAAATAAATAATTTCAAATATCCATGTGAGGTAGTGATGAAAAAGAATCATATTTCTATGTAGAGGTGGTAGTCCACATGTGGACACGAGCGATATGTTCATTTCATATTTGATGGAAAGAAGGTGGAAAATTATTTCCCCATCATCATAATAAATTTTATTATATTTATTATAATTTATATATAATGTTATGATGGATAAAATAGGTTTACATAAGGTGTATGAAAAAATAAAATTGAAATAAATCTATTAAGAACCATAACCCTTCTTCGGAAAACCACTATATATTTTTACCTAAAGCCTGAATTTAATATTATTTCAATCAAAAGGGGACTTCTAGAAAAGTTTGGTATGTTAGGAAAGGATTTGGGTAGGTATTTTATAGGATAACATTCTATTTAAGTGTGGATAAGAGAGGACATGGTGTTCCCTTTTATAAGCGAGAGAGAGGAAACAATTGTAATTTCTCAAAAGATTAAAATATATTAAAGTATTATTCCAGAAGAATGGAAAAAAATGAGACATATTAGAATTAGTGAAGATATAGAATCTAAATATGACCATAAAATATTATTAATAAAAATTTTAGGTCATTTTAACCATTATTTGTTTAGTTTTAACCCTTTTAACCAATTTGATGTCTTACCATGTTAGCTGCATTTTTATTAAAGTTAATAATAATAATAAAAAAAATGGAAGTGACATCATAAATTTTTTTAAATGATTATTCAAAATAATTTTTCCATTTTACAAAATTTATTTTCTATCAGTGGTGATAATTAATTAAAAAATAGACCTACAAAATATGATTTTAAAATGGTTTTCTAAAAATATTTCAAGCATAGTTATTTTTATTAAAAATATAAAGTATAATATTGATTCCAATTTAATTTATTTTTATAATTATTAATAAAATTAATTCATTAAATTTTAAAAAAAAATTAATTATTGAATGTGACATTACAAATACATGAAAATAAAAAACAATTTTCATTAAAAATTGGTGTTTTCTACTATTCACCCAAAAATCAACTTTTCCAAAATAATATAAAAAAATAAACATAAGTTAATATCAATAAGATTATTTTAAAAATTATATTTATTTATGAATGTTAAATTAAAAAACTACAGAAATATACTATAATGACCATACCCAAAATGCAATAAAAATTATTTTTGAAGAAAAAATATTTCTGAAGCATAAAATGAGTTTACTGAAAATTGAGTACTTATTTATTATAGATTATTCAATAAATTTACATTTTATGAGAGAATTATAAATATTTTTTATAATGTGTTTATTCTTATTCATACCTCTTATTTATCATCTAGTTTATAATAATCATAGTTAAATAATAATAATTAACAGTATATCACTGTTCATTTAAACTCAGTGTTATAAGATATGTAAGAAATAAAAGAAGTTAAATTTATTTTAAAAATATATATACCATAAAATTATAGGTTGTTACACATTAACCCTTATAAAATCATAATAACATATTTAAAAAGCAAGGCTTGATTTGAATTAACTACTAGAGAAGTTTAAGTTAGTAGAGATCATCACTAGATCGATGTTAGCAGAGCCACCCAATAAAAGTATAAACATATCAAACCTTACCATTAAGGAATATTATAGTGTTGTAAAGGGTTATGTATCTTGTACTTAGTATTAAAAATGTGTAATTTTCTTTTTAAAAATTATATAGATGTTTCTTTAGTTGAATTTTCATTATTATTTTATTTAACAAAATATAAATAAATATAAGATGAATATGATACATATATTTTTATATAAAAAGGAAACATTATTTTTTAGGTAAAACATATATATTTATTTAATATATTAAATAAAATTTATTTTCATGAAATAGTATTATGAAATACAATTTATTTAAATATAAATCATAATATATTTTTATAATATCCCAGGTAATTTGTTTACCTGTGAGAAAGTTGATTATGTCATAAAAAATTTTATTTTATAATAAATAAGGATTTATATTTAAACAATAAAATTCTAATATTTGTTATTTTTTTTGTAAAAAATAAACATTATAATTTAATTCAGAGTGAAAAAATTAAGGAATGATGAGATTTTTAGAATGTTCTAAAATAATTTATTTTTCAATGAATAATAAAAATATATTTTTATTCTGTCTTTATGTTTAATAATTTAATTCTTATATAATAATTATTTAATAATAAAATAAATGAATCAAATACCTAAAATAATTTTATTTATTAATATAATATATTTTAATGAATTAAAATGATTTTTCAAAACTATAAATAAATTCCCAATGTCTAAAATATAAATTAACCTTTTTAAAACACTATTTTGTGTAAATGTTACTTTATCATGCCAAAATTAATAAAATAATAGGACTTCATTTCCCTATTTAAAATTCAAAAACCATACTTTAAATATTGAAAATAATGAGCTAAACCCATCAGTAAGATAATGGTTTTCTATTTTCCACAACCTAAAATTCCAAGACATATATTTAGAAATTATTAACCAAATATAATCATTTTTTTATAAATACCCACCTCTCCATCCAATTTCATTCAAGAAAAACCCATTTACCCAGAATTTACCCTAATATTTACTCTCTAGAGCCTTTCTTAGGAGTTAAAAACGTTCCAAATAACTCTTCTTGATATTTTAGAAGTTATTGCACAATGTAATAGATTATTTTCCTCTAACTTTTTATCCAAGTCTTGCTTAGTATTTAGTCCTATAATTTCAAATTATCATGTTCTCATACACTCGTTTTTATATCATTGCTATGAAAACTTTTTTCTATCAATTAGAGACTTAAATTTTCTCTCATCTATGTAATTCCATATACAATTTTATAAACTTATTGGGTTGCTAGATTCATCCTTTGATTTTCCATACCTCTATTTATGTTATTAATAACCAAACCATTTTTCATTCAAGGGTATTCATATATATATATATATATATATATTTTTCATTTATTAGGGATTTCAAGGAATGAAACCCACATTCCCTTCTCACGGGTTAATTTTTTTTGAAAATCTCCAGTCTTAAAACCCTTGTAACTCAATG
Organism: Viscum album; assembly: GCA_963277665.1. NCBI lineage: Eukaryota > Viridiplantae > Streptophyta > Magnoliopsida > Santalales > Viscaceae > Viscum > Viscum album. The sequence goes on along the minus strand of OY728159.1, from coordinate 828,215,427 downwards.
ATTTGATATGAAACTAATTCTTTATTATGAATGGTTTATCGATGAAATGATATATTATGATATATGATCTATTTGGAACAAATTAATTAATAAATTTATACAGTACACCCTGATAGTACTCAAATTCGTTGGGTATATAATTAATCACTAGAGATAGTATGTTTTTTCGAACCTTTGTGAATAACCTTGGTAATATTTTTTTACAAAACGATGGTGATGAAACACTGTGATAATATTATGAATGTATCATTATTTTATTGTATCCATATTTCCATGTTATGCCTCTTGTAATCATGATCATGCTCTTATATCATGCCTCGTGTATTTCACAATTTTCTTTTATTATTATTCCCATGTTGTACCCAAGATGATCACTCATGTTCAATTTAATTTTTTTATACACTACTAGGATCTATGCTCACCCTATTATATTGATTTGTATCCCCAAGAAATCATGTAATTTTTTTGTGACCTAGGATTGATATTTAACTATTTTTCGTAAAATTTTAAATATTTTTTATGTTTTTATGATCGATGTACTTCTTATATTATGTACCTCATTCTAGAGACACTAGAACATAAAAGACACATCAAAGTAGTTAATATAACATATTGTTAAGGAATTATGTTAAAAATAATGTGTTAAAAAGGAAAATAACCATACTTTAAATTCCATCTCCCAATTTCATTTCCCTAGGTAAATAATTTACCGTATGTGATGCTTGTATTTTAAACCAACCCCAACTCTCATTTTCATTTGGGAATATTTTTCATCTATGTAGATATTCATTGATTGATTTTATGGATATATTTATAAATTATTCAATAATTTATTTTGGTCATTTTATAATATTTTTAATTTGTTTATATTTTTTCTGAAATGAATATTTTAATATATTTAACAAGGTTCATTTAAAAAAAAATGTGAAGTGAATATCTTTTTAACATTTTATGTGTGAAATAATTCTTCCACCCTTATAACTATTCTTATTTATGAATATTACTTTACATATTTTAAAACTGGTTTCCCATATAATCATAATTCTTAATGATTTCGAAAAGGGTATTTTTTATTATTTTTAAATGTGGCCAACCCAGCCCGAAGGCGTTTGATATTTTTATTCATTTTTGAATAATCCTTATTTTTATGGGATGAGGGGGAACCCATACATGACCCATAAGCCTAGTGAAATAGGGAACACTACATGAACTGAAGGACCAAGGCACAATGCTTAATACATGAAACAAAGTCCCAAGACTTGACAACATAACAAGAACCACTCCCTAAAATCTACATCATTCAAGGCATCTAGTTCCCCACCTCGCATGGATGATTGAATATCATTTCCCATGTAGAGAAACATGGTGCCTGGTACCGATGGTAATTTCCATACCCTCTTGTCCTCTCAATCCGATTAGCTATGATTTGATGGATATGACTTTATTTGAATCTTTACATGAGGCCTTCTAATTTGTGACATTTTTGGGTTTCTTGTGTTCCTTTTTATAGCCCATAGGCCTTGTTTCCCAAAGGCCTATGTTGGACCAAAGTACCTATGGCCCAAAGGCCTTAGGTGGCCCGAAGGCCTTGATACCCATATGCCCAAATCGGAGGGTCAAATGCCCAAATCAGATTAATAGTTCTCGATGGTATAATACTTCACAATACCTGCTATATAAAATGGTACAATACTACTACAATAACTCGAAAATTCATCCCCACCCTGATTTGAACCTGGGACTTTCAAATACCAAGCAGGAGCCTCTACCACTCAGGTATGAGCTCATTGGGAAAACATGTGTATGTGCCATGCTCGAATCCCAAAGTGGGGACTCAACCAATATAAGAGCATGAAAAACATTACACATCTAGGGAGTTACTTTGAATCGCCCTATTCATAATACACACAGTTTCCGAGTCTATCAAGACTCGAGCTCGTTCTAGTTCCCATGAAGAGAGAGGGTTACACCCAGTGTGTACCACTCGACTAACACCCCATTGAGAACATGTGTATATGGGTAACACTGGAATCACATATTCCCCCCAGACCAAGCCCATAGAATGACACACATTCTCCAACTAGGAAATGGCTTGGAATTTCTATGTTCATAATATACAGAGTGTCCGAGTCTAGTGGGGCTCAAGCCTGTGCCTATTCCCAAAGAGAGCGAGGGGTAAAACCAGTAGGTACCATCTGACTTAAACAATATTTTTTATTCATGTCAATATACTTTGATGATAATTATGATACAGTTTTTATATTTTCTTATACTATAATCCAATTTCTTTATCTGGATGACTTAAGACATGTTCAATAGACTTTTTCATGAAGACCTATCTATTTTCCACAAGATTATTAAGTGATGTTTAAAATATGAATTTTTTCATGTTCTATTAGAACAAATTTGTATGGTTTCCATTATTTAATAAGTTAGCCCAAAATTATATTTCCATTAAATTTATTGGGTAAATTTTGATATCTCATGGGATAATTATGAGAGGGAAGAGTTTTTTTCAAGATCCACTATGCGATGGGTGATAGGAAAATGATTCCCAATCTATAAAAAATAGGAGGAAAGAAATTAATTCCTATTCCATAATCTTATGGGAGGTAGGAACATGATTTATAATCTACTATATTCGGATATCTATGCTTATTTGTGCCATATTCATATTTTTTTCAATGTAATCATTTTATGTTGACTCATTTTTATGTTATGCCCAGACCCTTATGACATGATATATGATCCTTGTTTATTTGAGCGTGAAATAAAAATGTTATGTTCATAGACCTTAATTGTGTTCTCATACACCCATGGTTTCCTTATACTAACTTATGATATTTTTTTATCTTTAATGTTTACCCTTACTAAGAATCTGAGCTCACCCTTTAATATTTTTCCTTTCGCTAAGTTATAAAGGTGATTATTATATATGATGTGTCTAAAGGATATATTATAATTTTTTATGGGATATGTTGAATATTTTGTAGAATAAGATGATTATGTAGCTAATATCTAAAGAAACCAGACCTTTTGGTTCTTGGGTGTGATTAATTGTGAAATAAAATGAATATTAGTGTAAACTGTTTTATTATAAATGTATTTATGTTCAAGTTACATCATTTAGTCAGACATAACATTGATCACCATGGATTTAATGTGACATAACATTGATTCCACCTAACATTTTTTAAAAATTTCATTTATTTTCTTATATAACCTAGTCTCCATGGGTTTACTCTTATGTAACTTTTATAATCATAGAGTTAATCCCATGAACACTATGAGTTAATATTACACAGTAAGTATGACTCAAATTCTAAAAAATTTACTTCTATAATTATACAACATCCTTATATCTCAACTCCAAGCATTATCAAACACTTAAATTCTCAAGACCCATTAAATAACTTCAAAAAAGTATTCAACTTCCAAAAGCCTTGTTATCTCAGCTTCCAAAGCATTAAAAACATATATAAAATATATCATTTAAAAAAAACTCAAAATATCATTAAAATGAATTACAGACTCTTCAATTTATCTCAAAAAATTGTAGAATTTAGTTAAATATTTTTTTATTTAATTATATTTGAAAAATAACTATTCAATAACTATTCAATAACTATTCAATTTCTTTAAATTAACCATATATTATTCAAAAATAATTTAATGATTCAAGAATAGAATTTTTGTCACCTTCCAAAAAAAATTCACATAAGTTTTATCTTTTAATAAATTCCTTCAGCACAACATCTTAAAATATTGAAATTTATACAAATAGTAGGATTTATACATGATAATCACTAGGATGGATTGATATAACTGAACTTCTCTTGAGTCTATTTATAAACCAAATTCATTTTTATTTATAGAGATATATGATTCAATAATATCAAGACACCATATAACCCCTCCTCAAATACTTCAACCATTTCCATATGGTAATAGATATCCAATAACATAACCAGTGGAAGTATCATGACATTAATCTCTTTTACCAATTTAAAAAAAATATTATAGCAATTTTCTTCCCCTTATTGACAATCCTCTGTTAGAATGATAATCACAACTACATGGTACTTCAAAACTCAATGATTTAAGGTGTAATTAAATATTATAAACTAAACACATGAGGGGATACTTTCTTGGATACTTCACAATTATTCTATTACTATCTTCTCAAGACATGTTGACATCATTGTATGTTGGAAAAAGGGAAAAACTTCATCAACAGGTTAAACAAACACCCCATATTTCAATATGGTCTACCAGTTATATGAAATTTTTAGAGAAAATCCAAAAATCATAATTTACTTACCTCCCATAACACAAAAATATCACATTATAAAATATAAAAAACTAATATTTGACACCCAATACTCATATAATCAAACCAAAAAAAACTGAAATTGAAATTATCTTTGCTCTCATATTAAAATATTGAAATTCATTTGAAAATAAGCAACCCATAATGAATATATTTAGTAAAAAATACCTTACAATGAACTTATCATCACTGAGAAACATTTTAGAATTCCTTTAAAATTCCATTTCTCTAATAAAAACCCAATATCAACCCTCATTCCTAATTTTCAACTGAATGAGGTGAGGCTCAACTACCCAAATAGTGAACACAGATACACAAAATATTTTAGGGAGATACTAGTTCAATCCTTAAAACCAAATTTTTATATGTAATATGACCTATTGAATAATAATCCAAATCCACCACTCACAATCATACATGGATTTAACAATGTGTACTCCACCACTTGATCCCATCTAATAATTTTCTTACAACACTAAGGAAACCACCTCAATTGTTCATGACACTGTAACTACCATATGCACTATAAAATAACCCAATCACCCACACCAATGTCCAAAACTAGTAATCAATATATTATATTATTTTATTCTAGAACCATGGGAAACTAACCATTATAATTTTTATAAACAAAAAGAAACACTCAATTCACGTCGCTTGAAAAAAAATCAAAATCTATACGAGTCACCCACACTAGGACCTTAATCTACTAAAAAATCATTTAAATTCTAATTATGTTTTTCATCAATGTTCTATATGTTCTTACTTATACACCAGTACCTCATATGATATCAAAATCACTCATCCAATAGTTCCACTAGACCATTATCCTACTAATTAAAGGAGAATAATTGAAATTATTGATAAGGTGTTATTAATTATAAGAGTATCCTTATCATCATTATGTTAAAAAAACATCATCGAGTCCCAAAACTCATTCCTAGTTAGTTATTTAAATCAAATAAATGTAAATTTATAACCCAGTTACACTGAAGTGACAATAATAAATATCTACCACTACCCATTATAGCTTATTTTAATCAAGTATTATTAACAAAAACCTATCAAAAAGAGGTTCAAACCCTCAAAAAGTTATTGATGGGCTACTTAATACATGAATTTTCTCAAACTAATTCCCAATCCTAGTACCTATTATACTCTAACATGTTTCTCATGTATTTCTTATGGCTCCATGATCCTTCCATCCCATAGAACCCCTATCAAGTCTCATGAAAATATTTACCCCAATACAATGCTTTGGTCAATAATAGCTATATTATCTTACAATATAGTAGAAACATCTAATTCTTATCAAAACCTTATTCCCAAATCATATAGGAATCTCAAAAATCACATTGGTTATTCACCCAAACTCAATGTTGATGAATATAGACCTCACTATTATTCACAAATCAAGTGTAACAACTATTGTATACACTCTATTATTCCAAAAATTCACTCATATTATTTGGGAATGAAATATTTCTCACTTACAACCAAACATCAGAAAATGTCTACAATAATAAAGGAATCTAGAAAATTGTTGAAGTATATAACAAAAAATCTATTCTAACACCCAAAACCTAGAAGTGGAATCACTTATAACCAACACACCTTCACCCCAGACATTTTTAGTTTCCCCTAAGAAGTCAGAAAAAACTCATTCACCCTTTTTAATTCAAGAGTGATTTATTTAGAGAATCCTTTTTCAAGTTCTCACTCATTACGTAGTTCGATCTTATCCAAACCAAAATTGGTATACCCTCCAATGTTTCACGATCATATAACCAGAAACATGATTCCTTAAGTTAAATCCCATAAATCGTAGGATTATAAACTGAATAATTTATCCATGCACCCCTTTCATGTCAACATATAATATCAGAAGCATCCATTGTGATCTATCTTCCAATAAACCTATGGAAACTCACATATCCCAAGTTTTACCACATGATCAACCACTACTCGAGAAATACCTAAAAACCACAATTCATTTATCAAATATTTACTCATACTAGACCTAAAATCTATGATCTCCCTTAAATTGACCATAAAAAACCACACGTGAAACTAACAAGGATAGTCTTTCAAATGACCCCACCTTCAAAACATGATCATAACACCAAAAGTTTTTTTAGTGATTTACATACTAATAAGTATTACTATGATCCTTTCATTTCCCTCTCAATTGTATAAATACCCTTAAGGAATCTTATTCCCTCTCATAAACACATTTTAGGTATGAATCTCTAGTTATAATTCATCACCAATGCACCAAATTCCTAAACCTACCCACTTTGGGTCACTATGAATCGCCCTCAAATCATAAATCACCATTATTTTCAAATACTACCACTTTAAAATTGATAAAATAAATTTTAATTAATTACTACACCAATAATAGGTAACTCAAGAAAACATCGATTAACTTTTTGTTGATATTTTAATTAATTAAAACATTTATAATCAATTTCAAAAATGATATATTATTATTTTTTAATTATGTTTTCACAAACTATTTTCTTTTGAAAAATCACTTTACATCTATAGGTTTTCATGTACATGTATGGAGAAACATATGGGCCAAATATAATGAATGAAAAAATGACTTTTCCCCTCAATTTCAAGGGTAAATCAATAAAATTGAAATTTTAATTTCAGAATTATAATTGAATAAACATATTCACTATAACATTGAAAACTAAAATCCAAAATTCAAGAATTATTAAAATTTAGAGCCCCCATGAGAAAGGTTTTGATGATATACAATCCAAATTTCCATACCAAGCATTGACACATTATTATCTCTATCCACTAGGTCCCTAATTTGTAATAATAAATAAACGAGTCATTAAAACCATTTTAAGGCACAAACTATATTAACTTGAACTAATACAAAGTTAGAGTTTCATAAGGTCTGAGGTGTGAGTTTCCATATACTAGTGGCTTTTGAATAGTGATGAGGATTTATGAGAAATATTTAAGTGACAATACTCTAAATATCAAAAAAATAACATCTATAAAAGATAATCACTGTATTCAAAAATGGAATTATAGTCCAATAAAATCACCAAAAATTAGAATATTTCTATGCTATAAAAAATATATATGCTATAGAATATTCATTCATCCTAACTAATCACCCATTAGGATGATCATGTATATAAAATAAAAAGATGAATAAAATATAAAAAGATGATTCATTACTAACCCTGAGGGTCACCGTAAACTATCCACAATCACCATCGAGCTAATCTTTCCTAATCCACTATGAAACCTCTACCCAGACCTACATACCATACACAAGGTCCGTACTTGAAACATAGTTCCCATGTATATAGTGAGAATGAAATTTTTTAGTGTTCATCTAATGCATCACTAATATAAATTATCTTATATATATATATATGTAGTAGGTAAATGAAAAAATAAAAACCAATATTACAGATAATTATACTTGTTAAGTCATTGTGTGCTAACTAGGACACTACGACACCAAACTATTTATTGTCAAATCACCTCTAGAAAACCACATCCGATGTAGTCCCATGTAATAGGAATCCCATTAGGGCGAAGGCATGACACTACTAGATCCATGAATATACATTTATTGTGGATCCTCTCTCAATTATCCTTGGAAACCGAAAAAATACCTCAAAATTTCCTATATACCACATTGAAAGTAGACCTAGTGGACCATAATAACAGATCCAATACCTCACATGATCTAAAACACACAAGAATATGGTAGGTCATATGGATAATCTCATATAGAGTTTGTAGATCATGAGGATGGAAATTACTAATCTATCCTATCACAGGAGTTTAACAACCAAAACAATGTAGGTACTATGGATAATTTCACATACATGAAGTTAATACCAAGGGGGGAAATAACATATCCGACCTCATGTATTAGTTGAAACACTATTACAAAGTAAGAATCATGCTGATAATCCTATATAAGAAGAATATTATGTGGAGAATAATAACATAAAGAACCTCCCATATGAACCAAACCAATAACACATGATAGGTCCCATGGCTTAGCCTCACATCACCTCTAACGTATAACCCAATGTGAACCTTTAGAACTCAGATTAAAGAGAACCTAAATGTGTAATTCCACACCACGTCAATGAGATTTTTAAGATTAAACACGTCAAGAACTATAAAAAACTTGGATAGGAACCGCCAGTAGATGATAAAAAACTATCATTAGTCAATCCCCAGTATTTAGCTAGACCCCATGTCTATACCCTACACTCAACAAAATAAAAATTCATAATTATCCCAAACAAACTATGACTGCTTGAAAAGTAACTCTATTATTAAAAGAATTCATGATTTAATATTACTGTTTTATTATATTTTTCAATATATTCACATAAAAAACCTTTAAATTTCATAATAACATTACAAATCATGAAATAATATTGAATATAAGAGATAATAATAGTACTAAGAGATAAATGAAAAAAATAATGCACACACCAATGTAAACTCAAAGGGATGAATTCTTCCATGAAGATCATTCTAGATATAATGGATTTGAAAATAAAGATAATCAGTTGGAATATGATTGAAATTATTAAGGGGTGTATAAAACCTTGTAAGTGAAGTAGTGAATGATGAGTTATGAGAATGGTGGAGTATATATAGACCCTAAAGGGTAATATGACAATTGAAATCTGATTATTACCTGACCATTGAAATTTGACCATTATATAAACATTGGAATAGTAATTTGATCAGTGGGATAATAAAATAACATTTAGGAAATAATATATTTACTTATTATACTAATATAATTATATAAAAGTTTTAAATATGATAAAATCATTTTTTGTCTCAATGAAATAATAATTATATTTTTGATAAAAATATATATGTTTTAAATTTGCTAAAATATTCTTTTATTATAAATTTTAAAGGTTTATATAAAATTTTTCTTTAATAAAACGATTTCATAAAACAAAATATATTTTTATAAATATGATAATATAATTTTAGGAAACTATAAGTAATCTTTTTAATTATTAGAAATTTTATCATTTAATAGAAACTATTTTGTAATAAATATTTATTTAATTTAAATATTAAGTTTTTATAATTAGAAAATTATTTTCATAAAACGGATTCCACTTTTTGAATCATCATATAAAAATTATCTTATGGTGAATTTTTAATATTTTTCTAAATTTGTTGAACTTTTAATGAATAATAATATACTAAAAAATATGATACTTTACATTATAAGTTAAATACATTATTAATTGTAAATGGGGTGATGTTTGAAACCATTATCTCAACCTCAATTGAAAGAATTACTATTTTTATTCATTATATTTATCAATACTGATATTCTTGATCAAAAATAATAAACTAATGAATATTACATTAAAAAACCCTCTCCCCCCTTATAAATGTCACCCCTCACCACCTATTCTCCTAAAACCATATAAGACTTGGTTATGTTATGAAAATATAACTATTTATCTATACAATCCTCCTTCTAATATATAAATATTTATGATCTTACCAAAAGACCATCCCAAAGAGCCATAAGGGGTAGCCAAGAGGACACTCCCAAAGGAAGAGGTAAAATTATCAACTGAGTCACTTTCGATAATTTTTTCTTCTAAATCCCACATATTACATCAATCCACTTTGGAATAGTAACATTAATATATTAAATATATTTATATTTTTTTTATTATGGTGGAATATCCAATTTCTACCCTCTCTTAAATAAATTCTTAAATGAAAACATTGTTCATATTATGGTCGGTTCATCACCCCCATGAACAACAAATCCCATTTTCCACCACCGCCTTTATGGTTAGTTCAAATTAAATTATTATGGTAAAAAATGAGATTAATGAGTTTATTTTTATTTTTTCATATATTGGAATGGTTAAATATATTTAAAAGTTAGATAAAATAGAGTAAATTCATTATTGTTTGAAACCACAACTAAATGAACTAATAATATGACAATAACACCTAAAATCTCAAAAATTTAATTATTTATTAATAATATTGGATAGTAATTACCTTATTAAATCCTTGAAACTCATTAAACCCAACCCACATTATATTTTGTATTATTTAAATAGACTATATGAACTCTCATAAATTACTAAAACTAATACAACCTTGGGCACATGACACGAATAACCTTGGGAAATTGAATTTAGTCTTGGTATATAAATTAAATATATCAAAAATATCATGAAATATTGATAAAAAATAAAAAATAATTAAATTAAAATATTAATAAAGTGTTTAATATATCTAATTTGATTATTCATTACATTAAGTGAATGTAAATAATGAATCCAGGCATGAGGTAAGGGAAATATCCAGAGAAAGATTAAGTTGTGGTTTAGTCCTTTATATGAAAAAGGCCTCAAAAATTTAATTGGATTTATGATAACTTAAAGAGGAAATAATGGATTTAATCCATTAAGAATATATTTTTTATCCTTTGATGATATAAATAAGAGATAGTCGCATTGGATGTTTATCGCTTAGAGGGAGAAGCTGATCAGTGGTAGACACTAATTAATAATGAGAAGCCTAAAGGAGAAATAAAATCTAATTAAAAATTCATATGGTTTTCATGTTATTCCTTAGAATTTTTCATTGAAACCAAAAGTAAGGATGACCAGTCTATTGAGGATTATGAGGTAAACATCATAAAGATTTCACGACGTTCCTATAGATTTTTTATCTACATTGAAAGTAAGGTGGACTATTTTTATTTGATTAAATCCAAGTATATAAAAAACATTGGTGATTTGAAAAATTGAAATCTATGAAGAGGTTTTATATTGTTTAATTAAGGTTGAGATGGATATTTATGAATTTTAGTTCTCAAAATGGTCTAGAGAAAAAAAGATTAAAATGGAGTTTAATTTTAAAGGATTAACAGATTAATATCATATAGTAAGGAAGAACCAACTAATAATTTGTAAAATGTTCAAGAAGATTCATTCTTAAAACATCTCAAGGGAATGAGGAGATGATTCAAGTGAGGAAAATAAGAGCATAAATATAATCAATGATAAAGGTATATGAATAATCCCACTAATGGGATATAATAAAATATTTTTTTGATCAACCCTTAGCTTGTAGTCTACTATTTCAACTACAAGGAACCTATACATTATCCATGAAAATTACCTAAGCCAAGTAATTTCAATGATAATCAACAAAAACAAGCTCCAAATCCAAGAGAGTATGGAAAAACATATGATATAAATACTATTTAGGTATACCCAGGTAATGATGTTGTGGAAGGTGAACTAGTTATTCATTCATGAAAGGTTAATGTATTATTTTATTCTGGTTCTACACATTCTTTCGTATAATTTATGTTTAGTAGAACTATTTAATCACCACCAAGAAATATAGATGTTGAGTTGTTTTTGAGAAAAAAATGGGGAAATAATATTATTCCATTTACATAATACCTCTCTAGTATATTTTTATAGATTGGACCTCTCAATAAATAATATCAAACATATTTTAGTGGTGTTTGATTATATACTAGAGATGGATTGGTTTTCCTTATATAGGGACACCATCTACTATTGGTTGGAGGAAATCACTCTCAATATCTTGAATCATCCTTATATTCTTTATAAGTATAAGAAATAGGATTGATATCCTTTTTAATCTTCTTATCATGTATATATATTACTTTATGATTAAGTACATTTTTCTCAAAAAGTTATGAAAAATAATATAATTATATTTCAAGACATGGAAATTGGGTTGAACTATACTAATGTATTTCTTGAAGAGTTTCATATAATTAAAACTAAATAAGATGCTATGTTCTTAATTGAACTTATACCTAGAACTCTACCAATATATAAGACTCCCTATAGTTTGGACACTATAAAATTAAAAAAACTGAGGAATTAGTTACAAGAGAATTTGGAAAATGGTTTTATATTCTTGAGTACAACAACTTGGGGCATGACAATATTATTTATAAAGATGAATTATGGATCAATGTTCTTATTTCATTGATTATCATGGAATATTCACAAATTCAATAATTTATAGATATCGGTTGGAACAAATTGATGATTTGATGGATCAATTACATCAGGACTAATACTTCTCTCAAGTAGGCATTTGGTCGAGATACCACTAATTAAAGGTGAAGAATAGATATATTCCCAGGACTAACTTTTGAATAATGTATAAACACTATGAGTTTATTGAGATTCCCCTTATAATCAATAATGCTATAAAATATTCATTAACCTCATGAAAAGAGTTTTTATAGATTTCCTCAACATAATTTAGTTAGTTTTTAGAGGATATTCTGATATACTCCAAAAGTTACTAGGTGTATGAGGATTATTTGAGAAAAGTGCTAAAGAAATTATGAAAGGATAATCTATAAGAAAAGTATAGTAAATTTCAGTTTTGGATAGAGGAAGTATCATTCTTGGGGAATTTTATCACCAATAAAGTGATATCTATGGATCCTTATAATACAAAGGTGATTGAGGAGTCTCCCATATCATGATATGTAATGGTGATTTGCAGTTTTCTTGAACTTTATTAGTACCAAAAATGATTTGTGAGGAATATATCATGAGTGTAAAACCTAATGACAAATGAGTAACTTTTCATGGTATAAAAAGACGATTCAAAGAAGGGTTTGGGATGTATAATAATGAAAAATTATTAAGTGATAGACTACGCCTCTTGTTAGTTGAATTTACATGACAAGAACTATTAAAAACATGAACTTGAGTTGGGGACAATGATTTTTTTAATTATGATTTCACAAAATTTTCTCTATATGGAGAAGTGTGAAATATATATGGATCCTAAAAGCCTCAAATATATATTAACTCAAAAAATATTAATTTGTGCCAAAATATATATTCAGATATGACCAATGTATAATGACCCAGTCTTAACGTACTTAGATATTACATCACATTTTAGAAATACATAAAACATTAAAAATTAGATTCCCAATGACCATATTAGTCTAGTGCCATTGGTAACATGGAAATATTAACATTGGCACATAAGTGACCTAAATTTTCTCCTAATATGTTCTCAATGAATAACAAAATTCATAGAAAAATCATAATTAATACAAATCTTTACAACCTATGGAAGGAAATATAAAAAGGGTTAAGCTCAGATGCTCAATAAGGGTAAATAAAGGAGACATGAAAGAAAAAACATGAGCATTGGAGTATGATAATGCGATAAAAAATATTGAATATTATACCCTATATATAAAATATAATAAACAATAATCATGGAATAAATCTTGATAGTTCATAAGACACAAATCATATGTAATTAAATAACATAATCCATGATAGAAATAAAACATCGAATTGTGGTGAAGACATTAGAATATAATATGATTTATATAGTATCCAAGGAATCCCTTCCAAGACCATATTAGTAATATGGGTTCACTCATAAATCCATCTTGGTAGTCATGGTACACTCCCATGGCCATCTTAGTTGCATGCTTTTACTCCTGATACCATCTTGTTAGTCATGGTTCACTCTGATGTCCATATTAGTAGTCAAGGTTTATTCCCAAGACCATCTTAGTCTATCTCATGAGATATAAATCTTTAACCAATGAATGAAAGGTAGATATATGTCCCAAATATATCATAATTGAATCATACATACATGAACCAAAAAATCATAAACAAACATATCATAACCCATGAAATGAAATGGGTGTCATAAACATGAAATCTTACCCTAACATATGGAAAAAGAAATAGGTTTCATAATCATTTCATCAAATCATAACCCATGAAATGAAGTAGGTTTCATAGACCTGTAAACTATGAATAGAAGTGGGTTTCATAAATATCATTTCATAAATACATAAACCATTCAGAGAATGAACTTGAATAAAACCTTTATATCATTTCTTAGAAAGGCATGAGTAACACCAATTGATTTCATCTTAGATGGGAAATAATTTTGAAAGATATTTTAAATACACTTCATGAGGAAATTATCCTTTATCCTTTGAATTTTTTTAATTAAAATTTAAAACCTTTTTAAAACCATTTTCATTAAAATAAACTTCAAAACTTATAAACAGAGCATTGAAAATATTTTGAAAACCTCTTTCCTTTGAAAAATTTTATTGGAGCTTGAAATTTTTTTTAAAAACATTTATTTTAAAATTTCTTTTAAAAAAATTCCAAAAAATTAACCTTTTAAAAATTTAAAGAGTGATTTAAAGAAATGATGGTGGGTAAATCCATACATTACATATGTGGAAAAAATAACATTCTTTTTTTCATGGTAAAAAGGTTAGAAAAATACCTCATTCAGAAAGAGACAAGAATATTCATTTTAAATTATTAGTAAAAGAAAAAAGTTTGAAAATGTATTTTAATGATCATAGGATATTAGTAGAATATTATTGGAATACCTTTTTGGAAATCATTTTTTTTAAGGAACACATATTTCTGATTGAAGAGAGTGGTAAGGTCATATTTATTTTAAAACATTTTATAAATTATCTTAAGTACCAAAGAGTGGAAACATGGTACTAAAATATGAATAAATAGAGACTAAACAAAATATAAGAGAAATAATAAACATTTGTGATACATGGATCATAATATTTCATTAATTAAAACATGATCATGAACAATCTCAATAAATAGTGATGTAGTTTCAATAAACACTTACCACATTGTAACTTTGAATCATATTCACTATATATTAAAATTAAATTAAATGTATCCTTAAATTATCATTAAAATAATTATATTATTGTTATAACATGTCAAAGGTAGTTTATAAACCTCATATAAAATGATAGGTGTATAACATGGCATGTGTCTCAAAGGAGGAAAATAGAGACAAAAATACTTTATCGATTTGGTAACTTTTGAAACATAAACCCCATGAAATAAATAACATAAAATGGTTATATAAATAACCATATATTTAATTATAATATTCATATAATACATTAATGTTTAGTATACACACCACACAACATAAGTGAACAATGAATAAGTCATGTGTCTCATAAAAATAATGAGTGAGATGAAATTTACTTACCTTGTGTCTTGAATCTCATAGTACTCATACAATCTTCCTATATAATAAATTTATGTTTATTTCAAATATTTTAAATAACAATATTATTATATATAATACCATATATGGTTTTATTATGAACTTATATTACCTTTTAGTTAACAACTTTATGTTAAGGTTTCACTTCAGGTAATATCTGATTTGTTATTTCTTATATCACTGGTCGTTATAATTATATCATGATTTCCAGAGTGTAAAAAATGATATAAATATAATTAATATTCATTATATGTGTATTATAATAATATATAGGATATGTAAGTATGAAATGGAATACACCATTCATGGAGACGGTAGGCCGTATGTATGCATGAATGTTGTTTTTTATTATCGTATTGGAAGAAAGAGAGTAAATGAAATATAAGTATATATATCATTTTTATAGTATCATTATTATATAATAAATATCATATACCTTTACTAAACACATCCTTAGTACATTCCATGTAGTGTGTGAACTAATCAAATCCCTTTGAGGGGGTGGTAGTCCACACTTCCTCAAATGAAATTGTCGTATTTACAAAAGATGGAAAGTATAAATATATATATTGTAAAATAATTAAAAATGAATAAATAAGTTATTAATATAAAAAATATTATATAAAAATAGAGTTCACATCATAATTTCCACCATGAGTGGTGGAAAAGTACGAACAAACAATCATCGTTTTGTGAGATAGTAGTTCACTGTACACATAAATATTATGTTCATTACCCATTAGATGGAAGTGTGTTAATGTGTAGGTAAAAATATTAAAATAAAATTAATCTAATTATATTGATTATACTTTTGTTTTTTAATAATAAAGAAAAAATTGGAGTGTAGGGGATGGAGAATGAAAATAATATAAAGGAGTTTGAGGGAGGATGTTACCTCTTCTTTAGGTAACTCCTTTTGGTTTTCACCAAAGGACATCCTTGGATTGATTTTTTATGAAGGAATGATTAATAGATGAAGATATGGATTTTTGAGAGCTATTTATAAATGTCTTGGAGATGCTTAAGTGTCTTGAGAGGTGTGTGTGGAAGTGGGAGGAGATGAGGCCTTTTATAGTGGAGGAGGAGTGGTACTCTTGTAATATTTTGGAAAAGGGAAACCCCATCGACATTTTTTATTGAAATTGGATCCAATAATGGTAAAAAGTATAAAAAGGTAGTATATGGTCTAAATATTTCCATAAAATTCCTTTTGTAAAAGTTTCCTGGTCATATTAGGCCTTAAGATTAGGGTTTAGTCCATTGTTAAGCCTAATTTAATCATAATCATTGTAATTAATATTAATTACCTTTACTAATATTTTTTGTAAAAAAATAATTGTACATTATAATAAACTATAAATTATTATTATTAAAAATATATAATCCATTTTTAAAAATTCCAAACACAAAATTTCTAGAAATTGATTTAATTTTAATCCCGTAAATAGGACGACAAAGCAGGTTTTTAAAGTAAAAATGTTCAAAAATTTTCTAGGTTTTTATAGTCAATTTCATAGCGAAGTTGATTACAATGAACATAATTGAATTGGTTGATATAAATTTAATATAATTAAAATTTAAAATAAACTTAATATATAACTTAACTATATAAATAAATTATATTAAAAAGCAATTTTGTTTTAAATTTTAGTATTTTTCACTATTCATTAACAAATGAAGCTTCACAGAAAAAAATGAAAAAAAATCAAAATAACCTAATTTTTCTGTTTATATTTCAAAAAATTAATTTTATTTGTACATATAAAATTTTAAAAAGTTCCAAAATTTATATTTAAAATTCATTTTCATCAAATGGCAGTAAAAGTACCATAATAAAAATAAAGGTTTTTATGTGTAAAATTGGGATTGTTCTTATCATTTTCCTATCAAATCTGTTTGATAAATATAAAAAATATTTTATTGAATATATAATATATATTACATTATAATTAATAACTAATTGTAAATAATTTAATTTATTATGGTAAAATAACTTTGTGAGCATAAAAAAAATTCCAATGAAAAATTCCATTTATATTTAATTGGTTCGTTGTAAATAATGAATTAATTTTATACATGTGTAAAACATATGTTTTTATAAGTTAGTTAATACTATAATTAAATGATAACTTAATAGCTATATTAAGTCTTAATATATAATATTTTAATAATATATTGTTGTTCGGTAAAACTCGGTGATGTGTGTACGAAATGTTTGATTTAGTGCATTGAAAAACATCAATGAAAATTAATTCATTCAAAAAAAAGTCTTTAAAACTCAAGGTGTTATATTATACCCCCCCTAAAATGAATTTCTCCCTAAAAAACAATCATTCTAGTATAAATAAAACAGTATACTCCTTCTTATTCATATCCTAAAGTTCCCAAGTAGTTTCCTCTAAATGGTGATTTCTCCACAAAACATTGACAAGATGAGTGGTCTTGTTTTATATAAATTTCTCTATATGATCTTGAAAGTATACTAGTTTTTCCTTGTAAGAAAGAGCATTCTCCATTGTTATTACCTCTAAGTTCAGTACATGTGAAGGGTTGGGTATGTACTACCTCAGGAGAGATACATAGAACCCAACATGGACTTGAGAAAGATTCGGAAGAAGTACCAAGTGATATTCTACCATCCTGATATGATCAAGAATCTCAAATATACTTATATACATAAGGATCAGTTTCCATTTCTTCCCAAATCTCATAACCTTCTTGTAGGAAGAGATTCACAAGAACACATTTTCACCAACTTCAAATTCAAGATCAAGCTAAAAGTTATCAACATAACTTTTTTGCCGACTTTGAGTGAACTTGATATGCTGCTGAATGAATCTAACCTTCTCTTATAGTGCTTCAATGATCTTAGGTTCCCATAGATTTCTTTCTCAAACTTCATCCTAGCATGTTGGATCTCTTCCTTTCTTCCGATAAAGGGCTTCATAAGGTTCCATCTAAATGTTTATGTAAAAGATATTATTGTAAGTAATATCAACTAGAAGAAGTTGTTGATCCCAAATTCCTTTGAAATCTAACGAAAGATATCTCAAAAAATCCTCTAGGGTTTGAATTGTTATTTTATATTGAACATTCGTATAAGGATGATAAACAGTGATGAAACTCAATTCTGTATCATCTGTTTCCTGAATACTTGACTAGAATTTTGAGGTAAACGTTATATCCTAATAAGATGCAATATAATGTGGTAATCCATTTAGAATTACCACTTCCTAAATATATATACTGGAAATATGATCCAGATATAAATAATATCTGATATAAATGAAGTTTACTGACTTAGTAAGGTGATCGACCACCACCCATATAACATTGTACCCTTTAGAGGTTTGGGTAGTCCAATGAAAAAATTCATAGTGATATTCTCCAATTTTCATTTTGGTATGGTTAATGAATTCAGCATCCCCTTAGAATTTTTTTATTTAGCCTTAACTTGATAAAATACTATGAAATGAGATAAAATTATGTTATATCAATCTTCATTTAATCCAAATTGAAATATTATTTCAAATCCCTATACATATTTGTACTTCCAGGATGAATAGATAATGAAGAACTACGAGCTTCCTCTAATAGATCATTCTTCAAATTTGGTATGGAATGAAAACTTACATGGTTCCTGAACCTTATCATTTTATCCTGATGAAGGATAAACTTAGGAACATTACTAACTTTTTTTGTAGCTCAGAATCTTCCTTTAATTCTCCTTAATCTTCACTTGGATAGAGGGTTTTACATTCAATTGATAAGGATAATATTTTCTCCCTTACACTAGGATTTCTAGATCCATCCATTAAAAATATAAAAATATTTTATCTTTTTTGATCCTAATCATCGATAAGCGAGCATGATCCTTTCTACTTAAATTATTGACTACCTTGTTTTCTTTTCCTAGGTGGTAATGTATTTAGGAATCATATTTTTTTATCAAATACAACCATCTTTTATGGTGCATGTTAAAATCCTTCTATGTGAGTATATATTTCATACATTTATGATAAATATATATATTACAATTTTCTCTATAAAGATAATGACTCCATATATTTAATGGAAAAATTACCACTGCAAAATCTAAATCTTGAGTAGGGTAATTTTTTCTCATGATTATTCTACTATCATGAGGGATAGGCTATAACCGTGTTATTCTTCATAAGAAAACATCCCAATCTCTTCTTGGATTCATTGAAATAGATTATAAACCCTTCTCCACTATAGGTTAATGTATGCATAAGTGTGTTGATGAAACTTTTATTTAGTTCCTTGAAATTTTCCTCATATTTATCTATCTAAAGGAACATGACCCCTTAACGAGTTAACATGGGCTGAGGATTAGATAGTCATGAGAAATTTTCCAAAAAACTTAAATAATATCCAGCAAAACTAAGAATGGTAAAGATATTAGTCATCACGGTTGGTTTAATCCAGCATTCAATAGAATTCATCTTTGATAGATCTATATCTATATCTTCTCTTGTTTTTATGTGACACAAAAATGAAATATTTTACAAAAAAATTCACACTTTGTGAATTTTTCATGTATTTTCTCATTTCTTAGGGTCTTTAGTACAATTCTCAAGTGGTCTTCATACTATTCCTTTCTCTTTTAATTGATAATAATATCATCTATAATGACTTAAAAAACTGATCTAGGTAATCTTTAAAGACTCCACTCATGAAATCCATGACGATAATAGGGGAATTAGTAAAAAAAAAGGCATTACTATATATTCATAGTGTTCATGACTTGTAAAGAATGTCTCATTGGGTATATCCTACTTCTTGACCCTCAATTGATGATATCCATAATGAAGTTCAATCTTGGAAAAGTATTGAGCTACATATAGTTGATCAAATAAGTCATAAAAATTGGAAATATGATACTTGTTATTGATTATGATTTTTTTCAACTCCCGATAATCAATACAGAGTCGCATTGATCCATCTTTATTTTTCAAAAAAGAACAGCTGTACCCCAAGGTGACACACTTGGATTAATTAATCCATTGTCAAGGTTTTCTTGTAGTTTCTTCTTCAATTCTTGCAACTCAATCAGGGTCATTCTCTAGGGAGTCTTTGAAATTTGTGTGGAACTAGGTATGATTTCTATTGATTACTCAAATTCATATTTTGGTGGAAGGATAGGAAAATAATCTGAAAATACTTTCAAAAGTTCTCGAACAAATCAAATACGTCCATGTAAATTTTATCCCCAACCATTTGAGATAAATAACCCTTTTGAATGGGAATTAAGACCCATAAACTAGATATAATCTCCATAGTAAGTTCATACTTATCATCACATTTATGGGATATCATAGGAAAGTACGAAATATCAAATGGAACTTACCGTCTTCAACAATTGATGTGAGATTTATGCATAGGAAGACAATCCATTCCTAGATGTCATCAAATTTAACCAAAAGAAGAATGAAAATATTTTTAGGAAGTAAATTCCCATAAACATAAAAAAGAGAGGAATCATAGACATGGAATTCAATAAACTTACCATTTGGGGTTTTCATAGATAATTCCACATCAAATAATTTTTGTGGAATCTGAACACCCTTAGAAAATTCTTTTTATGTGAATGAGTGGGTAGATCCATTATCAAGTATGACATTAAAAGTTCTACAGTGGATGGTAAGTTCACCTTTCACCATGTCATTATCACAACCCTTGTCAGAAATAGATATTTCATGAGATTTCCCCTTTTTCCTCAGATTAATAGGTTTCTAACGTCGATTTTCATTTCCCAACCTTGGGTTTGAGAACTAGTTAGCATAATGTCCATTAACCTTACACTTGCAGCATTAAAATGTTGGAGGGGAATTATGTGATGTTTTTTCCATTGCACTGTTAGCTAACTTATTCCCATGAATTAGAAAATAAAATTCTCTATGACCTTCCCTTACATACTTAAATAACTTATTAGACCCCTTAAAGAAGTTCCCTCTATGCTTATTCCCACACTTAGAGAATAAAGGAAAGATCATCTTCTTTTCTTCATGATTTTTAGATATTCCCCTAAACTTTATCTTCCTTTTCTTGTCCAAATAATGGGATTGATATGTGACTCCAACCTCCATTTTAACCTTTTTTGTACAATGAAAAATTTCCTCATAGCTTCAAAAATATCTTATTTCCAATGCCCTTATGATACTTGGCTTTAAGCCAACAAATAACCTATTAACATTAATTTTTTGTTGGATGATAATTCCTAAATCATACCTCAAAAGTCTTGTGAAATTAGCCGCATAGGCACCGATAGATTCATCACCCATTTTCTTCAAATTAAGGAACAATTTCTCTATATTTGTATGAAATATTAGAGGAAATTACTTATTAAAAATAAGTTCTTTAACTCATTCCAATCCATAAATTCAATTTCATATTGCTGCCTTTTATTCTTAATTAAAGTCTACAATTGTTTCTCTTTTCCTTATAACTGATAAACTGCCATAATAAATTTCTTATAATCCAAACATTGGAGAATAGAGAATATATTTTTAGTAGTACTGATCCATTGTTTGGAAATAATTAGATTATAAGAGAATCTGAAACAAGGTGAATGTTTCCTCATGAAATACTCAACATAATGTTGTTCCAACCTTTTCTCATTTGGAATTATACCATTATTCATATCTTGAGAAAGTTTTGTGAGCATAAAAATATGATTTTTCATTATATCTCCCATATAATTAAATTTCTTTAGAGGAGAATTGTAGCATTGTTTTTCATAATCACCATTAATGTGGTTAATTTGGGTTTTATCCATTGACTAAAATTAAAATAATAGAGTAATAAATAGTTATCATAATGAGGGACCACATAATCATGAAAAATCACTTATAAGATTCCAAAGTTATGAAACATTCCAAAATCTAAGACACCTTTTGTTTATCATAGGTTATCCATAGTAATCTTCAATTAAAATCCTTTATAATGGTTCATGAATATATTTTGAATTTCCAAAGAATATCCCATTGGAGTGTCAAACCATGTGTGTAGAATGACCCGTTATCTTATACCAGATTACCCCAAGTCAGGTATGGGACATCTTTTCAGAGTTTTTACCCCTAGGTACATCTTTTCTAGATCCAAATATACTTGTAGTATCCAGAAAGGGATGTATTTTTAGGAAATCACTCACTCTATCCTTTACCAAAATTTTAGGACATTTCCAACACTTTTCTTATCCTAGGACTTATCCCTAGACACATCCTTAGAGTTATAACTATGTTTTCTCATCATAGTTTTTAAAGGATAACTAAACCTTTTCTATGATACTATCTATAAATACCTAGTATAAACATACATCAAAATTGTATAACATTTACGGAATACCTAAAACATTACAAAAAAAGATGCCCAATTACAATATCCAACTTATACCTTTAGAAACATGGAAACATTGACACTAGTACATAAGTGAGATACATTTTCTCCTACTTGTTTTTTATTAGATAACACCCTTCTTAGAAACATTATAATTAACACATATCATCATAAACTAGGGAAGGAAACATAAAAAGAGGTGATCGTAGATACTCAAAAATGGTAAAAAGAGAGATATGTGAGCTTAAACATGATTATTAGAGTACAATAACATGATCAAAAAATTTTAAGATTATACCCTGCATATCCGAGATCATAAAAATGATTTATTGGACAAATTTTGACAATTAACAAGATATGAATCATTAGTAAATAAATAACATAATCAATAAAAGCATAACATAGGAATAAAACATGGAATTGTGGAAAACACATAAGCATATAATATGATTTCCATAGTATCCAAGACATAAGTTACAAGACCATGTTAGTAGTATGGGTTCACTACACATACCATCTTGGTAGTCATGGTTTACCCCCATAGCCATCCTAGTAGCACATGTTAACTCCTCATACCATAATAGTACTCATGGTTCACTCCCATGTCCATATTAGTAGTCAAGGTTCACTACTAAGACCATCTTAGTCTATATCATGAGATATAAATCTTTACTCAATTCATTGGAGGGAGATATAGATCCCACCCATCTCATAATTAATTTATACATATAGGTGACACAAAATCATAAACAAACATATCATAACCCATGAAATGAAATGGGTGTCATAAATATGAAATCATACCTTAACCTATGAAAAAATAAACAGGTTTCATAATCACTTCATAAAAGAATAACCCATTAAAAGAAGCGGGTTTCATAGAAATATAATGCATGAAAATAAGTAGATTTCATAAACATAATGTCATCAATACATAAACCATTTAGAGAAATAATATTAATTGAACCTTTAGATCATTTTCTAGAAAGGCATGAGTAACACTAACAGACATATTCTTATATGGGAAATGATTTTAAAAGATATTTTTAAAACACTTCATAATGAAATTATCCTTTATCCTTTCAAAAATTATTCTTAAAATATAAAACCTTTTTAAAACCATTTTCAAGAAAAAAAACTTGAAAAATTATAAAGGAAGCATTGAAAACATTTTGAAATCATTTTTCATTTGAAAATTTTAGAGGGGATTCAAAACCCTTTGAAAACCATTTTCATTGAAAAATTATAAAAAAATCTAGAAAACATTTTTAAAACAATTTCATTGAAAATAACTTTTAAAAACGTTTTCTTAAAAATTAAACTTTTAAAAATGAAAAGAAAGATTCAAATAATTGATGGTGTGTAAATAAGTACATAATGTATGAGGTGAAAAGAATATTCCTTTTTTTTACGGAAAAATTATTATAAAAATTTCTTGTTCAAAATTTGATAATAATATTCCACTAAAAACATTAGAAAAAGATAAAAAGGGTAAATATTTCTTTTAAGGATCACATGATATTGGTAGAATATTCTTGGAATACCTTTTTGGAAATCATGGTTTTGAAGGAACAAAGATTTCCAACTCAATAGAAAGCTAACTCCATATTTTCCTAAATTTGTTTTTGGAATTTCTTAAGTACCAAAGATTTGGAAAAATGGTACTAATATATGAAGGCATTAAGACTAAACAAAGGAGTGAAAAAAGCCATCAGTGTTCTTGAAACACGGATTATAATATATCATTAATGAAAACATGATAATAAAAAATATCGATACATAGTGATATTGTTTCTATAAAATCTTACCACATGGTATCTTTGAATCATATTCCCCATGAATGAAAATGAAATTACATGGATCATTAGAATATCATGAAAATAATGAGATTCATGTTATAATAAATTTCATAAAATATAATAAATGTCATATTCATTCCCAAGTGGCATACAAATTATAATTAAGGCCAAAGGTTTATTTTAGTCAAAACCCACTTATCCAATGAAATCAACACAAGTGTTAGGGTAATTTTATAGTATAATAATATTATTTTTATGTTTAAATATCCTATTTACCCTTAACCGTGGTAAACAAAATTTACTAATGTTAATATTAATAATATCTAAAAAAATTAATTTGATCCTTATAGAATATAAAAATTATAATAATTACAACTATTTAAGTATTTTTTTATAAATCAAATTCTTAGAGGTGGCTAAATTAAATTTAACACTAATCCCACAAACATAGTGAGAAAGTGGGTAAAAGAAAATGTTTAAAAGATGAATAAGTATTTATATCCAATTTAAATATAAGAATTATTCTAATGACCTAAATTGAATTAATATATGTATAATTGATATATTTTTTACTTTAAAAATAAATTTAAAGTGAAATAATTTTTTACACAAAAGGTCATTTTTAACTATAATGTAGTATTTTTCACTATTCATAAAAAATTAGACATCTTATAAAAATAAAAAAAATTCACCCTAACCTAATTTTAAAATTCTGAATTTAAAAAAGAAGGTTATTTTGAAAAATGAAATTTATAAAATTTCAAAACTTTCATTTTAAAATAGGTATTAGATTAAAAGGTAGTAAAATTACTCTTTTTAAAATAAGGTTTTTATAAATAAAATTGGATTTTTTCTTATATAAATTTATATAAGATTAATGTTGAAATTATATGGAATATACATATATTTCATAATTTGGTAAATACTGTTCCTAAATGCTAATTTAACAGATAGTTTATATATCATAACATTAAATAATTATATTTTAATAACATAATGTTGTTTGGTAAAACTCAGTCTTATGTATAATTCATGTTATGAATGAAAGTCACTCTAGCGTTTAATTTAGGATAACTCAGTGTTACATGAATTACAATCTATAGAATATATTAAATTTATTTTAAAAAAATATTTTAAATTCTTAGGGTGCAACATTCTCCCAACCTTAATTAAATTGAGTCCTCTAAATTTGAAATTGATATCAGTCATTAAGAGGCTGATATTTCAAAATAATTTTATTGAAGAACCTATATATTAAATAGGATTAATAAAACATATTATTAATAATTAGGAAAGGGAAACATGAAGTTCACCACAAAACTGGGCTTTCAAATATGTGAACATTAGTGGAAAGTGAAAATATGGGCATGGAAGAGAAATTTAAATATGTAGTTATAATGGATAATGATAGAGAACATAGCTTGGAGAAAGTTAACATTCAAAAATCCATAAATCCATGATGATCTAAGGGACCATTTGATTTATCCGAAACTAAGGACTAGGAAACTATTTTTTGTTTCAAGATCCTTTCCCTACAGTTGAAGGAATTTTGGTGAGAAGAAATACAAACTTTATTAATCATAATATCATCCTTTCATTTTGATTCAATTTATTTTTACTTAATTTCATAAACCAAGAGAGTTATATTGAAGATGAATTTTTATTCCTAAATCAATTTCGATGAATCATAAGGTTCACAAGTATTTACTTTATCCTCTAAATTTTTACTAAAATAAAAGAGGTCGCCACATAGTATACAATAAATCATACTCTAACCTCAAAAAATAATATCTAAAGTTAAACTTAATCTATTCCAAACATAATATGTATCCAAAACACATCTATCAAAATTCATAGTCTAAAAATTTATAGGGTCACTAAATTTACAAAAACAACATAACATAATATCTATCTTTTTTTTACATACCAAAAATGTGAATACCTTCATCTTGTATTCCCCTAAAACATGGTAATAAATTTAATTATAAAAAAACTTTATTAAAAACAGTAATCCTTCCTTATTCCTTATAAAAATGTTTCAAACTCCATCAATGATGGAATAAACCACTTTTTTAACAAACCATTAGTTAGTTCCAAGGTAATAAATACTATCAAATTTACTTTGTACAAATAAATAATCTCTTTATTCTAACATCATTATCTCATTATCAGGAACATATTATGGGAAATCATTCTCACAACCATATGTTTTCCAAAAAGTTTAATTTTATAATGAATACTTTTCTCGATACAATTGAACATATGATCTCAAATCCTAAATAAAAAAGTACTACAAAACGATCCTTAAATATTTCATAAGTCTTATAAACAATACATAATTGATAAAATACTCAAATGACATAATTATTGAATCCCAAAATAAGCACATTAATCATTCCTCCTCATCCATGGTAGTAGTATAATCTTAACCCCGATACATTATCATATTTTAGGATATATTCCTTTGATGCAAGAGACATTGATTTGCGTAGTGTACCATCTCCTTGAAGTTTATGGATTATACATTAGAATTTTTTTTCTTATCCTTGAAATACCGAGAATAGTGCCCTTTCACTCTACACATGAAGAAAAATACCATTCCTTTTAAGCAAGTATTGAGGAATTTTCTTTCCACAATTATCTAATGTGGGAAAATAATTTTTTCCCTTATTCCTTTTATCCATATTTTTCCCATATTACCTCTTATTATCATGATTTAATCTAAGTATATAATACTTAAATTAATATTTACCTATCACATTATCACATGATGATATGTCCTTTTATGCTGATAATAATTGGGAGAATATTTCCCATCAAGACATTGGATTAAGACCATGAAAGATTTGATACTTCTTACTATTTGTATCATGTGCATCAGTGTGGTTCGCATTCCTTCTACTAGGATCCATTTCTAAATTATGGAATACACTAGTTTAAATCATAATGTATAATCCTAAAAAAATACATAACATAAATTAAGAAACTTTATTCATAGATAATCTCATAACTTTAGGGACATATTTAATTCTAAATCCTTTATAATTCTTTTAAGGAAAATGTAAATTATCCGAAGCATATCCCACAAGAGATTCAAACCAAGTTCACAGTATGGAATATTTTAATATACCATATTATACTCAGTCAGGCCTGACGTACCTTATTGGAGGTTTTAGTCCTAGGTACATCTGTTCTAGAACCACACCCACTTTTAGTATCCAAAAAGTGATGTATTGATATGAATACCCACATAATCTCTAACATAGAAAAATTATATGATGTTATTATATACCTATACTCAATTATATCCTAGGGATATGTTCCCAAATCAATGCTTTATAAATCTAGTTTCCAAGGTTTTTGCTAAACTTCCTTTGATACCAACTGTAACGACCCCGACCCTGGTAGCCTAGAGACGATGCCTTAATTTATTAGATAAGTATAAATATAAGATTCTAATCCCAAATGAATGTGTAATTTAACATTATTGGAATCCAAATTACAAACATGAACCTTACATTACAATTCCAAACATAAAATACAACATATAGAATCATTTTATAATTCCATTATTTTATTAGTTTAACCTAGCATATAAAACATCTTGGTATCGAGGGGAAAATAACACATAAGAAAGAGGTGAGCTCAAATGATTAATAAGGGTAATAATATAATACAAGATATCATCAATAAACATAAACAATTAGGAAAGGTGAATTTATAACAACACATGCCATTAAAACATAATCTTGAGCATAATATTGTACAAATAAAAGCTTATCAAATAACGCCATATAAATAATCACATGAGAATGATACATAAACATATATATTATACAAGTATAATAATCACATTTAACATCAATAATAATCTCATAAAAATGGAATTATTAATACCATACATCATTAATATACCATCAAGGCTTCATCCAAGACACCATAAATAAACAGGTGAGACAATAGTCATAACCCAAACTCGTTTGTCTCATCAGACCTATCAATGCATCGAGGGGATATAGAGGGCCCCTCCCATAAATTAATAATTCTATTACATTCCTATTATGAAAGGTGTAAAACATTACCAACATAATAATTAATATAAAAACTAGAACAATTTTTTTTAATAATTTAACCATAAACCATGAATGGTATCAAAATAGAACATCCATAGTCTGACCCAACCGTAAACCATTTAATGAAATATAGTAAATTCTATAATAAGAGAACAAACTCAATCAAGAATAACATAAAATAAATCATTTTATAATAGGTGAAAATTCTCTAATAAAAAAAAATGCTTTAGATAATTTTCCCTTTTTTACTTTGAAATCATTTATTTAAAATCCACAAATTTATAAAAAAACATTAAAAAAGATATTTTTGAATCAAAGTGTCCCATACCACTTTGAAACGTTTTGAGTGAAATTAAAAAATTTATATTTTAAAACATCAATATAAATATAAATAAATGCATAAAACCCATTTTGAAAACATGTACATGAATGAGATAATTTCAATGAATAAATATTAAAAACATTTAAACTGTGTTCTAGTTAAAGAGTCCCTATCAAAAAACCTTAAAAAGATTCCTTTCAAACCATTTTATTAAAAATATAAAATGTGTAAAAATGATTTTAAACTGTTTTATAATATTAATAAGAGTATTTTTGAATAAATTATAACAAACATGGAATTGGATGATAAATATTCTCTAGTACATACTTACATATAAACAATCCCAAATAATAATGAGATTATGAAATTAACCCTTAACTTAGGTCTGATTCCCTTTATACCTGTCCAAAACTATTGTATAATGGTTTTAAAAATATTATTAAATTATAACAGAATCATAATAATATTTATGATATCATATATGATATAATATATTACTTTATATTATCCATTTATAAACAATTTTAGGTTAAAGTAACGTTTTAGGTAATAACTGTTTTGTTTATCGTATGTGTTTTGTCTTATTATTTTGGATCCTATTATTTAGATAATGATTTAATTGCTTCTATAATTTAAAAAATGATTTATATTTCATTTATATTTATTATATAAATATATATAAAATATAGATATATGAAATTTAATACACCGTTCATGGAGACGGTAAGCCATACTACCACATGAATGTTGTTTTTGTTTTCTTATCATACTCAATGGAAGAAGGTAAATGACATATATTTATATATATTAATAAATTAGCACCATTATGTCATATATTTTACATTTATTCATTATATATATTATTTAAAATAATTCTTTAAATGGTTCACATGGAACATGATTCTCATCGCATTATGGAGACAATAGGGCATACGTACACACAAGTGACGATATCATTCTCTTAATTATGAAAAAGTAAGGAAGTGGTGGTATATATTTTGTTCCAAAATTAATATAATGTTATAATAATCATATATAATTATTATTTCTACAATTAAACTCATAATATTAAATTTTTTATGAAACACGTATTACACCACGATTTAGAGACGGTATGCCATACGTACACACACGTGGTACATTCATTTTTTATAGGATGAATAAATAGTGAATTATGATTATTACATAATCATTACAAAATATCATCATATAGGCTATTTTAGAGTTGTTAATTCCAAATGGAATCAACACATGAAGAGGAAGTAGAATAAGAAACAATTTTGGAAGAATTTGTAAGAAGATTACCTTTTCTTCGATGATCCCCCTCTAGATATCCTCTTTGAGATACTAGTGTTGGTCTTTTGGGAATACCGGAAACTTTATAATGTTACATAGGATTTTTATAAGGGAATTTTTTAGAGTATAGTGAAGATGTAATGTTCAAACTTTTGTGAGTAAATGAGGGAGGAGGTACCCTTTTTGAGGTGAGGGGCACTTTTAGAAATCCTCCAAATATTAAAATATAATAATGTAATTATAGTGCCAAAAAAATCCAAATGAGATATAAATGAATGGGGTGTGAAATTTTTGACCATATACTATACCCTTTGTGATGAATTATTATTTATTGTGATTTTTCAATAAGTTAATAATATATTAATTCAATAAAATATCATTATTTTTAAATTTGATACTATTCATTTAATTTGGATTTAAATACATATAGACAAAGTGGGAATTCAAATATAATGGTTTAAAACATCTCTAATATATCTTATAGAAATATAAAATTTGTTATATACTTTAATTAATCCAAAATATATCAAAAATAATGTTATTAAAATTCATTATTTTATTTTTCAGTTAATTAAATAAATATCATTTTATCATTGAAGAAGCATATAAGGCAATTATATAATTTTTGAAAAATAAAATTATGATTATATAATGAAATTGATTTAATTATGATAAAAATGGACATTTAGATTCATTCATATCTTGATTTTTCCGTATGTGGATACATATAAGATATTAAATACAAGAGAGTAATATTTTTTAACTATCCTTGACATTGAATAATATAAAAGTTATTTTCATAGACTAGTGCCCGTTAAACAACAATAATTTGATATTAAGGTAATAAGGGTTGAATAAAATTCATCCAATAAAATTTTGATAAGTTTTATTTTTATTTTAAACCTTATCATTTTGATTTACCCTAAATTAATCTATTGTAATTTGAATTGTGGTAACAACATTTTAAACATTAATTGGTTATAAATTATTACTTATATAGGGTCAATTTTCTATAAATGAAAAATTTAAAATATTTTAGAATTTATGATAATCTATTTGTATTTTTTATTATTTTATTATGTTTTTTAATTAAATTAATAAAATATTATATTTATAAAATATCATTAGTGTCAATTTTGACACTATTCACAAAATTATCTTTAAATAAAATCCAAAAAAACAAGATCATTTCGGAAAAAAACTTTTAATACACTAATAACATGTAATATCCACCTATAAATTTTTTTATAACCTTAATTAATTCAAAAAATATTTATTTTAATATTTTTTAAAATCATATATTTGATTATTTTATTAATTAATCAATTACTGAATCATCATTATTTGACCATTTAATCTTATTATTTTGTCACTAAAAATTATAAATAAATTTTCATTTTTTTTATTAACATTTTATATTTAAAATGATTATTTATAGTTTAATTTATATTCTATATAATTCTATATTAAAATGGTATAGTTATTAAAAATATTAGTATTGCATTTTAACTTATCTTTAAATAAAATATAATAAATGTAATATTCATACCGAAGTGGCATAAGCAAGTTATAATTTTGACTTAAGGTTGATTTTAGTAGAAACCCACTTATCCATTCAATTTAAGTCATGTTTTAGGGTAATTTTATAATGTTATAATATCATTTTCACTTTTAATTACCCGATTTTCCTTTAACTATGGTAAATAAAATTTTCTTAAGTTTCTATTAATAATATCCAAAAAATTATGTTAATACTACTAGAAACTAAATATAATACTAATGAAAAATTTTTAAATCCATTTTTATAAATTCAATTCATAGAGGTAGATTAATAAAGTTTAATTCTATTCCTATTGACGTGGTGGGAAAGCGAGTAAAAGAAAATATTCAAATGTTCGACAAGTTTTTATATCTTATTTTAATATAAAAATGATAAAAATGATCTAAATTGTATTACTATGTGTATAATTGATCAATTGTTTCTTTAAAATTCAATTTAACTAATAATAATTATTTAAACAAAAAGTAAAAGTTTAACTATAATGCAGTATTTTTCATTATTCATCAAAAAACAAAACATCTTAGAAAAATACAAAAACATTACCCTAAGATAATTTTTACATTCTGAATTCAATTTTTATTTGAAAAATAAATTTTTTAAAATTTCCAAAATTTTGTTTTAAAATAGGTTTACCATTAAAAGGTGTTCAAATTACTCTTAAAAATATAGTTTTTATGCCTAAAATTGGATTTGTTCATATATAATTGTACATAAGATGAATGTTAAAATTTTATGGAATATACATAAATTTCATAAATTGTTTAATAATATTCATAAATTATAATTTAAATTCTATGTTATATATTATTATGTTAAAATAATAATATTTTAAAAATATAATGTTCTTACATAACACTGGCTCTTATGTCTAACGCATGTTATCAAAGAAAGTCACTATTGTGTGTAATGAAAGATAAATTAGTATTGTGTGCATTAGAATCTATAGAATATCTTAAATCTATTTAGAAATATTTTTTTAAATTTGTGGGGTTTTACACAAAACCAGGTAGGACTCATCAATTTTGGGATTTTGTACCTATTGATTAAATATTTAAGCATGATCAATTCTTTTTCTCGATGTACATCAATTGAAAAACATTACATACACCAACATACGAGTTTTATTTGGTTTAATTGGTTTATCACCAAAATCTCTCCATTTTTAATCCATTGGAAAATAGAACTTGTCCAATGATGATTTCACTCTTGTTTTTTATGATTTCCCCCTCCGTTCTTCACAGTAGTCATCGTTGGACCTCGAGGCCGCAATTCTACATTTTTGGGTTGAACTAAGCCCAATTAGATCCCTGAATTTGTAAAGGTTTCATATGTTATGAAAAATTTGGAGATTCAAGGATGATTGAGGATGAGTCATAGAATAATGGGTAAGAGTTTCATGGATTTGGGATCCAAGACAATGAAGGTGTGATGGGAGGCGCACAATGCAAATGATGAACCCCAAAGATGAAACTGAATCTGATTTCAGGCCACTAGATGGAAAAAATGATGAAATATGTCCCTTTTATTTGTTTTTGGGCAATATTGAGGCATGGTTGGGTGTTGAGGAGGCAAACATAGATTTTGGTGGATGTACATAACTTTCGTGAAAAACCCCAACTACACACAGTGTAGTTCAGAAGAACACACACTGTGTGACCCCTTAAATGTGGTAGCTAGGATTTCGGGTGAGAAAAACATAAAACGCCGTGTGGGACATCAAAAATCCATGTGAAATTGTTTTGGAAACTCAGAGTGTACTCTGGTAGTATATATGCATGAGAAAATCCAGACACACTCCATGTACCAAAGTATATCGACATGGGTAGGCCTACACGAACATAACAAAAAGAAGGGGTAGGACCCCGAGTGGTTGAGACACGATGTGTAGTCCACCTGTATTCCATGTAGTACTACATGGGTAGTGAGCCATGTATCAGTAGGGACATGGACATTTAGAGGAATAAGACCACACACTATGTCGGTCCCCTTACATACTCTGTAACCCATATTCATTTTTGAGGAACATTTACCTCTAATATCTTCTTCGATTGGTCTTGGATTTTGGCCCACAAGTAGCATATACTTATTGTTTTTCTATATATAACATGATTGTGGCCTATGTAGTGGCTTTCAGGATGAAATATTAGATTTTCTATGAATGATTCCTATTTAGGTGGCGCTCGATGATAGTAGTGATCAGGAAAGATCAATAGGGTGGTACCCCCTCATAGACATGGAATGAGTCTTCTATCTATAGAGTTGTACCCCTTATGGTATTAGGGTGCATGTCCTATATCTACTGATTTTTACCCATGATGACATTGGGGATCATGTCTTATTTACACTGAGTGGTACCCCCTAACATACTAGGGTGCAGGTCCTCTATCTATTGAGCTGTACCCCCTATCGGATATGGAGAGGGTCCTCTTAACACTAAGTGGAACCCCCGAACACACTAGCGTATGGGTGATATGCTTAGAGATTGTGTCCCCTTGACTATGCTGTACAATGGTGAGGCATGGGATCTCTGCCCAGTTACTTCTATGGACTAACACACGAGATACTCGAAAAAATTGATGGAATCCTGGAACTCATGAAACTATTTTCATGGGCTAGGTTGTGATATGGACATCCCCTAATATCTCATTTTGGGTTTCTTTGGTTCGAGAATATATATATCTTTGTATATCTGTATTCATGTCATTGGATGTTGGTAATCTCTTTATTTGGGTTGAGTTGTCTATCTATTACTACTATGTATCTTACTGCTCCCCCTTCAGCTTTTGGGGCGTCCTACTAGGTATGTATATACTCACCCCTGCATGGGATTTTTCCACATGTGTCGTGTCTTATTGAGATGACAGACAGGTCGACGAAAATTAAAAAGGACAATAGGGATACTTGGTGAATTTGATATCATATGGTGGTTGATGCTTGGAGATTCATAGCTAGC
Organism: Viscum album; assembly: GCA_963277665.1. Taxonomy (NCBI): domain Eukaryota; kingdom Viridiplantae; phylum Streptophyta; class Magnoliopsida; order Santalales; family Viscaceae; genus Viscum; species Viscum album. Next base: position 828,180,616 of record OY728159.1, on the reverse strand, counting down.
ATCTCTCAGTATTTACTTTTCTAGTTTTTTCTGGTTGGGATATCTTTCTAGTTAGGCATGTATTTTTACCCTTTAATTTCCAGTTACATTGTCGTAGTCTTGTACACCCTATAGGTTTTGGATGCAAGGTTTATATTATACATGTTTTATCTTTCTATTTTATTATTTCTCTACACTTCTTTATAGAGACCGTCAGCTGTGTGTATACGGATACAATAAGGAAATTAATCCCATAATAGTTATGCCATTTGGTGATTATCGCTAACCCCTGGGCTATAGAGGCAAGCTTCAGGTAGTGATGGATCGAGCCCCATTGGGTTGGGTCATGACAATGTGGTGTTGGAATAGATGCATCTAGGGTTAATAACCTTAAAATAGTTGGTTGAGTTTATATCACCTGTTATTCTGTTTCATGGTGAGCGTACCCATACTCTTTACTTAGTTTGACACTCTGGGAGGAAATGTTTCCCGTCGTAAATACCTTTGATTCTCAAGCATGCCATTGGACAGGTGGCATTATTTATGATAATATTTTAATCCCTGTCCTAAATACTATTTGACCTTAGGGTTATTTGTGATGGGAATTTATAACCAATCAAAAATAATCTATGAGCAAAATACTATTTGAGATGGGTTTCATCGCAAATAAATTTTATATCTCCACTACAATTATTTATGCTGTGTACTATTTACGATGAGAGTCGCATCACAAAAAATCTCATCACTACTAATCTGACACATATATATATATATGCCCCACAAGATCCCTCCCCCACATCTCCTCTCCTTACTTATCCTCACCTCTCCTCTCATATCCTCTCAGTTTCATTATCTCATCCATTAATTTTTTTTTTAAATTTTCATAGGGAATTAATCCTTTCAAATTCGTATTCGTATTTTAATTTTGATGAAGCATAAACTTTTTTGGAATTTCGTTATTTTGTTCACAGTTAATTAATTTATTTTATTTTACATTATAAATTTTTATTATTATTTAATAGTAATTATTTTTAATTAGCAGTAATTAGTTTTAACTAGTAGTAATTTGTTTTAATTACTAATAATTAGTTTTAATTAGATGTAAGTAGTTACAACTAGTAGTAACTAGTTATAATTGATAAATAAAAAGTACTAATTAACAGAACTAAGTAATATTTAAAAATAATTTAGATTAATTAATAATTAGTAGTAATTAATGATAAATATTAATATTTAAAAGCAAATAGTAATAATTTGTGGTAACCTGTAAATATTAGTGGTAATTAGTAAAAATTTATAGAAATTAGTAAAAATTAGAAGTATTTATTAAAAAATAGTATTAATTATTAAAAATTAGTGGAAATTATTAAAAATTAGCATTAATTAGGAGTAATTAGTATAAATTAATTGAAATTAGTATAAATTAGTAGTAATTTGTAGAAATTAGTAGTAATTAGTAGAAATTAGCAGTAATTAGTTAAAATTAGTGTTAATTAGAAAAAATTAATAGTAATTAGTGATAATTATAAAAAATATTGGGAATTAGAAAAAAATCAGTAATTAGAAATAAAATAGCATTAATTAGTAAAATTTTTTGATAGTTAGTAAAGAATAGCGGTAATTAGTAAGAATTAGTGATAATTTGTAAAAAATATTGGCAGTTAGTAAAAAATAGCAATAATTAATAAAAAATAGTGGTAATTAGTAAAAAATAATATCAATTAATTCAAATTGGAATTAGTTATAATTAATGAGAAACAAATTATGCTAATTAGTGATAATTAGAAAAAATAGTGGTAATTTGCAGCAATTATAAAAAAATAGCTTTAATTAGTTGTAATTATATATATATAGCATTAAATTGTGTTAACTAACAATAATTTTCGGTAATTAGTGGTAACTAGAAAAAAATAACAGTATTTAGTGGTATTTAGAAAAAAAATTTATATTTAGTGGTAATTAGAAAAAAATCACGGAAATTAATGCCAATTAGTGGTAATTAGAAAAAATTAGGCATAATTTGCGATAATGAGTAAAAACTAGAAGTTATTAGTGATAATGAGAAAAAATTAGATATAAATAGTGGTAATGAGTAAAAAAGTGAACATTAGAATAAATTATCATTAATTAGCAGTAATTAGAAAAAATAGCATTAATTAGTGAAAGTTAGCAAAAAAAGTGGAAATTAGAAAAAATTACCGCTAATTAGTGGTAATGAGTAAACAATAGTGGTAAAAATAAATAATGAGTAAAAATTAGTGGAAATTTGTTTCAATGAGTAAACAAAATTGTTGTAGTTCATACACATATGTATTAATTTGTGGTAATTATAAAATACTAGTTTTAATTTGCTGTAATGAGAAAAAATTAGCGGTAATTAATGATAATTAACAAAAAGTAGTGGTAATTAGAAGTAATTATAAAAAAATAGAAATAATTAGGAAAAAATAGTGGTAATTAGTGGTAATTAGGAAAAATAAGTAGAAATTAACAGTAATTAGAAAAACTAAGTGACTATTTGATGTAATTAGAAAAAATTAATAAAAATTAACGGTAATTAGAATAAATTTATTTAAATTATCAGTAATTAGTGATAATTTGATAAAATTAGAGGTGATTAGAAAACAGTAGTTGAAATTAGTTTTAAATAAAAAATTAGTGGTAATTATTAGTAATTAGTAAAAATAGTAACAATTAACCATAATTAACCTCACTTAACAATGATTAGTAATAGAAGGCAGACCAAGTGGTCGGAGAGAAGCATGAAGTGGAGGAGATGAATGTAATGATATAGTGAAATAATGATAGTTCCCATGAGTTTAGACCATTTGTAGGAGTGACATTCATGGTTAAAACTCTGTGTGATGGAAGAGGAAATAGATCTGAGAGATAAAAATGACACACTTAGTGATCTTTTTACATTTTTTGTTCAATATCTCTATGTGAGAAAATAATATTTTACTGATAATAATAATGTAAATGTATGATTATCAGTAAAGTATTATTTTATCATGATGATATATTTAACAAAAAAGTGAAAATAATTTACTAAGAGTGGCATTTTTATCTCTCACACCTTCTTCCTCTTCCATCACTCAGAAGATTATCCATGAATGTCTCTTCTCTAATCACTCTAAACCTAGGGGTACTAAAATTATTTTACTCTATTGTTTCCTAAATCCCCTATACTTTACGCTTCCCTAACACCCCTTTTTTAGCCTTCTATTTCCATTAATTGTAATTAATAGTAATTAGAAAAAATAGTAGTAATTAGAAAAATATTAGTATTAATTTTCATAATTAGAAACAATTAGTATTAATTTGTAAAAATTAGTGGTAATTAGATATAATTGAAAATATTACTTACCTATTTTTAATTTTATAAAATTCTAATTCTTATGGATTGTCACTTTCATATATTAGATTAATCACAATAAATTTTTTTATTTTCTATTTTTTTTGAAACATATATAATAATGAAGAAGATAACAGTTTTTATTACAAGATCAAAATTGGATAGATCGTCATAGGAATCCAAATAATTCTAGTATAAATCCTGAATATATTGAGGGTGTTGAATATTTTTTATCATTTGCATCATCAAAATCCTAATGTGTTTCCTAAGTGACAATTATGTTTCCATGTATGAAATGTGATATAAGGATACTTGAAATAGTTGAAAATGTTGGGGGACATATGTTATGTTATGTTTTTTGGAAAGATTATGTTTTTTGGGAAAAACTTGGTGAATATAGTTCTAGAGAAGATACTCGTAATTTGGTTCTAAATCGATCAGAGTTTCAAACTTTAGTATATGAGGTTGTTGGTATATCTTGTTTTAAAGAGGAATGATATTTATTTAACTCCTGAGTTTGAGCCATCTCGATTTTATGAGGTTATAAAATTTGATGAGTGTTGCTTATATCCTGGTTGTAAGATAAGAAAATTTAAAGCGATAACAAGATTGATGGATATTAAATCAGATAATATAATTTATAATAGTTTTTTGATAATATATTATATTTGGTTAAATCATATTTACCTAAAGAAAATGTGTTAATTATAAATTTCTATTAAGTAAAGAGGTTGATTCATATTTTTGGTCTTCATTATCATAATATTCATGCATGTTTAAATAATTTCATCTTATATTATGGTGAAAATTATTTGTTAGTTAGTTTTCATAAATGTAGAAAATTGATCTAAAAAGAGGCTCAATAAGGTAAGTTTTGATTGGTTCCCATTAAATAGTTGAGTTATTTCCTACTTACATCAAGACATGCGATTGGGTTTTTATACTAATGATTCCTATCCATTTGGTTCTTATAGTAGTCAATATTTTTTTGGCCCATATTTATTACTCCATACAACTTACTACCTTGGATTTTGGTAAATGATCCATATAACTTTTTGACATTATTAATCCTAGGACATTCAAAAAAGAATATTGATATTAATTTGAATCCATTTATTGATTGTTTAAATTTATTATAGGGTAATGGTGTCAGCATGTATGATGTTATTGCGAAACAGAATCTCCTAATGAAAACTGTATTAACATAGACAATTAGTGACATCCCAATATATGGCCTATTATCTGGATGGCGTAGATATTTTTCTAAATCATGTAAATACTATATGAGTGACAAAAAATACTTTATGCTCAAAAATGGGAGAAAACATTGTTTTTTAGAATTTCATTTCATAATTCTTCATACGAATCACCCTTTCCGAAGCAATAGAAATCATTTTAAAAAAGGAAAAATTGAAAGAGATGGACCTGCACCAATGATCTCAGGTATTGATTTGAAATATATTGTATCTTCATTACCACATATTACCTTTGGACTGACTATAAAACAAAAAATATATATTTGGGTTGGTGAAAGATCCCAATTGGATGAAACAATTGTTTTTTTGGGATATTATATATTTGGATGATTTTTTGTCTATCACATTTTGGATTTCAGGAATATTGATAAGAATTATTTTGATAATATATTTTATACAGTTTTGGAAACACTTTATAAGATAAAAGATTATGTAAATACAAGATTAGATCTTTCACAAAGTTATAGGTGATCAGAACATGAGTTTTTAAAAGATGAAAGATCACAGAAGTTAATGAAGCCAAAATCAATTTATTCAGTATCCAAGGAAAATAATTTATTACTTTATTAGTGTATTTTGGAATTGAGTATTCTAGATTTTTAATTTTACAAATTTTCTTGAAGTATGAGAAATAATCATATTACTAGATTAAAAAGCCATTATTGTCATGTAATAATAGAAATAATTTTACTGATTGGATTTATAATTTTTTTAATTCTTTTATTTGGGATGTTCCAATTGAAATATCATATTTTTACCTTAAAAAATTTGTGCTGAGACAATATACTATGATTCTCTTATTAGAATAAAAGAATATTTTGTATTAATTTTATATTAAATGAATTTTTTTCTAACAAATTTTTTGTGATTTAATGTAATATTTGATATTAAATTTGTTTCATGAATGAAAATTTGGAGGTCTGGTACAATTTTGATGGATGTATCCATATTAGATATGCATATATAAATTGAAGAAAAATCAATGAAACAAATAATTAGTTGAATGGTCAATTTTAGATGCATATTTATGGGAGGGAATTTATTTTTTTCTTCTATTATTATTTACAATCAAAATATCCTTAAAAATATAACCAAATAGGCCATAATGAGAGAAATGTTGAAAATGTAATGAAAATTTGACTATTAGTATTTAATCACCCTGAACTTGGATTTGGTAGAGTTCATGAATGATGGATTTCAAATGAGTAACATCATATGGATCATATATATATTCTACTCAATATTAAAGAAATAACTTGATTTGTAAAATGAGTACTAATATCTCATATTATTTAATTTTTTTAAAAGTAAGTCAATATTATTTTATTTTTAGATTATATGATAATTGTATCAAGAAAAAGATTCAACAAATTACACCAACATACATTGAAGAACATCAAGAAATTAATTTTTCCAAATATTTTCAAATACTAGTAAAGTTTTATTGTTTAATATATGAAATCAATTTATAATTTATTATATTTTTTTTTCAATTTTTCATGTATCAAAACATGCTGATAAAATTGATAATAGATTGTGTGTATTAAGTACTCCACAATCCAAAATGGTTAAATATTATAATGAATATTCCATGAATGATTTTATATTTCATACATGTTTATATGGTGAATAAGAAAAACAATGAATAGTGGTATTTTCTTGAGAGTATATCATCATAGAGAAAGTGAATATGACTTTTATAGCATGCGGGATGAAATAATTGTACTCTGTTATTTAAGAAAAAATTATGCAACAATGTTTAAATGAAATTGGTTTGACTTTGAGAGCGTCTTGCATGTTCATCCATTTTATAGAATCATAAACATTAAATATAAAATCCTTCTTACAGTAAATAAACCATTTTTATTACCTCATCAAGAACATAAAATTTATTATGAAAAATATTAAGCTGCCCTAAGAGAGTTAATTTATTAGTGAAGCATTATAAAATTAAAATCACTTGAAAATAATTTTATGCAATGTGAATGTTGTTCTAGTGAAGAGTATGGAATTGAATTTTTTCAAGATATAGGTCCAAATAAAACTTTTCAAGAAAGAGATATGAATATCAATGTTGAAAACCCACTATTAGGGGTCGATAGTATTGATGATGTAAATAATGTAACAAATAAATTTGAAATAACAAGAGATGATGAAGCTAAAGATCCTATAGAAATTGATGATACTAAGGTGGAAGAAGTAGATATTGACACTGTTTTATATAAATGCGAGGATTAATAAGAAGAATGACACAATTACACATTGGTTATAGTCATAATTAATATATATGTAATATACATTTTCAATTACTTTGTAATTTTTTTTCATGATTTAAATGGATGGTGAATCTTTTGATGAGATATTCCATGGCCTCAAGATGGACATGCATCCTGATGATGAGCCTGATTCTTCATCATATGAACCTCAGGTTGTAGGTATTTTTCATTAACATTGAGGGGTTATGGTCTTGCGAGATTAATGATTCTAGACCCAATTCCTGAGCAACTTCCACATCTTGATTTTTACCCATTCTTGCATAGGTATGTTCAATTTTGAATTTCATTAATTTCTATTAATTTTCATTAATTTAATTATATATTAATAGTTTTATTATTTTCTTTATTTTCCCACAATTTTTCACATATATTTTTCAGATAGGGGATTGATATTTCGAGGAATTATTTTTATGTAGCATGGGTGATGTGGGATTATATTACCATTAATGTTTAACACTATATGTTTAATGAATAGATGATATGAAAATTAATAATAGTTATTTTAAAATTTATTTAATTTTTAACTTGATATTATTAATTATTTTTAGGGTTTATAGTATTCCATTGAAGATAGTATGAGGGCATCTATCTAGGAGGACTGGGAGGAATGTATTTATGAATGTCGTCATCATTTTTTTCACAATCTAAGTAAGAGGGTCATAAATAAATATGGAGTCAATGTTTTTTATTAGGAATGCACCATCCATATACCTAATTACATCTTCTCTTAGGTTTGGGATGGATTGTTCTCATACTAGATGAGAGATAGTTTTTTAGGAGATCATCCCCAGGTCGGTAAAACTGAGGGAGGAAGGAGGTCATTCATAGAGTAGGTATTTATACATTCATTAATCATCGATGACATACAGTAAGTAATTTTATTTAATATCTTAGATAACTTTAAATGTAAACTGTGTATTTTATATTCATATAGCCAGTTGACAATATTAATACTATGGAGTTTAATGTTTATAAGATAATGCACACTGATCCTTTCACTAGAGAGATTAATAGTGGTCGCTTGAATCTGATTGTGGTAAGTACAATTTTTTAGAGAATTATAATTATGTGAAAATGATATTTTAACTATTTTAATTTCAATTATCATTTAAAGGAGCATATGAGGTCATGACTTCTCACACACCTGATGAGAGTCAGACTGAGACTGAGGATACGGTCACTAATACATTTGTATTTGATGATGAAACATGGATTCAAGAGACTCAGATATAGAAAATAATGGATTATAGGATTATATAAGGTCAATCATATTGTAAATATTCATTTTAAAACATGTTTTAAAAAATTTCTTAAAACATTTACTCTAAGAATTTCCACTTTTACCATTTTTTACTATGGTAGAGTAATTTATATTTAATGGCTAAAAATACAATAGAAATTATCAAATAATTCGAATCTAATTATTGAAAATAATAAATCCATTTTATTAAATAATATTTCTATGTATACAAAAAATCAATTTTCAAATCAGTACATGTAACACGTAAAAAGCTGTTTTTATAAAAATATATTTTTTAGATTAAAATAAATGTGTAGGTTAAAATTATCAATTTAATTTATTTTCATTGTATAAATTAGTTTTTTATAAAAAAATAAAATATATTTGGCCTTAAAACCCAGACATTTTTTATCAAAATAATATTTCACTAAAATAAAAGATAAAAATAGTTTCTTTTATTAAAAAATAATACTTGTGTAAATATACATTTTCACATTGGAATTATAAATTAATAAAATTATTTTGAGAATAATGGATACTTATTAAATACATATTTTATCATGAAAGTTATATATATATATTTTTGTTATACCTACTTCTCGATAGAGCTATAAATGCTTTGGTTTTAGTAAAAACTATATTTTTTTTCTATTGAATAAAAATAATTTATTTAATAAAAAATTAAATAATTAAAATTAGGATAATATTGATATATTAAATTCAAAAATTAAGTTAATATTTAAAAATTAAAAATTAAAATGTATAAATTTAGTGTAACATACTTTATTTTTAACCAAACAAAAATACCAAGGGAATTTGAACTTTTGTGTTCACTCGACAAACCATTTTTAAAACCAAGCATCAAAACAATATTATTAGTGTTGGAACCCTTAAAAATGGTTTTTTAGACTTGGGTGAAGTCTCGATAAGTTTCTTGGGTGTGTTGAGGAGTTTTAGGGGCTCTAATCCTAGAGAATCATGTTTTAAAGGGTTTGTATAGTGCGCACGGTTTGTATGAAACTATGTGTCCCTTTATAGATAACCGTGTGACCTTCTGTATGTAGACATAGGCTATCACACATGAGATTCTTGGTTTATGAAACTGTGTAGATATCCCTCATGGTTTGTGTAATGAAGCAGTACCTAATCACTATTCACCATTTGGTTAGCACACGGTTTCCAAACCATGTGGCCAGCTCATGCTTGGTGCCCCAGGTTTCCAATAGAGGGCACACAGTCAGTGAACCATTTTCCAAACTATGACACCCAGAACATGCATGGTGACATGTATTAAAATTTTAATTATTTTAATTAAAATAAATATAAAATAAATAAAAAACTAAATCTAACTCTCTCTCTATCCTTACCCACTCATGACGACCCCCTTCCTCTTTAGGAATGACACATCCCTACCTCACGTCTTCCTATTAATTCATTATTCTATCTAAATTGTTTGAGGTTTCTCACTCGAGTCATTGAGGTAAGGATTCTAGATCCTCCCTCCTTCCTTCTTTGTTTGTTTTTCCTTCCCCATGTCTCTCAGTGAGGTTCAGAAGAACCCTAAGATATGGTTAATTTCATTTTATATTTTTTCTTTTTATGTTAGGGTATGTAAGGGGTCTCTCGGGACCCCTTTATGCATATTATTGAATCTTACCTTGAAGTTGAAGTATATTGGATTTATTTGGCTTGTTACCTCCAATCAAGGTATGTATTTTCATTCACTATTTTGTTTCACCTATTTTACTGATGGTCTTTATGTTTTTTTGAGTCCCTAGTAATTTTTTAGAGCGTTTGGTGACTCCTTGAAGGCTTTCACTCATATACATAGTTACACACACACACAGACACAAATGTATATAGATATATATATATATATATATATCCTCCTTGGACGTATTTTCTCATGGTGAGGGGAATATGTACATTTTATTTGGGGGTATATATATAGTAATTTATCTGTGTGCAAGTGTGGACTCGCTTCAAGTTATAACCATCAAGTGCTGAGTGTTCAGCTCGACTTGGTGTACTTCCTAAGGAAGGTTCCCATTTCTTTACCACTTAAATTTAATAATACATTAAATAAATTCCTTCACACCTTCAATTAATATTTTCCCATGTCTGGTAGTTTTTCTAAAATGGTTTTCTTTATTGAATTGGATTTACTTCTTAATTGAAAAAATGAATTTCTTTATAAATAATGTCATTATTTAATAAGAAAACCCCTCTAATGGAGGTGTGCTATCTTTAAGAAAAAAAGAAATGATTATAATTTTATGCTTGACTAACTTATTGCCTTGGTTATTATTTTATGACTTGATTTTATGGTTTGGTATATAGCATGTTGAGACATGGAATTCGTTGAAGTTATAAAATGAGTTTCCCATTTTCTCTTATAAATGATCATGTAACAAATGAAACTTATAAGTTCACATCTTGGATATTCCAATCTAATTGATTAATGGAATAATATACCCTTATGGTATTCACATTATTGTTATAAGGGATTACCCAATTAGTTTATTTTCCTCTTTACAGTGGCACCTTCTATGTGCCTTCTTACCTTTAAATCCAATTTCCTTGTTTTGATATAGTAAATAACCTGTATTAAATTGAATGACTTTTCAAGATAGAAATCATTTCCCTAAATGTTTAAATTGTTATGACCTTATTATAATAAATTACTTTCCATTCTAAGTTGAATTTAATTGAATGTATTTGGTTAAATGGTATATTCATAATGAATTTCTTTTCCTTGTATTAAATGTTTTAAATGAAATGGATTCCGTGAAATGGAATTGAATATGGATGTTGAAATTAATAAGAGGTATTTCTATATGTATTATATTATCATTGTGATAATGGTTATAATGGGATGAATAAATTCAATGTATGAGAGGCATGATCTCATGGATTTAAACATAAATGTGATTATATTTTCTTTTCTAAATTTCTTAATAAATATATGGATGATAGGTTTTATTTCCCCATGATAGTTATAAATGCGCCATTAAAATAGGTTGCGATATGATGGTAAGGGTTCACATGAACATAGAGACTCACTCTCCCTTACATCGGTGTTGGGTATAGTGACCCTCACCACTGCTTCAATATGGGAGATGGGATTTTGAGTGCCACTTTCCATCTTAGAGTGTTTCCATGGAATGAAAACTTTCCATACTGAGTGGCAGTCTTGATGACCGCCTCTATATCAGGATGTAAGGTTATTACCCCTTTAGTAGAGCTCATCAACTTGTAGACTTTTGTTGGATGACTATGTGTTACATATCGATCCACTCCATCAATATATATATATATATATATATATATATATATAGGGCTTAATACCCCTTGAGTAGTGCTTATCAGCTCGTAGATAGCTGTCTGATGCCTGGGTGTTACGTCCGAGTCCAAACCAGAAATATATATATATATATATATATACCAATATATACTTTATATATATATATATATACCTATGTATACTATATATATATAGATAGAAATGATCACACCCTTATTCTGGCTATGAGCTAAAGCAGGTATAGCTTTCAAGGGTCCCTTAGAAACCTGGATGGGTGGTTATTTAATTATTTAGTTCTATTTATTATTTCTCTATACCTATACAATGTTTAATTTATATTTCACTGTCTAGATTGGGCTAAACACCATGGATTCCAATCTACTAAGATTTATATCTCACACCCTTATTGGGCCGCCATTTTACTAGGGTACCTGATTAGTCCTTATTTATAGGACCTTATACCTTTCTTGTTGCTATGTTATTATACCTAGTAGTTAGGGTAAAAGGAATGAGCTAGAGATTAGGGAGCTCAGGTAGGTTGCCATTGGGATTTTTATTTATTTTATTTAATTAAGTATAATTTTGTTATGAATTGTTAAGCATACTATAAGTTTTATATTTCGAGTCAGGTTTCAGCAATTGTACATGAATACTTTGTATAAACTAGTATTATCCAATTTAATTTATTTATTAAAATATTTTCCTTCTTTGATTTTTTGTTAACTATTTATTTACTAATTCTGCTATTATCTTCTATTTAGTTTCTATTTTACCACTGTGATACACTGATATAAGGGTATAATCTCCCCACTATCACCTCCTATGACCATTACTACTAACTGGAAGCCTTTGTCATACAGAGAGATGCATCAGAGACCATGTGACACACCGGTCCAGCTACCGGTTTAATGGTAAGTTAGGCCAAGACATTACATTTAGTTTTTAAATGAAAATTCAAAATAAAGATAAAACTACTTTTATTGAAAAAAGGCCATCTTAAACATTATGTGTTCTCAATATTCAAACTAATTTTTAATTAAAATAATGTTAATATGTTATTTAATATATTTATATATTATATATAACCATAATAATAAATTTATAGTGGATAATTTCATATATTAATATTTAAAAAAATTATTTGAGAATAAAAATGGATTTTAAATATTAAATAATATTAATTATAAATCACTTAAATGAAATAATTTTTAACTAGACAATATCTTTTTATTGACCAAAGGGTTTATAATTCTAAAAATTTACTTATAATATTCATATAATATGCTACAGATCATTAATTTTGGTGTTACATGTGGAACTAGCTATTAAAAATAGTATTAATTTTGGGAAAACAATCCAAGGCAGTTATATTCCCCCCTTAAATAAATTAAATTCTCATAATTTTAATTATTATTAATTAAAATATGAATATAATTCATATATATGAAACTAAATATATATCTTCTACTATGATATCCACCTCACTATCTTTGGTAATATTTTGAAACTATATATCCCAAATAAGAGTTATTTGAGACATGACTTTCATAGCTTCATTTTAATTATGACGTTTCCAACCAAATATTAAAACTAAAAAGGTTTTGATAATTTCAAATAAAATTAGAGACAATTATATTATTAATATGAAGAATAAATCATTACATTTCTTCTCCTTTAACACCAGTATTTCAACCGATGATAATTTCAGTTCAACTATGAGATAATTGGACCAACCTGTCACTCATTCAATTTCTCCTAGGTTTTATATGATCATTTTCTTATTAGGTTATATAACCATACTCATAAATTAATTCAAAAATATTTAAATACTTTATATTTTTTAAAAGATAATGTGATTTATGAAAGCGTATCCCTTAGGAGAGTAAAGACAGGTGTGCAGTCTTAGGCCCACTCATCATGTATCAGATTAAAGATCAATTCAATGCTTAGAAAACCAATTTAAATATGATTAACCCTTAATACATAAATACTGTAGCTGCATCAACTTTCTAGAATCTAGACAAAGATGTAATTAGTTTGAGTACCATAAAATCTCTACTTTAACAAAAAATTATGACGTTATCCTATATTAACAATTAGCCTATAGAATATCATAAATGTTTTCATAAAATGTATCTCATCAAGACTTATAAAATAACTAAAAATCCCAAAAAATAACAAAACCCTAATCTAATACCAATTGAAGCACCCCAAAACGAAAAACATGAATCTAGTTCTAAAAAAACTTTCTTTAAACACCTACTTTGATTCAATATAATATGAAAAAATATTTACTTACAAAAATAATATAAGTTCAACATTACTTCTCACAATAATAGAATAATCCCAAGGACATAAAGTTTAGTGTCTTTAAGGATTATATCCCAGGTATTTCTCATCCAAAAAAGAAATTTGTGCCAATATACAAATATTTTATTTTTTATTTCCCCGAAATATCCAACAAATGATCTCTAAATATTTTTTTTCTAAATATAGTCTTATAAACATTATTATACAGAAAAGAAATCAAAATAAATGGATGAGATCAAAATCTCAATAAGGGAGAAACACATCAACATTTCATCAAGAGTAAAATCACAAGAACACAAGAAAGAATTAGTGGGGAGAAATATATTGTTAAAATAACATTGAAGAATAAGATCTTCCCATAAGAAATGATAAGAGAACTTGAATTCTAAATAGAGAAAACATATTCCATAACCTAAAGTTATGGATACATGACCTAATAAACATGATCCATGGAGTGTAATCATTGTCATAAATATATTAAATGTTATAGAAATACAAAATTATAGTAAAATATTACACTAACGTAGTCATAGAAATCATAAAATTGTAGGTAATGAATCATTACTCATTTCTCATGATATGGCCGAGGAGACATCACAACCTGATTCTTATAGTAGAGAAGTAATCACTACAAGATTCCCATGAATATTGTGGAGCATGAATCACTAACAAATACCCATAAAATTTTGGAGTTGGTATCACCTCTTAACTACTATAGTTTATTCTAAGAGTGGAGTAAGTATAACTTCATGATTCCCATATTGGAATGAGAATCATTAAAGAACCCATGGATATAAAAATGGGTTTCACAACATTTCTAGATGGTATCACCAATATTTATCTTAATAATTTAAATAAATGATACCAAAAATTAAATCACACCGAAATAGTATTCCGTAAGAACATTAAAATGGTGATACATAAAAAATAAATTATAAAAAAATAAGTACTTTAGAGATAAATATGAATACATTAGTGTAATTTTTAAATATTTCTATATAAAAATATTTTAATTTTAGTGTAAGTGATGTAGTTATGAGTTACATTGAAAATATATTTTTGGAAAGGTTTCATTCGAGAAACTAAAAAGGAGAAATTTCAAAAATAGATATTGAAAAATAAATCCCAATAAGGAATCCTTGGAAAATACATAATAGTTTCAAAAAAGAGAATTGAATATATTAAAAAAATTAATTTTAAAAATAATCATCAATAATGGATATTTGAAAAATACATATTGGTTTCAAAAAGTGAAGAGAAATTTCTTGTGAAAACTTTTATTTTTAAAAGGAATATTTAATAATGGTGACGTTAATTTTTTTTAAAGGTTTCGTAAAGTTGAAGTGAATTTTATCTGGGAGTAATGAGCTTGGAAATTGAGGAAAACCCATTTTCTAAAGAGTTGATATTATTTTTTATAGAACAGATGAACCTTTGTGAGAATAAAATTCATTAATAATGAATATTTGTGTTAAAAAAGTAACCTATAAAAAATAGGAAATATTTTATATAATATTAAATAAAAGAATTTATTAAACATAAAAGAAAAATTCTCAAGGAATAAAATCTTAACTAAAATAAAGGAAATTTGAGTAAAGAAAATCACCCATAGATATCATAATTCATGAAATAGGAATCTTTTAGAAATCTTTTTATGTGGTATAAATTTAAATTCTCATAAAAAATACCACCTAATAAAATAAAATATTATAATCTTATAAACCAATATAAAATACATCCATGAAGAATAATCATAAATCAAAGAATATGAAATGAGTTATTAAAAAAAATTACCATAGTGATTATATAAGAGATAAAAATAATTAATCAGTTTAACTTGAAATGGATATTAAAATATCATAAAATGAAGAATTTTAATTATATATGAAGGTAGTCAGAAATGTAATGAACCATATAAAGTAAATTATGGTGCACAATATCAAACATGTCTCGTGGATTTGAAAATGAGACAGGAAAGCCCTAAACTTTAATCCCAACTCCCAAAACGCATTGAAATATATTTTATAAAAAATATATATTAATAATGTAATTTAGAACATTAATTATATTTATAACCATTTATAGACCTCATTTATATTTATTATATATTTGTATATTTGTTAGTTATTAACTATTTAAATACCTAGTGTGGGTAATCTTAATCATCTTGAACTAGTTTTGTAATATTGATGTCATTCTTCATTCTCCTAGAAAGTTTTATCTTTTCAATTTAATTATAGGTACTAATGTATATTTTTTATGATAGTTCATAAATTTATAAATTCTTTCGATAAGAATTTAAATTTGGGTTCTTTTAGACAAAATTGGCATCAAACATGGTTTAGTGATTTCTATAAAATGAATTACACTACATTAATTAATGAATATAATAATAATGTTTCCATTATAGAAAAAATTTAATTATTTACTCATTTATATCATATATTATCATTAATTAAGTTCTCATATTAATCAATGATATTATTTTAAATTATTTTTAAGTAGGTGGTTCTATCAATCCAAACATGAACATACAATAATTAATGGATTGGTATGGTTGTAGAATATAATTATAGAAACATAATGGTATTATTATGATATTTTTTATATATTGAATTTTATTTTATAATATTTTAATATATAAAAAATAGTATAGTTGAAAAATAAGGCACGTTAATTTTTCGAGGTTATAGTCAGTACGCACACAAATAATATTTTCATTTTTCTTAATTGAAAAAGGGAAAGGTTGTTAATAGTTATATCTATAGAATAATAACATTAATTATATCTAAAATTATGATTTAACTATAAATTAATGTGAAAATTATATTTGGGAAACTATGTCACAAAATAAAAGAAGTAAGGGAAAAATTAGCACTCACATTCATGACCTGAGTTTTCCCTTAGAGGACTATTTGGGAATAGAGGAATTTGATTATTTGGTTTTAAAAAAAGATAAATTAATAGAAATATAATTATAGATGAATGAAAAAGTGAATATTCTTAAGAGGATAATAAAATTTTAGAGTGTTATTGAAGAGTTGGTGATATGACCCTCTTATAAATGGCGAGAATGACATTTTGGTAAATATTTCAAATTAGTATAAAGAGATCCAATGTTTCACATCTAAATAAGACTCTAAAATAAAAAATAATGTATTATGGGGTAAGAAAAAGTCAATAATCCTCCAACCATTAATTTTTACACATGTTTTAAACTTGTTTTTAAGTCTTATACTCTTAGAATTTTATATTTTACCATTTTTTTATTTATCATGAAAAATAATATTTACAAAATTATTTTACTTTTAATGAATAAAAATTATATGGAACCTTTTAAATAATTTTATTTAATTATTCCAAATATAAAAAAATTTGTTAGATAATATTTACATATGTAAAAAAATCAATTTTAACATTGGCATATGTACTGCGTAAAAAACTGTTTATAGGAAAATTGTATTTTTGAGCTTAAACTTTAGGTGATGGGTCAAATTATCTATGTATTTTATTTTTATAATAGAAATTTGTTTTTTTATAAAGAAAATAAATATTAGGTGTCCTAAAAAAATATACATCCAATTTTTTCACATCAGAGGATCTGAAGTGCAGGGCATGGGGTATCAATTAAATCTATTTAAAACCAAGTATGGTATGCTTTCAAGAATGAGATTTTTAGTTCAATAAAATTAATATAAAAAAACTAGGGCCCTTGTTTAGATCAAAATGATTGACCTCAATTAGATCTTTCGTAATTATGATATTTTAATTTATTTAGTTTTTACTATAGGAATTATAGTCAACATGGATAAGAACACTGAGGTTTCAAAATATGGTCACTATGCTAGGCTCCTGGTGGAGGTTGAATCAAGCTGTTTCTTGATCTATAATGTTGTTCTGTCAGCACTGGATGATGATATCTCTTAAAAAGTGTAATATTAGTGAATTTATAATTTCTTTCTGTATTTTCAAATTATTGGAAATGTTAATGATAAATATCATAAGAATGTTGTTTTCTATTTTTCTTATTAAAAGGGAATCATAATATTTCTTGCTGGTAGAAATTATAGAGGTAGATAACAGATAATAATTTGATTTTAATTAGAGATATAAAATTCCCTCTTGAAAGAGGAATGAGCATGTTAGAGGTGGTTCTTCATAAATGGGTAAATATTTTACTCAAAAGTTGGAATAGGTGACTCAGGAGACTCAGGATAATGTCTAAAAGTTATATACTTATGGTAAAGTACAGGAAGAGGAGGGAATCATTAATCCTAGAGATAATTGTTCATATGACATATTTATTGAAATTGAGGGGAATTTAAATCTAGGTGATGGTGAAAAGTTCTCAAATATTCAATAAAAAAATCAATAAATTAAGAGAAACATAGAGAAATCACTGAAAATGTGTTGATATAGAGGATTATTCCTTAAAAAAGACCTCATTTATTCATGAATTGTCTAAATTCAACCATGGTTACTTGGTCTCAAGTATCCATAGACTTGAATCAGATTGGTATGATGTTTATGATTTTTTATATAAATTTAATTACGAGCTCTGATATTTACTTGGAATGGGGTCATAACTTCTTGAATAAACTCACTTACCTTCTCTTTGTTTATTCTTTTTGTTTTAAAAAAAATTACTTTCATTTCAATTAAAATAAAATCAATTATGTCTAAAAATTTCCAAAAATTGACTTTAGTGAAATATTGATATTTAGAATTTTAAAGTTATTTTAATTATTTAAAATCAAAATTATAATAATTATAAACTCTTCTTTTACATGAAAATTCAAAATATAAATATAATCTACTTTTATTAATTTAACGATCCTCATTTTTGACCGGACTAAAATGTGATGGATTTTGAGCTTTTTTAACTAGTGAACATGTCATTTTTAATACCGAGCCTCAGAATGGAATTCTGAGATTTGGGTCAATTTAAAGTGATTTTTTTGGACTTTGGTAAAGTCCTTTTATGTTTCCATGGTGTCTCAAAGTGTTTTGGGAGTTTTGGATCCAAAAAACTGGGTTTTTTGGAAAACTGTAGAGGGAGAACAGTTTGTTTAAAACCGTGTGCCACACTACAAGTAACTGTACAACCCTAATTAGAGGAAATATATATTTTTCATAGGTTATTAATGTTTTACCAATCCATGCTCATAGACCATGCGAGGTGAGTCACTTAGACAGAGGTTCCCACACGATTCACACACGGTTGGACAAACCATGCGGTCAAACCATGCGGTTGGGTCTATTTATGAAATTAATTAAATTTAAAAGAAAAGAAAATTAAAACCTAAAACTAATAATCACCCCTTATATCTCTCAGACCCACACAAAACCCACCAATTGGTTCTCCCCTTCGATGCACACCACTTCTCCCTACGACCTCCTCTCCTACAATCATTTTTTTCTGGATCTCCATCACATCTTCATCCTAATATTTAAGGTAAGCATTCTCTTCTCCACTCCTCCATTCCTTGGACAATTTTCAGCCTCCCCTTTGCCATATTTTTTTCATCCAAACACCCTAGTTTTGGTGTGTCTTTGATTTTTGTTATCTTTTAGTCTAGGTTGGTGTGAATGGCCTCTCACCGCCCTTTGTTGCATGTATCGACAACCATCACTGAAGGAGAGGTGGTTTGGCTCCTTTTGATTGGTCGCCGATATCTAAGGTGAGAGTTTACTCTTGCTTCTTGGTTTCACACCTAGTAATTTAGGTTCTTTATTTATTTTAAGGTTCCTATCATGCTTTGTGTAGTGTGTTTGTCCCTCTTTGTTGGTTTAGAGTCTCCAAGTCAAGGACAACTCGCCTGCGTGTGCATAGGTAAGAAAATATACATATGTGGGTTCTCATATTACATGTATAATCATCCATGGAAGTGATTATACAAATATGAGTCCAGGTGTTCCCATATATATATATATATATGCATTCTTAGGTGAGTGGAGACATGTATATTCATATTAGAATATATGTAAAGATACCCCTGCAAATGATCATGGCCATGTAGGTGTTTTTATAGGGTCTAGGTGTCCTTTCATATATATAAAAGTTCATATGCTTAGTGGGGGAGAAGATGATTTTTGTTAGAAACCTCCAAGAGCCATAGTAGACGTATTGGTTCCACTTGAGTTAGGGTCCATTTTCATTTCCATCTTTACTTAGGAAAGAATTAATTAATTAATTGCACATTATTTCACCCTTATTAATGTTGTGACTTATATTTTTTCTTTGTTTTAAATGATTTTTTTAATTATAAAAAGTAATGATTTTTTAATAAAACCCCAAAATCGTGGTTTGCTTCCTGCAAGATAAATTTTTTTGTTAGACCATATCGCTACCTTCCTTTTTTCCTTGCTTCTTAATTTATACTTGGATTAGAATTGATAAAGGAAATGTTATGATTTCTTTATGCCGTTTATGTTTCTTTTTCCAAAGTGGGTACATTCCTTGTAGCTTTGGAAATGCATAATACACTTGAACCCTTAAAACCAATTTTCATTATTAGGAAAATTAGACGAGATGAACTTAAATAGGAAACTTCCACTAAATGATGTTACTTGATTAAATGGTTCGTCCATATTGTTTGTTTGCCTTATATTAGGGGTTTTAAATGAAATGGTTCACTAGGGAGGAAATGGGTAATGCTAAGGGTATACTTGAGAAGTCTTTTCCACTTAGAATGATTTTAATGTGTTTACAATGCAAGTTTTTTGATTGAAATACTTAAGATAGTTCTCCTTAGGAGAAAATGTGAACGTGTTTTCTTATGTGTATATAGTATAGATATTTGAAATAAATAAGAGGTACTCTATTATGAATTAATTTATAACTATGAAAACGATTTTTTCCTTTATAGATGGATGAGTGGGAGTCATTCTTACCCCACTCCATTACTACCATATAGAATGTATTGGTGGTAGACATTTTTACATCATGCCAATTATGACCTTTATAGATGGATGTGTGAGAGTAATTCTTACCCCACACCATTACTACCATCTAGTATATATGGATGGGGGAATTCTTACCCCATTCCAGTTATCATCTATTACTGATGGGAGGAATTATTACCATATGCTAGTGTTACACTCTTATGGATGAGATGCATTCTTACCTCGTGCCATTATTTATACAATCTACATGGATTAGAGGTATTCTTACCATGTGCCATTTATATCTCCCTACAGACGAGAGGCATTCTTAACTAATTACATTTATAATATATCTCTCTATATATGTATATACATTTAGGGACAAGTGGAATTCTTAAATTATCCTAGTGATATCCTATATATATATTGATATGGTCAGATTATTAATCTGGCATTGAGTTGAAGTTTCTATATCTATCAGGTGTCCCTTCAGAACCTAGATGAGTGTTATTTATTTAGTTCTATCATAATATCTCTATACTATCACATTTCTTAATTAATATTATGTTGTCTGGATTGGTCTAGACCCTGGTGGTGTTGACCTACTGAGATTTATATCTCTCACCCGACTCGGTCCACCATTGCACTAGGGTACCCGAGTAGACCATTCTTGTTCAAAGGAATGAAGACCTTGGACCTTAATTTTTGATATTGTCTTGTACCTAGTGTTTGGAGTAAAGGACTGAGATGGAGCTCAGGTAGCTCATGGTGTTTTACTTAGGAACTTTTAGTTCTTTTCCTTATTTGGGTTTGTATTATTCTGTTGTGAAAATAATTTTGTTTTTTTACTGATTTAAAAATATATATCACCATAAAATTCATTTATTACACAAACTGGATTTTTACACTCTTGTTTAGTTATATAAAATATGCCTTCCTCTACTTCATCAATCATGTATACTACTTCTATTTTTGATCATTATTTTCCCACTTGTATCATTGTGCATCTCTGATAAGAGGGTATAGTCTCCAAACCATCACCTCCCAAGACCCTCGCTGCTAGTCAACATCCTCTAGTGTATGGAAAGATGCACCTATGGTGATGTGACCCACAGGTCTTGCTACCAGTTCAATGGTAAGTTGGGATGGTACATTACAAAGTGGTATCAGAGGAGTTTTTTTCCTTTGCCTTTCTATTTTTAGGTTGGCATATAGAATACTATGAATGTGTTAGTTCTTGGTTAATATCTGTGCTTGGGAATGATCACCCCATATATGGGAAATGAACAAGTGTCATGATTTGGTATTTTTTCTCATGTTGTCTTTTATTAAAATTGATTTTATTTCATCTTGAGTGACTATTTTATTTTTCCACTGCTTGATGATTTATGGATTTCTGGTATTTTTACCCTTGGCCTCATATGGCATGGGAGCTGCATTGCATGTATCATATAAGAACATAAGAAATTCACATTACATGCATAGTTCCATGCCATGTAGTTTCAGTTATTTCTCTGATATATTCTATACCATTCCCTTATTTTAGTAGGATGTTTTTATATTCTATAATCGGTGTTTCAATAACATGATTACTGTTAAATGCCATTTTTCTTGCCTATTTATCCAGCTTTACTGATATTCCCTGCTTTTATTTTGTTAGCATGCCTTTTTTTGTTATGCGCTATGCTCTGTGGTATAACATGTTTCTATGTTAGCCTCCTATTATACCATAATCTTACCTTGTTCAGCGTGTCGTCTGTGTTTACTATTAATGATGGCATTTCCTTCCTTGTTATATATGGGTTGTGAATAAACAAGAACTAGTTTTTGATTATAAGGTTTATTGATTCCTTATAACTAGGAAAGGGTAACCCATAGATTCAAACCATTTTGAGCATAAAATAATAACATTTTAATGATTTCAATAAAAAGGTAAAGGTGTCTAATGTATAAATGAAATGGTGAATTACCCTTTATTAAATGATATCCAAATTCCAAACTATAAAGTGTATGGGAACTTTATATGTTGGTAGATGGACACCCATCTGACTTCCCCATTTTATATATATGAGCTTATTGTCTTTTTAATGGATTTTGGTTTTAATTAATGGGATCCAATTCTAAATCCATGAAGTGTATGAGCACTTCATGAATTGTTAAATAGAAACCCATGTTAAATATAAGGACATGATGCTTCTCAAAATTCTTAATTATGTAAAAGATATTCAATTTTGACCTGAAGTGAATTGTATTAAAGTGACCCTTGTAGGTTTCCTTAATTGTTAAAAATGTAATTTGGATACTAAATTTCATCACATGATGGGATTTCAAAATATTTTAAATTTTTAAAAAGGAAATTCTATGAAAATTGAATGTTTTTTTCTTGGAGAATTGGCTTAATAAATTTCTTTGTGTTCTATTTCGAAAAATTGTACTTGATGCTTGAAATTAAATATTTTAATGTTTTAAAAATTAAATTTTAATAAATATAAATTTTTGGTAAATGGAACCCTGAGTGGTGACCATGGTAAAACCTCGTGTATGGTTAGCTTGATATTTTCCTTTTAGTTTCCTTGGAAAAAAGCTGTAGGCATTCTCTATAGGATGTTACCATTTAAAAATGGTTTGATGGAAGAATTTGATCTGAGTGACTTTTTTTGGCATGGCCAAATTCTTGGGTCGATGCTTGTCCTTCATAAGGTTCTAGCATGTGGCAGGCATCTCCCTTAGGACTTGATCTCCTTGCTAGTGCCTTTTTTTTTCTGATGCTTGGTGTCATTCAGGTGTTGTTTTTACCAACTAGGACTTTTAGTTTTTTAATGACACCCTTTTTCAGACATGTGGTCTTGATTTATCTGGCCGTGTTATAGATTGAGCAATGAGTAGTGATTTTTTTATCTGGTTAGACATGCCATGGGAATGGTCAGTTGTTTATTTGGACCTTTGAACCCTTCAACTTTCCTTGGGTAGTATGCATGGGTATACATGGTACCATCATGTGGTGAATGATGTAATAAAATGGATGAGTTCGGTTGAATATTTAAGTATTATGTGGTTGAGTATAATCTCAGTTCGTCTCGAAGTAGGGTGACATGAGTGTTTAGGAATTGGTTTGTCCCAATACTTGGAATGAGTTTATAAAAACTTGAGTTTTTTGACATTCCGATATCATTGGTTTTTTTGAACTTCCTTTTATGCTTTGACGTTGTGATCATGGCTTGGGGGAGCATCACACATTTTTTTACAGTGTTTTTGTACTAACTCTCTTATGAGCGACTAGTTTATCTTCTTTCCCTTCAATAACTAAGACACTACTTATGTAGGGAGCACATCATGTTAAATATGAAAATTTTGGCCTTCCAAGTAGAAGGTAAACTACCAAAAATTCATTTTGATCACAGTCTATCATTATTGAATTCCTTTGAGACATGTGAGTTTTGAAAATGTGGTGGTGCTTGTATGGAGGAACACAGTTTTTAAGATTGACTATGTATGCAACCCTCGAATAAAGATTTTTGGAATGTGATGAGAGGTGGTGGTAAAGTTTTAATGGTCATGGAATTTACTCAAGTATTAATAGCACTATAATCTTTTTAAATGGTGGTTTTTTCAACAGGTGAAGCCGAACCCCCTCTTTGTAGTCAACTAGTGGTGGTTTGACCAATCTTCCTTTGAGTAGTTGGGTATGATTGGCTAGAATCCGTTAAAATCCTATTAGTGTACTCTTCTATGTGACAAGCATGTCCCACATCATGTCTTCATCCTAGATGCACTAAGTGAGCCTCTGTCTTATGCTGAGCTAACACTTTCAAGATGGTGGGATTGTTTTGGTGGTTTTCCTAAAAAGTTTCCCGCAATAAATGTGTTTTTCCTTGTGGTATGATCTTAGAAATTTCATTAGGATATGAGTATAGGATTCAGTGAATGCCCTTATGGTGAATTCAAGATGCTTTGGGAGAAGGGATCATGTTTCACCTGATAAAACGTTGGGAATCTTAGTCGGGTGTCTTCTTAATTAGTTGGCCATAGTGTCTTGACTCTTTCATTTCTTTTTTATTGGTTATGGTTGATGAAGAAACGTTTTAAGGCACATCGCCTGGGTGAGGCGAGTGCTATTGGTGTCGGCCATGTCTTTCCAAGGAAAAATGTAATGAGTTGGTTATTGAGGTCAATTGGAACTGATCGTTTCATCATTTCAAAATCATGTTGGGAGTTTCATTAGAATTATTGAAGCATACATTGGAATTAAATTCAAATACTGGAGGAGATGTAGTTTGAATTTGGCCATTTAATGCTGAAACCTAAGGTGGGAGGTACCTTGGGACAAATTCATGATGAGACAATGAAGTGATCTTGTATCTTGTTGAGAAGGCTTGGGAATGTGCCGTCTCTATGTTCCAATTTGAAATCAAGTGGATTTGGGGTTTTAAAGTGATTAAGTGCCACTTTCATATGAATTACTTCTTGGTGGGTTGGGAATTTATGAATGAAACACCACCATTTGAATTAATACTCATGAATCATACAGGTTGGGTGAGGTGTATATTGTTCCCTATGTATTCTTGGGGATAATAAGTTCTAAGGTGGGATGGTTGTAATGATCCTCATTTTGGACTGAACTAAAATGTGAAGGATTTTGACCTTTTTAAATTACTAAATGGGTTATTTTTAAAGCCAAGCCTCAGAATGGAATTCTGAGAGTTGGGTCACTTTAAAGTGATGTTTTTGGAATTAGGTTAAGGCCCTTTAAGTTTCTCGGGTGGCTCTAAGGGTTTTGGGAGCGCTGGACCCAGAAAACAGGGTTTTTGAAAAAATATAGAGGGCACATGATTTTTCTGAAACTGTGCTGCCCACTACAGGTAATTGTGCGACCCAAATAATGAAGAATATTTTTTTTTCATGGGATACAGATGGTTTTCGTAACTGTGTTCGAAGCCCGTGCAAGGTGATTATCTTAGATAGGGGGTCCGGTAGGGTTTGTACACAGTTTGAAAAACCGTGTGGGTCAAACCGTGTGGCTGGGCTAGTTTAAGAAATTAATTAAATTTAAAATAAAATAAAATTAAAAACTAAAACTAAACCTCTCCCCTCCTCTTTCTTAAACTTGCATGACAACCCTTAGGGGTTCTCCCCCTCGACGCATGCCACTAATCCCTACGGCCTCTTCTCCTTCCTCCATTTTCACCCGAACCTCCATCAGATCTTCTTCAGAATCTTTATGGTAAGCTTTCTCTTCCCCTCCCCTCTCTTCCTTGCCTGATTTTCGGCCTTCCCATTTCCCTATTTTGGTTCATCCAAACACCCTAGTGTTTATGGTGTCTTTGATTTCAGATTTATTTTAGACTAAGTTAGTGTGATTGGTCTCTCAGGGAACTTTTATGCATGTTCTGACAACCACCACTGAAGGCAAGGTGGTTTAGCTCATTTCAGTTGGACCCTGATATTTGAGGTGAGGTTTTCTATCATTTCATGGTTTTACAATGACTAAATTAGGTTCTTTATTTGTTTAAGGTTCCTAGTATGGTTTGTGTAGTGTGTTGGTCCCTACTTGTTGGTTTCGAGTTTCCAAGTCATGGGTGAATCACCTGTGTGTGTGTCGGTAAGCAAATATATATTTGGGTTCAGCCGTTATGTGTATAATAATCCAAGGTAGTGATTATACATGTATGAGGATTGGTGTGACCATATATAAATATATATAAATGCATGAACATGTGAGTGGAGATAGGTATATGCATATAAGAATATATGTAAGGATCCCCTTTCACATATTCATGGACACAAAGGTTTGTGTATAAGGGATAGATTTCCTTGCATGTATGTGAAAGTGCATATTATTTGATGGGAAGAAGCTGATTTTAGTTATAAATCTCCAAGAGACAAATTGGATGGCTTGGTTCCATTAGAGGTTGGGTCCCTTTTCATTTCCTTATTTACTTAAGAGAGCATTAATTACTAAATTGAACATTCTAGCACCCTTATTAATGTTGAAACTCATATAGTATCTTTGTCTAAAATGATTTTTTTATTAAGAAAAGTTGTGTTTTTATAATAAAACCCCTAAATCAAGGTGTGCTTCCTTCATGCTAAAAATGTAGTGTTATACCATATTACTGCCCACCTTGTTTCCTTTTTTCTTTCTTTATACTTGGGTTATAATTGATAAAGGACATGATAGGTTGTTTGGACCCTTTATGTTTCCTTTTCCCAAGTAGGTACGTGCCTTGTAGATTTGGAACTATTTTATACACTTGAACACTTAAAACCAATTTTTCACTCTTAGGAAAATTGGATGAGATGACCTTGAATAGGAAACATCCACTAAATGGTGTACCTTGATTAAATAGTTCGACCATATTGTGTTTTCCTTATATTAGGGGGTCTAAATGAAATGGTTACCTAGGATGGAAATGGGTATTAATAAGGGAATATGTGAGAATTATTTTCCCATTGGAATGATTTTAATGTGTTTACCATGCTAATGTTTTGATTAAAATACTTAATATGGGTTTCCTTAAGTGAAAATGTGAACGTTTTTGCTTTTGTGTATATAGTATTACTATTTTAAAAGAATAATAGGTACTACATTATGGATCAATTTATAACTATGATAATGATTATGTCCTTTATATATCGATTGGTGGGAGGCATTCTTACCACATGTGATTTCTACCATATAGAATGTATGGGTGGGAGGGATCCTTACCCCATGCCAATTATGATAGTATAACATTTTACTTTTTTCCTTTGTCCTTAGTGGTTTTTGTGGCTTATCATCCACATTAGTCCTTAGATTGGGGACCTTGTTAGAATAATTCCCAAACTCCTTGTAGTTGAGACACAAAATCAATGGTGGTTCATTGTTTGTATCTTTATTTTTATTCCCATAACTTTGATATTCAAATGCTTGATGGCATTTTTTCTCACACTTAAAAAACATTTTTTAGTCCTTTTAAGACAATTCCCTCCATGTTCCCTTACACAATTTGTGCATAAAGTAAATATAATCTTATTCTCTCCATAGTTTTAAGAGTTTATTTTGAATTATATCTTTTATTTCTTATCATAAACTTGAGATATATGGGAAACTTCAATCTATCTTTTTGTAAGAAGAAAAAAGGGGAGGTACTTAATAAAAAATATGTTATTGAACTTTTCCCAATATATAGAGTCAATTTTATCTTGTTTCCTCAAATTACTGGTAAATTTACACCACTGATTTGGTTCACCTTCTAATAGATAAGTTCCCAAATTAACTTTTTCACATCCTGAACAACGAATAATGAAAACTAGATTTTCAATGGTGGAAATATATTTCGTATCAATTAGTGGATTTTCCATTCCACTAAAATTACTTGGTTTATTCCTTAAGAAGGATACCATAAAATGTTATTCCCTCCATTAATTATTTTGAAGTCCACCATGATTAATGTATTGATAGAGTTTTGTGTTCATAACATCGAAGTTTTTAATTCAATATTTTGTAACATTTGATTGCTTAGGAGGGCCATCATTTCATTATCCATTATAATCCTCATTATCATAGTTCTTTTGGCTTCCAACCATTGAATAAAACCAAAATAAAGTATTGTGAGAAACACTAATCAAAATGGGAAAAAATCACCATTGAGGTTAATTAACCTATATCTATAACATATTAGGTTTAATAATTAGTTATTCATGATAGTTACCAAAATTATAGGATTTTAATCTATACTTAGTCTTATCCTTAGAGACATCCCAAGAAAAATCCTTATAAATATCTTTAGGGATCTCACTAAATTTTTCTCATCCTAGTTTCCAAATATTTACTAACAATTTACTCTCATATTAACTATAATGACCCAATATTAACATATATTGATATTGTGTCATCTTTTTGATTGAATAATTCACACATTACACAAAAATAAACTGAAAAAACTTATTAGTTTTGTTCCTTTAGAAACATGGAAACATAAAAAACCAGTTTATAACATATCTAATTCTTACCCTTCCTATTTCTTCATAAATATAACTCTTTTTTACATATCATACTTAATACCTTTCTTCGTATCCTGGGGAAAAAACATAATAAAGGGTGAACTTAGATACTCAGTAAGGGTAAACAAGGGAGAGATCAATCATAAAATAATCCTAAGAAATATGTACATAAAAAAAATTTTAAAACCAAATATTTTATATCAAAGATCCTGATATTATGTCTTGGAATAAATCATCTAAGTTCATAAATAATCAAAGAAAATATTCTATTAGAAGACAACATAAGAGATTGAATTTTAGTATACAAATAAGCATAGAAAATGATTTCCATAGCAGTAAAGGCATAAATTCCCTAGGCTATATTGGTTGTATTATTTCACTACCAATACAATCTTGGTAGTCATGGTTCACTCCCATGACCATATTAGAAGTCGAGGTTCACTCCCAAGACCATCTTAGCGGATAAATTCCTTTACTAAATCAAGTTCACTCCCTGTTCCATCCATGTCTATCTAATGAGATATAAATCTTACCCAACACATTGGAAGGATATATAGGTTTAACCCATCAAATAATGAAAAATGTACTTATTTATTCCACAAGAATATAAATCATTTATCATATCCAAACCCATGGAATGAAATGGGTTTTATAAACATCATTCAATCCTAAGATAACCATGGAAAAGAAATAGGTATCATAGATATAATTTTATCATAAACATAAGAAATTATTAGAAAGAATAATAATGGTATAATTCAATCATATCCAAAGTGAAACATATTTAACATCAAATAATTTTCTCTTATATGGGAAATAATTTTTACAGATCACTTGAAAACAGTTTTTTCGGAAAATATATTTTTTTCTTTGAAAACATTTTCTTTTATTAGAATACCATGAAATTTTAAAAGAAATAATTTTCATTGAAAATAAAATTGTAAAAATATAACATAATATTCAAAGAATTAGGAATTCATGATAGTATAGAATTATATTAATTTAATATAAGTTAAAAAAACATTCCTTTCATACTTTTCCTAGAAAACTCACAAAGTACCTCATTTGGAAAACATAAAAATAGATTCATTTCACACCATTTAGAAAAAATTCAGACATGGGAAGAAATTAATGTAAATATTCCTAGTATTATAGAAAAAACATTTTTGATTTTTTTCAAAATATATGGATGTGGAAGATAAATATTTAGCAATGGTTATTTAAAATGTAAAATTTTGATTATAGATTAGATTGTGAAATAATCACTTAATACTTTATAATATGAAGAATCATATGCCCTGTAAAAGTAAGAAAATTATATAGATATTAAAATAAAATAATATTCGGAATAATACTCTTAATATACATTTATGGGTAGTATATATAGTAAAAAAGGAACAAGTAGTGTATAAATCACGTGTCTCATAGAAATAAAAGCAAGACAAAAATCCCTTACCGATTTGGTAACTTTTGAACCGTAAACCCCATGAATTACAGACCATCAATTGGACATGAAAAATAACCCTATATTTTCATAATAAGACTCATATTAGAAATTAATGGAAATCATATACACTAAATAGAAGAAACAAGTTGTGTATAAAGTATGTTCCCCACAAAAATAAAAGTGTGACCAAAATTTCTTACCTTATGTCTTGAATCTCAACATACCCTTGGAAAAAAACTAAATAATAAAAATAATTTTATTAAAAAATATAATAAATACAATTATTGAGTTATTTAATATCATATATGATTTAATTATGGACTTCTATTACCTGTTTATCTATAATTCAATGTTAGAGTTATGTTTCGGGTAATAACTGCTTTGTTTTTCACATGTGTTTTAATTTGTTATATTTTTGGTATTCATACTTATATCATTATTTTATAATTTATATAATGAAAAAAATGAAAAAAATATCATATAAATTCAGTATACATGTATTTATAATAATCTATAAAAGATATAAATAGAAAATGAATACATCAATTATGAAGACTATAAGTTGTTCGTACACATGAATATTGTTTCAATTTTTATATCGTATTAAAAGAAACAAAGTAAATGATATATATATATATATAATATTATTATATTATAAATTTTTTTTAATATATATCATATACATCCATAAAACCCATTCTTAATACATTCCTTGTAAATTTTTTACTATTCACATCTCTTTGAGGAGGAAGTAATCCTCACATGCACAAACGAAGTTATCATATTTCTACATAATAGAAAGCATGAAGGCGTTCCTCATATAATAATTATAAAGGAATAAATAAATCAAAAATACCATATATATCATATAAATATATAATGTGACTCATAGTTCCTGACCATGAGATGTGGTAATGTAAAAATGAACAACATCGTTTCGTGAGGCGGTAGTTTTCTGTACACAAGAACTGTAAGTTCGTTACCCATTAGATTGAACTATGTGTAATTGTTGGTTGAAATATTATAATAAAAACATATCACTATATTTATAATATTTAGGTTATTATATAATCATTTAATAAGAATAATTTAGGGGTTTCATGAAGTAAATAAAATGAATACATTCTTTGATGAACGTTACCTCTTCTTTGGGTATCTTCTTTTGATTTGAACAAAAGGACTTATTTGGTTAAATTTATGCCCAAATTAAGGATTGATATATGAATTTATAGAATTTCAGATAATATATGGATATATTTTTTCCAAACTAAACCAGTTATGAAGTGTGATTAAAAGAGAAGAAAAGGTTCCCTTTTATAAGAGAGGGGAAGGGCACTTTTAGAATTTCTAAAAAGATTAATTTATAAAAAATAAAATATCAATAAAAATAAATCAAAAGGATATTTATTATAATATAAAATAGGATAATGAAGTAATATCAAAAAAAAATATTTTACACATGTTTTGGTTTTTTTAAAATCATTATCATTTTGATTAACCCTTAATAAACCCATTTTAATTTTAACTACAGTAACTAATTTTTCTAAACTAATGGGATGTAATTTTTACTTATAAAGTGTTAATTGGACCATAAATAGATAATTTATGATATTTTATACCACATATAATACTCATTTTCCTTATTGAATATTTTTATTATTTCTCAATAATTTAATAAAATATTATTTTCATAAAATATAATAAGTGTCAATTTTGACACTATTCATTACTTTGAATTTAAGAAAATTAATACAGAAATATAACTTTAAAAAATTCACTTAATACACCCCTAACATGTCATATTAAGATATAAAATTCTTGTAAAACCCTAATTAAGTAAAATTATATTTATTTTAATATTTATAATATCATTTAATTGATTCTTTTATTATTTTAATAATTACTTTATCATCATTTTGTAATTATTTATAATAATTATTTCTTCAATAAAATTTAAATATAAATTTATATAATTTATATGAGAATTTTATATTTCATGATAATATATATTTTTGAGCATATATTCTATTAAACCACTTATTAAAAATATTATACTTATTAAAAGTAAGAGTGTGACATTTTGTCACTCTCTTTGATTCTCATAATATCCAAGTCATTTTAAAGGAAAAATGTCGATTAAATTATTAAATATCTATAATTATATGTTACGAGTCTAATTTTATTCATCAAATAAATTATTATCTAGTTTTAAGGTCATTTTATAGTCCTTATCACATTATTATTAAATTAAATTACATAATTTTCCCTTTTCCATTGTAATAAAAATACCCAAATTTACTATTCATATTACAAAAAAATAAAAGGGAAAAATGTAGTAATTTTGTCACTTATTATTATAAATATGAAATAAATTTTTCATAATTTAAAATACAGAATTTTCTAAAATTAATTTAAAATTAATCCAGTTGACGGAACAATAACACGAGTTTTTAATGTGAAAACATCCAAAAGATTTACATGTTTTTATATCCAAATTAAATGTGAAATTGATTCCAATGACCTAAGTTGGACTAGATGATAAAAATTTTATCTAATTACAACTTAAAACCAATCAAATATATAATTAAACACTATAAATTATTTCGATGGAAAAGACGTTTTCAATTAATATTTATTATTTTTTATTATTCATCAAAACATGAATCTTATCAGAAAAATACCAAAAATTAAACCAAAGTAAATTTTTATATCTCAATTTCAAATAATAAGTTTATTTTTTCATATAAAACTTATAAAAGATTGAAAAATAATATTTAAAATGGGGTCTCCTCGAAAAGGTTGAAAAACAACCTTTTTAGAAGAATACTTATTTTACGCATAAAATTGGATTTTTTTCTTATATATTATCTAGAAGATAAATAATATTAATGTTAAACATTTAATTATATATATATATATATATTTAATTAATAAAATTCAAAAATAGTGATTTGTTTGATTTTTGGTGTAAAATACACTTGTGCATATTTAAATAATTTATCAGAAAAAAATTCTTTTTATTTTAAAAATATTTCATATTCATATATAATTAATTGGTAAAATAATTATGAGGAAACCATAATTTCAAAATTTAGTTAATCCTTTTCATACCTTCTATTCTAACAGCTAGGTTATAATTTTCTTATTTAAATAAGTTCAATAATAAAATGATGTTTCGTAGAAACTCATTGTTGCATGTAAAGAAAGCTAAACCGACGTTGCATGTACAAAAAGCATAACTAGTTGTAGAGTTTAGCACAAGAAATCAAAAAAAATTAATTTATTTGGAAAAAAAATGTTCATAAAAACATGGGGTGATACATTCCTTTATAAGTATTCAAAACTAATTTTATATAAAAAGTTTTTCAAAAAGTTTCTCAAACATCCATTATATGTTTTCAAAGATATTTTTGAAGAAAAAGGTTTTCAAAATATTTTCAATATTACTTTATAAATTTTCAAAGAAAACAGTTTTTCAAATGGTTTTAAAATATTCGTTTATAATTTTTCAAATCAATTTTCAATGAAAAAGGTTTTCAAAAAGGTTTTATATTTTAAAAATCATTTTTCAAAGAAGAGAGGATATTTTCATTAAGAAATGTCTTTGGAGGATCTTTCCAAATCATTTTCCCTCCCAGATGATAGCTTTGGTTTACTCATTATTTTCTGTAGAAATGATCCAAAGGCTCCATTAATATTATTTATTTGAATTGTTTATGTTTTGATGGCATGATGATTATGAAACCCATTTCTGTTTCACGGGTTATATGTTTATGAATCCCATTTCTCTTTTATGGGTTTTATGTTCATGAAACCCATTTCACATTCATGGGTTATATTCTTATGAAAGCTACTTATTTTCATGGTTTATGATTTGATGAAATGATTATGAAACCCGTCTCTTTTCCACAGGTTAAAATATGATAACATTTTTATGATACCCATTTCATTTCATGGGATATGATATTATTGTTTATGATCTTATGGAACATGTATATATTATATAATTATTATATGGAAGATACCTATATCTGTCTCAAATGCATTGGGAAAAGTTATATATCTCATGATTATGATATGGAAGAAATGAGAAGTGCACCCGGTTCAGTAATACAAGGATGGAATGAGGAGTGAACTCAGTTCATAGTGACATGGCTGGAATAGAAAATCAAACTAGTTTAACAATATAGGGTTAAAATCATAATTGAAACCGGTTTGGCAATATAGGGATGGGATATGAAGTGAACCTAGTTTGGTATCATAGGGTTGGAACAATAATTGAAGGGATAGAGCATGGAGTGAACCCAACTCAATAAAGTAATTTGTAAACTAAGATAGTATTGGGAGTGAAGCTTGAATACAAATTTGGTTTGGGGAGTGAACCCATTCCACTAATATGGACTTGGAATTAATCCTCTACTATAATGGAAATGATTTTATATGGTTATGTGTCTTCCAAATTCACATATCTTATTATTATGTTATGATCTCATGGATCATGTTCTTGATTTATTTATGATTCATGTCTTATGAATTACCTATATTTACACCATGACTCTTGATTATGATATTTTATATGAAGGTTATGAACTTACAATGTTAATATCATGTTATCATACCTGTATTTTCATGTTATTCTTAAATACATCCTTTGTTTACCCTCACTATATAAGGAACCAACTTTAAAACATTACATAATCTTGAATTAAATGAATAATTTACATTGAGGATCTTTTCAGGTTTATAATTTTAGAGAATTAGGCCATAACTATTACATTACATCTCAAAACATTAAAAGTAGACACTTGTACTCAGTTTCCATTTTTTCATAAAATAAAAACTCTTGAAAAAAGTCATGTCTATTTCCATGTTTTAGACAACATGACTTTTCCTTGAACCCATCCTTGACCCTATTCATCTTTATGTCCTGTGAAAAACATTTCAAAACATGGGATGAGCATAAAAAGATTAGTAAGGGTTATAAAACAAGGAAAAATAAAATTAGTCCATAAATACATTCCATGCATAAGAAATTTAACATAAATCATGAAATCATAAGTTTTTTGAATAACACACAGAAATAAAAAACCATAAAGGCAACTTGTGGCATCCATATGAAACTTACATTGTAGCTATCACAACTACATAGGAAGCTACGTTGGAATACCCATCAAAGTATATTTGATAAATCTCTTAGGAGAAACATAAACCTTTACCTCTTTCACGTTACTCAATGAATTGGAGAGCTTTTTAGGGCTCACCCACCCTAGGTTAATCATAGATTTACCAGTATACGTAAACAATCCCCAAGAACTGTAACATATTCAAAACACATAAAACAAATATAAAGGTATGATAACATTTCCACATTTCAATCAGAATATCATTTAAATACATTGACATAAAAAATAAATTATCAAAACCATTTTCAATACCAAAATACATAAAATATTATATGGTATTTATTTTCCTTTTAAAAACATTACGGCTTGTTAAGGAAGCCAAAGATCAAATACTACTTGCGGCGGCGGAAAAGATCATTGTCATCACTTACATAAAAAGAAAAATTATTTTTTTGTCATTTAGTAAAACACCTCGTATAAAAATATTCCCTTTGAATGGAATGAAAATTAAAAGGTGTTTATACACCGTATAAAAGAAAATCGTGTATAAAACCAAATATGCCTCAATTAAAGGAGATTGAGACGAAGTCCCTTACCTCGTGTCCAACATGAACCGTTCATTATTTAATCTACTGAATAATAAACTAAAGTAAATTTCTACTTGCTTAAAAACATTTTTCATTTTTATTATTCTTTTTATATCACTTATTACGATGTTATAAACATTATGTAATTATTTATGTTAATAATGGTTGTTTTGTCGATATTTGGTACTTGAGTCAAAAACGAACTTCTTATAATTACAAGTAGTTTATGTGGTCAAAAGTCCATTGTATCTAGAATGATATTCATGATTTAGATATCATATATATCATATATATCCAGTATATATATATGTATTTATAATAGTACACTATATTTGGAGGTAAGAAATAAAATGCACCGTTCATGGAGACGGTAAGCCGTACGTACGCAAGAACACTACTTTCATTTCTTTTTCATATTTAATGGAATGTAAAATTGATGATACATAGTTATATTATAATTACTATATAATATCTTATATATATAATTTCAGAAACTCCATCCTTTATATGTTCCACATATGGTACGAACGAGTCATATCACTTTGAGGGGGTGATAGGCCACACTTCCTCAAATGAAATTATTGTATTTACCCAATATGAAACCATAAAGGTATGATATAAATGGAAAATATAGAAGTATATATACAATATAAATATATTATATTTCACATATAAATACAGTTCCATCTTAATGGACACTATAAGAGGTGGTAGGAGAATATTGAACAACCATCATTTCATGAGGCAGTAGTTTGCCATCCACAGAACAAAAATGTTCTTTACCCATTAGACAGAGGTGTGTGTAATTTTAGTTATAATAATTATCATAACAACAAACTTTTATATTGATTATACTAGTTTTGTTATAAAATAATGGAATAAAAATATTTTAGGGGGTTGGAGAAGTAAAATAAAGGAAAAGAACTTAAGGGAATATGTTACCTTTAAATCGGGTAACTCCATTTGGTTTGAACAAAAAGGATTTCTGGAAGTTTATTATACCCAAGGTAAGAATTCTAGATGGAAGAGAGGGATCTTGATAGTTTATTTGGGCAGATTTTGGGTGATCCAAAGGGCTTGAGAGGTGTGAGTAATGAGTTAGATGTGAGGGATTTTTATAAGGGGGTGGAGGGGCTCTTTAGGAATGTTTGAAAATATTATTTTATTATATAATTATTTTCAGTTTCTAAAGGTCAAAAACTTATTAAAGTTGAAGATAATATGACTATAGTTTGAAATAAAATCATCCAATAAGAATTGGACATGTTTTGGATATTTTTTTAATCTTTATAATCTTATTTATTTAAATCATTCATCAATGAGGTAAATAACGCATCATTATTATGTCATAAATAATTTTATTTATGTGATGAATAAAAATTATAAAAAAATTACATGATATAGGAAATATTTTTATATTTAAAATTAATATTTATAGTTGAAGAGATAACGTATATAACCTCATGTAAGAATTGATTTACTAAAAAATATATGAATATGACATTTTTGTCATTACATTAAATTAATTAATATAAAGTGTCATTATCACTAATAAGTGGCTATATGGGGTCCCAAAATCGACCCAAGGATTACCATGGTCGGAAATGTATCAACCAATAGGATCAGGACACATGTTAGGATAATTTAATATTATTATAATATTATTTTTATCTTGAATTACTCTATTTATCTTTAACTGGAGTAAATAAAAGTCATAAGTTACTATTAATCAAAAAATATTTTCATCTTATTGAACCAAATTTTACTTAATAATAACAACCATGTATGTTATATTTTCAAAATTTTATTCACAAAAGTTTTAAAATTTCATTTAAATGAAAAATTCAGTTTTTTAACTACTACTCATTGTTTACACTATTCAAAAAAATTGATCTTTTTCAGAAAAATACCAAAAATCCAGCCTAAGATATATTTGATATTCTGAATTAAAAAATTATTTCTATTTTACCAAATTAAAAACAAAGAAGTTTGATTAATTAATTTAAAATTAATCCCCGTTGTCAAAACAAAAAATGTGTTTTTAAGAAATAATAAATATCAAAATATTGACACTTTTTTTGTCCAATTTCAAAGTGAAATTACTTACAATGACCAAAATTGGATTAAATGGTAAAAATATAATTTAATTACAATTTAAATTCAATTAAAAATATAATCTATCCATTAAATAAATTATATTAAAAAGAAATTTTGAATTAAAATGCAGTATTTTCACTATTCATCAAAAAAATGAATTTTATCAGAAAAATACCAAAAATTTACCCAAAGTAAATGTTGATGTCACATTTCTAAGCCTCCAAGTTTTTTTTGATAAATGTAAAAAAATTTAATAAACATGTATAATTATATGGTAGTTAGTTCTGTTCATTCTTTCCAATAAAAC
The DNA here is from genome assembly GCA_963277665.1 of Viscum album. Classification (NCBI taxonomy): domain Eukaryota; kingdom Viridiplantae; phylum Streptophyta; class Magnoliopsida; order Santalales; family Viscaceae; genus Viscum; species Viscum album. Next base: position 828,142,467 of record OY728159.1, on the reverse strand, counting down.
AACTAGACGTTAAATACAATTTAAAATAATATTATATTATTATTTTTCAGTATGAATCAACGTTGTGTGCAACAAAATATTTCAAAGAAACCCATTGCTGCGTATCGGGTATTCCATTAAACATATCATCCCCTTTGAAGTAAAATTAATATTTAATTCACAAATATTAAAAAATAAGATAATGTATTATTCTTTATTTACCTGGGATGTTACACCCTCCCCCCTTTTAGAAATTTTCTTCCTCACAATTTTTATTCACTTATCAAAAAAGTGGAGGGTATTTATCCCTAATATCATTTTAAGATTACCACGTTGCCTCTTCATCCATATAGGTTTTCCAAAAAACCTTTACCTAATGAATTACCATATTCTGCAACACTTTCTCTCTTCGGTGAAGAATATGGACTGGTTATTCCTCATAAGAGAGATTCTCATCCAACTGAACTACCTTTAAGCTCAATACATGAGATGGATCCAACATATACTTTCTCAACATTGAAAGATGAAAAACATTGTATACTTAGGATAAACTTGGGGGTAAAGCCACTATATATGCAACTGATCAAACTTTATCTAGGATTTCACACGGTCCAATGAACCTCGAACTCAAATTTCTCTTCTTACCAAAATGCATCACACTTTTCCATAGAGAAACTTTAATAAAAAATGATCACCTACCTCAAAAGAAAGATCCTTCCTCCTTTTATCCTCATAACATTTTTGCCTGCTCTAAGCTATTTTCATGTTCTTCTGAATCAACTGAACTTTTTATGCCATCTCTTCTACCAATTCTGGTCCCATCAGTTTCCTTCAACCTACTTCATCCCAAAAAGCTGGGGTTCAACACTGCTTTCCATATAATGCCTCCAAAGGATATATCTATATACTGGAATGAAAACTGTTATTATAAGAAAACTCAACCAAAGAAATATGTTGATCCCAAATTTCCTGGTAATCTTGGGAACAAGCACGTATCATATACTCCAAGGTCTGAATTGTTCATTATGACTGCACTTCTGATTGAAGATGAAAATCCATACTAAAATTTAACTCAGTACCCAACAAATTATGAAGGCCTTTCCAAAATTTAGAAGTAAACCTGGGGTCACGATTTGATACAATGGAGAGGAGAACTCCATGCAACCTAACTATCTCTTTAACATACAATCAAGATAGTTTATCTAGAGACAAAGTATCTCGAATAGGAAATAAATGATCATATTTAGTCAATTGATCAATAATAACCTAGATTTAATTATTACCTTGAGATGTCTTTGGTAATCCCCCAATGAATTCCATGGATATATGTTCCCACTTCTACTCTAGAATCAGTAAAGGTTGAAGTATCCATTTCAGTAACTACCACTCTTATTTAACCTATTGACAAGTCAGTCACTTAATAGTAAAGTCAACAATATCTCTTTTTATTCTATCCCACCATTAATACTCTTGAAGATCTCTGTACATCTTAGTACTGTGAGGATGAAATGAGAATTGAGAACTTTGAGCTTCACATAACAACTAATTATTCAACTATTAATCACAAGGCACACACAATCTCTTTCCCAATCTCAAAATACAATCATTATCAGTGTTAAAATTAGGTAACATACCCTTCTGAACCAACTTTAACTTTTTCTACAACTCACTATATTCTTTCAATGCTTGATTAATTCTGTCTGATAGAGATGATTTTACTGATACCTGAAACAAAATAGAGGAATTTCCTACACCCACAACTTCTATTCCAATGTTCATAAAGTCTTTAATCAAAGGATCTTGTTCCAAATGTAACAAGTTTAATTTAGAATTAATTTTTTGACTCAAAGCATCAACAACTTTATTTTCATTTACTAGATGGTAATTCTTCGTGCAATCAAAATCCTTGATTAATTCCATACATCTCCTCTGTCTCATGTTCAATTCTTTCTAAGTGAATATATACTTCATTATTTTATGATCAGTATATATTTCACAGTTTACTCCATACAAATGATGCCTCCAAAATTTCAAAGAAAAAACAACAATATCTAATTCCAAATCATATGTAGGGTAATTTAACTCATGTGGTTTCAACTAACATAAAACATAAGCAATTACCTGATCATTCTGTATTAGGATACAACAAAATCCTTTCAATGAAGCATCACTGTAGATAAAAAACACACCATTTCTAGAAGGAAGTTCCAAAACTAGAGCATTCACAAATCTTCTTTTCATTTTTTGAAAACAATCATCACATTATTTTGCCCAAATGAACTTAACACCTTTTCAAGTTAACTTAGTCAGTGGGATAGATAATCATGAAATTTTTTCAACAAACATCTATTAATAACCTTCCAAACCAAGAAAACTACAGATCTCGATTATATTTGTGGGTCTTAGCCATTCTTCAACAACTTTTGTTTTAGAATGATCAATAGTTATGCTATTTTTTGAAACAATGTAACCAAGGAATGAAATTTTTTGTAACCAAAACTCACACTTGCTGAATTTCCTTACAATTTATTTTCTTTTAAGGTTTTCAAGTCAAACCTTAAATGAATTTCATGTTCTTTTTTTTCTTTTAGAATAAACAATAATATCATCAATAAAAACAACCACAAACTTATCCAATAACTCATGGAAAATTCTATTCATAAGATCCATGAATATAGCTGAGGAATTTTTTAACCCAAAAGAAATAACTACAAATTCATAATGGTTGTATCTTGTATGAAACACAGTATTTGGAATTTCTACTTCCTTTACTTTCAACTAATAGTACCCCGACCTCAACTCAATCTTCGAAAAATACTGAGCTCCATGGATCTGATCAAATAAATCATCGATATGAGGTAAAGGATACTTGTTCTTAATAGTGATGTTATTAAACACTCTGTAATCAATGAAAAGTCACATTGATCTATATTTAATTTTAAAAATCATGATAGGATTTCCCCTTCATGATGTGGTAGGATGAATGAAACCTTTATCCAATAACTCATGTAATTGCTTCTTTAACTCAAAAAGTTCAATTTGAGCCATTCGATAAGGGGGTTTTAAAATTGGATTAGCTTCAGGAACTAAGTCCGCAGTAAATTAAACTTCCCTATCCAGTATAATACCATTCAACTCATCAGGAAAAACATCAAGGTACTCATTTAACACTGTCACATAATTAATATGAAAAGTTCCTTTTTTTCAACAATATGTGTAAGGTAACATTCATTTCCATCTTTTACTAGTTTCTCATCTTCTTGATATGTCATAAAAAGTTAGGGTTCATTCTTGTACACAAACTGAGAATAATTCTTAAAATAAACCACTTTAGCTCAACATTTAATCTTAAAATGATAAATGGAAAGCCAATCCATACCCAAAATAACATCAAACACTACGAAAGGCAAAAAAACAAGGTTTGAAGGTACATTTTTTCCACACACAAGGACTTGAAGGTTTTTATAATTTATTTTTATCTCAACATTTCCCACTGGTGTTTTTACTATAAGTTCAGGACTCATATCTTGAGATGGAATTTCTAATTTACTATAAAACTTCTCAGAAATGAAATAATGTGTAGAACCTTAATCAAACAACACCTTGGAATAATACAGACAAACAAATAGTTTTACTGATACTACTTCATTTGATGGACCAATATCTATTGAAGTAGTTGTATGGGATTTCACCACCCCTTTATACTTGTATTTTGGAAGCCTTCCCTCAGTTGAGTTCTTCTTTGGACACTCATTTTAAAACTGACCCATTTCATTGCACTTAGAACATTTTATTGAAAATAAATCATATTTGTCTTACCATTAACCTAATATTTTTTCAGTGAAATTACGAGCCTTATGTCCCATTTAAACTCATCGGTAGCACTTACCAGAATTCAAAAGACATTCCCCAACATGATTTTTACCGAAATTTTCACAAACTATAAACATAATATTCTTACCATCAGTCTTTTTTGGAGAGTTCTTCCCTTTCTACAGCCACCTCGACCTCTTATTCAGTTGTTTTTCAAAGAACACTAGATCATTGGAAAACTCTATTTCCACCTTCTCCACACATTGAACAAGTTCTTTAATAACTTTTTAAGTCATGATAAGATAATCCCCTTAGATAATTTGGCTTTAATCCTAAGTAAAAATGGTTAATTTTACTATCAATATCAAGTATGAAATTTTTGTAGCATACCATGCCAGTTGAGTGGATTTTTTTTCATAAGTAGTGACTAAGTCATCCTCTTACCTCAATTCCATGAATTAGTTTTTCATCATAATATGAAACACCTTAGGAAAATATTTCTCAAGAAACATACCTTTGAATTCATCCCAATCAAGAGCATTAATCTACTCATTATCCATGATATTTTTCACCATCGACCACCACATATCAAATTCACCTTCAATATGGTAAATAAAAAGACTAACCTTTTGATGTTTTGAACACCCCATGACATCAAAAATCTTTTCTAGTTCATTAATCCACCCTTATAATAGCACAAGGTCTGACGATCCTTGGAATGAATAGGGATGTTACCTCATGAAATGCTCCACTATTGAAATGTTCCTCTATGGTTGATCTGGATGATATCATACATGGATACCACCACCATTTATATCCTGATTCAACTGTGCCATTATTGCAAAAAACTATTCAATTATGATTCTGACCATCTCAGGTTAGTGATTTTGAAGGTTGTCTTCCTCCTGATGTCATCCCATCATAGCTGCCATGTTTCCTCTACGGAAAACCATTCTGAACATAGAAATATCTAAGGCGAAGAAACATGATAATCTGTAAATTCTATATCATTTAAATCTTACCATAAATTAATTTATGGACATTAATTTAACAATATTACAACTCCTAAAGTTTTATAAATTGGCCTTTAATACAAACTATAAGGACCCACCCTTAAAACATTACATAGTCTAGAATTAAATGAATAATTCACATTGAGGATATTTTCAGGATTATATTTTTTGAGAATTAAGCCATAAATATTACATTACATCTAAAAAATTACAAAGTAGACACTTATAATTAGTTTAAATTTTTTTTCATAAAATAAAAACTCTTGAAAAAAAGTCATGTCTAGTTCCATGTTTTAGACAACATGACTTTTCCTTAATTCCATCCTTGACCCTATTCATCTTTAAGTCCCATGAAAAACTTTTTAAAACATGGGATGAGAATAAAAATCTCATTAAGGGTTATAAAACAATGAAATAGAACATTTTCCCATCAAATACATACCAATCAAAAGAACTTTCACATACCTGATGAAACAATAAGATTTATGAATAACACATAGTAATCAGAAATCATAAAGCTAACTTGTGGAATCCATATGAAACTCACATTGTAGCTATCCCAACTACATAGGGACTTATGTTGGAATACCCATCACAGTATATTACCTCAATATATTATTATAAAAATTAACATTTACCTCTATCAAGTATATATATTTATTTATAATATTACTTATCATTTGGAGGTACGAAATGAAATGCACAGTTCTTGGAGACGGTAAGCCGTACGTACACATAAATGCTACTTTCATTTCTATTTCATATTTAATGGAATAAAAACATAATGATTCATAGGTATATTATAATTCTAGTATAATATCATATATATAATTTCAGTAACTCTATCCTTTATACGTTCCATGTATGGCATGAATGAGTCATATCACTTTGAGAGGGCGGTAGTCCACACTTCCTCAAATGAAATTATCGTATTTACCCATTATGGAAACCATAAAGGTATGATATAAATGAAAAATACAGAAGTATATAGACAATATAAATATAATATACATCACATATAAATATAATTAAATCTTAATGTCCACCATAAGAGGTGGTAGGAGAAGATTGAATAATCATCATTTCGTGAGGTAGTAGTTCACCGTCCACATAAACAGTATGTTCATTAACCATTAGATGGAGGTGTGCATAAGTTTAGTTGGAATACATATAATAAAAAAAAACTAGTATATTTTTTATACTTTTTTTGTTATAAAATAAAGGAATAAAAAGAGTTTATGGTGTTGGAGAAGTAAAATAAAAGAAAATAACTTAAGAGAAGACGTTACCTTTAAATCAGGTAACTCCCTTTGGTTTGAACCAAAAGGATTTCTTGAAGTTCCTTAGGCCTAAGGTAAGGCTCCTAAGTGGAAGATAGAGATCTTAAGAGATTATATGGGTAGAGGTTGGATGAGACAAGGGACTTGGGAGGTGTGAGTAATGAGTTAGAGGTGAGGACTTTTTATAAGGGGGAGGAGAGACTCATTAGAAATGTTTGAAAATATTATTTTATTATATAATTATTTTTAGTTTTTAAAGGTCCAAAACTTATTAAAGTAGAATATATGAAGACTGTTGTTCGAAATGAAATCATCCAATAATAATTGGACATGTTTTGGATATTTTTTTAATGTTTAAAATCTTATTTATTTAAATCATTCATTAATGAGGTAAACACTACATAATTATTGTGTCATAAATAATTTTATTTATTTGATGTCTAAAAATTATAAAACAAGTACCATAATGTGGGAAGTCATTTTAGATTTCAAATAAATATTTATAGTCAAAGAGATAACTTATATAACCCCATGTAAGAAATTATTTACTAAAAGATATATGTTTTTGTTATTTTTGTCATTACTTTAAATTAATTAATACAAAGTGTCACTATCAGTCTTAAGTGTCTCCATGGGGTTCAAAAATCAACTCAAATATGACCATGGTTGAAAATGTATCAACCAGTAAGATTAGGATACATTTTAGGATAATTTGATATTATTATAATACTATTTTAACATGAATTACACTATTTATCTTTAACCACAGGAAATAAAAGTCAAAAGTTAATATTCACCAAAAAACTATTTTCATCTTATTGAGCCAAATTTTACATACTAATAATAATTATGTATATCAGTTTTTTAAAATAAAATTCATAGAAATGGTAAAATTTCATTTAAATGAAGATGTTAGTTTTTTTAACTGCCACTCAGTGTTTTAACTATTCATTAAAAAATTGTTGTTTTTCAGAAAAATACCAAAAATTCAGCCAAATATATATTTGATATTCCAAATTCAAAAAATGATGTCTATTTTACCAAATTAAAAACCTATAAGTTTCATTAATTAATTTAAAATTAATTCCCTTTGTCAAAATAAAAAGGGTGTTTTTAAGAAACAATAACTATCAAAAGATTGACACTTGTTTATGTCCAATTTCAAAGTGAAATTACTTACAATGACAAAAATTGGATTAAATGGTAAAAATATAATATAATTACACATTTAACCCAATTAAAAAGATAATATAATCCTATAAATGAATTATATTAAAAGGATGTTTTGAATTAAAATACAGCATTTTTCAGCCTTAATTAAAAAATGAATTTTATCAGAAAAATACAAAAAATTTACCCAAAGTAAATTTTGATGTCCTGATTATAAAAAAGTATTTTAGTTTTTCAAATAGAATATATAAAAGTGACCAAAACTTTATTTAAGGAGGGTTCACCATCAAAAGGGGGTAAATCGACCTTTTAAAGAATATTAGTGTATTTATGCTTAATATTAGATTCATTCACATTTTAATCCTCTAATTTTTTTTTGATAAATGTAAAAAAATTTAATCAACTTGTATAATAATATTTTAGTTAGTTTGGTTCATTCCTACCAATACAATGACTAGACGTTAACTACCATTTAAAATAATAAAATATTATTTTTTTAGTATGACTCAATGTTGTGCGCAACGTAAGATTTCAAAGAAACCCGTTGTTATGTAATGATTATGCCACCAATCCTAGCATGAAATTTAAATAAAATTTAATATTTACTTCAAAAATATTAATAAATATGAAAATGTTTTATTTTTGTTTACCTGGGATGTTACACACTGTGCATCTGAGATCACCCCTTTATTATGTTTCCTTTTCCCAAGTTATAAAGAATTATTTTAAGTAGGAATACTTAAGGGGAATATTTTTAAGAGAGATTTTGAAGATGTTTTGTAATGTTATAAGATTATGTTTCCATGTTTCTAAAGAAACTGAACTATTATGGTCCTTGGGTATGTATTTTTATAATGTGCTAAATATTTATCTCAAATGATGTAATATCCATGTATGTTAAGCTTAGGTATCTATAATAAGTGAACATTAAATAATAATAAGTGTTTGATAACATGATTATGGATTAAAAATTTCATACCCAATCAGTCGTAGATCATTAATCATGAATCATAGCATGAAGTTTTTTCATAAAATAAATAAATAAATCATAAGTGTGTGAAATCTTAATTTATCAATCATGAGCCATGATATCATATCATGGGAATAATAAATAAGTTCTTGGAATACATATAAGCATATAAAATAAATTTACTTGTAAAGGTTTTCCTTCAAGACTATCATTGTGGAAAATCCCCATAGTAGATTGAGTTCACTCCCCATTATATCACTTTCATAGTCAATGTTCACTCCCAAGACAATCATAGTGAACATAGTCCCTTAGTGAACTGAATTTTCTTCCCATTATAGTCAATGTTTTATCATGAGGCCTTAATATTTACCCATATGTTGGCGCCAAAATATTTGAAGAAAAGAGAGAAGAAAAAGAGTCCCCACGCCCTGCCCTGTGAAGCCACGACATAGAGCCCCCCCAAGCAATGCGCCCGCCACGAAGCACCAGAGGCGGTACCTCTCTGCGAACGCCCCTGACGTTCATGAACCCACCACGAAGAAAAGGAGGCGGTACCTCTCCGCGAACGCCCCTGAAATTCGCGAACCTACCGAGAAGCAAAGGATACAGTATCTCTCTGCGAAACCGGTTGACGTTCCCGACCCGCTGCGAAGCAACTGATGCCCCCTTAGCACTGCGTGAGCTCTACTTTGTGGTGCCTCTTGCCTATAAATACCTATCTCCCCCTAAGCCCCCATGGATGGACAATCTGACATTTCGGATTCTCAGATCCCGAATAGAAAAGCACCCTTTGCTCTGCGAATCATGAGCTCCGCAAGGTATTTTTGCTTCACGAAGAGCCTCTACATTGTATCGTTTTGAGCCCCTCTTCTGAGAGGGATGCCCTTCAAGAAGCCTAAGGGAATTAGTGGAGGAAGGGGATCCCAAAGGGGACCCGGGTTGTCATGGAGCGTTTATGCTTCACGAAACACCCACCATGTACTCGTGATCCACATGCCAAGGCAGGGTCACTATACTTCGTGAAGCATACTGCTTCACGACACTTTACTTTTTGGGGAACCTATGCTCCGCAAGGAAGTGCTCCATGAACACCCTTCCACTTTGAAAAGAACCTCCCATTCACATCTATGCCCCATGATAAGGCTAAGGCACCCTACTTCACGAAGCACCCCCCTTCATAAGTGCCCTCCACTATGCAGAGCAATTGAGCTCCACAAGGCCCCTACCTGTGGACCCCTCTGCTTGGCAATTACTCCTCCCGTGCGACACTCCATGTTTTCACGATGTGATTTCAAAGTCCCCTGGATTATACTACCTGTGGCGTTGCTTCGCCTAATTATTCTTTACATAGGCTTGCTAATGGCTATTGCTTCTTCGCATAACCACACTAACATGGAACCCTCGATGGTTCTCTCTATGTCCCCCTTCACCACGGCATTGCCGGTACCTTCCCTCCCATAAGGAGGAGAGGGTACCAGTCATGTAAGTCCTAGGGGTTCAGAGTAAACCCACCTCATCAGAGCTATAGGAAGTTAAACTGCCAAGAACCTCGTCCTCATCAAATGACGTTAAACTGCGATCTGGCCCCGTGCCTCGCACTCAGGTTCCCCCTGACTCGAGTATTATTTATGCCCACTGGTCTCCATAGGTATGAGATCACCCCTCACAGGGGATGATATCCTCATTATTGGGGCATCGTTTGTCCACGGGGTAAAGAAATCCTCCTTGGTGTAACTCCCTGGCCTTCCTTGAAAGTGGTAGCACCCATGCACCTCCGTACTTCACCTCTACCTCTGCACTTTATCACCCTCAGGCCTTCATCCTGGAGTAAGTCCCATCACCATGGGCCGCCGAACGTGTAAGACCCTCTTCGCTTCCCACGGACACACCCTTTGCGATGTGACTGTCAGGTCCCTGCAACCTCTTGTTTCTCACACCGAGCATGAATCTCGTGGGCTTAGAGTGAGCACCGGCCAAGACACACCCTGGGCCACCTCAGAGTGTAAGACCTAAAATTCCCTCGTCTCACATGACATTAAACTGCACACCTGAACTAAGAGGACTTTGATCCATGTCAAGGCATGGTACGTAGGAAGCATCAACCAGGTTCAAGACCACCACCAGTGGACCCTCGGGTTCACCTTCACATCTGTTTGCTGACGAAACCCTACCCGAACTATGGGGTCTTTGATCCATGTCAAGGCATGGTACGTAGGAAGCCTCCATGAGGCTCAATACCAACACCCCATAGACCAAGGTCTCCCTTTACTTCGGTTCTCCGACACACCCCCATCATACAAGACATTAAACTGTATCCCAATCCAGTGGTCGGCTGTTGTGGCCCCACTATCCCGTTGTTCTGACACCCCATTATGTCAGTTCAACGGCCCCTTTTCAACCTAAACTATGAGGAATTTGATCCATGTCAGGTCATGGTACGTAGGAAACCTCACGAGGTTCAATCCCAACACCCATCAGACCAAGGTCCTTCTTCACGTCTGTTAACTAGATTCCATTATGAACTACAGGGTCTTTGATCCATGTCAAGGCATGGTACGTAGGAAGCCTCCCTGAGGTTCAAGCCCCACCATCCATATAGACCAATGTCCTCCTTCACATCGGTTCACCGACGCCCCATCCCATACTATGTGGACTTTGATCCATGTCAAGGCATGGTACGTAGGAAGCCTCCCTGAGGTTCAAGCCCATCACCCATTGGTCGCTCGGACCCCCTTCACGCCGGTTCTCACCAACCAAACTACGCAGACTTTGATTCCCTACCGCGAGGATACGTAGGATGTATCTTCGAGGCTCAATCCCATCACTACTATTATCTTCATGGTGGTCCCGTCACATTACTCTTCTAATCCATTAAATTCCCCATCATCCATCCTGATTCTTACCAGGGCTGACACATCCCGGTGAGATCATGCCACCCCATTCCCCTCCACATCATTCAGGAAGCCACCCATGCACATGACCCAATATCGGTGTTCCCTCAAGGGGATCCTAAATCTGATCCACTCCAGCTAGTGTTCTGATCAGCCCGATCCATCTTTGTTAGACGTTAAACTTGCAGCATACCCTGTGTTAAACATGGGAAGCTGAGGAAAACCTCAGATACATGCCTATGGAATATGATTCCACGCGCTCGATGTGGGATTCCTCAGGTTTCTATGACCTTGAGAAGCCCTATGATAAGGGAAAAAAGACAGACACGCCAATTCCCCAGCGTGCAGACACGTTAATGATGCCTCGACGTGACTACTTTTCCAACTGAAGGTTACTACCCTGCCCAGAACCCTTGGAATGTCCTGATAGAAGCAGTGTAATTAACTAACATCCATGGAAACATGGCACTGTGAATAGTATCATTAACAACGTATTAAATCTATGAGGGAGACCCGGACTAGGTGACTAGTTCCGAGGAGGAATCCACGAAAGGAATAACCGACATCCCATCATCCCATTTCGATCAAGGAGCAAACGTCCCTAAACATGGAATGTATGCCGCTCGCCTTTGGAAAGCGGGAATGCGGGGAAACAACCACGCTTCCTCCACAGACGGATGTGTGTGCCCCGGAGAAAACATCAGAAACAAAAATGGTGAACCCGACATGAAATTATTGTCCTCAATATAGAGATTAGTAGCGTTCAAGAAATTAGTAGATTGACGTGTCACCGGATCCAGATATCCGGTGTCGGGTCTCGCGAAGAAAATAGTAGTCCTGGAATGAAACTCACCAGCAGTTGGGGTAGTAGAATGTTGGTCATTCCGTTCTGCAACATTGTCGGCATGGATCCCTCTTACCGACCACAGAAGACGGGATGACGCTTGTGCATTGGTTGTCAATTTCTATTCCTCGCAGTGCTGATGAGTTAATCTCCTTGCTTCTCAAAAATCAGGTAGATGCTACAGGGACACGATCACCGCTAACCCACCTATGCAGGGGAAGGGGTAATACTAACACAGCTGCTCTGTGTGGCTCCACTATTACCACAACGACGTCTGCATCCATGAACGTGGGGCGGCCACGCCCCATCTCCCCATCGGAAGTCATCCAACGAAGGGTGATTAACGAACTCGTACACCGTTATGAGGAGGAGGGCACAATCCCAACTCGGGATATGACCCACCTGGACCTAGAGGTGTCTAGGACCCACCGTCAATGCCACCCTCGGGGGCCACGCAGGGAGCCCCTTCTCCCCACCCCAACGTTCAATCGTTTTGGGATCCTGTCCCCGGAAAGCCTTGACGACTCCCTGCCTTACGCAGATGAGGTGGGTGACGTCCGGCTGAGCCCGATCAGTGTCCCGATTCAAGGGCTCCAAGGAAGGGCCCCCACCTGTCCGTGTCAGTGCCGCCATCCGGCCTTGCTAGAGGAACAGGTAGGCTATGCGCCTGCACCACCCTCACCGGCTCGCCTGACCCAATGCCAATATTGGACCCGAGATGAGGACGCCTGCCAAGGGGTGTTACCATCGACAGCTACTATGGGTTGAGCCACCACTGAAGCATATCATAAATTCCCTGCACACGCTGAGCAGGGGAGCTCCTACGCCCAACCGGGATCGAGGCCCCAACTGTCCCACAGGTAGGCTGGGTCGACTCCCCGGGTCGCAGGAATAAGTGGTGATCACCGCGAACCAACCCGCGGTGATGTCACCCTATACGGAGGTCCTCCCCATACCACTACTCCACAGATCATGGGCCTTCCCCGCTCCGATGCTCATAATGGTGGTATGCCCCATGCGACCCCCAAACCGAATGAAGACCTTCCATGCGGCAGTGACACTCGGCGCGGAAGCCTTTCCCGTTCCCACCACACCGGGTATGGAATTCCTCCTGCCCCCGACCATCGATGTGAAGACATTTCCCATCCGGTCCCTCTCCAATTTGGGGATCCTCCCTACGTCCTCTCCGCAGCTAGTGAAGGTCCTCCTCGCCCTAGTAACCAGAGGGGTGAAGGTCATCCTCGCTCCACCCGCACCAAGCATAGAGGTCCTCCTCATTCTCCCGCCAGTTCCAACGGAGGGTTTTCCTACTCCGGTTCTATTCAAGGAGGTCCTCCCCATGTCCCCTTTGACATTTTTCCTAGTGCTCCCTGCACCCCGGCTGTCTCAAGTTGAATTCCTCTCCACCCTGACACTAGCACGACCCCAAGACTACATGTCGGGAATCAGCCTTATACCGAGGAGCTACATAGGGGAAGGAAGGCGGATCGTCTCCGCCACAAAAAGAATCTTGGGAAGTCCCAAATAGAGATCAAACTGACCCACTTCTCAGATTCTGAAGCAGAATATGACTCAGTAGCGAAACCCTCCCCTCGGTCCTCTGTGTCAAGGACCGGGGCAGGAACGAGGTATGTTAGCCTCATCCTTCTAGAATGTGAAGTCCACCGAATTCCCGCCTCTCTTAGTAGGTACATCTAGGAGGAGGAAATTTTGGGATTCACATAGGTTCCGACCGTGAAGTCACCACCATTTTCACCAGAAGCACCCTCTACCTCGACCAGAGATCACAGAGAACTATTTTGGGGACCAATGGCGGTTGAGAAAAAGCCTGACCCATCACTGGTAAACACGATCCCTGCACCGGAAGTTGTGGATGTCAGCCTTTTATATCGTGACGTTGTGGTCAGGTCACCACACTCTTCAGAGGATGGCCCGGAATTTGGCGGTCAATCGGTTCGTTCGCCGTATTCTCCGCTGCCTAGTTTACTGTCCCAATAGTCCTCCTTAGTACCGCTACTGGTTCCTCATCCGCCTCCAGTTGACGAGTGGGGAAATACGGGGCCAAACCCTGAATTTGAGACCAGGAGCTTCTGGAACGTTCTCAAGGCGGATCACTTCCCGAAGAAGTTATGGATGGTGGCAACATCGAAATTTTGTGCGTCGGAATCCCTCAACCTAGAGGAAGTCGAGTGCTTCCGTCAAAACCCTATGGGAAACTCCTTATTATCGGTTGGTGTACCCCAGGAGCCAATTGCTCTTTGAGGAAATTGGAAAGCAATGTCGTCTAGTCGATTTGGCCATAGTCCCCATGGCCCAGCGCCCTGAGTCACTAGGTCGCCAGAGCGCCTTCCAACAAAAATTTGTTCAGAGTTTCAAGGTACTCCGCAAAATCATCAAGGAAGCTACCCAACTCGTGCAAGTCCGTGGCTAGGGACAGTATGCCACCCTCCTCTTCATTCATATCTGGAAGCAGCCCTACTCGTTATGCAACATTGAGGACATGCCCCCAAGGAGGGTTGAGGTCCACATGGCTGGCATAGTGGACAAGGAGGATGAGCTGGAGTTTCTCGATGGATACTTACCCCCTGAGGGTGTACCACCACTATTGGACCCATCAGGGAGGATTACTCGTCAGTAGAGGAACCTCCTAGGCCTCCCTGCTCCCACCGAGTTGCTGGTACTTAGTTGGAATGCCGGTAAGGGTAAAGATCATGTCAAAACTGTCAAGCACTCTGACCCGTCCACCTCAGTATAGAAGACGGACGAAGACCCCGAGAAGGCTATGTTGCGATAACAGCTCACTGAGCAGAAGAGGATGGCCGACGAACTCCTGGCCGAGCGCGCCATAGAGTGGCGAACCAACTATGTTGATCCTAAGCCGGGGTAGCAGGGTCTAGAACAACTACCCCCGGTGAGATGACTCCAAGAAAACCTGATCATGCTACTCCCGCAGACATGGAAGAAGCCAGAAATCATGGAAATAGGGCGTGATACATCTCACCAAACCGTCCCGAACGGTGAGGCAATCCAAGGAATCCAACCTGGGTTCCCCCAGATGCCCTGAGGGCTTCTCCGCCAGTCACTCCATGAGCCTTTGAAGCCATCTACCATGTCGAAGAGCCTAGAAATGCACTCATGGTTAGGGATCCCCGTCAAGACAGGGACCCCCACCCAGATGATCCTATAGCGGCAATCATCGCCCGCCTCGAGGTGTTGGAAACACTGCAGGTGGCAGTCCCACCAGATGGAAAGCCGTATCCCGCATGGGTGGATGACATGGATGCACCCCCAGGTTTTGGAAATCCCACTTTCTATCCCTTTAACGGGATAGGGGACCTGTCGTAGCACCTGGCCCACTTTTTTAAGGGTGTGGCCCCATCTTGGGGACCCCAGCACAGCAGAAAGCCACCAAGATCCGATGTTTTGTGCAGACATTAGAGGGCCCTGCATTCGTCTGGTACAACCAGCTCCCTATTGGATTGGTGACCGTCTGGGAGGATCTTCACTGGCAATTCCTATACCAGTTCAGCTCCACCATGCAAAAGACCAGCATCGCAGACCTCTTCAAGTGCAAACAAAGGCCTGACGAGTGAGTCGTGGACTTCATCGCCCGGTGGAAGGGGCTCACATACTCCCTCAACATGCTAATGACTCAGTATAAATTACTAACGATGTGCGTAGGGAATGTAAAACAGAACTAGTTCCTTCCCTAATCATCCAGAATTACCCTAGAGGGTTCCGAGATTTCTCAGATAAAGCCCAGCGCCTCGAGGAAGCTCTGCAAGAGGCTAGTCAGGCGTGTTTGGTGCCCCCTGTGATCCCTGCAAGGAGGGCTTCCAGAGCTGATCCCGCCGAGGTGGCCCAAATAGAATCCCCCAGGTAGCTAGAGTTGCTGCCAGTAACACCAGCCCCACAACCTCGCAGAGGCCTTCCACCTCAGGCACAACCTCCTACCCAGCAGTGACCTCCTCAGAATCTAAAAGTTCCCCCGCGCAACGCACCACCACCACCTAGGTAGGACAATCAGGCTCCGCCTCCTTGGAAGGCCCCTCGGGCCCCTCATCAGTGCCTAGATCCCAGAGCCCCAATCCATAAAGAAGGCACCAGACTTACTCGTTCAACGAGAATCAGGTCCCCAATTACTTCCTTAGTTCCCTAGAGTAGGGGATTGTTTGCTTACCCGAGTGCAGAAGGCCGGCAGAGGCGAATCTCACCGATCGCCCCAACTGCTGCCCCTGTCATCAGATCCTGGGGAACACCCTCACGCAGTGATATGTGTTTAAAAACTAGCTCCAAGACCAGGTCGATAACAACATAGTCAGGTTGGGCCTGACCCCAACACAAGTGGAGGGGGTCTTTGTGAAGTCAAAAAATGGTAGCGACGGCGAAGGAGAGAGGCAGTAGGTTCCCAACCACGGATCCCAGAAGTACGATGACAGGATGGCTCGTAAAATCATCACCCTCGCCCATGGTATTATTCAGGAACGCCTAAATCAGCCAGATTCTTCAGAAGATGAGACCAATACCTATGCGTCATCATCTCAGCCGACCTCTTCCCAGATAGGCAAGCATCGACGACATAAGAAGAAGAAACACTCTCCACCACTACCGTCATCATCCGGCACTCTCAATGTTTTCATGCCCCCTATGATGTGGATTCCTCCCATAATCTTCCTAGTGGTGGATGACTCCTCAAGCGACAGTCAGGGGTACACTTCGGTTAATACTGTGGAGTTGGTAAATTCCTATATGACTCTCAAAGAGGGGGAAATCCAAGCAAACCTCCCCAATGTCCCCGGTCAACGTCAACATCGGCGGAGCCACGACTACATGGGTCATCAAGGGGCATCGGCTGGCACCCCCAGCCAGGCCGTGCACACTACTGAAATTAGACAGAAGGCCTAGCGTAGAGCTCATCACACACAACCTCCACATCTAGTGCCCTCAGATCTACCTCCACCTCCGTTTGTGCTACTAGATCGGGAAGAGATTCCTTGTTCTAACTGCGGCCAGTCTCACCCTACTATAGGCCAACTTCAGTTGTCCGGTCCTCATCCGGAAGCTGCTCTTCAGGCCTCAACCAGTGAGAAACGGGGCGTACCTAGCACTAGGCAGCCACCAGCCCAACCAGTGGGGCCCTCTATGCCTCCAATTATAGTGCGGCCTCCCATAAGAAGAGGCTTGCGTCTGGCCCGGAAGTATGATGTTCTGATGCACCTTGCTGACATTCCAGTAAGGATTTCTATCTTTTCGGCTCTTCGCCTGTCGTCTGAAATGAATGAGGCACTTGTCGATGCCCTAAGGAGCCCCATCCAGTTTGAGACGGAGGTAGAAGCTGCAGAAGCCTTCCACGCTGAGGCAATTGAGAATGCTGAATGCCAGGAAGTTATCTCGTTTTCTGGTGAAGACAAAAACCCTCCTATACAGGGGCACATTTTTCCACTGTACATCACTGGCCAGTTCAAGGGCATGGAAGTTCGCCACTGTCTTGTTGACACAGGTTCTGGGATTAACTTAATCCCGACTTGGACACTACGGAAGCAAGGTTTGTCTGAGGATGATCTAACTCCCTCTGACCTCATAATCCAGGGATACGATAGGACCGAGTAGACCCCGGTCGGAAAGATCCATTTGAAGACCCAGTTCAGTGGCTTAATTGCCAGTACCAAATTCATGGTTGTCTCACAGGACACAACGTACAACGCATTGATGGGAAGCTCATGGCTCTACCTGCATGCAACAGTCCCTTCATCGTAACACCAATGCCTCAAATACTCCCTCAATGGTCGAGTAGGCATGCTCCAAAGAGATGGGTCTCCATTTTCCTCTTTTGAAGCCTGCTATCTGAACACTGACTATTAAAAGAGAAAGGATAAGCTGATTCTAGAAAGTGAGGTTGAACCTGCCCCAGTCACAAGTGATCTCTGGGTAGGTCTAGATGATGCCTACATCTTCCTGATCCATCAGTTGGAGGCAACCACCCCCGACATGGGTCAATGCTTTGTCTTTTCAGGTACAATAGGAATTACTATTCCCACGTCCAAGTGACGGAGGAAAATCACCTCGTACTCCTACACCAACCAGGATCGGGTGATCCCAGAACCTCCTACCCCTGTACGGTATCGGGACGTCAAGCTCATGGAAACGGTGGTACATCATACATGTCTCTTCCGCTGGGCTGGAATCAACCGGATCAAGTCGACGTGCCACTAATGCTTTGATGTTATCAAGCGCGACCCCTTGGGCTAAAGACCAGATGAGATTGGATCGACTGCCTTCATCGCTATGGTCTCAGTGGCACATGAATCTCCTGATATGATGACCACTGCCACTCAAGCCGACACCAGCCTCCAATCGATGTCTGGTGGATTGGAGACAATTCCCCACATGGAAGATCCCTCCACAAGTGGAGAAGAGGACCTAGAGGATGCTCCCCTTGACTTTGAAGAAGGGGTCTCTACCACAGTCGATGAACTGGTATAGGCGAACCTTGGTAGCGAGGAAGATCCGAGACCCACATTGATTAGTGACACTATGTCCCTTGATGAGTAGAAGCGGTACATGATCTTCCTTAAGCAGCACTGAGATGTGTTTTCCTGGAGTTACGATGAGATTCCAGGACTAGATCCCCAGGCAGCCGTCCACCGCCTTGGTATCCCGACAAACCATAACGTGTTCAAGCAGCCTCGCAGAAAGATGCACCCTTCTCATGGTGCCCTAGTTGAGGCCGAAGTTGACAAGATTATCAAAGTCAACTTCATTAAGGAGGTCCAGTACCCCAAGTGGATAGACCACATTATTCCAGTTAGGAAGAAGAACAGGCAGATTAGGGCTTGTATCGACTTCCGCAATCTCAACCTCCACTACCTGAAGGATGATTTTCCCCTCCCAGTGATAGAGTTGTTGGTTGATGCCACTGCTGGGTTCCAATCCCTCTCTTTCATGTTTGGGTATTCTAGGTACAAACAGATCCGGATGGCCCCCGAAGACGAATAGTCCACCACTTTTAGGGCTCTCCAAGGTACTTTCTGTTACCAGTTAATGCCTTTAGACCTGAAAAATGTAGGTTCCACCTATCAGTGGGCCATGCACCGCATATTCAAGCCAATTCTCAGAACAATGGTGGAGTGCTATGTAGATGATATGGTGGTCAAATCTCACCAGTGCTAGAACCATCTCAAGGATGTTGAGAAAGTGTTCAGTTTACTCCGCTCCTGCCACCTGAAGATGAACCCTCTTAAATGTGCCTTCGGGGTCACCTCCGGGAAGTTTCTTGGTTTTGTTGTAAGATATCAGGGCATTGAGATCGACCCAGATAATATCAAATCCATCATCTAGGTGCCTCCCCTAAGTAATATTCAGGAGATTCGAGGTCTTCAAGGCCACTTAGCCTACATATGCCGATTCATTACGAATATGGCTGGCATGTGTAAGCCCTTTTACCGGCTCATGAAGAAAGGCTCCGCCTATGAATGGGATGAAGAGTGTCAGGATGCATTTGAGGAAATCAAGTAGTACCTACTTCAACCTCTGGTCCTGATGCCACCCATCACCGGAAAGCCATTGGTCCTTTATGTGACCCCTCTAGAACAGTCTCTCAGTGCCCTGATCACCCAGAAGAACAATGA
The DNA here is from genome assembly GCA_963277665.1 of Viscum album. Lineage (NCBI taxonomy): Eukaryota > Viridiplantae > Streptophyta > Magnoliopsida > Santalales > Viscaceae > Viscum > Viscum album. Next base: position 828,122,879 of record OY728159.1, on the reverse strand, counting down.
GGGGACAAAGAAAAACCTCTACTACCTCAGCCGCATGATCCTTGATACGGAGACTAGATACTACCCCATTTGAAAGAGTTTCCTTGCCCTCGTGTTTTTCGTACAGAAATTGAGGCATTACCTGCAGAACCATGAGGTACAATTGGTCTCTCGAGTAGACTCACTGAAGTTCATTATGAACCGCCCCATGTTTACTGGATGACTAGCACAGTGGACGGTGGTCCTCCAGCAGTTCGATAGTAGGTTCGTGCCTAAGAAGGCTATCAAGGGGCATGCATTGGAAGACTTCCTAGCTTCCCATCCAACCCCCGTAGATCAATCCCTGGACCTGGATTTTTTTGATGAGGTAATCCTCTCAGTCGATCATGTCGTCTCATGTTGGAAAATGCACTTCGACGGTGCCTCCCAGATCCCCACCGGTAGGAGGATCAATGATCCTAAGCTCAATAGAGTGGGTCTAGGTATCATCTTCATTACCCTGGCGCAAGACGTCCTGCCATACTCATTCTTATTGTCATAAGGCTACACCAACAACGAGCCAAAGTATCAGGCTCTCATCACTGGCCTCGAGCTGGCCCTTGAGATCGATGTTCCCTATTTGCATGTGAAAGGGGATTCCGAACTAGTCATAAAGAAGGTCAACGGTGACTATGTTTTCAGAAATCCAGAGCTTGTGCCATTGTTGGAGTGCACCCTCTGTCTAATGGCCCAGTTCCCTTTTCAGCCAAAGGTTACCCATGTCCCTTGGTCACAGAATGGTCGAGCGGACGTTTTTTCTGGCCTAGCTATGTCACTTGCATAGCCCGAGTAGGTTGATATGATTATACATGTGGAACACGAGAGATTTATTGCCCCCGTCATCTTAGAGGATGACGAAGGCCTGCGGGTAAGCCATCTTACCGCCAAATCCTCCACGTCAGGAGCCCCAGATTATTCAGATGCAGTGGTTGAGGCCACTCCCAACTAGAGGGAAACTTTTTTCAAGTATCTCCAAAATGGTTGCCTTCTAGATGATTGGGCCGAGCGCGAGCGAATACGACGTCGTGCACTACAGTTTACCCTCAAGAGTGGTCCCAATCTTGAGCGGATCCTCTATAAGCGGGGCTTCGATGGTGTTATCCTCTACTACATTCAAGGAGTCGAGATTTCTCATGTCATGTAAGAGGTTCATTCCAGCCCATGCGGTGCCCACAAGGCTAGGCCAAAGCTATCCCATCAGATCCGAAGACTGGGGTACTTCTAGCCCTCTATGATCGTTGATTGTATTGAGTTTGCCAAGAGATGCCACGTGTGCCAAGTTCATGATAACTTCCTACATTGGCCTCCAGAGCCTCTCCACTAAACCAAGTACTCTTGGCCATTTGCGGTGTGTGGAATCGATGTTGTGGACCATATCCACCCACGACAGCTTGCCAGTGTAGGTTCGTGCTAACTGATACAGATTTCTTCTCCAAGTGGGCAGAGGCCGTTCCACTCAAAGAGGTCAAGGCCCATTCCATCGTTGACTTCGTGAGCTCCAATATCATCCACCGGTTTGGAGTCCCTCACGCTGTCCACACCGATAACAACACCAACTTCTGAGAAGCTGAGCTGAAGAAATTGTACGCCAAGTACAATATCCATTCGAACCATACCTCTCACTATCACACGTAGAAAAATGGATAGATCGAGGCATTCAACAAAACTCTCTCTAACATTTTTGCAGAATATGGTTGGTTAGAACAAGAAACGTTGGCCGGAAAAGCTCCCCAATGCCCTCTGGGCGTATCAGATGATGACTCGCAATTCCACCCAGGTGACTCCATATTTCCTAGTGTATGGGGCTGAGGTCATCTTGCCCATCGAGATACAGCTTCCATCGTTACGCACTACAGTCTATGGCCAGCAGGCACCAGATAAGGTGGCCAAAATCCATCTAGATGAATTGGAATCACTCGACGAGAACATGATCTGTGCCCTGCACAATCTGGGAAGGTATCAGAATAAGATAGGTAGAGCCTTCAACAAGAAGGGTCACCTTCTCTCTTTTCTTCAAGGTGACCTATTGTTGGCCCTCCAAGCACCAATGATCCCCGGCAGGAAACCACCCAAGATGGAGCCCAAATGTGAAGCACCTAACATCATCCATAAGGTTTACCCCAATAGAGCATACTCTTTGGTGACCATGGATGGTGAGCGCATAGCTTTTCCCACCAACGCCAAGTTCCTCAAGCAATACTTTGCCTGAGTTTCTGGGTACTGCATGACCCTAAACTGCACCCCGGTCCCACATGAATTTAAACTATATGGTCCTACATGACCTTAAACTGGACGGTCCCACATGACCCTAAATTGCACGATGGTTCTTCTTGACCGTAAACTATCCAGTCCTGCATGAATTTAAACTGCAACATCGTCCTACACGACGCTAAACTACATCGTCATCCATTATGACGTTAAACTGCACATTATCACCCCACATGACAATAAACTGCAAAATGGTCTGAGTTCTATGACCCTAAACTAAGATTTCCCTCATCCTTACTTCAAGACGTTAAACTACAAGCTGGTCAGGCCTTCCTGACTGAGGCCCAACATCAGGCCCCTTGGCCTTTTCGAGCCCCTGACCCTTATCCATACTACAAGATATTAAACTGCAAGCTAGTCAGGACTTTCTGACAAAGGCCCAGCCTCAGGCCCCATGGCCTTCTCCAACCCAGGCTCTCTTGTGGGATTGTGTGGTGTGGTGTGGTATTATTTCCTCATTCACGATGGGTTGCTCACAGTGCTGAACACATCCCCAAATGAGATGCATTTTATCGTCCCACATGACGTTAAACTGTTCTTTTAGAACTACGTATGGCTTGATTCCCATCCTCATGGGATACGTAGGAATGCCTAGAAATTTCTCCCATTGGCCCAACCCAAAAGCCAAAATCTTCCCCTCAGGTCAAGACATAAGACATGGTATATAATTTTTCCCCAATTTACGTCGAGCATGCCTCAATTCGGCCGTACGCCCTATTCTTGGGAGACGTTTACCTATTTCACTGATGGGTATAGCCACGCTTCACCCAATCCTTGACTGGGATTCCACCACCTTCCCCATTAAGAAGGGCCCCTGAACAGTATGGATACAAGGACTAAGGTCTCTCTTACCATTTCAGGCCAACGCCCTTGAGGGTGCCGAGAAACAAGCTGATACAAGTCCTGCATTTCAAATGTGGTCAGCGGTCGATTATCATTTGATGCTCCTATCTCAGGTCGCCATAGGGACTCTGTGTTTCAAACATGGTCCAAATCCGCCCTGGATCTTCGGGTCCACCCCAAGATGTCCCAAACATCGAGTGTAGTGATTCGTTCTGCCCTATCCCGAAGCGAAAAACTCTTTCCGGCCAGGGCCAACCGTCGATCCCCTGGCCTAGGTTCTCTAAGATGGGATTATGCAGTGTGGTGTGGGATTATGTCCTCATTCACTTTGGGTTACTCGCTTTACCAAAAAAATCCCCAGAAGACACACCTTATCCAACCCTCATCATCACTGTAAGATGTTAAACTGCAAGCTGGTCAGGCCTTCCTGACCGAGGCCCAGCCTCAGGACCCTTGCCCTTTTTGGGCCCCCGACCCTCATCCTTATTGGAAGATGTTAAATTACAAGCTGGTCAGACCTCCCTGACTGAGGACCAGCCTTAGGCGCCTTGGACTTCTCAGGCCCCTTAGCCCAAGTTCATACCCAGAGTGTACAATGTGTTGTGGGACTATGTCCTCATTCATGTCGGGTCACTCGCTGCGCCGTACACCACCCCTATCCAGGGGATCCTATTCCCTGAACCTCGTCCTCACTGTAAGAATTTAAACTACAAATAGGCCAGACCTTCCTAACTAGAGCCCAACTATTAGGCCCTTTGGCGTTTTCGGGCCCCCGACCCAGGTCCTCTCTTATCAGAGTGTATGGTGTGCTGTGGGATTATATCCACATTCATGTCGATTTGTCCGTCGTACCATACACCTCCCTTGTTTGGGGGTATCCTACTCCCCTTCTCATCATGCATGACGTTAAACTGCATCTTGAGAACTACGTGGGGCTTGATTCCCATCCTTATGGGATACGTAGGACCACCCGAATGTCTAGGCTTCAGGTCTAGCCCCATCTTCCGGAAATCTCCATCCCACCTCATCCCCTTGGCCTACCCTTACCTGGAGAGGGGAGTATATAGCATGTTATGGGATTAAGTTTTCATTCACGTCAGGATTGTAATGACCACACCATGTACCTCTCCCTCCTGATCCACTTCATTGACCCTTTTTGGCGGTTCACCAATGTTCCTAAGGGTATTCTGGTTTAGCACCTGGAATGTTGGGTTCTGCTTAGACATGTTCTCACCCACTTTTCAGGCTTTGTGTTCCCCTTCATCAGGGATTTCATCATCTCTCACACCAGAAGGGACCCCCAATAACGGCCTGGATACCATGCCTAAGGGCTCTCCTACCGTTATGGGCCAACACCCCTGAGGGTTTCAGACAACAAATCGATACAAATCCCACGTTGCAAATATGGTCAGTGGTCGATGCTCATTTTTTGTTCCCAATTTAGGCTAATGTGATATGGAGACTATTTTTCCACCACGGTTAACAGTTATCCTCCATCACCACACCAACCCCATTAATCCCAAAATTTTGGTTACATGATTCACATTCTTCTACACCTCATCATGTCTAAGTAGAGCTTCGAAACTCTTGATACTATTCCTCAGTGTGCATCTACACATTAGGGGAACAAAGCCACGTTAAAGGTGTCCTTCGAGGCTCTGCACCGACTTCCATTTGATGGATGTTCCGAGTATTGCAATAAGGGTCTTCCTCCCTTGTTTTCCACACCGAGTTTAACTCACATGGGCTTAGGTATTGGGTCGAGGTTTGTGTTTAATCGAAAAGTGGCCATCCACCCATGGTCCAAGATCTAAGACCATAAACTAAGATCTCACCATAACTATGTTTAGCTTGATTCCCATCCTCATGGGATACGTAGGAACGCCCAGACCTATTGTATTTGGGTATAGATTGAGTTCAGCTAATTTGTCTCTTCTATCCTACCTTCGGGACTTTGACTACGGGACTGCGTGACGTGGTGTGGGATTATGTCCTCATTCACATCGGGTTTGCAATAGCCACACCACACACACCCCGTTCTAAAAATTAGCCCTCCTATTTCATGTACCGCACGACATTAAAAGGAACCCTCTAGAACTAAATGTGGCTTGATTCCCATCATTATGGGATACATAGGACCACCAGAACATCTAGACTTCGGGTCCAGCCCCACCACTTAGAGATCTCCTGGTCACCTAGTCTTTTTGGCCTATCCTTCAATAAGAGGGGAATATACAGGTGTGGTACATGGTTCTTTGAACCATTCCCCCTTCTCTCGGGAATCCTCCATCTCTTGGCCACCTTCAAGTTGAGTCCCTCGAATCCTTGCAGTGGTTTTCCCATGTGTTAAGAGTACTCTAGTCTAGGACCAAGAGTGTCTGATTCAACTTAGGCAAGTTCCTTCCAATTGTAAAGCTTCTTTTTTTCCCTTCATTTGGGCTTTCATCAACTTTCACACCTAGAGGGACCCCTAATAATGGTCTGGATACCATGCATAAGGGCTATCCTACCATTACGGGCCAATGCCCCTGAGGGTTTTGGACAACAAAATGATACAAATCCCATGTTGCGAACATGTTCAGCGGTCGATGATCATTTGTTTGTTCCCATTTCAGGCTAATGCGATATAGATACTGCTTTTCAGCCATGGTAAACAATAATCCTATGTTGTCACACCATCCCCTTCAGTCCTTGAATGTTGGTTGCATGATTCACGTTATGTTCCACCTCATCGTGTACAGGTGGAATCTCGACACTCTTGGTGCTATCCCTCAGTGAACCTTTTCACATCAGGGGGACAAGGCTGCAATACGACATCCTTTGGGGCTCCCACAGTCCAAGATCTAAGACCAAAAAACTATGATCTTAATTAAGAACTACGTGTGGCTTGATTCCCATTTTTATGGGATACGTAGGACCACCCGAACATCTCATTTTTGGGTCCAACTAGTTTGGGAGCTAGTCTCTCCTCCCCTTTTACCTCTTACCTCTATGTAGGCCCCTCAGATTGAGGTCTCCCTCTCAGAATTGTATATGGTGTGATGTGGGACCATGTACCTATTCACGTCAGTTATGTTTCATAGAACCGTACCCATTCCCCTCATAGCATAATCTCTGCTACTTCTGCGTTGCATGATGTTAAAATGCATGCTTGGTCCTATGAGACGACCCTAAACTGTGACATTATCATCCCGTCCACATGAAAAAAACGGCACTGCATTGTGGTGGCCACATTATAGAGGACATCACGCTGGGTATTGGTCAGACACCATACCATTTGTCAACGCTTACTACGGCTTGATTCTTGAGGCAACACCAGGTCTTACTACCCTAGGCCTGTCGCTTCACCAAAAAAAAGTCACCTTAAAGGACAAACAAGATTTATCAAATACCGCTTCTCTTGGTGCGAGGGCTAGACCCACGCGCCTCTTTCATTTTTTGGACTGGTACCTTACTGTGATGTTCCACATTTCAAAAACTACATGTGGCTTGATTCTTATCCTTATGAGATACGTAGGAGCACCCGTGCACTTCCCCGTGGGCCCAACCCAACTTTCGTGTTCGGTCCCTCGACTCGAGCACTTCCCCAGAGAACACATTGTAAGTAGGGCTTATGTCCTCGTTCATGTTGGGTTTTGTAACCACCTCACCATGTGTTTCCTACCCTCCTTACCCATTCATGGTCCGAGTTCTAAGACTTTAACTAAGACCCTTTAGAGAACTACGTGCAGCTAGATCCCCATCCCCATGGGTTACGTAGGAACACCTGTGAATTTTTCCTCAGGCCCAACTCAACTCTAATTTTCGATCCCTTGACCTAAAACATCTCCCAAGTGGGTTGTGCGGTGTGGTATTGGATTATGTCCTCATTCACGTCAGGTTGTCCGCCACGCCGTAGACATCCCCGGTTCCCATTCACGTTAGGTTTTTAATTACTCGACTTGAGTCTCCCGCGTTTCCTCCCATCCATGGTCCGAATTCTACGACCCTAAACTAAGATCTCCCTATGGTAAAAGACTCAGATCCCTCTATCTAATACGTCTCATTGTCATATTCAGATGCATTTTGACAAAGATCCCGAAGTGTGGGATTTCCATGGGGACATTACCCTAATTCCATGATCAAGCTTCGTGAGCTCGCTATTTGGATCCTCATCCTCTTCCACATCCAAAAGGACCCTCAGATGACATGGATGGTAGGATTAAGTTCTCTCTATGAATACTGGGCCTAAGGGATCTCCTATCATTTCGAGCCAACATCCCTAAGGATCTCAGATGACATTTGCGATAGGTCCCGTGTTTCGAACATGGTCAACAGTCGACCCTCATTTGTTTGTCCCCATTCCAGGATAATGTGGTATGGATGCTGTGTTTTCACCATGGTTAACAGTTATCCTCTATCATCATGCCACCATCACTGTGATCCAAATTTCGAGCATCATGATTCACACATTTCCACTTCCTCATGTTCAAGTGGAATTATGACATACTCTGCTTTATCTCTTCGTGCATCTAGGTGCACCACATGGACATGTTAGCGTCATTGGGTCAGTATTCACCGAGCGTCCCTTTACCCTAAAATGCCCTTTCCTGTGTCGATAAATTCCCCCATTACTTATTGTTTCCCACATCAAGCACGACACATGTGGGATTATTAGTTTTGGTGGGATATGTACTGGCACAACCAGGCTTCTCATCGTACTACATGACGTTAAACCGTGCTCCAATAACTACGTAGAGCTTGATTCCCATCCTCATGGTATACGTAGGGACACCCTGGTATTTTGCCTAGGGTCTAGCTCCCATGTGTCATAAATCATGTTTTTCCCCTTTCCTCCCCCTGGCCGGACCCCTCGTAGGGAACTGTACAACTATAACTCTGCCCTGAAAAAGTTTAGGATGCCCCAAGATGACATTGGGAAGCGACAACCCCCCTTTCCAGAGAGTCCCTTTCTGAAAGAAGGAATGATATATGATCAAAAAAATTCACCCATCTAGCGTACTCCCACCACAGTGGAGTAATTTCATGAGTGTTGGATTCTGTTTGAACAGACCATCACTCCACATTCCACACTTTGTGTGCCCCATTATTCGGACCCTCGCCCCCTTTCATGTTTGGTGGAACCCCCTAACTGTATGGATTCTCAGCCTATGGCCCACCTATTATCATGGGCCAATGTTCCGAAAGACTAATGGGAAACATTGTGAGTTAGGCCCTATGTTTTGAACATGGTCAATGGTCGGACCTCATTTGTTATCCCCGTTTCAGGCTAACACAATAAGGATACTGTGTTTCTGCCATGGTCAACAGTTATCCTTCATTGTCATGCTGCCTCCACAATGTTCTGAATCTTGGGTATCATTATTCACACTTCCCATTCCCATCTGTTGGGACTGATTTCAGCACCCCTGGTGTTGCATCGTTCGTCCATAAGAGCATGATGAAAAAACGGTAATTCGGCTATTCAGAGAACTTCATTCTCCAGTCAGGTCTCTCCCATTTTCCAGAAATCTGGACCGGTTATCCATACCCCAGATTCCTGAAGCTTGGTTTGCACTCCTGTGTTTGGATGGGGCAATGAGGTGACTATCTCTTGTTTCTCGCATCGGGCCCGACCCACATGAGCTTAGGGAATTGTCGCTGGACGTTCTGTAAACATCTTAAGGATGAAATGAACTAGTGAAAACAACGAAACTCGTGCATGCTACGACATTCAAAAAAATCAAAGCACGAAATTATGTTTGAGGGTTTGTAATCATTACAATACCTAGGCGTTAAAACCCCCCATGGACGGATTGACCCCGTCAAAAGAGCGTTGCAGCTCCACCACCCTTCAACTTGTGGCATCTAGAAATTGTTGCCGCCGACTCATCTCCTGCTTCTCCTCAGCAGCGATGGGGCGCAGTTCATCAGCCTCAGCTAGGGGCCGTTCTATGTTAGCCAGAATGACATCCATCTCTTCGGAAGCCTGCCTCATACACACCTCTACCTCTGCCCGCAGGGCCTTCAATAGCAAGATCAACTTAGATTGTGCATTGAGAGAGGATGGGTGCTCATCCACTCAGATCTATAGGTGTTGGACTTCGTTTTCAGCCTCCTAGATCTTCTTGATGTTCGTCACCTTCCTCCGCTGCTATCACACGCTGAGCCTGTGATCATACTCTCAAATCTTCTCTTCCATAAGATCTCGAATGAGCAGATGAGGGCGCTAGGTATCCACTCCCCCATCACATAGTTCGCGCAACCGTGAGTGAAGTCTATCCATATCATCCAGCCATAGTTCTTGGAGGGTGTCTTTGATGAAGCGTGTGATCATCTTCCATGATAGGAGGAAGACTATTTTACAGTCCTGTTCATCGGAGTCCGTCTCATCCCAGTCTGCGCGATTAGCAGGCTCGTATGCGGGGTTCTCCCGCAAGAAGTCTTCAGCGGGATCTTGATCTGGCGTGGGATCAGGCGCGACATCTGGCGTTGGATCAGACACAGTGGGACTTGGGTTGACCAGAAAATCCTCATCGTCGGACCCCACCTCAATGACCTCAGGCACAACCCTGCTGGCAGTCCCGCCAACGATAGGGGACACTGCAACTCGGGTGGGCTGGGTAACAATCTCCACAATCACCAGCATGCCCCTAGGGGGGATGCCACCAGAAATACCGACAAGCCTTACCACAGAATCCCATGCTAGTAGGAGAACTATATGTGACATAGAAGGGAATGGACGTCAGTTGGCACGATCGGCAGGTGACAGTAATGAGTTTAGTGGAGAGGACTTACAAATATGGAACTCCGAGTACTCCTCTGGAGTTGATGTTGATGGGACCCCGAGGCATGGCCCTCCATATATTTTCGGAAGGTCTAGAGATTCTGGAGGAGCCCCATCAGGTTCCCTAGCCCCTCCAGACACCAAACTGGACGTGGCCACAGGCGCGGGTTCCGATGGTCCTGCATCATCACCCACCGAGAGGTGAGAGTGGGGTCTGTGTAAAAGTTCCTCCTACACGGTTCAGATGTTGGTAAGAGGTCCATAATGGCATGATTTAATACCTTGAGGGAAGAAACTTGTAATGTTACCTCGTGAGCCTCCGTGAAATCGTCCAGATCTGAGTCTGGATCGCCGACTTCGCCTTCCTCCAATGGGCTCCCTCCATCGGCCTCATCTGCCTGAGAGGATTTATCTGAATCTTCCGATAGGGAGAAGAGCTCCATCATGTCTGTGGCCAATAGTTGTGGGGGAACTGTCCGATCCAGTAGTACCTTCACCTGATCTGTCATTGGATCCGGGGCACCACTAGAATGTACAGTGTCCTCCAGCTCATCCAGATATTGCTCCATCTCTGCCGGGGACACTATGAAACTGGCCCGGACAGGGACTATACTTGGTAAATCCATCCCAAGGTGGTTCAGGTGTTCCCACATCTTGGGTGGGCTGAGAAATTTCCGGTTGATATCCCAAACATCCCAGGCATATGGGAAAACATCATTATTTGGCATGTCGATATGGCACAGACATTTCCCCAGAGCCGGAGTAGATATCCTGCGGAATCCCCTCAGTGGCCGCCCCTTCGGATGGCTCTGCTCTTCCGAGACCACCGGGTCCACTACATCTGTTGGATCCGTCGCTGCTCTCTCATCCTTAGCTGGTGCAAGTCTCACATCCATGACAGCCCCTCCACCGTGAGAGGCCCTTTCTGCCCTCCGACCCTGACCTCGGGATAGGGGAGTCCCACCATCATGAGCTCGAATGGTTGGCTACTTCAGCATTTCCCCCGGATAAGCTGCCTCCCAGCTTATTGAATAGTCTTTCACTAGTCTGAAGCCGATAGTGGGCGGAGGCAATGCATTTCTCATTTTACCGTCTTCCCGTGGGAACATGATCCAAAATTTCCTCATTACACATGGGTGCTTCTCGTGGCGCACCTCCCTGTAGACCTGCGGGGTCAGCCGCTGCAGGAACCAAAATTTCCTTGCAAACCGGTGTGGGGTGTACGACTCGCAGAGCGGCTTGCGGTCCACCCTTGCCACCAGAACTCCTCCTCGAAAGGCTAGGAGATAGAATAGATTCTTCTTCTTCCCTCGACCATCATCGGTAAGTACCCCCATCGGCAATGTAAATGGGTGGAAATTAAACTCGTCTTCCTTCCAGACCCAGTTTAGTACCAACGACACTGTTAATTTGACTGGAAAGCTCCTGACTACATTCAGAATGGATGGGCAAAAGTTTGACCCTGAAGGTGAGATGGGGTTCAGATATTCCTAAAACCCCCTGATGTGCGCCACGATCCACCCATACAGAAGATGGAAGGGCCCGCATATCTTCAGAAACTTTTTACCCTCGCTAACATGTCGTAGCATCTTGTACAGTCTGGTGAGCATCGGAATCCCTAGATTGACCCACCTTCCTCTGGCAAACATGGATGCCATGATGAATGAGCTGGGCCACACCCCCATGTTGGTATCCCTCACTGGTTGGATCCAACCATAGATAAGGGCCTCGATAAAGGCCGCTAGCCTGACTATTGGCTGCTATTCAGTGATAACACTGAAACCCCAGGTCTTCCATTGGATATCTTCCAAGAGCCACCAATACGAGTGCTCCTTTCCTCGTTGAGCCCACTTCGGGCAAGTTCGAGGCCTCGGTGGAAACTCTCTATCCTTTGGGAAGTTCAGGAACTACTTGAACCACTTCTTAATGTTGATATTTCTCACTGCTTCTTTATCCTCTCTGGGGACAAATCCCATCAGTGCCAGCACCAGCCGCGACATCTGCTCCAGATCCTCTCACGCACTCATGACGGGGAGGAACTCATCATACATAGCCCCCAAGACCGGGACCCCCAAAATCTGATGGACATCCCATAGACTGATTCCAACCTCCCCATGGTGTAGTTGAAAAGTGTTGGTCCTAGACGGCCATCTGTTCAACAGATCTGGCATCAGCTGTTTTGGTTGATAAATATGGAATTGGGATGCCCATGACGCCTCATACAAGCCCACTCTCCTCAGATCGCCTCCAAACTCCTCACATGAGGCGCCTACCCAGTAGTCCCATGCCCAATCATTGGTGATGTTGTCGCCTAGGCACAGTTCCCATTCATCGGACCACCCCTTATTCGAATCCCTCAAATCTGCCTTCAGTATGGTGCGGTATATGGGAGGGGACGTCTCTGGTTGCAATGAATTCCCATCAATGTTGTTCAGATGGTTGTACATGCAGTCCTTGGTGACAGGTGTGAAGTCTTCCTGCGCATGACCATCGGCCGCCCTGAACCATTGGTGCTGGAATGACGTGCTTCTGAACCAGCAAGCTGGTTCGTCCCTACTCGCCTCAGGAATGAAGACGTCATCCCTCAGCCCGAAGCCATGAAAGGGTAGCTTCTTGCACAACGGATAGTTCTTTTGGATCTCTAATAGCAGTTCTATGAAATAATTATGGTCTGAGTGGCTTCGTACTAGCTCCCCCAGGCCCAGAATGTTGGCCATCTCATCCCTCCGAGCGGCGTCTGCAAGCACCCCCAGCGCAGCTTTCTGATGGGCCATTGGGTTTCAGAACTCGAAAAAATTTAAGGTCAGGTCACAGAGATCGTTCGCGGATCTCATTCGTAGAGCATGTTCAAAAATCCAAGATACGGAGCCTAGCCTTGGTCTGCGAGAACAGGTTCCCTTGGCGCAGTCGAGGAGTCAAAGACTCACGGTTCGCCGCGAAGCTTGACTCGCGATGAGCAATCACGGAGTACGCAGAGATTTGCGAATCGAGAGTGAAATATGACAAAGTTGCAGAGAAGTAAAGGAAAAAAGAGTGGTCATCCCCCATATTTATAGGCGGCAGACCTCGGAGCTTCGTAGCACGTCTAGACCGTGCGGAGCTTCGTGGCGCGTCCGGACCGCGCGACCCCTGTCCGCCTCGCGCGCCCGCTTCGTGAGTCTGCACCACGAACTGCCGATAATTTTGGCGATTTCCCTCAGACTTCGACCCTTGATCCCTTCGCGGCTCCAAGTATGAGGGGGTGCATTTGTTGGTGCCAAAATATCTAAAGAAAAGAGAGAAGAAAAAAAGGCCCTGCGCCATGCCCCGTGAAGCCACGATGCAGATCCCCCCCAAGCAACGCGCCCGCCGCGAAGCACCAGAGGTAGTACCTCTTCACGAACGCCCCTGACGTTCGCGAACCCGCTGTGAAGCAAAGGATGAGGTACCTATCTGTTAACTCCCCTAACATTCACGAACTAGTCGCGAAGCAAAGGAGGCGGTATCTCTCCGCGAAACTGGTTGGCGTTCACGACCCGCCGCAAAGCAAAGGATTCCCCCTTCGTTCCACGTGAGCTCTGCTTTGCAGTGCCTCTTTCCTATAATACCAAGCTCCCCCTAAGCCCCCACGGGTGGAAAATCTAACCTTTCGGCTTCTCATCTCTTGAATTGTAAATCACCCTTTGTTCTGCGAATCATGAGTTCCATGATGTATTTTTGCTTCGCGAGGAGACTCTACATTGTATCATTTTTAGCCCCTCTTTCGAGAGGGATGGCCTTCTTGAAGCCTAAGGGAATTCGTGAAGGAAGGGGATCCCCAAGGGGACCCTGGTTGTCGTGGACCGTTTATGCTTCAAAAAACACCCACCTTGTACATGTGATCCACATGAGAAGGTAGGGTCACTGTACTTTTCCAAGCATACTGCTTCACAGCACTTTGCTTCGCGAGGCACCTATGCTCCGTGAGGCAGTGCTCCGTGAACACCCTTCCACTTCGTGAAGCACCTCACATTCACATCTCTTCCCCATTATAAGGCTATGTTACCCTACTTCGCAAAGAACACCCCTTCGCAAGTGCCCTCCACTACACAGAGCAATCGAGCTCCACAAGGCCCCTGCCTGTGGACCACTCTGCTTGGAAATTCCTTCTCCCGTGCGACCCTCTAGGTTTGAACGATGTGATTTCAAAGTCCCCTAGACAATACCACCAGTGGCGTTTCTTCGCCTAATGCTTCTTCGCATAGGCACGCTAATGGCTATTTATTCTTCACATAGCCATGCTAAAGTAGACCCCTCAATGGTTCGCTCTGCGACCCCCTTCACCACAGCATTGCCATTACCTTCCCTCCCACAAGGAGGAGAAGGTACTGGTCATGTAAGTCCTAGGGGTGTGGAGTAAACCCACCTCGTCCGAGCTGCAGGACGTTAAACTGCCAAACACATCGTCCTCAAGAAATGACGTTAAACTGTGATCTGGCCCTATGCATCACACTCAGGGTCCCCCCGGATCGGGCATTAATTACGCCCCCTGGTCTCCACGGGGATGGGATCACCCCTCATAGGGGATGATATCCTACTTGTTGGGGAGATGTCTGTCCACGGGGGAAGGACAACCTCCTTGGTGTAAGATGATGTCCTTCCTTGTAGGAGGTAGCACCCATGAACCTCCGTACTTCCCCTCTCCCTCTGCGCTTTGTCACCCTCGGGCCTCCATCCTGGAGTAAGTCCCAGCACCATGGGCTGCCAAATGTGTAAGCCCCTCTTCGCTTCCCACGGACGCACCCTTCGCGACGTGATCGTCAGGTCCCTTTAACCTCTTGTTTTTCACACCGAGAATGACTCTCATGGGATTAGATTGAGCACCGACCATGAAACACCCTTGGCCGCCTTAGAGTGTTAGCCCCAAAATGCCATCGTCTCGCATGACGTTAAACGGCACAGCTGAACTATGAGGAAATTGATCCATGTCAAGGTATGGTACATGGGAAGCCTCCACGAGGTTCAAGACCACCACCAGTGGACCCACGGGTTCACCTTCACGTCGGTTCACTAACGAAACCCTACCCGAACTACATGGTCTTTGATACATGTCAAGGAATGGTATGTAGGAAGCCTCCGTGAGGTTCAAGCCCAATACCCAATGGACCAAGGTCCCCATTCAAGTCGGTTCTCCGACACACCCCCGTCCTGCATGACGTTAAACTACATCCCAATCTAGAGGTAAGCCGTTGTGACCCCACCATACAGTTGTTCTGACACCCCGTCATCTCAGTTCAATGGCCCCTTTTCAACCCAAACTATGAGGACTTTGATCGATGTCAAGGCATGGTATGTAGGAAACCTCACGAGTTTTAAGCCCAACACCCATCGTACCAAGGTCCTTCTTCACGTCGGTTCACCGACGTCCATTATGAACTAAGTGGTCTTTGATCCATGTCAAGGCATGGTTTGTAGGAAGCCTCCCTGGGGTTCAAGCCCAACCATCCATCTGGACCACGGTCCTTCTTCATGTCGGTTCACTGGCACCCCATCCCGAACTACATGGACTTTGATCCATGTATAGGCATGGTACGTAGGAAGCTTCCCAGTGGTTCAATCCCATCACCCATTGGTTGCTCCGACCCCCTTCATGTCAGTTCTCACCAACCGAACTACGCAGACTTTGATTCCCTGCCGCGGGGATACGCAGGAGGTCTTTTCAAGGCTCAAGCCCATCACTACCGTCATCTTCATGACGATCTCGTCACATTCCTCCTCCACTCCATTCAATTCCCCAATCATCCATCCTAATTCTTACCCAGGCTGCCACATCCCTGTGAGATCATGCCACCCCATTACCCTCCAAAGCATTCGAGGAGCCGCCCATGCGCTGGCCCCAATATCGGTGTTCCCTCAAGGGATTCCTCAATCTGATCCAGTCCAGCTAGTGTTCTGATTAGCCTGATCCGTCTCCATTAGACGTTAAAATTGCGGCATACCCCATGTTAAACATGGGAAGATGAGGAAAACCTCCGATACATGCCTATGGCATATGATTACCTGCACTCGATGTGGGATGCCTCAGGCTTCCGCACCCTCGAGAAGACCTATGATAAGGGACAAAAGACAGACATGCTAATTCCCCAGCGTGTAGATACGTTAATGATGCCTCGACATGACTACTCCCCCAACTGAAGGTTGCTACCCTGGCCAGACCCCTTGGAATGTCCTGAAATAAGAAGTGTAATTAACCGGAATCCATGGAAACATGGAACTGGGAAGAGTTTCACGAACAACGTATTAAATCTATGAGGGATACCCAGGCTAGGTGACATGTTCTGAGGAGTAATCCACATAAGGAAGAACTCACATCCCATCATCTCGTTTCGATCAAGGAGCAAACGTCCCTGAACACGGTATGGATGTCACCCGCCTTTAGAAAGCAGGAATGCAGGGCAACAGCCACGCGTCCTCCACAGACGGATGCATGCGCCCCAGTGAAAGCATCAGAAACACCATATCTTTATAGGAATATATAATTATAGGCTCTCCTATCATATTATAGAAATGGTAAAAAAGTGTTCCCCAAGATCATAAAAGCCTCCATCATTTCATCATAGTATAACCCATGAAAGGAAAAAGGTTTTATAAAAATTTCATCATCGTATAATCATAATAAATTAATAGAAGGGAAATAGAATGTATCATAAAAATAATCATTATTTAATTATAGCTTGATTAAATAGTGTTAAAGAATCTTATTTCATTAAATCATCATAAAAACATCATCACTATATACCATATAGAGATAGAATTTGTATGGTATCATAATATTATAACCACATTTAATCATATAAAACAAAAAATAATGTTTAAATACATGATAAATACATTTAAAAGGTTAATTGGACTATTATTTGAAAACATAATAAAATTATCATTTTATTTTGATAGCATTTTGAATATAAAATACAATAATATTGAGAAAATGTTTTTCTTTGAAAATAAATATGGAAACATCTAAAGGAAAATTCAAATTAAATAACGGTTATGATTGTGGAAGAATCTATTCATGTCATAAAATTTAAAAGTGAACATTATTTTCACATTTTTTTAAAAAGGGAAAAGTGTGTCATTTGTAAGACATTTGAATATATTCCTTTTAATTATTTGTAAGAAAACAAAAACATGAAAATAATAATATTTTTAAAACATTTATGTATATGAAATAACTTTTATAATTTTTTAAGAATTTTTAAATGAAAAAATGTTCTTTTATCATATAAGAAATATTCTCAACTTCTATTAAAAATGTTTTATAGATCATTTAAAGTTCTAAAGAGAGGAAAATGTAACTAATACTTGGAAATTATAGGAATAACCAAAATACATGAATATATTTGTGGTTAAAGGATAAATATCATCTAATTAAACTTGTTGAGAATTTAATATAGATAATCCCAAAAATAAATGTGATTTATATATTAACCCTTAACACTTTGGTAATTTGTGAATCTAAAAACCCATATTTAGACAAAGAACCCTTACCTCAAGTATCACATTACTTCATACATGTTCAAAAATTACATTATAATAAATATATAATTATAATTAATATATTAAAAAACAATATTAATATCAATATTTCTATTGATAATTCTCTTATAATTTCTAATTAACCTTTTTTAAACAATTTCTCATTAAAATAATTATTCGGGTGAAAAATAGTTTGTTTTCCAACCCTATTTCTATTTGATGGTTCCGGTCCTTACAAATTCTTCATAGTTTCATCCTCTATAAAATATTAATCCTTTCAAAATTATAAAATTTATTCATGGTAAATACTTTTATAAAAATTCACATAAAGTGGGGATGAAAAATGAATTACACCACTTCGTGGAGACAATTGTCAGTACGTACACATAAGTGATGTTTTTAATTTTTGATAGATAAAATAATAGAAAGTTACATTATAATTCCCATTTATAGAATTATAATTATATCAAAAAAATATAATCATTAAATATATCCTTATTACCATCCATGTAAATAGGAAATAAAAAATGAATCACATCACTTCGTAGTGGTGGTAGACTACACATTCACACGAGAGACATTATCATTTTCCAATGGATTGGAATGAGACAGAAAATGAATATTGAAATAACATAAAAAATATAATTATTGTAAATTTACTGATTAAATCATGATAATATGGTAATAAATAATTTTATTTGAAGTTTAAGAAGAATAAAACATGAAAAATATTGATTAGAACATATACATATTATTTAGTTATCCTTCTTTGAAAATAACCTTATTGTTTCTTGGATGGGTATTTTGGGAATAAAAAAATACCAAGGGAGTGGATAAGGATTCTAGGATATTTTTTAGAGTATGTTCAATCTAAATGTATTAAGCAGTGTGATGAATAGAAGAGATGAGGTTCCCTTTTATAAGTGATGGGATTGGCACACATGCAATTATTTAGAATATTAACTTACAATAAAGTGACTCTCATTGGAATGTGGCTCCAAATTGGATCATGTTTTATGATGGGACGATTTAAGATATAAATCCATTGATGTAATAGTATCTAGAAAATTTTTTATGTCATGTTAACCCTTATCTATTTGGTTTAACCCCTCAGAAACCCTTTTAACCTTTACCATGGAAACACAATTTTTACTATAGTTATTATCCATCATAACCCAAAATTATGTTTAACTAATAAAATAATAGTAATTATGTTTATTAAAAATATGTAATTATTTTTAAAATAGATAATTCCTAGAAATGTAATAAATTAATTTTAACATCCACAAAAAAGTGTAAAGCTATTTTCAGATAAATATTTTTAGGCATAATAGTGAATAAAATCCAATTACATTCCTAACAAAAACCATTATTTATATGATAAAATAATTTACTAAATAAAATATATTAAAATTTTTAATATCATTTATAAATAAGGATTAAATAATTTTTTTAATATAAAAATACAATATTCAATTAAATATAGTTTGAAAAAACATTAATTTCTAAAATTTATATTATTTTATTGTATTTATTACCAATAGATAAAAAATTAATTCATTTTATAAGTGAACAATAATTTTTCATAATTTTATTACTATAAAATAATTTTTAATTAAAAAATATTTGAATAATAAATACTAATAAAAATATATTTCAAAATATTTATTTAGGATCAATAATATTTTCTAAGTGAATTAGAATTTATTTCTCAAAAATATATCTTAATTAAATTCCATATAATATGAATAATCTTATAATGTATAAGAATTAATCACATATGTTCATGGTTACATTCATTATAAGATATCAAAGAAATTGAATTAAATAAAAATATATTCTAAAATCTTGTTTTTCTACATTATACCTCCTTATAAAAATTTCACCCTCAAAATTCCATTATTCAGATGAAGAAAATGAGGATACTTCAGCCTCATTACATCTTCAAGTTCCCACTTTTCTTCCTTAAATTTATTCTTTGACCACAAAACTTTACGGAGGTGATTTTTCTTTTTCTACATCACTTTTTCTCTTTTATCCAATGTCTCCCCTGATTATTCCTTTTAAGAAAGATAATTCTCCAGTAGTAAAGCCTTTGAGTTTAGTATATATTAAGAATAATGTATGTAATTCCTCAAAAGTGATACAAAGAACAAATTATAAAATTTAGAGAGATTTTTTGGAGCTCTCATAAATTGGAAAACATCCCAATATGATCAAAATTTTCAATGGGTCCAACATATCTAGAGCCCATATTTACCTTATTTAGAAATCTCATAACTTTATTCCATGGAGATATCCATAAGAATACATTTTCAAAAACTTCTAACAATAGGTATCATTGATTATTATAAACATATATATTCTATTGATTTAGAGATACCATGATATGTTGTTAAATGTATAAATATTTCATTTCTTTAACTAGATTAGGCCCCAATAACTTTATTTATCTATCATCATCAATGTATACTAAAGTTCTATAGGACTTACACATAATTTTTTATAAGGCTCCATCAGAATGATCAAGTGAAATCCATTTTTGTAATAAAATTAGAATAAAGAAATTTATTTTTTAACCATATTTTATGTCTATAAAACATAATCTCAATATATTTTCAAGGGTTTGAATGGTCCAATCATACTAGCCATCAATCTGGGGATTATATTCAATGTTTGAGTTAAACTCTGAAAAAAAATATTTAACAAGACATCTCTAAAACATTGAGTCAAAATATGAATCCCAATTAGATATAACAGATTGTGGTACTTAAAAAAACCTTACAAATTTATAAATGTATATCATAATAATAGTATCATGTGAAAGAATTTCTAGGATATTAATAAAATGTGGTAACTTTAAAAATAGACCGACTACAAACCAGATAATATTGTGGAATATAGATGTTTTGGGAAGTTTGATGATGAAATATAAGGTTATTTTTTTTATTTACATTCTGGTATGGGTAATGGTTTTAATATTTACTTATACTTATATATCTTATCATTATATTTCTATTATACTAGGTGTCAAGATACATACTTTAGTAGATCTATTTTCTTGTTTTCCCACAAAAAAAATCTTTCTGATCTCTATAAGTATTCATACCTCTAGGATGGATAGTTAATGATGAAATGTAAGTTTCATCCAAGAATATCCTTATTTAATAATGGTATTGATGAGAAACATACTCTCTTAATGATTTTGATCATTTTACCATAATCAGGGTTGAACTCAAGAACAATCCTTACAAACTTCTTCAGTTCCATATCCCCCATTTTCCCTCTTTTATCCTCAGATGGAGGGATTCTTGAAAATTAATTCGAGAAAGATAATATCTATCCCCTTTAATCATGGTTTCAGTATTTTTTCCCAAATATATAAGTATTATATCTTTTTAAATCCTAATCATGGGAAAATTAGGATGATCCTTCTTAATTAGATATTTTTTTCACATTTTTCACCTACATATGATGGTAGTTTATTGAGAATCCATAATCTTTAATCAACTCTAACCATCTCTACTAGTTTAGATACAAATATTGAGAATATATAATTTAAAATTTTATAATCAGTATATATATCTCACCTTTTATCATATTGATACTACCTTTATATCTTAAATATTGAATTTCTCCACTTCCTTTTGAGATTTGTACCACTCATGAATAGGTATAAATACCCATATAATGGGTGTAATATCCAATAGACATTCATGTTTATCCTCAAACCTATATATGATCATAGGTTGATTCTAAAAATAAAATGTGACCTCCTTCATCCGTAACTGATATGGGATCTGTATAAAGGGAACAAATCCATACCCAATATCACATGAAATTCAACTAAAGGGAGAATAAAAATATTTAATGGAAATATATTACCAAAAATTTATATCATAGAGGATATATAAGCACATGATGCAATCAGTGTACCATGACATGTTTTTTTATTTATAAATAAATATCTATCCATTAAGGTAGTGATTAGTTGTTATCATCAAACTTTCTAGGAACAAAAGAGTTAGTAAAAAAACTAATCACAACACTCAGATTTCATGATTAGTTTATAAATGAATCTTACTCCACTTTATTTTTAGAACCAACTCCAATAGTTGTGATAAAAAAATCACTCCATTATTTTATTAGTCTTGATATTTTTTGATTCCTGTCATCCTTATTATCCCATGTATTAGGTAATTGACATATATAATTCCAAATTTCCCCACATTTATAAAATTTAACTATTAGTGGTTCCTCATGATGAGAATTATTTCTCCGCATAAAAATCATCATTTTCCCCAATAATTTGTTTCTTTATTCCCTTATTTTCTACACATAATAAATTTTCCCATTACATAAAAATTTCCTTGTGATCTTCTTCCCACATTTATGGCATGTTGTAAATTGAATCATCTTTCCTCCATGACCTTCATCAAGTAAACTCTAATTATTATTTATTTTTATCTTATTATGTTTTTCAGGAAACACAGCAATGTTGAGGTTTTAATCTTAAACTGAGATAGATTGATACATAAAAACACAATATTTCCACTCCATATTCTATTATAATTGGATTATCATTAAAAAACCACCATATTATCATTTAAAATCATTTATATATTTTTTCTCATACTTTTAGCCATTCACTAAAACCAAGAAGCATAGTTTGAGTATTAGACATCAATAATCAATGTTATAAATCATATGATTTTAAAAATAATTATTAATATGTTATAAAATATGAAACATTCTTTCATCCCAAGACACTTTATTTTTATTTCACATCTCCTAGGATAATAATAAGTTTTCATATTTTCAATCATCTCATTATTCATAATGATCCATAAATTGAACTTTAATCGACCAAATAACATCCATAGGGAGTTTCAAACAAGGTGTGAAGTTGAGACTCTTTCAAATTCACCTAGTGAAGATCCTATATCCAATTATTTGTATTAATATAGGGAATTTATCACTAGAAAACCACACAATATCTTATTTACAAAAACATTATGATATTATCTCATATATATAATTATACCTTGAGTTTTTTAAAAAAAATCTAATAAAATTATCTAAAAATAACTAAACCATACTCTGATAACCAATGAGTAAACTGTGACATCCTAACCCGGGTGCCACACACCAGTGCCCTGAGCCAATTGGCCACATGACCTCAGGTGTACCTCCTTGTATGCCAGAGGCTACCGATTAGTAGTGAGGGTCTAATATCGACCACAAGGAGACTATAACCTCTTTATCAGAGTAACACCATAATAGAAATAAATAAGAAATAAGAAAATTATATAATATATCTAGAGTAATAAAAATATCAAAAGATGTACAAAACTATAGATAATATATAAGAATTGAATAGTAGATTTGCCACATTACCTCAATACATTTCACATGTCAAAATGAAAACCCAAAAGTAAATACATTGAAAATTCCTAGGTAGGTCTCAAATCCATTTCTAGCCCCCTCAAATATGCTCCATCCCGAATCATCCTTCTAACATAGGGCTTTTATCCTTAACCTATCCTAAAACCACAAAATTTTATGTGTACTGATCAGGAAACCCAAGAAGGGTGTGAGTACAACTCAGTAGGACACCACCAATGGAATCTAAAAATATCCATTCTATGATAGTTTATATAGTTGTGTAAATAATAAAACATAATAAACAACATAAATATTTTCCATTTATTTAGTTACTCTTTATTTAAGCATATAACACCTCAGGTTCCTAAGGACACTCAATCTCTCAATACCTACTTTGACCGATTCTTGATTCTAAACCACCCTGTACGGATATAATATCTCATAATTCCATTATTACCATTATTTATCTCATTTCACTTATGAATTCCACTATTACCATTAATCATTCGAATTTATATATTATTTTTATTGTTACCATTCATCATTTCAATTCACATATGAATTAAATTTTTACCATTCACCATTTCAATTCACATATGAATGCCATTGTTTCCATTCATAATTTCAATTCACATATAAATTTCAATTTTACCAATCATTATTTCAATTCGCATATTAATTCTATCGTTACCATTAATAATGTCAATTCATATATGAATTCAATTGTTATAATTCATTATTTCAATTCATATATTAATTCCATTGTTAACATTCATAATTTCTAGCCAAATATTAATTCCATTACTATGATTCATCATTTAAATTCACATATGAATTCTATTGTCACTATTCATTAGTTCAATTGACATATCTCAATATATTATAATATCACCTCTATCATAATTTCAGCATTAATTAATTCAATATATAATTAACCCCATCAATTTCATTACCAATTGAAAAATCAGTTTACCACAATAACCCCATTAATTTCTCAACCAATTAATTAATCAAATCAATACTATTAATTAATTACCCAATTAATCAATCACATCAACCATGTTAATAAATTTAAAAATAAATTAATCATCTCAATCAATTTCATGATCAAAACAATATCCATTAACTAATTCAACAATTAATGAAACTCAATTAAAAATTCAATATAAAAATAATTAATGAAATAATTAATTATTCCAATTAAACAATTCAATATAACAATAATTAATTCAAAAATTTATTATTCCAATTTAATCAATTCAATATCCCCAAATTTCACAATCCCTTTATTAATTAATTCAATATTAGAAACTCAATTTATAATCATCCATAAACAATTCTATAATTCCATAAATGTGATTGAAATCATGAATTTTTTATTTGAATAATATAACACCTACCTCAATTCATTGATAATAGATCACCCCACAAAAATAACTAATTTGAACAGAACAACAATGAAGAAAGGGATCCTGATTCAATTCATATATCTAAGATTTCAATGAATCAAGATTTAAAAAATCAAGATATATATATATATATATCCAAAAGTTATTAAAAATTCCTCTTTTATCTAGGAAGAGGAGCAGGATAGAGAGAGATCTAAACTAGATTAAAGCACGTACCTGGGGAGGCGAAAATCTTCAATTTGGCCTTAGATTCGCCATTAAAGGAGGTCAGGAGCCCTAAGAAATCGTTCGAGGGCGTCAAAAAAAAGAGAGGTATCCAATATGTCTGAGTTAGGGTCTATTTTGGGTTAAAATGGGAGGATTTAGGAATTTTAAATCTAATTTTCAGATTAATTAAAACCCCTTGCATGTTTTTCTAGGAAGGGGCACATGGTTTTCCAAACCGTACGCCCAAAACATGAACCTCTTCTCAGGAATGCATGGTTTCTCCTTAGAGGGAACATAGTTTGACAAACCCTGCACCAACCATGTGAATCCCCTTTGTTTGGGTTTGCATAGTTTTATTGGTAGGGGTACACTGTTGAGAAACCTATGTTCCAAATATTCACAACCTCTACTCCTTCCATTTTTCTAGAATTTTAACCTAAACTCACCCAAGATTAAACACAAAAAGTACTAAAAAAGATAAAAGAGTACCTGAAAACTATCTCAATACATCTCCAAAAAATATTGGGATCTTAAAATCTCCCCACCTTATAACAGGTCACCCTCATGTTATACCCACAAGAATTCCTAATATTCCAAGTTAGAAAGATCAGGCCACTGAGCCCTCATATCTAATTCTCTCTCCCTTGTTTACTCCTGAACGTGGCCATGTTTCATTAATACACAAACTATTGATAAGGTATTTCACTAAAACAAATTCTCACTATGATCCAATAAAAGTGTCAAATTATCCTCAAATTACACATATATCTCAAGCTCAACATGAACCACATCGATCACATGAGAAGGGTCGGGGGGATGTTGTTGATGTTTTGTCACATGGAAAATTTCATGCAAAACATTGTACCTCTATGGAAGAGCCTATTACTATGCCACCACCCAGATTCTCTCCATTAACTCAAATGCTTAAAAAAACCTAGGATCCCACTTTCCCTATCTTCGTATCCTACAGTGACCTAACCTCGAAAACACCTGAAGGAATACACAATCACTCTCTATAAACTCTAGGGTTCATCAACATCTATCGACATATGAATTTTGTCTACTTTGAGTGGTTGACATATGATTTTCAATCAGATATACTTCATCCAACGTATCCTACACGATACTCGATCCCAATAACTCTGACTCACCTTCCTCCATCCAACATTGAGGAGATCTTTAAGGCTGACCATAAAGTGCCTCATGTGGTTCCATCTGAACAGTTTCCTAATAACTGTTTCTATTAGAAAATTACACCAAATCTAGATAATTTTCCTAAGACCCACTAAAGTACAAGATATATTCGCATAACATATCCTTAAACACCTGTATCTTACACTTTGACTTCCCATATATCTGTGGGTAGAAATACATACACAACAAGACATGTGTACCAAGATTGTTCAATAATATCTTCTAGAATCTTGAAGTAAAATGTGAGTCCCAGTCTGAAACTATAGTCCATGTAACCATTTGAAGATATAATATATCACAAACATAAATGTTTCCCAACTTATCCACTAAGATAGTCTCTCTTATTGGTAAGAAATGATCCACCTTGGTCATACTGTCTAAAATCACCCAAATAGAGTCATTTTTCAGAGGAGTCCTTAGGAGACCCACAACAAAGTACATAGTCATGCCATCCCACTTTCATTATGGAATGGGAAATGATTTTAGTAAACAAAAAGTTCATTGATTCTCAACCTTCACCAGTTGAAATGGGTATCATTATTCCATAAACCTTGCTATCTCCTATTTCATGCCGAACCACCAAAACTGTCATCTTACTTTATGGTAAATTTTGGTCACACATAGATATAACTTCCACTTTGAGGAATGAATTTCATGAATTAGATCCTCCTGCATAATTATAGTCATAACAACACAATTCTTGACATAAATGATCTCAACATGATCTATTCTCAAATTGGAAGGTGATTCTTCACCTTTAGAGATTTCCATCAAGGTTAAGCACTTTGGATACTCATACTATATGTCCCTAATCTATCACAAAAGTGTAGACTCCACTGAAATTGATATGAGAGTCATCTTCTCCTGACCCTCATAAAGCACAAAATGTATCTCAACAAGTAAATTCATCATCTTCAACTCATAACTAGACTCCTAAACCAACTAAGTTTGAGTTTTCCTAATCAAATTGCTAGCCACACTATTTCCCTTCTTTGGCATATATTATATCACAAAATTGAATGACTATATATACTAATCCCACCTCCACTTTTTGATCTAAAATCTCATTGGGAGAAAATATAATTTAAGGTTTTTTGATCAGTATAGAAAATAAATTTCCTACCCAATGGATAATACCGTTGAGACTTGAAATCATAACCCAATATAGCCAAATCAAGGTCATGGGTAGGGTAGTTCCATTCAAGTCTCCTTAATTGGAAAGACCCATACACCAAAAATCAATCTCCCTACACAAAAAACTGGTCTAATACCAACCCTATAAGTGTCACAAATCACCATACACTCTACACCGAGTTTAGGTAGTCTCAAGATAGGTGATGATGTCAAGGACTTATTTAACTCCTAGAAGAAATTCTCACATGCTTCCTACTAATAAAAACATTTTCACCTTTTTGGTCAATCATTAAAGAAGCTCTTCCAATCAATAAAATTCATTTATGAATCTCCAATAATATCCCGCTAATCCTAGAAATATATGAATATAAAAAACAATCTTGGGATACTCCGAAGAAACATTTTCCAAAACCTTATCTGAATCTACTAACACACATTCCTCAAAGATGATGTGACCCAAAAAGTGTACCTGATCAATACAATACTAACACTTAGATATCTTGGTGTATAGTTGATGTTCTCTCAGTGTAATCAAGATGATGTCAAGATGTTGGGAATGATTTCCATGAGACATAGAGTGCACTACTATTTCATCCACAAATACTACCACAAAATGATCCAGGCATGGGTGGAATATCTTATTCATCAAGTCCATAAAAACTGTTGGTGCATTCTTTGACCCAAAAAATATTATAGAGAACACATATAGGTCATAACTATTTCTGAATCAGTTCAAGGTATATCAAGAGTTTGAATTTTCAATTGATGATACCCTAATATAAAGTCAATATTGGAGAAAACACAAGCTCTTCTAAATTTGTCAAATAGGTCATCGATATGTGGAAGAGGATACCGGCTGTTCACATTCATCTAGTTCAACTTTTGGTAATTGGAACACAAGTGCAAGGTCCCACTAGCCTTCTTTGCAATCATGACCGGAGAACCCTATGGAGATGTACTCAGTCAGATAAAAACCTTATCATACAACTCCTTCAGTTGAGTCTTGAGCTCTTGAAACTCTATCGGTTCCATTCTCAAAGGTTGAATATAAACTCGCTTAGCTCTAGGTATGATCTAAATAGAATACTCGATCGACATATTTCTCAAGTGGAAGCCCTAATAAGTCTTAATGAAACAAATCATGAGACCTTTCTACTACAGGTGTAAATTCATCCCACATTACACCTCTATAATCTAGAAAATAACTAGAAACCTAGGTGGTAGGGTCCTCTAGTTGCTGGTGAACTAGAACTACATGAACTACCTTGATATCCCATTCACCATGATGAATATCTTTGTAACCCTCAAGAGACATAAAAGTAAATATCCTAGGATAAAAATCAATATTGGATCAGTTTGCTATTAACCATTAATTACCCATAATTAATCTGATTCCAAACATGTCAATAACATAGAGATCACATAGAAAATGATACTTCCCAACATCGAGAGAACATCCCTTACACAAGAAGTTGTCTCTAGATCATATACCCAACAACGTATATATCATTAACACTCGACCCATGAACTCCACCACCAGGATAAAACCATTCAAAAATTTTATATAAATAAAAGAATGAGAGGTACGAGTATAAAATATGGAACTAGCCACTATAGAAGCTACAAGAATAGTTCCCCTCACTATTGACAAACCATCCACACTATCCACAAGTGTAGGCTGAAAGAAAAGTAACTGTCCTACCCTTCTTCTTTGTGATATAGTTTGAGTCCCGTGAGCTACACCACTCTACGGATACTAGTTCTATTTTCCATAATACCATCATCCATCGACTCTACTACCTCAACCAGTAGAACTCCAGATTCCAGTCTAATATGGTGTGGAATATCCCCTTCCTGTACTATGATTCTTTCTATCCCATCAATCATTACACATATATCACTACTTCCTACAAAAATTATGTATATATCCCATTTTTACACAACCTCGGTACTCTAATGGTGGATAGGGATAGTTTCTATGATAGTGGCCCTGCCTACTGAACTGGTGGCAAAGAACTCATGTAAGATCCTGTGTAACAGATCCTTCTATCTAGAAACCATTCTTGTAGTGATGCTTACTTCTCTTTGAAGATGTAAATCCTAATAATCAAGAAGAAAAAATATGTTCTATACTAGAAGACTCCTTCATGTTCTCCTCATCTATGAGATCCCAATCCAAAACCTCAACAAAAATATTTAAATAGAAGAATTTTACTAGGGAAATAATATGGTATTTAAGTCTATCCTGGAAACTCATGTCCGTAACTATCTCATCCCCTTACTATACTATAGAAAAGTGATGAATTTTTTTAAATCATCCAGCATAGTCCATCACAGACATACTTCCCTAATTCAAACTCATGAACTCATATACTCTCTCCTTCCCCCACATCTGTAGATATAAGTGCTCGAATAACTTCTCCAAGAAGTCCTTCCATAACATACCATAATCCCATCCACTCTGAAACTGAATTCCCCCTAGAACATCACTGATCTTTATATAATAAAAGCATCCAACTTGACCATCTTCTTTACAGGATTCTCTAAATGGTTATGTATTGTCTAGATAGACTCAATCTAGAATTCAAATCCCTCCGTTCCAACCACAACAATAAAATTTAGAGGGTTCTACAATTGAAACTCCCTCATCAAGATAGACATTCCCTTCACAACCATATTTGGATCTCCTTCTATAAAATATATGAAACATGAAATGTTCACAAATAACTGATCCCCTGCTTCCTCACCCGACACTATCAGTGTCTCACATCCCATTACTTGTGCATAATCTCCATCCATATCCTCCTATCATCCTCTTATCAATCATTTTGATGGAGTCATATCTCTATAATTCCAAACATACATCTCATGTCACATAACACCACTTTAGAATGTTTATATAATAGGAAAAGATAGCAAGGCATAACCAGTATTTTTCCCAAACCATTCCACGTGGTCAAAACAAAGGCGCTATCACTACCCTTAACCATTCTATATCTAGGTCATGGTTAACAGTGGTAAACTCATTCTCATTTTTAGGTTTCTCATTTATAAACCCAATTATTCACAATTTTCATTATTTTAAAACTTTCAATTTCACATTAGGAACCAATTTAGATTCAATTATAATAACAAGGAAAAATATTTTATGTTCAATAACTTACCCAAAGATCATTTTCCCATGCATGCCTAGAATGATGCATGACAAACAATAATCCTGAGTTCATAGAATGATACATGTTTACTAAAATCCCATTTTATTATGGGCCACAATTCAAATATCATAATTCTCAGAAATAATTATCACATAATAGAACAAGTAGATCACCCAAGGTAGAATAACATCCATCTGTAACAACACACATCAATAACATCAATACCATCCTGAGTACATGGGGTTTTTATATACATGGGTTTAAAAATCCCATGCACGAGCTCATGTCCAAGGACTAACTCTTTCTAGTCTCCTATATACCTTTACCAAATATAAAAAAAAATAAAAGAAAAGAAATCCACTATGATACCACTTTGTGAGATCCTGACTCAGACGCCACACACTAATGCCCCAAGATTGTCTTCAATATCATCTCAGGCGTGCCTCCCCTTACTCCATAGGTTAGTGACTTGTAGTGAGGGTCTGATATCAATCATGGGGATAATATAATCTTATTATCAAAGTAACATAGTAGAGGAAGAAATAACCAAAAGATATAACATATCCAAAGTAATTCCAGTATCACAAGATGAACCAAAATTGAGATACAATATAAAAACTAAATAATAGATATTTTACATGACCTCAGTATGTTCCATGTGTAAAAATGAAAACCCAAAAGTAAATACATTGAAAAGTCCCAAGAGGGTCCCAAATCCATGTATGGTCCCCTCATCCATGCTCCTTCCTAACTCAACCATTTAACATAAGGACCTTGCGCTTAACCTGTCATGAAACCATGAAATCTATTTGGGTACCAATTAGGCATGCCATGTAGGGTGTGAGTATAACTTAGTAAACCACCACCAAGAATGTGTAAAACAATATCCAGTCTATAAAAATTTATATGGTTTTAAAATATTAAAACATATGCAATAATGTAAAGAGTTTACTTTTTTTTTCAATTAATCTTTATTTAACCACATAACACCCTGATTACACCAGGACACCCTAACTCTCAATACCTTATTTGGCCCATACTAGAGTTTTAACTATCCCTGAGGGATATTATACCTCATAATTCTATTTTTACCATTATTTCCCTCATTTCCCATATGAGTTTTATTATTACCATTCATGATTTCAATTCACATATTAATGTCATTGTTACCATTCATCATTTCAATTAACATATAAAATCCATTGTTACAATTCATCATTTCAATTCACTTATTAATTTCATTGTTATCATTCATAATTTCAATTCATATATAAATTCCACTGTTACCATTCATCATTTCAATTCACATATGAATTCCATTTTTACCGTTAATCATTTCAATTCACATATGAATTCCATTTTTATCATTCGTCATTTCAATTCACGTATTAATTCTATTGTTAGCATGAATCATTTCAATACACATATGAAATACACTATTACCATTAATCATTTAAATTCACATATGAATGCAATTTTAACCATTTATCATTTCAATTTACACATGTCACAGTATTTCAATACCACATATATCACAATTTCACCATTATTTAATTAAAAAAATTAATTAACCCCATCAATTTCATTACTAATACAACAAATAGTTTACCAAATCAATACAGTTAAATAATAAACACATTAATTAATCAAATCAATCCCATTAATTAATTCCACAATTAAATAATCAAATCAACCCTATTAATCAATTAAACAATTAATTAATCATATCAATCAATTTCATGATCATAACAATCTCTGTTAATTAATTGAAAAATTAATTAAAATTAATTTAAAAATTAATTAAAATTAATTTAACAATTTAATATTACCATGATTAATTCAATAATTAATTATTTCAATTCAATAATTCAATATAATAATAATAATTAATTCAACAATGAATTATTCCAATTTAGTCAAATCAATATCCCCAAATATCATTATCCCTTAAGTAATTAACTCACCAAATTAATTAATTCAATACAAGAAACTACATATCTAATCATTTACTAGAAATTATACAATTATATACACATAATGGAAATTAATTTTTTGTCATTTGAATAATAAAACACATAGTTCAATTTTTTATGAGTGATCACCCAACAGAAATCCCCAATTTGAATGGAACAATGATGAAGAATGAGATCTTTAATCAATTCCTAGATCCACGATTTAAACGAATCAAGATCTAACAAACCCAGATAATGATCTAGATCCAATAGTGGATAAATGTCCATATTTTATCTTGGAAGAGGAGTGAGATAAAGGTAGAGATCTAAATGGGAAGAGAATACATACTAGAGGAGGTGAAGATCTTTAATCTACCCTTTAATTCTCCCAGAATGTTGGTTATAATCTTCATAAAATCATACAAGAGCCTCCAAAAATGATAAGAATCCAATATGTATGAGTTAGGGGTGAATATATTTAAAGGGGGGGGGGTAAGAATTTAAATCTAACTTTTGTATTAATTAAAAACTTGTGCATGGTTTGCTGGGCAGGGGCATATGGTTTTTAAAACTATGCACCTTAACCATGTACCCATTTCTTGGGGGGGGGGGGGGTTCATAGTTTCTCCTTAGAGTGTGGACGTCTTGACAAACCATGCGCTAGCCATGTGAATCCTTTCAGTTTGGGTCCACATTCTTTTCTTTTCTAGGGTGCACAATTTGGGAAAATCATAAGCCAATCATGCATAGCCTCTGCTACTTTAATTTTTCTATAATTTTCTCCGAAACTCACACAATATTAAACCCAAAAAAAAGTACTAAAAAAATAAAAGAGTATGTAAAAAGAATCCCAAGACATCTCAAGAAAAGGTCAGGATATTACAAAGACTCAAATACTACAAAAATAAATATTATATCATTTAAAATTAATATTTAATATATCTCATTATAATATACCCTCAAAAACCATAAATGTTTCGTGTATTTGGAGAATAGATACATAATCAACTTATTTCATGAAATATTTTCAACTTCTTCCATAAATTATTTATCACGTAACACCCTTCTCAGACATCCCATAGTTAAAATATTTCTTCATAACATTGGTAAAATAAAACATAAGAAAGGGTGAGAACATATTCTCAATATGGGTAAACATAATATATATCAATAAATGATGATATGAGAGCATACGATAAGAATAAGGGAATGATAACAAGATCATAACTTATAAAAGTCTCATAAAATTAGTAAAATATAATTAATCATGGATCATAGAATAATGATTTTTCAAAAAAAAAACACAGAATTCATAACAGTGAATAATCATTATAAATAAATCATCAACCATGAGAACATATCATAATGATAATACATTATTTTTTTTGTATACACATAAGCATAGAAAATAATTTCTTGAGTGAAGGCTCACTTTAATAATGTCATAGTAGACGAACCCCTTTACTTTATTGAGTTTAATCCGTATTTAATCATTTCCTTAGTCAATGTTTAGTCCCAAGACTATCATAATAGACAAATTTTCTTACTAAACTATGTTAAATCCATATTCTTGTTCATATTATCTAATGAGATATAATTTTTTACCAAATTTATTAGAGGGATATATAATTATAGTTACACTAGTCACATAATGAAAACCATATATAAATTCACCATAAGATCTTGTTGGAATTCCCAATTTCTATCACGACCCGTCCTCGGGGCCCATGCCTTGACTACCCCAAGCCCGTATTCCATAGTCCAGGGGTTGGCGACTAGCACCAAAGGCGTAAATCCCGATAAAAGGGAAGGCATTGCCTTTATAAAGTAACAAACACCACAGAGTACGCAAGCTGAAGTAAACACTAAGTAAACTGAGTAAAAAAGTAAGTGCTGGAATGTAAATGGGACAGAATACAAACTCAACTGAAAGTAAAGTACAACTGAAATGAAAGTACAATAACAGTAAAGTAAAGCAACAACACCGAGCCGTACACTAGAAATCCCACCTGAAGGGTGGGTAAAGATAGTCTCCTCAGCTCCTTGGGTCTAGCTGTCCACTCCGTGTACGTCCCGCCTGATAGTCCACCTCCAGGTACCGTCCCGCTCCACAAGCCTCAACCACGATCAGCGTTGTCCGTCATCTGCAACCAACACAATGTAGTGCAGGCATAGCCCATGCAGGGGTGAGTATACGATACACAGTAGGGACCCCGAGACTCCCGAAGGTCTCCCAGAATCCACGAAACTTAATCCACAAAGGAAAGATACAATCATGAAGTATCAACCAACATTAATTAGGTATATGCCCTTACATATACCAAAGTCATCAATTCAATTTCTGCTACAACTCACGAGCTCAAGTTCAACCTAGTCCACACAGGAAAGTACAACCCAATCCACACAGGAAAGCACAACCCAAATCCACACAGGAAAGCAAGTCAATCATATCGAAGTTAATGATTGAAAGTCAAGACTCATCGAAAACAGATATACAACTCAAGAAGAGGGGTAGAGATGATTAGATGTAGCCTCTGAATCATCTCCTCTGCCGAACCCACGTAGGATCCATGTATAGAATTCATTGCTATCGAACCCACGTAGGATCCAAGTACAGTCGTCATCGCTGCCGAACCCAAAGTGGATCCAAGTACAGTCAGCCTCACAGCCGAACGCACGTAGGATCCAAGTACAGTCGTCCTCGCTGCCGAACCCACGTAGGATCCAAGTACAGTCGCCATCGTCGTCGCAGTCACAACCAGCTCTAGGGTTCCCGCACACAGCACGCTCGATTCTGGGAGGGTCTGCTCCATGAGCCAAGGGGTCGTTACATCAACTGTCATGAATTCCAGAGTTGATGTATCACAAAGTTCCGTCTTGTCAATAGGAACTCAACGCGACAGACGACACGTCAATCGAACGCCCGGTTTAAGAGATATTGGCTTTTTCGTCCAAAGGCCCGGTTGGTTTTCTAGCTAAAACCAACCCGATCGTACTCCAACTACGTCCAAAATTCGATTGGATTAAGCCAAAAGAACAGTCTCACTAAGAGGAAACCAACAAAGTCGACGGTACGTCAATCAGACATCTGGAGCTTGAGTTATAGGCATTTCCGCTCTGAGGGCCCGGTTGGTTTCGTGTTCGAACCAACCTGACCATACACAAATTTCTCCAAAACCTTGAGTGTAATATACCAAAACGACTGTATCGATCCAAGGATCCCAACGAAACTAACGGTGCATCGATCGGAGGTCCGTAGCCCAAGATATGGGTGTTTGAAAGAATCTGTCCGAAATTATGGGGTTTGGGCCCGGTCCGACCAGGCCCATTACCCCCTGGGTCGGCCCGAACCGGGGCGACCCGACCCGGGTCCGGGTCCAGACCGTTTGGGCACGGCCCGGCCCGGCACGGGCGGCCCAGCTTGGAAGCTGGCCACGGGGTGCGAAGGGGGGGGGGCTTTGTTTTGAAACGACGACCCCCATCTGGTGGGGTCCACCCTAGGCGGCTGTCCGGGGGTTTCAACCCCCCAATATTTCAAGAAACAGTCAGCCATAATGGCCTGTCAGTGTGGCTTTTGTGGGACCCGCCGGTCCCACCTCCTGGTGTGCCGGCGGCCGGCTGAGCCCGGCTACCTCCTCTGAAACCGCCACGGCCCTTGTCCGACCAGCACGGTGTGATGGCGCTGCGCCCCTCCGTCGCAGCCTGCCCCAGCCGCGGCCCCTTGGTGCTCTGGAATGGCGCGATGGCACCGCTCCCCTTCGTCGTGGCCCGCTTCTGGATACAACCTACTTCGGCCTCACCGGCGCGACATTATGGCGCCGCGCTCCACCACCGCGGCCCACTCCGGCCACGGTCTTCATCGTTCACACGCGGTGCAACAGCACCGCGCCGTCTTCACCTCAAACTCTATTGTTAATAAACAATAGACGTGGAGGAGAATCAGCCATGTTTGAGCAGTCCGATTTCCTCCCGTTACGTTGGTAACAATTGGCAAAATTAAATGAGATACGTCAATGTTAAATCAAAGCCAATATTAATTCTCCAATAATGAATTTAACCCCTACCTCAACAACGATGATGAAAGTCGGCGTCGCAGTTGACGGAGTCACGTGGTGAGGTTTCGATGATGGCATAGGCGTGCGTCCAAGGATGGAATGATGTCACACACTAGCTGCAGATAGATGAAGGAATGACACATCGTCTCTCCTTGCGGTGACGAAGTTCTTCATCGAAGGATGTTTTTCTTCACGGGAGGATGAAGCTCTTCAAAAAGAATAACTCAAGAGATCTCTCCCCTTTTCTTCACACAACAAAAAGCAAACCAAAACAAAATAAGGATTTTCCTTATTTTATTTACTCATGCCAACATTAAAAAACTTCAAAAATTCAAAACACCTAATTCAATTAATTAAAAGGGTTCAATTAAATGAATAAAAGTGTGTTGGCACTCAATTAGTGAGAGAAGAGGAGAAGTCAACTTTAAGAAGGGTTAAAAGAGTTAAAGGAATTTGAAGGGGTGGGGATCGTGTGGGACCCACCTCACAAATATCCTAACAAGAGGAGTTAGGATATACTGGGTCCCACCCCAACTCCCATACATAGGATAAAACCTCTTAGAATAGAGAAATAAAATTGTAACACAATTTTATTTCACTTTACAGATAAACACTTTTTTTAACAACTCCTCCTGAGCAAACAGAAATCCAGTAAAGGTCTTCTTAAGCAATTACCAGTGTTGCGGTTTCATCGGTGCCCTCAGATTTTGATTTTGAGAACCGGTTCAAAAGTTAGAAAAACCCGCTCGTTCATTCACTGAACGTACCCGAGCTAAACTTCAGAAATTGATTCCGGGCACACCGTGCCTCAGAATCAGGCACTGTTAGAAATTGTGTACTCATAAAATCCCAAATAATGTAATAAAAACTTTTAATTGAAATTTAAGGGTCTTTACATTACTCCCCCCTCAGGTATTTACGTCCATGTAAAGATACATCACAAACTAGGGAAACAAATGAGGGTACTGTGCATGTATCTGAGCCTCCCACTCCCAAGTGCTCTCCTGTAGGTTCCCATGCTTCCAACTGATACAAAATAGAGGAATCGACCGTCCACATAGGACCCACTCTTGTCAATCCTCGATCTCTACCGGGACCTTCACAAAAGTCGCCCCGTCATCGATGTCCATCTCCCCATGAACAATGATATGTGTCGGGTCGTGCACGTATCTCCTTAGCTGAGATACGTGGAAGACGTCGTGCACCCGGTGCAACTGAGGTGGAAGAGCCAGGCGATAAGCCACCTCGCCTATCCTGCTGAGAACCTGGAATGGACTGATGAAGCGCGAAGATAACATGCCTCCCCGACTAAATATCCATAATCCGCACCGAGGTGAGACCCGTAAGAAAATGTGGTTTCCATCCTTGAACTCTAGTGGTCTTTGCCTCTTATCAGTATAGGACTTCTGTTGGCTCTGAGCAGTCCTCATCCACTCCTGGATGATCTGAACCTTCTCCGTTGTGGCCTGGACCATCTCTGGCCCTACTAGTGATGACTCCCCAGGGTCTGTCCAGCACAGAGGTGATCTGCAAGGTCGGCCGTACAATGCCTTGTATGGTTCCATCCCAATGGTGGAGTGGTAGCTATTGTTATACGCAAACTCCAATAAGGGTAGGTGATCCTCCCAGCTGCCACCAAAGACGAGGAAACATGCACGGAGCATGTCCTCAAGAGTCTGGATGGTCCTCTCCGTATGAACATCCGTCTGAGGGTGAAAGGAAGTGCTCATGCGTAGCTGCATCCCAAATTCCTCCTACAACCCCTTCCAAATCTGGGAAGTAAAGCGAGCATCTCTATCGGAGACGATATATGATGGTACACCATGAAGTCGTGCGATCTCCTGAACGTAGAGGAATCCCAAGAACTCCATTGAACCCTACTCTCTGATAGGTAGAAAGTGGGCCGACTTGGTGAGTTGTTCTAGAATCACCCAAATGGAGTCATGTCCTTTGGAAGTACGTGGAAGCCTAGTCACAAAATCCATAGATATCCCATCCCACTTCCACTCCGGGACCTCTAGGGGCTGTACCAAGCCTACTGGTACCTGGTGCTCCGCTTTCACCTACTGGCCGGTGAGGTATCATGAAACGAACTCTGCCACAACCTTCTTCATACCCGGCCACCATTGCTATCGTCTGAGATCCTGGTACATCTTCGCCACTTTTGGATGTACCGCTAATGGGGAAGTGTGAAACTCTCTCAGCACCTCCTCCTGTAATGCAACTGGTACAATGGTATGTCCTCTGAAAAGGACGACGTGCTCTCCTCCTACAGAGAATCCATCAGGTGCCTATCCTGTGGATATCTGTGCACGTCGCATCTCATAGTCAACGTCCCCACATTGTGCCTCTATGACCCGCTGAAGAATTGGTGGAGTGACTGTGAGCGACTATAGAAATGTTTCCCTATCTCTCTCCACGAAGGATATTTGCAACGCGACTAGCTGATCCATCGCCTCTCCAAGTAGCTGGATGCCCGTCCTCCTGCTGAGAGAATCAACTACTACGTTCCCCTTTCCAGGAGTATAGAATATCTCAAATTCATAGTCTTGGAGGAACTCGAGCCATCACCGCTGTCTCAGGTTCATTTCCTTCTGCAAGAAGATGTACCTGAGACTCTGGTGGTCAGAATAGACAGTAAAGAACTCACCCATCAGATAGTGCCGCCACATCTTCAGGGCGAAGACCACTGCTGCTAAATCCAGATCATGGGTAGCATAGTTCTACTCATGCTGCCTCAACTTTCATGATCCATAGGTGATCACTACCCGCTCCTACATCAGGACACACCCGAGTCCGGTACCTGATGCATCATAGTAAACTACGTACCCTACGCCCTCTTCCGGTAGCCTCAAGATGGGTGCACTGGTCAATCCCTATCTCAGCTCCTGGAAGATCTGCTGATATCTATTTGACCACACGAAGGTTTCCACCTTCTTTGTCAAAGCTGAGAGTGGTGCTACAACTCTGGAGAAGTCTGGCAAAAATCTCCGATAGTACCTTGCCAGACCTAGGAAACTCCGCACCTCCGTCACGCTCTAGGGTGGTTCCCAAGCTAGCACAGCCTCGATCTTCGTAGGATCCAACACAACTCCCACCTCAGAGATAACGTGACCCAAGAAGTGGACCTCTCGAATCTAGAACTGTCACTTCGAGAGTTTACCATAAAGCTGGTGCTCTCAGAGTGTATCCAGTACAACCCGCAAGTGGTAGGCATGCTCCTCCTTAGTAGTCGAGTAAATCAATATGTCGTCGATGAAGACTACAAAAAATATATCGAGGTAAGGCTGGAAGATCCTGTTCGTGAGACTTATGAACACTGCTGGAGCATTGGTTATGCCGAAAGGCATAACCAAGAACTCATAGTGGTCATACCAACACATGAAGGCCGTCTTCTGCACATCCTCATCTCGAAATCTGAGCTGATGATAGCCTGAACTGAAGTCTATCTTTGAGAACCATCATGCTCCCTTGAGCTGATGGAAGAGGTCGTCAATCCTCGGTAGTGGATAATTGTTCTTCACGGTCACATGGTTCAGGTGACGGTAATCGACACACAGTCACAAGCACCCGTCCTCCTTCTTGGCGGAAAATATCGGGGAAGCCCAGGGTGAAACTTTGGGTCGGATGAATCCCTTGACCTATAAGTCCTCCAGTTGTACCCATATCTCTCGAAGCTCAGAGGGAGCCATACAATATGCTGGAGTAGATATCGGGGTTGTCCCGGGGTATATGTCAATATAGAATTCTACCTCTATGCGAGGAGGTAGTCCTAGAACTTCGTCACGAAAATCGTCCGCATACTGATCCACCACAACAGGAAAACTCAGAATCCGCACGTCAACTACTCCTAGGATGAGGCTAGCCAACTGATGTGTGATCGGCTATCCTCTCCTCTGCGTGAGTCCATCCTACACTATAAAGGCTCCCTTCTCGTCGGTGTAAGTGAACCTGCTCCCATCGGTGCAGACACATCACACCTTACGCCTAATACAGTCGATATGAGCATGGACCGTAGATATGTAATCCATGCCCAAGATGA
The DNA here is from genome assembly GCA_963277665.1 of Viscum album. Lineage (NCBI taxonomy): Eukaryota > Viridiplantae > Streptophyta > Magnoliopsida > Santalales > Viscaceae > Viscum > Viscum album. The sequence continues at coordinate 828,082,957 of OY728159.1, read as the reverse complement.
CGTCGTAAGGCCTCGACGCCGCTATAAGAAGATCCCAGCCAATGATCTCGCCTCCTAGAGTAAGATCACACTGCCATCACTAGTGCGTAATCGTCGAGTCTGCTCCCGTACGAGTCTCTAGCCGTAAGGATTGAGCCAACGAATCCGTCGGAATCTCCGAGCTCCAAACAAGGGCAGCAGAAATAAAATAATGACTCAGTCCTGTGTCTATAAGAACTGGAACATGGGTGGAGTAGACACATATAGTACCTCGAATCATCTTTGGTTCGCTGTGGTCGTAAGCCTCCACTGCCTGGAGCTGGGCCTGTCTCTATCCGCCAGCTCCCTATCGTCGGGGTGGACCTCCTGCTGGTGGTGGTGGTTGAGTCTCGACGCGTCTCCCACCACCCGCTGCTCAGCCCGCTCCTCTGCCTCGTCCGCCTACTCTCTATGGACCGCCATGGTCGAACCACTCCCTCTGTCTGGGTGGTCCCTCAACTGTCGGCTTCTCCTCTGCACGGCGGGTCAGACAGTCCCGAGCCATGTGGCCTTGTCCACCGCATGCATAGCACTATCTGCCTCTCGTATGACTGGATCTACTACATGTACCCCACACATCTGAACCAGTGTCATGAGGTTGTCCACCTGATGGTCTGGTCCTCTTATACCCCTGTGACATCCGTCGACTGCCAGCTGCAGAAGAGTCCTCTACGTGCCGCCCTGCGATAGGTCTTGCTGCTGGTGTAGGCTCAGCAAGAAAGCTCTCTACAAGAAGGGCTCGCTCTAGTACTCCTACCTATGTCGGAATGCTGAGGGAGATCATCAAAGTCCTGATCTCATGCCTCAGTCCCTGATCAAAGGTCCGGGCCTAGAAAAATGGGTCCCGTACCATGTCTGTGGAGTAGCGCGAGAAATCGGTAAACCTCGCTGAGTACTGGGATACCGTCATGCTGCCCTACCGTAGCTATAGTAGCTCCTGAATGCACATCGCACGGAGGGTGGCTGGGATGAACTCTGAGAGGAAGAGGCTCTTGAAGTCCTTCCAAAGAAGTAATGCCTCATAGTGCACCTGGAGCATCAGGCTCTACCATCAACCTTCTTCCACGTGCAGGAGACTCGCCGCAAGGATCAACATAAGATCTGCTGGTGTCCCTACCAACCTGAAGACTCGAACTACAGCCTCCAGCCAATACTCGGCTGCCTGAGGGTCCATCTCTCCACGGAAACTGGGAAGTCTCTGACACTAAAACTCGTGGAGTGAACTCAGGTGACTTTCACTCTCAGATGCTGGGGATGGTGGCATCGGTGGCTCGGTGGGTAGAGGTACCGTCGGTGCCTCCGCTGTAATGGGGCCCTGCACCGAGGCCTCATCACTCGGTGGGCTGTCGTCTCGCACAAAGCTCAGAACCCTAGCTGGCTTCCCTCATGGTGATATCCTGAAAAGAAACAGGTGCGCTACGGTCAATACACTATACCGGGTGAGCTGACATAGGTAATCACAAAGAAAACATTGAAACACACATGCAATCAATGTTTTTGTGCACTGAGTTAGAAATCAGAATTCAGGGTCCTGGTGTATGGATACGTCGGCTGCCGCACCCACACTGGACTCCCTGGACTGACAACCACACTCAAATACCCTTAACACTATTGCATCACATACAATAAAGATCAGAGTCCTGAGTTCTGCGGTAGAACCGAACTCCTCTGATACCAATTTTTCACGACCCATCCTCGGGGCCCATGTCGTGACTACCCCAGGCCCGCCTTCCATAAGCCAGAGGCTGGCAACTAGCACCAAAGGCATAAATCCTGATAAAAGAAATGGAATTTCCTTTATAAAGTAACAAACACCATAGAGTACGCAAGCTAAAGTAAACACTAAGTAAAATGAGTAAAAAAGTATGTGCTGGAAAGTAAATGGGCTAGAATACAAACCCAACTGAAAGTAAAGTTCAATTGAAAAGAAAGTACAACAGCAGTAAAGTAAAGCAGCAACACCGAGCAGTCCACTAGAAATCCCACCTGAAGGGTGGGTACAGATAGTCTCCTCAGCTCATCGGGTCCAGCCATCCACTCCGTGTACGGATAGTCCACCTCCGGGTACCGTCCCGCTCCACAAGCCTCAACTACGATCAGCGTTGTCCGTCGTCTGCAACCAACACAACGTAGCGCGGGGATAACCCGTGCAAGGGGTGAGTATACGATACTCAGTAGGGACCCCAAGACTCCTGAAAGTCTCCCAGAATCATCGATGGTTAATCCAAAAAAGGAAAGATACAATCATGAAGTATCAACCAACACTACTTAGGTATATGCCCATACATATACCTAAGTCATCAATTCCAGTCCTTCTCCAACTCACGAGCTCAAGTTCAACCCAGTCCACACAGGAAAGTACAACCCAATCCACACAGGAAAGCACAACCCAAATCCACACAGGAAAGCAAGTTAATCATATCAAAGTTAATGATTAAAAGTCAATACTCAGCTCACAAAGGTATACTACTCACGAAGAGGGGTGGAGATGATTAGATGTAGCCTATTAATCATCTCCTCTGCCGAACCCACGTAGGATCCAAGTACAGAATTCGTCGCTGCTGAACCCACGTAGGATCCAAGTATAGTCGTCCTTGCTGCCGAACCCACGGAGGATCCAAGTACAGTCGTACTCACTTCCGAACCCACATAGGATCCAAGTACAATCGTCCTCGCTACCGAACCCACGTAGGATCCAAGTAAAGTCGCCATCATCGTCGCAGTCGCAGCCAGCTCTAGGGTTCCCGCACACAGCACGCTCGATTCCGGGAGGGTCCGCTCCACGAGCCAAGGGTTCGATACATCAAATGTCATGAAGTCCAGAGTTGATGTATCACAAAGATATATCTCGTCAATAGGAACTCAACGCGACAGACGATGCGTCAATCGGGCGCCCGATCTGAGAGTTATTGGCTTTTTCATCCCAGGGGCCTGGTTGGTTTTTAAGTTAAAACCAACCTGACCATACTCCCGCTACATCCAAAAATCACGTGGAGTAATCCAAAAGAACCGTCTGACTAAGAGGAAACCAACAAAGTTGACGGTATGTCAATCGGACGTCCGGAGCTCGAGTTATAAGCGTTTCCGCTCCGAGGGCCTGGTTGGTTTCGTGTTCTAACCAACCTGGCCATACCCAAAGTTCTCCGAAACCATGAGTGCAATATACCTAAATGACCACCTCGATCCAAGGATCCTAACGCAACTGATGGTGCATCAATCAGAGCTCCATAGCCCAATATATGGGCGTTTGAACGAATCTGTCCAAAATTAGGGGGTTTGGGCCCGGTCCGACCTGGCCCAATACCCCATGGGTCAGCCCAAACTTGGTTGACCCACCCCGGGTATGGGTCCGGCCCGTTTAGGCATGGCCCGACCCGACCGACACGACCCGACCCAGCGCTGGCGGACTGACCCAGCGCGGGTGGCCCGACCCGGCGCGGGTGGCCCGACCCGACGTGGGTGGCCCGGCTCGGCGCGGGCGATTCATCCTGGCACGGGCGGTTCGGCTCGGCACGGGCGGCCCGGCCTACGGCCCGACTCGGAATCCAGCCGCAGGGTGTGAAAGCGGTGGGGCCCTTTGCTTGGAAATGGTGGCCGCCATCTGGTGGGGTATTCCCTAGGCAGTTGGCCGAGGGTTTCAACCCCCCGGTATTTCTGGAAATGGCTGGCCATAATGGCCGGCCGGTATGGCTTCCGCGTGACCCGCCGGTCCCGCCTCCTAGTGTGCCGGCGGCCGGCCGAGCCCGGCAGCCTCCTCTGAAATCGCCGCGGCCCCTGCCCGACTGGCACAGCGCGACGACGCCGCGCCGCTCTGCCGCGACCCAGTCTTGGCCGCGGCCTCCTTCGGCGTCACCGGCGCGGGGCGATGGTGCCGCGCTCCACCGCCGCGGCCCGCTCCGGTCGCGGTCTTCATCATTCCCGCGCGGTGCTACGACACCGCACCATCTTCTCCTGAAACTCCATTATTAATAAACAAGAGACAAGGAGGAGAATTGGATGTGTTTGAGTGGTCTGATTTCCTCTCGTTACGTTGGTAACAATTGGAAAAATTAAATGAGATACGTCAACGTTAAATCAAATCCAATCTTAATTCACCAATAATGAATTTAACCCCTACCTCAACAACGATGATGAAATTCGGCGTCGCGGTTAATGACGTCATGTGGTGAGGTTTCGATGACGGCATAAGCGTGCGTCCAATGATGGAACTACGTCGCACAGTAGCTGTAGAGAGATGAAGGAATGACACGTTGTCTCTCCTTGCGGTGACAGCGTTCTTCCTCAAAGGATGTTGTTCATCACGGGAGGATGAAGCTCTTCAAAAAGAATAACTCAAGATCTCTCTCCCCTTTTCTTCACACAACAAAAAGCGAACCAAAACAAAATAAGGCTTTTACTTATTTTATTTACTCATGCCAACATTTCAAAACTTCAAAAATTAAAAACACATAATTCAATTAATTTAAGGGGTTCAATTAATTGAATAAATGTGTGTTGGAACTCGATTAATGAGAGAATAGGAGAAGTCAACTTAAATAGGGGTTAGAGGAGTTAAAAGAATTTGAAGGGGTGGGGCTCGTGTGGGCCCCACCTCACAAATATCCTAACAAGAGGAGTTAAGATCTAGTGAGTCCCACACCAACTCCCATACATAGGATAAAACCACTTAGAATAGAGAAACAAAATTGTAACACAATTTTATTTCACCTTACACTTAAACACTTTTGTTAACAACTCCTCCGGAGCAAACACAACTCCAGTAAAGGTCTTTTTAAGAAATTACCGGTGTTGCGGTTTCATCGGTGCCCTCAGATTTTGATTCTGAGCATCGGTTCAAAAGTTAGAATAACCCGCTCATTTATTAACTGAACGTACCCAATCTAAACTTCGGAAATTGATTTCGGGCACACTGGGCCTCAGAATCAGGTACCGTCAGAAACTGTGTACTCATAAAATCCCAAAGAATTTAACAAAAAAATTTCCATGAAATTTACAGGTCTTTAAAATTTAATCATAGAATAACCCATGAAAAAATGGTCTTCATATATATTTCAATGTCACATAATCATAATCTATCTAGAAAAAAGTGGGTTGTATCATAAAACAATTTATTTTTTAGCATAGCTTGACTAACCCATGGGGAAAAATTGGGTTTCATTAAATCATCCTTAAAACATCATCATAATTATCCATAAAGATAAATCAAGTGGATGGTATTATAAAATTATAAATCTAGTGAATCATAAAAAACATTAATTAATGTTCTCATATATTAAAAATACATTTAAAATAGCACTTGGGCATTTCAATGAAAACATGAGAAAAATATCCTTTTTTTATAACATTTTAATTAACAATATTTTTTTTAAGGAAATGAGTTTATATAAAAATGGATATGGAGTATTTTATATGAAACTTAAAAGAAAATAATTATTATTTTGGAGTAAAAATATGTTCATGTCATATGTGTTAAAAGTGAACATTCTTTTCACAATTTTATAAAAAGTGAAAAGTGAGTCATTCATAAATCATTTGAAATGATTATTTTAAATAATATGTAAAAAATGTAAAATTTTTTAGAAATATATTTCTAAAAAATCTTGGTATATATGAAAACTTTCATAAAAAATTTTATGAACAAGAACATTGAAAAAAAGATTCATTGATCTAAGAGGGGTAATAATGTCTGTTTTTGTTAAAAATATTTTAATTTTTTTTTAAATGAAAAAGAGAGGTAAATGGTAATATAAATTTAAAATTCTAGGAATAATTATGAGAGAAAGAAATATATGGGGTTTAAAATTTTAGGATCATATTATTTCCCTCAATGTAATTTTTTCATAGAAAATTATGAGAAGAAATGAGATTATAACATAAATCCTTACAACTTTTGAAAATTTGGAATCATAAACTCATTGAAATAAATAAATTTAAATAATGGTTAAAATAATTTTTTTATTAATATATTTATGATATAATATTTCAATGGGCCGGTATATGCACCATAGAAATGAAAATAGGTCCGCAATATGAAATATGTCTTAATGAAAAATTTTTGAGACGGAATAACCTTACCTAAAGTCTAGTATTTCTACATATATATTCAAAACTATTTTATAATTAATATTGATTTATTATACATATATTATAGAACCATATTAATATAAATCATACTATATATCATTCCCTTATAATTTCAAACATTACATTTATTAAAATTCATCGATAAAACCATTATTCAGGTGAAAGGTTGTCCATTTTCCATGAATGCTTCGATTGGATGGTTGCATAAAATTAATATTGGTAAAGTTTTAATAAAATATATAATAATAATTATTTCATATGTATCACATTTAATCATTATACATACCATTATAACCTTTAAAATAAAGTGGTGATGAAAAATTACTTACATCACTTTGTGGAGATGGCAGTTCATATGTACGCATGAATGTTGTTTTCAATTTTTTAAGGATGTAAAAAAATTAATGAAAGTAATAATTCACCAATAAAAAATAATAAATTTATCTTTGGAATCCCAATTTCCAAATTTTCTAATGGATAATTTTTCATATTTTTTTTAAGACCGTCAATTTTTCATGTAAATATTGAATACCGTATAAATATATTTTGTCTATTATGACATCATAATGAAACAAAAGTGATGTAATAAATAAAATAAAAGGTATAAAAGGACAAATATATGTTTTACGTAATGGACAAGGGGTTTGGTATCCTTTACTTGGTGAAAAAAATATGAGGGTAGAGTGTTCTGGGTGGTTTGGAAGGCCATCCCAGCTCTTGGGTGAAGCTCGACCCCTAACGGTATCCTTAGCCTACCGATAGCAGGCCTACCGGTAGCTCAGACTACCAGTAGCTCGGTCTACCGGTAGCCACAACCTTAGCCTACCTGTAGCCATGGCCTACCGGTAGCCACAACCTACTGGTGGCTCGGCCGACCGGTAGCTCGGTCTACCGGTAGCCGCATCCTACCGGTGGCTCGGCCGACTGGTAGCTTAGTCTACCTGTAGCCGTAGCCTACCAGTAGCATTAGCTTACTGGTAGATCAGCCTACCAGTATCTCAGCCTACCGGTAGCTCAACTACCGGTAGATGGCGTCTACCGGTAGCTCTCAACTACCGGTAGCATTAGCTTACTGGTAGATCAGCCTACCAGTAGCTCGGCCTACCGGTAGCTCAGCTACTGGTAGATGGCGTCTACCAGTAGCTCTCAGCTACCAGTAGCTCTAGCCTACATTTCACGGGTTTTTCCGTGACGCCCCCCCTTTTTGGTGTAAAATGGTTTTTAAACCGTGTTTTGACCCCTGTAAACATGTTTTAAAGGCCATAAATAATTAAATACCACAAATAATTAAATGTTTAGTAGGTAACCCTCCTTAATTGAAAAATAATGGGTTCTGGTCACACCCTAACCACATTTTCATAAACGCCAGTGGGACATGTGCGTCAGTTTTAACCTCTCCGAAAGGCGGGGACCTTTAATGACGTGCAGGGTGTTCCAACCACGAGGTTGACCCACGACACCGCGTCTTCCATGATTTCAATATTTTCTCGATATCTTAACCATCCCGGGAGACACTGTATCTCAGCCCCTATCAACCTTTATAACCAAAAGGCTTCTCTCGACGTTCCTTTATCTCGATCACCCTGCCAACGGAGTACCCCTCTTCCGACTAGTTGTGACCCGGCGAAGTCCTGATCGTGTTCCATGGAGCTCCTGCTGCTCACCCTAGGACCTTAACGTTGATCTTTGATCAATCAGGTAGGGTTTCAACTTCGTCTCTCCTCTTTGGGTATCATGAGGGGTGGGTATGCATTTGTTTCTATAGAATTGGATGAACCAAACTTAAATGAAGACAATAAATGGATTATAAAGAATTAAGGGGAGGGGTGTGATCGATGATGATCTGATTAATGATTTCTGAATTGTGCGGGCTTGCGCTTACTAAAAATCAAGGCCTTTGGTGGTCTTTGTCTGTGCACTAACGAACCCTTACCTCTGGTAATGTTTAAATGGCTTGTATTTCGATTGTGAACCTATGCTGTGTAAATGAATTTGGTTAATTACGTATATTCGGCCAAATAAATTGGAAGCACCAAGATGAACCCTTTTCTGTGATAACCCTGGTTTAAAGCAGTGGAATTGAAATCATGGAGTGTGTTAAATCTTTTAAATCTGAAAATACCTGTATCGATCCCTTTTGTGTTGGTAGTGGTGGTTTGGTTGTTTTCTCTCACAAGACGGATATGGTGGCCTCATGGTTTTCCTGGATAGGGGATTAGTTTGTTGGAATGATATGGGTGGGGATGGGATCCCCTGTTGTTATGACTTGGTTGGTTGTGAAATTGAGGCTGTGTGGTTACTTTTCCTACATCATAAATTGGGGTGGGATCCTCTGTTGTTGAGAAAACATCGACAAATGGAATTTGGGAAACACAGGGAAGTGTCTTGGGGTTTCCTTGGTTCCAGTACTTTGATGGACCCCTTATCCCTTTGGTTGTTGTGACTTTACAAGATAACCAGGTGTGAACATTTGAGTTGACATTTGACTATACTCTTCCATTGGCTTGTGCTTATTCTGGCTAGCTTCCCAATTAGGTGAAGAAACATATTTAAACACTATTACCGAACATGAAAATAGGAATGGGACAAATGGGTTTTGGTTGGTGTGAGTTGTGACTTGGACATGGTACTGTTTGTGTTCTTTAAGCTATCTGAAGAAAAACCTAAACTGGGTGAGTTCTTGCTACCTATATATATACTTGTAGTTTTTGTGTTTCTTATTTGAGACCCACCCACATTGAGAACTTAGTGCCGAACACCCCCATTTCATGGGGGAGGGTGTTTTCCCAACACTTCTATTAGTGGCTGGTTATTATCCCCTTTCTGCTCCCTTTCCCGAATAGCCCAAGACACTTCGGGCAGGCTGTGATGGCCTGAAGTCCATTAGTATCCCAATAATCTTCGGGTAGGTTAGCGTGGTGGTTGGCCAAGGTGTGTGCGGGCAGGTGGTTTCCCAAGAATCTTCGGGATGAGGACTAGGTGTCTTCGGGCATGACAGTGGTGGTTCTGTCCTAGGTGTTTGCATGCATGGTTACGTATGACAGTTTTGTCCTAGGTGTTTTCGGGTGGGATACGAGGTTGTGGCCCGGGGGTTTGCGGGCGGGATGTGTGGTTGTGTCCTAGGTGTGTGTGGGCAGGATGGGGAAGTGGGATTGATATAATAATGGCGGGATTGGTCCGATGCGTTGGATGTCTTCAATAATCTGTGGGAAAGTGGCGTGGGGTACCCAAACATTGATGTGGTTTTACTATATATATTACTTGACTTGTGTTATTTGGGGAGAGTTCCTTGGTGAGGTTTGGGTGGTTAGTTTCCTTGATAGGTTCTTGTTTATCTTTTTTCTCATAGGGTATAAGTATGCCTTCCCACTTGTGCACGAGAGCCTTTGGTTTTTTCCCTACTGAGTATACTTTTATTCTCACCCTATGTTTATAAAACTGCTTTCAAGTTTCTAGGAGGACTTCGGAGGCCGTATGGGACCTTACTAGTCTAGACGTCGGAGTTCCTGTTGGTGGCTATTGGTTTTTTTAGAATCCATTCATTTTATGTATGGATTTGTTCTTTGGAGTTTTGTACATTGTTTAATTTTATTTTAAAAACATGCATGTAGTTTGGTTTTTATACTTGGTGGTGTTCGGTGTTGGCTCTTTCTTTCTCCCAATCTTGGTTAACTAGAAAGGGTAATGCCTCCCATATTGCGAACTGTTATACCCTTGGTGCTAGTCGCCACATCAGGTCCTACTAGAGGCGGGACTCAGGGGTCATTATCTCTCCTTCAACCTAAAGAAGGGAGGGCTTGGAAATCTGCTGACCCTTTCCTCTTTTTGGTGAAGGCGGGTTGTGAAATTTTATCATTAAAATAATGAGATTTTATATTTATTTGATTGATTTTATTAATTAATTATGAGTACTCCAAAAGCATTAATAAGTTTTAAGGTTTTAAAATCATTTCTTTAAGAGTATGACTCACCTCCACATAATAAATGGAATTATTTTATCATGTTCAAACATTGGAATTATTAAATAACTAAAACTACTCTAGTTTGGTAGAAACATGGGGAAAACCCTAGAAAGGTTTGTGGTTTTGGTTATTTTATTATTTAGAGTCCAAAACCTATGTTTGTGAAATGATAAGAAAATTACCACACATTTCTAATATAAATAGACCCATGATCCCATTTATCTTTACTCAAACTAAATTTATAACTTCTTTACTCTGACATACTATCTCTATAGTCCTCCCAAGGTGACCCCAAGATCTCATGAGGCTCCTGTAAATCATTTGGAGTCATACACTCAAGTAAGTGATCCTCACCTTCTATTCTTTGTTAAAGTTTCTTTAATATCTTATGATTTAAATTTAAAATTACTATTGTTGGGGTATGTATTTACATATCCCTAATGATTTAAATTTTATTTAAAAATTATTATAGACCCCTTATTCTCTCATTCACATATTTTATGAATTTTTATGTGACATCGTTATGCTGCTGAAATTTTACCATGAGTCTTCATGCGAAAAACATTGTGTAGGGAATAACATACCCATTTTATATCAAGGGTATTCACCTTTCAATACTATAAAGAGGGTCTAACACCACTAAGATATATCCACAGTTTATAAAACCATGGGTATATCCTCATTAGGGTTTGTCTATACCAACAATTTTGAATGAACTGTTGGTATAAATTATCTATACCAACATTTTTACTCAAATTTTGGTATAGAGGGGTGAATAAATTTTCTTCACCACACTAAACTGCCTCACTCATCAGACAACACCCCCAAAGGTTAGTTTCCCTCCCCTAGGATTTTACTCCCCCAACACCCCTTATACTCTTTTGGTCGACGAACATCCCCACTTCTTCTCCTCCTACTCTTGTAGGTTCATATCCCCCTCCTCTTCCTCATCTGGCTGAGCAACACCTCCTAGGTCACACACCGCCCTTGGAAAAGCTTTCCCTCACTCGAAGTTCATCCCACCAAGGTTGAGAATCATTTTATACTAGGTTGAGGATCCCCTATAGACAAGAATCACCCTATGTCAAGCATCCCCTCTGGTTGAGTATCAAATTCTGATATTGGTTTTTTTCTGATTCAGGTATTTTTGACAGTGATTCAATAATCCTTCTTCTGATATAGTTAATTTATTCTAGTATAGTTCAGGTTTTGATGATTCAATTTGTATCATTTCACATTTTTTCATTTATATTTTATATCTGATTGATTTTGGTTTTCTCAAAATAAAAAAATAATTATCATTGTTGTGTTCTTAGATATAAATTAGTGGATGTTCACATAGAAGATACCATGAGAACATGATTTCTTTGAGATTTTGGTGACAAATATATGATGTGTTTCTAGATTCATAAATAATATCATATTATTTGTGAAATCATTAGGTTCTCATAAAAATGTTAATAATATTATATTTGTAGAATTATTCAAACCATTGATGCTTTGTGGATGCAGTTTTCATGTAAATGTATTCTTATAATTTGAAAATGAAAATATTATCTAATGAAAACTTTTTAAATATTCACATGATGTATTTGAAAGGAAATTGGTTTATGGATAAATGTGATGTTCTTTCTGTATTCAAATATAGTTGAATGGGTAACCATATTTTAATGAATTATAAAGTGCTATCTAGATGAAAAGTACCCTATAAATATGGAATTAACTCATGGTAAAGGTATTGAAATTTTTTAGAGATGTGATTAACAAGAATATATTTTCATTTTTTCTCCATGTTGTTGTTTTTTTCAATGAAATAACAACACTATATGAAGGATTTGTTTTCAAAAATTATTTTCCATCACAAATAATTATATATATGTGAAGACCATGTTGTATGAAATTTCTATTTGAGTGTGGTTTTATATCATTATTCATTAAGAATAATTAACTCCATTTAATTTATTTGTTAAAAAATAGTTCATGAAGAATAAAATTATTGAACCAACAATATAAGATATGATACATATTCTATGAATATATCCTATAATTTATGTAATTATAATATCATCTACTATATAATAATTTTTAATAATTTATAGAAATTAAATAGTTTCTAATTGGGTAATATTTTACACATACTGAGATATAATTAAATTGTCACTTGTCAGGAATCATGAATAGGTGATCACATGCTACTCAGTTCATTATGGATGATAGAAAATTATAATATTCTATATTTTAGAGAAAATTTAATGGAGTAAATGATTGGGATTATATTATAGAACCTATAATTGGTGCATCCTACCAATCATAGTAGGGATTTATCTTGTTTTGAGGCTAAATCATGTAATAATATTGTGTCTCTATTCTATTAATTTTTACTACATACGAGTATGGTTAAATTTTAATATTTTTATATTAGATCATAATATATCTATAGTGGTCAATATAAATATAAATAAAAGGTTATAAAAATATAAACTTATTCAACCCCCCACCTTTTCAATGGTGAAACTCCTCTATAGGATCCTAAAATTAGACCATGTCACCCCACTACCTTACTATACATGGTTAGAGTTTAGTAGATGGATTTTGATGCATCTAAATAAAATATTTTTTTTTGATTTTATGAGGTAACATATATCAATTCGTTACAATACAATTGGTTCACATATTAGTTATATATGTCATTATAGGAGGAACTCATGACCCAACAACGAATCATTAAAAAATAACTCCATTAGATTAACGATTATGAATATTAAAAGTTTTATGTTTTAAAGGATCTAAAAAGAATTGTATGTTAGATTATAGATAGATATAACATGATAACATTATCAAGGTATAGTTAAACTATAATGACACATACCACTCTATCACAGACCTGGAACCTTCCTTGGCCCATTATGATTTACCTTGTTGATCATCCCTTTACAAGATAGAGGTAAGAAATTTATCTTAAATTTTGAAAGGGTTGAAATAAGTGATAATAAATAAGGCACTAGCAATAAAAATGTGAATTATATTTAATTATTATGTTTTTATGTTATAATAGTTTTATTTTTTATAGTATATACGCCTTTTTTAATTATGGTTTACATTCTTGATTGGAAGATAACTTTTTTCCTTATTATAGAATGGATAGAAGCTAGAATTATCGTACTGATTGGATTTCAATCTAGTTTCAAAATAATTTGGATAGTTTTTATATTTTAAATTTAACAATGCATTAGATGGAGGTTTTATATTATTTCCATGCTATAAATATGTTGGAAGACCATGGTTATGCTAGTAAATAGTTACCTATCATATTAAAAAAATTGGATTTCAATAAAACAATTTTGTCTCATATCACTATGGAGGGACGAGTGAATATAAAACTATTACTGAACAAAATGAAATAAGTGACATAGAGAATTTGATATTTTAGTGGTTTAAATTTTTGGATCATCCTAATAAAGATAGTATTCCAGTGAACAAAGTAAATGATATCAGTACACATGTGGAAAACATTGAAGATGATGTTGTTGAGAGAGTGAAACATTTATGAGATGATACCAGAACTCTAGTATATCTGGAATGTAATAAAATGAAAAATTTGTAATTTAAATATGGTTATATCAAAGGAACAAATGTATGGAATTTATAATACCTCCATTGATTATATTATTACATTTTTTAAGGACTTGCTTCGTGTTGGTGTAAATATTATCTCAAATCATTACTAGGAATGGAAGTTAATTATGCATATTGGATTTGCTTCTAATAAAGTCCATAAACATCTAAAATATTGATTTTTATTTTGGGAGGAAACAAATGATTGTAATGACTGTAAATAATGGGATATATCTCGATGGAAGAAAAATGCATATGGAACACCATACCATGTTGAAAAGAAAGTCATGTGGCACTTTCCATTGATTCCCAGATTTAAAAATCTATTCATGTATATAGAAACCTCAGACAATATGTGATGTCATGATGCTGAGAAAATTAAAGTTAATGATGAGATGGTTCATCCTGAAGATGGATTAGTATGTTAGAAAATTCTTGCACAACATCTTGATTTTTCTGCTGATGTGCGTAATGTCATATTGGGTCTATCCTGTGATGGTTTTCATCTATTCAGTCAAAAGATTATTGCTTACAGTACATGGCCAGTTTTTATTCATGTTTATAATATTCCTCTGTGGATTTGTTTGAAAGAACCATTCACTTTATTGAGTATATTTATATTTGGACCTTCTAATCTCTGTAATGATATAGATTTCCACTTTCTTCCTTTAATAATATAGTTGAAACAATTTGGGATTTGGGTGTGTAGACATTATATTATTCTTAAAATAACATGTTTTAGATGCATGGTTCCCTTATATAGACCGAAAATGATTTCCATGCTTAGGAAATGATGTCTATATGGAGCACGAATGGAAAAATATAATGTCCCATATGTATGAAGAATACATGACTGAGAATGCTTAAATATATTTGTACTTTCAGTTTCATGGGGAATCGATGATTCTTACCAACGAATCATCAATATAGGATGAATAATAAGGGGTTTGATAATACTATTGACATTGAACAATCATATAAACATATTCCAGGAAGTGGTGTTCTTAATTAATTAAAATATTTAAAATTTTCCTTAGGTAAAGGGAAGTGGAAATCTAAAAAGAAGAATAATATTGAAACCTAAGCCAGTTTCAAATAAAAAAAGAGAAGTATTTTTTTGAGTTTCCATACTGGTATACCAATTTTTAATTCCATTGTTTAGACATAATGCATATTGAGAAAAATATATGTGAAATGTTTCTTGAAATTCTTATGAATATCAATGAGAAGACCAAAGATGACTTTTGATCTCGTTGGGACTTGTTCAATTGTGGTATTTGACCAGAACCATATCTTGTGTGTATCAGTGAAAAAAATGGAAAGTTCCTTGTGATTTTTATGTGATGACACCATCAGATAAAGATCAATTTCTATAAGTATTAGAGAATATCAAGGTTCATGATGGATATTCTAGAAACATATATAAATGATTCAATAGAAGATATGTGAAATTAAAATCCTTAAAAACTCAGGATTATCACATCCTTCTTTATGAATTGATTCCAATATCAATTCATCATTTGATCTCCAATAATGTAAGGGTGACAGTGATTATGTTATTCCATTTTTTAGAAACCTTTGTGATAAAAGGTTATCCAATTCATTCTTGATAAAAATGAAGTAGGAGGTGCCATTAATTTTATGTGGGATGGAAATTTTTTTCCTCCATCATTTTTCACATGCATGTTGCATTTAACAGTTTATCTTCCAATTAAAACACTTATTGGGGGACTAGTTTCTTTTTGGTGGATGTATCATATTCAAAGAAATATGTTAACAATGAAATCATATGTCTGAAATAAGAATTATCCTGAAGGTTCTATTGTGATGGGTTATCTAGCTCAAGAATGTATGGATTTTTGTTCAATGTATTTGTCTGATGTGACTAAAAGACATAACCAACCAATGAGAAACAAAGATTAGTAGTATGGGGAAATTGATAACTTATTTCCATCTTTTCTCAAAAAAGGAGGAATTTTTTGGTCTTATACATTGGATAAATTGAGCCTTGAAGAGTGGGAGATGGCATATCACATAGTCTTGTTTAACCGTGGCTTGTTCAATGAATATATCAAGTATGTAATTTGGATATTTATATGTTATCTCATAATAAGAAATTTCATATATAAATTACACATTTATTATCATTTTATACAGGGAAAAAATATTATTAGTAGGGTTCATCGATATTTTCCTTTGAGAAGGAGAGTGGCTTTTTCTAGCATCAAGTTTTCTACTTGGATGAAATCAAAGGAATTAACATTAATTTTATTAGATTAAAATATAGATATCCATTTATTTTTAATATTTATATATATTTAATGTGTTATGTTTACCTATTGAATCCATTTCTTAAGAATTAGTAGCTTTGTCTTTTGGTCCTAATTATTTGGTTTTTGAATGAAAATATTTAATAATCAATGGGTATAAATTTTTTACAACTTATCGAGTAGTGAAAATGGGAACAAATCATGATGAAATTATGTTAACTACTAAAACAAATTTTTATACCAATGTATCAGATAGTTGACCTAGATATGAAGATGTGTATTACTATAGACTTGTTGAGAAAATATTATTATTGGATTACTAATCTCAAGGTAGAGTCACTATGATGAAATGTAAATGGTTTGATTCAATGAGATGAAATGGTTCATTTTTTAATGATTGTGGATTAAAAGGTATTAACATGAGTCGATTCGTATGTACAGATTAACTATACATTTTTTTCATCAATCGATAAACAAGTGTTGTATGTGAAAGATCATATGAGACTTGATTATGGTATCATTAATGATGTAATCCCAAGATATTTTTTTCATAATTCTGGTGATTAAATTTCCACAATTGACACCCCCATTGGTGTTGCAAAAAATATAGCATTCGATGAATCAAATTTTCCCATTGTGAGAGTTGATGTTAAACGTAATGTAGTGGTCAAAAATATATAGAAGCAACCATATATGTTAACTATTCATTAAGTTTACATTGACATGAGTTTTCTTAGGATAATATTACTATAATTAATTTAATTTTTTTATGGAATGAAATATTTGTTTTTTGTTTATTCTCATATAATTTCATTAAATTAAATTTATTTAAATGTAGAAAACATGGTTTAAATCTTGTTTTTAAAAATTATATATCTTGGTAATGTAATTTTAATTTTTTTTAGTAATTTGCTTGTAATCATTTGTACAATTAGTAATTAAAATAAGACAAATTGGTTCCTCTCATTAATTTGAGAAAGATTTATGTTCTATGAATGATTTGTAAAAATTGTTTCTAAAAAATTTACATTTAATTCTTTGTAGATTATTCCAAATAATACAGAAGGTCAAAGTAAGTGACTATTTGATCCTGATCGACCAGGGCATGAGTGTGATTTGCCACCTTAGTTTCCATCAATGAGTATAATAATTGTAATTTTTTTCTTCTATATACATATAATTTCACGTTAATATTATTTATCATTTTTGGGGCATTCACTTCCACCAGATTTTACTCCTTATTCCGCTAGCATGGGTCTGAGTGATGATGATCCTAGTACTAGACATACCACCCATCATACCCGTTCCCACACTGAACCACCAACAGACACCCCTTCCACCACAACTTTCCATCCTCCTCTTGATTCTCGGGGTATGTTCTTATCTATGCCACCATCATTATCTCAGATACCCTTTTATTAACATGCCATAGATTTTCCATTTTCAAGGATGATCCCACTGATGCCTCCATCATCTCATTTTACCTCTTCTTCCCATACCATGAATTCAACGCCTCCATATATGTTTCTCCCTTTACTATATCCATATCCGATGATGTATCCCCATACTACTACCCATATTATGCCATGTGCACACTGCCTCTAATCCCTACCATCCGACCATCATCTAATGGGTCTATTATTTTTTTTCTCCACTCCAGTTAATGAAGGAAACCGAAAGAATGCACTGAAACAAACACTTTCTCCAGAGAATGTTGAGCTAGGAAATCCCACAGATCCATCACAGTCTATTGAGTAACATGTAGAAGGTTTTTATTATAATTTTTTCTAATTATATCAATTTATTTGTGTTGTGTTGTACCGTGACTTAATTATTCCCCCCCCCCCACATTTTCTTATTTAGTTGGATATTTTTCTAGGTGACATGGGCATACTTAGATGAAGGAATCATGGAATCACCAGACATAACTAATGGTGGATTGTAATCGAAAAAATATGATCGTAGGTCCAAATTCAAGGGAGTGTAGATATTTCATGGCCACTTTTTCCAAGTATCATGATATCATTCTGGTAGAACAAGTTCCATGGATACATATCAGTTAAGAGATCAAGGAAAACAAATTGGAGAAAATATGGGTAAGAAAATATTATAATGTCATATATATATATATATATATATTATTATATATAAATGAAATAACATGTTATTTGTAGTGTTGGTTTATCTTTCTCAATGTAGAAGCTTCTAATACTACAAGTTGGATAGATTTTGGGGATTTATGGTGGTCATACAAGCATGAGTTGTAAGTTGGTTGGAAGAGAAGGGTTGGTACTGGCTTAGAGGTTGTACCCACATTTCTTGACTGTCCAGAAATTAAATATAAAAAAATGATCGCACATTGGAAGACTGTTGAGTTTAAGGTAATGTCAATATTAAATTATTTTCATATAAAATTTAATTTTTATTACTTTCATTGGAATTTATTTAGGAAGCATCTGAGAAAAAACAAAAAAACAAAGATTCAATGACATATTTTAACACATTTGGGTGAACTAGAATTCCTGAGCATGAGAATCACTAGGTACTTTAAATGGGTATTGTGATGTTATACAAGATGTTCTAATGAAAATATTATTGAATAGTCACATGCCATATTTGTTCATTTATCATATATGGTTTTAATCTATATTTTCACATTTCTCATTTCCAGCAAGGTATATTGGGAATGAAATGTCCTGTACCTCATGCCAAATTCTTTTGATCCAGTAGAAATAAAAAGGACGGAAGTGCATTAAATGCACAAACAAAAGATAATATTGTAAGGTTTTGTATTTATATTTTAAATATTTATATGAAATTCATAATTTAATATGTTTATAATTTCAATATCCCACCATGGAGGCCCTCCATTGTAAGGAAGATGAAAACTTCAGGATACATGATAATTTATGTCAGGTATTAGGTGAGGTGCACCTTGGGAGAGTACGTTCTCAACCAGAGAAAAACATCACCCCTTCTAGGTATTATTCTTCATTAGGATCCTCTCAAGTCTCTTAGACATTTGATATAGAAATAACTCGAGCTAAAGTAGCTGAGGAAAAAAATATCTTTAGATGATCATGAAATAAGTAAGCTGATGATAGAGAATTTCATAAATGCTATGATAGTTTTGAGTCATTCTCTTTCATTAGAGGCTGCTGCTACTTTTGAATCATATATGGCATCGATGCACTCCTTAAATAATGAATCAGGTGATTCTAATGAGGTTTTTAGTGGTGATAAAGGTGGTGGTGATAAAGCTGTCGGTGGTGAGGATCCTGCTAATACTGTTGTTAGTGATGACACTACTGATTATGTTTCTTATGACGATGCTGACAGGCTTGGGGATGGGGATGGTGATGTTGGTGATGGGGAGGAATATTAATCCCCTCCATTTTTTACATACTATGGAGACTTATGGTTGTACTTTAAGAAATTTAATTGAGTTCGTTTATGGATGAGAACGGTTAATTTAACTTTGATGAGGAGGTTACCTAATAAAGGTTGATCATGGGACACTTGGGGGGATTATACTATAATTTTTATTTCTATATTATATATATATCCAATAAATTTATCACAGCCTTATTATGACCAATAAAGGTAATTTAAAGTCACCCCTCCGAGTTGGTGGGTATTCATGATATTTGTGTTTGGGATTACTGGAGGTGACACGGTGGGAGTGAGCCATCATGTAACTTTGAGTTAGGTAGTGGTATTTTTAATTTATTTTTCATTTTTACTTTTATGTAACACATCATTTTTATCACATTAATGGTTTCCCATCCCATTTATCTAATTATCATATAATATATTTTCATATATATTTATATTTAGTTCATGTAAATAATAAATGTTATGGATTTCTTTTAATATTGTTATGGTTATAATTGTTTCACTTATTTGAGTGATTGATTATCAAAAATATGGTTAGGTCATCCTAGGTTATTGTTTAAGATTGTCTAGTAGGATTTATTAGGAAAAATAATTTACTATAGGTGTATCATTTATTACTAGGAACTAGTGTCCCTCCCTTGGGGATATGGTATTCAATTACGGAATTATAGTAGACTGGATTGGGTAATTTTTCTAGGATAACATACATTGGTTTGTGAAGATTTGATATCAGATCTTGTTTTTGACTTATTTAATTTGGGAGAAAACGTTTATGGAAGATATGTTTTTATAAAATCAATTGGTATGTATGAAAAAGTGTCTTGCCAACATTTTTTGTAATGAAACTGGAGTTTACAAGATATTATTGGAAAGTGTGATTTCTTATTTTGAGTATTATTTATCCTTTAATTTTTGTATTATTTCACCTTTGAATGAATTTAAAATGTGGAAAAGTATGTAGCATAGTCTTGGGAGGGGGGGTGCAGGTTGGGAGGGAGGGGTTTAGGTTGGGGGGAGGTGGTTGGTGCTGTAGGTTAGGAGGGTGGTCCAGGTTGGGAGGGGGGATGTAGGTAGGGAGGGAGATTCATGTTGGGAGGGAGGGAGTTCTATAGGGGGAGGGGTGTTTAGGTCGGGAGGGAGGGGGATATAGGAAGGGAGGGGTAAAATTTTGGGAAGGAGTTTCATTTTGGGAGGGAGGGGGTGCTTGTAGGTGTGGTGGGAGGGGGTGGGGGCTGCAGGTTGGGAGTGGGGGTGTAGGATGGGATGGAGGGGGGAAACAGGTTGGGAGGGAGTGGTGGTGCAGGTTGGGTGGGGCGATGCACGTAGGGATTGGGGAAAAGGTTGGGAGGGGGATTCATGTTGGGAGGGAGGGGGTGCTACAGGTTCAGAGGGAGGTGGTGTTCAGGTTGGGAGGGGGTGGGGGGATACAAGTAGGGAGGGTGGGGAACATGTTGGGAAGGGGGCTTCATGTGGGAGGGAGGGGGTTGCAGGTTTGGAGGGAGGGGGTGGGGTGCATTATTTTTGGAGTGGGCTGGTGTAGGTTGGGAGGGAAGGGGATACAAATTGGGAGGGGATGCATGTTGGGAGGGAGTTGAAGTAGGTTTGGAGGGAGAGCGGTGCTGCAGGTTGGGAGGGTGTGTAGGTTTGGAGGGATGGGGTGTAGGTAGTGTGGGGGAACAGGTTGGGATGGGGTGATTAATATTGGGAGGGGGGTGCTGCAGGTTTGGAGGGAAGGTTTTATGTATGTTGGTTGGGTGGGGGTTGTAGGATGGGGGGTGGGTGTAGTTTGGGGGGTGGGGGTGTAGGTTTGGGGTGTCAGTTGGGTGGGGGGGGGGGTGAAGGAGGATCGGGAGAAGGGAGGGGGTGTCACTTTTTTTGTTACTAATTATCATTAAATCATTTATTTGTGTTGCATAGGTATTCCTTCCAAATATATCTTTCTAGTATAGAGTGTGAGGCTAGGATTTATCACTCCTGATAAGATGGTCCAATATAAAGGTATTCATATTGAATTTAATATATATTTTTGGAACCTATTTTATTTTTCCTCACCTTATCTCGCATTGAAAATAAAACACACAACCATAATTGAAAAGAAAAAATACCAAGAGTGTTTTACCCTATATCTCGTTTTATATTTTCTTTCATTCCAACCATCACTGAAACGACGCACATGATTATGGTTATAAACATACATTTTTTATTACTTTATGGTGAGGACCTACTATACCTATCAACCTATAAAGGTTGTTCCATATTTTTAGAACTATTGTTCAGTTGAGTAACTCTTATACATCACTTCATGGTTTTAAAGTCACTACATGAAGTTCTTCAATATTTTTTAAACCTAAAATTGCATACTCAATTGCACATTTAGTTTCTATTATATAAACGACTGATGTAGTTTTGAAAACTACATGTTTATTATCCCATTTTTAAACATTTTCATATCCCATTTCATACATTATGACTTATAAATTGTTTCTTCCAAAAATATATATTATAATATTTTTTGATCACTCAATTCTAAATTGTTTCTTTAAGATAGAGACACACTGGTTCTTTATATTTAAAGTAAATATTTTTATGATCTCATTCTTGAACAACTTTCAGTACCCTTGGAATCTTCTTATAGATTTTTAAAATTTTTGTAGAATCATATCCTTTTGAAGTTTCTAGAGTTACAAAACATTTAGTGCCTCTATTCAAATATAATTTGATTAAATATGATTATTTGTCCTCATCTTACTTCACCATGAAATTTTATTCCTTCCTTATAAAATTCATATCAATGGGAATATTCCTACTTCTAATGATTTATATTTTCTAATATCCCCAAAGTCAAAAACGAAGTTCTTCATCTCTATATAATATAAATAAATACAAATGACATTTAACTACAAATGTTTCCTTATATTTTTCATCTAAATGAGAGTTGTTATACTTCCATAGACCATGTGAAGTGAAAACCACAATGGATTTCCTATCTATAGATATTATGGTAGAGTTTATCCAATTAGTCTATATAAGGTTATCATAATTAAGTACGATGTGGTATAACCCACATCTCCCCAAATGGTTCTGAGAATCATTGAATATAGTATCTTGCTTTGCACATTTTAATATATTCCACTATTCTTAGGAATTCTATGTATAGTTTTATCATACCTAATTCCCCAGTGTATATATATGTTTTAGAAACTTCTTCTTGTATACTCAAATTAATTGTAATATCTTAATAATTTCATCTTATATCATGTATCTCTTTCAACCAAAGATTTTTGTCCCATGAAAACTTTAAACACTTTAGACTGGTCTTTATGGAATAATATCCTCACCTTTTTCATGGATTAATTAATAAAATACATATAATATTTTGATCAGATAGAATATTTCATAGGGTAAGGTCATTATACATTTATGTGTATAATATCTATCTTTGGGATCTTTGGAATTCTTTCAATAAGATTAATACTGAACTTCTATTTATTATCGAGTATATAACACTCAAAAAATTCAATGCCTAAATGTTCTAAATTTATTATGATTTGTTCTTGTAGAATTTACCTTACTCTGCTAATAATATATCTTTAGATGACCCCTTTTACCATATTTCCATCTCATTAGGCTAGATCCAGTAGATTTACCACCATTTCTCTCTCTATAATTATGTTCCAATTATCCTCTATTTCTTTCATTAAGGATAGACCCCACTCCCCTATGTACTAAATGAAGATCCATAATGTGAGTTAGTATCCCTCCATCATACCTCTTTTTTTAGAATCATGTTTTAAACATATTTGAATATATTTCCAAATTTTACACTAGAGTTACTACTATTTATTACCATTCTCTCCTATGATTCTAGTAATGATCACAACAACAATATCACCCAAAAATAAAATAAAAATGTTTCCTTCACCAACATAAGATGTATTCATATTAAGTTAAAATCATTCACTTGATCCAATATTGATCTATATTATGATAGCCTCTTTCTGAACATGCATCACATTAAGCTTGATTTGTTGACTGTGGTAGGATTCCCATACATGTCTATCAATGTTGAAATTAACTCTATAATTGTTTTTTATCCATGATTTGTATATTCAAATTCCTATATAAGGTTATCCTCAAGACACCTAAAAACTTCAGATTCTACATTTCCCATTCATATTTATCTATTTTCTCTTACTTTAATCAATTTAATTTAAATACTATATCTTTTTAGATCAGATAATATTCTCTTTACATTCTCTAATAACTAAAATTATTACCATCAAAATTTTAAATCAAGATCTTCAAGTATTATTTTGACATAAAATTTTTATACTATAATTCCTAATGAATCGAAATATATCTAAGAAATTAATAAATATACAATAACCATCTTTTTTTGATGTATGATATTTTTTAGTTTTTTTTAAAATCCCAATTCACTATTGATTCATCTTTTGTTATGGTGTAAAGTGGATAGTTTTTTTTGAAAATTAGTTTTTGATTTAATGGTGGAAGTGATTAGATGAGGAATATATTTAAAGTGGATATAAACTACTACCATCCAGTTGGGGAACTCCTTTGTCACATCCCTGGAATTGGTGTAGGTCTATAGGATTCTGCAGGCTTTGCTAGAATTTTAAAGCATATCTTTTTGGGGATCTTAGTGCACAATTCAATCATAAATTTCATCATTTAACAAGTGGAAGTATTGCATGTTCATCTCTTTTTTAGGATGCCTATAAAATCACCAAATTTGATCAACATGTAAAGTAATTTTGTTATACATCAAAAATTTAATTCTAATATCATATATTTGTTCTCATAACATCTTTATCATACCTATTGTACCCATTTTTTGTTCTATTAACAATTTATAAAACATTAAATTTCCCTCATGTTCTTTTATGTTGTATATTATTTCCATCTGATTTTCAAGCATATTGGGGAGTTATCTAGAACTGATTGTAAAGAAACACTTCAATAAATTAATTTGATTATTGAACACAAAATTAATTTTAATAATAGAGAATTAAATATATCATTTGGTGTAGTTGAGGTTGTGTTATGTTCTTTTTTAAGATTAGCATTTTCTATCTCTAATAAAGTTGCACTATTTTAGAATTTAATTAGACCACAAGACCCAACATACAACTTACAACTTCCTAGATGAGCCATGGAAATTTTTTATTTTTTTCAAAAGTTTATCATTTTTTATATATTATGCTCATTTATGTTATGTAATGGAGATATTAAAACAAATTTTTCCCATAGGATTAAAATGTATAATAAATTATTCTATGGGTTTGAAATCATGTAGAATATAGGGAGGTTTTGATATGGATTGGGTGTTAGTTATTATGGAATGTATGTTGTGATATGTTTTAGGTGTTCATTCCAACCATCGATGTTCTTAAGGTATGTGTTAGTTGTTATGTGAACTATCACCTAATGAATATTTTGGTTATAGAATTCATAATAACCTTGGATGATGAATGAAAATGGAATGATGTGTGTTTTTGGTTGAATATTATTCCAACTATGGGTTAGGACTTGGTAGTTATGGTATGGAGAGTTGGATGTGATACCTCCTAAGGTGGTTGCTGATGATCCAATAATGTACTGTGGTTGTGGTTTGTAATGATTTTACAGCTGAAGGATGGTAATAAAAAAAGTTCTTTTTCGGTCAACGAAGTGTTTTTTCTGGAATTTAAGTGTTAAGTGTTTTTTCAGAAACATAACAAGGGCTACTAGATGTTTTCACTAAGTGAACATTCTCCATCGACACGAGTGGGTGACCTGATTGAATATGCAGCTCTAATTGACTACATTGGATATAATCCTGAGGTAACATATATAAATGTTTTTATAGTGTTTCTAGCTAAATTAATAGAGTAGAAAACTATTTATAAGTACGGTCGGATAATAAATTCTTTCACCAGGAATCTAAAAATTGGTTACTTGACATAAAAACTTATGTTAGATCTTGTCTATGTCAAGAATATGATATGAAAAATAAGGGAAGTGGTCAGATGGAAATGATGGAGGGAATTGATCATGTGGTTATTTTCTTAATTCAAGTAATAATTTATTTCCTATATAATTATACACACATACAAATTGACACTATCATGATCCATTCATTTATTATTTTATTATTTGTAAATTGATTTGAGATTCAAGTAGAACACCAATCCTGACCTCTTTAGAAAACAATTCCTATTGGTGGTCATTACCCATTTTGTCATATATGGATTTAGTGCAAGATTCCTCTTAGAAAAGTGTTGTTTTCTTAGGATCTCCTCATGGAAGATATTGAACCCTATGACATGATCCTTCATATGGAATGTTTATATATAGACTTGGATGAGGTATATTTCCATCATGGTATGGTGATATTCTATTATGTAGATTGGTTGTGATTCACATTAACTAGTAGGAATGTATCTCAGGTATGATGACAAGGGGAAACCCACTAAAAGTTATATCTCATTAAGAATAACGAAAAATAATACTATGTTCACACAAATCCTAAACTAGACCTATCATATGGACAAGTTTATGGATAATTTTTTTAATGTCATATTCAATTTTTCAATAATTAATGATGATAAATCTTGAGAATTTTATGATTATCTTGAACATACTTCATGATAACAAATAGTATGAAAAACCATTGAAGTTATTGTTCTTGATTTGGTATGTTCATTAATCAGGTAATTATCAAAGGTAAGGGTATCAGTTAACCTCATGAAGACTGAGGCCATGATTGATTGGTTTCCACCTAATATGGTGTTTGAGTTTCATAGTTTCCTTATGATAGTAGGACATTACTATAGTTTTAGTGTTTATTTACAGGTGAAGGATGACATGAAGCAAGAAAGCAGGAAGCTCATGAGCTTCTAGGAGAAGAATTTATACCCACGGTTCAATGAATCGTGGGTATATTATATGTGGTATCAAAATATATAACCAAGGTTCTGTAAATAGTGGTCATAAATATATACACATGGTTTAGTTAAAACATGGGTATTATGAAATTTTCCTAAGATATACCCATGGTTTTGTAGAAACCATGGGTATAGGGCTATAAAGATGTCTTGATAGCCCATGGTTCATGAAACAATGGGCATATCATATACCCATGGTTTCATTGGCTATACCCACAGGTTGAGACCGTGGGTATATGTAATATTTCCAGTTGTGTTTTATAAAAGTATAATTATTTGAATTGGGAATTAATTGAATTTATTCTACACTTTTTAATCTTGTAATTAAATATAATGATGAATGAATTCATGTTGTATAGTCTATGTGGCACATGTAAGAATGAGAATGAAATTAAAGTGATAGGTGTGCCCATAATTATATATCACTACAATGAATTGGGTAATATTTCATCACACAAGAATTAATTTTGGGGAAGGGAGTGAAACTTATTATGTTATGGGACTTTTTCCATCATGATGTCTTGGCAGATATCATTGACCTATGTTTATGATGAAGTGTTTTAAGTTACTGCCACATTTCCGACGTTATGATTATTATGCTATATCATGTATTATTATTAATTTTCCTTTTATTACACATTGATATGCCAATTTTGTAAATTTTATTACAATATTCCATGATTATTAACTTAATGGTATTTATAGACAACCCATTTCTTATTTATTTCCCCAGGTTATCCATTGCATTTTTAATTATGGGAATGTTAATGAATTTTTTAAATAATGATGATGTTTTTACTATTTTAATTTGTTATGTAATGTACCAAATTCTGAGAAAAACGATACTTCATGATATTATGGGTTTTATTAAGTGTAATCTTATCTAATAAATAATTTATTAATGTGAAATAAAGAGTAGGGTTGTTATTATACCCATGTGTACATACAACTAACTATCTCCATGATCTTAATATACTTCATTTCTCAAAAACATCATTCATTATAGGTATTAAAATTATAAATTATATATTATTATTATAATAATTTCATGATTATTATGAATATGATGAAATTATATAATATTCATAAGTATCGAATCTTTCATTACAAAGAATGAATGAGAAAAAAAATAAATTAACATCTGAAACAATGAATATAATGAAATATTATTAATGAATGAGCGATGAAATGTTACAAAGGGATCATATATGGTATCATAAATATTAATATGGTTTTATTATATGTTAATAACATGTTTAAAACTACTATATTGGAGGTTAAATCAAATTAAAATATAAAGTAGTGTTATGTAAGGGATTTCATCTCAATTTCCCTTCATCGAGGTATATTGTAATGTTATACACCCAATTTATTTTACATGGTTTATCTACAACCCATTTAACATGTAATGTCAGGAATAAATAATTATTCAATGTAATTAAATTTCCAATTTGGATTATTTCATCCATTGTCATTTGTGATTAAAATTAGCAATTGGTAATAAATTTCATAACACAGTTTCTTTTTCATTTGGTTATATTAATTATTCATTTTCTTTGAGATTATATGATTATGTGTGTATTAAATGTTTACTAAATTATGATTTTCATCCACTTTTTTATGTTTATTTAAATTTTATACACATAATTTATTCATTATTTAATTCTTACTTCAACGTTATGTTCTTTTCAAGGGTTTATTTCACAATCTCATTTTAATCGGGATTGTTTATACTTGAATTTATATTGAAGGATATTATTTGATAATTTTTTGATAAACCCTTTTATTTTATTCTACTATGGTTATTAGTGAAAATTTTCATGTAATATTACCATTTTCCCACTATATGTTTCTTAAAATGATTGAAAAAATGTTTTTAAGAAGATATGACTTCATTTCTCTCTTCAGCCTCTAAAAATGTTTTGAAAAAATGATTGAGAAAACGTTTTTACAAATGATTCATTCTGATATTAAATTTGAAAACAAAAATTACAACATATTTTTTTTAAGAATAAATTTTTTCCCTCTATTATATCAATTAACATCAATCATAGTAGGGATCATGGAATCCTATGGAAAAGAAACAAATAAGTGTGATATCAAATTCTTTATAAGGGTTAAGTACAATGAAATATGTCATGAATCAATAATAATAAATGACTTGGAAAGGTAATAAATGGACACACATTCTATTTAAACAACCTAACTAGCATGATAAGATAAGTTATAATCCATATAGAATGTTAAATAAATAGAAATAAATTCCATTTATACAATAAATTGAGAATGAAATGCTTCCAGTGATAATATCAGTGTGAATATCACAAGGATAATAAGATAATTTATAATCAATATGAAAAGGTAAATAACTGTAAATATATTCCATTTAATCAATAAACTAAAAATTAAATACTTGTAGAGATAATATAATTGAAAAAATATGATGGATAATAATAATAAAATTTTTAATAAAGGAAATTATTAATTATTTTACTTTATTATCTCAGGCATCATGACAACTTTACAGTCAAGACATTTCACAAGATGGTATAAACTATAGGTAGAAACCTATTTAATGCTAAGTTACAGATTGGCCTCATGACACTACTGATGCATTAAGGGGCTATATAATTAAGGTCCCACACTTCATTGAATTTTCAAAACATTACTCATATATTGAATAATATATTTAATTAATGAACAATGTAACTTATGATCAAATATCTATATTGAGTAAATAATATCTACATACCAATATTTTCTAATTGATCAAATAAAATGAAAAGTAAATACCATATGTAAAAATGGTATATAGTTTAAAAATAAACATATCCATGATACAATAAATATTTATTTTTAATAGAAACACAATATATAAATATGATATATGGGTTACTAAAAATCCCATTGATTATATAATGATTATGTATATTTAAGGGAAATGAATTGTATAATGATCAAAAGAGAGTAAATGTTTAAAAGGGAAGTTAATGAATTATAAAATTAATCAATAATGTTAATGTAAATACATTATTTTGTTAAAGTTAGCATAAAATATACCAGAAAAGCCAGGAAATGGTGGAAGTCGGCCCAAATAAATAAATTAAAAGAAGGAACCGAGTCAGGTATACAAGGGGTTGTTACATAAATGAGTGTGTAGCACACCACATCTTTCATCCTCCACCAGTGGGGTATAGTAATCAGGAGCCGTGAAAGACCACATCCCCCCAATATCAATGAGCTCCAGCTTTTACAATGCATCCGCCACCAGATTATCCTCCCGGTAGACATGTGAGATATCCACTCTCATTTGAACATATCTATAGTGGAGTACATATAAAATAGAGGTTAATTATCATTGATAAATAAAAATAGTAAAAAAATATCTTTAAAAGCATCCTAAAAGAAAATATTTTTTCATTTTGAAAATGAATTTTAAAAATAAAATTTCACAAATATTTTTTTAGATAAATATCATTGTAAATAACCTTTGAAACATATAAAATAATCATTAAAATATTGAATGGTTATGACGACTGGAAATTTTTTTCAAGGAATACATGTTGAAACAAACATTCCTCTCACTTTTTTGATAAAATAAAAAAGGCTTTATTTTGAAAATGACATGGAGATTATTTTTATTTTTTTCAAAAAGTCAAAATCGGTAAAAAATATCAATAATAAATCATTTTTGAGTGGTTAAAAACTTTTTTAAAAACAATTTTAGAGACCAAAGAGATAAATGATGTCATTTATTCTTAAAAACATTTTCTCAATCATTTTAAGTACCATATAGTGGAAATGGTAATATTATTTCAATATTTCATGAATAACCATATAAGAAGAATCTAAAAGGTTTTATCAAACAATGATCAAATAATTTCCTTCAATGGAAACTAAAGTATAAGTAATAATGATTAAAATGACATTATGAAATAAACCCTTGAAATGATAATAACATTGAATTAATAATTAACTAATGAATCAATTATGTGTATGAAAATTAGATACACATAAAAAAGTGGATAAAAAACGTAATTTAGTTAGAATCTAATACACACATAATCATATAATCTCAAAGACAATAAAGAATAAATATAACCCAATGAAGATAAATTGAGTTATGAAATTCATTACCAATTTTTAATTTTCAACAAAAATCCTCTTGGTTGAAATAATTTAAATTGAAACATACATTACCTTTAATAATGAATTATTCAGGCTATTACATGTTAAATGGGTATCATATACACCATGTAAAATAAATTAGGTGCATGACACTGAAATATGCCTCAATAATGGGAAATTGAGACAAAGTCCCCTAACTAACACCTCATTATATTTGAATGTGATTTAAACTCATTAATAATAGTTTTAAACATGTTATTAACTTATAATATAACCATATTTATATTTATAATATGATTTATGATCCCTTTATTACATCTTATCACTCATTTGTTAATAATATTTCATTATTTTCATTGTTTCAAATGTTAATTGATTTGTTTTCTCAATCATTCTTTATAATGAATGTTATGATTATTTTTAATATAATATAATTTCATCATATTCATAATAATAATAATGAAATAATTATAATATTTATATATAAATTATACTTACCAATCAAGAATGATGGTTTTGATAAATGAATTACGTTAAGATCATGGAGACAGTTGGTCATACATATGCACGATAAATATAACAACCCTTCTCTATATCTCACATTAATACATGATTTATTACATAAGTTTATATTTTATACAACCAATAATATAGTGAATTATTGTGTATTTGTAAATTTGGTACATTACATAATAGGAAAACATCATCTTTATTGATAACTTTCTTAACATGCTCGCACTTAAAACTGTAAGGGATAACCTAGGGACATAGATAATAAATGGATGATATATAAATCCAAATAAGGTAATAATAATGGAATATGGTAATAATTTTAGAAAATATACATATTAATGTGGAATAAAGGGAAAATTAATAATGATACATGATAAAGCATGATAATCATAACATGAGAAATTTGGAAACAACTTAAAACATTGCATCATAAACACATGTCAAAGTTAATTCCAAGACAAAGTGATATAAAACGTCCCATAATTTAATAAGGTTAAATTAATTTAAAAAAAATTAAGTCTCATGAGACTTATCATTACCTAATTCATTGGTGCACAATATAATTCCGAGCACACCCGCCACATTCATTTCATCATCACACTTAAGTGTGCCACATAAACCATACAACACTGATTCATTCATCATAATTTTTAATTAAAAGATCAAGTATTATATAATAAATACATGTAATTACCTATTAAAATAATTATAATTATATAAATGGTGAATACCCTTGATATGAAATGGGTATGGTATTCACTACACAATCGGTTTGGCGTGGAAAATCATGGTGAAATTTCAGAAGCATAACAACCTCACCTAAAAATTCATAAAATGGGTGGATGAGAGTTAAAGGGGTATATAATCATTTTTAAATAAAATTTAAATTATTAGGGACATGTAAATACATCTCCCAAAAAATTTAATTATAAGTATAAGGAATAATATAATAAAGTTACTTGAATAAAGAAGAGAATGTGAGGATCCCATAATTGAGTGTGTGAATCCAAATGATTAGAAGGAGCCTCTTGAGATTGTGGAGGAACCTTTGGAGGACTATATAGAGGGTATGAAAGAGATATTAAGTTATCCAATGAGTTTTAGTAAATAGAAATAGGATCTTTTGTGTGTTTATATAGTAAATGGGGGGGGGAATTTCTTTATTATTTTTCAAACTTATGTTTTAGACTATATATAATAAAATAGCCAAAAACACAAACCATACCATGGTTTTTCCCATGGTTTCTACCAAATGAGATTATTTTTCATTATTTTATAAGTCCACGGTACTAACAAGATATAATAATTCTCTTTCTCATGTGGAGGTGAGTCATACTCTTAGAGAAAAGATTTTAAAACATTAAAATATATCAACGGTTCTAGAGTACTCATAATGGATAAATAAAATTAATCATATAAATATAAAATATCATTATTTTAAATAGAATATTTTTATTGATACCTTTTAGAGTATTTATTAAATAATTTTTGGGTAATTATGATTTCATAAAACACAATGTATATTTATACAGTATTAAAATTTTACCAGAAATTTTGACTATATCAAAAAAATAAAAAAATTCTCCATTGGAAAATATTGACATTTTTATTAAAATAATAAAATTATTTATCTAAATAATTTTTATAAATATCACAATATTCACTTTTAAAATAAAATCAATATTTATTATGAAATACAGGGTTTTTTTGACACTAACAGTTTTCAAAACCTAATAAAAAATATATTTGAATTCATAAAAATTATTTGATCATTTAAATTTAATAATTTTTTTTGATAATAATATTTTATTAATATATTAGTTATTTTAAAAATCCAATAATTAACCAAAATAAATTACTTAATTGATTTTTAATATTTCCTAAAAAGGATATTTGCATTTTATTATATCAAAATAAAAATCAATTATAAAGTAATAACAATAATTTTAAAATATATTAATTTTTCTATAGAAAAAAATTCACATACTCCTATCCATAGGGTATTGATGTGTACCCCTTTAATACATCATAAAACCCCTTATGGTTAAAGTGCACGATGATGATATTTTCATTAGGTGGTTTTGCAAACTCGGTTTAGGCCATGATATTGATGATATTGAACTTATACTGTAAATGGGTTTTCTCATGCTTAAGTTATTGAATATAATATTGGAATTTGTCAAGTGAAAAGTCTAGTGATGCTATCATCCTCAGAAACATGTATAAATGGGCTTCAAAGGGTACGATCCTACTAGTTGAGTCTATCACTTCCTTTGTTTGTATCAATTGGATTTGTTAAAATCCAATATTTAAAATAATCACATGATCAATGTTCAAAAGATATATTATCAATGGTAAATATGTTTAGATGTCTTTTAAAAGTATATAATATACTAAATAAGTACATGTGTTTTTATAAACATATTACATAATAATCCATTTAATAAATTCATAAGATGAAGTTTTATTTATAATAGTTTGGGTAGTTACAATATTCCCCCTTAATAAATTTCACCCTCAAAAGTTTCAATTCCCACCCTAAAAGTGATGAGGGTATATCTGTTTCATTTCCTCCTCCATTTCTCGCATCACCTCTTCAAACTTGAGGTTTCTCCACAATACTTTAATAAAGTAAATTGTATTATTTCATAGAACATTGTCTCTATGATCTTATATTTTCATCGACAGATCTTCATAGGAAATACCATAATACTATTCTTCATAGCCATCGGTTTTAGGATGATCATTCAAACTGAAGTCCATCTTAGTTTTTAGATCACTTTGGATACTTTTTTTGAACATGGAGGTAAATATCATATCACGATAGGATATAATCAATAGTGATAATTGATTCAGCCTCAACACTTATTTGATGTATATCTGTGCAAGTTGGTCAAGTGAGAAGTCCTCTTTAATCATGATAAAGTGAGCTATCTCTGTAAGATAATCCAAAAAAACCCATAAAACATTACTTCCTCTAGATATGTTTGGAAGTATAATGGAAAATTCTATAGTGATTTTTCCTATTTCCATGCTGGTATGGGTAATGGTTTCATCATCACCTTATACTTTTTCCTATCAGCCTTAACTTGATGACATACCAGACACTTTGATGTATATTCAGTGATATGCTTCTTTATATTGTCCCACTAATAGTTCACTCGAATATATTAATATATATATTTGAGGTGAATAAAGAATTTTGAGATATGTGTTCCATTTAAAATATTTATCTTTATATTTTTATTGGTTGGTACACATAGTTGTCACCCAAATGTTACAAATCCTTCTCCATTAACATTGAACTCCAAGGGTTTCCCTTTTATTAAATTTTCTACTTTCTTTTGAATTACCACATCATTTCTATAAGTATCCTTCATATTTTCCAAAAGATACAATTGAGAAATAAATGCTAAAAGGATATATGATGTTCCATCGATAATGATTCCCACGTCCATCCACTTCAATTATAAGAAGATAAGATCCCTAAAAATTCTCATCAATGATATAATTTCTATATCCTTTCAACTTAGAGCACCAAAAAATTTATTTTATTTAGTACGATGGTAGTGGATTCAGTATTCATAGTCCTTGATTAGCTGTAACCATATTAGTTGGTGCATATTCATATCTTTCTATTTTAATATATATTTGAGACTATTTTGATCTATATATTTTTCAAACTTATCCCCAAAGAGATAATTATGCCACATTAACAAAGATAATATTATAACATCCAACTCTAGATCATGCATTTGGTAGTTTGGTTCGTGAACATTTATCTATCTTGAAGCATATTCTATCACTTTGTTATTTTTCATTAATACACATCCCAAGCACTTATTTGAAGCCTCACTGAATACTATGAAATTTTATCCACTTGATGGTAGTGTGAATACAGAAGAAGTGATAGTATTTATTTTTAACTCCTTAAAGCTCTCTTTTCTTTTTTGATTACAATAAAAATTGATTCCATTATGATATATCTTCGTTAGAGTATTTTAAAATCATGATAAATTTCTCACAAATCAACAATAATACCCAAAAAAATACAAGGATACTATAGATATCTATCATAGATGTTGGCCTCATCCATCCTTCAATTTATTTTATCTTTGAATAGTCTAAAGATATCCCATTTCATGTGATGATTTGTCCTGAGAATTAGATTTCCTTCAAAAAGAACTCACATTTTTTGTACATGGAATAAACCTTTTCTTTTCATTAGGATTTTAAACATTTATCATATGCTCTTCATGATCAAAATTTATTTTGAAGTATATTACAATATCATCTATAAATATAACCAAAATTTTTTCAAGGTAATATCTAAAGACTCTATTCATAAATTCAATGATTATTTTTGGAAAATTAGTGAGTTCAAAAGGAAACACTACGAACTCATAGTTCTTGTACGTCATAAAAAAAGTAGTCTTAGGAATATCCTCTTTATTCAACCTAACATTGAAATATACTGACCACCGATCCACCTTAGATAAGTATTGTTCTCCACATAACTAATAAAAATTTATCGATCTAAGTAAAAGGAAAACTTGTTCTTTATCATGGTCTTATTGACCTCATTATAATCAATACAAAGGCGCATTGGCACAACCTTCTTCGTGATTAAGAGGATTGGTGCACCATATGGTGAATAATTTCTACATATGAACCCTTTATCTAGATTCTGTTGAAACTGTTTATTTAACACTTCAAGTTACACCATATCCATTATATAATGTGTCTTGGATAATGGTAACTCCTAAAGTATAATCTTTATTGAAAATTCAACCTCTAAGCTAAGAGTAAGACCAAAAAATTCCTTGGGAAACACATAATCATGTTCCCTAACAATAATAATTCTTATAGGATGATTAATTTCTTATAATAAATCATTTGAGATATATACAATTGATCATAGTGAAATAATATCCATTATTGGGATGTTTGTTCTATATAATATTCATCCTCCTCCTTACACTTGGATAGAATTTGGGGTCGATTCATGATACTGAGATTTATTTTCTTCTCACAGAAATTTATGTTGGATATATAGGGAAAGAAAATCATTACACAAGATTTCATAAAATTCCCATAAATGGACTATGAAAACGTTCACTGTGTTGTTTAGACCATAAATTATGTTAGGGGAGAAGTTATATACTCAGGATGCAACAATTTACCCATTTTCCATTTTCTCCAATAACTCAACTTCCATGATTTGTGATAGCGTTTGAATAGTTCTACTAAAATTTCATGAAATGAGGGAATATGCAGAACCAAAATCTAAAAGTATGTTTGATATCTTTGAATAAATAACTAGTATACTTATCACCACTTTGTTGTCAGTATCTACATCAATAGTTGTGATGGAAAAATATCACACTTACTACCTTGGATGTTGATGGTTGTCTTTGAAAACCCTTGGATTAGTGCATTGATTTGCAATGTTCCTTGGTTCCTTGGAGTTTAAATAATGAACAATTAATTAAGGGTTTATTGGAGAATTAATTTCCCCCATTGCATTAGTGGGTATCTCCTATTGGTAATCTCTAGCTAGGTTCCCTTCCATACTACACCTAAAACATTTCCTTATCCCCTTAGGAATTTTATAGGGTTCTTCTTTCTGCATCTAGAACAAGTAGGATGTTGAAATTTATTAGTAGAAACATATTTCACCATTACACCACCATTATTAAAATCTATTTTCCACTACTTATCCTCATGATACCCTTTATATTCTTATATCTCCATTTTAACATTGAGGGAACATAAAATAAATTTATTATAGTAATTGAAGACACAGATCAATAAATATTTTCATAGACTATGATTTATCCCACAAAAGAAGTGGTCAACCTCGAATTCAGGGGTAACAACAAAGATTCAGGCGTATCATAAAATTCTTGGGAATTTTTCCTCATAAAACATGATAGATTCACCATGATTCTACTTGAGGGTAAGGATATTCCTTTCCATTTAAGTCTAAGAGTGAGAGGAAAATATTTTTCAATTTTTTTTCAAGAATTCCTTCCACAAAATCATTTCCATCTCTTCCTTAGGATTCATATTCATGATCAATTTCCACCATTGATTAGATTCTCCCTTGATATGATAAATATCCAATGGAATTTTCTCTTGTTAAAAATATTGAATGGTGGAGAATATATTCTATATGGGGTGGATCTATTTTTACATGAATAAGGGATGATATGATCCTTTGAAATTCAAAGGAATATTTCACAAAAATCACTCAATTGCAGTTTATTCTTTCCTAGGAGGATTTGGGTACTCCTACTAGTGTAGGTTTATATTTATAACCCCATCCAGCTGAGATAGTATCATCACGATGCTTGTCATTCCTTCTCCCATTAGATTGGGAATCTCATTAGGAAAATCATCACATTTCCCATCACAATGATTGTTTACCCAATTCCTCTTATTTTAGGACATTTTCTAGAATAAAGAGAAAACTACGGATGATTATTTTTAAACTATTAAACACATTAGAGGAAATGTAATGATATTAAAGTGATATATTATAAATTAAATGTATTTCCTTAACTTGTGATTTTCTTTGTTTCGATCTATATTATCCAAGATCTATTTCCTATCATATATTATTATGGGGTTTTTATTCTCTTAATAATGGTTTATAATGAGCTTATGAATTTAAAAACTAATATCCCTTATGAGAGTC
Organism: Viscum album; assembly: GCA_963277665.1. Classification (NCBI taxonomy): domain Eukaryota; kingdom Viridiplantae; phylum Streptophyta; class Magnoliopsida; order Santalales; family Viscaceae; genus Viscum; species Viscum album. The sequence continues at coordinate 828,045,324 of OY728159.1, read as the reverse complement.
AAACTAGGTGCATAGTAAGGCCTGTTTTTATATACCTAGTTTCGTTGATTTAGGCCCAAAAAACATTGTCGAAGTTGATACCCCTAGGTATATCTATTTTTGAACCCCATAAACTTGTAGTATCTAGATAGGGATGTATTTCATTGATAAAGAAAATACTCTACACTTAAAAAAAATTAGGTATCTTTACTTATACATAGTCTTATCCCTATGGATTTCACTATAGTTGTATAATCCTAATCCTAAAAATAACTAAATGTTTCCTTTGATACCAACTATAACAACCATGTTATTTTTTTCAAATTAATACATTATTTATTAAATAGGTTACACTTAATGAAGCCCAATATATATATAAGTATAGTGACTTTGAGAAATAGATACATTATATGACAATTTATAATAGGAGAAACATCATCTTTATTGAAAAGTTCCTCAACATGATCTCACTTAAAACTGCAAGGGATAACTTCGAGAAATACATAAGAAATGAGAGATATATAAATACTAGCAAGGTAATAATCATTAAATAAGGTAATACATGTAAGAAAATATTAATATAAATGGGGACCAAAAGGAACATGAATAATAATACATGATATAACATGATAATCATAACATGAGAAATGTGGCAATAACTTAAAACAATGCATCGTAAAGATAGGTCAATGATAACTTCCATGAAATCATGATGGAAAAAGTCACATAAAGGTATTATGTTCATTCCCTATCCCAAAATGATTCCTCATGAGACTAACCATTACAAAATTTGTCGATTGCAATATAATTTTGGGCACACCCGTCACTCTCATTTCACTCTCATACTTAAGTGTGACACATATATTATACAATAAGGATTTGTTCATCATCATATTTTATTACAAGATCAAGGAGTGTGGAATAAATAATATTAATTCCAAATTAAAATAATAATATGTGTATAAAATTTGAATTACCTTGATAGTAAATGGGTATGGTATTCACTACAAAATCATTTTGGCATGGAATATCATGGTGAAATTTCACCAGCATAATCACATCACAAAAAAATTCAGAAAACAGGTTGATGAGAGAGAAATAGGTATATAATCATTTAAAAATAAAATTTGTAGTATTTGTTACATGTAAATACATATCCCAACAATTGGAGTTGTAAATAGATGACATAATATAATAAAGAAACTTGAATAAAGAAGAGAAGGTTATGATCCCTCACTTCAGTGTGTGAATACAAATTCTTGGGAGGCGCCTCTTGGGACCTTGGAGGAATATTGGGAGAACTATAGAGAGGGTAGAGAAGATTAATTTTTTTCTATAAGGTGTTTATTGAAGTTAAATGGGATATTTGGTTCTTTTATATTGGTTATGATTGATGATTTCCTTATTTTTCTCAAACATTGGTTTTGGAATCTATATAATAATATATCCAACACCACAAAACATTACATGGTTTTCCCATGTTTTATAAAAAATTATAGTGGTTTTCATTATATTATAATTAAAAATACCTAACATAATAGAATAATCCTCTTTCTTATGTGGAGGTGAGTCATACACTTAAAGAAATGATTTTAAAACTCTAAAATAAATTAATGGTTTTTGGGGCTCATAATGGATTTATAAAATTAATCAAATACACATAAAAGTTAATTATATTTAATATAAAAAATATATTTGGCCTTTTATACATTTTATAGTATTTATTATATAACCTTTGGGTCATTATGATGTCATAATACACCATGTATATTTATAAATTATTTAATTTTTACCTAAAAAATTCTTTATCTTAAAAAATATGAAAAATTAAATGTTAGATAATTTTGATGTTTTGATTCCCAAAATAATATTCATTTTATCTAAAAAATTTCATAAATATTTTATTTTTAACTTTTAAAATAAAATCAATTTTTTTACTAAATAATGTGTTTTCTATAATAACTAATTTCAACCCCTAAAATAATTACATTAAACATCATATAAATTATATAATAATTTATATTTAATGAAAATTATTTAATTATAATATTTATTAAAATATTATTTATTTCAAAAATCTATTAATTCATAGAAATAAATTTCTTAATTGAATTTTACTATTACTAAAAAATATTATTTTGGTTTCAAGGTATCAAAATAAAAATCATTTATAAGGTAATAATAATAGGATGAAAATATATTGACTATTATATAGAAAATAATGTGCATACTAATATCACTAGTTTCTTGTTACATATCCCTTTAATACACTAGAAAAAACCCTAATAGTAATGTGTGTGGGAATGATATTTTCATGGGGTGGATCGACAATCATGGTTTGGGCCGTGATCTCTATGAGCTTGAACTTCTCCCGTAAATAGTTTTTCCCATGATTAAGTTGTTAGCTATCATCTTGGGATTTCTCAAGGGAAAATACTATTGATTATATATCCCGTATAAGATCTAATAAATTGGATTCATAGGGTATGGCCCTACTGGTTTAGGCCATCACTTCCATTGTCTGTGTCAATAGGAATTGTTAAAACCCTATATTTATACTAAACATATGATTACTATTAAATATCTATATTATGAATAGTAAAGTTTATTAGTATATTTTAAATAGGACATAATAAACCATCTAATTTAATTTGTTTTCTATAACCATAATACATAATAACACATTTAATTAAAATAAAAGAGGAAATTTTATTTATAATAGTTTAGGTCGTTATAGGCAACACATCCATTTCTCAACGATCATTATGGAAAGAATATAAGTAATATTTAATATTTCAAGAATTATTAATAAAATAACATATTAATTTTTTAAATACACTTATACATATCATCCATGTAGTGTGGTGATTAAAAAAGAGTCACATCACATCGTAATCATGGTAGACCACATGTATACAAATGATATTACAATATTTAAATGAGTGAAAAGGTAAAAATGATATATTATATTTTAAAAATGATAAATATGTTATGAATATCATAATTATTTCATGTATATAAAATATATTTATTAAATGTATGTTATAAATATCATATATATATACATGATATCCAACATCATAGAAAAATGTTACTGATGGTAATGGGAAAAAATGATATCGGTTAATGATGTGGCGGTCCTATATACACACAAATAATGATTTAATTACAAATTTGATGAATGTGGAAATGTTTTTATGTCACAAATGTAAAATAATAACTTATAATTATATTTAATATACTGAGGATGTTATGTAACATCCCAGGTAAATAAAGAATAAAGAATTTTCATATTTATTAATATTTAAGAATTAAATATTAATTTTAATTTAAAGTGGTTGCTATGTTCGATAGCGTACCTGATACGCAACGATGAGTTCCTTTGAAAACTTACGTTGCACACTAGTAACATAATAATATTATTTTAAATGGTTGTTAACATGTAGCCGTTGTATTGGCGGGAATGGATAGAAATAACTAAAATATTATTATATATGTTTTTAAATGTTTTTACATTTATCCAATAAAAGATAAAGGCTTAAAATACGAAAAGATTTCAATTTTAGGCTTATATACACTAATTTTCACGAAAGGTCCACTTATCACCTTTTGATGGTGAACCGTCATTAAATATAGTTTTGTTCACTCTTATACATTCTATTAGACCAAATAAAACTCTTCTTTAGAATTGGGACATCAAAATTTACTTTGTGTAAATTTTTGGTATTTTTCTGATAAAGTTCATTTTTAATGAATAGTGTAAAATGTTGTATTTTAATTCAAAACCTCTTTTTAATCAAATTTATTAATATGATTAGATTATCTTTTGAATTGGTTTTAAAGTTAAATGACAATATATTTTTACCATTAAATCCAATAGTGGTCGTTGGAATTAATTTCACTTTGAAATCGGACTTAAACTAGTGTCAATCTTTTGATACTTATTGTTTCATAAAAACACGCTATTTGCTCTGACGCGGGAATTAATTATTAAATTAATTAATGCAACATATATGTTGTGAATTTTGTAAAATGGACTTCATTTTTGAATTCGAAATAACAAATATAGCTTAGGGTGAAGTTTTGGTATTTTTCTGAAAAACTTCAATTTTTGATGAATAGTGAAACCACTAAGTGGTACTTATAAAAACTGATTTTTCGTTTAAATGACATTTTACCACTTCTGTGTTTTGAATTTCAAAAATCTGACATACATGGTTGTCATTAAGAAGTAAAATGTGGTTCAATGAGATTAAAATATTTTTTTGGTGAATAGTAACTTTTAAGTTCTTAATCGCGATTAGAGGTAATTAGTGCAATTTAAGGCAAAAATGATATTATAATAAAATGAAAATACCTTGACACATGTCCTAACATTATTGTATGTGTCATGGCCGACCAAGAATAGCCATGGGTCAACTTGGGGACCCCATGGTGCCACTTTGGTTGGGAAATGACATAAATAACTTTTTATTTAATATTAATGTAAAAATGACACACACATGAGATGATTTATTAAAACAATTTTTACATGGGGTTATAAAAGTCATATTTTTGACTATAAATATTCATTATAAATCTCAAAATATTTCCTACATCATAGTATTTTTTTTATAATTTTTATACATTAAATAAATTAAATTATTTATGACATCATGATGATGCAGTGATGACCTCATTATTTAACAATTTAAATAAAATGGAAAGATAATGTAAAATCTAAGACCTAAACATGTACAAAACCTATTGGATGAGTGGATTTCTAACCCTCATCACCGTATCCTCTAAATACATCAATTTGGGACCTTTAAAATCCGAAACTCTTTTGAAAATAAAGTAACATTTTGTAACATTACAAGAGTGCCCCTCCTCTCCTCTTATAAAAGGCCCCCACCTCTACCTCCTTACCCACACTACCAAAGCCTTTGGCTCGGCCAAAACCTGCACATTTTGGCTCTCCACATCCCTATATTACTCCTTGAAGCCTCACTTTTGGCATAAGTCTTCCCAAGGAAGCCTTTGAGCTCAAACCAAAGGGAGTTACCCGATTTTAAGGTAATGTCTTCTTTTGAGTCCTTTTGTTTTATTTTGCTTCTCCAACCCCCTAAACTATTTTTATTCTTTTCTTTTGTAAAAAATATAGTATAATAAATATACTAGGATGTTTTTATAAGATGTATTCGAGCTACACTTACACACACCTACATCTAATGGTTAAAGAACATACTGTTTCCGTGGATGGCGAATTTCTGCCTCCCGAAACGATGATTGTTCAACATTCTTTTAACGCCTTCAAAGGTGGCCATTAAGATGACACTATATTTATATATGATATATAATATGTTTATGTTTTCCTTAATATTATTCATTTTTCATTTTGGGCATACCTTTATGGTTTCCATTATGGGTAAACGCGATATCTTCATTTAAGGAAGTGCGGACTACCGCCCCCTCAAAGTGATGTGATTTGTTAATGCCATATGTGGGATGTATAAAGGGTGGATTTAAAGTTATTATATATGATGTTATAATGGAATTATAATATACCTCTATATCATTATTATTTCTTTCCATTAAATTACGAGATAGAAATGAAAGTAGCTTTCATGCATACGTACGACTTACCGTCTCCATGAATAGTGCATCTCATTTCTTATCCCCAAATGTAATGTACTATTAAAAGTACATGTATATAATGGATATATATAATGAATGATACATATAAATGATTAATATAATTCTGGAATTAAAATATACATACCTCTCATTTAGTTTTAATTCCACTAATATGACAATGAAATGAAAGTAGCATTCATGCGTACGTACGGCTTACTGTCTCCATGAACGGTGAATTTCATTTCTTACCTCTAAATGATTATGTAATATTATAAATACATGTATATTATGGATATATATGATATATATTCTATCCAAATCATGAATATCATTCTGGATATAAAGAACCTTTGACCACACGAACAACATGTAATTGTAAGAAGTCCACTTTTGACTTAAGAACCAAATATCGACAAAACAATCATTATTAACTTAAATGGTTACATAATGTTTATAAGATGGAAACAAGTGATATAAAAGGAACAATGAAATTTAAAAAGGTACTTAATCAAGTATAAATTAACTCAAGTTTATTATTCAGGGCGTTAAAGAACGGTCGAGTCAAGTCGGACTCGAGGTAAGGGACTTCGTCTCAATCTCCTTTCATTGAGGCATATTTCGTTTTATACACAACTATATTTTATACGGTGTATAAAACCCTTTGACTTTTAATTTTATACAAAAAGAATCTTTTTCTGTGAAGCGTTTTACTAAATGACAAAAAGGAATGTTTCTTTTAACGTACGCAGTGACAACGACATTTTCCACCGCCACGAGTATTATTTGGTCTTCGGCTTCCTCAACAAGTCGTAATGTTTTTAAAATGAAAAAAATACCATATACTCTTTTATGTATTTTGTTATTGAAAATGGTTTTTATAATGTATTTGTTATGTCAATATATTTGAGTGATATATTGTGATCAAAGTGTGGAAATGTTTTCTTTCCATTATGTTTATTTTATGTCTTATGGTTTTATAATGGTACTTGGACATTTGACGGGTGGTTACATGATAAACCATATGACGGGTGGTGCCGTGAATACCAGGATGGGTGGTTACGTTATAACCTCCAATGCATTGGGTATGGAAGTTGGCCGTATGGCTATTTCATTAAGTATGTAGGGAAGTTGGCCGAATGGCTATTCCATTAAGTGATATGTGTGGAAGTCGACCTTATGGTTATTACACTTAAGTATGTTTATGTCCCAAGTTACCTTTATATATGTTATGTGTTCTTTATATGGGTTTCATGGTAATCCTTTGTTTATAAAAAGGTAAGTAATGATATTTTATTCAGTGTGGAGTTTTTTACTACTTCATGAAGGTGAAGGTATTACTTTGATAAAGTATACATGGTTTACTTGATGTTTGAAAAACTAACAGTTTTCATTCTTTGTGTATCCCTTACTGAGTTTTTTATGCTCACCCCATGTTTTTTTTGAAATGTCTTTCACCGGACTTAATGTGGAATAAGGTCAAGGATGGGATCAAGGGAATGTCATGCTATATAAAACATGGAACTAGACATGTTTCTTTTTAAGAGTTTTTTTATTCTATGGAAACTTGGTAGAAGTGTCTACTTTTTAAATCATTTGAGATGTAATAGTTATGTTCTAATTCTCTAAAACTCTAAACCTGAAAATATCCTCAATGTGAATTATTCATTTAATTCAATATTAAGTAATGTTTAAAGCCGAGGCCTTATAGTTGGTATCAGAGGTTGGTTTAGACAACTTTAGGAGTTAGAATTCTATTAAATGATTGTCCAAAAATATTTTTATGGTCAAATTGAAGTGATATAGCATTTAAAGATTACCATGTTGCTTCACCTAATATATTTCTGTGTTAATAATGGTTTTTCATAGAGGAAACAGAAAAACTTTTCTAAGAAGGCATACATAAGGAAATGACCTTCCAAATCAGCATACTGAGATGGTCAGTATCAGAATTGAGTAGTTTACAGCAGTGATGGCTCAGTTGACTCAGGTGATAAATCATGGTTGTTTTTATTCATGATATTTTGCAGTTTTATAAAAGTAAAGAGGAGCATGAAAGTCATTTAAGGGTTATCTTGCAAACCTTAAAAGAAAAAAAAACTATATGGAAAATTCAGCAAGTGTGAGTTTTGGTTACAACAAATTTCTTTCCTGGGTCACATTGTTTTAAAAGAAGGCATAACTGTTGATCCTGCTAAAACAAAAGTTGTTGAAGAATGGCCAAGACCAACAAATGTAACCGAGATCCATAGTTTTCTTGGTTTGGAAGGTTACTACGGAAGGTTTGTTGAAAAGTTTTCACAGTTATCTAGTCCAATGACTAAGCTAACTCGGAATGGTGTTAAGTTTATCTGGACAAAAGAATGTGATGATTGTTTTCAGCAGTTGAAAAGAAGATTGGTGAATGCTCCAGTTTTGGAACTTCCTTCCAGGAATGGTGAGTTTGTTATATACAGTGATGCTTCGTTGAAGGGACATGGCTATTTACTTATGCAGAATGATCAGGTAATTGAATATGCTTCACGTCATTTGAAAACTCATGAGGTAAATTACCCTACACATGATTTGGAATTAGCTGCTGTTGTTTTTTCTCTAACAATTTGGAGGCATCATTTGTATGGAGTAAAGTGTGAAATATATACTGATCACAAAAGTTTAAAGTATATATTCACTCAGAAAGAATTGAACATGAGACAGAGGAGATGGATGGAATTAATCAAGGATTATGATTGTACAATTCACTACCATTCGGGAAAAGAAAATAAAGTGGATGATGCTTTGAGTCGAAAAAGTAATGCTTCATTAACAATGTTGCATTTGGAACGAGGTCCTTTGGTTTTTGATTTGATGAACTTTGGAATAGAAGTTGTTGGTGCTGGAAGTTCTTCTGTTTTGTTTTAGGTATCAGTGAGATCTTCTCTATCAGACAGAATCAAGCAAGCTCAGAAGCAAGACAGTGAGTTGTAGAAAAAGGTAGAGCTGGTACAGAAAGGTAAGTTGCATGAATTAAACATTGATAATGATTGTGTTTTGAGGTTTGGGAAGAGATTATGTGTGACTTGTGATTCACAGTTGAAGAATGAGTTGTTATGTGAGGCTCATAGTTCCCCGTTTTCAGTTCATCCTGGCAGTACTAAGATGTACAGAGATCTGCAAGAGTATTACTGGTGGGATGGAATGAAAAGAGATATTTCTGATTTTACTGTGAAGTGTTTGACTTGTTAGTAGGTTAAAGCAGAGCGGCAGTTACCGAATGGGATGCTTCAACCTCTACCAGTTCCAGAGTGGAAATGGGAGAATATATCCATGGACTTTGTTGTGGGATTACCGAAGTCATCTAGAGGTAATAATGCAATCTGGGTTATTGTTGATCGCTTGACTAAATATTCTCATTTCCTTGCTATACGAGATAATTTTTCCCTAGATCAACTTTCCCATTTGTATCTTAAAGAGATAATCAGGTTACATGGATTTCCTATCTCCATTGTATCTGACCGTGATCCCAGGTTTACTTCTAACATTTGGAAAGGCCTTCAGAAGTCGTTGGGTACTGAATTAAATTTTAGTACATCTTTCATCCGCAATCAGATGGGAAGTCAGAAAGAACAATTCAAAACTTGGAGGATATGCTACGAGCTTGTTCGATGGATTATCAGGGAAGTTGGGACCAACATCTTTCTTTGTTTGAGTTTTCTTATAATAGCAGTTTTCATTCCAGTATACAGATGGCGCCATTTGAAGCATTATATGGGAAGCAGTGTTGAACTCCAGCATTTTGGGATGAAGTGGGTGAAAGGAAGCTGATGGGACCAGAATTGGTAGAAGAGATGGCAGAAAAAGTTCAGTTGATTTAGAAACACATGAGAATAGCTCAAAGCAGGCAGAAGAGTTATGCGAATAAACGGAGGAAGGATCTATCTTTCGAGGTAGGTGATGATGTTTTTCTCAAGGTTTCTCCATGGAAAAGTGTGATGAGATTTGGTAAGAAAGGAAAGCTGAGTCCAAGGTTCATTGGACCATATGAAATTCTGGAGAGAGTTGGATCAGTTTCTTACCAAGTGGCTTTACCTCTGAGTTTATCTCAGGTACACAATGTTTTTCATGTTTCGATGTTGAGGAAATATATGCAAGATTCATCTCATGTTTTGAGTCCATAGGTAGTTCAGATGGAAGACAATCTCTCTTATGAAGAACAACTAGTCCAGATTCCTGATCGAAGAGAGAAAGTGTAGCGAAATAAGGTAATCCACCAGGTAAAGGTTTTGTGGAAAACCCATATGGTTGAAGAGGCAACGTGGGAATCTGAAAATGCTATGAGGGATAAATACCCCCACTTATTTTGATAAGTGAATAAAATTGCGAGGATGCAATTCCCAAAAGGGGGGAAGGATGTAACATCCCAGGTAAATAAAGAATAAAGAATTCTCATATTTATTAATATTTACGAATTAAATATTAATTTTACTTTAAAGGGGTTTCTATGTTCGATAGCGTACCTGATATGCAACGATGAGTTCCTTTGAAAACTTACGTTGCACACTAGTAATATAATAATATTATTTTAAATGGTAGTTAACATGTAGTCGTTGTATTGGCAGGAATGGATATAAATAACTAAAATATTATTATATATATATTTTAAATGTTTTTAAATTTATCCAATAAACGATAAAGCCTTAAAATACGAAAAGAATTCAATTTTAGGCTTATATACTCTAATTTTCACGAAAGGTCCACTTATCACCTTTTAATGGAGAACCGTCATTAAATATAGTTTTTTTCACTCTTATACATTCTATTGGACCAAATAAAACACTTCTTTAGAATTGGGACATCAAAATTTACTTTGTGTAAATTTTTGGGATTTTTCCGATAAAGTTCATTTTTTAATGAATAGTGTAAAATGTTGTATTTTAATTCAAAACCACTTTTTAATCTAATTTATTAATATGATTAGATTATCTTTTGAATTGGTTTTAAAGTGAAATTATAATATATTTTTACCATTAAACCCAATAGTGGTCGTTGGAATTGATATCACTTTGAAATCAGACTTAAACTAGTGTCAATCTTTTGATACTTATTGTTTCATAAAAACACGCTATTTGCTCTGACAGCGGGAATTAATTATTAAATTAATTAATGCAACTTATATGTTGTGAATTTTGTAAAATGGACTTCATTTTTGAATTCGGAATATCAAATATAGCTTAGGGTGAAGTTTTGGTATTTTTCTGAAAAACTTCAATTTTTGATGAATAGTGAAACCACTAAGTGGTACTTATAAAAACTGATTTTTCGTTTAAATGAAATTTTACCACATATGTGTTTTGAATTTCAAAAATATGACATACATGGTTGTCATTAAGAAGTAAAATGTGGTTCAATGAGATTAAAATATTTTTTTTGGTGAATAGTAACTTTTAAGTTCTTAATTGCGATTAGAGGCAATTAGTGCAATTTAAGGAAAAAATGATATTATAATAAAATGAAAATACCTTGAAACATGTCCTTACCTTATTGTATGTGTCGTGGCCGACCAAGAACAGCCATGGGTCAACTTGGGGACCCCATGGAGCCACTTTGGTTGGGAAATGACATAAATAACTTTTTATTTAATGTTAAAGTAAAAATGACACACACATGAGATGTTTTACTAAACAAAATTTTACATGGGGTTATAAAAGTCATATTTTTTACTATAAATATTCATTAGAAAGATAAAAAGATTTCATATATCATAGAATTTGTTTTGTAATTTTTAGACATTAAATAAATTAAATTATTTATGACATCATGATGATGCAGCGATGACCTCATTATTTAATGATTTAAATAAAATAGAAAGATAATGTAATATCTAAGACCTACACATGTCCAAAACCTATTGGATGACTGGATTTAGAACCCTCATCACCTTATCCTCAAAATACATCAATTTGGGACCTTTAAAATCCGAAACGCTTCTGAAAATAATGTAATATTTTGTAACATTACAAGAGTGCCCCTCCTCTCCTCTTATAAAAGGCCCCCACCTCTACCTCCTTACCCACACTCCCAATGACTTTTGCTCGGCAAACCCCTGCCCATTTTGGCTATACAAATCCCTCTATTACTCCTTGAAGCCTCAATTTGGGCATAATTATTCCCAAGGAATCCTTTGAGCTCAAACCAAAGGGAGTTACCCGATTTTAAGGTAATGTCTTCTTTTGAGTCCTTTTGTTTTATTTTTCTTCTCCAACCCCCTAAACTCTTTTTATTCTTTTCTTTTGTAACAAATAAAGTATCCTAAATATACTAGGATTTTTTTATAAGATGTATTCGAGATACACTTACACACACCTACATCTAATGGTTAAAGAACATACTGTTTCCGTGGATGGCGAATTTCTGCCTCCCGAAACGATGATTGTTCAACATTCTTTTAACACCTTCAAAGGTGTCCATTAAGATGACACTATATTTATATATGATATATAATATTTTTATGTTTTCCTTAAGATTATTTATTTTTCATTTTTGGCATACCTTTATGGTTTCGATTATGGGTAAACGCGATATCTTCATTTAAGGAAGTACGGACTACCGCCCCCTCCAAGTGATGTGATTCATTAATGACATATGTGGGACATATAAAGGATGGATTTAAAGTTATTATATATGATGTTATACTAGAATTATAATATACCTCTATATAATTAAAATTTGTTTCCATTAAATTATGAGATAGAAATGAAAGTAGCATTCATGCGTACGTACGGCTTACCATCTCCATGAACGGTGCATTTCATTTCTTATCCCCAAATGTAATGTACTATTAAAAGTACATGGATATAATAGATATATATAATGAATGATACATCTAAATGATGAATATAATTCTGGAATTAGAATATACATACCTCTCATTTAGTTTCATTTCCATTAATATGACAAAGAAATGAATGTAGCGTTCATGCGTACGTACGGCTTACCGTCTCCATGAACGGTTCATTTCATTTCTTACCTCTAAATGATTATGTATTATTATAAATACATGTATATGATGGATATATATGATATATATTCTATCCAAATCAGGAATTTCATTCTGGATATAAAGAACCTTTGACCACACGAACAACATGTAATTGTACGAAGTCCACTTTCGACTTAAGAACCAAATATCGACAAAACAAACATTATTAACTTAAATGGTTACATAATGTTTATAACATGGAAATAAGTGATATCAAAGTAATAATGGACTTTAAAAAGGTTCTTAATCATGTATAAATTAACTCAGGTTTATTATTCATGACGTTAATGGACGATCGAGTCAAGTCGGACCCGAGGTAAGGGACTTCATCTCAATCTCCTTTCATTGAGGCATATTTCGTTTTATACACAACTATATTTTATACAGTGTATAAACCCATTTTACTTTTACTTTTATAAAAAAAGTAATCTTTTTCTATGAGGAGTTTTACTAAACTACAAAAAGGAATGTTTCTTTTAACGTACGCAGTGACAACGACCTTTTCCACCGCCGCGAGTATTATTTGGTCTTTGGCTTCCTCAACAAGACGTAATGTTTTTAAAATGAAATAAATACCATATACTCTTTTATGTATTTTGGTATTGAAAATGGTTTTTATAATGGATTTGTTATGTCAATATATTTGAGTGATATATTGTGATCAAAGTGTGGAAATTTTTTCTTTCCATTATGTTTGTTTTATGTCTTATGATTTTATAATGGTACTTGGACATTTGACGGGTGGTTACATGATGAACCATATGATGGGTGGTGCTGTGAATACTAGGACGGGTGGTTGCGTTATAACCTCTAATGAATTGGGTATGGAAGTCGGCCGTATGGCTATTCCATTAAGTATATATGGAAGTTGGCCGAATGACTATTCCATTAAGTGATATGTGTGGAAGTCGATCGTATGGTTATTCCACTTAAGTATGTTTATGTCCCAAGTTACCTTTATATATGTTATGTGTTCTTTATATGGGTTTTGTGGTAATCCTTTGGTTACAAAAAGGTATGTAATGATATTTTATTCAGTGAAGAGTTTTTACTACTTCATGAAGGTGAAGGTATTACTTTGATAAAGTATACATGGTTTACTTGATGTTTGAAAAACTAACAGTTTTCATTCTTTGTGTATCCCTTACTGAGCTTTTTATGCTCACCCTAATTTTTTTTTGAAATGTTTTTCACAGGACTTAATGTGAAATAAGGCCAAGGATGGGATCAAGGGAATGTCATGCTATATAAAACATGGAACTAGACATGTTTCTTTTTAAGAGTTTTTTTATTCTATGGAAACTTGGTAGACGTGTCTACTTTGTAAATCATTTGAGATGTAATAGTTATGTTCTAATTCTCTAAAACTCTAAACCTGAAAAGATACTCAATGTGAATTATTCATTTAATTCAATATTAAGTAATGTTTAAGGCCGGGCCTTATATTTTATATCATCATTCTTTATTAAATATTAAAGTAGGTAGAGTGAAAAATAAAATAAAAATACTCAATGAAAGATGTTATGTCTTCCTTTTGTAACCTCCTTAGGTTTTCAGCAAAGCCTTCCATAGTTGGATTTCTAGAAAATATAATGACTATAAGATTATAGGATATAATTTTGGAGGTGATTTTCATAGTTATTAAATTAATTTTTTTTAAGGTTTTAATAGGAGAGGAATGTGGGTGGCCTTTTATAAGTGAGGTGAATGGGGAGCTTATAATTTTTGAAATAAAAAAGGTGCACCCAATTTTTTCACATTACAAAAGGGTCAAAAGTGAATTATTATAAATAATTAGACATTATATGGCCAATATAGTAAACCAAAAATTATTTTATAAATGTTTTTAGGTTAATTTAACCTTTATATTTTAGTTTAACCCCAGATAAACCCATATTTACCTCAACCACGGTAAATATATTTTTTTTCTATTTTACAATTCATTATGGTAAAAAGATATGTTTTAATTATATAATATAAATTAGTATTATTATTCCAAATATTTAATCCAATTTAAATATTCTATTCATAGAAGTTTTAACATTTAATTTAAAATTAATCTCGCAAATGTGATGAGAAAGCAAGTTTTTAAAGAAAAACTGTTCAAAAGTTTACAAAGTTTTCATATAAAAATTAAATATTAACATGATTCCAATGAAGAAAATTTTATTAATTGATATAAAAGTTATCCAATGTTACTTTGAAAATAATTTATAATATATTTTTACTTTATAAATAATTTAAATGAAAAGGCAACATTAAATTAAAACTCATTATTTTTCACTATTAATCAAAAAAATGAAACCTTTCAGAAAAATAAAAAAGATTAAACCTAACCTATTTTTGAAATTGTTGTTTCAAAAATAAATTTAATTTTTAAGATAAATTTAATAAATTTTTTAAAAAATAATTGTATATTTTGTGCGTAACATGAAACTAACCATATTTAAGAAAAAATATAGTTTTTCCGAAAAAATACCATTTGTTTAAATAATTGACATTTTATTTATAATCAATATATTACCATATTAATAATAATTTAGTTATAAAAATTCATATTTTTCAATTTAACATTTATTTTATAAAAATACATTATGTTATGGTTTATTTAGACTCAGGATTGCATGTTCCCCAAGATATTGAAGAGATTAAATTTAATAAAATATATTTCATGGGTTTCTTAAGATTAATGTTAACTGTCACATACAATATCAAATAAAAATTTATTATTTTATAACATCAAGGTGTTACATTCAACCCCCTAGATAAATTAGGTCCATTCAATTTAAAAATGTTCTGTGTAATTAAGTGGTTGATATTTTGAAATACCATTTTTAAAAACCCATATTGTAAAAGGTTTAATAAAATACTCTCTTTGTAAGAGAGAAAGGAAAGTAAAAATATCATATTAAATAACACATTACTAGGTTGATATTTTAGAAAAAATTGATGGAAAGTGAAGATATATACATATAATAAAATCATAAATAATTATATAGAATGAAAGAGGTCATTATTCATAAGAAACTAAATGATCAATGGAAAGTTATGAACTTGAAAACCAAAAATCTATGATGATTTAAAATACCATTTAATTCATTCGATATGAATTTAAAAAGATAATTCATTTTTTATGATCCTTTTCCTAAAGTTAAAGAATTTTTTACCATCTAAGAATATAATTAAATATACTTAGATGATATCTTTCTATTTTATAAGATTAATTTCATCCTCTTGTTATGCCTCCTTCAATTTACAATTTTTTACATAAAAAATGAATATCCAAAATTTAATTTTTTATTCCTAATGAAATAAAAATAACTTTTAATGGATCTTAATATCTATAAAATTGTGACAAGTATTTCTGTCCGTATCTAATTATTTTCCAAAACAAATATTGTTAGCATAAGTTATCCAATATAATAAATTAATATGTAGACCTCAATAGTGACACCAATATTAATATTTTATTCTTATTCATAAAATAATTTAACTAAACACAATGACATATTAAATAAGAAGACACATAGTCCAGTTTTAGTTGTTGTCCTCTTATCATCCATTAGATACGGGTTTAATCCCCACAGCCTTTCCAGATGCGATGAGTTCTCACCAGGTATGTGGGTTTTCATTTTTCTTAAAATTATATAAATATAATTCCTATAACATTCCCAAAAGTGTAATAACCCATAATTACTTCAATATAAAGTATAATATAAACCCTAAAGGTCACCAAATCCTTTAAATTTTTTTCTAAGAATGAAAAGGAATTCATTATTAAATAGCTTTTTTATTACAAAATATAAAAAAACATTGGATTTTATTCCAATAAATGATTTCAAAAAATATCCTTAATCATGTTTTATTCCTACCACATAAATTTTCAAATTTGTTGTTTAATAATTTGAACATATAATCAAACTTAAACAAATATATTCTTATAATGGTTTACATAAATACAGTTTGACTAGTTATCCTCTTCTCAATGATTCATAGTAAATAAGAAATCTCATCATCATAAACAGTTAAATATACAAGAAGATGATCCTACGAAGAGAAATAACAGATCCAACCTCCTATACGAGATGAACCAAAATAACACATGGTAGTTCCCATGGATAATATCATATAAAATAGATAAATAATAAGGAATTAAATAACATGGATAACCATATACATGAGTTGAACCACCAAAATAAGGCATATTCAAGGGTTAATAAAATATATAAGATGTTGATCCTAAAGAGATAGATAACATAGACAAACTTATATATGATCCAAACTATAAACACAAGGTATATCCCATGTAAAATAATCTTATACATAAAACATATATTTATCAGGTTAATAATATTGAAAACCTCCCACAAAATGAAAATAATAAACATAAGTTTGGTCCCATAGTTAATCCTCATGTCACTGAAGGTGTAAAACCGAACATAGAAATTTAGAAATAAAAATAAAGAGAACTTCATATGTGTAACTCTATACAATTATCTCTAAGTACATATCCTCATTCATATCAATAGCAACATTAAACATGGTTATGAAACACATTCTGCCAATACCTGACTATCATTAAGTAAACATTAGAAATAATCTAAATCTAGGTTGTTTAATAACATTGTACTAGAGGAAAACACATAATCAAACCAAAGAGATGACCCAAAATAGTAACATATGATATCATCATAGAAGAGTACCCAAAGTTAGAACAATAGTTATAAGTGATCCTATAATCCATAGGCTCTACCTAACCCTCATGTCAATAGGAAGATCTATCACCTATTCAATATTTTACATCACTATCCCAGTTCTAATACCCCAAAATAGTCTGAATAAATGTATAGGAAATCCCCTAGGGAACTATGTCACAAATCATTAGAAAAAATAACCACAACCCATATTGGGTTTCCCATAACACACCTATCAAGGGAGAACTACGAATCTAATAATCTTGTAGAAACCATCCTTCTCCCATTCTAATAATCCCCAAGGTCATATCATGATCCTGTAATAGACAAGTCCTCAAATCGCCCTTAAGAGGGTTATCTCAATCATTTGTGATATGAACAACCTTATATCTCATCACATATGGCCCTAATCCCACAATACATAATATATTAGCCTTAAAAATAAAATCCTATGAAATATGAAGTCTAAATAAAGAATAATGACCTACTCATACCTATCACACAAATAACCATCATCCACCCAATTTAGAGATATAGTTGTTGGGAGCTTCTAATCACCCCCAATATGATGGAGTACTCACTCCATGTAATGGCCCAAACTGTTGTAAATAAAATTTCCATAGGATTTAATGTTTTATTATGTAATATGATTATATAAAACACATTAACTTGTATTGTTTTATTATATCCAATTGAAATAAAAATATTATTATAAATATTTATCGTTGATAATATAGCCATAAAAAACGGATCACATGATTAGTATAAATATATGGATTTTACAAATACAATTAAAACAAACAAATGAATTGATGGCCTCATCCAACAAGATTATACCCTTTGAATCCCATTTACCAAAGATTTCAATGGATATAGAATATCTATGATTTTACCTTTTATAATCCTAGGGTGAGATCCAATATGATAATTATGATAAAAACAGTTTACGCGAGAATTTCAATCTCATCGAGATCACAACTAAAACCATTTTCACCAAACGACCCCATGAAAGTCTCACTATTGAGAACCTCAATATTAGTGTGTAAACTGGTGTAATAAAGGGATATTTATGAAGAAATTAATAAAATTAATATGTATATTTTAAATAATAAATATTTTATTTTCAATTTTATTGTTACTTTACAAATGATTTTGATTTTGATTCAATTAAACATAAATTATAATTCCACATAATATTAAAACTAAATTAAAGGATTTATTTAATGAATTAATGGAGTTTTAGAATAAATATTATTTAAATAAAATGTTATAATTAAATAAGGTTTATTAACTATAAATGGCCATATAATTTTTATGAAGTGAAAAATAATTTTTCTAATGATTAAAAAACATTTATTGTAAAAAAATCCAAAATTTCTCAATAAATATAGAATATTATTTTAAAAGTGAGAATGTACATATTTACAAAATTATTTAGATAAAATAAATATTATTTTTGGAATCAAAATGTTGAAAGTATCCAATAGTTAATTTTTCATAATTTTCTGAGACAGTCAAATTTTTGGGTAAAATTGAAATACTATATAAATATATGGTATGTTTTATGACATCATTATAATAAAAATGACATAATAAATATTAAAATGGTTATAATGATCTAAATATGTTTTCCCATAAAAAAAATTGATTTTATGTATATTTGAAAATTTTTCTAAAGCCTTTAGGAATCTTCCAAAATATATATTATATTTTATTATTTTAAATTCATTTCTTTAAAAGAGTGACTCACCTCCACATATGAAAAGATAATATTTTTATATTTTAGGAAAATTAATTAATAAAATAATTAAAACCTCCACAATGTTTCAAAAACCATAATAAAATATCATGGTAAGGTTTATGGTTTTGAATATTTTTTTATAGAGTCCAAAACCGAAGTTTGTGAAATATTAATGAATTCCACTCAAATTACCTATATAAACCCACCAATTATACCATTTAACTTAAAAAAAATAATTATAGCATGCAATTAATCTTACCTCCCCTGTCTATAATCCTAAAAAGGGGCCCCAAGTTCTCAATAATCCCATGTTCATGCTTCTTGATCTACACACTAAAGTAAGGGTTCTATCCTTTCTCATCTTTATCAAAGTTTCTTTATCATGTTAGGAATTTTTATTATCAATTAATAATGATGGGGTATGTTTTTAACCTCCCCCAAAATTCCTTTATTATTTATAAATTAATAGGTACTCATTTATCTCTCATTAATCCTTCCCATGTTCACCCACTACCATGCCAAAATTTTGCAACCATCCTTTCCTTTATCATTTTTTCATGATTATTTATTACTGGATGCCCTTTTTTTATAATTATATATGTCTGGAAATGTCCTTACATATCACTATTACTGTAAAAATTATTTATTAATTATGATAGACCTATTTATCTCTCATCAACCCATTTTATGAAATTTTATGTGACACCGTTATGCTGCTGAATTATCACCGTGATTTTTCCATGCAGACCAATTATGTAGTGAATAACATACACATTTCCTATCAACGGTGTTCAATTTTATGCACATATAACATTTTATTAGGGACATACTTGTATTTATTCTACACTCCTTGATCATGAAATAAATTATGATGATGAATGAATCTATGTTTTATGATCTATGTTGAAAAATTAATCATGAGAATGAAATGAAAGTGGTGAGTGCACCCAAAATTATATAGTTCTCCAATGCATTGGGTAAGGTTTTCTATCATGATAAATCATGTGGGTACAAGGGTACACCTGATTTCATTTTGGTAATTTTTCCATTGATGAAGTATTTGTGGTTTATCATTGAACTATGTTTATGATGCAGTGTTGTAAGTTGTTGCCACATCTCCCATGTTATGACTGTCATGCTATATCGTGCCCTATTAATTATGTTCCACTATGCCTCATTGAATTTAATTTTATAACATTTATTATTATATTCATGTTATTCCATGTTTATTCCCTTTCTAGGATTTATGGATCACCATTTTCCTATGTGTTTCCCCATGTTATCTAATGTAGTTTTAAGCTCAAGAATGTAAGAGAAGTTTTGAATAAAGATGTTTTAATTCATGTTTAGATTTGTAATGAAATGTACATAATTCCAAAATACACTATACTTATTTATCTTTTGATTTTTATTAAGTTTAATTTTATATAATTTAAAAAATTATTTATATTTAATAAAGATAAGGGTTCTAATAGTTGGTGTCAGATGGATTGTTTTTATTTTTGGGATAAGGATTAGAAAACTCTAGTTAAAGCCTTATGGATAAGAATAAGTATAATAAAACATCCCTAAATTTTGGTTAGTATAGAGTAAGTTTTTTATCAAGAAAACACATCCCTATACGGATACTTGAAGTGGGCTTGGTTGTGTCACAGATGTACCTAGGGGTAATAAATTCAAGGAGGTGTTTCGGGCCAGAATCAGGGTAATATGATTCATGAAAACATGCCTTATTACGCACTTGGTTTGACACTACTAGGTGATATTCTTTGGTAATTCATAATCTCATTAAAAACCATTATTAAGGGAGTACAAAAATTCTATAAGATTATATGTTAGGAAATAGATCATGGATAACAAAGACTAAAGCCCATAAATCCATAATTTAAGGAAATACATGAATTTAAAAGTTATCCCTTTAATATCATTAAATTCCCATTTATGTGTTTAAAAGATAAATATACTAATCATTAATTTTAATTTTATTCTAGACAATAGTTAGAAATATTAGGAATGAGGTAAATAATCATTGTTAAGAATAATTTTATGATTATCCCAATAAGATGCCTGACACAATGGGAGCAGTAATTGATCATTTTGTGAAGATACTCTCTCAGCTGACTCAGGTTATAAATATAAAACTGGTTCATAAGGAGCATCCAAACACCCTTAAGAGAGCACAATCTGCAATTTGAATCTTCATTATTCAAATACATCCTACTTTCAATGGTTCATCGGATCCCTTAATCATGGAATAGTGGATCAACTCCATTGAAAAGATCTTCTCCATCCTTAAATATTCATAATATGAGAAGGTTCTGCTGCCTATTTATCATATAGAAGGTGAAGTTGATAAGTGGTGGAAATTAATAAAAATATGAATCCTGAGGAAGAGATCAAAGCAATGGTGTGGAAGGATTTCTACAAAATGTTTTTCAAAAAATATTTTCCTCACACTCCCTATATTAAAATGGGAAGGGATTTCATTTCCTCAAGAAAAAAGATGATGAATCTATCAGGGCATACGATGAAATATTTACAATGCCTATATGATACGAATCCAGATTTGTCTTTCCCCCAAGTGTAAGGATGAAAACTTCTTTAGTTTTATAAAACCTAGCCTAAAAAAATCCATGGTGATCCATGGCTTTGATAGATATGAGGGAATTGTTCGATTCACTCTAAAAGTTGAAATAGGGATCAGAAAATATCAGGGGGTATCATAGGGATAGTAAGCAGAAATTGGAGATCCATAATAGAGGTATGTTAGAGATATATAATAGTTCCAAGAATTTTCAACATCCCACTTTACAATGGTGCGGAAACAAGAAACCTAGAAATTTCTTAATGGGGATGAGGTAATGCTTTAGGTGAGTTCAATAATGAAACCTAGACAATGTTTGCTAGTAGGAGAAACCTGCTACTTCGATAGAGTAAAATAATTCTTTATTCAACCTACAACATATTTTTCATTTCAATAGCTTCAAGTAAATAAAGAACTTTATAGGCCAATGCACTAAGCTAAGTGTTTTCAAAGACATCCAAAAACCTATAAGGTAGGAAGGGAGATATTTTTCCATCATTACCACCAAAGTGAATCCTAAAAACAAAGTTGTGAAATGTACATTGGTCATTTATTCAATAATAGAGAATTCACGTTTTGATTCTAGTTCTATGAATTACTTTATATCATGAATGTTTATTAGAACTATCCAAACACCACAAAAAATGTGTGGAAGTAGAGCTATATGTGAAAAAATAAAATGGGGAAATTATTGCATCCCAAGTATATAACTCCTCTCCTATCAATGTTTTTGGGATGAACTTCCCAAAGAACCTTATCATATTCCCTTTGGTGAATTTTTTTGAAATTATGAGCTTGGATTGAATTTCCCTACATAGAGCCAACATAAATTACCACAAGAAGGAAATCACTCTCTTTATTGTGAAATAACTCCCAATTCTATACATGTTCCAAGAGGAGGATAAATCTTATTTAGCACCATTTTCTCAAGCATGGATATTATTGATCTATGATAAAGAATATATGGCTCAATTTTTTGAGTCTATGGAAATAATTATCTTTGAAATCATGCCCATTTTGAAGGAATACATTGATGTGTTTCCCAAGGAATTTCTTGGTATTCCTCTTAGATGAGATGTTTAATTTTACATCAAACTTATACTTGGGGAATTAACATTTTCCAAGAATCCATATAGAAATGTTTTTGTGGAACTTTAGGAGCTAAATAAGCAACTATAGGATAATATTCTTAAAGGTTTAATATGCCTAAGTGCTTCACCATGGGGTGCACCAGTTTTCTCCGTCATGAATAAGGATTTATCAAAGTGTGTTTTCATATATTATCATGATCTCAAAAAGATCACAATAAAGAAAAAGTATAATCTCCATTGGGTTTATGTCTTCTTCTATCAGTTACATGGATCATAATAATTCTCCATGGTGGATATGTGGTTGGGGTATTACCATGTTAGGGTGAAGAAGGAGGATATCCCCAAGAATACTTTTTATACAGGGTATGAGAACTATGAGTTCATAGTTATTCTTTTCAGACTCTCTAATTTTTAGAAAATCTTCATGTTCTTAATGAATAGAGTTTTTAGAGATTAAATGGACATATTTGTGGTAGTATGTATAGATTATATTATAATATAATATAAAATCAAGGAGGATCATGAGGAGAATTTAAACACTGGGATAATGAATTTACAAAAGGAGAATCTTTATGAAATATAAAAAAAGTATGAGTTATGGTTGAAGGAAGTATCATTTTTTGTGGTATATAATCATAAGAAATGCGATTTCATTGAACCCTTAAAAGATTAAATCCATTTATGTATGGCTGTGGACAAACATCTATGATAGATATTCGTAGTTTCCTTTGGTTAGCTGAGTATTATCTCTGATTTGTAAGAAATTTATCCTAAATATCAAAACCTCTTACCAAGATTACTCAGAAGGTTGAAAATTTTAATTAGAATGATGACCATGAAGATATATTAAAAGGTTTTGAAACAAATATTATCACTACACCTCTTCTCAAACTACCCACAAGTGGAAATTATTTTGTGGTATTCAGTGATGCTTTGAAGAAGGGCCTAAGATGTGTGTTGATGAAAAATGAAAAAGTCATTTCCTATGCTTCATGGTAGTTGAATGTTCATAAAAAAACTACATGAAACATGATTTGGGTTTGATTGTAGTTATTTTCACTTAAAAAATTGGGCAGCATTACCTCTTTGGGTAGACTTTTGAAATATATACGGATCACAAAATTCTGGACATATTGAAAGATGTTCAAATAGTTGATGTGAGAATTTATAAAAATGCGGAAGATATAAGGATTGGGAAATCCTTGGGGATCATTATTATTTATGAAAATGTTGTGATATTTGGTTCAAGACTATGTGAACCATAAAGTATTGAGTTAAATAAGGATCTTTTTCATGATTCACATAACTCAACCTTCTCCATGCACCCATGAATCACAATGATGTATTGAGATCTCTAAGAACACTATTAGTGTGACAATATGAAGAAGGAGATCATAGAATATACATCAAGATGTCTTGTTTGACAACATGTGAAATTGGAAAGGCAAAACTCCAAGGGGATTATGAAACTATTACCCATACCTACATAGAAATGGAAAACAACATCCCCGTGGAATTTTTCATTGATATTCTAAATAAATCAAAAGTGAACAATAATATATGGTTTTTGGTGGATATTCATACAAATACTGCACACTTCATTGTGATATCAGTGGAATTATCACTCGATCTACTTTCATGGATATACATTAGAGAAGCGGTCAGGCTACATTGAGTATCGATATAGATTTTATCTTTTCGAGATCCAAGATTAACTTCTATGTTCTAAAAGAGTCTCCATAATGCTCTGAATACTGTGTTGAAGTCCAAAATGACCTATCACCTTGAAATTGAAGAAAAATCTAAGCAGACTATCTAGAAACTTGAGGGAATTTTGATAATATGCTTAATAGAATTCATAGGGGGATGGGATCGACATCTTCCTCTGATTGAGTTCTCTTACAATAACAGTTTCCACTTGAGAATCCAAATGGCTCCCTATGAGTCCCTTTATTGGAAGAGGTATAGAACACCTACATGCTGAGATGAAGTCTGGGAACAAAAATTGATTGGTCTTGAAATGGTTGATGAAATGCTGGAAAAGGTTAATACCTTTCCACACCACATCAAGGATACTCAAATTTGACAAAAGAGATATGCAAAAAATCATTGAAGGTATCTAGATTTTGATGTTGTAGACATAGTATTCCTCCATATATATTCATGGAAGAAAGTAATGAGATTTTGGAGTAAGGGAAATCTTAGTCCATGATACAATGACCCATTTGAGATCATTGAGCGCATCGTAGTGGTGGGCTATCAACATGAACTTTCACCTAAACTATATTGATTTCATGATGAATTACATGTATCACTCTTGTGTAAGTACATACTTGAACCCTCACATGAACATAATCTTGATGTGGTACCATTAGATAATGAACTTTCCTATGAGGAGCATCCAGTGAAGATATTAGATCATAGAGAAAAAGTTATACAATATAAAAAAATTCACCTTGTCAAAGTGCTATGTAGAAAAAAAAGTTTGAAGATGAAATGTGGCAGACAAAGGAAGTTATGAGACAAAATTCCCCTTATTTGTTATAAGGGGGTAAAATGAAAATTTTGATGGTGAAACTTCTCATGGGGGGATGATTGTAAGCACCCAAACTATTATAAAGAAAATTTACTTATCATTTAATGTTTTATTATGTAATATGGTTATAAAAAAACATGTCATAATTTTGATTTATTATATATAATTAGATTCAAAATACTGTTAAGAATATTTTGCATTGATAATATATATATTAAACAATGATCACATGATTAGTATAAATATTGGGCTTTAACGAATCTAACTGACATAGAAAAAGGAAGTGATGGACTCATCCAATAGGATTGTATCTTATGAATCCCATTTATCAATAATTCCAATTGATATATAATCTTCGAGATTTTCCCTTGACCAATCCCAAGTTGAGATTCAATAACTTAAGCATGAGGAAAACCATTTACAGGATAACTTCAAGATCATCGAGATCATGACCCAACCCATGTTCGTCGAACAACCCCACAAAAGTATCATAGTCACACATCATACTCTTTGGGTGAACTATAGTGTAATAAAAGGGATATGTATCAAGACCATAATAATATGAATATATATATTTTATAAAATAATTAATTTATTTTCATTTTTATTGTTACTTTATAAATTATTTTGATTCAATTAAACACAAATTATATTTTTGGGTAATATAAAATTAAATTAAGGGATTTGTTTTGATCAATTAATGGATTTTTTATAGAAATACTATTTTAATAAAATTTTATTATAAAATAGTTATCTCTAATTATAAATTTTTATATAATTTTTATGAAGTGAAATGTACTTTTTATAAGGATTAAAAAATAGTTTTTTTTTCAAAAAACATATAATTTTTCAATAAATGTTGAATCCTATTTTAAAAGGGAAAAATAAAAAATTTAAAAAATTATTTAGATGAAATAAATATTTTTTTTTGGAATCTTAATGTTGAAATTACCCTATAGTGAATTTTTTAAAATTTTACGAGTCAATCATATTATCAGGTAAAAATCAAATATCGTATAAATATACAGTCTGTTTTATAACATCATAATGAAGAAAATGGTTTAATAAGTACTATAACGGGTATCATAGGTTGAATATATGTTTATTGATTAAAATGATATTATTTTAATTTAATTTTATTAAATCTATAGTGCCTTTATAAATCCTCCAAAATATATAATATATTTTATGATTTTAAATTGATTTATTTAAAATAGTGTCTCACCTCCAAGTAATAAAGGATAGTATTTTAATATTTTAGACACTTTTCCTACCAAAATAATCAAAAACTACCCAATTTGGAAAAAACCATGTGCAAAAACAAAGGGATAGTTTGTGGTTTACAATATTGTTTTTATATAGGTTAAAAAGCCTATGTTTGTGAAATATAAAATAAATCCCCTCTCATTTCCAATATATATCCACCAATTCTCAAAATTTTCTTCAATCCAAATCCTTGGATCTTGTCCTTACTCTTACCTCCAATATATATAATCCTTACAAGGTTTCCCACGTTCTCAAGAATCCCCTTTTAAAGCTTTTGTAGCCACACACTCAAGTAATGGTTCTTTCCTTTCTCTGTTGATTCAATAAGGTTTTCCTTATGACTTTACCATTCCTTCTTGTTTTGAAAATCACCAACACCATATCTTTAAGGAAAATTTCCTTTTTAAGGAAAATTGCTTTTATAAGGAAAATCGCTTTTATAAGGAAGATTGCTTTTGTAAGAAAAATCACCCTTATCACATTTTCATATATTTCTAAGATTCGGATTCATTTCTATTTTCTCTGAATTGTTTGAAACTTTGATATAAAGTATTCTGTTTTAGGATCTGAATTCTGGATAAAAACAGTAATAAAGTTTCACTCCTAAATCCAGATGTGAACTGTGATAAAGTTTCATTCCGAACTCCAGATACGAACTCAGAAACAAATGTGATGAAAATGGAGTCATAGTTAGAAATAAATCTAGACTTGTTGCTAAAGGCTATAATCATCAAGAGGGAATAGAATATGAAGAAACCTATTCTCCAGTATCGAGACTTGAATCTATTCGTATTCTACTTGCCTTTGCAGCATTCTTTAATTTCAAACTTTTCCAAATGGATGTGAAATGTGATTTTCTTAACGGTTATGTTCAAGAGGAAGTTTTTGTTGAACAACCTCCTGGATTTGAAGATACAAAACATCCTGATTATGTTTTTAGACTTACCAAAGCTCTGTATGGCCTTAAACAAGCCCCACGAGCATGGTATGATAGAATTACTTTATTTTTGCTTCAAAATAACTATGTTAAGGGAAACATAGATCCAACCCTTTTCATAAATAAAGATAATAAAAATGTTTTGATTGTTCAAATTTATGTTTATGACATCATATTTGGTTCAACTCTGCAATCTTTGACTGACTCTTTTGTAAGTCTAATGAAATCTGAGTTTGAAATGAGTATGATGGGTGAGTTAACATTTTTCCTTGGTTTTCAAATTTCTCAAAAACCAGAAGGAACTTACATATCTCAACATAAGTATATTAAAGATCTTCTTAAAAAATATGGTTATAACAACACTAAGTGTATAAGTACTCCTATTGGTACCTCAAACTCTTTAGATCTTGATGAATCTGGGAAACCAGTAGATCAAACATCTTTTAGAGGTATGATAGGAAGTCTACTATACTTAACAGATAGTCGACCAGACTTAATGTTTTCAGTATTCTTATGTTCAAGATATCAATCCAATCCTAAGGAATCTCACTTAAAGGCAGTAAAAAGAATTTTTTGCTACCTTAAGGGAACCATGGATATAGGATTATTTTATACTTCTGGAAATGATTTTTTCCTAAAAAGCTTTTTTGATGCTGACTTTTGTGGATGTAGAATGGATAGAAAAAGTTCATCCGGAACTTTTCATTTCATAGGATATTCATTAGTTTCTTGGTCCTGCAAGAAGCAACATTCTGTAGCACTCTCCACTGCTGAAGCTGAATATTTAACAGCTGGAAGTTATTGTGCTCAAGTGTTGTGGATGCAACACACACTCACAGACTATGGCTTGAGTTTTTCTAAAACTCAAATTTTGTGTGATAACACAAGTGGCATTGCCCTTAGTAAGAACCTTTCACATCACTCCCATGAAAAACACTTAGATATTAGGCATCAATTTCTTAGGGATCACACACTTAAAGGAGATATTATTCTTCAGTTTATCGGAACGTAAGAACAACTTGCTGATATTTTCACAAAATCCTTGCCTTCTGATAGATTTGAATACATTAAACAGAAGTTAGGAATGATAACCGTAAGTTAATTCTTCTTAATTAACTTTCTGTTGAAAAAGTCTCCTTACAACAATAAACTCCTTTTCATAGGGGGAGTACATTTTATTGTTAGAGTAACTAAATTCTTCAAAGATAGTTTTTCAAAATTTTCGGAACTAAAATTCCAGAATGGGAATTTTCGGAACTAAAATTTTCCAGAATGAATATTTTCATATAGAAAACTTTTGGAATGGAAATATTTGAATTGAAAACTTATGGAATGAAAAATTCGTACTGGTATTTTCGTAACGGGACTTTCGTATCGAATCTTTTATAATGAGTTTTTTTGTTTTCAAATTTTGGAATGAAATTTTCGTACTGAGTATTCCATACTGATTTTGTTTTTTCGTAGCGAGTTTCCCGAATTTTGTCTTTTCATAATAAAGATTTTTTCATAGTCATTTTTTTCCCATTACGAATAGTCCTCCTAAGCCAATCCGAAAGGTATGATTTCCTTACTCATGTTTTCGTAGTCATACTTTACTTGCTGGAATTATCTTATATTTTGTTTTCAGATTACAATTTTCTTAATTCTTTGTTTTAATAAAACCTCAAAAGATCGGATTCAAGTTTTCATGAGTATTGGTTTTCGACCGTCAGATCTGATCTCAGCTTGTCACAACCGTTCGATCAACCGTGGAAGATGAACCATTTTCTCGTTCCCTATATAAAGGGGACCCCAATTGGTTGTCCCACATTGGTTTTCAATCTCCAGCGTCGCGAAGCTTTGCCTCTCTGTTTTAATACCATTACGAACCTCAGCTTTTTCCGTTCCGAACTTCTCATAGGTCTTCAGATCCGAATGTCTGTGGAAGTAGCTTCTCAAGACATATCTTCCTCTAAGCCGATTTCGAAGTGGTTAGTATATAGAGAAATGCTGGTTCATCCGGATTTCTTCAACAAGTATGACTCTCTTATTTCCAAAAATATTAAGCTTAATGGATGGGAAGATGTTGCGGTGTCAAAACCTAGGAATCAAGATGAAGTGTACTCAGATTTGCTTATTGAATTCTATGAAACCGTCTCCTTTCTTAAGGAAGATGGAAGGGAGAAGTTGTCCTTTAAGTCTCATGGTAAGACTTATAAGCTTTCATATTCCAAGGTAGCCAGCTTGGTAGGGATGAATAATGATGGTGAAGCCGAATTCATATCTCATGTGTTTCCGGATTCAAAGGGTAGCTTCGACAAGGAAAAAGCATTAGAAACTCTCGGACTGGTAGATGACAAGGCTCCGAAGATTGCTAGTTTATCTAAAAATTTCCGGATTCTAGAATTATGGGTTCAAAGTCTTATCGTATCGAGAAAAGTTGAAAAAGATAGATTGAAGAAGAGTGAGATTTATATACTATATTTTCTGATAAATCTGAGGACGTTTAACCTGATGAAGCACATTCTTATTACTCTTGAGAATGTTAAGAAAGGGAATCTGAGAGCTGAAATTATAATGTATCCAGAAATCCTCTCAAAGTTGATAGTTCGGTGCCTTGAGTCTTTCAAGGAGGCTTGCAAGTCTAAGCCAAGAGTTTGAAATATTATGTTGGTGAGTGATGGTACACTCAAAAGGATGGATGTAGCATTTGACAAGAAGACTAGTCAGTTTATTGATTTACCTTCTCAAGAAGAAACAGTTCTGAAAGTTGCTGATCCAGAATCTTCTAAGCCAGTAAGGAAGAGAAAGTTAAATGAAGTGGAAGTAGAAGCAGAGAATCCCAAGCCTAAGGAAGTTCATTCCACACCTCCAAAACCAAAGAGGAAGAAAGATTACCCAGATGAGGTAGTTGCTTAATGGAGGGAGATCAAAGAAAAAAGAGTGCAAGGGGAGACTCAGTTTGACTTAGACCCTGCGGAGGCTAAGGCCTTGAAGGAAAGAACTACGGATGAGCTCGAAAAACAAGTGAAAGAAAAGAAGCTCAAGAAGAAGATGTTTGAGGCTGAGGTAGCTCAGGCTTTGTTGAAGTTCAATGAGATAGTTTCAGAAAAAATTCTTGTTACGAGATCTTTGTCATTGGAATCTCTACCTGAGACTCTAGGAAGGAACTTTGTTGCTCTGGAAGAGGCAGTAGCTAAGCCTGTTGAGGAAATAGAGCAGATTGAGAAAGTAGAAGAAGAAGAAGCTGTTGCTGAAGGAAGTGGTAAAACTGGAGATGTGTTGAAGCAATTAGATGATTATAAGGGGACTCCTTCTGAACATTTGTCGCTCCGAACCTCAGAAGCTGAGTCTTCTAAGCTAGTCACACCAGCAATGGAAGAAGAGAAAGGAGAAGAAGAAATAGCTTATCATGTAGAGGAAGAACAAATTCTACAAGATATTGCTCAAATGGAGAATGTACAGTTTGGTGCTCAGAATGTTCCTGATGAGGAAGACAATATTGTTCAAGTTTCTGATAGTGAAAAGAGAACTCCAGAACAGGATTCCATTCCAAAAAGGGACAAGGGAAAGCAAATTGTTGCTGATACTCCGAGCTCAGTAGTGGTGAAGAGAAAGGAAGTTGGTAGTTCTTCAAAGAGAAAGCTTGATCAAGTTGAGGAAGAAACTTCTCCAAGAAGAGTCTCGGATTCGAAGTTATCTTCTTTGGGGAATGATTTTGTTGTTCAGTCTTTAAAGAAGATGGTAGGTTCTATTACGACTTTCTCAAGCATTGATTCAAGATGCCAAATTCTCCAACATGCTTTGAATCAGAAATCAGACTCCGTATCTATGGTTATGGACAAGTGTGTTGAAATAGAGGCTCAGTTAAAAATGTTCTTTGTCGGCTATGAAGCCCACAAAAGATCTTGCAAGAGGATGAATAGCTGGTCAAGGAAGACTTTGGAAGAAATGAGGATCCTTGATGAATTTAAAGATAATGTTAATGATGCTTTTGAGACTGATGACAGGAAGATAAATGAGCCGACTTCTTCCTTTGAAGAGAAGCTGACTGATGAAAAGAACTTTCAGATTCAAGAAGTAAGAGATCTGAATGGGAAGCTGAATTCTATCTCTCAAAACTAGAAGTTTTAAAGGGATCATCAGATTGAGTTCGAAGAGAAATTGAAGGCTCAGGAAGAAAAGATTAAAGCTCAGGAAGAAAAGCTTCAAGCCCAGGAAGAAAATATTGAAGCCCAAAATGCAAGAATTATTCTGTTAGAGAAGCAAGCTGAAGAAGATCATAAAGACTTAATAAAGATAAAGACTATTCTTAAGGGTCTTATGGTGAATGAAAAAGATCCAAAATAGACATATACAATCTTTTGTTGTATCTAAATTTATTTGTTGTTGAGCTTTTCAAACTTAATGAAAATTTGTCCTTTCTCGTTTCTTTTTTTATTACTACTAATTTTTCAGGTACTTTGTTATATTTTCCATTCCCTCGAATTCTTTTTGAAAATCACAAAGGGGAGAAGGAAAAGAACTCAAATGAAAGGAAAAAAGAATTTTAACAAAGGGTGAGAAAGAAAACAAACTCCAATAGAGTTTATCTAAGGGGGAGTTTCTCGTTAAAGAAGACATTCTTATTCGTAATGAAATATCATTTCGGAAATCTAGAATAAGATCCTTAGAGTTTCAAAGCCTAAGGGGGAGTTAGTCGTATTAATCAATATCCTTAAAGCAGAGGGAGATAAGCCTTAATGTTTTTATTTCTTCTTAGAATTTCTTTTTCGTAAGGATGTTTGTGATTTCAAAAAAGGGGGAGATTGTTGAGTCAATAAGGTTTTCCTTATGACATTCCCATTCCTTCTTGTTTTGAAAATCACAAACACCTTATCTTTAAGGAAAATTGATTTTTTAAGGAAAATTGCTTTTATAAGGAAAATCGCTTTTATAAGGAAGATTGCTTTTGTAATAAAAATCAACCTTATCACATTTTCATATATTTCTAAGATTCGGATTCATTTATGTTTTCTTGGAATTGTTTGAAACTTTGATATAATGTATTCTGTTTTAGGATCCGAATTCTGGATAAAAACTGTAATAAAGTTTCACTCTGAAATCCAGATGAGAACTGTGATAAAGTTTCATTCCGAACTCCGGATATGAACTCTGATTAAGTTCTACTCCAGATTCAGGATACGAATCCTTATGAAGTTCGACAACGAAATCTCATTACGAATTCTGATGATGAATTCTCATTAAGAATCCTGATGATGAATTCTCATTACGAATTCTGATGACAAATTCTCATTCCGAATTCACTTATTAAACAAAATCTGATCATCTTTGTTTTATACACTCCGTATTTGTTTAGACTCCGAAAAATTATTTTTGTTTACACTCCGAACATTCATTCTGAACTTTTGAGTTAGATTTTTAAACGGTGTTGTACATTCTGTTACACTTGTTTTGTTATAAAATGATGTCATCTATTCTTTAATAAACTAACCATTGGCTAAGTGGAACGTGTACAGGTCCCGCCGATTTTTAAGGAAAATATGACCGTTGGGAAGGAGGCCGACCTTACCTATAAATAGGAGCTCATTTGAATGAGCTCAAGATAATTAAGTTGATCAATCTAGAGACCACACACTGCTAAGGTGATTTCTAGAGAGAGAAAGCTTTTCATGCCTTGTGCGTACTGAACCACTCGTTCAGTTTTTTCTTTGTGCGACTCTGAATGTTGGTGATTACATTCGAGGACTTTCAGGGATAGGAAGACAGAGGTTTCAAACATCTTGAAGTTGAGGGCTTCCTTGCTGAGGAAGACAGAGGTGACCAACTACCTTGATGTTGAGGGCTTGCGGGGATAGCACGACAGAGACTTCGATCTTCGTATCGAGGGCTTACCCTGGTGTGGGTAAGACAGACTTGCTTGAAAGTGTAAATCAAGATACCTTTATCCAAGGTTGTTGGATACCCTTCTCTTTGGGTTAAAAGACTTATATCTTGTTACTTGTAGTTTTACTATTTGTTTATTTCCACTGCATTTGGTATTATAAGGAAAGTATAACTTTCTTATACTTCCTTACTCATACTTTTTTCCATTTAGATTCTATACGCTTTAAGGTAGAATCTCATATTGTAATCTTTTTTTAAGTTTCAATTTCCGGAACCATATTTCCGGAACCTACTTTCGGAATCTCTTTCCAAGTTTTCATTTGGTATTAGAGGTGTTGTGAATTTTCTTAGTTTAAACTTTGTTAAACTTAGCCCTTTCCTTTGCTTAAAGATACCATAGTTATTCGTAACTAACTTTAAAGGTTCCAAAGGGATTTTTAAAGTATAAAATTTACCCCCTCTTGTATATTGAGCATCTACATCATTATTTCGATCCTACATTCTCATCTTTATCCCATTTTCATTAGCTCTATTATGACATTTTATTTTCAATTACTAATGATGGGGTATCTTTTCTCACCTCCCCCATAATTCCATTTTTATTTCTAAATTTTTATAAACCCCTTTCTCTCTCATTAATCCCTCCCATGTACACCCATTACCATGAAAAAATTTCATAATCATCCTTTCCTTTCACTTTTTTCCTATCTTATTTATTATTGTATCACATATTTTTCTAATTCTATGTGGGTATACATATCCTTACATGTCCCTATTACTTTAAAATTTTATTTCCATATGATGAGAGACTCCTTTCTCTCTCATCAACCCATTTTATGAATTTTCATGTAACACCATTAGGCTTCTGAATTTTCACCGTGATTTTTCAATGAAAACCAACTATGTAGTGAATACCATACCCATTTCCTATAAAGGGTGTTGAATTTTATGCACATATACCTTTTTATTTGGGACATAAATGTTTTTATTCCATACTCTTTTATTTTTAATAAATTATGATGAATAATAAATCCATGTTTTATGATCCATGTGGCACAATTAAGCTCAAGAATGTTAAAGAAGTTTTCAATAAAGATGTTATAATTCATGTTTAAATTTTTAATGAAATGTACCTAATTTCAAAAGAAAATAGACTTATCTATATTTCGGGTTGTATAAAGTGTATTTTTAGGTAATTAAATCATGTATTATATTTTAATACAGATAAGGGTTATTATACTATGGCCCTAGGGGGCTCTAAGAAATAAAATTAATTATGTTGGGAACCATTCGATCTTATCCAAAGATATTGAACATAAAATCCCATGAAATTATGCATAATAATAATTATCATCCATATTCCATAGTATCCAAACTTAACCTATTAATAAAAAATAATTTCCAAGATTCTAATCCATATATTATAAAACCAATCGTAAACAATTAACTACAAACAATTATAATTAAATTAATAATTTAACCTAATGAAATATAATTTTAAAAACACACCAAGTGACCTCGCATAGGTGAAACCTTGAGAAAAAAAACACAAAACACTCATATAGGACTCTATAAATCCTAAGAAAAAAATCAACATCATTATACAATCATTCATCATCTAATTACAACCAATTAAACTAAATCTCATAATAAATTCACCAAATTACATATATCAAATGAAATGATGAATAATTTCACATATTTCATAACAAAAAACCACACAATATATTAGAAAGTTGATTGGTTTCAAATGATTCCATAATTCAATAGTACAATCATCATTAAAACCTTCACATAGAATCACCAGAAATAAGTTTTATAATAGGGGAAGAAGGGGGAAGGATGCTAACTTATTTTACATGAAGAAATATCTTGAATCTAGATATATCAAGTGAGTAAAGTGGGAGGTATTGGATGTAAATGGGAAACAAAATTACTAGTTTGGTGTATGGGAGGAATAAAATCCTGATTGGGAATTAAATAAGGTGTCTAGAAATGAACCATTTACCATTTTATAATAAAATAGAAGTGATAATTCAATTTAAATGTGACCATGGGGGTCACAATGAAACAACTAAGTCCGAGGAAAAAATTGTGGTATGATCATATAGTTCTGGGTGAAACACTGATCAATAGGGGAAAAATTTAAAACCTAATGTGGTTCTTCCTGAAGTAACCCTTAATGGTTTGGCATGACACCATCCCCTCCCTCAATTATCCCTCTTGGACTTGCACCCTGACTATAAGGTTATTTTCTATTACTCTATAACTTAATCATACACAAGCTCTTCTCTAGGTCATAACCACCAAATTAGAACATTATCTTCTACTTTACCACAAAAACCATCAAAATATTTGGAATACAAGATGGTCTACCCCCTGAATACATAATGAATAGCCCCATCAGACAATACCAAAACATGTTTTTCCTATATGATAGATATAAAAACACCGAGTGGGGGTGAATTGGTGTATCATATTTTTCACTGATTTAAACACATTCACTTTATAAACATTTCTCCATTATGGTGAATTTATATCACCATTATAATAAACTATCAAACTATTTAAATATGATGAAGAAAAGTAAAGAAAAAAATAATTTTCAAGAATTTTTATAAGCTTTTATCACAATTTTTATGATAGTACTTAGTGTATAAAGGATTTTATCCCCAACCCACAACTGATATATTATAATCCAAATAAACCAATGGAAATGTGATTGACTTGAAACCTTTTATCCATCACCAACGATATTAAATTTTAGCACCAACCATCATTATCAATAATAAACTTTTTTTATACTTATATATTGACGCAAACGAGTCCTCATTATTAAAATAAAAAATTTAGATGGATCCCAATTGATGTATGATCTACTAGCTATGTTTTGGCCTCTTTAGGACTACTAAATTTGATATACTTCATTTAAAATATAGTAATCAAGTATCTATGTATTATTTATAAATCTCATAATATTTCATACTTATTCATTATTTCTTAGCCATTGTTCAAAAGGTTTTCTTTATTCTTCTCAAAAAAAATTACTATTTGTTTTATAACACTTTATTTAATAACATCAACACATATAATATATATAATAATAGTGTTTATCTTTCAGTCTCCTTCCTCAACATTACTCTTTGAACCCCATAATATAATTCATGAATCTGGTATCAATATTTTCCGTATTATTAATCTCTCTCCTAAAAAGATAGTGTACTCTAGATAATAATATTAATATTTTTCTCTCTCTCGAATAATATTCAATGATTAAAATATGAAATTATAACAATATGGATTCTCTATTTTTTTTAATTTATTCTAAGAATTTTCATTAATAGAAATTTAGTATCTCCTTCACACTATTTTATAAACTCCATTACTATATATAGATTACATAAAAAATAATTTTAATATCAAAACCATAATTCAAATATTTGGATATGGAAACATTTAATATTTTAGCAGTGTGATAATTATCTTTCCATTTATTCATAACTCATAATCATCATCATTTGAAATAGTTAGAGAAATCCCATGAGTTCCTATAAAAAAGCAATTCATATTCTGGTAATTTGTTATATAATATTTTATTCATATTAATTTGTTATTTAAATCTATAATATTCTTCATGAATTTAGTCATTTAATTTTCTAGAAAGATCATATTTTTTTTCAAAACAATCACAAAAACTAAATGCCATTATTATTCTTATGCTTGCTCACATGCATGAATCAATTATAATATAAACCCAAAATCATGATCCAATAATACTCTTAAACAGTTAGAAAAAAACAAGGCCTAAATCATAAATAAAAAACATCACAATATTTAAATATATATGTAACAACTTTTCATCATCATATTTAAGGCCTTACCATTAACATAGACATATAATTTTATTCTTACATAGATTTAGAAAACTTAATAATACTCATTCTCAATAACTGATTAATCTTATATAAATTCCATGTTAATTATATACAACTCCCCATTGACTCAATTTATCTTTATAAATATCATTATAGTCTCACATAGAGTCAAGATTACTAATATATAACTCCAAAATAATATTCTATAGCATTTAGAAAACATGTTTTCCTCTTATGTTGTGCTTGTTTATTCAACCAATGTTACTATTTAATCCGAGATAACACTAATGAACATTGATTTAATATGATGAGGAGTTGATGTCATAGAGTTATTATTACATATAAAATGTCTATTTCTTTCCCATGTTTCTCTAGGTTTACACTTATGTATAATTAAAATTTATAGAGTTAATCATATATATAGCCTAAGTTAATCCTACATAGTGAGTATTACTAAAAATTTGAAAAATATTCTTCCAAAATTATAATAGATCCTTCTTATCTCAACCCCAAAGATCTTAAATCACATTAATTTTATCTCAAAACACATCAAATAAATTAATAAAATTATAAAACATTATTAAAACCTTCATTCACAATTTTAAATCATTTGAAACATATATAAACCCCATAATTTTCTAAATAAATAGAAAACTTAATCAAAAATATTTTCAAGAGGCTGCTCGTTACGGCCACGACATGAATTTGCAGTGGCCTCACCCCTCCGCACTTTGGATGTTGGTTCACCCTCATATTGATCTGTTTCATTGCCACTCGAAGTGAATCGTGGGTAGAGGTGATTTGAATTTCTTGCTCCATGATTGGGACGCCGGCTGACTATGGTTCCCAGGCCGCCCTGCTCCTTTAATTTCTTTCTGAGAGGCAGCTCGTTACCCTATTTTTCTCCAGGCGATTTTGAATAAAAGCCAACGTGATTCCTTCAATAACATCGTGCCCAACGAGGAGTTGGATGACCAGATGTTCTCTACCTTTCCTTCATGATCATTTGCTGTTAAGGACTTCTGGAGGCTAGGAGAGGATCCAACCAAGGGTGATCAATTAGGGGAGATGTTGTGGTGTACGAAGGTGCTATCAAAGATCAATTTTATTCTTTGGTAGGTGAGTCATAATTCCTTTCCCACTGATGACAGGATTCAATGCCTCATCATTAGCCTTGCCTCATGGTGTTGGTGCTACAACCATCCCCAACCTTAATCGGTTAGTCATCTTTTTATGGGCAGTGACTTGGGGTGGAAAATATAGCTTTTTTTTCTGGGCTCCCTTCTAGAGAACAACCTGACAATGATGAGCTCGACAACACTCTCTCCTCTTGGCTCATGGTTTCGGTTGTGCAAGGGTCGGAGAGGCTTGGACGTGTGATGATTATCCTGGAAGGGTGTTGGAAAATACGGAAGGAAATGAATGATTCCCGTCACTGAAACTCTCCAGGCACGCTCACCAGTATTGTTTTCAAGATGAGGAACACCCTTATGGACTTGGTTATCCTGTGTAAGGGCTACATGGATGCACCTTCAATTAGGAGGTTTAGGACGGCTCTGGTCATTTCCAACCAGGTGAGCATGCATGGGCAGGGGCATTGGGTGCGATGGCTTCCTCCAAGTGAAGGTTTGAAACTCAACATGGATGACTCTATTATTAACGGCATGATGTGAGGAGGAGGGGTTATTCGAGACCAGAGGGGTTCCATCATTACTGCATTTTTGGCCTACTATGGTGAGGGTGACATCCTTCAGGAGGAAACAATGGCCATGGTCACTAGGCTCGAATTATGTGAACAAAGGTGCATCAGCCTGGTTGAGGTGGAGATAGACTCCCTTACCCTTTATAATGTTCTTTTAAGGAAGGTCAAGGGCCCATGGAATATCACTTATTGCATCAGAAAATGAAACCTTCTCTTGAGCGCAAGGATCAACATTTCCCACACATGGTGGGAGGGGAACATTGTGGCAGACTTCTTAGCCTCTAAGGATCCTTCGAATCGAGGCACTGCCTACTTCTTGAGCCTGGGTTCCTTTCCCCTGGAGGGGGTCCATTTTGTTGTTAATTATGTTCTCAGACTCCATTACTTTCGTCCCCCATGACTCTTCTATTTTCTGGCCTTTCTTTCTCATGATAATCAATAAAATGTTTATTTTTAGGTCAGGTCAAGTATTTCCGGAATAATTCATCTACCTCAAATACCTCAATTATTATGTAAACTTCATTTAAAGCTTCAGTAATAGATAATTCATTATATTCCAATAAAAGTGACTCCTTTTTTTTACTCTAAATAAATTCCTAGAAAAAATTAATATAATTTTTAATATTATATAAATACTAAATTTTATGCATAATAATAACAAGGATGGTTTTTCATAACTCCATAACTCATTAATACCATCCTGAACTAGATTCATTTTCCATTATTGAGTTATATGATTAAATAATATCAATATTCCATTCAAATATTCCTAAAAATATTAAAAATTTTACATAGGTTAATTGATATCCAATAATGATATAATGGTAATATATCATTATTTTTATCCTTTTCTATATGAATAATTATAACTACTCTGTTTTCCTATTTATTTATAATCGAACTTTTTTAAGATAATCCAAATTTGTGGGAACTTCAAAAATCTAATATTCATAGTGTTATTTAATTTTAACTACACAAAAGGATGTGACATATTTTTTTGGGTACTTCAATCTTCTCAAATCTTCTATTATCCTGAAATATTGATATCAATGTTTATTTAAAAAACAACTGTTTAGTAATCAGTTTAACAATATTCAACTTTGGATTGGTTATTAATAGCTATATATAAAACTCATTCCAATATGTTTTCAATACTTTTCTTCTATATCCCTTATTTATAATAAATACAATTTCTAATATTAAGTTGAAAGAAATTAAATAATCATATTTAAGTCTACATGATTAATGATTGGTGAAGAAAAAAAGAATGACTAAAAAACTTCCAAACACTTATAAACCATAGCCATGTACTTCCTAACATTTAATGACCTTTCTTTTTGTTGTGAAAAATAATTAAACCTCTTTAAATTAAAAATAATTCTATTAATACTATTATTAGAAAATATAATAAATATATATATTTAATGAAATTTTAAAATTACTTTATTGAGTTCTAGATTCGCATGAAATAATAACTTTAGTAAGATTTGTCATCTTTTATCCCCCTCAATGGATCTACTTTAACTCCCATTAATGATGGTAGATCTATTTATCAAGTAAAATTTAAGATATATATTTATAATATAACATACATGTTTGATAATTTTTGGAGTCATAACACTTTCACAACATTTTCACTATTCCACTTTTCACTTTTCATGAAACACTTTTAATTCTCTACATAATGAAAAACCAAAAAAATATATGGGAAAATGGGGTTATCCGAAAACCATTAGTTATAGTGAAAAGGTTTACATTTGACTCTCAAATAAGTATCTCTAATCACTAAAACTATAATATTTAGATTACTATTATTAGTTTTTATTGGATTTGGAATCATTGGCCTTCTCAAAATTCCGGGTTTCATTAATTTGATCAATATGACTTCATGGAATTTCCTTTGTTGTTTTATCCATTAATTGACATGATATTTTTGGAACATGATTCATTTTAATCAACGTATCCTCTTATTCTTGAAATATAACTAGTCAATATCTCAAAACATTTCCAATATACTTTCTAATTTTATAAATATTCTAATGAATTATTGGGTAATCATTTTTTTGACAGAAACTCATTAAATTTAATTTCGATTTTATATGTAATTTACCAAAAAATCAATAATTATTTATGAAAAGTTTAATTTTTATTGGACCATCCACACATTTTAATATGAATATTTATGTGAATTTTTTTATAAACTTCCTATAAGATATATTTTTTAATAGAAATATTCCACTAAATAAATCCTTTGGTTTCTTTACCTTGAATCCATCAAAAATGACTTACATGGACTATTTCCAGTGGATGATATTGTGGCTTATTCTATAGAAATAAAAGAATCTCCTACATTTAATTAGTGTAGAATCCTTCTTAGGATTATTTGTTTTTCCTCATTAAAAATACATGTTTTACATGTAACCAAAGGTTAAATAAATTTTTTTAATCTCTTGATTTTTTATCTTTAGTGTTATGATTTTTTTAAAGATTTTTTTTTAAAAATAGTTTATTTTAACCAATATATATGTTAGTAAGTACCACTTAGATGACATATATCATACATATTCTCAAATATTCTTAATCTGTTATAGATAAATAGTTTTTTCACTCGTATTACATACACTTTTTATTAACTCCTTCCTAATCCACCATAGTATACATCTATTTTATCTTCCAAGGATTCAAATGATGTGCCAATAAAAATTAGACTTGTTCTTGAAACAACAAAATAAATAAATCTGGATTTATTTTTTAACACAATTTGGATAGATTTGGAACCTTTTTAATTTTTTTTTAATTTTATCCTCTATTTTATTTTCTTTTAAGGATAAAATGTTCTTAATAATTTATTTACCCACAATTTCTACAGATGTGAGGTTTTAATTAATTTTTTCAACCA
The DNA here is from genome assembly GCA_963277665.1 of Viscum album. Taxonomy (NCBI): domain Eukaryota; kingdom Viridiplantae; phylum Streptophyta; class Magnoliopsida; order Santalales; family Viscaceae; genus Viscum; species Viscum album. The sequence continues at coordinate 828,003,524 of OY728159.1, read as the reverse complement.
TTTTTTTCCAAATTTATTATTATAACTCCTACTTTTTAAAGATTAAAAATAGTCAAATTAGTTTTGTAGAAAAATGGGACATATTTATTTAATCATATAGCGAGTTTATCAATAAATGAGTTCAAGTCCCTAATTATATATTATATAGGAATTTTAATATAAATATTCTCACAATAAGAATTTATAGTAGTAAATATTTTTATAACTTCTTATGAGGACTCATCTTGAAGAAACCCTAGAACGTTTTTTCCCTTTAATCTCAAAACACATTAAGTTATGTTTATTTTTCAGATCATTAATTTAATTCAATCATTTTTTATATTATTTTCGTATTCTTTAAAGATGATTTTCATGTTTATGATGTATCTTTATATTATTTTAAGTATAATTATTATGGTCTTCAATATTTTTTTATTTGATTTTATATTTCACGTTTTTGAATTAAATGACACCCATTTACTCTTCATCAAATGCACATAAAATATTCTCATATTTCTCTATATTTATTAAAACTCTATATTAATATCACTATTGGAATCAATATATTTGGTGAATTTTTCAAACCTCATATATTTTTTGATTCAGAACCATTTTATTAACCTATTATTGTTCCTCATGATGCATGACCTCCTCATTTATTCCTCTAAGAGAGATACAAAGAAAAGTGTCAAATTTTTTAATAAAATTATGTTGGGTTCTTTTAAAAATCATAGATTAATCTTCATATGAATTATCATATAATTATATTGAAATATGATCTTACCCTCTTATAATTGAATGGTCAAAAGAATATACTTTAAAATAATCATTAGTTACCTATACCACATGTAAATAATATGAAATTTATATGTTATATTTGTTGTTTATCATTAAATAGTGTATTTTTCTACCAGATATTCTATATTCAAGATAGGTATAATTTTTATTTTATTAAAGTATATGGAAGTTTATATTTATTCCATCACACACAAGATGTATTCCTTCTTTAACTTTCTAATTTCATTATTATTTATATTATCCAATGTCTTGAATGTGATAAAATTTGGGCCATATTCATATTTATATTCTCCAAGACTTTATCTCATTCATATTTTATTAACTGGAACTGAAAAAATCAAAATGTTTAAATTTTTAGAATCCAATAAGGGTTTGAACCGATATTTATGGAAGAATGTTTTTTTCCACATGATTGATTCAACTATATAGCGGGGGGATCATTGTATCATTTGGTTTTTTCAATTTAAAATATATACATTTACCTTTTTTCTAAATTGATGAATGGACCTCACATGTGTCTCACAAAATCTAACTTCATGCATGGAACACAATGTTTTTTTGAGGTTCACTCACAATGTGTGATCTAGTCCTAAGTATATAGTGGTTTTTTTCCCAACACACACACACACATGCACACAAAAAACACTAATATTTTATAACCTAAATCAACCAAGTAAAAGGCAGTGGAAGTGCATCCTTTTATTTATGACTAACTAGATTACATACCCAACACCAAGTATAATTAGCAAGCACCAAATGTATTTCATATTTATTACTAGGCCAAATTAGTACTTTTCTTCAGAACACAATATTTAGCTTGATATTCCTTAAAGTATGATCAACAAGGAATGTTAAATTGTATGCTATATTAACAAATTTAATCTAATTAATCAATAATGTTGTAATCATGTATTTATCTTTGGACAAAAATCTCATTTGGGTTTCTCACATTTGTTTACAACAATATATAATGGGACTGATTTGTTTCCCCAAAACACATCTGTAGATTTTGAACCTCTGAAACTTTCTTAGAGAGTATTAATAAATGTAATACATTATAGAAGTAGTGGTGGTCACCTAATTTTTTTTTTCAGGCCTTCTAATATAAGTAATAAACCATGGATCACACTTTTTATTATTATTCTTATCTCCCTTCAAAGACCATTTTAATATCCAATGTAATACTCACATCGATCATAATTTCCCTTTCATAATAATTAACCCTTAGTATTAAATGGGAGTAGGATTAAATATATTTTATTTTCCCTAAAGAGTGTGATTTTTTTGTAATAACAGGCCAATATCACCATCTCACTATTTATTTGACTTTTCTTATGTTTATAAATAACTCACCTGTAAATAATGTGAATATTAATTTCATAATTAATATATATTTGATTGTAGAATTATCCAAGATTTTATTAATGTGATATTTATCTTTATTTTTGTTTAAAACTCTAGAAATTATTTATTTAAACTGATCAATGAAATCGCTAGAGTTACACTAATCGTGGACTTCTTATTATTTTAATTAATTCTCACGAATATTTTTCTGATTATTGTCTTAATTAATTATCGATTATTCTTCTTGAATTAACTTATTTAATTTTTCATAAATAATTGATTTATTTTATGAAAAAACTATAAAAAATTATTATCCTTCATTAAATGTGTGCATACATTCATCAAAGAATCCATTATGGTGTGAACCCTTAATCATGATGAAAATTTATTGTTAAATTTATAACAATAAAAAAGGTCTAAATCATGGTTTTAAAATAGAATCATGTTATTTTAATATTTAAATAAAAGATTAGAAACTAATGATTTAAGACCCTATGATTCACCAAGATAATTTATTTTATTCCTATTCATCTGTAAGAAACTTAATGTTACTCATTCAAAATAAAAAATTAATCTTCTTTTTCTTATAGTTTAATCATATGAAACATAAATGATACCCATGAACAGATTTATAAATATTGAGTTATTTCTATATATGGTATATAATACTCATAATTGAATTAAAAATAAACTTTCATAGCCTTCATATATATATATATGTGTGATTTCATTATTTTACATTTACTATTTAATATAACACAATAATATTTTATTATCAAGTTCCATTTAAATAAATATTATTTTGAATTAATTGTTTCACAAGGAACACTAAAAAAACCATTATATATTTTATTATAACATAAGATAAACATGATTTTTTTTGATAATGCAATATAAAACATTATAAGGAAAATTAAAAGTTGAATAAATCCACAAGTAAATAAAAATACCAATAAAATAAAATCTTTATCCTTGAGGTTCTTTTGTAAGAAAATCCCCCTTATTAAAACTTTACATGTAAGGTACATAATTAAAAATTTTATAGACAAGTTAAAAGATATGAAAATAGGTTAAATTATTTTAGGTTATACATAGTAATGATATATTACTATTATATGTGGTCATTTGACACATATAACTACTGTGATCGTATAACCCTTATAACATGACCATTGAATTAGAGGGTATAAACACAAGTAATAATATTATGAAATCTATAAAGAAAAGGGAATTAAATGGCCTTGAGTAGTAGAATTATTCCTTAATAATCTCATTTTTATAGTATTGTAAAAGAGGTATAATCACATGGGTTTTCCTTAGACCACGCCCGAGCCAAACTCCAAAAAGTAAAAATTGATCGAAATTCTTTACAATAGAAGTAAAAGCTTGTAGAAATCGCAACAAGATCCGTTTTAGTTAAACCTACACCTATGAAAATGACTATTTATTATCTTACCCTTATATCATATAAATATGTTTTGAGGGAATTTATAAGTAAAGGTTAGAATGATATACTATAATAATTGCTAAAAAATTAATATTCTATTTATTATGTGTGTTTTTAAGATTTTAGATTTCCCTAAAAAATTCTATAATAATAATGGTTTACTTATCATAAAAATATTTATAAAATATAATTTGTATTCAAAAAGTAATCAATCTTAATGAGTTAGTAATAAAATTCATTTAGAGATAAAAAGAATTTTTCTTTATATTTTGTAGATTAAAAATAATTTATCACTATTGAATAAATTTTAATATATTAACAATTTATAAAAACAAATATACCAATAATTTCACTTGGCATGGAATGATAATAAATTCATTTTATTATGAAAAGATTTACTTTTCCAAAAATGGATTTTATGCCTAATGCACACTTATATTAAAATTAATTTTTATCAACTCTAAAAATTGAGTCTAATAAAATTAATTTCATATTTTATATTATCATATAAATATATGTTAATATGATAATTTTTTTAACATAAATATAAGTTAACAATGTAAATATTAGTGATAATGGTAAAACTGATATTTCAGAAGGAATTGTATTTTTCTATGTATTGTGTATTTTTATATTAATAAATTAAATTAATAAAATTTAAGTGATTAATATAATATAATACTTTTATTCATAAATAAATATATTAATAAAAATTTTATTCTTAATTTTTAGGAAATTATATCGAAAACCGTTAATGTATAATAATTTGTTTGTATAAAATAATTTTTCCCATATATTATATTTTATTTTAAAATTTATTTCTATAATCATTAGGAAACTAAATAGATAAAATTTACCAAAAATATTTATTCAATATAAAAAAAAATTATTAATAGGTTTAATATTATTGATTTAGTAAAAAATAATAATTACAATTGTAAGTATGTAATCATGGTTAGTAAGAGTAGAAGGGGTTAAAATCAAGTAGTTTGATGTTTTTATAATTAATATAATATAAAACCCTTCTAGAACATTTTTTAGGTTTTTTATGTCATACTATCACACATAACCAACCATTCCTCACATAAATCACCTAAATCATGAGATTTCATATTTACCCCTCACCTCACATTAGTTTCTATGGAAAAGTCCCTTTATTTTTCATATAAAGGATCTCAATTTGACCCACTTCATGACACTAATATCCTCAGAAATTCCCATGAAACCCATCCCATTTTATCTTCCCTAGATCCTTATTTATTTTTTGAAAATAATTTCTTATAATAATTTGTGTTGTGTCCTTTATTTATAAGAAATATTCTAAAAGAATATTTATGACTTCAATGTAAATACTATTCACTACCTTATATTTTATTATTTATATTTCTCATCAAATTCAATTATAAAAATAATAATATAATAACATTAATAATATTATTACTCTAAATGAGTATTATATTTGTGTATTAACCATTATCTATTTCTCTCTCATCTATTTGGAAATGAAAACATGATTCATGTTAGGTGTAGACTAATACATCTATGAATTATTTATTTAATTTTTCATCACTAACTTACCAGAATAGTTAAAATAATGTCATAAAATAATGAAAATTCTATTTATGAAATGAATAAAACTATGGAAAGACAAAATATTAATTATATAAAAAACATTAATAAAATGTTTTCATTATAAATTTAATTCCATAAAACGGGCCTACTAAGAAGAAAAATAATTTCTTATTTTTAACTAATAGATTATTTTATAAACTTATCAAAAAAATTAATATTAATGAATATTTATATATTTGATAACATATAAATAATACAATCATTATTTTATTATTATGACTTTATAATAAAATTAATTTCATACTCATCCATTTGTTGTAATAAATTCTTGTTTTTATCAGTTTAAGAACCTACATGAACACACATATATATTTTTATCATGAATTGTTATGGAAACATAATAATAATTATAATATTATATTAATATATTATTTTTTTGTGTTATTAATGGGAAATATAAATATTTAACTCATTTTTATTATACCACATGTCCTTCATTGAAAATTACCTAAACTAGCTCATATTCAATTTCACCTTCCAAAATCATAACTAAAACTCTCATGGGATGAAACTAGAAAAATTTATATTATTATTGAACATTTATTTAAGTACCCTAAATTATATTCAAATGGTTAACTTTAATAAAAAATGAGGTTCAATATCTTTATTATAAAAATCAAATTAAGCAAACAAAATTATTAATATCTAATGAAAAAATAAACATTAACTAACGAATTTAAATATAGTGAATACTTATAAATTAAGTTTATATAAGGTAATATATATGATCAAGGTATTTACATAAGTTATTAAAATTGTAATGTTTTTTATAAAGTAGATTAGAGAGCATCTGACTAAATGAGAATATAAGGTTAAGGTTTTTGCCAAACCAATTTTTATTAATTGTTTCATGATCATTCATATTGAACTTTATTCTTGTAAGCTAGTTACATTATACTTCATAATTTAATTATATTTTAATCCACCTTATTATTTTTCTTATTTACATTTATTTCACGTAATTTCATTTTCAAATTAATGTCACTTAAAAAATATAATATTTATAATGGGTTTCTTATAAAAATTTTCTTTCATTTATACATATTCCATTTTAACAAATTATTTTATTTTGTTTGGTGTATATACTACCATATCGATTTATTTTATCATAATTTTCGAAAAACTATTTTTTTTTAATTTTCCATTATAGGTTCCGTCCTTCAATATCAATTTTATTAAAAGGATTAAAAAAATAAGGTTTTTTCAAAACTCAATATAGATTGCTACTTCAAAGTGTATGTTATCCATACGAGTTTATTTCCAATATGATTTAGAAATTGAGATTGTTATCAATGAATTCACATCAGTGGAAAAATTATATTAAATTTTGTTCTAAACCCACATCCATTTTATACTCAAAAATTTATTCTTTGTGTTTTACTTTTCTTTTATTAATTTCATTTACCGTAGAAAAAAGATTACTCATTGTGATTCTTATTAGTTAAAGAAACACCAGCTATTATTTTCAGTAGAGAATGCTCTTCTTATATGACCTTATTATTTGGAATATTTTATGGATATCCTTATTTAATGCTTATTAATTTATTAAGGTTATTCTATAATTTTTTTAATTTATTTTAAATAGTTTGAATGATATATTTTAACATTTTCTGCATAGGACACTTTTAAAAAAAAGTTTAAAATGAATTTTTTAATGTTTTCACTGTAAATTTATTTATCAACCATTATTACGATTAATATTTTCAAATAATTATTTGAATGTGTTTAAAATGTGTTTTTTCTAAATAATATTAATTCTCTATTCTTTATAAAGGAATGATTATTTCTTCTTGTTTCTTGAACTGATTAGTCCAATAATATGGAAAATTTATTTTCATATATGTGATCTTCCTTTATTGTTACTTATGTTAGACTAGGGATAAGTTTTTATGATACCATCTACCTACTTTATATATTTGACTTATGAAATATTATATGAATTTTTTCATGAAACCCATCTGTTTTTAGGGGTTATTTTACTATTGTTTGAAATAATAATGTTTTCATGTTCTCATAGAATGCGTATTTATGGTTTTAATTAGGTGATGTGTGCATCCTTAATTATATAGCTCTCTAATTAAATTTTTAAGGATTTATACATCATTCAATGGGATGATGGAGCATGATTCCTAATACACTATAATATTAGAGGGAGGAACTTGACTTAGAATCCAATTTTTTATTATATTTATTCTTTTTTTTATTCATATGTTTCGTAACAAACTCATGTTATGATGAATCATTTATTATATTGTACCCAGATTCCGATGAATGCATTTATGATCCATTTTTATTTGTGTATGATCTCCTAATTTTATGTTCATTAACCAAGATTATATTCACATAACCACAAGGTTTTTTTATTTTCACTTATGATATTTGATAATTATCTCTAATACTCAACCTCACTGAGAATCTGAGCACACCCTTTCCAATGTTTCAATTCCATAAGATATGAATAAAGTTATTATGTTTGATTTCTATAATGGATATATTATAAAAATAAATTTATGGGATATGTTTAAGACATTTTAGAATAATATTATCATGTAAATAATATCCAAATACACTAATATATTAGGTTTTGGGGTTTTATTAATTATCAGATAAAATAGTTATTCATGTAAATAGTGTAATATTCATGTTTTTATGTTTGGGTCACCATATATAGAATTATTGTATGTTTTAGATGTTTATTAGTAATATTTTAATTATATCTAGGGACTAGGATGAGAAAAAATTATCTAAAACCCTAGGGATATTACTATGTATAGGAAAAGATCCAAAAAAATTTGGTTGTTCAAGGAGTGTGTGGTTTCCTTGAAAATGAATCCATTTCTAGATATAAAAAAGTGTATATTGGATCTATAATAGTTTAAACTATGGAAAATAATCCCTAAAATATGTATTTTGGGTATTAAATCAATCATCACTTATTGCACAACAAGTTTCCCCCAATTAAAACCTGATTTTAAACTCCCAAACGATATGTTTTTAGTTATCCACATGCTCCTTATTAACAATTATGAAGTATTAAAATGGGATTTAATGATATAATATAAAACTTGTTACATTTGAAAACCTAATAGGAATATAATCACTGATAACCTATTTCAAAACCTAGGGGATCATAAGTTAGGTTATGAATTACACTTATTATCTACTTTTTCTATGTTCTTATTTTTCCTTTTATAAATTTACTTATTTTATTATTTCGATTCATCAACATTGAATTATTTAAAGTAATGGTTGAAGCATAAAGGAATTGAGTTAATAATGCGATCCATGGTAAATATGGATAGTTTTTAATAAATAACCAAATGAGATAGGATATAGAGTGAGAAATATTGTGGCTATTACAAACCAACTATAAAGAAATATTATTAACAAATTGAACCTAATTAAATTTCCAAACTTTTGAAATAATAGAAAATTGGATGTTAATTGAATTTATAGTGATAAAGGCCATATGAGAAATAATATTCAATTTCCCAAATGTTAACAACATGGGAATAAGATCCCAATAATATGTATCAATGTAATATGATGATGCTTTATTTGGGGTAATGGATTTCATCAAATAATCAAATGATGTGGGAAACAGAATAGTTCAATTAACATGATGGAGGAAACTAATGTTATTCCTATCATACCACTAATAATTTGACATTTTAAATAAAATTTGTTTGTGAATTCTGAAAATTAACACCCTAACCAAAGGTCCAATAAGGATAATATACATAATAAATTTTACAACTAAGTGAACAAGGAAGAATCTATGGAATTAATATCATTGAAGTGTATAACGATAATTAAGGTAGACATATCCTTGACTATGTATTTGTGGAATTATTATTTGGTTTTGGTTTTAGGAACACTGTTAAATCTCATATGTTTTCTAATTTAATCAAATCTCCAGCCTAAATAATGGATATTGAATTACTAGAGATAACCACTAGATATATGATTCTTTTATCCTAGGTTTATGTTTGAGAGAATCATATTATTGATTTTTTCCACATTTTAACTAATTTAATGTAATTTTGGAAATGGATTTATTATCCTCACATAGATCATATATTGACTATCAAAATATTAAAATAACATTTCATAATCCTAATCAACCTATGTTCACATGTCACTAGAGTAATTACCATAAACTCTTTTGTAATGTTAAATATAATATTTGGGTCTTAAATCCCAATCCTGATTCTGGTTTAGCTCCAATTATTAGAGATAAAGTCAATACTAGGGATATCCTTATTATAATGGAAAATATGGGTTTCCCTATCCAAACTAAGATTATAAGTGTGACATCTAATTAAAAATTACATCTAGAGTCTTTTATATCTTACCCATAATAGTATCTATTTTCATTGAAGAGTAGTAATTAAAACCGAGAGGTCTCAATTTATTTGGGGCGGGGAAATGTAACACCCAAAGATATTATTTTTAATTTCCTTATAAATAAATTTTATTCTGATAGGTTGTTTTACATGAAAAACCATAGTAAAATGAATCATTATATGTTTTATTTAATCTTAATAAAAAAATTAATACATTATGAGGATGAGATATGAACCATAATTAAGAAAATTATTAGAGGTATAAACCCACAATAAAATAAGAATTCCATGAATTTAAAATATATATCCTCATTATTTTATAGAAATATCATCACCTTAACATGAAATATTGATGTAAGGTATTGAATTATAAATATAATTGGCATGTTAAAAGATTGAAAAATAAGAAAAATTATTTTAGGCTATATATAATAATGAAATATGACCATTATATACAGTGGTTCAAGTTATATATATGTTGGGATTATATGACCAATACAAAATGACTATTTATTATTTGGGTATAAAAAACTAACTATATTATAGAATATATAAAAAGTTAATGAAATAGAATGAAGTATTATATGTATTATTTGTGAATCTTATTTGTCTACATATGGAAGGGTGGTAACATTACATTGATTTTCCCTATACCAAGATCTAGATGAACACTAATCTGTGTTACTTGAGTGAAATAATTTCTAGGTTAAGTTCAAGATCATGAAAAATTTCAATCAGATTTTTTTGAGCTGAATCTACACCCTCTATAAGTACCATGGATTATATCACACTTATATCTTATGAATATTCCTTGAGTGAAATTTTAAGTGGATTTTATAATGATATAATCCTATAATTATAAATAAATTTTATCCTCCCATAATTATGTATATTTTACACATTTTTTTATTGAAATAAAATTTACTCTTAATATATAATATAGGATATATTCAAAAAATGTTTTGTTAAAATTAAAATATTGATAAAAAAACTATCAATATTTAAGAATTAAGAATAAAATCATTTATTGATAAAAATAATTATTCTATATATCGTGTATTTGTAAACAAGTTGTTAAACTATGAAATAATTTGAATATAATAAAAATACATATATAAATAATTAATTTAATTTTTAATATTGGATTATAATATAGATAAATTCATTTTATGATTACAAGATATATATTTTCTATATTTGTTGTTATACATTATGCATAGTCATATAAAAATTTATTTTTAACCAACTCTAAAAATTGATTATAATAAAATGGTTTTCATAATTTTAATATGAATATCAATTTTTTTTAATAAATTGGTTTTTATATTTAACATAAATATAATATATATTAATAAATATTATTTATCATAGTAAAATGTATTTTCAATAAATTATACTTTTCAATGAATTGTGTATTTGTATCTAGATAAATTAAATTGATTAACTTTAAATTACTAGTCTACTATAATATTAAAATACCTAATAAATATATTAACACTCAATTAATTCTTAATTAATATGAAATAAGAAAAAAAATACTTAACATAAAAACACATTATTCTATATTTTTTTTTCAATATTTTATGTTTTAATTTAGATGTTAATTTTAAAATATATAGAAATTTTATTAGATTTAATGGAGTCCTAATTTGGATTCAAAATTTGAAAATTTGGTAATGTGTTTCATATTATAATTTTAGTAGAAAAATAATTACCATGTTAAATACATAATAATGGTTAATAAAGTTTAATAAGGTTAAAAAGGGTTTAAATAAAGTGGATCAAAATTTTGAAAGTTTATTTGATCTAAAACCATTATATAAGACCTTTGGTAGGTTTGGAATTCATACCCACATCTGTCACCAGAAAATTCTCACATAAATCACCAAAAACCCATGTGATTCTATCATTACCCCTTACATACGTTAGTTTTCAAAGAAAATTATCTCTTTGTCACCTATAAAAGAGCTCAAATCCACCCACTTTAATCCAAAAATATCCTTTGAAATTCCAATTAAAATAATAAAATTTTCAGTAAAATATATCCATATTCCACTTTTGGTAGACATTGGGTACTATAAAGTGTCCCATGTCCTCCATTTTAAATATGCATTTCATGAGAAGATTCATATCCTCAACGTTTGCATAATTCACTTCCTAACCTTTCATTCTATATATATATATATATCCAAAAAACATATCATAACAATAATATAATAAAATTAGTATCACGGTTATACATAAATGTTATTATGTTAACAAAATTACTATGATCAATTTCCCTCCAATCTATTAGGAATTGAAAACTTTACTCATGTTATGTGCGGACTATCACCTCTATAAAAGATGTATTTAATTTTCCTCCACTACCTTAATTTGATAGTTCTATGAATGAATATAATGAATAAAAAATATTTTTATAAAACTATTTAGACTATGGAAGGATAAAATAGTCATTATATTAACAGTATAAAAGATAAGTTATCATTATAAATTTAATCGCCTAAAACGAGCATACTAAGAGGAAACTGATTTCTTCATTATTTCAAAAATCTTCTTATCACACCTTCTTCATATACATATTCTAAATTTATATATTAATATTTAATAAAATATAAATAGTATCATTATTCTTTTATTATTTATATATTATAATAAAATCACTTTTTTACTCCTCAATTAGTTATATTTGTTTTCTGGTTTGGATCAGTTTCACCACCTATATGAATGAAATTATTAATTTTTATCAATTATGGTTATGGAAATTTAATTACTGATATAATATAATATTTAAATTTAAAAAATGATTTTTTTGGTTCTGTAATGGAAATATTAATATTTAATTCAATATTTGGGCACCACGTTTTTATTATTATAAATTATCGAAAAAAGTTCATCATCGATTTCACCTTCATGACTCATAAGTAAAACCCTCAATAGATGAAATTGTAAATTAATAAATCATTATAGAAATATTATTATAGTATATTGAATAATATATTAAAGATTAAATTTTAACAAAAGGATGTGTATCGACATCACCATTCTAAAACTCATACAAAATTAAAAAAAATTCTAACATCTAATGATGAAAATAAAGTATTACTAACTGATTTATGTCTAATGAATGATTATAAATGAAGTTAAAAAACAAAATAGATATGAATATTTTTATTAAATAACATATTAATGTATTTATTTTGAATATAAATAATGTTAGAGTGCATTTTACTAAGTTGGAATCCAAGGTAATGTATTTTGTTAACTCATTTTACATCTATTGAGTTATGATTGATATTCTATAAATTTATTCATATAATTTGGTTATATTATACCAAATTGTTGAATTATAAAATACATTATGCTATATCTTATGAATTAAATTTATTTTTATAAAATCAATTCAATGTATCTTACATCAGAAATTTGATATTTTAATGGTTTTTCTCTTATCAATTTATTTTCATTGAGAAAAATTCCATTTTCAAAAGATGTTTTATTTTATGTGGTTTATAAAATTCCATATGGGTGTATTTTATCATAAATTTACAAAAATTAAATTTTTCAACAAATTTATTTCATGCTCTCTCCTTCAATGTCTATTCGATTCATAGGTTACCCAAATCATATGGGGTTTTCAGAAATAAATTTGCATTCATTGAGTTATAATATTTATTCTTGAAATAAATTATTCTAAGATTGATTTATTATTTTATATGATTTTAGGAACTTTATTTTCTACCTTACCTTCTATGGATTTATAATTTTTTTCATAAAATTATTTAAAAATGATTATTTCTTCACTGAGTAATATATCTATACGGGTTTATTTACAACCTCATATTCAAATTATATATTTTCTAAATTAATTTAAATATAAGAAAAAATGTGGGATATTTATTTCTATACCCACATGATTTTCCATGTCATATAGTTATTCTTTTTTTATAAAATCATAATAATTTCATTTTATTATTAACAAAATGCCATATGTCCTATAATATCTATTTGTTATGTTTTATAATAGAAGAACATAAGTGGAATTTTATATATCATTACCTATCATCAAATAACATTGAATATAATAGTGATAAGTAATTTAGAGATATAGAGGAATGGAAAAAATGCAGAGACTAATTAAAAATCAACAGGCTTTAATTCTCAAATGAAGATCATTCCTTCTATAAAAAATTTAAAAATAAATATAAGTGATAAGAATATGATATAAATTATCAATGTAATTCTAAAACCTTTATAATAGAAGAAGTGAATATTTAGGAATGATAATGGGGAAGTATATATTGGGTATAGAGGGAAAAGTTGCCATTATGATTTGACTATTGTTTAAAATGACCATTGGGGATTTTCTGCATTAAAAATTATATTACCATTAGATTTAGTGCATATGAAGGGTAATAAAAAGTAATAATTGATTCTTAAGGTAGAAAATTTATCATGAAAGAGTAATATCATGACTTTAGAAAACTATTTATTGTTACATAGGAGGGTGGAATCATCATTAGGGTTCTATAGTGACCAATGAATAACATATATAGATATTACATATTTTTATTGAATATAAAATGTATCTCCCAAATAAATATTATTGAGAAACTTAATGGTTTGGTGTACATGGATAATAGATACATAAATATATTATTTAAGTAAAATATTCTTCACATATAACATAATTTCATATATAAGGTACCCTTTAAGAAAAATCATAATTGATACCCTTCTTATAACAAGGGGAAAATTAAAGCATAAGAATAGGTGATCTCAAATGCCCTATAAGGGTAAACATGATATATATCAATCAATAATCATATATAGTAATATCCTGAGCCCAAGGATATAAGAACATATTATTTTGAAAAAATAATAATAAAAAATATTCATATATCATTATCATGAGTCACATCATAATAAATGATTATGTAACAACATTTGGGGATCATTAAAAAATCATTCATGATACATAAGTTAAAAGAAACTCCAGTTAATAGTTGGATAAAAACATACATCATTTTTGAATGAATATATCACAATAAATAAAGGGGTGGGTGTTCTAAAAATTCATTTTGAAAAAGGTTTGTTCACTAACAACCTGAATGTGGTGGGGAGTATGGTTAAAGATCACTTAAAAATAATTCTTGTATGTGTAAACCCATTCATACCAAATGCATACCCAATAAGCCATTCCATTTTGTGGGATGTTATCCCCATGGTGGTATCTGATAAAATTAACTTGGATCTAGAGAGAATTCCTGATGAGGAGAAGGTTTGGGATGTAGTGGTTTCTCTCAAACTAGAGAGCACCACAAGCCCAAATGGGTTTCTAGTCTCCTTTAATATTTCCTCTTGGAATCTTATCAAGTGGATCTGGCATAAATTATTCATGATTTCTTCCATGGAGGTAACCTGCCCCTGGTGGCCAATGAAACTATTCTTATTCTCATTCCTATGATAAGGGATACCTCCTTCATTAATAATTTTACTACAATTATTATGTTTAATTCTTCTTACAAGGTCATTTCAAGTGTTTTAAACATGAGACTCTCTATACACCTTCATAAGTGGGTTGTAGAGGGGAATCATGGTTTCATCAAAGGGAGATTCCCCAAGAATCTATTGATCATTCCCAAAATATAAACAAAGTTATAAATAAAAATACATATGGAGCCAACATTTCTATCAAACATGGCATGGATAATGCCTATGATAGAAATGAATGGATATTAATTTTGAAAGTGATTACATGTATGGGGTTCTTTGGTTCGGTGTCTGATTTATTCTTCCAGTGCTTTAGCTCTTCATAAATCATAGTCACTTTTATGGGTAAAAGGTCTAGTTTCTTAAAATTGGTGCGAGGCCTATGATAGAGAGATCCTATTTCACCAAGTCTTTTCAATATGGTCCGCAAATCCTTTAGTAGACTTATGTCCAACTATATACAGAATTGACAGATCTACCCCTTTAGAGGTAGGAGAAACATTCATTATATTTCTCACCTTTTTTTCTTAGATGAAATCCTTATATTACCCAAAGTAAGTATGAGGTCCATTCAAGGTATCAAAAAATCTATAGATTAATATTGTAATTGGAGTGGTCAATGTATTAGTTATGATAGGAGAGATGTGTATATTTCTAATTCCTTCTCAGATAGTTGGGATAAGATTATTGAAGACTTTCTGAGAATTAAGAAGAAATAATTCCTTATAGAATACACGGGGGAAGAAGTCTCTCCGAAGGATTTTTTATTCATAATTATGAAACCCTTTTTCCAAAATTACATGTCATATTAAAAACTATAAGAGATTAATTATATCATTTAGAGGCTGGAATACTTTGATTAATTGTGTTCTTACTTCTTTTATAATGAATTCCCACACTATATTGAAAGTCCCCAAAATTTTAATTCAAAACATTGGAAAAATAAGGAATTCCTTTATCTGGGATTCTCTCATAAAGGTCTGTTTCCACTGGGCCTTTGGGATAGGTTGTCCATTCCAATTGAGATTGGGGGTGTTTGGATTAGAAGCATTCCTTGTTCCATTCACAGCCTCCAAGCCAATCTTTTATGGGACTCCATGGATGGGAAATCCTGGTGGGGAAAATTTATTCTGTGAAAGTGTGGTAGTGACTCAAGAAACCCAATAGTTAGTGTCTTGAGCCTTTGGTAGTCACTATAGAAGAACATTATGGTTCTTTAAAGTTATTCATGATGAATTTTTGAACATAGGGAGATCAATTACTAGAATGATTATTGGGTGGGTAATCCACTTGGTTTTATATGATATCATACTACTAATATCTCATTCACCCAATCATCTGCATATTCACATTTAATTTAAGCCACCCATAATGATATTCAATATTAAGTCTTAAACAAAATTCATCTCTCGTCTGAACCTGACAGCTTGGTGTTCACTAGGAGTGTGTTGGGTCTCTTATTGGCCAAATATCACATGAGTCTCCTTCAGGAAGACCCTGTCGATGACATGGGTGACCTTCTATGGTGAAAGGATATTCCTATAAAATTTTTGTTTCTCTTATGGCGTATCTAGAACCATGAAATCCCAATGGATAAGAAGTTAGGGAAAAGGGTATTTATCTAGTGTCTAAGTTTTATGTTGTAGCCATCCAAAAGAAGAAATTATTTGAACAGCTTTTTTAGAGCGACTAGGCACGAGACACATGGAGAGTCTTTGGTAACCTCCTTGTAATATAAAATCTAGAGTTAAATGGCACTAGTTCCTCTTAAGAATGGTTATAGTGTGTGGAAATGAAGATCCTTGAATAGAAGGTAAGAGACACTATTTTTTTGTAGGTTTCTAGTGTATCTGGACTACTAAGAACAAGGTACTGGTGGATGGAGTCCCTTGACCAATCCGTGACATTAAAATCTATTCTGAATGCATTTCAATTGACTTTTTTCTCTTATAGAGAATTTCTATTCCTATCACTCTTAGAGGATGGTGATGAGTGCCTTCAATGATACACCCCCCCTGTATAGAGTGTCTCAGCTGGTCATAGGGGTTCGCTGGATCCCCTTAATGATGGGTTTAAGATCATTATTGAAGGACCCTATAGCACAGATACCTTGAAAGGATGAGTTTTTTTTTAGACTCCAATGTCTCAGTGATTATTAAATTCATCAGATTCTATGGACAAAGACAATTTATTATGGTGGAGGATCACACCATGATCAACTGTCTCCATATTTTACATTCCTCCAACATTACGATTATGAAAATTAAAACTGAATCCTCAATTATCTTTGAATCTCTTCAAGGAAGGTGTGACCCCCCTTGTTCCATTATCTATCCTTTTTAGAGGTACATGATCCTAATTGGAAGGGGAAGTGGGAACCATACCAGTCATGAATGTAATTCTGTATTGACTGCCTTACCTCTAAGGGCAATCAAGGTTACCCAATTACAATTTTCTCTAGAATGGGATCCCTTCCCATTGTCTGTATCAAAATTTTTTGAGTGGACACACTTTTCCTTCACTACTATAATCCTCCTTGAACTTATTATTTCCATGGTTAATTTTTATTAATAAAATTATCCTACCTAGGAGACATAAGTTTAAATCATGAGCATATCAGTATTTTATAGGACTATGGTTTCATCAAAGGAAAATAATCTATATCACATGTAATGGTTATTTATTGAAACCATAATATCATATAAGATTATGAATCACAACGAGTTTCCCATGAAAAGTGTACCAGGAATCCGTACTTATTTACTATATTGTATCTATCAAATTAACTCATTTACCATTATCATATCAAGAGATATTAGGCTTTACCCAATGCATGGGAGGGATATATAATTCTAGACTCATCTAATATATAAGGAAAACCGTATATATGTGTTCCAAATTATCATAAAACATTCATCATTTCATTATAGAATTACCTGACGAAAAGAAATAGGTTTCGTAAAAATATCATAATTATAATAATAAACCATATAGAGAAATTATAAATATATTACCAATGAATAATATTCATACTAATGAATAAAAATACTTAAATGATGATGACATAGTTGAAAAATACCTTTAAAATATCATTCCAACATTTCTTTTAAGACATTAGAAAATATCCTTTTATATTCATATTGTTTGACTAAAAATTATCATAATATTGAGAAAATAATTTTATTTCAAAATAACTAAGGGAAATTTTAATAAAGATTCAATGTAGTGAACAATAATTTTGGCGAGAAAATATATTCATGCTTCAAACATAAAAATAAAATATTCCTCTAACACTTTTATAAAAAAAAATTTTATTTAGAAAACATTATGAAATATCCCCTTTTAACCCTTTAAAATAAAGTACTAGGTAGCGAAAATGAGGTTTTAAAAACATTTCAGGTTTATTTAATAACATTAATAGAAAGGTTTTATATAGTATGAATATTGGGGAAAGTTTTTATCAACTAAATAATAAATAAGGTGAACTTTTTATTACAAATATTATCTCAATCATTTTACATACCCAAAAAATGAAATAATTCATAAAAATTCTAGGAATAAATTGAAGGGAAGAAATTATAATTTTTTAAGGGATATGATAAATAAAATTTACAGAAACATAAATTTATCATAGACAGTCTAGAAATGAAATAGGATTGTGACATAAATACTTACCTCCAGTTTGACTTTCATTGTAAGTGCTCTAAAATCCTATATAATAAATTTTATTTATTATAATTATATACAGAAATGATATACATAATTATACTATCATGTAATATACACTTCTATCATTTGAACAACTATTTATTAATAATTTATTATTCAAATTGTCATTTTATAGTGTTTACCTTTTCATTCTTCATGTATACTTTGGTTCAGTAGTTCTGGTCCATAAATATTGATAATATTTTTATAATATAAATAATGGTAATAATTATATAAATATCATATATATATATATATATATTCATAATGTACATTTTTATAACCTTAAAAAAAAATTTGAGTTTGAAAAATGAATTACGCCATTCATGGAGACAGTAGTCCGTATGTACATATAAATACTGTTTTAATTTTCTAAAAAAAGAATTAAAATAAATAAATAATATTTTCTAACTACATAAATATAATTATTTCATAATTATATTATATAATTATTAAATATATCGTTAAAAATATTTATCTAAGGATGTTATGGAAAATTAATCATATCCCAACATAGAGGCGGTAGTCTACAGGTATGCATGAGAAATACTTTCATTTCCCATATAACTAAATATAGGTGGAAAATGGTTGCTCCATAATTATGATAAAATATATATATTTATTATAAATTATTTATAATGTTATGGTCTATACCACAGGTTTATATAATTTGGAATAATAAATAAAACAGAAAGAGCTTGGTTAGGAACTATACCTATTCTTCAAAGATCCTCCTTATATTTATACATAAATCCTTCTTATGATGGTATTATAAAAAAATTAAACCTGTAAGATATGGAGAGGGATGAAAGGAATATATTTTTATTGGTATTTTATTATAGAATAGGATCTTGATTTTTCTATAAGATAGGGTATACAATGTCTTTTAATAAGTGAGGGAGAGGACACACAAGGAATTTTTCAATAGACTAAAATATATGAAAGTATTATTATATATAAATGAACAAAGAATGAGTAATATTCGAATATAATAAGATATTGTATTTAAAACTTATAATAAAAAATGGTTTATATATGTTTTTAGATCATTTTAACACTCACCATTTTATTTATATCCCTTTACAACTATTTTAACTCATACAATGGTAACTAGATTTTTACGAAAGTTACTATTCAAAATGAGCAATAATGAAAGTGGGATAATTTTGAAAATCATAAAATTATGATTAAAACTATTTAGTCAATTGTATAAAATTCAATTTTTATAGGTTTGTTTTTTTAATCCAAAAAAAACATGACAAAAAACGGGTTAAAAAAAGACTTATTAAGTATAAAAATGTTTTTATACAAAAGTAATGTGTAATTTTGATTCAAATGAAATTTGTTGGACCATGTTTAATAAAAAGCAACCAATTAAATTATAAAATAAATAAAAAATATAATGAAACTTTGTATATAAATGAAGTTAAAATACAATTTTTATAAAAATTCATCATTTTATAGTATTCAACAAAAAATCTAGTTTTGTTGAAAAATCACAAAAAATAACCTGAAGTTTATATAGAAATAATAGTATCAAAAATTATAATAATTTCCTAAATTAATATTTCAATAAATATTTTTACATAATTATAATTTTGGTGTTTAAAATTCAATAAAACCCATTTTTGAAGAAATCATATTTTTGAGGCAGAAATGGACTCTTCTGAAAATTAATTACAAATTAATTTTAAATTTATCAATAAATATTAATTATATTAATATTTATACATATATTTTTAAATGTTTTTATTTATATTTATACTAAATATTTTAATAGTATGTCATATTTCATTTAAAATCATTGTGGCATATAAAACAACCTACCAAATAAATTAAATTTATCTAAAGAGAAATATATTATAAAATCTTATGGTGTTACATTATACACCACATTATAAGAATTTATCCCTCAAAATTTTGTCACTATGAGGTAAAAAAGGATTCATATGTCTCATCACATCACATAGTTCTAATATAGGTTTCGAAAATTTATAGTTTGTCCACAAAAACCAATTCATTCTCTCTTTGTTACAAAATATCAATTAGTTGTTCCTTATAAGAGAGATTATGATTCAGTGGTATAACATAAAAGTTTAGTACACATGAAGTATTAGGTATGTACTTCCTTAGTATTGATACACATATCATGTTTTGAACATGAGATGGATTTTTTTTGAATCTTTAAGATATAATAAATAATTCTTATACAAGTAATAATTTCAATGAGGCCAATATATATAGCACTCATATTTCCCTTCATTACCAATCACATAACCTTCATCAAATGAGATATTCATAGAAATAACTTGTTACCATATTTAAACTCTATATCTCTTTGATGACGATTAACACAATTTTTATTCCTACTATGTGACATCTTAATGTGTTTCTAAATGGATCCAACCTTCTTTATACATTGATTAGGAAGATCTATTCCCAATAGATTTATTTTATAACATTACAACAACATGTTGGATTGTTTCAATTACTTCAACATAGTTATTCATAAGGATCCATATAAATTCTTGATTGAAATATAATGTTGCAAGAAAATTACAATAATGGAAGGTATTTATCCCAATAACATTTGAAATCCATCTAGAAATCCCTCAATATGTCTTCTAGAGTTTGAATATTCCACTTACACTGACCATCTATCTGAGGATGATTTAAATCATTGAAATGAAACTCTAAACCAAGATACTGTTAAATAATTATCTATAATATTGAGGTAAACCTGGAATAACCATCAGATATGATAGAATATGGTACTTCATATAATTTTACAACTTATATAATTTATATCTTTAAAAAATGACCAAGAGATAAATGCTATCATATGGAAATGAAATATGATAAATTTGTAAGGCGATCAACTATAACCTAAATAGAATTATGCCATTTATATATATTGGATATTCCTATAACCAAATATATGGGGTTGTTTTTATATTTCATTTTTGGTATGGGTAATGGTTGTTACACCACATTAGAAAAATCACTATTCACAATTTTTTTGATATAACATACATTAGGTTACATACTCTATAATACCCCTTTCTGTGTTGTCGCACCAAAAATAATATTTTAGATCTTTAAACGTAATCATATTTCTATGATGAATAGATAATGATAAAATATGAGAATAATATAATTGTTCTTTCCCCAATTCTGGTTTTAATATGACAAGTACTCTATTTATAAACCTTAAATTTTCATCACAATAATGGTTTAAGTTTGCAATATTTATGAATTTCTTATAGAGTTATACATATTTTTTATGTACCTCTTGAATCATTGAATTTATGGGTGGTTAGAAATTCATTGATTAATGATATGATATTTATACATTCCTTATGATTTCATGATTCATCTTAGGAAAATCAATAAATATGGTGTCTCTTTCCATTATAATTGTAGAAAAAATATCATGGTCTTTCTGACTCAGAGCATCAACCACAATTCTCGCCTTCACTGGGTGGTAATGTATTAATCAATCATAATCTTATACCATATCTAACAATCTTCTATGAATAATATTTCCCTATTTATATTTGAACATGTACTTTATGATTTTAAAATTCATATATATTCCACACCATTCAAAATAAAGATAATTCCTATTTATCTTTAATGAAAAAAATACCATAGCTAGCTCCAAATCACGAGTTAGGAAATTTTTCTTATGTATATTTAGTTTTTGAGAGGTATATGCTATAACCATATCATTAGGTATAAAGAAAAATCTGAGTCCCTTTTATTATGTATCACTGTAGATCCCAATACCTTTTCCCATGTAGGTTAGTGTAAGAAGATGTGTACCAGACAACCTTCATTCCATCACCTTAAAATTCAACACACATTAATCTCTCCACAAGAACATAACTCCCTTATGAGTCGACCTGGTGAGTAGATTATATTTTTGTGCTATATCTCTTATAAGTATTCAATAGTATCCATCCAAACATAAAAAACAATGAATCACAGTCATTATGGTTGGCCTATGTCATCATTTAATAACTTTCTTCTTCAAAGGATCCACCAATATACACTTACAAGAGATTAGATAATATTTAATTGAATTTATTTCAATAAAAACCCACAATTGGTAAATTTAACAAAAAAATAATCCTTCCTCAATATATTTCACACAATTATGAAATGATCTTCATTCTCTTCCTTACTCTTCAAATAAATAATAATATCATCTATAAAGACTACGAAAAAATATCAAGGTAATAAATAAAGACTCTATTCATTAAATCTGTGAATATATAAGGATAATTAGTAATTAAAAATGGAATAAACATATATTAATGATTCCCATACCTCATACTGAAGGTTTTCTTGAGTGTGTGCTCTTTTTTGACCCTCAATTGACAATATTCAGAACGATGGTGAATATATAAATAATATTGAGATCTACGTAGTTGATCAAACAAATCATTTATATAGGGTTGAGGATACATGTTCTTGATAGTGATCTTGTTATGTTCTAAATAATCAATGTAACGAAATATTTACCCATCATTCTTCTAAAAAATTGAATATGAAAACTTATAGTGATAAGCTATGGAGCATGAATCCATTATCATGATTAACCTAGAGTTTATTCTATAATTACTACAACCCAATTGGGTCAAGTTTATATACAGTCTTTGAAATAGGTTTAGCACCAGGTATTAGTTCCATTGAAAAGTCATCTTAATGATTTGGGATTGGACTATACATGTCTTCAAGAAACACATTAAAAATAATACCTAATAGTAGGAATATCATTGATGTTGAGTTTATTCCCAACCATTTGAGAAAAATATCTCTTATGAATAGAAAATAATACCCATATAATGGAAGTAACTTCCATGGGAAGTTTATTTTCATCCTCAAAATGAATTATGATCATGAGATTAATTCGGATTATCAAATTTGAATTCCCTTAATCAGAAATTGATATGGGATAAATATAGAGAGATATATAATACATACCCAAAATCAAATAAAAATCAACGAGATGGAGAATCACTTGATTTATGTGAAAAAATCCCCACTCACTTATAATTAATTAGGGCCATAGAATTAAGATATGATCATAATATCATTAGAAGTTTTTACTGATAAATCAATAATTAATCATTGATGTGTTAATTTAATACCCTTATAAAATTCCATAGATATAAAATATTGGGAAGAGAAGTAATAAAATAATACATGAGCTATTATAGAGTGGATAATCAGTATACCTTTTACAATTTTACTCTTGTAACCCACTTTCGTATTCATCATCACATTATATTTACCATTTTATTTAATCTTATTAGGTTTCTGACATAATAACCATAATTATCCTTCATATTCCTGCATTGGTAAATGTGATTCCCATAATCCTTAAATTATCAGCATTGGAGTGTGGATGGTGCATTATTTTTCATCCTTCCTTCCTCCACTATATTAGCTGGCCACTTTATCACATTTAGAAATTCATGTTCTTTATGAATAGAACTTACACATTAAATAACCTCATTGTTCAACTCATTCAATTTACTAGGCGTTTGTTCTCCCATGAATAGAATGAAGGTGATTATATTTTCATTCCTCCATGTGATTTATTAGACCTTTCATGAGAATATAACTTCATTTTCTTATAGAAAAACATGGTAATGATTGTAATATGAAATTTACATTTCTACCATGAGAGGAAATCTAAATTTATTTTATGGCCACTAGGGTTTCTTATTGTTAATGAATTTTAGATACGTAGTTTTAATCCAGAAAATAATTGAATTTTTTTAGGGTTGACCATTAATCTAGAAGAATACCTTTTAAGACATGATTTTATTTCTCATAAGTACTAATGGACTGATCATCCATGTACTTGAGCGAAATTCTATCTCTATTTTTATATATTGAATTTTGGGTAAGAAATTAATGGAAAATAACCTCTTAAACTCATTAGATTCCATGTAGTTAATTTACTACTTTTTCCAAGTATTCTTAATAAAATTCCACCATTGATCTGATTCACCTAACACATAGTTAACTAATAGGAGAAATATTTTATATTCTAAACACATGATAATGTAATATTTTTTGTCAGTGTATTGATCCATCACTCGACCACTAATGTATTCGTAAACCCACTAAAAAAGGTAGATAATAACTCATAAAAAACTCAAAAGTATGTTGTTTGATAATATTATTTTTTGGATTGTCATCATGATTCATGGTCTGAGAATGTCTCATAAGTATAAAAACAAAAATTTTCATTCTACCTCCCACAAAATTTAGTTTCTAAGGAATAAAATAAATTCATTTTCACCACATTAATTGTTAGTAGGATTCCTTATAGTTTCATCTAATGAGTAAAAAATCATATTTTAAGTGTCAAGTTAAAATAATTAGAGTGAGAAATCATATAATTATGGAAATAATTCCAATAATATCTTAAATAATGAAACCATCTTATAAAACTATCACGATAAGGTTCATCATATATCTATTTATGTTTATAATAAAATTTCTTCAGTTATATCCAAATATTTGTCATAATATAATCTAAAAAAACTAAGCAATTCTTGGATTCCAAGAATAGTTAACCAAGTATAACAAACATCGATATTACATATTTTTTTATGAATATTAATTATATATACCAAATAAATATGTCCTGAAAACATAATTATTTATTGTACATAAAATTCATACTTATGTACAATGTTCATCATCTATAACATTGTTACTAATACAAGGTACCCTTTTAGAATCATCATAGTTAGTACCCTTCTTCACTACCTAGGAAAAATCTACACATAAGAAGTGGTGAGATGAGATGATCAGTAAAGGGAAACATGGGAGATATAAAAAATGTTCATATATAAGCATATAATGAGTATAAGTGTATGATAACATGGTATTATCAATATAAAATCAATCCCAAAATTATTATAACACAATCACTAGTCTTGTAAAAAAAACATTTGTATACAACATGATTATCAAATCATTAAATAATAAATAGTGATCCATGAGTTCAAATCATAAATATATCCATATTTCATAAGAGTGTGAAACCACAATAGGCATATTATCTATATCATATGTGATCGTATACTATCAAAACAATTATATCATAGTGTATAAGACATCATCACCTATTTTACATATCAGAGTGAATCAGGAATTACAACCAATTTTCCATAGTGTATCATATATATAAACCCATTTACCATAATTATCTCATGAGATATAATTATTGAACCAATTCATTAAAGGGTTATATAACTCCAAGGCAGAGCTTCACATAATAAAAACCATATATATATATGTTTCCCAAGATTATAAAACATTCATCATATGATCATACCATAACTTATAAAAATTAAATGGGATTCATAAAAATCTCATAGTAATAATTATAATTAACCATATATATAAATAATTAAGGTGGTATCATTGGAAAAATACCCAATAAATCATAATAATATTTAATGTATAATGAAATAGATGAAGAATTCTTTTAAAACATTATTCAAGCATTTCTTTAAAAACATGGGAAAATTTAATTTTACTTTGGTAAAATTTTCACTAAAAATTCATAAAAATATTGAGAAAAAAATTTCTTGTAAATAAAAAAGGAAAAATTAAATGGATGATTTTAAATAATTAATGTTCTTTATGATTAAACAATAAAATAATTTTGTATAATATAAAATAAAATATTACTTTTAATATTTTGATAAAAGTAAAAAAAATAAATTTTCAAGAACAATTTTAGAAGGATTCCATTTTAAATTTTTAAATAAAATAAAAGTTAGTAAAAATTACCTATTTGAAGTAATTAATGGTTAGTTAAGAAAATTAATAGAAATTTTTTTAATTGTATATACATGGAAGAAATTTTTTCTGACTAGAGAGGTAATAAGGTCTGCATTTCAATTAAAACAATTTCTGGATCATATTTACTACAAAAAAATGGAATTTTTACTTTAAAATTGTATGAATATGTACAATATAAATAAAATATATTTTCTTTAAGGATAATATCTATAAAATCACATATATAAATTTACCATAGGAAATCCCGAACAGAAAATATATTTTAACATAATCACTTACTTTAAGTTCACCTTTCGTGGTATTCACTCTAACCTCCTATATAATAAATTAAAATTTGTTATATATATTAAAAAACATATAAATTCTTATAATATCATATATGATACACTTATAACATTTAAACACCAATTTAGTAACAATTCTTTATTTAAATCATCATTTTCGAGTGCTAATTATTTCATTTATCATGTAAGTTTTGGTTCATCAATTCTGATCCTTGAATCCTGATCATATTTCCATAAATTTTTTTTAATAATAATATAAATTTCATATGCATTAATTAAATATATATTTTTATTGATTCATAAATTTAATTTATTGAATAATGAATTACAATATTCATGGACATGGTAGTCTGTATATACACTTGAACATTATTTCCATCTTTTAAAAAAATAAGGAAAGTAATATATATAATATTTTATCACTAAAATTCGATAATTATATCATAAATATCATATATTTTAATTAAATAAATCATTTAAAACATCCATTTGAGGTAGTTATGAAAATTAATCATATTTCAATGTGGATTCGGTAGTCTACACATACACACGACCGATACATTTACTTACCATTTAATGGAAATAGGTGGAAACTTCGTTCTCCATAATCAGAATAAAATATTATTAAATTTATTATAATGTATTAAGAATGTTAGGATGTATAAAATATTTTTAAATAATGTGTTTGAAGAAATAAAATTGAATGAAATCTTTTAAGAGTTATACCCTTTCTTTAGAAAACCACCATTGCCTTTTACCTAAATCCTTCATTGAATATCATTTTGATCAAAAGGGGAATTGAAGAAAATGGGGGGGGGGGGTGTTGGGAAAAGATTTGGTTAGGTATTTTATAAGGGAATATTCTCCTTAAGTGTGGATAAATAAGGATAGTGGGTTCTCTTTTATATGAAAATGAGAGGAAACAATTGGATCTTTTTAGAAGATTAAAATATATTAATGTATTATATAAGAAAAATGGCCCAAAATGAATCATATTAGAATAAGTGAAGATATAGGGTATAAAAATGACCATAAAATAGTATCAATAAAATATTTAGGTCATTTTAACCCTTATTGATTTAGTTTTAACCCTTTTAACCTATTCGAAGTCTTAACTTATCAACTAAATTTTTATTAAAGTTAGTACTTTAAATAATGAAAAATTAAAGTGACATATTAATTTTATTAAATTATTATTCAAAATATTTATTCCATTTTACCATATATTTTTTTATTAGTGGTGATAATTATTTTAAAAATATACTTACAAAACATGACAAAAAAATTGTTTTCTAAAAAAATTTCAAGTATAATTGTTTTTTTAAATATCAAGTGTAATGTTGATTCCAATTTAATATATTATTATTATTATTAAAATTTAATTAATAAATTTTTTTAAATAAATAAAAATATAACATGACATTACAAATACATGAAAAGAAAAAACAATTTTCATTAATTTGTTTTTGTTTTCTACGATTCACCCAAAAATCAACTTTTTCAGAATAATATCAAAAAATAATAATAAGTTAATTTCAACAATATTGTTTTAAAAATTAGAATCTTTTATGACATTTAAATTTGAAAAATATATAAATTAACTATAATGACAATGCAAAAAATACAATAAAAATCATTTTTCAAGAAATCATATTTTTGAAGCACAAAATGGCTTTACAAAAAATTGGGTACTTATTTATTTGTAATTATTAAATACATTTACATTATATGAAAAAATTATACATATTTTTTAGAATTTGGTTATTCTTATTAATTAATCTACTTAAAATCTTGTTTATAACAATCATAGTTAAATAATAATAATTAGTAGTATATCACAATTCATTTAAACTCGATGTTGTAGGTAATATAGGTAATCAAAGAAACTAAATTATATAAATATATATCATAATATAATAGGTTGTTACACATTAAACCTTGATCATTCTTAATAATATATTCAAAAATTAAGGCTTGAGAAGAAATGACTAATATAGAAGTTTCAGTTAGTAGAGATTACCACTAGATTAATGTTAGCTGAACCACCCAATGAAAGTACTACCATATCAATCCTTACCATTAAGGAATATTTTATTATTTTGAAGGGTTATTTATCTAGTACTTAGAATAAAAAGGTGTAATTTAATTCTTAAAAATTATATATATGTTTCATTAGTTGAATTTTCATTATTTTTTTTACAAAATGAAAAAAGTATAAAATGAATATGATACATAGATTTTTAGAAAAAAATGAAACTTTTTTAGAAAATATATACAAATATTAAAGATATTCAATAAAATTTATTTTTATGATATAGTCTTTTGAAACACTATCAGTTTAAATATAAATTATAATATAATTTAATAATATCCCAGGTAATTTTTGTACCAGTGAGAAAGTTAATTATATCATAAAAACTATTATTTTTCCATAAATACATATTTTTATTTAAAAATTAAAATTATTATATTTATAAAATTGTTTGGATAAAATAAAAATTATATTTTAATTCAACACTACAAAATTAAGGTAAGGTGAATTTTTGAGAATGTTCTAAAATAATTTATTTTTCAATGAATACTAAAAATAAAATTTTGTTCTTTATGTATGTTTTATGAGTTCATTAATATGAAATAATTATTTAATAATTAAATAAAAAATCCAAGACCTAAAATAATGTTATTTATTAATATAATTAATTTTAATTAATTAAAATTATTTTATAAGCCTAAAAATAAATTTATCAAGTCTAAAATATAAATTAGTATTTTTAAAACAATATTTGGAGTACATATTACTTTATCAAGCCCAAATTAATAAGAAATAGGATTTTGGTTCCCTCATAGATGAAATTCAAGAACATGATTTAAATTTCAAAAATAATGATCTAAAACCATCAATAAGTCAATGGTTTTCCATTTACCACGACCAAGAATTCCAAGGACTATATTTAGAAATTAGTTACAAATTCTCCTCATTTTTCTATAAATACCGACCTATCCACCCAATTTAATTCACTCCAAATAAATTTATTATATTTTCCCCTAATTTTCATTCTCTAGATACTTTCCTACGAGTTTATGATGTTCCAAGAAACTCTTCTAAATATTTTATAATTTATCGCAAAATATACCATATTCTCTTACTTTCACTTTTTATCCAAGTACTTCCTTAGTAGTTAGTCATATAATTACAATTTATCATATTATCATGAATTCATTTTAATTCTATTACTATGAAAATATTTTTATTTCATCTATGGACTTAAAGTTTCTCTCATTAATTTAGTTTTATATACCATTTTTAATACCAGTTATGTTATAAAAATCATCCCTTGATTTTACATACCACCTTATTTACGATATCAATACCCAAAAAAATTTAATTCAAGTTAATTGACATATATACATTTATATTTATGTATTTATTCTTCATTTATTAGGTATTTCAATAAATGAAACCCACTTTCCTTTCTCACAGGTTAAATGAAAGAGAAAATTTCTAGTATTTGAACACTTGATACTCAATGATTTGATATATAAACCATTATTTATTCTTAATGGTTTTTTTATGAAATGATAAATTATGATATATAATTTATTTGGAATAAATTTATTAATAAATATTAAGAGTTCACCTGGATAGAACTCTAATTCATTTTGTAAATAATAAATCTCTAGAGATGGTATGTTTTATGAGACATTTCTGAATAACATTGGTAATATATTTTACAAGTCCTTAGTAATGAACCTTAGTGATATACTTATGAATGTCTCATTATTATGTTGTATCCACATTTCCATGTTATGCCTCATGTATTTATGATCATGTTATTATATCATGTCTCATGTATTTAAAATTAAGATTTTATTATTATTCCCCATATTGTACCCATGATGATCACTATTGTTCCATTTAATTTGTTTATACCTTACTAAAATTTATGTTAACCCTATTCTATTGATGTGTTTCCCCAAGAAATCCAGCATTGTTTTGTGACCTAGGATTGATATTTTAATTTTTTTTGTAAAATATTGACTAATTTTTATGTTTTTTTATAATATATGTACTTCTGGTATTATGTACCTCGTTCCAAATACACTAAAACATAAAAGACACATAAAAGACATTAATATAATATATTGTTATGGAATTATGTTAAAAATAATGTGTTAAAAAGTAATATAATAAAATTTTATGTTCCCTCTCCCTATTTACTTTCTCTTGGTAATTAATTTACCTAATGTGATATTTGTATTTGAAATCGACCCCAACTCTCATTTTTAGTTGGAAATATTTTCATCCATTTTGATATTCATTGATTGATTTTATGGATATCTTTATAAATTATTTAATAATTTATTAAGGACATTTTATAATATTTTAAATATATTTATATTTCTTCTTCAATGAATCTTTTAATATATATAACATTGTTCAATTTTTAAAAAAAGTGTGAAGTGAATCTATTTTTAACATTTTCCATGTGAACCAATTCTTCTATCCTTATAGCTATTTGTTTTTATGAAGATTCATTTGCATATTTGAATTTTTTTTTCCAAATAATCATAATTATTAATGATTTGAAAAAAGGTATTTCTTATTATTTTTCAATGTGGTTAACCTATCCCAAAGGCCATTGTGAATTTTAATCATTTTTTGAAAATACACTTTTTACATGTTGAGGCGGAAACCTTACTTGGACAATAGGCTCAATGGCATAAGGCCCAATACATGAATCGAATTCCCAAGGAACAATGCCTAATACACGATCGGAAGTCCCAAGACTTTACAACATAATATTAAACCATCACTTGTATCTAAATCATTAAAAGTGTCTCCCTATCCACCTCGCATGGATGATCGACAAGCAAGTCCCCATACATTGATGAATGATGCTTGGTTCTGATGGTAATTGGCATACACTCTGTTCCTTTCAATTTAGTTAGCTCTAGTCTGGTATATGTTACTTGTTATGAACCCTTATATGAGTATTTTTACTGTGTGATCTTCTAGGTTTTCTTCAAATCCTTTTTTTGTGGCCCGAAGGCCTAGTGGCCCAAAGGCCTATGCTGGCCCAATGGCCCTGTGGCCGGATGGCATTGGGTGGCCCAAAGGCCTTAAGACCCATAGGCCCAAACTGGTTTGCCAAAGGCCCAAATTAGATTAATAGTTATGTATGGTGTACTACTACACAATACCTACTATAGAAAATGCTATAATACTGCTATAGTTACCTAGAAATTCAACCCCACCCAGATTTGATCTTCTATATTTCAAATGCCAAGAAAGAGATTCTACAACTTCGGTACAAGCTCATTGGAAAAATGTGTTTATGGGTAATGCTATAATCCTATAGGGGGACTCAAAAACACTTATATCGGGCCACATATTCCCTATATAGGAAATTAATATGAATCTCCCTAAAAATTATATACATAGAATCCGAGTCTAGCGAGACTGTAACCCGTGCTAGTTCCCATGGAGAGAGAGGGTTACAACTAGTGGGTACCACTCGACTAATACCCCATTATAAAAACATGTGTATGGGTAAAACATGACTCATAGAGGGGGGGGGGACCAAGAAAAAGTCATGAAACATGTTCCTTATCTAGTAAATGGTTTCGAATCACCCTGTTCATAATACACACAGTGTATGAGTCTGGTGGGGCACAAGCCCGTGTCACTTCATATAGAGAGCGGGGGGGGGGGGGGGGGGGGGTGGGGGGGGGGGTGTAACCAATGGGTACCACTTGACTAAAATGGGGGGTTTTTATGTTTTTCAATATAATTTTATATTATTTATGTTAAAAATTGTGTATTTTCTTATACTATCATCCACATTCCTCATTTGGATGAATTATAAAAGGTTCTATAGACTTTTCTTGAAGCCATATATATTTTGGAGAATATAATTAAGTGATGTTCAAAATATGATTGTTTTAATGTTCTATTAGAACACATTATTATAGTTTTAATTAGGTAATAGGTTAGTAAAAAATTATACTTCCCTTCAATTAATAAGGTAATATTTGATATCTCATAGAATAATTATGGGAGGGAAGAATTTTTTTCCATATCTACTATGTGATGGAAGGTAGGAAAATGATTCCCGATCTACAAAAAATAGAAGGAAAGTTTGTAGTTCCTATTAAATAATGTTATGGTGGATAGGAATGTGATTCCTAATCTACTATATTATTATCTCTAAGCTTATTTGTCCCATATCCATGTGTTTTTAAATGTAATCATGTTATAATAGCTTGTTTTTTATATTATAGTCATACGCTTATGACATAATATATGGTCTATCTTTATTTGGTTGTAACTCCAAATTTTGTTTTTGTAGACCTTAATTGTGTTCTCATACCCACATTGTTTCCTTATACTATCTTATGATCTTTGATTTTATCTTTAATGTTCACCCTTACCAAGCATCTAAGATCACCATTTCATATTTTTCATTTCCCTAGGTTATAAAGGTGATTATTATATATGATATTTCTAAAGGATATCATAGAATTTTTTATGGGATATGTTGAAGAAACTTTAGAATAAGATGAATGTGTAGATAATATCTAAAGGAACAAAAAATTTGGGTTCTTGGGTGTTATTAATTGGAAGATAAAATGAATATTCATGAAAAATGATTTAATATGCATGTATTTATGTTCAGGTAACATTATTTAATCTAACATAAAACTAATCACCATGGATTTAATGTGACACAACATTGATGCCACATAATTTTTTTACATAATTAATTTTATTATAAAACCTTTTCCTCATGAGTTTACTCTTTCATAACTTTTTGTAATCATAGAGCTAATCCCGTGGACACTCTGAGTTAATCTTAAATTGAATATATGACTCAAATTCTAAAAAATTTACTTCCAAAATTCTACAACATCATTATATCTCTACTCCCAACATCATCAGACACTTCAATCCCCAAGACCCATCAAATAACTTCAAAAAAGTAATCAACATCCTAAAATACTTTTATCTCAATTTCCAATGAATTTGGAATATATATAAAATATATCATGAAAAACTCAAAATATAATTAAAATAATATACATCCTCTTCAGTTTATCTTAATAATTTGAATAATTTAATTACATATTATTTTATATAATTATATTAGAAAAAAATAAATCAAAAATAATTCAAAATATTCAAATTAATAAACTCTTATTTAAATATCATATAATGATTCTAGAACAGAATTTTCTTCACCTTTAAAAAAAATTTCACCCAAGAATTATGTTTAAATAAAATCATTCAACACAACATCTTCCAATATTGAAATTTAAAATAATAGTAGGATTTATACAGGATAATCACACGAATGGTTTAAGTGAACTAAACTTCTCCTAATGCTCCTTCTAATCAAAATTTATTTTTTATAGATATATACGATTCATTAATATGAAAACTCCATAGAACCCCTCCTTGACTAATTCAACCATTTTCATATGTGAATAGATATTCAAAAACTTATGTAGTTGAAATATCACGCCATTAATCTCTTTACTAATTAAAAAAATTATAGTAACAATGTTCTTCCCCTTATTTATAATAATTTTTTTGAATGATAATCATAGCTACATGGTAATTCCAAACTCGAAGATTTAAGGTGTTATCCAATATTATTAACTAAACACGTGATGTAAATTTTTTTTGGGTTTTTACTATTTTTACAATATTATCTTCTCAAGACATGTTAACATCATTTTATATTGAACAAAAGTGAAAAAACTCCCCAATAGGTTCAATAAACACCCCTTTGGCAATATGGTCTAACACCTATATGAAACTTTTAGACCAAACCCTAAAATCGTGATTTACTTACCTCCCATGAAACCAAAATCTCATTGTATCAAATATAAACAACATAAATTTGACACCTAATACTCAGATAACCATATCAAAAGCACTAAAATTTAAATTCACTTTTCTCTCTAATCAAAACTTTCAAATTTCGTTGAAAATAATTAGCCCGTAATGAAGATATTCAATAAAAACTCCCTTCCAATGAACATAACATCTCTGAGAAAGATTTTAGAATTTATTTTAAATTCCATTTCCCTACTAAAAACCCTTATATCAATACTCATTCATTATATTGAATAGAATATGGTGAGGATCAACTACCCAAGTAGTGAAAAAATATACACGAAATTTCTATGGAGAAACTAGTACAACCCTCAAAACCAAATTTTTATTTCCCATACAACCTACTGAATAATCATACCATTCAAACACTCAAAATAATGCAAGGATACATCAGTGGTTACTCCATCACTTGATCCCGTCTAATAATTTTCTTAAAATACTAAGTAAACCACCTCAATTGTTCATGACACATAACTTCCATAGGCATTATAAAATAACCGAATAAACCACACCAATGTATAAACTTGTTAATCTGTGTATTATATTATTTAATTCCAAAATCATAGAAAAATAACCATCATACTCTTCATATACACCAAAAAACCCTCAATTCAAGCTTCTCTAAAAAATATCAAATTCAATATGAGTCTGAAATATAAGAAAATATATCTACTCAAAAAATCATTTAAATTCTTATTATGGTGTTCATCAAGGTTTGATACATACCTACTTATACACTAGTACCTCATGTGATATCAAAACCACTCACCTACTAGTTCCGCAAGACAATTATCTTTCTAATGAAATAATCATACGTGAAAGGATTAATAAGGTTTTCTATACTATAAGAGTATCCTTTACATAATTTTGTTAAACTGACATTATCGAGTCCCAAAAATCATGCCTACTTAGTTACTTAAATAGAATATCTGGACATGTCTAACCCAGTTACAGTAAAGTTCCAATAAAAAATTTCAAAAACAACCAAATTTATCTTATTAGAATCATCTATGATTACGAAAAACCTATCAAATATATGTTCATACCATAAAAAAGATAACTATGGACTCTTTAGTACATGAATTCTCTTAGAAAACTTCCCAATCCTAGAACCTAATATACTCCAAAATATTTGGAAAGTCCTTATTCTAGATCCATGATCATTCCATCCCACAGAACCCCTATCAATCCTCTTAAAAATATATACCATAGTACAATTATTTGATAAATATTATATGTATTATCTTACGATATAGGAGAAACTGCTATTTCTTATCCAAACCTTGTTCCTAAAGAATGTAGGAATCTCACCAATCTCACGGGTTATTAATCCATAATCAATTTTTTTAATATAGAAGTCACTATTGATCTAAACTCAAGTGTAGCAACTCTTGTTGACCCTTTATAGTTCCCAAAATTCACCCGTATTATTTGGGAATGAAATATTTCTCACTCACACCCCAATATTAGTAAATTCCTAAAGTTATACAAGAATTTTAAAAACTATTTAAAGATATGACACACACTATAGAAAAATTATAATTTATTAGAAGTTATTTTTTTATAGGGCGGTGGTTTAAACCGCTGCTATATTCTTCTACAGAGGTCTCTGAAAACCATCGCTAAATTGCATGTTAGGAAACTATTAGAGGCAGTTAAAGCCGTATGGAATCGGTTTATGGGAACTATCATAGTAGGCACATTTCGAGATGTTTATATTGTTTTTAGTGGATGTTTTAACCACCGATAAAAAAGGAGGCCCCTGACATGAAAACCCACCACTAAAAACATTATAACCACTGAAAATGTACATGGACGATAGGACACTATAGCGACAATTTTAACCGCCGCTAAATTTAAGATGTTAACAGCGATTAAAACCACCACTAGTAGAAAAATATCAATATTTAGAAGCTATTAAAATGGAATCAAAACTACCTCTTACAGTTAGCAGCTTTTAAAACCGCCGCTAAAAAAAGATTTACAAACAAAGATGATTCTGAAACCCCTGTACCAGTGCCCTTAAAAAGAAACCATTCCAAGAATACCAAAATTCCAATATAATACATAATACAGTCAATATGAAAAAATATTCTTAACTAAGCACAACCAAATTAATCATTCGGTGGGTAATGGAATTTAGATAAACATATCACATGGCCAATAGAGATTTAAACAAAATTACAAACAAGCTTGTTTGTCATATTTCATGAAAACAATGCCAAACCTATGTTAACATTAGGATGAGAGGTAGTAATTGCGGGACTTTCATGATTTTAGAGGAATTTGTTAGATTGTACTAGATCAAGAAGCATTTAACCACTTCTGATTTAAAATATAGATTATATGAAAATGGTAGGAGGAAACACATGGGATTCATTATGGGTGTTTGAGTTTTATTATGGGAGACTCCTCAATTAGGGAATCAATGATTTCAGAAGCAAAGGATGCTAGAACCGAAGTTTACGGGGTTGTTCCGGATTATCAAGAGTTTCATGATAGTGGGATTCTATTTTGAATTTACTCTACAATATCAAGGAATGCATGTTGTTTTACATTTATCATATATTTAGTTGTACATTCTCGATCAAAATTATGTGATCAAATATGATGAATTTCTGTTGGAGACTTACCCAATATTTTTGGAGTGCTCGGTGTGAAGCATGGACTCTAGTGAGAAAATGTTTTGAAGAAAGCCGATGTTAGTTGTTAGAGTCATATGGGAGCATGCATGTATGCATGAAGAGTCTTACAAGTGATAATATGATACGCAAGCTCAATAGACCTAGTTTTTTGGGTCTGAAATATAGAGGCACTACTCAAGGAAGATAAATCCTCATAGGGGGAGATTATAATAACTTGATGTTTTCGAAGGACCTTAAGAATTATATTCTACATTTATTTAATTGTTTCTGGGATATTATTTTATTGGGTGAATTCTTAGGTTGTTTGTTTTTGGCTTTTAAGCTTTATAGAGGCCTCTAAATGGTGGCATGATAGGATCATGGTCATGGGAAACCATGTGGTTCTCCCCAGAAAACCATGTGTCTTGGTTGAAGAATGATACTAGGTGGGGCATGATTGGAAAAAAATTAGAGATGATCATGAATCATTTACCTTGAAATTTATGTGTCTTAGAATAGAGGAAAAAATAATTGGTATCACACAATTTACCAAATGAGAATATTCATTCATTGATTATGTGCTAGAATTTTATATTCAAATAAGGAAGAATGGATAGAAATGAGTCTTAGGGAAAGTAGAAAAGATCAAGAGTATCATGAATACCGGGGAAAGTAGAAAATTTTGATGTTCAATATTTTTAAATTTTAGAAATGGAAATGTAGTGGTAAATACATTGCACTAGAAAATGTAGGGTATGGGAGAACTAATTTCATTAGTGGAATAGAATATCTTATCTTCACTATAAAACTAGTTGGTAGGTGTAGTTTAGGGTTTAGGGGAATTAATGTTGGTATCCTTAGAGATAATGTCATCATTGGTTAAGCAAGTAAAGACAAGTTGGAATAGTTTTTTGGAATGTATCCTGATGTGTGATAGGTTAGAAGAGTGTGAAACTATTTTAGAATTGAATTTTGATATACATGGAGTGTTTATAGTTTGTAGCATGGTAATGATCACAAATCCCATGAGAGATGAGTTTATGAGATCCTATAATACTTTGAAGTGGGATTTTCACCTAGGTCCAGCAAACCTAATAAATTTAGTAAAAATGAATTATAAAAATTGAATCATCACAATAATGAATCAACATATATGGTGCATACCACACTCAAGAAGTAAAGACCTAAAAGGAAACATCAGAAATCAATAAAATATATAAAATAAAACATGAGAAATCAAGAAAATGTCAGGTCATGAAAATGTTTGGTGGAAGCTATGTGGCACACATTATACATATACAAACCTACTGTTACCATATTTATACAACAGATAAACAATACAACTAATCATTATCTGATGATGAACACATATCGTTACCCTCTCCACCTCCATCTCCACTTCCTGCTACCATATTTAAAAACATTATATTGAAAATTAAATAGTGTTTCATATTTATATTTAAACTTAAAACAAATAAAAGTTTTAAAACTAAATGATTATGTTTTTTTCTGATTTAACTACTCACCATTAGTCGATGCAATACCACTAGGGGGAATATTTTCTCATATGCAGATGTATATCAGTCAACACGTTATGAAAATCAGATATCTGAGCCCCATGGTCTTGATTTGTGTTTCATATAGAAGAAATATCACTCTGAGCATCTCCAGCTATGAACTGACTATAAACAAGAGTAGATACAACTATAATCCCCGGTTTACTTCTAAAGACCTCAGATGGTACGAGTCCTAAACCCATCCCATGCACCATACCAGGATGCTCCTTCCTAAGGACTTTAGCAACCAGGTTATCCTGGGAGACTGAGTAGGACTGCCCAGGATTGGCATCCCATAGTTATTAATTTTTAACTAAAAATCACATATAAATATATATTAATATAGTAAAAACTAATAATAAGTTATTATAATGAAAAATTGAGTTCATACCCCAACATCTTTGTAAGGCTCATTCACAAAACTTTCATCATATTTTTTTGTGAACATCCAACCACACTTTAGTTCAGGATGCTTCATGCCCTAATCTTTGTGACTGCATTAAACAAAGATAAATCAACAATTTAATATATTAAATAGAAAATATTGTCTTATAAATATTTAAACTAATGAAAAGATTACCAGAGTCAATCGACTTCTAGAAAATATTTTTGACCCTGTAGTGTGAGGGATGACTTTCTTAGCCTGTCTTGATACATTATTTCTTAAGAGATATTGAAATAAATAACATTAAATTTAATAATAATGTATTCAATGTATTCTACTCTTCAGATACACGTATTAATGTAAAATGTGGTTAATATAATAGTATATATTTAAATACCATCTTCCGTTCATCACGTTGTCTGTCAACAAATACCTTTCACTATTCTTTGGGTACACCATTATGTACCTTATCATACATTTTTTGGATGGTCAACGAAGTATCGTTGACATCACTTCACAATATCCATTTAATTTTTTTCCATTTCTTACCAAGATTGATCAGAATCCACTTTTTTGCTATCACATCAGCAACTGTAAAGTGAAGAAACATATGTATACATAAATTCATTTTGAACATATTAATAAAATGACATTTAATTAAATCATAATTTATTAAAATTACCTTTATTTGGGAATCAAAAACTTCATTTTTCTAACATGGAGGCATATGTCTACAATAATCATATGAAATAGGATGAGAAATGGGCTCCACTGACAGTTGGCCTAGAATTTGGCCAAGTAATCCTACGGTGTCTTCCACAGGGACCCCATATGAATCAAATGTGACAACTATCTTCTCTCCATTCATATTCCACACATCTAAAATTTTTATATTTTTCTCCACAGTTTTATTTTTTATCTTTCATTAAAAAACAATTAGAATTAAAAAAGTGAAATAAATTTATTTATATTAAAATTTGTACCTATAACAGTGACCCTCTAGTATGCCCATGATGAACTAAAAGTGGCTCACTTCCTCCCCACTACTGGGGCTGCTGAAGGGGTAGTTGATGACTTAGGATCTAAAGGGATGCTCATAGAGGGTATGCGAGATGGTTCAGGGGGAGATGGTGTAGGTGGGAAGGCAGTTGGTGGCTCTGATGTAGTAGGGAGGGAGACAGATGGATCGTCATCTGTCGAAGTAGTGAATGAAATAGTGTACCACATCCTCCTTGGAATTCATGTCATTTAATAAAATAAAATTAAGTTCAGAACATATATTTCAAAAAAATTATTCAAAAAATAAAATAATAAATGATAATAGATGCCCAGTACTAACAAACAAAATATACATAACAATGATAATGAATGACTGCACAAATGAAATAAGTGGTTGATGAATGAATAAATAATTGTACGTACAATCATCTTCCCCTTCAATCATGTCAATTTCATACTCCATTACTTCATTAACTTCATTCATCCTTGCTAGACTAAAATTTTCAATATCGTGATGGACAAATAATTCTTCTTCTAGTTGTTGATGAGACTCAATTTCAGTGGTCAAATCATCCAATTCATCACCCATATGATACAAATCTCTCTTTATTACATAAGGAACTACACTCTACCCACCATCCATAACATCATTCAAAAAATATACCATTTTTTATTGTGATTATAAGATATATGGATCATGCAGTTAATTATCATCAATATCCATCAAGCGAGGGATGTTCACCGAAGTAAATTACAAGGAATATCTTTTAACACCTATGATAATATCGACCCAATTGCATTTGAATAAAAAAATTGAAAAATTCCTGTGGTATTTTAATTCAATAATATCAGTTATATTTCCATAGTATCCCACTTCAACAAATGTAAATATACCACTATTATGTGTTTTCAAACCCTCTTCTTGATCGACTGTACGAAATCTAAATCCATTCATGTTGTAAGCGTCAAACTTTCAAACTTTTTTTAGAGGACCTTGAGCAAGAAACGTCAAATTTTATGACAAATCTGTTCAAGTATCTGTATTCATGATCTAAAAAAGAAATAAAATTTATTAGATTTATAAAATATGTGTCAAACTGATATTTTTATTTATTGCAATATTTATGAACTTACACATCCTGCAAACCATTCTACAAGTTCATTATTAATAGATTTCATTATATCTTTCTCATTTCATGTTCAGCATCTCATTCTTCTCTTTGTTTGTATCCTCACTTCTTTAATAAATGGATCTTCAATTTCACTATTCAGCAGCACATATCTATGTGCCTATAATAATTCCAATTCTGTCAGTGTCATATTTGAGGTTTTCCCAACTGATTGGCCAATAGAAGGAAATATTTTTGATTTCTGATGTATTTGTGATTGATTCGATGTGTCTTAAACATTTCCAACTCAATTAAATCTTATATCAATATTATCCAAGTATCTAGAACAAAAGGTGAGACACTCCTCATTCAAATAGCCTTCAGTAATAGAGCCTTCAGGTTGAGATTTATTTTTCACACATGATTTTAAATGCCTAAGATATCTGTGAAATAAAATAAACATAATTATACATTTAATTAAGTGCCAAAAATTATTTAATTAACTAAAAAACATATAAATAAACTACCTACCAATTGGATACATCCATCAAAAATGAATGAGGCTTCTTAATTTAGCTTTCTCAACCAAATGCACAGTCAAATGCATCGTGACAGTTAAAAACGATGGAGGAAACATCATCTCCATTGCACAAAGGGTCAATACAAACCACTTTTGGAGGTTGTCAATCTGAAATGGATTTAGAGATTTCTTACATAGTTGTTTGAAAAATGTGCAGAATTGGAGTAAAACAACAGTATTATTTTCCAGTAATATTGTATGCAACGCCAATTGTAGTAACTGTTGTAACCAAACTTGTGAATCGTGACTTTTCAATCCATGTAACTTACGATTATTCAAGTCAACACACCTCTAGATGTTACTTGAATACCCATAATATACCTTTACATATTTTGAAATTTGATGGAATGTATCTTTATCCCTATTTTTCATTTAAAAAATTTCTAGAGCATACTTTTCATTCTCATCTGGCTAGAGATCACGTTTTATGTTCATTACTTGTATGTATTTGCAAGCATTGAGATGATCCTTCAACTTTCCATGCTCATTAAGAAATTTAAAAATAATATTTTCATAGATATTCTTCTCAATATGAATCACATCCTGATTATGCCGCAACAAAATAAATTCCCAATACATAAGTTTGAAGAATATATTTTTTTCTTCCATTATTGCATTCTAATTTATCTTGACGATGCAATTCGAACCCATTTCCTGCTATCATTCAAATGGAGAACCTGCCCAAATTCTATTTCAATATTTCCAAGTTGTGTCAAAATTTTAGGACTAGTTAAAAACTTTAGAGGTGGTCTAAGATCAATGAAACTGTTACATTTTGATCTATTAGGCCAAAATCTGTGAGATACATCAAGAAATATTCAATGGAACAAGAAGAACCATTTTCTACTGTGAGGTGTCCGTTTGGTCTGAAAATCAAATTTACAAACAGGACAAGCTAAACCTGTTTAAGTGTTCCAACCCATTAAATTCCCAAGCCCAGGGAACTCACTAATGGTCCACGTTAAAGTAGCATGCATTTTGAACATTGTTTTAGAAGAAGCATCAAATATCTCAACACCATTTCTCCATCAATCCTTTAATTCTTCAATTAAAGTCTACAAGTATACATCAATATCATATCCAAACATTTGTTTTCTAGGAATAATCATCGATATGATAAAAGAAATTTTTTGAATACACATCCACAGAGTCATATTGTAAGGGATCAAAACAACTGACCAAATTCTATAACTAGCACACAAAGTCACCAATTGGTTGAATCCATCAGTAAACAATCCCAATCAAACATTACTTGGATTAGCTAGTAAATCTGGATTTAAAGAATAAAATTTATTCCACAATTGTGAATCTCAAGGATGTCTCATTAACCCAAAATTGTAATTATCTACAGAATGGCACTTCATGTGTTTGGCGGTTTTTGATGACATGAATAATCTTTAAAATCAAGGATTTAAATGAAAGTAATGAAAAACCTTTACACATGTGTTCCTTTTATTCTTATTCATAAAAGTATGTTGATTTAGACTTCAAACATCACCCATTGACTTCCATCTAGAAGAAAACATTTTTTACAATTCTATCTACTTGAATCCTCTCTCCGATAAAGCATACTGTTGTTGGGAAACACATGTATTTTTGTATACTTCAGACCAAGATTGTTAAAAGCTTTTTTCATATCATAAAAAGGATCAGGGATGTTTGATTCAGGAAATGAATCACGCATCAATTCCAATATCATGGACATTGACTTATTTATATTTATATATAGACATTTGATAATGTACAACTTTAGCATAAAAGAAAGTTTTGAATATTTCAAACATCCACTATACAACTCTTGATTTCCATGGTCTACTAAATCATGAAACATATTTTCCTTAGTGAAGTTTTCTCTTACATTAGACTATGTTGAATCAAGAAGACAATCCACTAATATATTACTATCTTGATATGGTTTTCCTACAATCTCAAAAACATCACTTGTCATGTTGTTATTTATAGTACGCTGATATAGTTGTTCTGATATGTCTTGATGTTGATGGTGGTCTCTTGTGGTACTGAATGCATCATTTATAATGTTTCACATTTGATTTTCCATCTTTGATTATTTTGGGAGGTCATTCTTTGGATTGAAATCAGTGATCAACCTTTCTATAATGTTTGATTCTCCATGCCAAATCCAATACAAATATTGACCAGGGAATCGCTTCAATATTAAATTTTCATAAAATTCATCTCCCTTTAACCATATTCTAAATTTACATTTATAACATTAACATCTTATTCTCCTTTCAAAGAATCAATTAAAAAT
The DNA here is from genome assembly GCA_963277665.1 of Viscum album. NCBI lineage: Eukaryota > Viridiplantae > Streptophyta > Magnoliopsida > Santalales > Viscaceae > Viscum > Viscum album. The sequence goes on along the minus strand of OY728159.1, from coordinate 827,959,232 downwards.
TGAAAAATCTAAAAACTCATTCAAACCCTTAACATAATGAGGTGTGTTCCTAGGTTAAGTGATCCATCTTTTATCCATGTATATCACAATGTTCCTACACAATATTAAAAAAAATAAAAAATATACCTATTACTAAACAGGGAAATAGATTCATATATACTAGTTGAAAAAATATATAAATATGTTAAATAAGGTTTTACTATGTAAATACATATGGTACATAATAAACCCACCCACTTGAAAAACAAATCATGCAAATTAAAAAGATATATAAAAGAATACGAGAACAAGGATCTCAACCCTGTAGTTTTTTGTATGTCGTGATACCCCAAAACAGATGGACAAACTGATGATGTCATAACTTTGATATCACCAAGATAAGGGCTTGATAAATCATATAATAACTGATTAGAAGTTAGGAATATGAAATGGAAACAAACTCTTAATTACCATAAACATGACTCACTACATTAGAAAATACATTGGGAACCATGATGTAGAACATTCCAGGAATCATCAAGTTAAAGGATTCATGGCTAGGGTTGATGAATCCAGGGAGTATAAGTAAGGTATTTATTTTTCTAGAATCAATGGAAAAATGAAATTGAAAAGTTAAATAAAATCATGTATATTAAATTTCCTAAAATAGATCCTGAAATAATACTGAAAAATATTGATGTCAATACACCCTTTCAATTTCTATTTAATTTTGTTTCAATTATAGAAAGTGGAAAAACCTAATAAAACCATAGTATTATGGAATTAATATAAAATATTAAATCCCCAAAAAATATACAATATGGGTAGTATTAAATATTATGTATATTAATAATTTAATCCCACTTTTATGTTATTAGTGGCCTCTAATTATAATTAAAAGAGTTGGGTGTGGTATGGGGTTAAGAATTTTAGAACATGTGGGGTATCATGGTGAAGTGTTATGGGTATAAACATGTTGTGACCTTGCGTGTGATTAAAATTTTCAGATCTAGGGTGGATCATTGAAAATAAATGGGGGTTGAAACATAATGTGGAGCTCTGGGGTTGATCATCAAACATCCTTGGTGATCCTCAATAGTTTAAGAGGAGGTCCAATTTCTCCAACCACCACTTTCATGGATGGAAAATTTTTTATTTTACTTAGGATTATTAAAAATAAATTTATTTTTCCACTTAAATGACTAAAAAATAATATAGGTGAGTCATTAGAGAATGTTTCTTTACACCCATTATTTATATTTATAAAATTTTGTTCAATGTCATATTGATGAGTCGTTAATTTATTTGGACTCCTAGGTGGTAGGATAACCTCATTAAAACCTCAATCATTGTTGTCTTATTTTTTTAATGGAATATCACTCCAAATATCTAACTTTGGTATTTTTATAGGTTTTGAAATATCTATTTATTGAGGATAAATAAAATGACTATATTTTAGGGGTTAACTTCTAATGATAATAAGTAGGTGATAGTTAAATTTTTTCTCTATGCATTATTTGTTTTCTATTTTTTTGTGGTATATAGTTGTTGGTCATGTTAAAGATATAGAAGCAGTCTATTTATGGTTGGATAATGTGGTTACTAATGAAGAGATGGAAAAACACAACTTAGAAGATAACAAATCAATTATCCTATAAAAAACTTATTCATCTTCGGTTCCTCAAGAAGGAATAAATATAATTGTAATTTACTAGAAGCCCATAATATACCTTTAATATCAAATAAATGTTCATATAATAAAGAATAAAATATATATATATAATTTCTAGTGATATATATCCTTTTTTATTCTAATATGATCTATGCTTGAGGGATTATAAATCACTGTGTCCCTAGGGAATGAAGTATTTGGATGTTAGAGGCTACTAACTAGCCCAGAGGGTAGGAAAGTATGATTCCTAGAGTGGTTTTCCCTTTAATAATGCACTATGGTAAAATATTAATGTAAATAACTCAATAATCATAAGTATTATATATAAAAGATAAAAAATATAAAATTGATGTATGAAACTGAATCTATTTTTCTCAAATTAAGAATTAATCTAGGGTATATATAAAATACATTCCAATTGAAAAATTCATATACAATAAAACTAAAATATCTACAAAACAATATAATAAAACAGATCAATATGACATAAAAACATATAAAATAAACTTGGTGGTGTCTCCTAAAATCATCTCATAACTATTTAGAATTTTCACCCTTACCTGCATCACCATGAATTTAATATGTATTAACTAAAGTTGTGTTTTTGAAGGGTGTAAGAAATAATGCCAATAAACCCTTAAATATCCAAAGAATGACAAATTTTAATTTTATCATATATTATAGGGTAAGGATATTAGATTATTTAATGAAATAATAAAAATATAATCTTTAAGGAATTTTTCACAAACCAAGTCACCCATAGAACTTGTATACCAATATTAACTAATGTAGGTGGATGCTATAAAAACCCACCAAGTAGTATAGTATCAAAAAATGGCTCATGTAAGATTTATAGAAGACATATGGAAGATAGTATATCCCTATCAAATACATGGAATATAAAAAAACATGGTACCAAACACAAGGCCTAGCCAAAATCGTGGATTAAATCATGTCATATAATGTTAATTCCAAATTCATTGCCTCTTGTAAAATTTCTTAACCGATGAAATTTTCATAATAAAAATATTAATTCTATAATATCAAAAACACATGTTTTTTATTCAATACATGAAGCTCATAATTATTTCATTTATATTTTATTGAAACTGTTAATTTATTTTTGAAAAAAATTAATGATAATAATAATTTTATTTAAACTATTATTATTTAAAAATTTTCAACATTCATAATTATAAAAAATAACTGGATTTTATATGTTAGTTTTAGATATTCCATTTTAATAAATAATAACCCTATGTCATCGAATATATTTTTACATTATATTAATTAAATTATAAATTCCAGAAAAAAATAGTTTCATAATTTATAAACATCATTATAAAATCACAATAACCCATGAATAAATACATTAAATCAATTTCATGAATTTTACACCAAATTAAATATATTTTTCATGTAGAAAATAACTACTATAAAACTTTTTTAACAGAAAAATAGGTAATTTTAGAAATTTGATTCTTCATAAATAACCTAACATCTAACAAAAATATTGTGAAATTATATAACAATAAACTACTATTTATAAAAAACACAAACAAGATCCATTTCATGTTCTAGTAACACTCAACCCAATAACTAACTCCCTCTGACATACCTATAAAAAAAGATATGCATAATGGGAAATAATAAAAGTAGATTCAGTAGGATCCTACCCAAAACCACACATGAAAAATGTTGAATAAGCATAATAATATCTTAGAAAAAAAACAAGGAAAAAAACAAATTTCAATTAGGGGTGGCGAGGCGCGTTGAAGGGCGGAGAGGCGCACTGAAGGGCGGCAAGGTGCGCTGGGGGGAGAAGAGCACGGGTCAAGACCGGCGAAGGGGTGAGCTAGGTCAGGGGAATCTAAGGGGGGCGGCGAGTATGGGACTTTGGGGGTCGCGGGGGTCAGGGGGAAGGGGCGACGATGAGCTAGGTCAAGGGAGGTGAAGGGGGGGGGGGCGAGCAGGACTCTTCGGGGGTTTCCAGGGTCGGGGGGAGAAGAGGCGGCGAGCTAGGTCACGAGGGTTGGGGAGAGAGGGGGGGTGTCCCACAAGGGTAGAGGGGGGTATCATATCTATAAAAAACACAGTTTAGTGGAGGCTTATTTAAAACCACCACTAAACCCTTCTTAAAAAAAATTTGTGGCGGTCTAGTAAACTACCACTAAGGACTATTTGTGTTGTAGTGACAAAATTTATTCTAACACCATACACCAAGAAGTAACATCCCTTATAACCAAAAAACCTTCACCTGAGACACTGTTAGTTTTCCCCCATAAGTCATGAAAAACTAATCCACCATTTTTAATACAAGAGTGAACTCTTTTGGAAGCCTCTTACTAGTTCTCACTCATTACATAGGGTTATCTCTTCCAATACAAAATTGGAATACCCTCCAATGTTACATGGTCATAAACTAGAAACATTATACCTTAAGTTAAATCACATTAATACTAGGATAATAAACATAATAATATATCCATGAAACCCTTTCATGTCAACATGTAGCATCAGAAGAATACATAATGATCTCTCTTCCAATGAACCAAGGGAATCTCACATATCCCACGGTTGACCACATGATCACCCGCTACTTGAGAAATACCTAAAAATCATTTAACTAATATTTAATCATATTATACCTGACATATTGGATCTCTATTCAATTCCACATCAAAAATAACACATTATACTAACAAGGATAAGCTTCATAATGATCCTACCTTTGAAACATGATCGTGATAACAAAATAATTTTTTCAAATTTACAACCTAATAACTATTCCTATGATCCTTTCATTTCCCTCTAAATTTTATCAATATCCTTAAGGAATATTTTTCCCTATCAAAAACTTTTCTTAGGTATGCCTCTCCAATACCAATTCATCACCAAGGAACCTAATTCCCTAACCTACCCACTTTAGGTCACTATGAAACACCTTGAAATGATATATGCAATATTATTTTCTAATAATATCACATAAGAACTGATAAAATCAGTTTTAATTAATTGTTACAAAAATAATAGGTAACTCGGGAAAACATCAATTAAATTTTTGATGAAATTTTATTTAATTAAAAAATTTCTAATAAATTCAAAAATGATATATTATTATTTACAAAATATTTTTTCCAAAGCCATTTTCCTTTCAAAAACTAATTTACATCTATAGTTTTTCATTCAAATGACATGAAAAACATATGGGCCTAATATAATGCCTAAAAACATGCCTTTTCCCACCCACTTCCAAGGTTAAATCAATAAAATAACAATTTAAATTTTCACATTATACCTGAATGAAAATATTAACTATAATAATAAATCTAAAATCCAAAATTCAATAATTCTAATAAGTTAGAGTCCCCATAAAAAAGGTATTGACGATACACAAGCCTGAGGTTCATACACAGATTTACTACATTATTATCGCTATCTACTAGGTACCTAAATAGTAATAGTAAAAAAATAATCCATTGTGATGATTTTTTATGGTCCCAGCAAATTTTTTCTCAACTAATATTAATTCAGAGTTCTATAAGATATCAAGTGCGACTTCCCATATAACAGTTACTTTTGGCTAGTGGTGAGGGTCTATAATTTTTTTAGAAGAATATACTCTTAATATCATAGACATAAGTTACAATAAATATCCAAATAACATATATAAAAGATAATCATAGTATTCTAAAATTGAATTATAGTCCAACAAAACCAAGAAAAATAAGAATATGCTTGTTCTATAACAAAGATACATGTAGTGAAATATTCATACATCCTAACTAATCACCCACAAAGATGATGATTTATATGAAATTAAATGATGAATAAAATCTAAAAAGATGACTCACTACCAACCTTAAGGATCGCCCTCAAACATCCCCAATCTCCATCGAGCTACTCTATCATAATCCACTATGCTCCCTCTACCTAGACCGATATATGAGACATAAGGTCCGAACATGAAACATGTTTTCCACGTATATGGTGATAATGAAATTTAACCATGTGCCTCAAATGAATCACTAATATCCATTATCATATATTTATGTAATCAATAGTTAAATGAAAAATAAAAACAAACATTACAAATTATTACACATGTTAAGTCATTGTGTGGAAACTATGCCAACATGACACCCACCTATTTATGGTAAAATCACCTCTAAAAACCCACATCAGATGTAGTCCCAGGTAATAGGAATCCCATCAGGGAGAAGGAGTGACAATAACAGATCTAGGAATATAAATTGATTGGGGATCCTCTCTCAATGATTCTTGGAAACCAAAAATCTTCTTCAACATTGACTATATAATATATTGGGAATAGATCCCGAGGAGCATAACAATAGATACAACCTCTTACATGAGATAAAATACACATGAATATGGTAGGTTATATGGATAATTTGATATATAATAAGTAGATCATGAGAAAGGAAATTACTAATCCATCCTCTCGCAATATTTTAATAACCAACTCAATGTAGTTCCCATGGCTAATTACTCTTACATGAAGTTAATACTAAGGGGGGAAATCACATACCCAAACTACTGTATGAGTTGAACCACCATTATAAAGTAAGACTACAGAATGAACATCATATATAGGATGCATATAATCTATAGAAAAATAACATATAGAACCTTCCACATGATCCATACCACTAATAGAAGGTTGGTACCAAGGTTAAACCTCACATCACCCCCAACGTACAACCCAATGTGAACCTTTAGAACTCATATTAAAGAGAAACTAAATAGTTTAAATCTACACCACATCTATGAGAAAATAATTCATAACCTCATCAAAAACTATAAAAAATCAGGATAGAAACCACCATTAGATGATAAATAATAAACATTATCCAAACACTAGTATAAATCATGATCCCAGGTCTATACCCTATACTCAACAAAATAAAAACACATAATTTGCGCAACCAAACTATGATGGATTCAAAAGTTTCTCTATTTGTAAAATAATTCTTGATTCAATATGACAATTTTATTATTTTTATAACAGATTCCAATAAAAAAACTTTTATATTTCATTGGAATATTATGCATTAGGAAATAATATTGACTATAAGAGTTAAGAATAGTACTAAGAGTTAAATGAAAAAGAATAATGCACACATTAATGTAAACTAAAAGAACTGAATTCTCCCATAAAGATCACTCGGTCAATAATGGGTTAAAAAATAAAGATAAGTATATGTAATCTAATAGTAATTATTATGGGGTGTATAAAAAATTAAAAGTGAAGTAGCGAATGATGCATTATGGGGATGGTGCAGTATATATAGGCCCTAAAGGGAAATATGACCATTAAAATATGATTAATACCCGACCATTTCAAATGTACCATTATATGATCATTTTAATAGTAATTTTATCTATGGTAGAGTAAAATAATATTTAAGAAATAATATTTAAGAAATAATATTTATGAAATAATATTTCAGAAATAATAAATTTATTTATAATACTAATATAATTAAATAAAAGTATCGAATATGATAAAATAAATTTTCTTCACAATGAAATCCTAATTATATTTTTGATAAAAATATATATGTTTTATCTTAATTAAAATATTTTTTATGATAAATTTTAAAGGTTTACCTAAAATTTAACTTCAATAAAATGGTTTCGTGAACCAAAATATATTTGTAAAAATATGAATATATAATTTTACGAAACTAAAATTAATCTTTTTAAATCTTCAAAATTTGACCATTTAATAGAAAATATTTATTAATAAATATATATTTTATTTAAATATTATGTTATATATAATTAGAAAATTAATTTTATAAAAAGGATTCAAATTATTGAATCATTATATTGAAATTATCTTATAGTGAATTTTTGACATTTTTTTTAAAATGTTCATTTTTTTTGAATAATAATATACTACAAAATAAGATATTTTACATTGTAAGTTAAATACATGATTAATTGTATATGGGTTAATGGTTTAAACCATTATCTCATCGTCAATTGAAAAAGTTTCTATATTTATTCACATGTTTTATCACTAATGATATTATTGGTAAAAAATAATAAACTAATGAATATTATATTAAAAAAACTCCTCTCCTACCCTTATCAATATCACCACTTACCACCTATTCTCAAAAAACCATATATGACTTGGTTATTTTATAAAACATACCTATTTATATTCCCATAACTCCTTCCCATGTCCAAATATTTATGATCTTACGAAAAGAACAACCCAAAGAGCCATAAGGTGTATCCAAGATGATACTCCCAAAAAAAGAGGTAAAATTCTCAACTGAGTCTCTTTTGATAATTTTATTCTTCTACATCCCAAATATGACTTCCATCCACTTTGGAATATAAAAATTAATATCATAAATATATTTATATGTTTTTATTATGGTGGAATATTCAATTTCTACCCTCTCTTAAATCAATTCTTAAATGAAAATGATGTTCATATTATGGTTAGTTCATCACTCCCATGAACAAAAAATTTCATTTTACACCACCACCTTTATGGTTGGTTTATATTCAATTATTATGGTTAAAAATGAGATTAATGAGTATATTTTTATATTTTTCATATCTTGGAATGGTTAAAAGTGTTTGAAATTAAATAAAATAGAGTAAATTCATCGTTGTTTGAAACCAAAACTAAAAGAAATAACCATAAGATAATAAAACCAAAAATATCAAAATAATACTTATTTGTAAATAATTTTTGATAGTAAGTACCTTATTAAATTATTTAAACTTAGTAAAACAAAATAATAATATATTTGGTGTCATATAAACAAACCATATGAACATCTCATAAACACCTAAAAAAATTACAACCTTGGACACATTACATGAATGAACTTGGGATAGTGAATATAGAACTAGTATCTAAATTAAATTTCTCAAAACATACATAAAATATTAAAAAAATAAAATATAATTAAATTATGCTGTTAATAAATGACTAAAATATATAATTTGATTATTCAAGATATAAAGTGAAACTAACGAATGAATCCAGACATGAGGTAAGGGAAAAATACAAAGAAAGATTAAATTGTGTTTGAGTAATTTATATGAGAATGGACTTATAAATTTAATTTTCCTTATGACCCCTTTATCATTAAACAATGTATTAAAACCATTAATAAGACATTTTGTATCCTTTGATGATATAAATAATAAAAGTCATATTTTATGTCTATCTATTGGACCGAAAATCTGATCAGTTGTAGACAGTAATTAATAACATGTAGCCTAAGGGAGAAATAAAATCAATGTAAAAAATAATGTGGTTTTCAAATTATTCCTCTCTATTTTTCATTGACATAAAAAAGTATAGAAGATAATCTTGTTGTGGATTATGTGGAAAACATCATAATGATTTCATGATATGCCTTTATATTTTTAATCAACACTGAAATTATGGTGGACTACTTTTTATTGGATTAAATCCAAGTATATAAAAAACTATGGTGATTCTAGAATTTGAAAGCTATGAAGAGGTTTTCTATAGTTCAATTATGGTTGAGTTGGATATTTGTGAATTTTCGTTCTATCAATGGTATAGAGATAAAAATAACAAAATGGAGTTTAATTTTTAAGGATGAGAAGGGAAATCTCATGTATAAAAGAAAAGACTACGTCCCAATTATAAAATGTGTGAGAATAGGTATTATTAAAACTATATCAAAGGAATGGAGATATGATTAAAGTGTAGAAAATAGGGGAATAAGGATAATCAATAATAAATTGATATAAAGAATCCCAATAATAGGATATAAGAAATAATGTTTTGATCAGCCCTTAGCTTGTAGTCATGTGTTTCAACTACAAGGAACATATACATTATCTAATACAATTTGTTAAGACAAGGGATTTCAAAGATAATAAACAAAAACAATCTCCAAATACAACAGAGGATGTAAGGGAATGTGGTATAATAACTATTAAGGTGTACCCTAGTAATGATTTAGTGAATGGTAAAATAGTTCATCATTCATTAATGGTTATTGTGTTATTTGATTCTGGTTCTACACATTCATTATTATAATGCATGTTTAGTAGACCCATTTCAACCCCACCAAGAGATATAGAGTTTGAGTTGATTGTGGGAAGAAATGGGGAAAAAATTTATTCCATTTATATAAAACCTCCTTAGTCTGTGTTTATATATTGGACCTCCAAATAAATCATATATTACTTATTTTAGTGGAATTTTATTATATACTGAAAATAGATTGGTTTTTCTTATATAAATAAAACATCTAATATTGCGTGGAGGAAATCAGTATTCATATCCTAAATCATCCTTTTATTCTATATAATTATAAGGTGGAGTATGAATCTACTTTTAAGTATTCTTCTCATGTATTGATATTACTTTATTATAATTAACATTTTTTTTCAAACGGTTAAGAAAAAGTAGAGAATTATATTTCAAGACACGCAAATTGTGAGGGAATATAATGATGTATTTATTGAAGAGTTTCTTATAATTCAAACGAAATAATATTTTCAATTATAAATTTAACTTATACTTAGACATAAACAAATATTTTCAACTCCCTATAGGTTAGATACTATCAAATTTGAAGCCCTGAGTAAATAGAAAGAAGAAAATCTGGAAGAGGGTTTTATATTCTTAGGTACATCAATATGGGGCATGCAAATCATATTTATCAAGAATAATTATGGGTAAATGTGCCTCTTTCATTTATTATCATGGAATCTACAAAAACACAATAAATAATAGGTATCCCATGAAAAATATTATTGATTTTTTTGATCAGTTACATTAGGCCTAATACATCTCTCAGGTAGACAATAAGACGAGATATCACTAATTAAAGGTAAAGAAGAGAGTTATTCCCAAGACTACCTTTTGAATAAAGTAAGAACACTATCAGTTTATTGATATTACCTTTAGTATCAATAATGCTCCAAAAATCATCATATAATTAAGAAAAAAGAGTATTTAAAGATGTCCTCAACACACTTTAGCTGGTTTTTATAGAAGATATTCTGATATAATCCAAAAATTAGGAGTCATATGAGGAGTATTTGAGAAATATTCTATAGAAATTGTGAAAGGGTAATATATATGAAATGTATAGTAAATTTGATTTTTTAATGGAAGAAGTATCATTCTTGTGGAATTTTATCACCAGTAAAGGGATATTTGTGGATCCATTGAAGACAAAGTTGATCGAGGAGTGTCCCATACCATCATATTTAATGGTGATCCATAGATTTATTGAACTATATTGGCACCATCAATGATTTGTGATGAATATATCATGATCTTAAATCCTAATTTAAAATATAACTTTGACGAGGGTGATGTTTTTCTAGACCAATGATGTAATGATTTATTCATGGAAATGAAAAAAGAAGATTATTGTCGTACCATTACTCATACTACCCTTAAATAATTCATGGTATACAAGAATTATTCAAAAATGTTCATGGTATTTTTAATATAAAAAAATGATAAAGTGATAGCCTATACACCAATAAAGTTGAATTTAATGTATAAGAACTACCAAAAACAAGAACTTGAGTTTAAGATAATGACTATTTTATTTATGATTTCATGGAATATTATCTATTTTGAGAAGTGTGAAATATATATGGATCATAAGATCCTCAAATATATATTCACACAAAAAGAGATTAATTTGAGCCAAAATAGATATTTATAGATGACCAACGTATACATACCTAGTCTCAACCTATATAAAAATTACAACACTTTTGAGGAATACTTAAAACATTACAGAAACATATTCCCAAATACTATATTATTCTTGTGCTTTTGGAAACATGGAAACATTAACACCGGTACATAAGGGAGATAAATCAACTCATACTTGGTTCTTCTAGACTAGAACCCTTATTAAAAACATCATAATAAATTTATATCTTGATAACCCTTGGAAGGAAGAATAAAATTGGGTGATCTCAGATGATATTTAAGGCTAAACAGGGGAGAAATATTGGAAAAAACATTAGCATAGAAGTGTGATAATGTGATCAAAGAATTTGAAGATTATAGACTACATATAAAATATAAAAAACATGAGTCCTGGAATAAATCTTGACATTTCATATTACACAAATCATATGTAATAAAATAACCCAAGCTAAAAAATCATAACATTGGCATAAAACATAGAATTGTGGAAAACATATAAGAATATAACATGATTTCCATTATAGCCATGGAATCTCTACCAAGACCATATTAGTAGTATGGGTTCACTCCCCATACCATATTGGTAGTCATGGTTCACTCCCATGGCCACCTTAGTAGTCAATTTTCACTCCCAATATCATCTCAATTTATCTCATGAGATATAAATCTTTACATAAAGCATTAGAGGGAGATATAGTTCCCAACCATCTCATAATTAAATCATACATACATGCACCAAAAAATCCGAAAAAAATATATCATAACCCATGAAATGAAATGGGTGTCATAAACATGAAATCATACCCTACCATGTGGAAAATGAAACAAGTTTCATAATCAATTAAAAAAATAATAACTCATGAAATGAAGTAAGTTTTATAGAAAAATAAACCCTTAAAATAATTGGTTTTCCTAAACATCATTTCGTTAATACCTAAACAATTTATAGAATGAATACAAATAGAAACTTTATTTCATTTCCCATAAAGTAATGAGTAACACCAATGGATATCATATTAGATGGGAAATAATTTTGAAATATATTTAAAACAAAATCATGAGGAAATTATCCTTTATCCTTTGATAAATTATTAATAAAACATAAAAACTTTTGAAAACCATTTTTATGAAAATAAACTTGAAAACATATAATAAATTAATTGAAAACATTGTTAAATACTTTTTCCTATGAAAAATATCAGAGGATCTTGATAATATTTTGAAAAAAAATTCATTGATGTTATATTTTTTAAAAATTATAAGAAATTAACCTTTTAATCATTAAATGAAATATTTAAATAATTGATGGTGAGTAAATCCATGCATGTCGTATGAGGTAAGAAGAATATTCTATTTTCATGATAAAAAGGTTCAAAAAATGACTCATTATAAAGATGATAAGAATAATTGTTTGAAAACATTTTTAAAATAATAAAAGGGAAAATTTATTTTAATAAACATAAGAGATTAGTAGAAGATTGTTAGAATGTGTTTTTAGAAATAATGGTTTTTAAGGAACATAGATTTCCGATTGAATTAGAGGTAAGGTCATATTTTCTAAAAAAATGTCTTAAATATCTTAAGTACCCAAGAGTGGAAAAAATAGTAAAAATATATGATGACATAGAGAACAACCAAAGGAGAAGAAAATTCATAAGTGTTCTTGAGACATGGGTCATTTGATTTGTTTAAAGAAAACATGATCCTAAACAATCTTGATAAAGAGAGATATTGTTTTAATAATCTCTTTCCATATAGAAACATTGAATCATATACCCCATATAGAAAAATGAAATTACATTCTTATCTAAAATATCATTAAAATAAAGAGATGGTTATAATAACAAGTCAATGGTTGTTTATAAACATCATATAAAAATATTAGTGTACAAAATGACATGTTTCTCAAAGGAGGAATACTGAGACACAATTAATTTACTAATTTGGTAACTTTCAGAATATAAAAAACAAGATAGAAATATCATAAAATGGTTATGTAAATACATATATATTTAATTATAAGAGATATATAATATATTTATTGGAGGTATAAACACCAAAAACATAAGTGTGCTGTGATAAGTCATGTATCACATGGAAATAAAGAGTGAGATAAAATTCATTTACTTTGTGTCTTGAATCTCACAACTAGAAATTCAGTCAATTTACACAGTTTATAATCATGGATATAGGTACTAAAATCATAGATATATGTAATTACCATGGTTAGGGAAACTGGGGATCCTATTGGCGTAGCTATAGGGACACAACTATAGTCATGGTATCAAACCATGGAAGTAGGTATTTCCATTTAATTCTATTTCCACAGTTTGAAATTGTGGAAATAGGCTAATATCCCTGGTATAAACTTTGGAAATAGGTCTAATTCCACGGCTTAGAAATATGGCTACAGACTTTACTTTTCATAAAAAAAGAAACAGATCTAGGGCCACCATTTATAATTGTGGCTACATCTTACTTTCTAGGAAAAAATAGTAGGTCTTTTACAAACTACAAACTGCACTTCACCCTTCAACTTACAACCTACGACCTATGAACTAAAACCTGCAACCTTTAACCTGCATTATACCTAAAGAAAATAATTGAAGTGAATAGAGAAAAAATAGACATGAATCATTCTCAAGATATTGCAAATGAGCTATAATTTAGGTTTAGGATGATGCCAAGAATCTTTTTGACCAAAACTACATGGGAAAATGAGTTCTTCTCACTATGTAGAGACTAGAAAAGTGATCAATTCACTAAAAGGTGATTTTTGGATGACAATTATTGAACTGTCTCACACTAGTAATGGCTCTAATCCAATAATAAAAAACCATGCAAAAAAAAAAAAGGATGAAAAAGAATAGCTAGAGGATGCCTTTCAATATTCTTCCCCTATATCGTAGATTTCTATAAGGGATGTTAGAAACCCTATGGGAAGGGTCAATAAATACTCTACGTCTAGTATGATCAATCCCTAGGAAATTGAGAACACGAATTTTTCTATTAATTCCTAATAGATTAAAAAAATCATCAATGAGGTGTCTAATGTTTTAGAAAGGTCTAATAGTAGGAAGAAATCTAATGGTAAGAAAAAGAATAGAAACATCAAAAAAATATTGTTAAAGATGAATTTTATGTTCTAGAATTTTAAGGGGTTAGATAATCCCTAAACTATCAAATCCCCCCCGCATGTAAATATATAACCATAAACCCATGATTTTGGGTATTGTTGAATGAATGACTTCATTCTCTTAGGACATTGATGGTATAAAAAAAATTGGTTACCGCCTTTTTGGAAGAAATGGAAGTCATGATTATATTGAAAATTTTTGGGTTTTTCACACTCATTAACAGGTAGTGTTATTATGAAAGGCACTGTCATGGGTTATCTCAAACAAAGTGTGATTTTTTGGGTACTTGGGTACAGTTGAATGACTGACCAATGTCATCTCTAAAAGGAGGAAGTAAATTAAAAAAACTTCATAAAGGTATTCCAAAAATAAAATAAAAAAGAATAAAAATAGTAATTGAAATAATGGGGTGTTTAATATTGTTTATAAAAATAGAAGAAGTTTTCTGGAAGAAGATTTCATTTTTTTTATTTTTTTATTTTGAATTGAAGTTCAATTAAAAAGACTCAACAAGAAGATGTTTTTTTAGAAACTATTTTAAAATATGTAATTTATCTAACTCTACCTATTAATTTACTTATCAATAATTATCATTTAAATTAATATCCACTTAATTATGATCCCTAATTTTTTAACCCTCGAACCCTGTGGGAGTTAACTTAACCCCAAAGATAAAATTACTTAAACCCTAGTCTAGCTTCGGAACATGAAATCACAACACCCATCGTTGATTGATGTTCTAAGGATAGATAATGGTCAGCGGTTAATTATAACACATATCCATTCTGGAAATTAGGATTAATTGAGTTTAGGGAATATATTTGAACTCTACAAACTTATCCCACGTGGTCTTTTATTGCCAATTATGTTCGCACTCTCACAATTTACACAAAATATCGATCTCGCGTGTTTTTGTGTAAATTGTTCAGTTTCTTACTTAGTTTCTTCTAATAAAAAAAAATATAAATTAATTATGCTATGTGAATTACATTATCTCATTTATTCAAAATAAATGAATGAATATGGTAAGAGGGTGATCGATTATTAAAAACAATTACTCTGCCATGGATGGTGTAGTCATCGTTGAAACATTTTGCATTCTCAAGAGGTTAGAAAGGGTATAACACAATCATGTTTATACTCTTGAATTATATCCCAAATAGTAATATATTTAGATGAAAAGGGAAAGAAACAGAAAATTAATTGAAGAAAAATTCAAATTACAAGCATGAAAGCAAAGAAATATAAAGAGGAGGTGGGAGAGGAGACACGTTTTGGAAGAGATGTTTGCATAAGGTCTTACTTCTTTCAAGAGTTGTGAGGGGATATCAAGAGACATACTTTTGGACACACATTCCCAAATCCACGACTAGACCTCCCAAGGAGTGAAAAATCCATTAAATAGATTTGGTGAGGTATAGGGTTACCAAACATTTTTAAATGTGAAATTGAAATTTCAGCCAAATTGTTTAACACCATATTCACTACAATGTTTTCCTAAAAAACTGATTTATTAGAAAGACTTTTAGATTTATTACTTGTTCATAATCATGTCCCCGAGCTTCCCTCCAAATTCGGACCCAATCCAACTTCGGATGAAGATTATACGACCCAAATGGTGAAGTGATGTCCTATCTGGATATTTCAGTCCAACTTGGTTTTGATGACCCATTTAATCCACTCAAATTCATGATCCAGCAACCATGTCCTAAATATAATTTGTATCCCATTAATTCAAAAAAACATTTAAAAATTTTTATATCAAAATAATTTATATGAAAATATTTATACCTAGAATACTATAGTGAAGTTAAAAAGGGTAAAACTGGAATTTTCAACAAATTTGAAAATGAATGATCTAATCCCAAGTATTCAATAATTGAGCATATTTATCATAATTTTAGGAAATTATATAATTTATTATCAATACAATATTCAATAAAATTTTGTTTTATTAACTCCCCCAAACTTACCCTTTTGCACTCCTAGTAAAAACCTCATATTATGTATTCAAGAAAATTGTCACAAGATATGCATGTTCATATTTCTCAAACCATAATGGAAATGTAGGAAAAGTATGAATCCCATAAATATTCCATATCAATAAATTTTAAATTCATTATCTTATAAATTGTGTCAAAATAAAATCTACGGAGATTCATAACACGAATCATTGCGAAACAAGTCATGGGCCTACCATTCCACTAATTCTACATGTGTGTGTGGGCCAACCATTCCAAGCATGTCTATACATCCATTATATGGTATATTCAGTTCAATAAAAACATTTCTTCTTACCTAATTCTATTCCACTGAACCTGTTCAACATCCTTTGCAATAAAATTCCAAAACCCCCTCATTTAAGCATTCCCAGAAGTCAAACCATGAGATCCCGACCTAAATATCAGCACATGTTGTATATTTATTCACTCCCCTCTCTATTGATTGTTTTTTGGATATTTATTGAATTTTTTTAGAGGTAATACAATATTTATATATTAGGTTCACACTCATAGGTTAATCTCGTACAGTGATGGAAACGATCAGAAGAGAGACAAACTTATGGAAAGACCATGTTATATTCTGAAAAGAATTAATTATCCTGAATATATATTCAATTGGGTAAGAGAAACTCACAAGTCATGATTGTGTGAAAAATTGTGTGGATAAATAAATGAAATAATTTACCATGAAAAAATATCACAAATAATGATGCTAAAATCTAAAAGGTTTTATAATGACACATCCATTCATATCATCAACGACTTAAATTTTTATAAAAATAAACCCTTGATTATTAAATCTTACCCATTATTATAGCTATACTAATGAATTTGGAAAACATTCATTTTACATTTGTTCCACATGAGAATGTTATATAATATTTTTTTTCCTTTTTAATGATTTGTTTGTGTTTTTTTGTTGTTGTTTTTTTTTGAAAATTTACCAAAAAACTTAATAGAAAATACTCATAAAACACAAAAATGAAAATCCTAAATATCTACCACAAAATGTTTTCCCCTCCCCCAAACTCAAAATATTGCATTGTCTTCAATGTCAACTTATGAGATGATATATCCAAATGAAATGTATAATTTTAAATAAAAAAAAGAATATAAAAGTGAAAGGGTTATGAATAACATGATATGCTCATGTGATGATGGGGTCATGTAGTGTGATGAAATCCACTACATCAGTTGGAATCCCCAAAATATATTTCTTAAAACATTTCCCATTGACTGTAAAGATCCTTCCAGTCTACTCTTGTATGATCTCCACTTCACCATAAGGGAAAAAATTAGTCACACCATAAGGACCTAACCACCTGGAATGAAACTTACCAGACATCAACTTTAGTCATGAGATATAGAGAAAGACTTTCTATCCAACATGAAATTCTCTTTTCTAGATCATTTTTTCATGAGATACTTTTTATCTTTCCTTTTAGAACCTTGAGTTCTCATATGAAGAAAATTGAATCTCCTCAAGCCCCTGAATTTGCATCTTCCTTTGGATTCTGTCTTGGGCCAAATCTATGTTACATTTCTTTATAGCCCAATAATTTTGATGAGCAACTTACACAGGGAGTTGACATGCTTTCCCAAAAATAATATGAAATGGGGACATACTAATTAGTATCTTGTATTATATCCTACAATCCCAAAATTCATCATCCAAGAACTTTCTCCAATCCTTCCTATTTTTCTACACAGTTTTCTAAAAAATTTATTTCAACTCATGATTTGAAACCTCTGCCTGGCCATTCATTTGGGGGAGGTATAGTGTCGATGTTTTGTGCGTTACCAAATACTTCTGAAGGAGGGAAGACAAATTACAATTGAAAAAGTGTGTCCCTTGGTCATTAATGACGGCCTTTGATACACCAAACCTGGAAAAAAAAATGTTCTTTGACAAAGTCCACAACAAAATAATAATCCTCATTCCTGGTGGCCGTAGCCTCCACCCATTTTATCATATAATCAACATCAACCAAAATATAAAAAAACCAAAGGAACTTGGAAAAGGACCCATACAATTTATGCCCCACACATAAAAAATATAACAAAATAATATTTGTTGTTGAGGTATATCATGTCTCCTAGAAATGTTCCTAGTGTGTTGGCTATGAGGGAATGACTTAAAAAACATATGAGAATCATGGAATAATCTAGGCCAAAAAAATCCAGAGTCTAATACTTTCATAGCTATCTGTTGGGGTCCAAAGTTTCCACCACAAGAAAGTGTATGATAGAATTGAAGAATAGACTTAAACTCATGATCAAGAAATCACCTCCTAATAACATGATCACTACCCATGCACCAGAGGTATGGATCATCCCACCATAATACCGAGACTCACTTTTTACTTTTTGGACATGATTTTTCTTTAAATTTGTAGGTATTTCAGATGCAATAAGGTAGTTGAATAAATCTACATATCAAGGATTCATACTTGAGATGGAATAAAGAATCTCATTAGGGAAAGTGTCTTACAGTGGTACCAAGGCCAAGGTATCAGCCTCTATTGTGTGAGTAATCCTAATCATGTGGTCTGCCACCAGGTTCTCTGACCACTTCTTGTCCTTTATTTAAATATAAAATTCATGAAGAAGGAGAATCCATCAGATTAGTTTGGGATTTGTATCCGTCTTCTTCAAGAGGTACCTCAGAGCTGCATGGTCAGAAAAAACAACTACTTTAGAGCCCAATAAATAAGAATGGAATTTATCTATAACAAATATGACAGCAAGATACTCCTTTTCCATGGTTTTCTATTTTTTTTAGGCTTAATCCAGTTTCTTCGAAGTATAGGCAATCACATGTGAACATATCTCCAATATCTGTGATAAGACAGCTGCAATAGAAAAGTTAGATGAATCACACATAAGATCAAAAGGAGTGCCCAATTGTGGGGGATGTATGATTGGTGAAGTGGTCAGAAACTTCTTCAACTCATCAAATGTTACCCTGCATGAATCATCGAACACAAAATCCGAATCCTTTTGAAGTAATCGTGACATAGGAAGAGAAATATTACTAATTTTTTTTGATGAAGTACTGATAAAATCTTACATTCCCTAGGAACGATCTAACATGACACACACATGAAGGATAGGGTAAGGATGATATGATATCTAACTTATATATATCAACCTCTATCCCATGTTTTGACATTACATTCCCTAAGATAATTTCATGCTCTACCATGAAATGTAACTTTTCAAAGTTCAAGACTAGATTCTTCTCAATACAATAATTCAAAAGCTTTCCCAAACTATATATACAATAATCAAATGAAGACCCATACATTGTAAAATCATCCATAAATACCTCCATGCAGGACTCAATGAAATCTGAAAAAATACTGACCATGCATCTCTAGAAGGTACCTGGGGCATTTCAAAGTCTAAATGGCATCCTTCGGTAGGAAAACATACTGAATGGACAAGTTAATGTTGTCTTGTTCTGATCCTATGGAGAAATAGGAACCAGAAAATATCCATAAAATCTATCTAAGAAATAATTGTGTGGCTTCCCAGTTTTTCTCTCAAGAATCTGACCAATAAACAGGAGGGAGAAATGATCCTTGTGAGTGGACTAATTTATTTTCCTATAATCAACACACACACACACCAAATGTTTTGAACCCTCATTGGAACTAACTCCTACTTATCATTTTTAACAACAGTAACACCAATTTTCTTAGGCACAACCTGAATAGGACTCACCCACTAAGAATCTAAAGTGGGATAAATTATACCTGCCTCGAACAACTTTTCTACCTTTTTTTTAACAACTTCTAGAAGGGTTGGATTAAGTCTCTTTTCTGGATGCCTCAATGGTTTATGACCATCCCCTAATAGAATACTATTCATGGGAATAGAAGGGAAAATACCTGATATGTCACCCAACGTCCACCCAATTTCCCTAATGTTATCCCTAAAAATATTCAAAAGTTTTTCTTCATGTTCAAAAGAGATATTGTTACCAGTGATAACAAGTAATATTTTACCACTCAATAACTATGAGTATTTGAGATTAGGTGGAAATTGCTCGACTTCCAGTATAGGGGGAGATGTATGGATGTAGATACTGAAAGAACTAAAATATGTGTACAATGAACATTAGTATTATAATATACATATTCAAAATTAGAGAATTAAGCATCCAATCCATCAACATACATAACAGCCATGTCATAATCATATTTCACATCATCAAAATCAGAATATGAATCCATTTCAAAATCAAATATAAGAGAGTCTTGTACATTAGAAATAGGTGTGGAAGTACTATTAGAAATTAAACTAGAACCAATACTAATAATTTCTCTATAAATAGGATAATAAAATTTTGTGGTGTTTTTACTTGGTGGTTTAAAATGGGAGATAACAAAATAGGAATGGTCCTCTGAGTGGTACTTCATGGAGTCTATAACATTAAATATTACAACTCCATCTCCAAACTCCATGGAAAGTGTACCCTCATGGGAATTTATGATAGTTTTTTCTATTTTGAGGAATGAATTCTTAAGAGAATGGGATCATGAGAACGTAACTGATCATCCTCCATTTTAAGCACGTAGAAATCATATTGAAAGATCATGTCTCTTAACCGAACAAGTTCATCCTCAAGGAATCCTGCTGGATATGTTGTATTTATATTTTCAAACTACACCTCTACTCTCATCAGTTTCAAATCACCAACCTACAAAGAAGAAAATACATAGTGCGTAATCATATTTATGGAATCTCCTAAATCACAGAGAGCATCAGAAAAGTGCAAATCCTTTATTGTGGATGGGATATTGAATGTCCCTGGATCCTTGCACTATGTTGGCATTGCTAGAGTTGGTGAAATGAGTGCTGACACAATCCATCCAATATTGATCTTCTAATTTTCCTTAAGCCCTCTTCGATTGGTACAAAGTCCATTTAACAATTTGGCATACCTTGGGATTTCCTTGATGGATTCAAGTAAAGGGATGCTGATCTCCACATGCTTGAATATAACCAAAACATCTTTTTTCATCGCCTTTATAGCCATTTTTTTGTATGAATAGCTCTATTTGGAAATGGAAGGGGTTTAGGAGGAACATAATAAATCATTTTCTTTCCTTTATCTTTATCCATGAATTTCACATCAGTTGGTATAGAATAGGGATTCTCCAAAGTTTAGGTCAATCCTGGTGGAACAATACGTGTATATTTATCAGTTTTTTTCATCTCACTTCTCATTGTGATGGAACTAACATTACCCTTTGGATTTGTAGTAGGTTTGGAAGGAAGATTTCCAGAATTCTTACTTATCAATTCATGGAGGGTAGTGTCAATGTGGCTCATTTGAGTCTTCAACTCCCTCACCTCTAAACCATGACTCTTCAGCTCATTCTGTTGATTAAGAACAATTTGTTTAAAAAAATCATCAGTGTTAGAATCTACCTTGGTTTTGGGATTCCCTTGTTGTTGACTTATAGACGAAGGAGCTTCACATCTCCTTTGGGGTAGCAAACCATGTTGGTAAGGGGTAGGCTACAAGAAGTTTTATTGAAAGGGGGCCTTTTTTGTTGTCCATATGCATACCTCATATCCAATTGATCCTTACACCCTTAGTGGTATGTTAGAGAAAATGAATAAAACTTCTTTTGGGGATATAGTTATTATTACAGCTGATATGGTCTCCTAAGAAACACTACTTTAAAATCTTCTGTTTCTTGTAGTTAGGGGAAACAGTCAGTTGGGTGGTT
This sequence comes from Viscum album, assembly GCA_963277665.1. Classification (NCBI taxonomy): domain Eukaryota; kingdom Viridiplantae; phylum Streptophyta; class Magnoliopsida; order Santalales; family Viscaceae; genus Viscum; species Viscum album. The sequence goes on along the minus strand of OY728159.1, from coordinate 827,936,985 downwards.
TGTTTTAGTGCAAATGCCACATGGCCTTGAAGGAGGGAGTTGGGGTGTCTTTTGATTGAATGAAATCTGGCTCACCATAGTGGTCAATTATTCTAACTTAGTATCATTCAAATGACTTTCAATAAAATAAGAACTTACCTGAGGTACTCTTCTGACATGTGGTGTACCTCGATCACCAAATTTTAGGGAGTTTTTGGGCCATTTTATCAATTAATGCATGTGAATATACTTGTTTATTTTCCAAAAATTCTCCCCTATCCACAAAATCCTCCACTCACCTCTCCGTATGTGTGAGTCCTTCATAGAATTACTGAATAAGGAGTTTCTCACTGATTTGGTGATGTTGGCAGCTTGCACACAACTTCTTGAATTACTCCCAGTACTCATACATTGAATACCCTTGTGATTGCTTGATCCATAATATCTCCTTACAAATGGAAGTGGTACTTGATGCCAGAAAAAAATATTTGCAAGAAAAGACGTTTCAAATCGATACAACAAGTTATATTTTTTAGGTTGTAAATAATACATACAAATGTTTGTTGCTCCATCAAGTGAGAATGGGAATGATCTCAGTTTGATTTTATCTTCAGAAATATTTCTTGGTTTAAGGGTTGAGAAAACCACCTTAAATTATTAAAGGTGTTTATTGGGATCCTCACCAGAGAGGCTGTGAAATTTTTTAAGCAGGTGAATTAACCCAGATTTCAGTTCAAAGTCTGATTCCAGATTTGGGTATGCAATGCAATTTGGATGATAATTTATATCAGGTTAGACCAATTCTAGAATGAATCTATTAAGTTAATTTTCATTATTTTCATCCATTAGTTCTTGTTTTAGGGCTTAATTTGGATTTCTTATAATTTCAATGTTCTGATAGTGGAGGAATTCTCCAACTGGTTGAATGTTCAAACTTCCCGTTGACTGAGAATGTCAGATTTGAGTCTGAAGGCTACATTCAATCATAGTGTCAAGATCTAAAATATCCCCAATATTACTTTGTGTTATAAATAAAATAAAAATGAAAATAATAAAATTGTACCATAATAAAATAAAAGATGATAAGTTTGAGTTGATGGTCCAAAAAGAAGAATATGAAAAAAAACCAAAGAAGAAGAAAAATTTAGATTGGGTAAAGAAGGAAGAAAGAATAGAAGAATACAATAAAATGTAAAATAAAATTAATACCTCTAAATGGTTGATATATATACTTGCCTCCTCAGAAATGGTACAGATTTTAAAGGTGCGATCATGGGTTCTCTCAAATGAAGTGTGATTTTTTTGGGTACTTGTGTGCATCAGAGTGGCTGACCAAGGGCATATCTCAAAGGCGGAAGTAAATTAAAAAAACATCTTAAAGGTATCTAAAAATAAAATAAAATATAATAAAAACACTACTTTAATGTATGGGGTGTTTTTTTATCATTTATAAAACTATAATAAGTTTTTTTTGGAAGAAGATTTCATTTTTTTTGTTTTTAATTTTGAAATAAATCTCGATTAAAAAGATGAAACATGAAGATGTTTTTAGAAACTATTTTAAAGGGAATAATTTATCTAAATCTACCTCTTCATTTACTTATTAATCATTATCATTTAAATTAATATCCACTTAATTATAATCCATAATTTTTTAACCCTTAAACAACATGGGTGTTAACTTAACCACAAAGGTGAAATTACTTAAACACTATGCTATCTTCAGAACACGAAATCACAACACCCTAAAATGATTGATATTCTAAGGTTAGATTATGGTCAGTGGTTAATTAGGGAACATATCCATTCTAAAAATTAGGATTAATTGATTTTAGGAAATATATTTTGATTCTATAAAATTATCATGTGTGGTCTTGGATTACCGATTAAGTTTGTGCTCTCACAATTTACACAAAATCTCAACCTCGTGTGTTTTTGTGTTAATTGGTCAATTTCATAGTTAGTTTCTTATAATGAAAATAAATAAATTAATGTATCATATTAAATTAATCACATTATCTCATTGATCCAAAATAAATTAATGAGTAAGTTAATAGGTAGATCGATTACTAAAAAAACTACTCTTTCATGGGCGGTGTAATCATCGTAGAAATGTTTTGCATTCGCAAGGGGTTAGCAAGGGTATAACCCAATATTGTTTCTACAATTAAATTCCATCCCAAAGAGTAATATAATATGATAAAAAGTAAAAACATATATTATTAATTGAAGAAAAATTCAAATCACAAGAATGAATGCAAAGAAATACAAATAGGAGGTGGGAGTGGAGAGCCTTTTTGTAAGAGATGTTTGCAAAAAGAATTACTTATTCCAAGAGTTTTGAGGGGATCCCAAGAAACAACCTTTAGTCCACACCATACCAAATCCGCTTACATCCCTATGAAAGAGGGAAAACACACTTTAAATAGATTTTGGGAGGTCTAGGGTACCAAAACATTTGTAAATGTAAAATCGAAATTTAGCCAAATTGTTTAATTACAATTGCACCGCGTAGTTGACCTATGAAACATACTAATTAGCTATCTTTATAGAAGGATTATATGTTTAAAATAATTACCCAGATTTTCCCTCCAAATTGAGGACCAATCCAAGCTAGGATGTAGAATATATAAGCCAAATGGTGAGGTGATGTCCAACTTGGATAGTTCAGTCCAACTTTGTCTTCCTGGCCCATTTAGTCCACTCAAATGCATGATCCAGCTCCCATGTCCTATATAGAATTTGTATCCCATTAGGTCAAGAACACAATTACAAAATTTTATGTCAAAATAATTTACATAACAATATTTATTCCTAGAATACTATAGTGAAGTTTAATAGGGTAAAACTGGAATTTTCATTAAATTTGAAAATGAATGATATAATCCCAAATATTCCATAATTGAACGTATTTATCATAATAATAGAAAGTTATATCATTTATTATCAATAAAATTTTAAATAAAATTGTGTTTTATCATATTATCTTCAGTAATGGGTAGAAAAAGTTAAATTGTGAGGTTTAGTTGCATGATGAACATTTTTTCTACACATTAATTTATGAGAAAAATAGGTATTAATATAGAAGAATATTATGGAAGGAAATTTAAAGTATCAAGGAATTAATTAAGGCTTCTTGGATTCTTATTGGTGACTTTAATTATATTATTTGTCCTGGAGAGAAAGTTGGGGCAATTCACTTTCATATTTTTCACAGGGAAATTAGGGCCACTATAGAAGAGAATGAGTTGGTTCAAATCAATCATGTTGTTGGAAAGTTTAATTGCCATAAATGGAATCTAAAAAAAATTGTTTCATGAAATTAATACCATTCATTTTTCAATAATAATTATATGATAAATGGGATACAATATCTAGAAATGATCTTTATGAGATATACTATGACCATCATCCTATTCTTGTTTATTTTAAGTCAAAGAAGCATAAGTTTTCCCTTCCATTTATATTCAACACTACAAGGTCTTCTAATGTAGACATTGATAGAATTATTTGTAATTTTTTACCACAAAGAGTTTTAGTGAGTTTTCTAATAAATATGATATAAAATTGAAGCTCCTAAATTGAAAATTAAATTGATGGAGTGATAAATCATATAAAACTGGGACAAAACACTCTGACTTAGTTCAACCAACTCTTTATAATCCAACATGAATAGACCGACAATGTACCAGTGTATAAAAAACACTATGAAGACTATTTTTTTAATTCAAAGTGACCACATTGACCCTCTAACTTTAAAAAAACCACTTGATAGAGTGTTCATTTCTCTCAAAAAAATTAGGGAACTCACCTCTCTACCTACAAGATGGAACCCAATATGTTTTTTGCACTCTATTTCCTCTACCAAAAAAAAATAAATTGAAGTTATATAATGGTTTTTATATCTTTTAACTTTACGTTCATACACTAAGGAATTCACAAATATTCTATCATTATGGTCTCCTAGAAATCCTTCTTCTATATAATTTCCAATAATTTTCCTGAAATGTGTCTTGTGTTCCATTTTATAGAACTTTATTTTAATGAAACTTGTTTTTCTATATATTAATTTTCAATTTTCTATGTGAATGATCCTTACACTTTATTTTGAAAAGGAGATATCCCAAAATTCAATGATCTTCTTATTAATTTATTTTTTTTAATTTTTCATTTATGAATTATAGTGTATGGTCTTCAAAGTGGATAGATTGAAATCATTAAATGTTGTGTTGTACCATTTTCTTGATTGAATATGTGTCATTATTTACTCCCCATGACATTAATCATCATCTTGAGCAAGACTGTTCATGGAAGGACATAGTCTTTCATGGAACAACATTTATTTCACTTTTAATAACAAAATATAAATACTATATATTAATGAATACACATAATTAATATATATAGGAATCTAATAAATATAGGGCACTCCATGTCTTTTCCATTTCATCCAAAATCACTTTCACATTATGACTTCGGTATTATGGACAGAACTCCTTTATCTTCTTCTAAATTGGGTACAACCCAATGGTATATTCTCAAAACAAGATCATTCACCTATTAATGTTAGTGATCCCACTAATAAACCAACCCCTAATCCCACCCTTAGGACAATTACGAACCCATTACCATGGACACATTAAAGGATTCACCTAACTAGTCATGGATTAATGGTCATTGCATCTTTCTTAATTGAGGTATCTTCTATAAGGAATATAATTATTTCAATATTTATTCTATGAGAAGATTAAATTTCATGATATTAGAGGATATACGTTAAGAAAACACCATAGTTAATTCTATTTCTCACTCAACTCTAAAACCATTGAAACCTATTTCTTTATCACTTGAATATTGAACCTTCAACCGAGTGGGTAAATCAATGAGAACTGATGAAGGTGATTTATGAAGTTAAAAGAAAACTAATTAAATAGGTACTAAGCCATTAATGTTTCATTGGTAAGGTAGTAAATTTTATATAGTTCAATTTATCGGTTATGTTAATAAATAAAGTGTTAAGCTTCATGGATGGTTGTTTGTGTTTGATGAAAAGGAAACAAATATTATGTTTTATATTTTAATGAGAATGCTCAATTGATGATATTTTTATCTCTAAAGTGAAGAAAATTTGATTTTATACTATTGAGTTTATTGAAATTTTCAACCTACCACAATCAATTTCTATATCATATACACATTATATAACAATTAAAATAATTTTTTAAAACAATCAACCAATTATGGAATTCAAATTAAAGGGTTAGGCATAGATAACCTACATCAACCTCAAGGATTCAAATATTACTTTTTTTCCACTTTCATGCATATAAAATTTCACACACACATATATATAAGGACACCTATCCCATATGTACATATTTTTATGGAAAAATATGCACAAGGGGTCCATAAATATATATTTATAGTTGAATATATCATGTTTTACTTATACATATACATTTTTCATATCTATATATAAGAACAACTAGCCCCAATATGTATTTTTATTTCCATGAATGAATATATATATAGGGGGATTTATATATGTTTATGCCTACCTATTCATACACAAGTAGGTTGTGGCTTGAATCCACCTCAACGTGTTCCAAAATTCACTATAAAAATATAGGGAACCCAAAAATAAAAAAATCCCTAATTAAAATGTAACCAAATAATAAAAACTAAAGAAACCTTTCCCAAATATAGTGTTGAACTAACTGTCTTCGAATGTAGTGGATAGAACTGAGTTCATCATAAGAAACAACCTCTATGAAATGTAAGTAGAATTTATTTGAAATCCCCAACAAGTGTAACAATTCTAGAATTAAAAGGTAAATCAATTACATTTCAAATTTTAAGATTCTTAATATTTCTCATGGGCTAATCATGTGATTCATAACAATGCTTATGGAGCTTCAATACTTTATCCCATAAATAATTTGGAATCCTTGGACTTTGTCATGTGATTAATGAAGATTTCTATGGATAAAAGCGTCTCGAATGTTTATTGTAGAATGATTCATGTAATTTTGATCATTTATTGATGTTTATGGATATTTAATTATAGATTTAAAAGAAGTGTGAATTAAGAAAAGAGATTATTTAGGTAAACCAGACACAATTCCTCAACCAGCAAAAAAAGTTTTTTTTCATTTATTTAGAAGGAATCAATAAATAATACACTAAAAGGGGAGGATAATATAGTCTATAAGAGATAATGACATGGAGGAGGAGGCAGATGAGGTAGATTTTGGGAGAGGATTCTATCCCGAAATATAATTTTCTTCACCTCTTCTTTATTTTTACTACTTCTCAGTTTTGAAGAGGAAAATGTTTAAAATTTTCATAGTTTCTTATTTTGTTATGTGTAACATATTTAAAATAGGTAATTAAAATATTAATGGATACAAATTTTTCCATCTACTAAACTCTTTTTTTATTTTTAGTGTGATTTTTAGATTAGAATTATCACTTTTTTCAATGAGAATCTACATTAAAATACATATGATAAGAGAATAAACCATCACATGTAGTCATAATGTCAACAATAGAGAGAAAATATTTCCCCCTTTTGTATTTATATTCAATAGGGGAAGAGAAAGGGTGAACCACCAAAGAATTTCTATGAATCTCACACCTGAAAGGATGTTTTGGTTTTTCTATAGAGTATCCTTAGCCCAAATGAGTTCTTTTTCACTAGTATACTTTAGGAGTGCAACACATTCCAAGCCCCTCCTACACCTACACCCCCCCCCACACACACCTACACCAAAATTCCCATCCTCCCTACACCAGTCCCCTAGCACCATCCCCCAGCCCCTCCAACATCTACACCAACATCTGCACTAGCTCCCCCCAACCCCCTTGCACTATTCCCCCAACCCCTTGCAACAACCCCATCCCCTCCTATACCTACAACAGCCACCCCAACACCTACACCAGACCCCAGCACCAGTCCCCCCAAGCCCCCTATACCGGCCCTATCCCCTCCGGCACCTGCACCCCCCAACACTTGCATACCAGTCCCCAACCACCTACACCAGTCCCCACCCCCTGAAATAGCCACCAGCCCCTCCTAAACCTACATTAGCCGCACCCCTCCCCACCCCCATAGCCACCTTCTTACCCATGCCCCTATACCAACCCCTCTTACACATGAACCTACCCCCCCAAACCATCTCCCCCACCGTCCCTACACCAATCCCCCCAAGTCCCCTACAACTGCCCCAAGCCCTCTGACTTGCACATCCCCAAAAGCCCTAATTCCCCCACCCCCAACCCCCATCCCCTCCTTCACCTGCACACCCACACACCTGAATCATCCCCCATCCCCCTACTACCCCCTACACGAGCCCCCACATCACTAGATCACAGCCCCTCCTGAACCCCCCCCCCCCTCACACACCAGCATCCCATGCACCATCCCCCCTTGAATATTCAAATTAAATCATTCAAAGGCCTTCATTATTGGATTTTATTATTTAATTAGCTTTATATTATAATTAATACAAAGGCCTATACTGAGTTAGGATTTTAAATTATACTTGTTGAAGCTAATTTTTTTAAAGGATGGATCAACCATGTGATTAAGTGGTCATGTGGTTAGTCGATTGACCAAAATATTTGACAACATAGTCAGAAGGAAAAGAATCATATAAAGAGATCTTTTAGTTTATCAATTAAATATTCATGAAAAAATGGAAACGTTAAGAATCTACCACATCCCCAAATCCAATCTATCACAAGAAACAAAACTAACCTACACCAAGGCTTAAAACCAATAAGCCTTGAAAAATAAATGTGTGATAAATCTAAAGTGATATTATTAATCTTCTCTTCCCCTTCATATCCATGCTACCAAATATTGAAAAATTATATATACTACAAGAATAGATCTTGAGTTTCCACAAGTGAATCTTCCAAGTTGTCTCAATAAGAATCACCAACCAGCCCCTTTAAGGAGATGAACCTATAATCACTAAAAAATAAATGGACCATGTTCTTTTTCGTACACCATCCATATGAATATATACCAAACTAAAATTCGATTCTTTGATTTAACATATGTGAAAATATTGGATGACCATGACTGGTGCATGAAAGAATCTACTGAGTTGACAATGATCTAATCCAAGAGTTCCAATTTGAGATTGAAGATTTTTTAGGTTGTTATAAAGAAACATTCATTAAGGATGAATCATTGAAGAAATCCCCATATTCATCCAAAATATTATGAATTCTATGAATATATGATCTTTTAACTCATGGAAACAAAGAGTATGATATAAGATCATTTGATCTTGTCTAAAGAGGATGTTTGAAGGCCGAAGTTGTTCCATTTGAGGGCCAACCAATAATATTGATCAAAAAGAATAAAAAATAATCCACCAATTACGATATAGATGTCAGAAGTTTAGAAACATGAAGATGTCTCATCTATGGGAACACATGAGATATCTCAAGATGGGATTATGTTTGGATTCATGGATGATTGAGTTTCTAATGTCTTTAAGAGTCAATTAACCATTGAATATGGGCCAGCTTATGGTGATTCCATAAGTAGAGCAATGTACAACTGAATTTTTTGGACCCACCATCAAGTAGTACCACATAGAGGTTTCATTACACACATTTATACTCCATTTAATATCTAATGAAAATAAAACCAAGGCCTGAGTCATAGATTCCACTACAGGCAGTTTACACATATCTCATGAAGCCTACACATAAGACCATGGATTCCATAAAACTAATCCATTCCCATGTCTAGGATATGACCAACGTCTAAGAAGTTCAATAATATTATTGAATAAATAATGTGATGTAGAAAACCAAAATTACTATCTCCCGTTACTCTTTCTTTCCAGGCCTAAGCTAGAAGTGTATAACTCAAATTAAGTATTAGGTGATCATGTTGATTAGCACTTGATTCCTATGTTATCATGTCATATAAAAAAAGTACACTTATATTATTCATAAAGGAAAATGAAATATTAAATTTGTAAGGGAATGATTCAACAATAAGATTCAATAGATACCCACATGGAGAAATCATGTCCCTCAACCTAGACAACTGTAACCCATTCAAAATTGGAAAAGGATCTCGCTACTCGATACTATAATTCATGGATAAGGAGGTTTAACACATGTGATTCTTATAAATTGATTTACCATATCCCATTTTAGTGTATTTTAAACTTTATCCTTTATATTTGTATTTATTTTATTTTGGTTTTTTATATTTTCTTCACTTCTAATTCTAATTTCATTTTGTTCGTCGTTATGCGCTATACGACTGTCACTTTCACCAATTTCATCATGTTACTTCATTGTTGTAATGTGATTGTGATTTCATGCTTCATGATGATGAATTATTGACTCATTATTGTTTTTACAATGATTCTATTAAATATATGTGTTTTACTTCAATTCTATTGGTTTGATTCAGTTAGGCAGTAAGGGTAGAGAGTTGGGGAATTGGTCTTCACACTGATTTTCTATCTATATTGATTCATTTTTAAAATGTTATTTACATAATTGCTTCCTTTTATTTTGGTTCAATCACCATACCAATAGATCTAAGTAAATTGAGAGATTAAATGGCATGTGATCACATCTAGGTGGGTTGGGTAGGTTCACTCTCTCAATTATGGAGAGTTCTTACATAATTCAACATGGAAGATAAGTGATTTACTGGAATGATTGAGGATACATGGGTATACTTGTTATTTTAAACATAAGAAATATTATGATACTTGTGGATGCATTATATTTGTTCCTATTAATGTGTTATGTAATTAAGAACAATAGAGAGTAATGATGTAATTCATTAGAATTCACCAAAATAAGGTTTACACTACTTGTTAATTAATTGTACACTACATTCATATTGTTTTAGTTTCATAAAAAACTAAAAAACCATACATCTGTTCAGTATTTTTAAAAAATTAATAAAAAAATAGTAATAAGTGGTCAAGATAGTGAAAAATAAACCCTTGAGTCCTTGAGAATAGCACTAGATTATCCCAATAGACTATACCCTAGATTAAATAAATTTTGTATGTGAGACCCAAAATATCCTTTCACATTACTGGCATCATTTTTAGGGATTTAGGTCAACCTTTTATATTTTCTCATCAATAATATTTAAATAATATACTATTCAAAGTATAAAATTTAAAATAAAATAATATAATCTCTATCAAAGATAATTGAAGAGCTTAATATTTTTCCTAGCCAAATGTCGAAAAATAAGCCATCAGGTCACCTTATAAACCATCTTGAGTAAGATAAACATATTTAAAAAAAACTCACCTAAGATGAAATGATGAAAAGGTTTGAGAAAATAATTATTATCAAAAATTTAAATCCAAGGAAGGAATTAAGGCCATAGTACACTTTTCATAGGATCAGTGATTATAAAAACTTGAATAACTACTATAGTTAGGAAGGATTCCATGAATTTGGAAATGAGAACCCATCCCATTTTTACCATTATGAAAAAGTGAAATCATAGATTATGGGGTCCTAAGAGTACAATACATTAGATGATGGATTAACTGGATTAGTCCAAACAATTTCTCACCCCACTATGCAAGAATTAAATGGGGAAGATGTGCCTAAAATATATTCATATTTGTTGCAATAATTGAGGTGGAGGGAGAATTTAACGTGATTAAATAAGTGGATAAATTACCATTGTTCACAACTGAACTCATCTTGAAAGTGGACCTACACTTTTAAGAATAAATTATAGTTTATGTTAATGAGTGAAATAATCTTTTTTATGAGTCAGTCTCAAAATTGTATTTAATATAGTTTAATTTCTTATTCTCCATATATTTTAAATTAAAAATAAACACCATTCTTGTAGGTCATGGAGGATAATTATGAAGAAATATATGGACTCAAATTTAAATAAAATATAGAAAACCCAATATTTCCTTATCTATACTAGATGTTTTCAATGAAGAATTTCATATAGAGGATGAAGTACATAATAAAACTAAAGGGGGAGTTGATATTAAATTGGATCCATATTTTACACATTTCCTTTATACTAATTTAGAATCTGACCTTTCTAATGTTATAATGAAATATTCTTCCCAATTGATGCATAACTTGGATAATGATGAGAAAAATATAGAGGTATTTTTTTAGGATATACATGGATAACCCCATATATCAAGAACATAGATTGCTTTCATAGAAGCCTTGTGCAAGAAGGAGGATCTTAAAGTTGATGCAATGGTGGGATATTAATAAACATTTAGTTCATTTATTGATTTTACAAAATCTGAATTATAATATAATTTCCATTATTTTCACTATATTGAAATAGCTCTATGATAAGCCGCTCATCAATCTATCATATATTGCAATGACCCATCCCATATTTCTATATGAACCAACACTCGAACTGGTCTAACACTTTCTTAAGGGGAATTATAAATCCCCATGGTCGATGGTAAGTATCAGGGTACCAGTAATGAGAATTGGGAATTATATTTACCTTAAATTATATTTTAATCACAATGGATTATCTTCCAAAAATCTAGAACGACCCATACATAAGTTATATGTCCATTATAAAATCATATATGATGAAAATAAATCAATAGGGATAGATATAATTAAATATAGAAATTAACTCTTATCTCACAATTTGAACACCCTCCCCTACATAAACGACCCCCAACAAATTCATATCTTCTATCACTAAAATATTAGTACATGTATAACTGTAGAAAGTAGTAAAAGGAATACATTACTAATTTAAATCATTTAAAGATCAACATACTAGAAATTAGAAGAAAAAACAAATGAAAGTATTCCAAATATGGTAATGCAAACACTTGGCCAAATGAGTTAAATTAAAACTAAAATAAAAACCCAAATCAATAAATTCTCTAAGAGTAGTGAGAGGATAATGTTGAACCTAAAACTAAGAAGGATATCATAGTGTTGGGGTGGCCATATCGGAGGAGGACCGCAGAAGGTGGTGTGGCCAAGCCAGAGCAGAAGCGAGCTACATTAGAGGATGTGGGTCGCGATGAGGTGTTCAGGGTGGGGGAGTGTCAGAGCTGCATCAATAGGGAGTTGGGATGATGGCACCAAATATTCCTCTATAGGTAGGGTTCAGATCCGCATCAGAGCAACATCGGTTTGGTGGTGTGATGGATGCATCAGAGCTAAAGGGGGATAAAGAATCACGAGGGGAGGTGGGGGGGGGGGGGGTATTGGGAGGAGGGGTATGGGGAGGAGGGGAGGAGGAATAGCGAGGGAGGAGGACGAATCATGAGACTAATCACTAAGGTAGAGGGTTGAGGGAGGAAGACAATTTTCAGGTGAGAGAGGAATTCCTAATGGATAATACCTTTGAGGGAACTTGTTGTCATGCCCAACCATTTCAGTGTTGTTATATCTCACCCTATAGTCACATATCATTTAAACCATGGATATAGATCCATGGATATATGTCATTTTTCTAGAAATGTCTCATCATACTTATAAAATATTAATATTTTATAAATTTAAGTTTATGATAAATATTTTTAATAATAAAAGTATTATATATAACACGAAATATGGTTTTATTATGGCTTTATATTGCATGTTTGTTAACAATTCCATTTTAAGGTTTTGCTTCAGGTAATATCTGCTTTGGTTTTGTCATATCATTGGTACTTATACTTATATAATGATTTAAAAAATGTAAAACATGATATAAATATCATTTTTATTCAATATATGTGTATTATAATAATCTATAGTATATAGAAGTGAGAAATTGATTACACCATTCATGGAGATGGTTGCATGTACGTACACATGAATGTTTTCTCATTTTTATTGTCATATTGGAACAAAGATAGTAATTGAAATATAAGTATATATATAATTATTGAAGTATAATTATTATATCATATAAATCATATAATTTCACTAAACACATCCTCAATATATTCCATGTAGTGTGGGAATGAATCACATAGCTTTCAGGGGGTGGTAATCCACATTTACTCAAAAAAAATCATCATATTTACAAAAAATGGAAAATATAAAGTTATGTGTTGTAAAAAAATTAAAAATTATTAAAGAAATTATAAATATAAATAATATTTTTTAAAAATAGAGTTCTCATAATAATTTCCACTATGTGAGGCAGTAACAGAAGAATGAATAATCATCGTTTTTTGATGTGGTAGTTCAGAGTACACATAAATAGTAAGTCTGTTACTCATTAGATGGAAGTGTGTATTTTTTTATGTCAAAATATGATCACAAAAACATCTCATTATATTGAGGATATTGGTTTTTATGTATAAGAGTGAAAAAGGAGGGTGGAGGGGATGGATAATGAAAATAAGATAAAAAAGTTTGAGGGAGGATGTTACCTCTTATTTGGGTATCTCCTTTTTGGTTTCACCAAATGAATTCATTGTACTTATTTATAACCAAAGGTAGGATTCATGGAGGAAGTGAGGTATTTATGGGAGCTATTTGGGTATATTTTTTCTTAATATAAGTGGCTTGAGAGTTGTGTTGAAGTGGGAGTAGAGGAGGCATTTTATAATAGAGGTGGAGTGGCACTCTTGTAATATTTTGGAAAAGGGGAACCCCACCCAAATTTTTTATTAAATGTAGGGTATAAATATTTCCATAAAACGGTATTTGGAAAATATTATAGGTTATATTAAGCCTTAATTTTATGGTTTAGTCCCTTATTAAGATTAATTTAATCTTAATCATTGTAATTAATTTTAATTACCTTCACTAATACTTTTGGTCAAAAAAAAGTTGATCTTATTTGAAATTATAAATTATGATTATTACAAACATGGAATTTTTTTTTAAAAATTCCAAATAAAAAACTGGTATAAAGGTATTTAATTTTAATCTCATAGATGGGATGAAAAAGTCAGTTTTTAATGTAAAAACGATCAAATGTTTTCTAGTTTTTTATAGTAAATTTCAAAATGAAATTAATTCAAATGGCCTACATAGAATTGGTTGATAAAAATTTCATATAATTAAAATTTAAAATTAACTTGAAATATAATTTAACTATATAGATAAATTAGTTGAAAAAGTGGGTTTCAATTAAATTTTAGCATTCTCACTATTCATTAAAAAAATGAAAATTCACGAAAAAATAACAAAAAATCAGTCTAACCTAATTTTTCTATTTCTATTTAAAAATTAAGTTTATTATTACATATTAATTTTATTAAAGTTCCAAAATATAGATTTAAAATAGTTTATCCATCAAAATAAATTAAAATTAATTTAATAAAATATAGGTTTTTATTTGTAAAATTGGGTTTTTTCTTATTAAATGTCTATAAAAAATGTTAGATGAATATAAAAAACTATTTTATTGAATATATAATATATATATTACATAAAAAATACAAACTATTTTTTATTAATTTAACTTATTAGGGAAATAAAATGTTGTGATCATAAATAACGATTTTAAAAAAATTATTCCCCTTATATTCAATTGATTAATTGTAAATAATGAATTAATTTCATACTTATGTAAACCATATTTTTTCATAAGTTAGTTATTACTATTCATAATCACTAACTTAATCTCTATGTGATGTCTTAATATATAATATTTTAAGAATATATTTTTGGTTTCTATAACTCAGTGTTTTGTGTATGGAATGTTTGACTTAGTGCATTTAAAAACATAAATTTAAATTAATCCATTCGAAAAAGGTCTATAAAAACTTTGGGTGTTACATCATACCCCCCGTAAAATTAATTTCTTTATATTTTTTTTTCATTATGGAATAAAAAAACGAGGTTACTTCTCTTTCATCATATCCTAAAGTTCCCACATAGCTTCCTCTAATTGGTGATTTCTGTACAAAACTTTGACCTGGTGAGTGGTAATGTTTTGTAGAACTTTCTTTGTATGATCTATAATTTCTATTGGTTGTTCCTTGTAATAATGATCCTCTTCCAGGTTTATGACCTCTGAGTTTATTACATGTTAAAGGATAATTTTGTACTTCCTTAGGAGAGATGCATGAAACACATCATGGACACAAGAAAGATTTGGAGGAAGTGCCAAGTGGCAGGGTATCGTCTCAATACGATCAACACTATCAAATGGATCGATAAACCTAGGGACTAGTTTCCATTTATTATCGATTATCATAAACTTCTTCCAGGGAGAGATTTTTAGAAACTCCTTTTCACCAACTTGAAATTTTAGATCACACTGATGGTTATCAGCATAAATTTTATATCGACTTTGAGTTACCTTTATATGATACTCAATGGATCTAACCATACTTTCCATTTCTTCAGTGATCACATGTCATAATATATTTCTTTCTAAAAAAATATTAGCATGTTGTAACTCTAAATTTTTCCCATAAAGGGCATAATAATGTTATATCTAAATACTTGAGTGAATGATATTATTATAAGAAAACTCAACTAGAGGAAGGTGTTGATCCCAAACAAATTTTCAATCTAATGAGTAATATTTAAACATATCCTCTAGTGTTTCAATTGTTATTTTTGATTAAAAATATATCTAAGGATTATGTTTAGTATTTAAACTCAATTATTTGTCAAGTTCTTACTGAATAATTCTCCAGAATTTTGATGAAAACCTTGGATCCCGATCAGATACAATGAAATATGATATTCCATGTAGCCTTACCACTTTCTAAATTTATATCCTAGAAATCTGATCAAGATAGAAATATTCTATAATACTAATGAAGTTTGATGCCTTAGTAAGGTGATGGAATACCGACAATATACTATTATAACCTTTAAAGGTTTTGGGTAGTCTATTGAAAAAATCCAAAGATATGTTCTCCCATTTCCATTCTGGTATGGTTAATAGATGCAACATCCCTTTGTAATTTTATCTTTCAGTCTTAACTTGATGGAATTCCAAGAACCAAGATAAAAACTCTATGATATATCTTTTCATGTCATTCCACCAGAAATATTCTTTCAAATCCCTATACATATTCGTACTTCCCGAATGAATTGAGAATTAAGAATTATGAGATTCCTCTAATATCTCTTTCTTAAAATATTGTATGTAAGGAACACATAAAAGTTTCTTGAACCTTGTCATTCCATAATGATCAAGACTGTGCTTAGGAAAATTACTAACTTTCTTTTATAGCTCTACATCTTCCTTGTATATATCCTTAATATTTACTTGGATAGAGGGTTGAATATTCATTTGAGTAAGATAAGATTTTCCCCTTACTTAAAGGTTTATAGATCCATCCACTAAAATTACATAAATATAGTATCTTTTGTTATCACGATCATGGATAAGCTAGCATGATCCTTTCAACTTAAAGCATCAGCCACATTGTTTGGTTTCGTAGGTTGGTAATGTATTGAGAAATAATAATCTTTTATCACCTACAACCATCTTCTCTAATGCGTGTTCAAATCTTTATGTGTGAGTATATATTTCATAATTTTGTGATCAATATATATATCACAATTTTCTACATGAATATAATTCCTCCTTATCTTTAATGAAAAAATTACCACCTCTAACTCTCAATCTTGATTTGGGTAATTTTTTCTCATAAATCTTCAACTATCGTGAGGCATAGGCTATAAACATGTCATTATGAATAAGAACACATCCTAATACCTTCTTGGATAAATCATTATAGATTTAAAACCCTTATCCACTATAGTTTATTGTAAGAATAGGTGTGTGGATGAACCTTTTCATCAGTTCCATGAAATTTTCCTCACATTCATCTATATGGTGGAACGTGAAATTGTTTTGAGTTAACATGGTCATAGTATTAGATAATTGTGAGAAATGTTCCAAAAACTATTGATAATATCTAGAAAAACCAAAAAATATATAGATCTTTGTCCACATTAAATTCAATAGACTACTACATTGATGGACCTACTCCTATACTATATCTTGAAATTATGTGACACAAAAACGAAACATTTTATAGCCAAAATTCAGACTTTGTAAATTTTTCATATAGTTTCTCCTCCCTTATGGTCATCAGTAAAATTCTAAAGTGTTCTTTATGATCTTATATTTACTTTGAATAGAAAAGAATGCCATCAGCAAATTCTATCAAAAACTGATTGAGGTAATCTATAAAGAATCTATTCATTAAATCCAGGAAGATATGAGGTGAATTAGTATGATGAAAAGTCATTACTATATATTTCTAGTGTTTATAACTTTTAAATTTTTTTGTCTTGGGTATATCCTCCATCTTTACCTCACTTGATGATATCTAGAATGATGGTCACTATTTGAAAATTATTGAGCTCCATGACATTTATCAAACAAGTCATCAATATGGGTAAGAGTATACATGTTATTTATTGTAAATTTTTTCAAATATTGATAATAAATTCATATTTTCATTGATACATATTTCTTTTTCACAAAAAGAAGAGGTTCACCCCAAGGCAACACACATGGATGAAGGAATGCCTTATCATGGTTTTCTTGTAGTTTATTATTCAATTTCGACAACTCAATCATGGCCATTATAAATGGTGTCTTTGAAATTGATGTGGAACTAGGTATGAGTTATATTGGGAACACAACTTCACATTTTCTTTTAAGTCTAGATAAATATTCTAGAAAGACATACCCAAATTCTAAAAAAATGGGAATATCATCGATGCTGATTGTCTCCCCATCGATTTGAGATAAAAAACCCATATAAATGGGAATTAAGACACATATACTTGATGTAATCTCCATTGGATGGTCATAATTATTTTTACATTGTAGGATGATCATAGGAGGGTCAGAAATATCAAACATAACATCCCTTCCTTGAAAATTCATGTGATATTTAAGAAGAAAAAGACAATACAGGCCTAAGAAGACATAAAATTCAACCAAAGGAAGAATGAAAATATTTTTAGGATGAAAACTTACATAAACATCAATTAGAGAGGAATCATAGAATTAGAATCAAATAATCATACCATTAGTAATTTTCTCTTCTAATTCCACATATAATCATTTTGTTAGAATCTTAACAATTCATTAGATATGAACAATTTGGTAGATACTAAATCAAATAAGACATTAGTAGTTTCACAGTAGAAGGTAAGTATACCTTTCACCATGTCATTATCGAACCCCAAGTCAGAAATAAATATTTCATGATATTTTCCCATTACCCTAATCTTAAGATGCTTCTGACATCGATTATCATCACTAGCCATTCGTCTTGGGCATTGGTTAGCATAAAACCCACTATCCATATAGTTACATCATTGAAGCATTGGAGGTGAATTCTATACCACTTTTACTTCATTCTCACTGCTACCTACCTTCTTCCCATCACATTGGTAATCAAATTCCCTATTCCATTCCCTTCCACACTTAAATAACGTATTATTCTCCTTATGGAAATTCTTTATATGCTTCTTCCCACACTTAAAGAACAAAGGAAAGATCATCTTCTTTTCTTTATGGTTTTTAGATTTTCCTCTAAACTCCATCTTCCCTTTATTTCCAATAACATGAGATTAATATGGGACCCTGACCACCATTTCATCCTTCTTTTCACAATTCAAAAATTCTTCATAGTTACTAAAATATCTTATGTCCAACAATGTTATGAGACATGGCTATAATTCATTGAAAACCCTATGAACTTTACATTTGGGTTTGATGATAAATCCTAAAACATACCTTAAAAGCCTCCTGAAATTAGCCTTGTAGGTGTTGATAGATTCATAACCCCTTTACTTAGACTCAAGGAACTATTTCTCTATATTTGTATAAAGAATCCTAGGATAGTAATTATTGAAAAATATATTCTTGAAATAATCACAATGAATCAATTCAATTTCATCTTGCATCCTTGTATTATAAATTAGAGTCCACCATTGTTCCACGTCACCTTCTAATAGATAGGAAACCCGTATGAATTTCTTATGCTCTGAACATTGGAGAATAAAAAATATATTATTAGAAGTACTGATCTATTATTCAGTAACAAGTAGATCAAAACAACATATAAAAGAAGGTGTATGTTTCATTATGAAAGACTCAATATAATGTTGTTCCCTCCTTTTCTAATTTTTAATTATAGCACAATTCAAAGCTTGAGAAAACCATGTGAGAATATCAACAATACTTTGTATTACAACCCTCATTGTATTTAGATTTTTAGGAGGATAAACATTGCAATGTTTGTCGCAATCACTATTAATGCAGTTCCTTTGGGTTTCGACCATTGACTAAGACCAAAATCATTGAGTAAGAAACAATTATCATAATTATGAACCAAATAATCATGAAAATTCACTTATAAGATGTATAATATATGAAACCTTCCTTAATCTATGAGACCTTTGGTTTATAATAGGTTATTCCTTGTCGTCTAATATTTGAATCATTTATAATTGTTTATGCAGAGTTTGTAAATTTCCAAAACATATCCCCCAGGAGTGTGAAACTAAGGGTGAAACAAGGCCCATTATCCTGTAGTATATTACCCCGAGTAACATTTATGACTTATGGGTGATGTTTTTTCTCATTGGTACATCTTTTTAAAAGCCACAAACATATTTATAATCCAAAAATGGATATATTTCTAGGAAACCTCTCACTATATCCTATACCAAAATTCAAGGACATTTTACTATAATTTTATTTCTCCGGATACATATCCTTTGAGTTATGACTAATGTTTTATCATTAAAGTTTCCAAATGTTAACTAAACCTTCACTCTGATGCAAACTATAAATACTGAGCCTTAAGGTACATTGACATTACATAATGTTTTTAGAATACATAAAACATTAAAAAAAGAGATTCCCAAAAGACAATATTATTCTAGTGCATTTGGAAACATGGAAACATTAACATTGGTACATATGTGAGATACATTATCTTTTACTAGTTTCTTACTGGATACACTAATGGAAAATCAGCCTATACCCACGGTTCAAAACCGTGGGTATAGGCTATACCCACGGTTTTGGGAACCGTGGGCTGGAACGACGTCGGTATAGGTCCCCAACCTATACCCATGGTTTTCCAAAACCATGGTTATATGTGTTCTGCCACCGTGTTAATGAAACGTACACAATTGCCACGGTGTCAAAGGCTTTTCCCCACGGTTTCAAAACCGTGGGTATAGGTCCTAAAATAATGCGGCCGACGAGTTTCGAACTGCAACCTCTCTGCTGCAGATGAAGAAACTAACCACTACCCCAACACCGCTTTTATTTATATATATTTATATTTAGTTAAATATAGTTATATAAACCGTGGGTATAGAGGGAAGAACCATGGGTATAGGACTCCTGCCAAAAAAAGTGCCTTCCCGCAGAAAGAAAAATTTCCTGCGCACACACGGGAAACCTATAACCACGGTTTTTCATAACCGTGGGTATAAGTATTTTATCCCAGACCTATCCCCATGGTTTCCCCCAAAACCTTGGGTATAGGTGAATTTTTAGTACCTATCCCAAAGGTTTTGGAAATCCGTGGGGATAGACCCCCTATACCCATGGTTTTTCAAAACCGTGGGTATAGGTCTTGAAACTTTACATATACCCACGGTTTTCCAAAACTGTGGGTATAGGGGTACCTATCCCCATGGTTTTGGGGAAAACAGTGGGGATAGATTCAATTTTCGGCAGTGATAACACCCTTATTAGACACATCATAAATAATACATTACATCATAACATGGGGAAGGAAACTTAAAAGGGGGTGAGAATAGATGCTCAGTAAAGGTAAAAAAGGGAGACATGTAAGCAAAAACATGAGTATAGAAGTATGATAACATGATAAAAAAATTTGACAATTATACCCTGCATATCAAATACCATAAACAGGAATCTTGGAATAAATTGTTATAGTTCATAAGACACGAATAATATGTAAATAATGAAAATAATCCGTGAAATAATAACATAGGAATAAAACATGTAATTTTAACAAACACATAAGCATATAATATGATTTCCATAGTATCCAAGGCATCACATCCAAGATCATCATAATAGTATAAGTTCACTCCCCATACCACATTTGTTGTCATATTTCACTACCATGGACATCGTAGTAGTATGCGTTCACTCTTAACACCATCATGGTAGTCATGGTTCACTCTCATGTCTATCTTAGTAGTTAAAGTTCACTCTCAAGACCATATTAGTCCATCTCATGAGATATAAATCTTTACCAAATTCATTAGAGGGAGATATAGGTCCCTACAATATCGTAATAAAATAATACATACATGTTCCACAAAATCATAAAAAAAGATATTATATCCCATGAAAAGAAATTAAATGAGTTTCATAAACACAGAATCACACCTTCACCTGTGGAAAAATAAACCGGTTCTATAATCCTTCCATCAAAGTATAACCCATGAAAATAAGTGGGTTTTGTAGACATGAAAACCATGAAAAGAAATGGAATTCATAAACATCATGTCATTAATACATAAAACATTTAGATAAATAATATTAATTGAACTTTTAGATCATTTTCTATAAAGGCATGAGTATAAAAAATGGATGTCATGTTAGATTGGAAATGAATTTGAATGATATTTTAAAATAACTTCATATAGAAATTATCCATTGTCCTTGGAAAAATTATTCTTAAAATATAAAACCTTTTGAAAACCATTTTCATGAAAATGAACTTGAAATCATATAAATGAAGAATTTAAATATTTTTAAATCATTTTTTCATTTAAAAACTTTTAGAGGATGTTGAAAACATTTTGATAAGAGTTTCCCTTAAAAATGTATAAAATAAGTATAAAATCATTTTGAAAACATTTTCTTTGAAAATAAATTTTAAAAATGCTTCTTAAAAATTAACCTTTTGAACCTGAAAATAAATATTCAATGAATTGAGGGCAGGTAAATTCATAATTTTTTGTATGAGATAAAAAGAACATTCTTTTTTCATGGTAAAATGGATAGAAAAATTCCTTCTTTGGAAAGTGAAAAGATTATTCCTTTGAAAAATTTTAAAAGGGAAAGGGGTGATTTTTTTAATAATCATAGGATATTAGTAGAATATTCATGGAATACATTTTCTTGGAAATCTTGTTTTTTAAGGAACACATATTTTCAACTCAAGAGAGAGGTAAGGACATATTTTCCTAAAAACGTTTTATTAATTATCTTAAGTACCATAGACTGAAAAAATGGCACTAAAACATAAATACATCAATATTGAAAATTGGAGAAGAAAGTTAAAGAGTTCTTGAAACATTAATCATAACATCTTATTAATTATAAAATGATCATAAACAATCTTGATAAATGATGATATTTTTTCAATAAAATCTTACACATGGTAACTTTGAATCATATTACCCATGTAAGAAAATGAAATTAAATGGATCTTTATAATATCAGGAATATAAATAGATTAATATTGTAACTTTCATAGGTATTTTTTACACCTTAAATAAAAATATTTTTGAATAACATGGCGTATGTTTCAAAGGTGGAAAATTAATACATAATTAGTTTACCAATTTGGTAACTTTTGATACATAAACCCCATGAAATAAATATAATCAAATTTTTATGTAAATAAGAATATATTTAATTATAATATAAATATAATACATTTTATGGGAATTTTATACACCACACAAAATAAGTTAGTGGGTAATAAGGCATGTATCACATGGAAATCAAGAGTGACATGAAATTACCTTACCTTTTGTATTGAATCTCTTCGTACTCATAAAATATTTTTATGTAATAATTTTAATATTATTATACATATTTTTATAAATAATATTATTATATCTAATACCATATATTTTTATATTATGACCGTATATTACCATCTTGTTAACAATTCTATGATAAGTTTTCACTTTGGGTAATATCTGCTTTGTTCTTTGTTGTTTATTTAGTCCTTATACTTATATAATGATTTCAAGAATGTAAACTAGGATATAAATATCATTTATATTCAGTATATTTGAATTATAATAATATATATGATATATAAGTACTAAATGGAATACACCATTCATGGAGATGGTAGGCCATACGTATGCATGAATGTTGTTTCAGTTTTATTGTCATATTAGAAGAAAGAGAGAAAATAGAATATACATACATATATATATATATATATATAATTATTCATATAGAATTAATATATCATATATATATCATATAATTTCTCTAAAAACATCCTTAACACATTCCATGTAGTGTTTGAATGAATCAAACCGCTTTGAGGGGGCAGTGGTCCATAGTTCCTCAAAAAAAATTAATGTATTTACATAAGCTGGAAATTATAAAGATATGGGTTGTAAAATAATTAGATAATATTAAATAAATTAAATATATCCTAAATATTATATATAAATATTGTGTTAACCATAATTTCCACCATGAGAGGCGGTAAAACAATAATGAACAATCATCATTTTGTGAGGCGGTAGTTCATCGTACACACAAACAGTATGTTCATTAACCATTATATGGAATTATGTGTATGTGTAGGCCTAAATATTAGAATAAAAAAATCTCAGTATATGGAGTATATTGGTTTTTTATAAAAATGGAATAAAAAGAGTGTAGGGGAGAGAGAGAGAAAATAGAATAAAGGAGCTTGAGGGAGGATATTACATATTCTTTAGGTAACTCAACCTGGTTTTCAATAAAGGACTTCCTTGGATTGCTTTATAATAACATGTAGGCATAATAGAGGAAGTTAGGGATGTTGGAGATATATTTGGGTAGATATTTACTAAACTTAAGTGGATTGAGAGGTGTTTGGAAGTGGGATGTGAGGGGGCCTTTTATAGTAGAGGACGAGTGACACTCTTGTAATATTTTAGAAAAGGGAACCCCCATGCACATTTTTTTTAGAATTGGATGAAATAATGGTCTATAGTAAATAAACGAGATAGGATGTATGAAATATGTCCATACAATGAATTTTGGACTAGTTTATAGACTATATTAGGCCATAAGATTATGGTTTCGTCCCTTGTTAAGCGTAATTTTGTCTTAATCGTTATACTTAATTTTAATTAGATTCACTAATATTTTTGGTCAAAAACTTAGTTTATCTTTTTATAAATTATAAATTATAGATATTACAAATATGGAATCCATTTTTCCAAATTAGAAACATATAATTGGTAGAAATTAATTTAATTTTAATCCTCAAAATAAGATGATAAGGAATGTTTTTAAATTAAAAATGTTCAAACGTTTGCTCAACTTTAATAGTCAATTTCATAGTAAAATTGTCTCCAATGAGCTAAAATTAATTGATAGATAAACATTTAATATAATTAAACTTTATATATAACTTAAAATATAATTTATATGTATAAAAAAATTATAGGAAAAATATATTTTTAGTTAAATTTTAGTGTTTTTCATTATTAATTAAAAAAAGAAACTTCAAAGAAAAATATGAAAAAATCATCCTAACAAAATTTTTAAGTTTTTTTTTAAAAATTAAGTTCATTTTTAAATATAAAATTTATATTGATTCTAAATTTATATTTACAATAGGTTCTCCATCAAAAGTCCATAAAAGTTTTTTAATAAAAATATAGGTTTTTATGTGTAAAATTAGGTTTATTCTTATGTTATGATTATCAAATATAATAGATGAATATCTAAAATAGTTTATTGAATATAATATATATGTATATATATTATATTACATTAAAATTAATAATTAATTTTAATTAATTTAATTTATTATTATAAAAAAATGTTGCGAGCATAACAAGAGTTTTCTATAAAAATATTCTCTTTATATTCAATCAGTTCATTATAACTAATTAATTGATTTTTTAATTGTTTAAATTATATGTTTTAATAATTTATTTAATAATATTATTAACCTTTAACTTAACATATAGGGTATGTATTAATATATAATATTTTAATAATATTGTATTATTTGGTAAAAGTTAGTGTTGTGTCTTGGGAATACTTGAATTAGTGTATTGAACAACATCAATGAAAATTAATTTATTCCGAAAACATGTCCATAAAAACTCAAGGTGTTACACAAGGACCATGATTAAAAACTTCATTTCCATTATAGAAATTTGAATTAATTAGTAGTTTCTCTATATAAAAATGATCCTGAAACCTTATTAATGATGGCAATTGAGAAGGATCCAATTTTTTTAGACTTCCAAAGGATGGACATAGAACTCATAAAAGAAGCAATAACATCCTCTATATTTCAAATGATTTCTCAACCATAAATTCTTTAGAAGATAAAATATTATCAATGGGATGATTTAGAAATATATAAAAATGTCCAATCTATAATTAAAGGTGAATCCTCAGAATTAAAAATTGGTAAAGAAAGAGTTGTAAGATATGGCTCTAGACTACGTATACCATCCATGCTTGAGATAAACAATGAGACATTTAATGATACATATAACAAAACATTATCCATCGAACTTGGGACCATGAATATGTATTGAGATCACCTAGAGAACTATTGGTTTAATAATATGAAGAAGGATGTCATATAATACACATCAATTTTTATAGTAGGTCTGTAAGTGATGGAGGGAAGGAAACATTTTATAGGGATATGACACAACCATTACCCATACCTTTGTTTAAATGGAAGAAAATCACACTGTATGCTATCTTTCAACTTTTTAAGACAACCAAATTGAACAATTCAATATTGGTTGTGGTAGACTGATATAAAAAGATAATGAATTTAATTTCTATTTTTGGGGACTCCTCATTTTATAAACATACAAGGATATACATTATATATGTTAAGGGGTTTTTTGAATACCATTGATAATTTTATCATTTTGAGATCCAATATATACCACAAAATTTTGGAAAAGTATCCAACATACTTTGCACATAGTGTTAAACTTTAGTATAATATATCAAACTCAGACTAATTTCTATTCTAAGAAGACAACCATGAAACCTATGGATATGTTTATGTATTTATCAAGAGAATTAAAAGGAGGATGGGATCAATATCATCCTTTGTTCAAGTTCTCGTAAAATAATATATTTCAGTCAAGAATTTAGATTATTCATTATAAATCCCTATATTGAAAGAATTTTAGAACTGTAACATTCTAGGATAAATTTGGAGAATGAAATCCCTTTAGACAAAAACTAGGGGAAGAAATGATTGAGAAGGTAATTCAATTTAGTAACACATCGGAGAAATAAAAATTTTAATGAATTATTTTGTTGATAAAAACAGATGAGATCTAGAGTTTGAGGTTGGTGATAAAGTATTACATCATATATATCTTTAGAATACTATCATGAGGTTTGGAAAGAAGGGAAATTTATGTCTGAGGTATATTATCCCCTTTGATATTATTGATCATGTCAGAGCTATGTCCAATCGACATTCACTCTCACCAAACATGTTCTATATACACGATGTGTTCTAGGATTACCTACTAATAATGTACATACCAAATTCCTCATAGAACCGAAATTTGAAGGTGGTATATTTGAATAATGATATCTCTTATAAATAGAAAATGGGGAAGATATTGGACTATAGAGAAAAATTTATATGATATAAGGAAACTCACCTAGTAAAAGTAGTTTAGAATAATTATAAATATATAGAGGAAACTTGGGATCCCAATGAAGAAATAAAGAAAAAATACCTTCATTTGTTTTCACTTTAATGTATGAAATAAAATTTCAATGTATTAAATTCTTAATATGGAAGATACAATGACCAAAAAGTTCCAACTATTAGTAAAATAATTCATGACTAACTATTCTGGTTTTATAACTGTTTACACTAGATTTAGATAAATACTCTTTAAGATTTCTTATTATTATTACACATACTGAAATAATATTATATATAACATCTGAGAATATTATATTGAGATAACCAAAAAAATTATTCAAACAATAATGTAAGCTCGACATGCCCGAATTCCTCCGGAAAGATCACTCCTATCATAATGAGTATAAAAATAAATAGAAGTGAAAAGAATATGGTTGAAATTGTTAATGGATGTATAAAACCGTGAAATTAGAGTAGTGGAAGATGAGGTGTGGTAATGTTCGCTTATATATATGGTGTAAAGTGAATTATGACCATTGGGATAAAACAATTACCTCACTGTCACATGACCGTTGTAATCTGACTGTTATATGACTATTAGAATAGTAATCTAAATACTGGAATAATAAAATAATATTTAAGAAATAATATAATTTTTTATAACAATATAATTAAATTAAATTCATAAAAATAATAAAATAAATTTTCTAAACACTGAATTCTTAATTTTATTTTTGAAAACATAAATATTATTTATCTTCATTAAAAAAATTATGATAAATTTCAAATTCTTAAATAAATTCTAACTTTATAATTCAAAAAAAACATATATATTGTTATAAATATGAAATTATTATTTTATGGAGACATGATTTTTTTTATAAGAATTTAAAATTTTATCACTTCATAAAAACTAGTTTTTTAGTAAAAAAAAATTAATTTAAATAAGAAATCTCACATATTAAGAAAATGTATAAGTAATAAGATACATTGTTATTTTTTTCAAACATTTTTTATTTGATATCAAAATAAGATGTTCTATTTTTTTTGTATTTTAGGTTTGAAATAGTTTTTGGAATTGTTAAGAATGTTTATCTTACGAAGTTGTAAAAGAAATTTTGAATTTTTTTGAACTATAATAAGAAACATTAGTTTAGTTTGAAAATTATTTTTTGTTTATAAATATCACAACATCATGAATATTTTCATGATATATGATTAATTTCAATATATAAGAATGAAGTTACCATATGATCATAACTGGAATGATGTGATCAAATAAATATGATGGAGTACGAAAGTTGTATAATTTTTAACAAAGGGGGAGAAAAATTGGAAGTTGAAGTTATCAGATAGAGATTGAAGCTATTAGAAAAATAGATAGAATATTTTTTGAATATGCAAGTCCAAACATTAAATAAGTCTCTATAAGATTCAATAATGTTTGGAACATTGGAAAAATGTTTATGAGGTTTCTAGAAAAACTATTTTTTATATATTTTAAGGAGAAAAGGTTTTATCTAAAAGATATATAATGTTCAAAGTCTTGAATCTTTTTATGTTATGAAATCATTGGTTTGAGTCCCTTAGATAAAGAAACAATGAATAAATTGTCATTAAAAAGTTTTGTGAAGTTTGAAGTGAGATTGTGTATGGGTATTCAAGAGATTTCAAAGCCTACATAAAGGTAGCTAGTAGTTTTTAATTATTAACTAAATGTTTTAACATGACACACATAAATGTGACCCAGTTAAAGAAAATTTTATATATTATCTTATAAAGTTCCATAAAATAGTATAACATCAGTGGAACTAAGTTAAATTCAATGGATGATTGATTTTTTGAAGTTGTATTAGAATGAGACATACATTCTGTAATGACCCTCGTTTTGAACCAGATTAAAACCCGAAGGATTTTGAACTATTTGATTACTGAACGGGCCATTTTTAAGACCGAGCTTAGGAATGGAATTCTGAGAGTGGGAATGCTTGGTTGTTTTGGTTTTGGGATTGGGCGAAGGCCCGCAAAGTTTCCTTATTGTCTCGACAGGTCTCAGGAGCTTCGGTCCCTAGAGAGAGGCTAGTTATTAAAAGGCAGAGGAAGACGCACGGGCTGCGCATGGTTTGACCAAACCGTGCGGCCCATTGCAGGAAAACCATGAAGCCTTATTTAAGGGGGCAGTGGATTGCACACAGACTGTGCACGGTTTCCCAAACCGTACACCTGGACCATGAGAGGGATCTCTCTTAGGCAGAGGGTGCCACACGGTTTGCGCACTGTTTAGAAAACCATATCGATCAAACCGTGCGGGCCGGTCTGTTTAAAGAATTTGATTAAATTTTAAAAAAATAAAATAAAAGCTTAGAAACAAAGCCCTCCCTCACTTCCTCTCTCTCCATACCCACACGCAGCACCCAGGGAACTCCCCCTTTGAGCCGCGCGACCCCCCCCTCTTACGGCCTCCTCCTTCCTCCATTTTCTTCAGATTTTCTCTTGGTTTCTTCTCCGATCCTACGTGGTAAGTTCCCTCCATCCATATCCTCTTGTTTTCCTACATGATTTTGGCCTCTCCATTGAGCCGCGGGATTTGGCAGAACCCTATGTATTGGGGGTTTCTTAATTTCTATTTTTCCTTTTTTCTAGGGTTTTAATAAGGTTATCTCAGGACCCTTGGGTTCGATTTTTGAGAGCCACCACCGAAGGCGAGGTGGATTCAGGCAGTTTTGGTTGCCGGCTTTGGTTCGAGGTGTGGATTTTGTTATGCTTTTGGTTTCGCAGCACCTAGAATGGTTCCTTTAAGTGTTTTAAGGTTCCTTGTATTTATCTATTAGTGCGATGAAGGTTTTGGTGTTTTTTTGAGTCGCCAAAGTCAAGGAGACTCACCTGTGTAGGCATAGGTCACGTGTGAAATCACATATTCCTCGTGGGAGAGCAATATCGGCTCTTAGTTAGAAAGCGTCAAGATCTAGAGTGGACAGATGAATCCACCTTGAGGTAGGGTCCCTCTCCTTGCCCTTTAAATTTAAGTAATGTAATAGTGAGTTTAATATTTCACTACCTTAGCATTTTAATTATAGAGTTTTAGTTTTGAAAAAATGTTTCTGTGAAAATCATGTGGATTGCAGGAATGAGATAAAAGAGTTTTCTTGGTCACTAAACTAACAATTTAATAATATAATCCCTTGATCAGAGGAGCGCTGTCTTCAAGATAAAAAGTATTGATATACTTTTTATGCATTCCTACTGGAATGTTTTGGTTCCTCTTTGATGCTCTGTACTTGAACTTGCATTGTTGAGATAAATGGAATGAAATGGATGTGATACTTGTGTTTTGGTAAATTTTCGATGTTTAGGAAAATTGAGTAAGATGATAACCATAGTGGGATTACTTAAGACTAAACGACTTGTTTCCCCTAGAAGGTGTCAAAGGGTTAAAGAATTATAAACATGTCCTTTAAGATGAAATGGTTAAAATAGAAATTAACATACTAGGGCGGTACAACCACACCTTGCAATACCGTAATGAGCATGACTTATGTTAGCAAAATGATTGTGTGAATATCTTGATTTGGATACTTAAGATGGGTTGCCTTAAGTGTGAACGTGAATATGTTCACTTATGTGTATGTGGTATGATTCTTTGAATTATTTTGAGGTAATTCCATAAGCAGTATACTGTAGACATGTTTGTATTGTGAGTGCGCACATGCTGATGCCACATAATGAATGATAATAAAGGTGAGTGTATGCTGATGCCACCTAGTGATAGATTCCTGGTTGGATGGGAGGTAGTTATACCCCATGCCTGTGTGACATTACATGTTTAGAAGGGAGGAATTATTAACCCCTTCCAATTGAATTCTATTTATGATTACATTTACGGAAGGGAGGCATTCTTACCCCTTGATAATTGAATTCTGTTGATGATTGCATGTGTGGATTGGAGGCAGTTATACCGCATGCCAGTGTTATGAATGTGACAGATGGGAAGCAGTTATACCCCATACCGGTTGAATGAACGTTATGGAAGGGACACATTATTACCCCTTTCTAGTAGACCTATAGGGATGAGAGACATTCTTACCTTGTGCCCGCTAATCTCGATTTATGGAAGAGAGGCATTCTTACCCCTTCCCAGTTGACCTATAGGGACGAGAGGCATTCTTACCTCATGCCCGCTAATTCTCTTATTAATGGGTGGGAGGAATTCTTACCTCATACCATCTATGATCTAAATGCATTTATATATATGTGGTGACATGATTAGGTTACTTTACTGGTATGAGCTGAAGCAGGTATATCCGTCAGGTGTCCCTTGGGAACCTGGATGAGTGTTTCTTACTTATGTAATTCTGCTTACTTATTTCTCCATACCCACTCACTGTTTAATTATTATACACTGCCTGGATTAGGTTAGACACCGGTGGTTCTGGCCTACTGAGATTTATATCACAAAACCTACTCAGGCCGCCATTGCACTGGGGTACCCGAGTAGACCTTCTTGCTTGCAGGACCTAGGTTGTGTGTTGTGCAGTTGGTACCTGAGGAATTAGGAGCAAAGGACCATGTAGGAGCTTGGGATGCTCAGGGTATCACTTTCAGGATTTACTTTCCTTTGTTTTTGTATTGTTTGTAGATAATTCTATAATGTTTCATATTTTCATAAATGTAACATCATTTGTACATGCATGCATTGTAAACTAGAGTTTGCCACCTTTTTATTAAATGGATATTACATGTCTATCACTTCTTCCTTTTAAATTGTTTACTACTTCTGCTATTGAATATCAGTTACTCTGCTAATACCACTATGTTACTCTGATATGAGGTTATAGTCTCCCCACTATCACCTCCTAAGACCCTTGCTGCTAGTCGGTAGCCTGTGGCATACAGGGAGACACGCTTGAGGCCGTGTGACATACCGGTCCGACCACCAGTTCGATGGTAAGCCGGGTCGGGACGTTACAAAGTGGTATCAGAGGTGTTTCTTTTATTTTTTCCTTACTTCTTGGTTTGGTAGAAAAGAGATTCAGAATGTGTCGGTGCTTGGATAATAGCTGTTCTTGGGACTGATCACCCCACGTACGGGAAATGACCAAGTGGCCAGGGGTGGGAATTATTGTTCATGTTGTTTGCTATTATAGTTGACATGATTTCACCTTGAGTGACTATTTTATTTTCTGATTCTTATGGTTTATGAAATTCCTTGAATTTTACCCTTAGCCTTATATAGCAATAAATCTACATTCCATGCATCATATTAGGCACATAGGAATTAACATGTCATGCATGTGCCATGCCATATAGTTGCATCTTAGATTTCCTGTATAATATGCTTAAGTGATTATATGCCATGACTATGTGTTATAACATGATTATGTGATATAACATGTTCTGTGTTTACTGGTTATGATGGCATTTCTTTCTTTGGTTATACAGGGGTTGTGAATGAATAGGAAGGGGTAACCCGTATATTAAAACCATTATGATCAAGATATAGATACGTTTGTAGGGATATTGATAAAAATGTAAAGATTTGGAAATTAAAATGCTAAAGTAAAATGGTTTTGATTAAAAATGGGAGACAAACTCCAATTTATAAAGTGTATTGGCACTTTATAGGTTGGTAGATGTCCACCCATACACTAGGGCCGTTTTATGTGAGCATGTTAAATTCTGGGTGGAATCAGGTTTTGATAAAAATGGGAGACAATTTTCAATCCATGAAGTGTATGGGCGCTTCATGAATTGGGAAATGGAAACCTGTATTAAATTTAAAGGCTTGTTGTATTGTGAAATGATTAAATTGAAAATGTTGCCTAATTTCAAAATTTAATGGTTTTGGCTAACTGTTAAATGTGCAACTGGACCTGAGTAGGTCAGTTGGAAAGTTTTTTATGAGATAACCCGGTTGGGGTGTTTGAATTTTAAAAGGAATTGAGTAACTTCTTTGGGGTTGCCTTTTGAAGAACCTAGGATGGATAAAATGGGACCCTCGTAGGTCACCCTTTTGTTTAAATGGTGTTGTTTTTCTGAATTGATTGATAATGACAGGTTGTTTGTGAATGTTTGATGTTCATAAAAGGATGTTTTTGTGAAGCTCTCATGTTTCCTTGATGCATGTATGGAGTTTTTAAATGGTTAGAGTTAAAATGGGGTAAAATGTTAAGGGTTTGGTAATGTAAACCGTGGTAGTTCATTGAAACCCTAGAGTAAGGGGTAGTTTTGAGTTTCTCTTTGAGTTTCCATGGAACATGACTCTAGGTGTTTCCCGTGGCTATTGTTTTCCTAGAGGTGTTTTGATGATTGGATTTTGAGCCTAGCGACTTTGTTTCACGTGACCCAACATTAGGGTCGATGTTTGATCTTCGTCGGGGGGCTAGCAGTGGTTGGTAGCAACGTATGAATTTTAATTCCTTTCTTATACCATGGGTTTCCTGAAGTGATGTTCCATTCAGGTGTCGTTGTCCCTTGTAGGACTATCAGTTTCAATGACACCATTAATTCAGACGGGTGGTCTTTGGGTTTTGACTTTCGTTGCGGCTTTGGGTCATCTCCTCAGTAGAGTGGCCTGACGTTAAAGAATTGTTTCATCCCAATGTTTCGGATGGAATTCGAATGACTCATGTGTTTCGACACGCTGGTTCCCTTGTTTTGGATCTTCTTCGTTTGGTTGGTGATGTGATTGTGACGGAGGAGCATCACACGATCGTTTGCGGTGTTTGTGTACTAGTGCGCTTGTGCTCGGCTAGGTTATCACCTTTCCCTTCAGCGACTAGAATTCCCCTAAGGTTGGGAGAGCATTGTGTCAAATCTGGTAAATGTGTCCTTTCACATGGAATGGATGCTTCTTGGAATGCCTTTGGAAATGGGTTGGTTGTGTCTGAATTCCATGAGGCATATGAGTTTAAAACGTGTGGATGTGTCATCAGGTGAAGCCGAGTTCCTTCCTTGAAGTCGAATTATTGAGGTTCGACTGTTCTTCCTTCCTGTAGTTTGGTCTGATTAACTAGAATCTGTTCAAACTTCTTAGTGTATTCTATTTAGCGGCGAACATGTCCCCTATCTTGTCTTCATCCAAGTTGCACTAAGAGAGCATCGGTCTTATCCGCGCTAATACTTTTAAGTCGTTGGTCTTGATCAGATAGTTCTCTTTTGGCGTTGCACATGGGATGCGTGGATCCTTGTATGTTTTTATATTGGAAACTTCATCGGAATTTGGGTGTAGGATTAGGTGAACGTGTTTGTGCTAAACATAAAGTTCCTTGGAGAAAGGAATAGTCGTTCTGTTTGAAATACGTCGGCCATTTAGGCCGAGCGTTCTTGTAAATAGTCAGCCATAAATGGCTTGACTCGGGGTTCTTGTTTAATGTCTACGGTCGGGGACATACCATTCTCTGGCATGTCGTCATGTAGAGTCGAGTGCGGTTTGTGTCGGCCATTGCCTAATATGAACAACCGGCTCACCTTTGGCCTTGAGGTAAATGGGGAATCGACCGTTTTATCTGTTTCAAATCATGCTAGCAGCGTCGTGGGAACGCTTGTGGCATGCATTGAAAGCTAATTCCAACAGTGGTAAGAACCGTAGTTTGGAGTTGGTTGATTAATGTTAAAAATATAATGCGGGATGTACCTGTGGATGGATGCTTGGTGAGACAACGATGGGTTCATATCTCTGGGTAGATGGGCTCAGGAAGAACTGTCTTGGTGTTTCGTTTTGGAAACGAGCATTGGCTCGAGTTTTGGTGGATTAAGCATCGTAGGGTTTAATGGATGCTTAAGGGTGTGTTGAGAATTTGTGAATGCAACGTGATCGTTTGAACGAAGCTTCATGACACTTGTAGGATGGGTGATGTGTACGTTGTTCCCGAAGGCTTCTCGAGGACGAGAAGTTATATGGTGGGAAGGTTGCAATGACCCTCATTTTGAATCGGAGTAAAACCCGATGGATTTTGAACTTCTTTATTAATGAACGAGCCATTTTTAAAACCGAGATTAATAATGGAATTTAGAGAGTCAGAATGCTTGGTTGTTTTGGTTTTGGGATTGGGAGAAGGCCTGTGATGTTTCCTTAGTGTCTCGACTAGTCTTGGGAGCTTCGGTCCCAAGAGAGAGGCTGGTTTTTAAAAGGCAGAGGAAGGCGCACGGTCTGCGCATGGTTTGACCAAACCATGTGGCCCATTGCAGGAAAACCATGCAGAATTATTTAAGGGGGGAAATGGATTGCACATGGGCTATGCATGGTTTCCCAAACCCTGTGCCTAGCCCGTGCAAGTGATCTCTCTTAGGCAGAGGGTGCTGCACGGTTTGTGCACGGTTTGGCAAACCATGAGGATCAAACCGTGTGGGCCGGTCTGTTTAAAGAATTTGATTAAATTTAAAATAAAATAAAAGAAAAAATTTAAAAAAAATCCCTCCCTCACTTAATCTCTCTCCATACCCACACGCAGCACCAAGGGAGCTCCCCCTTTGAGTCGTGCGATGCCCTCCTCCTACGACCTCCTCCTCCATCCTTTTTCTTCATATTTTCTCTTGGTTTCTTCTCTGATCCTCTGTGGTAAGTTCCCTCCATCCCTATCCTCTTGTTTTCCAACCATATTTTGGCCTCTCCATTGACCCGCGAGATTCGGTTGAAACCTAGGTATTTGGGGTTTTTTAATTTCTGTTTTTACTTCGTTCTTGGGTTGTAATAAGGTTGTCTCAGGACCCTTGGGTTCGAGTTTCGACAGCCGCCGCCAAAGGCAAGGCAGATTCGGGCAGTTTCAGTTTCTGACTTTGGTTCGAGGTGAGGTTTTTGTTACGCTTTTGGTTTTGTAGTACCTAGATTGGTTCCTTTAAGTGTATTACGGATCCTTGTATTTATCTGTTATTGCGTTGAATGTTTTGGCATGGTTTCAAGTCACCAATGTCAAGGAGACTCACCTGTGTAGGCATAGGTCGTGTGTGAAATCACATATTCCTTGTGGGGGAGCAGCCACAGATCTTATTTAGAAAGTGTCAAGAGCCTGAGTGGTCGGATGGATCCACCTTGAGGTAGGGTCCCTCTCCTTGCCCTTTAAATTGATGTAAAGTAATAGTGAGTTTAATATTGCACTACATTTTCATTTTAATTATGCAAGTTTAGTTCCGATAAAATGTTTTTGTGAAAATCGTGTGGATTGAAGGAATGATATAAAAGAGTTTTCTCGGTCACTAAACTAACGATTTAATAAAAAAACCCCTTTATCAGAGGTGAGGTGTCTTCAAGATAAAAAGTAGTGATAGAATTTTTATGCTTGCCTGCTGTATTGTTGTGGTTCCTCTTTGATTCTTTGTACGTGAACTTTTTTTGTTGAGACAAAGGGAATTTAATAGATGTGATGCTTGTTTTTGGGTCAAATTTCCATGTTTAGGAAAATTGAGTAAGATGATAACCATAGTGGGATGACTTAAGACTAAATGAATTGTTTCCTCTAGAATGTATCAAAGGGTTAAAGAATGATAAACATATCCTTTATGATGAAATGGTTAGTCTAGAAATGAACATACTAGGGTGGTACGACCATGCCTTGGGATAACGTAATGAGCATGAATTATGTTAGTAAAATGATTGTGTGAATATATAGAATTAGATAATTAAGATGGGTTTCCTTAAGTATAAACGTGAATGTGTTTGCTTATGTGTATGTGGTATGATTCGTTGAATGCTTATGAGATAATACCATAAGCAGTATACTATAGACATGTCTGTATTGTGAGTGCGCACATGCTGATGCCACATAATGATTGATAATAATGGTGAGTGTATTCTCAGGCCACCTATTGATAGATATGTGGTTGGATGGGGGGAAGTTATACCTCATGCTAGTGTGACAGTACATGTCTGGATGGGAGGCATTATTAACCCTTGTCAGTTGACTTCTGTTGATGATTAAATGTCCAGAAGGGAGGCATTCTTACCGCTTTCATGTTGACTTCTATTGATGATTGCATGTTTGGATGGGAGGCAGTTATACCCCATTCTAGTGTTATGAATGTGACAGATTTGAAGCAGTTATACCCCATACAGGTTGAATGAATGTGATGGAAGGGACACATTCTTACCCCTTTCCAGTAGACCCATAGGGACAAGAGGCATTCTTACCTCATGCCTGAGAATCTTGATTTATGGAAGGTAGGCATTCTTACCCCTTGCGAGTTGACCTATAGGGAAGAGAGGCATTCTTACCTTGTTCCCGACAATTCTATTATTAATGGGTGGGAGGAATTCTTACCACACACCATCTATGATCTAAATGCATTTATATATATGTGGTGACATGATCCGATTACTTTACTGGAAAGATCCAAAGCAGGTATTACCGTGAGGTGTCCCTTGGGAACCTAGATGGGTGTTTCTTACTTATCTAATTCTGCTTACTTATTTCTCCATACCTTCTCACTTTTTAATTATTATACACTATCTGGATTGGGTTAGACACTTGTGGTGCCGGCCTACTGAGAATTATATCTCACACCCTACTCGGGCCGCCATTGCACTGGGGTACCCGAGTAGACCTTATTGCTTGTTTGACGTAGATTGTCTGCTATGTTGTTGGTACCTGAGGAGTTAGGTGCAAAGGACCAAGCAAGAGCTTGAGATGCTCATGGGATCACATTCAGGCTTTGTTGTCCTTTCTTTTTGTATTTTTTGTAGAGCATGTTGTAATGTTTCATGTTTTCATAAATATGAAATCATTTGTATATGCATGCATTGTAAACTAGTGTTTTCCACCTTTTTATTAAATGGATATTACATGTCTATCACAGCTTCCTTTTAAATTGTTTAATGCTTCCGCTATTGAATATTATTTACTCTGATAATACCGCTGTGTTACTCTGATATAAGGGTATAGTCTCCACACTATCACCTCCTGAGACCCTCACTGCTAGTCGGTAGCCTCTGGAGTGTGGGGAGATGCGCTTGAGGCCATGTGACCTACTGGTCCAGCCACTGGTTCGATGGTAAGCCGGGCCAAGATGTTACACATTCCATGTTTTTGTATAAAGTATTGAGTTGGGGTTAAATGATTTTGAAAGAGAAATTCATATAATTCATTAGAAAGAGTATACATTGAATGTGATTAGATAAATAATTCTTTTAAGTGGTAAAAGACAATGAAATGATGAATTCATCAAAAAACATTAATCCATAAATTCATATCAATCAAATGGATATTAAAAAAAGTTTAACTAGATAAAGAATTAATTATAATTCCATCCAAAAATCTGTTTCTTGATAGATATTTAGATATTCTTTACATAATATTTAAAATAACCTAAAAGTTATTTTGTTGATCTGATCATTTCAATTTTTTTTATCTAACTATGTTAATGAAGTGATAGGTGAATGTTAAGTATGTAGGATAATGAAGTTAAAGGCATTTCATGAATGTATAAGACTTCATGAAGCTTTATTATTTTTCTAGATGAATTGAAAAAAATAAAATAAATAACATTTATTCAGAAAAAGAAATTTAGTTCTTCTAGTTGTAATTTTTCGAAACCTTTATAATTGGGTGTTCTTTATGAA
Source organism: Viscum album (assembly GCA_963277665.1). NCBI lineage: Eukaryota > Viridiplantae > Streptophyta > Magnoliopsida > Santalales > Viscaceae > Viscum > Viscum album. The sequence goes on along the minus strand of OY728159.1, from coordinate 827,898,876 downwards.
TGAACCAATTTTGTTCAAAATTACAAAAATATCACTCAATAATATTTTTTTGAGTATTATGACTTGATAAATATATTTTGTTTTGATTAAATTTTAATCATACCAGATAGAGGTACAATGATATGATATTATATAGAGAGTTTGATAATAGAAATTAGATAGAGTCTTATTAGAGTATTGTAGACAAAGGATGTATCAAATAGAGTTTCTAAGATGTTTTTGAGGGAAAATATTTTTTTTTCAACAAATAGAATGAATATTTGAAGCATAAATTATAAAAAACACAATGTGGAGAATACCAAATAGGTTCTGATGGTGAAATATATAGATATACCAAATGAACACATTATATAGATAAATTTCATAAAAAAATCTAGTAAGCTGTTCCAAAAATATTTCCATCATTTTTTGTAATGGGAAAGTAAGAAAATAACTTATAACTTATGGGAGTTATTACAGTGAAGACTATTAGGGTATTGAGGGAGTATAATGTTAGTGGACTCATTTTATTCAATTTTCTATTATAGTGAGTTTCCATAGACCACTGAGAGTTTCCATGGAAAGGATGTAATCACCCACCCTAGGGGAGGACCCTTAAAATCCCGAGTTCCTTTATTTATTTTCTTATCATTTCATACTATTGATGTTTTAAAATAATGTTTAAAAGGACAATAAATCTAACAAGTGGTAAGGGTAAATTTCAAATTGAAAGGAAATTATAAAATAACAAGTATAATTTGACCTCCCCTTCTCCGTAGATCTTTAGATCCAAAGGAACATCAAATGGTATCAGAGGGAAGGTTCCCCCTATCACATCATTATCATGAAAAATCTAAACTTGGTGAACACTAGAGGTATTTCTAAATTCAATTGAAAAAATTATCATGGATGAAAAAAATAGAATGATACCATATTTTCTATCTCTTTAATTTGAGGTAATTGATGTAGTCACAATTTGTTTTCCACCTATTGAGAAAAATGATCATATGAAATTTTATAACAAAATAATTATTGTGGTTAAAGGAAAACATAGAAATTATTTTCTTATTTCAATATAAAAAATTTATTTTATTAAGGTTATGGGTCCCATGGATGAAATATAATATTGGGAAATACTACAAAGTGTCATTGAGGGAAATACAAACAAGAATGAAGCTGTGCTAAAAACATGGTGAAGTATATTTTAGGATATCTAAATTATAGATGATGAAACCTTTAATGAATAATTAAATAGATTTAATGATGTTTTTGAAAACATCATAGGATTTAGATATGTATTAAAATATTCTACAATTTCTACAAAAATAATGGAATTTTTTTGGACATGTTTGATTCTAAAATCAATTCTTTTGAAGATAAATATTATTGATCTCTTGATTATCATCATCATCATCATCATTTTATAAAGGGATAGGGTGGAAAAATAAAAAAAGGAGAAGCATAGAAGGAAACCCCTAACCCACCCCCACCCCTTCCCAAAAAAAAAGAAACTATGGGGGCTTAAAATGATGCAGCCCTAGTGCATCCCCTTTAACAAAGTAAATACCATTAGGAGTAATAATTGAATTAGATTGAAGAAACACCTTATCCGTGCCATTAAGGACCACCGAGGCCAAGTAGTTAGCAACCATGTTCCCCTCTCTCAAGGTGTGAAGAATTCAGATATTGTTCTTAATAATGCTTTTACATTTCCTTATGACATAGCATATCGACCAAGGGACTTCACTATTCTCCTCCAAGGAGTTATAGACAATTAAGGAGTCTGTTTCAATTTCAGATACCTCAAACCCCTACTGACTGCAAAGTCTAAGTCCCGTAAGCATTACCAGTGCCTCCTCTTGAAGGGAAGATCCATGGCCCAGGCTGGCAGAAAATGCTAAGAAAACCGAGCCTTTACTATCCCTCAGCACACCTCCTCCATGAATGCACCCCTGGACACAAGATCCATCAGTATTGAGCTTCAATCCTCCCAAGGGAGGTCACTAGCAGACCCAACTGCCCTTCCTGTTACTAGAGGTACAATCCTCTCTGAAAATGGAATGAAACCAGTGAAAGGAAGGTGTTTCCCTCCAATGTCGCACCGCCTTGTACAGGTCCAGTAACCGATTTTTTTCCCAGAAAATAATAACTACAGCCGAGACAGCCACACCCTCATACATTGCTCTGTTCCTCGCCTGCCAAAGACACCAACACCCCACATGCAGCATAACCGAACGAGAAACTCTATCAGGTCCCCCAACCTCTGAGCCATGATACCACTTAACAAGAAAGGTGGATAAGATATCGTTCGAAGAAAGGGTTTTAGAGAACTCTGTAAGAGCCTTCCAGACCTTGCCCGCCCAAAAACTACCAAAGAATATGTGTGAAGTGCTCTCTTCTCTATGAACATTACATCAAACACATTTAGATGCAAGATGGATGCCACACCTCCTGATATTCTCATTCGTCGGAAGTGCTCTGTTTCGAATCCTCTAGGTTAGAAAATTGAGCTTAGTTGGAATGTCCTTCACACAGACTACCTCATCCTAGCTCCCTGCCTGACCTAGCTCAAAATCAATGAGACGAAAGTCCTTCAAGGAGAACCGGCCCATGGAGGAAGCTGTGAAGACACATTTATTCTTCTTTTTATTAATATCAGTGAGTTTGAAACACTCAAGATGATTTTCATCCAGAACCGAGTTGATGAACTTCGGGAAAACACGAGCATCCTTGTAAGAAATATCTATGATCAGACATCTAGGAAACCCCAGCACTGCATCACTCCAATCTTGGTTCCAGAAGGAAAGATCACCATTTCCAACAATCCATCGAGTGAAGGGCCGAAGCTTCTTAAAAATGGTGCCAACCAAAGACCAGAGGGACGCTTTGTTCCACTCCACCAAACCCCTGGAGCCCAAGGCATACGCTTGCATGGTGGTCCCCTAGAGAGTACGTCACTCCAGAACACTCCAAGCGAGCCTCGCATGCATGTAGTAGAGTGTGTTCTGTAAGTTGTGCACATTAATCCCTCCCTCCCTCACTGGCCTCGCCAATTTACCCCACACCACCCAGTGTTTCTTTCCCTCCGAAGATGGATCCCAAAGGAAATTGTCAAGGATCCTGTCAACGGATTTGATCAACCCTTTAGGGACTTTTTTGGACGATAAACCATGGATTGGAGAGGCCAGCAACACGCTGTTCACCTGGGCGATCCTTCCACCGAAAGATAAGAATTTATTTTTCCAGTTTAGAACCCTATCTGAGATCCTAATACGTAAGTCATCAAATTTGTAGATTCGAAGTCTTCCCGGAGATATGGGAGCACCAAGGGAAATCAAAGGGAAAACCCCCCTCTGAATGCCAATCAAGCTACTGAAAACCTTCACTATCTCTTTGGAGCACTTATTGGAGATGTAGAAGACACTCTTACCCTTGTTGATCAATTGACCACTCCATCTACAATAAACATCAAGCACTCTGTTAATGCTATGAATGGACTTAGTCTTAGAGTTCATAAATAAGATGGTATCATCCACGAACATAATATGAGAGATTTTTGGGGCCTTCAGACGACGCCGATATGGAAGGATACCTCCATTGATGATGCTCCTCTGGATTAGGTGACTCAGGACGTCCTGAATGAGAATGAACCGAGATGGAGTGATGGGTTCCCCTTGCCTGAGGCCTCGAGTAGACTTGAAGAACCTGTACGATTTGCCCATAAAGGACACAGATAAAAACGAAGAGTTGAAGAAACGTTAGAAGAGATAAACATTCCAAGAGTTGAGACCCATACCTAAGAGAACTCTATTAATTAAGCTCCATTCCACCCGATCATAGGCCTTGTTCATGTCTTGTTTAATGGCCATGTTAGACCCTCTGGTCTTGATGTAGATATCACTGAGTATCTCCTGAGCTAGAGCGATGGAATCCTAGATCTAGCGACCATTAATGAACCAATGTTGTTCCAAGGAAATGCAGTGAGGGATATGGATAGCCATCCTAAAGTTATAAATGATAGTCCATATCTTGTATGGCACATTACACATACTCACCTGACGGTAGTGTGAGATCGATGAGGGGTTTTTGGACTTGGGAAGCAGAACGAGAGTGGTGGCACAAGTAATTCTGGGTAAGCTCCCTCCCCTAAAGAAATCCTATATAGAATTAATCAAGTCCTTTTTCATTGAGACCCAGGAGGCCCTGTAGAACGAAGCACGAAGACCATCAGGACCCACCGTGCTCTCCGGGTTCAAATTCATGAGAGCTTCTTTGATCGCTGACTCACAAGGCACAAACCCTATACTTTCATTTGTTTGGCCAGACACATAGGTAGGAATCACATCAAAGATGTTAGAAGGTTCCAAAGGATAAACGGTATCTAATCATTCACTTGTACAAGCCACAAGCCCTTAGAAGAAGGAATTGTCCATGCCTCCAATCGTGTCTTTGTCCTCCGTGAAGGAACCGTCCTCCAGTTGGATGTTCGGTTTGACCATCTTCCCCCTCTCCTTGATGCACGCATAAAAAAACGTTGTGTTCATGTCTCCCTCTTAAAGCCATTTGATTCGAGCCCTCTCCCTAGCCAGACGCTCCTGTTTCAGAAGTAGATCATCCAAAATTCCCTTCTTCTCTACAAGAGCCACATAAGACCGATCATCCCACTCCACCTCGAGACCAAGCTCAAGACTCTCCACTTCCTGCATAATAGAAGTAACAACCTCATAGGAGGGTGCCATGTCCATCGCCCATGATTGGAGCTTGAGTTTATGTGTCCTCAGTTTACTGTGAAAAATGATATATTTGTTACCTTGCAAAGGAGTGGCCCAAATAGCACCAACTAGGTCATGGTATCCTGGTTTTTCCACCTAGTACTGACTGAATCTGAACCGCTCTTATGGCAGAGGTGAGGAGTCAAGCAACAAAAGGAGAGGTGAGTGGTAAGAGATTCCCCGAACCAGATGAGTCACCTTAGTGGTCGGGAAGACCAAGATAGCATGGATGTTAGCCAGGCAATGGTCCAGATGCCCCCACGACTGACATGATCCCCACTGATTATTACTCCACATGAACTTGTCCCCCACAAATCCTAGGTCCAAGAGGCCCTTGCCAGCCATGAAACGAATGAGATCAAGACTAGCTTGCCCTGGGAAGGGGCCTCTACGCTGCTGTTCGTCCAGAGAAGCCATTATATTAAAGTCTCCCCCCAAAATCCAAGGTGCGGGGCCAGGATCAAACAATCATAAATCTCTCCATAAGGCTTCCCGAGAGTACCTGTTCAACTTCCATACACAAAGGATACATAAACAGGAACATGGCCAAGAGTAACCTTAACAGTGAGGAACTGATCCCCTACTTGAATTAGGACCACATTGCACCTCCTATGCCAAAAGATCCAAATATGGCTATTAACCAGCTCATCCTTCCTTCTTCCATGAATCTGAAGCCTTTTGGAGAACTCCCCAATTCTGTTGGATTGTTGTTTATGCTCAAGGACTCCTACCACCACTACTTTGTGCAAGGAGATTTCTGAGGCAAGAAAGTCCGACTTGAACCAAGCTCCAAGACCCCGATCATTCCAGATGAGCAAAGGTATCATTGGATAGAGAGCACCCTGGTACTGGCACCAGAGTTCTTCGCCCTATCATAGTGGGATTGAGAGATCCCTTGATGCATCATAGACTTTGATCTTGTGCACACCCCTGCTACCTCACCTGGAAACACCATTGGAGTGGCAGGGCTGCCAACCCTGCATGAAGACTGTTTTCTCCTAGACGCCACCATGGGTGACCGTCCACCTACATTGGATTCATCTGGAAAAGGGAAGGGATCCACAGAAGGTAGCTATGGAGGGAAATCTGAGAGTGTAGGGGAGAATCCCTCAGAGGGGACTCCTTTGGGAAGGGAAAACACCAATACATCCCACTTGTGCTACTCTGAAACAGACCCAGAAACACTCACAACGAGGGGAGGAATATGGAGAAATCCCAGGCCCTTCAACACACCACCTGTTAGAGAGAGCTTCAAGGGGTTGCCAAGAGCACACAGTGAAGGGAAGGTCTGGGAAGATGGAATACTCCTCGGGTAACAGGAAATAAGGGCCATAGCCCCCTCTGGTGCTTCCGAAACCAACTCCACGGGAGAGACCACTGAGTTAGCCGCTGAGCGAACAAGAGGGGAAGCAAGAATGGGATCCAGGGCCATCACTGGAGTCACCTCAGGAGGAGCCGACGGGGAAGAGAACTCACCCTCTTCTGGCCTAGCCTCGCCTCCGAAAGCTCTACCACGGCCTTTAAGACACCGGCACCAGAAAACATGGAGAGAATGGCCTTGAAGGATGCAATGCGAGCAATATATGGGGAACACCATGTACACCAGATCCTAAACCTAGTTGAAAGAATCCTCCACCTGAAGGTCCAGCTTCTCTGACATGGGGCGGGAAAGATCAATCTCAACACAGATGCAAGCATCCGCTGATGATAAACCCTGTCTCGTACTATCATCGGAGCATAGGAAGATCCCAATTGAGTCACCTATCAACCTCAAGAAGCCCTCATTATGAAACGGCAGATGTAACCCTGGAATACAAATTCAAACCGCAGCCAACAAAATCTCATTTCCACAATGTGCCTCCAAGGACCATCTAGCCAGGCTGAAGCCCCAAAGGACCAGGGATCATGGAACCTTGCACCAGACATGAATAAAGTATGCTTATGAAGCCAGAAAGATATAGAAAGAATTTCTATGAAGAACTAAAACTTGCGCCGGCTTCTGAAGACCCCAGGATGAGATCCCGCGCTGGAAAGAAACAAGTGGCAGAGTGGACGCCCCAAACCTGGAAATCAAAGTCCATTTGAGGCAATATTTAGCCTCTTCAAACGCAGAGGCTGGGACATTCAGACGAACCCTATTGCCCTCATGCGACGATTGCACAGGAGACACGGAGATTGTCCGAAATCAAGGGGGCACAAGCTGCAAAGATCCACAGAGAGCATCCCTAAAGGAAGGTACAGAACCATTGGAGCAGGGCAAGCTTGGAAAAGGGTGGGCCGTTAGGGGGGCAGTGGGGATGGAGGAAGAACTAGGGTCGAACTTCGTCGGGAGAGGCATGGGAGGCTAGGAGGGACCAGCTGGAACGGTCGAGAAATTTGAAAATGGGGGCGTCGCATGAGGCACGTTCATTGGCGATTCCCCCTCTCTTGGTGAATTACGTAATGTTATTGGTGAATTTGAGACAAGAAAGTATCCATATTTGAATATTAAAACTATGGGTGAAATTGGTGTCTATGTTATTAGAATTATGATAATTCATGATACAAATGAAAATATTTTATTCCTCAGTGAAAAAAAATATATAGATGTTTATTAAATGAATTATTATACAATGTCAATTATCTCAATTTTTTGGAGAGGTAAAGGAAAATATGGAGGATATATTCGACTACAATTTTTCATGTGTGAAGTAATTGTGACATTTAAATTGAATTTTATTAAGAATAAACTTTTGGATCGTGGAGATTATTTTTATGGAAAAAAATCACTAGAATAATTTGAGAAATTATTTAAAAGAAAATAATAAACCCACCAGAAGTATGAAAAAGATCATAAAAAATTATACCATAAGTATACAGAGTAAAAAATGTGCCTAGATCTACTGAAAAATGATCATCAGAAGATGAAAATTCAGATATTCTTAGTACATTAATTGTTAATATTGAAAATAATGAATATAATTTAAATAATGAAGAAGAACATGTTAACGAAACCTATATAGAGAATAAGATAAAATCATATTTTTTTGATAAAAAAAATTAATAATGAAATCATAATGTTGATGAAATAAAATGTAAAAGAATAATATAAGAGAAGAACATTTCTTAAAAAATTATGATGTGTACATTGATGAAATTAATAACCTCAAACCCAATGTTATAGAACATGTAATGATAATGGAATATATACGTAAGAAACATACTTCTAAAGAAAATAAGGCTCCCAAAACCCAGATATTTTTTAATGTTGAATGTAAATTAAGAAATACAAATGAAAAATTCATCATGTCTTCTAAAGTAAAAGCTAAAACATCTAAAGATACTGAAAAAACATTTTCCAATAATTTGGTAACATCTACATCTAACAAAAATAAAAGTTTATTTGATTATTTTAGATATTCACGTTTTAATAAATTTTTTTTTGGAAAACATGGGTTGAAAAAGGTTATAGAAAATATACCACATCATCAAAAGTTGAATATAATATTTATATATATGATTTCCTATGCCAGTGAGTTTCTTATAAATATGGATATGTTTAAAATCACTGAAATGATTACAGGGAAACAAATTTCTTCTACAGAATCCAATGATTGAATGAATATTGTTGATTTTTTGTTATATAATAAAAATAATCATATAATTATTAGCATAACAAGTCCATTCCTAGAAGTAATCATGAATTGAGGGGGATCGAAGATATAAGAAAGGAACAAAACATTCCAAATCCAAATGTGGAAATATAAGTAAATTATTTTTAAGATAGAATGTTCTAAAATTAAAACTAATGGGATTTATTGGAGAATGTGGAAGGTGTGACAAACTAGGTCACTAAGCTGAATAATGAATGAAAACACACCCCAAATATGATTCTTATTAAATTAATGAAAAATATTTTGGTAAGATTAAAGTATATGGGAGATATTTTGCTATTGTGTGTAGATTAAAATATAATAAAATGAACAGATATTGGATTATTGATAGTGGTTTTTCATCACATATAATAGTTTCTATAATGATATTGAAAGATATTTAAAAATGTGAAGGAGGGGTAGATAATTTTTTTTGGAAACTATACTTCTTTAATAATTAAGTTAATTTTAATCGTTGAGATTGAAGATCCGAAACTACAGTAAAAGGAAGTTTTATTTATTGATGGGATGAAAAAACAACATATTGAGTGTTAGCCAACTTTTATATGATGTTAAGGAAGTTATCTTCAGGAAACATTTTTGTGTCACCAGAATTTTGAAAGAAGTAAACTTTTTTAATTAGGGATAATGAATTATAAGAAATCTATTCTCAATTAGAGATCATTGTAACATGTTTTACTTAAATATTAAATATGAAAATATATTGTAGAATTGAAAACAAGGGAATTTTTTCCAGAAATATATGAGTAAAGTATATAAAGTAGAAGATCTAAGAAATATACCGTTACTGAAAAGAAAATAATAAGTTATTGGTTCAACATTCTAGAAAGTGATGATGGTTATGGGAAAATAGAAGAATGTTTAAATCCAATCCACTGGGAATATTGATCCTATTCCATATAATACCTATGATACAATGAGACATTAATCAATTAAAGGATATTTATATTTTTTTACATTCATTCATTAATTCAATCATATATAAAAATAATATTTATGAAACAAAAATCAGAGAATTTAGAGGTGTTCAGAATTTTTATGGGGTTTTTAAGAGAGATGGTTGTTTATATAAAAGCATGAGAAATGAAAATTGAATGGTATACACATTCAATTATTTTGAATCTTATCTTAAGATATATAAAATATAATTTAAATAATGTTCTTGCTTCACACCTCAAAAAAATGGAGTTGTAGAAATAAAAATAAGAAATCTAGATGAAATGGGAAGAAACATGCTTTCTTAATAGAAACATTGATATACTATCAACTGAGAATCTATAAGTCCATCTAATGAGGTGAAAAATTGATGTTTTTTTCAGATTAATTTTAAAATTATTTCCTATATGTTGTGGTTTATAAAAAAAACCTTCATTGAAGTATTTCACGGTATTAGGTATCCATGATTTCTTAAAATAAAAAACCCTGATCATGGAAAGTTTTATGATAAAGAAAAACAAAGAGTTTTCATGGGATACATATTAATCCAATGAAGATAAAAATATTTGAATAAAAAACTATAAAATTTGGTGGATTATTATGATTTTAATGTTATTGGAAATGAACATTTCTCAATAAAAGTTATTGAAAATGAAACATAAGATATTTTGAAGGATTGAATTTTTATATCCAAAGAAGATGATATGGATTATGACTATATGACCCCTATTGTACTGATTGAATCAGATAATCATTTTAACGATGTATGTAATCTTCAAAGAAAATATCCAATGTTATATACATTATAAAAATAGTTTGAAATTGAAAACTTTATTGAAAAAATGATCTAGTTCAGAATAGAAGAAAGTTGAGGTAATAGTGTCAGAAATTAAATATAAGAAAATAGAACCACCATAAATTTAGAGATAGTTGAACATATAGAGTGGTGAAATCTGATGAAAGAAGAGTTATATAAGATTTATAAAAGTGACACTTAAGAACTTACACCAAAATAAAAAATAATTAATGTTATTGAAGAAATGTGGGAGCTTAGAAATAAACTCAAATAACATGGTGAAATTTCAATAAATAAATATTGAATTGATTTAAATGGTTACTCATAGGTGAATGATTTTGATTGTTAGGAAACCTCTTATACTATTTCAATATTAAGAAATTGTTAGAATATTATATAAATCTTACACATATCAAAATTATATATTTTTTAGAATATTGTTAAGTGATATTTCTTAAATGGAGATATTTAGGAAAAATATTATATTGATCATCCTATTGAGTTCATTCTTGGAAATAATTAATACATGGTGTATAAGTTGAATAATGTTTTGTATGGGTTGATAATGGATCTATGTGCATGTTAATCTAAATAATTTAGTTTCCTAATTTTTTTTTATAAATGATAAGTTTTAAGAAACCTGTCTGTGAAGAAAGTGAGCATAAGTACACTGATTTTCATTGATGATATAATTTTTATAGGTGACTGGGATTAAATCTGTATAGACTTTTTAAAGAAAATTTAGTACTTTTAAATGAAAATTCTGGAAGAGTTAACTTTATTTCTCATATTTCAAGTAAAACAAAATGAAATAAAATCATTCTATGACATGAATAGTATAAATATATTTTTTATAAAAGTTTTTCATGGAAGATTTAAAATAAGTTTTTACAACTATTTATGTAAATGTATTGTTGGGTATAAATGAATCTGGAGAAAGGTCAAATCAAATATACATCCAAAATTTTATAGGATTCTTTATCTATCAAACATATTCATGGTTCTATATTGTATATGTTGTAATTTGTTTTGATATATCTAAATGATCCTAAGGTATCACAAATGTGGTCTTCTATAAGAATTATCAGGTATGTTAAAGTAATACCTTCGTAGGTCCTCTTGTAAAAAAGAAGCTATGACATGAATATTTATAGATACAATGATGATGATTAGGATAAATATTTTAATGATAGATTTCTGACATCATGAGGGAATATTTTCTTGGGAGAATAATGTGTGATATGGAATAATAAGAAACAATGTTCAGTTACATTGTATCAATAGAAGATTAATTTTCTGATTTCACCCATGTTTGTACACATATGTTATGGATGAATGTTCAAATGGAATATTTGAGAATGAAAATTAGAAAACCATTGAAGATTCTTTGTGATAATATATGTTACATTGATTATTCCAAAAAACTCATGTACAACATTAATTATCAAAGAAAATTGATATAAAGTATCATTTCACAGAAGAGAATGTTTATAGTAGAGATGTTATTCTAGTGAACATTTCAAATAAATATCTAATTGTTGAAGCTTTCACCGTAGCTATGCCAGGGAAAATATTTGAGTAATTTAGGATGAAACTAATTGTTGATCCTACAACAAACATTTCATAATATTTACAAAGAAGAATAGAAGTATCATTTTCATTCTTTTTTCAAAGGGGGTGAAACCTGGAGAAAATGAATAAAACTATACAAAAAATATTTTGAGTATATGTAGCTATTGTTACAATAAAATATTGGAGTGAAATAGAATATTGATGTAAATTTTTTCATATCAAGGAAACAAAATTAAATTTTGTCAAGGGATGAAATTTCATAAAACTTATTATATAATATATTATTTTGGTGTTATGAAATTATCAAAGATAAATTTTATAATTTTATTGATGTTTTTTTTAAAATGAACAGTGAAAAAATTTATTGGTTTGGAAATAATTTTGAGTGATTCCAAAAAATATAATGTGGGGGATATAAGATCCTTAGGGATGTTTTAATATCATTTTTTTCATTTTTTTCTTAAACTTATCCAGTTGAAAATATATTTTTTATTCCATGTAATACATATTTACTAGAATATTCAAGAATATTTTTCTTAAGAAGTGTTCAAGGAAGATATGAAATTTTTCATTAACTATTTTAATAAACATTACATTATTTAGATGATTCTACTATATTCCATAAGTTCCCATAATCAAAAGTATTTTCATTATTTGAGATTAAATTTGATGGCGGAGATTGAATTTGAAATATTTTGAACACTAGAGAAATGTTATTAGATAATGATATTGAAGTGCTAAATTTGTAAAAATTTCAAAAATGGAGGAGAAAACCTAGAAGTTGAAGTTATGAAATGAAGGTGAAGGCTATCAGATAGAGAGGAAGTAAATTTTTGGAATTGTGATTCCAGATGTGACATATGTCTTTTGAAGTGGAAAAAATATTGAGAACACTGGACAAAGGTAGCTAATGTTTCTAGATAAACATTTTTATGAAGTTCAACATAATGAATTTTTTGTTATATGTTTTAAAATTTTCTAATCACTACTAAAAATATGGCCCTTTTTAGCACTAGAAAACAGTATTAATATTGCTAAAAGAAGCGTTGTTAATTGAGGTGAAGATAAGGGGGGAGGGATCCCTTTTATCAATGCTCATAAAAGTGCTGATAAAGGCCCCTTTTATGAGTGATAAAAAAAAGAACTAATAAAAGTTGTCTTTTATTAGTGCTAAAAAAAGCGCTCAAAAAAGGGTCCTTTATCAGTGTTTATTTAGCGCTGATAAAAGACCCCTTTTATCATCGCTTTTAAAAAGCACTGATAAAAGTTTAAAAAAATTAAAAAAATTAAAAGAAATATATTTTATCAATTCTAGGGAGCTTCAATAGGGCTTGAATCTTCCCATTAACAGCGCCCCCACAGTATCCCACACATGCCCTAGACAGCTACACCCAACCCCACCCCCTTTAACAGTGCTCCCTCCTTTAATAGCGCAAGGTTATGCCCCCACCTGCGCACGCGACCTGCCTCCCCTAGGATTTGAACTCAAGACCCATTGCTTGCACGCCTAAGACTTTACCACTCCACCATATTGTTTAACTCTTCATTTTTTTATATATCTATTTATATATATATATAGTTATATTTACTCATATATTAATATATATATATATATATTAACCTATATATATTTATATAAATATACATATATATTTAGTTATATTAATATATATATTTATACATCCATATATGAATATATATATATATTTATATATTAACATATATTTATTTATATTAATATATATATATCTAGTTATATTAATATATATATATATATACACACACACACATATATATATATTTAGTTATATTAATATATATATATATCTGTATATTAATATACATATATATTAATATATATATATATTTATATTAATAAATATATATTTAGTTATATTAATATATATATATATATATACTTTCATATTAATATATATATATATATAGTCATATATATATAGTCATATACACATATATATATATATTTCTGTATATTAATATATATTTATATGTATTTATATATATATTTTTAGTCATAATTTTTTATCCGTATATTTATTTGTATGGTAATATATACTTATAAGATTAGTTTTAAATATATTTATAAAATATGTTTTCTGATGTGTTTTTATAAATAAATAAATACATACATACATATATATAACACACACACACACACCAACACACACCCACACACACAGATATATATATATATATATATATAGACGAATAAATACATATATATGTGTATTTGAAAAGCCATATAATATTAAAATGACCATAACTTCTAATAAATAAGTCAGTTTCAACTCCACAACCAGTCAAATCAAAGAAATGAAATAATTTTTGATATGATATGTGGTACAGGCCTAAAGGAAATCCAGTTCAGAAGTTACATTTGAATGTTAAAAAATTTGGATATCCTGACTAAAAACTCAGTATGGTTGTTTTTTGGGATTTCTTGGCCTTTAGTTATTTGACCGAAGGTTCACTAGTTCACTAGCACATAGATCTCGTCGTAGGCTTTGATTTGATATGCTGTAGAGCTCAAACAGACACCCGGATGAAAATTTATGTCCGTTTAAAGTTTGAGTTACATTTTCAACTTATTTTAGATATTTTTTTTTATTTTTTTCTTAAAAATGTTATTAAATGATTATTAGTCAATAATAATTATAAAATTAATAATAAAAAATATTTTTTAAAATATTTTATATGCCACTTTTACTAAATATCATAAACATTAATTTTAGATTTTCATTTTTCTTTATCTAAACCAAATTTAAAAAATATATATTATATTTATATCAATATAAATATATTAATTTTTATGGATATTTTTTTTTGAAATATACACTTTATCAGCACTTGGAAAAAGCACTAATTAATCCACCCTTTATCTGTGCCACTAAAAAAAGTGATGATAAAGGAACCACTTTTATCAGCGCTTTTTTTAGCACTGTTAAAGGGTGGCGCTACAGAAACCTAATTTTGTGGTATTGATTTATTGAATTGATTTTTAGTATAAAGAAATTTATTTAAGTCCATTGGATGAAGAATAAAATGATAAAGATCCTGCACAAATCAACATGATGGTAGAAGTGATCTTGTGTAAGGGTGGTCAGGAGAATTCAAATCCTACATAAAGGTAACTAGGGTATTTCGAAGCTCATGTAAAGGTCATTCCATGACCTATATGAAGTTCACACTAATCAAAATATATTTCTTATAAGACATTAAAAAGTTACATTAGATGAGAAAACATTGGACATACTAGTATAATATCACTATAAGAATTAACTCATGAAGATTAATTTGAGTAATACTTATATTCCACGTGGCATATGAACTATTTAGGTGAGGATGAATATATAATATATAGAAATTCAGAAGATTCATTGAATAGATTTTACATAGGACATGATTGGAAAAGAATTCTATGAAGTTGTACAAAAATGTTAAATACTAAATTCAGTAGAATGAGTTAATCAGTTAATAAAGTTTGTATGGAAAGAATTTAGATAAATAAGAGCTAGATAAATAATTTTTCACCAATCCATCAGAGAAATAGTTTTTGAATAGTTTTTTGGAAATTATTTATATAATTTTTTAAATCGATCAATCTTAATGATGATGAGATAATATTTTCGGGTTTTTTATTTAGCATAGTCAAGGATTTGTAGATTGGTACTGTAATATATGAGTTATGGAATTTCAAAGAAGGTCATGAATGTTAGGGCATTCATGAATCTTCAAGAATGTTGTATAATAATTGAGTAGAAACCAATGAATTTTCTTAGTGGAAAAATTAAATTGAGTTTTTCCCTATATACTTTGGGAATGTTTATATAAAGGGGATTTCTTATAGTAAAAAATAACAATATTAAAAAAATTAAAATTCTTTCATACTAATTTTTATAATTAGTATTAGTTTACTACGATATTATGTTTTTGTGAAAGTTGAATTATGCTGGAAATAGGTTTGGTTAGAATCTATCAGATAAATAATTTGATCATATAAACTGGGTAGATTTTTTAGTCAGGGAATAACAAACATATACGGTATCATAAATAGTTTTTGAGATTTTTTTGAGGCGTATTGGTTTTTTTCAAAATATATAATATAGATTATATGTGACAATTATGATTTCACCAAATGGAGAAAAAAATAGAGTTAGAAGGTTCACAGAAAAATATATCATAAGAACACATCATATGGAAACATTATAGATGAGAATTCAATAATTTATATAGAAAATCATTCCATATTAATGTTTGAATTGGTAATTTCACATCACAAACTAAGAGCCACTAAAATGGTTCTCTAATCTAGTTGGAGACATGGAATCAAGAGTGCCTCCTTATAAAACAAAGGCTTCTAACTAGTAGTGATGGTTTGAAGGTGGATCATTGTAGAGAATATAACCTCTAGACCAATAAAAACTTTAGTTAAAGAATAAATAAATGAAATTTAGTGGGAGAAAATAATCCAAATAATAATAATTAATTTACAAAACCCCCAACTAGTTTCAGATAAAACTGATGGCATGATGATAGATTTTTTTTAAAATATTGGGGTCGAAGCCTCATTTATTATCTAAAGCGAAGCAAAGACCTCTTTTAACTGGGTAGAGGGAGAGAAATTACATATCCCAAAGGCCTAGTGGGAATTTAGCCCATTACATGGCTCGTAGGCCAAATTTTTTGGCCCAAGGCCCATTTTGTGAATAGTTCTACGACAGTACTCTACCTGCTACAGTACTGCATAGTATCCGCCACTCCTACAGTTCCCCTACTGCCGCTACAGTGACCTACCGACGCAATAGTGCATGCCGCCGCTGCTACAGTGCGCTACAGTACTGCTATAGTACCCTACACCCAATGGGTTTTGAACAAACATTTTTCATGTAGGATTAAAGGGTTCTTACTACTAAGACAAACCCCAACTACGGATGATGATAGATAAATGTAACAGTCATTCATGGAAGCATGAATATATATAGTATAAGAATGAAAATGAAACAAAAACCAATAAATTAGTTCCACAAGTATCCAGATCACTCGACCCAACTATATTCTCTAATCCAGTGAAATCAATCATCCATGAAAGGGAGCTACCCTTAATCCTGACCTGTAACGAAGAAGTCTATCTAGGTACCCAATGGTGGTCTGATCAAGATGTGAGTAAAACTCATTTGGTGACCACCAATGATATCCATGAAAATTTAGAATGGGAATATATTTTGAGTAGGGTTTAGTTATATGAAAAATAAGAATTAAAAAAATACAAAACAAGTGACACCTAGGTTCCTCATAGAAGAAATAGAAAATCATACCTTCTTATAAATTCGCCGAATGTCTGTTTACATACAGAAAGTATTGTGGAAAAAAGGTACCCCTGACTACCTGACAAGGTGTCCATTTGTTCCACTAGATGTGTGGGACCCATGGTGAGTCCAATTTATCCATATATATTATGATGATCGTATAATGATCTATATTTTAATAAGAGTAATGAATCCATGTACATAAATCAAGGGGGTTTGGAACTTCATGTCCAATGATTACAAAAAAATAATAATAAGGAGAAATATGTCCATTAGTGTGGAACTCCATGTACAATAGTGAGTAATTCCAAGTTCAATGATTTAAATAATAATAAGCATCACCATTTCCAATAATAAAGAATGACATGCACAATGGTTTTAATAATAATAAGGAACACCATATCCAATAATGGGGAACAACACGTCTAATGGTTTCAATAATTGTAAGTAATTCCATGTCCAATACTACATATAAACAATTAAGACCATCGTGCCCAACATCTCTTAGTCATTCATAATTTATGTAACTCAATTTTACTAATGATCCCATCCAAGTAATTCTATATCGAAACTAAAGTGTCAATTGAGGAATACTCTAATAAACATGCATATTTCATTTAATATTTATTTATACTCTAGGATGAGTATCCGTGATAATTATCAATTCAATTCATAAAACTAAAGTAGTTCATTTATAAAAAAAATAAGAAGTCCATGGGAAGTACCCATTACAAACTCTAACTCATCAAGATATTTTCTTTTTAAAAAATTCATGAATAAGAGGTAATGGGGTTCTTGTGATTATAAATTACAGAAAACAGCTTAATTTATTCATTTTAGTTTGTTTATCATAATGGAAAGGACCAAGGGAGATTATCCAACTAATCAATCAATTCATTTCATTCTGTTTATCAACTCACATATGGGTGGAAATGGAGTCAAGCACTATATTTTAATTTTTTTATGGTGATGTGATTCCTTTCCATTAAAAACTATTCTAATACAAACTAATCACATCCATTTTTAAGAGTGAGACCGAACACACCTAATGATGTTTTTCATTCATAGTCATTTTTATCAAGGGATATGATACGACACACCAAAGGCGTGGTCTATGTTGAAGTCTTAAACTCAAATAAGGTCAATGGGTCTAGAAATATGATGGTTATAGTCTATGAATTTAATTAAAGGAGTTAAACAATTTTGGATCAATGTGGTGGAATAAGGGAATGAAGCATAATAGAGAAATATTATAAACTTGATATACTTTTTGAGAAATGATATAGAACACCTACCTCATGCTCAAGTAGCTTCACTCATCTATAATCATGCTTTTATTTGAGATAGAAGAGGATAAATTGATTAAATGGACAACTAACCATAAAAGATGGAATATGAATTTATCTAGAAATAACATCCATTACAATGAAAGAAACCTGTAAAGAAGGATGAAGAATTATATACTTACTATTGGCTAACCAATGAAATAAATGATTCTTGAATCTGAAACCATTTGTAAAAGATACATCCAAGCCCAAAATAATATGAGAGGGGAGCTTAATTAACTACCATGAATGGGGAAAGAGATATGAAGTATTAATTAGGATATGATAGGTAGGGTAAATGGTCATTTATCTCCCCTTTAATGAGCTATATGATTTGGCCGCATGGTATGGATAACCGTGAATAAATCATTCACTTAAACTATCCAAAGGGACACCCTCTCACATGGATTAAGACACCATTTGAAAAACCATTCAATAATATATGAAGAGATACTATATTAGAACCTCACCCCTCACATGTTTGGGAGCACATGTTTATAAACAGTTAATAGCCCATGAGGTTCCCCTAAAATTATTTTGGCAGACATATTTCTGGGTTCTACAGCCTTGGGCACATGGTTTTACAACATATGAGCCTCCCTCTTAGGTTTTCATGGTTATCTGGAAAACGTTCCATGGTTAAGGAAAAATATGTTCCTTAAGAAAATATAATGAACCATTGAGCTACACAGTTAATACTAAGAGTGTTCTAACAGTGTCCCTAAGGCAATCACTCCAGGAAATAGAATTTTCAAATATAAAAAAAACCAAAAATCTTGTAGACACTCGAGAAATATTGTCATCTTTAAAACCCATCAAGAAATAAAACTTTTAATTGTTAAAACTCCTATAATTTCATTCAAAATCTAGTTTTAACATCTGGGAAACCCACAGAATGGAAATTCAAATTACATAGAAAATTTTCACCTGATTCAAAACACAGAATCATATAACCTCCTCATATCAGAACTTATCATCCTCTAAAACCATTTAGGAACTACAAAAACATCACTCAACCTACTTGGTTCAGGATTTTCCAATCAAATAGTCATGTTTCATCACAAATTCCTAACATGCCGCCACAAATCACCTTAATAATATGGTACTTAAGACATTAAAGTATGATCCAGTGCTCAGATTTTAAGATGAACCATAAATAAAGTGATTACTCATGCCTATATATACTTGACACGAGATCAAATCATTATCTATTTCATCAACCAACCTATGGTTCTTCCCACTATAGGATTTATATTTATTCATACAATTCCTTGTTTGGGTACTCCCATCGCTAAAGTTTCCTATAGAAATAGAGCCTCATCATATAAGAGATTCTCTAGGTGTATTCTCAACTATATGAACCAGATTATTTATGAGGATAATATCTCCAGTATTTAATTTAATCAAAGTTTTTGAATCCCAATCGACCACACATTTTCTGATCACACTATTTTTTCATTGAAAATTCCCTTCTTACCTTTATATTGAACACATCTCAAATCACATAGCTTAGAATAACATTCTTCACAGAATGCATTCAAATTTACAAACATAATCAGTTTTATCCACCTTCAACTAAATATTTGTGAAAAATTATCAACATTAATAGATAATGTGTCACCAAAACCAAATTTATGCACCTTCCTCCACAACACATCAGGATCGTCTTGAGCACGCTCATTGAAGTATGTAAACTAATTCCTATACAGTATCCCGATCGAAACATCCTTTGCTTAAAACCATCATCGTACCATAGCACAAGCACCAACATCTATATGATCCATCATCTTTGGATCATCACAAGTTATCCTAGGTTCTTAATCCCACACTCATACACCATCAATGTCTGTAATTAAAGATATAATTAAACTTTATGGATAAATCTGGTAAAAAATAGTTCTATTTATCCAACAATATATGAGTTCCAAAACAACCATCCAAACTATAGTCTAAAGAGTTCCATGACCCTTCTACCATGATTTTTACCTACAAGAAACTGACATCCCACTCCCCAACATAGGATAATTTTCAACATCACCCAAATTAAATAGTTTCCAAAACATCACAACCTATACCCCACCCATCATCGTATATAATTCCCGATATTGATAAGTACCCGCTCATTCCCAATAGAAATCGTAAATAAAAACATAAAATATTTCTGATTATAGAAGAGTAATTTCATGGAGTTCAATGATTTTCAATAAAAAATGAGTGTTACCAACCTAAAAATGCCAAATGTGTAATCTCCACCTTATAGATTACCTCAAATAACTAACTAACCACAACTCACAAGGAGTTCATCCATCAAGTTAGAAAAGGTAATTATGTTTCCTAGAATATAGTAGATACTCTAACAACATACATAAGGCAATTTAAAGATATGTGTAACGATCACATATGAACTAGGAGTATGCTAATGTGTCATTTATATGCATTTATTACTCTCCCTAATCCATAACCGCATCAACATTCCATATTTTCATTTTAATAACTCTGGAATCAATGTCTATTGAAAATGTGTGTTCAAGAACATTCACTACTCAACCATCTCAAAACATCTAACTTAAATCTAAATTAGCCCTATCCATGGAGAAATTAATTTAATTTATGAAAATACCTAGGTCTTCATGCATGAAAGTGTCAAATTTGAAACATTCAATCCTCATCCCACACCCAACCAGTTACCAATGATCATTATAATCCAGTTCCCTTGCACATTTGGTGGAAACTAAACTTTCTATACAAATAAGGAGTACAATGTCATCCCACCCAATTTAGGAAAAGGCTTATGATTCCATGAATTATCCACCAACAAGTCCAAGATTTTCGTGATAAATGGAATGTCAGTGTTATTATACTAGAAGTCCCTTTTGAACTCCTCTAAGAATCAAGAACCATTATTGTTCCTTTATTTATGAAATGAATGCATTCCTCATGACATTATTTTTTAAAAAACAAATCATATACTACAAATCCACTAGTAAAATGATTAGGCACCCCAGATATATTTCCCATCAAATATAGTATCGATCCCCAACACTCCAAGTGATTTTATGAAAACAAAAGGAAAAATGATGCCTATAATGAAAAACCCAAGAACTTCATATGCATCAGTCTCAAAAAGGGTATATAACGAATATCACTGCCAAAAAAGGAAATAATATGTCATGACAACCTCTCTCATAGATTTCCCTATATCAAACCAGAATTTCTAACCCTTTAGTGTCTATGTAAAAAATGAAAACTAGAGCCCTCTCATTCTTCCACCTATTCCTATTAATCAACCTAAAATCATGGCCACTCGGTCCATCCACCTAGACCTATGGTCTCTCATATAAGAACCAAAACCCATTTAAGTTTATATATTTCATGAAATTTAATGCACATGTAAACACTCTCTAAAGAGGTAAAAATAGATACTAGTAAGGAGATAATCAAATTACAATGGTAAAATATGCCAACATAGGCATAGTGGAATAATCTATCGTGCATCGGCATACTAGACACCATTTATCTCCAAGTATCCTCCTAAGGAACTAATCCTTGGAGGGTCATGATGTGAGAATAAAAGGGACAATGGGATGAAAATCACTGGGTATCTGAATGTGGAAATACCCCAATGCAGTTCCAATTACCAAATGACCACTTGATTACTCTAGTGTGCCATTTCACTAACTAAGTATCCTACCCAACTCAATGATTAAGAAGAAAACACTTACCATGACTAGATTCTTGGAAAAAATGTAATCATCTTTCAAATTTTGAAGGGTTCTACCTTAACCTTGATATCCCCTAATTCAGGAATTAGAAATAGAATATGAAATTAGATCTACCCCTAAAAGGTCTCTAGGATCTACCACCTAATAATTGAGTCTATGAAATAGTAAAAATAAAATAAAAATGATACTCTTAGGAAATATCAATGTTTCGGTTCAATACATATCTTAATGAGACATTAGAACTAACCATAAATAAGGGTCCCCCATTATCAATACCATGAAAGGGTTTGACTTAATCCCTTTTATCAATTCATATTTATTATAAACTTTAACATGTTATACCCACATGAAATATAAATTACTAGTTATAAAAGAAAAAATCTTACAACTATAATTGGAATATTATTTAAATAAC
This sequence comes from Viscum album, assembly GCA_963277665.1. Taxonomy (NCBI): domain Eukaryota; kingdom Viridiplantae; phylum Streptophyta; class Magnoliopsida; order Santalales; family Viscaceae; genus Viscum; species Viscum album. The sequence continues at coordinate 827,876,379 of OY728159.1, read as the reverse complement.
TCTATGATTCATTGTAGGAAAAATATCCCATATTTTTTTAAAAACTTTATTTATCCATAGCATGTAGAAAATATTTTAGTCAAATAAAAATTCAATTCCAATCTATATAGGAAAAAACCCATGAAGCCTCATAACAATAACACTCAAAGGAAGATAATTAGTCTTTATCATGTAAGGGAGAATTAGTTAGATTGGATTCCACCAAAAAAACTGTACAAAACACATTATAAGATCATATAAACACATTAAATAGCCATACTGTTTATCCAAAAAATACCTTCATGGGGTTAATCTATAAGAAAAAAAGGGGAAAAAGTCTACTTATGAGGGTCCTATCAAACCATCCTAGGATATTTATATGGGAAACCATTCATAATTTATGGATTCAATAATATATAAATTACAATTGGAATTCTATTTTATTAAAATTCATTAATTTTCAATTCATATTAATTTTATCACTTCGTTAATAGGGTTTCTTATCAATATAATAATCTCAAAACCACCTACAATAGTCAAGTAAAGCATAATAGTATTCACATAAGTGGGTCATCATTCTCATGTTATAAATGTAATTGAAATTTTACATTACAATGGACTCACTATTTAACTAAAATACATAATAAATAACTTGAAATAATTGAAATAATAAACATTTCCTTAAAATTTAATGTTCCCATTCATGTTAATTTACATCCAAATTTAAAAAATTTTTAATTACATTACTCTATATCAAGAAGGACATATATAATTTGTTCGTCAACTTATATAGTAATTTCCGATTTAGGTTGATTTTGAGACTTGTTGTTACAAACCTTGCATCATACCTATAATAAGGAAAGCTATCACATAAGTCATGAATACAAATATATAGGGAAAATAATCACATGATCATGGTATTCAAGTAAGAAATCTAATGTCATGTGAACCCTATATGAAAAAAAAAATAATGCATGAACACACATATTCTCTTTATATACTATTATAATTGGATAATCACAAAAATAAATTACCAGAATAAGTACATCAATCACTGAAGGTGAAATGATAATCAATAGTAATAACGAACCATTATGAACAATATTTCCATCCTAGGAGACATGATCTTTCCCTGTTCATGGGTTTTTTGGACCTAGAAATGATCTATTTACCATGTTTTAAAACATTCTTAGACTCCCATATTCCATCCAAAAATAGCAAGAAAAATGAAAAAAGAAGCTCTAATACCACTTTTCTATGTCCTGAGCCAGGATACACTGAAACCGTTCCCCAAGAGAGTTGGTGATATGGCCTCAAGCACTTCTTCATTTATTTTATAGGCTACTAAATTGAAATGGGGGTATAAAGGTAGTACATTAAGAAGATTATACCCTTTGGATTAATAATAAATAAAATGAAAATTCTAATTAAATTGAATGTAGTGGAAGTAAATAATACTAATAATATTAATAAATTTTCAAAATACACAACATGTCCTACAAAAATAAGGGAATGATGAAAAATAAATGTAATAGGAATACATGGTATCGTGGATAACTAATTTACAAGTATGACATTGAAAAAAATACCCAGCATTCTATCTCCACAAGTATCCTGAGCACTTTTCCCATTACTTTTCTCTATTGCAAAGAAATTAAGAATCCATAATATGGATATTCCATTAATCCTAACCTACAACCATGAGGTATGTACAGGTTCCTATCGGTGACCCAAATAGGGATTCAGTAAAAATTAGTAGGCCAAAACCGACAATGCCTAATGAAAACCCATTATATGAATATAAAATTAGAAGGGTTCATGTATATCAAAATGAAGTATTAAATAAAATACAATCCATGTCGCATTCTGGTTCCTTATAGAACATCTAGCTGACCATACATTCTTGGCCTATTCCATATGTCTCTGTACATAAGGATAGTGTCACTGAAAAAAGGGACCCATGGAAATAATCCATTGTGTCCACTTGTATCACTATATATGTGGGGCTGAAGGTGATTCTAAGGAATCCATATATATTAAGAAGATCTTATATGGTTCTATAATTTATTAAGAGGCATCAATCCATTTATATAAATCAAGGGGTGTGGAAAATCATTTCGAATTATTACAAATAAATAATAATAATGTAAAACATGTTCAATAGTGTCTAATTCCGTGTCTAAAAATATATAACACCATTTCCAATTATTTTAATAATTATAAGGAATACCATGTACTATAATGTGGAATTACCAGTCCAATGGTTTCCATAATGACAAGGAACTCAATTTCTTATAATGAGGAATTCCATGTATAATGGTTTCAATAATAATAAGGAATGTTAATTATAATACACTAAATAAACATTTAGGAGTATCATGTACAATACCACTTAATAATCTATAATTCAATTATCTAAATCTTCCTTACATGCCCTTTAAGGGTATTCAATATCTAATCCCAAGTGTCACTTAAGGAATTTTCTAATATTCAATCAAATTTCATTTTGTATTTAAATATAGGACATGTTGAGTGTACATTCCATCTATCAAATTAGTTTATAATATTAACTAATATCACTTATAAAACAATATAAGAAGTCCATGAGATCTACCAATGAATGACTATGATTCCACAAGATTGTTCCATTTATAAAATTCAAGTAAAAGTGGTAAAGGTTGTAAAAAGATTATATATTCCATTATATAACTTAATTTATTCTTTTTGGTCATTAAATAATAATGGAAAAGGACATATGAGGTTTATCTAACCTACCAAATGATTCATTTCATTCAATTTACCATCCCAAATATGAGTAAAAAAGGATTCAAGAATTAAATTTTAATAATTCTGATATAACCATGTGATTCCTTTCCATTAAACAACTAATTTAATCCAAACTAATCACTTCCATTTTTAAGTGCTAGTCCAAAACAAAAATAATAGTTTTTTTAAATTTTGAGAATTTTTCATTAAGGGAACATGATATAACACACCCAGGTAGTGGTCCATGTTGAGGTCTCAAAATCAAATAATGTCAATGGGTTAAGAAAAATAAGGGTTATAGTCTATGAATTTAACTAAATGAGTTACAAAATTTAAGAGAAACATTTAGGAATTCTTGCGTGTAATATAAGGAAAACATATTATAAAAATACTAGAATTTTAGGGAAAAGAATCAAACCACCGACCTTATGATTATAAGGATTCACTCATCTATTATCGAGATTTGATTCGTGGAAAAAATAGATAAATGGATTAAAAATAAAACCTACCTCATAACTAGGAATATGATATCACATGTAATAACATCCAATATGGAAAGAGAAACTAAAAAATAAAGATATGGAATGTTATACATACTTTTGGCTATCCAAATGTGAAGAACATCAGTTGAAATTCATATTATATAAATGATATAATTGCAAGTATATAAGAGAAGGATATGGGAGCTTGATTGGATACATATTGAGGGGAATAGAGGAAAAAGGAGTAATTGAGATAAATGTGTTAGGGGAAAAATGGTCATTTCCATCCCTTTTACTGCACCACATAGTTTTGACACACAGTTTTGATAACCATGTACCAACCATGTGGTGAATCTTATAAAGAGTCACCCCTATCACGTGGTTTAGAATGTGGTTTGATAAACCTTTCACAGTCCATGCAAATCTACTATCCAAAAACCACAATCCCTCAAACAACTAGGTTTATGGTTTGAAAAATGTTGTACAACCTATGAATTTTTAAACTGTATTTTTTTGAAACACCCTGATTTTTTGTGTCCATGGGTGAATAGTTTTAAAATCCAAGTTCCTTCCTCTCAGAGTCACAAAATTGTATGGGACATGTTTCATATCTTAGGAAAAATGTTTCCCCCAATTAAAAAGATTTCATGGTTGAGATGCATGGTAAGTACTAACTGTGTGAAAACCATGTCCCTAAGAATTTGTCTCTCAGAAACTGAGTTTTCAAATCCTAAATCATCGAAAACTCATCCAAAATCCTGAGACACATTAAAAGATTCAAATACTATCCAAAAAAACATTTAACTACCAAAAATATCAATGTTTTATCCGTAATATCATTTTAATATTTTTCCTTGTCACTAAAATAAAAATAAAAAACCTTATAAAATTATCACATGGCTCAAAACACCATATCTTAAAGGGAACCTTAGAAAATAATTTTTAACTAATGAGATTTAGTATGATCATATGTATTGGTATATAGAAGGAGTCTACTAGGATTTGAATATTTTTATTTACTTTTATATTAGTGTGAATTTCTATAGACCAATAGGAGTTTCCATGGAAATTATATAGTAACTTACTTGTGTATAGAGCATTTTAAATATTTTTTTCCATGATTTATTTTATTTTAATTTATTTATGTTAATTTTTTCATATAATTTTTAAAAATATAATAACCCTATAAATTTTTTTGGATTAATTCTAATTAAAACGATATTTTTAAATATAACCACTGATTCAACCTCACATCAGTAGTTTTCAAGAGTGTAAGGAAAATAAATATTACAGGTGGAATAATAATCAAATCAGTGGAATAGAAAAATAATAAATATGATATAATATAATTAGTTTTTATTATGATATAATTATATAGAAATTATAAAAATGTTAAAAAAATGTTTCACATAATAGAAATATAAATATTTTTTAACAAAATATATACAATTAATCTTTATTAAAATACATTTTTAGGTTAATTTTAAATGGCTAAAATCGAATTTCACATTTAAATTTCTTTTTTCATGAAACAATATATATTGGTATAAATAAGATGATATAATTTTAGGAAACCATAGGTAATTTTTCTATGTGTTATTAATTTTATCGTTTCAGAAATACATTTTGTGAAAAAATAAGGAATTTATTTAAATATTGAATTTTCTATATTTTAGAGACCCCATCAGCAATAATTTATATAGTATTTCTTACTCTATTACATGGTCATAGATGCATAGGGTCTAATCTCAAAGGACTGATTAGTTTAACAGGTTTTGAGAACTAGGTACATATGTGACACCATTTTAAATTGGAAATAGAAAATAAAACATAATATATAGTAAATGTAACTCAATTTCATCATTGGAAACTATTTAAAATATTTCTTCTTCATATCATTCGAAAAAGAAAAAAATAATGGTGTTCTCAAATTCTCAATAATGGATATGTACTTTTGAAGTTATCATGAATTAATAAATAATATTCAATGTGGCAAGGTAAATAACTAAAAACAAATACATTTTAATAAATATGTTTGATATCATAATTAGATTAGGTATAATCAATATGAAAAGCAAAATAACTGATAACATATGTAATTTAGTCAATAAATGAGAATTAAATGAATCTATAAGAATCATAATAGAGAAAATATCATAGATAATAATAACAACTAAATTATAAATGAAAAAAAATTCTAGATTATTAGATATCATGATCTCAGGAATCATGATACCTGCACCGTAAATAATTTTACGTAAAGAAGTTTTAAAATAAGGTATAAAACCAATTAATTTGGACAACTAATTTATCTAAAGAGGCTTGTTAATTCATAGAAATGTTATATATTACTAGGACCCACCTATATATACTTTTCCACATAATTATTCATATATGGAATAATCTATTTTATTCTTGAAAAATATGACTCACCATTAAATATCCATATTGATAAAAGAATACAGATTATCAATATTTCCCATGATAATCATATAATTTTAAAACTAAACACAATATATAATAATTTTATATAATTTAATAAATAATCATAAAAACCATAAATTAATATGTATATTTAAGATACATTAAATTTAAAATGTAAAGTTATCATGAGATATTTATTATTTCAATAGTGTTAAGAATCATAAAAAAAAGTGTGATTGTACAATAACATTTACAACATTTAAATTTTCATGTCAAATAAATTTGGATGAAATAATTCAAATTAAAACTTAAAATACCATGAATTATTAAGGAATCATGATATTACATGTCATAGGGGAATAATATACACTATATAAAGTAAATTATGTTCTTAAAATTAAAATATTCCTTAATGAAGAGAAATTGAGATGAAGTCCCCTACCTTAAGTCCGACTCATCAAATAAATTCCTTATATTCATGAATATTAAACTAATAATAATTATTTAATTATATAAGAATATTTTTCATGTTTGTTACTCCTTTTATTTCTCTAATTAAAAGTTTATATATAATTACTTAATCAATTATTTTTACATCTGGGGTTTCCAAAATATTTGACATATGTGTCAGAAAGGGCTTTGGTAGGTTATTATTGCTCTAAGAGGACATTATTTCAACATAAAAAGAATAATAATCATGAAATTATAATGATATTTATAAATAAATTATAATTTTTATACTAATAATGAAATATACTTTTGAGAAATAAATCATGTTACGATCATTGATATAGTAAGCCCTGCGTACGCATGAGTTACATTTCCATTTTTCAACGATATTTATAGAATGAAAGTAAGTAATATTTTATATTTACATAATTATAATAATATCATAAATTCCATATTATTTATTTAAATTTAAATATTTATATCATCAAAGTTATTTGGTGATATAAAATAGAGTCACACTACTTTTTGAAGGTGGTAGTCCACGAAAACACGAATGCTGTTATCATCTTCATTGAGTGGAAATGTAAAAAATAATATGATATATTATGTTTTGAGAAATATAAATATGTCAATATGATTATTATTATTATTTAATTTAAATCACATATAATCATTAACATTATACTTTTCACCTTCCATGTAAAGCGTTAGTGAAATAAGAATCACATCGCTTCATGAGGAACTAGTCTTCCGTACAAATGAGTGATGTTATCGTATCCCCAATAGGATGGAACATAAAAAGCTACATATATGATATTATTAATATAGAAGTACGGATATCTTTTAAATATCACATATATAATTTAGATATATCATAAAAATAAACCATGATTGGTGGTAATGGAAAAAATGACATTGGTTAGCGAGATGGCAGTCTACCTGACACATGAATGATAATTTCATAGCCCGTTTGATGGAAGTCAGGATGGTTGTAGGTCATGACCGTAACATAAAAATATATTTTATATTGGAGATACTTTGGTAATTATATCATCATGGGATATTAATTTAACAAATCAATACTTAATAATATTTTTATTTTGTGTAAATATAATTTTTTTACTAGATTATTTATACGCAACACAACATTAAGCTTACGCAACAAACAATAATGAGTTAGCTTATATTTCACATAAGACTGAGTATTGCTGTACAAAAATATCTTATTTAAATATTATTATTTAATATAATAATATATAACATATTCATTAAATTGGAATTTATAAATAATATTAACTAACATATTAAAATATACATATTAATTCATTGGTTACAAATTAAATATAAATTAACATAGAAACGAACTAAATATAAATGAAATGTTTATATAAAAAACTATTTTTATTCTAAAAATGTATTTTTATCATAAAAAATTAAATTAATTAAAATTATTGAGTGATATTAATGTAATATATATCCAATCAAATATTTTTTACTTTCATCGAATATATTTAATTAGAATAAGATATAATATACCCTATTTTACGGATAAAAATATATATTTTTTAAAGGCACTTTTACCACCTTTTAATAATGGTGCTATTTAAAATCCAATTTTTGAAACTTTTATATATTTTATTTTAAAAATTAAAATTGTCATTTTAAATTTTAATATTAACAATTAATTTGGATTAATGTTTGGTATTTTTTTGATTAGTTTCATGTTTTGATGAATAGTGATGAACTATAGAATTTTAATTGAAAACATCATTTTAGTCCAAACAAATTATTGTGTTGAATTATATTTTTAATTTGTTTTAAATTATAAATAGATCATTTTTATCATTTAATATAATTTAGTTCATTAGTGTAAATTTTAACTTTATTAAGGATAAAAAAAAATTTCAATATTTTGAACATTTACACTTTAAAACTCGTTTTCTCGTTCCATCAACAAGATTAATTTTAAATTAATAAATGAAAATTCTTTGTTTTGTGTTTTAAAAAATTGATGCCATATTTGGAGTCATAGGTTCTAAATTTAGTAAGCAGGTCCCATTTATTTTTTGACAATATGAATATTAACATTAGTATTTTTTTAATTACCACAGTTAAGGGTAAATTGGATAATTGAGGGTAACATAAATATTATTAAATTACCATAACACTTGTAATAAATTTATTGTATGATCTATTATCAACCAAAATCATACTTGGGATGATTTTATGGACTCTTGTAGACACTTGGCTAATTTTAAACATGTTTTAGTATTTTATTCTAAGGAAAGTCTAATAAGTCACACTAATGTTGTAAAAAACTATTATATTTTTTATATATGGTTATGAAGAATATATCTTTGAGTATAAATATTCATTAGAAAGATAAAATTTTTACAATAATAATAATAATTTTTTTAATTTTTAGGGAAGATATAATTAAATTAAATGCTTTCACAATGATGAGGCAGTAATTGTTTGATTAAGGGACATATCAAATACAAGATATTAAAAATATTAAAATAAATATAATTTCATGTAATTAATGTAATAAATTAATTTTAAACATGAAATAGACATATTATAGTTTTTTTTTATTTTTTAGGTTATATCATGTATTTTTATTTTTTAAATATTCAGGAAATGAATAGGGTCAAAATTAACAATATATATATTTTAAAATAAATAACATTTTATTAAATGATATCAATTTCATAAAAATATAAAATTCATCCATTTTTTTATAATATTTAAAATTCCATCCAGGACTCATTTATGGTTCGATTTTCATTTTATAGATACTATATTAAGCATTAATGTGTAAAAATCTAAGTTGTCAGGTAAGAGTTAAAGATTTTAATTAAGGTTTAAATCCAAAAGATAAGGGTAATAATGTGACCTAATAATATCTAAAAAGTATTTTATGATATTATTTAATACTTTCTTTATCTCATATAAAAATAATCCAGTTTTTATCCATTTTTAATTGAAAATTAATTTATATTAATTTAATATTTTGAGAGTTTCTTAATGTACCACTCACCTCAATTATAAAAGGGAACCTCCTTCCTCACTTCCTCACACCACGTTATACTTTATATATCAACCATAACCCACCCAAAAAAGATCCATATTCCCTTTACTCTTCATATAATCCTCTAATAGAGGGTCAATCCTAACAAGAATGTCTTTTGATATAAACCAAAAGGAGTTACCCGAATAAGAGGTAACATTCTTCAATATACACTTTTGTTTTCTTTGTTTCTTCAACCCTTAATTTGTTATTATTGCATGATTATATAATAACAATAGTATCATAAATATAATAATATTTTTTTATGTTAATGGTACTAATGAAACCGACACATACATACATTAAATAATATATGAACATGTCGTTCATGTATGGAGAACTACCGCCGCGAGAAACAACGTCGTTTGTTTATCCTTCATCACCTCACATGGTTGATAATTATGATGGGCACACTATTTTTATATGATATATATATATATATTATATTTATTTTGTTTTCACAATTCTTTAATTTTTATATAACAAATACCTTCATGCTTTCCATTTTTTGTAAATTCAATAACATCATTTGTGGAAATGTGGACTACCACCTCCTTAAAGCAATGTGATTCATTCACACAATACATGGAACATATAAAGTATAGTTTTAATAAAAAATGTAAAAAATGTAAAATATATGAAATATATATAATAATAGAATTAAAATATTCATATATCATTTACTTTTCATTATTTTAATATAAAATAAAAAAGGAAGTAGTGTTCATGCATACGTATGACCTACCCTTTCCATGAATAATGTATATCATTTCCTATCTACAAATTTTATGGATTTTTAAAAATAAATATATAATGAATATATATGATATTTAAATCATTTTTTATATTATGGATATGAATAAATGGTGATCTAATTAATAGGAACAACAAATAACACATCAAAACATGCTTGAGGAACTAGGAAATTAACACCCAAAATAGTGAAAATGGTGAAAGGTTATTAACAAACTAGTGATAAAATAATATAAAAAAATCATATATGATATAATTAATATGACTAAGGTTATGATAAAAATTAATAAAATTATTTACATCAGAAAAAAATATGTTAAATCATTCACAACTTAAATGTATGTGTGAGGTGAGGGATCTTTGTCTCACTTTTATTTCTGTGGGACACATGCCTTATACACTACTTATTTATTTTTTGTGGTGTATATACTACCCATAAATTTATTTTTATGAGTATTATTATGAATATTATGGTATTTTTATATCTAGATAATTTAATTTCTTTAATGGTCATACGATTATATTGATTAAAAAGTTGTAAGGTGTTATTTCATAATCTCATTGTTATTTGGGATTGTCTGTGTTTAAGTCCCCACTGAGGAATAATTCCAATCCTTGTTAGTGTTTTCTAAAAAAATTTCAATATTTTTTAAAATTATATAATAATTTTTTAATTTAATTTTTATCCCATTTTATCTATTTTCAATATTCATTAAAAATAAATATTCATGTTGTTTTCTTAAAGAAGGTACTTTATGACATTTCTTACAAAAGTGAAAGGAATGTTTTTTATCTTATACATAATGAATGTAATTTCCCACCAACATGAAGTTGTAATGTTTTGAAAATTAGTTTAAAAGTTTACAAATATCTTATCAAATAAAATCTTTTTATTTTATAAATGCACAGCCTTTTAAATACATTACTACAAAGTGGTAAGAGATTTTGTATCAATTTACATTTTTTTATGATTATTCATTATTATAAAAAAATCATTTTATGTAGGGTATATACTGACCCTATGTCATTTAGTATCCTGATTTAATCATAAAATGCATAACATTTTTACATACAATGTTTACTTTGTAAATTATTTTACTATCTTGGGTAATATTAATAAATTCGTATTCTTCATTCAATTTAGATATTTGATACGACACATTTTTTTAATTAAATAGATTAATCTTTATATAAAATTATTTGTATATGTAGTGGTGGGTGGGACTCAAAAATTTATATATCCCCTAGATACATCAACAAGTTCTCAGGGGAAAAATACATTGGGTAAATTAAACAGGTTTCTACCCATAGTTTAAAGTCTTCTTTTGAAAGATCGTGATGATATATGTTTTCATTTTCCTAAGATATAACATCCAATAATTAAGTATTTATTTCATAGATATTTCAGGTACCATTATTATTATCTATGAGGTTTTCATATGATTAAATCTATGGAAGCATTTATTCTTAGTTTATTGATCAAATGGAATGTGTTACCATTTATTTACTTATCCATATTGATTATGACTTATCCTGTTATTTGAATGACATGTGTTTCAATTATCTAATATTTCAAATTTATAATACCTTTTCCCGCTATTTTAATGGAACATGTTTTAGTAATATATAGTTCCATATCGGTCATACCTTATATAGTTATTTAAATGGCATGTGTTCTTAGTTCTTTAGCTTTCAATGCTGATTTATTCCCATTAATTCATTATTTCTTCTTCTTTACATAACCTTACTGATAATTTGAGCTCACCATTTTATTCTATTTTCCCAAGGTTTTGATGATAAAATCTTTGAATGTGTTCAAAGATGAAAAACAAATTTATTTATTATGATTTATAATTCAGAAATGTAAAAATAGAAGAATTTATGTATCTAGTTCTTTAATACTACTAAACAAACCAGTCCACTGGGATTTGATTTCGTGTAATCATTCCAAAATAATAATATAATGCACCAACTCTGAGATTTAAGGGTAAGGGAATTACAGTTGGTATCAAAGGAAGTTTAGTAGCATCCTTGGGATATATATTTAGGAAAAAATATATTAAGGAACACAACCCATTGGTTTAGTATGTGTGAAAAATTTATTTAAAGAATAATGCCTTTATAATTTAATTGAAATATGTTTAAGGTTAAGTATAACCATTAGGGTTTATATAATCATTGAATTTAATGAAAATATGGGTATTTATATTATTGGGAATATAAAATGAAACATATGAAACAAGATTTGTGGTTAAAACATTTCTTTAGATTTTAATATATTTAAGTTATTTTTTGAGGATGCTTATCACATTTTTGGAGAAAATTAATTTGGTTTTTCAAAAATTATTACCTGAACCCTGAGTGATATCCAATATTGTCTAGAAAGGGTGAAGAGTTTGGACTCAGAACCGAAGTGTGATAAGGGTGCATCACCTACCAGTAGAGAATATAAAGTCCTCGTTAAGATGACATTACTTCAGTTAAACTTTCTAATAGATAAATGTTATTTTAAATTTATGGACATTTGTTGCATCAAATAGATTACATTGGGATTGAAAAGTTATTTGATGATTAAGTTAATAAATTTATTTTAGAAGACGTTTACTATTTTTGGAATCCTATATGATCAAGGAAAATAGAATAATATGATATTTTAATTGATAATTAAAGTTTGAATTATATTTTGGAATAATATATGATTTTATTGTGTACTTATAGTGATTATAGAAATTTATGGAAAATGTTGTCATTTCATGGAGATTATATGATCTTAGAAATTAATTTTTTGGTATAAGACATTTAGGGTGATGAATGTTTTTTTCAACACTATATGATCAAATATTTATAATGTTTTTGTTTTAATATTAGTCTAGAATATTTTTTAGGAAAGATAATTATTCTCTAAATTGGCTATGTTGAATCTTGGGAATTACTATTGAATTTGGAGATTTAATTTGTCTCTCATTATATAATGGTTTATTATTTTTGGGGAATTATCTTATTTTATCTTATCCTCTTTAACAAATTACATATTTATGATATTGTGATGGAATACTTTCTGAATTCTATATTATCTATCATTCTCTATCAGAACATGACAAGTATATTTCTCTTAAAAATCCACGTTTTAACTAATGTTATCATATTTAAAATCCTATTTTTGTGGTGACCTTATCATTTACTTTCCCCTCTTTTTAATAATATATATTATTAACAATATTTAGGATGTGGTTTTTTCAAAAATTGTTTATTTTCCAATATCAAACCTTTGATTACTGAGATCATATTTGAATTTTGAGGAATTAATTTAATTATGGTGGGGAGAATGTAACATCATAAGACATTAAAATATTTTCATTTTAGAATAAATTTAATTTTTTTCCTATCATGATTTATATACAACACCATGATGAGGTTACACCACACACAATAATGAGTTGGCTCATGTTACATGCATGGTTGAGTTTTACCAAAAAAAGATATATTATAAAAATATTATTATATAATATAATAAGATATAACATAGTTTTTAAGTTGGAAGTTATTAATATTATTGAATAAATTATGAAAATAGATGGTTTAATTCATTGGTTACAAATTAATTAGAAATGAATATAGGAACAAACAAAATATATTGCATATATTTTTATTAATAACCATTTTATGCTCACAAATTCATTTTATCCCAATTAATTAAATTAATTACAATTATTGAATGATTTAAATGAACTATATATTCAATAAAATAGTTGTTTCATTCATCCAATAGATTTAATGTGGATAAGATAAGAACAATCTCAATTTTACGTATTAAAGGCTAATTTTTTTAATGACAGTTTGACCACCTTTTAATGGTGAACCTATTTGAAATCCAGTTTTGGAAATTTTATATATTTTATTTCAAAAATAAAATTAATGTTTTAAATTGTAATATAAATTTTTGAATTTTTTTATTTTTTGGTATTTTTCCTGACAAGATTCATGTTTTGATTATTAGTTATAAAATATTTCATTTTAATTAAAAAAATATTTTTTGCCAAAATATTTTAAAGTGTTAATTTTTTTAATTGAATTAAAATTATAAATAAATCAAATTTTGATTATTTAATATAATTTATGTCATTTTAATCAATTTCTCATTTTATAAGGTTAAAAAACCTTTCAATATTTTTGAATGTTTTCAATTTAAAAACTCATTTTCTCATTCCATCTACGAGAATAATTATAATTCAACTACTAAATCTTCTGTGTTTTTATTTGCGAAATATGGATTCCATATTTATAATATTAAGGTCCAAATTTTGTAAATATGTCACTTTTATTTTTATAAAATATGAATAGTAACATTTTTTTTAAATTACCACAGATAAGGGTAAATTGGCTAATTAAGGGTAAACATAATATTTTAAAATTACACTAACACTTGTCACAATTTTAAATTTTATGATATTTTCAACTAAAAAATAATTGGAAAGATTTTATGGCCTCTAGAGCTAATTGTATGAGATTAATATTTTTTAGTATTTTATTCTCAGGGAAGTATAATATATCATAGTCATGTTTTTGAAAAGTATAAATTTTTTTAAATATGGTTATTAAGAAAATTATTCAACTATAGATATTAATTTGAATTATAATATTTTTATATTCATCTTTATAATTCAGTTTTAAATATTAGGGAATAAATAATTAAATTAAAATCTTTCATAACGATGACGTATTAATTGTTAATTTAATGGACATATCAAATAAATGTTTTTAAAACTACTAAAACAAATAAAATTTGACATAACTAATGTCATACAAGAATTTTATATATGAATATTAAATATTAGGGATGTTTTAAATGTTTTTTTCCAAGTTATAATTTTCATTAATATTTTTTGAAATGTCATGAAATAAATATTTTTAAAATTTACCTTAATGATATTTTATAATAAATAATATTTTATTAAATGATACAAATGTCATAAAAATATAGAATAAAGTAAAATTTTTATGATTAATATTAAAATTTCATCCATGAATCATTTTTGGTTCTTTTGTAATTTCATAGTAATTATATTAACCCTTAAAGGGTAAAAATCCATGTTTTCATGGTAAGAGTTAAAGGGTTTAACTAAAGGTTAATCTCAAACAATTTGGGTAAGAATTTGAAAAAAAAATGTCTAAGAATTATTTTATGTGATAAATTAGACACATAGTCATCTCATATTCTAACTATATCACTTTTGGATCTATTTTTAATTGAAAATTAATTTTTACTAATTTTATTTTTTGAGAGTTCTTCCAAAAGTACCCCTTACCTCAATTATAAAAAGGAATTTCATCCCTAACTTCCTCCCACTACTTTGAGCCTTATATCTTGACCAAAACCTACCAAAATAAGCTCTCAACATCACCAAAATAATCCTAGAGGAATCCATTATGTCTTAAATATAGTTAAGGATGTATTTTGGCTTAACCAAAAAGGAACTACTGGAATGAAAGGTAGAATTATTCAATGTATAGTTATGTTTTATCTGTTTCCACACCACTTCATATATTATTATTACAATACTATATAATAAAAATGTATCCTAAATACACTAATATTTTTTTATGTTATTGTTTCAACCAAATCCTATTAAAACTTCCATCAAATGTTTAACCAACTTACCATTTGTGTATGGTGAACTACCACCTCTCAAAATGATTTCATTTATTTTTCATTTACCACCTATCATGTTTGGGAATTATGATGGAGAATTACTTTTATATTATATATATATATATATATATGATATTTATGTTTTATTTAAACTTCTGTATTTTTTATATAACATATACCTTCATGATTTCCATTTTGTTTAAATATGATAACATCATTTGTGGGAGTGTGGACTACCTCCTCCTAAAAGTGATGTATTTTGTTCATACTCTACATTAAACATATAAAGGGTGTTTTTAATAATTTTTTTTTCATATGTGAAATAGATATAATTCTATAATTATAATATAAGTCTATCATTTAATTTTCATTATTTTTATATGAAAAAGAAATCAAAGTGGCATTATAAAGCCATAGGTAAATAAAGAATATGAAATTTTTATATTTATCCCTATTTGTGAATAAAATGTTAATATTAATTTAAAGGTAACTCTATGCTCGATGGCTTACACAATACGCAACAACGAGTTCCTTTGAAATCTTACGTTTCACTCTAATAATAAATTAATTTTATTTTAAATGGTAGTTAACACCTAGACACTGTAATGACAGTAATGAATAGAAATAACTAAAAAATGATTATATATGTTTGTCAAATATTTTTACTTTTTACAGTAAATGTTAGAGGATTAAAAATGCAAATGAATCCAATTTTACGCGTAAACATTCTAATATACTTTAAAAGGTTGATTAACCGCCTTTTGATGGAGAACCACTTTTAAATCCACTTTTGACAATTTTATGTGTTATATTTGACAAAATAAAATTCTTCTTTAAAATCAGGACATCAAAATTTACTTTGTGTAAATTTTTGGTATTTGTCCGATAAAGTTCATTTTTTAATGAATAGTGAAAAATATTGTATTATAATTCAAAACCTCTTTTTAATCTAATTAATTTATATTATTAGATTATATTTTTAATTGGTTTTAAAGTGAAATTAGAATATATTTTTACCATTTAATCTAATGCTGGTCATTGAAATTAATATCACTTTGAGATTGGATATAAACGAGTGTCAATCTTTTGATAGATATTATTTCTTAAAAAACACGCTATTTGATTTGACAGCGGAATTTAATTATAAAATTAACTAATGAAACTTATATGTTATGAATTTGGTAAAAAATACATCATTTTTGAATTCAGAATATCAAATATATCTTAGGGTGAATTTTTGGTATTTTTCTAAAAAACCTTAATTTTTGATGAATAGTGAAACCACAAAGCGGTAGTTACAAAAACTGATTTTTCGTTTAAATATAACTTTACCACTTATGTGATTTTAATTTCAAAAATACAATATAAATTATTTCCATTATTAAGTAAAAATGGGTTCAATGGGATGAAAATAATTTTTGATGAAAAGTAACTTTTAAGTTTTATTAATCGCGAATAAAGGTAATTAGTGTGATTTAAGGTAAAAATGATATTATAATAAAATAAAAATATCTTGACACTTGTCCTAACCATATTGGATGAGTCATGGCCAACCGAGACAACCCATTGGTCGATTTTTGGAACCCCATGGAACCACTTAGGTAAGATAATGACATTTATGCCTTTTATTTAAAGTAAATGTAAAAATGACACAAACATGTATTGTTTTACAAAAAAAAATTTTACATGTGTTTATACAAGTCATATTTTTGACTATAATTAGTAAATGGAATTATAAGAAGATTTCCTACATCATAGTATTTTTTTTAGAATTTTTAGACATTAAATAAATTAAATTATTTATGACATCATGATGATGCAACGATTACCTCATTATTTAACGATTTAAGTAAAATGAAAAGATAATGTAAAATCTAAGACCTAAACATGTAAAAAACCTATTGGATGGGTGGATTTCGATCTATTATCACCTTATACTATAAATAAATCAATGTGGGACCTTTAATATCCGAAAAACATTTGAAAATAAAGTAACATTTTATACCATTCCAAGAGTGCCCCTCCTCTCCTCTTATGAAAGGCCCCCACCTCTACCTCCTTACCCACACCTCTCAAGCCTTTGGCTCAGCAAATATCTGATAATGTTTTCTCAAAACATACCTCTCCTCATCCTAGAAGCATTAACTTAGGCAGGAAGCTCTTTAAGAAACCCTTTTGGTTCAAACCAATGGGAGTTACCTGATTTTAAAGTAACATCTTCACTTGTGCTATTTTGTTTTTTTGCTTCTCCAACCCCCTAATCTCTTTTTATTCATTTATTTTTTAACAAAACCAGTATCTTACATATTCTAGGATGTTTTTATAAGAAGTATTAGAGCTACACTTACACACACCTACATCTAATGGTTAAAGAACATACTGTTTTTGTGGATTGTGAATTTCTTGCTCACGAAACAATGATTGTTTAATATTCTCATAACACCTTAAAAGGTGGAAATTAAGATGTCACTATATTTATATATGATATATAATATGTTTATGTTTTTCTGAATCTTATTTATTTTTCATTTATGGCATAACTTTATGGTTTCCATTATGGGTAAACGAGATCTCTTCTTTTAGGAAGTGCGGACTACCGCCCCCTCAAAGTGATTTGATTCGTTAATAACATATGTGGTACATATAAAGGATAGATTTAATGATATTATATATTATACCATACTGGAATTATAATAATATTATGTATCATTATGTTATAATTCCATTAAATATGAAATAGAAATGGAAGTAGCGTTTATGCGTACGTACGGCTTACCGTCTCCGTGAACAATGCATTTCATTTCTTACCTCTAAATGTTATGTAATATTATAAATTCATGTATAAAATGGATATATATGATATATATGATATCTACATAATGAATATAATTCTGGATATAATGGATATTTTACCCCATGAAAAAACTTGTAATTATAAAGAGTTTATTTTTGACTCAAGTAGCAATGATCGTTAAAACGACCATTATTAACTTAAATAATTACATAGTGTTCATGACATGGTAACAAGTTATATAAAAGGAATAATGAACTTGAAAAAGGTTCTCAGGAAAGTAGAAATTAACTCATGTTTATTATTCAGGAGATTAATGAACGATCGAGTCAAGTTGGATACGAGGTAAGGGATCCTACCCCTCTCTTTCTTTTTAAGTACACTCTTTTATGTCATTACTTTTAAGCTCATATTTCTTATGATTGGGATGTTCTTCTATATTAATATTACTGTAATTTTTATGTTCATATGATTAAGAGTCCGTATTTGATCTCATCAATCCATTTTTTGATGTTTTAAGTGGCGCCATTAGGATTCCGATTTTTTGTAAGGGATTTTTCATCTCACTTTTATTCCCGTGAGATTTATGCTACATTTGACACCATTTCCATTGAGAGGTATATTTACTTACCATTATTATACTCTTTGTGGAATATACTTTAGTTTATGAGTATTTACACCAATGTTGTATTGTCCTTCTTTCATGGGGTGTAAGTTTCGAAAGATATCCAAGCTGGTAAGGGAACCTTTCACCCTCCTCTTTTTAAAGACTTATTTTTTTTGTGTATTTTAATTTACATATTGTAATGTTGGGATATGTTCTTCTATATCCTTATTGATGTAAATTTTATGTCCAAGTGATGAGATACCCTTTTTATCTCTTATCAACACATTTAATGAATTTTCAGGTGACGCCGTTAGGCTGTCAAATTTTTGTAAGGGAACTTCTTAACCCAAATTCCTTTCTTTGGGATGATTTTATAATTCTTGTTTATTTAATGATATGATTATGTGAGAAATTAATTTTGATATCGTATATTTTATTTATACTTTCTTTATTTGTACTTATAGTGAATACACGTAATTGATCTATTTTATTTACAAAATGATCTTGGTATGGGACTTCATCTCAATCTCCATTCATTGAGGCATATTTTGTTTTATACACAAATTTCTTTTATATAGTGTATAAACCCCTTTGGCTCTTAATCTTATTCAAAAGGAATCTTTTTTTATACAAATCGTTTTACTAAACGACAAGAGGAATGTTTTTTTTTCGTACGTATGCGGCGACAACGACTTCTCCGCCGCTGTGACCATTATTTGAGTTTCTGCTTCCTCTATAAGCCATAAATTTTTTTGAATGAACAATAAATACCATGTTTTAATTTTCTTTTATTTTGTAATTGAAAATGGTTTCCATAATGTTTTTATATCAATGTGTTTTATTGATATCTTGTGATTGAAAAGTGGAAATGTTATGTTTCCTTTATGTGTGTTTTATGTGATACGATTATGTTATGGTTCTTGGTCATTGTTATGAAGACAGGTGGTTCCGTGATAAAATAAGGGCGGGTGAGCCCGATATAGCTCTCCAATGCATTGGGTAACGTGAAGGAGTTAAACGTTAAGGTTTCTCCGAAGAGATTTAGGGAATATACTGTGATGGGTATTCCAAACGTAACCATGAGGGTTACTCCCTACATAAGAATGTTATGAATTCCTCAATTTACCTTTATGTCTTATGATTTATATGATTTATTAATTATTTTATGAGGTATGTGATTATGTTTTGTGATTAAAGTATGATTTCATGCATGGAATAATGTTTTCATT
This sequence comes from Viscum album, assembly GCA_963277665.1. Taxonomy (NCBI): domain Eukaryota; kingdom Viridiplantae; phylum Streptophyta; class Magnoliopsida; order Santalales; family Viscaceae; genus Viscum; species Viscum album. The sequence goes on along the minus strand of OY728159.1, from coordinate 827,856,178 downwards.
TCGTACTTTTATATCCCTTACTGAGCTTTTTATGATCATCCCATGTTTTAGAAATGTTTTTCACAGGTCCAGGGAAAGGTACATGATGTGATGATAGTGTCATGGAAGTTTCAATAAAGAATCCATGTTTTATTTTAAATATGTTTCTGTTGATGGGAAAAATGTTTACTATCTTTTATGTAACCACTTTGTTTAAATGTGGAATGTAATGCATGTTTTATGATCTAATTCTCTAAAACTCTAAACCTGAAAAGATCCTCAACTTGTATTCTTGAAGTAACCCAAGATTAAGTAAGGTTTAAGGCTGGGGCCTTATAGTTGGTATCAGAGGTCAGTTTAGACAACTTTAGGGATTAGGAGTTTTTGGTAGACACATGGAAAGTCCCTATATCTATTATTTCAGTTAAATCCTTATTTTATAAATTTTTTCAGGTCAGGTAATGTCAGTTATGAATGGAAGGAGGAGGATCTCAAATGACATTCCTATCTCTTCCTGATGACATGATTGCAATAATTATTTCAAAGTCATGTTCAGATGATTGTGAAACTTTTTCTATCATACAACTCTCTTGCAAGAAGTTTTTTGAGATATCAAAAACCTCCACTATACCTCGTTATCATAGTGGATCATGGGTTGTATTTATACAAATAATATTTTCACAATATTCTCATATTTTCAAGAAAGGTAAACACTATCAATGTATTTTCAAATATTTTACCTTATCACAAGATTTTGAAGCATCTTTTGATTTAAAAAATGGTGATAAAGAAGGGTTCCCTTGCGCAACCTATTTATATTTACTTTAAAAATAGTCTCTCAGCACATACTTATGGTATTTTAAAAGGAATAATAATATAAAGGTTCAACTCAAATTCTGTCCGACTATTTTGTAGAAATCAATTTTTATCAGATGTTTTGGAATTATATTTCATACATGATTATTTTCCAAAACTGTTTTTCTGTGAACACCCATATGACCCATGTTGTACAAGGTGTATTTCGATGGAGGAAGCAAATGATTTTTAAGTATCTCTAAATCATTGTTTTAATGCATGGGGCTTACACCTACGTGAACAAGATGACGATGAAACCCAGTGGACGCCATGATCAAGGTATGCTGTTATTCATTTTGGGAATCGTTTTATTTTATGGTGGTGAAATAATACTTCAAGAATTAAGGTGTTGAGTTCGCAATGAATTTGGATGAAAATGAGAATTATAAGGAAAATGTTGTGGTTAAAACATGTTAAGGTTATTTTTGGAGTTTTATAAAAAGTACAACACGCAGACAGTGTGACAACCCGTCGCGTCGGACAAAGCTGCGGGAATCAAACCCAAAACCAAAGTGCAACTTGTATTTATCTCCTACCACTGGACTACGTGAAGTTCCTAGTTAGTTTGAATGATTATTTTTAGTTAGATTATTTTATGAATTAAGAGTAAGTTAATTTTAGGGTTATTTTTGGAAATTATTAACCTATCATGGAGGATATGTGATTAGGATAATTACTTTTCAATATGAGACTTTTAGAGCAACTGATGTTAATTGGAGATAAGTGTTAATTTGTATCTTGGAAGACTATGTGACTAAATCCTTAAAATATTTGGGTTTCGATCTTAGTTTGGTTTACTTTGAAGAATTTTATGGACAAATTGTTTATCGAATGGTCCTCATTGAACATTGGGTTTTGTTGGACAAATTTTGGAGATTAAGAATAGATTTTCTTTTTATAAAGGGTTATCCTTTTTTGGTTTATCTGATCTTGTTCTAACAATTTTGGTTTTGGTGAGGGTCTAAAGACATGATAAATATATAGTTCTGTTTTGTGGACTAGGTGATTCTCAAGAAGTTGACTATAGTACTCTTAATGCGAACAAGTCTTCCTAAATACTCATCTTTTGGAGAAAGTATGAGTTTGTGTAAGAAATCTAGTAAAAGTTGAAAGTCAACATGACAATTAAGTATGTTTCCTTAGGATCAAAAATAAATTTCTCAATGAAAAGTAACTTAAAAAAAAAATGTTGTCTATTAACTTTTCCTACTGTGGAATCGAATACCGTTTAACCCACCACAAGTTTGTAATTTTCTTGTGGCTAACTTTCTCCTAAACATGTTTTCTATCACTCTCCCTCAGAACATGACCATTTGATTTTTCTTCCATATCCATGTTTTCCTACATGGAACCCTAGTATGGGTTAACTCAGGTGACCTCTGTACTTCTCTTTATTTATTTTAAAGTGATTGTTTTTTCGACCCTTGTTTCGATGTGGGACTTTCAATGATGTTTCCAATCCCAATTTTAAAATTACGAGGATGAAATTCCCAAAAGTGGGGAAGGATGTAAGACCCCATGTAAATAAATAATATGAAATTTTTATATTTATCCCTATTTTTGAAAAAAATGTTAATATTAATTTAAAGGGAACGCTATGCTCGATGACTTACCCAATACGCAACAACGAGTTCCTTTGAAATCTTACGTTGCACTCTAATAATAAATAATTTTATTTTAAATGGTAATTAACACCTAGCCATTGTAATGATGGGAATGAAAAGAACTAACTAAAAAATGATTATATATGTTTTTCAAATATTTTTAGGTTTTACAATAAATATTACAGGATTAAAAATGTGAATGAATCTAATTTTAAGCGTAAACATTCTAATATTCTTTAAAAGGTCGATTAACTGCCTTTTGATGGAGAACATCTTTTAAATCCACTTTTGAAAATTTTATGTGTTATATTTTAAAAAATAAAATTCTTCTTTATAATCGGGACATAAAAATTTAATTTGTGTAAATTTTTGGTATTTGTCCGATAAAGTGCATTTTTTAATGAATAGTGAAAAATGTTCTATTTTAATTCAAAACCTCTTTTTAATCTAATTTATTTATATTATTAGATTATCTTTTTAATTGGTTTTAAAGTAAAAATAGAATATATTTTTACCATTTAATCCAATGGTGTTCATTGGAATTAATATCACTTTGAGATTGGACATAAACGAGTGTCAATCTTTTGATAGATATTGTTTCTTAAAAAACGCTATTTGATTTGACAACGAAATTTAATTATAAAATTAATTAATGAAACTTCTATGTTATGAATTTGGTAAAAAAGAAATCATTTTTGAATTCGTAATATCAAATATATCTTAGGGTTAATTTTTGGTATTTTTCTGAAAAACCTTAATTTTTGATGAATAGTGAAACCACAAAGTGGTAGTTACAAAAACTGATTTTTTCGTTTAAATGGAACTTTACCACTTCTGTTATTTGAATTTCAAAAATCCAATATAAATTATTTTCATTATTAATTAAAATTTGGTTCAATGGGATGAAAATAATTTTTTTATGAAAAGTAACTTTTAAGTTTTATTAATCGTGATTATAGGTAATTAGTGTGATTTAAGGTAAAAATGATATTATAATAAAATGAAAATATCTTGAAACTTGTCCTAACCCTATTGGATGAGTCATGGACGACCAAGAAAACCCATGGGTTGATTTTTGGGACCCCATGGAGCCACTTGGGTAAGATAATGACATTTATGCCTTTTATTTAAAGTAAAAGTAAAAATGACACAAACATGTATTGTTTTACTAAAACAATTTTTACATGGGGTTATACAAGTCATATTTTTGAGTATAGATATTAAATAGAAATATAAAAATATTTCCAACATCATATTATTTTTTTTATAATTTTTAGACATTAAATTAATTAATTTATTTATGACATCGTGATGATGCAGCGATTACCTCATTATTTAACGATTTAAATAAAATGAAAAGATAATGTAAAATATAAGACCTACACATGTATAAAACCTATTGAATGGTTGTATTTAGAACTATTATAACCTTATCCTCTAAATACATCAATTTGCGACCTTTAAAATTTAAAACACATTTGAAAATAAAGTAACATTTTATACCTCTCCAAGAGTGCCCCTCCTCTCCTCTTATAAAAGGCCCCCAACTCTACCTCCTTACCCACACCTCTCAAGCCTTTGTATCGGCCTATATCTGATCATTTTGTCTCTCCACATCCTTATCCTAATACTAGAAGCCTTACCTTAGGCAGGAATCTCTTCAAGAAACCCTTTGGGTTCAAACCAAAGGGAGTTACCTGATTTTAAGGTAACGTATTCACTTGTGCTATTTTGTTTAATTTTTCTTCTCCAACCCCATAAAATCTTTTTATTCATTTATTTTGTAACAAAAAAAGTATCTTCCATATACTAAGATGTTTTTATAAGAAGTATTCATGCTACACTTAGACACACCTACATCTAATGTTTAAAGAACATACTGTTTCTGTGGATGGTGAATTTCTGTCTCATGATACAATGATTGTTCAATATACTTTTAACACCTTCAAAGGTGGCCATTAAGATGTCACTATATTTATATATGATATATAGTATTTTTATGTTTTCCTTAAGCTTCTGTATTTTTCATTTATGGCATACCTTTATGGTATCCATTATGGGTAAACGCGATATCTTCATTTTAGGAAGTGCGGACTACCGTCCCCTCAAAGTGATTTGATTCGTTAATACCATATGTGGTACGTATAAAGGATAGATTTAATGATATTATATATGATACCATATTGTAATTATAAAAATATTATGTATCATTATGTTCTAATTCCATTAAATATGAAATACAAATGGAAGTAGCGTTCATGCGTACGTACGGCTTACCATCTCCATGAACGGTGAATTTCATTTCTTACCTCTAAATGTTATTTAATATTATAAATGCATGTATAAAATAGATATATATGATATATATGATATATAAATAATGAATATAATTCTGGATATAATGGATATTTTACCCCATGAACAAAATTGTAATTATAAGGAGTTTATTTTTGACTCAAGTAGCAATGATCGTTAAAACGACCGTTATTAAAATAAATAATTACATAGTGGTAATGAGATGGTAATAAGTGATATAAAAGGAATAATGAACTTGAAAAAGGTTCTTAATCAAGTATAAATTAACTCATGTTTATTATTCAGGAGATTAATGAACGATCGAGTCAAGTCGGATATGAGGTAGGTATCCTACCCCTCTCTTTCTTTTTAAGTACACTCTTTTATGTCATTCCATTTAAGCTCATATTTCATATGATTGGGATGTTCGTATATATTAATCTTACTGTACGTTTTATGTTCATATGATTAATAGACCCTATTTCATCTCATCAATCCATTTTTGGAAGTTTTAAGTGGCGTCGTTAGGCTGCCGAGTTTTCGTAAGGGATTTTTCATCTCACTTTTAATCCCGTGAGATTTATACTACATTTGCCACCATTTCCTTTGAGTGGTATATGTACTGAACATTATTCTACTCTTTATCTAATATACTTTCATTTATGAGTATTTACATCAAGGTTGTGTTTTCCTTCTTTCATGGGGCGTATGTTTCGAAAGATACCCAAGTTGGTAAGGGAACCTTTCACCCTCCTCTTGTTAAAGACTACTTTTGTTGGGTATTTTAATTTACATATTGTAATGTTGGGATATGTTATTCTATATCCTTATTGATGTAAATTTTATGTCCAAGTGATGATATACCCTTTTTATCTCTCATCAACGCATTTTCTAAATTTTGAAGTGACGCTGTTAGGCTGTCAAATTTTTGTAAGGGAACATCTTAACCCAAATTCCTTTCTTTGGGTTGATCTTCTACTTCTTGTTTATTTCATGATATGATTATGTGAGAAGTGAATTTTGATATCCTATATTTTAGTTATACATTATTTATGTGTACTTATAGTGAATACACATAATTGATCTATTTTATTTAAAAAATGATCTTGGTATGGGACTTCGTCTCAATCTCCATTCATTGAGGCATATTTTGTTTTATACACAACTCTCTTTTATACGGTGTATAAACCCCTTTTACTTTTATGTTTATTCAAAAAGAATATTTTTTATACGAAGCGTTTTTTTAAATGGCAAAAGGAATGTTTTATTGTCATACGTATGCGGCGACAAGGACTTCTCCACCGCTGTGAACATTATTTGAGTTTCAGCTTCCTCTACAATCCATAACTTTTATTGAATGAAAAATAAATACCATTTTAAACTTTTCTTTTATTTTGGTCTTGAAAATGGTTTTCATAATGTTTTCATATAAATGTGTTGTATTTATATCTTGTGATTGAAAATTGAAAATGTTATGTTTCCTTTATGCATGTTTTATGTGATACGATTATGTTATGGTTCTTGGGCATTTTTATGAAGACGGGTGGTTCCATGATAAACTAAGGGCAGGTGAGCCCGATATAGCTCTCCAATGCATTGGGTAACGCTATGGAGTTAAAAGTTAAGGTTTCTCCGAAGAGATTTATGGAATATACTGTGATGGTTCTTCCAAACGTAACCATGAGGGTCACTCCCTACGTAAGAATGTTATGAATGCCTCATGTTACCTTTATGTCTTATGATCTCTATGATTTATTCATGATTTGATGATGTATGTGATTATGTTTTATGAGTAAAGTATGATTTCATGCATGACCTAATGTTTTCATTTCGTACTTTTATATCTGTTACTGAGCTTTTTATGATCGTCCCATGTTTTTGAAATTTTTTTCACAGGGAAAGGGAAAGGTACATGATATGATGATAGTGTCAAGTAAGTGTGAAGAATGAATCCATGTTTTATTTTAAATATGTTTCTGTTGATGTGAAAAATGAGTACAATCTTTTATATAACCACTTTGTTTAAATGTGGAATGTAATGCATGTTTTATGATCTAATTATCTAAAACTCTAAACCTGAAAAGATCCTCAAAATTTATTCTTAAAGTAACTCAAGATTAAGTAAGATTTAAGGCTGGGTCGTTATAGGCATTCATGCGTATGTATGGCCAACCGTCTCCCTAAACGCTGTTTTTCACTTAATATTTCCAAATATTATGGATTACTCTAAATACATATATACTGAATATATATGATATTTAAATCATGGTTTACATTCTTTAGATTATTAAATAATGATTTATATAATAGGAAAAATAAATAACAAGTCAAAAAACACTTTTTAAACTATGTAATTAACACGAGACATAGTGAAAATGATGAATTATTATTAAAAACCAGGTGATAAAATAAAATAATAATATCATATATGATATCATAAATATAAATAAGGTTATTATATAAATTAATAAAAGGTTTTAACCAAATATAATGTAGTTTAAATCTTGAAAAACTAAAAAATAAGTGGGAGGTAACGGATCATTTCCTCTTTTATTTCTACGGGACACATACCTTTTACACTACCTATTTATTTTTTGTTCTATATATACCACCCATGAAAGTATTTTTTAATTATTTTTATGAGGATTATGGGATTTTAATTTTAATTTTTTTTATTTATTTCATGGGCATATGATTCTAAAAATTATAAAACATTAAGGGGTTATTTCATAATCTCATCGTTATTCGAGATTGTTTGTGTTCAAGTCTCCATAGAGTAATAATTATCTTCATAGTTAATGTTTTATAAAAATGTTTTAAAACAATGTTTTAAATATTCTAGAATTATTTTAAGTCATTTTTACCCCATTTTTAATTTTTAAAAAACTCTTTAAAATGAATATTCTGGTGATTTTCCAATAAAGATACTTTAGGACTTTTTTACAAAAAGTAAAAAATTTGTTTTTAACAAATATGGCATGAAACAAATTTTCCACCATCATGAAACCCCAATGTTTTTAATATTTATTTAAAAATTTTCCATGTTATTTTCAATGAAAATATTTTCATTATAAATGTGAGGCCTTTTAAATAAATTATTACAATGTGGTATGAGATTTTATCTAAATTTATATTATATTAATACTTATTAATTTTTATGCACTATTTCACTAAAATGTGGTGTATATACCACCCCTATGTCATTTTGTATCATGATTCACTCAAAACCCATATACCATTTTAAAATAAAGGTTTTACTTTGAGAGTTATTTCATTATATAAGGAAATATTAATAAATATGTATTCTTCATTCATTATGGATATTTGATAACGGACATTGTTTATTAATTAATAAAATTAATTTTTGTGAGGAATGTTTAGATAATTTAGTGTTTGGTGGGGCCAAAAAATTATTTATCACCTCAAACCATCGATAGGTTCTCATGAGACAAATATGTCGGCCAAATTAAATAGTGTTTTACCTATAATTTTAAACCGCCTTGTTAATGGTATTGATGGTATTAGTTTTTATGTGCCTAAAAAATGAAGTATAATTATTAGTTATATAATTTATAGTAATTTTAGTTATTTTTATTACTATCAACGAGGTTTTTATATGATAAATTCTGTGGATTCATTTATTCTCAGTTTATTGATTAAATAGAGTGCGTTATTAGTTATTTACCATACGATATTGATTATAGCTTATCCAGTAATTTGAATGTGTTGTTTTTTAGTTATCTACTATTCCATATTGATTATTCCTTATCCAATTTTTTAATGGAACATATTTCTATTATCTACTGTGGGATATCACTGATGCCTTATCCAGTTATTTAAATGGTTCTGTTGTTATTTGTTTACCTTTCCTTGTTGATTTATTATTATCAATTAATTACATATTCTACTTTTCTAATCCTTGTAGAGAATTTGAGATCACCATTTTAATTATTCTATTTTAACCATGTTATGAAGATGAAATTAGGTAATGAGTCCATGAATGAAAATTATTTTCCTTTTTTATGTTTTATGTTTTTCCAATGTATTAGGGGAACCATTTGTGTGTCTAGTTCTTCAAAACTACCAAAATGATCGGGTTTTTTAGGATTTGATTCCTTTTAATCATGCCAATTTAATAAAATAATGAACAAGATAAAGGATTATGGGGACAAGTAATACAAAGAATAATTGAAGGAGGTTGAGGAAGAAATAAAAAAATTATAATTGAAGAACTTTAACTCTTATTTGGGTAACCACATTAGGTTTGCACTGAAATCCATCATAGATTGTCTCTTTGAAAAAAATAATGATTCTGTGATGAGAGGAAGGGATTTTGGAATCTATATTTTTAGGTGTTGTCTGATATTAAAGGTATTAAATGTGTATATAATATAGAATATGTGGTGGCATTTTTATAAGTGAGGTGAGTGCAAGACTTGTAATTTTTTAAAATAAAAAGGAATACCAACATTTATCACATGTAATCTGGGTAAAAACGGGGATTATTATTAATAAATAGAGAATACAATATAGAAATATGTTCATAAAATATATTTTAGACAAGTTTCTAGTTTATTTTAACCTTTATCTTTTTAGTTCAATCCACTGGTATACAAATATTTACCTTAACTAAAGTAAATAATTTTTACTTCTTTCACTATTGACTTTGGTAAAAAATTATGATGAAATTATTTGATAATATAAATTATTAATATTCCAAAAATAGAAACAATTATTCCAAATTACATTCACATAATTTTAAATTTAAAATTTAAAATTCATCCCACTAAAGCAATGAGAAAGATAGGTTTCGAAGAGAAAATGTTCAAAATATTGTATGGTTTTTATATCAAAGATAAAAATGAAAATAAATAAAAATAAATAAACTAAATTAATTGATATATAATTTTACTAATTATAATTTTGAACTAGTGTAAAATAGAATTTTACTTTATAAATAATTTAAACAAAAGGAAGTTTTTAATTAAAAATAACTATTTTTAACTTTTTATCAATAATGAAAAATTTAAAAAAAATCACCCTAATAAAAAATTTATACTATTAATTAAAAATTGTAGTTAATTTTATCAAAAAAATTCTAAATGTGTCCAAACAAATCTAAAATATGTTTGAAAAGAGTGAATAAATAGCCTTTAAAAAATATAAAATTTTGTTTTCAAAAACCATTTTTTATTCCAAATGATTCCTTTCATCATTTATAATATATAGAAAAAAATGTTTGTGTGAAAAGTATATGTTTTTCATAATTTATTTATCCTTATTCATACCCTAAAATTTAACAGATAGTTTATAATGGTCATGTAAAGAATAATATTTTAATAGAGTATCATGTTTCATTTATTCCCAACATATCATGGATCACAAGATATTGACAAAATTAAATGTATTCTAAAAGAAATATATTATAAAATATTGGAGGTATAAAATCGTCCTTCCAAAAAAAATATAATCCTCAAAATTTATAAGATATTTCTATCTAAATGGTTAAGGGTAGTTCTTCTTCATAATATCCTCTAGTTCCCATGTTGTTTCTACTATTTTTTTATTTCTCGAATGTACCTTTACAAGTCGAGTATTACAATTTATAATATTCATGTTTTTTGTACGGTATGTGTTTGTTTGTGTTTCAGTTTAAGTACCTTATTTTGGTTAAATAAGTTTTTACCCATGTTTATGAGGAGGATTGGTTGTGTTCATGGGGTTTGGGACATGAAAGAGGTGAGAAAAGTGTTTTTTGGGCATGTTGCATGGTTTGTGAAAACCTTGTAAATTATCCCAGGTAACTGTGCATCCTTAGATAGAGGTTTGTGCATGGATATTGCATGGTTAATCATACAATTTGAAATTCCTAGTAAATCATGTGAAGGGGTGATTTTGGGAAAATGGCACACACATGGTTTGTGCACGGTTTGGAAAATTAGGCAGGTTAATAGTGCAACCCAGTAAAGTTGATAAAATTACTAAATTTCCACTCCAAGATTTTAAATCCTCACTCATGATTTTCCTACTTTCTTCTCCTTTCAACCATATAGATTAACTAATACCTCCATGTTATTCTAAGTGTTGATTATCTCATTACTAGGCTATTTTTTATGTTGTTGGTTATGAATCAAAGATCAGGGTAAGTCTAATCTTCCTCTTGTTTCTATTTTAAAGATTAAGGTTTTTAGTTTCTACAATTTCTTCCCAAATCTCTAAAACCATATTTTCCCAGTGTAACCAATGTTATAACTTCAAGGGGGTTTTTATCTGGGTCTTATGCTACATTTAAGGCTACATTCATCATTATATTCGAGGTAGGTGTTCTATAAGTAATATTCCATAGTTTTATTATAGACCTATGCATTTGTGTCAAATCATTCCTTACTCTTGTTGTGTATTTTTTACGTAGAGTAAGATTTTCTAATTTTGGTTTCTAAATCATTATAGGAACTAATTATAGTCCCTGTAGGATGTTTCGAGGATGAATCGAATGTTTTATGGTTACCCATGGGGTGCCCCAACCTTATCGAAACTATGAATTGGTATTGTTCAGTGGGAAATCGAAATGTGATAACATAAAGCCCTTTTTGAAAATCTTAATATGTTTAGTTGAATTTTAAATTGAATGTTCATTATTATTATGAGGTTGGTAATGTCTAAAATGGTTTTTTTAGAATGACTTAGTAATGGTTTTATTGGGTAAAAGGATAGTTTATAAAAAGGATTATGAAAAATGTTGAGTTGACTAAAATAATTAGTATATATAAAATAAAGAACATGTTAAATTGGAAGTGGATTGTGAATTGAAGAATATGTTAATGGGTTTGCATATATGAATTTATGAATATGCTGAATGGGTAAAAACCTAGGAATTATGAGGTACACCTAATGGACTGAATGCAATAAAGTGGTTGTGATAAGTTATATAAGAATTGTACTCAAAATTCACAAGTGGGAAATACTTGTGAAATGATAACTTGGATTATTGGGTTATTATATGGTAATTTTTGAATGTTGGTTAAGGTGTGGAAATATATGAACATACATAATGGTTTAAGGCACGAGAATGAGATTTGGGTTATATGGGGTTATAAATGTAAAAAGAAAATGTATTAATGGGTTATGGATTAATATTAATTTATATGTTGATTGTTATGTATTATTATTTCCCTTGATATTTTTTATGACAGTTCTGTTATAGTATGATTGTTATATGTATTTTTTTGGTGATGGCATGGTTTGTGTGGTAAATGTATGGATAAGAATGTGTAAATGGCGTGGTGGTGGGATAAAGGACCAATGATCCTCCCATGGATAGGTTTGGACTGATTCTCTAACCTACCTAAGAATGCACTAGTTTTGGAGTCAGACCGATGCTGTATAACCCCAATAGTTTTATCCAATAAAAATATATGTAATGATACTCCATGGTAAGTGTGGTAATTACTGGACATCCTCATCCCTAGTAAGATAGAGAATCAACTTGTTTCTCTTATGAAAAATGAAAAATTCCCTAAACCTTGTGTGATTGATGTGAATTCCAAACTTAAGAAATGCATTATTGATGATGAACTAGTAATAAAAGTGACATAACGCATTGGCACTTGGTTAGTAATAGATATGTAGATATTGTTAACCAATGTCCCCTAATTTTTCATTCCATTACTTGTTATTTATTTATATTTTCATGCTCTATTTTTAAGACTGGATATTTTTAGACACCGTTGGTGGTGGCATACTAAGTTGTACTCACACCCATATCGTGCCTCCATTGGATACCTAAGAAGATTTTATGCTTGCAGGTCAGGATAAGGGAAATGGACTTATGCTATGGAGTATATTTGGACATGGGACATTCAAGGATGAGGTTATGGACTTAGAGTTATAACCATTTTTGAGATTAAAATTGTTTATATTATTTTGGTATTTTTCCATATAATTGTAGCATGAAATGACATATTTACTATTGGGTTTGGTTTTTACCCAGTTGGGAAATGGTTATTAATATTTTCTCACTGATTAGATAATGTTATTTCAGGTATTTTATATGTTTACTACTATGTATGAATCTGGACAAGAGGGTATAGTATGCCCACATTACTAATGTCGACCATCTCTACTAGTCAGAATCCTCTTGTGTTTGGGGAGGCACGATTGAGGTTATTTATGACCAGGGTTGGGGCACTAGTTTAGTGGCACTCGGGCTAGGGACATTACAAATTGGTATCAGAGGAGTTATTTTCAATTTATTACTATTTGGGGATGGCAGATAGGAGATTTAGATAGTATAGATCTTTAGTAAGGAGCTCTTATTTGGGAGTAGCTAACCCATATATGTGGGAAAACCCTAGTGAGTTAGGAAGGGAAGTGTTTTTCTTGATTTGTGTATTTACAGTTGAATAATATTTCACGATTGGGTGATGCACATGTCATGTGAATTGATTGATTTTTGATATTTTTCTCATACCCATAATGGGATTAGGTTGTGCATTCTTGTATCATTTTAGGCACCTAAGGATATATGTGTCATGCATCATGGTAGTCACATAAGAGATTGGGGTACATTCATAGGGAGTAGAATGTATTTTACTTATTTGTAAAATTTAATGAAAATGGTGCCTAATAATGGAAATTAATGTGGGTAATTGAAAATAATTAAATGGATAGTTAATGAATATTTTTTATAAAGAAATGATATGATCAAGTGAATGTTTTGGGTTGTGTTAAATTGTAAAGAATTAATTTTATTTAAAATATAAATATTTGTGTTGTGATAATGAAATAGTTAATGAATTTTTCCAAATGAAAAGTGTAAATGATTTAAAATGATGGTTATACAATGTTTTGATATGTGAACTGTATTTAAGATAAAATATTCATGTGTAATAGATGAAATGGTTTAATGATATTTTGATGAATGGTTTGTGATTAAGTAATTTGGTTTTCCCCATGTTGAACATGACTCATTGTAAGAAGGGTTGAGGGTAGTGGTAGAGATGTGAACACATCACTCATAATAGTATATGTGGTGTGGGTTATGTGTGGGATATAGTGATTTCTCATGTTGCGGTCTATACCGATTGGAATTCCTAATATATTTCTGTATATTAAAATGTTTTGGGGATACGAATATGAGTATATAGGGACTTTGAGAAGTTGGGTATGTAGAATGTTCTAAAATATAAATCTTTGGAAGTTCCTCATCTTTAGTTGAGAAGTGGCCTTGATTTTTAAGGTGATGTTTGGTAATGTGAATGTAGTAAACCATGTGGGTTGTACTTGCGTTGGTTAAACTTGTGTGGGTTGTATGATGGGCATAAGAATGAGTGTCTGGGTTTTAGTTTCATTAGAGATGGGTGTTATTGTGGGTGTGCTTTCCCATGTGGGTTCAGGTCTTTCGAGTTTTATCTCAGACCATAGAGAGGGGATTTTATCTTGTATTGTCGATTTATGTGTATGATTACCATTGGTGTGGAACATAGATAAAACGGTCGCTTGGTGCGCTAGGAACAATGTGTATCGAAACATGGGTGATATTTCCATTCACAAACATGGATTCATTTATGAGTCAATGTGCGTGTGAATCAATGTCTTTTGTCTTTCATGACTCTATCTTATGGAATCAGTATCACTCGTACTTCAAGGTGACCATTGAGAGAGGACAGATGGGGTTCCTAGAGATCTTGGGTGTGTGTCAGTTAGGTGTATGTTAGATAATGAAAGTGTGATGTGTAATATGTCATCTAGTACGGGTTTACATAGAGGGCTAAGTGGGAAGGTCAATTCTTTTATGATGTAACTGGAGTTACGGTGATGAGTTGGTAGTTTTTGAGAAATCATGGGTGAACTCATGGGAGGCTAGTCCAGTGATACATGTTCTTTATAATAGGAGGCATAGGGAATGATTAAAAGGATATAACGATGCATATGATTACTGTTATGCTTCGATAAATGGAATCACATGGATTGGATTATTTGTATTAATGGTTTGGTTTTTGGGTAATATGTTGAGAATTCCTTAGGGCCCCTGGGGATGAATAACCAAGAGGAATGGTTAGGTGAGAAAGTGGGTGTTGGGAAATGCCCAGGTGGTGGTTGGTTTCTGGAAACTAAAGCCAGAATGAGAGTGGTCGAAGGAATGTGTGAAACCTTTAGGGCTCTTTGGGGGTCCAGATGTGGGCACAAACTAGTAGGGAGAAATTTTAAATAGGATAAGAATCTATCAATCTTTATGAAACCAAATCATGAAGCATGGTCATATGAGAACCTGTTGATTTTTTTGGTGTGGGAAACCATAGTGTTAATTCATTAATTGTATGGGACCCACCATAAGAACTCTAGTGGTGTGGTGAAAGTGGTACCAAGGAAAACATTAGTTCATGACTGCTCGAAACATAGTCTTAGAGTGGTGTTGAGTGTCAGTCGAAAATCAAAACTGAGAAGTGGTGGTTAAATTATGATGAGATGTGTGCAGTAGGGAAGCCTAAAATCCTCAGCGGATCATGGTGGTCCATCATGGGAGGTGATATCAGAAATAAATAAGTTGGTTGTGGTGTTCTTTAAAAAATTATTAGTGTACCTCATCTATTGATGATTATGCCCATCATCTTGACATCGTCCCAGGTACGTTGAGAAGCTCTAGCATTACGCCTAACAACATGAATGTGTTTTTTGTAGGATGAGGGACATCATAAACTTTACAGTCATGGGGGGGGGGGGGTATACGTGAAGTTATATGTTTGGATTCACAGCATCGATGGTTTTGGGAGAGTTCATTGGGATGGGATAGTTATTGAGAAACATAGTGGTTACCACCCATGGAAGCTGGGAGAAAGCACTATTATATGCTAAATCTCTTTTTCTGAAGAAGGATAGATATCCATTTCTAAATTTTTTCATTAAGAGTGTGATTGGGTGTGATCCATGGTGATTTTAATCCCATGTAAAGAGAAATGGAAATGACACTTCTATGGTGGGGACTGATGAGTCAGTCCTAAATGCAGGGAGGAGAACGTTGAGTAGATGCAGGAACAGTGGGATACAAATAAAGATCTTGTGAGGTGTATGTTGGGTCTCATGGAAAGGAAAATTGGGCCTTGACTATGGTGGTTTATTGAACCAATCATTGGATTTTGGGTAAGGGTGGTTCTAAATAAAATTTTCAATTCTTACGTTTAGTAATCAAAGAGTGCGGTGAGAAGTAACATTGATTGATGGAAAGAGAGGTTTGGTTCTATAAATACAATGTAAATCAAAATTAGATGAAGGTAATTTTCATTTTGGGGTTTTTGAACTCCTAAAAATTTTAAGGAATCTTGTCCCATGTGATGTAGTGCCATCCAATAGTGAAGGAAAGCGTTCTAGGATGACTCAATTGGGGAAAATCGACTAAACTCTAAGCAATGGAAAAATGTGGGTAGTGGTAAATCACCTTTTGTGGATTCATTGGGTGGAGATGTTTCAAATTTTGGAATGGGTATGATAGATAACTTATCATTATTTTGATATTGTTCGTGTGGAAGGGGTGCTAGTGAATGTGAATTTTTCTTACGAAGGTCCAAACGGTGGTTTGGAGGGGAATGGCAGCATGATGATGGGGTTCTACCAGATTTTAGGGAATGAACTCAGTGGGAACATTAGGTATGATGTGAAAGTAATTTTGTGATTCTAGTGGTCTTTCATCGAGAGTGGAGGTTCCAAGTAACATAAGAGGTTAGAGAAAACCATAGTGGATAAATGTTTATTTGATGACAAGATCAAAGATTTAGGTAGGAGGGGCTCGAGTGGACACTGTTTGGGTGAGTCATACCTAGTAGCGAGCTTTGTCACAAGTTGAATTGGTTGAGTACCAGAGTGTTTGGGTTGCGCTTGGATATACATTTATTAGATAGGATCATCAAGAAATGAGTGGTGGATTGTTGAAGGTCGGGAAATGTGGCTGGGAGGATCGTGTGTTTCCGTCCAGGTGATACTGTGTTTGGTCACTTTTCGAGTTTGGAAAATGGGGGAAAATTACAGCAACTGATTCGGGTCATGAGTTGTGTAGAGGATCAAACTTATGGGGTGTCGATTGGTTCTTACATGATGATATATTCTTTGGTGCAAAGTTCCCATGTGTTGTGACTTTGGTACTTTTACCTATGCATTCACAATGAAGTCCTAGTGGTCAAGTGTTGTTGAAGTTGATTCCTCCTTGAAGAGTATCTCGTTCTTATTGGGGGTTGTGGTGAGAAATTATTCTGGGTCTAGACCGTGCTTGGGATTAGTATTTGTTTTAGATTTGTAATGATAAATGAGAAACTTAGGGAAATGATAATGGATAGGTCGACCCCGTGGAATGAACTCTTGTTACAGAAGTTCAATGAATCTTGGGAAGAGCAGCTTAAGGACACACTATTATAAGGTGTGGAGGTTGTAAGATCCTAGTTTTTTGTAAGGTGTGTGTTCGTTTATGATTCAGGTTAAGTCTTGGTTTGGTTAAATAAGTTTTTCCCCATGGTCATGAGAAGTCTCAGGGGTGTTCTGGGTGTTTGAGTCATGAAAGAGGTGGAAAAAAGAGTTTTCTGGGCATGTTCCATGATTTGTGCACACTTAGTGAAAACCATCTATAGAATCACAGGTAACTGTGGAGCCTTGGATAGAGGCTTTCACATAGCTATCACATGATTAAGAAAAACATGTAGAATTCCATAGAAACTGTATGAAGGGGTCATTTTGGGATAGTGTCTCATGCACTCTTAGCATACAATATGGAAAAACTTGCGGGTAAACCGTTCAGCTCAGTAAAGAAGAGAAATTTAAAATAGTTCCACTCCAATATTTTAAAGCCTCACCTAGGATTTTCCTCCTTTCTTCCCCTCCCAAACCTAGTGATGAACGAAGACATCCAAGAGATTCCATGGATCAATCTCTCTCATTTATAATCCATTTTGAATGTTGTTTGTTGTGAATTGAAGATCTGAGTAAGTCGAATATTCTCCCTATTTGTCTTTTCTGGATCAGGGTTTGTAGTTTCTATCGTATCTTTCCAAAGATCAAAAACCCTATTTTTTTGGTGGGACCTATGATGGAACTTCAAGGGGTGTTTGGATTGGGATATAAGGATACATTTAAAATTGTGTCTATTACTGGAAGCGAGGTTGGTTCTATACAAGTTATATCACATAGTTTTGTTATAGATTTGTGCATGTGTGTCAAGGTCATTCCTTCCTCTTATTGTGTATTTGTTACCTTGAGTATGATTTGGTAATTTGGGAGTCTAAATGATTATAGAAACCCCTTGAGGTCCCTATGGGATGTTTCGAGGATGAATCAAATGGTTTAAGGTTACCCATGGGGCGAACTGATCTTATCAGACCTAAGAATTGGTAATGTTAAGTGTGATATCAAAATGTGATAATTTAGAGCCCTTGTTTAACATGATAATATGTTTAGTTGAATTAGAAATGAAATTTTGATAGTTATTCAAAGGTTGGTAATGGCTAAAAGGGTTTGTTCTTACTAACTTGGTAATGGGTTAATTGGGTTAAAATGGATTTTTTAAAAAGTGTTATGAATTATGTTGAGTTTCCCAAAATAATTAGTGTATATGAAATGGTGAATGTGTTAAAATGTCAATGAATTGCGAATTGATGAAAATGTGAATGGGTTTACATAAGGTAATTGAAGAATATACGGAATGGGAAAATACATGGGAATTATGAGGTACAACTAATGGGTCGAATGTGATAAAGTGGTTGTTCAAAGTGATATATTAATTATACTCGAAATGAATAAGTGTTAAATACTTGTGAAATGATAAATGGTCTAATTGGTCTAATACATGGTAATTGTTGAATGCTTCTTATGGTTTTTAAATATATTAACATACTTAATGGGTTAAGTCATGGTAATAAAAATTAGGTAAAATAGGTTTTAAAATGTAAAATGAAAATTTATTAATGGGTTATGGCATAATATTAATTCCTATGTTTATTATTTTGGATTGTTATTGTCAATGATATTAGTTATGTTTGTTTTGTTATGGTATGATTATTATTTATATTGGTTGTGTTTGGCGGTGATACAGTTTGTGTGGTAAATGGATGGATAAGCATGTGCACATGACTTAGTGGTGGAATAAAGGGATGATTCTCCTTCCATGGGTAGGGTTGGAATAAGGATCTAACCTATATAAAAATGCATAGGTTGGGGAGTCGGATTGATTCCCTATGACCTCATTGGTTTTATTCAATGTCAATACTTGGACTGAGGTTCCAAGGTATTGTGGTAATTACATGATATCCTCTTCCCTAGTGAGATAGTGAATTAACTTATTTCTCTAATGAAAAATGAAAATTTCCATTAACATTGTGAGAATAATGTGAATTCTTAACTTATACACTCTGTGAATGATGATGAACTTGTAATAAAAGAGACATAATGAATTTTCAATTGGATAGTAATAGTTATGTAGAGATTTTTAACTAGTGGACCATGAATTTTCTTTTCTTTTCTTGTTATTTTTTTATACTTTTATGTACTATCTGTTAGATAGGATATATATAGACACCATTGGTGGTGGCCTACTAATTTTTACTCACACCCTGGTCGGGCCCCTGCTGTGTACCTGAGCAGATTTTAAGCATTTATGTCAATATAAGGGAAATGAACCTATTCTAGGGAGTTGAATTACACATGGGACATTCATGGATGAGGTTTTAGATTTAGAGTTAATACCATTTTGGGATTTTCGTCTTTTGTCTTGTTTTTCATTTTTTTCACCTAGAATTGTAGCTTGACATGGAATATTTTCTTTTGGTTGTGGTTTGTACCCAGTTGAGCAATGGTAATTTATGATTGTTCACTGATTAGTTCATGTTATCTCCACTATTTTATATGATTACTATTGTGGATTACTCTGGAAAAGAGGGTACAGTCTCCCCACATGACTAATACAGACATTTTCAACTAGTCGGTAGCCTCTACCGTATAAGGAGGTGTGCTTGAGGTCATGTGATGACCCAGAATGGGGAAACAGTTTAGTGGCACATAGGTTAGGGACAGTACACAATTAATCAACTCCTTCCACTATTATCATGATTCTAGATGAGTTTTATAAAATAAAATTACCAGCTTCCAAATTTATTTCATTAAAGGTGAGAACCTGTATTAGGTCTAGAATTATTTGACAATGATAAATGGAACACATCATGTACGTTTGAGAGATTTGGTAGAAATTACAAATTATAAGAAAAAAATAAAATTATATAAAGGATTTAAAATTCTCAGATGTACCTAGGGATCAGTTTCGATTTCTTACCAAACCTTATAACATTCTCTCGTAGTGATCATTTCAAGAAAACATGATCTCACTTTTGAAATTCCAAATATTTACTCTAATTATCAACACAAAACTTTTTCCTAAATAGATATTCTTAAATTTGATATTTGATTTACTTTACCTTTGTTGTATTCTCTTCCAAAAGTTTTATCCTTCTGAGTTTCCTTTAACTGTCTTCATCCAAAAAAGATGGAGTAAAAAATATATTTCCATATAATGATTCATATGGTTCCCTTTGAATAAATTAATGGAAACTATTTTTATGTTAAAACTATAAAAGAGTCATATAGTGTCTCTATATACCTTGAAATTTATGTGAGAATTCCTTTAGCATGTCTTCTATTGTTTTAATATAATATTAATATTTTTTATCCATTGGAGGATGGTGATTTCTTCTCCAATAAATCATAGGATAAAGTGACATCAAATTAATATTCTAAAGTTTTGAAGTAAACTAGGAATCATGATCAGACATAATTGGAAGATGTGTGCCAGGAATCCTTACAACTTCATTAATATAGATTCTTTAAAGTAGATCAAGAGGTAATTCCTCTATTACATAAGAGATATTTTAATATTTGGTTAAGTGATCAATGATAGCACATATTGGAACATTATTTTTAAGGGTATTTGTTAGTCCTATAAAAAATTCCATAGTAATTTCATCCCATTTATATATAGCAATAGGAATAGGTTTCATGACCCTTCTAAGATTATATCTCAAAGATTTAATTTTTGGAAAAACTAGAAATCTTGACACATAATCATTAATTTCACGATTCATGTCATCCCATAAAAAATGATACCTCTAATATCAATACATCTTTATGAATCCTGGGTGTACAGTGAAATATTATATATGAGTTTCATCCAATAAAAACATGTTCATCTTAGGTTTATATGAAACATGTAGTCTCTTTCCAAATATCAAAATACCATATTCGAAAATTAATCCTACAAATTTCTCATCATTAAGATATTTAATTTTCTTTTAAAATTTATCCTCATAAAATTTAGAACGTTTTTTCTTTTCTAATAATGATGGTTTTCAAATAATTTGAAAAATGATGGATATCAGTCCTTTATTAATAATACCCATATCTATCCTGATTATATATAAGTGCATAATAACCCTCTCAATCCTCATTTATGTAATAATTCCCTGAACTTTCATTATCAATAATTTTCCAACATTATTTACTTCATCTGTGTGGTATTGTATTGAGTAATAGTTATCCTTGAGTATCTTGAGTAATATCCCTTTTGTAATATTGAAGTATTTTTTGGAAAATATAAATTTTTTTATTTTATAATATGTGTTTATGTCACATATTTCAGTATAGATATAATGTTCCATACTTATAAATAAAATATTACAACTTCAAAATCACGATCATTGGTTGGATTGTTCTACTCATGTGTATTCAATTACCAAAATTGATATGAAATAAATTTATCATTTTTCATTAGGACACAACCATGTCCCTTCTTCGATTCATCACTATATATCAAAAACCCACTTTTTATAGATAGTGGAGTCAAAATTAGAGTGTTGACCAATATTCTATTTAGTTCATCAAATAATTCTTCACATTCAAGTTTCCAAACAAACTTTGTAACGCCCCGACCCTAGTTACCCAGAGTCGGTGCATTATTACAAAACATTGGCATGATCACAAGAAAGATCAAATCTCAAAAGACCGATTGGTTTAGTAGCCTTGGAAACACTAGATATATTCATAAGTCTTACATTACATCATAAAATGAAAAACTACTACAACAACATATTGTCTCCATAAAACACACTCATATCCCCAAATAATATCCCTGCAGGTCATTCATAAATTACTTCATCACTTCCTGGGAAAAATAAAACATAGAAAAGGGGTGAGCTCAAATGCCCAGTAAGGATAACAATATAGCGGAAACTTTCATAAATAAGAATAAACATTTAAGGTAATGTATAACTAAAACAAAAGCCTTTCAAACTTGAACTTTCAACATAGTATGGTATAAATAAAATGAAATAATGCCATTTACTTATTCACATGGGTATTCTACTAATCGAATAATCACATGCAAAATCAATAACCACTTTCATAATGATGGAATGCATAATGCCAGACTATCATAACCACATAGCCAAGGCCTCGTGCCAAGACTAAAAATAAGATTTTTTCATGGCCTTGTGCCAAGACACTAGTTTGTCTCATGAGACCTACCGATGCATCGAGGAGCTATAGCGGGCTCCACCCGTCACATATTAAGTCCAATGCATTCCCATATGAAAAGGTTTAAACATAATATAAACATTAGTATTAAAACTAGCATACGAAATGTTAATACTTTCACCAAAAACCATGAATGGTATAAAAATAGAACATCCACAGTCAAACAAATCACAAAACCTTCAATATAATATAGAAGTTTTGTATCATAATAAATCAACTTTAAATAAGCGTAAAATCCATCAAAGGATGTTGACATAGATGAAATCAAAATTCTTTTTAAAGAAATATCTCTTTTTATTTTGAAATCATTTACGATCCATATAAAATAAAACATTTTCTTTGAAAATATTCTTATAAGATTGTAAGGGAAACTTTGAAGATTTTATAATGGCGGAAAATAGCCGCTCCCGCCGTATAAGTTAAAAAAACATTCATACCTTAATTCCGTCGAAAAGGATAAAAAGGAACTTGTTTTGAAAACGACGGAAAGATTCCTCTTATAAAAAGTCAAACAAGGGTATAAATGACTTTAACCCAAATTCTTGTAAATAATAAAAATGTGTTGAAATACATTACTAAGAAACATGGATGTGGATGATAAAGAGATCCCAGT
The DNA here is from genome assembly GCA_963277665.1 of Viscum album. Lineage (NCBI taxonomy): Eukaryota > Viridiplantae > Streptophyta > Magnoliopsida > Santalales > Viscaceae > Viscum > Viscum album. The sequence goes on along the minus strand of OY728159.1, from coordinate 827,833,276 downwards.
AGATTATTATGTATAAACAACCCCGGATAATGAAGAGATTGTGAAATAACCCTTACCTTGTACTTTTCCTTGGTTGGGGTAGGTTAACCTCCTGTATAATGGTGAAATAATTGTTATTAAATTATACAAGAATCATATACATTCATATGATATCATATATGATCTTTTAACATTGCTTTGTTAACAATATCTTAGATTTATCGTTGTTTCGGGTGTTAACTTACTCGTTTTCTTTTATATGTTTTGTTATGTAAGTCATGTTTTTCATGGATAGGTTGTATCTTATTCATATCCAGAATGATATCATGTCCTTAAACATAATTTTTAAATCATCAAATGATAATTATACTTGAATGGATACGACGGAGAATGAATCTCATCGCGTTCGTGGAGACGGTAGTCCGTACGTACGCACGAGCGACAATATCATTATTAAAATAATATATAATTGGATAGTATATCATATATACAGAATCATTATCATGTTATATTTATTATTTACATGAATTAAATATCATTATTATACCCACCTAAATAATAATATATTGAATAACAATTACACCACGACGTGGAGACGGTAAGCCGTACGTACGCACGTATGGTGACATGTCATTAAAATGATGGGTAGAATACTGAATATGGTTGTTCCATATTTATAATAACATCACAGTATATAGAAGATACTGGAGTTATAATTTTAGAATTGAAATAATAAACAAAGAGGGAGTGGAAGAAGAAAGAAACATGAAAGAGGGTGATGAAAATGTTACCTCTTCTTCGGGTTCTTCCTTTTCATTTGATCAAAAGGACTCCTTTGGATAGCTTTCTGACTAAAGTAAAGCTTCTAGGATGAAGGGAGAGAAGTTGGGAGAGTATTTGGGCAGAGGTTGGCCGAACCAAAAGGCGTGAAAGTGTGAATAAGGTGGTAGAGGTGGGGGCTTTTTATAAGAGGAGAGGAGGGGCTCTTTTGGAAAGATTGAAATGTTACATTATTATACAATGATTTTCGGATTCTAAAGGTCCCACACTTATATAATTCGTGGATAAGGTGGTAAGGGTTCGAAATATCTTCATCCAATAGGATTTTGACAAGTTTAAGCCTTGGATTTTGCATTATCTTCTCATTTTATTTAAATCGTTAAATAATGAGGTCATCGCCGCATCATAATGATGTCATAAATAATTTAATTTATTTAATGTCTAAAAATTATAAAAAAATACTATGATGTATTAAATCTTTTTATCTTTCTAATTAATATTTATAATCAAAATTTGGACTTGTGTAACCCCACTTAAAAACAGTTTTAGTAAAACAACTCATGTTTGTGTCAATTTAATTTTAACATTAAATAAATATATAATAATGTCATTTTCCAACTAAAGTGGCTCCATGGGGTCCCCAAGTTGACCCATGGGTTTTCTGGGTCGGCCATTACTCATCCAATTGGAGTAGGACAAGTGTCATGCTCATCTCATATTATTAAAACATTATTTGTAACTTAAACTACACTAATTACCTCTAATCGCGATTTAGAACTTAAAAGTTACTATTCACCAAAAATATATTTTAATCTCATTGAACCACATTTTACTTCTTAATGAAAACCATGTATGTCGGATTTTTGAAAATCAAATCATAGAAGTGGTAATATTTCATTTAAATGAAAAATCAGTTATTTAACTACCACTTAGTGGTTTCACTATTCATCAAAAATTGAAGTTTTTCAGAACAAAGCCAAAATTTCACCCTAGGCTATAATTGATATTCTGAATTCAAAAATGATGTCTATTTTAAAAAATTACAAAAATATAAGTTTCATTAATTAATTTTATAATTAATTCCCACTGTTATAAAAAATTGCGTGTTTCTAAGAAACAATTTATATCAAAAGATTGGCAATTGTTTATGTCCGATTTCAATGTTAAATTAATTCTAATGACCACCATTGGATAAAATGGTAAAAATATATTCTAATTATACTTTAAAACCACTAAATAGTATAATTTTTCACTATAAATTGTTTTGATTTAAAAAGTTGTTTTTAAGTATTTTTCACTATTCATAAAAATTAGAAGTTCTCAGAAAAATACCAAAAATTCAACATAGGCTAATTTCGATATTCTGAATCCAAAAATGAAGTCCATTTTGACAAATAAAATGTATAAAATTTCAAAATGTAGGTATTACTATTCACAACGGCTAGTTTAATTAGTTGTGGTGTGTGTTAGAGCTCGAGGTTGCGTACAACGCACGCTATTGCATTATTCGAAGGGAAACGTACCGTGGAAGCTTGGGGTGTTACATTCTCCCCTCCTTCAAATAACTGCGTCCTCGCAATTTCTAGGGTATTGCTGCATAAAAAGACTCGGGTGGTTCTTCATCATAAGTTCCTCAGGTTCCCACGTTGCCTCTTCCATTTTATGATTTCTCCACAAAACCTTTACCAGACGAGTCGTCCGGTTTCTCAGCACCTGCTCCCTCACATCAAGAATCCTGACGGGCTCTTCACAATAGGAAAGATCGGGTTCCAGTTATAATTCCTCATAGGTGAGTACATGCGTTGGGTTAGGCATGTATTTCCTCAATAGAGATATGTGGAACACATCGTGAACTTTGGAGAGACTTGGCGGCATTGCCAATCAGTAAGCTACAGCCCCAATTCGTTCTAGAATTTGGAAAGGTCCGATGTACCTGGGACTCAATTTACCTTTCTTACCAAAACGTATGACTCCCTTCCATGGAGATACCTTCAGGAAAACATGATCACCGACTTGAAATTCCAAATCCTTCCTTCGATTATCGGCATAGCTCTTCTGCCTACTTTGAGCTGCTTTGATGTGATTTTGGATTACTTTCACCTTTTACACTGTTTCCTCCACCAGTTCTGGGCCTACAAGTTTTCTTTCACCAACGTCATCCCAACAGGTTGGTGTACGACATCTCTTTCCGTATAACGCTTCATATGGTGCCATCTGAATACTCGAATGGAAGCTATTGTTATAGGAAAATTCTACCAATGGTAAATATTGATCCCACATACCCTAAAAGTCAAGTGAGCAAGATCTCAACATGTCTTCTAAGGTCTGAATAGTCCGTTTTGATTGTCCATCTGTCTGAGGGTGGTAAGCAGTGCTCAAATGAAGTTCAGTATCCAAGGATTTCTGAAGACTTTTCCAAAATCTTGAAGTAAAATGGGGATCACGATCAGAAACGATCGATAGGGGTACTCCATGAAGTCTCACAACTTCATTAATATATAGTCTTGCTAGACGTTCTAGGGGTAGGTCTTCTCTTATAGCAAGAAAATGTGCTGACTTGGTAAGACGATCAACAATAACCCATATTGCATCGTTCCTTCTAGGAGTCTTTGGTAGCCCCATGACAAAGTCCATCATAATATTGTCCCATTTCCACTCCGGTATGGGAAGAGGTTGCATGACTCCTCCAGGCTGTTGCCTTCCAGCTTTCACTTGTTGACAAACCATACATCTTGACACAAAATCAGCAATCTCCCTCTTCATGTTGTCCCACCAAAAATGTTCCTTCAAATCTCTATACATTTTGGTGCTCCCAGGGTGTATAGAGAAATTGGAACTATGAGCATCATCCGGCAATTCCCTTTTTAGATCAGGTATATCGGGAACACAAAGTCTCTTCCCGAATTTCAAAATTCCATCCTTATACACAAAGTCCCTCAATCTTCCATCATTCACATCTTTAATCTTCTTCTGGAATTCTTCATCATTGGTCTGAGAACTCTTAATCCTTTCTAGTAATGATGGTTTGGCAACCATTTGAAAAAGCATTGATGTTTCACCTTCCCTAGTTATTCCCATGTCCATCTTCACTATATCCATGAAAATTGGATCCCTTTCAATTCTCATCACATTCAAAACTCCATGGTCTTTTCTACTCAAAGCATATGCCACCTTGTTTGCCTTCCCCGGGTGGTAATGTATCGTGCAATCATAATCCTTGAGTAGTTCAAGCCATCGCCTTTGCCTCATGTTGAGTTCTTTTTGTGAGAAAATATACTTCAAACTCTTGTGATCAGTATAAATCTCACATTTTTCACTATAGAGGTAATGTCTCCATATATTTAAAGCGAAGATCACTGATGCTAACTCAAGATCATGAGTAGGATAGTTTTGCTCATGAATTTTTAGCTGTCGTGATGCATAGGCAATAACCTTATCATTCTGCATAAGGACACAACCAAGTCCTTTCTTCGATGCATCACTATAAATAAAAAACCCATCATTCCCCGATGGTAGAGTCAATACAGGGGCATTGAATAATCTTCTCTTCAGTTCTTCAAAACATTCCTCACACTCTTTTGTCCAGACAAATTTAATCCCTTTACGTGTGAGCTTTTTCAATGGGTTAGCCAATCTGGAAAAATTCTAGACGAAACGTCGATAATAACCTGCTAAACCAATAAAACTACGTACCTCAGTTATACTCGTAGGTGCTGGCCATTCTTGGATTGCCTTGGTCTTAGAAGGATCAATAGAGATTCCATCTTTAGAGACAATATGGCCAAGAAAATAAATCTCATGAATCCAGAATTCACACTTGCTAAACTTCCCATATAATTCACGCCTCCTTAGAGTCTTCAAGATAATGCGCAAGTGATTTTCATGATCTTCATAGGTTTTGGAGTATACCAAGATATCATCAATAAATACCACCACAAATTCATCGAGATACTCCTTGAAAACTATATTCATCAGATCCATGAATATAGAGGGTGCATTAGTCAAACCAAACAACATTACAATAAACTCGTAATGCTCGTACCTGGTTTGAAATGCTGTCTTCGGAATGTCTTCCTTCTTCACACATAACTGATGGTATCCAGATCGAAGGTCAATCTTTGAAAAGTGTTGCGCTCCATGCAGTTGGGCAAATAAATCATCAATTCAAGGTAGGGGATACTTGTTCTTTATCGTTATAACATTGATTTCCCTGTAGTCGATACATAACCTCATAGATCCATCTTTCTTTTTAACAAAAAGAACAGGGGCTCCCCATGGAGAAACACTAGGGAGAATAAATCCTTTATTACTCAACTCCTCTAGTTGTTTCTTTAGTTCAACTAATTCTATAGTGGCCATCCTATAAGGGGTCTTCGATATAAGCCTTGATCCAGGAATTAAATCAATGGAAAACTCAAATTCTCATTCTGGAGGATGTCCAGGTAAATCTTCCGGAAATACATCTACAAATTCTTTCACAACAGGTACATCCTCTATTTGAACATTCCTTTCCTCACCGACAGTTATTCCATTCTCTTCCTCCCCAATAATTGAGTTTAGTTGAGCTATTGAGGGTGGATCTAAATAAGAATTAGGTGGTGACGATTCTTCTCTAAAGATAAGGTGTTCCTTATCATTATCATCAAGAATCATAACCTCTTTCTTCTTACAATAAATCTTCACATCATAGTCTGAAAGCCAGTCCATACCGAGGATTATATCAAATTCAATCATAGGTATGATGATGAGATCAGTAGATAAAGAACATTTATGTGCTCTAATGGGGACTGATTCACAAAACTTTGTTGCAATGATACTTCCCTTAGGAGTTTTAACTGACAACTCCCTTATTAAATCAAATTGGAAATATCTAATTTTCTTAGCAAACTGGGAAGATATGAAACAATGCGATGATCCAGAATCAAATAATGCATTTGATAAACTTGAGGAAACCATTAAATTACCTGCCACCACGTCTTTCGGAGCTTCTACCTCAGCAGTAGTGATAGCATAAGCCTGGCCTTGATCCCTTGGCCTTTTCTGAGGTAAGTTCTCCTGAAGCTTAGGACATTCATTTGCATAATTCCCCATCTCCCTAAAATTGTAGCACCGAACATTGGTAGCTTCCTTTTTCCCCTTACAATCATGAGCTTTGTGGCCTTTTTCACCACACTTGTAACAGACTCCCATTCCCTTCAAGCAAGTACCAGGATGTTTCTTCCCGAATTTACCACAAGATGGATATTCAACCTTTCCCTTCTTCCCTTTATTTCCATTCCCAGATTGATCAGCAGGTCTCTTCTTATATTTCTTTGCTTTAAAGTCATAAGACTTAGAGAATTCTTTTTCTGTCTTGATAGCACATGAGAAAATGTCTTCGTACGATAAAAAGTATTGTGAGACTAATGCTCGACGAAGAAATGGTTTTAACCCATCAATGAAACGATCAATCTTACTTCCTGGGTTACGTATATAATATCCAGCATACCTTGCTAACCTTGTAAAGTTAGCCTCATACTTTGTGACATTCTCATCCTCCTTTTGTCTCAGGCTCAGAAATTGCCTTTCCATATCTGCTCGATGGTCGCGAGGAAAGTATTTTTCTAAAAACAGATCTTTGAACTCCCTCCATTCCATATTTGATACTTCATCATCTTCCTTCATGTTTTGAATCAATGACCACCATTGATCAGCATCTCCAGTGAGGCGGTAAACTGCCATGATAACGTTTTCCCTTTCACTTCTCCCCAAAGCCTGAAATATTTTCTCTAGGGAATTTATCCATTGCTCGGCTACTAAGGGATTTGTACTCCCATTGAACGTTGATGGTTGTTGCCTCATGAATCGATCTAACATTGATCCTCCACGCTATGGATCAGGGTGCTCCATACGAGTAAGGTTGTTATTCATAACCTGAGTAAGTTATCCTAGTATGGTGATTAGCTGATCGGCACCAGTTGCATCACCAGCCCCACTATAATTATCTTGAGCAGGAGGGCAATCCCTACATAGAGTATGTGCATTGATATGGTTTCCATTTCTTCCACTAGGCGCCATTTCTAAACAATGGCATAAACTAGATCAGTTTATGAATCAAAATACATAATCCCATACTTATAAAACACTTAACATAAATTGAACTATTTATGGATATAATCCATAATCATAAAAATGTTTTCTTTGAGAAATTATATACTCATAAACCCTTCATAATGATTTGTAAAGAAAAGGAGAGCTATCCTAAGCATATCCCCCGGGAGTGTCGTAACCAAGAGTGCAGCAAGGCCCGTTGTCGTGCACCAGTTCCCGTTCGAGTCTAGCTCAAAGCGGTGTTTTCGGGTTTTATCCCTAGGAACATCTGTGCCAGAGCCACCTCTACCTGCTTGTATCCAGACAGGGATGTATTGCTCGGAAAACTCACAAAATCTCTACAATACCAAAATTCTAGGAAGTTCTTCTATACTAATCCTCAAAGTTCATCTTAGGTGTACGTGCTCTAATCAGATTTTATCTAAATCTAGCTTCCAAGGTTTGTACTAAACTTCCTCTGATACCAACTGTAACGCCCCGACCCTAGTTACCCAGAGTCGGTGCATTATTACATAACATTGGCATGATCACAAGAAAGATCAAACCTCGAAAGACTGATTGGTTTAGTAGCCTTGGAAACACTAGATATATTCATAAGTCTTACATTACATAATAAAATGAAAAACTACAACAACAACATATTGTATCCATAAACCACACTCATATCCCCAAATAATATCCCTGCAGGTCATTCATAAATTACTTCTTCACTTCCTGGGAAAAATAAAACATAGAAAAGGGGTGAGCTCAAATGCCCAGTAAGGATAACAATATAGAGGAAACTTTCATAAATAAGAATAAACATTTAAGGCAATGTATAACTAAAACAAAAGCCTTTCAAACTTGAACTTTAAATATAGTATGGCATAAATAAAATGAAATAATTCAATTTACTTATTCACATGGGTATTCTACTAATCGAATAATCACATGTAAAATCAATAACCACTTTCATAATGATGGAATGCATAATGCCAGACTATCATAACCACATAGCCAAGGCCTCGTGCCAAGACTACAAATAAGATTTTGTCAAGGCCTTGTGCCAAGACACTAGTTTGTCTCATGAGACCTACCGATGCATCGAGGAGCTATAGCGGGCTCCACCCGTCACATATTAAGTCCAATGCATTCCCATATGAAAAGGTTTAAACATAATATAAACATTCGTATTAATACTAGCATACGAAATGTTAATACTTTCACCATAAACCATGAATGGTATAAAAATAGAACATCCACAGTCAAACAAATCACAAAACCTTCAATATAATATAGAAATTTTGTATCATAACAAATCAACTTTAAATAAGCGTAAAATCCATCAAAGGATGTTGACATAGATGAAATCAAAATTCTTTTTAAAGAAATATCTCTTTTTATTTTGAAATAATTTAAGATCCATATAAAATAAAACATTTTCTTTGCAAATATTCTTATAATCTTGTAAGGGAAACTTTTAAGATTTTATAATGGCGGAAAATAGCCGCTCCCGCCGTATAAGTTAAAAAAAACATTCTTACCTTAATTCCGTCGAAAAGGTTAAAAAGGGCCTTGTTTTGAAAACAACGGAAAGATTCCTCTTATAAAAAGTCAATCAAGGGTATAAATGGCTTTAACCAATATTCTTGTAAATAATAAAAATGTGTTGAAATACATTACTAATAAACATGGATGTGGATGATAAAGAGATCCCAGTAGATTATTATGTATAAACAACCCCGGATAATGAAGAGATTGTGAAATAACCCTTACCTTGTACTTTTCCTTGGTTGGGGTAGGTTAACCTCTTGTATAATGGTGAAATAATTGTTATTAAATTATACAAGAATCATATACATTCATATGATATCATATATGATCTTTTAACATTGCTTTGTTAACAATATCTTAGATTTATCGTTGTTTCGGGTGTTAACTTACTCGTTTTCTTTTATATATTTTGTTACGTAAGTCGTGTTTTTCATGGATAGGTTGTATCTTATTCATATCCAGAATGATATAATGTCCTTAAAAATTATTTTTAAATAATCAAATGATAATTATACTTGAATGGATACGACGGATAATGAATCTCATCGCGTTCGTGGAGACGGTAGTCCGTACGTACGCACGAGCGACAATATCATTATTAAAATAATATATAATTGGATAGTATATCATATATACAGAATCATTATCATGTTATATTTATTATTTACATGAATTACATATCATTATTATACCCACCTAAATAATAATATATTGAATAACAATTACACCACGACGTGGAGACGGTAAGCCGTATGTACGCACGTATGGTGACATGTCATTCAAATGATGGGTAGAATACTGAATATGGTTGTTCCATATTTATAATAACATCACAGTATATATAAGATACTGGAGTTATAATTTTAGAATTGAAATAATAAACAAAGAGGGAGTGGAAGAAGAAAGAAACATGAAAGAGGGTGATGAAAATGTTACCTTTTCTTCGGGTTCTTCCTTTTGATTTGATCAAAAGGACTCCTTAGGATGGCTTTCTGACTAAATTAAAGCTTCTAGGATGAAGGGAGAGAAGTTGGAAGAGTATTTGGGAAGAGGTTGTCTGAACCAAAATGCTTGAAAGTGTGAATAAGGTGGTAGAGGTGGGGGCCTTTTATAAGAGGAGGAGGGGCTCTTTTGGAAAGATTGAAATGTTACATTATTATACAATGCTTTTCGGATTCTAAAGGTCCCAAACTTATATAATTAGTGTATAAGGTGATAAGGGTTCGAAATCTCTTCATCCAATAGGCTTTGGACAAGTGTAAGCCTTGGATTTTGCATTATCTTCTCATTTTATTTAAATCGTTAAATAATGAGGTCATCGCCGCATCATAATGATGTCATAAATAATTTAATTTATTTAATGTCTAAAAATTAAAAAAATACTATGATGTAGGAAATATTTTTATCTTTCTAATGAATATTTATAATCAAAATTTGGACTTCTTTAACCCCACTTAAAAACTGTTTTAGTAAAACAACTCATGTTTGTTTCAATTTAATTTTAACATTAAATAAATATATAATAATATCATTTTCCAACTAAAGTGGCTCCATGGGGTCCCCAAGTTGAAACATGGGTTGTCTTGGTCGGCCATGACTCATCAAATAGGAGTAGGACAAGTGTCATGCTCATCTCATATTATTAAAACATTATTTGTACTTTAAAATACACTAATTACCTCTAATCGCGATTAAGAACTTAAAAGTTACTATTCACAAAAAATTTATTTTAATCTCATTGAACCACATTTTAATTCTTAATGACAACCATGTATGTCGGATTTTTGAAAATCAAATCACAGAAGTGGTAATATTTCATTTAAATGAAAAATCAGTTATTTAACTACCACTTAGTGGTTTCACTATTCATCAAAAATTGAAGTTTTTCAGAACAAAGCCAAAATTTCACCCTAAGCTATAATTGATATTCCGAATTAAAAAATGATGTCTATTTTAAAAAATTCCAAACATATAAGTTGCATTAATTAATTTTATAATTAATTCCCGCTGTTACAAAAAATGGCGTGTTTCTAAGAAACAATTTATATCAAAAGATTGGCAATTGTTTATGTCCGATTTCAATGTTAAATTAATTCTAATGAACACCATTGGATAAAATGGTAAAAATATATTCTAATTATACTTTAAAACCACTAAATAGTATAATTTTTCGCTATAAATTATTTTGATTTAAAAAGTTGTTTTTAAGTATTTTTCACTATTCATAAAAATTAGAAGTTCTCAGAAAAATACCAAAAATTCAACATAGGATAATTTCGATATTCCGAATCCAAAAATGAAGTCCATTTTGATAAATAAAATTTATAAAATTTCAAAAAGTAGGTATTACTATTCAAAACGGCTAGTTTAATTAGTTGTGGTGTGTGTTAGAGCTCGAGGTTGCGTACAACACACGCTATTGAATTATTCGAAGGGAAACGTACCGTGGAAGCTTGGGGTGTTACAAACTTAACCCATTTTCATGTACTATTTGTTTACAGGTTTTTGAAAATGGAAATATTATGTAATAATATCCCATAGTAAAATGATAAACTAATTAATCTATGTACCTCAGTTATGTTCATCGTAAAATACATATCTATGATTTCCTTCTTCATTAAATTATCAACTAAAATTCCACTATTATATAAAAAATGGACAATAATGAAAACTTTTTGAAGCCACAAATGACACTGACTAAATTTACCATATAACCTTTTCCCTTAAAAGAGTCTCAAGAATAATTTATATGTGATTCTCATGGTTATAGTTATTTTATAATACACCAAAATATCATTACTGAATACCCAAACACTACAACAAATGCCGATCCTAGCGGCGGTTTTTTTCCGGTTTAGCGGCGGTTTAAACCGCCGCTATATTGTGTGGCGGCGGTTTACAAAAACCGCCGCTAAGTTTGGCGTCGGCAATCTATTAGCGGCGGTTTTTTCGATTCCGCGGCGGTTTTAGAAATGTGTCGTATGTCCGTCATTTAGCGGCGGTTTTAACCGCCGCTAAATTCAGTCGTTTGATGCGCCTATTCTGCGGCGGTGAAAACCGCCGCTAAATATCAACATAATATATTTAGCGGCGGTTAAAACCGCCGCTAAATTCTGCCCAGTTCATCATTTAGCGGCGGTTAAAACCGCCGCTAACGGATTCCCGGTTATTTAGCGGCGGTTAAAACCGCCGCTAAATGCTCACAGGTATGGCATTTAGCGGCGGTTAAAACCGCCGCTAAACGTTGAACTGGAAAAAAAAAATATGTTGCATCTGCTACACCACTGCCCCACTAATTTTATGCTCTCATAGCCCAACATAATATATCCTAGGGATCATATCCCTTCCATATCCTTCAAAATCATACCTCAAAAGCCTCATCATAGCAGTCAATCCCTAGATCTCAACCCATGAAAATCACTGCATTATAGGTGCATCATCATCATACCATGTGACTTAACCATTAATTACACATCATCCTATAACCACTTCAATAAATAGGATAGAGGGTATCATGAACATGAAGGATATTAACATCATTCCATCCTCCTACCATGGAAACCCCCCCACTATAAAACACCTCATCATCTAATCAATCATCACCTTAAGTGCGCTATATCCACAATCCATCACAACCCATGCATAAAAACATCACCTGGAAGAGAAAGTGTGGTATATGGGATATCTAACCATCCACCATCACTAACCTGGATATTTGGGGTAGACACCTGAAAACTAGATCCTTTGGGAATCATTGTAAACACACAACCCATAATGTGTGTATATACAAATAATAAGGAAAATAAATTGTATATTAGTTACACACAATCCCAACCTATAGGTTTACACAACTAAAGCCAATAAACTACCACAACCTATGCGTCACTAATATTGCACATCAAAATTTCTACTATAACACTTACCACCCTTCCAGTCCCACTTACCAAGCACACAACCATACACCAGTTTCATAGTTCCAATTTAACTACATCAATTACCAACCACCTACATAATCATTTACCATATTTATATATTTAATTACAATCCATTATATATTCAAGACCTACATTTTTTTCAACCTAATTTAAGCAAAATTATCCAATTTATCCATCATCATTCATTTACTAGGATTTACCATTTCAAGAATTCCATAACTACTGAGTAACTAACAAGACAAGACACAATGTTATAAAATTCAAACACATCCAACCCACAATTTTTGCATCACAAATCATCACCTTATCCATAATCCAAACTCATAAAGTAACCATAACCATAATTCCATCTATTATGCAAACTATCAAATTAAATCAACCTCACAAGAAAAGGGAAAAGACAATGATTCCTTGTTTACAGATAGGAAATTCAATTACCATAAGTAAAGACATTATCATTTTAATGTGAGGTGATTTATCAAATTAAATTTTAGAAACAATAATAATTTCATAGAAGTAAAAACAATTCATAATAAACAACAACCAACACACATTCATAGAAAAGCAATATCATGAAAAACCTAAAGCACATTTGATATCACCCCTTCCCATTAATTTTAATATATCCAATTAATTATTTTCATTAGGAAATATCTTAACTTCCACCCAAGATGAAATAGTAGTATTATAATATCACATATTTAAAATAGTAATGAGGGAACTCAAATATCCTACCTTAATTAGAGATTTAAGGAGAACCATAATCGCAACAGAAGAAACAAAGGATCAAGTTTCACTAGGATATAAGAGAAACCCACCAAAACCTATCCTCAGAATCCCATCACCCAAACACACTCATAACTCAACCAAAAATATAGGGGTTCTCAACAATAAACACCCAAAATATTGGGAATAATAAAAGGTAGAAAGGAAAGAAGAAGGAAACTTGAATAAATGGAACTCAATTATCCACAATCCAAGAGGATAAAAACATTAAGAGAGATGGTAAAAGGTAATCAATGGGATTTGGTGTTATCCAAATATCAAATTAGAAGAAAGAAAATCAAAATAAGTCCATATGTGCCTTCTATTTATAGAGGAAATCCCAAATGGGTTCTCCATAGTGTGGAGACATCCCAATATGCTGTGGTCTCCCTTGGTTAAAGGAGATCTAAGTCACCCATATCTCTTTCCTGCCTTTCATGTGTTTTTAAAAAAAATTGACCACCACCATATCCTAGAACATGGAATGGACCAAGGTGTGCTGGATCCCTCGATTCCCTCCATGAACATCCACTATGACATAACATAAAAAGATTGGTTGTTTTCTCCTCACCACACCCAAGACCACGACATGGTTAAACCTAGCTCCTCGTGCTACACAGGTGGTACCCAAAAGTGAAATGAACAATATAATTCCCTTCACCGTGCATATTATATTTCCCATGTTACACAGGGTGGACATCCATTCACCATTCCCAACAACATAACCAACCATACCATTTCACTCTTTGTGGTGTATCCTAACATCACACAACCATCTCCATAGACAACCTACAAGAACCAATGGCCAAAACAACCATCACCACAACCAACAACATGGAATGGTGACCCTTTGAATGCACATAACTCTCACCAAGACTCTAAAACACCTCTAAAATTCCTTTTAGTAGAAACAAGACATGGAAAAATGTAAAGGGAGTGACTTTTGAATTCTGGACCCTCAAAACAAAAATCTATTAAACAATTATCATCCTTGAGAATCAAAACAAAACATAAACACATCACAATGTAAAAGTATACAACATCCAACACAACTCATAGAATATATACACAAAAACAGATGAATGATGTATATTTTTATTGGAAAACAAAAAAAATTGGTGTTTTATTCACCCATAATGCAACTAGGTCAAAATTAATGTTCCCAAAAAATCCCACAACTTATTGAAATTCAATTCCAGATTTCCATCGATTAGGGGATTGAAAGTCATTTTAAAGAGAGTTTAGGTAATGGAGGGATTCCATATTCCTCCCAATAATGATGATATGAAATAGGAATTACATTCTAAACAATTAATTATGGTATCATGGGGAGTCCTAAAACCTCATCCATGTACAATCATTCTTAATAATGTATTTAACTGGACTCCTTGATTTCTATATAATGTTATGAAATCATTATTCAATATATGATCACATATCCTCCCTAATATTGGGGATACATTGTGACCATCACAATTTTGACTTCCACCCACTTCTAATTGGTATATAATGATTTCATGAATGTACACATCTAAGAACTAGTATATGAATTCATAGATCATATATATTGTGAGCCCCATTTATATATCTTCTTCTATTATAACATTGAATGATATAACCACAAACCAGATGTATTCAAACCTATGAGGGAAGGATGTATTCAAGATAACCTCATCATTCAACTACCTCGGGTGATTTTTAGACCATATATCAATCATAAAAAACCTATCAGATCCCTTTAAATGGTGTAATATATCATCTACAATTAAAATGGGTAATAATTCTTGATTTTATGATAATTAAACATTAATTACTCCAAACATAGTCTCAGAATACCATCTTAATACATAGAGAACAACACTAGAGTGCTAAAAAGAAATAATTTTCAGCAAATGAAATGCTTTTACTACAAACCAACTGTTATCATACTTGTTCAACACATCAACAATACTACTACTCATCATCTGATGCTGCATCGTCACCCTCTCCACCTTCATCTCTACCACCTGCTGCCACCTGTAAGAACATTATATTGAAAATTAAATATTGTTGCATATTTATAATAAAAATTAAAACCAATAAAAGTTTGAAAACTAAATGATTTTGATTTTTTTGTGATTTACCTGCTCACCACTACCCGATGCACTACCACCGGGGGCATATCTGCTCATATGCTGACGTATTTCAAGCAACTCTTTCTGCAAATCAGATATCTGATTCCCCTGCTGGTGAACTGTGTTTCGTAGAGCAGACATCTCCCTCTGAGCATCTTCAGGTATGAAATGACTATAACCAGGAGTATATGAGGCCGAAATCCCTGATGGCATGCGAAAGACCTCAGATGGTATGGGTCCCAAACCCATCCCGCGCACTCTACCAGGATGCTCCTTCCCAAGGACTTGACCAACCGGGTCATCCTGGGAGACTGAGTAGGATTGCCCAGGATTGGCATCCCATTTTTCTTTAATTTTTACCTATAAATCAAATATCAATATATATTAACACAGTAAAAACTGATATTAAGTTATTATAATAAATAATTGACTTCATACCCCAACTTCTCTGGCAGGTTCATTAACAAAACTTCCATCTGTTTTTTTATGAACATCCAGCCACAGTTCTGTTCGGGATGCTTCATGCCCTAAACTCTGTGACTGCATTAAACAAAGATAAATCATCAATCAAATATGTTAAATAGATAATATTATCTTATAAATATTTAAACTAATTAAAAGATTACCAATGGCATTCGGCTTCTTGAAAAGCTTTTTGAACCCGCAGTGTGCGGGATTACCTGCTTCGCCCGGTTTGAAGCATTCTTTCTTGAGAGATCCTGAAATAAATAAAATTCAATTTAATAGTATTGTATTCAATGTCTATCTCCTCTTCATGTACATTTATAAATGTAAAATTAGGATAATATAATAATATATATTTCAATACCATCCGCTTCTCATCACGATGTCTATCGACAAAAACCTTCCACTGTTCTTTCGGTACCCCACTGGGTATCTTCTCATACATCTGCTGCACGGTCAACGAAGAATTGTTGACATCACACCACAACCTCCATTTGAAATATTTCCATTTTCTTCCAAGATTTTTCAATGTCCACTTCCGTGCTATCACATCAGCAACGGTAAAGTGGAAGAACATCTGTATACAGAAATTCATTTTGAATATATTAGTAAAATGACATTCAATTAAACCATAAAGTAATAAAATTACCTTTATCTGAGAATCATAAACTTCATTTTTCCAGTTTGGAGGCATATGCCTCCAATCATCATACGAAATAGGCAGGGAAACGGGCTCCGCTGCCAGCTGACCTATAATCTGACCAAGTAAACCTGCGGCGTCATCCGTCGGGACCCCATAAGAATCAAATGGCACCACTATCTTCTTGCCATGCATGTTCCAAACATCAGAACTTTTTATGTCTCTTTCCACGGTTTCATTGTCTTCATCTGCAATGAGCAAACAATTACTATAAACAAAATGCAATAAATTTATTTAATTAAAATTTGTACCTATGACTGCGACCCTCCAGAATGTCCGTGATGAACTGGAGTGGGCGTGTCGCTGCCCCGCTGCTGAAGCTCCTGTAGGGGGAGGCGATGACTCATCCTCTAATGAGGCATCCACTGATGGTGTCAGAGATGGTGCAGGGGGAGATGATGCTGTGGGGACAGACGGATCGTCATCTGTCGCAGAAGAAGAAGGAATAGTGTACCGCTTCTTCCTTGGCATTCCTGTCATTTAATCAAATAAAATTAAGTTCAGAATATATATTTCAAAAAATTCATGCAGAAAAAAAATTAAAAATGATAATAGATGCCCAGTATTAACAAACAATATATATATAACAATGATAATGAATGACTACAGAAATGAAACAAGTAGTTGCTGAATGAATAAATAATTGTACATACAATCATTTTCCCCTTCAATCATGTCGGTTTCCTGCTCCATTGCTTCATCCACTTCATTCATCCTTGCTAGACCAATATTTTCAATATCATGATGGACAAATAATTCTGCTTCCTGTTGTTGATGAAATTCAATTGCAGAGGTCAAATCTTCCACTTCATCACCCATATCATACAAATCTCTTTGTATTACGTGAGTAACTACACTCCACCCTTCATCCACAACATCATTCACAAAATATACCATTTTTGCCTGCGATGCTAAGATATATGGATCATGCAGTTCACGATCACCAACATCCATCAAGCGAGAGAAGTTTACAGAAGTAAATTGCAATGAATCTCTTTTAACACCTCTGATAAAATCGACCCATTTTCATTTGAATAAAACAACATAAAAATGCCCGTGGTAGTTTAATTCAATAATATCATGCAGCTTTCCATAGTATTCCACTTCAGCAAATGTAAAAATACCACTATTCTGTGTTTTCAAACCCACTTCTCGATCGACTGTACGAAATCTAAAACCATTCACATTATAAGCGTTGAACTTTCTAACTTGTTTTATAGGACCTCTAGCAAGAAACTTCAAATCTTCTGAAAAGTCAGCTCGAGTATCAGTATTCATGATCTGAAAAAAAAATATAATTTAATAGATTTGCAAATTGTATGTGTCAAAGTAATATTCGTATTTATTGCAATATTTATAAACTTACACGTCATGCAAACCATTCTACCAGCTCTTTATTCACAGCTTTCATTATATCTTTTTCATTTCGTGTTCGGCTTCTCATTCGTCTCTTTGTTTGTATCCTCAACTCTTCAATAAATGGATCTGCAATTTCACTATTCAGCAGCACATATCTATGTGCCTGTAATAATTCCAATTCTGTTAGTGTCGCGTATGAGGTCCTCCCAACTGATCGGCCAATAGCAGGAAATATTTTTGATTTCTGATGCATTTGAGATTGAGTTGATGTGTCGTCAACACGTCCAACTCGAGTAAATCTTGTCTCAATATCATCCAAATATCTGGAACAAAAGGTGAGACACTCCTCGTCCAAATAGCCTTCAGCAATAGAGCCTTCTGGTTGAGCTTTATTTCTCACGTATGCTTTCAAATGCCCAAGATATCTGTGAAATAATAATAATAATATTATGCATTTATTTAAATGCCAAAAAATGTTTACTTAACTGGAAACATATAAATAAAATACCTCTCAATTGGATACATCCATCGATAATGAACGGGGCCTCCTAATTTAGCTTCGTCAACCAAATGCACAGTTAAATGCATCATGACAGTAAAAAACGATGGAGGGAAGATCATCTCCATTGCACAAAGGGTCAATACAAACCTCTCCTGTAGGTTGTCCAGCTAAAATGGATGTAGAGATTTCTAACATAACTGTCTGAAAAATGTGCAGAAATGGAGTACAACAGCAGTAACTTTTTCAGGTAATAATGTACGCAATGCCAATGGTAGTAACTGTTGTAACAAAACATGTGAATCGTGACTTTTCAATCCATATAACTTACGATTCTTCAAGTCAACACACCTCGAGATGTTACTCGAATACCCATCAGATACCTTCACATTCTTTAAAATTTGAAGGAACGTATCTTTATCCCTATTTTTCAATGAAAAAATGGCCGGAGCATACTTTTCATTCTCATCTGGCCAGAGATCACGTTTTATGTTCATTACTTGTAAGTCTTTGCGAGCATTGAGATGATCCTTCAACTTTCCATGCTCATTAAGTAATGTGAAAATCAAATTATCACATACATTCTTCTCAATATGCATCACATCAAGATTGTGGCGCAAAGAATTAAATTCCCAATACGAAAGTTTGAAGAATATACTTTTTTTCTTCCATTGTTGCGTTCTGATTTCACTTGACGATGCACTTCGCACTCGTTTTCCGCTATCATTCAAATGATGAACCTTCCCAAATTCTGTTTTAACATTTTCAAGCTGTGTCAATATTTCAGAACCGGTTAACAACTTTGGAGGTGGTCTACGATCAATGCAACCATTAAATTTTGATTTGTTCAGCCGAAATCTATGAGATGCATCAGGAAATCTTCGATGGCACAAGAAGCACCATTTTCTACTGTGAGGTAGCCGTTTGGGCTCGAAATCAAAGTTACAAACGGGACAAGCCAAACCCGTATAAGTGTTCCAACCAGATAAATTCCCAAGCCCAGGGAAGTCACTAATGGTCCACATTAAAGCAGCATGCATTTTAAACATTGTTTTAGAAGAAACATCAAATGTCTCAACACCGTTGCTCCATAACTCCTGCAATTCTTCAATCAAAGGCTGCAGGTATACATCAATATCATTTCCAGGCATTTTTTTTCCAGGAATAATCATCGAAATGATAAAAGATGTTTGTTGCATACACATCCACGGAGGCAGATTATAAGGGATCAAAACAACTAGCCAAATGCTATAACTCGTACTCAAAGTCCCAAATGGGTTGAATCCATCGGCAGCCAATCCCAATCGAACATTCCTAGGATCAGCTGAGAAATCTGGATGTAATGAATCAAATGTCTTCCACGATTGGGAATCCCGTGGATGTCTCATTAACCCATCATTGTTATTATCTACAGCATGCCACTTCATGTGTTCGGCGGTTTTTGATGACATGAATAATCTTTGCAATCGAGGCTTCAAAGGAAAGTAACGCAAAACTTTTGCAGGTGTGTTCCTTTTCTTCTTCTCCGTGAAATTATGTTCAGTCATACTTCCAACATCACCCTTTGACTGCCATCTAGAAGAAGAACATTTCTTACAATTCTGTCTACTTGAATCCTCTCCCCAGTAAATCATACAATCATTGGGACACGCATGTATTTTTGTATAATTCAGACCAAGCTTGTTAACAACTTTTTTCATATCATAAAACGATTCTGGGATTTTTGCTTCAGGAAATGCATCACGAATCAATTCCAATAACATGTACATTTCCTTATTTGTAATTCCACATAGACATTTGATATGGTACAACTTCAGTAGAAATGAAAGCTTTGAATATTTCAAACACCCACTATACAACTCTTGATTTCCATCGTCAACTAAATCATGAAATGCATTTTCCTCACTGAAGTTTTCCCTTACATTTGGCTCCACAGAATCAAGAGGATCCAATGATATGTTACAATCTTGATCTGCTTGTGTTACAGTCTCAGAAACATCACTTGTCACGTTGCAATTTGTAGCACCCTCTTCTGGTTGTTCTGATATGTTTTGATGCTCATAGTGGTGTCTTGCAGTGCCGAATGCATCATTTATGAGGTTTTGCATTTCATTTTCCATTGTCGAAGAACTTGGGACCTCATTCTGTGGATTAACATCAGTCCTCAATCTTTCTGTATTGTTTGATTCTCCATGCCAAATCCAACACAAATATTGCTCAGGGAATTGCTTCAGTATTAAATGTTCATAAACTTCATCTCTCTTCAACCATGTTCTAAATTTACATTTAGGACATGTACATCTTATTCTCCCTTCAACGGATCGATTAGAAATTGCAAAATCTAAAAACCCATTCAAACCCTTAACATATTGAGATGTGTTCCTCGGTAATGTGATCCAGCTTTTATCCATGTATATCACAATGTGCCTACACAAAATATACGATAGTGTAAGATTACAGAAACATAATATAATAAAGATGAACCATTGGCCATAAAGTATGCATAATATAATAAAGATGATTCATTGACCACATTTACCATTTCAGACCAACTGAACAAGTCTGGTCCATAGGAGACAGCGTCAACACCTCATTTAGGAACAATAAGAATATCGGGATACACACTTATCATAACACCATCGATCACACATTTATGTTGCCTCAAACAACACCCCTTTGATGTGTGATCGAAACTGATCATAATGCATTTTAAATCAAGTTAACTACATTCACTGAAACCATTTTCACAATGGGTAATGTTTGTTTTATTGTTCTAGGGAAATCTAAATGGCCACATTTAAGTTTTGGGGTTCATCTTGTGATGGAAGCATGAGACATGGTGTTTGAATTTCTTGAATAAATTAGTGATAATGACCCTCCTAAGGTGGAGAGAATTATGTTAGTCATGGAAATGTGGAGAAAACTATAGAGTGGATGTGGAGGAATCAAGGTTCCAAATAGAAACCTATAAGGGACATGTTTGGGGGTTCATAGGGAAGGCCAGGTGGAACTTCGATATGGTGTGTGAGGTAAATTAAGTAGTCCACCACTAATGGTTTCTAATGCATAATCTAGTCCATGAATATAAAACAAACAATAGTTGTTGTTTGGCACTTCATCTGATTTATGAGAGATGGAATGAAGCTGAAAAGAAAGGATCAGTGTATGAGTATTGCTGGGAAAAAGTTCATCATGTGGAAACTTTAAAGACAATTCATGCTATTCAAAAGTAATATTTTAGAAATGCTGGACTGTTGGATAGAAATGCGGGCTAGTCACATGATCTTCGATAAAGCCTGTATGGTTTGTTAAGTCATGCTATAACCATGAGGAATGGGTTATCCATTTCCACTTGGTTTATTCTCCCCCTTTCCTTATTTTTTCATTGAATTTACCCCACCTCTTGTAAATCATGGTTAGGGAACACAATAACTACTAACTGGGCTCTGATCGTATTACTTGAGCTGGATAGGCACTTTTTCAACCTTTTGTGTCCTAAAAACCCTGGACACCCCAAAAACTGTTCATACATCCAGTAAACATTTTGATATCCCAAAATTATCTATTTAAAGTAAAATTGAAATGAGAAAGTACCTGAAAAAATCATAGAATATCATACCCTCCCTAACATGAAATGTCTTAGCTTTGAGCCACATTTCAAAGTATCACTAAGCTTTGTCAGAAAAGAGATTGAACCACTATGCCTACATATTCATCTCCCCTCCCGTGTCTCTTCTTTAATGGTACTATATAGTAATAAAAGCTTTGTTAAAAAAGAGATTGGACCACTATTCCTACATATTCATCTCCCCTCCCATGTCTCTTCTTTAATGGTACTATGTAGTAATAAAACTAGAACAAAAGGTACAATACTACCTTGCAAAACCATCCCATTGTGATCCATAAAATGAACTAGATTCTCTTAAAGGATGATTCGGCCTCCAACAAAAATTCAGCCACATGGACTCTATAGAGAAGTCTATGAAACATCACCTAAAATGAAACATAAAGAAATAATTCACATAAAGTCATACCATCATGGAATATCCAATATATTCCCCATCGGCCCGATCCTCTTCACAACACATTACTCAAAACGCTTGACACCATCTTACCATTTTTTCAAAACATTATCTCTAAATAGAAAATCACACGATAGAAAACTCACTTTGAAATCACGCTTTACACCTTAAAACACATTTTAAATGTTTAGGATAATTTATATCAACCACATTGGGAGATACATTCTGAGAAATAAAACCAATAATATATATAAAAAGATATACAATATTCAATTGATAAAATAATGAATAATAGATTAAAAAACATCCATGCTATCATGGAATTCAAATAATGGTAACATGAATATGGAAACTAGCTAAAACTCAAGCCATGCTAAAATAGATGATGGAATCTCAAATTTTAATATTTTCAAATGCACACATATTCACCTTAACTCATATGTAATGATACCTAGTCCATATATACATATTAAGGTGTACAAATATGTATAAGGGATCTATACATATTTGACTATACTTTCATATACCCCTTTTCAATGATACACATATTCATTTTCATATACACATATAAGCACATATAGCCCCATGATATATATTAATACTTTCAAGGTTGAATATATATAAATGGAGAACTTATATATAGATTCTTAATTATGAATACACATGTAATCCTTTGATGATGACAGCTCAAACCTGCCAAAATAAAGACCAAAACACACTACAACGATATTTGGAATATAAAAATCACAATATCCCTAATTAAAATGTGGAAAAAATAAAAATTATATATAAATAAACCTGAAAATTATGGTGGGAGGACTGAAATTATGGTGCGGGGGTTGCCGGAGGCCGCGGGGGGTGTGGCGGTCGCCGGAGGGCGTGGGGGGCGCGAGGGGCGCGAGGGCGCGGGGGTCACCGACGGTCGAGGGGGGGGGGGTGCAGGGTTCGCCGGGGGGCTCGGGGGCCGCGGCGGCCGCCGGAGGGCGCGGGTGTCGTCGGAGGGCGCGGGTGTCGCCGGAGGGCGCGGGTGTCGCCGGAGGTAGCAGGACGGGGATCGGGGAAGAGGGGAGGGTTTGTGAGGGGGATCGGGGAAGACGGGTATGCGATAGGGGAGGGGAAAGCGTCGCGGCTTTTCAAAATAGGTTGGGTTTCGCGGCGGTTTGTTAAAAACCGCCGCGAAATCTTTCACGGATAACATTTAGCGGCGGTTTTGTGAACCGCCGCCACAAAACCGCCGCTAAACACTGTTTATGTTGTAGTGAAAAAATCACTAATATATTCCTTGAATACTATGTTTGTTAGATCTATAAAAATAGATAGTTCATCAGTCAAACCAAATTGTATTACAATAAAATCAAATTGTCTACAACTCAGTCAAAAATATGTCTTTATAATGTCTTAATTGTTTACATTCAAAATGTAATACCCAGAATGAAGTTTTATGTTTGAAAAATATTGGTCTCCTTGAAGTTCATCAAGTAATCCATAAATGCGTGGTATATTTTCACAACTTACCTTTCTTTTTTATTTCGTTATACGATGTAATTATTTCTCAAATTTTATTTCACCATAATAAAACTATAGAATTAGTTTAATTATTATATTGGAATGTTTTTATAATTATTGTACAATCAATTACATGCCTTCCCATTTCCATTAAGAAAAATGAAAATGTGCATTGTGTGTTGTGATGACTACCACCTCAATGAATAAACGTGTTTCATTTTCCTTCAATTACAAACATAAATGAATATAGTTTAATTTTGATAATTAAAAATGATATTTATAGTTAATATATATCATTATAATAATTTTTTTAACATCAAAAAAATTAATGATTGTTAAAATATATTCCATCTGTATCCATAAATAACACGAAATGAGTTTATTGACCTTTTTAATTTCAAAAAAATTAGTAAAAATAACATGTAATGGAATTATAAAATTATAATTATTTATAAAAATTAAATTATATATAATTTAATGTATTTTAAAAGAATTTTTTTTATAACCATGTATTTCAACAACACTTTTAAAAATCTAGTTCAAATAGTTAGGATTATTAACACCTAATGTTGAACAGATATTACAATAATATTGTAAATGAAGTAAATTGATAATAATTAATATTATAAATTTAATTATAAAATAATAAATATTTATTTAATATCTTTATATGTATTATATAGGAGGTTAAATAATTTTTGTAGAAATAAAGGGTAAATGTAAGGGGTTTTCCGGACTAAAATATTTTCCCTTTGTCATAATCACTCTTATTTGACTATTATTATTCAAAATTGATCAATAATTATATATGATGATATTATGATATATATAAACCATATTTTATAGGGAAAATATTATTTCACACCAAATTAAACTTCCTTTATTCTTCTATTGTTTCATTAAAAAGTATTTTTTTCAGGAATATCTCTCAATTGTTTTAAGGGATTTTTCTTCCATGTCCCTATTTCCCACCACACCAATGTTTTCTTATTTTATAGGAAGTAAAATATGTATTAATTTATTTTATTCTCTTAATTATCTTTAAGAAATTTCAAAATGTAAATCTAATACTATTTATATTGACATGGGTTTTCAAACAAAGGCATTTAAAAATATTAAATAAAAATATGATTTCATTATTTGAAAAAATAAAATCTTTTATCTTGTACTAAAAAATATGTTGGATAATTTTTTTATTGTAAATGATGTTTTATTTTAAAATATGTATAATAAGGATCTAAAAAAGTATTATATTTCATTTTTTAAAAATAAATTAATTTAAATTGATATTTAATTCTTATTTTATAACATTATTTAAATGTCTTTTAAAAATCGGGTTTTTAACTTAAATTTTTTTTATCTATGGTTTATATCTCATGAATTGATATTTTAATCAACATTTATATGTCAATATTTTATAACTAAATTTGGAAAATTATATTTTGATTTTTATGATTACATAACTTCTTGTAATGTGAAAAGAAATCTTTTTCGATGGGATCATTAAGATATGTTCATGGTTGATTTTAATTGGAAACCATATATATGAATAATTATGGGTGGGGTCTTATATTAAACCAAAATGAACTAGTTTACATTTATATCTCATGAGATAGTCAGGCATGGACATAATGAATCTATTCACCTATGAATTGTTATAATGGGGTTTCTTACACTTTCAAGAATGGATATAATGAGTTTCTTCACATAAGAGTGGGAATAATGATTTTTATCACACATATTTTCCTATTATTAGGGTACTACAAAATTTCCATGTTTTTCACCATGTTATGCTAAATTTTGAATATTTTTTTCATTTCCATGAAATTCGATGTTTTTAATATTATGCCCTATTTTAAAAATATTCTGCACTTTTATGTCATGATCACATGTTATATGACTAATAAATTTTGTTTTCTACTAATTTATATATTTTATGCTAACTAAATTATCATTTTATGATTTTATGTTACTCTATGATTTTTTATGATTATCATATATAGTTTTTTGATATCTTATTATCATTTATATGTGTTACTTAGGTTATTCTTCTTGTTATGATATGTTTTCCTTTAATGAGTGTCTGAGATCACCACTCTATTATGTTCCCAATCCCTAGGTTATGAAGATGACTATATCATGTGTGATATATAGAAAAGGGTATTTTGGAGAAGTATTATAGAGATATATTCTCAAGTGTAAAATATTAATTTGGTTATGTAACTAATTTCTAATACACTAAACATTTTGTTCCTTATATTGTAAGTCAATTGTGAGATGTATCATTTAAATCATGATATTTTCTTAATATTTATTTCATAATTAGATTTGGTCACTTTATTTGGTATCAATTATGGGTTTTATTATTTTTGGAAATTTTTTTAGAAAACATTAATGAAAACCATAATGTAAATCACAAGGGAGGAATCTGAGTATAAGATAACATACCAATTTTTTTGGTTAATGTAGTGATTTTGTGGTTTTAAAATAAATTAATTCCCTATCTAAATTCTAAAAGTAGATCGATGCCATAATTTTTTTACCCTTTATTTATATCCATAAAGAGGGTGTGTTCTGTATTAAATCAACTATCGCCCATTACATGAAAAACATGCCTAGCTACAGATCAGGTGTGACACCATTGGTGGATATTCGTTGGTTAGTGAAACTATAATTCAAAATAATTATTAATTAATTGAATATATATAATGTTGGAAAAAATCCATCAATGTATCATTGAAGCATTGTTTAGGTGATTGTTTTTGTTGAAAAAGTGGGCCTTTATGTTGTGTTTGTCAACAAAGAAGACCACGATGTATAAATTTGTTGAAAAATGGGGTTTTAATGGTGATATGTTGAGTTCAAGGGATGTTGTTAAAAATCCATGATAGATTAAAGAAGGGGTTGTCACACATGTTGTTTGGTGACAATTGTGCACCAGTATGGAAGAAGCGCGCCGGGAATTAGAGAAGAGCTCTAGGAATAGGGAAGCACGTCTGTCATTCTAGGGTTGTGCGAAAATATATAATATTTCCAGGTACATCCATGGTAAAGTTGTATTAATCAGTGGATGAAAGTGAAACGTCAACGGATCTTCTATCAACAGTTAAACATTCAGATTTTATTAGTGATAATAAAGAGACCTAAAAGTCTTTAAACTGTGAGTGGATCTTTTCCAGAGTAGTGAGAAAAGGAAGAGGAAGAAGGTGATCCTCTCCACCGACAGTGATCCAAAGAGAGAGAAATAGGGAGTGACCATTGGGGAAGCACTGAGCAAACCATAAACATTTTAAAGGTAGTGATCTTGGGTATAGAAGATATCTAGCTCGAACCTTCAAAATTGGTAGTGAGCTTTAGTGGATTTGGTAAAGCAGGACATTTCCGTTTTATGCTTCTTAGACATAGCCCAGTGAGGTTGAACCATGTAAAAATCTATGTGTCTACCTACTTGCTTCACTACATAGAATCCAAATAATCCTTATCAGATAAATAAAGAAAAGAAAAATATAAACATTAACAACATAAGAGAAAAAAAGTGATCCTTATAATATAGAGGTCATATTCTAGTGGGGCAGGAAGAATTTTGAAATAGAATATCCATACCCTGATTCACCCCACTCTCAGGGTATTTAGGAACCTTTTTGGTCCAAACTTTTGGTATCTGAGGGAATGTTTCTTTTATCAAATTTTTTTGCTCTAACTTGGGTTATTCGATTTATGTGGTTAAAGATTCAGTTTTTTCATATCTTTGTGTGTCGTGGGAAAGGGAAGGACATAAAAGAATAAGTAGAAGTCTTATGAAACTTCCCAATGTGAAAGTTTCCATAGAAATAGTGTGATTTAGTTAATGTAATTATTTAGTGAACATAACTATGGTTTGGATGAATCATACAGTGAAAATACTTACCCATTCAATGATGCCGAAGGAATGAGTGAAGAACCTGATATTCCAAGTGATGTTGGAACTACTGATGATGAAGAAACTACAAGAAGTCAAAAAGTGGAAGTTGTCAATAAGGCAAAGGAATTGGATCATAAATTGAAAGAAGAGATGAAATCTATAGAAATCTGGATCTAAGAAATGCAGATTGAGGTTAATAAGCTAAGAGGATTAAATAAAAGGATTATTAACATGGCCAGTGATATCAGGGAAAAGATTTATTCTCAAGACAAATAACTGCAAAACCTGTCTATAAAGAGGGAAAAGATAAAAGATGATGTTAAGGGAAAGAATCCAAAAACAAATGAAATTTATAATTTGAAAGCCAGAAATGATGATCTTGCTACAAAGTTATCTGAACTGTTACAGAATAATCAAAGGCTGCAACAAGAAAATCCATGTTACTCTACTTTTGTTACTCAAATCAATTGAATGTAAAATATAAATGTAAAAAGGTGGATAAGATCACATGTGAATTGAAAGATGAGATATTTAAGGGGAAGGATTTTAAGAAAGCACTGAATGCTCAAATTAAATCAAGGGATATGAAGATTAAACAATTGGGAGAAGTTATTAAATTAGCAAAGAGAGAAGAGGAGAAATATAGTACCAATGGAAATACCAAGTTAAAGGATGCCTTGAACATACTATTTGATTATCCATTGACAAGTGATTATAAAATGAAAAAAAAATATTCTATTTCTAAAGAGAAACAACAACATATTTTCACAGCTCAAAGACCATACAGTTTGGAAAAAACTGGTATTGGATTTGATGAATCCCCTCCCATTCCTGACATGAAGAGAGCTATGAAAAGTTCTAGAAATTGAGAAAATATTATAGGTGCCGGAGAAAGTCCTAAAAATACATTCACAGGAATTAATGACAACATGTGATATTTTTGCGGAACCCATGGAAATACTTCTTGTTTTTGTTCAGAGGCATTGGAATATATTTCTTGCAATGAAGAAAAATACATTTCTAAATCTGAGAATAAGAAGAAGCATCCTGAAAAGTATGAAAGAAGAGTCGCTATGAAGAATGTACCCATGAATTGCTTCTATTTTGGAAGAATAGGACACACTATGAATATGTGTCAGGAAGCTTAGAAGATTAATGTTAGAGGAAGATCTCAAGATGCATCAACATCTCGACATAAAGATGATGAGATGAGGTATGCCTTTGATGAAAAAAATTTTATATGTTCTAATTATGGGAATTTGGAACGATATTGCAGCAAGAAGAAATCTAGAAAGGAAAGGGAACTCAAAAGGTAATTCTCAACTCTAGTGTTGTATAATGAGAAATCGTACACTAGAAGACAATGTGGTAGGTTGTAAAATAGGTTTAATACCTTAGGGGAATCACAAGAAGATAATGAAAATGTGCATAAATCTCCTTCTATGTCACGATCACAACATCTCTTGTGGTAAGAATTAGAATGAACCTAGAAGATTAAGTGGAGATCTACTCCAGTTATGAGAAAGAAGAGTGAACGTTCAATGGGGGACTCACCACCAGTGAAAAATATTGTTTTTACTTAGATATATGATAAAATAAAGATTAACAAAGAATTCATTTAAAAATTTACATTTCCTGTTCCACAGCGAGAAGTGAAGGAAAGAGAAAGACCCCTCCAATAGTGGAAGAAGAATGGGAAGATGAAAAGTAGAGATAATTCTACCGAGAGAAGGAATCAAGGGAAATGGAATTTTGGTGGAGCATCAAAGAAATAAATGTTTACTAGTGTGTCTAAACCCCAAATGGCGAGAAAGGCAAGGTCTGCAGAATATAAATATCAAAGAAACACTCCGCATGTGGGTAATGAATGCTTAGTCATATGGCAAGAGCAGTTAAAGTTGGATAGGAAGCTAGAAACAGCAAGGAAAGAGTGTAATGATTTGCATGAAAGAATCAAATGATTGGCCTATCCTAATCAACCAAAATCCTCTTATTGAGGATACTATAATATACCATATCCCTATGTATATAAATTTTATTAACTGATGATTCATGTGTTTCAGGTTTTAGGGAGATACGATCCAAGGGAAAGTGACATTTAAAGATGTGAAGTGATGAGGTAATATGCTCCAGTGTTTCAATTGATTCAAATCAGGCACCTCTTATTAAATTTATATCTTGTTTCCTACACTATGTTCCAACTTATTATTCTTAGATATTTTTTTAGTGGCTCAATGCCAAGTGTCAGATGAGAATAAATGAAGTTGGAGGAGAATAATGATTATGAGGCTAAACAATGGGCCTAACCCCAGAAAGTGTTTCATAACATAGGGGAGCATGAAATATCATCATCAAATTCAAGATCCATCACTGAAACAATTGGATGACCCAAATTAGGTGTTTTCTATCGAGAGAAGATTGAGAGGAGACATATTACGGGAGAAGTAACAACGTTCATTTATTTCAGAATTATCTATTTCATTCTAACATTATGGTATCAACTAACTGTTTTCAGGATACTAATAAGATACGATAGAATATCAATGGTGTCTCAATAATAATTAAAGAAAATCAATTGAAATAAATGATGTCTTTGAATAATGATAGAGTTACAAGTTTTTTTTAAATTGATTAAGTGGTAAGAGGCTCTAGGGGAGTAGAAGTGGAAAATACTAATTCAGAAGTAGATAATGATAATGACCATGAGGAAGGAAAATTCATATCAGCATGAAAGTCGACGATCTGAGCTAAAATTGACATGAAAGATATAACTGGTAATTAGACAGTGCCAATGCAGACATGGAAGATGCGAGGCTAGAGACAATCAGATTATTCTTATCCATTGCAGTGCAACGGAAGTTCAATTTTTTCCAGATGGACATCAAATCTGCATTTTTGAATGGTATTCAGGAAGAAGTATTTTATATCAAGTACCCAAATGGTTTTATCATTCAAAAGGATGATAATGAGGTTGGTTGGATGGAGAAGGTGTTATATGGGTTGAAACAATCACTAAGAGCATGGTACTCAAGGCTTGATTAGTATTTAAAGAAGCTTAGTTTTTAGCGTGGTGGAGTTGATTATAATGTCTATTTCAACAAGAACAGTAATTAGAGGATTATGGTTCTATTTTATGTCTAGGAAATAATATTTTGCAGATCAGATGATGCTCAGTGCAGATAGTTTTCTGAATTCATGAAAAGTGAGTTTGAAATGTCAATGATTGGAGAACTGACATTTTTACTTGGGTTACAGGAGTCATAAGGAAATAATGGAACTTTCAATTCTCAATATAAATATTCCAAGGAGGTCCTGAGAAGATTTAGAAGGGAATACTCTAAGGCGATGAAGAATCCGGTTGCTACCCAGATGAAATTATCAAAATATGATAATGGAAAGGTAGTTAATATCATAGAATACAGGCAGATTAATGGGAATTTACTGTAACTGACAGCGAAAAGACCTGATATTGTTTTGTCCACATGTCAAGCAGCGAGATATCAATGTAATCCGAAGGAAATACACATGCTTATATTGAAAAAAATACTTCTTTATATCAACAAAACTATGGATTTCGGTTTGATTTATAATGACAAATCTCAGTAAGAGCTGTTGGGGTATACATATGTAGATTGGGCCGGTTCAGTGGATGATAGTAAATCAACATCAGGAGGAGCTTTCTATCTTGGTGGATTGTGTATTTCTTGGATAGGAAATAATCAATATTGTATTTCCTTGAGCACCGTAGAAGCTGAGTATATTGCTACCACTCAAGCATGCACACCGTTATTGTGGATGAAAGAGGAACTTGATGATATGGGTGTTGAAGTGAAGTCTTAGATTGGAATCCAATGTGAAAACTCTAGTTCTTTAAATCTGATAAAAAATCTCATCCATCACTCAAGGATAAATTAGATTGAGACAATGTATCATTTTTTCAAGGAGAAGGTTGAGTAGAGACTCGTGTAGTTGGAGCATGTGCCTTCAGAGTTGTTGGTTGCAGACATCCTGACAAAGGACTTACCCATGGAAGCTTTTGAGAGGCATCTACTGGCTCTGAGAGTTCAGTCAACTCCCCACACTTGAAAAAGTGTGGCTCTGGGACCCCACCCTCTCTCCTCGAGGTATGATGTGTTTTTCTCTACTATGCTCATATGTGTTCTTTATAATGTCTTAGACCATAGAGAAGTGACCTTTAGGTTCGTTGACAAATGGGGAGAAATAGTGACTCCTCAATGGGGAGAAACTATGGCTAATGAAGGGAGAAAATGTCTTTGTCAAATACATGCAGAGAAGATGAAAGGTGGATCATTGAGATAGGGGGAGAGAAATGAGATAGGGGGAGAGTTTTAAATATGACGATGCTAGAAGTGATCTATCAAATAGTAGATATCACGACAATTGAGGATTGTGATAAAATAAAAATTGTTGTTTTGGAATGGTGTTATAAGTTTTCCAGCTATCACAAATTGGTATCAGTGAGGTATCAAACACTTTTATATGTTTTTCAATTGGTATCAGTTTGGTGTCAATAATCGGTGACTTAAATGAAGTGATTCATTGATTATATTATCGTTTACTATTGTTTCTCAGGATGATCATTTCTCATGTGGTCTTAGAGTATGTGTTATGTGAATCCTTTAATTCTATCAATATCGCAAGAGGTGAATAGTGGTATTAGTTGGAAGAAGATTTAATGAGGTGTCAAAGTGTAGATAATTTTTATGAGAAATATTTGTTAACAAACCGAAAGGGGGATATTGTTGGGAAAAAATCCCTCAAGGTATCATTGAAGCATTTTTTAGGTGATTCTGTTTGTTGACAAAGTGGGCCTTCGTGTTGTGTATGTTGACAATGAAGACCATGCTGTACAAATTTTTTGAAAAGAGGGTTTTCATGGTGATATGTTGAGTTTAAGGGATGTTGTTAACAATCCATGATATATTAAAGAATATTGACAAAGGAATAGAAAATATAGAGTTTGTAAAAAAAAGATACAAGGTGGTGCTGTTTTCTTGTGTTTTCCAAAATTCTAGGCCTTAAAATCAATAAATGGAGAAAAGTGTTTTTGGAAAATAGAATTGTGTGAAGATGTCTTGGATGATTAGGATCTTATGCGCCATTTATTTTTCAACACCAGAACATCAAAATATGGCAAAGGAAATAGTGGATCCCATGTTTTGGTTTGGTCATTAAAGTGACTAAGGTGATAGAGACTAGGGCAGATGGACTTGCGCGTCAAGAGGAGACTTGCACGCCGGTTCTCAGGGTGTCCAAAATGCCTATAAATATAGGCCCAACCCTCCTCATTTTTAATGGAGTTCAAACCATAGATGAAATTGGAGCTCTGGTTGTGCAGGTGGTTCAGTCGCGCAAGTGGTGATTTGGTCGCACAAGTATAAAGATACTCAGAAGTTGCATGCCAATTGATAGTTGTGCACCAATATTGGTTTGGGCATAAAATGATTTGAGTCTCCCATGTTCAGAGTAGAAGAAGGGGGTGTCACACAAGTAGTTTGGTGATAGTTGTGTTCCAGGATTGAAGAAGCACGCCATGTATTAGAGAAGCATGCCCGGTATATGGAAGTGCACCGACCATTATAGGGTTGCTAGAAAACTAGGAATATTTCCTAGTACATCCATGGTAAAGTTGTATTCCTCACTGGATGAAAGTGGAACATTAACAAAGAATCTATTAATAGTTAAAGATACAGATTTCATTTGTGATAATGAAGAGACCAACAAGTATTTAAACTGTGAGTGGATCCTTTCTGGAGCAGTGAAGAAAGGAAGAGGAAAGAAGGTTATCTCCTCCACTGGTAGTGAGCTAGAGATAGAGAAACAGGGAGTGACCCTTGGGGAAGTAGTGAGATAACCCTAAACATTGTAAAGGCAGTGAGCCTAGGTATAGAAGTGATCTAGCCCAAAAATTGTAAATTGGAATTGAGTTTTAGTGGATTTGGTACAGCGTGACATCACCGTTGTATGCTCCATGGGCTTAGCCTAGTGAGGGTGAACCATGTAAATATCTCTGTGTATGCCTCATTGCTTCCCTACATTTCATCCAAATCATCCTTATCATATAAATAAGCGAAGAACAAGATAAACATTAAAAACATAATAGAAAACAAATTTACCCTTATAATATAGAGGTAAAGATCAAGTGGGGCCGGAATAAATTGGAAATAGAATATCCATACCCTAATTCACCCCTCTCTCTGGGTATCTAGTCACCTTTTTGGTCCTAACATATAACTAGTGTTGTTACAAATCCAATCATGGGTAACCTAGATTTAAAACAAAAAATTAATAGGATTATGCATTCACACCATTTTTTGAATCTTTCTTATAAGTTTATAAATTACTTTTACATGAAATCATTAATTTAAGAATTATCATTCCTAGTTTTCTTTTAGGTAAGGTAATGGAGGGAACCATAATGTAATAAGTTAACCATGGGTGCAACGGAAAATTTGTAGATTGTATGTATATGAAACTTATTGATATATGGGTTGGAATAAAAATACCCATTACAATGATCACCCAAATGTCTAAATCTACCTGATATAACTCAAATTGTGTTGAGCTCCCAAAAGAACCCAAGAGGGAGAAAATCATTACTCAGTCATTTATGAGACAATTACTACCCTCTTTTAAAAGCTCTTCTAATTAAATGGTTTCTAAGAAATTGGTCAATGGGATGGAAAAGTTATTTTCATTTTTCATATTACTAGACCTTGAGAATATTGTTTTGGAAATATATCATTTAGTTTTAGATACTAACATGTAGATGAGCCTCAATATAAATACTCCAAAAAGTAGGATATATAATTTTAGGAATAAGAATATTTCAGGAAAATATATTTCACAGTGTATTATAGATTGAATCTTCACACAATAATATATTTGGATGTCTTGTAATTAAATAAATATGTTAAAGAATCTATTGGGTCATGTGAGGAGAATTTCATAAGAATTGTAGGGTACGCCTATGATTATATATCTGATATAGAGAGTGAAATTGATATCTTATTTATTGGTTTAAATCATAGTCTTAAATGGGAATTACTCATAATAGACATTAAAAGATATGATGTCATTGTTTTTTGTTCTCATAATGTTGAGATTAAAACCAAAACCTCTCACTATTCTAGGGAAAAGAAAGGTAAAGTGGCGTATCATGTAAGAACCGATGATATGAAACATGGTGGGAAGAAATCCCAATTTCTTATATGTAATAAATGTTTAATAAATCACTTGGTCAATTGTATCAAGGGATTATAGAATTATTTAATGTATAGTAAAGAATGACCAAAATACCACAACTATAGAAGCAAGGGTAAGAGGCTGATTAACACAACATAAGAGAAGAATTATTTTAATAATGATAAAATCATGCTACAATTATTCATGTTGAAGGAGTTTTTTCATTATTCAAAATTTCAGAAAACTCAGGTCAATGAAGGTAATAGTCCAAATAAACCATATAAACGTTTTGAATAAGGAAGGGATTTTTTGATCACACCACTGAGGTTGAGCATGAAAATAATATTATGCGAGGTATACTTGATCTATATTCTAGATATTATAATTCCTTATTTTAGTTATTAAATAACACCTATTTATATTAAAACAATTCTTTGAATGTTGAATCACAACCCTAGATAATGGATATTTAAATATTAGTGAAAACCCCTAGGGGAACAATGACAACTTCAAAGATTTATAAATCTATTTCTATTGAGATTTGAGGGTGGATAGTTATTGTGAATAAAATTATTCATCCATCTATAGAATTTGACATAATATTACGTATGTATTATCTTTCCATACATGAATCACATATCAACTACATGGATAAATAAGTCTCATTTTATATCCCAATTATTCTATTACCATGTATCAATATTAGGATGATTATTAACTCCCAATGGATGAATATTAAATAATACAGGTTATGGTAACCAAAAAATAGGGACTCTTGGCTCAAATAATTAAATAGAAAGTAAATATTGATAATGCTCATGTTTTATAGGAATATATAGATGTATTTTCAGATTAATTTCTTAACCTTCCCCAATATTTTGATGTTTTATTTTGAAATAAACTTATACCTTTATCCATTCCAATCTTAATGAGTCAATATAAAATGAATCCCATTGAATTAAAGGATTCAATAAATTAGTTGAAATAAAATTTGGAAGATGTTTTTAACACCCTAGTAATTGACCATGGGGTGCACCAGTTCTCTTTATAAAAAAATAAGGGCGGATCGATACACCATTACACCGACTATCATGATATTAGTAAAAATTATGATAAAAAATAATTATCCTTCACCATGTATTAATGATCTATTTGATAAAATATTATGAGTATAATTATTATCTAATTTTTACCTTTTATTCTAAAACCATAAGTTATGGGAAAAGGGAGGATATTTACAATAAAATATTTAATATTTCACATGGACACAGAGTTTATAATGATGAAATTTAGACTTAACAATTTCCCTTATATATTCAAAAATAAAATTAATATAGAATTTAGATACTACCATGATAAAGTTTTTGGTTTTATATATAGAATATATTCTTATATATTTAATGATAAAGGAAGTGAATGAATATTAATTTCAAATAGTATTAAAGACCTTGATAAAAGAAAATATGTATTCCAAATTTAAAAAATGTGAATTCTGAAAACAAAAGATTTCATTCTTAGGTCACGTATTTAGAATAAAGGGTACATAAACATATCTATAAAATAAATATGTTATCTACAATTTTCCAAGATTGAACACTGTAACCAAGATCCCTATCTTTATTAGGTAGAAAGATATTACTAATTCATTTTTAGGAATTTAACATGGCTATAAAATCCTCAAACCATGTTAATAAGGAAGGGAATAATGTTCCATTCGATAGAGGAATGTGAAGAGTGTTTTATGGAACTAAATGAGAGTTTGGTCAATACTCTTATACTTACATTATCTTATAATGGTTAAGGGTACATAAAATATTGTATTTATTTAAAAAGGGTTTTGGTTATATACACATGAATAATGACAATTTAGTTTATTATGGTTAACTCCAACATATGAATCAATATAAAAATTACTCGACACATGATTTAGATCATTCTATAGTGATATTTGTATTGAAGATTTGAAATCATTATATTTATAGAGAAAAGTGTGATATAAATATATATATTTCATAATAGGTTGAAATATATATTCACTTAGAAGGAATTGAATATTAAGTAAATGTTATTGTTGGACTTGATAAAATATAAGGACTACAAAATAAATTACCACCAGGGGAAGAAAAATATTTTCACTGACACACTGAGTAAGAAATGCCATGATACTCTATCTGTGATGAGGATAAAAAAATACCATATACTCATGTATCTTTGTAGAATGAATCATGATTAAATAACGGGGGATATAAATTCTATATTTCCCAATTGTCTACTCAACCTTCCATTAACATAAAGGTCAATGAATAATAGAAATATTATGAAGTGTTATAGAAAGACATATGAATTTTATAGAGTTTAAGTTAAATAAATACGGAGTTGTAATGTTTTCAGACCTATATAAGTATCCCATCAAAGAAAAAAATAGATGAAGTTACTTTTTTATGATGCACATAGATCATCATTCTCTATACATCCAGGATGTTAGAAGGTGTATATAAATGTAAAAAAAAATCCTATGGGATAATATAAATATTGAGATTGTAGAATATCAATATCAATGATATGTACTATATAAATCTAAGAATTAATTGAAAAATTATAATGGTATATTGAAACCATTACACATACCAGTATGAAAATGGGAAAACATCACTATGTAAATTATCATAGGACTCCCAAAAAACTATGGCCTATAATTCTATTTGGGTTGTATTCGATAACATTACAAAGTCCACATATTTTATTACCATTAAATAAGACTTATCAATTTACCAACTCACCATGATATATATAAGGGAAGTGGTGAGGCTGCATGGAGTACCACTATCCATTATTTCTGATCAAGATCTAAGGGTTACCTCATGGTTTTGGAGAAGTCTTTGAAAGTATTTGGAGAGGTATTTGAGATTTAACAATGTATTTTATCCTTATATAGATGTTAAATCTGAGAAGAAAACTCAAATTATATAGGATATTTTAAGATCTTACTTGATGAATTTAAATTCTTGTTTTTATCAACACCTCCCCCTAATAGATTTATCATATAATAATAGTTTACATTCTAGATTTTAGATAGAACTAAATGAGGCCCTTTATTGGTAGAGATGAAGGACTCCAACATACTGGGATAATGTTTGAGAGAGGTATTTGATATGTCATAACCTTTTCCATGAAATGATAGATAAGTTTCAAACCATTTAGTGGTATATGAATGAGTCTCGAAGTCAATAGATGAGTTATAGAGATAATTTTCAATGAGATATAGAGTTTGAGGTTAGTGAAAAGGTATTCCTTTAAATATATCAATGTATTTGAGTTGTAATATTTAGGAATAAAGAATAATTAACATAAATATGCCCTGGTCCGTTATTGATCCTTGATTATGTTGGGTTTGTAGCCTATCTCTTACCCAGCCTCAAAACATATCCTATGTAAATGATGTTTTCGAAGTATGACTTTTTGGAATGTACATACTGGACCCTTAACATATGATAATATTTATATCTTTACAACTAGAGCATGATCTCTTATCCGAGGAAAAACTAGGAAAAATTATAGATAGAATAGATAATGTGTTGCAGAACAAGACCACTCATCTTATAATATCCTAGGACCTGCAATTCCAAATCCTATGCTAAAATGATTAACATTACATTTATTGGTTTCATGCTGATATTTATGACCCATTTTTTACATCAAAATCATAAAACATTAAAAGTAATGATTGGATCACTTACATTATTAGGTACATTTAAGGCATAGTGTTTTAGTGAATTATGATAAAATCCTACATAAAGAAGACCCTTGTCTTAGAATGAGTATTCCTCCCACTTAAACATTATTTTATTATTCCACATTCAGTCATCATCATCATCCATATAAAATCCCTTCTTGACATAAATCATTCAGACTCATTCATTATAACCCAAGGAAAAGGAAACATAAGAAGGGTGAGCTCAAATTCTCAGTAAGGGTAATTGTTAGAAGTAATAGTCTAATGTTATCAATAAGCTTAATAAGTGCATAAGGGTATGAAAATATAATCATAGTTCATTATTAAATTAGAAAATAAACCCAACTTATCAATACTTGGATCATAAAATATGAAAACATGGAAGATGAAAGAGTCAATAGAATAAAAATCCTGATCCATGAGATATCAATCATGATCATAAGAAAAATTATAAACCCAAAAAATATGATTAATGACTATTTTGGTTACATGGATCATGATATTCATAAAACCCTTTGAAAACTCTTTTAATTGTAATTACCATACATTTGAATTTGAATATAACCATTACACAATTCATTGTAGAGCTATAATGGGGCTCACCCTATTATAAGATATATCATTCTCACCCATTTCTCATGATATATAATGGGTCTCATCCCTACATATAAGATATATCATGATCACCGATTTTATAAAATTCTCATGTACTATATCATGGATAAAATATTTTCATCATAAAACTCATAAAAACAATAATTATTCCTTTTATAACTTTATTTACCCATAAAAATGAAATGGGTTCCATAAAAGTGTCTTTGATACATGATTAACCCATGTAAATTAAATAAGTTCCATTAAAATCTCTTTTAAATATAATTATCCCATAGAAAATAAAAGGGTTTCATAAAAATATCATTGAAATATGATTAACCCATTGAAGAGAAACATGTTTTATAATGATATATTTGAAATAATATTAAAAAAAGTATCCCCTTTTGGATCATAAGTAACAATAATTTTATTCAAAATTTATTAATGGAAATACCATTCATATACCATTAAATATATTTTTTGGAAAATACCATATTCATTTTGAAAATCACATTATAAAAAATAATTCATTTTTAAAATAATTTTCTTTTAAAATAAACTTGATAAACT
This sequence comes from Viscum album, assembly GCA_963277665.1. Lineage (NCBI taxonomy): Eukaryota > Viridiplantae > Streptophyta > Magnoliopsida > Santalales > Viscaceae > Viscum > Viscum album. Next base: position 827,793,525 of record OY728159.1, on the reverse strand, counting down.
ATAAAGGAAGATAAAAAATGTAAATAATTTCTTGAGGAAAATATCATTCTAAAATTGAAAAATAGTTTTTATAACATTTTTGGAAACACTCTATGAAAACATAGGCATGTAAGAATAACAGTTTTCAATCAAAAAGGGAATTTTTACGGAAACCATTTTTTTTAATATTAAGTACCTAGAGTTTAAAATGAAAGTAAAAAATTTATTCCCAATTCAGAAACATAGGATAAAAAAATTCATGATAATTTTTTATTTTTATATTATAATAGTTCAACATCGTATATTTAATCACTAACAATCACGATAAATAGTGAGATTGAAACATGAAATTCAAACCACTTTGGTAAAATTTAATAGAAATATACATGAAAGAATAAAATTAAATGAAACAAATAATATCATGAAAAAAATGATATTTATGAAATTACATGTAAAATGGGTAGTATATAATCCTCATAAAATAATATAGGTGTTTAATATAACAAACTTCTCAGTTAAGGGAAATTGAGATTAAAATCCCTTATTGCTTTGCTAACAATAAAACCAAAAACCCAATGAAAGATATATCACAATATGGATATTTAAATCCCTATAAATTTAAGTATATTAATTATAAAATACATTCATGTGTACTATTTTCACCACACAATAAAAATAAGTTTTGAATATGGAATGTATCTCATGGAATTAAAAGTTAGATGACAAAACCCCTTACCTCACACACTATTTTCATCGAATGTGATTTAGCATCTGGTATAGTTGTTTTAAACAAGTTATTTAATTATTAAATAACCATATTAAAATATTTATATCGTATATTATTTTCTTATGACCTTTTATTATTGGTTTACTAACAATTCAATGTTAAAGTTACGTTTCAGGAAATAACCGCTTTGCTTTTGTATACGTTTGGACTTATTTTTTGTCCAATTAAATTGATAATAATTTCATCATATATATATATGGATAATAATAATATAAATATCATATATATATTAATAATAATATAATTTATACTAATCCATTAAATTTGATGATATGAAATGAAATACACTATTTATAGAGATGGTAGACCATACGTACGTATGAATATTGTTTCCATTTTCTTATATTATTGAAAGAAATAAAATTAAATGATATATATATTAATATGTATTTCCAATATATTCTAATTTTTATTTAATATATATCAAATATGATTATTAAACCCAACATTAACATGTTCAATGTAATGTGTGAATGAATCACATCGCTTTGTGAGGCGATAGTCCTCTGTACACCAGACTGATGTCATCATATTCCCAAAAAATGGAAATCATGATGGTATGAGTTATATGATTATTAATGAATAATAAAATCATATATATCATATATATCATACATAAATAGTATGTCAAGGTGGTAATGGAAAAAAGTATGATATCGGTTCGTGAGGCTGTAGTCCATTGTACACACAAATGAGGATTTCATAACCCATTTGATGGAAGTGTATCTGGGTATAGATAATACCATTAACATAAAAACATATTTGTATATTTATTATAATCATTTTATTAAATATTAACACTATAATAAGGATTTAAGGGGGTGGGGAAATAAATAACAAAAAAATACTCATTGATGAACGTTACCTCTTCTTCAGGTAACTCTTTTTATTTCGAACCAAATGCATTAATTGGATTAATTTATTCCAAATGATTGGATTATAGGATGATATTAGGGACGTTTTAAAGTGATTTTGGAATAGTTTCAATGATTCAGATGTCTTGATATTAGTGATGAAGTATGGTTAGTGGGTTCCCTTTTATATTTGAGGAGGTGTGGCATTCTTGTAAATAATAAAAAGTATTCACTATTGGGAGGTCTCCCTGACCTCATGTGCCTATAAAGTTTCATAATAATGTAGGGGATTAATTAATTTATTTATAAACACATCCATTACACATAATAAATAAATTTTTGTTTAATTATTTTGTTCCTTAAATCATATGATTCTTTATTTTTTCCATTTTGGTTTTACGTTAGAGTTAATTGTTTTATAACCTAGGTTTTTTTAAAGGTTGGAGCCGAAGCCTCATTTTATTATTAAATCAAAGAAAAGACCTCTTTAACTTGTTAGAGGAAGACCCATTACATATCCCAAAGGCCCGCTGGGAATTTAGCCCATTATATGGCCCGTAGGCCAAATTTTTTAGCCCAAAGCCCATTATGTGAATAGTACTGATACAGTTCCTGTGCTGCTACAGTACTGCACAGTACCTGCAACTTCTACAGTACCCTATCGCCGCTATAGTTTCCTACCAACACTATAGTGACCGCCATTGCTAGAGTGTCTCCATTGCTACAGTTTGCTAAAGTACATGCGACCAATGGGTTTTGAACCTCCATTTTTTGTGTAGGATTAAGGGGTGATTACCACTAATCCAAACCCAATCTACACTTTTATAACCTATGTAATTTATCTATTAATAAAAAATTAATGTGAAAATATTTAGAATATATATATAAAATGATTATAAATTTTTAATACAAATTATAATATTAAAATCCCATGTTTTTTGGAAATAAATTTTAAAAGAATCGCACATAAGACGCACAAACCCTACATTAACCCTAACCATGCCAACAATATTTTTACTATTTAGGGGGTCAATATGTCCACTATAAAAGATAAAATAGTACATTAAATGACCATATTTGACTTTTATTGAAATTTAAAAATCACTTGGTCGAGGATACTATTTTTTTTATTTCAACTCATTTAATAAAATATCATTTATTATCAAATAAATTTAATGTCAATTCTGACATTATTTATTTAATATAAATTTCAAAATATCAAGACAAATATGGAATTTAAATATCCTATTTAAAAACCTTTGTAACATGATATTTTCATCTAAAAAAATATTGTAAGGAAATAATCCTTTCAATTTACTACACTTTTAATATTTTTAGTTTCATTTATTTTAGTTAAGTATTAACATAACAATTATTACATTGGAATTTTCTAAGAATTTTAAGTAAATATTTCATATCTAAAAATTAACGATAAAATATTTTAATAAAAAATATCATTAATATTTTAATAGGATATGTATAACCAATCCAATATAGTTTTTTTATATCCCAATGCATTATAGATATTAAAATCAAGGATGGTTCTATTTTTACATTTTTCTTTACAAACTTATTTTGTAGGTCACCATCCTGGAATATTATCCTAATAACTTATAAAAATTGATAATAAGGTGATACACGTCAAAATATGTCCAGCCAATGGATTTGGGATAAGTGTTGGGTTGTCACGACCCCCTCCCCACAAAGTGTACCCCTCCTGGACCGACAATGTGAGAAGGGAGGTAATGACCCCCCGAGTCCCGCATCCAGCTGGCCCCAGGCTGGCTACTAGCACCGAGGTTATAGTAAATAAACAGATGAGAGGCATTACCCTCTAAAAGAACACATGCGAAAGAGAGAGATAAGACAACCACCAATAAAATCCAACTCAGAAAACTAAATAAATGAAATCCCAAGTACACATATGTAATGTCATGAAAAACTACTAAAACTGAAAGGGAAAAAATTCAAGTACCCAAAAGAAAGTAAAAACAACAACAACCATGAATCCCAAATAGCTCATGCAACCCCAAGCTAATAAAAAACATCCTGATCTCCAACCTGCTCCAAGTGACCTGAAAAACAGTTTATATAAATATAGGGTGAGTATAACAGTATACCTAGTAGGATCCTCCCCAGAGCCTCTCGTGAAAAAGTAAAGAAAGTATGCTAATGCAAAGTGAATAACATGTGAAACTAACTCATCACCTAAACATGTATATTATTTTCCCAGCCTCACCAGGGATACTCTCACCATGCATCACATATAAAAGTATATAATATAATAATGAATATCAAGGGTACCCTTCTTTTACTTCCCCACTAGTTTTCCACTTTTCCCTAACGTCTCACGTCTGAAGCTTCTCTTTCAAAAAAGGCTTGCCGAAAAACACCTGGGTGAAGCACCACCACATGCACCTCATACAACAAAACTACCCCATCCACATAAGCAAAGTAACCCAGTAGTTTTTGGGTGCCACCACATCTCGCATAACGTGTATCATACGTCTGGTATTACACCTCAAGTCATTATATCCCATACACCGTGTAAGGATCTTCATGCCATCATATCCTATACACGTTACAACTATAGTAGTTGAGAGGAAACTATATCCAAAATATATGTGTCTGAATAACGACAAGAAATTAAATCCCTCTACACAGATATACGGGAAAAACCAACCGTTGTGCCTACCAGCACAAGTAACTACCTAGAGAAGAGAGCAGAGCTAAAGGGAGTAGTCATCCATCCATCCTCCCAACAGAATGTTGGGGAAAACACCCCATTGGGCTAATAATCCCTAGGGTGTTAGTTTCACTAACGGATAGTGTGGAGTAGCATATAGAAACACAAAAAGTAAAAAATATACTATAGCTCACAACCATGCTCTGGGAATAAACTAGTCTTAGATGCAAATACATCTAACATCTCTCAGACTCCCGAATTCCTCTTCTAAGACTAGGTATACTATAATGACACAACCATTTTAAGATCTTAATTACATTATATCATTCCATTTTTATCAGTTTCACTTTACGTTAATTAATTCTTTAAAAATTAATTAACCATTAACAATTCCACATTAAATTTAATTATCATCACACCCAAAGTCCACTTTCACATTAAATTATAACCTTATCATTGCGTCCCAGCAAGCTCCAACCCCTTGGGATAATATAATTTATTCAATAATTTATTAAAAAAATACCACTTTCCCATATTCCCAGCTATTCTAGAAAAACATTATGTGCTACAAAACAAAATGGGGCTCAACTCGGTGAGTCGATGAACTACCCGTCAATTCTTTTCCACCTCTAAAAAGATCATAGACCCATCCTCCCTCGTGAAGATAAACATGGAAAGCACGTGGCATACCCTGAGTGTCTTCGCCAATTTTTGGAAGTACGGTAAGCAAACCAGATGCCTCGAGTAGTGGGGAGAGTAAATAGTATAAACAAGCAATAAGAATCAGCAAGCATCCAAATATTCACATCCAACCTGTTATATCATCCCTAGTGTCCCCCCTGATACCAACATGCATAAACTGATGAATCTCTCCACTCTAGTAGTTAACTACTACCACAACCAATAGGCCTCAATTCCCCCACATATCACAACACCCATCTAGTCTCACATCACAACACAAGCAGCATGAAAACAAACATTATAGAAATTGGGGTTTTGGCCCTTAACAAGAAATAGGGTAACTCAGAACCCTACAAGGAATTATCTTTTACCAAAAAATCAGTTTTTAATCTATCTTGAATTACCCGATTTATTATTCATAGGTTAAATCTACGGTAAAACTAAACAGTAAGGTATCACAAATTGATTAAACATGCTAAGTTCATCAATTTTATTATCATTAAATTAAAACAAAAACAATTGCATTCATTCACAAGCCTCTTTATCTTTAGAAAAACAATTATCAATTAATTCTGGTTTAACTTTATTTACCAATTTTCATCATAAACGAAAAGATAAACAATGAAAGAAAAGATATTACACTAAGTAGCATAACAATAGGAAATAAAAAACGATCGATATCTATTTATTTATCCATTTCAAATATTAATTATGTCAATTCCATTGTGATCCAGTGGGATAAAACATACTAACTATATTGTAGAATGTTAAAAAAATAGAAGAAAAAAATCCCATACTTCAAACGATTCTTGACGTTCTTTATTCGAGAACGAGCCACACAATGGGTTACGATCTCCTCCCATCGTGACAACTATATCCGCCTGAGGATGCAGAGACACCACCATACCGGTCAACACCCAAGAAAATCCCATTAGGAACATAGATATAACATTCCATAAAAGGGAAATGATAAAAAAAAAAGATGAACCTAAAATAATTATGATTGATCATTGCATATATCAAATATTGATCGACACTTCTTGTTTGCATCAAAAACAAGTGGGAAGCAATCCAAGGAGGAATGTTTGATCACAAAAATCCTATGAGAAGGAATGGGAGGTTCGAGCATCTCACACTCGAGAAAATGGAGGAATAACTAGGGAGAAAGATATCTCATACCTTTAGAAGATTTAACGGAGCAACAGTTTAAGATTCGCTAGATTTTCCATCAAAAGTTGATCACATTAAACCACACGATTTAACTAAGTAAAATCACCCCGAGCCTTAAGAAAATTTAATATAGGATTTATGGACTTTGAATTGGAGTTAGAGTCCTTAAAATGAGGCTTTAAATGAATTTTACATCAAAATAAATTACAAAGGGGAAAAACTATAGGTAGCTAGAAACACTGTTCATGAACACGAAATTTGGAAAAGGAAAGCAGATACCGTTGGAACCTCACCATTCTAGAAACACTATTCATAAACCTGCATTTTGGAAAAGGAAAGTGGATACTGTTGGAACCTCACCACTCTGGAAACAATCTTCATTAACTCAAAATTTGGAAAAGGAAAGAGGCTACCATTGGAACCTCACCGTTCAGGAAACACAGTTCATGAACACAAAATTTGGCAAAGGAAAAAGGCTACCATTGGAATCTCACCATTCTGGAAACATTGTTTATGAACTCAAAATTTGGCAAAGGATAGTGGCTACCATTGGAACCTCACCGTTTTGGAAACACTGTTCATGAACTCAAAATTTGGGAAAGTAAAGAGGCTACCATTGGAACCATACCATTCAGGAAATACTGCTCATGAATGTAAAATTTGGAAAAGGAAAGAGGCTACCATTAGAACTCACCATTCTAGAAACACTGTTCATGAACTCAAAATTTTGAAATGGAAAGAGGCTCCCATTAGAACCTCACCATTCTCAAAAATCTGTTCATGAACTCAAAATTTGGCAATGGAAATAGGCTATCGTTGGAACTTGACCATTCTGGAAACACTCTTCATGAACTCAAAATTTGGCAGAGGAAAGAGGCTATCATTGAACTGTTCACATAAGCCTACTGATGAAACAGTTCACATAAGGTTACCATTTCACTATTCACATAAGGCTACCAATGACGTTGTTCATATAAGGTTACTATTTCTCTATTCACATAAGGCTACTAATTACACTGTTCACATAAGTTTACCATTTCACTGTTCACATAAGGCTACTGATGACACTATTCACATAAGGATACCTTTGCACTGTTCAACTAAGGCTACTGATGACACTGTTCACATAAGGAAACCATTGCACTGTTCACCTAAGGCTACCAATGATCCTGTTCACATATGGCTACCATTTCACTGTTCACAGTGGTCTACCATTGGAAATATTTACTGATGGAATAGTTCACAAAATTGGAAATTTCGAAATGTGTTTGGGATAAGTCACCTTGACCACATAAACACCTCAAACACTAGATTCCAGTAGAGTAATGTACTAGATAGGTTTGGGCCATTACATGGGTCATTTTTACACCATATATTCCATGTTTGACATCTTAGTATACTCATTTTACTTTAATTGATGTAATTAATTTTAATAATGTTGACAAATCACTTCTGCAAATATTCTTGTTGAAATTAGTTGACATTATAAGTTATTATTATTCCAAATTTGTAATCCATTTTTTCTAAATTTCATTCAAATAACTTGAACAAATTAGTTAAAAATTAATCTTGTAGACACAATGAGAAAATATGGTTTTAATGTGAAAATGGTTAAAAGTTTACTATGTTTTATTTCTAAATTCTACCTAAAAATTATTTAAATAACCAAAATCAGAATAATTGACATAAAATTGAAAACAATTTACTTTTCTAAATCGTAAAAATTAAAATTTAATGTTATAAATTAATATTTTGAAATGACTGTTTTCAATGAAAATACTTTATTTTTCAATTTTCATCAAAAAAATTAAACTTTTTGGAAAAAACTTGAAAATCACCCTATGTTAATTTTGATATTCTGATTTAAAAAAGTTTTATTATTTTTTGAAATAAAATTTATAATATGTTAAAAATTAAATTTAAATAATGTGGGTGACACACAATACAAATTTTTCTGAATTTTTTTTAAATTTAAACGAGTCTCATTTTATTTCCTATATATAGGTTAATAATAACACTGTAAACTATATATTTTCATAATTTAGTTAATCCTATTCATTCTCACCATTCTAAAAACTAGGTTATAACTTTTATATGGAATACTATTAATAATAGTATTTTTTCTCGTAAAACCTGGTCTTGCATTTAATGAATGATATTGAAGAAACCCATTATTAAGTATAAAAAAGAAAAACCTAGTAACATGTGTAATGAAATCTGTTGATTTTATTTAAAAATAAATATTTCACAAAGTGTCAGGGAGTTATATTAACTTACATGATTTGTGTTGTGTGTCATACATTCTATCAATCATACTTTTCTTCTTTTAAAACCATGAGGTATTATATCCTCCCACCTTAAATAAATCTCATCCTGAAAATTTTAACTTTATATCATTAATCAAAGGTAGGAAATTGAAAATACTTTAGTTGTAAACCCACATCATAAAAAATGATTAATAAAACATATTCTTGGTGAAATAGAAAGGGATGTATGAGGGTCATCTGGAATAACTCATACCAAGTTTCTAAATAGATGAACATAAGTTGGATGTGATAATTTTGACATGGAAGAAAAACATAAATCCAAAATAAATATATAGAGTGACATAGATAATTGATAACTATAAATAAAATGGTAAAGATAAAGCTAAAAATCATAAAACCATAAGCCAAAGAGGTGTGAAAAAGGTCATTGATATCATCCGAGGTGATGGAAATAGGATACCATTTTGTTCCAAGATCATTTTACTAATATTAAATAATAATTGTACCATATATAATGAAAAAATAATTAAATATAACTACTTATAATGCAAAACCCTAGGATTTAATAGTACGATATCTCTTTAATGTAATTCAATTTCTTGTGCTACATGCAACAAGGAGTTCGAGCGCACAACTACTAACCAAACAAGCTGTTCAAAAAGTATTTATGAAAATAATTAAATAAATTTAAAATTTTATATAATCCATATAATTTTAAAATCAATATTATGAGTTTCTTAGACATAATATAAGAACAAATTCAATTTTTCAGATAAAATAAGTATTTTTTAAAAAATGCAATTTTACCAAATTTTAATTGAAAGTTCTTTTTAAATCCAATATTTGAAACTTTTATATATTAAATTTTTAAAAATAAACTTCTTATTTAGAAGAGGGACATAAAAATTTAGTTTGGAGAAATTTTTGGTGTTTTTCTGATAACATTTTTATTTTGATGAATAGTGAAAGATACTAACTTTTAATTTAAAAGAACATTTTTAATAAAAAAAATTTACAGTGTTAAATTATTCATTTAATTGTTTTTTAATTATAATTAGAGTATATTTTTATCATTTAATCCAATAATGGTCAATGGAATTAATTTCACAATTAAATTGGACATAAACACGTATCAATATTTAGATAGTTTTTACTTCTCAAAACCCCGATTTCTGGTTTTAAAAAATGAATTAAATTTAAATTAATTTAAACAACTCCCATGATTTTTATTTCTTAAAATAGAAATAATTTTTGAATTTGGAAAATCAAAATTATCTTAGGGATAATTTTTGTTAATTTTCTAAAAACATTAAATTTTTGATGAATAGTGAAAAACACTACATTGTTGTTTAAAACTGAATTTTTATTTAAATAATTATTTATATTATTTAAATATATGTTTAGATGAAATAGATACATAATACCTATATTAGTAAAATTTAATTCATTGGGGAAATTTTATTATAATATTAGATGTATAAATTTTTTATTGATCTTTTTAATGTCTTTTATCCACCTTCAAGGCACGTTAGCCAATTTGCATAAAACATAATTTTACCGCTTCTGTGAATTGAATTTAAAAAACACTAGAGACATGGTTAACATTTTAAGTAAAATTTTATTTAATAGGATGAAAATAATTTTTGGAGAATAGTAACTTTTCAATTCTATTTACCATGACTAAAAGTTAATTGGGTAATTAAAGGTAAAAATGATATTATAATTACCATAACACATGTCCTAATTCAATTGGATAAGTTTCTTTCGACAAAAATCATCCTTAATAATAAACTAAGATCCTATTTTATCCACTTGGATTACATTAAGACATTTATTATTATTTTATTTAATCAATAGTTAAAACTCTTAAATTCAAATTTTAATAACAAACCAATTTTTTATATAGGGTTATACATAAGTAAAATTCAACTATAAATATTCCGTGGAAATATAAAATGATTTACTACATCATGATATTTTATATTTAATATTTTTATCTTAAATAATTAAATTTATTTATGACACAATGATGATGTAGTAATTACCTTTTCAAGAAAATATTAAAATAATTGATATTATAAATATCCAAATAAATGTAAATTGATAATTTTTATGCAATCCAATAATTTTCTAGGTTAATATGACATTTTAAGATTTATTTAACTTTTTTTAAGTAATCATGATTTTTTACTTTCACAAAAACCAAATACTAAATAGTGTCAAAATTGACATAAATGAGTTTTTAAAACAAATACTATATTATTAAATTATATAATATTCCTAAAAATATAATTTTTGTAAAAAGTACATATATAATGATATAAATATCATTAATGAACAATATGGGGTTCTCTTGGAATTTTTTAGTAAGTTTATTAACCATGTAATATAAAAATACAAGAAGACATTATAAAAGTTAAAATATTTAACTAAGAGTTAAATCTAAAAGAAAAGGTTAATATGGTCACCTAAACTTTTTAAAACCTATTTGTTTAGAGCCTTTCGATATATCATTACCTTATACTCAAAATAAATATTTTTTAATGCATTATAAACCAAATATGATTGTATAATAAATTAATATTTCAATCTTTTCCAAAAGTGACCCTCACCTCTCTTAGAAAAGGGTACTTCCCATTCACTCTAAATCACGTCTACATATCCATTTTGATCGGTCAAACCCTACTCAAATATCTTTAAAAATACTCTCAATTAATCATAGAGGCCTTACTTTGTTCAAAAATTTGACATAAGGAGCCCTTTTGATCAAATCAAAAGGAAACATCCGAAGAAGAGGTAATAATTTCATCACCTCTTTCAATGTTCTTTTCTTCATCCACTTCCTCTTTCTTGGTTGTTTCCATACCAAAAATAATAACTCCAGTACCTTATACATTCTGTGATGTTATTTTAAATATGGTACAATAATAATCAGTATTCTATCCATCTTATGAATGACAAAGTCACCATACGTGCGCACGTATGGCTTACCGTCTCCACGTTGTTGTGTAGTTTGTTATTAAACACTTAATTATTTGGATGGGTATAATGATGATTATAATTGATATAAATAATAAATATAACATGTTAATTATTCTTTATATATGATATACCATCAAATTACATATGATTTCATCATTAATAGAATGGTATTTTCACTCGTGTGTACGTACTGATTACTGTCTCCACGAATGCGGTGAGATTCATTCCCCATCGTAACCATTCAAGAATAATTTTTATTTAATGATTAAATATAAGTTTTAAGAACTTAATATCATTATGGATAAGAATCAAATATATCATATCCATTATAATCATAACTTACATAACAAAACATATAAAGGAAAACAAATTAGTTAACACTCGAAACAATGATAGTACTGAAATATTATTAACCAAACAATGTGAAAGGATCATGTATGATTCCATATTTATATATGTGGATTATTGTATAATTTCATGGAAATGATTTAACTATTATACATTAGGTTAACCTACCCTAGACTAAGGAAAAGTGTAAGGTAAGGGTTAATTCTACCACCTCTTTATTATCTGAGGTTGTTTCCACGTAAGTAGCTATTGTGACTTCTTTATCATCCATAATTTCGTTTCATAAAAATGTATTTCAAAACATTTTTACAATTTTCTAGAATATGGTTTAAATTCATTTATAAACTTTTTTTTACTTTTTATAAATTTTTTTGAAAGTAATATTGATGTCGTTTTCCAAAGAATGTACTTTATGACCTTTTTGAAAAATTAAGTTAAGATTAATTTTTTAACTTATACGATGGGTGCGCCTATTTTCCGCCGTTATAACACCTTTTAAGCTTCCATTAAAAGCTTATAAGAATATTTTCAAAATAAAAGTTTTCTTTTATAAATATTTGGCTTTTAAATCATTTCAAAATAGAATGATATATTTCTCTCAAATAAGTTTTGTTGCATATTTGTCAACATCCTTTGATAGATTTCACACTTATTTAAAGTTGATTTATTATGATATAATATTCCATATTTTATTGAAGGTTTTGTGATATGTTGGACTGTGGGTGTATTATTTTTATTCCATTCATGGATTATGGTTAAAGTATTAACATCTCATATGCAATTTTTAATAAGAATGTTTATGTCATGTGTCAACCTTTTCATCTGAGGAAGACATTGGACATAGTAAGTAATGGGTAGAGCCCGATAAAGCTCATCAATGCATCGGTTGGTCTCAGGAGAAAAACTAGTGTCTTGTCATAAGTCCATGACAAAATTTTATTTCTAGTCTTTTCATGAGGCCGTAACTATGTGGTTATGATGTATGACATTATGAATTTCATCACTATAAAATTTTCTATAGATATTACATGTGATTATTAGACTAGTAAAATATCCTTGTGAATAAGTAAATGACATTATTGAACTTATCTTTTCCATATTATGATGAAGTTTATGTTTAAAATGATTTTTAGTCTTATACATTTACCTAAATGTTTATTCTTTTTTATAATAGTATCTACTATATTGTTTTCCTTATGGAGCTTTTGAGATCACCAATTTCTTATCTTTTCTTTTTCCAAGGATTTGAAGAAGTATATTATGATTAACCGGTTGGAATAGGCTAAGGGATATCAGTATGTTTAGAGGGGACACACTATTGTTGTTTTTTCATTTCATGATGTAATGTAAAACTTATATAGGTATCCAGTACTTCCTAGGCTAATAAAATAATCGATCATTCAAGACTTGATCTCTTGTGATGATGATAATGTTATGTAATAATTCTCCGACTATAGGTAACTAGGGTCGGGGAATTATAGTTGGTATCATAGGAATTTTAGTACAAACCTTATAAACTAAATTTAGATAACTCTGATTAGAGAATATTACCCTAATATAGAATTTGAGGATTAGTATAGAATAACTTCTTAGAATTTTGGTAAAATAGAGTATTTGTGATTTTTCCAAGCGATACATCCCTATCTGGATATGATCAGGTAGAGGCGGCTATGAAACAGATATACCTAGGAGTGGTAACTCTGACAAGGAGTTTTGAGAATGACCCGGGGTATCTTGGTACATGAAAATGGTCCTGCATCACTCTTGGTAACGAAAATCTTGGGGGATATTCTTAGGATAATTCACATATTATTTAGAAACCATTATGAAGGACTTATGAGTTAATAATTCCTCCAAGAAATCATTTTTTTATAATTATGGATTATATGCATAAAATATTAATTTTATGTTAGATATTTTACAATTTTGGAATTATGAATTGTGATTCATAAACTAACCTAGTGTATGACATTGTTTAGAAATGGTGCCCAATAGAAGGAATGAAAACTCTAGTAAAACACATGATATAATTAGTAATAATGTTCATATTATTCATGCTCTTAAGAAACCATTTGGAAGGGGAATAGTCTCCCACATATTCTCATCATATGGATAAATAGTATCATGTGTTAATAAGATACGTAAATAATTCTTTGAGTCTTATGGATTTGAAGGAAATCCGGAGAATAAATTGATGGTAAAGATAAAGATGAATAAAGAAAAGAATGGAAAAACGATTTTTCCCATATGTGATACCTATGGAAAAAATCACCTTGGTAAATTCCTAAAGGTAATGGGAGTTTTTTATAAGTGTGGAGAAAAAGGACACCAAGTATATCATCGCAAGGGTAAGAAAAATGTTTTGTAAAGACCCGGAAATTTCAAGGAATATTATTTCTTAATTTTCTTTGGAATTTTACAAGAACGCAGTTTCTGACGGCGCTAGATTCCGAGGCCCGGTGTGCCCGAAATTAATTTCCGAAGTTTGACTCGGGTACGTTCAGTGAACGAACGAGCTCGAATTTCTAACTTTTGAACCGGTGCCCAGAATCGAATTCCGAGGGCACCGATGAACTTGCAGTGCCAATATTCTCTTAAGGAGACTTTTTACGAGGTTGCGTTTTGTGCGGGTTGAGAATTAGTTTTGGGGAAATAAAAAGGAAGTTAAATAAAATGTGGAAACACATTTTATTTTTATCCATGTTGGTTATATCCTCCCAAAGGGAGTTAGAGGTGGGACCCACATCCACTTAACCTCCCTTGAGAGGATTAAGTGTGGTGGGGCCCACACGAACCCTAACTCCTCAACTCCCCTCTAAACCCCCCATAACTCCCACTTTAATGCTGACAAATTGTTTACTTAATGAGGTGAGTTAAGTGTGGTTTAATTGAATTTCAAACTTTTGAAATTCTTGCCAAAACATTGCATTAAATTAATTAAACCAACTTAATTAATTATTTTGAGTGTTTGATTTCTTTTGAAATCATTTTTCCAACATTAAAATGAGAGATTCTATTCTTCTCTTTGGGTTGGCATAAACATTGTGGGGAGAACTAAGGATAGGGAAGAACTTTTGGAAGACCTTCAACCTCTCAAAGAAGAACGTTCCACGTCTCCGAAGAACGTGAAGCAACACCTTCTACCTTTTTCAACCGGAGCAAGGAAGGGAAGCACCGCCGCCCACAAAGTATTCTGAGAGTGTTGACTCGACTCGACTCGACTTCACCAAGCGCTTCTTCCACCAACGTTGATGGAATGACGTCGTTTCCGTGACGCCCGACGCGTGACATCTTTTATCGAAGTAGGTGTTTGTTGTTGTTTTATTTAATTATTTCCATTCTTGATTCTAGAATGTCGAACTTCGAGGATAACGAATAAATGTTATCTTTTAACGAAAGCGTTGCCGGACCACACAAACACGGCCGAACCCCCCTCCTATGTTCATATTTGTTTCCTTGCGGATGGAACGGGATGGCGTGGTGCCGTCACACCATGCGGGAATCACACGACAATGATTGCGCGGTGCCGTCGCGCCGCGCCGAGGAATGAAATTCAAGAACGTGACGCCGTCGCACCGCGTCAAAAGAAATCGAAGGCGCCGCGGCCGGATCGGGGCCGCGGTAGAGGGGCGCGGTGCCATCGCACCGCGCCGGACGACGAAGGCCACGGCTGGTTCAGAGCCGCGGCAGAACAAGATGACCGGCGGCCAGCCGGCCGCTGGTGTCGGAAGCCGGATGGGGACCGGGCTTTGCCGGTCCCGTTGAGGAAGAATCGGTCGGCCAGGTCGGGCCGGCCGGAAGGGAGAAGAACCGGGGGAATTTAATTCCCCGGCCAGCAAACCGGCCCCCCATAATGAGGGGGGGGGGGGTTCACAAAGGGGGGGGGAGGGGCTTTGCCCCCCCCCCCCCCCCCCCCGCGCGCGCGACGCACACGCGGCGCCCAGGCCGCGCCGCCGGCCGGGCCGGGTCGTCAGGACGGGTCGCCGCCCGGGCCTCCAAACGACTCACCGTCAGCGGTGATGCAATCCTTGGATCGAGACGGTCGTTTCGGAATATCGCACTCAAGGTTTCGGAATACTTTGAGTTCGGCCAGGTTGGTTCGTACACAAAA
Organism: Viscum album; assembly: GCA_963277665.1. Taxonomy (NCBI): domain Eukaryota; kingdom Viridiplantae; phylum Streptophyta; class Magnoliopsida; order Santalales; family Viscaceae; genus Viscum; species Viscum album. The sequence continues at coordinate 827,777,660 of OY728159.1, read as the reverse complement.
CCAACCGGGCCCTCAGAGCGGAAGCACTCATATCTTGAGCTACGTACGTCCGATTGGCGTGCCGTCAGGTTTTTTGAGTTCCTCTTAGTGAGACGGATCTTTTGGCATACTCGGCCCGAGGTTTGGATGCAGGTGGAGTACGGTCGGGTTGGTTTTGCCTTAAAAACCAACTGGGCCCCTAGAACGAAAAAGCCAATAACTCTCAGACCGGGAGTCCGATTGACACGCCGTCTATTGCGTTGAGTTCCTGTTAACGATACAGAACTTTTGGAATCCTCCTCCCAATTTTTGGATGCAGATGGATAGTGGCCGGCTTGGATCGCACCGAAATCCAACCGGGCCCCTGGAACGGAAAAGCTGTTACCTTTCTGACAGAACGACCGTTTGATGAACCGTCAATGGAGTTGGTGATCTCGTTGAGAAATGGTCCCTGTGAGTATACCCTATGAGAGTTCGGGGTATAGTTGAGATATGGCCGGTTTGGTTCGCACACGAAACCAACCGGGCCCCTTGGACGAAAAGGCTAACAACTCACAGACCGGGCGTCCGATTGACGCGTCGTCTATTGCGTTGAGACCCCTATGACGAGGCAGTCCTTTGAGATACTTCTTCCTGGGACATTGAGATACATGGAGTATCATCATGTAGCTCGTGGAGCGGACCCTCCCAGAGATGAGCGTACGGAGTACGAAGACTATGTAGCCGGAAGAGACCTAAAGATTGCTTGTCCGATTCGATTCGGAGTGACTTACGTAGCCCAGTGGGGAGCAATACTTTGTGAGGTGGAAGACCCATAGCGGAGGAGCACTACTATGTGAGGTGGCAGACCCGCGGTACTCGACAGGAGGAGTACCTCTATAGGCTATGAGGGGGGAGCACTACTGTGTTGGGTGGAAGACCCCGGTGGGAAGCACTACTGTGTGAGGTGGCAAGCCCGCGGTACTCGACTGGAGGAGTAACTCAACAGTCTTAGGTTAGTGAGTAGTACCTCAGAGTCGTGACAGGACCACTGTACACTCCAGAGACAGATCTCTTCAGCAGTTATGGTTTCGTTAATGAAAATCCTGGTTTGTGCTGAGACTTTTGACCTTGTGTTTACCTCCTGATTGAGATGGGTCACTTGATAACTTAGGTATATGTATGTGCATATACCTGGGTAGTGGTTATCCATTGATTTCACAATCCTTGTGTTTCCTCATGATTGAGATGGGTTACTTGATAACTTAGATATATGTATGGGCATATACCTAAGTAGAGGTTATCTGTTGAGATCTTCTTTGTGGTTATCCTTGTTGGTTTAGTGAGACCTTGAGGGTCTCGGGGTCCCTACTGAGTATCGTTATACTCACCCCTGCACGGGCTATGCCCGCACCTCGTTGTGTTGGTTGTAGACGATGGGCAGTGCTGACGGAGGCCGAATGTTCAAGGACTGGACGGTGCCCGGTGGTGGACTACACGACGAGTCAATACCTGGAGGTGGACTATACGACGTGACGATTCACAGAAGAGGTTGACAGACGAGAGCGTGGAGGAAGCTATCTGTACCTACCCTTCAGGTAGGATCCGTGGTGGACGACCAGGAGCTGCGCTATCTGTACCTACCCTTCAGGTAGGATTCGAGGAGGACGACCCAAGAGCTGCTTCCTTCTTCCAGCTATTTGTCTTTTTGCTGTTGTACCTTGTTCAGTTGTAGTTGTACTTTCTTTTGGGTTTGTATTCTGGCCCATTTACTTTTCAGCTTTTCTTTTGTACTTAGTGTTTTGCTTCCGCTTGTACTCTCTGGTGCTTGTTTTCTTTTATAAAGGAAATGCCTTCCCAGTTATCGGAATTTTACGCCTTTGGTGCTAGTTTCTAGCCCCTGGCCTATGGAAGGTGGGCTTGGGGTAGTCACGACACGGGTCCCGAGGACGGGTCATGAAAAATTGGTATTAGAGGAGTTCGGTTCTACTGCAGAACTTATAACTCTGATGTATCTTTCTGTGAAGCAATAGTGTTAAGGGTACCGAGTGTGGTCTTCAGTTCAGGGAGTCCAGTGTTGGTGCGGGCGGCCGACGTATCCATACACCAGGACCCTGACAACTGATTTCCGACTTTGTGCATGAAAACACTGATTGCGTGTGTTTTCCTGAAGTTTTATTTAAATGTCAGCTCAAACCAGGTCAGCTCACCAGGTATAATCGTTTGACCATGTCACGTTGTTTCATTCAGGATGCCTCCCCGTGGATGACTAGCTAGAGCCCCTAGAGTGGTGCATACTGACAGCCCGCCGAGCGATGAGGCCTCAGTACAGGGCACTATTCCAGTTGAGGCACCAGCGGAGGCACCAGCGGTACTACTACCCATTGGGCCACCGCTGCCACCAGCCCCAATAGCAGAGGATGTACGTCGCTTGAGCGCACTGCATGAGTTCCAGCACGAGAGGCCACCCAGGTTTTTGGGAGGGACGGACCCGCAGGCGGCTGAGGATTGGCTGGAGGCTATGGTGAGAGTCTTCAGGCTAGTGGGGACGCCGGCAGATTTCATGGTGATCCTTGCTGCCAGACTTCTTCAGGCAGCAGCAGGCAGATGGTGGAGCCTGATGCTTCAGATGCATGACGAGGAGACACTTTTATGGGCATTCTTTGAGAGCCTGTTCCGGGCAGAGTTTGTACCAGCCACCCTTCGAGCGGTGCGTATACAGGAGCTACTTCAGCTACGACAGGGCAGCATGTCAGTGGTGTAGTATTCAGCGAGGTTCAAAGACCTCTCGTGCTACTCCACAGATATGGTACGAGACCCGTTCTTCAGGGCCCAAACCTTCGAGTAGGGGCTTAGGCGGGAGATCAGAGCTTCAGTTGTATCGCACAACATTCTAACACAGACAGGAGTGTTGGAGCGATCCCTCTTTGTGGAGAGTTTCCTTGCTGAGCAGTCTCCAGCAGCAGGACCCACCCCTAGCCGGCATGCGGCAGAGTCTTCTGTAGCAGGCAGTAGACAGATGACGTAGGGGTCCAAGAGGACCAGACCTACAGGTGGTCGACCGCGTGACTCAGGGTCGGTAGTGTGGGGAACCAAAGGAAGTGATAGAGCCAGACTTGCCATGAGGTGTTACTCTTGTGACGGAATTGGTCACATAACACGTGACTGTCTGACCCGCCATGCAGATGACAAGAAATTAAATGAAGAACCTCTGAGGCAGAGGTAGAGGTTCGATCAGGGCGGCCATGGCAGAGGAGCTGGCCGGGCAGCTGGAGGTGGACGGCGCTTCGTGGTGTTGCCACCACCACCACCAGGAGGTCCGCCCCGACCACAGGGAGTTGGTGGACATCCGAGAGCTCAGCTTCAGGCAACTGAGGCCTTCGATCATGGATCTCTTGGAGAAGATGGATAGGAGAGGAACTATTAGATACGTCCTTTGTATTTCTAGTTCCTTGTTGCTATTGTGTAGCATCTTTGTATTATGAGCTACAATAATAAAAGATGATTACCTTTTTGATGTTTTCAGTCCTGTCCGCTTTTGTGTTGTTACTAAGAGGTTCCAGTTAAGACTGTTGACTTGACCCTCACTTTCGAGTTTTCTACTGAAGGAGACCTAGTGACCTAACACTGATGCCGACAGTGTGACTCGACCCTTGGAGGCGATAGTGATAGTTGGATCTCTTGGTAGTTACGTCGAGGCCTTACGACGTCATCCATGGCATGAATGCATCCTTCATGTCAGGATTGACGGTATTAGGCAACGAATGTGGTTCATCCAGGGGATCAGACCGGATTTCTATTTTTCGGTAAAGAAGAAATCTTAGAAGCTCTTGTGAGACTAGAGAAGGTCCAGGTCATCCAAGAGTGGATGAGGACGGCAAAGGGCTGAAAGAAGCCTTATGTTGATAGGACTTGGAGGCCTCTAGAGTTAGAGGATGACCATCACGTCCTTATACGAGTCTCACCTTGACGAGGTTTACGGAGATGTGGCCAGGGAGGCAAGTTATCTCCATGGTTCAAAGGACATTTCTAGGTCCTTAGCTAGGTAGGCGAGGTGGTTTACCGCTTGGCCCATCCACTTTAGTTGCACTAGGTGCACGACGTTTTCCATGTATCTCAACTGAGGAGATACGTGCTCGACCCTATGCATATCATCGACCATGAGGAGATGGACGATGGTGATGGGGTGTCTTTCATGGAGGTTCCAGTGGGGATCGAGGATCGACAGGAGTGGATCCTATTAGGACGATCGATTCCTCGGGTGAGATTTCTTTGGTTGTACGGGATCCTCCAGGTGAGCACATGGGAGCGGAAAGCTTAGATGCGTACTCAGTATCGCCTTTGTTTCCCTAAGTTTGTAGTGAAGCTTTATGGGGACGTAAAGCCCTGTGGTGGGAGTAATGTAAAGACCCGGAAATTTCAAGGGAATTTTTTTCTTAATTTTATTTGGAATTTTACAAGAATGCAGTTTCTGACGGCGCCTGATTCCGAGGCCCGGTGTGCCTGGAATTAATTTCCGAAGTTTGACTCGGGTACGTTCAGTGAACGAAGGAGCGGGAATTTCCAACTTTTGAAACGGTGCCCAGTATCGAATTCTGAGGGCACCGATGAACTCGTAGCGCCGATATTCTCTTAAGGAGACCTTTTCCAAAGTTGCGTTTTGTGTGGGTTGAGAGTTAGTTTTGGGGAAATAAAAAGGAAGTTTAATAAAATGTGGAAACACATTTTATTTTTATCCATGTTGGTTATATCCTCCCAAAGGGAGTTAGAGGTGGGACCCACATCCACTTAACCTCCCTTGAGAGGATTAAGTGTGGTGGGGCCCACACGAACCCTAACTCCTCAACTCCCCTCTAAACCCCCCACAAATCCCACTTTAATGTTGACAACTTGTTTACTTAATGAGGTGAGTTAAGTGTGGTTTAATTGAATTTCAAACTTTTGAAATTCTTGCCAACACATTGCATTTAATTAATTAAACCAACTTAATTAATTATTTTGATTGTTTGATTTCTTTTGAAATCATTTTTCCAACATTAAAATGAGAGATTCTATTCTTCTCTTTGGGTTGGCATAAAATTTTTGGGGAGAACTAAGGAGAGGGAAGAACTTTTGGAAGACCTTAAACCTCTCGAAGAAGAACGTTCCACGTCACCGAAGAACGTGAAGCAACACCTTCTACCTTCTTCAACCGGAGCAAGGAAGGGAAGCACCGCCGCCCACAAAGTATTCTGAGAGAGTCGACTCGACTCGACTCGACTTCACCTAGCACTTCTTCCACCAACGTTGACGGAACGACGTCGTTTCCGCGACGCCCGACATGCGACATCTTTTATCGAAGTAGGGGTTTGTTGTTGTTTAATTTAATTATTTCCATTCTTGATTCTAGAATGTCGAACTTCAAGGATAACGAATAAATGTTATCGTTTAACGAAAGGGGGTCCGGACCGCACAAACACGACCGAACCCCCCTCCTATGTTCATATTTGTTTCCTTGTGGATGGAATGGGATGGCGTGGTGCCGTCGCACCACGCGGGAATCGCACGACAATTATTGTGCGGCGCCGTCACGCCACGCCGAGGAATGAAATTCAAGAACGCGACGTCGTCGCGCCGCGTCAAAAGAAATCGAAGGCACCGCGGCCGGAGCGGGGCCGCGGCGGAGGGGCACGGTGCCATTGCACCACGCCGGACGATGAAGGCCGCGGCCGGTTCCGGGCCGCGGAGGAACAAGATGATCGGCGGCCAGCCGGGCCGCCGGTGTCGGAAGCCGGAAGGGGACCGGCCTTTTCCGGTCCCGTTGAGAAAGAACCGGCCGGCCAGGTCGGGCCGGCCGGAAGGGAGAAGAACCGGGGGAATTTAATTCCCCCGTCCAGCAAACCGGCCCCCCATAATGAGGGGGGGGGGGGGGCTTTGCCCCCCCGCGCGCGACGCACACGCGGTGCCCAGGACGCGCTGCCGCGCCGGACCGCGCCGCCGGCCAGGCCGGATTTTCCGAGCCGTGCCCGGTCGTCGGTCCGGGTCGCCGCCCGGGCCGGGGCGACCCGGTTCAGCCGACCCAGGGGGGGTCGGGCCGGGTCGGCCCGGGCCCAGAACCCCCGGTTTCAGACCACTTTCGGTCAAATGCCTGTAACTTGGTTACGGGCCTCCAAAACGACTCGCCGTCAGCGGCGATGCGATACTTGGATCGAGACGGTCGTTTCGGTATATCGCACTCAAGGTTTCAGAATACTTTGAGTTCGGCCAGGTTGGTTCGTACACGAAACCAACCGGGCCCTCGGAGCGGAAACGCTCATATCTTGAGCTACGGACGTCCGATTGACGTGTCGTCAGCTTTGTTGAATTCCTCTTAGTGAGACGGATATTTTGGCATACTCCGCCCGAGGTTTGGATGCAGGTGGAATACGGTCGGGTTGTTTTTGCCTTAAAAACCAACCGGGCCCCTGGAACGAAAAATCCAATAACTCTTAGACCGGGCGTCCGATTGACGCACCATCTGTTGCGTCGAGTTCCTGTTAACGATACGGAACTTTTGGCATCCTCCGCCCGAGTTTTGGATGTAGATGGATAGTGACCGGGTTGGATCGCACTGAAATCCAACCGGGCCCCTGGAACGGAAAATCTGTTACCTCTCTGACAGAACATCCGTTTGACGAACCGTCAGCGGCGTTGGTGATCTCGTTGAGAAACGGTCCCTATGAGTATACCCTATGAGAGTTCGAGGTACAGTTGAGATATGGCCGGTTTGGTTTGCACATGAAACCAACCGGGCCCCTGGGACGAAAAGGCTAACAACTCACAAAGCGGGCGTCCGATTGACGTGCTGTCTGTTGCGTTGAGACCCCTATGACGAGGCGGTCCTTTGAGATACTTCTTCGTGGGATTTTGAGATACTTGGAGTATCGACTTGTAGCTCGTGGAGCGGACCCTCCCAAAGACGAGCGTACGGAGTACAGAAACCGTGTAGCCAGCAGAGACCTAAAGACTGCTTGTCCGATTCGATTCGGAGTGACTTACGTAGCCCAGTGGGGAGCACTACTTTGTGAGGTGGCATACCCATAGCGGAGGAGCACTACTATGTGAGGTGGCAGACCCACGGTACTCGAAAGGAGGAGTACCTCTGTAGGCTATGAGGGGGGAGCACTACTGTGTTGGGTGGAAGACCCCGGCAGGAAGCACTACTGTGTGAGGTGGCAGGCCCGCGGTACTCGACAGGAGGAGTACCTCAGCAGTCTTAGGGTAGTGAGCAATACCTCGGAGTCGTGACAGGACCACTGTACACTCCAGAGACGGAGCTCTTCAGCAGTTACGGTTTCGTTAATGAAAATCTTGGTTTGAGCTGAGACTTTTGACCTTGTGTTTACCTCATGATTGAGATGGGTCACTTGATAAATTAGGTATATGTATGGGCATATACCTGGCTAGTGGTTATCCGTTGATTTCAAAATCCTTGTGTTTCCTCATGATTGAGATGGGTTATTTGATAACTTAGGTATATGTATGGGCATATACCTAAGTAGAGGTTATCTGTTGAGATCTTCTTTGTGGTTATCCTTGTTGGTTTAGTGAGACCTTGAGGGTCTCGGGGTCCCTACTGAGTATCATTGTACTCACCCCTGCACGGGCTATGCCCGCACCTCGTTGTGTTGGTTGCAGACGACTGGTAGTGCTGACGGAGGCCGAGTGTTCAAGGACTGGACGTTACCCGGAGGTGGACTACACGATGAGTCAGTACCTGGAGGTGGACTACACAACATGACGACTCACAGAGGAGGTTGACAGACAAGAGCGTGGAGGAAGCTATCTGTACCTACCCTTCAGGTAGGATCCGTAGTGGACGACCAGGAGCTGCGCTATCTATACCTACCCTTCAGGTAGGATTCGATGAGGACGACCCAGGAGCTGATTCCTTCTTCCAGCTGTTTGTATTTTTGCTGTTGTACCTTGTTTAGTTATAGTTGCACTTTCTTTTGGGTTTGTATTCTGGCCCATTTACTTTTCATATTTTCTTTTGTACTCAGTGTTTTTCTTCCCCTTGTACTCCGTGGTGCTTGTTTTCTTTTATAAAGGAAATGCCTTCCCAGTTATTGGGATTTTACGCCTTTGGTGCTAGTCGCCAGCCCCTGGCCTATGGAAGGCGGGCTTGGGGTAGTCACGGCACGGGTCCCGAGGATGGGTCGTGACAGGTTCCAAATGTACAATTCTTCATTTGGAGAGAGTTGGGACACTACGCAAATCAATTCCCCAATCATCAGAGTATACCCCAAATGTTGTTATTGGATAATAATCATGTTATGATACTAAGAAAAATGAAGAGGAATAATTATTGTTCTTATATTTTTATTAATGAATTCTATAATTTGAGTGTTTCAACAATGTTTTAATGTTTATATTAATTTTGTAAATAAATAAGGATTGTATTGTAGTACTATTTCATTCAGAATCTGAGATTATATGGTACTATGAAAAGTGACTCAACATCAAGTTAATTTTTTTGAAAAATACATGGTTGAAGGAAAGATAATCATTAATATGGTATTGATACTGAGGTAGTGATTTTGGAATAATAGATGGTTGATTTGGATAAATTATATTGGATATTATTGACTACCTTAGAAATAATTTATTGTTTGTATATTCCATCATTGTTGGAATATTCAAAATTTTTGGATATAAGGAATGTATATAGTATTCTATAAGGAATAAGGGTGCGTGAATTTAATCAATTAAGTTTTAAGGAAATTCAGGGTGTTACCGTGTTTTAAGAGGATTCATAATGAAGGTACTCACATGTTATTATATTGAAAAAGAGATCATCCTTATGTTATGTTGACCATCCTTATAATTTTTTTGGACAATGAGTTTTGAGACAAGTATTTTGGATAACTCTAAAGATTCTAATGGATTAAGATGGAACTTAGATGATATGGTTTATGTTTAAAACATTTCTTAAGTTTTTTTTGATTTTTTTATAAAAAGGACAAACCGAAGGTCGAGCAACAACCCATTGTGTATGAAAAGGCCGTGAGACTTGAACCCGAAACTGAAGGCTGACAAGGGTGACTCATCTACCACTATCCTACTTGATGTCTTAGTTTTTATAATGTAGTTTATTTAAATGATTTTATAAATGAATTATAAATTCTTTTTTTGAAACCCTATATGATTAGGATAAATATAATATTTTGAGTTATATTTTTTTGTGAGTGAAAGATGAGTTTGTGGTAGAAATTAGTTAAAGGATGGACCTCTACATGTCAAGTATTTTTTATTTATTCTATGAAGGAATTTATTCTTAAATTTTAAGAAATAATCTTAAAACAAAAAAATTGTTATCCTAATACCTTTTGTCATGATAAACCAATAATATATTTAGTCATCATAGATTTATGTCTTTGAGGCCCCGAATTTTCAATTTATTGTTCACTTGTTTGTGATTGATGACCACAATCACTCCCTATAAATATTTATATTTTTCATCCAATTATGTTTCTCAAATTTCCACCAATGTTCTTCTATTCCAAATCCTAATTTGGTGCTGACTTTTTCATTCCCCTTTCCCTCTTATTAAGACTAAATCTTATTAACCTTATTTATGATGTGGGTTTTCCACAAAGGTATATTATATTTTTAATATTTTATTTTTGAATAACATTTTCAAATTGAGAGGATGCAATTTATTAAAGGATGGTATAATGTAACACCCCCGAATTTCATAGTAGGTTATCTCTTTAATGTAATTCAATAGCTTTCTCTAAACGTAACACCAATCTCGAGCGCACCACCACTTACTAATCTAGCCATCAAAAATCAGTTATGAATATTATTAACTACATTTTGAATTTTTTATACTCCATATAACATTAACATCCATACTTTGTGTTTCTTAGACATAATATAAGAACAAAATCAAATTTTCAGATAAAATAAGTATTTTTTGAAAAATGAAATTCTACCACATTTTAATGGTGAACCCTTTTTAAATACCATATTTGAATCTTTTATATATTCAATTTGACAAAATAAAATTCTTTTTTATAAGTGGGATATAAAAATTTAGTTTGGATAAATCATTGGTGATTACATGATAAATTTTAAATTTTGATGAATAGTGATCGATACTAAATTTTAATTGAACACAAATTTTTTAATCAAAATAGTTTATAGTGTTAAATTATACATTTGAATGGTTTTGAAGTATAACTAGATTAAATTTTTATCTTTTAATCCAATATTAGTAATTGGAATTAATTTCACATTTAAATTGGACATAAATAGATATCACTATTTTGATAGTTTTTACTTCCCAAAACCCGCTATCTGGTTTCAACAAATAGGATTAATTTTAAATTAATTAATGAAACTAATATGTTTTGAATTTGGTAAAATAGAAATTATTTTTGAATTTGGAATATCAAAATTTTCTTAGGGTTATTTTTTGGTATTTTTCTGAAAACATTCATTTTTTGTTGAATAGGGAAAAACACAGTGTTATTGTTTAAAACAGACTTTTTATTTAAATAATTATTTATTTTATTAAAAAAAATTATGTAAAAATAGATAAATAATACCTATATTAGTTCTATATAATTAATTAGAGTCATTTTATAATAACATCAGATGTATAAAATTTTATTGAACTTTTTAACGTCTTTTACCCACCTTCTAGGAACATTAGAAAATATTCATAAAAAATAATTTTGATATTTATATGAATTGAATTTCAAAAACCCAAGAGACATGGATGAAATCAGAAATTAAAATTTTGTTCAATTGGTAGAAAATAATTTTCGGTGAATAGTAACATTTTAATTTTATTTACCACAGTTAAATGTAAATATAGAAATTAAAGGTAAAAATGATATTATAATTACCCTAACATGTGTCCTAATTATATTAGATAATTTTTTAGACCAAAATATACCTTAGTAATAAAGTATGATCCTCTTTTATCCACTTGGATTTGATTAGGACATTTATTATTGTTATTTTAAAGAAGAGTTAAAAGTGTTAAGTTCAAATTTTAATAACTAAACTTTTTTAGTATAGGGTTATACATAAGATAAATTCGAATATAAATTTTCCTTACAATGATAGAATGTTTTCATACATCATTGTATTTTTTTATAATTATTATAAATTAAATAATTAAATTTATTTATGACACAATGATGATGCAATAATTACCTTGTTGAGGAAATATTTAAATAATTAATATTTGAAATATAAAAATAAGTGTAAATTTAGAATTTTTATGCATTACACTAATTTAATATGTTAATATGATATGTTATTATTTATTTAATTAATTTTTTCGAAGTAATCATGTTTTTTTACTTTCACAAAATCCAAATACTAAATAGTGTCAAAATTGACATAAATGAGTTTTAAAAAAAACTATATTATTAAATGATATAATATTCATAAAAATATAAGATTCAGACAAAGTACTTATATAATGATATATATTTCATTATTTAACCACTTGGTGTCCACTTGAAATTTTATAGTAAGTTTATTGTCCATGTAATATAAAAATACAAGAAGAAATTGTAAAACATAAACAATTTAACTAAGAGTTAAATCTAAAAGATAAGGATAATATGGTGACATAAACTAGTCTAAATCCTATTGGTTGAGAGTAATTAGTCCTATACCCACCCTATCCTTGAAATAAATATTTTTGGAGACATTATAAACCGAATGTGATTGTATAATAAATTAATATTTCAATCTTTTGCTAAAGTGACCCTCGCCTCTCTTTTAAAAGGGTACTTACCCTTATCTCAAAATCACACATCTAAATAAATTTAGATTTTCCAAAACCTACTAAAATATCTTCCCAAATACACTCACTTCAACCTAGAGGTCTTAATTTTATCATGAAAACTACCAATGGATCCTTTTTGATCATATTAAAAGGAAACACCCGAACAAGAGTTAATAATTTCATCACCTATTTCAAAGATATTTTCTTCTTGCACTTACTCTTTCTTTATTGTTTCCATCCCAAAATAATAACTCCAATACCTTATACATAATATTATGTTATTATAAATATGTTACAACCATATTCATTAATCTATTCTTCTTATGAAAGACAAAGTCACCACACATGTGTATATACAACTAACCATCTACAAGCCGTAGTGTAGTTTGTTATTCAACAATTAATTATTTGTATGGGTATAATAATGAATATAATTGATGTAAATAATAAATATAACATGTTAATTATTCTGTATACATTATATACCATCCAATTACATAATATTTCACCATCAATAGAATGATATTGTCGCTTGTTCGTACGTACGGATTACTGTCTCAACGAACGCGGTGAGATTCATTCCCCATCATAATCATTCATGAATAATTTTTATTTTATGATTAAAAATAATAATTAATAACTTAATATCATTCAGGATAATAATTAAATAAATCTTATCCATAACAAACACAACTTACATAATAAAACATATAAAGGAAAACAAACTAGTTAACACTGAAAACAATGATACTACAGAAATATTATTTACAAATAAATATTAGAGGGTCATGTATGATATCATATTTATATATGTGGATTATATTATAATTTAATAAAAAATATTTAACCGTTATACATGAGGTTAAACTACCCTTGAATGAGGAAACATGTAAGGTAAGGTTTAATTTTACAATCTCTTTAGTATTCAAAATTGTTTTTATGTATGTACCTACTGAGACTTCTTTATCATACTCATATATATTTCTTGAAAATGTATTTCAATTTTTTTTATTATTTCTTAGATTATGGGTTAAATTCATTTATACCCTTGTTTGAATTTTTATAAAAAAATTTTAAATGAATATTTTTGTCATTTTCCAAACAATTTACTTTATAACCTTTTCGAAAAAATTAAGGTAAGAATGTTTTTTTAACTTATATGGCGGTTGTGGATAATTTTTTATATTATAAAACCTTTGAATATTCCCTTACAATATTACAAAAATATTTTTAAAATAAATGTTTTCTCTTATAATTATGTGACTTTTAACTGATTTCAAAATAGAAAGAGATATTTCTATCAAATAGTTTTGATTTCATCTATGTCAACATCCTCTGATCGATTTCACCCTTATATGAAGTTGATTTATTATGATATAATCTTCCATATTGTATTAAATGTTGTTTTATATGTTTGATTGTTGATATGTTTTTTTATACCATTCATGGTTTATGGTTAAAGTATTAATATTTAGTATGGTAGTTTTAATATTAATGTTTATGTTATGTTTCAACCTTTTCATATGTAGAATGCATTGGACTTTGTATGTGACAGGTGGATCCTGCTATAGCTCCTCGATGCATCGGTGGGTCTAATGAGACAAACTAGTGTCTTCGTACAAGGCCTTGACAAAATCTAATTTGTAGTCTTAGCACAAGGCCTTGACTATGTGGTTATGATTTACGGCATTATGTATTCCATCATTACGAAATTAGATATTTATATTACATGTGATTATTCAACTAGTAGAATATCATTGTGAATAAGTAAATGGAATTATTTGACTAATCTTTTCCATATTATGCGGATGTTTATGTTTAAAATGATTTTTTAGTCTTATACATTGCATTAAATGTTTATTCTTTTTTATGATAGTTTCAGCTATATTGTTATCCTTACCGAGCATCTGAGATCTCCCATTTTTGATGTTTTCTTTATCCTAGTACATGAAGAATTATATTACAATTAACCTGCATGAATAGGCTAAGGGATATGATTGTGTTCAAAGGGGATTCATTTTTTTTGTTTTTCCATTTCAGGATGTAATGTAAAACTTATTTATTTATCCAGTACTTCCACAACAACTAAACTAAATGGCCTTTCGAGACATGATTTATTATGATCATTCCATTGTTTTTTAATAATTAAGCAACTCTGGGTAACTAGGGTTGGGGCATTACATACAATTTATTATTTCAAACAATAACCAATTTTCCCTATATTTTTAACCTTTTCTCCAAATTATGAGTATTCAAGATGGGTTATTTATTCCCAAAGCACTAAAATAAACATTTTAATACCACATAACCATAGAAGGGGTAAAAATATATTACTTCTGTAATTGGACACTTAACAAAAAAATAGTTATCACATGGAAATATTTTTTCCAAATTGAGTAAAAATTAGTCTCCAAAATAGAATACAAAAATCAATGTTCTAACCAAATCATTCCATAAGTAATTATCCATAAATTGATTCAAATAATTCATAAATATGTTCGAAACATAAGGATTAAACGGATTTTATTATATATTTTTCCAACATAAACCAACCCTTATTACTGAAAAAAATACTATATGTTTTTAAAATGAACATTATATTTAATTGAAAAAAAACTATACTAACTGGGATATCATATAAGATAGTCGTAGGTGATACACCCTTTTCAGCCTTTGGTTATGGGTTCAAGCCCCATTGCCTTTCCTAATGTTATACGTTTTCAACCAAAATTCAATTTTTCATTTTTTTCATAAAATATGAAAATATAATCCACTCCTAAATAAAAACTCACATTGATCCTAGGGGTTACAAATACCAATAACCATTAATACTTCTGCCAAAAATTCCATTAATAACCTCTAAATGTTTTCTACATAAATCCTCAATGTGGGGTCAAAACCATTGTACTTATGCTAATACTTAATCTTGAAGACATATGATGGTATCCAAAAATAATAAGATAACCATATAGAAAAACAACTTAATCCCTAAAGTTATCTAAACATACATTTTATGCCAACTATAATAGATCATAACCTCCCCTATGTGAGCCTTTTCTTGAACCATTAACTTTACAATTTTGGATTTGATGATGATAATTGTGACCCATTCTTTCTATCCAAACATTAGAACATCAAATGGAAGTACTGGATATCTTTCATTTTTGAGGACCTTTTTGCTTTAAAATTTCAGATAATTTAAAAAACTCATTTATAAACAATACCCATGTTATAAAATGACCATTTCTCTCATTTACCCCATATTTTCATGTTTAAAATTAAGTCTTCATCATCATTCATATAAAATCCCTTGAAGTCGTAACTTTTTCAACCAAATTCTTTATAAAAATTGGAAAAAGAAATATAAAAAGGGTGATATCAAATGAACTTTAAGGTTAAACATACATTTTGGCAATTAAATATAATTAGTGAGAATAAGTATTGTATAAGGGCATGAAAATATAACTAGAGTGCATGAGATAATCAGAAAAGAGAACAAAACCATCAATACTTGGATCAGAAAATATGAAAACATGACAAATCCCAGAGGAATTATAATTAATAACTATGACCCATGTGATATCAGTCTTGATTATTAAGGATATTATAAACCTACAAAAATAAATTAAAAACGTTTTAGTAACCTGGGGAATCATAATCATAAAATCTTTTAAAATTGTTTTCAATGGACTAACCAAGCATATGAATACTAAAATAATAATTACCCAATGCATTAGAGAGCTACAATGGGGCTCATCCTTCATATAATCTATGTTTAGATAACCCATTTCTCATGATCTATAATGTGGATCAACCCTTTCTATAAGCAATATAGGGAACACCTGTGAAAAATAATAGGGCCCAACCCTTCATATGATCTGTATCATCGTCACCCGTTTAATATAATACTAATCTAAGATATCATAGAGAAAACACATTCATAATAAAACTCATAGAAAGAATCACTATTTCTTTTATAACATGATTAACCCATGTAAAAGAAATGTGTTCCATTAAAATATCTATGAAACATGATTAAACCATGGAAAAGAAATGGGTTCCATAAAAATAACTTTGAAATATTATTAACCATTTGAAATGAAATGGTTTTGATAATAATATCTCTCAAACATGGATAATAATTGGATGAGAAAAATTTTACATAACAATATCCTTGATACAATTTTACAGCATCCAGAGAGAGAATGAGGATGGTAACACTAAAAAATTCCCCATTTTGGATCATAATTATCAACATGTGTTATTGATGTCGATGAATGGAAATACTATTAAATTACCATTAAATGTATTTTTACAAAAATACCATTAGCAATTTTAAAATGAATTTTTAAAACATAAATGATTTTAAAAATAATTTTATTTAAAATAACATTGAATGTTTATAAATAATTATTTTAAAAAAATTAAAACTTTTCTTCAGAAAAATATCATTTTTGATTTGTGAAACACTTTTTTTAAAACATTTTATAAAAATTGTTTTGGAAGGAAAAGTGTTTTTGATCAAAAAGATGTTTTTTTCAAAAAAACAATCTTTAGAATCTTGAGTTAATAAACATGGGAAAATTATGGGAAATAATTTATTATCATGATCTAATTAAAGGATAATAAAATTCCTGATAATTATTTAGAGGTAGATTATAAAATTTTGTCATTGGACACTTAACCAAAAACAATCTCTATAAATGATGAAATTGTAACATGAAACTCAACCACATTGGTAACATTGTATTATAAGAACATGAAATAATATCATTAAATGAAAATTATAATATATAAAAAATAAAAATCTTCATGATATAACATTTCAAAGGGTCATTATATACATCTTATAAAATAATATATGTTTATAATAGAACATAAAACTTACGGAATGAAAATTGTGCCAAAAATCCCTTCACACATTGGAAACTTTGAAACCATAAACCCCGTGAAATAAAGACACTCAAATATATACATAAATCCCAATAAATTTATTGATATTAATTATAAAATACATTCAATGTAATTATATACAACATACATCAAAAATATGTTGTTAATATAGAATGCATCTCACAGAAATAAAAGCAAGATTAGAAAACCCATTATCTCACAATCCCTATTGGTCGAACATGAATTAAAATATTCTATAGGTTTTTATTAAATTATTAGATAAATATATTAATATTTTAAATATCTTATATAATTTTTTTCTTAACTTTTATTACCAGTTTTTAACAATTCCATGTTAAAATCATCTTTCAGGTAGTAACCACTTTGTTTTCCATAAACATTTTGACTTCTTAATTTTTGGTCCCATTACTATGATAATTATTTCATAATATAAATAATTATAAAAATAAAATAAATAAAATATATATTAATTATATATGTATTTAAATTAATCAATTAAATTTGGTGATAGGAAATGAAATATATTGTTCATGGAGACAGTAGTTCATACGTTCACATGAATGATGTATCCATTTTTTATCATATCGAAAGAAAGAAAAGTAATTGATATATATATATATATATATATATATATATATATTACTATGAAATTATAATTATATTTCATATATGACACACACACAAACATATATATATATATATATATATATATATATATATATATATATTAAACTGATCTTTAATACAATCCATGTATTCCATGAATGAATCACATCGCTTCGCGAGGCTGTAGGACATCGTACATATGAAGGATGTTATCGTAGTCCTACAATAATGGAAAACATGAAGGTATGTATCATATAATAATTACAAAATAATAAAATAATAAATATATTTTATATCATATATAAAAATTGTACCAACATTTATTCACAACCTTAATAGTTGGTATTGGAAAAATTAATGACATCTGTGCATGAGGTGGTAGTCTGTCATACACAAGAATAATGATTTTGTAACCCATTTGATGGATTTTTGTGTGGGTGTAGTTTTTAATCCTAAATTAACAAAATCCACGTATATTAAGGAATTTATTTATTATATAAATATGGTATAATAAAAATTGAAGGGGGTGGAGAAAGAAATAATAGAAAAATGACCATTGAAGAACATTACCCCATCTCCGAGTAACTCTACTTGGTTTGAACAAAATTACTTCCATGGGTTGACTTATTCCAAAATTGAGGATTCTATGTTGATAGAAGGAATTGTTTAAGTGATTTTGCCAGATTTTGGATGATCCAAATAACTTAATAGCTTTAAATTAGTGAGGGGAGTGGGTACCCTTTTATAGTTGAGGATCAATATTTTTGTAAATACTCAAAGGTATTCAGTATTGGAAGGTCTCCATTAACTTATGTGCCTAAAATATTTAATAATATTTTTATTAGAGGTTTTATTTTTTTGGATAAAAACCATAATAAAATAATACTAATTCATTTTTTAAACACATTTTTTCTTAACTCCTAGGTTTCCTTATTTTTTTAATTTTGGTTTTTAATTATGGTAACCAATTTTCTGACTAAAATAATTTATCCATTAAGACTAAATTAAATTGAGACACATTAGATAATTTATACCCCCTGATTATAAATATTATGTGAAAATAAGTAATTAAAAATAATTTGTGTGTTGGAAACTAATTTTAAAAGAAGTGCTTGTAACATGAAAAAACATGACTTTAACATTAACTGTGACAATAATACGTTTACTATTTAGTGGTCAAAATGTTCATTATAAAATATCAATTGGAGAAGTAATGGACCATATTTTATATTTATTAACATTTAAAAATATCACGTAAGAAGATATTATTTTTAGTAATTTCAAATAATTTAATAAAACTTCTTTTATTATAAAACAACATTACTGTAAATTTTGACATTATTTATTTAATTTAAATATTAAAATATCAATACAAATTTTTAATTTTAAAATATTAAATTCAAATCTATGAAAAAATGATATATTAATCTATAAAACTAATTCAATAAATCAATACAGTCAATTTAATTCACTTTTAATGTTATTAGTATCATGTATTTTAGTTAATAATTATCTAAATAATTACTATGTTGACATTTCTTCTTTATTTTATGTAATTATTTCATATCAAAAAATTTAATTTAATTTATCAAGGTAAAAATTATTTTATCTTTAAAAAGGTATATATAAATGAAAAAATACGGATTTCCCCTATCCCAATGCATTATAGAGATTAAAATTGTGGAAGGTTGTTTTTTTCATTTTTCTTTACATAACTAATTATATAGGTCACATTCATGTATGAATTTCACAATAACTCATAAAAATATATGACAAGGTGATAAATGTTCAACTATATCTAGAAATTAAATATTAGACAAGTGTTGGGACACTTTAACTCTATATATTATAGGTTTAACCACTAAGTAAACTCGTTTTTTACCTCAATCAAGGTAATTAAATTTAATGGTTTTGACTAATAACTTTGGTCAAATATTATATTATCATTATTAGACATTATAAAGTTTTATTTTAAAAAATATTCAATTTAATTTTGAAAATTAAATTCAGAAAATCGGAAAACATTAATTAAATATTAATCCTTTAGATGTGGTGAGACATGAGGTTTTTGAAGTTAAATTTTTCAAAAGGTTACTAAGTTGTTATATCTAATTTCAATGTGGAAGTTTTTCTAATGAAATACATTTGATTAGTTGAAAAAAATAATAAATTTTTTTGATTAATGAAAATAAAAATTTTAATTTAACATTATAATATATTTAAATGAAAAAGAAATTTTTAGTGAAGATTCAGTATTTTTCTCTATTCATAGAAAAATTGAAACTACTTAGAAAAATCCAAAACATAAAAAAAATTTAGTTTGATATTCCAATTTCAAATATTATGTTTACTTTTTTAAATAAATTTTTTTAAAATTTCTTAAAATTAAATTTAAATAATTTTCACAAACCATGACTAATCCACTGTTTAGAAAAGTATAGTTTTTTGGAAAATAATTCATTTTCTTATAAAATATTATCATTTTGTTTCTAATAAATAGATAACTAATTACATGTGTAAACTATATATTTTAATATGTTACTTAATCTTATTCATTATATACATCCTAATAACTAAGTTAAAACTATTATATTTAATACTAATATTAATAGTATATTGTTGTTTTATAAAACATGGTCTTGCATATAACACAAGATATCAAAGAGAAATGTTGTTATTTTTAATTAAAGATAATGAAAAGGATTCATGTGGTTAAATCTATTCAATTTATTTTAAATAAATATTTCAAAAGGTATCTTAGTGTTTAATTCCCCTACATGCATAATGTTTCATGTCACACACACTATCAAAAATAATTTTATTCTTTCAAAATATCATGGTGTTATACATGAAGTCAATGTTATATAGATATCTCATAATTTTTAGGATTTAATGTGGGAACTAGAGGATGTTATGAGTGAAATGTACCCTTTCTTTTTTTCTTCTTTGTAATATCTTTTTGAAGATAAAATTAATTTTAAGAGGGATATAATATAATTACCAATGTTTCTAATATATTAAATAAATACTATGTTAGATGGATTGTTCCGCATAAAACACCAATAATTAGTAATATATATATATATATGTAAATATAATTAATTTCAATTTTAATATCGACTCCACCAGAGAAACAACAAAATTAATGATGTCTAATTTATAAAATTTTAATATTTTAAAAATAATAAACTTATATATGAATAAATTATTAATATTATTTTAATTAGTAATTTTTAGGAAATGTGAAGAAGAATAAATAATATATGAAAAGGAACATTCATATAAAAAATGTGTTTCACAATATTTTATATTTTTATATAAAATTATTATATTTTAAGATGTGAATTTGGAAATTTTAACATCATTTTTGAATTTATCATGGATATATTATCTTAGGATGAATTTTTTATATTTTCCAATAAAATATAGGTTCTAGGTGAATATTTTGAAATACATTTTTTTTAAAATAAGATGACTTCATGACATTACTATTATATAATTATGAATGGAAAATTTATGAAAAAAATTTCTAAAACCAAATAAATATATATTATAAGGTAATTTAAAATTTAAAAAATATTGGTTCCAATTTTTGAACCCATACATGTAATTATATAAATTTATTTATATTTCTATATTTTTTTAATGTTTTATAGATTTATTATTTCAAAATTATTTTTTATCACTATCAAAAATTGAATCATAAAAAAAGAGTTTCAAATTTTAAATCATTATTTTAAAATTATATAATAAGGAACATTTTATTTTTGTTCTTAACAGTTATATTATCTAGGTAAAAAAAGATACCATGGTGAAAACAAAAAACTGTTAAAGTGGGTAATCTTAGAGGTAAGAGGCCTAACATATTTAAAAATTGTTCTAATTAAGATATGTAGTTTATTATAGAAATAATATTTTTTACAATCCATTATTTATTAATTTTTGAGACACGTTCCTTGAGAGTGACTTCCCATTATTTAAGAGTTTTTGGTATTTACAAAAATGTCACTCATTTAAAATTATAAAAGGGGAATTCCTATCATCACTCACCCTCAAAAAAATGTATTAACTGCATGAAAATATCTGAAAAACTATTTATTGAATAATATAAGACTTATTTATATTATTTTATTCGAATAAGACCACCCCCCAAATATTTAGTCCCCTTCACAATGATGATAATCCACGAAGTGAGCTATAAATTACTAACATCTCATTATTTTTCTATTTATTTATATATATAGGTTTAATTTCCCTGAAATTAATTTTCACTGTAATAAAATTAATAAAATCGTAATATTATTATACATATTTTTATTATAACTATGTTATAGGATATAAACCATCATCCCCTTTTCCAATAAAAAAAAATTAAATGTGGATCCTATGTTGTGGAGACTACCTCCTCTATTAATAAACATGTTATATATTCGACAACTTCTGAAAATAGATAGTTTATGTTTAAAATTTGTATTTATACATGATATTTATAATTAATAAATATATTTTTAGGATTTTTTTAAAAAATATGTAATGAATTTTATAATGTAATCCATCATTATCAGTAAATAACCCAAAACTAGTTGATCACTATTTTCATTTTCACAAAATGTGAAAAAAATAACATGTAATATAATTATGAAATTATAAGTCTTATTAAAAAATTAATTATTGAATCTTAAATGGTTTTAAATTATGATATTTTGGATAAAAAGGAAATTTAATTTCACTTTTATGAACCCAGTTCAAAATGTTTAACATTACCAACACCTAATGTTCAAACAAGATTAAAAAAATATTACACATGATGAAAATTGTTATTAATAAAGAGAAAAAATATAAATATATAAAAATATGTCTCTTTAATAGATAATTATGATTTTTAAAAGTGCATTCCACACTTTCAATGATAACGGGTGGGGTCCTGTGTCACAATCCAATTAATTACTTAAATTTTATATCTCAAGAGATAGTTAGGTGTGAAAATAATGAGTTTTTTTCACACTACTATGGGAATGATGTTTTTTATCAAATTTTCAGGCATGGACATAATGATTTTGTTCAAATAATTGTGGGAATAATGATTTTTCTTACTCTAATTTCCCTATACTTATGTTTGTTACATATTTCTACATTGTTCACCATGTTATGATGACTTTTCAATATACATTTCATTTACATGAATTTCTATGTCTTCAAGATTATGCCTTAATTTTAATGTATTTTTCACTTATATTATATGCATAGATGTTATATGAGTATGGAGATGTGTTTTGAGATTGGTTTTGGAAAAAAATACAATCCAATGTCATTTTTGGGCTGGTTGTGTAAGTTTAAAATGTTTGACATTGTAAAAAATGATGGTTTTCGAAGAAATCATTCCATTTTTAATTACATGGGAGATCATGGAAAATAATAAGACTTAAAACTAATATACTGAAGGATATTTTGGATCATGAATGTCTTAAAGGAACACATGGATAATTAATATAAAAATGGATCATGCATAACTCATAAGTCCCAAAGGATCAAGTTGAAGTGTTAAGTCATAAATAATTAAGTGGAGTTTGTTTGTCTATGCAAGGTGGACATGTCGTGCTTGGAATCCTGGGAGAAGAATGTGATCAAGTGATCACATAAAATGATCTATATGAGTATATAAGAAAATTTTGATGCGATCACATGATGGCGATGAAGGAAACAATTATTTTCATTATATATCATGATTAATTCATGTGATTCACTTGATAAAACTAGATTATTGTCAAGGGATCATGTAATGGAGTCATGTGCAGTG
Source organism: Viscum album (assembly GCA_963277665.1). NCBI lineage: Eukaryota > Viridiplantae > Streptophyta > Magnoliopsida > Santalales > Viscaceae > Viscum > Viscum album. The sequence continues at coordinate 827,754,615 of OY728159.1, read as the reverse complement.
ATTGAATATATTGAGATTATAAATGATGGATATATCTCATGGTCAGTAAAATTTAGATGACGGTATGATTTTATTTGGATCTCATGATGTGATCACACAAATAATGATGATATCACATGAAGCACTGGAAGATAATATCACTAACCCTTTTAGGATTTTCATTTGACCTCTTGATGAGATCACACAACTGGTTTTAAGATTATCATGATTTCCAAGATGGAAGGATTTGTGACATGTGACATGTTATTGAGGTCGATCAAAAATTCTAGAAATTAGCAAAAAAGAATATAGTAAATTCAATTTATAATGTGGTTTAGTGGATAAATAATCCCGATTCAAAGAGTTATGGTGGTCTATTAACACAAATAGATACTTTTGACTCATAATTAAGATCTCAGAGATGTTTTTATTATGTTTGTTGATCCAAATTAAAATATTTTTCATGAAAAGAACATGGTCATGCAGTAGAAGCACATGATCCTAATAAATAAAACATTGTCTCATGAAGGATATCCATGATGATATCAAATAAAGGGGTGTATACACTGGGCATAAGAAGAATTGTTGGGGTTACACGATCTAAATAACATAAACATGTTCTCACTATAGAGTCGTGAGATATGACTAAACTGATAAATGTCTCATTAAAGTGTCACTTGACGGGGTACTATAAAGGGGAATCAAAGTGGGGTCTCATGAATGGATTCTATTATGGGTTTTTGTGAAGTGATCTTTCAAACATGTCACATGTTAGGGTCTCAAACTAGTATATACCTAATTCGGTTTTCCATTGAAAATTAAAAATTTGATATTTAGATTCAGAAGATTAAGAAGAAAACAATGGATCTATATCACATGACAACATTTTCAGAAGTATATGATTCATTACTATATCTAATGTAGGGAAAATAAAAAGGATGTTCTGCATTCCAACATGTGAAGGGATTTCTATAATCATTATATAATGTAGAATACTAGGAATATCTTGAATAAGTTATGTAATTGTTAACATGTTTCCATGATATCTCAGGGAAGAGTGATTCTCAAGTGGATGTTCACAACAAAGATGCTAAATAGAACATAATGTACCAATGTAACTATCATACATTCAGTGAAACTCTTTAAAATAGGAGTTATTGTTATTTTTCATGCTTGCCATTTTTTTACCCATAAAAGAGGTGATCATAAGATGAAATTTAGAGGTAAGGGATCTTGAGGAGACAGTTCATCTACCCCAAATATTATATTTTAATTATACTACGGTAAAAGTTATATAGCATAAACCAATAAGAAGTAATCTTAGTGATTTTAGTGCACCAACACACTATAGGATGCATGGTCTTTAGACTAGCCTATAATGATGATTGAAGTAAAAATATGTGTGTCCTTGTTATTTATTTCATTATTTATTTTATGTGTATCATCATTTTATATAGTTTGTAAGGATAACATCAAGATAAACACTAAAGTGAAAATGAATTTAAACTCATAATAAAAATGGAATAATCTAGAGGGGTAGGAAGAATTTTGAAAAAATATATCCATAACCTGATTCACCCCCTATTAGGGTATCTATCTTTTTTGGGCCATATAATTGGTATAAATGAATTATTTGATTTTAGTAGACTTTTTTATCTGATTGGGATTATTCATCTATTGGATTTTAAGTTTCAATTTCTATTATCCCAATGATGGATGATAAAGGTAATAACTTCAAAAATAAAAATAACTCTTATGGAATTCCTCACTGTAAAAATTTATTTGGATAGAGTGTTATTATGTTGAATTAATAAAATAATTAACATAGGAATGGTTTGGGTTACTTTTCATATGAGATTATTTAATCATTCAATAAATTTGTAGGAAAGAGTGTAGAACCTGATATTCCATGTTATGGTGGAACTAATAATGATGAGAAATACCAATAATTCCAAAATTGTATGTTTTCCATGTGATAATGAAATTGAAGGATAAATTAAAAGAAAAAATAACTCTCAAGATAACTGTATCCTTGAATAAAAAAATGAATGCATAATGATAAATGGGTTAAATAAAAGACCTAATGAAGTGGACACTGTTTTGAGAGGGAAGAATGACTACAAATCTGATGAATGACTAAAACAAAAAACTTAAAAAAGTTAAATTATATGAAATAAAAATATATTATGAAGTTATAATCCTGATATAACGATCCTACTACACACCAATCATAATTAGTACATTATCAGAAAAAATACAAAAAGAGAATAAATTCTTTAACGAATATATTTCTCTGGTAATTTATAAAATAAAGAAGTAAAGTGACATGATGTATAATATATATCATCTAGTGGAAAATGATATGACTAATGGAAATAATATCAATAGGTAACTTAATGATCAACTTGAATATATGGATGATAAGTTTCACCAAATGGGAGTCAAGAAAGAATAATAGAAATCTAAATCCAAAGGAAACCCAATATTAATGGATTATCTTCATTTATTATTTTAATATCCATAAATAGGAAATATTGAGATGAAAAAATACAATTCCAAAGGGAAAAAGTCAATGGTTGTGTCAACCCGAAGACCTTGAATCTTAGGAAAATTAGGTATTAGCTATGATTAAATCTCTCCCAAGCATGAATGGAAGAGAGCTGTGAATAGGTCCAAAATAATGAAAATTAACTAGGTGCTTGAAATAGTTCTAAAAATACTTCTGGAGGAAGTAATTAAACAATATTAAATTTATGTGGGATATGTGGTCATACTTCAGGTTTTTTAGGCTTTCGAATATATTTTATGATTTGAATATATAAATATTTTAAAAAATAAGAATCGGTATAATAATCTTGATTATTATGTTAGAAAATCCTATTTGTAGAATATTTCCATGAAATGATACTATTATGGAAGACTGGGACACAACATTAGTATGTGTCAGGAAGCCCAAGGGATCAATTCTAAAATATAAACTCAAGCTTCATCAACATATAAACATAGTAATAATCGTGAAAGGTTCTTTTTTATTAGGATATGTTTTATTTTTGATAATCATGGGAATTTGGAATGATATTGTAGTTGGAAGAATATATAGAAGACAAAGGAAACAGAAAGGAGATCCTGAAATATGGAGGTGTATAACAAGAAAATATATACTGGATGACAACCTAATAAGCTAAAAATTAGGTTTAATATCTCAGAGGTACCACATAGATCTCAATGAATAGAATTCAAAGAACCACTTCTTTTACACTCACATCAACTCTATTGGAAGGAATGTAGTTATGCCTATAAGAAAAGGAAGCGTTTCTTAGTTATGTCTGAGAATAATTTATATTCAGAAAAAGAATAACCCATGACAAGAAATGGTGAGATGACTTGGAGAACTGATAAAAAAACGAATAATGAATTCCTATAAAAGTTTTCATCTAATTTCAAAATTTATGAAGTTAAGAAAACAGAATGTTCCCTCCCAGAGAGGAATAATAATGAGCACATAACCAATGGAAATATTCAGGCTCATAGAATTTATAATGAAAAATTTCATATAAGTGGAGCATCATGAAATAAATTTTTAATTGAATGATGAAACACCAAATTGTCAAAAATAAAAGACTACATAACATAAAAATTTGAATTTGATTGAGAATGTGGTTAATGAATATACAGTTATATAACAATATTAGTTAATGTTGGCTGGGTAGTTAGAAGATATAGAAAAGGTGTACAATTTTTTTCATGAAAATATTAAAGGTTTGGTCCATTAGGATCAACCAAAATCCTCTAATTTAGAATTATAGAGGTATCCCTATCCCCATGAATGTAACTTTTATAATATTTGTTTGAAGTGGTATATTTATAAGGGGATATATGATCCTTAGGATGTGTGTGGGGTGAAAAGATAAAGTTTCATAGTTTGAATAAAGATACATGTGAAAAGAATAATCAACACTCTTGAAATTCTCATATGGTATTAGAATTATAATATGATGTTACATAACCACACTTTTTTTCAAATATGTATTTGAAAGTTATGTTTATATAAATAGAAGATAATATGATACATATCCCAATGTTAAATATAGGAGTTTTCAAAGTTGTAATGGAATGATGTAATGGAGAAAAGTCACATTGGATATTCAACCATTGGTATCATGGCTCAGTTTAGGTGGTATTTTTTCACTAAGAGAAGTCATATTTGTGGAGAAGTAGTAATATTCATGTCAAAAATTGTCCTAAAGGGACTCAAAATACTACTAACAGAAGCCCACCTCAATAGTATAGGGGAAGGAAATAAGGAAAGAAAGGGATATAAAACTTGGGAGGCCTTTTTTAAATATACCTAGTTTCATAGACCTGACCATCTCAATATAGAAGTGCATAAGAATAATTGTAAAAATATAAAATTTCAAGAGAATAACCACTAATGTCAAGAACAATTAGGGTGTAAAAGAGTAAAATAAATAAACCTAAATATTGAAAGGATAAAATTCATTCCAAACTAGAATCATTCCCCAACCTGACAAAACATGAATATGAAATACTAAGAGAGCCCAACTCCATGATCTTGAAGCTCTGACAGCCATACACATTATAATGAGAAAGGCATCCCAAAGATCCACTATAATCACCATTGACCTATGTTTCATCTTTATAAGAGATGACACATGGGGGAAAATACCATGCATGGGTGAGTATATTCGTACTCACCAAGACATCTAGAAAGCTGAAGGAGGATAAACAAGAGACACGATATGAATAGCTAGACAGTAGAAAGATCAACCAAGACCAGAGAGAAAAAACTAAAATGAAATGGATATATATATTCTGAATCCAAATAAAATGAAATGGGAGAGAAGGGGATCTCCATCTAATGACCCAAACTAATAAAGAGTTCCAACAATTATAGAGGGTTCCAATTATAGAAACACCTTAGCACTATATCTCAATGTTGAGGGGACAAAATATCTAGGTAGAGGACCCATGCCTTCGTATAACTAGAGGGTTATACTTAGTAGATATCGAGGGAACCCATTCTTGTCTTGATAGAATATAACGACCCATACTTTACAGACATTGTCATTACTTCAGAATTTAAGCACACTTATTACAACATATAACAAAACTAGGGAAGGACCGTATAGGAATAGAGTCTTTAGAAACTGGGAAACATAAACAACTGGTTCATAAAGCATCTACTTTGCATCCCATTTATTTCATCATATATAGAGTCCCTTTTTGGAATATCCTACTTAATAATCTTCTTCCGGACCTGGGGAAATAAAACATACAAAAGGGTGAGCTCAAATTCTCAGTAAGGGTAAACAAAAGAAATATCAATCACATCATATACATAAGAACATAACTTCTGGAAATCTTAACCTGTAAAAGAAATCATAATTTCATAACATGGGATAAATCATATTAGTGAAATGTAATCCCAATAATCATAACTTAAAACATGAAACTTTGTGGAATACACACATAATCATAGAGAATCATTTCTTCTTAGTCAAGACTCAATGCCAAGACTATCTTAGTGGACAAAGTCCATTTCTGAACTGAGTTCACTCCTCGTTTTAGTCCTGTTTCACTGAACCGGTTTAACCTGCCGTTCCGGCCATGTCTATCTCATGAGATATAAAATCATTACCCATTGCATTGGAGGGAGATATAGGTCCCACCCATCTCATAATGATACCATTCTTATGTGTTCCACAAAATAATAAACCATACATCATAGCATAACCCATGTAATAAAAATGGGAATCTTAAACATCGTGCCATCATAAAACAATTCATAAAAGATAAAGGAATTCATAAAAATAATTCCATCACAACATAATAAAATCAATGTAATAATAGGGATATAAACAGAACACATTATTTTCTTAGATGGAAAATAATTTTGATAAAACACTTGAACTCCATTCTTGAGGAAAATATCCTTTCTACTTCAAAAACATTTTTAATTTCTTAACATGTCATACAATTTTAAACTAAAATAAGTTGATTAAAAATAAACTTGAAATCTTTTAAAGTAAGATTCTTGGAAATAATTTTTTAAAAATCCATTCATGACGTATAAGTTAAAAAAAACATTCTTCTCGTACTTTTGTCGAAAAAGTCAAAAAGTACCTCGTACAAAAAACGACAAAAGATTCCTTTCATATCTTTTACTAAAAAACTCACTGAAGGGTAACATTGTATTTAAAAACTTTTATGTGGATGGAAATAATATTATATAAGGACGAAACATGGATGTGGATGATAAAATGCACCTTAGTAAATTTCAAAGTATAAACAATCTCAGATAAAAATGAGATTGTGATATTTTCCCTTACCTTAGGTCCGATTTTCCTCGTAACAGTCCGAACCTCCTGTATAATGATTTTAATAATGTAATTGACTTATTCCAGAATCATAATTATTGTTATGATATCATATATGGTCATATTCTTAGCTTCTTAGTAGTAATATTTCATTGCTACTTGTTATTCGAGTGTTTATAACTTTTTTTCTTATTCGTGTTTTGTAGAATAAATTCTTATTCTTCTCTTTAGGTTATAGATACATCATTTCTAGAATGTTATTAATGTACTATATATCATATTTATTCATTCAATTTATTTATATAATCATTATGCAATGAAGATCATGTATAACGAATCACATCACATCGTGGAGACGGTATTCCGTACGTACGCACGAGCGATGATATCGTTCCCATGATCGTGGAATTGTATTAGAGTGTATGTATACTATTTCAGAATCAATATAACTTTACAATAATCATATATAGTAATTATTTACATCATTATAGCCGTCCAAGTAAGGTGGTGGGGGAAAATAGATTACACCACGGCGTGGAGACGGTATTCTGTACGTACGCACGCGTGGGGATTTCGTTTTCCATAGGATGGATAGATGTTAAAATAGGGTTCTTTCATACTTATAATAACATATCAGTATATGAGTGATACTGATGTTATTACTTCATAATGAAACAACTAAATAAGAATATGTTGAAAAAGAAAGAATTTGGAAAGGATCGGTAATGGATATTACCTCTTTTTGACGCGCCTCTTCTTAACCTCCACTTAGGGCACTAGGGTTGGTCTTTGAAGAAGAACAATAACCTCTAGGATGATTCTAGGGAAGTGGGGAAGTGAAATGTGCAAGGTTTGGCCGAGCTTGAAGGCTCAAATTGGTGTGAGGAGGAGAGGGAGGAGGTTCCCTTTTATAAGGGAGGAGAGGGCCACCTTTGGAAATATAATAAATATTAGTTTATATTAAATCCAAACCCCACTTACAAACATCCAAAATGACTCATATCCGAAGGTTAGATGAGATAGGGTTGTTATCTCATCAACCAATAAAATTTAGACATGTTAAGAATTTATTTTAAACATTACCAACTTGATGTATCTTTATTTATCAATTTAATTTTATTTGTGGTTATAATATTCTAAACTTTAAATTGTTATTAATAATTACATATGTGTTGTGAATTTTCCATTATTTGACACTTTATGACATTTTATAACATATAAATTTTAATTTATAAACTTTAATTTTTTTTTTGATTTTTAAACAATTTTATAATATGTTATTTTTATAAAATAACAATAGTGTCAATTTTGACACTATTCATTTATTTAAATTTAAATAAAATATATACAGAGGATATGTTTGAACTAAAAGCTTTAATAGATTAATAAAATGTCATATTTATCTAGAAAATTAGTGGAGCACATTAAATAGTGCATATAATAATTATTTTAATATTTTAAAACCATTTATTTGATATTTTAATTAATAAAATATTTTCAACATCACTATTGTGTCATAATTAATGATAATTATTTAATCCCTAAAAAATTATAAATAAATTTCTATGATGTATATAATTGTATTATCGTTATAGAGACTTTTCATTTTTGAAGTTTTATTATGTTTATCACCAAATTAAAATTATTATACTTATATGATTTAAGAAAGTGACATGTTGTCACATTCTTTGGTTTTAATAATAATTAAATTATATTCATTGACAAAAGTATATTAAATGAATCTCATCCGACCCTTAGGTGATATGGGTGGACTTTTAGTCTTCCAATAAGATTTTGGAAGGTGTTAGGGAAATTTTATAATCTTATATTTACCCTTAATTACCCGATTTACCTTTAACTATGGTAAATAAAATTTACCGTAGTTACTATTCATAATGACCAAAAATAAAAAAGAAGCCTATTAACATAATTTGGACCCATTGATTCTGAATATGGAATCCATTTTTCAAAATTCAAAACATATAAGTTGAAGTGATTAATTTAAAATAAATCCCATTGTTAAGAAAACGAGTTTTAGAAGTTAAAACATTGCCAAAGATTGAAATGTTTTTACCTATGAATTCAATGTGAAATTAATGATAATGACATAAATTATATTAAATAGTAAAAATATATTCTATCTATACTTTAAAACCATTCAATATTATAATTTAACCATATAAATTATCTCAATTAAAAAAGTTGTTTTTAATTAAAAGTTTGCGTATTTTTATTATTCATCAAAATATGAAAGTTATCAGAATAATATCAAAAATTTATCCAATGTAAATTTTTATATCTTGATTCAAAAGAAGAATTTTATTTTTTCAAATTGAACTTATAAATGTGTCAAAAACTAGATTTAATGTTGGTGCGCCATCAAAAGGCGGCAAAACTGCATTTTTTGATAAATACTTATTTTACCCAAAAAAAATTATTTTGTTCTCTTACCATGTTCTAGAAAATGTGTAAGATGAATAATAATGTTGTAAAATTTAAAATTCAGTTAATACTATTCATAACAGCTAGTTTATAATATTATAAAAATATATCGTTGTTTAGTGGAACTCGGTATTGCGTACTACACACACTATCGAGGAACTTCGCGATTGTGTGCAGCGAAAGATTCTTTGATGATTTATATAACATAAAAACAAAATATTTCTCATAAATGTCTCGAGTGTTACATTCTACCCCCCTTAAAATGAATTTCTCCCTCGAAGTTCGTCACTTTGTAACAAAAAGATGAGGATACCTCTCCCTCATCACATCCTCAAGCTCCCATGTAGCTTCTTCTAATTAGTGGTTCCTCCATAAAAATTTCACCGAGCGAGTGGTCTTGTTTCGTAGGACCTTTTCACGACGATCCAGAATCTCTATCAGTTGTTATTCATAAGAAAGATCTTGCTCCAGCAGTACAACTTCTGATCTGAGTACATGTGAAGGATCAGGTATGTACTTTCTCCGGAGAGATACATGGAACACATCGTGAACTTGAGAGAGATTCGGTGGAAGCACCAATCGGTAAGCTACCTTCCCAACATGATCCAGTATTTTGAAAGGACCGATATATCTAGGGCTCAACTTCCCCTTCTTTCCAAATATCATGACCCTCTTCCAGGGAGATATTCGTAATAACACTTTATCACCCACTTCATACTCTAGGTCTTTTCTTCGGTTTTCGGCATAACTTTTCTGTCAACTCTTAGCTGCTCTTATGTGTTGTTGAATATATCGGACCTTTTCTACCATCTCATCAACAATATCAGATCCTAATAGCTTTCTTTCCCCAACTTCATCCCAGCAAGTTGGAGTCATGCATTTCATTCCATAGAGAGCTTCATAAGGAGCCATCTGAATACTAGAGTGAAAGTTATTATTATAAGAAAATTCCACCAAAGGTAGGTGTTGATCCCAAACACCTTTGAAATCCATAGAGAAATATTTCAACATATCTTCTAGAGTTTGAATTATTCTCTCAGACTGACCATTTGTATAAGGATGATAAGCAGTGCTGAAACTCAACTCTGTATCCAGAGTATGCTGAAGACTTCGCCAAAACATTGAGGTAAACCTCAGATCCCGATCAGATATAATAGAAAGTGGTACTCCATGAAATATTACCACTTCCTTCACATATATCATGGCAAGCTGATCTAGAGAGAAATCCTCTCTAATAGCGATGAAGTGTACATACTTTGTAAGACGATCAACTATGACCCAGATAGCATTATTGACATTGGATGTTTTAGGAAGTCCTATGACAAAGTCCATAGTGATGTTTTCCCACTTCCATTTAGGCATGGGTAATGGTTGTAACATCCCCTTAGACTTCTGTCTCTCAGCTTTAACTTGCTAACAAACCAAGCATCGAGAGACATATTCAACAACATCTCTTTTCATGCCATCCCACCAGAAGTACTCTTTCAGGTATTTATACATCTTCGTTCTTCCAGGATGAATAGAGAATGAAGAAATATGAGCCTCATCCAGCAGCTCCTTCTTTAATTCGGGGATGGTAGGAACACAAACCCGATTCCCAAACTTTATTATCCCATCACAATCAAGGTTGAATTCAGGAACATTTCTCACCTTCTTTTGTAACTCGACATATTCTTTCTGTGCCTCTTTAATCTTCACATGTGTAGATGGTTGAACATTCATTTGAGAAAGATACGATTTTCCCCTTTCATTATAATTCAAAGATCCATCCTTTTTAAATCCATAAATATTGGATCTTTTGTGATCCTCATCATGGATGAACTAGCATGGTCTTATCGACTTAATGCATATGCCACCTTGTTTGCTTTCCCAGGGTGGTAATGAATTGAGCAGTCGTAATCCTTAATCAGCTCCAACCATCTTCTTTGGCGCATATTCAGCTCCTTTTGTGTGAAAATTTACTTTAAACATTTATGATCAGTATAAATATCACATCTTTCACCATAAAGGTAATTCCTCCAAATCTTTAATGAAAATATTACCACAGCTAACTCCAAATCATGAGTTGGGTAATTTTTCTCATGTATTTTCAACTGTCGTGAGCCATAAGTTATCACCATATCATTTTGTATAAGAACACACCCTAAAACCTTCTTGGATGCATCATTGTAGATCACAAACCTTTCTCCACTACAAGGCAGTGTGAGCACAGCTGAACTGGATAACCTTCTTTTCAACTCCTTGAAATTCTCTTCACATTCCTCCGTCCAAAAAAACTTAACTCCTTTCTGAGTCAACTTAGTGAGTTGATTAGATAATCGTGAAAAATCTTTCACAAAACGTCAATAATATCCAGCCAAACCAAGAAAACTTTGGATCTCAGTCACTGTTGTTGGTCTCGACCATCTTTTGAAAACCTCTGTTTTTGCTGGATCCACAGATATCCCCTCTTTGGAGATTATGTGACCAAAAAATGAAACTCTTTGAAGCCAAGATTCACACTTGGTAAATTTGGCATAAAGCTTCTCCTTTCTCAGGGTCTTCAATATAATTCTCAAGTGATCTTCTTGTTCTTCCTTTCTCTTTGAATATACAAGAATATCATCTATAAATACTACCACAAACTGATCAAGATATTCTCTAAAGAATCTATTTATCAGATCCATGAAGATAGAAGGGGCATTAGTAAGACCAAATGGCATCACAATAAATTCATAGTGTCCATACCTTGTACGGAAAGCCGTCTTTGGTATATCCTCCCTTTTGACCCTTAATTGGTGATACCCTGAACAAAGATCAATATTGGAAAAGTATTGAGCTCCTCGTAGTTGGTCAAATAAGTCATCAATGCATGGGAGAGGATATTTTTTCTTGATAGTGATCTTGTTAAGTTCTCGATAATCAATGTAGAGTCTCATTGATCCATCTTTCTTCTTAACAAACAGAACTGGTCCCCCCCAAGGTGACGCACTAAGAAGTATGAACCCCTTATCAAGATTCTCTTGGAGTTTCTTCTTCAATTCCTGCAACTCAATTTGGGTCATTCTATAAGGTGTCTTTGAAATAGGAAAAGCACCTGGTACGAGTTCTATTGAAAACTCAACTTCACGATTTGGTGGGAGACCCGGTAATTCCTCCGGAAAGACATCATCAAACTCCCATACAATGGGCATATTCTTAATTGTGAGTTTCTCACCAAACATTAGAGATAAATAACCTTCATTTAGTGGAATTGATACCCTTAAAATGGAAGAAATTTCCACTGAAAGGTTATGTTCATCCTTGCATCGATATACGATCATAGATTGATCTGGAATATGAAATGTGACTTCCCTTCTTTGGAAATTGATATGAGATCCATGTAGAGAAATCCAATCCATGCCATGAATCACATCAAATTCCACTATAGGAAGGATCACAAGATTTGCAGGAAGCAATTTTCCATAAACTTCAATCAGAGAAAATTATAAACTTTTGATGCAACTGTTGTGCCATTAGGGGTTGTCACAGCTAACTCAACATCTAACTGTTGAGGTAATACGGTGATATCCTTAGAAAATTCTTCAAAAATAAAGGAGTGGGTGGATCCAAAATCAAATAAAACATTTTCTACATTAGAGTGGATGGTAAGTGTACCTTTAACCACATCGTTATCGTACTCCACATCGCTGATAGAAATTGCATTTGACTTTCCTTTGTCTTTTGCCTTAAGAGTTTTTTGAAGTCGACCATCATCATCAACCCTTGGATTTGGGCATTGATTGGAATAATTCCCCATCTCCTTGAAATTGAAACATTGAAGTGTAGTAGGTTCATTCTGTGTGTCCCTTCCTTTTTTTGCATCATTAGACATCTTATTCCCATCATTGCGGCATTCAAATGCCCGATGACCTTCTTTTCCACATTTGAAACATTTACTTGTCCCTTTAAGACAAGTCCCTCCATGTTTCTTTCCACACTTTGAGCATAAGGGAAAGCTCATCTTCTTTTCAATGTGCTCTTTATATTTTCCTTTGAATTCCATTTTCCTATTCTTATCAAACCCATACGACTGATGGGTTACTCCAATCTCCATATCGACTTGGAGAGCACATCGAACGATTTCCTCGTAGCTATTGAAGTCCGTTATGGCTAATGACCTTCGAAGACTTGGTTTTAAGCCACTAAAGAATCGATCGATCTTACTCTCAGGTTGGATAATAATACCAGAAGCATACCTTGCAAGTCTTGTAAAATTTTCTTCATAAGTACCAACAGATTCATCATCCTTTTGCTTCAGTTCAAGAAACTCTTTCTCCATCTTTTTTCGGAGAATACGAGGGAAGTACTTATTGAAAAATAAGTTCTTTAACTCGTCCCATTTCATGGACTCAATTTCATCCATTTTCCTAGTATTCTTAAGAAGATTCCACCATTGATTAGCATCTCCTTCCAAACGATACACTGCTAGGATGACTTTATCATGTTCAGAACATTGATGAACTGAAAATATCTTTTCAGTAGTACAAATCCATTGTTCAGCAACTAATGGATCAGTAGACCCACTGAAAGAAGGTGGACGCTGCCACAGGGAGGATTCAACAGAATGTTGCTCCTTCCTTTTCTCATTTGGAAGTCCTGCATGATTCATAGCTTGAGAAAGTTGTGTGAGCATGGCTACAAGATTTTTCATTCCAGCTCCCATAATGTTTGGTTTCTCAGTGGGACAATCATTGCATTGCCCGTCACATTCCGCATTAACACGCTTCCTTCGGGTTCCAACCATTGACTAAAACCAAGAATAATAGTGTGAGAAACACTAATTATAATAGGAAAACCACATAATCCAGAATAAAATTTCACAGTTAAGGTCTTATAATAGGTTTTTCATGGCCATTTCTAAAACACTAAGATTGTGTTCTATGCTTAAACTTATCCTTAGGATTCTTACTAAGGCTTTCACATCCTAGTATCCAAAGGTTGACTATACCTTTCCTCTAATACCAACTATAATGACCCATACTTTACATACATTGTAATTACATCAGAATTTAAGCACACTTATTACAACATATAAGAAAACCAGGAAAGGACCGTATAGGTATAGAGTCTTTAGAAACTGGGAAACATAAACAACTGGTTCATAAAGCATCTACTCTGCCTCCCATTTATTTCATCATATGTAAGGTCCCTTTTTGGCATATCCTACTTAATAACCTTCTTCCTGACCTGGGGAAATAAAACATAAAAAAGGGTGAGCTCAAATGCTCAGTAAGGGTAAAAAAAAGAAATATCAATCACATCATATACATAAGAACATAACTTTTGGAAATCTTAATCTGTAAAAGAAATCATAATTTCAAAACATGGGATAAATAATAGTAGTGAAATGTAATCCCAATAATCATAACATAAAACATGAAACTTTGTGGCATACACACATAATCATAGAGAATCATTTCTTGTTAGTCAAGAATCATTTCCAAGACTTTCTTAGTGGACAAAGTCCATTTCTGAACAGAGTTCACTCCTCGTTTCAGTCCTTTTTCACTGAACCGGTTTAACCTGCCATTCCAGCCATGTCTATGTCATGAGATATGAAATCTTTACCCAGTGCATTGGAGGGAGATACAGGTCCCACCCATCTCATAATGATACCATTCTTATGTGTGCCACAAAATCATAAACCATACATCATAGCATAACCCATGTAATAAAAATAGGAATCTTAAACATTGTGACATCATAAAAATTCAAAAAAGATAAAGGAATTCATAAAAATAATTCCATAAAAACATAATCAAATCATTGTAATAATAGGGATAGAAACAGAACACTTTATTATCTTAGATGGAAAATAATTTTGATAAAACACTTGAACTCCATTCTTGAGAAAAATATCCTTTCTACTTCAAAAACATTTTTCCTTTCTTAACATGTCATACAATTTTAAAATAAAATAAGTTGATTAAAAATAAACATGAAAACTTTTAAAGGAAGGTTCTTGGAAATAATGTTTTAAAAATCCATTCATGCCGTATAAGTTAAAAAAACATTCTTCTCTTACTTTTGTCGGAAAAGTCAAAAAGTACCTCGTACGAAAAACGACAGAAGATTCCTTTCATATCTTTTACTAAAAAACTCACTGAAGGGTAACATTGGATTTAAAAACTTGTAGGTGGATGGAAATAATATTACATATGGAGGAAACATGGATGTGGATGATAAAATACACCTCAGTAAATTACAAAGTATAAACAATCTCGGATAAAAATGAGATTGTGATATTTTCCCTTACCTTAGGTCCGATTTTCCTCGTAAGTGTTTGAACCTCCTGTATAATGATTTAAATAATGTTTTTGACTTATTATAGAATCATAATTATTGTTATTATATCATATATGGTCATATTCTTAGCTTCTTAGTACTAATATTTCATTGCTACTTGTTATTCGGGTGTTTATAACTTTTTGTTCTTATGCGTGTTTTGTCGAATAAATTCTGATTCTTCTCTTTAGGTTATATATAAATCATTTAAAGAATGGTATTAATGTACTATATATCATATTTATTAATTCAATTCATTTATATAATCATTATTCAATTAATATCATGTAGAATGAATCACATCACATCGTGGAGGTGGTATTCCGTACGTACGCACGAGCGCTGATATCATTCCCATGATCGTGGAATTGTAATGGCGTGTATGTATACTTGTTTATAATCAATATCACTTTACAATAATCATATATAGTAGTTATTTACATCATTATACCCATCCAAGTAAGGTGGTGGGGGAAAATAGATTACACCACTGCGTGGAGACGGTATTCCGTACGTACGCACGCGCGGTGATTTCGTTTTCCATAGGATGGATAGATGTTGAAATAGGGTTGTTTCATAGTTATAATAACATATCAGTATATGAGTGATAATGATGTTATTACTTAATAATGAAAAAACTAAAGAAGAAGATGTTGAAGAAGAAAGAATTTGGAAAGGATCGGTAATGGATATTACCTCTTTTTGACGCGCCTCTTCTTGACCTCCTCTTAGGGAACTAGGGTTGGTCTTTGAAGAAGACCAGAACCTATAGGATGATTCTAGGAAAGTGGGGAAGTGAAATGGGCAGGGTTTGGCCGAGCTTGAAGGCTTAAATTAGTGTGAGGAGGATAGGGAGGAGGTGCCCTTTTATAAGTGAGGAGAGGGGCACCTTTGGAAATATAAGAAATATTAGTTTATATTAAATTCCAACCCCACATAAAAACTTCCAAAATGAATCATATCTGATGATTATATGAGATAGGGTTTTAATTGAATCAACCAATAAAATTTAGACATGTTAGGAATTTATTTTAAACATTGCCAACTTGATTTATCCTTATTTATCAATTTAATTTTATTTGTGGTTATAATATTCTAAATTTTAAATTATTATTAATAATTACATATGTGTTGTGAATTTTCCATAATTTGACACTTTATGACATTCTAGACCATAAAATGTTTAATTTATAATTTTTAAATATTTTTTGGATTTTTAAACAATTTTGTAATATGTTATTTTTATAAAATAACAATAGTGTCAATTTTGACACTATTCATTTATTTGAATTTAAATAAAATATATACAGAGGATATGTTCAAACTAAAAGCTTTAATAGATTAATAAAATGTCATATGTATCTAGAAAATTAGTGGAGCACATTAAATAGTGCATATAATAATTATTTTAAAATTTTAAAACCATTTATTTGATATTTTAATTAATAAAATAATTTCAACATCACTATTTTTTCATAATTAATGATAATTATTTAATCCCTAAAAATTCTAAATAAATTCCTATGATGTAGATAATTGTATTAGATTGCTGGAGACTTTTCATATAACTATCCATACTTTACATACATTGTCATTACTTCATAATTTAAGTACACTTATAAAAACATATAACAAAACCAGGAAAGGACCGTATAGGTATAGAGTCTTTAGAAACTGGGAAACATAAACAACTGGTTCATAAAGCATCAAATTTTCCTCCCATTTATTTCATCATATCTAGAGTCCCATTTTGGCATATCCTACTTAATAACCTTCTTCCTGACCTGGGGAAATAAAACCTACAAAAGGGTGAGCTCAAATGCTCAGTAAGGGTAAACAAAAGAAATATCAATCACATCATATACATAAGAACATAACTTTTGGAAATCTTAACCTGTAAAAGAAATCATAATTTCATAACATGGGATAAATCATAGTAGTGAAATGTAATCCAATTAATCATAATGTAAAACATGAAACTTTTTGGCATACACAGATAATCATAGAGAATCATTTCTTGTTAGTCAAGACTCATTTCCAAGACTATCCTAGTAGACAAAGTCCATTTCTGAACCGAGTTCACTCCTCGTTACAGTCCTGTTTCACTGAACCAGTTTAACCTGCCGTTTGAGCCATGTATATCTTATGAGATATAATATATTTACCCAATGCATTGGAGGGAGATATAGGTCCCACCCATCTCATAATGATACCATTCTTATGTGTGACACAAAATCATAAACCATACATCATAGCATAACCCATGTAATAAAAATGGGAATCTCAAACATCGTAACATCATAAAACAATTCATAAAAGGTAAAGGAATTCATAAAAACAATTCCATCACAACATAATCAAATCAATGTAATAATAGTGATAGAAACAGAACACTTTATTATCTTAGATGGAAAATAATTTTGATAAACCACTTGAACTCCATTCTTGAGAAAAATATCCTTTCTACTTCAAAAACATTTTTCCTTTCTTAACATGAAATACAATTTTAAACTAAAATAATTTGATAAAAAATAAACTTGAAAATTTTTAAAGGAAGATTCTTGGAAATAATGTTTTAAAAATCCATTCATGCCGTATAAGTTAAAAAAACATTCTTCTCGTACTTTTTTCGGAAAAGTCAAAAAGTACCTCGTACGAAAAATGACAAAATATTCCTTTAATATCATTTACTAAAAAACTCACTGAAGGGTAAAATTGTATTTAAACACTTGTAGGTGTATGGAAATAATATTACATATGGAGGAAACATGGATGTGGATGATAAAATACACCTCTCTAAATTTCAAAGTATAAACAATCTCGGATAAAAATGAGATTGTGATATTTTCCCTTACCTTAGGTCCGATTTGCCTCGTAAGTGTCCAAACCTCTTGTATAATGACTTAAATAATGTTATTGAATTATTACAGAATCATAATTATTGTTATGATATCATATATGGTCATATTCTCATCTTCTTAGTAGTAATATTTCATTGCTACTTGTTATTCGGGTGTTTATAACTTTTTGTTCTTATGCGTGTTTTGTCAAATAAATTCTTATTCTTCTCTTTAGGTTATAGATACATCATTTCCATAATGGTATTAATGTACTATATATCATATTTATTCATTCAATTCATTTATATAATCATTATTCAATGAAAATCATGTAGAACAAATCGCATCACATCGTGGAGACGGTATTCCGTACGTACGCACGAGCGATGATATCGTTCCCATGACCGTGGAATTGTATTGGAGTGTTTGTATACTATTTCAGAATCAATATCACTTTACAATAATTATATATATTAATTATTTACATCATTATACCCATCCAAGTAAGGTGGTGGGGGAAAATAGTTTACACCACGGCGTGGAGACGGTATTCCGTACGTACGCATGCGCGATGATTTCATTTTCCATAGGATGGATAGATGTTGAAATAGGGTCGTTTCATACTTATAATAACATATCAGTATATGAGTGATACTTATTTTATTACTTCATAATGAAACAAATAAATAAGAATATGTTGAAGAAGAATGAATTTGGAAAGGATCGGTAATGGATATTACCTCTTTTTGACGCGCCTCTTCTTAACCTCCTCTTAGGGCACTAGGGTTGGTCTTTGAAGAAGACCAGAACCTCTAGGATGATTCTAGGAAAGTGGGGAAGTGAAATGGGCAGGTCTTGGCCGAGCTTTAAGGCTCAAATTGGTGTGAGGAGGAGAGGGAGGAGGTGCCCATTTTATAAGAGAGGAGAGAGGCATCTTTAGAAATATAAGAAATATTAGTTTATATTAAATCCCAAACCCACATAAAAACTTAAAAAATGACTCATATCCAAATATTAGATGAGATAGTGTTGTAATATCATCAAACAATAAAATTTAGACATGTTAGGAATTTATTTTAAACATTACCAACTTGATTTATCCTTATTTATCAATTTAATTTTATTTGTGGTAATAATATTCTAAATTTTAAATTATTTTTAATAATTACATATGTGTTGTGAATTTTCCATAATGTGACAATTTATGACATTTTCTTCCATATAAATTTTAATTTATAATTTTTAAATATTTTTGTGATTTTTAAACAATTTTATAATATGTTATTTTGATAAAATAACAACAGTGTCAATTTTGACACTATTCATTTATTTGAATTTAAATAAAATATTAACAGAGGATATGTTCGAAATAAAATCTTAAATAGATTAATAAAATATCATATGTATCTAAAAAATTAGTGGAGAACATTAAATAGTGCATATAATAATTATTTTAATATT
The DNA here is from genome assembly GCA_963277665.1 of Viscum album. Classification (NCBI taxonomy): domain Eukaryota; kingdom Viridiplantae; phylum Streptophyta; class Magnoliopsida; order Santalales; family Viscaceae; genus Viscum; species Viscum album. Next base: position 827,735,249 of record OY728159.1, on the reverse strand, counting down.
TTTAAACCATTTATTTGATATTTTAATTAATAAAATAATTTCAACATCACTATTGTGTCATAATTAATGATAATTATTTAATCCCTCAAAATTCTAAATAAATTCATATGATGTAGATAATTGTATTATCTTTCTGGAGACTATTCATGTTCGATGTTTTATTAAGTTTATCACCAAATTAGAATTATTATACTTATAAGATTTAAGAAAGTGACATGTTGTCACATTCTTTGGTTTTAATAATAATTAAATTATTTTCATGGAAACAATTCTATTAAATGAATATAATATGACCCTTAGGTGATATGGGTCGACTTTTAGTCATTTAATAGGATTTTTGTAGGTGTTAGGGTAATTTTATAATCTTATATTTACCCTTAATTACGCGATTTACCTTTAACTATAGTAAATAAAATTTATCGTAGTTACTATTCATAATGCCCAAAAAGAAAAAGTAGCCTATTAACATAATTTGGACCCACTGATTCTGAATATGGAATCCATTTTTCAAAATTCAAAACATATAAGTTGCAGTAATTAATTTAAAATAAATCTTGTCGTTAAGAAAACGGGTTTTAGAAGTTAAAACATTGCCAAAGATTGAAATGTTTTTACCTATGAATTCAATGTGAAATTAATGAAAATGACATAAATTATATTAAATGGTAAAAATATATTCTATATATACTTTAAAACAATTAAATATTATAATTTAACCATATAAATTATCTCAATGAAAAAAGTTATTTTTAATTAAAAATTAGCGTATTTTTACTATTCATCAAAATATGAAAGTTATCAGAAAAATATTAAAAATTTATCCAAAGTAAATTTTTATATCCTGATTCAAAAGAAGAATTTTATTTTGTCAAATTGAACTTATAAATGTGTCAAAAACTATATTTAATGTTGGTGTGCCATCAAAAGGTGGCAAAACTACATTTTTTGATAAATACTTATTTTACCCAAAAAAATTATTTTGTTCTCTTACCATGTTCTAGAAAATTTTTAAGATGAAAAATAATGTTGTAAAATTTAAAATTCAGTTAATACAATTCACAACGGCTAGTTTATAATATTATAATAATATATCATTGTTTAGTGGAACTCGGTATTGCGTACTACACACGCTATCGAGGAAGGTCGCGATTGCGTGCAACGAAAGATTCCTTTGATGATTTATATAACATAAAAACAAAATATTTCTCATAAAAGTCTCGGGTGTTACATTCTACCCCCCTTAAAATGAATTTCTCCCTCGAAATTCGTCACTTTGTAACAAATAGATGAGGATACCTCTCCCTCATCATATCCTCAAGCTCCCATGTAGATTCTTCTAATTGGTGGTTCCTCCATAAAATTTCACCAAAGAGTGGTCTTGTTTCATAGGACTTTTTCACTACGATCCTGAATCTCTATCGGTTGTTCTTCATAAGAAAGATCTTGCTCCAGTGGTACAACTTATGAGATGAGTACATGTGAAGGATCAGGTATGTACTTTCTCTGGAGAGATACATGGAACACATCGTGAACTTGAGAGAGATTCAGTGGAAGCGCCAATCGGTAAGCTACCTTCCCAACACGATCCAGTATTTCGAAAGTACCGATATATCTATGGATCAAATTCCCCTTCTTTCTAAATCTCATGACCCTCTTCCAGGGAGATATTCGTAAGAACACTTTATCACCCACTTCAAACTCTAGCTCTTTTCTTCGGTTGTCGGCATAACTTTTCTGTCGACTCTGAGCTGCTCTTATGTGTTGTTGAATAGATCGGACCTTTTCTACCATATCATCAACAATATCAGGTCCTAATAGCTTTTTTCCCCAACTTCATCCCAGTATGTTGGAGTCCTGCATTTCTTTCCATAGAGAGCTTCATAAGGAGCCATCTAAATACTGGAGTGAAAGCTATTATTATAAGAAAATTACACCAAAGGTAGGTGTTGATCCCAATCACCTTTGAAATCCATAGAGCAAGCTCTCAACATATCTTCTAGAGTTTGAATTGTTCTCTCAGACTGACCGTCTGTCTGAGGATGATAAGCAGTGCTGAAACTCAACTCTGTATCCAGAGTATGCTGAAGACTTCTCCAAAACATTGAGGTAAACCTCGGATCTCGATCAGATATAATAGAAAGTGGTACTCCATGAAATTGTACCACTTCCATCACATATATCCTGGCAAGCTGATCTGGAGAGAAATCCTCTCTAATAGCGATGAAGTGTGCAGACTTTGTAAGACGATCAACTATGACCCAAATAGCATTATTGCCTTTTGATGTTTTAGGATGTCCTGTGACAAAGTCCATAGTGATGTTTTCCCATTTCCATTCAGGTATGGGTAATGGTTGTAACATCCCCTTAGACTTCTGTCTCTCAGCTTTAACTTGCGAACAATCCAAGCATCAAGAGACATATTCAGCAACATCTATTTTCATTCCATCCCACCAGAAGTACTCTTTCAGGTCCCTATACATCTTCGTGATTCTAGGATAAATAGTGAATGAAGAAATATGAGCCTCATCCAGCAGCTCCTTCTTTAATTCAGGGATGAGAGGAACACAAACCCGATTCCTGAACTTTATTATCCCATCATAATCAAGGTTGAATTCAGGAACATTTATCACCTTCTTTTGTAACTCTACATCTTCTTTCTGTGCCTCTTTAATCTTCACATGTATAGATGGTTGAACATTAAATTGAGAAAGATACAATTTTCCCCTTTCATTATAATTCCAAGATCCATCCTTTGTAAATCCATAAATATTGGATCTTTTTTGATCCTCATCATGGATAAACTATCATGGTCTTGTTGAATTAATGCATCTGCCACCTTGTTTGATTTCCTAGGGTGGTAATGAATTGAGCAGTCATAATCCTTAATCAGCTCCAACCATCTTCTTTGGCACATATTCAGGTCCTTTTGTGTGAAAATATACATTAAACTTTTATAATAAGTATAAACATCGCACCTTTCACCATAAAGGTAATGCCTCCAAATCATTAATGCAAAGATTACCCCAACTAACTCCGAATCATGAGTTGGGTAATTTTTCTCATGTATTTTCAACTGTCTTGAGGCATAAGCTATCACCATATCATTTTGCATAAGAACACACCCCAAAACCTTCTTGGATGCATCATTGTAGATCACAAACCATTCTCAACTACAAGGCTGTGTGAGCACAGGTGCACTAGATATCCTTCTTTTCAACTACTTGAAATTCTCTTCACATTCCTCCGTCCAAAAAAACTTAACTCCTTTCCGAGTCAACTTGGTGAGTGTATTAGATAATCAGGAAAAATCTTTCACAAAACATCAATAATATCTGGCCAAACCAAGAAAACATCGGATCTCAGTCACTGTTGTTTGTCTCGACCATCTTTCGATAACCTCTTCTTTTGCTGGATCCACAGATATCCCCTCTTTTGAGATTATGTGACCCGAAAATGAAACTCTTTGAAGCCAAACTTCACACATGGTAAATTTGCCATAAAGCTTCTCCTTTCTCAGGGTCTTCAATATAATTCTCATGTGATATTCGTGTTCTTCCTTGCTCATTGAATATACAAGAATATCGTCTATAAAGACTACCACAAACTGATCAAGATAGTCTCTAAAGACTCTTTTCATCAAATCCACGAAGATAGAAGGGGCATTGGTAAGACCAAATGGCATCACTATAAATTCATAGTGTCCAACCTTGTACGGAAAGCCATCTTGGGTATATCCTCCCTTTTGACCCTTAATCAGTGATACCCTGAACGAAGATCAATCTTGGAAAAGTATTGAGCTCCTCGTAGTGGGTCAAATAAGTCATCAATGCGTGGGAGAGGATATTTGTTCTTGATAGTGATCTTGTTAGGTTCTCGATAATCAATATAGAGTCTCATTGATCCATATTTCTTCATAACAAACAGAACAGGTGCTCCCCAAGGTGATGCACTAGGGCGTATGAACCCCTTATCAAGATTCTCTTGGAGTTTCTTCTTCAATTCCTGCAACTCAATTGGGGCCATTCGATAAGGTGTCTCTGAAATAGGCAAAGAACCTGGTACGAGTTCTATTGAAAACTCAACTTCACGATTTGGTGGGAGACCCGGTAATTCCTCCGGAAAGTCATCATCAAACTCCCGTACAATGGGAATATTCTTAATCGTGAGTTTCTCACCAACCATTTGAGATAAATAACCTTCATTTAGTGGAATCAATACCCATAAAATGGATGAAATTTCCACTGGAAGGTTATGTTCATCCTTGCATCGATAGACGATCATAGATTGATCTGGAATATGAAATGTGACTTCCCTTATTTGGAAATTGATATGAGCTCCATGTAGAGAAATCCAATCCATGCCAAGAATCACATAAAATTCCACTATAGGAATGATCAAAAGATTTGCAGGAAGCACTTTCCCACAAACATCAATTGGAGAAGAATTATAAAATTTTGATGTGACTGTTGTGCCATTAGGGGTTGTCACAGCTAACTCAACATCTAACTGTTGAGGTAATATGGTGATATCCTTAAACAATTCTTCAGAAATAAATGAGTGGGTGGATCCAGAATCAAATAAAACATTTTCTACTTTAGAGTGGATGGTAAGTGTACCTTTCACCACATCGTTATCGTACTCCACATCGCTGATAGAAATTGTATGTGACTTTCCTTTTTTCTTTAGCCTTAAGAGTTTTTTGATGTCGACCATCATCATTAACCCTTGGATTTGGGCATTGATTGGCATAATGCCCCATCTCCTTTCAATTGAAACATTGAATTGTAGTAGGTTCATTCTATGTGTCCCTTTTTTTGTTTGCATCATTAGACATCTTTTTCCCATCATTGCAGCATTCAAATGCCCGATGACCTTCCTTTCCACATTTGAAACATTTAGTTGTCCCTTTAAGAGAACTCCCTCAATGTTTCTTTCCACACATTGAGCATAAGGGAAAGCTCATCTTCTTTTTAGTGTGCTCTTTAGATTTTCCTTTGAATTCCATTTTCCTCTTCTTATCAAACCCATATGACTGATGGGTTACTCCAATCTCCATCTCGACTTTGAGAGCACATCGAACTATTTCCTTGTAGCTATTGAAGTACCTTATGGCTAACTCCCTTTGAAGACTTGGTTTTAAGCCACTAAATAATCGATCGATCTTACTCTCAGGTTGGATAATAATACCAGAAGCGTACATTGCAAGTCTTATAAAATTTGCTTCATAAGTACCAACAGATTCATCATCCTTCTGCTTCAGTTCAAGAAACTCTTTCTCCATCTTTGTTCGGAGAATACGAGGGATGTACTTATTGAAAAATAAGTTCTTGAACTCTTCCCATTCCATGGACTCAATTTCATCCATTTTCCTCATATTCTTAATAAGATTCCACCATTGATCAGCATATCCTTCCAAATGATATACTGCTGGGATGACTTTATCATGTTCAGAACATTGAAGAACTGAAAATATCTTTTCAGTAGTACTAATCCATTGTTCAGCAACTAATGGATCAGTAGACCCACTGAAAGAAGGTGGACGCTGCCTCATGAAGGATTCAACAGAATGTTGGTCCTTCCTTTGCTCGTTTGGGAGTCCTGCATGATTCATAGCTTGAAAAAGTTGTGTGAGGATGGCTACCAGATTTTTCATTCTAGCTCCCATAATGTTTGGTTTCTCAGGGGGACAATCATTGCATTGCCCGTCGCATTCTGCATTAACACGGTTCCTTCGGGTTCCATCCATTGACTAAAACCAGGAAGAATAGTGTGAGCAACAATAATTATAATAAGAAAACCACATAATCAAGAATAAAATTTCACACTTAAGGTCTTATCAGAGGTTGTTCATGGACATTTCTAAAACACTATGATTGTGTTCTATTCTTAGACTTATCCTCATGATTCTTACTAAGGCTTTCACATCATAGTTTACAAAGGTAGAATGTACCCTCCCTCTGATACCAACAATAACGACCCATACTTTACATACATTGTCATTACTTCAGAATTTAAGCACACTTATTACAAAATATAACAAAACTAGGAAAGGACCGTATAGGTATAGAATCTTTAGAAACTGGGAATCATAAACAACTGGTTCATAAAGCATATACTTTGCCTCCCATTTATTTCATCATATCTAGAGTCCCTTTTTGGCATATCCTACTCAATAACGTTCTTCTTGACCTGGGGGAATAAAACATACAAAAGGGTGAGCTCAAATGCTCAGTAAGGGTAAACAAAAGAAATATCAATCACATCATATACATAAGAACATAACTTTTGGAAATCTTAACCTGCAAAAGAAATCATAATTTCATAATATAGGATAAATCATAGTAGTGAAATGTAATCCCAATAATCATAACATAAAACATGAAACTTTTTGGGATACACACATAATCATAGAGAATCATTTCTTGTTAGTCAAGACTCATTGCCAAGACTATCTTAGTGGACAAACTCCATTTCTTAACTGAGTTCACTCCTCGTTTCAGACCTGTTTCACTGAACCTGTTTAACCTGCCGTTCCAGCCATGTCTATCTTATGAGATATAAAATCTTTACCCAATGCATTGGAGGGAGATATAGGTCCCAACCATCTCATAATGATACCATTATTATGTGTGCCACAAAATCATAAACCATACATCATAGCATAACCCATGTAATAAAAATGGGAATTTTAAACATCTTGACATCATAAAAAAATTAATAAAAGATAAAGGAATTTATAAAAATAATTCCATCACAACAAAATCAAATCAATGTAATAATAGGGATAGAAACAGAACACTTTATTATCTTTGATGGAAAATAATTTTGATAAAACACTTGAACTCCATTCTTGAGGAAAATATCCTTTCTACTTCAAAAACATTTTTCCTTTCGTAACATGTCATAAAATTTTAAACTAAAATAATTTGATTAAAAATAAACTTGAGAACATTTAAAGGAATATTATTGGAAATAATGTTTCAAAAATCCATTCATGCCCTATAAGTTAAAAAAAACATTCTTCTCCTACTTTTGTCAGAAATGTCGAAAAGTACCTCGTACGAAAAAAGACAAAAGATTCCTTTCATATATTTTACTAAAAAACTCACTGAAGGGTAAAATTGTATTTACACAGTTTTAGGTGCATGGAAATAATATTACATATGGAGGAAACATGGATGTGGATGATAAAATACACCTTAGTAAATTTCAAAGTACAAACAATCTCGGATAAAAATGAGATTGTGATATTTTCCCTTACCTTAGGTCCGATTTGCCTCGTAAGTGTCTGAACCTCCTGTATGATGATTTAAATAATGTTATTTACTTATTACAGAATCATAATTATTTTTATGATATCATATATGGTCATATTCTTAGCTTCTTAGTAGTAATATTTCATTGCTACTTGTTATTCGGGTGTTTATAACTTTTTGTTCTTATGTGTGTTTTGTCGAATAAATTATTATTCTTCTCTTTAGGTTATAGATAAATCATTTCCATAATGGTATTAATGTACTATATATCATATTTATTCATTCAATTAATTTATATAATCATTATGCAATGAAGATCATGTAGAACGAATCGCATCACATCGTGGAGACGGTATTCCGTACGTACGCACGCGCGGTGATTTTGTTTTCCATAGGATGGATAGATGTTGAAATAGGGTTGTTTCATACTTATAATAACATATCAGTATATGAGTGATTCTGATGTTATTACTTCATAATGAAACAAATAATTAATAAGATGTTGAAGAAGAAAGAATTTGGAAAGGATCGGTAATGGATATTACCTATTTTTGACGCGCCTCTTCTTAACCTCCTCTTAGGGCACTAGGGTTGGTCATTGAAGAAGACCAGAACCTCTAGGATGATTCTAGGGAAGTAGGGAAGTGAAATGGAAAGGGTTTTGAAGAGAATTAAGGCTCCAATTGGTGTGAGGAGGTGAGGGAGGAGGTTCCCTTTTTATAAGGGAGGAGAGGGGCACCTTTGGAAATATAAGAAATATTAGTTTATATTAAATCCCAAACCCACTTCAAAACATCCAAAATGACTCATATCCTAAAATTAGTTGAGATAGGGTTGTAATCTCATCAAAAAATAAAATTTAGACATGTTAGGAATTTATTTTAAACATTACCAACTTGATTTATCCTTATTCATCAATTTAATTTTATTTGTGGTAATAATATTCTAAATTTTAAATTATTATTAATTATTACACATGTGTTGTGAATTTTCCATAATTTGACACTTTATGAAATTTTAGATCATATAAAGTTTAATTTATAATTTTTAAATATTTTTGTGATATTAAACAATTTTATAATATGTTATTTTTATAAAATAACAATAGTGTCAATTTTGACACTATTCATTTATTTGAATTTTAATAAAATATATACCGAGGATATGTTCGAACTAAAAGCTTTAATAGATTAATAAAATGTCATATGTATCTAGAAAATTATTGGATCACATTAAATATTTCATATAATAATTATTCTAATATTTTAAAACCATTTATTTGATATTTTAATTAATAAAATAATTTCAACATCACTATTGTGTCATAATTAATGATAATTATTTAATCCCTAAAAATTATAAATAAATTCCTATGATGTATATAATTGTATTATATTTCTGGATACTATTCATGTTTGAAGTTTCATTAATTTTTTCACCAAATTAAAATTATTATACTTATAGGATTTAAGAAAGTGACATGTTGTAACATTCTTTGGTTTTAATAATAATTAAATTATTTTCATGGAAAAAAGACTATTAAATTAATCTAATCCGACCCTTAAGTGATATGGGTCGACTTTTAGTCATCCAATAGGATTTTGGAAGGTGTTAGGGTAATTTTATAATCTTATATTTACCCTTAATTACCCGATTTACCTTTAACTATGGTAAATAAAATTTATCGTAGTTACTATTTATAATGCCCAAAAATAAAAAGTAGCCTATTAACATAATTTGGACCCATGGATTCTGAATATGGAGTCCATTTTTCAAAATTAAAAACATATAAGTTTCAGTAATTAATTTAAAATAAATCCTGTTGTTAAGAAAACGGGTTTTTGAAGTTAAAACATTGCCAAAGATTGAAATGTTTTTACCTATGAATTCAATGTGAAATTAATTGTAATGACATACATTATATTAAATGGTGAAAATATATTATATCTATATTTTAAATTTATTAAATATTATAATTTAATAATATAAAGTATCTAAATTAAAATAAAGTTTTTTTTAAGTAAAAATTAGCATATTTTTACTATTCATCAAAATATTAAAGTTATCAGAAAAATATCAAAAATTTATCCTAAGTAAATTTTTATATCCTGATTCAAAAGAAGAATTTTATTTTGTCAAATTGAACTTATAAATGTGTCAAAAACTAGATTTAATGTTGGTGTGCCATCAAAAGGCGGCAAAACTGCATTTTTTTGATAAATACGTATTTTACCCAAAAAAATTATTTTGTTCTCTTACCATATTCTAGAAAATGTGTAATATGAATAATAATGTTGTAAAATTTAAAATTTAGTTAATACTATTCATAACGGCTAGTTTATAGTATTATAATAATATATCGTTGTTTAGTGGAACTCAGTATTGCGTACTACACACGCTATCGAGGAAGGTCGCGATTGCATGCTGTGAAAAATTACTTTGATGATTTATATAACATAAAAACAAAATATTTATCATAAAAGTCTCGGGTGTTACAATTCATGTTCCATGTTTCATTAAGTTTATCAACAAATTAAAATTATTATACTTATAAGATTTAAGAAAGTGACATGTTGTCACATTCTTTGGTTTTAATAATAATTAAATTATTTTCATGGAAAAAAGTCTATTAAATGAATCTAATCCGACCCATAGGTGATATGGGTCGACGTTTAGTCATCCAATAGGATTTTTGAAGGTGTTAGGGTAATTTTATAATCTTATATTTACCCTTAATTACCCAATTTACCTTTAACTATGGTAAATAAAATTTACCGTAGTTACTATTCATAATGCCCAAAAATAAAAAGTAGCCTATTAACATAATTTGGATCAACTTATTCTGAATATGGAATCCATTTTTCAAAATTCAAAACACATTAGTTGCAGTAATTAATTTAAAAAAAATCCCGTTGTTAAGAAAACGAGTTTTAGAAGTTAAAACATTGCCAAAGATTGAAATGTTTTTAACCTATGAATTCAATGTGAAATTAATGCTAATGACATACATTATATTAAATCGTAAAAATATATTCTATATATACTTTAAAACCATTAAATGTTATAATTTAACCATATAAAGTATCTCAATGAAAAAAGTTTTTTTTAATTAAAAATTAGCGTATTTTTACTATTCATCAAAATATAAAAGTTATCAGAAACATATAAAAAATTTATCCAAAGTAAATTCTTATATCCTGATTCAAAAGAAGAATTTTATTTTGTCAAATTGAACTTATAAATGTGTCAAAAACTAGATTTAATTTTGGAGCGCCATCAAAAGGCGGAAAAACTGCATTTTTTTATAAATACTTATTTTACACAAAAAAAATTATTTTGTTCTCTTACCATGTTCTAGAAAATGTGTAAGATGAATAATAATTTTGTAAAATTTAAAATTCAGTTAATACTATTCATGACGACTAGTTTATAATATTATAATAAGATATCATTGTTTAGTGGAACTCGGTATTGCGTAATACACACGCTATCGAGGAAGGTCGCGATTGCGTGCAGCGAAAGATTCCTTTGACGATTTATATAACATAAAAACAAAATATTTCTCATAAAAGTCTCGGGTGTTACATAGAAGGATTCCACTCAAGTAATCGGTAGAGGACCCATGCCCAACCAAACTAGAGGGTGCCACACTAGTGGTCCGTATATGACCCATTCCTAGAAAAGATAGAGGTCACTACCCTAATATTTTAAGAACCATACCCTAATACTAGAGGTGGGTTCCACTCGAATAGAATATAGAGGAAACATTCCATTTTTAGAAGTAGGGTTACACTCTCATAGATGAGGACCCATTCCCATATCTGCTGAAGGGTTACACTCTTGTGATCGAGGACCCATGTCCTCACTCTGTTGTAGAGGTCCACTTAGTGGATAGGTAGAGGAATCATTCGTTATACCATTAGTAGGGTTCCACTCTAATATCCATTCACTGACCCATTCCTAGCCCAAATAAAGGGTGCCAATATAAAATTTGATCGAGGACCCATGCCATGCCCAGTAGGATGGTTCCACTCTAATCTCTCTAATGATCTGTCCTAATCACTTATTTCATCGAGCATCATCTAAATAATTACCACAATTGTAACATCTCACATCATATCTCAAAAAAATATATAGGGAACCATCATGTTCTATGTGAAAACAAACTCAGGATATACTACTTGTGGGGTAAATCCAAGCCTAGAAGATGGAGATACAAGAGCTTGATGTTTCCTAAAAATGAAAAAGGGGTTCACAACATAAATTCTAGTTTATCTTCCTAGTAATTTTCCTATCATTACATGAATAAATATGATAATGCACTATATTATGTGTAGGTGGGATACACGCTGTGTCCAAGCCACTCGGAGTCCTATCTGGGCTTTGAGTTGTTTCTGTGTATGCTTGCCTATGATCACGTACTTCGGTGCATGAAATGTTCTTCTAAATGGTGTCCTACCCAATGTGATATTATCACACTAAATGTCTACCAAAAGAGATATTCATGGCATGTGACTCAACCACATGGTATGGCATATTTATCTCTGAATGAAACACTGTCCACCAAAGAAACCGAACTACATGGTGTGTGTTCTTTGGAATTAAGAAGCATATAGTAAGGATTTTCATATATCTCTAGATATTTTCATCGACACATCTAATCTAGCCATTTCACCTCAGATATATTCTCTTGACCTCTCAAAATTATTGGATGAGTCTATCATTTGTCGTTTTTATCCATGTGATTATTGAAAATTTCATTCCAAATTCACCTGAATCCATACATATAATACTGCCCACAATAACCTTTGGTGCTCTCGCTACCTCACTAGATCAAAATATCTATGGCTAATTCAACCATATTCCCTAAATAATATGAAACCATCCTTGATTGTTTTTCCAATTCACCACATGTGGATTTTTCCTGATTCTAGGGGCCCAATCGGACTCCGTCCCACCCATAAATGTTGAAATGAGACCCCATAGGCCAATTAGAGAAGAATGAGATGTATATTTGGGAGAAATGAACCAAACAGGTGATAAATCATCTCTCAATAATTATTGGACAACAAAAAAAGCAGGGATATCCATGGAGAAAAAATTTAATACTTAATTTAAATTTATTGATGAGTACATGCAAGTGCATAAAATTGGTACAAATCAATTAAATTGGATGATCTTACTCAATAATTTAATAAATAGGTGAATAATCCAAAATTTGAGGAGTCTTAACTATGTTTGGATCATTTTTTTAATAAAACACCCTCTAATGAAGAAGTGGAGTGATTTTTTTTTGTGTCTTCTTGATTTTCTTGTATTTGTAGTTTCTTCAACGTCAGATATTGAGTCACAAATTAGAGGTGGAATGAGAACCTCTCAATGATTCTAGGGTTATGTACCTAACCCTAGAGATCCTAAAATAATGATTTATTTAATTGAATTATTATTATGTTATTTAACTAAAATAAATAAATTTAATTATTTATTTAAACAAAATGCACCAGTAAATGGTTGCAATATCCGAACATCTCTCACCTACAAATTTTATTTTCCCCCTTGGGTAAATGTCACATTATGAACTCAACCATGGTATTAGATATATAATATATTGTTCAATTTAATAGTTTTCCAATTTTCATTAAGAAACTATTCACTCATAATGTAAAATATATTTTATATTTTTATAAAATAAATTATACGTTCACTGTGCCTCAGAATCACATACCATCTCAGCACTTGGCTATGAAAAATATCTAGAAATATTAAAAAGTCTCACAAGTAAATAAAATGGTCCTAAAATTATTCATTCTTTCATGATTTTTATCCCTAATAAGAAAAACTAAAAAATAATGGGATATCGAGCCCTCACCTAGCTATTCTACTCCCAAGAGTTACCTTGAATGATTTCATGCTAAAATATCATACAAATGAAGGAAATAATCCATCTATAAAGTGTTATCTTTTGTTGATACTTGGTCTCCATCAGTTGCTCTGAAAAAGTGGCTCCATCCACTATGTACATCTCACCCATTCAATAACATGTGTGGGGTCATGCATATATCTCTTTATGTGTGAGACATGGAAGATGTCATGAACCTACTCTAACTATGGGGGAATGGTGTGGTGGTAAGTAAACTCACCAACCCTCCTAAAGATATTGAACATCATGATGAATCTCAAATATAAATTTCCTCCCTAGTTGAATCTTCAAAATACTAATCACATGGAGACTCTTAGAAAAAATTGGTCTCCCTATTGGAACTCCAAGGGCATATGATGTCAATCTTCATAAGGTTTCTACCTACTATGGGCTATCCTTATCCACCCATGGATCACCTAGACCTCCTCTATTATCACCTACACCATCTCTAGACCCACAAGAGATGCCTTAATAATATCTTTCTAGTTTTATGGTGACCTATAGGGTCTTCTTTACTGGGCCTTGAATGGTTACATGAAAAAAGTAGAGTTGTATCAATTATTTTATGAAAACACTATCAAGGTAAAGTGGTCCTCCCAGATCCATCCAAATTATGAAAATAAATCTTCCTACATATCCTCCAAAACATAGATAATGCAGTTGTTCTATTCATTTTCTTATGGTGGATGGCTATACATATCCACATACATGTCTTGAATGCATTCTGTAGGCCTATACACAACAGGGACATTAACCACATATCCCGATCAGAGGAAATAGCTAACATAACCCCATGAAGGTAAATAATATCTCATATAAGAATCTTCCACAAACTGTCCATCAAAAAATGACCCTTAATGGTAATGAAATGTTCCGAATTAATGAGTCAGTCAACTATCCCCCGGATGGCATCATGGTCCTACACTATCCATGGAAGCCCTATTATAATGTTCATTGATATTCCATCCCATTTATACCGAATGATATCAAGGGGATATAACAAACTTGTATGAACCTGGTGATGAGAATTAACCTAATGACAGGTGGGGAATTAAGAGACAAACTCATCATTATTTTTCTCATGCTAGCCCACCATAACTACTCTTGAAGGTCTCTTGCATATTCCCCACACTGAGATATCAATCTAAATGAGAAGTGTGTAACTCCATAATTAACTCCTCCAAAACAATGATTGGGATAACCTTCCCTCAGTAGAAAAGGATGAAGTTATTTAATCATTTATAAAATAAATATGTTGAATCACCTGACTTTATATGGTCATGAAATTCTTAATAGTTAATTTCTCCAAACTGGGAATCTCTCACACACTGGGGAAGTATATGATTCAACACCATAAACTGAAAGAAATATGAACCATTCTACTAAAAATGGTTCACCTATAGGGAATCCAATTGCTTAGAAGAATCATATACCAATCGATCCTGGGAGTTATTACTAAGGGAATATTCTATCATATTACCCATATCATGAGTATATAGTATAACAAATTCATAGTCCTTCAGGAACTCCTACCATCACATCTATATCAAATTTAAGTCTATATTTTTGAAGACATAATTGAGACATCAGTGGTTTGTGTAAACAAAAATGATCTCCCCAATGATATAGTACCTCCACATCCCGAGGGTGAATAATACCACTGCAAACACTATTTTGTGATTCATATAGTTATTCTCATTCAGTCTCAACAAACTCAACCCATATTTGATAACTACCAGCCGATTCATTACCACACAACTTATCCCATCTCTTGAGGAATCACGATACACTATGTACTCCACATCCTCCTTCGATAGTCTCAAAATAAGATCACATGTATTCCCTAACCTCAACACCTCGAAGGCTCTATGACACTAATAATACTAGGTAAAGGATTCCATTTCCATGTTAGTGTGGTCAAAGGGGATGCAATCCTAATTAATTCTTCCATATACCTCTAGAATTACCCTACCAAGACCAGAAAACTATAAACCTATAACACGCTCTTGGGTGGGTCCCAATAAATAACTCCATCGATCGTTATCAGGTTCATGGCACAACAATGCTTATAAATGACAGTCACCAAGAAGTTAACATCATGAATCCATAAATGGTACTTTGAGTGCTTTTTATAAATATGTTCCCCCCAAAAAAAATCTAGGACCATCCACACTTACTCTGCATGATCCATATTTTAGGCCGAGTATATTAGTATTTTTCAATGAAGAAGACCAAAACATGGTCCATGTACATTTGGAATAATCTAATAATCAAATCCAAATACACAAAAGGGGAATTCGTTACACTGAAGGGCATCACTTGGAACTCATAGTTCCCAGTGAGATATTGGAATGGAAACTTCAAAAAATTATCCTTCAAACTCCTGAGTGGTATTAGAAGGACATGGGATCAATATTTGAGAACCATCTCGCACATTGAAATTGGTCAGAGAAAACATAAATCCATGGAAATGGTTAATTATTTTTTATCATGGCATATTTTAGGAGAATATAATCCACACATTGTAGGATACCCCTCTATTACTTTTTCATGCACTACACTGGGGATGCCTGGGGGACACACTAGGCCCAATAAAACCCTTACCTAGAAGGTTCTCCAACTTCAACAAATTATCCTAGTGCTCAATAGAGGACATAAAATATTCTTTAGATGATATATAACCATTCCCAGGATGCAAGTCTCTAAAAAAAATATCCCACCTCATGGGTATACTTGAAACATCCTCTGAAAGTATGTCTAAAAAATCCTCCATGATTGAGGGATTCTAGATGCATGATGTGCTTATAAAACCAAGGGATGTACTCACCAACTAATGGGTGGTGGGATGAAGCCTCTTGATTACAAAAATAAACTAATCCCACCATGATATCTCTCTCTCCCACAAAGGAAAATGTCATCCCATTAGTGTGAAGGAATTTGACTAATATGTATTGGTAGTCAATATAGTATCAGACACTAGAAAACCAATTCCTAACCATAAAGAAATCATAGGGTTCCATAGTGATGACCAATAGGTACCACATAAAACAGTCTCCACCAAGTGATTGCTAACACTGTTGACAGATAAATGATATGGAAGAAGCATTCCCGGTAAAAACCCCAAGAAGAAGCTACTGGGATAAATACTCAACTAGGAGCTCCATATCTCACATCAAGAGTAAAGTGAATAAGTAATGAAACAAACCTATTTCTAATAATACTATGGTAAGAGTATAATAAACAAAGATCATTCCTCTAATCATATCATGTGTTTTATGGATCATACACCTCCATAGCCTATAGTTATCTGATGCCCCAATGCGCAACTCCATAAGCCTAATGAAGGGATGATTGGTGGTGGTGGTAGAAGGATATCACTGTTTCATCCACCACCCACTTATCTTCCTTCTAAATTTCCATATACATTTTTTTCGATCCTTGACTCCATGGGGACCACCCTTCCCTTACTTGGGAGATCCTTAATCATGGAACTACCTCTGTAGTGGATGGCCATCAGATATTTTTATAAGCTCTTTAGCACATCTGGTCAGGCAGTCATGTGCCATGTGACCTCACCCATCACATGAATAACACCAAACCTATATAGGATTCACAATTACTCTATTCTTCTCCTGACCATATGCTCAAGCCTAATCATAGTAGGATCTCCTACATTGGGATCATGTCAACAAGTGTTTGTTAGCTATTGTAGAAGACTCATCCTTATGATTCCTCAGACCATCTCTAACTTCCTAGAATCCCTGTAACAGGAGGCTCCCTATCACCATATCCTTATAAAATTCCCCAATAATGTTGTTAGTTTAAAAGTGTACCATACTAGTAGGAATATATCTGCATAGTCCCTACATAAATTGTTGTTCTTGAAAGTAGCCATCCAAGATCATCTAAAGGGAGTACCACATAAGGTATGTGAACCTCAAAACATACTCATCAACTATCATCACATCATACTATAACTATATAAACTTCTAAATTCAAACTTATCACAATAAGGGTGAGTATTCTTCCTCATGGAACAATTACTATAATTCGGTCCATGAGAGTTCTGATTCATCGTCCACATGTATAATAAGACTCCACTACTGCCCAACTACTTAGTAGAAAGGGATAGATTACAACACAAGAACCTAATCCATTGGTATCTATTTTAGAACAAAACCATTGACCACTAACTCTATCCAATATTACATTTCATGGGGACTTGGCTCACCATGGAACCTCGTTGGCCTTTATTGCGAGAACTCACGGAGTGAGCGAAGTCTGCGCACATCCCCAGCCAGCTTGGTTGGAATGATATGCAGCTTAAAAGGTGAGGATGATGTAACCTCTCCACCTGGAGGAAGTTTCTCAGTGGATTTACCCTAAACTAAGGTCTAATCACTCACAAGGTCATATTCATGATCTGAAACTAGTAACATATATGGATTTCATCATGGAAGCATCAAGAAAATTTAATAAAGACATACCATGGTCAGATAAAAATATATATACAATTGGGAGATAAAATAAGAATAATAACCCAATAATCAATCCAATATGATTCAAGTTATATTGATCCCTAAAACCAATTTCTTTGTATGATGAGTTGAAAATAATGTATTCAAGGTCTGGGTAAATGGATACATCAGCCACCAAACCAACAATAGATTCCCTTGCATGAAAACCTCACTAAAAATACATTGACACAATTTCCCTAGATCCCAACCAAATAATAAAATAGGGAATACTAAAAGTACCCTACCAAGGATTGAACTAGATTTATAACTTTATGTCTTGACCTAACCTAATGGGACTCGAGCAGAAACTAACCCAAGACTACTTCGATAGGCTAAGGGTTGGTGACAAGCACCAAAAGGTGTATCTAACATGGAAGGCCTTTTCCTAATGTACATGTATGCATGAAACCGACTATATCAATGAATAATTATATAGTAGTAATAGTAAAAAGATAAAATATCTAGATAACAACAATGCATGTCAAAAAAATCTAGGGTGTAGAAGAGTACGATAGTGTTAGATGAAAAGTAAGGGAAAAATAAACACCAAAACAGAAAGATATACCCACCTAAAAAGGATGGAAACTAAAATTGTAAAAGATCACATCTCCCTGATATCCAAGCCTCGACCACCATACTTGATCCAATGAATGAGGTATCCCTATGCTCCACTATACTCACCACCGACATGTTTTTCGTCTGCATAACACATGACAGATGCAAGAATATCCCATGTTTGGGTGACTATATATGTATCCATTAGGATTCTCCAAAAGTATAAGGGGGAGAAAAAAGAGACATGATAAGAATATATAGATAGGAGACAACTTGACCCAAAGAAAGAGAGTAAAAAATCCAATGACATGAATCCATATACATACATACATACATACATACATACATACATACATACATACATACATACATACATCCATACATACATACATACATACATACATACATACATACATACATACATACATACATACATACATACATACATACATACATACATACATCCATGCATGCATGCATGCATACATACATACATACATATATACATACATACATACATACATACATCCATACATACATACATACATACATACATACATACATACATACATACATACATACATACATACATCCATACATACATACATACATACATACATACATACATACATACATACATACATACATACATACATACATACATACATACATACATACATACATACATACATACATACATACATACATACATACATAAATACATACATACATACATACATACATACATACATACATACATACATATATACATACATACATACACATATATATATATATATGTGTGTGTGTGTGTGTGTATGTGTGTGATCAATCCAAAGGAATACAAATGAGGGAGAAGGGGATCTCTATATCATAGACTAGAATAGGAAAGAGTGAAAGTAGTTACAGAATTCAACCAATGATTCCCAACATCTCACATGTCTCATTAAAGAGACATCCATGTCAAGCCACACCTCGCCATTGTGTTGCATAGTTGAGGGGCCATAATATCAAGGAAGAGAACCCATTCCATGTTAAAAAAATGAGGGTCTCAGTAAGTAGATATATATAAGAACCATGCTTTATCCATGTAGGAAGGTTCCCCTCAGTAAATAGTAAGAGAACACATTCCCTATCTCGGATGGAGGGTGCCAATCAAGTAATCATTATAGGACCCATGCCTAACAAAGCTAGAGGGTTCCACTCTAATGATCTGTAGAGGACCCACGACTAGACTAGCTAGAGGTTTCCACTCTAATATCTGAGGAAGAATTCACTAAAATTGCATGAGTGTACCACTAAAACAGTAGATAAATGACCCATTCCCTTCCCAGTAAGTGGGTTCCACTCCTGAAGCTGAGGTCCCATGCCTAGCCCTGTTAGAGGTGCCACTCTATTAATCGAAGACCAATGCCCTGACTCAGTAGCATGATGGATCTTAATGGATAGTAGATGACCCAATCTCTATCCGAGTAGGAGAGACCCACTCTAATATTCAATAGATGACCCAGGACCAGTCAAGATGGAGGGTTCCACTACAATAGTTGATTGAGGACCTATTCCCTTCAAAGAAAGAGGGGGCCACTCTAATTCCACTGATGATCCTTCATGATCACTTCCATATTTTAGAATCACCAAAATAAGATTCATTCTTAGAAAATATCTCATTGTATCTCAAAATTCACAATGTAAGGTACCATCACATTCTACATAGAAAAAACATAGTATATTCCACTCACTAGCCAAAATCCAAGTCCAAACAGAGGAGATTTGAGAGGTTAGAGTTTCCTCAAAATGGAAGGTATACAAGGTAGGTAAGGGGACCCATCGGGTGTGTGATACCACTTATCTTCCTAGCCATGTTAGTACTGGAACATGAATCACTGCATTTTTAGAACTACATGATGTGTACGTGGACTACACAATTTATAGGTGGACTACATGGCTTGTCTATGCCTATAAGAGTCTTGCATGTGCTCATAGATTTTTATATATAACAATGATTGTGTACTTGTACTTTTGTACATGGTGTTTCCTTCTAAAAAAGGTGTTTATCATGTGATCCTATCACATGAGTTGTATACCTGAGTATAAATACACAACATGTTTCCCAGCACCATAGAATTCTGTATTTAACTCTTATATAAACCCTAGACACCACAGAAGCAAGGATACATAGTGTGTGTTCTTAAGAGCTAAATTATGTATATATGGTATTTTCACAAATATCCATATATATTCACCAGTGCACCAAATACATCCCCACCTCATAGAATTTGACCCCACTGCCTCCAAAAAATAGTTTATGATGTCATTTTTCATCATTTCTAACCATCCAGTGGTCATAAATTGGATTCCAAAATCACCCAAATGAATCCATAAACACATCATCTCGCTTCGACACCCCCGATACTACCACTACCTCAATAGTCTAAATAATGTAAATTGGATTCACCCACATGCTAAAAATCATCTGAAACCATCCCTTATTCACTGTCTCATTCTCTGAATGTGAATTCATTGTGAATCCAAGGGCCACATCTTGCTCAATCCCACTCGATAATGTCAACCAACACATCATAAGAAAAACAAATGTGAAGAATTATTATGTGAGGGGAACCAAAAATGGTAAGTCATAATTGTCCAATTGTTCTTGTACAACTAACACAATTGGGGATATCTATGGTTGGAAACAATTTAATAATCAAATTAAATTTATACATGGGAACACTAAAATGCATAAAATCAGTGAAGATCGAAGAAAGAGGGTTATTTTTTTAAATAATTTTATAAATAGGGAAATAATCCAAAAATTGATGAGTCTTAACTAGTTTTGGATAGTTCTCCATCAAATAATACACTATACAATGAAGAATATGAGCTATTTCTTCCGCATCATCTCGATCTGCTTGGATGCGAAGATTCTTCAATAAAAGATCTTGATTAACCAATGAGTGGTGGAAAGAGAACCCCTCAATGATCTCATGTATATAGATCGAACCCTAAAAATCCTTCCATAATGACACATTAAAATTAATTTTGATTATGTTATTTATTTGAAATAAATGAAATTAATTATTTATTTTATCCAAAAACACTTTCCAACGATCTCAATACCCAAACATTCAACAATAACCTATTTTAGGTCACGCCATTGGTAAAACTCACATTATAGTCTCAATAGAGATATCATAATTATAATTTTAGATTCCATTTAATTGTTATCCCATTTTATTTTATAAATTATGCACATGTAAAATAAAATATATTTAATATTTTTATAAAAATAATTCTGGGAAAACGAGTCCTTGGATTCTCACTCCATCTAATCGATTGGATATGAATATATATCTAGAAATATCCTAAATTATTTCACGGAAACCATACTGTCTATATAATTCAAGTGTTTCATGATTATTTATATTTTTTACAATGTGGTATTCGCTGACTATTTTCAGACACTAAGAATATTCTAGAATATCATTAGCATTTCCAAAAAGTGGTCTCCTGATTTTTTAGAGTAATTAAAAATATATCCCAAACTAAATAATTTTTATTATTATAAATCAGTAGGATTTTAGGGAAATATAGTGACAAGAAATCAAGTAAATATACCATCATCTGATAATATATTACATTGAGGAATAAAAGATAGTCCTGATGTTATCATCCATATAATTGAGGTACGTGGATAAAAATCGTGTTTATTTTCTTAAAATTTTGTTTCCTATAATGATTTCTGACCCAATAGGCTTAGAGGATATATCGATGACTCAATACCAAGTGGTAATTTCACATTCTAAACAATTGTTGTGATGTGTGTATCAATAAACAAGAATATGGATCTAAGTCTAAAAATTGATAAAAGGATAAATACTTCTATAATATGTTCATAAATGGAGTCAAATGTGAAATTGAAAATAGTTTAAACTGTCATGTAGTCTTCATATGTAAAATTATGATGCTACATGGGGGAATAAGTTGTCTATAACCCATGGTGGAGTATAATTACTCTTCATCAGGATTTTATGAGTTAGATGAATAATGTGTGTTCCCTTACGATTTTTAATATTATTGGAAATATGATTCAAAAGGATCCTTTTTTTTGTTTCGGTAAATTTATAGAAAAAAAAATTCATTTTAAAATTCTATGAGAAAGGGGGAAATTGAAGTGAATTCATTGATTAATTTTCATTGTGATAATTCAAGTACTATAAATCATAGAAATAATACAGTCCATCATTCAAAAAAAAGTGAAATCAAATATCACAAGATCTATAAGAAGTATGAGAATGGGATTGTGAATATGGAGTATGTGCCTACTCAACTATAGGTTTTAGACATCCTTATGAAGGTCTTACCAAACGATGTGATTGAATGGAATTGACTAGATCGTGGTATTTAGTTGAATATCTAGACATGAACAGTGTGGACATGGGACCCCCTCTCCCCAAGGAATGGGTTGCTTTCTTATATGTGATTATTTGTGTTATTTACCATGTTATAGAAATAAAAGTAGTGAAATTTGGATTTTTGATTATGCGGGAGAAATTCATTGTTAAAGAAAGGGGACAAGGAGATAGGAGGAGTAGAAAAACAAGGGGGATTTTTAAATATGATTAGGAGAAAACTGGTCAATAAATAAATAATAATAATGAGTAGGAGTGTAATGTTTAATATTCTATAAGTTACATGTGTTGGTTAAAGATTGATCTAATGGGATGTTCATGTTTTATCTTTTGGTGTAGATATGATTTATTAAGTTAGGATTGAGAATAAATTCATTAATAGATTAAAATTGAATTATAATCTTGTTTATAAAAATGATAAAGACTAATTTAGGCTTAAATATGTGTAAAATAATTCTTTTATCACTATATAGGGTTTTCAAGGGAAAAGTGTTTTGTATGTTCTTGAATTATCGATGTGTTAGATCTTGAAGTTTTGAATTATTGTAAAAAAACCCAAAGGGGGATATTTTTGGTAAAAATACATTATGATGTTGTTTTGGGTTGACTGTGTTTGTTGGAGATATTTGACATTGTTGACAAAGGATGATTATAAAAGGAAGCATGATGTTTTTAGTGAATTTGGAGAACATGGATAAGAATAAGTGTTAGCATTAATTTCCTGAAGGATCATGAAGATCTGAAATGAACTAAAGAATAATACCAAGAATGAATTCCCTAAAAGATCACATAGAGTATATAAGTTCCAAATGATCATTTGAGTGTGTGTATGTCTAAAATAATCCCATAGAGTTTTTTTTATGGCCAAGGTGGACATGTCTCTTTGTGATTACAAGAGATTAGGGAGATGATGGAATCAAATAACGTTATCTTCATGAGTATAAGAGGATCTTGTTATGAGATCATGTGGTGTAGATAAATAGACCACATTATTTTAAATAGATCTAATGCCGAGATCAAATTATGTACATGATAACACAAAAAGATTTTCAAGGTATATAGTAATGTATTTAAATGAATATTATGAATACATATAGTCTAGAAATGAAAGATATATATCATGGACACTCAAAATCAGGTGACCTCATGCTTTTATTTAGATATCTTGATGTGATCATTTTAATCATTCATGATTTTAATTGGATAACATGTTGAGATCACACAAATAACATAAAAAATGATTCTAACTATCATATGATTTTCATTTGATTTCAAAATGGGATCACATGAAAAGGTTGAATACAATGTTACAAACTATCACATAATTTTCAATTTACAATATGATGTTCTAAAAAATATTTCTTGAATAGAATCCCATTGACCATGTAAAAATTAATTTCAACCTGAAAAATGTCATGAAGGTCGATCGAGAATGCTAGAATTAATCAAGTGAAGTGCATAATAATGATTAATGAGGCCAAGGAATGGATTTCAAATAGTGATTTATGGAGTTAACTAGTTATATCAGATTATAAATTCCTAAAACCCATCTTTTAGAGGTTAGATAATTTTTTCTTTAGTAGTTTTATCTGAAGTAATTTATTTTTCATGAGCAGGCCAAGTTCTTTACCCAGAATCACATGTTCTTCCTGAAAATAATAGTGTCATGAAGTTATCTTGTGAAGAGATGTATGTTTTGGGATTTGGTTGTCCTATTTGAATTACACAATACATGTATCCTGAATAAGGACTCAGTCTAGATTAATGTGATATATGTGAACTCAAGAGGGTCTTATAAAGATGTATTATAAATGGGTCTTGTGATGGGGTCAATTGTTAATGGGTCTTACGAAGGGTTATTTCACAAGGGTTACATGTTAGTGTTTTGTTTAAGTTAATAGAATATGAGGTTAACAGAGAAAATTAATAATTTTATATATAAATTGAGAATAATAATAATACAATGGATTTGAACCACCTGACAATATTTTCAAAAGCCTATTATTCACTACTACTTCCAAGGTAGTGAAATGGAGAAGGTGGTGCTACATTCCCGCAAGTGAAGGTATTTCCATATTCATTCTAGAAAGTGTAATACATTCCATATCTTGAATAAATTACTAATGTGAGAAAGTAATTCCATGTTATCACAAGGAAATGTGATCCTAAATGGTATATTCACATCATGGTTGTGATGGAGAACATCTAGTTAAAAGGAACCTATCATACATTTGGTGATACTCTAAATACTATTATATATTTTTATTGGTTCGATGTTCCAATTTCTTCATTCTAATGTAGTGAGAACAAGGGGGAAGTGTGAGGGAAGTGATCATAGTGAGATAGAGCTTCTACCCCAAACATTGTATGGGAAGGTATCTGAGTAATGGGTGACTTAGATTAAAACAATAAAAACTGAGATTAGTTATTTTCGTGCACCAACACACTATTGAGTTCATTCTCTATTCAGTAGAGCAAAGTGGTGAACTATGTAAATAATAAATATGTCCTTGATAATATATTATTTAATTAATTTTTTCCATCACTATCAAATAATAGTGGTATGGATAAGATCAATATAAATACTTAATACAAAAATAAGGGACCCTCATAACAATGATGTCAAGATCTAGTGGAACTGGGAGAATTTGAAAATTAGTTTCCATACCATAATTCACCCGTATTTCAGGGTAGATAATCCCATATTAATATATAAACTAATTTATATATTTTATGATTCCATTATAGTCTTTTTAAAATATTATCATACTATAAGTTTTTTTATGAGTATCATATTTGGTATTTTGACCATTTGTTATGATATTTATGTATTTATAACATTTTACCTAATGTTTTGAAATGTTTTTCCATTATTTATTGTTTAATCTCTATGATTTCATAATTTTTCAATTCCCAAGTTATGAAGATGATTAAATTTTTATTTACATATTGAAAAGAGTCTAGAGGGTCATGATTATAAAGAAATGATTTCATGTATTATAAAATAAGATGTTTATATAGATAATTCACTAGATACTACACCTATCATTCCTTATATTATGCAACTCATATGAGATTTAATTTTTTTAATAAACATATTACTATAATATTTATGTTATTTTTATATTTGGTCACTTTACATTCAAACCTATCTTTTACAATATTAGAAAAATATCCTTCTCTTTTGAAATATTTTTACCTAAAAGTTCACAAAATATTAATAAAGTTTCTTTATTTGGAAATAAAAATGGAATAATATATAGGACAATTTAAATCTAAGAATAGTATTAACAAATAAAACCCTCATTCATACACTATATATTAAAATAAAAGAATCTTTTTAAACATCTGAAAAAAATTACTTGTTTAGAAAACATTTCATTAAAATATTCTTTTTAAACCTCTGAATGTAATGTAAAATTTAATGAAAATGAACATTTTACAACATTTTATATATAGATAATAATTTCTATAAATTAAGTTTTAAGAGAATGGACTAGGAATAAAAAAATTTTTGGCCAAAGAAAAAATAAGGCTACCTTTTTTTTAAAAACAATTTCCAACTCATTTTAGTAACAAGGAGAGAAAAATATTAAAAATAAACAAAAAATCTAGGAATATATATATTTTATTTAAATATATGGTGGTTTAATGTTTGATAACAATATAATTTCCTACAATATAAATTTGTCATATATAATCCTAAAAACAAATGAGGTTTTAACAATAACCCCTTCCCTCAAGCCTTATCTTTCATCAAACATGATCAAATATCCGGTATAATAAAAATAGATTATTATAAATAAATTCTTGATCCACAATAATAAATAAATTATAATTTACCATTCCTTTATAATTTCAAAATATCATATTTGAAAAATATTCTTCATTAAAATGGTCATTCTAGTGAAAATTGGATTGTTTTCCATGCATGTTTCCATTTGATGGTTCTAGTACTTCCATGTTTATCATAATTTTATATTATCTAGAATATTATTAATAAAATATTTAAAATATTTATCAATTAAATTAATTATATTAAAAAATAATATAAATTTGTGAGGAAAAATAAATTACACCACTTCTGGAAGACAATACTCTGTACGTACAAAAGACTGATATTTTAACATTCCGATGGATGGAAAAATAAAATTTAAATTATAAATAAAATTAAAATTTAAATATTATATATTTAAAATTATATATATTCAGTAAATCTATCATTTTTTCCATCTATGTAATGAATAAATAAAAAATGTAACGCATTGCTTCATGGATGTGGTAGTTCACATGTACACACGTGCGAAATTATCTTTTTATAGGAGATTGAAAAGCAAGAAGGTTGATAAGATAACATAATTTTGGAAGAATAATTATTTCATAGATATTATTAAATCCATAATAATAATAAATCATGAACTATGGTGATGGAAAATGAATCATATCGCTACATGGAGGTGGTAGTCCACACATATGCATGAGCAATACTTTCATTTCCCATTAAATAGAAATGTGGAATATAATGGTTTATATTGAATCATAATAAAAATTAAATATATTAAATACAATTAATTAATTTTTTATAGTGTGTAATATATATTTATAGGTAGTATAATAAGAAATAAAATAGAAAGTAGTCGGTTAAGAGTCATACCTCTTCATTGAGAAACCCCATTTAGCGCACACATTTAGCCATGAAAGGGTGGTAATGATCAAACCAATACCTATAAGATGTGTGTAGGAATGTTAATAAAGTATTTGAGTAGTTTTTTGTTGAGATATAAGGATAATTAAGTGTGATTAAGGGACTAGAGGGGGTAGCCTTTTATAATTGAATGAGAGAACACACATGAAAAATTTCAAAATTTCAAAATATATTAATGTCTTAATCAAGTTAAATGGATCCAAAAGGAAACATATTTGATCATAAGAATTATAAGGTCAAAAAATCACTAATAAATTAAATTAATGAATTTTTTTGTGATATTTTAAACATTACCTCTTAGGTTAACACCTTGGTAAACCCATTTTAATGTTATCCCTGAAAACAAATATGTACTATTTTACATTTCATAATAAAAAAATAATTTTTAATTATTAAATAATTTTAATTATTATTATTAAAAATATTTAATAAATTTCAAAATATTAAATTTCTATTTTTGTTATAAATTCATTTTTCATAATTATGAAAAATACTACAAAACCATTTTTAGCACCATGAATTTTTAAACATAAAATCGATTATAAATTCATTCAGTTCTATTTAAAAAAAATTGATGAATGTTAAAATATTTGATTAAATATGTTTTCTAAAAATCTTATTGATATATTTCAACAATAAATATTAATTTAATTTTATCATATAAAAACACATTACGTGCATAAAAATATATTTTTTAGAATAACATATATTTCATCATTCAAATGATTTTATTTTAATTTATAACAAATTAAAAACTAATTAATTAATTATATATATGGAAACCTTAATTTTTCATAACATATTGATTTTAATTCATTCCCACCAATCCAAATGGTTGGGGATAACACTCACAATAAATAAAAATATTTTAATTTTATATCGTGGTTTTTTAAACTCAGTGTTGCGTGTAAAAAAAGATATCTATAAAATTTAATTAATATAATGAGAAATGTGTCATCAAATATTAGGGTGTAATATTATGCCACCTTATAAATAGAAATGTGTCATCAAATATTACGGTTAAAATAAAGCTATTAATAAAATTTAATTTATATACTGATAAATGAGTCATAAAATATTTGGTTTTATATTATACCACCTTATAATATTATTACCCTTGAAATTCCATCAATTAAATAAAAATAAATAATTAAACTTGTACCTAATCACATCATAAAGATCCCACACAGATTCAACAAATTTTTAGATTCAATATAAAACTTTTCTCAAGTGAGTTGTCATGTTTCACATATATTTCTCTATTTGATCCAAAATCTCTACAGGTTGTTCCTCATAAGGGAGATCTTCTTGAAGTAGTATAAACTCCGAGTTCAGTTCATGTGAAGGATCTCATATGGAGTTCTTTAAGAGATATACATGGAACAAATCTTTATCTTGAGATATATTTGGTAGAAGTGATAAGTGATACGGAACCATCCTGATACGATCAAAAATTTAAAATGGGATGATATATCCAAGTTTTCAAATTGAATTATTTATAAATCTCATAACCTTTTTACAATGATATACTCAAAGGAGTACCTTGTCACAAACTTCAAACTCTAGATCTCACTGATTATTGTTAATATAATATTTTTCATCTATTTTCTTCTCTGAGGTGTGAGTTAATATGTCTAATATTCTAACCCATTTTATTAGCTAGCTTTGGTTCTAGTATCATTGATTCTCCAATATCATCGCAACACATTGGTGTTCTACACTTCTATATAAATAGGGATTCTTAAAGAGACATCTGTCCACTTGAGTGGAAGATAAATTTTAATAAAAATTATACCAAATGTATGTATTTATACAAAACACCTTTTAAATCCATATCAAAAACTCTGAAACTATATTCTAGAGTTTGAATTTTCTTCTTAGAATATAATTGTTTATGAGGAATATATGTTGTACAGAAACTCAAATTTTTATTTAGATCTAGAATTTTTTTTATCCAGAATATTAAGGTAAAACTCAAATCCCAAGCATATAAAATAAAATATGTTACTCCATGCAACCTTACCACGTCATTAATGTAAATCCTGAAAATATTATTAAGATGGATATATTATTTGATACAAAATTAATTCACTAATTTCAAATGGTTATTGAATAAAGACCAAATAACATTGTGAAATTAATATTATTTGGGGTGTTCGATGATGAAATCTATGTTAATTTTTTTCCATTTCCATTCCAGTATGGATAATCATTTTAACCTCCCCTAATAATTATATCTATCATCCATAACTTCATGAAATACCAAGAAACAAAATACATATTTGGGTTATCTATCTTAATTTTATCCCCCCATAAATAAAATTTTACATATCTATAAATATTCAAAATCAATAGATGAATATTGAATTATAAACTAAGAGTCTCAATCAATAACTCATTCTTCAAGTATGATACTCACATTACATTAAAATTATTTCAAAAACATATCATTCCATCATAATCATGGTTATCTTTGGATCACTTCTCACATTCTTCTTCATTTACACATCCTTTTTCTATACCTATTTATTCCTCACTGGGATGGATGTTTAAATATCCGTATAAGAAGGATATGATCTTTCTCTATTTGTAATGATTTCAAGATACATATTGTAAAATTACATAAAATTGTATCACTTTCTTTGATCATCATAAAAATACAATCATGGCATTTCTATCTTTGATTAATAGCCACCTTAGTTTCCTTACTAGGGTTGTAATTGAGAAGTTATAATATTTAATTGATTCTAACTATCTCATTTGGTCCATATTCAACTCCTTCATTATGAATATATTATTAAATATTTATGATCAATGATTATAAAAATCTTTCACCATAAACATAATTATTCCATATTTAAATTTAAAAAATTATATCTTAAAACTCCAAATCATGATTCTTTTAAATTTTCTCCTTAACATTCAATTGTCATGAGGCATATGACATCACAATATCATTTAGAATATGGATGTAATCCAGTACTGTCTTTGATGAAACACTTTAGATCACAAAACATTATCCATTATAGGGTAGTATAAGAACTAGTTCAATAATAAAACTTCTTTTTTAGGTTCTTGAGATTTTCCACAATTTCATCTTTCAAAAGGAATATAGCTACCTTCTTATCAAACATGGTTATTGGATTTGATATCCATGAAAAATATCTCAAATTTTTTGGTATTATTCATACAACCCAAGAAAACTATGGTTCTTTATTACCATGGTTGTTCAATAACATTTTTCATTAACTTTCATCTTTAAAGGTTCCATCGATAGACCCTCACTTGCTATTATATGGCTCAAGAATAAAATTTTTTGTAACAAAAATTAACACTTTATAAAATGGAATACATATTATATTTCCTTATTATCATCATCAAAATCATCATAAAAATATTCATTCTCTTCCAGACATAGAGAATATATAAAAATACAATCTATAAATACTAAAAAAACAATCAAGGTAATATTTGAAGATTATATTCCTTAGAAGCATCAATATAGAAGAAAATTAGTAAGTCCAAATGAAAAAAATATAAATTCATAATGGAAATACCTTATATAGAAGAATTTATTGGGAAAATCATATTTATTGAACCTTTATTGATGACATCTATAATGAAGGTCTATGATTAAAAGTATTGAGATCCACGTAGTTGA
This sequence comes from Viscum album, assembly GCA_963277665.1. NCBI lineage: Eukaryota > Viridiplantae > Streptophyta > Magnoliopsida > Santalales > Viscaceae > Viscum > Viscum album. The sequence continues at coordinate 827,704,226 of OY728159.1, read as the reverse complement.
TCAAAAACGTCATAAATATAGAGAGGAGAATATTTTTTCTTAATAACGGTCATGTAATGATATCAAAAATCTATGAAAAGAGATATTAAAAATACATATTTTTATCAAAATGAACTGTTTCACCACATGGTGATACATTAGGGTGTATAATAACATATCTATATTCTTCTAGATATTATTCTTCAATTACTACAAATCAATGAGGTATATTCTTTATGAAGTTATTAAAATGGGATTAACATTATATACAAGTTCTTTTGATAAACCAACTCCAAAATTGAGGTGAAAAATTTGAAATTATTTTGGTTATGAATTTTTATAATCTAAAAAAATAGCTATATCTTTGATTTATTGTTTTACCCAACAATTTGAGTTAAATATTCCCCATAAATAGGTTGTAAGACCCATATAATGGAAGTGTTTTTCACTACAAATTCATATTCATCCTCTCAATGAAATACGATCATATATTTTTTTGAAATATAAAATGTGACTTCGATTAAATTTAAATTTATATGAGATATATATGGAGAGATCCAATAAATTTTCAAAATTTTAGCACATTCAACTGTAGGTAGAATCATTGGTTTGTAGGAACAAAATTTCCACATACTTATATCATAGAGGAGATATAGACTTGATATGTGATCATCACACCATCAAAAACAATTCTGCAAATTAAACAATTAATAGTTGAGGTGGTGATGTTATACCCTTATAAAATTATTCATATATATAATATCATTTAGTTACATAATAAAATAAATTATTTATTAGGGTAGAGTGAATGATAACTAAACCTTTCCCCAATTATCTCTCATGAGAAACATTATCTTCTGTTATCACTGAGCCTTCACTTTTCTTTTTGATTAAGAGGATAATGATGAATTTTTTTATCAATAAACATTTGATTTATATACCTAATTGTAAAATTTCCATATAACTTTTAATTATAATATTGTAGTATGGGTGACACATTTAGTTTATCCTTTTGACCATTCCTTTCAAGGACGGGCCTCTTCACCCCACTTCACCCTTATTTTGCTTGATGTTATTCTTTTACACACATAAAAAATTTAGAACAAACCATCATAAAATGTTCTCAATTCTTCCATCCATAAATCTAAAATGAAGAAAGAATAGTTTTATTTACTATGTAGGTTTTATTATTATAATTTCAATGAAATTTCATCTATCAATTTTTCCCCTAATAGCACAAGAACACTAACAGTCTCAAATTTTTATTTCTATCTTGAGGTCATGTGGAATGATTTCTTAATATCCAGAAAATTTTTTGATCAGTTAAAAATTTGAAACAATTTTTCTAGAGACACTAAATAATAGATTTATTTTTATTTCAGGGTTTATAATAAAAAAAGAAGCATATATTGCATGTCTGTGGATATTTACCTCATAGGAACTGATGGATTCATCATCCCTCTCTTTCAATTCCAAGAATTCCTTTTCAATTTTCATTAAAATATTTCACGTAAAAATTTTATTTATAAAAAACTTCAAAATAAAATCCTATACAATGGATTCAATTCCCTTATCTTTCTTTATATTATTGAGAAGAGTCCAGGGCATTGACCGAATTCACCTTCGAAATAATAAAAAATAAAAATAAACCTATCATGATTCATGAATTGGGTAATAGAGAATATATTTTATATTGAACTAATAAATTTATAAATAACAAGTGGACCAAGGGAACCTCGGAAGGAAGTTGTATGTTTTCACATAAAATAATCAATAGTGATTTGTTCCTTTTTTTGTTAGAAAATTCAGCATGATTCATTTTTCCATTTAGAGATTGAGAGAGTTGGGTGAGAATACCCACATGATTTCATGAAATATGTCCCATTTAATTTGGTTTCTAATTATTTCATTCATTTCATTTTCCATCACATTTAGTGCTAAAATGATTCTTCTAAGGTCCATCAATTGAAAAAGTCCAAAAAGAACCACGTGGGATGAAATAATAAATGACATGAGATAAAAGACCCTGAAAATAAAATATTATAAGTTTCATTATAAAAGAATCTAAACAATAGAATAACAATGGTCTAGTTTAAATAACCTTACAACTATCAATAAAATGAAAAAGGTGAAAAATATTTTTGAAGAAACAAACTATAAGAGGGAGGCTTGAGAAAAAGACATGTTTATGCTCACTAGTTCTTCCACTATATAAAGATTAGGAAAAAAATAGGTAATAATAAATAAAGGGATAAAATGTTTTTGTGACCCACTATATGTCCTAAAAATAATTTTATTCTTGTAAAGTCTCCCAAAATAATCAAAACACTGATTTTTCTCCCTCCAAGAAATACATTTCATTGGATTTAACCTTTTATAAATAAGGTAATATCCATATAACTAGAGAATATACAAAAATGAAGAATATCATGTTGGTAGTCATTCATAATAATTTATTGGAAAAAATCTATTGTTTTTCCAAAATTAAAATCTAGGAATTTATGGTTACTTGATATTATACGAAGGATTCATATTAGTGATGATTCATGAAACATCAAGTCAATAAAAAATCATTCCCATTATGAATGGAAGAAAACCAAACAATGAAATATAATGCTTAGAATATCCATTCACTGATTACATAAAAATGGAGGGATCCCCACATTTCAGATCCTATATAAGTATTGAATCAAAAAAATTAATGATCATATTACAATAATATTTGATCAGCTGAAATGGAAAAATTAGAAAGAATTTGATGAGAAGAGTCAACTATGTGTCAAAGCACCTCCTGTACCACTGAATCCAATTAGTCATGAGGATTTAGAGTTATGATAAGATAAGTAAACTCCTAAAATATTTTATATGTAGTTTCTAATGAAGATTATGATTCCAAATTGTCAGAATTTTATCGATCTATAATATCGTCATGTCTCGCTATCTATGTTGGTAAGATATCTAGTTGGTTTGGAAACTCAGATTTTATTCAATTTTTCTATTCCAATTCCTATGAATCCTCCCCCATTATATTATCTAGAGAATTAATTTGATAAAAATTATGCAGTAACCTCTTATTAGTAGAAAACTCTTTTTTGTGTTAAGATTATTTGTCATATGATTTCATATGATGGTTGATAGTCAATGCTACCCACCTCCAAATAAAGAATGATCTAGTGAGGAAAATATTATTGACAACAAATCATATCTAATGGTGTCTTAGTGATGAAGGTACAAATATGTCTCCAAATCATCCTACTCTATGTATGATCCTTCATAAATTCTGCAGTAGATACATCGGAATTGGGAATAATTGGCTGAGATGATGAAGAAGCAAGATAGGAATCCGAATAAGCACTTCTATCAAAGGATTCAATGTCCATCACTCATATATAAGGTCCATTTTCCTAAAAAATGAAGTAATAATGGGATGGTCTTTACTAGGATGGGGTAGCTTCATCAATGTCTAGCTTGAGTCTTGATTAAACTCCATTGTTCCTACAAACTTGGAGTCGATGAAGCACATCGTTTATCCAACCTGCAAGCTAGCCTATGAAGTTCACCACTTAGGTAGGGTTCCACGGAAGCATGGTAATAATCATAAGACACAAATATAGGGGTTCTAATTATAAGAAATATTGTACTCATTTTTTTCCTCACATGCTAATATTTGATAGAATTGTTGGATAATCTTCGGTTGTCGTTCTCCCCACACACCCAAAAATGGAAGGGGATGAAACCGTTGAATAAAACCAAATTTTTGGGTAAATAATTAATACATATATGGATAAAAATTAACCATATCATCCAAACAAAACAAGAGAACCCCATCCAGAATAGATATTTTATATGATTTCTCATTAAGCGATCGAGTACCATTAAAAAAACTTATTCAAGATGGTGTATGGTAAGGCATAAAGATGAAATGTATAAAATATATAAGAATTACATCAACCAAAATATGACTGAATAACATTTCCCTATCCAAATAAATTTTTAGCAACCTAGAGTGGAATGAGGCACAAGGGATCCTGGTGGATTTAGGATAATTGTACCTACATAAATGATCTCTTATGTTTCTAAATAACAACTATAAAGGTCCACCAATAATACATGGGATGTTACCTTGATGTAAATGGACTACAAGGTAGTAGATTCTTGAAAAAACCAGCACAAATATATTAATATTCCAACCCTCTGCTAGTTGAGCATCCATTACAAGTGTGCTAACTCTGATTCCCAAGTCGGTAACCCCAGACTAGAAAAAGAACTCATTCAAGAACATACCAATGAAACCAATAATACTATAGTTCAGGGATATATTTGGCCTCACCCAGTAGCCCCAGGAATTAAATTATCTATATTGGAGAATATTCAATAGGAGTCATCACTATCACAAAGTTGATGGGAAGGAAACTAGTGAGTGTGTATAGAATTCGGTTGAGATAGACTATGATATAGAAAAATATTGATCCTGTTCATGAAGGAAATGAGTGAGAACATACTCATCAACTTAATTAGTATCTATTTAACAATTTTTATCATCTTCTTTTCCAGGATTATATTTTTTGTAGGGTTATCTTAGAAGTTAATGGAAGAAAGAAATTCCTCATACACCTCCCCAAGAATATATATTTGACCAATTCAGTAGATATCCAAAAAGATGATTCTAATATCACCATGGGATAAATAGAAGAAGAAATTTCTAGTTCACCAATAACTGATCAGATCTTTGGGAAGCTCTAATTGGTAATAAATGATGAACTATGAAATCCACAATACTTTGTAAAGGTGAATGGCGTGTAGATGATATAAAAATTCTAAGAATCTCTGCCTAACCCCGAATTGGAATTCCCATTCAATGGAAAATTTTATTCCTCTATATATGTCCTATTTTTAGCTCTAGGTACTTCTCTAATGTTTTAGTGAATAGGAAAATATTCTCTAATAGATTTTAGAAATTGGATGATGAGAAAAATTGAAACCATCTTGGCTATAGTGGGAGTTCTTCAGTACATAGAAGAACCCCTTAGGTGAGCACCATAACCAACTGAATACGTTCAAGAAATTTTAGTTGAACAAAATAAATGATGTGATATCCAGAAAGAAGGAATATTACGATCAAATGAAGGCATGGAATCATCATCCAATAGCCCGAATCCATATAAGGAAAGTTAGTGCGATAAGGGTTTGATCTAGAGTTTGGATGGGAGAATACTCTTCAAAACATCATTGTAAGAATAAAGAATATAACGAGGACCATTTTTAGAGTTTCCAATAATCATGAAATTATATATATTCACATCCTAAAAGAATTAGAGAGAGATTTAAGTCATATATACTAAAGAATGAAGCATATGTTGGATCAGTGAAAGACCCCATCAAAAGAGATACATATCTTCAGTAGAATCATGTGAATCACATGATCCACAAAGAAATTAATGATTGCATGAACCGATATTGGCCTTCTGGACACCCATAAACTCATGAAGTCTTACAATCACTAAATCAATCCTGAGATGCACAATCATGTGAACCTAATATGGTTACATGATCTACATACAGGTCCTGAAATCATACGACCTAACACGCAGATCTTGAGAAACTTGCACGACATCCATTTGGCCCCGGATCTTGGTCAATGATATAGCCATTAAAGAGAAATGATTCATGGGTTAACAAAAAATAGTGCTGATCCAATGTTGGTCTTGAGATCAGATCTCATGAAATAGATCTCATGAAATAGTCTTTCAAGGAGATTTGGAAATCGGTCCTCACAAACAGAGTCTTGCAAATGAGGTATTGTGGTGATGTCTTACAAATGGATCACCAGATGGAGGAAAATAATAGGATATCTAGAATATTCGGTATTATTTTATTGATATCCCTTCTTTTCCCCTATGTATATTGAACTTTAGAGAATACCAATGGTTACCCTCAATCCCATATGTTTCCCATGAAACTGATTAGTGACATCCCTAAGGACCCTGGAGGGAACTCACTTTCTTCATATTAGAATACGAATCCATACAAACATCATTTGAGGGAAGATTTTTTTAATTCTCAAAAAAATGAGAATATAAACATATATAAGGGAGGAAACTACCTGAATCATGTGTATTATTTTCCCTACAAAATAAAGGAAGAGAATATGGGAAAACACGCCGATTGAGTAATATTTAAAAGGAAATTCAATTGAATGACCATAAGAAGGTCATAAGAATGATAAATGAACATGTAATGATCTTATTGTGATCATGTGGAGACCCTTAACTAACCTCCCCAATTTTTTTAATGCCCTTAGACAAGAATGGGTGATTTCGAAATGGCTACCATGTAAGGTCCTATGTGTTACACAACTTGTCAACTAGAAGGCGTATGTAAATCATCCAGAACCCAAGTAATATATATATTAAATATTTGTTAATTATAGAGACCTTATTCAGTCTTTTATATTTATATAATTAACCCATGTAGTTCCCAAGACCTCATGAATCCCCTGGAGACATGTCCACCTTATCATGCACTTTCCAGTTGACATGTCACCTTCATTATGAAAAGGGTCTCGAATATGTCCATTCAATTTTGTGAAACCATTACAACTCCATAGGTAAACATTTGGGTTTTCCATTATATTTTTTTAGCATCAATATAAGAATAATTATTGGTCACATGATTTATTTCATGTAAGGAGAGTGATTGTCTTCAACAATTCACACATGGCTGCATGATACCTCTTATTCTTATAGGATAAAGAATGAAATAAAATTTGAATTAGTAGAAGATTATTTTGGAGAGATGATACAATGGAAATTATGAGAATGTGGTCATATGACTCGAGTGATCACTATTGGTCCCATAATTAACCACTCAGCAAGAAATCATGACCACACAATGGTCTTTAGGTATGTCATCATGATATATAGATATTCCCTTGAAATGTATCCACTATATCAAAAAATCCCCAGAAAATTCATCTTCAATAATGTGAAGGTCATCCCAAAGGAATCATGATCTCATAAGGACCCATAGAATTATCATCCTATCCTTTTTGAAGCACCCTAACAGAACAACATGGTCAGGAGAAAGACCTTTGATGGGAATTGGTAAAATAAAAATGTAAAATACGAAATATTATCACAATATTTGGATATCATGTGGCACCATATATAACCCAGAGAAAGATTATGAAAATAAAATGAAACCAAATCCATCCAATAACATTAGTTTAAATTGATGAGATAAGTATAATGCAAGGATGTGTAAAACTGGGGTGGTGATTCCTATATAAACCTCTCCCTTAATAAATATGAGGAGATCAGTCACACATGAGAGTGTAGGAGAAGACTTATCTGAGTGACTAGTGACACAGTCACAAGGTTATTCTTATTGTTAAAAGTTAAGGAATGATTTAATGGATCATGAAAAAAATTATAGGTGGTTTTCATGATCACTTTATTGATTACATGGAAGACTTTTGGCGTGTCATTTGGATTATAAAAATGTGGCCTTGCATTTTGATTGGTTCAGAAAAACCCTAAATTAACATTACACTGGTAAAACATATCGCCCATATTAAAGAAAGGCTATATTTAATATTGATAAATATGGGAGACAAATATGAAGTATAAAATTTTGATCTTTTAGTGCTTCACAAGTACAAGACAGATCATGCGACAACATTGGAAAATTTCTCTAAAATGATGTGATCTGTATTTTAACATCATATTCAGATCATGTGACATCCCTTTGAAATGTAAAATAAGGCCATAAAACACCCTTCGAGTATGGAACCCAAGTCTTTTGAAGTCCTCCTGGATTTTTATGAAAATCATGCAATGCCCTATAAACTTTTATCCCATGTTATAAGGCGACACCATGATATGTTAGCTAGGTAAAACAATGTCACCAAGACAAGTCACACCGGTTAGATAGTGAAATGAGTCCATGTTAGCTAGGTATCATTATGCCACTAGGATAAGTCATATAGGTCATGATACAACACCCAATCATGTAATCCTAGATCACATGATTGTATTCATACATGTGTAGACGTCCTTAGACATCTCATGAAGACAACCAATAAATCTTTCATGAAACCCTTCATGCATGACACCTATGTCTTGTGAATTCCTCTAGGCATGATAGCCATGTATTGTGACACCATCCAAACATAGGGTCCTTGATCATGAAATACCCTAGAGACATGGAATCCCTAATCTTGAATCACCCTAAGGACATGTTATCTAGGATCATATGATAGACTCTAGAAATTCCACTTAGATTATGTGACATAATTTGGAAAAGACATATGAATCATGCGATTATATTTGGACATGTTCTATATATATACTTGAACTATCTAGACATCCTCAAACATGTTAGAAAAGTAATCAGTCATGTCATACAGAAAATCAAGACATGCCATGAAGGCACCTTGGGACATGATAACCCTTCTTGATGGATATACTCATGCATAAACCTAACTAAACTATTAGAAATATTATTCATATTATAACCAGGATAAGTAAGACTCCTTCCTATGAAACTATATCATATATGAATCCTCCTCAGTGTAAGTACCCCATGTATCTGAAATTATAACCATCGAGAACCAATATCTCCCATGGTATTATCATCCTAAACCATCCACCAAAGTATTAAGAAGTCAATAGAGCTACAGGAACAAAAATTTCTACCATAACCTAGATAAGATACACATCTTCTTAAAGATCGATATCTAATTGGAATTTACCTAGGGGGAAACCCCTCCATGTCTCTAATATTCCAACCCTCAACACCCAATATCTCTCATGTCTTTATCATTCTTCTTTATACACCAAAAAATTGAGAGAGAAACTAAACTACAATGACTCGATTCCTTCCTTAATCAGGTTATATTAGACACATTACAATGACTCGAGATCTACATCAAGCACCCAATGTTCTATCCTAGTGAATATATCCTATATCCATATGTTGTGAGATTGATTACTTGATATACCTTGGTTCTCATATATTTTTTGGCTCATGTGGGCTTTTGTATTTTCAATAATCTTATCATTTTCATCATGAATCTTCACTGGATGGGGAAACCTTAGTGCTTAAGTCTGTATTAGTGGAATGATATGACTTCCCACATAAAAGGGAATCTGGATTACGGTAAGTCCAAAGGGTTTGATCGAACAATAAATAATCAAATTCTTTAAATAACCAGGATACATGGGACTCATTTTTAAAGCTCGAGTTCAATACATAGTTCTTAATTTCCCACATATATATCCTTCCCACAGAATGTTGAACTGAAAAAGTTCAATGTACTATATGGGTTTTTATACTAGTTATAAATATAATATGTACGATTCCTCATAAAAGATAAATATCATCTTTGAGATATTAATCAACTCCCTGTATAGTGGTAAATTCTAGATTTCCTAGTCATATGGATTCAAAATACAAGTAGTTACACAATAATGGAGAAAAGATGAATAGAATTGAGTATATATTGATGGAATTGTTAGTAAATCTCCCTTTTCTCATGAAACTATTCAAAAAATGATCATTTTTAGGGTCAACGGTCGTGTATAGAGATTAGTAAGATATAGTTCATCATATCTTAAATATATAAGAGTCCCGGAGTATGAAAATGTTTCCCTAAAAGGGTGTGACGAGGGTTACCTCCCTTACTCTCAAACAATGTGAGATCTTATGTTTCATTGGTTCTATAAAAATAATTGACTACCTCCATTTAAAAAATAGTTCTATATAAAGTTAATGATGCGGGATCCTTTGGGAGTTTCAATGAGAGATAGAAATGGTAAACCCTACATGAATGATTATACAATCATCAAACCCAAACAATAAAACTATCGGTAAAGGATCTCCATCACATACTTTTTTCTCAAAAAAATAATATTCATTACATATTTATCAATTTTAATGATAATATATGAATTAACATTTTACATTTCTATTTATTAGAAAATTATAATTTCATTCATGCGTATGTGTGGACTACCACCTCCATGAAGTGATTTGATTCGTTTCTTAACACTATAACATGTGGAATATATATAAGTATATTTAATAGATTAATGTTTTATTAATGAAATTATGATCATTATTTAATGTTTCGATAATAATTACCATCTTTTCAAGATTTCTGTTGAATAATGGAAAGACTACTCATGTGTATGTATGGCCTACCATCTCCATGATTGTAACATAATTAATTTTTCATAACCATTATTCATGATTAGTTTTCAAAGTACGATTGATTTATAAAAATGGTAATTATTTCATTATTATTATTCTATAGATGATGTAATAATTAAATAATTGAAAATAGTCAACCTATCTATGTAATTTATGAAATATAATAAAATTATAATAAAAAACTCTTGGTGTGAATTTAATTAATTATGTAATTGTATATAACATGAAATTAAATAAAATAAATTAATAAATAACAAGACATTTTTTTAATCATGTTGAAAATTAACCTATGTTTTTTATTTAGTAATATAATGAATATACAAGATGATTCATAATCTAGGTAAATTAATTTCATTAAAGAAAGTCTTTCAATGTGTTCAGTAAAAAACTCTTTTTGTGCCATTTCCATAATTTTAATGTTAATTTATAGAAACTTCTAATTGGAAATAAGATATTTAAAAATTAATTTTTTTTATCTTCCTAATTTATTTAAATGGTTTTAAGAAAGAATTTTTTTATGGAATGTTTTGACATTCTTTATAAAAATACAATCAGAATGTTTTATTTTAGAAAATTCAATAATGAATATTTTTAACACTAGAACTGTTATTTGTTTTTTGGAATTAATTATAATATTTTGGTTTTATATAATTTAAACCCCCTTTTTCTTTTTGGGTATTTTGGAATTGAAAATTCAGTTCTAAAGGAAAAGGTATTTTTATATGCAAATGTATTTCCCAGAAGGTTTTAAAGATTCTTTCACATGGTTTATGATTAAAAGATGAAAGTATAAAACATTTTATATGGTACTTTTGAATAATATGTTAAATAGATTCCCCTAATATATATTATATGAAGGGATGATTTCCATTATAGCTTATAAGTGAGCCCAATATAGCTAATACATTGGGTTCACCCAAATAGAATTTGGGGAGCCCATTATAAGATATACATTAGGTGTTCCTAGATAATGAACCAATGAATTGGATATTGTACCATATATTTTATGAAAGTATAGATTTATTTACCAAAGCTTTTACCCTATGGATTTATCTGTGTTCCTACTAGTCCTAACACAGGTCTAAAACTGATTATGAAAGTGATGCTCTATATTTCCAAAAAAATGTTTTTATTAGCTTCCTATGGGTTTAATTTTTTTCACATATAAATTTTTTGTGTGTTTTTTCATATGTCAATTATTTATTTCATTAAATTAAATTTAAATTTGGTGAAGGTAAACATTTCATGTGTTTTCATGTTTTCACTGGTCTAAAATATTTCTTATTTTTATTATCCCTTACCAGTCTTCTTTTTCCAATACCATGTTTTAAAATTAATTTCACATGGACTTAAGGATGATATGAGAAAATGATAAGGTCAAGATAAAAACTCTATGGATATTTCATGAAATGAAAAAATGTTTTTAAAGTTATTTTTTGGTAAGAAAAATGGATACTGAGTAGAACATTCAACTTTGTAGTCTGTGGGATTATTATGTAAGAGTTACAAACTAACTCCATAAAAAGATAATCCTAGAAGGTATTCTGGAAATTAAGAAAGTGAACCCATGTTGATAGTAACTAGAATATGTAATTTTTATGTATGAGTCCTTATAGAGGCAATCATATAACTGTTTTGATAAGTTTAAAGGGTAGGATTTTATTCTAACATAAGTTAAAATAAATCCATGACTAAAAAGGATAGTATGTTAGGTAGAAGTATGGTTATTATGGATACCATGTTTATGTATATATTATTTTTACCATCCTTATAAAATAGTTTATTGGTATTCTTTGGACATGATCACTCTAACCTTTTTTGGTATTGTAAATGGTTGGATCAATCATGAACTAATGTAATAATGGATATGATGGAAAATTTGGTGGTTGTTTGATAGATAAAAAAATATAATTGGATATTTAGTGAGAAATATTGTGTTTATTCTTAGGTCTATCAGGAGTTATGATTAACAATATAAACCAAAGTGATTTTACCAACTCATCAATTAATAGATAGGTGAATATCCCTTAATTTAATGGTTATAATGATCATAAAGGTAAAAAGATTCAACAAATTATGTTCCATGAATGTTGAAATAATCACCTAGGATAATGTCTTAAAATGATGGGAAGTTTTTTATACATGGTAATAGAGGTAAGAGAGAAATAATATTCCAAGGAAAAGTAATCATTAAATTAACTTCATGAAGAGGAAACCATTTCTTCTTGAGGTATCAATTGAATATTTTATAGTGGGGAGATTGATCATTATGAAAATAAATTTCATATGTGGAATGAATGATAATGGAATAAAAAAACGATATAGATGAATATATATAAATTCTTAATTCCATTATTGTTGAATATGTGGAAACTGTAAATGATATATGAAAGGTATGGATTATATCTTGGTATATGTTTTGATATTGTTGGATCTTAGGTCATGATTTATATTTTTTATAATAATGAATTACTAGGGAATATTATATATGATCTTGGTAAACTATTAAGAAAAATGTTATATGATTGAGGAGTTTATATATAGGGATAAAAGAATAAGGATTTATGTATGATCATAAGAATTTATATTATTTTGATGTTTTTTTGAGAGAAGAACATTGGGAGAAATTTATTTTGGATGTATATGTATTGTTTAAGTATATCATGTGAGAATATTATTTGAGGAAGAATTATTATTTCATTATTTTGAAATAAGTTTAAAGGTATGGATATTATTTAGGGTTTATATGATATTTTATTTTGATGTAATTATGGGTTTCTAAATTTTTATTGATAAAAAATGAAAGGTATAAGGTAACCTTTAATGTTAAAAAAATTATTTAATTTTTAACATTTTAAGATAATTTTTTAATATATTTATGAAATTTATGGAAATTTTATAATTTTTATATTAATATAGTTTTAGGAAAAGTACATACCACAGGTCAGATAATTACCCCTAAAATTTGGAAAGATCAGGAGGCATGCACCTACAATAGATGGGTGATAAGCGTTCATCACCTACTATTATCCTATGTGATATCTTAGTTAGCATGACACTATCCTTATTTATCTAAATGACTAGATAGATAAAAAATTAGTTCATTTTGGGAATATAAGTTTTATTTAAAATAAAAACATGAGATTGAATGTGAATTCATTATTATGTGATTAATGTTATTTCTAAAAGTCACTATTTTGGAATCTTTATATGATTAAAGTAAACAAAATGTGACATGATTTTATTTATGGAATAAAGGTTTAATTATATTCTTGAAGCATATATCGATTTAATGTGGATTTATGATTACTTGGGTTATCTATGGAAATGATTATCATATATCAGATATTATATAATTAGGAAAATCACATATTTTGAATGAGACATCAAGAGTGAGTGATGTTTCTAGGAGACAAATATTAAAAAATTCATGAAATACTCGGTGGTCAAATAATTTTGATTTTTTTGGTTTCTATCATAGTTTAGATGTTTTTGAAGAATAAGGATTAGTATTTTATGAATGATATTTTTTTTGTATTTGGGTACTAGTGTTGAATTTTGGAAATTAATATAGTTTTTCTTCATAGGAGGGTTTTTGAATTTTGGGAATTATCTTATCTTGATCCATTTTTTTATTTTTATTAACATCTAATCATAGGAGGAAAATGATGTAATTATGTTTTGGATCATGTGTTCCATTATATGATATTATAGAGGTTCAGTTAGAAAAAATTCACCTTGAATACTCAGTATTTCGTGAAAAAAGATGATTTTGTGTGAGAAATTTGATTAAAACAAGAAATCATTCTTTAAAAGTAAGTCTTATTCCTAATTATTTTATTATATATTATAATGTAAACCCTTAACTATAGGAAAATTATATTGAAACAAAAACATTATTAGTTTACCTTATTACCTAGAAATCGATGGCCTTTTTAAACAACCACAAATTTATGGTTTTGTGCTGGTTAACATTGTCATGACAATGTTTTCTATCAATGTCTATTTTTCCATAAAAGTTAGTTTTATATTCTATAATCAGGTATTCACTTACAACCAGTATTTTTTTATATATAATCCTAGGTATGTTTTACTCTAGATGACCTTCATACGTCCCTTCTTTCACTTCTATGGTATAGTTTTTATTAAACATTTTTAATAAGTTGGATATTGTTCAAAGGTATTTGGAAAATTCAATCTTGTGGTTTTTTATCCGGATTTAATCTTTTGAAGATGGAATTTTAGTAAGTGTAATGTAAGACACCAGGAATGTTTTCAAAAAAAGAAACATTATGCTTGATAGTGTACAAGATACTCAACACTGATCTTAAACCAAAATGAATTATTATTGTTTAAATGTGACCCTTATACCATTGATGTTAAATTGTTTGGAATGAATATTATTAAAAAATTTATGAAATTTATAATAGTATTACCCATTTATAATGTATTAATTATGTTTTTGTAAATAATCACTTGATTTTTATTAATGTCATTTTATTCTTTAAAAATATTTTATTCTTCAAAAATGGGTTAGCGTGATTTTTATGAGTAGATATTATAATTTTTTTTTCAAAATATTAATTTTTTTTGAGAAATTAATATAATTATTTAATTTAGAATGTAAAAATTATATTAGGATTAATTTTGGGGAATTTTTTTGAAGGATTAATTCTTAATGAATAATGAAAAATACTAATTTTTAATAAATTTTTTTGTGGTTACAAAAAAAATTAATTTTTTTGATTATTTATAAAATTTATTTATTTCATATTTTATTTAATATTGTAAAATTATTGTTTTTAAATGGATTATATAATTATATTTTTTAATAAAATAACATTTTCATTTTTTTAAAAGGTTATTTTTTTCACTGAAAAACCATTTCTCTTCATGTTTTTCTAGTTCTTATTTTTAATCTAATTATGAATTTTATTTTTTAAAAATTATGGAAAAGGGATCTCATTTTTATAAATATTGGTTCCAAATTTGGTAGATAGATTTATTTTACTTTTGGCCAATATGAATAGTATCCTTAGTAATTTTTGTTACTATGAAAAATCGTAAATTAGGTAATTAATGAGAAAAAAATTATAAGGATTATAAAATGACGCTAAAACATACATTTAATTTATATTCTGATTCCTTTTTTATTAAAAAAACATTATATACCTATAATAATTTTTTTAATTTGTATTTGATTATAATTTTTATGTAACTTCATTAAAAGAAATGTAAAAAATGTAACACTCCTATTTTTAATAACCATAATATTTTTAATGCGGGGATAACTAGAGGATATGTTTGATTATATATAATATTTTAAAATATAAAAGGTTTATCTTCTTGGTAAGAATTTATCTTTAATTTGTATTGAAAAAAATTACCTTAAATGCATACACAGTGGTGAGGCGGTAATTATACAATTAATGGGAAAATACAATAAATGACATTAAAAATATTAAAATAATATAATTTGAGTTGATTAATGTTATAAAATAATTTAATAGAATAAAATTAAATTATAGTTATATAATAAAATAATTGTTTTTAATTTTACTTTATTTATTGATGTTATTAGAGTACATGTACTAAATAGTTCAAAAAATATACATTAATGACATTTCATAATAAATAATTTTTTATTAATTGATATAAAATTAATAAAAACAATATATTAAGAAAACTTATTTTCATTATATTTTTAATTTCAACCATGTTCCACTTATATTCTTTCCTTCAATTTACTGTTACTATGTTGACCCTCAAAGAGTTAAAATCCTTGTTTTCATGGAAAGTGTAAAAGAGGTTAATGAGGAGTTAAAACCAAAAGAAAAGGGTAACAAAATAGTAAAAACTTCATTAATCTTTATTTTATGTTCTTATTTCATAACATAATCATCCTATATTAGAAATAAATTAGTTTAGATCCATTTCGAATTGAATATTACATTATATTAATTTAATATTTTGAGAAAATACAGGAGTTACCCTCCCCTCTCTTATAATGGGAACCACTTCATCCCTTTACATCACACTTAAAAATCATTTTAGATTAGTCAAGATCAGAAAACATCACATACTAAAATACCTTATAATTTTATATAGGCCAATTTAGGAACATAAAATAAACCATACTAGACTTAATATATTAGGAAACGAAATTTGTCTGAAGAAAAGGTATAATATTTAACTAATAGTTTTCTTTAATATCATCCTCAAACTCGTTTAAATAGTTCACTAACAAATATTATATAAAAAAAATAAAATATTACATAAAATAATGATTTTTTTGTTAATGTAAAAAACCATTATCCATATCATATTTCTTAAAATGGGTAACAAATCTATCATCTGTGTATATGGAAGATTACCTCCTCACAAACAGATTTAATTCATTTCCCATTACCATATCTGATGGATTTATTATAATGATGGATGTCATGAATAAAAATGATATTAATGAAATTTTTATCATTATAAAAATATAATATATCATTTTTTCATTTTACTTATCCATTCACTAATAAATGATAACGTCATTCGTGCGTGCATGTGGACCACCACAACTATGTAGTGATGTGATTCATTTTTCAACACCACATCACATTGATGGTATATATGAAAATATTTAAAGGAGTAATATGATATTTATGATATTATTATCAATATTTAAAGATAAAATAATACATACCTTCCTCCATTATTGATTGTTTAATAATAGAAATATTACTCATAAGTACGTACGACCTACTATCTCCATGAGTGTTACATAGTCCATTTTTCATTACCATATTTCATTATTGGTTTTAAAATAATTATTTATATTAAAAAATTATAATTATTTCATGATTATTATAATGATTATGATACAATAATGAAATCATTGACCAATGTCAAACTACTGATTTCATTCCTGATATATGAGTTGAATATCATAAAAACAACACACGATGTGAATTTAGTTGATTAAGTAATTTTATATAACATGGTATTAAATGAAATAAAGTAATAATTTACATGAAAAATGTCATTTAGGTAGTATAAAAGTAACATATGTTTTTTATTTTGGGTGATAAAAATTAATGTGATGAGTCATACTCACAGTATGTGACTACTTTTAAATTCACCATTTAATGTTTTCCTTAAAACTATATTTTCATATAAAAAAAATATTTTTAATGTTATTTTATAGATGTTTTTATATATAAATAAAATATTTTAAAATTAAATTATATGTATCTTTTGAATTTAGTTTAATGATATTGAAATGTAATATTTTTACCAAATATCTTGACTATCATCAAAAAAAGATACCTGGAATGTTCTATTTTAACATATACCTCAACAATGAATTTCCCCATTTCCATAAATATTATTAAATTTGGGATTACTTTACTGTAATTGATGTTTTCTTAAAGGGTAAACCTTATTTCCCTTTATCTTATCATTTGGGTATTGAAAATTAGTTATTTTAAAAGGAAAGGGTATTTTGATATGGAAATGAGTTTTTTCTATCAGTTTAGAAAAGTTTATAAAATGTTTTGTAATGAAAAGGGTAGAATAAAATGTTTTATTTGGAATATGAGAATTTTATGTTCAACAGGTGATCCCAATACTTCTTATATAATAGTTTGATATGAATTATATCTCATAGGTGATTCCGATAGAACATATATGTTTGGTGAACATAGATAGTGTTGGGTGAACATATTATAATTTATATGATAGGTGAACCCAGATAGATCTCAAATTACATTGGTAATGTACATTATAGTTTTAGGAAATAATTTTGGGGTTATATAAGGGTTTCTCTAATAGATTTAACAGGGATCTAGATATTCATGACACATGATTAAAATGGGTTATGAATGTAATGATAAATGTTTTAAAAAAGTATTTTTATCTTCTCTATATGGGTTTAAAGGTTTTATTTGAGAAAATGTCATTTTATATTTTTCATTTGGAAAGTATTTATTTCACTAACTCAAATATTAGTGAGTATAACGTAATCATTTTATGATTTTTTATGTTTTTGTATGGAATACCTGATTTATTATTTTATGTCAATTATTGATATTTTTGTTGTCATCTCATATTTTAAAATTATATTTATATATATTTAAGGATTATTAGGTACTTTTATGTGGTCATGTTAAAATTTATGAAGATCTATCTTAAAAATAAGACACCTTTCTTTTTAAAAGTTTAGTTTTGTTGGAAAAATAAATACTGAGTAGAAGTTTCCACTTTTTAAGATGTTGGATTGTTATGTTATAGTTATGAAAAAAATATATAGCACTACAATCATAAAATATATTTCAAAAAGTGAGAAATTTAATTATATTTTAAATTCACTAAAATATAAAATCTTTATGGATGATTCCCTACACAATTACTTTTGAGTGGATTGATTTTCTAGATGAAGAGTATATAAAGGAAGAAATTAAAGATTTAATGAAATGATTGGTTGAAGAGTTCCCTATTTTATATAAGGTTGACGTGACCATACTTATTTACAAAGTTTAAATAATTTTTCATAACTAGAATGAAGATAAGACACATATTTAAATTAAATTTCAACTACCACTGGGGGTCTATCTTGATGATAAAGTGTTGGAAACTTTCCCTTATATTTTATTTTCTTCTACTGTTGAATTAAAACTATGATTTCTTATAGGTTATCCTTAATAAATCTTTTAAATATTATTTTAGAATAAATATTATATATTGAATATTGGG
Organism: Viscum album; assembly: GCA_963277665.1. Lineage (NCBI taxonomy): Eukaryota > Viridiplantae > Streptophyta > Magnoliopsida > Santalales > Viscaceae > Viscum > Viscum album. The sequence continues at coordinate 827,685,293 of OY728159.1, read as the reverse complement.
TAAATTTAATTTTGGTTGTTTTTTGGATGAAAGAAATCCCACCAAAAAATTAGTGAGGAAACAATGAAATTATTCTACAATAGAAAACATAAAATGAATCCCCCATTCTGGGGTTCAATCCAAGATTAAATTCCATTATATATTTCCATTTCATTAATTTTATTTCCCTATATTTAATTAAATTTTGAAGTTACATTAATTTTTTCATGTATTTTTATAGTTAGAAGAATCTAAGAGACTAGTTCCAGGATGCTTATTCTTAAATAATCCGGGTTGTGGATTTAAATCCCACTTATTTTATCTCATTTATTATCATTTGAATCTTCACCTCACTTGTTAAATGATACTAAATGAGAAAATTGTGAAAATTAAGTGCATGGGTGGAAAATCCTTTCTATATTCGGATTTTACAAATGTTATATGAAAATAATTATATATTTCATTTTTAAACCCATTTTAATGCGTGAATCAATTTTACGCATGAAATCAAGAATCATTTTAGAGACCCTAGCATGACATAAATGGACATTACATTTTTTTTGCAGAATAATTAATATATGACACAAAAGGACGCCCAAAGACTGTATTAGTTTCGTGCCTTTGGAACCTCAGAACATAATCTTCTAATCATAGTGAAATATCTTCAATATATCCCATAAAGATCTTCCCCTTTTGTTTTTCTATCTAAAAACAATTTTTATATCCTCGAGAAAAGAAAACATAAAAAGGGTCACCTCAAATGCTCAGTAAGGGTAAAAATGGAGAATATAAAATAACCCATAAATATAGGAATGTAAAAAAATGAATATAAATTTTAAATATTAAAATCTTGAGTCATGAAAAAAATATCGACTTTCTTTAAGGCGTAGATCATAAATAGGACATTATCCATGATAAAATAGCCTTGTAATAGAACATAGAATTGAGGAAAACAATTAGGCACATAATATAATGTCTATATTATCCTAGTAATTGTTGTGAAGACCATTATAGTGGACAATGTACAATACTTAAATGGGTTTACATTTCATTTAGGCCATGTATTACTGAACTGAATTTAATTTCCGTTCTAGCCCGGTATTACTGAACCCTATTTACTTTACATTCCAGTCATGTCTATTTAATGGGATATAAATATTTACCCAATTAATTGGAGGGATATATAGTTCCAACCATCTCATTATGAAATCATTCGTACAAGTTCCACAAAAACATAAATCATTCATCAAAGCATAATCCAAGAAATAAAATGGGTTTCATAAAAATCATTTTATCATACCATAATCCATGTAAGGTAAATAGACTTCATAAAAATAATTCCTTAATATAATCTATCAAATCAATTTAATAATAGGGATATAAACATAAACCTATTTAATCTTATATGGAAAATAATTTGGATGAAATAGTTTAACTTAGTTCTGGAGGAAAATATCCTTTCTTCTTTAAAACCTTTTTTTATTCTTAAAATGTAGGGAAATTTTAAATGAAAATAATTTAGTTGAATATAAACTTATAAACAGGTAGAAGAATCTTCATGTAAATAAGGTTTTATGAAGATGTAAAAACTCTTTCATGGTATATAAGTTAAAAAAAATTATCCTCGTACTTTTACCGAAAAAGTCAAAGAATGACTCGTATGGTAAGCAAAAGAAAAAATCCTTCCATTACATGTAGTAAAAGTCAAAATGGGTAAAAATGAATTTAAAAATATATATAAAAATATTAAATATTTTATAATTTTTTTTTTCAAACAATGTATGATAAATATACTCCAAGTAAATACCTATGTATAAACAAACTCAGATAAAAATGAGATTGAAAAATTATCCATGACCTTAGGTTCGATTCCTTTCGTATGTGTCTGAAACTCCTATATAGTGGTTTTTAAACATATCACTAACTGATAACATAAATATAATAATATTTATGATATCATATATGTTTTACTTATGAATTTATATTACCTGTTCATTTGTCAATTCAATGTTAAAGAAATGTTTTGGGTAATAATCATTTTATTTATCGCACATGTTTGGACTTGTTATTCTTGATATTGTTAATTAGATCCTGATTTAATTACATCAAGAATGTAAAAAATGGTATATAAATAATATATATTAAGTAGATATATATATATATATATATAATAGGTAGAAAATGAAATAGAATACACCGTTCATGGAGATGGTAGTCCGTACGTACGCATGAATGTTGTCATCGTTTCCTTATTGAATTGAATGGAAATAAGTAAATGATATATATATATATATATATATATAAATCTAGTAGAATTATTATGTCACATATTTTATGACTATATTAATAATAATTATTATATACTTTATAATCAATCTTTAATGGTTAACATGGATAACGGATATAATCGCATCGTGGAGATAATACACCATATGTATAGACAAGCGATGATACCATTCCTATAATTTTTGAATTGTAGTTAATTTGATGGTGTATAATATCTAATAATTATTATTATGTTATAATAATACTATATAGTTATAATTTCCACCATTATACCCATCCATGTAAGGTGGTGGTGAATAATAGAATACACCACAATGTGGAGATGGTAAGTCGTACATATGAACATGTAGTGATTTCACTTTTCGTAAGATGAATATAAGGGTTATTTAATAATTATAGTAACATATCAATATATTAGTAATACTAATTTTATTACAATATAATGAAAAAAAAAAATGAATAGTAAGTATATTTAGAATGAAATTTGAAAGAACCGATAGATGAGATTACCTCTTCATCGATGTTCCTCCTTTAAATTACATCTTAGGACACTAGAGTTGGTATTTTGAGAAAACCGTAACCTTCATAATGTACTAGGGAAGTTAATACGATAAATGGTCAGGGTTTGGATGAGCATGAAGGCTCAAAATGGTCTGAAGAGTACAGGGAGGAGGTTCCCTTTTATAAGAGAGGATATAGGTACTTTAGGAAACTCTCAAAATATTAATTTATTTTAAATTAATTTTCAATTAAAAATAGTCAAAAACATATTTAATATAAATATAAGATGGTTTTTTTTCGAATACCCATCATCCAATAATTTTTATACATTTTTTGATTATTTTTTTATCCTTATATTTTTTTGTTAAACCCTTATTTACCCTTTTTAATCTTAAAGTGATATCATGTCATTTATAAATTGTGGGTTAATGTGCTTTTCATAGCATATCAAAAGACCCACAAAAAGGTATTTATGGAATATTTGGATTTTTATTAACCATTATTTAGAATATAATATTTTTAGAAATATATTATCATTTAATAAATGATTTTATATTTTAGGTTATGAATTATGTCAAATTTGGATACTATTGATACATGACTTTTTTAAAAATTCATAACTACCTAATTACTTAAATACCAAAGAATTAAATCAAATATAATATGTCAATATCATACATAGAATTCGTGTATGACATAAGAATATCCAAATTACATTTATTTTAACAGTTATAATATCATTTATTGGAATCCTTTTATTAATGAAATGATCACTTCATCAACATTGTGTCATTCTTAAATTTATTAATTTAATTTCTAAAAATTATGAATAAAATACTATTATGAAGGAAGGTTTTTTAGATTTATAATGACTATTAATATATATAAAGACTAGTTATATTACCCAATTTTAAAATATATTAAGTAAAAGATATATGTTTATGTTGTAATTATCTTTAGATTAAACCAATTCTTATAAAATATCATTTTCACATCCAAGAGAATCCATGGGGTACCAAAATAGAACCAAGATGACCAGGGTTGAAAATATCTCATAACATAGTATTTATACAATTTTTAGGGTTTTTAATATTATTACAATAATATTTTTTACCCTAATTTACCATATTTAACTTTTAACCATGGAAAATAAAATAATCACTGAAGATACTATTCCTGATGTCCAAAAATAAAAGGTAACTATTTAAAATATTAATCCTTCTAATTCCAAATATGGAATCCTTTTCTCTAAATTCAAAATATAGATGTTTTAGTAATTAATTTAGAATTAATTCCCATTGTCAAAACTAAAAAGTGGGTTTTTAAGAAGTAATAACTATTAAAAGATTTCCATATGTTTATTTCCAATAAAAAAGTGAAATTACTTCCAATGAAAAAAATTACATTAAATGATAAAAAAAATAATCCAATTAAACTTTCAAATAAATTACAAATATAATCTAACTATATAAATAAATTATATGAAAAGGTTGTTTTGAATTAAAATGTAGTATTTGTCACTATTCATTAAAATTTAAATTTTATTTGAAAAGTACCAAAAATTAAACAAAATTAAATTTTTCTATCTTGATTCCAATGAAGATGTTTATCTACTAAAATTTATCTTATAAATGTATCAAAACTTGATTTATAATTGGTGCACCATCAAAAGGAGGTAATACTATATTTTTTAAAATACATATTTTATCTTTAAAATTGATTTTGTTCCCATACCATGTTCTAGAAAATGTGTAAGATGGATGATAATGTTAAAAAATTAAAAATATTTCTAATACTATTCATAACAGCTATTTTATATCCCATTAAATTATAATATTTTGATAATATATCATTGTTTAGTGAAACTCAGTATGGCGTACAACACAAGCTATCGTGCAAGGTCACTCATGCGTATAACACAAGAAAAGTCATTGTTGCGTGTATTAAAAGATTCCTTTTTTATTGTGTATAAAATTATCAAAACATATTTCATTTATACATTGAACAAAATAGAAATATAGTGTTTTGTGAAATGAATTCTATCCCAAGAACATGAAACTGTGTTCAACAGAAGCCCAGAATATTGTTGCAGAAACTGCAAGATAATACAGTGTTATGTATAGAGAAAGATTATTTTGGTTTAGTGTACAACAAAAGATATAAAAGAAATTAAAACTAATCTATCTCATAAAATCTCCATGTGTTACATTCGACCCCCCTTAAAAATAATTTGGCCGTCGAAATTTTTTGGTGTTATAAATGGTTTTCTACTTGAAACCTTTTTCATGGAATCCCACATCATAAAAAGGGATACTAAAAAATAATTTTAAAAAGGATATTTAGAAACACAATGGTTACCCAATGTAACACATCGCTAGGTTTCCAAATAAGAGAACATAGGTGGGAAGTGAGAACATAGATATGGAAGATAAATCTAACCATAAATTTTTGATAGATAGTGATAGAGAAGAAAGTTTACAAAAAGTTAAATATAATAATTTCATAAATCTTCCATGATTTAAGGGACCATCTGATTCATTAGATATAAAGGTACTAGGATAACATATTTGGTTTTAAGGTCTTTTTCTTAAAGTTGATGAATTTTTTCTATGAGTAGAAATACTTTATTTTAGAAAAATCTCACCGTTGGTTATTCCCTGAAAAATTTCTACTTCATCTCATATTCAAAGAACTGAAGTTGAATTTTTCATTCACTATGTGTTAGAAGATCTAGAGATAGAATTATTGGTCATTTCATATGTTTCAAAAAATGGTTAGAACATGTTATCAAATATACATAAGTACATCTATTGAGAGAATAACCATATATGGTTCCAAAAATGGACTTGTATTTCATCTATCATACTTCTTAAATAAAATAAAACTAATTTATACTAACTAGAGTCTTACCATAGTCTAGTGGTAGGAGATAAAGGACCATCACATTTTAGTTGTGTGTTTGTTTCTTACAGCCTTGTCTGACGTGATGGGTTGTTTCCTGTCCTTCATTTTCTCCCTTTTCTAAAACTATAAAATTATAACATTCCAGAAATAATATAGAAAAAATTTACCTTAAACAATATTATCTGATGGTCAACCTAATACATTCCAACCATTTGGCTTATCTAAAATACTTCTTTCCAATCTCATTGTACAAAAGAAAAACCATTTCAAGAATGGTCATATAACAAGCATATGAATAACATCATTTTTCCCCAATAAGATATATCTTTTTGGTCACATACCAAAAATTTTAATGACCTCATCATGCATTATCATGAGTCATTATAATAACATAAATTACTATATATCATTATTGATAACATTCATGTTTCCCTATTAAAAAATTATTGTATATATTCCTTATGTATAAAAAAGTTGTATACTTCTTCCATGATATTATAACCCTCTTATCAAAAACTCCATATTTTTTTCACAAAAAACTAGAATTGTCCAATTTTATTATTAAAATACAATATATATTTATCCAGGCATCATTATCTAAACATACAAGACATATTAAGGGTTATCTTTCCCATAATAATGTGTTCTCCAAGTATATCACTTTACCCTTAAATCACTTTTTGGATCCTTAGGACTATTCAACAAATCCTTTCCAATCCATAAATAAAAACTTATATTGAAAACACTTAAATATTTCTTGATTCATTTGACATAATCTTTGAATTCCCAAATATATACACCTTAATCATCCAACTTTATTCTTAAAAAATTACTCAACATCCATCATATTCGCATTTCCGAAAATATGAATCAGGTCTTAAGTTTTATAAACCTCAAGATTCAATGGTTTAATGTAAACAATTCTATAATAACATCACATACCTTTCACATGTCATTTACAATATCCTTATTTTCAACAGTATGAACAATACTTTTATTAACTTCATGATTCTCTTCATAATATTTACACTTATGAAATCAATCTTCATAATTCCCATAATCTCCATATCTGAAAAATTTACTAGGTAACTATGTTCTATGTAGATATTACTATTGACTGTGATCAGAAAGACAAGTGTGAGAAGTACATATCACAGATTATAAACAAATAATAAATGTAAATTACTTATAATATTTCAATCTATGATACCTTCGGTTTAACACTAGGTTAGTCATAATTATCACAAAGAAGTAGGTTTTTAATCTATACATTAGATATCCTTAGGAAATACCAAGACACATCCTTATAGTTATCTCTAGGGATCTCAAAAATGTTTTATCATTGTAATTTTGAAAGGTTAACTAATCCTTCGCTCCAATACCAACTGTAGAGACCCTAGGCTGACGTAAATGGAAATTACATTTTTTTATAATACTTAATAAATGAAAAAAACATATTCCTAAAGACTGTATTAGTTTAGTTTCTTTGGAAACTCATAACATAATATTCTAATCATGGTGAACGATCTTCAACATCCCCCATAATGATCTTCCCCTTTTGTTTTCCTACCTAAAACCTTTCTTTATATTCTAGGAAAAAGAAATCATTAAAACGGTTATCTCAAATGATCATTGAGGGTAAACATGGATAATATAAAACAAACCATAAATATTTGAACATAAAAACATGAACATAAAGTATAAACTTCAAAATCCTAAGTCATGAAATAAATCTTGGCAGTACAGAAGGCATAGATCATAAAGGATCATTTTGCATGATAAAATAGCATTGGCATATAACATGGAATTGTGGTAAACCTTTAAGAACATTATAAGATTTCCATTTTATCCAAGGAATTTCTTCTCAGACCATCATAGTGGACAAATTCCATTACTGAATCGGGTTAACTTGTCGTTCTATCCATTTATTACTAAACCAGATCTACATGTCGTTCCAACCATGTACTACTGAACCAGATTTAATTTCCATTCCAGTCATATATATCTCATGAGATATAAATTTTTACACAATTCATTTGAGGGGGTATAGGTCCCACCCATCTCATAATTAAATAATTCTTACATGTTCCACAAAAACATAAATCATTCCTTATAGCATAACCCAAAAAACAAAATGGGTTTCTTAAGTAACATTTCATCATAACATAATCTATATACGATAAACAGACTTCATAAAAATAATTCCATCATTAAATAAATCAAATAAATTTAATAATAGGTATATAAAAATTACTTTATTTCATCTTATATAGAAAATAATTTTGATAAAACACCGAAACATAGTTCTTGAGGAAAATATACTTCATTCTTCAAAAATGTTTTCTTTTCTAAAAATGTTTTGAAAATTTAAAAGAAAAAAATTTAGTTGAAAATTCACTTGTAAATTTTTATATAATGCTTCATGGAAATAATGTGTTATTAATATTTAAAAACTCAATCAGGTCATATAAGTTAAAAATAATTATCCACATACTTTTACCAGAAAAGTCAAAAAGTCCCTTGTATGGTAGACAAAATAAATATTCCTTCAATACAATGTAGTAAAATTAAAAAAATGGTAAAATTTACATTAAACATTCATATAAAAATATTATAAATTTTATGGAAATACTTTTAAAAAAATGGATGATAAATATACCAACAATAAATACTTACGTATACACAATCTCGGATAAAAATGTGATTGAAACATTTTCTCTTACCTTAGTTCCAATTTCTTCTATATGTGTCCAAAACTAATATATAGTGGGTTTTAATCTTGTTATTAACATGTAATAAAACTTTAATAATTATTTTCATATCTTATATGTTTTACTAATAACATTATATTACCAGTTCATTTTTCAATTCCATGTTAAAGCAACGTTTTGGGTAATAATCGTTTTATTTATCATACATGTTTCGACTTGCTATTCTTGATATCATTACATAAATCATCATTTAAATACTTCTAGATTGTAAAAAATGACTTATATATCATATATATTTCATAGATAAATAAATATATGTAGAATAGATAGATAAATGAAATTTAATACACCATTCGTGGAGACGGAAGTTCGTACATACGCATGAACATTGTTTTCATTTCTTTAATGAAATGAATGGAAGTAATTAAATAAAATAAATAAATATATATAAACACACAAATAAAATAGAATTATTATTTAATATATTTCATGATTATTATTATTATTATTTGTATATACTTTGTAATCATTCTTTAATGGTTAACATGGATAATTAATCTCACCGTGTCATGGAGACGTATGTCGTACGTATGCTTGCACGACAATATCATTCCCATAATTGTTAAATGGTATTGAATTGGATGGTGTATAATATATTATAATTAGTATAATATTATATTAATCATATATAGTTATTATTTCCACCATTATACCCATCCATGTAAGGTGGTGGTGAAAAACAGATTACACCATGGCGTTGAGATGGTAAGTCGTACGTACGCACACTTAGTGATTTCATTTTTCATAGGATGGGTAGAATGTGAAATCGGTTTTTTTTTATAATTATAATAACATATCAGTTTATCAGTGATAATTAGTTTATTAATTTATAATGAAAAATATAACGAAGAGGAAGTATAATAAGAAATAAATTTGAAATAATCAAAAGAAAAGATTACCTCTTCCTCGACGTTCCTCCTTTAAATTTTCTCTTAGAGAACTAGATTTGGTATTTTTAGAATACCATCACAAATAGAATGTAAGTTGAGATGTTTATAAGAGAAATGGGATGGTGTTTTTTCTCTCGTGAACGCTCAAAATGGAGTGAATAGGAGAGGTAGTAGGTTCACTTTTATAATAGAGGAGAGGGGAACTTTATGAAACTCTAAAAATATTAATTTATTATAAAATAAATTTAGATTAAAAATAGTCTAAAACTTATTTAATTAAAATATAATATGTTTTTTCTTCTAATAAACACCATCCAATAATTTTTAGACATGTTTTGAATATTTTTTTATCCTTACAGTTTTGGTTTCACACTTATTTTACCCTTTTTAATCTTATCGTGACATCATGTTATTTACACATTGTGCATTAATTTAATAACCATATCATGTAAAAAAGACCCAAAAGAGTTATTTATGGTATATTTTTACTGATATTAATAATTTTTAAGAATATTTTAATTTTTGAAATTTAATATCATTTAATAAAATATTTTATGTTTTAAGTTATGAATTATGTCAATTTTTAAAACTATTCATATAGTACATTTTTGAAAATTTATAAAATACTAATTAATTAGAAAATAAGGCATTAAATCAAATATAATAAGTAAATATCATCCATAAAACTCTTGTATGACAAAAAATAATAATTACATTTATTGAAACATTTATAATATCATTTATTTGAATCCATTATTAATGAATAATCATTGCATCATCAATGTGTCATTATTATATTTATTAATTTAATTTCTAGAAATTATTAATAAAATAACATGATGTAGGAAATATTTGTATCTTTCTAGTGACTATTTTTATACATATATATCTATTATATAAACCTATATTAAAATTTATTTATTAAAAGATATATGTTTATGTTGTAATTATCTTTACATTAAATTAATTCTTATAAAATGTCATTTTCACATCCATGTGAATCCATGAGGTCCCAAAATCGACCCAAAGATTCCCATGGTCTGAAATAATTCATCCAATAGAATTATTAAATGTTTTATGGTAGTTTAACAATATTACAATTATATTATAACCCTTATTTACCAGATATACCCTTTAACCATTATAAATAAAATAATTATGGAAGCTACTATTTGTAATGTTGCAAAATAAAAGGTACCTATTTAAAAAATACGAACCTTATAATTAAAAATACAGAATCAATTTGTCCATATTCAAAACATATAATTTGAAGTAATTAATTTAAAATTAATTCCAATTGGAAAAACCAAAAACTGAGTTTTTAATATGTAATAACTATCAAGAGATTGACATGTGTTTTGATATAATTTAATAGTGAAATTACTTCAAATGACCAAAATTGGATTAAATTATAAACAAATAATACAATTAAACTTTAAAACCAATTAAAAAGATAATCCAAATATTTAAATAAATTAGATGATAAGGCAGTTTTGAATTAATATGCAGTATTTTTCAATATTCATTAAAATTTGAATTTTATCAGAAAAATACCAGAAATTCCAAAAAATAACGTTTTTTGTCCCGATTACAAAGAAGAAGTTTATATTGTCAAATATAACATATAAAAGTTTCGAAAAAACATGATTTAAATTTGGTACGTCATCAAAAGGGAGTAAAACAACATTTTTTTTAAAATGAATCTTTTATATGAAAAATAGATTTTCATCTCATAACATGTTCTAAAAAATGTGTAAGATGAATTATAATGTTACAAAATTAAAAATGTGGTTAATACTATTCATAAAATTTAGTTTATATTCCATTAAATAAAAATATTTTAATATTATATCATTGTTTAGTGAAATAAGTTATCGCGTACAATGCCAGCTATCAAGGAAGGCCGCTCTTGCATGTAACACAAGGCAAGTCAGTGTTGTGTGTAGTGAAATATTCCTTTGGTGTTGCGTATAAAAAATTTAAAACATATAACATTGATATATTGAAAAAAATCTATACTCATTGTTTCGTGAAAATAATTCTATCACAAGTACATGAAATTGTGTTCATCACAATATAAGAATAGTGTTGCGTATACTGCATTCTAATACAGTGTTGCGTATAGAACAAGCTAATATTAGTGTAGTGTAAAACAAAAGACAGAAAATAAATAGAAATAATATATCTCATAAATTATTAGGGCGTTTCAACAACTAAATTCTGACACAACTCAGTTTCATGTTATAAATTTTGATAATTTGATGAAATTAATACTAATTTTTTCTAATTCTATTTAACATATCACTATCTATTCTATTAAAATAAACATTAAATTATTATTTTGAAACCTTGTTACATATTTATTACAACTGCCTAATTTATCCATCGAACCAAATACTTCTTATTGAACAAGTATTTGAATTAGTAGTTTCAAAACATGAGGTTTTGATGTACTTGTGTTTTAAATTATTGAGTTATTTATTTCATTTTAGAAGACTCTTTTCATGAAATAATTTTTATTTAAGAAAACCAGAAAATTTTATCCTCATAAGACTTTATAAAAACCAAAAAAATCTTATTATGTGGAAACATTACAAACCACATTTCCTTATACAACCTACCCAATTTATAAAAATTACATAATCTAGTGGAAATTTATTTTTGTTGGATCCATATTGCGATGTGATACAATATAATGTAATGTCATGGAGAATAAATGAAAGGTTTGAAGTTAATTTTTAAGTTGAAAAACATGATCATTCAAAAATATGTGCATTGTAGAATCGTTTCAAGAGAAAATTTTAGAAAATAAAAAATAATTTGTTGTGTTGATGACAAAAAAAATAAATATAAATTTGGTGAAGATGAAAAAAGATAATTTCATTCAATATAATGGATATAAGTTACACCACTACTTAATTTTATCATAACCATAACTACCTCGAAAAATCAAGAGGTGAAAAATATTAATATATCATTCAAAAACTAACTTTTTGGGGTAATGGATTTGATTCATTTATGTTTCTGAAATTATTAATTTTTCACATTTCTTTAATATTTCAATATTAATTTTTCTCATTTTCTTCAGTTTTGATTTAAGATGAGGCCCATACATTGTTTAAAATTACATACATTTATTTTTTCTTCCAAAAGAAGAAAAATATCATTATTTAGCATTAGTGTATTTATGATAACAAATATACCATCCCTAAGCCTCTAAAATCCCTAACATGTCCTATTATTAAATATAATTTCTTTCCCCATATCAGGTAGGGATATATGAATTTATTGGGCCTTTGATAACCATTTCATGTGTTTAGAGGTGAAAACCACTGTTGAACATATATTCTTGTGTGATGAGGGAAAATTATTGTGAGGTATGTGATTTGTGTGTAGGGGAGGATACATAAGACAGAAAATAATAGAATTAATTTAATAAAGAACATTAACTAATATATTTTTATGAGGTAAGATTTAATTTTTTTTCTTAGTATAAAATTGGTGGTTCTCATGTGTATTTCTTATGAAATTTCTTGGATATATTTTTTGATGCATACTAATCCATTAGTATAAGTGTTAAGTATAGGGGAATTAATACAAATTATATTTTTAGTACATTATATATATATATATTTCAATGATTTAGTCCAAATACATTTGTTTTTTATGTTAAATTAAATCATTCTTTTTAATTTATTGAAATGTTGAGCTTAAATGTGAAAATAGATTAATTATGGATTATTTACCAATTTTATAACATATATAATTCATCTATTACATTTTTCTTATTGATCCAAATTGAAAATTTGTATATTTAGGCATCTATTTTATGTAGGATTTAATTTTTTTTTCAATTTGTCTAAGTGTTGATTTGAACCCTAAGAGACGCAAAAAAATTAGGCAATGTAAAATGATATTCTTACCAGAACAACTGAATTATATTCATTAAAAGAGGTATATAAAGAAATACCCAGATAAAAATGTGACTATTACACATTTTACAATCATAGGACTTGTATGAGTTATTATACATTAAATTTCATGTATTATTTATTTCATTAAGGTAGATTTTTCATGAATTAATGTGGAGAAAGATGAAGATTTTTTTATCCTTGAAAAAAAAACACATCAATAATTTGAGGATATATTATCCTAAATGTTAAAAATATAATTTAATGTTTCTGATAAGAAATAAAAATAATTTATAAAAATTTATCAAAAAGAAACTCTAGTAAGATTCAGCCTTTCACTAAGAAAAAATTGTGAAAATATTCAATTGATATATTATTGAGGGAAAATTTTCCTCACATTTCATTAATAAATTTAAGTCTTTAGTTAAATTTCAAAATAATGGAATGATATAATTTTTGATAGAATTATGGTAGTTTATTAATAATTATAGTTACAATGAAGATAATATAACCATGAATGCATAAAACCCAAGTGGAGGTGGCAGCAATGATCCCTGGTTCCTTCACTTTTATGTTTGGAACATAATTATATTGTTATTATATTTTTTAAACTATTTCTTGATTAAAGGAGATCATTTTTCTATCTATAATTTATATCCTTCTAATTTTAATATATTTTTTACCAATATTAAAATGACAAATATTTGTATTATAGTTTAAATTTCTTTTGTTGAGGTCTCCCTATTGAATACAATAAGTTTAATTAGTTTTGGTTCCTCAGTGGTCTTTGGGAAATAAAATCACTTTTAGAGTGGGACAAACAATCATATTTGAGTTCATGATATCTTTTCTAGGTAATAAATGTCTACAAATTGATATCTTTTAGTGATCATTAGTAAATATAATTTGATAATTATATTATGTAAGGATTAAGGAAGTGTTTATGGATCAAATCTTGTCCATTACTAGTATGTTATATTTTCATTATCATTGCATTTGAGTATATCATATCATTAACTTATAACATTAATTTTAAAATTCTTTTAAATTTTCATGACATTATTTGAAACCAAAATCCAAACGTTCAACTTAAAAAAATTAAAAAATTATCCAAATATATAGTTTGAACGTTTCATGGAACTTCATCATGAGAAATCCCTACGGTCACCACTATGCTATATTTCTAAGGGGAAAAGTTACTGATTAAGGTTACATTATTAAATAATCCCTATAAATTATTACTCAATATCGTGTTTTATCCATACTGTTCTCTATTTTGGTCTTAAAAAGGAATTCATGGAGTTTATTTTGATATCATTGATAAATTTGTTATGAGGATTCCAAATATAGAAGTTGATCAATATTCCCCGTGGAGTGGTGCATCTATTTTAGTTGATCTATTATAGGATATTTCATTTATAAATAATTATTTATTGATTGTTTTAGTTTCTTTATTTTGTGATGCAACAATGATTTTTGGGCCATTCTATTTTAGATGATAATAAATTGTGGTATTTTGTGCATATCATTATTTGTTTTAAATTTTTTAGTGTGTAATTGTGTACTCTAATTGTTTTGAGGTCAGATTGCTGATGTTTTAAACATTAGATACATTTTGTTAAATACTTGGGTAACTAATGAAAGTATTTCCTTCATGTAGTTGGCTATTCAATGATGTTGGTTTGGATTTTGTGGAGTCCATCAAGGGATTGTTTTTCGAGTTTGAGGTCTTAGTACAACTATTGGATTAATATGAACCAAGGTCTATAGATCATATTTCATATTTTCAGGGCTTTTAAATGAGTTTTTTCGTCACGTATTTTTTTGGTAGATATTTGTTATTACATTGTTGATGGTTTTTATTTTATAGGTCATGTTTCATCGATGGGTTATTATTACTATGGGATATAGAGCTTGGTCATTGGATGGTTGTTTGTAATTGGTAAAAATATATGATTATCAGGTGTTTTAAGAGATTAATTCCTTGTGGTGTCCATGTTATTAGAGGTTTGTTTTATGTTAACATAAATATTTAGGATGAATTGTATATTGATGAGATAACTATACAAGGAGACCATTTATTTTGGGTACTATGTCTTTTTTTTGTGATTGTGTTGTTCTTGGAGGTATTTGGGGGTGTACTAGGTCATGTTTTTATTTTTGGAGATATTATTTTGTGTTTGAGGTTTTCTCTTTTTTTTTGTGATCTTTCTAGTTGGCTCCCCTCCCACCGACCTCTTGATAAAAGGTGTCATGGTGATTTTCCTTCCCATTATTCTTATATATATTTAGGACTTTTGTGGGGAAGAATGTTCCTTATTGGGGAGAATTCTGATTCCCATATAATACTATTATGCTAATTTATCTATTTATTTTATTTTATTTGTTTATTTCAAGTGATTTAATTATTTTTTTCTTGGTTTATGACATTGTAGGTGGTAAAAGTATAGGATACAAGAAGACCAAAATAAAATATTGGGTGTTATAGAATAATGGTGCCAAGTGGTTGTATATATATGTATAGGAGAAATTCAAAATGGATTCCAAGGTTCATGAAGGTCCATGATGTAAAAATGTGGAGATTTGTTATGGAGGTTCTTTAGTAAGGGTTTGATCCCCATTTAATTGATTAAATCCCTATATTGTGTCCATAATTTATCCCTATAGAGGAATGTGGTCATAGGTCGAGGTGTCGTTTCTTTTATAGTCATGAAAAAACATATTCTCTATAAATCATCATAATAAGTCTTTTTGTGGTTAATATATGGTGTGTCACACAAGGATACACCTTGGATGGATCCTGGATGTACATGATACATTATGGTAATTAGGTCCACACTACAACCTTTGTCTATCTATTTTTTTAAATAAGGTGAATTGAAACTTTTCCCCTCAAAAATTTTTTTGACTACCATTTTCCCCTATAATTCAATTGACCCATGGGATATGAAATATGAGTTCCTGTTCTCATCATCTAATGATTTTTGGATTATCCTCCATTTATTATAAGAAACTATTTAAGGTATATCTCTCCATCGTCTTTTTTATTCTCTTCTTTTTTCCTATCTCCCTTATTTCTCACATTTTTCTTCCTCTCCTGAAACACTAGCATCCATGTGGCCAACAATTTATTTTTTGTATTAGGTTTAATGTTTGTTTTCAAATGCATAAGTCTAGTAATTTTTATCTCATTTCTTATTTTAGTTCTCTCTATGTAAGGTGAGGCATTAATACTCATTACGACATATTTATGCTTGATTTTTGGAAAGTGTTTTTGTACTGTTCCTTTATGTTGAGATTTCATTAGAGGATTGATTCTTTAAATTACATGATTGTAAAATTATATCAATACGGGATAAGTATAATGGATTTTATCAAAATCTACTTGTGATATTACATGTCAAAAAGTGTATTCTAACAGTTTTCATAGTTTTCGAAGTTGTTATTAATGAAAAGGTCATGATATTATGATTAAAAGAGGTAATTTTGTAAATAAAAGATGATGTTTAATGGTATTTGAGGACATTTATGTCAATAAATTGTTAAAATATTGTATTTATAAAATAGTTTGGAAAAGAGATAAATATGTGGTTCCTCAAATAAATTTAATTGACTGTGGTTAATGTATAAATGTAGTTTAAAATTGTTAAACATAAATATAAATTTCAAATGGAATTTAAAATGATTTAAAAGGTACCAATTATTCTATGTTAGTATTTATGGTATTTTTGAGACTTTTTTTGGGGTTTTAGGTTGTGTGGGTGCGTGAGACTCTCTTATACCCATTATTTTGTTGTGATTACATGAAATATGACCTTCAAATAGGATTTTATGAAATTTTTATGATATAATTGGTGTGAAAATTGGAATTTATTACACGGAATTTAGAGATAAATGGAAAATTATATTCATTATAAATTGATTTTCTAATCATATGATTCCATTTTTTTCACCTCTTCTTTATTTATTTAATGAGATCCCTAAAGAAATAGACATTTTTATATTTATTCAACACCAGTTAGTTCACATGCCACTAGTGTTACCTAGTTATGTTTTATGATAGGGATTTTAGGGACGTTCGGTATTTATGAAAATATTCTGGGATAGTCAAGTGGTTTGGGTTTTTGACACAACATTAGGTAATAGTTTAGTCCATATTAATACCAATTTGGGACTACCTCTCCTTTGGATCTTTTATATTTTCCATGATTCCAAGACTTGATGATAATTATATAAAGTGGATCCAGAAATGGTCATATTTTCTTAAAATAATTAAATTTGATTTTTTGGTACCATTACTTTTGATCTTTATAATTTTATAATTAATTAACATGGTTCTATATTGAGTGTGTTTCTATTTTTACATGAAATTATTCATTCATTGAAGGGGATTTTTAATAGATAGATTTTGGAATGGTATTTAAATGAAATGAAATTTTTTTCAATAAATATAAGTTACATTACATTAAAGTGTAATGAAAAAATTTTAAGTGGTTAGTTTTATTTCAGTTTTAGAAATGGAAAATGTATGGTTTAAGAAAAAAGGAATTGAGATGTGAATTTTTATTATAGATACTACTAAAAAAATATTTTCTAAATGAAATTCAAACCCACTTAAATGAATTAGCATTTGATATAAATTTCAAGAAATATTTTTTGAAATTATCTTAGGCTTTGATTCACTCTCCAAGTGCCAATACCACCAGGGTTATGCAGTTTTCATGATTCTCTTTTCGATTTCAAGTTTGATCTTTTCCTTTTATATTAAATTCTTTTTAATATGAGATCGATATTTATGTGGTTAGTTACCATAGGTAAACTATATATGATTATTAGTTGTTGTGGTTTGATTAATTTTATTAATTTTATGTTTATTGAATTATTATTTTAGGCACAAACATCACTTTTGAATCATTTTGTAAATGAGGTACATTCTATTTATTTATTCTAATTTTTGTGATATCGTATTTTGAGAGATATTTTTTCTATTCCTACCATGTTTTCATGGATTGTATGTTACTATTTATTTTTAAAATGGGATTCCATCATTCGGATGGTTCATGTGGGATTTTTGGGTTCAATATATGATGGAGTTCTATGGAATATGAGGTTGAAATCATTCCCATGGGGATTATTTTGATTCTTTTTCACTAGTTACAACCCATAAGTTTTTGGGAACACCAATCATTCCTTTACACATAATGGATAATGTTCTTATTTCATCGGTTATATGGGCTGTTTTGTGAAAAACATAATCTAGAAATATAATTAGCTAGGATGAATTGTTATGTGAAATCCAAGGTTAATAATATGTTGGTAAGATGTTTTATAAATTAGATTCATTTATATATTTTTCAACTAGATATATAAGTAGAACTATGAAAATAAACTACTTTTTGATGAATCCCTAGTAAAATTTTAAAAATATAGGTATTCCATTTTAGATTGGGAAATATATTTAAATATCTATATATTAATTGTCATTTTTCACCTAGATAAGAGTACTCAAAGAAGTGAATCTGAAAGACCTACGTGATAGTGATATTCTAGGAATATAAAATGTGTTTGGAATTACTTATAGAAATTTATGGATGAATATTGTTATATGGTAAGAGTTCATAATGTATAATATTTGTTGGATTTATTTCTAAATAAATTGGAAAAAATCTAATAGCTTTGAAAGTTAGTGGATGTTCTGAAAAAAATAAAAAAAAAGGAGATAATGATAAGTGAATCCACTAAGATATTAATGAAAGGTAATTTTGTATCTAGGAATGTAATGATATATAAGTAAAATAATCTAAAAACACATTTTATATGTTGGAAAATCAAAGATATAAACATTAACTCATGTTTAATTATAAGATCTATAACAAGAAAAAAATGTACCTCTAAAAAGGGACACTAGTAATTTGCATCTCAACTGGGGATAAGCACAATACGAAATAGAGATATGGTAGTTCCAATATATATAAATAATTTAGAGATGATTTATTTTCATATTTTAAACTATTTAGGTAATTTATATTGTAGTTATGAAGGTAATTTTGCTGAATCTAATATTTTAATTTATTGAGGACTAGATTTGTGTTATTCAATTACTATTTCTTTAATATTTTACTCTAATATCACAATGTAGTTAATATTTGGTTGTATAATATTTCTATGAGCGTATTTTCTCACATTAATTTGAGAGTTTAAAAATTAGTTTAAGGGACAATGGAAATCAATTATTTTAGTATAAATATTATGTCTTGTAAAAATAGACCCAATCAATAAATATGATATGCTCAAGAACCTTATCAAGACTTGGGGCGTAAAATTAATTCCATGGTTGAATAAATTTTGTAACTAGGGAATATTTTGATGTTTCAAAATATCCATATTTAAAAAATAAATGAATCTATCATATTGAAATATATTATACCACTTGTAATTTTCTGTTTATCCATGATATATTGTTAACTCATTGGATTTTTTTTAGGTAATGATATTTTATTTGCAATTAATATAAAATAACAAAAATTATATTTACTCTCACTTCATAAACTATACACCATGAAACCTCCATTTTTTATCATTATTATATAATTTTTTTAATCAATAAATACATTTCCTTGAGGTGGTAACCTGTATATATTTCTTGATAAGCTACAACTCATATTTTTTTACTCCAAGTGTGTATCTAATATAAACATAATAAACTAATATTTTCCCTTGATGAGAGTTAATTTAATAAAAACTAATTAGTGGATCATGAGATACATCTAACATGTACTACTCTATATTGGTACACATTGGGGATATTTGACATGAGGTTTCATCTTTAAGCCTAGAGGAAATGTGCAACCATTTGTACCATTGTTGTGAAAAAAGTGGTATAATCTAATTTTTTTTCTTTCTACTATAATTGAATGATATAATTTTTATTTAAAAATTGCAATTTTTATTGGGTACTTTTCTCTTTATAGTGTGATATATTCAACATTATGTTTGAGATGATATATTTTTAGATGATATATTTTTTAGCATGATATGTTTTTCTTATGGGTTGGGAGTGAAGTTGATGGGTTTATATTTTTAGAAGGTATAATTAAAAAAAATAGTAAAAGATATATACACATGTAAAACAATATAATTGTGCTAAGGGTTATTAGGAAAATAATTTTTAGAGTCATATACTCATACTCAACATGTTTATCAATTTCATGTGTACTTGATGATTTTATTTTCAAAGTTATAATAATGGGAAATATCTCAATGGTTGATGGTTCAGTTGTTCTAAAATAATTCCATGAGTTATGGAGGTGGATTTCAATGGAAATAATTGGTCCCCTTCTAATGACATGTGCCTTTGAGATTTTTTTAACATAGTAACCTACCAATATGGAGGACAACTTTAATTTTTTTATTATCTAAAATTTTACAAACATAACATTTTATGTTTATTTTTGTTAATCTTGTAATATAGATGTCAATATACGATGACGTGGATTGTCTAGACATGACTAAACTGCTTATTTAAAATTTGGAGGTATTTATGTATGGTTTTCTATTCTATTAGGTTTGGTTATTATTATTTTATAATGTAATATCTCCCAAATAAATATTTATTAACAAAAAGTACTCTTTACGGATTTTAAATGATTGAGGTAGTATGTCAAAGGTCTATTGGTAGTCTATCTTCAAATACATGGTGTATTTTTTAGAAAATTAATTTTTTAGTAAAAATAAATAAATGAAATAATAGATTTTGCAGACTGATATAGTTTCAATATAGATAGTATATAATTTAACTTATATATCTACGTCATATAAATTAATTATCCTATTATAATATTGATTCCATTAATGGAACATAGTGATCTACAATTTTATACATTTGTCAAATGATATGTGATTAATGAATCAAAGTCTATCATTCTAATAAATAAATTCACCAACCTCCCAAGATACACATATATTTAACTCTTTAATTCTAAAATACAACAAAATGATAACTCTCTTAAATATCATCACATAATATGTAACAATTTTAAAAGTATATTAGTCGTAAAAAGTAAATATGTATTACTATTTTACATAATATCATCAATTGAAAAAGGTTTTTTTGTATTCTTTAATATCAAATATATCATAAAATAAAAAAATTAAAAAGTTTTATAACATTATTCTAAAAATCATCAAATTATAGTAAATCCTTATAAAATTTATACTTATTAATGTTATGATATATCATATTCCCTCCTGATGTAAAACCATATACAAAATCTATTAGATATATGGTTATGTAATTAAATTTTCATATGTTATATAACCACTGTATAGAAAATTATATCCTCATATATATATATATATATATGTGACGGTGTGTCAGGAACCGCCTTAGGCATGATGAGGGAATGGACAAAATATTGCCAGACCCTTCCTTCCTCAAGTTGAAGGAGAGATAATGACCTTGAGACCCGCCTTCACTAGGCCCCGATGTGGAAAATAGCACCAAGGGTATAGAATCACACGTAATATGGAAGGAATTACCCTTTTTATTTATTAGGATCAAGAGATAAGATAGTAAATCCCAAAAAACACCAAAACTAGAAGAAATAGTAAATCCACAAAAATCTATTACCATATGATTGTTCAAATAATAAACACTAAAAAAATACAGAAACTACAAAGGGAAGTACCAAAATAAAAGAAAATAAATGTCAACGGTCCTGGAGTCTGAGATAATAGGTTCCAAAATGGTCCTCGAAGTCCACCTAGAAACCTGAAAGTAGTTTTATATATGTCGGGTGATCATATAGGTATACTCAGTAGGGAAAACCAAAGGCTCTTGTGAACATGTGGGGAGGCATTCTAATGCCCATTAAGAAAAGGAGATAACAAAAGAACCTAACAAGGAAACTATCCACCCAACATCACCAAGTCACACTCCCCAAATAATGAAAGTCAGGTAAAATAATAGTAATAACACATCATTGTTTGGGTACCCTACACCACTTTCCCACAGGTTATTGAAGACATCCTACGTGTCAGACCTCCCCCACCATTCCCACTGCAGTCCCACTCCCCTACCCAACAACAAAATTTTGGGCCACCACAACCACAACCACGCCTGTATACACATGGGCCACCACAACCACACATAACCACGCGCACAACCACCTAGGCCAAAACAACTATTGCCACGCCCGAAGACACTTGGGACCGAACAACTACTAGCATGCTTGAAGACACTTGGGCCTCATCCCAAAGAAACTTGGGAAACAACAAGCCCACACACACTTGGTTCAACCACCACATGATACCCTTCCCAAATAATCATGGGCTATAATTTATCTTAGGCTGTCACAGCCTGCCTGATGATTCTTGGGATCTTGGTAAAGGGAGCTGAAAAAGTGCTAATAACTTGCCACTCATAGGAGTGTTGGAAAAAACACCCTCCCCCATGAAATTGGGGTGTTCAGCACAAAGTTCTCAACATGGATAGGGTGTGAATAAGAAACATAGGAACTAAATTATATATATAGGTAAACAAGAAATCATCCCAATCTAGGGGTTCCAAAACCATCACACACAAAAACACCCTCATTACTATTCATTCATAAAATTCCCAATAGCCACAACCAAGTCAAAACTCATTCCCAAAAATCATTTTCCCATTTAACCCATTCTTATTATTACACTCATGTGGTTTGTTTTAAATAAAACTCCACCACCGGGAAACTAACATGCCTAACCACAAGCCAAGGGAGGAAATAAAATCAAGCAGTAATTTAAGCATTCACACCTGGTTATCTTGTAAAGTCACAACAACAAAAGGGATCTATGAGATACCTTGAAGTACTGGAACAAAACAAGCCACAAACTACGGCCCCACACAGCCTCAAATCCAAAAACCAAAAACTACACCACAATAGGTAATCCCATCCCCATACACTTTACCCCACAATCATCGAGAAGAACAACCACACATGTCACCAAGATAGAGAAAGAGATTTTTAGATTCAAAACCAACATTCCTTTAGTTCTATCTTTCTATTTGGTTAGCCTGGGTGACCACACAAGGATTATTATTCATTGGGAATCTATTTAATCATCTGAGTTTACGTGTGTAACTAGTTTCCATGTTATAGTCATTCAATCGTCGATTTATCGATAAAGCAAATGTTCATTAGTGTATAAGAAAATACCACCAACAACCATGATTTTCAGTGGAAATAAGTACATATAATTCAAAACATATAAGAAATGGTAAAAGGGTATAACAACATCATCATAAACACCCCTTTATACCTTAAAAACAATTTATTATCATTGTTAAGGTATGGTTTCATCCATCCCCGAAGGAACGTCATCGTACCCACCCCGCATGATACATAGTAAAGAGAGATGAAGGGAAAACCCTACTTCCATGATCAATGATTGATGTTTTTCTCCTCATGCCATGAACTGAGGATGCACGACTTACAGGGGAAGAACTCTGAGGACTCCACGAGTGAGCAGGAAGGGCTCCGCCACAAGTGTACCACTATCCTCTAGGAAGTTGGACTCCAAAATCACAATGGAATGTAAAACAGACCATCCAAGATAAAAAATAATTCTCGTATGTTAAATGGTGAGTTCCTAGAGTTACGGGATTTGAATTTTCAACATCTTTAAAGGTAGACTGTGGTTTCACCATGCTGTTGGATGGTTACACATGATGGAATTAATTTTTATTTAATTATTCTCATCGAAGAGGTGGCCAGAATAGCTGTACATTAAAATATTTCATTTATAGAGAGGAAAACAATTCTGTTGATGTTCACCCAACTTTTAGGGGTTTAAGACATTGTTTTTCGTAAAAATATCCTTAAAACACTTTTAAAAAGTTAATGAATTAAAAGTGGCATTTCAGGAGAACTAGGGAAGGAAAACCCCAGCAATCCTCCATGGCACCGATAGGTTTCACTGATTGGTGACACCATGGTGAAATCCTACCACCGACAGGCCGCCCTATGGATTTACTGATGGGGTCCAAGGCATCCCAAACACCCTAAATTGGAAAAGTAATGGACTAGGAGAATACGTTCCATTACATTAGATACATGTCAAACTATTCACATCCTCGAGATTCAAAACTAAACCAAATTCTATCGAGAGGGGTCCAAACAACCCCCTCAAAAGATACCACTCATGGATAAACCACCCTAGACACCTGGGAACACCTATCCCTCAAGGGAACACACAAAATATAAGGTTCAAACCATCCAGTAATATGGATTAGGGAGTCCCTTCCCCCCTGTTATGTTATTATCCACTTTCGGTAGCACTGACTCACCTGTATGAGTTTAATCACATCCACATTAATGCGTCTTGATTAGAGATCAGGTCCTCCCCTTTCCATAGTCAGGACTCTTCATACACACTCAGAGAACAAGGAAAAATAATACATTTCATAATTAAAAAGGACAACAACTACATTACAAACCAGTAATAAACAAAATAGAACAGAACTCAAAACAACTCTAGGTACTGGGTGCACATTTGTGCCTCCTGTTCCCAGGTACTCTCCTAGAGGCCACCATGCCTCCACAACACACGAACCAAGGGAGTGGTTCGTCCATGAAGCACCTTCTTTTAAAGATCCTCGATTCTCATTGGTTTCTCTACGAATGTCATGTCGTCCTCAATATCCATCTTTCCCCAGTTGAGGACATGTGAATAATCAAGTAGATACTGATGGAGTTGAGACACCTGGATGACGGCGTACACCCTATGTGGCGACGGTGGAAGAAATAACTGATAAGCCACTTCGCCGACCCGTCGCAACACCTCAAAGGGTCCGACAAACCTTGGATAAATCTTACTCCCCCTGTCGAACCTCTATTACACACTCTGAAGGTAGACCCTCAAGAACATGTGGTCCCCAACCTCAAACTCCAAGGTTCTCCTCCTATGATTAGCATACAAATTCTTCCGCTCCTTATCCACCTCCATCCTCTCCCATGTAAAATGAACCTTCACTACTAGAATTTCAACATTTTGTGACGGGTTATTTTCGACAGGATCCCATCACAAATTTCCCATTTCCGAAAACACCATTGCAACTAGTATTTTTTGTGGAAAACCCATCACAAAAAATAATACCTATGACGGGAAACGGGCTTATTGTAAATGTATGTCTGATTAAATACATTATATATACATGAACCTTTTCACGATGGGTTTGTTGCAAACATTTTTGCGACGGGACACTGGCCCGTCCCAAATAGCGTATATGTTATAAAGCTATTGCGACGAGCCCTTCACAACAAATTTATTATAACAATAAATCAACCCGTCATAAAAAACTTTAAAAAATATATATATAATATATTTCTGACATGAACTCCATCGCAAAAGGTCCCTATCACAAATACCTAATAAAATAAAAAAATAGTATTAATATTATTGAAATAATAAAAAAATAATAAAATTTTCTACAATTATAATTACTTAATAAAACATTAAAATAATAAAATTCGGATTAATGAAAATAATAATAATAATAAAATTAAAATAAAAAAATATTAAAATTCTCAATATAAAAAAAAGTATAAAATCATAAAATATTATTATTATTTTTATTAGTATAATAAATAAACATTAAAAAATATAATACTAATAATAAATAATAAAATAATAAAATATTAAAAATAAAAACAAATTATGAAATATTCACACCAATATAAAAGACACAAACACTAAATAGTTCATAATAAAAAAAATGTCCATTTCAAGTGTTTTTAACAGAACAAAAAAATCACCAGGGGATAGTCTTTTGGAGGAGCTGGAGGAGATTGTGGAGAAAACTCCATACCAGAACTACGATTCAGATGGTGCATGTACTCCATCTGATTGTGATGCTACTTCTACCATCGACACATGTCCTCCTCATGCTACTGCTACAACTTCCATCGTCAAATTTCCTCATCGTGCTACTTCTCCTGCAGCTGCTCCAATTGACGCATCTCTTCCTGCTACTTCTACAACCTTTCTATAAGCATAGTTTTATCTCGCAACTACTCTTGATAATATGTTCCATAAGATGATCCCTCTCCATGAGCTCCTCTCAAGCTGGATGCCGACATCGCAGCAGTAGCATAATAAGTTATAGGAGTCACCTGCATCCATGCCACCTCATAAAAATGGCTGGAACTAGTATGATAATTCGTCTCAGGATGCTCGACTGACTAAATGAATATAAAATAAACTATTAATATGTAATTATATATAAAATATTTTAAAAAGATACTTACTAGATGCTTCTTATGCATAATAAATGTACGACTACCAGCTCAATGTGTCACATTCTATCTCCCCTAGTTCTCTCGGCCCAATGAGGATCTCATCTAAAATCCACTACTCAACCAGTGTGAAAATAATCAATCCCAAACATGAGATGAAATTTACTCTGGTCTGTGGTCTCTACATGACTCATCAAATACTGTTTCTCTTTCTTTCGTAATGGTTGTCCTTCTCAAATTACGAAAAACAGACGAAAACACTCACGCATAGACACCTCTCATGCCTCATGGATTATGCCACGTATGCTATCATCGATGGGATACTATAGACCCTAAAAATAATATATAATATCAAGTTATTAATGAAATAAATTTATAAATAAATAATATTTTTTTTGTACCATCGAATGATTGAATATTTCCAACCGCACATCAATGGGAATCTGTTCCCATGTGATCCATGGACGAGAAAAATAATTCCACAAGATAGCACTCCCCTATCTATCATCTACTTGTGAAAAAAATTGAAAAAAGAAAAAATAATAAAATAATTAGTATATAAATAAATTAATGAATGCTAACTAAAATTCACTGGTTATCATACCACCAAATTCATGGATCGTAACCAATATGTGGATGCTACTCAGGGATAGGGTTAGAAATCATTAGTCAAGAAAGATCGTGCCCCCTCCGTGTACCCTCTGAACTTCCAATAGCCTGAGGATCAGATGATCCCAAATCCTCCTCATCCAAAGGTAGCTCAAACTCCTTCAACTCACAAAATAGATCAGGGTCCATCTGAAACCCAAAATGATTGTTGTTAGAAGATAGTTGAAAATAAAAATTATATATAGATATATATTAGTTATGATTATAACCAGCAATTGACATTGTTAATGTTCACCTCCATCCTCATTTTCATATCTGACGAGGTCAATTTCTTCATATTCATCATCGGTGTCATCAATATCCACATGAGTTTCAGTTTCATCACCTCTTTACATTTCAAATTCATTTATAACATTGTTAACATCATCATAACCATCGACCCTTAATCATGGGCTATCATCATCGGTATTCATGTTTTTTTGAAAAGGATGGATTTTGAGTAGTCGCTTGAAAAATTTCAATTCCTTGTACTTCAGTAGAACCACATTTAGTTTGAGTAAATTGATTTTCCTAAGATTTAATTTTTATTATGCTCCACCAATCACCCATGTTTCTTGAGGTAGCATAGTACTTTGCGTAATATATTTTATGTGCCTTTTGAGCTAGTAAAAATGGTTAATTTATTGAAAGAAGACTTGTATATTTAATATTGATGATTCCATGAATCAGATGAACACGGAAGCCTCTATCAGTATCTAACCACCGACATTTAAACATTGTTATGTAATTTTTCTCTAGATAACACAGTTCAAAAAATTCATCTAGCGTGCCGTAAAAGTGAACATCAATATCTCTATGATGAAATCATCTAAAGAAAAATCCACTTTTCATTGTTTTTTTGATTCCCTATATGCATGTGTATAAAATAAAAAACCATTCACCACATATGAATTTTAATATTTAACCATTTTTGATGGTGGGTTACTCAATATACAAAGTTTCTTATCAATTTTATCAGCATGTTGAGACACTTGAATTTTTTTAAAAAAATTATCAATATAATAAATAAATATTGAATTGATATGTTAAACGATCATTAATTTATGTTACCAGTTTTTTAAACCATTTAAAAAAAATTTGTCGTCATTATTCAAGTGTAGCTACTGTAATTTGTGGAAGAAGTTTCTTGATATGATTATCATATAACCTACAAATAAAATAAGTTTAATTACTATAAAATAATTATATAATATGTGATATAATAACTCATAGTAAATATGATGTCATTTCTTCATATTTGAGCAGAACATATGTATGAGCTATTTGATGTTCATTATCTGAAATCCATCGTTCATGAACTCCACCGAAGCCATGATCTGGATGATTAAAAACTGATAATTGATTGTCCATTTCATCATCATAATTCCCCTCATTGGTCCCATGTGGTTGTGTATTGATGGATATTCAGATTCAAAATAACTACAGTAGGAAAAGCAATTTCCTCTGGTAAATAAGCTTCAGGAATTTATCCTTCAACTGATTCTTTGTTATGAAATTTTTTTCAACAATTTCTGCATGCATCTCTTGAATGGGTACATCCATCAAAATGGTATCAGACCTCCACATTTCACTTCATGTGGAAAATTTAAAATCAGATGTTCCATTGAATCAAAGAAAGCCGATGGGAAGATTTTTTTCCAATTTACAAATAACGAGAACAACATTTCATTCCAGTTTACTTGGTGAATCATAGTCTGTTGTCGCCACAAAAATGTCTCGAAAAAAATATGATATTTCTGTTATTGAATCCCAAATCATAGAATTCAACAAACCTGTGAATCTAATCGGTATAAGTCTTTCCATTATAACATGGAAATCCAAAATTTTTTATCCGGTAATATGAAAATTCTTAACACATATGCCCAAATTTGAAGCATAGCCATCATGAAGTCTCAAATATATTACCTAGTGAAAAAATAATAAATGACTCTCTTTAGACAGTGTATAAGCTGATTTTGGCTTCATTAACCTCTGTGATCTGACATTTTGAAATAGTTTAAGTTTCGATCATCTGTAAATTTGGGAAAGATATAATTGTACCTTTACATTATCTTTGATTTTACCTAGTGTATCCAAAACTGTATGAAATAATTTATCAATATAGTTCTTCTAAATATTAATGACATCCAACATGTGGATGAGCAACAAATAAGAACAATAGGAAGATCCAAAAAATGATCTATTTTATCATATTATTCTCTTTCCCAAAGCCATGAATTTTCTATTGGTTTACTGTTGGCCCAAATGTGATGGGAGGTAATGAAAATACAACTAATTTTCACTCTGTACCTGAGAACATTTTTGGTGTTTCATCCATTTCAATTGTGCCTTTTCTGAAAATAGATTTTTTCCTCTGAAAAGGATGATTGGTTGGAAGAAATATTCGATGACAATCAAAATAGAAATATTTTTCTTCATTGATGAGCATAAAGGATTTTTTATCTTTCATACAGTTTGGACATGATTTCAGACCATGTGTACTCCATCCAAATAACATTCCACATGTTGGGAAGTCACTAATAGTTCATATCAATGTATCTATTAATATGAGATTTTGTTTCACAACAACATCATATGTACAAACACCATTACCCCATAATGAATTTAACTCATCAATCTATGATTTCAAATAAACATCAATATTATTTTTCGGATGTCCTCAGATTAATAAGGTCAAAAAGATATAGGAAACACATTTCCTTCAGGTAATAGTGTTTTAACGAAATAAAATATCTTATCAAAATAGTTTTTTGACATTGAATTATCTGATTTAAAAGTCATTAAATTTTCAACCAATTCTAATTTAATTATCTTGAAACCAGGATATAAAGAATCCTAATCATACCTTAACAACTCATAATATTTGGATGGTTTCAACTCAGGAGTTAAATCAATAACATCCTAAGTTTCATTTTATTGAACATATGGACCTCCAACATCATATATAAATTTTGAAACTGTGATGAACCTAGAATCATGTTATTAGTATCTTCTCTGGAACTACGTTCACTAGGTTAATACCAAAAAATATAATCTTGTTGAAAACCAAACCACAAGAGATGTCCCCCAAACTTTTCCAATGTGTCAAACATTATCCGAGCACATTTTTTACTGTGACACTTAATTGTTCCTTCTGAAAAAAAATTCTAGTTTTGATGATGCAAATGATGAAAAATCTTCAACACCTTCAATATATATAGTATTTAAACTAGAACAGTTTGGGTTTCTGTGATGATTGATCCAAGCGCGATCATCTAATAATGACTATTGTTGACTTCCTTATTCCATATTTTTCTAAAAAATATAAATTCATTATTGTTTTTGAATAATCTGAAATTATAAAAACACTATCCCAAAAAGAAGATAAATAATTACAACTACTTCTTAATAATTTCCATTAATTATGGGCGATACAATTTCTAGTGGATTGACGACTACTCTTTTGTCTGACATCTCATTTTCTTAAATTTTTGTCACACTAAAATCACAATGAAGAATCTACTAAGAGGTATGCTTATTCATTCTCTTGCATATGATATTGCATAAGCGTACCCCCGAGAAGATTCTTCTTTGTTATTTCAATGTGACAAATAGGTCAGTAAATAAGCTGTCAGGCAAAAGAGCCCTCTTTTCGTCAATAAATGTTCTTCTTCCAACTATCACCGCCTGAAACAATTATAAAAAATGTGGTCCTATGAAGTAATATTCAAACTCATGCATACGTAGAAGCATCATTATCATAATGTTTTGAGTTGGTGAGAGTTGAAAGGAGAAGAGTCATCGAGCAAAAGGAGTGTCGTCAATCCACTAAAAATGGTGCCAAGTTATTATAATTTATTTAAATTTATATTATTGCTAATTATTTCTAATTATTGCTAATTATTTCTATTTTTGCTATTTATTGCTATTTATTGCTAAGTATTCTTAATTATTGCTAATTATTGCTAATTATTTCTAATTATTGCTAATTATTTCTATTTATTTCTAATTATTGTTAATTATGGATAATTATTGCTAATTATTGTTAATTATTGCTAATTATTTCTAATAAGTGTTAATTATTTCTAATTATTGCTATTTATTTTCTATTTATTGTTATTTAATGTTTTTTGTTACTATTTGATCATATTTATTGCTATTTATTGCTAATTATTTCTAATTATTTCTATTTATTCATAGTTATTTCTATTTGTTCATATTTATTAATATTTATTACTATTTATTTCTATTTATTTATATTTATTCCTATTTATTACAATTTTTTACAATTTATTTCAATTTATTACAATTAATTAAAATTTATTACTATTTATTATGAATTATTACTAATTACTACTAATTATTACTAATTATTACTAATTAGTACTAATTATAACAATTTATTACTATTTGTTAAAAATTATTACTAATTATTATAATTTATTAAAATTTATTACTATTTATAACTATTTGTTAGTAGTTATTAGTATTTATTACCAATTATTACTAATTATTACTGTTTAATAATTACTATTTATTACTAACTATTACAAGAAATTACTTATTATAACTATTTATTAGTATTTATTAGTATTTATTACTATTTATTTCAATTTAATACTTTTTAATACTATTTATTAGTATTTATTATTATTTATTAGTATTTATTACTATTTATTAGTAATTATTTCTAATTATCTGTGTTTATTACTATTTATTCGTATTCATTACTATTTAATTATATTTATTACTATTTATTAGTTTTTATTACTAATTATTATTAATTAATACTATTTATTACTAAATGTTAATATTTATTAGTATTTTTTTCTAATTATTACTAATTAGTGTTAATTACTATTAATCATTGCAAAATACATCTAATAATTACTAATTACTGCTAATTATTTATGTACATTACTAATTATCATTAATAATTATTAATTATTACTAATTACTAAGAATTAGTACTAATATTTTAATTTTATTATTACAAATAAATACTGGTGAAAAAAAAATTTAAATCTACATGAATTACAACTAATCAAAAATAATTTAAATTAATATAATGAAATGAAATAAATGCTAAATTAAATAAAACATAAATACCTTTAAACTTGATCTCTTATAATTGTATGCAGCATCCCAACTTTTTTGTAAAAACAAAGCTAACTCTAAAAAAATTTCACTCTAAATTTAGAGTTTAGAGAAGCAGAGGGAGAAGGAATTTAGGCAGAGAGAAGAAAAAAGGTATGGGGGATATATAGTTTATATTAGTTACGACGACACTATTAGCGATGACATTTCTGTTGCTAAAAATACTTTTTGTGATGAGACCCATGGAAAATACCATCAGCCGCACTAATTACAATTGATGGTTAAAAGGTTATCTACGACTGGCCCTGTCATAAAAAGTGACCTTCCGACACACTTTTTGCGACGGGACAACATCCCATCACAAATAGGTTTTTATCGCCGCTGGTTATTTGGGATGGGAACGATTGAAAATACCCTCTGGGGGTCAAACTAGTTGGGATGGGGGATCCCCCGTCGCAACTACATCTTACCGTCTCCCGACATTTGCGACGGGTGATTTCAACCCGTCACAAATAACATTTCGCGTGGTATGGCATGCAAATCACACTAATCTGTGCATATGTTTTTGCGATAGGGTGCCTATTCCTGTCACAAATAATTTGTAATTTCTGACGGGTTGGTCAACCCGTCCCAAATAACCTCTTAGATGGACTATTTACAACAAGATTTATTCCAATCGCAAATAACCTGTCACAAATAACGGTTTTTCCCATAGTGCTTCTCTGTTGGGCTCTTCACTGCCTCCAAGCCAGGAACACTTGATTCCCCGATCGCTTCCTAGCACACGGGTGAGAAAAATGACCTCCCATACAAGGCTTCTAATGGATCCATGACAATGGTATAGTGATAGCTATTGTTGTCGGAAAACTATACCAGAGAGAAGTGTCATACCAAAGACCCCCGAAAGTCCAAAACGAATGACCATAAATTTCTTCCAATGTCTGGATGGTGCGCTCTGTCTGCCCATCTGTCTGGGGGTGGAAAGTAGTGCTAAGGCATAGCTGGGTGCCAAAAGTATGTTTCAATCCTTTCCAGACTCTTGGGGTAAACCGGGTATCCCAATCAGAGACTATGGACCTTAGAAAGCCATGAAACTGTACCACCTCGTCCATGTACCTCTGTGCTAGGGAATCCAATGCACTCGACTCCTTGATTTCCAGGAAGTGAGATTACTTCGTCAGCCAGTATACCACTATCCAGATAGCATCACAAGCCCCTTGATCTATGGGTAGTCCTGTGACGAAATACATTGTGATGTCATCCCACTTCCAGTCAAGGGAATTTAAAGACTGTAACCGACCTCCTGGGACACAGTGTTCATCATTCCCCTGCTGACACATGAGGACCTTTTCCACAAACTCTACCACTTCCCACTTCACCCTGGGCCACCAAAACATGTCCATCAAGTCTCGATACATATTGGAACCTCCTGGGTGCATCGCTAGGCTGAGTTGTGGAACTCACCAAGAAGTGTCCCGCGCATGGCCACCAGGATAAAACGTTCCATGAAATAGCATCTGATTAGGTCCATCTTCTGACCATCCTTCCAGAGAATTTCCCTAACCAAGATGATCTCACATCACTTCACTCTCTATGTCTCCCCTCTAAGACTCCTCCACCTTCCAAAACAGAGCGGACTGCACAGTCATATGAAATAGACAACATTTATCATCCTCAACACTTGCATCCAGGTTTAGGGAAGCTAACTCCTCCATTGCATTCCAAGCATCAGCCAATTGTCGAACCACATATTTCTTTGATTTCCTGCTCAATGAATTGGCCACCACGTTGCCCTTTCTTGAGGTGTAGAAAATTTCAATGTCCTAGTCCTGAAGAATCTCCATCCACCTCTACTGCCACTTGTTCAGGCCTCTCTGAGAGAAGATATACCTAAATCTCTTGTGATCCGTGAAGACCACAAATCACTCCCCGATGAGGTATTTCCACCACAACTTTAGTGAGAACACAACCACTGTGAGATCCATGCCATGGGTTGCGAATCTACGATCATGGGGACGTAAGTTCCTAAACCCATAAGAGATCACCCCTGCTGTTGCATCAGCACTCACCCCAAGACATGGCCTAATTCATCACAGAACACCTCAAACATCACCCGTTCTTCCAGAAACCCCAGTACTGGGGCACTAAAAATATTCTCCTTCAGATAACTTAAGGATGCCTGGAACTGCTCACTCCATATTAAAGACTAGTCTTTCTTGGTCAAGGCTGTCAAGGGGGCTGCAACTCGATAGAAGTTTGCCATGAACCTCTAGTAGTAACCCACTAAACCTAAGAAACTACAAACCTCTACAACGTTCTTGGGTGCTTCCCAAGAAACAATTGCCTCATCATTTGATAGGTCCACTGCTATAACCTTCCCGAATACCACGTGTCCAAGGAAGTGCACTTCTTGTGTCCAAAACATGCACTTGGACAGATTTACATAGAGATGGTGCTTCTAGAGGACCCCTAAAACCATTCTCAGGTGCTTGCGGTGATCCTCCACTAATCTTGAGTAGATCAGGATGCCGTCAATATAAAGGACAACAAACTGGTCTAGATATTCTCCGAAGATAGAGTTCCTGATCCCCATGAACACGACTGGAGCGTTCATAACACCAAAGGACATGACCAAGAAATCAAATTGCCCATATCTACACATGAAGGAGGTCTTCGAGATATTACCCTCTTTCAACCTCAATAAGTGATATCCTGACCGTAGGTCAATCATGGAGAACCATCATTCCGCCTTCATGTGATCAAAACATTTGTCTATCCTTGGGAGAGGGTAACAGTTCTTGAACATTACCAGATTCAATCTCTAGTAGTCTATGCACATTCTAAGACCACCATCTTCCTTCTTTGCAGACAAGAAAACAACACCCAATGGTAACACATTTGTTCGGAAAAAACCTTCTTCATCATATTTTCAATATGAATCCATAACTCCCACAACACATAAGGTTTTAACCGATAGGGAGCCATCGAAATTGGATGGGCACCGGGTTGCAGGTCTATCGTGAGATCAACATCATGTCAAGGGGGTAGAGTCACCACCTATTTTGTAAAGACATCAATGAATTCACTAATGATCCCTAGGCCTTACACCATATCTGTATCTACTGACTCCACTAATAACTCAGCTAACAAGGAAAGAAGTGTCTCCACTCACAAGTTGCCTTCCTGGCAACCCCACTTGCCGATGTAAGTCACATGTTGTCCTCCCACATCTTAAAACACATCCCTTCTTCATAAACAGTCAATAATGGAACACACATATAAAAACTAGTTTATTCCTATAATGATATCATATGGTTTCATCTATAGAAAAATCAGGTCCCCACTGGACTGATGTGGCCCTACCATCTGTCCACATCCCCAAAAAAAACCAGACAAGCTGGTCTGACCCTTTACTGGTGTACTAAAAACTAGGGGTATAAGATGTCTCTCTACGTCTAGACCCATAGCATGGGCTTGATATGGTGAAACCAAGGAGGTCGAATCTCCATAATCAAATAATGCCTAGACAAGAGATTTAAACAAGGTTATCATACCTCGAGCGTCCTCTGGACCTGCTGAAACTTCTGCCTCTGCGGCGTGAAACCAACCACACCCAGCTCCTCTGCCCCCCATGCTTTTGGCTGCATCCTTGACCACACCCTGGTCGAGGTCCCAGAGGAGCACCCTGAGGTCGGCCTCCTCCTGCAATGTCTTCTCTCAGAAGAGAAAGAGCTCGTTGTCACTATTGTTGCTGCAGAAAGGGCTTGGATGGAAACTGTTTCTACTAAGGTGGGCTCTAATCCTTCCCACCCACACTACACTACACTCTGTCTAGGCACTGATTCCGATGATTTACATGATTGCCACAAATGAAGGATCTCAATCATGGGCCTTAAAAGAAGGGGCGAG
Source organism: Viscum album (assembly GCA_963277665.1). NCBI lineage: Eukaryota > Viridiplantae > Streptophyta > Magnoliopsida > Santalales > Viscaceae > Viscum > Viscum album. Next base: position 827,649,123 of record OY728159.1, on the reverse strand, counting down.
GACCGGTAGATCGAAACTAGAACTAATTGGGGCCTCCTTCCCACTGGCCGAAACATTGAAGGACCTGACACTGGAGGCCTGCTAATGAAAACATTCCCCTTTAACGATCCCAACTAGAACCCCTCTCACAGAAGTCCTCCATGCGTGTGCATCCTATCCAACACTTCATCCATATTTTGGACCTCCATGTTTGTAGATAGAGTGAAGGAAGTAACAACATACCAAAGAGATGGTCTGAGTGTCTCCTCTAAACGTATCAGTTGAGACTCCTCATCCAGAATGAGGTATATAGAAAAGAAAAGGAGATCCTTGAAATTTATCCCCAACTCCCTCACTGACATTCTCCCTTAAAGAGGAGTGAATAGCTCCTGCCTATTCTCCGACTTTATCTCGGAAGAGAGGAATTATGCTTGGAACAACCTCAAGAAGTCTGTCCACAAAACCTCAGCCTCCCTCTTCTCCCCAAGATAGAGATTCCACCACTAAAATGCTTCTCCCTACATCTGGATTACTACTAGAATAACCCAATACTCAGTCGGAGCCCAGATCAATCTGAAAGCTATCACCAACTCCTCGAGCCATCTCTCTATCTCCATTTTTAAGATGCTGCCCTCATACTTCACAAGGATCATTCACTGAAATGTGTGAAGAATCTTCTGCCACTAGTTTTCATCATCCTCTCGTTCATCTCTCTGTTGATCAGCTAGATTTGCCTCCTAGGCCCCAATCCCCCACACTACTCATGGTCGTCGTTCGGGTGCCACAACTACAAGGTAAACAAGGTATTCCTAATCCTAAGTAGTGTAGAAGATTTATTTTAATTTTTTATACGTTTTATTTATTTTAAATCCTCAAAATAACCAAGAAACATAAGAACACAAGTCAATATAATGCATTTTCCTTGCCTAGGGTCTCTACCCTGCAATCAGTGTAGACTCACCTGGTCATTCGGTTGGTCTATTGTCCTTGCATCGGATCATGGGGGGCCCTAAAATCCTATGTCCTAGCCAATATTCTCTGGCCACTTTCACACGCCAAGATTTACCTACACTATTTCCCTAGCATCCCATGAAATCCTCACCGTGCCTAGCTCCAAAATCCATCATATCTCTCAACCATCCCTCTGATATCATTCTATCACAACACGCCTTCATCAAGATGAGGTAAGGGACATTAGATTACTAGACCCTTCCTTCCTCAAGATTAAGGAGAGCTAATGACCCCAGAGACCCAAATTCACTAGACCCCGAATTAGTGACTAGAACAAAAGGAATAGAATCAAATGTAATAGGGAAGGAATTACCCTTTTTTAATTAGTATGATTGGGAGATAAGATAGTAAATCCCAAACTACAACAAAACTAGAAGTAAAAGTAAAGCCAAAAAAATCTATTCTTATATGGTTGTTCGAATAATAAGTGACATAAAAAAATATAGATACTCTAAACAAAAGTACAAAACAAAAATAAAATCAACTTCAATGGTCCAGAAGTCCGAGATAATAGGGTCCGACATGGTATTTGAAGTCCTAGAATCCTGAAAGAAGTTTTATATATAGGGTGAGCATACATGTATACTTAGTAGGGAAAATCAAAAGCTCTCATGCACAAGAGGGGAGGAATAATAATTCTTCATAAGAAAATAAGATAACCAAATAACCTAGTAAGGAAAATATCCAACCAACATCACCAAGGAAAAATCCCAAAAGAATGAAAGTCAGGTAAAATAATAGTAATAACACATCAATGTTTGCGAACCCTACACCACTTTCCAAATAGTTATTGAAGACATACTAGGAGTCAGAGCTCCCATGACATTCTCAATGATGTCCCAATTCCATACCCAACAACAAACTTTTGGGCCACCACACCCACAACTACACTCACAAACACATGGGCCACCACAACAACACATAACTACGCCCACAAACACCAGGGCCAAAATTACTACCACCACGTCCGAAGACACCTGGGCCGAAACAACTACTTCCACACCTGAAGACACTTGGGCCGCATCGCGAAGACACATGGGAAACAACATTCCCAAACACAACTGGGCTAACCACCACATCATAACCTACATAAATAATCTTCGGCTATAATAGACCTCAGGTCGTCACAGCCTGCCTGATGATTCATGGGCTACTCGGGAATAGGGGAAAAAGGTGCTAATAACTAGACACTCATAGGAGTGTTGGGGAAAACAACCTCCCCCATGAAATGGGGGTGCTCGACACGAAGTGATCAAAATGGGTGGGGTGCGAATAAGAAACATAATAACTAAATTATACATAAAAGTAAACAAGAACTCATCCCAACATAGGGTTTCCAAAACTAGTACACACACAAACACCCTCATTACTATTCATCCATAAAAAGAACAATAACCACAACCAAGTCACAACACATTCTCGGAAAACAATTTTCCATTTTAACCATTATTTTTATCACATTCAAGTGGTTCAATTTAAATAAAACTGCACTACCAGACAAATAATAGGCATAACCATAAGCCAAGGGAGGGAAGATAGTCATGAAGCAATTTAAGCATTCACACCTGGTTCTCTTGTAAAGAAACAAGAACAAAATGGATCTGTGAGATCCCTTGAAATACTGGAACCAATCCAAGCCCCATCATACAGTCCCACAGAGCCTCAGTTCCACAAACCAACAACTACACCACAAAAGGGGATCCTAACACCATCCATGTCACCCCACAAGAATCAAGTAGAACCACCAAACATGTCACCAAGACATAGAAATGTAGTGTTCATATTCAAAAACACTATTACATAAGTTCCATATTTCCAATTGGCTAACCAGGGTGACCAAAAAAGGATTATTATTCATTGGGTATCCATTAATCAACTGTGCTTATGTGATTAACCAGTTTCCATGTTACAGCCATTCAATCATTGAATTATCTAGAAATTAAAGGTTCATTAGTGTGAAATAAAGGACCACCAACAACTACGATTTTCAGTGGATATAAGCCCATTCAATTAAAAATATATAATTAAAGGTAAAAGATTACAACAACATCATAAAACACACCCCTTTATTCCATAAAAGCCATTTATTATATTAGTTAAGGTTTGGTTTCATCCATCCCCGAAGGAATATCATCGTACCCACCCCCCATGATACACTGTAATGAAAGATGAAGGAGAAACCCTACTTGGATGAACAATGATCGAAGTTTCTATCCTCGCTCCAAGAACTAGGAATGCACGACTTGAAAGGGAAAAACTCTCGGGACTCTAAGAGTGAACAGGAATGGCTCTAGCACTGGTGCACCAATAGCCTCTAGGAAGGGGAACTCCAAACGCCCCAATGAAAGAAGAAGAGACCAGCGAAGAAGAAGAAATAATTCCCATGCGATAAATGGAGAGGTCCTGGAGTTAAGTGATATGAATTTTGAAAGGATTTAATTGGAGATTGTGGTTTCACCACACAGTTGAATGGTTACACATGATGAAATTAATTGTTATTTAATAATTCTCATAAGAGATGTGGCCATAAAAGCTTCGCGTTAAAGGATACAATTTAAAGAGAGGAAAACGATTCCTTTTATTGTCTCTCAACTTTTAGGGGTTTTAAAACATTTTTTATGGGGAAAAAATGTGCTTACACCACTTTAAAATGGTTAAAGGCTTAAGAGTCGAGTTTCAGGTGAATTGTGGAAGGAAAACCCCGATAAGACCCCATGGCACCGATCGGGGGTGGCGCCGATTGAGGACTCACTAATCTGTGACACACATATTGGGTGTAGTGTCGATAAACGACACACCAATCATGACTCACCAATTGGTGTCACCGATGGATGACACCACGGAGACATCCTGCCACCGACACACCACCATCCCGAAATAATTATGGGCTCCAGGGCTTCCCAAACACCATAAATTGGAAAAGTAATGGACCAAGAGGGTCCGGGCCATTACACTATGTAAGACATTATAGAATTGACCATGAATTTGAATTATCAACTCAAAATTATAATCCATGTCATGTAACAGATATAATTAGGGATATTTAAGATGTATAAGGATATAGAAAAATCTACTTTAACCACATATAAACCAATATGATTTGTGTTTATAATATTTTAGCTGTATTCATGAGACAAGGAACATAGATAACCCATAAAACCCCAGTCAACCTTCAGTTAATCTATAGACTGTATAATAAAAAATTATATGATCACATCCGATATATTTTTTATGGATATATGATTAAAACTAATATAAAATAAGTAATAATAATAATATATATATTTAGTCATACTGAAGTGCACAATCCGGAATATTATACCCAATATATTGGTTGAAAATTTCAATACTTGGAATCCATTTCAATTCCCAAGAACAAAATAACATCCAATTAACTTATTTCCAGACTGTTATACAAAATAGCATAATATGGTAATCAAAATATGAAAGTTCACAAATAAAAAACATATCCATCATTAGGTTATTTTGGAATTAATATATTATATTCACCTAAGGTACCCCAAATAGTATTACATATAATGTTCCATATGATATAATTAAAATATTTGAATTTGTAAAATAATTCCAACTTGGGTCTCATGTCTTAAATTTATATATCTATAATTGTCTTTACTAATACCAATATTAAAATTTATTTACGAACCATTATATTCCGTGATTGTCCGTAATCAAGGATAAATTTGAATTCCACTTAAAAAAGTGCTAGTTAGTAATCCATATTCGTATTAAAATTTTATAAATAAATATTTATTAATAGTAAAACCATGATACAACTTTTTTACTTTTCTTGAAATATCATGAATATATATAGTTAACATAACACAAAAATTAAAATAAAATAACTATAAAATAGGATTATTCCTCTTTGGTATTTAATTCTAATTATTAAGAAAGGTTTGTTAAATAGTCCCCTATAATTTCATATCCAACTACCCTATATATCATTATTTAATAATTATAAGTAATATATCTAATAATATTGTAGCTCCCTTAAGGGGTCAAAGTTACCTTAGTTATCAAAGAGGAGTATCGGATTTCCCATTGTGGCATAGAATATTAATATTTTCTTTTCTGTCAACAAACAATAACAGTACATATATTTCTATGTCAATACACACTGTGTTATCATTGTTTCCAATACACATTATCATGTAGATGAATTTTAAAATATATTTATATATTAAAAAATATGATAGAAGATGAAATATTTTTGATGAATACATATAGTAAGGAACATAAAGATATAATAAAGATTTAAAAAAATATGATGACTCATATTGATATAAGGAAAAGAACTCATGGTATTTTTTGGATAATTATTAATCATGGAGGATCAATACAAATACACTTAAAGGAAAAATATTAAAGTTGTTAAATTATCATTATTATAATGTCTATAAGAACATTAAAAAATATATAAAATAGTCAAAATTATATTTAGTTAATTGTTTATAAGTATATTTGAATTTTTTATTTATAATTTATTATTTTAAAGAGTAATGTTTGATTGAATAAAAGTTTGAATAAGTTATATAAGTTTATAAGTGAGTTTGAACTTATTATATAAGATTGAATATTAAAATCTATAGAATATGTATGAGATATTTGAGTCTTTCAATTCAATTAATTGAAGAAATAATTATCTTTATATCAATCAATTAGAGATGTGTAAGAGTTACAAAAAAACCATATAATAGTGAAATTATGATTACACTATTTTACATAAATGTCAAAGAAATGTTTTATTAAAATTAATACAACATTAATATGATATAATTGAAATTTATGAGCCTTCATAATAGTGATTTATAAGATACAATACATTAAAATAATATGATAAATTTTTTTGAAAGTGAAATGTAGAGTTTGCAGAAGTTTTTTAAGATTTGATTTATTGTTTCATGATATTATGGGAAATATTTTAAAGTATTTACAAGTTTCGCGATAAATTGAAATGATAACATGGATTTTTGTATATGAAGAAGTATTTTTATAATTTATATTAAAAATAAATTATTGTAAATGTGAGATATTTTTTATGAAAAATATAATTTTTTTTATCTCAGAGATTTTTCACGGCCAATCTACATGATGTGAAAAAAAATTAGAGAAGGAAGATTGTGAATATTTTAGTTTAAAATTTTTAGAACAATAATTAAAATGTGTAAATAGGTTCCAAGAGTGGAGGAGAGTTGGGGAAATTGTTTTATAACCCATTCGTTAAGTGTTAAAATGATGGTTACTTGAATTTAGTGAAGAAAATCACTTATATGAAGCCATAAATGAATCTGGTAGATTGAGACAATGAAGGGTCATGAGAATACTCATTTATGAGTCTATATTCTCAAGATAAACTTAATTTAATTTAATCATTTTTGAATTATTATTATTATATTTAATGTTATTTAATTTTATTATTAGGGGATATAATGATTAATATTGAATTCTATAATTTATGATTTCAATCATAAAAAAGGGTTTCGTTTAGAGGTTTTTATAAGGATCACTCCATGAAAAATTTATAGATGATGTCTTATAATTTTAAAATTTACTAGAAAACATCATTAGAATAATTTAGATATATTTATATATCATTTTTATGTAAAATAAATTGTACTTGTTTAAAAATATTTTGTGAGTTTCTATAAGGATGGATGGATAGTGTAAACATCATGTTCCATGAGTAAGAATTATCTATGTTGGAATAATTTTCATTTGTATAATTTCATATATCCCTAAAAAATATTTGGTAATGTCTGATGAATCATATGACTAAAAAATAATGATATATATATCGTTCAGACATCTTTCCATGGATTTATAAGGATTAACAGGAAAATATTTTTTTTAGAAATTCTATTGTATATAATTTTTTATTTATAGAGTTATTTTTTCATGAGGAAAAAATGTGATGGTTCTTGAAATTTTTCATGGTTCCTAAAAATAATAATAAATTTTAATCTATGTGACATGAAGTGTCCATGATTTTTACATCATGAGGAACAATATCGTTCAAGAGAACTATTTATTGAAAATAAATCAAAATGAAAATTGGTAAGTTTTCGAGAATAATAGATATGGGGAATGTAAAAATTCTTTCATGGTCCTTATTTACATAAGAAAATATATTTTTTCAATAAATGAAGTTGAGTTCCTTTTAAAGTATGTGTTATTTTGAAGCTAAATTCATAATATAATATTTTATTAGAAACACCCTTTATTCTAATAGTGATGTTTTCCTATGTAATGCCTTTGTTTAAATAATTTTTGTTTTTTGTTTTTAGGATTCAATGTGTTACATTATTATTCAATTCTGATGAAAAATATTAAGTGGATTTTACAAGAAAATGTGTACTCAAAGTCTAGTTTCGTAAATTAGAGTGATGTTTATTGTCTACGTTGAAAATATTTTTAGAACTACACATATTATAACAGGATAGAAGAAATAATAATTTTATAATAATGATTTTATCGAGGGGTTTAAAAATTATTCCTCATTTTACATTTTAGTATACTATATTTGATGGGTTCTATTTAACACTCTAATCTTCAGGGTTTTAGAAAATATCAATATTGTTGAGTATTAAGTGGATAAGAAGAGTCAAATATCATAATTTAACAATACACAGAAGTAGTGTGTGTCAAAATAGTTATATACATGAACCATATACTTGGATTCTAGTAATATGAATAATAAAATTATTTGGATAAATAATCATATCAATAACTATTTATAAATAATGTGTCAAATAATTATAAGAATTAAGAATAAAAATAGAGGTAATGGGTTGAAAAAATCTACATAAACCAAGAAATAAAATAATTCAAGTATTTAGTGTTATATCACTGTATATTATCTTATGAAAATATGATATTTTTTATATTCAGCAGGTAAGATGTGTTCTATGGTTTTATTCTTAAGAAGGATGATTTTATTGTTTCCTGTAAACAAATTTGATAGATCTATGATGTGAGTGAATAAATATAAGTCATGAAATATGGTTAAGCTGTAAATATTTAAAGGTATGAAAAGTCTCTATATTATTGAAAAATTATTTTTTTGTGGATGTAGTGACATCCCTATAAATATTTTTTTCTCTTATTCAAGATGGGAATATTATTGAAATAACTGGTGTGATGAGAATATAAAAAACCAATTGTATGAATTTATATCCACGTGGATAACACAGATGATAGTAACCTATTTAATATGGTAACACTACAAATGAAATATGGTGAATCAGATTTCAGGATAATTCATATAAAAATGGTTTATATTTGATACCAATATTAGTAGTGGATAAAATTTGTCTCAATAGAAGTTTAACACCACAAGGAGTGGGTTTCTTATCTTTTCTTAGAACCTTGTAAAAATATATTGTTTATATATTTTTCATATTTTCATTCCATTTTTCTATGGTATATTGGTCAAAATTTAATGTGTCCCATTCATATTCGAAAAGATAACATGGGTTAAAAATCAAAAGGGTGTTTAAAGTTGATGTAGGTTTTGGTATTTGGTAAAAGAATTTTGAAATATACTATTCACCCCTGAATTAGGTGTTTTTACGAATTCACTGAGACTCTAAATTAGTATTAGAGCCAAGGTTACCTTTGGTATGATATTTTTTTATAGCCTATTTTTTAGTAAAATATTTGAAATGTGGGTATGAAGTCATTTAAGAATAGTACTGAATGGTTCCTCAAAGGGAAAAATAAATTTTAAAAGTTAAAAATATGGGTTTGGATGTTTTTGGGAGGACCATAAAAAAGAATAAAAATGAGAAAAAATTTAGTGAAAACCCTCAACGAAGTAAAAGAACCGACCACTAGATATTTTTTGAAAAAGTTTGAGGCAGTGCCTCTTTTATTGAAAATAAGAATGAAAAACATAAAAACCAGATAGGGTACTGGAGTACAAAACAAAGTGCCAATAAAAGAAGCTAGTGACCTAGCTTTTTCAACAATCATTCACTTAGCCTTATTTCCTCTGCACGTAGAGCATTCCATTCAGAAATATTTCATCCGCGACATCACCCCCGACCTCTAGGTTTTCCTATACTAGGTGGAAGATCTTTAATCATCTCATATAGGGTCTCAAAATTAGTGATGTCAGAGTCATAACTATCTGCATACTTCTCAATATTCTTTTTATGAGAGTTTTCCCTCATCACCTCAACATCTCAAATATGTGGAGGAGACACCTGATTAGTCTCCTCCTTTGTTGGCTCAACCTCTGCTTGTAGGTCACTTAAAGGCCTAGTCTTCTTATAAGAAACAAGTTGAAAGACCTCATTATCCACGACAGGTTTCGATGAAGCATTACAGATTTTGGAAGTGAGTGGAACTTCCAAAATGTTTTTACCTTTACAATTACCTGAAGCATCCATTTTTTCATAATGCAGTTGTTAATCAACCTTTTCTCAATCTCTTTCTCATTGACTTGTTCAACCAACACTTTATTGTCATTGTATTTCTCTTGAAGTTGAGCTCACTACAAGCTGGTTTTTTTTTCCATTTCTAGGAAAATATGCATCAGTGACATTAATCTCTTCTGAGAAAATGGCAGCCCAAGATTTCTGTTTGGGTCTAGAAGTGGAGGCATCAACATTAGTTGAATCTCTTGGTAGATCCTCTACTATCAGCTCCTTTCCCTTAGCCTCTTGGGAACCAGGGAGCATAGACAGCTCCTCAGGGGGATTATGATGAGAAATTTTTTTTGTCATGTCATCAGCTTTGAGCTTTGACCTCTTTCTGCATAGGTTGATAGGATGACCTATCAACCCACACCACTCACATAATATTTTCTTCCAACATTGTTCCAAAGAGTGCCCTAAAACCATGCATTCAGAATAGAAAAGAGGTTTTTTTTCATACTCGACATTGATTTGAATGTTATAAGAGGGAGTCGAAAGGGTTAACATGTCAATCAATGTGTAGATAAGATCAATCCACACCAGCATCCTAGAAATATTTCCAAACCGAACATCCTCAGTCTTTTTATCAAGCCGAATAGGAGTCCCAATTACTGTGCCAATATCATGTGATATCTTTGGGTGCCATAAAACCCAATTAAGTCCATGAAGATGTACCCAGACCTGAAAAAATGCATTTTGAGCGTGTGAGGCATTTATGTCCAAAGACCATTCATGTAAGTGAAGCCACCCAGGTTTCAGTTGAAGCGATCCCGTGCCCCATGATCGAAGCTTCAGTTCCTCGGATGGGAATAAACAGTGAAAAAAACCTCGGCAAAGAGAGATACATTTACAATTGGAGAGACCCCATAAAATTGAGATCCTTTTTCCCATATCATCAAGATTCCAATTTTTTTCTCCCTTAGGTAAAACAATACGGGAAATGATGGAATTGTTTCTAATTTTCATTCGTTCGATAAACGCCGCAGGATTAGCTTCAACATGGGCGGACGAACCCTTGCGAGGTATTATTCCCAAAGATGAAGTCTTAAGCATATTAAAAGACCTAGATAACTAGATTTTAAATATGCACAACTTTTAGGGGCATCCGTATGCATTCCTCCAGTGTGTTTCATCGCCGCCTTCAAGGTATTAAATTTGAACCCCTCTATTTCCTTAAGACCGTGGAGAGTTTCTTCAATGATAGGTCTATAGAATCCAAATAATTGTGCATCATATCCGACCACTACGCTAGATCCCGCAACCAGATGTGATCCCGATTTTACGGATCCTGTGGCAAAAAAGGCCGGAGGTCTCACCTTTTCGACATCCGTAGTCGAACATGAATCTGAGGTCGTTCGCAAGTCCGTCTTTTCGTGCTACGCAGTAGTACCAGATGCCAAGGCCGTTCGTGATTCCAGATTTTCATGTTCCGCAGCAGAACCAAATTCCAAGGTCGTTCGCGAGTCTAGAATTTCATGTTCTGTTGTAGATCTAGAAGCCAATCCCGTTCACGAGTCCATCTTCATCGTCTTCCTCACATCAGTATAGGTGTGAGGATCAGCGTCGCGTGACAGGGACGAATTTGCTGACGTGTTTTCTCTGGGATAAGGGAGATTCTTGATTCCGAGGAAGTGCAGGATCACCATCGTCACCAAACCTAGGGTTTTCCATCTTCAACCCACCATGGGGGAGAGTTCCGATGCCCGTCCGCCATCCTTTTCTCATTCATCGACCACCAGATAAAGACATTGAAAATAAAAAAATCTTGATGACATTTTTTATTATTATTCGTATAATTAAACAACTAACTAGAGCTATGTAGAGGATATTTTTAATATACCTCTTATAATTTTTATTCCTTATTAAAATATTAACTGATAAAAATAAATATTTATACTATAATGTATATTTATTTTTTACATCAATGTGATAAAATATGAGAATTCACAACTGGATAATTAAGATAATGTTATTGATGACACATTGGTTATGAATGTGTGGAGATAAAACACCCTCACAAGAATAATAAATGGAGAACAAAATTTATATCACTTTATAGTGAATTCATTTCTTTTATTAATTATTAAATTAAAAAATTTCATTAGAATAAATATTAATTTAATAATTTTTTCATCGAAGAAAAACATATATTATAGAAACTACACAATGTTTATATGAAAGGAAAGGATTCCCAAATTTATGTTATATCAAAGATAAATTGAAATATTGAAATTTAATTATAAGAGTAAAATGAGATGAATGTTTATAAAATTGGGAAAATGAAAAGATATTTTGAAAAAGAGTAAAGTTTCCTAAAAACCCTAAATAAATTATTGAAATGAAATTCATTAATTCATATATGAAACTGATAAATCCATTAAATATTAATATATAATATTCAAAATTCGTTATATGTAAATGTCCAACAAAAAATGTTAAAAAGTAGAGCATCAATTCAAATAAGACCCAAATTGTTGGAAATAGGAGATTGAGTTCTACCAGAAAAGTTTCCACCTTTGGCTCATGGAAAACTAAAACACAATTTTCATTTACTTTTGATTTCATTGGATCTATTTTGGTGAAAAGTTTATAAAAAATGGTAAAAATAACCCAACTTTTGATGATAAAAAAATAATCTAAAAACAAAAAAAACTTATTATTGGAGAAGCGCATGTCTCAAAACTTATTAATCCCAAATAGAGCCCAAAATAATGGGGTTTACAATAAAAAACAATAATCCTAAAAACATTTCTAGACTACATAAAAATTGAACAGTTCATGACTTATATGGAGATGAATGTGCTATTGTATTTTTAGACATATGACCATGGATTAAGGGAATAAAATGTTGGTATATAGAAATATGATAAGGAATAGAGATATGTTTGAAGAGATATATTAAAGGGAAATAATACAATATCGAAAATATCCTAAAAAAGAAATAAAATATATATTTTAAGAATATATTTGAATATTTTGAAAATTCATTTTGGTTTTAAAAAATTATGACCAATGTAGTAAGTAGTTCTAGTTTGTACCATCCTAATAATATTCTTATACCGATGGTAAATGTATTTTATAAGAGTATGTAATGAGTAAAAAAATAAATTAGTAATCTTGTCTTGGGAAATAAATAGGTGAATAATGGTACAAAATTGACCACTCCAAAAGACACACAGTAAAATATGAGAATAATATCAATACTAAATGATGATCCTCTTTTTGTTTAATGATATACATCAAATTCGAAAACATAAACATAAACATAAAAATAAAAAATATATTATAGTATATGTACATAAATAATATTTTATACTTTTTTATTTGGAAAATAACATTCGAGATAGGAAGAAAGTGGAGATAAATGAAAAATACATGTTTTATAAATAATATCATATTTATAAAATAAATAATATTAACTATATAAACAGGTTTAGAAACATTATATCTTCAAATAAATGAGTCTCTTGGTTGAAAAATTTGTCTCATCCTAGTGTCTCACAATGATAAGTTGATATAATAATTAAAATTATTACCAATTATACTATTTTTATGTTCCAAAATATTGAATTTAATGTAAATAAATTCGGAAATAATCCCTTGAGGGTATCATTAGAAACGTTGAAGTAATATTATATTTAATAATAATTTTTAAAATAATAATTCAGGAAAGTACGTTCCAAAAATAAATATTTTTTTTATTTTAACATTGTCATCAATATTTTAAATCATGTTGAGTATATATAAAAAGGGGAATTATTTTATAACATCATGGGGAGATATTATCTTCACACATGGATTTTTCTAATGTGTTTTTTCATGTGATTTCAGGATTATAAATTATAAATATATTTTTTTTCAAAAACATACCCTAGTAAGTGATTATGAATTTATATCACATTCTTGTTTTCACATGGATTGTTTTATTAAATAAACAAACCACTATGTTTTTATTTAATGGGTTATCCCATATAAACATATATATTGTTAGTTGATGTCTTATATCTTTGAGAAAATATGGTACCACAAAACATTGATGGAATTAATTGACTCTTTTAAGAAAGGAGAATAAATCATATAGTTTAGAATAAATGTGGAAAAGATGTGTCTTCTTAAATTTGGAAGTGTTATAATGTAATGAATTTTCCTTTATAATATCATTTCTCAAGTGTAAAAACGGGGGTAAAAAATTCCATTTTTCCATTTATTTTAAATCATGGGGCCTAAAAGTACATAAACCTTGGAACTAAAATTGGAATCAACAAAAACAAAATGAGGGGAATGATGTGACCTTTGATATATGAAGCTAATATTTAATTTTATTATTATTTCATAGTAATTATAAATTAAATTTTGTGTGTGAAATAATTAAAATACATAAGTAGTTGGATCACATGGATCATTTAGAGGATATATTGATTTTTTATAAAGAGGAAAATAATGGTGAAATATTCTTGAAAAGTATCCCACATACGTAATATTTTTTATATACATTTTTGTATGAAAAATACTTGTGTTGAAGTTTGGATAAATATATAAAAAAATTTAAATTAAGTGGATACATGTTCGAAGAAGGTGACTATTTAATCTTATAGTGGTAATATAGTAAATATACTATTAAAATCATGAAATATTTTCAAATAGAATAGGTCATGTTTTTTATATATTGGAGAACCCATCCTAGGTATGTGATTTTGAATGATTATGAAACTTAGAAAAAAAATGGATTAAGGATAAAATGAATCAAGTAGATTTAGGAAATAAAGGTTCATGTTAATACTAAAACATTAGAGTATATTATAAATAATATTTTAAAATTTAGGTCAATAACATTGAAATTATATAAATAATAAATAATTTCAATTGTATTTATTCAAAAAATTAATAAGGACTGGTAGAATACTCATGACAATGAATAGAATTTGTTAATTCTAGTGACCTTTTAAGGATCACACCCTCTAAAATATATTAATTAACTATGATTTTTAAAAGGTTTATTATCCCAATTTGTAAAGACGATTTTTATTTTTGAATACACCATTTTATATGGGGTAAATATGATATGGACATGTGTTAACAAAATTTTTTAGTATGGATGAGGACTACTGCACTTCACATGCATCATGTTCCATATTTAATCCTCATCTCCAAAAGAATAATTTGTGTATAGTTGATTATATATCTCTATAAGTGATGTGAATTAATCATAACATACATGTATATTATGTAATTTTAGATTAATTTCAAATAAAAACTATTGGAAAACTGACCTATACCAACGATTTGGAACCATTGCTATAGGCCTCCAAACCATTGGTATAGCCTATACCAACGGTTTGGAGAACTGTAGGCAAGTAAGACGTTGGGATAGGTCTATATGAACGGTTTTGAAAACCCTTGGTAAAAGTAATATGAAAATCTATACCAACAGTTCTATAAAACCGTTGGTATATGTATTTCAATGAAAAATTCACTAGGATTTGATCCCAGGACATCCAGTTTATCATTGAACAACCTAACGAGTAACCTAAAATGTCTTTTGTGAACATAATTTCATAAATATATATATGTATTATCATAATTATTTTAAATTTTGATTTATAGAATGTTCTGGTTAAGAGGATCCGATAAAAAATCAAAGGACCTATACAAAGGGTTGTCAAACCCGTTGGTATAGACCTTTCCCAACAATTTTGAAAACAGTTGGGAAAGGTCCATATAATCTGGGAGGTGATATTGATTTTGTGGCCACTTTTCCTAATGGTTTGGCTAAACCGTTGGGAAAAGTGGCCACAAAATGGACATTTCCCAATGGTTTGGCCAAACCGTTGGGAAAAGTGGCCACAAATTGGACCTTTCCCAATAGTTTGGCCAAACTGTTGGGAAAGCCTACCCTTTCCCAACAGTTTTGGAAAACCGTTGGGAAATGTGGCCAAAAGTGGGATTTCCCAACGGTTTGTCCAAACCATTGAGAAAGTGTGTATAAAAGTGTTGGGAAAGGTCACATTTCTAGTAGTGAAATCTCATTATAATTCACACCCCATAACCAAAAATTTTAGTGTATTTAATGATTTTATATATAACAAAATATTTAATATTTCCTACAAATACTCTTCAAACATGGTATAAATATTAGAATATCATAACCAACACCCTTCTTCATAACTAGTGTAAATTGAAACATAAGAAGGGTTGAGGTTAGTAGTCCAATAAGGGTAAACATGGGAGACAACAATTAAAGATCATATGTGAGTATAATATAAGAATAAGTAAATGAGAAATAAAATCTATTTATGTAACAATATCATATAAAAATGATACCCAATAATATATAAATTGTAATGAAGGAGCCTGGAATATGGATTTGGTATAACATAAAACCAGAGTTATAAGTGTATGTAAACATGATCTATATATTAATAACCTTGAACCATGAGAGAATAATACAGGTATAATAATATTGAATAAAGTGTGTCACATATATAAGAATATAAAAAATTACCTTTATTGGGGATTACTGTATGGAAAATTATCACATAGTGGATAGAGTGATATAGTTGAGTGGGTTCACTCCCTACTTCCACTAAAATATGGTGGATAAAGTCTCTTAGTGTATTTGGTCCACTCCATATTCCTTTACATGTTATATAATGGAATAAAAATATACACCCAATTCCTTGGAGGGATATAATAGATCCACTCATTACATACTGATAAAACATTTATATGTATTCCAAGAGATAATAACAGAATTTATTGTTCCACTATAATGAAAAGGAAACAGGTTTGATGATAATTTCAGAAAAACATAACTATAATCCATCCATATAAATAAGGTGGATGAAATCATTATAGAATATCCCCCATGAGGCATACTAATCATAAAATGATATGGACATAGATAGAAAATAGACTAATAAAATAATTAGAAATATAATTTCAAAACACTAAGAAATGTCTTATTCTTTTGTTATCTATACAAAAGTGATAATTATATAATAATTTAAATTGTATTTTTTTAGAAAATTCATGGAGACTTGGAATTTAATATTTTCATGACCCCTAACCTTAAATGGTACCCCACATGGACCAATAGTGACGTAAAATATATAATTATATATGATTCACACTTCCAATTAGTCATAGGCTGGAAATTGGTATTGAGGATATATAAATCACACATATGGGAGGTATTTACCTCACAATAGATAAACATTATTATGAGATTGGATGAAAAACCCATGAAAAAATCTATCACATAATATAAATTCAGATAGATAATTCGAAAATTCATGTCAAACAATATAAATAAAAGTATATAAATTGATGTAGTACTATGGGAAATCAAATGGAAACCACTATATATCAACACCAGCCTATATTCTAGTATTTCATATCTTGGTCTCCGAGACCCTCCTATAGATCTGGGGAAAGGTTTTAATATATATAGGGTTAGAATAAAATTTATACTCTCTTCAATCAAACCCTAGTACTCTAATGAAAATATTAGAAGAGAATACTAATGCACTAAAGGATGAAACTTAAGAACAAATTGTCACCTAAAAATGTTAACTGGACATCCCAAACTCACCACAGACCACTCACCAAATAATGCATCCAATATATTAAGATAGTTTAATGAAAATATAAATAAAATGACCCCATATCCACTTCCTCGTTGACTTTACACTCTCATGTCATAAAGGAAAATTTTTATTCTATCATCCCTTTACAATATACCATTAATCATTTACCAAGACATAACTAATGTGGGTTAGGTCACAAACATACCTCCCATAGCCTTTTATAGGTAGCAACATCACATGATAACATAAGTCATCATCTTTATCATCATATCTAACTATAAAATCATAACTAGAGAAGTGGGATGTGATGAAAGTTAAGGAAATCAACCTCATTACCTCCTATTACAAGTCATGGTCCCCACCACACATCATTGTATCGTCACCATGAATCACCACCAATCCATCATATAGAATAAGTATTATCCACGAAATATTCCATTACATAATAAAACTATCAATGTAAAATAATGAAAGAGGTAAAATTATTCCATCTATTTTATCTCTAACCAGGATGATAAGGAAAACACTCAAATCCTTTGGGTTTCGGTACATTATACATGATGCAGGTGGGGTACATATAGAAATAAAAATATCATACACAGATATTAGATACCATATTATACCAATGCTAATTGTTCCCACTAACAGCAATTTAAAATCCAGCAAGACATAACTACATGTTATCCACCACCAAATCATACCACTAATATATGAAACATAACACAAAAATACAACCACATCACATGCACCATTCCCATTATTATTTATTAACCAAATAATTTTCAAGTATTTTGAAGTTATTAACCATGTTCAATTTCAGAACTATTTTGTAATTTATTTAATTATAAACCAATCCAAAGAAGAGCATAAGTTAAATTCATCCAGTATCCATTTTATTTATAGATTTTTATTTCATTTATCAATTAATATATAATTAATTTCATCCACTAAATTATCAATTTCCAACACATGTCATGTCCATATGATCATTAGTAACCATATTATAGAGATACTATGAAACAATAATGTATTCCATAACCGAAAATAATTTTTTCATCACAATAAGAAACCTCACACATCTTTATCAATTCAACAAAACAACTCCACCATCATAAATAAACAAGCATCAACCAACCCAACAAAAATAATCCCATAATGGACCCCATTCCCAAAATCTATGGCCCCACCATATCAATTTATCATATAGTAGAGATGGTCCCAACCATTACCATCAATGACCTACATGTTCTAAACATGAATAACTTATTTTTTTAAGGAACACTAACACATATGATGGAGAATTTTAACTTCCTCAGTTTCCAGTAGTTCAGTTGTGATGGTGTTGTAATAAAATTTAATTAATTCTGGCATATTTGCTTCGAAAAAATCTTCAATTCACACACCACCGGTTCATTATACATATATATGTTTTGAAACTATTATGATAGTTAATTTTAACAATAATAATAACTAAGTATCTCAATTATTCGTAGTTAGATAACATTTAGGGATCATAAATAATATAGCTTCCCAATGATAATATTAAATCGGTATAAACTCATAATCAAAAAAATAAAAGTGGAAAAACAAATGAGTTCATACCTTACCATTATTTTAATTTAAAACAAATTCACTATTTTTGTTAATTATCCCATAATATTTAATAAAAAGGAAAAAAACTATTCTAAAATTATTGAGGCACTATGAAAAATGGGTGAACTTGGATCCTTAGCCTAAAAAATGAATTCTGATTCACTAAGAAAATAAAAAAAAGAATAAGGGACATTAATAATATTATGACCATATCTACAAATGTTTTTATCATAGAACACATCATTTCTCACCATGATCATTCCACAATATCACCCAAACTAAATATTCCCACAACACAACAACCCCTAGATAGGGAAGATGAGTAAAATGAGTGGGGTATGATAAGGAAATGACCTTATATTTTCCCAGAATATATCTCTCATTTATAGGGATCAACAAAATTAAATTTGGGTGACTGACTGACTGAAAATTATTTTTTATTTTATTATCAAATCACTTTTAAGGGGAAGTGAGAAACCCCAAGTCCATCAAAATGCTAAAAACAACAAAAATCTTCAATCATATACTGGTCCTGCCTCTACCCAGCAGCTCAGCGTTAAAAGGCCTCCTCCAAAGCATTGGACTCGGCAAATAGTCTCGTGCAAGGAAGCACAGGCATGGTACCAATGGACAAGACATACCCTCTCAGTCTTCTGCTCTAAGTGATATACAGAGGTGATGACCTTGTCCTGTAAAACTAATATAAGGAAAGACCATAAAACTTGCTGGAAATAAAACTACTGAAAACACCACGATACAGACAAACTGAAGAATCCCTTCCACCTATCCAAACATCTCAAGAAGAAACGAGAACCCCAGCATTAGTCAAATAATGTTAAAGCATCATTGTTTAAAAATAGCATAACTCTACCTGTAACTTTATCTCTAAACAACCTCCAGGATATAACGGATACCTAGATGTGAATGTCTCCCCCTACCAGGACCTCAAGCAAAAAAGTCAATTGGTCCCATACCTGTATGTACTCCTCCAATCTAATTATCCCCTTATTGAAGCCCCAAACCAGGATCGTGTCCTATTTGTTGACCCAAAAATATTTTTCTTCATTAAGCTTCACTTCAATGTCCTGGCCCATCATCTTGGCCACTTCCTCTTTCGACGCATTGAGAAATAGCATCTGCTCTGTCACCTCATCATCCAAACATAAAATCAACTCCACAGGAAGTACAGAATGGCCAGGAGGTTCCAATTGAACCCTAACCTCACTGTTAAACATCTCATCCAATTTCTTTTTTGCTGACCGAGTCTTCATGGGAGGTGGTAAGGATGAGTAATCCTTCCTACCCATCCTCCTCCTATTTCTCCTGTTGCTCCTCGGACTGGACTCCCCAGAAGATAAACTCTTTCTATTTTCAATGTGTTCCTCCACCCCAAAGCCATCGAGATTCTTCCTACTAGTCTCCTCTCCATCAACCGCAACCAGTGCTACATCTCCTGATCCTACCTATTCCAGACCTTCAAACCGATTACCCAGGATGATTGGGGTCAGAGTTGAGGATCTCGCACCCCCTTGCCTCCCCTTAGTGATATCTGACCTGCCCTTCCATTCTTTCTCAGTATCCAAACCAAGTAACTCCACTTGCTCAATTCCAGACGAGCGGTCCAAGAACTGGTCCCCATCTAACTCGTCTTCCACCCAGACCTCCATATACTATGATTTACCTTCTCTATCCTGCATCCTACCGCAGGGAGTTCCCACGAGATCTGCCTTTAGCCGGTTGAAGGGGGAGTCTGGAGTGTTCACCGAATCTTTCAAATTCTGAGGATGGTCACCTAAGGAGGCAAGAGTCTTCAAAATTTTTTCCCTATTATAATTTAAAATTCTTATTTATAAAATCACTATAGAATTCATAGTAACTATGCTTTCCACAAAAATTAAAAAGAAACATATAAGGCTACAACACAACCAACCTCCTCCCAAATGGATTCTAGGATAAGTTCCATATATAGTGATGAGATATTATCTTCCTGAGTTAAGGATACGGGGAAAAAAACCACCATTTAATGTCTTCCCCTAAAATAAGATAGACATACGAACAACCTCCCTTGGAATACAGTCTATATACCTTCTCCATGCCACAACCACCTTTTAGGAGGCAGTGACTAAGGAATATTGAATATTCAAGCCTCTACAACATATCCCACCTCCACATCATAGAAATTTCTGAATTTTATGATCCAAAAAAATCCATCCGTACAAACCCCTACACTATATTTCCTTTAACATGATCTATAGACCTCCACTATACCATGACCATTAGATTCACATTGTAATATCCTCTCCTAGCTAGGATCTCAACACTAACATATCCAGAGACTCCTTGAACCTGTTTTTAACACTACTAGCACCCAATGATAACTATGTAATGGGATAGTAAGGTCCTCAACCTTAAAAATCATGATAAATAACGATAGACATATTGGTGTTAATATTTTTTCAAGTGTTAAATGTTAGAAAATATCCTTATTTTTATACCATTATAAATAAATTAAAAAATGGCCGTTAAATAAAATTTTAAAATGATTTATTTTTATACCATTTTAAATAATTTAAAAATATTTGAAAATCGATTTACTAAATAATTAAAATATATGGATGATTATTTTTAAAATATTCACTTGAAGGAACTCTTTGATGTGAGAGGTTTATCACTTCTTCATGGGACATGAGGATCCAAAAGATGAGATAATTTTATGAGGTATATAATTTGGGATGGTATAATGTATAAATTTTATGTAATAGTGGGGCATGATATGGGGAGTGTATAGGTACTTTTATAGGTTAGATGTGTGAACCATTTATAAACACTCTTAAATTTAAATAATATATATTTATATATCAAGGAAAAGTAGAAACAATTAACCTAATTTTGATTCTATGAAAATTTATTCAATAATATACTAATATAATTAATTAGGTATAATATTTTTTTGGATATTTTTGACTTTATCACCTTGTTTTAACCATTTTACTTAATTTTTCATTTCACCGTGGTGACAAACTTGTAATATGGTAACTTATTTTTTTTTTGAAAAAAAATGAAATTTAACTTATTTCGAAAATATGAATATATTAATTACAGATAAAATATTCATTATATAAAACACTATTTTTATAGTTGATATATTTTTATTTTAATATCACCACACATAACACGTAAAAAATATTTTTTTTGAAAAATTTATTTGTAAGAATTCAAATAAATTTATTATTATTCAGTACCATCTAATAGTCATTTAATGAATTTGAAAATATTAAATGACACATAATATGAATAAATTTTATTAAAATAATCTATTAGTAGTGATCAATTTCAATTATTAAGATAACAAGACATGGTAGATAGAAAATAAGTTTCAGATACATTATATCATTTTACCATTAAATAATTTTATCTTTTTTTATAACCAATTTATAATCAATGTATTAATGTTAATTATTTTATATATATATGTATATATTTTATTTAGATAAATGTAATACCACAAATAATATAAATTTATCTTATAAATAAATATAATGTTTAAAAAAGATTTTCATTTTTCTATCAACATGCCAATTAATACTCTTTATAGTTATATAAATATTTGATGGATAATAATAATTTATTTTTAAAATAATTTATTGAACTTTATGAATAGAGTTTATTTATATAATTTACTAGTTTATTAAATTTAACAAAATTTCATTATTTAAAAATATTGTTTTTTTAAATCAATTGTATTTCCTATGTGAATTATAATATTTTTCATTTTAAAATAATCATTTTTTCTATTATGTTTGGTATAAATATAAAATAATTTTTTTGTTATTATATTTTATAAATAATTATTTACCTGATTTATGTGTTCTATGAATAAAATTCTATATAACATGTTGACTTTATTGTAAAGGTAAATATAAACTAAAATCACAAGTTGTTTTATTCCACACCTTTTATATGAATGTTTCCCTCATAATTAAATAAATTTGATTAGAAAATATGGATACCTATTAATAATTATATCCATAAGTTCTTAAATTTCTTTCTCAATCATGTGTTTCCACTAGAAACCCCTAACTAGATGAGTGGCATTGTTTCATAGTAGTTTACATTTATGATATATGATTTTTACCAGTACATCCTTATTAGATAGGATATGCAACTTCTATATAACCTATGAGCTTTAACATATGAATGATATTCTATATTCTTCCTCAAAGTTATACATGAAAGACATTTTAAAATTTGGAGAGGCCTGGTGGAAGTGGGAGAGGAAACATTATCACACCTACAAATTTGATGACTTAGAATGGTCCAATATACATATGGATCAAACATATATTCATTTAAAACCCCATAACCTTATTACAAGTATATTTTCAAAGGAATAAATTTTCTTTGAGAATAGTTCCAAAATTATTTGACAATTATCAGTATAAAATTTTGGTTTACTTTGGGGAAATTTAATGTATCACTAAATGGTTTGAATCTACATTGATATATCTTGTGAAAAATATTATCCGAACAGCTTATTCTATCTAACCTCATACCAACATGTTGTCGTTTTTCACCTTTTCCCATACATATCCTCGTATGTTTCTATCATTATTTTAAATGTGAAACTATTGATATATGTGAAATCTACCAAATGAGTTTGTTGATCCTAACTACCTTTTAAATCCATTGAACCAAATCTCTACATATATTATAGGGTATTAACTATCCTCTCAGAATAACTATCTATCTTGGTATGATTTTCAGCATTAATTCTCAACCCAAAATTTGATTATTGTTGAATAATTCTCCCTAACATCAATATAAACCATAGATACAATTTAGAAATAATTGGAAGTGGTACCTAATGTAGTCTCACCACTTTTTAAATATATATCTCAAGGTGTTTTATATGAAAAATATTCTCTTATAAAAATTAAATACATTAAATTAATGAGAAAATAAAATAAAACACAAATTTAATTATGGTTGTTATATATCTTAGGTATTCCTATTATGAAATCTATGGTGGTATTTTTTCATTTCCAAAACTTGTATGGGTGATCGTTGCATCATACAATTACACATTATAGGTTTTGACTTAACTTTTTGGAAAATAATGAATTGAGATACATACTCTACAATAATCATTTTCTTGTTATCATATAATAATTTATTTCTGATATCTCTATACATATTTGAGTTTATAATATGGATGGTGAATTTTGAGATACATGATTTAACCGATTTTTCATTCATCAATTATTATATGGATTTAAAACATATTCTGGTCATGAAGTTTATCATTCTACCATGGTCAGTATTGAAATCAGGAATATTCATTACCTTATTTTACAGCTCCACATCTACCTTTTTCAACCAAGTTATCTATACATTAATGGATTTATGGTTGTGCATATGTTTGAGAATTCTTTAATTTACACCCTTTTTATATAATTAAAAAGTCTATCTTATACTAACCCATGATTATTGGATCCTTTTCAATACATTTAATTGATAAGGTAACATGATCCTTTCTATTTAGAAAATCAACAACCTTGTTTTCCTTCCAACATAGGAAATGTATTGAGAAATCATAATCCTTTACCAAATCTAACAATTTAATCTAAAGAATATTCATGTCCTTATTTTTTAATTTGTACTTTTCTATTTTATAATCAATACATATGTCACACATTTTACCACAAAGAAAATCCCTCACTCTTTTTAAATTAAAAATTATAATTTTTTTCTCTAAATCATGATTATGATGATTTTTCTCATCAATCATTTATTAGAGAGAGGCGTATTCTACCACTATGTACTTTTTATGAGTATATATCTGAATCCATTCATTGATGAATCACTACATATGAAAAACACTTCTATACTATATGGTAATGTGTGTAAATCATCAATGAAGAAACGTACACTAAGCTCGACAAAATATTCTTCACATTGACCTATCAAATGGAATATGGAACCCTTCTTAGTTAACATTCCTAATGGATTTTATAGATAGAATAAAATTCTCATGAAGCATTAATACTATCCTATAAATCCAAAAAAACTATAGAAATTGGTCATAATAGTTAATATATTCTAATTTTCAACAACATTTCCTTTTGAATGATCAATAAATATATCCTAAATACTTATTAGATTACCAAAAAATGTGAAATTGTACAGCCATAATTCATAATAGAAAAATTTTGTTTATAGTTTATCACTCCTTAGGTCCATAAAAATAATCCATATATAAAACTGATGCTCTTAATTAATATTTTTATTTTTTAGAATATCATCTATAAATAGTTACAAAAATTAGTTGATATAATCTCTAAAAAATTATTCTCACTAGATACAAGAATATGGTTAGATTATTTTTAATTAATAATTTAATTACTATAAATTCATAGTGTCCATACATTATATGGATGGTTTTATTGGGTATATCCAATATTTTTATTCCAAAATTATGATATCTAGTTCGAAGGTCAAAGTTTGATAAGTATTGAGACCCTCGTAGTTGATCAAACAAATCATCAATACGGGGTAAGGGATTCTTTTTCTTGATCATGATATTGTTAATTTGTAAATAATAAATAAAAAAGTACAATGACCCATCATTCTTATTCATAAAAATAAGTATTCCACCCCATTTTAAAGAACTAGGTAGAATAAAACCCTTACCTAGATTCCCATGGATTTGTTTCCTCAGTTCATGTAACTCAATCAGATATATTTTATAAGAATTATATGGAATATTCAAACCACTAGAAATGAGTTTTATTAAATAATAAAATTAAAAAATTTTGGGGAGAAAGGATAACTCCTTACAAAATACAGTCACAATATTTTATAAATTAGACGTGTCTTCAATGTTGAGTTTCTTCATAACCATTTGTGGATGATACCACTTATTAATATGCATTAAGATCAATATAACAAAATTAATATTCATCATGAGTTTATAATCACCCACACACTAATAAATGGTTATGGATTGAATAGAGATATTAAATGTTACATTCCTACATTGAAATTTTATATGGGATATATATATAGTAAATCCATGGCAAAAACTACATCAAATTAATCTATTGGTAAAATAATAAGATTTATCAAAATCATATTCTAATAAAAATCTATCAAAGATGATTTATACACATGGGATGTAATCATCGCACCATTTTTACTTTTCACCAATAAATACATACCTAATAATTGAATTGGTGATATTATAACCTTATAAATTTGTCCTTATATATTTGAGTGGGTGAAAAAAAATTTAATATAACATTGGTTGTTTTAAATAGCATGATAATTATTCCCTTGATCACTTCATTTTTATTACCAACATCATCATTTGTGATTTAATATAATATTTTTGTCCCATAGTTTAATAGGTCACTAACCATGGTTATCATCATTGGTACTTATATTTATGCGTCACTTGGAATAAATTCTTATAATCCTTTCAATTTGGGTATTTAAGTGTGGGTAGTACATGTTTTTTATATTTTTATCTTTCAATATCACTAGATGTACTCTTCATATGTCTCATTTATATATTTAATTGATGGATTTCTTTTCCAAACACTATTCATTTACTTTACAGCTTATGAAAATTTATCCTATTCCTAATTGAACATTGTAATTATTAAAGAAGATTTAATTCCATTATTTAATTTGTTTTATGTCTTGAATTCCCTCAAAAATATATTTTTCTCTTCCCATACCTAAAAACAAGGGAACAATGGGTCTTGTCCATCTCTATTTCTATGCTGATAGATAATTTAATGAATTGTTCATGCCCACCAAGGTTTATTGTATCATATTACTTCCATAGACATGGTTTTAAGACAATAAATAATAGCTAAATTTTGGTGTAAGGATTATTATAAATCGAAACATGTTCCTTGAAAGTATTGTAGCATTTACTTCAAAGGTAACAATATATTTTCAATCCATCAATCATATCTTTATGAATTATATATCCATTTAAAATGAAGATATTGGTAAAACTAATTGTTACAAAATATATTCTGAAACACTTCCAAATTCATGGATTTATTTTTTTATACCTACCACATATTTATGATAAGTGTCCACTATTGATCATCATTACATTAAAAATAAAAAAATTACTAAAATAACTATTTTATTATTTGATCATTCTAGAATAGAAAATATCATTTCTATTATATGTATCCATTTCTAATCAATTAGTGGATAGGAATACCCATAAAAAATTAATAATTTTGGCATGAAACACTCAATTGTGATTGTTTTCTTCCTTATTATATTTGGATGTTTAGTATAATTCATGTTTTTGTTCATAGTTTGAGATATTTGGGTGAGCATAGTAATATTATTTCTCATTGCATGACCCAAACCATTTATTTTCTCATGATGACATTCATTACATTGTCCATTACATTTGTGTTTAACATAATTATATAAAATTCTAGAAATTAACAAAAAATGGTTAATGTGAGTATAATGAAATAATAATCAGAGTGAGATGTAATATGGAAAAAATCCTATGATTTAAAAAATATAACAAATTCTGTCAACCAAATACCAATCTAGGATTAAACAATATCACTTTTAGGTTAACATAGGTTATATGTTCTATTATGTTATTCCTTATAAACTAATTCACAAAAATAACAAAACCCTCTTATAATACAAACTGAAGTGACCTTAGTATAACATACAAGAAAATTATTTCATTTTATATAAATAATAAATATATCTCATAATAATTCGAAAACTAGAACATAATGGTTTATGACGTTTTAAACATCAATACATAATTATTTTATTTCACAACCAATACTTTTTATTTCCAAATAATACCCCTCTAAAATGGAACCCCTCTAGATATATCATATTTCAGAAACTTTTTTCATAACAAGGGTAAATGGGAACAAAATAATGGATGATCTCATAAGCACATTAAGGGAAAGGATGAGAGATAATAATATAAGATAATATTTGATAATTAGATTAGAATATAGGTATGATAACATAATCAAGGCACATAATAATTATACAATAAAATCATGCCAACCAATGAATAGATCATAAATAAAAATTCATGGCATAATAAATTGATATATATTAAAATAACAGCCATAAGAGTGTATTACCATGAGTCAAATATTAGTAATCTTGAGCAAAGAGAGTGAAATAGTAGCATCAGAATATGAAATAAATGTGTAGAGTGTATATAAGAATAGTAAATAATTGCCTCTTTCAAGTATTAATTCCATTTCTATCATCACATAATGAAAATATTCCATAGTGGTTTTGGTTAACTCCCAATTCCATTTTATCATTGGCAGACAAAGTCCCTTATTTGATTTGGTTCACTTCTATATCCATTACATGTTATCTCGTAGGATATTAAGATTTTTAAAATTCATTAGAGGGATATAATGGACCCCCCATTAAATAATGATAAACCATATATATATATATATACTATAAGAATATATAATAATTCATCATTCCTTTATTGCATAATTAACACATGAAAAATAAATGGGTTTCATGGAAATTTCCTCAAAGAATCATCATAAGCCATCCAGAGTCAGAATATGGATGAAATGATTAGAGAACATTATAAGTGAAATATAAAAATAATTCAGGGATATTGAAATATATTTTAAAAAACTATATTAAAGTCATTAGAAATACATTACCAAAAAAAATAAATATTCATTTCTATTTGTATGATTTAAAAAAATACAAAAAACTCAAATAATATTGGAAATAATATTATCTTTATGAAATCATGGAAATGTGGAAGGTAAACTTGATAATGAATTATGAAACAAAAAAGGTATTAATATAATCATATTTATTTTTATTCTTCAATTAGGTAGTCATATTCACTATGTTAAGTAATTCTTAAAATAAATAATTTATTATATGGTTATTTATTTAAAAAATTAATTTTTGAATTATATAATATTAATTTGAGAAAAATAATATCATTTTTTAATTCATCTTGATGAAATTATATTATTAATAAATTTTGTTATTTTTTTAAAAAGTTTGGTTTTTTGATTTATAGTAAAAATATAGTCTTTTTATAAAATATGATATTATTTGGGACGTCATGAATAAATAATTATGATATAAAATCTAATTAATTTATTTAAGAAAAACTTAAGATTTTATAAGAATAATACTTTAAGAAAATAATTCAGAACATTTATATTATAATTTATTTCATGAAAGTATAAAAATTATTATAAGTGCCGACGTAGTGCCAGCGCAACATTAGAAATGTAAAATTTGGTTCCTTAAAAATACTAATGGAGTGATACAATTTATTTTCAAACTCATTTAATAATAATAATTTATTTTTGATATTTTTATTTATTAAATTATAATTTTATAGTTACATTATAATAATCTTAACCAAATTCTTGTTCCATGCTTGCACAGGGCAAGAAAAAACAAAATAACAAATTTAAGAAGATTTCATTACATGTATATGAGTGAATATACATAATGAACGAATATATAAATTTATTTTGAACCTAATTATTTTATTTTTATGATATTAATTTATTTTTAAATTATATATATGACATAATTAACATTAATGCAAGTGAAACACTAATGCAGTTCTTGTGCAATCATAAGAAAAATAAATTAATGTTTTTAATTAATATTATAATAATTATTAAATGACCCATATTATAGATAAAACTTTTTTTAGAAACATGTGCAGACCACAATCAAGTTTGGATTCATATTTGGTACATTTTAGTCCCACATGAATCACTTCAAGGCATTTATAATATTTTATTTCAAAATAAAGTCAATTTGTAACATTATACTTTTTAATTTGTATAATATTTTAATACATTCTTTCTATAAATTTTCTTTAAAAATTAATGATAATTTTAAATCTAGAAAGGTTATCTACAACCAAAAATTTTAGTATAAATTTATTGAAAAAATAATCACTATAATGGCTTTCACATAGATGATGCAATATTAATTTTCTTAATAAATAAATCAATTTAATGATATTAAAAATAATATATATATATATAATTTTATATTTTTATGATAATTTATGAATTACAAAGATTAAAATGAAAAGTATCTGACATAATAAAAAAAAGTTATTCTAATTCTAAACCATGTTCTAATGTTTTTAAAGTCAAAAGTTATGAATAGTTTTTAATATGACAAAATCATATTTTGTGAATATAATATTTAATTAAAATATTTAAAAATCTCAAAAATTATTGAAAAAGGCCAAAACATAATGTATTGGGTCTAATCTATGATAAACTTTTATTTTTTTCATTTTTAATTCTTTATGACATATTAGACTAAATATAATTTAATATTTTAATTAATTCATAAATTATCCCTCACCTCAATTATAAAAGGAGGCTCATCCCTTCATAGATTTTCCTCACATTAATCTTAATTATTGACTATATTCTAAAAAATTATCTTCTCTACTTCTCTATCCTTGTTATGGGGTTTTTAGTTTAGGAAGAAGACTATATTATTTGAAGATAAGGTGTTATTAAAAGTGTGTTTTTCAAGAAGAGGAAGATAAAGAAACATTGGGGGTGAGTCGATCAAAGGTAAGGATATTGTTCTGAAAGAATTTTTCTATTATAGAATATTATATTTTCGTTGAAAATATTATATTTTCATTTATTATTGTAAATATTTCTATAATCTATAATTTTTAGTGGAGTGTCATGAACTTTAATGAAATCATCTATTCTAATGTTTAAGTATTCGTAAAAAATTCGTATTACATATTCAAAGGTATATTTCTCTGAAATCTCTAGAGTTTAAGGAAATTAAAATTTATTCATGATAATAATTATTAAAATTATTTTCTTATGTGAAAATAATTTATGTAATATTATTAAAGGTTTTTAGTGGGTTATGAATGGGAAATGTGGGCCTTCTAAAATGTTTTCTTAAAATTAAAAATTATGGTATCGTTTGAGATGATATGGTATTTGGAGTGAACCAATGAACTTAACGGTATGATGTCATTCAAATTAAACTCCTATATTTTACATGGTTTTCATAACACCTGTCAAGTAACATTTAAATCCAAAGAAGAGCAATTATTTTCAAATGATTTTTAAGGACAAACAAAATCTTTTCTAATTGATGATTTGAAAATGGGTTTTCAAAATGATAATTATTTTTAATATTTTTGAAATGTGTTTTCTTACGATTGTTTAATTTATATCAAATGTTTTATTTTGTATAAAATGTTTTACTAAAGTTGTTATAAAAGTATTTTAAAAGGATTTATCATTGTTTTTAAAACCCATTAATAGTAAAAATAATTTATCATCATATGTTTCAAAATTTATTTTCCACAGTTTATTAGAAATTATATAAATGTGTTCACTTCACTTATGGAGTTAGTGAACCAGAATTTATTTAGTTCCTTTATTATAATTCCATACAATTTTGATAAATTGTAATGTAATTATCTATTCTAAAAAACCTCGACCATGAAAGGTCCTCGATTGTATGATATACTGTGTATTATTTTGTTATATTTTATAATAAATACACATCATGTTTCACTACTGAATCCAGATGAATGGTTTATGGGATTTAAAATTGGTTTCATAGAAAAGGGTCTATAAAAATTATAATATTATATTTTTCCTTTTTTATAAAAAATTATAGCGTTATAATTTACTTTGGAACTTCTTGTTAATTAATTACATATAAGAAAATAGTTTTTCCAAATTTTCAATATGTAAATTCAGAATTATAAGTATAATGAATGAATTGAGTGTGCAAAATTAATTTAATGGGAGAGAATGTAACAACCTGGGTATTTATAGAATCATATTTTTTAGTATTTTTTGAATTACAATTTTATATTCACTATGTTAAATAATTATTTAAATAAATAATTTATTATATGGTTATTTATTTAAAACATTAATTTCTCTATTATAAAATTTTAATTTGAGAAAATTAATTTCATTTATTTATTCATAATGATGAAATTAGATGAGTATTAATTTTATAAAATTCCCTACAAAAGAATAGTTTTTTGGTTAATAGTTAAAGTGGAGTCTGTTTATAAAATAATGTATTTTTTGGGAGGTCATAAAGGCATAATTATGATATAAAATTTAAAAAATACAATTAATTAACAAATTTTTGTTTCTTAAGAGTGATATTAAAGAAAAATAATTCAGAACATCTATGTTATAATTTATTTTATGATAAGTACAAAAATTATTGTTAGTGTCGAAGGAGTTCTTGTACAATAGTAGAAATGTCAAATTTGGTTCCTTATAAATAGTAATTGAGGTATAAAAATTATTTTCAAGAATATTTTTTTATTTAATATATATTATTAATTTTTCATTTGTAAAATTATAATTTTATTGTTATATAATAATAATCTTATCCAAATGCACGTGCAATGATTGCGTAGGGAATAGAAAGTCAAAATAACAAATTTAAGAATATTTCCTTACATGTATATGAGTTAATAAAAAAAATGAATGAAGAACGAATTTTATTTTGAACCTAATTATTATATTTTTATGATATTAATTTATTTAATATATTATATATGAAATTATTAACATTAATTCTTGTACAAGGCAGATGCACTCCCTTTACATGCATAAGAAAAGTAAATAAAATTTTTTTGATTAAATTTATTATAATTATTTAATAACCCATATTTGGGATAATAAATTTTATATAATCATGTTTCAACCATTATAATTTTTGAATTCATATTTGGGACATTTTGTCCACACATGAAAAACTTTAAGGCCTTTATAATATTTTATTCCAAAAGGAAGTCAAGTTGTCACATTAGAGTTTTTAAATTTTATAATGTTTAAATATAATATTTCCATAAATTTTATTTAAAACTAAAAGATAATTTTAAATTTAATAAGTTAATACTCTCAATGAAAATTTATTTTCAATTTTTTGGACAAAAAATGAAAACCATAATGGCTTCTACAAAGATGATTTAATATTAATTTGATTAAAGAATAAGTAAATTTAATGAAATTAAAATATTAAATTAAATACAATTTGATATTTTAAAGATAATTCTTAAATTCCATATATTAATATTATATTTATAAGAAATAAAAAAAAAATTATTTTATTTTGAAGCCTTGTTTTGACATTTTTAATGCCAAAAGTTATGAATCATGTTTAATTTAGCAAAATCATTTTCCTTGAATATAATATTTAATTAAAATATTTCTAAATCAAAAAATTATTGAACTATGAAAAAATACAAATATTAGGTATAAAATGTGATATCATGTTCTTTAATCCCTTTTGAAATTCTTTAACCCAATATGAGACTTAATATAATTTAATATTTTATGTTATTCTAAAATTACCCCTCATTTAAATTATAAAAGGATGCTCATCCCTTTACAAATTTTCATCACCATTAGCCTAATTTCTCTAATATATTATACAAAAATATCAAGTATAATCCCCTCTCCACATTATAGTAGTATTGGTTGAGAAAGAACACCATATTTTGTTAATAAAAGGTGTTAAATAAAATTGTTTTCTAAAGAAGAGAAATCGAAAGAAACTTTTGTCGTGAGTCAGAATCAAGGAAATGGTATTGTTTTAAAATTATTATTTTATTAATATAATTTGAAACTTTCATTTAAAATATTCTATTTCTATTACAAATTTTATATTTGGACATAATATATAATTAATATTGATGTATCATGATCTTTTATGAAATCATCTATTTTAATGTTTATGTCTTCTTAAATGTTCATATTTCATAATGAAGGGTGGATTTCTACAAAATCTCTTGATTATATGAAATATGATATTTATTCATGATGAAAAGAATTAAAATTATTTTCTTCCATGAAAATAGTTTATGTATGATTATGAAATGTTTATAGTGGGTTATGAATGAGAATGGAAGATCATTAAAAATGTTTTCTTAAAATTTGAAATTAGGTTAACATATGAGATGAAATGGCAACATTAGTAAACCCATGACAATAACGAGATGATTTTTTAAAATTGATACTCATACCAGACATATGGTTTCCATAAGACTAGTCAAGTATCATTTTAATTAACGAAAGAGTTATTATTTTTAAATGATTTTTAATGAGAAATCAAATCATATCTCAAAGATGATTTGAAAATGGGTTTTCAAAATGATAAGTATTTATAAAGGTTGTGAAAAGTGTTTTGTTATGAATCTTTATTTTATATATATATATTTTTGTTTGGTATAAAATGTTTTACTAAAGTATTTTTCCAATTATTTTAAAGGTATGTTATCATTGATTTTAGATCCCATAACTCAGGAAAAATAATTGCTCACCCTATGTTTCAGAATTTTTTTTCAACAGTTTTAATAGAAATTATCTAAAGGAATTAGATTTTCTTATAAATTTAGTGCACCCAATGTGTTTTAGTTTTTTTATTTTATTTTTATACAATATGGATAAATTTTAATGTGATTGTCTATTCTCAAAAACCTAGACAAGAAAAGGTCCTTGATTGTATAATGTATTGTGTATTATTCTGTTTTCTTTTATAAAAAGTACAAAACATGCATTATTACTCAATTGGAATGTGATGGTTCAGAAATTTACAAATAACATAAATAAAGGCATGAAAATATATTCATGAATTAAACATTAAAATACATTCTTTTCACACATTTATAATGAATGTGAAAAATGAATCACAATGAAAGTGTTAAAAATATTACATTTAAAACCATTTATTGAAAGATAGATATAGTAGAAATTATCCATAATAAATATATGATATATCAATAAGGATATTATTTTAGTGGTATAAATAATATCAACGTGGAGGGAAAATATTTGGGTAAAATAATTCAAAATGTTTGAAACAATTAACTAAAATTAAGCCCATTGCGGCATTAAAAATCAAAACCCACTTGAATGAAATAACATGACAAGGAACATAAAAAACTGTTATCTAAATATATTAATTATATAAAAAATTATATAGGTATTACATACACCATATAAATTAAAATAGGTGCACAATTTGAATCATACCTATGTAAAGGGAAAATAAGATGAACAACCCATACCTTAGACCTATACATGGTCAGACACACTCTAACCTCTTTAATAATAAATTTATATAATTTTTTAAAATATATATAAAACCCATATTTATATTTTTTTTAATATATACCATTCAATTATAATATCTTATTAATGACTGTAATAATTATACGTTAAAATAAATATTTTTTTTATTTATTCATTTTATTACTCATGTTTTGGTAGGATAGTTTTATTACTTTCACCATGGTCATGGTTTCATTATCGATAGAATGTTCCTAAAGTTATAAAATATGTTTGTAAATATTTTTTAGGTCCCATTTCCATTTCATGGATCTTATAGTGAAGGATTTCAAGGATATTTTAAAAATAATGACTTTTTAGAAATGGTGATTCTATAAAAATAATTGATTTTATTATTGAATTGAAATATCAATATGAACCTTATATAATCATTAATAAATCCTTAATTCCTTAAATTTTTTATAATATTTCCATTATTTAACATTCCTTAGTCATACATGAAACAAACATTATAACATAATTTATGTAGGTGGTAAAACCTACCCAAACAATACTCTGTTATAACAACTAAATGGTTATGAAGATGATATATTATAGTGATAAGATAACATTAACATAATAAAAATGCTTTAAAAAGGATTCTATGCAATCGATAAATATTATTTAAGAAGATATAGATTAAGAAGTATTAGAAATAAATAAAGAAGATGAGATCTCTTATGTTGAGAGCTTGAATCTCCTCCAGAAGGTCCTCTTATAAATGAGAGGTTAAGGACTTCTTCTTGGTACAAGAGTTTATCAGAAGTGAAATAAAATTATTATAGATAAAATTTTCATATGTACATATTAAAAAACATAATTAATGTTATATTACCAGGTGAGTATACGTGGGTTCCTTTTACAGGTGAAACGGGTGTCACTTTTGTAAATACTCTTATCTTTGAATAAATTAAATATCATTCTCAAAAGAAAATTGGATAAAAATATCTGAAATTACAATATAAGATAAGAGATTTTATAATCCATTAATTCAATCAATTATAGAGAATGTGGTTTTAGTTATTTGGGGCCTTATCACATAGTTTTATCAATTTATCCATATTTTAAGGTTCATTATGGTGATAAAATTTATCAAGTGAACCAAATTTTATAAATAAAAATGAAATTAAACTTAATACCAAATTTGAATATAATATTTTTGAATGTTAATTTTTTTATAAAATACAATTTTTATAGGTGATAATGTTTTATTTCAATATCATCACACATAACATATAAGAACCTTATTTGGAGAAATGTAAATATATGTATAAAAATAATTTAAAATTATTCCTTTCCATTCAGTAATAATTTAAGAAAAGTTAGTTTATTTAATGGTTTATTTTATCAATAAATTTAATTAATATTACTCATCAGAGGCCATTAATTAAATTTGTTAGGAGTTCAATTCAACATGCACATAAAAAATTTTACACATTATTTCATTATTATAATGAAATTATTTTATCTATATTTATAACAAAATGTTTATAAATAAGTAAATTATACTTAAATAATTTTTATCTATGAAAAATAAATTCAAGAAAACATATCATGACAAATAAGAAATATTTTTCTTTTAAATAAAATAATATTTACCTAAAATTCTGTTTAGTGATAAATATTTAAATTTATAATCATTATAGTAACATAATAAGTCCATTTATATTTCCAATTAATTTTAAAAATATTTCCATGACTTTAATTAATATATATTATTGATATTTTCTTTTAGAATTGGAAAATTTAACAAAAAAATAAAATTCCAAAAATTAATGTTTGTTTCAAATAAATTGTATATACGTTGGGAATTAGATAATTTTTTTCGAAAAGAAATATATATTTGGTTAATTATGTTTTATCTAGATATCTTGTAATGTTTTTTTGAATTGAATAAATTATTTTTCAATTTACTTTGGTCCTGTGTGCATCAAAATCTATCAATCACAGTTAATTTATTCAATTAGAAATTACCTTTTATAAGCATCAGGTGTTTCAGTAAGTATTACCTAAGTGTTTCATAAGAATCATATGAGTATATAGTCATTATTTATATCTCATATAATGATAAATCCATATCTTCATAGGTATATTTTTTTAGGAATTCTTCTGAATGATATTTGAAATCACCAGAATCCTTTTTTGAAGAGAAACCAAACTCGGAGATACATGAGCCAGTCATTAGTTCCTAAAACATAAGAATTAAATTTCAATTAATG
The DNA here is from genome assembly GCA_963277665.1 of Viscum album. NCBI lineage: Eukaryota > Viridiplantae > Streptophyta > Magnoliopsida > Santalales > Viscaceae > Viscum > Viscum album. Next base: position 827,612,128 of record OY728159.1, on the reverse strand, counting down.
AATCTTAATATTTTCATGATTATAAAACCTTTAATATCATCATTATTCACGATAAAACATGTTATGAAGAAATAACAAAAAATGGGTTTGTTTTCTAGAATGATGTAGATATGGAATATGATGATGAATTGCTAATTCTAATTAACCTAATCACATTAAAATTATACAGTAATTATACTATTATTTATTTTATTGTGTGATTTATTTTTAATATGATATTTCAAGAGGATGTTTTCTGAGAAATATCCTTTATTTTCAGAGTGAATTTTTCCAGTTTCTTATAAATATAGAATCTTGAATGAATTATGTTTTTAGGTTTTTGAAATTTAATGAGTTATTTTCTCATTGTGTTATTTATGAAGTTAAAATATGATAGTTTTTTTAATTTGAACTGAGGAAGGGTATTTTTTAACTCCGTTTGATGATTTTTCTATGTTGAAAATATTTTGAGAACTGCATGTATCATAGTGGGGTATCAGAAGTGGTCTTTTTATAATCACTCTTCTGGTTGGTGGTTTAAAAACTACTTCTAATTTTACATTTTTGTATACTTATTCTAATTGGATTTAGTTAATTACTTCAAATGGAGTATTTTTTAAAACAATTTGGGTATTGAATATTTAGCTTGTTTGAAGAATAAAAGTTCATCTCACTGATGAAAACTAATATTGTGTGGAAGACTGATTATTTTAGATAAAGGGAGAATAAGCTACCTCTTGAGTAATTGGACAAGAATATAATTTTGTGAGTTTACCAAGTGAACTACGTGTTCTCTTGAAGAAAAATAATAATCCATGTAACAATAATGTTTATTGAGGATAAATAGTGTATTTCCAATAGTTGATGTTGAAAAAATATTTTTAGGGTTTGAAATACAATTAAGAAAAACTGTAGTGGAGAATGTTTTTGAATTGTAACTGTGTTGAACAATTGTGTTTATTTAGTTTGAGAATGTTTAATAACATAATAAATATATCAAATAAAATATGAATTATGTGATTAATATAATTCTTGAATTATTCAAAATTATATTGAGAGGAATGATCTTCAGAATCTTTGAACGTATTTATATAATCACCATATAATGACCCAGCCTTAAACATTACATAATCTAGTAAATGACTTTGATATTCACCTGTTACATTCAAAAATATATTTCCAGTTTAGTTTTTTAGAATTTTATGAAATAACTCATACATATCTACCCACATGCATAAAAAGTGGCACAATAAAAAATTATCCAATTTTTTTCACAATACAAAATATTTCATTAAAAACATGAAATATTATTTTGAAAAGTATTAAAAACATTCATCATGGATTATATTTTTATCTTACACATTATTGAACCTAGTGAATAAAATTTTAAAACATGGTATTAGTATAAAAAAATCAATAAGGGATATAAAAATAAGGAGAGAAATTGTTAGTATCTGAATACTTATATACTTATGAAATCAGTTTCACAAAGACATATTTCTCATTGATAAAGTATCATATAATTACATTTTAAAACATGAGATATCCATAGAACATAAATAAAACTAGACCGATATCTTGAAAAATTAATAAATTAATATTGTAAACCTTATAGTGACCTTATTATTTGTAACCCTCGTGACTACCTTACAATGTAACCCTCACAGCTACCATATCGTGTAACCATCACAGTTACACATGGAGTAACCATACAACCAACCACAAAAGTACACATAACCAATGATTTGGACATATATATAGGTCCAACCATTAATAATAAAAATTACCAATAACCAAAACATAATCACAAAAGAATAATAATTTCATAAAAACGTTTCTTTTGAATTTCGTTATAATATAAATTTTAAAAATGATTTTAAAAGAAGAGTCCCTTACATATACCATATCATTGAGTAGAGAATTAATAAACATAATGAATATATATACTTAATTTAAATCCACAAAAAACCCTAAAATATAATATAAATTCATTTCACAAATAATCTTAGAATGTTAAAATCAATGAAGTAGAAGGATGACCCAAAAAATGGAAATTGGGTTAAGAATTCCCTTACCTCGGATTCTTATTACTAGAAATGTTTTCGAACCACCTGTATAATGGTTAAAAGAGAATTATTAATGTATTAAAAAATATTCATTTTTATAACACATTATATGACCATTTTAAAACATCACCCACCCATTTTATAAATATAATTTCTTATTTCCATTATTTCTGGTGCATTATTTACAAGATTTTTGTAGTTTGTTCATAAAGGATTTTCTTTTCGAATAGAAGAGAAACTCAATAAGTTGAATGAAATGATATTAATATTTTTCAAAAAAATTTAATTATACCCTAATTAATTTATTAATCATATGATAATTAATCATTAGATAAAACATTACCGATATTTGTTTCGATTATTTTTGAGGTTCTTCAATAATCCTAGACTAGTTACATTATATAACATAGTATTATGTATATATGTTAATTATAGAATATAAAAGAGGTCATATAAATAAATTTATAATATTTTTCAACCAATTAAATGGATATATATATATATTTTAAAGAAGTAATAGAAATTGAAAACACATCATCCCTGATGTTGGTAAATCGACATATTATTGATGGTATTTTTGATTTATACATTATGATAAATTTTTCCAAAAACATGATACCATTTTGATATATATATGATACTGTATATTTCATTTCTATTGGATAAGGTTGTGTGAAAATATTATAATAAAATAAAATTAATTTGAAAAGAAAAATAAAACAAAATGAAAGAGGATGTTTTCCTCTTGATCACTTCTCCTTGAGATCCACCATAAGGCCTTTGGTTTGGGACTTTTGGTGAGACCAGTGAGATTTGGACGTGGGGAGGAAGCTTGGGAATAGAATTGGTTATAATTTACAAAATTATCAAATCTTGAGAGGTGTGTTAGGAAGAGGGGAGAGGGGTGGTATTTATAGTGGAGGAGTGGCGGGTTTTCATATTATTTTAACCATTATTGTATTATTTTGATGAAGAAAAGAAATAGTATTGGTTATTGTGAATAAAAATAGTAATTTGTAAATGTGAGTTGAATCCAATGGTGCTTACCTCTATTGATCATAATCCATTACCAAAAAAAAATATTTATTTAGCTTATTTCATAAATTATCGTATTTCACTATTCCCTAAAAATTCATGTATTTTAGAAAAATACCAAAAATTCACCCCATCCATTATTTTAAGGCGTAGAATTAAAAAATTAACTCTATAATATCAAAATAATTTTCTAAATATTAGAAATTTAATTTTTAAATAAAATCATAAATTATTTGAAAAATAACTATTTCATAACTATTATTGATATTATAAAAATTTTAAAAAGAATAATCAAGGTCCCATTACGTTATATTATAACTATAAAAACACATGTATCAATGATTAAATTTTAGGAAAAGAAATTTTCATTTAAATTATTAAATAAATTAAATAATATAATTTAGTATTTATGACTTACAAAAATACCAAAATTTACACTATAATCATATTATAATTTAAAAGATGCCTAACTTTTATTTATACATTCTTGGGTGATGTTAATATTCAATTGGATGATTTACTATTCATACGGTCTATATTACTATTAATAAGGTTAACATTACTATTCATAAGGGTATGTTAATATTCACCAAAAATTATATTGATCCTACCAAACTCAAAATATCCTACCAATAACAATAATGTATGTTCATATTCCAAAATTCAAATCATAGAAGCCGAAAAATTATGGTTGATATCTAGGTTATATATATCTCCTTAAAACAAAGTTTCATTTCAAAGAGACTCAATTTTACTAGAATTTCACTATATATTAAATTCATTTGTAACAAATTAGGGTGAAACATTCTCTCCACCTTCTAAAAATTTTATCCTCGCAATTTTTATTTACTCCTTAAATAAGTGAGGGTAATTTTTCTTCATATCGTTTTCAGATTCACATATTGCTTCTTCAATCATGTTCTTTCTCCACAAAAACATAACATACTAGATTACTTAATTTTGAAATACTTTCTAAGTATGATTGAGATTATAAATAAGTTTCTATTAATAAGAAAGGTTCACTTCCCACTGATCTGCATCTAGGCTCAAAACATGAGATGAATCTGGCACATATATTCTCAACATGGAAACATGAAAAACATTATATACCTAAGATAATGTCGGAGGAAAAGTTACTCAGTAGTCTAATAGACCAACTTTTTCCATGATTTCAAAATTTCCAATGAATGATGTACATAGTTTTCCTTTCTTACCAAAACATATAACACTTTTCTATAGTGAGATTCTAAGAAAAACATGATCACCTACCTCAAAGGAAAAGTCAGTCACCCAATTATGTAAAAACCTTTTCTACCTAATATGAAGTTTACTCATGTGTTTCTAGATCATATTAACTTTCTTGGACCTTCCTCTACTAATTATGGTCCCATCAACCACCTTTCTCTGACATCATCCCATAATTCCGAAGTTTGACACTACTTCTCATACAATGCCTCAAAAGGTTCCATTTCTACACTAGAATAAAAACTATTATTATATAAAAAATATACTATTGAAATATGTTTATCCCATCTTCCTTGGAAGTCCATTGAATCATCTTGAGGAATATCCTCCAATGTGTGAATTGTTCTCTCAGTCTTTCCATCATATTGAGGTTGAAACACTATGCTAGAATTTAATTCTATACCCAACATTTTCGATAGGCCTTCCTAAAAGTTAAAAGTGACCCTAAGATAATGTTCAAATACAATGGAAAGATAAAATACTCGTAACATGAAAATATCTTAGAGGTGTAGTTGATAAAGACAATACAAAGACATAATATATTGAATTGGAATGAAATTTTCAAATTTATTCATCCGATCAACAATAACCCAAATCACATTGTTAACTTAAGAAGTATATGGTAGTCTCACCCCAATGTCCGTGGATATATTCTCTCATTTCCACTCTAGCATTGGGAATGTCATAAACCTCCCCTTTCATAGTAATGGATCTACTTTAACTAGTTTAAATGTCATTTATTTCATAGTAAAATAAGAAAAATCTCTTTTCATTCCACCCCATTGTAATACATTTGGAGGTCTCGATAAATCAAATTTCTTCTATGAAATACTGAAAATAGAGAACTATGAGCTTCAAATAAAAATTCATTCTTCATTTTAGAATCACAAGGAACACATAATCTTTTTCCAAATAATAAACCACAATATTTATCAATTTTATATTCTAGAAACATACCCATTTCGACCAAGTCTATATTTTTTTGTTACTCATGGTATTTCTTCTACAATTTCATAATTATATTTGATTGAGAAAACCACACTGAAAACACAATAAAAATAGATTATTTTCTTACCATAATAACTTCCAATCCCAAATTTATCAAATCATAAATTAAAGGGTCATGTTCCAAACATAACATGATTAATGATGCATTATGTTTTAGACTCAAGGAATCCACCACTTTGTTTTTTTTCCTGGATGGTATTTGATCATGAAATAATAATCCTATATCAATTAAATCTATATTCTCTTACTCATGTTTAATTCCATATGAGTGAATATATACATTATAATTTTTATGTTAGTATATATTTCAAAATTGGCCCCTTATAAATGATTCCTCTGATATTTTAAAGTGATACCCAAATCTTCTAATTCCAAATCATGTGTGGGATAAGTTAACTCATGAGATATTAGTTGTCTTGAAGCATAAGAAATTACCAGATCATTTTTCATCAGAAGATAACCAAGTACCTTCAATGAAGAATCACTGTAGATGAAAAACTCACCATTTCTGTAAAGGAGGGCCAAAACTATATCATTCACCAATGTCTTCATTAGTTCTTAAAAAATCACATTATTCTGCCCAAAAAAATTTAACCCATTTTCGTTGTAACATAGTTATTGGGCTAGATAACCATACAATTTTTTTACAAACTATTGGTAATGACTTGGTAATCCATGAAAACTAATAATCTCTAAAATGTTTGTAGGTATTATTCATTCATCAACCACTTTTGTTTTGGAAGGATTAACTGTTATTCTATCCTTATTTACAATGTTCTTAAGAAAATAAATCTATTAAAACCACATTTCACATTTGATAAATTTTTTGTATAACTTCTTTTATTTAAGAGTATTCAAGACTATCCTTAAATTTTGTTCATTATCCTCATAAATTTTTGAAAATACCAAAATGTCATATATAAAAATAACAGAAAACATATACAAATATTAACATAATATTATATTTATAATATCAATGAATACAGTAGGGGCATTTTTCAAACCAAATGTCATAACAATAAACTTATAATGCCCATATCTGGTATGAAAATCTGTTTTTGGGATGTCATCCTCATTCACCTTCAGCTGATCATATCTGGATCTCAATTTAATGTTTTAAAAATACGAATCTCCCTATAGATGTTCAAACAAGTCATCAATATGTGGAAAATGATACTTATTCGTATCAGTAATGTTATTAAAATCTCTATAATCAACGCAATGTCTCATGGAACTATTTTTCCTTTTAATGAGCATAATAGGAGCATCCTATAGAGAAGTGCTAGGATGAATGAAGAATTCATCAATAAAATAGTGAAAATGATTTGTCAATTCAAGAAGTACCATTTGATCCATTAGATAAGGTGGTTCTGAAATTGTCATAGTATTGGAAACCAATTCAATGGTAAATTCAACTTCACAATCAGGTATAACATTGGTAAACTAATCAGGGAAAACATCCAGGTATGCATTTACCACCGACAGATCATTAATCCGAACAATTCCATTATTTTAAAAAATATTAGAAAGATAACAATAATTTACATATTTTAGTTGTTCCCCAACTTCATAATAAATTTTCAATTTTATTTGTTTATTATTTTATTAAAAATTAGACTCTTTGATAAAAATAACTTATTTATCTCTACAATCAATCATAACATGATAAATAGAAAGACAATCCATACATAGAATGAAATAAAACTCCACTAAGGGTAAAAAAACAAGGTTTTAGGTAATTTATTTTCAAAGACAGCAACAAGAATAGTCTTATAATGCCTTTTTCTTGTAATCTTTCCCCCCTATGTTTTAACCATATGTTCTGGTCTCATTTCTTGAAGTGAAATTTCAAATTTACTAGAATAATTCTCAGAAATAAAGAATGTTTGAACCCCATATAAAACAAGACATTTGAAAAATATGAATAGAAAATAAATTAACTAATACCACTTCATTAGATTTCCTAACACCTGATGATATAGTCATAAAGGATCTCAATGAACCTTTCTAGTTGTAATCTATCTTCCTTCAATCATTCAGATCTTTCTTTGGGAAAGTGTCTGCATAGTGATCCATCTCACCACATTTAAAACACATTATAGTTTGCTAATAATTATTAAATTTAAGAAAATATTCATTAAAATATCAGGCCATATGTACAAACATACCACATAGAAATAACTTCTTAGTTTTGTTAAGGCATTCCCCAGGTTTCTTTTTATAAACTTTTGAGAAATTAGAAACCAATATTTCTTACCTTCTAATTTATTTGAATGATTATTACCCATCTCTTTCCATAAAAACATCTTTTTCTTATTTTATTCAAAGTAAACATGATAAAAAAATCAATTTCTAACATCTCATAAAATCGTACAAGAATCTCATAACTTTTTAATTCAGGGGAAGCCAATTCCATTCGATTTATTGGCTTAAATCTTGAGTAAAAACTGATGATTTTACTGTCAAGATCCCAAATCAGATTTGGATCATACGTTTCCAATCTAGTGAAGTTTTCTTTATACACAGCCACTGAACCCAAATAATTTTTCTTCAATAAGATGAATTTATTTTCCAGCCTATGTCTAACGACCTTAGGAAAATATTTTTCCTGGAAAAGTTTTTTAAATTCACCTCATTCCAAGGCATCAATCTCCTCGTTATCCCTGATATTATTGATCATTGACCACCACTGGTCAGCTTCACCTATGAAATGATAAATTTAAAGAATAATTTTTTTTCCTAACACCCCATTTAAATAGAATATCTTTTCTAGGGATTTAATCAATCCTTCAACCACAACTAGATCAGCAGATCCACTGAATATAAGAGGGTATTGCCTTAAAAGAAAATTCACTATCTTCATAGCTCTGGTTGTTCTAATGAATGGATTAATCCACCATTAATTGATTGCTTTAGATAAACTATTATTGTAACAAACTGATTGGTTCCATTCCCTACCATTCTAGGTTGTGGATTCAGAAAGATATCATCATCTCGGTTCACTCCATCTTCATCATTCCCATTTCTTATGCGAAAAACCATTCTGAACAAACATATCTTAGATGAAGCAACATGAAAATATTTAAATTCCATATAATTTAAAAAAAATACATAAGTAATAATTTCAACAAAATCATAATGTGCAAATTATTTATGATATTCTATTAACATCACCCTAACCACAAAAGTTATCTAAAGCGTACTATGATACCAACTATAATGACCCAACCTTAAATGTTACATAAAATAATAATTTTTTTAGAATTCAGCTATAAAATTACTAAATAGATTTTTAGTTTAGAGTTCTATAATGTTATAATATAATTCATACATATCAACCCACTTTATTATATAGTGGGTACAACTAAAAAACATCCATTTTTTCATAATACAAAATATTTTTTAAAAAACATGAAGTATTTTCATTAAATCTTTTCACAACATTCATCTCAGATTATCTTTTCCTCATACCCACATTTAAACCCTAAGGAAAACATTGTAAACCTAGGGATGACCACAAAAATATTAGCAAGGTATTTAAATGGATCGAGAGAAACCATTATGACATGAATACATATAAACAAATTAATTCATTTTCACAAAGACAGACTTGTCCCCAATAAAGTCTCATATAATTACTATGTGAAACATGGTATCTACATTAAACATTAATAAAACCATAAAGATTTTATGGAAAATTAATTACTAAATATTGTAACCCTCATAACTACCATATGATTGGTAACCCTCATTGCTACCATACAATATAATACTCACGAATACCTTATGGTGTAACCACCACTATGATACATGGCGTAAGCATGTGGCTAACCTACAACATACACATACCCAACAAAATGGATATTGATATAAGTACCACCCTTCCTTATAAAAAATTATCAATAATGAGAACAAAACCATAAAACATGAATAATTTCATTAAAACATTCCCTTTGAATTTGGTAAAAATAGAATTTTCTATGATTATTTTCAAAGAAGAGTCCCTTATATCTACCATATTATTGACCATAGAATTAATAAAATGAAATAAATATGTATAATAACTATAAATTTAAATAATATAACATAATATAATATAAATTCATCTAAAAAATAATCTTATCATGTAAAATTCAGTGAAGTAGAAGGATAACCCAAAGACTGGAAATTGGGTTAAGAATTCCCTTACCTTGGGTTTGTCTAATTTAAAATGATTTTAAACCTCCTATATGATGGTTAAAAGAGTGTTATTAAAATATTAAAGAAGAATGTTAATTTTTATAACACCTTATATAATCTTTTTATAACATAATTTCACCCATTGGTTAATAATATTTTGTTATTTCCATTGTTTTAGGTTCTTTATTTGCATGATTTCCATGGTTGGTTCGTAAAGGATTTTCTTATTGAATGAAAGAGAAAATACAGAAGAAGAATAAAATGGTATTAATATGTTTCCATAATATTAAATTATACAATAATCCTTTTTTAATATATGAAGAGTAATCTTTAGATAAAACATTGATGATATTTGTTTTGATCATTTTGTGGTTCTTCGATAATCCCGAAATGGTTTCATTATATAACATAATATTATATATATATATGTTAATTCCCTAACATAAAAAATGTTATATAATAAATGTGACAATCATTTTAAACAATTAAATGGTTTTATAACAAAATGTGATGGATGTAATTAAAATATAAAACACATCATCCATGAAGTCGGAAAATCGACACATCACAGACTGTGTTTTTTATTTTTTTTGAATAAGAGGGAGAGGAGAAGAAGTATGACTATAAATTGTTCCATAAACAGAAAAAATATTATATATATATATATATATATATGATATTTTAGATTCCATGCCTCATGGATAATGAGATTTTAAGATATTGTAATAAAAGAAAAATTATTTGAAAATAAAAATAAAAGAAAATGAAAGAGGATTTTTATCTATTGATCTCTTCTCCTTGAGATCCGACTTAAGGACTTTGGTTTTGTCCTTTTTGTGATACTAGAAGGTCTTGTATGTGTAGAATAAAATTGGGAGTAGTATTAGGGATAACATAATAAACTATCAAATCATGAGAGGTGTGAAAGAAAAAGGGGGAGGGGTGAGGGGCGGTATCTATAGTGGAGGACAGGAGAGTTTTTCCATTATGTAATCATATTATTATTATTTTTGTATGTAAAATATATAGTATTTTTTATTAGATCTAAAAATAGTACTTTTTTCATGTGATTTTGAACCAAGGGTTCTGACCATAGTAGAACTTCATCCATCACTCAAAAATTCATGTTTTTAGCTTATTTCCAATATTATCGTATTTCACTATTCGCAAAAAAAAATCATGTATTTCAAAAAAATAAAAAAATTCACCCAAACAATTTTTTGAAATATATAATTAAAATATGAACTCCGTTTTATCAAAATAATTTCATTCATATGAGAAATTTATATTTTAAATAAAATCATAATTTATTCTAAAAATTAACAATTCTAAAACTATAACTGATTTTATAACACATTGAAAAATTAAAAAAGGTCACATAAAATTATCTTATAACCATAAGAGAAAATATGTAATAATTTACGGTTACAATTTTGGAATATAAAATTTCATTTAAATTATTAAATTATAAAAATATTAATTAAATATTTATGGCTTGCAAAAGTTCCAACACTTATACTATGATCATATTGTCATTTAAAATATGCCTAAATTTTTTTTATACATCCATGGGTGATTTTCAAATTCATTTAGATGATTTTATATCCATAAGGGTAACAATACTATTAATAAGGGCATGTTACTAATCATCAAAAATCATGTTGATCCTACTGGACTTTAAATATCTTACTGATTAAAACCATGTATGTTGTTTTTTTGATATTAAAATAATATAAGGAAAAAAATAATATTTAACAACTAGTTTATACCTATATACATAAAAAATGTTTCAGTTTAAAGAGACTCAGTGTTGTATTCAATTCATTCTATATTAAATTTATTTTTTAAAGCTTTGGGTGTTACGCACCAGGTAAGATTTTTTCTAGTATTTAATTCTTGAGAAAACTAACTTGAATGTTTCTTGTAAATATTATTTTAAAATAAATGTGAAACAAGGAAGCAATAAACATTCTCATATTAATTTATAATCTATAAAAATTTCAAGGAGTTCGAAGACTCTCTTTCATTGAGGAAAGAGATCAGTTTTTGGATATAATGAAATCCATGGTTATACCTGTTGTTCTACTTCTAAAATAGATTAGTTTTTAATCAAATATTGTGACAAGAGAATAAATTACCTTCTTAAATGAACCCTAATATTATAACATAGATATTTCTGTTATTCTACTACATTGGCACAAGATATAAAGGATTTTATGAGGAATGATATAATAGTTTAGTAGTCTTATTATACTAGATACATACAGGATTCCCAAATTACATTTGAAAACGTTAAATACAAACTAATGTTTAAGATATTTTTTAATTTCTAAATATATATCTCTACAATAATTAATATATCCATTCTTGGTATCCTAGGGAATGGAAATATAATAATGGGTGATCGTAGTTGTTTAGTAATGTAAATATTATAATATAATTTATTATTTAATAAACAAAGAATCTATAATATGGCACGGAAAAAAATAATCAAATATTACATATAAATTATATCCCAATAGGGGAACATATCCATTGATAAAATATGATCATAAATTATCCCATGGATAAAAATAAAAAGTTCCATAATGATTAAATTTGATATTCTCTAACATCATAATCATATCGTCAATACCTTGTTCCAACTCATCACAAACATACCAACAAATCCTCATCCTAAGACATCATAACTAATTGGGTTGGAATACACCAAATACAATGGATAATATTAATCATGATATATACTTAATAACCACTAGGATATTTAATTCCATCCCCACTTATGACATAATAATTCTAATACATTTATCAAATGAGAAGTGGTGAATAATAAATAATACATTAATCAACTTAAATAAATGTATTTGAAAAGTAGAATTCATAATGTCAATATTTATCCATAGTTAATCATTAAAACTTTGCATATTAACCCATTGAGAGTCATATGGTTGATGGTATCATTAGACTATACCCCTAGATAATCATAATATTCATCAAAGGATTTCAACATAGATTAAAATATTTTATATAGATCACTGGAAAAATTCTTGTTAAAAATATATTTTTCATTTTAAAAACATTTATTTAATATATTATCTTTTTTCCAATTATTAGGAAAAAAATTACTTTTAAATGAACCATGGTAACATTGAAAGGAATCTCAAAAAATTATAGTCATGATAGTGTGAAGAACTGGCTAGATTGTATATATTAAAAACATTCTATAATAACTTTGTAAAGAAAGTCAAAATGTTCCATAAGGAAAATGTTAAAAGCTTTAATTTTTAACAATTTGTAAATAATAAAAAATATAGTATAAAATGAACTTAATAAATCACTAAAATAAAAATAATGACATTAATGAATAATTTATAGAAAACATGGAACTAGAATAAAATGATTGTCGACCATGTAGGAAATAAAGTTTGATTTTTATATATTTTTCTATTAACCATATTGTGTACCAAAGGGAGAAAATAAAATTAAAACAATGTAAAATACCTTGATAAAAATATTATATAGAAAAATATTAATTTTAAATTATAATGGATTATAATTTCCTTCAATAAATATTTATACAAAAAAATCCCAAATAAAAATGAAATTGTGGAATAATCCCTTATTATTTTGGAAACTTCTCAGTGATAACACCCATGAAATAAGTAATATCAAATAAAAAACTAAATACCATGATCATTAATAGATTCTTGATATATATTATGAACATATATGTATATACACCACATGGATGAACCAAGTGGTGAATATGATATATTTGTCATAGAAAAAAAATTGAGATGAGTATTCCTTACAAATATTGTATTAATTAATTGGGAATTAATCAATGAAGGTATTATGTTTGAACATTTAAATCCATTTACAAAATTGTAAATAAATCATATCATAAGTCTTAACTAATTAAATTATGGCATTAAATAGATATTGAATAATAAATATAACCAAATGATATGAAATAGAGTTAAGGAACACCTTACATCGAGTTTGACTCACAACTTAAACAAATTATCTTATAAAAAATTAAATTCTATTAATTTTATACATATATAAGACAATTTTCAATGTGTATTATGTTATTATTATCCATTTTTTCCATTTTTTCCTTTTTTTATATAGATAATAAATTATTTATTGTCACGTAATATGATTTAGGGATATTATGTTTATACCAGCCAAACAAAATTAGTAGGATGACCATGGTCAATTGGGTCAGGGATTCATAAACTCTAGAATATTGAAGTGAACCTAATTATCATTTTTATAAATTAAATTAAATTATATAATTATCCATAAATGGAATACATGAAAAACAGATCATATAGCTTCAAAGCGGAGGTTTCCCATACGTACGCATGATTGGCACTGCCATTTTTTAAATAGGTGGATGATTTGGAAGGTAAGTGATATATTAACTTTCAAAAATAATAATTATTCCATGGATATCAAATATATTCATTAAAATGATCAATATAATTATAAATCTTAGGTGGGAATGAAAAATGAAACACATCTCTATGTGGAGGATGTTGTCCACATATATGAAAAAATAAATTTTGTGTTCTCCATAGAATGGAAATTGAGATGGATATGGTTTGTACCAAACATATAACAAAATTATATTATTATGTCTATATATTGATGTTGTTATATAAGTTTGTATTAAGAATATTTTAATGATATATTCTAATAAATAAACATAAAAAACTCGATAGATAATTTTAAAATTATTTGGAAAATCTCACTTAACTTGTACATTAATCCTTCTTATGATAGAATCTTTGTTAGGCCATAATCACTAATAAATGGGGAAGGAATCTACGATGTTGTTATGATAGGATTGGCTAATATAGAAGGGTAAAAATTTTTGAATAAGGGAGGATATGATATATTATTTAATAATTTGTTTTATTTTAGATCTTATATTTGGGTTTAACCATGTGGTTAACACTATTTAGATTTCACCACAATAACACATTTTATAGACTTTAAGGTTCATAAAAACATTATATAGTTAAAAATTGGTAAAAATGGTATTTTGTTGGAATTTTAGTCCATTTCGCATTCCACCATTACATGTTAAACATTATTGATTTTTTAAATCATTTATTAAATTATTATTTATCATAAAATATAATTAATGTCATTTTGGGGAATATTCATGTAATTTAATATAAAAATCATCATGATTACAATTTATTTAGAAAATAAACTATTTTACCAAAACGTATACATTTTTAATAACTAAGAAATTCATATAACACCATAATTAAGTCAAAATATATTTATTTTAATGTTTTAAAAATCATATAATATATTTTTCCTACTATCTTAACTAGCACCGAGTTAGTTTTACAAAATAATTTAAGGTAATTATACCGTCACCAAAAAATATTTATATCTTACAGTAAAAACATTTATTATCTTGTTCCTAAAATAACATTTTAGATCATTTCATAACTTTATTTTCCCTATGAAAACATACTGGGAAAATTAAAATCATGACAATTACATTTTTTATATATTCATTACATAAAGTTATATAAATTTAATTTTCAAAGGGAAATAGAATAAATTTACCATATAGTAGAATTCAAGAAGGATTTATTAAAATTAAATTATTACAATGAATTAATAGGACGTGTTTTGTCTCTTTTGTTACCTTGTATCATATATTTGTCCATATTTTTCCCATTTTACCCTTACCAAGGGGAAAAATATTTACCATGGTTTCTATCCATAATAGAATAAAATAATAAGAAAAATTTGTATATTTTAAACATCCTAATTTCATATATAGATTGTATTTTTCAAGGTTAAAATTTTATTATTTTTGGTAATCAATTTCAATAAAAATGATTTAAACATGAAATTTTTTTATAATATTCATTTTTTAAGAAAAAAATAAACACATAAAAAATAAAATAAAATATTAATTCTATTGGAATTATTTAGAGTGTGTTAAATTAATTTCATATTATCGTACTTTAGAACCAAATAAAAAACAAAATTGGATATTAAAATACATGACCTTAAAAAATAAATTAAAATTTTAAAAAATATATATATTTTCCCTGTTCACTACAAAATAAATCATTTTATAAAAAATCCAAAAAAGTCACCTTAATTTAATAATGAAATGAATATTTTAATAATTATATTAATTTTTTAAAATGAAAATTAATATTATTGTATGAATTAATTATACTATTAATGAATATAAGGAGACAAAAAAAAATAATTTGGAAAAAAAATTTCAAAGCCAAAAATGACCTTAATTAAATTTTAGAAATTATTTATTATAAATTAATAAATAAATTTTCATTATTTAAAAAATTTATACAATCTTATACTAATTTAGTAACTATTATTTTTATTACCAATTCAATGGTTGGGTTATAATATCCCCATTTAAATAATAACATTTTTATAATATATCAATGTATTCTTAATTCTTAGTGTTTCAGGTTAAGAATGATATGGATCTTATTATTATTTTAATCTAATTTTTTAGGGCGATACACTACTATATGTAGTTTATTCAACTTGTATAATACATTTGATTATTAGAAATGTAATATGATGGCCACACATGTGAAATATAGTGAATCCAATTTCAGGATAATCTCTCACCAACCTAATTGTATTTAATAATTTGATTAATTTTAGAGAATTCATGTCTCAAATGGAGTTTAAAAAAATAAGGAGTATGTTTATCATCATGGGGTATAAAATTGTAAAGATAATGCAGACTGATCTCTTGTTCATATTCTACATTTCATGTGTATGTGAAATTTTGGAAAAAATATAAATTGATTCATTTATATCTAATAGATAAAAGTTATTCAATGAAAAAAGGATTTAAAAGTTAAGAAGAATATTTGGTAATTTTTAAAATAAAATTTCAACAACACACCCTACATTTCAGACACTGACAATTGTTTTATTTTATTTTTAATTATTTATTGATGTTGGATCTTTTGGTTGAGGTTCAGGTTTAGTGTTCTACCACTACATTTGGATATTAATGGTTTTGGAATTAACAAATCGTGTTTAAATTTCTTAAGGATATTTGGGTGGAGTCTCATAGTGTTTGGGGTGTCATGTCAGGGGTTTGGCCAATTTTTCAAGTCACACAATTTGAGAATGATTTGAACAAACTCTGAAACCTAAGCGAGAAAGTTGGAAAACTTTTTATTAGCATTCACACTCTTGTTTCACAGTTTACAAAACCATGAAGAAAAAACATGCAACCCATTACTACGAAAAATAATTTTATTCTAAAAACCATATTTAAGTGATTCCACCTCACATTTAAAGCCCTACATGTTGTGTATTGAACAAAGGGTGTTCCCAATTCATTCTACTTTATTTGAGCCACTTTTTGGGAAATTTCTCACCAATGGATAGTTATACTTCCTGATTTCTCCCTCAAAATATTCCCTTTAATATTTCCCTCTCTTCCCTATATTGATTCATTGGATTACCTTGGTGGGTTTTCACCTTGTATGCACTCTATAAGAAACTTTTTATGTATATTTCAATTTTCATGGATGTTAGGGTGTGTAGATCATGTCTTGGGCTTAGATCTCCCTTCTACAAGAGTTTCATTGCATTTGTACCCCACTAAGGTAGGTGTTTCTATTATTTTACATTACGACCAATTCAATTGATTATTGTTGATTTTTATAAAATATGAAAATGTGTATTTTCAGGATTGTGGAATTTTTACATGGTTGTTATGTTGTTTTTATGTATGAATAAAAAAGTAGAAGTGGGTTTTAAATGGTTTCTCTAATTTTAATACATGGTATGCACACCAAGAGTTTGTTAAAATGTATATTGTATATTTAAAATGAAAATTTTCTTTTGTATTTGTGTAAAACCTTGATTGTATTATGATAGCATAGTTTTATTATGTATTTGGCATTGTACTTATGAAATTAGTGATTTTTATGGCATGAACCATATGTGTTGTTTTTTTGTTTTTTTGAGAACATGTGGTGTTTCTTTAAAAATTATTTTTGGCTAACTTCAGTGATGCATGTGGAAAACCACTGGATGTGGGCACATCTAAGGGTTCATGGAATATACACAAGGATAGGCACACAAATGATAATGGTTTTAAATAAAATTTAATCAATTAAAATACATGGATTTCAAAACACTTATCCCTCCTCTTGCTACATTTTCTACAAAGAGTCGATGTTTTACATATGGAATATTAGTTTTATAATGATATGAAAGTGGTTTTAAATTAGGTTTGAATGTATGTCTCATTTATTACTTTGAAAATTGGTTAGTTTCTAAGTGGTTTGAATGTCTGTTTAAAATATTTTAGTATATCATGTGTGTTGCAACCTAGATTTAAAATGGTGTTGGAAATGGAATTGGATTTGAAATTTTAACGCATGTTTGGCATCAAGCATATGAAAGTGGTATTTTGGAAATGGGTTGGAATATTTTGTGAAATATTTATATTTATAATATTTAAGGCTCTGTGGGAAACTCATGTAATTTTAAAATGAAATTTGGTTTTGAAACTGTAACAATCGGTTGGAATCGTTGAACATTTTTGAGAAATTGTTTATAACACCATGTGATGTTAAGGCCTATTTGGAACTTATGAATGAATATTGTATGATGGTAACCCCTATAGTGGGATTTACCTATATGGGTTATCATATAGGTGGTGTTTTTATTTAAGGTAGGCAATTGCAGTGACGATATGTAAGGTGAGTGAGGTGTGCGAGGGCCTCCTACTAACACAGTATAGTTTTGCAACGGATTTTCTGGGTGGAATTTATATTGTTGAGTTATGGTTGTTGATCAACCCCAATTAGACGTGTTGGTGCCCCTTGGATGATTTATTGGGCATGGGGGATGTGCCACTGGTGAGGGTACATGAGGTCATCCAATTGGTTATTAACTATGGAGTTTCACCATACTCTGAATGGTGGTTCTGAACTGAGTAAGTCTAGGGATCTCTCTAGGGATGTTTAAGAAATTCCCATGGGTTTTAATCTGTATTTTCTTGTTGGATTTCCTTCTACACCTGTTTTAGTATTTTCATTGCTTATTTATTTCTAACAAGACTATGTTTTTATTTCACTATGGGAAATTGGACTATTTGCGATGTGCCATTTATGATGGTGTCTTGTCTCAAATGGGCCGTTATAGAAAAAGGAATTTCATAATGTTTTTTTGCAATGGGATGATAGAAAAACAAACTATTTTTGACGAGATATGGTCACAACAAAAATATTTTTCATGATATTTTTATAAAAATAATTTACGATGGGGAGCCCCATTGCAAAATACCTCTAACAAATATATTAAAATAATAATAATATTTAATAATAAAATAATTTTATTAATAAAAAATAAAATAATATTAAAAAAATTTATAAATAACATTGACTAATAATAATAATTATACTAATATAAATAATATAGATAATATTGATATAATAATAATAATAAAATATTAAAAATATTGATATTATTAACATTAATTAAGTAATAATATTAATATTAATGAAATAATAAAATAATATTATTAATAATATTAATATTAATACTAATAAAATAATAAAATTAATATTAGTAAAATAAAAAATCTTTAAAATAATAAAATTTCCAATATTCATTAAAATATAATGAATAATAATAAAAAATAAAAAATAAAAAAATAATTAAAATAATTAAATAATTAATTGCAGTAATAAAATGATAAAAAAATAAAAAAAATAAAAAAATGAAAAAATGAAAATGAAATATTGACAAAAATATAAAAAAATACTATATAGAAATGTAAAAAGTTAATATTACAAAAAAAATTGCATTCAAATGTTTTATCATAATAAAATATCAATCTAGTGGAGATACTCAGGATGAGATGAAGGAGATGGTGGAGGGAACTCTATCCCTAAACGACATGTCAGATGTTGCATGTACTCCATCATCTCCTACTGCTACAACAGCCATCGACATATCTCATCCTCCTCCTCCTCCTCCTACTGTCGTTAGAGCTCTTCTGGCTACTGATGTAATTGGCACATCTCTTGCTTCTGCCATTGACATATCTCCTCCTACTCCTCATGCATTCTCTCTATGACCTCACTTTGAGCTCGCAATTGCTCCTGATATTGTGCATGAGATGATGATGACTCTCCAATACATCCTCTTGAGTTGGATGCTGACATCATAGTGGTTATATAATAACTCTAAGTCATTAATCAAGACTTGATACAAATAAATCGGTCTTTCTCGAAGGCATACTAGGTCACCTCCATCCATGCTGCCTCATTAAATCGATTGGATTTGGTCTGACCCTCGATCTCGGCATGAATCTCTATATGTGACTGAGATGCTGAAGCCTCATATGAATCCTTCAATTTCAATTTAAAACTACAATAGTTAAAATATTTTTACAGTTAATTGTAAAACTCCAAAATAAATTATACTAACAAAAATTTGATGATGGCGGTCACCACTAATCTCTCTAGTGAACAAATCAATATACATCCTCCTATAAAAATCAAACACTGTAACATCAAGTTGTTCGACTGCCTATTTGCATATAAAATAAACTATCACATTTAAAGTTATATAAATTATTTAAAAAAAGTATTTACAATATGTTCCCTATTTATAATGAATGTATGACTACCAGCTCGATGTGCCACCTCCTGTATCCCCGGATATTGTCGACCTATCAATGATCCCCTCTGAAAATGTCCACCTAACCAATTTGAACATAATCCATCCCAAACCCGAGATGATATATAATCAGGCCAGTGGGTGCAATAAGACTCATCATGCTCTCCCACTCATGCTTTCGTCATTTCAATCCTTCTCAAATTGGTCAAAACCTGAAAACAACTCTTATGAAGAATCCCCTCTCATGCCTTACCGATAGTGTCACACATTCTCTCATTTATGGGATACCATAAACCCTACAAATAAATTATAATATATAGTTATTAATTAAATAAATATCAAAAATAAATATTATTTATTTACAGACCAGAAAATGATCGAACATGAATTTCTAAATACCAACAGGAATCTCAACCCATATGACCCATGCTTTAAAAAAGTTATTATGCAATATAGTGCTCCCCAGTCCATCTTTTATATGTGAAAATATTTAAAGAAAAAAGTAAAAAATAATAAAAAAAATTAGTATCTAAATAAATTAATGAAAACAAAAAAAATACACTGCTAAACATTCCTATGAATGCATAGATTGAAGTCAAGATGTGGATGTTACTCTGAGATAGGAAAATGAATTTTCAATCAAGAAAGACCACACCCCCTTCCAAGTCCTCCCTAAACCACCAATAGTCTGCGGGTTAGATGATCAAAAATCCAACTCTTCCAAAGGTATATCATCCATCTACAACTAAAAAAATGGATTGGGGTTCATATGAAACAAGAAATGATTGCGGTTAGAAAATAGTTAAAAAACTATTATAAATTGATATATATTATATATGATTATAACTAGTATTTAATAGTGTCAATCTTTATCTGTATCATCATCTTTATATATTATGATGTCAATGTCTTCATATTATTCTTCAGCAACATAAATTTTCATGAGTTTCAGTTTCATCATCTCTTATAATTTAAAATTCATTGGTAACATCATTAACATCATCATTACCATCAATACTTAACTGTGTGGTTTCATTATCGATATTCGTAATTCTTCTTAAAAAATATGGATTTGGGGAAGTCTCTTGAAAAATTTAAATTCCTATCATTTTTGTAGAACCACCTTCACATTGTGTTAACTTATTTTCACGTGATGTAATTTTTATTATGCTCCACCAATGAACTAACTCTTTTGATGTAGCATAGTAATTCGCATAATAAATATGATGTTCCTAACTGGCTAATAAAATTTTTTAATTTACTATAGGAATAATTTTATATTTAATATCAACAATTACATGGGTTGGATGAACATGAAATCCTTTCACTGTATCGAACCACTAAAATTCAAACATCGGTCTGTAATTCTGTCCTAGATAAAAAAATTCAAAAAGTTCTTCCAGTATGACATAAAATTAAACATAAATTTCTCTACGATGGGATCCTCTCAAGAATACAACACTATTCATTGTTATTTTGATTACCCATATTCACATGTATGAAATCGAAAAACATTCATGACATATGTGCTATAAAATTTAACCATTTTGGAAGGTGGGTTACTCAAGACACTCAAACGATTATCAATTTTAGCACCATGTTGTGATACCTAATGTTTTGAAAACAATGATCAATATAACATGTAATAAAATGATTTTATATGTTAAACCATAAATAATTTATATTACCATTTTTTGAAACCAGTAGGGAAAATTAATCTTCATACATTTTTAAGAGAAGCTGTTATAATTTGAGGAAGCTATTTGCTGATATGATTATCATATAACCTGCGAATAAAATAAAATTAATTTACTGTAACACATATTTTATTATAAGTGATAGGATCACTCTAAGCATAAATTATGCCATTTCTTCATAGTTGAGAAGAGCATATGTATGTGCTCTGTGATGTTCCGTTTCTGAAATCCATTGTTCATTAACGCCACTAAAGACATGTTCATGTTGATTAAAGATTGAAAATTTATTTATAATTTAATCTTAATAATTTTCATCACTATGGACCGTGTAGTTGTGTTTGGATGGATATTGAGATTCAAAATAATTTGAGCAGAAAGAAGTAATTTTATCTTGTAAATAATCTTATGTAATTGATCCTTCAACCGATGTTTTTTACATACTTTTTTCATTATTTTCATCATGAATCCATCAAATGGGTACATCCATTAGAATTTTACCAAACCACCAAATTTTTCTTAATTCAGAGAATGTAATATCAAATCTTCCATTGAGTCAAACAATGTCAGTGGTAATATTTTATCCAGTATATATAAAATTAAAACAACATCGTCTCGTAGCCTTCATAGTGCATTGTAGTCTGTTGTTTCCACATAAATTCCAAAAAAAAATGATATGTATGTTATCACATCCCAAATCATATAATTTAACAAACTACTTAATCTAATATTTATACGTCTTTCCATTATCGCATGACAGTCATAACCTTTTAATATGGTAATATGAAAATTTCTAACACATATTCCCAAATTAGAATCATAATCATTTGAAAGCCTCAAATATAAAATACAATGAAAAAATAAAAATCTATTTTATTTGGAAAATTTATAAGATTATTTTGGATTCAATAACTTATGTGATCCGACCTTTTCAAATAGTTCATGTTCTGGTCGCTTACAAATATGGGAATGATCTAATTGTTCCATTACATTATCTTTGGTCTTCTATTATCTATCCAAAATTGTATGATATAAATTATC
This sequence comes from Viscum album, assembly GCA_963277665.1. Classification (NCBI taxonomy): domain Eukaryota; kingdom Viridiplantae; phylum Streptophyta; class Magnoliopsida; order Santalales; family Viscaceae; genus Viscum; species Viscum album. The sequence goes on along the minus strand of OY728159.1, from coordinate 827,589,204 downwards.
AAAAAAATTCTTTTAAATATGTACAACATCCAACATGTGATGGACCAACTAATCAAATCAATATAGAGGATCTTAATAAATGCTCTGTTTTAGCCAATTTTTTTCTTTCCCAAATCCATCACATTTCGTTTGGTTAATTGTTTGTACAAATGTGATGGGAGTTAATGAATAAGAATATTGATTTTACCTCTGTACTAGATATCATTGTTGGAAGTTAATCTCTTTCAATTTTATATTTTTAGAAATGATATTTGTTCTTCCAAAAAGGATAACCAGCTGTTAGGAATCTGTGATGATAGTAAAAAAACATGGTTTTCCCCTTGGTGAGCATAAATGATTTGTTATATCTCATATAGTACTCACTTGATTTTGGTCCATGTGTAATCTAGATAGATAATATTCCATTTATTGTAAAGTCACTTATTATCCAGATAAATATAGTTTTCAGAATGAAATTCTGTTTCACAGTGACATTATATATATTGACACCATTACTTCATAATAAATGTAACTCATCAATCAACAATTTCAGGTAAAAATAAATATTACTTTTTAGATGTCCAGGAATTTATACGGTCAAAAAGATATATGTGACCTTCATCAATATCCAAGGAGGTAAATTATATGATGTTATAAAGATTGGTAAACATGAATACTAACTAATGTAAGAACCAAATTGATAGAAATTGTGAGTAGAAAGACCCAATCACACATTTCAGGTTTCTAAAAAAAGAAGGATTCACATTGTCTAAATATTTCCATGAATCACCTTTAAAGAGATTATTTAGTCTTTTAATTGTTGAAATATTGGTTTTGTGCCACGAAATCAATACCTCTATGTTTTAATACATAAATAAACATTGTAATCATGGTGTAAGAAATAAATATTTCAATAGTTTTATAGGATTCAATCCAAACTTTCCTAGATGATCTACTACATAACTCAATTGTCCTCATGTGGTAAAAATTTCCAATGACTAATTTTCACCATAATATAAGATACAATAATTTGAACATTCATGGATCTTTTAATTACCACATCTCAGATTATGTACCGCACTTTTCCCTAATATAAAATTGTAGTCCACATATTTTATTTAGGTAATAGTTTTTCAACTAGAGAGAATATCTGATAAAAATTGTTATTTGTCATTTAATTATCTGATTTAATAGACATAAATTGTAAAATCACTTCAAATTTTCTTATCTTGCATCCATGAACAATGTATTACTCAGAAGACTTCAAAAACTCATAAAATTGAGATGGTTTCAACTCATGAGTTAAATCAATATCATGCTTAGTTTCAATTTGTTGAAAAAATAGACCCCCACATCATGTACTATATTTGGAAACTATGATGGTTTTAGAACCATGTTCTTATTATCTTCTCTAGAACTCTCTTCACTATGTTGATACCCAAAATCATAATCTTGTTGAAATCCAAAACATAATAGAAGTCTCCAATGATTTCAAATGTTTCAAAAGATCTTAGAGAAATTTTTTTATAATAAAATTTAATTATTAATTCTGAAACAAATTCTAATTTTGATGATGAAAATGATAAGAGAGATTCAGCACCCTAAATATATACAAGATTTAAACTAGAACTATTTAGATTCCCATGCCAATTTATCCAAGTTTAATCATCGATTAATGACTGTTTTTGACTTCCTTGTTCCATATTATTCTAAAAATATTAAATAATCGGTTTTTGAATAATTTTATATTCGACAAACACTATCTAAAAAAGGAAAAATGTTCAATGTACTTTTCCCATAAATTAAAATAATTTAAGTTATTTCATATCTATTTATATTATTCATTTTAAAATTTGTACTAATCTACACTAATTTATAATATTTTATTCTAATTTCATATAATTATTTGTAATTATAGACAATTTATACTAATTACCACAAATTATGAGTGGCCAATTTCCAACTGTTTGGTGAAAACTCTTTAGCCTGAAGACTCATCTCCATGCATCTTTCTACGACTTAAATCATAATGAAAAGTTTGCTCTGGTGTAAGAAAATCCATCTTTGTATGCACGGGAATGTAGAGCATGGAGGGCTCACCGTGCTACTCTCCATTATCATGCATACTATAATGGACGTTCGAACATCGGAGTATAACTTTCATTGTGATTTTAGTTGGAGAAAGTTTCAAGCAGATGATCCATCTTGAAAAAGAGACTCTTTGGTCGACTACTCATCTCTTAACAACATTCTCTAATTGAAATCAGTATTAAAAATATGCTCTGACGTATGCATATCAATTCTCATCAAAATAAAAATTGATATATATATATTAGAGCTGATTTTTCATAGTGATTTTATTGAGAGAAAGATGCAAGGGGATGAGTCATCGATCAAAATGAATACCTTTAATCCAATAGAAATTGTGCAAATTTTATTACTAATTAATGCGAATAATTATGAAGTATTACTAGTTATTACGAATTAATCCCAATTACTACTAATTAATCATAATTATTGTTAATTTTGACTAATTATTATTAATTTTTTTTTTCTAATTATGCCAAATTATTCCAAATTATTCTAAGTTATTCCTAACTATTCATAATTGTTCTTAATTCCTGCTAATTATTGACAATTCTTGCATATTTTTCAGATTTATTGCAAATTCTTTCTAAATAGTGATAATTATTTTTAATTATCTCTACTTATTGCTAATTATTCCTAATTATTAATTTTTATTTTTTATTATTGCTAATTAATCCTAATTATTAATAATAAATTTTAATTATTTATTATTAATCCAAATTATTCTTAATTATTCTTAATTATGCCGAATTATTATTAATTTTCCCTAAATTTTAATAATTATTACTAATTATTCCTAACTATGACTAATTATTACTTATTATTACTTATTATTACTAATTAATACTAATTATTAATAATTATTCCTAATTTTTCAAAATTATTAATAATTTTTACTAATTATTACTAAATATTACTAATTTTGGTTAATTATTTTTAATTAATCCTAATTATTTCTAATTATTCCCAATTATTTCTAATTATTTCAATTTATTCACAAGTTTTACTAATTATTCCAAATTATTACTAATTTTTCCTAATTATTAAAAATTATTCCTAATCATTCTTAAATATTCTTAATTATTTATAGTTATTACTAGTTATTCATATTTATTCCTAATTGTTTTTAATTATTCCTATTTTTTACTAATTAATCCCTTTTACTAATAATTGTTAGTAATTATTACTAATTGTTCTTAATTATTCCAAATTATTTTTAATTATAACTAATCTTTCCAATTTGTTACTAATTATTCCTAACCATTCCTAATTAGTAATATTTATTCATATTTATTACTCTTTATTCTTATTTATTCCTATACATCATTAATTATTCCTATTTGTTACAATTTATAACTAATCAATCATATTTATTACTAATTATATCTAATTAATCCTAATTATTACCAAATAATCATAATTAGTCCTAATTAATACTAAATAATCTTAATTAACCCTAATTAATCATAATTAATCCTTATTCATCCCAATTACTATTAATTAATCCCAATTCATCTAAATTAATCATAATTATTCATAATTATGACCAATTATTCCTAATTATTACTAATTTAGACTAATTTATCCTAATTTTTCCTAATTTTTACTATTTTTATAATTATTCCAAATTATTCTTAATTTTTCCTAATTATTCTAAACTTTTCTTAATTATTCCTAATTATTAAAATTTATTACTAAATATTACTAATTATTACTAATTATTGCTAATTGCCCATAATTATTACCAATTCTTCCAAATTATTACTAATTATTGCTCATTATTTCTAATTATTAACCATTATTATTAATTATAACTAATTATTCCTAATTTTTAATAATTATTTCTTATCATTAACAATTAATAGTAATTATTACTAATTATGGCTAATTATTACTAATTACGAATAATTAATCCTAATTAATTCTAATTGATCAAAATTATTAAAAATTTATCCTAATTACTACTAAATAATCCTAATTACTTCCAATTAATATCAATTACTATTAATTGTTAGTAATTAATGGTAATTATAACAAATTACTGCTAATTATTACTAAATAATCATATTTATTAAAAATTAATCCTAATTATTACTAATTAATCATAATTATGACTTATTATTCCTAATTATTACTAATTATTAATAATCATTGTCATTATTATTAATAATTATTCTTAGTTATTCCTATTTATTACTAATTATTACAAATTATTACAAATTATTACAAATTATTTTTAAATATTACTAATTATTACAATTTATTTCAAATTATTACAATTTATTCCTAATTATTCGTAATTATTCTTAATTATTAATAATTATTACTAATATTTCCTAATGATTTCCAATAATTACAAATTATTACTAGTTATTAATATTTATTACTAATTATTATTATTTATTATTAATTATTATTACTATTTTTTACTATTTTTTCCTAATTATTCTTAATTATTCCTAATTATTAATAATTATTACTACTTATCCCTAATTATTACTAATTATCCCTAATTAATACTAATTATTCATAATTATTACTAATTATTACTAATTATTCGTAATTATTCATAATTATTTTTAATTATTCCAAATTATTACTAATTATTCCTAGTTATTACTAATTATTCCGAATTATTCATAATAAATCCTAATTTTTCCTAACAAATCCTAATTATTACTAATTAATCCTACTTCTTATTAATTAATCTAAATTATTACTAATTAATCCAAATTATTAATAATTAATCTAAATTATTACTAATTAATCCTAATTATTAATAATTAATCTTAAATAGTAATGATTAATCTTAATTATTACTAAGTACCACTAATTATTCTTAATTATTACTATGTTTTGCTAATTATTCATATATAAAAATAATTATTACTATTTACTTCTAATTAATACTATTTATTACAATTTACTACTAAATAAGGCTATTTTTTTAGAAATTATCACTAATTATTACTAATTATCGGTAATTATTAATAATTATCGCTAAATATTACTAATTATTCCTAATTATTAAAAATTATTCATAATTTTTCTAATTACTACTAATGACTACTATTTCATAATAATTAATATAACAAATAATTTATTCTAATTAAGACTAATGACACATATCTGTAAAAAAATAATGCAAAATAAAATGATCTAATTTTAATTTAATTTAATTGCAGCTAATTAAAAATAATTATAACTAATATCAAATAAAATGAATTAACTAAAAAATAAAAGAAAGAGATAAATACAGTAAAACAGAATCTGTTAGAGGATTTACACTGTAAATATTGTACTGATTTAACAACTTTAACTGAGAATATTTTTGAGGGAAAAAATATGAGTATAGAGAGAGGAGTAGAGAAAGTAGTGGAATGAGAGGGAAAATGGATGAGAGTATAAATATGTTAGTTTAGTTACGATGAGTTTTTTTGAGACGGGGCCCATCGCAAATACCAACCTTCCAATATACTATTTGTGACATGGAATAAATCCCGTCACAAATAATAAAAAATGCCGCAAGATATTTGTGACAAACATAAGAGGCCGTCAAAAATATCTTTCCCGCGGTTTGGTGTGCAACTTGCACCAAACCATTTGTGACCGGTTCACTCTACCCATTGCAAATAACTAATTATTTGTGTCGGGTAGAGGGTCCCATCACAAGTATTCCTTCCCAATAGACTATTTTCAACATGACCCTTCCCCATCGCCACTAACCCATCACAAATATTCAATTTTCCCATAGTGTTTGTTTGGATTTGGGTTTGGGATTTGGATTTAAATAGTAAACTTTTTTGAAAATAGAATATGGTGTGTGTTGGCCTCCAAAAGGGAAATCTATGTTTGTTTAATAGAATAAGAGACCCTATATTTATATATGTATTTCAAACTAGTCTTAATGTACTGTTTTCGGAATAGGAAATGTATGGATTCATTGGCGGTTGCCTACAAATCTGTTAAGCTCCCACTCTACTTGTTCCATTTGGTGTTGGTGGACCCCAACTAATTTTCAGGTTCAAATTTCTGGTTTTTCTGCTCGTCATTGGAGCTGGTTGGTCATGTGGACGGCAGTAACCTTGAGGTCATAAAGTGATCAAGTTGTCTTTGCTATGGTGTAAGATTATGTTTTATAGCCTTTGGTTTTTTAGAATTGTTTATTCCTTATAGTTGTTGTGTCTAGACAAGTTTATATATTTATTATTATTCATTATTTATAGGTTCTTTTTCTTGTTCAGTTTATTTATATGATCCTAGATTATAAGAATAAAATTGTTCTCCCCTGTGATTATTTTGATGCCCGAAACTAGTTCCCAGCTCATGGAGATAGGGAACGCCCTTTGGGCTATGCCCAAAACTGGGATGGGTGTTGGGTTGGATGGAATCCCGACTTGATTTGTCAAAAAATGGCATCTAAGGAGACCCTTGTTATTTCTGGTGTCAGTTATTTAGAGATTAGGACTATAGGGACATGACAGGTAGGTGCGGAAAGAGCGTCGCAAATTACTGCTCGTTCTAATCCTTGAGTTACCGGGGGTAGTTCGGGATTTGAGTCTTTTGTTTTTGTTTTGGTTTGAGATATTACAATGGAGGCAAGATAGTGTTATGTCATAATCTCACATGGAGTAGTGAACCAGGTAGAGTCCAATTGATAGGTTTAAGGCCAACTTATTATTGTGACATACATGGGGCAAAGGCCACTATCGTGTCTCCAAGTTAGGCATAATCACTAGTAACACATTACGGTAATTTGGTGTAAGTTGTGCTTCATCATGGATTAAGTTGGTGAAATTTTTCCTTTGAAATTTAAAGTGGTTTTTAAATGTAAATCCTTTCATTCAAAGGGATTTTAATCGGTAAAATTGGTTTTATAGGAAATTTGTTTAGGTTTAAAAATTTCGTGGATGTTTGGGTTTGAAAAGAAATGTTTTGTGTGCCCCATTGGTATTCCTTATGAACATTTTCTCATGTTAGGGTATGTGTATGGAAAGTTAGTGTGGGAAGGCATGAATGGAAATTGGCGAACACATGTTCCATGGTTCATGTGATTTCATTGGTGGTTAATTGAAATTAAAGGTATGACCTTGTTTTTAGAAAATGAATTTGAATGCAGAAATAAGTTTTATAAATTGTTTTTCATTAAAAGAAGATGGGTTTGTTTGAGGAAATTGGCCTTGGAATGAGGAGTTTTGGGAAATTCAAATGAAATTGTGGTTTTGGAAAAGAAAGATTTTTTTTCTTGAGTATGTTTGGCATGTGAGCCAGTTTTTTTGGCCTGAGATTACTTTTGGTTTTGATTTTATTAGATGTTGATTTGTGTCTCTTTGTTTTGATTTTGTTCAGAATATGCCACCCAGAAAGGTCCCCAAAGTTTCTAGTGAGAAATGCCCAGTTTATGATTCCTATCATTTGTTACCTATTATTCATGGTGATCAAGTCCCATTAGAGGTAGTGAAGTGGCTTGTGGAAGTTGAGTGTGTCTTTAGATCCTTAAGAACTCCCAAATCTATTAGAGTACGTGTTGTTATGGGTTTGTTCGAGGTTTGGGCTTTGGACGAATGGTAGTTGTTTTCCCTTCCAATGATGCAAGTTGGGATTATGGGGAATATTTTTAAATCCATATTCTTCTGATGGTTTATACCTGAGGAGTTGAAGATAAAGAAAAGGGAATCTCATATTAGTATTCAAGAAGGAATGCAGACAGTGAAGGCCTATGTTGAACACTTCAAGGAGCTGGTTTCCTTTTCTCTGGATGTAACTTTTCTAGGATCTGATAATGGGTTCACTTTCTAATGGGGGACTTTGTCTTGAGATCAAGGAGTGAGTTCTCTCCTCCAAGGATCTTTGTTTTGAGAAGAAATTGGATGAATTGTTCTTAGCTGTGTTTGTTTTCCGAGCACATGAAGATAACAATCCAGTGTCTCTTGTTTCTTATGAGGGTTCCCCATACGACGTGAAGGGTGTTCCAGAGGAAAATTATTTTGATTATTATCCTCTATTTTTTATGATTTCTAGTTCTTCATACCGTTAAGTGGTATGCCACTAGTGTGGATAGATCAAGCATTTGAGGCTGTCTTTTCATAATCCTCTAAAGACAATCCATCATTGCGGTTGTCTGGGTCATCTAGAGAAATTTTTTAGAAAGTGTTTTCTGAAGAAGATTTTGTGATCAGAGGATGTTAATGCCTAACTGTGTGGTAGTAGATGCTTCAGTCATCTGGGCCCCAGCCACATACCTCGTATTGAAGCTTGTGCATAGTAAAGAGATCGTTAATATAGTTGGAAACCTTGTCCCAACATTGTTCTCTAGTGTTGTAGTAGATGAAGTTGTATGTTCATATTATAATTTCTTCTATTATTGTGAGATACTTTTATCTACATAAAAAGCTGTATGATCCCATTTTATTATAGTACTCATTTGAAAATTTATGGTTTGGGATCCTTTGCATGATTTCTTGTTTAGAAATATAAAATTTTGGGATATGAAAATAAATGGCACATAGTATGTAAATTTTTAGGGGAAATTGAACGGATTCTATTAGGAAACCATGCTTCTTGAGTTTGGTGTCTCGGTCTTCATGCATGGCCTTTGAACTGTATGAGAAACCATGCGGAAAGCATGCAGAATGGTTCTGGAATTGGGCAGTGGCATATCAAATGATTGGGAAACATTTTTTTGAACCATTAAGCTAAACCACGTAGCTTACCCAGATCATTAAAATTTTGAAATTCCTGGTTTTCCACTGTTATGCAATTATCGTAATTCAGGTTTCTCCTTGTTCTAGGGGTTGTTGGTTTATGTTGGGCGTTTCACCATTAAGCTTGTATGTGTAGTGCCATGGTGTTATTCAGGTTCATGTTATGGGGAGAAACCTCCCATATAATCCCATTATTCTTATTTTATGGTTTCCATTAGAAATTATTAGGTGTAAGTAATGGAATAAAAGGTCACCATGAAGTTCATGTTTCCTTTTGGATATAATCGATAATGGATTAGTGTTTTTTCTACATTTTTGACATGTGACTTCCTATGGTGAAAAGAGTTTGCGGTTGGGAGAATTGTCACACCTCAACCACAGTTTTATTTTATTTATGTATATTTCTTGATGAGGGATATTTTGGTTGAGATTTGGGTTGACTGTTCGAACATTGTATTTTTATTTTAATGGTATTCATATCACTAAATTGTGTATAATTTTTTCATGGATCTTTGGGTGGATTTTCTGTGTCATTAGGGTGTCATTTGAGGGTTTTTGCCTATTTTTAGGTCACATTTTTTAATCCAATTTTCCCAAACCGTGAATCCTAAGCCTACAAGTTTTAAAACATTTCTAGTAGAATACTCATGGTTTGTGCACAATTTACAAAAAACATGTAGAGAAACAATTCACCCCATTACGAACGAAATAACTTCTATTCTACAAACAATATTTATGTGATTCCACCTCAAATTTGAATCCTTTCATGTTGGGTATTGACCAGAGGGTTCCCCAATATTCTCTCTCAATTTGTGCAAATTTTTGGGCAATTTCTCACCAAACATCAGTGATACATCATGATTTCATCATGAAATCCTTCCCTTTCTAATTCCCCTCTCTCCCTTCACTTTATACCTTGTATTATCTTGGTGGGGATTCACCTCAGATGAACCCTAGAATCTAGGTTTAATGTGTTGTTTTATTTTCATGGATTTTAGGGTGTGTGTATCATGTCTTGAGTATGGATCTCTCTTCTCCCAGATTTTTGTTGCGTTTTTACTCTATTGAGGTAGGTGTTTCGGTTATTTTTCTTTCTTATTCCTTCCATTGATTCGTGGGTATTGTTAAATAATATGAAAATGTTTTTCTGAGGATTTTAGTATGTTTTACATTATTTTTATCATGTTTTTATGTTGAAAATATTTGTTGAAGTGGATTTTAAAGGGTTTATCTTATTTTAATACATGGTATGCACACTAGGTGTTTGTTAAAATGTCAATTGTTTCTTTAAAATTATGTAGATAATTTTTATTTGTATTAAAACCTAATTGTATTATGGTATCATTATTGGATTATATAGATGACACTGTATTTCTAAATTTGGTGATTTTTATTGCATGACCCATATGTGTGGTTTTTGTGTCGGTTTAAGAACATTTAGTGTTTCTTTTAATAATATTTTTCGGTAAATTTATTAATTATTGTGGAATACCATTAGATGTGGGAACATCAATGTGTTCATTTAATACAGATATAGATTATAACATAAACGTTAATGGTCTTGAATAACATTTACTCAATTTAAAGACCAAGAATTGAAAACACTTATCCATCAACTTCCTCCTTTCTCTTCAAATACTTGATGTTTTAAAAATTGGATCTAGGTTTTCTAATGATATGAATGATGATTTGAATTATGTTTTAATGAATGGATCATTTGGTACATTGAAATGTGGTTTGTTTCAAAGTGGTATGAAATCTCGTTTTGAATATTTAAGTATATTGTATGTGTTTCAACTTGGTTTTGATATGGTGTTGGAAACAATAATTGGTTTAGAAATGATAAGTATAGTTTGTTATCATTCATATGAATGTGGTATTTTGGAAATGGTTTAAAATATTTTGTGATATATTGGTATTGATAATATTCAATTTTTTGTTGGAACCTTATGTTATTTTGAAATGATTTTTTTTGAAAGTGTAATTAATTGTTGTCATATTTGAACATTTTTTGGAAAATGTTTTTTAAGACCATGTGATGTGACAAACCTATTTTCTCTAATAAATTACTATTGTATAATCGGAAGCCCCATAGAGTGATTTACCTATATGGGTTATCATATAGGTGGTGTCTGTGTTTGGTGTAGGAAAGTGTAGTGATGATAGGTACATTGTGTCATGTGTGTGAGGGGATCCTACTTACATACTATAATTTTACCATGGGTTTTCTAGGAAACTTTTAGAGGGTCAAATTAGGGTTTACGATCAACGCCGGTTAGATGGGTTGGTACCCCAAGGATGATTTTGATGTCAGGTGGGATGTTCCACTGATGAGGCTAGATGGGGGAATTTAGTTGCGTATTGACTATGGAGTTTCACTATATTCCTGAAGTTGGTTCCGAATCGAATATATATAGGGACCTCTCTAGGTATGTTTAAGAAATTTCCATTGTTTGCTATCTACATTTTTTTCTTTTTTCCTACTACACTTGGTTTCCTATTTACAGTACATATTTATTTCTATCATGAGAGGGTGTTTCTTTGTTTTGATTTGGGTTTGGGTTTGGTTTTATGTGGAAAAATATTTTGAAAATGGAAAGTGGAATGTGTTGTCCTTCAAAAAGGTACAGTCATGTTTTTCGAATAAAATAAGAAAAACCAACATTTATATATGTATTTAAAACTAGTGTTAATGGAATATCTTTGGGAATGTAAAAATATGAATTCTATGGTGGTTTACTATTGATCATTTAAGCTCACACCCTACTTATACCATTCAGTATTGGTAGACCCGAGCAATTTTGTAGGTTCATGTTTTTGGTTTGTATGCTCGTCATTGGAGAAGGTAGGTCTTGTGGAAGGTGGTGACCTTAAGGTCACAAGGAGATCTTGTTCTCTTTGTTATGGTTTCAGTTTATTATTTATATCATTTAGTTTTTCAATATTGTTTCATCGGTACATTTAATTTATCTAGACCCATTTATATATTAATTTTTATTCAGTTATTTTGGGTTCTATTTTTATTCAGTTTATTAATGTGATCCTAGTTTATTGGGAAGAAATCATTCCCCTCATTGATTAATTTTACGTAAGACACTAGTTTCTAGCTTGTGGGGATCGAGAATGCCCTTCGGGGCATGCCATATACCGGGTCGAGTGTCGAGTTGGATGGCATCCCGGCCAGGTCCATGACACCATATGTGGTTGCACTAGTACACTAGGACACTCACATTGAAAACTAAGATCTATCATTTTATGATAATAAAATTATATTTATATTTATTGAGGTTCATGGGGGATTTACAATAGTTTTATTTCATTTATTCTAGGAACATAGAAATTATTAAGATAGATAAAAATCATGTAAATAGGTGAAAATGGTTTGATTAATTTTAAAATAATTAAAAAGTTAAAAAACTGTTAATAATGAATACTTATGAACACTTATTTATACGCCTCAATGTTGTCATCATACCTAATATGAAAATATCATTTGATATCAAATACAAAGACACTTATATATATTTTAACTATTTAAGAAGTATTTCAAATGCACTTAATGTACTAATAGTTTTTTGGATACATAGATTTATAGTATAATTGGAAAACATTTGTGGCTATATTTGAGTATATATTTTCAATACCATAGATATTTTAATTCAAAATTTAAATGAACTATAGAAAAAATTCTAAACTATACTAAGATATATTGGGATTTTGGAGCCAGGTTTTTTAGAAGGATTGACGGTATATTTGAAATTTTAGGGATGATATTTTGTATATGTTTTATCTTGGTGATTTAATTCTTATATATTAGAATTAATTTTTTATAATAAAGTGAAATTTTACAACCCAAAAAAATATTCCTATAAATATTATTTATAGATAATATAATGAATATAGAGAATATTTCTAAATCAATTTGTGTAAGAAGAATAAGAGGTTTCATTCAATGTTTAAATAAAATATCTCAAAAAATTAGGAAGAATAAAAAACCAATATATACATTGTTATTTTTAGTTTATAAACAAACAAAACATTTAATTAATCTTACTAAGAATAATTTATCTATTCTAGAGACTATATTGTGTGCAGGTAAAACCTAAAAGTGTATAAAAAATTGTTCCAAGAGATAAGTCATGTTTAGTCTCATCATTTGATTGGGAAAGAATAGATATTAGGTCAACCAGTGTGGTTAATTATTTCATAAATCCCAAATATTAATAAAATACTAATTGACAATATCAACATAAAAAATCAAAATAGTCAAAAAATAAAATACAAAATAAGTTTGAATCATGATAATTGGGAGGGGATAGAAAACATATTATTAAAAATATCATATGTAAATTTAAATTTAAATTTTTGTTTAAATAATAATAAAAATAATAATTTAATACTAATTTTATTTGTAGAATGTGAATGATAAGCTATAGATTGATGAAAATAGACTTAAAATACTTTATCCAAACATATATTAATAAATAAAACGCCCTTTTAGAAATATTGGAAAGGTGTCATTTTCTCTTAAATCATAATGAAAACATACTAATTTTTGATATGACTTTGTGAGGAATAAAATATATTTGGTTAAATTATTATAATTGGGTTCTAAAGGTAAAAGAAAATCAAATGAGAAGATTTAATAGTTTAGTAATAAATATAATTTCCAAAATTATTTACTTGAATATTTGAGATGTAATAATGAGATTACTAAAGGATGATTGTAAATATTTAAAAAATATATTGTGAATGATATTTAAATATATATTTGAAAGACTATATATATATTTATAAATTTTATAAATTTTTTAACTTTTTTAATTTTGGTGATATTGGATAATTATGTGAAAAATAATGGTTGTATATTGAGATAAAATAATTATTTTTCAAAAACTATGTCACACTAGATATATAACATATAATGGTTATTTATATAATTAGATGATTAAAATAAATATTTTTTGATTAAAGGAGAAAAATATTGATGAATACACTAGTTGAAATTTCATAAGAATCATGTGATGGTTTCTATGAGCATGTTATAGTTGATTAGAAATATTTATTTCTCAAGAAGGAGTTATGGAATAATTTAGATAGAATACAAAAAAATGGGTTTGAAAACATGATACATTTGATTTATAACACATCATTATATGTGTTTTATATCATAGTTGGGATTTTAATTGTAGACCTCAGTAAGGAAAAAATCCATGGTTTGTTTTAATTATTTTTGGGGAAATATTAAACACATCCTAGTGATGCCATTCATTCCATGTGGATGGTTATATATGTGTGTATATAAAATAGTGAATGGTTTTTGACTATGTTATGATAAGTCTAAACCCATAAGAAATTTTGGATAGGGGTTTGACTGATGAGAACATGTCACAAATGAGGTAATGAAGCCTTGGTATTTGATTAATTTTCATAATTTTTTTGATGTAATCTAATACCATTATAAATTATCTTATGAATTCTTCGAAACCTCAGGATATATTAAAAGGGGAATTGAAGGATATTTCTGAGGACATATACCGCCCATTGATAAATTAATTTTAAGGATTTATTAGAGAGAATCATAGAATAGTTATAGGTGAAATATTTGGTGAATTTATTATAATGTATTTTTAATCCATTCTCTCAATATATTTTTTGTTAAATAGTTTTATAGAAGATTTATTATTTGTCTTTTTATCCTGGATTGAGTTTTTGGTGTGTGAGTGAAAAATAAATGAATTTTTATTAATGGAATTATATCCTTGACTTTATTTGTTATTGGGGAACACTTATTTTATTGTATCTATGGATTTTTCCTTATTTAATTTTTTTGGGTGGATAAATTTACAAGGATATATTATTATGATAATTTTACGCAACTAAGAACGGGGTATTGTTTATTTTTGACTCTGTTATGATTAAACAAAAATATAATTACTTGAATGCTCTAATTTAGTGAAATAGAAAATCATATTTCTATTCAAAATGTGACTAGGAAAAGTATAAATAGGGGTTGATATGTTGTGATGTTAGGGTATAATGTGATTTTAATATTAAATATATATAAAAAATATTGAAAATATAGTTTTTGATATTGAAACTATGTTATCAATATATTTATTAGAATCCCCATATATGAAAACATTTTAGTGATTTTCTAAGAATATTTTTAATATTTAATATAAATATCATGTGATGGATAAATTGAAATGAATATGTAATGTGAACAACAATAATAATTTGAAAGTCCTAACAGTAAGTGATATGTGAACTAAATTATTATTATTATGAGTACATAATTTCATATTTTTAAATTTAAATTGTGGTTAAGGTTACATTCAACTTTTTTATTGAAACACCACCTACGTTGGATTTCATTATTTCTGGAGCTCTTATTATATTGGATGCAAGGTGGACCCTAACAACGATGTTGAATTGGTTGTTCTGATAAAATCATTTATTATTACTCATATTGGATGTTTTATTCCCCTTTTATACACTATATTCTTTAAATATATTTACAGTTGGTATGTTTTATTCCACAATAATTTGTAATTTCTCATAATAATATTTGATGGAATTTTTATTGATGTCATTATTATAATAATATTATTAAAATAATGATCACATACATAAGTGGTACTATTTTTTTTAGATATAATAACTATGATGACATATGATGTATTTTCCTGACCATATGATGAGGTGGATTAACTTTTTCTACATTTAATTCATGGACGATTTAATATGATTCATTCACAGTAACATGATGGTTTTAAAGGATAAACCTAAAATGTATAGTGGTATAATAACCCATAAAAAAATTATTTATTGATTCCCATGATTACCATAGAGGTTGTTTTGGCCATATTATTTTAGAGTATGTGGTGATGAAATGGACTTAAAAGGGTTTCATTTCCTTCAATATTCTATTTAATATATTTTGGATTGATACCTAGTTTTGATAAATTATTAGATTGTTTTTAATTTTCATTTATTTGTGAAATATCATGGTTTTCCATATAGTTGTGTCCTGATGTTTGGATTTATCATTTTATAGATTCGGTATGGATTTTTTTGTAAAAATTGTATTTCCTCCCAAAAAATAAAATCTACACTTTAGGTGCTAGTCCCCACACAATGTAATATTAGCGGTGGGATTCAATGATCAAACTCAATCGCACCACAGACTCAATATGAGTTTTGGTGGGATTTGGTAATGGAAAATAGTAATTTAAGGAGTTTTCTTAAAGAGTTTAGTTTAATCATTGGTGAAAACAATATGAGTCCGGTAATAAAATAGTACATCTAAAATTATTATAAAATATAAACCACGTCACCCACCAAAGGGTGTAGTTGAAAAAAAATTATTTTTTCACAATCATGATTATCTACTAACTATATTTTAGGAATATATTTTAATTTATAGGGTTATGTTATATAGAGTACATGCATCATACAACATGTGTCCAAGATGATTGTTCATATTAAATTTATTTGAAAAGTTGTTTTTAATGATTATAAAACATTTTCTTACCCTTAGTCTTAATATATCATTTTATTAATGAAATAAATACCATTTTTTACTTTGTTTATGTTTTTGGTGGTGAATAGGAAGCATTTGGGACCATTCCTCGTAATATTATAAATCATATTATTTCGATTAAATCAAATTAAATAGATACATATGACCCAAAAATAATAATAAAATAGATATTTTCTATAACTGACAAATATTTTATGATATATTTATCATTAGGTAAATTTTATTTCTATGATATATTTCTTTATATACAATAAATATTTTAAGAAAAATGTGATATACTATTGAAATTTTATTATTTAATGTGACAATTATTTCATAGCTATCAGATTCGTGGGTATAAATAGGATTATCTAAATTATGTTATTTTTTTTAAATATTTATAATATGAATTCACTGGTTTTAAATTAAATTAAAATTAAAATTAAATCACATGGAGTTAAAGAGGCTGTTTTTTTAATTGCCCATTTTTATATGTACAATATGTTTTTTCTTAATAAATTGTAGTAATCCTTTTTTGATGAATGATTTTAATTAAATTTTTATAAAATGTATTTAATCAAATATTTTAACTTTCATTTAATTTTTTACATGGAATTCATTGAAGGAAAATTCTATTTTATTTTCAGAAATATATTTGTCTAAAATCGTTTATATCGATCTTTTCAAAATTATTTTAAAATGAATTCATCCAAATATAGAAATTATCTATTATAAAATGAATTTCATATTTGAAAAAAATAATAAAAATAATTTAATATTTTGAACTTATTTTTGGTCTTCTGTAGCTGTAAAAAAAGTAAAAATTTGTTGATAAGTTTTGGGATAAAATGTGTTTACAAAGGATTCATTGAAAATATAATGGAAATTTTTCCACTTAATATTATCTAAATCATTTTATTTGGTGATATATAAAACTCATATTATATTAATTTAAATGTATTAACCATTTTTTAAACATTCAAAAGAACAATTTTACAAATTATTTAAATATTTTAAGTAATTCCAATAATTTCTCTCTACTAACATATAAATTTATCCTTTTCTATTCTCTTATTCACACAATTTGAGCCCTCTATCTTAGACCTAACATTCAAAAAAAATAACCTAAAATCCTTCTCATTATTATTTATCTAAAATTAAAAATTTAAGACCACACTAAAAATTCATAAGTTGTAAGATAAAGGATATACCTCAATAAAGACGATGTTATATGGTGAATAAAGCTAGACAGGACATGAGGTAAGGATTTATGATAAAATCTCACTTTTTTCCATATTCTGTATCATAAATTTCAATTGAGGAGAATTATATGGACCTTATACTTAAAATCCAATCCATTTTCTTCTCCTATGGTTATTTATATAATATTTGTTTTTTATTACTACATTCCCTTTCGATGTATTTAAAATTATTTAGAAAAATGTTTTTAATGCAAAACCACTCTTATTTCATATTTGGTTGACCTGAATTTTCAACAATGTCGATGATATTTAAAATTGTTTTATGTTTTTTTATGTATACTTGAATTTATTTTAATATTTATTTTTCATTAATTTTTTTTATATAAAAATGTTTTAAATGAATATTTTCAAAGAAGCATTTTCATAAAATGTCATTGTAGGCTTTTTTAAAAATAATTAAAATAATTTTCTATTTTAATGCTTATAGTATAAATAGAATTTTATATTACAACATTTGTTCTTTTCATTGAATTCAGATTTATATGATCCCATGGTTATTTTCAACAAGAAAAGTTTTCTTATTATTGTTTTAAATTGTTGTTAAAATTTTATAAAATAAAATTATATATTTATCCAATATTTAGAGAAAGGTTATAATGATTCTTTAAAAAAAATTCATATATGTTGATATCCATTTAGGATAATTCTTCTTAACTTGGAATTGGATATTATATTAGCAAAAAATTTCTTTCATTTGAAGTATTATGATGGTGAGGATTTATTTTTTATTCAATAAAACTCGTTTCATTTACATGGTTTAATTATGTTATAATGAAATCATTATATAACCCATTTATTTCAAAAGTAATGATATGATAAAATGATGTAATTTTTATGAAACCCATTTTTTCCATCAGTTATGCTCTTATGAAACGAGATATTTTTTGGAAACCTATTTCCATTAATTCGTTGTGATATAATGAATTGATAAATGTTTTTTGATACACACAAAAACATATATATAGTTTTAATTATGATTTTAGTTTTGGTGATATTATATATAACACTAATGTATATGGTTTGTTTTGATGACTCATGGGGTAATATGTTCTAGAATGGGGAATTAACCTTGATCAGTAAGAAACTCTTTTCAATATGAATTCCTTGGGAGTGAACCATGCCTAAGGAAATTATGGAATGATGAGTGAACATAATACACTAGGATAGTCTTGGAAATATTCCTTGACTAATGAAATAATTTTTTATAATTATGTTTATTCCATAAACTTCCTTCCTATACATTATATATGTTATCATGGATCCTGATTTATTATTAAAAATTTCACACACTTAATATTTATGTATTTTCGATGACATGACCTAATTCCATGATTATTAATTAAAGTTATATGTCTAATTGGGAATTATTTTTTATGTTATGATATTATTCCTATACACTTATTATTATTCTATCTTATGATCATTTATTAGTATCTTTTATGTTCACCCTTACTAAGAATCTAATCTCACCATTTATTATTTTTTAATTTTCATCAGGTTATGATGAAAATTATTAATTAAGAAATATATAAGAAGATTATGATGAGTGATTTTTTGGAGATGTTAAATATATTTTATCAAGTATTATGATTATGTATCTTGTCTGTAAATAATCTAATATTTTATAGTCCTCAGACATGTATTATTGTGAAATGTATTCAATATTAATATAAAAGGATGAAATATAAATATACATTATTCTTCAGTCACCTAAGTTGGTCTGAGAAGAATGTTTAGTTATTTTTGAAGATTATGGCTAGTAACCATTAGTGAGAACCCATATGATAAGACTAATTATAGGAGAACATCCTATGTTATATTAATGGAAGGGGAATGTTTTTCCTAGAAAATGCATTATAGAATGGATACTGGAAATTGGACGTGGATGTGGAAAAAATTCACCTAATAGTAATATATCTAAAAGGGGGGGATTAGGTATTAACTCGATCGTCACTGGTGCATGACAATTTTTTCAAAGAATTAACACATTGTTAGAGAATTGTAATGTATATTATTTGGTTAATTCACAATATCCATAAAAATCATTATAATTAATAAGATGATAAATGATATGAAAACTGATACTAAGACATGGTGTATGAGATCAATAGAATGTTTCATGTGTTGAAATAAGTTGTATTAATTCATCACATCATAAGAATGTTTTTTATAATCATAAGAATTTTTACTATAATTAATGATATTTGATGACCATTTTATGTTTTTTATTTTTAATTAAAGAGAACTAGAAGGAATCGTGTGAAAAATGAATGTTATGTCAAATTTAAAGACCCTCCTCAGGAGGAATTAAATTAAATAGGATATGAGATGATAAATTTTAAATCTACACTCACATAAAATTCTGAAACTCTGAATGGTAACTTAAATAATTATGAGCTTCAAAACAACCAAAATAAGAAACCAATCAATATATATTATTTTATATAAAAATTTTCACCTTCCATAAGTGGTTCGACTAATATAATTATTATTCACAAATAGATCATTGATATAGAAAATATATTCGCTTTTCTCCAATTATTATACCATGAGAAGTTTCTCTCTTTTTTATTAATTGGATGTTGAAGATGATCAATGGTGAATTCTTATCAATAATATTAGGAAATGGGTGGAAGTTGACACCATTTCATGGGAATATTTTTATAAGGGATTACATATATATATATTTTCCGCAAAATCATCACACAAAAAATGAATAAAGATTTCTAAAAATTAAGTAGATAAATGGAAAATACATTAGTATCCATGAGGAGAATATCACCATATTTACAAATCCTACTTATGGTTTTGTCATGAATCTTAAAGGCAGGGTAAACTGATTCAATGGTGGCTCAACATCATGTCTGTAAAAGAAACTAGGAAAAAGAAACTAATAGAGATATTAAAAAATAATTGGGTTTTCACTTAGTCTAGAAATATAGATTAGAGAATTTCATAATTCCCAAAGTGTTGAAAAAATTTGAAAGGTGAAATATAAAGGAAATTATAATATTAGACTGATAGAAGAATGAAAATTAATCTTTCTAAATATTAGATGTGTAATATAAAGCATGTAAGAAATTACCTTATGGGGTATAAAAAAAAATTTAATCCTGAAAAAAATGTTCATCGAGAAAACTAATGTTGGAGTTATGTGAGGAGGCCTTCCAAATATTGTGAGAACACTCAACTAAATGCATCACCAATAACCCAGTTCCATAATTAAAATTATATTGTAAATTATTCCAATAAGTTCATATAAATGAAGGATATTGAAAATAATCTACATCAATAGCCTCTTATGCCAAGAGAAAAGTTATATGGCATGTGATCACAACTACAAAAGTTGATCATGAGAAAGAAGTTGTGAATGGTATACATACCAACCACTCTTGAATGGTAAATTTATTATCTAATTATATCTCTACCCACATTCATATAACTATAATTTTCTAGTTTTATCACATCACCATGTTAATGAATATATGTTAGCTTACCAATAAAAAATACTAATGGTATGATGATCGCAAATCATGCCCCTTGATCTTCTCTCATTGATGTTTTTGGGAATGTGATTCTTGAAAAAAATGAAAATTTACCTTAAGTTGAATTTGATGTTATCTTGGGAATGTAATAAAATTATTTATATAGATAGCATATCAATTTCCTTTTAAGGTATTTAATATTTTATATTCCAAATTAAAATATAATAAAATTTCAATTTTAGGATGAATATAAACATCTAGTGGAATTTATTACCACTAAATGGGTCTTAATACTTATTAAGGATATATGTTTATCCCAGATGGTTAGAGAGAATATAAAATTGAATATATAATTATTTTTAGGACTATAGATATGTTTTTGAAAAAGAATATTTCTTCCTCTTAATCACAATGTTGAGTTATTAATAGAACTCATATAAAGTGCAGCAGCTATTTTAGTTACTTTATATAAAATAGACCCAATTTATTTTCATGTATTAAAGAATAAAAACAAAGAGAAACTATAAAATGGATTCTTAATCCAAAGTGTATGACCAAGGGGAAACCATGTTCTTTTTATTATGAATAATGATAGAACGATTCTCTTTTTTGTTTATTATCCAGAAATTAACAGGACGAGTATCATGAACACATATCATCTACCTTTTATTTATGTATTGATTGATTAAATACTTGGATATCAATACATTTACATGTTTAAACATATTTTTTCATTTCATCAATGTTTGGTAAATAATGATGATATACCGAATATATACTCTTGTACACAGTTTGGTAATTTTGAATTTATATAGATTCCCTTTAGACTTAATAATACCCCATTATCATTATGAGTTTAATGAAGATATACTTTATATATTAACTTGATCAATTTATGGTAGTATTTATAGTATATTTAATTTTATATTCCAAGAATTCATAATATGATTAATATCATTTGAGCATTTTACTAATGTCTTGGAGGAAGGATAATTTTTATTCCATATTAATAATATGTGAATTCTGGGTACAAAATGTTTCATTCTTGGAAAATATAATTATATGTTTGGACATATATATATATATATATCATTCAATGATATATGTTATTGATTAATGGACCCTAACAACTACAATATCTGAGATCTGTATTTTTCTTATGATGGACTAATAGTACAGATTCATATGAGGGGTTTCTTATTTATATCTAATATGATATCCAGGTTAACATGGAAGTGATCCAAGTTCCTTTGGATTAATGAATGTGATATAAATTTCAAGGAACTAAAGAAAATATTTTTAAATGCATATTCTCTTACCCTATATTAAAGTTGAGAAGGGTGCGTGATCTATAGGGATAGATAAAATTAGTTATGGGGATGCATCCTCATACATAATTATATTGTGATATCTTATCCCTCATTCTAGTTGAATATTCATGAGAAAAATTACCCATGTCATTATTTAGTGTTTATAACAATTTTTTTCATTAAAATTGTTTGACATTATCATTATGGTGACTGATATAAAATATATACTGATCATAGAATCCTCATGTATATATTCAAAATAAAAATATTAAGTATCAAAAATGGATATGGTTTGAGTTGATTAAGGATTATTACTAGATAATACATTCCCACATTAGGAAGTAAAAATTATTTATGATTAGATGAGTGAAAAATAACATGCTAGACTGTCCATGATGATGATTCAAAGAGATCCAATGCTTATGGATTTGATGAAAATGGATCTTGATATCATATGGAAAGATGATTGATCATATCTTTCTTAGTTGATTTTTCAACCATCCATCCATGTGTGGATTAAATAGACATATATGGAAGTTTTTGAACTACGAAATGATGTGATAAGTTTTCCTGAGATCAAACATGACAATAAAGTAATGATAATTTTATGACATCAAGTATATGTCCCAATAATAACTTATTTAATGATAGATATAATTTATGAAGCTCATAGTTCATCATTACATATTCATCAAATATGTACAATTATATAGAGATATTTTAAATATCAATTATAGTTGGATAAAATGAAAAGAGATATTTCAGAGTATTTATCTTGATATCTGGATTTTCATCAAGTTAATTCAAAGATAAAGTAGTCCATGTGGATTATATAACTAATAATCATTATATAATTCAAATGGGAAAACATCACTATGAATTTAATCAATGGTATCCCCATAAAGTTTCAAGATAACAATGTTCTTTGGGATATAGTCAATGACCTTATGAATTCAAAATATTTCGTTGAAATTAGAAAAAAGTTATACATTGATCCAAATTCATGGAAATAAATTAATGAATTGGTAAGTTTTTATAGAGTATTAAATTGAATTTTTCGTAATTGGACTTCAAATATTAACTTGATTTTTTTATAATTCTTCAATAAGAGTTGAATACATAGGTGATTATTAACATTCCATGTCATCATCACAATGTTTTCTAGTCTGAAAGGACCATTAAAACTCTAATAGATATGTTGATATCATTTTATATAAATTTTAATAGTATTTGGGGTCAACACATATATCTAGTATAGTTTTTTATAATAATATCTTTCACTCATGCATTCAGATGGTTTTATGAATTCCTCCATAGTAGGAATTAACGAACTAAAATGTTGTGAGATAAATTTGGGGAATGACATTTTATGAAATGTGATATATAAATGGTTATAGTTGATATGGTTATAAATATTATTAGCACATCATGGTAGCTCAGATTTTAAAAAAGATATAATTTCAACAATATTCGAGATATGGATTTCAATTTTTGGGATAATGTATTTCTATGAATATATCCATGGAATAAAATTATGTGATTCTTATGGAAGGATAGGAAGATATATAGTTATATTCTTTCCTAATATATTATTGATCATATCATCACTTTTTTATATCTATTGGTTCCTTTACTAAATCTCTCTTACGTTCAGGATGTGTTCCCTTTATCTCTCTGGAGGAGTACATACATGATCATTCACATTTACAAATCTCATAGGTTGTACCACTAAAGCATTATCACTCTTATGATGAATTTTTTTTAGATATTTTGGATCAAATATAAAAATTGTTATGAAAAAATACCACTCATATGGTTAAAATATTATAGTGAAAAAATAAATACGACGAATTTATGAGGGAACATGAAGATGTCATTAGGCAGATGAATTCTTATCTGAGTGTATCAGAGTGATGGAATTTTGAGATAGAAATACATATAAGGGGTAGAGATTAAGACCCCATTATTTTATAATATATTTATCTTTATATACATTTTATTTCTTCGATATATTTTTTAAGATGAAACAACATGTTTAAAAAAATGTAATACACTATAGAAATATTATTACTTAGTTTGATAGTTATAACCAAAAGGCTGGATTAATGGGAACGAATATCCATGAATAAATTATAAAAATATATTTTTTTACATATTTATGTAATGAATTTGTTTGTTTTGGATTTTGAAATATTAGAATAAAATAATATTAATGTTAAAAGTGTTGGATTTCTATAAAATTGGTTTTATGAGTACAATGTGTTCTTAATTAATAAATTCAACAAATCACTATTCAGGAATTATTTTAATAAAATTTTAGGCAAAATAATAAAGAATATATTTTAAAATTAATCTAATAGTTTTTGAGTGGAATTTAATAAGGATAAACCAAATTTTATTCTTAAAAATTAATTTATCTAAAAAGTCTTATGTTAAATTTTGGGATTTTATTTAAAAATGAATTTATACCACTAATAGAAATTTGATAATTTAAAATGGATTATATATTTGGTGTATGAACAATTAATATAAGGTAATTGGTTCATTATAATTTTTTGGTCATATTGAATATTAAAACAAATTCAAATTTGTTACCACAGATAAGTTAAAACTAGGTATACTATGGGGGTTACAACTAAAGGATAAGGGAAAATATGTCCCTTAAACTTATCTAAATTTTATTGATTAATTAGATTAAAGAAATATGTTATTTTACCTAAAAATTTATTCCCATTCTATAATGTTCCTAGAATTTTTCTTGAGACTATTTTAATATTTTAAGCAATTCAATGTGCACCCATCCCATATTTTAAAAAATGAAAAATCTTCTCTACCCTTATTAAAAATTTATATCCCTATTAAATAGCCAACTCAATCTACATAAAAATCTATATTCCATGTCTTTATTCATTATCTCTTAGTATAACCATAAAATAATTATAGGATATCTGAAGTTTTAATCCAAAGGATTTATCTCAAAAAGAAGGTTGTTTAAAAACATATGAAGCTAAATAAGACTTGGGGTTAGAGTTTATCTTTCAATATCTTTTCTTTCTAGGATTTTCGTTTCAAAATTTAAATATAGGGAAATTATATATATATTATCCTTTAAAACGATATATTTTATTCTTCATTTGTTGTTTTAGGATTTTTTTGTATTATTTTCATTTTCCTCTCTTTAGAACATAAAATGAACTAGAAAATACTTTTAAGGAAATGCCAAACTTATTTCCAATTCTCCCAACAAACATTTTCATTGATATCCACGATTGTCAAAAATTATTATATTGATGTTTTTAACTATATGGGGACTATATCATAATTGTGATTTTCAATTTTTTTTCTTTATTTACAATGGTTTAAATGGAATATTTTTCAAAAATCAGTTTTCAAAAAACTCATTTTTTCTTTTTAAAAAAGAGTAAAAAAATATTCTATTGTAACATATATGGTATGAGTAGATTTTCCATCCTTCATAAATATTTTTATAAGATGCCATTAGTTTTTTCCTAGTTTATTTTCAATGATTTTTTTTTCAATATTATAATTTTTTTATTTAAAATGTAATCAAATGAAAATGATATTTTCTCAAGTTTCAATGAAAGGATGAAATATTATTTATAAACGTGTTTTCATCTATGATAGTATACTCTAGGGGTTGGTATAGTTCATTTCAAATATGATCATATGATTCTATAATTTTTTTTTCTTTATATGGCTTTCATTGATGATGATTTATGGTTAATTATATAAAACCCAATTCTTTACATATAGGTAATTAATATTGGATGAAATCATCATGAAACCCATTTCATTTCCACAGGTTATGAGATATGAAATGATAAACGGTTTATGATAACCATTTCTTTTTCATGGGTAATGGTATTATCAATTATTTAATGTTTTGTAATTTTATGGAACACATATATATGGTTTATAGTATGTGATGGATGGGACCATAATTATATATCCCTACAATGATTTGAAAAATTATTGATATATCATGAGATAATATAGACATGAATGGAGAGTGAACTAAGATATGTAAGATAATCTTTCCATGATGATAGTCTTAGGAGCCATCATTGACTAAAGAAATGATTGAATTGGGAGTAAGCCTAATCAACTATGATAATCTTAGCTATCATCCTTGACTAAGGATGTGGTCTTTATTCTTATGTGTATGCTACAATCATATTCCTAATGCTTAGAATATATTCTCTAGGATAATTATTGATTACTTATGATTCTTAACTATTATGAATTATATATTTTGTTTTGAAAAATCCTCTTCCATTATTGATGATTTTCAATCTTTTACTTATTGAGTATATAATTTTACGTTATGTTCAAATTATAATAAAAATATACTTATGATCACTTTTGATCATGGATTGATATCTCTTATGTTTACCCTTATTGATAATATGACATGACCATTTATTATGTTTCAATTTACCACATGTTATATAAGATGATATTAAGTATGAAAAAAATATGAAGGGTACTATGAGAGATTAAATTTTTCAGATATGTTGAATATATTTTATGAAATAAGATAATTATGTATCAATTAGATAAATTAATTTAACCATTAATGTCATTGAGATTGTGTTATTATAAAATGTATGTTATATTCATCTAAAATTCTACAGTATTTTTGTATGTTATTCTTTGGTTGCATCATTTTCAAAAATAATTTAAAAATAATTTATAAACAATAATGAACTTGGATTTATATTTTTCATTAATTGATGAATTAGTTGAACCTATTGTTATACCATCATTGTGATAGAGGATACAATGTTGAGTACCTTTAGATATATTCCCATATACTCCTAAAACAATTAATGTTCCCATTATATTTTCCCGTGCTTCCATAGATGATCAGAACAACTATTATCACTCATCAATTATCAAAATAGGACAACTTTCGGACATTAAGGATGTTATCTTGTTCTCTCACTCTTGAGATGGAGGAGGAGGTTGATCTCCTCCCATTAGTGAGTTTTTTTTCAGAGGTTAACTCAATGGATTAAGAATAATTATATATATATATAATTTCCTGGTGAAAAAACCTTAATAAATCTCAAAATGATAAAATCAAGATAATATACATAGCGGAAGAAAATAAATAATTATGCAAATGATGATATCTATTTATAAAATCTTAATAAATCACATTATGATAATAAAAAATTTACTATATTCACTGACAAGTGTTGTATTGTTGAAATTTAAATATTACTTATTAAATAATTAAATCATTATTTACTTAAATGGTATTAATTAACATATCATTTCATTTTGACAGATAACATGGTTTATCAATAATCAATGAAAATCATGAAACCATGAATAATAAATATTTATATTGAAATATATATATATATATATTCAATAAATAAATAAATAATATATCAACTAACTTGATGATAAATTTTTATTTAACATTCAACTCACATATATTTCTAAAATGGTATAACTGGTGTCCAAATTGATGCAGTCAATATAACCTTAAAAATAATTTTTCTTTGGTCTGGAGTATAAAACATATTCCCTTATTATATTAAAATACAATTTTATGGAGGTTCTAAATACACTTAGGGTGTTACCCTATAGTCCACTTTCTATATGGAATTAGTCGAGATGTGCTATAGCCTGAGATTAAAACCATGAAACATGTCTTGGAAACCACAGATAATCATATAAATATTTCAACAACCAAAACATCATATAGATTCTAACTATGTTTTATAATCCCTTTAATAGGATATCACATCAATCATGTTAGATAATTTTTTCATCAACCATTATACTTGAAATTTCATTCTTTGTCTACCTAAAATTAACTCATTGATATAATATCATGA
Source organism: Viscum album (assembly GCA_963277665.1). Classification (NCBI taxonomy): domain Eukaryota; kingdom Viridiplantae; phylum Streptophyta; class Magnoliopsida; order Santalales; family Viscaceae; genus Viscum; species Viscum album. The sequence continues at coordinate 827,560,978 of OY728159.1, read as the reverse complement.
CCCAGAACTAAATCTTATGGTTTAATTTCAATCAAAGGGAATGGGATATCTACTTCCATTAATATAGTAGGGAAGCATAATTTCATTAAAAATTCATTAATGTCATATAAATTATGACCCAACCAACATATGATAACTCACTACCAGTATATGAAATCCCTGTTTTCTTGAAAACATCAAATTATATGACTCGTAATATACCATAATAATAATATAAAGTACAAATAAAAATAAACATGTCTATAGATAAATATTTAATAAAATACATAAATGAAGTATTCATATTGCTGTGTTTAAACTCATAACCTCTTCTCATTGTGATAACCTAGTGACAACTTCAAGATATGAATTCTAAATGTCTCATGATTAACCAAAATATGATAGTTAAAAATTATTTATGTGAAATTGTATAAATTCTATTTTTACAAAGAACATTTTTTTATTAATAACATCACAACCATTAAATGTTCTCATTTTTGTGATGAACTACTATAAACATTCAATGTGAAAAATACTCTAAAGACATTATAACTTTATTGTTACATAAGAAGAATAATAATCATGCTAAAATATATTTATTTTATATTTTTTGGTTTTTAGTATAATGTTAATCCAAATTACATTGTAATTATGACTCATCAAACCAATTCCAATAGTGTTAAACTTGTAGTAGATCCATCCATTAATATCTTTTAGTTAGAAAACCATCATAGGATACTCATGATTATATTTGATAGACATATGTTGTTCCAAAATATCATTGTTTTTTTTGTTTTAATGATTCAAAGAATAAATATTTTTATTCTAAAATTTTTGTCTTATGTTTGTCAAATTTTATTTATGAAAATAAATTATTACACAATGATTCTCTAAGATATTATACTACGAGGTTTGAATTATTCATTTAATATAAATGTATTTTTTCTTATGAGAATCAAATATAATATACAATCTACAAAGAATCAGAAAACTCCTCGATAAAAAGTTTATCTTACAATGTAAGATATTATCATAGAAAGAGTATAATTGAGTAATTTTTTGATTAGATTCGGAGATTTCAAACAATATGAAATTATGAGATGATATATATTACAAAATGGATATTTATAAAATATTATCTTACAAACATAAAATAAAGTTATTGAATCTATGTATTTCACCATAGTGAAACATTTAGCTTACGCTTGATGAATTTTCCCATAAAAATTTAATTCATTTTATCATACTAATTGAAGAAGATGTAGATTTGTTTTATCGTATGATGTCCCTTAATAGTTTATATTATAATGAACAAAATTTTTATTTGAATATATTATGATAGATTAACAGTTATGTAGAATTTCATAATAACTTTGATAATATCTTATAATGTTATTTCATGCATATTAAATTTATTATAAAAGGGATTTATTATTTAATTGATGGTCATTTTTTTTAAAGAATCATGTTTCAATGAAGGGAAAGATCTAAAGTAGAATATCTCTGATAATACTGTTGTAGTAGCATATTCAAAATTTGGAAGGAATAGATGCACACCATTAATGGACTACCAGATCATATTTTAATCATTTTTTAAACTCAACCGTTATGACTATTTCATTATTATGTTCAAAATTAAAGAGGATATATAACATTAATAGTTATATAATTTATGGATTTTGATGGATAAAAATAAATATTAGAACACACATTCATACGATTAATTTAACTTCCTATGCATAGAAGACATTAAACCTAAATGGTTGTGTTATGATTATAATATCACAAATTTTACTGATGAATGTTATAAACTACACCATGAAAACAATCATCTTATCCAATCATGTCTTTTACTACTATCAGTTACCTCTAACAACTATTTGATGTAATTTTTCTTCTGAAAGTTGTGTCATTATTTTTTACACTCATCATATGATTGTGTGTTGAGACTATGGGAAAGTCTTATAAATGGAGGGAATACTTGAAAGATCTTGGACATTTTTATTAAGTGACAACTATTATTACTCAGCTGGGCACCCCTAGTAAAAGGGTGGTCATAGTGAAAATCAACAAACTCATGGAGTGGAGTGTTGGGGGAGTGTACTATGTTATTTATATCCCTAAAAATCATTCAAACTATTTTTCTAGTCTCTTTAAATTATTTTTTATACATGAAATTTATATTCATATAATCTAAAATAAATTAACTATCATACCTAAATAAGGAGGTTTTTGTAATGAAAATTTTAATAAATCAATTCATCCCCCTCTTGTGTTTTCAGATAGCCACATTCATGGAAAAAAAATTATAAAGAGATTAAGACTCTTGAGATAAAAGATATAAATGGTTGAAGTCCATGGAATTTTTTTCCAAATGGATTATATGTTCGATAAAAGAAAAGGTATGTCAATAGTTATAGATCCTTTCTTTAATGGTGGATATAATTCTTGGTAGAAGGCTCGCATGACAATTTTTCTAAAAAATCATAGCATGAAATATTATCTTAATGGAGTAATGTTTTATAAAATTCATATGAAAGAACCTCAAATGTCGGATGTTACAATTGAAGTATAATATGATATTAATTCCAATTATATGAATTTTATATTATCTGCATTTGGTCTAAATGATTTCAATAGAGTCTCTTAGTGTCAAACAACTAAGGAAATATGGACCACAATAGCACTAACAAATGAAGGCATAGAAAATATGAAGGTTCATCGATATGATACTTCGAAAATATTGTTTAGTATATTAAAAACATTTAAAGGATAAATAATTAGTTAACTAAAAGAATAATCACTGAGAATGAATATAATTTTTCTTCTCTAGGAATGTCTGTTACTAATCTAGAAAAATCATTGAAAGTTATCAACATCATACCACCCATGTGGAGTGGAATCTTAGTTCTATCAAACAATATAAAGAAGTAAAAATATTTAAGATAAAATATCTTATTGGGACTATTATTATATAAAAATATAAAATTCATGTTAATGATAGTGATTATAAAATGATCAAGAACGGAAATTATTCCTTTAAGGGTTCTTATTCTAAGGATGAGAGTAATAAAAATGCATACAAATACTTGAAACATATATAGAATAAGACTCTTCAATCTATTCTGAATCAATTTATCTGATTGTATAGTTTAATTGAATGTTAAAAAAATATATATAATAATAGAAGAAATTTTATAAGGCCTTTAAACATGTACACAAAGCATCATGGTAACCATAAATTATTTATATTTTATGTGTGAAAACATATAGTACATATCAAGAATAATTTTACAAACCTTAAGGATAATAAAAATATTGAAAAGAAATACATCATGAAACTTGGTTATAAAAAATATATTATAAATAAATTAAGGCCATATGGAGTGCATTTTATGAATCCAATGAGTGAACATCACCAAAATAAGAATATTAATCTCTTTTTCAAAAGGAAAACATATGATTTATGAAAAAATTGTTCAAGTTACATTCCTACTAATCTTATAATAATGAACATGAATCAAAAAAGAAAATTTATTATATGAATAATTAAATGAATACTATAATTTGATAGAGACTATGTACACAATCTTAAATAAGAAAAAACAAAGCTATTAAGAGATACTATAATAATATTTTCAATGAAAATGATGATTAAAAAAATATATTTTAAAAATCAATTGGAAAATTTTACTTCCTATTATATTGAACAATTTGAGGTAATATATTTATTAAAAAATAAGGATTCAATATTTAAAGATGATGTAAGTTTTTTCGCTAAAGGGGAAGATAATATTAATAACATTATTGGTCCAAATCATCTTAAAAAAGAAAAATTCAGAATATGAATTGATGGTGAAAAGATCAAAATATATAAAAAATATTATTTACCTAGTTTACAAGAAAGGTATTTTGATTGTTACATGTTTTCATTGATGGAGAAGTAAGACATTATAGTAACATCTGTAATCTGAAAAACATCTATTTCTTGGAATCAAAAATAATTTCCTTACAAATGAACTTTCAAAATAATTTTCGATTTTTTCTAGAAAATAAAAAAACATTTGTGTCTCTAAGTATCTTTTAAATAATATTTCTAGAATCAAAAGTGTTTTGTTTCAAAATAAATATATTGTTTGATTTGCCATTTTTTGGGAAGAAACCACATAAATAGAAATGGAAAATGTTTTATATAAAGTGTCTATTATAGATATATGAGTGGGTATTATTCTAATTTATATTCATTGTATAATATTTATGGAGGCAATATCTCATTTTGTGAAAAATATAACGGAAAAATAGTAGGTATTGGATCAGTTAGAAATTCACAATCAATTCTCATTAAAAATGTTCTTTATGTTAAAATCTTGAAGCATAACATGACAAGAATCTATAAATCATTTGATGATGGCTAATTAGTTAATTTTTTAAACAACTTATGATTAGTTATTGATGAAATGTATCTCGCATTCTTACCACATAGAACTAAAAATGTTTATACACTATATCTTAATTCATTTATCAGAAAAATATGATTTTTTTGAATGGATAAATTCATGAATCATGGATTTTTAATAGAAGGCTTATAATTTCTAATGTTTATTAATTGACAAATTTGTGTATGAAACATTTTATTTATAACTTTCCGGAAATTAAATTGGACTGAAATAATATACGTGTAGCTTGTCAATTGGGAAAGTAACACCAGCCCTATTTTAAACTAATTGAAGGGCATGATAAATATTAACTTATTTACCTTATCCATATTAATATTTTAATAATAAATATAAAATAAATTCTTTTCGGTAGATAATTTGTTAATGTGTTGGTTGATAGTTTTTCATGATTCACATGGGCTTAATATTTTTAGTGAATCTGGTTATATTTTAATTTATTTATGTAAGATTAAAAATAAGGAAATATATGCTAATACTATATCCTTGATAAGTAATCATAGAGGATAATTTTATTAATTTAGTTTATACTAATGAAAAAAATTTATTAAAAATACTTTTTAAGTCTCTCAATACACCTCAATAATATAGTTTTTTTGAAAGGAGGAATAAGAATTCTCATAAAATTTACAGTAATATGTTATATGAATGTATCTTTCCCACTCATTTATGGGATGAAACTTTTGATACAAGATGTTATTTCATTAATAGAGTCCTAATAAGACATAACATAACTAAAATTTCTAATGTGTTGTGGAATAATAGATTACCAAATATAGTATACATACAAGTAATTGTATGCACAATTTATGCCTTGAACACCATGAATAATCATGGTAAATTTAATTTAGAGGATAAGGAAGGCATCTTCCTAAGATACTCTACAACATTCAAATCCTATATATTTTTCAAAAAATGGTATTGGATTTTTGAAAAGTCAACCTATGTGATGTTGGATTAAATTATCCATTTTGATATCAAAATGACTCCAACTAATGAACAATGTGATTCTGACATTATTATTAACCCTAATAATGTATTTGAAAACAAAAATGATCAGGATTTGTAATGTGATTATCTAAAACAAAATCTAACTATGGTTGATATTAGGGAACCACAAAGTAAAATTATGAGATTACCTAGAAATATATAATAATATTCTATAGAAATTATTATAAGAAGAATACATATAATATTTAGAACTATATGAAATATAAAAAACCTAGTATATTTCTAGGCCTTTCATTACCATCTAGAACCTGAAAATATAGAATAAATCTTATTTGATTAAATTTTTTTCTTTTCTATATAAGAAGAGCTAAATGAGTTCATAAAAAACAAAGAATGGTAATTAGTTGATAGATCCCCTAATAATCCAATAATTAAAATGAAATGGTTATTTAGAAACAAGAAATATGATCATGTTACAATCACAAAAAATAATTCTATATTTGTTACAAATGGTTACAATCCAGAAGAATAAATAGACTATGAAGAAACCTTTGTTCCTGTAGCATGGATAAAGAAATTGGGTATATTTTAGCATATGAATCATATATTAATTTTAAATGATATGTGATGGATGTTAAATATTATTTTTAAAATGGATTTTTAATGAAGGATGTTTATGTAGAACAACCTCTATGGTTTGAATACCCTCACATTCAAAATTCAATTTGTAAACTTACCAATGATCTATATGGACTTAAACAAGCACCAAGACAATGACATGAAATAACAAGCTATTTTATTTTATTTAATGGTTTAAGTGTAAGAATGGAAGACCCTATACTATTTAAGATAAATTCAGCCTTATATATTTTGTTAGTATAAATATATGTTGATTTTGATAGTTTTTGATTAAAAATACCAATTTTTTTTAATTATTTTGAAAAATAAGGAAACAATAATTGTAAATGAGTGTGATGGGGGAGTTGAACAATTTAATACAATATCAAATTTATCAAAAAGGTTTTGAAAATGTATTAAATCAAATAAAATATGTAGTTCATATACATAAGAAGTTTGGAATTGAAAATCATAAGGCTTATTTAACTCATAGGAGATCCAATATTAAACTTGATTTGGATAATACTAGAAAACAAGTTGGTAAAATGTTTTATAGTGAAATAATTAGAATACTATTACATATTACTTCAATTAGAAAATACATTATGTTCTAATTATGTATTTTTGAATGATCTCATCATTATCCAAAATATACTCATTTAAATGTTTCGAAGATAATTTTAATATATTTAAAAGGGATGGTTTCTCATTATATTATTTTTCAAAAAACATATAAATTATTGTTAAATTCATATTCAGAGGTTTATTTTCCAAGATATAGGCTAGATAGGAATAGAACCATAGGAACCTATCATTTTTAGCAAATTTCTAGTATCTTTGTCAAGTAAGAAATAACACTCTATATGATTATAAGTTGTTAAAGTAGATTATATTAGAGCATGAAGTTGTTGTGAACATGTGTTGGGGATGAAACAAAACATATTGGATTTTTGATTTATTTTCAAATGTTCTCTAATAAATTGAGATAAGCCTATTTCTACCAAATTTAAAAAAAACCCAATTAACTATTCAAGAAAAAATTATATTGACTTAAGACAACATTTCATAAGAGATCATACAAAAAATCATAATATCTCTTTGGAACTCATTTTTATAGAGAATAAATTAGAAATAACTTTTCCTAATGACATTCCTAGTGAAATATTTTATTTCACTAAATTAAAATTAGATTTGTTTAATCTCACATTATTTTATTTTGGGGATATTCATATGAGAATAAAAAAAAATAATTGTGTAAATAAATTATTTTCATTTTTTTTATGTTTTTGTGGTAACTATTTTGAGAATTTTTCATATCGAAACAAGATAAAATACCTTGATTTTGTAATGATTACCCAACACAATATTATGTGACCCCCCAATTACATCAAAATAAAAGAAAGTGTTTCAAGTCAATGCGTAAAACAATTTCAATCCTTTAAACCCACTCTTTCCCTCTACTACCCAAAAAATATCAACCTAAACCTCAAATACATTGCATCGATTCATGAATGGAAAAATATAAGAGAACTGATAGTGAATCATCAATAAGTTTCAAGAATCAAATAACATCAAGAATATTATTAACTAGAGGAGCAATTGATTTCTCATGGATCGATGAAAAAGATATGTTACTATAGATGGTTATCAACTTTCACGCGTGGGAGTATTATTTTGAAGATATCAGATTAGGGATTGTGATTGAAATGGAATTTCATAAGTTTTATGAGACTGGATATTCTCATTTTAGGGATAATAAAGAGTTATTCACTGCCCCGGTATGGCTTAATTGTTTCTTGTTAACATCATTGGAAATAGATGAAGTGTTCAAGTTCCATAATGATGTCTACATAGATCACATTACATCATTACTGAATATAAAAAGATTCAGTCCTCCTAAGATCATAAAGTCTGTATTTAGCTATACTGATTTAGAGATGAATCTAGTTAAGGATCAATAACTTGAAATAAAATTCCTCAATAAGTTCCTCAAATCTACCATTGATCAGTGAAATTATGAGTTTTCCAAAACTATTATTTAAATATGTCAACTTTATATATTTTTTATTATAGAAATTATAGTAAATTTAAAATGGTATGTTATGATTTATATATTGAATGTAAAAAATAATTCTATTATTTTATTTTCTTTCAGACATATGTTAAACTTTTTTCTCTGAAATCTTCTAATTTTTTAGATGATATTACCAAAACCCATCCTCATGGATTGATAACACTGAGCATAGTTATTTTGAGAAGAAGTGGTTTTTTTGGAAATTTTCTTTGAAAAATTTGGTTCCAATATGTTCACAATAAGATATTAGTGTAGGCCCAAATTTGAATCATGGGGAGTTATCATGAATGGAAATTTATCATGGTTTTTATGTTCTTATAATAATTATTATTTTAGAGGAGATGCTATACCTATATGTTTATCTGAGAGATGTTCTGGACAATGAGACCCTCATAGAAATAAGAATACGTGTCAGATTAGTTTTTTATTTTAGAGGAGAAGATTATCATAATCTTAGATCAACCCCTAATCATAAATTAGTATTACGTTATGTTATACGAATTTCCTTCAATAGACAAGAGTTGGTATCTGAAATCACAAAATTGTTATGTATTGATCAAGGAAGGACATCAACTATGTTGGATAAAAACACCATTAATTAAAATATTTCGATCAAGTGAGATTATTGGGAGAATAATAATAGAATTAGTTGACATTAATATCCAGAATATCATTGGTGAATGTGTAGAACAAGAAAAAGAAAATTAAACATATTGAGTTACAAGTGAAGGGGTAAGACCAATTTTTAGAGAACTGCCCAAAGAGGATAGAATCAATGCTTATGGAAATAAAAAATTTAATTAAATGGGAGTTAATTAATTTCATAAAGAATATTTTTTCTCTAATTCTTCAACAAAAAACGCGATCATAAAATCCTACAGATGAGTTGGATAAAATTTAAGAAAGATATTGATAATTCCATATGAAGTTTTCATCATAAGTTGAATCTTTAAAAGACCAGTTTCTATAATCCATTAGTGAAATTTGAATCTCCATGATCATGACATTTAGTGAGATGATGTTAAATAATTGATGTTTTTACATTAGTATATGGTTGAAAATATGTTAGTAGAATACCTAATAAAAATATCGAATAAATCAGAAGTTTTCCCATGATTATAAGGAGTGTCTATGGTGATAGGCACAATAAAATGTACATTTTATTCTCTGTAGTGTGACCATTCTATCCATGGAGGTAGTTAAAAATCTTCAATGGGGATAGATAGTTGAAATTAGAAGGAGTCTTATGTTTTCTCATAATTCTCTTGTATTGATTTCTCAATATAAGAAATAAATCAACACCTTGTCACAAGAAAATAATCCCCATGTTCAACAATTTACATATTAAGGGAAAAAGGATTTATGTTTCATTATTTATGCATTATAGAATATGGATTGATCTCTAGATAATATCATTTAAGTATTAGAATGTTTATTTTATGATTTAAATCAAATTTTTATAAGAATTATAAATCCCCAAACCTCATAATACAAAAAATAACTGTGTGGTTATTATATTGAGCCTCATGAACATCCAGTTTTAGTAATATGAAAAGATATTCTTCCAGTAGGTCATTAAATATGAATTTTAGATAGTCAGTTTGAATCTTTAATGAATTATTTGATCATTTTTGCACAGAATTTGATTGTTCATAACCTATTTTTAAATTTCACACACTGTGTAGGGAATGGATTCAAAAAACATTAGGATATTTCAATAATTACATTGAAAAAATGATCGAATATAATTTTGATTATTTGTTTCAAATTAGTTGAAGATGGCTAGCAGGACCTCCAATATTTTATCGTCATGTGAATTTTTCACAAAGACTAAAATAAACCATTAATCCTATGTATTTTTATCAATGGAAAATATACTCATTTAAAAATAAGAATCATTACCTATATATGAACCCTTTTCTAAATTTTCCATAATACCCAAAGATAAGATTGACATGTCAAGATCTAAGAATGCCACTCTAAACATAAAATCCACATATATAAGGATCAATCATAAAATTCAAGTAGGACATGGAGCATTGTTATTAATGTTGGGTGTTGTTTCTGGAGAAACATCTGACCCTCCTATGTCTTCATCATCTTCACCCTCATGCGAACCTCATTAATTCAAGAAAACATCTCCAAAAAATTACTTCACATTGTAAAGTTGAGGCACCATTCTTTATTTACATGATAGTTTCTCATTGGATGGTATTTTTATAAATATTTGAATCATTATTAATTGAATGGAATAATTTTAACATTTCAAAAGTGTTTTAAAAATATATGAATTCTTTCAATCCCAACCTTAATAATATTAATGACTATTTTATATTTAAGTGTTTGTTTAAAATATGATACTATATGTTTTGATAGATATTCACTATTATTTTCATATTATTTATTTCTTTATTTAATCTGTAATGATTTATCTATTTATCTATATGATCGAGAAATTTTTATTCTTATTATCTTTTTTCTAATTATTTATTTTATGATTTTCTCATCAAACATGATTGTACCTTTTGTTCATAATCAATATGATTTACTCATTACCATTGTTAATGTGATATAATGATTATATTGATCAGATTTACTTTTTTTTGATGTCATAAAAATGGGTATAAGAAAATAAGAATAAAAAATTTAAATATTATAAAAAATTTATTTTATTGATAAGAATAGAAGAATACAAAAATTTAATGGTTTAAAAATTTTATTTTATGGAGAAGAAATGGAAAATAAAATATTTAAAAAATTTAAATTTTTATTTTGAGAAAATGGAATGAGAAGATTTAGAATATAAATTTATTTAAATGGAGGTCATGGAAAAGGAATAACATGTATTTTAAAAGATTTATCTGAAGGGGAAATTATTTTTAATGTTAAAAGATATTATTGGTAAATTTTTGTTTTCTATTTCATGCTTTTTGATCATCAAATGGGGGAGTCTATTGTACATGAATATTTTGTTACAAATTAACTCAGTGTTTATGTGTTTTGATGATCCAAAAAAAGAGAATATGTTGTATCCCAATTGGGTGAATGAAACTTTTCTACCAACCAAGAGAGGTATGAACATGATGATATCATCATCTTCGGCAGTATCCAGTGATGTAACTCTAATTCTATAATCGCCTTCATTGGTCATTGACCCAGGATCCTCCACTGATCCTAGAACTCAGGTTTCGGGATACTTACCGTTCACCCTTGAATTAACAGATCTATTACCATGACCAGGCCTTGTCCTCTACGTTGTGACTTCCCTGAAATCATTTAGGGATTTTCATTGCATCATTTTTCCTTCTTCTTATCTTCCATGATATCTATAAATTTCTTAGGCTTAGCCAAATTTTGTTCACAAAGGATCCCATATTTTTATGGAATTCCCTATGTTGTCATTCAAGGAGGCTTTAGATTTCTTGCGATGGACGATAGTTTCCTATTGTGTGGGGTGAAAAGACACCTTCTTTAGTCTTCGAATGGATTGTAGTTTCTTGGGGCCTTTAAATATTGGTGAAAATTTCTTCGATCTATAGGAAATATTTTTTTGTCACCCTGAGTTCTTGGGAGGATTTTTTTTAGTCATGGTGTTTTTCCCCACACTCTATTGTCTTGGGGAACTTTAGCTTATCCATGTGGTCCTTGGATGCTCATCGTGGTAATGAGAACATGGTGGTGGCAATGTTGGTTAATCTCCCAGGTCATCCACTTCCTTTCCCGAATGAAGGATTTCTGATGATGATTGGAGATTATATTGGTGGTTTCTTATGATCAAATATCCGGACTAAATCAAGTGATAATACCTTAGTGGCATGAATATGTGGGGAGATGAATCTTTCTAATTTGGTACTAGAAAAGATTGTTCACTGGAAGAAAGATTCGTTTTCATGGAATCAAGATACAATGTATCCCATTTTTCTAAGATTTTGTTCCAATTTTCCCCACAAAGGAAATTATTTATAACTGTGCCACCAAAATCACAATGGAAAGAGGAGAGTACATGGTTAGGGTGTAAGGATAGGAGAATCTGTCCAATAGTTTGGTCTCAGTGTTTCATCCAGAGGGATATTGGAAGAAAATTAGGTCCCTAATGATGCGAATCCTATCTATCCTTCTATGATATCTAATGAATAGATTCCACATACTCAGGTATCCTGTCAGGAGATTGTTCTATATATTTTGAGACCAGGGACCGAGGTTTAGTTTGGTGATGGTTTTCCTCTCTTTTTCCAGAACCTACAATCTAGAGAGTTTTGTAATGTGGATCAAGGTATTCTACCTCGATACACTGTATATTTTTTATTACACAACATTGAGTCCTAAGGTGATTCTGGAAAGAAGGCGTAACCTCTAGGAATGGTCCTTTCGTCTCCTAACATTACATTAGATGATCTTCCTTGTACTCTCACTGCATTTTTGAGAGAGAAGGTGGGATACTCTTCATCAGCCGGAATAGGTTGGCGAGATAAATACACATCAATAAGAAGGGGGAGAACAACTAATATAGACCCCCCTCTCCATTGGGTAATCCACCACTGTGAAATAGATTTTAAATGAGATCCTTGTCTAATTCCCAAAAGGTGAGGTTTCCCTCCCACTTTGAGATGGAAGAAAGTTCTATAGAAAATACCAGAAACCTTTCTTATCAAGGATCCCAGTGCCCATATGGAATTCCCAATGTATTAGAAATTGGGTTAAGATATATCTCCCAACATTTGAGGTGACTAAACATAAAATTGTTATGGTTGGAATTATTGAAAATATGAAACACCCATACAAGATTATTGATTTTTTCAGAAAACTCAAAATGAAATGATCCATGCATGCATACCTGATTAATTAACATATATGGAACATTTGGCATAAATGTTTTAGGGTGGATCATATTCAATACAGTGATCAATTTATCACAATCAAGTTGACTTGAGACTATCACACTTTCTTTATCTCTTTCATTTATAGGATTTGTGATCACTAGAAAAGGTCTCTTTTATGGAATAACCTCAACTCTATTGATCCTAGAATTCTCTTGTGGTTTATTAGAGGTGATATTAAAATTATTGCTGGACCAAATGAGAAGAAGTGGAGAGGACCTTTTACTAAGAGGGATAGAAATTAAATTACTCAATATAGGGTAGGTAAAAGACTATTTGATCCTGGATACTATAGGGAAATGTTTACGTGGTGTAATAATCAAAAGGGATATCATAGATCGTCGAGTTTTGTGGATAAATGTTTTTGACATATACATGTATCTCAATGTATAGTAACACTAACTTAGCCCACTTATTACGAGTTGTTTTGGATCACTCTCCACATATTATCACTTTATATTCCACGAATTATAATTATGAGAGGTTGAGATATTATCAACAGTCGGATGATGATCCGACCTTCCATGTTTTAGTGAGGAAATATTGGGAAGAACCCATCTAGGGTCAGACATGGAATGCTGAACAAAATAGGCTCAGATTCGTCAAGAAAAGAATACCAGTGTGGTAAAAGGATCTCACTCCACCAAAAAGAGACATTCATGATACCATTAAAGATGTTGATCACATCGAATTCAGTCTAGAAGAGGAATGGGACGCTTGGGTTTGTGAGGATTTTTATTGTAAAAAATAGTATTTAGTGTCTATAATTCTCAATTTGGAGAAAATTTCTTGGGATAAAGAATGGATTAAGTGGTTAAAAGAGGGATAAAGAATTACAGTTTACTTTCAATTATATGTTAAGGAAAATAAAAGGTTAATTAAACCTAATATCTTACATGAGGATGGTTATTTTAGAGATGATCAGGGCATTGTGGGGACTTTGGCTAATTTCCATATTATAGACCTTCTGGATGGCCCCAATGTTAAGTTTCCTAAGAGATAACTGAGGGAACCTATCGATCGTTATGATATAATACCTAAATGTGTTTCAGATTGTGATAATAATGAGATAGGATCCCTTCCTCCGGAGAAAGACATTTTTTATGCTATAATGAAGATCAATCCAGATAGTGCTACTAGCTGGAATAGTTTCCTTGCACTTTCATATAAATCATCGTCGGAGGTTATTATTGGAGATCTCAATGAAGCGATTCATTATTTTTTCAATGGTGAGTAGTTTCCTTATGCTACATGTTTCACCTCTCGGGTGACCATTCCCATGTCCAGTAACCCTACATATATATTTCTTTACCGCCCAATACGTATGTGTAGTTTGACTTATAAGATCTTTTCTAGTATCCTCAATGCTCGACTATCCACGCATCTACCCCCCGTGGATATCTCTAGAGAAACATAGTTTTGTGATGGGTTGTTCTATCAAGGGGTTATAGCCTTTTCCCAGGAAATTGTTAGATAAATTAATCTTAAATACCATCGTTCAAATGTGACTATTAAATTCATCATGAATAATGTTTATGATCATGTGGGATGGGGTTGCATAAATAATGTTTTGGCAGTATTGGGATTTTCTCCCTGGAACATTGATATAAATTTTCACTACATTTGTTCATCCTAGTAGGTAGTGTCTGTAATGGGAAATAATTATTCTTTCATTAAATAAACCCAAGGAAAATGGTAGGGGAATTTAATATCTATGAGTATTTAAATTATTCTTTATGATGTTCTCAGTCAAATTATTCATAGGAGCCTGAGGCATGGTGTTATTATTCCTTTTCAACATAGGATTGGATCCCCTTTGGTGTCTCATATTTGGTTCGCTGATGAGAACCTTATTTTCATGAATTCATCTAGTTTATCATTGCATTCTTTGAACATGGTATTGGATGAGTATTTCCTTTTGTGTGGACAAGTTATTAATAATAAAAAAAGATATTTATATATCTCCAACAGTTTTAAATCAAGCCAGATGTCTACTATGGGTCACATCCTAGACTTTTAGAAGGGTAAATTCCCCTGGATTATCTAGGGGCTCCTCTATCTTCTAGGAGACTTCAGATTCATGATTTTGAAACATTGATCAGTAAGTTAATGGATCGGGTTTTTAATTGTAATAATCACTACCAATCATTTGGGGAATGAATAACATTGGTTAATATCATGGTTTTGTACACTCCAAACCATGACTTATATTTTTTCAAGGTTCCGAAGGGGGTAATAAAAAACTTATAGAATTATCTCTATCTTTATATGTGATCATATGATCAAGGATAATAGAAAATGGTTGGCATGGGGTAGGATGTCTTTTCGATTACATGAAGGTAGGATTAATGTTTTTAGCCATAAAGATACTCATATTTTAATGCATGAAAAGACATCAAGGGAGGTTTTAGAATTTTACACATTATGGGGGACAACTATGCAAGGTCAATCAGGGGGAGACATGAAATAATTATAAATACATGGAACTCCTTTATGGAATGGTATTAGTTCCAATGTTGATACCCTTAGTCCCTATTCTTGTTTTCTTTTTGGGAAAGGTGATACCATGTTATGGAACCACAACTAGAGTGGAGAGTAAATCAGGTACTCGGTATGTCCTTCTATGAACATATCCTTCAAGGAATCCAGCTAGTACATGGATTTTACTAATATAATATTGGATATGGATCATGATTCCCTTTTTTAACATTATCATTTTATCCTTAGAATCAGATAAGTGTGTCTTTAACACATCTCCATCTAGCTCCTTCATGATAAGCTATTACTACAAGACTCTTACCTTGAAGGATCTACCGAATGCCTGGAATAATATCCTCTAAGTGACGGATATTATTATAAAATACAACATCCTATCTTGATGGATCTAGAATGGAATTGTCTGTAATATGAAAATGTTAAATGATGTGGGATTTTTATTATTTCCAGATGTGTTTGCTACAAGAGTCATAAATTAGAAATCTATGATCATCATTTCTTTAAAAATGAATGGGATCATAAAGTGTGGGATTATTTTTTCAAGTTCACTATTGTATGTTCTCCATCAGTGGACGATCAGTCCTTCCTTGTCCACTGGTTCCATGGATCAGGAGTGGGAGGTATTGAAAGAGTGGAAAATACATTGATTTTCAAGGAAAGATTCCGGTTACTGTAAAAGGATAGAAATAAGATCATTTATAAGGGAACACCATCAAAGGGTTTAGTGATTAAATGAAGGATAGAAAAATTCTCATTGATATCATCAGGGACTAAGGAAATTGGATGGAGGCACCTTCCTTGTAGAGGTTCGTTAACACCGGTGAAACTGGGTCTATTTCCTATCATCAAGAAAAATCTATCTGTTATAACCCCGTTCAAGGTACTTGAATCTTAAGAGTGATGGATCATGTGTTTCTAGTTGATACATAGAGGTTTTATTGTCTGTGACAGTTGTGGGTCGACCATCTGGCCTTTTCAATTTTGTTGGTTCAAGGTAACTCACTCTATGTTGAAGTGATGCCCATGGTCACTAGGCTGAATACTGTTATGCAAAGGAACGTAGAGATCCCTTATGTTTAAATAGATTCTATGCTCCTACATAATTATTTACTTGTACAAGGTATAGTTCTTTGGTATATCTCTTATTTGATTAGAAAATACAAGAGCATCATTGGAGTTGATACCAAAATTTCCCATATCTGGTAGGAGTGTAACAAAGATGCGGACTACCTAGCCTCGATATACATTCATGGTTTGGAGATTTTATTTTTTCATGTCTTGAATTGTTTTAAGATGGAAGGTTTCAATATTATTAGCGGATATTCCCTTGGAGTCCAATATTTTAGGCCCCCTTGATTCTCCCCCTTCACTTGGTCTTTCGATGCGAACCTTATATTTCTTCTACTCGTTTATTTTCATTGAATAAATAATTACATGATGACGATGACTCAAAAAATTGGGATTTTTATTTTAACATGTTTATGTTATTTTTTTCGGATTAGATTTAATAAAATAAGTTAACTTATTTTGACTCTATAAGTGATTATCATGTCTCATGTGATGTATTCATTTTGTGGATATGTATTTTATCTTACAGGAATAATATATTATCTTACATATATATAGAATCAAAAAATACATGATTAAAATTATACATTAATAATTTAGATATTATCTTATGAATAGTATGATTGAGTTTCTATTTGATCAAAATAAATTTATGGGAATTAGATATCTTACACAAAGTATATTTATAAAATATTATCTTATGAACGTCAGATGAAGATATGGAAGCTATGTATTTCACCTAAGAAACACATTTGTCTTTTTTTGGATAATTAACCTATAAAATATGGAATTCATTTTTTCTTATTCCTTGAATAAGGAAAAAATATATTTTAACTTTCAATGTCACTTAGAATTTTGTCTTAAGAAGAACCAAACATTTATTTGAATATATTATGTTGAATTAGCTGTTAAGAACAATTTCATGATTACATTGATAATATATTGATAATTAATTTCATTTCTTTTGAAAGTATCTTAAATGTTATTGTATATTTATTGAATGATCGGTTTGTACAAAGTGTTATGTTTCCATGAATGGAAGTAACCAAATAAGAATATCTTTGACAATGATTTTGAAAAAGATTTTCCATATATTGAAGTAAAGGATGAATTCCATTAACGGACTATCATATAATATTTTAAATTAATTACAAACTCAACTATACTGATTATTTCCTGCTTATGTTCAAAATTAAATAGGACATATATAATGTCGAGTTATTTTTTGCATTGTTATTGATGGATTTGAAGAAAAAACAGAAATTGTGTACTTAAGAGTACTCAAAATTATTTTATATAGAAAAGGTATAACCTAAATTCTTTTGTTGTGCGTAAAATATTATCAGTTCAATTGAAGATAATTATGAGACACACCTTGGAGACCTTAATAATCTCAGAACATATCTTTGACTACAATTAGTTGATACTTAAAACTACGTGCTATAATTTTTATGTCAAAAATTTTTTATTTCTATTTTTGTTAAAGTAAATATAATTGTTTTGATGATATAGTGAATAGGTCTTGTTATGGGGGAGCTTGGGTGAATGCTCTTGGACCTTTATATTAATTGAAAAATACTTAAACATAGTTAGGAACCCCCAGTAAAGGTGATGTTATACCTAAAATCACCATTCTCAAGGAGTACAGTATTGGTGGAGTGGACTAGGGGATTTATATTCCCTTATCCACTTTAAACCACTTTTGTTTAGTCAATTTCTATTTAGTTTCTATATTTCAGATTTCAATTCATGTTATGGAATAAATTTGAACTATCAGGGATGAAGAGGGATATTTTTTTAATGAAAAGTTTATGTACTTAGTTTCCCCCTATTGTGATATTAACTAGACATATTTTGAGACAACAAATTATACTTGGATAATAATTTAGTCAATAGCTCTACCATATTTCCCCCATAGAAAATTCACATACTGTAACCTCAAACCTTAGATGAAAATCTCTTATATAGTGATACATCCAAAATAAATTCTTTTTTATCGATGTGATATAGGATACAAAGTGTGGGCCTCCAATATAGTGTTATGAAAATATATTTTCATATCATCTTTAATAATAGTCACCAAAATCATACTCTTGGATGATAAAGAGTATGAAATATAACTATGTAGTTGTATCTAAAACCAAAATATACTCAAAATCTTTTGTAGAATTAGTGACCACTAGTTTGTTAAAGGTCTTACAGAAGATAAGTCCTATAATGAAGAATAATTCCTACCCTATATTATTTTAGATCATTTTAGTATGGCTAGAAACTAAAATATATATATCCCAAGATGATTAATTCAACAAATACCCTATATACCATGAATTGATCCTTAATATATCTCAAATACATTAGGATGGTATTTACTACTATACAATTCATCCCACTTGGGTCAACATTAGATCTTCTTATCATGATCACAATATAGGAAACATTAATCATTGTATATATCCTAACATACATGATAGAACCTATCAATGAATCATATGAGATATAGTTATCCTTTATCTACCCTCATGTTTCTTATAACACATTATCATAGAGAGATATATACCTTAGAGAATTAGAAACAATACTCTACTCAAATGTCCCAAACTAAATATCCTATGTACCATGTTGATCTAAGTTCCTTGACATAGTCCATGTATCCTCTCAGATATATCTTGAATGATCTTAATACCAAGAATATTGGATGCTTCACCCAATACATTTAGGGAGAATAATTTATTCAAAAAAATCATGAGAAACTATAAAACTGGTATCTCATTTCTCATTAGTAATATATCATCATCATATTATACAATGAGAAATTAATTCACCACCACTAAAAATTATATAGGAAATTGGATCATATTCAATCTTTAAGAAAAAAAATAGGTTATGGATTCATCAATGTGAATATTTAATTGTTTGGATGATTTCATTAACCCATAAATGGATATATAAAAACTGAATACCTTAATGTAATCCTTTAATGTCACAAAACATTCTAAATATGTCATATAGAGAACTTTCATGAGGTTACCATTAAGTAAAGTTGAATGGAAATCAATTTTCTAAATCTCTTGATTATGGTTAGATTCTTTGGAAAGAAGAATTATAACAGATTTTAGCACATTGGATGGTGAAAAGGGGTTGTCATAATATATTCATTTACATTATTCAAACCCCTTTTCAAATAATAATTCATAATATATACTGACATTACCATCTATCTAATCTTTCCTCATAAATATATATTTTCCACCCAATTGGATTTATAACCATTGGAGGAACTACTATAACAACTAAATATTTTTGGTACATGGAATCCTTCTATGAAATCATGTATTCATTACACCTTTTAACTACCGATCTTCTTTCTACTTCCATTTAGGATATATGATCATTATAATAAAATAACAAAAAGTTGTTTTCTATGGTGAATAAGAAACCATGTCACCCTAGTTCTCTAAACAATCTTGTGAACCTATTCATTACATGTGTCCATTGGATAACTTCTTTTATGGGAATTTATGGAATTTATTCTTGTACTTACAAATTAGTATATTGATTTGAATCTTTATCAATGTATATCTTTCACAAAATTTATCGTTGGGAGATATTATCCTTCTCAAGAATGATGGTACATCTATCAACCCAAATATTTCTATCAAATGGGTTTTGTTGAAAATTATAAGGCCCCGGCCTTAAACCATACATAATATTGAATTACATGAATAATTCACATTGAGGATATTTTCAGGTTTAGAGGTTTAGAGAATTAGATCATAAATCATGAATTACATTCCACATTTAAACAATGTGGTTACAAAAAAGATATTATTCGTTTTTCCCATCAATGGAAACATATTTAAAATAAAACATGGATTCTTTCTTGACACTTCCTTGACACTATCATCATCTCATGGACCTTTTCCATGACCTATGAAAAGCATTTCACAAACTTGGGATGAGCATAAAAAGCTCAGTAAGGGATATAAAAGTATGAAAAGAAAACATTAGTTCATGTATGAAATCATACTTTACTCATAAAACATAATCATTTTAATATACCTCATCAAATCATGAATAAATCATAGAAATAATTAGGCATAAAGTTAACTTGAGGCATTCATATAAATCTTACATAGGGAGTAACACTCTTGGCTACGTTTGGAATACCCATCACAGTATATTCCCTAAATCTCTTCAGAGAAACCTTATCGTTTAACCCCTTCGCGTTACCCAATGCATTGGAGATCTATATCGAGATCACCCGCCCTTAGTTTATCATGTAACCACCCGTCTTCATAACAATGCCCAAGAACCATAAAATAATTGTATCACATAATACATGTATAAAGGAAACATAAAATTTCCACTTTTCAATCACAAGATATCAATAAAACACATCGATATAAAAAAATTATGAAAACCATTTTCAATACCAAAATAAAATAAGAGTAAAACATGGTATGTATTTTTCATTCAAAAAAAGTTATGGCTTGTAGAGGAAGCGGAAACTTAGATAATGGTCATGGAAGCAGAGAAGTCATTGTCGCCGCATACATACGACAAGAAAAACATTCATTTTTGTCGTTTAGTAAAATGATTCATATAAAAAGATTAAATTTGAATAAATGAAAAGTCAAAGGGGTTTATAAACAGTATAAAAGAAATTTGTGTATAAAAAAAATATGCCTCAATTAAAGGAGATTGAGGCAATGTCCCTTACAAAGACGGTATCCTTGGACTAAGGATAAATCAATGACATAATTATGTGTGACAAACTAATTCACAAAATATAAAAGGATATTAAGTGTAAAACAATCAGAGTTCATTCACACACATTCATAGAACGACATATTCAAGGAGTACAAGTTTATCCCAAATAATCAAAATTGGGTTAATAAGTTCCCTTGCAAAAATTTGACAGGCTAACATCGTCACTTCAAAATTCAGAAAAATAGTTGATGAGAGAGAAAATGGAATCTCATCACTTGGACATAAAATTTACATCAATAAGGATATAGAAGAACATATCCCAACATAATAGCATGTGAATTAAAAGACATAACAGAAGAAGTCTTTTAAAAAAAGGTGGGTGAAAGGTTCCCTTACCGACTGGGTAACTTTCGAAACGTACACCCCATTGAGGAAGGGTCATACAATGAATTTGTAAATACCCATAAATGAAATTATATTACACAAAGAGTATAATAATGGGATGTACATACACCACTCAAAGGCAATGTTGGAAAATGAAGCATAAATCTCACGGGACTAAAAGTGAGATGAAAAACCCCTTACGAAAACTCGGCAGCCTAACGACGCCACTTAAAACTTCAAAAAATGGATTTATGAGATAAAATAGGGTATCTAATCATATTAAAATTAAATTTACATCAAGATTAATATAAAATACCATCCCCCATAATAACAAATAGGAGCTTAAAAGAAGTGACATAAAGGAGAGTACTTAAAATGAAAGAGAGAGGTTAGATCTCTTACGAAAATTCGGCTGCCTAACGGCACCACTAAAAACTTCCAAAATGGATTGGTGAGAGAAAATAGGGTTTCTCATCATATGAACATAAAAATTACAATAGAAGTAATATAAAAGAACATCCAAATCATATCAAAGATGAGCCTAAAAGGAATGACATAAAAGAGTGTACTTAAAAAGAAAGAGAGGGGTAGGATCCCTTACCTCAAGTCCGACTCGTCTTGATCATTTCTTTATATTCCTGAATAATAAAATTTGGTCAATTTATAATTGATTAAGGAACTATTATAAATATTATTATTCAGTTCATATCACATGTTATAATGTTATAATAATTGGTTAATAATGTGAGTTCATATCAGACGTTTTTGTCGATGTTTGGTACATGAGTCAAAAATGAACTTGTTTGAAAATGATTGTCCATGTAGTTATAAGTAAATAATCTCCAGAATAGTATTTATGATTTAAATATCATATATATCCAGTAAATATTCATTTTATACTACTCCATAACATTTGGAGATAAAAATAAATGAAATTCACTGTTCATGCAGACGGTAGGTCGTACGTACGCATGAACGCTACTTTCATTTCTTTGTCATATTAATGTAATTAAAAATAATTGAGAGATATATATATTATAATTACAGTATAATATATATGTTATATAGGTCACATATTTTCATTAATTTCATTATTTGTACACTCCATTTATTTCATGAACGAGTCACATCACTTGAGGGGGCGGTAGTCCACACTTCCTTGAATGAAATTATCGCATTTTCACAACATGAAAACCATAAAGGAATGTTTTAAATATAAAATTCAGAAGCATATAGAAAACAAAAATACCATATATATCATATATAAAATATAGTGACATCATAATGTCCAGTATGAAAGGTGTTAAGAGAATATTGAACAATCATCATTTTGTGAGGCTGAAATTCGCCATCCACAGAAACAGTATGTTCTTTAACCATTAGACGAAGGTGTTTGTAAGTGTAGCTCGAATAATTCACAAAACAACATCCTAGTATATTTTAGATACTTGTTTTGTTACAAAATAAAAGAATAAAAATAGTTTAGAGGGTTGGAGAAGCAAAATAAAACATAAGAACACAAGAGAGGACACTACCTTTAAATCGGGTAACTCTCTGCAATTTGAGATCAAAGGATTTCTTGGAAAGGATTCATCCCAAAGTGAGGCTTCAATGATGAATATAGGGATGTAGAGAGATGAAATGGTTAGGGGTTGGCCGAGCCGAAGTCTTGAGAGGTGTGTGTAAGGTTGTAGAGGTGGGGGCCTTTTATAAGAGGAGAGGAGGGGCACTCTTGGAATGTTATAAAAGTTTACTTTATTATAAAATGATTTTCGGATTTTAAAGATCCCACATTGATATAATTCAAGGATAAGGTGATAAGGGTTCTAAATATACCTATAAAATAGGTCTTTGACATATGTACGTCTTAGATTTTACATTATATTTTCACTTTATCTAAATCGTTCATTAATGAGGTAATTGCTGCATCATCATGATGTCATAAATAATTTAATTTATTTAATGTCTAAAAATTATAAAAAAAATATCATGATGTAGGAAATAATTTTATATTCCTAATGAATATTTATAGTAAAAAATATGACTTGTATAACCCCATCTAAAAATTGTTTTATTAAAACAACACATGTTTGTGACATTTTAATTTTAACTTTAAATAAAAAGGTATTAATGTCATTTTCCTAACAAAGTGGCTCCATGGGGTCCCCAAGTTGACCCATGGATTTTCTTGGTCGGACAACACTCATAGAATAAGGGTAGGACATGTGTCTAGGTCATTTCAAATTATTAAAACATTATTTTTACCTTAAACTACACTAATTACCTCTAATCGCGATTAAAAACTTAAAAGTTACTATTCACCAAAAATTATTTTAATTCCATTGAACCAAATTTTACATCTTAATTACAACCATGTATGTTGGATTTTTTAAATTAAAAACACATAGGTGGTAAAATTTCATTTAAACGGAAAATTAGTTTTTATAAGTACCACTTAGTGGTTTCACTATTCATCAAAAATTGAAGTTTTTCAGAAAAAACCAAAACTTCACCCTAAGCTATATTTGATATTCCGAATTCAAAAATGAATTATATTTTAAAAAACTCAAAACATATAAGTTTCATTAATTAATTTAATAATTAATTCCCGCTGACAGAGCAAATAGCATGTTTTTATGAAACAATAAGTATCAAAAGATTGACACTAGTTTAAGTCTGATTTCAAAGTGAAATTAATTACAATAACCACAATTGGATTAAATAGTAAAAATATATTCTAATTGAAATTTAAAACCAATTCAAAATATAATCTCATCATATAAATAAATTAGATTAAACAGAGGTTTTTAATTAAAATACAACATTTTCACTATTCATTTAAAAAATGAACTTTATCGTAAAAATACCAAAACTTTACACAAAGTAAATTTTGATGTCCTGAATCTAAAGAAGAATTTTATTTTGTCAAATATAACTCATAAAATTGTCAAAAGTTGATTTAAATGAATTTATCCATCAAAAGGCGGTTAATCGACCTTTTAAAGAATAATAGAATGTTTACGCTTATAATTGGATTCATTCTCATTTTTAATCCTCTAACATTTATTGTAATAAGTAAAATTATTTTAAAAACATACATAATCATTTTTTAGTTAGTTCCGTTCTTTTCCAACATTATAATGGCTAGGCATTAACTACCATTTAAAATAATATTATTGTATTATTAGAGTGCAACGTAAGATTTCAAAGGAACTCGTTGTCGCGTATTGGGTACGCCATCGAGTATAGTGTTCTGTTTTAAGTAATATTAATATTTTTTTCAAAAATAGAGATAAATATAAAAATACCATATTTATTATTTACCTGGGGTGTTTCATCCTTCCCCCCTTTTGGGAATTACGTTCTCGCAATTTAAAAATTGGGCTTGGAAACTCCATTGAAAGCCCCACATCAGAAAAAGAGTAAATTAAACTATCACTTTAAAAGAAAGAAAGGGAAGTACCAAGGTCACCCGAGTTAACCCATACTAGGATTCCATGTATGAAAATATGGATATGGAGGAAAAAACAAAGGGTCATGTTCTGATGGAGAGTGATAGTAAACATGTCTAGGAGAAAGTTAACCATAAGAAAATCACACAATTGTGATGGGTTAAACGGTATTGGATTCCCCAGTAGGAAAAGTTAATGGAAAACATTTTTTTAGTTACTTTTCATTGAGGAATTTATTTTTGAGCTTAAATAAAACATAAGGAAACATACTTACTTGTCATGTTGACTTTTAACTTTTACTAGATTTCTTACACAAACTCATATTTTCTTGAAAAGATGAGTATTTAGGATGACTTGTTTACATTAAGAGAGCTATAATCAACTTCTAGAGAATCAACTAATCCACAAAAGAGAACTATATACTTCCCATGTCTTTAAAATTTAACCAAATCCAAAACCAAAAAGGTCAGTACGATATCAGATAATCCAGAAAAGGATAACCCTTTATAAAAACAAAATCTATTCTTAATCTCCAAAATTTGTCCAAAAAACCCAAAGTTCAACGAAGACCATTTGATAAACAATGTTTACATAAAATTATTCAAAGTAAACCAAACTAATATTGAAACCAAAATATTTTATGGATTGAATCACATAGTCCTCCATGGTACAAAATAACACTTATCTCCAAATAACATCAGTTGCTCAAAAAGTCTCATATTGAAATTTAATTAACCTAATCACATATCCTCAATGATAGGTTAAGCATTTCCATAGATAACCCAAAATAAAATTACTCTTGATTCCTAAAATCATCTAACTAAAAATAATTAGTCAAACTAACCAGGGACTTCACGTAGTCCAATGGTAGGCAATAAATACCAGTCTCACTTTGGTTGTGGCTTTGATTCCCGCAGCTTTGTCTGACACAACGGGTTGTCACACGGTCTGTGTGTTGTCCTATTTCCAAAACTATATAAGTCTTAAAACATTCCCCAAAAAGAGATAAAATCATCAAAAAATAATCATAACATATTTTAACCTCAATTTTATCTCATGCCTTTCATTTTCCATCATAATATATAATAACCCATAATTACCTCAAAAGATAGGATCATATAAACCCTAATGGTTACCTTTATAATTATTACCTAAACTTCCACATCGATTGGTCATCTCGTACATGATGAATTATAGAACATAACAAGGTACAATTAGTTGATCATGACTCCTTTATAGTTGGTTTAGAACAACCACGAGTTTCCTCATTGAATCCCCCATTTCATCCAGTCTCTTAATCAGAGAACCACCACAGTTTCCTACAAACTTATTGTCACTTTGGTGCCTACTAGATCCATCCATTCAATAAAAACAGAAATGTCTGTGTGAGTATATCAAAAAAACCATCATATAATAATAAGGAAGATAAACACTAAGATATACTTACTCATTCACTTTATCTAAAACTAGGACTATTTCTAAAATCCTAACCATTATGGTAATGTCACTTTTACCTAGAGAATACCCTAACCTCTAAAGTTATGCAAACCAACCTATACTACCAACTATAAGGCCACGACCTTAAACCATACTTAATATTGAATTAAATGATTAATTCACATTGAGGATCTTTTCAGGTTTAGAGTTTTAGAGAATTAGATCATAAATCATGAATTACATTCCACATTTAAACAATGTGGTTACATAAAATATAGTATTCGTTTTTTCCCATAAACAGAAACATATTTAAAATAAAACATGGATTCTTTCTTGACTCTTCCTTGACACTATCGTCATATCATGCACCTTTCCCTTGACCTGTGAAAAACATTTCAAAAACATGGGTTGAGCATAAAAAGCTCAGTAAGGGATATAAATGTATTAATAGAAAACATTAGTCCATGTATGAAATCATACTTTACTCATAAAGCATAAGCATTTTAACATATCTAATCAAATCATGAATAAATCATAGAAATAATAAGGCATAAATTAAACTTGAGGCATTCATAACATTCTTACGTAGGGAGTAACCATCTTGGTTACGTTTGGAATACCCATCACAGTATATTCCTTAAATATCTTCAGAGAAACCTTAACGTTTAACCCCTTCGCGTTACCCAATGCATTGGAGAGCTATATCGGGCTCACCCGCCATTAGTTTATCATGGAACCACCCGTCTTCATAACAATGCCCAAGAAACATAACATAATTGTATCATATAAAACAAGTATAAAGGAAACATAACATTTCCACTTTTCAATCACAAGATATCAATAAAACACATTGATATAAAAACATTATGAAAACCATTTTTAATACCAAAATAAAAGAAGAGTAAAAAATGGTATTTATTTTTCATTCAAAAAAGTTTTTTCTTGTAGAGGAAGCCGAAACTCAAATAATGGTCATGGCGGCCGAGAAGTCGTTGTCGCCGCATACGTACGACAAGAAAAACATTCCTTTCTGTCGTTTAGTAAAACGCTTTGTATAAAAAGATTCCTTTTGAATAAATGAAAAGTCAAAGGGGTTTATACACCATATAAAAGAAATTTGTGTATAAAACAAAATATTCCTCAATGAAAGGAGATTGAGACGATGTCCCTTACAAAGACGGTATCCTTGGACTAAGGATAAATCAATGACATAATTATGTGTTAAAACGAATTCAAAAAATATAAGTGGATATTAAGTGTAAAACAATCAGAGTTCATTAACACACATTCATAGAATGACATATTCATGGAGTACAAGTTTATCCCAAAGAATCAAAATTGGGTTAAGAAGTTCCTTTGCAAAAATTTGACAGCCTAACGG
This sequence comes from Viscum album, assembly GCA_963277665.1. Taxonomy (NCBI): domain Eukaryota; kingdom Viridiplantae; phylum Streptophyta; class Magnoliopsida; order Santalales; family Viscaceae; genus Viscum; species Viscum album. The sequence continues at coordinate 827,533,097 of OY728159.1, read as the reverse complement.
CGTCACTTCAAAATTCAGAAAAAAAAGGTTGATGAGAGAGAAAATGTAATCTCATCACTTGGACATAAAATTTACATCAACAAGGATATATAATAACATATCCCAACATAATAGTATGTGAATTAAAATACATAACAAAAGAATTATTTTAATAAAAGGAGGGTGAAAGGTTCCCTTACCGACTTGGGTAACTTTCGAAACGTACACCCCATTGAGGAAGGGTCATACAATGAATATGTAAATACCCATAAATGAAATTATATTACACAAAGAGTATAATAATGGAATTTACATAAACCACTCAAAGTAAATGGTGGAAAATGAAGCATAAATCTCACGGGACTAAAAGTGAGATGAAAAATCCCTTACGAAAACTCGACAGCCTAACGACGCCACTTAAAACTTCAAAAAATGGATTGATGAGATCAAATAGGGTCTCTCATAATATTAAAATAAAATGTACAGCAAGAGTAATATAAAAGAACATCCCCCATAATAACAAAGAGGAGCTTAAAAGAAGTGACATAAAGGAGAGTACTTAAAAAGAAAGAGAGAGGTTATATCTCTTACGAAAATTCGGCAGCCTAACAGCGCCACTCAAAACTTCCAAAATGGATTGGGGAGAGAAAATAGGGTCTCTCATCATATGAAAATAAAACGTAAAGTAGGATTAATATAAAAGAACCTCCCAATAAAAATAAATATTATCTTAAAAGTAATGACATAGAAGAGTGTACATAAAAAGAAAGAGAGGGGTAGGATCCCTTACCTCAAGTCCGACTTGTCTTGTTCGTTTCTTTATATTCCAGAATAATAAAATTTGGTCAATTTATAATTTCTTAAGAAAATCTTTTAAAGATTATTATTCAGTTAATATCTCATGTTATAATGTTATAATAATTGGTTAATAATGTGAGTTCATATCATATGTTTTTGTCGATGTTTGGTACATGTGACAAAAATGAACTTGTTTGAAAATGATTGTCCATGTAGTTATAATTAAATCATCTCCAGAATAGTATTAATGATTTAAATATCATATATATCCAGTAAATATTCATTTTATACTACTCCATAGCATTTGGAGATAAAAAAAATGAAATGCACCATTCATGGAGACGGTAGGCCGTACGTACGCATGAACGCTACTTTCATTTCTTTGTCATATTAATGTAATTAAAAATAATTGAGAGATATATATATTATAATTACATTATAATATATATGATATATAGGTCACATTTGTTCATTAATTTCATTCTTTATACATTCCATGTATTTAATGAATGAGTCACATCACTTGAGGGGGCGGTAGTCCACATTTCCTCGTATGAAATTATCGCATTTGCACAACATGAAAAGCATAAAGGAATGTTTTAAATATAAAATTCAGAATCATATATAAAACTTAAATACCATATATATCATATATAAAATATATTTACATCATAATGGCCACCATGAAAGGTGTTAAGAGAAGATTGAACAATCATTGTTTTGTGAGGCAGAAATTCGCCATCCATAGAAACAGTATGTTCTTTAACCATTAGACGAAGGTGTGTGTAAGTGTAGCTCGAATACTTCACATAAAAACATAATTTTATATTGAATATACTGGTTTTGTTACAAAATAAAGTAATAAAAAGAGTTTATATGGTTGGAGAAGAAAAATAAAACATAAGAACACAAGAGAGGACACTACCTTTAAATCGGGTAACTCTCTTTGATTTAAGATGAAATGCTTCCTTGGAAAGTATTATGCCCAATGTGAGGCTTAAATAATTAAGAGAGGGATGTTGAGAGATGAAATGGGCAGTGTTTGTCCAATACAATGGCTTGAGAGGTGTGTGTAAGATGGTAGAGGTGGTGGCCTTTTATAAGAGGAAAGGAGGTGCACTCTTGGAAAGTTATAAAAGTTTACTTTATTATAAAATGATTTTCGGATTTTAAAGTTCCCACATTGATATAATTCAAGGATAAGGTGATAAGGGTTAGAAATACACTCATAAAATATGTCTTTGAAAAGTGTAAGGCTTAGATTATACATTATCGTTTCACTTTATTTAAATCGTTCATTAATGACATAATCGATGCATCATCATGATGTCATAAATAATTTAATTTATTTAATGTCTAAAAATTGTAAAAAAAAATATCATGATGTAGGAAATCTTTTTATCTTCCTAATTAATATTTATAGTTAAAAATATGACTTTTATAACCCCAAATAAAAATTATTTTATGAAAACAACACATGTTTCTGACATTTTAATTTTATCTTTAAATAAAAAGGTATTAATGTAATTTTCCAAGAAAAGTGGCTCAATGGGGTCCCCAAGTTGACCCAGGGATTTTCTTGGTCGTCCATGACTCATCCAATAATGGTAGGACATGTTTCTAGGTCATTTAATATTATTAAAACATTATTTTTACCTTAAACTACACTAATTACCTCTAATCGCGATTAAAAACATAAAAGTTACTATTCACCAAAAAAGATATTCATTCCATTGAACCAAATATTACTTCTTAATGAAAACCATGTATGTCGGATTTTTTAAATTCAAAACACAGAGGTGGTAAAATTTCATTTAAACGGAAAATCAGTTTTTCAAGTACCACTTAGTGGTTTCACTATTCATCAATAATTAAAGTTTTTCAGAAAAATACCAAAACTTCACCCTAAGCTATATTTGATATTCTGAATTAAAAAATGAAGCCTATTTTACAAAATTCAAAAAATATAAGTTGAATTAATTAATTTAATAATTCATTCCCACTGACAGAGCAAATAGCATGTTTTTATGAAACAATAAGTATCAAATTATTGACACTAGTTTAAGTCTGATTTCAAAGTGAAATTAATTTCAATGACCACAATTGGATTAAATGGTAAAAATATATTCTAATTGAACTTTAAAACCAATTACAAATATAATATAATCATATAAATAAATTATATTAAAAAGTGGTTTTGAATTAAAATAAAACATTTTTCACGATTCATTATAAAATGAACTTTATCGAAAAAATACCAAAAATTTACACAAAGTAAATTTTGATGTCCCGATTCTAAAGAAGAATTTTATTTTGTCAAATATAACACATAAAATTGACAAAAAGTGGATTTAAAAAAGGTTTTCCATCAAAAGGTGGTTAATCGACCTTTTAAAGAGTATTAGAATGTTTACGATTAAAATTGGACTCATTCGGATTTTTAATCCTCTAACATTTATTGTAAAAAGTAAAAATATTTGACAAACATACATAATCATTTTTTAGTTAGTTACGTTATTTCCTACTAATACAATGGCTATGCGTTAACTACCATTTAAAATAATAATATTTTATTATTAGAGTGCAATGTAAGATTTCAAAGGAACTCGTTGTCGTGTATTGGGTACGCCATTGAGAATAGAGTTCCCTTTAAAGTAATGTTAATAATTTTTTCACAAATATGGATAAATATAAAAATCTTATATTCTTTATTTACCTAGGGTGTTATAAAAATACATTAATATTTTCATAATATATCATATAATGATAAAAAAATGTTCATTGTGGAACTAGTTTATTTCCAAATATACACTTAAAACACTATGCATCCCCACACACAAATATGTGATATAAGAGGTTTTTCTCATACCTAGATCACATAGAATACTATTTTTCACTTTATTTGTAACCCAATTTAACATATATGTTGCAGATTGTAAAGTATATCCACAAAAGAGACATGAGCCTCATCCTGGTTGGTGGGGACTTCAAAATACCCGAGATCAAATCTAGGAAGAGGCATATTTTTGGGGTTCTATAATAGTATTGTAGCAGGGACTGTAGTAGCACTGTAGCAAGTACTGTAGTGGGAATTGTGGCATGTACTGTTTTGCACTATATCAGTCGGGACTATTCCCCTGTTTGGGCCTTCATGCCACTTATTTAGTCCCTGAGTCCTTTAAGGGATTTGGGCCACCTAGGTCTTTGGGTTTATAAGTCCTTCGAGCCACCTCAAGGCCTTCGGGCCACCTTATGTGCAGATGAAAACCAGACAACCTACAAGTAACAAGCTCTAGAAAGAGGATAAGAAAGAAGATTTCACAATAATAGTAGCTAAATGGATTGCATTAATTATAGGAAATGACTCCTACTATCGGGACAAGCTTGTGAAGGAACAGGAAAGCCCAGTCGAATAGACATGTGAATGTGGAGAGCTGATTTCATGATGAATATGCTATAGAGGATCAGTTCCAAGTAGTTAGTATGGGTTTTATGTAATGTTTGATGCCTAGGAGAAATGAATTACTCTAAGGACTATATGCCATGTAATGCATTCTCTTACAGGCCTAGATAAGGATCCACCTCACCCCTTGAAATGTGGATTATCAAAATGAATAAAAATGAAGGACTTCAAGCCATTGGAGGATATACCCAAAAGGATAAGAGATGCCTCACTCGGTTTATCAATGATCTCAACATGTCTAAGAAGGTTTATATACTTCTTTCATATAAACTATTATAATATAGTGTTATTATAGGATTGAGTTGTGATAAAATACCAAAATCCATGATATGGTTGATGAAATATTATGTACGGTATTCTCTACCATGAACTATTAATAGTTCCTATATATTATCATCACATTGATTCTCTACATAATATTTTTAATTCAATATATTTATAAATGTAACCAGGATCATAAATCATTATATAGATATATAAATATATTCTAAAGTCAACAACTAATGATGTGAAGAATGAAAATCCACCTCTAGATTATACTAGAAGAAATATTATTCACTTATTTTTGAACAAATTCATGACTCTCTATAGATCATTCACCTTTTACAATAAATAGGGATTTAGTCATTTTTACATAAAAACCTAAATAACATAAAACAAGTCCTTTTAGTTTTTATGAATCTAAATAACCTACCCGATATAGATTTTTCGAGAACTTATCATTTACATAACCAAACTATTGATTCCATAACATTGGGTTATTTAATTCACAAGAAATTCATTAATTATTCATTTCCAACATTCTATTCATATGATCCAATTCCAAAAGATCATTACTATGATATTCCAAACAATGTGATTTCCATCTTAATTAAATTATAAATTCTTAATCCTATATTATAAAATAAATCCATTAATATCTGAAATAGAAATGAATATATTGTTTTTTATTAAAGTAGGTGTATAATATAAATTCCTAGAGTTTAATATCTTTATTTTAGCAAGTATGTTTCTAGTCTCTAATAACTAGTGTACATTGCCTTTCCATTTTCTTAGCTCAAATATCGAAAACACATGTGAAAAGTTTGATAGATATACATGGTTCAAGTCCATATCCATGTCTTCTTGATATATTAGATTAATGAGATCTTAGAGAGCATTTTGAATATTTTTCATATTGATATTCAAAATAAAACTAATGATGATCAAATTTATTAACGTAAATAAAGGTTGGTGTTCAATATATTAGGTATATCGAGGTGTAGAATCTCTAAATTTCCAATATATCCAATAATATTGACTAAATTTAGTTTTATTAGTGAAAAATATCTTGTCATGTACATGAAATATTATTTGGACATCTCATTCAAATCTTATCTATACTTATCATGATGAAGATCCTAGATATTGGACAACATGATGTATACATCAATGTTATCATGAATAAACTGGAGATCACTAGACATTCATGATCTAATGATGAATTATAAATCCAATTCACAATCTATATACTTCTAAGAGAATGAATGATCCTCCTCACTATCCTCCTTAGTGTGATTTTTCTAGAATTAGGGACTCAATCACGTAGAAAATCTAAATTATTTATTATACAATGTATAAAATCATGTACCACTCCAAAAATTTTATACCAGATAGGAGTTATTTATTCTATAATAATGATCATAGGGATAATGTTGTGATCATATTTATTTCCATTTTCTATTAAAAAAATATGTTTTAATACTCCTTATTGATTACTAAAATGTTACTTAATATAATTTCATTTATTTACCTTAAACTATTTTATTAAATCCAAAAATATCTTACCATGGTATTCAGAAGAAATTCATATAGATATTCAAGTGTAATGTAACCTTATGTACCTCCTCGTAACCCAAAATATAGCCCAGAATATTAGAAAATGGTATTTAGATAAGTGGTCTTGAAAATTGTAATAATTATTAGATACATGATCTACTACAAGGACTTCCCAATCCTAAAATCTTAACTGTGCTAACCTAATCACATTCCTCCAATGATTATTTAAAAACTATATTCATACAAATAGTATGAATTTGGTTAATTCAACCAATTATCTCTATTAAAACACCTAATTAATTAAAATGATTCTTTGACGGTGGCCTATTTGTCTCTTTATCTATGGATGTGTCTTAAATCAGACTATGGAATTATTTTCAGACATAACAAATCATTGAGGGGTTTAATATATATTATGCATAAATACTCATTATTTTATCTTTTTGATTTTTATTAATATTATATGTATTTTACATAATTAATTAACCATGCATTGATTAATGATTTTATCTATAATCTAGTTTTTTTATTTTATGATTATTTATTTTATATCTATTAGCATTATTTTATCACATATAAATAAACATGAATCAGGTTTATAAATTTTTATCCACTACAAAAAAGAAGATAAACATGTGATATGATCACGAGTTTCTACTATTGTTCTGTTTATCTGGTATAAAATAAACTAACTCCTGACCATAGGAGAATAACTCCTTGAATTAGGATTTATTTGAGTTTCAACATTCAACATTTTACTACTATCATTTCCAAGGGTGTATTCACATCATAGATAGAAACCCATGAATTTTATAATTAAATATTAAATATTTTCAAATTAATATTAACGATATTATGAAAACACATGCTGGGGGATCATAAAGGTATAGTGTCTTTGGAAACATTGGCACATAATTTACTGGTTCATATGTTCTACGTAATATCCCACTATTTTCTTCATAACTAGATCCCTTATTGGAAAAACCATAAATTGTACCTTTATTAATATCATTGGGAAAGAAAACATAATAATGGTTGAGCTCAGATGCTCAATAGTGGAATAGTGTAGATACTAATATAACATGATAATATTGGTGTGAGAACACAAGAATAACATATGAAAACCATACTATGTGTGTTATAAATTATGAACATGGGTCATGGAATAAATCATGACAGTTCACAAGACATGAATCTTAAGGGAATCAAATGACATTACAAATGAGAACATTAAATTGACACATGACATAAATTTGTGGTATATATATAATCATAGAAAATCTCATGTCAAAGATACCCACCAAGACATCCCTATCATGTTTGGATTTGGATAACCATCCATGTACCTGGTTCTAGAATGGTTTAACTTCATGTGTTTCCTATTTTAAACATGGGATAACCTTCCTTGTGCCTAATTTTGGACTTGGGATAACCTTTCATGTTCCCTTTTTAGTATTGGGATAATAACCCATGTACCTACTTTCTAGCTCGAGATAACCTTCCATTTACCCTCTTTAGGGATAGAGATAACTTACCACATACACATTTGAGATCATATAATAATAATAATTACCCAATTCATTGGTGTGATAAATAAGTTCCACCAGCTACAAGATGAAACTAATACATATGTGTTCCAAATAGATCAAAAATAACTTATTAAATCAGAACCCATGAAAATAAATGATCTTTATAATCATTTCATCAATTCCTAGAAGAATAACCCATTGAAAAAAGTGGGTTTCATAATCATTTCATCTTTGTCGAATCCATGGATGAGAAATTGGTTTTATGTGAATATTTTAATGATAAAGATAAACCACATGGATAAAGAGTAATAATTTTATCCTCGTTCATGTCCCCTATAATGAATAAGTAACATAAATGGATTTCATATTATATGGGAAATTATTTTGAAATATAATATACTAGGATTATTTCTCAAGAAAAATATAATTTCATTGAAAATTAAAATTTTAAAACAAAAAAAATCATAAAATATTTTGAATTCCTTAACTTTGAAAATAAAGTTGAAAAAGTATAATGGTAACTTAAATAAAATAACAGCGATTATGGAATAAAATACTATTCATTTCATACACGTTAAAACAATAATTCCTTTCACATATCCAGTAAAAGAAAAATGGGAACTGTATGAAGAAAAACATAAAGAGTCATTTCAAATAAATTCCTAAAAATAAATACATGTGTAGATTTATTTAATATATTAATTGAATAATGTTGAAACAATTTTGAAAAGATTTTTTAAAATCATGGTTTATGATGGAAAAGGGTTTTCGGCCGAAGTGATAAATAATGATTTTTTTCTCAAAAATTACATTTTGAAATACTAAGGTCATAAAGTGAGGAAAATGAAGTGAAAACATGTATTATTTTGAAATAACAAGATCAAAAGAATATTCATGGGATTTTTTAGAGATTTATCATGCTATTTCATCCATAAAAACGTAATCAGAAATGATCCATAAAAACTCTGAGACTATATCATAAATCTCTTACTACTTTGGTGACATTGAATCATAATCCTCATGAAATAATAAAATAAAATTAAATATAAAATAAAAATAGAATAAATAAATTCAGGATATTAAATATAAAATTGGATGTATATACACCTCAAAAAATAAGTTAGGTCCATAATTTGACATATATCTCAAAGAAGGAAAATGGAGACAAAAATACCATACCCCTTGGTAATATTTTTAATTGTATACCCCTAGAAATAGATATTAGTAAATGGACATTGAAATGCACATAATTTTTATGAAAATAAATATCAAATTATTTAATAGAAACTATATACACTAGATATAAGAATCAGGCATTGAATATGGAATTTATCTCTGGTATAAAAAATGAGGAAAAAAATCAATTACCATTTTAGTAATATTTTTAATCATAATAAAAAAATAACATAAAATTATCATTAAATGTCATTATAGAAATTACATTCATGATAAAACATGTCAATAGTGAAATATATACACAATATAAAATAAACGAGTGTCGAATTTTCATTTATATCCCAGAAATAAAAGAGAGACTGGAAATCCATTACTGTAAGAATCGACTTCCTTTGTACCCATATATAAGATTGTTATGAAAATATTATAGTACCATAAATATATGTGTGTATATATATATATCATTACGTAAAGTACTTACTTATGAACTTTTATTACCCATTTATTAATAATTTTATTTTAAAGTCGTGTTTCTGGCAATAAATGATTCATTTTTTTTGTATATTATTTTTTTATTTTTGTTCCTATTAATATGATCATGCATAAACAATTTCTACGATATTATAAAAGATATAAATATCATTTATATTATATATAAATTTATTTAGAGTTATCCATAAAAGTTATAGAAAGAAAATGAAATACACCATCCATGGAGACGATATGCCGTACGTATGCCTGAACGTTGTTTACATTTACGGAGAGAACATATTAAAGAAGCATAAATAATATATTAAAATTTATGATTAATTTTTATATCCAATAATTTTATCAAAACAATCAATATTACCTTCAATATAAATCATGAATGAATCACATCGCTTCGCTAGACAGTATTATACTGTGCACACAAGCGATGTTAGTGTGTCCCCATAGAATGAAAATTAAGTAGGAATATGTGATATCATGATTCCAAAAGAATAATAATTTCTTATATATCATATATAATAAATAAATAAATATATATATATATATATATATATATTATAGGATGCAATGAAACAATTAATGAGATCAGTTCCTAAGGTTATAGTCCACCGTAGACATTAATGATGATTTTATAAATAATTATTTTAAAGAAGATATGGTTGTAGGACATGACCTTAAGATAAAAAAATATCAATATATATAATATGATAAATTAATTATATCAGAATTGTTTAATAATAATTTAAGTATTTATGAGAATAAATAACATAAAAACATACATTGAATAAGTTTACCTCCTTTTCGAGTAACCTCCTTAGACTTGCACCAAAAGCCTTATTAGGTTTGTTTTATGACAAAAAAATATTCTGAGATGATATTAAAGAATAAGGGAAGTAATTTTTGAATTTATTAGATGAATAAAAAGTATTTTCAAGTTTTAAAGGGAAAGGATGGGGGTGTCCATTTATTTGTTAGGTGAGTGATGCCCTTGTAATGTTTGAAAAGAAAAACTAATAGCCACATTTTTCACAAGAAAATAGTCTCCAAAACGGAATATTTTTGAAACAATTAGATAAAAGGTATAAACATTTGCATAAAATTCTATTTGGAAATGTTTTGGTACATTTTTAACAACTTTTTTTTAAACCCATGATAAACCAATTTCTTCCTAAACCATGGTAAATAATTTTTATAGTTTTTACTATTCATTATAGTAAAAAAATAATTAAAAATTAATAGATAATAAAAAATTATTCTTAATCAAAATAAATAATCCATTTTTCCAAATTCCCTTCCTAGAAGTGGAGAAAATTAATTTAAAATTAATCCCAAATGCGCGATGTTGAAGCTGGTTTTGAAAGAGAAAATTATCAAAATATAAAAAAAAATATATAAAAATTAAATATTTTAAATTATTCCAGGGAAATAAATTGGATTAATAGATATATAATTAAAAAAATGTCTCATTTTGAACAATAATAATTTTTTACGTTTTGAAATGCTTCAAAATAATTTAATATTCATAATAAGAATCAAATTTTTTCTATTTTTGTAAAATGTTATATTCTTAGAAAACTATAAACAATTCAACATAAGATAAATTTGGCATGATTATTTAAAAAATAAAATTTATTTTCTAAAATTTATTTTATTATTGTTTCAAAAATTATTGTTAATTTAATTTTTAAAAAAGTGCCAAAACATCTTTTTAAAAAATTATGGGCTTCAAGAATAAAATTGGATTTATGCTTATATATTGTCTAAAAAACACATAACAAAAATTTTAAAAAATTCACTAAGTAAAAAATATATAAATTTCTTAAAAATCATTAAAGAAAATTGATTTTTTTAATTTATTGATTTAAAATAATTTTTTTACATTAAAATTCATTTTCAGTGAAAGATTTCATTTATTTTGAATTTTTTTATATTTTTTTATAATTAATTGATCACTAAATAATTCATTATATTTAATTTTCTAAACCATATTTGTAGATATATATATATAATCTTATTCATACTGAAAATTCTAAAGGATTTTTTATAACTACCATAGAAAATAATTATATTTTTATAGTATGTGAAATTTAGTTTAATTAAGTTGTTGTGTGTATTGAAAATTAATTATTTTTTACAAAACAAACTAAATTAACTATTTCAAATAATAAAAAAATAAAAATAAATTTTTTTTAAAAAAAAAATCACTAAAAATATTAGTCTATCACATTAAACCCCTTCAAAATTAAATTCATTTATCTAAATTCATCTTTTTGTTTTTGACAACATGGGATAATTATGCATAATTATATCATCAGGTTCCCATATAACATCCTTAAACTGGTGGTTTAACTAGAAAAAATATTGACCATGTGAGTGGTCCTGTTTCATAGAACTTTTATTGTTCAATATAGAATCTCTACTAGTTGTTCCCCATAAAAAATACCATTTTGCAGTGGTATTACCTCTAAGTTAAGTACATGTGACAGTTCTGGTATATAAATTCTAAGGAGAGATACATTAAACACATCATAGACCAGACAGATATTTGTTTGATGAAAAAAAATTACAATTTTCTATCTCGATAAGTTCAATTATTTCTACTGGACGATCTTCATAGGGCATTGTTTTTCTTTCTTTATTCTATAAGGAAATTCATAAAATCACCTTATCACCAATATAAAATTATATATTGTGTTTATGATTACCATAATAATATTATAAGAAATTATTTCCGGAAGTTTTGTATTATTGAGCTTTTATAACCATCAGTACCATTTTATCAATTATAATAGGTCTTAATGGATTTCATTCTTCAAATACATTACAAAATGTTTTAGTTCTTCACATCGTTAAATAAAGAGTTTCATAAGATTACATCTGACCAATATATTTAAATATATTTTATTATGAAAAATCATCTAGATTATGGTATTTGTCACAAAAAATATTTGAAATCCATAGAAGAAGATCTAAGCAGATTCTAAAGTGTTTGAATTTTTCTATCAGACTGACTATCTCTTTGTGGATGATTCATAGTTAGGAAACTCAATTCAATATATTTATTTTTCTAAATAATTCTCCAAAACATTGAGATAGACATAATATCCTAATTAGATAAATTTTAGGTGGAACCCCATGAAATCTTACCTCTTTCTTAATCTATATTCTATTTAACAAATCCATAGAGAAATATATAATAATAGAAACAACATGTGCTGAATTTGTAAGGTGATTGACTACAACCCATAATTACCTCAACATCAAAGATAAGATAAACTATAATTTTCACCAGTATATTTAATCTTTTTTCCAAAATATATGATGGAATTCATCGTAAAATAACATTGTCACTAAATAATATACCAAACCATATGGTTTCATTACTACAAATGTCTCCTAAAATATCATTAATCCTGATAAAATCCCATCATTTAAAACCTCAAACGGGGTGCCTATGACATTTATCTTATGTTTAAACTTAAACATCTAAATAAATTATATAATATGAAAATATTATGTTAATATTACATAGACACATATATTATTGCAATAATAATTCTACCATTATTCCTTAAATAAGGTTTTGTCTTTTACAAAAACATTTCTATTGGAATCTTTGGTTCAGTATTATATATATATAATTCCAAATGTGATTTCATTATTTAATTATCTATACATAGGGAGATAATCAATACTCAAAAGTACATAAAATTTTACAAATGTATTAACAATAATATTTTCATTGGGATCATTCATAAAAAACCATGAGATTTTTATATAGGTATTGGAGGATAAGTATTCACTAATTATAATGATTTACTTCAACTATAATTATAGCATTAGATTTTCAATTATAAATTTTCTTCATAGGATGTTGTGTCTTATCATCCTTAATATCCATTGGATTTGGGAATTGATTTGTATAATTCCCAGACTCCATATAGTTTAAATAGTGGATTATGGGTTTTACATTTTTGTGAATATTTCTCTCTAATTATATCTTACACTAACTTCTTCCCATCACATTGAAATTCTATTTCCCAATGACCCTCTCTTCCACACATAAACAATTTACTAGTTAAATTAATAATATATCCTCCATGTTACCTCCCATATAGTCAACATAATGGAAATATCACATGATACATTCCAATGGTCATTAGATTTTATACTAAATTACATATTTCACTTATATTAAAAACGATGATATTGATACATGACACTGGTATATATTTCAACCATGATAGAATGTAAAAATATATATTCACAGATACTCATGTATCTTATGGATATCACCCTCCAAATATTTTTATTTTAAGTCATTAATGAATTTATCAAACTTAATTTACGGTTGGATGATAATACCCGAAGCATACATCACTTATCTTGTAAAATTTTCCTTTTTGATACCTATGGATTCATCATATTTTTTAATTAACTCATTGAACTCATTCTCCATCATCATATCATATATTAAAAAATTATTTTCTATTTAATAATTTATTGTACCCGTCTTAATCCAGGGTGTCAATTTCTTCATATGGCCGAGTAATCATATTACAATAGTTTACACCCAAGAATCCATATGCCTCCCGATGAATCCCATTATTTGAAGAGGTGTAGATCAACTGTATGATGGCATGAAGTTAGTGAACACAAACTACTAGGCCATGAAATGGTCAATGAAATGGTGAAACAATGTTATGAAAATTCAACATCACATCGGGTTAGCAAAGATATGAAAAAAGATCTATGTTAACAACCGAGGATGAAAATAGGCTTTTGAGGATCAAAATAAGGTATTCCTTCACATATCACCATTGAATAAATTCATGAGACTTTGGAATTAGGGAATGCTTAGTCCAAGATACATGGGTTCATTTGAGATCCTTAATCTCATCAGAGTGGTGTCCTATCAACATGAACTACCACCTAATATCTCAAGTAAAAGATGTTTCAGATTTATTCATCTTGAGGAGTATATATCAAGCCCATTAAATGTTCTGAATCTAGATGTGGTATTTTTTGAGAATGACCTTTCATATGAGGAGAAGGGAGTGAAAATCATAGATCATTGAGACAGTTTTATATGAAATAAGGCAAATCACGGTGTCAATGTGAAATAGAGAAACCACATGTTTAAAAACTCAATGTGGGAACTGGAGGAGGTGATGAAAAAAATTACACTCATCTATTTTATTTAAAGAAATTATAATTTTTAGGGAAACATTTCTGAATGGGGGAACATTATGATGATTTTATTGTTTATATATATATATTCCTATTATGGTTGAATTAAATTCCCTATAATATACTATGTTTCTTAAGAACTATGAAATTATTTGGATTAATTATATCTTATCATATTTAAATAAATGTTAAGAATCATAATCATTGATAATATAGTTGTTTAATAGTGATCAAATTGTTAGTATAAATATAGGGTTTTGAAAATCCTATTTACACAGACAAATGATGTGATGACCTCAACCAGTATGATCATCCCATATAATGTCCAATTATTAGTGATTTTAAGGGAGATGGTAGCACCAGTCTTTTCCCATGACAAGTCCCAATAATAGATCCCAAAACTATATATTGAGTGAAATCATTGATGGGAAAATTTCATGATCATCGAGATCATGGACCAAACCATGTACACTAAACAACCCCATGAAAATATCACAATCACGCACACTACCATTAGGGATTTATCTAGTATAATAAAGGGATATGTATCTAGTACCGAATAATATGGATATGAATATTGTGTTTTTAATAGAATATTGGTTATATTTTCTTGTTATCATTACATTAAAAACGATTTTCATTTTTATTTGAAAAAAAAATTACATTTTTTGTGTAATATGTAATTTTACTTAAGAAATTACTTTTTTATGAATTAATGAATTTTGAAAATAAATTATATTTGAATAAATTATTATACTTAAATAAAATATATTAAGTATATATTATTATATAACATTTCATGGGTAAAAATAATTTTAATTAGGGTTCAAATACTACAATTATAAAAAAAATCCAACATTTCTCAATAAATATTCATTATTATTTTAAATTTAAAATTCACATATTTGAGAAATTAATTTTATAAAAGAAATATCATTTATTGAATCAAAATGATGAAATTATCTGATGGTTAATTTTACATAATTTTATAGGATAATAAATTTTTTGGGTAAATAATTAAATATGGTATAAATTTATTGTGTGTATTATGATATCATAATGATTTAAAAGTGATGTAATAAATTATATTTAGGTTATTAAATATCAAATATATGTTTAACCTTTAGAATAATTTTTTATATTATTTGATTAATTTTATAAAGTCTTTATGAATCCTTCAAAACCTATATTATATTTATGATTTTTAAATCAATAATTTATTAACACAACTCACTTTCACATCACCCGGGGTAATATGTTAATTTGTTTATACATTGAAATTATAATATTTTAAAAGTGGTCCCATTGGAGGAAACCATGGGAAAATCCTGGAATGTTTTTCATTTTTCATTATATTCTTATATAGAGTCCAAAACCTTGGTTAGAGAAATAATAAACAACCCCGCATATTTTTATATAAACCCAAAAATAACCTCATTTCTCTTCACTAAAAAACCTCTTATCACATACTTACTATTTCGTACCATCTATAGATACCTCCCAATGTTCCCATTAACTTTAAATTATATATTCCTATGCTTTTTGAATCACCCTTTCAATGTAATAGATTATTTACTAATTCTCTTTATTCAACCATATTATTCAATTTATTCCTTCTATTTAAAATTTCCAATGTAGGGATATGATTTAAAAAAATCCATAATTATTTCTATTTTATTTAAAAATAATTATAGTCCCTCTTTCTCTCTCAGTAAAACATTTTATAAATCTTATAGTACAACTATCATCCTTCCGAAATTACACTATGATTTTTCAAGCCAAACGTTTATTTAGTAAATACCATATCTATTTCCAATCAAGTTTATTCACCTAGACATAAATTAACTCATTTTATCGAAAAAGTACATTCATATATTCGAAAATCCATTATCTTGGAAATAAATATGATAAAAAATTATTTTATATCAATTATATTATGTGGAACACTTATGCATATACATGTTATGAAAGAGATGCATGTGCCTGATATTATATAGATCTTGAAATTATTTGGTGATCATTTAATCTCATGAGAAATAATGAAAGGTGTTATGGAGTGAAAATAATCCATTATGGGACTTTTTACACCATGTAATGATGTCTTGGAGCATAAAATTAACCTATGTTTTTTATCTTCTATTTAATGTTGTTTCAGCATTTAACATTTTACCATTATGTTATCATGCTATATTATGTCTATTTTTTCATATTTATGATTGTCAAATTTTATTTCTCATTAATATGATTATTTTGTAAAATTTAATAACTTCTTTATTTTATTATTTTCTTATTCCTTGTTGAGAATTATATCTCACCCCTTTGTTTTTCACATTCTCAGGTTATCCCATATAGTTTTGTGATTGATGGAATAATATGAGCATGTGAAAAATGTTTTCAATAATATCATTGTACCCCTATTTTATGTTGTTATGTATTGTACCTAATACCCAAATACATTATTATTCTTGATCTGATAGTTTATATTATGTGTACCTTGATGATATCAATCATAAAAAAAGGTGCAATAATAAAAAGGGTTTTCATAGATCATACCCAAATGAATGCACCATTTTCAGTGATATTACCCACATGTACCTTTTTCCAAAGCCATATAAACTTGTGGTATGAATATAGGGATGTAATTTCCTAGAAACCACATTTTATATCCATTAAAAAAATTCATAAAATTTTCGTATACTTTGTCTCATCCTTATATGTATCCTTAGAGATGTCCTTAGAGATATCAATAAGGTTTTTTGCATCCCAATTTCCAAAAGATGACTAAAATTATAACCTAAATACAACTATAGAGACCCAATATTTTTATACATATACATTCCATCTTTTTAGATTAATATTCATTATATTACAGAAATAATCACTTGAGTATTGTAAGCAAATAGTGTTTTGGAAATAAAGACATATAAAAAAGTATTCCAGAAGAGTTACGTCATATCCTATTACATTATTCATAATTATCACCCTTCTTAGGCATATCATACATAATTAATTTAGTCATATCCCAAGGAAAGGAAACATAAGTAAGGGTGTTAATAGATTCCTAGTTAGGTCAAAAAATAGATATATCAATATAAATTGAGAATATGGGTATGAGAACATGAGAAAAACTCAAGAAATCCATACACTTCATATCAAAGATTATAAACACGAGTAATGAAATAAATCTTAGAAGTTCACAAGACTTGAATAATAATGGAATCAAAGGAAGTGAGAAATGAGAGAATAAATGTTTTACAAGACATAGAATTGTGGAATATATATAATCATAAAAAATATTATGTAGCGGATACCCAAAATAGATTAATAAAATTGTTAGCCACCGGCAAACCACCAATGTACCTATTTCAGGCCTAGGATAACCTCCTTTATATCCTCTTTTGGGATTGGTATAACCGCTTATGTACTCAATTTTTTGCAAGGGATAACCTCACATGTAAACACTTTTCGGAATTTGATAACCACCAGAGCACCCACTTTTGATTTTGGGATAACCTCTTATATACTCTTTGAGTAGATATAACATTAAAATTACCCAATTAATTGGTGGGAGATATAGTTCCCACCCTTAACATGATTAAAATAATTTCTATGAGTTCCAAAAAATATGAAACATTAATTATATCATAACCCATAATGTCACGAACCGTCCTCGGGGCCCGTGTTGTGACTACCCCAAGCCCGCCATCCATAAGCCAGGGGTTGGCAACTAGCACCAAAGGCGTAAATCTCGGCAAAAGGGATGGAATTGCCTTTATGAAACGTAAACTCACACACAACCAGAGTACAAGCGGAAGAAAACTCTATGTAAGCATTATAAAAAGTGTGCTGAAAGTACCAAGGGGTCGGAATACAACCCTAACAGTAAAGTACAAGGAAAAGACAAAATAATAGAAAGGTATCGAGCTGCTCCTGAATCGTCCTCTGGAGTTCTTAGTTGAAGGGTAGGTACAAATGGCCACCTTAGCTCCCACGTCCGTCTATCAGCTTCAGGTACCGTCTCATTTTGAGTCCACCTCCGGGTACCGACTCGTCGTGAAGTCCTCCTCCGGGTATCGTCCAACTCTAAAAGCCTCAACCACGATCAATGTTGTTTGTCGTCTGTATCCAACACAACAAGGTGTGGGAATAGATCATGTAGGGTTGAGTATAACGATACTCAGTAGGGACCCCGAGACCCTCAAGGTCTCACTAAATCTAACAAGGATAACCACAAAGAAGGATCTCAACAGATATCCGTTACTTAGGTATAAGCTCATACTTATACGTAAGTTATCAAGTAACCCATCTCAATCATGGGGAAACAAAAAGGTTATTGAAACCAATGGATAACCACTACATAGGTATATTCCCATACACATACCTACGTTATCAAGTGACCCATCTCAATCAGGAGGTAAACACAAAGATCATTGACTCAGCTCAAACCAGGATTTTCATTATTGAAACCACAAATGTTGGAGAACTCCTCCTCTTTCGAGTACAATAGCCATGTCACGACTCTGAGGCGCTACTCACTATCCTTAGAATGCTGAGGTACTCCTCCTGTCGAGTACCGCAGGTCTACTTCCATATACCGGGCGCTCTGTCCGCTGTGGGTCTGCCGCCAAATACTGGGCTCTCCCCCTAGTAGCCTACAAAGGTACTCCCCCTGTCAAGTACCGCAAGTCTGCTTCCAACTACAAGGTGCTCCATCTGTCGTGGGTTTTCCGCCAAATACTAGGCACTCCGTCCACTAGGCTAATCGAATCACTACGAGTCGAATCGGTCAAGCAGTCATCAGGTCTACAGCTACTCGGTCTCTGCACTCCGTATGCTCATCTCCGGGAGGGATCGCTCCATGAGCAACTGGTAGTTACTTCCAAGTGACACGAAGTCTCACGTAAAATTATCACAGAGGACCGCCTCATCATGGGGGTCTCAACTCAACAGACGGTGCGTCCATCGGACGCCCGGTCTGTGAGTTATTAGGAATTCCGTTCCAGGGGCCCAGTTGGTTTTTAAGCTAAAACCAACCCGACCATACTCCAATATCTTCCGAAACCCATGTATAGTATGCCAAAAGAACCATCTCATCAAGAGAAATCCAAAAAATTCGACGTCACGTCAGTCGGACGTCCGAAGCTCAAGTTATAATCGTTTCCGCTCTGAGGACCCAGTTGGTTTCGAGTTCGAACCAACCTGGCCATACCCAAACTTCAACAAAACCTTGGGTGTAATATACCGAAATGACCAGCTCGATCCAAGGAATCCTACGCAACTGACAGTGCATTGATCTTATGTCCACAACTCACGCTATGTACGTTTAACAAAAAACCTTCCAAAAATAGGGGGTCTGGGCCCGGTCCGACCCGGCCCAACACCCCCTGGGTCGGCCCAAACGTGGCCGACCTGACCTGGGTCCGGGTCCAACCCGGTTGGGCGCTTCCCAGCCCTGCTAGTGTGGCCCGGCCCACAGCTAGCGTGGCCTGGCCCAGCTGGGCACGGCCGGCCCTGCCCATGCGGCCTGCGACATGGATCGGAAGCCGGCCGTGACTCGACACTGGCCGAGCGGGACACAAAGGGGCGCAACCCCCTCTTTCATTAAACGGTGGACCCAGTGGGGTCTTCCCTTTCAGTAGGTCGAGGGGGGGGGGGGGTGACGCCCAACGGTTTCTTCGAAATAGTCATCCATGATGGTCAGCCATTGTGTAACTGCGGGACCCCCTCGGGTCCCGCCTCTAGGTGGCATAGGCGGCCGGCTCAACTGGCCACCCCTTTGAAGTCCGCCGCGGCCTCAGGTCGTGGATCTGTTCGACCGGCGTGGTGCGACGACACCGCGCCCCCCCACTACGGGCCGCCCCGGCCGTGGCCCCTAGTAGCTCCGGCGCGGCCCGACGGCGCCGCGCCCCTCCACCACACCCCACCCCGGCCGCGGCTCCTAAAGCTCTGGCGTGCCGCGACAGCGCCACGCCCTCCACCGAGGCTCGTCAAGACCGTGGTCTGGCTCTACTCCGCGCGGAACAAAGGTGCCGCACCTTTTTGGTGATCCAAAAACCAAGCGTTGACGATCCTCCCGTGATCGGCCTGACGCCAGCCGATTCTTCACAGTCCGACTCCATCATCCATAATAAACAAACGAAAGGGGAAGGGTCGGACCATGTTCATGTGGTCCGATCCTTCCTCATCAAGATAGTATCAAGCGTCCCAACTAAACTCAAGAATTTTACAACGTTGCTGAACGATATTAAAACATGAACATAACAACCCCTACCTCAAGGTTCGTCGTTCGTTGACGATATCAGGAGAGGGTGGACGTCGGATCGTTGATGTCGTAGTAAGGTAGGAGATAAAGGTAACGATGGTTGTTGGAATTCGTCACTTCCGTAGAGGCCTTCGATCCTGACTCGAGCATCATTCGTTGGAGATCTGTCGGAAGTAGAACCGTTCTTCATCGAGGGAGGTAGTCATTCTTTGTGAATGAAGGAAACTCTCCTCTAATTCTCCTAAAATATTTTCCAACGAATATCTCATTAACTATCCTTCTTTTAAAAGATCTCCAAGAAATTCAAAAGAAGTCAAAGAGGAGTGACAAAAATAATTAATAAGGTTATTAATTATCTTAGTTGGCTTCATGAAGCTTGGGAGGTGGAGAGGATCCACTACAATAAAAGAGTGGAGTTGTCATGTATTAAACTAGGGGTGAGTTATGGGGAGTTCAAGGGGGTTATGGGGGAGGTGAGGAGTTAGGGTATCGTGTGGGCCCCACCACACTAAACTCTCCAATGGGATGATAAGTGGGTGTGGGCCCCACCTATAACTCCCCCTTTGTTGAAAATAACCAGCTTCCTTGAATAAAATTTGTACATAACAAATTTTATTTAATTTAATCTAATCCCCAAAATATTAAACCTCATCCTGCTCAAAATGGAACTACATCAAAGGTCCCCTTAATCAATTACCAGTGCTGCAAGATCATCGTTGCCCTCAGATTTCAATTCCGAGCATCGGTTCAAAAGATACAAAAAACCCGATCATTCGGTTACTGAACGTACCCAAGCTAAACTTTGGAAATTGATTCCAGGCACACCGAGCCTCAGAATCAGGTTCCGTCAGAAGCCACATACTCGTAAAATTAAAATTAAAATAGAAATAAAAAATTCTTGAAATTTATGTGTCTTTACATTACTCCCACCTAAGGTATTTACATCCCCGTAAAGCTACAACACAAACTAGGGAAAGTAAAGGAGGTACTGAGCACGCATCGGAGCATCTCACTCCCATGTGTTCTCCGGGAGGTTTCTGTGCTGCCAGTGAAAGCGCACAAGAGGAATCAGCTGTCCTAATAGGAACCGCTCCTGTTAATCCGCAACCTCGATTGGAACCCCATGAAAGTTACCTCGTCATCGATGTCCAGATCCCATTGGTCGATGATGACAGATAGGTCGTGCACACATCTTCTCAGCTAAGATACATGGATGACGTTGTGAACCCAGTGCAACTGAGGTGGAAAGGCCAGATGGACCTATGAGATAACATGCCGCCTCGGCCACATCTCTATAGACTTCTTCGAGGTGAGACCCGTATAAAGACGTGGTCCTCACCCTCAAACTCTAGTGGTCTCGTATCCTATTAGCATAGGACTTCTATCTATTCTTTGTAGTCTTAATCCACTCCTGGATGATCTGAATCTTCTCTGTTATAGCCTGAACCATCTCTAGTTCTACACGTGCTGACTCCATCACTATCATCAAAGGATATCTAAAATGCAGCCAGCTGTTGTCTCGCCACTACCTAACTGCTGAAATCCTGATCTCCTACAAAGAGCATCAGCTACAACGTTCCCCCCAAGAGTAAAAGAAAAATAGAAGTCTTAGTCTTGCAGGAATTCAAGCAGTCACCACTGTCTCAGGTTCATATCCTTCTGAGAGAAGATAAACCTGAAACTATTGAGTTGAAGAGAACCATAAACTGTTCTCTCAACAAACAATAAGTGAGACTAGCTAATTGTAAGAACTCATATCCACCCTTCTTTCTCTAAATTCTACCAAAGAGTTGCAGATATTTATCCTCTTCCGAAAAGAGAAATATGTTCTCATCCCCTAGATGAACCATGGTCTTTTCCTAATAGAGTCAATCCTAACATGAATGATACAATTCATGTATTGAATGACGTCGTAAGGACTCGACGCTACTACTAAGAGATCCAACTGTCACACTCCCCTCCAATGGTTGAGTCACACTGTTGGAATCAGTGCGTGATTATTGGGTCACCTCTAGTAGGAATCCCACAAGTGAGGGTTAAATAAATAGTTTTAACCAGAACCTCTTAGTATCAACTATACAAAAGGGACATGAAAGTAAACGTCACAACGTTATGTGTCTTTTATTACTGCAGCTCGATGTACAAATACACAAAGTAAACACAACAACAACAACACGGAAACTAGAAGCACCAAGAACAAAGTCCTCCATGCCTGGAACTCGTCTCAATCTTGTAAACCTGATTCTGAAGATCCATTGTCGTATGCTTGATTTGCCTAAAGCTGAGATCTCCCATATCCACCCGTTTCCTGGGCTCGGTGTGGAAATCCTGGTTGTGGTGGAAACTCTTCAAAGAGTCATACACCACTGGCTATACGACCAGCTCCTCTGCTCTGGTCTAGTAGGTTCCTCTACTGCCTACTACTCAGCTGCTGGACAGGTCGAGCAGTCTCGAGCCAAGTGACCCGTCTTGCCGCATGCATAGCACTTCCTAATCCTCGTACAACTGTCTCTGTTTCATTTGCCTCACACAACCGAACCTAATACACGAGGTCGCCCACATGTTTTCCTGGTCCTCCTGGACCTCTGCACCATCCGTCTTATTCCTATAGATGACTCGGGTACTGACAGAAAAACCTGCGACAATGGAAGCATCACTTTATCATGCTTAGAGTGTAGAGTCGCTGGTATAAACTTCACCCTGAATAAAGTCTCGAAGTCTCCCCGGGTGAAGGTCGTCTCGTCGCAAAACTGGAGCATGTGGCTCCACCACCTCTAAGATGCTCCCTAAGAAAGGCTAACATCTAGGTACACCATCAAGTCTGCAGGTGTCCCAACTATGTGGAATGCTCGTGCTACAAACTCCAGCCAGTTCCCAGCCGTTTGAAAATCTGACTCACCTCGAAACGTTGGAGGCCTCTGACACTGGAACTCGTGCATCACTCTCAAGTGGCGTGCACTCTCTGCTGGTGTATGATCTAGAAGAGGGCCCTGTACTGAGGCATCGTCGCTCAATGGCCCGTCAGTACGTACAACTGTCGGGGCTCTAACTGATCGTCTGTGGGGAGGCATCCTGAAAGAACAGATACGAAACAGACAAAAGACTATACCTAGTGAGCTGACCTGGTTTGAGCTGATTTAAAAGAAACTTTTGAAAACACACACGAAATC
This sequence comes from Viscum album, assembly GCA_963277665.1. NCBI lineage: Eukaryota > Viridiplantae > Streptophyta > Magnoliopsida > Santalales > Viscaceae > Viscum > Viscum album. Next base: position 827,509,223 of record OY728159.1, on the reverse strand, counting down.
AGTGTTTTCTTGCACCAAGTCGAAAATCTAAGGTCACGGTCCCCGTGTATGGATACACAGGCCGCCCACACCAACAATAGACTCCCTGAACTGAAAACCACACTCAGTACTCTTAACACAATTGCTTCACAGAAAGAAAAAAAATCAGAGTTCTAAGTTCTACGGTAGAACCGACGTCCACTGATACCAATTTGTCATGACCCATCTTCGGGGCCCATGCCGTAACTACCCCAAGCCCTCATTACATAGGCCAGGGGCTGGAGACAAGCACCAAAGGCGTAAATCCCGATAAAATGGAAGGAATTGCCTTTATGAAACGCAAAATGTAACACCCCGAGATTTTATGAAAAATATTCTTTTTAATTTCATTAATGTCTTGTGTTGTACGCTACACCAAAAGGAGCTTGCACAACACACATCCTTGACTTGCCTTGCATTACACGCAATCGTGACCTACCTCGATAGCGTGTGTAGTACGCAATAATGAGTTTCACTAAACTACAATATGCTATTAAAATATTATTAAAACTAGCCGTTATGAATAGTAATAACCACTTTTTGAAATTTTTTAAATTTTATTTTTCAAAATGGACTTCATTTTTGAATTCGGAATATCGAAATTATCTTAGGGTGAAATTTTTCTACATTTCGGATAATTTTCATTTTCTGATGAATAGTGAAAATTACTAAATTTTAATTAAAAATAACCTTTATAATAGAAATAATTAATAGTGATAAATTATTAATTTGAGTGGTTTTAAAGTATATTTAGAATATATTTTTACAATTTAATACAATGTTGGTCATTGGATGTAATTTCACATTTAAACCAGACATAAACAAGTGTCGATCTTTTGATAGTTATTATCTCTTAAGAACACGCTATTTGTTTTGACAATGGGAATTAATTTTTAAATTAATTAATGAAACTGATATTTTTTGAATTTGGTAAAATAGACATCATTTTTAGTTCATAATATCAAATATATCTTAGGCCTAACATTTGGTATTTTTCTGAAACATTCATTTTTTTATGAATAGTGAAACCACTAAGTGGTAGTTAAAAAAATGAATTTTTCATAAAACATAATTTTACTGCTTCTGTGAGTGGAATTTCAAAAATACGAGAGACACGGTTGATGTCAATAAGTAAAATGTGGTACAATGAGATGAAAATAATTTCTGGTGAATAGTAACTTTTTACTTTTTTTACCATGGTTAAAAGTAAATAGAGTAATTAAGGGTAAAAATGATATTATTATTACCCTAACACATGTCCTAATTCTATTGGATAAGAGTAATTCGACCAAAAACAACCTTAGGAATAAAATATGACCATTTAGGCCCACTTGGATTAGATTAGGACATTTATTATTAATTTATTTACAGAAGGGTTAAAATAGTTAAAATCAAAGTTTAATAAGTATATCATTTTTATTATAAGGCTATACATAAGATAAATTCGACTATAAATATTAATTAGAAAGATAAAAGGATTTCCTACATAATGGTATTTTATTTGTAATTTTTAGACTTTATATAATTTAATTTATTTATGACACAATGATGATGCAGTAATTATTTTATTAATGAAATATTGACATAATTGATGTTATAAATACCCAAATAAATGTAATTTGAGAATTTTTATGAATTAAAATAATATTATATGTTAATATGACATGTTATTATTGATTTAATTCGATTTTTTCTAATTAATCTTTCTGTTATGATTTTCACAAAAATCAATTACCAAATAGTATCAAAATTGACATAAAATAGTTTTTAAAACAAATATTATATTATTAATTGTTATTTTATTTCTAAAAATCTATGGTTCGGCCAAATGACTTAGATAAGGTTATATATATTAATAATAAACAACTTGGGGTTCGTTTGTCTTCTTATAGTATGTTTATTAACCTTATAGTGTAAGAACACAAAAAGACATGGTAAAAGTAAAATTATCTAACTTAATGTTAAATCTAAATGATAAGGTTAAAATAGGAACCTAAACTTGCCTAATTCTATTGGATGAGAGGATTTCGACTCATCCCCACCATAGCTTCTAAATAAATTAATTTTAAGCTATTTAAAACCGAATTTGTCTTTATAATAAAATAATATTTTTAGTTATTCCAAAGGTGCCCCTCTCCTCCCTTATAAAAGGGCACCTCCTCCCTCTCTTCGTCACACCACTTTGAGCCTTCAAGCTCGACCAAAACCTACCCAATTCTCTTCTCCACTTCCCTAGAAACATCCTAGAGGTACTGGTATTCTTCAAAGACCAATTTTATTTCCCTAAGAGGAGGTCGCAAAGAGGTGCTTCAAAGAAGAGGTAATGTCCGTTACCGATTATTTTACATTTATTTCTTCTTCCACTTATTCTTCTTAGGTTGTTTCATTATGAAGTAATAAAATAAGTATCACTAAATTACTGATATGTTATTATAAGTATGAAACTACCCTATTTCGCCATCTATCTATCCTACGGAAAACGAAATCACCACGCGTGCGTACGTACGAAATACCGTCTCCACGCCGTGGTGTAATCTATTTTCCACCACCGCCTTACATGGATGGGTATAATGGTGTTAATAAAAACTATTTATGATTACTGTAAAGTGATATTGATTCTGTAATAGTATAAATATACTCCAATAAAATTCCACAATCATGGGAATGATATCATCGCTCGTGCGTACGTACGGACTACCGTCTCCACGAACGCGATGAGATTCATTTTCCATGATTAACCATTCAAGAATGTTTATAAAGTATATATAACAAATAATAATTAAATATATGACATAATAATTCTACTGGATTTATGTATATATATATATATGTATGTCATATACTCAATTCCATTCAATTCAATAAGGAAACAAAAACAGCATTCATGCGTATGTACGGCCTACCGTCTCCATGAATGGTGTATTCATTACTTTTATCGATATATAATATATATGTATATAATGAATATATATTATATATAAATCATGTTTTACATTATGGAATTATTTAAATCAGGATATATGTAATAATATCAAGAACTACGAGTCGAAACACATACGATAAATGAAACGATTTTACCCAAAACGCTCTTTAACATGGAATTTACAAAAGAACGGGTAATATAAAGTCATAAGTGAACCATATATGATATCATAATAGTTAATATGATTCTTTAATAAGTCAATGACATTATTTAAATCATTATACATGAGGTTCTGATACATACGATGCATATCAGACATAAGGTAAGAGATAATTTTGCAAATCTCATTTTTATCCGAGATTGCTTATTCGTAAGTATTTACTGGGGTAATTGCTATCATCCATGTCCATGTTTTATAAAAGTGTATTCATGTATGTTTAAAGTCATTTTTACCCATTTTTGACTTTTACTACATGGGATGTAAGGAATATTTCTTTTGTTTATGTTACGAGGTACTTTTTGACTTTTCCGACAAAAGTACGAGAAGAATGTTTTTTTAACTTATACGACATGAAAGGATTTTTATGGTTTTATAAAGCCATATTTTCATGAAGATTACTCCAAAATATTTCATTACTATTTTCAAAAAATCATTTTCTTTTAAAATTGCATGACATTTTGTGAAAAGAAAATGATTTTGAAAAAAAGGATATTTTCCTCAAGAATTCATTTCAAGTGTTTTATCAAAACCATTTTCCATCTAAGATGAAATTATTTGATATGTGTATGTTTCAAGTTTAATGTCTCTATGACTTACATGGTTCACTTTTCTTATGATGAAATGTCCATTTGTTTTATATCGATTATGAAATAATGGGATGATGTTTATGAAACCCATTTTTTCGTTGGGTTATTATGAATGATGTATGTTTATTTTGTGGTACAAGTAAGAATGATTTCATCATGAGATGGGTTGGACCTATATCTCTCTCCAATTTATTGGGTAAAGATTTTATATCTCATTAGATAGACATGGCTGGAATGGTATGTTAATCTGGTTCAGTGTTATAGGACTGAAATGAGGAGTGAACTTGATTCAGAATGGGACTTTGTCCACTAAGATGGTCTTGGCAGCAATGCCTTGGCTACTATGGAAATCATTACATGTGAGTAATGGATTCCACAGTTACATGTTTTATTCACATGCTATTTTATCATTCCTATTGTTTCTTTATGACCTCGGCCTTACGTACTTCCATGTTTTGTGTCATTTCTCAAGCTTTTGATGCTTAAACATTATGTTCATGTTTTTAGGTTCATATGTATATGGTATGTTTTATTTTATCCATGCTTACCCTTACTGAGCATTTGAGCTCTCCCTTTTTTTGTTTTCTTTTCCCCATGATATAAATAAAGGTTTTAGGTAAGAAAAAAAAGGGAAGAACTTTATGGGAGATGTTGAAGATCTTTCACAACGATTAGAAGATTACGTTCCAAGTTTCCAAAGACACTAAACTATTATGGTCCTTGTGTGTCTGTTTTTTGTTATGTATTAAGTATTCCACAAAAGTAATGTAATGTCCATGTACGTCATGATTTGGGTCTCTATAGTTGGTATCAGAGGAAAAGTTTAGTCAACCTTTGGAAACTAGGATGCGAAAACATTAGTGAGATCCCTAGAGATATTTCTAAGGTATGTCTAGGGATGTCCCTAAGGATAAGTATACATATACGATATAGTCCTAGAACTATGGTAACGATATTAGATTAAACCAAAGATGTTAGATATTGATTTTAATCCCCCTTTAATATGATTTTTGCCTCTCACACTATTCTTTTTGGTTTTTAGAAAATGGATGGAAACAAGATGATTCATGATAATGGAGGATATGATGGAAAATGGAATGATATTATTCATGAGAAACCAAATTAAATGGGATTTGGTAGTCCAAACATCATTATTATGACGAATCAGCAATCTCATAATATGATCAATAAAGTAAAATTTGGTAAGTTTCCTGACTCGGCTAATAAGAGGAAGATGGAGTTTCATGATGATCATAGAGGAATGAAAGTTCAATTTCTCCTTTGTAAATCATGTGGAAGAGGCATCAAGTAGAATGATTCAAAGGAAATGGAAGATGATTTGGGTGTGGAAAAGAAGGACACAAAGCCAGTAAGTGCAATGGAAAAGGTTCAGTTAACACCAGGGATGAGGATAATGGTATTGCTATGACATCAACAATGGTTAAATGTTATAAATGTGGAATGTACGGGAATTATGCAAACCAATTTCCTAAGGGAATGTCTCATGAAGAGAATTAGTATGGTCATATGGGTAGTATTTATGTTGATGATGATGAAGAGACTACAAATGATATGTGAGATGAAATAATTGTTGAAGCGTGGTGAATGGATTAAGAATATAGTGGAATGATTACATGTTTATCATGTGTAATGTTGTATAAGTAATCTCACGGTACTATGGAATAAAAAGACATCTAAGGATTGTTACACTGTTGTCTTCCCTTGAGTTTTGAAAGTGTATGATTAATGGTACCAGTATCCATGAAAAGTTATTCAGATATTTTTGGAATGTAGATGATATACGCATAATGAGGGGATAAGGAGAAAATTAAATGTTTGATAGTATTAATGAGATCATGACTAATATAAGGAGAATGTTATATCATGGTTTGAGTATATAGAATTTTTTCATTTTGGTAAGTGGAAAGAGTTAACATTTGACAACATTCATGTTTTCACTAAGGTTTAATGGGTATTCATTTTTCAAGAGAATACATGATTAAGGTATTCACATGATTGGAATGTGACCAACAAGATATATGGGGGATAAATGATGGTATTCACATGCTTGGTTGATGACATTTCAAGTAATCATTTTATTTATACTATGAGTTTAGACCGAAGTATTTTAGATAAGCCTAAAGATTGGAATGGATTATGTTGGACATAAGTTAGTATTGTTTAAGGATAGAACATTTTTTTGATATTATTTATGGGATGTTATAGTAATGTAGTTTTAGAAAAAGGACAACCTGCAAGACGGACGACAACCCATTGTATCAGACAAGGCTATGGGAAAAAAACCCACAATCGAAGTGGGACTGGCCTTTATCGCCTACCACTGGCCTACAAGAAGTCCCTGTTTAGTAGAAACTAGTTTTATTATATTAAGTAGTATGATATATGAAGTATAATTCCATTTTAGGAACCATATATGATTAATCTCACTATAGATGGACTTATGTAGTATCACATGATTTGCTAACACATCACGAATAACAAATTCAACTAAATTTCATTAAGGTATGAAGTGGAAATTGTTCAATTAATGAACAATAGTGAGATTGTACCAATATCATGTAATTATTTCTTATAATTCATCAGCATTAGGGAAATGATCTTGAAAACCAAAAAATGTTGTCCTAGTGCCCTTATATCCGATGAATCAGATGGTACCTTAGATCATCACAAGTCTATCGATTTGTGATTGGTGGTTATTCCATGGCCATGTTCTCTACCACTCTCCATCAGAACATGATGTTTAGATTTCTCTTCCATATCCATATTTTCATCTATGTGGAAACCCAGTGATTAGTTTATTTGGGTAACCGTTACGTTTCATACTTTTGTTTTTAAAGATTGGTTTTGGTATTCCTTTTTACGATGTGGGATTATATTAAAGAAACTTTTGAGGAGTAAACCATTTATAACCCCGAAGAATTTCGAGGGTGAAATTCATTTTAAGGGGGGTAGAATGTAACACCCCGAGATTTTATGAAAAATATTCTTTTTTAATTTCATTAATGTCTTGTTTTGTATGCTACACCAAAAGGAGCTTGCACAACAAACATCATTGACTTTCCTTGCATTACAAGCAATCGCGAACTTCCTCGATAGCGTGTGTAGTACGCAATAATGAGTTTCACTAAACAACAATATCTTATTAAAATATTATTAAAACTAGCCGTTATGAATAGTAATAACCAATTTTTGAAATTTTGTAAATTTTATTTTTCAAAATGGAATTAATTTTTGAATTCGGAATATCGAAATTATCTTAGGGTGAAATTTTGGTACTTTTCGGATAATTTTCATTTTCTGATGAATAGTGAAAATTACTAAATTTTAATTAAAAACATCCTTTTTAATGAAAATAATTAATAGTGATAAATTATTAATTTGAGTGGTTTTGAAGTATATTTAGAATATATTTTTACAATTTAATACAATGTTGGTCATTGGATGTAATTTCACATTTAAACCAGACATAAACAAGTGTCGATCTTTTGATAGTTATTATCTCTTAAGAACACACTATTTGTTTTGAAAATGGTAATTAATTTTTAAATTAAGTAATGCAACTGATATGTTTTGAATTTGGTAAAATAGAAATCATTTTTTAGTTCATAATATCAAATATATCTTAGGCCTAACATTTGGTATTTTTCTGAAACTTTCATTTTTTTTGATGAATAGTGAAACCACTAAGTGGTAGTTAAAAAAATAAATTTTTCGTAAAACATAATTTTACCGCTTCTGTGAGTGGAAGTTCAAAAATCCGAGAGACACGGTTGATGTCAATAAGTAAAATGTTGTACAATGAGATGAAAATAATTTTTCGTGAATAATAACTTTTTACTTTTTTTACCACGGTTAAAAGTAAATAAGGTAATTAAGGGTAAAAATGATATTAATATTACACTAACACGTGTCCTAATTCTATTGGATAAGTGTAATTCGACCGAAAACAACCTTAGGAATAAAATATGACCATTTAGGCCCACTTGGATTAGATTAGGACATTTATTATTAATTTATTTCAAGAAGGGTTAAAATAGTTAAAATCAATGTTTAATAAGTATATGATTTTTAATATAGGGTTATACATAAGATAAACTCGACTATAAACATTAATTAGAAAGATAAAAGTATTTCCTACATAATGGTATTTTATTTATAATTTTTATACTTTAAATAATATAATTTATTTATGACACAATGATGATGCAGTAATTATTTTATTAACGAAATATTGACATAATTGATGTTATAAATACCCAAATAAATGTAATTTGAGACTTTTTATGAATTACAATAATATTATATGTTAATATGTCATGTTATTATTTATTTAATTCACTTTTTTAGAATTAATCTTTCTGTTATTATTTTCACAAAAATCAATTACCAAATAGTATCAAAATTAACATAAAATAGTTTTTAAAACCAATATAATATTATTAATTGTTATTTTATTCCTAAAAATCTAAGGTTTGGCCAAATGACTTAGATAAGGTTATATATATTAATAATAAACAACTTGGTGTTCTTTTGTCTTCTTATAGTATTTTTATTAACCTTATAGTGTAAGAACACCAAAAGACATAGTAAAAGTAAAATTATCTAACTTAATGTTAAATATAAAGGATAAGGTTAAAATAGGAACCTAAACTTTCCTAATTATATTGGATGAGAGTATTTCGACCCATCCCCACCTTATCTTCGAAATAAATTAATTTAGAGCTATTTAAAACCGAATTTGGCTTTATAATAAAATAATATTTTTTGTTATTCCAAAGGTGCCCCTCTCCTCCCTTATAAAAGGGAACCTCCTCCCTCTCTTCCTCACACGACTTTGAGCTTTAAAGCATGGAAAAACCCTTCCAAATTCTCTTCTACACTTCCCTAGGAACATCCTAGAGGTACTGGTATTCTTCAAATACCAATTTTAGTGCCCTAAGAGGAGGTCTCAAAGAGGTGCTTCAAAGAAGAGGTAATGTTCGTTACCGATTCTTTCACCTTTATTTCTTCTTCCACTTCTTCTTCTTAAGTTGTTTCATTATGAAGTAATAACATCAGTATCACTCATATACTGATATGTTATTATAATTATGAATCAACCCTATTTCACCATCTATCCATCCTATGGAAAACAAAATCACTGCACGTGCGTACGTACGGAATACCGTCTCCACGCCGTGGTGTAATCTATTTTCCACCACCACCTTACATGGATGGGTATAATGGTGTAAATAAAAAATATATATTATTATTGTAAAGTGATATTGATTCTGTAATAGTATACATATACTCCAATAAAATTCCACAATCATGGGAATGATATCATCGCTCGTGCGTACGTACGGACTACCGTCGCCACGAACGCGATGAGATTCATTTTCCATGATTAACCATTCAATAATGTTTATAAAGTATATATTAATAATAATAATTTAATATATGACATAATAATGCTACTGGATTTATGTATATATATATGTATGTCATATACTCAATTCCATTCAATTCAACAAGGAAACAAAAACAGTGTTCATGCGTACGTACGACATACGGTCTCCATGAACGGTGTATTTCATTCCTTTTATCGATCTATAATATATATGTATATAGTGAATATATATTATATATAAATCATATTTTACATTATGGAATAATTTAAATCAGGATATAAGTAATAATATCAAGAACTATGAGTTGAAAAACATACGATAAATGAAACGATTTTACCCAAAACGCTCTTTAACATGGAATTTACAAAAGAACGGGTAATATAAAGTCATAAGTGAACCATATATGATATCATAACAATGAATATGATTCTGTAATAAGTCAATGACATTATTTAAATCATTATACAGGAGGTTTAGATACATACTAAGCATATCAGACATAAGGTAATGGATAATTTTACAAATCTCATTTTTATCCGAGATTTCTTATTCATAAGTATTTACTGGGGTAATTGCTATCATCCATGTCTGTATATTATAAAAGTATATTCATGTTTGTATAAAGTCCTTTTTACCCATTTTTGACTTTTACTACATGGGATGTAAGGAATATTTCTTTTGTTTACGTTACGAGGTACTTTTTGACTTTTCCGACAAAAGTATGAGAAGAATGTTTTTTTAACTTATACAACATGAAAGGATTTTTATGGTTTTATAAAGCCATATTTTCATGAAGCTTCCTCCAAAATATTTCATGACTATTTTCAACAAAATCCTTTTCTTTTAAAATTTCATGACATTTTGTGAAAAGAAAATGATTTTGATGAAAAAAGGATATTTTCCTCAAGAATTCATTTCAAGTGTTTTATCAAAACAATTTTCCATCTAAGATGAAATTATTTGATATGTGTATGTTTCAAGTTTAATGTATCTATGACTTACATGGATCACATTTATTATGATAAAATGTCCATTTGTTTTATATGGATTATGAAATCATGAGATGATGTTTATGAAACCCATTTTTTCATTGGGTTATTATGAATGATGTATGTTTATTTTTGGGCACAAGTAAGAATGATTTCATTATGAGATAGGTTGGACCTATATCTCCCTCAAATTCATTGGGTAAAGATTTTATATCTCATTATATAGACATGGCTGGAACAATAAGTTAATCCGGTTCAGTGTTATAGGACTGAAATGAGGAGTGAACTCGATTCAGAATGGGACTTTGTCCACTAAGATGGTCTTAGCAGCAATGCCTTGGCTACTATGGAAATCATTACATGTACTTAAAGGATTCCACAGTTACATGTTTTATTCCCATGCTATTTTATCATTCTTAATGTTTCATTATGATCTATGCCTTACGTACTTCCATGTTTTGTGTCATTTCTCAAGCTTTTGATGTTTAAACATTATGTTCATGTTTTTAAGTTCAAATGTATATGGTATATTTTATTTTATCCATGATTACCCTTACTGAGCATTTGAGATCACCCTTTTTATGTTTTCTTTTCCCCAGGATATAAAGAAAGGTTATAGGTAAGAAAAAAAGGGAAGATCTTTATAGGAGATGTTGAAGATCTTTCACCACGATTAGAATATTACGTTCCAAGTTTCCAAAGACACTAAACAATTACGGTCCTTGTGTGTCTATTTTTGTTATGTATTAAGTATTCTGCTAAAGTGATGTAATGTCCATGTACGTCAAGATTTGGGTCTCTACAGTTGGTATCAGAGGAAAAGTTTAGTCAACCTTTGGAAACTAGGATGCGAAAACGTTAGTGAGATCCCCAGAGATATTTCTAAGGTATGTCTATGGATGTCCCTAAGGATAAGTATACATATAGGATATAGTCCTAGAACTATGGTAAAGATATTAGATTAAACCGAAGATGATAGATATTGAAGTTACTCCCCCTTTATTATGATTTTGGCCTCTCACACTATTCTTTTTGGGTTTTAGAAAATGGCTGGAAACAAGATGATTCATGATAATAGAGGATATGATGGAAAATGAAATGATATTCTTCATGAGAAACCAAATGAAATAGGATTTGGAAGTCCAAACATCATTGTTATTCCAAATCATCAATCTCATAATATGACCAATAAAGTAAAATTTGGTAAGTTTCCTAACTCGGCTAATAAGAGAAAGATGGAGTTTCATGATGATCATAGAGGAAAGAAAGTTCAATTTCTCCTTTGTAAATCATGTGGGAAGAGGCATCAAGGAGAATGTTTCAAAGGAACAGGAAGATGCTTTTGGTGTGTAAAAGAAGGAAACAAAGCCACTAAGTGAAAAGGAAAAGGTTCAGTTAACACCAGGGATGAGGATAATGGTATTGCTATGAAATCAACAATGGTTAAATGTTATAAATGTACAATGTACGGGCATTATGCAAACCAATGCCCTACGGTAAAGTTTCATGAAGAGAATCAGTATGGTCATATGGGTAGTATTTATGTTGTTGATGATGAAGAGACTACAAATGATATGTGAGATGAAATAATTGTTGAAGCTTGGTCAATGGTTTAAGATTATAGTGGAATGATTACATGTTTATCATGTGTAATGTTGTATAAGTAATCTCATGGTACTATGGAATAAAAAGACATCTAAGGATTGTTACACTGTTTTCTTTCCTTGAGTTAAGAAAGTGTATGATTAATGGTACCAGTATCCATGAAAAGTTATTCAGATATTTTTGGAATGTAGATGATATGCACATAATGAGGGGATAAGGAGAAAATTAAATGTTTGATAGTATTAATGAGCTCATGACTGATATGAGGATAAGGTTATATCATGTATTGAGTATATAGAATTTTTGGATTTTGGTATGTGGAAAGAGTTAACATTTGACAGCATTCATGTTTTCACTAAGGTTTAATGGGTATTCATTTTTCAAGAGAATACATGATTAAGGTATTCACATGATTGGAATGTGACCAACAAGATATATGGGGGATAAATGATGGTATTCACATGCTTGGTTGATGACATTTCAAGTAATCATTTTATTTATACTATGAGCTTGGACCGAAGTATTTTAGATTAGCCAAAAGATTGGAATTGATTATGTTGGACATAAGTTAATATTGTTTAAGGATAGTAATTTTTTTTGATATTATTTATGGGATGTTATAGTAATGTATTTTTAGAAAAAGGACAACCTGCAGGATGGACGACAACCCATTGCATCATACAAGGCTATGGGAAACAAACCCACAATCGAAGTGTGACTGGCCTTTATCACCTACCACTGGCCTACAAGAAGTCCCTGTTTAGTAGAAACTTGTTTTATTATATTAAGCAGTATGATATATGAAGTATAAGCCCATTTTAGGAACCATATATGATTAATATCACTATAGATGGACTTATGCATTATCACATGATCTGCTAACACATAACGAATAACAAATTCAACTTAATTTCATTAAGGGATGAAGTGGAAATTGTTCAATTAATGAACAATAGTGAGATTGTACCAAAATCATGTAATTATTTCTTTTAATTCATCAACTTTAGGGAAATGATCTTGAAAACCAAAAAATGTTGTCCTAGTGCCCTTATATCCGATGAATCAGATGGTACCTTAGATCATCACAAATATATCTATTTGTGATTTCTGGCTATTCCATAGCCATGTTCTCTACCACTCTCCATCAGAACATGATGGTTAGATTTCTCTTCCACATCCATATTTTAATCTATGTGGAAACCCAATAATTAGTTTATTTGGGTAACCATTACGTTTCATACTTTTGTTTTTAAAGATTTCTTTTGGTATTCCTTTTTACGATGTGGGTTTCTATTAAAAAAACTTTCGAGGAGTAAACCATTTATAACCCCAACGAATTTCGAGGGCAAAATTCATTTTTAGGGGGGTAGAATGTAACACCCCGAGACTCTATGAAAAATATTCTTTTTAATTTCATTAATGTCTTGTGTTGTACGCTACAACAAAAGGAGCTTGCACAACAAAAATCCTTGACTTGCCTTGCATTACACGCAATCGCAACCTTCCTCGATAGCATGTGTAGTACGCAATAATGAGTTTCACTAAACTACAATATGCTATTAAAATATTATTAAAACTAGCCATTATGAATAGTAATAACCACTTTTTGAAATTTTGTAAATTTTATTTTTCAAAATGGACTTCATTTTTGGATTCAAAATATCGAAATTATCTTAGGGTGAAATTTTGGTACTTTTCGGATAATTTTTATTTTCTGATGAATAGTGAAAATTACTAAATTTCAATTAAAAACAACCTTTTTAATCGAAATAATTAATAGTGATAAATTATTAATTTGAGTGGTTTTAAAGTATATTTAGAATATATTTTTACAATTTAATACAATGTTGGTCATTGAATGTAATTTCACATTTAAACCAGACATAAACAAGTGTCGATCTTTTGATAGTTATTATCTCTTAAGAACACACTATTTGTTTTGACAACGGTAATTAATTTTTAAATTAATTAATTCAACTGATATGTTTTGAATTTGGTAAAATATACATCATTTTTCAGTTCATAATATCAAATATATCTTAGGCCTAACATTTGGTATTTTTCTGAAACTTTCATTTTTTGATGAATAGTGAAACCACTAAGTTGTAGTTAAAAAAATGAATTTTTCATAAAACATAATTTTACTGCTTCTGTGAGTGGAAGTTAAAAAATCTGAGAGACACGGTTGATGTCAGTAAGTAAAATGTGGTAAAATGAGATGAAAATAATTTTTGGTGAATAGTAACTTTTTTCTTTCTTTTACCACGGTTAAATGTAAATAGGGTAATTAAGGGTAAAAATGATATTATTATTACCCTAACACATGTCCTAATTCTATTTGATAAGTGTAATTAGACCAAAAACAACCTTAGGAATAAATTATGACCATTTAGGCCCACTTGGATTAGATTAGGACATTTATTATTAATTTATTTAAAGAAGGGTTAAAATAGTTAAAATCAATGTTTAATAAGTATATCATTTTTAATATTGGGTTATACATAAGATAAATTCGACTATAAACATTCATTGGAAATATAAAAGGATTTCCTACATAATGGTATCTTATTTGTAATTTTTAGACATTAAATAATTTAATTTATTTATGACACAATGATGATGCAGTATTTATTTTATTAATGAAATATTGACATAATTGATGTTATAAATACCCAAATAAATGTAATTTGAGACTATTTATGAATTAAAATAATATTCTATGTTAATATGACATGTTAGTATTGATTTAATTCACTTTTTTAGAATTAATCTTTCTGTTATGATTTTCACAAAAATCAATTACCAATTAGTATCAAAATTGACATAAAATAGTTTTTAAAAAAAATATTATATTATTAATTGTTAATTTATTACTCAAAATCTAAGGTTCGGCCAAATGACTTAGATAAGGTTATATATATTAATAATAAACAACTTGGGGTTCTTTTGGCTTCTTATAGAATGTTTATTAACCGTATAGTGTAAGAACACAAAAAGACACGGTAAAAGTAAAATTATCTAACTTAATGTTAAATCTAAATGATTAGGTTAAAATAGGAACCTAAACTTCTCTAAATTCTAATGGATGAGATTATTTCGACCCATATCCACCTTAGATTCTAAATAAATCAATTTGGAGCTATTTAAAACCGAATTTAGCTTTATAATAAAATAATATTTTTAGTTATTCCGAAGGTGCCCCTCTCCTCCCTTATAAAAGGGCACCTCCTCCCTCTCTTCCTCACACTACATTGAGCCTTCAATCTCGGCCTACCCCTTCCAGATTCTCTTCTAAAATTCCATAGAAACATCCTAGAGGTCCTTGTCTTCTTCAAAGACCAATTTTAGTGCCTTAAGAGTAGGTCTCAAAGAGGCGCTTCAAAGAAGAGGTAATGTCCGTTACCGATTCTTTCACCTTTATTTCTTCTTCCACTTATTCTGCATAGGTTGTTTCATTATAAAGTAACAACAACAGTATCACTCATATAATGATATTTTATTATCAGTATGAAACAACCCTATTTTATCATCTATCCATCCTACAGAAAACGAAATCACCACGTGTGCGTACGTACGGAATACCGTCTCCACGTCGTGGTGTAATCTATTTTCCACCACCACCATACATGGATGGGTATAATGGTGTAAATAATAACTATATATGATTATTTTAAAGTGATATTTATTCTGTAATAGTATACATATACTCCAATAAAATTCCACAATCATGGGAATGATATCATCGCTCGTGCGTACGTACGGACTACCGTCTCCACGAACGCGATGAGATTCATTTTTCATGATTAACCATTCAAGAATGATTATAAAGTATATATAACGAATAATAATTAAATATATGACATAATAATGCTACTAGATCTATGTATATGTATATATATATGTCATATACTCAATTCCATTCAATTCAATAAGGAAACAAAAACAACGTCCATGCATACGTACGACCTACCGTCTCCATGAATGGTGTATTTCATTCCTTTTATCGATCTAGAATATATATGTATATAATGAAAATATATAAAATATAAATCATTTTTTAAATTATGGAATTATTTAAATCAAGATATAAGTAATAATATCAAGAAATATTAGTCGAAACACATACGATAAATGAAACGATTTTACCCAAAACTCTCTTTAACATGGAATTTACAAAATAACAGGTAATATAAAGTCATAAGTGAACCATATATGATATAATAACTATGAATATGATTCTTTAATATGTCAATGACATTATTTAAATCATTATACATGATATTCGGATACATACGATGCATATCGGACATAAGGTAAGGGATAATTTTGCAAATCTCATTTTTATCCAAGATTGCTTATTCGTAAGTATTTATTGGGGTAGTTTCTATCATCAATGTCCATGTTTTATAAAAGTGTATTTATGTATGATTAAAGTCCTTTTTACACATTTTTCACTCTTACTACATGTTATTTAAGGAATATTTCATTTGTTTACGTTACGAGGTACTTTTTGACTTTTCCGACAAAAGTACGAGAAGAATGTTTTTTTAACTTATACGGCATTAAAGGATTTTTACAGTTTTATAATTCAATATTTTCATGAAGCTTCCTCGAAAATATTTCATGACTATTTTCAACAAAATCCTTTTCTTTTAAAATTGCAAGAAATTTTGTGAAAAGAAAATGATATTGAAGAAAAAAGGATATTTTCCTCAAGAATTCATTTCAAGTATTTTATCAAAACCATTTTCCATCTAAGATGACATTATTTGATATGTGTATATTTCAAGTTAACTTTCTCTATGATTTACATGGTTCACTTTTATTATGATGAAATGTCCATTTGTTTTATATGTATTATAAAATGATGGGATGATGTTTATGAAACCCATTTTTTTCGTTGGGTTATTATGAATAATGTATGTTTATTTTGTGGAACAAGTAAGAATGATTTCATTATGAGATGGTTGGGACCTATATCTCCCTCCAATGCATTGGGTAAATATTTTATATCTCATTATATAGACATGTCTGTAACGGTAAGTTAATCTGGTTCAGTGTTACAGGGCTGAAACGAGGAGTGAACTCGATTCAGAATGGGAATTTGTCCACTAAGATGGTATTGGACGCAATGCCTTGGCTACTATGGAAATCATTACATGTTATTAATGGATGCCACAGTTACATGTTTTATTCAATGCTATTTTATCATTCTTAATGTTTCTTTATGATCTATGCCTTACATACTTCCATGTTTTGTGTCAATTCTCAAGATTTTGTTGTTTAAACATTATGTTCATGTTTTTAAGTTCAAATGTATATGGTATGTTTTATTTTATCCATGCTTACCCATACTGAGAATTTGAGCTCACCCTTTTTATGTTTTCTTTTCCCCATGATATAAAGAAAGGTTTTAGGTAATAAAAAAAGGGAAGATCTTTATGGGAGATGTTGAAGATCTTTCACCACGATTAGAAGATTACGTTCCAAGTTTCCAAAGACACTAAACTATTACGGTCCTTGTGTGTCTATATTTGTTATGTATTAAGTATTCCACTAAAGTAATGTAATGTCCATGTACGTAAAGCTTTGGTTCTCTACAAAAACTCACACACAACCAAAGTACAAGCAGAAGAAAACACTAAGTAAGAAGTATAAAAAGTGTGGTGAAAGTACAAAGGGGCTGGAATACAAGCCCAATAGTAAAGTACATGAAAAAGACAAAACATCAGAAAGGTATCAAGCTTCTCTTGAATCATCCTTCATAGTTCCTACATGAAGGGTAGGTATAGATGGCTACCTCATCTCCCACGTTTGTATGTCACCTTCAGGTATCGTCTCATCCTGAGTCCACCTCCGGGTACCATCTCGTCGTGACGTCCACCTCTGGGTACCGTCCAACACTACAAGCCTCACCCATGATCATTGTTTTCCATCTTCGGCATCCAAAAAAATGAGGGGAAGGCATATCCTGTGTAGGGGTGAGTATAACGATACTCAATTGGGACCCCGAGACCCTCAAGGTCTCACTAAATCCCACAAGGATAACCATAAAGAAGAATCTCAACAGATAACCCTTACTTAGGTATAAGCCCATACTTATACCTATGTTATCAAATAACCCATCCCAATCATGAGGAAACACAAATGTTATTGAAGTCAACGGATAACCAATACTTATGTACATGACCATACATATACCTATGTTATCCAGTGACCCATCTGAATCATGAGGTAAACACAAAGATCATTGACTTAGCTCAAACCAGGATTTTCATTATTGAAACCACAACTGCTGGGGAAATCCTCCTCTGTCGAGTACAGTATCCCTGTCACGACTATGAGGCGCTACTCACTAACCTTAGACTGCTGAAGTGCTCCTCCTGTCGAGTATCGTGGGTCTACTGCCAAATACCGAGCGATCCGTCCACTGTGGGTCTGCTGCCAAATACCGGGCGCTCCCCCTAATAGCCTACAGAGGTACTTCTCCTATTGATTACCGCATGTCTGCTGCCAACTACCAGGCGCTCCGTCCGCCATGGGACTGCTGCCAAATTCCGGGTGCTTCGTCCACTGGGCTAACCGAATCACTATGAGTCGAATCGGTCAAGCAGTCGTGAGGTCAACAGCTACTCTGTCTCCGCACTCCGTACGCTCGTCTCTGGGAGGGTCCGCTCCATGAGCTACTGGTCGTTACATCCATGTGACATGAAGTCTCACATAGAAGTATCACAAAGGACCGCCTTTTCATGGTGGTCTCAACTCAATAGACAGTGCGTCAATCAGACGCCTGGTCTGTGAGTTATTAGCATTTCCGTTCCAGGGGACCCGTTGGTTTTTAATCTAAAACAACCCAACCATACTCCAATATCATTTGAAAACCACTTATATTATTAAAAAAACCGTCTTATAAAGAGAAATCTAACAAAGTTGAAGGAACGTCAGCCGGAAGTCCGAAGCTCAAGTTATAAGCCTTTCCGCTCCGAGGGCCCGATTGGTTTCGAGTTCGAACCAACCCGCCCATACCCAAACTTCGTAGAAACCATGAGTGTATTATAGAGAAACGACCATCTCTATCCAATAAATCCTATGCAACTGACGGTGCATCGATCGGAGGTCCAAAACTCATGTTATGGGCATTTAACTAAAAAAATTCCGAAAATAGGGGGTCTGGGCCCGGTCCGACCCGGCCCAACACCCCCTGGGTCAGCCCAAACCGGGCCGACCCAACCCGGGTGCGGGTTAGGCCCGGTTGGGCATGGCCCGACCTGGCTGGGCATGGTCGGCCTAGACTATGGGGACTGCAGCCTGATTCGGAAGTTAGCCGCGGCTCTGTGCTGGACGAGTGGGACGCAAAGGGGTGCAGTTCCATTTTTCTGAAACGGTGGACCGAGTGGGGTCCTCCCTAGCAATAGTTCATGGGGGTTACGCCACACGGTTTCATCGAAACGACCGACGTGATGGACGGACTTTGTGTAACCATGAGACCCCCTCAGGTCCCGCCTCTAGGTGGCACTGGCGGCCGACCACCCCTTTGAAGTCCACCGCGGCCCTAGGTCGCTGCTCTGTTCGATTGGAACGGCATGACAGCGCCACGCCGCACTGCCGTGGATCACCTCGAATGCATCCACTTATAGATCTGGTGTAGCGCAATGCCGCCACGCCCCTCCATGGTGGCCCTCCCCAACCACATCTCCTCTAGCTCCAGCGCGGCGCGACAGCACTACGCCCCTCCATCGTGGCTCAACAAGACCGCATTTCGGCTCTACTCCACACGGCACGACGGTGTCACACCTTTGAGGTGATCCGACAACCAAGCATTGACGATCCGCCCGTGATCAGCCCAACGCCGTCCGATTCTTCACAGTCCGTCTCCATCATCCATAATCAACAAACGAAAGGGAAAGGGTCAGACTGTGTTCATGCGGTCTGAGCCCTTCCTCGTCAAGATGGTATTAAGCAGCCCAACAAAAGTCAAGAATTGTAGAACATTGCTGAACGGTATTAAAACATAATCATAACAACCCCTACCTCAAGTTTCGTCGTACCTTGATGATATCGCGAGAGGGTGGACATCAGCTCGTTGACGTCGTCGCAAGGTAGGAGATGAAGGTGACTATGGTTGTTGGCGTTCGTCACTTCCACAGAGGCATTCGATCCTAACTCGAGTATCATTCCTTGGAGATCTGTCGGAAGGAGAACCGTTCTTCGTCGAGGGAGGAAGTCTTTCTTCGTGAATTAAGGAAACTCTCCTCTAATTCTCCCTAAATATTTTCCAACCAATATTTCATTAAGTCTCCATCTTTTAAAAGATCTCCAAGCAATTCAAAAAAAAGTCAAATAGGTGTGACAAAAATAATTAATAAGGTCATTAAATATCTTAGTTAGCTTCATGAAGCTTGGGAGGTGGAGAGGCTTCACATCAATAAAAGAGTGGAGTTGTCATGTATTAAACAAGGGGTGAGTTATGGGGAGGTCAAGGGGGTTTTGGGGGAGGTGAGGAGTTAGGGTCTCGTGTGGGCCCCACCACACCAAACTCTCCCATGGGAGGTTAGGTGGGTGTGGGACCCACCTCTAACACCCCAAATGTTGAAAATAACCACCTTCATTGAATAAAATTTGTACACAACAAATTTTATTTATTTTAATCTAATACCCAAAATATTAAACCTCAACCCACTCAAAACACAACTACGGAAAAGGTCCCCTTAAGCACTGACTGGCGCTGCGAGATCATCGGTGCCATCAGATTTCAATTCTGAGGACCATTTCAAAAGATAGAAAAACCCGCTAGTTCGTTTACTTAACGTACACAAGTTGAACTTTAGAAATTGATTCTGGGCACACCGGGCCTCAGAATCAGGTGTCTTCAGAAGCCACAGACTCTTAAAATTCCAAAGAAATTAAGAAAAAAAATTTCCTTGAAATTTCTGGGTATTTACACATAAAAATAAATGGGTTATATAATCATTTCATTATTTCATAAACTTATAACCTATGGAAAAAGTGGGTTTGATAATTATTTTACCATGGTATAACCTTTAGAAGAGAAATGGTTTTCACAAAAAAATTTCATCAAAAACATAAACCATATAGAGAAAGAGTAATAATTGTTTCTTTGGTTTATATACCTACAAAATAATATGTAACACCATATATTTTCATCTTATATGAAAAATTATTTTAAAAAATTGACTTGGATCATTTCATGAGAAAAATATACTTTCATTGTAACTCATATATTTAAAATAAATAAATTAGAAAATATTTTGAAAATACATATCATTTAAAAAAACCATGAAATCATATATTGGATGATAAAAATAAAGTAATTTTTATGATGATAAAAATAACAATTAATGATGTTCATGTTAGAACAAAAATTCTATTCAAATTATTGATAAAAAAGGGAATTGTTCAAAAAACTACATGAAGAGTCAATTTTTTATAAGAAAAATAAATGAGTAATAATGTAATCAATAAAGTTATTAAATTATTTTAATATTTTTTTTGAAAATATTTATAGAAAATATTTTTTAATGAAAAAAAGTTTTCAAACTAAGTGAAAAATAATGATACTTTTCCATGAAAAAATATTTTCAAAATATTGAGTACATAAAGAGAGGAATATTGGGGGAAAATTTTATTCTATAGAAATAAACCTATGATAAAATATGAAATTAGTTTAATGAGAGATTTATTGTGGGATTTTATCCTTGAAATGGTAATCATAAACAATCTAGATAAAAGATGAGATTGAATCATAAAATTCTTACCACTTTGGTAAAATTGAATAATAATACCCATGATAGTGTAAAATTAAATGAAAAAAATAAAAAGAGGATAAATAAATTAATGTGATTAAATTTCAGAGGGTTCTTCTATAAACCTCATAAAATAATATTGGTTCATAACATGAAATGAATCTCTAAAAAAATTGAGACAAAAATCCATTACAGCTTAGGTATATTGAGAACCATAATCTCTTTGAAATTGAGATAAAAAATTAGATATTTAAATACCCATAATTTCCATTATAATAAATATAAAATACATTCTTGGATATTATATAAAAATAATATATGAAATAAGTAGTAATATGTAATGAAACTTAGATATATGAATGTAAAATGAAAAATCTTCTACCTCTTAAGAAATATATTGAACCGTAAAACCTTGTAAAGAATAAAATAAATTGAAAAATTAAATATAAAAAAATAAATAGACTCATTATATAAAATTTAAAAGGACAAGTATATACACCATATAAAATAAATGAGTCGTGAATTTATATATGCCTCCTAGAAATTAAATAGAGATTAGAAATCCTTTACCAAAAGCCATGAATTCCTTCATATATTTTGAAACATAATGTTTAATAAATAAAATATTCCAAAAAATAACTAACATAATATATATATATATATATAATACCATATATTATTTAAATATGACTTGTTATTAGGAATTGGTTAACAATTCCATGTAGAAGTCACATTTCAGGCTATAATTGCTTTTTTCATGGTTGTTTGAGTTGTTATTATTTCTACTATTAAATTGATCATGGTTAAATATTATCCATAATTTATTACATGATATAAATATAACATATATTAATTATATGTTTATTTATAGATATCTAATAAAGGTAGATATAGAGAATTAATTATACTATTCTTTGAGATGGTAGGTCGTATGTATGCATGAATGTCGATTCCATTTTCCAGAAATAAAAAAATATAGGTAAATAATATATTACCATTATAGAATAAATTTTTATAATATAGATCACATATTTTCATTAAACCCATAATTATTACCATATACGTAAAGTATGAACGAATCACATCACGTCGAAAGGTGGTAGTCCGCCGTACACACGAGCGACATTATTATATTTACAGAGAATTAAATGTAAGAATAAATATATAATATCATGATTCAAAAAGAATAATAATTTCATATATAATATATATAAATAATAAATTAATCATTATATATATTTGTGTGATAAGTTTTAATAGAAAAAATGAATGATATCTGTTCATGAGGCAGTAGTCTGCCGTTTACACGAATAATGATTTCATAAACCATTTGATGGAATGAGAGATGGTTGTAAGTTATTTAATTAACATAAAAAAATGTAATATTATTGAATATAATTTGGATATTATTATATTATCGTTTAATAATAATTAATGTATTTTATAGAAGAAATAATTTAAATAATCTTGTTGAAGAATGCTACATCATTTTTCAATAACATCCATTATGTTTTCCCCTAACGACTTACTATGGTAGATTTACGAACAAAAAATATATTCAAGGATGTGATTGGTGAATTAATCAAGTGATTTGGTAAGGTCCTAGTTTATTTGAATGGTTTTTTTAGTGTGAAGAGGAGAGGAGAGGGGTGACTATTTATACGTGAGGTGAGTGGGACACTTTATTTCTTAAAACATAAAGTTGTATAAATTATTTTAACATGAAAGGGATAAAAAATTGAACATGATAGAATATATAAGAGGTAAATTCTATATACGTCCATAATATTTATTTTATATTTGTTTTGGGTCATTTTCAACCTTTTTCATTTTAGTTTAACCCCATAGTAAACACATTTTTACCATAATCAAGGTAAATAATTTTTTTTCATTTTTACAATTAATTATAGTAAAAAATTAATTATAACTTATTAGATAATATAAATTATTTTTATTAAAAAAATTTAATCCATTTTTTATTATTAAATTCACATACATAGGAATAAATATATTAAAAGGTTTCTCATATACTCAATGAAAAAGTATGTTTTCAAAGAGAAAATGTTTAAAATATTTAAAATATATTATATATAAATTTCTTATGAAATGATTAAAATTACCTATATTATATTAATAGATATATAATATAACTAAAAATTATTTTAAAATCATACTGAAACATTTTTTATGTTTTTAAATTAATTAAAAGAAATTAAAAGGCTTAATGAAAACATGTAGTTTTACAGTATTCTTAGCAAAATTTCATTTCAAAGAAAATTATCAAACATTTACCATAAGAAAAAGTAGACATGATAATTCCAAATGTAAAATTTGTTTTCTCAAAAATAATTTATAATTGTGCCAAAAATTATTTTAAAATAAGTGCTTAAATATAAAAAAAGAATTTTTTAAGAAAAATATAATTTTTAAGCGTAAAATTACATTTATTCTTATCTCATGTCTAGAAAGAACATAATATGAATGTTTAAAATTTGAATGAATATATAGTATATAAATAACATCAAGATAATTATAAGAAAAACTATTTTATGTAATATTGTTAAAAAAACCATGTGCATAAAAATAGATTTTTAGAAAAATATATCCATTATTTTCAAATAGTTTTTATTTTCAATTATAATTAATTGGTCACAAAACAAATATTTATTTATAAACTTTTAAACCACATATTATCAGAATTTAGTTAATCCTTTTCATACCTACCATTCCAATGGTTAGGTAATAACTATAATACTAAATAATAATATTTCTAATACTATTTCATGTTTCATTATAAATCTATATATTAGGTAATAAAAGGTAAAATCATTATTGTGTATAACACAAAATAAAATCAATTTTTCATTTTAAAAAAAATATTTTAAATATTAACAAGATTTATTTTTTATTTAAATATTTCCCCAAAATCTATAGGTGTTGCATTATCTCATACCTGAGATGATTTCTCTCTCTTAAGATCTCCTTATGTTACATAATAATACTCATAAGAATGTAAGGGTAACTATAGATTTGGTGTTACATAAAATAATCCATATAAATTAAATCCCACACTAAATAATGAAGATTAAATTACAACAAAATAATTATAGTTATTTTAATAACTAATCTCTAAACAAATGAAATAATAATTAAATTATATGGAAACCCAAAAGATACATCGGTTGTTTAAAATCATGATCATCCAAGCATGAAAGAACCACACATATAAAAATTTTTATAATTATTCAAAAATAATTCTCCATTAAATAAAATAACTGAATTAATAAATTTATTAAATTAGAAATTAATTATTTCATTTAAAAAAAATTTCCATACAAAGAGACCTTATGTTTCCCATTCCCTATAATATTAAATAAGAAATTTTTATTTATTTTAATTTGAAAAATAATTTACATCAAAGGATGTTTTAGAAAACATGGGTTGTACCATTATAGTCATATTTTTTATTTTCTTTGGAATTTCATATAAATATCCATTACTATAGGAAAAAAGGAACCCACCCTTATTCTTTACTATGCGTGAACTACCACTAACATGACATTTGAATTTATATGTGTATGGTGATTTTCATGTATTATGTACTTACATGACATATATTCATACATAGTATGTTATAATATTACACGCCGCATTACTTTCTGGGTCAACGAATGTAGATGGAATGGAATTAATAAACACACATGATTCTATTAATATATGTTTCATCAGCCCATTAAAACTACACTGATATAAAAAGAATTTATGACAACCATAACCATCATATAGTTACAAAGAAATGTTGTAAATATTTAATTTAAGCTTTAATTCCCCACAAGCCATTAGAAATCACTTATTGTGTAATCACACGGAAGTATTTATCATATAGTATATACAAACAAATAAATTCCAGGAAGTTCATTAATTCAACACTCAATTTTTCTTTTTTCCTGACTGAATCAAATGAAACTCTTATATTAGTGCAAGAATTACAAGATTTTCTTTGATTTATATAGTCTGTATAGATAGTTTAATACTATCTTACTATTTATTTGGCTACCTGGATAATAGGATTTCAAAATTTAATTTTATTATATATGATATGTTTATCAATTATATGACATGGATTTCACCTACATAAAATATAATAACATATTTTTCTATGTTTCTCTGTTTACAGTCAATATGAAACATGTATTAATTATATTTAAAGTACTTTAACCAAAAAAGTTCCCAAAATCGCATGGCCCCAACCATGTGAGGTTACATGGAATATAAACTAGCTAAAAGATGTGTTATCTTGTCATATTCTACATTAATAGGGTACCAATCCACATTATATAATGATTCTACAATTTAGTGGATCCTTTCAACTTTATTTAAATATGTTATGATAATTAAAAACTAATCATTTTACTTCTTATAAAATGAGTTTTGAATCTTCCATTTCTTATAAAATAAATTAATATTAAATAACTAATATTGATTATATTTATAATTATTTTATATTTTTCTTTGATTTGTGTCTTATTTACTAGTTTGGGGAAATATCCACAATTTTTTGAGTTTGGTTATACCATATTTGTTAAAACATTTCTCGGTTCCAAGTGACTCATATGAGAAGGGTAAATGACTCATGAAGAAAGGCATGTGAATAATATATAGAATAAATATGATTCATATAAAATAGTAAAGACAAATATATAGATGTAATTGTATTATGAATAATATTCAATGCCATTTAATTCATACAAGAGTTATAAATGAAACTTACATATGTATGTTTATTTGAAATTTTGTAATCATTTAATGTATTTTTTTAGAGTAATTAATTATTCATATATATATAAAAAGAACTCTGATAGAGGTGAATATTATCATTGATTATATAGTATAATGAATCTTTTATAGTTTACTATTATTTAGATTTCATTATTCCTAAAAAATAAAATTATTTAAAAACAAAATGAATATGTCATGAAATCAATCAAACATTTAATGAATCTTGTATATAATTACACTTATGTGATTTTTTTGTTTAAAAACAATTTTTTTTTAGAACAACATATATATGGTATATTTTTAGGATTTTTTTAATTTTATACTACAAAAAATACATGTTACATATTATAATTGATTTAATTAAATAATAATTACTTGTTAATTATTTCAATATGATAAAAATTAGTTTTGAAATATTTTTTATTGAATTAAATTTAAATCATTAATGGTTATACATGAAAAAATATGAACTCTATATATTTGAAAATTTTATTTTTACTTAAATTGATTCCTAATATATTTTTAGTGAAGATTAAATGGAGTTTTTCCTCACATTCAATAGTTAAATACATTTAAAACATTACGATGGAAATAAGAATTGATAAAATTTGAAAATGTTTGTTTGTTTCACATGCATGTAAATTATTTAAATATAATAATAAATGAAATATATTTTATTTTCATGTTATTCTTTATGAGTCTATTAGTTTAGGAATTTTTGTGTATGAAAAAACTCTTTATTAAAAGTTTGAAAAAATCTATAAAGAGGTATTGAAGGGATTTTTCAGGATAATTAAAAATAACATGATACATAGTTTTGTGATGATAACTATTATAATATTGTCTAGAAATTTTATTTAATATTCTATTTATACAATGTGATCCTTTATACCTCTAAATTAATGTTTTTTAATAACCTAGAGGTTTTCATGGTGCTATATTCATATTTTCCGATGCAATTTATAAATTATGGTTAATGGTTTTTTATTCAAAAAAGTGACTTAGTTTTGGGTTATACTACCACTATAAAAGTTTCCTCTAGTTGTTCCTTAGTTTAGTTAATGATAGGGGGTCTCTAGTTTTGCCTTTTTATGAATAAATTAATTATTAGTTATTCCCCCACATCAATATATGTTTTTCTATTTGTGCCATGATTTTTAAAAGTTATAGGGTTACTGGGTAGTTCTTATTGGTATAAAAATGATAGTTTTATTAGGTTGGTACTCTAGGTATAAAAAAGTAATCTAGAGTAGGTTTTACTTCCCCTTGAAAATCCATGTCACATTAATAATGGGTGCCCTCATGTTAAGTGTTTAAATAGTATATTTAGGATCAGTTTGATCTACACTGCTATAAAAAAAACTATAGGTATTTTATTTTCCTATTCAAATCAACATACCTCTATTCTGTATTCTAAATTTTCCAAAAAATTAATTTTATCCCCTCTCATGACCATTTGGTTATCTCAAATGGTATGAAAGAAGTTGGTATTTTAGATAATAAGATGGAATTATTATTAGATTTAACTTATATATATATATATATATTCCTCTAATCAATCACTCAACTTAATCATATATTGAAAAATATCTATTTTATATGAAAGGATCAAGTTATAATAATATATAAATTTTTCTAAAAGGACCACAGTATTTGAATTGTAATAATTATGGTTATTTTAATTTCTAAATAACGCATTTCATAAAATGATAATTTTGAGGATGATCGAGATACCATAATGGTTATAATACATGGAAATAAATAATTAATTATAAAATCATGAACATACATTACTAAACTATTAATTGAAATTTATTTTGTGACATTTTATCATGTCAAACATTGCATGATATTTAGAGAATATTAAAATATACTCATAATGGATCTCATTATATTAATATAACTAAGAATGGTGTGATAAGAGAATAATATCATGATTTGAAAATAGGTGAAAATGAAAAATTAAATCAAATGTTTTCACTAATTTAATAATATTTTAAATGAAATGAATTATTTAGGAGAAGCTCTATATAATACTGTTTAATTTTATTGAGTCATAAGATCTCAACACACGAAATGGAATTCAACAAAGGTATAAATTGGTGATAGTAATAATTTAAAAGAGTATACTCTCAATGAGAATATTGGATTTTTATTTCAAAAATAGTTATAAGGGAAAAATGATAAAAAAGAATCAATTGGATTGAAGTATCCTTGAAACAATAAAATGAACATCACATGCTACTCATTAGATTATGTGATTCAGTGAAATGAAAGTGATAAAGAATCCCTAGTTCCCTATATAGTATACATGGAAAGAAGGGATATTCAAGAAAGTTCAACAATATTTATTTCCAGATATGATTATAGAGAAATGAAATATGTTAATAATTTTTCTAATAATTCTACAAATGTAATTGATTGTGACGGAAAATTATGGGTCATTGAAAACCTTAATGTCAAAATATAATAGAAATGAACAAAAGGATGATGAAGAAATGATATAGTGAATATTCATCTATTTAGAGCTTTATCAAATCCTTATATCCACAGGAAAAATATTAATATAAAAAATAATATAAAATATATGTTTAATGGATTCTTCTAATTAAGATAATGATTTTGATTCAGAATATTCAAAATAGTATCCTGAAAACCATTCGATTATATTCATATATAGTGAAATTTAAATATTTCAAAATTATGTATTAATATTTTATATACACACAATAAACATAAGAATAATTATAAAAATCATGTCGAGGAAATCTGGATAAATCTTGAAGAAAATAAAATACATATAAATGCAACCTTTAGTTCTAACAAAAATGTCTATGATGATTTAAAAATCCTTAAAATGTAAATTTATAAACTCAATAATTATATTTCTAAAAAAATGAAGATGAATAAGGAAAATTTAATATTTTCTAATGGAAAATAAAAAACAAAAATTGAAGTAATTGGTTAAAGTTATATTAATATATATTCTTTCAAGGAAGGGAATTCTATAAAAAATGGTAAAAAACTAAAATAAAATAATTAAATCTCTTGGTTTTGATAATAAATTATCTAAAAATATTCATACATTCTTGTAAAACGTTTTAGGGTAATTTTTTCAATATATATTTCTTTTAAATATGGAATGAAGTGTAAATATACAAGTGAATGCTCATTAAATTTATTCTAATCTCTTAAAAGTACAAAATATATAATTTTAAGTCTTTACCATTAAATTTACATGTTAATAAATGATTTAAATTAATTTGGGTTACTTGGAATTTTTTATTTAATTGAACTCATGTATTTATTGGCACAAAAATTATAATAAATATTCATTTTACGTTATGTGTATTAGATTTTTAAAAAAGTAAAAATTTCGTATTGAATGAGTATATTATAGGTAAAATCCATGGGACCCTAAAAGGTTTCTATCATTCAAAAAAGTAGCATAGGTAATGTTACATTTTGTGATAATATGAAAGGTATTGTCAATTATTTTTCTAAGGCAGGTGTCTCAAAATCTATTATTATTCTAATTTTTTTATATTTTTATGACTTAAAATATTATATCACTAGTAAATAAAAACTATATGAGATCTGATACATTAAAAATTTAAAAATTATAGTTTGATATTTTTAACAGTGAATTTATCCTATGTCATTCAAACTAGTAGTGAAGTAAATATTCAGTCAATTTTCCTACACTATCTATGAAAATGATAAAGTTATTAAATACTAAATATTTATAAAATATTTTACGGAATAATAGGATTGGTAATCCCAATTTTAGGATTATTTACATGATTTCCATATAGCAACAAGTTTTGTAACTTCCCAAACCAAAGTTATACATCTTCTATATTTATAGATATTTCTTGAACTATAAACATACCAAAGAGTCATTCATTATTTTTAAAACAATTAAAAATAAGAATTCCTCTTTGTCTCATTCCATTGGATTTATTTGGACTAATATATACTATTAGTCTCATTTAAATAATAATTATTTTTTAAAATATAGCTTACTTTAGAATATTTTCAGGGATATAATTTCTTATATAGAAATTGGAGGCCTTGCCTTTGTTTTTTTCTTATTATAATATAGTTAAAAATTATAAGGGACAATTTTTTTATATCACATGTTAAAGTTTTAAATATTTTTAAATTTTTTAATTTTAAAAATTAAATGAATAAAATGGAGAGTCTCATAATTTTCATAAATGAGAAAAAATAGATGTATTTATAGGAAAAACAGAATAGTGTATGTAATGGATTTTTATAAAAATAGTTTAAAATAGAAATATATATTTTAGAATAATTAGTAAATATATATTTATATATTTCTAAAAAAATATATTTTAAGTCCAATTTTAATAAAGAATTATTATGAACATTATAAAAGATAAAAACCAAATATTTTTTATCACAATGTATTTGTGTGTAAAATTTCTATTCATAACACAAAACATTCATTTTGTATATTGTACGAAAAATCCAATGATGTTATACTATTAGGATATTCAACTTATAATAACGAATAAAAAGTTTATAATCAGAGAAAAAAATGGTTTATGTGTATTTACATGTTTAATTTGAGGAAATTTAGCTAAATGGAAATAATGAAGATTATGATTAATATAAGGTTGATTTTAATCATTTTTTTTTTGGAAAATATAAATCTAAAATGAATATGAAAATGGTGAGGTGGATTATGTTTACCCATATCTTTAATACACTTTATTTCATGGTTTATTACATAATAACACACTTATCAAAACATAGAAGACCATAAATTCTAGATTATACAGGAAATTAGGCACAAATATCATCAACATGATATACGAATTTGAAAAAATTATTGAAAACATCCATAACATGCTATAAAATTCCATGTCTCTTAAAACAATATAGGATAACCTAAGGTCATACATAATAAAGGGGTGAAATATAAATCATATAAAGGTAAAAAATAATGAATAAAATAATGAATGTATTATATTTTACTAAAAAGGAATTACAATGGGACATAAAAGTGGTGAGGTTCATAATATTTAACAATGAGGCATGATACAACATGATTGTATAAAGGAAATAATTGATCATGGATACGACATTAAACATGAAATCATTAACATTGCTTAAGGCTAACTTCTAAGACATCATAACAAGATATAAAAAGTCCAATAATTTATTAGGTTTAATACCAAACACCATAAATAAAATCATGTGAGACAAAAACATATCCCAATCTATTGGAGTTCAATATTACTTTAGATGCACCTATCGCTTTCATGTAATGTACATGCATAATTGTTGTTACATAGATCATTCATTATAGGATCATATTTCATGAATTTTAATCCCCTTATTATAGATTGTGGACCAAATACATGGATTTAACTATCCATATAAATATAGTTATGTCAATGTGAAAATCTTTGAGTGGAAATGGTGATAGTATTCACCGTACAAAGGTATAGCATGACAAAACTGATAGATAATTTCAACCGCATAATGATGGTAAAAAATGAACCATGTAAGGGATTAATTAATGTGAATAGGGTATAAGATTAGTTTATAATAATAATCCCAAAAAGGGTGATATTTGAGCACATAATTCAACATGATAAAATTGGGAATTAAAATGTATGTGACAAAAAAGTGTTCTTGATTTAATCTTTTTTCCTGGAAAATATAGAGTATAATTTTGATAGTATAATGTGGGAACATAATGAATCCCATGATTGATTAATGAGAGTGAAATAGGTATATAATAACATGAAAATAATGGGAATTAATAGACACATGGGAAAAAATATCCCATAAATATGAATTGGATGAAAAATGAATTATATAGAGAACTTTACTGTATAAATAGTAGAAGGAGATGATCCCTTATCGTGAGAGGGTGTTTCCAAAAGGTTAAGATGCAATTCTTGAGATCTTAGGAAAAACATAGGAGGTTTCTAGGGAGGAAAGTTCAGTGTATAGTCATGGTCATATAGTTTTGAGATAAGGGGAATGGTTATGATTTTAAATGGTATTTTGAATACAATGATATTTAACTTATTATGGTCTAATATAACAAAAGTATTTCAGGTGTTTCCTTTATTTACATTACATAAATATAATTTATTTAATTAAAAAAGAAATTTCATTTATTATATTTCATGTCATTACATTACCCCCCAATTAAAAATTTCACCATCAAAAGTTTCATTTCATACACTAAAATAGGCCCGGTTAATTTTATTTTAATACCTCTTCTAGTTCCCATTTCACTTCCTCGAACATGTGGTTACCCAATAACACTTTTAATATTTGAGTTCTCTTGATTCGTATAAATTTGTCTCTGTGCTCTATGATATTCAACGACCATTCCTCATAAAATGGATCATTCTACAACAGTACCACCTCTAGATTCAGTAGATTTTACAACTATAATATGTACTTTTTGAAGCTGGATACATGAAAAACATCATTTAATTTAGATACGTTAGGTGAGAGTGCATGTCGATGGTATTTCTATTCGATGAGACAAAGGATATCAAAGGGGATTATAAATATAGGACATATCATTCCCTTTTTTCCCAAACCTTTATGACATTTTTCAATAGTGATATATGAAGGATATATTTATCACAGACCTCTAACTATAAGTATCATCAATGATTTTCTAGAAATTCTTTCTAATGACTTTGTTCATATAACATGTGATTCTGATTAGTTTGAACCTATTAAATCAAATGTTGGATCAGAATAGGTCCCATTATATTTCACCCTCCAATATTATCCCAATACGATGGAGTCAGATACCTCTTCCTATATATATCCTCTTAATGATCTGTTTTATTATGAGAATGGTAACTATGGTTATGTGAGAACTCTACAAGGGGTTGTTTATATTACCAAAATCCTTGGAAATACATTTAAAATTATCAACACAAAAACTTTAGTGTTGGAATGGTCCTTTTTGATTGACCATCCATCTGAGTTGGTTTGCTGTGGTGAAGTTCATTTCATTATTCAAATATTTCTGAATTCTTCTACAAAACATCACGATAAACCATTAATAATCGTAATTTTTTTTGACCTTCATGTAGTTTTACGACATCCCTTATATATATCATAGCGTTTTGGTCTTGAGAGAAACATTCCATGATAGTAATGAAACGAACAATATTTTTAAGGCGATTGACTACCACCCAGATGGTGTTATTACCTTTAGGTTCCCTAGGGGCTCCACTGAGGATATTCATGGTTATTTTTTATCTATTCTATATTGGTATGTTAAATGGTAACAACATTACATTAGAATTTATTCACTCAACCTTGGATTTTAGGGATAATAAGAATCAATATAAAAACTCTACAATCACCCTCTCAATATTATAAAACAATAAATTTTTATTAAAATATCTACAGATTATAGTTCTTCTTGGAGGAATATCGAAGGATGATCCATGCACATCATCTGTATGTTTTCTCAACAATTATGGTTTTTATGGAACACAAATACATGTTTTAAACCTTATAACTACTTCACCCAAGATGAACTCTTGAATATGTTCAAACATATTATGTAGTAGCTCATCATCTTTCTAATCCTCCTAAACCCTATATAAAATGGATGATAGAGTTGAAATTTGAGTAAGGTATTATGAAGATGCTTTTATTATATTCATATCCATTTGTTTTATATCCAAGAAGGTTTAATCCATTTCAATCCATATCATAGATAGAGTTTTGAGATCGTTTCTAATTATATCATCTTCCACATTTTCCATTTACCAGGATGCTAATTGATCAAACAATCATAATCATTTCTCAGATATAACCAGCACCATTGGAACATATTAAGTTTATTTCCTGAGTATATTTATATATATGAATCTTATGTTCTTTATATATTTATATATAAATCACAATTCTACATGTATAGATAGTGTACACAAATATTTAATGTCAAGATAACTATATCCAATTATTAATTATGAGTTGGGTAGTTCTACTGAGGGATAATTTTTTGTGGGAGGCATAGGCTATCACTTTTCAATTTTCATGAGTACACAAACGAATCCATTTTTAGATGAATCACTATAGCTCAAAAATACTTCCCCATTTGTGGGTAATTTGATTATAGGTGCAGTGGTTAGCCTCTATTTTTTATATCTCAAAAATTCCTCACATTCATTATCATTGAAAAACATGGCTCTATTCCAAGATATATTGTTTTCGATGGATGAAAATCCTAAGAATCTTATCGCAAATGGATGATAATACCTTGTGAATCCATGGGAACTATGGATATTAGTCTCAATGGTTGGTAAAGGAAATCCTATAATCATCACAATTTTTGGAGGATCCACAAATATCACATTTATGGTGATGAAATTACATATGAATGTTAGTTTTTATTAGAATAACTTTTGTTGATAACGTAACTTATTGTTTAGGAGTAAGATTAGAAAATTATTCATGAAACACATCTACAAATTATATTAAAATGATAGTTTATTTATGAATGATATTATCATTAATCAAAAGAATTTGGACTAGATATGATTTCACACAAGATAATAATATCTATTCATAAGATGATTGTACTAAATAAGATTCATCCTCCTCGATTAACATGTATAGATCTGGAGGGTGATTTTTGATACAGTTGGTGATTTATTCCTATATAAAATTTATGTTGGATATATATAAGTAAATCCCATCTATAACAATCATAACATTAAATTTTACCGAAGAGAGTGTCCCAAGTTTGTATGGGATGTATAATCCACACATTTTGAAATTGGAGGAGTTATATACATGGGAAATAATAATTGCAACATTTTGCATTTAAGGAAATTGTTTTTCATCCATTATTTGTAGTGGTGTTTTAATAGTTCTACTAGAAAAGAGAGACATATAAAAAAACGTTTAAAAATAGAATAAAAAATCAGATTTACTATTCTTGAATGATTAACTAGAGTTTCTGTCACAACATTATTCTGGGGATCCACCTCCACAATTGTGATGACACGTGCTCACCGTACCTCTCTAGACCTTAGGGGTTCGTATTTTCAATTTTCATGAAAAAGCATTTGATTAGTGAATTTACCCTCATAGTATCATCATTTTTCATAGTTGGAACATTAAACCCCATGATAAGGGTTTATAAGATCATTCATATTGATTTTTTTCTCCTGTTAGTGATCGCTAGCTTGGTGCTCCTCCTTTCTACACCTAATAAATTTCCTTACCCCCTTCAGGTAATTTATGTGGTTGTTCTTCTAAAACCTTTTATTTTTGGGATGTTTAAATTTCATTCCATCATCATATTTCATCATCATGAATCCATAATAAACTCCACTATCAGTTTTTTATCACCGTGATAACGATAATCTTTTATGATATGTATTTTGACTTTTATGGAACTTGTTACAAATTTTTCATAATTGTCAAAGTCCATAAATGAAAATTATTTTATAGAATTAACATCAGTATGCCAATTATGTTTTAAAATTTATACTCGGGGGTAAAAAAATTGAATTGGCATATTGTACATGTATTATGAAGTTTTACTTATACGCCAAGATATATACATTATAATTTTCTTGAGGCCAATGTAATCCCAATAAAATATCATTCATAGAGCATGAGGAAAATATTTTTCAATTTTTTTGCAGAAATTATTCTACTCCATTAATTCTATCACTTAATGTTCATTCACATTCATGGACAAGATAAAACATTGATCCACTTCTCTTTCCATATGATAATAAACCAGCATGACTTTCTCTTTCATTAGGAACTCAACGATGGAGAATATCATTTCAATTGACCTAATTCATTATTCAGCAATTTTGGGATTAGAAGATCTACTAAAATTCAGTGGAATTTTCCATATAAAGGTCTCAATTTCAACTCTCCCTTTCATTGGGGGATTTTTTAATTCCCATTGATTCATGTTTAGATACAATACTTGTTTAAATTAAGAATGTATCATCATGATATTCAGGATTCTTCTCCCATTGGGTAGGGAATCTCCAATGGTATATCATTTTATTATCCCACACATCGGTTATTGGTATGGTTTCTATTATTTATTTCCATTCGATATAAAATGGAAAATTAAGGATGATATCTTTTAAATTATTAATCCCATAAAATGGGATTTATGAACTTTAAATTTTTAACTCATAAATAAAATGTATTACATACCCTGTGAATTTCTAGGATTTAATACATTTTTTCAATTATCAATTTCCTAATAAGAAATATTATTAGAATTTCTATTCCCTTAATAAATATTCAAAAAGATATTATGTATTTACCAATGTATCTCCCCTGGCAGTGTCAATTCAGGTGTGTATAAAGGCCCATTTTAGAGCACCTGGTGATGATCCAATCCATCTCAATTATCCATTTTTAGTAATATTAGGACTATATACATATGTATTAGAGCTGCATCCACATGTAGTATCTAGACATGGTTGAATTTTCTTCTAAACCGCACAATCTATATTTTTAAAAAAAATTATAGATTTATTTCTATGTTTTATATTATTTTTAGTGATTTATATGTGGTTTTCTAATCCTAATAAAAAATATAACTAGACTTCTCTCTGATACAAAAAATGATGATGAATACTCTAAATACACTTTATTTTATGATTCCTTAAATAATAACACACTTAGCACAACCTAAAAATCTTTAAGTACAATATATTTGTGAAATTATGTACATATAACATCAACATGATACATGGATAGAACAAATTTCTTGAGAATATCTGTTATATACTCTAAAATTAAATTTCTCTTAAAAATGTGGAGG
This sequence comes from Viscum album, assembly GCA_963277665.1. Taxonomy (NCBI): domain Eukaryota; kingdom Viridiplantae; phylum Streptophyta; class Magnoliopsida; order Santalales; family Viscaceae; genus Viscum; species Viscum album. Next base: position 827,472,096 of record OY728159.1, on the reverse strand, counting down.
ATAACCTAGGGATATACATAATAAATGGGTAAGCTATAAGTCATAGTAATGTAATAAACAAAACAAAACATGATGATAATATTAAATGGTATTAAATATGTATTTTAATTGTAGAAATTGGTGAGATTCATGATCATTAACAATTATTGATGATAAAATATAACAACATAAAGGCAATATAGAAATGTGGCGACACCATTAAACAAGAAATCATAAACATAGGTTAGGGATAACTGCCCAGACATCATCCAATAGTGGGGAAAACCCCATAATAATTTAGGTTTACTTATTAATTCCATACATTACATCTAATGAGACAAATACATTACCTAATGAATAGTATTATTATTGAATTTCAAGGGTACTCGATGCTTTCATATCATGTACATGCATAGTGTGCCACATAGATCAATCAATACATGATCATTTTTCATAAATATTATCCCATGATTATGGAGTGTGGAAGAAAAATATATAATTACACAATAATATCTTGATATCTATATCTAGGTGAAAAACCTTGAGTGTAAATGTGGATGGTATACATAATAAAATCATTTTGTATTAAAAAATAATTATATAATTTCAGTAGTATAGTAATATTACATAATGAATCACGAGAAGGGACAATGAGAGTGAAATGGGTCTATAATAATTTATAAATCTAAAGATCAGTAATAGGTATATTTATTAAAAATTAAAACATGTAATATTTGGAATTAGATGTTATGTGATAGAAAAAGGATTCTTGAAGAAAATTTTAGCATGGAATGTTAATATGATAATTTTGGATGCACAAAGGCGGATCATAATTAATCATGGTAGGGATTAATGAGATTGAAAGTGGGATTATAATTACATTGAAATTTTTATGTACGTAATAGGGATTTGTAAATTCTCAACACATCAATCGGAATTGTATGAAAAGGGAATTACACGACGAAGGTGTTGGAATTAAGAGGAGAAAGAGAGGATCCATTACTTACTATGAGTGTTTAAAAAATCATGAGAAGAGATTCTTGAATGATCAGGGGAACCTTGGGAGGGATATAGTGAGGTAAAAAAAGATTATAGTCATGGTTCAATGGTTTCTAGTCTGGAGTAATTGGATATTGGGTGGTTTTATATGGGAAAAGAGATGGAAGTTCATTATTAATTTCCAAACATAGGTTTCAGACTCTATATAATAAAATAAATAAATAAAGAATCCATTATATGGTAGTTTACCATTGTTTTTTGAAAAGATAATTGTTTTTATTAGTTTATATGTCCCTGAAGTGAGAACATTAAAAAAATCCCTTGGTGATTCGTACATATTTTATATTTATATAGAATTTATTTTAAAACCTTAAAATATAATATATTATTACAAGGATTCAAAAGGGTCTACATTTTTAATCCAATAACCATTAAAAGACATTATTTTAAATGGGAAATATATATATGGTTATATAAATCTTTTATGTAACATATTAAATAACTTTTTTGTCATTATTATGTCATAATACATACCATATATTTATACTATTTTTAATTTTAACCATGAAATTAATCTGTCTTATAAAATTATGAAAAATTAACCATTAGATAATTTTAAAGTTCTAATTCCAAAAAAAATGTTAATAATATCTAAAATAATACCCAAAATATCATAGAGTAAAACATTAAATTTGAATCCCTATTTATTTAAAATTGTTTGATTTTTGACAATAAAACTTTTTTAATACTTATAAAAATTAAATTTTCACTTTATAAAATGAATATTATATTTTATATTTAGTACATAATATTTAATAATAGTCTATTATAGAAATATAGTTAATTTCCAAAAATTAAGGACTTCATAAAAAGTAATTCCTTTATTTAAATTTAATATTACCCATAAAAACAATTTGATTATTTTCATATTGAAATATAATTTTAATCACAATCATTAATAAATAATTTAAAAATTAAAATAAATAAGGAATAAATATATTCATTGTATTATTGGATATAAAAAGTAAATATTCATAATGTTAGGTTTTATATACATGTCCCATTAATAATCCAGCGAACATCCTAATGGTAAGGTGCAAGAGGATGTGATACTCATGTGGTGGTTCAATGAAAAAGGTTTGGGTTGTGATCTCAATGATACGGAACTTCTCCAAGAAATGGTTTCAGTCATGCTTTAGTTATTATATATCATGTTCAGATTGATCATAGAAATATTCAAGAGTTGTTACCTCCCATGGATTATCTAATAAATAGTATTTAAATCATAGGATACAACTATTTTATGCCATCTTTTATTTTGTTCATGTCTACAAGACATTATCAGGGACCTTAATATATAATAATAATATAGCCATTGTTAAATAGATATATTATTAATAGTTATTATATCTAGTAGTATTTTTATTCTGACATAGCGTTCCTTATGATGGTCTAATATAAAAATATTAGTTTTTATGGATTATATATTTACATTACATATATTAGAAAATTATTGATATAAAAAGGGAATATCATTTAAAAAATTAAGAGTCATTACAGGGAATGAAACCCATATAAAAGAACCAAGAAATAAAATTTTGATAATCCATTAGACAAAGTGATTAAAAGTATTTACTCATCAATTATAACTATAAAATAATTAAGGAATGTTTTCATACATTCAACATTATTTTTTGAATTTTCCTTAAAAATACTAGTGAAACTTTGACATTCTCCAATTGGATATTTGGAATAGAATAAGAGTTTAAATAGTTTTTTAGAAATAATGTTTTGGATTTAATTATACTCTATATAAACAACAAGTTATAGGGCCAAATTGGATTTTTGGAATAAATAAATGAATATATATATATATTAACAAATTTGGTCATATTAGTAGAACAAAACTATTGTAAATAAGAAGATATAAAATATGATAGAAAATTTCCCTGATAGAATGGTCAAAAAATATATGATTTCTATTATCTAATGTTATTATTCATGAATTGAAATTATTTAAAATATATTTTATAATTTATTTTATAAATATATATGTTTATAAAGAAATATATTTAAGAAGAACAATAGTTTTTAAAATTAAAATCATCATAATCATGTTTGAAAATAACAAAAATATCTTCATTAACTTCAACATACCTCAAAATCATCGTATGAATAATTATCTAATTATATATTTAAAAATAATGTTATGAGAGTAAAACCGGTTCCTAATTTATTCATTAGAAGAAATTAAAAAATAAATTTATTTCATAAATTTAAAAGGATGATACAATTTTTCGTTCTCCAAATAATTTCTTCTTAATGAATTATAGAATTAATGGCCAGTGATATCAATATGATTCTTATGGGTGAAGCTATTTTTTTGTGGAATTCAAAAGTTTTAAATAGAAGATGTGATTGTTCTTAATCAGTGTACATAAGATAATGAATTGGATTAATGATTTGTATGTGAATGAAGAAAATTTTAAAATAAATCCATAAATACTTATTGTAAACTATATGTTGATTAATCTATAAAATTATTAGTCAATAATCATTATAGATTAACGATCTAAATTTTATTAAACTTATGTTCTTATTTTAGAGATTTGATGTTTTCATTTTGAATTTTTGTTATATATCCATGTAATTCTATGGAATATAACATAATTTGTTTGAAAAGAATAATAAAATATATTAAAAGTTATGTAGATATTATTTTACCCAATCATGGTAGTACTATATTTAAATTAAAAAGTTATTCTGATTTCGGTTTATTAGGATGTAAAATAAATAGTAAAATAACATGTGGAATGTTCTAGGTCATAAGTATGAAAATAGACTATTTGAGATCAAATAGAAAAATATTTTATTTCTTTATCCTCAATAAAAAATATAACAAATAGATTTTGTAATTTTATTGTGATCAAACAATTGTGAACTAAGAAAACATTGACTTTTTATGATGAATTTTAGAAGTAACATATTTTGGTGAAAACACATATACTATTGTTATATCTATGAATACATTACACAACTCAATAAAAACATAATGAAATTGGGTATTAATTTTGTAGAGGCTATTCATAAAAACGTAAAACTTATTTAGAATATTTTTTATATCATAATCCATAAGATGATAATTTTACTAATCCAATAGATTAAATGATTTTATATAAACTTAAATTTGATATTGGGATGATGAAAATATATAATAAAATCATAAAATGTATTTTTTGGGCTATAATGTGTTATCATAAAGAATTTGGATCATTATTTATTGATAAAAGAAAACCAATCATATAATTTAACTTCATGACAACTCTATTAGTTGGGAATTTATCATTCATTTAACATAATGTGGGATTTGATTAGTATGTTTTCTTATTCTTCTTATATTTTTGGTTTTAAAAATATATAATTAAATTTATTTTTTAATAATATCTAGTGAACATGAAAATATTTTTCATTATTTGGTTCAATATCATGAATAATCCATATTTGTAATTAGTTAATTCATTGCATATCATTATATAATTCCCTGAATATATATTCACATGTCCTTACAGATCCATATTGATTTTAATGTATTTATACAAGGTAGTTTTTAATATTTTATACATGATGAATTTGATTTCTGCATATGATAAATTTAAATTTATATCATAATATTATTAATGATTTCAACATATTAAACAGATATAAAAGCTTATATTAAAAGAGAGATTCACAAATTTTATTATATAACTCCTATTTTTTATTTAATTATTTGTATATTATAAATTTATAATGAATAAATTTAAAGGAATAATTAATTTTTAAAACTAATATTCATTAAATATACATCAAATCAATACTTGTTATTAGTTTGTTTTTTTATTTTAAATTCTACTTTAACATACCTTGAAGTAATGGTGGAGTTAAAAAAATTCATTTAGTTTTGTTTTCTTGGATAGTAATTTTTTTATTTATATTTTTTTTATTTCAGAAAATATGGACAATATGTCGTAATAGTATAATTTTAATTCTTTTGGATAGTTACAAAAGTGAGGATATGTTTTGGAAATTATAATAGATTTTGTAATTATCAAATGGAATAGATTGTTTTGTAGATCCTTTCAAATTTAATTATTATTTTTATGATACTCAAAAAAATTATTTTATTTTACCAAACATGATTTATGAACTTTTCATTCCTTTCAAAGAAACTAATTTTTTATAAAAAACACTTTTTTTATATTTTATGTTTATTTATATTAATGTTTTTATACGTATTATGAAAACATTTCAAAGAAAAATACCTATGTATGTGTTATCTAATAAATAATTTGTTTAAATATTCCTATGTGAAAATAACTCATACATACATGGAATAAAACTCAATAAAAAAGACATATAACTCATATAATAATAAAATATGACTCCTAAAAAAAGTTATATTACTGAAGCATCGAAGGTGATGGCCTATCCCTCATAATAAAGCCTTGCAACTCATATAATAATTTTAATTGAATTTTATATAGGTCCAATGATTGGAAAATATCTAAATATTGAGTGAATGATATTTAGAGTTAAGAATGACTCATATGGATGCCAAAATATCTTTTCCACAACTGAAGATTGCCTACATATAGATAATAATATGAATCTTATGTAGTTCAAATATACATGGGTTTCTTGATACTTTGAAAATAATTATACACAAAAACAATTTTACTTTTATGTGATATCACACATATAAATAATTTCTACTATATAGAATGGATTTTATTTGATTTCTATGTTTCAACACTTTATTTTTTGAGAGGTCATAAATATGATTTGTTTTTTATTATATATAATTTGATCAACTAAAAAAATATATTATAAATAATAAATTAATTTATTATATCATAAATAATTATTAATCATTTAATCCTATAAAAATTTATATAGAAATAATTTTTCAATAATTAAAATTATATAAGTAGGACAAAGTTAGTATAAATATTTACCCTGTTTATTTCAAAATTGTACTTGTTTTTATAGGGAAACCTGTTATAGTTTCTATAATATTTATTAAATATATCATGTGTATTGAATGTATAAATACATTTGAAGTATTATATGTATATTTCACATGAAACAACTTTGAAGTAATTCCTTTGTTACAAATGTGAAACTAATACTTATGGGAGATGAGAAATACAATGGATATAATATTCAAGTTATTCTTTGGGTGAATATCACCATGATAATTGTTCTTTTTTAAGAAACTATATAAATAGAGCTTAACACGAACAAGGAAAAAAATCATAGGAGTTAATTATAGTAATCAACTATATTATGCTATAACGTTTTGTGACCATCACTATAATACACTTGGTTAAAGATAAAAATAAATACACGTTACAATTGTTATGATACTTACTTCCCAAAAAATAATTTCTTTCACATTCTAAATATTTTATATGATGATTTATTTTATTATTTTATTTTTAATCATACTTCATAATTTATTATTTTTCTTTCAAAGGTATGACCTTAGTGTTGGGTTATAAAACCACTACAAAAGGAACATCAAGTTGTTTCTTAATCCAGTATTTTTTTGGATTTTAGTTGTGCATTACTCCAATAAAAATCAAGTTTAATTCTTCCTCAACATAAACAATAATGTTATTTTGTTTATGCCCTTAGTTTTGGGTTATAAAACCACAACAAAAGGTACATTAGTTTGTGTCTTACTCTAGTATATTGTATGGGAAATCAGTTGTGCCTTATTCTTACAAAAATTCATGTTTTATTCTTCCTCCACATTCAAAAGAATGTTTTTGTTTGTGCCTATAGGAATGAAAAATAATATGTTATATGTATGTGTCTCTTAGTGTGTAAATGTCATTTTGATTAGGTTGCGACCCCATGTGTAAAGAATGAAGCTGTAATGGGTTGTTACACCCCTTCAAAATTATGGTAATGTTAATAATGAATGTAATAATCTCAGGTTGAGAGTGTAAAGAGTCGACATAAGATCACATTTGTCCAAACTAATATAAAAATTAATCAAGTTAATAATTCATTTCTCACTTCAAATAAATTTAGATCTTATAATTATTTAAAAATAAATATAAAGGTCAATTCTGCCCCCCTTCTTGACCATTTCACAATTTCAATTATAAGGAAAATAACTGCATATAGTTATACCATAATATGTTTCATGATTCTAATAGCTTTTTGAGTGTGATTGACTACAAGTAAATGTTGTGTTCTTTCCAATTACACGCTATTTGACTATTTCTTGCGGCCATAGTCTTTGATAAATCTAAATTATATCTTCATGAATTCTTGATATATAATTGGAATTTTTTTAAATATTAAAATAATCTCAATTTTTTTCCTAAAGTTATGATTAATAATAAAGAATTTGTTAAAAAACTAGATAATGTTGTGAAATTCAATAAATTAAAAGATAAATAATTATAAATTAATATGTTACCACTCTTATACCACCTGAAGGTTATAGAGTGTAACAAAAGTTGTTTGTACACTTCCTAATAATTATTTTTCATTAATTTTTTCATCATAACTAGGAATATAAAACAATAGAATATTTATATAAATAATAAATTTGAATATAATTTATAATAAATTTATAAGTAAAAAGGATGGTTTCATGATAATATTCCCTTCAATGATGAATAAATGGACTTTCATGGCATACCATTTTTATAATATAAGATATAAAGTTGAATACCTCTTGTGGTATCCACACACACTCCAAAGCACATGAAGCATCAACATTGGAAATCCATGTGCAATAATGGATGATATACAATCCTTGTTCCATTCATCATTGATTTCAATAAGAATCCATTTTAACATGAAGGATTCTATCCAGTTACCTCAATTATTATAGGGAGGATGAGGATTACTGATTTCTATTCTTGAGAGTGTTACTGAGAGGTTCTATCTATAGATTTGGGAGAGTTCTCTTGATAATATATTATTGAACCTAAAAAACCTATACTTCTCTCAAAATAATATAACCAGTTTAATATAATCAGGGTTTTATGAAAAATTATTATGTATTTATAATTATCTATTTGTTATCTCTTACTAAACCCCATGTTAAAAATAACAATGATTTATTCTAGACCGTGTGATGACTCGATGATATAAAAATCATTTAATAACTTAATAAATCAATATTTATTAAATTATATTAAATATTTTATAATTTCATTAAGATCCTTAACTAGGGTTTTCAATCTTTATCATAATTTATCAAACAATGACTAAAAAATTATTTATTTAAATAAATACATATATCTATATTATATAATAAAAATATATAAATACTATACTCAATAAATCTTTAATTAATATTTATTTTATATTTAACTCATAGATATTAATAAACTGGTGGTTGAATTTATGGAATCAACATAACCTTAATAATTATTATTCATTTTCCACAATAATAATATTTATTCAAATAATTAATTCAAATATTATTTAATTGGGAATATGGACAGACTTAGTCTATGTTTCTCTAGGCCTCATTCTCAGTGGTAGTTTGTGAGATGTTTAATTGTCTAAGATTAATGTTTAGAAACACGTTAAGGGATCCATAGAGAAATATCTTTATTTTATAGTAACAACAACCTCATATTGATGGTGACTGTATAATATAATCCATTTTTCATGATATCTCTAAAAGAATGTTTGTCACATGTGTCCACAATATATATGATTCCTATATCATTCTTTAAAAACATGAAATGAACTCATCAATAATCTACTATGACTACTGACTTTAACAGATAGTTCCCTTTAATCAAATATCTCAAGATATATTGTTTCATTAATATGAAAATGATAAATCATTTCTTAAATTATTCATCAATTTCATATCAATTATGAAACACCCAATGTATACTACCTCATCATGAGAATATGTCATCATAGTCTTCACTGATACAATAATTTATACAAATTTTTATATAAAATAATAATTATATCATGCCTATGGGAAAGTATACATTTTCATAGATAGTAATATCCACTTAAATATATACATGTGTCATTTTTATTGGTGTATCCATTCTTATAAAAAAATCTTTTGGATATTACCAAGTGTAATATTCATGAGAAGAAGTACCAATGTTATAAAATACCAAAAATCTATATTTTTAAACACCGATTGTGTCTCATTAGATAGATGTGAACCTCAAATAGAACTTATGTTTATGAATACTATCACAAAAGTTGAAGGGTATCATTATTATAGTGAAATTATATAAACTTTAGATGAAATGAATACACTAAATACATTATTTCACTATTACTATGTATAAGAAAAATAATAATGATATAATATATTTATTAAATATTCATGCATTTGAATATATGGGTAATTTAAATTACAATATAATATTTTTCTGGGTAACCATATAAATAATTATAGGGACTGGTTAAAATAAAATAGTAAGACTCATTAGAAAACTTTTCTAAGGATTAATCATGGATTTTAGGAGACCTGGAGTGATACCTTACTATTTTTTAGTAGAAAAACCTATTATGGTATGAATTTTTTTTACAAATATAAAATCTGAGATGTTGTAGGAAGATGTGTAGATTTCATTTGAATTGATTTATGTGGAGGAGAAACATTTGTTACAAATATATTTTTATTACCTAAGTAATCTATAAAATGGTGGAGTCATTATATTTATATGTCTCTAGTTTATCATAATAATAACTCTATGGGATGTTTAGGAGAGAGATTATTTAATAATTTCTCAATGATGATATATAATATATGTTAACTAACTATTAGAAAAGAGATATTTTTCTTAAAATAATCTATATTCATTTCATGTGTTTTCATTAGAGAATAAAAAATTATATAGTTAAGGAAAAAACATTGTTGTGACATTTTGAGTGGTCCATATGTACTATGATTCAATACAATGTTTGTTAATTATCATATAATAATCAACTACAGCTGTTGATAAATCTTTTCCGGATAGAGAATACAATAAATTTGATAAATATAGTTGAAGACGACTTTCAATAGGGTTCTTGATTTTGTTGTAGTAAAAAATGTAGTTCTCGTTTTACAATATATTATGCCTTACTACATGTCCATATATATTCATTCGAACAAAAATATATTATCTTTTAGAAAACAGACATCCTTGACCTTCAGTTTGGATTTTAGAAATGATATGTCTCCTCTATAGTGGAAATGATGATCCACTAACCTTCTGTATATCATATTAGGGTTTCCAATGAAGGAATTGTGTTACGATAGTTGAAATGCCTCATAATTTTTTCGTTCCACCATAATATGACTATCCATTTTTATTATATCAATAATAGTAGGATGTATGGGATATCTATCCACCGATTTGGGGTGTGGTTGGGGATTTTGATAGATATTATTTATCCTCAAGAACCTAAAAAAATTAGTGATGATGAGGTAATTGTTGTTATGGGTGTTGTGGTACAGAATTAGGAAATAGGTATTGTTATAAGATCTAGTTACCTATCCTATATACAACAGTTCATTCAAGGTTCTATATTTCATTATTCTTCATTATCGTGTGTATTAATAGTTACATGAAATTTGAATTATATTATTATAGCTTCAATAATTTCAGATTAGGTACTAAGGTTGAGAGGCTTTATATAACTTTAGTTTCATATACCTCTATAAGTGGTTATACTAGGATGATGGATGTTTATCAATTCAGTGAGTTAGGGATGTGGAGATATTATTTGATCATGGAGTTAAGGTTATTATAAATTTCACAATATGATATCATTAATATCATGGATTGGTTGTCCTTACAACAAGAATACATATAATACTATTAAGGTTTGGTTCATTCCACATATATGAAATATAATCATATGAATTTCCATGGTGAGTGGGTTTAATGAATGGATCATTAATGTGTGTATCATAACAAATTATACTTTTATATTTTAATAATATATGTTATGTATGCATGAATACAGGAAATTCCAAGGTTGTTAACTGGTTATTTATTTATTTTTGTTAAGAAAATAATGACTTTACTTATCATATTATAATAATATTTGACTTAGAGTTATACTCGGGTGTCTCTCCTATTATAGTGTCAACAAATTACTTGTTTCCAACAGAGCTCCAAGATTTTTGAATTGAAACATATTATTTAACCAAAGGTTAATGCTCACCCTAGTGTATATAAGGGTATCTCTAGAACTTCTTTCATTTATTATTCCTAGAAACAATAGGTTTTATATAGATTACTAGTTTAAATTAAATGAAGTTGAATAATGAATATCCTTATTAAGGGAAAACAATTATCAATTTAATCGATCAAACATTTTTTTAATGTATATTTATGATAAGTGTATCATAAGGTGTGGTTCAAGTAATAATAACCTCTAGATACAACATTCAAATGTCTTTATTGTCATTTTATGTTCCTAGTGATTTTGTATAGAGTTGAATATTCACACATAGTGTTTATAGGGTTAATTCATTATATGTTTCTTTATTGATCATTTTTCTATAAAAGTAATTGATGAAATTATAATATATTGAGATCGTATATAGGGAACGTTTTTTTAGGATGGTTTCTAGAATTATTTATTATGTTTAGTTTTTTGGTTATATATTAGTGTTCAATTTATATATGTGAGAAGTTGAATTTATTAATGTTTTTTCTCAAAATGGTAAATTTGTATATCCATGAATGGAGAGGGAAACTATTTCATGGGTATGATCAAATAATGTGATAATGGTGCATAGTTTTATTTGTATAGTTTGATATTATAGATTTTCTTGTCCCAATTTCACTAGATTTCTACAACATATTCTAATTTGATTAGGAAATATAATGATTTCATTTAAATCATGAATTTGTAGTCTTCCTTTGAATAATTGATGTAGAAAACAATTAGAGATCCTATTATTTAGTCATATGAGGGAAAATTTATGTTTTAGGTTTATTTTTATGTTTCTCACAATGAGTTCATATTTTCTAGCAGAGTTTTAAAATTAGAATTCATTGATTGAAAATTTAAATCATTCAGGTTTTTATTGGAATTTTTATTATTGTGCGGACAAGGTGAGTAATGGGGAAATGAGAAGAAAATTTTTATAAAATATAATAAATGTTAAAATTTGATACACGAAAAGTGGGAATGAGTATCCATTGGAAAACCATGCACCCTACCCCGAAAACTGAGCACACAAGAATTGAAAACCCCAATAATTGGATTAATAATTCTAAAACACTAGGTTTTTTATTACCTTTCATAATTTATTGACCAAGAAGGACTTCATTCATTTTTAAAATATCTTGGGAGGATTCCAAGGCTCCTCAAAAATCTTTCGGTGATAATCTAGGATCTGGTTGAAAAAGTCTGCACATATCCAGTATTTATTTTCTTCCCCATTTTAATACTTCTCTATCCCATATTTCATTCCATTTACTAATAAATTCATTTCATGTTTTTTCGACGGTCTATATATATATATTTTAATGGATTAAATTTCATAAGATTATATTCATAGGATTTGATCGATGTTCTTCTCCATCATTATGTTTTTTGTTATTCCACTTCAAATTGTGGGTTCCGATTTTGCGATCATTGATCAATAATCTTGAGGTTGGTGGTCAAATTTACAATTCTTGTTATCTTTATTATAATAATCTATATTTAATTGTTAAATTTAAATTTAAATTTTCAATAATTTATTTTAAATTTATTTATGTTATTTATTTCATTGATATTTTTAATCCCTTGTTAGATATCATTGGACCCATTGGTGTTTTGAGACCATATTTGATGGAATCCCATTAGGTGTACCAATATATGTGAAATAATGACTTATGAATTATTCATGGTTAATAAATGACATTATGTATATGGTTGATAAATGGTTTTATGAAATTTGTTGAATAATAGTTTATAAACATTATATATAAATCTGTTATGAATGTGAAGCTATGTTCTATAATATTTATGAATGATGTGAATAATGTGTTATAGGATAGAGAATTCTACTTCAAATACCCATGAGGTTCCACACATAAACTATAGGCCCCAATGATACATATATTTATTTTATATGATCACTGAGTTGTGTGGCAGGGATTACTACTTCAAATACCCATGGGGTGCCATACTACATCTCTAGGCTCGCGATGTATGAATGTGAAATTATAATTAAATTTAACAATGAATTGTATGAGATAATGGATTCTGATATTCCTTTGGTTTTTGGTTCATAGTATAGAATGGACCTAAGAAGGTATAATTGGTTTGGGTGTTACCCTAAGCTCGAGGACCGATGTGTTTAATTAATGAATATTAAATGTGAAAACTGTTTACGTTATCATTTTTACTTTATTCTTTATAAAACTGTAAACACTATTATAAACTGGATATTTCTTTATAAATTGTTGGTGGTGGCCTATATATTTTTACTCACACCCTATTCATGCTACCTGATCATTACCCAAAAAACATCATGATTAATGGATATGATAATGGTAAGATACTGATGTTAGATAGATAAGTTGGGATTTAGGATGGAGAATGGATGAAAGTATCAGACTTGGTTTTTGGAGTTGTTTGTGAGTTTTTAGAGTTTATTTATGTTGGAATTACATTTGAAACATCACACTGAAATATAATTACATACCTACTTCTTTGGATTATGTTCATCTTTTCCAATTTTTTGAATCATCTTGTAATGTTGGATGCTTATTAGTTATGGTATTATCTTGCTTATTATTACTTTTCATTTGGATACTATTATTAATTTCATATTTTGTGTTTATTTCATAAAGAGGGTACAATCTTCCCATGTTACTTATTAGGCCCTCACTTCTATTTAGTAGTCTATGAAAGATGGAGTGTTTAACCTAAGGTTATTTTGAAATAGGGATTAGGGCACTAACATTTGGCACATGGGTCACGACATCACTAAAATCATTCACATTATTTCTCAGTACCACCACCATATCCATGCTCAAAAATTCTCTATATTCCATATTACCCTTTCCATTACATGGATTCTTATAAAAGAAGTATACATGCACATCTTGATTCCCATGTAGGGTATGAGTAATAAAAGACCATATCCAAACACTAATTTTTCCTAAACATTTATTCATATATATATATATATATTAGAGTTTAATTCCATGATAATAAAAAATTTACAAGTATGAAAAACAAGAATATGTTATGTTATCATGTGTTAACCAATATTACATGGTCCCTGATTATACTTCCATCAGATCTTTGCTAGAAGGATAATCTAATGTTATCAGAAATGACCAAAAAGTTGCAACAAATATAGGTAACATGATAGTTGTTATCAATAAGGAATCAAGTTTTGGGTAGACCCATTATGCTAACTGTGAACATGTTCCTCAGCATCCTCATGGAATTTAGTGAACATATAGCTCTCATGGTTCAAAATATAGTGAATCTATTACCATTAATTGTGTATGGCTCCACCACTTTCATATTTCATATGTTATACGAACACTACCTCTATGTAATTACCATAACATGTTGATCTAGAAATTCCAAGTGCCAAAGAAAATACCTACATAAAAATGGTAAAGACACATGACAAGGTAGAACGTAAAATGTAATAGTATATCTTGGAATGAAGAAAATTAATAGAAACATATAAGTACATGTGACTGAATAAAAAATCACTATCAAGCTACATCATCATACTCATGAAATAAATCATCATATACGGGTCTCATGAGCCTCAAACACACCCCCACACACAGTTGTGATCACTATCAGGAATGGTTAAGAAGGATATGACATATCATTAATCATATCAAGGAAAAAATGACATAAAAGGCCCTAAATGTTAATGAAAATCTTACCTCAAAATCATTGATGAATTAATCCCATATTCATGAAAGTATAAATGCCTTAATCACATTGTGCTTGAATGGAAAACTAGTTCACATGCCAAGGATACCTATTTGGGGCTCTAGTTCATCAATTAAGTTTATTATAAAATAATACGTAGGGGGATTCCATGCCACGAAGTGTATCAATAGAATTAAAAATAACAAAAATTCCATAAATTAAACTAGTTATAATATATATTGAATATGGGGATTACAATTTAACAGATCAATTTATTATTGAAGAACATATCATTAATTCCTTATCAAATGGAGAAGATAACCTAGATTTTAGTCAATAAACATAGATCCCCTATAAATATTTCAATATAACAGAGTTCTAAGATGATTTTTGTGAAGAATGTCTCAATTTGATCGATCTATTATATCTTACCTAGAAATATCCAAAGTTCACAATGAATATATCTCTAGTCAAGGGTATGTGGTTGACATGTCGTTTCTATCATTAAACTACCAAAGGATCATTGATACCAAAATAGATCTATGGGAACACAATGATCTTTCAAACATTTTGCATTATATCCTTAATATTATATCAATAAGTGGTCTATGAAGTAGATTCATACCCATATACACACAAGATACCCCTAGTAAAAGTTAGATATAGATCTGATCAAGACACCTCATCAACATAAAATTTTAATCATAAATATTTGATGCAAAGAATAAATTTTCTTCAAATAAACATGAAAAAAATGATACATCATAGATCGAAACACTTATCTCAAATAGAAAGAAGTTGTTTTTGTAAATATAGATATAAGATACCATTATAGAACCATAATTTTGATCAAATGATGAAAAAATGTTTAGATATGAATGAGATATATTTGGATTCATGGGAGGTGGTGTCTAATTCAAAATAGTAATTAGGTTTGAATTTGGGTATTAAACACGGTTTCCAAAATCTTGAAATTAAATCCTATATGGTTCATTTAATGAAACATCATCCGGGATCGAATTATGATTTAGTGGGACTCCCTATCTAGTTGGTGGGGTCTACAGTTTTTGTAAATCATCTATAACCAAATAGGGTGGCCATTGGGCTCGACTAGATGGTCAGTGGGCTACCCCAGATATTTGGTGGAAGATTTATAGCTACCATAAGTCCAAGCCCCAATCAGAGCACTATCCATTGATTCTTGGACGATTTATTCAAAAAATAACCTTCAATACTACAATATAAAGATAAATACAAAGAATCACATGGAATTTTATAAACATTAAACATCACATACATCGAATTTAGTGAACATTTTTCAATTATTCCCCTGTAACAAATTCTCATTCTTAAGAAGTAATTTTAATTGTTATAATGAAACAACTATATCCATTGATTATTAAAAAATGACATCAACTACCTAGTCTCCACCCAGATCAATTGATAATGTCGTTGAATCTGAGAAATTATTATTAGATTCCCTTATATGTTTAAATTTTGTGGTCTATGATATACATTGGGCATCCCATATACAATTTAGAAGGACCTATCTCATGATCCCCAGAGTTGATGGAAAGAATAGGATAATACATATACCTCCATAGATGTGACACATTAAACGCATTGTTCATAACATGATTGTGAGAATAAATATATAGACAATACACCAATATTCCAACCCCCACGAAGATATATAATGGTTCAACAAATCCAATGAAAACTTCATTTTCTTTATAAAATATCGATGCTTTAATCGAGGATTTACTCATAGAATAACATTGTCTCTAATAAAAAACTTTCGAGGTATCCTACTACAGTTGAAATGAACTTTTTTTCTACATTACACTATGATAAACCTATTATGAATCAGTGGTGATGACTAAAAATTCTCCTATAAATTATTTTTTCCAACAACCACAACTACACAAGATTCATTAAAATCATCTTCTAAACTAAATAGCCTATAAAAAATATCCTTATAAGGTGAAAAATGAATCATATCCTAGAATATATTGTTTTATGTGAACACAATCATGGATAAGTGATCATTCCATGATCTTCTAAAGTCTAAAACACAGACTTGGAGAATATCCTTCAACATAAAAACCATAAACTCTGACTGTCCATTTGTTTGAGGATGGTACAATATTCCCAATCTCAACGTAGTAAATATAGCCATATATAAAACCTTCCAATACTATGATATAATATTTTTGTCTCTATTAGTTCAAATAATCATGCTATCTCAAAGAAATCATATAATTTTATAAAAATAAAAATTTCCCACCTCATATATTCAGGGAGTCTCATAAATCAATAATAAATGAGAAAAAACTGTAATCTGGTAAACAATAACCTAAAAAGTGTCACAACTCTTCGGGGTCCTAGTTAACCCCCTCTAAAATTCCATCATTTCATATTGCCACATCCTCATGGGAATAATAATTTATTGGATAAACCCACCAAGTTAATGGTGTACATCTTTTATCATATGGACGGTAAGTCCCTGAGAAACAAATCATTTGATGTCCCTATACATCCCCAGACACTTGAATAGACACTTATGACCATGATACATTTATGTCACTCGAATATGTAGTTACCACATTGAGTAATAAAATTTTATCTTTAGATCTTAAATAATGTAATTATGGACTACAAATCTTCCATGTACTATGATCAAATCATATTCATCTGATAAATACCCAGGCATTATGTCACCACCCTCAAGCAATTCTATAATTACATAATTATATTTGTTAGAATATTGATTATCCTTCACTTAGTCTACTAAATAATTTATGATCACTAATGAGAAACACATTATCATTACATAACCCTCAAAAGTATTCATCCTATAGTTAGCAAATTAGCTCATCAGGAACCATTTTTCCTCTAAATGTCATTCAATAAGATCCTATACTTCCCACATCTTATGGAATACAGCATCTATAAATACATTATATTTACATATTTGAAAATCCATATCAATGGTGAAATTCTATAGGTGATCTACCCAGAGGATAAATCTCAGAATTAGATATTGTTTTGTAAAATTTAGTAGAGGGTATTATAGTCGATGTAGTTGCCGAAAAGTACTTTTTATTATTATTGCCAAAGTACAGAGAAATAAAGAACCTCCCTTCAGGGAGGTCGAAAGTGGTGGAGTCCAAGGGAGTCACCTTGCACCACAGTAATGCACTCAAGGGGAAGGGAGTTCAAACTATCAAATATCACAAGTGGCTCCTCCTGTCTGCCCAAGAGTGCGAGTGCATCAGCCGCAAAGTTAGACTCCCTCCAACTGTGGTGAATAATCTGGCCTTGATTAGTTTCTGTCTTGGACCTACGAATGAAATAAATCAAGTCCCATGGAATGTCGTGACCTCCCT
The DNA here is from genome assembly GCA_963277665.1 of Viscum album. NCBI lineage: Eukaryota > Viridiplantae > Streptophyta > Magnoliopsida > Santalales > Viscaceae > Viscum > Viscum album. The sequence continues at coordinate 827,453,842 of OY728159.1, read as the reverse complement.
GAAGCATCCTCACTAGAGACTCAGAATCAGACTCCACCTCTGACACTTGCATCCCTCTCCGCCTGCATACCAACAAGCCAGATAGAAGTGCCCGAACCTCCGCGCCCAATGAATTCCCCGGACCATAAAAGGCACTAAACGCTAGTAGCACTGAGCCCCAACAACCTCTGAGCAGCCCACCACCCCTCATAACCCCCCCGGAACAGGATCCATCAATGTTTAGCTTCAGACCCTGATTCAGTGGTATCCACCTCACCCATCTCTCCTTTCCTCTACGCTGGATGCATGGCCTATTGAGCAGGTTGCACACCGCCACTGAGGACAGACCTCCCTTGACGAGAGAAGCTAGCTCAAAAATAAATGACTTCAGCTGGACCTTCATAGACACCAATGACCTTTTTCCCCCAGTCGAACCTGGTTCCTCGCCTCCCAAAGCACCCATCAGATCGCAACTAAGATGATAATCTTGACAACCCGTTCCATTGTTTCATTCTCACTACCTGGAAGCCAGACGGATAAGTAGTTTTGAATACAGCGCGACCCACCAATCGGAAAAGGAGAATGATTGAAGAGAGACCAGAGGTCGGAGGCCCATTGTCCTTGAAAGAAAAGATGGGCCGTCGTTTCTGAGTTTTGCTGCTCACAACAGTAGCACCGGGAAACCATGCATACCCCTCTTCTCTTTATGTTATCCTCCGTTGGTATCGCTCTATTTAAGACCCTCCACACCAGGAAATTCATTCTCACCGGTATCTCCTTGCACCAAACAGCTGGCCTCCTCTCCCCCGTAGTGCTTTCTCCTTGGAGGATTTCCCTGTAGCCCCCGACAGTGAACCTACCATTGCTAGTTTCCATGAAACAACACCGGTCCGGCTCTTCACTCATCACTATGCTTCCAAACAGTTCAAGTTGGCTGGGATTAAGGGTTGCCTGTATAAAATCATACCTTCCACTTGCCTCGCTGAAAGATATCCCCGGTGAAGGGCAACCCGAATACCCCAGCTTCTCCCCGGCCCAGTTGTCCTCCCAAAAACTAATATCCCCCTGGCCAACAATCCACCTAACATATCCAGCTAGTCTCTCAATATGGGAAAACATGCTCTTCGCTAAAACAGTAGAGCCCTGCATGCGAACCTCCCCTGGCCAGCCATATCGCGCTCTGAAAAACTTTTCCCAGAGAGTCTCCCCTACAATGGCTTCCCAGGCTAACCGTGCTTGCAATCCCATAATGGTAACCTCAACATCACGAAGCCCGACTCCACCTTCCTCCACCGGATGATCCAGCCGCTTCCAAGATGCCCAGTGGAATCTTCCTTCTGCTTTTTCATCCCAAAGAAACGCGGAAAAGATACTTTTCATCTTCTCCACCGTGCCTTTCGGTGGTTTAATAACAGAAAAAACATGCATGGGAACGGACAAGAGAACGCTGTTAATGAGCACCACCCGGCCTCCAAACGACATCATCTTATTCGTCCAGCTGAAGATCCTACCCCAAAGCCAGTCGAGGATCTCATTGAAATGAGCCTTCTTGATTCGCCCACAAGATAGCGGCACCCCAAGGTACAATATAGGGAGACTTTTCTGTTTGCACCCCAAAATCTCCTGGATCACCTTACACCTCCTCCCGGAACACCTGTCCGAGATAAAAACATGACTCTTCAAAGGGTTAACAGACTATCCACTAAACCGCCCATACCTGACCAACATGTCACCAAGGTGCTTTAGGGATATACTACCACCATTCAGAAAAATCAGGATGTCATCTGCAAACATCAGATGTGAGATGTAGCTAGCATTCCTTCTCCCATAGAATGGTTTCAACCTACCCTCCGAGAAGCCACTAACCCAATTTCTGGACAATGCATCCTGTGCCAGAACAGAAATTGTTGGGGACAACGGGTCCCCCTGCCGAACACCTCGTACAGATTTAAAGAAACCGAAACACTTTCCCATTAAAGATATCGAAAGCCAAGGAGATGAGTATCACCTGAAGCAGAGGTCACAAAACCATTCCTGAAATCCAAACACCCTCATGACCCGAATGATAAAACTCCATTCTACTCTATCATATGCTTTGTTCATGTCAACTTGGTAAATAATGTTCGATCCCACAGTACGTTTATTAATATCATGGACCAATTAACTTGCTATGCCAACCGCCCCCTGAATGCTTCGACCCTGTATAAAACCGTGCTGCTCCATCGAAACCATCTTAGGTATCAATCCAGCCAGCCTCCTGTTGATGACCGTGGCCAGCATTTTATAAGACAAATTGCAGAGACAAATAGGCCGGAAATGGTTCAAGAGGCTAGGTTCCTTGATCTTAGGAACCAACACCACCCGAGATGCAGAGACACCCTTTATCAGTGACCCACCACCAAAAAAATCCTGAATCGCATGCACAACCTGCGGCCCCACTATTTCCCATGCTGCACTGAAGAAGGATGCCGGAAAGCCGTCTGGTCCAGGAGCACTCTCCTGCGACATGCTTCTCATTGCTTCCCTGATCTCTTCTTCATTTGGGATAGAGGACAGAGTAACATTATCCATTTCATTAACCAACGTGGGTATGCAGTGTAGGAAGTCATGGTGGTCCACCGCGCCCCTCTCGAAGCTCGACATATCCCTCCCAGCCAGTAAGCCCTCGAAATTCTCCAATGCCAAATGCCCTACAATGTTCACATCAGACGTGTAGGACCCGTCCTCAAGATTTAGATTAATCTTCATGCTTCTCTTCTTCTTGATGCAGGCCTGAAAGAAGGCTGTGTTTCGATCTCCCTCCCTTAGCCAACGTACCCGAGACCTCTGCTTGTAAACTTTCTCCATTTCTACAAGTTTTTCAGCAAGAATTATCTTTTTATCACATAAAATAACAAAAACATTCTCGTCCCAGACCTCCTGTAGAGACTCCTCCAGTCTCCCCACCTCAATCTGTAAACCCGCCACCCCATTGGCAGGGTATGGTTGTCTGGTTAGCCAGTCTTTAACGTACTGTTTAAAGCGTTTGAGACAGTTCACCAGCCCTCCCCATGACCGTTCCTTCTCCTCCTTCATCCAGGAATCTTTCAGCATTTGCATGAACTCCGGATCGTGATGCCATTCGCTAGAGTAGTGAAAGGACCTACCCAGTACAGTTTCACGCCGTACCTCGATCAGGAGAGGGGCATTATCAGAGAGTAAACGTGGAAGGTGCGTTACCGAAGTGCTTGAGAACAGGTCCAGTCCATGAACATTAGTGAGACATCTGTCCAGCTTACTGCATGTCATGGATATGATCATTCCTTTCATGGGGTCATAAATTATGCTACCCATAGCTATTATTCGATCCCTTAGTATCAATAATACCCATATAATAAATACCAATAAATAATAATAAACAATAAATCCAATTATAGGCTTAGGATGAATCAACACTGGATATGTAGTCAACCTCATCTTCAGATCATGAATATCCGCCTCACACCAGTTTGAACACTACAACATCACCTCTTTAATTTTCATAATTATAAAAAATTCTAAAAAATGTGAGAATCACTAATTAAAATTTCATTAGTATCCCAATTAAACCAGAAAACCTTTGATATTTAACACATTACAGGGACATGTCCTCGAAATCACAACCTCTACTTTATTTGGGTCCAATGATATAGAAGTCTGAAAATAAAAATGTTCCATGAATTAATTCTCTAAACACAAAATGGAAATTTTAACAACCTAGAATAAAGATAATGTGTTTGATGTTTACATTAATCTATCTAGATTTTTCTGACATGCTACTCTAGGGTTGGTGAGTAAATGTGGATATCATCGATAGACACTATGATGAAAAATTCATGGTATTAGTATAATATTTTTTTCAGGAGAGCCATTAATATTCCCAGTTCATTCATTATTCCAATTGGATTCCCTAACGAGTCATACAGCCTATACATGCTCCTAGATTCACTCATAATGATTTCCTCCTCTATAACATGAAACTGGTAATAAACAAATCAGAGATAAATCTTGTAGAACCACCATGATTCCCACAACTGATGAATGATATTGTCAATCCTTGGTAGAGAATATACTTTATTTATAGACACCTGATTCATCTTTTTGTGATCTATAAAGAGTTGTAAACTATTTCAAGTATATAGGTGTTTACCCATAAATTTCTTATTATGTTCTCACAGTTTTTTATAATTTGAAATACCCTAATTTATTTTAATAATGAAGTTACATTATTTTTATTCAGGATTATATTTATTTGAATATTTATTTCATATTACCTAGATTTATAGAAGTTATTTATTTATAATTTCACTGTAATTTTATTCTATAGTGTTCTTCAAAAGAAAAAACTATTATAGAATTTATAATTATAATTTTTTTCAACATAACATTGGTATCTAATCCCAATTTTATGTTTAACATTTTTTAGTGAACAGAAATTTTTGTAATGAACATTACTCTTGGAACCTATCAGTTATCCTAATAATTATGTTTGGGAACCTAACATTCTTGTAGTAACCCCACAGTTAATTATACAATGATTGGTATGTTAACTAAACATTATTATTGTCCCTTATGCTCTAATATTATAAATTTGGAATCATTTATAGGTTGTGATCAATACATTTGGATTTCGATCACTCAATTTAATCCCATGTTGAATTAGAAATATATGGCATTTGGATTTTTTATATTTCAAATATTTATGCTATGATTTCACTAGATTTAATATCTCATTAAATATTAATAAAATTCCAATTTTATACATCTCTAACAATTGATTAATTTATTTATTTATCTAAGGGGATCACTAATTTTATATGGATTATTAATTTATAATATCAAATCCAATAATCATTTTGAAGATCTTGTTTTATATGGGGATATCTATAGATTTTATATGACATGGAATAACTCAATCTTCTTATTTATTCATAATGGAGTTTTCTTATTGATATCAATGAGTTAAATCATTATAAAATACACTCTTATTCTCTTAATTTAAAAAAACATAAAACTACATAATGTTATATCAATAATTTTTGAGAATATTCATGTTTATTAATCTACTTCACCAACCTATTATTTGTTAAATTATTTGGTAGATGTATTTTCATAACTACATTTTAGTGACATACATGTTATAATATTGTTTTATTTGTCCTTATTAATGCAAAGACGTTTTTTTATGTTGTTTTGTTACCATGACCTTCACTACATTAAACCGATGATTATTAATGAGGATAATACATTTAAGATATTATTATTTTCATCTGAGTATCACTTCTTCTTTTTATTACATCATCTATATATGAACTCATTCAACCATATTTTCACCATAAAAATACTTTTCTTTTTTATTTATAAAAAATAAGGTGTGTATTATTTCAAGTTTTTTTGTTATTTCGAATGTTATATAAAATTATTTATATCAAGTTAATGATTCTTTCACAAAAACCTTTTAGATACCTTAAAAAATGATACTCCATTGAAAATCACTAAGCAAATGGAGGGAGTATTAGTGGAGTGGATAAGGGTATATTTATTCCCCAAATATCTAGAAATATTTCTTAATTATTTTCTTTAAATTCATCCACACAATCTATTTAAAAAAAACTGAACAATATCAAATTCCTAATTATATTTAATCAACAGTTTTTAAAACTGTTCAGGAGTTTTTAAAATGACACAATTCACCACCACTAGATTATTTTTCATAATTATGAAACAAATTTTAATTAGAATAAATTATATATTGATGAATTCCTTTAGATCTAAAAAATATTGTGTTCAAGATATAGTAAAATAAATATTTAATTGGTTGTGCTTAAGAATGTTATGTCATTACCCTAGGATCCATATTTTAATGATGAAAAGTAAGGATGCTGGAAAGATTAAATGTTATATATTAAAAATATTTAGTTAAAATTTTATATGAATTTATTTATTCTATAGGAAATTCCGTAGGATGGTCTTGAAAAGTGTTATGTTACAATAGAAGGTAAATATGATCAAAATCTAAGATATATTAATGCAATTATATATGGGCTTATACCATATGAATTTAATCATTTTTTTAATATAATACCACTTCTGAAATAGGTCATACAATATCTATTTCATATAAATGGACTAAAAATATTTAAAACTAATGTAAATTATTTCTATTTTAATGTTAGATACTTATCGAATTTATTAAGGTGATAGTATCACTCAAATAAATAGATGACTGACAGGAATTTTCAATAGTGTTTCTACCATAAGAAGATTAATTCTAGAAATAAATCAGACATTTAAGGTAACTCGATCTTTACCCTCTACTAGGAATGAAATATAATTCTTATTAGATACTAAAAACCAATTAGTGATTAAAAACTGAAGTAAAAAATTGCAACTCTTATGATGTATGAAGCTAAGAAAAAAATGACGTTTAAGATGATAGATTAATTAAAATGGAATTATAGCTCTTAATGTTTACATTCCAAAAAATGAAAATAATTCAAAAAATTATTTTATATTAATTTATGTTTATGTTTGATAAAATTATGGGGAGAAACTCGATAACATATAAAAAGGATTCAAAAATATATATATATAATGAATTTAGTATTAAATAATACATTTGATGAGTATAAAAATAATGATCTGAGCTCAAAAGCTGTTAGATGTTATGAATAAAAGTAGCTGTGGAATATCAAACATAATTACCCACATCTGAAAGAGAAAATACAAATGGAGAAGAATGGGATGATAAATTTGGTGAATACTGAGTAGGAATGAAATGGAAAGAATGGAATGCCAACTATATGATGTGTATCTGGTGACTAAATAGTCTCTTCATGTTTTGAATAATAAAAAAGGAAAATCAAATCTAAATGAAAATGTGTTCCCTATCGATAAGGAATATATGGTAAAATATTACTACTTTCTGTTTGTGAACTTGATTATGAAAGATCTTCTAATTTAAAACTAGTTAAATATTGTACTATTCTAGAAGAAAAATTTGAATCTCTAAGAAAAATCATAAATATCAAAAGAATATTCACAATGTTTTATTAAGTAAGAATGATATCCAGTTAAAAATATACCAATAATTAAAAAAATAAAATTTTAAAATATGCTTCATGATGTACAGAGTATGAATGGAAAATTAAATAGTTGAATCATCAAATTAGTAGGGTGATAATTTTTATATAATTATCCAATGTTATTTTTTAGGGTCAAATATATATATTTTCCAAGATCATTTCTCATTGACAATACATTATATAATATCATTTGGGTACTAAAACATGTTTTATTCAATATTTTTTTAAAAGGTGTAGGGGTAGAAATGAAATACATTCTATGGAAAATGGTTGTTCAAGGAACATTAGTTGTCATTTATTTAACATTTGGGCACTATAAAATGCATATGAAGATTTATTTATTTTATTGACAATGATAATGTAAAGATCATTAAAATTAGGTCAGGTGGAGATAAATGGTCTATCCGGATCAACATGATTTTCTATCGTCAAGGGTTAAATAATGATCTGATAAGTAATTCTAAATTCTTTGATTCTTTTTTTCTATTACTTTATCCAAAAATATTTATTTAATATTTAAATAAAAACTACTATTGTTTGTAGCACCTAGAATAGAAAATGTTTATACATTGGACCTCAGTACCACTTGTGAAAATTTATATACAATTTAAATACTGAATTATGTTAATCATAGATATGGAATATAATTCTTTTTAATTATAACATATTTTTATTTTTGTAATTAGGTATGATGTAGTTTGTTTTTATTTTAACATTCATAAGTTTGATGAGAAATGAATTTGCGATTCATGTAGAATTAGAATGTAGAAGAAGTCATCTTACATATCAATTAAAAAGGTGGACATATCAAAACCATTGGAACATATCCACATGGATTTTTTGGACTCTCTAGAGTAGAAATCAAGAGAGAAATTTTATTTCACGTTTCATTAGTTGATGATTTATCTAGATTTACATAAATTTAATTTTTAAAGTTCATTAGTGAATATTTTTTCATCAATTGTTTTGTATGTTGTTTCAAAATAAAAAACATGTCACTGTAATTTAACTTATAAGTGATCATGGAAGTGAATATAAAAATAAATGGTTTAATTTTTTTCTCAAAACATAGTATTCAACTAACTTTATCTTCTTGTCGAACAGCTTAGTAAATTGAATTATAGACAGAATAAATAAAATTATTAAAAAATGTACTATATCTATATAGAATTAATATAGTTCCCATATATATTTCTTGGATGAATCTATTAATACATATTTCTATATTATAAACACAATTTTAAGAAGATCCCTTCATGAAATGGTGCCTTATGAGTTATGGTATAATTGAAAACCTAATGTTTCATACTAAAATTTATTTGCGGGTGAAAATTATATATAAAAAGAACCATTGGAACTTATCAATGTTTAGAAAATTACATTCTTTCAAGGTCTATAATTATGAAACATTTATTTTTTTTTTCTAATTTTTAAGGCATAAAACATATATACTAGTAGTTTCGTTGAACCAGTGATGTTGATGAAATACACAATTATGGACACTGGAATGAATTTTTTTCATGTTCTAATTTTATGTGATAATATTTTTTGTATACATATGTCCTAAAATATTATAAGTCATTATTGGGATAAACATATTAATATTAGGAATAAATTTTAAGATATTATGTCTAAAATGGAATATATATCTATAATTATTCAATACGAAGTATCAACTTGTAGATATTCTTACGAAACCACTTCCCTCTAAAAGGATTGATTTTACTAAGGATGAGTTTTTTATTTAATTTTAATTAAATATTTTATTATTCTTTTTAATCTCTCTTTAAATTAGAAATTTATTTTATGTTAATATTTTTGTTTTAAAAGAATCATATATTTATTTTTTATTTTATTTTTTAAAGTGTTTTATTTCAATTGGGTATTTTATTTTACTAAATAAAATTATATGTTAAAAACATGAAGGAATATAATAAATAATATTATTGAGAATCCAAGATATAACATAAAACTATGAGAGTTAATCTCAATATATTTATCCTACATTTAAAAATCATTTATTTTATTTTCCTGGTTTCTCAATCTCATAAATCCTATTTTTTCATACCCTAAAAATTCTTCTTCATGCGATGGTGGTGAATAAGATGAATGATGAGGCTGATCCTAGTGTTGTGAAGAGACGAATGACATCATGTTCATAATAGAATGTGATTCAGGTAAATTTTATTGGTTGTGTGTTATTATTTGAAAGAGATATGATATTGAAGTAGATATAAGGTTTTTAATGCTTGAAATACATATTTTATAGAGTTAATCATGAACATGTATAAAAACATAATGTTAAAATAATTTTATGAAAATGAACAAAAACAATTGGATGAAAATATGTCATTTAATTAATAGTGAATGATAAATATTATTCAGTTTTGATAGTGGATATTGCTTAGTTATTTAAATATACCAATCTAGGGAATCCCCATTCATGTTTATGATCTATCACATATGTTTTTCATATGTTTGGAGACTCTATTTAATTTCTCTTTGAGACCTCTCATATTGAAAATATAATGATCAAGTATCTAGAATATTATTGGAAGGTATTGGTGATATTTTTCTTGACAAATTTGGTTCAATGGAATAATAAATTAGAGAGAATTATTTATCCAAACATGTATATATTATTTCAGATTCTATTTGAAATAAAAATCAATTTCATCAAGTCCATGTTATGGTAAATCAATAATTTTTGTCACAGATATGATAGGATGTATTTTTATCCCTATCCTAGACTAGATTATCTTATTATATTTTCAGTGTTTTCATTATGGTAATAAAAGTGTCCCACAATTTCAATAACCTAAAAAGGACCCACATAATGAGAGAAATTTTCCCTTGCCTCTGAATCCATCAATGACCCAAACTAGGTCGATCTTTCAAGAACACCGGGATACAAATAGAAAATTTCAGTAGTATGCGATGATGATCAACATAAGAATTATACTGACTATGTTCGATAAACATTCTATGACCAATAAAATAAATATTTGTTTTCTTCTCTTGGACCAAGCTTGGTCATACCAATGAAGCCTCACCAATATCCAACTAATAAAATTGTTATCAAAATCTTTGACCATACAAGGACTCAAAAGTATCCATTTGGATCACAGACTATTAACTATTGTCCTGAGAAAACTCAACTAGCCTAGATGGTCATCCTAATGCCCACAAAAATTGGAAACACAGATGAGGATCATATTTTCAGGAATTTATATAGATGATTATGCCTATCCATTTGTCTAGAGAAGGTATGGCACACTCAAAAGAACATGACATCCCGGTGCCCCCTGAAGGCCTCCTCAAAAAGGATATGTAAACTGAGGATCCCTTTTAGATACTATATCAGATGGATATCCATTAAAAGAAAAAATATCTTTTACATAGATATTTATAAACTCCTTAACTAGGGTTGTATCTAAAATGTGCATAAAATTAGCTGATTCTGTTAGCCAATCGATTAAAAACAATATCAGAGTATTATTTCTATGGGTACATATAATCCCAACCAAAATGTCTATAGATATATCATCACAAATTTATATAAGAACTAGGTATTTTTTGGACAAAACCTAAAGTTTTTTGGTGCTCTTCCTTGATCTCCTGGAATGTATAATAAAGAGAGTCAAAATTAGAAATGCCAAGTTTAATTTCAGGAGTCCAAAATCCACCTCATATGTCATAGAACATCTTCATAGATCTCAAGTGAACAATACATTGGTAATTATGGAAATAACACACAACATATTTCATTACCATTTATGAAAAAAATAGATTCTGAAATCATATAACTTCCTCCGTTAGAGAATGACCAATCATCCACTATTTTCCCAACATAAAGAGAGTCTCTAATGCTTTGGAACTCATCAATTTGCTTCTGATCCAGAAGAATCATTTCATGAAGTGTGGATTCTATTTGAATACTAGAAAAAGAAAACTCAATCCCTAATTCCTATACTCTAATATGGAACTATGAAAATAGAGATATTATGTACCACTCTTTTGATGATTCATTCAAAGAATAGGTCATAATTTTCCTACTCATGGAATATTCGATGAAATTCTATTTCCTTAGGCTATAGGAGATGTTAGAGTTAAAATATTGCAGGTATTCCACCCAAGTCCGCTGTTGGAGATTATAATCATTTTGAAAGAGTATATTACCCATGATCTTATGGTATGAATATATGGTAAATGTTTCTCTAAAAAGGTTGTGTTACAAACTTTTAATTATGTGCGTCATAGCTATTTGTTAAATATAATGGGTTGGTTAATTCCTATTGTTTAGCCTATGATGACGATATTCATACTAAATGACATGATAACCTTTTATAAGAACTCATCGCAAACCTAAACATGATGCATCATAGAATACCACATAGCCCTGGATGCCCTTCGAAAGTGTCAACACTAATACTGCAGTCGAAATATTCTTCAAATCAACAAAATTACTCCAGTAATTTTCATTCCAATAAAACATTACACCCTTCAAGGTTAGGCTAGTCATCATAGAATCAATCTTTGAGAATTACTTTACAAACCGATAATAATACCAAGCTAGACCCAAGTAGCTTTGAATCCTAAAAACATTTCATCTTTTCTCCGTATCATAAAAACATTCACCATTGTAGGATCAACTAAGATTCCATGTTCTAAAACAACTTACCCAACTAAAATCACTTTTTGAATCCAGAAATCACATTTTGAAAACTTGGCATAATGTCATTGGATTCTCAAAAATTCAGTAATATCTCTCATATGACACACATGATCCTTCTTGAATATAGAGTAATGAAGTATGTCATCCAAAAAACTACCACCAAAGAATAAAGTTACTCATGGAAGATTATGTTCATCATATCAATAATGACTATAAGATAAATAGTAAAACCAAATTGAATGAAAGGGTATAAATAATGGTTGTACCATATCTGAAATTCCATTTATTGAATGTATTTTTTTAAACATACCAGATGATAACCAGAACAATGACCAATATTCGATTACCACTTAGTCCCTTTTAGTAGAAAAAATATATCATAAATCCATGGAAACATGTACTTGATCATTACTGTAACTATATTGGATTTTTGGTAATCAACAAAATGTCAGAGTGGACCATCTTCTTTCTTAGAGAAAATAACTGGCAAGCCCCCAAGTGGCACCCTCGGGTATACAAATAATTTCTATAGAAGATCATCCAGATGAGTCATTAGCTCTATCATTTTAGCTAGTTCCATGTGGTATAAAGGAATAGTTAGTATTTGAGTACTATGAACTAATGGAAAAGAAACTTATACCTCACTTACCAGTGAAAAAATATAAAAGTCTATAAGAGACACATAAAAAAATTTGATGAAAACATGAGTGAGATCAACTCAAAAATATTCTCAATCAAGATAAAAATCAAACACTGATATAACATTCCCCAAATTCAAATAATATGTTCTTTCTATACTCAACCTTGGGTCCCATTCTCCATGAAAGGTATGGCATAGAACTTCTATTGTAGTAAAAGAGGCTCGTAGAAGTTAAAAATCAATATGGGGTCAATTGAGAATGATAACATCCACCCCAAATATGATTTCAAGTGTTCTCATGTGTAGAACAAAAAAACTCCAACCAACCTCAACATCTGTTAAAGATAACACCCAATCAGGACTACATAGACCCTTTTATCTCTTTTTCCCAAGGGGTGTCATAATATCGTTCACATAATACCAAATATATGAAGGAATATTTATCATATTAAAAACACAAGTTGAAATAAATTAATTAGATACACCATTATCAAATAAATAAGTCCATAATGAATAAGTTATAGTGATGGTACCTCTAAAAGATTCGATATACATATCTTCCTCATTTGGAAAAAATTCCACTGTGTGAAGAACCTTCATTCTATATTCCTATGGTTAGAATCCCTTTGTCCTTAAAACTACTGATTTCACTATAGTTTTAACATCTCTTGATGATCTTGTTCTATTATGATGAGTTCAAAATTCAGGGAAAAAATTTTACAGGTGACCTATGCCTCTATAGGAGACACAAATCGTGGGTTCCATTGTGAAAACCATATTTGAATACCCTATATTTCAACACTAGTAGAAAATGAAAGGTCTTGTACTAGGTAATGAAGGATGTATAGACAGACTCTACTAATGATTAACACCCTAAGATTCATCATGGTTAATTTTTCTCTTAGTTGAATTCCCACTAACACTAAGAGAATGGGAAACACTTATCATCCATGACTTTATCGACATGTCCATTTGAATAATCACCTCTCTATCTAGCACATAAATAGAATAAGGTATCTTCAATAAGAAAACATAAGAATGAATATTAGATTGTAATCCTAACTCAAATTGATGAGCGTTTATATTTTAATTCGATAATGTCTTAAGAGAAACCTATAATAGCTCAACAAAATGGTTTTCATACCCAGTCACGGTCTTTTCAGCATACTTGAGTTTGAAGAACTCTATATCCTTATCCAATACCATCATGTCCCACTATCTACTTCTTAGTCCCTCCAGCATGAAGGTGGAATACATGACAATTATTTCATTAGGTATCTCTAAAAACACTAAAAACATTCAATCCTAATCAAACATTCCTCATCCTCTTGAAAATCATCAGAGGCTTTTTACTTTCATGGATTTTAGATAAGGAAATACTAAGAATGATTCTGAAAACATTCCTTTGAGGATCCAGAATTAGAGACTCAACAAGAACTGGTGGTGGTTCTTGTCCCAGATCGTGAATAGTTTGCACAATCACATTTACTAAACTCATATCAACAAGATAATTTTCTATCTATGGTTTAGTATTAGCTTTCTCTTGGATATTATTTTCCCTTCTTCTCAGAGGCATGATGCTCATAAAATTAACAGAAAACGTTTAGGAAATCAAATTATCACATAAAAAGTTCAATAAGTGAAATTAATTCCAAAACAAATACTAACAAGATTTGGATTTCAATCTATTTAAATTTGAATGAGGGAAAATATTACAAAAAAATACTCCATACATCTTTTCCAACCCACCCCTAGTGATTTAAGGTTCATTGTGGTGAGACATAGTCAGGAACTCAATCAAAACACCTCCTTACTCATGATAATAATACACAACTGCATACTGACAACAAGTCAAGATCCAAAACCTACACCTTTGATACCAATTTTTCACGAACCATCCTGGTTACCCTGGTGACCTGATTACTGATCTGGTCCTAAAATATCCAAATGTTTTCTCTGGATCCCCTTAAAAAGGGGACTATAAACTGTGATCATATGATAGGAAAGTGGGAACTAATTTTCTGTATATATAACTAAAAAATATAAAAAATATTATGCATATGAGGAAAAATATATAGGGAGATGGGTACTATAATTCAAATAGGTATGAGAATCCAAAGTACTATAGAAAAATACTAGAAAATAGGAAGGTAAACAACCCATTTCACAATGGATGAAACTCTCCAAGCCTAAGGAACAATAAAAAAACTACTCCGAGAAAGGCCTAACACTTTCTTGAACCTGAAAGAATATAATACACAAGCACCCAAAGGTATAGGTAGGGTTTGAGATAAAATCCCAATAGGGTCTCACCAAGGATTCTATAATAATATTCCAATATTTAATTACCCAAATAAGTATTTCAATTTAATATAAACAATTATGGAATTTCAAATCATGTTCTAAATTTCAAATAATTGAAATAATTTAAACGAATTCCTTAAATATACAGTTTATATAAAATAGTTTATATAAATTTGTAAGGATTGAAAAATATTTTACAATAACAATGGCATAGATTTCAAATAAAAACAAATAATCAACATGGTTATGTGACAAATGATATGATTGTTTCGGCTATTGGGTCCTCACACACTCTAATGTGAATAATGCAAAGATGTGTATACACATTCCCTATTGATACGAACCATAGAGGACCCATATCAACTACATAGAGGATGTGACATGTTGTACTAAGTTTTATTATAGATTTATGTGTCAAAAAAGTGATATCTCAAAATTTTACTAACATCCTTGGAATTCATGTGCTATAATACAAACAATGAAGTGAAATTTATTTTAAGACTACTTTAAATATAATTTATCCCATTCTCTATTTAGAATATACCAATTTCCATCAAAATAGAAATGGCATTTTAATAAAAATATTCCTTTCGTAGATAAAACCAATGGGTTTATATTAAAAACAATTTAATCCATTTTTTAAAAATAAATTTTTAAATCAATTTCATCAAATAAATTTCACAATTAAAATTAAACAATGTAAATTTCAAAAAATTCCATCAATTTCACAACTACACCTGTCATGACCCATCCCCCGGTGCCCGTGATGTGACTTCCACATGCCCTCCTTCGATAGACCATAGGATGGTGGCTAGCACCATAAAGGCATACCCCAAAAAGGGAAGGCATTGCTTTTAAACATGTATGCTCACAGACTGAGTACACACACAAAGCAGAACACAACGAATCACAACTGAGAGTAAAGAGTATGAACTAAAAGTTAAGGGGCCATTATACAAGACCAACTGAAATACATGTACAACAAAAGAAAAAAAATAAATTCCTTGAATTTCATCAACCGAGGATCCTACCTGATGAGAAGGTACATGTTGCTGTCTAACATCATTTTTTCTCCCCAAATTTACCAATCACCTCCAAACACCATCTATCCCTAGCTCCCCAAGCCTTAGTCCAATCTTTCCATCGTCTGCACAAGTCAGAACAGGTGTGGCAGAAGCCCATGATGGGGTGCGTAAAAAAATACTCAGTAGGGACCCCGAGACCCCTTGAGGTATCTTAGAAATCCTCAATGGTAATCCACCAAGAAATATCACAATCAAAAAGAACAAAGTGAAAGTTATATCACACTATACGTACAAAAATAAATCATGAATAAATATTATTAGAAAAAAGATAGATCATATTGTTATGTTGAGAGGCTCGATAGTTATTCTTAGAAGGGTTTCTCCACTGCTGATCCACAAAGGGCCGCTCAATTGATAATCCAGGATGGGTCACTCTCTGGCTGGTCCATGATGGGTTGCTCTACTACTGATCTATAGAGGGTCTAATTCATTCCGATCCACATAGGGTCATGCTATTTCTGTTCAATTGATGGTCTTTATCATGCCGATCCATGTAGGTTCATTCCATTTTCGATCCATAGAGGGTTTCTCTCCTGATTATCTATAGAGGGTCTCTCTCCACATGACATCTAACCACTGGATTCCCAAACAATGTATATAAGAGTTTTGACGGTTTTTTCCTCAATACATTGGATGTATTTTAACCTCAATGAACCCCCACTTAGAAGTAAACAAAAGAGTTGTGTTGTTGTAAGGGTTTCAATGCAATAGACAGCGCGTCGTTAGGACGACCGGTCTATAAGTTATATGTTTTTTTATTAAAAAGGGCCAGATTGGATTTTGTGTTTGATCCAACCCAACCCTAATAAATCATCTACCAAAACTCAAGTGGAATATTTCAAATGTACCCCCTCATCACGAGGGTCCTTGTTCCGCAGACACAGCGTCAATTAGAAGCGCGGTCTGCAAGTTATGATTGTTTTTGTGAAATGGGGTCGGTCGGCTCGGGGTCCGCTTCGACCCGATCTGACCAGGTCCGGGGCTCCTGTGTGGGTTTTTCATAATTCCAGACTAGTCGGCCCATTGGCCCTATAGGTCTCGCCCTGTAGGACGGGTCATGTGTAGTGGCAGGCCTGGCCCGACGGTGTGGTTCTGGCCTGTTGAGACGTAGGTCCGGACCACTAGTGGCCCGGCCGCTAGGTGGTGTGCAACCGTCTAGAAGAAATTATCCCACATGGTTCATTCCAGTTCACTAGCCCAAATGTGGTGGAATCCATTTTCCACCTTGCCTTACTAGTTGGCACTGCCCCCCCCCCCCACCCCCCCGTCCAACTTGGTTGACAGGCGACTGACTGTTTCATCCGCACGGGGTTGACGGACCACATGCCTCTAGCACAACTGAATAGCCTAAGGTGGACGATCCACCATGCGACACTGAAGGGCACCACACATCCTTTCTTTCAAGGCTAACCAAATATTTGTCCCAGTTTTCATGGTGCTCCATCGAGTGTGCCACCTCCCACCACCCGTTTCCACCATTCTGGGCCACTAGAGTCTCTTCGGTGGTCCATTTTTTGAACTGCATATCTCTTTGGGCTCCGTAGGATTCCACCTTCACTACAAAGCCTTTGGAAAAATGTTACTGACATACTGATCATCCTTCCTCAAATAACGCTCAATGAATAACTACGGTAGATAGACCGGGCCTTGTTAGTGTCATCCCACATCATCCGTATTAGAGTTTAACACTGGGGGAAACACAATAATCATCAAAAAATTTATTAAAACCCCAATTAAAATCCCCACATTAGAACCACCCGCACGAACGAGTGAATCGCTGGTCAACCAATTAGTTGGATGATCCAAGTTCTTTGTTAAACTTTCAAATGGGAAAACAAACTTAAGAAAACTAAAAATCCCTACCTGGATACGTTGGATCTAATGGGGATAAAGGAAGAGTTCCACGTCGTCTTGAATTCATGATCATAGTCGTTCGTCGCCGCTCATCAACCTCTGGATCCAATCCTCCAACATTCTTCATTTTGTTCTACATTCATAATTACAGTGTGATTTAACTAACGGTTTGTTAGAAATTTTCTGCGTTTTTTAATCCCCGAACTCTATCCCATTTGACTAATAAAAGAAACATGTGTAGCGATTATTCCCTCATTAATGACACTCAATAAGGTCCCACATTTAACGAACCATTAAAAACCCATTACGTTAACAACATCGCATTTATAAACGTGCCATTAATGACCCTCCATTAATGATCCGCATCGTTGCACCACTGCATCTCCATTCACCACTCAACGGTGTGAAAAATTAAATAACATCAGATAAGTTATTTTATTATTTTTCATAAAAAATTCAAGAAATTAATTTTTCCATCATACCTTTTCCAGTCGAACATAAACATCACCAAAGTGAATCTTGAAAATGCGTGTTCAACGGTTCCCTCAGATTTTACATCTGAGCACTAGTTCAATATATAGAAAACCCTCCTGCACATTCACATAAGTGAACATAAAATAAATTTCACAATTCTTTAGCTGGATCACAAGGTGTCATAATCATGTTCCATCAAATCACACAATCTCAAAATAATTCCATATAATAATAAGAAAATGATATATAAATCTTGGTCATTACATTCTTAACACATTTCTACATTACATCCCAAAAAGACACAACATAGGGAAATGAAACAAATGGGGATACTGAGTATGAATCTAAAACTCCCTCCCCTATGTACTATCTTCGAGGTTCCCATGCAGCCACCGAACATGCACTAGAGGAATAAAATATCTACAAAGGACCTGATCCTATTGATCCTCTCTCTCCACTAGGAATTCCTCAAACGATGCCACATCATCAATGTACATCTCACCCTAGTCGATGGTGTGTGATGGATCATGCATGTACCTCCTCAACTATGACACATGAAATTAATTGTGCACCCTGTGAATCTGAGGGGGTTGATCTAGGAAGTATGTCAACTCAACAACTCTACTAAGAATCTGGAAAGGTCCGATGAACCTCGTAGACAACTTATAACCCCAGGAAAATCTCCACAATCCCAGTCAGGGTAAGACCCTTATGAAGAAATGGTCCCCCCGTCAAACTCCAAGGTTATTCATCTCCTATCGACATAATATTTATTTCTACTCTCTAAAGTCCAAATCCACTTATATATTATCTTCACCTTCTCAGTGGTATCCCATACCCACTCTGGACCCATGAGTGCTGAGTCCCCAGGGTATGTCCAGCATAGAGGTGATCTATAAGGCCGTCGGTACAAGGCCTCAAACGGTGACATTACAATGGTAGAGTGATATATTTTGTTGTACACAAACACTACTAGTCACAGGTGGTCCTCCAAACTGCAACCAAAGGCATTGACGCAAGCACGAAGCATGTAATCTAGGGTCTGAATGGTCTGCTCCATCCGACCATTTGTCTCAGGGTGAGAGGTGGTGCTCAATAGTATCTCAGTCCGGAACATCTCCTTCAATCCATTTCACAACCTGAATGTAAAAAAAGCCTCATGATATGATACAATTGTTGAAGGTAACCTATGGAACTACCCTCTCTCCTAGACGTAAAGGTGTCTGAAACCCACTACCGATCCATTCACTCAAATGAGTAGGAAGTGAGCCGACATGGTGTGTCAGTCAACAATCACCCAGATAAGGTCATGGACCTGGGATGTATGTGGTAACACCATTACAAATTCCATTTATAAATTTTCTCATTTCTAGTCTAGTACATTGAGTGGCTAGTCCAAGACCACTGTAACCTGATGCTTGACCTTCACTTGGTGAAAATTGAGGCATCTCGAAACGAAATCGGCCACCAATTTCTTCATCCCTGGCCACCAATACTAACGTTGGAGGTCCTGGTATATCTTCTCAACTCTAGGATTTATTTCCAAATGGGATATATGGAACTCCCTCAATACCCCCTCCTGCAACGTTACATGCACTATGGTGCATACTCTGAAAAGGATGATGTGATCCCCACCTATCGAAAATCCATCAGGATCTTGTCCTGAGGATATCTGAGAACCTCGGGCCACACAGTCAAGATCCACAATATGTGACTCCCTAAATTGATAAATAAGTGGGGGAGTGATAGTTATAGACTGGAGGTATGCTGCTCCATCACTATCCACAAATGATATCTACATCGTAGATAGTTTCTCTATTTCATCACTCAACAGTTGTAAACCAGTCCTCCTACTGAGTGCTTCTACTACCACGTTCCACATACCAAGAGTGTAGAATATATCAATGTCATAGTACAAGGGGAACTCTAGCCATCGAAACTGTATCAAGTCCATGTCCTTTTTGAGAAGATATATATGAGACTCTTTTTTTCAGAGTATATAGTAAAACGCTCACCCATCAAGTAGTGTAGACACATCTTCAAGTAAGATACCACTACTTCTAACTCTAGCTCATGGGTTGTGTAGTTATTCTCATGATATCTCAACTATCATGAGCTGTAGGTGACCACTTCATGCTCCTACATTAGGACATAACCTATTATGGTCCATGATGTGTTGCAATAGACTATATACCCAACACCCTCTTTTGGTCATCCCAATATGGGTGCACTCATCAGTCTCTATCTCAGTACCTGGAAACTCTGTTGGCACCTCTATGTCTACACAAAGGGTTTTCATTTCTTTTACAAGCTAAAAATGGCACTGCTAATCTAGAAACGTTGAGTACAAATCTATTGTAGTACCCAACCAACCCAATAAAATCCCACACCTCAGTCACGCTTCTAGCTGGCTTCCAAGCAAGAATGACTCAGTTGTTTCTGAAACTACATCCACTACAGCCTCTGGGATAATGTGTCCTAGAATGTGGACCTCTCATATCCAGAACTGGAACTTCGAGAGTATACTATAAATATGGTTCTCATGGAGTGTATCCAGAACAATCCGCAGTTGTGTAGCGTGCTCATCCTTTGATGCCGAGTACACCAAGCTCTCATCAATAAAAAACCAAACTGGAACGATCGAGTTAAGTCTTGAATATAATGTTCATTAGTCCCTTGAATATTTCTAGGGAATTGGTCATGCCAAAAGGTATCACTAAGAACTCATAGTTGTTGTACCGACAACTGGAGGCTATCTTTAGTACATCTTAATCCCATACCCAAAGCTGATGATAGCCTAATCTGAGATCTATCTTGGAGAACCACCTCAGTCCCTTCACCTAATTGAAGAGTTCATCAATCCTCAACAGTGGATACTTGTTCTTCATGGTCACATAATTTAGGCACTGATAGTCCAAACATAATCTCAAACACCAATCTTCATTCATGGAAACAAAAATGGGGCTACCCATGGTGAAACATTGGGCCTTACAAACCCCTTACTGTACATGTAATCTATTTATACCCTCAATTCACGAAGTTATGCAGGTGCCATCCAATATGACGGTGTACATATCGGTTCCATCCTGGGTTGTATATCGATGCAGAAATCTATGTCTCTATGGGGTGGTTTTCCTGGAACATCCTCAGGAAAGAAATCCTCATACTGGTCCACAACTATAGGAAAGATTTAAATCCTCTCATTCAATTCACCAAGGGTGAGGCAAGCCAACTAATGAGTGACCAGCTGCACCCTCAGATAAAATACATCATGTTCTTAAAAGGTTAACTTCTCATTGGTGAAGGAAAACATGGTCCCATATTCATGGACACAAAGTACATTGCGCCTAAAATAGTTGATCTAATCATGGAAAGATGATAACTAGTCCATACTGAAGATGACATCGTAAGGCCTCAATGCTACTACAAAGAGATCCCATCCGAAGGTCTTGACTCTTTGAGTAAGATCACACTACTGAAACCAGTGTATAATCATCAAATCCCCTCCCTCGAGAGTCTCTAATCATAAAGATCAATCTTAAAACACCACAAGAATATCTGAGCACTGAACAAGAGCCATGGATATGAAAGAGTTACTCACTAATGTGCCTATAAAAACTGATAATGGGGTGGAGTAGACATAGATCATACCTCGAATCTAATCCAGAGAACCGTGTTCATAAACCACTACTGCCTAAAGGTGAGCTCGTCCCTCTCCACCTACTCCTTATGGTTGGGGGTGGACCAACTAGAGGTGGTGGCGATACTACCACAAATAGTCTCCCACCGCCTGCTTCTCAGCAAGCTTCCCAGACACATCTGCCACACTATAGACATCTTTACTCAAATCTATTCCTTTTCCTCGGTAGTCCCTCGACTGTCTGAACATTATCAACACGACATGTTAGGCAGTCACGAGCCATGTGACCGTTCCCACCACACAAGTATCATAATCTTCTCCTATGCTGACCTCCTTTTCCACGTGACCTCCGAACCTCCGACCCTATATCCTGGGGTCATCTGCCAAATGGTCTGTCTCATTTGGTCCTCTGAATCATTTATTTAATGACTATTGAAGATGATTTGGCTTCTTGTCCTATGGTGGTGGATCTCACCATCTATGCCTACTAAGATAGGTAACTCTCCACCCATTATGCTATCTCTAGCACTCCATCCTAAGTCAGGATGTTGAGTGAAACCATCAATGCCCTGATCCCCCATATGATTCCCTCCTCAAAGTACCGGGCCCTAAAGAAAGGGTCTGGTACCATGTCGGTGGAGTATTGGGGGAGGTTGGTAAAACTCACAGAGTACTGGGCCACAGTCAAACTTCCCTACTCTAGGTGAAGTAGCTCATGAATATGCACAGAGCATAATATCGCTGGTACAAAATCCACCCTAAAGAGGCTCTCGAAGTCCAACAAGGAAAGGGTCACCACGTTGTGGGTCTTGAGTGCCAAGTTCTACCATCACCCAACCATGCCCTAAAAAAGGCTAGAGTCTAGGATAACCATATTGTCTGCTGGTGTCTCTAGCAAGTGAAAAACTCATGGAACAACCTCCAGCCCATCCCCAGCTGCCTGAGGATCTCTCTCACCTCAAAACCTTAGATTACACTATCACGGGAACTCGTGAAGATTGCTATGTTGGTGTGAACTATCTTCTGGTGGGGCTCGTAGAATCTACTGCTCTATGGGTGGTGGTTCTTATAGTACACCACCCATTGGTTTTACTACTGTAAGTGGTCCCAATACTGACACCTCATCACTCGGGGGGCTGTCATCTTGATCGCTCACTAGAATCCTGGATGGCTATATTTTATGGGAAATTATGTAACCAAAACAGATGTCCCACAGTCAATAAGTTGTACATGGAGAGATGACTCAAAATATATCATAAGAAATACATTACCAAAACTCATGCAACTAGTGTTTTCATTTACCGAGTTGAAAAACAGATTATTGTGTCCTGGTGTATAGATATGTCGGCCGCCACACCATCACTGGACTACCTAAACTAAAATCCAAACTCAAGACACTAAACTATATTACTCCATTAAAAATTAATGGCTCATAGGTCATCTGGTAGAACATACCACCTCTTTGATACCACTTTTTCACAACCCATCCCCCGGTGCCAATGCCGTGACTACCCTAAGACCGCCTTCCTTAGGCTAGGGGTAGGTGACTAGCACCTGAATGGTGTAACCTAAAATGGGATGACATTGAATTTAAACATACATGCACACAGATAAAGTACACACCTAAAGGATAACAAAAGGTACCACAAATAAGAGTAAAGAGGATGTATTGAATGTAAAGGGGATAGTATATAAGACAAACTAAAATAAAAGTTCAAAAAATGGAAAAAATACAAGTTGTAGAGATCGCCTATCGAAGATATTACCTGAAGAGTAGGTAAAACTCGCTATCTAATGTATCTTCAGCTTTCCAGGTCTATCGATCACCTCCGAGCATAGTCTATCCAAAGTTACCCAAGTCTCAGTCAAAGTTGTATGTCATCTTCACAAGACATAACATGGGCTGGTGAAGCCAATTCATGGGTGTGTATAAAAAAATCACTAGGGACCATGAGACCCTCTGAAGGCTCTCTGAAATCCACAATGGTAAACCACCAAGAAATATCTGAATCACAAAGCACAAAGTAAAATTCACCTCACACCAGGTATACAACTTAATAAATAGGAATAAAGATGAATAGTTATAAATATTGATCTTATTATTCTATTGAGTGGATCAACTGCTGATTCGAGAAGGGTATCTCTGTTGCTGATCCAAAAAGGGTCGCTCTATTTCTATTCCATGAAATATCTCTCTATGGCTGGTCCATAATGGGTCACACTATTGTGGATCCACAGAGAGTCGCTCTCATGCAGATCCAGGAAGGTTCATGCTATTTTTGACCCATGGAGTTTCACTATCATTATGATCCATTGAGGGCCGTGATATTTCCAAACCATGTAGGGTCGCTATCTTGCCGATCCGTGGAGTGTTGCTCTTCTCATGACATCAAATCACTGGATTCCCACACCTTGTACATAAGAGTTCTGAATGTTATTCTCCTCAATCCATTAGACGTACCACAACCCCCATGTAGTCCCACATAGAAGTAACCCAAAAGACTATCTTATCGTAAGGGTTTCAATGCAACAAATGATGCATCGTTCGAATGACCAGTCTGTAAGTTATAATCCTTATAGTAAAAAGGCCCTGGTAAGATTCGAATCTGATCCAACCTAGTCATACTCCAACTTCTTCCAAAAATAATGTTGACTATCGCAAAAGGACCGCCTCATCGCAAGGTTCCTCATGTCATAGATAACACATCAATTGGATCATCGGTATGAATGTTATGATTATTTCAATAAAACAGGGTCGGTTGGGTTTGGGTCTTGACCAAGCCGGTCCGGAAGACTCGAACCGACTCAATCTGTGGGTCCAATGTGGGTCTGGCCTAGTCATACCATTGATAACATGGGTCTGTCCTGACGGCGTGAGTCCGACCTGCTGAGCTGCGGGTCCGGCCTGGTGGCGTAGGTCCGGCACGTGGGTGGCCCTGCCTGTGGGTTTCCCAACCCGTGGCTGTCCAGGCTAGTTGGTGGCCCGGTTCTCTTGTCAGGGCGAGGCTAACCTGAGGAAAACCGCCCCGCATGGTGCAAGCCAATTCACCAGCCCAGATGTGGTTGCATTCAGTTTCAGTTCGGTGACACCAGTTGGCGCCACCCCCTTGTCCAGCACAGCCCGCAGGAGTCTGACTATTTCACCCAAACGTGGTAGACGAACCGTGTGCCTCTAGCTCACTTGATTAGCCTAGGTGGGATGCTCCTCCACATGGTGTAGACGAGAGCCACATCTCCTCACTGCGACAGCTAGCAGACCGTGTCTCTCTGCCGTCATGGATCACGATCGAGCGCGTCTCCGCCCACTGCCAGTGGCCGCCAATGCCTGCGTGCCTGTGACACCTTCAACGGGCCACTATAGTCGCTCTAGTGGACTATTTCTCAAACTGCTTGCATCTATGGGCTCTGTAGGATACCACCTTCCCTGCTATTCCCTTGGATATGCATTAATGACATGTTGATCATCCAACCTTGATGAACGCACAAAGAATAACTACAACTGAGGGACCAGGCCTTGTTTGTGTCCGCCTGCGCCCGCCGTGTTAGAGTTTAACCATGGGGAAAACACAATAATCATCAAAAATATTGATTAAAACCCCAATTCAAATCCCTGTTTTAGAACATCCCGCATGAGTGAGTGAATCAAAGATCAAACCATTATTTGGTTGATCTGTGTATGATTTTGAACTTATGAACGGGAATGAAAACTCATGGAAACAAAAAATCCCTACCAGGATACGTTAGATTTGCTGGGGACGAAGGTATATTTACGTGTTGTTTTCGATCTATGATCATTGGAATTATTCACTTCTCATCAACCCCCAGATCTGATCCTCCAACTTTCATCGATTCATACTTAGTTGATCCTTGGAGAGGGATTTTTCCGGCTGATCGTTAGATATTTACCACATTTTTTAATCCCCAAACCCCCACATGATTGACTAATAAAAGAAACATGCATAGCGACGTTACACTCAATAATAAAACTAATTAATGTCACAAATTTAATGAACCATTAATGGACCATTAAGATAACAAAGTCGCTGTAAAAAAAATACATTAATGAACTTCTATTAATGATCCTCATTGTTTCACCACTAAAATGCCGTATTCCACTCAATTATATAAAAATAAAATATCTTTGTAAAAGTTATTTTATTATTCGTCTATAAAAATTCAGAAAATTATCTTTTCCATCCGACCATTTCCTATCAAACATAAGCTACGTCTAAACGAAGTCCACTACTGCGAGTTCAATGAAGCCCTCCGATTTCAAATCTGACCACCAGTTCAAAAGATCGAAAACCCGGACACACGATCACTTATGGGATCATAAACGATAGTTAAAATTTATGTTGTTGTCTCAATGGGACTCGGAATCATAATCGATCTAATTGCACGGTCTTGAATCTTAGAAAATTAACTTTTCTGTTCGACCTTTTTCCGTCGAACATAACATTTTCCTAAGTGAATCCCGACGTTGTGAGTTCAATGGCACCCCTTAATTTCAAATATGAACACCGCTTAAAAAGAGATTAAATCTTCCACATGATCACATATGTAAACTTCAATGAATTTTTAAAATTATGTTACATGATCATTAGATCTCGGAATCATGTGTCATTGAATCATGCATTCTCAAAACAATTCATTATAATGAAAACAATATACGGAAATCGGGGTCTCTCCAACACCCTAAATTAATGGAATTAATGGTTTTTATGAATATCATAATAAATCAAATTTAAAATCCCCTATTAAATATAATGGGTTTTTTTAGCAACCAATAAAAATAAATTTCATTTATATATTAAAAATTTGAATTTAAATCCAACAATTTATTGAAATAAAAAAAATTATATTTAATGAAATTGTCCAATAAAAATAGAAAAACAAACTTTGGGATCATTGGAAATCAAAACAATAAACCATGGTTCAGAAAGATTATGAAGAGTCCCAAAAAGGAACGTCCAGTAATCACAACTAGATTAAAGATCTAAAATTGTGGGGATTGGATTCTCTAACAACTCAGATATCTACAAAACCCTAGGGTGAAAATAATTGAAAATGGGAGAAAGAGAATGAGAAAAGGAAACCTACTGGTTATAGATAGAACACCATTCTTATAGCTTCAATACACTTTTGGAAGGTCGTAGAGGATGAAAATGACATCATGGGAGCTCCCATAAAAGAAGAAAATAATAGGGGTCAAATAGGTCCTTCTAGATTCTAAAACGGTGGTTTCGGGATGATTAAAATTAATTTTTTGGATTAGAAAATATATTTCTCATGGTTATCTATACAGGTTCACATAGTTAGATAAAACCATATGCCCTTGCCATACACACCTTTTTCTTAGGTGTAATGTTTTTCCTTGGTGGGTGAAGAATTTTCGAACTATATGGTAATAGTTAAAAAACGAATTCTTGGGGTTTCTATGGATTTCACAGTTGGCTGCATGGTTTATGATAATTGTGAACCAACCCGAAAAAAACCCATCAACCGATAAAATTTTTCATTATTTCACCTAAAACAACCATTAATGAAATCAAAACAAACGATGATTAAAAGTGTGGATTCAGAATAACTAGAATTATTAAAAGGATGTTACAAATACATAATTTTTTTATACTACAAGTGGATGTAGGTTTAGGAAAGTGTTACCTATGGGTAATTTTTATAAAAAAAGAACATTGGTATTGACTCGATCATCACATAGTGAATGAAAATTTTCTACACTATGCACCTCATTTGACACTCTTAGTGGATATGCTTAGTAAAACTCACATTTTCTTTAAAAACCACTATAAAGGATTTGAAACTAATTATATCCCAAATGAAACAAATTTATTATTATTAGATTAGATATGTATCAATTTTTCATTTTATGTAATGTATTTCTCTCTTTTTGGGATTATACATTACGTTTCATAATGATCTGGACAAACCTACTCTGTGATATTGTTTATAAGTGGAACCAAGTTTAAGGAATGTGAACTATATCATCAAATATAATTTGAAGAGTGAAATGGCCAATACTTTGAGGGGCTTACGAAAATAAATGAAAATGAACTAGTCTCTAAAAAAATTCATCAAATGAGGAATTATATAATTTTCTAAAAAGTTATATAAATAATTCCCTAGGTAGTATGTGTTCGATAGAATGTATGATAAGAAGAGGATGACAGAGAAAAAAATAGATAAAGGGAAGAAGGTAATGAATTCAAACACATGTGATAATTGTGGAAAGAAACACTCCAGTACATACTTGAAGGAAATATGGTTTTATAAAAGTTTGGAAATAAATGATACCATGCTTGTGATTTCAAGGTAATGAAATCAATTTAGAATTTACAAATCTAAAATATTAAGGATACTTGGGAATTTGAAAATGAATAACAAAGTCATTGAGGGAATATACCTCAAAATAAACTAAGGGATCATGGTCAAGCATAATCTATTAACACATATGTTCTGAAATGATTAACATGCTTCTATTTATATTATATAATTATTTTATAGGATTATATTATAAATGATATTCCAGTTATAATATTCATGAAATTTATAAGGATTTGTTAAAAGTATCCAATATGATACAAAAACATGATTCATTATTTTACTATATTATCACACCTATGGTCGATATCCGTATAATCCTTGGTATGGATAGTATTTCAAAATATAACCAAATACTTTATTGTAAGAAAGAAATTATGATTCTTGGTGAAGATGTGTAAAATATTATCTCTAGAGAAAGGACCTCATCATATAATTCATATCAATATCGACCCCAATAGCCTAATGGAAAGAGATTCTTAGGGAAGAAGAGAAATAACAATCTATATATGGAGTGGGTAATCTTAAAATTGAGTTTCTACTTATTATACATGAATAAATTGATGAATTTTCTATTGACATACCTAAACATCCCCTAGTTCATGAAGTTTTTTTTCCCTGATTTAACCCTAAATGAAAGACCAATATCAAAGACTCCCAGAAGATTATCTATTGTGGAAGTAGTGGTTTTTTAGAGAAAAACTATAGGAGTTGGGAGATAAGGTAATTATTCACCCTAGTGGTTCACCATGACAATCCCCAGTTCACTTTGTTGTGACGAAATATGGATCAATGTTCCCATGCATTGATTATAATTAAATTAATTCTATTAAAATAAAAAAGGTACCCTCTGCCTCATATTTAAGACTTTTTATATCAATTTCATGGAGCCCAATATTTTTAAGATACTGGTCTTCATTCTGGGTTTCATCAATTTTGAGTAAGAAATGAGGGAATTATGATGGAAAATTATTGATCGAGGTAATGAAATTATGAATTTATTGTAATTACATTTGGATTATCTAATGAACTATATATTTTTATTGATTTAAAGAATTTGTTATTCAATTCATATCTTAATGATTTATTTTTGGCATTCATTGATGATATTTTTTTTATTCTAAATACTACTAGGACAATGAGAATAACATGCAGATCTTTCTTGAGAATATTAAAACGAGTGAGATATATAGTAAATTTTGTAAGTGTGTTTTATAGCTTTAAGAAGTTTCTTTCCCTGTCCATATTGTTTCATTGGTTGGTATCTCAGTTGATCATGTTAAGATATAGGCAACTAGAGAATTTATTTAACCAGAAAACAAAAATAAGGTACGTAGATTCATTGGTATGGCATGTTACTATTATTTAATTGATCATTAAGTTTCACAATTGGTTAACCCATTAACATACCATACATATAAAATGGGTATGTTTTTTTTATAAAATGTAATGAGCGGAATATTTTTTTGAACTATAAAAGACATTGTTCAATTCATTTATTTTGATCATAACATATTTATATTATTAATTTGTGATATATGGTGAGGAATCAAAGAAGGGAATTGGTTTTATTCTAATCAAAAATGTCAAAGATATTTTATATGCATAAAAGTTATTAAAGACACACTAACAAAACTATAAATCCAATAATCCCGAGTTGGAAGTTATACTATTTTATTTGAAGATATAAAGAAATTATATCTATAGTTCATGATGTGAAATATACATGTATCATAAAATCTTAAAATACATCTTTTATCAGAAAGATACCCATATGTGAAAAATTAAATTTCTTGAGCTACTCATGGATTATTATTTCTCAACTAAATGCCACCTAGGTAATGAAAATAAGGTATAAAATTCATTGAGTAGGAAATATCCTTGAATTTTGACCAATATGTTAGTTGGGAGTGATTCATTATTCATAGATCTTGTAATGATGGATATATGAATTTTTAAGGATGGGTAAATCACTAATTTTTCATATTATTGTGATCCCATCATTATTAGAAAAATATGAAATGATAAAAATCTAATGATCATAAATTTCATAAAAAAGTTTAATCTATAAATGATGGGAAATTATCAGACTTTTTTTGTAAAGATAGTGTTCTAAAAAATTTTAAAGAGATTATGTGTTCCTCTTATACCTAAGGGAAAAAGGATATTTTTAGAATATTCTCATAGATAAAATTTCACTATACACCATGTTATCACAATAATTTATAGTGATTTAAGGGAACAAGTTTTTTAGGAAAAAATGGTGCCTGAAATTGTGGATTATGAGTCCATATTTGGGGTTGTTGACAAGTGAATACTATTAGATAGCATTATGGAGGTTTCATTAAAAATCATACTATTTTTATTTGCAAATAGGATTAATCTATGATTGTTTTTTATTGGAAGACCAATTCCTCCTATAAATAATGAAATAATATAGTTTATCATTGATCATCTATCCAAATAATCACATTTCATTTATATAGAAGAAAATTTACTTCTTGATCACCTAAAAGGCGTCTATATTTACTATTTTGTAACACTAAATGGGTCACCTATTTCAATTGGGTTTTACCATGATCTTTCATTTGTAATGAAATTATAGATGAGTCTTTTGAAGGATCTTGACAATGATCTTCATTTGAGAACTTTCTAACATCCTCGAATAGATAGACATACATAAAGAACTATTCATACAATAAAAGGAATGTTGAGTATATTATAACATTAAATTCAAGTAATTTGGGATCATTATATTCCTTTTGTAGAGATTTCCTATAACAATAGTTTCTATTAAATTATACATATGGGGTCATTTAATGAATTATATCAAAAAAATGTCATAATTCAAATTTTTGGGATGAGGTAAATGAATGAAAAATAATAGGTGCAATACTTGTTATAGAGAAATTAATAAATTTAATGTCAATTCAATCTCACTTTAATGGGTCTCAATTTATAAAAAACGGTTATGTCGATAATCGAAGGAATGATTTTGGATTCCAAGATTGAGATCATGTTTTGTTGAATTTTTCTCTATGGGATGGTGTTATAAGGATTTGTATGAAACGGATATAGGGAACCATGTACATTAGACCCATGAAATCTCTAAAATATTTGGTTTTGTTTCTTATTGTATGGAAGTTAATTGAAATAACTCAAACCCACCTGATGTGTTCCATATATTATTGTTAAAGAGGTAAATTACAGACCCAACACATGTCCTCACATATGATTAAATATAATTGGAAATTTATCATGCATAATACGGATAACCCATAAATATTCTTGTTAATAGAGATCAATTTTTTTGGAATCATATAACTTAATTGGAAAAATTCTATTTGATAAATCAAAAAATGAATGAAGTAATGTGGGAACAAGATGATATTTTAATGAATAACTTCCCACATTTATTTAAAGGATAATATCCTTTAAATCTCAGGTAATACATTTTATAGGTTGAATGAATTTAACTCCCCAATACAAGAAAATAAATTTCTTTTAAAATAAATTTAATTTATTTTGTAAATTGGATTGTTTGCAAGACCAAGTGAAAGGAAAAAAATGATTTATTAAAATATTATTCAAACATGAACATTATAACCTATCCATTAAATTAGAGTCTCTGAAAATAAAAAATTAAATTATAAAAAAAATATATTTTACTCTCATGGATTTATTATATATTGATTATAAATAAAAATAATTATCATTTAGATGAAAAAGAAATGTTTTTTGGAATGTATATCTTTTCAAAAAGGTAGTTTATCCACACATTGTTAAGATATATTAATGTTATTATATACCAATATTATTAAATATATCTTATAAAATGAACTCATTTATTTAAATCATCATTTCTAAATTATCTAAGGGTGATGTTTTGGGTTTTTTTTGAAATGCTTCATTTTTCAAATAATATTGAAACTTATTGAATTATAATTGATTTTTTTTTGTTAAATTATTTATCAAGTTAAATTTAATTTCATTTAATTTTAATTTAAAATAAGTTCAATTATATTTTAATTGATCCAATTTTTGTAACTTGAATAATTTTAATATTTAATTATGATATAAAAACATTGTAATCTTTTGGACATTCTCCATTTGAAAACCCTCTTTCTTGTCATGTCTGTTGGATTAAATTTAAATTTAAATTTCCCCCTAATATAAAATGAATTTGGAAAAAAAGATTAAATATTTTTTATTATAATAATTTATATTATCCAATAAGGGAATATTAATTTTGAACCATAATTAACAGTAAAAACAGTAATACTTTTTTACTACACTTTATGTAAAAATTGGTATATTAGGGGGTTAAACTAAAATGATAAGGGTAAAAATGACGATAAAACTACATAAAATATCTATTATTTCCATATTATAATGTTATAATGTCTAATAATCGATAATAATTTATTTGGGACCCATTTTATAGGTGAAAAACGTTGTTACACATTTTTCTTTTAAAAATTACAATTGTGAAGCTCCCCTTACATATAAAAGTCTACCCACATTTATCTCTTATAAACACAATGAGACCCATTATTATGGCCATTAATTATAAAAAATCAGTTTAAAATTTCCAAAAATAATTATTGAATTCTTATTTTTTGATTAAATCCAACATAGTATGATTTTTGTTGCAATCCTATGGGTGTTACTAAAAAAAGAGGTAGCGTTCTTCAATGAGAATTTTTATTTTATTTCATCGACCACATTATTAAATTCTTATCAAAACATTATGATACAATAAAATATATATGTTAAATATAATTATATTTTATTATGGTATGTTATGGACTAGAAGAAATCCCAACATTTATCAAATGGGTAATAAAATCATCATTCATGTGTTGGGTGGACCACCGCCTCGCGAACCGGTGTCAATATTTTTTCCATACCCACCTCTCACGATGGGGTAAGAAGATAAATATAAGGTTTATATATATATATTATATTTATTAATAAATATAACCTTGTAATAATTATAACATATATACCTATTTTACATTCTATTTTTTGGGGAATGATAGTGTCGCTCGTGTGTACAGTAGACTACCTCCTGACGAAGTGATGTGATTCGTATTTCTCTAACACTTTAAATGGAATGTATTAGGGATAATTATAAGGAATATATGTTAATTAAATTACATAATTATGATATTATATATATAAATTTCATTGTTATAAGATAATATTTCAAATTTGTTTTACCTTTTCACTCACTGAAAGATGATAATTCCATTCTTATACATGTTGAATATCTCATTCATGAACCAATAAGACACTATTTTCATGAAAAAAATCACATGTATGATATTCATATAAGTGTTTTTAATGAATTAATATGGTATTTATGATAATATTATCATTACATAATGATAAAATATTATATGCATCCTTACCAAAAAAATCGTTGAAATATGGAAATTTTACTCATGTGTACGTGTGGCATGCCGTCTCCTTGATCGTAAAATAATTAATTTCACATAACAATATTCCATTATGGGTTTTAAAATTATAATTTATATAGGGATATTATTATTATGTCATTATTATTATTCTATGGATGTTTAATCAAAGACATATTTTACCATTGTCAACCTACTAATGATATTTTGGACACATAAGTCAAATATCATTGAAACACCTGACGTAAAAATAATTAATTATTTAATTTTAAATAAAATAGTTATAAGAAAAATTAGAGGAGTAATTAACATTAAAAATTAATATTATTTTGTAATTAATTACCATATTTTTATTTTTTATAATGATAAATATCATACAGGAAGAGTCACACTAAAGATAAGGGACTTTGTCTCAATTTCCCTTCATAGAAGTAAATTTTATTATTCTGCACTTAATTTATTTTAAATGGTCTAAATACTACAACTTTTAAATTTAATATCACTAAAAATTCATACTTCATGGTATTTTATGTTTCAATTTGAATTATTTTATAAATGGGAATTTGACTTGAAAATTACTATGTGGTAAAACTTATTGTAAAATCTCACTTTATTTTAAGATTGTTAACTTTATCTTGAAATAATAAGTTTTTAAGATATATATTCACTAGAAATTAAATTTATTTTTAATATACATATTATATTATGATTTATATACTTATTTTTTAAATAGTAAAACATTTTTACATATTTTTCTTTACATTGAACGCTTTTTGATTGACTCGGGAAATATTGATAAATCCATATCTAATACTCAATACAAAATTTTTTTTATAAAGAATATAGTTTCATGAATTATATTTATTATTCGGTGTAGAATTATTTGGACACAATGATACATGTTGGGAGTGTTTATGGAAATCCTCTCATTGAATCGACAAGTATCATGAGAGAAATTATTTTCCTAAATTAGATGGGTTTTTTCAAAGTAGTTTTAAATTATCTGAGGGAAGAAATTAATGGTTTTGTTACCATGTTTCCCAAGATAATTATGAACAATAATTAACCATTTCCTTTATTTATAACATATTTATCATCATTATGCGTTATATTTTCTCAATGATTTTTTATATGGATGTGTGTCATTCTATGATATTAATTAAATGGAATATGGTTTAGTGACTTACCTTTAAATATTTATTTTTCCATATCTTATCCTGATTATTAAGTTATATAAATATCTTGTGTGTTCAGTTATTTACCTGTATATGTTGATTATTCTTTTGGACTCATGACAGATTTCATTGTACATAACCCTTAATGACAATTTGAGATCACCATATTTTGTTTTATTTCACAAGGGTATAAAGAATAAAATTTTTTGAGGACGTGGTTTATTTTATTTTGTTCTGTATTTTAATTTATTTTTTATTTCCAACATAAAATGGAAATAAAGTATGTATCTTTTTATTTAAAACTTCTATACTAGTCGTATCTTTAGGATTTTACCCTTTTTAACTAGGAAAATGTAATAAATAATGAAAAATATCTAGGTTTTGAGGGACATGGTCACTACATTTTCAAAAAGGGTTTCAAATAAAAAAAATTTGTTGATATTACGATTTTTTTCATGTGGATGTAAATAATATCTTTATGAGTGTAATTATGAAAATTATAATAGTTATTTTATATACTCATGGAATGATTATTAAAAATATATTATAATTAAGGGTGTGATAGATATTTCTTATGATGATGTGAAAGCCTGATATAGCTCAAGATAATGGGTGAGTCTGATATCGATAGCCAATGAATTGGTTAAAGTTATGGAGTTAACTAAAATTATGATTTTCCTAAGATATTATTATAATTTCCCATGTTGTTCATTCAATTTTTATGTTTAATTTTTAAAGTTATACATGAATGACATTCCATGTTTCCTACAATTTTAGTATATTATTTCAATGGGTTCCATGAAAATCATTTGGTTTCAAGAGGTATGCAAATGAACTAAAATTTAATGGAAGGATAATAATACTTCAAAAGGGTAAAATGTATATATTTAAAAACATTTAATGAGACTTTAATGATCATAATGAAACATTTATGGGCTTTATTTTTCATTTAATACTTCTTATAAAATAAATTATAATAATATTTGGGTTGTGAAGTTTTCTTCATGTGCTAGAAACTGATTATTTTGAGTGAAAATTGTATTTTGGAAAAAGAAAAATTATTAATTATTGTTCACGGACTAATGAATTTATTTTTTTCTCTTAATATTCCCAATAGTGATATTTTGTTCTCATGAAACATATTTCATTTTTTGGAATTTCGTTTGATGGATGATTAGGGACAATTATGAGGTCATGAAGAAAATTGTGAATATATTTCAATGAATGAAAATTTTTATGTCTTAAGTGTTTTCATTTGGAAAAAATGGATACATAGTTGTGGTTTCTACCTTTTAATTTAATGTTTTATTTTTTAAGGGTGGTGAAAAAATTCTTGAGAATTATAAACCTAAAAGGTATTTAGGAATGTAATAAAATGAATTACCGTCAAAAGATTCAATTTATGTATTTTTTAAGGATAGATCCTTATACATAAAGAGGCATTAATTTTATAAATTATTCTCAAAATATTCACCTACTTTAAACTCAACAACAAGGAAACAAAAAATTAATTTTTATCAGAAAATCATAAATAGAAATCCATCACAAACTCCAAACCCAATTAACACATAGGTTGTAGAATAAGTAATCCTAGAAAGTGACCATCCATAATTTATCATGACATTACTGGGTCTCACTCAAAATAAAACAAAACTTTTATAGGTCAATTCTATTTTCCATATTAAAATAAAATGGTCTCATGGGAGACCATGAG
This sequence comes from Viscum album, assembly GCA_963277665.1. NCBI lineage: Eukaryota > Viridiplantae > Streptophyta > Magnoliopsida > Santalales > Viscaceae > Viscum > Viscum album. The sequence goes on along the minus strand of OY728159.1, from coordinate 827,417,440 downwards.
ATAAAAACAAATTCACATATCACCAAAGAATCCACTTCAACAATATTTTAATTTTAAACCATCTAGAACTAATTAAAAGTCTAATATAAAAATTTCATAAGATACAAGCCTCTAAAAAATCCTCATGAGAGGAAAATTATATTTTTAAAGAAGTCATAAAAATTTAAAATGTAGGTATTTATTGAAAACAACTCACATGATTTGAAAGACTAAATATAAACTCATTTGAAAGATCAAACACAGTATAATCTAGTATATTTATATTAGTGTACAAGAAATAATTTATAAATAATTATATTCATTTCATAAATACCACCTGATATATTATTAATAAAATAATCAATTGCTAAATAATAGTTCAAAAGAATCCAAATAATTTCACAAATAAATCATAATATTTGGTTTTAGAATAAAAGAAATTTCAATAATCTTATTTAAATCATTATTAACTCAATAAATAATAAGTGAACTCGGAATATTTATATAAAAACACACAAAATAAACCTTTACAAATTTCAAGAATCTCCCTTTTATTAAAATAGGCCCCTCATGGGTCTACACATTATTCCAAATTTAAATAATTTGAAATTGATTTTTTAGAATATTATAATATAAAATTTAAAAATAAAATTAATATTTTTTGATATAACTAATCATGAATGTTTATAAAATATTATTCATGAAATTTTATGGTTAAATTATTTCAAAAATTCAAATTAGTTTAAGTAGAATCAATTGAAATTATAAAAACCATTCATACTCTTTAAAAAACACTGAGGATCTAATTATAATATTAAATGGTTAAAACCTATAATAAATAACAATAACATAATCAAAATACATCATTTTGTCTTAAATAATCAATAAATAATAAGAAAAATCACATAGAACCTTGAAGAACAAAAAATATAGTGTCTATAAAATTCACAACTACAGGGGTTTGGATGCATAGCCTGTTAAATCGTAAAATAACCATGAGACCCCATTTCGAGGCCCCTAGTATCGAATTTAACATTACATGCATTGTTTTCTAGACTATATCTTGTAACTATGAATCCCTATATTCCTTCCAAAGTTTACTGAACATTTTGGAGCATCTCAGAATAAATCATGAAATAATAGTAAATAATATAAATTATCAATCAAGAAAAAATCAGGGAATTAATTTAAAACAATCTCATACTCAAAACTTATTCATCCCTAAAAACCCCTAGTTACTCATGATTTATCCGAAATGGTAGTTATCAGGAGCCTAATTCTGACTAACCAATTGAATTATGATGCTCCTATTTCAAAAATACTGGACTCCCTAAATAATAAGGTAACATATATAACCAAATCCCTATGTAGGGACTATTCTCTGAAACCATTTATTAGTAACTATCCTAGCACACCAAATCCAACCCAAAATATCAACAAGATGAGTTTCCTATTCTAACGGTCTGGATACATCCTTTGGGGAACCAAATGTGATCTCATGTGACTACTTTTTCATAAATAATTAAATAAGGCATGTGAATCCCCCAGGAAGACCAACATGAACACTCTCTATATAATAAATCTATGGGTTCTAAAATAAGAGGTTACCAAGAGAAATGGTAACCAAATATAACATATAAAAATTCACATAACCAAATAATATACAAAAAAATAAATAGATCCAACAATATATGTTCTTAAATTCAAAAAAATCTAAAAAATGAGTCTAAAATGGTTGTTAAATTGAATATATTGACATAAATACAAGAATGAAACCAATCATAAAAAATAACCATCTCCATGAAGAAGCCTAATAACCCAAAATAATAATCCATATAACATAAACTATGAAACCAAGATCATCCACTACATCCAAGATGACTTTATGAAGTTGCAATATAATTGGTTTGAAATTGATATCCCATAAGGAATGTCCAATTAAACCACCCTTAATTAATAATATTTAAAAAGGAAATGATTTTCAATGTAATTTAAAAAAAAATACAAACATTGGTTTTACCTTTTATTTCAAAATCCAAAAATAGTATGTCTCCTTTTTTCCTATAATTTTTTCCATTTCAAACACAGAGGTTGAAATATTTTAATAGATATTTTCTTTTAAATAATTAATATAAGTGGTTCCAAAAAAATCCATATCATTAGACCAATATCTAAATTTTATCAAATAGAGTAAAGTGTTATAAAGGAATAACAATTTTAATAAAAATAAAAGAAATACCAAGATAAGGTAAACCTATATTAATGAATAGTTTACTATCATAGAAATAATGAATCCTCGCTAGCATGATATAATCAAATAGTTGTTATCAAGGGAACCATTGTGAAATTTTAAAATCCAAAACAATTCAAAATCTCGATCCATTCGATCACCATTATAGGTTTAATAAAACCACCATAACAATTAGTTATTCCCAACTATCCTAACTAAGGAGAAAAATATAAATATAAAGATAAAATCATAAAATGGGTCACCATAAATAGAATGATCATAAATTAGCATGGAATATGATTATGGTCTACCCATTTTCAAATTTTTGTTCCCAATGATATAATAAATGTGTATGCGAGTTAATCAATAACAATAAGTAAAAAAATATATCAAATATAAATTTTAACTAACCCTCACCTCATAAGACCCTTACTATAAATAAACCCTTCTCATACATTGAAAATAAAATTCAATATAAGAATTTCCCAATCAAGTAAATCGTCCCGTTTCTGGAAAAATTATATTTTTCAAACACAAAACATGTATGTTTCAAGAGATTATATTAAAATAATTTAGGAAAATACCAATTAAGCTCTTTATACCTCATTAGAAACTTATATAGAAATATCATAATGATAACCAAAGAATTTAATTATCTCAAAATCACCCCTTTCAATGTAAATAAACACCCCTTCTATAAAAATCTCAAAGAAATTTAAAATTATAAAATTTAATTTGAAATATATTTTAATAATAAAAATTAAATTTAATAATTTTAGGTCTCTAAATAAGATATTTTTTTTAATTTTGTCAAACATTTTGAGTGTGTTGAAATTGAAGCTTATATTTAGATGGTATTCTTTCATAAACACAATTCATGTTTAATAAAAATAAAGTTAAAGTTTATTCCATTTTAAATTATTAATATATATATATATATATATAATACCTTCCTAGGGTTTCTAACTCATGGATTTAAAGTGAAGGAAATCCTAGATTTTCAATTTAAAGATTTATGTAATCGAGAATCAAAACCTAAAAATTTTCTCCATCATAAACATAAGTGATGGAAGCTATAATGGAGACCAAAGGGAAAAGACCAATATAGGAAACCCATGAGCACAAAAAATTCACAATAAAATATAAAACATTATGAATCCTACATCTCTAACACATCATTAAAAAAATATAAGAAAATTAAATATAAAATAATCAAGATGGGGGTTGATGGATTAACTTAATGATACAAGCCTAAACCCATGATTAAATCCTTGAGATAATTTTCATGGAGGGGGAAAACTGAAGAAGAGGGAATCCTGAACTATGTTGATAAAAGTGGTAGAGGGGGTGATATTAAGGATAAAAATAAATGAGGGCTATATATGTAAATTCATAATTTTAAATACTTGGACACTGCGAATGGTATAGATCCATGGTTGTACAAACCCTTAATGAACCATTCACCTCATACTGGGTACCAAGATCACCTTGTGTAAATTTATTTCATAGTTATACTAATCATGTTCCAACAAATAAATTATACATTAAAATATGAAATCCTTCTATATGGTTAGCCACATGGTTAATGATAACTATACACTAACCATGAAACATGCACTGCATTACAAATAACGTAGAATTTTAATGAAATTATACACAAAATTATATAGATTTAATAGAGACTAAAATAAATTAATTGAGACAAATAGGATTAGGATGAGACATGGATCCTATCATGTATATGTTCCATTATTTGTAGTTTACCCCTCCCACAACATCTCATAGAAGTATGACTTTTGACTAGATGTAAGGAAAACACCGAAAACATCCAATGTATAAAATACATCTTGTTGGGAAGTGTACCACTTGAATAATTCCATAAAAATTAGGCATGAAGGTTTATTAAAGGTATAACATCCATTTTTTCTCTTATATCTTAGTACGTCTCTGTGGTTGTTTGTCCCACAGAAATCATACCTTAAAATTCAACTCAATGGGAATGACCATCCTTTTAAACCTGTCACACAATTTGGGTTAAGCCTCTTCTATGCCTGACCTATCATTGAATAATTGTGAAATAGTAGTCTCATAATCAATTCAAGTTCTATGGTGACAAGTAAAATCATCACTACCCAATAACCATTAACACTCTCTCAAGGCTCAACATCTCATTGTGGCACCACGATGGTCCATGAGTTCTCATCCTTGAATAGACACTCTACTTCTGGTTCATTTATCTCAATATCACCTTTTGGGTATCTACCATCAGTTGGAGGGAATAATGTCCCATGGATCTATCATATTCACATAAAAACCTTACTATCCTAATCAGAAAATCCAAATTGTCATTACAATAAAGATATGAGATAATTCTCATATCCTTTTTCATGGAAATCGTACATCAGTACTTTGGTAGCCAACCTATCCAAAAATATTCCTCGGGCATACCCTCAAAGGTACCCACATATCATAGTGGGGGGGATCACATGTGCCATGTTCATATCGTCTAACAAATATCTCTTTTGAATCCCATGTTTATGTCACCAATTTCCTAGGACAATAAATCTTTATACAATTCTCACTGATACATATATCCTTCAAGGGATCCGACACCTAGTTCAAATACCGTTATGTTTTTAAAACATAACCCCTCACAATATGTATATGACATGGATACAAAATATAATCTAGGCCTAAAACATTATATACCAAAGAATCAAGCCATTGGATAAGGGAACGTCACAAACCATGAAATTTTGTTCAATTGATATATATGAATTTTATAATAATTAAAAAAAATACAGTTAATTGATGGAGGTCAATAGACCATGATGGAATGAACATATATCAAAATTGTTGGGTGTAAAATAAATTTATAAAAAAGGGTATGTTCGAGGGTCCAACTACATTGGTAATAGAGTTACACACATTATAATTATATCTAAACCACACTAATCAAATATTCTCTCAGAAATACTGGCTTTCATCCACTAATATTAGTCTTGAATAAGGATATAATGATTATTTTGGATTAAATTATCCCTCAAAGGTCAATAAAAATTAATATAACTCCAATTTAGATCCTTGGTAGTGTTTGCCTCCACCTCTTTATAGTTCTTCCCTTAGTTTGAACAACAAATCTAGAGGGAATCCACTTTTCTTCCACTTTAGGTGAGTGGGTGAGAGTAAAAGAAAATGTATAATTAATTAAGTAAATATAATTTTCATTAAATTAATTTTATTTAAATACCCATTAAAATAAAATGACATAGGTCCCATAAATCGGGAAAAATGTATTCCTCACTAGGGTAAAACACCAATTAAAGACTCACCCAAAAATTTGGAATTTCAATCTATGACTTCATGTAAAAGTTATCAACACCTGCAGAATAGAAATATTAAAAATATTTTTTAAAAATATTATATTATTTTGAAAAATACACTGATAAAAATCACACCAAACTCTGTACCAAATGTATATAGAAAATATTGATATAAAAAAATCAGTAGATAATATTTCTGATATTAACTTTAAGGATAAATTTACATTTCACCCATCTTAAGAACATGGAATTCAAAAAAAGAAATTTCTAACCATTTTCCCAGTAGATAAATCTAAATGTTTTTAGAAAAATAGTTTTTAATATCTATGGAAATATATTATTTTATAGATAAGGGACTAGTGAGGAGGAATAAGGAACCAAAAACTAGTATCCTGAACTCAATTGTGCACAACACCCCCCACCATCATTGAAATTGGGGATGGAGGATCACCGCAGGGTAGAAGATTTATATGAATGGAAACATAGTGTTGGTTGAACTACTATGCCTTCAGAGAACTGGGAGTCTAACACCAAATTTCTAGTAGTGATATACCATATATAACAAATTTCTATATTTTTTCTGTTTTTTCACATTTTTGTTTTCATCCTCCTCCAACTACCGCACCATCCAATTTATACATAATTAAATATATTATATATATTAAAAAACATAATAAAAAATTAAAAAATCAATATTATTTGGTTTTTAACAACTTTACACCTTAGTTTTTTTCATCCCAGATATGTGTGATTGAGATACTTCTTTGATAATATAAAACTGTTGAGATATCATTTAGATATCCAACACTAATTTCTCCACATATATATTATTATTTTAACAATGTAAACATATGCGGGTTATTATAGTTTCATGAATTGTATTATTATATTAATCAACTAAATAAACAATTTACTCCTCAAAAAAGTGTTTCCCCCAAACAGATCATTTTCAGTAATGACCATGTTGGTGGAGTATGACTCATGTATCCAATGTAGAGATAAGAAGATTACATTTTACATAAATTTATGATTCATAATATGTACTAGTTTATAGTGTCCCATATAGAAATTTTCTTCATGTACCTGAGAAAAAACAATGGTTATAGGCTTTTTGGATGTTGCAATAGGATGTTTTCAATGGAATTTATCCACTACTAAAAAATCCCATTTTGCAGTGCTCAAAATAATAATTTTCAGCAATATAAAATAATTGGATTGATAAGTGATGAATAAGATAGTTTATTTTATTTTTTATAGATAATGTTATATTAAATAGATGATATATCTATGTTTTTTAGCACTAATAATGGATGCATTTACTAGAACACAAACATCAGCCTAGTAGGTGAGGACTCTTTATGTGAATCCAAGCAACCAGGGATCAAATCCAGGTGGATGCTTATTTCTGGGGGTATTGTAGTAGTACTATAGCAGTACTTTATCATGTACTATAGTAGGAACTATAGCATAACAACATCAGACTGTAGTAGTATTGTAGCTAGTACTGTAGCTGGAACTGTAGTAGGTATGGTTTTTCACTGTATCGGTCAGGACTCTTCCCCTGTTTGATCCTTCGGGCCACCGATTTGGACCCTAATACCTTTGAGGCCATCAGGCAGCCCAGGCCTTCGGATCAGTATGGCCTTGAAGCCACCTCAAGGCCTTCGGGCCACCATAAGTGTAGGTACAAACTAGAAAAACTATAATAAACAACCTCTTGAAGGAGGATGATTAAAAAGATTTCACCGTAGTAGATGCTAAACGGATTGCATGAATGCGAGGGTATGTCACCTGCTATCGGGACAAGCCTCTGCATGCATGGGAATGCCTAGAAGAATAGCCAGCCAAAGGCGGAGAGCTAATTTCACGATGAAGATTCTTGGGGAGGAGCAGTTCCAAGTAGTTAGTCTGGGTTGTATATTGTGTTTGAAGACTATGGGGAGTGATTTCCTCTAAGGCCTACGAGCCATGTAATACTTATGCCTATGGGACTTGTAGGGTTCCACCTCAAACCTTGAAAGGTGGATTGTCCAAAATCAATAAAAAATGAAGGCCTTCGGGCCATTGGAGGAAGGATGCATTTATTAGCATATAAAAACTAACGATAAAACTATGATTTTTTTTCTAAATTATTTAGAAACTCCAATCACACCCACTATCAATGATCCCCCTTCCCCAAAATAGAACCCATCACTTTGCTTACCCCCTTCCTACTCAAGCATGAAGCCCCTCACCTTTATCAGCACTTCCCCCTCGCTTCTCAGCCGCACAAGCATGGATTAGATCCCATGACCTACATGTTCAAGGAAAATAGTTGTAACACTACTCTATCATGTTTTATTCTATGCATATATATATATATATCTACATGATTAATTTTTAACCACATGAAAATATATAAATTATAAAATTATTTTAAATACATTTATAATATATTTTTTTGTGAGAATTTGTGTGTGTGTGTTTATATATATATATTCATGTTTATCTATTTATAAATAATAAATATTTATTAATTTAAATATATTATATATTAAAATTCCTTGAAATATATTAGAATAAAAAAATATATAGTCTTTTGTTTATACACAAACACATATTTTTATATAGAAATTATATACACCATTATAAACACACACACAAACATATATATGCTTGAAAAAGATAAATAAAGTTATTAATGTTTTAAATATTTAAGAAAATATAACTATTTTTATTTTTATATTTCAAATATATTTAAAAAGATAATTTATGTAATGGCCCAGACCTCTCCGGTCCATTACTTTGTGAAAATGTGGTGTTGGAGGTGTTCCGAGAGGCCAAGGTGACTTATCCCCAACACTTTGCTAAATTTCCAGTTCTGTGGAAAGTGTTTCCAGTTTTTTGAACAGTATCGATAGGTGAACAGTGTTTCTATCGGTGAGGTTCTATTGGTGGACTTCTAACGGTAGACTTGAACAGTGTTTCCAGAACGGTAACATTCTAACGGTGACCTTATGACGGCAGACTTGAACAGTGTTTCCATAACAGTAACATTCTAATTGTGACCTTATAACGGTAGACTTGAACAGTGTTTCTAGAACGGTAACCTTCTAACTGTGACCTTCTAACGGTAGACTTGAACAGTGTTTCCAGAACGGTAAACTTCTAACGGTGACCTTATAATGGTAGACTTGAACAGTGTTTCCAGAACAATAACCTTCAAACGGTGACCTTAGAACAGTAGACATGAACAATGTTTCCAGAACGATAACCTTCTAACGGTGACCTTCTAACGGTAGACTTGAACAGTGTTTCCAGAACAGTAACCTTCTAATGGTGACCATATAAAGGTAGACTTGAACAGTGTTTCCAGAACGGTAAACTTCAAATGGTGACCTTATAACGGTAGAATTGAATAGTGTTTCCAGAACAGTATCTATCTAACGGTGACCTTCTAATGGTGGACTTGAATAGTGTTTCCAGAATGGTAACCTTCTAACGGTAGACTTGAACAGTGTTTCCAGCTTCCTACATTTTCTCTCCATTGACGTTTCCTTTGACTTAAAATACATTTAAATCCTTGTTTTAAGGACTCTTAAGGCCGATTCAAATTCCATAAATCCTATATTGATTATTCCTAAGGTCTGGAAGTATTTACTTGGTCAAACCTCACAGGTTAATGTGATCCATTTTTAATGATAATTAACCTGATCTTAAACCGTCGCCCCATTAAATATTCAAAAAGGTTTGAGATATCATTCTCCCTTGTTCGTTCCCTTTTTTCTCAGCTAAGAGACGCTAGAACCTTTCAATAATTCCCCTAGGAGTTTCACAATCAATCTTTACTCCTAGGATTGGTTCTACTCTGTTTTGGATGCAACTGAACTGTGTCGGTCAATCTTCCCAATAAGTTATGTTTTATCGTCGTTCCTTTGGGGATCATCTTCTCTTGTTTCTCCCTTCCATATTATACCATGTAATTTCCAAGATTCTAATGGGTTTTTCTTGGGGTTGGTTGGTATTGTCATACCGTGGCATCCTCTGGTGGATGCAGTTGTCATGATAGGAGGATTGTGAGCTGTTGTGTGGATAAAGGACATCAAGAACTCTTAGAGGTAGGGGATTCATGGATTCTCTAATTGTATATGTGAAATCTTAGAATTATCATTATTTAGTCCTTTGGATAACAATTAAATTGACCAAATTAAATACTTGAACTGGATTAAAATAATTGGTTGATTGCATGTTGTTTTTTTATACCGTGATAACAGTTTGCCTCATGTTTTTCTAGATAGAGTGATATCTATGATTTCTTCGATTTGTTGTTCGTTCATGTTAGAAATTGATAATGAATGTAAAGCCAGAATAAATTGTTATTTAATTAGCTAAAGATAAAGAGGCATGTAAATTAATCTGGTTATTGTCGTTGTTATAGTTTTTCTAATTTGAGGATAATCAAATTAGGGAAGTAAGAATGGTTATTTAATTGTGATAGCTTACTGATTAGTTATCCCGTAATTGGATCCTACGTATAATAAATATTCTAATTCAACATGGATTAAAGAATAGATTATGTGGGAATTTCTAAAAGGGTTTTGAGTTACCCTCTTGTTTGTTAAAGGGTCAAGAGCCCATGATGAGATCTTTGTTTTCCTACAGCTTGTGATGTAATGTGAGCCTAGATGTCTGTTATGATGTGTGGAGGCATGGGGACTTGTGGTTGTGGTAGTGGATGATACCTATGGTGGTGAGATGCATCAACTTATGCATGTGGGTGTCAGGGAGGACACCAGGGGTGATTGAATGGGATGGATGTGGTTGCTGGATGCTTGTGGATTCATTGATTGTTTATCTGCTTTGCTTTTCCCCACTGCTCAAGGTAGCAGGTCTTGCTTAACCTTCTTCCAAAGGAGGCGAAGACGCGCTGGGTATGCCACGTGCTTTCCATGTTTAGCCTCCTGAGGGAGAATGGGTCTGGCTCTTTCTATAGGCGGAAAAGACTCGACGGGTAGTATATCTACTCACCGTGTTGAGCCTCCTTTTTGTCTAGAAGCATAGGATGCTTTTCTAGAATGCCTGGGAATATGAAGAAGTAATTCTGTAATGAATCTTTGATTAAATGGTGAAAATCCACGGGGATTGAGATACTATAATTTAAATGTGATTTGAATCGTAAAAGGAGCAGTTGATTTTGAATGTGATTCCAATTCAGTTTAATGTGCAATTTTTCATGCTTAATTAATGTTTAAAGAATTAATTAATGTACAGTGGAACTGATAAAATGAGAACGGAGTAATCTAATAAAGCTCTTCAAATGTTTGTGTAAGTAGTAGCATGGAGTCTGAGAGATGTTAGCTGTAGTTGTATCTAAGACTAGGTAATGCCCATAGTGTGGATGTGAGTTATATATATATTCTGTACTTTTTCTATTTCTATACGCTAATCCACCCTGTCGGTAAGGGCAACTGACACACCTAAGATTTTGAGCCTGGGGGGGGGGGGTGTTTTCCCCAACATTTTGATGGGAGGTCGAATGACTGACTACCACCTTTTGGCCAAGCTCTCTTCTCTTGGTAGACACATGTGCCCACAGGAAGAACTGTTAGTTTCCCCATATATGTGTATAGAGGGTTGTAATGGCTTTTGGTTATTTCACACACATATATCCTGGATATAGTATCCTATGGACTACTATAGGTGTAATGTGTATAGGCTTTCATGGCTTGATGATCCCTACTCGGTGTATGGGCTATAATGGCTTGAAGTATAATACCCAATGTATGATACACGTTATGCGGGATGTGGTGGCTCCCGGAACATACCTGGTTACTGTTGGTTGTGAGGAGGGTGTGGTTCTTCGCCCAGGTGTCTGCGGGCAAGCCTTTGTGGTGCACGAGGTGCATATTGTGGAGCTTAGCCCAGGTGTCTGCGGGAAAGTCTTTGGAGAGAGAAGCACAGGACGTATGTCGTTGGGGAAAAGTGGAAAACCAGTGGGGAAGTAGTAGAGGGGTACCCTTGATATTCATTACTATATTCTATATTCTTATATGTGTTACTTTCTGAGAGTATCCATGGTGAGGTTGGGAACATAGTATACCTGTTTAGATGATGAGTCAGTTTCACTTGTTGTTCACTGGGCTTTAGCATGCTTTCACTACTTTTGCATGAGAGGCTTGGGGAGAATCCTACTGAGTATACTGTTATACTCACCCTATTTATATATAAATTGTTTTTCAGGTCACTTGGAGCAGGTTGGAGATCAAGCTGGTTACTACTAGCTTGTGGTTGGAGGAGGAGCTGTTCTGGCTTGTGGTCGCTGCCGTTTTACTTTCTTTTGTGTGCTTTTAGTTTCCCCTTTCAGTTGTAGTACTTTTGGATGGCATTTCATATATGTACTTGGATTTCTTTTATTTTTCAGTTCTAAGTTGGAGTTGATTGTAGTCTATTCTATCTCTCTCTTCTGTATGTGTTCTCTTAGAGGGTAATGCCTCCCATTTGTATGTTTATTATACCCATGGTGCTAGTCGCCAACCCGGGGCCTACTGGAGGTGGGACTCGGGGGTCATTATCTCTCTTCTCACATTGCCGGCCCAGGAAGGGTACACTTTGTGGGGAGGGGGACGTGAAGGAGTGCTATCAGAGGTCTGGTTGAGGTATAGAATGGAGTTCGGAGTTATGCACAGGTGAGGATGGATGGGATGGTAGGGCAACAGTGTCATTCATGTTTAGAAAGTGGGGTAAAAACTGGAGACTAGCATAGACATAGGCGTTTAGGTCCCCCTATGATATGTTGCACAGACCTTTAAGTTTACGATGGCTACTAAACAAAGTGATACTGGTTGCAGGGTAGTGACCTAGGAAATGATCATGCATCATTATTCTTTGTGCCTGTGTTTGAATGGGTAGACCTTGGGATAGGTAACCTAAAATTAATAAAACAAAATAATTAATTAATTAATGTTGAGTCTTCCATATTCCAGGCTTAGGAGCTCTAAAATTTGTTATTTTACAGGTATGGCTCCAGGTCGACGTCCTTGTCAGGTTTGCGCAGAAGATACCCAGCAGGCTGTTCCATCAGATCGTCGTTGGGTAGAGGTTGAAGACGATGAAACGTGGAGAAAGACACTCCGAGAGTTTTAGCGCCAGAGTCTACAGAAGTACGAGGGATCCATTCCAGATGCAGTCACATAAGACTGGTTAGTGGAGCTCGAGATAGGCTTCAGTTCGATTCATGCTCGGAAGGAACACTGGGTGTCCTTGGTTGTGACGATGTTGCGTGGAGTAGCGAGGTAGTGGTGGTTCTTGTTCCTCGACGGTCGTGAGGAATCAACAATCTCATAGGAGGAGTTTCAAGACAGGTTTATAGTCGAGTTTCTTTTTTCGATTGCGAAGGCGTCCAGTCACCAGGAGTTTCTTACCGTTCGACATTGGAGCTCCAGTGTTCGAGATTTTGGAATCCATTTCAGGAACCTTCTACGATATGCTTAAGACCTATTACGAGATGAGGAGGCCAGGGCGAGGCATTTTGAGGAGGATTTTCATCCAGAGATCCAGCGCAAGGACACCCCATTTATGCTAAAGACATATCATGAGGTGCTGTCGAGGGCAGAGGTTATTGAGAGGACTTTTCCTGGACCAGATCTTCATGAGAGGGGAATCATCATGATTCCACACGAAGCAAAGCTATGGTCCAGGGATCCCGGTTTTCAGGGAAGAAGAGTTTTCGTTCACCTGGGGGTAGGTCCCAGCCCTTCCCATCTCGTTTCTCCAGAGGAAGAAACTCTCAGGACTATGCCAAGGGATCGAGAGATTGTTTTTCTTGTGGTGGTCATGGTCATCAGCAGCGGGAGTGACCAACTTTTCAGAGCAGTCATTGTGCACTAGGCACTCCGCTCTAGGTTCCTCCATTGAGGCAGTTCCAGCCGAGGCAACAGCAGAACGTTGCACCAGCTTTAGATCACCAGAGGGTAGATGGAGCAGGAAGAGGACAGCCCCATGATGCTCCCCGTCCTCAAATAGCAGAGCACGGCCATGGTGGTGGTCATCATTAGGGTCAGAGAGGCCGTGGAGGAGGTCGTGGTCAGCTTCATGCTCTAGCGTTTCCAGCCCCAGGTGAGCCAGATGTCGTTCGAGGTACCCTTTTCTTGTTTTCTACCTTGTTGTATGACTTTTTTGATTCAGGAGCAACACACTCCTTCATATCACCTAACCTTGTCCATGCATTGTGACTTGAGGTAGAGAGGCTTCCAGTGCCCTTGGAGTTGATTATGGTAGTTGGAGGTCGAGCCGACTTATTTGAAGTATGTAGAGACTGTGAGCTAGTGTTGGGGCAACACCGCTCTTGGGGAGGTTTCCTATGTTTACGAATACAACCATATGATGTCATACTCATCATGGATTGGTTGTATTCAGTGCAGGCTATTTTGGATTGGTACCGGAAGAAGGTCGTTTTCATTGATGTAGATAGAGGGAAAGTAGTGTTTGTTGGTGAGAGTGATCCTCGGATGAGTCATAGACGAGTTCCATCATTATCATCCATGATGGCTGGTATGATGCTGAGTTATTTAGAGGTTCAATAGTTGGAGTTTCCTAGGGTCGTAGAGGAGTACCCGGACATCTTTCCAGAAGAGGTTGTATCCTTACCCCCTCGACGAGAGATCGACTTTGGCATCAAGCTATAGCCAGGGGTATCTCCTATCTCTATTTCTCCATATAGGATGGCCCCTTCTAAGTTACGAGAGCTACGTATTCAGCTTGATGGTCTATTGTAGTGCGGTTTTGTTTGGCCATGTGTGTCATCGTGGGGAGCGCCAATTTTGATTGTGAAAAAGGCTGACGGCAGTTTGCGGTTCTGTGTCGATTATCGTCAATTAAACAAAGTGACAATAAAGAACTGTTATCCTCTTCTACAGATTGATGACCTATTAGATCAACTAAAGGGTGCAAGTTGGTTCTCAAAGATCGACTTGTGGTCAGGATATCATCAGATGCGTGTAAAGGATGAGGATATCCCGAAGAATACTTTCCGTTGTCGTCATGGGAATTATGAGTTTGTTGTAATGCCATTCGGCATGACGAATTCTCCAACTGTTTTCATGGGGTTGATGAATGCTGTGTTCTATGAATTCCTGGACAAGTTTTTTGTGGTTTTCATCGATGACATCCTTGTGTACTCCACATCAGAAGAAAAGCATACAGAGCATCTACGAGCCATTTTGGGAGTTCTTCTCCAACATTAGTTATTTGGGATGTTTTCCAAGTGTGAGTTTTGGGATCGAGAAGTTCATTTCTTGGGGAATGTTGTGTCCCAATAGGTAGTAGTTGTGGATCCGTCGAAGATAGAAGCAGTGGTGTCTTGGGAAGCCCCCAATACAGTGTCAGAGGTGTGAAGTTTCCTTGGTCTCGCAGGCTATTATAGGAGGTTTGTAATCAATTTTTCCCGAGTTGCGACTCCTCTGACAGCTTTGACTAGGAAGGATCAGGCATTCGTATGGAATGATCAGTGTCAGGAAGCTTTCAAGTATCTAAAGGAGAAGTTGGTAAGTGCTCCAGTCCTTTGTCTTCCAGTGGAGGGAGTCCAGTTTGATGTTTTCTGTGATGCTTCACATCTAGGGCTGGGTTGTGTTCTCATGCAGCAGAGGTCAGTTGTTTCTTATGGGTATCGGCAGTTGCGTCCCCATGAATGAAACTATTCCACCCATGATCTTGAGTTGGCAGCCGTGGAGTTTTCTCTGAAGTTGTGGAGACATTACCTCATTGGTGAGCACTTTGTGGTTTTCACCGATCATAAGAGTTTGAGGTATGTTTTCTCCCAACGCGACTTGAACTTGCAGCAGCATCGGTGGATGGAGTTATTGCAAGAATACGACTTTTAAATATCGTATACACATGGAAAAGGGAATGTTGTAGCTGATTCAGTAAGCCGAAAGTCACGTAATGATGTTGTGCATGAATCTGGTGATTCCTGGAGAGTGATGGAAGAGCTATCAGTTTTGCATCTTGATATGGGAGAAGTTGGGGGTAGAGGTTGTCTTTTTTAGATGACGGTGCAATCATCCCTGATGTAGAAGGTGGAAGAGTCTCAGTTGGGTGATCTAGAGGTGGAAGTTTGGAGATACATAGTTGTTTGTGGTGAGGCCCCTGATGGTTGGTCGGAGGATGAACAACACTGAGTGTTGTATCATGGCAGATTTTTTGTTCCCTTGGAAATGCGTGAGACGGTTCTCCGAGAGTTCCATAGTTCACCCTTGGCAGTACATCCTGGTGTGACGAATATGTACCGATCCTTGAGGAGTCAGTTTTGGTGGCCTAGGCTGAAGCGTACGGTTGCAGAGTGTGTGTCTCGATGTTTATTCTGCCAGAAGGTGAAGGTCGAACACTGTGTTCCTGGTGGTCTTCTCCAACAATTATAGATTCCTCAGTGGAAGTGGGAGGACATCTCAATGGACTTTTTTACAGGTTTACCTCGAGCTCCGGGAGGACATGATGCTATATGGGTGGTAGTGGATCATTTAACAAAGTCGTCCCACTTCATAGCGATGAAGGAGTCGAGCTTAGTGGAAGTTTTGTCGAGGAAGTATCTAGAGAAGGTGGTGAGACTTCATGGAGTACCTAGTACAATAATTTCTGATCGTGATCCTCGTTTTACCTCCAGGGAGTGGAGAGGTCTCCAACATGCTTTTGGCTCTCAACTATGCCTTAGCACGGCTTTTCATCCTCAAACGGATGGTCAGACAGAGCAAACCATCCAGAATCTTGAAGACATGTTGTGCTCTTGTGTTCTTGATTTTCGAGGTTCATGGATGAATCACTTACCCTTGGTAGAGTTCTCTTACAATAATAGTTTTCAATCTACCATTAGTATGGCGCCATTTGGAGCCTTTTATGGTCGGCCATGCCGTTCTCCGTTGTGCTGGACTGGGGTCGGAGAGTCAACAATTCTCAGACCAGAACTAGTGCAGAATACAACAGAGATGGTTCAGGTGATTTGTGAGAGGATGAAGACATCACATGATCATCATAAATAATATTCTGATTATATAAAGAGACCCTTAGAGTTTAATTTTGGGGATCATGTGTTCCTGAAGGTGACTCCCCATCATGGGCGGTGAAGGTTTGGTCATGGAAGTAAGATTTCTCCCCAGTTTGTTGGGCCTTTCGAGGTGTTAGCTCATGTTGGAGCTGTGGTGTACCGAGTAGCACTTCCCCCTCAGATGATTCGGATACATGATGTTTTCCATGTATCACAGCTCTATCGTTATCTTCATGATGAATCTCATGTTATTTATGGGGGAGAGATCGATATTGATGATGATGCAACCTTCGAGGAGCGACATGTGGAGATCCAAGACCACAAGGAGAAGGTGTTGTGTAGGCATTCTATCCCCTTAGTTCGTGTCTTGTGGAGACACGGTGGCATGGAGGAGAGTACATGGGAGCGTGAGTCACATATACGTGCTTAGTACCCAGAGTTGTTTAATGTTTAACACCTTTCATGTAATGATGTTTTCTTTGTGGTTGGACCTTTCATGTTTTATTTGTGTACTTTTCATGTGATGTTATGTTTTAATTATTTGGATATGGATTGTTTTGTTCTCATAATCTCAGCTTTCGAACAACTCATGGTGTTTTTCCCCTGAGAGGTATCTTATGGGGTGGTTGTTCAGACACCTCTTTTCTTCTGGGTAGGTTTTTAATTCTCAAGGACGAGAATGTTTTGAGAGGTATCTAATGTAATGGGACGAACCTCTCTGGTCCATTACATTGTGAAAATGTGGTGTTGGAGGTCTTCCGAGAGGTCAAGGTGACTTATCCCCAACACTTTTCTAAATTTCCAGTTCTGTGAATAGTGTTTCCAGTTTTATGAACAGTATCGGTAGGTGAACAATGTTTCTATCGGTGAGGTTCAGTGAACAATGTTTCTATCGGTGAGGTTCTATTGGTGGACTTCTAAAGGTAGAATTGAACTGTGTTTCCAGAATGGTAACCTTATAACGGTGACCTTATAATGGTAGACTTGAACAGTGTTTCCAGAATGGTAACCTTCTAACGGTGACCTTATAATGGTAGACTTGAACAGTGTTTCCAGAATGGTAACCTTTTAATGGTGACCTTCTAACGTTAGACTTGAACAGTGTTTCCAGAACGGTAACCTTCTAACAGTGACCTTATAACGATAGACTTGAACAGTGTTCCCAGAACAGTAACCTTTTAACGGTGACCTTCTAATAGTAGACTTGAACTATGTTTCCAGAACGGTAACCTTATAACGGTGACCTTATAACGGTAGACTTGAACAGTGTTTTCAGAACGGTAACCTTCTAACAGTGACCTTATAATGGTAGACTTGAACAGTGTTTCCAGAACGGTAACCTTCTAACGGTGACCTTCTAACGGTGGACTTGAACAGTGTTTCCAGAATGGTATCCTTCTAACGGTGACCTTCTAACGGTAGACTTGAACAGTGTTTCTAGCTTCCTACAGTTTCGCCCCTTTGACGTATCCATTGACGTAAAATACATTTAAAGCCTTGTTTTAAGGACTCTTAAGGCCGATTTAAATGCCATAAATCCTATATTAATTATTCCTAAGGTCGGGATGTATTGACTTGGTCAAACCGCATGGGTTAATGCGATCCATTTTTAATGGATAATTAGCCTGATCTTAAACCGTCGCCCCATTAAATCTTTAAAAATGGACGAGATATCATTCTCCCTTATTCTTTCCCTTTGTTATCAGATAAGAGACTCTAGAACCTTTCAATCATTCCCGTAGGAGTTGCACAATCAATCACTACTCCTAGGATTTGTTCTGCTCTGTTTTGGATGCAACCGAACTGTGTCGGTCAATCTTCCCAATAAATTATGTTTTTTCGTCATTCCTTTGGGGATCATCTTCTCTTGTTTCTCCGTTCCATATTATACCATGTAATTTCAAAGATTCTAATGGGTTTTTATTGGGGTTGGTTGGTACTGTCGTACCGTGGCATCCTCTGGTGGATGTAGTTGTGGTGAGAGGAGGATTGTGACCTGTTGTGTGGACAAAGGACGTCAAGAACTCTTCGAGGTAGGGGATTCATGGCTTCTCTAATTGTTAATGTGCAATCATAGAATTAGTATGATTTAGACCTTTGGATCACAATGAAATTGACCTAACTAAATACTTGAACTGGATTAAAAGAATTGGTTGATCGCATGTTGTTGCTTTATACCGTGATAACAGTTTGCCTCATGTTTTTCTAGATAGAGTGATATCTATGATTTCTTTTATTTGTTGTTCGTTCATGATAGAAATTGATAATGAATGTAAAGCTGGAATTAATTTTTAATTAATGGGATAAAGATAAAGAGGCATGTAAATTAATCTGGTTATTGCCATTGTTGTAGTTGTTCTAATTTGAGGATAATAAAATTAGGGAAGTAAGCATGGTTGTTTAATTGTGATAACTTACTGATTAGGTATCCCGTAATTGGAACCTACGCATAACAAATCTGCTAATTAAATATGGATTAAAGAACAGATTGTGTGGGAATTTCTAAAAGGGTTCTGAGTTACCCTCTGGTTTGTTAAAGGGTTAAGAGCCCATAATGTGATGTTTGTTTTCCTACTTCTTGTGATGTAATGTGAGTCTGGATGGCTGTTGTGATGTGTGGAGGCATGGGGACTTGTGGTTGTGGCAGTGGATGATGCCTAGGGTGGCGAGATGCATCAGCTTATTCATGTGGGTGTCGGGGAGGACACCAGGGGTGATGGAATGGGATGGATGTGGTTTCTGGATTCTTGTGGATTCTTTGAATGTTTATCTGCATTGCTTTTCCCCACTTCTCAAGGCATCTGGTCTTGCTTACCCTTATTCCAAAGGAGGCGAAGATGTGTGGGGTATGCCACGTTCTTTCTGTGTTTAGCCTCTCGAGGGAGAATGGGTCTATGCTCTTTCTATAGGCGGTAAAGACTCGATGGGTAGTATATATACTCACAGTGTTGACTCTCCTTTGTGTTTAGAAGCATATGATGCTTTTCTAGAATGCCTGGGAATATGGAAAAGTAATTCTGTATTGAATGTTTGATTAAATGGTGAAAATCCAGGGGGTGGAGATACTTGAATTTAAAGGTGATGTGAATCTTAAAAGGAGAAATTGATTTTGAATGTGATGCAAATTCAGTTTAATGTGGAATTGGTCATGCTTAATTAATGTTTAATGAATTAATTAATGTACAGTGGAATTGATAAAATGAGAATGGAGTAATCTAATAAATCTCTTCAAATGTTTGTGTGCTTATAGGATACCTAGTCTTATAAGTATCAGCCTAGTGTCTGAGAGACGTTAGCTGCAGTTGTATCTAAGACTAGGTAATGCACATAGTATGGATGTTAGTTATATATATATTCTATACTTTTTGTGTTTCTATACGCTACTCCACCCGGTCGGTAAGGGCAACTGACACCCCAGGGATTCTAATCCCTGGGGGGTGTTTTCCCCAACATTCTGATGGGAGGTCGAATGACTGACTACCCCTTTTTTGCCCCGCTCTCTTCTCTTGGTTGATACATGTGCCAATAGGCACAATAATTAGTTTCCCCATATATGTGTGTAGAGGGCTGTAATGAACTGTGGTTATTTCACACACATATATTTTGGATATAGTATCCTATGGACTACTATAGGTGTAATGTGTATAGGCTGTCATGGCTTGAGGATCCCTACTCGGTGTATGGGCTATAATGGCTTGATGTATAATACGCGATGTATGATACACATTATGCAGGCTGTGGTGGCTCCCAGAACATACCTGGTTACTGTTGGTTGTGAGGAGGGTATGGTGCTTCGCCCAAGTGTCTACCGGAAAGCCTTTATGGTGCACGAGGTGCAGATTGTGGAGCTCAGCCCATGTGTCCGCAGGCAAGTCTTTGGAGAGAGAAGCACAGGACGTATGTCGTTGGGGAAAAGAGGCAAACCAGTGGGGAAGTAGTAGTGGGGTACCCATGATATTCTTTACTATATTCTATATTCTTGTATGCGTTACATGGTGAGAGTAGCCATGGTGAGGTTGGGAACTTTTTATACCTGTTTAAATGACGAGTCAGTTTCGCTTGTCGTTCACTGGGCTTTAGCATGCTTTCATTACTTTTGCACGAGAGGCTTGGGGAGGATCCTACTGAGTATACTGTTATACACACCCTATGTATATATGAACTTTTTTTTAGGTCACTTGGAGCAGGTTTGAGATCAAGCTGGTTACTACTAGCTTGTGGTTGGAGGAGGAGCTGTTCGGGCTTGTGGTCGCTGCCGTTTTACTTTCTTTCGGGTACATTTAGTTTCCCCATTAAGTTGTAGTACTTTTTCCTAACATTTCATATATGTACATGGATTTATGTTATTTTTTAGTTCTGATTTGGAGTTGATTGGAGTCTATTCTATCTCTCTCTTATGCATGTGTTATCTTAAAGGGTAATGCCTCCCATTTGTATGTTTATTTTACCTTCGGTGCTAGTCGCCAACCCGGGGCCTATTGGAGGCGGGACTCGGGGGTCATTATCTCTCTTCTCACATTGCCGGCCCAGGAGGGGTACACTTTGTGGGGAAGGGGTCATGAAAATGTATGTGTAAATATGTGTAAATATTTATTTATAATATATATATATATATATATATATTTAATTATATGTAAAACCATTATGCCAAAAATTATAAAATTTGGGAACAATAATATTAATATGAATGTATGACTGGGGAATAAATTCAGTCTTAACAGAAACAAAATATTAAGGGCCACTTAAATAAAGTCTAAATTCCATCTATTGGTCAAAAATTAAGGTATCCAAACTAATAACTCATTTTTGGAAGCCATATATCCTTTTTTCAATGAAAAAATATAAATCATTGTGATTCAAATTTAAATATATTGTATATATTCACCATACTTTTTTGGACATTTTATAAAGCCTAAAAAGTATTCAGAATAACAAATTATAGAGGTTTTGAAGTTCAAAAACTATTTCCAAATATCCAAAACATCTTAATTAATTTTCTTATGTTATATATCATGAAATTTCAATTAAAATTTTGTTATTCAATAAAAATTATTAAATTATTAGTTAATATTTTTTAAATTATTCTATTATCCATTAATACTAAATAAATTATATATTTTCTGTAAATATATCTTTAGTAAAACATAAATAATATTTAAGAAAATAAAATATATATATATATATAAATTAAATGAATTATGAAAAATAAATAATTTTTTAATTTTATTAGTGTTTAGAAAAGAGTTAATAAAAGCCTCATTTTTATTACTGTTAAATGATAGTTATAAAAGGATTCCATTATACGCGCTAAAAAGAGTTGATGATGGTTTCCCATTATCAACACTAAACAAATTAAGGCATGGGAATCCTCCTAGAAGACCAACATGACCAATCTATATATCATAAATCTATGGGTAGTAAACTAAAAGGTTACCAAGTGAAATGGTATCCAAACATAAAATAAATTAATAAACAGAACCAAATAATAAATAAAAAAAGTAAGAGATCCAACAATATATGTTATTAAATTCTAACGAATCTATGAAATGAGTCTGAAATGGTTCAAAAATTGAAGATATCGACATAAATACATGACTGAAGCAAAAAAATAAAAAACAACCATCTTAATGGACAAGCCTAATAACCCCACAAACAAACATCTATATAACCTAATCCTTGAAACCAAGATCATCCACTTTATCCAATATGAAATGATAACGTTTTAATAAAAATTTTTTGAAATTGATATCTAATAAGGAATGTACCATAAAACCACACTTCATTCATAACATTTAAAATGGTAAACCCTTTCATATTAGTTTGAAATAAAATAATACAAACATTGGTTGTACACATTTAGTTCAAAATCCAAAAATAGTATTTTTCCACTTTCCATTAATGTTTTTTTCATTTCAAACATACAGGTAGTAATATTTTAATAGATGCGTTCTTTTAAGTACATAAAAAAATTGGTTCAAAAAAACATCCAAAAAATTATACCAATGTTTAAATTTGAACAAAAGGAGTAAAATGTGAGAATGGAAAAACCATAATAATAAAAATGATATAAATATCAAGATATGGTAAATCCTTGTGATATGATTCATAGAGGGGTGAAACTGAAGAAGAGGGAATCCTGAATTACTTTGAGAAAAGTGGTAGAGGTGGGGCAATATTGAGGGTAAAAATAAATGAGGGATAAATATTTAAATTAAAAATTTTAAAAACATGGAAATTCTGAATGGAATAGACCCATGGTTGGACAAAACATGGATGAACCATTCACCTCATACTAGGAACTAGGATCACCTTGTCTGAATTGTTTTCATAGTTATACTAATCATGATCCAACCATGAAATTTCACACACTCAAATATTCAAGCCTAATATATTGTTATTCACATGGTTGCTGATAACTATGCACTAACCGTGCAACTTGCACCGCATTCTAAATGACATCAAATTTTAATGAAATTTTACCCAAAAATTTATAGAAATAATAGAGAATAAAATAAATTAACTGAGATAGATAGGATTAGGATTAGTTAGGGATAATCTGATGTATTTGTTCCATTGTGTGGTAGAATACCCCTCCCACAACATCTCCTAGAAGTATTAATTTTGATTATAACTAAAGAAAACACCCAAAACATCCCACATATCAAAATACGTATTTGGTGGGAAGTGTCCTACTTGAATAATACCATTAGTATTATGCATGACGGTTGATTAGATGTAAAAACTAATTTTTTCCCCGGTATCTCAATAAATCTCAATGGTTGTGTGTCCCATAGAAATCATCCCATAAAATTCAACTCAAAGAGGATGACATTCTTGTTAATCCTCTCACACAATTTGCGGTTAGCATATCGTGTGACTAACCTATCATTAAATAATAGTGAAATATAAGTCTATTCTCCAATTAATGTTATATGTTGACACCTACAATCATAACTACCCAATAATCACTCACACTCTCTCACATGTCAGCATCTCATTGGGGCACCACAATGGTCCATGAGTTCTCATCAAAGAATAGACACTCTACTAGGGTTCATTTATCTCAATAATATCTCTTGGATATAGACCATCACTTGGAGGGTGCAATGTCCCTTGGATATATCGTATTCACATCACAACCTCACTATCCTCATAGGAAAATCCAAATTGACATCACATTGAAGAAATGAAATAATTATCATGTCCATTTTCAAGGAAATCCAACATCAATAATTGTGCACCGAACTGACCCAAAAATATTCATAGGTCATGCCATCATTCAAACCCACATATCAAAGTGGGGGGATAAAATGTGCCATGTTCTTCTCATCTCAAAAATATCTCTTAGGAATCCCACAGTTCTGTCACTAATTTCGTGGGACAATAAATCTTTATACAATTCCCACCGATACATATAGCCTTCAAGGGATCTTATACGTAGTTCCAATACAATTATTTTATTAAAACATAACCCATATTGGTACATATATGACATTGATCACAAATATAATCAAGGCCCAAAACATTAGATATTTTGGAATCAAGACAGTTGATAAGTTAACTTCATAAACCGTGTAATTGTGTTCAATTTATATATATGAATTTGATTTTAATTAAAAAATCATTTAATTGATAGAGGTCAATTGACCTTGGTGGAATGAACTAATATAAATATTATTATGAATGAAATAAATTTACTAAAAAATGTTTGTTCAAGGGACCAATTGGGGTTCTATTTACAGTTTATAGTAAGTTTATTAACCATATAGTGTAAGAATAAATGAAGACACATTAAAAGTTAAATTGATTAACATAGAGTTAAATGTAAATGAAAAGGTTAAAATGGTAACCTAGACATGTCTAAAACTTATTGGTTGAGAGTATTTAGACCTATAACCACCCTAGACTCGAAATAAGTTACTTTGGATACATTATAAACCGAATATGAATTTATTATAAAATAATATTTTAAGTTTTTTCTAAGGTGCCCCTCACCCCTCTTATAAAAGGGTACTCCCTATTCTCTCACATTCACTCCTCCCAAGCCATTTGTCTCGGCCAAAAACTTCTTAAATACCCTATAAAATATCATCCCTTCATTATATAGGCCTTACTTTAGTCAGAAAGCCATCATAAGGATCCCTTTTCATCAAATCAAATGGATGAACCCGAAGAAGAGGTAAATATCTAACCCCTATTTCAGGTTTGTTTCTTCTTCCACTTCCTCCTTATTTTTTGTTTCCATTATAAAATAAAAACACTAGTATCTTCTATATACTTTGATGTTTTTATAAAAATGGTACAACCATATTAGTTATTTTATCCATCCTATTATTGAAAAATTCACCACATGTGCGTACATACGACTTACCTTCTCCACGTCGTGGTGATGTTTGTTATTAAAACATTTCATCATTTGGATGTGTATAAAAATGAGTTTAAATGATATAAATAATAGATATAACATTATTATTATTCTGTATATATGATATACCATCCAATTATATATGATTTTAATTTCAAAATAATGATATCATCGGTCGTGCGTACGTATGGACTACCGTCTCCATAATGTGATAAGATTCATTCTCCATGTTTACTATACAAGAATGATTATAATGAATATATAATAAGTAATCATGAAAAATATTACATAATTATGCTATTGTATTTTTGTAAATATATATGTCATTTACTACCCTTCAATTTAATAATGAAACGAAAACAACGTTCATGCGTACGTACGGTCTACCGTCTCCATGAACTGTGTATTTCGTTACATTAATCGATATAATATATATATTTATATTTTGAATATATATTATATATAAATCATGTTTTAAATACTAGAATTAAGTAATCATAATCTATGTAATCATATGAATAATTACAAATCAAAACAGTATGACAAATGAAATGATTTTTTCGAAAATGGTTCTTTGACATGGAAATGACAAATGAATGGGTAATATAAAGTCATAATAGAATCATATATGATATCATAAATATTATTATGGTTCTGTTACAAGTTAATAATATTTTTAAACCCACTATAAAAGAGTTTCAGACACATATGGATGAAATTACACATAAGGTAAGGGATAATTTTGAAAATCTTATTTTTATCTGAGATTTCTTATACATAAGAATTTACTGGGGTTATATTTTTCATCCATGTCCATAAAAATGTTCTTAATAAAGTGTTTAATATTCTTCCATGTATGTTTTAAGTCATGTTTACCTATATTTGACTTTTACTTGTATTATGGAAGGAATATTTCTTTTTTTTACCATACGTGGTAATTTTTGGACTTTTCTGTTAAAAGTATGAAAAGATTGTTTTTTTATCTTATACGGAATGAAAAGATTTTTTATGGTTTCATAATTCCTTATTTTCATAAAGCTTACACTAAAATATTTCATGACTATTTTCAACAAAATACTTTTAAAATTTGATGGCATTTTGTGAAAAGAAAATGATTTTGAAGGAGAAAAGATATTTTCCTCAAGAATCCATTTCAAGTGTTTTATCAAAACCATTTTCCATCTAAGATGACATTATTTCATATGTGTTTGTTTCATGTATAATGTGTCTATGATTTACATGGTTTAATTTTTAATGATGATATACATTTTTTTATATGGATTATGATATGATGGAATGATGTTTATGAAACCAATTTTATTCTTTGGGTTATTATGAATGATTTATGTTTATATTATGGAATACGCATGAATGATTTCATTATTAGATAGGTGGGACCTATATATCCCTCCAATGCATTGGGAAAATATTTATATCTCATGAGATAGACATGGCTGTAATGTAAAGTAAATCTGGTACAGTAATACAGTGCTAGAACGACAGTTAAACCCGATTCATTAATGGACTTTGTCCACTATGATGGTGTTGGCAGCGATGCCTTGGATACTATAGAAATCATATCATGTGCTTAATGGTTTCCACAATTACATGTTTTATTCCCATTCTATTTTATCATTATTGATTTTCCTTTTTGATATATTCCTTACATACTTCCATGATTTTTTTCATTGCTCATGATTTTGATGTTTATATTTTATGTTCATGTTTTTGCATTAAAATGTTTATGGATTGTTTTACGTTCTCTATGTTTACCCTTACTGAGCATTTAAGCTCACCCTTTTTATGATTTCTTTTCCCAAGGATATAAATATAGGTTTTACGTAAGAAAACAGAAGGGCAAGATCTTTATGGGAGATGTTGAAGATCTTTCACCATGATTAGAAGATTATGTTCCGAGTTTCCAAAGACACTAAACTATTACGGTCCTTGGGTTTCTGTTTTTGTCATGTATTAAGTATTCCTCAAAAGTAATGTAATTCCCATGTACGTCAAGTTTGGGTCTCTACAAAAATTATATAGATGATTAATATTCTCAATTCACAAAGGCGATTGACAGAGGTTATTCATGTATGAAAATTTGTATCATAAAATTCATGTATGTAGTTTTAGAAACATCAATATAGTTTGTCTTATATAATTTTAGGACTAAATAAAACCATACTAATGATATAATTAGATTTTATAGTAGTGAAATTATATTTATATAAATTCATAATATTTAAAAAAATTATAAATAACCTTAATCTGAGTTATATATCTCACGTTACCATCAAAATATAGTACAAAAATTATTCTAAAATACATTATAATTAAAACTAAAAACATGAAATGAATTATAAAATAATATTAGACATGATAAAGAATAATTATGAATTTATATGTTATAATAAAATTTAGATATGTTTTATATCATTCAAAATCTATAAATACAAATAAATTTTGAGTGGTTTATATCATGTTATAAAAAATACATAATGTTACTGAATTTTATTTTTGGAAACAGGGATTGTATACTTAAAAAAAATTATATGGGAATTTTCTATGTGGTAGAACTGGATTCATGAATCAACTATGTGGTAATAGTAATAATATATTATAAATGATATTTTACTATCCTAGATGATTTATTTATCCTTCAAACTTAATTTAAATCTTGTAGAATATTTTATGTCCAATACAAAAAAAATATAATGATAATTTATAAAAATATAAATTAATATATATTCAATTATTTGAATACATTTGAAAAATTATTAACACATTTTAAATAAATATAAACAAATAAAGATGTAATTATCTAAACATAATGTTGTTTAAGGAGAGAATAAACAAATAAATATTTGTAATCATCAAATAATAACATGCTTTAAGCATCTAATCAAGAATTTTTTTCATAGAATTTTGATATATTATAGTCATGAATCATGTGAAATCCATCCCTATATTTATGAAATTAGAAAAAGAAACCAGTTAGTGTATTAATGTAAAATGAAAAAATGGGGATGAATTACTGCATGGTTTAACGCAATGAGAGAATCAAAAGAGGAGTGATCGAATATTTTGATATGTAGTTCAATACAGAGTTAGAAACAAAACATGATTATAAAGAGACATGAAAATACGAATCTAGAAACAGAACTCAAAACCCATGTCAAAGAAAGGAGAATAAGTGTGCAGGAGAGCCGTAGTGTAAAAATGATTGTTATTTAAAGATAAATGAAAAAATATTTGAAAATAACCATACCATACATAGGTGTAGAAATTAAAACTATGGTGTTATATAGTATCACGTTGAGTCATTGTCATTTAATCTATGTTTATTCTAACAATAATGGTAGTTTTGTCACTTAAATCCCTCTCTCTCTCTCTCACCCACACCTCATTTACAAAACATATCATATAATCTTGGTTTGATCTAATAGTATGTACATTCTTTCCAATTCATATATATCCCATCCTCACATCATGTAATCCCATCATTGTTTTATAAAAAATCATTTTTTATTTAGTTTGTGTTTGTGTGTTACATTGTTAGTGGTGATAAAAAAATAAAATTATTTTTTCTAAAATAAATACTAGTATTTGGGACAGTATGTAGACCCATGGAATAACATTTAAAGACCAAATATTTTTTAAACATTTCTATTTTATTTCTCTTATAAAATAAAATTATTTTTTAACCATAGCCCCCCCAATGTGTCCTAAATAGTGAATCCCTTGGTCCACAGACCCATTATGCACACCTGGATTTCTTTAAGTTTTCTATATGAATATCAAAGTATACATCACTAATATTCTATCCATAAACACATAAACCACCTTGAAATCTAGTAATAGAGGACTTATATATATATATATGGGAATAAATGGGGTCTTTAAAGATCCTCAATGAGAGAAATTGGCATGAGAGTTTTATCTTAAAACAAAAAAAAAATTCTTTTCTATTTTCTTTCAATATTATATTGTACTACTGTTATTTATTTACAATTATAATGAATTAGAGGGATTATTAATATTTTACCCATCTAGATTAGCCCATGTAATAAGTTTTTCATATATTATAGAATGAACTAGCATTATTAAAAGAAGAAATTTCCTAAACAAGGGTTAATTATTTGCATAATCATATAATGGACTGATCATTGGTTGATCTCAAGGTCTTCTTAAAACTAATTCTATATTTTTTAGAGACAAAACATTGATTAGAAGTTTTTGTGGACATGATTTTTCCTAAAATTTCCAATAGAAAATAAACATGGTAAAATTCCATTTTTCTCAAATTTACTTCCATCTTAATACACAATAAATAGAGTGTTCTTTATAATCTTCATAATATTATGATCTATATTCATAGACAATATAGTAATCCTAAATGTATATTCAAAAATATATATGAATAATTCCCACAACATTGATTACCTTTAACTATAAGTCAATTATCGTTTTATATTGAAATCATTTACAGATTCTAATCCACTTTATTATATCAATTCATTAGCTTTTCTTTCTGAAACGTCCATGTAGGTACTATATAAGATTGAATATTTTTTTTGGTATCTATAATTTTTTTAAAAAAATGGAATTTATATATTTTTTAAAAAAACAATTGGGAAATAAAATATATCAAAGTATATGTAGAACCTAGTTCATTGATACAAATTGAAGTGCCACATAGATCGATGATTAAACCAAGAGGGTGGGGGTTGAATCAATGTAAAGACAATTTTTTTTTCAAGTTATATAGAACATAAACTTTTACCCCCTTTTATTTTTGAATATATTCCCCTTTTATGTTAATATATCGTTCATGTTTATAAAAATATTCACACATCATGAAAGAATAAAAATAAATGGATCCATACAAAAGAAATTTTAACAAGTTCCAACACCAATGGATGAATCTACTCTTTTTTTAAGTATCACATTTATCCCAATTCAATATTGGGATGGTAGATATTCCCCAACAGCTCTCCAATTTCTTGATTGGTATGCCTTAGATTATAATGTGTCCCTCAAGTCTTCAACAATATTCCTAAAAAAAAATTATATGTTATGTTGCCTTAAATTATATTTCCCGTGAAATATATAGAATTAATAGTTTGGTTTTAATAATTCATGAAATTAGTTATTTATGAAATATTTCTTTGAAGATATTGTTATTAGTTAATTTCCATTACTAAATTATTTATTTCATGAATTTCATCATATATGTAATACAATTTCATTAGCCTCAGGAAAAAATTAATTATTTAGATCAGAAAAAAATCATAGATACTCTTTAATGATGGGGTTAAGTAGTATTTATAGGAAAATCATATTCACTCTCATAAACCACTACTCTTCTAGAAAATAATCTACCCTTATTTGTTAACATAACTTGGTTCACACAGATAGTTATAAAGAACCATCTTAATTTGATGTAATTATTACTTATGAATGGTTATTCCAATATTTTGTGCTGTTATTTCATTAATTTAACATTGACGATGAATTTATCCCATGACACTAATTAAACATAATATTTTACCATTTTAACAACTTAGTTTCTATACTTTGGAAATTTATCATCTTGAAATGATTTTTGGCGTAACTCAAGAAATCCTAAAAAACTTTGTACCACATATACATAATTTTTCTTCTTAACAAATCATATTTATAACTATTATATGTAATTAAGTATAGATATTTGAACTTATTCATTCACCATTATCCTCAACATTCAATCTTCTAGTTCCTCTAAAATGAGATACATGTATCCTTTCATATTATAGTGTAGATATTTTCCTTTTTCACATTTCATGTAAGGTTATGAGAACTTATTGTGGTCCTATAATGTCAGGATACCCCACTTTATACATTTTGGAAATTATTATTCTGAATCTGGTTTTAATATCAAACTCACCTGCCTTCTAATATATAATTATCCAATAGCATATTTAATGGTTTATATTTCATTCACTGTAACATATAGATGTTTCATATTCAGTCTCAATAAAGACTATATCTTCTTGACATTTCATGAATAATAGTATTCAAGATATTATGATATTTATGAACTATAAAAAATCATTATATCAATATATAATTTAACTTTTTCTATCACCTCATATAACATCTCTCAAAATTATTTTAACATACATCACAAATGTAAGTGTTAGGATACACTTAAATAGATTTTTTAGTTTTATGTAATCTCAAAATTCTATAATATGTGATATCATTTGGATATAAATTAGCTTCAATTAGAAACTCACCTCCTATAAATGTATCTCATAAAAGTATAACTATTTATTCTTAATACTTGTAAATATTATGTCATTTGTTGTGGTTTTTTTATGTTATATAATATTTACTTTTGAATTATATACAAAATATCCATTACTCCGTTCACATATACAACTAAATTTGTTATTCAAAGACTATAATCTATGATTTAAATTACTCTTAACTGCCCCTCATCCTTAATAATTAACTCTATTGAATTGAATATGCTTTTGAAAATGGAATTCTCGACGACTTATTCACAAATTATAAGGAACACATTATTTCATTCAGATTCACTCCTATATAGTTCTCATCAACCCTAATTTATTGCTCTTTATCCAAAAAATACATTGATGTGGTTCATAGACTCTCATAATCTTCATCATATGAAAGTAACCGTCACTTCTATTTTGAAACATAAATTGAATCTTCTTATAAAATACATATTCTAAATCTATATTAGTTATTTATTTTATAAAACATTTCTTAACATTGAAAACAAGAAATTATTTATCAATGTTCTGCTTAATAATCATAGGCTATTCATTTTTCCCTTATGACCATCCTCATCAAATGAAAATTGAATAATCATTAATATTAATCATTAATTTAATTCATTGATTTTTTAAGAACATTCTAATTCATTTTCAAGATTAATAATATTTTATTCTAATGATCTTTAGTGTTGGATTATGAAAGTACATAAATACATTTTTTATATCTAGACAGTTAAATTATAAGATCATGATGATACATTATGATTACATTACATCCAAAGTGTAAAATTATCAAATGAAATTTTATCAAAACTGTATCATTTGAATCGTAGAGTGGCCATTAATATTAACTTATTTTCCAAATTGAGACGTGAATTCAATTCCATGAATATTTATTAATGGTATGAATAAAAAGGATAAACCACTTTTATAATTCACTTTTACCTTTGGAATAGATTTAATTTAATCATCATTTAATTTTATTTACATTGAAAATAGATACAATACTCTCAATTAAAATCCATATAGTTTCCGTAGAAAATTCTAATAAATAAATTCTTCACAATGCATGGGTGTTTCAATTATTTATTTCACTATGCTGATGTTTATTTGATCGACTTGATTTACTATATTGGTTCTACATAAAATGTTGAGAAGTCAGACTAAATGTGAATGTTGAAATAAGTAACCATGGAAATGTTGTGTATATAGTTATTTGAAGAGGTTTTTTAATAGATTGAGGGTAATATTTTGAATATTCGCAGTAGATCCATGTTAGAACCAAAGTGATTCAACAAGGGATTGATTTTTTGTATATAGTTCTTCAAAGGTATGTTTTTTATTTTATACTCATCATTTTCTCACTAGTTCCTTTTTCTAGTGCCATACTATAGTTCCACATACATGAGAGACTAGACTTGAATTTTAGATTCTATAGTTCACTTATCATAGTATTTTAAAAAGTAAGGGTTTCATATGAGTGTTGTTGGGAAAACAATGCCTTGGGAAATCTATAGTAGATGGATGTATAATGGGGGGATCTAAATAAATACACTGTTACAATTATCATTTTTTGGGTAAATTTTCATGATAAGGATTAAGGATCTCATTCTTCTAATAGAATCAGGTCAATGATTTGAGAAAAGTATCTCATTGAAGGTGTAATTTCAATATAAAATTATGACAGGGTGGAGATAAGGGCATGAAAAAAGTATGATTCATGAATATTAAATAAATAAGATATTAAAGAAAAAGTACATGAGAATACTTAATTATCTTAAAGGATTTTAATAATGATAACTTGAGTGAGTTGACCAGAGCACACCAAATTTGTGTGATGGGATTGGGGTGAACATAACTAGGAGATGAAAACCTAGGAAACATAGTGGACCCGGTCAATGTACTTTTTCCCAAAACAATTAATGTTAACATAAATAATTTTTATGTATTAATAATATTAATAAACTATATTTTATATATTTTAATTAATTATAGGAATATTCACTAATTTCCGAGTCATAAGGAAAAAATGTTTATTCTATCAAAATTATGATATCAAGCATCATATGGGATTATTTAAAAAGTAAATGATAATCATTATAATTATATTTATATAAAAAATTTCCCATTTCTCAATTTATCATTTCCAAATTATCTATGGATCAATTTTTAGGATTTATTTTAATGGTTTATATTTGAATGAATTATAAAAAATCCATATTTTTTGTGAAAACATTATTTTACTTTCAAGGAATATAAAAGTAAAATTTTTGTGAAAAAATATTTCAAGGTAATATTAGTTAATTTTTATTATCAATAATTAGATTATGATTATTATAAAAAAACTATATGATTAAATTTTCAACAAAAACATCCTATATATAAGAATACATTTTTTTGAAATCCTCTTTTAATCACTTTTTATGGGATTGATATTAAATTATATCCTACGCCTTATATGTATTGAATTTGATAAAATATATTTCATATTCTAAATTAGAATAATTGATTTTGATTAATATGGTCAACTTAATTTTTGTTAATTATGTATTTTAAAAACATGAATATTTTGTAGCTATAATTAATGTTAAAAAAGGTTTAACATGGATTAATCTAAAGTTAGAGGGGTTAAAATTACTTAATAACAACTGTAAATACTAATTTATTTCCCAATTAATACCCTATTTTATCTAATACTCATAAATGATCCATTTGGGATACATTTTTCTTCAGTAATACATTAATATATTTTAATCTTGTGAAACATTCCACGTGATCCCACTACCCAACTAATAAAAGGACACCCCTATCATCTCCTATCTAATATTTAAGAGACATTTATTAGAGAAAATGTACTAAAATATCTTATTAACATCTCTCAACATTTCCTCTTTGATTTATTTTTTTGAAGAATACCATCTTCAGATGGCTAATAGTGTAAAGACAATGAGGATGCCCAATGAAGTTGTATAGCTTTTAACAATTTTTTTTCTAGTAATATATCGTTAAAAAAATTATAGACATTATGTTATAATAACATGTTAATTAAAAAAATATTTATACATTATTATATATATTTATTAACTTTAATCAAAATCTGAACGCATCTAATTAGAAAAAAAACCATTGTTCGTGTGTATGACAGAGCACCTCCTCACGAACCAATGTAATTCATTTTCTATCACCCCCAATATCATTTTGTTATAGTGATGATATATATATATATATGAAATAAATTACATATTTATTATGATATATTTATAATGTTTCATCTATTTTCTTACCTTCCCGTCCATTTAAAAATGATAACATCATTCATGCGTATATGTGGACTACCGCCTCTACGAAGTAATGTTTTTGATTAATTATCACAACCTCAAATGGATGGTATATATAAGATGTTCTAAAGATAAAATATGATATTTATAATATAATAATCATTCTTGAAATATAAAATGATACTTACCTTTTTTCCCGTATGTTCACTGAAAATGGAAACATTACTCTTACGTACATGCAGTCTACCATCTTCAAAATTGTAACATAATTTATATCTCATAACAATATAAAATTTATTTTTATAAAATTATAATTAATTTATAAAAATTATAGCTATAAATTTAATAAAATTCTATTAGTTATATACTCTTGTTCAATTTGACCAATGTGAAGATACAAAAGTCATTTTGGAATTATGAACCAAATAACCTCAAACCATTAAAAACAAATGTAATCAATTAAATAATTAATTATAACAAGTATTTAAGATAAATATAATGAATAATGAATACGAAAAAGGGTTATTAATAAATCAAATAATTACCATAACTTTTTATTTTAGAAGAAAAAATATATATCAGAGAATTTTGTCTCATGGTATGAGATAATTACCTTAAAAACATCATTTTAAATGTTTTAAAGATCTATTTTCTAAATATTATTCTTTTATTTCCACATTATTAAGATTAATTCATTAATATATTTAAATAGACAGAAATTATTATAATGAAGACTTTATGACAACTTTTACATTATTTCAATTCTTTTTAAAAGGAATCTTATTTATTTATTTTATAAGGATCATTTTGAAAAATTGTAAAATAATGTTCAATTTAATGTATAACAAATTAATGGTGTTCCCCATGACCAATACTACCATTTGATGTTTAACTTTCTTTACATTAAATTTATTTCTTCTATAAAACCCCAATATTCTCTCTGTTCATGGATTTTTCAAAAAAGTGGTTTTAATGGAATGGGAATTTCGATATCCGTAAATGTTTTTCACATGGGTGAAAATATCATCATTATAAGTGTAATGATGAAACCAATAATCATGTTTTATATAAAAATTAGGGATCATGGGGATTCGTTATGATGACTAATGATCCCTATATATCTCATCATGATGGGTTGTCTCGATATAGCTCAAGATAACTAGTGATCCTAATATAGCTCACAATTCATTGGTAAAATGGATGTAGTTTACCCATTAAAGGTTTCCCCAAATAGATAATTGTAATTTAATGGGTAGGTAATTACTTTTCATGATTCATTGTAATA
Source organism: Viscum album (assembly GCA_963277665.1). Taxonomy (NCBI): domain Eukaryota; kingdom Viridiplantae; phylum Streptophyta; class Magnoliopsida; order Santalales; family Viscaceae; genus Viscum; species Viscum album. The sequence goes on along the minus strand of OY728159.1, from coordinate 827,381,685 downwards.
GGAATATGAAAATTAATTCCTAATTTAACTACATGATGATATATTCATTCCTTACATTTTCATAGTAATTTTGTGATCTCAGAGGGTTTGAAAATGAGATTATCTTTAAAAGAAATCCAATGCATCCAATAAAGGTAGAAATAAATAAATTTAAAAAAATGATTTTTTTAATTATTTTTATCAAACAATTATGAGTATTATTTCTCTTTTAATATTTCTTATCAAATTTTTTATGAAGATATTTGGTCTGTGAAGTTGATTTAATAGGTATGAAAATATTTATTCTGCGTTCAACCATTATTATGAAATGAATTTTATTATAATGATTTTTCATGGATTATTAGATTTCATTATTTATTTTCATAAGTACCTTAATAAGATTTTATGCTCATAATTTATTTTAATTTGTTTTTTCTTGTGGTTTTTAGGGTGAGTATGGATAAGAAAGAGTTAGAGAAGAAAATTTTGGAGATATGTCATGAAATAATTACTTATTATATCTTAAATGATTTCACATATATGTAAAATATAAGATGAGTGGATGTCACCAAATTGTGATGTAATGTTTTATTTTTTATAGTGATAACATAATTATATAAAACTCTAATAAAAATCACTATAAAGGATATAAAACAGATTATTTTCTAATGATTTAATATATGGATTGTTTATGTCCACATAATAATAGTTTTTATAAAAGGTGGTGTAGGATTATTATATATATAATAATATTATAAATCAATAAATTTAATAGATTATAGTGTATGGTTATCAAGATATATGATTTGTTGATTACCATGATGACTCATCTAAACTATGTAAGTTCAAAATGTAATTTCATTGAGGGAATGTGGAAGATGAAGCAGGAAGGTATCTTGAGGAAAATATCCTTCCAAAATCTATAAATAAGAATGTTTGGTATTTCAATAAATTATTTTATTTCTATTATTTATTAGATGAATTGGGTTATAAATAGTGGTGGAATCCATCCTTTGGCCTCTAATTCTCTCTACTCTATTTCCTTTAGGTCTCCTTTCTTTGGATGTTTACCCATAATTTTGCGATATTGTTTTTCTAGCACACCTATTTGATGCTGAGTGGATCTTATGGCCTCCCATTATTTCTATTTGTTCTCCCCCGAGGCTTCTCTTTCCTGTTATTTCCTTCTATGGGCTTCTGCCTCTTGTTTTTATGCGTTCAACTGCGAACCAACACTACTCTTCTGATAGGATCTTCCACATCAGACTTCATTTTTGGCCATGTTCATTGTTATCCAATGTGGTTTTGGATATTTTGGTGGCTCATGGTTGTTTTTTTCTACTGAGATCCATATCAGTCTCTTCTTATATTCTTCTGATTTATTTATATTTTGGCTTGGTGATTTGTTTTTTCCATTCTTTACACTTTCAAATACATTTGGTTATGTTGTAATCACATTGGAAATGTTGTTTTGGTTTTTATTATTATTTTCATTTTTGATTTTTTTTTTTGTTCGGACTTCCAATAAGGTTCAGCTTGATGTGGTTCATTTTTTGGCTCTACTCTACATGGACCTCAAGGTTCCAATATCCCATATAAGTCAGTATAGTGCATTAGTTATGAAGAAGGATTTGGGAGGTATTATTAGAGCAATATATGTCAACCCTGGAGTCTCTCTAGATTGGTGTTTTTATCATTCAACTACCCATGCAATGTCCACTTCGTTGATGAAAATAAAAGCACATTCAGGTAGGTGGTGCCTCTCCCTTTATGATGGTGTGTTTTAGATTTACAATTGGGTTCTTTGTATTGGTATGGATCTAAGTGTAGTTGTGATCTACTGATTTGCTACATTTTTTTGTGTCTATCTATGATGATAATGATGGGAATCTACATTGACGATGATGGTTTTTAGCAGCTTCTACTATAGGAAACTAGTATGATGAATTGTTTTTTTTTGTGTCAGGGTTCACATTATGAGATAGGATATGGAAAGAGGTATGATGATTTTGTGGTTTCAATTTTGAATTTAAAATATTAAAGGTTATATTTTGAATGTTGAATTAGGTTTTTCAGTGTATGTGAGGTTGTGAAAGGCGGTGTAGGGTACACGCATAGTCAAAAAGTGGTTTTTGAAAATAATAATAATAAAATTTAATTTTAGGGAATGTTCTTCTTTAAATGGATCATATAAACAAAAGGTAGTTTAAGGATGGAATAATTCTATAGAGTGGATATTTAAATTCATGAGTTGTTCATTGAATCAAAATGAAACTCTTGATATTATGTGTTTTAATGGTTAATCCAATTAATGTAGGTAATTTATTAAGACTATCAGAGAATGAGATAGGATTTATATAATGTAATGAGAATGATTTATGAATATTTTTATTTAGAATTATTTTCATATAGTTGTTTGAATTAGAATAGAAAATAAATTATTGTAATTGAAGATGAAGCGGGGAGGTTCAATGGTCATGTAGGTAGAGAACATTACTTGATTGGAATGGTACACAAAAAATTATATTCATGATCATGATAATAAAGTTAATATGTGTGACTAAGTATTAAATTCATGATATTGAAAAAAATCCTCCCCTCGTGAATTTATTTTTTCATAGAAACATGTTAGTTATGATGTGTATGTAGAAATTGAGTTTCCTGGGGATCAATTTTATAATGAAAAATAGAATAAAAATTTTTCTAGGTTGATGGAAACAATAAATAATACATGGATTAAATATATTGGTAAAAAATTATCATGTTTATAATTGTCATGGTAAAAAGGACCCTAGTGAATGTACTATGAAATATGGGTAGTGATTATGAGGACGCAAGTTTTGGAATATGTCTTGTGATTGTAAAGAAAAATAATTGGGTAATAGTATGGCCAATATAGTTAAATGCATAGAAAGATGTATTAAATTTAATGAGATAGCTCATTATGAAGATTCATATCCAAAAAAGAGCACGAATGATGGGAATTAGGAAGGCTCTAATTAGAAGGGAGCTGTGAAATAATTTGAAATTAATCAGGTATATGTTGGGCCATCGTATGACTTTGTAATTTGTATATTACTTTTACATTCAAATTATGTTAATGTTTTATTTTATCAATTATCTACATGTTTTTCATTTCTGATAAATATATTTGTAAAATATATATTTCTCCTTCAGAAATGAATTATGGATTTTTCTAAAAAAATAGTGATGGTATTTAAGCCAAAAGGATTTAAAAATCTCTTCATTTTATCATATATGGAATGGTTTTTACTTAAAACCTTTTTGAATTTCCATTTATTGAATTTGATGTTATTTTGATTATGGATTAGGTTTCACTATATCATGATGTGATATATTTTATCCCAAAATAATGATTTTACAATATTTTTCAGTTTTTATATAACAATGAATTCATAACAATTATAACATATCAAGAAGCATATACACTATTAAAATACAGAAATAAATGTTTTATTACTCATATAGTTGAAAATAAGGGAACATATTAGATAAATAATGTGTCATAAGTAAAATAATAGTTCGATGTTTTTTATGATGATATTATAGGTATTATAAATGAATGGATCTTCTAATTCATTATTTACTAAGTTACTAATGATAATCCAATTTCAAAAACCATTAATAAAATATCTCAATTATGAATTTTTAATTGAAAATATGTTGAACAATTTTGTGAGAAAATTTTCATTTATTCGGGTAGTATATTGTGGGGTACTCTTATTTTATTTTTTAGAAATAAATATGGTTCCATGAGGCCTTTTATATATTATTGAGCATCAAATATCATTATTGTTTTGAATTAATGTCTTTTTCATTAAATCCAAGAGTTCTTTTATCATCTCAGTTGATCTCATGTTTGGGTACCATTAATAGAAGATGGGGAATGATGAAATTTTGAAACCTAATTTCAGACAAGGCATGGCCAGTTTGATCAGGTGGTTATGCCGTTTTGGTTGATGAGTTGTCTATATGTATTTCATAATCCCATTAATATTTTTTACAATAAATATTTAAATCAATTTATGGTTAGTTTTATTTATGAAATTTTAGTTCAATATAAATGTTATAAATAATTTGAAAAATCGAAGGATTACTCTATAAAGAAGGAAAGAAATTATGTAATAGGAAAAATTCGGAAAATATGAATCTTGGGTTACAATATCTTTCATTCATTTAATATATCATAAATAATGATTGTATTAATTTTGATCCAATATAAACTGAAGTTTTTAATCGATGGAAAAGACCTAAACATTTTTCTATGAATCAATATTTTATTGGATTATCAAGAAATTATGAATGGGTTTTTAAAACATTGCATAATCATCAAGAACACTAAAAATATTAACAAAAAAGGGAGTAAGGTTCATATGGGAAAAAGGATGGGATAAATATTTATAGGAAACAAATAAGACTAAAGAATCCTCTAGTTTTGACCCTACAATCCATAAATGGAGGGTTTGTTATATAAAATAAAGGTAAATTTAAGGGACTAGGTTGTGTCTTAATTAACAATGATTATGTTGCTTCAAATCTATTAAATCCCCATGAAAAAATTATATTTCACATGGTTCTAAACATGGTGATGTATTGTTTTCTTAAAAATTTTGGACGAATAATTTATATGGTGTAAAGTGTGAAAAAATATGCTTGTCGTAATTTTTTTAAGTATATATTCAATACCAAATATTTTGATATGATCTGTAAGAACCTGGGTTTTTAGAATGGGTCAAAATCCCGACCCTGTTTGAATTTTTGACTAGTTTCTGAGGAAACTGGAGAAAACGGGTAGTTTTTGGAAATTTTCAGACTACACGCCGTGTACTTTTAAGTACACGATGTGTATAGGTTAAGCGAGTGTCGGCCGTGTTCTCTCCATGTACTTTCCGTGTGGCGACCATGTAGAATTTTCTTACTACAAATCATGTAGATTTAAACACGCCGTGTAACCCCCGGCCGTGTGGTGGCCATACATGGCGTGTAGGCCTATTTGCCGGGTCGAACCAGGTACACACCATGTTCTGCATGGACACTCCGTGTATTCTATTAGTGTATACATAAAATACATGGTGTGTGGGTAAGTTGGTGAGGAAGAGAAAATAAACCAAGAACACACCGTGTACCCACAGGTACACGCTGTGTACTCATATCGGCAGGTCTGGAATGTAAGGCGGCGGAATTAAGATTTCGTATGAATACTTTAATGACATATACACGGCGTATAGTCATGAAGTACACACCGTTTACATTCCTTTTTTTGTTAAAATGGGAATTAGCCTCGTATTGAGGCAGAACCTCAATATCTCATCCGGTTTCATGAACCAACTCAGCCGGAGCTCTTTCCTTACCCCGATCGTTTGTCTGAGACCCATTTCGATCTTTAATTGATGCATTGAAACCCCCTCAGTAAGGCCTCGATTCCACTTTGGCCGTTTTGTTTGATTTTCATTCTAGAATGAGTTATAGTCATTTGAACGATATTGAATCTTTTGTATATTTAGCGCATTTTCGACCGAATTGGTAGCTGTTACCGGAGGAGTAGCATTGAACGTGTCTTAGGTAGGTGGTCCATACCTCATTTTTTGTTTTCGCGGTTGTTTGGGTGACGCGGCCTTCGGCGTGTTTTCGAGTAATTTGAGTGGGACTCATTTTATCTTTTTTTTATTTTGAATTTTTTATTAGAACTATGGGATGCCTTTGGGTTTTCCCTGTTACCAGTTTGCGCGAGCGGGCCGGGTGAGGGGTCATGGCTTCTCAGGGCATTTTTGCCGGGGAATGCCAAAATGGTTTTAATTGAAATATTAAATTGTTAAACTGTTTAGTTTAATTTAGTAAAGCCTGTTATAAATTATTATACGAATTTAAGACCTTAGTGCTGGTATGGGACAAAACGTTGCATTGTGCAATTCAACTGTTTAGTTTGTTCTGCCGGTTTATGTTTTCTGTTTAAATATGTTATATATACAATTTCTGAATTGCATCAGCTGGACCCTTTGGGTGGTGTTGGGCATGGCCCGGATATTCTTGAGTGATTCAGATCACAGGTTGGGATTGTATCGGGTTACATTGGGTGGTTTTGACCCCGGGATTGGGCGTCATGGACGTCGGCTTGCGGCAGTATGACTATCAGGTTAGGCATGGCCCGGGTTACTAGGATGGCGATGCCATCAGACTTGAGCGGTCTGGACACAGGGACACAATGTGTCAGATGTATGGTGGATTAGGACTATTATGGTGATTACCGCTCACTTAAGACTTTGAGTAGTCTGGACACATAGATACTCCGTGATGAGGTGGTTTTGAAAACTCGTGTGGGTAGAGGCTCCCATAGTTGCGGTTAGGTATTTTGGTTGGGGGTGCTTGATGTAAAAAAAGCCACATGGGAGGTGAGAAGCCTTCAGGGGATGGGCATGCCTTCGAGACATCGGTACATGAGACACAAGGTTTCAGGAGGCACTTGGTGCCGTGTTACTATTCTTGGGTGTTCCTTCAGGATGTCAGTACTTGAGACACAAGGTGTCAAGTGGTACTTGGTGCCGAGTTACTATTATTGGGTGTGCCTTCGGGACGTCGATACTTGAGACACAAGGTGTCAGGTAGCACATGGTGCCGGGTTACACGACAGAGATTCTGGCGTTGGCTGAAGTAGGTGACACTCCATGGTTGTTATTGAGCACCAGTGGATTTTGTGTTTATTTGTGCATTATACTACATAAAATTTTACTCACTCCTGCATGACTGCTTAAAAACATATATTTTGTATGCACCGTTTGGTGGTATCCTACTGAGATTTGTCGCACACCCTGCACAGGCCCTTCGGGACATGTGTAGCCTTTATGGATTTACGTGCAGGAAAGAGGCCAGCTTCAGGAGATGGGCTACGTTAGTTATTTCATGGAGATGGTATGGACCATGATGTCATGTCTAGCTTGGGTTTAAATTGTTTTGATTAATTTTATGTACTGGCATGCTTACTTGTTGTAGCTACTGTTGGTTAGCCATTGGATTCTTTTTTTATTCAGTTGTGTATGACCTGATTTGTATTCTTGTTTTACTATTCAGTAGTAGTTACATGTTATCACCATGTTGTTGTGTTTATTTTCACTTTTGTTGTTATATTTACTGCTTCTTCTATTTATCTACATTGATTGGGGTTCTGCTCTGTGGGTCTGTTTCGAGTCTGCTGAGTCTTTAATTTCGCTTCATCTTTTCTGTTATACATGGACCAGTACCCTTACTATGATCCTCCGAGAGGGTATAGCCTCCCCAATATACCTATCATACCCTCACTTCTAGGTGGAAGCCCTTGGAATTCAGGGTAGGTGCACCTATGGTAGTGACACCCGACCCGTTCGGCACAGTTCGGGTGGCTGTCTGGGTTCGGGTCGTTACAATGTGGTATCAGAGGAGTTCTTGACAGAGATTTAGTAGCAGTGGGTTTTTGGCTACTAATGAGATTGAGACTTCTCTTTTTATTTCTTCTGGTTTTACTATTGGGGATATGGTAGAATATAGATAGTTTGTTGTTACTGGAACTGGGTTTATAGCTTGTGCTTGGGTGCCTGCAGCCCCAGGTACGAGGGATGGACCAAGTTTCCATGGGTGGGAATTGCTGTTTTTCTTTTTCTCAGATTACAGTTTATATGATTTCCACCATAGAGGCTCACTTGGTGTGTGAGGTTATTTATTGTGATATGTGACCCTTGAACCGATATGGTAAGGGAGAATTAGACCTTTTCCCGGTATGGAAAGGATACTTTTCTTGGCTTTTGATAGGCACATTGTTAGGGTATTTCAATTTCATAATAGCGCGTATGCTTTGTGATGTGATAAGGCAATGTGAATAAAAATCAATTTCCATGCATTATCTGATTTGAAATATGAATGTGTGAAATTATTGATATAATTGCTAGTTTTGAAAATGTGTATGCCATGCTGTATATTTTTGTAGAATTGCATGTTGTAGGATAATTGGGTCTGACACTTATGAGAGTAGGAATGTACGATGATTGTGGCAGTGTAACTGTCAGGATTGGGCGACTCAGTCATCGGTTTGAGGAAACATGAGTTGTCTAGAAGAGCATGGCTCGAGGTGCTTTTTATACTTGTCTCTGTTGAGGGCGGGTAAGGAGGCCATGAGACTGAAATGCCATGGGGCATGGGTTGTAATGAGGCGGAGTAAGGGTAGTGGTTATGAACTTCCTTTTAAAGCTTTCCTTATCTGCGTAGAATATATTGTTATATATGTATGGGATGTCTGAACATTTATGGTATTCAGCAGGTTACTCCTTCATGACTCGATGGAGAATCAGGAAGGGGAAGATACAGTGCCGCAGGATCAGGGTCATAATTTGGTACAGGCAGAGCACGAGCTACATGCACAGGCTCTGGGACAGGATCAGGTTCAGGATCCAGTGCAGGCAGGACAACAGCCGTGTTTGGAATCATTTGGGCCTTGGCTCGATGAGCAGCTCCGAGCGAGCCTGGTACATGTCTTGCATGGGATTGACAGAGGCGTGCAGGGTGAAAATCCTTCTATGGAGTATCGGATGCGGGAGTTACAGTCACAGAACCCACCGCTTTCTCAGGGTGAGGGTGGTCTACAGGCGGCTGAGAACTAGATAGAGAGTATACAGATGATCTTTGAGTAGCTCGAGACGCCTCCAGGGAGGAGGGTTAAACTGGCGACGTATATGCTGAGAGGACCAGCGAAGTGTTGGTGGGACGTATAGGTTCAGGCTCGTAGGCATGAGGGACTGTCTTGGAAGGACTTCATGGACAGGTTCTTTGAGCCCTTCTACCTGGAGACACTGATGGCCTAGAGAGATCGGTAGTTTTTGAGTCTTCAGTAGCTGGATATTTCTATCATGTACTACACAGCTACCTTCACATAGTTGTCTTTCTTTGCACCAGGTATGGTGAGCGATGCCGCTGCTAGGGTGAGGCACTTCGAGGATGGATTACGACACACCATTTAGGTCCAGGTGAACATATTCAGGCTATGTTCATTATCCGAGGTGGTGGATCAGGCAATCAGAGACTAGCGTAATGAGAGAGAGAGAGAGAGAAATCTCGTTTGGTCAGGGCGACAACTTTAGTTGATGGTTCGGACACCAGGAAGCGAGGACATGATGAGTTCCAGTAGGGCAGTTAGGCCAGGGATTCAGCTAGACCAACTCATGGTAGTTCATCGGTGATTTTCATCCAGTGTGGAAAGTAGATACATGTTCGGGCGCAGTGCGATAGGTCTCCGAAGGAGTGCCGGGCATGTGGATAGGACGAACATCTGGAGAGGTTTCGCAGGTATCCTTCTCAGATATTCGGTAGGCAGGGACCAGGACAGACTGTAGCGTCTGGAGTTGGTTCATGTTCAGTACCCAGAGAGGGTAGTTGAGGTTCAGGTGTGCGCGGAGGTAATGACATTGATGGTGGGGCCAGCTAAGGGGTTAGTGGCCGGTGACTAGAGAAACACTGTAGGGAGGTCAGACATCAGGTAGTCGTGTTTCAGGCCAGGTGCACGCCATAGAGCTGCAAGAGGCTGAGCAGGCCGGTGAGCAGATGACCGTTAGAGGTACACCGCTATGTGGATGTGATCTCCATGTTTCCTTTTTGGCATGACCTATAGAGTCATGTCTATTTTGAGTGCACGTGATGCACATGATCTATGTGGATTGACCAAATGCTTGTTCGTGGGATTGGCACCATATCGGGTGCGTGATATATATATATGTGTGTGTGTGTGTGAGATGCGTAGCATCAGGGCATCGAGGATGCGGGTTACATGAGGTGTTGTGGGTATCGGGGCATCGAGGATGTGGGTTACTTGAGGTGGTGTGGGCATCGAGGCATCGCTAATTTGGGTTACATGAGATGCTAGGAACTAAGACATCGTGGAGGCGGACACCGAAGTAGTGTGGGATATGTTGGGTGTAGGAAGTGACACAGGATCACCAATGAGGTGCGGGGGTGACCATGCGTCACGGGAGGACTCCGTGTCTGGAAAAGAGGTTAGTGAACCTTTTTTGATATAATTTTTGTTGGGTTAAGACCGGGTTAGGTGATTCCGAAGGTGGGGAGCCGCATAATGAATTTTTCCTGAACCTTGAGATCGGGGGAGTCCGGGTTGCTTTGTTCAGGGTGGTATGTGCAGTGCCATCTCTGGGTTTTATTTGATAGCTCAGGAACGAGCTATGTTATGGTGGGGAGATTATACGAACCTGAGTTTTTAGAATGCGTCAAAATCCTGACCCTGTTTTAATTTTTGACTGGTTTCTGAGGAAACTGGAAAAAACATGATGTTTATGGAAATTTATAGACTACAGACCATGTTCTTTTAAGTACACGTTGTGTATAGGTTAAGTGAGTGTTGAGCGTGTGCTCGCCAAGTACATGCCGTTTGGTGACCGTGTATAATTTTCATACTACATGGCGTGATGTTTTAAACACGCCATGTAACCCCCGACCATGTGGTGGCCATACATGGCGTGTAGTCCTGTTGGCCAGGTAGAACCAGGTACATGCCGTGTTCCTCTTGTACATGTCATGTGTCTAGCCGTGTATAAGGAAAATACTTGGCTTGTGTGTAAGTCGGTGAGGAAGAGAAAAGAAATCAAGTACATGCTGTGTACTCATGTCGGTGGGTCTGGAATGTAAGGCGGAAGAATTCTTCTATCCTATGAACAGTTAAATGACATATACACGATGTGTAGCCATGAAGTACATGCCGTTTACTTTCATTTTTTCGTTAAAACAGGAAGTAGCCTCATATTGAGGCAGAACCTCAATATCGTTCCCGGTTTTGCAAACCAAGTCGGCCAGAGCTCTTTCCTTCTCCCGATCGTCCATCTGAGACCCGTTTCGAACTCCGATTGATGCGTTGGAACCCTCATGGTAAGTCATCGATTCCTCTTTGGATGTTTTGTTTGATTTGTTTTCTAGAATGAATTATGGGAATCTGAATGGTATTGACTCTATTGTAGATTTACCTTGTTTTAGACCAAATTGGAAGCTGTTACTGGAGGAGTAGCGTCATACGAGTCTCAGGTAGGTGGCGCATACCTGATTTTGTGTTTTCGTGGTTGTTTAGGTGACGCGGCCTTCGGCGCATTTTCGGGTATTTTGAGCGGGACCTGTTTTATCTGTTATTTCGTTTTGAATTCTTTATTGGAACTATGGGATTCCTTTGGGTATGCCCTGTTACCAGTTTGCGCGAGCTGGCCGGGTGAGCGGCCATGGCTCATCGTGGCATTTTGGCCGGGGAATGCCAAAATGGTTTTATTTAAAATATTAATGTGTTAAACTATTTATTTTAATTTATTAAATCCAGTTATAAATTGTTAGAGGCATTTAAGACCTCAGTGCTAGTATGGGATAGTACCTTTCATAGTGAAATTCAACTTTTTAGTTTGTTTTGTCAGTTTATGTTTTCTGTTTAAATATGAATATATGCAATTGGTGAATTGCATCTGCTGGACCATTTGGGTGGTGTTGGGAATGGCTCGAATATACTTGAGTGATGCGGATCACGAGTTAGGCTTGTCCCGGGTTAATTTGGGTGGTTTTGACCATGGGAATGGGCATCATGGACTTCATCTTGAGGATGTACGGTGGTCAGATTGGGCATGGCCTGGGTTACTACGATGAAAATGCCATCAGACATGAGCTACATGGTCACAGGGACATGATTTTTCAAATTTGTGGTGGCTTAGGACTATTTTGGTGATTACCGCTCACCCGAGACTTTGGGTAGTGTGCACACAGAAATACTCTGTGATGAGGTGGTTTTGACAACTAATTAGGGTAGAGGCCCCCGTAGTTGCATATAGGTGTTCTGGTTGGGGGTGCTTGCCATAGAAAGCCACGTGGGAGGTGAGGAGCCTTCTAGGGATGGGCGTGCCTTCAGGATGTCCGTACATGAGACACAAGGTGTCATGAGGCACTTGGTGCCGGGTTAGAATTCTTGGGCATACCTTTGAGATGTCGGTACATGAGACACAAGGTGTCAGGAGGCACATGGTGCTGGGTTATTATTATTGGGGGTGCCTTCGGGACATCGGTACTTTAGACCCATGGTGTCAGGTGGAACATGGTGCCGGGTTACATGATAGAGATTCCGGTGTTGGCCGAAGCAGGTGACACTCCATGGTGGCTGTTGGGCACCAGTGGATTTTGAGTTTATTTTTGGATTGTACTGCATACAGTTTTCCTTACACATGCATAACTTCTTAAACACATATATTTGGTATGAATCATTGGGTGGTATCCTACTGTGATTTGTCTCACACCCTGCATGGGCCCTTCGGGATGCGTGCAGACTTTATAGAATTTTCATGTATGAAAGAGGCCAGCTTCAGGAGCTGGGCTACGTTAGTTATTTCAAGGAGATGGTATGGACCACGAGGACATGCCTAGCTGGGGTTTACATTATTTTGATTACTTTTCTGTTTCATCATGCTTACTTGTTGTATCTTCTGTGGGTTAGCCATTAGCACCTTTTTGTATTCAGTTGTGTATGACCTTCTTTGTATGCATGTTTTACTGTTCAGTAGTAGTTACATGTTATCAGCATGTTGTTGTGTTTATTTCCATTGATGTTGTAATATTTAATACTTCTGCTGTTTATCTATATTGATTGTCCTTCCACTCTGTGGGTCTGGTTCGAGTCTTCTGAGTCTTTAATTCTACTGCATCTTTTCTGTTATACTTGGACCAGCACCCTTACTATGATCCTCCGAGAGGGTATAGCATCCCGACTATACTTATCAGTCCCTCACTTCTAGTCAGAGGCCTTTGGTGTTTAGGGGAGGTGCGCCTAAGGTAGTGACACCCGACCTGTTCATTACTGTTCGGGTGGCTGGCCGGGTCCGGGTTGTTACATGAGGTATAAGAGATGGATGGAATTGAAAAAGGATTATAGAGTAAAAAAATTATTACTATCAAGGTAATGAAAACATAGTAGAAAATTTTTTGAGTAGAAAATATAATGCTACATTAATCATGCTACATTTGGAATATGTCCCATTAGTTAATTATTTGATGAATAATTGTAACTCCCCAATATTATATAACGAAAAGCTACGGGCAGATCCCTATTTATTAAAAGAAAAGAAAAAATCCCTTTTTAACTGGGACAGTGTAACCCATTACATGCCCGAAGGCCAGAGTAACCCATTACATGCCCGAAGGCTAGAGGAAAACAACCATAGTTTCAAGAGACAAAAGTATAGAAATAAACAGTTCAAACCAAAATAACCCTACATACCCTAGCCATCCACACCAAAGACCATCGCTGGATCTATGGAGGAGCACGAAGTTGCTGCAAATTTCCCTATAGAAATTCTGTATCAATTCCAGAGAATGTGACCAAATAGGCCCAACCCTATCACAACACAGTGATTCTCATGTCACACCGCTAGCTGACCAGTGAACCACGCTGGTTTGAGAAATAGATCGCCAACAGACGCGTCGATCACCAAATCCAGCCGCTGCAGACAGATCCGTCGTCAAAACCACAAGCCGAGGTGGACCAAAAATCCACATAGGACCATCAGGATAGCCAACCACCATCATGAAACGAAAGGATCCTCCACCGCCGTAAGATCCCAATGAAAATAACCATCACAACCAATCTCCACAATATAAAAAAGCCAGATCTGAAATAGATCTATGCACAAAGCATAGACGTAAGGCCATCGGCTCCCATCAGAACACGCACAACTGCTCCAGATGAATAGAAGCCACATCCTACAAGCAACGCTACCAAGGGGATGTAGAGGTAGCACTTGAATCCCTAAAGAGGACATCGTGGACTGATGTGGACGAAACCCTACGGAATCGCAAGGAGCTCTCTGCCAAAGCCAAGAGCCCAAAATAAAAAATAGAAAGATGATGCCATTATCATATCAAGAACAGATCTGGAATCAAGATACCAGATCCAAAGTATTCGCCACTGCCTAAGACACCAAAAATCCTGAAGCCACCGACAAAGGCAACGCACCATCGCTGAAGCCTTCGTGCCATCAAGAGTTACTGTCGCGCCATCGGGAGCCGCCACTGAGAGCCTAAGCCGCCACATTAGCGGGAGTCGTCGCCGAGAGACGAAGCTGTCATCCCAATATTATATGTTATGTCTCTATTTAACATTAATTTCCCCAAGATCATATCTTTCCGAAAATACCAAGCATAAATTAACACTGATATACAATGAAATATCATTATTTTAAAACAAACTCTATAACATAGTCCTAAAATTGATAACAATTAATAGTATTTAGATCTTATAATATTAATATTTTTAAATTCATCCAAATTATTTTATAGGAATAAAATAAGAGTAAAAAAATTCACATAAAAGAATATATTTTTCTAAAAGAAGTTTTATATCATATTAATGGGGATATTGTTTTATAATTAAATTTTGAATGTTTTATAAATTCTATAGAGAAAATGAACTAAATTTTTAAAAGCATAATTTTTAAATTATGTTAGGGTAAAATTTTTATATTTTTCAGAACATATTTACTTTCCATAGAAGAGTTAAAATCTCATTTTTTATAATAATATCATTTTAATTACTTTAATAGTATATTTATAATTTTAAATGTTTCATCCACTATAAAACTATAAATAAAATTTAAATGAATTATAAATTAAAATATTTTATATTTATATCACAAAATAATTAGATAAATGTATGGAAAATGATAATTTATGTGATGGTATTTCTATAAAGCGTAAATGGTTATTTACAATTTTTTAATCAATATACTGATTGAAAATAATATTTATTTTCATAAAATACATTCCTGAATTAATATTTGTCATAATTATGATTATAGGATAATCTTATTTGGCTAAAAAGTTTTTCAATGTTTTATAAAAACAGTTTGTAATTTTCAAATATGTATTTATTGAGTAAATTAGAATTTTTATTAAAAAAATGAAATTTTCAAATTTATAAAAATATTTCCAAAGAATGGATTCAAGTTTTTTAATTATATAATTTTAATAATTTTTATTATGATTTTTGGGAATTTTTCTAAAATAGTGGAATTTTTTTGTTAATAGTGAAATACGGTAATTTCCAATATTTATCAAATACATGAATTATTGAGTCAAAAATGAATTATGGATAGTTTAAGCCCATAATATCAAAAAATAATTATTCATTTAAATATATTTAAAGATAATTCTACAATTTTTCATAGTTGGTATCGAAAATAACAAACAAACATATAAAATATTCAAAAAACCCATTATCCTCCACTATAAACACCCCCTAACGACCCCTTATCATCACACATCTAAAGCCTTGAATCTTGTGAAACATATACCATGTAAATATCCCAAACATCCCTCCTTTGTTATTGTATTTTTTGAGTCTCTCAATAATACCATTCCAATGTTTGTTGAGGAGTATTTCAGGGAGAAGAAATCAAGAAGTAAAATCATCTTTGGTTCTTTTAATTTACATTCAATTTCTTTTATCTTATTATCATTTCAATTTCTACACCATAAAAACCTTCATGACAAAGAATTTATATTATATATACTATATTTTTGTTATGATTATTGTATATATACAATCAATTATTTTCTCTACCCATTTTTATTCTAAAAATGAAAGCACCTTCCATGAGGTGCTGATTTACAACCTTCATGGATGAAAATTTTTTGTTTCTCAGTTATGCCTTTAAAAATGATAATAAAATGATTTCAATGATTAAGAAGAAATTAATATATGTAATAATAATTATTTTATATTCAGTGACCTGTATATATACATAATATAAATTCATAAGTAAATACTAGTGCATGATGATAAAAAAATGATAAAGTAATCTAAATGATTATCATTAATGTTTCATCTAATGATTCATCAATATATCTAAAAAAATTATATATAATAAAAATAAATATTTCTTATGTTCATTAATAACATAAAATTCCAATTCTGGATAATTATTCCCATTTCACATGATCTTTCATTCATGTATATAAGTGGACTAATAATGAAAAACAAGGAAATGAACACTCTAGAACAACAAAACTTATTCCAAATACTCATTAAAAAGTGAATAAATGAAGGTAATAAAATTATAATAAATCAAATACATGTTTTAAAGGTTCATTATTAAATTATTAATTAATATAATTTCAATATCCAAGATACTAAGTACAATTGTGGAAAATTTTAAAACGTAAGGTAAGAGTTTTCTCATCTCACTTTTATTTCTATGAGATATGACTTATTTACCATTATTTGTTGTGTGTGGTGTTTGGATACCACTAATTTATGTATAATATCATAAATATATTTATTTTAATAATATTAAAAGTCTCATTTTATGTTCATTAATTTTTTGGGGCCTATGGTTTGACTATTTTCAATGTGGTACTGGTATCACCCCGAACCTCCACTTTTCATTATAGTTATGATTTGTTAATATTTATCCCAATATAAAATTTAATTAATTTAATATCAATCCATTAAAATATATTTATAAGTTCCAAACACATTTTTCTATATTGGTTCAACTTTATTTGATGTTTAAGTAAATGTTTTATAAGGATTCCTTCTCAATTCCTCCCGAAAATCATGCCCAATTAAAGGGAACATCCCAATTTCAATCTGATTTTTAATATTGCTTTATTATATGTATTTAGAAACCATTATTTTTCTAAAATCAATAATTTTATCATAAAAATCTATATTAGATAATTTTAGGTTTTATTCCCACAATTATGCATTTTTCTCTTTAATGAGTCGTTTATATTTTCTATCAAACCACATTAAAGAGGCCCATTTCTAATGTTCCTAAAATAAGTTTTTACATGTTTTAACTTCATTTGGAAAATAATTTATACCAAAAAATATAATTTCATTTTCCCTCAGTATTTTTAGGTATAAAAAATAAAAAAACATATTTCTGAAAAATATAAATTATTATAAAAAATAACTATTCGTTCTAAAGTAAAAAATGGTATTTCTTTCAGGAATTTCTCCTTGATTTTATTTGAGTATTTTCATCTATTTTTAGTAAACTCTATTGAATCTTATGAATAATTGAGATTGATATTTTATGATATTATCTAAAATATGTGGTTAAATGGTTTATTATGTGTTTGAATATATATAATTTTCCTTGGTACCATTATCTATACTACTCAGAATGGATAGTGATTTGGTTTACTTATAGGGAAAGTTATCTACATATATAATGTATATATTGTTTATTATTCACCACATATATAGGATGTTTTAATTGGACTTAGTATGTGATGGGTGGCTCTAGGTATATCCCCTCAATGAATCTTTAGGTCTCATGAGACAAAAAATATATGGATTTGGTTGTCACGACCCGTCCTCGGGGCCCGTGCCGTGACTACCCCAAGCCCGCCTTCCATAGGCCAGGGGTTGGCGACTAGCACCAAGGAGTAAATCCCGGAAAAAGGGATGGCATTTCCTTTGTAAAGTAAAAAAAACACCACAGAGTAAGCATGCAGAAGTAAACACTAAGTAAAAACTGGTACAACAGTAAGTGCAGAAAGTAAGTGGGCCAGAATACAAACCCAAACTGAAAGTAAAGTACAACCTGAAAGGGAAAACAACAACTGAAAAGTAAAGTCGCGACGTTGAGCTGTCCACTGGGAATCCCACCTAAAGGGTGGGTACAGATAGCCTCCACTGCTCCTCAGGTCCAGCAGACCGCTGCGAGTACGTCCCGCCCAGTGGTCCACCTCCTGGTACCGTCCTGCTCCGCAAGCCTCAACCACGATCAGCACTGCCTGTCGTCTGCAACCAACACAACGTAGTGCGGGCATAGCCCGTGCAGGGGTGAGTATAGGCTACTCAGTAGGGACCCCGAGACCTCCGAAGGTCTCCCAAAATCCACAAAGGATAAACCAAAAAGGAAAGATTCAATCACGAAGTAACATCCGACACTTCTTAGGTATATGCCCATACATATACCTAACTCATCAATTCTCGTTCGGCTCCAACATCTGAACCCAAGTACAATCCAGTCCACACAGGAAACCAAAATGTAAATCCACACAGGATAGCAAAAAAAAATCCACATAGGAAAGAAAAACTTAAATCCATACAGGATAGCACAACACAATCCACATAGGAAAGAAAAACAGGATTGATCTCACACAGGAATACTTCATGAATGATGATAGAGACGATCTGATGTAGCCACTGATTCATCTAAGCCGTCGGACCCACAAAGGATCGGTAGGTACTACCCCCTGCAATGACCCACACTGGATCAATCATGAAGTTGAAACCATAGCTATTGGGAATATCTTTCTCTATAAAGTATCGTGGTTATGCCGCTGCAACCAAGAGATCCCCTCTAACATTGGACTGCTGTAGTACTCCACCTATTGAGTACTGTGGGCCTGCTGCTACAGCCAAGAACATACCACCATGGGTCTGCCGCTACAATGAAGCGCTCCCCCTCACAGCCTCTAGAGGTACTCCTTCTGTGGAGTACCACGGGTCAGCCGCTACAACCAAGTTCTCCTCCATCGTGGGTCTGTCGCTACAACTAAGCGCTCCCCCGTGCTGCTACAACCAAGTGCTTCTCCATCATGGGTCTGCCGCTACAACCAAGTGCTCCCCCTCATAGACTCCAGAGGTAGTCCTTCTGTTGAGTACCGTGGGTCTGCTGCTACAACGAAGCGCTCCTCCGCCGTGGGTCTGCTGCTACAACCAAGCGCTTCCCACTGGGTTATCTGTAACACACCGAGTCGTTCTATTTGTAGTCGTTCGGAGGCTCGTATCTGAAGTTATATGCAAAAGACCATAAAGATCCATAAATAGGGGGTCTGGGCCTAGACCGACCCAGCTCAACCCCCTTGGTTCGGCCCGAACCGGGTCGACCCGACCCGGGTCCGAGTCTGCCTCGGTTTGGCGCGACCCGACCCGGCCCTGCGGGTCGCCTCGACTCGGCTCGGCCGAGCAACCGAACGAAGGAACTGCGGCCCCCACGCGGGGGCCGCTCCGCGGTTTCCGGACGCTGCTTGAGATGCGTCCTGCCTCTCGTTTCCACGCGGCCACAGAACCCTCTCGCCGCCACGGCCAAATCCGCGGCGGGATTTTCCGGCGGCGCACTAGCGGAAGCTTCCGCGGGCCACCAAACACGCTCCGATGGTCCGTTTTGCATGTGGTCTTCGCCAGTCGTCCTCCCGGGATCCGATCTTCACTGTAATGCCCTAAAATCTCCCTTGAGTCCCCTTTTTCCGTCGTCCTCCATTCCTCAAACCAACGAAGAACGGCGGAGGGTTGTTGGGCCGTGATTGTTTGGCCCGCACCCTCCGCGTTAGGTGATAACAAACGAGAAATAAAATATTCAACACATGAAAAACAACAAGGAACAATTTTAAATAAATTGAAATTGATCTTGATCTTTGTTTTAGATGAACAACCATGGGAATAAAATATTATCTTAAAATAAAATCCCTACCTCGCCGTAGTCGTCGAGCGTGCGTTCTTCACGGAATTGACCGTCGTGGGAGAAGGTGATCGTCGCGTCGCGGAAGGGCGTCGCGTCGTCGCGGGAGGGTGTCGCGTCGTCGCGGAAGGGTGTCACCACAACAATATCAGAGGGTTACAGAAACACATGGATTTAATTATAACAACTAAATCCATTCCGATGATAGAAACCACAAATGAATTTAAAAGATTTAAATCTCTTACCTCAAGAAGTTGATCGAAGATTTTTCGCGGGGGAAGAACGTCGCGGAAGATGCGTCGGCGTCGCGTCGATCTCCGGGGTTGGGCGTTCTTCGTTTCCTTTCGTCGAATGCCGACGTTATTCGCGTTCTTCGCGTTCTTTGCGAAGGAGGATGGAGGACATAAATTTTCTTTCAAATCCTCTCAACAAACAACACTCAAGAAGAAAAGTGTTGGGCTTATTTTATTAACATGCCAACAGTTTGAAAACAGGTTAAGAAATGAAAAAATTAATTCATAGAATTAATTTCAACAAATTAACCGCCCCATTAATAGAATCATTTAATAGTTAAGAAACGCCCCTATTGACTTTCATTTAATAGGGGTTTTCGCGCATGCGTTACTTAGTGGAAAAGAAACGGTGGGGCTCATGCGGGCCCCACCTCACAAATATCCTACCAAGAGGGTAGGATATTTTGAATTGTACCCTATCCCCTTTAACTCAGCTTAAGCAGCTTTAAGTGGCATTCATGTGGCTTTAAGTGAAATAAAATAAAGTTTGTCCTACCACACTATTTTAATTTCTTAACTTAAAGCCCAAAAATTAAAAACCACACCCGAGCAAACGCAACTCCGGAAGAGGAATTTCTAAGAAAATACCGGAGTTGCGATTCCATTGGTTCCCTCATAATTTGATTCCGAGTACCGGTTCAAAATTTAGAAAAACCCACTCATTCGTTCACTAAACGTACTCGAGACAAACTTCGGAAAATGATTCCGGGCACACCGGGCCTCGGAATCAGGTGTCGTCTAAAACTGCGTTCTTGTAAAATTCCAAAGAAAATTAAAAAAAAAATTCCTTGAAATTTACGGTTCTTTATATTACTCCCACCATAAGGCTTTACGTCCCCATAAATCTTCACCACAAACTTAGGGATACAAAGGCGGTACTGAGCACGCATCTGAGCCTCCCGCTCGCAAGTGCTCTCCTGGAGGTTCCTGTGCTGCCATCTGATGCGCACAAGAGGAATCGATCGTCCACGTAGGACCCACTCCTGTCGATCCTCGATCTCCACCGGTACCTCCGCAAAGGTCGCCCCATCATCAACGTCAAGCTCCCCATGGTCAATGATGTGTGTCGGGTCGTGCACGTATCTCCTCAGCTGAGATACGTGGAAGACATCATGCACCCGGTGCAACTGAGGCGGTAGAGCCAGGTGATAAGCCACATCGCCAATCCTGCTGAGGACCTGGAATGGTCCGATGAAGTGTGGAGATGACTTGCTGCCTCGGCCAAATCTTCATAATCCACGTCTAGGTGAGACACGACAGAAGAAATGGTCGCCATCCTCGAACTCTAGTGGCCTCTGCCTTCTGTCATCACAAGACTTTTGCCAGCTCTGAGCTGTCCTCATCCGCTCATGGATGACTTGGACCTTTCTGGTCCTACAAGAGCTGCTGAGATTTCTTATTTGCTGATAAGAGAAATCTGGTCTCATCCCATGGATGAACCAAGTTCATCGCCTAATACAGTCAATCCCGACATGGATGATGCTAATCCATACCAAGACTGACGTCGTAAGGCCTCGATGCTACTACCAAGATATCCAACCATTACTCTCGCCTCCAAGGGTTGAGTCACACTGTCGGCATCAGTGTGTGGTAACTGGGTCTCCTCCAGTAGATGTCTCACAAGTGAGGGTCAAGTCAACAGTCTAAACTAGAACCTCTTAGTAACAACACAAAAGAGGATATGAATGAAAACATCACAAAGGTATGCGTCTTTTTTTTATGATAGCTCAAAATACAAAGACATGACACAACAACAACAAGGAACTAGAAGTACAAAAGACTTATCCACTAGTCCCGCTCCTGTCCATCTGCTCCCAGAGTTCCATGATCAAAGGCGTCAGCTACTTGAAGCTGAGCTCTCCCATGTCCCCCAACTCCCTGTGGTCGGGGTGGACCTCCTGGTGGTGGTGGAGGCAACACCTCGAAGCGTTGTCCACCTCCAGCTGCATGGACAGCTCCCCTGCAACGGTCTCCTGCTCTATGTGAACCACCTTGATCGAACCTCTGCCTCTGCCTGGGAGGTCCTTCATTCATCTTCTGGTCATCCGTATGGCGGGTCGGACAGTCACGAGCCATGTGACCAACCCCGCCGCAGGAGTAACACTGTCCGCTCATGGTAAGTCGTTGTCCACCCTGGGTGCCTCGAACAATCGATCCTGTGTCACGCGGTTGACCACCGGTAGTTCTAGTCCTCTTGGACCCCTGCGTCATCTGTCTACTACCCGCTAAAGAGGACTCTGCCGCATGCCGGCTAGTGGTGGGTCCTGCTGCTGGAGACTTCTCAGCAATGAAACTCTCCACTAAGAGGGCTCGCTCCAACACTCCTGTCTGTGTCAGAATGCTGTGAGAAACAACTGAAACTCTGATCTCTCTCCTAAGCCCCTTCTCGAAGGTTCGGGCCCTGAAGAATGGGTCCCGTAGCATGTCTGTGGAATAGCTCGAGAGATCGGTAAACCTCGCCGCGTACTGGGCTACTGTCAAGATGCCCTGCCGCAGCAGTAGTAGCTCCTGGATGCGTACTGCTCAGAGGGTGGCTGGGACGAACTCTGGGCAAAAAAGGCTCTCAAAGTCCATCCAAAGGAGTGATGCCTCATTGTGCACATGGAGCATCTAGCTCCACCATCTGCCTGCTGCCACATGCAGGAGGCTCACTGCAAGGACCACCATAAGGTCTGCTGGTGTCCTCACTAACCGGAAAACTCGGACCACTGCCTCCAGCCCGTCCTCGGCTGCCTGGGGGTCCGTCTCCCTACAGAACCTGGGCGGTCGCTGGCTCTGGAACTCATGCAGTGCACTGAGGCGACGTGCATCGTTAGCTGCTGGTGATGGAAGCATCGGTGGCTCTGTGGGTAAAGGTACCGTCAGTGCCTTAGCTGTCAATGGGCCCTGTACCGAGGCCTCGTCGCTCGGTGGGCTGTCGTCACGTACAGCTCTCAGAACCCTACCTGGCTTCCGTCATGGGGCCATCCTGAAAAGGAAAGAGGTGCGCCACGGTCAGAACAATATGCCTGGTGAGATGATAAAAGTAATCACAAAGAAAACATGAAACACACATGCAGTCAATGTTTTCGTGCATTAAGTCGGAAATCAGAAGTCAGGGTCCTGGTGTACGGATATGTCGGCCGCCGCACCAACACTGGACTCCCTGGACTGATAACCACACCCAATATGCTAAACACTATTGCTTCACATAGAAAATATCAAAGTCCGTGGTAGAACCGAACTCCTCTGAGACCAATTTGTCACGACCCGTCAACGGGGCCCGTGCCGTGAGTACCCCAAGACCATCTTCCATAGGCCAGTGGCTGGCGACTAGCACCAAGGCATAAATAACGGAAAAAGGGAAGGAATTGCCTTTGTAAAGTAAACAACAAACACCATAGAGTAAGCAGGCAGAAGTAAACACTAAGTAAAAAATGGTACAACAGTAAGTGCGGAAAGTAAGTGGGCCAGAATACAATCCTGAACTGAAAGTAAAGTACAAATGGAATGGGAAAACAAAAACTGAAAAGTAAAGCCATGACGTCGAGCTGTCCACTAGGAATCCTACCTGAAGGGTGGGTACAGATAGCCACCACTGCTCCTCGGGTCCAGCCGACCACTCCGAGATCGTCCCGCCCAGTGGTCCACCTCCAGCTAATGTCCTGATCCACAAGCCTCAACCACGATCAGCGCTATCCGTCGTCTGCATCCAACACAACTTAGTGCAGGCATAGCCCGTGCAGGGGTGAGTATAAGCTACTAAGTAGGGACCCCGAGACCCCCGAAGGTCTCCCAAAATCCACAAAGGATAAACCACAAAGGAAAGATACAATCACGAAGTAACATCCGACACTGCTTAGGTATATGACCATACATATTCCTATGTCATCAAATCTCGTTCGGCTCCAACATCTGAACCCACGAACAATCCAGTCCACCAAGGAAATAAAAAAGTAAATCCACACAGGATAGCACAACACAATCCACATAGGGAAGCAAAACGTAAATCCATACAGGATAGCACAACACAATCTACATAGGAAAGAAAAATAGGATTCCACTCACACTAGAATACTTCTTGAATGACGATAGAGATGATCAGATGTAGCCACTAATTCATCTAAGCTGTCAGACCCACAATGGATCGGTAGGTACTACCCCCTGAAATGACCCACACAGGATCGATCATGAAGTTGAAACCATAACTATGGGTAAACTCCTTCTCCATCAATTATAGTGGTTATGCCGCTGCAACAAAGCGCTCCCCTCTAACCTTGGACTGTTGTAGTACTCCACCTATCGAGTACTGTGGGCCTGCTGCTACAGTCAAGCGCTTCCCACCATGGGTCTGCTGATATAACCAAGCACTCCCCCTCATAGCCTCTAGAGGTACTCCTTCTGTTGAGTGCCACGGGTCAGTCTCTACAACCAAGCGCTGCTCCGTCGTGGGTCTGCCGCTACAACTAAGAACTCCCCCGTGCTGCTACAACCAAGAGATCCTCCATCGTGGGTCTACTGCTACAACCAAGCGCTCCCCCTCAAAGCCTCTAGAGGTATTCCTTCTGTTGAGTACCGCGGGTCTTCTGCTACAACCAAGAACTCCTCTGTCGTGGGTCTATTGCTACAACCAAGTGCTTCCCACTGGGCTATCCGTAACACACCGAGTCATTCGATCACCAGTCGTCAAGTCTCAACCGACTCTAGGGTTTTCGTACACAGCATGCTCGTTCCGGGAGGGTCCAATCCACGAGCTAAGAGGTCGATGCATCTACTGACATGTAGTCCGGAGTTGATATATACCAAGATGTACCTAGTGTTTACTGCCGAAAACACGGAGGATTCCCATACTGTTTTCATCATCGTCGCAGTCGCAGCCAGCTCTAGGGTTCCCGCACACAGCAAGCTCGTTCAGGAGGGTCCTCTCCACGAGCCGAGAGGCTGATACATCAACTGACACATAGTCCAGAGATGATGTATCCAAAAGTTCCGTATCGTCAACAGGAACTGAACGTCGCAGACGACGCATCAATCGGACGCCCGGTCTGAGAGTTATTGGCTTTTCGTCCTAAGGGCCCAGTTGGTTTTTTTAAGGAAAAAACAACCCGACCGTACTCAACCTGCATCCCAACCTCGGGCGGAGTAAGCCAAATGATCCGTCTCACTTGGAGGAATTCAACAAAGTCGACGACACGTCAATCGGACGTCCGAAGTTCAAGATATGAGCTTTTCCGCTCCGAGGGCCCGGTTGGTTTCGTGTACGAACCAACCCGGCCGAACCCAAAGTATTTCGAAACCTTGAGTGTGATATACCAAAATGACCATCTTGATCCAAGGATCGCACCACAGCTGACGGAGTGTCGTTCATAGGCCCGTAGCTCATGTTATGAGAAAAAGACCGAAAAGATCCGGAAATGGGGGGTCTGGGCCCGGACCGACCCTGCCCTACCCCCCTAGGTCGGCCCGAACCGGGTCGACCGGACCCGGTTTGGCACGACCCAGCCCAGCCTGGGCGCGACCCCGCCCGACGGGTCGCCTCAGTTTGGCTCGGCCGAGCGGCCGAGCGAAGGAACCGCGGCCCCCACGCGGGGGGCTGCTCCGCGGTTCCAGGATGTGGCTTGAGCCGCATCCCGCCTCCCGGTTCCGCGTGGCTGTGGATCCGTCTCACCGCCGCCTCTTCGGCCACGACAGGTTTTGCCGGTGGCACGCCGGGCGCTGCCGCGCAGGCGGGGCGTGCCGACGGAAGCTTCTGCGGGCCACCGGACACGCTCTGGTGGTCCGTTTTGCATGCGGTTTTCGCCAGTCGTCCTCCCGGGATCCGATATTCACTGCAAGGCCCTCAAATCGCCCTTGCGGCCCCGTTTTCCATCGTCCACCATTCCGCACACCAACGAAAAACTGTGGAGTTTTGTCGGGCTGTGCTTGTTGGGCCCGCACCCTCCGCGTTAGGTGATAACAAACGGGAAATAAAATATTCAACACATGAAAAACAATAAGGCACAATTTTAAATAAATTAAAATTGAACTTGATATTTGTTTTAGATGAAAAACCATGGGAATAAAATATTATCTTCAAATAAAATCCCTACCTCACCGTAGTCGTCAAGGGTGCGTTCATTGCAGAATTGACCATCGCGGGAGAAGGTGATCGTCGCATTGCGGAAGGGCGTCGCGTCGTCGCGGGAGGACGTCACGTCGTCGCGGAAGGTCGTCGCGTCGACGATCTCCGAGGGTTAATGAAACACACGGATTTAATTATAACAATTAAATCCATGCTGAGGATAGAAACCACAAAGGAATTTAAAAGATTTAAATCTCCTACCTCAAGCAGTTGATCGAAGATTTGTTGCGGGGGAAGAACGTCGCGGAAGAAGCATCGACGTCGCGTCGATCTCCGGGGTCGGGCGTTCTTCGTTTCCTTTCGTCAAAGGACGACGTTCTTCGTGTTCTTCGCGTTCTTCGCGTTCTTCGCAAAGGAGAATGGAGGAATTAAAGTTTCTGTCAAATCCTCTCAACGAACAACACTCAAGAAGAAAAGTGTTCGTCTTATTTTATTAACATGCCAACGGTTTGTAAATAGGTTAAGAGACGAACAAATTAATTCATTGAATTAATTTCAACGAATTAACCTCCCAATTAATAGAAGCGTTTAATAGTTTAAGAAATGCCTTACTTGACTTTCATTTAATAGGGGGTTTCGTGGGTGCGTTACTTAGCGGAAGAGAAATGGGGGGGCTCGTGTAGGCCCCACATCACAAATATCCTACCAAGAGGGTAGGATATTTTGAATTGTACCCTATCCACTTTAACTTAGCTTAAGCAGCTTTAAGTGGCATTCAAGTGACTTTAAGTGAAATAAAATAATTTTTGTCGTACCACACTATTTTATTTCTAAACATAAAGCCCAAAAATTAAAAACCACACCCGAGAAAACGCAACTCCGGAAGAGGCGTTTCTAAGAAAATATCGGCGTTGCGATTCCATCGGTGCCTTCAGAATTCGATTCCGAGCACCGGTTCAAACGTTAGAAAAACCCGCTCATTTGTTCACTAAACGTACCCAAGCCAAACTTCAGAAAATGATTCTGGGCACACCGGACCTCAGAATCTGGTTCCGTCTAAAACTGTGTTCTTGCAAAATTCCAAAGAAAATTAAGAAAAAGAATTTCCTTGAAATTTAAGGGTCTTTACATTAGTCAAGCCCTAACCATTTATTTTCCTATGTCTTTGTCGGGGCCTCAACTATATGTTTCAGACATCCAACATTATGAAGTCCATTATTTTGATAATAGTATTTGATAGTACATGTGATTATTAGACAACTAAAGTATTTTAGGATATATTTAATTATCATGTGATTGTTTATATGTAATTATTTTATTAGTTTTGTTCCTACTTTAATATGATCTAGAATTTGATTTAATGGATTGTCTTTTTAGTTATTCACTTTTCCTTATCTTCTATGTTTATGTTACATTCTTATGTATTGTTTACCATCACTTAACATCTGATCACACCCATTTCTTATGTTTTATTTTTCCTTAGTACATGAAGATATATATTATGAATGTCATTTTGAAATAACTTTAGAGTTTATAGAAGTTTCCCCTATATTTTATATATTTTATTTCATTTCAAGTGGTAATGTAAAACATACAATTGTATAAGCTTTTCAAAAGATACTAAACAATTCAGTCCAACATGATGTAACTTCCTTGTTTATTATTCCAATGTAATAAAGTATGATATAGTCTTTAGGCTACTAGGGTCTGGGTAATTATGATGTAGGATTAAAAATTGGACATGTTACAACTCTCAATATTTTTCTTAAGGTGTTAGTAACAAAATATTTTTCAAATTGAATTATGTAATTTGGGAATGATGATCCTGTTTTCAGAATAATTTAGAATCAGTCATCAAGGGTATATTTCTCTACACTAACATAAAAAGAAGGCGTTTTTCAATTTAGAAAAATTTTATATGTTTCATATGAAATGTAGTGGATGAATGAAATTCTCTGTGAGGCTCATGGTTCTTCGTTTTTGAAACATCCGGATAGTATAAAAAATATAGATACCGTCCAGAAATTTTTTGGTTTGATGTAACAATGAAATTTATTTTGATTAATTTATGGTGAAAATTTTAACTGATCAACAAGTTAAATCATAATTAGAATTACAAATGGGGAAGTTTCAACCTCTTCCAATTATATAATAGATATGAAATAATATATTAGTAGATTTCATAGAAAATTTCTATGGATATATCATGGAAATAATACAATTTTTTAATTGATGATTGATTAAAAAAATATTCCAATTTTATTCACATTTGAGATAATAAATCTTCTAATAATATTTCTTCACTTTATGTTCAGGAGACAATTAGATAACATAGAGTCTATTATTTAATTTGAATTAATCTTTCTCAATTATTAACCTTTAAATTAACCTAAATAATTAAGAGTTCATTGAATATTGAATTAAATTTTATTATAACCTTACATCCTCAGTATGATAGATAGTTAAAGTAAATGATAAAGAATTTTGTGGATATTATACAACATTGCTAAATAGATTATCAAGGATGTTGGGATTATCATAAAACTTTATATTTTTTTCATATAATAATTATTTTTTATTTAAGTATATGTATCCTTTTCAGGAAATTTAGGCAAAGACTTGTATGACTGCATCTTGTTGGGATGAAGTTGAGGAATGAAATTTATTTGGACCAGAACTAGTATAAGATATTGTTGAGTTAGTGAAGATGATTCTAAAGAAAAAGTGGTTGAAACAAATTTTTATGAAAACTTATAGACATAATTTTATGAAATAATAATCATTTGAGGTATGAGATCATGATTTTATTAAATTATCGCCCTGATTTTCTTTTAAAATTATTTGAAAAAATGGGATGTTATGTCCACTATTCATCGGAATGTTTGAAATTTTAGATCATATTTGATATATATCTTATCTTTTTTCATTTTGGTTGATTTTACCTCTGGTATTTCTTTATTTCCTGTTTCATTGTAAATAAAATATTTTTGGTTGTGTCTAATTTTTTGAACACTGAAGTAGATTAGATGGATGAATTCATTCTTATAAGGAATAACCAGTACATATTCATGACTAAATATAGTATGTGTTTGGAAATATTGTGATTTACTTGGATATTGTTTTCTTATAAAAACTATCTTATTATGGAAGAATCATGGTAATCAACAATGTTTATAAGAGAATGATATCCATACTTGTTTAAAATGTAAATTAAATTATGAGGATGGAATTTTATAAAGGGGGAGAGTTTGTAGAAAGTAGTAATATTAAAATAAATAATTTTCATTTCATTTTTATATTCAATAATTATATTATATATATATATATTCATTATAATAATATTAATTTATATTTTAGTCAAATGTAAAAAAATATTTCTTGCCAAGTTGGGTTTCCATGAATTATGTGGATTTATATGAAAATATGATTCATAACCATTATAATTTAAATTTGAAAAAGGATATAATTTTTAATATAGTTTCTAAAATTTATCTTATTATGTTTTTTTTGACATTATCTTGAAAATATTGATTTTCAATTTAGTAGTCCAGAATATTTTTTTATTGAAAACTTTATTTTCATTTCAATAATCCATTAAATGATTTTTTTAATCAATTTAAATGTAAAATTATTTCATTTATGTTATTAAAAATCTAAATAAGATTTTTAGAATCAATTTATGTTTGATTTTGTTAGAAATGACATTTTATACTTATGTAAATGTTTTCTTAGGAAAAATTATTTTATTAACATATTATAGGTAAAATAATAAATGTAATTATGAAACTTATATGAATTTAATTAGATTAAATATATTACATATTTCTAAAAAAATTATTTATCATTATGTGATAAGTTTATCTAAACCATTTTTCATAAATAATAGTAAATATAATAAAAAAATTTGACATGGTTAATGTTAATAATGTTTACCTGGGGTAAAAATAAAGTGAAATAGATTAAAATAACAAAAATATTTATTTAAATATTGTTGGATATTCATTATATTTCCCTATATCATCTAATTTTTATAAATGGTCCACTTTGGATACATTTTTAGAAGGTATACATTAATATATTTTAATCATCTGAAAAATCCCATCTGTGACTTCTCCTAAACATATAAAATGATTCCCACTATCCACTCTTATCCACACATCAAGAGCAATTTTCATCTACTTATCCCAAGCCAAATAAATTAATAAAATCCAACCCCATTTCTTATTGTTAATATTTTGGGAATAATATCAACCCTAGTGTAATGAAATTGATGTTTTTTAAAGAATATGTATAACTTTTAACAAAATATTTTATTTTTATTTCTCCTTGTACATCCTTACAAATTATAAATACAATTTTTATATGATAAAAAGTATGTAAAATATAATAATATGTTCATTTATTTATGTTCAATATGTATTTGTATTCATTTGATGAGAAATAAAACCATTATTCATGTGTATGTCGGACTACCTCATTGAGAAACAATGCAATTTGTTTTCCTTCACTACCTCCAAAAAATGGTTATAAAAAAAATTCAAAGTATATATATGATATTAAGGAAATAATTATCCCTATGTAAATATAATATATCACATATTTTCTTTCCATTTAATCCATTAAAAAATGATAATATTTTTCATGTGTGTGTGAGTATTACCACAACCACAAAGAGAAGTGAATCTTTTTTCATCACTGCAAAAAATAAATGTTTATATAAGTGAATTTAAAGAGTTAATAATATATTTTTTATATCATAATATTTTTGAAAATAAAAAATGACACTTAACTTTTTTCCCTCATGTTCATTGAAAAATGGAATTGTTACTCAGGCGTATATAGGACCTACAATCTCTATGATTATAACAAAATTCAAAATATCAACCATATTAAATAATTAGATAAAATAATATGATTTATCTATAAAAATATATTTATAAAATGAATAATATTTTGTAAATTATATATTCAAAATATATTCAAAGAGAGTCAAGCAACCAATGACATTGATTACTATTTACCCAAACATCCTCAAAACATTCGAAGTGAACTTATTCAATTATATGATTAATTGTAAAAAATATTTTAGTGAAATAAATGGAATAATTGGATTGAAAATAATTTCATAATAAATTACATCATTAAATTAATTTTATTATTCAGGAAGATAAACAAAATATGTGACAAGTCAGACATCCAATAAAAGGCTCTTTATCTTAAAAAAAGTTTTATATGTTTTAAGGATTTATTTTATAAATATTTTTCTTTAATATCACTATTTTTAATATTAATTTTATAATATATTTATATGTACATAAATTAATTATACTGTTAATCTTATTTCCCTTTTTTAAATTCGTTAAAAACCCTTCAAAAGGAATCATTTTAAGTATTTTACATGGAATGCTTTTTCTAAAGTCAAAAAGAATGTTCTATATTATGGTATATGACATCGATGGTTTTTCCCCCACTGTAAAAATTGTTTAATTTTTTTCCATTACAATAAATCATGTTTTCATCAAATATAAACCATTCATTCCTTTTTCTGGGTATTTTCAAAAAGTGTTTTAATTGAAATCATAATTTCCATATCAAGAAATGTTTTTCTTATCAGTGAAAATAATATTTTTTGAGATTAGTAAGGGAAATGAAAAAAATCATTTACTACATATTTTTTTATCTCTTGGGAATCATTTAAGATGACTAGTGACACTGATATAGCCCATTATTATCAGTGATCCAAATATTATTCCAGATAAGGGGTGAACTTGATTTTATGCTCTACAGAATTTGGTAAAAGGATGATGTTAACTGGTTATTGGTTTCTCAAAGGAGATTATGGGAACATTTGAGACATGTTATTCATTTTTTAATAGTAATTATAATAGGGATATGAAAATTATTTCCGATGTTACCTAAAATATTAATCATTTATTTCTATGATTTTCCTCAAATGGCTTATGACTTCAAAATGTAATATAACCATACTATTTTTAAAGTTATGTTTATGATATTTATTAAGTGTGAATATTATTACAATAAAAATATTTCATGACTTTTTACTGATTTTAAACATTCTTTTATGAGTTTTATTTTTTATTTAATATTTCTATAGAAATATTTTATGAAAACATTTGGATAGTGACGTTTACTTTTTAGGTAAAAACATATTTACTTTACAATAAAATTTTATTATGAAAAGTGATAATTTTACAATGCGTATTCATAGAAAATGGGTTTATTTATTTTTTAATATATACCTTACTAATTTTATATTCTTATACCTTGATGTGCAATGTTTTCATAAGGTTGTATGGATGATTAAACGAAAATGTGATGTTAAGATGAAAATTGTTAAGAAATGTCATGAAAATAAAAATTATTATTAATTAAATGTTTTATACTTTGGGGAAAATGGATACTCAATGGATGTGTCCAATTTGTGATTAAATATTTATTTTTGAAGGGGGTAAACCAATACAATGAAACTCCAAACAAAAAAGATCATTAAGAATGTAATAAAATAAATTATTTTATGAGGATATTATTTATGGATTTTTTAAGGTATGGTCCATTTATAGTGGACCTAGATGAGTTATAAATGGAAGAATACACTTAATTGGGTGAAATTAAAACTTGAGAAGCCTGGGAATTAGGTAAATAACTCTCGGGTGAAACAAGTGACTCGATAGATGTTTTCACGGTTTAGGCTAATGAGCGGGGTGAATCTGACCTTGTTGAAAGCTTAATTTGGGATTCTAGAGACATGGGATAACTAATTGAGTATAAATTGGTGAATTTAGTTTATAATAAAAATATTAAATTAATTTTTAAATTATAAATCAGTTTTTATTTACATGGATCATTACCTTCAAGTAATTAATCTGAGGAATGCTTCATTTATATTTGTGTGTAAGGAGGTGTTAATGCAAGTGATCTGAGGGAGGTAATACAATATCCCTAAATCCATTGTAAATGTAGTCATATTGTAATTGAGTTATTACGTATAAAAAACTGAAATGTAGGAGATATAGTGAGTCTTAGTGTGGTTTGGTGGGACCAACACATCATTAATGTGAGAAACTTGGACTAACCCTTAGTAGTGTACTAATTAAAAATTACTATTTTTTATTTTATTTATAAATTTTCATGTTTTATGAATATGTTTCCCAATTATATATGTTTATAGAGTCCCTAAAAATATTAGGTTAATACACTTTAAAATAAAAATAAAATTTTTAAACACTTATTCACCCCTCCATATTTATTATTTTCTAGGGTATAGTAAGTGTTATCAATGTGGTGGTTAAATTAGTTTAATATATACTATAAAGTCTATCATGGAGAATTATATTTATTTTAGTGGAGTTGATCTCTTTTTTGGGGGTAAAAAACAAATTTGTAAGAAATATTATGTGGTCAAATATTCAATCACCTAGATTGTGATTACTTTCAAGGACCATTCAAGGGAAGCAACTAAATGTTGTGATAGGATTGTCTATTATGTAATTTAATAGAAATATATTAAATGATGATTTTAAAAATAAAAACTCACTAACATAAGATCTATCATATCACATAAATATAATGGTAATGATATTCAAAAGTGACAAGTGCATATGGGAAAAAACAACCAACATATACTATAGGGATAGTAAAGTGGATGTTCTAGTGTAAAAGTCATCCATAATAGATTTGAAATTTTGAAAATGCCTCGTGATTAATTTTTTAATAGTTTCTTCACAATAATCACTAATATTGTTAATGAAATTCGGTGCCATGGTGATGTAAATAAATATATTTATATTATAAATAAAATTATATGGTGAATTCCACTTATCTAAAATAAAAAAGTGCTAGATCGTGAAGAAAGATATTTATAAAATTTGCCTTAGGATAATATGTTGAGTAACCTAGTGGATTATGAAATGCAGGTAAATACAAAAAGTGTATTTATTCACAAAAATAAAACATGTATTTCAATTTAATAACATTAAATTTAGAATGGTTTGAAATTATATATTCTTAAAAAAGAAAGGCAGTGTTATTTGGAAGTCAACCATCAATGAAAGGTTTTCCTTCAAATTATCCTACTCCATAATAGTTCATGTAACACCCTGAGATTTTATAATATATATTATATTTAATTTCTTTGATATATTGTGTTTTATGCTACACCAAGATTATATTTCTCTATACACAACACCATATTAGCTTACAATATACACACCACTATTCTTGTCTTGTGTTGCACATAATTTCGGGTTTTTTTGACAGAATTCATTTCACCCAAAACTGTGTATATAATTTTTTAGTGTATAAATGAACTAAGTTTGGATTATTTTATATGAAAAACCAAAGGTATCTTGTAATATATGCAACACTTACATGGATTTCATTAAACGAAGGAGCGACCTTCCTCGATAGCTGGCGTTGTACGTGATACCGAGTTTCACTAAACAACAATATATTATTAAAATATTTTTATTTAATGGAATATAAAATAGTAGTTATAAATATTATTAACCATATTTTTAATTAAATATAACATTATAATTTATATTACACAT
This sequence comes from Viscum album, assembly GCA_963277665.1. Classification (NCBI taxonomy): domain Eukaryota; kingdom Viridiplantae; phylum Streptophyta; class Magnoliopsida; order Santalales; family Viscaceae; genus Viscum; species Viscum album. The sequence goes on along the minus strand of OY728159.1, from coordinate 827,347,319 downwards.
TTTCTAGAACATGATATGAGAACAAAATAATTTTTTGGATAATTTGTTTTTAAATGGAATTTTACCGCTATTTGATGGCGCACCCTTTTTAAATATAGTTTTTGAAATATTTATAAGTAACATTTTACTAAGAATTTTTTTTTGGAATTTGGACAAAAAAATTACATTTTTTTTTAATTTTTTGTTTTCTTCTAATAAAATGAAAATTTTAATGAATAGTGAAAAATACTGCATTATAATACGAAACTACCTTTTTATCTAATTTATTTATATAGTGAAATTGTATTTTTAATTGGTTTTAATGTATTATTGGAATATATTTTTATTATTTAATCAAATTTGGATCATTTTATTTAATTTTAATTTTAAATTAGATACAAACAAATGTCAATCTTTTGATAGTTATTACTTCTTAAAAAACAATTTATTAGTTTTGAGAACGAAAATTATTTTTAAATTAATTTCTGAAACTTCTATGTTTTGAATTTACAAATATTGATTATATATTTTTAATGATAAGTTGAAAATTTTGTAAATATGAACCTTTTATTTTTGGACAACATGAATAGTAACATTAGTAATTATTTTTTTTACCATGGTTAAAGGATAAATCTGGTAAATAAGGGTAAAAAAATAATAATTTAATAATATAAAACTACTCTAAAACGTGTCATAGTCCTATTTAAAAAGCTATTTACGACCATGGGAATCTTTGGATCTATTTAGGGACCCCTTGGATTCATGTGGATGTGAAAATGACATTTTATAAGAATTAATTTAATGTAAAGATAATTATTATCTAAACATATATATTTTACTAAATAGATTTTAATATTGGGTTATTTAATTGATCTATATTTATATAAATAGTAATTATAAAGATATAAATATTTCCTACATCATGTTATTTTATTTATATTTTTTAGAAATTAGAGTAATATATTTATTTTTTACATAATTATGATGTAGTGATTCTCTAATTAATGAAAGATTCAAATAAATGAAATTATAACATTAAAATAAATTTAATTTGAACATTTTGATGTCATCCATAGATTTTATGGATTAAATTTTCATATTGGGGATTATTTAATTCCTTTGGTTCTATGTAATAAGGGTTTTAGGAATTTAAAAAAACTCATGTATAAATATTATCCAAAAATTGACGTAATTCATAACCTAAATCATTAAATTGTTTATTAAATGATATTAAATTCCAAAAAATATGAGATTCCAAAAAATGGTTAATATAAGTCCAAATATTTCATAAATAATTTTTTGGGTCATTTGACTTGATATGGTAATTACATTAACCCAAAATGTGTAAATAACATGATATCACGATAAGATTAAAAATGTTAAAATAAGGGTTAAACCGAAAATATAAGGATAATAAAATAGTCCAAATTTATCAAAAAATATATTTTATTATGGGTATTAGAACCTAAATCATATTATATTCTAATTAAATATGTTTTTGATCATTTCTAATCGACATTTTATTTACAATAAATTAATATTTTGAATGTTTCCTAAAGTGTCCCTCTCCTCTCTTATAAAAGGAAACATCCTCCCTCTCCTCTTCACTCCATTTTGAGCCTTCCCGATCAGTCAAAACCTACCCATTTCTATTCTCAAGTTCTATTTTCAAATTATAGAGGTTATTTTATTCTCAAAAGAACATCTCTACTGCCCTAAGAGGAAATTTAACGGAGGCACGTTGAGGAAGAGGTAATCTCTTCTTCTGATTCTTTTAAATTTCATACTTAATATACTTCTTATTATTTAGTTTTTTTATTATAAAGTAATTAAATAAGTATCAATAATATAATAGTATGTTATTATAAATATGAAACAACCCAATTTCACCTTCTACACATCCTGAAAAATTAAATAACCGTGTATGCGTACATACAGATCACAGTCTCCACACCGTGGTGTAATATATTTTTTACCAACACCTTACTTGGATGGGTTTAATGGTGTAAATAATAAATAAATATTATTATTATAAAATTAAACTAATTCAATGATATTATACACTATACACTTCAATACCATTTAACAATTATGGGAATGATAGCATAGCTCGTGCATATGTATAGATTACAGTCTCCACGACATGATGAGATTAATTCTACCCATTAACCATTAATGAATTATTGTTTAGTATATATAATAAATAATCATGAAATATATTAAATAATAATTCCATTGTATTCATTTATATATATATATATATATTTCATTTACTTACTTCCATTCAGTTCAGTAAAGAAATGAAAAAATGTTCATGCATACATACGACCTACCGTCTCCATGAACGATGTATTCCATTTAATTTATCTATCGGTTATATATATGTTTATACACTGAATATATATAATATATAAATAATTTTTTACATTATTTGACTATGTAAATCATGATATAAATAATAATATCAAGAATAACAAGTCCAACCGCGTACGATAAATAAAACGATTACTACATAAAACGTTTCTTTAATGTAGAATCGAGAAATGAACGGGTAATATAATGTCATAAGTAAATAATATATGATAAAATAAATATTACTATGATTCTGTTTCAAGTTAATAATATGTTTAAACCCACAATATATGAGTTTTGGGAACATATGAATGAAATCAGACCTAAGGTAAGGGATAATTTTCCAATCTCATTATTAACTGAGATTGTTTATTCGTAAGTATTTACTGGGGTATATTTATCAACCAGGTACTTGTTTTCTAAAAATGTTTTCATAAAATGTTTTATATTCTTATTTTTATGTTTAAATAAATTTTCACCCATTTTTTACTTTTACTACATGGTATGGAATGATGTTTTTTTATCATATGACGTACTTTTTTTCTTTTCCGAAAAAAGTATGAGGAGAATGTTTTTTGAAAGTATACGACATTAACAAATTTTTACATATTCATCACTCCATATTTCCATTAATCTAACTCAAAAAATGTTCACGTGTATTTTCAACTAAATTACTTTCTTTTAAAATTGATTATGATTATGAGAAAAATAAACATTTTTGAAGAAGAAAGGGTATTTCCATAGGAATTAAGTTCACATGTTTTATCAAAATTATTTCCCATCTAAGATAATGCTCATTAAATAGGTTTATGTTTCTATCCATTTTATTACTATCATTTGATAATTTTAATTAGGGATTGATATTTTATATGGATTAAGTTATGAAGGAATGATGTTTAAGAAACCCATGTTATTTCATGGGTTATGCTATGATGAATTATTTATGCTTGTATAGAACATGAAAGAGTGATTTCATTATGAGATGGGTGGGACCTATACCTCCCTCTAATTCATTGGGTAATTATTTATATATCATGAGATAGGGATGATGGGAAAGACAAGTAAATCTGGTTTTGTCATACATAGAAGGAACGGCAGGTAAATCCAGTTCAGTTATACATGGATGGAACGAAAGGTAAATCTGGTTCAGTAATATATGGATAGAATGGCATGTAAACCCGATAATGTAATAGAAATTTTCCACTATTATTTTATTTGAAGCAATTCCATGGAAACTATGGAAATTATAATATGTTTTTATTAGATTTCCATAATTACATATTTTATATGAAAGCTTTTCAATCATGATTTATGTTTCTTTATTATCTATTCCTTACGTACTACAATGATTTATTTCGTAACTCAAGATTTTGAGCTTTAAAAATTATGTTAATGTTTTTATATTCTAATATTTATGGATTTTTTATATTCTCTGTGATTACCCTTGCTGGGGATTTTATCTCACCCAATTTATGTTTTCTTTTCCCCATGATATAAAGAAAGGTTTAAGGTAGGAAAAAAGGGGAATATCATTAGGGGATATGTTGTAGATCCTTCAACATGATTAAAATATTATAATCCATGTTTTCAAATACATTAAAATAATACAGTCTTTGGATTTCATTCTGTATCATGTGTTAAGTATTCCTCAAAAAACAAGTAATGTTCATTTATGTCATGCTTGAGTCTCTACAGTTGGTATCAGAGAGAATGTTTAGTCTACCATTGGAATCTAGGATGCAAAAAAATTAGTGTGATCAATAGAGATATTTCAAAGGTATGTTTTTGGATGTCCCTAAGGTTAAGTATAAGTATAGGATATAGTCCTATAATTATGATAACGATCATGAATAACCTTGTATTAAACCTAATATGTTAGATATTTAAAGTACTCCTCCTTTGATTTTATTATTTTCCATACTATGATCATTTCCTCTCATACTATTTTTTTTGGTCTTAGAAAATGGCTGGAAATAGGAGGATTCGGGTTAATGGAGAATATGGTGGATAGTGGAATGATATTCTTCATGAGAAACTAAATGTTGTAGGAGTTGAATGGAGTATATAATTATTATCCCTAATCATAAATATCAAAACATGATCAATAATCTCTACTATGGTGAGTTTCCAAAAGCTTCTAATAAGAGACAGATATAGTTTCATTGTGATCATAGAGGACAGAATATTTAATTTTCTTTATGTAAATCATTTGGAAAAAGGCATCATAGAGAATGTTTCAAAGGAACTGCAAGATTCTTTGGTTGTGGAAAAGGATAAAAATATAGTAATTTAGAATGAAAATGTTTTGTTAACCCAATAGACAGGGGTAATAGTATTACTAATACATCAATAATGGTAAAATTTTTTAATTGTGGAATGTATGGGAATTATACAAATCGATGCTATTAGGGAAAATATCATGAAGAGAACTAGCATGGTGTTATAGGTAGTATTTATATTGATGAAGATGAAGAGAATACAAATTATATTTAAGATGAAAGAAGTGTTGAGGAATAAAATGATTAAGTTCGGTCAATGGTTTAAAAATATAGTGAAATGATTTCTTGTTTATCAAGAATAATTTATGGTACTATGGAATAAAGAAACATCTAAGGATTTTTACACCATTGTTTTCCCTTAAGTAATTTAATGTATATTTTGAATGGTACTGGAAATCATGAAAGTATATTCAGATATTTTTGGAAATCACGTGATATGAAAATAATAAAGGGACAAAGAGATAATGAGATGTTTGATAGTTTTTATGTCCTCAAGACTGATATAAGGACACATTTTTATCAGGGTTGGAGTATATCGATTTTTTGGATTTTGGTATGTGGAAAGAGTTATCCTTTGACAAAATTCATGATTTCACTAAGGTGCTATGGTAATCCCTATTTCTAGAGAATACCATATTAAGGTTTTCACATGTTTGGAATGTGACAACCACGAACAAAATTATGATATATGGGAGACAAATGTTAAGTAGATATAGTTTAGATCCTTCTAAAGATTTAAATTTTTAGTTTCTGGAAGGAATTTAATGTTTTCCATTTATGGATAATATTATTTATATTCCGATTAAATTTTTTTTATGTAATTTATAATCTCACAATAGATATACTTATTCATATTTGATAACACGTTCTATCATTTTTAGTGTGAAAGATTGAATGACATATCAATCTTTTGCATGACCTTCTGAAACTTCAACAATGAAAAATTCAACTTCATTTCTTTAAATAATCATTGAAGTCGAAATCATTCAAGGCACGAATAATGGTGAAATTGAACCAAAATCAAGTAAGTATTTATTCTCATGCCAAAATCATTAAATTTTTGAAACGGATCTTGAATACCCAAAATGTTATCCCAGTACATTATTTTCTGATGAATCAGATGATCCCTTAAATCATCACAAATTTATGGATTTCTATTACTTAAATTTCTCCAAATCTTATTCTCTTTCATTATCCATCGTAACTTGATAGTTAGATTTCTCTTCCATATCTTTATTTTCAATTCCCACCTATATTATCCTACATGGAAACCCAATGATGAGTAAATTTGGGGACCATTATTTTTTTAACATCCCCATTTAAAATGGTTATTTAGTATCCCTTTTTGTGACGTGGGTTTCCTTTAAAGAAACATAAAATAGAAAACCATTTAGAATGCTGAAGAATTTCTAGGGTGAAATTCATTTTAAGGGGGGGGGGGGGTAGAATGTAACACCTGGACAATTGATGAGATATATTATTTTTATTTTAATTAATGTATTGTGTTTTACGCTACACCAAGATTATGTTGTGATATAAAAAACACTATATTAGCCTGCAATATACGCAACATAATTCTTTTCTTGTGTTGCACGCAATTTCAAGTTATTTTGATAGAATTAATTTTATGCAACACTAAGTATATAATTTGAACAATTTATAAATTTACTATGTTTGTATTATTTAATATGAAAAAACAAAAGAATATTTTTCTACATGCAAAACTAAATTGGCTTTCGTATCATGCAAGAGCAGCTTTCCTCGATGGCTTGCATTGTATGTGATACCAAGTTTCATTAAACAACGATATATTATTATAATATAGTTATTTAATTGGATATTAAGTAGCTATTGTAAATAGTATTAACATAATTTTTATTTATATATAAGATTATTATTCGTCTTACACATTTTATAGAACATGATATGAGAACAAAATCAATTGTTTCTGATAAAAGATGTATTTTTTTTTCAAAAAATGTGGTTTTACAGCCTTTTGATGGTGCACACAATTTCAATCTAGTTTATAACACTTTTATAAGTTGAATTCAAAACAATTAACTTCTTATATGGAAGAGGTACATAAAAATTTACTTTTTTTGATTTTTTGGTATTTTTCTAATAAAATAAATATTTTAATGAACGGTGAAAAATAATTCATTTTACTCAATACTGACTTTTTATCTAATTTATTTATATAGTAAAGTTATCTTATTAATTGTATTTAATGTGTAATTGGATTATATTTTTATCATTTAATCAAATTCTGGTCATTTTATGTAATTTATATTTTAAATTTGGCATATACACATGTCAATCTTTTGATAGTTATTACTTATTAAAACCCTTCTTTTTGGTTTTGACAACAAGATTAATTTTAAATTAATTACTAAAACTTATATGTTTTGAATTTGGAAAAATAAATTCCATATTTGGAATCATAAGGTCCAAATTGTGTGAATAAGTATATTTTATTTTTGGACATTATGAATACTAACTTCTGTAATTATTTTATTTGCGAGGGTTAAAAGGTAAATTTGGTAAATAAGGGTAATATAATAATAATTTAATAATATAAAACTACACTAAAATGTATACTAATCTAGTTTTATGAGCTCTTTCCAACCATGTTCATCGTTGGGTCAATTTTGGGACCCCGTGGATTCACATGGATGTAAAAATGACATTTTATAGGAATTAATTTAAATTAAAGATAATTATTACCTAAACATATATCCATTAATAAATCAATTTTTATAAAGGGATATATAACTGATATCTATATATAAATATTCATTAGAAAGGTAAAATAATTTCCTACATTACTATACTTTATTTATTTATTATTTACATTAGATAAATATATTTATTTTTGACATAATTATGATGTAGTTATTTCCTTATTAATGAAATATTAAAATAAATGATTTTATAAGTATTAAAATAAATTATATTTGAACATTTGGATGTCATCCACGTATTTCCTATATTACATTGACATATTTGGTATTATTTAATTCATTTGGTTCGAATTAATAAGGTTTTTTTGATTTTTTTAAAAAGGGTCAAGTACGAATAATGTCCAAAATTGACATAATTCATAACTTAAAATGAATATATTTTATTAAATGATATTAAATTCTTAAAAATATATTATTAGTCAAAATTATTAATATAATTCCATATATGTCATAAATAAATTTTTTGGGTCTTTTTTACAAGATATGGTAATTAAATTAACCCACAATGTGTAAATAACAAGATATCATGGTATGACGAAAAAGGGAAAAATAATGGTTAAAAAAATATAAGGATATAAAATAGTCAAAACATGTCTAAAAAATATTTCATAATGGGTATTCAATAAAAAATAATATTATATTTTAATTAAATAATTGTTGGTTCATTTTTAATTGAAATTGAATTTATAATAAATTTATATTTTGAGAGTTTCTGAAAGTTCCCCTATCATCTCTTATAAAAGGAAACCTCCTCCCTACCCTCTTCACTGAATATTTCTCCTTAAAGCTCAATAAAAAACATCATATTTTACTTCTAAACATACCTATTTACATTATAGTTGTGTTAGAATTCTCAAAAGACCAACTCTAGTGCCTTAAGAAGAAATTTAAAGGAGGCACGTCGAGGAAGAGGTAATTTTTTTTTTTCTGATTCATCCAAATTTATTTGTTCTTCTACTTCATCTTCTGTATTTGTATCATTATAAATTAATAACATCAGTTTCAGTGATATTCTAATATTTTATTATAAATATAAAACAAACATATTTCACATTCTACCCATCCTATGAAAAATAAAATCACTGCGCATGCGTATGTACGACATACCATCTCCACAACGTGGTGTAATCTATTTTTCACCACAACCTTACATGGATGGGTATAATGGTAGAAATAATAAAAATATATTTTTATTAAATTGTGATACTAATTATTATATATGATACACCATCCAATTCAAAACCATTTAACAATTTTTGGAATGATATCGTTGCTCATGTGGGCGTATGGCTAACCGTATCCACGACGCGAAGAGATTCATTCGCCAGGTTAACCATTCAGGAATGATTATTATGTATATATAAAAAATAACAATGAAATATGTGACATAATAAATCTACTGTATTTTCGGGTATATATATATATATATGTCGTTTACTTACTTCTATTCAATTAAATAAGGAAATGAAAACAACCATTATGTGTACGTACAACCAACCGTCTCCATGAACGGTGTATTCCATTACATTAATTTATCTATTATATATATATATATTTATTTATATACAGAATTTATATGATATATAAATCATTTTTTAAATCATTTTATTTTTTAAATCATGATGTATGTGAAAATATCAAGAATAACAAGTCCAAACAGGTATAATAAATAAAATGATTACAACACAAAACGTTGCTTCAACATGGAATTCACAATTCAATGGGTTTTATAAAGTCATAAGTAAATAATATATTATATAATAAATATTATTATGATTCCTTTACAAGTTAATAATATGTTTAAACCCACTATAATTTTTTTTCTGATGCATATGGAAGAATTCAGACCTAAGGTAAGGGATAATTTTTCAATTTCATTATTATCTGAGATTGTTTACTCATAAGTATTAACTGGGATATATGTCTCATCCATGTCCATTTTTTCTAAAAATGTTTTCCTAAAATGTTTAAAATTATTTTATGTATGTTTAATGTCATTTTACCCAATTTTTACTTCTACTACATGGTATGGATGTCATCTTTTTTTACAACACGAGGTACTTTCTGACTTTTACAGAAAAAGCCTGAGGAGAAAGTTTTTTTAACTATTACATCATGAAATTTTTTTAAAATCATAATAAAGCCTTATTTTTATGAATATTCGTCAACATGTTTTCACTTGTATTTTTAACTAAATTCTTTTCTTTAAAATTTCTCCGTATTTTGAGAAAATTAAATGTTTTTTAGGAGGAAAAGATATTTTCCTTATTAATTAAGTTCAAGTGTTTTATCAAAATTATTTCCTGTAAGGGCCCAGATTTCTATGGTCTATTACATTGTGAAAATGTGGTGTTGGAGGTGTTCCGAGAGGTCAAGGTGACTTATCCCCAACACTTTTCCAAATTTCCAGTTCTGTGAAAAATGTTTCCAGTTTTATGAACAATATCGGTAGGTGAACAGTGTTTCTATCGGTGAGGTTCAGTGAACAGTGTTTCTATCGGCGAGGTTCTATCGGTGGACTTCTAACGTTAGACTTGAACCGTGTTTCCAGAACGGTAACCTTCTAACGGTGACCTTATACACGGTAGACTTGAACAGTGTTTCTATAACGGTAACCTTCTAACGGTGACCTTATAATGGTAGACTTGAACTGTGTTTCAAGAACGGAAATCTTCTAACGGTGAACTTATAATGGTAGACTTGAACAGTGTTTCCAAAACAGTAACCTTCTAACGGTGACCTTATAACGGTAGACTTAAATAGTGTTTCCAGAACGGTAACTTTCTAACGGTGACCTTATAACGGTAGACTTGAACAGTGTTTCCAGAACGGTAACCTTCTAAGGGTGACCTTATAACGGTAGACTTGAACAGTGTTTTCAAAACAGTAACCTTCTAACAGTGACCTTATAATGGTAGACTTGAACAGTGTTTCCAGAACGGTAACCTTCTAACGGTGACCTTCTAACGGTGGACTTGAATAGTGTTTCCAGAACAGTAACCTTCTAACGGTGACCTTCTAACGGTAGACGTGAACAGTGTTTCCAGCTTCCTACAGTTTCGCCCCTTTGACGTTTCCTTTGACGTAAAATACATTTAAAGCCTTGTTTTAAGGACTCTTCAGGATGATTCAAATACCATAAATCCTATATTAATTATTCATATGGCCGGGATGTATTTACTTGGTAAACCGCGTGGGTTAATGCGACCCGTTTTTAATGGAGAATTAACATTATCTTAAACCGTCGCCCCATTAAATCTTCAAAAAGGTATGAGATATCATTCTCCATTGTTCTTTCCCTTTTTTCTCACCTAAGAGACTCTATAACCTTTCAATAATTCTCGTAGGAGTTGCACAATCAATCTTTACTCCAAGGATTGGTTCTGCTCTGTTTTGGATGCAACCGAACTATGTCGGTCAATCTTCCCAATAAGGTGTGTTTTATCGTCATTCCTTTAGGTATCATCCTATCTTGTTTATCCCTTCCATATTATACCATGTAATTTACAAGATTCTAATGGGTTTCTCTTGGGGTTGGTTAGTACTGTCGTACAGTGGCATCCTCCGGTGGATGCAGTTGTCGTGAGAGGAGGATTGTGACCTGTTGTGTGGATAAAGGACGTCCAGAACTCTTCGAGGTAGGGGTTTCATGGCTTCTCTAATTGTATATGTGAAATCGTAGAATTAGCATGATTTAGCCCTTTGGATCACAATGAAATTGACCTAATTAAATACTTGAACTAGATTAAAATAGTTGGTTGATCGCATGTTGTTGCTTTATACCATGATAATGGTTTGCCTCATGTTTTTCTAGATAGAGTGATATCTATGATTTCATTGATTTTTTTTCGTTCATGATAGAAATTGATAATGAACGTAAAGTCAGAATTAATTGTTAATTAATTGGCTAAAGATAAAGAGGTTTGTAAAATAATCTTGTTATTGCCTTTGTTGTAGTTGTTCTAATTTGAGGACAATAAAATTAGGGAAGTAAGCATGGTTATTTAATTGTGATAGCTTACTAATTAGGTATCCCGTAATTGGAACCTACGCATAACATATATGCTAATTCGATATGGATTAAAGAACAGATTGTGTGGGAATTTCTAAAAGGGTTCTGAGTTACCCTCTTGTTTGTTAAAGGGTCAAGAGCCCATGATGTGATGTTTTTTTTCCTGCTGCTTGTGATGTAATGTGATCCTGGATGGCTGCTGTGATGTTTAGAGGCATGGGGACTTGTGGTTGTGGCAGTGGATGACGCCTAGGGTGGCAAGATGCATCAAATTATGCATGTGGGTGTTGGGGAGGACACCAGGGGTGATGGAATGGGATGGATGTGGTTGTTGGATGCTTGGGGATTCTTTGAATGTTTATCTGCTTTGATTTTCCCCACTGCTCAAGGCAGCTGGTCTTGCTTACCCTTCTTCCAAAGGAGGCGAATATGCACAGGGTACGCCACATACTTTCCATGTTTAGCCTCTCGAGGGAGAATGGGCCTATGTTCTTTATATAGGTGGCAAAGACTCGAAGGGTAGTATATCTTCTCACCGTGTTGAGCCTCCTTTCTGTTTAGAAGCATAGGATGCTTTTCTAGAATGCCTAGGAATATGGAAAAGTTATTCTGTAGTGAATTTTTGATTAAATGGTTAAAATCCACGGGGATGGAGATACTAGAATTTAAAGGTGATGTGAATCTTAAAAGGAGCAGTTGATTTTGAATGTGATGCCAATTCAGTTTAATGTGGAATTGTTCATGCTTAATTAATTTTTAAAGAATTAATTAATGTACAGTTGAACTGATAAAATAAGAACGAAGTAATCTAATAAAGCTCTTCAAATGTTTGTGTGCTTATTGGATACCTAGTCTTAGAAGTAGCATCCTGGAGTCTGAGAGACGTTAGCTGTAGTTGTTTCTAAGACAAGGCAATGCCCATAGTGTGGATGTGAGTTATATATATATTCAGTACTTTTTGTGTTTCTATACGCTACTCCACCCTTTCGGTAAGGGAAACTGACACCCCATGGATTCTGAGCCCTGGGGGGGTGTTTTCCCCAACATTCTGATGGGAGGTCGAATGACTGACTACCCCCTTTTGGCCCCACTCTCTTCTCTTGGTAGATACATGTTCCAACAAGCACAACTGTTAGTTTCCCCATATATGTGTGTAGAGGGATGTAATGGATTGTGGTTATTTCACAAACATATATTCTGGATATAGTATCCTATGGACTACTATAGGTGTAATGTGTATAAGATGTCATGGCTTGAGGATCCCTACTCGGTGTATGGACTATAATGTCTTGAGGTATAATACCTGATGTATGATACATGTTATGCGGGCTGTGGTGGCTCCCGGAACATACTTGGTTACTGTTGGTTGTGAGGAGGGTGTGTTTCTTCACCTAGGTGTCTGCGGGAAAGCCTTTGTGGGGGACGAGATGTAGATTGTGGAGCATAGCCCAGGTGTCTGCGGGAAAGTCTTTGGAGAGAGAATCACCAGACATATGTTGTTGGGGCAAAGCGGAAAACCATAGGGGAAGTAGTCGTGGGGTACCCTTGATATTCTTTACTATATTCTGTATTCTTGTATGCGTTACTTAGTGAGAGTAGCCATGGTGAGGTTGGGAACATAGTATACCTGTTTAGATGACGAGTCAGTTTCACTTGTTGTTCACTGGGCTTTAGCATGCTTTCATTACTTTTACAAGAGAGGCTTGGGGAGGATCCTACTAAGTATACTGTTATAGTCACCCTATGAATATATAAAATGTTTTTCAAGTCACATGGAGCAGGTTGGAGATCAAGATGGTTACTACTAGCTTGTGGTTGGAGGAGGAGCTGTTCGGGCTTGTGGTCATTGCCGTTTTACTTTCTTTTGGGTACTTTTAGTTTCCCCTTTCATTTGTAGTAATTTTTCATGAAATTTCAAATATGTACTTGGATTTCTTTTATTTTTCAGTTATGAGTTGGAGTTTATTGGAGTCTATTCTATCTCTCTCTTCTGCATGTGTTCTCTTAGAGGTTAATGCCTCCCATTTGTATGTTTATTATACCCTTGGTGCTAGTCGCCAACCCGGGGCCTACTGGAGGCGGGACTCGGGGGTCATTATCACTTTTCTCACATTGCCGGCCCAGGAGTGGTACACATTGTGGGGAGGGGTTTGTGACAGAGTGGTATCAGAGGTCTGGTTGAGGGATAGAATGGAGTTTGGAGTTAGGCACAGGTGAGGATTCATGGGATGATAGGGCAACAGTGTCATTCATGTTTATCAAGTGGGGTAAACACTGGATACCGACAGAGACATAGGTGTTTAGGGCCCCCTATGATCTGTTGCATGGACCTTTAAGTTTACGATGGCTACTAAACAAAGTGATACTGGTTACAGGGTAGAGACCTAGGAAAGGATCATGCATCATTATTCTTTGCGCATGTGTTTGAATAGTTAGACCTTGGGATAGGTAAACCAAAATTAATTAAACAAAACAATTAATTAATTATTGTTTAGTCTTCCATATTCCAGGATTAGAAGCTCTAAGAGGTGTTATTTTAAAAGTATGGCTCTAGGTCGATGTCCTCGTCAGGTTTGCACAGAGGATGCCCAGCAGGCTGTTCCAGCAGATCGCCGCCGGGTAGAGGTTGACGACGATGAAACTTGGAGGAAGACACTCCGAGAGTTTCAGCGCCCGAGTCTACAGAAGTACGAGGGCTCCGTTTCAGATGCAGTCACAGAAGATTTGTTGGAGGAGTTCGAGATAGGATTCAGTTCAATTCATGCTCGGAAGGAATACTGGGTGTCCTTGGTTGTGACGATGCTGCGTAAAGCAGCAAGGAAGTGGTGGTTCTTGTTCCTCGGGGATCGTGAGGAATCAGCGATCTAATGGGAGGAGTTTCGAGACAGGTTTAGTGTTGAGTTTCTTTCTTAGACTGCGAAGGTGTCCAGTCACCAGGAGATTCTCACCCTTCGAAAGTGGAGCTCCAGTGTTTCAGAGTTTGGAATCCATTTCAGGAACCTTCTACGATATTCTTCAGACCTATTACCAGATGAGGAGGCCAGGGCAAGGCATTTCGAGGAGGCTTTGCTTCCAGAGATCCAGCTCTAGGTCACCCCATTTATGCTAAAGACATATCTTGAGGTGATGGCAAGGGAAGAATTTGTTGAGAGGACATTGTCTAGGACCGGATCGTCATGAGAGGGGAATCTTCATGATTAATCATGAAGCAAAGCTGTGGTCTGGGGATCTCTGTTTTTAGGGAAGAAGAGTTGCCATTCACCTGGGGGTAGGTCCCATCCCTTCCCATCTCGTTTCTCTGGAGGCAGCAACTCTCAGGCCTATGCCAAGGGATCAGGCGCTTGTTTTTCTTGTGGTGGTTGTGGTCATCAGCAGTGGGAGTGCCCGAATTTTCAGAGCAGTCATCGTGCACCAGGTGCTCCGCTCCAGGTTCCTCCGTTGAGGCAGTTCCAGCCGAGGCAGCAGCAGTAGGTTGCACCAGCTTTAGATCACCAGAGGGTAGATGGAGCAGGGAGAGGATAGCCCCATGACGCTCCCCATCCTCAGAGAGCAGAGCGCAGCCATGGTGGTGGTCATCATCAGGGTCAGAGAGGCCGTGGATGAGGTCGTGGTTAGCTTCATTCTCTAGCGTTGCCAGCCCCAGGAGAGCCAGATGTCGTTCGAGGTACCCTTTGCTTGTTTTCTACCTTGGTGTTTGCCTTGATTGATTCAGGAGAAACACACTCCTTCATATCACCTACCCTTGTCCATGCGTTGGGAATTGAGGTAGAGAGACTTCTAGTGCCCTTGGCGTTGACTACGCCAGTTGGAGGTCGAGCCGACTTGTTTGAAGTATGTAGAGACTGTGAGCTAGTTTTGGGGAAACACCGCTCTTGGGGAGATTTCCTATGTTTACGAATACTACCATATGATGTCATACTCGGCATGGATTGGTTGTATTCTGTGCAGGCTATTGTGGATTTCTATAAGAATAAGGTAATTTTCTTTGATGCATATGGAGATAAAGTGGTGTTTGTTGGTGAGAGAGATCCTCGGATGAGTCATCGACGAGTTCCATCCTTATCATCCATGATGGCTGGGATGATGCTGAGTTATTTTGAGGTTCAATAGTTGGTGTCTCCTAGGGTCATAGAGGAGTACCCTGACGTCTTTCTAGAAGAGGCTATATCCTTACTCCCTCGACGAGAGATCGAGTTTGGGATCGAGCTACACCTAGGAGCGTCTCCTATCTCTATGTCTTCATATAGGATGGCCCCTTCTGAGTTACGAGAGCAACGTATTCAGCTTGATGGTCTGTCGCAGTGTGGTTTTGTTCGGCCAAGTGTGTCACCATGGGGAGTGCCTGTTTTGTTTGTGAAAAAGGCTGATGGCAGTTTTCGGTTGTGTATCGATTATCGTCGATTAAACAAAGTGAAAATAAAGAACCTCTATCCTCTTCCGTGGATTGATGACCTATTCGATCAACTGAAGGGTGCATGTTGGTTCTCAAAGATCGACTTGCGGTCATGATATCATCAGATGCGTGTAAAGGATGAGGATATCCCGAAGACTGCTTTCCGTTGTCGTCATGGGCATTATGAGTTTGTTGTAATGCCATTCGACGTAAGAATGCTCCAGCTGTTTTCATAGGGTTGATGAATTCTATGTTCCGTGAATTCCTATACAAGTTTGTTGTGGTTTTCATCGACGACATCCTTGTGTAATCCACATATGAAGAAAAGCATGCAGAGAATCTACAAGCCGTTTTGGGAGTTCTTCACCGACATCAGTTGTTTGGAAAGTTGTCCAAGTGTGAGGTTTGGGTTTGAGAAGTTCATTTCTTGGGGGCATGTTGTGTCCCAACAGGGAGTAGCTGTGGATCCGTTGAAGATAGGAGCAGTGGTGTCTTGGGAAGCCCCCAATACCGTGTCAGATGTGCGAAGTTTCCTTGGTCTCGCAGGCGATTATAGGAGGTTTGTATCCAATTTCTCCTGAGTTGCGACTCTTCTGACAGCTTTGACCAGGAATGATCAATCATTCATATGGACTGATCAGTTTCATGCAGCTTTTGAGTATCTATAGGAAAAGCTGGTAAGTGCTCCAGTCCTTTGTCTTCCAGCAGAGGGAGTCCAGTTTGATGTTTTCTGTGATGCTTCACATCTGGGGCTAGGCTATGTTCTCATGCAGCAGAGGTCAGTTGTTTCTTATGGGTCTTGGCAGTTTCATCCCCATGAATGAAACTATTCCACCCATGATCTTGAGTTGGTAGTTGTGGTGTTTGCTCTGAAGTTGTGGAGACATTACCTCATTGGTGAGAACTTTGTGGTTTTCCCCGATCATAAGAGTTTGAGGTATGTTTTCTCCCAACGTGACTTGCACTTGCAGCAGCGTTGGTGGATGGAGTTCTTGCAAGAATACGACTTTGAAATATCATATACACCTGGAAAAGGGAATTTTGTAGCTCATGCACTAAGCTTAAAGTCACGTAATGATGTTGTGCATGAATCTGGTGATTCCTGGAGAGTGATGGAAGAGCTATCAGCTTTGCATCTTGATATGAGAGAAGTTGGGGGTAGAGGATGTCTTTTCCAGATGACGTTGCAATCATCCATAATGCAGAAGGTGGAACAGTCTCAATTGGGTGATCTAGAGGTGGATGTTTGGAGAGAAATAGTTGTTTGTGGTGAGGCCCCTGATGGTTGGTCGGAGGATGAACAACACCGAGTGTTGTATCATGGCATGATTTTTGTTCCCTTGGCGATGCGTGAGACGGTTCTCCGAGAGATCCATAGTTCACCCTTGGCAGTACATCCTGGTATAAAGAAGATGTACCGATCCTTGAGGAGTCAGTTTTGGTGGCCTGGGCTGAAGCATACGGTTGCCGAGTGTGTGTCTCGATGTTTAGTCTGCCAGAAGGTGAACGCCGAACACCGTGTTTCTGGTGGTCTTCTCCAGCAATTAGAGATTCCTCAGTGGAAGTGGGAGGACATCTCAATGGACTTTGTTACAATTTTACCTCGAGCTCCGGGAGGACATGATGCTATATGGGTGGTAGTGGATCGTTTAACAAATTCGGCCCACTTCATAGCGATCAAGGAGTCGAGTTCAGTGGAAGTTTTGTCGAGGAAGTATCTAGAGGAGGTGGTGAGACTTCATGGAGTACCTAGGATGCCCATTTCTGATCGAGATTCGCGTTTTACCTCTAGGGTGTGGAGAGGTATCCAGCATGCTTTTGGCTCTCAACTATGCCTTAGCACTGCTTTTCATCCTCAAATGGATGGTCAGACAGAGAGAACCATCCAGATTTTTGAAGACATGTTGCGCTCTTGTGTTCTTGATTTTGGAGGTTCATGGATGAAGCACTTACCCTTGGTAGAGTTCTCTTACAATAATAGTTTTCACTCTACCATCGGTATGGCGCCGTTTGAAGCCTTGTATGGCCGGCCATGCCGTTCTCCGTTGTGCTAGACTGGGGTCGGATAGTGAGCAATTCTCGGACCAGAACTAGTGCAGAATAAAACAGAGATGGTTTAGGTGATTCGTGAGAGGATAAAGACAGAAAAGGATTGTCAGAAGTCATATGCTGATCAAAGAAGGAGACCCTTAGAGTTTAATGTTTGGGATCATGTTTTTCTGAAGGTGACTCCCTGTCTTGGGTAGCGAAGGTTTTTTCATGGAAGTAAGCTTTATCCCTGGTTTGTTGGGCCTTTCGAGGTGTTAGCTCATGTTGGAGTTGTGGCATATCGAGTAGAACTTCCCCCTCAGATGAGTCGGATACATGATGTTTTCCATGTATCACAGCTCCGTTGTTATCTTCATGATGAATCTCATGTTATCTATTAGGGAGAGATCGATATTGATGATGATGCAACCTTTGAGGAGTGACCTGTGGAGATCAAAGACCGCAAGGAGAAGGTGTTGAGTGGGTGTTCTATCCCCTTAGTTCATGCCATGTGGAGACACAGTGCCATGAAGGAGAGTACATGCGAGCGTGAGTCATAGATACGTGCTCAGTACCCAGAGTTGTTTAATGTTTAACTCATTTCATGTAATGATGTTTTCTTTTTTGGTTGGACCTTTCATGTTTTATTTGTGTACTTTTCATGTGATGTTATGTTTTAATTGTTTGGATGTGGATTGTTTGTTCCCATACTCTCGGATGTCGTATTTTTTTTCCAGCTTTCGAAACAACTCATGGTGCTTTTCCCCTGAGAGGTATCTTATGGGGTGGTTGTTCGGACCCCTATTTTCTTCTAGGTTGGTTTTTAATTCTCGAGCACGAGAATGTTTTGAGAGGTATCTAATGTAATGTCACGGACCTCTCTGGTCCATTACTTTGTTAAAATGTGGTGTAGGAGGTGTTCCGGAAGGTCAAGGTGACTAATCCCCAACACTTTGCCAAATTTCCATGTCTATGAACAGTGTTTCTAGTTTTATGAATAGTATCGGTAGGTGAATAGTGTTTCTATCGGTGAGGTTCTATCAGTGGACTTATAACGGTAGACTTGAACAGTGTTCCCAGAACGGTATCCTTCTAATGGTGACCTTATAACGGTAGACTTGAACAGTGTTTCCAGAACGGTGGCCTTATAATGGTGACATTATAATAGTAGACTTGAACAATGTTTCCATAACGGTAACCATCTAACGGTGACCTTATAATGGTATACTTGAACGGTTTTTCCAGAACGGTAACCTTATAATGGTGAAATTATAACGGTAGACTTAAACAGTGTTTCCAGAATGGTAACCTTCTGACGGTGACCTTATAATGGTAGACATGAACAGTGTTTCCAGAATGGTAACCTTCTAATGGTGACCTTATAACGGTAGACTTGAACAGTGTTTCCAGAATGGTAACCTTCTAACGGTGACCTTATAATGGTAGGCTTGTATAGTGTTTCCAGAACGGTAACCTTCTAACGGTGACATTCTTACGGTGGACTTGAACAGTGTTTCCAGAATGGTAACCTTCGAACGGTGACCTTCTAACGGTAGACTTGAACAGTGCTTCCAGCTTCATACAGTTTCGCCCCTTCCACGTTTCCTTTGATGTAAAGTACATTTAAAGCCTTTTTTAAGGACTCTTAAGGCCGATTCAAATTCCATAAATCCTATATTAATTATTCCTAAGGACGAGATGTATTTACTTGGTCAAACCGCATGGGTTAATGCGATCCGTTTTTAATGGAGAATTAACCTGATCTTAAACCGTTACCCCATTAAATCTTCAAAAAGGGACCAGATATAATTCTACCTTGTTCATTCCCTTTGTTCTCGGCTAAGAGATGCTAGAACCTTGAAATCATTCCCGTAGGAGTTGCACAATCAATCTTTACTCCTAGGATTGGTTCTGCTCTGTTTTGGATGCAACCAAACTGTGTCGATCAATCTTCCCAATAATGTATGTTTTATCATCATTCCTTTGGGGATCATCTTCTCTTATTTCTCCCTTCCATATTATACCATTTAATTTCCACGATTCTAATGGGTT
This sequence comes from Viscum album, assembly GCA_963277665.1. Taxonomy (NCBI): domain Eukaryota; kingdom Viridiplantae; phylum Streptophyta; class Magnoliopsida; order Santalales; family Viscaceae; genus Viscum; species Viscum album. The sequence continues at coordinate 827,327,483 of OY728159.1, read as the reverse complement.
TTTCTTGGGGTTGGTTGGTACTGTCGTACAGTGGCATCCTCCGGTGGATGCAGTTGTCGTGAGAGGAGGATTGTGACCCGTTGTGTGGTTAAAGGACGTAAAGAACTCTTCAAGGTAGGGGATTCATGGCTTCTCTAATTGTATATGTGCAATCGTAGAATTAGCATGATTTATTCCTTTGGTTCACAATGAAACTGACCTAATTAATACTTGAACCGGATTAAAAGAATTGGTTGATCGCATGTTTTTTCTTTATACCGTGATAACGGTTTGACTCATGTCTTTCTAGATAGAGTGATATCTATGATTTCTTTTATTTTTTGTTCGTTCATGATAGAAATTGATAATGAATATAAAGCTGGAATTAATTCTTAATTAATTGGATAATGATAAAGTGGCATGTAAATTAATCTGGTTATTGTCGTTGTTGTAGTTTTTCTAATTTGAGGATAATAAAATTAGGGAAGTAAGCAAGGTTATTTAATTGTGATAGCTTACTGATTAGGTATCTCATAATTGGAACCTACACATAACAAATATGCTAATTCAATATGGATTAAAGAACAGATTGTGTGGGAATTTCTAAAATGGTTCTGAGTTACCCTCTTGTTTGTTAAAGGGTCAAGATCCCATGATGTGATGTTTGCTTTCTTACTTCTTGTGATGTAATGTGAGCTTGGATGGATGTTGTGATGTGTGGAGGCTTGGGGACTTGTGGTTGTGGTAGTGGATGACGCCTAGGGTGGAGAGATGCATCAGCTTATGCATGTGGGTGTCGGGGAGGACACCAGGGGTGATGGAATGGGATGGATGTGGTTGATGGATGCTTGTGGATTCATTGGATGTTTATCATCTTTGCTTTTCCCCACTGCTCAAGGAAGCTGGTTTTGCTTACCCTTCTTCCAACGGAGGCGAAGACGCGCGAGGTATGCCATGTGATTTCCATGTTTAGCCTCTCGAGGGAGAATGGGTCTATTCTCTTTCTATAGGCGGCAAAGACTCGACAGGTAGTATATCTACTCACAGTGTTGAGCCTCCTTTGTGTTTAGAAGCATAGGATGCTTTTCTAGAATTCCTGGGAATAGGGAAAAGTAATTCTGTAATGAATGTTTGATTAAATCGTGAAAATCCACGGGGATGGAGATACTAGAATATAAAAGTGATGTGAATCTTAAAAGGAGAAGTTGATTGTGAATGCGATGCCAATTCAGTTTAATGTGGAATTTTAAATGCTTAATTAATGTTTAAAGAATTAATTAATGTACAATGGAACTGATAAAATGAGAACAATGTAATCTAATAAAGATCTTTAAATTTTTGTGTGATTATAGGATACCTAGTCTTAGAAGTAGCAGCCTAGAGTCTGAGAGACGTTAGCTGTAGTTGTATCTAAGACTAGGTAATGCCCATAGTGTGGATGTGAGTTATATAAATATTCTGTACTTTTTGTGTTTCTATAAGCTACTCCACCCTTTCGGTAAGGGAAACTGACACCCCGGGGATTCTGAGCCCTGGGGGGGGGTGTGTTTTCCCCAACATTCTGATGGGAGGTCGAATGACTGACTACCCCCTTTTGGCCCCGCTCTCTTCTCTTAGTAGATAAATGTGCCAACAGGCACAACTACTAGTTTCCCCATATATGTTTGTAGAGGGCTGTAATGGCTTGTGGTTATTTCACACACATATATTCTGGATATAGTATCCTATGGACTACTATAGGTGTAATGTGTATAGGTTGTCATGGCTTGAGGATCCCTACTCGGTGTATGGGATATAATTGATTGAGGGATAATACCCGATGTATGATACAAGTTATGCGGGATCTGGTGTCTCCCGGAACATACCTGGTTACTGTTGGTTGTGAGGAGGGTGTGGTGCTTCTCCCAGGTGTCTGCGGGAAAGCCTTTGTGGTGCATGAGGTGTAGATTGTGGAGCTTAACCCAGGTGTCTACGAGCAAGTCTTTGGAGAGAGAAGCACATGATATATGTCGTTGGGGAAAAGCGTCGAACCAGTGGGGAAGTAGTAGCGGGGTACCCTTGATATTATTTACTATATTCTATATTCTTGTATGCGTTACATGGTGAGAGTAGCCATGGTGAGGTTGGGAACTTAGTATACCTATTTAGATGATGAGTCAGTTTCACTTGTTGTTCACTGGGCTTTAGCATTCTTTCATTACTTTTGCATGAGAGGCTTGCGGAGGATCCTACTGAGTATACTGTTATACTCACCCTATGTATATTTAAACTGTTTTTCAGGTCACTTGGAGAAGGTTTGAGATCAAGCTGGTTACTACTAGCTTGTGGTTGGAGGAGGAGTTGCTCAGGCTTGTGGTCACTGCTGTTTTACTTTCTTTTGGGTACTTTTAGTTTCCCCTCTCAGTTTTAGTACTTTTTCATGAAATTTCGTATATGTACTTGGATTTCTTTTATTTTTCAGTTCTGAGTTGGAGTTGATTGGAGTCTATTCTATCTCTCTCTTCTGCATGTGTTCTCTTAGAGGGTAATGCCTCCCATTTGTATGTTTATTATACCCTCGGTGCAAGTCGCCAACCCTGGGCCTACTGGAGGCAGGACTCGGGTGTCATTATATCTCTTCTCACATTGCCGACCCAGAAGGGGTACACTTTGTGGGGAGGGGGTCATGACATTTCCCATCAAAGACGATTCCCTTAAAATAATTTTATAGATATATCCCTATTGTTACTGTGATTTGATTATGTTAATGATGTAATGATGTTTTATAAGGATTATTTTATGATGGAATGATGTTTATGAATCTTGTTTTATTTCGTGGGATATGCTATAATAAATGATTTTGGTTTTTGTGGAACAATTAAGAAATATTTTTTATGAGATGGGTGGGACCTATATCTCCCTCCAATGCATTGGGTAACGATTTATATCTCATGATATATACGTGATTAGAATGGATGGTAAATCTGGTTCAGTAATACAAGGCTGGAACGATAGGTAAATCCTTTTCAGTAATACATGGCTGGAATGACAGGTAAATCTGATTCTGTAAAACATGGCTAGATTGGCATGTATACCGAGTTCAATAATAGATTTTGGCATAATGATGGTCTTGGAACCAATTCCTTGGATACTATGGAAATCATATTATGTGCTTATTTGATTTCCATAATTACATGTTTTATGCCAATGCCATTCTATCATGATTTATGTTCCTTTATGATCTATGTCTTAAGTACTTCCATGATTTTTTTCATGTCTCGGGATTTTGATATTTAAACTTTATGTTCATGTTTTTTACATTCCAATGTTCATAGTTTGTTTAAATTTATCCATGTTTACCCTTATTGAGAAATTGAGCTCACCCTTTTTATGTTTTCTTTTACCCAGGATATAATGAATGGTTTTATCCAGGAATACAAATGGGGACGATCTTTATGGGATATGATGAAGATCTTTCACCATTATTAGATGATTAGGTTCCATGATTCCAAAGGAACTAATCTAATAAAATTGTTAGGCGTCTGTTTTTATCATGTATTAAGTATTCTGTAAAATTAATGTAATATCCATGTATGTGGAGCTTGTGTCTCTACACTTTGGGGTCAATCTAAATGCAAGGATATATTCCTAAATAGGATATGAAAATATAACTCACGGTTCTAACATATTTGTAGAATAATTGATTCCATTTTTCCTAGTGATACCTTCCTAAAGAATGCTTGAATAAACCTCCTCTCATGTTATACATTGTGAAACCATCATTGTGGTAATCTCAATCACTTATTCCTCAGTTTTCAGACTATTTCTTCTCTATGGGATGCATCTTCAGACCATTTTGAGGTTCATTCTCCTTAGTACGAAAACATTAATGAAAAAGTTATTACATTCACTAAGATTTCAAATTATCATCAGTTGAAGAACCTCTTTGTGGCTTCCATCATGGATATTATCCATATCATTCAGACCCATCAGATTAAAAATGATACATGGTATTTATTCTTTATCATTATAGTCATCCTTGGTTCAAATTTATTTTTATTTTAAAAAATAAAATTTCAAATGAAGTGGTTTTTGTGATAAATCTATCCATGACTTTAAATTACTAAAGTGAATTAAAATAATATTAAATTACCATGTATATGGGAACCTTGGAGGTCATTTAGATTCACTTGATTCTAGGTTTGATTAAATGAAATATCAATGAAGCTTCGAGAGGAACCCCATGACCTTCTAGATATGGTTCTATTTTCACAAATAAACTTGGTAATGAAATGGGATTCTTTTATAGTACATTTGGAAAATCTAATTCTCTTTAGGATGAAATTATTGGAATAATCAATGTGGTCAATATGAAAAATTATTGTGGTTGGATTAATTTATGGCAATAATGTGATTCAACTACTGTTATGCAATCAATTAGTAATGTTATTATTCATATTTCATGGAATATCATCTCATGATGGAGAAATTATTTGAAATATCTATATTTCATGAATTAAATCATGCCTCATTCCTACAATGAAGAAAACTACTTATTGGACGAGCCTTCCAAAAAAGGGATCTTGTTACATAGGTGATGTTACTCAATGAAATTATTGAAGATATTTCTTATTCCTCCCAAAGGGACTATTGTAAAAAATCCAACATTCATTTGGTGTAACCCTATTTGTTTTTAGTAAAGGGGAATTTTCATTCTAGTAATGATCTTAATTTTCTAAAATAGATGTGGTTACCATCATGAGAGTTAGAGGAAAGAGAGTACTGGATTACTTGACAAGATAATTTTGAGGAATTTATTCTCCCATCTATTAAAATAAGATTAATATGGATATAATTAAATTCTTAATGATAAATAGGGGAGATTATCACTTTCCTTGACTAAATATAGGGTCTTTAATAATTAAATGAATGATAGAGATAAGGAAAATATAGATGAAATTTCTTTCAAGTATACAACAAACAATAAAAACATCATGCATGATAGTGGGTATTCATATCACATTAATGGGAATTTAAATCTCTTAAAAATATTAATCTAACATGTAAGGAAAAAATATAGTTTGGACATGATGGATAATTTAAGATAATTGGTCTCCTATTGAATACATTTTAGGTTGTGAAATTAAGAATATATAAGTTCTCTTTATAGACGATGTTTGAAAAAATATATTGTCAGTGTGTCAACTATGCGTCTCTAATATTGAGGGTTAAAATAATTATAATTGTTTGGTTATCAAGGTAGTATTAGAGAATTATAGTATAATTATTAAAAAAATTGAAATATAGATATAGTGGGGTGTAAATTGTATATTTACTTGAAAATAGTTTAAGATTATTACATCCTATAGAATCAAAGTTTGGTCCAAATTTACCAAATGATAATGAATAATTATTCTATGATAAATAATGTTGTGTATATTACCAATCCAATATGATATTTTTAGAATACCATTAATGCTTGTATGTGTGAATAAAATTGTTCAGAATCCATATCAACCAAATGATAAATGGGCATCCAATATTATAAAACTTGTTCATACCAATGTATGTGGCCTGATGAATACATCAAGAATATATTAATAAAGTTATTTTACTATTTATGTTGATTATTTTAATAAGATGAAAAAAATTAAGTTCATATACATAATTAGGGAACATATGAACAACATTAAGATGTATAATAAGAGTGTAAACAGTGAGACTAGATAATCAATAAGATTATTATGATCAAATAATAGAACCAAACCCACATCCCTTGAATTTTAAAACTACCTTTAGAATAATGAAATATATAATTCGGTATCTTTGATTAAAATTCCAAATATAATGGGGTTTCTGAATGGGGAAATTAAAATGTGAATAATATGGAAAAAATAATTCTAATTGAATGTGGGTTCTATCATCACTATTTGAAAGAATCTATAAATGTTATGGTGATAACACAAAACAAGGCGTTTAATATCCTAGGAGAAAGCATGAATCAAAATGAAATTTGGAATAGAAAGAATACCATACTAAAACCTTTCTGAGTCTTTAAAAGGGAAAATTTATATTTGATATAAAGAAGGTAATCATGGAATGTATGGGGATGCAATTGATAAAGGAACATTTATATGTTACTGAATAGAGAGTAAATCCTAAAAATTCATTTACATATTTTAAAGGAAATTGTGGAAATCAAAGAGGTTAAATTTATTATGGTGTATGATATGAAGAACACTAAAATCTTAGAAGCTAATGTTTTATGTGATGATGAAAAAGAATAAAATATATATAATCCAAATCATGATGTAGTGAAAATTTATAAAAATGATGATGAATATAAGGATGATTATGAAGGGATCTTTATTCCTAAAAAATGTGTTTTATTACCTCAGAGGTGGAAAATAAGAAAAAATATTGATGCATATATTATTATTTGGGATAAATATAAACCAACTCAAATAAAGAGAACAAGGAGTCCAGAGAATGTGACTGTATTTTCTAGGGTGGATCCATCCTCATTTTAAGAAGTGAAAAAAATATGAGTCATGAATTCAATTTATAAATAAAGAATTTGATTAAAATTACTAGATCCAAATATATGAACTAATTGATAAGATATAGTACAATAATATTATCACAATGAAATGGATATTTACGAATAAATTTTATGTGAATATATTTGTGGACATAATTAAGGAATTTTTTTTATGAAATGTATATTCCCTAATTCATGCCATTTATACCAATGAAAGGGTCATATAGTGTATTGACTAGAGTTGTTTAGGAACTTTCATCCTATGGATATTTAAATTGGTTTTACAGTATTCAAAATAAAAGTGGAAGAAAAATTATTTAATGGTGTAATTTAATAGGATGTTGAACCGAACAACCGTTGTGTTTATTTATTAGGGATGATGAAAAAATAGCGTGTTAAGTAAATAATCCTTTGTATGTTGTTAAATATGCAAAAAAATCTGGGTTTTATTTACTTGACTCATACATGAATAAATAAGAATTCAAAAGGGGGTTTTTAAATTAATATATATTTAGAACCATCTCAACATGAATAGACCGAAGTTTCATGTGTGTGTTGACAATATTATATATTTTGGATGAAAATAGAATTATATATAAATGATTTTTAATTTGATGATCTCATAGTTTTAAATGTCTATGATAGTTGAGCTTACATATTTTAAAGGGATCCATATGGATGAGGGATTTTGATATTCAATTTTCTATCAGAATGAGAATTCATGGGAGCTACTAAAGATATTTTACATGCATGACTCCAAAATATGTTTAACTCCCATTATTCTTGAAAGCAATCTTGGGAAGCATATTTATGGAATATTTGTGGTTCTCAGTCTATAAAAGAGGTATATTGGGATATTATTTCATTTTAATATGATACAACATAATATTGATATTTCAATATATTTTATGGCACAATTCCAATTTAATCCAATGAAATATTATATTGAAATAATTAAATGGATGTTGTGGAACATACAAGGAAATATCAAATTTTATTACTCTTTGATTCGAGAAAAAATCTCGCCATGTTGATGTTCTCTAAGGTAGACATAGCTTGGGATATTGTGGATTAAAAATAGGCAAGTAATTTAGCATTATATATTGCAATGTGTTGGTTAGTAGAAAATAATGCATATAATAACTTAGATAAGTATGATTGGAGAATAATCTATACCAGTAACTAAGGCATGTACTCATTTTTGTGTATGAAGCATTAATCATATGATATTGGGGAATAATTTTGGAGACCAATAGTAATATACTATGATAGGAGGGGTGTAATCAAACTCTAATGGAATCCCATAGATAATTATTATGACAAACATGTAAGAATATTGTGTCACTTTATCAACAAAGAGGTGGAAGAAATATAGGTAAAATAGGAATATTTTGTGAAAAATAAGATAGTGAAAGAAATGTTGATTAATTAATTCTACTCAAAAAATAATAAGAAGCATTAGTTGAGCATTATTGTTCGATAAAATAAATCATTTTATGGGTTTTAAGATAATTATTCTCTACTAATTTATTTATAAATCATTCTCTAGTGGTTTATTTGGCATTTTCTGTATCATTTGGTTTATTTTCAAAATTTAAGAAATGATTCAAAAATTAAATGATGAAATTGTTGTGTAAAATACATAAACGTATTATGTTTCATTAATAAGGCATATTTATGGATATATGGAAAACCTAATTTAGTGAACATACTTATACCAAGGTAGTTTCACAAGTGAACATGAGATAATTGACATGAGCAACCCAATGTTGCATAAAAAGACATAGGAAAATATATCTTTATAGAGTAGACATGGGTAACATAGTATAGTTGGTAGAAAGAAAACATGGGTAAAGTAGTGGACATAGTTTATATATATATTTTTAATCTAGTGAAATGGGAGATTTAGACCTTGTTGATGTTAAGGACTTGGGTGGAAAATACATTGGTGTAACTTGTGACATGGAAGAATTTGACATTGAAATTTTAATTCCACTATGTGAAATTGCGAATAGAAAAAACTAGGGACTTGGGAGAAATTGACCTGAAGGCCCCCACATGGCTAGACATCCTAATAAATAATTTTAGAAACCAGTAAGGAATAAAACTCTAAATTTAATGATGAATATATAAATTTAATTTCCTTCATATTGAATGTGGCCTTCAATTCATTAAAATAAAGAATACATCATCCATAGTTATAATAAATGATAAGTAAATCTACGTAATCTGAAGAAGGTAGTACAGATTCCATAAATTCAATATAAATATAGGGATCTTGGATGATAATTCCATGATTAGAAAATTATAATTTTAGAAAAACCACATAGAGTTATTTGATTCATGTAAAAATAATACATCATCAACGTATGATAATTAGAATATACCTAAGTACCGATCTATGTAAAAATTTATATGTTTCGATTGATATCTTCAATTTTTTTATTAATGTTTACTCCAAATAGATCAGTTTAATGATTTTTTATGTTTATGGGGAAAAGATTCATTTAGTATGAAATTAAATTACGAGACATTGAATTACTCCTCCCTTCTCATAGTGGCTCGATGTATACCATTCTGTGAAATTCGGATCAATAAATTTTCCAACTATTATTATATGAATGTTATGATGCCCAATTTGAAAACATTGAAAAAATAAAGACCATAGAAAAATTTATCATAAATAATAAAACAATCACATGATCGAAATGCCACATCTCAAAAATAGCCGGAGAACACAACAACCTAAAGGGTCACTATATTGGAGATTAGATTTATACATATATATGTAAATTATGTTATGAGACATAAAAATATGTACTAAAAATAATGTTCTTATGGAAAATATTTAGATATCACACATGTTTAACTAACTTCATAGTATGGGGATCATAAACATAAGAAAGTGGCGATATTAGTCATTTATTAATGAAAAAAATTCTTATCATAACGGAAGATGTGATGAATATATAAATATCATAAAAATAACCAAAATAAGTTATATAATAATCATAAAACATGAGAGAGTAACAAAATATCTTAAAACAATCCTTAAATAAGTGTAAATTATATAAACTAACTCAAAACACATATGAATTTTTATATAACATATGAGCATGACATGCTATTGTAGAATAATCTAAAAATAATTCATAATATTGAAAAAAATCATATTCATAGAAATGAAATGAATAATTAAAATTTAGAATAACGTTATGATAAACTTGAAAATGTGTTAGAACCAAATGAATAAAAAAATATGTGTGAGAAAACTGGTTTGGACAACTCCTATGTGAACAAACTCATTATGTCCACATATAAAATATGAGAAAAACAATCCTTCTTATACCTTTGTGGAAAATATAATTATGTCCATTATTAAATATCTTATAAGAAATTAACATAAACTAATTACTTTGAGAATTATATAGGCCCCCTACCATTATCATCCATATATATATGTTCTTAACTTTAAAATAAATAATAATCAAATCTGAGTGAACCCATGGAAAAAATTGGGGTTCTTAAAAATCTAAATTGAAGTAATTAAATTTTTATAAATAATCAATTGAAATAAACTATGTTTCATAAAACATAAAAATGTAAATTATTCATTTTTCATAAATACCCCATGGAAATAAATATGGGTTTTATATCATTTACAGAAATAATGACATCATATAATATATCAATTTACATCGAAAAATTGATCACCTAATGATAATTATTTATTAATTTTAGAATGTTTGATAAAACATGAAATGTAAATTAATTTTAGAGATATAATTTTTAATAGTGATAGTAAAATTGAAACCAAATATCTAAGTTGATTTCTTTCAATCATTTTGAAATTATTGATTTTAAATTCATAGTTCTGTGTCTCTTTTAAAATTGTTTCATTTCTTTGCAAAATAAGTTAAATGAAAAAAATATATGAATGTGGATACCAACTTTAAATTATTTTTCCCTAGAAACAAAATAGGGTTAATCATATAAAAGTTAATTTCATTGAAAAAGAATTTCAATTTCAAATATAGAATGTAATTAATTGATTTTGAGTTACCAAGTCCCTTAATTTTACCTTTTATTTAGAAAAAAATAATTTCACCTACTATATCGTAATGAAAAAAATATTAATTAAAAATTTCAGAACCATATTCTTATTTTTATTTCTATTAATTCACTTTAATAATAATAATTACCATTATGTACATGATTATTGTAATCTATTTTCATCTATGAGTGTTAATAATCTTAACTAATTTGAACTTGGTTCATAAAAGGAGTGTTGATATTCTTTTTTATCAAAAAGGTAATCATTTAAAAGAGATTAAAACTTATATAATTAACTTTTTATAAATTCATATATTTTTAGAATTCTATTTCAAGGGAGTTTTATTCAGCATACATGAGAATGAAAATGGTAATGAACGAGTTTTTTGTTATTTACTCATATCGATGGATTACATTAGAATAATTATTTTTTATTTTCAAAAATGAACAATAATAATGATATATATATTAATTATATATATACACATATAAAATATAAACATAATTTTTTTTTGAAGTTATGGAAAACACATTTATTTTATTAGGTAGTAGTATGCACATTGCACGATTGAAATTTTCATTTTTATTAAAGTATAAAGGAAGATGGGCTCTGTTTATAAAATCATTATAATAACAAAACAATATAAAAATAATATTAATTAAATCAATTTATGAATAATAAATGAGTATAAAAAATATGAGAATGAAATAGAGTATTGGTAACTTATACCTCATTTATTGGATTATCTCCTTTGTAAAGGGGATAAAGTGATTGAGGTATGGTCCTTTGAAAATAACATAACCTCATTAATGTTTATAAGAGTGTAAATAATATTTTTGGGTACTTTTAATTTTTATATTTAGAGTATTTTGTTCCAGGATATGTGTGAATATGAGTTCTACTTTTATAATTTTAATGGTGTGAATATTTTTAAATACTAAAAACATTTCAATAGAGAGAATTCACTAATAAGGAAAGTGGCTCCAAAATTTATAAATAATGTATTGGGGTGTGTATAGGTGAAAATGCACCTCCACCATTCTAATAAAAAAAATTTTAAATATGTTAGTCCCATTTCATCCAAGGGTACTCACTTTTACCATTCTATTCCTAACAAGAGTAATTAGTTTTTATTAACGAAGTTTTTATTTTATGTAAAAAAAACGTTCCTTATTTTATATTTTGAAACTAATTATTCCAAATTTGAGATATTTTTTTCTAAAATTTATAAAATTTATAAAAATAAATTCTAAAATTCTAAATGTATAATGTAATAAATATAATTTTATAAAAAATAATACTTAAATTAGAAAAAATGTTAAATAAGTGTTTATAAAACTAATGTAAAATTTTAAAAATAATAAATTAAATTATAAAATACAAATTTGGTCCTATATAAATATTTCATAAATTCTTTATTCATAAATATATTCTAATAATATCATTAAATCCATTTATTTTTATGATAAGTTATTTTAAAATATTGACCTAAAATCGATTTTTTAACTAATATCAAAATTCACCTCAAGTTAATTTTCCCTTGATAAATCCAAAGAATATTTATTTTAAATTAGATACACAAAATTAATAAATTTACGTTTAAAATAAAAACATAAAATTTCACAAATTTTTTTAGAGGAACATATTTCATGGTATATAAAATATTCTTCTGAAATTATTTATAATAGTATATATATCAAACATTAAAAAATATTTCTTCATAAAAAAAATATTCATAAAAATAGATTCAATTATTTTCCAAGATATACTATTGGTGTCCATATTGAATATAGATCTGTGTTTTTTTATATATATTTATATCTATAATTACATTACAACATTTTTTACATACTAATACGATGGTCCATATTAGTTTTAATTAAATGGTGCATGTGGAGAAAATCAACAAACATATTATTTAGTTAACAAAGAAAAACATTGGTCATTACATACTGTCCCCCTTAAAATGAATATCCTTTTTAAAATTTCATTACATGAATGAATAATATGTGAGGGAACATCTATCTCATTAAATCCATAGGTTACCATATGGCCTCAAAAAATATATTATTTTTTTCGTAGAACATTGAGTGGATGATTTATATTTTTCTGCAACACATTATATCTTAAATCAATAATTTCATTAGTAGATCCCCATACAAGAGATTATATTACAGTTTCAAAAATATCATCCTAAGAATATGTGAAGGGAATGGTATATAGTGACCTAGAATTAACCTATTTCTTTTTATTTCTAAATATTTATTTAATTTATATTTAAATAAATAATATCATATAAAAACATGAACCACATTATAGAACTAAAAAATTATTACATTATTTTTAATGTCACATTTAGAGAGTAAATGTGGCCATAATAATTTAACATATCACAATGATTTAAAAAATAGAATATAATATAACTAAAATGATAAAAATTGAATAATCTCGATCAACCAAATTAATCATACTCCTGAATAACACAATTAAAATGAAGTAGAATATTAGTAATCAAATACATGTTTTTAAAATAAAAATATATATCCCTGAGAGAAATAGAAGTGAATAAATAATAAATAAAATATAACTTATTTATAGGAAGAAGTGATCCTATATAGTCATTAAAAAAATGTTTTTGGAATAGAAATATGATCATTGGGATAGTAACATCAATGTTAGAATCGTAATCCTACAATTATGAATACTGAAATAGCTATTAGAATAGCATCCTCACATATAAAGGTGTAAATTAATATTTAGTTATTTTATAAAATATAAATGTGATATATTTATACCATTGTACAAGTAAATAAACTTATTAAAAATGATTAATTAAGTGTTTGTATTTTTATAAAAATTAATGTATCAATTTCACTTTTATATGAATAATAACAATTTAAGTGAAGTAATATTTTCATAAAATGGATTTCTAAATTAATATTTATCTTTATTATATGGATAAGATTATTTAATTCGACAATAATTAATTTTTCAAATGGTATGTAACATGAGGATAACGTTAAAATTGATATTTCTCAAATAAATAATGAGTTACTTAAGAATTAAATTCCTTTTATTTAAAATATATATATATACGTTTAATAATTTTATATCGTAATTGTAATCTACACATTCAAAAATATCTATGGTGAATTTTTGGCATTTTTCAAAAATGGATGTATTTTTGGTGAATTGTGAAATTCGGTAAAAAATAATACTTAACATTATATAGTAAAAACCATAATTTTTTTAGTTAGTGGTTATGTAGTAAAACATTATTTCAAACACAAATTAACCATTTTACTATATATTGTCACAAAAATCAATATTATTGGTATTCTTGAGCAAAAAATAACTATATAATGCATATATAATTCAACCACCCTCTATTCTCTATATAAATAGCTCATGTCACCTACCCTTCTCCTAAAAATAACTAATCCTTAGATGTTTTTTCATATCTACCAATTTACCATCACCAATTATCTTCCCCATTTTATAGTTCTTCTTATCTCATCCAAAGAAAATTTCTAGGTCCCTTTAGGAGTATATAAAAGAAACATCATTATTGAGCTTATATTATAAATTTACATCCTTTAAATTCATTTAATTCTCTACCATATTTATTTATCCCTCATCAAAATTAGTATAATGACTCTAATATCATAAATATTCTAGAATTTTACTGTTTAAATAGTTTTCCCACATTCAAACCACCCATATTTATATTGGAAATTTAATTTTTTTACAACATATTTATTTCACCGCCTCCATGATCAATGCACATTTTTGTCCTCAACAATGTAAAGGATGTTCATAAAAATATAATTACGATTAAATAAGATGATAATAATTTTAATATAAGTTATTTAAAATTGTGTAATGTTTTAATGATTAATCAATGAAATAAAACAAATTTAGTTCGTGATGGTTAATAAATTGACCTAAATGAACTAATCTAATAACATTAACATTTTTACTAATATAATCATCCCTATATAAAAAAATATTTTTTACCATTAAAATATCATTATGTATATGAATACCACTTCATTTCACTTATGGTGTTTTAATACCATTTAAAAAGAACATAAATTATTATCCACAAGTAATCTTACCTTTATCCCTTGAAATGGACCCCCTAATATCAATGAAATTAAAATTTATATCTAATTGAAATCTTTATAAATGATAATCATAAGATTATAGTAAATAAAACATATAGGGAATTTTTTTTCAATTAATTAATAAATTATTCTAAAATCCTTAACCATTAGATTAAGTGCATGTTCATAATGATTCTGGAACATAAGGTAAGGGATCTCTCAGAACCACTATTTCTCTTTGGGTTATGACCATTATATATCTAACTCACATTATCTCTCTCATTAATGTTATTTAATGTCTCAAAATTATATATATATTTTTCTCATATAAATACATAGATAATTCTCTATTCCTTTGATGGTTTTCTAAATGAATTACATTCATTTATCAAATGTATTAATTATTAAATAACTTTTGATTATGATATGATAAAACATTATGGAACCATTTCATTCCATGAATAATTATTTTTCATATGACTAATCATTAATTTCATTCTGTGGAACACAAAAATGTGTAAATTTTATGATGGTTTCGCCCATATATGACTCAAATTTATTGGGTATTATTTTTTTCTTATGATAGTTTATTTATTGGATTAGGGAGTGTACCTAATCGATGATGGAAAACTATATACCATGAGTTGTTTTATTGGTTGTTAGCCTTAAATTATGTTTATTCCATGTTTCATGTTTCTTCCACATTCTTATATTCCTATGATCTTTTGATTCAATTATATTATTATACTATGTTCATTACATTATCCTCATTAGCACTATAATTACTTATTAAGTGAATATGGGGTTAGTGGATGAGGTAAAAAAATCAAAAAATTGGGGTCCTGAAATAATGTACCCTAATGGTCTCCCCTTAGACTAAGTACACTATATTATTGTTAATAGAACCCAAAATAATGAAAAAGTTAACCTATACACCAAGAAAATTCCTAGAATCACATTAATAATACAATTTATAACACTATTGGAAAGTATATAGAAAATCCATTCTATTATTAATGACCCTCATTGACATAAGAATATAATAGGAGACCATCCATAGGGTGCCACAAATTCTCATCAGGGAGCTATATATAATTCTAGAGTCTTTTTGAACTACAACCATGGAATAGTAATTAAATTACAATATTTAGGACTTGTAAGCATCACTATAGCTTCAACCTAAAGAAATTCTCCATTCCCAAAGAAATAAGTGAAGTAAATAATATAAAATACACTAGTATCACAAAAAATAATTCCCACCTTCATCATCCCCATGTTCTATGACCCACATGTAATCAATGTGTGGACATTTCTATGGGTATTCCATCTTATCCACTTCCCTTATGGGGCATATGGAAAGGTAGAGAGGGGAGATCTGTAATGACCTCAAAATTCATTAATGAAAATTCCTCTTGGTCTATTTAAATGTCATAATATGTTAATTTAAAACATATGAACTTATTTTGATTTATGTTTCTAGATTTTAAAATACCGTTATAAATTGTGGCTGTTTCTAATATAGTCATTGAACAGTGATGACATGATTAATATAAATAATGTTCTTTAACAAATCCTATTTTCTCAGTAAAAGGAATCCATGACCTCATCTATTAGACTTTCCATGTACGGAGCCCATTTGTTAGAGATCGAAAAGGAGGTGTCTTCCTTGGGCTTCACTCTTGATGAATCCCAAGATGAGCTGGAACACGTTAAGCATGAGCAGAACCAACTACGACAGAAGTGGATGTTAATAGAGATTACCACCCGAGTGATGTTATCTGAGCCACCCCAATAGCATGCACCATCGCGCACCTTACCCTTCGGTCTTATGTGGGTGTTTTAAGGGGTTATGTAATAGGACCCTAGCACTATGACTATATACATTATTTTTGCATAAACAATGTGCATTTATATTATTATTGTTACTTTGTAAATAGTTTTTAGTGCAAAAATAGTATTTTTATTTAATATTCAACTAATAAAAATATTTTGATGATTTAATGGATTTTTCAATGAAATAATTTTTTAAAAAACTATTATTATTATTAAATTAATTTTTATTAAATATAAATTATTTTATAATTTTTGGAATGCAGTTGTAATTTTTATTATGGTTTGAAAGTTGTTTGGGTCAAAACAAATGAATTTTCATTTTATACCGTTATTTATTTTAAAAGTATAAATTCACATATTTAGAAAATTATTTAGATAAAATTAATATTATTTTTGGAACCAGGATGTCGAAATTATCTAATGGTGAATTTTTCATAATTTAAGAGACAATTAAAATTTTGGGAAAAAATTAAATACCGTTTAAATATATAATATGTTTGATGACATCATAATGACTGAATAATTATTTAATAAAATACTATAAACATTATTTTCAAGAAATATATGTTTTCCTATTAAAATAATGTGATTTTGGGTTTGTTTGATTTATTTGGAAGAGCGTTAGTGGACCCTTCATGGCTTATAAACAATTTTGTCTTTATAAATTATTTTCCTTGAGAGTGTGACTCACCTCCACATAAGCAATCCTATTATTTTAATATGTTCGAAAATTGGCCTTATAAAATATTTTTTTCCACTCCCATTTTTAATAAACCATAGTATAAAACCATGGGCTGGTTTGTGGTTTTGATTAATTTAATGTGAGGTGTCCCAAACCAAAAATAATGAAGAATCCCCTCCCCTTTCCAAGTAATGGATTTTTTCCTTTCTCAATTTATCAAATTTTCTTTAAGATGTTTTCCATTTTGGTTTCCATTAAAAATTTTGGGTTATGATTCAGATCCTCCCCCATATTTACCAATTTATTTTTGGATGATGGGATACCCCTTTCTCTCTCATTAATGCCTCCCATGAACACTCATTACCTTGCAAAAATTCCGTGATGGATTTCTCTCTCCTATTTTATACCCAAGTAATAATTTTGTATTATGAATTTAAATTCCATTACGTTTGTTGGGACATGTATATATATGAACCCATTACTATCCCTTTCATTTCCATATTATGATAATCCCTTTTCTCTATCATCATCCATTTTCAAGAGTCCTTATGTAATGCCGTTATGCTGCTGAAACTTCACAGTGTTTTTTCTAGCCAATATCATTGTGTCGTGAACACCATACCCATATATCTATCAAGGGTATTCACATTTATGAACATATTCATATTGAATGGTACTTTCATGTATTTATTCCACATTACTTAATCATTGTATAACTTATGATGTTGATTGATTCCATGTTATATGATCCATGTGACCCACTAATGCATGAAATTAAATGTTTAAGAAGGGTGCACCCTGATAGAACTCCAATACATTGGGTAATGTATAGTATCATGATACATCATTTGCAATTTGTGTTGAAACATGATAATTCAAGTTCAATGAGGGTTTTCCAATGCTTTATGAGCAATGAGAGATTACTCATGCTCCCTATGCAATGAGCCTTGGCTCATGCTAATTCCATGTTATGTGTTGTCGCGACATTTCAATGTTATGATTATTTTGCTTTATCCTGAAATTTGGATTATGTTTCTATTATGATCCATTTATATGCCTATTTACTAACATGTATTGTATTCCTCATGTTATTCGATGTTTATTACCTTAATAGGATTTATAGCTCATCCTTTTCTTATGCATGTCCTCAGGTTATCCAATGAAATGCTAAGTACGAGGGAATGTAGTGGTCATGTAAAAGATGTTTTCAATAAATATGTAGTGGGTTTTATGTTCTAAGAGGTTATGTAATGTCTTGAATCCCCAAATACACTACACCTTTTGATATTCCATGTTGTATCAAGTGAAGAGTTTAGGTAATAAATCATGATTATGTCTGTAATAAAAGAGTAGGGTTGTTATAGTTGGTATCAGAGGATATGTTTAGTTATTTTTGGGATTAGTATTAGAAAACCCTAGAGAATGAATTAGGGATAAGGCTAACTATAAAAATTTATCCCAAAGGTTTGGTGACTATTTACTAAATTATTTATCAAGAAAATACATCTCTATCCTGATATGAGTATGTAGAGGCAGCTCTGGCACTAACGTACCTACGGGTGAAATCCCCGACAAGGCGTTTCAGGTTTGACCCAGGGTATCCTAGTACACGACGATGGGATTTTCATCAATCAAGGTTAGGAAAATCCTAGGGGATATGAATCGGTATATTAAAAATCTATGTGTGAACCATTATTTAGGAAATTTAAAAAATACCTTAAGAATATATTTTGGATAACATATATTGAAGCCAATAAATTCATATATTAAGGAGGTAAATGTTAGTTATAAGTTTTCCCCTTTTGTCTTTGGATCCCACTTTATGTGTTTAATAGTTATCATCACTATGTTTGTTATTGATAAACTAAATGATTATAACTAGAATAATAATATAAAAGTTAGGGTTATCATTCATGGTTCTATGAATTCTTTTATATCTCGAAAGATTAGTAGATCAACCCCAGCACCACCAGTAATCATTGAAGTGAAGATGTCAGTGAGTAAGAAAAATGGGGAAATCATTTCATCAAATGAATATAACTCTTCCCCTTTCATAATCTATGGATTGGATTTCTAAGAGAACCTCTTCATACCTTATCTGGTGAAATTTTATGGAATTATTGGCAAGGATTGGCTTTCCTTATATAGTTCCAACATAAATTTCCGTGAGAGGGAAATCACTCACCATGTGGGGAATAGACCCCTGATTATATACAAGTGAAAGGAGGAAGATGAATATTATTTAGCTATATCATCTCATGTGTGGATAGTAATACCCTATGATAACACGTATATCGCTCAGATGATTGGGTCCAAGGAAGATACGATCATTGAAGACATTCCAATTTTGAGGGAATTCGCAGAAATGTTTCACGAGGAATTTCCTGGTCTTCCTCCTATAAGAGATATTGAATTCTCAATTGACCTTATTCATTGTGAGTTTCCAATATCCAGGACTCTATATATAATGGCTGTTGTGGATATTGAGGAGCTGAAGAAACAATTATAGGAGAATCTGGATAAAGGGTTTATACGCCCAAGTGCTTCACCATGGGGTTCACCAGTCATATTCGTCAATAATAAAGATGGGACAATGTGCCTTTGAATTGATTATTGTGATCTTAACAAAATCAAAATATAGAACAAGTATCCTCTCCCATGAATTCATGACTTGTTCAATCAGCTGTGTGGAGCACAATAATTCTACAAGGTGGATTTGCTGTCCAGATATTTTCAAGTAAGGGTGAAGAAGGAATATATCCCCCAAACTTCTTTACATACAAGATACATGCACAATTAATTCATAGTAATGCCTTTCGGACTCACTAATGCTCCATCAATCTTCATGTTCTTAATGAATAGTGTCTTTAGGGATTAACTTGACAAATTTGTGATAGTCATTATAGATTATATTCTGATATACTCCAACACCTAGGAGGATCACGGGGAGAATCTAAGTACTATACTAGGGACCTTAAGGAAGGGGAAGCTCTATGAAAAGTACAGAAAGTGTGAGTTATGGTTAAAGGAGGTATCATTCTTGGGCTATATCATCACAAGCAATAAGATATCAATATATCTTTCCAAAATAGTTGTAATTGAGGGTTGTTCGAGGCCAACATTGGTAATGGATATCCGTAGCTTCGTGAGGTCAACTGGATATTATTGACTATTTATGAGAAATTTATCGCGATTTTCCAACCCTCTTACCAAGATAACTCATAAGGGAGTAATGTTTTCTTCGAGTGATGAATCCGAATAAATCTAAAAAGAGTTAAAGAAGGAGGCTTTTCACTGTGCTCATGCTCACACTACCCACAAGTGGAGAACTTTTGTGGTATTTAGCGATGCTTTGAAGAAGTGCCTCGGTTATATGTTGATTCAAAATGACAATTTCTTTTCCCATGCTTCAAGGAAATTGAATGTTAATGAGCAGAATTATCCAACACATGATTTGGAGTTTTTTGTGGTGATCTTCGCTTTAAAAATTTTGCAGTATTATCTCTTTGGGGAGAAGTGTGAAATATATATGGACTACAAAATCCTCAAATATATATTCACACAGAAAGAGTTGAACATGTGCCAACAAAGATGGTTAGAGATGATCATAGACTATGACTACTCAATCCATTACCACAATGAGAAAGAAAACAAGGTGTCATATTCTCTATGTAGAAAGGACCCAGTGATTCTATCGTTGATGAGAATTGAGAAGGATCCAATATTTTTAGATTTTATGAAGATGAACATTGGAATCATAATAAGGGAACATCATCAATCCATTCACAAAAAATTCCGCAACCTTCACTTTTGGAAATGTTAAAGGATGCTCCAAAGGATGATGTGGGAATTCATAAGAATGTGGAAGCTATCATAAAAGGTAAATCCTTGGACTTTAATGTTAATGATGAAGGAATTATGATATTATGGAAAAGACTATGTGTTCCATCAAGTTTAGAGCTGAAGAAAGAACTTTTTGATGAGGCACATAGTTCAAATTTCTCTATTCACCTAGGAAACAAAAAGGTTTTTTGAGATCTATGTGAGCATTTGTTGTGGGATAATATGAAGAAGGAGATCCCTGAGTATACATCAATGTGCCTGGTGTGACAGCTAATGAAGGTAGAGAGGTAGAAGTATTAGGGGATGATGCAACCATTGACCATACAAGCATGGAAATCCAATAACATCACCACGTACTTTTTCACCAGAAATATAAAGAAATCTAAAGGAAACAATGCAATATGGATTGTTGTGGATCATCTTACAAAGTCTGCATACTTTATTTCTATTCGGCTGTATAGCATCCCATCTTTTTATAACATAAATCTTCATTTCATTACATGGAACTGAGGATCTTTAAGGTTTATTGTCTTGGAAACAAGGAATATAATATATGAAAACAACATAAAACATTCTTCTTAAACACTTGAAAGGCTTCTCCTTAAGTTCATCCTAGGTTCATTAGTGCATCTCATAACCTGGGGACATACATCAAAAGAAAGGGTGAGCAGAATTCCCAGTAAGGGAAACAAGAGAAACATTTTACAAGTGAACTTGAGATACTTCAATAAGTACATGAAAAGAACTTTAAGGAATTAGAATGAAATCATGAGATACATCACAATAAAAATAACATTTTTTTATAACTTGAAGATGTTTCTATAACATTTAACATTGATAATCATTTTTTTTTCACAAAGGTCCATCCCCAAGGTGTCCTTAAAAATTACCAAGGTTATTCACCAAGGCGTCGTTAAAAATGGTCATCTCAAGAGATTAAGTCTATACCCAATGCATTGGAGCGCTATCTGGGAACAACTTTGACATGTATTTATTATCATGTGGGCCACATATATCATCATCAATCATTTCATAAAAAACACATATAGAATAAAATAAATGGGTTTCATTTCATAATCATAACGTTTTAAAAACTGCTTTAAAGACATGTTCTTTATGTCACTTTAAACCCATGGAAAGGGAAATTGGGATTCGTGTATGTAAATCCCAGAATTTAAAATATAAAATTTTGATATATATGTGAATACCCCTATAGAAATATTATCTTTGAGTATTCACTTAATAACATAAAATAATTTTTAGAAAAGAGAGAGGCATTTTGAGACGAAAATTCTGCAGCATAACGGCTACGTTTCGAGGTTTTAGAAAACATTGAAAAGAGAGGGGAAATGGGTCACCCACACATAAATGATCTATAAAAATAGTATAGGGACAGAATATAAAGGATATGAATCATGGTAATGAAGTTTTAAGGACATAACATTTGAAATGAAAAACATGGAAGTAAGACAAAAATAAGATTTCTCTTATAAAAATTCGACAGCCTAACGGCGTCACTTAAACTTCAATAAAAATGATTTGACAAGATAAAATAGGTTCTCTCATCATATGATAATAATATATCAGTATTATAGATATAGTGATCATACCCCAACATAATAAAAAGGAACTTGAAAGACTTGACATGAAAATAGATCTTGAAAAAAAGAGAAGGGTGAAAGAATTCCTTAAAAATTCGGCAGCATAACGGCGTCACTTAAACTTTCATAAAACAAAATGATGAGAGTAAGAGGGGATCTCTCATCATATAAACATGAAAAGGTAAGTAAGAGGAATATAAAATAACATCCTCTCACATAATAACCTGGACCATAAAGGGAATGACATAAAGGAGATTACATGAAAAGAAGGAGAAAGGTTGGATCCCTTACCTTAAAATGTAACTCTTAAAACTCAAAGGTTTATACCTTGAGATCTTGGGGAACCTTTGGAGGACTCTTTGGGAGGTAAGGAGACCAGAACTTCGTTGGGGGAGAGTTGGGAGTGAAAACTAAAGGAGGAAAGGGTGGGTATTTATAGGGAATGTGAGGGGACAAGGCATTAATCGCCAAGGGACACCTCACAAGTGCTTTTCCCAAAACCATGTGCTCTCCCTTGGCATTTACAATGAAGTTAGGCCACATGGGGCCCCCAAAACAATACTTCACCACCCTTGGCCGGCCAACCCTTAAAATATCTCATGACATCATCATGAAACATTTATGATGTCATTAAACATACCGAAACCCTAAAACTGCATTTTTACTATTCACTGAAAAATTCATCTTTCTCAGAAAAATCCCAAAATTTCACCTTAACCAAATATCGATTCTCTAATTACATTTATGAACTCCATTTTATAAAAATAATTTTCTAAATATTTATAATTTAATTTTTAAATAAAAACACTATTCATCGAGAATTCTTTTTTTTTTTCAGAAAATCCTCAAAAATTACCATAACATAATATCGATGCTCTGAGTTCAAAAATAATATCCTTTTTATAAAAATAATTTTCTACTTATTTTTAATTAAATTTTTAATTGAAAAACACTATTAACCTGAAAAAAATAATACTTGGCTAATAATTCAGGAAACCGTTATTTACCCATTTTATTGAATCACATTACTTAATCTAGGTGTCTAAATTTTATTAAAACTTTCTTTGAGTGAAACTACTAATCCATTTGGTCACATTACTGATCCTAAGTGTAAAATCACTATTCATAATTTACAATTCATCAAAAATTAAGTTTACCTTATTAGACTCCAAATTCCTTACTGAACACTTTTGTAGAAGCCCATTTTTTGAAAATCATTACACATCATTAATTATTTAGGGTTTACATAAATATTTTAATATATATATTTTTTTCAAAATACATCCTACGATTATCCGGACATTTGAAATTTCACAAAAATCACTAAAGGAAGAAATATCAATTCATTCATCCCAAAGGTTTACACAAAGAAGCTAGGGTCTCGTCATATAGCCCCTTATAACAACGGCATATGACCTAAGTGTAAGGTGTGCTATTGTGAGAGAATCTGAGGGAGGCTCAGATAACATTTCCCTGGTAGTAATCTCTACTAACTTGAACTTCTCCCGTAGGCGTTTCCGTTCAAGCTTGACACGCTGGAGTTCGGCTTGCGCTTGGTCCAAATTGACGCCCACAGATGATACCTCCTTCCCAAGCTCTGATAAGTGGGCTTCATAAGGTTCGAGTCCACTAGATGAATCCATCAACTCCTCTTTCTGCATTATCCATTAACATCTTATTAAATCATTGAGAGTAAGTTAATATACTACTCAAAAATATTGGGTCGTTACATTCTTCCCCCCATAAGAAATTTCGTCCCCGAAATTTATACTTGAGGCCTAGTCGAAAAGGTGAGGGTACTTTTGTTTCATTGTTTCCTTAGGCTCCCAAGTTTCTTACTCATATTTATGATTCCTCCACAACACTTTCACAAGGTGGGTAGTCTTGTTTCGTAGGACCTTGTCTCTACGGTCCAAGATCTCCACTGGCTTCTCCTCATAAGAGAGGTCATGTTCCAGTTGTACCACCTCTAGGTTCAGTACATGCGAAGGGTCTGGTATGTACATCCTCAAGAGAGATACATGGAAGACATCATGAACTTGAGTTAGGTTCGGTGGAAGTGCTAGATGATAGGACACTGCTCCTATGAGATCAAGGATTTCATAGGGGCCAATGTACCAGGGGCTGAGCTTCCCTTTCTTCCCAAACCGCATGACTCTCTTCCAGGGAGAAATTCGAAGGAAGACTTTGTCACCAACACCAAAATCCAAGTCCCTTCGACGATTGTCAGCATAGATCTTCTGCTGACTCTGAGCAGCCTTTATGTGTTATTGGATGGAATGAACCTGTTCTATCATCTCTTGCACAAGATCAGGCCCAAGAAGCTTTCTCTCACCAGTTTCATCCCAACAAGTAGGAGTTCTACATCGCTTTACATACAGATCTTCATAGGGCGCCATCTGAATACTCGAATGGAATCTGTTGTTATAGGAGAACTCAACTAATGGGAGGTATTGATCCCATCCACCTTTAAATTCCATTGAGCATAATCTCATCATGTCTTAGAGTGTCTGGATAGTCCTTTCAGATTGGCTATCAGTTTGAGGATGATAAGTTGTACTAAAATTCAATTCAGTATTCAGGGCATGTTGAAGACTTCTCCAGAATTTTGATGTGAATCTTGGGTCACGATCAGACACGATGGATAGTGGTACCCCATGCAGCCTTACCACTTCCTTCACGTATATCTTGGCAAGCTGATCCAGAGAGAAATCTTCCCGATAAGAGATAAAATGGGCTGTTTTGGTGAGACGGTCCACAATAACCCATATCGCATTGTTTCCTTCGGATTTTTTTGGGAGACCAGTTACAAAGTCCATAGTGATATTATCCCACTTCCATACTGGTATGGGTAGCAGTTGTCATACCCCCTTAAGAAGTTGTCTTTCTTCCTTTACTTGCTGACCCACCTGGAACCTTGTAGTGTAATCAGCAATCTCCCTCCTCATGTTATCCCACCAATAATGATCACGAAGGTCTCTATACAACTTCGTGCTTCCTGGATGTATAGAGAAAGTAGAGCTACGAGCTTCATCCATCAGTTCTTTCTTTATCTCCAGAATAGATGGAACACATAGTCTTGTATGAAATTTCAATACACCTTCTTGATCAATATTGAAATCAGGGAACTTCCCATCTTTTATAGCCTCCAACTTCTCATGCAGTAATGGATCTTCTTTTTTATCCTTCATGATCTTTTCAAGTAAAGAAGGTTGAGAAATCATTTGGGATAGGGTTGATGATGTCCCTTTCCTTATAATTCCCATGTCCAGTTTTACTATATATTTAATCAAGGGATCTCCTAGGATCCTCATTGTTTCCAGAACAACATGATCTTTCCTACTTAACGCATCCGCGACTTTGTTTTCTCTTCCGGGGTGATAATGAATTGTACAATCATGGTCTTTAATAAGCTCCAACCATCTCCTTTGTCTCATGTTCAATTCTTTCTATGTGAAAATATAATTTAGACTTTGGTGGTCAGTGTATATATCACATTTCTCCCCATAAAGATAGTGCCTCCATATCTTTAGAGCAAAAACAACTACCGCTAGCTCTAGATCATGCGTAGGATAATTCTGCTCATGAATCTTCAACTGTTGAGATGCATAAGAAATTACCTTTTCATTTTTCATGAGGACGAACCCAAGACCTTTCAGGGATGCATCGCTAAAAATAACGAATCTTTCTCCGATAGAGGGTAGTGTTAAAACAGGTGCTGTAACCAATCTCTTCTTCATCTCTTGGAAACTTTCCTCGCATTCCTTTGTCCAGATGAACTTAACCCCTTTTCGAGTCAACTTGGTTAGTGGATTAGAAATCCGTGAAAAGTTTTTCACAAACCTCCTATAATATCCTGCTAAACCAAGGAAACTACGAATCTTAGTTACTGTTGTGGGTTGAGGCCACGCCTCCACAACCATTGTCTTTGAAAGGTCAACCGAGATTCCTTCATTGGTTATGATGTGCCCCATGAAATCCACCTGTTGTAACCAAAACTCACACTTGCTGAACTTTCCAAAGAGCCTCTCCTTCCATAGAGTTTTTAAAATAACCCTCACACGATCTTCATGCTCCTCACGACTTTTTGAATATATCAAAATATCATCAATAAAAACTACCCCAAAGTTATCAATGTAGTCCTTAAAGACTCTAATCATCAAATCCATGAAAATAACTGGAGCATTAGTCAAGACGAAGGGCATAACAGTAAACTCATAATGCCCATATCTTGATCGAAAGGAAGTCTTTGGAATATCTTCCTTCTTCACCCTTAGTTGATGATAACCAGATCGAAGGTCAATCTTGGAGAAGAATTAAGCCCCACGAAGTTGGTCAAATAAATCATCAATTATTAGAAGAGGGTATTTTTTCTTCACTGTGATCCCGTTCAGTTCTCTATAATCAATTCATAGCCGCATTGATCCATCCTTCTTCTTCACAAAGAGAACTGGTTCTCCCCAAGGAGACACACTCGAACGGATAAACCCCTTCTCCAACAAGTCTTGGAGTTGCTTCTTTAACTCTTATAGCTCCACATTTTCCATTCTATACGGAGTCTTTGATATCGGTTGAGACCCAGGTACGAGTTCAATGGAGAACTCTACCTCTCTTTCGGGGGGAGGTCCAGGTAACTCCTCAGGAAATACATCCATGTATTCCTGAACAATTGGAACATCTTCTATTGGTATGCTCCCTTCTCCTTCTTCATCATCACCGATTAACTCCATAAATAAATCTATAGGAGTTGCATCTAGATAGGGATCAGTTCGGGATATCTCTCCTTGGAAGATAACTGTAGGCTTTTTATTCAAGAATACTGAGATTTCCTTACTTCTGAATTTGATTCTAGAATTATACTTTGAGAGCCAGCCCATCCCTAGTATAACGTCAAATTCCAATATAAGAATGAATACTAGATTTGCGATAAGATTGTGCTAACTAAAGTAAACACTAGAGTCTCTAAACACTGTTGATGCATGGATAATCCCACTTGGAGTCTTGACTGACAACTCTACCTCAAGCAATTCCGGGATTTATTCTATATTCTTTGCAAAGTTG
Organism: Viscum album; assembly: GCA_963277665.1. Taxonomy (NCBI): domain Eukaryota; kingdom Viridiplantae; phylum Streptophyta; class Magnoliopsida; order Santalales; family Viscaceae; genus Viscum; species Viscum album. Next base: position 827,299,804 of record OY728159.1, on the reverse strand, counting down.
GAGTAAATAAAAGAATTCGTAGAACCAAAATCAAATAAAGTTCTTGCTAGTTTTGAGAGGACGACAAGAGTACCTGCTACCATGTTGTTCGAAACATCAACTTCAGTTGTTGTGATAGAGAAAGCACGACCTTGCTCCCTTTGCCTCTTCTGAGGTTGATGGTGATTCCCCTCCACCACCCTCGGATTTGGACATTGATTAGAAAAGTTCCCAAGCTGTCCACACTTGAAGCATGTGACTTTGGGTAGGGCCAGAACCATATTTACTATGTCGTTAGCGTTGGGGAGTTGAGGCTTCTCCTCACTACGACAATTCCGAGCAATATGGCCTCCTCTTGCACACTTGTAGCACTTTCCACTTCCATTCAAGTAGTTCCCCAGATGGTTTGTCCCACATTTATTGCATCTGGTATGTTGCATTTGCTTCCCACCTCTTCCCTGGTCAAAATTCTTCCCTAAACTGGGATACAAAAATCTCTTCTTTTCATTTGATTTATGAGACCACTACGTCTCACCAAACTCCAGCTCGACATTCATTGCACTCTGCACGATCTCCTCATAGATATCGTAGTCCCAGTTGGCTAAATTCTTACGCAGATGAGGTCTCAGCCCACCGAAAAATCTATCAACCTTCCCACTTGGATCCATGACAAATCTAGAGGTATATCGTGAAATTAGGGTGAAGTTCATCTCATAGCTTCCGACAGATTCGTTATCCTTCTGCTTCAGGTCGAGAAACTCTTTCTCCATTCTCGTTCTCATGGAATGAGGGAAATACTTGTTAAAAAATATTCCCTAGAATTGTTCCCACTCCATAGCATCCATCTCTCCTCTAGGCTTCGTGTTTTTGACCAGTGACCACCACTAGTCAGCTTCTCCCTCTAGGGGATAAACAGCAAGGGTGACTTTTTTCTTGTTCCGAACAAAGGTGTATAGAAAAGATCTTTCCAGTGGAGCTTATCCATTGTTCCGCAACCAAAGGGTTAGTAGATCCACTGAATGATGGTGGTCGTTGACACATGAAGGACTCAACATAATGTTGTTCCCTTCATGGTGAGGTCGGCCTCTCAGCTTGATTCAAGTTATTACTCATAACTTGAGTCAGTTGGTTCATCATTCGCATGAATTTTTCCATTCCGGCTTCCATCGGAGGGCCATCAGCACATGTTTCATTGCGGTCACCATCGGCACGGTTCCTCCTATTTCCCGCCACTTTCTAAAAGAATAAAACCTTAGTAAGAAACTTATTTCATTTATGAATCTTTTAACTAAGACTTCATGCTTAAACAATTACACTTCTCTATAATTCCTTCATAATGATTCATAAAAAGCTTGTGATTAACCAAACATATCCCCCAGGAGTGTCGTAACAAAGAGTACAGCAAGTCCTGTTATCGGGCACCAGTTCTCGTTCTAGTCTAGCTCAAAGTGGTGTTTTCGGGTTTTACCCCTATGTACATCTGTGCCAGAGCCACCTCTACCTGCTCGTATCCAGACAGGGATGTATTTGTTTGATAAACCACTTACTCAATACTTATCAAAATACCAGGAAGTTTTCCTATATTTAAACTTTTCTATAGGGTTATTCCTAAAATTTTTATATCATAATTTTCACAAATAACTAAACAATACTTTGATACCAACTATAGAATCCCGTCTTTTTATAACATAAACTTTCATTTCATTAAACGGAACTGAGGATCTATAAGGTTTTGTGTCATGGAAACAAGGAACATAATACATGAAGACAACATAAAACGTTCTTCTTACACACTTGAAAGGCTTATCCTTAAGTTCATCCTAGGTTCATTACTTCATCTCATAACCTGGGGACATACATCAAAAGAAAGGGTGAGCAGAAGGCCCAGTAAGGGAAACAAGAGAAACATTTTACAAGTGAACTTGAGATACTTCAATAAGGACATGAAAAGAACTTTAAGGCATGACAAAGAAATCATGAGATACATCATAATAAAAATAATTTTTTTTTATAACTTGAAGATGTGGCTACAACATTTAATATTGACAATTGTTTCGTTTCACTATGGTCCATCCCCAAGGTGTCGTTAAAAATTACCAAGGTTATTCACCAATGCGTCGTTAAAAATGGTCATCTCTAGAGATTAAGTCTTTACCCAATGCATTGGAGCGCTATCTGGGTGCACCCTTGACATGTATTTATTATCATGTGAGCCACATATATCATCATCAATCATTTCATAAAAAACCAATATAGCATAAAATAAATGGGATTCATTTCATAATCATAACATTTTAAAAACTTCTTTAAAGACATGATCTTTATGTCACATTAAACCCATGGAAAGGGAAAGTGGGTTTCATGTATGTAAATCCCAGAATTTAATATAGAAAATTTTGATATATATGTGAATACCCTTGTAGAAATAAGAGATTTTAGTATTCACTTAATAACATAAAATAATTTTGAGAAAAGAGAGAGGCATTTTGAGACGAAAATTCTGCACCATAACGGCTACGTTTCGAGGTTTTAGAAAACATTTAAAATAGAGGGGACATGGGTCAACCACTCATAAATGATCTATAAAAATTGTATAGGGACAGAATATAAAGGATATGAATCATGGTAATGATGTTTTAAGTACATACCATTTGAAATGAAAAACCTGGAAGTAAGACAAAAATAAGACTTCTCTTATAAAAATTCGGCAGCCTAACAGCGTCACTTAAACTTCAATAAAAATTATTTGACATGATCAAATAGGTTCTCTCATCATACGATCATAAGATATCAGTATGATAGATATAGAGATCATACCACAACAAAATAAAAAGGAACTAGAAGGACTTGACATGAAAATAGAACTTGAAAAAAAAGAGAAGGGTGAAAGAATTCCTTAAAAATTCGGTAGCCTAACGACGTCACTTAAACTTTCATAAAAAGAAATGATGAGAGTAAGAGGGGATCTCTCATCATATAAACATGAAAAGAGAAGTAAGAGTAATATAAAAGAACATCCTATCACATAAGAACATGGAGCATAAGGAAATGACATAAAGGAGATTACATGAAAAGAAAGAGAAAGGTCGGATCCCTTACCTTAAAACGTAACTCTTAAAACTCAAAGGTTTAGACCTTGAGAGCTTGGGGGAACCTTTGGAGGACTTCTTGGGAGGTAAGGAGACCAGAACGTCGTTGGGGGAGAGTTGGGAGTGAAAACTAAAGGAGGAAAGGGTGGGTATTTATAGGGAAAGTGAGGGGACAAGGCATTAATGGCCAAGGGACACCTCACAAGTGCTTTTCCCAAAATCATGTGCCCTCCCTTGGCATTTACCATGGAGTTAGGCCACATGGGGCCCCCAAAACAATAATTCATCACCATTGTCCGGATAACCCTTAAAATATCTCATGAAATCATCATGACACAATTATGATGCCATTAAACATACCGAAACACTAAAACTGCATTTTTACTATTCACTGAAAAATTCATCTTTCTCAGAAAAATCCCAAAATTTCACCTTAACCAAATATCGATTCTCTAATTACATTTATGAACTCCATTTTATAAAAATAATTATCTAAATATTTTTAATTTAATTTTTAAATAAAAACACTATTCATCGAGAATTCTTTTTTTTTCAGAAAATCCCCAAAAATTACCATAACATAATATCGATGCTCTGAGTTCAAAAATAAAGTCCTTTTTATAAAAATAATTTTCTAATTAATTTTTATTAAAATTTTAATTAAAAAACACTATTCACCCAAAAAAACTAATACTTGGCTAATAATTAATGAAACCGTTATTTACCCATTTTATTGAATCACATTACTTAATCTAGGTGTTTAAATTATATTAAAACATTATTTGAGTGAAAGTACTAATCCATTTGGTCACATTACTAATACTAAGTGTAAAATCACTATTCATAATTTACTATTCATCAAAAATTAAGTGTATCTTATTAGACTCCAAATTCCATACAGAACACTTTTGTAGAAGACCATTTTTTGAAAATCATTACACATCATTAATTATTTAGGGTTTACATAAATATTTTAAAATATATATTTTTTTCAAAATACATCCTAAGATTATCCGGACATTTGAAATTTCACAAACATCACTAAAGGAAGAAATCTCAATTCATTCATCCCAAAGGATTACACAAAGAAGATAGGGTCTCGTCACATAGCCCCTTATAACACCGGCATATGACCTAAGTGTAAGGTGTGCTATGGTGAGAGAATCTGAGGGAGGCTCAGATAACATTTCCCTAGTAGTAATCTATACTAACTTGAACTTCTCCCGTAGGCATTTCCGTTCATGCTTGACACGCTGGAGTTCGGTTTGGGCATGGTCCAAAGCGAAGCCCACAGATGCTGCCTCCTTCCCAAGCTCTGATAAGTGGGCTTCATAAGGTTTGAGTCTACTGGATGAAGCCATCGACTCCTATTTCTACATTAACCATTAACATATTATTAAATCCTTAAGGGTAAGTTAATATACTACTCAAAATTATTGGGTTGTTACAGGCTCGATTTCTCATCGGATCAATAGGAACACATATATATTAAAGAAGTGGTAAGGCTACATGAAGTACCACTAAATATTGTTTCTGATCGAGATCCAAGATAATCCTCTATGTTTTGGAATAATCTTCAACATGCTCTGGATACTGAACAGAACATCAGTATGGCCTATCATCATCAAACTGATTGCCAATCTGAGTGAGCTATTCAGATACAAGAAGATATGTTAAGATCATGTAGAAGGGAATTTAAAGAAGGTTGGGATCAACATCTTCCTCTAGATGAATTCTCCTACAATAATAGTTTCCACTCAAGAATCCAAATGGCACCTTATAAATACTTGCAAGGGAAGAGGTGTAGAACACCAGAATGATGGGATGAATTCGGTGAGCATAAGCTTCTATGACCAGACATGGTCAAAGAAATGGTGTAGAAAATGAAAACATTCAACAACATATCAAGGTAGCTCAAATTTGGTAAAAGAGTTATGCTGATAACCATCAATGAGACCTTGAGATTAAAGTTGTAGATATCTTATTCCTATGAATATATCTGTGGAAGAAATTCATGAGGTTTGGAACGAAAGGGAAGTGAAGTTCAAGGTACATCGGCCCCTTCGAGATTCTTGATCTTGTCGGGGTTGTGGCTTATTGACAAGGACTTCCACCTACAATGGCCAAAGTACATTATGTCTTTAATTTATTCTTTTTAAGGACGTACATAATAGACCCTTCACATGTACTCTCTTAAGAGGTATTATAGCTAGAGTTTGATCTTTTTTACGAGGAGAAACTAGTGAAGATCTTAGATTGTAGAGATAATGTTTTACGAAATATGACAATTCCCCTCATCAAGGTGTTATGGTGAAACTACTAGTTTGTAGAAGTGACATGGGAATTAGAGGAAGTGATGAAGCATAGTTACACACATTTGTTTTAGAGTGGGAAAAGGAAATTTCGAGGGTGAAATTTCTTAAGGGGGAAGATTGTAACGTCCCAAAAATTCATTAATGAAAATTCATATTAGTCTATTTAAATTTCTACTTATAGTTACGTAAAACATATTCACTTATTTGGTTATATGTTTCTTCATTTAAAAATACTGTTATGAATTTTTACCATTTCTAATATAGTTGCTGAACAGTGATCACATGTTTAGTATAATTAAAGGTCTTTAACAAATCCAATTTACTCTGAAAAAGGAATTGATGGCCTCATCCAGTATACTTTCCCTATATGATGACCATTTGTCAGATCTCGGAAAGGAGTTGGCGTCATTGGGCATCAAACATGACCATGCCAATCTGGAACACATTAAGCTTGAGTGGAACCGACTATGGGAGAAGTGGAAGTGAGAAGAGATTACCACCCGAGCAATGTTATCCAAGCCACCCCAAGAGTCTGTCACCATCGCGCACCTTACCCTTCAGTATTATGTTGGTGTTATAAGGTGTTATGTTACCATACCCTAGCGCTATGACTATTTAGAATTTTTTTTATAAATAATTTGCTTTCATTTTATTATTGTTACATTGTAAATAGTTTTTAAGTCACAAATAGTATTTTTAGTTAATATTAAACTGAGAAATATATTTTGATGAATTAATGGAGTTTTGAATTAAATAGTATTTTAATAAAATTTTATTGTTATTATTAAATTACTTTTTATAAAATATAAATAATCATATAATTTTATGAATGCAATTTTAATTTTTATTATGGTCTGAAAGCTGTTTTTGTCAAAACCCATTAATTTTCAATAAATGTCAATTTTTATTTTACAAGTAAAAATTCACATATTTAGAAATTTATATAGATAAAATGAATATTTTTTTTCCAATCCGAACATCTAAATTATCCAACAGTAAATTTTAGATAATTTTCTGAGGCAATCGAATTTTTGGGTAAAAATTGTCTACCGTTTAAATATATAATGTGTTTGATGACATCATAAAGACCCAATAATGATGTAATAAAATAAAATTAACATTAGTATCGTCCAATATATGTTTCAAGTTTAAAATAATGTGATTTTGGGTTTGTTTGATTTATTTTGGAAAGTTTTAGTGTACCCTTCAAGACTTTAAAAACATTTTTTGTTTTTAAATTATTTTCCTTGAAAGTGTGACTCACCTCCACATAAGAAACCACATTATTTTAAGATGTTATTCCATTGGCCTTATAAAATATTTTTTTCCACTCCCCTTTATAAAAAACCCTGGACTGGTTTGTGGTTTGTATTAGTTTAATGTGAGATGTCCCAATCCTAAATAATAAAGAATTCCCTCTCGTTTCCTATATAAACCCACCCAAGCTCCCACTTGCTCTTCCCTCAAAGCCATTAGAGTTCTACCATCCACTGAACTCCTCTCTCTAGAATCCTCCAAAGGTGACCTAATATCCTAGGAAGCCTCTCTCTAGCCTCTACCATGATTTTGGGATCACACTTAAAAACAATTAATATCTTCTTCTCTTATTTTTTCCCAATTTTTTTAAGTTGTTATGCAATTTTTTTAAATTAAAATTGATGGGGTATGATTTATGACCTCCCCCATACTTCCCTATTTATTTTTGGATGACGGGAGACCCATTTCTCTCTCATTAATGCCTCCCATGTACACCCATTACCATGTGGAAATTCCGTGAGTGATTTCTCTCACCTCTTTTACATCCAAGTAATTCTTTTGTATTATGCATGTAAATTCCATTAAATTTTTTAGGACATGTATCTATATGACCCCTTAATGTACATTTCATGTACACATTATGAGACACCATTTTTTCTCTTATTAACCATTTTCATAAATCCTTATGTCATGCTGTTATGTTGCCGAAATTTCACCACGTTTTTCCATGCCAAGATCATTGTGTAGTGAATACCATACCCATGTATCTATCAAGGGTATTCACCTTTATGAACATATAAATATTTAAATTTCATTTCATTTATTTATTACACATTAATTAATTGTGGACTTACTTATGATGTTGATTGATTCCATGTTATATGATCTATGTGGCACACTTAGGCATGAAATGAAATGTTTAAAAATGGTGTGCCCCGATAGTGATCCAATGAATTAGGTACAATATAGAATCATGATATGTCATGGAAAATGAGTGTTGAAACATTATATTTCAAGTGAAACAAGGGTTTACTCATGCTTCATGTGCAATGATGGTTACTCATTCACCATGTTCAATGGGCATTAGCTCACGGTAATTCCATGTTAAGTGTTGTTTCCACATTTCCCTCTTATAATTATCATGATTTATCATACCATTATAATTATGTTTCTATTATGATCCATTGATCTTCCTGTTTACTGAAATGTATTTTATTCCTCATGTTCTTCCTTGTTTATTCCCTTCTAGGGCTTTATGGCCCACCCTTTTCTTATGCATGTCCTGAGGTAATCCCATGCATTTCTAAGTTCGAGGGAATGTAGTGGTCATGTAAAGAAATTTTCCAATAAAGATGTTTGGTGTTATATGTTCTAAGCTATTATGTAATGTTCCTAAGACCAAAATTCACAGGACCTCTCGATCATCTATGTTGTATCAAGTGAAGAGTTTATGTAATAAATCATGTTTAATTTTGTTATAAAGGAGCATGGTTGTTATAAGATCCATTGTTAAACAGGTACCTGAGTGAGGGGGTATCAATCTAGTTTTTATTGAGTTAAGACATGTCAATTATTAAAATCATGTTTCTGACAATAAGAGTTAACAATGAGCTACTGAGGACCTCAAAACAAGATTTAACACTACACTTATAGATGCACTAGAAACCTACAACAATAATTATATATCATTCCTTCCTATCAAACTTGTTGTTTTGAAAACCTTCAAACTATAGATTTATGAATGGAGAACTCATAGAAACATTTGTAGATTGAATAGTGAACTCTCTAATGATGATCTAAAATATAGATAGTCATTTTTTTCAAAAAATACATTTCCAATAAACTCTTATTTGGGGTTACCAAAAAATATACACATCAATTCCAGATTAATACTAGTACACTTGATATCATTGTCTATGGATAGAGATTTTTCAGGATATTTAAAACTAAGAAGTTGTGTTTAATAGGATTTTCTTTACACCAGAGCACATGACCACATTTCTTTGGATTATAAGGTGTTGTTTAAAACCTATTATAATCTTTCTTGTAAAACATAGCAGATGATGATCTTATGAAAACACATTTATCAGTGTTAGTTTTCAACAAAAAGAGGTCCAATGGAGACATATTATATTCCTCCGTGATAATTTTCATGAAGCTTGGAATAAATTTGAACTACATAAATTTCATGTTAAATAGTAGGAATCCTAATAAATACATAAAAGAGTATTCCAAATTCTAGTTTCATAAGTTAATCCTTCCCATATCGATAATCCCGGACCAATGAAGATGAATAATAGAGATGTGTGGGTGAATTGAGATCCATAAATAAGAATAAATTCTTCTTGGATATTCCATATTATACCCCTATTTTTCCTAAATGATACTTCCCCATAGTATTTTTCCCTCGATCACTTCCCTCATAATGTTTCCATGCATTCCATGAATGCCTCCCAAAACACTCATAATACTGATTCAATCATCCTTCACCGTCCTCAAAATCCTCATCCCATATTTGAAGTGATGTTTTCCATCCAAGTGCACCTCCAAAATGAAGGAATATAGAATATTATAAATTATCATGAGAAATAATTTTTAGACATTTAAGGATAATAAATTATATATTGAAATTGATATAAGAAAACTATAAATCACTATTATTTGGAAAATAGAGGATATGAACCTATTTTTTCCATTTAAAAATATGGCCTGTGATCTTTTCCACCTCCTTGTTAAACTGGAGGATATAAATCCTCCTTGAATATATTGGATAATCAAGATAATCAATCAGGTAGATACACATAAAATTACATTGTTGTCCTTTTTTGGAAATCACCATCATTTCCATGATCGACATCGAAATCTACATTCCAATCTTCTCTCAGTTATCCAATTTACCACACTGTGTACAATAATCCTAGATAATCTTATAAATTACAGAAATAGGACTCCTGAATCCATTAAAAAATTATAATATCATCATCGTACATGTGATGGGAAACACCACAAATGTTATAACTGCACTAATATGAATGAATTATTAAAATTAAGATAATATTATTATTGAGATGATTAAGGTTTTCTTTAATGAGGATACATAATATGGGTGATAGTAGAACACCTTTTATGAACCCCAACAATGAATTTATGAAATCATATTTGGTCCCCATATTATATATGGTGATCCAAGTGGAACTGAAGAACTTATAAAGATGGTCAGAAAATAAAGATGAGAATCCAATAATGGTAAGTAAAATTGAAACTAAATTCCATTCGAGTAATTCCTATTCTTTATCCATATCTATCTAGTTAATCTAATTGGGGAAATATTTTATAATTAATATATCTTTTAATTTCCTAATCCATTCCAATAGAACCTTGAATCGATCTTCCTTTCACGTAAACATGTTTTTTCATGTGAGACTAAGCTGTGTGGTAACATTGATAATATTATATTTATAATGTTTTCAATAACCGTATAAGGAAAATTACATATACACATATGATAATACTATTGGAGTGTGTAAGAACACTAATACATTATAATACATTCTAGGGTGGTTGAACATCCCATGAAAGGTAAGTAACCACCCTGAAAAATTTCCTATAGCACACTAAATATGTCTCTCCTAACCAAGTTCCATGAAGCCACATAGAAAAATACTAGGAATCCATTATTAACTACAAAACGTTATAGGTCGAGAACATGAAATACCTCATAAATCTCCATTTCATCCAACATGGATTCAATGAAACAATTATCACTTGAACACACCTTTCTTAGGATAGATGAAAAAATTTCTATACATCCTCTTGGATAAACTCCTTTAATATAGTTATTTTTACCTACAAAAGAGAGTGTACGTGAATATCATCCATACATTCCATCATTTCATAGTCATTTGTGATATTTCCAATTTTGTGGTAGATATTTGGCTCAATAATCCATATCAATTGTTCGACACAATTTTGGAAAAAATTATTTTTCTATCACCATTTATAGACCACATCATTTAAGAGATCTTACAAAATCCTATTCATTTTCATGTAAATAATATTATAGGTTTTTCTTTTTTTTATAACAAGGTAATTAATTCTACCCTCATTCTATCCATTATCTAGTATAATATCCATACATTTCAAGCCATTTTTTTTCCATTTTATGTTCCTGAAATCACATAGGGTGATTTCAGACCCAATATTGAATGATACCTTTGATACATCAGTGCTTCTTGTGATAGTAATTCATATTACATCTCTACATAGTCATTTTATATTAAATTCTTAGCTCTTGATGATATTCCATATTGACCCATTGGTGGGAGAAAATAATGTTCCCTACTCTATCAAATCTAGTGGAAAGACCCACATTTTTGTGAGAGTGATCAAAGATACATCATATAAAGTAATATAAATTTAAAAATATCAATGATATGATAGTGTTAAAATTCTCCAAAAAATGATCTAGTTGGTACTACTTGTGGTTGTCACCCCTTTAATTATTCCACTAGATGAAGTACCAACCGATGTATCCTAGGTCAGAGACACTATTATGGGACCACAATGATACCAAGTCTTGGATATAATTATAAGTATCAGAACCATGACCATTTAATTATATTCCAGCCATAATAATGTTAATATCAAGGCCAAATCGTTAGGGTAGGTTCCCATAGTTGAGGTGCCCCAGGTCAGGCCACAAGAACTCTCTCCCTTAGAACTGACTTTTCGTAAAAAAAAAAGTTGGAAATAATATAAATAAATCACATTATGAAATTAGTAGTGCCAAACTGAGTCAATTCTATTTCCATTTATACTATGATGTTGGATTTCAAAAACAACAATATCTTTTGGTTTGAGAACCTACATCATGATAACACGAACAACTATCATAAATGAAAAATAAGAAATTGTAGTGGTCTGCGGATTTGGCACTAGAACCCTTGATCATATGGAATTATAGTGAACGAAAAAATTGGATAAGAAGTGTATTTTAACCAACAAACCAAGGCCATGGGAATTCATTCAAAATAAAGGAGGTCATCAGAAAGCTGTTCTCTTGGATTTGGATCCTATAGATGAGGATGATGTTTTGTTGACTGCTAAGGATACTTGGGAGGATGTATTTTGATAATGGATTTAGACATCCCTATGAATGGAAGAAGGTATAAAATATTATAATTCCAAGATGTATAGTTCCATTGTGAACAAAGAGATTCTATATAAATCATAAAATCATTGGAGATGAGTTAGGAGGATGATTAGAGGACCCAGTACTAGTTTGTGAGGAGGTGGAAGAAGTCATCTTGGATCGATTTTTATGATTCTTAGTAATGATAGATGAAAAAAAAACACTAATAATATGAAAAAAATAGATCAGAATATCCTGACACATTTTGGGTACTCCATTAGGGGAGGAGATGGATTTGGGGGAGGACTAAGATCTTTGTCAATTAATGCAAGTAGATCAAAAGGAGAAGAGAAATTATGAGGATATTTCCCATCAGGTTGAGAGGATATGGTCAGAGGAATCATCTCAAGAGGGGGGAAATGGGTAAAATGGGACCTATTTTTGAGGCGGGGGAGGGGGAAATATTATAAGGGTTCGCAAAATGGGGAGCTATTGGATCATACTGTTAATTGTTTCAGTATGTGATATACTGATATTGAATTCAAAATCTAGTGCTGAAACTGGTCAGGGTGGAGGGAAAAAGTTTCTAACTCCCTGGGAGTGACTCACCCTCTCATAGAATCACGCTATATTAGATATGAGAGGATTAGTCAACTTGAACATAAATTCAATCTATAGATAAAATATGTATTCTTCAGGAGAAATCTGCACTTAGAAACTACCCCCTCCATCACCTCTACCATTGATATAAGAAACATTGTGGAATGAGAGGGGTAGCCCCAAAAGGTTGATCCACAACACCACCTACATAAGATCTCACTCAAAGTTAATAACTAGAGACTATAAGAAGATATTAGACAAATATTTTTTTGAGAAATATGGTTCTTTAAATACAATATTCCATTAAATATTCCCTATATGAGAATATTATATATAATAAATTTTTGTTCAGAACTGAAACATGAACTAGAGGGGATAATCCCCAAAAAGTGAAAAGGTTATAATACCATAGGATTAGAGGATTCTACTTTCTAAAATGCACTACGAAGGTCCAATGGTTAAAGGATTAACTCAATATGAAATATTCTACAAAAAAGATGACTTCCAATGATCCATTATCCTAGAAAAAGATGAACCATGTAAGTGGGTTGTCCGAAACTGGTGAAAAGGAGGTAGATGATTGATAAGGAACCATAAAAATTACCTTCATGAGGGAGGTACTAAAAGGCATTCGATGCCGAAGCCAGTCATAGGAAAAAAATTAAGAATAGAGCCTAGTGTTCAGTCCAATTAGGATAGAGGAGACACTATATCCACTACTTAAAGGTCCACCACTATATCAGTAGTTGGTGGAAATTTGTTACTGTTGAATTTTTTCTTCAAAAAATGGATGCATGTGAATCAAATTATTATAGAAATTATGATATGTCTATTCTTTATGTTATTCTCCAATGTTATTATTCATGATTCATCTCTTTATGATATTATGTCATGACTTTTGATTGTAATGTTTCTCATCCAAATAATTATTATTACATATATATACTTTGTAGCTTTCCCCCTTTTTATGTATTCCATTGTTTATCCTAATATTTTTTAGAAGCTAAAATCGATTTAGGATCCCATTATGAAGATTAAAATAATGTTGTTTTATTTTATTTTCACTATGATGTTTTATTTACATATGGTTTAGAATACCTAAGTAAATTGGATCCTTGGTTTATATTTATTTTATATGTATATTAAAAATCATGTAATAATAACAATAAATGGATTAGGTCACTATAGTAGGTATCATAGGATGGTATTCAAATGACTATAATTTTTTATTAGGATCCTTATGTATAATTATATGTATATACAAATATTCTAAAATTTGTGTATAGTATAGAGTGAGATATTTCCAAAACATTACATCACTATTTGGATAATAAATTTGGATGTGGATCTTTATTTTTTAAATCTGGGTAATAACCATAAAATGGTGAATTGTTTATTAATTCAGTAATCACCTGGTGCATGAAAAATAAGTTTTGTGGAACACCTTGTTCTCCACTATTGAGGGGATATTCTTTATAAAACTCTAAAACTATTTACCAACCATTATTAAGGACTTGAATATATTTTTATTTTAGATAACCTAATAGAAAAAATAACCGTGAATAACATAGATTGAAACATAGTGAATCATAAGATTGGATTTATTTTAAATTTACAAGTTATTACATAAATTTTCATTGTTTTGAATTTTACATAATATTTAGATTGAGTATTCTAATCCACTTTTTATCTTTTATTGTATTTAATGTAAAGAAATAATAGAAATTGTTCTGACAACTATCATCTTATGAAATTTGATGTTTTTCCTAATAATATTCCTAACATTTTGAAATAATGAGTTGATAAAATCATGGTAGTTCTAGAATATATAACTCAAGTTATGAATAATAAATTTAATTGTATGGAATTATATACTTAACATAAGACAAGAAAACGTACAGTTGAATAATTTATTCGATAAAGTCCACATAATTTTAGTATATATTATAATGTCCTCATCAAGGAAAAATTTATTAACTCCATTTAGATGAAATTATATGTTATATAATGATCTAAATATGAAAATGTAATATTTCCATCCATTATCATGAAGGTAAAGACGATCAATAGAAGAAATAGATATAGAAAAATATTCCCTAATAAGAAATTGAATCTATGGAAGGGAATAATTTATGAATTATTTTAAATATTTTCCTAAAAAAATCCATATTAAAATGGATAGAGAATTCCTATTACTAAAGAAATAGGAATATGAATCAATTGGGGGTTTTGAGAAAACTTCACAATGATGTCATTGTATACCATGTACTTTGACACCAAAACTAAATTTAAGGTTGATCACATCTTTAGTGGATTAATGTTGAGTCTTGGAAAGGATTTTGGGATTAAATAATTTGACAAGTACGAAGATAATATTCAATGTGACTTAAAGCTTGAGATGGTGATTGGTGAATCTTATTAGTATCATTTTCTAGGGGATAGAGATCCTAAAATTGAGTTTTTTTGTGGATCCATAGATAAATAATATAGTGGGAAGAAACTCAAACTATCCATGTGTTGAAAGTATAGGAAGAAGCATTTCTAAAACTCTATGAATGGAACTAGGAAATGTACTATTTGAGACACTAAAAAAATAGAATCTAATGTATAAAGATCAAGGAAGGTAATATGTTATCAATACTATTAAGGAGGATCCCAACATTGATGTGGTGATAGGAAATTTAGTTATTCATTCTATAATAGTTAATATACTTTTGGATTAATTTTCATCATATTATTTCATATAAATAAGTTTTAGTAGAATAATTGAAATTCAACCTAAAAACATTGATGTTCATCTATATGTGAAAATAAAAATAGACAAATTATTTCATACTAATTATATAGCTCTTAATGGGTAAATGTTTATGGATCGAACCTTTCAATAAATATTTTCTCACTTCCTTTAGTATAGTTTGATAATTTTCTCAAATTATCAATCAACTATCCATTATGAGAAAGATAAAGGATAGTGAAATATTTGATGTGGAAATATAGATAACGGTGGATTCTCTAAGAAAAGGGAAACCTTTAAATTTAATTTTTTTTGAATAACGTGCTATATTCCCTTGGTCACGAATATGTGTACTATAAAATCATGATATAATTAATTAGATAAAGAATGATTCACATGGGTTGACCTTATCAATACACCTAGGGTGTATAAAGATGTATCAAGATCTCTGAGGGAATTATCGATGCGAAAAATTGAATAATGAGGGTAGAAAGTATATATAAAAATGACTAGTATATCATTAGGTGAAGGATAAAGGGAAATAGTTTAAGGGAATGAAGAATCTATTTCTAATACATAAATAGAAATTGGAACACAACATCATAGAAAATTTCGCTATTTTTTCAAATACATCAAGATAAAATAATGATATATTGGTTTCGGTGGATCATCTTACAACGATTTGGAACTTCATTATAATTTTAGAGGGATTCTCACTCGATCATCATGGAAGGATATAGATCAAATAAGTGGTGAGGCTACATGGTATGCCCATATTGATTATATATGACCAAAATCCAAGATTATCCTATATATTCTAGAAGATTCATATATATTCTATCAAAAATGAGTTAAACACCATTATGGAAAAACTGATGAAAAATATTAACGGACCATCTAGACAATAAAAGACATATTGAGTGCATAGATTATGTACTTCAAGGGAGGATGTAATCATCATCTTTTTCTAAATTATTTCCAAAAAAATATTATCTTTCACTAAAAAATCATAATGGATCCATATAAATACTATAATTGGAATATATACACAACACATGCATGATGGGGTGGAGTTATTGAACAGAATGATTTGGGACCTAAAATGTCCAATGAAATGGTAGACAATTTCAACACCATTCAATAGAACATCGAGGCTACATAGAGTTGAATAAAGTGTGATATTGAAAATCACTAACAAGAACTATAGTTTTAGTTTGGATATAATGTCTTCCTCCAAATATCTCCTTAGTAGAATGCTTTGAAATAAATGAATTATATTTCCCAAGTACATTAGCACCAGTGAGATTATAGACTACATTAGAGTTGTGGCTTATAGACAAGTACTCTAGCTAATCCTATCACAACAAGACGACATGTTCTATGAACCCCTATTATTGAATTAAATACCATATCACTCACATGAATTGGCTTCCTAGGTGGTATATATGTAAAATGATATTTATTATGTGGGTAATACATTTAAGATCAGTTATTATAGAGATATTAATAATTGAAATAAAATAACTCACATAGTAAAATTACTATAGAGAAATCGTACATATGAGGAGGTGACATGGGAACTTGTGGAATATAAAAATTATATATACCCTCACCTATTTTCACATCAATATGTAAAATTAAATTTCATGGGAAAAATTCTTTATGGTGTGAATAATGTTATGTCCCTTTATTTTCTAATAGAATTTTTATTTTGAATATATATATTTTTTATATTAAGGTATATAATGTAATATAAATCAAATGCACCACATCATATAACTAAAAAAATTATTGCATTAATTTGAACATTATATTTGTTGAATAAATATGGACATAATAATTGAAAATATTACAATGAGGTAAAAAAAGTAACAATAACATGACTAAAATTTTAAAATTTGGATCTGATCGATCAATAATAATAACCAAACTATCTAACAATTTAGAAATGAAGTAGAGAATATTAATTGAAATATAAATTTTTTAAAATATAATATATATAAAAAAATAGATAAAAATAAGTGAATGAATAACTAATGAAACATGTTATATTTATGGGAAGTAGTGAACAAAGATAACCATTGCAAACTTTACAATCGAAATTAAAATATGACTATTGGAATATTAACAAAACCATTGAAATACTAATATGAAAACTAAGAATATTTCCTGGTTGTTAAAATAATATCATCACATATAGAAGTTTAAAATAATTTTTATGTGCCTTATACTATGAGATTATATTAAATTTTTACAATCATAAAAATAAATAAATGTTTTATAAATTATCAATTAAGTGTTTCTCTTTGAAAAATAGAAATGTTTTAGTTACACTATAATGATAAATGTTATTATTTATAATAAATTTTATGTTCATAAAATATATCTTTAAATTACAATTATCATTTATTATATTTATAATATAATTTTTTGAGACCATAATCAAATTTGTAAAGCGTCAAAATATATATAATAAAATTAAAATTTAATTTTACAAATTAAATAGGTATTTTAATAAAAAAATTAATTTTAGAATATTATAAATTTAGAAAATTATTATGTTAATATCAAATTAATTTTTTTAATCTATACATAAAAAATGGATTGGTTTATTTTCCCAATTTTTTCAAAAATAGATGAGTTTTTTGATTAGTGAAATATGGTAAAATATGACATTTACCATTATAGGTTAAATACATGGATTTTTTAGTCTTACCTGATTTAAAAACAATTTAGTTTGATATTAAATGCCCAATTTATATTTTTAGTCATAGTAAAAATTACTATATTAATTGTTACTACAAAATAATAATCTAATGGAAATAATTATCAAAAACACTCACCCCCCTATAAATACCACTAATCACCTTCTATATCTGTCATGACTTCTAAGAAATAATGCTTTAAAATTTATTACAAATTTCCCTTCCCAAAAATATCACCTATATCTTAGTTCTATTGTTATCATCCAAATACCATTTGAATGCCTTATTAATGGGTATTTCAAAGAGAAGTCATTTAAGAAGCAATGTTTTCAATTTACCTCTATTGAATTAATTTTATCGTTCACTATCTCCTCCACATCCATATCCAACCCAACATAGTGAATCCATAATCATAAATTAATTTCATGTTTTAATTTTATTTTAATATCCATATTCTACAATCCCTTCAATAAATTCTAAAATAAAATCCTTGATTATAGTACGGTTGGTCCACCACCTCCAACAAAATGAAATTCGATTGTCTTCACCTCCTTCATGTATGTTCATAAACATATTATTATGGTTACATAATATCATAATAATTATAATATATCTCATTTCATGTAATATAATATTTTAATGATTATTTAAATAAATTAAAGTATATTTAGTCCGTGAGGGTCAGTAATTCTACATAAATGAACTAACAGAAAATTGATAAGATTTTTTAAAAAATAATAACCCCTAGGTTATCACAAAATGGGATATTTGGGAATATTTATATTTTAGGAAAAAAATGAATAACATTTAATTTCATTTTATTAATTTTGAGCTATTTTATTAGAATTTAAACAATTATCCAGAAGTGATCTATCATTAAACCATAAAATGAATGCCCTCAAGAATTAAAAATTAAACATTATATCTCATTAAAATATTTATAAATTAAAATGAAAAAATTATTGTAATATATATATATATATATATAAGTTTATTAATTAATTAATTTTTGAATCTATTTTGATTTTTCAGGGCATTGAGCGCATGTACCGAATGATTCTATGACATAATGGAAGGGATATCCTCGAACCACCTTTTTCCATTTTTTTATGAATTTTGTATCTCTAAGTAACATTCATTATCTTTAATTTTTTTTAATTATTTTAAGTTATTTTTTTTCTCTCACATATATACCAAAATTATTCTCTACTCCTTTTATGGGGTAATACATCACTTATATTCATTTCTCAAATTCCTTTTTTAGGAAATCTACTTGTATTATGAAATGAGGAAAATTATGAAACTTATTCTTTACATGTGAAATTATTACGATTATGACATATGATTGATTTCCTTTTGTGGAACACATAATCATGTAGATGTTATGATGGGTAAACCTATATAATGATTCATTGCATTGGGATATGTTTTTTTTCTCATGATACGATATATATGGGATTAGAGAGTAAACATAATCAATGATGGGACACTATCCTAAACGTGATGTAGTCTCAGAATATATCCCGAACTTATTCTAATTTCATGTTTTATATTGAATAGAAATTCATATTTTCCATAGTCTTATTATAAAATTTTTTTATATTTTTCTCCCATGTGATTATTCATGATATTTATATTTATGATATCTTTGTATTATTTTTGATCGATATGTTGTTCTTCTCCATCATGTTCATTCCCATACCAGGATTTGTATCTTACCATAGTTTTTTATGTACTTTCAATGTTATCATAATTATTTTCATTAGCATAATGAAATCTTGGATCTCTATATGGTTATTAAAATAATATTTTTATTCCACTTTCACTTAATTGTTTTATCTACCTAGTATTCCAATGAAACTAGGAATTTAGATCCCTTGTTTTTATTTATTGGATATTTAGGATAAAAATAATGTACTAATATTTGTTAATTTTTTGACCACTATATGGTATGTACATTATTAAAATATAAACATGGAACACATCACCTAGATGGAAGAGGAAATGAGGGATCATGAAGAGATAGTATATGACCCTTATATGATCAAGGATCTTAATGGGATCGATGTATCTTGGGAACTTCTCTAATTTATTCAAAATTATAATAACATGATTCTATTGGATATTCAATGGAACATTGAATCCACAACATTAAACTCTAGATCTCATAAAATATTTTCTAGAAAACTCTTTTGTTATCTTGGTGAAAATTTTATGTGCCACTGAATAGTTGCTACATTATTTTTCATTTCATGGAGAAGGTCATAACTAACAAACTTACTCTATCTAAATTAATCCCCACATTTTAGTGTCATACATATCTTCACATTAACATCCTTTCATGGTTACATCTAAATAATGGAATGTAAATTTTTGTCATATGATAACCCTATCAAGGGGATGTGTTGATCCCAAAATCCATTGAATCCAACAAATTTTGTCTCATAATATCACCTTAATTTTTAATTATCCCATCAAAACTAACCATAATTATTAGGATGATATACTGAATTAAATATAAGGTCTTTCCAAAAAAAATTATGAATAATTTTTCAGTACTCTAAGGTAAACCATGGATATTTATCAGGTATAATTTATATTGGAACTCCATGAAACTTCATCACTTACCTTGTAAATATACATATCCTAGAGAGCTGGTCAAGATAGAAATATTAATTAATGGAAATAAAATTTACTCATGTTATAAGGTGATTAACAACAAACCAATTATAATTGTGAACTTCTTATGTTCATGAAAGTCCTAAAATAAAGTCTTTGGTGTTCTTTCACGTTTTTATATTTCTGTGCATGATGTTTGTAACATATGAGTAGAATTTTCTCATTTAGAGTTATCATTTTGTCATAAAAAATTGAGATTTATATTTTATTAATATCCCACTACATATTATTCCTACATGTACTTTTTTATAAATATATAAATCTTTTTACTTACTGGAAGTATATAAAGGAATGGGATCTGTATATCAAAAAAATATTACTTATTCAATTTTTAATTTTATGAAATATATATGAAGGTTTGAAAATATAAAAATTGATTATTAATAAAGTCAAAAATAAAAAATATTCAAAAATATTCTATATATCTAAACCATATTTCTAGTATTCATCGATCTTTATGTTAATGGAAGGTTGATAAGTCAGTAGAGAAAGATAGAATTTATCTTCCCCATTATGTCTTCATGATTTATCATATGTTAATATATTTTTATTGGGTCTTTTACAATCATCATAATGAATAATGTTTCATGATATTTGAGTCATATAACATAAACCTCCTGATATTCCATCCCTATGTAGTAATTTATTTAAAATTCATAATCATTTATAAACTTTATGAATTACATTTGGTGAATTTTTAATTTCATACACCTAAATATATATTCCAATATGTTATTATTTATACACATACCAAAATTTCCTCCACAGGTATAGTGTCTCTAAATCATCAATGTAATGATTAATTGTTTCATATCTGAATATTGTGTTTGATTCTTTTTATCACGAGTAATTAATTAGAATGAACAATAAAAAATCACCTTATCATTATATATAAGGAATAAACCAAATCAAAATTTTGAAGAATCATTGTATATTATAAACCCTTCTCTGCTATAGGTTATTGCAAGCTCATAAGAATTAAAAAACATCTTATTATGTTCCTTTAAACTATCATTATATTAGTTTTTCTTAAGGAACAGTACCATCATAGAAGTTATTATAGAATGTGGATTTTATTCCCCTAAGACATTTCTCACAAATCATCAATTATATCATGAAAAACCATGAAATATTTTCTACTTAGTTCTGATTGTTATTCTAGTTCGCTGATTGATATCATACATCATTGATGGATATACAAACATACCATATAATGTGTCCATATAACAGAATCATTACACCCTTTTTATCCAAAATTCATATTGGTCTTATTTATCTTATAACTTCTCCTTTCTTGGGGTCTTTAATACTATTTTTAACTGATCATTATGATCTTTCTTCCTCCTAGAATATATAATATTATCATTGATAAAGGCTACCAGAAATTGATCAAGGTAGACTATAAATATTATATCCATTAAATCCATAAAAATAAAAATGTAATTGGTATATTGAAATGGAATTAGTATAAACTTATAGTGCTCACACATTGTATAAAATTATGTCATGGAAATATCATTCCCTTTGAACTTTAACTAATGGTATTCATGATAGAGGTGAATCTTCAAGAATTACATAAATCATTGGAGTTTATTGAATATATAATTGATATGAGGTTGGTGATTCTTCTTTTTTAATTATTGTATTAAAATAATTATTACAAATTAAAAGAGGCATTGATACAATCTCCTATTTAATTAATAGGCTTGGTTCTCCATGTAGTGAGGCAATGGGTTGTATAATAACCTTGCATAAATTATCTCACAATATTTTATTTAATTTCTATAATTAATTGGGATCCATTCTATGGGGACTCATTGAGATATTCATGGATCCAATCATGAGTTCAATTGAAAACTAAACCTCACACTCTAGTGGAATACAAAAAAGTTCATAAAAAACATCTATAAATCCCCATAAATTAGGCCCCTTATCAATATGGTATTCATCCCCAATAATTTGATCCAAGGGTACCTCATTTATGGGAAACAATGTATATATTATACAATATGTTTCAATAGGAATTCCATAATCCTCATTTAATCGATACATGATAATATGATGAGTTGGAATAATAATTAAGAGTTTTTTATTGTGAGAGTTGATACATTATTTACGCACATAAAGAAAATAAAAAACCAATATTATTTAAAATCCAACAAATTGAATAATAATTAAACACATTGTAACCGTACTCCAAAAAATATCAATCATATCATACATATAATTCTTATATGAGATCATTTTTTCACAAGTTTATTTATAAATAGTTTAATATCAAGTATATTAGGAGGTGATTCCAAATTCACTGAAAATGTGTGTCATATAAAAAAATTGAAAAAAATTAGAAACAAATAAATTATTATAATATATATATAAAAGATCATGTGTTTCTCACATCAAATCATTAAAGTGATCTGAATTTGTGGTAGTGACAAAGATTTTCCTTCCTTGTTTCCTTTATTTTGGGAGGTTCATGGGGCCTATATTATTCTAAAGCCCGAGGGTTGTGTCATTTGATCAAATAATGATTAACATCATTTTACTTGATGAATTATAGTATGGGTGGATCTTCATCAGGTATATTTATCTATTTTATTTCCTTAATCATAATATTATTCTTAATTCATTATTTTGGGTGTTGTGTTCTACTTTTACACACATAAAACTGTTATATGATCCTGTGAAATAAATACCAGGGTGATCTATCTGACAATTATTGCATATAAGAAATTGTTCATTCTTCCCACCAAATATCTTATCATTAGTGTGTACATAACCATTGAAGTATCTTTTGGAGAACCCCTTTAATGTCTATTATTTAGTAAAGAAAATTATTTACTGATTTTACTCAAAATATATGAGATAAGGATAGAGTCATACCTTGGTTGTCTTATATAATTTTATTTATATGATACAATTGATTCATCCTATATTTTTCTTCATTTACATGAATTATTACTATATTTTTTTGAATCTTATATGTAAAATACTTTTAGAAACATATCTTATTAAACTCTACCCATTCAATAAAATGTATTTCCCCATTTTCCTTGGTATTATTAATCCGACTCCACTACTGATCAATATCATCTTCTAGATGACATACTACCAAAGGGTCCATACCATGATCTGGCCACTATAGAATATGAAATATATTTCCCACAATATTAACCAACTACCCAATGACCAATGGATTATATGTCTCACTAAAAATAGTGTATATATTACCTCATCAATTAAACAATAGGGAGTTTCTCACACATATGGTGAATTTGGGAGATCAACAAGATTTATGTTATTGTCCACTATATGAGATAGTTGGATGAATATATTCATATCATGTTTCATTCCAACATCAACATCGTTAGGATTCCCAATGGGACAATCTTCACATTTTCAACTTTACCCATTATTATATCGGTTTTTTAATTTTAAATCAATTTCCCTAACCAAATGATGAAATGATTAAAATTAAAATTAAATTAATGATTGTATATATAATTAAAGATTAAAATAATAATAAGTTATTCATATTTTCTTTTTATAAAGTAGCATATGAATATATATGTTTCAATATAGGTTATCCATGATGAGATTTCTCACCAAACTAGGTATATATATTCGAACACATGATGATGGTTTGAAAAGATAATGTGATTTACTAATGAATAACCAGACATGTCAAACTAGATGCATAGTAAAGTTCATTGATCATTATAAGTTGTTGTGGACAAGGTATAGATGGATAAATCTTTTCGGTTTTATTGCCCCATGATGAATTTTGGACAAAACCACAACCACCTATAGTATCCAAACCAATATGTATTTCTAAAAAAACCATATATTCCCTACATCTCCAAAATATCACGATGTATTCATAAATATACACTTAAGGTTTTTTCTTATTATCATTAAAATTGTCTCCACAAAATAACCAACCCCTTCTTTGACACCAATAACTTCATCTTATGATAAAATTATGTAAAATAATATATTAATCACATGATTTTAAATATTGCATCAAACTAAAATTAGTATAATATAAAGACCTAAAGGGTTAGTTTCTTGGAGAATAACTATATATACATCATATTTTATAAGACCTATAATAATCTATCCATTATCATTATCAAATATAAACATTTTTTGACATCTCATCGGATATATCTACATTCATAAAATGTAGATTAGAAACATAAAAAAGTTGTGAGGTTAAATTTTTAGTAAGAGAAAAATATCAAAACATTTCAGAAAAAATTATTAAGAACTAAATAAGATAATAATTGTTCAAAAGGCCTTAAATGATAAATATAAAAAATATTAGGGTAATATAATGTCTTTAAAACATAATTAATTTGTAATAAGGTATATTCCCTAGCTCAAGATACATCTTAAGGGTCATATTACATATGACAATGACATAAAAGTGTGGAATACAATAAAATGATTTATAATCATGAAAACATGGAATTTCAGGGAAATTAAATTAATATTTAATATTTTTCATAACCTTGTGAAAACAAATAAAATTTCACATCAACAGAAACATAGGAATTATTTTGTTAGAAAACTATTTATACCCAGGAATATGTGAAAAAAATAATTATGTTCATTTAAAAGTGTTAGAAACCCCATATTTCCCATGGATTTTGTTTGAAAAAACCGATTATGTTCATACCTAAATATCTCATGATATATAAACATAATGAAATTAATTTTATGTTGGCTTATGATCAAACCCATTATCATCAGTACATATCTATGATAGTTAAACTCAATCCTAATAATGTCTTAATAAAACCACATGAAAAATAATGGGTTTATTAAATATGAAAAATTGAATTCATTCAACTTTCATTAAGAAAAAATGGATATAAAATGGGTTTTCATTAACTTAAAAACATAAATCATTAATTTTTCATAAAGAAAATATGAAAATAAAAATGGGATACATAAAATTATGAGTTAGTTAAACTAAAAAAATCACTAATGATGCTTCTTGAAATTTTTTTGAAGCTATCGAGTTAAAACTTAGAGTTATGGGCCTCTTTTCGAAAAATGACATTTTATCAAAAAAAATTTAAAAAATATAACTGTTGATTTTATATTTTAATTAAAAATTTATTTCTCGATATATAAAAAGAGGACAAAATTTAAAATGTAAATTTTCCTAAAAATGATGTTTAAAAAAGAAATTCCACTACTCAATGAAAGGATTTAGTATTTCCAAGTCCCTTAATTTAACCCTTGATTTTAATGGAAATTATTTGACCTCCTATATCATAATGATAAACATATTGATTACAAAATTCAGAAAAATATTTTTATTGAATTCTATTTAAACATTTCATTAATAAAAACTATATTTATGTAAAAGATATATGTAATATTTTTTCAACATAGGGTGTTAATAATCTATCCATTTTAAACTAGGTTAATAAAAGAAGTGTGTATCTTTTTTCCCTCCCAATGATTATTATTTCCAAAACATTAAAGGTTATTTAATAGATGTTTCTTTAAATATGTATTGTTTTATAATTCTATTATATGATATTTTTATCCAGTTTTATCATAAATAAAATGATGGCTAAACAGTTTTTGGAAATTTACCGATATCGATGGATTACCTTAAAACGATCATTAATTTTTGTGTTATTAAAAATAGTAATTTTAAAAAAATATAGAATACATATATTTTTCATATATAATTAAAAAATATAATCTAAATCTAACTGTGTTTTTAAAAGAAATATAACAGAACAAAATTTTTCATAGTAGTGGTATTCCGCACAATGCAGGACTCATGTTTTCATTATAAATAAAGGAAAATGGGAGGGTGATTAATACATTTTTCATCATTATAATAACAAAATATTATCTAGATTATATTAATTTTATGATTTTTTATTGAAATGAAATTTTAGGGAAAATGAAAGCTTATAAATTAATAGAAAAAAGAAAGAAAGGGTTAATAACTTATACCTCACTTCTTGGATTAACTCATTCACATAGGATAGTAAACCATTAAGGGATTATAATTTGAGAAGAGAAAAACCTCTTTAATTTTTCTAAGAGCGTGAATAAGTGGTTTTATAAGGTTTTGGGATATATATGATAGGTTTTTGTGTGTGGGGAATTGAGGATAGTGGTGCTCCATTTATAAGTTAAAAAGATTCCTTTTGATTGTAACTAATACATTTCTATTATAGAAATATATATTCAAGTAAGGTAGAAATAAATTGATAAATAATGGAATTTCGGTAGGGTATTTTCTTTCTTTATGTTCATAAGTAAAATAGAATAATATTTTAAACATTTTAGGCTATCTACCTCAATGGCTAATCACTTTTGTTATTTCAGATTTTACCAAGGTAAGTAGTTATCACCTATGCAATTTATTCTTAATGCATAAAAAATTAGTAATTATTAAATAATTTGGACAGAATTACTCCAAATTTAAAATCCATTTTTTTTAAAATTTTAATAATGATTAAAATTTATTCTAAAATAATAAATATGTAATTTATTAAAAAATATTTTGAAAAATATTACACAAATTATAAAATGTATGATATGGTTATATAAATTGAAAAAAAAATTTAAAAATAGTTATTATTTATAAAATATTTTTTATTAAATTGTTACAAAAACTTCAAAATAATAATTATATATTATAATCTCATAAATCCACCTTATTTATAGAAAAAGAAATTTTACAATATTCAACCAAAAAATAAATCTTCTCAAAAAATATCATAAATTAATATTAATGATCTATGACAATGATAAATCCAAAATTACTATTTATTTTTGAAATTTGCTTCCTAAAATTGATAAATTTAACATTAAAATAAATTCTTAAAATATCTTGGAAAACCTTTTTAACACAAATAAATTTTTTGATATGAAAACAGATCTTATCATAAATATATCAAATATAAAAAAAATTTCATTTAATAAACTATATTTTATGAATAAAAATAGATTCTATTAGTTTCGCAGATGTACTAATTAATTTTATATTTAATTTGAAAATTATTTAATATATATATATTTCATAATTTATATATATTTTTTTATACATTGAAATTATAGGGATACCTTAAAACAGTACATATTATTTTCCCTTTCAAAATTTCATATGGATAAATTTATTTAACATAGTATTTATTAAGAAGGAAATACTTTGTTTGTTAAAAATATGATATGAATGACAACAAAAAGGTAATGAGGATATTATATCATAGAAAATTTATTATTGTTTTTGGATCCTACGAGTCATTTCATATTCTATTTTTTATGTTAAATCAATTCTGGGAGTACCATTATCTATGAAACCAATGTGTGGTGGTAGTTTTCATAGATGAAAATGAACAAACACTTTTTTTGTCACTATAATTGGGGTTAACCAATAGATATAGTTTTATTTCGAATTATATATTTAAATATGACTAAATGATCATTATGAGGAACGAATAAGTTTGACATAAATTGAAATTATGATATGTCATCATGGGATATTCTATATTTTTTCATATAAGACATTAATCATTTTTATTATTGGAAAATAGGTAAATAAATATATTTTATGGGTGAATTTATTAATTAATGGGTTTTTCTATATTATACATAATTAATTTTTATATGGGGGATTATTGTGGTGATTTTAGGAATAAAATAATTTTGTTAGAAAAAACTTATTTTAGGTTGATTATAAAATTCAATATGATTTTTCCAATTATCTTATATGTCCTCCATGATAAGTTAATTAAATAGTTAATTTTTAACTATGTTATACTACTGTAATATTTTTATAGGGTATATGACTGTGTTTTTATTATAATTATTTTATTATTATTCCTACATGATTTGTACGTGGCTATTTATCCAGTTTTTATAATAAACTAATTACATGGATATAATCACGCCTTAATTTTTGTATAGGTTTATATATTTTTGAGAGATAAATTTATGTTTAATGTTAACATGGAAGCTAAAGTAATTATTTGGACCATTGAGTTCCATTTTTGTTTTAGGTAATAATATGGTATAAGAGTGGATTGAGTCATCTTGAATTGACTGTAGTTAGCTATTGTTTTGGTGTAGTTTTATCCATCTTTCAATTTTAATAATATTTTTATCATTTTTAAATTAAAGAATATTAGTTGTATTATTAAATCATATATTTTATATTGATCCTGATTTTGGGGTATTCTTTTTATTTTACTATCATTTTTTTTATGGATAATAATGCCTTTAATTTATAATCTTTTTACCCTCTATTCTTTACACAAACCATTGACCTATTTTTTCTAGGTTTGAAATGGCACAAATGGTTTTATCGGGGACCCATGTCGGGATTTAGTAGAATGAGAACATCAATGAGTGGTATTGTGTCTTTTAGTAGTAATCTATGTAAGATTTTAGAGTTATCAACATTTTATTGTTCCCTTGGTTTAGGATAAATTATAGAATTATTTTATATGTATTTTAACGTATATTGATGTCATGAAGAAACTAACAATGATCCAGCAACACGTGTATTTCTATTTTAAAACTTTGGTTATCATATGACTGGATCAAGTACACAATGCACTGAAACAGATAGCTTATAGTTAACAACACTTGATTAGCCTGAATTATTTCTTATAAATGGCAACTAGTAATGAATTTAAAAATTATATTTTTAATGGAATCTTCTAAATTCATTATTTGTTTCAAAATATTCTTATCAATTTTTATAAATTTAATTTAATATGATTTTTTATTATTAGGGAGACGCCATTGAGAAATAATGAGCTAATAATGATGGTTTATGTAAATATACGGGTACTAATCATTATTTATTTTGAGGATAATGATAAATTTATTTAGTGACATGATTACTAAGGTTCATTACCAGATTTTATATTGACTACTATGTTTGGTTGACTAGGGAACATAAAATATTATTGAAATATTTCACACAATGAATTTGGAATGGTATAAAAGGGATGTGTCACATAATGTTATTTCCATTGGTTATTATTCCCTCCTTGAAATATTAATATGTTTCTTTTAATGACAATGTAATTTTTGTGTTATTTTTTTATTCCCTATTTTATTTCCAACATTTACTTCTTTTCTGTGGTGATAGTCAAATTCATATGGCAATAACCTATTTGAATTGATATTATTGAAATTATTTACATGAAATTTTTTTCCCATGATATTTAATGATTAAATATTGGAATAGAAGGAGATGATAGATGGTATATTCAGAACCATGTTTAGTTTTAATAGGTTTAGATCATTTATATAAATATTATTTTAAGATTGAATGGTATATAAGGAATAATAATTAGTTTTATACATGGTAAAAATAACATAATCTCAAGACACTAGTTATATTGATCAAAAATAATTTTTTTACATTGAGGCCATAGATAGGATGAAAATGTTATAACAAATTAAAGTGTATATGAAATATATGTTACATAACTTTTTATTTAATAGAAAAATAAATATATTTCAAATGATTAGGTGAAATAAATGAACTATATGTTCTTGTGGGTAATGTTTTGTGATTCAACTACGTATTCTATATGGTGATGTAATATAACTTGGATACTTGTTTGGATGAGTGACGTTTTTTTACACCACTTCATGAACTTATTAGTCACCATTATGAGAAAACTATATAAAATAAGAATAAGGGATAATTTCAATTCATGAAATCCATATAGGTTTCATGATATAGAATCTAGATAGTGATTCATTTCAGTTTACTGCGGATTAACATTGTTATTATAGAAATAATGATGTGATATTTAAATAATTTCTTGGAATAATGTTTAAATTAAGATTATTATATTAAGATTCATAATCTTAACATTCTATTATTAATATCCTATGTATCGTATATTTTTTTTAGAAATTCGATCATACCTAACGTGAGTGTTAATACACTATATTTTTAATATTATTGGATCAAAGCATCAAGGTTTCATTTTGTGTTATCATTAATGGTGAACAAATATTTTATTTCCACCATTGTATATTTTTGAGGTTATTCAAAATGACGACACTTATTTTATTCCATTTTATTAGATTTATAATAGAATTAATTTATTTTAGCTTTTTGAAAATCAATTTTTTAGAAAAGTTATTCATTGGGGTCTTTGGTAGACAATTTCTATTTATTGGAACATCCATGAACATTATTGCATTTATTATAGTGATATTGGTTCGTATTATTCTCTATGTGTAATGATATTGGACAATTTTATATGGTGCGATAGTTAATGACAAAATTCTCACCTTAGTGGTTTAAGTTACAGTGAATTCTATGAGGAAAAAAAGATTATTGGATCTTGTCCCTTTTTAAATTTTTTATATATGATGAGTAACATGAGTTACAATTTTAATAGTTTTCATTCCTTATGACTTTAAGTAAATTTTTGATATAATAATAAATGTTGTTACAGTCAACTAGAAATAACAGAAGGTGTCACAAAAAATATAAGAGGAATTTTTTGGGATGATCTGGAAGACTATAACATTCTATCAATATAAATTTTTTTCTAAAATTTAGTATCTTATAGAAGAAATTTTAAAAAAATTCACCACATGATAAATTAATTTAGATAATGATTCTATGAATTAAAATAGTGAATGATTGAAAAGTAACTACTCTGAGTTAATTATAGCAATACAATCCTTTTTATTAAATTTTGGGATGAGTTTAGATTCAATTGATCCATGGATGGTCATCAACTAACATTTAATAATGTTATACGTGAGTTATAGTGATAGCATTGAGAATTATCAAATGGGTAATGGTATGTACTATCCTAATGATGTGGAATATGGTATTATGTACATGATTGATTATCCATTAATATGAAAATATAATGATGTTTAAAATATGAATCAATGGAATAGTCGAAGTGAAAATTTTGGAATCTTCAATTAATTATCTTCACATGTAATAATTTAATTCTGTATTATTTCCTTTTATAATCATGTATATGATCAAGTGAATTAAATTATCACTTATTAATATATTGTAATTAATTTCACTAATATACAATTAATGTATTTCAGAAAAATGTTATGACGTTTTATGAGATAATTTAAGAAAACAAATATTATTTTAACCCATGGTTTAAATATTATTCAATTTTAATTGGTATTATGTTTATTTAAATACTGAGATCTCTTATGTTTTGTTTTTTTCTATAGATATTCTATTGAGTGGTCTTTGATTATTCATATAATTAGATGGAACATTATACTGTAGATAGTATTGTTATATTGTAACGTACGCCTTATTATAATATAAAATTATGGTTTACTGGGGTGAGTGGGATTTGTTAAGTTTAATCATCCCCATTATAGATCATTGGATAGATTTTAATGTTTTTTAGTGGATAAATAGGGGAAAATTACAATATATTTATTTATAGGTTTATGATTACATTGATTGGATTTGGAGGAATGCTTAACAGTGCAGGGGTGAGATCCTTGGGTGGGAATTTATACGGAGGACACATTTTCCTAATTTAAATGTATCATTTTATATATCAATGAATGTTTTCAATAATGTAATTTTTATTGGTAATTAAAATTGGTTAAAAATGAATTTTGTTTTTTATATGGTGATCTATTTTTAATAATAGATTTATCAATCACACCTCTTGACAAATATTCACTTATAGGGATTCTGGTATTAAGTAACGGATTTATGCTTTTTAATAGTGAATTTTTTATAAAATTTCATGTTTTAGGATATACTAGTGTTAGTGCGAATTGATTTATCTGATTATAATGTATATATTAGGATTTTAAGGATGAAATTTTGTGAAGGTTTTTCTAATATAATGGATTTGGAATTTTATTTTTGGTTTTCATGATTATTCATTTTGATTTTTTTAATTCACACTAGTGTTAAAATGGTAATTTTAAAAATTTAATAAGCCTATCAGAAAATCATGATGGTTTGGTTGAATATATATTTCTTTATTTTCCATGTCATCTATATTTGGGACGGATCATATTTTATTTAGTTTTAGTGCATTTCATAATTTAAAATCATTTCTAGTTAAATGGTCACATTCTTTTTCTAGTTTTGGTAAAAATATTTAATTAACGTATTTGATTATTTTAAAATATTTCTTAAAATTTAATTTATATCTGAAATGTGATATTCCCTTAGTCTGGATGTTTGGAATGATCTAAATCAAAATTAATTTTACAAATAAATACTTTATTTATTTATTTTTCAATGATACATTGATAAATAATTTCTGTAATCATTACCTTGTATCAGATTTTTTCACTGGACTCAAGGAATGATGTCCAATTTTGTGGAAATGTAATATTGAATTGACCATTAGGCATGACCTTTCTATTTTCATTTATTTTTCTATAAATACATTATTATATACCTAAACGATAAATTTTATAAAAAACATCAATAAATGTATGACTATAGAAAATTAAAATAGGTAAAGGATGTATTAGTGGCTCTAATATAGATGTAACATCAACACTTTAATGAGTTTTGTTCCTTAATTTTTAATATAATGTGGTTAATTATATTATTTGGTGCACCCAAGTTTTCATTAGAAAAAATTGGACAATTTTTTTGTAAAATTATATAATGATTAGAAGATCATTTATATATTTCTTTGGAGTTAGTATTTTTGAAAGTTTGATGGAATCTAATAAAATTATATTCTAGAAAGAAATGTATATATTGAGTTAAAAAGGAAAATATATTTTTCTTTTGGGGTGGTATCTCATCTGTAGGAATAAAAATACAAAACCATGGGAAGGTTTATACTATTTAATAATTAAAATTAACATTATTTTTCATTATGGGAATTATTATTTTTTAAAACCACAATGATTAATGTTAAAAGGAATAATTTTAAGGAGGGAATTATGTTAATATTTTAGTGATATTTTGATAAATGTTGTTTTTGGGGAAATGGGGATTGAAAAACACTATCGGAGAGAAAAATGAAATTATAGAATGGGGATATTTTAATGGTTGATTAATGGTTTCTAGATATTTTAATACATTATAGAAATTAATCTACATAATTTTTCAATTTAATATCCTTTCCTAATAAGGGGTTATGGGATGATAATAACAGATCTTGGTTCCCTTGATTTATTAGGTTTTAATGAGGTGAACGTGGAAAGCTTCCCGTTTTTGAGGGATTCCACTATATGATGAACTAATGCATATCATATTTCAGGTGAGTATATTTTCATCTATAAGGTATCTAGGGATAATATTTAACCCTGATAATGTTAATAGTGGTGTTGTGCATAATATATGGTATTGGAGGGCATTGAAGAGTATTTAAGTAGATTCTTTTTTGGGTGCTGTAAAATTAAAGGAATGCCCATCATGTGCTCTGGGGGACCAAGTGAAAGCTTACCAATGAGAGGCATGAGATAACCATTTTAAAGAATATTAAAATAATAAATAAATTTTAAATAAGTTAAATTTCAAATATGTAATTTAAATAATAAAAATGAAGATAAATTTTAAAAAAATATTAATTTTAACACAATTATGGTGAATGAGGGCTAGTTAAGTAACAAACTTTTTTCCCTATATGTGTGTGGGTGTGTAGTTATGTATATTGAAAATAAATATGTTTGTGTGTATTTTTAATTAGATAATGTGTTTCATTATAAGATAAATCATTTTCTATGGTATTAATAGTAAAACTAATAGTAATATTAGAAGTATTATTATTATTTTTATTGTTATTATTATTATTATTATTAATAAATATTTAGATTAGGGTGGGAGAATTGGAAGATGGATATTACAAGGTGATTTGGATATCTTGGTTAAGACTACATTTATTCCATTAAATTGTTTCTTTTATCTAATGGAAACTATTAGAAAGGGATATGATTCAATATGGGATGATGAAATCCAAAAAAACTCAATAATTATTAGATATAACTCATATAGTTGATAGGTTAAAATAATTTAAATAGATTACAGGGTAGGTGATTCCTTTCATAGAATAATTTTTAATGTAATTAAATTATTTGAATGTTGGTATGGATGTTTTTATGAAGAAAATGAAAACTAAATTTAAAGGCATTAAATGATTAGTGAATTTCAATCTAAAAGCTCATTGTAAAATAATGTATTATTTATCTTTTATCCCATTTAGTGATTTTTTTATTTGAAGGTAAATAAATCCTGATATATATTTTATTTAAAGATAATTCTATTGTAAATTTTTTGGGGTTACAACTGGAATTTAATTCCAATTAGTATAGTTTTTTTCCTTATGATTCTAAACATAATAGAGGAACTGAATAAGGTTACAGAAAAGTGTAGAATCTCATCTATTTTTTTTATAATTTAATGGGAAAAATATATCTAGTTTAATAGAAGCATCCAAATACGACAATTTACATTCATTTATATATGTTATTAATTATATTTTTGTATCCATATATTCTATGTGATACTAAATCTTGTTTATGTTTACCTTTAAAAATAGATCATCATTCAAATGAAATGGATTTTAGATATTATGGATGGATTTCTGTGGATTCTAATAATGATTATACTCTTACTAATTTTTATTCTGCTATTGGAAATGTTTGTCTTTTATGTTAATATTTAGTATAAATAATTTCACCTTATTTTTAAATTATATAAAATTATCATTCATTCAACCTCAAATTTTGGAGTGGTTTACTGGGAAGATAAATTTGTGAGAGTGTATTATTTTAATAAATTATTATTTATTATATATGTGTGAGGGAGAAGAAGAATATCTGTAAAAAATCGTTCCATCAAGGAAAAAGGGTATTTTAAATAAGGTAATAATTATAAAAGGTAAGGGTCAAGATAATATTTTCCTATAAATTAACTATATATTGTATAATTTAAAATATTACATATTCAATTTAATGAATCATGGGTCATATTAATATTATTGGATACAAATGGTTTAATCGGAGGAGGATAATCATAGTAAATAAGAGCATATAGTAGATTATAAAAAATAAATAGTTAGTATTTAATTTAGAGGAGGATATTCATGATGTAGAGAAAGAAATAGTGGCTAAAGAAATACGTTCCTAAC
Organism: Viscum album; assembly: GCA_963277665.1. Classification (NCBI taxonomy): domain Eukaryota; kingdom Viridiplantae; phylum Streptophyta; class Magnoliopsida; order Santalales; family Viscaceae; genus Viscum; species Viscum album. The sequence continues at coordinate 827,264,196 of OY728159.1, read as the reverse complement.
AAGGATGTGATATATTTTCTATAAATTTTAATCATGAAATTTATATTGGAAAAAATTTGGGTTTATTATTGTTTGTTAAATTTGAAATCATAATAGAATAATGGGAATATTCAATTTAATAAAGGGATTGTAGATAACACTAATGGTTAATTTTCATGTTAAGATATGGAATATGAATAAATATAGGTAACAAATAATATGTGGTAAACATTGTAATAATATAAGAAGGAACATGAATTAATTTTTATCGAATAAAGAAGGAAGTGGAATGAAAAAATCAAAGTCTAAGAATTGAATTCCCTTTCTTAGATTTTTTAGGGGCTAGAAATTTTAATAATTGTAATTCCATTAGAAGTTACATTATAAACAATATTCTCACATAAAAATTAATTTTTGAACCTTTTTGTTACATTGATGGAATAAATATTTAATAGTTGGATGGGATATTTCATTATATTATTAGAAACTCTTAAACTTGTGAAGAAGTGGAAACACTTCAGTTTTCAACTCATTAATATCTGATTATTTTTTTGTACATTGAATATATAATTCAAACTATCACTTATTTATATAATTTAATTGGATCTATTATTCATTAATCATTAGTTAATGGGTTAAAAATATATCCAAGAAATATGAACTCAATGTAGGACATAATTATATATAAGAATAATATTTATTTTCCTTTAATAATTTTCGGTGACTTTAATGATGCGATGATTTTGGATGAAATGGTTTATTAAACTCAATAAAACATTTTTATCTGAGAATTCATAGAATATGTTGATAGAAATTATCTTATGGAATTAAATCATTATGTTTCTAAATATAAAATATAATAGATTGAATTTAATATAATTTTTCAAGTAAATTAGATTGTCATTTTTTATTGCATGTACTTTGGATTTTTTATGCATAATGACTATTATTTAGAGTAACATAGATTAGTATCCATTTTTACTGCCTTTTTTCATTATATAGGATAATTATACTCACCAATTTCATTTTAATAATTCTTATATTAATCATCCAAATTAATGGGGAACAGTGGAGGAGGTTTGGAAGTCTACTCCATTTAATGATGATTTATTTTGTTGTAATTTGAAGCATATAATTATCATGGAGGTATTAACTAAATGGATTTTTTTTCAAGTCATGATGTAGAGATTAGTTCATTACAGTGTAGCCTCATTTGGTTGATTTTTGATAATATAGGAATAGGTTTTTATGGAATAAAGTTTTAGAAAGAAATAGATACTTTCCAAAAAATTAATTCTCTTCTAAAGATGAGGTATTACATTCTAAGATAAGTTTTTAGAACTAATCAACATATTGAAGAATAATAAAACACTATCTTTTTCAACTCATTGTCGATATTGATGAAGGTGAGAAATCTTATACCTAAACATAATAATGAGATTATATATTATATAATCGAAGCTATATTACTGATAGTATTTTTAATTGTTATAAAGGACTATAATATTGATTAAAATAATTATTTTAACCTTGATAATGGAATAATTGGATATATTTTTTTATTAATGATGATACATTTTATCATATTCAAGATTCCATCCTAATTATAAATTACGGATCCTATTTTTTCCTCAATAATAATTGTGTTATTTTTTTCTATATGTGTTTTAAAATATATTATTTAAATAATATTATAATATTTCTCACGACTAAATGGAGGTGTTTTTTCTTGGTTTCATCCAGAATATTTTTATTCATAGTGTTATTAATTGAAAATTCCTTACATTTATTCTCAGTATTCAAAATGTAATTAAATTTTATATATTTATTCTAATTACACTTTTTAACACATATTAAAAAATAAACATCAATATGTTTAATAATAATATTTTTTTTGGATTCTACAATGATTATATATCAAATTAAATTTAGATTTCTTAAGGGGGAACTACAAGACTATTTTATTACTAATTAAGATTATATAAATTTTATGAAGAACAATAAAAAAGAATATAATATTACACTAAAATATTATGGGAAGAAGACAATTGAAACTATTAATTGAATACATATTTTTTGGCTTTTTAATAGTTTTTTATTCGTTTATTCCTTTATTCATTGGAATTGAACACTCCTTAAATAATATTCATAGTATTATTTTTATTAATGGATCATTTGAAAGAAAATTTAATTGTTCTATGGGAATTAAACTAGTTCAATATATTTTAGCAATTATCTTTTGGCTCATTAAAAAAATTTAATTTGATATATATTTTAAAACTATGGAGGGATGAAAAATTAAAGTGAATAAATCATTCCCAGGGTCTTGAATCTCAATAACAATTTCATTATCATGATTTTATTTTTTTTACTAAATACATATAAATAGTAACAAATCCATTGAAGAAAGTTTTTATAACATTAAAAGATGTTTATGAATGAGTTTAATATTGAAAAAATATAATATTTTTTCTAAAGGATTGAATAATTATATTAATCTACACAATATTAATTTTCTTATTTTTATATAATGATACTATAATTATTTGTAGCACAGAGTTCCAATATTTTTTTAAAGACCAAACGTCAGATGTTTTTCTAAAAGTTCATATCAAACTAAGAACTAAATCTAATATTGTTGAGGTGTGATTATGAATTACACTGGAATAATTTACAATGTTATAAATTAAATTTATTATAAATTTTTTAAAACATTCATCACGTGTCTAGGGAATTTAGATCATTGATAGAACATGTAAATTCAATATTTTACCATTAAAATTCATTTATTTAATTCCCACAAATTCAACAAAAAAATTAAATGTCAATAAAGTTTTTGTTACATTTTGTTCATTATTATAAATATATCCTCAAATGGATATTTTTTCGATTTAATATATTAACATTGTTTATTAGACATTTCCATGAACCTTACTATCAGTTTTTGTTTTTTTTATATGAAGGATTTAACCTTAATTTTGGATTCATATGGGATAAAAAAGGAATTAAATGGGTTATTTAATATATATATGATTATTATCGATGGAAAAAATTATTATGAAATCTACTATATGTTTCAAGTAAAGAAAATACAATTTATATAGAAGGGAAGGAGCCCATATATATGAAATAACCATGTATATTCTAGTGATATGTAATAGGATTTCCATTTTCCCTAGAGGAGATATTGTAAAATTAAAATGTTCTATCTTTTTCTAATATGATGAAAAAATGATTGCCATTCTGGCTTAATTCCTCCATTTCCTTAACCATGTTAGAATACACCATGGATTTTAAATATTGTTCATGATCGAGTCATGTACTCCAAAAGCATTATATGATAAAATCCAAGGGAATCAATTATTCCTTAAAATCCAATATGATTTATCTAGTTAAAATAATATCATAATAAACTCAAAACATAGATGACAACAATGGATTAAAAATAAAATATGTAAAAGGAAATTGAGGCTAAAAAATACTAAATTCTCTTTTTCTAAAAAAATTTAAAAAAATCTCATATAAAGATAACATGTGACATCCAAAAATAATAAAGGTTGGTTATGATTTTAAAAAAACATCGAATCTTGTGAAAATCCTTATTTTGTGTTTATATAGAGAAATCACTACCTCATAGTCTATCTAAGTAGAAGGGATAAAGAAATATATTCTATGATATTATTTTATACATGTCTGAGCATTGGTAAAGAAGTAAAGAAAATAATAATATATAAATATATTGGTATAATAGCTATATAAAGGGTTCGTGATAGGGGATTATTGTAATATTTATATTTAATTTTAATAGTAACTATTATTTCATTTTGTGTTCACCAATGTTCATGTATTATCACATTATTTTTCATTTTCCATAATAGTTATTTCTCATTTTCTCACCAATGGTGTAAAGTTGTCATATGTTTGAGAACATATATGAAACCAAGTTATTAATGAGTCCACATACCAGTAATTTTTGAATTAATTTTTTAAAACATATATTTTGTTATATCAAAATTAATTTTTAAGGATAGGGTGGAATTGTTTTCAATAAAATATATATAAAGGACAATATGTGTTGGAGAAGTTGACATGTTGCTATATGAAAATTATATATAGAATAGTTTATGGAAAATTTCTTAATTTTTGTGATTTATGTGATGATATTATTATTAGATAAAGGTACTAATTTGTTATAGTATTATGAACAATATCATCAAATAAGGGATAGGCTAGTCAGCCAAATTGGGAGATTTCTTACTATATTCTCTTTGGTGAGGTCTAGTGTGACGTATATTAAATAATTTATGGAGAATTAAGTATGGATACTATTTCATTAAAATATGGAGAATATTTACAAAATGAAATGATATTATTATAATTTTTTAAGTAGTACCTCTTAATGTTATAAATCAGTTCATAATAATTTGAGTGTGTGTGTGTGAATTTTTTGGAGTTATAATATCACTTTATGTAAAACTAAAAGAAATTGATATGCCATAATACATTTCACATGAGACATCGAGAATCCACCTGAGTGTTTACTCTAATATTTAAGACTTTTATAAGTGATGATGTAAGAAATTAATAATGATTTTATGATATTGGGAATTGGTGTATCCCATTTTTGGTTATGCTATAACATTTAACTATTTTTGAAAATGGTATATTCTATAAGACATTAAATGTCTTTTTAAAAGTGTGGATAATAATAGAATAATAATCCTGATGGAAATAAAAATTATAGGATGTAATATATCTATATATATTAATTTAGAATGTGATAATCATTATCATTCAATATGATCATGGTCCTAATTATTGTTATGATGTGAGTTCTATGTCAGAAGGAAGAGGGAGTTGAATCAATAATGCATATTTCCTTGATAAAATTAAATATATTTAAATTTAATTTATATTGTATGTATTATATGGAAAATTAATATGAATAAAAAATCTATTGTAATATTCTAATATATATTTGATTGTATGATTAAATGTAATTTTTATGTGAATTCAAAATTAGGTATATAATCATGTTTTTTGAAATGAATATCAATGATGTAATAAATCATGGTTTCTATATAGTTCTGTTATAGAGAAAAATATTATGATTAATATTCTATGAATAAATATGTGTTTAAAAATTGGTATAATTTATGAAGGATAAAAATAGAAAATATGAGAATGTAACAGAATATAGTATCAAAGATAGAAGAAGAAAAAATATACTTGAGCTATTTAAGGAGGAGTAGACCAAATATACCCATAAAATCAATAATTTGAGTGATAAGATTCTATAGACTAGTTCATCATCATATTATAATGATTTTATTCAAGATGTATTCCCATGATGTTCAATTAATCCATGATTATTGAGGAAGTAGATCATTTTTATAAGGAACTGAAGCTATAACACCTTGGGATTTTTTCAAATATATTTTTCAAATAAATCTATTAGATATGATATTTTTTAAAAAATCATTGATACTATCCCTCATTAGACATGATGATAATTTTATCATGAGTAACACATGACATTGAGTTTTTCTTCTGTTAAACGCAACACAAAATTTTAACAAAATAAGATATACTATAGAAATATTATTATGTAATTAGTCAGTTGTCACCTAGATATTAGAATGGTGGGTATGAATAGGCTTAAATAAGATATAAAAATTCATAGTTTACAAAATTACATATATATATATATATAATTACATATTTGGTGACTAATTAATTTGTAATGAAAATAAAAACCCATTCAAAATAATGGGAATTGTTTTCATAGAAACTAATTTTATGTTCTAATTTTTTTACCGTAAAAAGTTAAAAAAATAAATTTTGGAGATTGATATTAACTAACCTTTTATATTATATTTTCAATAAATATTTTAACATTCATATAATGCTTTCACTAGATAAGAGATAAAAATCCAATTTTCTGCTTAATATTATATTGTTCAAATAAACAGTTATGTCACCTTTTTCACATGATTTTCAAAACGATTTTTTAAAAGAATAAAAATTTTAATTTATCAAACACCAATTTCTTAATCTACATGAAAAATTTATCTCAATCTGAGTTTTTTTGAATTTTCTAACAAGGCATGTTTTTTGATAAATAATGAAGAATATTAGAATCTATTAAGCATTTTCATTTCAATTGAAGAATATTAAAAAGTAAAAAAAATTGAGATGATTTTAAAAGAAAAACATGTAAAATTATATTTCAATTAATCAAATTTAATGAATTTTAATCAATTTTATACTTTTTTGGATATTAAAAAATTCACCACTTAGGTAATGTTTCGCTTTAGAAACATGTGTTATCATCTCATTCACATGTTTAATTTTAAATTTAATTATTCCATTTTTTGGAGTTCAATTTTAATAAATAGATTAAATATTTATAAAAATCATAATTAATATTTTATAATATGTTAAAAATAATTTTCTACCACAATGATTATTAAAAAAAATAAAAAAATCAATGTCATTTAGGTAAAAATGGGGTTACAATGGGTTAAACTAAAACATTAGCATTAAAAATGACAGAAAATATTTTAAAAATAATTTATATGGATATATTTTAACCATATATATATATATATATTATATTTTCTATAATTTACCATTTTGGAGTGGTTTGAAATAAGAAAACATTGGTACAAATTATCTTTTTTAGAAATTACAAGTGTACCACTCAACTCACTTATAAAATGTCAACCCTATCATATGCATATCCCTCTTAAAAAAAATTTTTATGGAAAAAATAATATAAATAACGTACTTAATTACTTCATATCATATTTTAATCATTATGTTTTCATAAATAAAAAATAGAAAGGAATTCCGTATAGACCAAAATAAGTTTCTCGAAGAAAATGTTACATCCCTAATTGAGAATTTTATTTTATTTCCTCAGTCAGATCCTTAATTATTATTAAAAAATAACAATATAATAACATAAATATATTAAATAGAAATATATGATGTTAATTTAAGGTAATTACTTAATTAAATATCCACAACCATCATATGGGATTTAAAATTTCTATTTGAGTATACAGCGGACTATCACCTCATGAACAAATGTTATTAATCTTCTATCACCACCTCTCACAGCAATAAATTATAATGAAATTATGTTATATATATTTGATATTTATATATTATTATACCTATGAAACTATAATAAAAAAATATACCCTTTTACGCCCAAAACAGTTGAAAATAATAATGATCTTGCTCGTGTGTATAGTAGACTACCGCCTTGAGAGCCGATGAGATGTGTTTTTCGATTTTTTACATTGAAGGTAAAATATATATATTAAATTAATATATATTATATTTTTAAATTAATTTTAATTATATAGTTATGATGTAATATATACCTTCTTACGTTCCATTGCATGGGGGATTTGATAACGTTGTTCCTATATACGGTGGACTACCACCTTGCGAAGCAATGTAATTCATTTTCCACTTACCATATAATAGATGTAATTAAGATAAATTTAAAGAATAAATTTAATATATATTACATAAAAACAATACTTTAATGGTAATCTATTATTTACATTTTAATCATTTCATCTATCTAGGAAATTGAAATAATGTTTACGTATATGTACGGCCTACTGTCTCTATGAATGGTGGCATTCATTTTATACATCAAATATTAATTTATTTCCCTAAATAAATATGTACATAAAATATATTATCTATACTTCATGGTTTAAATTTTTATGATTATATAAAAATACTCAATTCATGAGGGTAAAAAACAAAATCAAAATATTCATGATATACAAAGCAGTTTTTAACTAAAACGTTGATTTAGCATTAAATGGTTAATAAAAATTCAACAAAATGGCATATTAAAATCATATATGGTTTGATATATATATATAATTAAGTTATTTTAAATAAATTTATAATAAAAATATATTTATTATACTGTATTTTTTAATTTGTAAGAAAGGAGTTGAGTCCTAATGTACATGTGTCTTTATCTAACTTTTAAATATGTGAGATACATGCCATATTTTATGATGTGCCTATATTCTTTAATGAGGTTAATATAAATCCTATTTGATATGTAATATCATAATTTTATTTATTCTCATTATATTTTATGTCTTATTAAATTTTATTCTTTCACAATGATTATAATTAAAAAATACCAATGTGTTAAGGGTTTTATGATATAATGTAATACTTTATCAGGATTGTTTATGTTTATGATTTTGATGATAAAATATTTTGATCCCAATCTTAAGAAAATTATGAAATTTTTTATCCTCTATTTATGTTTTGTGAAAAAAAAAATTTAATTCAATTTCCTCACATTATGTACTCAATAGTTAACAATAATGGTTTTAAGGAAATTTGACTTTATTTTTCTATTTAGATGAAATTATTTTTTCATCTAAAATCATTTTTTATAAAACTTTATTCAAAAATATTTTTAGAATTTAAAAAATTATTTAAAAAATATGTTTTTACCTATGATGAGAGTTTTTTAATATTTATTAAAATGAATCATTATTCCACTTTCCAAACTATTCTAATTGGGTATTTAAGAAAATTTGAAATGAATACTTATTTTAACAAGTGCGGCATGAATGAAATATCCACCATCAAAATAAAAAAATATTTAAAATAATCCATTATGAGTTTTAAAGATGAATTTCAATGAAAATTATTTCAAAAATATTTTCTACATTTTTACTAATTTTCAATGTGAAAATAATTTATTTTTCATAAAACAATTTTAATGATTTATAAATATTCTTTTATGTTTCTCCTTGGTAATTTTCCAGGAAATAATTTTCAAAATGTTTTGTGTTTTAAAATGCTTTTTTCAAAGTGGAGAAGCCAATTTCTTCAAGAAATGTTCCCTATGATTTTTTAAAATCATTTTCCATCTTATATGACATCGTTTTATGGGAGATAAAAATTAATGGGGATAACATTGAATGATACAATATATATAATTTCTATGGATGGTTAATTCTTATGTTGATTAATTGTTTTTGAAGGCCATTTTTTCTATTGGTTTTATATTAGTTAATTATTGAATTATTTTTCAATCCTTTTTAATTTACATAGGATTTGATATGATGATATGATGAAATTTTTATGATATTATGAAACACATAAGTAGGGTTTTCCTTTTAATATGGGTTGGACCTTTATCAATATATAATACATTGAGTGATGGTGGATAACTCCTTAGTAGATATGTTTTGTGTAAACCTGATTAGATGTTCAAAATTTATATGTGAATATGATGACATTTTTTTAATGTTATGTGTGAAACTGATTAAATAGGAACAATGTTATTCATGGACATAGAGACTTCATAACCATAAGGTTTTGAGTGGATTGAATTCTATGTCCATAAGTTTATATGGGGGTATGATTTCGTGTTCTAAATTTAATTAGTGAACATGCATATATTTTCACATGTTCATAGTGTTATAAACATATAATTTTCCCATAAATATATGTATTTGGTAATTTTTACATTCTCATGGATCATTTTCATTGATTCCATTATGATCAATATATTATAATCAACAGAAGTTTTCTCCATGAAACAAGATTTCGGTCTTGGATATGTTGGGTATGTTTTTTTATGGTATATCCATGTTATCATATAATTACTCTAAGGATATGATTTTATATTTATCATGTTTATAGTTGTTGACCAAATGATATCACCCATAATAATTTTTCATTCTTGTGTTAAGAAGAATGGTTTCATGTAATTATGTTGTTTAAGAGAACAAAAAGGGGAATATTTTATGAGATATTGTAAATATATTTCAATAAAAAAGAATAATGTGTACCAAGTATATAAAGGCACTAAACCATTATGGTCGTTGGGCATGTATATATGGAATGTAAAGAATATTCAATTATTTAGATGTGATATCTATATATGAGATGTTTGGGTCCCGATATTTGATATTAGAGGATTTGTTAACTAAAACATTCTAAATTTGGATGAGAAAATGTCAGTGAGATCCCAAGATATATTTTTATTGATAATCCTTGGTATATGTCTAAGGATATGTCTAAATTCAATTCAAGGTATTAGAAAATGACCGGTATTTTTGGTAAAGGATAAAGGATATGGTTTTAGAGAAATTGTATACTTGTATTTGTAATAAAAGATACTATAGATCTAGAATATAGTTTACTGGGGGAAATAACATAAAAATTCTTCATTGAGTTGGACTTTATCATCAATGTGTCTACGATAATAGTCTTTGTTACACACTTGTTATGTCACTCTTGGATGTATGTTTTAGAAATTACCAATATCTTTACAATCCAAAATGATGGTTTTAATAATAACCATTAATGACAATGATTTATCCTAGGGTTTCATATATTAAAATAATGTGTTGATATTTAGACATCCTATTAATCATATTTCATAATTATGTGGTTTTCCAATAGGATTAGTGTTTCTCACTCTTTGATTATTTTGGTTTTATTTGATGTTTAAAACCTGATAGAAACCTAATAATTATTATTAAAATAGAAAATAAAGTGATTTTCCTCCAAAGAAACTGAATGTTATGGGTTCCAAAATTAAAAACCTCATTTTTATACTCACACAAATTTTCCAAGATAATAATCATGCTGAACGTACAAACCGAAGAAGGATGGAATAATGTTATTCTGAGTCCATCATTAGGAAATGTAAACCCAATTTTACTGGGTCCAGTAATACACCATTCAATTATCAATGAATTAATACCACTGAAATGATAGTTTACATTATCTAGTGTTTAGAGTGGGAAAATCATTTTTGATTTCCAAAATTTTTAAGGAAAAGAAGATCAACGCGGAACTATATTATTAACACAATTCCGAAAGAGGAAATTTACTTCATGGTATTTAATTAGTTTAAGAGGGAAATTTTTACTAAGTAAATACCTCAAATTATCAGAAAAATGATAGTGAATAAAGTCCATCAACTCAAATAGAAAGATGTTGAATACATTTTTACCTATGAAAGTAATTATATAAGACCTCCACAATACACTTTTGGTTTAAGAGTCAGTATAGAAAAAAAAATTGACATATTCTTTACTAGATTAAGATTAATTCTTTGAAAGGAATTGGATATATGGCATTCTAGTATCTATCAATAAGTCATTTTATTTGAACAGAATGTAGAAATTTAAATTTCTGATTCTGACCATTCCCATGTTTTTAGTAATAAAATGAAGATCAAGACATATGAAAACTCTAATAGATCACATTGTTGAAATGAATTCTAGTCACTTACTTGTCTAAAATGAGTGGATAATAACTTAGGTGAATTAAAAAATCGAATAATAGTTCATTACAAGTGTGGGAAGCTTTTACAATGAGAAAAATAATTTATATTTGATTTATGTAGGCTAGTCAATGAAATTAATGGAGAGAGTTCTCAATACAATGACCCACCCAAGATTTATTGTTTCAAACAAAATGTATCTAGGTAGTTATGAAAACAAAATCCACAATAGAAGTTATAATATTGATTATAATCCTCAAAAACATCTGAAGTAAAAAAATAGGAATTATTATGTAATAACAATGGATGAATTGAATCATGACAATTTGTTAAAATTTATCCTCCCATAATTAGCAGGGTGTTTTATATTTTATTTTGTATGAATTAGATCAATAAAGTTTTTTTTACTCATCCTGTACTGATGTTTTTTGTTATTATCTCCCTCACTATGGATTGTATAATAATGAAATCACAGTTCTATTCTATTTGTACAATGATGATACCATGCTTCTAATGAAAGTTTTTTTATGATAAGAAATTACATAAATATTAAATGGTGAATTTATATTTGGCAGTGTATATGTATCCATGTAACATTAAAATAAGATTTATGGATACCTTCAAAAGTTTATTTTTCATGACTCTTCCCCCAGGGCCTATGATGTGACTACGCAAAGCCTGCACAACTAGTCCATCAGTAAGTAATTAGCACTGGAAAGGCGTAACCCACTAAGGGAAGGCATTTACTTTAAACTTGAATGCATACAGACATAATACATACACAAAGAATAAAAAAAGGTACCACTAATGAGAGTAAAAGTATGTATTTAATGTAAATGGTTATGTATACAAGCCCAACTGAAAGAAAAACACTACAAAAGGAATGAAAAACAAGAACTAGAGATCAAATTCCTTGGATCATACCTGAAGAGTTGGTAAAACTCACTATCCGACATCACTGCAACTCACCACGTTTGTTGATCACCTCTACGAACCGCCTAGCTTTGTCTCCCCATGTCTCAGTCATGTTGTCTGTCATTTGCATAGGACAATATAGGTACAAGTGAATCACGTGCAGGGGTGAGTATAGCAATACTCAGTAGGGAAGCTAAGACCCCGAAAGTCACATTGAATTCCACAAAGGTAAACCACAAAAAATGATATCAACCACGAATCATGTAGTAAACGATAGATCACAGAAAGTATACAAAATAAATAACATGAATAAAGATTATTAATCATAAGATATATCATATTATTCTGTAGAGAGTCTTGGATGCTAATTCGAGAAGGGTTCCTCCCATGCCGATCCAAAAAGGGTCGCTCGGCCATTGATCCAGGATGGGTCACTCTACAACTGGTCCATGGCGGGTCTCTCTACTACTGATTCGTAGAGGGTCACTATCATGCTGATCCACAGAGGGTCCCACTATTGTCGATCCATGGAGGGTCTCTCTCTTACAGTTCATAGAGGGTTTTCTAATGTCGATCCATAGAGGCTCGTTCCATTGCCGATCCAAGGAGGGTCACTCTTTTGCCCATCCATGGAGCGTCGCTATTTATTTAACAACCATCCACTGGATTCCTCAACCTTGTACATATGAGTTCATAATGTTATACTCATCAACCCATTGGTTATATTTCAACTTCCACTATGTCTCACTTAGAAGAAACTCAAACTACCATCTTTTCTTAAGGGTTCTAATGCAACAAACAAATCATCGACCGGACACCAGTATGTATGTTATAGTCGTTTAGTAAAAAAGGCCTAGTTAGAGTCGAGTCCAATAAAACCAAGTTTTACTCCAACCTATACTAAAAAATAAGTGTAGTATCTCAAAGGATATCCTAGTCGCAAGGGTACCAACAGCACTGACGATGTGTCAATCAGAGTCTGGTTTGCAAGATACGAGTGTTTTATTAAATTGGGGGATGGGTGTGTCTGGGCCCGAACAGACCCAGTTAGATCGACCCAACCAAACCAGATTGAGGGTCCCCAAATACCCTTTTTCAACTAGATGAACTCGACCTGACCCGATTCGGATTGGGGTCGGTCTGGTCTGGCATGGCTAGTGGGCCACGCCCAATGGGCCTCACTGGACACGACCCAGATTGGCCGAGGGTCCAAATCGCTAGGTCACCTGGAGACTTGGTCTCGTTCTCCTCAGCTCAAAGGGGACACTTATAGCATTCACGCGCAAATTTGGCCTGCTGGCATGGGTTTACCCCATCGGTGCGGGTCCAACACGCTAGCTGGGGGCGTGGGCCACTAGTCTGAGGCCTGACCGCAAGGTCAAGCAGTGGTGCGTTATCTAGCTGGGATGCTACATATCTTCCATACAGGGTCGAAATACCCTGTCCTTCCAGAAAATGGATGCCCAGACCTGGTTCGTCCCTCCACAAGCCCCTCGGCACCGCATCTCCCTACCGCCATAGCCGTCCAGCCACATCTTCCTACCTCCACGGTTTTCCGACGGGCGTGTCATCCCCATACTCCCACGACTGCGGCCCAAGGGCCACCATCATTGCCTTAAAAAGTCCTCCGTAGTCTCGCCAGTGGTCAAATAATTGAGCCATCTATGCCAAACATCTTCATAAGGTGCCAGTATCACTATGAACACTTCAAATTCACCTTCTTGAAAAGTTGACCAGACAAAATAGAAGAAAGAATCAAGAAAAACTATGGTAGAGAATCGATGAATTGTTCATTCTTCCCATTCCATCCATGTCAGAGTTTAATCCTTGGGATAAATATAATGATTACTACATAGCATGAAAAACTCCAAATCAATCCCCCACACAATATCCACCCCCAAGAATGAGCGATTTTCAGATCAACCCATTAGTCAGTTGATCCACATTTGTCATAGATTTTCATGAATGAGGAAGAGGTCATAAAATACATAGAACTAATAAACCCCTACCTTGATTTGATGTATCCACTGATGTCGAAGGATGTGATTAGCGTCGTCATCAATCCACAGTCGTTGGCGTTCACTGTTACTTTCTGACCTTCAGATCTAATCCTCTAACGTTTTTCTCCTTGTTCTTCATTCTTCGTTGAAGAGGGACTCCTCTGGCGGTTTGTCAGATTTTTCCCTATGTTAGTTAATTCCCAAACTCCAACACATTGTATTATTAAATGAAATAAAATGTGTAGTGACATTACACCGATTAATGACGCTCATCAAATGATCGAAATTTAATGAGCCATTAAGATTACAACAATAATGTTTTTAATGATTCATTATTTACCCACAATTAATGCACCTCATCGCCACCTTTTCACAGCACAGCAGCATCACCGTCCATCACTCTACTATGAGAAAAGAAATAAAATAAATCTTTTATAATATTTTTTGATTTTTTCTCAAAAAGTCTGAAATATAACATTTCCTCTCAGCCCTTATCAGCTGAAGCTAAGCCATTTTAAGGGGAATATCAGCATTTTGAGTTCAACAGTAAACACATATATTCGATCTGATCACTGGTTAAAATGTTATAAATTCCCACTCGCACATTTACATAACGTAAATTAAAAAATATCAAAATTCTGTTTTGGGGTCTTCGCTCATTTGAGTCACATGACATTAGATCATGTGGTCTCAGAATAATTACATATAATTAGGAAACTTATTTGGAATTTCTAAGACATTACATATTCCTCACCATAGGGATTTACTTCACCAAAATCCAAAAAAAGAGTAATCCTACAGATGGGGGTACTGAGCACAAATATGATCCTCACTTTTCCATGTGGTGTCCTAGATATTCTTGTGCTTCCACTAAAGGTGTACTGGAATAATTGACCTCCCACATAGGGCCCAATATTTTAGATCCTCAATCTCATCTAGGAACTCTACAAACGTCGCCCCATCATCATTGTCCAGCTCAACCCATTTGATGACATGTGATCGATCATGGACATACCTACTCACCTGCGACATGTGGAAAACATCATTCAACTGATGGATATGTGGGGGAGAGCTTGAAGGTACACCACCTCACCAACTATTCGCGGGATATGAAAAGGTATAATGAACTTCACAGATAACTTTCCTCCCCAACCAAATCTCTGCAATCCTCTTCGAGGTGATACCCAAAGGAACACTTGATCTCCCTCCTCATAATCCAAGGGTCTTCATCTATTGTCAGAATAAGACTTTTTCCTACTCAATGCATCCATCCTCATCTCCTAGATGATATGAATCTTCTCTTTGGTAGCCAGTTCCAGCTCTGGACCCATGAGTGCTGACTTCCCTGGGTATGTCTAGCATATGGGATATCTACAAGGTCGTCGGTACAATGCCGAAAACGATTACTTTCCCATGGTGGAGTGATAAATATTTTTTTAGGAAACACTACTAGTGGCATGTGGTCCTCGAAACTACGACCAGAGTCAAGGATGCAAGAACGAATCATGTACTCCCATTATTTTATGGTCATCTCCGTCTGACCATCTGTCTGCAGATGAAAAGTTGTTCTCAAGTGTTGTTGTGTCCCAAACACCTTCTATAATCCCCTCCACAATTGGGATAGAAAGCAGGTTTCATGATCTAAGTGGATCGTCGAAGGCACCCCATGACATTGCACTATCACCCAGATGTAGATCCATCTCTAACCCTCCACCGGTCCCTACTCTCGGATGGGTAGGAAGTGGGATGACTTGGGGAGTCAGTCAACGATCACCCATATAGAGTGATGGCCCTTGGATGTTTGTGGTAACCCCATCACAAATTCCATAGATAGAACATCCCATTTCTACCTAGGTACTTCTAGTGGAGTTCCAATACTACTGGAACATGATGATTAGCATTCACTTGCTGACAAATTAGGCATCGTGATATGAACTCGTCCACCGCGTTCTTTATCCCTAGTTACCAGTACCACCGTCAGAGGTCTTGATATATCTTCTCCACTCTAGGATATACCTCCAAAGGGGATTTATGGAACTCCCACAACACATCCTCCCCCAACTTCACTAGATCCTTAGTGCACCCTATGAAAAGTAGGACGTGCCCCTCACCTATCAAAAAATTTTCAGCATCATATCCTGAGGATAACTGAGAACATCGGGCCTCAAAGTCAACATTCAGAAAATGTGCCTCCCTAACATTCTAAAGAAGTGGGACGGTGAAATTCATATACTAGAGGTATGCTTATCTATCAGAATTAATAAATGATATCTGCATCATGGCTTGCTACTCTGTCGCCTCAATCTGCAGTTGCAAACTAGTCCTCCTTTTTAGCATTCCTTCCAACACAATACCTTTTCCAGGATTGTATACTATTTGAAATTCATAGTCCTTGATGATCTATAGCGATCACGACTATCTCAGGTTCAGGTAATTCAGGGAGAAGATATACGTGAGACACTTATGGTTGGTGTAAACCATAAATTGTTCACCCATGAAGTATTATTTCAACATCTTCAAGGAAAAGACAACTGCTACTAACTCCAAGTCTTGGGTCGCGTAGTTCTACCCATGCTTCCTCATATTCCATGAGATATTGGTGATCATTGATCACTCCATCTTCAGGGAAAAACCCAGTCTATTCCCTGATTTTTCACAACATACTACATACCCAATTCCCTCCTCTGGCAGGCTCAAGATGGTGGAACAAATCAGTCTTTGCCTCAACTCTTAGAAACTCTGGTGAAATTTTATTATCCACATGAAGTACATTCCCGTTCATGTAAAACTTGATAGGGGTACTTATACTATGCATAAGTTGACAATAAACTTCATATCGTAACCAACCAACTACACAAAGGTTCGTACCTCATTCATTCTCCTGGGTGGCTCCCAATAAATCACGGCCACTATCTTTACCAGATTCAATGCAACTCCAGCCTTTGAATTTACGTGTCCCAGAAAGTGAACATATCGAATCCAAAATAGACACTTTGAGAGATTTCCATAATGTTTGTTCTCTTAGAGTGTATCCAATACTATTCATAGGTGTCTATCATGATCCTCCTATGACGTCGAGTACACCAAGATTCCATCAATGAATACCACAACAAACCGGTAAAGGTAAGGCTGGAAGATCCTGTTCATGAGTCCCATGAACACTCATGGTGAATTGGTCAACCCGAAAGGCTTCACCAAAACTCATAGTGGATGTATCAGCACCTCAAGGTTGTCTTTGGCACATCCTCCTCTCATACCTAAAACTAGTGATAGCTATATTTTGAGGTCTATCTTTGAGAACCACCTCGCTCCCTTTAACTAGTCAAAGAAGTCATCGATCCACAGTAGTGGATACTTGTTCTTCATGGTCGACTGGTTCAGTTTCTAAAAGTCATCAGAAAACCTCCAAATCCCATCTACCTTTATAGAAAAAACCACCGATGATTCCCATGGAGAAATGTTTGACCTTACAAACCCCTTATCCCGCAAGAACTGTAGTTTTACCATCATATCTCAAAACTCTACGGGTGCCATCAGATATTCCAATGTGAAAATTGATGTCATATCAAAGGTACAAGCCAATGCAGAAGCCTACTACCCTATGAGGAGGAAGTCCCGGAACATCCTTTAGAAAAAAATCATCATGCTTTTCCACCACTACAAGAATTATTGGACACCTCTTAGTCACTACACCAAGTGATAGGATCGCCAAATGGTCAGTGATCAGCTATACCCTCCTCATAGAATGTCTTTCTCGTGCTGCAAGGAGATCCTTCTCACTAGGGTAGGAAAACTATCTCCCATATCTGCAAACAAACCACATTGTACGCCTAAAAAAGTCGATCTGAACATGGACTATAGATAACCAGTGCATACAAAAGATTAAATCATAAGGAATTGATGATATTAATAGGAGATCCTATCTGAAACACTCTCCTCCTATACTAAGAAAACACTACTAGAACCATCATGTAATCATCGAATCCCCTCGAATAAGAGTATCTAACTATATGAATTAAGCCAACGACTCCACCAAATTCTCTGAGATCCGAGTGAGAGTTGTGGAAATTATGGAGTGACTAGAACATGTGACTATATGAACTAAATCTCAAGTGGAGTAGATACAGATCCAAACTCAGATCATCTTTAGAGCATTGTGGTCATAATCCTCCGCATCCTGAAGTTGTGATTCCTCCGGTCCACCTGCTCCCAATGGTCAGGGTGGACCACCTGGGGGTAGTTGTGGTAATAACTCAAACAGTCTCCAAACAACTAATGATCCCCTACCATGTCATCCACCCTGTGGACCACCTCGCTCGAACTGATGCCTCTGCCTCAACGGTCTCTGGATTGTCTTCTGATCATTGGTATAGAGGGTCAGGCCATCACGAGCCATGTAACCATGCCTACCGCATGTATAGACCAATATACTACTCTTCTGACCTCATCTTCCTCGATATCTCTGAACCTCCAACCCTACGTCCTATGGTCATCCTCTGGATGGGTTGTCCCATTTGGACCTCTACGTCATCATCATGTTGCCTACTATAGAGGAATCGACTACTTGTCGTTCGGTGGTGGCTCTCAATGTCAGTTCCTTTTCAGAAATGAAGTTCTCTACAAGTAGTGCTCACTCTAGCACTACAACCTGTGTCGGGATGTTGAGAGAAATCATTTACACACAGATCTCCCTTAGAAGTCCATGATCAAAGGTATGGGCCTTGAATAAATTGTCTGACAACAAGACAGTGGAGTAGTGGGATAGTTCGGTAATCCTTGTGGAGTATTAAGCCATAGTCAAACTTCCCTTCAATAGGTGAAGTATCTCTTGAATAAGAATAGAGCATAATGTTTCTGGTACAAACTCATACATGAAGAGTATCTCGAAGACCAACCCGAAAAGCACAGACTCCTTGGGTGTCTAGAGATTGATAATCCATTGTCTCCATATTATACCTTGAATGAGACTTGCAGTTAGGATCACAATATGATCTACTGGTGTCTCTACCAAGTGAAAAACTCATGGCACAGCCTCCATCCATTCATCGGTTTCATGATAATCTATCTCAATTAGAAAACAAAAAGGCCTATGTCTCTGGAACTCATGAAATTCCCCCAATTGACATGAACTTTCCATTGGTGGGGCTGGAAGCATCTGCTACTCTACAGGTGGGGGTGTTGCTGGTACACCACTCATAGGTGCTAACACCATAAGTGGCCCATGTACTGAAGCCTTATCACTCGGTGGTCCATCTTCATGATCTATCACTGGATTCATTGATGGATGTCATAGTGGAGGCTTCCTGTAAGGAATCATATGTTCCAGTGTCCATAAGTTATACCTGTTGATAAGGCTCAAAGGAGATCAAGAGAAAAACAATTTTTTAAAACACGAAACTACTTTTTCATGTATTGGGTCAGAAAATAGAACTCAGGATCCTAGTGTATGGATACGTTGGCCGCCACACAGACACTTGACTCCCTAAAATGAAATTCAATATCATGAAACTAAACATTCTTGCTCCATTGAAACAAAATTACAGACTCTTAGTTCTTCTAGTGGAAGAAACTGACCTCTGATATGACTTTGTCATGTCCCATACACCAGGGCTCATGGCGTGACTACCCCAAGACCACCATTCATAGGCCAGTGGTTGGTGACTAGCACCGAAAAGGAATAACCCAAAAATTGAAGGAACTTCTTGTAAACCTGTAAGCACACAGACAGAGTATAGATACAAAGTAGAACAGAAGGAAGCACTACTATGGGTAAAATTTATTTTTGAAATTAAAGGGGATAGAATGCAAGACCAACTGAAAGAAATCTAAACCAAAAGGAAAGAAAAACAATCTATGGATGTTATCCACCAAGGATCCTACCTGAAGAGTTGGTACAACTCACTATCTAATGTCACTGCAACACACCACATATATCGATCACCTCAGAGAACCATCTGAACCTTGATCTCCTAGTCTCAGTCAATCTGTACTTCGTCTTCACAAGACACAGCAGGTGTGGTCAAGCCCCACGTAGGGGTGAGTATAACAATACCTAGTAAGGATCCCGAAACCCCAATGGACTATCAGAAATCCACAAAGGTAAACCACAAAGAAAGATCTCAATCATAAATCACATAGTAAAAGACATCTCACACTAGGTATACATCTTAAAGAACAAAAATAAATATGATTAGTCATATGATATATCATCTTATTCTTTTGAGAGGCTTGGATGATAATATTTGAAGGATTTCTCCGCTCCCGATCAATAAAAGGTCGCTTTGCCAATGATCCACGATGGGTCACTCTATGGTTAGTCCATGATGGGTTTCACTTCTTCTAATCCATAGTGGATTGCTCTCAATATGATCCACGAAGGTTCACACTATTTTCGACCCATTAAGGGAATTTATCCTTCCAATACATTAGGGTCACTCTCATGTCGATCCACTAAGGGTCGCTCTCTTTCTGATCCATGGAGGGTTGCTCTTCACATGACAACCAAACACTAGATTCCCGCACCTTGTACATATGAGTTCGAAAGGTTACCCTCTCCAATACATTGGTCATATTTCATCCACAAATAAGTCTCACTTAGAAGTAACCCTAAGTATCATCTTGTAGTAAGAGTTCTAACACAATAGTAGGTGTGTCGATCAAACACCTTGTTACTATATTTTTTTTATTAAAATGACCAGATTAGATTTGAGTCCGATCCACCCCATCCATAATCAAATTTTTTCAAAACATAAGTGGAGTATTTAAAAATGGTGGCATTATCAAAATGGTCCCAAAAAAATGAGGGAGCATCAATCGGAGGCGCGATTTGCAAGATACTTCTATTTTAGTAAACGGGGGGCCGGTTGTGTCTAGTTCATGTCCAACCCAGTCGGATCAACCTAACCAACCTAGCTCAGGGGCCCAATGGGCCATGTTGGACCAATAATGTATTGGCCAAGGGTCGAGCCCATTAGGTCACCCGACGACCTGGTCTCGTCCAGAACGGCCCGACAGGTGGGAGTCAGGCCAACCGGTGGCGGCCTGGACCACTTGGTGAGTGTCTGGCCCACTGGCATGGGTTCGGCCCAGAGGCTTGGGGCAGGGCCCATCATCCTGAGGCCCTGTCAGAAGGACCGATGGTGGTGTATCGTCCAGCCAAGACAAGACAACCACACCACGTTCGGCCACCATTGGAACTGCGGACATGGGGCCTCCTCCTGCTGTGGTCGACAAACCATGGTTCACCAGCCACCTGATGACCCAGATGTGGGACGTCACTATACGCGGTGTCCGATGCCACATCTCCTCACCTCCCCGACCATCCTGTCATAGCTTCCTTCCACCATGGACTACACAACATTCTGCCCACGACTGCCATCATCTAATAATTCTATGATGGTCCGTCGTTTGATCCATCTGCAATTACTATCTCCATATGGAACCCCCATCACCGCAAATCCATCGAATTCACCTTGCTAACACGTTGACCAGTTGAATTCGAAGAATGATACATCAACAGCTATGGAAGAAGGACTGGGCTATGTTCCTGTCAGACTGAACCTTACATGTTATATTTTAATCATGAGGATAAACATGATGATAACCCCATATATTGAAAACCCAAAAATAAAACCCCTGAACAATATCCACCCACAAGAATGAGCTATTCAGAGATCAACTCGTTAGTTGGTTGATCTGCATTCACATAGATATTCATGAACGAGGAAGAAATCATCAAATAAAAAGAACAAATTAACCCATACATGGATTCATTGGATCTACTGATGATGAAGAAAGTGATTTCTGTCATTAGCGTTGATCGCCACTTGCTAACCTCCGGGTCTGATCCTCCAATGTTTGTCACTTCGTTCTTCATTATTTGTTGGAGAGGTTTTCCACCAGCGGTTTTTTTGAGATTTTCACACATTTTTTACATCCCAAAAAACAACTCATTTCATTATTAAAATAAATAAAAATCATAGTGAAGTTGCGCCCATTAATGATGCTCATTAAATGAGCCACATTTAATAAGCCATTAAAATAACAGCATCGTAGTTTAAACAAGCCATTATTGACCCTCCATTACTGTGCATCTTTGTTACCTCGTCACTACACCATAGCTTTGTTGTCTATCAGTCAATGGCGAGAAATAAAATAAAATAATTCATTTAAGTTATTTTATTAATTTTTCTCAAAATGTCTGAAAAATAACTTTTTGACTCGACCCTTGCCGGCCGAAGTTAAGACATTTCTAGGAAACTCCCAGCATTCTGAGTTCAACGGTGCCCTATGATTTTTTATCTAAGGACCTATTCAAATGTTATAAAATCCAACTTGCACATTTAATAAATGAGCCTTACAAAAGGTAAAAATTATGTTCGAGGCACTTCGGGCCTCAGAATCATTTGCCTTAAGTGTTTTTGGTCTCATAATAATTCCATATAATTTAAGAAATACATCAAATTTACAAGACATTACATTATTATATTATGTTTTATCTACATTTTAAAGGAATTTAAACCCCATTTAGGGATTTATTTTATGGGATTTTATCATGATCATAGTATGTTTTGATGATATTTATGAAAATATAACCCTTTAGGTAAATATTTTCGATAAAAGATTATTTTAGTGGAGAATTCCATAAAAATTTTTGATTATACGATTAAAGGTACTCATAGAATTTATTGTTGATCTTATATCGGCTTTTTTGTTAATTATGGTTTATAGTAAAACACCTTATATGGCATCCCGCCATTTTATTACATAACTTTTCATTACATTTTACAAACAGAGGATCTTTAAAGTATAGTGTCTTGGAAATCAGGAACAACATAAGAAATTATTCTAATCCACTTGTAAGGATTCATCATAAGTTCATCCTTTGTACGGTTACTGAATTTCATATCCTAGAGACATAAATTCAAAGGAATGGGTGAGCCGAACACCCAGTAAAGTTAAAGAAGGGAATCTGTTTACTTGTGAAATCAATAAGAACTTCAATAAAAACATAAGGACAATAGCAATGGAAGTATAGGCATTTCATAATGAAAATAACTTGAATGATAACTTGAGTATGTGGAAACAACATTTCATTTAGACACTCATGAACATATCACGATGGTTTATCCCCGAGGTGTCATAATAATTACCATGGTTATTCACCAAGGTGTCGTGAAACTTGTCATCTCTAGAGATTATTTTTCTACCCAATGCATTAGAGAGCTATCGGGGTGCACCCTTAATATGTATTTACTTTCATGTGTTACTCATAGATCATAATAAAACATTCCATAAATAACCCATAGAGAATAAATGAAATGGGTTTCATTTCAAATTCGT
The DNA here is from genome assembly GCA_963277665.1 of Viscum album. NCBI lineage: Eukaryota > Viridiplantae > Streptophyta > Magnoliopsida > Santalales > Viscaceae > Viscum > Viscum album. The sequence continues at coordinate 827,240,658 of OY728159.1, read as the reverse complement.
GATGTTTTAAGAGTTCTTAAAAATAAGATCATTATATAATATATAACCCATGGAAAGGGAGTGAGGGTTATATGTATGTCCTTTCCAGAATAAAATATATTATTTTTATATATATATTAACACCAATTGAAACTAAATAGGTCTGTGTATTCACATAAATAAACAATATAATTTCATGAGAGAAAGAGATAAAAATTATGAGATGAAATTTATACAGCATAACGTCTAAATAACATGGTTTTAGAAAATAATAAAAAGAGATGGTACCAAAGTTAAATATTCATAAATAAATCATATTAACATATAAATAAAAAATAAAATTGATATAATAACATTGTATGTATATTTCAATGATATACTACGAGAAAAAGAAAACTTTAAAGGAAAGAGAAGATGTGATTTCTTTTACGAGAAATTCAGCAGCCTAATGGCATCACATAAAAATTCAAAAAACAAATTGATGGGAGAAGAAAGGGTCTCTCATCATTTTGACATAAAATGGAATATAATAAGAACACATTAGAACATACCCTCAACATAAAGAGATGGAAATTATAAGACACAACATAATGGAATTCATGACTTAAAAGAGGAGGGTGAAAAGATCCCTTACCTTGAATAGTAACTTCTAAAGCTTGAAGGTCAGGACCTTGGGAGGATTGCATGGGAGGTATGGATACCAGAACATTGTTGAGGATGATTTTGGAATGAAATGAATGAGGTAAAAGGCTTGGTATTTATAGGGAAATTGAGTGAATAAATTATTAATTTCCAAGGGACACCTCATCTGTCGTATTTGAAAAACCATGGGTTTGACCATGGTATTTTCCCATGGTATTGTCCACATGGGACACCTCATAGAATATATCACTATTACTAACTAATACAGAAAGTTTACATCATTGTTACATCATTAATGATTTCATTAAACACCTGAAACTCAAAACTGCATTTTTATTATTCACAAAATATTCAACTGTTTCAGAAAAAACCCAAAAATTCACCCTTACATAATATCAATTATCTGAATTCAAAAACAAATTCCATTTTTTGAAAATAATTTTTTAAATAATTTTAATTTAATTTTTAAATAAAATCATTATTTATTTAAAAAATACAACTTTAAAACTATACCTCATTTTGTAACACCTTGAAAAAGTAAACAAGGTCCCATAAAAATATCATATAACCATTATAAAATAAAGTAAAATTTTTTTATTAAATTTTATGAAAATAAATTTCCATTTTAAATTATTAAATTAATTATAAAATTTTAAATAAAATATTTATGGCATACAAAAATACCAAAACGAAACTATGATCATTTTATCACTTTTAAGATGTCTAAAATGTATTTATACATTCATTGGTGAAGTTTCTGTTTTTTTGGTCAAATTACTATTCATTACTATTCATATGTGTGTGTTGCTATTCCTACATTACTATTCATTAAAAACTAGGTAGATCTTTTTATTCTCTAAATTTCTCAATGCTCACAATGGCATAAGACCATTTTTTGAAAGTAATTTCACATTATTAATTATTTAATGAATACAAAAATATTTAAAAATAGGATTTTTTCAAAAATAATACTCATCTTATATTTATCTGAATATTTGAAATTCACAAACGTTTCCATAAGAAGAAATAACAATTTTATTTATATAAAAGGATTACACGAAACAGATAAGGTCTCGTTACATATCCCTTTATTACACCAGCATAGGACCTAAGTGTTAGGTTTGCTAGGGTGATAGAATCTTGGGGTGGCTCGGGCAACATTTCCTAAGTGGTGATTTCTATCAGCTTGAACTTCTCCCTTAGGTGATTTCGTTCAGGCTTTATATGTTGAAGTTCGGCTTGGGCTCTGTCCAGAGCAAAGCCCAGTTATGCTCCCTCCTTCCCAAGCTCCGAAAGATGGGTTTCATATGGCTCGAGTCTACTGGATGAGGCCATTCAATCTTTTTTTGTATTAATTAACCAAGATAACCATATTTTTTAAAACACAATGTTAACTTTGTAGTTTTTAACGGTCATATTGACCAATGGTCATAAAACATTCGAAACACAATGGTCACATTTTAATTATACCCACAAAACTAGGAAAAAAATATAACTAAAAGATCAGGTCGTTACATTCTTCCCCCCTTAATAAATTTCATCCCTGAAATTTTATCTCGTAACCTCTGATGGGAAAAGGTTTGGATACTTCTGTCTCATAAACTCCACTAGTTCCCACGCGTCTTCTTCATATTTGGGGTTCCCCCACAACACCTTAACAAGGTGGTTAGTCTTGTGGTGTAGAAACTTGTCTCTACGATCCAATATTTCCAATGGCTTCTCCTCAGAAGAGATTCCATGTTCCAGTTGTACCACCTCTTGATTTAGTACATGTGAAGGGCCATGAATGTACTTCCTCAAGAGGGATACTTGAAAGACATCATAAACTTGGGCTATAATTAGTGGAAGTGAAAGCTGATAGGCCACGACTCCCATGAGATCACGGATTTCATAGGGGTCAATGTACCTAGGTATGGGCTTCCATTTCTTCCCAAACCTCATTAATCTCTTCCAACGTGAAATCTGAAGAATGAAACTATCAACAAAATAAAAAACGAAGTCCCTTCGACGGTTGTCGGCATAGCTATTTGGCCGATTCTAAGAATACTTAATTTGTTGTTGGTTGGAATGGGCCTTTTCTGTCATCTCTTGCACAAGATCAGGCCCAAGAAGCATTCTCTCACTAGATTCATCCCAACAAGTAGGAGTTCAACATTTCTTCCAATATAGAGCTTCATATGTTGACATTTTAATGCTCGAGTGGAAGCTATTTTTTAAGAGAACTCATCTAAAGAGACATATTGATTCCATCCACCTTTAAATTCCATTCAGCAAGTTCTCAGCATGTTCTCGAGTGTTTGAATAGTCCTTTCAGATTGGCCATCTGTTTGGGGGTGATAGGTCGTATTGAAAATCAATTCAGTGCTCAGAGCATGTGGAAGACTTCTCCAGAATTTTGATGTGAACCTTGGATCATGATCAGATACAATAGAAAGTGGAACTCCATGCAGCCTTACCGCTTCCTTCACATAAATCCGGGTAAGTTGTTCGAGAGAGAAATCTTCCCGAATAGAGGTAAAATGGGTAGTCTTGTTTAGACGGTCCCCAATAAACCATATCACATTATTTACATTGGATGTTCATTGGAGACCAGTAACGAAGTCCATAGTGATATCGTCCCACTTCCATGCAGGTATGGGTAGTGGTTTCAATACCCCTTTGGGAAGTTGTCGCTCTTATTTCACTTACTGACATACCAGGAACCTTGAAGTGTAGTCAACAATCTCGTTTTTCATATTATCCCACCAATAATGGTCACAAAGGTCCCTATACATTTGTTTGCTACCAGGATGTATAGTGAAAGTAGAGTTGTGTTCATCATCCATCAGCTCCTTCTTTATTTCAGGAATAAATGGAACACATGGTCTTTTATGAAATATCGATACAACTTCGTGACTAGTATTAAAATAATGAAACTTCCCATCCCTCACATATTAAAACATCTTCTATAAAAAAGGATATTCTTTATGAGCTTTATTGACCTTCTCTAGTAGTGACGGTTGAGAAATCATTTTTTTTAGGTTTGATGATGTCCCTTAATTTATAATTTCCATGTCCAGTTTTACTAGGTCATTGGTCAAAGGATCAATTTGAATCCTCATAATGGACAAAATAACTGGGTCTTTTCTGCTTAATGCATCAGCGACTTTTTTTTCTCTTCCAAGATGATAATGAATTGAACAATCATAGTCTTTAAAGAGTTCCAACCATATCCTTTGTCTCATGTTAATTCCTTTTGTTTTAAAATATACTTCAAACATTGATGGTCTGTGTATATATCACATTTCTCCCCATAAAGATAGTGAATCCATATCTTCAGAGAAAAAACAACCGCCACCAGCTCTAGATCATGCGTAGGATAGTTCTGCTCATGAGTATTCAACTGTCGAGATGCATAAGCAATGACCTTGTCATTTTTCATGAGGACTCACCCAATCCCTTTCAGAGATGCATCGCTAAAAATAACGAATCCTTCCCCACTTGGGGGAAGATTTAACAGAGGTGCAGTAACCAATATCTTCATTAGCCCTTGGAAATATTCCTCACACTCCTTTGTCCAGATGAACTTGACCCCTTTTCGAGTTAACTTGGTTAATAGATTAGAAATTTCTGAAAAGTTTTTCACAAACCTCTTATAATATCTTCCTAATCCAAGGAAACTAAAAATATCAGTTATTGTTGTAAGCTGAGTCTACTCCTCTACAACATTAGTCTTTTCAAGGTCAACTGTGATTCCTTCATTGGTAATAATGTGCCCCAAGAAAGCAACTTTTTGTAATGAGAAATCACATTTACTGAACTTTCCAAAAATTCTCTCCTTGCGTAGAGTTTGAAAAATAACACTTAGATGACCCTCATGCTTCTCATGACTTATGGGATATATCATAATATAATCAATAAAAAAAGTTATACAGGTAGTCTTTAAAGACTCTATTCATCAAATCCATAATAATAGCAGGTGAATTAGTCAATCCAAGGGCATAACAACAAACTGATAACACCCATATATTGATCGGAAGAAGTTTTTAGAATATCTTGTTTCTTCATGCTCAATATATGATAACCAGGTCGACAATCAATATTAGAGTAGAATTGAGCCCCACGAAGCTCATCAAGTAAGTCATCATTTCTTGGAAGAGGGTATTTGTTCTTTACTGTGATTCTATTCAGTTCTCTATAATCAATGCATAGCCGCATCAATCCATCCTTCTTCATCAAAAAGAGAACATGTTCTCCCCATGGAGATATACTTGGTTGGATAAACCCCTTCTCAAAATGATCTTGGGGTTGTTTCTCTAATTCCTATAGCTCCATATTTCCCATCCTATAAGGGTTATTTGATATTGGATGAGATCCAGGTACGAGTTCAGTGGAGAAATCTAGCACTCATTCTGGGGGAGGTCTAGGAAACACCTTAAGAAATATGTCAATGTATTCCTAACCGATGGGTACATTTTCTATCCTCAAACTCTCATTTCCTTCTTCTTCTTCACTAATAAATTCCATAAATAAGGATATAGGAGGTTCTTGTATACAAATATTAGGTTGAGATATCTCTCCATGGAAGATAACAGTAGGTTTTCTATTCAAGACAACTGAAATTTCCTTACTTCTACATTATATCTTAGAATTATAATTTGCGATCCAGTCTATCCCTATTATAATATCTAATACTAGAAGGGTAATGAATACTAGATTTGCGATAATATTGTGCTCACCAAAGTAAATACTAGAGTTTCTAAATACAGATGCTTCTTAGATAATCCAACCAAGAGTCTTGACTGATAACTCTACTTTTAACAAGTCAAGGGTTGATTCTAAATTCGTTGCAAACTTGGTGGAAATAAAGGAATGCATAGAAACAGAATCAAACAAAGTACATTCTAGCTTTGAGAGAACACCAAGAGTGGCTACTACCACATCATTTAGAGCATGAACATCAACTTTCGTGATATAAAAAGAATGAACTTGCTCCCATGGCCTTTGATAATGTAGATGGTGGTTCCCCTCCACTCCCCTCATATTTCCACAATGATTAGAAAAGTTCCCCAGTTGTCCCCTCATATATCTCTAGACATTAGTTTGGGCCTGCACCATTTCCCATTGTTATTAGTGTTTGGAAGTTGAGGATTCACTTCACTATGACAATTCCTCGCAATATGGCCATCTCTTCCACACTTGTATCATTTCCTGCTCCCAAGTAGGCAGTTCCCTGAATGCTTTCTCCCACATTTATTACATGTGGGGATTTGCACATGCTTTCCTCCTCTTCCTTGATCAAAGCTCCTCCCTAATCGGGGAACCATTGATCTCTTTTTTTCATCGGATTTCTGAGACCATTGCGTCTCACCAAACTCTTGTTCGACATTCATCGCTCTTCTCACAATCTCTTCATAGCTATCTTAGTCTCAGTTGTCTAGATTATTCCACATATGAGGTCTCAATCCACCGAAGAATCTATCAACCATACCATTTGGATCCCTTACAAATCTAGAGGTGTATCGTGAATATAGGGTGAATTTTATCTCATAGATTCCGACAGATTCATTATCCTTCTACTTCAGCTCAAGAAACTCTTTCTCTATTCTTGTTCTCATGGATCGAGAGAAATATATTCTCGATAGAGCTGATCCACTTCTCAGCAATCAATGGGTCATTCTATCCACTTAATGATGGTGGTCGTTTAAGCATAAATGACACAACATAATGTTGTTCCCTTCGCAGTGAGATTTGTCTCTCAGCTTGATTCATGTTATTTCCAATAACTTGAGTCAGTTTGTTCATCATTCGCAAGAATGTTTCCATTACGGCTTCCACCGGAGGGCTGTCAGTGTGTGGTGCATTGCGGTCACCATTTTCAAAGTTCCTCATATTTCCCTCCAATTCTAAAAGAATAAAACCATAATGAGAAACTTATTTCATTTTCAAATCTTTTAATTATAAAGGATTTATGACTTAATACTTTTTTTAACCAACTAAATTTCTCTATAAATCCTTCATAATGATTCATAAAAAGGATATTATTAACCAAACATATCCTCTAAGAGTGTCATAACCAAGAGTTCAGCAAGTCCCATTTCGTGCACCAGTTCCCATTTGAGTCTAGCTCAAAGTGGTGTTTTTGGGTTTTACCCCTATGTACATCTGTGCCAGAGCCGCCTCTACCTGATCGTATCCAGACAGGGATGTATTTGTTCGATAAACCACTTACTCAATATTCACCAAAATACCAGGATGTTTTAAAATATTAACACTTTTATATAGGATTCTTTCTAAGGATATCATAGCCTAATTTACATAAATAACTAAACTATCCTTTGAAACCAACTATGGCATCCCACCTTTTTTACATAACTTTTCATTACATTTTACAAATAGAGGATCCTTAAAGTCTAGTGTCTTGGAAATCAGGAACAACATAAGAAATTCTTCTAATCCACTTGTAAGGATTCATAATAAATACATTTTAGTAAAATTACTGCATCTCATAACCTGGAGACATACATTCAAAGTAATGGGTGAGCAGAAGGCCCAGTAAGGGTAAACAAGGGAATCAGTTTACTTGTGACATCAATAAGAACTTGAATAAAAACATAAGAACATGATCAATGGAATTATAGGAATATCATAATTAAAATAAATTGAATCATAACATGAATATGTGTCAACAAGACTTCATTTATACATTGATGAACATGTCACCAGGTTTATCCCCGAGGTGTCATAAAAATTACCAAGGTTATTCACCAATGTATTATCAAAGTTGTCATCTCTAGAGATTAATTATTTACCCAATGCATTAGAGAGCTATCATGGAACACCCATTATATTTATTTAATTTCATGTGGTCCACATAGATCATAATCAAACATTTCATAAATAACCCATAGTTAATAAAAGAAATGGTTTTCATTTCAAAATCGTGACATTTTAAAAGATCTTAAAAATAAGATCATTATATCATTTATAACCCATGGAAAGGTAGTGAGGTTTATATGTTTGTCCATTAAAAAATAAAATATATCATTTTTATATATATATTAACACACATAGAAAATAATCAGGTTTGTGTATTCACTTAAATGAACAAGATAATTTCTTGAGAGAAAGAGATAGAAATTTTGAGACGAAATTTCTAATGCATAAAAACTATATAACATGGTTTTAGAAAATAATAAAAAGAGAGGGTAAAAGGGTAAAACATTAATAAATAACTGATATTACAATTTAAATACAGAATAAAATGGATATAAGAACACGATATGGATATTTTAATGACATACCATAAGAAAAGAAAACTTGAAAGGAAAGAGAAGATGTGATTTCTTTTATGAGCAATTCGGAAGCCTAACGGTGTCACTTAAAAATCAAGAAAACAAATTGATGAGAGAAGAAAGTGTCTCTCATCATTTAGAAATGAAATTTACTATAATAGGAACACATAAGAACATACCCTCGACATAAAGATATGGAAAATATAAGACATAACATAATGACATTCCTGACTTAAAAGAGGAGGGTAAAAGGATCCCTTACCTTGTAAAGTAACTTCGAAACATTGAAGGTCGAGACCATGAGAGGATTGAATACACCTTGAGAGGACTCCATTGAGGGTAAAGAGACCAGAAATTCTATGAGTATAATTTTGGAATGAAATAAATGAGGGAAAAGTCTGGGTATTTATTGGGAAAGAGAGTGAATAAATTATTAATTTTCAAGGGACACCTCATCGGTGGTATTTGCAAAACCATGGGCTTGCCCATTGTATTTTCCCATGTTATTGGCTACTTGGGAAAACTCATAACATATCTCACTATTGATAAGTTTACCATAAATTTTAAATCATTATTACATCATTAATAATGTCATTAAACACGTGGAACTCAAAACTGTATTTTTAATATTCATCGAAAATTCAACTGTTTCAGAAAAAACCCAAAAATTCACCATAACATAATATTGATTCTATGAATTAAAAAACTAATTCCATTTTATGAAAATAATTTTCTAAATATTTTTAATTTAATTTTTAAATAAAATCTATTTTTATTCCAAAAATACAACTTTAAAACTATAACTAATTTTGTAACACCTTATAAAAGTAAACAAGGTCCCATAAAAATATTTTATACCCATAATAAAATAAAGTAACAATATATGATTAAATTTCATGAAAATTAATTTCCTTTTTAAATTTTTAAATTCATTATAAAATTTTAAATAAAATATTTATGGCATACAAAAATACCCAAACATAAACTATGATCGTTTTTTCACTTTTAAGATGTCTAAAATGTATTTATAAATTCATTGGTGATGTTTTTCTTTTTTTGGTCAAATTACTATTCATTACTATTCATATGGGTATGTTACTATTCCTAATTTAATATTCACTAAAATCCAAGTTGATCTTATTAGAATCTAAATTTCTCACCGCTCACAACTGTAGAAGATCATTTTTTGAAAATAATTTTACATTATTAATTATTTAATGAATACAAAAATATTTTCAAATACCATTTTTCCCTTAATAATACACATCCTATATTTATCTGGATATTTAAAATTCAAAAACTTTTCCTTAAGAACAAATAATAATTTTATTTATATAAAAGGATTACACAAGCAGCTACATTCTCATTACATTGCCCATTACTAAACCAGCATAGGACCTATGTGATAGGTGTGCTATGGTGATAGAATCAGGGGGTGGCTTGGAGAACATTGCCTGAGTGGTGATTTCATTAAGCTTGAACATATCCCTTAAGAGATTCCATTCAAGCTTCATACGTTGAAGTTTAGCTTGTGCTTGGTCTAGAGTAAAGCCCAGTGGTGCTACCTCCTTCCCATGCTCTGACTGATGGGCTTTATATGGCTCGAGTCTACTGGATGAGTCCATTGAATCTTATTTCTATATTAATTAACCAAGATAATATTATTTATAAAAACACAACATAAAGATTATAGTTTCCAATGGTCAGTCGAAACACAATGGCCACATTTTAATTATACCCAAAAAATTAAGAAACAAATATAATTAAAAAGTTCGGGTCACTACACCTTAAGATTCATGTTCACTTCATCTCTTTCAAAAAATATTTCTCTATAGACCCATTCTCCAGACTGTTAATTAATGAAGCGATAAGGTCACATAGATAACCACATACAATTGTTTCAAATTGGGCTCTATGATTTAACTCAATGATCTCGTGAAGTCTTCCAAACTCATAATATGAAGTTAGGTTTCATAAAGACATGTTATCATCTAAATAATGGTCAGTATGAGAGAAAAATTCAAACCATAGAGGATATGATGGGATCTTGGTCTATGGATTTCAAAAGATTTTGGGATCCAAGAATTCTTATAGTTGAGTTTCTATATAACAATATCATTCACTCGAGCCTTCACATGGATCCTTTGAAGCCTTATACGTAATGAAGTTCAGTACTCAAACATGATGGAATAAAGATGGATAAAGAAATATATTGGGTCCCATGAATGATGAAAAATGGTAGAGAAGGACAGAGTCATTCAACAACACACCAGGGAATATCAGTGTAATTATTAATGTTATGATGAAAACATTCAATATTAGATATATTTTTATGTTGGTGAAAAATTGATTTTGTAAATTTAGTTATGGAAAAGTTACTGAGATTTACAAATAATTAAAAATTAATCCCTAGGTATATCTGTCCCTTTGAAATTTATGATCGTATCAAGAATGTATCTTATCAGTTGGTGAATCATATAATCATAGATCATGATAAGAATAAATTCTATGTTTCATTCCCAATGAAAATAGTACATTATCATTCATTTTCACTGATCATATAGGTCATAATGATAGTGACTGATCTTTATAATGAGGAACAACTAGTAAATATTCTATTTGAGAGATAGTTTTATGAAATAAAACCACTTATCAAGTCAATGTTTTATGGTGAAACCTCCAGCTTAAGAATGTTATGTGGAAACCTAAGTATGTAATGAGATACATGTATCTATAGTATTTGGTACCATCATTTTGATATATAAGGGAAAAAGTCATTTTCTAGAGGGTAGAATGTAACACATCGAGATAATGTTAAATATTTTTTTCAAATAAATTTTACAATTTTTTATATTCTTCATTACATAAAACATTGAGTTTATCATGATTTACATATAACACTAACTTTATCTTTAGTTACATTCAACAAAGAGTTTAGTTTTCATTTCTCAAACACCAATTTTAAATAAATCATGACACACTATTGAAATACAATTATTTAATATGATATATATTATGTTCCCATTAGATTGGGGGTATAAATAAAATTAAATAAATTATGAAAATAAATGGATTCATCATTTATATAAAATAAATTCTTTTGTTACCAATTAAATGTAAATAAAAATAAATACCATTTGAAAAAAAATTCAATATTTTTCTGAGAAAATATATTTTAGCGTAAAAAAGTGTTTACCTCAATAAATAAAACAAAAAACTTTATGTTAATGAAAATAGTAAAATATATATATCATATATTCAATAAAATGTTTAATATTCATCTTATGTGTTTTCTGGTTAAGAGATTAGATTAAATTATATTTATGCAGAAAATTTGATTTCTTCTAAAAAATTGTTTTTTGAATCATATTGTAAAATCATTATTTACCACATTTTAAAAATATAAATTTAACAAATAGGCTTTATATTTTAAATTTACATGTCAAATTTATATTAGGGTGAAATTTTAATATTTTTCTATAATGTTAAATTCTTCGAGGAATAGTAAAAAAACTTGTTCTTATTAAAAATTATCATTTATATTGATGAATGAAACATCTAAATTTATTTAAGAAGAATTTAAAATAAAAATTAGTTCAATAATATATCAATTAACCAAATTTAGGTCATAAAAATAAATTTCATTTTGAATTTTGATATTAAAACATTCTTCACTTATGAAAATTTTATCATTGAGAACCCCCTTTTTCCTCGCATCAGTGGGATTAATTTTAAATTTATTTCATACATTTATTTTAGATTAATTTTTTAAAATCCAATAAATATTAAGAATAATATTAATTTATACTATTTTATATGTTCCTTTGAACTAATGACTACAATTAATTGAAAAAATACTAAATACATTTACTGTTATTAATGTGAAAATGTGTTTATCGAGGGGTTAAATATAAAATATTATGAACAAATGACCAAACTAGTTCAGAAACACTTTAAATAAGAATATTTTCAATTTATTTATTATATTTTCTAGAATGGCCTAATTTTGATCCCATTGTAAAGTTAATAAGGTTTGTGCACCTTTTTTAAAAAAATTACAAGCATGTCATTAGCCTCACATATAAATGGCCACCCACGATCCCCTCAGCCTAACACATCCAGAACCCATTGTTTTGGTAAAAACCTGAAAAAATAACTTAATTATATCCTTAAAATCAATATATAATACTATTTTTAGTCAAAATTCCATCCTGAATGTCGTTTGGTGTATACTGAAGTAATTTTTATGAAAAAGAGTTAATGTTACCAAATAGTTGTTTTATATAATTTTTTCTCTACCTATGTATATTATTATTAAAACCTTATTTTATAATAACCCAAGTGTATTAAATATATTTATATTTTTATGTTAGAATAATGACAAAAAACTGTCTCCACTTCCATCAAATAAAATAAAAATTTATCATTAGTGTGTATGGAGGAATACCGCCACAAGAGCTGATGTCATTTGTTTTCCATCAAAAAATCTCCCATATATATAAAATAATGGATTTTATATTATAAATTATATTATTTATATTATTAAACTTTTTAATTATAACACCACATATACTATCTTACCTCCCAACCTATTTAAATACAGTAACATCTCTCCCGTGTATGGAAAACTACCGCCTCACAAACCAATGTGATGTGTTTTTTATATATATTTTCCATGAATGTTAATAAAGATATATTAAATCAATATATATTGTATTTTTATTATAATTATATTTTTTAAATAATTAAACCACATATACCTGCTTAATTTCCATTCCATTTGGGATACGATAACGACGTTCATGTCTACGACAGACTACCACCTATCAAAGGGATGTGATTCTTTTTCTACTAATTCAAGTCATGGAAGCTAATTAGGATAAATTTAATTATTATATGTGATATATATGAAATAAAAAATTATATTTTATGGTAATATAATATTTTCCATTATTTTTTTAATCATTTAGGAAAATGGAAATTGTTTTCATGTGTACGTACTACCTACCATCCCCTCGACTTGTGAACTTCATTTTCAATCTCTAACATTTAATCAATACAATAAAAACATATATAATGAATTCATATGATATTCATATGATTATTTATATGATAGAGATTATTGAACCATTTTATATTTAAGGTTAATGAAAATAACAAATCAAAATATACTTGAAAACAGTGCAGTTATTACTAGAAACCATACTTTAACATGGAATTTTCAACAAATGGTAATAAAAGCTAATAAAAAAATAATATATTTTATAATATATATAATTATGTATCATTAATATATTTATAATAATGTTTTATTTATTATAAATTATGATTAAATGTGTATTAATGATTTCAAGACTTATGGTAATTGATTTTTTATCGTGCTTTTATATCTGTGAGATATATTCCATATTCAACTTTTTTTTCTTATATTTTATATACATGATTCCCATTAATGTATCTAATATTTATTCTCATAAAAATCATGGGGACATAGAAAATGATTTTAGGACCACTCTATCATGGTGTTTATCAATCAAAATTAACCAATATAATAAAAAATTTTACTCTTTATTTTCATTCTTTGAGACATATGTTTTGTTATAAAATATTATTTATTTATATGGTATAATAAATAACTACTTGACATGTTATATAATTAATATATTCATTCTCATGATAATTTATGTATAATTTATTGTTTTTCTTTCATGGGTATAATGGTAAATTTCTTCCACATTTGTACGTATTTTATGATACAATCTAAAACATTATCGTGATTCTTTATGTTTATGCTTCCAATGATGAAATTAATAATAAATATCTAAAAAAACTAAGTAATTATCATATCCTCTTTTTATACATTAATAATTCAGGTTTTCCATTAATTTTTTGCGTATATCTTTACTAATGGTTTCAAATTAATTATTTTAAATAAAATGATTTTTTTATCAATTTGGTTGAAAATAAATTTTCTTCTTAAATCATGTTTTCCAGAATGATTTTGAAAAATATATTTAAAATTCTACAAATAATATGTTAAAAATATTTTTCCCATATTATATTTTTTACAAATAACTTTTTAAGGAATCTTTTTTTTTTCCTAACAATTCATGCTTGCATTATAGTGAAAACATGAAATGAATATTTATTTTAATGTGTATGGTTCGAGGGGAATTTCCACTATCAGGAACACTAAATATTTGAAATATTCCATTGATTATTTAAAATATTATTTCCAAATAAAATAATTTCAATAATATTTAATAAATTATTAATTTTTGTCAAAATAGATTTAATAATTTCCACAATGAATGTTTTAAATGATTTTAGAAGATTCATTTATAATATTGAATAAGTATTTTAAAGAAAAAATATTTTGTAACACTATAATTATTTAAAAATTAATTTTCAATGAGAGTAAATTTTCTTCATGGAATGTTCCATGTGAATTTACTAAATCATTCTATAGATATTATGACATCCATCCATGTTACATATTCCTTAATTTGGATAATATTGAATGATACCAACCTTAATATTTCTCTATATATTTATTTCTTAGTTTGATGAAATATTTTTTATCCAATTTTTTATTTCATGGATTATTCTCTGGTGAATTGATGAAAGTTTTTTATTAAATATTTTATTTACATAGTTTATGATGTGATGATATGTTGAATGTTTTTTATATTATGGCACATATAAGTACAATTTTCATTATGATACTAGTGGGTCATATATCTCCCTCTAATAAATTGTGTCAATAATTATACATCATGATAATATATATTATGTATAACCCTTATTACATGTTCACAATGTTAATAATGAACATAATTACATGTTCATAATTTTATGCATGAGCATAGATAAATATTCAAAATTTTATGAGTGAACCTAATTACATGTTCAAATTTTTGGGTTATAGACCATGATATTATGTCCATAAGCTTATGGATGATCCTAGTTGCATGTATATATGTTTATTTGGTGGTCTAATTTCATTTCCATAACATATTTAGTGATAATGATTCAATTTATGAATGTTCACAATGTTATAATTTTAAGTGTATAAAAATATCTATGTATAATTCAAATGTTATGTTTTCATGAATCATATTCTTTGATTACACTATGATTTATCAATTTTGAACTACCATTATTTATGTCATGACATAATATTTTGATATTCAATTTGTAGGTAATAGTTTTCATATGTTATTATCATGTTATCATACACTTCTGCACACATTATATTTAATTATTTCACCTTTTTACCCTTAATAGGAATATGATGTCACCCATTATAATGTTTTCTTCCCATGTTATATATATAGGTTTTGTGTATATTGGTTTTTTGAATATTAGAAAAATGGGTAGATCATTATGGTTGTTGTTGAATATCCTCTACTAAATAAGATTTCCTTTACTTTGTAACCAAAGGCACTAAAAAAATATGTACCATGTAACCTTATATGTGAAATGTAATTAATATTCATCTCTTATAAGGTGATATCTATGGATAAGTTGTTTGTGTCTTTAAAAAAGCAACAAAAAAAAATATGAATAACATTCATAATATTTAAAAAAACACATTTATAGTGTGTACTAGGAAGTTTTATTTTACTAGGAAAAAATAGAAGTAGGACCATCGTGGGATTATTTGCTTATTGAATTAGGAAAGAACTTGATGTAATCACATTGGTTTATAGTAGAGAATATGTGACTGAGGATACTGCAAGTCTTGAAAAGGGATATGATTTTATAGTATAATTTTGTAAATCATTATGTGTTTTGGGTTAATTTATACTATATCATGCGAGGTCAGGTTGACTGACTAATATTAAGTGTATAAACATTTTGACATTCTATATAACTTAATTTGTAATGAAATAATTATAAAAAATGCACTATTATTCAATTTTCAACCCTACCAATGTATTAACCTAATATTGGATCTACATGTGGTATCATAGATACTCATGGTTACCTCTATAAGATTTAAATAAAATTATGATATTTCAGATTATAAATTCTATACATATCATGGAAATCCTTAAGTTTATTGGTCAAAACTATCAAAATTATAGAAATATGATATTTTCTTATTTTACATCACTTGGTAATGAGGTAAGAGATTCAATATCAGTGAGATATTCATAATTTAATGAGTATTATTGAATGTATTTTATTGATAATAGAAATATGCATTAAATTGATATGAAAAAAAATAAATTTTAGAGTGTCTCTTAGAAGAACTATACACAAAGGTCACTAGATTGAAAACTACTAAGGAAATTTGGGGAAAATAAAATTGAAATTATTCAGTCATTTTAAATGTTAAGGGAGATCAATTATAAGTTTTAATATGTATATATAATGATATTAAAATATATTATGATGAAAATAATTAAACTTATATCTTTATACACAATAGAGATGATAGTAATATCAAAGGATTTAGTGAGTGTAAGGAATATTTTAATATTGAATAATATTTGATGAAAAAATTTCCAAATATGATTAATCCAATTATTTTATCACCATAAATTATAGAATTTATTTCATTGGATCAAATAAAAATATTATAACTTATTATAATATTATAAAGGTTTCAGATTTTATGATGATTAAAAAATATGAGATGGATTTTAAGTCCCTGACAATAGATTAATTCATAGATTAAGAAGTTGTAGAATATGGTGGTTAATATAATAATGGAAATAATTATGATTTAAAAAACATTGTTAATATTTTAAAAGTATCCTTAAAATTTAATGTTGAAATAAAAATATAACAAACCACCAAAATATTACATATATATTGGAATTAAAAAAATTTAAAATAAAATTACAAAGAAGAATTTTTTTAATATAAATATAATAAAGATGACGAGAACCCCAAAATAATATAGAATAATAATAATTAATAATAACTATAAAAACAAGACAATGCTTATAATTATAAAGATAGAACATTTCTACTGATCAAGGTACCAATCATTTTATAATAGAAATTTTATAGATAACGTTGAAATAGTTTTTGATGCCACAAAAGATAATTATAATGATGGTGAAAGAACCAAGAGAGAATAAAAACCGAGGGATGAGTTAGAATATTATTTTATATAGAATAAATCAAGAAGGAGATAAATAAACTAACCAATGAAAGAAAATGTGGCATAATAAAAGGATTTGATTTTCAAGAATGAAGTTAAAAACATTGATGAGATGAATAAATATAATCATTGAGTAGATGATAATGGTAAGACTGTGATATATCTTGAAGAGAAATTTTCTATAAATGAAAAATAGATATTTAATACAAAAATCCATGTGTATATAAGACAAAATGATTTAAAATGATCATATGCGAATTAAAAAATAATTTTATGTTAATGATGAAAATCCTCATGTTTGTGAGAAGAATAATCATAATAGGAAAACTAAAACTCTACCAAATATCCACTATTTGAATATTTTATTTTTTATAATTTTGGTAAAAAACAATATGTGAAGAATTTTGGACTTAGAACACTAGTTATTAACACACTTACACATCACAAAAAGTGAGGAAAATGATAAGAATAGCAATTCCTCCCATGTAAATGAATATTAAATTGTTAATATGACAAGAATAATAATTTTCAGACATATTTATTATTAAAATTAAATGAAGAATATGAAATAATGTTTATGGTGTTGTGTAGAATATATACATAAATCATACAATTGGTTTTTCATATTTCTCTATGAGGTAAGATAGATGAACTAATGGGTATTTATGTAGAGAAAATAAGGGTTTATTCTCAGGGAATGAAATCTAGGATCAAACAATAAACTAATATCACAAATCAACATATATTTGCATATTATAATAAATGTGTGATTAATATTATTAGTTGGGTTTTAGGGTTATAGAATTTGTGAATAGAATTCCTGGACATTTTTTATATGGTATGAAATGAAATGAAATGCAATAGAAAAATGAAGGAGATTCGTATTTTTTTAACTACTAATAAGTCATGTGAAATATCAAATAAGATATATATTCTAAAAGTGGGTGTCTAAAATTTTGTGTGGCCTAATTGTATGTGCCTAAAAAATGAGAATGAAAAAAATTAATGGTAGTGAAAAATGAAATCATGTGATTCAACATTAAAATGTTAACAATATTGAAAGAGTTCATATATGTTATTTCATAAAAATTCATGAAAATTGATGTGAAATATGTGGGAAAACATAATTTGGTATAAAGGAAAATATAACTATCATTCATACTCATAATTAATGGATTATAATATAAATTCAGGAATAATTTCATGAATTTAACTAAAAAAATAATGTGATTAAAATTACTTCACTCATGGAAGTATTTATTGTTAAAAACCAGATAATCCAATAAAATATGAATTATAATAAGAAATTTGATATTGAAAATATTCCCCCAATTATATTTAATGGAATGAGAAGTCATGGTTGAGAGAAAAATGTCATCCTTTTTGTTTCGACTAATTAATTAAATGGTTCTTCCTTATTCCCATATTTATTTTTAATTTATTCTATAATACAAAAAATAAAATAAGGTGGTAAGGAAAACATTATTGGAAAAAATAAGGATATATTCTCAGAGAGGTATGACTACCATAAGGAAGGAGAAGTTATTTTATCCTATCATGAGGATAAAAAATGATGTGAACCAATCAAACCATCAAAAGCTATGTGTATCAAAAACTTCTATATAGTTTTATTAAAACAAGATCATGATGTTATAATATTACGCTTATATTTATTTAACTTTTATTAAATATATATATATATATATAAAGTAGAGAATTGGTTAATACATTGTTATAAGAAATTGGAAGTTATTCATCATGAACATGGACCTTTCAAATGTGTTTTTCGAAGATGAGTTCATGTGAAATGTTCTTGCTAAAATTGGAATAGAAACCCCTAATGTGAGTTGTAAAAATTTGGTAACACATTAATAAGTGTTTGTGGATTTCATTCATCACAAAAGTGATTCAATCATGTTTCATGATATTTAGTTTTCCTATGAGACTAATAGTTAAATTCAGAACATCTCATTGCTAAGAAATCATATTAATATATCTTTATCCTAGAACTTATTCATCTACTTTTTTGAATAATTGATGAATTTTAAGATTCTTGATGATGAGATGAGTAAAAACCATATTTTAAATGTCTGTTAATGGTTCCTCCATAATAAGGAGTAACATTGACATTAAAAGATTTTATTATTAAGAAAATTATAAATTGAGCAATTATTTTTTTAAATAAATTATTGGATATGGATTTGTATATTTATTAGTTTCATCTATGAAAATGATTATATGTGTTTGAGAAACTTATTTACATTGACATGGAACATTTTCCAATATTGGTTTCAGGGAATTCCCAAAAATATGATGGTTGATGTGATGATCATTAGCATAGATACAAGTAATTTATAGTTGAGAGAATTATCCTGAAAATATTAAATGATGGATAATATAGTTATCCAAATGGGGATATTTTCAATTAGAATATCAAAGGTTCATGCTACATTTATGTGGTAGAAATAATCCATGGAGTATTAATTATTCAAGATATTATATTAGATAATGGATACTCATTTGATATTGACATGAGATGACATTATATGTTTTAGTAATCTCTATGATTCTTTTAATCTAGTTTTTAGACATTATTTTCCTGTGAATTAATTTGGAGGAGCTCATGTATGAAATCCAGAAAACATTACATTGATGCGTTATAAGAATTTGATTTTCAGACAATGAGAAGATTTACAAGACATCACTATAATGGTAAAAAACATTCATAGGTTCTCTTGTAATAAATTTGTTATGGTTGTATATCTTTTAGAATGAGCATTAGATGTTGTTTTATATATCGTAAGACATCATAGTATACCAAAATATACAATTTCCTAATACATAAAATGTCATAAAATATGAGGGGATAGTTTTTTAATTTTTATAATTAAGGAAATTAAAATTAGATGATGCTCTGATTATATTCTCCATGAGTTCATATATCTGGATCCTTAAAGAGGATCATTGTCCTAGTCTCTATTACAAGAGGTGATTCATTCTATATGGAAGAGATCCATTGGGAAATAATGAATTCTGAAATGAAAATGTGCGTTAAATTAAAATTTTATTTAAATGAATTGGATTATTTTGGAATTTAATATTGAGAAATAACATTATTCCCAAGGAAGAATCAAATAGATAATTGACCAGGGGTTTAAATGATATTTTTTTTAGAATTTATAACTTTAAATATCCTATAATATTTAATATTGAAGATCAATTCTATCAAAAATCATGGAGTTTCATTATTTCTATTATGGAAAAATTATTTATGATTTTATTTTTTTAATATTTATGTGTAAAAAATTTTAAATGATGTTTATTTAATAGAATGTTGAATATAAATAATTGATACACTGTAATATCGATGAGAAAATAAGAAAACTAATGTCAGGTCCATTGAAATAGAGAGATACCTATTATACTCAAGAATATCATAATTGGAGTGTGAAAAAAATCAAAATAGACCAGGAACAAAAGATTTTAAAGATCTTGATGAAGGGAGAAAATGTGGAACTACTAATCTAGGTTTCAGGAGGAGGGAGATAATTTTAAAGTGGGTTGAAAGAACCATGGTCAAAATTATAGATCACTCTCATTCTAGAACAAAATACCATTTTTTAGTGGGAAGTGGGAAGATTCATTTTCTAGTGGGACACTATAAATATGTGTATAGTGGGACTCTATTATTATAAGAGTAGGATGCCCCTTAGTGTAACCATTTGTGTTTATATTAGAAATTAGGATATTTTTGTGGATTAAATAATCATGAAACTATGTATCTTTTTAAGGTTGAACCTTGTATAGACTTGTGTTTTATGATTTATTTTCATTTGTTTCATATGAGGTAATGTTGAGTGATTAAAGTTTTCTGTATCAACACTTTAATAAATCACAAAAGTTATTTCTGAACTAAATAATTGTAAATTGTGTACCACAGATTAACCACCCATCATAGTGGTAAATACTGAATTTAGAATATATAAAGGATATGGGTTATCAAGAATATGATATGGGTTATAGGAAATATCTATTTTTATTTAATTTTTTCTTTAAAAATTATTAAATCCATTTTATTTCAAATTGTATGAGTTTCAGTAATGTGTGATGGGATCATTGGATTGAATGTTGTGTGGATTCAAAGATATCCTCCACTAATGAAATGATGAATACACTATTGATTGAGGTTCTTCCCTGCCTTTATTTTTTATGATAGTGGTAGATGGAGTACTAAGTGGCTTATAGGTTATATGAACATTAAAACAATTTATGTTGTATGAGTGTTTGTATATGACTAGATACGCATAATATGTTATATTAAATGAAATGATTGGAGGCAAAAAATTGAAGATCCTTTATGTTGAAACACAGTTCTTCTTAATTCATCATACAAACATTCACATTTTCATTCCTTCCTCATATTATCCTTATATATTTACAAAATCACCAACCAATTACATTCATTGTTTATCCATAATCTCCTAACATTCACATTAGATGATCAATATGAATATAAGAGTATAAAATTCATCAGTAAAAATGAA
This sequence comes from Viscum album, assembly GCA_963277665.1. NCBI lineage: Eukaryota > Viridiplantae > Streptophyta > Magnoliopsida > Santalales > Viscaceae > Viscum > Viscum album. The sequence continues at coordinate 827,219,101 of OY728159.1, read as the reverse complement.
TGTTGAGTAATAATACTTAGTACAATTATCCTAATATTCTATATGAATCATATAATCAATGAGTTTCAATCAACATCATTCTTATTTAAAGTTTACATAAAATGAACAACATATCATTCAACATGAACAATTATATTAATATTCATGATTCTGTTCATATCATTTCTTCTCATATCCTACATTAATTATACTCTCTAACTAATAATGTAATTTATGTAATGTACATATATACAACCATGATTCATAATATCATAATTAAGATGACCCCTATGAAAAATTTCGTGATAAAGTCCACTTGAATCCCATGATATCATCTTTAATGTGATACATCCATCCCCCACTAACCGTGAGAGGGGTATCGGTCATGAATCCCCATAATTGATGATAACCACCATACAACTCAATCAATGTATGTATGAACATAACTATAAAAAATGTCGATTTTAGTCACATAAAACAATATTCATAACCTAGTCTTCCATAACCACACCCATATAAAATTTTTTGACACCAAAATGAACACAACAAACAACATACAATATTAACTTTATATCTCACATCTCGCTATAAATCTCTCATCCTATAAATGACCTAAGAAGCAAAAATATCACATGTCAATGTCGTTCCCTTATATATCGTCTCCCTCGAACAAATATATGTGGGTGATAAAAAAATAAATACTTATTACATCATCATCATCTTCATTTTTAAACTTATTGGAGGGGAAGATTATAATGGTTTGGTTGCATTATCATCCAATTGAATCCCATAATAGTGAGTGAGAATAAGGGAAATGTTAGGTGTACCATCAATGATCGTATCTAAGATCTGTGGATAATATTTGGTGTATGCTACTACATATTCATGAAAATTCAACACTGCCCTTTATCAGTGGTAAAAAATACTGATAAAGGGAAAACATTTACCATTACCATCTAAAAGCGCTGATAAAGGAAACCTTTATCTATTATTTAATACTACTGGAAAATCTTTTCCCATTAAATAATAATATATATATCTATATTTTTGTGTATGAGATAGATAAATTTATATATATGACTGTATATTATAATATATATCTGAATAATAAATTGTAATATCTTACCATATAATATTTACATTTAAAATTTAAATTCATATTAAAATAAAAATATATAATGAATCGTAATTTAATTTATTTTATAAAAATAATAAATTTTTGTTAATCAATAAAAATAATTATAATTGTATTTCAATACATAAAAAATTATATCTAATTATAATATATTAAAAATATTATTAATATAATTAAATAAATATATATGACTATGTACTTTTTAAGTACATTTGCACTAATTTTATTAGATATATTAATATATATATATATATATATATATATATATATATTAGTATAATTGTCTGTATTGTGATGTGAATTTTGTTTGATTTTGTATGAAAAAGGGTACATTGAACAAAATATTGTATATATCTATATTTATATATTATTTAATATGATTCATATAAAAAATAATATTATATTTGAAAAAATACAATGTTTATATAAATTTAATCCATTGTACTTTTTTTATTCTTTTACACTTCATTATAATTATATATATAATTATAATTGCACAGAAATATATATATTGAAATATAGTGTAATGAAATATGTAAATTGTTATATAAATAATTTAAATATAGTTACTATTTAAATTTATATATTCACATTTCTAATATATGATTTATAATATAGATATATATTTATAATTATGTGTTTGTATGTTTAAAAAATCATTATATATGATTTTATATTATAAAAAATGTAAAATAATATTGAAATATGTTTTCTTAAAAGAAATCCTATATTAATTTAATAATTAATTTTTAATAAATATTCATTTTCATTCTCATTTGTGTAATTTATTTAAAAATATTATTAATTTTATTTTAATTTCATAATATTTTTAGTGTATTTAAATCAATTAAAATGAATTTGTAAATATAGTGTATAAATAATTTATTTAATTAAAAATATAAAAATATAAATTAATATATATTTATTTAAGTATATTTATACTTATATATATATATTAGTATAATTTTTGATTTTGTGATGTGGATCCACATATGGACTAAAAATATTATGATGTGACACGAGAATAAAATATTGAAAAGCATGGGGTCGGTAGATGTAAGTGTACATGCATGAACGTATGTTTGTATGCATATAGGTATATGTATATATATGTATGTACATGTGTATATGTGTATGTATGGGTTTTTTTTGTGTATGTGTATTTGAATGTATGTTTACATGTATCTGTATGTGTATGAATGTGTTTTTTATGTATGCATTCATATGTGTATTTATGATTTTGTATGTATTAATGTATGTGTATTTTTGTGTATGCCTATGCATGTATGTATATGTTTAAGTATGTATTTATGTATTTATGTTTATGGCTTTGTGTGTGTCTATGTTTTTTATGTACGTGTATGAATGTATGTTTGTGTGCATATATGTGTATGTGTAACTATATGTATCTGTATCGGTATACATGTATGTGTATGTATGTTTATATTTGTATGTATATGCGTATGTGAATGCATATGTGTATGTGTGAGTATGGCCTCGTATGTGACCACATGTGTTTGTATTTGGATGTATGTGTATGTTTGTGTATGAGTATGTGTATGTATGCATGTGTATATTGTTATGTGTATGTTTGGGTATGTCTGTGTAATTAATAAATGTTTTTAAATGTTATTAAAAATATTTAAATATATTTTTAATAATATTATATATATAATTAGAAATATATTTTATTTAAATAAATTTATTAAAATTTATTCATTTTTTCTGTATTTCATTATTTTTTAGTATTTTAAATTTAGTCAATTAATATTTTAAATTTTAATATTTTTTTCAATTTATTCATTTTTAACTGTGAAAAGTTATACATTTTTAACATTAATTACTTAGTATGATTTTTTCATTTTTAATATTTGTTCATTTTTTTCTTTTCTCATTAGTTATTTATTTTTAATATTTATTCATTTGATATTGTTTTATTCAATTATAGATATTTACTTATATTATATTATATTATTTATATTTATTATTTTATATAGATGTGTAATTCATATATTTAATATTTTCATTTTTATCTAAATATATTTGAATTTTAATCTATATAAAAATATTTTTTAATCATTTCTAATTTGAAGTATATTGTAAATATTTTTTATTTAACTATATTTTTTAAAATTTATTCATGTTTATTTTAAAAATTGTAAATTTTTAATAATTTATAATTTATATAGTTAGTATTATTTATTAATCATTTTATATGTTTGAAAAACATTCATTTTTAAAATTTATTCATATTATATTATTTATTCATTAATGATATTATTTTATTACTAATATTTTATGTTATTTAATCATTATTATTATTTATTATTTTTTAATATTTACTCATTTAAGTTGTACATACATTTTTGTTTTAAATATTTATTAATACATTTTCAATTAGTAATATTTAATATTTTTAATATGTTCTTATTTATACTGTCGATATATATTTGTGAATGTTTTATTGATTTTGTATTTAAATAACTATATAATTATTTTTTATTCATTTTTAATTAACGATTTACTCTATTTTTTTAATTAAATTCAATAATTAATATTTATTCACTTTTATTTTATTATATTTTCATTTTTAATCATTTGTTTATAATGAAAACTAATTTTAATATATTTAAATTTTTTTAAATTTAATTCATTTTTAATTATTAACATTTAATCTATTTTAGTATTTATTCATTTTCAATATTTTTGTTATTTATTATTTTAAATATTTATTCATTTTTCATATATATTAACTTAATCTTTTTCTCAGTTATTCAATTTTTAAAATATATGCATACATTTACATTTCAATTTTTTTATTTAAAACAAATTAAAAAATTTAATTATTCACTATTAGTTTTTAATTTTATGTAAATATTTTTTAATTAAATGGATATTTAATACATATTCATTTTAAGTATTAATAATTTTACATAATAAATAATATTTATTCTCTTTTATGTTTCTATAATTAATAAAAATTATATTATAAGGGGGATAGAGTTTAGATTTTACACTATATGAAGATTCAATCCTGATTCTTTGATCATTTAACATTTGATAAAGAATGAAAACTGGTATATCGGGTTCTTTGTTATTTGAGGTACAAAGGAAGGGAATGAAACCTTTCATCAAAGTAATTTCTTTCATGAAGTTCATGAATAAGATTTTATCTCTTGTGAGAGATCTTGCAATGCCAGTTTAGTTCAGGTCAGGTATTTAAAGATTAGAATATGAGAACAAATCTATCAATGTTAACCTATGTAAGTCAATGAAAGACTTGACTCTTATATGTATTCTGTTGTTGGAACATTAATCATTGCGAAGGGTTATATACCCCAAATGTAGAGGTGTTAAAATTCGAATTAGGTCAGATATGGGGTTCAATATATTGAAGATCATCCTCATATGAAAGGGATTATTTCATTGGTATTCCAATCAAAAATATAGTGATCCATGTAATGAGACTCCACCAATTACAATCCCAATCCTATATTTTTCTGAACCTCATAATGAGATATCAATTTTAATCCTTACACTCAAAAGCATTCTAAGGCTCATATATGGGTTGGTTTCAGGGACTCAGTTGGTTGTCCTGGAACTTTGAAATCATGATTTAAATTTTATATTATGTTATATCACCCCTATAGTTGGATGAAAATATGTTTAAAGGAATTTTTGGATATTATGGTAGAGTTATATAGGTTTTTGATCTCTTAAATCACTGACCATTAAGTAGTAATCTAATTTTTAATTGTTATAACATTGATATTGTTTTTGAATTGGATTCTATATCTAATTTTTGTAACTAATTAAATATTTTAGTTCATGATGACTCTAAAAAAAGAATGTTTATAAATAACATCCTAGGATGAAATGGTCATCTAAGGGTTCAATGAGATAGGAACTAACTCAACTTGACAAGGAGGTGGTTATTATGTCCTCATAGTCATATGAATCGTTGAATAAGGCTACAAGGTTCAGGATAAACCCATTGAAATAAATATAAATCAAAAATATTAAATCACATCTAAAACCAATGTTTTCGGGAAGTAGGTTTGAATATATCAACAATAACATTCATCAAGGCCTGAGAACCAAGAGAAAGATAGATAAGGTGTAGATCAGGTGTGATATGGGACCCACCCTTTTATGGTAGATATATCAATGAAGGAGAAGTCTATAAAAAAGGATGGAATCCTTTCAAGGGATAATGATATTTCTTGAATATATTGTTGTTATTTTATTGAGGAGGATGAGATGGAATGTTTATATTACAGTGAGGAATAATTAAATCCTTCAATAAAAGATCTTTTCCTTCAAGGTCCATATTATACTCTTAAATATGATGACAAACAACATAGGAAAGGATGGATTCTAGGAGTTTGACAAGGATTCAACCACTACATTAATATAAATGGCCCCAAAAATGGGGATAAATTCTCATAGGTGATAATATTAGATCATATGTGTACAATCATGAGAAATGAGTCTCTTAGTAGTAAGCAAAAATAATTTCAATGTATCACTAAAAAAGATTATCCTCAATCTTTGTAGTTCTCACCCAAAAATAAAATTTGGAGAAAGGAAAAAACAAAGGAACAACTAGCACCAATAATCCATTCTAGAGATGAATGATAAAAAAAAAGTATGAAATGAATATAAAATAAAAAATATTTCAAGGCCTAGAAAAGTTAGACACGACTAACACCGTTAATAATTTTATCCCAAATCACCATCTAATGAAGATTGTAATTGCTGGTCCCATATCTCCTTTAATATTTTTTATATTCACTATTTATAATTATTGGGGTTTTGAGGCTATAGGGATAAACCAACCTACTACTGTAGTGGAAACCCACTGGGTTATGGAATTTAAGAGGGTTACCAGCAACTCTATGGTTCACATCGGTCCCACGATGATCAAAACGATGATCTACATTAAAGGAATCAATTTATTCTGATCATTCAATAATAATAATAATAATTAAAAGGGGGAAAGATTAATCTATAATGAAATTGGGAATATTATCAAAAATATCCAAGGTTCTTTGTTGATTACAAGTGAATTTAATATAGTTTTGGGAACTAATGAAAGGAGGGGAGAACCCAATTTACAAATTTCCACTAGGGAATTTAAGGAATTTATTAATTATAATGATTTAGTAGAAGTCATTATTCATTGTGAATGATTAACTAGGTATGCCAAATATTTGAATAAGTTACTGGCTAAATAATATGGTTTAGAGGTTCGTCAATTTCAATTCTATATAATAGTGGGAGGAAGTTCAATTTATGAACCTTATGAGAAACAACTCTGACTATCATTCCATCCTGTCTACCATAAAAACTAAAAAGGATAGTTTACCCAACAATTTATATTCAATATTTATTGGATTAAAATTGTAGACATTAGAGGATTATCCAACAATTATGTTCCAATTTATAAATCATTGGAGATCTATATTGATGTTTTATCAATCTAACTAACATTAAATTTAGATTTAGAAAAAGGAGTATACCGGTTATCACTTACATGGATTGGGGAATTGGAGCATGGAAAAGAAACTTGAATATCTTTAAAACATTCATGATAAATATTATTACATGTCATAGTAAAAAAGGGAGTTGGAACAGTGTTCATGAATTAATGAGAATTTTATTTTGAGTAAGGAATTCCTATACAAATATTTAAGGAAAAAATGATAAAATATTAAGGTCAGGAACACTTCTTTTTTAGATAATATAAACAAAGAAATAATGAAATTGAAACCTATTACCACTTTGAATAAATAAATTGTATTTATAAATTGGATTAAATAAATAAAGGGACATAAAGTTTAATACTAAATATATGTGTATACTAGTTCATCCTTTGTTAACAATACTAAAAGTATGAATCGAATCCCATGTGTAGTTTATCATTTCAAAAATGGGATTCTCAAAAGGTTTTTCGATCTAATATAGGTCAATAATTTTATATTCCCTATTAATAAAAGTAGTTCTCCAAGACCTTATGGATTTTCCAACATTTATTCTAGGAGTATTGTGATTTTTTAGGGAATAATTATTGAAGATGATTCACATATTTTTCAATAATTGAATACTCCTTAAGGGTATAAATTCAAAAATTAAAGTTATTTTTCTCATGAATGGGTATTTTGATTCAATTAGATCATTCAAAAATTTTTTTTTCTAATTCACATTATAATATATTGTAAAATATATTGTATAAAAGGAACTGTAATATCATTAGTAAAGTGTTTTCTAGCTTCTATTATGTCTTTTTGCATGGATTCAACACCATGTGTTACTGAACATAGTTATTTTTATATAATTTTTTATTATTTTGAATAATTTTGTTTTTAATAAGGGTTAATTATGTATTTTATAAAATTTGGAAATCTTTTATGGAATAAAGGGCCATCTATCGCTATTTATAAAATGTATAGAGATAATTTCTTTGGGTCGTTCATCGAACAATGTTTTCCACCATTATAGTGTAAAGTTTTTTATACCATATGGGTCCTAGGATAAACCATTAAATGTGCCTTTGGGGTGTCTATTTGGTGTTTCAAGATTATCAAATAGTTTAGTATATTTTTCATCAATCCCCATTCATAGTTTTTTTAGAATTTTCAATTTTTCTTTTATTTTAGATTAGGGTCATTATTCACTTTTTGTATCGCCCATAGTAATTGGATAAAACTTTTCACCCACCTATATGCACTTATATCCAGTATTTATAAATCATCTCATGGAGAATCATTGTTCTCTCATTACGATTTTGAACTAATTATTTCAGGTAGGAACAACTCTCTCCTTCATTCCTCACTTCCCCTTGTTTTCTTCCTCCCCACAATTGTGTTGTGATAGAGAAAAACCCTGGGGCTTATAGGATTCATAATTTTTTGTACTTCCCTTTACTCTAGGGTGTGATATTCCGTATTTAGGTCTTTTTTATCTCATATTCAATTATTTGGATATTTTTCTAATTGTTTGAGGTAGATTTTCACTTGTAGATGATTTTTATTTTAGAACTATTTTTTACTTGGTGTCATGAATTTTTGGTTTAATTTTATAATGATAGTATTACCTGAATTTATGTTATTTTTTGGAAAAAATTATATTCCAATTCGATTTCAATTAATATAAAAAATTGTTTTGTATTTAAGTATTTCCTCAAATATATTTTTTCTTAACTATTCATGGCATATGATTGGAGATTTTCCTGAATAAACATTATAAAAAATATTATGAGAGGTTTTGTAAAATTGGGGTTTATTAATGATATGATTCCAAAGTGTATAATTCAATGCATGAATTTTTAAAATTAAATTTTGAAATATCTGGTAGTATTTTAAAAAAAATATTCATTTTGAAGGAATTTCTAGAAGCCCTATTGGGAACATTCATGTTGTTTTTGAAAATGTGTCATAGTGTATAAAAGTCATGGATATCATATTATTACATTCAACTTATGGTGCTATATTTTTTATTCTAACTAGTGATGGATGTATTTTGGGATTCATCTATGTCATGGAATTAGATGTGAGGGTGGGTTATTTTTATTAGAATCCTACTTCGATCATTATAAGTTTTCATTCAAAGAATTTTATGTGGGTCATGGGAAATACAGGTCAGTGATTATAGTCATGAAGGAGTAAAATATTTATTCTATCTTATGATTAGATATAGAGTGATTGGTTTTATGAGTGCACCTATATAGTTCCCCATGGAAGCATCGGGATCTTGGTATGGATGTATAAGGCCCGACTTGTTCGATAGCACAACTGAGATGGTTCATATGTTGTATGTTGAACAAATTTTCTTATCACTAATTCCATATTTTATTACATGATTTATTTCATCAGAATACCACCGTTCTTGTACACTGATTGGTGGATTATATAGGGGATTTATCTCCTCTTAGTGATTGCCTTATTTTTCTAATATTGAATATGGAACCATTTATCATATTTACTTTCCTTATCTACATTATAAAATCTAGTGCACAAACTTTTTGTTTCTTTTATAAATGGTTTTCAAATTATGTTTATAAAACTATTTTTAATTAAATTATTTCATTTTGGGGTTTGAAATAGGTTTAAATATTATAACTTTGGTTAAAAATTGATTCACCTTTTGGAATTATTTTTAATTGATATTTTCAAAATTTAATGAATATTAGAAGTAATATTTATAAAATGGTTCTACACTTGATTTTTTTTTCCTAAATTAATAATTAAGAAACAAATTTTCTATTTAAATTTAAAAAAATTTTAAATAGATATTTTATTAAAATTTTGTAATGTGGAAGGGAATTTAGTAGACAATATTGATTTTTTATAATAACACGTATTATCTCATTTCAGTTTTAGGCAATTGATTCAGATTTTCTTAATTCCTAGGGATTTTCCTTCATCACGGATGGTCAGTGACTAATGGGAATTTGAGGTCAGTTTCTTTTGTTTCTTTGATTATAAATAATTTATAAGAAATTTGTGTATATTAAATAATTTGTATTTTTTCCACCTTCACATGGAATTTATTTTCATCGAATTTCTAAATAGTCATTCTTTTTAATTGAGTAATTTATTCATATTTTGTTATATAAGGTTAAATAATAAAAAGATATGTTTATTATTTTTGTTATTTATGTTTATTAGGGGATGTGAATTTTTATGTAGAGACCACATATATATGTTTTTGTTATTTTTATAGTGGGAGTTGGGGACTTTTGGATGAATTATTTCATCTATTTATATCTACAAGTTTATTTTTCATATTTATTAATCTGGAATAAATGATCAAATTATGGATGTGTAATTATAAATTATCCTATGAAATTATATTATGGGTTAACTATAATTTAATATTGAAAACATTTTCATTACATTTATATAATTCAATGGGGTTATCTCTATCCAATGGTGATCTAAAACACCCCTCATGCTAGTGGCATGCTAGGTCGACTGTATGTTCAGTGAAATCCCAGATCAATTCATTATAAATGGTATCAGAACCTATGTTTTATGGTGGGGAAAGAAGATCATTAGTGGCCCTTTTTTCATATGTTTGTGTAATAGAAATACAATGTTATGAATTTTCATTGAAACATAATATGTAGATATAAGGCGTGTATATCAATCATGTTATACCTCATTACATGAGTATACAGTTGTGGGTAGATCTGAATTAAGAATTTAAGATTTTATTTTGATAATCCATGTTTTTGGTTTTTATCATCATTTTCATGATTGAGTTTCCATAGGGTTTGTGTATGATTTAGGGATTAAAAAAATGTTCTTAGTGGTGTGAGGTTGGTTTTCTTGAAAAAATAAACCAGTATGAAACCAAATGCTTGATCATGGGGGTGTATTATGATTTTTTTATGACTGGTCATGGATCATCAAACCATATATTTATATTGATAATGATTCCACACCTTGTCTAGTTATTGTTTTTATATTTCCCCTGAGAATCCCCTAGTTATGATGATGAAATCACGCTCAACTTGTGATATTCTAGTGATGAGGTTTTGATTTTAGTAATTCTTCTTCCCTTTTATGCATTTTGTGAAATAGTGTTTGATACAATAATGTGGATTTAATAAAATATTGTCTTTTAATATAATTTTTCATGATTATATATAAATTATATTTTACCTTTTGTTATCAAGGTCTTAGGAAAGAATATATTTTTTAAAAAGGGGTTGGGTAATGTTTTTGGAATAACTGATGAGATTAAAATTTAAAATGATTGTTTTTGTAAAAAGTGGTTTAATTCTAAATATTATTTTTTGTGTGACAGTGGTTATTTTTTATTTGGAATATTTATTATTTTTAACTTTTACATGTTTTTTGTGAGACTTTTTTATTCTATTTGTGAGGCATAAACTAATGAGTTTAGGCTTCAAGCGATTACGTTTATCCTACTCCTCTTAAAAAGGTAATGAAAAAAGGAAGGATAGTATACATTCACTGAATAAATCTCTTGGTCATCTTCATATCATTTTGGAGTGGTTCTCCTAGTTTGTGGCTGAAACCATACTCAGAAATGAGTATTGAGGTAGAAATGTTTCACACTCTTGGATCTGGATTAAGGATTCTTGAGTCATTATTCTCTCAATATGTGGGGTGATATAAGATCATTATAGTGGTCTTTGATGTTCCTAGCCTTGTGTTTTGGGGAATTCTTGTGTTTTTCATTGAATTTATCTATGTTCCAGTGGATTCAATTTTGTTGTATTTCATGTTAGTTATATTTTTTGAGTTAAACCTCATCCATTATGTGCTTTGGGTGATTCTATATGAGTTATTTTGGGAGGTATGATATTATTTCTATTCTTATGGCTCCATGATAATAATATTCTCAAACATCGAGTCTTAGAGCTGGTGAATTGATATTATTGGTTTTTATTGTTTGGGGATGGGAAACATTAGGTTTTATGATTAGGTAAATAGGATATAAGTTGCATTCAGGAAATTGAGTACTTTATGGTCATAATTTTCATTTTATTGGTTCACGGTAGGATGGTGTCATAATTTAAGATCATAGTCTTCAAATTGTGTATGGTGACCCAAGGTTAAATACTATGCCATTATCTGAGTTTGTATGTGATATTGATAGTCTTGGTTACAATGAATTATGGGTTCATATGTCTTTTTTTCAATCTTAAAGATATATTAATTTCTCGGGGATAGTTAGCCATTCTTTATTTCTAGTGGATGAATATTTTTTTGTGATGTTTACTATTTTTTATTCATATTTATTTTTCTCAACATTTTATAGAGGACATTAATAGTGGAGGGACCAATATAGGTATCCCCTAATTTTAGGACCTCTGGATTGTGGGTTAGTGTTTTAGATTTTCTTTTTAGGTGGTTATTATGGTTGATAAATGAAATGTGTTCCTTATTGGGTGTTAGTGGAAGATAATTTCATAGATTTTCATCTTATGGATAGTTTTTGCGTTTTTGAGATACCATTTTAGATACACTCTAAATTGTGGGGAGGCCCTAATGGGACTCATTTCTTGTAAATACATATGTCCCTTTTGGTCATATTCTATATGAAGATGGTGTATTTTTTATAAGGATATGTTCGATTTGTTTTCATGAATAGTTTTGGTTGGTGGTATATTCTATTAGGATATATTATAGTATCTCATATATCTAACATATTTCTTTAGCTAATAATCTCTTGTTTTCTTGGAAATCTTACATACTTGTTCAATGTATTTCTAGAGGAAGAAAGCATTAGGGGGGATGCTGTAACAACCCATGTTATAGTAGTGGGATATCATTATGTTATTTTCTATTATAGTGAGCCAGTTTTTGTTATTAAGGGTTTCATGATTGATTTTTTTAATTTTGATTTTTTTGACAGCCCTATGGTCACCATGCATGATTATCCAACTATGTTTAATCCCTAAGTTATAGTATATTTTTTAACAGTATCATTCTGCATTGTTAGCATGCTAGTATTCAGAATATATGGGGTCCTAAGAAAATCTAAGTGGTGAGTGTTTGGGGTGTACAACAAGTTTCTTGGGTTACCTAGTGTTTTAAAAAACCATGTTTACTTGTGGTGAATTCTTAATGATTTTTGCTTGATTATCCAAGCTAGGAACATATCTCCCATCTCTACCTCATTTCCCAATATTTTTTCCTCCACATCAATAAGTAATGATTTGATAAATCCTACGGTTTATAAGATTAATCTTTTTTTAATTTTCATTGATTATCAGGGTTGTGATCACTTCTTTAGGTCTTTTGTATCCCATATTCAATTATTTGCTCTTTTTTCCATTTGGTTTGAGGTAGGTTTTCCCATTCATGAGTTTATAATTTTAGAACCATTAATTTCTTGGTGTTTCAAATTTATCATTTATTTTTTCAATTATAATATTAAGTTTTGTTGTATGAATTCTCGGAATAATTAGTTTTAAATTTCATTTATATTAAAACAGAATGTTTTTTATATAAATATTGGTTCAAATCTAGGTTTTGTTCACAAATCATGACACATCATGGGGACTTTCATAAGTAGAGTTTTTTTTCCAAATAATTGTGTTCTATAATGTGTGTAATTTTCAATAAATGGATTTCTAAATGTTCATTTTAATGTTTGGTGTTTTTCATATAGTTTTATAAATTTCAACAATTATTTTAAAAAATCATAACATCTTTCCGGAATTTCATGAGGAACCATTTGGAACCTATATGGGGTTTCCAAATGTGATGTTTTTTAGACCCATATTTGAGCCCATTTTCTTCTTTCTCACTTATGAGTGGAGTATTGTATGTAGTTATCAATTATTATCAGATTTGGTGATTCTTCTCTGTGAGGGAGTCAAATGTGGGGATAATTTATTTTTATTATCATGTTTCATTGATCATTTTATGTTTACTTGAATTCACATGAATGTTGGTTATGGGAATTAGGGGAATGTAAGTAGAGTCTTGGATGATTGAAAAATAATGTTCAACATGTCTCTTAATTTTTAGGGACTCGATAGCAGAGTATGTCTAGATTGTTCGCTAAGGTATATATAGTCTCCCTGGTAGATGGTATAAATACCGACAAGTTGTAAGAGATTTCCATGATTGAATTGTTCATTTAGGTCGATATAGAGTTCTTTTATTCTATTTTGGATTGTATTACAAGAGTCCCTAGATTATTAGTCCATGTCACTTTTACACTAAATGGTGGTTGATGTAAGAGATTAACATAGTCTCCTTGATTACATTGTTCTTCTTTGATTGAATGTGTCACCCTTTATATTGTATATTATCATTATCATATTCATGACATCTTGTTATAATTTCACATTGTTTCTATTTTAAATGGTTTTCAAAATATATTTTTATAACCATTTTTATTTGAATTATTTGAATGTGGGTTTTGAATGTTTTTTCAAAATATGTACATTAGGTTTAAAGAAAAGACTTATTCTCATAGGAAATATTTAATTTAATTCTTCTCAAATATAGAAAATAATAAGGGTCTTTTATAATATTATAGTGGAAATGATTTTTGATTTTCACAAATTTAATATTCTCATGACTATTTTATATTAAAATTTAAAACTATCATACAATGTATCTTTAATTAAATGTTTTTTAGGATTTAATGAAGTCAGTTTCCTACTGAACTTTTTTATTATATTACATATTTTCATATTTTAATTTTTATCCATAGATTGAACTCTTGTTTAATCTTGGGAAATATCAATCAATACAGTTGATTGATAACTGATGGGTATCTAATCAGGGTTTATTTTATTAAATTAATGAGGAGGGTCATGTTCTAAACCACTTAACCACTCATATTTCATATAATTCAACATTCTTTATGGGCTCATCCAAGGAATTAATTGTCAAAACCCACACACTGCTCAAGGTATAAAATAAAATGCATGGACATTATAAGTTGTAATTAAACATAGGATATGATAAAATATCATATCCAATCTAAAATTCATCTATTTTTATATATAATTCATTTAAAGTGACCAAAAGGCCTTGTGACATGGTTTTCCCATGAAGAGTTTCATTTTCAAAATAATTTTCAAAACTATTTACAATAAATTCAGTCATTAAATAATTAGGGATAACCTAACACAACTTAAGAGTTTTTTGGTTACAAATGAATAACATGATCACATAAAACAATTAACATTTGTCACCTTACGGTGTGGTTCAAATTGAGGTTATCAACCATGGTTGAAGTCATGGGACTCATTTTAATGGTTGAATAAATTATGTTATTGGATTATAAAATTTAATTAAATCCCTTCACTAACCTTATAAAAATTCCAAACCTATGATGGTTGAATAATGTATACATTCCATATAGCAGTTCAATCAATTTATTTATTATCATTTAGTAAATTCAATCATTAAAAGTCAAAATAGAAACCCCTAAGATCTATTTTAGTTTATTAAAAGAAACTTACAAAAAGGGTAACTAATATGATACACCAAAATGGGTGATTCTAGATGAGGTAACAACCCTCAATCAATTTTAATTACAGTATCATGGGTCTAGGTCATGGAACCAATTTTTAATTTGTGGATTTACAAAATTTAGGAGAAATGAAGGAAAACATTTGCGCATGACAACAATGTGAATTTTTTATTCTCTATGTCATTAATGTAAAAAAATTATAGAACACCTATATTACACCATGTAAAAAAAATCATCTACTATTGGGTTTTAATTCGATCCAAATTGAGAGAAAGCAAAGATCTTGATGAACACCCTAATGATATGAAATAATATCCTTCACAATGATATCATTTATATAGGATAAGGAAATTGAGAAATGATGTAAGATGTGTCATTGAATCACATATAGGTATCCAATGAATCCGATATTAACTAAATTGGACTAAAAATTAGTGAGATCAACCCTTGGTGGGAGTATAAAGGTGGAGGTTTGGGTGGAGGGTTAAAAGGCGTGAATGAGGAATAATTGGGGCTGAAACAGCATTTTTTGATCAGACGGAAAAATGGTAATTAAATTTTTTTAGAGGTGGATGGTTAGGCCACACGGTTCAGAATATCATGTGCCAACTGTGAAAGATTCACTTCCCACACACTCACACATTGTATGGTGTCACTGAAAAATTAGATATACTATGTTCTAAATATGTGAGTTCTTATATTCTATTACATCATAACTCATGATTTTTGGAGCCACCTCACAT
Source organism: Viscum album (assembly GCA_963277665.1). NCBI lineage: Eukaryota > Viridiplantae > Streptophyta > Magnoliopsida > Santalales > Viscaceae > Viscum > Viscum album. The sequence goes on along the minus strand of OY728159.1, from coordinate 827,203,270 downwards.
TGTGGGAAAAAACTATTTCCCTATAAAACAAAATCCCCGTGGTTTATTTACCTAGTTAGCACTAACTATGATCCATCTATACAATAAAATATGTCTCTTCCATAACAGATCTTTCAAATACCAAAACTATCAAAACTCATTAGAAATCTATAGACACCATTCATGCATTGAATCAAAGCCATAAAAATAATTTTAATGAGTATAAAATTTTATTATTACATTTTTAATCTCGATTTTAGATCTATCCCATCCACTAAATAGGAAAAATTCAAAATTTGTTTCAATTTCACAATAATTTCAAAACATAGGTTCTTATAACCACTCTATATTAGACCTTATTATCCCTAATAACCCTTGGTACACATTCAAAATAAGACCCTACTGACTTGGTTAATGAACACCCACTCAAATGGATTCATTGTATTCTCAGATGCCCAACAAAGCCCGAGGAACCACTATTAACATATATTTCTTAATCTAGTAAAACATGATCCAATTCTCATATCTTCGAATGAAACACTAAGATTATTCTTACTTGAGATCATCCAATTAGAGATGTGAAAAAATCATAATCCCTTTCACAATTTGTCCAATGGAACTCTCCACCACATGTTTTTATCCATCAATGGCCAATTTTAAACCATTGTACTTGAATTATCATATTTTCCTATTAAATAATTACGTTAGCTTTATAAGAAAACCTAAACAAAATTATTAATGTGATTAAAAATTAAAATTCCCATAGAGAACATGTACCATCGTCACAATATATTTAACTTAAAAATCTGCATCATAATTTTACACTAAATTCACGTCAACAAATGATGATCTAGATGTGGTCCCTTAATGAACACATACAATTGAAGAAGATAACTCAAGTTGAACCACTATTTGATAAAAGTTTCTAAAAACTATTGTTCTCAATAGCAAGAACATTGAATCGAGATATTTATTCATATAGTCCAAGTAATCTTAATATCACTAAGAGCATGATCATCAAATCATATAACCAAATTCTAGTGACATCTAAAATCCAAACCATCCCATATCCAGAACGTTTTTCATTCTCTATCTCAATAAATGGCCCTAACCGGAACCAAAATCCTATTATCATTACAATTTATATCAGTACTAACATTGATAGTTAGACACTATCCATCTTCATATATGAACATTTACATTATATTGATTAAAAAATATGGATATACATTGTTCAATTTATCTAGTGTAATTAGAGACCAATAAAAAAATCATACAATTGGTCTCATGGTCCTAGAACACTTTTGAAATGATTATCACACACTAGTGCTTGATTCCCCACTCCACACATTAGGAACAACCTTTTAATTTAATTGAAAAATGACACCCCTTTCACCACATAACTTTCCCAATCCATCCCTAGAAAAAACTAATGGTATTATAAGAACCCACTCATTCTTGAGTTCGAGAAAAAACATCGCCCTTCAATGATGCCACTTCCCATGAATATTTCTTGTAGTGTTTTTTAATTTTCAAGTTATAATGATCATAACATACATGGAGTCCCTACATCTATAAAAGGGAACTTAGGTAGATAATAATATTGAAATTACTCTCATATAATACTTAGGATTATGTTATGATAGAGTGAATGATCCAACATAAACTAGGAGTAGACTAAGATTCCAATTATTGGCGTGTATCACCATTCTTGATCCATGCTAACATAAAAAGAATATAAATATGCCATAACCGATCCCTAACACCATTCCTACTGACAATGTGTGTTACGTTCCACCCACGGGTCAACTATTTAACACCCTGAAATGATAAAGAGTTAAATAACTAAATGATATGACCCATGTATACAAGGTGCACTTTTCATTCCAGGAGCCTATCTGATTAGAACTCCATAGTTATGATTTCGAGGCTTGGAGTAGTGATCAGGATGGGTGACCATATGGGATGTTTCCCAAGGTCTGTGTGAGTGAGGACAAAGAGCACTAGAAAGCACAAGTGTTGGCCTCTTGGAACTGTAATAAGTTAGAAAACCAGTTCCGGAACGTGGGTGGGCCCTTAGTTGGGGACCCCATGTATCCAGGGTAACTGGTTGAACCTATCAGGCTAGGACCCGATGACCATGTTAATAAGGGGTGTTTGTGCTCTCACCAGGGCACATTTGTGACATTGGTAGCAGAGTAAGAACCCGACCTTATTTGTGGTTCAGTATCTGGGTTGTGGTTTAGTTCTCACAATGAGGACATTGTGCTTTAATAGGGTGGGGGGGTGATTGTAACACCCCCAAATGATAAAGTGTTAAATGACTAAATGATATGACTCATGCAAACAATGTGCACCTTCATTTTTGGTAGCATGTCTGATTAGAACTCCACAGCTATGTGTGTTTGTCCTGGAGTAGTGATCAGGATGGGTGACTGTCTTGGATGTTTCCTAGGGTTTGTTTGAGTGAGGAAAAAGCACACTAGAAAGGATATGTGTTGGCCTGTGGGTACTATCATTAGTCAGATGACCTATTCTGGAACGTGGGTGGGTCCTATGGTAGAGACCATGTGTCTACGAGGAAATTGGTGGTACCTAGTGGACCAAGACCCAACCACCATGCCAATGTGGGGTGTCTGTGCAATCACCGTGGTACAATTTTCACAACCTACCTCTTGGAATCCAATCAATTATTAACACCTCATATACTTTGGAGAGAAATTTATCTTTTAGTTACAACTTTTAGGAACCCCTTACTATTACATCACTTCCTTGAAACCGTTGGTCCTTTGTTCACACATAACCACTAAATGATTAACGATTTAAACAGTTCCTCATTAAACCAGAATATTCCATCCAAATATCACCTAGAACCATGTGTGTACACTCCCATACTACCCAGTTTAATACATGACACATGCATTCATGAATGTTCCATGAATAAGGCCAATTAGACCATTCTACTCTGAACATCATTCTTAACTTTCCTAGATATCCTATGGAACTCCTCTTCAAAACCAGTGATGTACTAGTTTGATGATTCAACAACGAAATTACAACCTCATGAATTTTTTTTGAAACTAATCCATTAACCACAGAACCACTAGTCAATAGTTTTAGGAACCCCAATCATCCTACTACTCAAAAATAAGTATTGATACCCAAGAATCATAGGTGATTACTTAAAAATCATATGCATCATAAATATTATGTTGAAAAACATGATCATGTTCCATGAATCCATATCTAAATAGAATACTAAAAATTTTACTACCTAAAATGGAATTTTTAAACTGAGCAAGAACCCTCTCCTACATTTCATTCGATCAAATGAACATTATATACTCACTATGTTCTAAGTCAAAATTAAGTGACTCTAGGTATCCAACCTGTCCTTATCAATCATATATCAAAATAGGAAAACTATTTATGACCACCTATCACTGAGGTCTCTTGATAAAAGAAACACATTCAACAAAAGGAAATATATAATACTGCATCTAATGTGTTTGTAAACACTATCTAAAAAAATATAAACTAAAATAAGCTAAAAATATTGTTGACCCCAAAGATCAAAATCTATCATAATATGTGTAAATACGTCACATTACAATAATCTACCTACAAGTAATTGATTTCTTGTATGAGTACTCATAAGTTTTCTCCCTATAAGGGAACAATTCCTAAATAAAATGATAAAGAGATGACCCTCATCTGGTATTCCCAAACAAAAATACCAACTAAAGGTTCAACTTAATGATATCGGATCACCACTCTGAGGAGTTGTTTTATTTTAAAAGAGTCCTTCCAATCTCAAATGGTCAAATAAAAAACACATAAAAATCATGGATACATGGTTAATAAGTCTACTTTTAACATATTTTCAATTAATTTACCACAACTAGGATAACCCCTCACTAGTAGTTTAAGTTCCATACAAAAAATTATGGTCATTCCCAAATGTTTATTAAGCTCTACATCTTATCCTTCAGATCCAACATAACAAAAAAACACTAAAACATATGTTGATCATCCAAACTCTTATTTGAGATAAATTTTCATAGTAGCACTAAAAAACACCATAAAATATGTTCAGGAAAAGAATTCCCCTAAGGGTTTTATTAAATTAACATCACAATATCAAACATATTTTAACAATAAGAGGCATATGAATTTTCGATGACATGTTCCTATTATAATGGAAAATGTTTCCCAACTATAAATTTAACATTAATTTGAAACCACTCCATAAAATTTATGAAAATAACCCCACAATATCCCTGGAAACAATTTCATTTGTTGATGGATTCTAAAAAATTGAATAGTAAATTAGAATTTTATTCACAATCTATAGTTTAAAAATTCGTTATGTTTTAATTGTAATTTTAAATAGAAAATTCACATATTAGTAGGTATTAAGAATATAAAAAAATATTTTATCCCATAAGTCAGATCTATTGAGAAATAATCTACCATCCACTTATGCATACTAACATATGAGAGTATATAAATACATTAAATAACCATAACTTTTCACATGATTATACCCACATTGGACTTAGTACTAAAGAAAAAAATAATAAAAAGTGACCAGAAGGGCCCTTTCATGCCAACCTGGGTTAAATAATATGGTATTTCATTCCTACATTCTGGAGTCAATACACTATATATTGCAATTGGAATCACATTTAAGATCAACTAATTAATAATAAATTTTTAAATATTTTTAACACACTCTCCATAGATTAACATATTAGAATACAATGATAAAACTATCCTACAAGGGACATATATATCACAAGAGGATTTAGTTAATTGAAATATATATTAAATGACTTAAATTTATTAAAAAATAACTAACTCATGACCATTTTGAAAATTAAATTCCAGTTAATCATTTATTTGATTTAAAAATATTAAATTTATTTGAATAATATTATTTTATTTAGATATAATTACATCATCATTCATTGGGGTAAAATGAAACTAAAAAATTATCCTCTTTCCACTATTTTAAACTATAAAAATAGGCTAAAAACACATGATCATTGCCTAATGCCATAGTTTACAAGAACTACTTCATATATAGCCATATAAATAGGGTTTGACCTATAGCCACAATTTAATCCATGGATATTGGTGTCTATATACATGTTTTAAACCATAAAAATATTTGGTTATACCCAGAATATAAACAATTGAAATACAAGGCTATAAACACTGTTTAAACACTGGAAATTGGAGGCTATAGCCGGAGTTTAAAATGGTGAAATATATAGATATATACATCATTTCAACAATAGAAATTTATGGCTAAAGCAATGATTTAAAACTATGGATTTAGATTTCTAGGACATTGTTTGAAACTGTGGCTGTAGCCTTAAATAAATAAATGTTCCAATGAGGTTTGATCATTCGACCTCTTTTATATTATTTCCCATTCCTTACCACTAATTAAAAATATATTATATGAATGTATATATATGTAATGTTATTATATATAATTATAAATATTAATCATTTACGAAATAAAAAAATTATATATATATTTTAAACTATATAAATAGCCACATATTTGCACAGTTTTAGACTGTGTCCTTAGGTGGTTATGGCCACTATTTAAAACCATGGAAATATGTGGCTATGGACAGAGTTTAAACTATGGAAATATGTAGATATATTCATTGTTTAAATAATGGATATATGCGGTCATCGATATGGTTTAAACATTGGTAATAGTCATCTAAGACCATGGTTTAAACTGTAAAAATAGGTGGTTATGGACAAGGTTTCAATTATATAAATTAGTGGTAACAGATATGATTAAACCATTATAGTAGTTAGCTATGACCATGGTTTAAATAATGTAAATAGGTGGCTATGGAAACTTTTTGTTAAACTATGGCAGTATCCTTTTCCCACCAATTACCTACATTTTCCCCTTGAAACCTACCGCCAATGTTTTATATAACCATTTCTGTATATTGGTCATGGTGTACAAAAAACATGTCTATAGGATTCATATTTCCCTAGTTTCCCAAACTGTGTCAATAGAACTGTGATTTTAGGATAATATTATTTTTGTTAGAAACTTTTTATATTGATATAGAAACATTATTTATCTTACCCTACATCATAACCATAACAAATAATGTTATCACGTATGTAAAAAAATTCATATATTCCTAGAATGTGATCAAAAAAACATGGAGTATAGGTAAACGTGCTATGTAGTAATATAATAATGATTTATAGATATGAATTCGAATTAATCGTGATTTATTTATTAATAAAACTTATTGATGAACATACGTTGTCTCTTGGAAAGATTGTTCAAGTGGTAAATATCGTAAATCCATAAATTAGTGACCAGTATAAATAATATAATAACACAATGCGAAATGATAATCCACTATAATAATGAATATTAATAATAACAATCTCATCCCTAAAAACTTGATTAACCCCTTAAATGGTTTGGATATTCCTAGAAATGAGATATTTATCATGTTCTGAAATGTTTCTAATCTCCTATATACCACCCCAAAATAGTAAGACTATGGAAAATAAAACCATTAATCCCACATTGTGATATCCCGAATTGTCTCACTCTATAAACAATAACAAAACAGATGACTCACATGGCCTCAAGCATTCCAGCATATGCAGTAAAGTTCATAGATTTGATATAATGATATAAATGTTCTAAATTTGGGTGACTATACCCTCATGATTAGTTTGATGAACATATAAGGAATAAATAAATGAAATTCATTGAATATATTCATGGATAAAAAGTATTAATAAATAGATAACCAATATAGTACCTAATTATTATTCCATGCATGAATTTTTTATTCAACAAATAAAATATAGCCAAGCATACCACCGAGGATCCTAAAATAAGGCTATATAGGGAGTGATATGGATAAAAAAGAATCTGAAGTCTATGGGTAGCCTGACTACATGGCCAGCTAGAACTCACAATCATCGCACTAGACAATAATAATGAAATTACAAAAAGTCACATGACAAGCCCTAACTTGATGTCAATATTTCAATGAGAGTAAACAAATTCTTCCAAAGATGGGGTGATTTAAACATAATAGGCCGCCACAAAAAGTTTCCAATGAATATATAGTCTATAAATATATAATTTAACAATGTGCGAGTATATAAAATGTAATACGGAAAAATGAATTTAAACCATATCAATCTTAGGTTCCTAGTGGGATACATGGATGAATATAGTTGCCTCACCAAATATGAAAACTATTTGAACACATTACTTTCATATAAGTAGACCCAAAAACTATCATAGAAAACTAATTCATTGATGTACAATAGAAACAGTGTGGGTTTTCTCATCAAAATTAGGACATCATCCCCTAATACAAAACTGAATATAAAACAACAAGTATGGAAAAAACCAATGAACAAGAAGAAATCCCATGTCCAATAATTCGAAATAATCTTGACTGAATTCCATGTTTGTAATTCAAAATAAATTATAATGAAATTCATGTTTTATAATTTTGAATAAACTATTTTGAACACATTTTCTGGTAGTTATGAATAAATAGGAAGCAATGACATGTCCTATAAATTCAAATCAATAGGAAGGAACACCATTCCTTTTAATTTCAAATAAATAATAACAAATTACATGTATAATAATATCAATAAATAAATAATCTGGAATAATATTTCAAATAATTTCAACAAATCAATTATGAGTTCCCTGATTGACACTACTTAACCATTCATAATTTTTAAAATATAATATGAATTAGGATTCAATCCAAGGAATTTCATATAAGAACTCATGTACTACTCAAGGTAAAATATAACACAATTTAACTAATCATATAATAATTATCCATAGTACATAAAAAAATATCAATTGTAATATAAAAATCAAGAAATACCCTTTCTCATTCATTATAATTTCCCAAATGACCAAGTGATATTATCGTCCCTTAAAGGGTTCCATGTTCATTTGAATGCACGCTAGCATTTCTAATACATTTATCTATTCAAAAAATAGATTTAATAGAACAAAAATAAATATGTTTTTTTATTGAATTCATTACATGATCATATAAAACATTTAACATCCATCAAACTATGTGGTGGTTAAAACAGAGGTGATCAACCTCTAATGATTTCTAAGGAATCATACTCATGGTTGTAGTAATTATTTGAATGAGGATCACATTTAAATATATTCCATCATTAAAAAAGGTTTTACATAATAACTCATTAATGTATAAGTATTTATTAATTCCATATACTAATTTAATTATTTCATTTACTATCATTTAATCAATCCCTTACTAACAAGCCAAGTGATCTAAACATAAGCGGTGTTATGATCAATAAAAATAAATTTTCTATGAGGGAGAATTATAGGAAATTATTATAGGGGTGATCCAAGATTATGTCATAACCCTACTACAATTTCAATTTGTCTAAAATGAGAACAAGACACTATCTAGATGGGAAATTTAAAGAGTTACAGAATCTAGGAATAACACATGGAAAATCCAACTCATGCTAAAACAATATATTTTTAAAATGACAAGGCTTTAAGGAAAAATTTTGTTGACCAGATACCATATATAAATTAAGAAAAACTCTTCCATTATTGTGATTTTAATCGATCTAAATTGAGAGAAAATGAAGAACCGAATAAACTCACTAAAATGTGGTCATATTATATCAACCAATGATAACATTTATATGGGATAATGAAATAAAAAAATGAGTTAAGAGGAATAATATAATCACTACTTGGATTAAAATGCAATTTAAAAATATAAAATGGAACTAATAAAGAGGGAGTTTGAAAAAGGGAAGAAGGAGGAAGGACAAGGAATTTGAAGATCGATTTTGGGCATGCATGATGATGAAATGGGATAAAAACTCATTTATAATTAGAGGGTTAAGGTTGTAATTTTTAATATTGTGAGATTCACAAGTTTAGGCCACATTTTTATCTATACCGTATTCCAATCATGAAATCTTTACTATCTAGACACACCCACCTTTCATATTTGTAGAACTAGGTTTGACAAAATGTGAACTAACCATGTGATTTCCTCTACAAATCAACACTAAAATGTATGGATGTCTAGATGACAATTCATGTTTCAAAAAACTAATTCAATATAAAACATTGTTCTCATATTTTAGTTTCAAGTTTAGTATTAATCCTAAACCAACCATGCATTCAATGACGTCACTCTCAAAACGGAGATTTAGAATCCTATTGAAAATTATTTAGAATCCTGAGAAACCGTATGAGAATTTAATCCCATTTATTTTATGGTGATTAATATCTCTTAGAATTACATTATATAGAATAAATTTAAATTAGGATTTTATAGTAAATAAATAAAATTCATGATCCTTTATAATTTCTCCACTCATTGAAAACACATGATCATAAATCAATGATATTTTTTACAGCATGGCTCAATTAAGTGGGTAGGCTGACCAAAGCATGTAAAAAGTCATAATTAATGGAATTATCATAGTATCATCATTATATAAGCATGATAATATTATTAACATAATTCTAATGTTTTGAAACATATTAAAATAATTTTTAATTATATAGAATTAAAAATATATAAAAACTAGTAATATTGATTCATAAAGGTAGTAATCCACAAAAAAACATAGTCAATGCTAAAATTTCAAATTGATAGATATTGAAATAAGGTGGATTTTAGTTTCCATAATCATAATCATAAGAATAATCAAATTATATTGGAAAAATATTTATATAATTTCTTTTTTATATATATTGAAGAAGCGAAGTGGTAAAAAATTAAATCCATCACTTTAGGAATGTGATAACCCACACATCATATGAGAGAAAGATTTTGTTATATATATTGTAAAATAGGGGAAATGTGGTTAATAATTATTTCCTTATCTAAATAAAATTATGTATAAAAAATAATCATTAAATTATGTTTGTTATAAATTTTAGAAAAAAAGTTAACAAAAATACACTCATGTTGATGACTTCCATCTAAAGACTTATTATAAATACCAGAAATAGAATAATTTAATGGTAATATAAGATCAATTAAAATTAATGGGTATATATTGTAAGTAATAATTTTGGATAATCAATTTGTTACTGAATTTGTTTGTGTGGTCTTTACGTATTGGTGAGAGGCCCCATTTTTAAGTAGTGAGATTGACATATTTTTTAAAATATTTTAGCATAATATAAAGAGAGAAATTTTTTATTGGTCTAGAATACTCAGAAGTGGAAAATAACGTAGTGTGGTATGAGATAATGTTGATAATACAAAAACCATTCAATTTAACCATGTTTTAAACATTTTATATGTCCATTATTTTTAGAAGTTTCAATTTTACCATTTTTGGTTTAACTTGGAATGTAATTATTAATTAAGTAATTTTATTTCAAATCCTTCAAATAAAGGTTATATTATTAGATAACTTCTTAAATATTAATTTAAAATTTCAAATAAATGTTTTCAAAAGAAACTTTTATGTACAAGAAAAATTTATTATTACAATATGACAAATAATGTGTAAACCCCCATTTTAAGAAAAAGTGTATTTTTACGCTTACAATTTATATAGTACATACAATTATGAAAATTTTTTATTTTTATAACACAAAGTGGTTTATTATAAATAATATTTTTTTCATTAAAACAAACACAAAAAAAGAATTTTACTAATTTAATATTTCATTAAAAAATGGTTGAAAGTGTTTTTTTAGAAAATATCACATAAGTATATATAATTGTAAACATAGGATTCCTAAATTATAAATTATATTTAAAAATAAATATTGAAAAATATTAAAGAAATATTTTATTAAAAAATAGGCTTTATTAACATGTACGACTTTTTTATATAATGATTGAATTGTATAAGTCATAGTTTTGATAAGAACTATATTATTACTATTTACATAAAAACAATTTTTTCAGGGACAATTTAAAATTTTAATATAATGATAATATGGACCTGATGAGTCTATAAATGAGGTCTATTTTATCTACTTCAAAGTATTAAATTTGTAAATTTATTACATAAATTAAAATAAAAAATATAATGAAAAACCACCTTTTTAAATATCATGGCCATGTTCAGTATCATGTGTCTTTTAACTTAATTTATATAAATACTTAAATAATTAAATGTAGAAAAATTATTTTATAAATAAAAATATTAACTATAATAATATTTTATCAATGATTTATTCAATTTATTAATGGAATATATTAATATTTTTTTTTAAAAAAATAGACATTCATAAAGTATCATTTTTAAAATCCAAGAAAATATAACATGATTTTAATTTATTATTTTCTATTTATTTACTAATGACAATATTATTCATGAAGTTTTAATATGTATTTTTCATTTTTGCTGGTTGTTTCATCAGTTAATTTTTTCATGTAACAGAAGCAATTGAATATAATATGAGATTAAAGGATAAAAATTTTGGGTTGTAACATTATAACTCTTACATAAATTGCATCCTCACAATTTTAATTATTAACAAATAATGAAAGAATGTGAGGAAATTCAGAACGTATTCATAATTCAAATAATATTTCTAGTTTGGATTATACATTAATCTATTTGGATATATTAAGTTAATTATATTTCCTTAATCAATATTAATCATTCATACAATCATATGCTCATGTATGTATATACATTAATTATACCTTCTCCAAAAAATTACCTTTCCAAAAAACATATGAATCAATAAAACACTAAACTAAAAATATGACATAAATTATTCATGATATTAAGAAAATAATTACCCCCATATGTTACCAATAACTCGATTATAAAATCACAAACTAGACAATATATACCATAATCTCAAAATTTGATGAACTTCACCAAAAATATCATGAATCAATTTTCAAATCATTGTTACAGAAACTATATAACATTGTTTTTCAAAGTCAATCGATCCATTTTTATTTCATAACTAATAATTTATTAATATTAATATTTCTACATCCCAATATTATTCATTATTGATCATTTATCACCAAAAATGTTACTTTTTCATAAAATAACATTTCATGGTTATTGATAGCATTTAATAAGTGATTCTAAAAAAAGAAATAAAAATCACTGAATAAAAATCCTTATATCCTTAACCTAATCCTCATAAATTATAATATAAAACACAATATCATTGATATATAACATTTATAATGGAAATATTTAATTTCAACAAGATATAATTTATAGTATGATATGAACATCACTACCTAATAGAGAATATGAGACTCATATTCATCCTTATAAAATTTTTATAATAAGAATCATCCCCCTTTATGTATTCTCAATCATTATGTTATAAGATGTAGATTTTTCTAGATTCATACCTTTATCACCTTCATTTTGGTCATCCTATTTCATCATAATAAAAAAACTAAAATGGTTGTCAATAAAGTTAGTGTAAATGATCAAATGAATATGAAAAATCAATCATAAAATGTATTCTATTATGAAAACATAATTTATTCATTTTATACTATTATTTAAATATAATATTCATAAATTTATATTCTATTATATTTTTAGCATCATAAATAATATAAATGACCCTAAGTTATATTGAACATTTCTATAATATTTTAAACCGAAAAATCATTGAAACCAATGAACTCAATCTTAGGCATAACCTTTATCCAAAAAAATAAAATATCAATTATTATATAACATAACTCATAAATCTCATGGTTTTGATGTATTATAATCATAGTTATCTCTTATTATGTTTTCCAAAAAAAATATTTACAAACAAATCCTCCTATTTTTTATAGAAATTGTGAATTAAACCTTGAAATTTCCAAATGACTATCAAACAAGGTGTGTATTAAATCCTTCTATCATAAAATATGTAAAGATCATGTTAATACCCAGGAATCCATTATTGAGGTTATTACCCCTTAGTAAATATATATAAGATATTGAATCAACTTACTAGTATCCAGAGAGGTATGTAATTTTTAGAACACCCTCATAGTTTATACTTTAAGAAAACATTAATATGTTTTCATATGTTTATAGAAAATAATTATGTGTTCCACTAATGTTCACTAATCCTATGTCCCAAATAACTAAAGGAATATCAAAAAAACATTAATACCAACTATAGAAGACCAAATGATAATATATCAATTATATGACTTAATGAAAATATTGTATTATAATACATTCCCACACATATTTATGTTTACATTTTATATAATTTTGAAAAAATATTCATAGAAAAACATGTATTTTTCAATTAATATAATGTTTCCACTATATAATCATATTTATAACCCAAAATAATTGTTCTAAATTATCCATAAATATTGAGACAAGATACGCTTCATGACACATTATACATATTACATTTATTCATAATGAGGGGAAATGAATGAATAATAATTGGATAACATCAAAAACTCAGAAAGGGTAAATATAACCAATAAAAATAAATGATTATAAGTGAAAATATGATGATAATATGGGTATAATAAAGAAACATAATAAATTTATACTCAATGGTGTATTGATCATCAATAATTTCAATATGATTGGAGTTATATAAAAGTATGTAATATCATAAAAAAGAGGTATAAACATTGGAAGTATCATATATTGAATATAAATAAATATATAATGGTTTCATGAAACGAATAATGACATAATGTTATGGAATATACATAATAATAAGAAATTATTGTGAGAAAACACATTGTATCAATTATTCTGTGTAAAAACTAGTTATTCAACACCTGAAAATATATTCAAACTCATTATATACATTTTTTTGTGAAAAAATAATTATTTCCACGCCAAAATATATAATTACATACAAAAATAAAATAATTCATTAGTGGAAAATATTTTACCCCAACCTTCTTCGTCCTTATATATATATTCCATAATAAATAAATGATTCATCCTAAAGAACCCATAATAAAGAAATAGATTTTATAATCTTTTTAGATGGAATCACATAATGTAAAAATTCATAATTCCATCAATAAGGATAATATGATATATCAGTATAAAAGAATGTGTATCCAGATATATTTAATAACATTATAGGAAAACACTATCCAATTAAGATAATTATTTATATGATATTTTCACTTTATGAATAAAGAGTATAAATATAAGTAAATAATTTCAACAATCAATAGATGTATGGAATATAGGTGGTAACATTTTATTCAGATAAATTTAAAATAGGCTATTAACAAAGGAATAAAAAAGGGAAAAAATTATGTTCATAATCCTTCGATGACAAGAAATTGTTTTTATTGATTATCATTTTTGTAAATTGAAAAATCACAATCCATTCATAGGATTTTGGTGGATGGTATCATTTGAATATTATCATTAGTAAATAATATAAAACTTTAATGTAAAATGACATATATGAAAAAATTAGTAAGTGTTTTAGTAAAATTACTTCACAAATAAGAAATATCTTTGATTAATTGAACTCATTTTCAAAGAAATATTTTATAAAACTTGAAAAAATTAATTTTTTATATTCCATTAATCCATGAAGATAAAAATTCATGTGAAACAAAATAATGCATAAAGAATATGTTGTCACATGGAAATAATTAAAAAATATTTTAAAAGAAATTTTTAAATAATTAATAAAAATATAAAGTTAGAGTAAGAATTAAAAAGTTATTTTTAAAGAAGTGAAGTGATAAATTTAGAAACAAATTACATTTGGAAGACAAAATTCAATAATATATCCTTGAAAAGAAATTAAGGTTATTAAATGAAATGATAAGTGGAAGATAAACATTTGATTTTGAAATGACTAGAAAATCATTATTATTATGAAATATATTTTCACAAAACCCACATTGTTAAAATAATAAAAAGCAACCTTTTAAATATATGATAATGAAAAATAGAGAATAAACATTAATGAAAATATAATTATTCTTCCAATTATTAATGAATACATTTAATGAAAATAAAACATATAAATGTTTCGGAATCCATCATTTAAGATAATGTGACTTATTCTAAAATATGATATACTATTTGGGGGAATAGATTCATCATTGATGAATATGTTGATTAAAAACTCATTCCCCTATATAGGAATAGAAATTACATTGATATAAAATATTTGGTTGGAAGAATGTAATGAATTAGCCTAGACACCTTGGTACCTTCATAACTGAGCCGGTCCTGATATAACCCTAAGGGAATTTCTGGTCCCCATTTCTAGCTTAGAATCACCTAAAATCATAAAAGATAAAGATGGGAATGGTTTTTCAACATTAACAAGAGAATAAAATGTTACATGTCAGTATTAAAAAAATAAAACACCATATGAATAATATTACTAGATGTAAAATTGTTTTATAAACTCAAAGTACAACCACAATATACCAGAAACAAAAACATAAAATAGATCATGTATAATGAAACATAGAATGAGAAGCCTATATAACCACATCCAAGGGGTGGTTTACTATATTTGGAAGAAGGAAATACAAAAAAAAAACTATATCAAATATTGAACATACCACACATCATGGATAACACACCCAATGTGTTAGATATCATAGATGATGTTTGTCTGAGAGTAGGTGCTCATCAGATCCTTCTATTAGAAGTGCATGTTTGATGTCGGAAGAGATACAATACACAGATGAGGATCACCCCCTAGGACATGGGGATACCAAAAACTCGATATTTATTAACCCACTAAGTAGATTATCAACACCCTTATAGTGTTGGTAATTATGACACCAATAACTCCTCTAAGGGAAATAAGATAATAGTGGATCTCACTACGGGACTCAAGGAAGGATTCCAATAACTCTGTCCATGAAATCCTATGGAAGGGATCACTGTCCTATCTATAGGAGGAGATTTAATTCTAACCCTTAGGTAAAGGATAAAGGGGAAATACCCTAACAAATTGTTTACAATTTTTCAAATATGTTTTGACCATTGTCGGTCTATCCTTCAGTAATTTTTCTGGTCTTTCATCTTGATTAAAAATGGAAAACCTTGCCCAGATGATTCATTCTATCATCGATGAACATCATTAGACCCTTTGATTTCATTTTGAAAATTCAGAAAAAGATGTTCTCAATTTCACTCTGAATAATACCGAAACTAGGTATCTATATTTTCAAATCCACTAACACCTATGTTTTCACACCACCATCACACCATTTTGAGTATGAATCTATGACATCAAATCATTTCGCTAAGAAATGGGTGCACGAGAAACATTTTCCTCAGTATTTTTTGAACCACATTCAAAATAATGAAATCATGTGATGAATGGATAATCATGGGGATAAAATAACAAGTTTAAATAATGAGGTACATAACATGATTGATGTTTAGATTGACCTATATTTTCTTATAATGAAATTACGTTGGGTGATATAAAAACATAATGCCAAATAATGTCTCCCAATAAAATCCCTACAATAAAATATTATTTAAATATGAACAATCCAAGAGTAAATATATGGTATGATCGATCGATTTTCATTGTAAAAATTTTAACTGATGAATGAATCCATATAAACAACCAATCTAATACGATTTAGATCGATCACTAATGAATAATTGATTTATGCTTTGATCATTGTAGATATATTCTGATACATTCTCACACCTATCCTCAATCTTCAATATTGAGATCACCATCCAACAAAATATCATCAAAATGCTCTCCAAAGGTTCCATGAATCTCCAAGGATTAGCGGATAAACCTGATAATTCATGATAAATACATATTTATTGAATAATCTTGGTCGTTGAGTAATAAAATTAGTAAAATAATTTCATATAATTATTTAATTTATTTTTATGAACATGATGACTTTTCCATTAACACCCCACATCAACAAGGGTTGTGTCAGTCCAAGGGTATAACTCACATTTTTAACTCAGTAGTGCCCTTATATTTTTCATTTGGGACACCATTTAGAATATATTCCACTATTTTAGAAAAATTATATCCATTATACTAAATATATTTAATATATTCTAGTAATTTATTCCATGAATATTGGGTCCCAACATCACACTCTATCTCAGTAAATAATCTTAAATATATTTCTTACAATATAAAACAATAATAAAAAGAAAATATAGGTTCTTAAATTCTCTCCATCTTGGGAAATTATGTCCTAAAATTCCAAAAAAAACTTATACAAATAGTTATGGGTATGAAGTAGGAATTTGAGCCTCCTACTCCTAGGTTATCTCCTAGAGATTCTTATTCCATCACTAGACCTTAACTGAAGGAATCACTGACCAGGGAGGGATCCTCTCATATAGATCCTTGATTCTCATCGAGTACTCTGCCAAGGTAGAACCATCCTATATATCTAGCATGCAGTAATCGATAAAATGTGATTGTTCCTGAATATACCCCCATAGCATTGATAAGTGGAATATTTCATGTACCAGGTCTAACTATTATGGTATAGCAAATGGGTATGACAAATCTCTAACTCTACATTGTACATAGGAAGGGGAATGGAATATTATAGATGTATTTTCACCCATACAAGCCACATTGATCCATGTCTATGTGAAACCTATAGGAACATGTGGTCTCTCTCCTCGATTTTAAAACCCCTCTATCATTGGTCTGAATATGACTTCTGATGGTTATGTATAATCATTTTTTTCTCCAGGATGATTTGCATCTTCTCAGGAGTAGATCTCACAAACTATGGGCCAATAAGGGTAGAATCTACAAGGGAAATCCTTAAATGTGGTGACAATAGGATCACCCATAAAAATAATTGAATGGTTCCACACCAACGGTGGTCTAGTAACCTTTTATGTGTATAAACTCCACTAGTGTAAGGTGATCCAAACAACTACATCCAATGTCCAACACGAATGCCTACAACATGTCCCCTACATCTGAAAGCAATAATTAGTATAGATATTATTATGGGGGTGAAATATTGTTCTCAATTGAAACTGGGTGCAGAATTCCACTTTAAATACAATCCACAACTAAAATGTGAAGTGACTGTCATTTTTAGAAATGATTATTAATAGAACATTACGAAGAGAGACTATCTCCTCCATGTAGATGCTTCCCAGTATCTATAATGAAATCTATAATTTTATAGATAATAATTATGATGATGTGGTGAGTTGATGTATGATAATATATATGGAATAGTTTACCATAGATGTACATGGTAATATAATCAAAAATTTCATAGATATCACATACCTCTTCCACTCTAACACCTCAATGTGTTAATCTAAATCCATTGGAATTTAGTGCTCAACCATATCTTTCATATATGTAAGGAATCTAGAGACAAAATCTATAACTCAATTATTCATCCCTAGTCACCAATGTATACATTAGATGACCTAGAACATCTTTTACAATCATGGATGAATCGCTAAATTAGATGTATGGTTCAATATTAGAACTTACTTTGGAAACGTCAATGACTCCAATGTTACTCCTCTAAAAATAAAATTTTCCCCCACCTTAAGAATATCCATTATGAGCATGCCTAGAGGATTTCTAAGTATGTAGTGTCTCATAGTCGGTACCCCATCTTGTTCCTTACTAACCCACTACAAAAGTGGAGGGGTAATAACATTTTATTCGGTCTACGCTACTCCTTCTCAATACATAATGGATAACTACACCAAGGCCAAAAACATTTACGCCTCATTCAATAACTATGAACAAGATCTCCTAGTGATAAAATCTGGTACCACATTCCACTTACAAAGAGTATATAAGATATATAAGTCATAGTCTTGGAGGAACCCAACCATATCCACTATCTCATGTTACATTCTTTATAATAGAATACATACTTGAGAATCAAATTTTCATAATAGATGATAATCCATTATCCCATAATTGATTATCACCACATATTTATGTATAAAGACTACCACTACTATCTCAAGATCATGGGTCACATAATTATACTTATATATTTTGAACTAAGGTGAAGCATATGAAATCATTTCATTTCTATGAATCATAGAACAATCATTATTTTTCCTTAGTGAATCATAGAACACTATATACTTAAAACACTTATTTGGTAATATCAAGATTGGAGTGCTTTCTAATATATTCCCCAACTACATTCAATATTTTTGGAACCTATTTTTCCACACTGAAGACTACCCCTTTTGGGTGAAATATGTCATGGGTTATGATATCTTATAGAAATAGGGAATGAATCTTTACTAATAGCCTTCCAAACCAAGGAAGATCCATACATCCATCTCACTATTGGGTGCCTCTAAAGTGGACACAGTCTCAACCTTGGCTGAGTGCACTGCAACTCCATAATATGGGATAACATGTCCTCGAAAGTGAACCTCGTATATCTAGAACCATCACTTAGATATCTTCTTGTAATGATATTTGTCTTGGAGCATATCCAAAATAATCCTTATGTTTCCCAGGTGTTCCTCCTTAGATGCCGAGTACACAAGGATATCATCAATGAAGTATACCATGAAATAGTATTAGAAGTGTTGAATGATTCAGTTGATGAGTTCCATGGACACTGTAGGTGAATTATTTACCAAAAAATGCATCAATAAGTTCTCATTTTGACTATATTGAAATATGAATTCTATATTTGGTATATCCTCATTCTTTACTCGAAAATGGTGAAAGCCTATCATGAGTTCAACTTTCAAGAACCATTGTGCCCCTATCATCTATTCTAAGAGGTCATTGATCCTAGATAGTGGATACTTATTTTTTAGGGTCATATGCTTCAAGAACATTTATTTTACATAAAACGTAAATCTACACCCCACAATCATGTCAAAAAATGGGGATTCCCTAGGTAAAACACTGGTTCTAAAATTTCCCTTCCTCTACAAGTCCACCAAGTGAACCCTTAGCTCGTGAAGCTCTATAGGAGGCCTCAAAAATGGTGGTGCAGATTTATAGATCATCTTGGGGTGTATATAAATGTAAAATTATTTCCCTAGGTGGGGATGTTTTTCTGGAATATCCTCAGGAAAGTCGTTATCATACTATTCCACCACTGTAGGGAAATTGAAACTCATAATATCCATGTCACACATGGTCACACTATATAAATGATGTTTAATTGGATTCACTCTCCTATTCTGGAGTCCATCATGTGCTCTCTAGGTATCATTTTCACTAAAAAAAGGAAAACCTAGTCCGATGACAATGGGCACATCGTATCTGCTTCTTGAAATTGTTAATTTGGGCAATAACTATAGATAAACATTTCATACATATGATTATGGAATAATGCTTCAACACTACTAAAAAGATATCCCAATAAAAACTCTCACCTCTATAAGTCATTCCGCACTATCAATAAAAGTGTGTGGACACTAAGTCATATCCTTTAAGAGTTTACAAGTACAAGGTTCAATAAAAGGGTTAACTAGAATATCAATGTATCAAACCAGATAAGTGGAAATAAAGGATTTACTAGAACCATTGACTATTGGTACTCTATAAAATTTATAAAAAACAAATATCATTTCTAAAATCATTCATGGATCCTCTATATCATAATATATAACCTCTTACAGCTTCCCCCGCCCTTAACCAATATCTTCCTGAGCCTAGCTTGGACCACCAATTTGTGGTGGTGGTAAAATGTCAAAGGGTATACCTCCTCCAGCTTCTCTTCTACCTCCTCAACCACATCCACCACCATGGAGAACTATCTCGACATGTCTCTTCCCAGATCTTCATATCCAATCCATAGCCTCTTAATCAGCCATACGGTGGGTCAGAAAATCTCAAAAAAATATATCCCATGACATCACATGAGTAACATCACCTCTCCCTTAGATCAGTGGACCCATCTTGCATGCCCCTAGACTATTTACCCTCTATCATGGATCCCCCTCTTGAAACATATCACACACCAAGATCCCTGAGAAAGGCTTCAACTCCATACTTCCAAGGTTTTTGATCATGTGGGACCACCTCCAAAAACCACTATCTACATATTATTTAACAAAAAAACTCTCATACAACAAACCTATCTCTAGTACCCATCCATCTTTAAGAATGCATATAAGTATGAAACTAGTTTTTATGTCTCTATATATTCCAAATTAAGAAAATAATGGATGGAGATCATCACTCAAATATTCATGTATGAGTTCAAAGTAAAACATATATATCACATTCTCTAGATATAGATTAAATGTGCCGACTCTAATCTACCATGTGTCTATTTTTCCATGAAATATGAGGAACACCCCATCAGATATAGTAAAAGAATCCCACCAGAGATAAAAATCAATTAGGGATTAATTAGTAATGAGATCATAAATAATAAATATAATGTAATGTGGTTTCATGTCAAGAACTAGAAAAATACAATCATGAACTATCTATGATAGAGATAACAAAAACAATAAACAATGGGGACCCTGATATCTCTTAATTGCAAGGGGTGTATTAATATCCATCACATTTGATAAATGCTACATAAAAATATTTAAGAAGTAATGATACAAGGTGAAATAAGTGAATGATATGAACTAGTATCCAATAATGAATTCAATAAATATGATACTATAGTGATGATACCCCTCATAGTCGCAGGACTCATATCTTCTTCCTAAAGAGACTCTTATATTGCGTGATTAATTTTAATTATGGTTGACTGTGGACACAAGACATTAGTCCTTGAATAATATGGTTATAATTTATTACTTTTTAGTACCAATGATGTTGTGCGACTAATGGGAGAAGAATAGGTATGAAAAAAACGTATGTATTTGACATAAGAATATTTGGATACAACATACCTTGAGTGCCTTACTAAAAACCAATTTTCGGTGGGAAGGATTATCACATTGGTAATAAATCAAAGGGAATCGTCCTGGTACTACAAGAGGTCGAGAAGAACAATACCTTCTTGAACCACCAAAAGAATAATAACAATTACTCTTCCATTATGGGAACTCATAGAACATCTAATGTGAGAAAAAGTAACTCTCGTCAACCTTGACAAACTATCTATGATCAACTCAAACATCAACACAAAACTGAAAACCTTAGAATAATATGTGATGTGAAAAGTGCATCGCAAACCCTAGGTTTTTGTAAATTGAAGATGTTTAGCACAACTTCTTCGATCTTTCCTCCTCATGGAATTAGCAGATCTAATTTGGGAACTTCATTCGAAGGAAATGGAGAATCCAAAAAGGGAGGAGCCGACTCAAAAAAAAATACAAGGGTAAAGGGGATATCCTTCCTCTAAGCTTTAATGGGTTCTGAGCAAACCAATCAGCCTTCATCGAAGTCAACAAGGATAAGAAGAATGGATGATGGCGGTTTCTGCGTTGAAGTTGATCCATCAGCGATTCAACAACGCTAACAGATTTGTAAGTACTCGATCATGGGTCGTGTTACATACCTAAAATGTGATTCCCCCTAGTGGTACATTGATTAAAAAGTGATAATTTCTTCTTTATAGGGTTTTGTTAACTGGAAACTTGTTCTTCATGGGAAAGGTTATTTCCACATTCTCTTCACTACACAAACAGACCTAGATCGTTTCTTTTCTATTGATAATTTAAATTTGAAACCATGCCTACATAGACTCAGTGAGTGGGATTTTGCATTAAATATGAATTTACATAGGAATTACATTTCTTGGGTGTGGGTTAGAATTTTTAATCTCAACTAGTTTTTCGGGATTTCCCATATTCTTAATGATATTTCTAGTTGCATTGGTACTCCCCTTAAAGTGGATCAAAGAACCTTGAATGGGGACCTAGGATTATATGTGAGGGTGGTAATTGAAGTCAATCTGGAAACTAAACCACTGCAATCCTTCAATTTTATTGCTAATGATTATAAAGAGGTGGTGAAACTAGAATATGAAAGACTTCCACCATACTGTGAATTTTGTAAACTGGTTGGACACTCCATTCACAATTGTTGGAAGGTGCACAAATAGCCTCCACAAACAGGCTATAATGGATGGAAAAAAGATAAAAGTAATAGGAGGGAGAAAGAAAATGTGGTAAAAAAACCTGATTCTTCAAAAAGAAAGAGGAATTATGGAATGTCCTACTCTTTTGGGTTATTGGACTCTGAAAAGGGAAAAACATGGGCAGACATTTATAAAGAGAAAGATTGGGAAATTATGGAACAAGATTTTAAAAAACATGTTGATGATGATGTCCTTGGTATCATCCCACATCATTGTACTAACTCTAAGCCAACAAGCCCTATTTTAGAGGCTTCTATCCCTTAGGTTTCAACATTGCAGGATCTTAGCATTACTACTATTGATAAAGGTGATGCATTGCTGTAGAAATCCATAATTGACAAATAAGGAGACTAATGAGAAAACTGATATAACCAGTTCCTCTCCCAGATGCCCTATCTTAGATACACAAAACAATTTCACTATTTCAAAATTGAAATCTAGAATGGTGGACCAGACGAAACAGGTGGAACCAAATTATATGGTTTCACTCTTGTCTTCTCCGATCAGTCAGGACAAGAGTAAAGGCTCCAATGTGCCTTCCCTTAAACAGTCTAGAAGTAAAGACTCCCTTGCTCTGCTTACTCACTGTCATGTTGCTTTGGTCCCCCAAGAGGCTCACCTGCAGGTTTCCAACATTTAGAACAGTGACACCTCTTCTCCAGATTCTCTACCCAAATAGTTTTCCTCTAAAGCTTGTCACCAAGGTTAGTCTCACCCAATTACCCTAAGTTGTGCAGGTACTGCTAACCTGTTGGTTCATCACTTGTCATTACATGAAAAACAAGTTATTGCTTCTAAGGATTCTACCCCTAGAATGGAATCCTGCTCAATGACATCGGGCTCGAAGAAAAAAGGGGACAACCCCACAAGAAAGAGGTATAAATTAATATGTTGAACTAGAATTGTCATGGTATTTCTAACCTAGACACCTTTAACGTTTTAAAAAGATTTATTTTTTCTAACTCCACTAAACACATTGTGATTGCTAATCCCAAAGTTAACTTTGCTGCCAGATTCCTTCATTCACCTCTTGGATACACATTCCTAGGGGCCTGCACTAATGGGATATCTACTAAATAATTGTGGATATTTTATCATCCATATTTTTAGAATGTTACACTATATAATTTCTCAAAATAAACCATCACATGTGATTAAATTTTTGAAAATGTAACCTTCTTCACCACTTTTTCTTATGCTTGTAATAGATATCAATATAGGATAGTTCTTTATAATGACCTTACACAACTAGGTAACTCTATCACACAACCTTGATTTATTGTTAGAAAATTTAATGATATATTAGAAAATAGTGAAAAAATAGGTCCTGCACATGACTCTATTTCTTCTAGGGAAATTAAATGATGTATTGAAATGAACAACTTGACAGAGATAAATCTAATGGGCATAAAATTTACATATTTTAGACATCATTATAATAGAGTTGTGGCTAGTAAGCTTGATAGGGCATTCACTAATATCTATTCCCTGGAAAAATAATATAACATTAATAGTATTACTCTAGCGAGGATTGACTCTGATCATCATCCCATTTTGGTTTCCTTTTCATATAAACCATCTAAACACATAGCTCCCTTTAGATTTAGCAATGCTTGGTCATCTGATCCTGACTGCATAAAGATCATTAATAAATCTTGGGATAATATGCATGGTCCAAAGGATCTGTTTGCTTTCCCAGTGAAATTGGAAATGCTTAAACAGATTCTCAAATTTCGGTGTAAATCCAAATCTAATAAAATTGACAATAATATCACCCTTTTGGAAAAGGAGCTTACTAAATTTCAAAATTATAATTCCTCTTCTAATTTTTCACATGACTCTAAACAAGAAATTAACATTTCCTCTAATCTTATCAATTTTCTCAACATTAATGATGAACTTTGAAAGAATTTTTTTAAAGCCAAATGGATTAATGATGGGGATATGAATATTTAGTTCTATAATTCTCTTCATTGATTTAGAAAGGCTTATAGGAATTTGGCCAATCTTTGAGTGGGGGACCAAATTATTGTTTTAGAAGAAATTATTACTAATCAAATTGTCTCTTACTTTCACAATATCCTCAATAGCACTAGTATTGATAAAGATATTTTTCCGGACATCATTCCAAAGCTAGTTAAAGTTGAGGATAAAACTTTTCTTAATAGCATACCTTTAGATCAAGAAATTAAAGATACTGTCTTCAGCCTTAACCCAGATTGTGCTCCTCATCTGGATGGTTTCAATAATGTATTCTATCAAAAACACTGGGATGTTCTCCAAGATGACATTTGTCATCTGCTTAAATCATTCTTTTCTAGAGGCATCGTCCCTCAGGGGGATAATTCTCAATTCTTAGTTCTTATGCCTAAAATTGAAAATGCTAACAAACTTCTACTCTTCAGACCCATTGCTCTTATAAATTCCCTCTTTAATATTATTACCAAACTAATTTCCAATCGAGTGGATTCTATTATCAATAGAATTATCTCATGGAACCAGTTTGGCTTCATAAAAGGTAGATCTATTCAGGAATGTATATATCTTCAATCTGAAACCACTAATCTCTTAAACAGAAAAAATAGAGGTTTTAATTTCCCCATAAAACGTGACATTTATAAGGTATTTGAAACTATTTATTGGAACATTATGTATAAAATCCTAATTCAGTTTGGCTTCAATGAAACTTTATTAATTGGGTAAAAATTTGTCCAATTCGGATCATATATCTATCCTCATTAATGGTTCACCTAGACGTTACTTCAGTTCCTCCAAGGGAGTGAGACAAGGGGACCCTCTCTCTAAGATTCTCTTCTCAAATGGTGAAGATTATCTTAGTAGGTTGATTACTCAGGTTATAGAACAATGTACCATCAAACCCATCTCTGCTTCTAGAAATTTGAATGCCCCATCACATCTCATTTATGAAGATGATATAATTCTCTTTATCTAGAGGGAGAAAAGAAACATTCAAAAACTAAAATCTATTCTTCTATATTATCAATAAGTTGTTGGTCAACACAATAACTGGAGTAAATCGTACATTTACTTTGGTAAAAACTTTCCTCTAGGGAGGAAAACTAACATCACCAATACTTTAGGGGTAAAAGAGTGAACATTACCTTTTTCTTTACCTTGGTGTTCCCATTTTATGGGGTAGTCCAAAAGCTAATTACTTCTCCTCCATAACTAACCAAACTCATCATCTTCTTTCCTCCTGGAAGGGTAAGAACCTTTCGATGGCTGGGAGAATTTTCCTTGTTAAATCCAACATTTTCTCTAAACTCATTTACTCTATGATGATTTATAAATGGTCGAAGAGTCTTATCAAGAATATTAATGTGGCTATTAAGAACTTTTTTTGGATAGGGAGTACTTTGGAGATAAAATTGGTTACAGTCCCTTGGGCTAATTGTTGCAAACCAATTGACAAAGGAGGAATTTTAATTAAAAATAATTCCTATTTTAATTAAGAACATCAAGATAAACTCACATGGAACCTCATTCATAATAACATTCCCTCTACAGAGTTTCTAAGGCCCGATTTCTCCATATGCTTAAAAATAATCATGCACAATTTCTTACATCCTCTATATGGCCTTCCATTAAAAAAACACATTCACGTCCATTATGACTAACTCTTGATGGATGGTCAATAAAAATTTGGATCATAAATTTTGGTTTGATAACTAGAATGGTTCGCCTCTTCTCACCTTGATTGACAATAACCAGCCTCCTACCTACATTAATGATACTATTAAAAATGTCTTGAAAATGGAGAACCCCTACCTTCCTAAAAATGTCAGCCAGATTGTTGACAATTATCCCTTCACTAACATGAGTGATTTTATTATTTGGGAACCGATGCATAATGGGATCATAAATTCTCAATGTTCTTATAATCACTTGTTCAACAATATAGAGGAAAATTTTACCTGGTTAAAATGATTCAACAATGTCTAATTATAACCCTCATGATTCGCAGTAGTTTGGAAGATTTCTTATGATAGAATCCCTACAGATACCTGCCTTCAATTGATATGGATTAATCATTGACCCAAATTCTGCATGTGTAATCAGAATAGAGAGGATTTAAGCCATCTCTTTCTTTCTTGTGACACGACAACCACACTTTGGAATTATATCTTTGATATTTGTGAGTGAATATGGTCACTCTGTAGTTCCATTATCTTGCAGATACAATGGTGTTTGGAAGTTTCAAATACTCAGAAAATCAAAAATAACATTATCACAACTATTATGGAACTCTTGCATGTAATCTGGTATGATATAAATGGTTGTATTTTTTGAAACATCTCATTCAAGATTAATACAGGGAAAACCAGAATCCTCATGGCCATTTGTGAGCCGACTTTAGTTTAAAAATATCATTGCAACAACTCCATTCATGACTTTGGGATTCTTTGATGCATTAGGGTGGATGAGAAATACCATCACCTAAAGCATACCCTTGAAATTTTTTGGATACCCCCACCTCCAGGATGGATCAAATTAAATATGGATAGATCCTCCAAAGGAAACCCTGGCCCAGTGGGTTGAGGGGCCATCTTCATAAATCACCTTGGCCAGATGGATGGATGCTTCTATATATATTGTGGTGCTAATTCATCCCCAGAAGATGAGATAATGAGTGTAATTCATGGGACTGCATTTTCTAGGCTTTATAATTGTATAAATATCTGGATAGAGATTGACTCCACTACTATTATTTAACCCATTGGTAATGGTTCCATTCACTTAGCTTGGATGCTCACTTCGTGTTGGATTGACTGCCTGAACATTCTTTCAGAGATCAATGCCATCTCCACTAATACCTATAATGAATCTAACAAGATTGTCTATGGTCTTTCCAACATGGGTTTAAATTATGAGATGCATTAGAGTGATGTTCTCCCTCATGATTTAATCTCGTTCTATGACAGGTATGTTAGAAAAATGACATATTTCATACTTGTGTAATCCTTTTTTCAATAAAATTTAGTGTTTTGGTCTTCTAACAGAACATGAATTCTTTTAAAAAAGAGGAGATACTGAATAATTAATCCTAATAATGAGTATCATATTATGGTCTCATATCGAATCAATGAGTTTTCTTCTTTTCATTTGATACTATCTTAGGTCAGAATAGATCAATATTAACAAAGTGATTTTCATATTATGTCATGTTACTATCATCATGATTGAGTTTAAAAAATAGTATAGTATTATTCAACACCACAAATAGTGGATTGAATTGGTTGTGGAAAAAATCATTAAATTCCTTCCACTCTAATCCCTCATGCTTCATTGTTATCCCCAAAGTGACCCACCATCTCTTTCTAGGCCCATTTATCGTTAAGGTTGAACATTTAACCATCATTAAATAAATATTTTCAATGAACTAAAATAAAATGTCATCACTTCTCAACCCATCCTCAACCTCTTGAGGTTTGTTTGAGCCTTAGAACAACCGTGACTTCTGGTGAAGTAATACATTTGAAATAATCCTGAATCTGTCCCTCTGCCCGAGATATTGAATAGAACATCGAAGAACCTCATCAAATTTTAGGCCCAAAAGAGGATTTACTAATTATGGTTCATCGGTAGCATCCTCCTAGATCGTATTAAAAAATCTTCTCAGAGGCATGATGCTACATAACATTAGTATACAAAATTGAATACAATAAAAGGGATACTCATGTCAACACTCAACAAGAGTTACAGGGAAAATTAATCCAATGAGACAGATAAAAATACATGTATTCCAATCCACCCAAATATAAAATCATGGATAATTTTATAAATAATCTTCAAGAAAACATTCATAAGCCAACCATAATGACATAAGTCACATTATAATTATATATTTCTAATAAATCACTTATAACTATCCCTAAATACCGAAAAATACCTCAAACATCATACTAACATCAAGGTATGATTCTAAACCGGTATATTTCATACCACTTTGTCATAAACTAGCCTAGATACCCTAGTAACCAGATAACTAAGATAATATTTACACATCACTAAGGGAATTACTAACCCCCATTGGTTGGTGAATAAAACCAAGCATCATAAAGATAATGGTGGGAATACATTTTCAACCTAAATATTGGATGAATTAAATACAAGATAAATTTCTCAAAAAACACCCATAATGAGAATTGTACAAAAAGTAAAAAAGGTTTATGAACACAATTTATAGAATGAACAAGATTAAATAGCCCATAAACTAATAGACACTTCAATGCCAATGATAAATAACCACTACCACTATGTTTTTCTTCTCTCTTGAATGAACCAAGTAGAAAGAAATATTGAAACACTTGAAGGTACCTATAGGGTGTAAACAAGAATCCTAGTAGGGTTCCACCAAGTATTCCTTTATAATATTGAAATAAAATAAACCAATTCATGCATTCAATTTTTAATATAATAGTTCATTAAATACATAACCATATTTAAAAAAAGGTTCTATTCATTTCAATTAATGGAATAATTTTATTCAATTTCTTAATAAACATTTTATATAAAATAATTCATATAAATTAATTAGTCATGTGTATAGATTTTTTTAAAAAAAATTAATATATATAAAAATACTCATAAATAAGAAACACATTCATCTTCCAATATTTCTTGTTTATGTGATCCTCAAAGACTTATAAAATGATAATGAAAATGTGGAAACACATCCCTCATACACTGGTTAGAGAGAACTAATCAACTTCCCATTGAAGGTAAGACCTACTAATAAATTTATGTTAGTGTTGAAAAGCGTTAATCCATTTCTTTGAAATTTCTACAAAAGACTATTTTCCAGTAATAAACCACTAACTACCTAGGCTTGCATGTTCTTAATAAACAATCATTAATTAGAAAATTATTGCAAAACTTTTAAAAATACAATTTCCTCATTTACCATTTAAAATATGAAAAATTATCTTAAAAAACAAAAACTTGGGTAATTAATCAATTAATAACATTTTTAGGATAAAATGAATCTATATTTCTTATGAAAATGATTTAATCCATATTTCTTAAATAAAAATTTAAAATAAATTTTACAAATAAAATTCATAATTCCATCAATTTAAAATAACACCCCAAAAATCAAGATCATATTTAATTTGGGTTTTTTCCCAAATTTCATTTTAAATAAAATCTAATCCTATTTCACATCGAATTGAGTAATCATAATTTCATTAAAATAAATTTAAATAACCAATCAATTCAATTTTAAATTAATTTTCCAAATTTTAAATGGAAAAACCTACCAACAAAGTGATTATGCCTCACAAAGCCGACAATTAGAAACTAGAATGAAGAATGTTGGAAACGGAAATTTTATAATATAACCTATACTCAATATATAAAAAAATGGAAATTAGATCTTGGATCAACCCCATGATCTATTAAACCCTTAAGATGGGAGAGGAAGAGATCTGGATAGAAAGAGATGTGGAAGAGTACTTATTTTGGAGAGATTGAATGACATTTTCAAATATTTGATGAACCATGGAAATGGTTTGAAGGACAAAAAATGGTACTATGAGAACATAAAATACATATGAAATTGATACAATAGGACATGGGGCCAAGATAGTCATAAAATTAATATAAGTAAATTCTTAAAATTTTCTTGGAATAAAATAATTCTGTGTTAACAGTTAGTTGGGCATGACCACACTATTTGAAATTCAATTCACCTTGATGGTGTCCCATATATAAGGGATCACGGTTAAAATATGGTGGGTTCATGGTTTGTCAATTTATTCATCAATTATAAAAACCCACATTTCTTTAGTTTTCATGGTTTCTTATAGTAGGGATAACTGCTTTGAAAAAGTGTATGCCAATCTTCAGCATCTGAAGAGACTTCCAACATTTTCAAATTTCTTCACAAATCCACTTGCAAAAGACCCCAAATAAAGAATTATTTATAAAAGGATTGAGTTTTACCGAAAAATAGTAATTTTTTGTTACAAAGAAACCAATATATGAAGATTAATGTTCAAGAATAAGCATTATAACTTAATGAATGGAGTTGAGGTAACAAAAACCATTACTACATTAGTACCTCTTTAAAAGAAGTTCAAATGAAGAGATAAAATGATATGGATTTTTGAATCACAATATTTAACTAAATTGGTTATGAGAAATTCACTTTGTAGTAATTCTACTATATTAAAGGTTTCAAGGTATACAATAAGAAATATTTCTCAAGGAATTGTGTTTAATTCAAATACCCCATGAGAACTATTGAACCATTCGAGGAAAGACCCCATAACAGATATGATTTAAAATGTAACATTAAATACCTTGAATAGTGATATGATAAATATATAAAAAATATTAAAGGTCATTATATACTCTATTTAAAACATACTTGTATTATAATAATAAATACGCCTCAATTGGTTATAATGGAGACAAGAAACAATTACATGGTTCTACTACATATTCTAATACTCTCATAGAAGATTTATAATAAACATAAATATCATAATTTCATATTTTTATCAATTTTTTAAATATATTAATTTTTAAATACATATTTTTTAATTTTTTTCTCTATATGTATTGGTTGGTTATTATTTTTTTCCAATATCAGTTCTAGGTAATATTGATCATTTTGAAATATTTTCACATTAGTGGGGTTTCTCTTCATTCATCTCCAAAAATTCCTCATTCCCAAAACATAAAAGGTAGATGAATATTTTTTTTACTTTTATATATAATGTTATAATTTCATTCTATTGTAGTTTTTGTAGTGATCCTTAAAGATATAATTGAATATGGGAATTATTCATTGATTTTTAACAAACAAATATTGGTATATCTAGTACTGTGTTTAATATTAATGATACCATTGATGAACCAATATACAATGTTTATTTAAATATTTAAATTTTAAATTTTAATTATCTAAGGTTCCATAGTCATCTATGATATTATTTTATAGCATGGTTCATGTAGGTGGTTAGATCGACCGAAACATTAACATTCCATATGTAATTGATGATTATGAATAAGAAAGTTGATTATTTTGTAATAATATGGATATTAAAATAAAATAATTATATTATTTAAATAATTTTAATGATTTTAGTAAAATATAAAAATATATTTATAAATTTTTTTGAATCTTGAAAAATAAAATTAGATATGTGACATCTGTGAGACGGTAATTTTCACAACACCTGGTTAGCAATTTCATTTATCGATAAATTAGATGGAAAATATGGATTATTTTTAATGTCTTATTAATCATAACTATTTTTAAATTTCATTTTTATTCATGAATTTATTACTTATTACCATTAAGTAGACGAAGTGCTGAAAAATGAGAGTCGTTGCTTTGGGAGGCAGTGGTCCTTAGAACATATGAATGAATTTTTTCATTATTATTATAGGAAAAATGAAGAAGGTGGTTAACTTTTATTCCCTTATAAAAGAAATATTTAATAAATAAACAATAATTATTTAATTATACTTTAATTAGAAAATTATATTGGGGAATGTAAGAATGAAAAAAACGATGTCAAAAAAATTACTAAGGTTGAGGACCTGGCCTTTCTGATGGGAGATTCAAAGGGAATACTATTACTTGGACGGATTTTGAGGCCAAATTATCTCTAAGAGGAATTATATTATAGTGGATAGAGAATCTATATAGTTTCATAAGGAAACCAAATTTTTTAGTGTGGCCTAGAAGGGATGGGGATTTGACACCATTATATATAGTGATGATGATATTTTTTACAAGATACAGGTTAATTTTTTTATAGAACATGTTTCATATTTATAAAAATCCCATAAATAGAAAATAAATGATTAGAGATATGATATAATATAGATTTAGTAAAAGAAATATTTGAAAATGTGTTTTTAATATGTACTAAATTACATTACTTTGGTAACTATTTTATACCAAAATAAGATTGCTTTTATACTATAAAATAACGTGGCCCTAATTATGAATGGTTTATAATCTTTATAAAAATGTGAAATAAATATTATTATATAAAATTTATACATATAATAAAAATTAATTTTATAATTATCCCTTGTAATGTTAATTACTTATTTTTAGTAAGAAGAAGTGTATTTTTATGCTTGAAATTTATGTCTAGGATAAAATTATAAATTTCAATTGTATTAATGACATAAATTTGGTTTTTAGAAAAAATTAATATTATGTATCTGTGAAATAATTGAAAAAACCAAAATTTGAAATATAATATTTAATTAAATGAGAAGACAAAAAAAATTTATCCTTATAAAATAGTACTTATTTATATACAATTTTTAATATGAATTTTCTAAATTTATTATTTTATTTAATATTTTATATTTTTAGTACTTAGGTAAATATTTTTACATGAAAAAGTTTTATAAAAATATTTATTTTTATTATATAATGATAAAGTCATAAACAACAATGTTTTTTAACAACTATGTTTTCACTGTTCAACTAAAAAAAATATTTCATAAAAATTTATAAAAAATATTATTTTAAACAAATATTAACCTGATTAATTCTATGTTTCACTATTTAAACTATTAAAAATTCTAAAAATATTGTATTTACCTTTTTATAGAAAAAATATATAATGAAATTATTTTGTTAAAAATAACCTTTTAAAACTTAAACAGTCTTTAATATTATTTGTTATTTAATTATATGGAAAATCATTTTGACATATTAGTTAATAAATCTAAATATTACATACCTGTAATCAATAACACTTATTATTTTTTAATTAAATAAATTTATTAAAAAATGATTCTCATAAAAGAATCATTTTTAAAATCAATGAAAAATGTAAATAATAAATTACTTTCACCAATTATTAAAATTTTCTATAAAAATGATTATATAATTTGGGTAAAAATAATATTTTATGGTTCATTTTTATTTTTTCATTTGTTAATTGTTTCATGTGATGCATGCTATTGAATAGAGTATAAATTTAATTGATCTAAATTCTTGGGACATTAAAAAAATGGTCGTGTTCATTGATCAAAAGTATGAACCAATGAATTAGGAACTTCATATTGAGTAGAAGTGTTTATGAGTCGAATGAAGTGACGAATAAAAGGAATAACATTTTCCATCTAATGAGGCGGTAAAAATGGGCATCAAAAGCCCCTCCCAATTCATGAAACTCTTCAGGATAATTTTTTATAGGGAGATAACATATGACTAAAGAAACAATATTTTCATAAATAACATATTTATCAAGAAGCTATGTTCTAGGAACATTCAATATATATTATCATCAATCAATCCTTTCATCAAAAATATCTATGCAATTGTGATAAATCAAAATCAAGGGATGGAATCCATCCATTCTAACCTCAAATTTTGGATGGTTAATAGGCTCTGTTCTCATTTGATTGCAGATTTCCATAGGCATGTACATGATCCTAATTTGAGTATTAGGAATAAAATTATGTCCCCATTGGATCTAATACCTATCCTCATCATGGAAAAAATCTATTTTTATCATTTCATGCCTTGCAAGAAAACCCTAATTTGATAACTATATAGGCACAAAACCAACAACAATAAATTGTTCTATAGTTTATTCATTTCTAGGTTTATATAGAGAGAATCCTTGTGATTTTATTTTTATTACTCAATATTTTAACCTTACCAATATCCAATTATAATTATGTAGGTATATCACATGATTCCCCCTTATGAATGCCTAAATATCATTAGTCTGAATCATTATACTATGTTACACACTTAAATTATGGATATGATTTCATTTTTAAAATAATATTTCAATGTCATCTTTATATTACATTACATAACAATTTGTATACCATTTTTATGTGGATTCATCTAATTATTTTTGGATTTTCTCTATACATCCACATTATATCATATAATAGGGACGCACCCGACTCATGATCCTATACTAAGCTATTATAGTTGAATCTTGACATCTAATATGGTTATATTGAAACCCAAATATGTATGATGGAAATTTTATCAGTATAAATATGTGTATAAGGAATATAATATCATAAATTAATATTACTATCGATATAAATATAGGTTTTCTTAGAAATAAAACTCAGGAACTATCTGTATCTGGAAATTTTGAAATCATGGGGATTTTAAAATCTATTATGGTTTCTACCCTATGGTTTTGAAACCCAAATATACAGGATGGATTAATATTGACCTGGATGGTGATTCCAATGGTAACCCAGGTACTACAACCTTCAATGTTATTTTTAGGGACTCTAAAGGAGGGGGAATAATTTTTTTATAAATGGACTGTGGGTTGGATATTTCTTATGTGGAAAATAGGGAAGGATTTATTTTGGTGATCTGGATTACAATATTCAATAATTATAATATGACTTAGAATTATCTTGATCCATCCCACCTTATTCATTTCATCATGCTTAAATACCCTCTCCGTCATAGAGGGTAGGGGTGACTTGAGAATAATTTCTATATTTTTATAATAATGTCAATTTTTTTGTGTATCATACATATAGTGCGGGTAATAGAATATAAAACTCAGTAGCTAAAAAAGGAGTTGGATCAGTTAATTATATTTGTTATAGGACTATTCCAAAGATGATTGAAGATCATTTGTTTCCTTTTTGTAATCACCAAATTTAATTTTGTTATAACTTATGGCCCCTAGATTATCTTTCTTGGGAAAGTTCTTATTAATAATAAATATTATTCATTACTTTTAAACATATATATAATATATATAATTAATTTTTTTTATTAATTTTTTTATTTTTCATTTTTGTAGTAATTTATTTGTGACATATTTTTTAACATTTTCTTCTCATTTTTTTGAGAAAATATAAGATATAATACTGATCAAGAAAACCAGGATTACAAAGCCAATCAGGGAACGAGTCTACCCAACTATGATCACCCTATGATTTCCCAAAACAAGAAAAATAATGAGCATCCATATTCCCTCTTTGATTGATAAAATAAAATTTGAATGCACCAAAGCCTTTGGTTAATGACCAGATCTTACTCAAGATAAGTCCATATGGTTGAGACACATTTTCCTTTAAATCTAGAGCATTCATCACTTCAATTTAGTCAAATTCCACAAAAACTTTGGGCCATTTTTTGAATGGGAAAAAATGATCCCATGTAGGATGGAAGAGGCCTCCGCCACCACAGGGATCCATGAGAAAGGCACAACTAGGCACAGAGCATCCAAAATTTCTCCAAGACAATTATGAGAAATGAGTCCAATATCGACCTTGGAATTAGCAGAGACAACATCATCTATATTGATCTTGAGGAAACCCTCAGGGGGTAGACCAACAAGGTTCCGACTGCTAAGTGTTTCCCAAAGGATGCACTGAATTGTTAAGCTTCTAACTGTTCATCCATTCCCTAGCCCTATCCACCCGTAGACGATCATGGGTCACCTTCATTTGGAAAATGTGATCATTTTGTCGAGTCCACACTAACCAAGCAATTGTGAAGATCAATCCCACCACTCCCGGTTCAAGAGAATCCACCCATTAAACCAGATTTTGGACCATCCCAATTTAAAGATCAAAGAAAAAACCAAAATCTGGTTTCCATGACTTCAACACCCCTTCCACCCCACGATTTGAAAGAATTGCATGAAAAGGTGATACCACCTCCTAGAGGCACAACAAACAGTTGTCATGTTCTACCAAATATCACCGCACCAAAAATTCACAGGTTGGGAGAACCCCAGGGAAAACTTGCAATAAAAAAATTTCACCTTAGGGGGGGGGGGGCAGTGAGCGCCCAGATAATCATCCATCAGTTATCAGGACAGTCTGGAGCAACTCCTTGGACCCACATTTTCTGACCCGAGCGGATAGAATATCTTCCATGAGGCTCCCTGGTCCAGTAATGCTGGTCACTTCCCATCCCTGGTGTGAGAGGAATACTTAGGATGAGATGATAATCAACCTCATTAAACCAGCTGAATATATTCACGCGATCCCAGTCCCCTAGTAGGTCATTGATCAGATCTCGTACCCTTGTATCTTCGAGACCAGGAACAATATTCTAAGGGACTTTATGGTTAATGGAATTCTCTATCCAGGAGCCCTTACAAACATGAACATTATTACCATCATCAATTATCCAGACACAACCCACGTCAAGGAGGGATTTTGCACCCTAGATGCTTCTACAAAAAAAACTCGGCCTTGACCCCAACTGGGAAAGAAAGAAGTCAAAATGAGGGAAATGTTTTTCTTGAAAAACTATTGAGAACATGGAACAAGGATGGGAGAGGAGGCACCATCCTTTCTTTTCCAGAAGAGCCACGTTAAACCAATTGATATTCCAAAGCCAAGGCACCCACGAAATTTTGAAACGCACAGCTTCTCCCAAGACATCCAGTGTGAGTTATGTTTTCCCTCATAAAAGCCCCACAAAAAATTGGCCAACCGAGAGTGGATCTGATCTAAGAGAGTTTCCAAGAATTTAAACAACAACATAGCATATTTAGGTATTTCTTGGGACATTGAATTAATGAGAACTTCCTTACCCGCCTTGGAAATATTCTTACTATACCAAAGACAAATCAAATTATACACCATGTCAATAATTGAGGCGAACACTTGTTTTTTTGACCTTCCAACATGGGTTGGGAGGCCAAGGTACTTAAGATACTTCTAAACCAGAAGAAAATTGCACATTCTATGAAGCTCCTCTATCATTATTTGTGGGAAACCTTTACTGAAATTTAACTCTGATTTCGAAGGATTAAGATGTTGCACAGAAGACCTTTCGTACAGATTGATGATATACAACACTAAACTTCATTCTTTGTGGGGTAGCATGATAAAAAAGAATCCTATCATCTAAAAATAAGAGATGGGATGTAGTGGGGGATTTCTACACACCTTAGTACCATGGATAATTCCTTGATCTGCCGCCATCAAAAGGAGGTGAGAAAAAACATCAGCCACCAGAATGAAGAGATAAGGTGACAGGGGATCCCCTTGTCTCAAACATCTCGACGGTTTAAAGCTCACTGAAGGGGCCCCATTAATAATATTTCTGTAAAAAGAAGAAATAATTCAATTCATAATATTAGAAACCCATATCATCCCAAAGTCCAAATTGGAGAGAACAAGTTCAAGAAAAGGACATTCAACTCTATAAAAAGATTTCATCATATATAATATCATTGCCATGATGATTATATTAGAAGAGGAATGATTTTTCATAGAGTGGAATACTTCAAAAGTTATAGTAGCATTATCAGTAATAGATCTCTTTGGAACAAAATCACTTTGGTTATCAGAAACAATCAAAGGGAGGAAGTCCCTAAGACTAGTAACCAAGATTTTGGAGAAACTTTTGTAAACCACATTGCACAGAATGATTGGCCAAAACATTGCGACTTTCTGCGGGCACTGAGTTATTGGGATAAGAGTAATAATAGTTTCATTAAGGGATTCAACAGATGCTCTACCTGCCCACACCTTATTCAGCAGGGCCACAATAGGGGGCCCAACTATTTACCAAAAGAGTTTAAAGAACAGATCATGAAACCCATTAGGCCCGGGGGCCTTGGTAGAGTGAATAAGATGCAGAGTGCCAAAAAATTCATCATCATAGATATCTCATTATAAATGATGATTCATATCATCCGTAACCAACTTTGGGTTGTAGCTAGTCAGAGCTGTAGGAGTGATGATGCTTTCCGCTTCATAGAGTTTGTTGAAAAAAATCAGGATGATGGAGTAAATATCCTTGATATTAATAACAACTCTCCCATTGGGATACTCCAGATGCGCAATATGATTTTTCCTTCTCAATGCAGATGCTCTATGGTGAAGGTAGTTTGTATTTTGATCACCATATCTGATGTGATACTCTCTAGCCTGAAGAAACCAGAAACTCCCCTTCTCCCTCAGTGCTACATTAAGATTATTTTCCTCATTGGATATATTTTCAAGAATAGAGGCAGAACAAGGAGAAGAGTGGGGTTTCTTTAAGAGAGTCTTAGCCTCCTTAATGTGCCTGTCAAAGTCTCCAAACCTTGCTCAGATACACTTGTGTAAGAAAGACACCGTATTGCGGATATTATACATGGTGTACTGATTCGGTCCCTCCCATGCCGCTTGGACCACCTTTTCACAGTTGTTGTCTTCGAACCACATACATTCAAATCGAAAAGTCCACACAGGCCTCCTCTGTATCCCTTGGGAAAGTGTCGACAAGATGACTGGACAATGGTTAGAAGAGAAAGTGGGTAGGATAACAATAAAGAATCCATGAAAAAGA
Organism: Viscum album; assembly: GCA_963277665.1. Taxonomy (NCBI): domain Eukaryota; kingdom Viridiplantae; phylum Streptophyta; class Magnoliopsida; order Santalales; family Viscaceae; genus Viscum; species Viscum album. The sequence continues at coordinate 827,163,946 of OY728159.1, read as the reverse complement.
GATGTCCACTCATCATTCCGAACAAATCTATCCAACCTTTCCGCAAGACGGTTCTCCGTTGACCTACCCCACCTCCAGGTGAACAAAGAGCCAGAAAACCCGAGGTCATGAAGAGATTTCGAAAAAATGGAATTGATAAACTCATCTATATTAGTGCAACTCCTTACGTTTCCCCCTTCTTTTCCAAGTTGTAAAATGACCTCGTTGAAATCCCACCCGATCCGAAGCGAGCTGGGTAAAGAGTTTTGAAGCATATTCAAAAGGGCCCATGATTTGTGCTTATCATTCCCACCCAAACACCCATAGAATCCTACAAACGACCAAGTAGGAGACCTTGGTCTAGTAACTATAACGACAATGTGATTGTCTGAATAATTAGAAATCTGGACCCCAAGATCTTCCTTCCACAAGAGGTAGAGGCCACCCGAGTGTCCCCATATTCCAAAAGGAAAGATGTTTTTGAAATCAATCTTCAAACCCAACATGCCAGCATCCTTGAAATCCAACATAGTTTAGGATACGAATACTATGTCAGGGTGATATTTGGATCTGTAGTGATAGGAAACATGAACTGTTTGAGGATTTCCATGCCCCCAATAGTTCCAGCAATGGATTTTCGTGGCCCTAGGTGGGGCTGGGACACTCCTGCCGTTGCCTCTGCAACTTCGACCAACTGTCCATCATCTGCCACTTTCCACCTCTTTGGCAGTATTTCTGTCATCTAAATGGCCTCAGAATTCCGTTTTTCTCATTGTCCTATGAACATAAATTCTCCACACCCATATCCTCGCAACCTCCCTTTTCCACATCCATTGTTTTATAGTGGCATTCAATGTTATCCTAGTCATATCATCTTATTCTTGAGAGGTTGTACTGAGCGCAACATCATCTAAACTAGAGATAGGATCTGGTGGCATTCAACATTATCCCATTAATAATTTAATAATTGATAATGTTGAATTTTATTAGCGGTATTGGGGTTGCACTAATAAAACCCTTTTCCCATATTTAAATGAATCCTATCAAATCTTGTCACTCACTCAGGTTATTTAATATCTCATGGAATCTAATATTTTATGTGAGTCTATAGATGTTTTTTGGATGAATGGAGACCCATAAAATAAAAGTTTTGTTAATTAAATCATATTTTTATGTATTTTTGGTAGGTCATTCTTATTTTTCAATTTATTTTGGTATGGTGTATTAACACACATTTTGTCTCTTCCAATCCTATAGAATTATTTTCCTCTTGTTTTTTTAGCTCAATCAAGAGGTTATGTTTTCCACATTACCATGATATATAGGATATAAATTACAATTTAGGATTTATTCATGCTCATTTTTTAAAGGAAACCCATAACATTGACTTCTTAACAGAAACATAATGGGTTATTGTTAAATAGAAAACATACTCAAAATAATACATTTAGTAGAATAAGACTTTTTAACAGCCTCATCATTTCAGTTAAATTTTGAAATGTGGGCATAAACTAATTAAAGATAGAAATTACCCTCTTATACTATCTCTTGAGATATTGTAAAAAATGTAACTCTACAACATTAGTGGGTGATTTCCATGAAATGACTTATTCAATATTTTATGGATATATTACAACACCCATATGAGACACCACATATCTAAGGAAATTAAACTACCACATAAAAAATATAGACATGGATGTCTTCCCATAAATATTATATTTTGAAAGGGAATAAAAAATATTAGTGAGGTGCTCAATATGATACTTTTATTATGTTGAGTACATGAGGATGTATTATATGAACATATCCATAATCTGATCTAGGATCCCAAAGAATATAGTGTTAATGAATCCCATAAAAATGACTGAGGTGTTTGAGGCACCAAATGACATGACCTTGATCTCAAAGCACCCACATATACATTGTAATGAATACTTCAAGATATATATTCTTTCTTCATGTTCATGTGGTGATGTTGATAATGTAAGTTAATATTTTAAAACTAGTTGGCTTCCATCAAATAGATGAGTATATCATCAATCATTAGATGCTGATATTTTTTTTATTTTATTCTTATTTAACAAATATTAAAGGATTATAAACTATAAAACACTACCCCACTTCTTGTTTAATAACATATGAGAACTATTTGACGAAATAAGAGGCCAAATATATAACTTATTACTTGGGTAATCAACTCCAATTCACATCTACTATATCTAAAAAGGTATAATCTAATATAGATCCATTGAAATCAAAGAGGTGGAACTTTGTAACCCTATCTTGATGTCGATATCACGTTGAGGAGTTAAATCTACAACCTCCTCTAAAATACCTCAAATAATTACACCATGAATCCTGGAATCTCTACCACTTGCCCATATATCAATCTCAAGGAAGGTTCTTCTATCTATGAAAAAATGACTATAAACTTCTATGACCCATATGGTTATCTATCTCACAAATAGAAACATCTAGAAGATATTCCTCATCACCAAATGAAACTCTCATCTTAATTAAAATAATAACCTCATGCACAAAATAACAAAATTTTAAATATATAATAACATTGTTTCATTGTATTTCAAGTATAAGGATATCCCCAAATGGAAAATTCTTCCCCACTATCAGATTACAAGAATGTTGGAAATTTTCTAGACTCATCTAACATCTAACTAGTATAGACTACAGTTGGGGATCCATATTTAATTCCACATTGAGTCTAAAGGAATGGACCATGGAATATGAAACGAAGGAATATGGTGCCCTAAAATAAAAAAATTATAATAAATGGTAGATGAAAAATAAATTGTACTGTATGTGATCTATAACATATAGTGTTAATAATCAAAAATAGGAACTGATAATGTAGGATTCATTAATTTGGAAAAAATGAATAAAGTGTATAAAAATATTAACTATTAAGAGCATGTTCCAATATGGGTTTATCTCACATGTGTGTGGGACATGATGGGATGAGCACGAGAAGTTGTGGGCTTACACATGGGCCTAATTTTAAAAAATATATATTACAATATATTGTTCTTTGAAATTTAATTTTTAAAATAAAAAATAATGATTAAACCCTGACACATGATTTCTCACCATAATATTAAAACTAATGTAACATCCATCCATAGTACTATCCATTCACATCACTACACGACCAACATCTTTATTCGTCACTCCTCACAAATCACTCACTAATTTTCATCATAATAGTTCACCACTACTTTGGCGTCACCAAATCCACTATATTTCTTTCAAAAAAGTTTCCGTCAAATCCCGTAAGAAATCATGTATTGTTTGTCCATAAATCTTCCCACAACTACAGTTAAGAATGAGAAAAAAATAAATATTTAAATTACTATAAATAATATATATTTTTAAAAATGATAGAAAGAGTGTGACCCCCCTCGAGATTTTTAGGGTAGAGCATGCTTAAAATATCTTCTCTTCATTTAATTTGTGATTTTATAGATAGAAACATATGGGCATGGCCGTAAAATCCTCGAACAACCAATTTCCATTATTGTATATGGTATTGGAACATCCATAACATGATGTTTTTGACATATAAATCATATCCCGCACAGTTGACGACGGGAGCCCTGGTCACAGTCAGCACTATGTCCCAATGGGAGGGGAAAATCAAATGGAATAACTCTACTAATTCCTTCAATAATACTCGAATATCCTCCTTATAACCCGATTAATACTATTGTATATGAGGAAAATATTGTATATGGGGATAATAAGGGAACTAGAATAATCAATTATGCATATACCCTGTAATGGTCAAACAATGATAATGTTTATAAAAACAACATATGTAGGAAAATTAGACATCTGAAAATCTCCTAGTGGGGAAATGTGAATAGTTAAACCTAGATAAATATGATGAAGACATGTATAAAGTACAAAAACCATCTAGTTATACCATTGATGATCTGGAAACTTACGATCTTCCACTAATATCTATAAACCTTTAGTAAAAAATTTAATCACCAATCAAGATAAACCTGTATAAGAATGAATCCTCTAAATCATGTCAACCTTATTCTTGACCATTAAATACTTAAGAAATATATATATATATATATATATATATAATGCTATTTTATGTAAAATAATATGATATTGAACCTCCTCTAAGATCCATTCTCAAAACACATAATTTAGAAAATGATTGTGATAAAATTGGAAAATGTTCCAAAACATGATCCTGAGATCCCGCACACTCAATCCCTACCATTGACGAAATAGTAGATTCTTCCACTTATCTACCTCATCATCAATTAAAGAAAATATACACAAAAATATACATGCAAATCAACAAACATAATACCTACCATATTTTTCTCCACAAGATGCTGTATCTACTACAATTTCATTACTCTGTTTATTTGAATAACATCTAATGAAAATTGAAAGTATTACCTTGCATTAATTAGAATAAAATAAATACATATCTTCTCTATTTGGTTTTTAGTCTTCGAACATGAGATACACCCCTCATACATAGAAATACCCTATCGTTAATACCCCCTCAGTGTCTTTCTCTAAAGATTATCCTCCTTGGTAAAGTCGACCCTCATATATTCAACTAGTTCAACATGTTAAACCCCACAAAACTAACCCAAAAATGGAATAAAATAATCTTAAATATGTAAACATATTTTAATATAATGAAGGTATTGTCAGAAAAAAATTACTATTTAAATAATTTAATCTACATTTTCTCCCAAAATCACTCCATTTCAAATAAAAGTGATAAAATCATAATACATGTACTGTTTTGTGCCTCCCTATTGAGGTAACACATAATTATAACTCTATTCATTAGAAATAATGGATAGTCTTATAAATATACACATACAATAGATGGACATTAGTATGATCACATCAGTCATTGAAATAGAAAGATACAAAAATTATTCAAAAAAGTGCTTTGTTTGAAAATTACAACCTATATTTATGTTCACTAGAACTAGGATTATAGTGAATATAATTCCCAAATAATCATTACAAAAATACATCAATACAAAAAAATATTCTAAAAATGAAAAAATAATATTTAAATGGTATATAAAAATTCCATACATACACAAGAGAAAAATGGAAAATTTATCATTTAAAAAATAATAATTGAATACAATACACTCAAGCACACACTCCCTGCACTTAAATGTCTAAATAAAGTTAGTAAAAAAATCAAATATTACACTATTGAAACAAAAACTATTGGTAAATAATTCTATCATACTCATCAATAATTACACTTAAGCTACCACTATTTATTGAGGTCTATGTCAAGTATACAAGTTACATATACCTATGAGCTTTGTGATAAAATTCTGATTAATATGGTCAACCTCTAATTCACTATTCATACATCTGATATAACTGTTAACAATTGGTCACCACACACATAACCCTTGATAATATAAGTCATTCTCGTGTGAACAAAATTTTGGAGCACTCTATTCAATAGACTCTATTGGATGATCTCTATTAGATTATCACTATATGGTATAATCTATAATATTAGCTTCCTTCACATGTACTATTTCTAGAGAACCACAAAACATCATTGACATAAAACCACTAAGTGGTCATATTTGTATGATGTCCCCAATCAGATCTTTCATGTACAATTGAGGAATACTATTTTTTAAAAAATTCATAGATTACCACAATTTTGAACATATCTATTGGAATATTATCCATCAAAATATTCACTAAATCCATTAATTTATCATCCAAAATACATCATATATAGTGATAGATTAGGTTAATGTGTTTTTTTATTTGATAAAAAATCAGAATACATGAAAGTTGAATATAACTATAACTATCATAAAATAAAACTCCTTTTCCCAATCTCTTTTTGAGTCCCTCATGCAAGTACATAAACAATATAAAAAATATCCATGATTCATTAGATTCAAAAAAATCCAATTATATATTATAAAATTCAATAATTGGATACAATTGAGAAATCCAACCGACCACTATCCCACCTAAAATAAATACAAACTTTTTAGCATGTTTATGTGATTCCATCTCTTCAACAATATCGATAACAACAAATACATTCAACTAATCACTATCACTATGAAATAATGTTACATCCTTCAACCCCCTCAAGTATTATATGATTTATTTCACATATTTCCAATGATTTTGTGAATAATATGACAATAAAGGATATATGATATCACTATAAAAGAAATATCTTGTTATATTGGAACCATTCCATTCATAAAACATCTTATAGATGAATTATAATTAAAATTACCTACGTGAGGTACTTCCTTATATGATCATGGTGTTTATTATTTTGAATGTAAAAGTTTTCTAGTGATGGGGGTTGAGACAGGTTTGAAACCAGTAACACTAAATATTTTGATGAAATTCATTATGTTTTACTTCTATTTTAAAACCAAAGATCCTACATTCATATCCCTATCAATTATCACCTATAGTATCTTCATAGTTTTTATAAGGTACATTATCTTGAATCTTCTTGATAGATTTCTATTCATTTTCTCAATCTGATAGTATTCCAAAAAATAAATTAATATATCATCCACATAAAACAATAGTATGAGATATGTTCCATCATCCGATTTCATACTATTATAAAAGTTATCATAATCACATCAAATGAATCTTTCCTTAAGAATTATTTTTTTGAACTTTTGAATCCATTATCATGGATCTTTCTTCAATATATAAATACATATTTTCAAAAAAAAAGCCATCCTTCGAATGATATTTTTTACCCTTGGTTTAATCAACTTATATTTATTCCTCTAGATGCCTATTAAGAAAATTTGTTGTTTTATATATATAATAATGTTTACATCATTAGATAAAACAATGTGGAGCACTATGGGAATGATTTTGTGCCTCACCACTTTTGATAAAATTTTAGAAATGTTAATCCCATCCATTTGATGAAAACCCATTACTATTATAATTTATTTATAGCTTTTAATTCTATCAATTTCCTCTTGTTAATGAAAAACCAATTTTTTCTAGAGAGATATTTATGTTAATTGGCTATTAAAACTCACATGTGTTGTTTATATCTCAAAACATCATTTCCTTTTCCATGTATAACATCAAAAAGTTTAAGTATCTAACAAAAGATACCTTTTTTAAAAATATACTTCTCTTGAATCTATTAGATGTAGTATATTTATGTCAACTCCAATCCTCTTTACTAGTTTTCAGATATGTGTGGTTCTCCTTAGAGTAATATAGAGTCCGTCCATTTTTTCACTCCATCCAATAGTCATATATCTGGTCTTTATCTATCTGGTAGAGGTTTATCTGATCGTTCTACGTCCAGTAATGGTCTATCATATCTTTCTATATATAATAACCTATTAATTAGAGAACTATAGTTGGATGTTTCCCCTAAAATTTCTAGACTGATATTTCATTTGTTAACCTCTTTCTCATCAACTTAAAATTCAATAGTTTATCTATCTTAATATTCATTCTCATAAAAATTATGGTCTTTTCACAGAATCTCATCATTGAAAACAAAATCACATCTCATAAATACTTTTTTATTTAACATGATCTCACTAGAGATATTGACTATTCTCATCACCATAGATGACAAAAAAATGTATCATTGGATTTCACTTTGAAATTATTTCATTCTTTATCATCGATTTGAATATAAGTGATACTTCAAAATAATTTTATATGGTTCACCTCTTGTATTTTATCGATATAATAATCCTTAGGATTTTCTAGTCCCATAGATAAAGATATACATATATTCACTAAACATACTATTTTATTTAGTGGAAATACCTAAATTCCCATAGGAATTATAGAGTGAATCTTCATACTTGATGATTGTTCTATCAGATACTGATAATGAATTTTAGAAAATTTCATTTTTTTGTGAAATTCCAAGAAAACACTTCTCATTCGTGACGGATTTTCATCTTAAAAGATTACAATTTTTTTTGTCTATGTTACTATCAACCATAATCTTTCCATAGAAATTTTAAAAAATGTTCACACACTTTATTGTCTGAAAATCTGCATTGAAATAATTTCTAAAAAATAAAATATATTTTTCAGGACTTAAACCCAATATATTCAATAGGAAATTATCAATGAATTGTAGATACTGTAGAGATTATCCATTAGAGTAAATATGGGCTTTTCACTAAACGTTATAAATTAAAAAATTTAACATTTGATTCCATGGATTTTTACCATCTAATTTGAAGAAAACTCTCTAATGTTATCCTCACCTAGAAATGAAAAATATTCCTTGTTCCATGGGATTATGTTAACTATTCCATTCACTTGTAGAAAATTTATATCAATTTAAACATAATGACCAAACCTATTATGCCACTTTTTTCAAATAATCTATTGATGTCATTCTAACCCTGAAAACATCATCACTCCATCTAGTCACATACAGGGTTATAATAAATACTGTAAAAACAACCATGGTTCCTATTTAGATATAATTTACACCATAAATTTAAGTCATTATCTATCATTAATTATTATGTTAACTCACTATTATGGGGTTTTTCTGGAGACCAATATTTTTCAAACATCATTTAGTCTCAAGGAACATCCATTTTCATTCAAATGTTAACGTCACCATTTATAACAGGATACACAGACTTATTTTCAACAAAATGAACTCTCACAATATTCTTGATAAATTATAAACCATACACCCATGATTACTAGTTTAATTTAAATATGATCTTGAGTTAATAAAAAATGATTCCCATATAATTATCATACTCAATATCAAACTTAAAGCTTTGTTTTTTGTACTTATTGATTTCATTTGTGTAGAAGTGCATTCCTCTATTGGATTCCCTAAAATATTCATGATATCTCATTTACTCTAAAAAATTGATCATGAAGGACCTAGGAAAAATATTTAACTAGATTTTTTCTCTTGGACTTATCCACTAAATATTTATTTTTTGAATTCCCTTTCCATTTATTTTACAATCCACATGTGGTACATTTAGAGAACATCTAAATAGATTTCTAGCATCCTTCCACCTGAAACACATATTCAAGATCTTGCTACAAACTTTTTCAAACAATAAATATTCCTTAAAAATATAGATTATCATTGTTGTCATGATGTAATCCATGCTATATAGAATTGAACAATGAAGAACAATTACCAGGCATCGCCCTTGATTGTTACCGTCACCTATTCATGTTGGCCCTTGAAGATATTGAATCCTTTCACGTTTTCATAACTTGACCCAATGGGCCTCAAGGCAAAACCACCTAGTAAATAAATCCAATTGTCCAAGGGATAGAGATAAGTTCCAAGACATCATATCATAGAAATGGAAGGTATTATCCTAAAGTACCTATACAGATGCCCACATATCTAATACTATAAAATTATAAAATGTAAAAAAATGATAAAAATACATGAATACATGAATAAATATATAATTTGAGGATGAAATTGTTTTGTAGAATGCATAAAAAGGGGTCTAAATAAAATCCCATCCAAAACTAGGAATCATGTCCAATGTGGTCATAAGAAGGGAAATACTTTTAATTACACCACTTTAATAAAAACAATTATTTTGTTCCCAAAATATAATCCAACGACTTCTAGAACTCTAATGAATTCAAAAAAAGGTATCTTCATTATACCTACAATGTGTGGAATGATCCCATGTAGGGGTGATTATTCAATTCGTAGTAGGACACTCCAAAATAACCATACACAATGTATCAAGTTAATCATCTCATCATATGATATGTCAGTAATAATATGAGGAATAAAAAATAAACATCTAGATATATTAAAAAAATACTATATATCTCAATGGTCTCAACCACTACCATTAATAGTTCCAATATTATATTTCCGGATAATTCACTTATGGGTAAACTGATCCCTAAATTATACTTCTACTAACAACACTCATTCTTGAGGTTACACTCATTTCGTCTGGCCAATAAAAAGGTAACAAGAAAAAGTTGAGAGTTGATCTAAGATAAAAACAACACTAGACTAATACCCCATAAGAAATATAAGATCTTCATATACATATATGGGTCAATCTCTGGGGTTCATATGGTTGAAACCAGATCATAGTGGATCATCCACCTATATAGAGGATCAACACCCATGTAGATATTGGTCATGTGAGTTCCAACAACAAAATATTAGGAATATTTATGGATATATAAATAAATATAAGAATCTCAGAGGGATTCCTACTCCATGTTTCTAATTCAGTAGTGCAGGTGGTATGAGACTAAACACTTCAAAATAAGAGGAATCTTCCTCACATTTCATATAATCTGAAAGATGCAAAGGGGTCACCCTCTATAATGAGAATGGGATGATTCACTAATCCATCATAGGAATCGACCAATGGAACAAACTGAACAAATATTTCTTGAGTGAATCTCTAACAAGATCGCAGTGTAGTTGAGATGAGTATAAAGAGGTATCCAACTTATCATCAAAGTAGTACAGAACATGTACTTATGGGTAGAGTGAACATCTCAATAATATTGGAACATCTCATGTCATGAAATCATATGACATGAAATTTTCCAAAATACATGGATTGAACCTTTAGGTACACAGGGTGTAGAATTCTCTATTCCCCTCAACATTTCATTCTATTAGTGCATGTGTATACCAAAAACATGTCTATGTACATGGTTGTGTTTGATTACTTTTCCATGACCAAGTACATGGCTCATCCTGTGTACTTTCGAATTAACTTGAACTTCTCATAAACATGGTGTGTTGTTCCACATGGTCACCTAGGGTCAGAACACATTTATACATCATGCTAGTAATCTAATGGTTACATGGTGTGTGACACGTGTCACACCTCACATGAAACTTACCTCCACACACAAAACCATGCTATGAAATGAAGTACCTACATGTCAGATGTTCAGAATACCACACACATTTTGGTACATAATATAATTGAAATTTTTTAAATTTCATGCATCATAATTGAAGAAGTCCAAAGTGAGAAATTAATCCCTAAATTTCACCATATGATTTGTATCTAAGGTTGGAAGAACCTCCTAGTCGCAACGGGATGGATTCTAGCGAAATATGGTACTCTAGAACCAAGACTATCACAACCCTCTGGTAGCACACACAAAATACATGAACCCCATCTCCCAATCCATCCATGAATCAATTTATATAATCATTTACTGAAACTATGACATTAAATAACCATTCAAAACCAGTAGTATCTATAATTTATTCCAAATATCAAATGAAAAATATTTGACCCCAAGAAAATCATTGAATCATAGGTTAAAATAAAATAACAATTACAGATGTATGTAAAACAAGGAGAGATAACAATGAAATATTATCATGAGGAATTTACCATCTCCTTTGTTAATTTTTTTCTCTTTCCGTTATCATGGAAAGGATAAATGAAGAGGTATAAACATCAATTAACAACCAAATAATAATTATCCCCATCTCTCATAATTTTACCCATACCAAATACAGCACCGATCAAAAAAATCAATCCATTAGTTAAATAGTTCATGTTATTCATAGGATAAGAAATGGAGATTAATCCAAAAAATCAATGTTCTTCCTTATGATTTACCAATCCCTAATGATGAACAAATATTCATCATCATTGTTGGAAAGATCCTCATGCTACACTGGCACATGATCCTTGATCTGATCTGATTTGGTGTTTTCATCCAAGAACACTCTCCTACAACGGTCATATATGTATCCATAGTTTAGCAATAATCCTAGATATATTACCATAACCATGTATTTAAAAAGAATACTAGGTTACTAATTTCAGAAAAATAAAGAAAAATTATTTTACTTATTTGGTTTATTTTATAGTTACTACTATTTATCACAAAAGTATAATGCCGATGAAGTTTATGTCACACCTAGGGTAAAACCCAATTTATAAACTCAAGTGTTACCCTATATTTCTAATTTGGGACCCCTATCAAATTTTATTACTCTTTTTTAGGAAATAAACATGTGTGGGATATCAAAATAATTAATATATTTCAAAAATTAATTCTGGGCACATTGGGCCTTAGAATCTCGCATCCTCTTAGTGCCATATCAGTAAATATTAAAAAGAAATAATCAAAATTATTACATAGAAATACCTGGTAGATGAAATTATTCACTCCCTCAAGTATTTTCATTCTTGAAAAGAAAAAACAGTGAAAATGGTGGGGATTTTGATTTCTCATCTAGGACTCCAACTCCCTCAATCTCTCCCAATAGTTTCACGCACAGTCAATAACCACACACCAAAGGATAAAAATTCACTCAAATGAAATTTCACTAAAAATTACTCAACCTCAATTTCTCCTTGAAAAAAATACATCACCCTCTTGGACTAACTTTCCCATGTCAATATTATATAACAATTCCTGAACATACCTCCTCAACTATAAAATCTGGAGAATTACATGAAACCAAAACTAATGTTTCCACAAGGTTAAGTGATACACTACCTCGCAAACCCAAATGAAAATATAAAAAATAAAGGGTGTTTGATGCCCAGAGATAATCTAACAGCCTTGTTAAGACACCATAACTTTCTAACTGCAAAGGAATTTATCATCATTTCTCTAAGGACTCCTCCCATTTATCGGCCAGTCCTCATCCTCCCTTGGATGAACTGCAGCCTTTACAACCAACACTAGCACCAAAAATAATACCCATTAACCTTTACCAACTGGAATAAACCAGTATAACAAAATCCTTCAAGGTATCTCATAGATGAACTTTAAAAAGGTGATACTCTGATGTCGGAGAGGTAATAATCATGATATAAAAACCCCACTGATGGAAGATGATCCCCCTATTTGTGGCTGAAAAGAGATATGAATTCATAAATAATGTTAACTAGAACCAAAATGGTCAAATTTTAGTCATTCAACTATAAAGGATATAAAATTATAACCAACTAAAAGTGTTTACACAAAGGATTTCTAGCTTCCACTTATTAAGCATGATATTATGAATGAATCAAATTATACAATGATCATTAATGGAATTCCTTGAAGCCAAACTGGTTCCTACATGAATCGGTTTCCAAAACTATCCAAAAATTTAAATAGGACAACTTCTATAGATTGATGAAACAATAAGATTTTAACTCAATAATGTACTATAACTCTCTTGGATATCTAGCTAATTCTATGATATCACATTACATCATCACATCAACTAGATTTACTATTATTGGAATGAAACCCTATCAGTACGTCTTGTTTCACCATGATTAGAATCACAATATTTCTCTAGAACGTGATGATGTTATTAAATACCTCATGGAATTACAAAAATAATCTATCCAATAGATATCTGGTCATACAATATCTCACAATCAAAAAACTGATGTCATAACTCTATGGAACTCTAATGAATTGAAGGGAAACAATTATCAATTGGAGGTGCAGTGCACCATCCCCACCCATAGGGGTTTAACTGTAATGTCTATAGTTATTCCATTAACCTGCTCGACAACAGCAGATAGAAAACCATGTTGGAAACATCTAATTCCCTGGATACACCCTCTGTGGATCTCATGCTCACATCAACTAAACCGCTTTAGGGTCCACTATCACTCCCATGTATAAGAATATATATTTCAATAATTGACTCTATGAGGAAATCCATACAACTAGGAGTCCCTAAGTATTCCTCTAAGGATCCTCTAATGTCTTAAATTCTTCTAATATGATAATGAATATATGAGGGAACCATCACCGATGACTACCACAATTTCACCGATGAAAATTTACGTACTTTTCTCATAAGTCTCTAGAACAATGTTTCAGAATTCTACACACAAAAGGGTATCACCATTGACTCAAGTAAACCACAATGTATCTTGGAAGACATGTTTTATACATCCACCTCATGAACATGGAGTAGGTAATAACGCATCGTGAGGTCAAACTATGATATATACTTTTCCCCCATAAATTTGGAAATGTGTTTATTGCTTAAATGGAGTGGATACAATTTTTCATGTCCCCCAATCCAAGTAAAATCAATCCACACCCAACCTCAATCACACAAATCCATCTCTGCTAAAAAATACTTGGTTTCTCAGGAAAAAAACTGGATCATATGAATCCCCTACTCCGTTGACTCCTCCAACTATTCCTCTCGATTTTATAGCTATATGGGGTAATCCAATGTTCTACAGAATATATCAGTTTATCCAGGGTGAATTATCTTGTGGAAATATAACTCTTGAAGGTGGGGTAAACCATGAAATTCATAAATAAGGGTTTCATTAACCTCCTCCATGATCACTAAAACTAAAAGATCAAATAATACACTACTACAATGGTGTCACTATGAAATAGATATGAAGTTGGTCATAACCTCTTATACTTTATTTCATCATTCTCCTCCTATGATTACTCCTTATCAAATGAGGAAATGTACTTCCCATGAAACTAAAATCACTACAAAAATCAATGTGGGAAAACAACTAAGCCTAGATTGTATGGAACTAGTCCATATCAAGGAAAACATCATATGGTCCAATTATTGCTATGAAAGTATTTCATGTTACTCTCTCTCTCTCTCTATCTATTTCTATATATCTCTATCCATATAGAGTGAGGTCACTCCATTTATAGATACATGAAATCATTGATCCTTTATTTATAGACACCAACACAAGGGTTGAGTATAATGTTTCCCCTTGTGTTTCAAGGTAATGAATATGAGACACACCAAAGGGGATATTACTTATAACACTGAGTGAAAATTACCACTTGGGAAGTAAAGATATACATTGTCCCTCGAAGAACAATCGATGCCTCTTTGATCTACTACTTCTTTAAAATCATCTTTTCCATTTCCCACCTATTTACCAATAACAATACATTATATCAATGCATAGTACATAAAAAACCCTAATGAAAAATTCAATGAAAACCATCCACTTCACCTTGACCCTATATCAATTGGGCGGCACTGAATCATCTACAATGTTTCTTACCAAATCTCAAGAATGCATCTTGGTTGGTGGAATTTACCCTCATATATGTAAGACCAATGCCTTTAAAAACATCACTAACATAGTTCTATATAGATTACATCAATGTCCTTGTAAAATAACAATAAAAGTAGTGATGAAATAGTTTCTAATTCCTCTATCTAATAATAATACAATAAGTGTGGTAGGAACACTGATCGTACTTTGGAATCCTCCTAGAGCCTCTAGTTAATGATCTTAGAAATATGGAAACAGTCCAATATTCAGACAACCATCTTCTTGGGAGTGGAATTTTCCACCTAGGTTGTTGGTGCTATGATCCACCCAAAAACCATTCACCTCATGCAGCTCCCCCAACACCTCTAATGTGTCTGCCACTCCACTATACTACATACTCTAGTCATTTCCCTAGTTTAGGAATTTAGTGAACCATCTCCCTAACTACAAACATTGGGATGGAAAATATCATGTGAATTTACCTCTCATAGAAAATAAATTACAATATCTCAGCCTACGAGAATGGATCAGTTCATGAGATATGAAAGGAAACATACAACTTCATGAATTGTGTCACACACATAATATTTGTAGGTTTTTCTGACCCTCCATCCTAGAAAATTCATACCTCAAAATCTCATGATGCATGACTAAACCCGAAAAGTCATTTTTAATAACCAAAAAAGTCATCCATAGATCAGTCTAACATATACACCTCTAAATAAATTCATATATCTGGGTCTATGCATTTCACAATGGGTAGAAGATCTAATATCTATTCACTCAGAATAAACCCACCTCCTAACGGGTCCCTTTCATGGTGAGAACAACACCTATTGGGTCAAACTAATGACCCTGAAATGGAAACCTTATTGGTTATCATCATAGATACATCCATATATAATACAATATATACCATGGTTAATGATTATATATATAGAGTTGAATCAAAATGAGATGGAAACCACAAACCATTTCTATATGATCATGTAAAAATGTTTTTCCTATAATTTTCCTACATGTATTGAGTCCAAAAGAAGGCTATCAAGGTATTGTTGAATCAATATGTTTCAAACCTCATTGCTACAAAAAAACAATAAAATCTAGGGGTAAACATAAATAGTGGCTTAGAACTTTCGGATGGGCACCACTAACACAATTCTTTCACAACCCAACCCAATGGATATTGAGATGAAACTACCCCATGTTTGCCTCCAATAGTCCAAGGGATGTTGACAAAACCCCATAAGTCATATCATAGACGTTGGAGGAATTATCCAAATGATCCATTCTTCACACACATTTCTCCAAACCTATAAAATGATATAATGTAAAAAAATGTATAACATAAAAATCATACATCTATATTCCCACAAAAAATGTATCAAAAAGAGTACTAAAAAGTGTAAAACGAGACCGAAGACAAGCCTAACCAAAACTGTAAATAAATTCCAAAATGATCAGAATGAGGGGACTTCTATTAAATCATACACCATTATACACATCAGTTTCACTATCAAAAACTATGGTCTACATAATCTAAGTCCTATAAGGAATATTTACAAAGGAATTTCATCTACAACAGACACTGCATGTGCGGGCATAGCCAATGAAGGGATGATTATTACAATACCCAGTAGGACACCACAAAATAACTAATCATAATGAATCAATAGTAGTCTTATAATTAAAATATATTTCAATCATAATATGATACATAAAGATAAAAATATAGATATACTCAAAAAATACACTATGTCTCAAAATTATCAACATATACCTATCGTATTTCCACTATATTATTTCATGGTAATTCTCTTCTAAGAGGAATAGATCCCAAAGATATACTTCTACCAATGAAACTCGTCCAATTAGTAAAGATATTCATGTCTATATGGGAATAATAGAACATTAATATAGAGAGGTTTTTCAGAGATACATCTGACTAATACCCCATTAGAATGATGGTATCTTAATACACATATATAGGGTCAATTCCTAGGGCTCACTAGGAAGACCCAAGCCACTATTGAAACATCCTTATAGATGGGATATCAGTTCCAATGTATGTATTGGTCATGCCAATTCCAATACACCCATTTAATGAAACATGACAGATATGAGGATGACCCCAAGAATATTATAGGGATACATCCTCCAAGACACTAAGATAGTGGCCTAAGTGGGTTGAGAAAACTCACTACATAATAAGGAAACTACCCCCTCACTATATAGATTTTCCAGAAGCCATTGAGTGGTCACGCTCTATGACGAGAATGAGATTCCACACCCAACCATCAAAGGAATAGTCTAGGGGAAAACAATGAATAGATATAAGTACTGGGAAGCTCACATAGGATCATAATGAAGGTGATTTGAGATGAAACATTAATCCATCCTATCCTCTAAATAATATGTTATGTGTTATATGGGTAAAAGACATGTCTTACTAATCCTAGAATTTCTTCTGTCTCACACACACAAAAAATGTACCACATAAATATAAAATGTGTATCCCTTGAGTTATATGTCATGTAGAAGTCCCCTAACCACTCAACATGTTATTCTATACATTACATTATACATCATACCAGGTTTCTGTACTGGGTTTTTTATGTGTACTTGGACATCTATGAGTATATAGATCCCCCTGAATACTTCGTCATTCCCGTGTACTTTCCATGCACACTGCATGTGGTTCCAAATGGCCCCATGGGAGTGTACCCCATGAGAACATAGATCCAGTCATCTAAGGATCACATGATATTTGAAATTTATCACATGGTATATGATACTTTTCCTTACACTGAAAACCTACCAGCACACCAAAGATGCTACATGGGTATTATTCATAGGACTACTCATCGTGAATTCCAATATATCATAGAAATTCATGAATTTTTTAAAAAAAAATCATCCAATTAGGTATTATATACATGTTATACCTAAAATAAAGTTATAATATGTAGATATGAGGGTTAAAAACATCCTTTCTACCATTGGATGAATTATAGATAAATCTAGTGCTCAAGAAGCACCATTGTTGCACCCCAACGACACTGCATGCTAAAAAAGTGAACCAAGTCACATGATCTATTTTGGTTCAAATTACATCATCATGAACTAAAACTATAACATCGAGCCTCAATCCAAATCCGAGTATAGATTTTTTGCAACAATGATCTAACGCACAATGTTCAATAACTGGGAAATCATCGAATCGTAGGACAGAAAAAAATACCAATGATGAATTTATATAGAACAAGGATAGAAAACCATGAAACACAAACATGAGTAATGAACCATGTCATATCATCATGTTCATACACAATCAATTATTTTGAATGGAATAATGAAGGGTTATAGACATTTAGGAATGGAAAAATAATAATTATCCCCAAATCCCACAATTAAACCCAGACCCTCAAAATGTCCAATTGAAGAATAAATTTGTTAGTTGATTGATTTATGTTCATCATGGGATAAGAAGTGGTGATAAATACAAAATAATCATACTAAAATTATATGAACAGATCACTTCTGAATAAAAAAATTGTGTCATCACCATTTGTGAGATTCTCAAGATGTGTTGTTGAACAATCCTCAATTTGATTCGATCTGATGTCGTCTACCAAGAACACACCATTCCAATGGTCCTCTAGGGTTCTAGGGTTTTTATCCAACCCTGATATCTTTCTTTAAACTTGTATTTAAATATTATTTTAGGTCTCTATGTAAAAACATAAAATTTATAAAATTGATAAAATAAATAATTTATTTATTTGATTCGTCCATGACTATAGTTTTTCAAAAATGTCTGACACTGTCGAATGATATGTTTTTAATAAGGTAAAAGCCTCATTATGAACTAAACAATGTGCTCAAAATTTCAATATGGTCCCCTTAAATGGGAGTTATTTTACTTTTCAGCATAAATACGTGTAAATGATATCAATATATTTAACATATGTCAAAAATTAATTCTGGGAACAGTGGGTCTCAAAATCTCATGTCATCTCATCACCTGGATCCAAAAATATTCATATAAATATTCCAAATTATTACATGGATGATTGTGAGATATTATAAACATCATTTCAATTAGGTCATACTTATGATTACCATTTGATAAACATTCTGGTACTGATGTTTTTTAATGATTTATTGGCCTCTCATAATATTCATCCAATTCTATCATAACATCTATAATGGTTTTCTTCTCTCTAATGTTGAATAATAATTTCTAGTGAGGGAAATGCTGAAAAAGGATAAATCCTTCCTCTCCATATAATTTACTTCCATATTGTTCGAGGTTTTAAGATATAAATTAGAAAATTTATATTCCAAATATTTTTGATTCAAATGAACCTCTATATTAATTCTACAAAATGGAATGTCCATCCCATTGAGCATATTGATATAAATCCTCCCACATTCTATTGTAAATTTTCTCTGTAATAGTAGAGTCAAATGAATATAAATAATATAGACTAAATGAATTATAAAATCTTGAAAACAGTGAGTGAAGTAGAAAAAAAAATTTCCATTAATTCCACGTGTTTCATAGAACACCAAGGAAGAAACACATGGGATGTATTCACTCCTTTTGAATAAATGAATATTCCATGAAAGAAACTTGTAGAATAAATGGATGTCTTTTTTATCACATCAACTTATGTTGTTGAATTAAACAATAATACTACAATATATATTATTTTATGATAATAAACTTATTCATTTTTTATATTAGATCTTAGATGATGGTTCACTTAATCATCACCAAATAATTGAAAACAAACTTCAAAATACACAAATAGTAAAACAAATGGACAAGAAAGATTTATCTAGTTTTGAAAATGTCCTACATCCATGGAAAACACAAAAGTAATTTTCCTTTCAAGAGAGTCAAAAAAATAAAAAACACCCATTTTTTCCCTCTACACTTTTCAATATCCCAAAAATATTAGTAAAATACATCCAAAATTTTTCATAAGAAACATAAACAGTTTATATGAAATTCAATCATACTCATCAAATTTTGGATTTTAATTCTATTTATAGTGGTCTCTACCTGGTCAACCATTTCCAATGGCCACTTATATTTTTATTCAATCATTGATTGACCTGGGAAACCTCTTGATCAATTGTGAGGCATTAAACACAACCAAAAATATTTATCCACCATTCACACAATACTTGAGAAGAGAATACATTCCCAATATAACACCATATAATATGTCACTACATGACCCATGCTAGTGATCATTCCAAAACTATAAAAAATTTCATGACCCAACATAATCCAGGCTCGAGCTTCAACTACCCCAAGCCAAGCTCCATATTCCATGGGTAGAGACATCTATATAAGGCACACAAAACCGAGGGGGGCCATTTCATAAGAACAAGTACACACACACACAAGAAGAAAACTCAATTAAAAAGTTAATATAGAATAGAAAACAAGGTAAAATAATACTATAAATAAACCAAAAATATTCCTTGACCTCAAAACAGTACAAGTACAAGTGCAATAATGTAAACTGAAAAGAAAAGATGGAAAAATTACATATCGACCAAGAAATGTAAAACATCTTAGAGGGTCCCACTATTAGATCTCAATATATTAACACTTTATATAGTCCAAGTTTTTCATATCCCTAATCTACTCTAAAGTCATGATCAACATTTTTGTAATATACAAAATTCACGATACAAGCGGGAAATTCCCATGCAGGGATGAGTTTAACAATACATAGCAGGATACCCATAAAAGGTGAAGGGGGAGGAGAAACAGATAAAACTAACGGGGAAATCAGTATATAGAAAAAGGTATTGTAATGTGTATAGCTCAACCTAATAATATTGTGAAATAGAACTCATCCACACACATGGAGCTTAAAACAGTGAGAATATGAACTTCTTTTCAAGTCTTCAAAACCTATATTATGGGATTAGATGGTTCTAACCATGATCATCTAGACACATAAATATTGTGGAATACCCCCCACATCATCACCTCTCATATAAAGAGAGTATCCAAAACCCAAGGGGTGGTTATTGTAATAAGATATATATACATGTTCTTAGTCAATATAAAACCAAATGAGAAAGTAAGGGGATCTCCATCTCACATCCCATCCCCTAAAAAGTTTCGCCAACAGTTCCATAAGTATCCAACAACAATACCATGCACTCGTAATGTATTATGTAATCATGAAATTAAAAGGGGATCAATCACCACACCTTGATATTATCCACATATGGATGATATATCTTTCCTGCATAGTTTTAGTTCATGTCACAATGATGTTTCTTAGTGGAGAATGTGTCCCTCTTTCTCAGGAGTCTAAAGGTACATCAAAACCACATCTCAGAACTAATCCACATATTTGAGAGGTCGCGTCTCATAGTTGAGGACCCATTCCCATCCCGACTGTAGGGTTCCAGTCTAGTTTCAATGAGGAACCATTCCTAGTCCAACAAGAGGGTACCATTCTAGTGTCTTAAAGGACCCATGTCCACCCCGACCAAATGATTCCACTCAAAATATGATGACGACCCATGCCCATCCCAACTAGAGGGTGCCACTATAGTGTCCTCGAGGACCCAAGACCACCGTGTCTAGAAATCAAGACTAATAATAGGATAAAAACCCATGCCCAGCCTGGCTGGAGGGTTCCAATCTAGTGTTATCAAGGACCTATGCCTAGATCTGCTAGAGGGATCCACATCAAAGGCACCATGAAAATACATTTTTCATCCCTACTGGATGGTAAATCTTAGTAAATATCGAGGAATACCGCTATTATCCCAACAATAGGGTAATATTGGAAAAATCTGATGAACTTTCCTGATCAAATCCATCATTGGATATCTCTGGAAAACGAGTCACACATAGAGAATCTCAAATAGTATATCAAAATTCACAATAGAGGGCCCCATCAGATTCTATGTGAAAAAATACTCAGGACCGGATTCTCACAGACTGATATTCGAAACCAAAGGAGATACGAGGGATAGAAGATTCATAATGTGGTACATAGTTTGTGTAAGGCGTAAACAATGTGTGTCCCCGTATCTTCTCCTAGCCATGTACCAGGCTATATTTAGGGTAATAAACTATGCACTTGTAACCCTAGGAATGCTAGTGTACTCCCACAGTACATGGAACATTTAGATAAAATTATGACAAGTGCATGACACTCACCATTGTTCCAAAGTGAAAAATGTACTTTTACAGGAATGTCTACATAAATTACCCTAGATTACCAAATGGATCACACCATTGTGATCCCTGTAGAAACATTCACAAGATTAGAAATTCATTCACCCAAATTAGACACTCGATGAATGAGATACATCTATCAACATTGTAAAAAATGATGACACATGGGACACATGACTCAATCCTGGAGCACATCATATGGATTAGACTGTTGTGGTCCTCATGCAAAAAGACACGAGATCACCTATTTATTTTCCCAACATGAACACCTAGTAAAAAAGTCACATTTCATGGAAAATTCCAAAACCATAACTCATTGGACCCACACCGCAATTTTGGTTTATGTTTCCCAAATCATTCTTGAAAAAACTATCTAAATTTCAGGGTTTCACTGCCACTGATGATGCATAAATAGAATGCTGTATGTAAGAGTTATGAAATATAAAAGACCCATAATAATAATAATAATATTATTATTATTATATTTTACAGATTTCATGAAACAAAGACACAATCCAAAAATATACATCCCATTACAGCCTAAAAAGGTCCATATCGAATATTGGTTCATGTGGTCATAGATGGCAGGCCGAAAGGATGCATTGTTTATAAGTTATTAGGGTTAGAATCCGTATCTGAAGACCAAACCGACCCGCTCTAATTCGCCTCGGCCTAGCCGGCCCATTGTCTTGGTCTCACCTGCCGCCTTAGCCTAGCACGCCGCCGCAACCTTCTACACAAATTTCTCACTGGCTCCAAGACACGGCGCACCCTACTCTCCCGTGACACCACTTCCCATCAGTCTTCTACCATCCCATCTATGCACTAGAAGCCTCCATGATGGACCACTTCCGCTAACCACCGTAGAACCCCATGCACCAATGGTCCACTACGTGAACTACATGGTCTCCTTTGGTGCCCAAAAAAAATGAAAATGTGCATTGTTACAGGATCCTCAGGTCATTATCTACCAATACCTATGATCTTCTCAAATATTCATCATTGTATAAATGCAAAGAAATGTAGGCTTAAAATTTTTTCTCCGTTGCACACCATCTGGTGAACGAAACATGAACCCATCATAGATCTGAAATCCATGGAACACAACCTCTATAGATATACAATTCTCTTGACATTCATATTTCATTTCAATGTTTCAAAAATTATATCTACCGATAACATGAAGAATGGGTGAAGAACAGGAAGAACGAGAAA
This sequence comes from Viscum album, assembly GCA_963277665.1. Lineage (NCBI taxonomy): Eukaryota > Viridiplantae > Streptophyta > Magnoliopsida > Santalales > Viscaceae > Viscum > Viscum album. The sequence goes on along the minus strand of OY728159.1, from coordinate 827,140,483 downwards.
TCCATAATTAAAACAGTCGATGGTTATTTTAGTATAGACAACAAAAAATGATTTCAATGTAGAGAAAACAATCACAAAACAATTTCAATGAAAAAAAATTAAATCAAGGATATATGAAATCTGAATGAAGATTCCTACCTAGATTTGGGATTCAAGATTTCATTCTTCGCACTCTGATCATCTTGGATCTACAATCACATCACGATCAACCAAAATATCGATGTCAATTTACCAATGGGAGGAGAAGAGGATGTCTTACATCTATTGGAAGAAAACCCTCTCGCATTTTCTTAAAAAACTATATATATAATTTAAAACATCTATCTCCAATAGTGGTAGGATTCGAATGTCCTATTCCCTCTCACATTATGTAGTGTTTAGGTAAAACACAGTGCTAAAAACTCAACGAGCATCTTAGATTTCCAATACAAGTATTCATTCAGAATTTATTCAAAGTTCAATCCAAGTAAAATAATATTTATTTAATTATATTAATTATGGTTACATCCTTGATAACTTGTTCTATAGAAGGACCGCACTGAAAAAAGATATGTCCCACCTAGGGTAAACTCCATGTTATAGAATCAAATGTGACATTAAATTTGTAATCTGATCTTCTGTTTAAGAGATAACATTTTGTTGTCATGTTTATAGTATAAAATATATTTAATATTATTATTATAAAATTTATTCTAGGAAGACCGAGCCTCAGAATCGTATGATTTGATAGCTCATGGCTATGGAAATATATTTATGAATATTCCAATGTATCAGAAGGAAAAAATCTGGGACTCTAAAAAATTTAACCCTTCATTATTTTCATCCCTAAAAATATTACTTGGAAGAAAACTCAGGATACTAAGCCCACACCTAGCTCTCCTACTCTCAGGGACACTCCTACACATTAATATGCTACCAAAACACACAAACCAAAGTCATAGTATGTCTTATTAAGATACTATCCTATCGATGATGTGTGTAGGATCATGCATGCATCACATCAGCTGCGACATGTGGAAAACATTTTTCAAATACTCTAGAAGTCGAGGTAGGACAAGGTGGTAGTAAACCTCATAAAACCAATACACAACATAGTATTGATCAATGAACCTCAGGGAAAATATTCCTCCCTGGCCGAAAACTAACACACATGCTTTCAACATATACTCTAACACATGAATACTATACTCGGTCAGCCTATATGTATGGGGTGAAAGGTTATACTAATCCAATGTTAGGTCTTAGACACCTCTTATAGGCCAGTAAATAAATGTGTATTAAAATATTACCCATGATCATAGACACACATTTATGTATCCTTGTGAAATCGGACGATATCTCATATGTGAAAGCACATAAAACACTCCACTGAACTCTACTCACTGATTTAAAGGATGTGTTCAGACTCCGTGGGTTGGTATACTATTCTCTATATTGCGTCATGAACCTTCTCTACACATGGAAGACCTATGATTAATTATATGGATATCCCATCCCGTTCCCTAATCAGTATTTCATGAGGCTATAACAAACCCACCAGAACCAGATTATCATCCTTCACCAATAGACATGTAAGGAATCATGAGATGAAAAAAAAAACTATTCACCTAAAGAAGGACCGCTATAACTACTACCAAAGATCCATTTACGTATTCCCTATACTAAGATGTACAACCATGGGAGAAGTTTGGAACTCCCATATCACCTCCTACATGATCGCAACCAGAACAATTTTTTTCCCTAGAAAATGGTCTCATGATTCCCTCCATTAGAATATTCTAATGGTGAATTAGTTGTGGATATATTATCATGAATGATGTCAAAGTTTGTGTCTAAAAATATGGACTCTCTCAATCTCTCGAGATGCGAAGGATTCAATACCATAAACTGAAGAAGCATTAAAACCTCCTTCTCCACTAGCGTTAGCTTTAGGGAATCTAACTGCTCCTAAACATCCTGCACTAGGAAAGAATGTTACTTCTTTCTAAGGGAATGTACTACAATGTTTCCCTTTCCCAGATTATAGGATATCCTGAAGTCTTTTTCCGAGAAGATGTTCAACTAGCATCAATTCTTTATGTCCAAGTATCTCTGGGTGAAGACGTACTTGAGACTCTTGTTGAGACACTTACTCCCCCTCACATTTTTTCTCGTGTAACAAAAATAAATATCATTGGGTGAAGTACCCCTCCTCCTTAGGAATTCAAAGCTACATCAAACCACACAAAAACATGGTTACCCCGACATTTAGTGTCACCCGGATAAAAACCCATGAATGATGTAATGGGAACAAAGTTCCTAAAAAAATCTCTAAAAATATCTGCTGAAAAAATTAGAAGAGGTACAGAGGGTAACTGTTATTACATCATACACAGTATGATCTTAGACATCTATATCATGTAGTTGCTCATGGCCTCATCCACAAGATTCCTAAGATAGACGTTGCACTCCTTGTGGTGGTGGGGGATGAACCTCATAGTATTTCCCCCCAACCCTAATTCTTTATAATCATATTTCAACACTGCCTCCCTAGGTTCCATCTTATCCTCCACTAGTGGATCCCTTATCATGACACTTTCTCTACCGTGGTTTCCCATCTACAATATTATTGGAATGCTCTGCATGTCTAATTACGTTGTCTCATTCCTTGTTACCTCACCCATCACAATCATAACACCTTCCCTCTCTGGGAAACCCTAGTGATCTACGATGTACCAGACCATTTTATTGAGTTAGATCAGGGGGAGGTTTCTCGTGCCGATTCCCTAACAACTAACATCTTCTAGATATGGAAGAAATCTCAACTCTTTTGTTTATACTAACAAAATTTACAATATGAAATCACTCAAATAGAAATCTCTCTATCACTAGATCCCTCTCTAGCACCCTGTTAATGGCGGGGATACACAAGGGTACTATACTGGCATAGATACCTCTACGGATTCCCTAATCAAACATTTGTGCTCAGAAGTAGCTATTGCAGATCATATTTACAGTTCACTTTGTTAGGTTTATGAACCTAGCCTCACACTCAGCCACCATAATCCGTCCTTACTGAATTTCTTGATGCTCTTTCATATCGATAGAGAGTAAGCTAGAGGGGTATTACTATTCATGGAAAAACTGCTATAATTCATCCCATTAAAGTACTAAATCATCATGTATCTGAGTAACTGGACTCCTCCAATGCCCAACTAGTCTATGGAAAAGTGTGATTTCCAAAGACTCCATCTAATCTATTAGGGTATGAACATTCCTAAATTGGTAGAACACCGTCTCTATCCAATCCTCTACTACCTAAGGATCTAGATCACTGCGGAACATCTATAATCTATTATGCAGGAACTCATGGAGTGCACTCAGTCAGTGCACGTCATCATCCTACTCTATTGGGACAACTACTATCCATTAAGTACACATGCTTCTACAAACCCACCAGGAGGAGGATAATCAAAAGATGGACACTGAAGTGATGCGTCATCGCTCATTGGGTCATTGTCATGAACCAGAGCGGGTATATATATTTTCCTTCATCATAGAGGCATTCTAAAGATTATTAAAGATAACCATGTTCATATGAGCATATATATATATATATACATATATATATACCAAAAAAATGGGTAGATGACTAATGAAGGATAGTCAATCAATGAACCCTATAAGATGCATGTAGCATTGATCCCTAGATAAAATGTCTCCGTATGTCGAGTTGACAAGTGGGTAATTAGGGTTATAGGGAATGGTAATATTGGCTTCCACACCATATTTGAAATTCCTATTATGAGATATGCACTCAACACATATTTACACTATTACTATAAACCCATCGAACACATTTTTAGGGAAACGTATGAAAAAAATTTCAAGGGTGGAACCACCACTGATACTAATTTGTCTTGACAATACCCATGTCAGATCTTGAGCACAACTACTCCAATTTATCATGACATGACCTGTAAAATGGATTGATCCAAAACAATACTAAACCAACCTCCATAGGCCATAGGGTGGAAACAAGAACTTAAGACACAACAAAATTTGGCAGGACTTTTCCTATGAACCTATATACAGACACACACACACATAGCTAACTCAATGAAAAAGTGCAAAGGGAAAGGAAAACAAGACAGAACACTTATATAAATTAACCAAAAACATGCATCAACCTCTAAACAGTAAAAGTGTAGGTGCTATAAAGTAAACATTAAAGAAAAATGGGATAAATACATTCCTAACTAGGAATTTAAAATAGTTGAGAGATAATTTCCATTGGATCTCATGGTACGACCACTGTATGTGGTCCAACAACCATGATTCCCCAAAAAAGTGAACTGGGATATATAATAGATAAAAAATTAGAGGAAATCAATTGATAGAACAATGTATAATAAAGATCACAACTCAACCCAAGAATATAGTGAAAGAAAAATCATCCAAACACAAGGTTCTCAAAATGGTAAAAATGTGATCTTCTATTTGAGTATTTTCTACTTATAATAGGATAGTATAACGGTCTAACCATGTGTAGATAGACACGGAAATCACACAGTGTACCCTGCGTGTATCCGCCTCTCCTAGAGGGAGTCTCCAAAACCCAAGGAGTGGTTACAGATATAATATATTTATATAAATATATATAAGTACATTTGTTTGTTTGTGTATGTGTGAGAGACCAGTCAAAAGAAACATGAAAAAGACATTAAGGGGATCCCCATATCAAATCTCCACAAATGTAATAAGATGCAAATAGTTCTAGATGTATTAACCAATGATGACTAGCATCCCTCACTTATTCCTTAAACACTCAAGTGAAAGGGGATCAATTACCACACAAAGATACTCTCTTAATTGGGTATCTTTGTCTTAACTACACATTTTTAGGTTGCATCATAGGGATGAGTCTCAGTGGAGAAAGCATAATTTATTCTCATTAGTCTAAATGTATATCAAAAACCACATCTCACAACTGATGCACATAGTCGAGAGGTCATGTATCAAAGTAGAGGGCCCATGCCATGCCTGGGTGGAGGGTTCCACTCATGTGTTATAAAGGAACCATGCCATGCCAAGCTAGTGGGTGCCACTCTACTGTCATCAAGGACCCATGCCCAGCTTGGATGGAAGGTGCAACTCGTAATAGGATAAGGACCCATTCCCAACCTGGCTTTAGGGTGCGACTCTAGTATCATCGAGGAACTGTGACTAGACCATCTCGAGGGTTCCAATATGACTAGAAAGGTGATCCATTCATATCCCTACTACAGGGTTCCACTCTAGTGTCATCGAGGACCCATGCCGAACATAGCTGGAGGGTGCCCCCTAATGTTGTTGAGGACCCACGACCAGCTTGGATAGAGGGTCCTACTCGGACAACATCAAAGAACTACAATGGATATCCCAAATTGATGGTACCTCTCAAAAGACATTAAGGAATATTGCTTCCCATCCCAACAAAAGGATAATCTTCGAAAAATCCAATAAACCAACTTGATCATACCCATCACCATACATATCCTAAAAAGAAATCATGTTTAGAACATCTCTCATTGTAACTCGAACGACACTAAAAAAGAGAACAATAATGTTCTATATGAAAAAACACACATGATAGGATTCTTTCAAGATGAAACCAGTTTCCTATGAAGGATATATGAGAGATAGATGATTCATATTGTGGTATAGGAATCTTGTGGGGACCACACGATGTATGACCCTACCTCCTCATATAGAAATGTACCTAGACATACCTAGGTACTAATATTTTCACTGGTACCCCTAGGAATTCTAGTGTACTCCCATAGTATTGGGAACATCTATCCAAAAAGGGGATGAGTGCACAAAGATCATCATTGCTCTGAAGGAATGAAACCTGCTTTTACTATCATTACCCCTTAAATGGACATGGATAACAAAATGGGTCACACTATTTTGATCCATGAGTAAAAGTGCACATGATCAACTATTTATTCACTCTAATCAGAAAACTGATGAATAAGTTTTATCTTTCATTATCGTGCACAAATTATTCTATGTGGGGGTCATGCATGGATTGTAGAACATGTCATGTAGCATGTATCATTTCAATCCTCCTAAAAAACACATGGGTTCATCTACTCATTCATCCAAAACGGACTCCTAGTGAAAAGGTAACATTTCACTATAAATGCCTAAAGTAGGAATAATGAGCAATTCACATCGATTTCATTTTAACCACCCAAAATCTATCATGAATTGTATTCCTCAATTTTAGAGTCATGATTCTATAGACGATGCATCGATCAGATGTCGTATACAGGAGTTAACCCCGAAACAAAAAAACCCTTATAATAATAATTATATTTTTATTATTTTATTGGTGTGTTTCCTGAAACCAATCCACAAGATTGAAATAAACATCTTTAACAAGACTCAAATGTTCCTTCATGAATGTAGGATCACATGGATATAGACAATAAATCAAAAGGATGAATGTTTTAGATGTAATGGGGGTTAGAAGAAACATTTGAAGACCATCCCAGCCAGCTCCATCCCGATAGCTGCCTTTTCCCAACCTACTACTGCAGCCTAGGTCCCAGCTGCCCATGCCAGACCCACTACCAAAGACTGTGGCCCTCGCCGTCTCACCGACTCCCAGCCACCACGTGCCCTGATGTCCCATCATCCAGTCCAAGCTCGAGCTTCCTCTACAAGGCACCACTGATGGGTTGTGGCCCCCATGGTCCAACACGCCCCAGTGGTCCCTTTCACGGTCCACCAAGAGTCCTATAGTGCTTGAAAAATGAAAACATTCATATATTTTGGATTCTAGGGTCGCAATATATAGAGACATATACATATCTAAATGATCTATTTCTATTTAGAGGCATCAAAATGTAGGTGTCGCTTATGCTCACCATCACGCCTTCTCCGATTCTCGAAACACAAAACATTATTTGATATGGAATAATTTAATCTCCACCTTCATATGTCAATTCTTCTCTTGATGTTAAAATGTTTTTTAAATGTTTCCATAAATTTATGGACAAAGAACGTGATGAAAATGAAATGAAAATGAAGAATGCTCATTCCATAATTAAAACGCTCGATGATCGTGTTAGTATGGTCATCCACAAAGGATTTCAATGCAGCAAAAATAATCATAAAGAAATTTCTATGAACAAAAAATCAATTAGAGAAATATAGAATATGAAATAAGAATTCAATGTTGATTTTGGATCATTCATTGCATTGATCATGCTCTTATATACTGGGATCATTAATCTCATTGCAATCCACTAAATTTTCAACGTCGATTAACCAACAGGAGGAGAGGAGGAGCTCCTCAGACTATGGGAGGAACTGATCCAAACCCTATATAATTTCCTTAAACACCTATTTATAAAATATAATATGTCTCTCACCAATGATCATGAGATCCAAACATCCTTCTCCCTCTCACTTTTTGTCTTGCATAGGTAAAACACATTGCCATGAACTCAATGATGGTATCATATTTCCAATCTGAGTCCTAGTTTGTAAGTAATTGGAAGTATATTCCAAATAAAATATTTTTATTTAATTATTTTATTTATGATTAGATATTCGATAACTTTTTCTATAGAAGTACCACAGTTATAAAACTCAGGTCTTTAATAGGGGAAATGCCACGTTCCAGACACAACTGTGGCCTCAAATTTCAAATATACGCTTCTGTTTATGAGATATACTATCTCCACCATGTGCATAGTATAAAATATACACAATATGTTTTTTATTAAAAAAATTCGATCACACTATGCCTTGGAATCGCTTGTCGTCTCATCACCTGGATCTAAAAATATATATATAAATATGCCAAAGGCTTAGAAGACAAAAATTGGTTCTGTACATAAGATAACACAATCTAATGGACTTCTCCAAATTAAATATGTTTGTTCACCACTTTTTCATAAAATATATCTAATAGAATTCTATCTGGGGAACCCTGAATGGATCATCATGGATCGTTACCAAAGGAAATCCTCAGAGAAGAAATCTGAGTCTGATTTATTCTATCTGTTGAACATGTTTCAATTAACTTTTTAGAATATACTCTAAAGAACATTAAAAAATCCGACATATACCTATACAAGGACTCAACCATGAATAAACATCACTTTCTTAATCATGATAAATATGATTGATGTCCTTTCCTGGGATCATTTAGGGACGTAAAATCCCATTTACTATCCAATATCCCCTTCTAAAATTGTTGACAATATTAAATTGATGTTGTTTCCCTACAATCTTATGAAATATTCATTGGTTTCTAACTAAAATATACATCCACTCCCACAACCAAGTCTATGATACCTCATTCTCTTGACCTTCATACAGTGATATCCTCTCATGGGACTAGAGTGAAAATGAGAGGGACTCCCGAGGCCCACCACTTTTAGGATACATGTCAGAATCTTGCACTAAATATATTAAACATAATAATTCGATAAACAAACCTCATAAAACTCGAAACTATATACATAAAACACTAATAAACACCACTATATCTATAAAATTAGATCCATTAAAACATAATAATGCATGAATATATTAGAAAAATACAAATCTCAAGGTAAAATACTAATAAAATCTTAGGATCCAACTCCACAACCAATCCAAAGATAAATGGTATTATAATATTGCTCAGTCACCAAGAATTCCTTGGAAAATTGAATATATATATATATGGGTGATAATTACATGTATACTCTATCATATTATACTCGATACAACACATGAAAACGTGGAATAATGATTCTAAATATATACTAAAAATAGTTGAATCAACCAGCACCTATCCGGTAAACTACCACCCAAGATCACCAAGGATCAATGGAAAAGTATTTCATCTATTTATAATAACATAATATCAAGAATGTATTAAAATAGTACCAAAAATCCAGAACCCTTATTGATCCATCACTCTCATTCCCCAATGTTGAATGTATTATGCTTATTCCCTAAAAACACTGGCATAGATTATGTTTCAAATTTATCTTCACTAGCCTTCTTCAAGGATCAACATCATGTGATGGAATTAGCTCATCCATACTATAACAACAACTATATCATCTACATCATCCCATATCGACTACCACACATCAAGTCTCATCCATACATCCACATAAACATAACCATCCAAATAAGGTATTAAGAACATGAATGAAATCAACCTCATTAAAATATTTTACTATGAATAATCCCTGACAAATACCTATACCATCAAACACTATTACCATAGAGAGATTAGGGAAAATTGGGTCACCTTACATACTTCCTCACTAAAAAGATATTGGGGAAAACCCATGGAGCAGAAAACCTTAGGGAATCTAAATTTTAATTCAACTTGGGGGTGTGGGTACCTAAATTTATTACAAAAAATGAATATCATATTTATATACCACATAGAATCCCACTCTATATGTTCTAGAAAAAAACATCCCCATCATGACCGATAACCATTACTGCACTACCATTAACACACATCAACATCATTACCAACTAGGACACTATTAACTGTCCCACATTCCCATTAAAATAGTCACTAAAAGTATTCCAGAATTATCATTTAATTATACCACTAAACTATTTAAAGATTTAAAATTTCTATATATGATTTATTTATTTATTTATTTAATTCTAAATTTAATGAAAAACCATCATATCCATTTCCACATTAATTTCCCATATTATCACTTAATTATTATTTGTTAATATTTAAGACATATCCCATTATCAAAATAATATATCCCACACACATTTCTAGGTTTATCAATTCATTTCAAATTACACTATTTCTGAGTGACTATAAAAAACTCACAAAGACAAATCATTCTATCATCATACAATAATATCTGTGTTCCATCTTCCAAACTATTGAATGGAAACCACAACCCCACTATATAACCCACACAGATAGACTAATCAACATCGACCTTCCATGTTTAGAATAACCCACAATTCCTAAAATGATAAAAAAATGAAACCTGCGTACCCAATAAATATCAACCAATGAAACCCTAATTCCCCACACATGCAAACCAATGTATCCCAACTACCTAGCACATAAAAACTAATGCAGTCTTTTAGTTCCACACACACCAACCAACAAAGCCCCACATCGTATCAAATTCCAACAAACTTACCAAAACAATCAGTAATAATCACCTCACAACATCCCCATATTGATTATATAATTACATCAACAATGATAAGAATTTAAATATCACACAACAACATATTTCAATATCCAATAATTTTATTTCACAATATGTCATCATATAAATTCATTTTTCCTATAAAACCAGTTCACTGTGATAATAATGTTTTTAATATTTTATAAACTGTGTCTTATATTATTCAATCATATATAATGTTATACAAATATCATCAATTAATATTTTTGTTGAAATAGTAAAAACATGAATTAATTCAAAATAAAATAATGGAAATGTGTAAATACATACAAAACTCCCACATTCTATAAATTTTGTTTCATCCAGTTTATTATATTTGTTTTAATAATTCATACCCTCACCCAAAGAAAAAATATTATCTTACTCCCATTGTTTTCAATGATAAATGTTTAGTTCTCAATTCCACTACCACAACCATAGACTCAAACTCACCACCCAATATGAAATGATTGCAGTATGACTAGTACTAGACAATGGAATCCTCAATGAACTTAAACAACAACAATTACCACTGAAAATTACATATCTAAAATCATCAAAATCGAATAAAAAAATCGAATAACTATCCCATATGTCAAAAGAGGATGAAAATAATTAAATAGGGGGAACCTATCATTGATCACCAGTAATAATCCTCTAGAAGATGATGATCAATATAAATCCATAGTAAAATATTGATCTATTAAATTTATCCATGGAAGTCCATGAATCAAGATAATTAATGTTATTGTTATGTTATTTAACGGTGTATTTTAATTTAATCCCAACAATGAAAACATAACCCTATGGTTCTTGGGTTTAAACCCTGAAGCAATGACAATTGATTTCACCATGATTACGATAAAACAATAGGTTTCCATGTCGTATTGATCATTTCAAAAACCACTTTATAGAAATAAATTCATGGTAATATATGATATGCAATAAAACATGGGGATGAACCTAAAATAATGTTCATATTAACAAAAAACAATAAAATTACAAAACAAACCACAACACAACTTAAGTACAACTTTTCTTGGTTACTCAAAATAGAATAACCCTCAAACTTGAGCCCTATACACTCTATATCACAATAACATTGATCATGTCACAACATCATGACCTAGACTCCCTATTTAGTAACACTAGAACAATACCAAAATGCATCCAATGTGTTTTTCTTGAAACGTCCATAAAAATCATTAACTATTAAAAGTCAACATCAAAATATCCAAGACTTAGGGGAACGTATAATAAAAAAAACCTAGCTCCTGAACCGAAATCATATAGAGAAACACATACCTCCACACCATAGAACTAGTCCCTTTCTATAATTTTCAAATCAACACATATTCCATCCCCAAACCTTCTCCCAGTATCTCCATGACAAAAAACATAGAAATAAATAGGTTAGGAAGGTCTATACCATTACATGAAAAACCTCTAAAATTATTTTCATCCTTTGATAATACAAAATAAATCCAATAGAAAATCCTCATACATATCTATCCATAAAGTCCACTCAAAATAACACTCATATGATATAATGTAATCAATTAGACATAACAAAAACGGAAAATAAAATTCAACCAAATAAACACCATAAAATAAAAATCCTAAATGAATAAAATCAATAATAAACTAATGCATAAAAACAAAACACTACTAAAGAATATCCTTAAATAAAGAGAAAACATATACAACAGTTGTGACATGTAATATTCTAAATGAAACCATGCCTCCATAGCACGTGAAAAATGGGAATATCTCACTTGTTCTTGGCCTTCCCCTAAAGGTACTAGATCTCAAATAGATTTTATATGAATGTTGTTCCATCCTTGAATTCTAACTCCCAAAAATTTATTACCTTAGTATATTCATGAAGATACCTTAAAATATATGAAACAATGAAGATATCAGAGATCTTTTCTAAAAATATAAAACACTCGATACAATACACTACCCCACCCACTTTCCTAAAAATATAAAAAAGACCAATAAACTAGGGATATAACTTACTCTCTATCTAATTTCATTTCTTCCCTAATGATGAACCCTAAAATATAGTTTTTTACAAAACTCAAACTCTATAGTTAACCTCTATTAATTCATATAATATGTATGTTTGTCTTGATACATCTTCATATACACCCAAAACATCTTAATAATCTTTTAAATACACTACAACACATCTCAAATGATTGTCATTTACACCCCAAACTATGTCTATCACAATGAGTAATGACATAATCACCCATAAAATTCTTCAAAAGTTGGCATTCAAATGAATTAATGATTTTTTACTTTTAAATAAAAAGGAAATGTAACTCAACGATGATCTAAGAAAATCCAATACGCAAGCCCATACAATATCTTCTATTTTCTTGATGGACAACTCCATCCACCTATCAGTTTGAAGATGGAAAATAGTGTTAAAGATAAATTGGGAGTCCAACAGAGATAATAAAACTTTCTAGAACCATGAGGTAAAATTATGATCCTGAAAAGATATGGTGGTCATTAATACAATATGAATATTCCCCAATTCATCTCCAAACCACCTCACCAGAACCTCTATGACACCAGACTCCCTAAGGACTTTAATTTTTGTAAATTCATCAACTAGTCCTCTATCACTGAAATTACATAACACCCTCCCTAGGGTAATGGTAAAATAGTGAAAAACCTCATCTATGCAGACTCCCATTACAACTTAGTAACTTCCAATGAGAAAATAATAATTGAAACCTGATGTTTTTCCCTCACTTATTGATACATAAATAACCTGATACCAACTAAGGTATAAACTGCTTCATCACATTCCAACTAAGATAACCGTTAAATGTGTGGTATATCATGGATATAATTTTATAAAATACCACGGATGTGAATTTTAATTACTATAGAGAGTTCTAACACATCACCTATGAAATAAACAACATCCCCTGAAACATCATCTAATATTGATTTTCCTTCAACCATCCATCTGGATCATCACCGTGAATGACCGCATCCCACATTGCATCAATATAAGAGTTCCCATTCTAATAATCCTCAACTTATTTAATCAATTAGTATTATATTAACATCTCAAATATAATAAATATTTCATTTATCTCATCTAGATAGAGATTCATAACCTTAATCTCCTCCACCCCACTAAAAATCTCTAAACTCTCAGAAAACATATATATGTATCATCCTACATAGAAAATAATAATCTATATTACACTTCCCTAGGGTGTAGGAGATATAAATATCATATTCCTTGAGATATTAAATACATTTACACTATTATAGATTCATATCCCACTAAGAGAATACAAAACTAGAGATTTAAGATATGTGAAGAATAAAAAGTGATCCACGACAATGTAGTGTATATTTATAAAAAAAACTCAATGCATCCAACTCAAGGTAATGGGTGGAATAGTTACCATTTGGGGATGTAATTATTCTAGACCTATATGATATCACTTCTCCCTGCGGTATCAAAATATATTCATAACTATGAAGTAGAGAATCACATACCATCTCAAAAATCACTCCATTATATCATCTTCAAATAGAAAATTTACTAGTAAACCTATAAATCAGGTAGTCAAAAGATATATAACTATAATAATTCTATAAGATGGTCTGGTCATTCTTAGTCAATTCCTATAATAGGTAAACAACGTGAGAGAATTCAAACATGTACCTCCAATAATATCCCGTTAGACTAAGGAAACTATGAACCATTGTAATGTCCATGGGAACATATTAAGAATCACAATTATTTAATATTAAGTGGATCTACTACCACGTTCTAACGATATACTAGAAGTACAATTAAATGAACCAATTTCATAAAAAACACACTCATATGCATATTCCAATTAAATTAATGGTGTCAAAAAAGAAGTGAATGTATCTCTTTTGTGTACGTACGCCTTACCACCACCACATATTGATACCATTATTTTTTATCACAATATTTTATAGGTGGTTATATTGATATATTTAATGAATATATATGATATATTTGATATAATAATTATTATTTAAACATTAATTTATATTTACCTTTATTTTAATCAATCAATTAAATAATTAAAAATACATTCATGTGTAAGTATGACCCACTGTCATCATGAATTGTGTAATTAATTTTTCTATATCTAAATTATATTAATAATTATAAAAATTAATATATGTTTTATAAATTTTTTTAACACCATGATTAGAATTCATGAATTTATGATACCAATTATTAATGTATAACTACCAAAATTGTGGAATTGAAACTTTCTTGGAACTCAAATTCATCAACACAAAGAACTGTGTTTTTAATAAACAAAATTATTAATAAATGGGTGATAAGAAGTCATAAATAAACAATAAAGGGTATTATATAATTATGGTAATGTAATTAATGTATAATAAATATATATTTATTATAAAATACATGTCAATGTGAATTAAAAATGTAAATACGTGTGGTAAGGGTCTAATTCATCATCTCATCATTATTCGGGATTGTTTATGTTTTAGAATCCACTGAGAAATATTTCACATTGATGTCCATGTTTTCTAATAAAAATAGAAAATATTTTTTCTATTATCATATAATTTTTTAAATTAATGATTTCCCATTTTTTACTGTTTACTAAATGGTTTGAAAGGAATATTTTTATCATTTTCCAAACTAGGTATGGTGTTATTTTCTCAATAAAAACACAAAAGGAATGTTTTTAACTTATAAGGAAATAATTTATTTTACATCTAACATTAGGTATTGAAGATTTAATTACAATCTTATAATGTTATTTTCAAAAAAAAAATCTTTTACAATTTCATTGTATTTAAAAATTGATTTCAAAATCAAAAGGACATTTTACACAAGCATTATTTTCTATGATCTTTCAAAATCTGTTTCCATCTATATAAAAATTATTTGATGTTACTTATGATTTAATAGAAATATAATATAAGGATACAATCCTTATTATATCTCTAGATTTTCTATCTATATTATTTCTTGATGTTAATTAATCTTGTTACTTATCTTTGAGTTATGCAATGAAAAATGTTTATAAAACCCATTCATTTCATGGGTTCTGATACGATGAATGATTTATGTTCTTGTGGCACACATATTCATGATTTTCATTATGTGATAGGTGGGATATGTACCTCCCAAATAATAATTATTTAACTATTTATATCCCAGGAGATATTGGGATGGAATAAGTAGTGAACCCAATTTAGAAATATAGGACTAGAATGTGAAGTGAACCTGGTTCAGTGTGATAGGGTTGGAATTTGATGTTTACGTAGTTTAGTAATATATGGATGGAACAAAGAGTAAACCTAGTTCATTATAGTACTTCTTCTGTTAGTCAAATCTTGGAATATGTCATTTACTAGTAGGAAATATTTATTTCTATGTTTATATGTATTCTGAAAATTCCAGGTATTATACCAATGTTAAACTATCATGTCTCATATTAATTTCATTGATTATTATTTATTTTTTATATACCCCCATGATTTATTCCATCATTAATGATTATTATCTTTGATATACAGGGTATAATTTCTTAATTTTTAGATCATATTATAATAAATTTATGCCCATATTATTCTTTTCAAATCATCGTTATCTCTGTTTTTTACCCTTACTGAGCATGTGAGTTCACCCTTTAATTTTTTTAATTTCCCAAGAATATGAAAAATTATATCAAATATTATATGTCAAAAAAACAGTTCTAGTTCTATAGGAATAAATAGTAGATGATTTAAATTTCATGTTTCCAAAGAAACTAGCCCCCAACAGTTCAGGTATAGATTTATTTTGTCTTGTAATTAATATTAGTCTAAAAAATAAACATCTAAGTATAAAAAGTATGGGATATAATAGTTTGTAACAGAATAATTTTATGTTAACCATTGGAATCATGGTTGATAAAATGTTAGTAAAAACCCTAGAGAAAAGTTTGTATATATGTTAGGAACCTATAATTTTGGTAATGATCATGAATAACCTATGATTGAACATATGATCACATAAATTGAAACTTTATAAGTATTTTACCTTTATTATTTGGTTTTTAAATATATTTTTATTGTTTACTACACTATGATTATGGGTTTTATGAAATGTCTAGAACCATGAGGATTAATGTTAATGATGAATGTGATAGACAATATAATGATCTTCATTTTGAGAAACCAAACAATATGAGAGTTGGATCGAGAAAACATATTTTTAATACTAATAATCAATCTCATTATGTGATCAATAATATACACAATAGATGTTTTTTAGACAAACCTAATATGGGAAATGTGGAGTTTCATGGTGACCAAAGAGTAATGAAAGTTCAATTTTCTCTTGTAATTAATGTGGGAATAGGTATCATGGAAAATCATTCGAAGTAACTAGAAGATAATTTAGGTGTAGAAAATATGAAAATGATTATGGTAATTTCATAGGTAAGGTGAACCATTCTGATAAAAGAATAGATAAGAATAATGGTATTTTGAAGGCATCATCAATAGTTAAATATTTCAAATGTGGTAGGTATGTAAATTATGAAATTTGATGCCATTGTGGGATGGCTCGAGAAGAGAACCAGAAAGGTTTTATGAGTAATGGTAAAATTGATGATGATTAAGAGACTAATAATAATATATGAGATGAAATATTTTTTAATTAATGGAATAAAAATATATGTTCTATGATAGTGGGATGATGAAGTGTTTCTGTATTGGAATTCAGAAATAATGTTACAGAAGTAATTTCATTGTATAATGGAAAAATGAAACATATAAGGATCGTTCCATTGTATTTTTTATTATGGATTTAAAGCATATGTTGAATGGTACATGAAACCATGAAGAGTGATAGAGATTATAAGAATATATTTTGGGATAAAACATGAATAAAGGATTGAAAAACACTTAAAATAATCCTAATGATGGGATAATAGTGTGATAAATAGACCTCTGATTTGGGAAAACGAATTGGATGGTATGGAAGACCATGGAACTAATTTTTAAAATGATGACAATGTGGTTTGTGATACCATGGATTTATTTTATAGGATTTTTTTAATTGGTGGTCTAAGGAAAGAATTAATTTTTGAATCCATGCATGGTTTCAATAATATTTTATGGTAATTTAGGTTATAATAATGTTTCATGAGAGTACATGATAATGGTATTCACATATTCTATTTTACAAGATTATGAACTACTTCATGATATTTGTTGTATTAATAATAATTTTAGTTTGTAAATTTTGTTTTTGGAAGTTTTATAGGTGAAACAATTGAAGAAATTTTTTAAGATGATATTAAGAAAAGGTTTTAGAGATTAATGTATTACATCAACGTATGAATATTTATGTGTATTAGATAAATTGTTCTAGCCATTTTTTATGATGATAACAAGATATAGAAAGAATGAATTTTCATCCCATTATAGATTTAATGATCCAAAAGTTCATTAGGAATTACTATTTATTATTAATTTATTTGACTGACATATGAATTGGAAATTGATTAGGGAACATACAAAGAGTGATAATTTACCTATGATATGAAATCAAGTAATTATATATTCTCAATGGATTTTGAAATAGAATGTTACACTATTATAATAAAACTGTTTAAAAAATGTTTAGAACTATTAGTATAGGTATCTAATACATTGGTGTAACCTATAGCCATCCTATGGAGGGTCATTGACTACTGTAGAGATGATATAGAACAATAAGAATATTAAAACCACTACTCTTGGTCAAATGAAAAACTGATACCAACATTTTTGAAAATCCATTGGTATAGGAAATGTAAAAATAAATCCTATCCTGTTTTGGATAACAACACCTCACATTTATAATTCAATGAACTAACATAAAACCTAAGATTACTTTTTTGAACATAATTTCATAAATATATATATATCAATATTTATTGGAATATTACCTATTGATTAACATAATGTTATTTGACAATACAATTCATGAAGAAATGGGTACCTTGAACAACATTTCAAAAATATGATTGTATAGGTTTTTTGATTTTTTGAGCTATATGATTGGTTTATTCTAAATCGTCAGTATATGGCCTCCTCAATGGACCTATACGAATGTTTTTTTCCAAACACATGGGTATAGGTCCATATAAGTGACATATAAAAATAGTTTTTCCAAAACTGTTGTTATATGGTCTCTATAAAAGACATATATCAATGGTTTTTTTCCAATATAGGTGGTATACAGTGTGTCAATGGAACCTATTCCAACAGTTTCTCCAAAACCATTGGTATAGGGTATCTCTAAGGTACCTATACCATAGATTTTTCCTAAACTGTTTGAATAAGTACCATATACCAATGGTTTTCCAAACCGTTGATATAGGTCTTTGGGGATAGCTCTAATTTCTACTATTTTTATCCTATAATTGTCATCTTTTATTATATCAATGACCTTTTCAAGACTAATATAATCTCCATATTTTTGTTTATTAAACTTCTCTTGAACATCATCACTATCAATCTTCATTAGATCTTATATATTATTTTTCACTTCCAAATAAATATTTTAATTTTTCCACTAATGTTTTCCATATTTTTAAACATAATTAAGTGTTATATCAATTAACCATTGTGTTTCTATATATACTGTTTTATGAAAAATTTAATTATTTATTTGTATGATGTGGGTTTCTATGAACTAATTTTCAAATTTTAAAAAGTTTATAACCTAGAATATTTTCAATTTAAAAATCCATTTTAATGGGGTAGAATGAAAAATTAAAATAATTTTGTGAAATATATTTTTTAATAATTTTATTTAATTGATAGCCTATATTTCATGTAATACATGTTTAGAAGAACCAAAAAATTATATTTTAAATTATATGTCCTTTATAATTTCACCATAAAATTTGTGCGAATGAATAGGAAAAACTAGTTTAGGAAATATATATCCAACTCAATATGAATGTATTAGAATGTTCTAATAAAAATATAACATTTTTTTTAGTAAAGACATTTTATTCATAAAAATGTATTTTCTTCAAAAGTGATTTTGTCATATTTAAATGAGTGAATTTTAATTTATAGGAGAAAAAATATTTGAAAATATTAATTTTATTTTACAATTTAGAATTTTAAAATCATCATAAATTTTTATTTTGAGAATTTTCTCAAAAACATTTATTTTTCATGGAATAATTAAAAATACTAATTTTCATTAAAAATAATATTTTATTTTATTGTTTTTATAAGATAAGATAATTTTTTATTCATAATTAGTTTAATTTTATTTATAATTATCTATATTTTTTGTAGTTTTATTTATAATTATGAAGATAAAATTTTCTAATTAAAAAGGTTTTATTTTTGCCAATATGAATAGTAACGGTAGTAATATTTTTTTCTTTGGTAGAGGGTAAAATAGGTTAATATAAATTAAAATTAAGTGAGATGGCCATGATTTTTCATACTATTTATTATTTTTGAATTTAATTATACCTTTAAAAATAATTTTCTAAATTTTTAGTTTAACGAAAAACATTTCCTTGAAATTACACATATATTTTTTTAAATTAATTAAATCCACAAAATGTCACTTTATTTTTCATAAATATCTCTTATGTGTCAACATGGTGAAAAAATTAGATTACGAATGAATCAAATAGTGAATTTTTAAATTAGTAATCTTATATTAATGATAGATATTAATTTATGACATTTTTGGCCACTATTTTAAGACTATGATCTTTATTAAATTTTATTTAATAAAAATTCAAACATGTCCCGTTAATGTTTTAATAAGTGTAATATTGTTAATATGATGTAATCTAGAGGATATGTTCCACCCCAAATTTTATTTTAAAAATATAAAATATCTATATTCATCATGATTATTTATCTAAAATTTTTAGTTGAAAAATAATTACCTGAAATTCCTACCAAACATTAAGGAATTAATTATTTATTTAACAAAAAACCAAATAAATGATAATAAAAATATTTTAAAAAAATTAAATTTATATATTTAAGGTGAAAAAAAATTATCCATAATAGCTTAAAATTATAGGGATAGAATAAAATTATTTTTTTTCTAATTAAACATATCTTCCGGATATACATTAGTTGTCAACAAAGTAAATAGTATCAAAATCAAGATGAATGATATTTTATGGGATTTATATATTAAAAAATTATTAAAAAATCATAATAATATTTATAAAAGAAATTTTCATTATTATATTGTCTATATTGTCATAAATTTAGCATTAATGTTCCAATAGACATCATATAAGTAAGAATTACAACCTTTTAATAATAAAAAATATGTTACCATATTTATAATTAAAATAGGTTAACAAAGGGTTAATAAAAATGGCAAGGTTTAAAATAATACATAATCCTATCTAAAATATTTTATATGATTATATTAAAATAAAAACTTATCTTATAATGGAATGCATTTCAATTTCGTGGTTTTCTTATTAAAAATGAATTTATTATAATTTAAACTATTTTGAAATTCCAAAAGTTCCCCTCACCTCAATTATAATAGGGCACCTCCTCCCTCATGAAATAGTATTCTTGTAAATAAAACACACATCGAAAATTCAAATTATTATATACCCTATCCAAATTATAGTGGTTTTTGTAAAATCAAAAGTCAAACCATATATGAGATCAGAAGTATATGTTCAAAATTATATGTAATCACTCTAACAATTATATTCAATTATAGTATTTCATACTTTATATAATTCTATGATATTTATCAAATGATAACATCATAAGTTTATTAAATATGATGAAATGTTGTCACAAATATAAAAACACTATTTTAAAACCTCTTTCCCATCATATATTAAGTCAATGTATCATTTGTGTGTGCGTACAATTTACCGGATCCACATAGCAATACAATTCAATTTTCATCATCATATTTTCTAGATGGGTGTTATTATGGGGTTGATAAATATAAATTACAAATATCATATTATAATTATTCAATAAATATTAATTATTTGTTTACCTTTTTTTCTTTTCTATCAAACCAAAAATGAAAATAGCATTCATGCATACTTACGGCCTACCTCCTACCTGGATGGTGTAATTTATTTTTCTCATTCTAATTTCTATGAATAATTATATATATGTATGTTTTCATTATATATTACATTTATACCATTATAAAACTTCTTTAAATGATGAAAAAAATTGCTAATATGTATTAACCAATACCGATGAACTGAATCATTCTTGGAAAACGTAGAAGTTATCACCCAAAATAGAGATTTTAATAAAAAATTACTAGAAAAGAGATAAGATGTCATAAATAAATAATATATGATATGATAAAAATAATATTATGGATTAAATTTATAATAAATATATTTTTATTATAAATTATTTTTAACATGAACTAATAAATTTAATACTCAATGTAAGTGTTTATTTCACAATCTCATCATTATTCATGACTGTTTATGTTTTTGATTCCACTGGGGGATATTTATCATCCATGGACATATTTTTTAGATATATTTTTACTATTCTAAAATAAATTTTAAATTAGTATTCCAAATTATTTACTTTTTACTAAATAATTTCCACAGAATATTTTTATCATTTTCCAAACAAGTTACATTGTGATTTTACCAATAAAATACAAAATGATTATTTTTTAACTAATACAGTGTGAGATGATTTTCCAAATTTAATGAAGAATTATTCAAATAAGTAATCCTTTAAATGATTTTGATTTTATTTTCCAATAAAATTTGTTATTTTATAATTTCACAATATTTTTAAAAAATGTTTTCAAAATAGAAATTTTATTTTCATGGAGAATTGTTTCAAGTAATCATTTAAAGTCATTTTTTATCTATGAAAACATTATTTGTGTCAATTATGCACTAATTGGTATATAATAAGAGAATAAAATCCTTATTCTTTCTCATAACGGTTTACACATATGGTGTCATGATGTTTATGTGTCCCATTATTTTTCAATGGGTTATGGAATCATGAATTGTTTATGAAGCACACTTCATTTCATGGGTTTTTATATAATGAATGATTTATGTTATTTTGGAAAACAAATTTATGGTATAAATTTTGTGATTTTGGGGACATATATGACCCTATAATTCACTAGGTGTTGATTAATATATCATTGGATAGATAGGACATGAATGAGGAGGTAACCCAGTTGAATAAGGCATGGTTAGAATTTGGAGTTTACCCAGTTCAGTAGGATATAGCTAAAATGGGTAGTGAAACTAATTTAGTTTGATAGCTTGAGAATGGGGAGTGAACTAGTTTGATTGAAATACAGTTTCTAGTAATATGGTTTTATCATTATCCCTTAACTAATCAGGAGATGATTTTATTTTCTTTTGTGTATGCCAAAAATTCCATGACTTAAGAAAATGATATGCTCTTAAGGATCGTGTTCTTTTTTATATCTTATAAACATCTAAGATTAATTCCATAAATCAATATTTTATCTTTTATATGCATGGTATAATTTTTTAATGCTGTGTGCATGTTATTATACCATTATATTAATATCATGCTTATGAAATTCTTGTTTTGACCCTTATTGGGCATTAGAGCTCACCCATTCTTATGATTCATTTCTACAAGATATGAATAAAGATATTAACTATGATATGTAAAAGGTTTTATAGTAATGAAGGAGTTAGAAGGAGATGATGTATATGTTTTATGAACAAGTTGTTTAGATTTCCATGATTCCAAAGCTAATAATGACATACTGTTTGAGAATAGATTTGTTATGTAATGTAATACGTATTCATATAAATAGTGTAATATATATTTATGAATAATATAGTATAGTATAGTTGCATTAGATAAAAGTTTAGTTCATATCTGGAATCTATGATGAAAAAACCTTACTAAAAACCCTAATGATATTTTTTGTATAGGTTACAATCCTAGAATTTTGGTAACGATCAAGGATAACATATGATAAAACATAATATTGCATAAATTAAAATTTATAACTAATTTAAATTGGTTATGTATTTCTAAACACTATGTTTAGTGTTTATCACACTATGATTCTTGATTTTATAAAAAGTATTGAAAATTGTTAATTCATGTTAATCATGAATGTGATATAAAATAGAATGATCTTTATCATGACTAACAAAATGGAACTAGAGTAAAAAGAGGTAATCCCTGTTTTTATGACTAATAATTAATATCAAGATATGATCCATAATATCATATTTTTGGAGTTCCATATCCCACCTAATATGGTGATGGTTGATTTTAATGGTGACATAATGGGGAAGAAATATCAATTTTACTTAGGATAATAATTTGGGAAGGTGCATCACAGAGAACATTTCAATGGAGCTAGAATATACAATGGGTATGGAAAGTGAAGAAACAATGTATGTAATTGAAGAGGGAATGTGGAATTTCCATTCAGTTAAACAAATAAGAATTGTATTATTCCAGAAGCATCATCACAAGATAATTATTTTAAATGTGGAGTGTATGGGAATTTTGAAAATTGATGACCTAATGGGAAATATCATGAAGAGAATAAATTAGGATGTAAGAGTTAGGGTTATATTTGTGATATTGAAGATGCTATAAATTAAATATGAGATAGAAGTAGTGCTACATAATAAAACAATGAAGCATGGTGAATGGTAATAGAATGATTGAAAATTTACATATTATATTTCAAGAATAATGTTGTAGTAGTACTTTTTTGGTATTATGGAATAATGAAACATCTTATTATTGTCACACTATAGGTTTTTTATATAAATATTAAATAATGTGGTGAATGGTACACATAACAATGAAATTATATTAAAGTGGTAATGTGATATTTTTAGAGAATAAAGGATTATGGGAAATATTGAAACTAATATGTGCATGATGTTGGAATAATAATGAGATGATGAGATTTTTTATTTTTAAAACATTAATAGGATATTATTAATGACCTTTGAAGTGGATATTAATATGATAAAAATAGGTATTATGGTAACATGGATTATTTTTATAGAATTTTTTTATTAATGGTGGAGGGAAAGAGTTATTTTTCAAAAAATTAATATTTTTACTATAATTTTATGGTAATTTAGTATATTACCTTGATTTAAGAGAATAATTAATCTTATTATTCACATGTTTCATGTTTGATGATTAATAGATACATAGGGTTTCTTTGGGGGATTAATGATCAGTTTATTTTGGTAATTTAGTTTTTAGAAGGTTTATAAGGGAAACCATTGATGAAATTTTTTATATTGATCATTTATGATGTTTTAGAGATTAATGTATTAAATCAAAATATGAAGATTTATGAATATTTGAAAAAATTTGATAACCATTTATTAGGATGATGAATAGAGACAAAAGGAAGAACTTGTCATCTTATTATGGATCTTATTATCCACTGGTGTTTTAGGAATTACAACTTCATTTTTGTAAATTTTTGGAATAGATGATTTATAAATTGAACAAGTAACCAAAAAAGAGTGATAATGTAAAAATGTTATTAAATTATGTTTATATACTTTCTCAATGTATTTTGAAATAAAATTTTATCATATTATAATCATTTATGATGATAACAATGACCATTAGCATATATATTTGGTCTATTGTATTATGGTCATAAAATCTCCTCTAACTATCATCTCTATCACTCTTCATTAATTCGTAGGGATTATATTTCCCTTAAAAAGAATATTTTAATTTTTATACTATTTTTTCAATATGGAAACCTAGTTATGTGTTTCTTCAATTAACCATAATATTTCCAATATTCCTTTTTTTATTGATGTTATATTATTTCTTTTCAAGATATGTGTTTCTATGAATTTATTGTCAAATTTTAATCATTTAATGACTGATATGAATTTCAAGGGTGAAATTCCAATTTATATAGAAAATGTAAAACCCTGATAGTTTTATATATTTTTTATTAATATGATTTTTTTGAATGATTTGGTTTCACACAATAATATGTTTAGAGGAAATATGAAAAAAAAATTAATTTCTACTGTAACCTTGGAATTATATTGATAAAAATTAATAGAAATATATAATTTATGAATCCCATATCCGACTCAATATGTATTTATCAATATGGTCATAGAAAATGATTGCATAGTTATATTTAGTAATGTCATTTATTCCCCCATAATTTCTTTCTTCAAAAATTAATTTTTCTTATTTTTATCCATGGATATTAATTTGTAGTATTTATAAAAAAATCATATATATAAATTAATTGATTTTTTGAAATAATAACATCCAAATTTACTTTAATTTTTTTATTTATAAATTTATGAATTAATTTATTTTGCGTAGTATATTGAGAAATACTTATTTTTATTTTTATTTTTAATTTTATTTAATTTTTTTACAAGGTAAAAACATTTTTTGAATTTTTCAATACTACATTTTGATTTAAAATAATTCAATCATGCAGTTATAATTTAATTTTATAATATAATTTAGTATAAAAACACATAATTCATAAAATGAACTTTTTTAAAAAACTATAATTCTTTATGTTTTAAGGGTTTAATTTTAAATAAAATGATGAATATTCCATGTTCTAAATTTTAAAAAAAATTGACTAAACATTTAATACCATGATGATCAAATTTTTTAAGCTATACACATATTATTTTAGATAATTTGAATAGTAAATGTGGTAAAATTTAACAACTCATTGAATGGTAAAATGGGTCATTATAGATTAAAAATATTTGTTAAAGCCCTTATTTTTTAACCTATTTCTTATTTTATTAATTGAATTGTACCCTTAAAACCTAAGGATATAATTTAGTTGTTTAATGGTCAACTTTCCATGAATATGATTTATATATTTTCTCTATCAATGAAAATTACAAAATCTCACTTTTATTATCTTAAATATCTCTTAGGTGCCCACATAGAGGAAAAATTATAATATGAATGAATATTTGTTCATTTAGTACTTAATAAAATTAGATTCATCATATAAATTTATTTATTTCTTTTTTGACCACATGTGTAATATTATGACCATTATTGTATTCTACTTAACAAAAAGTCAAACATGACATTGTCTTGTTTTAATACAAAAAAAAAATTAATACGATGTTAACCAATGGATATGATCAATTATAAATATTATTTCAAAAATATAAAATATTTGTCTTCATAATGGAAATTTATTTTTGTTTTTTAGAAATTAAATAGATATTCAAATTACTAACATAATGCTGAGGGATGACATAATTTAATTAATAGAAATATCAAATAAATGATAAAAAAATATTAAACCTAATATAATTTCAGAAAAATAATGTGGTCCATGAATTATATCTATTTAATTGAAATTTTGGGGTTATAATAAAATATTTTTTTTCCAATTTCACATTTTTTCCAGAAATTTATTAAAGTTCAAATGAGGGAATAGTGTAACAATTTATTATAATGATATTTTTTGTGATTAATATTTTTGTCAAATTATTTAAAAACCATAAAAATATTAATCAATTACCAATTTATTATTATATTGTCATAAATTTTATAAAATGAAAATATGTGTTTTAATTTAAATCATATAAGTACAAAGTAAAACCTTTAAATATTAAAAGAATTTGTTATCATAGTTAAATAAAAATAGGTTAACTAAAGGTTACTCTAAATTATAAGGTTTAAAATAAACAAAAAAACTTGTGTAAAATCAATTGGTTAATTAGATTATAAAAATTTCTTATCCTTGTACATTTTATGTTATTTGGATTGAAAATGAATTTATTATAACTAAATCTTTTTTGAAATTCCAAAATTTTCCCTCACCTCAATTATAAAAGGGAACCTCCTCCCTCACCACTTATTATCCTTCTAGTTCATCCATCTCGTGAAAGTTTATATTATCAGAAATTCTTTTCAAATTCCTTAGGTAATTTTCATCTCAATATTCCAACCATAGTGCCATTTAGGGAAGATCAAAGAGGCGTTTCAAGGAATAGGTAATTTCTCTAACTTATTAATTTATTTTTACTCTTTCTTACCTCATATAAATATAATATATTATCATAAAATAATATATTAAGAATCCTAAATATTCTAAAATTTTATTATTATTATGAGACCAAAATTATAAATATTATTTCCTATCAAATAAGATGTGAAATCATCACTCGTGCATATGTATAGCTTGTTGTCTCCATATAATGATATAATTCAATTTTAATAATCTTAATTTATGGATGCGTATTATTATGGTTTTAATGAATTTATAAGACATATATTATATAGTAATGATTAAATAAACATGAATTATTAATCACCCTTCATTAATTTCATCAATCAAAAAAACAAACTCAATGTTAATGAAAACACACAACTTACTATCTCAATAAATTGTGTAATTAATTTAGAGATATATAATTTCTATTAATAATAATAAATATGTATACTATTATGATATATAATGTTTATACTATGATTAATATTATGGATATTATGTGACCAATGATTAATGTATAAGGACCGAGACTACTGAATTGAATCATGCTTTAAAAAAAGAAGTAGTTACCACCCCAAAAAACTAATTTTATTAACAAATTATTAATAAAGAGATGATAGGATGTTATAAATGAAAAATAAGTGGAATTTTAGAATAAAGTTTTATTGAATATATGTATAATAAATCCATATTTGTTTATAAAAAATTTGTTATCATAAATGAACAAATACAAGACATGAGGTAATAGTTTATTTAACAATCTCATCATTATTTAGGATTATTTGTTTCTTTGACACCACTCAGGGATATTTCTATTCATTATCCATGTTTTATAAATATTTATTTAGATGTTTTTTTTCTATTTTCCTACAATTTATTAATTTCATTTTCACCCATGTCTATATTTTTAATAAATTGTTGAAAAATAATATTTTGATCATTTTACAAAAAAGGAACTCTGTGATTTTTCCAATAAAAATATGCAAGGAAATTTTTTTTACTCATACAACATGAAAATATTTTTCCACCATCATGAAAAACTAATGTGTTGAAGACAAATTAATAGGCCTAAAATGAAATTTTTAAATAATATGTTTTCTTTTACAGTTTCATAGTACATAAAAAATGTTTTCAAAACATAAAGTATATTTTAATTATGAATTTTTTCAAGTGATCATTAAAAATCATTTTCCATTTATGAAAATATTAATTAATGACACATATTTTTAATGCAAATTTATCCAAGGATACAATCCAAAATATTTTTCTAGAAGGTTTATGTTTATGATGACATGATTTTTATGAATCTTTTAAATTTTTCATGGATTATAAAATGATGAAATGTTTATGAAACACATTTCTTTTCATTATCACTGATATAATGAAGGATTTATGTTATTTTGGAAAACATAGGTATTGATGTAATTATGTCATTTCTGGGAAATATATTTCTATACAATTCATTGGGTATTGATTTATATCTCATGTGATATACAAGGGAGGAACAAGGTGTGAACTCAGTTTAGTAAGACATGGCTGGAATGTGATGTGAACATAGTTCTATAAGTCGTGTGTTGAATGGGGATTGAACCTGGTTCAACATGACTAGGTTGTAATGGGGAGTGAACATTGTTTAGTGTGGGACATTTTCATCTATTATGGACCTAAAAATGATCCTTGACTTATAAGTAAAGTATTTTATAGGATCAAGTGTATTTTACAAATTCAATGTCTTATGTTAATGTTTTTCTCCCATAGATCATGTAATTTAACATTATTATGATTTATGATTTATGAACTACCAATATTTATTCAATTATTCATGATTTTGATTTTTGATAGAGACAATATAATTTTTTAATGTTGTTATAACATTCAAATACCCTTATGATCAAATTATACTTATAAAATCATTTATTTCTCTATTGTTTACCTTTAATAAGAATATAAGATAACTTATTATTATGTTTCTATTCCCTAGGATATGCAGAATTATACTAACTATGATCGATACAAAAGGGTTGTTGTTATCGAATATTAAGTGAGAGATGATGTAGATGTTTTCTGAACTATTAATTTATGTTTCCATGTTACCAAATACACTAAACATATATAATTATTGAATGGATTTTTTATCTTATGTAATTAATTTTTATCTAAAATGATGTACGGTATGTTTCTTAAAAGTATGGTCCATTATAGGAAAGGTCACACTAAATTATCTGAAACCACTTGACCTTAGAAAATGTACTGTAGATGATTATGACTGACTCCTTATTGGTCAAAGGCTTGAAGGTCCTTGTTTTGATTCCTTCTACAAGAAACTATTATCCTTGAAGATACTCTTCATATGACCTCTCATGGTGTCCCCCATTCCCACATGATAGCATACCATCGATCAGATGAACCTTATACTAGACCTAAAAACATAGAAAAAACATTATTGGGGTAACTATATGTTGGATATATTTATAGAGTTCCTATGTAAGATTCCATAAATGAGATTCGTTATGGGAGAATATATCTTGGATGAACTATAAATTTTTTAGAAACATGATTCCTTAATATCAAATATAACTACTCTGCTAATGAAGAAAAAGGAACTTCTTCCACTTTGACACCATCATGGTAGATGATAATAATTTACTGGGAACTCCTTCTAAAAATATAACCATTTATCATACAACCCCATTTGATGAACAATATATTATCTACACCACTGACGTGTAACAAACTTTAACTGATCGAGAAAAAAATAATACCCAAAACTCATCCTGAGAATTTATTATACATAAATTAATATCAATCTCCTCTAATCAGCACTTCACATATAGACTAGAGACACTACCCTCACTCTTCACAAATTTTTTCTACTTAAAATCATTAATCACTCACAGCCATCCTTTATCATCATCTATTGGGACTATAATTTTATAATAAATACGATGGTATATATGAACCTATCTTTCTTCATCTTCATTGTAGATGGTGACCAAGAGTCATTTGTATATAATAAAGGGAATCCAAAATCCTGATATAATTGAATTTTATTAAATTAATTAAATTTCACATCCTAAAGGACATCCAATTCAAACATGAAAATTGAAAATAATGAGGTATACAACTCTCCCATATCTCTACCATGCAACTAAAATCACCTCAAACAGTTATTAAATAGACTCGGGATTATTTCATCAAATCGCAAGGAACAATAAAATAGAATTTCCTTATCAGTATCCATAGACTGTGTCATAAAACAATATTAACTAACATAGTTTCCCAATTGACCTAGGAAATACTCATAGTGTATTATTCCAAAATACATCCTATCATGATAATAATACATTCAATACCACTCCATCATAACCCCTTCGAATAAAAGTACCACTTATATGAATAACTCCAATCTACATCCTATCACGAATCTAATACATTTCACACCACTCTATCATGAACGCTATCTCTAATGGTACAACTTACGGATAGAAAATGAATTAAGATAGATATTAATCCTTGTGTGTTAGCTTCATTTTTCTTGGTTTGGTGACTATCACCATGTGTAAAAAAAATATCTCATATGGAATTCATTACCATTAATTATTTAACAACGATCTTAAGGTATAATGATGACCAACAAGAAAATATATCACAAGTGTAATGAAAAAAAACATAACCAGGGTGTCTATTGAAATATAGAAGAAGTATTTGGTAATGAAATATAAAATTCTATAATTTTTATGAATGTATAAAACTACCTAAATATCTGAAGTCCTTCTAGAAACCTTATAAATAGTTTTCATATATGTATGGTGAGAATAACATGAATACTCAGTTAGATCATACTTAAGGTATTACATGAATTTATAAAAAGACACTACCGATTCTCCTATGTGTGAATAATTTAACCAATATGCACCTAACTAAGTCATCTGACCATTGTCATCCTCACTATGATAGACTCACCAAATAAATCAAACATGTGAAATAAAATAGTATGAAAGATATATATGAAGGGTAACTTTCGCCACTTTTTGACTTATTTTATATTCTCTCACTCTAATTTCATATGTCTTAGTGCCACCATACTATAAATAATAACAAATATTGAATAGTGTTTTGAAACTAATTCATATCCCACTCATAGAAAACTATAAATAATCCTCAAATCAAGTAATCCCAAGAAACTTTTTTTCACATGTTTATCATCCAATAACAATTACCATGAAAATAATATTAGGGTTCATAAACATGAACGACATAATCCTTGTTCCCTCCACCTACCATGAACAACCCCCACTATAAAAAACCTCATCCACTCATCATTAAATACATATATTGAACAGATAACTTCATTCTATCATAATATGTTCATACCAATCAATCCTAGGATAGAGAGTTTCGATGTGGGAGTATCCATCCATCTCTTCTCAGAAACCTGGACATTAGAGAAAACCCTGGAACCCAAATGTTTTGTTTTCAATGTAATTGGTCATGTTAGGTTTCATTTATATAGAAAGAACAAAAATTTACATTATAATTAAGCACCACACATTCCAATCCTTAGGTTTATAACAATTGAATCAATATATCTCACCACATTATCAAAATATCTCTCCTCCTTCTACACTATCATTTCCACCATTAAAGGAAACATGACACACTATAATGAATCATACCTTACATGCATTGATATTAATTTAATTTTAATGAATATTCATTAAAAATATAACAAATCCCTGAAAGGACCATATACGTATAATGCATTTAGAAAATGGGAAACTTAATAAATTGGTTCACAAGACATCTTTATTTTCTCACACTAATTTCATCATAGCGAGACCCCTATTTTACATATCATATTTAATACACTTCTTCATGACCTGGTGAAAATAAACATATGAAAGGGTGAGGTTAGAGTTCATTAATTGTAACTAAGAGAGTTATCAATCATACCATAATCATAATACATAAGAGCATAACATTTGAAAATCTTATCCTGTATATGAAAGATCTCGGTATCATTCCATGGGATAAATCATGAAGGTTCATAAGAATTAATAAACGTAATAAAAAAATTAATAACATAAGACAGGAAGAATTTTTTTGATACAAATAATCATAGAAAGTATTTTCATGTTAGTCAAAGATCATTTCAAATACCATCCTAACAGAAAAAGTCCATTAATAAATCGAGTTCACTCCTCATTCAGGCCCTGTATTATTGGGCCAAGATCATTTCCGGTTATTTCCAGGTTTATCTCATGTGATATAAATATTTAATCAATATATTTTAGGGAGATATAGGTCACACACATATCATAATAAAATCATTCTTATTTGTTCCACAATAATATAAATCATTGATTATAACTGAAAGAATAAAGTGGGTTTCTTTAGACATCATTCCACCATAACATCATCTGGGTAAAAAAATCGATTTCCTAAATTGAATTAAATCACAATCAGAAAAACCATAGGAACAATAAGGATATTATACATTAAGCACAACCCTTTTAAATAAATCTAACGATTATGGATAATAATATCTGCATAACACATGAAATTATTTTTTGACGAAAATAACTTTTCTTCTTAAATATTTTTTATTCTCTCAAAATGTCGCACATATTTAAATGAAAAGATTTTATATGAAATAAAATTGAAACATTTTAGATTAATGTAAATGTAAATAAGAAGTTATGGAGACATAAAAATTATTTCATTATGTATATGTTTTAAAAATTCTTCTCCTGCCTTTTCAGGAAAAATCAAAAAGTAACTCGTATCAAATAAATGAAAATGATTCCATCAATACCATTTAATAAAAATTATCCAATTGTTAAAATTGAGTTTAAATTTTTTAATAAAGATATAAATAATATTAAATAACTAGTAAATATGGGCATGGATGATAAATATACCCCAGTAAATTCATACGAATAATGAATCTCATATAATAAATAGATTATGAAATTATCCCTTTCCATTTAGGTACGATTTCCTTTGTATGCATATAAAAATATTGTATAATTATTTAAATAATGTCACTAAATTATTTAAGAGTCATATTAATTTTTATTATATCATATATGATCCTATTATAATCTTCTTGCTAGTAACATTTCATTATGACTTGTTATCCAGGTATTCACTGCTTTATTTTCGTATGTATGCTTTATCGAATAAGATCTTGTTATCCGTCATAAGACATATTCATATGAATTGAAATTGATATTGAAAATATATATATATACCATATTTATTCATTATATTGATTTATATAATCATTATTTAATGATGATCATGTAGAATGAATCACATTGCATCATGGACATGGTAGGTCATACGTACGCACAAGCAATGATATCATCCGCATAATAGTTGAATTTAAAGTGAATGGTGTATAATATATGATAACAAATATACTTGTATAATAATAATATTTACGTATTTTTTCCATCATTGTTCGCATTCATGTAAGGTGTTGTTGAAAAAAGATTACAGCACGGTGTAGAGACAGTAATCCATATATACACAGACTTAGTAATCTCATTTTTCATTGGATGGATATAAAGTGGAATATTGTTGTTACATAATTATAATAACGTATAATTTTATATGTGATAATGGATTTTATATTATATAATGAAATAAATCTTGAATATGATTTAAAATAATAAAGAAGTTTGAACAAATGGTTGAGAAGGTTACCTCTTCTTAGACGTGGTTCCTCCAAATCTCTTCTTAGAGCACTAGGGATGGTCTTTTATGAAGAATAAAACATATAGAATGTATCTTGGGAATTTGAGAAGAGTCAAATGTATGTGATATAAGAAATTTAAGGCTCAAAGTGAATTAAAGAGATTAGGGAGAATGTTCCCTTTTACAATTAAGGTGGGGGTCACTTCTGCAATCTCCAAAAAAAAATAATTTATTAAAAAATCACACCCCATAGAAAAACCCAAAAAAATATCCCAATTTAGAATAAGAGAGATATAGGGTTGTAATATCATCATAAAATATATTTTAGAAAATATTTTCTATCAATTTAAATCATATCATTTCAATTAACACATAGATAATCATGTAATTTTTAACTAGCGTAACAATCATTTGAATATTAAATTGGTGAAATATTTAATTATTTGAAATATATTAGACCATAAATAAATACCTTATAAAATTTTCTAAAATATAATAATTATTCAATATTTTTAAAATTTTATTTATGATTTTCATGTTATTTCATAAAACATTTTTTATAAACAATCTATAGTGTCAATTTTGACACGTTCAAATATTTGATTATTAAAAATTTTAATATAACAAGATAAATTCAAGAAACTATTTTATTATATTACTAAGAGGTATATATCATATATTAAATTTATTATACATCTTATTTATCCATAATTATATTTATTTCCAAATTGTTAATAATATTTATTTGTTATCTCTATTAATAAAATAATTACAACATAAAGATTAAGAAATTATTTAAAATAATTGTTTTTTGAATAAAAAAATAAATAAAATACTAAGATAAATATTAATCTACTTTATTTTAGTAGAATATTTTTAGTCGAATTTATCATCTGTAAATTTTAATATATAAAATGATATACTTATTAAATTATGAATGTGACAACTTTATTACCACTTTAAAAATAATAATATAAGTGTCACAATCTCTTATATAATACTTCAAATGGTCACTAACTGGACATTTGGATGTTTTTAGTTGATATATACTTGATCAATATGATTTGGTAAAGTGTTTGGTTCTTTTTATGGTAATTATTATTTAAATAAAAATTTTCTTTTTGATTTATCATCAATTAAAATTTTTTACATCATCAAAGTATTAGTCTTTATGTATTTATTTAATTCATAAAAATGACAAAAAATAATCATGATAAATAAAATATATATTTAATTTTAAATTAATATTTATAATTTAATTTATCTTCACTATAACCTTATATAAAAAATGATATAGTTATTAAAATTTAAGTGAGGCATATTTATCTTTTCGTTAAATTAAATAAATTAAATGTCATAATCTCATCCAAGTGGAATCCAAAGGGCACTATTTAGACCCAAGGATGATTAAGAAAAAAAACCTTAACTAAGGATATTAATTTAATGGTTAGGATAATTTTATAATAGGATTATTATCATTAATTATTAAGTTTACCCTTTTTCCATATTAACAAAAAAATACCGAAGATGCTATTCATAATTCCCAAAAATAACATAATGTTATTTTCATTTTTTAGACCTACTGATTCAATATATGTAATCCAATTTTCAAAATTCAAAACACAAAAACATCCTTAAATAATTAAAAATTAGTCCTATTGTCTCAAAAATAGAACAACTTTTAAAAGTTAGATCAATACAAAAGATTAAAATATTATTACATCTGAATTTACCATGAAATTAATGACACTAACATAATATATATTCAATGATAAAAATATATTTCATTTAAAATGTTAATACATTAAATATTAAAATTTAATCATATAAATTACATTTGATGAAATAAGTTGTTTTTAATTAAATTTTAGTGTAATTTTATTATTCATAAATGTTTGAATGTTAGAAGGAAATTTTAAAACTTCATCCAATGTAAACTTTTATATATGACATCCAATTAAAATGTTTTTTTTCATATGAATATTATTAATGAGTCAAGATCATAATTTTAAAATAGTTTTCCAATAAAATTATGAAATCACTCTTGAAAAATATATGCTTTTATACCTCAAATAGGATTTATTCATACCCTATGACAAAAATATCTATTGGATGAATAGAAAAAATATTTTATTGTGTATATAACATATATATATTTCATTAATTTAATTTACTAATATTAATTCACTCAATTTATTAATACTAAAATAAAAATATATAACTGATTTATATTTTTTCATAAAAAATTACTTCTGAAGGACTTCCCCATACATTTTCATAAGACAGTAATATTTATTACCACTAACCTAATAGCTAGTTTAAAATGTTCCTTCTATATTAATGGAATATTTATGTACACATTAACCCATGACTGTGTGTAATGTAAGATATTGAAGAATTAAAATTATTTAAAGAAAATATTTCATAAAAAATGAGGGTTAAATCTTACCACTATTGAACTGAATTTCAACATCGGAATTTTTCAATTGGATAGAGATAGATGTGGATATCTCGTCCACTTCATATACTAATGTTCCCATATATCTTCCTCAAATTCTTCGTTCTTCTGTAAAACATTAACCATGAGAGTGGTCTTATTTCAATGAAATTTTTTCTTATGATATAGAATCTATATTTTTTGTTCTTAGTAAGAAAGATCATGCTCCAACAGTACGACTTGTGAGTTTAGTTCTTGTAAAGGATCAGATATTAAAATTATATGGAGAGATAATGGAACACATTAGGAACTAGAGAGAGATTCTTTGGAAGTTCCAATCTGATAGCTACCTTCCCAACACGTTCCAAAAATTTTGAAGGACCAATATTCCAAGGACTCATCTCTCCCTTATTTATAAATCTCATTACTCTCAACCATGGAGATATTTATAGAAACACCATGTAACCCACATCAACCTATATGTCATTTATTTGGTTTCCATCACAATTTTTTTCGACTCTAAGATACTATTATGTATTGTGGAATAGATCTGATTGTTTCTTCCATTTCATCTAAAAGGTCGTTTCCTAATAACATTCTTTCCCCAACTTCATCTGAGCATGTTGGAGTTACCTACTTCTTTCTATATGGGGCATCATTAGGATTCATATGAATACTATTGTGAAAGATATTATTGTATGAAAATTCCACCAAATGTTGGTGTCGTTCTATACCACGTTTTAAATACATAGAGAAAGCCCTCAACATGTCTTCTAATGTTTGAATTGTCCTCTTAGACTGGTAATCAATTTGAGTTTTTCAAGAAGTTTTGAATCAAAAGTCTATATCTATATCCTAGTTAAGACTTCAATAGAACACTGAGGTAACCATGGTATCCCAATCATATAAAATAGAATCTTTTACTTCAGGAAATCATTCCACTTCCAATACATATATCCTAGAAATATGACCAAGAAAAAAATCTTCTTTAGTACTAATAAAGAGTGATGAAATTTTAAGGAGATCAACTATAACCCATATTACATTATGGACTATAAATTTTATGGGATGTTTAACAGCAAAGTGCATATTTTTTTTCCTTTTCTATTCTAGTATAGTAATGGTTGAAACATCCCCTTATCCTTATGTCTCTTAGCATTAACATTATTACAAACTAATCACCGAGAGACATATTCAGAAACATATCAATTCATGCCATCTCACCAAAGAAACTTTTTCGGGTCCCTGTACATATTTTTTATTTAATGGTGAATTGAGAATGAAGAATAATGACACTCATCTAGAAGCCCCTTATTTCATTTTTGCATGGGATGAATACAAACCCAGTTCCTAATCCTTATTAATCCATCACAATCACTGTAAAATTCATGAAAATTTCTCACATTTTTTTTGTAGCTCTAGATCATCCTTTAGTTCCTCCTTATTATTTATAGGTATAGATGGTTGAGATTTTAATTTATAATGATAATATTTTTCCCATTCCATTAAAATTTCAAGATCAGTAATTTGATAATATATAAATATTTAATCTTTTGTTGTCCTTATCATGGATAGGCTACCACGGTCATTTAAACTAAAAGAATCTGCCACCTTGTTCTCTTTCTAGGGTTGAAATTTATAGAAAATTCATAATCATTAATTAATTCCAAATATCTTATTTGGTGAAAATTCATTTTATTTTGTGTAAAAATATATTTTATACTTTTATGATAAGTATAAATATCATTCCTTTATCGATAAAGATAATGCCTCCATATCATTAGTGAAAAGATTACCGCAGATAAATAAAAATCATGTGTTAGGTAATTTTTATCTTGTATTTTCAATTTTCTTGAATAATATTCTATAACCATATCATTTTTCCGGAGAAGAAAACCCATCCCCTTCATGGATGAATCACTATAGATCAGAAACCATTCACCTCTACAAGTTATTGTGAAGGCATGTTAATGTTCTAAGCTTCTTATTAGATCTTCTAAATTATATTATGTTTCCTTTATCAATACGAACATAACTTCTTTCTCAGTAAACATGGTGAGTGTAGTAGACAATGGATAAAAATATTTCACCAAAGTTCAATCCTTTCTATCCAAACCATGAAAACATTACATCTTAATTAGTGTCTCTATTCATGGACAACATTCAATAACTTTGATTTTTACGGGATCCCCTGATATCCCCTCTCTTGAGATTATGTGAACCAAAAATTAAACTTTCTAAATCCAAAATTCAAACATGGTAAATTTTTCAAAAAGCTTCCACTTTATCATGGACTTCAGTACAATTCATAACTGGTCTTCATGAACATATTTACTTTCAAATAAATAATAATACCATATATAAATAAATCAACAAAAAAATCAAGATAATCTTTAAATACACTATTAATTAGATCCATTAATATAGTTGCTCATTTGTACGAACAAAAAGGAACCAATATAAATTCATAGTTTCCATACCATTTAAGAAATGTTGTCTCTTGTATATCCATATTCTGGTCCCATAATTGATGATATACTGAATAAAGATCACTCATGTAAATGTATTGAGTTCTTTGATGTTGTTCGAATAAGTCATTAATGTGGGGATGATGATATTATTTTGATATAAATCTTGTTATGTTCTCAAAAATCAATGTATTGTCTCATTGAGCAATGTTTCTTCATAAAAAATAGAATAGATTCTCCCCATAGAGATGCATTAGGGAGTATTTATCCCTTATAAATATTTCCTTGGAGTTAATTCTACAATTATTACAACTCAATTTTTTCCATTCAATAAGGTTTAATTGAAAGGGGCATAAAACCCAATAAGTGTTCTATTGAAAACTCAACCTCATAATTCGATGGATAATCCAAAATTTATTCTTAAAAGACATCATCAAACTCTCGTACAATGGGAGTAATATTTATTGTGATTTTCACCCCAAACATTAGAGATAAATAACCAACATTTATAGGAATCAAGACCCATAATATGGAATAAGTATTAGATGGATAGTTTTATTCTTAATTTATTCTGTAGATGATCATATATTGATCTATAAAATGAAATGTGACATCCCTTCCTTGTTAATTGATATGAGATGCATATAAATAAATCAATTCCATTCAATGAATCACCTGAAATTCCACTATAGGAAGGATCACATGATTTAAAAGAAGTAATTTTCTAAAAACATCAATAGAAGAATAATTATAAAATTTTTGTGTGACTGTTGTGACATTAGGAGTTTTCCTAGATAATTTGACATCTAATTGTTGAGTTAAAAGGCGACACCCATATAAAATTCTTCCAAATTAAAATAGTGGGTGGATCCAAAATCGAATAAAACATTTTCTAATTTAGAGTGGATGGTATGTGTAACTATCACCACATTATTATCGTATACCACATCACCAATAGTGACCACACATGGATTTCCTTTGTCTTTACCCTTAAATTTTTTCTAACAAAGATCGTTATCAATAACAATTGAATTTTAGAATTGATTGGAATAATTATCCATTTCCTTGTACTTGTAAAATTTATGTGTTTGAGGTTTATTATGTGTATAATTTTCTCTATTTGTATCAATAGACATATTTTCCCATCACTTTGGAATTTAACTATAAGAATACATTCTTTTCTGAACATAAATAATTTTGTAGTCCATTTTAGAAAATTTTATCCATGTTTCCTTACACAATTTGAGAATAAGGGAAAACACATCTACTTTTTGGGAGGTCTTAAAATTTTCCATTCAATTCCAATTTTATCTTATGATCATACCCATGGGACTGATGGATTAATCGAATCACTATATCAAACATGATATCACATCAAGTGATTTATTCATATTAATTAATGTACATTATTGAGAATTCCAATTGGATATATGGTTTTAAGACACTATAGAATCAATAAATTTAACTATTTGGTTGGATAATAATTCCATAAGTGAACTATGAAATTCTTCTAAAATTTTATTTGTAGAAACCAATGGATTCATCATGATTTTCTTAAGTTAAAAGAACTCATTCTCAATCATTATTCAGAGAATATAAGGAATGTAATTATAGAAAAGTATTTTTTAACTCATCATATTACATGGATTAAATTTCATCTATTTTCATCATATTCTTAATAAGGAACCAGTTTTGATCACCATATCCTTCTAATCAGTGTAATTCTAAGATTACATTATCATGTTATGTAGATTTTACAACTGAAAATATATTTTTAGTGGTACGTATCCATTTTTCATCAACTAATGGATCGGATGAAAAAATGAAATAAAGAGTAAACAGCCTTATGAAGTACTCAACAGAATGTTGTTACCTCTGTTGCTCATTTGAAAACCAGTCATTATTTATATATTGGGAAAGTTGTATGAGAATACCAATAAGATAATTTATTCTAGATCCCATAAAAGTTGGTTTCCTAGGAGAAAGGTAATTACAATTCCCATCACATTTAATATCAGTGTGGTTCCTTCATGTTCTATCCATTGACTAAAACTGAGAAGGATCATGTGAGAAACACTAATCTTAATGGGAAAACCACATAATAAAGAATAATGTTTCAATTTTGGAAACATTAGGATTTATCCTAGGTTATTCATTATCATTTTTAAAACACTATGATTGTATCCTATACTTAAAAATATCCTTTAGGATATTACTAAGGATTTATCGTCCTAGATTCCAATCGTTAAATATACATTTCCTCTAATACCAACTATAACGACTCTAACATTGATTAAATTTATATTACTTAAATATTAAAGAATATTTATTAAAAAATTTAACAAATCCCAAACAAGACTATATAATTATGGTGTCTTTATAAATTTGGATATATAACCAACTTGTTTATAAGATATCATTGTTGTCTCCCACTTATTTCGTCATAACTGGACTAATTTTTGACATATCATACTTATTACATTTCATCATGACCTGGGATAAAACTTATCAAAGGGCGAGATCATATGATCAGTAAGGGTAAAGAGGGGAGATATCAATTATATCATAATCACATGATATAAAAAGATAACATTTGAAAATCATATCTTGTATATTAAAATTTGTGATATCGTTCCATGGGATAAATCATGAAATTTCATAAGAATCAATGATCATAATCCCTTAATTCATTGAATAATACAAGTTGTTTTTTGGCATACACATATGCATAAATATCCTATAATATTATTCAAGTCTCATTTCCATGAACATCCTTTCATACAATAACTATTACTGAATTGTGTTCACTCTTTGTTCATTCCCAATATTACCGAACCATGTTCATTTCCCTTTATAGTAATTTTTTTCAATGAGATATAATTATTTATTCAATTAATTAGGGGAGATATAGGTAACAAAAATCTTATAATTAATTCATTTTTACATTTTCCATAATAACATACATAATTCATCATAACCCAAGGAATAACATATCATTCCTTAAACATCATTCCACAATAACATAATCCTTGTAAAAAATGGATTTCATACATAAATTTCCATTATAAAATAATAGAACAATCAGAAACATAAGGATATAATACTTGATACAAAACCATATTATATAATTCCATCTTAGATGGGAAATAATTTCGATATAACACTTGAAATTAATTCTTGAGAATGATATCCTTTCTTCTTTAAAAACATTTTCTTTTTTTTAAATGTCTCATAATTTTTAAAGAAAAGAATTTATTTGAAAATTAATATGAAATTTTATATAAGAAGATTCATGTAAATAAATAATTATGAATATTTAAAAATACATTCATTCCATATATGTAAAAAACGACAATCTCCTCTTACTTTTGTCAGAAAAGTCAAAAAGGTTCATAATATCAAATAATGACAAAAGATTCCTTTCATAAGGTTTAATAAAAATTTACCAATGGGTAAAATTGAATTTAAAAAATTGAAGAAAAATGGAAATAAAATTATATATTATGAAACATATACATGGATGAAAAATATATCCCAATAAATACTTATGTACAAGTAATCCTGTATAATAATGAGATTGTGAAATTACCCCTTACCTTTAAGGTCTAATTAGATTTTTATGTATCCAAATATCCTGAATAATTATTTAAATAATTTCATGGAATTATTTCATAATCATAGTTAATAATTTTATATCTTATATGATCATGTTA
Source organism: Viscum album (assembly GCA_963277665.1). Taxonomy (NCBI): domain Eukaryota; kingdom Viridiplantae; phylum Streptophyta; class Magnoliopsida; order Santalales; family Viscaceae; genus Viscum; species Viscum album. The sequence continues at coordinate 827,097,920 of OY728159.1, read as the reverse complement.
TCATCCAGTTTGTGATAACATTCATTATTACTGGTTATACGGGTATTACTACTTATTTAGATTATGCGTGTTTTGTCGAATAAGCTCTAGTTCTTCTTCAGAGGTAATCTTTATATCAAAATAAATGATAACAAAATTATAAATATCATATTTATTCATTATATAAATTTATATAGTCCTTTTATAATGGAGATCATGTATAATGAATCGCATCACATCGTCGATATGGTAGGTTGTACGTACACACGAGAGAAGATGTCAATACCGTAACTGTTTAATTTAATGTGAATGGTGTATAATATTTCATAATAGATATCATTTACTAAAAATTAAATATAGTTACTATTTAAATAATTATACCCATCTATGTAAGGTGGTGGTGAAAAATATATTACACAGTGGTGTGGAGACAACAAGCCATACATACAGACACGTGGCGATATAATTTTTAGTAGGTGGATAGAAAGTGGAATATTATTGTCACATAATCATAATAACATATTTGTATATAATTGATAATATATTTATTACATTATAATGAAATATATCATAAATATGAAATATAAAAGAGAAAAGTATGAATGAATCGGTAGAGGAGATTACCTCTTCTTCGACAATATTCCTTTAAATATCCTCTTATATAATTTGAGTTGGTATTGAAAAATAAAAGAACCTCTATAATTTAACTAGGTAAGTTTATAAGTGAAAGAGGGATGGTGTGGCTAATCATGAAGGCCCAACATGAAATGATGAGGTGAGTGAGGAGGTTCCCTATTATAATTGAGGATAGGGGAACTTTTGGGATATCAATAAAAATTAATTTACAATAAAATAAAACCAAATACAAATACAACTAAAATGTACCAATTTTGAATATGAGATGATATAGGGTTTTAATATCATCCTCTAATAGATTTAAGTAATGCTTTGTTGTCAATTTAAACCATATCATTTTAATTAACACTTAGTTATTCTATTTTATTATTTACTAGGTTACAAAATATTACAATATTAAAATGGTAAAATATTTACTTATTTTATGTATATTAGACCATTAATTAATACCTAAAAATATTTTAGACCATATAATAATTATTCAATATTTTTAAAAAATGTTTTATTATATTTAAATAATTTATTAAAATAATATTTTGATAAACAATCAATACTGTCAATTTTGACACTAATCCATTAATTGGTTTTTAAAATATTAAGATAACAAGTCAAATTAGAAGAAAATATTTTATTACATTCCTAAGAGGTCATGGTCATCAATAAATTATTCAGTTAAATACATTTGTGAAATTATATTTATTTTAATCTTTTTAGTAACATTTGTTTTTTATTTTTATCAATTAAATAATTACTAAATCAATTTTGTGTAATTATGTAATACAGTTGTTTGGGGAATAAGAATTGAAAATAAAATACTAAGATGAAGATAAATCTATTAGGATTCAAAAATAATATTTTCTGTAGAATTTATCTTCTAGAAAATCCAACATTTTAAATGTTCTAATATTAAATGATGAATGTTACAACTCTTACATCACTTTATAAAAAATAATATAAGTGTCACAATCCATTCTATAAGGCTCTAAATGGACACTAAAAAGACAGGTGGATAATAAGGATCAAGATAAACTCGACTAATTATTTTTGGTCAAATTATTGGGCATTTTTATGGTTATTAGTCTATTAATAAAATTTTTTTTATCGATAAATAATCATTTAATTAAGTTGTACATTAAAATGTATAAGCCATTAAGGTAATTATTTATTTCCTAAAAATGAAAATTAAATTATCATTAAAATATTATATTTCAAATGAGTTTTTATTTTAAATTTTTTCTTTTGTATAACCTTTAATAAAAATTTGATTTATTTATAAAAATACAGTGAGACATATAAAACTTTTCTTTGAATAAATTAAATTTAATGTATTAATCTCATCGATGTGGCTTCAAAAGGACACCATTTCCACATAAGAATGATTTAGGTTTAAAAACACTCAAACAAATATTTTAATATAAGTCTTAGTGTCTTTTTATAATAGTATTCTTACCCATAATTATTTGGTTTACCATTTTAATGTATTAATAAAAAACTACATATGGTACTATCATCAATTCCCAAAAAATAAAATAAGGATATTTACATAATTTGGACCTACTAAAACAAAATATGGAATAAATTTTTAAAAAATTTAAAAACTTAAGTTTTATTAATTAATTAAAAATGAATCCCATAACCGGATAAAGAGAATAAGTTTTAAAAGTTAAAACATTACAAAATATTGAAATGCTTTTATATTTTAATTTAATTTGAAATTAATGATGATGACATAATATAAGGCCCCAGACTTAAACCTTACTTAATCTTGAGTTCATACAAGATTACACACTGAGGATCTTTTCAGGTTTAGAGTTTTAGAGAATTAGATCATAAAACTTGCATTACATTCCACATTTAAACAAAGTGGTTACATAAAGATAGTATTCATTTTTTCCCATCAACAAAAACATAATTAAAATAAAACATGGATTATTTCTTGACACTTCCTTGAAACTATCATCATATCATGTTCCTTTCCCTTGACCTGTGAAAAACATTTCAAAAAAGCATGGGATGAGCATAAAAAGCTCTGTATGGGATATAAAAATATGGAATGGAAACATGAGTTCATATATACATAAGAATGAAATCATACATTACCCATAAAACATAGGAACTTTAACACACCTCATCAAATCATGAATAAATCATAGAAATCATAAGACATAAAAGGTAACTTGAGGCATTCATAACATTCTTATGTAGGGATTAAACCTCTTGGGTATGTTTGGAATACCCACCACAGTATATTCCCTAAATCTCTTCGGAGAACCCTTAACTTTTCATTCCTTCACATTACCCAATGCATTGGAGAGCTATATCGGGATCACCCACCCTTAGTTTATCACGGAACCACCCATCTTCATAATAATTCCCAAGAACCATAACATAATCGTATCACATAAAACATGCATAAAGGAAACATAACATTTCCACTTTTCAATCACAAGATATCAATACAACACATTGATATAAAAACATTATGAAAACCATTTCAACACCAGAATAAAAGAAAAGTAAAACATGGTATTTATTTTTCTTTTAAAAAATGGTATGGCTTGTAGAGGAAGCCGAAACTCAAATAATGGTCACGGCGGCGGAGAAGTCGTTGTCTCCGCATACGTATGACAGAGACATTCCTTTTTATCGTTTTGTAAAACGCTTGATATAAAAAAAATTCATATTGGATAAACGTAAAAGTCAAAGGGGTTTATAAACTGTATAAAATAAGGTTGTGTATAAAATAAAATATGCCTCAATGAATGGAGATTGAGACGAAGTCCCATACAAAGACGGTATCCTTGGTTTAAGGATAAATCAATTACATAATTATGTGTGACAAAGGAATACACCAAATATAAGTGGATATTATTTGTAGAACAATCAGAGTTTATTCACACATATTCATAGAACGACATATTCAAAGAGTACAAGTTTATCCCAAAGAATCAAATTTTGGTTATGAAGTTCCCTTGCAAAAATTTTACAGCCAAACAGCATCACTACAAAATTCAGAAAATGAGTTGATGAGAGATAAAAATAGTATCTCATCACATGGACATTAAATTTAAATCAATAAGGATATAGAAGAACATATCCCAACATAATATTATGTGAATTAAAATACATAAGAATATAAGTCTTTTAAAAAGAGGAGGATTAAAGGTTCCCTTACCGACATGGGTATCTTTCGAAACATACACCCCGTGAAAGAAGGACAATACAACATTGATGTAAATACTCATAAATGAATGTATATTACACAATGAGTAAAATAATAGGAAGAACATACACCACTCAAAGTAAATTGTGGAAAATGTAGCATAAATCTCATGGGAATAAAAGTGAGATGAAAAATCCCTTACGGAAACTCGGTAGCCTAACGACGCCACATAAAACATACAAAAATGGATTGATGAGATTAAATAGGGTCTCTCATCATATTAACATAATGTTTAAATAATTAGGAATATAAAATAACATCCCCCAACATAACAAAGAGGAGCTTAAAAGAAGTGACATAAAGGAGAGTACTTAAAAATAAAGAGAGAGGTTAGTTCTCTTATGAAAATTCGGCTGCCTAATGGCGCCACTCAAAACATCCAAAATGGATTGATGAGAGAGAATAGGGTCTCTCATAGTATGAAAATAAAAATTACAGTAATATTAATATAAAATAACATCCCCATAACAAGAAAGATGACCTTTAAAAGGAATGACATAAAAGAGCGTACTTAAAAAGAAAGAGAGGAGTAGGATCCCTTACCTCGGGTCCGACTTGACTCGATCATTCTTTAACGTCCTGAATAATAAACTTGAGTTAATTTATACTTTCTTAAGAACATTTTTCAAGTTCATTATTCCTTTTATATCACTTATTTCCATGTTATAAACATTATGTAATAATTTAAGTTAATAATGTTTGTTTTGTCGATATTTGGTTCTTAAGTCGAAAGTGGACTTCTTACAATTACATGTTTTTCGTGTTGTCAAAGGTTCATTATATCCAGAATGATATTCATGATTTGGGTATCATATATAACATATATATCCAGAATATACATTTATTTATAATATTACATAATCATTTAGAGGTAAGAAATGAAATGCACCGTTCATGTAGACGGTAAGCCGTACGTACGCATGAACGCTACTTTCATTTCTATGTCATATTAATGGAATTAAAACCAAATGATAGGTATGTATATTTTAATTCCAGAATTATATTCATAATTTATATGTAACATAAATCATATATAATAACTTCAAATACGTCCTTTATACATCCCACATATGGCATTAACGAATCAAATCACTTTGAGGGGGCGGTAGTCTACACTTCCTAAAATGAAATTATCATTTTTACCAAAAATGGAAACCCTAAAGGTATTCCACAAAAGAAAAATAAAGAAGCTTAAGTAAAACTTAAACATATTATATATCATATATAAAATACAGTGGCATCATAATGGCCACCTTTAAAGGTGTTAAAAGAATATTGAACAATCATCGTTTCGTGAGGCAGAAAATCGCCAACCACAGAAACAATATGTTCTTTAACCATTAGACGAAGATGTGTGTAAGTGTAGCTAGAATAATTTTTATAAAAACATACTAGTATATTGAAGATACTGGAGTTGTTACAAAATAAATGAATAAAAAGTGTTTAGGGGGTTGGAAAGAAAAATAAAGCGAAAGGACACAAGTGAAGACATTACCTTAAAATCGGGTAACTCCCTTTGGTGGAGCTCAAAGGCTTCATTGGGAAGACTTCTGCCCAAAGTGAGGCTTCAAGGAGTAATATAGGGAAGTGGAGGGACAAAATGTCCAGGGTTTGGCCGAGCCAAAGGCTTTGGATGTGTGGGTATGGAGGTAGAGGTGGGGGCCTTTTTTAAGAGGAGAGGAGGGGCACTCTTGAAATGTAAAGAAATAATACTTTATTTTAAAATGAGTTTCGAATTCAAAAGGTCCCACATTGATATAATTCTAGGGTAAGGTGATAAGGGTTCTAAATCCACCCATCCAATACGTTTTGGACATGTGTAGATCTTATAATTTACATTGTCTTTCCATTTAATTTAAATCGTTGAATAATGAAGTCATCACTGCATCATCATGATGTCATAAATAATTTAATTTATTTAATGTCTAAAAATTATAAAAAACTACTATGATGTATTAATTATTTTTATCTTTCCAACGAATATTTATAGTCAAAATTATGACTTGTATAACTCCATGTAAAAATTGTTTTAGTAAAACAACTCATGTTTGTGTCATTTTTACTTTAACATTAAATAAAAAGGTATTTATGTCATTTTCCAACCAAAGTGGCTCCATGGTGTCCCCAAGTTGACCCATTTATTTTCTTGGTCGTACATGACTCATAAAATGAGGGTAGTACAAGTTTCTAAGTCATTTCATTTTATTAAAACATTATTCTTACCTTAAACTACACTAATTACCTCTAATCGCGATTAAAAACGTAATAAGTTACTATTCACCAAAAAATTATTTTAATCCCATTGAACCAAATTTTACTTCTTAATGACAACCATTTATGTTAGAATTTTGAAAATCAAAACAAAAAGATGGAAAAATTTCATTTAAAAGGAAAATCAGTTTTTATAAGTACCACTTAGTGGTTTCACTATTCATCAAAAATTGAAGTTTTTCAGAAAATTACCAAAAATTCACCCTAAGATATATTTGATATTCCGAATTCAAAAATGATGTCTATTTTACAAAATTCAAAACATATAGGTTTCATTAATTAATTTAATAATTAATTCCGGCTATCAAAACAAATAGCGTGTTTTTATAAAACAAAATGTATCAAAAGATTGACACTAGTTTAAGTCTGATTTCAAAGTGAAATTAATTCCAACGCCCACTATTGGATTAAATGGTAAAAATATATTTTAATTTCACTTTAAATCCAATTAAATAGATAATCTAATCATATAAATAAATTAGAATATAATGAGGTTTTGAATTAAAATACAACATTTTTCACTATTCATTAAAAATTGATCTTTTTTCAGAAAAATTCCTAAAATTCACACAAAGTAAATTTTGATGACCTGATTCAAAAGAAGAGTTTTATTTTGTCAAATATAACAGATAAGATTGTAAAAAAGTAGATTTAAAAGTGGTTTGCCATCAAAAGGCCGTTAATCGACCTTTTAAAGAATATTAGAATGTTTACGCTTAAAATTGGATTCATTCAAATTTTTAATTCTCTAACATTTATTATAAAAAGTAAAAATATTTGACAAAAATATATAATCATTTTGTAGTTAGTTATATTCATTCCTGCCATTATAATGGCTAGGCGTTCACTACTATTTTAAATAATATTAATTTATTATTAGAGTGCAACGTAAGATTCCCAAGAAACTCATTGTTGCGTGTTGGGTATGCCATCGAGCATAGCGTCCCCTTTAAAGTTATATTAATATTTTATTCACAAATATGGATAAATGTGAAAAATTCATTCCCTTTATTTACCTGGGGTGTTGCACATAAATTATATGAAATTATAAAAATATATTATATTTTTACTTTAAAACCATTCAATATTATAATTTATTCATATAAATTATTTCAATGAAACAAGTTGGTTTTTGTTATGTTTTAGTGTATGTTTACTATTTATGAATGTTTCAATGTTATTAGAAAACTATTTAAAATTCTTCCAAAGTAAATTTTTATACCCTTCTTCCAAATAAGAAGATTATGTTTTCATATAAAAAATTATTATAGTGTCAAATTCTTAATTTGAAATTTTCTCTCAATTAAAATATATATAATTTCCCTTCCAAAGAATATTGGTTCTTATATATCAAATAATGTTTATTCCTACCCTATGACAAAAATATCTATTTGATGATTATAAATAAATATATTATTAAGTATAAAACATATATATTTCATTAATTTCATTTAAATATAGTAATTAACTGATTTTATTAATATAAAATTACAAATATATAATTTATTTATATTTTTCAAAATTAATTGGTCATGAATGACTACACCACACCTTTTCATAATTTAGTTGTATTTATTTTTACTAACAAAATGACTAGGATAAAATTGTCATTTTATCCATTGGGAATCAAAAGGTTTTACTAAACTCATGATTATTTGAAACTAATGACATTGAATAATTAAAATTATTTAATGAAAATATTACATAAAAACATCAGGGTGTTACACAGACAGTCTACATTCTATTTTTTTTCAATACAACTCATTTCAATATCTCTAAATACTATCCATCATCATTAATCAAGACTATTCATTTTATATTAATTATCATAAAATTATTTATCAAATCCACACATCACTTCATATACAACATATTAATTGCACCAACATTCATTATCCATTGAATGTTTTATGTTCCTTCTATAACTACTAAGAAACTACAGAAAACATATAAAAACTCATCAATCACATGCAAAAAACCCCAATTTCACCAATAATGAACATCTCAAAAACTATATATACTAACTAATACACATATAAATTACCAAATATTATAACCCCCACACATATATCAACTACCCCCAAAACATATATTATCATTTTAAGAATGGTTACCATCATAGTTACACAACTAACTTCATGGGTTTTCTCACACAGTCTGAAATTCAATGGGAATTTATTTTTATACCAATATATTTTATAATAATTTTTCATGTATGATGAGTCTAAATAAAAAAACACACTAATATTAACACAATTCAAAATGGATAAGTAATATGTAAGGAAAACCATATAGGGGAAACATAATAATGAATAAAAGAATGTGATTTATTCCCAATAATTGAATTTAAATTAAGGAAACTAATTATCATTGTTAAGATAATATATAAAATCGACCCAAGGTAAGAAAAAGTATGCTACCAAAAATATTTATATATAGGTAATTAGAGACAAATGATCCCTTACCACGACTGACTCATCATAAAGAACCACTGATCACAAAAAAAGATAAAAAGATATTAGTACCCAATAAAATAGAAGGTGAACTCTCTAAGATCTATGAATAGTATTCCATCATCAAAACATATTCAAATATACAAAAAACAGAATGATAAAATTGAATAGTGAGAATATGGGAGAAAGGGAGAGTAAATTGATTCAATAACATTGATCTTATTGAGTCAAGGATTAGGCTCTTGAGAGGTGTGGATCAGGGTAATTGCGAGGTTAATAGGACAACTAGGTATATGGGATATGAAATGTAAATTACCCAAAGATATTTATAGGTTATGGTGTTTGATTCCATAAAAATCTCCTACCATAAAAATTTAATCTTAGAAATTTGATCACCAATACAAATTAGACCATGATAAGGTCCAATATATATTGTTTTTTCAATATTCAACCACAATATGATTTCATTCCATAGAATCATTCCTCTACCCATTTTACCCTCCTAACATTCAAAACTATTGTATAGTGATATTAGATTCCCATATTATATGGTTATCCATCTAATATTCCATTCCCAATACCACATCCAACATAGGTTGTTTTGAATAGCCTACATCATATAGTAATATATCCCATAAAAAATACACAACAATTATTTTAGATGTCATTTTAATGGCTATGGAAACCCTTATAAAGGAACAAGGGAATATCAGAGCCTCTAAAACACCCCCAATCTCCACATCAGCAACCCCAAACATCTAGAAACGACAAAGTAAAGGTAAAAATGGTCCATGTTAGTATATTCAACATCCTTTGTGGAATAATATTTTTTATGGCGGATATACACAACTGATACCACCCACTAATTATCTTCTTATGTTATATGAACAAGTTTTAAAATTTTTTTTCCTCAGTGAAATATTCACATTTCCTAAAATTTATTTTTTAATAATGAATTTTTATGTTGATTATATTAAGTGTTTTCATACATTTATTTCATATGTTGTCTTAATTACAATACTACAAAACTAAAAATTAAATTAATTAAAATTGGTCATTGGAAGCGTGAAAAAATAAAAAATATTAGAGCATGACTAAAATCCCTAGTAATATACCAGTGATTTTTTTTTGTGCTGGAAAAGCCCCCCTTTATCAAAACTTTTATTTAAATCTAAATATGGACATAAATTATATGTGCTACTAAATGTATTGATAATGTTGTTCCTTTATGACTTCCAAAAAAGCACTAATAATGGGACCCTTAAACAACACAAAAACCCCATTATGATCATTAGGAACATTATCACTATTTTTTAAAGTTGATTAAGGACCCCTTTATCAGTGACTATTTTATTTCTAATAAAGGATTCCATTTTTAGATACCTTAGTATAATTGATAAATAAGAATACTATTATGTGATGATAAATATGAAGAACACCATAACATAAAAAAATATAATAAAAAAGAAGGATGAAAATATAGTAGTTAAATGAAATAAAATTTAGAAAAAAAAACTACAAAAAACACTATATTATTAACATTTAAAAAATTGGTTTGTTGACTACATGAGTATTTACATACTGTCACAGAAAATAGAAAATGGGAATGTTTTTTTTTTGTATTTGGCTGCCGACCAACGGACATGATATTTCTGGACTCACCACTATAACTATAGGAAAAGAGTGAAGTTTTATATGAAAACAGTTCTTTGTTGGTAATACTATAAAGGTATAAATTAAATAAAAATGTGAATTTTAAACTAAACATTATATTATTTTTTGAAAACCATGTATCAAATTGAGTTATGGTGGATGATTTCATATCACATCATTTCTTATTAATCATCCAGAATTATCACTAAAAATTTATCAAAATAATTATTAAATATATATAAAAAACAAATCATTTAACTAATATCATGTAAAATTATTTGAAAAAATATGATCTGGTTTTCTCTATTTTGGAGATGAGATGTGTGTTATTTAAAAAATTTTATTACCTATATATTCAAAAGAGTCACTTCAAGTCATACTGACCACATTGTGTCTTTTATTGATGCGAGGTTAATATTAATATTTCATAAATTACTTGGGGATTTTTTTCCAAATGTACGAAACCATTATAAATGTGTTTGATCGGTTACAAATATTTCACTTGTGTCTCATACTAAAATATCATTATTAACTGTATACATTTGTATTGAGTGATACTGGTCACATAACATATAATTTTGATGTGATACAGATTCTTACATGTCATGAATGACTAAGGAATCATTTTCTTATATTATCAAGACAAATCAAGCATGTTTTCTTATTTTTTAGTGAGTGACAAAATTTTTGAACTAAAATTTAAATTTTAAACTAATAACAGACACATTGTGTCACATCGAACACATCATGTATTATATTTAGGTTTGGCTATTTAATACAAATAAAAAAAATAATATCGATATTTTTTATAAGCTATCAAAATAATATGAATGTGTTTTCTTTGTATTGTTTCTTTCACATTTATTTTCAAATAAAATTAATTTCAATTTTAAATTAAATAAACACTCTCAGTCATGATAGGAACACCATGCATTAAATTTATTTATTTTTCCAACAAATATAAAAGGCTTAAAAGTCATTGTATGAAATTATCAAAACAATATGAATGTGTTTTCATAGTCTTGGTTATGTTTCATTTATTCTTTTATAAAATGTGATTTTATATTGGACATTAATATTTTAAGGAATACCATTCACATTGTGTGTTATTTTTATTTCTGACATATTCTTACACATCATGATGATTTATGAATTGTTTTATTAAATTATAAAAACAATCCAACCATGTTGTTTAGATTTTCAGTTAGTGAAAATATTTTTGAAATAATATTTTAATATTAATTTGAAAACATACCCTATGAGATATATTAAGAATTCAATGGTTCAGATTGAGATAAGTCTAATCCCAACACATCATAAATTAATTATGGATCTTTTTTCTAATGTACTAAAATAATCCGAATGATTTTGTTAAATTTTTAGTGTCTCACTTATTCTTTTACTAATGTTAAGGTCAATTTTTAATCAAAGGAAACACTGGGAGTCATAACTACCACATCATGAATCTTATTGAGGTGAAGAAGTTTCCTACACATCAAAAATAAATTATGAAGTATTTTACTATTTTATCAAAACAATTTGAATTATTTTTCCTAGTTTGAGTTGGTCTCTTTTATCTTTTACTAAAATTAATTAGAATTTAATATAAAAGGGACAATATTAGGGTCATCCTAGTAACACCGTGCATTAGATTGATGTGAGGTTTATTCATCCATATAATAAAAAAACTTATTGATCATATTTAAAATTTATTAAAACAATATATATGTGTTTTATCAATTTTTAGTATGTCACATGTGTTTTTAATAAAATAAATGGACATATAGAATAAAAAGAAACAATTTTAGTCATATCGATCACACAGTGCATCAGATTGAGGTAATATTGATTCCTACTTATCAGAAAGGATAAATAGGTCATTTTGATGATGTTTCATGACATTTTGAATTTGTTTTCATGGTTTTTAGTTTTTAGTTATCTTTTTTACTAAATGACATTTTAAACTGGAAACACACACTTTGAATCATACCGGTAACATTGTGTGTCCATTTTATGTGAGACATATTCCTTTATATAAACATGAATTATGAATAATTTTATTAAATTATTGAGACACTAAAATCATGATTTCATGAATTCCAGTGATTAAAAAACTTTTCAAAACAAAATGCCAATTTTAAATCGATATTAAAAACATTGAGTTATTCCGAGAACACTAAGCATCAGATTGAGGTGAGACTGATTCCCATACAAAAAATTGACATATGGATTATTATATTAATCTATTAAAATAATATGAATGTGTTTTCTTGGTGTTCAAGATTTCACTTATCTTTATTACTAAAATTAATGTTAATATAAAAAACACATTGGTTCATATCGGGAACACCATTTAGTGGATTGAGGTGAGGATAATTCCTACTCATAAAAAATGAAATAGGGATCGTTTTCACTATGTATCAAAGAAATATGATTTCTTGTTGGATCTCTGTATGATAGTTATCTTTTTAACTAAAATGAATGTTAATTTTAATTAAAAAGTCACACTTGGAATCATATCGGTAACATCGTCCATTAGACTAAGGCGAAGTTGAATCATACATATCAAAAATGAATTAAGGATCATTTTTATAATGTATAAAAATAATCTGAATACATTTTATCAATTTTGAGTAAATCACTAATTTTTTTAATAAAATTTAATGTCAAACTAGAAACTAGTAATTTTATTCATATGGGCCACATGATTTGTTGGTTTGGTTTGATAATAATTCCATAATGTCACAAATGAATTTCGCATAATTTTCTTAATTTATCAAGATAATCCGAGTTCATTAACAAAATATTTTGTGAGTGACACACTTATTGAACTAAAATGTCAATTTTCAACTAATAATGGATATATTGAGTAATTCCAAGAACACCGTGTATCATATTGAAGAGATGATAATTTATACACATAAAAAATGTCATATAGATAATTTTCCAAATGTATTAAATCAATAAAAATTCAAATTATGAGTTTTGAGTGTTAGATCGAATATATAGATGTATATGTATATTTTATGGAACAATGCAAGAGGGGGTGAATTGTAAGGTTAAAAACTTTGTGTTTAAACACTTAAGAGATAGTTTAAAGGATCATAAAATAATACAATTCAAACAACCACAATAGTATTGAATATAATGGTATGATGTAATGTAAGACTATTAGAAAATTAAAGTAATTGTATTCAAGATGAATATAATAATCATAGTAATACAAGTGTGAAGGACTCTACCATAAAGAGTATAGAATATATTAATACAAATTGTAATAGAATAATTGCAATTGAATAAATTACAATTGAAAGTGTAATGAAGAAAGGAAATAATATAAATTATTTTCTAATACAAACAGCAGCGGAAATGTAAGAGTATTACAATTATTTTGACCAAAAGAGAAAGGCTATCCTTTCACCTATGATAAGAGTTCTGTCCTACCACCACCTTGGTAAGCCCTTGATACGATGATTGGTTCGTCTGTCTTCCTATCCTCGGCAGCCCTCGATACGATGATTGGTTCATCTGTCTGTGTATCCTTGGTAGCCCTCGATACGATGATCAGAATGTCTGTCTACCTATCCCTCGCAGCCCTCGATTTTGTAGGTAATCGGAACCTCTGTCTTTTAATTACTTTAAAGCCCTCGATACGAATATCGGACGTACAAAGCACAAAGCATGAGAGAAGTCACATCGTATCTCTCTAGAACTTGATAGAAGCAAAGTATCACAGTTGTTTCACCGTTGTTCTTCTCGGCATCAAATGACCTCCTATTTATAGGCCTCAGGTTCCAATGGTCACATTTCCTCCAATGGTCATATTTCTCCAAAAAAACTCAGAGGGACTTGGACACTTGGCATTATATCGGTCATATTGAAACAGAAAGCACGACACCATTTTGATTAGTTTATAACTAACTAAACAACATAATATTAGTTAAAACATAAGACATATGAATATGATAAACAAGAGTATGATTAATATGAAACAAATGTTTTTTTGACTAAGTACCAAAATGGGCATGTAATGAATGTATTAGTATTATAAGTATTACTAAATGTAATGTATTGATATGATAAAAAGTAAGATACACAAAAGTGAGTACAATTGACAGAGTTAGTATGATATAATCGACAGAGTCAGTACGATACGATTGACAGAGTCAGTACGATCCGATTGACAGAGTCAGTACGATACGATTGACAGAGTCAGTATGATACGATTGACAGAGTTAGTATGATTAGCAAGATAAAAGACATTAGTGATTTCCAAAACATGATATTGAAGTCAAAGGAGAAATTTTGACCAAAAAATATTCCCCTTTTTGGAAAGCACAAAACACAATCTAAAGACCATAAGAAATACTTATCTCCCCCTGAGTTATTAGAAACTCTTCTGAATATGAATTTGAATACAACTTACTCCCCCTTAGGTGTATACTTTCCTAAGGATTGTATTCACAGATTTTCCTTGGTTTCAAAGTATTTGATTAAAACATTTTCCCTTTTTAAAACATTCTCCCCCTTTATAAAAAATTCTCCCCCTTTGTGATTTACAAAAATAATGGGAAAACATTGAGTTTCCTGAAAGAGGTAGAGAAAATAATTTCAAGATAAAAGAAAGAGTAACATAAATGTCATTACAAAACAAAAACAGGTTCCATTAGAAAAGAAAAAAAATACAACAGTCATTTGTTTTCTCTTTCCTTTTCCTTCTTTATCAGCTCATGAAGAACACCTTTCATCTTTTTGATTTCTTTATTTTTTTCAGAAATTGAATCACTCTGAGATCTGAGAAGCTCTTATTGGTCGTCAAAGAATTGATATTAATTCTTGATGGTCTCCCCCTAGACTTTGATTAATTCCTCAAGAGTATTAATTCTGTCTTGAAAATTCTTGTTATCTTCGGATAATACATAATTTTATTTCTTCAACAAAACCATTTCATCATTGAAAGATGAAACCTTCGAGAATTTAGACTGAAAATCATTCATTCTCTCTTGCGATTATTTCACTAAAAGAATATCAGCTCCATGAGTTACTTGATTTAGTCTTTCAACAGTTTCTTTGTCATGCTTGTTAATGGAAATAACAAGATCATTTGACAACCTCCAAATATCTTCAAAATTCAATCAAAGGGTCATTCAACAAGATTAATGTTTTATATGACAACTTGGTCATCCTATTTCAAGCCTTCTTATTAGCAGCCAAAGTTTCAGATTGAACTTTCCAATCAGCTTCAACTGACAAAAATTTCTTTCTCAATTCTCTTACAGAACCAAATTTATTTTTCTGATTGTCAGTAATAAAATCATTTTTCCCTTCCTTCTTGGGAAAGTAAGGAATAGTCTTTTCAAACCTCCTTAAAACATGAACAATGTAATCACTTCTCTTGAGAGAAATTGTTTGTTCTGAATCAGTATCTTCATCGTACGAGAGTAGTTCATTTGACCGGCTTTAGTCAATAACTGGCTGTTTTTCTTTTTTTTTTCTTTCTCCCTTCTTTCTTCTTGTACTTTTTCACCGATGACAAATAAATTTTTCAGTATGAGAACATTGAGCACCTTTCTTTGCTTGAGGGGGTGTTTTATCCAGAGTTTCAGAAGTTTCAGTAGGTTCTTGATCAACATGAGGAACATGTTGAATACCTTCACTCTACTTTTGAACCGATTATTCTATACTCTTTTTCGAACTCTGAAGGAATTCCAAAATAAAATCTTCTTTATCTTCATTAACTTATTCTATTTATTCCAAAATCTATTTTCCTTTTTCTTTCTCCAGAAGACTCTGTACGATTGGTTCTGGGTGTATTTCTTCCGTTAGTTGAGCACTAGCATCCTCAACTATTTTGAGTACTTTAGAGATATCAATGTCTTGAGACTTTCTTTTCAAAATAGATTTATTTTTCTTTTTAGATTGAAGGGTTTCCTCTACCCTTATTCTCTCTACAAAAGCTTCAGCTGTGTCAAGACCGAACTTTGGATGACCTTCCTTTCTCTATTCTCTTTCATTTATCCACTTGGCCACAACCTCCTTATTATACTTTGGTTTCTTCTTTGGCTTTGAACTGGTTTGCGGATCTGACTTTTGAGGAACACCAACAGATGGATTATCTTTGATAGGCATAGGTGTCGATTGATTTTGAGCCGATTTTGCATCTAAATCTCTTACAAATTCTTTGAATTTGGGTCAAAACAAAAATTCAACTTCTTCAGAGTAATTTTACTAATCCAGGAGGGCTTCAAATCTATCACATTACCTTTCAAAGGAATATTACAAAACATCATACTCTCAAGAAGGAATTTTGTATGAGTAGCTGGATACATAATCATTTGGGACTTAATTCCTCCTGACTTAAGATTCTTGATAGTTTCAAAAAAAAACCCATGAGATTTACTTTTCTCATATTTACAAGATATTCAAGCATAAAAACATCAGAAACATTCATAGTTTCTCTATCTATTTTCCTTGGGATAAGAAAACCCTGCATCCAAAGAGTCACAAATCAATTTTCCGGAGGAAGATGAACTAATTTCCTATTTTCTTAATTTATTATAAATAGAGACTTTTCAGCATTATCTTTGTTAAACGTACCAACATTCTCTGGTATTTTATGAGATGGACAGAAAGAGTCACCTTCTAATGGAACATTCTGAAAATGAGCTGCTTGACTCACAGACATAGAAATATTTCTATCGTAAACAGTAATATTGATAGTCATATTTTTATCAAATGATACATTTTTATAAAACTGTGTGACATCATCAAAAAGAACTGGATCTTGAGATACTGGTTTTTCAACACATAAATGTTCCCAGCCTTGAAACCAAATGATTCTTCTTAGAGTATAATTATACGAATCAAAAAATCCCAAGAAAATAACCTTTCTCTGAAAAAGTATTTCTCTATAAAAGTCTTTGAAGAAATTTCGGCAGAAGTATTATCAGAGGACTGAGACATATAGGTGAAGCCGCTTGAAAGATCGTAAGACAACTTAAATCGGTGGAGCAGAGCTTCGCCTCAAATTGTGAAAAACCTAGTGTGGGATTGGGGAGGGGGTCTATTTATAGGCGGTAAAAGGCTGACCATTGATCTTCTATAGTTGAGATTAGAAGAGAGGAAATCAATGGTTAGGAATAAAATGAAAATAAAATTTAAAAAAATTGGAGAGTATGTACCTACTAGAGATCATAAGGTAATTGTTGGTTTAGATAGTATTAAAAAACACAAGCGTATGATGTAAAAGAATACAATCAACAAACATACTGATAGAAAAAATTTTTTTTACCATTAACTGAAGATCTGATGGAAAACAAATTTATTGCCATTAACTGACGAGCCAATGGAAAACAATGTCGTTACCATTAACTGACGAGCCAATGAAAAAAAACATGTTACCATGAACTGACGAGCCGATGAAAAAAAAAACATGTTACCATGAATTGACAAGCTGATGGAAAAGAAATTCATTACCATGAACGGACGTGCCGATGGAAAAAAAATTCATTACCATGAATGGACGAGCCGATGGAAAAAAATTCATTACCATGATCCGACGAACCGATGGAAAAGAGGTAAATAACACAATAAAACTGCCAATACAATAAATAGAAATGTAAATGATATGATAAAACTATCAATATGATAAACAGAAAAGTAAATGATATGATAAAACTATCCATAAAATAAACAGAAAATTTAAAAACACATACTAAGAGAATAAATAATTAAAGATCTTAAGATAAGAAGAAGCATAGTACAAAACACAGTAAGAAATGTTCTCCCCCTTTCTAGAGGAGTAGTTTGATGTTAGGAAGAATGTAAAACTGGAAGTGGATATGAATTATTATTTTAATGTAATCATTCCTAGCTTCTGTTTTATAAACTCAAATCTATTGGAAGGTAATGGTTTTGTAAAAATGTCAGCAAGTTGTTCTTGCGTTCCGATGAATTATAAAATAATATCTACTTTTTGTGCGTGATCCCTAAGAAAGTGATGCCTAACATCTATGTGTTTTGCACAAGAGTGATGTGATGAGTTCTTAAAAAGAGCTATGGCACTAGTATTATCACATAGAATTTTGGTTTTGGAAAAACTCATACCATAGTCAGTGAGTTTGTGTTTCATCCACAACACCTGAGTACAGCAAATTCCAGCTACTACATATTCAGCTTCAGTAGTGGAAAGTGATACCGAGCGTTGTTTCATGCAGGAAAAAGAAACCAAAGAATCTCTTAAGAAATGACATGTTCCAAATTTAATTTTTCTATCCATTCTACAACCACCAAAGTCATCATCTGAAAAAAATTTAAAACAAAATCACTTCCACAAGAGTAAAAATTCCTAAATCCATAGTGCCTTTTAAATACCGAAAGATTCACTTTATGGATTTTAAATGATACTCTTTTGGATTATAGTGATTTCTTTTACATAAGCATATTGAAAACATTAAGTCTGGTAAACTAGCAGTCAAGTATAGCATACTTCCTATCATACCACTAAAGATAGTATGATCTACTGGTTTCCAAGTTTCATCAAGATCAAGTGTATTTGAGGTTCCAATTAAAGTGCTAATACTTTTAGTTTTGTCATATAAATACTTTTTGAGTAGGTCGTTAATATACTTATGTTGAGATATATATGTCCCTTATGGTTTTTGAGAAATTTGAAAACCTAAAAAGAATGTCAACTCACCCATCACACTCATTTCAAACTTAGATTTCATTAAATTAGAAAAAGAATTAGTTAATGATTTCTGAGTTGATCCAAATATGATGTCATCAACATAAATTTGAACAATTAATACATTTTTATTTTCTATTTTTATAAAAGGGTTGGATTTTCTATACCATTTGTATAATTTTTTGTAAAATAAATCTTGTAAGTCTATCATACCACGCTCTAGGGGCTTATTGAAGACCATATAGGGATTTGGTATGTTTGAAAACATGATTAGGATGTTTTGGGTCTAGAAAACCAGGAGGTTGCGACAAAAACTTCTTCTTGAACAAAAACTTTTAGAAAAGAACATTTAACATCCATTTGAAATAGTTTGAAGTTAAAGTATGCTGCAAAGGATAATAGAATACAAATAGATTCAATTCTAGATACCAGAGCATATGTTTCTTCATAGCCCATTCCTTCATGTTGATTATAGCCCTTACCAACAAGTCTTTCTTTATTTCGAACAATGATTCCATTTTCATCACATTTGTTTCTGAAAACCCATTTTACTCCAATTACAGTTGTTTTTTAGGTCTTTCATCTAAAGTCTCGACTTGATTACTCTCAAATTAATTTAGTTCATCTTGCATTGCTTCGATCCAATCTTTATCACCTAGGGCATCAGTTGGACTTTTAGGTTCAAATTGGGAATGAAAAGAAAGATGTTCTATTTCATTTCATAAGGAATTTCTGGTCCTTACAGGTTGATTTACATCACCAATGATATTATCAATAGGATGATTCCTATGAAACAATTGATTTGGATTTTGTAAAACCTGTTCATCAACATATGGTAGAAATTATTATATGGTAAATGATTCAGAAGTATCTTCTCGAACATTTTCCTTATCAAAAGGATCATCTAATAAAGGTTGATAATCAGTTTTTGAGAACACATCTGAGGATGTAGGTTAGGTTGATTTAAAAGCAAAAGGAGCATTTTTATCAAATTTTACATTTACTGTTTCCTCAACAGTACATGTGTTTTTATTGAAAACACTATAAGCATTAAAAGTTGTGGAGTAACCTAAAAAGATTCCTTCCTCAGAATTTGGTGTGAACTTGTGTAGATTATCTTTTGTATTAAGAATGAATTATTTTCACCCAAAATCATTAAAGTATGAAACAGTAGGTTTTCGGCCAGTCCATAACTCATAAGGTGTTTTATTAAGAAAAGGTCTGGTTAAAACACGATTTATAGTATAATAGGCAGTACTAACAGCTTCAGCCTAGAAGTGCTTAGCAATTGAGTACTCACTCTACATGGTCCTGGTCATTTCCTGAAGAATATGATTTCTTCTTTCAAAAACACCATTTTGTTGAGGATTTCATGGAGATGAAAAATTATGAGCAATACCGTTCTTACTACAAAAAGTTTCAAATTCAGAATTTTGAAATTCCCACCATGATTACTATGAATAGTTATCAATGGTAGATTTTTCTCATTTTTAGCTTGAGCTCTAAAAGTTTTGAAATAGGAAAAGGCTTTAGATTTATTTGTTAGAAAATAGACCCATGTGAATATAGTAAAGTCATCAACTAAAAAAATACGTAGTATTTGCCTCCATTGATTCAAGTTTATGAAGGACCAAAAAGATCCATGTGCACTAGCTATAATGCATTAGAAGTTGAAACTTAATTAATTGATTTAAAGCTAGTTTTATGTTGCTTGCCAAATTGACAAGGATCACAGACTTTTGAAGAATAATATCTAAGATCTTGTAGTCCCTTTACATGTCTTTTATTTGAGAGTTTACAAAGGTATATTAGATTTTAGTGTCCCAGTCTTCTATGCAATAGCCATGAATTGTCATCTATTATACTTAAGCAAGGTAAATTTTGGAGTCTAAGTTCTTCTAAGTTAATAGTGTATACATTCTCTTTCCTATGGGCAGATAGAATGAACTCATCCTTGGAATTGTGAACTATAAACTTATCATTTCTAAAATTCACATGGTAACCTTCATCACATAATTGATTTATGCTAATGAGATTGTGCCTAATACCATTAACAAACAAAAAATTTGAGATAAGAAACTTTTTGAGAAAAACAATATTACCTATACCAACAATATTTCCTTGAGTATTATCTCCAAAGGTAACGTTTCCTCCTTTTGTTTTGATAATAATTTCAAAGAGATCTTTGTTTCCGGTCATGTGTCGAGAACAACCACTATCCATGTACCTAATATTCTTGTTGGTACACTTCTCATTTTCCTAAAAAAGAAACAATTAGTTTTTCGGAATCCAAACTCGTTTGGATCTATAAGGGTTAGATAATAGAATTTTAGGAATCCACATTTGTTTTATAAAATGAGCTTCAAGAAATCCTAAAGATTGAGTTTTATTAATAGAAGACTCTCTTTTTTAGTGTCCACTACATTGACACGTAGAACAAAAAGGTGTTTTTAGTGGGAAAAAATATTTATTACTAAAAACTGGTTTGGAATAAGTATAAACATGTCTAGAATGATTCCTTAAATGTTTAAATTGAGAATAAATCTTTTCAATGTTTTCATTTCCATGAGTAAATTTTGACAAAAATTTCTTTAAAGAGAAAATTTCTGACTTTCTTTTTAAAACTATGTTTTTATCTTCCAAAACATTTGATTTTAAACTAGATTTGGTCTATAAAACATTTTTCTTAGAAATCACATTTTCTAGATCCTTAGAATGTTTATCCTTATCAGATTTTACTTTCTCAAGGGTTTTTAAAATACTTTCAAAGTCAGAAGTTTTTGTATTCAGATCATTAGAAAGATCTGATACATCATTAGTTAAAACCAAAATTCTAGAATTTTTATTACAAGTTTTTTCTTATGTTTAGAATTTTCATTTTCATGTAGTTTAGAAAAACTAGATAATTATTCAAAAGAAGGTAGTGTACCATCTTCGGATGATGAAGAATAATCATTTGAAGATTCATAATATTTATTATCAGTATATTTTTCATTTAAAGAGACATTTGTAATTGCTTCAGCATTATGTACCTTGGCCGTAAGACAATGATCTTAAATTGGTAATCTGGCTATAAGTCCAATATTTCTTTATTCTGAGGACTCATATTATGAAGAATCGTCTGAAGAATCACTACCACTTTCACTCCAAGTATCATTTTCCTTCAAGACATTCTTTTTCTTATAATACTTTTTCTTACTTCTTTCAGAATGTTTATCCGTTTTGTCTTTTCTCTTCATTAAAGGATAATCAGGCCTTATAAGTCCTACTTTATTACATTCATAACAAGTTACCTCTGAATAATTCTTATCCTTTCAATCTTTCTTTTTGAATCTGTGTTGGAATTTTTTCTTTCCCACAATCTTGTTCATCCTTTGAGCAAGATTGGCTAACTCAATTTCCGAGTGATTAATGTCACTTGATTATGATATAATAAAATTATTGGATTTGGATCTTGTTATACTTTCTGGTGTTTTAGATTTAGATGTAAAGGCTACACTTCCATTCCCATTTTTCTTCTTGTTGAGATCCACATCTCTTTTCATTATTGTCTGATTCTGTAAAAGAGTTCCAAATAGTTCATCATGTGTAATATGGGAAACTTCTCTATTTTCGTCAATAGTTGTTCTTTTTTACTCCCATTCATTTGGAATTATATCTATAATCTTATCTACAAGAGCTTAATCATCATGACCTTTTTCTCCCATAGATTGTAAACTGTTAACAATTGTCATAAATCTTTGACTCACTTTACATTCTGGCTCTCCATAGGGGAAAATGAATCCCTGATACTCTGCTCGAAGCATTGCTCTTCTTGTTTCTATAACCATGGATGTACCAAAATGTGTGACTTTTATTTTCGTCCAAATACAGTTGGCTTCTTCAAAAGAAGATATCTGACTGTATATATTCCTGGTCATAGAACATAATAAAATATTGTGTACCTTGTATTTCAGTTGATATTCTTTCTTCTCTTGGTTAGTGAAAGTATTTTCTTCTTTGTCAGGAATTTTGTAACCTCTAGTAAGCATTATAAAATTTTCTACACCAGTATTGATAACAAACATCTTCATTCTATCTCTACAGTACTCATAATCATTCCCATAAAATATAGGTGGTATAGAAGGATTTAGGTTATCAATTTATCCAATATTAATTCCTTCCATATAATGAAACAACAAATCTTTTCCACTCCACACGTTTGTGTGGTAAGAAGTTAAAAAATAAAGTTTCAAAGAAAAAGAGTATGTAATACAAATCAGTGGAAACCTACTCTGATACCAATTGTTGGATCGAATATATAGAAGTATATGTATATTAGATGGAACAACACTGTAGGGGGTGAATTATAGGTTTGAAAACTTTTTGTTTGAACACTAAAGAGATTATTTTAAAAGATCATAAACTAATACAATTCAAACAACCACAATAGTATTGAATATAAAGGTATGATGTAATGTAATACTATTATAAAATTAAATTAATTTTATTCAAGATTAATACAATAATCAGAGTAATACAAGTGTGAAGGAATCTACCATAAAGCGTATAAAATCTATTAATACAAATTGTAATAGAATAATTGTAATTGAAACAATTACAATTGAAAGTGTAATGAAGAAAGGAAATAATACAAATTCCTTTCTCATACAAACAACATCAGAAATGTAAGATTATTACAATTCTTTTGACCCAAAGATAAGGGATATAATTTCACCTAGGATTAGAGGTATGTCTTACCACCACCTTGGTAAGCCCTCGATACGATGATCAGTTCATATGTCTGCATATCCCCAACAACCCTCGATACGATGATCGGTTCGTCTATATGCCTATCCCTGGAAGCACTCGATATGATGATTGGAACGTCTGTCTGCCTATCCCTGAAAGCCCTAGATTTTGTAGGTAATCGGCACCTCTGTCTTTCAGTTAAT
Source organism: Viscum album (assembly GCA_963277665.1). NCBI lineage: Eukaryota > Viridiplantae > Streptophyta > Magnoliopsida > Santalales > Viscaceae > Viscum > Viscum album. Next base: position 827,074,085 of record OY728159.1, on the reverse strand, counting down.
TGAAAGCCCTCGATACGAAGATTGGATGCACAAATCACAAAGAATGAGAGAATTCACAACGTCTCTCTATAGAACATGATAGAAGCAAAGTATCATAGTTGTTTCACCATAGTTCTTCTCAAGTTCAAATGAAATCCTATTTATAGGCCTCAGGTTCCAATGGTCACATTTCCTCCAATGGTCATATTTCTCCGAAAAACTCAGAAGGACTTGGACACCTTGCATTATATCGGTCATATTGGAACTGAATGCACAACATCATTTTGATTAGTTTGTAACTAACTCAACGACATAGTATTGGTTAAAAAAAAGATATATGAAGATGATAAACAAGAGTATGATTAATATGAAACATATGTTTTTTTGACTAAGTATGAAAATAGGAAAGTAATGAAAGTATGAGTATTGTAAGTTTTATTAAAATTAATTTATTGATATGATACAAAGTAAGATACACAAAAGTGAGTATGATTGACGGATTCAGTACGATAAAATTGATAGAGTCATTAAGATATGATTGACAGAGTCAGTATGATACGATTGACAGAGTCTATATGATACGATTGAATGAGTCAGTACGATATGATTGACAGAGTCAGTATGATATGATTGATAGAGTCAGTACGATACGATTGATAGAGTTAGTACGATTAGCAAGATAAAAGACATTTGTGATTTCCAAAACATGATATAGAAGTAAAAGGAGAACTTTTGATTCAACATTTCGTTTTTAAAATGATATTTTTCTAAAATTAATGAATGTTTTAAATCAGAAGATAATGTTGGAGTCATATCAGGAAAACTATGTATCAATGTATGGTGTAGCTGATTCCTACATGTCAAAAAATGACTTCTGGAACATTATACTAATGCATGAAAAATAATTTAGTTAATTTTATCAGTTTTGAGTATGTCACTTATGTTTTTTGAATAAAAAATGTAAATTTTAAATAATAATACACACTTAGAGTTATACCAATCACATTATGTGTCCAATTGAGTTGTGGGGAATTTCTAAATAATTTAAAAGACTTATGGACCATTTTCATAATGTATCAAAATAATATTAATGTGTTTCATCTGTTATGAGTTTTTGATGTGTGATTTTGACTAAAATTTAAATTTTAAAATAAAAATGTATAGTTATAGTCATTCTGAGAACATTTTGTATAAGATTGGGGTCCAGTTGAATTAGTAAATTATTTTTGTATTTCATTCAAATGTTTTCAATAATCATGAAAATAAGAGAAGTTTCTATTTACATGGTAGAGGAAAACCCATTTCTCATGAAATTCCCCATCCAAAAGCAACAAGTTCTATCTTAACTAGCCTTTTACTAATAGTTTATGGAAAAATACAAATTCCAAAAATATATGTGGAAGAAACTATAAAATTAATACAGAGATTTGGTAAGGAAATTAACATAAAAATAAAAGGCAAAATAGTCAATAAAATAACTAAAATTTTATAGAATCTTGACTATTAATTATGTATGTATATATTCATGAAACATTTCATTTTTATCGGTTTCTTAGTTGTAGCCTTGAATTCTAATGTCTTGTAAGAATAAGCAGTTTGAATCAAACCATCACAACTCATAAAAAATAAGCCACCTAAATATGAACATAATTTTTATGTCAGTAATACAACACAGAAATAACATAAAGAAAATTAATAATTAATACATTAATAAAATAATAATTTAATACTAAAACCATACAATTTGAGTCACACCGGGACCAATACCTATTAGACATTGTTATGGTTTATTCATAAATGTCATAAGTGACTGAGTGATCAATTTCATGAAGTATCACTACAATATGAATATGTTTTCATGGATTTCAGTATGTCACTTGTATTTTTTTCAAATAATTACATTTTCGACTACAAAATTAATATTTTTGAAATTACAGTCACATCATGATTTAGAATTATGTTTCCTCAAAACCTACACTTGAAAAATGAATTATGGATCTTTTTCCTGATATTGGAAAATAAAATGATTTTTTTGGTTTTTTTATATTGACATCCATTTTAAACTATAATGGTGTAATTTTATTGAAAACTTGTATGTAAGTAAATATCAACTACATCTCACATATAATTGATTTGTGGTTAATTCCTATATGAGAAAAATGATTTATGAATCATTTTTCAAATCATTAAAAAAATATTTGATCATAGTTTCAGTGTTTTGACTATTTTATATATGTTTTAACCTAAACTGGAATGTTTTTATTGATAACACCTAATTCAAGTCAACAAAGACACATCGGTTTTCAGATTCATATGTGTTCAATGCAGACATGTGAAAAATGAAATATTTACCATATTCATAGTGTCTGAAAACAATCCCAGATCTATTTCATATATATTATTATTTCATGTATGTTTTATAAAAAAATGAAACTTTTTTATTGAAAACATGTAAATCAAGTTTTACTAACCACATCATGTCTTATATTGATATATGTTCAATCCATACACTAAAAAAATGAATTTTGGATTTTATCTATAATGTTTGAAAATAATCCAAGATCATTTTCTCTTTTATGATATTGTAACATGTGTTTTGATATATTGTTTATAATTTTTTAAAAAATATGAATAAAAGAAAAATGGAAAGTAAATGACATGAAAATTGAGATATAATGATGTGAAAATTAACTAAATAAGTTGTAGTAAGTCACTTCTTCATGATTATTTTATACATTCATACACCATGTATTCTTCCAATTATTTTATAAACAAATTGATTTTATGAATTATAATTATTATTTATAAATAGGTCAAAAATAATATGTAATACTTTTGATAATAATGGTTCACATTCCAAATATATTAACACAGTCATAAAAATGTTATATCAACAAAATTTTAGATAAAAACCTAAATACGATGTCAGAAAAAATTTACACTATGTTTTTTGTGCACTCGTATATAAATATATTTAATTATTATTTAGAGTGAGATTCATTTCGGATATCTTGGTAGTACTATGAAAATATATACAATAAATTTTTTTCGAAATATTATTTATAATATTGTAGTTACATTCAAAAATTACTTGTTTTGGGATACTGGACTCTTCATTTTTTATGAACTGTCTCATAAATTTGTAAACAAAATATACATAATTTTTTATAATATTTTTTAAAACACTAATAAAATACAAATAACCCGAAAAATTATTTTGAAATATGTTGGATAGTTAAATATTACAATTTGAACATTATTATATTTTTCTTTGAAGTAATATAATAGATTTTATATTAATTGGTTAGTTTATTCCCTAACTTAGCCTATATTTTACTAACCTCCTTATCATAAAAAAATTATTTTTATAGAATGGGATAAAAAATACTTTTATATTTATCTAAAACTATTTACTTCAATGTATTAAAAATTAATAAAATGACTCATTTTTTGTGGTTCTTTTAGATATTCATGCGTTCGCTCGAAAAAATAAATATTTTGGGTATCCAGATTGAGTGTGATTAGAATCTAGTGATTACTAATAAAACAAAAACAAATATGTAAAGAAAAAATTGAAATATTTTTTATGTGATTATATTTTAGAGTTTTAACCCTGTATTATAGGCATCCAAAAGAGTCTATCATCTACTATTTTTTTCATAAATTCCCAATTTAGCTCATATTTTTTATAATAAATATATTTCTTATACAGAGAAGATTATTTCTTATAAATTATATAGAGATTAATAAACAATATCATGCACTTCATGATTTTTAATTTATATATTTTTTATTTAAACACCATTAGAATGTAGGAATTATTATTAACTTTAAGAAACATATTTTTTCATTTTCTGAATAAATGTATTTTGAAAATTTACATTACATGTGTATTCAAAACTGAAAATCAGATCCATTGAAACTTTTTATTCTCATTTATATTCTCAATAAAAAATGCTGCTATATGGAAAGATCCAAATATTACATCATTATATGGTATGTAAGTCAAATATTAGTCCCTACATCTGGTATTTGAATGACGTTTTAACAATAATTAATGTTATAGTGGAACTGGTGGGAAGAATATATTTCTGAAATGTCCTTTTGATTTATTCATAGACTCACAAAATTGTTATCATATATCCTTCATTTTCCCTATTTCTTTATACATTTGTAATACCATACCACATTTCATACCTTTTTATATATTATTACAATTTTGTAATATTATTCTCATAATTCATACCTCATGTATCATTATAAGACTAAAATCCAATTCTATGAGAGTTACAATAGCATCATTAGCCATTATAATATCCAGACCATCAATTAGATTAGGAAACATAGCAGTCAACAATTGAGATACTTAAATACACACTCTTATATGATATTTTTGGAGTTCATTATTATGTATCTCATATTTGGGTGTAATTTACACTATACCCATCACAAAGAGTCTATGTGTGGGTGTTGACACATACTAATCACATACAACAATACAATATGGAATTTTAGTAACATAATGTTATTGGAATTTTTTTGGATTATAATTTATAATAAATATTAAAGAAAAACCTAATTACCTTGAACAAGGGATGCAGTTGAGGAGAATGAAAATCCTAAAATATAGCACGGTCATTTAGGTTTTCTTGTAAGGATCAATGTTCCACCCCCAGTTTAGTATAATAATTTCTGATATGTTGTTCATCCACACCAAATTAGAAAATAATATCTCGCAAAGAAAATATTTGTTTCTATAAAACATTCATCATTGATAATGAACTTCTATTGGTTTTACTTCTGAAAAAATGTTCTAATATACACTCAAAACCCTAATACTCCAACCTGAGAATGTTGTCCCATACACTTAAAATCTATGAATTTTTTTTACATCTTGTATGAACACTACCGATTATTATTTCTAAAACAATTTAAAAATATTAACATAAATAGATATTTTTATGTAATACTTCCATAAATCATAAAAAATATTATTATCCTATACTTACACATGTTTCCCATAATAATGTTTGGTTTTTTTCAACTAGTTTACCCGCCTTATTTACATGACCCTCCTTCTATAGCACATGAAATTGGATAAAAGATTAAAATGATATTGATTCATAAATATGTATATTAATAAATGAATATATGTTCTTTAATATCACATAAAACATCTATCTTTTCATTATAATACTTACCAGTTTCTTCTCTATTAAATCATGTATCATACTTTCTTTTTGATATAGGAACATAGGTTTATATACATGTTATTTTTCTTATTATTTCTTTAATGTTTCATAAATTAAAAAGTTTGAATCAAATTGTATAAAATAAAAAATGAAAAATAATATATTTTCAACATTAATTCCCCTAAAATGATTTCTCATCAACAAAATTGAAGAAATAATTTCAGGTTCCATACAATAAAAGGTTTTCAAAACTATCTAGTGTGTGGGGATTTACTTTCACATTAGAATCCTGAATATTTTACTTGGTAAGAAGAGTTTGGGAGCCTTTAATTTATTTTATAGGTTCAATTAATGCATATTTATTTTAGAAATATTCAATAATAAATGAACATTTAATGGTATAATGAAAATTAAATTAGTATTTAAATTTATAATTTTTCATAAAAATAGAAAAGTATATGTTAAAATTACCTTTATATTATCCAAAAATGGTTTCCATCATTAAAATATATACATTGAGACATAGATATTTTACAATTGGAACATTCATCAATGTTTCAAAACAAACATAACTAATGAACATCGACTTATTGGTGTCAATAGGTTTTACACATTGATTCCAACCAACCTCAAATTGTATATCCTTTCATATTAACTTTATTTTTTAATTAAAAAATGTGGAGTTTTCATCATTCCTATAATTTTCATGAACATGATGTTGATCCCATAAAAATTATATAGTTTCAGTATCAATAGCTTGTTCTCATCTATGATTGATAACATCACCATGTGAAGAATACATTTTATGCATGACTAGTCAGTGATTTAATATATATTATCATATTATAATTGTGAATATAAAATATTATGAGGAAAATAATAGAATATCAATAATAAGGTAAACATTCTAAATAAAAAATATTTTTTTAAAGGATAAATGTATTTGGCACCTCAATGAAGACTCCAAATCCCTTATTTGTGGTCTAACATAAAATGAAATTTCTACCATGGGACTTCCATGAACTAATTATGATCTCACAATGAAAGGGTCGACCTTGATTAAATTTTCATCTGAAAATACAATTTTTTTAGTCTCCATCATGAAATGCAACAAATTATTGTTTTTGAGATCTTATAAATAAAATAATTACAATTTTTTTGATTCAACTATGAATATCTCATATGTTTCCCATTCCACATTATAATTCAACATCACAAATCCCATTTAATCAACTTTCACTAAATAAAAATTGCAAAACCATTTCCAATGTAAAATTTGAACATCAAGAATTCTATAATCTAACTCGTATATTTGTTCAATAATAACAAAACGTGACATATGAAAATAAATTATATTTCTATCCTTGGAACCTGATATATTTATATAATCCTAAAAAAGAATAATTGTACTATTTTTATTGTAACATAATCATCATTTTATTTATTATAAAATATGTATCCATTGATTTAAGAAACTAGTGTAACATATACCATTTTTAACTAGTCCCCTGGTTGTCCATAAATCTTGTTTGACAATTGAATTTATATTTTTAGATATGTTCTTATAAATGTGATATCAATACCATCTTATTAACTATTGATTATGGGAACTTGATATATATATATATTAAAACCCATGGTGAAATCAATTCCGTAATTATACCTTTGTGGGGTTCATCATATGGATCAAGATAAATACTATTATGTAAAATGAAGAAGTGTGGTTGATCACACTCTTTCAAAGAAATTTTAAGAAAATATCTTCTTGGAATATGTTAACCTATAAGTCATCCACTTTGATGAGACTTTGGAAGACTGATGTAATCAAAATAATATTGTTAATTAATACAGTAGCCAACAAATTATTCAAAATTATATCAATTTTTTAACACATCCTTTTGTAAAACATCAATTTTTGACACAACCAATCAAATTAGTCATATACCATTCAGTGTGGAATATCCACATATAATGGAAAAGACCACATATTTGATCTTCTATAACAATGATAACCATTAGGTAAAAAATTATACCAAATAATCATTGTGGAAAAAACATTCTCAAATTAAAATAATAAAAATAAAACATTTTTATTCATGATTAAAAACTTTACCCACAAAATAAATTTATTACATATGGCTTTGCAAAAGAATAATATTCTTCTTAGTGTACATATTATATTTTTTTAGATAATTTACTATAAAGATAAAATAATCTGATCTTAAATTAAAACATTATAGTCATGTGATTTTAGACTCTATAACATCAAATTATTCATTACCACGAATTTTATAATATTTGATGAATATGACTCAAATTTTTTTCCAACAATAAGAAAAATGAAAAAAAAAGTAATGCATTCCTATCTGGATAATGTGTAACCTATAAGAGGAAGTGGATTAAACCCTTTACCCTTCACTAGTTCCTACACTTCCCTTACCCCATTTCAATCATGTTCAGCCTAACATTAATTAAATTTTTATTTTTCTAGAAAAATTTATTAACGTTTTATTAACACAATTAAATCCCTTTTTATACATTCATGACATAAACAATTTCTATTGTATGAAAAATTATAATATAACAATTTATATAAAATTGATCCGTTTTTCTAACGTTATTTAATAAGGGTTTTCAAAAGTAGATTTACAAAAAATAGTGTCAATATATTTTACAATATCGAATAGCTAATCACCCATTATGGGAGATAGTGTGGTACCTTGTTTGGTATTCCATTAAAATACTGGCATCCACCATTAATATTTATGTTATCAAGGTAAACATTTATGTATTTCTAAATACATAGTCTTCTATGAATGATTCAACTTAATGATGTTTGTGAGTTATTAAGAAATGGGACACCTCAGTATTCCAATAATTATATATCACGAAAAAATTTCATTGGCATGGAATTCATTTATTATACCAAGAAATATGTACTTCAATGAAAATTCTTCAATTCTATGATCACCATAAAATGAAACACCAATATCCTACATCAATTTCATATTTTAGATCAATTGAGACAAATAGACATCAATATCATTATTGGGTTTATTTGGTCCCAATAGAAGCAGATACTACATAATTTATTTTCTCGTAATGTATAACCCTGTAAGAAAGTTATAATTTGACAACATGAATGGATATTTTCAGTGAGTCCAACTATATACACCATGGATATTTATTCCATCAGTAGGTAATGAATAATTGATTTTTCATAGCTCATTTCAAAATTCAGGATACTCTTAATCAATTTTCTTCCAGTGAGGTGAATGGTCTCGATAATGTAGTTTCTTATTTTAATTCATGTATCTGCATTCCATACCAAATTTGTATTGGTTTCTTAACATTAAAATAGAATTATAAATATAGAATGATATTAATGTTACATACTGATTTCCAAGGAATTGATTGATCATTATTTTATCAATTTTCACCACACTTAGGGAAGTTTCTCTGTGATTCAATTTCCTTGAAAAACAATATGCAATAATTTTTTAAGTATGTATATTTTAGGGATCAAATCCATTCATCGTGGGATTAATTTCGTATTATAGTATTAACAAAGAAGTTCATTTTATCTAGTAGCATATCATTTAAGAGACCACATAGTTCTATTAATCAGGTTTTTATCCACTACCATCACTCAAATCATATAACTTTAATGTAGTTGAAAATGTTTTGTACATAGTTCTACTAGTTTAATGTGGTATCTATGAAAATGTATTTAAATTCTCAAAAAGGTATGACAATCATGAATGTCACCCTCAATTTTTATTTACATTTTTTCTATCTGATCTCCATTATCATTTACCAAAGTCATTATATCAAATGATCCATATATCATAGTATCATTCATATAGGTGTGTATGTTCATTTTTTCAACATGTTTAGTCAAACATTAATATCTATCATATATTCCATGAAAAATAATATTTTCTTCAAACTCTTTTAGACAAAATTTTTTGGAATAAAAATAATGTAAACATGGAAAAGGATTTTAGAAGGGTTTTATGCCTGATCTATTGATATAATGATGATCTATACAACCCCATATTCAAACACTTTTTTATATATTAGTGTATATCCATCATTGTTTTATTTATATCCTATTATGTTAATAAAATATCAGTTTGTTTTTAAAATATAAATAAATAAACATAAGATATTTATTATCAGTTGTAAAATTTAATGATATTTATAATAATAGAAACCCAACATTTGGTTAATTCAAATAATTTCAATGTGATTTTTAGTAAATGGGTAATTTAATTTAAGAAAATAATTACCCCACTATAGTAGGTTTTATCCTCTCAAATCATCCAAAATGACCATCAGGACTTGGTATGGGATGAATACATCTTAGATATGTTCAAGAAATATAGTTGAATATCCAGAAAAGATGGGGGTGTTTCTTAAGAAAATTTACTACAATAGAACATAACATACATTTTATGTAAAAAATAAAGCTATTAAGATATCTGGGTAAAGTGGGATCATGATGGTGATTTCATAGGATGTTGTTCATTCAGTCTTGTGTACCCATGATGGAACTTATTGTTTAACAGTTCCTGAATTATTAGGCATAGTAAATATCATATCACATGAGCTTGGATACCAATAAAATATTTTCTTGTCAGAAAATAAATTTATAATGAATTCGTATTTTTTAGTTTTTTTATATGAATTTCAAAATAAAGTTAAGAAAAAATTCTTGAATTATAATAACAAAAAATTGAAAATGATTTTAACTAGTAGAAATGGATGAGAACCCATATAGAACTTTTTTACAGTATATTTTTTATGAAGGGTGATTCATAAATTAAGTGATTTTAAATAAATTTATTTTAATATAATTGAACTATGTCACTTATAAGGGTTCCCATTAAATTGGGTTACAGAAGGGTGGAGAACTCTTGTGGTCCACAATTGGTGATAACTATTAAGCATACTATCAACCCAATTAATTGGGAACATAATTAAAATAATCCATAAGATATGTATTGATAATTAATGTTTTTTAGGTAGAATCTATTAATAATTATGTAACACCTGAGAGTTTTATGTGAAATATTTTGTTTTTATGTTATCAAAGGAATCTTTCACTACACACAACACTAGCTTGGCTTGCTTTACATGCAACCACGGCCTTCCTCGATAGCTTGTGTCGTACGCAATACCGAGTTTCACTAAACAGTGATATGCTATTAAAATATTATTAAAACTAGCCGTTATGAATAGTAATAACAACTTTTTGAAATTTTATAAATTTAATTTTTCAAAATGGACTTCATTTTTGGTTTCGGAATATCGAAATTATCCTAGGATGAAATTTTGGTATTTTTCTGAAAACATTAATTTTTGATGAATAGTGAAACCACTAAGTGGTAGTTAAAAAACTGAATTTTTTCATAAAACATAATTTTACCGCTTCTGTGAGTAGAATTTCAAAAATCCAAGAGACACAGTTGATGTTAATAAGTATAATGTGGTTCAATGAGATGAAAACAATTTTTTGGTGAATAGTAACTTTTTACTTTTATTTACCACAGTTAAAAGTAAATAGGGTAATTAAGGGTAAAAATGATATTATTATTACCCTAAAAAATGACCTAATTCTATTGTACTAGTGTAATTCGACCAAAAACAACCTTGGGAATATAATATGACCATTTAGGCCCACTTGGAATAGATTAGGACATTTATTATTAATTTATTTAAAGAAGGGTTAAAATAGTTAAAACCAAAGTTTAATAAGAAAATCATTTTTAATATAGGGTTATACATAATATAAAATCGACTATAAATATTCATTAGAAAGATAAAAATATTTCCTACATAATGATATTTTATATGTAATTTTTAGAAGATATATAATTTAATTTATTTATGACACAACTATGATGCAGTATTTATCTTATTAATGAAATGTTGACATAATTGATGTTATAAATACCCAAGTAAATTTGATTTGAGACTTATTATAAATTAAAATAATTTTATAGGTTAATATGACATGTTAGGTTTTATTTTATTAACTTTTTTCGAACTAATAATTCTGTTCTGATTTTCACAAAAATCAATTACTAAATAGTATTAAAATTGACACAGAATAGTTTTTAAAACAAATATTATATTAGTAATTGTTATTTTATTTCTAAAAATCTATGTATTGGCCTAATGACTTATATAAGGTTATATATATTAATAATAAACAACTTGGGGTTCGTTTGGCTGCTTATAGTAAGTTTATTAACCTTATAGTATAAGAACACAAGAAGACACAGTAAAAGTAAAATTATTTAACTTAATGTTAAATCTAAATGATATGGTTAAAATAGGAACCTAAACATGTCTAAATTCTATTGGATGAGAGGATTTCGACCCCTCCCCAACTTATCTTCGAAATAAATCAATTTGGAGCTATTTAAAACCTAATTTGACTTTATAATAAAATAATAGTTTTAGTTATTCCAAAGGATCCCCTCTCCTCCCTTATAAAAGGGCAACTCCTCCCCCACATCCTCACACCACATTGAGGCTTCATGCTCGGCCAAACCCTGACAATTTCACCTCTCCAATTCCCTAGAAACATCCTAGAGGTTCTGGTCTTCTTCAAAGACCTATTTTAGAGCCCTAAAAGGAGGTCTCAAAGAAGCACTTCAAAGAAGAGGTAATGTCCGTTACCGATTCTTTCATATTTATTTCTTATTCCACTTATTCTTCATTTGTTGTTTCATTATGAAGTAATAACATCAGTATCACTCATATACTGATATGTTATTATATGAATGAAACAACACTATTTCACCATCTATCCATCCTACGGAAAAAGAAATCACCGCGCGGGCGTACGTATGGAATACCGTCTCCACGCCGTGGTGTAATCTATTTTCCACCACCACCTTACTTAGATGGGTATAATGGTGTAAATAATGACAATATATTACTATTATAAAGTGATATTGATTCTGAAATAGTATACATACACTCCAATACAATTCCACGATCATAGGAACGATATCATCACTCGTGTGTACGTACAGAATACCGTCTCCACGATGTGATGTGACTCGTTGTACATGATCTTCATTGAATAATTATTATATAAATTAATTGACTGAATGAATATGATATATATTACACTAATAACATTCTGGAAATTAGGTATCTATAACCTAAAGAGAAGAATAAGAATTTATTTGACAAAACACGCATAAGAACAAAAAGTAATAAACACACGAATAACAAGTAGTAATGAAATATTACTAATAAGAAGCTAATAATATGACCATATATGATATCATAAAAATAATTATGATTCTGGAATAAGTCAATAACATTATTTCAATCATTATACAGGAGGTTCGGACACTTACGAAGCAAATCGGACCTAAGGTAAGGGAAATATCACAATCTCATTTTTATCCGAGATTGTTTATACTCTGGAATTTACTGGGGTATATTTTATCATCCACATCCATGTTTCCTCAATATGTAATATTATTTCCATACACCTACAATTGTTTACGTCCAAATTTACCCTTCGTTGAGTTTTTAGTAAATGATATGAAAGGAATCTTTTGTCGTTTTTCGTACGAGGTACTTTTTGACTTTTCCTACAAAAGTATGAGAAGAATGTTGTTTTTAACTTATACGGCATGAATGGATTTTTAAAACATTATTTCCAAGAATCTTCCTTTATAAGTTTTCATGTTCATTTTTAATCAACTTCTTCTAGTTTAAAATTTTATGACATGTTAAGAAAGGAAAAAGGTTTTTGAAGTAGAAAGGATATTTTCCTCAAGAATGGAGTTCAAGTGTTTTATCAAAATTATTTTCCATCTAAGATAATATAGGGTTATGTTTTTATCCATATTATTACATTTATTTGATTATGTTGTGATGGAATTATTTTTACGAATTCCTTTATCTTATATGAATTGTTTTATGATGTCATGTTGTTTAAGAATCCCCTTTTTATTACATGGGTTGTGATACGATGTATGGTTTATGATTTTTTGGAACACATAAGAATGGTATCATTATGAGATGGGTGGGACCTATATCTACCTCCAATGCATTCGGTAAAGATTTTATATCTCATGAGATAGACATTGGTGGAATGGCCGGTTAAACCGGTTCAGTGAAATAGGACTGAAACGAGGAGTGAACTCAGTTCAGAAATGGACTTTGTTCACTAAGATAGTCTTGGCAATGAGTCTTGACTAATAAGAAATTATTCTATATTATTATGTGTGTATGAAAAAAAAATTCATGTTTTATGTTATGATTATTGGGTTTACATTTCACTAATATGATTTTTCCCATGTTATGAAATTACGATCTCTTTTACAGGTTAAGATTTCCAAAAGTTATGTTCTTAAGTATATGATTTGATTGATATTTCTTTTGTTTACCCTTACTGAGCATTTGATCTCACCCTTTTTATGTTTTATTTCCCCAGGTCATGAAGAAGGTTATTAAGTAGGATATTCCAAAAAGGGACTCTAGATATGATGAAATAAGTGGGAGGAAAAGTTGATGCTTTCTGAACCAGTTGTTTATGTTTCCCAGTTTCTAAAGACTCTATACCTATACGGTCCTTTCATGGTTTTGTAATATGTGGTAATAAGTGTGCTTCAATTTTTATGTACTAAAAATGTATGTAAATTATGGCTCGTTTTAGTTGGTATCATAGGAAAGGTATAGTCAACCATTTAAAACTAGGATGTGAAAGCCTTAGTAAGAACCCTAAGGATAATTATAAGCATAGAACAAAATATTAGTGTTTTCGAAATGGAAATGAAAAACCTAGGATAAGACCTTAAGTGTGGAATTTTATTCTTGATTATGTGTTTTTCCTATTATAATTAGTTTTGGTCACACTATTCTTCTTGGTTTTTGTTAATGGTTGGAACCCGAAGGAACCATGTTAATGCGGAATGCGACGGGCAATGCAATTATTGTCCCCCTAAGCAACCAAACGTTATGGGAGTTGGAATGAAAAATCATGTATCAATGCTCACACAACTTTCTCAAGCTATGAATCATGCTGGACTTCCAAACGAGCAAAGGAAGGAGCAAAATTCTGTTGAATACTTCATGAGGCAGCGTCCACCTTCATTCAGCGGGTCTACTGATCCATTAATTTCTGAACAATGGATTAGTACTACTGAAAAGATATTTTCAGTTCTTCAATGTTCTGAACATGATAAATTCATCCTAGCAGTGTATCGTTTGGAAGGATATGCTGATCAATGGTGGAATCTTATTAAGAATATGATGCAAAGAGATGAAATTGAGTCCATGGAATGGGACGAGTTCAAGAACTTATTTTTCAATAAGTACGTCCCTCATATTCTCCGAACAAATACGGAGAAAGAGTTTCTTGAACTGAAGAAAAAGGATAATGAATCTGTAGGTACCTATGAAGAAAATTTTACAAGACTTGCAAGGTACGCTTTTGGTATTATAATCCAACCAGAGAGTAAGATCGATCGATTCATTAGTGGATTAAAACAAAGTCTTCGAAGGGCATTATCCATAAGGGACTTCAATAGCTACAAGGAAATAATTCGATGTGCTCTCAAAGTCGAGATGGAGATTAGAGTAACCGATCAGTCATATAGGTTTGATAAGAAGAGGAAGATTGAATTCAATGGAAAATCTAAAGAGCACACTGAAAAGAAGATAAGCTTTCCCTTATGCTCAAAGTGTGGAAACAAAGGAAGGGATACACAGAATGATCCTACTACACTTCAATATTTCAAGTGCAAGGACATGGGGCATTATGCCAATCAATGCCCAAATCCAAGGGTTGATGATGATGGTCGACGTCAACAAACTCTTAAGGCTAAAGATAAAGGAAAGTCACATGAAATTTCTATCAGCGATGTGGAGTATGATAACGATGTGGTGAAAGGTACACTTACCATCCACTCTAAAGTAACAAATGTTTTATTTGATTCTCGATCCACCAACTCTTTTATATCTGATGAATTTTATAAGGATAAAACCGTATTACCTCAACAATTAGATGTTGAGTTAGCTGTGACAACCCCTAATGGCACAACAGTCGCATCAAAAGTTTATAATTCTTCTCTGATCGATGTTTTTGGGAAAGTGCATCCTGCAAATCTTGTGAACCTTACTTTAGTGGAATTTGATGTGATTCTTCGCATGGTTTGGATTTCTTTATATGGAGGTCATATCAATTTCCAAAGAAGGGAAGTCACATTTCATATTCCATATCATTCTATGATCGTCTATCAATGCAAGGATGAACATAACCTTCCAGTGGAAATTTCTTCCATATTTTGGGTCTTGATTCTACTAAATAAAGGTTATTTATCTCAAATGGTTAGTGATAAACTCACGATTAAGAATATTCCCATTGTACGAGAGTTTGATTATGTCTTTCTAGAGGAATTTCCGGGTCTTCCACCAAATCGTGAAGTTGAGTTTTCAATAGAACTCGTATCGGGTGCTTTGCCTATTTCAAAGACACCTTATATAATGGCCCCAATTGAGTTGCAGGAATTGAAGAAGCAACTCCAAGAGAATCTTGATAAGGGGTTCATACGCCCTAGTGCGTCACCTTGGGGAGAACCTGTTCTGTTTGTTAAGAATAAATATGGATCAATGAGACTCTGCATTGATTATCGAGAACTTAACAAGATCACTATCAAGAACAAATATCCTCTCCCACGCATTGATGACTTATTTTACCATCTACGAGGAGCTCAATACTTTTACAAGATCGATCTTTGTTCATGGTATCATCAATTAAGGGTCAAAGGGAGGATATACCAAAGACGGCTTTCCGTACAAGGTATAGACACTATGAATTTATAGTGATGTCGTTTGGTCTTACTAATTCCCCTGCTATCTTCATGGATCTGATGAATAGAGTCTTTAGAGACTATCTTGATCAGTTTGTGGTAGTCTTTATAGACGATATTTTGGTATATTAAAAGAGCAAAGAAGAACATGAATATCACTTGAGAATTATATTGAAGACCCTAAGAAAGGAGAAGCTTTATGCCAATTTTACCAAGTGTGAATTTTGGCTTCATAAAGTTGCATTTTTGGGTCATGTAACCTCAAAAGAGGGGATATCTATGGATCCAGCAAAAATAAAGGTTATCGAAAGATGGTCGAGACCAACAACAATAACTGAGATATGAAGATTTCTTGGTTTTTCTGGATATTATCGATGTTTTGTGAAAGATTTTTCACGATTATCTAATCCACTCACCATGTTGACTCGGAAAGAAGTTAAGTTTTTCTGGATGGAGGAATGTGAAGAGAATTTCAAGGAGTTGAAAAGAAGGTTATCCAGTGCACCTGTGCTCACACTTCCTTGTAGTGGAGAAAGGTTTGTGATCTACATTGATGCATCCATGAAGGTATTGGGGTGTTTTCTTATGAAAAATGATATGGTGATAGCTTATGCCTCACGACAGTTGAAAATTCATGAGAAAAATTACCCAACTCATGATTTGGAGTTAGTTGCGGTAACCTTTTCATTAAAGATTTGGAGGCATTATATTTATGGTGAATGGTGTGATATTTATACTGATCATAAAAGTTTAAAGTATATTTTCACACAAAAGGAGATTAATATGCACCAAAGAAGATGGTTAGAGCTGATTAAGGACTATGACTGCTCAATCCATTTCCACCGTGGGAAAGAAAACAAGGTGGAAGATGCATTTAGTCGACAAGGCCATGCCAGTTTATCCATGATGAGGATCACAAAAGATCTAATATTTATAGATTTACAAAGGATGGATCTTGGAATTATAATGGAAGGGAAAAAATCTTATCTTTCTCAAATGAATGTTCAACCATATATACATGTGAAGATTAAAGTGGCATAGAAAGAAGATGTCGAGTTACAAAAGAAGGTGATAAATGTTCCTGAATTCAACCTTGATTGTGATGGGATAATAATGTTCAGGAATCAGGTTTGTGTTCCTCCCATCCCTGAATTAAAGAAGGAGCTTCTGGGTGAGGCTCATAGTTCTTCATTCTCTATTCATCCTAGAAGCATGAAGCAGTATAGAGACCTGAAAGAGTACTTCTGGTGGGATGGCATGAAAAGAGATGTTGCTGAATATGTCTCTCGATGCTTGGTTTGTCAGCAAGTTAAAGCTGAGAGATAGAAGTCTAAGGGGATGTTACAACCATTACCCATACCCGAATGGAAATGGGAAAACATCACTATGGACTTTGTCACAGTACTTCTTAAAACATCCAAAGGATATAATGCTATCTGGGTCATAGTTGATCATCTTACAAAGTCTGCACACTTCATCACTATTAGAGAGGATTTCTCTCTGGATCAGCTTGCCAGGATATATGTGAAGGAAGTGGTAAGATTTCATGGAGTACCACTTTCTATTATATCTGATCCGGATCCGAGGTTTACCTCAATGTTCTGGCGAAGTCTTCAGCATACTCTGGATACAGTGTTGATTTTCAGCACTACTTATCATCCTCAGACAGACGGTCAGTCTGAGAGAACAATTCAGACTCTAGAAGATTTGTTGAGAGCTTGCTCTATGGATTTGAAAGGTGGTTGGGATCAACACCTACCTTTAGTGGAATTTTCTTATAATAATAGCTTTCACTCTAGTATTTAGATGGATCATTATGAAGCTCTATATGGAAAGAAATGGAGGACTCCAACTTGCTGGGATGAAGTTGGGGAAAGAAAGCTATTAGGACCTGATCTTGTGGATGAGATGACATAAAAGGTCAGATCTATTCAACAACACATAAGAGAAGCTCAGAGTCGACAGAAAAGTTATGCCGACAACCAAAGAAAAGAGTTAGAGTTTGAAGTGGGTGATAAAGTGTTCTTACGAATATCTCCTTAGAAGAGAGTAATGAGATTTGGAAAGAAGGGTAATTTGAGCCCTAGGTATATCGGTCCTTTTGAAATACTGGATCGTTTTGGGAAGGTAGCTTACTGATTGGCGCTTCCACCGAATCTCTCTCAAATTCACGATGTGTTCCATGTATCTCTCCTGAGAAAGTACATACCTGATCCTTCACATGTACTCAGCTCAGAAGTTGTACCGCTGGAGAAAGATCTTTCTTATGAAGAACAGCCGATAGAGATTCTGGATCATAGCAAAAACGTCCTATGAAACAAGACCACTCTCTTGGTGAAAGTTTTATAGAGGAACAACAAATTCGAAGAAGCTACATGGGAGCTTGAGGATATGATGAGGGAGAGGTATCCTCATCTGTTTGTTACAAAGTGACGAATTTCGAGGGCGAAATTCATTTTAATGGGGGTAGAATGTAACACCCGAGACTTTTATGTGAAATATTTTGTTTTTATGTTAACAAAGGAATCTTTCACTACACACAACACTAGCTTGGCTTGCTTTACACGCAACCGCGGCCTTCCTCGATAGCTTGTGTCGTACGCAATACCGAGTTTCACTAAACAATGATATGATATTAAAATATTATTAAAACTAGCCGCTATGAATAGTAATAATCACTTTTTGAAATTTAATTAATTTTATTTTTCAAAATGGACTTCATTTTTGGTTTCGGAATATCGAAATTAGCCTAGGGTGAAATTTTGGTATTTTTCTGAAAACTTTCAATTTTTGATGAATAGTGAAACCACTAAGTGGTATTTAAAAAACTAAATTTTTCATAAAACTTAATATTACCGCTTCTGTGAGTGGAATTTTTAAAACCGAGAGACACGGTTGATGTCAGTATGTAAAATGTGGTTCAATGAGATGAAAATAATTTTTTGGTGAATAGTAACTTTTTACTTTTATTTACCACAGTTAAAAGTAAATATGGTAATTAAGGGTACAAATGATATTATTATTACCATAAAACATGTCCTAATTCTATTGGACAAGTGTAATTCGACCAAAAAGAACCTTAGGAATAAAATATGACCATTTAGGACCACATGGATTAGATTAGGACATTTATTATTAATTTATTTAAAGAAGGGAAAAAATTGTTAAAATCAATGTTTAATAAGACAATCATTTTTAATATAGGGTTATAAATAAGATAAAATAGACTATAAATATTCATTAGAAGGATAAAAAGATTTTCTACATAATGATATTTTATTTGTAATTTTTAGATGATATATAATTTAATTTATTTTTGACACAAGTATGATGCAGTAATTATCTTATTAATGAAATATTGACATAATTGATGTTATAAATACCAAAATAAATGTAATCTGAGACTTTTTATAAATTACAATTATTTTATAGGTTAATATGACATGTTATTATTGATTTAATTAACTTTTTTAGAACTAATGATTCTGTTATGATTTTCACAATAATAAATTACTAAATAGTTTCAAAATTGACATAAAATAGTTTTCAAAACAAATATTATATTAGTAATTGTTATTTTATTCCTAAAAATCTAAGGTTCGTCCAAATGAATTATATAAAGTTATATATATTAATAATAAACAACTTGGGGTTATTTTGGATTCTTATAGTAAGTTTATTAACCTTATAGTATAAGAGCACAAGAAGACACGGTAAATGTAAAATTATTTAACTTAATGTTAAATCTAAATGATAAGGTTAAAATAGGAACCTAAACTTGTCTAAATTATATTGGATGAGAGGATTTCGACCCATCCCCACCTTACCTTCGAAATAAATCAATTTGGAGCTATTTAATACCGAATTTGACTTTATAATATAATAATAGTTTTAGTTATTCCAAAGGTGTCCCTCTCCTCCCTTATAAAAGGGCACCCCCTCCCCCTCTTCCTCACACCACTTTGAGCCTCCAAGCTCGGCCAAACCCTGACGATTTCTCCTCTCCACTTCCAGAGAAACATCCTAGAGGTTATGGTCTTCTTCAAAGACCTATTTTAGTGCCCTAAAAGGAGGTCTCAAAGATGAACTTCAAAGAAGAGGTAATGTCTGTTACCGATTCTTTCATCTTTATTTCTTATTACACTTATTCTTATTTAGTTGTTTCATTATTAAGTAATAAAATAAGTATCACTAATATACTGATATGTTATTATATGTATGAAACAACCCTTTTTCACCATCTATCCATCCTACGGAAAAAGAAATCACCGCGCGTGCGTACGTACGGAATACTGTCTCCACGCCGTGGTGTAATCTATTTTCCACCACCACCTTAATTGGATGGGTATAATGGTGTAAATAATGACTATATATGACTATTATAAAGTGATATTGATTCTGAAATAGTACACATACACTCCAATACAATTCTACGATCATAGGAATGATATCATCACTCGTGCGTACGTACGGAATACCGTCTCCACAATGTGATGCGACTCATTCTACATGATCTTCATTGCATAATGATTATATAAATGAATTGAATGAATTAATATGATATATATTACACTAATACCATTCTGGAAATGAGGTATCTATAACTTAAAGATAAGAATAAGAATTTATTCGACAAAACACGCATAAGAAAAAAAATTAATAAACACCAGAATAACAAGTAGTAGTGAAATATTACTAATAAGAATCAAAGAATATGACCATATATGATATCATAACAATAAGTATGATTCTGGGATAAGTCAATAACATTATTTAAATCATTATACAGGAGGTTCAGACACTTACGATTCAAATCGGACCTAAGGTAAGAGAAATATCAAAATCTCATTTTTATCCGAGATTGTTTATACTTTGGAAATTACTGGGGTATATTTTATCATCCACATACATGTTTAATCAATATGAAATATCATATCCATCCACCTACAAATTTTAAAATCCAATTTTAGCCTCCATTTAGTTTTTAGTAAAAGATATGAAAGGAATCGTTTGTCGTTTTTCGTAAGAGGTACTTTTTGACTTTTCTGACAAAAGTTCGAGAAGAATGTTGTTTTTAACTTATATGGCATGAATGGATTTTTATAACATTATTTCCAAGAAGATTACTTTAAAAGTTTTCAAGATTATTTTTAATCAAGTTCTTTTAGTTTAAAATTGTATGACATGTTAAGAAAGGAAAAATGTTTTTTAAGTAGAAAGGATATTTTCCTCAAGAATGGAGTTAAAGTGTTTTTTCAAAATTATTTTACATCTAAGATAATATAGGGTTCTGTTTTTATCCCTATTATTACATTGATTTGATTATGTTGTCATGGAATTATTTTTATTAATTCCTTTATCTTATATGAATTGTTTTATTATGTCATGTTGTTTAAGAATCCCATTTTTATTACATGGGTTATGCTACGATGTATGGTTTATGATTTTGTGGCACACATAAGAATGATATCATTATGAGATGGGTGGGACATATATCTCCCTCCAATGCATTGGGTAAGGATTTTATATCTCATGAGATAGACATGGCTGGAACGGCAGGTTAAACCAGTTCAGTGAAACAGGACTGAAACGAGGAGTGAACTCGGTTCAGAAATGGACTTTGTCCACTAAGATATTCTTGGAAATGAGTCTTGACTAATAAGAAATGATTCTATATTATTCTGTGTGTATGACACAATGTTTCATGTTTTCAGTTATGGTTATCGGGATTACATTTACTAATATGATTTTTCCCATGTTATGAAATTACGATCTCTTTTACAGGTTAAGATTTCCAAAAGCTATGTTATTATGTATATGATGTGATTGATATTTCTTTTGTTTACCCTTACTGAGAATTTGAGCTCACCCATTTGTATGTTTTATTTCCCCAGGTTAGGAAGAAGGTTATTATGTAGGATATTCCAAAAAGGGACTCTAGATATGATAAAATATGTGGGAGGAAAAGTTGATGCTTTATGAACCAGTTGTTTATGTTTCCTAGTTTCTAAAGACTCTATACATCTACGGTCCTTTCCTGGTTTTGATATATGTTATAATAAGTGTGCTTCAATTTTAAAGTACTAACAATGTATGTAAAGTATGGTTCGTTATAAATTATATGTGATATAGGATCTCATCAAGAGAAAGAATGGCTTGGGAAGATAAATAAAATTATTCAAAATCTATAAATACTGTATATTTTATAGTCCCCAAGATGAAAAATAATAATCTAATTATCAGATTGGATTATTATATTATGCTAAATACATAAAGTGTTTATTATAGTTAAATATATATATTTTTTCACTAGATGAAATAATTAATACATTTTTAAGAGAATGGTGTTTTAATCAAGGTAGGCATAGTGCAATTATTTGATATATTGGTTTCATCCTCCAAATTAATTTATACAACATTGTGTTTGTTTTTATAGATCATATATTGATTTAATAAAGGTCTAAATTTGATTAAGAGAAATTAATATATGTTTTATTATATATTTTTCATGAGAATAAGTTGTGAACAACATTATATAACTTTATAATGAATATTTAGAAGGGGATGTTTCTAGGAAATGTTGTTTCGGATAAAGAATATTTTATAAATAGTAATAAGGTAATGGATATGATGTATTGAGAAAATCCAAACAATGTATATGAAATTTAATTATTTTTCTATATTGATGGTTAATACTGGATATTTATTACAGACTCCTTGATGATGGATTCATATATTTTTACCTTGACATAAAAATTGTCAAAAATTTGACTGGAATATGAATTCCCGAGAGGTATTTTAGGAATCATATAAGAAGCTTAATTTAGAATCAATTTTTATTTTTCCTAATCTGAGATATTTTTATGATGTGCACTTTAACACCTATGTATTGAGCATATGATGTTTTTCTATGAATGGAATAAATAATATGGTTTGAGGGTTTAGGTTACTTTGAACTAATGATAAGAAATATCTTACACAAAACCTTAAATTTTTTATGGTAATTATAGATTAAAAATTTTGTATATATTATATTACTAAATATATTTTTAGTGTATATAGATAATGGTAGTTTGAAATATATTTATTCACTATATGATATTTTTATTATATAATGAAGTTGGGTGTATTTTCTTTTAAATTTTGATTTTGAGGATTTGTAAACCCAGAGAGGAGGCAATCATGTTTATAATACATTGAGTATAAAAATAGAAACTTATGTAGTGAAGATATATAATGAGAAATGGTAGTTATTGAGATTATTTACAAAATATCAAATATTGGAGAATGAAATTGTTGATGATCTATTTTCAAGAGCATTGATGTTATATCTATGCTATCAGATCAAGTAAAATAGAATTTGTTTTGTAACTTATGACTATAGAAAGATACAAAACTATTTTAAATAATGGGGAAATTATATATATATGGACTATTTTACTTGATCCACTCTAATATTTTGGAGGTTTGATACTAATTATAGTGGTTATAATAATATATTTTCACCTAGGATGTATATTATGGAGATTAAATGATTGATCATGACATCATATTCAAATTTTTATGGGTTTTAAAAAATAAAAATATTGTTGAATTAATTTCTCTATTAACACCCACATTGTAATATATCTACAATAAACAAGATGTAAGGATAAAAATATTTTGGAAATTATCCATGAATATTTTTTTTGTTATTCTAAAAGACCAAAAAATAATCTTTGGAGTGACACTACTTTTTCATGGAAGGTACTATAAAAGTCACAATAGACCTTCAACATTTGTTGACTGAACACCATAGATATATTTTAATTTTTTATTGGGGATATTAAAAAATTACTTTAAATTTATTAGTGAAGTGCCTTTGGTTTGGATATATATATTTTTTTAATTTGTTGTCAATGTAATGAAAATTAAATGTGCCTTAAATAAAAATGAATTAGATGTTTGAAATACATGGAAACAAAACATAGTAATTATCCTATGTCAGAAAAAAAATGTGGAAAAGGTGCCTTCTTGGTGAGATGCCCTACGTTAAAAAACCATCTTTCACAATAATTTCCATTTAAAATATAAGTAAATCTACAATAATTATAATATTTTAAGTTAAACTAATTCCAATATTAAATATTTTATAATCCTAATTGAAATTTCTAATCAACACCCTCAATATAAACATAGAATATACCACCCTTATGGGAGAGTAAGAGTTTATACCCTCTGAATAAAAGTAACACATTGGTTGGGGACATTGTACATCATTATAAATAATTAATCTTTTAGAATTTGGTTAAGATTATTTCTCATTAAATCATTTGGAAATCATTTTTCAAATGAGCCTTCAAAAACCAGAAACATTGAATTAATTATTTTTCATAGAAAACACATCTAATATTCATTTTGTTCAAAAAAATCAATTTATTTTTATCATTTTATATTTAAATCATTTTTCATGATAAATCTAAATATTATTCTCTTATAATTTCATTTATTTATAAAAATAATATTTACCATGAAAATATTTCCAGAAATAACATTTTCATAAATTATTAATGCCTTTTCACATTTAAAAAATATATTTTATAGAAAAAAGATTATGATGTATTCAAAGGACTTAAAAAATATTTTCATTGTTGAATTTGAAAAAAATAAGAAATCATTATTAATTTTAAATAAAGTTATAATTTACATAGAATCAAAATAAAACAATAAAATATAGATCCTCCACTATCATAGGAAAAGATCATATTCATGTATGAGATTAAAAATTTATAAAAAATCATATTTGTTTTTTCATCAATCCCAACCATAACAATTATAATGATCATTTAATATCTAAAATAAAATTTAACAGTATTTTAATTATAGTATTTTTGGTATTAAATAGTTCTATTTATTTGAAACTCCCCCAAAACCATAGGCATGGAGAGAGTTTCCATTTTACTATGTATAACAATACCCTTTCCATATAGTAGTGAACATGTTCCATATATAAGGGATATCTCATTCCAAAAATTAAAACATATAGATAAGGAAAGAATTAGATGAAACCAATTGCAAGACAACAATTCTTATTGAAAGATACCTAACCAGTTAAAGGGGGATTGTTGAACTCAATGGGTGCATGATTAATCATTCAGTCTTGTGAAATTCATAAGAGTCGAATGAGATGGTGTAAACCACTAAACACAGAACCCACGATAGCCACAATATAAGAAAAAGAAACACTAAAGAAAACAATAGAAATAAAGAAAGAAAGGAACAATTGTGGTTGTTAAAAAATATAATACCATATATTTGAGGATTTTTTCTGAGAGAAGTCATGGGGGAGAAACATATGTCGTGTTCTTCCATGAGAGCTTCAGTGGCATGAATTAAATCCCTTTTTAGGGGTCCTTTAAATATATCGGGTAGGGTATTATCAGCACTTCCAAAAAAAGAATTAGTTTTATAAGCACTAAAATAATATCCAAAAATAAAAGATATATATATTAGTGTTTTTGTAATGATAAAGCTATATCGTTATCAAAAAACAAAAAACAATAATAAAATGCATATTTATCAACTCTATAGTTTTAGCACTGATAAATGATTTATAATTATAATTATATATGTTTATAAATATATTTATAAACATCTGTATATTATTAAGACTGAGAATTATTCTTTTAATTATGCAAACACTTTTAAGGAAAAAGTGAGAAACCACACATGACCTCACCACATCACCAATTCACTACATCACCACTTGAAAATAAACAATCACAATGGATAAAATCCATCCAATATTTCAAACTAACAAACCATCAAAGCTGGAACCAAAGGCACCTAGAAAGGCTGAGTTACCACGAACCAAGGGAAACAAACTATATGTGATTATAAATGTATTTATATCCCTTTAAATATTTATATGACTCTATATAACTATAATGGATATATTAATCATATTGATTATTTAAATATATTTATTTTAAATTTATTATTGTTTAAATAAATAATAGGTTATTTATATCTATAAAAATTGTATTTTTAAAATAAATAGTAATTTATTTATAAATATAAATATATAATCATAAAATTAGAGTAAATATATATTTATAAATATATCAAGAAATAAATATTTTCTAAAATATATATATATCATTATATATATATATATATATTTTATCCAAATAAAAATATAATGATAGTAAATATCTTCATTATTTAAATATAGAGATTATAATTTTCCAATAATAATTATATTTAAATCACTGTATATATTTATATTTAAATATGTAATTAATAAATAAAAATTATAATGTAAATATAAATATAGTAAATATATTGATTATGTAATTATATTTCATATAGGTTTATAATTATTTTAATATATATATTTATTTATAATTGAATACATACCTTTTGAGGGGAAATAGAATTTTTATATTAACATCACTATATATATTTATTTAATTATTTATAATATATATATATATATTATATATTCATTATTTTAATATATTTATTATATTTATATGTATATTTAAATATATATTCATATATTTATAATTATTTAAGTACGTTTTTAGAAAATTTAATAAATTCTATTTATATTTATAAATATGTAATTTTATAAATATTGTAAATATACATTTATGAATATATTTAATTATAAATATTTATTTAAAACATTATATTTAACATTACTAGCTAATAAATAATCTTAAATGCATGGGTCGGGTGATGGAGAGAAAGTGGAACATCCGTGAGCATGCTCCCTCATCCCATAATGGCTGCTAGGGTTTCTTTTCGGCTCCTTTGTTTTCCTAATTCTTAATGGTGCACGATTTCTTGGTTCTAGGGAGATTTGATTCCCACAAGAAAGAAACCTGTGAAATGCATGATTCACGGAGTGGTGACAACAACAGGGAAAAAGCCGTTGCGGTAAGTTCATTTTCTGAATCGTTTTCACTTTTTAAGGATCCATGGGTTGATATCCGGAAGAGGGGTTCCATTTCTCATGTGAAGGTGGATCCAGCTGCATTTTATGAATGAATGGAACTGGGAGCGCACTCGATCATTACTCCCTTGATTTTACCGAAAGGGGAGAAGCCATGGAAGATGGAGCAGCTCACACGGAGGCTTTCGATCATCTGGGGGTTTGAGAGCTGGCAATGTGTATCGCTCGGGAAGGGATATTACAATTTGGTTTTTCCATCTGAACAACTAAAACGAAGAGACTAGGGCTTCAGTTCACTTTCTCTCAAACCAGGTGCTTCGCACACTAGAGAGTGTTACAGACACTTCAACCATTCAGAAATTGATATCTCCTCTGTATAAGGCCCCGACCTTAAACCTTACTTAATCTTGAGTTAATACAAGATTACACATTGAGGATCTTTTCAGGTTTAGATTTTTAGAGAATTAGATCATATAACATGCATTACATTCTACATTTAAAGAAATTGGTTACATAAATATAGTATTCATTTTTTCCCATCAATAGAAACATATTTAAAATAAAACAGGGATTCTTTCTTGAAACTTCCTTGACACTATCATCATATCATGTTCCTTTCCTGTGACCTGTAAAAAACATTTCCAAAAAACATGGGATGAGCATAAAAAGCTCAGTAAGGGATATAAAAATATGGAAAGGAAACATGAGTTCATATATACATAAGAATGAAATCATAATTTACCCATAAAACATAGGCACTTTAACATACCTCATAAAATCATGAATAAATCATAGAAATCATAAGACATAAAAGGTATCATGAGGCATTCATAACATTCTTATGTAGGGAGTAACCCTCTTGGTTATGTTTGGAATACCCACCATAGTATATTCCCTAAATCCCTTCGGAGACACCTTAACGTTTCACTCCTTCGCATTACCCAATGGATTGGAGAGCTATATCGGGCTCACCCGCCCTTAGTTTATCACGGAACCACCCGTCTTCATAATAATTCCCAAGAACCATAACATAATCGTATAACATAAAACATGCATAAAGGAAACCTAACATTTACACTTTTAAATCACAAGATATCAATACAACACATTGATATAAAAACATTATGAAAACCATTTTCAACACCAGAATAAAAGAAAATTAAAACATGGTATTTATTTTTCTTTTAAAAAAAGGTATGGCTTGTAGAGGAAGCCGAAACTCAAATAATGGTCACGGCGGCGGAGAAGTCGTTGTCGCCGAATACGTATGATAAAAACATTCCCTTTTGTTGGTTTGTAAAACGCTTCATATAAAAAAGATTCCTTTTGGATAAACGTAAAAGTCAAAGGGGTTTATACACTATATAAAAGAAGGTTGTATTTAAAATAAAATATGCCCCAATGAAAGGATATTGAGACGAAGTCCCATACAAAGACGGTATCCTTGGTTTAAGGATAAATCAATTACATATTTATGTGTGACAAACGAATACACCAAATATAAGTGGATATTAAGTGTAGAACAATCAGATGTTATTCACACATATTCATAGAATGACATATTCAAGGAGTACAAGTTTATCCCAAATAATCAAATTTGGGTTAAGAAGTTCCCTTGCAAAAATTTGACAACCTAACGGCGTCACTACAAAATTCAGAAAATGAGTTGATGAGAGATAAAAAGAGTATCTCATCACATGGACATAAAATTTAAATAAATAAGGATATAGAAGAACATATCCTAAAATAACATTATGTGAATTAAAATACATAACAACAAAAGTCTTTTAAAAAGAGGAGGGTGAATGGTTCCCTTACCGACATGGGTATCTTTCGGAAGATGCACCCTGTGAAAGAAGGACAATACAACATTGATGTAAATACTCATAAATGAAAGTATATTACACAATGAGTAAAATAATGGGTAGTACATACACCACTCAATGGAAATTTTGGCAAATGTAGCATAAATCTCAAGCGAATAAAAGTGAGATGAAAAATCCCTTAAGGAAACTCGGCAGCCTAACGACGCCACATAAAACTTACAAAAATGGATTGATGAGATAAATTAGGGCCTCTCATCATATTAAAATAAATTTTACAGAAATATGAATATAAAATAACATCCCCAAACATAACAAAGTGGAGCTTAAAATAAGTGACATAAATGAGAGTACTTAAAAAGAAAGAGAGAGGTTAGATCTCTTACGAAAATTAGGCAGCCTAACGGCTCCACTCAAAACATCCAAAATGGATTGATGAGAGAGAATAGGGTCTCTCATAGTCTGAAAATAAAAATTAAAGTATTAGTAATATAAAAGAACATCCCCATAACAACAACGATGAGCTTTAAAAGGAATTACATAAAACAGCGTACTTAAAAAGAAAGAGAGTAGTAGGATCCCTTACCTCGGGTCCGACTTGACTCGATCGTTCTTTAACATCCTGAATAATAAACTTGAGTTAATTTCTACTTTCTCAAGAACCTTTTTCAAGTTCATTATTCATTTTATATCCCTTGTTTCCATGTTATAAACATTATGTAATCATTTAAGTTAATAATGTTTATTTTGTCGATATTTGGTTCTTAAGTCGAAAGTGGACTTCTTACAATTACATGTTGTTCGTGTTGTCAAAGGTTCATTATATCCATAATGATATTCATGATTTGGGTATCATATATATCATATATATCCAGAATATAAATGTATTTATAATATTACATAATCATTTCGAGGTAAGAAATGAAATGCACCGTTCATGGAGAAGGTAAGTCGTACGTACGCATGAACACTACTTTCATTTCTATGTCATATTAATGGAATTAAAACCAAATGAGAGGTATGTATATTTTAATTCCAGAATAATATTCATCATTTATTTGTAACATAAATCATATATAATAACTTTAAATCCATCCTTTACACATCCCACATACGTCATAAACGAATCAAATCACTTTGAGGGGGCGGTAGTCTGCACTTCCTAAAATGAAATTATCGTGTTTACCCACAATGGAAACCATAAAGGTATGCCAAAAAATAAAAATAAAAAATATTAAGTAAAACATAAACATATTATATATCATATATAAAATATATTTACATCATAATGGCCACCTTTAAAGGTGTTAAATGAATATTGAACAATCATAGTTTCGTGAGACATAAAATCGCCAACCACAGAAACAGTATGTTCTTTAACCATTAGACGAAGGTGTGTGTAATTGTAGCCCTAATCCTTCTTATAAAAACATCCTAGTATATTGAGGATACTGGATTTGTTACAAAAGAAATGAATAAAAAGAGTTTACGGGGTTGGAGAAGCAAAATAAAACAAAAGGACACAAGTGAAGACATTAACTTAAAATCGAGTAACTCCCTGTGGTTTGAGCAAAAAGGCTTCCTTGGGAAGACTTCTGACCAATGTTTAGCTACAAGGAGTAAGAGAGGGAAGTGGAGAGAAAAAATTGGTAGGGGTTGGCTGAGCCAAAGGCTTTGGAAGTGTGGGTAAGGAGGTAGAGGTGGGGGCCTTTTATAAGAGGAGAGGGGGGGCACTCATGGAAAGTAAAGAAATGTTACTTTATTTTAAAATGAGTTTCGGATTCAAAAGGTCCCAAATTGATATAATTCGAGGGTAAGGTGATAAGGGTTATAAATCCACCCATCCAATAGGTTTTGGACATGTGTAGGTCTTAGAATTTAAATTATCTTTCCATTTTATTTAAATTGTTGAATAATGAGGTCATCGCTACATCATCATGATGTCATAAATAATTTTATTTATTTAATGTCTAAAAATTATAAAAAATACTATGATGTAGTAAATCTTTCTATATTTCCAATTACTATTTATAGTCAAAATTATGACTTGTATATCACCATGTAAAAATTGTTTTAATAAAATAATTCATGTTTGTGTTATTTTTACTTTAATATTAAAAAAAATGTTATTTATGTCATTTTCCAACCAAAGTGGATCCATGGGGTCCCCAAGTTGACCCATTGATTTTCTTGGTCGTACATGACTAATCCAATGAGGGTAGGTCAAGTGTCTAGGTCATTTCATTTTATTAAAACATTATTCTTACCTTAAACTACACTAATTACCTCTAATCGCAATTAAAAACTTAATAAGTTACTATTCACCAAAAAGATTATTTTAATCCCATTGAACCAAATTTTACTTCTTAATGACAACCATGTATGTCGGATTTTTGAAATTCAAAAAACAAAGATGGCAAAATTTCATTT
The DNA here is from genome assembly GCA_963277665.1 of Viscum album. Lineage (NCBI taxonomy): Eukaryota > Viridiplantae > Streptophyta > Magnoliopsida > Santalales > Viscaceae > Viscum > Viscum album. The sequence continues at coordinate 827,042,875 of OY728159.1, read as the reverse complement.
TAACGGAAAATCAGTTTTTATAAGTACCACTTAGTGGTTTCACTATTCATCAAAAATTGATGTTTTTCAGAAAATTACCAAAAATTCACCCTAAGATATATTTGATATTCCAAATTCAAAAATGATTTCTATTTTATAAAATTCAAAACATATAGGTTTCATTAATTAATTTAATAATTAATTCCCGCTGTCAAAACAAATAGCGTGTTTTTATGAAACAAAATGTATCAAAAGATTGACACTAGTTTAAGTCTGATTTCAAAGTGAAATTAATTCCAACGACCACTATTGGATTAAATGGTAAAAATATATTTTAATTTCACTTTAAAACCAATTCAAAAGATAATCTAGTCATATAAATAAATTCTAATAAAAAGAGTTTTTGAATTAAAATACAACATTTATCACTACTCATTAAAAATTGAACTTTTTCGGAAAAATACCAAAAATTTACACAAAGTAAATTTTGATTTCCCGATTCTAAAGAAGAGTTTTATTTTGTCAAATATAACACATAATATTATCAAATGGTGTATTTAAAAGGGGTTCTCTATCAAAAGGCGGTTAATCAGGCTTTTAAAGAAAATTAGAATGTTTACGCTTAAAATTGGATTCATTCGCATTTTTAATTCTCTAAAATTTATTATAAAAAGTAAAAATATTTGACAAACATATATAATCATTTTGTAGTTAGTTCTATTCATTCCATCCATTACAATGGCTATCCGTTAACTACTATTTAAAATAATATTATTTTATTATTAGAGTGCAACGTAAGATTTCCAAGAAACTCGTTGTTGTGTGTTGGGTACGCCATCGAGCATAGTGTCCCCTTTAAAGTTAAATTAATATATTATTCATAAATATGGATAAATGTGAAAATTTCATACTCTTTATTTACCTGTAGTGTTACATCCTTCCCCCCTTTTGGGAATTGTGTCCTCGCAATTTTAAAATTGGGCTTGGAAACTTCATTGGAAATCCCGCATCGGAACAAGAGTCAATAAAACAATCACTTTAAAAAAATAAATAATGATAAGTACAAAGGTCACCTGAGTTATCCCATACTAGGATTCCAAGTATGAAAATATGGACATGGAATAAAAAAACAAAGGGTCATGTTCTGATGGAGAGTGATAGTAAACATGTCTACTAGAAAGCTAACCATAAGAAAATCACAAACCTGTGATGGGTTAAACGGTATTCGATTCCCTAGTAGGAAAAGTTAATAGAAAAAATTTTTGTTTTAAGTTACATTTTATTGAGGAATTTATTCATAAGGAAACACAATCACTTATCATGTTGACTTTCAACTTTTACTAGAACCCTTAATCAAACTCATATTTTCTCCAAAAGACAAGTATTTAGGAAGACTTGTTCACATTAATAGTACTATAATCAACTTTTAGAGAATCACCTAATCCACAAAAGAGAACTATATAATTTCCATGTCTTTAGACTTTAACCAAAACCAAAACCAAAAAGGTTAGTACAAGATCAGGTAATCCAAAAAAGGATAACCCTTTATAAAAAGAAAATATATTCTTAATCTCCAAAATTTGTCCAACAAAATCCAAAGGTCAACGAGGACCATCTGATAAACAATTTTTCCATAAAATTCTTCAAAGTAAAACAAACTAAGATTGAAACCCAAATATTTGAAGGATTTAGTCACATAGTCTTCCATGTTAAATCATAACATTTATCTCCAAACAACATCAGTTCCTCTTAATGTCTCGTATTGAAATGTAATTAACCTAATCACATATCCTCCATTTTAGGTTATCAAATTTACATAGATAACCCAAAATCAAATTACTCTTAATTCATAAAATCATATAACTAAAAAGAATCAGTCAAACTAACCAGGGACATCACGTAGTCCTGTGGTAGGCGATAAATACCAGTCACACTTTGGTTGTGGGTTCGATTCCCGCAGCTTTTTCCGAAGCGACGGTTTGTCACATGGTCTACGTGTTGTCCTTTTTACAAAACTATATAATTCTCAAATCATTCCAAAAAAGAGATAAAATCATCAAAAATAACCATAACATAATTTAACCTTAATTTAATCTCATTCCTTTCACTTCCATCATAACATATAGTAACCCATAATTACCTCAAAAGTAAGGATCATATAAACCCAAATGGTTCTTTATAACTATGTCCACAAAAGAACGGATAACTATTCCTTGAATAAAATTTTTGTATATTAAACATCAGGGTTAAACATACTATAAAAAGTCTTCTAATGTAACCCCATCATCAAAAGAGACTTAATACTCTTAAGAATTTCACCATAACTCTTAAAGCCCTTATATGTTGACTTCGTACTCATTCAACATTATGCATGATCCATTAACCATTCCATTCCAACTTATTCTGGAAAACTTCTTTCCTACAAAAAAAATCATGAATCATATCCAAAGATTCCAAAATAGGAGAAAAAAGTTATGAAATCATCCATACCTTTTATTGGTCATTGTCAGTTTCTTCATCCTCAATAGGAATGGATTTAGGTATTGGTAAATGAATATTTGTATGATCTTGGTGATCCCATTCACAAAACATCTTCATAGGACATGTGTTTGCATAATGACCATGCACTCCACATTTAAAAAATTCATTTGATCCCCCATAAAGAACTTCTTTCCCTTTCCTCGAGTCAGCTGTATGCTTCCTTTTTCCATGGAAGGTTATTGCTTTATAACCTTCATTTCCACATCTATAGCATATTTCTGTCCCTTTGAAACATTTTCCTATGTGTTTCTTTCCACATATTTGACACATAGGTTTTTGAACACACTTACCTTTATGATTGTTACCTGTAGTTCCATAGGGATTTGGTTCTCACATATATGATGCCTTAGAGAAATCAGCAAGGTTTAGTTGGTCAATCATGACTCCAGATATTTGGTTGAGGATAAACATAAGAGTTCTCATTGCAGCTCCCATATCATTTAGTTGGTTGCTCAAAATACTGTCACAGTTTCCTTCACATCTACTGTTACTCTGGTGCCTACTAGATCCAGCCATTTACTAAAACCAAAATGTTCAAAGTGAGTATATCAACAAAACCATCATGTACTAATGAAGAAGATAAACACTAAGATATACTTACTCATTCACTTTATTTAAACTAGGACTCTTTCTGTATTCCTATCCAACTATAAGGCCCTTTCCTTAAACCTTACTTAATCTAGAGTTAATACAAGATTACACATTGAGGATCTTTTCAGGTTTAGATTTTTAGAGAATTATATCATAAAACTTTCATTACATTCCACATTTAAACAAAGTGGTTACATAAAGATAGTATTCATTTTTTCCCATCAACAGAAACATATTTAAAATAAAACATGGATTCTTTCTTGAAACTTCCTTGACACTATCATCATATCATATTCCTTTCCCTTCAACTATGAAAAACATTTCAAAAAAACATGGGATGAGCATAAAAATCTCAGTAAAGGATATAAAAATATGGAAAGGAAACATGAGTTCATATATACATAAGAATGAAATCATAATTTACCCATAAAACATAGGCACTTTAACATACCTCATCAAATCATTAATAATTCATAGAAATAATAAGACATAAAAGGTAACTTGAGGCATTCATAACATTCTTACGTAGGGAGTAACCCTCTTGGTTGCGTTTGGAATACCCACCATAGTATATTCCATAAATCTCTTCAGAGAAACCTTAACGTTTCACTCCTTCAAGTTACCCAATGCATTGGAGATCTATATCGGGCTCACCCGCCCTAAGCTTATCACGGAACCACCCATCTTCATAATAATGCCCAAGAACCATAACATAATCATATCACATAAAACATGCATAAAGGAAACATAACATTTCCACTTTTCAATCACAAGATATCAATACAACACATTGATATAAAAACATTATGAAAACAATTTTCAACACCAAAATAAAATAAAAGTAAAACATGGTATTTATTTTTCTTTAAAAAAAATGTATGGCTTATAGAGGAATCCGAAACTCAAATAATGGTCATGACGACGGAGAAGTCATTGTCGCCGCATACGTATGAAAAAACATTCCCTTTTGTCATTTTGTAAAATACTTCTTTAAAAAAATATTCCTTTAGGATAAATGTAAATGTCAAAGGGGTTTATACACCGTATAAAAGAAGATTGTATTTAAAATAAAATATGACTCAATGAATGGATATTGAGACGAAGTCCCATACAAAGACGGTATCCTTGGTTTAAGGATAAATCAATTACATAATTATGTGTGACAAACGAATACACCAAATATAAGTGGATATTAAGTGTAGAACAATCAGATGTTATTCACACATATTCATAGAACGACATATTCAAGGAGTACATGTTTATCCCATAGAATCAAATTTGGGATAAGAAGTTCCCTTGCAAAAATTTGACAGCCTAACAGCGTCACTACAAAATTCAGAAAATGAGTTGATGAGAGATAAAAAGGGTATCTCATCACATGGACATAAAATTTAAATAAATAAGGATATAGAATAACATATCCCAACATAACATTATGTGAATTAAAAGACATAACAACAAAAGTTTTTTAAAAAGAGGAGGGTGAATGGTTCCCTTACCGACATGGGTATCTTTCGAAACATGCACCACGTGAATGAAGGACAATACAACATTGATGTAAATACTCATAAATGAAATTATATTTCACAATGAGTAAAATAATGGGCAGTAAATACACCACTCAAAGGAAATTGTGGAAAATGTAGCATAAATCTCACGGGAGTAAAAGTGAGATGAAAAATCTCTTATGGAAACTCGGCAGACTAACGGCGCCACATAAAACATACAAAAATGGATTGATGAGGTCAAATAGGGTCTCTCATCATATTAACATAAATTTTAAATAAATAGTAATATAAAAGAACATCCCCCAACATAACAAAGAGGAACATAAAAGAAGTGACATAAAGGAGAGTACTTAAAAAGAAAGAGAGAGGTTAGATCTCTTACGAAAACTTGGCAGCCTAACGGCGCCACTCAAAACTTCCAAAAAGGATTGATGAGAGAGAATAGGGTCTATCATAGTATGAAAATAAAAATTAATGTAAGAGTAATATAAAATAACATCCCCATAACAAGAAATATGAGCTTCAAAAGGAATGACATAAAAGAGCGTACTTAAAAAGAAAGAGAGGAGTATGATCCCTTACCTCGGGTCCAACTTGACTCGATCGTTCTTTAACTTCCTGAATAATAAACTTGAGTTAATTTATACTTTCTTAAGAACCTTTTTCAAGTTCATTATTCCTTTTATATCACTTATTTCCATGTTCTAAACATTATGTAATAATTTAAGATAATAATGTTTGTTTTGTCGATATTTGGTTCTTAAGTCGAATGTGGACTTCATACAATTACATGTTGTTCGTGTTGTCAAAGGTTCATTATATCCATAATGATATTCATGATTTGGGTATCATATATATCATATATATCCAGAATATACATGTATTTATACTATTAAATAATCATTTAGAGATAAGAAATGAAATGAACCGTTCATGGAGACGGTAAGCCGTACGTACGCATGAACACTACTTTCATTTCTATGTCATATTAATGGAATAAAAACCAAATGAGAGGTATGTATATTTTAATTCCAGAATTATATTCATAATTTATATGTAACATAAATCATATATAATAACTTTAAATCCATCCTTTATGCATCCCACATATGGCATTAACGAATCAAATCACTTTGAGGGGACGGTAGTCCGCACTTCCTAAAATGAAATTATCATGTTTACCCACAATGGAAACTATAAAGGTATGCCACAAAAAAAATACAGAAGCCTAAGTAAAACATAAAAATATTATATATCATATATAAAATACAGTGACATCATAATGGCCACCATTAAAGGTGTTAAAAGAATATTGAACAATCATCGTTTCGTGAGGCAGAAAATCGCCAACCACAGAAACAGTATGTTCTTTAACCATTAGACGAAGGTGTGTATAAGTGTAGCTCGAATACTTCTTATAAAAACATCCTAGTATATTGAAGATACTGGAGTTTTTACAAAAGAAATGAATAAAAAGATTTTAGGGGGTTGGAGAAGAAAAATAAAACAAAAGGACACAAGTGAAGACATTACCTTAAAATCGGGTAACTCCCTTTGGTTTGAGCTCAAAGGCTTCCTTGGGAAGACTTATGCCCAATGTGAGGCTTCAAGGAGTAAGAGAGGGAAGCAGAGAGACAAAATGGGTATGTTTTGGCCGAGCCAAAAGCTTTGTAAGTGTGGGTAATGAGGTAGAGGTGGAGGCCTTTAATAAGAGGAGATGAGGGGCACTCTTTGAATGTAAAGAAATGTTACTTTATTTTAAAATGAGTTTTGGATTAAAAAGGTCCCAAATTGATATAATTCGAGGTTAAGGTGATAAGGGTTATAAATCCACCCATCCAATAGGTTTTGGACATGTTTAGGTCTTAGAATATACATTATCATTCCATTTTATTTAAATCATTGACTAATGAGGTCATCGCTGCATCATCATGATGTCATAAATAATTTAATTTATCTAATTTCTAAAAATTATAAAAAAACTACAATGATGTATTAAATCTTTTTATCTTTCCAATTACTATTTATAGTAAAAATTATGAGTTGTATAACCCCATGTAAAAATTGTTTTACTAAAATAGCTCATGTTTGTGTCATTTTTACTTTAACATTAAATAAAAAGGTATTTATGTCATTTTCCAACCAAAGTGGCTCCCTAGGTTCCCCAAGTTGACCCATGGATTTTCTTGGTCGGCCATGACTCATCCAATGAGGGTAGGACAAGTGTCTAGGTCATTTCATTTTATTAAAACATTATTCTTACCTTAAACTACACTAATTACCTCTAATCGCGATTAAAAACTTAATAAGTTACTATTCACCAAAAAATTATTTTAATCCCATTGAACCAAATTTTACTTCTTAATGAAAACCATGTATGTCAGATTTTTGAAATTCGAAACACAAAGATGGAAAAATTTCATTTAAATGGAAAATCAGTTTTTATAAGTACCACTTAGTGGTTTCACTATTCATAAAAAATTTATGTTTTTCAGAAAATTACCAAAAATTCACCCTAAGATATATTTGATATTCCGAATTAAAAAATGATGTATATTTTAAAGAATTAAAAACATATAGGTTGCATTAATTAATTTAATAACTAATTCCCGCTGTCAAAATAAATATCGTGTTTTTATGAAACAAAATGTATCAAAAGATTGACACTAGTTTGAGTCCGATTTCAAAGTGAAATTAATTCCAATGACCACTATTGGATTAAATGGTAAAAATATATTGTAGTTTCACTTTAAACCCAATTAAAAAGATAATCTAATCATATAAATAAATTAGAAGAAAAAGAGGTTTTTAATTAAAATACAACATTTTTCACTATTAATTAAAAATTGAACTTTTTTGGAAAAATACTAAAAATTTACACAAAGTAAATTTTGATTTCCAAATTCTAAAGAAGAGTTTTATTTTGTCAAATATAACTCATAAGATTGTCAAAAAGTGTATTTAAAAGAGGTTCGCCATCAAAAGGGAGTTAATCGAACTTTTAAAGAATATTAGAATGTTTACGCTTAAAATTGGATTCATTCACATTTTTAATTCTATAACATTTATTATAAAAAGTAAAAATATTTGACAAACATATATAATCATTTTGTAGTTAGTTGTATTCATTCCCTCCATTAAATCGGCTAGGCGTTAACTACTATTTGAAATAGTATTATTTTATTATTAGAGTGCAACATAAAATTCCCACGAAACTCGTTGTTGTGTGTTGGGTACACCATCGAGCATAGAATCCCCTTTAAAGTTATATTAATATTTTATTCACAAATATGGATAAATGTGAAAATTTAATACACTTTATTTACCTGGGGTGTTAAACTCTGTGCAAATCTGGATTAAAATTTATGGTTTAAGCTGGATTCTGTGGCATCCACACATTTTGTATGATCTATCTCTTGCTGTTGGAATCCCAATAAGGATGTATATGGAGAATGAATCTGCTAGATATGGGAATTATTCTAGGTGTATTGTTGAAATTGATCTAAATTCTACTCTGATTGACAAGGTCTACTTATCTACTGATGATGATGAACTTTAACTGAAAGTGAAATATGAAAACTTTCCAAAATTCGTCATTGATTGTAAATTCATAGGAAATGACTCTATAAATTGTAGGAGGTCTATTGTGTGTAGTTTTTTCTCCCTCCATGGACATGATTCCAAATCATGTTTGAAGTCAGGGAGGGAGAAGCCTGGTCACCTAAAAAAATATGCCAAGTCTGCTTCTCTTGATGCATATGCTACTTTGCATTTGGAGAAATCGAATGCAGAGTTATCTTCCACCAATCCTGCTCCTAGAAGTAAGGATGAACATGTTATGGTGAATCCCCTTGAAGGTAAAATATCACGGGAAGAGGTGGTTGAGGAGGGACAACCCTCACATCCGGTCTCTCTCCAGAATTAAAAAGGCAACAAAGCCACTGTTTTTTATGACTCTACCCAGCTATAATCCGGGCCCCTCTCTGAATCTTCTCCTACAACAATGAACATTGGCCCTTATGGTGAATTAGAATCACCTCCATGCCCTACTTTGCATGAGATTCCTGGTCATACTTGTGCAATCACAACTGTTATAAATCCTACTTCTTGTCATACAAAGGTGGTCCCACAGACTGGGTTAGTGGATGATTCGATTATAGATCCGCAGGTTGTGGCTGAGGATGTTCAGAACCATGCCTCGGTTCTGGACACTTCATCCAAAAGGGCCTCTCATTCACATTTCGATGTACCAGAAGTGGAGGCTGACCAACCTTTGGATGATAAGAAGGTGAGTACATCCTTGGAAGTCCCATATGATCACCAAACTCTGGTTAGTGTGTAGGGTTTGATCACCCCAGCTATGCAAGAGAAGGGGATATCGAAAGGGAAGGATATCAATGATGAGATACAAGGGGATGCATTCCAGATGGTTAGAACAAGAAGCCAAAAGAAGAATGATAAAATAATTGATGAAAAGAATAGAAGAGATATGTCACAAGAGGATTGTTCTGATGAGGACTTAGAATCCTTGCTACAACATGCTGTGGAAATAGAAGCCAAATATAATGGAGGGCGAGGGCATGGGCATGGGCGTAGGTGCATCAATATCGATCTCTGGAATAAGATGCGGAGCAAGGAGAAGATCATTGTGGATAAAATCAAAAATTAGATCAGTCCCCCGGAAAGGAAGTCTTGAAAACATTGTTCTGTTTTGTTTGATTTTGTATCTGGTTGTTCTTCATGTCTCTTCGAAACTTAATTTTAATAAAATTTTTTGGGGCCTTTCCCCACACCTTTCAAGAAAAAATCATAAATGCATACGTGTTAAAATTGAGTGAAATTGAATAATTAAGAATGAGTACACTTAAAAAATATAGAAAAATTATATGTTTTATTAAATAAATATAAATTATTTACAAAATATGGATATATATTCAAGTAAAGATGAATAAATACTGAGAATATGTGGACACAATAAATAAACATAAATAAATATTATAGCGTAATTAAATTTAAAAAATGATATTAAATCTAAATAAATGAGTCCAAAATATAATAAGACAAAAAATTTACAGATTAAAAACATAATATATTAAATTTATCATGTTACTAAATCATCCCCCAAAATAAATACTAAATTTTGAATTAATTAAATAAATATAAGGTGTATGTGTTTTTATATACGGTCTCATTAATTATGTAAATACTTATGTGTGTGCATGTTATATAAAGATCAATTAATGACATATATGTATTTGGGAAATCAATGTAACCGATGATTTATATATGTTAAAATAAAAATTAAAACTACATTCAATTAATTTCATTACATGATACAATTACCAGATATTTTTAATTAATATTAATTTGTAACTATGAACCATTTTTCAAATAATATATGACTTCTTTATTGAAAGCATTGATATTTGGTATTATATATATCTGCGTTTCAGATGTATTATATATATATATATGTATATGTATATGTGAACATATTTATATATTAAATGTATTAATGAATAATAATGTATAAAACCTAGTAAAAATATATAATAAATTCTATGTTATTCACTTTTACATTTAATTCATTTTATATATGGATATTTAATATATATTATTCATTAATTTTTATAATTAATTTATATATTTGTTTATATATATATTATATTTTAAATTATTACTAATAATTGTTTCATTAAAAAAATTTAATAAATTTAATAAATTTATTGTTTTATTAATTTTTCATTTTATTGTTTTATAAAATTTATTAATGTTTAATATTTTAATTTAATATTAATATTTATTCATTTTATATATTTATATTAATAATATAAAACTTTATAATATTTTTAATATATATATGTATATTAAATTTATTTATTTTAATTAATAATTATTTAATTAATACAAAATTTTAGTTTTTTTATTATTCTCAATTTTAACTTAAATTTATTTCATTATTTCAATTTTTCATATTATAAATCTATACTTAATATATGATATTATTGTATATTTATGTTATGCATGTATATATATTAAAATTATTAACAAATATTTAGTAAGCATTTTATTTAATATTGTTCTCACTTATTCATTTTTATTTTTTATTTTTAACATTATTTCAATTTTTAGAATTTTATATGATTGTTTTATATATGGTAAAAATATGGGATGCCTAAGGCTTAAGGGGAACAAAGAGTGTGGCCTAGCCTATGTGGGCATGGGTGTGTGATGGTGGCCCAAGGCTCGAGGGGAGCATAGAGTGTGCCTCAACATAAACGAGCCCATTAAGGGTCCCATATCCAAGTCTTTATAATTTGTGTGTAGGAGCCCATCCCTATACCTTGCTTCAGAGGTTATGATGCAGTGGAGTGATTTATAAATAAGTGGCCTAATGTGAATATTTCTAATGTCGGAACTTCACATTACATTAAAATGTTTATCAATGCTAAAAAGTAAGTTATTAATGGTTAACATTTCCCCGCAATGAAAAATAAATAATTGTTAAAGGTACAATATTAGCATTATAAAAACACTAATATAAGTAACCCTTTATACGATTTTTTTTGCACTAATAAAGGAAGCCTTTATCAACTCTTTCTATATATGTGATAAAGGATAGAATGATATATTTCTTGTTTTATACTAGTGTTAGACTTATAATGTAAATATATTGGACTCTAATATCCTCTATATGAATCAGTGGGTCTTTTGAGAGAATCTTGTTTGGGAACATAGTGTATGCCATAACAATTTGTTTATAATGTCTTAGCATGAGGCCATGATGGTAATATTTAATGTTAATCATTATGAATTCAGCCATTTTGAAATTAGTTATTCTTATCCATGTGATTATTTATTATTTATGTTATGCATGTATATATTACCCTTTTTTGATATTTATACGCTATATTTTATTATTTTTTATCTCTTCCATAAAAATCTTGATTTATATATTCTATAATATTTTTTTGTATGATTTCCCGTAGATAGAAAATTATATCAACCATTAATATTCTTTCTCCAAGACACCAATAAGTGATCTAAAAATTATTTCAAGGATATACTAGATGAAATAATAAAGATCCTACTATAATTTTAGGTTTTTTTCATGTTTTTAATTGTAATGTGAAAATCATGTATAAAACTAGTCTCCAATGACTGTGTAAATACTTGATCCATCGAGGTGTGATATCTTGTAACCTCTTTCATTATATTATAAATAACATCATCTCTAGGTTACTATATTCAAGAAATTAAATTTGGTATCAAAGGATGTTTAGTATAAATATTGGGAAATAGATTTAGGAAATCATGTGTTATAGAAGATAACCAAATGGAAGAAATTATATATAAGTCTATTTATATGATAATATCATTAATTATTAGTATAGTATAGAATATGAGGTTTCCTAGTAAAAAATCAAAATATTGATACTAGCAAGTGGTTGTTGTTGTGGAATTGATGTTCCTAGGGGAAAACACCATGAAAAAGTTCAGTTGAGTATCAAATCAATCTTCACTTGCTGCCAAATGAGTGGGCCTAAGACTGAACAAATTGCTAGACACTCCCAAGGGATATTTTTTGTTTGACTAACATTCTCATTAGAACCATTGTTAATGATTCTAATGTTTTTCATAATTTTAAGATATTCATAATGATACTAGTATTATTATTCTGAGAATTTCAGTGAATAAATATTTAAATTAAGTTAAGTTTTACACAATATTTTTTTATTACAGATGATGATTTAAAATTTATATTTTTATAAACTAATACATTTTATCACATATTATATGAAATGATACTTAATGGAATTAATAAAATCCATATCGATGCACATACATTGTATAGGGATTCCCTACATTGGATATACAATGATGTCAATTCTAGATCTTACTCAATTATAGCTATATTGGGGTAGTCGAATCAGGTTATGACAAAAAATATAATCTGTATGGAGAAACTTTTTGATCCCCATCACTGTGCAACACTGTTATACAACTTTATGTTATAATAACTTCCATCATTCAATGGGACTACTAATCCATTAGTAGCTGATAAATGATTCATGTCCATGGAGATGATATTTATAACATTTGGAAGTAGTGAAGGAGTGAAATATATAATTAAAATTTATCATCCTATGGATGATTCATATCATAGGTTGTCATTATTATAAAATACTAAGAGTCAATGGAAATAAATTGTATGTCATGAAAGTCATTATGGTTATACTCATTAAAAGTCCTCATGAAAAATTTATTGATATGGAGAGGGAATTCCTCAATATATGGATTAAAAAGACAATTAATTTATTTGTACGGTTACATCTTTATAATGTTAGTAACAAATATTTCGGATTAATTTCGTAAACTATAAAGAAGCATTTTATTCTTCTTTGATGGAATAATTTATTTTCTTTTAAAGGTGTTATACTCTTATAAATTTTCCGTCTACATGGACATAGTAACAATTTCAATCAATATATAAAAATAATTATACAATAATTATGTTTTCTAGTGTAAAACAAAAAATAAGTGTATCTTTGAACACTCAAAAAAAATAAAATAAAAGGGTATAAGGGGAGGGTGTAATTTTCAACATACAATAGTTGGGGAAAGAGATGAAATGGGATGTGGATTATGTGAATGGTAGTTTTCTTCATGTATTGAGTGTAGGGTCATTAGGATCATGATTTCAAGAGAATGAATGAATCCACCAGTATCTAATGCTTCAACTATAAAGATATGGGAACTATTCTGATTAATTCCAAAATCATCAAGGGAATTTTCACTAGAAAATGATATTATAAAATGTCCCTGCATATAAAATCACTACATCTATGGTTTAGTATTATAAATATTTGTTCAATGGTGTATTTATTTTAACCTCTATTTTATATATTGTATTGTGTTATTATATATCTTCACCCCCTTTTATATCTTCCTTGTTTTCTAACAAAATTAAATATTTCCCTAATACTGTAAGAAGTGTGTTGTCTATCTAGACATATATTATAAATATGATTATAAAAACGATTATATTTTCAACACATATTATTACTAATATACATACCCAATTTGAAAATATTTTTATTATACTTATGGTTGATTTTTATACAATATATTTTATGTATTGGTATTTAAATTTTATTGAAAAAAATAATTTCCATGAGAATGAAATTATAATTCATTAATGAGATATGGAATCCATTTTCTTTATAGGGAGAAAATCATAATATTTGTTATGTCTCTATCCACCCATAATTGATCTCCTTAATGAACATATTTTAGAAGATTAAACACAACCTTAGAACATGTAAGGTATCTTCAAAATCTAGGATGTACCTGTTTTGAAAGAAAATGATGATCTATATAGTAATGACCTTCATGGAAACCTACAAGACATAAAAAATGGGTTTTTATTGATCTAATACTAGATAAAAAGCATACCAATAAGATTCTCTATGGGATGGACACATTGGAATTAGTGAATTTGATTAAACATTTGTAGGTGTTGTGTGATAAGGATTTTTATACCTTAGTGTTTCACCTTGGGGAGACACCTATAATTTTTATATGGAAAATTGGATGATTAGGTTATCCATTTTTTATCGGGAAATAAATCCTTTTATGAAAAAGAATAATTATCTTCATCCCTATTTTTATGACTTGATCGGTCAACATCAAGGATACCACGAATTGACTAGGATTCCCTAGTATCCTGAATCCCGCTCCAATCATCACATAGATTGAAGGGAATTGTTGATCCCCATGACATGTCTACTATCTCATGGTATCATACAAGGTAAAAATGGGAAATATATTCATACATAAATAGAAGAATAAATAGATTCATGGTAGTCTAATCAAAAGAATACACCATATAGATAATTGTACTAGAAGTCAAGTAGGTACAATCAAGACAATATACATAATCATAGGATATAAAAATGGGGAGAAAACAACCCAAGTCCCAATGGGAAAATCTCTCCTAGCCCTAGTGTTTAAAAATAATAACCACCTCCAATAAGCGCTTTACGCTTTCTAAAACCTAGAATAATATAATCTAAAAACACTTGAAGTCGCATGTATAGTGTGAGTTAAAAACCATGTAGAGTCTTACCAAGGATTCCATATTAAGATTTCACATCAATTAACCAAATAAAGAATTAAATTTAAAATAAAATAGAGTTTTCAGTTTGAGGGAATATTTAAAATAAATCACTCTTTACATTTCAATTAATGGAAAAAAATATATACAATGGATTAATAACCATATTATATAAATTGAAAATTCATGCATTAAAAATTTAAAAAACAGAATATATATCAAAATAATCACAATAGAGAAACATGGTAATCATTCAAGATGTAATATAGTTCTAGGTTATGTTATCCTCACACACTAGAATTAGGGATTACAGAAATATGTGTACACACATCCCTCAAACACTGGTCAAACATGACTCATCACTATCCCATCAGGGATGTGTCTTGCTGCATATGTTTTTCTTCCAGAGTTTTAATGATACATTTGAGTTTTTTAAAAAATTACTCACTAATTGAATATGCCTTTATGTACGCTAACAACATTATTCGCAAAGTTATAAAATTTAAAAAATTTCACAAGAAGAATCCATTAATGAAACCCAACAAAAAAATTATAAAAATACTGATTAAGGAGTACCTCAAAATAGTAACAAGACATTACAACCTCCACACCATAGAATCTATCTATCCCAGGAAATCTTATTAAGAAGCACCAATGTCAAAAATATGAGTTCGTTAATCTCTCCTTAGTTAATCCCCATACAATGTCTCTTTAGTATTAGATTTGTGCTTCCATATCACTCGAACCAAAAGTATCATCCTCTCACAATGTACATTGATTTACAAATTCAACTATCATGACAAGATTCTTTGTCATGGGTAAATTAGGATCAACTTTATGATCAATCTAGCATATAACATGAGATATATAATAATGATACTTTCATAGTTTCTATACATGAAACACGTTATGTATCGATTTCTACTATGTAGGATGTTCTAAATGGTAATCCACTTTACCAAACTTCTAAACAACCTCAAAAGGTCCCAAAAAATAAGGGTCAATTTTACCATACCTCCAGGGATACCAATGAATGAAATGGTCTGAAACATTCAAGAACACCTACTTAAAAAATAAAAACATTAATGGTATACAATGATAATTAGTATAATAATTATACAAGCTATATGTCATCAAATTTCATTTATGATTCAACGTATTCTTTTAATGTATCATATTATACTAGGATTGGTCCAACCAAAGAACATTAACCAAAACCTTACGAACAAAATGAATAATTTCAATGATGGGAATACAGTCACTAAAATGGATCTATTCAAATAATAGACTTGTATCTATTGTTAAAATAATACTCTACTAGACCCAAATTTTCATTCCAAGCAGGACCAATGTTAAAAATATATAAGAGAATCTTATTCATATATATTTGTACAACTCTTTCTGTCTATCCATCAAACTATGGATGATATTTCATACTCAAATGAACTTGAGATCCTAGTACCTCTTGGTGGCCTCTCTAAAAGTGTGAAGTAAACCAAGGATCTGTATTTGGGAATCTAATATATTCAATTTTGTGAAACTAAATAATCTCTCAAACATATAGACTTCCCAGCTCCTCAACATTCATTGTATCAAGAATGGGTATAACATGAGATGATTTGGTCATACATTAAATAAAAATTGTATCAAATTCTTCTCTCTATGGGTTTGTGGGAACCCATGAAAAATTTATATAGAGGTCTCATCGCACATTAGTGTTGTTACTAGAAGTGGATATGAAAATATAAAGCACTATGGTTCCCTACGTTGACTTGTTGGCATGTATAACAATAAGAGAAGAAAACTAGATTTCCGATTATCATAACTAGTCACCAAGAGCTTTTATTCATGTCATAGATCATATTCATGGTTTTTGGGAGCACATCCCACATAGAAATATGGAAATCCACCATCACTAATTTCCATCCTGATAATGGGACCACAAATCAATTCTAATAACATAGAATTCCATTCATGGTGAACAATCACTCAACAACAGTCTAAACACCATAAGTGGATTCTATAATCATACAAAAATCATTACTCAAATGTTTTTCCTAAATAATAGAATCGATAATATTGAATGTCATCTGAACACTGAATAATAAATCACCATCCCTAGATTCTTAGACCACAAAATGTATCTGCAAAAAAATATCCATCATGTTCCATTATTCTGATTATTTATTCTTGGCATGGGTCAGAGGTTTAATGATCAAAGAATATGAAAATTTATTTCATTTCCATGGTTTATAGGTGATTACAAGATCCACAGATTACAAGTACTCCACTATAGGCCTCTAGATGATATTCAAATATTTATTATAAAAGATATAACTCCAGATATTGTTGTCAGAAAACAGAATAAACCGCCCCCAAAATATGTAATTCCCATAAATCGTAAGCACATGATTCCCATATGAGAGTTTCATTTATTGGTTTTACAATTCATCACAAGTAACCTTGTCTTCAAAGATCCATAGTCTATGATATAGTCACCCTAAACAAGAAAAAATATTCCTAAACACGATATATAATAGAAGAACACATAGCTATGTATGGCCTATGGATGAGACAACACAGTTTTAGAATATAAATTAATTTTCAAATAAATAAAATAAATCTAACATTTATCATCCCACAAAAACAATACATTGTTCTGAGTTTGAACAGTCGTTGGATAATCCAACTTTACCGAGTCCTCTACAAACCAACACTAATATCATGTTAATCCCAGGATTCTTTTAATATTGAAAAAAAATTCATGGTTGTTCCCACTTCATAATAGAATTATCCTTTTCAGGGTCAACTAATATACCATGTTCCAACACCACATTCCCTTTAAAATTCACTTCAGAAATTCAAAAAATCATATTTTCATATCTTTCCCAAATTTTAGTGATCAAAAGACAATTCTAGAATTGCTCTCAGATGACGCACATGATCCCCTTCGACATAGACTAAAAAAATGAGTTCATTTAAAAATACCACAATGAAGGTATTAAGATACTCATGTAAAATAATATTCATTATGGCCATAAAAACTATGTGTGGATTGATTTGACCAATAATTAGGAAACTGTACTCATAATTTCCATACCAACTTTGAAAAGATGTTTTCTAAATGTCATATTATTTTATTATTAATTGATGATATATAGATCAAAAAACAATCTTGGACAACAAATTCTCCCAATTAAATGTTTCAAACAGATCATTAATATTTGTAAATGTATATTTTTTTCTTTACCGTAACTCTACATTGTTTTCAGTAATCAACCCAAAAGTTATGTGACAAGTCGTATATCCTATAAAAGTGAAATAACTCTGACAATGGTTACACTGTAAGACTTATATATCAATTTAATAATAGATCACCCAATTTAGTCATCAAATCAGTAATTTATCATAGTTACATTTTATAAGATTGAATATATTCGGGTTGAGTAATAAGAAATAAATTGATATTGAACTCTACCTGCCTTAATGATGGAAAACTAGAGATGTTATAAGGATAAATATTAGTGATGTAGATGAAAATTGGTGGCTAATCACTGCTCAAAGATTATCAATTTAGGTCAATATAAAAAAAGATATCAATTTACCCAATTCTAGAAAAAAAAAATTAATATACCTACTTGACCTCTGGTCCTATTCTCTCAGAATGAAATGGAATGCCCTATCAGGTGTAGTTAAGGTGACCCATCTAAGATAACAATCAATCTAGGATTTATTGGTATTGATCCAATTTATCCAGAATATGATGTTAAGAGGTTTAATTTCAATAACTTGTATATCCTAGGAAATATCAATCTCTGATAACGTGTACACAAATGCATGAAAATGAAGTCCCTTCTCTCTCTTCATTCTGAGGGGTGTAGTAATATCCATCACATTATATAAATGCTTCCGAAAATGATTAAGAAATTTTTTAATAATAGTCAATATTTATGGATGAGATAGAATAATATTAAATAAAGATTCCACATATGATTAATGAATAGTGATGGTACCTATCATAAAATTTGGGGCTATATCTTCTTATTTTATAGAATCTTCCATTTTGTGAAGAAGATTTATTTCAGATGCCTATGATAAAACCCCTTTGTTCATTTGGAATATGATTTCACCATATTTTTATTTGGAAATAATGATTCTATAAAACTTTATTTACTATAATATACATGGGATAACATCTTTAGGTGACCTGGGCATCTACATAAACTATGTAATTTGGGTTCCTTAGTGAAAACTAGTTTTATAATACTATGTTTACCCGAATTGAAACAAATCAATAGGGCGTTACAAGGCACTATTGGAGGTCTAGAAAACCCCTAATTTAAAAAACAACCATCAGAATAATCACTCTCCGACTTCCTTTGATGGAAACTCAAAGAACATACATTGGGAGAATAAGGGACTCCCCTCAACCCTAACATTCCATTGAGGTCCATCAGAACCATCAATTCACTATCCAGCGCATCAACATAGGAATAATAATTCATTAATAAATCCAACGAATAGATATTAGATTGAGTTTCCATATCAAAAAAATCATTTCTTCATCTTCTCAATAGACATAATATCAGGGGAAAGCTATAGATGTTTAGAAAAATTATTTTCATATTCTATCATACCGTTTTGATTATACTGAAGTTTGAAAAAATAAATAGCCTTATCCATCACCACCAACTTTGGATATTACTTTTCAGTGAAAATAAATATACTTTATTTCCACTCTAAACCCCCACTCTTATTTTTCAGTAGCATCATGTCCCTCTAGATTGAGTGTGGCACATATCACCTTCATTTCATTTGGAGTCTCCAAGAACTCAAAAAAGATCTATATTTTTCAAAATATCCTCTTCCATTGGAATATTTTTTGATCCATTGAACAAAGTTGGATTCTTGAAAAGAAAATCCATACCACAAATCCAAAATTCATGGCTCTTAGAATCCACAGATAAACCCTAATTGGTAACTAGTCCATGTTCCTTTTCTAGATTGTGGAAATAAGACACCATAACATCCATAAGATTATAGTAAATTAGAGGATTTTATCATTATGGTTTATTAATAGATTCCCCCTGGATCTGATTCACACATATTATCAAAGGAAATATGCTATAAAACATCAGTATATAATAGTTAAGGCATTAAAAATATTACAAAAAACAACACTCAAAAATGATTAATAGGTAAGATTAATCCCACTCTATATATAAATAATATTATAATTTCAATCTATCCAAATAAAAAATAAGTGAAATAAATAGAACTAATCATAAATATTTATTTCTCAAACCACTCCTAGTGGCTTATATTTCAATTGAGGTGAGATCTCGATAGACAGTCAATAACAACTACCTTTTATGTCCTCATAAGATTTTTAAAATACACACTGACATAAACGGGTGATGCATATCATGAACCTATGATACCACTTTGTTATAGAACCATCCCAAATACCATGGTACCTTGATTCCCTTGTTTATCCTGAGAAAGCCCAAAGGGAATTCCAAATAAAAATGGGTTGGAGACAATCACCTAGTATCACAAAAGAAAATTGTAGGAATAGTGTTTCTACATAGACAATGAAAGAAAAAAATACAAGTCTGTATTCTCAAAAGAAAACACCAGGGTGAGATCTATACCATAATTATAATAGGTATAAACAATCTAAATTACTGACTCATCATACCATAAAATATGAATACAAAGAACATATGTCCAAATAGATAGAGATCTCCAAGCCCCAAAGATCAACAAAAAATAACCCCATGTTTTTTGTGCTTTACCCTTGATCAAACATGGTTGTGAATAATAAAAAAACCCCTAAAGGAATAGGTAGGGTTTGAGCTAAAATACCACTAGCTTCTCCCCAAGTATTCCATAATAAAATACCATATAAATTAAACAAATAAATAATTAAATTTTAAATATAACAGTCCTATAACATTAAGATAACATTTAAAAATAATAATTATTTTCATTTTAATTTATAGAAATATTTCTAAACATTGTATTAATAAACATTTTATATAAAACAGTTTAAATAAATTCACAAGGGATGTGTATAATAGTTCATAATTAATGGAATATATTTCAAAATATTCTTAAAGGAGAAACATGGTCATCAACCAATAGGATTGATAATTATAGGTTATGGGATCACCAAACACTGAAATTGGTGATCATGAAAAATGTGTATACCAATCCTTAATACCTTGGTCATAGAGGACTCATCACCAACCCATCAGGTGTGTGGCCTCTTGGATATGTTTTCTATAGTTTTAAAGATTCAATAGAGTGTTGTCCCAAATATTCACCAAATATATAATCATGAATGATCTATTAGAATAATAAATAATGGTATTTTTATTTCAAACCAATTTAAAATAAAATTAACCCATTTTCTCTTATTTTATAATTCCAATTTCTATTCAAAAAACAAAAGTGTTTTAATAAATTCATTCCTTTTGCAGGATAAATCAAACGTGATTTCATCAAAAAAAATTATCAATATTCATCAAATAAAATTTTTAAATCATTTATATAAATCATTTTCACAATTTAATTTCACAATTTCCAATAAATTACCATGAACACCCCCCAATTCAATATAAATCAAGGTTTTAACCTGATTTTGTGACAAAAAATATAAAATCCAAATTCAATGTGAATTTTATTTTTTTAAAACTAATTGAAATAAAATACATTCAAATAAATAAATTTATCAGTAAATAAATTTGAAAATCCTAAAAAACAACCTAACATAGATCACATGATCATGAAACACAAAAATATTCAACAAGATCATCAACGAAGAATGTAAACAATGGATATATGAGAATCAATCCTAGAATCATGATCTAAATCAACTAAGAGTATATTATTTAACAATATAGATATAAAACAAACACTATGGTGAAGATATTGAGATATAAATGGAGTTTCAAATTAGTAATGGGTAAGTAAAACATATCATGAATGTATAAAACAATGATCTCCTAGCTATGATATGCCTTAGAGAGGGTTTGTAGGACCTAAATATGGTCTTTGTAAGATCCCCCACACCCAAAATTAACAAATCTTAATATGCTGAGTTAGGCATGAGTGAGATTAAACTATGTATTTGGTATATTTTTACTAATTTTTTAAATAATTATATATCATGCACACAGTCATCTGGGCAAGGCCACACAATTTTTCAAATTGTGCACCCAAAATTTGCACTCCTATTAGAGGGGTTGTAGAATATCTCCATGTCTGGTGTGGTTTTAAAAACTATGCCTCAGTTATAAAACCCTCTATTTTTATGTTTTCATGGTTTACCTTGGTAGTACATTATTTGGGAAAATCATGTTCCATCCATAAATATCTTAGAAAGTTTAAGAAATTTCCAATTTTTCACTAGAAACAATCCTAAAAAACCCATTCAAATTATGATCAATGGAGGAGTAAATGGGTACCTGAAAATGGTAATGGGATTTCATAGTGCATCTTAATGATTTCAAATATATCTTTTTTTGGGTATCATCAATGAGTATTAATGAAGAAGGATATTCAAAATACATCATTTTGTATGAGGCATGTGACAGAACCTTGGGTTTTCTGAATTCATGATAAAATATATTCTTAAAATTTCATTTCCAAAATTTACATATAAATATCAAGTCAAATAAACCATAAAATATATTTATCCACATATCTTGGAAAAAAATCAAAAAAATATAAATAAACAATTAAATAATAATAATAACACATATGATTTTGATTTAATAATTTTTTTGATCATCATTACAAATAGCTGCTCTAAGGAATTGAACATGGAACCCTCTAGATAAATCATACATATTATAAAATCATTATGGAACATTTACATATAATATATAGATGATATAATGATAAATTTAATTCTTTTCATGGATTTCATGATCACAAGAAATTTAAATAATGACCCTCAAACATGGGAAGGGTGATTCTTGATCTTCCCTTTCATATTATCTCTCTAAAACACGAGGGATAGGTGGAGATGAGATCATATACAAGAAAAAAATTATCTATATCATTATAGTCATCAAAAATATTGAAATAATATCTTTATAACTTCTATACATTTCATTAAGGTCATTCTTAATGTTAACTATTTAGAAATACCAAAAAATTACAAAAAACATACAACTTATAAAAAAATTCACTGATATTTTATCACATATATGTAACACCAAACATCACTACCTAAAAAAATAAAATTCAATAACTTTACTCACATCTGAAAAATATAATCAATGAACCACAATTTTAATAAAATTCATATTAAATAAAAAATTAATTTCATTAACATCACAAAATAACTTATTAATATAATAAGTAAAAAACAATTTTATTATTCTAAAATGGAATAATATTTAAATTATTTATTTCTAGTTGTATCATTCATACGTGAACAATACCTGACCACCATTTTGGGACTCACCATTTCATAAACGCCAATTCCCTAGAATTGTTCATGTATCTAATTTTTCTTTTTGTGTTGCCCTTTATGCCCATATCTCGATAGATGTGACTGATACTCATAGATCAGGATCAAGGTATAACAACCCATTAAGGATCCTAAAGATATATTTTTTAGTTATATAAACAAAAAACTCCTAAAGACCCTCGTTTTTTAATATTATATCATTATATTATGATATTTCATAAAGTTGGATGCATAATTTCAATCAACATTATTTATTGCTTTATTTTTTATAACCATTCTAGATAAACTTAAAGTTAATCACCAAAGACATTGATTAAAAATGTAAATACCATCATATTAAACATGGATAGATACACATAATACATTATCTTGATATGAAATCCTTATTTAACATTCATATATTGTCATACCATCAATGAAAAACTAAAATCATGAAACTTCATTCTAATATAAATTTCAAGGTTTTCATCATGAATCAATAGATGGGCTCAAATTATACACATTGATAATTCTCTCATGCTATGAAACCAATACAAGTGATCATAAAAAGGAATAACCAATGAAACCCGAAACATGTGGGGTTCATATTGGTTGTTCAGTCTTCATGGTCTCCTTCAATTGAGAATACCATGTATGAGGAGGATACAAAGAATTCTTAATGAATATCATTCTATAACATCTACAAATAAAAATCGATATGTGACTAGTTAGTGTGATGTATCAAGTCAATATGAAATTTATTTATGTTTAATTTCATAATTTCTCAAGGTTTTCATTATAGGTATGAACTGGAATAACAAATCGATACAATAAGTATTCTATGGACATTACGAATGAAGATAGATGATATAGATGCTTTGAGACAATTATTTTAAATATATTCCATGCATAAATTTATATACAAAAATGAATTTTTATTAAAAAATTAATTTGCATTTTTGCTATAGGGAACTGACTTTTTAACACTCCCATGTGCACTAGATTCAACTTGAGAACAATCAACATATTTGTTCTCATAGGAGAAGATCTTGATTGTATTGAATTATGGATTTAGACAATATTCATATAATGCTTTCCTAGATTTATTATCTACCATTTATAAAATCACCTCCTTGAAAAAACTTCATAAGAGATGATTTCCTAGATTATAACCTTTTTATTCTCTATTATAATATGTATATGTTCTTCACTACATTAAGTATGTTTTTAATAACTGAATGAAATATTAACAAATTTTATACTTCAATAATTCATTTTTATGTCACAACAAACTTGGTATTTTTTTATAGGGATAAACATGTATTGAATGATATTATATTATTAATTTAATTATCCAAAGGTGTGATATTATGTCATAAAAATGTTTTTAAAGACAATTTTCCATCGAAAATAGTGTCCCATTCCCACCAATTACTAAGTATATCTTCTATGAACATTCTAACGTACTAAAAGGATATCTCATCTATTACATGGTATGATATATTTTATAAATCCATTTTTATGTTGTTTTTGAGTTCTAATATCGACATTAATATCCTAATATGACATATAAATTTCATTATGGATAGATTTAATCCATGTGATATTGGTAAAAATTATCTCTCAATGTGTTTTTATGGGTGTTTTATAACCATACAAATATATTTAATTTAATTAGTTTTAAGAATTAAATTGAACTATAATAGTATATCTTGTTCCTTATAACATAGGTTGCTACATTTAGTAAAACGTTTTATAGATAGTTTCATCCTAGTCTAATCTAATGATTTGATTATTATCTATTTTCCACATGTCTACAACATATTTCACATGGAAGAATATTGAACTCCCACTAACCTCTTTCAGATATCTAGAAATTTTTCATTCCAGTATAATATTATATCATCATGATGATTTTATTAATATATAAATAGATCTATAACATTATTTCCATAAAATAATTATATATTGTGACTAACTATTTATGGTTATATTGTATATGAACCTTCCAAGAATGGAGGTCTTTACTTATAATGGACAATATTAAGAACAAATAATGTTATTATTGCAAGTAGAGTTGTAATGGATTTAAGAATAAGGAATCTGAATAAACAAGAATTAATTATTATTATGACACATGTACCACCAATGTAAAGTTTCTCTTGATTACACTCCAACAAATTTATATCAATTATAGAAATAGATAAAATAATTATGTAATTTTGGTACATAGAATCAATTTTAATAAATTCATATGACATTTTTAAACATATCTTATTTTTGTTTATTTTTTCCTTATAGAAAAGAAATTTAGTATTTGAGTTAAATAATATATCAACTTTACTTGGTGAAAATAACATCTCACAGTGGTTCATCATTTCCTATAAAGAATGTTTTTATCGAACAAAAAATTCCCATAATATCTTTGTGGAACATTCTCTTATGAAATATATTTATGTGTCTCATTTCTTGAAAGGGACACAAGTAAATTTATATGACACTAAATCAAATAGATATGTTTTTATTTTTTTATAGAAATATATTAAAATTTTGAATATTTATTTTCAATAAAAATGATTTATATAATATTATATAAAATTATTGGATAATTACATGAAATTAAATTCGTGTATTTCTCAATGAAAGTATCATCATTAAGATAGACGTGAAAAAAATTTCTTTAAAAACAAATGATTTATGAAATAATGGATTTATTTTATACTATAACTCATTTTATATCCATTTTTAATTATATTTGACTAATGGATTTTGTTTAACACCACTATTTATGAGTCATTTCGTGAAAATATAATATAATAATTTTCATGGATTATAAAAATCATCCTTGATCCTCATTGTTTCTACACCATAGCTCAGATATGTATAAGAAATTGTGATCATAGTATTAAATCTACTCTAAATTTTTTATGATCAATGTAGGCATGTAAGACTCATTAGTGATTCTACTTTTACTAACATCATAGTTCTAGTATGTATTATGAAATTTTATATGATGAACAAATCAATCAATATATTTTTTATCACTGATGAATACTAGTTTACGATATACTTTGATAATCACACCTATAAGATCCATTATCCATTCCATGAATATTCATTTATACCCTATTATATCCATTAATAAAATTAAATGAATCTAATGAAGTATATGAATTCACCCCTATATTATACATGACATTTTTATGACCATCTAGCTAAACTACTTCATGAAGCATTGTGGAATGACTTTATATAAAAATGTTTCATTGTATCAAAATTGATAATTAGGTTTTGTGGTAATATTGATGGTTCATAGAACCAAATAGTATAAATACCATTATGTTTGTATCCATGATAAATTATTATTATATTATATAGAAGGAATAATCTTCCAATAGATGGGTTTGAGTTTTTCATTTTATATTAATCATTTATGAATGTTGATTAATGTATTAATAAAAAATTACATAGACAATATATACCATAGAAAACATTAATTCCAAAATATTCTAGAAAAAATCGATATTCAATTATAGATTTATAAAAAAAATTCATTTAGTAATAAAAAACATTTCCTTCTCTCCATGAATGTATGAATCATCCTTAATCAGCTTCTTGGAGAATATACCATAATATCATGTAATGTTTTCTGACATCCTCTATTACCGTATTTAGACCCCAATTTGAATGTGACACAATTTATATAATACCCAAGGAGTATAACTAAAATATTACATTTATTGATGAATATACATGATCCAAAAGCTTTTTTCCTACTTCTACATCATTTCGTTATTTCTTCTCTTCCACCAACATATATTTTCAAAAACGAATAAAATTTCCTCATGCTCATCACACCCAATATTTATCGTTGGTTTCATTGAATGATTTTTTCATGGATTCATTATATTTTTACATTAACTTTTCCCTTTCACTTTTTCATTATTTCTCCTAAATATAGGAATTAAATATATAACTTTTTCAAAATTCTAATATTCTTTGAGAACCTATCTTAAAATATATAAAATTGGGGTTTCTATATTATTGAATTTGTATCAATCATATAAACTAGAGAATTGTTTTGTAAGTATGGGAGAATAATATAAACTAAATGTTCTTGATTCATCTTGAATCCAAATGATCTTATTAGATTTATGTACTCTATCATCAGAAGTACATGAGGACTATCATGAGTTATATATTTTAATCAATTTATGATTTTTGTGAACATTATATCATTGATATCTCACATAAATTACTCCTCATAGATAATATGACATGGTATAACGATCACTGCCCCCTTCATTCATTTCAAACTCTTTGATAATTGATTATATAATTATGATATGAATATATGTAATGAATTGAACATGAGTCTCCTATAAGGATCCTTCTCATCAACACATGCTTTCTGTGGGATGTTATTTGGTTCAGGGGACTCCAACACATATAAATTTTTTATGCATTCTAGTATTATGCACAAGATCTTATTACACTCTTGGATATATTTATAAGTGATGATATTATATTTTTCCTATATTAAAAATATTGTATCTATGATATTAATTTTCATTTTATTAAAACCCTAACATAAATAGATATGAATTTATATATTTATTACAAATAATCATAGACATTAACAATTTTTATTTTTCAAATCCTCCCTATATTTATCAATTTATAGTACCCACTTTTATTAGATTTGGGATTCTCAATTACCTTATTATTCTAATGGAAATCATCATTAAATTCTCACTTAATATTCTAAAAACGGTAATTCCCATAAATGAAGAATCCCATGTTATGATTTTTATAAGAATCATATTCTTTATTACATATTATTTCATGATTTATTACATAATGGTACACATAATAAAACCAAAAATTTTGAGATTTATATTCTATTTGGGAACTTGGTACACAACATAACAACATTAAATTAGGGTTATATCGATATTATTGAAAACTTTTTTTACATGATCATATTATTCCATCATATTTAAAACTGAATGGAATAACTTAATGGAATACATAATAAATAGATGAGCTATAAATCCCAATATGGGAATAAGAAAGCGTACAATGAAGTAGTGTTAAATGTAGTATTATAAGAATGTTAAAGAGACATAAATGATTAAAATTGAAAATGTGGAAAAATATTCATGATATAGCATGATAAAATAACAGTAACATGTGAAATGTAGAAACATATTTAAATATGACATATTATGAACCTGTCAACGATAATAACCAACACCTCATAACTTGGTGTAATTATCCCATAATGGATTTTCTTACCCCTTAATACCTTTCATGATGTCTCATGAGCATGAAACAGTACCCAATTATTTGTAGCATTATATAATTCCATTCATAGTCATCAACTTCATGTCATGTATATGCATATGTTCTCCACATAGACCATCCAATATAGTATCAATTTCATCACGTTTAATTCTTTGATCTAGGAGTCTGGAAAAAATAAATGTAAGGGATAAATAAAATGAGTATATATTTTTTTAGTTGAATATATTTTAGTGGAAATTGTGATGGTATTCACAATATAATGATTTGGAAGGGAATATTTATAGTGAAATATTGACACCATAACCACAATACAGAACGATTAATAAAACAGTTTAATGAGATATAAAAGAAGTATCTCATTACTTTTACATGATATATAATGTAATATGGATGTAAAAAATAATATCCTAGCATTTTTAATTGGTAAAAAAAGGAATAAAATGAAGAATATTCTTGAATAAATAGGGGAAGAAATAAATCCATTATTCAATTTTTTTCAGAGTAACGACTTAGTTAAATGTTGTAATGAGGGGTTAAATTATCACACATTATTAGGAAATAAAATAGATTTTATATTAATATTTATTATATTAATAATACATAACCAATTTATGTTTAAATATTATATACAATGATGTTTCTTGAATTAAAAATAAGAGAGACTTGTCCCTTACAGTGTGGGGATGATTCAATGAGTTTGGGGGGATTTTCATGAGATATTTGGGGAACATTATGAGGATTTGAGAGAGAGGAGGGATGATTAAAGACACTATAAAAGGTTTTTTAGTGAAGTGTAAAGGTATCTTCGGTGGGTTTATATGTGGAAATAGATGAGAGTTATTTGTTATTTTCACAATCCTAGGTTATAGACTCTATATAATAAACTAAAAAATATATAATCCTTACCAACTATTTTCCATGGTTTCTACCCTATTGGAGTTGTTTTTAGTATAATATAATGAAAATGGTTGAGCATAGTAAAATCTCACCAATTGTGATGTTTAAGTGAGTCATGTTTATAATGAATTAATTTGAAAATGTAAAAATACAATACAAGTTTAGGTGGATTTATAAAGGCATTATAAAATCAATAAAATAACATCCAAATCACATTATTTTATATTAGAAACAAATATTTGGTCATTTATATCATTAATATCATTTATTACATAACTTTTGTGTTATTATTTTTTTGTAATACACTCTGTATTTTTATACCATATTTAATTTTTTTCTGGAAAATTTGACTTTCTTAGAAAACAATGAAAAATAACTATTGGAATATTTTAAAATTATTATTCAAAAAATAATTTTTATTTTACCCAAATTAATTTATTTATATGTGAATTTTTACTATGAATATATATATTTTCATTTATTAAGAAATGTTTTTTTTTAATTTTTTTTTGAACCCATATAAAAATTATTTTTTCTTTATTTAATTATATTATAAAATATATAAAAAATATTATATCATAATAATATTTTATATTAATATCATTTATTTAATAAATTCATTAATTTATCAAAATATTCTATAAATTGAAATTAAATATTACCCAAAATATATTTTTTGTTTTATCAAGTAGAAATCAAAATCATTTTTTAAAGTGAAAATAACAATTATATATAACCATTGTTCTTATGAAAAAAATATACATATATATATATTAATAGGGTAATGATTGATATCCCTATATTAAATTATAAATCACCCTAAGGCTAAGGTGTGAAATTGTGATATTTTCATTGTCTTGTTCGTCATACATGGTTAGGGTCATGATCTCAATGAGCATGAACTTCTCCAATAATTGGTTTCACTCAAGCTATAGTAATTGGATATCATCTTGGGAATGATCAACGAAAAATATAGGTGACGTTATCTCCCTCTAAATCATTGATAAATGAGATTTATAGGTTACAATCCAACTCATTGAGGGAATCACTTCCATTTCTTGTGTTACTAGGATGTGTCAAAACCATATATTTATACTAATAATATGACCAATGTTAAAAAAATATAATCAATCTATATTATTTTTAATGATAATTTATATATCATAAGATATAATAAATATAAATAATTTCATGAATTTTCTATAACAATAATATAAAATATTAAAAAAATTCAACCATAAAGGGAATTTTATTTATAAATTCATTGGTCATTAGAATCTACCCACACCTATAATTTCTTCCTAGAAATTTTTATTTTATACACTAATATATATTCGGTAAATTCTATTCCACCACCACCACCAGTACCTATATCACCTCTCGATACTTTTAGTTTCTCCATATCACATTGAAAATGTGAATTTTCATATTTCAATGAACATTTTCTCTAAGATCTAATAACTTCACTCAATTCTCATCATATGATGCATTGTTCTCCAACAATACAACCTCTAGATTCATCAAATGTAAGGGATATAGAATTTACTAATCAAAGATGGATACATATACCACATCATGTACATAAGATTTATTAGTTGGGATTTCTAATTTATAGGACACCCTTCCAATGCGACCATGGATCTAAAAAGGACTACTGTATCACGGAAAATTATTTCCCGCCTTTCAAAATATCATTATTTTAATCCATGGAGATATGAGTATGAATAAATTGTCGACATCATTTAACTCTATTCCACATTAAATATTTTTATAATAGTATTTCTTTTAACTCGGAGTAGCCTTCATGTGGTACTAAATGGTCTTGACCTTTTTTACCATTTCCACGAACATATAATGATGCATCTATTTAAATTGAACAACTTCATCCCAGAATGTATGTGTCCCATAACTCTTCCAATAAATGGATTCATAAGGATCCATTTATATGGTTGAGTGGAAAATATTATTTATTGGTAACTAGACCAGAGGATTAAGTTGATTTTATAATCTTTTTATGTAAATTGATCATACTCTCAATATGTTCGTTAGTTTTTGGATAGTCTTCTCATATTGGAAACCATTTTGATGTTATAACCCATGATAATGATAAACACATTATTTAAAGAGTGTTGGGGGCTCTTCTAGAATATTATAGTAAATCATGATTCTTGATTAGATTCAATCGAGTGTGATGTTCCATGAAGACTAAAGACTTATCTATTGTATATCAAAGAAATTTGATCAGGTGATATGTCTTATACTATTGAAATGAAGTAAGTGATTAGTCTATGTAAGATGGTCCCCCAAGAATCATATAATATTATTTTCTCTTGATTTCGTTAGAAGACCAGTGGAAAATTATAAGTTAACTTTTTTGGACTTCCATTTAGATATGCGTAAAGGTTATATCATAACATTTTCATTTTTCCTATCAACCATTACATGATGTCATACAATACACCTTAATGTATTTTATATGATTTCATTCATCCTATTTTCCAACCAATAGTTCTATCAGAGATCATGATACATCATTCTGCTCACTAAGTGGATTTGGAAGGATGATATATGTTTATGATCCAACAACCCCATTTAAACTCAGAATTTGATGTTCCACATGTTCTTGGATCAAATCATACAATTCCATATTTATTAATTTTTAACTCACAATACTTCCTTTTTATTATTGATTCCACATTTTTCTAAATTTCCACATCATCACATTGAGAATCCATTATCCAATATAGAAGGGATGGATGAGTAATAAATTTTGAGTAGCATGATGATGTTCCTTCATTTATTATTCCCATGTGTTTCCTTTTCACTTATAAGATGATTGTATCCTTGTAAATTCTCATCAATGGTAAAAGTTCATAACCCATTCTACCTAGAGCATCTTCCACTTTATCTTCACTCCTTTTATGGTAGAGGATTTAGTATTCATAGTACTTATTCTATGGTTACTATCCTCACTGGTGCACATTTTTCTTTATATTAGTAAATTTATTCTTGGTAATATTTTTAGTGGTATATATTTCACACTTCTTCTGAAATTTATAATGTTTCCATATTTTCAATATAATTATCACTGTAGAAAATTCTATATTATGCATTGGTAAAATTTTTCGTGAACATTAAATTTCATTGTTTCATTTGATAATACATTTTCATTCATCATTTTTAAATTTTCCAATCCCTTCTTCGAGCCATTGTTGTATACCATAAACTGTTCTCTACTTTGGAGATGCATAAGTACTGATTTAATGATAATATCTTTTCAATTCATTATAGCTACCTTCACATTCAACATTCCATACAAACATGAATCAATTCCATGTTATCTTGGTTTTAGTGTTTTATAATCTTCATAAATATCTCACATATAAATAATAATACCCAGACTAACCTTGGAATCTACATATATATGTCACATATGTTAGAATCAACGATCTTACAATTGATTCTTTCATTGAAGGGTGCACAAATATCCCAACGATAAGGATAAAGTTCCCCATAAATACAACTTTCTTCAATCCAAACCCAAATTTTTTGTACCTTTTTAAAATATTCTGCAACATTAAAGTCATTATAATACATTTTAGATGCTCCTCATGCTCCACCATAATTGTTTAGAATATTAGAATATCTTATATAAATACTAACACAAATTTATCTAGGTAACCTCTAAGGACTCTATTCATTAAGTCTATTAATATATTAGGGGAATTAATGATTATAAAGTGAATTACAATAAACTCATATTTCCCATACCATGTATAGAAAGCAGTAATGGGGATATCCTTATTTTTTACCCTTACATGATAATACCTTGATCGAAGATAAACCATGGAGAAGTATTGAGCTCCACATAGATGATAAAACAAGTCATCTATAAATGGTAGAAGATAGATTTTATTTTTTTGACATATTTATACTCATGGTATTCATAAAAATGGTTTATTAACCCATCATTCTTCTTGAAAAATAGGATCGGTTCACCCCAATGTGATGTAGTTGGTTGTATGAACCATTTATCTATATTCCCTCAT
Source organism: Viscum album (assembly GCA_963277665.1). Lineage (NCBI taxonomy): Eukaryota > Viridiplantae > Streptophyta > Magnoliopsida > Santalales > Viscaceae > Viscum > Viscum album. The sequence continues at coordinate 827,009,422 of OY728159.1, read as the reverse complement.
GGTTTGTTCATAATCTACATGAGTTCCAAAATAGCCATTCTATATGGAGTATTGGGTATATGAAAATACTTCTATTTAAGGTCTATGGAAAATTTTTCCACATATATTAGATAAAGACCAAAAAATTATTCAAGAAACACATCATCATATTCCCTCACAATGGGAATGTAATCAAGGATTATATTTTCCATAGACTCAATCATTTGAGATGGATATTATTTCTTATATGAAAATAATATCCATGTTTGAGATGTTAGTGAGAAATAATATTCTACCATCTCTTTTCTCTTGCATAAAATTAGAAGTTGATTCTCATTGAAGATATTGATATCATTCTTAATGAAATTTCTGTTTCTTCTCTGTATGAAAATCCAATATATACCAAAAATTGCATCAAATTCTACCAAAGTATGTATCACAATATTTCATTGGAATTTCAAACCAAAAATTCATAAAGGATATGCTTTTTATTCTCAGGTTAACATAATTTCCCCATTTTCAATTTTCACCAACCAATCTACTTAAATTTGTTGCAGATATGATTTTATAGTTATTCCAATATTAAGTGATTTGATGGAATGCATAGAAATATATATGATAACCATACCATTCACTTTCTATTTTTCTTATTACAATTTATTTTATCCAAAATGGTCATAGGGATGATTATTTATAAAATATTAAATTCAAAAATAGATATCAAATATTATTAAATCGATAACTTATAAATGACTTATATTTATTTAAATTGGGATTTTTTAGGCTTCAAACAATGTTATCCATGATATATTTAATAACAAAACCACATCTATTCATTTTAGTTCCCTTAATAATCTATCATAATGAGATTCATAATTTACCAAATAATATCCTCTGGGAGTGTCAAACTAGGTATTTCAAATTCCCATTTGCAAGCACCTGTTCCTAACTGAGTCTACCTCAATTTAGGGATTCCACATTTTACCCCTAGGTACATTTGGGTCAGATCCACATCCACTTTTAATTCCAGACAGATATAAATTTTCCAGGAACCAATATATTATATAATTTAGAAAAATATATGGGTGTATTCCTATGTCTATTTTCATTCATAAATCATTCTATAATGTTTTCTAATCCAAATCCTGGGAATAACATAACATTCTCCTGCTAAAAACTATGAAAACCTATGTATTTATTACAGAATAAATAATTATGTATTACATAAAAATACACAGAATAAATCCCATAAAATTTATAAGTCTATTATTTTTTATAATTTGTTAAATTACATAACAATATAAAACATGGGATACATTGATATTATTCAAAACTTCTTTAACATGGTCTTATTATTCCATCATTTATAAAATTATGATGGATAACCTGGTTACATATAGAAGAAAGGGGTGACCTATGAAACCTAGTAAGGGATTAAAAAAATAATTTCATGAAGATAGTATTAAATGTTATAATATATTAATATCAATGGGACATAACATATGATAATCCATAACATTAAAAAAGATGCATGATATTGCTTGATAACATAATACTGACAAGGGAAATGTGGCATTAACTTCCCTGATGACCACATAAACATACATATAGTATAACCACAAATATATCATATGATGGTTTAAAAAGTATATGGAAGGATAAAGTTGACTCCCTATTCCCTTGTAGGGAATCTCTGATGAAAAAACCATTAACCAAAGAATTTTATCACTATACATTTCTTTGGACACCTATCACTTTCATATCATGTACATACATAAGTATTCCACATTGATCAATCAGTATAGAATAATTTTTCATCATATAGAATTCCACATTTGAGGAGTGCAAACTATAAAATATATGACCATAATAAATGGATTAATGGTTTTTATAGGTCAGTAAACATGAGTGGATATATCAATGGTATTCACAATACAATGGTTTGGCATGGAAAAGTCATTGTGAAATTTGGGCAGCATGACAGTAGAACATAATGATTTATAAAATATTTTAATGATATAACAATGAGGTTCTATCACAATTATCAAATAAAATGGAAAATAATAGGGATTTTTAAATTCATTTCAAAACATTTGGAATTGTAAATAAAAGGCATAAAGTTTTGAATATTCTTGAATAAAGAGGAGAAAGAAAGTATCACTTACTAAATTTTAGCATTATAACATATCAAGAAAATGATAAAACATGAGGTGATAAATGAATATCATTATTTTAAAATATATTGGAATGTATAGGGTAATTTATAAAGTTAGGAAATCCTATCTTATTAATATTACAAGGATATATACAAAGAATGAGCCTTAATTGAAAATAAGAGTGAGTGTTCCCTTACCTTGAGAGGGTGATTCAAAAATCTTGGGAGGATATTACTGAGTATTTGGGGAAAACATGGTAAAAATATTTAGAGGGTAGAGTTTATTATGAATATGATACATGTTTTTTGAGTGAATACTTAAGGTTGCTTATGTTGGTATATATTGGAAAAAATGGAAGTTCTTTATTATTTCACAAACCAATGTTTTAGACTCTATATATTAAATAACTAAACACCAAAAAATATAACATTGGTTTTACCATGGTTTCATACAAATGGGAAAGGCCATATTTATTTTATTTGTCCCTGTTTTGAATATTTTAAGTTACTACCCTTGGGGATGTGGAATTTACTCATATTTTTTAAGAACTGATTTAAAAATCTTAAATATATAATATATATTTAGGAGGATATATTAATTCTTCATAACATTAATAAAATAAACTAAAAAGAAAATTATTTTAACGGTAAAACATATTTTTTCATGGAAAAAATTAATACAATTTTTAACATCACTTTTGGGTCCTTAGGATGTCATAATACACTATGCATATTAATAAATTATTCCAATTGTTTCCAAGAAAATCACCTTTCTCTGAAAATTATGGACAATTCACCATTGTATAATTTCCATATTATGATTAAAAAAATAATATTTATTTTATCCAAGTAATTTCCAAAATATTTGAATATCCACTTTTAATATGAGAAAATACACTCATTAAGGGGTTTTGGGGTTTAAATGATAATGATTGTTTTTGAGACATTATAATGAGTATAGTTAACTTCATAACATTATTTTACCATCTATACTAAGTATAAATTATTTAATATTAATTTTTTATTAAAATTAAATTTATTTCATATATTAATTATTTTATCCAAATGAATATCATAATTGAAATTTAATACAATAAAAATATATTATTTGATTATCGAATAAAAATAAAAATAATTTATAAAGTCATAATAAAAGGTAAATATAACCATTAATCTATTGAAAATAATATATAAATTTTTTAATTGTTAGGTTCTTGATAGATAGTCCTTTATTATACCATAAAAAGTCTTAGCAGTAATTTGTGTGATAGTGTTACTTCCTTTTGTTGGTTTATCATATAGTGTTTGGTTCTTGATATCAGTGAACATGAAATTCTCCGGTAAATGTTTTCTCTTGTGCTTTCATTGTCGGATCTCATCTTAGGTTTGGTGAGGGGAAAATCCTCATGATGTTACCTCCCTTGGAGGCTTTAGTCAATGTCCACATAGGTAACAATCAAAATAGTTGAGCTTATCACATCCTTTTTTGTGCCAATTGAATTTTTCAATACCCTATATTTGTACATGTCATATGATTACTATTCAATTATTATATTATAAATGTGTATTATGAATGAAAATCATATAAATCTGATAATATAGAAAAAAATAGGTTCATGTAGTTTCTATAATCATAATATATAAAAGGAAATTAAATAGAAACACACAGGGAATTTTCATTATAAAGGTTTCATTTTTTACAATTTTGTCCAACCCAATACATTAAATCAGGGATCCTTGTAAAGTTGAATAGTGTCACATCCCCTAAAAAGGATAAATTTTCATTACTCAATTCCTTACTTCCAAAATTACAATAAGGTAGATATGAATATTAATTTTCTAAAAAAATAAGTTATGTCGCCCCACTACTCTTGGATAGATGACCAAGTAGTTGGAGGAACATTTACCTAGCGGTGAAGAGAACCTCAAACAGTTTTTTTTCAAATTTATGTAAAGGAAATAATTTATTGATATAATATTTACATTAAGTTGTTTTATTATTTCCTGGACAATGTAACCCATTTATATTTACACTTTCTTGTTATATGTTATCACACTCACATATTTAAAATCCTATAAAAAGAAAAAAACAAGAAATACTTGTACATTTTATCTTCATATGCATGAAAATTATTATAAGTTATCAATAAAAATTAAATACAATCAAATAAAATAATAAACCATGCATAAGAAAATTAAATGATTTTATCTTGATAAAATTAAAATGGATGACTGATTGGGGATATGACAGATGAACCTAGAACCTATAGGTAAGTTCCCCAGTCATGATGTGTGTGACTTGTGTTCCATCACTCACCTAGCCCAATGTTATAAGGTCCTATCTTCATACTCTCCTTGTATCATTGTGAAATGAGCTACCTTTCATCTTCATCATTTTACATTAATACTCACACACATTAAATAGGATCTCGGGTATACAGGACATAGATAAATAATATATATTATGGATGTCTAGTCCCTTATACTAATAATGACATAAGAGGTGGTGCACAAATCACCATTTATTAAATATTTATTATAATAAAACATATTAAAATAGTTAAAAAATTTAATAAATATAGACAATCATTTTTCAATAAATGGAACACGATCTGTCTATACACATAAAAATATTATAAATAAATTATGTTTTTTGTTAAATCAACGTGTGGGTATATTTTAGGAATTAAAATAAATATAATTAATGTTTTTCCACAAAAATCAGTTACATGTTTCTAAAATTATTTATTAAAATTCAATATATTATTATTATTTTTAAGAAATTTTATTATATTTTCCCAAGAAGATGGTAATATTTAACACCCAACCCAAACCCATGGTGGGTTTCAGATTTTGGGGAAATACCTAGAAGGATTGGGCTAGTCAGACTAACAATGAAGTTATGTCAGTTACATCCTAGTGCACATGAAGGGGGGAAGGCTCCCCTCTTATATAAGTTTATTTTTTTATTATATTTAATATGTATAGATTAAAGGTTCTACCTAACATCCCTTAAAAGTTGGTTTATGAATCTTTTTCACAAAGGTGGCAGTAGTGTCGTACCGATTCCTCCCATTTAATTTAAATTTTTTTCACTAAATATTATTACAAAACATCATAAATATTTATATTATAATATCTAAAATATATTATAGGTATAAATTTGAACATATTAAGTTCATATATATATTAATATATATATAGATTTATTTAAATATATATTTAAGAATGTCATTAGTAACTTTTAGATCCTTGGTATTATATATAGAGTAGAAATATTCTTCCTGATGGAACTAGTCATTAAAGAAATAATATTGAACCATCATGGATATATATATACATATAAATTCCTTATTTTAATCCCACATAAATATAATTTTGATATTTTTATTATCATAACTTAGTCATCTGATCTTTGATCAATGAATTGTTTATAGTTGTAAGAATATGATGATTCCTCCCCATAAAAAATATAACTTTTATAATTAATTAAAATTAATTTAATTTAATAAAACTATGATACAAATTAATGCAATAATTTTCTTTGTGGAACCACTAATATAGTATTTTAAAAATTATAGGCCAAAATTTATATCAAATTGATAAAACCATAATTCCATATCTTAGATTCAATCATGGATCTTGTGAAAATTAATAATCAATTAATAAAATAAACAAATAAATCCAAAAAATATAGTATTTTATTTTGATCATAACCAAACATCACTCATCGTCATTGAAGTTCAGTTGATGGAACCAAACCACGAATCCTCTATATCATCCACTCACATTCCGAAGCATGGTCAATAATTGAACTAAAAAATCCTGGTTGAAGCATGAAATTATAAGGCCCTTCAATAGCAGTAATGTAATGGGAAATATAACTAATGATACAAAAACATGGATTGAAAAATTCTTGTTATTCCCTTTAATTTCACTCTCTATGAATTTATTGAGTTTTGGAGAGGATAAAGAATTATATTAAACAATTCTAACTCATTTTTGGGTGGTAAAATTGATTAAATAATTTGGATATAACCACTATAAATTTAATATACATCCTTTTGTAATTTAACTTTTTAAAATAAAAAAAGTTACAAAGAAGAAACATAAAACATACTACAAATGTCACATATTTTATATCATAGTATTATAAAAAAAAAATATTTCATGATAGCATTTTTTTAATTATCTTGACTCACTTATCATATAAATATTTAAAAATCCCGGAATATTATATATATAGTAATTACTCAAAAAAATCATTATATTCAATAACTAACATATGAATATAATAAATAATGAAATCCGATGGTTAATATATTAAACTTATATATTATTTATTTTATATAATCCTATTATAATCACATAAAAATGTTTATTACGATGCCATCATTTTGGGGATCCCTATTTCATAAACTCAAATTCAATGGTGTCACCCAAAACCTCCCTATATCTATTATTTTATTTATTATAGGTATTTCTTTTTATTATTTGGATTTAACATGTGTTTTTAGGGAAACATGTTTGTGGTATGATAGATAAAGGAACATGGTTGGGGCATAATTAAGAAAAATTATACTGTAGTTAGGTGAAACCCGTGCAGGCTAGACAATGGAACTGTATAGGGTGCATGGCTAGGTGCATTGGCATGCTCCCCTCTAGGTAAAATTTGGGGCCCAATTTTCCTCCTAGATAGAGGATACTGCATAGTTGGCGCACAGTCTAGAAAACAGTGCCGATAAACCATGCAGCCTTCCATATTTTCAAAAAAAAAAATCATTGTCTTTAGTTTTTTTATTTATAATTATTTTAAGATGGTGATGTTGATAATGATGATGATTATTATTATTATATTTTAGTATACCCCAATGGGGTTTTCTACCTAACACTTATCTCATGCTCACATGCACCATCCCTATGTCATCTCACACACCCGCATGAGTAAACCCATCCAAGGGAACTTGAATCTCATCCTCTTCCCCTTATTTTTTTCTCCCTCAATTGGTTTCTAGTGCGATTATTTCTGGTTAGTTTCATATATTATCTTAAACCTCCATCCTATATTTCCTAATTTTCTTCTCTCCTTAGTGGTGTGAATACATTGGATAGAAGGGTGTGTGTGTGTGTGGTGTATATGCGTGTAAGCATGAAGAGATTTTTCATTTCCAGCATTAAAAGCAGCATGTTATGAGGTAGTTTCCTAATGATCAATTCATTAATATTAATTCCTTAATAGATATAGTGTTTTATAATTGATTATTAATATTATATAGTTTGTATATGCTTTGAAAAATGGTGGTGATGCTTGGTATTATAAATTAATTTGTTTTTCATGATTCCCTAGAAGTTTTAACACGTGTGTTCTTTATTTAAATATGATTCCTAACTTCTCTCATAATGATCAACATTTTAAATTATTAAATGTGGTATTCCAAACAGTTTTGAGTCTATAATGGGTATTTTCAAAGATGATTTTGTGTGTTTAAAATAGTTCTGAAATATATTCCCCCCCATGTATATAGTGAAACATGTTTATTGAAATGTTTAAGCTGACTTGAATGAACGTGGATTCTTGTGTGGTTTGATAAAAAGTAATTTTCATGTATTGGAATTTTTTTTTAAATCACATGGGAATCTAGGGTACATATACCAAAAGACTTGGTAAATTAGGCAAGGCATGACCCACCCTACCAAGTAGGATTATGCTATAACACAAAATAAAATAATCATAACGGGGATTAGTTGGCTCGAGTAAAAGATGTTCCTTCACAACCATGGATGATCATTGAGAGTATGATGGTCATATGGCCCCACTAATACTAACTACAAAGGACTTTCCCATGATCCTTTCTCTCTTTCAACATTATTTTTTTCTTTTTAATATTTTAAAATTTATCCATTAAAAGTTTCATTTAAATTTCCAAATTAATAAAAAAACATTAACTTCATTTATTTTTTATTTATATATAAAAAATCACTTGATTTTACATGTTTTGTGAAATAATTATTAAACGTGAAAAAAAAATAGTTTTACTTAAAAATGAAATTTTGATAATTTTTTTGAAAAAAAATTGAAAACCATACATTTTATATACTATATTTTCAAATGGACATGATTTGGAATTGTAATTATTGGTGTGGAATACTGAATAGCTTATTTAGGGAACACTTAATGAGTTTTAATACTCATTACTATATCAATATATTTATTTTCATCTTAGGGTTCTTCATTATTATCAGTCTCAATCATTATTGAGCATTGATGGTTTAGTGGTTTTGTGTGACCCGCAGGGCCATATAAATGTATGTATGGTTTTATTTCATTTCTATTTCTAGTGGATATTATATATTTTTTTATTATTATTAAATATTATGAGAAATAATTCTCAATAGGTCTATGGTTGATTCTCGACATATGTTTCTAGATAGGTAGATCAGGAAAGCCACTCTCGCCTTGTCATGGGTCAGATTTAGTGATCAGTTAATGGTTGATAGGGTTTGGTTCATGAATGATGGTATTAGAGAATGCTCCTTATTATTTAGGGATGTATTGTAGTTCATAGAATGTTCTGTCAGAATTCAATTAGTCAGTCATGGGTAGGTGCTTGATCGCCACCTATGTGGAAGACACATGATTTTCCAATGAGGTTTAGAGTGGTATTTCCTCAAAATATAAGCTTGGATATCAGGTTCTTTAGGTCATTAGTTTTTTTGTGTTTATAAACTGTTTTGATGATTTGGTGCATTATTCTCAGAAACTCTTATTTCATCTCTTGATTTTTGTAAGGTTGTCCAATCTATTTGACCAAGAAATGAGTACTAGATGTGTTTCCATGTTTTTATTATTTTACTCTATTTGGTAGTGGGATTCTTTTTTATATTCCTAATGATATCTCGAGATGAAATTGGGGTGTTTTTATTTATATTTTAAAATAATTTTTGGTTGAAAAACAATGTTTGGAATTTGAAAAATTGGATTTTATTAATGAAATCATTTCATCTTTTTTAAAGGGAATGGTTCTTTAAAGGGATTCATTTGGGAAGGGATTTGTATTTTTAAAATGTTTTTGTAAAAATTGGTATGGATGTTTCTTTTCAATTTGAAAAACATTCATTTTGATATTAAGATAGTTTTTTTTAAAAATTGATTGGGCTTATTTTAATGTGCAATTCAGAGGCTATTTTTCATTTGACCCATGGTATTCTTATGAAATTTCACGTGTATCAATGTTGGATTATGGTAAGTTGAATGTTGATAGTATGTGTATATGGGTGACTGATATAGAGGAAGAATATATATATATATATATATATATATATATTCAGATTTCTGTAATACCAATGGTTGGTTTTTTTTGTAATGATTATTGTGATTTATGAAAATGTATTTCTAAATAAGGATATTTCAATGTTCAAAATAAACTAGATTGATGTGATGCTATGTTATTATGTTTGGTGTTTTAATTTTTTGAGATTTGGAATAGATTTTTTGGAGGTGTGCTATAAATTATGTTTCGAGTTTATGTTTTTTATTTATTATTATGATGTGTGGATTTAATTCATGATTGACTTTGTGTTGGATCTCTAATTTTTGTTTTTAGAGTAATCCTATTAAGAGTCCTCATAAAATACATATATATTTGGCATCTAGGGTTCCATATTTGGTTGTCTATGTAAAGTTGATATTTGGAATAGTTTTTTCCATTATTTACTGTTTTTATCTTTCAAAAATTGATCCAGTTGGATCCATTGAGTGAATTTTCCATAATTTTTTCTTTGAGTAATCTCATTAATGACAATACATATACTATAAGTTATGTAGTGGAACCTGTGACATTATAAACATTATACCAAACCCATGGCTTCTTGGGTCATCTCCCAACTACGATTGCTTAGAAATAGGAAAATACCTCAACCATTGTGGCATATGAAAATATGCTCCATTTGGTGTGGCCACTTGGGTCATCTGAATAGGTTCCTAAGTCACAATACCATAATTGGACGTTTTGGTTAATGATTGTTGGATCCTAGTCATAGGGAATGATATTTTTGAAACATTAGTGCATTATCCACTTGACCAAGGGTGAGGTTTTTTTGTAGTGAAGAAGCTTCTAAGAGTGGAGGATGTTGACCCAACCTTGTGTATCTCACGTCATAGTTTAGACTATTCATGTTTCTCATTTTCACAGATTTTAATTTTCTAAATTTCTTATTTGGTGAAGTCTGTGGCCCAATTATCTAGTGACCATTAGGGAAGTGCCTTGATAATTTACACTATTTTATAGTTATCTATATTTTTCAATGTTTTTGGTTTTATGTGACATGTGTTGGGAGATTCTATAATTTAGAGAATTGTGAATCATGATTTTGTTTGGTGCCTAGTCTGAGTGTCCTTAGTGGGGTGTTTTTGGGATGGATGATAGCCTTTTGAGAATTAGTTTTAATTAAATCATCTCACTATTCATTTAATTAATTATATGGATACCCACTATAGTTATTTTTGATATCTTCTCTTAATCTTGTCGAGTGTGACTTGAAAATTTTATGGGTCACAGTAATCTTAATGTCTTTTTCTTTATTTGTGGGTTGTTTTGGCCTAAGAAATGGGGATTTTCCGATGTCCAAAACTGATGGGGAGACCCCCATAAAAGGGATTTGTGGTGATTTTTATCTTCATCCTTCGGGTGACCCTGATGGGTTTCTTTGGTGGGTTCAATGTTTGGGTTCAGTGTGTTCCTTGTTTATAGTAGAGATTTGACAACAGAAAGTCCTATATCTATTATTTAATTTTATGGACGACCTCTTATCTTATTTTGGGATGTTTTTTTGGATTTGGAAGGTAAGTGATTTATCCAATGTTTGGAGACAATGGATTTTTTTGGGAGGCATTTCAACCATGCCTCGTGTCTTGATCAACTGACTCTTTTGGGATATTTCGAGGGAAGAAAGTGTCAATAGAGGGGATATATTTTACACCCCAAATGAATAGTTATTTATTATAATTATTTCTTACCATTATTTAATAAATTTACTAGGTATTTTCATAACCAATGATTTTTTTGGGGAAATAGAGGAAGGGGCATGGTTGGATCATAGTTATGCAAAATTGTGTGCCATCATAGTGAAAATTGTACACTATAGATAGTGGTAGTGTCTAGGATTAATGTATATGCACATGGGAGTGTTCCTGTCCAAGTAAACTATATGGAAAGATTTTTATCTTTGATAGAGGCAATCGCATGACTGGAACATCGTCTCCTAGATCGTGTGGCCTAACTGTGCGACATTCCATCATTTCAAAAAATTATTATTCTAATTATATATTATTATCTACTATTACTGTTCATTATTATTAGTATTATTATTAGATATTTATTTTATTATAAACTAGTATTATACAACCACCCTCACCCCAATATCATGAGAACCAGCCACCAACCCTCTCTCAACCACATGAGCAGTCCCATAATTATATATTATTATCTATTATTATTGGTTTACATCAATCAAGGGTTGTGTAACACGACAAAGGCCAAACCCAAGCCCCATTTTGTGATTTTTATTTTTTGTATCCGAATGGTTTGGGATCATGGGTCTTATTGAAGATAGTTCTATGCACCACCATCAATGATATTGGTTTTTCCACTAATGTATGGTATCTTTTAATATTATGTTAAAATTAAAATAATAATTATGGGTTGAATAATATTTGGCCTTATTTTTTGAATTTAGGGTATCTCATGGATCCTTGAAGGTGCCTTGTATATATATTTTTAGGTATGAACAAACACACACACACACACACACATATATATAAATGTATAAATCATCGTATATATTACCTCATGGTGAGAGAAATATATAAATTGGGTCATAGAGTATATTTATATATCTTTCAAGGTGTATATGCATGTTAGAGGGAGGTATGTTTGTGTTTCCAGTACATGTGTCTTAAGGGAGGTTCCCAATGTATGAAAATTTAATTTTTATTCTATTATTTCATGACTATTTTATAAGTGTATTTTCAATATTCAATAAATTTAATATACTTTTAAAATTTTAGATGATGCTTTGTATAGTAATTTCTTTTCACCCCTATGTTTACCATTAAGTTTTGACAAGTGTATTCATTATTTAAATTGGATTCAATGATTTCTTTATAATTATAAACATTTTAAATCCTTAAAAGTTTATTAATAAATGGTATTTAGTTTGTAATATTTATTTTTAATTATATTTTGGTTTTTTTATAATAGTTTTGAAATAGTTTTTTCCCCTATGGTTGTACAAGAAGATTGTTATTGGAATGTGGAAGTTTACGTCATTGAATGATAAATTTTTTGTGGTTTGATAAAATGGGAATTTCAATGATTTGGAAAATTTATTAAATAACTAGGAAATTTCTCTTTTATGTTTGAAATACTTGGAAAATTACTCTATGTATGACCCACCCTACAAAGAATGATTACACTACAATACTATCTAAAGTATTAATGAAGGGGTACAGTTGGCTTGAGCAGTAGATAGGCCTGTGAGTAATTAGTTTATCACTCAGTGTACGAGGATCCCACATCCACTATAACCCTAGATACCATGGAATTTTATTTTTTTTTCTATCATTCAATTTTATTTTTTTCATCGAACATTTTTTAAAAATCCATCTTCCTAATTTCCATTTCATATCTAAAATTCAATTTTAATTTTTTTTATTTTCATGAAAATATACCCACACACCTAATTTAACGAGATTTAAGAACTTTTTTATAAAATTAAAGGAAAATGATTTTATTTAAAAATGGAATCTATATTCTTGTTGGGAAAAAATAGAAATCCTTACAATCTATATTCCTTATTTTCAAATTGGAATGATTAGGATTTCACATTAAGAATAAGGAATACATAATAGTTTATTCATTGTACACGTAATGAGTTTTGATCCTCATTCCTATATTTATATCATTTTCATCATTTGGTGTTTCTTTTAACTCATTGTTGGTCACCATGGACTGATGATGGTTTTGTGGTTAGTGGTGACCCGTGAGTTCATATAGTGGTATGTCTATTTTTATTCCTTTTCTGATAATAGTTTTTATTTTTTTATGTTTTTTTATTTATATAATATTTTGGCTAAATGATACCCAGTATAGTATTTATTGATTCAGGAAACTATTTTATAGATCAGGAGGACTGAGAATGCCTCTTGGGCCTTTTCATGGGCCGAATCACATGACATGTTCGGGTTTGAACCTGGTTGGTTCATTGTAATAATAATTGACCAAAAATCTAAAAATACTTTTTGTCTAAATCTTTATAACCTAGTAATAATATTATTGAATGATACTCATAGACTATAAGTACAGTATAAAAACTCCTCAATTATCCAATGGATATATGTTTATTCGTATAAATGAAAATAACCTATGAATACACAACGGGTAATATTATAATTTTTTCTTGGTATCTCTTAAAGAAGGATGCACACTTAGTGTCACCAAAATTATATTATTTATTTATTCATGACCTTACATGAAATAATTTCCTTTAATTACCACATACATGGATTTAATTAAGTTAATAGCATTTATGTAAAATTGGGGCAGGGAAAACCTATCCTTTTATAAGTAAAAAAGGCTTTCATGGACATTCAACTAATGGGATATCATTAATGATGCACATAATGAAAGATATATTTCCTAGAAATTATTATTAGTATTTTAACTTTAAATAAGTGTACGTGATCAAATGGTACACATTTATATTGATCACAAGTTGAGAGTCTAATAAAAATTATCATAAATTGGAACACCCAATGAAAATTGTATCACGTGGTGTTCTAATTATCAATTCTATCATGCTGATATAATCTACATGAGATCACCGAGTGAATAATTATTGATAAGAAGTATCATTTCATCTAATCCACCTTTACATAGTATTTAAGAATAATATATGTATAATTTTTATGATTTAACTAGAATTTTATAAAATTGTTTATGATTAATTCCAATATTTCTTCATGTTCTCTTTATAGCTCGTAACTATTATAACATTTTGGTATGAAATGTAATCTAAGGAAATTTGAATGTAAAAAGTGAATGAAAATGGTTTTACACTATTATTGGAAGTAGAAATTATTCCTGACTCTTTATATACATAATTTGGTAATCAAAAAATAACATCTCATATTGGTTCTAGAGAACCCACATTTATAATAGAATGTACATTATAAATTAACATTATTTCCAATTAAATTGAATAATAAACCCTACGTTTTTATCGATATGAAGGAAAATGTAATCAAGGATTATCTCAGTAATTTAATAATCATGTTTATTGATAATATCATTGTATACAATAAAATATTTTATAATCATAAGAGTCATTTTTTTATCAGTCTTGAGACACATACATCAAAGTAGTTACCCGGAATTTTTTTAAAATGTGAATAAGTTTCATATATTTTCATATATTTTTTATTTTTTCTTTTAGAATGTAATATTATTTTTCCCTTAAAGGAATAATATATTAATAGAATGAAACACACCAATTTTTATAATATATTTACATGATTTCCATTGATTATCATGTTACTATAAATTATTTGATCCATTATTTCCTATATTAGTTAACTTTTAATCAAAGTTCAAACATAAAATGATTATGTTCATATAAATAGTATAATTTAAATATAGATTAAAATAATTTTTGTGTATTTTTTTCAACACAAAAATATTGAATTTATTAATAATAATAGATCATTTGTGATATATATTGGTGCGTCAATGAAGAGACATGATTTGGTTGTTATGTAGGATGGTCGTTTTCTACAATGAATCAAGGTAGATAAAGTACAATGAATTGAATTATCACAACCATGATCTTGAGATTGAAATTTTAATATTTTCATTTAAGATACAGAGGAAATACCTTTATGTTGAAGAATGTGATACAAATATAGATAATGTTTTTAAAAATAAATATTCTCTAAAAAATAGACTAATATAAGAAAAATGGTATGGTTATAACTACTATAGTATTATGATTTTCTAATACACTAACACATGATGAAGAAATTTAAGGTCAGTGATTCGTTGAGTAGGAAAGATCATGGGGTTTTGAATAATCTAAGGGTTGAAAGTGACCCTGTATTCATGGATTTAGTAAATTTTGATACGAGAAGCATAAAGGAATGGGAAACATCACATCCATTCCAAATTATTTCCAAAACTATCTTTTTTGAGGAAAATGAAATGTTCATATATTGATGATATGAATATTGAAGATAAAATCAATATTTTAAATGATAGGAAGTCAGTATACTTCATCTATAAAGATGGTATATTGAAATTTGGAAGGAAGATATTTTTTCATCCATGGATAAGATTTATAATGAATTTTTTAATGAAGATGTCAATTTAAATATCAGTGTACACACTTATAGCAATAATATGTATTTAGATTTAATGTGGCCTATTTTAATATGATAAAATGAAATGGGAAATTAAACACTATATATAAAGATTCATGTATTTTAATTATGTGAAGGTTGAAAGAATAAAATCAAAATGATACATGAGTTACCTAATAATTATTTTTTCTGAAATGGGATGATATAACATTGGGATTTTTTTATTGATTTACCTGGAATTTTGAAAATGATTAATTACATATGGGTTAATGATTATTATTATACTATTTGCACACACTTTTTTATATAAGGGAATATATTCCTCTTGAAGACCACACATGACTTTATATTAATGTAGTTTTGAGTCTTTATGGAGAACATCATTAAATGCTATATAATCATGATCCACAATTTATGTCAGATTTTTTAAAAGTCTCAATAATGATTTAAATAATGATATATATTTGAGAAAAAAATATCATCCTCAAACCTATGGAAAAATGAACGAAACTATAAAATAAATTAGAAGATATCATTAGGTGGTTCTTATTTGACTTCCAATGTATGTGAGATCATTATTTACCTTTGATGCGATTTATATATAATAATTACTTCTATCCAAGTATTCAAATGGAACATTATGAATAATTATATGTAAATAGGGGGTTTAATCCAAAATATTGGTTCAAATTTAGTGGACATAAACATAAAGGATGAGATATTATGGATGATACAATGATAAAAGTAATGTATATTCAAAATCATATTAAGAAAGATCTATGTACTTTAGAAAGCCTTGTCAATAAAAAATTAAAGGATTTAAAATTTCAACTGGGAGATCATGTTTTCTTATAGGTATATCCTTGGAATGGTGTTATGAGGATTGATGAGAATTTCATAGTAATTCTTAATTACAATAGAAATTTTGAAATTATAAGAAGAATTAGAGTATTGTATTACCATTGTGGAATTTCAAATAGCCTATGTAATATTAATGGAATTTTAAATATATCATTATTAAGAAATCATATGATAGTTCCATTACATAATATCACATTTTAGGAAATATTTTTATTACCAAATTTACATTATTTTTAAGATACTACCAAGACTATGGATAGTAGGGAACATGTGTTGAGGAATCAAATACCTTGGATCGTGTTGGAATTTGAAGAAATCATATGATATAACATTTTTAATAAAAACATAAAAAAGTTTAATGAAGTACTATAAAAATAAATTCATGATTTCATGTACTAGAATTTTCAAGAATGAAAATTTTTTAGGGAGAAGATTTCAACACTTGTGATTCAATTATATTAAGTAAACATTTCTTTCAAAAAGAATCTATAGCTTAAAGAAAAATGATTTCTTCAAAAAAATTATTCATAAATAAATTACATAAATTATAAATTTCATTTTATTAAATGAATTTATTCATTTAATTCATAATTTATATATTATATTAGGGTTTGTTTTTTAGATTTTATAGAAATAGTGGATTTTAGGGTGAATAGTAAATTATAGATTTTACAAATATTGTCACTTTTGTGAAATGGTAATGATATACGAATAAAATTCTTATTTATAAACCATTTTTATATAAAAAATATATATTTAATATGTAATATAAGTTATATAGAAATATAATTCTGAATATAAATTCTATTCTTAACATTTAGTAAGTCTATGTATTTTTTTTATTCAATTAAAAATGTTTTTGTTTATTCTCTCTTAATAAATTATTCACAAGATTCCTTTCAGTTTTTTTTAATCTCATTTTATTAAAAACAATACATTTTATTTCACTACATTCAATATTATAAATGATTTAGTTAAAAATAAATTTTCTGTATAAAATAAGAATTTTTTTAAACTATATTTGTTCCACACAAAATAAAAATATTAAAGATAGTTTTCCAAATTTTTTGAGGTTGAATATTTTTAAATATATTATATATTAAGAATAGAAATAACTAATATTATATAAAAATTTCAACTTATTTTTTTTAATAAAAATTGTAACCATGGAAAATATTTATCAATTTAGTTCTGGTTAAAATGAGTTAAAAGGGTTTAAATTAACGAGATAATTAGCCAAGATAAAATAAAAAACATGATTAAATATCTTTAAAAGTTTTAATTTTGATATTAGAATTTTAATATTAATATATATAGGAAGTGATATCTAATTGAAATGGGTAAGACATAGATTTTATAATAAATTATCTGGTATTTACTTGTATTCCTCCCAACTCACAAATAAAATGGACCCCCTCTCCTCTCTTCTCCCCATTGAATGATCTATTTGTCATAACCAAGACTTAACAAAATTTCTTTCTAAAATCGTCCACCACATCCTAGATTAATTTTAATCACCAAAAAAGTAAATTAAGAAGTCAGAAAGTGTAATCCAAAAAAATTTTCTAAAAGAATAAGTACCTATAATTACTGAGTTTTTTCTAGGTCATTTATTCTTAAACAACAAAATAATACTCAAAATCCATTTTAACATAATTAAATCAGTATATTGATGAAATTTATATGCTTTATGTTTCTGATACTTCAGTTTTATATCTCCATTCCATGTACTATAAAATCAAAACATTATATATCCATATGTTTGGTGTTTCAACTCCATATAGCGATTTCAATCATTTTCCATCAAAACATTAAATAGATGACTATAAATATGTTATTAATTAAAATATAAAAATTTTAAAAAATTAATACGAATTTATAAATATATTATATTATATACTTTCTTATCCTTCCATACATTGGTGAATGGTAATTTCATGTGTTCATATATGGGGATTACAACCCCCACAATGTGATGTGTATTGTTTTTGTACCACAATCATGAATGGATGATTATAAAATTATTTATATATAATAATATTCTTAAAATTCATAAAATTATTGGTGTGATATAACCACTTTATACAAAATTTAATCATGGTTTATATTTCAATGTAATTTTGAAAAATTGACAAAAAAAATAAGTAGTCAATGAGAACATGAACTATTAAATTAATGGATTCCAAATGTTTATAAATGAACATTGAAAAATTAAAGATATTATGAAATTTTTTTGTAGATTGTTATTAAATTTAAATTTATTATATATATAGATAAAAGTTATCTTTCTAATCAAAAGTATAAGGTTTGAGTTTATTCAATAATATCTTTTTTATTTTTTAATGATTATTCTTAAATATTTAGAAATGGAAATTAAAATCAATTTCACTTTTAAGAACCATATATAATATTTTAATATAGATATATATGGATTTAAAATTTTTTACATTGTTTTTCCTCTCTTTCAAATTAAGTACTGTTGCAAATGTGCATTGTAATAAACTAATACCATATTTATTTCATGGTGAAAGAACATTTTCATTAATGTCCTTGTTTCTTAAAATTATTTATAAAATTTATTTTTTATGATCAATTGATTATTTTAATTTATTGTCAACTATATTTTAATCTCAAATCATTTTTTTTGGAAGGATTATTCTTTTAATTTTCCAATGGTGTCACTTTTGAATGTTTACCAAAATTTTGAAAGAAATATATATTGGTTGGTTTGCTAAATGAATATAATTTTTTGAAAACGTAGTTATTCTTTTCATTGAATATTACTATAAATGTTGCAATGTTCATTTAAAAATTAAAATTCTCTCAACATATTATAATTATATATTTAATATTTTATCAATACAAAAGTATATTTTAACATGTTTTCAAAAGAAGGATTTAATTTTAATTTAATGTTATTTTTATCAATGATATCAACCTTGAATTATTATTATTATTTTCCTCGGATAAAACATAATAATTCTATAAAAACAATTTCTTTGGATAGATTGTGATTATGTTGTTCTATTTAATGGTTGGGGAAAAATATTATCATATTCATTTCTTATTTTTTCATTATGAATGTTTATTTTTATTATGTGTTTAATTATATTTCAGTCATTCAAATGATGAATTCATTGGACATATGATGTGATGGTGGGGGAAATTATTTCTCCAGAATACATCGATAGTTCTATTTAGATGAACTATTTTTGATATTATGTGTACACCTTATATATTTATGTATGATGTTTTGGAATGAGTCCTTATCATAATTATTATGATGTATGTCACTATGAATTCTATCATTATAAACCTAATTATTATTTTCAATGTGATTATAGATGTTTTTCATTCATCCCTAGATATATTCACCTATTATAATATTAGTTATATATAATATTTGATAAATTTTTATCACTATTATATTATTCATGCATTATTTATTCTCAGATTGACTATGTTGTATTATTTTCCTTACAAAATATATCTTATCATAATTTTTTATGATCACATTTCCAAAGTATTCTGGGAAAATATATGTTAATTATTTTAGGGATACAATATGAGAAATAATTTATTTATCACAACTGTTTTATGTCGTATTTCATGTATTCAAATATAATGTAAGAATTATATTGGAAAATATTCTCCCAAGACATATATACTATTCAATCCTTACGAGTGTCATCTCTTGAAACTTGTGCAAATTTGGAAAGATAAACAAAGTTGCATTGTAATTATATTTGGGGTGTTTTTTCCTGATACACCATCTCATTGAGAACCACATACAAAGTAACTAGGGTGAGAATCCCTGCAATCCTTCTCTGGAAATATGACATTAAGACTAAATAATCTCTAAGTTACTTATATCACACAAACTGAAGATTCCTCACATAAATATTCCTTGTTTTTGGTAGATTCTCTTATATATAAATATTTAATTCCATTAATCTACACAATATTCTTGTATCTAAGGAATTCACTAATCTAGGTTTTCCCCTCTCTCAGAATATCATCATATATCAGAACCCTATTAATATAAGCTATTAAACCCTATAATATGGAATTATAGATCTTTGATCACCAATATCATAATAAAAATCTAAAGGGAACATAGATCTCCTACCTATTAAATCAATCATGTTTCACATTGATCTCATATCATGGGGAACCACTATACTATTATCTCAAATATCACAAGGAAACTTATTCATCGAAAAACCCAATATAAGTTTTGGATATACTTATATATATATATATATATATCAAGAATCACATTACACATCATCATTTTTTAGTATGGAATTAATCCTCTATATAAATGCATATACCCGACTACCCCCTTGTGGATCAAGATCTCAAGTTGGTGTATATACCAAAAATCATCCTATGATTATTCATATTAAGTAAAATCCTTCTAATATTACATAGTTATGTAAAATTAGGAAAACAATATATAGAAAAAACAACATATTGGATATTTTTGACACATTATGTAATCAAGACCACATAAAAATCATGCATAATGGGTTCATAATGAGGCATCAAATTCATATTCTGGCCCTATTAGGGTAAAAATATTTCCCTTTCATAGAGGGAATGCATAGTCATTTCAATGTAGCATATCTTAGTAAGATTCACATGAAATTTCATGAGAGAAATTATGTTTTGGTTCAAATAATAATAATTCCACCTACATGTTACATAAGAACAACTATTATGTTTTACTAACTTATAAGAAACAAAACCATCATCATTAGAAATAGTAATCACATTCAAGACCACAGATTTCATTTGAGTCCTATTTTCTAAGAATGATTCCTGTACATCATACTTATTCCTATAAGACATGAGACAAAATAATAGGGCGTGATACAAAAAAAAATTTTTAATCTCGATTACACAAATCATATTATAAACAATATCTAATCCAAAATAATAACAACTATAAATAATAATCACATATCCCAGGAAATATATACTTCCCAACAATAATGGTTTTCATGAAACACTAGTCTGTAGATGGTCACATGATCCAACCCACATTTTATCTATTTTTAACATACCCCAAGTTTTATGAGATGGAAAATAACATGTTTAGACCACATTCCAATACCCATCCCTAGAACAATCACCAATGTCTAGAGAATATGTTTTTTTCAACCTCGAGTTCACCTCTTTTTACCCAAGAGGCTACTGACTAGAAGCATGGGACTACGGTAACACCATGTGGGGACTATCCCTCACATTAGATTAAAATAATAAAAGTAATAGCATAAAAATTCATAATTTCCAATCAGTGTATGCTGAATCAAATTAAAAATTATCATTATATAATAAATTTAATAAATAAGTATTCAATAAAAAACATTATAATCACCCATTGGGCCAATCATATATATTTATTAATTAATGGAAAAAATATATAAAGATGATCAGCTATAAAATCTAAGGCATACCTAATCCTAGACTCTAAATATTTATTGAGTTATCCATCCAGATCATGAAATACTGGTACTCTTCCCTACCTAATCATTGGAATGATGGGGTCACTCTGGTACCCCAGTGTGATAGCCTCCCGAGAAGGACGTGAGTAAAAATATATAGAGAACCACTAATGGAATCCCTAATATTTCCCATAATACAATATATTCACATCTGATATGATTCAAAATAAAATAATCATTAGAAAAATATATAGTAATACTATCAGTACATAGGTTTTTAGGGGACTCCATAGATAAACCATACCCTCTTCATCAAATTTTAGATGTCTCTGTGCATGTCACAAAAACATCAGGGGTATAAATTAACTACCATAGAATTTCACTGATATGTTATTATAAATGATCACTTGGTGGGATATAACCGATTTTGATCAAATAATATACTAACATTTATCAACCCATAATGTCACCATATTTGGACCTCCCAAATGACGGAAGCACATTCATGATCTCTATGGGCTAGAGAAAAAACTAGTGTTCTATAAAAATAATCAAGAGATTTATATCACCGACAAATAATATATGAAAATATATAAAAAATAAAAGTTTCAAAAAAGATAACAAAAATATCTCATATATGAAAATAATAAAACCAAGAAGGTAGCATTGAACAACAGAATAAAACAATTTTGATGAGAAAACTAAAATATCACCAACATCGAGACCAATTAAATTGATGGTTCTAACTCTATTTGACTATTTGAGGACACCATCACAAACCATCAAAAGGAAACATGATCATGGAGAGATTTACTTAACACGATTTTATTCTATTGAGTTGTATCCTATAAAATAATGTCCATAAAATAGCCAATGGAAAAAATTGATTATGGAAAATGAAGCTCAGTCGGGTAACACAAAATAATGATTAAAATATATCTAAATATTCATCTTTTAGTTCATTCACAAAAAAAATTCATAAAATTTCCCTAAATAATTTTTTCCCATATAAAATTAGCATTTGGTTTTGTTTTCAAAAACATTCCATATTCTAACAATCAATGAAATATGAAATAAATTATATATGTGAGCCATAAAAAGTTGATAAAAATTTGAAGAATCCATATCAAACTCAAGAAGTAAAATAATAATTTAATATTAAAATTCATGTAATTTATTAACAAGGATCTAATGTGAAATCTTTTACAGGACAGAGTACACATTTAAGATAGATACGGAACAATATCTTGCATAACTGAATCCTAATGTCAAAGATTCTATAGTATTGAAAAAAATTATTTAGTGGTGGTTTAATCCAATAATAAATAATTTTTTGTAAGGTTTCGAAAAACAATTCACAAATACTTATGTTAGAAAACATTTCAAATTAGTTTTTAAAAAGCCGCATGAAAGGTTTAGCCATAGACTTTTAATTTTTTTTAAAAATTTCATATTTTTAAGTAATATTTTAATTTTTTATTTTTTTATTATATTATTATTTATAATTATTATTTATTATCAGTTATTTATTATTATATATTCATTTGTGTTGATTATTATTTATTTTTTAGTTATATTGTTTAGTTTTTAGTTTTTATTTATAATATTTTGCATAAATTGAGTATATATATATCAATGTGTGTATGTGTGTAGGGTGAGTTTTGAACCCCTAAACTCATGGTTGTTCTACACAGACTTTACCACTCCGACAATCTCTTCATGTGGAATGTAAAGAGGACTTAGTTTAATTATATACATATATATATATATATATATACAATTTTATAAATGTAAATATATATACATAAATAAATAATAAAATCTATGTAAATACTAAATTATAAAAAATATATAATAAATAAATAATAAAATAATCAATAATCAATATATATTCAATAATCCTTAAATATTGAATAATTACTAATAAATAATAACTAACAAATATATATTTTATAACTAATATATAATAAATAATAAATAAATAAATTTTCACTACCAGACCTCCCCGAGCAATAAACCTGGTCATTTTACGCTAGGGGTCTAATGTAATACCATGGTTTCCATCCCATCACATTATATTATATTAAAAATAAGGTATCTTATCAGTCTAATGACTGTCCCAACAGGATATCACAAGTTCTTTCAATATGCTTTGTCTTCAATCAGAGTAATCCCAGGAAACATCCCAAGAGTTCACCCATTCTAACTCTATTCCAGGAAAAGATTTCTTAACTATGGATTTCTACTGAGGTCGTCTCTCGAAAATAATGATACGCCCTAATGACTAGTATAGTAACATTTATTCATTTAAAGTCTCACTTTTTCTAGGGTGTTACATTCTCCCTCACCATTAAAGAACAACACCATCTGTATGCACCCCAACCCTCAATACTTAGTAAGGGCACTACACATCCATATAGGTATTGTCTTTGATAACATTTTCAATGATATGATCTACTAGTGCCATGAACCCGATCATCTGACCCCCTGTGTCTATAAAAATACCTTGGTTGGCTTCCCAACACATTTAATGTTATTATCCACCATGGTAAATAGAATAATGAATGTATCAACATGAAAATCCATGTTATATCAATGCACTTTCCCCTCACTCACACATATGAGAGGAATATTCTCAAATGTTCACCCATTCGAACTGTTCTTCAGGGAACACTTGGTTAACAATCCTATTCTAATCAGGTATGCTGCCGAAAAAAATGGGGCACCTTATCTATACGAGTAGTAACATTTATTATGTTTAGGACTTGCATTTAAATGAGTGTCATTTAAATAATAAATTGATGATGAATAAACAATAAATAAAGAATAAATATGTAAGAAATAAAAAATTTGAAATAATAGATAAATAATAGAAAATTAATAAAAAAATATTAATTAATAAAAAAATAATAGATAAATAAAAAATATATAATAAATAAATAACAGATAAATATTTTCTAAATATTCCATAATAAAATAATTTGATATAATAAATAAATAATTAATTAAAAATAATAAATAGCCTAGAGTAAATAGTAAAAAATTATAAATAATGAATAGTAAGTAAAAAATAATTATTTATTAATATTTTATTGATAAATAAATAATAAAAACAATTAAATGATAAATATATAATATATAATATGTTAATAAATTAAAATAAATAACTAATAAATAATACATAAATATTTATTAAATAAGTACTAAATTAATAATATATTTATAATAAATAATAAACTAATATGTAATTTATTAGTAATAAATAATATACAAACAAACAAACAAATACACACACACAGAAATATATATATATATGTATATATACATATATTGTTATGGTCCTGGAGGTAACATGTAAAAGAAAGAACACACACATTATTATGCCAACAATGATAGGCCAGACCCCCTCCAAGGGTTGGTCAACTCCATATCTAGCCCATTAAATTTTTTTTTGATGACCATATGGATTGAAAGAAAATACATGGACCAAAATCACCATCCATTCTGGAAAATGTCTCCCTACTCTACACTAAACCACTACCCATGTCAGAATGTACTTTGGTCTACCCCCATGCTCACATCACCCCTATGTCATCTACCATAAATGGCCTCAATAATCCTCCCAAAGGGAGGATACTAGGATTTGAAATATCATTATATAGGGAGTTTTGAGGAGATATTTTCAATCGATCAAACCGAGGAATACATATAAATATAAATATAATTATATATAATTATAATTTTATACACATAGAAACACATAAATAAATTCATTATATATTTAAAAATAATTTAAAATATTTATATATAAAAATGTTTATTATTATATATGATTCTATATATTTATATATATATAAACATTTTAATATACATAAACACATTCATAAATAGACACACATATTCCCAAAAATTTAAATAAAAACATATAAATATAAATAATTAATATATATATATTTAAATTTAAATGAAAAAAAAACTATATATATATACCCCATATTATTTATAAATATATATATATATAATTTTGAATATGAAAAAAATATACATTAATACATATAAATAAATATAATTATTTATAAATTAATATAGAATATATAATATCAATTAAAAATACATACACATAAAACCAACTTTCTTCCTAGAAAGGGATGCCTCGCTCAATGGCTGGAAGAATTTTCTTGGTCAAGTATACAATTGCCATTATGCTCATTTACTCCATTATGATATATAAATGGCCCAACGTGCTGATTAAAAATCATAATTATTGCATTAAAATTATTATTTTTGGAGTGGAAGTATATTTGAAAGGCATGTGGAAATTATCCCTAAGAAAAACATGATGTCAACTAATTACTAAAAGTGGTTCTGGATTCAAAAATATTAATTACATGAATGGGTTTCTAACTTCTTGGTTTACTTCAGGCTGCAATAGTAGCGATTCAACAACCTTATGTTTCTTATGAGATATAGTGTTTTGGAAAACTCAAACAATGTAACTTTTCTTACATAGACCCTTCTCTTATATGTTGTTAAAGGGATCATATTATCTTGTTTGGCTACATATTCTAAGAGCTAAGTCACAAGATACAATTATTCATTATGTCATCGAATTTGTGTTGTATACACAACACCAAAATCAATTTTATGTGTTGGTGGCTTAATTGATTCACACTATCTAGTTTTTATTTAATGGATTGATTAATCATTTTACTATCAACATCATTCATTTTTATCTTGTGAGGATAATTTTTTTAATCAAAGAGGCTAATGTGATTATGAATAAGCACTATGACCAATGGGTCTATGATTTTGTTATCTTGAGAATATTGGGAATTAATGGAAATTATATCCACAAGCTAGAACATTGAGTGTTGTTTGGAAGCTTACTTTTTATGATTAGATTATTTTTAATTCATATGGGTTATTGAAAGTGAACTCTGGTTCTTCCGGATATATAACTGTCTTTATTGATCTCAGTTGAAGGGTTCTTGGTTTTTTCTATGAATAATGTGAATTGAAATCATCTCTTGAAGTTGAAATGAAATATATGATTAATATGGAACTTAAATCATGTTGTATGTACTTGAAAATTTATAGTGAGAAATTGACTTGTAGTATCTCATCCATTACATCAGTAATAATTTCTTGTATCGACCATGGAGGCTCACAACTCACTCAATGGAATGCTTATACATAATTAATTGAATGAACTTCATTATCACACATATATTATTGGAGATAAATCATGAGGTGGATAGTCTATAAAATAATGTAAAAATATGGTGATAAATTGGGTTGATGATCTCCCTTTATATTTTTTTCACATCATGAAATATATTGTACCAAAACTCCTCTTTCTAGACTTTTGTACTGCCTCATTTTTAAATTAAATGTATTGGGATATTTGGTTGAGTGTCCTATTTAAAATAAAAATCAATTCATCTAAAAATCAGAAGATGTCTATAAAAAACACCATTACATATATAGTAATGATAACCATTAAATAGAACCATATAACTGTTTAGTCAATAAGTCTTCCTTATCAATTTTATATTCCTTTATGTTTTGAAAATAACAAAAACTCTCTCTCAATGAAAATTTTATTTCCTCTAATATTTATCTTATTAAGGAAAATTTTCTTTCCCTATGAAAATTTTCTCCTTACCATTGTTTTCATTGTTCATTTTTATAGTTTCTCTTATCCTCACTGCTTTTATTTCTAATGTCCCAAAGTTGGTTTCATATCTGATACCTCTAAATTCTATAAATTCATAGGTATAGTGTATTATATTTTCAGATTCCAAATTCTATGAAATTTAGATTCCGAATTTTATGAAATTCAGAATCTAAATTCTCTAAAATTCTGATTCTGAATTCTCTAAAATACATATTTCGTATTCTCTGAAATTCCAATTCCAAATTATTTGAAATTTAGATTCTTAATTCTATGAAATTCAGAATCTAAATTCTATAAAATTAAGATTCTAAATTCTCAAAAATTGATACTCCAAATTCTATAAAAATTATGACTCTTAATTCCTCAGAATTTGGACTCTGAATTCCTCATAATTTGGATTCTGAAATCTATAGAATTTTTACTCCGAATTCCTTATAATTTAGAGTCCGAAATTCTCAAAATTCAGATTCCAATTTATTCTAAATTCGGATTATGAATTCAATAGAATCCATGTTCTGAATTCCTTGAAAACAGAATCCAGATATTTATGATTTATAGTATCTATGTGTTTATTTTCATAGACTCCAAACATTATTTTTCTTAGACTCCAAAAAAATGGATTTGGTTACGCAACCTTATTTTTCTTACACTTGTTATAATTTTGAAATGATTTCATACTTTCTATTTCTAACTAACTATTGTATGAGAGACACATGTATAGGTCCCTCCAAGATTCAAGAAAAATTATAACCATTGAAGGAAGGAGCTGACCATTGGAGAAATTCCTAAAAATAAGAGATCATTTAAACGATCATAACAAAAACTAAGCCAACATTGATATCCAAAGATTACATACTGCTAAAATAAATTCTAGAGATAGAGACTCCAATAATTCAGTGAAATGAAGATCTTTTTCATCAGGCTTCATATGATTCTGGTTAATGCTATGTATAATAGAGGACTTCCGGGGATAAGAATACATAGGTTCTGACTACCTTAATGCTCGAGGACTTTTGCGGATAGGAAGACATAGGCTCCAACTACCTTAATGTTCGAGGGATTGCGGGGATAGTAAGACAGATTCCAATATCACTTTTGAGAGATTACCCTGGTGTAGGTAAGATAGAAATTCTTGAAATTATAAATCAAGAGATATTTATCAAAAGATGTTGGATACACTTCGCTTTGGGTTAAAATATTTTCTACTTGTTACTTATTTTGTTTCAAGTTTATATATGGCGGTGTTTTTATATAGGAAGAATTTATAAACATATTATACATTCATGTACTTTAGTATACTCTAATATGTATGATTAAATATGGTTTAAGGTAGAATATTTTCCCTATAAACATTTCTTAAGTTTCATTTCCGGAATAATATTTTTGGATCCTAGTAAGTTTGTAGAACGAAGCGGTCTTGCAAATTTACATTGTTTAAGTTTGTTAAACATAGTTTCCCTTATGGTTAAAAATGAATGTTTTTAAACATATAATTTACCCTAGTCTTATATTTGAGCATCTACATTCATATTTCAATCCTACAATTAGTATCAGAGGAGGTCTCTGAAAGTATTATATTTAGATATAATATTTCATGCTCATGTTTTCATTGTTCTAAATTTTTCCTGCTTAGGATTCTTATACTTGTTTATAAACATTTACTATTAACTAGTTTTTTCAGAATGATATTTTCTTTTAAATGGCAGGAATGAATGCTGGATCACAAGACAATATAAATCCTACGAGACCAACTATATTTGATTGGAATGATTACAAATATTGGAGAGATCGAATGAAGGATTTTGTTATTAATAAGGGAGTGTACCATTTCAATATTCTTACTAGAGATTATAGGACTCCTGATATGGAAGTCAAAACTTTTACTAATCATGAAATGTCAAAATATCAACTAAAAATCAAGGTACACAATACATTGTAGTGTTCCATGACCAGAAATATATATAGTTAGATTTCTTCTATTGAAGCTACTAATTGTATTTGGAAGAAATTGGAGGTTACTCATTTTAGTTTGTCTAAGTTTATAAAAAATAGAAGAGCTATTCAAAGAGAAGAATATCATGGATTTCTATTCCCTTACGGAGAACTAGTGATTAAGGTACAAGAATGGTTTATGAATGTTGTTAGCAGTTAACTCTACATTGGTGAGAATGGTTTTAATAATGAGTCACTTATGTAAAATATTATAGACATCATGCCTAAAGAGTGGGAGTCTAAGAGAATAACTATTGCTGAGAATAAGATAGTATCTAAAATTACTCTCGATGAGCTTTTTGGAACACTTTTTCAACATGTGACAGTAATAAAATGATATCATAATAGTAATAAGAAGAAGAGTGTCAATGAAAGTGTATAATTTACTACTACTAATGTCAAGACTCCTGAAAGGGTTACAAGATCCATGTCTAAGAATGTCGCTTCTTAATCTGAATCTATAGAAGTGAACATTATGATAATGAGCTAGATAACCTTGCATAAAGGATGAACAAGATAGTTGAGAGTAAATAATTTTATTATATATTTAATAAGAAAGAACAAAAGGATAATAAAGACTCTAAAGTCACAAGTTATGAATGCAAAAGTGAAGGATATATAAGGCCGGATTGTCCTATGCTAATAAAAAAGGATATAAAAGTAAAGAATTATAAGAGAAATATAAAGAAGTAGTAAAAAGATAAAGCTATGAAAGTTATGATAGCTAAAGACACATGGATTGAATGTCATGGAGACTCTTCTGATGAGACCTCAGAATATGAATCTTCTGGAAAGAAAAATCTTGGTTTACTATCCAGATTACCCATTGAAAATCATTATCAAATGGATAAGGTACACAATCCTGAATCAATTTATAATGTTTCCTTGAATTATAATAATAGTGATAATAAATATTATGAGTCCTCAAATAAATAATCTTATTTTGATGAAGATAATAAATTACCTACTAATGAAGAAGTTTCTAGGATTTCAATGCTTATTGAAAATGGAAATTCTAAATTCATGAAAAAATATGATGATACAAATTCAAGAATTTTTATTCTTATTAATGAAGAATCATATCATTCTAATGATCTTTATAAGAAAATTTTTTATTTTGAAAGTATTTAAAAAATCCATGAGGAAGTTAATTCTGAGAAGGATAAACATTCTAAGGATCTTGAAAATGTAATATCTACAAAAAAATATATTAGATATTAACTCTAAAGATAAAACTAATGTTCTGAGGATAAAAACATAGTTATTAAACTAAATATAGATATATTTTCATTGAGGATGTTTTTGTCAAACATTACCTTAGGTAAGGAAAACATTGATAAGATGTATTCCCTAATTCAACTTTTAAGGAATAATTATGGATTTGGTTATACTCATTATAAATAGGTTTATACTAATAATTATTTTTTTCCTCAAAGTGCTCTATTATGCACTAAATTTCAGTGTGGTGGTCATTAAGGAAAAAAATTCTTTAGAAAAAACTCAGTCTTTTAGTTTTTATAAAGCTTAATTTCCGAAGAAAATGTTTAGAGCTAAATTTTTTCTTTATGAAGTTTCTAGATCCAAGAAAGATTTGATTCTAAAAGACAAACTCTCTTATTTTTAAGAAAAAAAATAAAGTACCAACAAAAATACATGGTATATGGATTGTGGATTTTCCCAGAATATGATAGGTACCAAAAACTTCTTTTAAATGTTTATCAAGACGAAAAGAGGGAAAGTAATTTTTGGAGATAATTCTATGGGAGAAATTATTGGTATAGTTTACATTTTTTTTCTTGGAAAACATGGATTTCAAACGTTTTATTTGTTAATGGTCGTAAGAAAAAATTCATTTTCATAATACAATTATGTGATGAAGGATACCTTGTGATTTTTTGGAATTATAATTGTTTTGTACACAATTCAAAGGAAGAGTTTATTCGTTCTATCAATAGGCAAGAGAATGAATCCAATCTTAACAAAGAAGAACTTTAGGGCCAAGATATACCTTTTCTTAGTGTAATGGAAGATCATTATTGGTTATGGAATAGAAATTTAGGACACTATAACCTTGGGAATCTATGAAAACTCTTTATGAAATGACTAGTTAAGGATCTACTATAGATTAAATATTATTCTTAAAATGTTTGTGATCTTTTTCAGTTTAGAAAGCAATATAAATCATGTTTTAAATTAGTAAGTTATGTCTTGACAATCGATGCTTTAGAGTTGGTGCATATGGATCATTATGATCCAAAACAATCCAGAAGAATTGGATTCAAATATTATGTATTAGTTTTAGTTTATGATAACACTAGATTTACGTGGGTATATTTTCTATGAAAGAAATACTATTATTTTTCTTATTTCAAAATTTTTAGTGCCCAAGAAAGAAATGAGAAAAAATCCTTTGATAACTATTCATAGTGATCATAGAGGATAATTTCAAAATTATTATTTTGAAGCATTTTTTAGTAAAAAGGAATTACTCATTACATCATAGCACCAAGAACCAATCAAAAAAATGGTATTTTTGAAAGAATAAATTGAGTTCTTCAAGAGATAACTAAAACCATGTTGATTGAATATTTGATAGTGAAACACATTTGGGATGAAGCTGTTAGTACTGTTTTTTATACTATAAGTCGAGTTTTGATTAGAACATTTCCAAAAAAACCCTTATGAGTTATGGAATGGTGGAAAACCTAGAATTTCCAACATCAAGATATTTTGTTGCAAAGTATTCATTCAGAATAATAAACAAAATTTACATAAATTCTCACCCAAATTTAATGAAGTAATTTTCCTAGGCTACTCCACAATTTCTATGTCATATAGAGTTTTCAATAAATACACATGCACTATTGAAGAAACAATACATGTCACAATTTATGAAACTAATCGCTTTGTTTTTAAACAACCACAACCTAAATATTCCACGTGTTTTCAAAAACTGATTATCAACCCTTTATAGAAGATGTTTTTTATAAGGAAAATGTTCAATAAAATATTTATGAAGCATTTACCCCAAAATATTTCCTACCATATTTTGATTAACAGGTTTTATAAAACCCAAATCACTTTTTTCTTAAGAACCCCCCAGTGATATCATCAGTGTTGATATAAATCAACCTGTAAGGACTAGAATTTCCTTAACAAATGAAATAGAATATCTATATTTCATTTCTCAATTAGAACCTAAAATAACTTATACATCATTATGTGATTATGATTGGATAAAATATATGAAAGTTGAGAGAAATGAATTTGAAAAAAATAAAGTATGGAAATTGGTTGAAAGACCTAAGGAAACATCTGTTATTTGAGTTAAATGGGTTTTCTGAAATATGTTTGATGAATATTGAATCATAGTAAGATATAAAGTAAGATTTTTTGCTAAATAATATAATCAACAAGAAGGAATAGAGAATGAAGAACCCTATTCCCCAGTAGGTAGTCTTCAATCTATTCAAATTTTACTTTCCATTGCAACCTTAATTAATTTTAATCTTTTTAAAATGGATGTTAAATGTGTTTTCTGTAATGGTTATGTTCAAGATGAATTTTTTATTGAAAAACCTCTTGGTTTTGAAGATAAAAAACATCCTTAACATGTTTTCGAACTTACCAAAGGATTACATGGACATAAACAATCCCCTAAATCCATGTATGATAAAATTACAAGATTTTTGTTACAAAACAATTACATTAAGGGGGATGATGATTCAAATATCTGTATAAAGAATGATACGAATTTTTTTTTGATTTTTCATATTTATGATGATGACATTACATTTGGTACATGTTAGAAATCTTTAACTGATTCATTTTCGAATCTAATTAAATATGAGTTTGAAGTGAGTATGATGGGTGGTTTAACATTTTCCCTTGGTTTTCAAATATCTGAAAAACTAAAAGGAATTAATATCTACCAACATAAGTATATTAAATATCTTCTTAAAAAGTATGGATATGTCAAAACTGAGAGTGTATGTACTCCAATTGGTACCTCAAATTAACTTGATCTTGCTGAAGCTGGGAAACTAGTGGATCAAAAATCATTTAGATGTATGATAGGATTTCTACTATACATGATAGGAAGTTGCCCAAAATTAATGTTTTCATAATTCTTATGTGCATGATATCAATAAAATCCTAAGGAATCTCATTTAAAGGAAGTAAAAAAAGAAAATTTTCCCACTTAAAGGGAACCATGGATTTAAGACCCTTTTATATGTCCAGAAATGATTTTGTTTTAAAAAGTTTTTCAGATGCTAACTTTGGTGAATATAGAATGGATTGAAAAAGTATCTATGTAACTTTTCATTTATTAGGAGATTCATTAGTTTCTTGGTCATGAAAAAAAACAAAACTCAGTAGCACTTTCCACTGCTGAAGCTGATTATGTAGTAGCTGGAAGTTGTTGTGCTCAAGTCTTGTGGATGCAACACACACTCGTAGAATATGGTATAAGTTTTAGAAAAACACAAATATAGTGTGATAATACTAGTGATATTTCCTTATGTAAGAACCCTTCACATCAATCATGTTAAAACACATAGATATCAGACAATACTTTCTTAGGGATCACAAAAAAAAGGCGATATCATTATTAAATTTATTAGATCACACGAAAAACTTGCTGATATTTTCACAAAATCATTACCTTCTGATATTTTTGAATACATCAATCAAAAGTTTGGAATGTTAACTATGAGTTAATATTCCATTTTAACTCCTTGTTGAAACCTATCTCCTTATAAGAAGAAACTCTTTTTTATAGGGGGAGTACATTTTTTTATTAGTCAAAATTTAAGGTAGTCAAAAAAATTCGTAGTCAATTTTTTTAGTAAAATTTCTCATATTCAAAATTTTCATAATAAAATTTTTTTAATCAAAATTTTCATTAAATTTGTTTTTAAATATTTCTGGAATCTAAATTTCATCAAGAACAATTTTCTATATTTCAAATAATCATTCTAGAAATTCAGAAGGTATATTTTCATTTATAAATTTTTGTAATAATCCTTTTAGTTGCTGGTATTTTTATCTTGTTTAAGAGACTTTTTCAGATTCAAATTTCCTTAAATATGATTGTCCATCTTAAAAACCTCAAAAGATCAAAACATATCAAAATCCTTCTTCAATTATCATCTCAACTGACAGATTTTATCAGAACTATTTCAACCATTGGATCAAACATGGAAGTTTCACCATCACCCCATTAGCCTATATAAGGACCCCCAAAATGGTTTTACCACATTGATCTTCGTGCTCTGGTGTGCGGAATCCCTAGTTCACTAATTATGGTCATTCCGAATTTTCATGTTTTGCACAATTCCAAATGTCAGTAGAGGCATGTCCTAATAAAGATATGTCTTTTGTAAATGTAATCTCTGAGTGAAAAATATACAGAGAGAGGTTAGATAATCCCAAATTCATTGAAAATTATGATTCCATAATTTCAAAAAATATCAAGTATAATGTCTAGGAGAGCCTACGATTATCAAAACCGAGGGCACATGATCCGATTTATCTGGAATTTTTAGTAGTGTTCTATGAATCAGTAGCTTTCTTCAACACAGGAGGAAAAGATATGTTATCTTTTAAGAGCTATGGGAAAACCTACTCCTCTTATTATAATATGGATTCCAAAATGATTGGAATTCATTATAAAGGAGAAGCAGAGTTCTGCTCTCACGAGTTACATGATGTAGTGGGAACTTTTTTTAAAGAGAATTCTATAGAGTGGCTTGGATTTATGGAAGTGGAGACTCCAAAAATTATTAATCTCTCTAAAAATCTTTGGATTCATCATCTATGGGTTCATTTATTTCTAATTCTAAGAAAAGGGGACAAGGATACCCTAATGAAAAGGTATATCTATGCATTAGAGTTTTAGTGAATCTCAAGAATATCAATTTACTAAAGTATGTTTTTCTAATAATCGACAACATCATTAATGGAACCCTAAAATCTCAGATTATTATGTATCTATCTATTCTTTCAAAGATTATAGTGCTTTGTCTTTAGTATTTAAAAATTCATTGTAGTTAAAATCAAAATAATTTCAATGCGATGTTACTGAATGGTGATACTCTAAGGAGAATGAAATTTGGTTTTTCTGGTGATTTAAGAGAATTTTATGTTTTTTCAGAAGATAAAATTCCAGATCTAAAAAGAAACAGGAGGAGGCTGAATCCTCCAAGAGGGTTGGAAAGAAGAGGAAGGCCATTGAACTGGAAAAAAAAAGAAAAAACTCATGTAGCTAAGGAAACTCATTCCGCAACACTGAAGCCAATGAAAAAAATTTCTTATCCTGGTGAATTAGTGGGTAAGTGGAGAGAAGACAATAAAATCAAGAAGGAAGGGGATCACAACATTGGAAAGGATCGTCCTAAGGCAAAAGAGTTAAAGACAAAGGATGCTAAAGACCTTGGGAAGAAAGAGAAAGAAAATAAGTAGAGAAAGAATTTATCGGAGGCTGAAATTGTCCAATCACTTCTCAAGGATGCTGAGAAAGTATCTGAACAAATCCCAATGCTAGAATCTTTTTTGAGAGAATCACTTTATAAGACTCCATGAAAGAAGGAAGTGATTCCGGATCCATAACAAGAAGAAAAAATTGTTCAAGAAGAGGAAGAGAAAATTGAAGAAGAAGAAGAAGAAGGGGATAATACTGATGATTTCATAATGAAATTTGATGATTACCATGAGAAGGAAAGTCCCACTATAAAATTATCCAGCCAGACATCTCAAGCCATATCCTAATTCTTGCTACTACAGGGAATAAAGGGAATGATCAAGAAGAAGTTAACATACCTTCTGAAGTAGATAGAGGAAATCATGATTTCATTAATCCAAATGATCATGTGGCTGATGCAGAGAAAGGGGAAGTTGGGGAAGATAAAATTTATCTTTTATCGGATAGTTAACATGAATCATCTAAACTAGAATATATCATTCAAGGAGATGATTAGGGAAATCAGTTGTTGGTCTATACACCTATAAAATCTATAGTGAAAAAG
This sequence comes from Viscum album, assembly GCA_963277665.1. NCBI lineage: Eukaryota > Viridiplantae > Streptophyta > Magnoliopsida > Santalales > Viscaceae > Viscum > Viscum album. The sequence goes on along the minus strand of OY728159.1, from coordinate 826,972,869 downwards.
AAACTTGTTGGAATTTCTTCAAAGAGGAAAGTTGATGAGTTATAAAAAGAACCCTCACCAACCAAACTTTTTGATTCAAAATTGTTCTCTCATGGACATGACATTGTGGTTCAATCTTTGAATAACATTGTCGGTACTATTCCTTTATTTACAAGTATATATTCTAGGTGTCACATGATTTAGCATTCGTTCAATTAGAAATATGATTTAGTTTCCATGATTATGGTTAAATTTTTTGGTCTTGAGGTAGATTTCAGATCCATTATCATTAGTTATGAGGCTCATAAAAGTTCATGCAAGAAGATTACGTGCTGGTCAAGGAAGACTGTTGGAGACCTGAGATCTCATGATGAATTTCAAGATAATTTCCAAGATTCCATTGACACCAAAGATGAAAATCTTAATGATCATTCTAAGACCTATGAGGAAACACTTACTCTTGAACAGACTAGTCGGAAGCAATAAGATAAGCATATGAATGGGATGTTTAATTATATTTCCATGAATTAGAAGAGGGAATGGTATCTCATAATAAAATTCGATGAAAATCTTGATAAGAAAGAAGATGTGTTGAAAAATCATGTAGAATGTCTTGAGGCTCAGGAAGAAAAGATTAGATCCTTGTAAAAGAAAATTAAATATTATAATCAGCTACTTAAGAATATAGAATAATATCACAAGGACCAAATGAAGCTGAATACCATTATCAAGAATTTGATGCCGAAGGGGAATGAAGGATAATTTTTTCAATTCTGATATTTTATGGAATTTATTCCTTGTACAAATTATTTCAATAAAAATTGATTTTATGTTGTTTTTAATTTAATTATTTGTTTCCTAGTACTAAAGTTTTAGGTACACTTTTTTTGATTCCAGGTATTCCTTTGTGAAAATCAAAAATAGGGAGAAAGGAATTATAAAAAGAATACTATGTAAAGAAGATTTTTTCCTCAGTAAGGGGGAGTTCATCTAATGGAATGTACTTATCAATGAATATTTTGATATACATGAAAAAATAAACTCTCATTAAAGAAATCATGAATATGATCCTTAGGGATTCCAAAGCCTAAGGGTGAGTTATTCATATTCCCTGTGATCTATAAGTAAAAGGGTGATAAGTATTTTTTACATGTCTAGAAAAAATTCTATATCCTTATATTCTTTTTAGTAAAGATGTTTGTGCTTTCCTAAAAGGGGGATATTGTTGAGTCAATAATGTTTCCTTATGACTTCTCCATTCCATTATGTTTTGAAAATAAAAAACACTTTATCTAAAGGAAAATTTTAATTCATCTAAGATTTATCTTATTAAGGAAAATTTTCCTTCCCCAATGAAATTTTTCACTTACGTTTGTTTTCATTGTTCATTTTATAGATTCTCTTATACTAACTCCTTTTATTTGTAAATTCTAAAAATTGGTTTCATATATAAAACCTCAAAATTCTATAAATTCGTAGATATATAGTATTCTGTTTTAAGATATATAATTCTCTGAAATTCAGATTCTGAATTCTTAGAAATTCCAAATTTGAATTCTCTGAAATTTAGATTCTAAATTCTTTGAAATGCAGATTCTGAGTTCTCTGAATTTCATATTCCGATTTATCTGAAATTCAGATTCCGAATTCTCTGAAATTCAGATTCCGAATTCTCTATAATTCAGATTTCAAATATTTTGAAATGTAGATTCTGAGTTATCTGAAATTCAGACTCGTAATTCTATATAATTCAGTCTCCGAATTACTCAGAATTCATACTCTGAAATCCTTAGAATTCAGACTCTGAATTCCTCTAAATTCGAACTCAGAATTCCTCAGAATTCTAACTCCAAATTAGTTAAAATTGGGACTCCAAATTCCTCACAATTAAGACTTCAAATAACTCAGAATTCAGACTCCAAATTCACCGGAATTCCAATTCCGAAATCTATTGAATTCAGAGTCCGAAATCCTCAGAATCACGAAACCGAATTCCTATAAATTCACATTCCAAAATCTATAGAATTCAGGTTCTGAATTCATTGAAAACATATTCTATATATTTATGATTTATATTATTTACGTGTTTATTTCATTAGACTTCTAACTGCTTTTTCCTTAGACTCTGAAAAAATGGATTTTTCTAAGAAACCTTATTCTTCTTACACTTGTTATTATTATGAAAATATGTAGTAATTTCTATATCTAACTAAATGTTTTATGATTGGAACATGTATAGATCCCCCTATTATTCAAAGAAAAATATAAACATTGGAGGAGGGATCCAACCATTGGTTAAATACCTATTAATAAGAGCACATTTAAACAATCTCAACAACAACTAAGACAATGTTGATCACTAGAGAATACTTGTTACTGAACTAATTTAGAGAGAGAGACTCTCATGCTTTGTGCATACTGAACATCTTGTTCATCTTTCTTCGTGCGACTCTGATTGATGTTGTGTATAATCGAGGACTACTAGGGATATGAAGACAGAGGGGCTAACTACCTTAATGTTTAAGGAATTCCATTGATAATAAGACATAGGTGCTTAGTACCTTAAAGTTCGAAGGATTATGGGGAAACAAGATAGAATCCGATATTCCTATGGAGGACTTTACCTATTGTGGGTAATAAAGGAATTCTTGAATGTATACATCAAGGGACCTTTATCCATCATTGTTGGATACCCTTATTGTTGGTTTAAAAGATTTCATACTTATTACTTGTTTTGTATCAAGTTTAAATTCTGTTGTGTTTTGATAAAGAAATAAAGTATAACCTTCTTATACATTCTTGTTCTTTTGTATACTCTGATAAGTAAGATTCTATATTCTTTTAGGTGGAATATTTTCTCTATAATCTATTATTATGTTTCATTTCCGGAATCATATTTCGGAAACCTAAAATTTTTGCAGAACTAAGAGATCTTTTTATTTTACATTGTTTAACTTTGTTAAACATAGTTTCCATTAAGTTTTAAAATGAATGTTTAAACTTCCAATTTACCCCCCATATTATAATGGAGAATCTACATTCATATTTCGATCCTATAATAAAAATGAAAAAATATTTGATTATTGTCTTAAATGATGAAAACATTCTATGAAATGTCCAAAAAAATCATTTCTGAACTAATACCTTAGATTTTGAGACCCCATGGTCCAATTTTGACAATGATAAAAGAGATACATGTGTAACCCTCTATCAACACAGCCTAAATTTTATTTTAAGCTTCATTTTGATAGGTATTAAAGAAACAAATGGACACCTCCACCAATAGTTATGGTTTTTAAGAGTTAATGTTTTATTTTCGACATCTTGTAGAATAGTAGAAAAAGTATGTTTTTAAATATTATCATATTATTATATAATTTCATTGTATTTAATTTTTTATCATTAATTTGACAGTTCATTGACTATAAATAAACATCTGTATCAACAGTTATGATCATTTGATGTTGAAGACTGATTTTTTTCATTTGTAACTACACATTTATGTTTCAAAAAATTATAAATAAATAATTATAAATAATTACTAATTACTAATTACAAATCATTAATTAATAATAATATAAATATTAAATAATAATTCATTATATATAATATATATTAATTTTTAATAATTTTTAATTAGTAATTATTCAATATTTAATAATTTTTCGATATAATTTAGCAATGGTTTCTCAAAAATTACTTCAAATTTTCTTTTTCTTTTTGAAAAATGTTTCTTAATATGTTTTAAAAAATATTATTATTGGTGGTTTTAGAAAAATATCACTAAAAACCACCAATAAATTCATATTTTCAGGTATTTGTTGGTCTCCTTGTGTGGGTGCCCAATAGAATCCATGTCATCACATGCACATACCCTGGTTATAGCTTATTCTACTATTATTTTTCTATGTTTATTTTTTATTCAAATTCCATGGTCACCCAATGTGTTATATATCATCATTACATTTCAAGAAAACTATGTCAACATTTATAAAACATATTATATAGTGATGTTGAGATACTTTCGAGCTATAAAATCCTTTTCCATTTCAAAACCATCATTGAGTCCATTTATCAAGCACACCATTTCCAAAAACTCTAATATCAAAAGAATACATTTCCTTGAATAAATTTTTCTTCAATTCAATATCAAAGACTATGTAATCATGAAATTTTATAAATAATAACCAAAGGATAGATTTCATAGAACACTAGCACACTAAGGGAGAGACCATAAGATAAATACACCCACCTCATGAACAATGAAATCCACCTTTCTTCTAATACCTATTATGGGAATTGAAAATATTATGTCCTCACAAGACTATATCCAAGTAAACACCCGTTAATTTCCAATAAAAACCTATTTATCTAGAAAACATATACTGAAATTAGCTTATAACGTCATAAGGGGAAGAGAGATCATGATATATTCTTGATAAAACAAGTGAATCTGAGAGGAAATCTAAACATACCATGAGGATATCCACCAAAATCGATCAAGGATCACTAAGGAATCAAGGGGAAAGTCCTCTAGAGTTTCATAAAGGGGCTAGTTTTACCTAATATGGGATAATGAGTATATTATAATTAAAAATAATCTATGGAATCACGGTATTGTTCAGTTTTAGGGTATTTAGATAAGGAATCATATTTAGGCCATAGAGAGAAAAAAACTTGAACTAAAAATGACATAGCCATTTCCCTTGATAACAAAGTGGACAGTATCATGGAAATAGCTGGTGAGTTAGATAACACATGAGAATGTTGTAATAAATCCTCTAGATCCTATTATATGGTTTTCATGGAAAATTGTGTAGTTAGAAAAATTGTTCGTAAACTATGAATGTCACAACTGCAACCCACATATCCATATCGCATTGTTATCACATTGTTACTACTATCAAAGTGCATAAATCGTGCACCTTTACTATTTTTCTCAAACTCCAAATATTAAACCCCTATAAATAAAAACATTATAACCTAAAAATAGGTCAACCAAATTCAAAATTAAATATACTTGTGACCCAACAGAAATCACAATTATCCACACTTTGATAAATTCATTCTCCATAAATGATCATTTATACAAAATTGAAAGGATATATGGCCAGTCATTGATTATAAATTCATTATTCATCCATGAAACATTGATATAGAAACCACCCAAAATTCACAATTGAACTAATGTGATCAAAATTCTATTGAAATCATTAACATATTAATACACTATCAAGACATTCTATTCAATCAGTCTGGTTTCATGTTAAATTTAAATATTCTCCCAATTGATCATATTGGATGAATCTAACTATAACATGTTTACATAGAAAAATAAAACACATCATAGATATATGTCAAAAAATCATGTAAGTCTAACCAATAGTCCACTAACCTGTGTAATTAAAAAAACTAAAACTATCCAAAATAATGAGGTGATAACATCTAATTATCCTCAAATATGTCAATCAAAATAATGTTGAAAATATGAGGAAAACTCGATCACCTACCACAAATTCCAATAGACGATGATGATGATTATTATATAGTTTTTTTCAACTATGATTTTTCACTAACCTTCTCCAAAATAATTTCACAAAATCTGGTATCTCTAGAATGATGATCAATCGATCCAATAAAAATTTTCCGATTTCTACCCAATAAAGATTCAATCTACAAGGCCTCCCTTACATCACCACAATTGGATCCATCCTAATATAATATTGATAATTATTTTAGAAGGAAAAATCCACTAAGGGAAATTTTTTCTTCCATGATCTACTGAAGTCAACAATAAACACTAAAATTATGTCTTCAAGAATAATGATTTCTCACTCATACCACCCATCCATTTGGGGTTTATATATCAATGTCAACTCCAACTGATAACCCATCACTGCCTGAAACCCATTCCAAAACTGGGATGTGATGTTATGGTCACTATCCAAAATGATAAATGATGAACCACCTTGAAGTTTGAAAATATAACTAAAATATATGTTCCCAATATCTTCAAACTTCATGAAATTCTTGATAGGCAAAAAGTTTTGGATTTAATGAGTGGTTCAATAATCATCCATATCACATGCATGAAAATAGTAGTCTAAAATATAACCATATCATGAAGCACATGGATATATCACCAAATTTTCATACTGTAATTGGTAAATGTTATAATAAACTATCATTATTATAATTTTCTTCATTAATTATAAAACATGTAAGGAATTTCAACATAAAAATCAACAATCACTCATTTGATTCCTATAAATCAATAATGATTTTTCATATCATGATACATCTTTTTTGTTTCAGCAAGCATGGACCAAGTAAACCTATGTACATTATCATTAAATTACTGTATTATTTATTTCAAAACAACCATCCTTCCATGGATGAAAAAAACCATGTCAGGTGGCCGAGACCACTGACCTATGGTCTTCCCACAATATGAATCCCACTAATTCCCTAAAAAACCTATCCTAAGTCTATGCAACTAAAATATGATCATCCATAAATGACCCAATTTGAGAAATATCTATGAGTAACTATCTAATAGCTCTCATTTTATACCAATTTATCAATAAAATAGTGATATATAGTACCATTTATTCACTAATTTATTCACATCTTTGTTTGATAATATTTTACTCAATGTATCAATGACCATACATCCATTTCATGGGGGTGTATAAAATATCAAAAATATATAGTCTAATTATACTCGACCCAATATCTCTATATAATGTTTATATCCCTCTAGGTGATGATAAAAATTATTATCATATAGTCTCAATATATTGTAATCTACTCCTCGAAGAGTTAGTGATTCTAATTCATAAAGTCAAGCACCAATATCTCTAAATCAATAACATGAATATCGTAGTTATTTTTATGATGGTATAATTAATGGGATCCATAATATACCACCTATTTTCCATGAATTATAACCAACCCTGTCCCATACCTGATGATGCATAGTAGGAATAATATACCAAACCTAACTCTAGTATGAACAAAACTAGAGAGGAAGTGAATCAGTCTTTTAAATCATCAAAATTTCTATGACACTGATCATTTGAAACAAAATTCTCACCCTTATGTGATAAAATTTTCCTAGGATATGTATGCCTAGACGTGTTCACAACAATGTTCCTATAAAATAAATGAATCCCAAGGAACTCTAATGTTCAAACGCATTTAGGCTACTCCAAATAAATCACTACCCAAACCATATTAAGAACCACAAGGACTCCCGTCGTAGAAATCATATGGACAAAGAATTTAACCACTAGCATATAGAAAAAAATGTTTTTATGGATTATTATATAGATTATATACTATAATTATTACAAGGATGATATTCAAATGCTCTGTAAGATCCTTCAATGTTCTCAAATAAATAGGTATGTCCTCGATAAAAAAACAAGGAAATTTTTTTATATCTGATATATTTTAGATTAAATAAATCAATATATACCATAGAAGAATTAGTAAGGCCAAAAAACATAAATAGATACCCATAATTACTATACATAATATCAAGAAATATCATTATAATATCTTCCTCATGGACCCTCAGTTGATGGAATCCTATTCTCAGGAAAATATATAAAAACAACCAGGTTCCCCTACATAGATATAATTGGTCATTAATCATAGGAAATTAATATTTCATCAAATATATCACCATGTTGAATTTCTGGTAACCAATACAAATCCATAAACTCACTTCTTTTTCTATGTAAATAGTACTAGTGATGCCCAAGGTAGAGGTTTGGGTTGTTTTATGATATAGATAAAACATATGGTGTATTTTGTGGTATATAATTTTTTTCTATTGATATGGAATTCCAAATTCATGATATTGATTTGGTGTTAGGGATGCACATTGTTATAACATGGCATCACTAGAACATTAGTTTCTCTCCTTCATACCCAATATTTGTTCTCGATTACCACTAGATGGTTTCAAGAAACATGATATCATACAACAAAACATGTAAATAGTTTCATTCTCAATAGAAATATTATAGGATATAGAAAAACCGAGTATCGAAAAAAAAATCCAAATTACATCAGATGATAAAATAACCAAAATAATATGGTAGCATCCAAAATTTTGATAACAAGATATAAAAAGGAAAATTATAAGTTATTTATCATGGAACATGTATTAAAACATGTATTTATATTAATGTGATAATATGTCAGACCTCTCCCAACCCATCAAAAGGAAACATAATCAAGTTCAGTCATCCTATAAAAAAGGCTCTTTCATAAACATGTATCCTTAAATAAAAGTGTCTACAAATATAAATATATAATTTTGATGTGAGAAAAAAATCACATTATGATAATACTAAAGATTCTATAGAATGTATATCAACATCCATATATTAGTTATTTTTTATAATGGATTAAAAAAATTCCAAAAGTAATAATTTTTTCATATAAAATCTATATTAGTTTTTAAAAATTTTCTATATTAATATAAATAAATAAATATGAAATAAAATATATCCAAGAAGATTTAATGAATCAATAAACATATCATGTGTCCAAATTAAATTTCATTTAATATATCCAAAAATCACTAAATGAAATTCCATTCCTTGAGGCTCTGCAGAAAACAGACCCACAATAAAACACTATTTGTTATAATTGAATCCAAAATAAAAGATCATCCATATACTATTTAGATGACCCACTAGTAACTATTATATAAAATGAAGCTATAATAGTGATAGATGACTCTACTATGTTTTTCAACATTTAGTTTTTACTCTTACCCAATGTTCTCCCAATGTGAAATATTTCCTTATTATGTTTTCAGAAAATGATTCCCACATTTATAAAACATTTTCTATAGTTATTTTACCCAAATTATATTATTTAATAACTATTTCTAATTTGAAACCAAATTTGTGTATTTTAATCAAATTCAATGTTTTTGAAAAATAATGTTTCCAAATAAAACAAGTTTTGAATGAATTTATATTGACACAGAATAATAAGGATAATATAATTATATTATTTCATAAATCAAAACCAATAGTGATAATAAAAGGAAATGAACAATTATAAGTGATATAATATAATATTGAGACACCTACCTCAAGAATAATAGAGCCTTCATTGCCTCTATGATATTCAATGGGAAATGAATAGATCAGGTCCTTACAAGCTAAGATATAAGAAAAAATCCATCTATTCCCCCATCTGACCGACTAGATCTAGTAACCAAATCATTATATGGTTTTAATGGGTTATGGGTAAGATATATCAATAGAATATCTAATAAAATTAGTATAAACAGTGATAAAATATCAAAAAAACTGAATTGATCCACCAAAACTGACTAAGTATGGCCAATGAATCAAGGGAAGATCCATTCAGAGTACTGTGGTTAAAGAAAATGAGGGGTTAAGAAGAGATTATATTTAAAATTAACAAATTAATTTAGGGTAATTATTTATTTAAATATGTTTATATACATATTCATGGTTATAGCACACTATTATATATATCGTGCTATAGCCACACTCCAATAAAAACCAAACCAAACTTTTTTCTATGAAAAAATAACAGGTTAATAAATATATGATCAAGACATTAAATATCTTATATATGTTCTATTATATCATTATTTTTCACCTTCATGGTTTTAAATCCTATGAAAAATGCTACATGAACTCACAAATCCATATCACCCAGTTATCACATTGTTATCACACACTTACTATTAGAAATGTTCATAAACAATGATCACAAAGAGTATTCGTTTAAGCTCCCGGATTTTAATCATAAAACCCAAAAATCATATGGAATCTCTAATGAGAAAAATAGAGAAAAAAATTATACATTCTTGTGATGGATATAGAATCATAATTATCCTCACCATGAATTCTTCATTTCTCAGAAATGATTTGGTTTATGATCCAAAAAAAGATAAGGCCATTTATATTACATAATTATATCATGATTCAAATATCATGGATTTCCTTACCTAAATTCCATCTCACTTGAACCAATGGTATAATATTTCCATGTAGTACCTTATTCTTTATGTAAATTATCAGAATAGATCATCCAATCACTAAGGTGTCAGGATCAATCTCAATATACTACCACTCGATAATGTTGGACATATTTGGTTGGAAAATATTTAGTTTAGAAACATGAAACCAATATTATATATAAGTAAATTGATAATTTAAATTTTAATTGATATTGAACCTTCCCAAGTAACTCCATAATCCCAAATGGGATGACATACCAAGGTCATAACATACCCCACCTCCTCAAATGACTATGTCTCGACTGGGGAGAAACTCAGAGGAAAAATATATAACCAACCACAAATTAAAATAGATGAAGAAACTAATCATAATATTAATTTTGGTGGCTCTAATCTATCACCATCCTTCCCCTGATAAATTTCAATACATTATTCATATATGGAATGATGATCAGTCCAAACGAGGATGATTCCCTAAATTTTTTCTTATAAAATATGGAATATACAAGGCCTCCATACAAACACTCAAATATTTCCATCGTAATCAGATCCTGATTATTATTATGATAATAAAAAATAAAACAGGGGATAATTTTTTCCCAATGATTCAATGAAGTCAAGAATCCATTACCAATTCCTTTACACAATTATTTGGACGGCTCTCCCAAAATATCAATCTATCATGGGATGATATATCTTGCGAAAATTAAACTAAAAACTCATAATTTTATATAATATATTATAAAATTGTGATGGGAAGATAGGATCACTATCTAAAATGAAAGTAGATAAAACACTATGGAGCCTAAAAATATCTCTCAGACATAAGTAAAATATATTCTCTACCTTAATTAAATCCATAATAGATAGGAAATGAATATATTTTGTGATTTATTCAATAGTCACCCATATCATATCCTTACCACCGAGTGCCCATGGTAACCCAAACTTAAAGATCATATGTATCTCATCACATTTACATACTAGAATGGGTAATATATTTCCAAAACTATCATGCCTCTAATGTTTGACCATAATTCTATAACATGTAAAGAATCATGGCATAAAATACACAATCGATCATCTCTTTCCTGACCACTGGTATTTGTATCTTAGGGTATGACACATCATGGTTTCTCCAATGCGAAAAAACTAATTTGATCTGTTTCTATTATGCATCAATATCTCTATCAGTACTATAAGAACATTTCTCCATCACAAGAAGCACAAAACCCCAGTAAGAGATCGATACCACTCATCTGAGGTCTCTCCACCATAAAAAATCCCAATAAATCAATGAAACTCCATATCAATAGCATATATAATTGAAATATTATCATCCATAGATGATCCAGTAGGAAAAATTCATTGAATACATACATACAAAATATATCTCCATCCTTGAGCATCTAAACAAATAGGACTATCAATCACCAATATTCTACTGATTCCATTACTTCCCATGTCAATAGTTTTCTATTTAAATCAACTATGACCACATTTCCTTTTCTCAACGTGTGTAAAATATAATAATAAAAGGTTTCCTGGAACTCTTACCAACATTTTTGTTTCATGGTTAGATCAGCATGAGTGAATATATACATCATAATTTTATACTATGAATTCACTATAACCTGAACCCTCAGGAGATAGTTATTCCATGTCTTAAGATCATTAATCAATTATTCCTTTTCTGGACAATGAATGGGTTAATACTTTTTATAAGGGACTTATTTATGAGAGGAATATACTACCAATTTTCTCTAAAATATCATAACATAGTGAAAACCCATACCCGTGGAATCATATTAGTCAGCATATCCCAAACATGCCTCTATAAGGGTCATGGTCGGTTCTCAATTCAATCTCACTATTACGTCTTCAAAAGTCAGATGGAACTAATCACTCCAAAAAAAATTTCATACCCATACTTATTAACTCTTTTATAAGATATTTTAACTTGGATAGGTCTCTAAAAATATGCCTATAATTACTATTTAATCCTAAAAAAATTAAATCTAAAACACATTTTAGGATGTTACCAAGAAATCACTTCCTATATCTTCAATAGATCATCCTTGACACACTTCCAGAAATAGCATGAACTAGAAATTTCACCTCTGGAATATAGAACTAAAATTTTCATATATTTGTATACAAAAGATACTATTTCAAGATTCCAATGGTGATATTAAAATGTTCAGCATGACCCTATTTTCTCAGGAATAAACTAGGACATCTTCCACATAGAAACACACAAATGGAATCACAGAACTAATGGATTATTCAATCCATTAAATAAATAAATTATATATGAGGGTTAATAAGGCCAAATGACATTACCAAATATTCATAATTCCTAAAATTTATACTAAACACTATATTTGGAATATTTTAATATCTGAACCATAGATGATGGTACCCTGGTATTGGTTCATTATTTTAAAAATATATATTTCCCATGAGCTAATCAAAAAGATAATCAATCCTAAACAAGGTATATTTTGTAGTAACTATCATATTTTAAGAATTTTATAATTCAACACAATATCAAAGACTCCCATGACCCATTATTTTAATGATAATTGGGGATGCCCAAGATATATTATCTGATGAACAAATCCATCAAACTCAAGATACTCAAGATTACCCATTATTTATTTCAAGTTAGTGGGATCCATAAATTATGAAGGTAAGGATTTACATCTCACACATAGATGAAATCCATTAGAAAACCTGACTTCCCTATGAGCTGTAAATCCATAGAAATAATTTGGAAATACATTGGGATTCTCACTAACCACCATTGAAAGAGGTGTACAAAGAGGTGAATCAATGTCATATAGAATCATATGAAACAACTAGATTGGCATTGTCTCAGAACATGGGACAAGGGGACCTATTATCCAAAATATAAATCCCCACATAGAAAAATATGAATTATCAACTCCACTAAAAGAATAAAATAGGGCCTGAGGATGATTAAAAAAGTTCAATAAGTTATATCCAATAATATAATCTATTCCATAAATGATATAGTTTTTATCATATTCTACAACTAAGAAATTAAGTACATTTCAATGGTAATCATTACTCTTTTGATACCCATGATATATAATTACCTACCCTTAAATATTTATTAATTTAGTGGAAAGGAAAATCATGAATTATATAATCTATGAACGAAAACATAGGGTGCTAACAGAACATCATTAACTCAACATAGACTAATAAATTATAAAATTAAATTTTATCAAAATTAACGCTATTATGAATTTACATAGGGTAGTGGATGTGTAGATTAAAATCCATAAGAAGGAAATGATAATGAATGTGACTAATCCATTAGTAACAATAATAGATTCCTCATGTTATTTCTATGAATATATATTTTAAAGTAAAATATATGAATATATATTAGAAGATTAAGGAATGGTTTGAGATCAATTTTTGGGAGACTCTGTAGAGGATATCCCTAGATATAAAAAGGGAAGGACTAATATCATTTTTCTTAAATTTAATCAAGGAAAATAATTGTATTTTCTCAAGAAAATTTCATCTTCCATGATTTGAAACAACACTTTGGTTTAAAGGAAGTTGTTAATCTATGTGATTTAGTTGAATCCTTAATGGAGAAATTTTTTTACTAGTCCTATCTAAATTCATTCCAATTATATTAGGGTCATTGATATTGTATTCATTGTGTCATGATCATGTAAAATCATTCAATAGAAATTATATATTACCCTAATTTTTAGCCAATAGATTACCCAAATTTTTATTTTTCAACTCATTGAATAATTACAACCCCCACATTCAATTATAAGCCCTAGATAGATTATCCACACATCGAGATGAAAAAATTAATATCTGAACCAAATAAATGACACCTAACATGTTAATTTAATAAATTTAACTAATAAATAAACAACACCAATCATTCCACTTTAATGAAGAGGAATAATAGACATAAAAATTGGATATGAATGAGAAAATAGGGTTCCAAATAATTGATAGATAAATGATAACCCCATTAGATGGAAATGGAAATAGGGAATCATAGTGAAATATTAGAAACATTTAATAAATAATATATAAAATCATAAAAATTAATTTCATTTGAGGGTTATGGTTCCTAGAATATAAATAAGCTGGATCAAATCAGTTTGTGATAGTCCTTCATGGTGTGAGTTGGCATAAACATCTTCCTTATAAAACACTTTATATCGTTAGTTTATCATTTATATGAATAATAGAAATTTCATGACTCTGGTGATCTAGTATCTTCTACAATTCATGGTTTATATTGAATTCATGGGATCCTCACTGATGTTGATGAAAAACCAAGAATGACAATTTCATGTCTAGAATTGAATTCCCACCCTGATTTTCCTCCACTAGAGAGTTCATAACACATATTGAACTCATGGATCAATCTTATTCTTTATGGGTCCCAATATTTGAAAAACAAATGATGTGAATTTTATTCATAGTGTATATTTTTTAGTAATTTTTTCACTATCATAGTAGCACCTCCATTTCATATTGAGAGTAATTCCAAAAAAAATAACATATAATCAAATTTTAAACCTTGTACAAATCAAAAATAATTTATTCCCACATATATATTTATATATGAATTATTTATATCAAATTACCCAACCCTTGAGTGATTTATTTTCCCCGTGAAGAAAAATTAACACAATATCAATTCAAAACGAAAATATTTTTAATAGGAAACAAGAATTGAAACCATGAAAATAAAACCATGTGTAAGTAGAATTGTTAGAGTCCTCCAAATGGACCGTATGATTTATTCAATATTTATGGTTATGTTAGAAATTCAAATCCATTCTCCCATTAATTAAAATTTATAAAATGTTCCTTAATTATTTATTCCCTAGTTAATAGTTTCCTCGCATTTAATTTTCCCTCATAACACAAGGTGAAATTGAATTAGAGATATTCTCATACTTTTAATACATTATCATAACCATAATATTGACTTGGATTATATATCTATACTTTCAAAGGATAAATAACCTATTTATTCATTAGGAATATTATCATTATGGTTAAAATAACACTACAGAATGGTGTCGGTTGATAGAAGATCAAAATCTAGCTCAAATGGTTGGTAGACATTGAATCAGTATACATGATAATCATGAAATTTGTATTCATGACCTCACTCCAAAATTTAATGTATGTGCACTCCCAAAATAGGAAAACAAGACTATGAGTTTGTCTTGAATTCTTATAAAAGTTAACCTTTTTGTTTTTTTGTATGTTATGTTAAAGATAGATATCAAATCCACCACCTAACTATAATTTATCTATAATTAGATTTATCTCTATGTTAATGGTGATATTTGACCCACTTAACAAAAAATCGAGGTCTTTTAATGGAAACAGGGTAATCATAAAACTACATAAAAAATCATCATTATCAATGTCTTAGAGAATAGGAAAAAATACCAATATACATATCTTCAGAATAAAGAATCAAATTTAATATAGATATGACCACTCCCCAAAATTTATATAATTGAGAATCATTAGATATCAAAAATATTAGGGTAATAAGTTAGAACATTCCTTGAATCATGGATTATTCTTAATAAGATCATTCATGGGAACTATGGGATATTTTAGAAAAATTTATAGGATAGTCTCTATAAAATTGACCCACCAAATGAAATTCCACAACCATTTTAAATGTGAATTTGTTCATTCTTAGCCCGGATAAAGAACCAATGAATTTTATTATTGGTTTACATGACATATATGTAATATAATAAATCTACTGAGGAAATTATAATAAAATTTAGGTCTTTAATCCTCTTGGGAATAGGAATATGGCAGGAAAAATGAAATCACTCAGGGCATACTTACATGTAATAAGTCTGCCAATAAACAATTTTACGAATTTGGAATAAAAATTAAAATACTCTACCAATTAATAATGATAAAATTATACACATTATAATATAATAGATTTTAACAAATTACCTCCAAACAATAACTAGTATTTATTTGGGAGTAATGATATTTCAATTTAATGCATGTTTCAGAATAAAAAATTCTCTTAAACCAATGTGTATAGTTAAAAATAATTGTGAAAATGCAATAAATATCATGAATATAACCCACACACATAAAAATAAATAGTGTATTCACTTGTTTGGAAACAAGGTGGTGGAGATAGAAATGAAAGTACAGATTTTATATATGGAAGGAATAAAATTTGTGTAGGGAATCAAGGGTTCACAAAAAATCCCATAAGGAATTTGTCCAATGTTTTTGTATATTCACAATACCTGTATTAATAATTCAAAAAAATAATAACATTATTAGGGTAATGATTAGTTCACATGATATATCAAATATATATTTAATAAATTAGGTAGAAGCATATAAAAAGAAAATTTTCATCTCATATATGTACTAAGGACAATACATTGAATTTATCTAAAGGATTTCCAATTCAAAAAATATCTGGAAAATAATTTAAAAGTCCAAAAAAACACAACTATGAATAAAAATATTGAACTACAAGTGTAAGAACTCGGACCATCCATTTAGGTATGTTTTTCCTTTTCTTGTGGTTTTTGTAGAATAGAGGAAAATCAAGAATTTTTTTAAGTACAGGACGAGTACTTTATGATAACATGTTGTGTTATTCCTTAAAGCACGAGACTATGTGCGTGCAATATAGTAGCCGCACACATGACCATGAGGGAGTGACGTGGGGTCCACTTAAAGCGGAGTACAGAAAAGGCAAGTACACGCCTTGTACACTCTAAGTACACACCTTTTATTTTATTTTTTTTCATTAAACGCACAGTGGTCACATCTAATCACCATAACACACTCTTTTCAGGTCCCATTCAACCAAGAGCTCTATACATACATGGATCTTCGGCGATCCCCCAAGCCCCTATCCATCCTTTGAATCAAACATTGTTGGTTTCATTGGGATAGAATCGACGAGTTCTCTCTTCTTCTTGAGCCTCATTTCATGATTTCTCATCTTGAATGAGTTAGAGAGGGTTGAAAGTTTTATATGTTATTGTAGATCAACAGAGTTTTAAGGAGATTCAACCTTCTAGGTTCACATATAGAGATCTAATAACCCCTAGGTTGGTGGTTTGTGCCTTTTTGTTCAAATTCTTTGAGTATTGTGTGGAAATTCCACCAATACCCTTGAACCTGGTATTTCATGTTTACTATTTTACCCCTGTTGAGTTTATTAGATTCCTGTATGCCTATGTTGAGGTAAATTTGATATGAATAGGGATAATTTGAAGGCCTTGGTTTTATTTCGCATGCATGTTCTGGTTATAACTGTTTGGTCCTGTTTAGCCAGTTTGGCTGCCTTGCCTATTTTCCATGCATGTTGTTGTGGGATAGAGATTTTTTATCATGACATGCTTGTTATGTTGTATACTTTTTAGCCATGTAGTTCTATAGGTTTAGTTGTCCATATTACAATTCTATGCTCGTCGACCTACACAGGGCCGTGAGAACCTGATGTAGTAGACTATAAGGGAAATTGACCGGGTGAGGTTCATTATTGAGTCATTGAACACTTTTGGATATATGGGGGATTGATTGAGTGAGCATCCTCAGAGAGGCTAGAACCACTTGGGGATATAAGTGGTATTGAATGAGTGAGCTTCCTCAGAGTGTCCTTGATATATTTAGTCTATAAGGGTATTGACCGTGTGAGCTGCCTCGGAGAGTCTTTGATTTTAATCCTGAATTGTTTAGACTATAAAGAGAATTGATGGTGAGTGCTTCCTCAAAGATTCATTGAATTAACTGGTCTATAAGGGGAATTGATTGAGTGTGCTTCCTCAAAGAGTCCTTGACCTTGGGGATATAAGAGAAATTGACCGTGTGATCTTCCTTAGAGAGTTCCTGAACACCTTAGACTCTAAGGCGGATTGACTGTGAGTTCATCCTCAGAGAGTCTTCATATACTGAACTCGATAGGATAGACTTTGTACACTTCCTAGAGGGTAACTTTTCGTGATTTATATATTGACTTGTGGATGTGTTACTGCTAAGCACCTTACTATTTTCTACACTTTTACCAGCAATATATTCACTGACTGTTATGCAAAGATATTTGGGTGGTTTCCTACTAGGATTTAGTCTCATATTATATTTGGGCCATGATTTTGGGCCCAAACAGATTATATTACTATAGGTATAGATATGGTCAATCCCCTTTCTACTTCTGGTACTTTACTTGCTGTGGAGTTGGAGAGAATGGGACCAAGCTATGGCTTGCGATGCTGAGGAGTTTATCTATATTCTTTTGTACTTTGGTTTTGCACTACTATATTCCAACATTGTGACTTGTTTGGCAGTTTACCAAGTCATATGTATCATGCATCATTTTCTATATATATGTTCTCCTGTTGTTTATTATTCCAGTATTCTGATGTTTAATGATGTTGGATATTTAGTACATCCGTTATTGTATGAATTTGTTTACTTCTATTGTGTACTCTACCAATGAGGGAATAGATTCCCCATTATCACACCCAATGCCCTCACTTCTATTTGGTAGCCTCTAGCGTTCAGGGAAATACACTTGATTCCATTTGACCAACCGGGTACGGAGCGCCTCTGGGTGGATTCTAGAACCGGTACGTTACAATGTTGTATCAGAGGAATTGTTTTCTCTTGATTTACTATTTGGATCCTTTATCCAGGGATATGAAGGAATAAGTACTTGGTAATAAGGTGCTCCTAGGAGTAACAAACCCATGTACAGGGAAAAATCCAATATACCTAATTTATAGCAATTTTTTAGTTTTTCGAGTTTACGGTTAATATTATTTTCACTATTGGGTGACTCACATATTTTGTGCCATTACTGTTGATGTTATTGAGGCTCTATTTATTTTTCAACCTGATGAGATGAGGGTATTCCATCTCAGGCATCATATATTTACTTTCTAGAATTCAAATATCATGGATTTTTTCCATTCTATCTAGGATGAATTAGTGATTTAATATTGTTGTGATAGATGTTTTGTAAAATATTCATGGGGTTTTGATAGTTGCCTTGATAGAAACACCTTCTATTTGGTAGGGTATTGTTCGTGTAGAGGTTTTCTTGAATGGATTCCAAACATTGGTTCTTTATATGTTATGGGCCCTCATAGACCGTAATTTGGTGGATTATTTCTCTATTTTTCTTATTATAATGTGTACAAGATGAAAAAATTTGATTCACAGGGAGTATGGGCCCTTAGAGATCGTAATTTGGCACTTTCAGTGTTCATTTCAGAATTTTCTGGGCTCCAGAGTAGTTTTTTAGGTTACTGTCTAGATAAACCCAGAATACACTTCATGGAGTGTTAATTAAACGCCATGTGTTCTTCTGTTCGGGAAGAAAATGTTTTTCTTATGTACACGCCGTGTAGTTTATGTACATGTCATGTAGTCTCGGACTATATCAAAGGTTGTGTGGGAAGACACACGAGATGGGGAATGTCTGTTGGGAACACCCCGAGTACCAGACGAACACACCATGTAGTTTCGACACTATGTCTACCCATTTAACCAACTACATGGATGGATAAAACCTTAATCTATACATGTATTGTCTTCCATGGACACGTTGTGTAGTCTGACCCAGGTACCCAATCGTGTCCCTAACAAAACAGGCCAGGAAAATATTGTCTAGTACATGTTGTTTCTATCTTTCACATGCCGTCTAGTCTTATATTAGGAGAGTCGTGTGGTGTAACCATGTAGAAGGACTCTGGCAGGGGAAAAGGATTCAATTACACGTCGCGTGTTAAGACAACATGCTGTGAGTTTGGGTAGTTACATGATTAGTTTATGAAGGAGTACATTCCCATGTAAATGACTTCAGGGAACACACCGTGTAGGAAATGTACACGCCGTGTAGTCATGTTTTTTTTAAAACTTGAGTGCTTTATTCCTCTTGTTCCCTTCTTTATTTCATTACTTTCAGTCCTTGTTAATCTTGATCTAAGGAGTGCGCCTGACCTTGCAGAGTCATGCCACTGATAATTACTTTTGTTGTGCGTGTGTTTCCTGAGATTATCTGACACCCGACCTTGTCAATCAAGGACTACCTGTAGATCCTATGGTTGTGCCATCCTTGGGACTATCCATTGTACCTGACATAGGTAATGATGCACAGTTCAGGGAGTGCTTTCTGAGGATGATATAGACCTTTCAGGGAGCACTGCATCCTACCCTGTCGATGGCTGATTTGACGCGGGTCTTCCAGTAGCAGCGACCTCCTACAATCTCATGGGATAGAGGACCTTAGACTGTGGAGTCCTGTCTAGAAGCCATGCTGATGATTTTCTAACTTCTGGAGATACCTCCAGAGAAGAGGGTGAATCCCGCTACCTACATGCTCTTAGACTCCACCAAGAGGTGGCGGTATGTGATCTCATAGGCGGGCCACCAGCTGAATATGTCTTGATATGAGTTTCAGTGCATCTTCTATGATTACTTCTATCTGGAGACCATGAGGTCCTATTGATCACAAGAGGTCATTAGACTAGAGCAGGGTACTCTTACTGTTATGGAGTGTTCCTCTCGATTTATATAGTTCCAGAATTTCACACCTATTCTAGGAGGTGATGAGTTGTTTATTGCATGGAAGTTTGAGGATGTTCTGAGGCACGACATCTGATCTCAAGTGAACTTCTCTAGGTTGACTTTGATATCTCTATCATCGACTAGGCGTTGATCTCATAGTGCAATATGAGGGATTCTGGAGCATTGAGTCAGAGAAGGTTGACATACAGTGTTAGTTCTCCACTAGTAGATAGCAGGAAGCACTGTAGGGAGAATGAAAAAGGAGACCAAAGTAGGCGGGATGAATCTTCCGGTATCCAGGTGGTGTGCTACCAGTGAGGGAGGAGCGGGCATACAAGGCCATGTTTCCCAAGGGACCCTATGGAGTGCGGATCTTGAGGCAAGATGGGCCACCGTCAGCATTTTTGTCAGTTCTTTACACCAGAAGATGGAGACATGGGTTCTTCTATGAATCCTTTATCAGGAGCACCGCCACAAGTTTACCACCAATGTGGGAAATAGAGTTCTTCCAGATGTTCAGGATGAGGTGGAGGTTGTGGTTGCCATAGTCAGTCACCGGTTCTTCATCGACATCAGGGTGGATCAGCTCAAAGTGGTCAGGCAGAGTCATATGGCCATGGTACATGCCAGACTTTTGCAGTGGTGCAGTCCCAGCAAGAGAAGGATCCCGAACCTTCAATAGTTTGAGGTACGATCTTAGTACCCTTAGTTTTGGCATATGCTCTTTTTTATTCAAGGGCTTTCGATAGATTTCTCTCTATTTCTTTTGTGGAGAGCCTTGGGCTCTGTATATTTTATTCTACTAATGTTTTAATGCTAGACCCAACATTGGGGACTAGAATGTCTAGTGTATGTCAGTAAAGAGAGTTCCCTCTATAGGTTGATGGATATCACATTCTGTGGGACCTCTATGTCCTCGAGATGACAGGCTATGGTTTCATCTTCGGAATGAACTGGCTAGTACCATTCCAGGCAGTCATCAATTTTTATCGCCATATGGTGAGTTTCATATCACCAGTGGGTGGATCCTTTCTTCATAGGTGCGAATGGGATGTCTAGGTGAGAAGAGAGGGTCTAGAGAATCAGGGGTTGGGATGATTTACATCCCAAATTTCTATTCTATATTTGGATGACCAGTGGACTTCACAGTTCGACTTTCCACCAGTGGTGGATCATTTCATAGATGTCTTTCTAGATGACTTTTCATGTTTTCCTCCGTTGAGTATGGTAGACATTTCTATTGATCTTGTTCCAAGAGCGTAATTGGTTCCCATTCCTCTTTATAGGATGGATATACCAGAGTTTCAGGAGCTTAAGAAATAGTTGGAGGAGTTGCAGGCCAAGGATTTCATCTGACACAATACTTATCCTTAGGGTTCTCCTATCCTGTTTGCGTTGAAGGCATATGACACCCTTAGGATTTGATTGGATTATCGGAAGCTGAACCATTTGATGGCCAAGAACTAATATCCATTTCCAAGGATTGATGATATCTATGATCAGATTTGAGGATCCTAGGTGTTCCTGAAGATTGACCTAAGGTCCGGATATCATCAGTTGCACGTTAGACTATCTGATATACCTCTTACAACCTTTTGGAGTAGGTATGGTCTATTTGAGATTATGGTTATGTCATTCAGCCTCATAAACGTTCCTGCTATTTTTATGGCACTGATGAAACGAGTGTTCCAATGATACTTGGATTCCTTCATGGTTGCTTTTGTGGACGATACCTTGGTGTACTCTCACACTTGACACGACCAAGATACCCATCTTGAGATTGTTTTGAGTACACTGAGGGATCATCAATTATATGATATGATCTCAAAATGAAACTTTTGGATGGGCCAGATTCACTTCCTGGGACATGTTATCTCAGATACAAGAGTTTCATTAGACGTAGATAAAGTAAGAGATGTTGTTTCCTGGGAGCATCCAAAGAATTTCGTTGATGTATGGAATTTTCTAGGGTCGGCTGGATACTACAGATGTTTCATACAAGACGTTTTACGCTTAGTAGTACTTTTTACGGGTTTGACTAAAAAGGGTGTAAAATTCTTATGGTCATATTCTTGTGAGTCAGCCTTTAAGGAGATTAAAGGGAGGTTGATTTCAGTACCTATACTAGTTTTTCTAGAGCCAAGAACGATCTTTACTATTTACTACTCTACATCATGTATAGGGATAGGAGTTGTGCTTATGTAGGGAGAAGGTGTCTTTGTATACAGGTCTCGGTAGTTGAGGCCACATGAGAGGAATTACCCGATGCACGACTTGGAGTTTGAAACCTTTGTTCATGCCTTACTCTATTGGAGACATTATCTTCTTGGAGAGAACATTTTGTTTTTTACCCACCACAAGATTCTCAAGTACATTTTCACTCAGTGTGATATGAATTTGAGACAGGACAGGTGGGTTGAGTACCTACAATCCTTTGACTTTGAAATTTCCAATATGTATGGGAAAGGCAACGCAATGACTGATGCACTGAGCCGCAGGACTCAGATATAGGCAGTTTAGGAGGCCATTAGTGAGTGTTAGCTTATGGCTCTGTTCACTGAGATGCATTTGGAGGTGCATGACAGATAGAGACAAAATTTTATATCCTCTATAGTTTTTACCTCAACTCTTCTTGATCGAGTCCGAATGAGGCATCTATCAGATTCTGAAGACATAGTCTTAAGGGAGAGTGTGTTATGAGAGGACCCTATTCATTGATAGACCATAGGTTAGGATGAGACCTTTTGCTTCTCGGGGCGTGTATCGGTGCCAGCTGACATATGAAAGGAGGTGATGTGAGAATTTCATTTCACAGTTTGGGTAGTTCATCCTGGCGTCACCAAGATGTATCGTGAACTAAACCATTAGTATTGGGGGCTAGGTATGAAGAGAGACATTTCATGGTTTCGTCATGAGATTTTCCTCTTGTCAGCAGGTGAAGGTGGAGCATCAGTGACCAGATGGTCTTTTACAGCGGTTACGAATTCCTGAGTGGAATTTGAATAACATCGCGATGTAATTCATGACCGAGATGCCGAGGTTGCCTCGAGGGAATAACGTAGTTTGGGTTGTCATTGGAAGACTCACAAAGGTTGCTCACATCTTTCCAATCAATGATACATTCAATTTTGATGAGCCCGGATGGATGTACATCAATGAGATTATACTCTTGCATGTTTTTTCACACTCCATCATTTCAGGAAGGGATGCATGTATTACATCTCAGGTCTGGAAGTGGATTCAGAAGGATTTGTGTACACTTGTACTTTTGAGTATAGCTTACCACCCCCATAAGATGGCCAGTCCGAACATACGATTCAAGTGATTGAGGACATGCTCCGAGCATGCATCTTGGATTTTGGACTTTCTTGGGTGAAGCATATACCTCTTGTGGAGTTTTTCTATAATAATAGTTTTCAAGCAACTATTCAGATGGAACCTTATGAGGCTGTATACGGTAGGCCGTACCGGTCACCCTTATGGTTGATGGAGGTAGGAGAGGCAGCTTTGAGGGGTCCTCATATTGTTTAGGATACAATAGAGTTGATAGATTTGATTCGGAAGAGGATGGATATTACATAGTCTCGACAGAAGTCTTATTCTGATCAGATGATATAACCTCTAGAGTTTGAGGTCAAGGATCGGGTTTTCTTACGTGTCACACCGAGGATGGGACACAAGAGGATTAGGAGATAGGGTACGCTTTTTCCGAGGTATGTCAGGCTGTTTGAGGTGTTGGAGAGAATTAGGACAGTTTCTTTTCGATTGAAGTTACCTCAGAGGTACTGATCTATGCATGACGTTTTCCAAATTTCACAGCATCGAAGTTACTTCTCAGACTCGTCTCATGTTTTTCAAAGCGAAGAGGTTGAGCTCGAAGTGGATGTGTCCTTTGAGGAGCATCCTATCCGTATCATCGATCGAAGTACAAAGGTTCTCTGGGATCAGTCTATCCCCTTGGTAGGGGTGCTTTGGCAGCACGAGCGAGTACAGGATGAGACTTGGGAGATGGAGGGGGACGTGTGATCATAGTGGCCAGAGCTGTTTGAGGTTTCGTCATCAATGAAACGCTAGGGAAATTTGGGGCCAAATTTTTTTAAGGTGGAAGTTTGTAAGAACCCAGATCTTCATTTCGGGGTTTTTTTCCTTTTCTACTTGTTTTTTGAGAAAAGAGGAAATTTTGGAAATTTTCTATGTACATGCTGTGTACTTTATGGGTACATGCTGTGAACTTCCTTGTCACTGGAGACTGTGTGTTGACTGTGTAATATCCACACACAAGGCCATGTGGGTGTGGCTTGGATGCCTCTAAAATCATAGTACAAAAAAATGAAAGTACATGTCGGGTACTCAAATAGTACACGCCATGTATTTTGATTTTTTTTCATTAAACGCACTGGGGTCTTGTCTAATAACCAGAACACGCTCATTTTTGGTCCCGTTCGACTGAGAGCTCTATAGAGTCACGGTTATTCGATGATCCCCCTATCTTCTGTCCGTCCTCTGAATTGAAAACCGGTGGTTGTGTTGGAATCGCATCAGTGATTTGTCTCTTTTTCTTGAGCCTCATTTTGTGATATCTCTTCTTTTGTGAGTTATCAGGGGTTGAAGGTTTTCTACATTTTTATAGATCTAAGATATTCTATGGAGATTAAATATTCGAGCTTCATATATTTCGATCTCCTAACCCCCAGGTAGGTGGTTTTTGACTTTTTTTTAATGTCTTTCAGTATTATGTGGGAATTCCACCAATACCCTTGAATGGGGTATTGCGTGTTTACTGTTTTACAACTGTTGATTTCCTATCATGATTGTATTCCTGTGTATAGGTAAACTAGATATGAATAGGGATAATTTCTATGCTTTGGATGTATTTCCCATTCCTGTTCTGGTTGCGACTATATAGTCATGTTTAGCCAGATTGGATGCCTTGCCTATTTTCCATGACGGTTGTTGTAGGATGGAGAGTTTGTATTTTGACATGATTGTTATGTAGTATAATATTTAGCCATGTAGTTCTGTAAGTTTACATGGACATATTACACTTTTATGTTTATCAACCTACACAGGGCCATGGGAACCTGGTGTAGTAGGCTATTAGGTGAATTCACCAGGTGAGCTTCCTCATAGATTCTTTAAGCACTTTTGGCTATAAGGGGGATTGACTGAGTGAGCATCCTCAGAGAGCTTACAACCAATTGGGGCTTTATGAGGGATTGACGGAATGAGATTCCTCATAGAGTCATTGATTTTTTTAGACTATAAGGGGATTGACCACATGATCTTCCTTATAGAGTAAGGAGATTTCACCAAAGAAGAAGATAAACAGATTGCACGAATGATAGGGTATGTCACCTTCCATCGGGACAATCCTGTGCATGCACAAGAATTCCTAGCCGAACATCCATGCGAAGGTGGAGAGCTGATTTCACGATAAATATGCTGGGGAGGAGCAGTTCCAAGTAGTTATTCTTGGTTGTATGTAATGTTTGAAGCCTTAGGGAAAATGAATTCCTCTATAGCCTACGGGCCATGTAATACTTATGCCTATGTGCCTTCTAAGGGTTCCACCTCATCCCTTGAAATGTGGATTATCAAAATCAATAAAAATTAAGGCCTTCGGGCCATTAAATGGATGGATTCTTAAATTATAGAGACTATAAGGGGAATTGATGGTGAGTGCTTCCTCATAGATTCTATGAATGACCAGGGTGATATGGGGAATTGACCGAGTCTGCTTCCTCAGAGAGTCCTTCACCTTGGAGATATAAGAGGAATTGACCGCATGAGATTCCTTATTGAGATCATTATTACCTTAGACTATAAGGGGAATTTACTATGAGGGATTCCTCAGAGATTCTATATATACTGAACTAGAGAGGATATAATGTGTGTACTTCCTAGAGGGTTACTATGCATGACTGATTGTTTTACTTGTGGAACTGTTACTTCTAAGAACCTTATTGTTATCTGTACTTTTACCTACCATATATTCAATGACTCTTAGGCACAGATCTTTGGGTGGTTGGCTATTGGGATTTAGCATCACAACCTGTTTGGGACATGCTTTTGGGCCCAAACAGATTATATTGTTGTAGGTATAGATAAGGGACATCTCCCTTCTATATCACGTACATGACTTTCTATGAAGCAGGAGAGGATGGGACCAAGCTATGGATTGTGATGCTGAGGACATTATCTGCTTTCTTTTTCACTTTAGTTTAGCACTGTTGTATTCCAGAATTGTGACATGTTTGGATGTTTTCCTATAAATATGTACCATGATTCATTTTATATATTTGTGTGTGTGCTCTAGTTGTTTATTATTCCAGTCTTCCACTATTTAATAATTTTGTGATATTTACTGGTTCTGTTATTGTATGCATTTGTTTACTTTTGAAGTGTACTCTACCAATGAGGGAATAGTTTCCCCATTATCACACCCAAGGCCCTCACTTTTAATAGGCAGCCTCTGACATTTGGGGAAATTCATTTGGGGCCATGTGATCAATCGGGTATGGGGGGACTCTCAGTGGCTTCCGGAACTGCGACTTTACAATGAGTTACCTCCTATAAAGTGCTAACAATGGAATTTTCATTCAGTCAGATTGATAAGGATTAGTTAGAAGGTTCCATCACCTCAACAATATTTGGCTACATAATGGAATTGGAGGTAGTTTACTCTTGATATAAGAGTCTCTTAGGGGGATTAAAAACGACATCAATGGTAGAAACCAACATATACAGTATAAAACCTAGTGTCTTTCAGTCTCATACATGTATATTTGGGGTTGTTCTTCAAATCACATAAGCATGAGGAAAACCCACATGAGGAAGGCACAATGGATTCCTAGTAGGTGTGTTGGATGTGATAAAAGGAACATAACAAGAATACATAGATAAAACTATTGTAAATAATAATAATGAATTAGTTCTAAGAAAATGATTATACAAAAGGTTATCCATTATATTATTTAAAATTTTGATTGAAATATGGGTTAAAGAAAATAATGAAAATAATAATATTCCCAATAAGAAAAAAATATGGAGTACACATAGGTAAAAAATATATAAGAAGAGGGGGAATAATATTCATGATCAGCATCTATAGTCCATTCCCTAGTGGTAGGTAGCTACCGTTCCCTACAATGATAAAATATAATATAGGGACATGGGTGGGTCGATTGATTTTCTTGATATGGGATGTTTTATGGGATGATATATTAGATGCCATTGGAGTGATTAAGTCATACATTGGTGGATCTGTGGTCATGATCTATACAGTGTCCACATGTTTGGAAGTTGTATCAATGAAGGGAACCTCAGATGTTGTATAAAAAAGGTCAATTTCCTTGCCAATCATTCACAACTAAAAATTTCATATGAATAGTAAGATCAATAAACATGGGAGGAAGTTTGATTGGGGTGGGAAATAGTGCTATGTTCGATGGTATGTTAATGGATATGAATAATGGACCGATGGAAGAAGGGTGTCCGGGGATGGCTAGTGGTGCGGTTGAAGAAGGAAGCATCAAGAAATTAATATAGGAGATCTATAGAAACTGAAAAATGAGATGATATATCTATTAATGATAGTTTACATCCACAGTTTATCATATCAACCCGTTAATAGGAAAAATATTGTGGGGGTAGTGTTTGAATGGAGGTGGGTGTATCAATCTGCATAAGGATATCTTTAGTCGAGGTAGGGGGTTTCTCAATACGATATTGTTTGGTATTTTTCCTCACATGGGTTGGTGGATCGACAATTATTCATAGATAAAAAGTAGGAGTTGGTTCTTCTTCATGAGATTCAACATACTCTAGTTCCCTATAATAATTATTCCCCACCTTCTGATGAATCCCCATCTTATGGAGAAATCAAATATCGATAGATTTAATCATTTCAAAAGATGAGAAGGGTTTTTTTGTAAAGAAAGATGCCCAAATTCTTATCCATGTGTAAGATGAAGCTCCTTCCCATAATAGTTCCATTAGTCACCATCACATGTCCTTCATAATAAATATATAAATGAGGGAAATATTTACTTTTGGGGATCTCATGGATATGATATGTATGATTACCTCAATCTGAAAATTTTCCCACAAGGGTTTTACCTTTATAGAAAATCATGGGCTACGGATATATGAATGATAATTATATTTTCAACTAATAGTTGTGTGATTTTCATAGTATCTGGATTGTTGATTCTCATAATATTTTGGGACATTTTCACTCAATTATTTAGTGCTTCATTTTTTTGTGTCTTGGAATAGTGTGACATAAGTTGGGGATGTTAAAAATAATCAGATAAATAAAACCCCATGCCAACTATAACCTCTCCCAATTTGAGTTCCCAATGACTACCTCCCATCCTAAGGATTCCATGAATGATATCTAGTAGGAATGTGACCTCGAACATAAGGAATAACTACGGATGTGTATCCTTGAACAAATAATCGATATGAGAAAGGGTAATCCTACTATAGGCCTCTATAAATTCCTTTAAATGGGGGATATTCTCATGGATGACCATTTTTAGAGTATTATTGACTCTATGGTCATTGAATGGAAATGTTCCAATAAGAAATGATGACATAGATTTAAATTACACTAGAATGGATGAATCTGTGAAGGGTTGTTAGTGGCCTCCAGATGAAAGAATTCAGGATAGGCATATTGGAAGGTAGATTGGGAAGCCTACCCATATGGGGAGGTTTGTTGGAAGGTATCATCATTTTTTGTCAATAAATTTCATGTTTGACTCATGGCCTCATGAGTAGGGGTCTTTTCACTAATCTGCATGCTTTGTGGGTTTTAATCCACCTCCTTTGGGGTATAAAATGGATGTGGGGAGTAACAGAAGAGTTAGGATGATATGGAGAATCCATGGATAAAGGTTTAGCCAAGGGAGGGGTATTGGTAGGATGAAATTGGGGAGTAGGGGTCAATAGTATATTGAAGATGAGAGGTGGGTGGAATGGGTGATATGGTGGAGGTGAGGATTGAGTGGAATTTGGGTGAATAAAGACCATCACCATGAACCTAGGATTCATATGTTAAAACAGTCAAGTTGCAAAATTGATATCAATATATCAAACATCATAATGTGAAAAATAGTGGAAAAAATTCCCAAACCCCAAAAACTCATAATGGGAATGAAATTTTCATGTGTGAGTTTGGTAATAAAGAAACATTTTTTACAAAATATTTTTACAAGAATTGGTGAATGAGAATAAAATATATTATACAAATTTATACAACGGAAATAGACCTGGGTTTTTTCCTAGTTATTTATTTATTTAATATCATTGTGTAGAAATTTCCTAGGTTGTCATATGAATTTTAAATATTGGACACACCCTCCATGAAACTTTTAATGGAATATTTTCACATGGTGTATATTAACATTGAAGGGAGTTACCTCACCTTGTTGAACTCCCACAATAATATAAGGGAGTACTAAAATTAACTAAAATAGTCTATATCAATTGGATTTAAATTTTCTAGGGAAAAATATTATTCATGAATTAACAATAATCCTTCTCCCATAGTTTAAATATCCTTTATGTGATGAATTAATTACACAATTACATTCTTTTTTCATTAATAAATTTATCAATATCATAGGAATCATTAATTATTTCATCTATATCATCTAATTGAGATAAACTTTTCTTCCCAACTCTATGATAATCCAATTTTATATTTTTGGTCACCAAAATTGAGTTATTTTGTAATTCAATATATAGGTGACATGGTTTTATATATACAATATGAAAGTGTTTTTTTCGAATAACTCTTTTTATATTGTGTGATATTCCTAGATAGCATCATTATATTTAATGATCCAGTCCTTCTGAAATTAATTAACTGGTTTCTAAAGTATTTTTTAACTTACAGATTGGAGAATTACACATTCCCTTTAATTTAAAAATAGAATGGGGTTCAAATATTATATCAAAATTTATAATTTTTAACATAAAAAACTATACATTTTATACTAACCAACATTTTGAAACTATTGGTATATACCCTAAAACTGATTTGTCTCGAGTTACCCTATACCAATAGTTACAAGATAACAATTGGTTTATATGTATGTGCGAATTGTTTTAATACCATGGTCATACTATTCATCCTATAAGAACTGTATACTAATGGTTACTTGTAAAACATTGATATAAACATACACAAATGAATCAAAAATAATTGGTATTTCTATTCAACAGAACTCTATATAAATAGTTTTGAAAACTGTTTGTATATCCTCCTCTTCCCACCAAAACCAAAATTCTATATCACTTTTCCATAACCTTTAAATTAAAAACCACCTTCTCAACCTATTTCTGGAAAGACACTAGAAATATTGAATCATGTGTTCCTCTAACAAAGAGTACATCCATGCCTATAGTATTTCCTTGTCTATGATGAACAATCATTCTTGTTCAACTTGGTAATCATAGTCCCATTCCTTTGAGATCAAACCAAGGGAAAAAAAGTTTTTACATAAAATTAATTCCCAAGATGACCTCATCCATATATGTTCAAAAGATTTTTTTACAAGGATTCATATTTCCCCAATATTATTGTAATTTGATAGTGGAATGTTTTTATTATTGTTCTCAAATAAATTCCTAAATTTTTTGATCTAAACTAGTGAGCCATTTTATTTTGAGTTGTTCCTCTAAAAATTGAATGAACATTGATCACTAAAGTAGGTATCATACCGGTAGGGAATCATAAATTGATAGTCTAATTAAAATGATAAAGGATTTAGTATGTTTCTATATATATTTTAATTAGAGAACATATGGTTTGTTTTAAATTTTATTTAAGGATTTTTTTGTATCTTTTGATGGTAATTAATCTCTATAAAAAAGAATTGTGATTAGTTAGAAGTAAATACTAGAGGAAATTTAATGGAGGGTTGGTGAGAAGAAAATAAGGAATTTGATAAATTGACATGTGATGATTTCTTGGAGGATATTAATAATTATCTAGGATTGAGACATAACTTTTTGTAGACAGTCATTTTTCCATGATCACATCCCGGAACTACAACATACATTCAAAGGATGGATCAGAACTACATGAATGATTTGGCGTTAATAATAGTAAATTATTTCTAGAGTTCTAGAGATAGATTTAACATCGATGGAAATCAAAGGTATAGTCAGAGGAGATGAAACTCTACTTGGGGGAGAATATATTATATTAGATGTTATTTTATTTTGAATCATTATTTATTTCAGTTCATGATATATGATCTTCATTAGTATACATGAGTTGTACATAAATTCTTGAGATATTTTTTTATCATAGCTTGGTAAATAAATACATACTCTGTTTTATACTTCTTCATTTCTAAAACTATAACACCCCAAGCTTCTACGGTATGCTTCTCTTTGAATAATGTGATAGCGTGTGTTGTACGCAACACCGAGTTCTAACACACCATAACCAATCAAACTAGCTGTTATGAATAGTAATACCTAACTTTTGAAATTATATATATTTTATATTTCAAAATGGAATTCATTTTTGGATTCAGAATATCGAATTTAGCCTAAGGTGAAATTTTGGTACTTTTCAGATAACTTTAATATTTTGATGAATAGTGAAAATTACTAAATTTTAATTAAAAACAACTTTTTTAATCAAAATAATTTATAGTGATGAATTATGAATTTGAGTGGTTTTAAAGTATATTTAGAATATAGTTTTACCATTTAATATAATGTTGGTCATTGGAAATAATTTTACAATTAAACCGAACATAAACAAGTGTCAATCTTTTGATAGTTATTATCTCTTAAAAACACGCTTTTTGTTTTGACAGCGAGAATTAATTTTAAATTAATTTCTACCACTTATGTATTTTGAATTTAGAAAAATGGATTCCATATTTTTAATCAGGATGTCCAAATTGTGTAAATAGGTAACTTTTATTTTTATACATTTTGAATAATTACTGTGGTAAATATTTATTTACCATGGTTAAGGATAAATCTGGTAAATAAGGGTTAAAAAATAATATTATAATAATACTAAATTACCCTAAAACGTGTCCTAGCCTTATTTTATGATACATTTTCGACCATAGGAATATTTGGGTCGATTTTGGGACCCCATGGTGCCACTTGTAGGTGATGGGGACACTTTGTTTTTAATTAAGTTAAAATAAATACAAAAATGACACAAGCATATATCTTTTAGCAAAACAATTTTTACATAGGGTTATATATGTTGGATTTTAGATTATAAATAATCATTAGAAAGATAAAAAGATTTAATACATAATGATAGTTTATTTATAATTTTTATACATTAAATAATTTAATTTATTTTTCACACAATGATGATGTAGTAATTAATATAATAGTGAAAAAATAAAATAATTGATATTATAAATACCCAAATAAATATAATATGAAACTTTTAATGAATTAAACTAATTTTCTAGGATAATATGATATATTAGAATTGATGTAATTGACTTATTTCGAAGTAATCAATATGTTATGAGTTTCAAAAAATCAACTATTTAATAGTGTCAAAATTGACATAAAAGAGTTATTAAAACAAATATTATATTATAAATTGATATTAAATTCCTAAAAATCTAAGGTTCGGCCAAGAGACTTATATCATGATATTTTCATCATTAATGGACCACTTGGGGGTCTCTTGGATGTATATAGTAAGTTTAATAACCATATTATATAAACATACAAAGAGACATTGTAAAAGTGAAACGAATAAACATAGAGTTAATACTTAAAGATAAGGTTAATATAAGTACTCAAACCTGTATAAATTCTATTGGTTGAGTTTTTTTCGACCTATACCCACCTTAAAATTTAAATAATCAACTTTGGAGCCATTATAAACCGAATATGAATTTATTATAAACTAATATTTCTAGCTTTTCCAAAGGTGCCCCTCACCCCTCTTATAAAAGGGTACTCCTCCTTCTCATTTATTCACACCTTCAAAGCCTTTTGTTTCAGCCAAAATCTGCCCAAATACTCTCCCAACTTCCCCCAATACAACCTAGAGGCCTTATTTTGATCCGAAATCCAACCTACGGAGCCCTTCTCATCAAATCAAAAGGAAGAACCCGAAGAAGAGGTAATGATTTCACCACCCTTTTCCAAGTTCATTTCTTCTTCCACTTATTCTTCCTTTGTTGTTACCATTATAAAATAATAACTCCAGTATCATATATATACTGTGATGTTATTATAAATATGGTACAACCATATTCAGTATTCTATCCACCCTTTGAATAACATGTCACCATACGTGCGTACGTACGGCTTACTGTCTCCACGTCGTGGTGTAATTGTTATTCAATATATTATTATTTGGATGGGTATAATAATGATGTGTAACTCATGTAAATAATAAATATAACATGTTAATGATTCTGTATATATGATATACCATCTATTTATATATTATTTTAATATCAAAATAATGATATTGTCGCTCGTGCGTACGTACGGACTACCGTCTCCACGAACGCGATGAGATTCATTCTCCATCGTAACCATTAAAGTATAATTATCATTTGATGATTTAAAAATGATGTTTAAGGACTTGATATCATTCTGGATATGAATAATATACAACCTATCCTTTACAAACATGTCTTACGTAACAAAACATATAAAAGACAAGTAAGTTAACACCCAAAACAACGATAATACTAAGATATTATTATCAAATAATATTAAAAGATCATATATGATATCATATTAATGTATATGATTCTTGTATAATTTAATAACAATTATTTCACCATTATACAGGAGTTTAACCTACCCCAACCAAGGAAAAGTACAATGTAAGGGTTATTTCACAATCTCTTCATTATCGGAGGTTGTTTATACGTAATAATCTACTGGGATCTCTTTATCATCCACATCCATGTTTCTTCAAAATGTATTTCAAAACATTTTTATTATTTACAAGAATATGGGTTAAAGTCATTTATACCTTTTTTTGACTTTTTATAAGAGGAATCTTTCCTTCATTTTCAAAATAATGTCCTTTTTAACCTTTTCAACCAAATTAAGGTAAGAATGTTTTTTTAACTTATACAGCGGGTGCGGTTATTTTCCACCGTTATAAAATCTTCAAATCTTTCCTTACAAGATTCTAAGAATATTTTCAAAGAAAATGTTATATTTTATATGGATCTTAAATGATTTCAAAAAAATATAAAGAGATATTTCTCTAAAAAGAGTTTTGATTTCATCTATGTCAACATCCTTTGATGGATTTTACGCTTATTTGAAGTTGATTTATTATGATACAAAACTTCTATATTGTATTGAAGGTTTTGTGATATGTTTGACTGTGGATGTTTTATTTTTATACCATTCATAGTTTATGGTGAAATTATTGACATTTCGTATGCTAGTTTTAATACGAATGTTTATGTTATGTTTAAACCTTTTCATATGGGAATGCATTGGACTTAATATGTGACGGGTGGAGCCCGCTATAGCTCCTCGATGCATCGGTAGGTCTCATGAGACAAACTAGTGTCTTGGCACAAGGCCTTGGAAAAATATTATTTGTAGTCTTGGCACGAGGCCTTGGCTATGTGGTTATGATAGTCTGGCATTATGCATTCCAACATTATGAAAGTGGTTATTGATATTGAATGTGATTATTCGATTAGTAGAATATCCATGTGAACAAGTAAATGGCATTATTTCATTTTACTTTTTTCCATACAATGTTGAAGTTCTAGTTTGAAAGGCTTTTGTTTTAGTTACACATTTCCTTAAATGTTTATTCTTATTTATGAAAGTTTCCACTATATTGTTATCCTTACTGGGCATTTGAGCTCACCCCTTTTCTATGTTTTATTTTTCCTAGGAAGTGAAGAAGTAAATTATGAATGACCTACAGGGATATTATGAGGGGATATGAGTGTGGATTATGGAGACATTATGTTGTTATAGTAGTTTTTCATTTTATGATGTAATGTAAGACTTATGAATATATCTAGTGTTTCCAAGGCTACTATACCAATCGGTCTTTCGATATTTGATCTTTCTTGTGATCATGCCAATGTTATGTAATAATGCACCGAATCTGGGTAACTAGGGTCAGGGCGTTACAGTTGGTATTAGAGGAAGTTTAGTACAAACCTTGGAAGCTAGATTTAGATAAACTCTGATTAGAGCACGTTGACCTAAGATGAACTTTGAGGATTAGTATAGAAGAACTTCTTAGAATTTTGGTATTGTTGAGATTTTGTGAGTTTTCCGAGCAATACATACATGTCTAGATACGAGCAGGTAGAGGCGGCTCTGGAACAGATGTACCTAGGGGTAAAACTTGAAAACACCGCTTTGAGCTAGACTCGAACGGGAACTGGTGCATGACAACGGGCCTTGCTGCACTCTTGGTTACGACACTCCCGAGGGATATGCATAGGATAACTCTCATTTTCATTACAAATCATTATGAAGGGTTTATGAGTATATACATCCTCAGAGAAATTTTTTTTATGATTATGGATTATATCCATTAATATTTCAATTTATGTTAAGTGATTTATAAGTATGGGATTATGTATTTTGATTCATAAACTGATCTAGTTTATGCCATTGTTTAGAAATGGCGCCTAGTGGAAGAAATGGAAACCGTATCAATGCATGCACTCCATGTAGGGATTTACCTCCTTGTCAAGATAATTATAGTGGGGCTGGTGATGCAACTGGTGCCGATCAGCTAATCACCATACTGGGACAACTTACTCAGGTTATGAATAATTACCTTACCCGTATGGAGCACCCTGATCCACAGCGTGGAGGATCAATGTTAGATCGATTCATGAGGCAACAACCACCAACGTTCAATGGGAGTACAAATCCCTTAGTATCTGAGCAATGGATAAATTCCCTAGAGAAAATATTTCAGGCTTTAGGGAGCAGTGAAAGGGAAAAAGTTATCATGGCAGTTTACCGCCTCACTGGAGATGCTGATCAACGGTGGTCATTGATTCAAAACATGAAGGAAGATGTTGAAGTATCAAATATGGAATGGAGGTAGTTCAAAGATCTGTTTTTAGAAAAATACTTTCCTCGCGACCATCGAGCAGAGATGGAAAGGCAATTTCTGAGTCTGCGACAGAAGGAGGATGAGAATGCTGCAAAGTATGAGGCTAATTTTACAAGGTTAGCAAGGTATGCTGGAGATTATATATGTAACCCAAGAATTAAGATTGATCGTTTCTTTGATGGGTTAAAACCATTTATTCGTCGAGCATTAGTCTCACAATCCTTTTCGTCTTACGAAGACATTGTCTCATGTGCTATCAAGACCGAAAAGGAATTCTCTAAGTCTTAGGACTTTAAAGTAAAGCAAGAGAATAATAGACCTGCTGATCAATCTGGGAATGGAAATAAGGGGAATAATGGAATGGTTGAATATCCATCTTGTGGTAAATGCGGGAAGAAACATCCTGGTACTTGCTTGAAGGGAATGGGAGTCTGTTACAAGTGTGGTGAAAAAGGCCACCAAGCTCGTGATTGCAAGGGGAAGAAGGAAGATACCAATGTTCAGTGCTACAATTGCAAGGAGATGGGGAATTATGCAAATTAATTTCCTAAGCGTCAGAAGAACTTACCTCAGAAAAGGCCAAGGGATCATGGCCAGGCTTATGCTATCACTACTGCTGAGGTAGAAGCTCCGAAAGACGTGGTGGCAGGTAATTTAGTGGTTTCCAGAAGTTTAGAAAATGCATTATTTGATTCTGGATCATCGAATTGTTTCATATCTTCCCAGTTTTCTAAGAAAATTAGATATTTCCAATTTGATTTAATAAGGGAGTTGTCAGTTAAAACTCCTAATGGAAGTATCATTACAACAAAGTTTTGTGAATCAGTCCCCATTAGAGAAAATAAATGTTCTTTATCTGTTGATCTCACCGGCATACCTATGATTGAGTTTTATATAATCCTCGGTATGGACTGGATTTCAGACTATGATGCGAAGATTTATTGTAAGAAGAAAGAGGTTACGATTATTGATGATAATGATAAGGAACACCTTATCTTTAGAGCAGAATCGTCACCACATAATTCTTATTTAGATCCACCCTCAATAGCTCAACTTAATTCAATTATTGGGGACGAAGAGAATGAAATAACTATCGGTGAGGAAAGGAATGTTCAAATAGAGGATGTACCTGTTGTGAAATAATTTGTAGATGTATTTCTAGAAGATTTACCTGGACATCTTCCAGAATGAGAAGTTGAGTTTTCCATTGATTTGATTCCTGGATCAAGGCCTATATCGAAGACCCCTTTTAGAATGGCCACTGTAGATTTAGTTGAACTAAATAAACAACTAGAGGAATTGAGTAATAAAGTATTTATTCTCCCTAG
Organism: Viscum album; assembly: GCA_963277665.1. NCBI lineage: Eukaryota > Viridiplantae > Streptophyta > Magnoliopsida > Santalales > Viscaceae > Viscum > Viscum album. Next base: position 826,934,852 of record OY728159.1, on the reverse strand, counting down.
TGTTTCTCCATGGGGAGCCCCTGTTCTTTTTGTTAAAAAGAAAGATGGATCTATGAGGTTATGTATTGACTACAGGGAGATCAATGCTATAACGATAAAGAACAAGTATCCCCTACCACGCATTGATGATTTATTTGACCAACTTCATGGAGCTAAATACTTTTCAAAGATTGACCTTCGATCTGGATACCATCAGTTGTGTGTGAAGAAGGAAGACATTCCGAAGATAACATTTCAAACCAGGTATGGGCATTACGAGTTTACTGTAATTCCATTTGGATTGACTAATGCACCCTCATTATTTATGGATCTGATGAATAGGGTTTTCAAGGAGTATCTCGATGAATTTTTGGTGGTATTTATTGATGATATCTTAGTATACTCTAAAAGAGATGAAGATCATGAAAATCACTTGCGCATTATCTTGAAGACTCTGAGGAGGCATGAATTACATGGGAAGTTTAGCAAGTGTGAATTCTGGCTTCAGGAGATTTCTTTTCTTGGCCATATTGTCTCTAAAGATGGAATCTCTGTTGATCCTTCTAAGACCAAGGAAATCCATGAATGGCCAGCACCTTCGAGTATAACTGAGGTATGTAGTTTTATTGGTTTGGCAGGTTATTATCGACGTTTCGTCCATAATTTTTCCCGATTGGCCAACCCATTAACAAAGATCACACGTAAAGGGGTTAAATTTGTTTGGACAAAAGGGTGTGAAGAATGTTTCAAAGAACTGAAGAGAAGATTAGTCAATGCTCCTATATTGACTCTACCATCGAGGAATGATGGGTTCGTTATTTATAGTGATGCATCAAAGAAAGGACTTGGTTGTGTCCTTATGCAGAATGATAGTGTTATTGCCTATGCATCACGACAGTTGAAAATTCATGAACAAAACTATCCTACTCATGATCTCGAGTTAGCAGCTGTGATCTTTTCTTTGAAGATATGGAGGCACTACCTCTATGGTGAAAAATGTGAGATTTATACTGATCACAAGATTTTGAAGTATATTTTTTCACAAAAAGAACTCAACATGAGGCAAAGGAGATGGCTTGAATTATTCAAGGATTATGATTGCATGATACACTACCACCCGGGGAAAGAAAACAAGGTGTAAGATGCTTTGAGTAGAAAAGACCATCGAGTTTTGAACAATATCAGAATTGAAAGGGATCCAATTTTCATAGATCTAGTGAAGATGGACATGTGAATAACCAGGGAAGGTGAAACATCAATTCTTTTTCAAGTGGTTGCCAAACCATCTTTACTAGAAAGGATTAAGAGTTCTCAGACCGATGATGAAGAATTTCAAAAGAAGATTAAAGCTGTGAATGATGGGAGATTGAGAGACTTTGTGTATGAAGATGGAATTTTGAAATTCGGGAAGAGACTTTGTGTTCCCAATATACCTGATCTAAAAAGGGAATTGTTGGATGATGCTCAAAGTTCCAATTTCTCTATACACCCTGGGAGCACCAAAATGTATAGAGATTTGAAGGAACATTTTTGGTGGGACAACATGAAGAGGGATATTGCTGATTTTGTGTCAACATATATGGTTTTTCAACAAGTGAAATCTGGAAGGCAACTGCCTGGAGGAGTCATGCAACTTCTTCCCATATCGGAGTGGAAATGGGACAATATTACAATGGACTTTTTCATGGGGCTACCAAAGACTCCTAGAAGGAACGATGCAATATGGGTTATTGTTGATCGTCTTACCAAGTCAGCTCATTTTCTTACTATAATAGAAGATCTACCCCTGGAACGTCTAGCAAGACTATATATTAATGATGTTGTGAGACTTCATGGAGTACCCCTATCGATTGTTTCTGATCGTGATCCCCGTTTTACATCACGATTTTGGAAAAGTCTTCCGAAATCCCTGGATAATGAACATCATTTGAGCACTGCTTACCACCCTCAGACAGACAGACAATCAGAACGGACTATTCAGACCTTAGAAGACATGTTGAGATCTTGCTCACTTGACTTTCAGGGTATGTGGGATCAATATTTACCACTGGTAGAATTTTCCTATAACAGTAGCTTCCATTCGAGTATTAAGATGGGACCATATGAAGCGTTATACAGAAAGAGATGTCGTACACCAACCTGTTGGGATGATGTTTGTGAAAGAAAACATGTAGGACCAGAACTGGTGGAGGAAACGGTGGAAAAGGTGAAGGTAATCCAAAATCACATCAAAGAAGCTCGAAGTAGGCAGAAGAGCTATGCCGATAATCGAAGGAAGGATTTGGAATTTCAAGTCTGTGATCATGTTTTCCTGAAGGTATCACCATGGAAGGGAATCATACGTTTTGGTAAGAAAGGTAAATTGAGTCCCAGGTACATTGGACCTTTCGAAATTCTAGAACGAATTGGGGTTGTGGCTTACCGATTGGCAATGCCGCCAAGTCTCTCCAAAGTTCACGATGTGTTCCACGTATCTCTGTTGAGAAAATACATGCCTAACCCAACGCATGTACTCACCTATGAGGAATTAGAACTGGAACCCGATCTTTCCTATTGTGAAGAGCCCGTCAGGATTCTTGATACGAGAGAACAAGTACTGAGAAACCGGACGACGCGTCTGGTAAAAGTTTTGTGGAGAAACCATAAGATGGAAGAGGCAACATGGGAACCAGAGGAACTTATGATGAAGAACCACCCGAGTCTTTTCATGTGATAAGTATTATAGAAATTTCAAGGATGAAATTATTTGAAGTAGGGGAGAATGTAACACCCCAAGCTTTTATGGTACGCTTCTCTTTGAATAATGTGATAGCGTGTGTTGTACACAACACCGAGTTCTAACACACCATAACCAATCAAACTAGCTGTTATGAATAGTAATACCTACCTTATGAAATTATATATATTTTATATTTCAAAATGGACTTCATTTTTGGATTCAGAATATCGAATTTAGCCTAATTTGAAATTTTGGTACTTTTCGGATAACTTTAATATTTTGATGAATAGTGAAAATTACTAAATTTTAATTAAAAATAACTTTTTTATTCAAAATAATTAATAGTGATAAATTATGAATTTGAGTGGTTCTAAAGTATATTTAGAATATATTTTTACCATATAATATAATGTAGGTCATTGGAAATAATTTTACAATTAAACCGAACATAAACAAGTGTCAATCTTTTGATAGTTATTATCTCTTAAAAACAAGCTTTTTGTTTTGACAGCGGAAATTAATTTTAAATTAATTTCATCCACTTCTGTATTTTGAATTTAGAAAAATGGATTCTATATTTGGAATCAGGATGTCCAAATTGTGTAAATAGGTAACTTTTATTTTTAGACATTTTGAATAATTACTGTGGTAAATATTTTATTTACCATGGTTAAGGATAAATCTGGTAAATAAGGGTTAAAAAATAATATTCTAATAATACTAAATTACCCTAAAACGTGTCCTAGCCTTATTGGTTGATACAGGTTCGACCATAGGCATATTTGGGTCGATTTTGGGACCCCATGGTGCCACTTGTAGGTGATAGGGACACTTTTTTTAAATTAAGTTAAAATGAATACAAAAATGACACAAACATATATCTTTTAGCAAAACAATTTTTACATAGGGTTATATATGTTGGATTTTAGATTATAAATATTCATTAAGAAAGATAAAAATACTTCCTACATAATTATAGTTTATTTATAATTTTTAGACATTAAATAATTTAATTTATTTATGACATAATGATGATGTAATAATTACAATAATAGTGAAAAATTAAAATAATTGATATTATAAATACACAAATAAATATAATATGAAACTTTTAATGAATTAAACTAATTTTCTAGGATAATATGATATATTAGGATTGATTTAGTTGACTTTTTTCGAAGTAATCAATCTGTTATGAGTTTCAAAAAATCAACTATTGAATAGTGTCAAAATTGACATAAAAGAGTTCTTAAAACAAATATTATATTATAAATTGATATTAAATTCCTAAAAATCTAAGGTTCGTCCAAGAGACTTATATCATGATAGTTTCATCATTAATGGACCACTTGGGGGTCACTTAGATGTATATAGTATGTTTATTAACCATATTATATAAAAATACAAAGAGACATTGTAAAAGTGAAACTAATTAACTTAGAGTTAATACTAAAAGATAAGGTTAATATTTGTACCCAAACCTGTCTAAATTCTATTGGTTGAGTTGTTTTCGACCTATCGCCACCTTAATATTTAAATAATAAACTTTGGAGCCATTAGAAACCGAATATTAATTTATTATAAACTAATATTTCTAGCTTTTCCAAAGGTTCCCCTCACCCCTCTTATAAAAGGGAACTCCTCTTTCTCATTTCCTCACACCTTCAAAGCCTTTTGTTTCGGCCAAACTCTGCCCAAATACTCTCCCAACTTCCCTCACTACAACCTAGAGGCCTTATATGGATTAGAAATCCAACCTATGGAGCCCTTTTGATCAAATCAAATGAAAGAACCCGAAGAAGAGGTAATGATTTCACCACCCTGTTCCAAGTTCATTTCTTCTTCCACTTCTTCTTCCTTTGTTGTTACCATTCTAAAATAATAACTCCAGTATAATATATATAATGTGATGTTATTATAAATATGGTACAACTATATTTAGTATTCTATCCACCCTTTGAATAACATGTCACCATACGTGCGTACGTACGGCTTACCGTCTCCACGTCATGGTGTAATTGTTATTCAATATATTATTATTTGGATGGGTATAATAATGATGTGCAACTCATTTAAATAATAAATATAACATGTTAATGATTCTGTATATATGATATACCATCCAGTTATATATTATTTTAATATCAAAAGAATGATATTGTCGCTCGTGCGTACGTATGGACTACCGTCTCCACGAACGCGATGAGATTCATTCTCCATCGTAACCATTAAAGTATATTTATCATTTGATGATTTAAAAATGATGTTTAAGGACTTGATATCATTCTGGATATGAATAATATACAACCTATCCTTTACAAACATGTCTTACGTAACAAAATATATAAAAGACAAGTAAGTTAACACCCGAAACAACGATAATACTAAGATATTATTATCAAATCAATATTAAAAGATCATATATGATATCATATTAATTTATATGATTCTTTTATAATTTAATAACAATTATTTCACCATTATACAGGATGTTAACTTACCCCAACCAAGGAAAAGTACAAGGTAAGGGTTATTTCACAATCTCTTCATTATCCGAGGTTGTTTATATGTAATAAACTACTGGGATCTATTTATCATCCACATCCATGTTTCTTCAAAATGTATTTCAAAACATTTTTATTATTTACAAGAATATGGGTTAAAGTCATTGATACCCTTGTTTGAATTTTTATAAGAGGAATCTTTCCGTCGTTTTCAAAACAAGGTCCTTTTTAACCATTTCGACAGAATTAAGGTAAGATTTTTTTTAACTTATACGGCGGGTGCGGTTATTTTCCGCCATTATAAAATCTTCAAATCTTTCCTTACAAGCTTCTAAGAATATTTTCAAAAAAAATGTTTTATTTTATATGGATCTTAAATGATTTCAAAAAAAAATAGAAAGAGATATTTCTCTAAAAAGAGTTTTGATTTCATCTATGTCAACATCCTTTGATGGATTTTACGCTTATTTGAAGTTGATTTATTATGATACAAAACTTTTATATTGTATTGAAGGTTTTGTGATATGTTTGACTGTGGATGTGCTATTTTTATACCATTCATAGTTTATGGTGAAATTATTGACATTTCGTATGCTAGTTTTAATAGAAATGTTTATGTTATGTTTAAACCTTTTCATATGGGAATGCATTGGACTTAATATGTGACGGGTGGAGCCCGCTATAGCTCCTCGATGCATCGGTAGGTCTCATGAGACAAACTAGTGTCTTGGAACAAGTCCTTGGAAAAATCTTATTTGTATTCTTGGCACGAGGCCTTGGCTATGTGGTTATGATAGTCTGGCATTATGCATTCCAACATTATGAAAGTGGTTATTGATATTACATGTGATTATTCGATTAGTAGAATATCCATGTGAACAATTAAATGGCATTATTTCATTTTACTTTTTCCATACTATGTTGAAGTTCAAGTTTGAAAGGCTTTTGTTTTAGTTACACATTGCCTTAAATGTTTATTCTTATTTATGAATGTTTCCGCTATATTGTTATCCTTACTGGGCATTTGAGCTCACCCCTTTTCTATGTTTTATTTTTTCCAGGAAGTGAAGAAGTAAATTATGAATGACCTACAGGGATATTATGAGGGGATATGAGTGTGGATTATGGAGACATTATGTTGTTTTAGTAGTTTTTCATTTTATGATGGAATGTAAGACTTATGAATATATCTAGTGTTCCCAAGGCTACTAAACCAATCGGTCATTCGAGATTTGATCTTTCTTGTTATCATGCCAATGTTATGTAATAATGCAACGACTCTGGGTAACTAGGGTCGGGGCGTTACAAAAACTACTTATTCATATATTTTTTCCTTCAAAATATCATTATGATTTTACTCAATGTGTCATGAGGTGAAGATAAATTTCAAGACAGCTTGGTAAATTTCCCCTATGGTAATAAATCAATAGATTGAATCATAATAAAAGTTAAATGAAGCTTCACTAATGGAAAAGAGATCATTTCATGAATGGATGCATAGTTTTGAATTTTTTAATTAAAATTTTCATGAGACTCATTATTATATCAAGCTAAATAAATTGAAAACATATTATCTTTTTTATAAAATATTATTATCTTATCATATTCTAGTACTAAATATATTAATTATTCATTATCAATTCACTCAACAATATATTTATATTCAATTAACTCTAATTATTCCCATAATTTATAGTTTTTTAGGTAAGAATAGACTCGTAGATCAACTAAGCCTCATTTACCATTGAAGATTGGAGTTTAATGAAGTAGAGATTTATCCTATATAAGTATATCAAGAAATATCATTGTGAGTTGAATCAATTATAAAGAATAATTTAGAAAGGGTCATTCATTAAATTGGGATGATGTTTGTTTAGCCAAGTGACTGGTTTCACCTAGTTAAAGATTGAGTTCATTAAAAGAATCGTATTCTATAGAAAATATTTTTGAATTCAAGACATGATGTGAATTATTTTTGTTCAAGGGAGAATATTATGTGATTCACTATTTGGTTTTACCATATAAATTTAATCAATGATATATATGGGACCTCATTATCCTTGATGGTTATAGCTATGAGAATGCATAAGGAAGCCCACCACCTACTTGGCCTATTTATTGCGATAAACTGTAAATATGTAAGCATGATTTATACCTTCAAATAAGAAAACCTTGTATATTTTATTTCATTGTTGAATATGAAAAATCCTTCATTTTCATATTTAGATTTATACTACTATGCCATAGAAATCTAACCAAGACCAAAAAATATATCAGCTGAAAATAATTTCCTTGTTACGCTCATCCAATGATGTTTAATATAATTTAAATAGGGATTTATACCCCCCCAAACTATAGGGAGTTTTAGTATGGAGCATTATGCATTAGGTGCTCAAACAATTCCTCAAAAAATAGAATTAAACCTGTAAGCTAGTAGATATTAAGATAATCCTTAAAAAACTGAATAAGTAGGGTTCTCCATGATGGAGTCACAATGGGTGAAAATATTGAGTTCAATTTTTATATAGAAGGAACTAGCCCATGGTATATAAGAAAATGGGTTGTTCAGTTATTTTATGGTTATTATCAATAGAATTATGAAGATATTCCCAAACCCTCCTCCAGTTATTCCTTGTTTCATATGACCTCCCATGGTTCATGAATAGTAATAACCTAATTATACTCTAATATAGGAATGAATGGGATTATGTAATATGGATGTTATATGCCTATAGGATGGAACAAGAGTCCAAGCCTCAAAAGGAAATTCCACATGGGGACAATTTCACCCACAAAAAATAGTGGAAATTAAATAAAATTTTATCATGACCCATATATACGTCAAATATCTATGCCGAAGGAAAATAAAATAAATTGAAGAAACATAGTATAAATGTGTAAAAAGTGAAACCCACGAATTAATATCTCCACTATTCCAATCTCTCTCCCATTTGAATAAAACCACGTGGCTACCAGAAGTTCCCTTGCAGCCCCCATCGTAAAATATAACTACCCACCATCCAGAGAAAGCAGTAAAAGGCCTATGTGGACGATGCGATAAAGAAAATAAAATAATAACATAATGACAACATATATGTCTTCTGTGAATATAAATTTCACCAACCAATACATAAGAGGCATAATTCCCAATGGGTAAAATCATCATCCTCCAAACAGATGGGGAATAGATCCATGTTTCAAAATGATACTAAAAAATAATAAATTCCTATTAATTAAAAATCAATCTTTCTATGAATGGTATATAATAAGTTTTTCTTCAGTTTCTTCTTTGTTTAATTTTTCTTTTTACATGTTTATTTGGGGAATTTTAATTTTATTTAGTTTATTTTATTTATATTAGCCGGTAATATTTCAATCATATATGTTCTAATCGATTCAGTTTTATTTAATATAGTTTAGTTTATGTTGATTGTGGTCAATTAGATTTTAATTCGTTATATTTGGTCTAATTTGATTACACATTTGTAATATCAAATTAGTGTATGTTAGATTAGTTTTACTTTTTTCTAGTTATTTTGGTTCAATTTTTTCTAATTGAATTTTATTTTCATGATTTTGATCCTTTTATATCTATTTTGGTTGATCTGATTTAAATTTATACCATAAATATTTAGTTAGTTTGTTAAATTTTTTTCAAAATTTTATAATTCTATTTATTTTGTTTTATTCTATGCATTATGTGTTTATATGGTGCCACATTATTTTTTTCACATTTTGGGTTTACACATCATAATCTTAATTATTGTGGTTTCCTATAGTTCATCTCAGTTCGTTATGTTTGATGCAATCTTAATTGAGGAAGGACAGGAGAGGTCTAATTAGATTATATTGATTATGTATGATATTATTATGTACAATGTGATATTATTATTTCTAGATCTGGTTATTTTTAATTTAAATGTTTGTTATAAAGTAATTAAATTTCTTATAGATTCATTTAGGAATATTCAATTATACCCATTATAGGTTATTATAATTCAGATTATTTTTATTTTTCCAAAATTTATTATATCCTATTTAATTCAATTCTGTTTGAATGCGTTCAAGTTAGTTTCATTTTATTTTTTTTGTTTTGATTTGGATCAGTAACTGTTGATTCGATTTGATTAAATTATGTAAACACTTCATTTAATATAAAACTATTATTCTATTATATCTATATCATTATTCAGCACAAACACGCTATCTGAATGGCATGAATTCAGTGATTCATTATATTTAAAGGGGAATTAATAAGGGGAAAGACTAAAACTAAAGTCACACTTCTTATGAATAAGGAAAATTGAATCTTCCATTTAATTCTAGCATGCATATTCACTTTCATGTATAAATAAGGAAACATATCCCCTATGTACATTGTTTCATGAAAAAAAAATTTACAAGTTGATCCTTACAGATATGATTAAACATGCATATACCCTTATACCTTAAATGTAAATGAATTTTTAAACATATATAAAAGGACACCAAGCCCCATTATATATATTAATACAGCTATTAGTGAATATATATGTGTGGGGGAAATTATATATGTAAATTCTTACCAATTCATACATGTTAAGAATCCACTAACCACAAAAACCTAAAACCAACACAACATAGTCCAAAATACTCTATAAAACATAGAAAACTCATAACCCTAAAGCCCTGAAATTATAAAAAATGAAAAAAATTTAAATATAAAAAAACATACCCAAAACACACAGAAAAATTTTTAATTCTTAAAAAAAACAAATTATGGGATAGTGCCAGAATTGCTTATAGAAATTTATGAGTCTACATAAAAATATAAAAAGAATAATGTTTCATTATAATCAATGTACAAACAAAAAAATAATGATTACGAAAAATCAAATGGATTGGTTTGTGCCAAGAGGGCGATTAGATTTACTTCATGGAAGTGGAATTGAATACGTTAAGAATTGGTTAGTATATACATTAAATTGAGTTGACTAAAGATGAAATGAAAAAATGGTGAATTAACCACAAATACAACATAAATATTTTCTAGTCACTACTAGCTAGAAGCTACTACCAGATCATCACAAAACATCTCCTCACAAAAAGTTTCATTTTCAAGAATGTGCAAAAGACCTTGAATCTATTATTGAGAATATTGAATGGATCACAGACACATTGGAAATCCATGAAACATAAAATAAACATAAGACTGAATAAAAAATAACATAAATGAGATTAATATAATTAATGTCAATTAATAATTAAAAAAATGAATCCAAAAAATAAGATTCAATGAAGGTAGAATCAAACATACACTAGGCTGAGTGGAAAAGTATAATAACACAAACAAAATAAGAATAATGGAATAAATTATACCCATATATTAATTTTACAATATCATCTTTCTCCCCATTTCCTACTCATACATAAAAAAATAACATGGGAATATTATACAAAATGATTAATAATGAAGATAGAAAAATAATATTAGCAATAAACACACACTATTAGATAGACATGATGTCAGGTAATCGGACTAGTATAATGTCACCATGAAATCCATGAAATTTAATTCATGTGGAAATTCATGAAGATTAATTTAAAATACAATTCTGAAATAGTTTTTTTCAAATATACACACTTGAAATCCAATATCATATCCACAATAATTTTAAAACAATAATTTTGTTTTTAGTAGTAGAGAAAATAACAATGAATCACATTCAATGGAATTAGAAATTTGTAGTCAAAAAACCCATTTCAGAAATAAATATGAAAAAAATGATTGTATTAAAATTAAAATGTCTTCCAAAAAAATATTTAAAAACCATTTACAATGAATCAATCCACACATAAGTGAAATGAGAACCACTAGGAAGGAACCACCCATTATAATGTAAATAATGAATGTAAATGAGATAATTATACCAAAATAATATAATAAAGTGGACAATAAAATCAAACATGAGATAAAAATCCCTTATTCAATCCACTTGTAATAGCGTATGTGTCAATGGAATTAACTTATATCCTAATTTTAGATGATCTATAATTTACAAAACCAATGTAGAACATATTATTGGCCTATGTTTTGTCTCTGAAATACAACCCACTCTTATATAACACACCAACACCATTGAGATAGTCCCACACCATGTCAAATATCAGGATAGGGGTTACCCAAGAGGCCTCCATACCAACTAGTGTATCATAAATAATGAAATACCACTTAGTTACCCATGTTATAAAGAAAATAAAATTGGTGGTGATTGAACCATCATGGGAAGACTAAAGAAAAAAGTGGAAAACATAATTCACACTCCTCTAATAGATTATCATAGAAAAAACACATTTCAAACATCCTATATCAACCATATATAAATAATATAACCACCAACATTATAAAAAATGGGAAATCAATGAGGTCCCTCATGAGATTAACCATCAAACCCATAATGTTCTATATATGCCTTTATTATTATACAAACAATTTACATTTCAAGAAACACATTTTAAAACATGTATTTCCTTATTTAAAAACCAATAAATGATAAAATATTTAAATTTATATAAAAAATAATTTTTCAATTATTATTTTATATTGGAAAATGTTTTCAGAACAACAATATATTTATTTCAAAGTGGAATTTGAGATTTTTAAATGAACAACTCTTCATCAGGGAATAAATTTCAATGATCTATTTATAAATTCTACATACTCTCATAAATATGAATAATTTCATCAATAATGAGTTTATAAAACTCAATCACCCGTTGAATACCAAAATGATGTAATTTCAATGAAACATAGAACTAAAAAAATTAAATATTGAACATAGAATTCCAAAACATATCTCCCTTAGTGGTGAGAATATAGATATGGACGAAGGATATTTCCATGGTCTCTAAATATAAAAATCCCCAATATTAGGTCAACTTTTACCCCTATATTATCCAAAATACCTATATATTTTGTAGTACAAGACAGAACCATGAGAAAAGTGTTATTTATATAGAGAATAATATATTAAAATAGGTTTCCTTTTGGAACAAAGATAAATCAAAGAACAGATAACCATTGAGAGTTAACAGAGAGGATGGATGCAAAAGATGAAATGGTGGAATCAGAAGGAAGTGGAGCATCAATGAAGGGTTTTTACATTGAGTGGGAAGAGAACAATGGATGATAGAGGAATCATGGGAGACTAGGGTTAGTAGGGTAGAGGGGAGTGATCACACTGTAGATCAGCACGATGGATACTCATGGGAGAAGGTTTGCGGGGTAGACAAGGGTTTGTTGGGAGAGGAATATAGGGATGATCCCGAAATAAATGAAAATAAATATATATGACACTAACATTTTTCTATGACTCTATCGATAGATTTATTTATAGCATCTATCTCAACGGTGTTTTAGACTGTTGGTAGTTATGTGTGCGAATAGACCCATTTTGTAGTAGTGAAACCCATTCATTGAATGGTTACTGATGTATCATCCCTCATGAATAATGAGTAATTAGGAAATTAAAATTTTTGAAAAATATATTTTATTATAATATTCATTATTACATTGGCCGTATTAAAATGGTAGCTTTAATATCTACCCACTTTGAGATGTAGTCCACACAAAACATCATATATAGTTTTCTATAAGAATCATACAAGGGGAACCTGAATTATATCACCCTTAAGTCAAATTTTTATACCTCATGATGTATCTTTATGGAATTGTTTTACAAATGGAACCTATTTTTTGTCACCGGTCAAATATTGGGATGAAACTCCCTACATCCAAATAGAGAGTGGTCTAGAAAAATCCACATTGATGTATTTAAGTACTGTTTTAATTAGAACCATGGTGTCCTCCGATTATAGAGAATTAAGATAATTAAAAAACAATACAAACCTCATCTTATGGGATGAAACATCATATTAATCCATCTAACCATTTATTAAATAAAAATAACACCTTAATGAAAAAATGTGCGGCATCAGATATTAATTTCATTCTTTGATGATATAAAAAGTGTGACTATATGTTCCCATATAACAAGTAGTTATATATGTTTGAAAAACATGGTCACTCTATCATATTAATATGGAAAAATATTCCCCCTGGGATGTCATCTTTAATTTATAGCTCTTCACAATCTTTAACTTTGAGTGGTAAGAGTCTGTATTTGTGTTCAAAAATAACATTTTTATAATATAATGTTTCTTTAATGACAATTCCAAACTCTTGAAGATGGAGGATACATCATATCAAAATTGGGAAGGAATAATTTTGTTTGACAGAAATTTTAGCATTTCTTGATTAGTGAGGAAAACAAATCTATAGATCATGATATAACTTTTAATTTTATCAAAATAAAATACCATAGTATAATGTTATTTTAATATTGCAGTGTAATTAATGTGACCACCATTGAGGTTATGGATGGCACTATAGATGTATCGAAAAAATAATATCAACTTGATGCCCTTAGGAAATACCCCATAGAAAAGTCAATTTCCTCACACATCAACTCAATGTCCATATCCTAGTCTGGAAAGATAATAATAGATGATACCACTAAGTTATTATTCTGAGTGTTAATGGGCTATTGACATTCTTTGTGAATTCAAAAGGAATATATTTTTATAGATATCATGTTAGTGGTTTAGCTATTTTATCATATTATTCTATAAATCAATGATGTAATATATCAAGTACCTAAAATATTTTGATTCCTATAATATTGGTTGTTTTTTGTGACGCTTTTATAACTTTAAATTATTTATATCAACTTTTATTCCATTATTTTATATGTTATACCCAAGGAATATTTTACCATGTACCAAAAAATATAATTTCACTCATTTAGGCACAATTTATTTTTCATCAATGTGTTGGATAATTAGTTATATATTAAATAAAAATAACACAAGGGATCATCCATAAATAGACAAATCCTATATGATGATCTCAAAACACTCCTCATCTATATCAGAGAATATATGATTCATGAACCAATAATTTTTCATTAGTGTTTAAAAAATTATTTATTACTTTAATTAATAGAAAATCGTTCTAAATTGAAATGTGAATGACCACTTTTAATTATTTTTCTGCTAAACATGGATTTTATCATATCCTAAAAATCTATCCATTAAGTAATACAATTTTTGTATAGATAATAACATCAACATATGGTTCATCCATACCTGTAGAAAGAGGTCGTTCAAGGTTGTTCTATTAATATTTCTGTCAACAACATAAAAACATGAAACAATAATAGTTCGAGTTGTAATAAATACATCTTCAATATTTTTTATAACTGTACAAATTCCCTAATTTGGAACCAGGTTTAAAGTAATCCCCCATTATATTTTTGATATAAATAAAATGATATTGGAATCAAAATGTAATAGAACTTCATTCATAGAAACCGCCTTTATGGGTGGGGTGAGTCAACATTAAGATATATATTTTGTCATTGATAGATATTCAAATAAAATAACGTCGTAGAAAATCAAACCATTGATCCCCTTTATATCATCCACACTCCAAGATTTTTAGTTCTCATTATGCCTCATATTTTATAAGGATATACAATGATATTTACAAACTATCATTAACTAGTTTAGATATAATATTTATTGGATGTGTATCCTTAGTCAAAGAGAATTAATATTTAATCAGGCTTGGTAGGAGACTTAGATTTGATTTTCGAGGCTTAATTATTAACAGGGTAAATAAAGGGATGTTGTATCTTATAATAGTATTAATATATTACATCCATTATTAATAACTAAAATCCACTTCATCAAGGGTACATATCTCACACACATCTTTAGGATCCATAATATCATTTTCTTCATCAATTATAAAAAAAATTTGACACCAAATTGAATAATCATTTTTAATCGCTTCTTATACGAGATCAAAAAAAAATTATCAAATAATATGATAAGTATAACTTGGATTATATTAATAAATTCCCTAATTATCATGATAAATGTTCCTATAATAAAATTAGGCTCACCACACACTTCCTTCATTTATAGGATTTTAATTTCAAATGGAATAATAAAAATAATTGCTATAATAAAAACATTCTCATGAAACCCATGAGGATAGATGATGGATATTTCAGATACTAGTAATTAGAGCATAGTTTACATAGGGTACTCATGTCCCATTAATAAAAAGACACCCATCAACATGACATCGATTATTAATAGAATATTATAGTGATATTTTATAAAATTACATGTCCCAATGCTGCCTGGGATCGACAAAATGATAGGGTATCTAATATTTAGAGTAATTTTTTGTTTGAAAATGATGATAATTATTAATTCAAGGAGATATAGAATAGGTCTTCAAATTTTTTTAGTAGAGAGAAAATATGTTAAAACTGTGATTTTTTATGCAAATTGGGAGACAAGTTTTGAAAAGGGAATATTAATATGATTTTTTTAAACGTATCATGAAATTTTTTTATAAACCCAATATCATCACAATTTAATTCCTATATTAGAATGGAATACGGGGGATAGATGGTGGTAGTTCCACATATGTATCTTTATTTTTGAGTTGTTACTATTTTTCTTCAACCGTTTTTCAATAAATAACTTAAGATTCAAGATTAAGTTTATTATATTCTTTCTCCTTTTAATGTATTCCATCATTTAGAATTCGTTAAAATTTATACCATTCATAACCATTAAAGGTTGTTTGTTAATTCAGTTATTTACTTTTTATAAGGACCAAAATATTGGCCTCCTCTCATGGATGTGTCTTAGTATTTTTGGGCATTTGCTCAGTAGAAAATCTAATATATTCTTATAAATGTTCCCATATTTGTGTTAAAGGTTATAGGGAGACTATATTTGATACCAAATTTCAGTTTCATTAATAGAAACTAAATGGTCTAAATTTTGATACAACATTGTGAGAAAATGTACTATGTTTGATTGTGGAAGATGGTTTTTTTGTGGATGTCTAGGTAGATCATATTCTATAATTATTCTCAAGGTGGAAACTATAGATCCATTGGGTGAAATTGTTTTTATGTTTTAGGATCTTGGTTTTGAGTAAGTTACCTAGGGTGTCCATATTTTTATAGTGTAGAATTACCATTTTGATATTGATAGTACCAATTATTGGTATATAGCTTTCAATGAATAGGTCATTGTTCAAAATAAGGTGGATTTAATTTTTGTGGTAGTTGGTTGCAATTAATATAATAAAAATCTTGAATTTTATCTTCTTTTACTATTTCTCAAAACTCATAATAAGGTTGAAGGACTCCACACATTGAATAATATTGGGTCTCTATAATAGGTGTAGCTGGTAGTGTTTGGGGTTGAGGCAGATGCATGTTTTATCAAAAATTTTAAATACCTTCGATATGAGATTCAAGTCAGGTTGTCTCCTCCACATGGTAAATACCAAACCTCAGAGGTCCTCTATAACTTTTCTAAATGAAATTATTATGGGAAATCTCATTAAATATGGAACTACCAACTTTTGTGTTTTTGTCACGATTCCTCCATTATCTGAAGCATCTACCATTATTCCATGGATTTGAATTGTAACAACTCAATATTTTTTTCAATATATTTTTAATTAATTTAAATTTTTTTATATTTTTCATTTCACACATCACTAAACATTTTTTTATTAAGGAACTATGTTTTACATGAGTTATATGAAACACCATTTTAATCATGCATACACACAAAAAATATATAATCATTCATAACATAAAAAATATATATTTGTTTTATTAAATTCAATACCAAGCCCATCTGATAGATTTTGTTACCTACAAGGTCTTGTCTTACAAAACTACAAGACACTATAACTAATATTGTTAAAATATTACTATATATCACACCTAGTTGTTGGATTGAAATTTATAAAAAAGATTAACTAAATTGTGAAAATATGTTTTAGAAATGTATATAAGATGAATACTTTTCCCATCAACTAGTAGTAGTTAATTTAAAAAGTATTTGAAAATAAATAAAGTCCTTTTCTAAAAATTAATTTTTCATGCACAAAAACAACTTTTTCTCATTAAATTAAAAAATCCAATTTTTTTTAACATGTTAAATTAAATTTATATTTTATATATTAAATAAATTTTTTATACTCATCTAATATATTATTTTTTTATAATATTAGAATAAATCTAATATTACAAATATAAAGAAGTATTCTTTTAAAAGGAACTTTTATTGTTTTTTAGTTGTGATCCAATTTTAATAATTATTTTTAAAACATTTAAAAATTTATATTTGAAAAATAAACATCATTTTTGGAATAATTATATCATAATTTAAAATATATTTATTTTTTCTAAGAAGTGTTATTTTATGATGAATAGTTAAAAACACTGAATTTTTATTCAAAACTAAATTTTCATCAAATTTATTTATATAGATAGTTTATATTATTTTTATCTTTTGAAGTTTAATTATATTAATTTTAAATAAGTTAATAATATTTTGGTCATTAGGACTATTTTCACATTAAAATTGGATATAAAATCATCCCAAAAATTTAAATGTTTTTTCTTTATAAACCTGCGTTGTCGTCCCATATGTGGTAATAATTTTAAATTAATTTCGTTCAATTTTGTAATTTTTATTTGGAAAAATGGATTCCATATTTTTAATAATAATAATTTATAATTTATAACATGTTCAAATTAGTTTTGGACCAAAAATATTTCTGAATGTGATTAAAATTAATTACATCGATTAAGAGAATCAATAGCTTAACATAGAAATATATTAACCCTATAATTTATTGTCTCTAATTTTTACCATTATTGGGGACACATTAAATTGGTATAGTGTGGGTGGATTTCCATATTCAAAATTATACAAGAATGTCACTCTTCCTCGACTATAAAGAGACGCTCACCCCTCCAACCTATTCACAGATCCTATGACAATTATATCACCCATAATATTAAATAATAAGATCAAAAACCCCATAAATTTATTATATAATATTATATTTTGGAATAAATGAAACCAATGAGTCCCTTTGGAAAAAAATAGGAGTTACCCAAATAAGATGTAACAACCTTCCTCAGGCTCCTTGTATTATTTCATTCTCCACCACCTCAAATATTATAATATTGTGATTATAAAATTAATTTTTCATCATAAATAAACTGATATTTTTTTTATTCTATGGGTTTTACTTATACTCATATTAACTTCCATCTATGTGTAATGAACTTACTATTCTAGTCTATAGAGAACTACCACCTCACAAATCAATATTGTATGTTTTACCATTAACACTTATATTGGTTGGGAATTATGATAAAAATAGTATTGTTATATTATATATATATTATTTATTATTTATTTAATTTTATTTAATTATAAGATAATGTATACCTTTGTGATTTTGAATTTTTTAAATATGAAATTTGGTTTGGGAAACTTTGAACTATCACTTTCTAAACGAAATTTGATTCATTCCCACTATATATAGGATGTATTAAGGATGGTTTATATAAATTTATATGATATAGATGACATCATAATTCTATTTTATATATTATATATATAATTACATTCCATTTACATTATTTTTTCAATGATATAATTATATGAAAACAACGTTCATGTGGACAAACGACATATTGTATCCTTAAAAAGTGTATCCCATTTAACATTTCTATCATTTATATATTATTATTAATATATATTAATATATATTTTATATTTATATCTTATTTTAAATTCTATAAATATTTAAATCTTTATCAAAGAAATATGATAAGAAAAACTGAAATACCAATATGAAAAATAATAAAGATATTACCAGAAACCTTACATTAACATGGAGATTTTAACAAACAAGTAATATAAACTCATAACAAAAAAAATATATTATTATTTATATTAATATAGTTATATGTTATATGTAAAATAAACTTATATAAATTATACATGAGTTTTTTATAGGTATAAATAAATTCAAGAAAAAACATACGGGTTTTCCAGTCTCAAATTTATTTCTATGAGACTTATGCTTCATTCATCATTCACTAATTTTTGTGGTGTATATACATCCCATGAACACCATATATTATTATTATAATTAAATTTATTTGCATATAAATATCCATTTTATGAACTCTCTTTCATAGTGTTTTACCTTTCAAAAGTTACCAAAATAGTATGATAGTTTTGTCTCAAATATCATTTATTGAGACACATGTTTTATTATACACCTATATTCATTTATGGGGTATATATCCTACCATATTATATTTTATATCATTAATAATGTTATTTTAATTTCATTTTAATCTTCTTATAATTTTATTTTCTTACATGGTTTGTATGATTCAATGTTTCTAAGTGGTAAGAGATTATTTGGACAATCCCATTGTTTATCAGGATAATAAATGATAATGAAGCCATTGATGAAATCATATTATCAATATTTCAATAACTCTCATGACTTTTCTTATCCTATATGAATTTCAGATATCTTCATGTGTTGGTATTATATTTCCACTCATTGTTACATAAGATATCTAAGAAATTATTTTTAGGAAAATATGATCATATATATATTTTCAGTGGGAAATTTCTTTATTCCCAAAACCAGGTTTTCAAATATTTTTTTGAAAAATGTTTTTAAATAGATATTTAAGAAATATTTTCATGTAAAAAGGATTTTAAAATTTTTTATATTTAATAAAATATATTTTAAGTGAAATATTATTTCAAAAATGAATTATGTTCAATACAATTCTTAAATAATTTTCAAATCATATTTTATTTGTTTTCAATGAAATTTTAAAAGAAAAATGTATTTTAAAAATGGTATATATTTAAATACTGTTTTAAATTATTTTAAAATATTCATTTTTTTAAATTGTTTTTTCAATGAAAATGATCTTTATGTTTTTAATTATTATTTATATATTCTCATAATATTTCCAAATAAATGGGTTCCAAAACATTTTCACATTTCTTTTATAAGTTTTCATGAAAAATGGGGTTCAAAAAGTTTTCATGACATATATATATATATATATATATTTCAAAGAAAAATGTTTTTCTTATGTTTTAAATTATTTATTTGTAATCATTCATGTTTATCTTTAGGAAAATGTTTTTCAATTGGTTTTTTCTTTAAAAAATAATTTTTTAAAGAGGAATGTTTAATTTTATAATGATTTTTTTAAAAATATAATTCCAGATTATTTACCATCAGAATAAGAACCATTGGTGTTAATCATGTCATTATATGGATATAATCAAATTGATAAATTCATATTATTTCTCTAAATGATCTATGTATTTGTGGCATGAGATTTATGAAACATGTTTCACTTTTATGGGTTATATATTCATTAAACATTATTCCATTACATGGTTTATATGCTTATGAAACCCACAACTTTTTATGAGTTATAATTTTATTTAAAAATTATGAATATAGTGTATTTTCCATATATAATTATATGATTAAATATTTTTTATAACATTTCTATTCCATGAATTATGATATGATTTTTTATGATTTGGTGGCCCAAATTTTTTAAATTTAATTATGATGTGGTTGGGACCTATATCTCCTCCCAATACAATGGGTAAATATTTATATATCATGAGATATACATGGTTTGAACATGGGGTGAACATAGTTCTGTAATGGAAATGTTCTACTGAGATGGTCTTGGGAGAGAACATTGACTACTAAGATGGTCATGATAGTGATCCATGTTTAGTAAAATGATATGATAATTGAACCTATACTACCAATATGTAACTAGATGTGATTCTTTGACTACTTTGGAAATAATTTTATATTTTTATGTGTGTACAACAATTCAATATCTTATTCCTTTGTTATGATTTCATGAATTATACACTACATTCCCTATTATTCATGTATTATAAACTACCAATAATACTCCCTGATTCCTAATTAAGATATATTTTAGGAAGCGCATGATCCTATAATGTCATGATCTCATTATCATACCCTAATCATCATGTTTGTACTTATATATCTCATTTTTTACAGTTACTAAGAATTTTACTTTTCCCCTATTTATGATTCATTTTAGCCGATTATGATGATATGAATTATGTATGATGTGTATCAGAAGGTTTGTAGTCATGAAGACCATGGTTGGAGATAATGTGTCTCAATTATGTACCATTTTTTATGATTCCATGTTTTCAGAGGCACTATAAAAATACTCTCATTGTGAATCTATTTTGTTAATGTATTAAGTATTCCTAAAAAAATATGTAATGATAATGATTGGATATGGAAGCTCGTTACAGTTGTTATGAGAGAAAAATATTAGTTATTGTTTGGAAACTAGGATTATAAAACATTAGTGATATACCTAGTAATATTTCTATGGTTATTTATCGGGATATCTCAAGGGATATGTTTAAGGAGGAGGAAACTATATGAAAATGTATTGGAATTTTGGTAATGGTTAAATCAAGTGGTTTTCTATATTTAAATCCACTTTTGGATACTATTAGTGGATGTGGCTCTGGAACAAATTTATCTTGGGGTAACAGTTACAAAAGGTGTGTTAGGCTTGACGTGAGTGTAACCTGGTACCCAACAATGATCCTTACTGCACACCTTCGTTGACACTCCTGGGGGTTATGATTTTGGAATTCACAAACTCATTTCAATCCATCATTAAGGATTAAAGTATATTATGACTATGAATAAACTGCTATAAACATAAGGTCTCATAGAATAATGATGCAGTGGACCTGATTTATACATTAGATTAGTTATTTTTACATGTTTATGTGGTTTTGTATTATGATAAATTTTTCTAACAGTATGAATGAATGTTCATGTAAATGGTGTAAACTATAAGGATCATGGTTAACATTAAATGTTTCTAACGTGTACATTTTTGATATTATGAAAACTGATTTCTTATGTGGAAATATATTAAAGAGAATCGTGAATGTTTTATGAGTATTGTTTATGTTGGTAAAAATTTTGATTGTGAACGATATGTGAATGGTTTGGGATATTCCAACTGCATTTTTTACATTAAATTTATGAATAAAGATTACATTGAGGTTGAGGAACCTTATGAAAATTTTCATATTTAATATTCTATAAAACTAGTATAAAATAGTAATATGATGATTCCCGAGTAATGGATTAAGATGAAATTAGGCTGAATAATGTATTTATTTTATGGAATTAAAATAATATTCTATACATGTGATGAAATATAAAATTATTTTTATTATACATTTTCTATTAAGTATTCAAAAATAATGTTTTAAATGATAATAATTACTTATAAAAGTGATTTACTAGAAATTTGATACTTTGATTAAGGGAATGTAACCCTTAATGTGTTCATAATATAGATTTTTTTTGTTTTGATTGGATTAAGAGAAGATTGATTTGAATAAAGTGAGTTGGATAGTATTGATGAACTTATAACTGATGAAGTAATTATTTAAAAAGTGGATAATATTATTATTGATGAAGTTTACAGCATCTTGGATTTATGAAATATAAAAAAAATCTTTTGAATAAGGAAGCATGCATTTTTTACTAATGTATTTATGGTAATCGAATATATTACCATGTTTCAATAGAATAAATGATGAGTTTATTGACATTTCTGGAATGTTAAAACAAAGAGACACATTGTGATATAAGGGCATTACATGTTATGATAATATTTTGACCTTATTTATAATATTGTTTTATTTCACCTTGAAAATGATTATAAGGTTAACAATGCATGGAATTTTTATGGTAAAGATTTGATGATTTTTTTGAGATTAAAGTATCATCTCACCACATGAGAATTTATGAATATTAGATAATCCAAACTAATAAATATTTGTTGATGGGAACTGAAGAAAGATGGGTTGAATTATCATGAATCTAATGATGTGTTAGTGATTTAGGAATGAATAATTAGTCCCTCTTTTTTAGAAAGAGGTGAAGCAAAAATTTGTCATGAAATGAACAAAGTGTCATATTTTACATATGAAAGTGAATGAAACAATGATAGTACATCTGATCATGAAAATAATTCAACTCTAGGAAAATGATATTGAAACTAAAAAGGTTATCCCAATACCTTCTTTTCTAATGAATCAATTGGCCCCATAGAGCCAACGAGCTCGTACCCGAGTGGTAAGGGCTCCTGTTTGGCATCCGAGAGACCCGAGTTCAATACCGGGTGAAGGAGAATTTCTGGTACTATAGCATCACTGTAGCAGTCAATGTAGCAGTTACTATTTGGTACTATAGAATCTGGAACTATTCACCTGATTTGGGTCTTCAGGCCACCGGTTTGGGACTATGGGTCTCCATGGCCATCGGGTCATCAAAGGTCGTCAGGCCACAGGGACTTTCGGTCACGCAGACCATGGAGTAGCCCAGTACACACAGAACAGGCTCTAGAAGAGGATTAGAGAATCATTAGTAGCAGCCAACAGATGCAGAGCTAACAAATTTGGAAGAATGAGAGGGTATGGCAGCCACCATTGGGACCAGGTACCATATAGCATTGTCCCGGGAAATGCTAGCCGATCGACAATTTAAGGTGGGGAGCTAGGTGATCAATGACTCAGAAAGCTGGGGAGGGGCAGTTCAAGTGTTTTGAGCTTACTGGTCATGTATTGGGCATGGTATGCCTTTGGGCCTTCGGGTCATGTATGGGTGGTCTGTCAGGCCTTGGGCCTTCGGCCTACGGGTCATGTATGGGTTCCCCTTCAACCCATAAAAGGGGGATTATCCATTATAAAAAAAAATAAGTCCTTCGGGACATTTGGGGTAATTTTCCCCATATATCATCATAGATTTATCACATTGTGATTGTTAACATTCTCTATACCTTATTATCTTTCACTCTCTATCATAGCATGATGGTTATATTTCTCTTCCCTATCCATGTTTTCACCTACCACTAATGAACTCCCATGTGGGAAACTTGTTATGTGTTACTATGGTTAAATGTTATGTTTCTAACATTCCATTTTTAAAGGAAGTTATAGTATTCATTTTTAAAATGTGGGTTTCTATAAATGGGTCTTTAATGTAATAAAACATTCATAACCTTTTTTAATTTCGATATTGAAATTCATTTTATGGTGGGTATAATTTAACACCCTGAGATTTTTTGAAATTGATTTTGAATTTATTTGATCGTTTTGATATTTTTCATTTCACACAACACTAAATATACAATATTTTTATCATAAAGAACTAAGTTTGGCTTGAGTTATATGAAAAATAAAGTTATTCATGCACTACATTCAATACATATATTTTCATGTGGTACATAAAACACTGTTGTTGTCTTTCATTACATGTAATACTGATTCTATTAGATATCTTCTATCACATATATGGTCATGTTTTACCGAACTACATTGTACTATTAATATTATTTTAAAATTTTTATTAAAACTACCACATAGATGTTGGAATGAAAGTTATGAATAAGATTATATATATTTTAAAAATATTATTTTCACATGTATATAATATGAATTCTTTTGAAATCAATTTATAGAATTGAATGTAAGAACTACTTGAAAATAAAGAAATTCATTTCAAAGAATTATGATTTTATATATAAAAACTACATTTTATCTCAATAAATTAAACAGACAACTTTTGAATAGTGTTTTCAATAAAAAAATTATTTTTTATATATATTAATTTTTTTATATACCCATCCAATTTATTATTTATAAATATTAATAGAATAATAATAATTTTATGAATATATATTTGTATTATTCTAAAATATAATCTGACCACCTTTTTATAGAGAAATCTATTTAAATATGATTTTTTACACATTATTAAATTTCATTTTAAAAAATAAAATTCTCTTTTGTAATAAAAATTACTAAATTTAATTTTTTTTAGTTTTTGTTATTTTTCTAAGAATTTGCATTTTTTTAATGAATAGTGAAAAACACAGAATTTTATTTCAATACTATTTTCATCTAATTAAATTATGAAAAAATTATATTGTAGTTTGGTTTTTGTTGTAATTATATAAATTTTACATATATTAATCCAATTTAGGTCATTATAACCAATTTTACATTGATATTCACCATAAAAACATCCCGAACTTTTAAACATGATTTCCTTAAAAATGTCTTTGTTGACTCATCGACAAGAATATTTTTTATTCATTTATGACACTTTTGTGATTGGAATTTGGTGAAATAGATTCTATATTTTTATTCAATATAATTTTTAACTTCTAAAATGGTCAAATTAGTTTTCTACAAAAAAATATTAATGAATGTGATTAAAATTTCTTACAACTATTAATGGAAATTAGCCTAATAAAGAACTAATCATTAATCACAAGAGCCAAAATGAAATATAAATTGGAAAAAATTTATTGTATCACTATTTTTACACCTTTTCCACCATTTTATATAATTTTTATTTTTATCGGACACATATTAAATGGGAAAAACATTGGTGGAATTCTCTTTTCAAAAATTTACAAGATTTTCACTTCTCCTCCCCTATAAAAAAATCAATCACCCTACCATTTATTAACACATACAAACCACTTTTTCTCTCCCAATATTAGTTAAAATTAAATAAAAAAATATATCCTTTTATCCTAGAATCTTATCATTGTGAATAAATTCATCCAATGAATCCATTTGGTTCAAACAAAGAGGAGTTATCAAAAGAAGAGGTAACATCTTTCATAAGATTCCTTTTTTTTATTTTAATTATGAAAAACCTCAAATATTATTATTCCAATATTATATAATTTATTATATTTTCTCAATATACTTATATGTTTTTACTCTAATTTTTCTACCTACACTCAAATGAAATTCCACCAAACGTGTAATGAAACTTACAGTTCTGGTGTACGGAGAAATACCGCCTCATGAAATGATGTTGTTCATTTCACCATTACTACCTCTAATGGTTGGAAATTATGATAGAAAATATAATTGTATATGATATATATGATAAATATGATATATTTTTTATTATTTAATTATTATATAGTAAATACCTTCATTCTTGTCATTTTTTGTAAATATGATAATTGTTTTTAGAGAAGTGTAGTCTACCACCTCCTCAAAGCGATATGATTCATACACACACTTCATGTAATGTATTAAAGATGGATTCAATAAAATTAAATGATATATATTAAATAATAATTATAATAGAATTATTATACAAATATATTCGTATATTTAATTTACTTTCTTTCATTAAATTTGGAAATTAAATGAAAAAATCATTCATGCGTATGTATGACCTATTTTATCCTTGAACAATGAATTCCATTTCATATTTCTATCATTTATATATTATTAAAAACATTTATCTAAGGAATATATATGAAATTTATTTCATATTTAACATTATGGAAAAAATTAAATCATAATATAAGTAAGAGTATCGAGAATAATAACTAAAAACATATTCGAAAAACAAAGATATTAATAGAAACATAACACGAACAAGGATTTAGTAAAAATGGGTAATATTATGTCATTACAATTAATATTTATTATTATATATAATAATATATTTTTTTGGCCTAATTAATTTAAAATTTTATGTATTATATATAAGGCATTAACGTGTTCAAACAAAGTCAACAGTTAATGTAAGGGTTTTCTACTCTCAAATTTATTTCCTCAAGACTTATGATTAATTCACCATCAATTCCTATGAGTGGTTTATATACATCCAATTAATTTATTATTTTATTATTAATAGTAAATTTATGATTATTTAAATATAGATTTTATGATCTCTCATTAATGTTTATCTACCATTCAAAAGTTATCATACTAGTTGGATAATTTTATCTCAATTTTCCTTCTCTGAGGAAAATGTTTTTATAAACACCTATATTAATTTACGATGATTATATAATTAAATATTAAATTTTAAATCATTAATATACAAATTTTAATAATATGTTAATGTTAATTTGGTTTTATTTTCATACAAGGGTAGTTTGATTCAATGTTACCATGTTGTAAGAGTTTATTAAAACAATCTCAACATTTAATATGATTATTTATATAAATTTTCCACTGATGAAATATTATAAACCATATCTCAATAACTCTCCTTATGATTCTTATCCTTTGGTAATTCATATCCATTTATTGGAACCATTTTGCACTATTTTTTACTCAATACAACAAATAAATTGATTTTTTTTGAAAATTCGATGTCATTTCACTTTTGAGTGAGAAATTTTTTTTTTCAAAAGTCATGATTTCAAAAATGTTTTTAAAATGTTCATTAATGATATTTTTCATGTAAAATGGATTTCAATAATGTTTTTTGTTTTTTCAAATCAATTTTTTTTAAAAGTATTTTTTTTGGTTCAAGATAAGTTTTTATGATTTTCAAAGCTTCCATTAATGGTATTAAAAGTGAATTTTAAAGAAATAGACTTTAAAAAAATGAATTATGTTTAATAATTATTTGGAATTAGATTAAAATATATTTTTCTATGTTTTCAAATGTTTATTTTCAATGAAAATTATTTTAATAATTTCAACATTTCATTATAAGTTTTCAAGTTATTTTCAAACAAATTGTTTTCAAACCGTTTTAAAACTTCATTTATATGTTATAAAAAAAATATTTTACAAATGTTTTCAACATTACATTAGATTTTTTCTATGAAAAATTTTATTTAAATTTTTTCAATTATTCCATCATAAGTAATCAGGTTTATTTTCAATAAAATAGTATTTCATAATAATTTATGTTTTAAAAAACATTGAATAAAGGATAATTTCATCTTGAAATGTTTTTAAAACATATTTACAAATTTTTTCCAACCTAAGATGACATATAATGGAATTACACATTCATTTTTAGGGAAATAATCAAAATTATTCATTCATCTTCATTCTCTAAATGTTTTAGTTAGCAGTGGAATTATGTTTGTAAAACCTATTTCACTTTTATGGGTTATATGTTTATGATACCCATTTCCCTTTCAAAGGTTATATTATTTTGAAACCTGATTAATTTCATGGGTTAAGATTTTATGAAATGATTATGAACCTATCCATTTTTCAAATAATAAGATATGATTACATATTTATGATAACTATTCCATTCCATGGTTTATGATATGATTTCGTGAACTTCGGGAACACATGTGTATGATTTAATAATAAGATGGATAAGACCCATCTCTCATTCAAATGAATTATGTAAATATTTATATTCCATGAGATAGACATGGTTGGAATAGGTGGTGAACTCAGTTCAGTAAAAGACTTTTCCTAATAAGATAGTCTTGTGAGGTAAAATTGACT
Source organism: Viscum album (assembly GCA_963277665.1). Taxonomy (NCBI): domain Eukaryota; kingdom Viridiplantae; phylum Streptophyta; class Magnoliopsida; order Santalales; family Viscaceae; genus Viscum; species Viscum album. The sequence continues at coordinate 826,906,316 of OY728159.1, read as the reverse complement.
ACTAATACGGTCATTGGAGTAAAACATGACTACTAAGATGTAATGGGTATTGAAGACATACTAACAATATGGCTTTGTCAGTGATGTGTTGACTACAATGGAAATCATAAAATATGGTTATTTGTATTCAAAAATTCAATGTATTATTCCTATGTTGTATTTTATGAATTATTCCCAGCATTCCCTTATGAACAATATTGTATGAACTTAAAATATTATTCAATGATTCATGATTATGATTTTTTATGTAGGGTATGATCTTATAATGTCATGATCATGTTCTAATATCATTATTCCCATGTTTATGTTTACATATATTCTTTTTTAATCTTACTAAGCATTTGAGGAAACCCCTTTTTTTCCTTTTCCAAAATTGTGAAGAAATGTATTATAAATGAATTTTCTCCGAAGGTTGATAGTCATGAAGAACCTAGTTGGAGATAATAAAGTTTACTCATATAAGAGTGACTATGTTCCATGATTCCAAAGGTACTATAATAATATAGTATTTGGGTATCTGTTTGTGTATTGTATAATGTATTTTGAAAAAATTATATAAAGTTAATGTTTGAAAAGTTAGGGTCATTATAGGTTATAATCCATGGTAATATTTTTTTAGTAGGGATACACATTCGTCCCATGTTATGGGAACATTCAGGAAAATTAATTAAATGGGTCACATAACACCCAAGATAATTCACCATCTATTTGATAGAAATTTTCATTATTGCTATGCAACATCATGGTTATTATATGTGGAAAATAATAGTCCATTGGTTTTTTTTTTAAATTTCATCTTATGAATTAACTAACACATTATCTTATTATTTCAACCAATATTTATCCATTTTCATGACAATAAAGTGAAAACTTTGAGCCTTATGGAATTTTAAGACACTCCTAGGCTCCTAAAAGTGATTAAATTTCAAAAAAAATATATATTCTCATTTGGAACATTTTTCTAATTTTATCTTAATTTGACCCTATTATGAACCATATAATTTAGAAATGTTTTTATTTCAATGGTGTTCTCTCTAATGGGTGGATGGATTATGCTGGTTGCAGCGTCACTAATCGATGGAACTCCACTATCCACAATGGTGGTCTCTAAAAATAGTAGATAGACAACCTATAGTTCAAGAGACACGAATTGGAAATTTTGTGCAATTGGATCACAAATATTTCTATTATCATTTATGGTTTAGAAACAATAGGTTAACAAGTATGTATTAACGTTTCATTTTTAAGAAATAGGTTCTTGAAATTCTAGTCTCATGGAATGAGTTTGGGGGAATGTCTCTTATACTTGAAGCAGAGCATGGATGATACAATTAATCCATTTGAAAAATCAAAAAATGAAATAGGAAAGAAAAGTAATGTGAGGTAATCCCAAGGTTATCATCCAAAGGTCATTACAACCAATGAATCTCCAATAATGAATCCAAATTTTAACAATGCCTATATGACATTGTCACCTACACATAGGGTGATATGATTATGAAATTTTATTTTATCCAAACTAATACATTTGGAAATTTATTAAGGATTATGGAATTATGTAGTTGATACCAGAAGGAGGATACAAAATTTAATGTGACATAGGGATTAAAACCTAGAGTGTATTCCTTTTGATAATTCTATAAATTTTCATTTTAAACTAAATAATGTGATTATATAACATTTGACTAAAAATGTGTTCATGATGAATTTTTGGTATCCTAAATAGAGGATATCCCACGATCTATCATTTAAAGGACTATTTTTATGAAATAATGAAGTTTAAATCCACCAATTAGAATTAGTGGTGAAAATTTGATCAATCTGGATTGGACACCACTTTTTGTTCTAGAGGTTTTCACCGGTCTAGGTGGTTTAGGTTCAACACAAAAGACTAGAAACCAAATAGAGATATTATTCTTGAATAGATTAATTTGAATCAGGTTATAGTACTTACATTTTAATTCCCTGGTCCAGGATCATGTAATGTAATGTGACTAATTCGATATCTAATCTTAATTACTAATATATATTACTTAATATTTGATTTAAGAAGTCATGGAATTATTTCTCCCCCCCCCCCACTCTCAATCCATAGTCCTAGGAGGATTATTTTCATATGGTGATAATAAAATTTATATTGTGAAACTGATGAAAAGAATAAGCTTCATTTCAAGGACACAATTAATTAAACATTTCAAATCAAAACACTTACTTGAGGGAAGAATAAAAACACAGAAAATAATTATATTTGAATGAAAAAATGGTTTTGAAAAATGATATAAAATTAGATAGATACATTGTAATGAAGTCAAAATAGCTAAATAATTTGAAATTAGGGAAAACAACATAGAATGAATATTTAAATAGCATAAACTTGAATATAATTTGAAGTCCAATGTTCCTGGAATACAAATTGGATAAATCAACTCGAGCTATGAATTTATTTCATTTCTTATGTCCCATTGAACTTATTCATTTTTGATTCATTCATGTTATGAGTTTTGAATTTACGTTGGGAATGGTAATTAAAAGAGTATAGTGATTTTTAACTTCATTGATTCATGTCTTGAATAAAATTCCAGATATCTTTATAAATGTTGATTGAGAATTGGGTATGAGACATTCACAATGTGAATTTGATTCAAGTACCATTTTTTGTTCATCAATAGAATTCCTGGCATGTGCTATATTAATTTCTTAATATTTTTATTTCTATGATTTTTATATCATATCATATTTTACCGTTCTATTCATTGAAATGTTTTTAAGAATGTTTTTAAGAATATTTAGAGATATAGGTGTTTATATAATGTGAGAATTTGAGGCCCGATAAGACAAGAATTTTTATAATAAGAATGCTAATTATAATAATTTCACATGCATGATTATTTACTGAAAAAATTTCATAGATATTTAAAAAAATAAATAATTGGTTATGTGAAAACATTTCTATTTTTGGAATGTTGTATTTTCTATATGAATCAAATAATCATTGTCCCCATCAGGTCTTTGGTTAAAATCCACCCCATGAGTAAATAATAAATATAAATTTAATAAATAAATTTAGATTTAATAATATATTTAGTTACCTAATCCATATTTATAAATATGTGGTTAATATAACATCACATGGATATTCTTTATAACTATAGATATCTAGATAATCCATTGGGGGAGAGCTTTTTATTGGAATAAATCTTGATCGGTATCTGAGGTTTGTATTTGAAAACACAGTATGTGTGTGTCACCAACAAACATGATGTAAAACTATTCTTCAACAGCTATATATCCAAATCAGGGTAAGGAATTATTATCTATGATTTATTTTATTCTAATATTATTATCCCAAGATAAACAGAAATCAAATCAACAGACAGAATGATTTGTGATTCGATCGTACTACGGGTGCGAGTTCTTTTTCCAGATTTTTTTTGGAATTAATATTTGTTGTCTATTTTGGGATATTCATTCACTATTTTAAAATAAATGGATTGAATGAAATATGAAAAATGTATGAAGTTAACTATTCATAGTTTTTTTGGGTTTTCTCCCAATTTACTACATTTGTTCATCGACGACATTTCTTTTATCCATTGGTTTAATGATTACCCATAAAGTAATCAATGTATGTAAGATCATTGGTGAAATTGATAGAATCCCGATGTCCAAATTTAGAACCAATTTTATGATCAAAATTTGAATAAATGGTGGCAAAATGGTTAGATCTATTATTAGTGGCCAGATATTGGCTTGTTGTAGTGTAAACGCAAGACGACCCGTGTTTCCTGATTAGTGGGTACGAAACAAATCTGGATGTTGAATGTGATAAAAGTGATGAAAGTGGTAGATCCATGATTTTAGGCATAAATTGCGGATGAATCGGAGGATGGGGTTTTGGAAAGATCCAAGTTAAGGACCTCTAGTTTCTATGAAAAAATCTACTACATAACAGATTGTACAAATGGTTACATGATTTGAATTCCAATTTTTGTGTCGCTAGGGATTTTATGTTGAGATTAGAATCACACACTACATGATCCTTATCCAACTATCTTGTCTTTCATAGGGAGTACATGTTCAGGTGTCTATGTGTTCCCACAAACATTTAACATATGAATGACATATACACAAACTGACAACATGCCATGTGCCATCCCAAATCGTTAAACATTGTGTGGTGAGATGAACATGAACACATGTTATAATACAGGTTCATGGGTAAACAACATGATGATTTCCATATCATCATCTATACACCATGTACCTAAAGGGACACATTAGGTCTTATGGAAAATAACATTTCATTTGAGAATGGGACATGGGAAGTATGAGGAATAGTAAGACACACCATATACCTCAATGAAAAATCAATGTAATCCTTCAAAGACTATTCAAAGTAAAAAAAATCTCAATTTTCTATCATTGTGAGGTTTTATTTTATTCATTAGACTATCATTAGTTTAGTGTGATCCATTGGTGTATTCCTATAATGGTATTGGGATACATCTTGGCCTTATAAAGGATTATGTTTTCCTTATATAGTTGTTCTCAGATAGAATTCATATAATGCCCCATGAACCTGAGAGTGATCCTCTTTCATTATTTCTCTCAGTGTGGTTTTGGAATCATCTTGGTATACTTTTTAGAAAATTGATGATGTAATCAATGGGTTAATATAGACCAGGTTGTTGGTGTACACCATAGACCAATGTGTGACCCCTCATATGTGTATTAATAACGTTTATTATTATCAATTGCCATCTGTTCGAGTGTGTATCATAAATGAGACCATTCAGAACTCTTTTTTTTATTTTTCAAGTCCATATAAAATGAGTATAACATTTCAGACTTATGAAATTAGTTTTATTAGATGCAGAGTGTGAGTATCAATCTAATGAGTGTTACCTAAAATCTTGAGAAGGATTGTAATCTGGAAGTTGTTGAGACCTTTGTGGCTAAAATTCTTTTATAATTATATATGTGTATTTTTTGTTAATCCTCATGTCATGTATCATCATTGACATATCGTTAATGTGATGATATGACTATTCTTGAGGATTTATGGTTGGTGATTTCTAGGTTTCCTACTAGGTATTGTTATACTCACATCATCTTGGGATCTTCCAAAACATTTTATGTCTTATAAAGAGTATAAAACATTTTACAATGTCCTTGGATGATCGAGGGTAGGTTAATAATAGTTTTGGATAAACAGATTTAGTGGTATACTGGTGTGGCATTTGATTGGAGTCCCATCCCTCGGCATAGGATGGTCACTTCTTTTGTTTTTAGTTGGGATGTTATTTTCCCATGTTTACACTTTTAATGCATTATTGAAATACACTAATTTCTTGATTTATACATATACATGCCTTTAGAATCATTTGTATATATCCTTTCAACATTTTAGGGCTTTGGTGATGTGTTTTTTCATATAGGTACCTTAGGCTAAGGCCTCCAGTGTGATTTTGATCCATATTCATCATCTTTCCCAAGACCTTGGCCTATTAGAGGTAGGATTGGCGTAGTCACACTCGGTTTATCATCTTTCTTGTATTCCACAATGGTCTGGCTCTTTAATGATTGGAATTAGAGGTGGTTTCCATCTTATAAGTGTAGTTTGGAGATTTTTTAGTTATGATGTTCAGTTTGGGTACTAGGGAAATGGTGTTATAGAGTTTCAGGTTCATCTTTCAGTATAGGAACACTAGTGTAGGTGTGGGGGATCATTTATCCATTATCTAGGACATTGATGATTTACTTTTTGGCACAAAACCTATAAGAACTATGTTTTTTAAAATCCTTGGTACATGCATCATATAAGAAGCGGTTTTGGTTTCTGTTTCATTCTTATGTAATCCCACACAATTTTATCATTGGAGACAGTATGTGTTTTCACTTTGCTGCATGTTTCCATGATACTAGTCACTGATGATTATATATGAGAGTTGATAGTATGACCTGATGAGTGATGAGGCCAGATTAAAGGGGCTTGGTCATGATGTAGTATTTCATTAGGATGGTCACCAAGTGGCATGTTCACATGATGATTCGTTCATAGACCAACCATTAGTGGTATATGTTGATGCATCATGTAATATTGAATCATGGATGGAACTTTTGAAACTAGATGATGGTGTGTAGGGATCCATCATGTATTGTGAGATTCCAAAGTATATATCACATGTGATCTAGTGTTATTTTGACCCACTAATAGTTAGAATATAATGAATGTTACAAAATTGTAGGATTCACCATTCATGAGGACTCAGGGAAACTCTTTCAATTGAGGTTGTGGAGTTGTTATGTATTTCGTGAAAGAGTATGTATCAGGAATTATTATCGTACTAGTCGTTATACAGTCATATAAATGGTCAATGGACCCCCATGTATGAGGCAATGGCTAGAGCAGGGAGCAATATAATATGGAAATCATTAGTGTTTATTTCTACAATTGTAACACCCCAGGTAAATAAAGAATATGACATTTTTATATTTATCTCTATTTCTAAATAAAATGTTAATATTAATTTAAAGGGAACTCTATGGTCAATGGCTTCCCCAATACGCAACAACGAGTTCTTTTGAAATCATACGTTGCACTCTAATAATAATATAATTTTATATTAAATGGTAGTTAAAACCTACCCTTTGTAATGAGGGGAATGAACAGAACAAACTACAAAATGATTATATGTGTTTTTCAAATATTTTTACTTTTTACAATAAATTTTAGAAGATTAAAAATGCGAATGAATCCAATTTTGAACGTAAACATTCTAATATTCTTCAAAAGGTCGATTAACTACCTTTTGATGGCAAACCTCTTTTAAATCCACTTTTTGACAATTTTATGTTTTATATTTGAAAAAATAAAATTCTTCTTTAGAATTGGGACCTCAAAATTTTCATTGTTTAAATTTTTGGTATTTTTCTAATAAAGTTCATTTTTTGATGAATAGTGAAAAAATTTTGTATTTTAATTCAAAACCACTTTTTAATATAATTTATTTATATGATTATATAATCTTTTGAATTGGTTTTAAAGTGATATTAGAATATATTTTTACCATTTAATCCAATAGTGTTCATTGGAATTAATTTCACTTTGAAATTTTACTTAAACTAGTGTCAATCTTTTGATACTTATTGTTTCATAAAAACACGATATTCCCTCTGACAATGGAAATTAATTATTAAATTAATTAATGTAACTTATATGTTTTGAATTTTGTAAAATAGACATCATTTTTGAATCTGGAATATCAAATATATCTTAGGGTGATGTTTTTGTATTTTTCTGAAAAACATCAATTTTTGATGAATAGTGAAACCACTAAGTGGTACTTATAAAAACTGATTTTCCATTTAAATGAAATTTTTCCACCTCTGTGTTTTGAATTTCAAAAATCCAACATACATGGTAGTCATTAAAAAGTAAAATGTGGTTCAATGAGATTAAAATAATTTTTTTGGTGAATAGTAACTTTTAAGTTTTTAATTGTGATTAGAGGTCATTAGTGTAATTTACCGTAAAAATAATGTTTTAATAATATGAAATGATCATGGAACGTGTCCTAAACTTATTGGTTGTGTCATGGCCGACCAAGAAAATCCATGGGTCAACTTGGGGACCCCATGGAGCCACTTTGGTGGGAAAATAACATTAATAACTTTTTATTTAATGTTAAAATTAAAATTTCACAAACATGAGTTGTTTTACTAAAAAAAAATTTAACTGGGGTTATACAAGTCATACTTTTGACTATAAATACTCATTATAAATAAAAAAAGATTTCCTACAACATGATATTTCCTTTATAATTTTTAGACATTAAATAAATTAAATTATTTATGACACCATGATGATGTAGCGATAACCTCATTATTTAACGATTTAAATAAAATGAAAATATAATGTAAAATCTAAGACCTACACTTGTCAAAAATATATTTTATGGGTGTATTTCGAACCAATATCACCTTATCCTCTAAATATATAATTTTGGGACCTTTTTTATCAGAAAATTATTTTATAACAAAGTAACTTTTTCATAACTTTCCAAGAGTGCCCCTCCTCTCCTCTTATAAAAGTCCCCCACCTCTACCACATTACCCACACTTCCAAATCATTTGTCTCGGGCAACCCCTTCCCATTTTCTCTTTCTATATCCCTATATAACTTTTAGAAGACTCACTTTGGGCATAAGTCTTCTCAAGAAATCCTTTGAGTTCAAATAAAAAAGAGTTACCCATTTTAAAGGTAGTGTTTTCTCTTGTTTTGTTATGTTTTATTTTGCTTCTCCAACCCCATAAAATCTTTTTATTATTTTTTTTGTGACAAAACCAGTATATTAAATATACTAGGATGTTTTTATAAGAATTATTCAAGCTACACTTACACACACCTTCATCTAATGGTTAAAGAGCATACTGTTTCCGTGGATGGCGAATTTCTGGCTCACGAAACGATGATTGTTCAATATTCTTCTAACACCTTCAAAGGTGGCCATTAAGATGACACTATAATTATATATGATATATAATATGTTTATTTTTTACTTAATATTCTGTATTTTTCATTTATGGCATACCTTTATGGTTTCCATTATGGTTAAACGTGATATCTTCATTTTAGGAAGTGCGGACTACCGCCCCCTCAAAGTGATTTGATTCGTTAAAACCATATGTGGTACGTATAAAGGATAAATTTAATGATATTATATATGATATTATACTTTAATTATTATATACCTTTATATCATTATGATTTCACTCCATTAAGCAAGAAATAGAAATGAAAGTAGCGTTTATGCGTATGTACGGCTTACCGTCTCTATGAACGGTGCATTTCATTTCTTACCTCTATATGATTATGTAATATAATAAATGAATTTATATACTGGATATACATGATATATATGATATCTAAATCATTAATTTAATTCTTTATATAATGGATATTTTACCACATGAACAACTTGTAATTATAAAGAGTTTATTTTTGACTCAAGTACCAATGATCGACAAAAAGACCATTATTAACTTAATTAATTACATAGTTTTCATAACATGGTAATAAGTGATATAAAAGGAATAATGAACATGAAAAAGGTTCTTAAGAATGTAGAAATTAACTCAAGTTTATTATTCAGTAATGTAAAGAAACGAACAAGACAAGTCGGACTTGAGGTAAAGGAACCTACCCCTCTCTTTCTTTTTTATGTACACTTTTTTATGTCATTCCCTTAAAGCTCATGTTTCTTATGATTGGGATGTTCTTTTATATTAATCTTACTGTAATTTTTATGTTCATATGATGAGAGACCCTATTTTATCTCATAAATCCATTTTGGAAGTTTTGATTGGCGTCGTTAGGCTGCCGCATTTTCGTAAGAGATCCAACCTCTCTCCTTCTTTTTAAGTACTCTCTTTTATGCCCTTTATTTTAAGCTCATATTTCTTATGTTTGGGGATGTTATTTTATATTTATCATACTATACATTTTTTTATATTATGAGAGACCCTATTTGATCTCATCAATCCATTTTTGGATGTTTTATGTGGCACTGTTAGGCTGCCGAGTTTTCATAAGGGGTTTTTCATCTCACTTTTAGTCCCGTGAGATTTATGCTACGTTTTCCACATTTTCCTTTGAGTGGTGTATTTACATCCCATTATTATACTCTTTGTGTAATATAATTTCATTTATAGGTATTTACATATTTATTATATGAACCTTCTTCAATGGGGTGTATGTTTTGAAAGTTACCCAAGTCGGCAAAGGAACCTTTCACCCTCCTCTTTTTAAAATACTTCTTTTGTGATTTCTTTTAATTCACATACTATTTTTTTGGGATTTGTTCTTATATATCCTCATTGATGTATATTTTATTTCCATGTGATTAGATACCCTTTTTATCCCTCATCAACTCATTTTTTGATGTTTGAAGTGACGTCATAGGGCTGTCAAATTTTTGTAAGGGAACTTCTTAACCCAATTTTGATTCTTTGGGATAAACATGTACTCCTTGAATATTTCTTTCTATTAATATGTGTGAATAACCTCTGATTTTTTTAGACATAATATCAACTTATATTTGGTGTATTCGTTTGTCACACATAATTATGTAATTGATTTATCCTTAATCCAAGGATACTGTCTTTGTACGTGACTTCATCTCTATCTCCTTTAATTGAGGAATATTTTGTTTTCTACACAACCTTCTTTTATACAGTGTATAAACCGCTTTTAATTTTATGTTTATCGAAAATGAATCTTTTTTATATGAAGCGTTTTACTAAATGACAAAAGGGAATTTTTTTGTCGTACGTATGCAGCGACAACGACTTCTCCGCCGCCGTGACCATTATTTGAGTTTCGACTTCCTCTACAAGCCATACATTTTTTAAATGAAAAATAAATACCATGTTTTACTTTTCATTTATTTTGGTATTGAAAATGGTTTTCATAATCTTTTTATATCAATGTGTTGTATTGATATATTGTGATTGAAAAGTGTAAATGTTATGTTTCCTTTATGCATGTTTTATGTGATACGATTATGTTATGGTTCTTGGGAATTATTATGAATACGGGTGGTTCCATGATAATCTAAGGGAGTGTGAGCCCGTTATAGCTCTCCAATGCATTGGGTAACACAAAGGGGTTAAACGTTAAGTTTTCTCCGAAGAGATTTAGAGAATATACTGTGATGGGTATTCCAAACGTAACCAAGAGGGTTACTCCCTACGTAAGAATGTTATGAATGCATCAAGTTACCTTTATGTGTTATGATTTCTATATTTTATTCATGAGTTGATGAGTTATGTTAAAGTTCTTATGTTTTATGAGTAAAGTATGATTTTGTTGATTATTACGTATATATATACTCATGTTTCCTTTCCATATTTTAATATCCTTTACTGAGATTTTTATGCTCATCCCATGTTTTTGAAATGCTTTTCACAGGTTAAGGGAAAGGTACATGATGTGATGATAGTGTCAAGGAAGTGTCAAGAAATAATCCATGTTTTATTTTAAATATGTTTCTGTTGATGGGAAAAATGAGTACTATCTTTTATGTAACCACTTTGTTTAAATGTGGAATGTAACACATGTTTTATTATCTAATTCTCTAAAACTCTAAACTTGAAAAGATCCTCAATGTGAATTATTCATTTAATTCAACATTAAGTAAGGTATAAGGTCGGGGTCTTATAGTTGGTATCAGAGGTCGGTTTAGACAACTTTAGGGATTAGGAGTTTTTGTTAGACACATGATTAGTCCCTATATCTATTATTTCAGTTAAATCCTTGTTTTATAACTTTTTTCAGGTCAAGTAAAGTCAGTTACGAATGGAAGGATAAGGATCTCAAACGACATTCCTATCTCTTCCTGATGACATGCTTGCAATAATTATTGAAAAGTTATGTTCGGATGATTGTGAAACATTTTCTAGCATACAACTCACTTGCAAGAAGTAGTTTGAGATATCAAACACCTCCACTATACCTCGTTATCATCGTGGATCATGGGTTGTTTTTAGACAAATACTATTTTCAAAATATTCATAATATTTTCAAGAAAGTTAAATATTATCAAGGTATTTTAAAATGTTTTAACTTATTATAAGAATTTGAAGCATATTGTGATTTTAAAAATGGTGTGGAGGAAAGAGACCCTTGAGAAACTTATTTATATTTGATTTTAAAATATAGTCTCTCAGCACATACTTATGGTATTTTAAAAGGACCAATAATAGAAATTTTCAACTCAAATTTTGTCCGACTATTTTATAGAAATCATGTTTTATCAGATGATTGGGAATTATATGTCATATATGATTATTTTCCAAAACTATTTTTCTGTGAACACCCATATGACCCATGTTGTACAAGGTGTATTTGGATGGACGATGCAAATGAGTTTGAAGGATCCCTAAATCATTTTTTAAATGCATGGGACTTCTACCTACGTGAGCATGATGATGATGAAACCGAGTGGATGCCATGATCATGGTATGATGTTATTCTTTTTGGGAATCTTTTTATTTTTATCATATGGTGGTGAAATAAGACATCAAGAATTAAGATGTTGAGATCATAACGAATTTGGATGAAAATGAGATTTATAAGGAAACTATTGAGGTTAAAGCATGTTAGGGTTATTTTTAGAGTTTTATAAAAAGGACAACACGTAGATTGTGTGACAACCAGTCACATTGGACAAAGCTGTGGGAATCGAACCCACAACCAAAGTGCGACTGGTATTTATCGCCTACCACTGGACTACGTGAAGTCCCTGGTTAGTATGACTTATTCTTTTTAGTTAGATGATTTTATGAATTAAGAGTAAGTTGATTTTTTGTTATATATGGAAATTATTAACCTATCATAGAGGATATGTGATTATGTTAATTACTTTTCAATATGAGACTTTAAGAGAAACTGATATTATTTAACTATAAGTGTTAATTTGTACATTGGAAGACTATGTGATTAAATCCTTCAAATATTTGGGTTTCAATCTTAGTTTGGTTTACATTGTAAAATTTTATGGACAAGTTTTTTATCGAATGGTCTTCGTTGAACTTTGGGTTTTGTTGGACAATTTTTGGTGATTAAGAATAGATTTTCTTTTAAAAAGGGTTATCCTTTTCTGGATTATCTGATCTTGTTCTAATAATTTTGGTTTTGGTAAGAGTCTAAAGACATAGGAAATATATAGTCCTATTTTGTGGATTAGGTGATTCTCTAGAAGTTGATTATAGTACTCTTAGTGTGAACAAGTCTTCCTAAATACTCATCATTTGGGGAAAGTATGAGTTTGTGTAAGAAATCTAGTAAAAGTTGAAAGTAAACATTACAAGTAAATATGATTAATTAAGATCAAAAATAAATTACTCAATGAAGGTAACTTAAAACAAAAATGTTTTAAATTAACTTTTTCTACTGGGGAATCGAATACCGTTTAACCTAGCACAAGTTTGTGATTTTCTTGTGGTTAACTTTCCCCTAAACATGTTTTCTATCACTCTCCCTCAGAAAATGACCCTTTCATTTTTCTTCCATATCCATGTTTTCCTACACGGAATCCTAGAATGGGTTAACTTGGGTGACCTCTGTACTTCTCTTTCTTTCTTTAAAAGTGATTGTTTTACCGACTCTTGTTTCGATGTGGGACTTTCAATGATGTTTCTAAGCCCAATTTTAAAATTCCGAGGACGCAATTTCCAAAAGGGTGGAAGGATGTAACACTCCAGGTAAATAATGAATATTTCATTTTTATATTTATCCCTATTTTTGAATAAAATTTTAATATTAATTTAAAGGGAACGCTATCCTCGTTGGCTTACCCAATACGCAACAACGAGTTCCTTTGAAATATTACGTTGCACTCCAATAATAAAATAATTTTATTTTAAATGGTATTTAACACCTATCCACTGTAATGATGGGTATGAACAAAACTAACTACAAAATGATTATATATCTTTGTCAAATATTTTTACTTTTTACAATAAATTTTAGGGGATTGAAAATGCGAATGAATCCAATTTTGAGCGTAAACATTATAATATTATTAAAAAAGTCGATTAACCGCCTTTTGATGGCGAACCTCTTTTAAACCCACTTTTTAACAATTTTATATGTTATATTTGACAAAATAAAATGCTTCTTTAGAATTCGGACATCAAAATTTACTTTGTGTAATTTTTTTTTATTTTTCCGATAAAGTTCTTTTTTTAATGAATAGTGAAAAATGTTGTATTTTAATTCAAAACCTCTATTTAATATAATTGATTTATTTTATTAGATTATATTTTGAATCGGTTTTAATGTGAAATTAGAATATATTTTTACCATTTAATCCAATTTTTGTCATTGGAATTAATTTCACTTTGAAATTGGACTTAAACTAGTGTCAATCTTTTGATACTTATTGTTTCATAAAAACGCTCTATTTGCTCTGACAGCGGGAATTAATTATTAAATTAATTAATGTAACTTATATGTTTTGAATTTTTTAAAATAGACATCATTTTTTAATCCGGAATATCAAATATATCTTAGGATGAAGTTTTTGTATTTTTCTGAAAAACATCAATTTTTGATGAATAGTGAAACCACTAAGTGGTACTTATAAAAACTGATTTTCCATTTAAATGAAATTTTACCACCTCTTTGTTTTTAATTTCAAAAATCCGACTTACATGGTTGTAATTAATTATTAAAATGTGGTTCAGTGGGATTAAAATAATTTTTTGGTGAATAGTAACATTTAAGTTTTTATTCGCGATTAGAGGTAATTAGTGTAATTTAGGTAAAAATAATGTTTTAATAATATGAAATGATCTAGAAACATGTCCTACCCTTATTGGATGTGTCATGGAAAACCTAGAAAATCCATGGGTCAACTTGGGGACCCCATGGAGCCACTATGGTGGGAAAATACCATTAATAACTTTTTATTTAATGTTAAAATTAAAATGTCACAAACATGAGTTGTTTTACTAAAACAATTTTTAAATTGGGTTATAAAAGTCATATGTTTGACTAAAAATATTCATTATAAAGATAAAAAGATTTCCGGTGTCATGATATTTTTTTATATTTTTTAGACATTAAATAAATTAAATTCATAATGACACCATGATGATGCAGCGATTACCTCATTATTTAACGATTCAAATAAAATGAAAATATGATGTAAACTCTAAGAACTAAACTTGTCAAAAATATATTGGATGGGTGTATTTCGAAAACTTATCATCTTATCCTCTAAATATATAATTGTGGGACATTTTTTATCCGAAAATCATTTTATAACAGGGTATCTTTTCTTAACTTTCCAAGAGTGCCCCTCCTCTCCTCTTATAAAAGGCCCCCACATCTACCACTATACCCACACTTCCAAATCCTCTGGCTCGGCCATCCCCTACCCATTTTGTCTCTCCACATCCCTCTACAACTCTTAGAAGCCTCACTTTGGGCAGAAGTCTTCTCAAGGAAGCCTTTGAGTTCAAATAAAAAAGAGTTACCCTTTTTAAAGGTAGTGTTTTCTCTTGTGTTCTTATTTTTTATTTTGCTTCTCCAACCCCATAAAATCTTTTTATTATTTTCTTTTTTAACAAAACCAGTATCTTCAGTATACTATTATTTTTTTATAAGAAGGATTCGAGCTACAATTACACACACCTTCATCTAATGGTTAAAGATCATACTGTTTCCGTGGATGGCGAATTTCTACCTCACGAAACGATGATTATTCAATATTCTTCTAACACCTTAAAAGGTGGCCATTAATATGACACTATATTTATATATGATATATAATATTTTTCTGTTTTACTTATGATTCTGTATTTTTCATTTATGGAATACCTTTATGGTTTCCATTATGGGTAATGCGATATCTTCATTTTAGGAAGTGCGGACTACCGCCCCCTCAAAGTGATTTGATTCGTTAACACCATATGTGGTACATATAAAGGATAAATTTAATTTTATTATATATGATATTATACTGGAATTATCATATAACTTTATATCATTATTATTTCACTCTATTAATTAATTAATATAAATGAAAGTAGCGTTCATGCGTACGTACGGCTTAACGTCTCTATGAACGGTGCATTTCATTTCTTTCATCAAAATGATTATGTAATAATATAAATTCATGTATATACTGGATATATATGATATATATGTTATCTACATCATGAATATAATTCATGATATAATTTATATTTTACCACATGAACATCTTGTAATTATAAAGAGTTTATTTTTGACTCAAGTACCAATGATCGACAAAACGACCATTATTAACATAAATAATTAAATAGTGGGAATAACATGGTAATAAGTGATATAAAAAGAATAATTAACTTGAAAAAGGTTCTTAATCATGTAGAAATTAACTCAAGTTTATTATTCAAGAATATAATGAAACGAACAAGATAAGTCGGAATTGAGGTAAGGGAACCTACCCCTCTCTTTCTTTTTATGTACACTCTTTTATGTCATTCCTTTAAAGCTCATATTTCTTATGATTGGGATGTTCTTTTATATTACTCTTACTGTAATTTTTATGTTCATGTTATGAGAGTCCCTATTTTCTATCATAAATCCATTTTGGATGTTTTGATTGGCGCCGTTAGGCTGCCGAATTTTCTTAAGAGATCTAACCTCTCTCTTTATTTTTAAGTACTCTCTTTTATGTCATTTCTTTTAAGATCATATTTATTATGCTTGGGGATGTTCTTTTATATTCCTCATACTTTACTTTTTCTGTTCATATTATAAGAGACCCTATTTGATCTCATCAATCCATTTTTGGATGTTTTAAGTGGCGCTGTTAGGCTGCCGAGTTTTCGTAAGGGATTTTTCACCTAACTTTTAATCCTGTGATATTTATGCTATGTTTGCCACCATTTCCATTGAGTGGTGTATTTACATACCATTATTATACTCCGTTTGTAATATAATTTCATTTATGGGTATTTACATATTCATTCTATGACCCTTCTTCAATGGGGTGTACGTTTCGAAAGTTACCCAAGTCGGTAAGGGAACCTTTCACCCTCCTCTTTTTAAAAGACTTATTTTGTTATGTCTTTTAATTAACATACTATTATGTTTGGATTTGTTATTATATATCTTTATTGATGTAAATTTTATTTCCATGTGATGAGATAGTATTTTTATCTCTCATAAACTCATTTTATGATGTTTGAAGTGACGTCATAGGGCTGTCGGATTTTTGCAAGGGAACTTCTTAACCCAATTTTGATTCTTTGGGATAAACTTGTACTCCTTGAATATTTCATTCTATGAATATGAGTGAATAAACTCTGATTGTTTTAGACGTAATATCCACTTATATTTGGTGTATTCGTTTGTCACACATAATTATGTAATTGATTTATCATTAATCCAAGGATACCGTCTTTGTATGGGACTTCGTCTCAATTTCCTTTCATTGAGGAATATTTTGTTTTATACATAACCTTATTTTATATGGTGTATAAACCGCTTTTACTTTTATATTTATCCAAAAGGAATCTTTTTATACAAATTGTTTTACTAAACGACAAAAGGGAATTTTTTGTCGTACATATGCGGCGACAACGACTTCTCCCCCGCCGTGACCATTATTTAAGTTTCGAATTCCACTACAAGCCGTACTTTTTTTAAATGAAAAATAAATACCATGTTTTACTTTTCTTTTATTTTGGAATTGAAAATGGTTTTCATAATTTTTTTATATCAATGTGTTGTATTGATATCTTGTGATTGAAAAGTGGAAATGATTTGTTTCCTTTATGAATGTTTTATGTGACACGATTATGTTATGGTTCTTGGGAATTAATATGATACGGGTGGTTCTGTGATAAACTAAGGGCGGGTGAGCCCGTTATAGCTCTCCAATGAATTGGGTAACGCGAAGGGGTTAAACGTTAAGGTTTCTCTGACGATATTTAGGGAATATACTGTGATGGGTATTCCAAACGTAACCAAGAGGGTTACTCCCTACGTAAAAATGTTATGAATGCCTCAAGTTACCTTTATCTCTTATGATTTCTAAGTTTTATTCATGAGTTTATGAGGTATATTAAAGTGATTTTGTTTTATGAGTAAAGTATGATTTCATTGATTTTTACCTATACATGTACTCATGTTTCCTTTCTATATTTTAATATCCCTTACTGAGCTTTTTATTCTCATCCCATGTTTTTGAAATGTTTTTCACAGGTTAAGGGAAAGGTACATGATGTGATGATAGTTTCAAAGAAGTGTCAAGAAATAATCCATGTTTTATTTTAAATATGTTTCCGTTGATGGGAAAAATGAGTACTATCTTTTATGAAACCACTTTGTTTAAATGTGGAATGTAACTCATGTTTTATGATCTAATTCTCTAAAACTCTAAAAATGAAAAGATCCTCAATGTGAATTATTCATTTAATTCAATATTAAGTAAGATATATGGCCGAGTTCTTATAACAACCACCACCCCCTATTGGACCACCCCATGCGTGGTATGTTTGGGGTCAAGAACATGGGTAACTATGGGTTTATTATGATTTTGACCAAGAGGATCTGGGTGTTTTTCTTGGTATGGTCTATCACCATTCAATAGTTATTTAGTACTGTTACAGACATGCGTGATCCAATATTTTTACTCTTTTGATTTAATTATTTCAGGGTGATGTGGGGTGTAATTAGAGAATTGTGTCGGTAATATTTGATGTATATTTAGAATCAAACGAAATAGGGAAACTTCCTAAACCAAGATTTTTTCTTAAAATGTGATCCATAAATGTTTCAGTAATTCATTTCCATTGAAATCTTATAGTGTTGATGTGTGGGGGATGGGTTCCCTTAAATAAATTATTATTTGACCTTATGATGTGATAAGGAATTATATCATTCAATAG
This sequence comes from Viscum album, assembly GCA_963277665.1. NCBI lineage: Eukaryota > Viridiplantae > Streptophyta > Magnoliopsida > Santalales > Viscaceae > Viscum > Viscum album. The sequence goes on along the minus strand of OY728159.1, from coordinate 826,887,866 downwards.
TTGAGTTGGAAATGTGGATGAAGATGTTTATTATTCATGCACGTGGAACTCATAGAGGATTCACGTACACATCATGGTAGGAATTGTGTCTTCACATCCACAAATTTAGTTTTCAGATTGATTCAAAAGCCACATATCCCATAAAATAAGCTATATTTGATATTGATCAATTTTATTAGTGAATTTTTTCTCAACCATTATGTTGCCGGATTCTATAATGAGGATAATTGATCACACGTTTCTTCAAAAAGTGTGACATGACCAAGGGATGAGAAAGAAACTCTTGTGGACACTTTCCCAGTGGTAGTGAGTGCCTATGATTTTTTCCTCATTATGGAATGGATTCCTACAATCTATTCTCCTTATGTTTCCCCTAGTCAGTGGGGTTAGGTAAAGAAATAAAACCTAAAATTTATTTTCTATATTCAAACAAGACATACAACCATAGTACTAGGTGGAATAAAAAATACAAATAGATCTATACAATCCAATCCAAACTAGATAAACAAGAAATTATGAGTGATGCAATACCATAAAGTCTCCATGTGATCCATAGTCACCTCCAGAAAACCCTACTATAAAGGAAATTAACAGTGGAGAATCTAATTTTTTTTCTACCCTCTACCTTACATATATCGAAATATTAGAAATCTAAAAAATCATAAAGGAAAAAGTTAGATGTGTGAACAAAGATAGTAAGATAAAAACACTTATTCTATCTGCGCACAAATAATAAGAACAAAATTGTTCTAGCATAGAAACTATTTTAAAAAGAATTGTCATAAGTCCATTTCATTGACCAATTATTTTCCCTGTTGGTTTTCATATATGAATTTAATATTACAAAAAAAGAAATACCATAAGTATAAGTGACAAAAATATGTAATAATATAGATAAATTAATATTTATGTTTATAAACACATTTCCATAAAGTAATTTATCATGTTAAGCTATGTAATACAATTTCATATTAAAACCCTTGAGAAATAATCCATGGTAAAAAACCATGCGATAAATAACCAAAAATGAAAAATCAACTCATATTAGGCCCTTTATTATGGTACAATTCATACTATACACTCAATATCCAAAGAAAACATAACATTAGATGAAACCAATATAGATTCATCCCACATTCCATTTATAACAAAAATGATATCTCATAGTGGTGCCACACATGCTAAGGCTACACATGACTCTTTCTCATTGCACCCAGGATTCCCAATGTTCTATATTTCAAAATTCATTCCCAACCATACTCATAATTTGATAATATATTTTCAAATCAATGAAAATCTATTTGACTATTTGAAAATCAATTTCCTAATCATGTAAAGCTATTTTCAAAGAAAACCCCATTTTTTTTGAAACATTTGGATTTCCCTGAAAACATTTGAAACCACATATCACTTAACATAAATGACCAACCAAATAGAATATACCATGATAATTTATAAATTAATTTCATAAACTTATTTTATAGAAAAACCTACCTCAAACTATTATAGACCACGAAGCCTTCAACAAAAGTGATTGGAAAACACAAGAATGGTCTTCAAAATACAAGGAACACCAATAAACTGAAAGGTATCGATAGAAAACATTATCTAATAAAAAATATGAACCAAAAACATAACCAATGTCTAATAACATATAGATGAAAACTCAATAGTAGTGTGGTATGACCCCTGGAGTAGTGGATGAGACAATATTTTAGTTTCCTATAGTATTTGTGTTGTATGAGGACATCTTCCAAGAAGAATATTTAGGTTTACCTCCCCATAAAAAGTTCATTTTATCTGTATACTTTTAGAAGGAATGGTCTAATTTTTCTTCAACATATCACATAAAATCATTGAGTGTTGAGAGATAAAAGTGTAGTTTTTGGACATGGAGAGAAAGGGATTTTTAATACGATGTGTGTTTTATTGGGAAGCTTAGTGTTGATCACCTTATAAGAAGATCAGAGATTGTGGTCTATAGTAGATTGACATCACCTGATCTTGGTGACTCCAATGTAATAACACTTATCCCCTATAACCAATGAATTCATCAATCTATGGTTAGGGGAATGGTAGTTCTAAGTGTTTGACCTCTATATCTATTATAACATACTTGATGTTCAAGAAGAGTTATACCAATGTTGGATTTATAAGGATTCTATGATTTATTTCAGTTCATGGTGATACTATTCGGTGAGTTGAATGCAACCAAAAAGTCATGACACATATGAAATTGGACTTCAATCCTTTATAGGTATGTTCATTATATTCTTTTTTTATGAAATCCTTGGGTTATTGTATTCTATGTTATAGAATTCATAGCATCTATGGATGGTGTGGTTTAGTGGTAGTTTATTGTTTTTACCATCATGTTCATCAATAATCCAAGGAGGCAAAACTCAGGGTTATGGAATGTTAGATCATTCATGTATAAATATCCACTAGACTTGTTCTATTATATGTTTTCAATGGTGGGGGGGGGGTCTTCCATCCTTCTTCATGGATGGATTATGATAGCTATATCACTGTGAGAGGAAGTTATAAGGTTGTTGTTATCCATTCATTTTACATTCAATATAGGTGATGACATACTGGGATATCATGTCATCAAATGGGAAACCAAATGAGTAATAGTGATTTTCATGTTATACCCAACGGTTCTCACCTACTTGTAGGTGAATAAAAACAATGATTTATGGATAGTTTTGGATATCTATGTTTGCCTGAGTTATTCTAGAATCATTGAATTGAATTTGTGATCATTTAAAGATAGAATACTTGTGTTTCATCCTTATTAGAGAGAGGGTGAAGGAAACCTTTAGGGACTCAAATGAGGTTTAGAATTGTTTTATTTCACCAGTCAGATATCCATGTAATGTGGACCATTTATGTTTTGGTAGAAATGCTTTGGGGTTCTCAAGGTGGTTATGATACATAGCAAGGATTATTATCTATAATAGGTGTAGTTTTTGTATCAAAATAGATACCTCTCCAGTTTCAGTGTAACATTATTGGATTCCATGTGGGGGAGACCCTATATATCATCACATTACTAGTTCAATCATGTGCGATATAGTACATATGGATATGTATTTGGTGCTCACAATGGTTATAAATGGTAAGTTTCATCCAATTTTGGATAAGGAATTATCATTATCTTTATGAGTCCTTTAATGACCAATAAATGAAGGCCATTGATGTTCAAGATTTATGGAGTATAAGGAGAGGAAATAGATATATATGGGGATTATTATGTCCTTTATCAAACTACTACATTTTTTTATCAAGGGGGTGTACCACCAGGCCCTATTACCATAGTCATTCTTGAGGCATGGTGTTTTCGCCATGTCATGGAAGATGATATATATGCCCAAATGATTGAAATATGTTATACTAGGTGATATAGACATTGAGAGTGGATATACCCTTTCATGGATATGATTCCATTGATATATAACAATAGAAGTCCCTTTGTGGGTGAATTTTTCCGTAAGAGCATACTGTTGGAAGAAAATGAAACCATCAAAATTGATCATGAAAGTGGGAGACACATTTGAGAGACCAGTATCCACAATTATGAATTGGGTTTCAGAATTTCAAATCAAAAATACATAAAGGATAGTATATTGTAATGTATCAGTTTTTACTATGTAAGACGTTGGAAATTTTGTAGGAATATATCTAGAACTTGCTGTTGAGAGATCATGAGAATCTAAGTCCTAGTGAGCATAGATTTTTTTTATCAAAATATTATATATATAAATATCATTCATGTGTAGTTTTACTGATAAATTATCATAAATATTTAATGATGTCTAGAATTGAAAATCTAAGACCTTTGTAGATTTTAATGTATGGGATTTACCTTAGGCATGAAATTATAATTTATCAGTATTTTGTATTTTGTTAAAATCTACCACGACTGAAAATAAGAATATGAATAAAATAAATTTATTTACTTGTTATCATTTATGAAGTGACAAAATTAATCACTATAAATATTTTTTAAACACACGATCTTAGGTATTAGAAGGATTAACCTAGACAACTAGATAAATCATCCGATGATATCCTTCTCGGTGTAACAAATCCTGATTGATAGCCAATGATTTTCTTTCTCAACACCACATGTGGATCACACAAATTATAGAGTTGTGAAATCATTAACTTCTATAAATTGATCCAAATTTATGTTAGGAATTTTTTTTGATTTATTATCCCCAATTTTTTTTTAAAAAATAATAAAAATACATTCCACAATTAGATTGATTTTTTATTCAATTGTGTTGTGGGTGTGGGTTCTTTTAATTGAGATTTGTGTTAATATAATATCTTTTTTGTTATTGGATATTCATTCCTCATTATAATAGAAGTTTATTAAATCATATATTAACAATTTCCAAGGTTAATTCCTCATATGGTTTTTTTTGGGTTTCTCCCCTTGTTCCATACATGTTCTTCATCATCAGTTTTTGGTTAGTGGTTCCATGATTACAGAAAAACTGAACTTTTCACATTCAATCTTTGGCAAAATGGATCACTCCCGTGGGTCCAGATTCAAAATCAGTGATTTGAAAATTATGTTTGACAATGATTGGTGATTGGGGTTTGATATGAGTCCTGAAGATTAATATTGAAATACATATGTGGGGAGGCGTGAAAAAAGGGACATGCCTATGAAATGGGTGTACACATATCATGGATTTCAAAAACAATAATGGAGTTGTCAATATCATATACATGATTTGAGTCCTGAATTGGGGTTTGATCAATAGATAGTGGATATGGGGAAGCTCCTAGAAGAATCTTCATGTCCTAAGAAAAACCCAACCACATGAAGTGTAGTCTTGATGATCACACACCATGTAGATTTCATTTTTTGGTGAATGGTTTTATGTATGGAGGTACATATCACAAAACATGTGACATGGTACATAATATTGGTGTCCTTTATCCTAATTGCATGGAATATACATAGAGTAAACATTTAGGAGGCCATGCGGCCCCACATGATGTGTACTTAGGAAGTACATAGGAATTGGAAGATGACACACCGAGTTCCATCCTAGATATCTACATTCCATTTGAAAATATATAAAAGGATAATGACCTAAAAACACTAGAACAAGTTGGTGGAAAATGAGTGCTTCCTGATCCTATAAATATTGTGTACCCTTAGGGATTTGTTGGGTATTGTGGAAAAGTAAATTCAAGGTAAAATTGATACCCATGACATACTAGGATTAGTGAGACATATTGTGTACCACAAGGGACACACCATGTACTACATCAAATATTGGAAAGAGTACTCCTTGTTATTATTTCATCTTCATTATGTGTTTTTATGGGATTCCAAGGACCAGTACCAGTTGAGTACATTCCATTGGTCCATTCCTCTTATGGATCAGTGTTGCATCACATCCTCATCCTTGGATTCTAACCCCTCAAATGGATTTTTATCATATTGAATTTTAGTATACCTCATGTATCGAGGCAAGATATTCTATCATTTTTTCCAAGGTGGTTTTATAGAAATGGGATGATAAATTCTACCTCTAAATCGATCTACTATATAATGTTCATTCATAGATTAGGTTAATGGTATACCCCTTAGCCTTGGATGTGATACATTATCCATGAATTGATACCTATTCATCCAATGTGGTGAATTATGATAATGTATTTAAATTGGATTAGACCTGGAAGATTATTTTAATCTTATTTAGGTAAAGATCTTAAGATACTAACATCTCAGAATGATTTCATTTGTGCTATCAAACTCATTTAGAATATTTACCTTTGATGAGTGTTAACTAGAATCTCTGGCTGGTTCCTAGGATGGTAGTTTTTGAGAAAATTTTGAATCATAATCTTTCCTGAGTATAAATCGGTTATTCATGTTTTTTGTTATGTCACATATATTCCTTGATATATCTGTATAGTGATGACTTGGTTACTCTTGATTTTTTATACTTGGTGATTTCAGTGTCCCCTTCAGGGTATCATTGTAATCACTCCTACTTGGGATCTACCTACACATGTAAAATCTTATGAAGATGAATGACATTTTTTGAGACCTTAGAAGACCAGTAGTAGGTATATGATAGTTTTAGGTGGAAATACAATGTTTATATTTGTGTTTCACATGATTGAAGTTCCCTATATCTGAGATGGTTGGAATCTTTTTTAGTTTTTATATGGGTTCGTATTTTTCCCCATAATATCTTTTAGTACAATATTGATGTACTGTGATTGTGGGATTTATATTTTTCAGGTATCTTGTATATATTGTATTTTATAATTTGGTATTGAATAATCATGGAGATGCATGCGCGTGTGTGTATTTAACAATGGATAAGGCATCCCATGTGAGAGTTATTCCTACTCAGAAATAGTTTTTCTCCCCCTGGCCATTTATCGGTAGGATCGGCATTGTCACCCATGGTTCATCACTAGAAAAGATGGTTTTGACACCCCATCCATATTTTTATTTGTAACAATAATAATTTTTTAGTTATTAGTATTAGTATTATATTTGATTAATATAGGTTCCACCAAAAATAAATTCTTTAAGAATATAAATAAGACATATTTTATTCAATAGAAAAACGGGAATATTACATAAGGCCAAAATACTATAGATAACCGAGAATATATTGTAGAATACCTATCATGATAACTAGGATTCCCCAAAACACAACAAAGAGACCATATAAGTATTGAAAATCATTCGTGTCTACGACAATGAAAATCATTATAGAATGAACTAGGGAAACCATACTAAATATAAAGTGTATGTAAGCACCATTCTTATAAGATGAAATGGTTTTTGAATTTTAGAACACCCTAAAAAATAATTTATAAGTCCTTGAAGATAAATATGTATGTTGTTAGCTATTGGGGTCTTTATATGATCATTGTTTTTGTAACAACAATATAGTTTTTAACTGTTATGTATTTTTAAGTATTTTTATTATTTTGTCTATTCTATTTATATAAGTAATTTAACAATTTTAAATGTTTTGAAATTCTTTAAATATTTTTACGTTTTACCCTTGGTAAAATGAAAACATAGTTTTAATTAATGATATGCCTTATATTTGTTTTTTAAAAATATAATAAACATGATGTTGATTTTAAATTAAGCATAAATTTATAAAAGTAATGACATGGTTCTTAATGGGGGGTGTATTTAGATTTTGAACTTATAATGTTTTAAACCCTAAAATGTATACAGAAAAAGGAAAATAATGATATGTATAATTTTTTTAACAATGAAAATGAATATATATATATGTGTGTGTTTATGTTCATTAATATATATGTTTTTTTAAACATTAAAATATGTGTTGTGTGTTATTTTATGATCGTGTGTTTAATGGATTTTTATTATAAAATATTTGGTGAGTACCCACCCAACTGAGTGATTCCTTGAAGGCCAAGACCTCAAGGCCTGAGTGGGCTTCTCAAATAGGCATCCTAGGTCAGAGAACCCTTAGAGCAGCAGATTCAAGGTGCATGCTGAGTGGTTCACAAGTTGTGCATAGGGAGCCCTAATCGTGCGCAAGACCAATGTGTAGGGCCTGGTCAGGCACACACAGGGGGTGAGGCATGTCACACACCGACGCAGGTAAGGCTTGTCGAAGGGCTAATGGTGGGGGTCTTGTGCGTAAAATCTATGTGGTGTGTGGGTTTGTTTCATGAGAGTGAAGGAAGAGGCATCAAGGTATATAAGGTGGTCACGGAGACATTCCCATTTGGATGTGGGGAGGAATTGTTCTGAGAAATATATTCTGAACCATTCGATGTTGCTGCACGAGATCCTAACTATTCAATCTATTATTTCCATAGAACTCCGCATACCGCTCCTTATTACTGTAATTTTCATCAACTATCCTATTGGGACATGATGGATTTCATCCACTCATCCCTTTGTAAAACTCAAATTTTCCCCACGACCGTCCGATCAAATCCACAATTAATCTCTATCATCCCTTTGTTTTTAAAATTGAAAATCCACCATAGTTGACCAATCTAGTTAGGTTCTTCATGGCCATCCATAATTTTCCACTTCATCTATTCTTCTTCTTCTTCCTCATGCCACCCCAGTATTTATCACCCTCCTTCTCAACTCTTTCTCCTTCAATCCATGAGTCTTTCCATCACTCTCCTTGGACCCAAACCATTTCATTTTTACATAATTCCACTAGGGGTGAATGAGTTTAATATGAACCCCACTAGTGTATCATGAATTTTTTACCTTATATATATATATATATATATATATATATATATATCTCTCTCTTATTAAACAATCTGTCCATTTTTTTGCATTGATCAAGGTTTTTTTGTATAAATAGATAAATTTGGTTTTCATTAGGATTTATTATTTATATTTTTTAGGTTTAACCATAGTTTATAGAATATATATATATATATATATAGTTTATATGATATACTTATATAAACACATTTTCACAATTAACCCTTTCGGTTTTTATCCTCCCAACTCTTATTTGAGTTCTACAAGTTTCAACTTCACCTATAATTCATGTAAGGGTATTTTTAGTTGTTAGTTTTGATTAAACCATATATACTTATATGTGTATATACATTTATATAGAAATACCAATCCTATTCTATTTTCTATTTTTTGTGTGATGAGTATTTTTATATAAATGATGTCCTTTATTCATTTAATTCATGTAAGGGTTAATCAGGAATTATTTTTAATATGCAAAAACCCATATATACACTTTGTGTATATATTGTCATACGTATATATATATATATATATTTATTTATAATCTTAATTAGGTTTTCATATCCCAGATATTAGTTATGAAAAAATGTTTTTGATGTGAATGTTACTTTTAATGATTTATCAAACAGGGATTTGGTTATGCATATTCCAGGCATACAGTTTGTGCATACACAGTTTTATATAATTTTCAAAACCAAATCTATTTTGTGTTTTAAGAGATAATTATACATAGTAAAATGATGTTTTAGGCATGTATTTCTTATAAAAGGATCTACTAAGCGTGGTTGTTTAGTTTCTAAATGTCTACACATATACATACTTATATATATATAAGTATTTATTTTCAAAAACTAGTCCGATTAAGAATCATTCTTCCTAAGTTGAATAATTATTTTTAATCGTTATCCCTAACCTTTTACATACTTTTTTATGCATTTATATATAAGTACCAAAAATATACATATGCATGTCTTGATTCATTTTGATAAGTTTTGATGGTATTAAACATTCTGTGATTTCATGCTTTGAATATTATATTTTTATTTGTCAGAAATGTTTTTATACAGTTTTATATTTGAAAACAATAATAAAAACCTTTTTTATGATTGTGTGCCTAAATTTTTTTTGAGAGGTTATCACTTTTTTATTACTGTAACACTACATGAATGCATCTTATTTAATAATTTTAGGATAAAATATTGGAATTAACATTACAAAATAAATATAAATATCCTTGCATATAGTGAAGTGTGTTTTATAATTTCTTCAAGAAATAAATGTTTTACATTTATAAATGCCATATTTTAATTCATGATGAACCTTCCATAATAAATACTATTAATTATTAAATTTTATTATTTAACCTGTTTGACACTTCCATTTATCAATGTATGGTTTAAATATAAATTGTAACTATATTAAATTTAAAATTATTTATATAGGTATATAATATATTAACTTTTATGAAACAAAGGTTTTGAATTTAAGAGTTATTATTTTATGTGACAATACCAAAAAATATATAATTAATTAATCACTTATGATAACCAATGGATTAATAATTTAACAATTCAATGTTTCATGGGAAACTTTTAGTAAGAGAAACAATTTAATTATTCAATGTGGTATGGGACACTTTGAATAAAATACATAATTTAATAAATCAAATTTTTATGAGACACTTTTATTTAAATACTTATTTTGACACATGAAGAATGCATTTTAATTCTTATTTGATTAGTGAGGACCTCAAAATCCTCTTGATAAATCAGTAGGTCTCATGAGACCAACTAGGTCATGGCATGAGGCCTTGATAGTGTGACTATGTATGGACTTGGCACGAGGCCTTGATAGAATGATTATGAATGTCAGGAATATGAATTTCCCTCATTATGTGATTAATATCTAACCCACCCTATGATTATTTTACAATTATAATATCAATTTTTATGAATCATTTACTCATGATAATGGAAATAACTGCACATGGCATAATAATGTATATCCTTGGAAAGTCATTTTAAAGAAAGTGTAGCATATATTTTCAGAACATTGATGGTGAAATTAGTAATAGAAATGTCATTTCAGGAATTGAAATTTATGTGTCAAATGAATTATTGTATTGTTATTTGTGAAATTATAGGAATTTATTATTTCTTGTTCTAATTTTTACCTATACCCTTGCATTTCACCCATAATTTAGTTTGAGAAACTCTTGACATATATAAAATATTCTTCAAATTTTTGTACTAGTATGTATATTATTAAATGTGTTTTATTTGTAGAATTTATATAAATATATAAATTATTGTGTAATATATTTCCCTAAAAATTATTTCTAGTAACATTATAAAAATTATGATGACGTGGTACAAGAATATTTTCTTTCTTTTAAGAAAATATTTTATGGATCTATAAATATTTTAAAAGGATTATTTTAAAAATGAATTTCATTAATTAGTTTTAAACCCCCTTACTTGGCATTCATGTGCTCACCCTTTGTATTTAATCTATTTTTACAGGACTATTAGATTGGTCATCTTACAGTTATTCAATATGGTGCCTACATTATGAAGATTATCTCGCTTCAGTTTTGATAAAATGTATCACTTGTATTAGGTTTTTTAGAACCAAGAATTAAAAGGTTCACTATGATAGTATGTGATTTGTAATTTTACCATTGTTATTTTATATAAAAAATGACACACCATGTTTTATAAATCAACTACGGGATTCGGGGGTCTAGTTCTCAAAGTTTGTATTAGAGTAACAATCTAAACAACCACAGAAAATTAGAAAAAATAAATAAAAATTTATCAACACTTTTCCAAGGAGAAAATTTTATTTATATTTTTAGATTAAAGGTGAGGGTTCTCCTAAAAACATATTGTCTCTACCTATTTAATTACATGAGAACATAATTGTCATTTCATGTTTAGAATCATACTAGTCTTTCATGAACCAAGGTATGTCCTACAAATACCTCTACCAGGTGTCAAACTACCCAAATGTCCATCTACATAACCAAGAATTGAGTCATGTCTACTAATTTATGTCAAATGATGAAATTAAACTTTATGAACTTAAGGTAAGGTACTATGAAGGACTCTTTATATGTTTCACCTCGTTTGAGACTTATTGGGACATGGAGAGATTTTGAGACGCTGTAGAGGTGGGTGACCCATAAGAAAAATATATTCTTCCATTTATATGTTTTATCAGGTATGAAAGGATTTATAATATTTGGGTTTTATAAAACCAAGTTTTTTAACTAGTCTATCAAAACCAATTCCATTCTCATATCTCTGAACTCAATTCCTCTCTTTCCAATCTCTTGAGTACCTACTACTGTATGCATGAGTTCAACTCAATATTATCAAGGTCCATCTTGGAAAAGTAAAATTGAAGATATTAAAACTTTTTTGGGGATCAACCTAATCATAAGAACTTATAAATAAAGTCTCCAATGGTGGGGGACCTTGTGAAGGTATAAATTAAATACAATTTTTCACTCAAATCTTTTGTTAGTTAATTATGATTTAAAAACATTTTATTGGTACATCAAGGGTTGTGTCTATGAGATGGTGCTATAAATTCATAAGAGTACAATGGAATTACAAAAACACAATTATTTTGAGGGGTGAATAATGTGATTCCCCATACATATTTATAGTTTTAATAATAATATTTTTTAGTTATTGGTGCTATTATTATTATTATTATTTTTGCTTCCATCCAAAATAAATTCTTGTATAATAAAAATAAGACATATATTAATATATAGAAATACAGAAACATTACATAAGACCAAAAAAATACATCTAACCCAACATACATACTAGAAGAACTATTAGGGTCACCGGGAGACCACCAAACACAAAAAATAGACCAAGTATGTAGTGAATATTTTTTATGTCTGTCAAAGTGAAAAACATTATAGAAATATATATGGAAATCGTACGAAGCAACAAGTGGATATAGAGAGACATTATTATAATAAAAAATGTGTTTTGAAATTTTAGAACACCCTAAATAAGTATTTTTAAGGCCTTGAAGATAAATATTACTTTTTTAGTTGTTGGGGTCTTTAGATGACTGTTGGGTTTTATAACGGTCAAAAAATAATATAATTGTTAGGTAGTTTATGTATTTTTATTATTATATGTATTCTATCAATATTTGTATTTTAGGAAATTCAAGTGTTTTAAAATACTTTAACTATTTGAAAGATATATACATGGTCAAATAAAAACATAGTTTTAATTAAAGATATATTTTATATTTGGATTTAAAAATTATAATAACCATGATATTTATTTTAAAATAAATAAACAACGTATTAAATTAATGACATTATTTTTAATTTAGGTTGAATTTAGATTTTTGTCATATAATGTTTTAAAACACAACAATTATACAACAATATGAAAATAATGACATTTAGAATAACTTTTAACTAGGGGAATGAATATATATATGTTCATTAAAATATATGTTATATTTTGTGAAACCAAAAAATATGTGTTTTGTTTTTTCATGTTGTTGAGTTTAATGAAATTTTTTGATAAAATCATTGGGGAGTACCCACCAAATCAAGGGAATCTATGAAGTCCATGCCCTTAATATCCATGTTTGCTTCTTACATAGATATCTAAGGTCAGCAAAACCTCAGAGCAGTGCAAGCATGGTGTACGCTGAGTCATGCACATGTTGAGAATTCGGAGGCCTATGAACGTGCAGGACTAGTGTGTAGGGCTTGGTCAGGCACACAATAGGGGTGATTCAGGTCGCACACCGGCATGGGTAAGGATGGGCCATGGCCTTCGGGTGAAGGTCTTGTGTGTCAGGATCTTGTAGTGTGGATGTTTGTGTCATCAGAGTGAAGTGAGAGGCATCGATGTATATATGGTAGTCACAAAAGTGTTCCTACTTAGATGTGGGATGGATTTTATTGGGAAATCTTATTTGATTCATTAAATCTCACTGCACAACATCCTCATTGTTCAATCATGTCTCGCCTTTGAACTCCTCTTACTGCTTCTTATTACCACGAACTTCATCATCCTTTTGTTGATGATGCAACTGATCTCAGCCACTCATCCCTTTTTATAACTTGTGGTTTCCCTGTGACATTATGATCGAATACAAAATTAATCTTTACAGTCCATGTGTTTTTAAATTTACAAAAGACATCATATCCATATGATCAATCATGGTAGATCATGGCCATCCAAAATTTTCCACTACACCCTCTATTCCTCTTCATCCTCACGCCGCACCAGTAGTTATCACCCTCCTTCTCCATTATTTCTCCCTAAACCCGTGAGTCTTTCTATTTCCCTCCTTGATCCCATCCCTTTTCTTTTTTCCACAAGTCCATCGAGCGTTCAATAATTTATTGCGAACCACTTTTGTGTATCATGAACGGTTTACATTATATATAAATATATTATTAGACAACAAATCAATTTTAGATTTTCATTGATCATGGGTTTTAATTTTGTCTAAATGGGTAGAATCAGTTTTCATTAGGTTTCTTGGTATATTTTTTTATGTTAAACCATAATATATTAAATATATAAATATTGTTTATATAAACTACTTATATAAACCCATTGTTACCCTTAACCATATGGGGTTTTCTCCTCCCAACTCTTCTTCGACTTCTTCTCATTTCTACCTCACCAATAATTTATGTAAGGGTCTATTTTATTTATTTTTTGATTAACCAATATATGCTTATATCTGTATATATGTTTATATATAAATATTAAGCCTATTCAATTTAATATTTTTCAAGTGGTGAGTATTTGTATTTAAATGATGTCCTTTATGTCATGACCCGCCCTCGGGGTCCGTGCCGTGACTACCCCAAGCCCGCCTTCCATAGGCCAGGGGCTGGCGACTAGCACCAAGGCGTAAATCCCGGTAAAAAGGGAAGGCATTGCCTTTGTAAAGTAAACAAACACCACAGAGTAAGCAAGCGGAAAGTAACACTAAGAAAAAACAGAGTACAACTAAAAGTGCGGAAAGTAAAAAGGGGCCGGAAATACAAGCCCAACTGTAAAGTACAACTCGAAAGGGAAAACAACAACTGAAAAGAAAAGCTGCTACGCCGAGCTGACCACTGGAAATCCCACCTGAAGGGTGGGTACAGATAGCTCCTCTGCTCCTCGGGTCTCGCCGTCTGCTCTGAGTATGTCCCGCCCAGTGGTCTGCCTCTGGGTACCGCCTCGTCGTATAGTCCACCTCCAGGTACCGTCCAGCCCTCGAACACTCGGCCTCTGTCAGTACTGGCCGTCGTCTGCAACCAACACAACGAGGTGCGGGCATAGCCCGTGCAGGGGTGAGTATAACGATACTCAGTAGGGACCCCGAGACCCTCAAGGTCTCACTAAAACCAACAAGGATAACCACAAGAAGATCACAACAGATAAACTCTACTTAGGTATATGCCCATACATATACCTAAGTTATCAAGTAACCCATCTCAGTCATGAGGAAACACAAGGATCATGAGATCAACGGATAACCACTACCCAGGTATATGCCCATACATATAACTAAGTTATCAAGTAACCCATCTCAATCATGAGGAAACACAAAGGTCAAAAGTCTCAGCTCAAACCAGGATTTTCATTATCGAAACCGTAACTGCTGAAGAGCTCCGTCTCTAGAGTGTACAGTGGTCCCGTCACGACTCCGAGGCCACCGCTCACTAACCTAAGACTGCTGAAGTACTCCTCCTGTCGAGTACTGCGGGTCTGCTGCCAACTACCAGGCGCTCCGTCCGCTGAGGGTCTGCTGCCAAATACCGGGCGCTACCCAGATAGCCTACTGAGGTACTCCTCCTGTCGAGTATCGCGGGTCTGCTGCCAACTACCAGGCGCTCCGTCCGCCGTGGGTCTGCCGCCAAATACCGGGCGCTCCGTCCACTGGGCTAGTCGACTCACTCCAAGTCGAGTCGGTCAAGCAGTCGTCAGGTCTCAGCCGGCTACACGGTCTCCGTACTCTGCACGCTCGTCTCCGGGAGGGTCCGCTCCACGAGCTACTGGTCGATACTCCAAGTATCACAAGGTCCCGTGAAGAAGTGTCTCAAAGGACCGTCTCGTCACAGGGGTCTCAACGCAACAGACGGCGCGTCGATCGGACGCCCGGTCTGTGAGTTATTAGCTTTTTCGTCCCAGGGGCCCGGTTGGCTTCGAGAGCGAAACCAATCCCGGCCGTATCTCAACTGTACCCCGAACTCCCATAGGGTAAACTCAAAGGGACCGTTACTCAACGTAACCACCAACGCCGCTGACGGTCCGTCAAGCGGACGTCCTGTCTGAAAGATATTAGCTTTCCCGTTCCAGGGGCCCGGTTGGATTTCGGGAGCGATCCAACCCGGCCTCTACTAACTGTATCCAAAACTCGGGCGAAGGATACCAAAAGTTCCGTATCGTAAACAGGAATTCAACGCAACAGACGGTGCGTCGATCGGACGCCCGGTCTGAGAGTTATTGGCATTTTCGTCTCCGGGGCCCGGTTGGTTTTTATGGCAAAACCAACCCGACCGTACTCCACCTGCGTCCAAACCTCGGGCGGAGTATGCCAAAAGATCCGTCTCACTAAAAGGAACACAACGCGACTGACGGTGCATCAATCGGACGTTTGTAGCTCAAGATATGAGCGTTTCCGCTCCGAAGGCCCGGTTGGTTTCGTGAACGAACCAACCCGGCCGAACTCAAAGTAAACCGAAACCTTGAGTGCGATATACCGAAACGACCGTCTTGATCCAAGGATCGCGTTTCCGCAGACGGTTCGTCATTCGGAGGTCCGAGGCTCAAGTTATGGGCCAAAAACCAAATCTGGTTCGAAATGGGGGGGTCCGGGTCCGGGCCGACCCGGCCCGACCCCCCCCCCCCCCCCCCCCCGGGGCGGCGGCCGGCGGCGCGGCGGCGCGGCGGCGGCGGCGGCGGGCCACGGCGGCGCACGAGGGTGGCACGCGGGGGGCTCAGCCCCCGCTTCTTCAAGGTGGCGCGACCTTTGTGCCGCGCCCAAAAAAAAAATTAAAACGCCCCCCACACGTGGGGGGCTTGCTGGAACGAACCGGGGGGCCGGCTGCCCCCCTCCCTCTCTTCAAAGAACCGCCCCCACCATGTGGGGGGCTTGATTGGAAGAAACGGGGGGGCTTTGCCCCCCACAAGAAAACCGCCCCCTCTTTAAGAGGGGGTTTCATGAGGTGGCCGGGGGATTAATTCCCCCGGTTTATTGGCATCCGGCCGGCCAGCTGGCCGGCCGGTTTTCTCCATCGGGACCGGAAAAATCCGGTCCCCTCTTCGGCTTCCGACGCCGGCGGCCCGGCCGCCGGTCTTCTCTACCGCCGCGGCCCGGAACCGGTCGCGGTCTCCTCATCCCGCCGCGGCCCGGAACCGGCCGCGGCGTTCTTCGTCCGGCGCGGTGCGACGGCACCGCGCCCCTCCGCCGTACTTTAATTTCTTTCAACGCGGCGCGACGGCGTCGCGTTCTTGATGTTTCTTCCATGGTGTGCGCGCGACGGCGTTGCGTAAAATAAATGCACGATCAACCGCGTGGTGCGACGACACCATGCCACTTGCTTCCACCCGCAAGAACAAACAAGAACGTTGGAGGGGGTTCGGCCGTGTTCGTACGGTCCGGCCCCCTCACGTTAAATTAATAACGCAACATTAAATAAACAACATCCTCACGTTAGTCATACGAACCACGAGCAAGAATGAGATAATTAAATATTAAATCAACATCCCCTACCTCAGGTATAAGTTCGAGGATTTGACTATGTCCGCGGAAGTCGACGTCGCGGAGATCGGGCGTCGCGGTAGTCGTTCGTCAATTCCGTTGACGAAGAGATACGTCCGATGTGATACGTCGATGGAGAAACCTCTTATGTCGACGAAGGGTATCCGAGGAGGAAGCGGCGTTCCCTCACATTGACACCGAGGACGAAGAAGAGAGGCGTCGTTCTTCGTCGGAGTTTGAGCGTTCTTCGTTCTTCGTCAGAGCTTGAAGATGAAGAAGAAGCTCTCCAAAAGCTCTCAAGGAGACAAACAACAAACCCCTAATAAAATAAGACAACTTCTTATTTTATTATTACAAAACACATTAGAATTTCAAAAGTTTGAAATTCAAAAAGGTTTAACTCCCATAATTAATTAAGTAACCCAAGTTGACAACATTAAATGAAATGAGTTAAAGGGGAGGTTTTGAGAGAATTTGAGGAGTTGGGGTTCGTGTGGACCCCACCTCACTTAATCCTCCCAAGGGAGGTTAAGTGGATGTGGGTCCCACTCCCAACTCCCTTTGGTAGGACTTAACTAGATAAAAATAAAATTTGTTCCTCACAAATTTTATTTAACTTAAACTAAAAACCCAAAAACTAACTTTCAACCCGCAACAAACGCAACTTCCGAAAAGGTCTCATTAAGCGAATATCGGCGCTGCGAGTTCATCGGTGCCCTCGGATTTCAATTCCGAGCACCGTATCAAAAGTTAGAAATACCCGCTCGTTCGTTCACTGAACATACCCGAGCCAAACTTCAGAAATTAATTCCGGGCACTCCGGACCTCGGAATCAGGTGTCGTCTGAAACCGCGCTCTTGTAAAATTCTAAAGAAAATTAAGAAAAACTTTCCCTTGAATTTTACGGGTCTTTACATTACTCCCACCTCAGGGCTTTACGTCCCCGTAAAGATACAACAAAAACTAGGGAAACAAAAGAGGGTACTGAGCACGCATCTGAGCCTCCCGCTCCCATGTGCTCTCCTGGAGATTCCCGTGTCGCCATCTGTTGCGCACAAGAGGAATCGATCGTCCATGTAGGACCCGCTCCTGTCGATCCTCTATCTCCACCGGGACCTCCGTAAAAGTCGCCCCATCGTCAACGTCAAGCTCCCCATGGTCAAAGATGTGCGTCGGGTCGTGCACGTATCTCCTCAGCTGAGACACGTGGAAGACGTCGTGCACCCGGTGTAACTGAGGTGGTAGAGCCAGGCGATAAGCCACCTCGCCTACCCTGCTGAGGACCTGGAAGGGTCCGATGAAGCGCGGAGATAACTTGTCGCCTCGGCCAAATCTCCGAATACCACGTCGAGGTGAGACCCGCAAGAAGACGTGGTCACCATCCTCGAACTCTAGTGGCCTCCGCCTCCTGTCAGCGTATGACTTCTGCCGGCTCTGTGCTGTCCTCATCCGCTCCTGGATGACATGGACCTCCTCTGACGTGGCCCGGACCATCTCTGGTCCCACAAGAGCTGCAAGATTTCTTCTTTGCCGATAAGAGAAACCTGGTCTCATCCCCTGGATGAACCACATTCTTTGCCTAAAACAGTCAATCCTAACATGGATGATACTAATCCATACCAAGGATGACGTCGTAAGGCCTCGACGCTACTACTAAGAGATCCAACCGTTACTCTCGCCTCCAAGGGTTGAGTCACACTGTCGGCATCAGTGTGTGGTAACTGGTCTCCTCCAGTAGATGTCTCACAAGTGAGGGTCAAGTCAACAGTCAACTGGAACCTCTTAGTAACATCACAAAAGAGGACAGGAATGAAAACATCACAAAGGATGCGTCTTTTATTATTGCAGCTCATAATACAAGACGCTACACAAAAGCAACATCAACATGGAACTAGAAGTACAAAAGACGTATCCACTAGTTCCGCTCCTGTCCACCTGCTCCCAGAGATCCATGATCGTAAGCTTCAGCTGCCTGAAGCTGTGCTCTCGCATGTTCACCTACTCCATGTGGTCGGGGTGGACCTCCTGGTGGTGGTGGTGGCAGAGCCTCAAAGCGTCGTCCACCACCTGCTGCTCGGCCAGCTCCTCTGCCTCGTCCGCCTCCTCCCTGCGGACCGCCACGGTCGAACCTCTGCCTCTGCCTAGGTGGTTCCTCAACCGTCTGCTGCTCCTCCGCATGGCGGGTCGGGCAGTCACGAGCCATGTGGCCTTGCCCGCCGCATGCAAAGCACTATCTTCCACTCAAAAGACTGACTCCGCGCTGTGTGCCCTGCACTGCTGAGCCAGTGCCCTGAGGTCGTCTGCCTGAAGGTCTGGTCTGTCTGGACCCCTGAGTCATCTGTCGGCTACCTGCTACCGAAGACTCCGCTACGTGCCGCCCTGCGGTGGGTCGCTGCGCTGGTGAAGACTCAGCAAGGAAGCTCTCAATCAGAAGGGCCCGCTCCAGTACTCCTGTCTGATTCGGTAAGCTGAGGGAGATCAGCGATGCCCTGATCCCGTGTCTCAAACCCTGCTCGAAGGTCCGAGCCCGGAAGAATGGGTCCCGTACCATGTCGGTCGAGTAGCGCGAGAGATCGGTAAATCTCGCCGAGTACTGAGCGACCGTCATGCTGCCCTGCCGCAGCTACAGAAGCTCCTGGATACGCACCGCACGAAGGGTGGCTGGGACGAACTCCGAGCAGAAGAGGCTCTCAAAGTCCGTCCAAAGTAGAGATGCCTCATCGTGCACCTGGAGCATCAAGCTCCACCATCGTCCTGCTGCTGCGTGTAGTAGGCTCGCAGCGAGGATCACCATGAGGTCTGCTGGTGTCCTCACTAGCCTAAACACTCGTACCACTGCCTCCAGCCAGTCCTCTGCAGCCTGGGGATCCGTTTCCCCGCGAAACCTGGGCGGTCGCTGGCGCTGAAACTCATGCAGTGCGCTGAGGCGACGTGCATCGTCAGCGGCTGCTGCTGGAAGCATCGGGGGCTCGGCGGGTAGAGCTACCGCCGGTGCCACTGCTGACAAAGGGCCCTGCACCGAGGCCTCGTCGCTCGGTGGGCTATCGTCACGTTCGATTCTCGGAACCCTAACTGGCTGCCGTCGTGGGGCCATCCTGAAAGAAACAACGTAACACGATCAAACGATTATACCTGGTGAGCGGACCTGGTTTGAGCTGTTTTAAGGGGAAAACCTTTGAAAACACACACGCAATCAGTGTTTTCGTGCACAAAGTCGGAAATCAGTTGTCAGGGTCCTGGTGTATGGATACGTCGGCCGCCCGCACCAACACTGGACTCCCTGAACTGAAAACCACACTCGGTACCCTTAACACTATTGCTTCACAGAAAGAAAGATCAGAGTCTGCGGTAGAACCGACCACCTCTGATACCAATTTGTCACGACCCGCCCTCGGGGTCCGTGCCGTGACTACCCCAAGCCCGCCTTCCATAGGCCAGGGGCTGGCGACTAGCACCAAGGCATAAATCCCGGTAAAAAGGGAAGGCATTGCCTTTGTAAAGTAAACAAACACCACAGAGTAAGCAAGCGGAAAGTAACACTAAGAAAAAACAGAGTACAACTAAAAGTGCGGAAAGTAAAAAGGGGCCGGAAATACAAGCCCAACTATAAAGTACAACTCGAAAGGGAAAACAACAACTGAAAAGAAAAGCTGCTACGCCGAGCTGACCACTGGAAATCCCACCTGAAGGGTGGGTACAGATAGCTCCTCTGCTCCTCGGGTCTCGCCGTCTGCTCTGAGTATGTCCCGCCCAGTGGTCTGCCTCTGGGTACCGCCTCGTCGTATAGTCCACCTCCAGGTACCGTCCAGCCCTCGAACACTCGGCCTCTGTCAGTACTGGCCGTCGTCTGCAACCAACACAACGAGGTGCGGGCATAGCCCGTGCAGGGGTGAGTATAACGATACTCAGTAGGGACCACGAGACCCTCAAGGTCTCACTAAAACCAACAAGGATAACCACAAGAAGATCACAACAGATAAACTCTACTTAGGTATATGCCCATACATATACCTAAGTTATCAAGTAACCCATCTCAGTCATGAGGAAACACAAGGATCATGAGATCAACGGATAACCACTACCCAGGTATATGCCCATACATATAACTAAGTTATCAAATAACCCATCTCAATCATGAGGAAACACAAAGGTCAAAAGTCTCAGCTCAAACCAGGATTTTCATTATCGAAACCGTAACTGCTGAAGAGCTCCGTCTCTAGAGTGTACAGTGGTCCTGTCACGACTCCGAGGCCGCCGCTCACTAACCTAAGACTGCTGAAGTACTCCTCCTGTCGAGTACTGCGGGTCTGCTGCCAACTACCAGGCGCTCCGTCCGCTGAGGGTCTGCTGCCAAATACCGGGCGCTACCCAGATAGCCTACTGAGGTACTCCTCCTGTCGAGTATCGCGGGTCTGATGCCAACTACCAGGTGCTCCGTCCGCCGTGGGTCTGCCGCCAAATACCGGGCGCTCCGTCCACTGGGCTAGTCGACTCACTCCAAGTCGAGTCGGCCAAGCAGTCGTCAGGTCTCAGCCAGCTACACGGTCTTCGTACTCTGCACGCTCGTCTCCGGGAGGGTCCGCTCCACGAGCTACTGGTCGATACTCCAAGTATCACAAGGTCCCGCGAAGAAGTGTCTCAAAGGACCGTCTCGTCACAGGGGTCTCAACGCAACAGACGGCGCGTCGATCGGACGCCCGGTCTGTGAGTTATTAGCTTTTTCGTCCCAGGGGCCCGGTTGGCTTCGAGAGCGAAACCAATCCCGGCCGTATCTCAACTGTACCCCGAACTCCCATAGGGTAAACTCAAAGGGACCGTTACTCAACGTAACCACCAACGCCGCTGACGGTCCGTCAAGCGGACGTCCTGTCTGAAAGATATTAGCTTTCCCGTTCCAGGGGCCCGGTTGGATTTCGGGAGCGATCCAACCCGGCCTCTACTAACTGTATCAAAAACTCGGGCGAAGGATACCAAATGTTCCGTATCGTAAACAGGAACTCAACGCAACAGACGGTGCGTCGATCGGACGCCCGGTCTGAGAGTTATTGGCATTTTCGTCTCCGGGGCCCGGTTGGTTTTTATGGCAAAACCAACCCGACCGTACTCCACCTGCGTCCAAACCTCGGGCGGAGTATGCCAAAAGATCCGTCTCACTAAAAGGAACACAACGCGACTGACGGTGCGTCAATCGGACGTTCGTAGCTCAAGATATGAGCGTTTCCGCTCCGAAGGCCCGGTTGGTTTCGCGAACGAACCAACCCGGCCGAACTCAAAGTAAACTGAAACCTTGAGTGCGATATACCGAAACGACCACCTTGATCCAAGGATCGCGTTGCCGCAGACGGTTCGTCATTCGGAGGTCCGAGGCTCAAGTTATGGGCCAAAAACCAAATCTGGTTCGAAACGGGGGGGTCCGGGTCCGGGCCGACCCGGCCCGACCCCCCCACCCCCCGGGGCGGCGGCGGCGGCGCGGCGGCGCGGCGGCGCGGCGGCGGCGGCGCACGAGGGTGGCACGCGGGGGGCTCATCCCCCGCTTCTTCAAGGTGGCGCGGCCTTTGAGCCGCGCCCAAAAAAAAAATTAAAACGCCCCCCACACGTGGGGGGCTTGCTGGAACGAACCGGGGGGCCGGCTGCCCCCCTCCCTCTCTTCAAAGAACCGCCCCCACCATGTGGGGGGCTTGATTGGCAGAAACGGGGGGGCTTTGCCCCCCACAAGAAAACCGCCCCCTCTTTAAGAGGGTGTTTCATGAGGTGGCCGGGGGATTAATTCCCCCGGTTTATTGGCATCCGGCCGGCCAGCTGGCCGGCCGGTTTTCTCCATCGGGACCGGAAAAATCCGGTCCCCTCTTTGGCTTCCGACGTCGGCGGCCCGGCCGCCGGTCTTCTCTACCGCCGCGGCCCGGAACCGGCCGCGGTCTCCTCATCCCGCCGCGGCCCGGAACCGGCCGCGGCGTTCGTCGTCCGGCGCGGTGCGACGGCACCGCGCCCCTCCGCCGTACTTTAATTTCTTTCAACGCGGCGCGACGGCGTCGCGTTCTTGATGTTTCTTCCATGGTGTGCGCGCGACGGCGTTTCGTAAAATAAATGCACGATCAACCGCGTGGTGCGACGGCACCACGCCACTTGCTTCCACCCGCAAGAACAAACAAGAACGTTGGAGGGGGTTCGGCCGTGTTCGTACGGTCCGGCCCCCTCACGTTAAATTAATAACGCAACATTAAATAAACAACATCCTCACGTTAGTCATACGAACCACGAGCAAGAATGAGATAATTAAATATTAAATCAACATCCCCTACCTCGGGTATAAGTTCGAGGATTTGACTATGTCCGCGGAAGTCGACGTCGCGGAGATCGGGCGTCGCGGTAGTCGTTCGTCAATTCCGTTGACGAAGAGATACGTCCGATGTGATACGTCTATGGAGAAACCTCTTATGTCGACGAAGGGTATCCGAGGAGGAAGCGGTGTTCCCTCACGTTGACACCGAGGACGAAGAAGAGAGGCGTCGTTCTTCGTCGGAGTTTGAGCGTTCTTCGTTCTTCGTCAGAGCTTGAAGATGAAGAAGAAGCTCTCTAAAAGCTCTCAAGGAGACAAACAACAAACCCCTAATAAAATAAGACAACATCTTATTTTATTATTACAAAACACATTAGAATTTCAAAAGTTTGAAATTCAAAAAGGTTTAACTCCCATAATTAATTAAGTAACCCAAGTTGACAACATTAAATGAAATGAGTTAAAGGGGAGGTTTTGAGAGAATTTGAGGAGTTGGGGTTCGTGTGGACCCCACCTCACTTAATCCTCCCAAGGGAGGTTAAGTGGATGTGGGTCCCACTCCCAACTCCCTTTGGTAGGACTTAACTAGATAAAAATAAAATTTGTTCCTCACAAATTTTATTTAACTTAAACTAAAAACCTAAAAACTAACTTTCAACCCGCAACAAACGCAACTTCCGAAAAGGTCTCATTAAGCGAATATCGGCGCTGCGAGTTCATCGGTGCCCTCGGATTTGAATTCCGAGCACCGTATCAAAAGTTAGAAATACCCGCTCGTTCGTTCACTGAACGTACCCGAGCCAAACTTCAGAAATTAATTCCGGGCACTCCGGACCTCGGAATCAGGTGCCGTCTGAAACCGCGCTCTTGTAAAATTCTAATGAAAATTAAGAAAAACATTCCCTTGAATTTTACGGGTCTTTACACTTTATTCATGTAATTCATGTAAGGAATAATCTAGCTACATTTTTGTTATGAAAAAACCCATATATACACATTGTTTATATATAGTTATATATATATATATTATGAATTAGGTTTCTATATCATTGATATTAGTGATGGGATAATGATTTTTTGTATGATATTTTTATGGATTTATCGATCATTGTTTTGGTTATGAAAATCCCATGTATACACTTTTTATATAAACAATTTTATATAATATTCAAAACATAATCTATTTTGGGGTTTTCAAGTGATAATTATAAGTAATTAATAGATGTTTTTATACATGTATTTACTATAAAAGATTCCACTATGAGTGGTTTTGAGTTTCTAAACATATACAAATATACATAATTATATATGGTAATATATATATTTATACTCATGTATATTGTTTTTAATCCTAATTATATTAATTATCTTTTTTATTAAGTTGAACAATTATTTTTAAAGGTGATCCATATCCTTATACTTACTCTTTTAATTTGGATTTTGAATCCCGGATTCGTATATATATATATATAAGTACCCCAAATACATATATTCATTTATTGATTCATTTTGAGAAGTTTATATGGTATTAATATTGTTGTGATTTTAGGTTTTTAATGTCATATTTCGATTTCTTCAAAACAAATTATAAAATTTGATTTTGGAAAACAATAACAAAACCCTGTTTTGTTATTGTGTGCCTAAAATAATTTTAATAGGACATCACAATGTTATTAAAATAACATTACATTCACACATCTTAGTTAATAATTTTATGAAAAAATATTGGAATTATATTTACATAATACTCATACATATCGATGTATATAGTAAAGTGTTTATAATTATATATGTATGAAATGAATATTTTTTATTTATAAATGCTATGTTTTAATTCATGATGAACATGCAACAATGAATAATCTTAATTTTTATAGTTTATGATTTAGTTTTGTTGACACATCCTTTCATCATTGTATATTTTAAACATAAATATAATTGTCTTAAATTCAATAACATGTATTTTGGTATATAAAATGATTACCTTCCTGAAACAAGGGTTTGGAATTTAAGAGATATTATTTTATTTGATAAAATCAAAGAGTATATTATTAATTTATCACTTATGATTACTTGTGGATTAATAATTTTATTATTAAATGTGTATGGGACACATTAGATAATTGATATAATTAGATTATTCAAAGAGGTATGGGACACATTGAATAAATGGAATAATTTAATACATAAAAGTGGAATGGGAATCTTTGATATAAAGACATATTCAGACATATGAAAAATGAATTTGGACTAATTTTGTGACTGGTGATGCCCGATATAGCTTGTCAATGAATAGGTAGGTCTGATCACACAAAACAAGGCATGGCATGAGGCCTTGACAGAATGACTATGTATGGTCTTGGCATGAAACCTAGACTGAATTATTATGAATGTATGGAATATTCATTTATCTTATTATTTGATTAATGTTAAACCAATCCTTTTATTATTAAACTATTATAATATCCTTGGATAAGAATCTTTTACTTCAAATAATGGTAATATCTTCACATGGAATAACGATATATATATATATGTGGAAATTAATTTATAAATAAAGTGTAGCATTTATTTTTAAAGCATTTATACAGAAGTTAGTAATACATCTATCATTTCATGAATTGAAATTTATGTGTTAATTGAATTACGATACTTCTACATGTGAAATTATAAGTATTATTTATTTTTCTAATTTATACCTAAACCCTTTCATGTCACCCCTAATTTAGTTTGAGTAACTCATGGATTATATACAACATTCAATGCATTTTGTACAACTATGCATATTCTGAAAAGTATAAAATTTAAATCTTTTAAATAAATATATAGATTCTTGTGAAATAGATTTCCATAAAAATTATTTCTTGTAACCTTTATAAAATGATGAAGACGTGATACAAGAAGTGTTTGTTTCTTTTATGAAAACGTTTTATGGATTTAAAATTATTTTAAATGATGTTTTTAAAAAAGAATATCAATAATTAGTTTTAAAACCCTTACTAGGCATTCTTATGATCACCCTACACATTTAATATATTTTTAAAGGATTGGTAGATTGGTTATGTTTGAGTTAATATATGTGGTGGATGCATTATGATGCTTTCCTGATTTCATTTTTGAAGATAAGTATCAGACGCATCAATTTTTCCAAATCCGAGACCGAGAATATTATCTGTGATGGAATCTGATGAGTAATTTTTTCATCCTATTTATATAAAAATGATTACACACCATGTTTTAGTCATAGACATCGGGCTTCTGGGGTTGGGTTCTCAGAATTGACCTATTGGTTTGGGTCATGATAGTAATTTCATCATGTAAAACACCTCTGGATTTGTATTCAATATATGAATTGTTAATAATTTCATCAATTTTACAGAAATAACAGGCTTTTCATATCGAGATATAATTTTCTGAAAATATAAATCCAATATTAGAGTATCAATGTGTAAAAAGTTTTTATATCAAAATTAATATATTCAAAAAAATAAATATGAATTAGGAATATCACAAACCCAATGAATCAATAATATCGGATAATATAAATTAATAATTATTTCAGGTATCAAATAATTTCATAACCCTAGAAAATGAAATTAACAATATGCCTCTCAATATTGCTTGTCAATTATATGTCTCCTCTTCATAAAAATTCAGTAAATAGATTTTTCCCGACTCATTCCACACTTTGTTCGCAACTAGAGCATCACCCTTGGTATGGGGTTTTCATTCCATCCATTTTTAAACTTTAGATCTAAAAAGAGATCCCTTCATGACGGTGGATCCATATCTACTTACCAGACATGCTATCTCCAAAAAATTATAAATATGACTACCTTTATCACATACATGAAAATCCTTTATGGAAAAAATAAAAAAGGGTTTTAGGTATCCCATTCCCTAACACTAGTAACAACCCACTGGTCCCTTCCCTGACATCTATTGTGTGCCACTATGTCCACCATGATGTTTCTCACCCCACATCCTTGATCAGAACAAAAATGAACTCTGGGTTCCTCTAACTGTCATTGATTTATAAATATTCACGTACTCTTAGTTATGTCCATACCATGAATAATTACCTTGTATACAAACACTGCAAAGGTGGTCAGGCATATAATAATCAATATTGATCGAATATCTTGATTCAAACGTATATCAAATCTCCATGTCACTATGTAGTCATTAGAAAAAAACATATTTGGTACAAGTAAACCATCTCAATGGATTGGGTAATGTTTTCCATGATATAGTGATATCCCTAATCCATATTAATGAACTCTCATTTTTTCTCTTCTCTCAGTGATTGATGATAATATTATTGAATAATGGATTTCCTGAAAGTAGTCATGATGTGATTTTCATGAAACCCATCTTGAACAATTATTTCCTATACATACTTCTCAAAAACACAACCTTATAAGCTGGAAAACATTAATTGGATTTTATTGGTGTTTTTAGGATGTATAAATTCCTCTCAGTAATCATGACTCATTATTTTGATTCATATGGCCCTTTGTCACCACAAAATATCAGTGGATGATGGTTATTTAATCTCAATACATGGTCCACCTTCTATTTCAGTTCAACACTGGCTTGTTATCCTATGTAAATAATCATTTATACTATATTTTTTACCTAAACTAATTCAACTAATTTATTATAAAATTGGGATTTCTCTAAAATATTTTCCCTAGAATTCATAGATTCACTTCTTAAGGGAGGAATTTTTAAAAAAACAAATATGACATAAAAATATAAATAGAAAATTATATTTCATTATTATATATGATATTTATTGAGATAAGGAAAAAAAGATAAATTTATAATCAGTAATAGTGGAAAATCCCATAAATCTCATGAAAAAAATTGGTTCATCATGAAAGGGAAATTGGAAGGAACACTCCAAAATTACCTATCGTGTTTTGAATGTACAATATCTTTATTATCAGTGACCCCAGAAAATAAAAGGGAGTTACATTAGAATAAAAACAATATTTATAGGTAACAATACCCATTTATACCATTGGTACCACTCCTAATATGATAATTATGGATGATAGATAATGACCCCCCCGAGTCCTCCATCCAGTAAGACCCGGGTTGAAAAATAATATCGAGGGGAAAATAATATGATCCAAATTGGAGATAATGCCATTAAAAGAAGAATAGAGGTTTTGTATATCTAATATCAAACACCAAATAAAAACAAAACATAATGAAATAAAAAATCAAAATATCCCAAAATTCCTTAATTTCCATTTTAAAACTATGTAATCCCACCCAGTAAAATGTTACAAGAAATTCCATATAATGTAACTCCAAAATTACAAACTCTAAGAAATAAATATCCAAATTGGTCTATGTGTCCCTCCTAATAAATTAAAAAAAATGTTTTTTTATATATTCATAGTGATAATAAAATACACTCTCCACTGGATCAAACCCATAAACACTCATGTGAATGTGACAAAATCATACTAACTATTCTATTAATAAATAGAAGAATTAATAATAAAAAATCAATCAAAAAGATGACTAACTCAATAACGCTCAATCATCAAATAAATCATTCAATTATAATAAACTAAGATAGGTAATATTGATAAAAGGTAACCCCACACCATTTCCCATCTAATCTTATACTCTCATGCCCCATTTTCGGGGATCATAGAGCTCACATGCCTTCTGTATCCATAAAAATCATACCATTACAATCCAAATCATATTTGGAAATCCATAGATCTAAACTCCTTCTATCAACATCATTAAATCCTCAACATAACAATATGTATAACACCCTAGTAATTTTGGTATATATCATCATAAATAAATTCAATTACCTCGATGTCCTATGTTGCATGCAACACTGAGTTTAAAAAAACCATCGAATAATAACATGAACATTAGGAATATTAATTTGACTATTAGGAATAGTAATGTGACCATTAGAATAATAACCTAACTTTTGAAAGAATAAATAAAATTTAGGTATCTTATCAATGAAAATATGATATATTTATCGCATGGAATAAGTAAATACATGTTTTAAAAATGAACAAATAAGTATTTTAATTTTGGTGAACCAGAATTTTTTATTTACTAAATTTTAAATAATGTAATGATTTAAAAGAAAAACTGTTTTTGAAAAATATATTTAAACTAAAATATTTTTTTTCTAATGATTATAAGATTATTTTATGAGATCATAATTAATATTTCAAATAGTCATAAAATCTGTTATAATAATAAAATAATTATTTTTGAAATAAATAATGACTTTAATTAGAAATTAAATTTACAAAATTTAAAAAAATGGTTTAAAAAATAGAATTAATTTTTTAATTTTACACATCAAGAAATGGTTTTGTTTAATTTTGGGTATTTTTTAAAAATTGATAATTTTTTTTAATAGTGAAATATGAAACTTTATGGTACTAGATAAATACATGGATTTTGATTCATTGAAGTGTTTTGTTAGATGTAAGAACCATTATATCAAACTATATTTCTACCTTTATTTTATTTAGTCAAAGGAATCGTCATTTTTTATATTTTTGATTCAATTTAATTTACTAATGAATAAAATAAAAAACCACACCTCTCCTCTAATATATTTAACACCTCTCACCAGCTCTTCTCCTCGAACCATCTAGGCCTTGATGTGTTAAAAATTCTTCTCAAAACAATTACCTAGCCTCTTACTCTATTCTAGGATACATTGGTATCAAAAAAACACCAAATGAAATTTCCCTATGGTGGTTCTCCATGAGAATAAATTCAAGACATAAATTTCTCTTTCATTTTCCATTAATCTTCCATTTATTTAATTTAATTTTATAATTTTCTACTAACCTACCCTCAAACAAGTGTAATGATAACCTAATAATATTATATATAATTTAATTTTGTTACATTAATGTAAAATCCAACTTCATACCCCTTCACCTCTCCCTTTTTGTTCTAAAAAATAAAACATTATCTGAGAGAGTCGATTCACCACCTTCAGGGACAATGACTTTTCATTTTCTAATATTATATTCATGTATGATTGTAAAAAAAATTATTTTGTTTTAAAAAATAATATATATATATATATATATATTACGAATTATCTACTGTTCAATGACCAATATATATAAAAATTATTAATTAAAAAAACCAAAGTAGTTTTTAATGATTGAACAAATTCCAAAAAATATATAAATGGTTATCATTAACGTTTTTTTTAATTAATCATAATAATATATATATATATATATATTAACATTAAATATTCTGTAAGATAATTAATAAAATATTACTTCAATTCACGAAAACAATTCCCATTTTACATGATCTTTCATAGGTGTATACATGTAAACCAATAATCAGAACCAAAGAAATCAACAATCTCAAATGAAAAGATTGAATATTCTAACTCAATAAAAAGGCTACAAATGAACGTAAATTTTTTATAGTAAATAAAATAAATAATTAAATGGGTTTAAAATTAATTATTAATAAATCTAGTGTCATTATCTAGGACATTACGTGCTTGTAAAGAACACTTTAGTTTATAAGTTAATAGATTCTATCAAAAACCCCATTTTTCCTTCAGGGTTATGGTTTCCCTCTATTTCCCGAATGCAATTATTAATTATTATTAGGTAATCCTACTATAATATTTTTTATGATCCAAAAATATGTACCCACCTCATTTATTCTTTAATTGATGGGAAATATGTTTTTTATAAAGGTTCCCTTCAAAATGTTTCCACATAAGCAAGAAAAATTAAATGGAACATCATGGTTTCGTACCCATTTTAATGTACACTCTTTAATATGTTTTAAGAAACCAATTTTAATAGAAAAAATCCATAAAATAATTTATATTTTAATTTATGTTTTTTTGAAAATAGTTAAGCATTTCCTGGCCTTAAAGAACCTTTAATATTTTCCCTTAAGATACAATAAATAGTATTATTTTCAATGTTTCATAAAAAGTATATTTTAATGTTTTAATATTAGTAAGAAATAATTTATCTTGATATATGCCTATTTTACCTTATTAATTTAAAATTATAATTTAAATCCATCCTATCATGGTCTCCATTATGATATTCCTTATATTTGTTCCTTATTCAACCCTTATTCCATGTGTATGGTGTACGTATACATCCATTTTATTTATGATCATCACTCATTGATGTCTTCATTAAATATTCAATTATCATGTATCAGGGATACTATTATTTTCTTAGTCATTTAAATTTTTAACGAATTATTTTTTCCATAAATGTTCTTTTGGCTGGGTAAATATTGATAAATTTGTATTTTCTACTCAATACAAATATTTGGTTGACACAAATTATTCATGAATTAAATATATTTATAAATAATATTTTGGTATTGTAGTGATGGATGGGTCTCGGTTATAGATATCCCTTAGATGGATCAATGGGACTTATGAGACAAAATTATTGTCGACAAACAATTCATGTTTATTTTAAAGTAGATTCAGAAGGGTATTTTCTAAAGACAAAAGTGGAATTGATGGTATAGTGGTTCATTTTCTAGATACCTAAAATATAGTAAATAATCATTTTATTTATTCAGTATTAATTTATTACTCTCTAGTATATTTTTTCTATGAAAAAATCTATGGATTCATTTTTATTCTCGGTTTATCGATGGCTTGTGTTTTTTTATTTAACTTCCCTTAATAATTATTCATTATTAACATTCATTCAATTATTATTCATTCATGTATCCTTTATTGAGTGTTTTATCTCACCATTTTTATTTTTTTTCTTCCCCTTCTTATGAATATGAAATCATATAATATGATTTAAGGAATAAGTTTATTGGTTATTTTTATGTTATATGTTTAATAACTATTATAATAAGGGAAAAATGTATGTATATAGTTCACGAAGACTTCTAAACAGATCAATCCTTGGTGATGAGATAACTTGTATTTATACCATTATAATAAAATAACCACTATCTCTAGGATACTAGGTTTATGTTTGTTATAATTTGTATCAATGTTTTTTAGTAGAAACATTGTGATTTAGATGTTATTTAAACATGATAATTATAATAATTCATTATTGTGATTTTATAGCTCAATAGTAATGATGATTATGCGATAACAATGGGATTTCTATTATTTAGTGGTAGATCATGATAGAAGAAAGGGAATCAATATTTGTGGACGATATTTGGATTTCCCCACTTAGAATGTTGACACAGTTACTGTTAGATATGAATAGATCCTGACCATATTAGGACAAATTATTGATTCTATAAATAATAACCATACTATAGATATATTGGATCAGTTAATTTTATATAATCCCCAATAATATAGTTGGACTACTAATGTGGTGGTTGTTGAGTTGTGGGTAGAGTCTCATAAAGAGATATTTATAGTTTTGGGACGCAAAAAAAAAATGAAAAGGTAGTACTAGAAGTATATTTTATCAAGGAAGATGGTGATATATGGGTGTCTTTGACAGAATTATAAAGAAATAGATAAAATATAACCGATGGAAAATAGATATTTTAGTGAATCATTCTTTGAAAAATATTTCCCTCATGAGAAACAAAAAAAATGAAATAAAATTATTATCTTAATGTAAAGGGATGAATATAGTACTTCAGTGTATGGGGATAACATAAAATGACTACAAATTTATACTATAGATTAAATATGTTATTCAAGAGACAATATCGATCATATTTTTGAAGGTATTAATCCATGTCTATGAAGGGCACTGACTTCTCAATAAGATTCATCATTTGATAAAATACAATTATCATTCATCAAAATAGAGAATGAATTTTCTAGATATTATATTTTCAAAGGAAATTAATAGAATAATAGGTCTTATGATAACTATAGAAATGGTGAATCGTCAAATAAGAATAGGGGAATGAAACAGTTCCTATTTTGTGAAAATTATTGAAATACACTTGTTGATAAATGCTTGAAATCGTTTCGAGGTTTTTATATATATGGAGAAAATGGTCATAGAGAAAATCAATTCAAGGGGTGGAATCTAATCTATGACATTCAATGCATCAAAGGTAATGAAACAGAGCATTATTAAAATCAATTTACTATGAATTATAGAATCTATCATAGAAGAGGCCAAGGGGTGATGGACAAGCTTATGTTATCATCATAGCTAATGTAGAAGTACCAAATGATGTGGTTGTAGGAACAATAATCCTATATTCATATTTATACAATGATTTATTTTATTTTAGATCATATCACTATTTTATATCTACATAATTTTCCATGAAAATAAGATATTTTACATTAAATTTAATATGGGAGTTGTCTATAAAAACCTCTAAGGGAAGTCTCATTTCAACAATAATGTGTTTGTATATTCCCATTATATAATACAAACATTCTTTATTTGATGAAATTATCTACATAACTAGGGTCTCCTTTAATATAATCCCTGATATGGATTGGAATTAAAGATTTACTCTGAGAAATTATTATTAGAATAAGGAAAATATTCTATGTGGTTAAGTTATAAAATCCATTATCTATATATCAAAAACCTCAAGATTTAATTGTTATCTAGATGCACCCCTTTAATAATGTTGAATGAAATTATCTGGGAGGAATATAAAAAAATTTCATGTTATGCAGAAAGTCATCTTTAAATTGAGTATATACCAATTATAAAGGAATATATTGATGTATTTCCTGAGAAATTAACTAGGTACACCCCATAGAATGATGTTGAGTTTACCAATGATTTTAACCGTAACGCAATTCAAAATTTTAAAGAATATTTATAGAATTTATATTATGATATTTGTGGAGAAAAAGAAAAAACTAGAGGATTTGATAAATAATGGATTTATTTACCCTATTTTTTCTCCTTCTGGATCTCCTACTCCATTTTTTAGGAATAAATATGGATCATTGAGGCTATTAATTGACTATAGGAAAATAAGTGATTTTACAATATAGAAAAAGTATCTTCTTCCTTTAATTGATGGTTTATTTTTTCAAATTCAAGGAGATCAATATTTTTCAAGGATTTATCTTCGTTCTGGGTATCCTAAATTATGAGTAAATAATGATGTCATTCAAAAGACATCATTTTAGATGAGTTATGGACATTCCAAGTTGACAATAATTCCATTTCCTATGAATAATAAACCCTATGTGTCTATAAATCTGATGAACAAAATAATCATGGAATATAATCAGGATTTTTTTGTAATATTAATTTATGAAATTATATTTTATTATTAACATAATAAATACAATGAGAATGAAGAAAAGAATATTCTTGATACTTCTAGAATGAAAGAGTTATATGGTAAATTTATAAAGTCTGAAAGATGGCTTAAGTATGATTTTTTTCTTGTCAATATTATCTCTAAGGATAGATTTTCAATTGATCATTCGAAGAAAAATACAATCCAACAATGTCCTATGTTAACTAAAATTAATTAGCTGCATAGTTTTATTAGTTTCGAAGGTTACTATAGACATTTCATTCAGAATTTCCACCAATTATCATACCTGTTAACCAAACCAACATATAAAGGGGTTAAGTTTATAGTGAAAAATTTTATTTAGATTTTTTTGAATAATTAAATAGATGATATGTAAATTCTAAAATTTTTAACTTTAAAATAAAAAATTATTGGTTCATAATATAAAATGATACATCAAATAATGGGATAATTTTTTTTCTAATTTTAAATGACAATGTTAATGCATATGCACCAATGCAGTTTAAGATTCAAGAACAAAATTATCCCTCATGTGGTACTGAGTTAGAAGAAATAATATACCCTCTGAAGATATGAAGACACTGTATCAATGGTAAATGATGTGATATATGTTGGGACAAAAAGTGTCTAAAATATATATTGTAATAGAAATATCTCAACCTTTGGAAAAGAATATGGATCGAGTTACTCAATGATTTTTATTTCTCAGTACACTACAACCCACAAAAAAGAAAAAAATTAGAATATACATTAATCATGAAATATAATGGACTTATGACCCAAATGATGATTGAGAAGGTCAACTGTTAATAGATTTTTTAATGATTTATATTGTAATTTTTATAGAGGGAGAATTTTCCTCCTTTTTGAAATTATTTCCAACCCATATTTATTAGAGAAGTTAACACTTTCTTTATATAGTGATGATAATTTTCAAAAGAAAATTATATTTCATGTATGAGGATGGATTTCTAAAATTTGGGAAGAGGTTATGTGTTCCATAAATACATGATCTAAAAAGGTAACTACTAGTTGATGCTCATAGAAAAAATTATTCTATATCCCCTAGAAGTACTAATATGTGTAGATATCATTAAGAACATTTTTGGTAAGACAATATGTTGTGAGAAATTATAGAGTATGTATCAATATGTCTAGTTTTTGAAAAAGCTAAGGTAGTGAGATAGAAACCTAGAGGATTCATGAAAACTATGGTTATTCCTATGTGGAAGTGTGATAACATTACAATATACATGGTAACATGATTATCAAATACCATAGAAATAATGATATGATATGGGTTATTATTGATTTCTTTACAAAATTGGTACATTTTCATTATAGAAGTAAAGATTTACCACCTAATTACCTAGAAAGACTCTATATATAAGAATTTGTAATACATCATGGTGTACCTCTATCGATGGTGTTCGATTGACATCATTATTTTACATCAATGTTGTAGTTTTTTCTTCATAAGTATTTGGGTACTAACCTTAATTTGAGTACTAATTACACCCTCAAATAGAAGGATAGTCTGAATATACTATTAAAAAATCATAAGGCATGTTGATATCATTACAACATAGTAATCAAGGTATGTGGGATCAAAATTTACCTTTGGTGGAATGTTACTACAATAATAGTTTTGATTTAGTATTTAAATGGTGTTTTATAAGGAATTATATAGAAGTATATGTCCTACTCCAAATTGTTGGGATTATGTTTGTGAGAGGAAAGATATTGGCCCAGAACTTATTCATGATATGATTAAAGAGATAAATAATATTTAGGACAATATTAAATAATATTAATGTAGGAAAAATAAGTATGCAGACAAATGGAGAAAATATTTTTAATTTCATGTGGAAGAACATATCTTTATTCAAAGTATCTATATGGGACTGTTTCATAAGGTAATGTAAGAAATGGAAACTAAGACCCAGTTACATCTGACAATTTTAAATGATTTAAATAATTGGAGCTATATATTACTAATTAGAAATATATCTATGTATCACCAATTTTCATGATGTGTGCCACATATCATTATTAAAGAAGAACATTGCAGACCCAATGCATATACTCTACGGGGAAGAAATATAAATGAAAAATGGTTTTTAAAACATTCATTTTCAAATAAGTAACTATTTCATTTTGATTTTTATGTATTTAATGTGTTTGGGATAATTTTGGGAGGGTTTGGATGTATTTTGGAATTTTTATCAGTATTTTTTGAAGGATCATTGTTGGTT
Source organism: Viscum album (assembly GCA_963277665.1). Classification (NCBI taxonomy): domain Eukaryota; kingdom Viridiplantae; phylum Streptophyta; class Magnoliopsida; order Santalales; family Viscaceae; genus Viscum; species Viscum album. The sequence continues at coordinate 826,851,049 of OY728159.1, read as the reverse complement.
CATGATTTTTGGAAACTATGAAAGTCCTATAGTAAACATTGCACATCGAGAAAGTGGATATGTGGAAGTATCATAGGTTGGAACACATTGTTTCCAAACTGTATAAACACCTCTAAAAAACCATGTAAAATGGTACATTTGGATTTTTCACCATTAAAAATTAGATATTAAAATCATGTGGGCTAACCATGTGAGGTGACCCTTAAGACAGTGTTTGGTGCATTGTTAATAAAATGATTTTCCTAACCATGTTACTAACAGTCATGGTTTAAAAAAATATCCTAAAAAATCAATCTGGTTCGCAATTATCATTAAAAATCAATTTTCTCCAAATCAACCCTCACTCGATATTCCTCTCTCCCAGAGGCTATAGAAGCTTTACCCATAGATATAGTGGAGATATGAAGGTGTTTATTGGAACAATAAATCCTAATTCCCTCAGTAATTCTCCTTTTGTGGCATTTTTGGGATTTTTTCCTAGATATACATTCCTACCTCTCTCGAATTCTTACATCATGTCCGCTACCAAGAGATGGAAGGTTTTTTTTCAATAATTGATATATTTGGTCTTTTGGTGTAAGGGTAACATTTCTAGGGTGGGTTTTTATGATTCAATCCTATTTTTTGTTTGTTTTTATATGACTCTTCAATTCATCCATAATTCTTGAGGTATTTGGCTTCATTCATGACTCCAATTATTATAAATTGAATGACTAATATAAAAAAAATCATGAAATGGATTGTTAAAATTTTGTGATATTTATTTATGTAATCCTTTATTGATGATTGTTTGTGGAATGTTGAAAATTGACTATTTTGGAAAAAAGTACATTTTTAACATGATTTGAAAATGAGGATTTTAAAATGGTTTTTTTTGTTTTTGATGAATGTAAAAAAAATTTAATAAAAATTTGGTTATTATTGAAATTGTTTGGAAAATATTGTTTTGGAATATATTTTTGTTAAATTTATAATCATGAGTGGAATGGGATAGATAATGGTTGTGATGTACTACCATCAAAGGGATGATTTTTTGATGTGAAGTTCCACTGTCGAAGCAAAACACTATGATTTTTTTATTAATTTTGTGTGTGGGGTTATGTGAAATTTAATGGGATATTCACAAATGTGAATTCAAAAATGGATAGATGACTAATTTGGTTGGTATCTAGGAAAACTTTTTTTCATTGGAAGTATATTTTGCTTACTAATAGTTTTTTTTGTGATAAACTATTTTAAATTTTTATATATTAATGATTTATATCAATGGGTTTATATAAATTTTATCACATGTTCTATCCTAATGGTATGAGTATGAAATTCATTTTGGGAAATCCTACTGAGTTTCATTACTCACACAAGCCTTTTCACTTTAGTAATTTTTTGTAGATATTGTTTCACATGACATAAGAAGAGGTATGGGATCACACTTTCTTAGTGGCGCTTCATGATTCATGGTATGTATTATGAAGTAGGTTCTTGGATCATGTTTGGAGCTATAGAGATAAGAGTTGGAGTCTTTGATTTAGTTAGTTTTGTCATCCGATGTGTACTTTGATTTTTTTGTCTTCCATTATGTTACTTGTCATGGTAGGTTTATATGTCAATGGTATTTTAATGGGTTCTTTTAAATTGTTATCATGTATCATGTAGTAGTATATTTTTATGGCATTTTTGTATGGGTTTCTTTATATAAAATGGAGAAATTCCTCACCCAATCGAATTGAATTTCTTAGCATTTACTATCAACTGTTTTCAACTTGGGGATGCCACCTAAGGCCAATTATAAATTTCTCCTTGTTTCACAAAAATTATGAGGGTTGAGATGTTACAAGTTCTATAATATTTTGTGGTCCCTTACAAAGATTTGGTATTTGTATTCATTGGTCTTTAACTTGGTAATCATTTTTCTCTATCCTGGAGTTAAAATTCCTAATGGTATATTTCATGAGTTGGGATGGTCGAATGGATTATGTTTTTCAAAACTGAAAGTGTAGATAATAAAATTATATATCTTACATTTTTATATTTAACTTAAATTAAACAGGTATTTGGGTACATAAGGGTTTTAGAGACACTTATAGGATTTGTAATCTCACTATCATGTGTTTATAAAATTAGACTAGCATGACATACATTTTATAAACTTCTTCTCACTAATATTTCATATCTAATTTTGATTAATGATGTATGATTTGGTGTAAAAGTGTTGATTTTTGAGAATGGTTAATGTTGTTTTCAATTGTGATTTTTTTAAAATATTTTAAATGATTATTTTGAAAATGGTTTTATTTTTAGAAGAATGGTCTAATTTTCCAAAAAATGTTGAATATGGAAAATGATTAATTTTAGAAAGTATTTTTGTGATAGTTATGATGTGGTATTATAAAAAATTATTAAGCCTTCAGTTTCATGAGAGTATGAATTTTGACATTTTCTATTTGTTAAGAAAATATCACTTGGTAGGTGTCATAGAAACCAACTGGAGGAAACTACTGAGCATTTTATTGCATCTATGACACATGTTATCCATCAACTGGTTCAGGGAATAGTATATTATTTTCAGGTTGTAGATAGAGGGTACATAATAGATGACCCCTGGAAAGTGGATTATTCTATGTAGTTCTAGAATCAGATTCCACCCATCTTTTTCTGTGATTTAGAATGAGAGAAGGGAGAATTGTGGATGAACATGATGAATGAAATCATTGATTTAATAGGAACTCCAATAGAGATAAATTTCAAGATAGTGACATATATCCCAAATTATCATTAATTCAAATAGTGTGATTTTGTTTTTCAAGATAGATTAGACCAAGGAATTGACTTAGAGGATTTTGAAGAATTAATAAACAGAAAATTATATCCTCACATGTTCAAAATTTAAAGAGTGATAGATCTTAAATATGAGATACTCATAGTGAAAGATTATGTGAAGAAATTTATGAATTTATCCCACTTTAAAACAGATTTGTAGAAGGTGTATACTTTAAGGAATACATTTTCTAATCGATGATGACGGAGGAGATTCATTTAATGATCATTGTGCACTGTATAATGTTTTATTTATATATGATTGATTGGGAGACCATTACAGAAAGGGACATATTAGAATCTATGAGAGGAGGACGCATCTTAATACCTATAGGAAATATTGGGAACTCTAATGTAGGGAGAAAGTGGAAGAGGAAAACATATTCCAAAAATGGGAGTGTGGATCAATATTATATGGTAGCTTTGGTGAACCTTCCTCCAAAACCCAACAACAAGTCAAGATGATTGTAATATGGTTATTTGGACCTAATAAAGAATGATAGTATGGAACCACATAGAGCATGCAATAATTATTACTAGATGAGGTATACTCAATATAATTGTCATTGTTATCTTTGGTCAGGTGTTGAGGACACTTCCCAGATGTCATAGAAATCATGTGCTTCAATGGGATGAGGACAGAAAAATCAATATCATCAACAAAATATATCTAGACATGGTGATTCCAAGAATACGATGACTCCTCATCAAGGGTAATCACAAAGAGGTAATAATGAACAACGTTCCATGAATAAAAATTATATGGATCTGAACAAGTTATTATAGACAATAATTCTAGACTGTATAATGTGTGTGGTGTGATTATTTTGAATTCAAACCTTATGGATGATTTTTTTTATATTTCTGTATCCCATTCCTTTATTTCTTATCATTATATTTACTTATTAGGATTAAAAATTGAGATGATATGTTTTCTGTTGAAAATACTAACTCTAATTGGTTGAAGGGAATGTCAGGACATTATGTGTAGAGAATTGTATACAACTATTGATTGATATAATATGGTATGTAACTTATCTATGCTTGAGATCTATCTCAATGATGTAATCATGTGTATAGATTTATTGACAATGATCATAGCCCATATTGACTATTATACAATAATGGTTAGTTCAAAAACTGATAATGGAGTTGGACATATCTTTAAATGAGGTTAGATAGTAAAGTTGTTGAAATATGCTTTATGGATATTGAATTTGGACCAATATCATATTAATTGGAAGCATTACCTTTTCCCTAACTGGAAACGATTGAGAATAAAAAATTTCCTCAGTTCTAGATCAGTTTCTCGATGTCATTCCTTTTAATTTCACATGGATAACACCTATAAGATAAATGGAGTTTATGATTGATCTATTTTTGTAGACTAATATTATTTCAATTTCATATTTCCAGATTTAACAAAAAAATTTAATGAAAATAAAGGAAAAGTTGGATGATCTGGAATGAAAAGTGTTCATTCGGTCGAGTACATCTCTATGGGAAACATATGTCTTGTTTTTCAAAAAAGTGAATGTAAAGTTTTCGTTTTGGGTGGATTATCATAATCATAACCAAGATATAATAAATAACAGGATATACATCCAAACATCGATGATATGTTCACTCAATTTTGGGTATCTTAGTGGCTCTATGTGATTGACATATAAGAACGATATCACGAACAATGGGATCGAAAGAGGATATTCCAATGGAAACATTTTATATCAGATATGGCCGCTCAGAATATGTGGAGATTCCTTTTTCTCTAAAAAATGAACCAAATTTCTTTATGGAATTGATGAAACAGATATTTCATATTTATCTGGATTATTTTTTGGTGGTGTTTGTGGATGACATATCGGTGTATTCAAATACGAAGACTGATCATGATCTACAATATGAGAATGCTTTGGGAATCATGAATGAACATCATCATTATTCAAAATAATCAAAGTTTAATTTTTTGATTCAATGGGTATTTATACTTTTACATGTAGTCTTACAAAGAGGTTTTTATGTATTTCTAGATAATATTGAGGTTGTTATCTCTTGGAAACCACCAAATAACCTCTTTTTATACCCATTTTCCTTCTTCTAGATGGTTACTAAGGATGCTTTGTTATGTAGTTTTCCAGACATTCCTCACAAATGAAAAACATTGAATGGGATGAATGGTCTATTATAATATAATGATAAATGTCATAATTCATTGCAAGAGTTAAATGTTGGCCTTAAATAATCTCTAATGATGATTTTCCTAGAATCATGATAGGGTTATGTGTTTTATGACAATTCTTTGGGATCAGGGATGGGATGAGTTTTCATGTATGGAGTCTATTTTGTTCATATAGCTCAATGAAGTTATTGTTTTTTGAGAGGAAATATCTATCACATGATTTGGAATTAGTTTTCACAGAACATTTTTTGAATACATGTAGTTATTACCTCTTAGGTGAAAATTTTACAGTCTATATGAATAATTAGAGTTTGAGACATATATTCTCATAAAGGGACATGAATCTAAGATAAATCGTATGGATGGAGTATCCCCAAATGTTTTAATTTGGCATGATCCATTCAATGGATAAAGGGAATACATTAGAAAATACATTAAGAAGAAATTCATCTTATATATTAGAAAAAATAAGCTTCAGATGAGTGGTAGTTGATGTCTATCCTAGTCGACATGCACATGGAATTTGATGCTCGATGTGAAGTTTCAGTTTTCATTCATTTTTTGTTTGTTCCTAATTTGGTTGAAGTCGTTAAAGAGGTACATTCATATGATTCATAATGTGTTGTGATTAGGTAAAAAATAATTAATAGGGAGACCATTATGGGAATAATACTAGATGGGATATCAGTTTTTTGGATTCAAAATCGTACAATCATACCTATTTATTGTTAGGGACATATCTTTCATGATTACCACCAATCAATGTGGGAAGTTTATCCTAGAATATTAAAGAATTATACAGAGTTGAAAGCATAGTTTTGGATAGTCTGTATGAAAAGGAAGGTTGATGAGTTTTTTAGAGATCCCAATTTTTCAGCATATTAAGGAAGAGTATTAGTGTCTAACATGTATATTATAATCTTTACCTATTACTATTTAGAAATGAGAGAGATAACTAAAGATTTTGTTATAGGCCTCCCAAGATAGATTCTGAAACACAATTTCATATGGGTGATAGTGGATCATATTAAAAAGTTGGCTCATTTCTCCCTATATGTGAATCTCATTCTATAGAGGATTTTTCAAAATTCATTATTCAGGATGTGGTAAAGAGATATTGGTTACTAGTTTAGATAGTGTCAGACCAATATTCGATGTTGAAATATCATTTATGGAAAACCTTATAAAAATAACATGGTAATCAGGTACCAAAGAGTATGGAATATCATCCCCCTATGGTTTGGAAATATAAATAGATGAAACAATTGTTGTATGCAATGTTCTAGTCTTATGTGATAGATTTTATTTTTACCTGAGATTAACACAAACCATTATTGGAGATTTCAAATGAAAAAAGTTAACCAGACTTGAAATATATGTATCTTTTTAATGAATTGTATGAATATCCTTTCCATTCAATACTTTTTCTAGGTAAATAGGTGATATTTCATTAGTTGTGAAGAACCTTATCCAAGAGACTACTGAGAAGATTCAATTGATTAGTAAATTGATGGATATGGATCAAAGTTGTACGAAATCATACACAAATCATCGTCAATGTCCATTTCTATTTGACATGAGTGATCATGTGTTTGTTGAGGATATCTCAAAGATGTGGAAATAATAATTTTGGGAATAGGTAATTGTATCTCAATTATACATAGGCCCTTTTTATCAACTCAAATGGATTAGTGAGGTGGCATATCAGTTCACATTACCCCCACGGTTCTATGTAGTGAATAATGTTATACATGTATCGTAGTTGAAAATGTATCATCCTAATCCTTACTAAGTTATTAAATGGAATCATATTGACCAAGAGATGGATGCTTTTTTGGTGCATTTGCTAATTATGATTTTGGATATACAAGTTAATGTCTTGAATGGGAAAAACATCGGTATAGTGTGAGTTCGGTGGAAACATGGTCAAATTTAAGAAGAAACATGGGAATGTGAGAAATAAATTGTTGAGCATTGGTATGAAATTTTTAAAAATATAGTGGTTTTATACATTATGATGAATGAAAGGACAATGATAGGGATACTGTTTATCCCCTAGTTTCAAATGAGTAATCCATTATGAATTTTATGTGTGTAGAGTGTTTAGATAAATTATGGAAGTGTTTGGACATCCTTTGGAATGTTTATCGATTTTTTATATAGATTCATTTTTCGTGAATTGTTTATGTAAACCAAGAAACATTAATAATAAATTATGCATAGTGACACAAGGGATAAGGGGAATGCATATAGTTAGAAACAATGTATTTTAAAACTATGTGGCCACCCAAGAGAGACCATGAAAAGTGGGTAAATTGGAAAATGGGATTTTAAACACAAGGTGAATGTCTTCTCTAATCAAGTAGGAAAAATGTGTGTGGTTCCCCTTGATACGTAAGATGGAACATGGTAAGTGCATTTTTTTTCTACCAATGTGTCTATCTACACAGAGTTTAAATACAAGATCCTAAAAAATGGACATAGGTTTCGATTAACTTTGAACCACTCTTTTCTTTCTCCAAATGGACCCTAAATCAATATTTTCCCTCCCAATTTATTTTAAAATCTTATCCATCAAGTAAGAGGTGATCTGATGGAATTTATTAGTGAGCTAAATCCTAATTCCCTTGTTAATTCTAATTTTGTGGCCGTCTTTGGTAGGTTTTCTTAGATCTACATTCCTACCTCTCTCGGATTATTATATCAAGACCTATGTGGATATATATAAGGTTTTTTTATGAATAACGGTTATATTTGAATATTATGATGTTAGTGTAAGTGATTTAAGTCAGGTTTTTAGATATTGAATTGGTTTTGTGCATGTTTTCGTTTTTTTCTTCATTCCCTCTAAATTATCAATGTTGGTGGCTTCACTCATGACTCCCCTTGTTAGAACATGATGTCTTAGTTTCAAATTTAATGTTTTTTATTGAAATTTATTGTTAAATTTTTGTGAAATTTATTAATGGAAACCTTATTTGGTGACCGTTTATGGTATTATGAATATTGGGTGCTTTGGATAAAATTTAATTTCATAACATGATTCTTAAATGATGATTATAACTTTGTTATTTGGGTTTGAGGCATGGAAAAATATTTTAGATAAAAGGATGTTTTTTATTGAAATGGTTTGGTAAATATGGATTTTTCATTTTATTGGTTTAAATGGTTATCCATATTTTGAATAGGATAAATAATGTTCATGAAGTACCACCATCAAAGAGATGATTTATGGATGTTATGTTCCTCCTTCAATGGTAAAAACCAAGTGTTTTTGTACGATTTTATGTTTAAGGTTATGTGAAATGGATTGTGTTATAACTATGTTGGACTTCAGAAATGGATAAAAAAACGTTTCATTACTTTCCATGGAAATCTGTTTGGGTTTGGAAAGATATCTTTCATAAAATTAATTTTGGTTTGCATTAAACTGTTTTAAATAGTTTTATATAAATATTTTATATAAACTGTTTTCTGTAATGGTGATCACATGTTCTATCCCAGTGGTGTGGGTAAGGAAGTCATTTGGGGAAATCCTACTGAGTTTCATTACTCATCCATGCCTTGGAATTTTTTCATATTTGAAGATATTATTTATTGGTACAATGGAAAAGGTAAGGTATCACACTTCATTAGTGGTTATTAATTATTATTTAGATGTTTTGGGGAGATAGATTATTGAATATGTTTGGAGGTACGGAGTTATTTCATAGATATATTGAGTTTTTCGGTTTTCTCTTCTCTTGTGTTCATTGATTTCGGTGTCTTCCACTATAGTATTTGTTAATGTTTGGTCTTTATATCAATCTAATTTATTAGAGGAATTGTACATTGTTATAATGCATCATTTAGAATTATTTTGTTGGAATGCTTAGATAGGATGTTGTATATAAAAATATGCAAATCACCCCCCATCCAATTGAATCGCTTGATAGTTATTAATATCCTTTGGAATCTTGCAGATGTCGTCTAAGGCCAAGTAGCAATTCCACCTCATATTAAGACAATGATATGATGTAGAATGTTAAATGATTTGTCTTAAATTGAAGATCCTATCTAGATTCTTGACACAAGGGTGTAATCATTGAGAAATCATTCAACTCAATTGGTAATGTTTCTTTGGAGAAAATATTAAATGGAAGAAGCAACATGGTAACCTATGGATATTATGAAGAAGAACTACCCACATCTATTTAGATGTAATCATTTATGAAAACTTTTCAGTAAAAAATTTCCAACAAAAGGAAGAATATAACACCCCAATATTTATGGTATTTATCTTCTTAAATAAATTATATTTACTTGATGGCTTATATTTCATGAAAAAACACACAGAAACAAACAATTAAATATTATTAGGACCATTAAGAATAGTAATATTACCATTATGAAGACAAATTTGACCATTAGAATAATAATGTAACCTAAAAATGTATAAATACAATTTAATTATCTTATAATTGAATATATGATATATTTATGACATAGAATAAGTAAATAAATGTTTTCAAAAAGGTAAATTAAATATTGACAAATATGTGAAACAAAAAATTGTCTATTTAAAATTTTAAAATTAATATAATGTACTATAGGAAAATTTATTTCGATAAATATATTCATATATGAATATTTTGTTTTCTTATGATTCGATGATAATTTCATTAGACCATAACTAATTGTTAAATGTTTCATTAAATTAGTTATAATTTTAAAATCTGAATTTTTTGAAAAAATTGTGATTTTAATGAAAAAAATTATTTTAATATTTATAATTTAGTTTTCATAAAATGGATTTAATAATTTCATTCACCACTTTTTAAAATGGTTAGGATGATTTTTTGTATTTGTTTTACAAAATATTATTTTATGGGGAATATCAATGTACCATAATTTACCGTATTAGATAAATATATGAATTGTTGAGCAATTGATAATGTAGGGATGATTTAATCACTATTATCTAAAACTACCACATTTATATTACTGTATTTGGTAATGGGAATAATCTATAATTATATTCATGCTCCAAAATAATAATCTATTGTATAAAATAATAAAAAACACTCCCCTTATTCACTTTAAATACCAACCCACACCACATCTTCTCCTCACACAATCGAAGCCATGATGCTTGTCCAAATTATTAAAAATCATATTCTGGGTTATCTCCCCATTTGTAAGAGCCATTTTTATGAAAAATACGGAATCCAATTTCTCAATGGAGTTTCTTAAGGAGAATAAATTCAACACGTAAAATCCTCTATTGATGTCCATTAATTTTCTTGTCAATTTGTTTCCTTTTATTATCCCCTATTCAACAACCCTCATCCAAGTTGAATTATAACTATATAATATTATATATTATAATTTTATTATTTTAATTAACAATCCATCATAAAACTCCTTATCCTCCCCCCTTTTTCTAGAATTTATATCATCATTAGAGAGGTATCGATCTGCCAACTTCATGGAGGATTGTATTTTGTTTTCTAATTACACCATCAAGGATGGTCATAAATCCCTTATAATTGTTATGAAATACTGTAAAATATATATCACAACTTATTTAGTGTTCATTACATACTTTATATATATAATATTAAAAAATAAAACAAAAATAGATTGTGATGATTGAAAAAACTCTAAAACAATATAAATGGTATTCATTAACATTGTATCTGATGAAGCATCCTAATATATGGAAACAAAAAGAGGCATAAAAGAATTTAATATTATATATTTTCATTAATTAAATAATATTTCAATTGTGGATTACTATTCTCATTTTTTATGAACATTTGTACTTTTATAGAAATGAACAAATCATGAATCCAAGCAAATGAACACTCCCAAATGATGAAATTAAATCTCATAAATCATGAAAAAGGATGTAAATGAACATTATAAAATTATAAGAAATCAAATAAATAATGAATAGTTTATGAATCAAATTTTTAATTAATATAATTTCATTATCCAGGACATTATGTTCAACTACAAAACACTTTCAAACATAACATAAGGGATACTCTCCAACCCCCCCCCCCCCCCCCCCCGCCCATTTTTTCTTTGAGGTTTATGTTTCTCTATCATTACCCTGTTGTAATTTTTAATTATTATTATTTAATTCTCCTACTTTTATTGATGTTCCAAACATATGTTTCTATCTCAATTATTCATTCTTTTAGGGGAAATAAATTCATTATAATGGTTCCCTTCTCAATTTTGGCCGATAGGAAATCTCGATCAAAGGGAACATCCTAGTTTCTTATCAATTTTCAAATACACTATATAATCGGTTTTAAGACACACATTTTTTAATGAACACTATTTTTTTCATAAAACACGATATAAATTCATTTCTAGTTTTATTCATACAGTTATACCTTTACAGACTTTATGAAACAATAATATTTAAACAAATACCGTACTAAAGAGGGTTATTTTTAATGTTTCTTAAACACTATTTTGACATTTCTTCACTTATGTTGGACATAATTTATCATTATATATTCCTATTTTTCCTTATTAATTAACATATATTTCATAAATAAATTCATTCATTGAAACCATTATCTTATTTCTTTTGGTTGAGCCTTACTCACTGCATATTCCTTGTGTGCGGTGAATGTATACTTCCCTTTTATTTATGACCAGAAATTCATTAAATATTTAATTAAATATATAAATTTAATATATCAAGTATATTAATTGGGTATTTTCCATATTCTATTATTAAATAAATATTTTTTTTATTTTAATGTTTTTTAACTAGGAAAATATTTATTAATCTGTATTCTCTACCCAATAATGATATTTTGGAAAGTCATATTATGCACTCTCCTCTAACAGCCCAAAGTCCTTCAATTTTTTATTATAATATTAAGTTATTTTATTCATGAATTAAATATATATATATAAATGATGAATTATTTAATATTTTATTGATGGTTGGGGACTAGTTATATATATCCCCTTGATGCATCAACATAACTTATGAGACAAAGCTGTTTTTAAAGAACCAATTTAGGTCCATTTACGAGTTGATTAAGATAGGTTTCTACCAGTAAAATTAAACTGTGTTGATGGTATAATGGTTCATGTGATATATACATGACATATAATATATAATAATCTTCTTTTTTCATTATTCAATTACTACTTTTTTTAAGATTTTCAATTTTAAAAAAATATATGGATTCATTTTCATTATCAAATAAATGATGGCTTGTGTTTTTCAATAATTTACCTTTACATAGTATTTATGCATTATTTACATTTCATAACTTATTATTTATCCATGTAACCCTTACTGATTATTTTAGATAAAAATTTTATTTTTTGTTCTTTCCCTATGTCATGAAGATGAAATCATATTATAAGAATCAAGGAAGTGGTTTATTTTTCCTTTATTATGTTCTATTTTTAATTACAAATTTAATATGGAAATCATGTATTTATCTTATTCTTCAAGGACACTAAACTAATCTATCATTTTTTATGCTATCTCTTTTTTCTATTCCACTGTAATAAAATGACCACTAACTCTAGGCTATTGGGGTCGATCTTGTTACAATATAACATGCCACAACAATCACACCCTTATTATCATATAACCACTTCCATGAATTAGGACATTGTGTTATAATAGATATGATGGGAATAAACATAAAACACTATTCCTTCTGCACACACCCCAATATAAACCACATAATCCAATCATCAATAATCTCCCTTATTATGCCATAATAGTAATAAATAATAGTATGTGCATAATAACCATTCTTATAAGGGAGAGTGGGAAAGAGTGTGAGGAAATCCAACCATCCTCCCCAACATGTATGTTTTTACAAGACACCCAAAACACAAAAACTATGAGTGTAATCATAAAAACATGAAATAATTTAGGTGAATATATAAAATTATAGAAAAATAAAACATAGAATACTTATACCCAATAACAACTTATGGGTTTACACAACCAAAACTACCCAACAACCATATCCCCTACATCACCAATACCACTTGCATAAATCACATATACAACACTATCAACCCATCTATGCAACACCTCAATATTTTACAAGCATTCATTTTATAATAAATTTAATTTTTTTGTTATCCTACTCTGATGGGTTGTGTTACACAGAATACCGAGTTCCCTCAATAGTGTATAATACACAAAAGGACAAGAATAGAAGTACATATAAAATCCCAATACATTTTGATATATTTATTTCTATATTATATAATCATTAAAATAATTTTAAATGTTTCTAATATATCTTATAGACATAGGATAGGAATAAATCATGTTTTAACCATCAAAACCATTATCTTTCTAAAGGCAGTTTTGCTTCCTATTAAAGATGCGCAAATTATAAATCATAATTTGGATCATTTTATAGATATTATTGGTCAAAAAAACATCATATTTTAAGGGTCAGTGAAAACTTATATTACGGTTATTTTTTGGAATATTTTTGAAATGATTTATTATTTGATTAAAAGAGAAAAATACTGCATTTTAGTTGAAACCATACTTTTAATTTAAACAATTATTATGGAAACATTATATTAAAATTGTTTTTAAATTAAAAAAAAATAATTATAAATATATTAATACAATTATATTTATTTAAATATATTTTAAATTGAAATTATAAATAAAAACATAATGATATTTTAAACATTAATCACTTTGAAAACCTTATTTTCTGCCAATTCTCTCGGAATTTCTTTAAATTTAAAATTTTCCAATTCTGTGAATTAAATTTTCAAAATTTGATATGAATAATTGGAACTAGAATAATATTTATATATTAATAATATCTACTTATTTTCTGATAAAAAATATTGATGAATGTAATTTAAATATTGATGAATGTAATTAAAATTAATTACATGGATTAGAGGGAAAAGGACCAGAACACTTATCGAAAATAATTGTTTGGCCAATAATTTGACCATATACATTATTATTATGAATTATATGAGTAATTTTGATTATATTCCTTAAATGTTACCAATATAATATGTTAATTATGTAAAAAAATAAAAAGGAACATTCATTAACTTTATCATTTATAAAACCATGAGATATTAAAAAAACATTATATATTTCTCTATACGTATACTTTTGAAATATAAATGAGTTATTTTTGTCATAATAATTTATCAATAGTTTTTTAGAGGAATTATTTACCAAAAATTGAAAAGAAACACCGACGTAGTGATTAATTAGTTAAAAATTTAATAAAATAAATGATACTAAATATGTTAATAGTTAAAAAATTAACTAATTACTATGTTCAATTTTTCTATAGGAATATGTAATGATCCATAGATATTAAAATAATATATTTTAAGCCAACGAGCCCGTACCCAAGTGGTAAGGGCTTATTCTTGGAATTCGGGAGACCCCAGTTCAAAATCGGGTGGAGGCGAATTCACGGGTACTGTAGTACTACTGTAGCATTTACAATTTGGTACAATAGAATCCAGAACTATTCACCTGATTTGGGCCTTCAGGCTACTATTTTGGGCCTATGGGTCTCAAGGGCCTTTGGGTCATCAAAGGCCTTCGGGACACATGGCCTACGGGCCGTAGAGTCCATGGAGTAGCCCAGTCCACGCAGAGTATGCCCAAGAAGAGGATCAGAGAAAAATGAATAACAGCCACTAGAAGCAGAGCTAATAGAATTAGAAGAATGAGAGGGTATGGAAGCTGCCATTGGGAACATGCACCATGCAACTTTTTATGGGTAAATTCTAGCCAATCAACAATCCAAGGTGGGAAGCTAGGTGATCAATGATACAGAATCTGGTGAGGGACAGTTATGGTGGGTTGGGACTATGGGTCATGTAATGGGAATGATATGCCTCTTGACTTCGATTCATGTATTGCAGGTCAGTCGGGCCTTGTGCCTTTGGCTTACGGTCATGTACAGGTTCCCCTTTAACCCATAAAAGTGGGATTATCCATAATAAATTAAAAAGAAACCCTTCATTCCATTTGAGATAATATATTTTAATTACCTCATTTTCTTGAAATTTTTAAATTTAAATTATGTAATTATTGTAATAAATTGATGTTAATATTATTTTATAATAAATGATATATTATTGACAAAATTAAAATTACAAAAAACATATCATTTTCCAATTTATTTTTAAATATTAATAAATATCTAGTTATATCTATTTATGGTCCAATTGATATTTAATAATGAAAATATTTTCCCCAAAATAGTGAAAAACATTTAGCATGGTTTGGATTAAAGTAGTGTTTTGGCGCGTTACTTGTTCTTTCTTTAAATATAATTGACAACATAGTTGAGATTTATAAATTTCAAATTATATATAATATTTATAATTTTATGGGTCTATGTATTGTATTAATTATCACATTAATATATTCATAATGAATGAATTTCATAGGTTAAAAAACAAGTTAACTTAATGAAAACCCAAAAAGAACAAGGAAACAAATAGACCAAGAAAAAAAATTTGAAAATTCATTTTTTTGTGGTATGTTTTTTTATAGACCATAATGACACTATAATCCATTATTTTTCTATTTTGGATTCACATTGGTAAGGGATAGATTCAAATAATGTTTATCTTTTGGTATTTACATGAATTCCACTCCTCAACCACTAGAAAAATTCATTGACTGTTTCCCTTACTCACACCTCTCAAGAAAGTTTTTCTCCTGAAAAAACTACCCAATTAATCTCCTAAAATCCCAACCCTAAAACTAGGATACTAGAATTGTTTTGTAATTTGGACTATGGAATTCATTTCTTATATAACAAAATGGTATACTCGAAGATGAGGTAATGTTTCTCTGTGGGATCTTTTGTTTTATTTCATTCTATACCTCTTAAATTGTTATTATGTTATTATAATATAATACCCTTAGTATCATGAATATAATTAGATATTTTTATCTTATGGTAATTAAATGCACTTTCATGCATTTCCATCAATTGGGATTTCAAATTATGGTTTGTATGTATAGAAGACTACTGTCTCACGAACTGCTATATTTTGTTCTCCCATTAACAACATTCATGGTTACATATAATGATGGAATTATACTCTATATATGATTTATAAGATATTAATAATGTATTTATTTTTATTTATTTTTATATAAGAGATACTTTCATACATTCCATTTTATGGGAATAGGATGATATCATTTTGGGATATGTGGACTACCGCATCCTCAAAGCGATCTAATTCGTCCAGACAATAAATGGAATGTAATATGGATGGTTAAAATTAATACATGTGATTAATATTAATTTTATATTATAATTTAATTAAGTTATACATAAAATCAATATAATTTTCTTTTTTTTAATATGAAACCTAATTGGAAACAACATTTATCCGTATGTATAGCCCACCGTCACCATAAATGGTTTATATAATTTCCTATATCAAAACATTATGGATTACTCTAAATATATATTTAATGAATATATATAATATTTAAATCATGTTATAAATTATGAAAATGATTAAATCATGATAAATTTAATAGGAATTGAAAATTGAAATTTGATACATACTCAAAAAATAAGGCAATGGATCTAAATAAATGAAAATAACAAAATACTATAAAAACGTAGGAAACATTTTGTTATAAGGGAATAATATATGATATCATAAATATCAATATAGTTATTTTGGAATTTATTTTTATTCTTATAACAATTATTTAGTATAATAATTAATATTTAACCAAAAGAGATGGTAAGTTGGGGGTGTTCATCTTACTTTTTATATCTATTAGATTAATGTCATATAAGCCACATACTTATTTTTCATGGTGTATATACTACCGATTTTTATATATTATATCATTATTCCTATTATATTAATTGTATTTATAGTTTTACATTGAATTATATTATCTAAGAGGTTTTTATTTGAAAATTACCATATGGTAAAAAAAAATCTGAAATCTCACATTCTTTTGTGATTGTTTAAATTCTATTAAAACAATTTCATTACTGTAATCAATTTTCATTAGGAATTAAAATTTTATTAAATATAAATATTCCTGTAATATTTAAATGATTATTTCCTATACCTATTAAATTTTTAGAAATGGTGTTTACATTGATATATATTTGATTAAATAGGGAAAATTTGATAAATCAATATTTTTATATTTAGTATGGATATTTGATGATGCAGAACATTATTAAATATACTATTTTATATATGAGTAACTCTCTACAATAGAATGACACAGTCTGGTATCAATTATATATAGACCCATGATGAATAAATATGTTCTCATGAGACAGATTATATAGAACAATCAATGTAGTTTAAACTGTTGTAAGAATAGATCATGAGGGTAAAGGTATCATGTGCCCTGGAATCATGGAATCCATATTGATGAATTTACTTCATTCAAATTCAATTATTATTTATAATTGTGTTTTTTCCTTTAAATTATCTTTTTATCCATTTCATTCTCATTTTATTGATCAAAGGACATGTGTTTCAGTTGTTTACCTTTCCATATTTATTATGCCTTATCAAGTTGATAAAATGGAAAGTATGTTTACTTATTAAATAGTACATAGAGATTATATTTATTGATTCATTATGTATTCCTCTATTTTATTGCCCTTATTGAGAAATTCATGTCACCCTTATTTTGTTTCCTTTCAATAATATATATAGGTGAATTCTATGAATGATTTTCAAGGATGTTGTTTATTTTTCTTTGTGATGTATTATGTTTTATTTTCTTTTCTATGTGTAAAAATGGTATCAAATTTGTAGTCTATTTTTTAAAAACTCATAAATTTATCCGTACATCATGATTTGATTCCTTAAATTTAGGATAATGTAATAATGTAAGGCACCGAATTCAATAATCCGTGGTTCGAGCATTATATTTGGTTTTAGATTATGTTTAATTGAATACTTATAAACTAGACTTATTAAAAACATAGATTAGAAAACATAATCATATGATTGAACATAAGGATAAGTATAGAATAACAATGAAAAGAAACAATTTTTGTGATTATGAGGCTAGATATACATAAATGTACAAATTTATGACATGTATTTCACTATTTTTAATATGAAAGATTATGTTCCATAAATTCATGAACTATTATAGTTTACAACATAATTTGAAAAAAGGGCCTAGAAGAAGTAATCGGAACCTCACTAATGCATGTAATATAAAGGGTAAGAAGGATAATATCATTTATGGTCTTCATAAAATAATTCTAATGGAAATATTCAATAAATAATTATCATCACATGAAGACACCAAATAATATTCTAAGAATACATGTAAATAATTATCAATGTCCAATCGATTTTAAGTTTTGAAAGATAAGAAGATGGGGTCACGGAGAAAATTGAAAATGTGAAGAAGGGAAAGTAGGAATTTTCCACATGTGATAATTGGGGAAAGAAAGACCAAGGTTCTTTCCTAAAAGGAATGGGATATTCCTACATGTGAGGAGTTAAAGGACCCATTAATTGTGATTTCAAATGTAATAAAAAAAGTTTCCAATATACAATTATTCAACTTCAAGGAGACATGAAACTAATCATAATAGTATCTAAAACATTAAAAGAAAATAAATCAAAATATTCTAATGGGTCTTGGTACAGATTATTATACAACGACAAATGAAGAGGAATGATTAATATTCATGTGTCCGGATCCAACAATAATAAAATTTTAGAAATTTAACAGTACACTACTTGTTATAATAATTATGAAATTTATAATTATTGTACTATAGTATGATTTCAATAAGGATTTTAGATCATTTGATTAATTTTACCAATATAAATGATTCAATGGAATGTTTAACATCATTTTAAATTCAGGATTTAAATAAATACAAGTCATAATTTGTTCCCAATGTTGAGATAATGATGTTCAAATAAAGAGATGATTAATCTGGATAATATAAATTGAATTCTAATAACATTTTTTAGACTAATTATTATGTTTTAGATCCCAATACATGGAAGGTTCATAAGGTTAACCATTAATGAAATGGTTAAATTTGATCTTTGGTTTAGGTTTTAGATATTTATGTATTACTTAAATATATGATGCAACATGTGCTATAAAATGAAGTTGAAATAACATAAGGCCTAATTAAAAGATGATATTTTGTTTAGGAAATAGTAATGTATGAGGTATTTATGTTTTCTTATATACCTAGATATTTAATTAATTCCATAACTCTTTGAAAATGTTAAAAAAATGTTTTCCAATCATCAATCTAATTTATGATATCAAAGACCATTTTTTAACCCTCTAGTTTATACCTTTGTGGTCCACAAATTTTTAATGTACATGGTCTCTATCACTCAACTTTATAACTTTATAGTAATATTTTTATTATATACCCTAGTTAATTTTGTAATACTCATATATTATAAACAATATTTTTTATAAATTCCTCCTTTTTGATTCCCTTTTATTAGAAGATGTTTTATTAACCCAATTTTTTATGTGATGTTCTCAGCAATAGTATTTCAAATATCAAAACGTCAGTTGAAAATATCAAATTTGAATTATGAGGTTTAAATTTAATTAAGGTGGGGATAATTTAACCCACTAGACTTTTGAATAGTTTTTATTAGAATAAATTTAATTTTCTATCTAACCTGCTATGTTGGATAATGTTACTCATAACACAGAGTTATATCGATAGCGTATATGACATGATATACCATTATTTTAAGTTTATATATTATCCTGAGTCAATATAATATATTTATTTTAATATTTTATATTTATTAAAAAAATTACATTCATACAATTATATATATATATGAAAAGAACAAATCCAATTTCACTCAAAAAAAGGTGTATTTTTCTAAACCCAGGTTTTCCTCTTTATAATTGAACACCAATATTAAATTTAAAATATAAACCATTTATAAATTATATATGTAAAAATAAAATTCATTTATAAATTAATTATATAAAACCTATAGATTGGTGTTTTTTCTATTTTTCTATGATATTTTATTTGTTGATTAATAGTTAATACTGTATTTTAGTTGGAAACTACCTTTTCATTTAAATATTTAGTAAAGTTAAAAATATTTAAAATTGGGTTTAATGTCACAAGAGATCATTTATAAAAATATTAATCCAATTTATATTAATGTAATAATTTTAATATATTATTTAGATATAAAAACATAATGGAATGTTGAACATTTATCACATTACAAACCTGAATTCTCACCACATATACGGATTAGATTTAAATTAATATTTTCCAATTTTTTTAATTGGATTTGAAAAAAAATAGATATACATAGTTGGTATTGGTATAATATTTATATCATAATCCATTAAAATAATTTTTTGAAATAGAATATTGGTGGAAATAATTAATGTTATTTATTGTAATTATGTTAAAAATAATTTTACATAGTTGTTAAACATTAATCTTAAGGGGAACTCTTAACTAGAAACTTTACCAAAATACACTAGATTCCTAGAATTCAACCATACACTCTCTTTGTTTGATGTTTATGATTTATATGGGTATTATTCCATGAATGTGGCAAATATTATAAGTTAAGTAAGGAAAGTTGTAAAAAGGGACCTTCCATACCTTTAACATTTTAAAGCCATGAGATATGAAAAAAAAACTTATTTGAGGTTCTAAAAATCATTTTGAAATATATATGATTCATTTTAATAATAAAAAATTATCAATAATTGTTATAGAAGAATTAGTTACTTAAAATTATTATGAAATTCCCAAACAATGATAATTTAGTTAATACTTAAATAAAATCACTATCACTGAAAATATAAAAAGTGAAGAAAATTAGATGAATTATTGATCTCCATTTATTAGTTGAATATATAATTTTACAAATATTTGAACATAATAAATTTTAATCCAATCATTTAATTTATATTTTTAAATTTATATTATGTAAATAATGTCAAAATTGACATTAATGTTATCTTATAATAAATGATATTTTGTTAAAATAATTGAAATTATTAAAATACTTATATTCTTCTAATTTTATTTCAAATATTAATAAATAGATATTATTATATATTTTCTGACCAATATTTCTTTTTCAATGATCATATTTACTTTTAAATAGTAAAAACATTGTTAGAACATTTCAAGTTAAAGTAATATTTTTTGCACGCTAAATGCGGTTGTTTTAAATTTAATTTACAAAAACATGGGACTTATATAATTAAAATTATATATTTCATTTAAAATTATATAAGTCTATATTTTATAATAATTATCACTTTAATTTATTCTTAATGGATGAATTACATAATTCAGAAAACAATTTACCCAAATGAAAAACAAAAATGAAAAAATAAAGAAACATTGAGACTAAAGAACAAAATGAAAAAAATGATATTATTTCTATGTGGTGTGAGTATTTATCAACCATAATTCCAGTTTTATCCATTATTTTCCTATTTATAAGAACATTACATCTGTGAAACCTCTAAATAGTGTATACTATTTGGTATTTATAAGAATATCATAACTACTCCACTATTAAGAGGCATTCATTCATCCCCTTCCTCACACCTAAAAAGAAATATTGGTTAAAAAAATACTATTCTAAATACATACCTACAATCTTCATAGATTCATAACTTTGGGACTAAATAAGACCAATCCATAATTTTGGTATAAACCAAATAAGATGCTTGAAAAAGATGTAACTTTCATCAAAGATATCTTTTTTTCTTTCATTCTAAACCATTTCAAAAATTATTATATAATTAATATATAATAAAATTTTTATCCATAATATAATTATTTTATTTATATTAATTTTATTAACTAATATTTCACACACATCCATCAAAGGCGATACACAGTCCTCATTCGCGTGTGTGACAGACAATCACCTCACAAACTGATGTTGATTGTTCTTTAACTAAAAACAATAAACGATCGAAATAATGGTGCAATTTTTGTTTATAAATTATATATATGATATTTATAATGTAATTTTGACCACATATTTTTTTATATAAATAATACCTTCATACATTACATTTTATGGGAATACAGTATGTTCTTTTTTTCACGCGTGGATTACCACCCCCACAAGGTGATGTGATTCCTTTCCATAATAAATGAAATGTATCCAAGATTTATATAATTAAAAAATGAGATAAATAGGATATTAATATTATAATATAATTATAATATACATATATCATTTACTTTTCATTCATTTAATATGATAAGAGAATTGAAATAGTGTTAATGTGTACGTACTGCCTACCATCTCCATGAACAATGTGTTTAATTTTCTATCTCCATACATCATCGATGAATATAAATACATATATTCTAAATATATATAATAATTAAATAATGGTTTTAAAATATGCATAAAATTTAATAAATATCTTTTTAATAGTAATGAAAAATAACTAATCGATACATACTCGGAAAACAAGTTAATTAACACCCGAAAGAATAAAAATTACCAAATTCTTTTAACAAATATGTAACAATATGTTATAAGGGAATCATAAATGAAATCATAAATAATAATATGGTTATGATATAATTTTATAATATTCTTAATAAAATTACATATTAGGTTAAATAGAATTCAACCAAAAGAGAGTTCTCATAAAGTATTAATTCATCATAGTTTTAACATATGTGATAAAAATGTCATATTCACCACATAAATATTTTTTTTATTTTATATAATTATTATATTGATATATTATGTCATTAATACTATTATATTCAAGTTATTTATGTTTTAAATTTTAATTATCACAATCAATGTGTCTTAATTTGAGTGTTAAAATGTTGTAAAAGTTATCTTGAAATCAAACTTTCTTTCGAGATAGTTAGCTTTCTCTTGAATCCATCATGGTCAAAAATCATCTACAATGAAAATTCCATTATATCACCCCCGCACAGGCTCGCCTCTCAGCCCCCAACCTCCATGGCCTAGGGTTTGATGGTCTCTATACCAGACCCTCCCCCCAGGGCGAGGGGGGGTCTTTCAACGCCCAACGATGGAGGTCAACATGCATCATTTTCCCCCTTCTTGAATCCTAAGTGCATTCCTCCATTTCCTCATATTTCTATTAGTCAAAATGTTCCGGAGCTATTCAATGTAGCCCCCCAATTTTCTATCTCAAATCTAGAGTTCACAGACGCATCCGCCTTGTAGCATTACACGCTTATTGCATGGTTCTAACACTGGAAGCCATCAATTGATGATTTCCATCACATCGTCTTTGGTTCCTAGATTTTACAAGAACGTGTGATAGTAGGGCTCCTCGACTCCAAACACATCAGGTTTAGGTTCTCCTTAGAGGAAGATTTGATACGGGCTTGGTCGTCAGCTCCTCAAATCTACAATGGATATCGATTTATCCTCTTCAAATGGTCATATGACTTTCATATGAAACGCGATGCTCCTACAAATGTCGTTTGGGTAAGTCCTCTTGAACTTCCAATACTGTTTCAAAATTCGTCTATCCTTTCTATGCTTGGAAACCTCATAAGCCACTATTTATGCTCGGATTTTAGGATGAGGGCTGTCTGTATTCCAATTTCACCCAGAATATGTGTTGAAGTTGATATGTCTAAGCCGCCTATAGAGTTCTTTTGGGTCGCTGTAGGTGAAGCGTTTCGTCATAAGAAGTTTGTGGCCTTTTAATCATAGTGTGAATTCTTCCCCCGATGCAAGAAAATGTGTCTTTAGATGGAGGATTGTAGGCCTGAGAATATGATGTAGAAGGAATTTGGTTTGAGCGCTAAGCAGACAAGCTTGGTCCTAGGTGAGACTACCGCTATTAGCAGTAATTCCTTGGTGTTCAGTGGGTCATCTGGTCATGAATCCCCTGATCTACCTCTCAACCGGGAAGCTGACATGGGGGTAGTAGTCCAGGGGGTTTCAATACCCAAGAACATGCTTCTGGAACCAATGTTTTCAGACATTTTTGGCAGATTTAAGAGTGACCTGGGCGTGGGGAATTCTGCGAATTATTTGATTTTTAAGGGTGATGATATGACTTCAGGTGATATAGTGACATGAGCATCTGTTTCAATTTCAAGTGAGGAGCATTAAGACTCTCCGAATCAAGGCGGAGATTTTCGAAATGGAAACAAGTAATTATCTATTGGGGAATTCCATGTGGAGGATGCTGGAATCCTCCAAACTCCATTGGTTGTTTCTTTTGCTGTGGTAGTCCAGTCAAGAAAAGGTACCTCTGATGAAGTCCAGGAAGTGGTCCATTCAGACTCAATCAGGTTATGCCCTAGAATGAAAGCGGTTGATATCAAACATGTTAACCATTTTAAAGGTTTGGATAATGATTATCCAGTGAAGGAGTTAGAAACATTCTCGAATAGGTCGGAAGAGCAGAAGACCCATGCAAATGAATCCAGTGATGAGAATTCCAGCTAGTTAGCTGGTGATTCAGATGAAGATAGACAGGGCAGTAGACTTCCAATCCCAAGAAGAAGCAAGAGCCGTAGATTGTATGCAAAGAGAGGAAGGACTACTCATATTTTCCACTACCTATGGAGACTAGATCTGCTAAGAAGTCGAAAGATAAGATGGTGGGAGATGAACCCAAGGATGTCTTCCAACAGGCAGCACTGATCACAATGCAGGAGAAATCTTTGGAATTTCTACTGGACTCAGGAGAGGACATTCCAGATTCTGTTCTGACAATTAAAGCTACTGATGAAGATGCCAACAGAATGATGAGCAGGTTATTAAAGGTATCACCTAATGAGGAGCAGTGTTCTTTGATTGAAAAGAAGGATCTTATAATAATAAGAGGGTTCAATGACAGGAAGATCAATGTAGAGGAGTACATCTAATCCTGGGACAAGCTGGCATTAAGGTTTGAAGATCTTTTAATGGATGCACCAGATACAAAGGTAAACAATATATCCTGGAATTAATTTAGGGAGGTAAAATCCGGTAGGCTTAAGTTTTGATTTAATGAATCGGCTATTTCTTTTTGTGTTCGAACTATGGGTTTTTCACTTTCTTCTAAAAAGTGTTTGATAATAAAAAAATCTAATTTTCATTCAGTCTTGAATCCATCACACAATTGAATTCATTTTTAATAAAAAATTAAATTTATATTTAATATCTGTATTATTGTATGGTGGATATTATTATTCCCAAAACTATATTCCAGTTTTATATATGGTAATTACATTGAATATTATTTAATTAGATTATTATTTATTGATGAATCCATATTTTATATTAAATTGAGACATTTTCTATAAAGAAAATTGTTTAATATATTATTTGATATCTACGAAATTACATGGATTGGTATAAAATTGCTGGGGCCCAATTTTAGATATCCTTCTAATGCATCGATATGTTCTCCTAAGATGAATCAGTTTCCCAAATCAGTATAGTTTAACCTATATTAAGAATATTTCCTAAAGGTAAATGTATCAAGTACCAAAGAAACACAGGGTAATATAATCAAGCATTACCTTCATTCAGATTTTGTTATTATTTATCCATGAGATGATTTCCATTAATTTATGTATTGATTCATGTATTTCTCATGTCACTGATTAGATGGAACATGCTTTAGTCATTTAACATTTCATATTTTTTATGCTTTATCCAGTTGTTTAAATGGAATGTGTCTTCAATTATTTACCTTTCTATATTTATTATCTCTATTTATTCATTATTACTTCCATTTTACATAGTACCTTACAAATAATTTGATATTACCTTTATTTTTTTCCTTTCCACAGGATGTAAAGATGAATTGTTATAATGAGTATCAAGGATTTAGATTACTTTTCAAATATTATGCATTAATTTTTATTTTAGTTTCCCAAAGTAAAATGGATATAATTTTTGTAATTTAGGTTTTTAAAAAATGTAAATTGATATATACATTGGGATTTTTTTATTATAATCATTCCAATGATATAGAGTATGGAATCATCTCTGGGATTCTGGATTCTGGGAATTACAGTCCATCCCACTAACAGAAAGAGTACTATGCATCAATTTCATAGTTCAACTCTAGCCACATTAATTACCAACCATGTATGTTATCATTTATTAAATTTTATTTTATTATATTTTCTTATTCAAATTAAACATATTTTTTTCCTTTACCTTTCTTTTATTCAGTTATTTCCATCCCTAAACTACTTTTCCATCCTCAGTTTATTTAATGCAATCCATAAAAATCGAGAAACTACCATGCCAAAGCACAACACCACCAATCATTCCATTACCAACATTAATCCCATGTATCTTCATCATTACCAAAGCCCCAATCATACCACAATCATATCATTCATAAATATATATTTTATATCTTTGCAACTAACTAATTTTCTTCCTCCTAACACTTTCTGCCTCAACCTATATTACCACCAACTCTAGGAAAATTAAAATATATTTTATTGATATAATAATAAAACTATACAGGAAACACATAAATATATAGTAGAAATTATATCCTTCCAAACACCATATTGTTGTTTTAACTAAATATATTTCTTCAAATTGGTTGACATTTAGTATGGTAATTCTCACATAATTCCAGTTATTAATTTTTTTTAATGGTTAGGGTCGAATCCTCATTTTTATTAATAAAGAAAAGTAAAGGCCTCTTTTGACTAGGTATAGGGAGACCCATTACATAGCCCAAAGGCCCAGTGGGCTTCTAGACCATTACATAGACCGTAGGCCCATATTTTTAGCCCAATTTACATTCTGTGAATAGTAACTCAGCTGCTATAGTACCCGCACAGTATTGCCACCGCTACAGTGCCCTACCGCCACTACAGTACCCACTGATCAACAGTACCGCTGCTGCTACTGTATCGCTACATTACTGCTATAGTACCTGTGCCCAATGGGTTTTGAACCCCCATATTTCATGTAGTATTATGGGGTGATTACCACTAATCCAAACCCCAACTACATAATTCCAGTTATTAATGGGAAACTAATTAATCAAACATATATATGTTCGTATAATTTAATGAATGGATGATGTAAAATAATAAAAATAATAACAATTGTATATTCATGAAAATTTCAACACAAACATGGATCCCAACTACCATAATCTTTGGAAAATAAATTTACAAAGATGATCCCTTATGAAATATTATTAAGTATGTAAAAGATATATAATAACTCCCACACCCTTCATTTTAAGATTAATAACTTTCATTATATGTTTTTTCAAGCTATAATATACACCAAAATAAATGTAATGATATGGAATTCCAAATTATGTACCAAAAAAAGATATAATGTGATCCGCTACACTGATTGAAGTTTCAAAGAGAACCATGAGTCATAAAGAATGAAACACATGATCAATCCCAAAAATATCAAAGGATAACTCTCTAAAACATATCAAACCAAGATGTCACCAAACCATAATCAGCCTATTCCAAAAACTAATACTCCTACTTCAAGGGTCTTATGAGAACCAATGTATTTTATACATCTTATTTCCTAATTTTTAATATAAAAACATAATATTTTCACACATGATCAAGAGGTATGGTTTATTTGAGAAATTATATACACAAAAAAACAATAAGATACATGGATACAACGATATTACTTGAAACAACACAACATTCTTATAAAATATGTTGACCATAAAATACTTCATTTGAAAACATTTTGACATACATAATAAAGAGGTGAACTACCAAGCCTAGTTTGGGATTAAAGAATGATTATCATGATGAATTTCATATATGTGAGTCAATATTAATATAAATATGATATAAAATGGGTGATATTGTTAATCATAAACATCAATTAATGATATGTTATGTGAAGTGGAAACAACATAAAACATGAAATCATAAACATTAGTATTGGCTAACTATCAATACATCATAAAAAATTATAATTATTATAAAAATTAATGCAACATACATGGTATCTCATTATATAAAAACATTACCCAGTTCACTGATAGAATATATAGTCTTTAGCCCACCTGTAACATTCATATCATGTACATGAATTTCTGTCCCACATAGATCATACAAAATAAGAATGGTATTCATCACATTTAACCAAAATATAATGGAACATGGATTTAAGAAATGTATTCATATAATAAAATAAGTATAGGTGTATCATGTTTAATATTATTTAATTGAAAATGGAATTTTTATTAACTATACAAAATTTTGGTGTGGAAAAAAATATGATAATTTATGTCAGCTAATGAGTGTACATAATGTTTCACGGAACAGTTTAATGAGAGTGAAATTTTATATCTCATTACATGGAAATAATAAGTTTAGTATATATCTATGTAAAAACACATTTAATTAATGAAATGGTGAAATAAATATGGGAAAACTCAAAAAGTGTACTTGAATAAAGGGGGGGATTTGATCCCTTACCTTAAAAGGGAACTACTAAAATATTCAGTGAATTTTATTAAACTATTGTGAACACCATGGTAGATATTTAAGAAGTTATAAAGATAGAAAATTAATTCTTATTGGATTTTTATAAAATATCATTTGGAGTTTGGGTTGGTATTAATATAAAAATAGAGGGGTATTCATTATTAATCTCTAAACATAGGATTTGGACTTCATATAATAAATTAATAAAATAAATAAACCACAATATAGTTTTATCCCTTGGATTCTTCAAAATAAAAGTTTTTGTACATATTTTATAAGGTTAAGGACATAAACCATTAAAATAATACTATTGGATATGTTTAAATGAACCATATTCATAATGAATTGATTTTAAAATCATAAAATACAATATAGGATTTGGAGGATTTATTAAAAGATATTAATATTAATAATATAAATTCAAAATCAAATTATATTTAATGGGATTCCTATATTTGTTCCTTGATTCATTGTATGTCTCTTATTATATCACTTGTATTATATTTTGATCTCAATATAAATAATATATATTTTGAACATATAATTTTTTTACATAAAAATTTTACCATGTAAAAAATTATGAATGATTCTACATTGGATAATTTCAAAAATTCAATATATCAAAACTTATTATTATATTATTTCCCTAAATATGATAATTTTATCATTTTATTAAAATATACCATTTATTTAGAAAGATCCATTTTTATGATAATAATAACTTTTGGCCCTTATTAATGTTAAATTAGACTTAATTAAATAATGTTATCATTTTTATTTAACAAGAATTATTAAATAAGAATATTTAATGAAAATTTATTTTTTTTCAATATTATTGAATTTATCAAATGTTATTTAGTTATAACCATATATTTTTTAAAAAATAAATTTTTGATTCATTATATCAAAATAAAATTATTTTAAAAATCATTTTTTAACCATATTTAAATCAATAATAAAGGTGAATAAATATTATTATTATTTATTTTAAAATAGTATATACAAATTCATACTATTAGGGTCACGATACATAACCCCTTATTAAAGGAGAATATTACTTAAGGGTAAGGTGTGTGATGGTGGGATTTTCTTGGGATTGATTGAGAAAGACGGTTTGGGTAATGATCTCATTAATCAACAACATATTCCGTAAAATCATTCATTCATAATTTAATTAATAAATACTATATTGGGCTTGGTTAGGGGAAAATATGGAGTATTCCATCTCTTTAATAATTTCTAGTATATGGGATTCATAGGATATGATCCTACTGGTCAATACTATCACTTCTTCTTCATTTTTCAATTATAATTTATCTATCCAATAATATATATCAATATTAACATTCACCATATAGTTTCTGTATTATCAAGACTTTTTATTATTAATGAACATTTAAATATGATAGGTTATAGTTGTATAATATAACCATAGTAGTGAATCTATTTTCTATGATTATATTTCTTAATATGGTATTTATTCATTATGATAAGGAGTTTAATTTATAAATCATTGGGTCATTACATTATTATACTATTCATAAATTACACTGTCAAAATGTCATTTGATACCATAAAAAAATGAGTGTATTTATTTTTACTCAGCTTTTATTATTCCCATTTTGCTTCCTTAAACTTGTGGATCCACCACCACTTAAAGACCAAGTGACTTTTTTATTTCATAGATCATTGTATTTATATCATAGATCTAAATCGGCTTCTCCTTTTATTAAATATAATTCTCTAGGGATTCTGCCACTGGATTTAGCACATATTAGGGGTTCGGTATGTTCTTCATAAAGAGGAATACAAGGAAAACCACATGTAATAGAGATAGTTTTAGTGGGAGTTAAAGAAGATAATCCATATCCCCAATGAGATATAAAATCTTCAAGGGGGTGATTTATCTAGGAATGGAGATTCTGTTCTTCCCAAAAAACATAAAATTATTCCAAAATAATTGGTCTCTATCCTTATAGTATAAGACAAATAGATGATTATATAAATAGATGTTTTATCAACATTGTTCATATTTCATATGGTGTTGAATAGTTTTAACCTTCTTTGTTTTCACTTGGACATGATCAATTCCGATTAGCATTCCCTCTCAAACCTGATCCGAAATTGTCAGAGTCTAAAACCTATTCCCATATAGATCATTATAAAGTTATATCTGAATTATTTAATAGAAAATATTTTCTTTTGATAACTCCACTTTGATAAGTTGATGATCCAATCATCCTTTTATATCCATTGAGCTTCATCTTAGTATATCATTTAGTGATTATATAGTTCTATCTGACTTATCATCCATGTGAGAGTGATAAATAGCTTTGAAACTCATCCCTTTATCCAATTATTGTTAAAACATTCTCTAGAACATTGAGCTAAACCTCTGATCCTAATTAGATAAAATGGATAGTGTAACTCCATGAATCTATACCCATTCTATTTTTTATGTCATGGTGATTTGGTCAGGATAGAATTATTTTTTTGATGGAAATAAAATGAACTTACTTTGTAAGGTGACTAAATACCACTAAGGTGGAGTTATATCATTTAGATTTACTAGGGAGTACTATGATTAAATCTACGATTATTTTCACATTTCCATATGGGTGTGGAAAATTTATATAACATAATCATAGTCTTACTTAATTCATCATTTAATTTATATAATACCAATCATCGAGATAATAATTTTGAAATATACCTCTTTATGTCATCCCACCATAAGAATTACA
This sequence comes from Viscum album, assembly GCA_963277665.1. Classification (NCBI taxonomy): domain Eukaryota; kingdom Viridiplantae; phylum Streptophyta; class Magnoliopsida; order Santalales; family Viscaceae; genus Viscum; species Viscum album. The sequence continues at coordinate 826,819,847 of OY728159.1, read as the reverse complement.
TCATATAACTATAAACCTTATTGATATCTTGATGAATACAGAAGTATGATCTATTCAAATAGTCCAGATGTTCCCTATACAGATCTAGTTTCTATTCAGCACTTATTCAAGATCAAAACACTATAACTCCATCTATATTAAACTTCCACATTAGAATAAATTTGAACTTTTTCTATAGAACTGCAATATATTCTTGGTCCACCTTTATCCTCCCCAGAAGGGATGTTTTAGAAGATATTTGGGAAAGGTAAGATAAATATCATTTTCAGATTCCCATGTCCATAATTTAAATTCCCATCAATACTGGATCCCTTTCTATCCTTTTCATGGATATGATTTTACGATCGTATGCAATCCTAGATATTCTACTCTCTTCGGCTTCCGATTTTGGTAATGGATTGAATAAACATAACCCCAGATCATATCTAACAACCATCATTGGTTTATATAGCCCTCATTTTGTGTTAATATGTACATAAGGCTTTAATGATTCATTTATTTGTTATAACTCACTCTATATTTAAAATTTCAAAAAATAGATCTTGAAAATATAACAATAATCAATTATAGATCATGTATTAGTATGTTATTTTCATAGATCATTAAATGGGGTGCATAATGTTAGAAAAAATGTGTTTATAATATTTTTTGTGTTGTGTTTTTTATAAATATTAAGTAGGAGGTAGGTTAATAAAAATTATGTATCAATGATAGAGACCATGCCATAACTAATATCTATATAATATTCACCATGATTATTTTTTAGTTATAATTGTTTCACTATAATGGAATATGGAGGGTGGAAAAATCCAGTCCATCCATCACCACAACAGCACAAGAATGCAGGTGAACATGCATATCGGTGAGCGTCCACATGGGAGTATAAGTGGTTAGTGATCAGTATGAGGAATCATAGAGATATTGGTCTATTATGTATGTTGGATGCATGGAAGAGGAAAAGTGGAAGACCACAGTACTCATATATAGAGGATCATGTGATTAAACAAGCTTATATGACTTTTGAATTATAGAGGAAACAAAGATGTGGGATAATGAATATTCATCCTAAATCATAGAAGAAATCACTATTATGTAGAAGTGAATTTGTAGGATATTTGGTTCCATTGTAGTTTTAGGTGTCCCTATTTCGGAACACACAAGGTTACACTATTGTCCCCTTAGAGAGGAAGAGTTAAATGTCTTTTCTGGGAAGCCCCTAAATGGTGCCCCGAGCTTGTGTGTCACATGGCCTCATGCACACCTCCCCATATTTAGGAGGATTCCAACTAGTATCAAGGAACTAGGGTGTGTCTATTGTGAGACATTAACCTCATGTAAATGTAATTTAGTGATAATAAATATAAAAATCATACAGTATATGCTGATCAATAATTTACAGAAGATAAACTTCCAAGATGGTAATAAATAAAAAACTTAAAAGGTAATCTCATATAAAAAATGTAGTTGCAGGACTTGTATCTACAAATAAAGGAAACATGAATACATGAATCCATTACAATACATTTATAAGAAGTAATAAAATACAAAATATTATTGTCTTCAGATATAATCATGATTTCAGCTCCATCCCATGGTCCCATGCTCTTTCGAAATAAACATATCAAGCATCGTAGATTGAGTGCTTGAATTAGTCACTACATGTGTCCATAAATTCTATTCGGGTACCCAGTGGTGTCCTGAACTAGGTGTGATATAAAACGTATTAGTTAACCACCATTAGTGTTTGTAAGAAACACATTCTCAATAATGTATGCATTATTATCTTTTAGTATACCCCATGTATAATAATAATATAAATCGGCCTCAAAATATAAATAATCATGTCTAGACATACATGGAACACTGGGAAAAATAGTTATGATACCGTAAACAAGGGTAGGGATAAAACAATAATATGTATGTGATAATGTCAAGTATAACCATTAGAGTCCAATTCCAATACCAACTGTATCTACAAATCATTAGAGACACATCCACATCAACCACACCATGTAATAATGTGTCAACATCCACATGGGAAACAACATGTAATCTAGGGTATAACATCCATAATGGCCTCATTATGTAATCATGTCTAAAACAGCCACAAGAACATCACTATGTAATCATGTGTAAGACCATGAAGGTCTAGATACCTAGAATATAATACCAATGCGTCCTCATTGTGTCCCACGATAATCTCGATTGAAACATGGTAAAAACATAGGTGGATCCCATGAAGCATGTTAATATAGAATGTCTAATGCAATTATAAGAAATTTATGTCCGAGGGTTTTAAAGGATAGAGGAATCTAATGGAATCACGATCCATGATGTAAACAGGTTGATGGAGTCCACTACTATAATCAAGGATCATGTAGTATATATTTCCCTACTATCCTTTACAATTAGGATCCATAGAGATCATAGAACAAATCTAATACCATAATCAATTAATCAGCAAATTTCATAAGCATTCACATTCCATGAGTTCATCCAAATACTTTCTACAATTTCTTTTAAAACCAAATTGACAATTTATCATCTTGTATCACATTGAAAAGGAGTAATCAACTCTCTCATAATAATTCAATCTATAACTTTATTATCATTCACTAATGAATAGGTAAAACCAAATTTATCACATCCTTATTAATCCATTAAATGAAAATTCATATTCACCCTATAATTAGAGAGATCACACAGTGCCATCACGGTGCAAAAACAAAGGGAAGAAACAAGGGAACAACCTATGGGTGGCCTAGGATTGTGAACAAAACATAAAATAACAAAACATATGCTTTGAGGGAAACCAAAAATGTTCTAATTTATTAAATTTAGGATTTTAATTAATCATAGAGGAAATAATTTAAGGTACGACATGCATAACTACTATGGAATTCTATGAAAGACCCAAAATGTATGGGAAAATGTATAGACCATCGACCATATACCTATGTAGAACACACATCCAATATCAACCTCAGATTTGGTCTAGATCTAGAGAAAATAAATTATGGACTAAAATCAAATAAATATGGAACATTGACTTACACCTAAATAACTAAATTAATACGATGAATAAAAATTAATGATAGAAGATGAATGAGGAGCTCCCAAACACTGGTCCAAAAAGATGAATGGTGTTAAAATTCGATTTTGGACAAAGAATCTATACCAAAGCCTACCATTTTTTGTTTTAAAGGATCTCCCAATGTTATGGTTTTCCACTGAGGGATGATAAAAAATATTTCTAGGTTTTGTGTATTTTTAAGAGAAAAAATTAAATTTAACATATTTTAACTAAGACTTTCGGTTTTGGTAGTATTTTTGGCCCAACTATTTTTAACTGTGCACCCTTAAATTTCTAAAGGGGTACCTCACATGGTCAATGTTCAAAATTTGGAAAATGGTCTGAAAATAATCTACATAGAATATATGAAAATTTACAGCTTTTTGCACAGTTTTTTGGCCATGGTTTCATGATTTCCTCAAACTATTCATCATTTTACAACAATCTATCGAACCACACATGGTTTCCCCAAACCATGCACTTTTGTTAACAATATATCTACTAACCTTGTGGAGAAGTTATATTTTCCAAAAAATGGACATCTAGGATCTAAACAAGCCATAAAAATCGCCAAAACACAAGTGATATCACTAGACACTCACATTAGATCAAAATAAATGAGCTGAAACAAAAATAGAAATATTTTTACCTCATATAAAATCATGGGATCTTAAAATATCCCCCCATTATAGTAGTTCATCCTTGAATTTCCCTTCCAAGGGTTCCAATGAACCCCTAAAGAAAAACATTGTCCACTGAGCAAGAAGGTTATCCTCTCACTCATATGTCTTGTCTTCTAAGTGTTTGTTCTTCCATCACACCCATACAAGAGAAATTGACTAGCCTCTGAGATTATTTCTTCTATTTTCAATAATACAAATAGTATTGTACTAAAATTATGAATCTATCTATATCTCAAACTCATTAAAATGAAAATTATGAGATGATTTCGAGTAATAATTCTACATCTGAGATACATGGAAGAGTTCATGTGTTCTTCAATACCTTGGAGGTAACTAAAACAAATAGGAAACCTAACCAACTATCTCTAGAAAAATTAAGGTCCCAAAATATCACAGTGAAAGATTACCTGGTTTCATAAAATGTTTTTGTCGCATCTTAGGTGAGGTTCATAAAATGACCTGATCCTAAACCTCTAACTCTAGAGTTCATTTACAATAGTAAACCATAAATTTCATTCTAGATTATGTTATACACATCAATTTCATAATCAAGTTGGCCTACTTATAAGTCTCATTCACAACACAATGTCTGAGAAATGTTGCCTCTCCTTCCCCTAACCAGCATAGGAGTGATCAACTTGGACTATCATAAAATACTCAAAGGGTATCATTAGTATTATCACCTAATAGTTATTGTTCTAGGTGAAATTATTAAGGAATATATGGCTCCCCCAATATCCCCTAATAATATGGATGCATGATCTTAACATGTCCTTCATCTCCTAAATCATGCACTATGACTAGACATCAGTATGAAAGTGGTTTGTTATTGTTATAATAACATATATACCAAAATCCCTCTGTAAAAATTTTCATAATGAGGATGTAAACAAAGAATCCCTTTCCAAAACAACATTCCTTGGAACCCTAAGAATTCTCACTATATCATGGATATATAGCCTCCCATTCTCATATACAGATAAGGTCTCCCTAATCGGTAGTAAATGTGAGACCATTATTATTCTATCCAAAATAACCATACAAAATCACTACCTCATGAAAACCATAGAAACCTGGTTAATATGTACATAAAAAGATCTTCCTATTTTATCTCTATAATTGGTATATAATATAAATGAGTGGTTGGTCACTAGTATTCCGTATTCAACTACGAATAGATAGAACACCTCTTAAAAAGACTTTCTACCTCATATTTCATCATTGGAAACTACTATTGATAGCACATTTCATGATACATTTTAGTAATTTGGGGATGTACTAACCAAAATAGGGATTAGGACACTAAAATATAATCATCAGATATTCCAGTTGTAACCCATACACAAACATGAATACATAAAAATTTCATCCTCTCCTCCGATCCAACCATGATGTGGGTCCTCTACTGTAAAAATCTACCAAAGGAGTGGGAATTCAAAATTTTATAACATTCACAACCTCAATCTATATATTAGAGTTTATTTCTTTTCCAATCAGGATAAAAAATTATATCCCTTTCTATATTTAATCTTTTAATGCATCTTGGGGAACAAGGCCATAATCTTCCACTCACTATTAGCCTCATTAACATTCTATATCTGAGCCTTCCTTCTTGGAGAATCGGAAACTAAAGTAACTTTTCTAAGAATATATTCAATCTAGAAGTCAATGTTCTATAGGTATTCCACCCACCTTCACTATCTCAGGTCTATGTGACGATGTGTAAATACATACTAGAGGGGTTTGTAGTTCATATACACCACCAAATGATATCCTAAAAAATAGTTCCCCCAATAACACAATACAAGTACCCCAAACTATATTTTAAAATCACATGGTAGGTAGTTCCTACGATTTTCCCTCAACTAACGAGACCTGTACAATGTGAATTTCTCCACTTGCATCATAACATATCCTATATTGATACCACATATATCACAATACATAGTGTACCTCAGGACCAACTCTGGAAGAATTGGGTCTTGCATTGATGTTAATATCCCTTTGATATCTTAAAAGGCTATCTCACATGTATCTATCCATAAAAAAATGCATACTATTATTTTCCAATCCCATAATTGGATATGGTAAGTTTGATAATTCCTTTATCAAATGCATCTAATATCTATATATCCTATGAATCTTCATAATCCAAATTTGTTATTAGGTTTCTCATATGAAACAAAATATCTCACCTTATATATTTCAAATTAAATCCCTTTCTCTGAGATAATATGTCCTCAAAAGTTAATTTTATCCATCTAGAAGATTCACGTTGTCTTCTTATAATATAACTGATTACATCTCATTGTATCCATAAAATCTCAATATGTTTGGCACGATCATGTCAACTGCGAGAATACATCAATATATCATTCATGAATAAAAAAATTAATCTAAATTTGGATTTAAAACACTATTTATTATAACCATGATGTTTTTTGGTGTGCTCGTGAGACCGAACGTCATAACTAGATATTCATATATAGAATAATATCTACAAATGGTTATTCAATTTATTTCTACAAGTAGAACACATAGTTGGGGATAACCTAACATAAAATAAATATTCTTTAAAACATGATCTCCAATGAGATGTCCGAGGAGATTATCCTTACACAATAATGGATACTAGTACCTAATCATCAACTTCTTCAACTTCTGATAGTCCACACATATTTTAGGGGCCTCATTATTTTTTTGGAAAAAAGGACCAGAAAACCCCATAGAAAAGTAGAGATTCCTAAAAACCCATTTGCCTCTAAGTCCACTAGAAATCTCTTGAGTTCATTTAAGTCTATATTTGTCAGCATATAATGAGGAATATATACGAGTATTGGAACTAAAACTATATATATGAAGAACTACACCTCCCTCTTAATTGGAAAATATGAAAATTCATCTATGAAAATGTTCCTAAAATATTCAACCATTATGGGAAAATGTACCTATTTAATTCCATAATCGAACATATATAATCTAGAAATACGGGATACCATCACCTTAGTCCATGATGCTCAGGTAAAGCTCTATGTTCATGGAAATCTCATCCACCATTGAATATAAAAACGCATCTCTCGTGGGATGTGATGGTTGAACTTTGGTGATAACAATCAAAAATGGAACAATAAGAAACTCGCCAGTCCATATAGTGTATGACATCAAACCCTATCATCATGTGGAAAAATGGACCTCAGATGAAGTGTGTAAAGACCTGTAAATTTCAAGGAATTTTTTTTCTTAAATTCTTGGGAATTTTACGACTCCCCAGTTTCTAATGGCATGTGATTGTATGGCCCGGAGTGCCCGGAATGATCCGTCGATGTTTTGTTAATCTTAAATAAACGTGTGTGTGTAGTTTTCTTGAAAAAGGAGAATAACTCCTAAACGGTTAGTTGGATCAAAAATCTGAGTCCACCGTTGCGCTCAAGAAGGCGGTTTTACTCTAGGAATGACTTAAGTTTAGTCGGCACAGACCTATTGTGAGAAATCCAGAAAATGGCATAACCGTAAATAAAATATTTAAATAAAGTTATTTTATTTTTCAAATGCTTAAAACTCACAAACGGTAACTCGGATTAAAAATCTGAGACCATAGATGAACTCTTGAGGGTAGCATTTCATTAAGCAGATACTAACATGGTTCAGTGAGGGCCACCATAGAAAGTTAGTTTTTGGCCGCAAATAAAATAATTAATTGAAAATTATTTTATTATAAAATTATTAACCTTTAAACGGTAACTCATATTGGAATTTTAAGGGTACCGATGAGTTTTTTGGGGCATGTTTCACCTAGTAAGATCCTTACCTCGATTGCAGTAGGTCGAGGGAGGTTTTTAATAATTTTCTGAACTTTTTTTTGGGAACGTTCAGTAAACGTGTGAGCGGCATTTCATAACTTTTGAAACGGTGCTTGGAATTGAAATACAAATACACTGATGAACTCACAGCACTGATATTCTCTTGAGGGGACCTTTACCGCAGTTGAGTTTAGTTGGGAGTGGAAGTTAATTTTTTTGGATTCTCAAAATTACATAAAAATTCATGCGTGATGTAATTTTTATTTGGGTGGTGGTTATTTCTTCTTCAATGGTAAGTTGGATGTGGTTTCCACCCCCACATAACCTCCCATGGGAGGATATTATATGGTCGGTTCCACACGAGCTCAATCTCTTAAACTACTCTTAAACTCCCCTTAAACCCCCATGTAACTCACATTTAATTGTGTAGATTCTCTCAATATTCTAACTCCCCCAATTTAATTTTGAAAACTCTCCACCTCCCACCTTCTCTCATTAATATTCCAACACCATCAAATTATTAAATTATGATCCATCATTTAATTGGTTAATTTTAATTGTTTTGAAATGAATGGAAATATTAATATTGGGGAGCCTTTTATTTTATTATCCTTGGAAAATATTCTATTTGGAGACCTTGGGAGTATTAGAAAGAAAGTGTTTTTCCACAGAGAGCATATTTCTCTCGACAAAGAATGCGAAGAATGCTTTACGTCATGATGAACTTGAAGCAACTCCTTCTACCTTCTTCAACCAGGGCTAGAACATGAGGTGATCCCCACGAGGAACGCCTGTCATCCTTCCTCTTCCTCTGTGTCAAGGGAGAAGACACCGCCCATGAAGAACGTCGCCAAAAACGAAGCATTCTCCTCGGATGCACCCTGACGTCAACAAATTGACGCAATCGTCAACGAATGAACTTCGAATCGAGGAAGGGAGTTTTGTATAATTTTAATTGCATAAAAATTATACCCTCATTCATGTTGAATGATATGGTTTGTCTTTGGACTTATGTTATCGCCTAAAGCAGAGGGTGTGGGCTGAACAAAAACGGCCTGACGACCCTCTGTTGATTCTTGTTTGCATTGACAATAGAGGCGGAGCCGATAGGGCGTGGTTTCGTCGCACTGCGACGGAGGAATAGGCCACCGCCATGAGGCGATGGTGACCAAAGGCGGCGGAAACCGAAGGTCGTGGCTAGGCTGGGCTGTGGAGGTGGAGGATCGGTGCCATCGTGCTGGCCTCATGGAGGAAACCGCGGCCGGCAATCTGTGGGCCCCTTGGACGAACCGAACCGGTAGGCCGCCTGCCAGCCGGGTTGGAGGACCGTGGCACAGCTTAGTGCCTCGCTGTGGAGAAGACAGCGGCCCAGAATTCTTGGGCTGCTCACCGGTGAACCAGCCGGCCTCCTACCAGTCGTGCTGAATACCTGCAGTGCCGCATGGGAAGGACAATGACCCAATGAGTGGGTCGCTCATAGTAGACAAAACTATCCATCTTCGGCCTCTCGGACAGAGAGAGGCGGCGTCGCTCGGCGGCTCTGGGCGAACCGGACCGGCTCACTCCCCTGGTCGGGTCTGCAGGTGGTCCACGCCCCACTGGGCTGGGCTGACCCCCCAACCGGGTCGGACCCGCCATACCAGGCCGGGCTGACCCCCGGCCGGGTCGGACCCGCCGAATCAGGTCGGGCCAACCCGCCAGCCCACTGGGCTTGACGGGCTGGGCCCATTTTGCTTATATCTGACTAACTTCAAGACCGCACGTCTGATCGACGCGCTGCCTGCAGCACTGGGACCCTTGTAACGACATGGACCTTTTGTGATACACTAAGTGAGTTTTGGACTACTTTGGAAATACTGATGGGTTTGGATCGAGCCTAAATCCAACCGGGCCCCTGGAACGGAAAAACCAATAACTCTCAGACCGGGGGTCCGATTGACGCGCCATCTATTGCATTGGATTTCTTTTAATGAGACGTAACATCAGGATACATCAACTCAGAATTTCGTGATAGATGATGTATCAACCACTTTTTCTCAAGGAGTGGACCCTCCCGAAATCGAGAGTGTTGTGTGTGGAAAACCTAGAGCTGTATTCTTTGACTTCTGTACCAGAATCCTATGTAGATTTGAGAGTGATGACTATAGTACTGGAATCCTCCATGGGTTCAATGATGACGACTACTGTATCAAAATCCTGTGTGGATTCAACAATTTTGACTTCTGTACTGGAATCCTGGGTGGGTTTGAAAAACTAGATGTTATTGTATCCTGTGTGGGTCCGAGAGCTCAGATGAATTATAGCTGGTCATGTATCCTGTTTGGGTCAGACAGCTTAGACGAGATAGATTTTCCTGTATCTTGTGTGGGTCCGGCAGCTTAGTCGGTCCTGTATCTTGTGTGCGTCCGACATCTTAGATGAACCAGTGGCTACATCTGATCATCTATATCTCTCTACTATTGTGGCATACCTGTTTGAGCTGAGTCATGTCTTTCAACCATTATCACAGTGGTGATTTATTTTAATTCCTTTATGTAATTTGGTTTATTCTTGGGCTTGAGAGTTGGAGTCGGACTGAGATTGTTAACTTATGTATATGTATGGGAATATATCTATGTAAATTTTCTTGATACATCGTGATTATATCTTTCTTCTTTAGTTTATCATTAGTGGAAAATGTAAGACCTTGAGGGTCTCGGGGTCCCTACTGAGTATCGTTATACTCACCCCTGCACAGGCTATGCCCACACCTCCTTGTGTTGGATGCAGATCACGGACAACGCGGACGGAGGTTGAGAGCGCCACGACTGGATGGTACATTGAGGTGGACCTTTTGACGTGTCAGCACACGGAGGAGACTGAAGTACATGAGTGCGGAGGTGACCAACTGTACCTACCCTTCAGGTAGGAATCCCCAGAGGATGATCTAGGAGCTTCTCTTTACTTTCAGTTGTTTGTCCCTTTTTACTTGTACTTGTTGTTTAGTTGGGTTTGTATACTCACTCATTTACTTTTCAGCACACTCTTTTGTATTCTACTTTACTTAGTGTTTACTTCTTGTTGCGTACTATATTGTTTTTTATGTTTATAAAGGTAATGCCTTTCTGACTTAGGGATTTACGTCTTCGGTTCTAGTCGCCACCCCCCGGCCTTTGGAAGGCGGGCTTGGGGTAGTTACAGCATGGGCCTGGAGGACGGGTGATGACAAATTGTTATCAGAGGAGAAGGTTATACTACTGAACTAAGGTCTTTGATCTGTCTTACTGTGATGCAATAGTTTTAAGAGTATTGAGTGTGGTTTTCAGTCCTGGGAGTCCAGAGTTAGTGCGGCGACCGACGTATCCATACACCAAGACCCTGACTTCTGATTTCGATCTTAGTGCACGAAAACATTGATTGTGTGTGTGTTTCAAGAGTTTCCTTTGTGGTCTCATTGAGTCAGCTCACCAGGTATAACTTATTTACCGTGGAACACCTATTCATTATCAGGATGTCACTGCGAAGACAGAAAGCTAGGGTTTCCAAGCGATTACACGATGATGTCCCACTGAGCGACGAGGCTCTGGTGGAGGGCCCTCATACTATGTTGGCCCCTTCGGGTGGTGTACCAACAGCACCACCTCTCGTTGGGCAGCATATTCTATTAGCCTCATTGAAGGATTGACCAAGAAGACTGAGCACATTTCATGAGTTCCAGTTGCAGAGGCCTCTGAGGTTTCAAGGTGAGACAGATTCCCATGAACCAGAGGACTGCATGGAGGCGATTACTGGAGTTTTCTTCATAGTTGAGACCCTAATAGAGAAAATGTTGACCATAGCTACAAATCTTTTTCTATGAATGAACATGAGGATAGTCTACATAGTGATAAGGTTTTGGTACTTGGACCATTTTCTGATATTGTACCTTTGGGCAGTGTGCCAACTATATCGTTTCCCTTTGGTTAGCAGACACTACCGATGGTATTGGTAGAGGACACTTGTAGGCTTACTGCCTTACACGTGTTTCAGCATCAGATACCCCTCAGGTTACGAGGCGAGCCCGACTCCCTGGAGGATGAGGACTGGATTGAGGAGGTGGATGAGTGCTTACTAGAGCTTTTACATCTTCAGTGGGATGATATTTCGGTAGCTGAGTATTCATCCTGGCATAACGATATTTCCTGGTACTCGATGAATATGTTATAATAAATGATTTAGAGCTCGCACCTCTGAGAGTGGTATGTGATGAAGCTATACTTTTCATATATTATATACTGTATTTCAATGTTCTAAATCCCACCATAGTGTTATTTTATGGGCAATTGTCACATTTTTATGTTTTAGTAGTATTTTGAGCTCAAATGAAAAAAATGGCTTAATTTTAGTATTTAATTGTTTTATTTATATTCATTATTTTTTCAATAACATTTACCAAACTAATCCAAATTGTAAATTTACTTTTTTAGGTTTCCTTATATCATTGAATGAATTTAATCCTTTTGGAGGGCCAGCTCAATCAGTCATTTGGAGGCTCAAAATCAGCTCATAATCCGGACCTTGAAAACTGTGTACATATTTGAACAGTTTTAATGCTGAGCTTTTATCTCGAATCTGACCTATCAAATTGAGCTTCAATTCAACAAGGAGATGGAGGAAATATTAATGAACATCTTTCATTAATGAGGACACGTCTGAATCGGCTATTTTCAAGGTCTTAATTGCATGAGAAGTTGGAGTTGTGGAAGACGAAGAGTCACTTTGGCAGATTCAATTTTCCACACTAAACTGGACATAACTCCATCATATGTGGACCTATCAGGATGAAATGTTGTGGAGAGACGAAGACAATTATATGGATCAACTTTCATGAAGGGACCAAGTACCAATTATTCCATTTAAGGGGCCTAAAAGTCAATACAATCCGGAGGACAAAATTGAGTCGAGATTTCATCAACCATTTTCCCTATATATATGTATCTCTTCTCTCTTTTACAAGGATAGCCATTTTCAAGGGGCAAGGTTGATTATATTTGTTGTAATAGTTACTTTTAGTTTAAATATATATTAGTTTATCTTTTCTCTTCATACCACCTTTCTTACATTTATTTTATTTTATGTATTCTCCCTCCGTAATTCCCTTCTCAACTCCACTAAAAATGGAGAACTAACCACAGTGCTTGATCGAGGGAGGGAATGGTGAGTTGATTGAGTTATTGTGCATTAATTTCATTATCCATTATTCAATTATAAGAATTTTTGTGGTGGTAAAATCGATTATGGTGAGCAGTCACCCCATTTTATCTACCACCAATTTCTTCTTCTCGTTTATCTATTTTCCTCCCCTTCGCTATTTTTGTCGTGCATACAGTGGAGCAAGAAATGAGTAGTGATGGTCAGTGAAGAGGAATCCTAGCTAACTTTAGGAAGATAATTACCCTATATGAAGAGGTCTCGGTATCGGGTAATGACATTTCAAACAAGAAGGTGAGGTGTGAGATGTCTTGATCACCTCACTGAGTTGAATATTGAGATTCCTTTTAAACAATGATATCAACCACCACAGCCTCCTAAGAAAAATTGCCTAATTTCTTTCTTCTAAATTCTTTATGTGTTGAATTGCATTATTATTTATTATATTTATATTTTATGTATTTCATTACCCCACATTTATACTAATATTATATTTTTATATAAGTTATATTATAAATAGTGACAATAGGAAAATAGTGCATGTTAAAGACCTCCATGTGATCGACCCTAGGGTGTGCCACTATGGTGTATTTTTATGTTAATAGGAAATTAATTGAATTGTGGTTTGCGACAAACCACTCTCATCAATTTCGCGCCATTTTCGTGGAGGCCAAATGCTTACGTACACTATTTTTCATAAAAACCCAAAAAAATTAAAATTTTCAGAAACTAAAAAAAATAATTTCATTGCATATCATTATTCATTTAGGTCATGGATTATTTCCGTGATTTTCCATATGCTTGGCATAGTACTGAGTTTTCTAATAGGGAAGCATCTTTTATGTTGCAGATGGAACAAGATGCTGCAATGATTCAAAATAATTTCAAAATCCTTGAACAAGCAAGTAAGATTGTAGCATTGTTGGCGGCTGAAGTTGAAGATGTTAATGTTCTATGGCTGGAACAACAACAACAAAATAACAAAGCTGAAGAAGAATAGTTTAATGTTGTTCCACCTACATTTGAAGTTGAAGAACCTAAGGAGGACTTGAATACTCAACTTTAAGATCCAATCGTCTCTCCTTGGCCATTACTTGAAGAGGTTCCTGAAGACGAAAAGCCAACTGATACAACTGTGGGAGATCACCTTTATTTGGATCTACATTGGATTTATTTTATTGAAGAACAAAAGGGAAGTGATCCTCCCAACTTTGTCAAAAAAAATCTGTACTTCTATACCTCTCTCTTGCTTTGGAAGAAGATGAAGAAGTCCTTGCTGAAAAAGAATTTCCAGTGGACTTGCCTGAAGAGATCTCATTTCAAGCTGACCTACACGAAAGGGACGATTTTTATATTGAATGTTCATGTTTTAATATTATTAAAGTTGAATTATTTTCTTACTTCCCTGGTGAATTTTTTGAAACAGAATCACATGTTCAAGCCCGGGATGTTATAGTTGAAGAGGCCAAAGAAGTCATGGCTGAAGAAGTGGAGGACTCATTCTTTATCCTCCTCCCAAATTCTAATTTGTACCACATGGAAAAGGTGGAGGAGCTGATGTACTCTATATGTGGGTTCCTCCAAGACCTGTATGCGTTGAGGATAATTGGAAGAAATATTTTTTAGTGGTTTTTGAGCAGGAAACCCTTCCCACCATCGGATTGGGTTTAAACTACTGCAACTGCTGGACTAGGGGCAGTAAAATCCTAGCACCTGCTTAGGGGGTCAAACCAAGCCTTATCCTTTTTCTTTTCCATTCCTCTTTCTTTTCCATTACTCTTTATTTTTATTTATTTTTCTTATGTTTTCTTTATTTCATGCATTTTAGGTTTATTTGCAGTATCTAGGAGCTTAACTCAAGGTTTCCACTATAATATAAAGTAAGGTTGTATCTTTCGTTCCTTTTATTTTTCTGCCCTTATCAATCTTTTGTTGAGCTGCAATGCGGGTAGTGAAATCTATGTTTTGGTGGAGTGGTAACCTACTTAGATGTTTTGTGTGCTTTATTTTTATTTTTATTTTTCTTCTTTTTATGATCCTTGAGCTTCAATGAATATTCTAATCAGTTTTCACACACCAATTTATTTTGAGATGATTGAAATGATTTTTGAAGAAATGGATTTTAAATGATTGTTGATGTGAAACTTTTTCCTTGAAATGGATTTTCAGGAATTTTTATGAGTTTGACCAATTTTTGAAATTCATGCACATGAAACACTGACTCAATATATTTTTCTAGTCATGTGAGGTATTCTGAAAAATGTTGAAATATTCTTTCTAATCCCCATACTTTCTTTAGAGAAGCTCAGATTATGTGTGAGAACCAGAACTTGTGATTTTTCTCTTTCAAAGCTTTGGATTTCATGGAATTTTCTTGATATGATTGAGTCATTTTTTTGGCCAACCATATTTTATTTTGAGACCTACCTTTACATCTATCCTTCGTTATCCCTTATATGCCATGAATTGCCTTATAGGTTTAAGCCTCATTACAAGCTGATTTTTCCTTACCTACCCGCACTCTTGGTATTTTTGCGTGGATATTTCATGTTTGATTGTGGGGGAAGGGATTTTAGTGTGTGTTATTTGGGATGTGATTCATTTGTGGGTGATGTGAGGTGTGTGTGAAATTTTTGGGCAGTGGATGATAATGATCAAATTGGGCATGGGTTATCCTTTCATTATGCTTTATTTGTTTCATCTCATTCTCCTTCAAAAAAAGAAAAAAATAAAAAAAATGGAGATGAGCTTGAATTTATCATTATACCTCATTTTATGACTCATGTCCCTATTCAAGGGCATGATGGTCATTCTTTCATTGTATTGAATTGTCAGCTCTTCCTCCATAAAAATAGTCAAAAAAAAATGAAAATAATGTTGTGCCTTTCTGGAGCATTACAAAAAAATAAAAAAAAGGAAAAAAAGAGGAGAACATGGATGAAATAATTCATTTTATTCATTTCCTGGCTCATGTCCCATGTCATAAAAAAGGGGCAGTGTTGTGTTTCACATTGTTAAGGGGATTGAGTGAGGTTCATCATGTGTATTCACTTGATTATTCATGGATTGTGCTTAAGAGTCCAACATCCTCTTTCTAGCCTTGATTTTTCAATCATTTTCCCACCAACCCTAAGCCTCAAAATTCACCCAGAAAAAGTCCCCATGATTAAATTCATTTTCATGTTTCGCGCTATGGACAGATGAGAATTGTCACAAGCCTATAGTGATACATGCACTTTCCAAGTATGAGCATAACTCTATATACAATTTCTCTTGAGTGAAGAGTGGAAAAATTTCAAGGTGATGTAGGTTGTGATTGGGCCATGGATGGATTTATGAGGTTGAAAAAATTTAAATGTGAGGAATGAAAATGATTGGGAATTCTTTTTCATAGAGGAGACATGATGGAATTTCATTTTGGAAGAGATCATTGATGTGTTCTCATTGTTGATATTTGTGTGAATTTTGATTTGAATATATGATGATTGCCCGGGAGTGTAATGATTAAGTATGGGGGAATGATAAAGCTATAATTTTCATATATTATATCCTGTATTTCAATATTCTAAATCCCACCATAGTGTTAGTTTATGGGAAATCATCACATTTTTATGTTTTAGTAGTATTTTGAGCTCAAAAGAAAAAGTAGCTTAATTTTGGTATTTAACTGTTTTATATTCAATAATTTTTCCATAACATTTTCCACAGTAAACAAAATTGTAAAATTACATTTTTTAGGTTTCCTTATATCATGGGACGAATTTAATCCTTTTGGAGGGCCAACACAATCAATCATTTGGAGGATCAAAATCACATCATAATCCGGACCTTGAAAACTCTGTAAATATTTGGAAGGTTTTAATTCTGAGATTTTATCTCGATTCTGACCAAGAAAATGGGGCTGAAATTCCACAAGGAGCTGGAGGAAATATTAATGAACATCTTTAATTAAGGAGGACATGTCTTAATCAGCAGTTTTCAAGGTCTTAAATTCATGGGAAGTTGGAGTTGTGGAAGACGAAGAGTCACTTTGGCAGATTCAATTTTCCACACTAAACCGGCCATAACTCCATCATATGTTGACCTATCTGGCTGAAATATTGTGGAGAGACGAGGATGATTATATTTAACAACCTTAAAGAAGGGACCGAGTACCAATTATTCCATTTAAGGGGTCAAAAAGTTGATACAATCCGGAGGACAAATTTCAGTCTAGATTTCATCAACCATTTTCTTTATAAATATGTATCTCTTCTCTCTTTTACAAGGATAGACATTTTAAATGGGCAAGGTTGAGTATATTTGTTGTAATAGTTACTTTTAGTTTTAATATATATTATTTTAGCTTTTCTCTTCTTACCACCTTTCTTACATTTATTTTATTTTATGTATTCTCCCTCCGTAATTCCCTTCTCAACTTTACTAAAAATGGATAACTAACCTCGACGCTTGTTAGAGGGAGGGAATGGTGAGTTGATTGAGTTATTGAGAATTAATTTTATTTTCTTTTATTGAATTCTAAGAATTTTGGTGGTGGTAAAATCGATTACGGTGAGTGGTCACCCCATTTTCTCTACCAACAATATCTTCATCTCGTTTATCTATTTTGCTTCCCTTCGCTATTTGTGTCGTGCATACGGTGGAGCATGAAATGAATAGTGATGGTCAGCGAAGAGGTCTCCTAGATAACTTTAGGAAGAGGATTACCTTGTATGCAGAGGTCTCGGTATGGGGTTATGACATTTCAAATGAGAAGGTGAGGTGTGACAAGTCTTGATCACCTCACTGAGTTGAATATTGAGATTCCTTTTAAACAATGATATCAACCACCACGACCTCCTAAGAACAATTTCCTACATTCTTTCTTCTAACTTCATTCTGTATTGCATTTCATTATTATTTTTTATATTTATATTTTATGTATTTCATTTCCCCTCATTTATACTAATATTATATTTTTATATTAGTTATATTATAAATAGTGACAATATGAAAATAGTGCGTGTTAGTGACCTCCTTGTGATAGACCCTAGGGTGTGCCACTATGGTGCATTATTAGGTTAATAAGAAATTAATTGAATTGTGGTTCGCGACAAACCACTCTCATCAGTATGTTTTAGGATATCTGATCCAACACTTTTTCCTCTATGCATTCCTACTTATGTTAGGGGGCTAGAGAGAACCTTTGTGGTTGAAGGATCATTGGCTGAGCGGATACAACCAGTGAATGTTAGCAGTTGGAATGCAAAAAACTAGTGTCAGTATCAGATACGTGAGAGTGTAGAATGTTTTGAGAAGATGAATTGTTAAGGACAGATGAATTTGAAGGACAAGTAGACGTGGAAGCAGAGCTAGGAGAGAATCATGAAGTTGTGAACATTTCAACATGATACAACCACCTACCTTTGAAGTCCCCGCTAGGCTCCAGGAGCTGGAGGGCAGGAGAATAAAATAGCTGCATGCGGTCAAGGAGTGTGACCCAAAGGCACTAGGAATGATTTGAGGTACGTTCTGTGTCAACTACTAGATGTTGTATCAATATACATAGATACAAATCATTCCTTCCTTCCACGAATCTTGTCCCATACCTAGAGTTTCTGGTTAAGCTGTTGACTTGACCCTAATGTCGGGAGATACCTTTGAGAGAAGACTCAATAATAACACTTACGACAAAGGTTTGATCTGACCCTTGAGGTGAGATTTTCGTTTCAAAACACTTGGTGTCAGCATCGAGGCCTTACGATATTAGTTTGGGTATGGACTAGGATATAGCAGTTCATGCACAGATTGACTGTATTAGGCAAAATGGTTGTGGTTTATCTACAATGTTGGGATGGGGTTTTCCTTGGTCAGCGAAAAGGAATACCCAGGCAGCACGGGATGGAATCATGCATTAGAGGGTGTAGTCGATCACTCATGAGTCGTCTAGACTTTCCTTTGTGCCAGACTTCTCCAGAGTTGCAGCACCGCTTTCAGCATTGACGAATAATGGGCAACCCTTCATGTGGTCAGAGAGATTCTAGCAGAGCTTTCAAGCGAAGAGGTAGAGGTAGACTGGTGCACCCATCTTGAGGCTACTGGAGGAGTGTGTTGGGTATGTAGATTACTGCGACGCATCAGGGACCGGACTCGGGTGTGTCCTGATGCCGGAGCGAGCAGTGATCGCGTATGGTTCTCAGCAGTTGAGACAGCATGAGAAAAACTATTCTACGCATAACCCGAAGTTAGAAGTAGCGGTCTTCGCCTTGAAGATGTGGCGGCACTATCTTATGGGCGAACGCTTTACAGTCTACTCTTACCACCATATTTTCAACTACATCTTCTCGTAGAAGGACCTGAACCTAAGACAATGACGACGGCTCGAGTTCCTCCAAGACTATGACATCGATATAGTCTATAACACTAGGAAGGGTAATGTTGTAGCAAATGGTCTCAGAAAGAGATCAGGCATTCATATGCTAGGAGATGCGATAGAGCAGCTAGCCGCGTTGCAGATATCCTTTGTGGATAGAGATGGAGCAGCCTTTTGCAGTTTCTCATAGTCTATCCTCCACTTCATCAGCTAGTCAAAGAGGAACAGCATGGGGATGAAGACTGTGAGACACGACATGCTCAGATATCCTCAGGGTATGCACCTTATGGGTTTTCAGAAGGTGGGGAGCACGTCATCCTCTTCATAGGACGTTCCATGGTACAATTTGCACTTTTGGAGGAAGTTTTGAGGGAGTTCCACACATCTCTTTTAGCGATACATCATGTAGTGAAGAAGATGTATCAGGACCTATGACGATAGCACGGGAGGCCGGTAAAGCAGAATGCAGCGGAAGAGTTTCTCTCACAATGCCTCACTTGTTAGCATGTGAAGGCAGAACAACAGGTACCAGCAGGCTTGGTCCATCCTTTGGAGGTCCCAGAGTGGAAGTAGGATAACATATCCATGGACTTAATGATAGGTCTTCCACATATATCCAGGATACAGAGACCTCTGGATTTCAAGGATGGCGACCATGTATTTCTATGGGTCTCACCTCGATGAGGTCTACAGAGATTTGGCCAAGGCAGAAAGTTATATCTGCGAATCATCAGACCTTTTGAGGTCCTCCGCAGGGTAAGCGAGGTGGCGTACAACATGGCCATTCCTCATCATTAGCACCGGGTGCACTACTTATTCCACGTATCTCAGCTGAGGGGATACGTGCATGACCCGTCCCACATCATCGACCATAGGGAGCTAGATATCGATGACGGGACGAGTTTTAGGGAGGTTCCAGTGGAGATAGAGGATCGATAGGAGTAGGTCCTACGTGGATGGTTGATTCCTATGGTGCGTGTTCGCTGGTAGAACGGGAACCACCATGAGAGAACATGGGAGCGGGAGGCTCAGATGCATGCTCAGTAGCCCCATTTGTTCCCTTAGATCAAGTTGTAGCTTACGGGAACATAAAGCCCTGAGGTGGGGGTAATTTAAAGACATGGAAATTTCATGAATTTTTTTTCCTAAATTCTTGGGTATTTTACGAGTCCGTAGTTTCTTACGGGGTGCAATTATAAGGCATGGAGTTCCCAGAATGATCCGTAGAAGTTTTTTTAAGCTTAAATAGAAGCATGTGTGTAGTTTTCCTAAAAAGGTGGTATAACTCTGAAATGGTTACTCGAATCAGTAATCTAAGTCCACTGTTGTGCTCAGGGTGGGTTGTTTACCCTCGACATGACTTAATTTTAGTTGGTGCGGGCCTCCTGTGAGATATCCTGAAAATCGCATAACGAAAAATAAAATAATTAAATAAATTTATTTTATTTTTCAAATGCTTAAAACTCATAAAAGGTAACTCGGATTAAAAATCTGATACCACCGTTGAACTTTTGAGGGTATCCTTTCATTAAGATGATACTAACTTGGGTCGGCGAGGGGAACCAGAGAATGTTAGTTTTTGGCCACAAATAAAATAATTAAGTGACAATAATTTTATTGTAACATTCATAACATTTGAAAGTTAAATCGGATTGTAAATCTGATGGTACCGTTTAGTTCATTGGGGCATGTTCCACCTAGTAAAAGCCTAACCTCGACCGTAGTGGGTCGAGGTAGGCTGTAAATAATTTCCCGAACTTTTTTCTGGTATGTTCAGTAAACGTGCGAGCGATGTTTCATAAATTTTGAACCGGTGCTTAAAATTGAAATATGAGGACACCGATGAACTTGTAGCACCGATATTCACTTATGGGTACCTTTACTGCAGTTGCATTTGGCCGGGAGTAGAAGTTAATTTTTGGGGATTCTCAAAATTAAATAAAAATTTATGTGTGACATAATTTTTATTTGGGTGGTGTAAATTTTTTCTCGAAAAGGAAGTTAGAGGTGGCTCCCACCCCGACAAAACCTCCCATGGGAGGATATTATGTGGTGGGGCCCACAGAAGCTCAAACTCTTAAACTCCCCTTAAACACCCCTTAAACCCCCATGTAAATCACATTTAATTGTAGAGAGTCTCTTAATATTCTAACTCTCCCAATTTAATTTTGAAAACTCTCCACCTCCCACCTTCTCTCATTGATATGCCAACAAGATCAAATTAAATAATTAAGCTCCCCAATTAATTGATTAATTTGAATTATTTTGAAATATATGCCAATATTAATATTGAGGAGCCTTTTATTTTTCTTACTTATAAAATATTCTATTGGGAGACTTTGGGTAGAATAGAAAGAAAGTGTTCTTCCTTGAATAACACCTTTCTCTCGACGAAAAACTTGAAGAATGCTCCGCGTCTCGAATAACATGAAGAAACACCTTCTACCTTCTTCAACCGGGGAAATAACGTGAGGCGACGCCCACCAGTAACGCTCGTAATCCTTCCTCTTCATCCGCGTCAAGGGAGAAGACACCGCCCGTGAAGAACGTCACAAAAAATGATTCTTCCTCCTCAAACACACCCCAATGTCAACGAATCAACATCGTCGTCAATGAACGAACATCAAATCGAGGTAGAGAGTTTTTTATAATATTAATTGAATAAAAATTATTACCTCATTCATGTTGAATTCTATGGTTTGTCTTTGGCATTATGTTATCACCTAACGCGGAGGGTACGGGCTGAACGAACACGGACCTATGACCCTATGTTGATTCTTGTTTGCATTGACAATGGAGGCAGAGCTGGTATGGCATGGTGTCGTCGCACCACGCCGGAGGAAGAGGCCACGACCATGAGGCGGTGGCGACCAAAGGCAGCAGCAACCGAAGGTTGTAGCCAGGCTGGGCCGTGGCGGTGGAGGACTGGCGCCATCGCACCGGCTGCGTAGAGGAAAAAATGGCTTGCAATCCTTGGGCTGCTCGGACGAACTGAACCGGCCTTCCGGGCTGGGGGACCACGGAGCCGCTTGGCACCGCCATATAGAGAAGACAAAATCCCAGAATCCACGGGCCGCTCGTCAGTGAACCGCCCGGCCGCCTACCGGCTGAGCTGAAGACCCGCGACACCTTTTGGCACTGTATGGGTAGTATAGTGTCCTTCTATGTAGGCCACTCATGCTGGAAAAAACCGGCCCGCTTCGGCCTGCCGGGCAGGGAGAGGTGGCCCCCAACCTAAACAGACCAGCCCACTCCGCAGGCCGGGCCAACCCCCCAGCTAGGTCGGATGCACCAAACCAGGCAGGGATGACCCTTAGCTGGGTCGGACCCGCCGAATCAGGTCAGGCTAACCAGCCAGCCCAATGGGCTTGACGGGCCGGGCCCATTTCGCTTAAACGTGAATAACTTCTAGACTGCGTGTCTGATCGACACGTCATTTACAGCACTGGGACCCTTCCATTGATGCATTCCATTTTTGATTCACTAAGTGATTTTTGAAAATATTTAGAAAAATGGCCGGGTTTGGATTGAGCGTAAATCCAACCGAGCCCCTATATCAGAAAAGCTAATAACTCTCAGACCGGGAATCTAATTGACGCGCCGTCTATTGTGTTGGGTTTCTTTTGATGAGACAGAATTACAGGATACATCAACTCAGGACTTCATGATAGTTGATGTATCGACCCCTTTTGATCGAGAATCCAACCCTCCCATAATCGAGCATACTGCGTGCGGAAACCCTAGAGCTGGCTGCGTTGACTTCTGTACTGGAATCCTGTGTGTGTTTGATAATGATGACTACTGTACTGGAATCCTCTATGGGATCGATGATGATAACTAATATACCCGAATCTTTTGTGGGTTAGAAATTTATGACTTCTATACCGGAATCCTATGTGGGTTCGACAGAATAGTTGGTCCAGTCTCATGTGTGGGTCCGACAGCTTAGACGAGATAGCTAGTCCTGCATCCTGTGTGGGTCTGACAACTTAGCTGGTCCTATATCTTGTGTGGGTCCAACAACATATATGATTAAGTGGATATATCAAATCATCTATATCTCTCTATTATTGTGGCATACCTATGTGAGTTGAGTCATGTCTTTCAATCATTATAATCGTGGTGATTGTCTTTACTTCCTTTGTGGAATTTGGTTTATGCTTGGGCTTGAGAGTTGGAGTCGGACTGAGATTTATAACCTAGGTATATGTTTGGGAATATATCTAAGTTGGGTTGGTTGATACATCGTGATTGTATCTTTATTCTTTAGTTTATCCTTAGTGGATACTGTGAGACCTTGCAGGTCTCAGGGTCCCTACTGAGTATCATTATACTCACCCCTACACAGGCTATACCCGTACCTCATTTTGTTGGATGCAGACGATGGAAAACGCTGATGGAGGCTGAGAGCACCACGACTGAACGATACCTGGAGGTGGACCTTGCAACGAGTCGGAACACAGAGTAGACTAACAGACGTGGGTGCTAAGGTGACCATTTTTACCTATCCTTGAGGTAGGAATCCCTGAAGGATGATCTAGGATCTTCTCTTTACATTCAGTAATTTGTCCTTATTTACTTGTACTTGTTGTTCAGTTGGGTTTGTATACTGGCCCATTTACTTTTCAACACACTCTTTTGCGTTCATCTTTACATAGTGTTTACTTCTTATTGTGTTATCTATTGTGTTTGTTTACTTTTATAAAGGAAATGTCTTCCCTGCTTATGGATTTATGCCTTTGGTGGTGCTAGTCGCCAACCCCTGGCCTTTGGAAGGCTGGCATGGGGTAGTCACAGCATGGGCCCCGAGGACGGGTCGTGACATAGTGAAACCCATCAATCCAAAGGGGATCTCCTCACACTAACTTATACCCTCTATATGGAACACCAATAGAGTATCTCATGTAAGATTCCATCATAAAATAGAATAACGATCCATAGTCTATCCAAAGTTGATATAGATATGAAACTATGTTATTTCATTATATTAAAAAAGAGAATATATTAGATTATTGGAATCTAAAATCATACCTTTCACAATATATGGACCGGTTCTATGGTACATAGTTGTAGTCTATAAAAAATATATTTACATTGAAAAAAACCTTGTAAAACAACCACACTACCTAGATAAACCCCATTCTGCTATCTTGGTACAATCGATGTATGGCTTCCCCATCCACAACCACCACCTCATCCTAAACAACTGATTCTTCTCTTGCTCCCAGCCTAACATGAAGATGTGAATCTTGTTCATAAACATCGAGTCATAGTCGATCCCCACCCACTTACAGCTAGAGGTAATTTCATGCATTAATATTTTACATGGATCATCATGACAGAAGATAAGCACTCGACTTGGTCACGATAATAGTAATTCCTCATATTTCCCCATCTCCAACAATGAAGATAGGAGACATCACTACCCATACTAACAGAATGGAAGGTACTTCCCTTATGAGATTTATAAAAAGTTTTCCTTCTTTCCAACTGATATTGGACCACTAGGTCGAGAGGCTGAACTACACTATTAGGTACCCCCAACATCCCTCAGGTTCCAGTCTGTAATATATTTGGGTTCACTATATCTATACTAATAGTCAATAGAAGCCCATTTAACTTCCATCAAAAAAATATGTTTGAGACCTTACTTGAAGCATCTATACACGATGGCTCGTCGTAATGGTTAATGATTAAAAAATGTAGATGCTCTGTAAAGTGTTCCAAATATTCCAAAACATTCATTGTGCCCTGATCCATATACATAAACTCTTCATTCCATTTATATATTACGATATTATAATATAACTATTCATAAAAACTGGATTATAAATCCCTTCAAACCATATCTTAGATTGTGTTATCCCAGTTCATAACATTCAATAAGTAAATATCTACTCCCCAAAGCATATTATTGTGAGATTCACTCTCTACTCAAGCTGAGTCTCTAAATTCATGAAGATAAAATATATACTCTCTATACACAACTCATTAGCCTATGGACTATAATATTCAGAAACATGATGGAATATTCTACTATTGGGAGAAATGTGAAAACTCTTCCATTGATGAGCCAGGCTATGGTTCTATCTAAACTATATATATAAAGCACATACTACCGTCTATGTACTATCCCAATGTACCCATATCATGTCCTACAACTAGTTACATAACTAGAACAATAAGAGAATATAAAAAAATCAAATGGACCACCACCTCTAACGTATGGTCCATTATCCCTCTTAGTTTACAACCAAAGCTCATCATAGTGGCATGTATCTTCGATTATGAATAAATTCCAATTAAAAGATCAATAATGATAAGGCCATAGTTTTAAGAAAATAACGATTGGTCAAAGACTTCCGAAAATCAAGACACGCCCCTCTAATGTTTCCTATATCCTAGATTGAGATATGTATAATTCCATAAAAAGTATTAGAGTCATTTCCTACTTCCCAATACAAATTCATGAATGACCATTTTTTTGTTTCACAAATTAAATTTCATTTAAATCAAAATTATTCATAATTCTCAACAAATGGTTGAACGGAATGGTTCAAAAATTCTGATTTAAAAGGGAATATACACCTCTATAACCAAAGTGTGGAATCCACTTCATCTATACCATAACAAATTGTAGTCCATGTAGCCAATGGTCTATGACTCGATGTACCAAAAATTGGATATATAGGGTATGTATTATTTATTATATATGAAAAAAAAATTTATTTTAATATAAATACTTTATGTTCCAATCATGTTTCTCAGTTCCCTTCAAAAATCATTTAACAATCAATTGGTAAATCACTGTAGGCTTGTAAAATAATATCTTGCACTTGAGAAATGAATTTTATATGTCCTGGAATAATGAATTTCATTTCAATGCTATAAAAGGAAAAAAATTATTCATGAAATGTATACCCACATCTCATCAAGAAATGTTAAAATCCCAAATCATAAGGAACATGAAAAATTATGTGTGTCACCCAGTTCTGGATTCAATTCAACAATAATATTCAAAATCCAAAAATCATCAATTTCTATTCTAGGAAATATGGATTTTTCTTGAATGTGGGTTAACTACTCCTAGATAAATATCATTAAAAAAATACAACCTCTTCTTATTCTCATTTAAATTTTATCAAAATAGCAATGATATAAAAGAAAAATCATTTAATATCACTTTGTATCATCTCGACCCGGAACCTGTATAATGGTGCTCTAAGTTTTTGGTTTTCATGGCCATAAGTGTGCCTACAATTAAGACAGAAGATTTTGACTAGTAGTGAGGGCCTATAGTTTTATTTGTGGAGATATTATTCCCTCAATTCAAAGTGACTCATAGATAATAACCATAAAAAGAAACGATAATAATAATAAAAAAATTAAAAGATATACATTAGGATGGTAATAAATAAAAAATGCCAAAGGTAATCTCATATAAAAAAATGATATGACGTGTTGTGTCTATAAAATTAATGTAAATAGATATATAAGAGTATAATATAATAAATTTATCATATTGAATTCAATGAAAAACATACCTCCATATATCATCACAAACCTAGATCGACTCAAATATCCCATACTCCTAAGAAATGAGTAAGTCAATCATCGTAAATTGGGAACTTTCCCCAATCCATTCCTGTATTCACAAGGTATTTTTTGGTACCCAATAGTTTATTGATTAGGCTATGAGTTTATACTTAGTAGGACACCCCTAATGGTGTCTATAAAAAAATATATTTTGTGTAATATTAACAAAATCTTTGTGAAGTATATCATATTTGTAATAGTAAAATAAAAAACCTCCAAATAAAAAAATAATTTTCAAGAAAAATATGTATCACTTTTAAAAATAATATGCATCCAATAAACAGTGGTAGTGGTAAAGAAATAATAAGTTAGTGATATTATCATGTCTAAACACTATAGTCAAATACCTATTGTAGGGATATCTTTAATGAATTAAAAACCACCCACATCGACCACATCGTGTAATCATTTGTGAATATCTACAAGATCCATGTTGTGTAATTAATTGTTTAGCGTCCCCAATTTTTTTAACATGTATTCTCATTTTTATCATCCACAATTTCCTCACTATGTATTCAAGAGTCAGACCATGATTGGCAAATTTAGTTTATAAAAGCCCATGGAATCCTCATCGAGTACCTAGAGCATCTTGACAGAAACTCAGTAAACACATGGGTGCAGTCCTTGGAGCATGAAAATGTATAATTTTCCAATACGAGTCTAAAAAATATGTATAGGGGTTGCAAGGTCCATGGAATCATATGGAATCCAGATCCCTTGAGGAAACATGTCCAATGAATACACTACCACAATAATGACCAATATAGAAAAAGTGTTAATGAAATCAAAGAAAACTAAGATACAAGGATCTAATACAAAGAATTCACAACCAGAATCAATTAATCATCACATTTCATAACTATTCTCATTACATGAATTTTTCTATCTCATTTCCACAATTTATAGTAAAAAAATTAAACATTTTATCTTCATATATCACAAAGAAAATGAAGAATCAACACTCTCATAATCATTAAATTCAATTAATTATTTAATTTACAGATAAACAGGTACAAAAAATGTGCCCAAAACCTTAAAAATCCATTAAATCTTCAATAAGTCTCCTAAAATAATTAGGGAACTCATACCCACCCATTTGGGTGGTACAAAAAAGGGGTTATATAATGGTACACCCCATGGGTAGCCTATTTTGAGGAAACAAACATCCAACAACCACAAAGGAACTAAGATATTAACTTAAAAAGTTCCAATTCATTAAATTTAGGAATTACGTTAATTTATGGGGAAACCATTGATAGTCCATCATGTGACACAACTACAGTAAGTTGTAAAGCACCCAAACCATATTGGATAAGGTATATACCACATACTATATACAAGTGGTTGAACACCCATCCAATATCAACTTATGATTCCTTATTTATCAGTATAAAAAATTATAATGGTTTTAAATACTAGAATTATGGAATAATAGCTTAACATTAATACATCCATTGATATGATGAAAAATTAAGAAAAAACAATGAATAATAAAGAAATAAATAGTGAAGATTTACTAAGATGAACTGTGTTCGAATATAAGTCTGCATAGAGAATATAAACCAATGAATACCTTTTGTGTATTTAATGGATATCCCAAAATCAGGGTTCATTCCAATAATGTAATGTAGAAAAATTATTTTTTAATACTTTTTATGGGAAAGAAGGTAATTTTACATATTTTGAACATGTCTCATGGTCTGGCCACACCATAGGCCAAACAATTAATGAACTATGTGTCAACAACTATCTCATGGGGGACATAACACGGTTCATTAACTTGATTTGGGAAACCTTATGAAATCAATGAATATATACATTGTGAATTTTTTTAAATTTTTTCCAAGATCATGTGGCCTTGGTTTCACAATTTATTCAACCTATGTTCCTCCATACATATATTTGTTAAACCTCACATGGATTATAAAATAGTTGTATACTAAGTGGCCCAGTTTATAAAAACTATGAGTCTCATCTAGGTTTTTCCAAAAATAGGGCCTTCAAGATCTAAAAAATTTTCTAACACTGCTGAAACTCATGTGATCTGACTCAACAATGACATTATATCAAAACCAATGAGTTAAATTGAAAAAAAAATCCATACAAAATAATTAAACAAGAGTTCTTAAAAATAGGTCTACACTGTACGAATACATCTCAATGTGGAGTATCTAAAAATTGACATAGGAAAGGAAATTGGATTTCTCATGCTAAAAGGAGTTCACATTATAATGTATTTTCACACTATAGACCGTATGTAAAATATGTGTTCCATATTATAGGTATGCCTTATGATATAGAGGTTACAAAATTTGTATAAGTGAAGGATTCATCTTCCCAGTCATTCAATATTCCATGGCCCAATGTTTTTGGCACTCCGTAGATCTATTTCTCATACTGTATTTGAAACTATGTTTTATACATTTTAGGGGATGAGGTAAGGATATGTTCTTTCTCCTGGATAAATTAATCAAGTAAACCGTAAGAATCCATGCCTCCATACTTATTCCAAAATATTATAATGTTCAGATAAGTGATTAATACACTACAATGATAAGGGACACAAATTCATTTATATGCAGCAAATGATACTACCCATGGAATACAAGGACACACAACTACTACTCTATTTTATCATGTGCACTATTTCATCTCATGGGGTGTGTCTTGTTACACCCAATGATTAATTTGGGATTAAAAGGACATGATCTCCCAAATAATATTATGGGACACATGAAAAAATCATGGTGATAGAATAATAAATAAGAACCATTGAATTGTTTTCAAAATATAAAAAACAATTCTATGAAGAATAAATGAAAAAAACATAGGTATTTTTATAGGACCATATCATTAAGAGGTTTCTATAGATTCTATACAGATAGGTTAAATTCGAGGAAGGTGTTATTCTTAGATTCTCCCTCATGTTGCAAATCGACATTATTATTTTTAAATAGAAAAATAATTTTTGGTGTATATTCATATCAATCTCATGTAATGAAAGAAGATTCAATAAATAGAGTAGTTAGTTATTTATTTTAATATAATAGTGAGATATATTTTTATTTTTGGTAGTTAACTATAGGGGTCAGTGATTCCACAACAAATTTTACTTTTATTAGTGTTATTCTAATGAATTTAGTGTATATGTATATTTACATGTATGATCCTTGGATGTGTCAGAGTGAGGTTGAACCTTGAAAAATCCCTCGTGTTGTTTTCTTCATTCATCACCAACATAGGGGACTAGTTGAGAGAAATAAATGTGTTACTCTAAGAATTAATTAGTTTAAAAATCAACTACCCAGACTCACCCACCACCTCAGGGTATTACCTTAGAAGGGGTACTAACAGGTGGTATCATAGGGGTATTTCTTCTTTTTATTAGTTTCAAGCATATGAGTGGTTGTCAGACCTTATAGGTTCCCTCATAATTCAATGTATTAATATCCATTTTCTTAAAAATCTATATGGAAAATTATTTTATATTCTTGGGAATGGATATTTACAAAATTTACATCTATGAAATCAATATAAATATTTAAATTTGGGGTTTGACTGAATGAGATCTTATATAATTGGACACGGATAACAAAACCATAAATGTATTGGGAATTGGTATTCCAAATATCATAATCACAAAGGAAATATCCTATAAAATCTCACATGGTATATGGGAAAAGCATATGAATGTTTATATAGGATATATTGGAATTTGGGAGTATAAGTTATAGGTTCTATGGGTCAAGTCATAAGAAATTAATAATAAAATAAAATAATACAATAGATGTATTTTTTATCATATAAATTTTCTTCAAGAGGAAAAAAGATGTATTGGTGATGGACTCAATGATAAAAGAATCATAAAGACAATCATAAGAAAAATCTCTCCTAATTTCAATGTAAAACATTCTATTATAGATGAAAAATATTTGAATGATATATCTATTGATAGCTTGAATAGAACATTAGAAGCTTATGAAATGATATATTAATATAAAGTGTAATGAATAAAGGGAATTAATTAGGAGGTGTCCATTAATTAAATAAAGAACCCCTTAATCATGTAAAATATATAATTTTATGAGGTTGGATATATCATATCATTTTTTCTCTAATCAAATTGAAGTAATATAAATGAATAATGGTAAGCTTCCTCTCACCTTCATCATGTGTATAAATATAGGAAATCATATGTCCATATATCCAAAACAATATCAAGAAGAATATGTAGATGAAAATAACTGTATAAGAAAAAAAAATAATGTTCAATGAATTATCTGTAGTTCCTCTTCAGAAGAAAAAAATCATATATCTAATGTTGTAGATAGTTTTGGGGGAATTTAAGTAGAAGATATTGAAAATATTAACGATTAAGGAATTTTATGCCTATTAAATTTATATAATGAAATGATGATAATGAGGATGAGAATTAAGATGTTGTTTTAGCGGTTGGCTAGAAGTAAAAAATTAAGGCATCCATTGAAGAACCATATATATGTAGTGAAATGAAAACAATATCCAATTAAGTGTTTCATCATAAAAATAATGACATGAAACAAAATATAGTATAAAAGTTTGATTTGTAGTCTGAAATTGATGAACATATGATCTTACATTTTGGAAGATTATAGGAATGCTGTTAAAATGAAATATAAAAATGAGGGACAAATCTGAATCATTGATGGTTTGGAAAAAGATCTTATTTTATGAGTGATGTTAATTGGGTAAAAAGAAGAAGAATTTATGAATTGGCATTTTATGTGTTAATATCCATAATGATTATTGACTCCCAAAATTATAACATCATATACACAATAATCATTATCATGTCAATCGAAAGGAATTGCTAAGGAGGAATACATACCTATTACTCAATATTAGTTGATTAATGAAAATTTGAAATCAGTGATTATTTTAGAACCTCATGTATTGACTAAAAAGAATTAAGATGATCATTAAAATACTCAAAATTTAACTAACTATGTGTTTAAGAAAAATTCCAATAACTCAATAAGTAAATATTTTTCTTCTCGGAAATTTGTGACACTCACACTATGTTAGCTATATTTTCAGAAAGACAATCTAGGACCAACACCAATAAAAAAACATGTATAATATAGAGTAATTTTTTTTAATAGATAATGAAATTATTTTAATAGTTTTGGGAATAAGAACACAAAAAATTATTCATAAATTTAAAGAATGTTATAAAAAATTATATCATAGTAGATTCAATAAACATATAGGGCACTAATATTAAAATGAAGACTCAAAATAGATTCTATTTCAGGAATTAATATGAATATATTATAGATACCACTATAATAGAGGCTCATGCCTCACCAAAATGGGTAGTGAAATGTAGTTTAGAGAAGGTTAATGTTTCTTAGATAGCCTTCAGGGAAAATACTTGTTAATATCATAAATTTATGACAATGGGTTTGAACATAAATAAAGAGCTCATAGTAATGATGGAATTACTAATTTCAATAATAATGATAGTGTTACGAATCTTGGTTCTAGGAAATCCCTGATGGGTGGTAAATATCACTTTCTATCTAAAGTTGTATTCGATGATTGGATGAGTCACAATATTCTCTGTATCAATTAAATATGTTTCCTCAAACCTGTGGTGGAATTTAGATAAAAGTCTTCTACCATTGACTCTTAATATGGTTCACTTATTATCCATTGATTGATATCAAAGAAAAGTCTATTTCTTTTTATAGAATAATTTATTTTTGGCCTCTAAAGAAGAAAATAACAGGCTTTGATATATATGGATTATCCATTTGATTCAATGATCTATATAGAGGTTAGTAAAGAGTAATGGAGATCATGATATTCAACATATCACAAATTAACACACTCATATATGCGATTCATGACAATAATGGATTATATCAGGGATATCTATAGGATATTGAAGATGAATGTATCAATGATTCTTAATTCTGTACATGTGGATGTTTGTGGGCTAGTTTTGACTAATTCAATAGATGGATGATGGTATTATGTTATGTTAATTGTTGAAAATTAAAAATATGGAATGTATTATACCAAAAAAACAATATAATTATGTATACACATTTATGATTCTATATCATAGAATAGATGAAAATAATTTTGGTCTGAATATGTTGAAATGTTTAACTAAAAATGTGATAAAATGAAAAATCATAATATTAATTATTATCAATTAAATCAAGGAATTAAACAACATGTATCGACAGAAAAACACCCCAAAATGGGTTAGCAGAAAGAAAAAATCTTAAAAACATAAACATGGCACAAAAATGTTGATTAAAACACCTCTTCAAGAAATATATATAAAATAATACATTCATTAAATGGTACACATCTCTAATATAATGTTTCAATATGAGAATAAATATGTAAATCCATTTGAAAATTTTTATGCAATGAAAGCTATACTCAAATTCTTATTCGAGTTTTAAAGTAAATTTTTTACTCTTAATGAGAAAAAAGTGAAGAAAATTTAATGAAATCAGAGTTGATGGAATTTTTATTGTATATTCATCAGAGAGTAAATATTACAATTACTAAAATAGGTGGTTTGAAAATACAATTAAATGAAATGATCTTGTTGTCGGTTATGGGGGAAAATAAATAAACATATGAGCATATTTTTAAAAAAAATAATAATTCATGAATCTAAATATGATAATGAAGCCCGATGAATAGTTGTGAGTTACAAATAATGAAGATTATTATGATGAAGACTCATATTGTGAATAAATACTATAATTTCATGATGGTTCAAGGAGATAAAAAATAAGGGATGAAATAACCAAAAGAAATATTATTTGATTTCAAAAATCCATTTTCTAAACATGATGAAAGGATGATAAAAAAAAGGTATTGTTGTTATCATTAGATGAACCAAATACATTTAAATAGGATGTATGAAATTAGCATTTGTTCAATTCTATGAATCTGGATGTTGAACGAATAGGGAAAATAATACGTGGGATTTTTTCAATGAAAATATTACAAGAATGTCATTAAAACATTTTGAGTGTTCATAAATAAATTAAATGAGATGGAACTATTATTCAAAATGAAGATTATAAATTTGGAAAAGGGTATGCACAAATTCTATGAATTGGTGTTGATGATATGTATCAACAAATATCATAGAATGGAACT
Organism: Viscum album; assembly: GCA_963277665.1. NCBI lineage: Eukaryota > Viridiplantae > Streptophyta > Magnoliopsida > Santalales > Viscaceae > Viscum > Viscum album. The sequence goes on along the minus strand of OY728159.1, from coordinate 826,786,001 downwards.
ATTCGGTTATTTCGTTCAATGGATATTTATATAGGGTTCAAAATATATGAAATGGTATCATAAATACCTTCTCGAATGGTATCATTGATGAGGAATTATATATTGAGAAACTATATGTACCTATTCTTGATGAATATGATGGATAATAATATAGATTAATTATGGACCTATATAGACTCATGCAAGAACCAGAGGGATAGTATTATTGATTTGATAAATTTATAAATAAATATGTTTTTCCTAGAGTAGGATTTTATTATAATCTCTATATCAAGAAGGAAATGGACAGTGGTTGGTGGTTCTTATCATTGTGGGAAACATCATTTTTTGGATGCTTAGTTGAAAAATTATGTGACCAGTTTTCATTAAGCATGTGGTTTCAATTCATGGTTTCTCTAATTAGTGAAATTTCTTTTTTCCTTGACTTACAGGTCACACAATAATTTTATGGGACATTTATATCATAAAAAATACATTAGTGTTGTTTTAATAATATTTCATATGAATGGATCATGTCCAATGAAAACTCTAATGGATACAGGACAAAAATTATCAAAATATAGGATAGGCAGTAAGGTTGATGTGAGAATGAATCAGAAAATAATTGAGATATTACTCTATTTTTTTTCTACATGATCAAGATATATTATTTTCTACCTTTCAAGATTATCTTTTACATATTGATCCCATGGAGAACCATGTGAAATATTTGTAAATATTTTTTGATATATTCATCATACGATGATCAATAGGTTGTTATATAATAATGACACACAAAATAATTTGGTTAGATTCACTAATTTAAGGTTTTATGTTTCAGTAGATGAACATAAGTCAATATTTAGTGGTGTTTTTTATTCTCTAATATCATGTATTTGATGGAAAATAGAGCATAATATTACATATCTTTGACTATTGTGGTGGCTGAGTACATTGTTTCCACTCAATAATACACCTAGTTTTTTAGGATTTGGTGTAGTAAAGAGATGCGACAATGGTGTATGTGTAAAAATAAACTCAATTGACTAATATATTGAAATAGGAAGCACCCAAAATGGTTTTTATGATTCCAAAAATAGGTAATTGATTCTATCCATCTAAATACAATTAATTGGAACTCGGATAGACCTCAACGACCAATTGTTTATTTCTTGAGAAAGGTATGTTTTCTTTCCATAATCTGTTTGATTTATAATTCCTTCATCATAATTTTTAGTGTACTAACATCACTCGGTTTGGGTGGTTTATTTTATAGTGGTCCCCTCATTCTAATTTGGTTAAACTCTCTATAGATTTGGGCGTGTCATGTAATTTACTACATTATTTCTTTTGTAATATATGGACTCTTTTGTGGGAAAGAAATTGTTCTTGATTTTTTTTGAATTTGTTTTGTTTACTTCGTCATCATTTTATGGGCTTTGAGACATGTTCATGGGTATATGTAAACTAGGTTAGTGACTCCAATGTACGTGTAATGCCTACTAAATACTGGTTACCAGCTCTTGGCCTATTGGAGGCATTCTTGTGGTTGTCACACTCAGTTTATCATTATCCAAGAGGGTCATGATGGGTTAAGTCATGATAATCGCACAGAATAATGTATTCAAAAGCCTATCAGATTCAAATGAATAATAGTCAGGACATAGTAGGCCCCGCTATGTGGTCCATTATTTGTTAATGAATATACGATCACTATAGAATAAATAAATTTTTATTATTCCATTTTAGAATAATTAGAAGTTAACTAATTTATTAAATTAATTTATGACTATTAAATTCAATATATTGAAAAAAGTATATGTATTAAAATTGATAAATATTCGTGGTTCATTAGATATAAATAGGGAAATCAAGACGACTTAATAGCTATGTGTTATCACATAATATATCAATTATATTATTGAAAAGTGACTAAAATATAAATGATATTTATTAATCATTAAAAAGTTATATGATATTGTTTAAAGTGTATGATAAATATTTTGGGGTTGGAGACCCTTTTGAGGTAGTTTTTTTTCTCAATATATAAGTGAGGAGAGATTACCATGCATTGGATTATTCATCACATGTTGGATGAGAGTCTGTCTCTCCTATTATGAATTCAAGAGAGGGAAAGAATGATTATTGTCTTTAATCAGAAATAATATACACAGAATGATGGACTGATACAATAGTGATGGTTGAGATAGTGAAGGTGTAACATCCCATGATTTCGAAATTTTGTTTTAATATGAAGATAATTTATTAATTGAATTTATTTATAATTTAAACCAACTACTTTTTTTGAGACAATATTCTTATAAAATAATATTTTAAATCAAATGTTTTGATTATAATTAATTTCACTTTTCAAACTTATTTAGAAAATAAGTATTATTTCCATTTTATTAAGATTATTTTAAGTAACTATATTTATTATTTTTGAAAAATCGATTTTAATTTTTATGTTTAAATAATAGAATGTTATTAGTAATAATAAATAAGGGTAATTTTTTTAAAGAAATGTAAATATTATTTTTAAGATAATATAATCCATAAATATAAGAAAAAATATTGTGTTTAGTTTTATAATATTTATGAAAAAATGAATAAAACTATTTTACTACAAAAAATGAACTTTTATGTATGTGTTTATAAAAATGTGACTTGATTTATTTATATCTAAAAAATGAATTATATATATATATAAATTGAAATGATATATAAATATGTATATAAAAAAATATAAATAATAAAAGAAAAAGAAACAAATATGATATTTTTTATAAATATATATAGAATTGTTTTTTATATGGGGGAACATGATTTAATATATATATATATATATATCTATAAATATAATTATCATTTTTATTAATTTATTTGTATTTTGTATTTATTTATTTCATTATATAAAAAAATTTATATATAAAATATGTGATTGTATAAATATATATTTATATCTCTAAAATGATTTGTTTTAAAAATGATGAAAAAATAAAATCAAAAAAGTGGATGAATTATGAAATGTTAGTTTGTATAAAGAATAAAATGAGTGAAGTGATGGAATCATTTGGAAGAGGGAATCGTGACTCACACAATGATTAAAGTAAAATATATAAATATAAAAGGATAAAAAATTTAAATGAAACCCAAATTAATATATATATATATATATATATATTTTAAATGAAATATCACTATTCAACTTCCATGTCCCCATCGTTGAGTCACGCCTCACACTAGGTCGAACAAGATAGTGGGTCAGTAGCTGTCCTCCATTATTCCACATCTACAATTATTCTTCAAACCTTTGAACCAATAGAAATAAACCCATGATTCACCTCCTTTTCTTCGTTCATTTCAACCATCAATGTCACCCTCCTTGCTTGTCCATTTTTTTCTTCTTCTAAATTGAATTGAATAAGTTGTAAATAAATCCTTTTATCATCTCTGAAAATTATCAACAGTTTCCATCCATGACAGGACTAAAATAATATATGTTGCAATTTTCAATTTATTTAATACATATTTTAAATAAAAACATCTAATCCTAATCTTCCCAAATTCCCTATTCTGTTCTAGCCCATTTCCTGGTGTCAAAAATCCACCTTTTGATCAAATCTAAGGTAAGGGTTTATTTTAGTTTTTCTAAATTATGGTTGTTACATATTTATATATATAAGGGGTTGTATTCATATATAAAAATATGTAACTCATTAGTTGAATAATATATATATATGATATAAATGATTATTTAGTAAAAATTAATTCCAAACTTATGTATATAAGGTGGTAATTGTTTCCAGTTATGTTTTGTAAGGGAGCAATTAATTTTGATTACATTGCAAGGGTTGAATTTTTTTATCAAATTATGTTTTAATCAATGAATTACATATATATGTGTATATGTATATAAAAATAAATTTATATATAAGAAATATTATTTCTCAGTATATATATACATATGTGTAAAGTGTTCGAATTTTATTCAAACTATTCATGTTTTAATTTGCGAAGATATATAAGTATAGATTAATTTAGATTCATCCTCTTATATTATATTCAAAATATATGGGAATTGTTATTATTGTGAAATGGTTTTAAATAATCTTTTAATCTATATTTTTTAAATAAATAAGAATATATATACATATATGTATATATATGTATATTTTACATTTATTATTTTCATAACATATAATGAAAAATACATTATATAATGTTATTTTCCAGATTATAATTGTAAGGACACTCTTAAATTATGAAGTGGTGTTTTAATTCCTGATTTGGGGTTTAATTATTTTCTTCTGTTTTGATATCTCATATTAAATGAATATATTATGTTTATAAAATTATGTTTTAAATTCATGATGAATCTTCAATAACAGATAACATTAACTACCAATGTTTATGTTTTAATTTGATTTCATTTTAATTCTTCCAATTTATATTCTCATTTATCAATTTTTTCCTCAAAAATTAATTTATTCCATGAAGATAAGTATTATAAATTCAATGTCATATGTATATATTTATAATTTTTATTTTCATATGATAAGGGTATTGGATTAAATGGTTATTTCTAAGCTGTATGGTTTGTCATGGATAATTTATTTTCCACCAATATGAATTTTATAAATATATATATATATACACATGTAACTAAATATAATTGTTTCTATCAATTTTTTCAGAATTATAAACTTAAGGGTTGATGTTTTGTTAAATTATTTTGGTTCTAAAAAGAAGTACATATAAATATTAATATATTTTATGTATACTTGTATATATGTTGAAATGTTCATTCTCAAAAAAAAATCAAGTCTTCCCATGTGGTTATAATTTATGATCTATGATAGAAAGCATTAACAAAACCCAATTTTTTTGTGCACCTTAAAGTTTTAAAAGGGTTTTACTTTTGATAATTCAGTTACTATTTCATGTATATACATGTGTGCATATAATTTTGTTTACTAAAAAGAGTTGTTCCCTTATTTCCAAATCAATATACAATGTCATAATGTATCAACATGTGGTATATGGTTAGGTGTAACCCAGTTTATAAATAAAAATGGTTATCATTTTATGTGGAAAGACTAAACATTTAAATATTTGATGTGCGGAAGCTATCATTTCATGTGGGACATTAGATTCTACACTCATGATAGTTATTTATGTCCAATTTCTAATTTATAAATGACATCCCATTCATTTTAGAGAGAATGTATGTATTTATTTAAATATAATTATTAATTTTTTATTATAAATGTAGACATTTACTTTAGGATAGGTAAAAATCTATTATGATATAAATTTATTATCAATTAAACATTTAAAAGTGGTTTGGGATACTTTGGATTGATTAAAGACTATATATATCAAGAATTTGTCAATGAATTCATTTTCATCTATGATTAAGATTCAAATAAATCAAAGAGGTATGTGACACTTCAATTTAAAGACATATTATTTATTAGTCATATGAGTAATTAATTGTACTTATTATGTGAAAGGTGAGGCCCTCTATAGCCTCTCGATATATTTGTGGGTTTCAAGAGACAGACAAGTTCCATAGTAAGAGTACTTGACTGTGTGATTATGTATATTCTTGGCATAAGGCCTTGGTGGAATGTTTCTGATGCCCCACATTATGAATTCCCTCATTATGAATCTAGTATTTGACAATCCATGTGATTGTCCGAGTAGTAGAATATTTGAGGATAAGAATCATTCCCTTATGAGAATTTATATGGATTTATTTAATTAGATGAACATGGTATAATGTTTTATATTTATGTATACACGTATAGAGCAATTATTTTATAAATAAATAAAAATGTTTTTTCTCCAATCTATAAACAAATTTTATATTTCATTTAAGTGCTAAATGATAATTGATAGTGTTTTATTCGCAAATTTTGAGAATGTATTATTTCATTTGTATTTTACCCCTTACTTGACATAAATAATAATGTTTGGTAATTTTTTCAATTGTAAGTTGCATTTCGTGCATTTTTTTGTTCAATTGTGTGTATATTTTATAATACATGTGATTTTTAATTTTTTTTGAAATTCTTAAGAATGCGGTTTCCCTAAAAAATATATTTATTAACAATAAAAAAATAGTGATGACATGCTATGAGAAATGTTATTTTCTTTTAAAAATTGATTTAAATATGGGTATTTATTTTTAAGAAATGTTTTTAATTAAATTATTATTTTTCTAAAACCCATTTCTAGGCATTTCCATTGCTCACCCCTTACATAAAATTACTTTTTACAGGCCACATTGATATCCATAGTTAAAATCCATCGTTTTTACACACAACTGATGTGATGTTTGGATTTTGTTGTTTAATTTTATTGTAAGTCTGCTAAAATTTTGAATGTGTATATAACTCTCCAGAATCTATACTGGTGGAAGATCATCTATTATATAATGTTTAAAGTAATTTCCTTTTAATTGGTATCATTGTAATGGTTTTGACAACTTTGGATATTAGATGTTCTCGAGTCAAGTAGTTTAGTGTTCCTAATGATTTTTATAAAGAGGGAAATTGATATTTCTTTTTGTATGACGAAATGAATTGGGAGAATGTAATTCCGTCGAAGGGGGAAAATGTAACATACAAGGATTTCCAAAAAAAACGTTTTATTATGAAAATAATTTATTAATAGAATTTATTTATAATTTAAACCAACTGATAATGTTTTTGATACAATTTTGTTAGAAAACTATATTTGAAATCTATTATGATATAATATGGATTATGAATTAAACTTTGCAAAGTTGTATGAGACATATTAGATTGTTTAAATTCTATGTGCCTCAAGAATTTATTAATGAATTTATTTTCATATATGATTATAATTTGAATAAATCTATGTGGTATGTGACACATTAATTTAATGAAATATTTCTTATTAGTCATATAAGGAATTACTTGGACTTATTATGTGATGGGTGAGGTGCTACATAGACTCTCGATGCATATGTAGGTCTCATTAGACAAATTGGTGTCTTGGAACAAGTCATTAACTGTGTGATTAGTTTTGGTCATGGCACGAGGCCTTGACATAATGTTTCTGAAGTCCCGCATTAGGTATGACCCCAATATGAATTTTTTATTTGACCTTCCATGTGATTGTATGAGTAGTACAATATCTATGAATAAGAATAATTACCTTATAAATATTTAAATGGAAATAGTTAATCAGGAAAAGATGGTATAATGTTTTATATTTATGTATACATGTTTATAGAAATTCTTTTATAAGGAAGGAATATTGTGTTGTCTCCAATCTATAATCCAAATATAGATCTTATATAGGTGCTAAATTATAATTTATATCATTTTATCATCAAATTACGATCATATATTATTTCATGTGTATTTTATACCAAAATTTACTTACTTAATTATGTTTGGTAATTTTCTAACTTGTAAGTGACATTTCATTCATTTTTTTGTTCAAGTACATGGATATTTTATAATTAAATTTATTTTTAATTTTTTTTTAAATTCTTGAGAATGTGTTTTCCATAAATATAATATTTATTAAAACTAAAAAATGATTATGACATGATATGAGATATGTTATTTTCTTTTAATGAAAATGATTTAAATATGTGTATTTATTTTAATGAAATGTTTTATAAAGTATTTATTATTATTTTTAAAACCCCTTATTGGGAATTTCCAAGGATCACACCATACATAAAAGTATATTTCATAGGTCACATTGAAGTCCAATGTAGGACACTATCGTATTTAATAAAAATGGAAGATATGTTTGGATTGTGTTGTTTAATTTTATCACAACATTGATAAAATTTTATTCTTGAATCTAACTCTCCAGAACCTAGGCCAGTGAATGTTCTTATATTATGTAATGTTCAAGACTGGGTCCTTATATTAGGCATCAGTGGAATGTCATTAAAAACTATGGTGATTAGAAGTTGTCATGTCTTGAAGTTGAGTGGTCCTAATGTTTTTTCTGAAGAATAAATTTATAATTCTTTTAGTTCGATGAAATGAATTGCAAGGACCCAATTCCATTGTGGGGCGAATAATGTTACACCAATGGATTTTCATACTATGTTTAAATATGAAAATAAATTATTATATGAAATTATTTATAATTTAATCCAACTAAAAATGTTTTCAAGACAATGTTAATAGAAAAATAATATTTGAAAGAGTATTTTAATGTAACCATGTTTATTATATTTACAAAATAGAATTTATTTTGAAAGGTAATTTAAAAAAATATTATTATTAATAATAAATAAGAGTAAATAATTTTAAAAAAAAATTGTTCATATTAATTTTATAATAATATAATTTATAAATATATGAAAAAAATTGTGTTTATTTTCATGATATTTTTGAAACATAAATGTATAAAATTATTTTACTACAAAAAATTAACTTTCATATATGTTTTTTAAAAAATGTGACTTGATTTATTTATTTTTATTAAAATAAATTATATATATAAATTTAAAAAATCTAAAACAATGTATATATATACAAAAAAAATTAAAAATTAAATCAAAAATAAAAAGAAAATATTATCTTTTTTATACATATATATAATTATTTTCTTATATGGGAAAATGTTATTTTATATATTTATGTGTGTGTGTGTGTGTTTTTGAATTTTTAAATATAATTATTATTATTATAATTATATATATATATATATATTATTTCATTAATGTACTCAATAAATAAGTAGTTTATATATAATCAAATGTGACTGTATAAATATATATTTACTTCTCTAAAATGATTATTTTTAAAATGATGGTAAAATAAAATGAAAAAAAGGATGAAGTGTGAAATGTGAGTTTGAGTAAAGAATGAAATGGGTGAAATGATGGCATCGTTGGGAGGAGTGAAGAATGACTCATGAAAAGAAAAAAGTAAAAAATATATATAAAAGGATTATAAAATAACATGAAAACCAAACGAATATATATATATATATATATTAAAAGAAATATAACTATTCATCTTCCTTATCTCCCTCATTGAGTCACGCATCGCATCAAGTTGCGCCGGACTGTGGGTCTGCAACCAGAGTCCTTTCTTCCTCTATTATTTACCTACAATCCAATGAACCAATAAACATCAATCCTTGATGGCCTTCCTTTTCTCCATTCATTTAACTATCGATGTAATCCTCCATCCTTGACCATTTTAGTTTGTCATCTTCTAAATTGAATTGAATAAGTTGTAAATTAGGCTTTTTATTGACTCCATAAATTATCTACTGTTTACCTATATGAATGGATTAATATAATATAAGTTACTATTTCAAATTTATAAAAAACCTATTTTACATCAAAACATCTAACCCTCATCTCCCCAAATTCATCATTCAGTTCGGCCGCATTTCTAAGAGTCCCAAATCCCCCTTTTGATCCAATATAATGTGAAGGTGTATTTTAGTTTTTTTAATAATGGTTGTTACATATATATATTTGAATATATAAACATATGTATTTCATTATTTTTAGCACACACACACACACATATATATATATGAGTCAAATGATTTTGTCCTAAACATTAATTCTAAACTTATGTATGTATGGGGGTTATTATTTCCAGTTAAATTTTGTATGGGAACAATTCTATTCCATTACATTATAAGGGTTTAATTATCTGATAAAAGTATGCTTTTACAAAATGTATTATATATATATAATTGTAAATGTATATTCAAATAGATTCACATATATAAATTATTATTATTCAGCATATATATACTTATTTGTTAAGGGTTTTAATTTTATTCTATCTATTCGTGTGTTAATATGAGAAGATATATATGTATAAAGGCATTTAGATCCATCCTCTTATTTTATTTTCAAAATCTAGGGGAATTGTTATTATTGTGGGAAGAGTTTGAATTACCTTTTATCATTGTTCATTTAGTTAATATATATATATATATGTATATATAACATAAATTATATTTAGAAAATATAAAGAAGGAGAATTATATAATGTTATATTTTAGATTATAATTGTAAATACAATTTTAAATTATGATGTAATTTTTTAATTCATGATTGTGGGTTTAATTATTTTAATATGTTTTGACATTCAATGTAATGTCTCGGATTTTTCCACGTGTTATTTTAATATTATGCAAGAATTCTTTTGAGACCAGGCTTTGAGATGGCGTGCAGTTCTGAGGCCCCGTGAGCCCAGGACAAATGTTTAAATTTAATTAAATAATTAAATTACGCGCATGTATGGTTTTTCGGAAAAAGTGTAATAACTCTTGAACGGGTTATCAGATCACATATTTGATTGCACCGTTGCATTCAGAGTAGCGATTTTACCTTAGGCAGGGCCTAACATCGGATGGTGCAGGTCGATGGTGAAATCTAGTTTTCGGACGTAACTGTAATAAAATATTTAATTAAAATATTTTATTACATCTTATTGTGGTGAATATATCTTATATTTTTGAATAGAGATTTTCTCTGGGGTCCAGGGATACATACCTCATAACCCTGAAACCCTTGGAGGCTTAAGAGGCTCTGGAGGAAACCCCCAATATGGCGACGATGTTCTTGACAAATTTCGTAGGAGATGATGACTCAGTGACCCGATCTTCACCAATGAACACCTCGAATCCAGGTAGGATGTTTGATTTTGATTTATTTTCCCTATTCTTGATTCCTACGATGAACGCAGACTAATCCAAGAACAGATTATCCCATGGATCGATCTTATTTGCGGGATGGTCTTTTGCGGGGATTTTGGGGATTTGATTAGTGAAGTTATTTTGGTTTCATTTAATCATATATCGATGACGAACCAAAATTTACATGAACATTGATTGAGGTTCATCCCTCTCGATTTTTTGTTCTTTTATTCACTGAATTCTTGCATTTTTCATGTTCATTCTACACATTCTTCATGGGATAAGAACGACGATCGATTGCGCGTTCAATCTACACTGTATTGATCAGAGATTATAGATCTAACACCGGGATAAACCAAAAGAGATTCAATGACGGTGAGGAAGGATGGATCTAAGCAATTTGGGAGAAATCGCTCTGTGAGTGTATTATCTTCGGAAGATCATATGTTGTTCGACGAGCCAATTCAAGTCCTGAAAGGTTAGTATTTGGTTCTAGGGTGTTTTCACGGCCCCTGATCATGAGTTTCGCGGCGAAATGATCATAGAAACAGAAACCAGAAGATTGTCAGAGGGACAGAGAAAGAAGATGGTTCTGGAAATTTCATGACTACACGGCGTGTAGTATGGGATAAACAGTGTGTGTTCATTGGCGGGCCACATGGCGTGTACTCTGGGAGTACACGGACAAGAGTTCGGTACAAGACAAAGGACACAACATGTATACCCTTCCCCAGCCCGACCGGGCTGGATACACAGGATACCCCGTGTACTGGTACACGGGTAGGTGACATAGACATAGACCATGTACAGGCACATGTCCAGCGTACACGAAGTGAACCCCATATACTTGGACATGTCGTGTAATCCAAGTACACACCGTGTAGTGTATTTTTAAACGATAAGACTAATGACACGAGCCATTTACAAGGGCAGTACCCGGTGTCAAGGAATACAGTGTGTGATCCTTCTACACCCCGTGTAGTTGAGTTTTACACAGCATGGACAGATGACATGGGCCATTTACACAAGCATTACCTGGGGTCAAGGAAGACGACATGTAACCATACTACACGCCGTGTATCCTATTTTACATGGCTTGAGCCAATTTCCTTCTGTGACTTAGACTAGTTTCCTTAGGGTTCGTCCCCTTGGTCTTTCTTCTGAAGGTTTCCGTTATCATTTCCTATATACAGGAGTAGGATCCCTTCAGAAGTACTTCTCGAATAGAGTTATTTGAATCCCATCTGTGAGACTTGGAGCCGGATCCTCTATTCTTTCCTAGTAGACTAGGTAGAGTTCTGGATATCGACGTTACCAAATTTACACGGGCTCTGATCCTCTACTTAGAGGAGTAGTTCAGACTGAGTTGTTGGAATCACCCCATGGATATTGGTTGAGATCCTTATCCGAGCATCATATTCTCAAGTAATTGTGGAGAGTGTTCTCCCGAAATGAGTACTTCGTATCTCTCTCTTCAGACCTTAGAGTGTGTTCTCCATGTTACGTGCTTAGTGGAATCTTCGAGCTGGATCTTAGTGGTGGTTTCAAGATACTCGACCGTGTATGAGTATATATAGATATTTCTTGTTATATGTTCCATAAACATATACTATGTATAGCTGACTATATCATTTCATTGTGATATTTTTTTACCCTTGTTGTATTCCTTTAGGTTTCGGGGTGTCATACTGGGTATTGTTATACTCACCCTTGCATGGGATTTGCCTGCACGTGTTGTGTCTTGTGCAAATGAGCGAGGCATTGACATGATTCTAGGCGGACCGGGACTGGATGGTGCTCAGTGAGATTAGGCAGGCTGAGGTGTTTTCCTACAGCTATGGATTGCAGTCCCAGTACCATTTTACAGGTTGGAAATTATTGCAGACTCTCTATCGGTGGGCCTGTACTTTTGGCCTAGGGTTTTATATTATTGTACATTACATTCCTTTCGTACTTTTTTGGTTCGGTTTTTATTGTATGCATGTATTTCCATTTTTTGTATCTTTTACTTTTTCAGCTTGTGGTCTTAGAGATGTTGTGTGTGTGTAAAAGTTTATATGAAAGGCCTCCCATGTTAGTAACATGCCTACTCGGTGCTAGTCACCAGCCCCTGGCATATTTTTGGCGGGCTTGGGGAGTTGCGGATCGGGCCCCACTAGGACGTGGCGTGAAAGAGTGGTATCAGAGGTGGTCGGTTCTACATTACGACCGAGAGTCTGTGAGTTGGTTTGGGGAAATAGTGTTAAGTGTTTCGAGTTCATCTTTCAGGCCAGGGACCCCACTATTGGTGCGGGCGGCCGACATATCCATACACCCGGACTCTGATAACTTTCTTTTTGACTCAGAACATGAGAACACTAGTTCTGGAGAAAATAATGGTATACGCATTATATAATAATGGGTTGTGGTTTTCATGTCCTTCTTGATTCAGCTCTCCAGATATACATACTTACTGTGATACATCTTGTTTCTTTACAGGATGCCTATGCGACGTGCACCCGCTTGGATTTAATAGCTCGATCGCGAGGATGACCCCTCAGTGATGAAGCTTTGATACAGGGACCATATCCCCCAGTTTTACCTTCGAGTGGTGTGCTAGTTATTCCACCACCTAGGGAGCAGTATTTCGTGCATGCTCTACTAGTAGAGGATGATGCGCAGGCTGAGCACACTCCACGATTTTTAGAGACAGAGTCCCCTCAGGTTTCGAGGTGAGCCTGACCCTCAGGTAGGAGAGGAATGGATTGAGGCAGTGGCCAGACTCTTCTGTTTGGTCAGGACACCATCAGACCAGATGGTGATCCTGGCTGCGAGCCGTCTGTCGGGATCTGCAGGGTGATGGTGGAGTTTGGTTATCTAGACTCACGAAGAGGCGACACTTTCACGGTCAGAGGCTGAGTGTCTCTTCAGAGATGAGTTTTCACCGGTTACCCTGAGAGCAGTACGTATACTGGAGCTTCTTCAGCTCCAGCATAGAACCATGATGTTGGATAACTATTCATCGAGGTTTACCAACCTCTCATGGTAATCGATGGATATGGTCAGGGATCAGTACTTCAGAGCTCAGACTTTTGAGTGGGGCTTGCGCAGAGATATCTAAGCTAGCAACATTCTTATGAGCATTCTTACTTATACTGGGGTTCTCAAGAGAGATTTGGTGGTCGAGAGATTCTTGAAAGAGAAGAGACAACCATCAATTTTCAGTAGTGAGCGAGCTGGAGCAGAGACCTCAGCAGTAGGGTGCAGATGTCAGGGCCCCAGCCGTGGGAGACATTTTCAGAGAAGATACCAAGACATGGGATTTTCCGTACAGGCTTCACAGGGCTCATCCATCCAGCCTCGAGAGAGGTGATGTTACTCTTGTGATGGAAGGGGACATCTCACTCGATATTTTCTGACCTGTTTTACTACTGACATTGGAGTTGTGGATAGACCACCGAGGCAGAGGCAACATGTGGAGTAGAAAGATCTGCGGGGCGGTGGACGTGGTAGAGGAGCTGGGAGAGCAGTTGGAGGTGTTCGGCGTTTTGACCTTTTACAACCACCCCCAGGAGTTCCACCCCTGGCTCAGAGAGCTAGTGGACAGAGGCAGGGACAGCTGCAGGCAGTAGAGGCTTTTGTCCCAGGTACTCATAGAATGATTAGAGGTACAATCTGGATCTTTTCTACTTTGGATGTCGTACTGATAAACACAGGTGATTGTCATTCCTTTCTGGATTCTTATCTTGTTCGAGACCATGAGATTCCAATTAAGCCGTTGACTTGACCCTTACTCTTAGAAAAACCAACTAGAGATGATTCATATATCACATACCTTTGCAGATAGTGTGACCTGACCCTTGGAGGTGAGAGTTGTCGTTGGAACCTCTTGGTAGTAGCTTCGAGGCCTTATGATGTCATTCTTTGTATGGATTGGCTATCCATATTTCATGCCCATATTGACTGTTTTAGGTGAAGGGTGCAGTGTGTTTGCAGGGATGGAATGAGGTTCTTTTTCGTCGGTGAAAAGGAGACCCAGGTAGCACAGGATGGACTTGTGCGTTGGAAGGTACATCCGATTTCACATCAGTTGGCTAGCCTAGCCCTTGGTGCAATAGATGTTACGAGTTTCCAGTTTCCAGCAGTAGTGGCTGAGTACAAGAAAGTATTTCCGGATGATGTCCCCGGACTACCTCCCTGTCGGGAGAAATATTTCTACATTTAGTTGAAACCTGGGATGACACCGATATCACCATTATCATATCAAATGACTCCTGGAGAGCATTGCGAGCTAAGTGTGCAGCTGGATGAATTTCAGACGAAGGGCTTCATGAGACCCAGTGTTTTAACCTAGGCGGCCCCAGTGTTGTTTTCCAAGAAGGCAGACAGGAGCACGAGGTTGTGTGTGGATTTACGGTTCTTGAATCAGGTGACAATAAAGAACCGTTATCCACTACCAAGAATTGATGACCTCTTCGACCTTTTAAGAGGGGCATGATTGTTCTCGAAGGTTGATCTATGATCAGGCTATCACCAGTTGTGAGTACAGGATTAGGATATATCGAAGATGACTTTCAGATGTCGTTACGGTCACTATGAGTACTTGGTGATGCCCTTCGACATGACGAACGCCCCAGTAGTGTTTATGGTATTCATGAACCAAATATTTTAGCCCTATCTAGATCGGTTCATAGTAGTCTTCATCGATGAAATCATTGTGTACTCTGCGTCTGAGGAGGAGCACAGGAGGCACCAAAGGATGGGTTTGGACACATTCGGAGAGCACCAGTTGTATGGGAAACTCTTGAAGTTTCAGTTCTGGATACAGGAGGTCCACTTTGTGGGACATGTTATCTCAGCAGATGGTGTAGTATAGGACCCAGCCAAGGTAGAGGCAGTGTTAGCATGGGAGCCACCCCGTAACATAACGGAGGTGTGAAGTTTACTTGGGTTGGAAGGCTACTATCAGATATTCATTCTTTATTTCTCCATGATTTCATCACCCATGATAGCTTTGACCTAAATGGGAAAGCCTTTCGTGTGGACCGAGAGATACCAGCAAGAATTTCAGCAGTTGAGACAGAGTCTGATGAGCGCCCCAATCTTGAGACTACCAGAAGAGGGTTTTGAGTACGTAGTGTTCTGCAACACATCAGGAACTGGGATTGGTTGTGTCATGATGCATAGGCAAGTGGTGATTGCCTATGGCTCACATCTGTTGAGGCCACACGAGAAAAACTACGCGACCTGTGATGTTCAGTTGGAAGCGGTAGTCTTCATGTTGAGGATGTGGCGGCACATCCTGATGGGTGATCAAATTATTGTCTAATCTGATCACAAGAGTCTTAGATATATCTTTTCTCATAAGGATCTGAGTTTGAGACAGAGGTGGTGGCTTGAGATCCACCAGGATTACGACTTCGAGATCGTTTATACTCTTGGGAAGGGGAATGTGGTGGCAGATGCTCTCACCCGGAAATGCAGTTCGCGGATGCTGGAAGAGGCGATGAGGCAGTTGGCCTCTTTACTGTTATCCTTATTGGAAAAAGATGATAGAGAATACATTCAGTCAACAGTTGTTACCCCCCCCCCCCCCACTCTTACAGCAGGTCAGTGAATCACAGCTCGAGGATGCTATCTTTGAGGCTTTACGTGCTCAGATATCAGCAAGCGATGCTTCTGTTGGGTATTCAAAAGGTGGAGAGCACATTGTTTTTTCCAGAGGGCGCACAATATTACCAGTGATGTCGCGGGATGAGGTTCTATGGGAGTTCTATACATCTCCTTTGGCGGTGCATTTAGGCATTGAAAAGATATACCAGGACCTCCGACGTCAGTTCTGGTGTCTAGGAATGAAGAAGAGTGGGGCGGAGTTTGTTTCTCGGTGCCTTACTTGTCAGCAAGTAAAGGCTGAGCACCAGGTTCCCGTAGGATTGACTCAGCCCCTTGAGGTTCCAGAGTGGAAGTGGGATGTGATATCAATGGACTTCGTGATGGTTTTACCACGTACGTCTAGTGGACATGATGCCATCTGGGTGATCATTGACCTACTCACCAAGTCGGCCCACTTCCTAGCCATACGGGAGCATATTTCAGTATAGATCTTAGGATGCCTCTATGTGCAGGAGATAGTTCGGCTTCATGGAGTGCCATCCGTGATTGTCTTAGATCATGATTCTAATTTCACATCCCGTTTGTGGAAGGGATTGTAGGAAGCTTTCGGGACTCAGTTACGCTTGAGCACATCATTTCATCCTCATACTGATGGTCAGACGGAGCAAACCATCCAGGTTCTATAGGATATGCTACAAGCTTGCATACTTGACTTCGGTCGTAGCTGGGAGATTCACCTACCACTGGTGGAATTTTATTATAACAACATTTATCATTCCACTATTGGTATGGCACCATTCGAGGCTTTGTATAAGAGACCTTGTAGGTCAAGACTTTGTTAGAATGTCCCATGAGAGTTAGCACTCATGGGCCTAGAGATAATGCAAGATAATATAGAGAAGGTGCAGGTCATCCAGGAGTGGATGAAGACTACACAAAGTCGGAAAAAGTCTTATGCCGATAAAAGATGGACACCCTTGGAGTTCGAGGAGAGAGACCATGTGTTCCTTCGGGTCTCACCTCGACGGGGATTGAAGAGATTTTGCAGAGGTGGCAGGATATCTCTGTGGTTCATCATCCCTTTTCAGATTCTGAGTAGAGTTGGTTCGGTAGCGTACCGCTTGGCTCTACCTCCTTAGATGGACTGGGTACAAAACGTCTTCCATGTGTTGCAGCTACGTAGGTATGTGCATGATCTATCACACGTTATCGACTAGGGCGAGCTGGACATTGATGATGGAGTTACCATTGCTAAGTACCCAGTGGAGATCGAGGATTGACAAGAGAAGATCCTTCGTGGCTGATCTATTCCCTTTGTGTGTGTCTGGTGGATGCACAGAAATCTCCAGGAGAGCACGTGGGAGCGGGAGGCTCAGATTCTTGTGCAGTACCCACATCTTTTTGAGTTGCCTTTGTTTTTGCATTTCAGGGACGTAAAATCCCTAAGGTGGGTGTGATTTAATGTCTCATAT
This sequence comes from Viscum album, assembly GCA_963277665.1. Lineage (NCBI taxonomy): Eukaryota > Viridiplantae > Streptophyta > Magnoliopsida > Santalales > Viscaceae > Viscum > Viscum album. The sequence continues at coordinate 826,768,287 of OY728159.1, read as the reverse complement.
TTTTCCATGTGTTATTTTAATATTATGTGGAAATAATTTTGAGACTAGGATTTGAGACGGCGTGCACTTCTGAGGTCTGGTGAGCCTGGAACAAATGTTTTAATTTAATTAAATAATTAAATTACGTGCGCGTATAGTTTTCCTAAAAAAGAGGAATAACTCTTGAACGGTTTCTCGGATCAGAAATCTAAGGGCACTGTTGCTTTCAGAGAAGAAATTTTACCTTAGCCGGTGCCTAACATCAGGCGGAACAGGTCGGTGCTGAAATCTAGTTTTTGAACGAAATTGTAATAATATATTTAATAAAAATATTTTATTAAATCTTTTGGCGGTGAATATCTCTTTTATTTTTAAATAGAGATTTTTGTAGGGGTCCAAGGTTACATATTTCATAAATCATAAATCCTTGGAGGATCTAGAGGCTCTGGAGGAAACCCCAAACCCTGAAACGACGTTCTTGACTAATTTCATCGGCAACGACGACGCGATGACCAGATCCTCACCAATGAATGCTACGATTCCAAGTAGGATGTTTGATTTTGGTTTTTTCCCCATTCTGGAATCCTACATTGAATGCGGACTAATCCACGAACAGACTAGCCCGCGGATTGATCGTATTTACGGGATGGGCTTTTTTTGGGGATTTTGGGGATTTGATTCGTGAAGTTATTTTGGTTTCGTTTAATCTTCTAATGATGAAGAACCAAGATCCGCATGAACATCCATCGAGGTTCGTCCCTCTTGATTTTTTTTTCTTCCTTGAATTCTCACGTTCTTCATGTGCGTTTTACGCGTTCTTCGCGGGATAAGAACAACGATCGATTTCACCTTCGATCTACGGCGTAACGATCCGAGATTATAGATCTGACACAGGGATGAACAAAAGGAGCTATAATGATGGTGAAGACAGATGGATCTAAGTGATTCAGGTGAAATCTCTCTTCAAGGGTATTTTTGTCAAAAGATCATATGTTGTTCGTCGAGCCAATCAAGGCCCTAAAGGATAGGATTTAGTGCTAGAGTGTTAGGACGAGACCCAATCTTGGGTTTTGCGGCGAACATATCATGGAAATGGAAACTGGAAGATCAGCCGACGCACTGAGGAAGAAGACGGTTCTAGAAATTTTTAGACTACACGGCATGTAGTATGGTCTACACGGAGTGTGTTCGTTGGCAGGCCACATGGCGTGTACCCTGGGAGTACACGAACACGGGTTGGGTACACGGCCAAGGACACGGCGTGTATAACCTTCCCCATCCAGACCCGGCCAGATACACGAGATACCCCATTTAATGGTAGACAGGTATGCGATACAGACAATAACCACATACAGGAACATGGCCAACATACACGGAGGGAACCCCAAATACTCGGACACAACATGTAATTCAAGTACAGACAATGTAGTGACTTTTTATCTGATAAGTGTAATGACACAGGCCATTTAGATGGGCAGTACCGAGAGTTAGGGAACACGGCATGTGATCCTTCTACATGCCATGTAGTTGAGTTTTACACATCTTGGATGGACGAAACGGGCCGTTTACACGGGCAGTACACGGGGTCAAGGAACACGGCGCGTAACCATACTTCTCGCCATGTAACATGTTTTACATGGCTTGAGCCAGTTGCATTTTGTGACTTGGACCAGTATCCTTATGGTTCACCCCCTTGGTCTTTCTCTTGAAGGTTTCCGATATCATTTCGTACATACAGGAGTATGATACCTTTAGTAGGTCTTCCTGAATAGTGTTGTTGGAATACCCTCTATAAGACTTGGAGCCAAATCCTCTATTCTTTCTTGGTACCCTAGGCTGAGTTCTTCGTATCGACATGACCAATATTACCTGGGCGTCGATCCTCTACTTCGAGGATTATTTCAGACTGAGTTGTGGGAATCACACCATGGCTATTAGTTTTGATCCTCATCTAAGCAACATATTCTCAAGTACTTGCGGAGTGTGTTCACCGGGAAAGAGTAATTCATATCTCTCTCTTCAAACCTCAGATTGTGTTCTCCTTGTTACATGCTTAGTGGAATATTCGATCTAGGTCTTAGTGATTGTTTTGTGATAGTCGACTATTAGTGAGTATTTCTGGATATTTCTTGTTATATGTTCTATAAACATATAATGTGTAGAGCTGACTGTATCCTTCCTTTGTGGTATTTTTTCCCCTGTGGTATTCCTTCTGGTTTCATGGTGTCTTACTAGGTATTTTTGTACCCACCCAAGAATGAGAATTACCTTTACGTGTCTTGTCTTGTGCAGATGAGCGAGCCTTTGACAGGATTCTAGGCGCACCAGGACCGCACGGTGTTCAGTGAGATTAGGCAGGCCGAGGTGTGTTCCTATGGCTACGGATTGCAGCCCCAGTACCTTCTTTACTGGTTGGACTTTGTTGCAGACTCCCTTTCGGTGGGCACGTAATTTTGGCTCAGGTTTTTACATTATTATACTTTACATTCCTATCGTACTCTGTTGGTTGGGTTTTTAGTGTATGCATGCATTTCCATTTTTAGTAGCTTTTATTTTTTTAGCTTTTGGTCTTGGAGATGTTGTGTGTGTGTGTACAAGTTTATATGAAATTCATCCCATGTTAGTAACATGCCTACATGGTTCTAGTCACCAGCCCCTAGCCTATTGGAGGCAGGCTTGAGGAGTTGCGGCTCATGCCCCACTGGGACAGGTCGTGACATCCCACATTAAATGAATATAATATGTTTTCAAAATTATGGTTTAAATTCAAGATGAATCTTCTGCAAAAGATAATATCAATTATTGAAGTTTATGATATAATTTGATTTTATATTAATTCATCTAATTGATATTATAATTTATCATTATTGTTCCTAAAAAGGAATTTATTCCCCGATGATGAGTATTATAGATTCAATGTCATATATATTTATATAATTATGAAATTTTTATTTTCATGTGATAAGGGTTTTGAATGAAATGGTTCTTTCTAAGATGTATGGTTTGTCAAGGATAAACTATTTTTAGCCTATATGAATTTTATTAACTAATATATCTATATATATATACGTATATATATATACATGTAACTGAATATAATTGTTTCTATCTATTTTATTATTTTTTTCAGAATAAAAATTTAATGATTTAAGTTATGTCAAATGATTTTATTTCTACAAAAGAGTATATATATATATATATATATTTTAAGTATATATGTATATATGTTGATGAATACATTATCAATTAAAAAACTGGTATTCCCATGTGGTTATAATTTCTGATATACGATGGAGAACAATTAAAAAACCCAGTTTTTCTACTGTGTGCTATAATATTTTAAAAGTGTTATCATTTTTATATTGCAGATATTATTTCTTTTATTTACATATTTGGATATCATTTTGTTAACAAAAAAGTGTTAGCCCGTTATTTCTGAATCAATGTACAAAGTTATAATGCATCAACTTGTGGTATACTGTTATGAGTAACTCAGTTTTTAAAAAAAATAGTTATCAATTTATGTGAAAAGACTAAACTAGTTAATATTTTATGTGTGAAAGCTATAAATTCTAATACGAGACTAGATTCTCCCCCGTGGTACATCATGTATTGTTAGTTATCTCCAATTTCTAATTTATAAATAAAATTCCCTGAGTCGAAGTGATCATGTATATATTTATTTCATTATACATCTAATGTTTTCATTATAAATAGAGAAATTTATTTCACGTATGGGATAAATAATTTATGATATTATATGGATTATGAATTAATCATTTCAATGTGGCATGGACACTTTGGACTACTTAATGTTTATGTACTTCATGAATTTATTAATGAATTCAATTTCATCTAGGAATAAGATTCAAATAAATCAAAGTGGTATGGGGCACTTTGATCTGAAGAAATATTTTTAATTAGTAATATGTGGAATTCATTGGACTTATTATGTGATGTTTGAGACCCTCTATACCATTGTGATGAATCGGTAGTGTGGCATCCTGCCTTTTTATTTCATAACCTTTCATTACATTTTAAAAACAGAGGTCTTTAAAGTATTGTGTCTTGGAAATCAGGAACATAAAACATGAAGAACAACATAAGACATTCTTATAATCCACTTGTAAGGCTTCATCACAAAATCATACAAAGTAAAATTACTTAATTTCATATCCTTGAGACATACATCAACGTAATGGGTGAGGAGAAGGACCAGTAAGGGTAAAAAAGATGCAGTTTACTTGTGATATCAATAAGAACTTGAATAAAAACATAGTGACATGAGAAATGGATTCATAAGAATATCATAAATAAAATATCTTGAAACATAACTTGAATATGTGTCTATAAAATTTCATTTAGACATTCATGAAAATATCACCAAGGTCCATCTCCAAGGTGTCATAAACATTACCAAGGTTATTCACCAAGGTATCATGAAAATTGTCGTCTCTAGATATTAAATATTTACCCAATGCATTGGAGAACTATCAGGGAACACCTTTAATATGTCTTTACATTCATTTGGTCCACATATATCATAATAAAAAATTTCATAAATAACCCATAGAGAATAAAAGAAATGGGTTTCATTTTAAAATCATGATGTTTTAAATAATACTTAAAAATTGGATCACTATGTCCATTATATCCCATGGAAAGGGATTGAGGGTTGTATGTATGTCAATTTCAGAACCAAATATATCTTTTTTTATTTATTAACACCAATAGAAACTAAATATGTATGGGTATTTACATAAATAAAACAAGAGAACTTCTTGGGAGAAAGAGATAAGAGTTTTGAGGTGAAATTTCTGCAGCATAACGTCTATATAACATGGTTTTAGAAAACATTGGAATAAGATGGTATAGAAGAAACACACTCATAAATAACTTATAATACAGTATAAACATATAACAACATGTATATAATAACATGGTATGGAAATTTTAATGGCATACCGAATGAAATGGAAACATGAAAGAAAAGAGAAGACGTGATTTCTTTTACGAGAAATTCAACATCCTAATGACGTCACATAAAAATTCAGAAAACAAATTGATGAGAGAATAAAGGGTCTCTAATCCTTTGGAAATAAAATGGAAATTAATAAGAACATATAAGAACATACCCTCATCATAAATAGATGGAATATAGAATACACAATATAAAGGAAGTCATGCCATAAAAGAGGAGGGTGAAAGAATCCCTTACCTTGAAGAGTAACTTTGAAAGCATGAAGTTTGGGACCTTGGGAGGCTTGATGGAACCTTAGAAGGACTTCCTGGGAGGTAAGGAGACCATAAATTTGTTGAGGAGGATTTTGGAATGAAAATGATGACAAATGGCTTGGTATTTATAGGGGAAGTGAGGGGACCCGACATTAATTAGCAAGGGACACCTCATCTGTGGTATTGGAAAAACTATGGGCTATCCAAAGATATTTATTCAAGGTATTTACCACATGGGACACCTCATACCTTATCTTACTGTTCCTAAGTTGACCCGAATGATTTCATAATTATTAAATCCTTAATGACATCATTAAACTCCCAAAACTCTAAAATGTTAATTCACTATTCACTGAAAATTAAACTTTTTCAGAAAAATCCGAAAAACTCACTTTAACATAATATCGATGATCTGAATTAAAAACTGAACTCCATTTTATAAAAATATTTTTCTAAATATTTTTATTTTTATTTTTAATTAAAATAAAATATTCACCCAAAAAAACTAATACTTGACTAATAAATTCTGAAAAAGTTATTGACCTATTTTATTGAATAACATTACTTAATCAAGGTCCCTAAATTATATTAATACATTCGTGAAGTGAGATTACTAATCCATTTGGTCACATTACTAATCCTAAGTGTAAAATCACAATTCATGATTTACTTTCACAAAAAATTAAGTTGATCTTAATAGACTCTAAATTTCTTACTGAACACATTTGCAGCAGACCAATTTTTGAAAATAATTACACATAATTAATAATTTAAGGTTTACATAAATATTTTGAAATATCCTTTTTTCAATATTCATCAATAAAATACATCCATTATTTATTCAAACATTTGAAAACTTACAAACTTCTCCATAACAAGAAAAAATAATTTTATTTATAATAAAGGATTACGTAAAGTAGCTACGGTCTAATTAAATATCCACTCATCACACCAGCATCAGACCTAAGTGTAAGGTGTGCTACGGTGATAGAAATTGATGGTGGATCGGCCAACATTTCCCAAGTAGTGATTTCTATATGCTTAAACTTCTCTCGAGAGTGATTCTGTTCCAGCTTCACACGGTGAAGTTCGACTTGGGTTTAGTCCAGAGCAAGACCCAGTGGTGCTACCTCCTTCTCTAGTTCTGTTAGATGGTCTTCGATCATCCTGAGACTACATGATGAGGTCATCGTATCTTCTTTCTGTATTAATTAACCAAGTTCACTTGTTTCTATATAATAATAATCACAACATACAGTTTAGATTGCAATAGTCATATTGACCAAAGGTTATATAACAGGTGAAACCCAACAGTCTAATTTTAATTATACTCATTTCATTAAATGAAATTGTTTCATTGGGTATAAAATAAAATAACACACATAGAAAGGAAACATAAATTATTAAATGTTCGGGTCGTTACATTCTTCCCCCATATGAAATTATGTCCCTGAAATTTTAACTCTTATCCTCAGAAAAGAAAAGATGTGGGTACTTCTTCCTCATATACTCCTCTGGTTCCCACGTGGATTCGTCATATTTTTGGTTCCTCCACAACACCTTAACAAGGTGGGTAGTCTTATTGCGTAGAACCTTGTCTCTATGATCCATGATCTCCATCGGCTACCCCTCATAAGAGAGTCCATGTTCAAGTTGTACCACCTCTGGGTTCAGTACATGTGAAGGGTTAGGTATGTACTCCTCAAGATGGGTACATGGAATACATCATGAACTTGTGCCAGATTTGGAGGAAGTGCAAGCCGATAAGCCACTGCTCCCACGTGATCAAGGATTTCATAGGGGCCAATGTACCTAGGGCTGAGTTTCCCTTTCTTCCCAAACCTCATGACTCTCTTCCAAAGTGAAATCCAAAGAAAGACTTTGTCACCAACATCAAACTCCAATTCCCTTTGATGGTTGTTGACATAGATCTTTTTCCAACTCTGAGAAACCATAATGTGTTGTTGTATGGCATGGACTTTTTCTGTCATCTCTTGCACAAGATCATGCCCAAGAAGCTTTCTCTCACTAGATTCATCCTAAAAAGTAAGAGTTCTACATCGATTCCCCTATAAAGCTTCATAGGGTGCCACTTGAATGCTCAAGTAAAATATGTTGTTGTAAGAGAACTAAACTAAAGGGAGATGTTGATCCCATCCACCTTTAAATTCCATTGAGCAAGTTCTCAGCATGTCCTCGAGTGTTTGAATAGTCCTTTCAGATTGGCCGTCAGTTTGGGGGTGATAGGCCGTACAGAAATTCAATTCAGTGCTCAGAGCATGTTGAAGACTTCTCCAGAGTTTTGATGTGAACCTTGGATCACGATCAGATACGATTGAAAGTGGAACTCCATGAAGTCTTACCAATTCCTTCACGTAAATCCTAGCAAGTTGATCAAGAGAGAAATCATCCATAATAGAGATAAAATGGGAATTCTTGGTGAGACGGTCCACAATAACCCATATCGCATTATTTCCTTTGGAAGGTCTCGGAAGACTAGTGACAAAGTCCATAGTGATATTGTCCCACTTCTATGCTGGTATGGTTAGTGGTTGCAATACCCCTTTAGGAAGTTGTCGCTCTGCCTTCACATGCTGACAAACTAGGAACCCTGAAGTGTAGTCAGAAATCTCTCTTTTCATATTATCCCACCAATAATTATCACGAAGGTCCATATACATTTTTGTGCTTCTAGGATGTATAAAGAAAGTAGAGCTATGAGCTTCATCCATCAGATCCTTCTTTATTTCTAGAATAGATGTGACACATAGTTTTGTATGAAATCTCAGTACACCTCCTTGGTCAATATTGAACTCAAGAAACTTCTTATACATTACAGCCTCAAACTTCTCTTGTAACAAAGTATCTTCTTTCTGATATTTCTTGATCTTATCTAATAATGTCGGTTGAGAAATAATTTGGGTTAGGGTTGATGATTTCCCTTCCCTTATAATTCCCATGTCCATATTTACTAGGTTATTGATCAAAGGATCCTTTTGATTCCTCATCTTGGAAATAACAACTGGTTCTTTCATGCTTATTACAACAACAACATTTTTTGTTCTTCTGGGTGATAATGAATTGAACAATCATAGTCTTTAAGAAGTTACAACCATCTCCTTTGTCTCATGTTCAATTCATTTTTTCTGAAAATATAATTCAAAGTTTGATGGTCTGTGTATATATCTCATTTCTCCCCATGATGATAGTGCCTCCATATCTTCGGTACGAAAATGACCACAGTGAGATCCAGATAATGCATAGGATAATTCTACCCATGAATCTTCAACTATCGAGATGTGTAAGCAATGACCTTTTCATTTATCATGATGACACACCCAGGACCTTTTAGAGACGCATCACTAAAAATTACAACTTTTTCTCCACTTGGTTGTAGAGTTAACATGGGTGAAGTAACCAATCCCTTATTTAGCTTTTGGAAACATTCCTCACACTGTTTTGTCCTGATGAACATGACCCCTTTTCGAGTTAACATTGTTAATGGATTAGAATTTCGTGAAAAGTTCTTCAGAAAACTCCAATAATATCAAGCTAATCCAAGGAAACTGTGAATCTCAATTATTTTTTTAGGTTGAGGCTAATCCTCTACAACTTTTGTCTTTGCAGGGTCAAATGTGATTCCTTCATTGGTTACAATGTTCCCCAAGAAATAAACTTGTTGTTACTAGAATTCACATTTAATGAACATCCCAAAAAGCCTCCCCTTTCATAGAGTGTGCAAAATAGCCCTTAGATGATCCTCATGCTCCACACGACTTTTGGAATATATAAAAATATAATAAATAAAAACTTCCACAATGTTATCAAGGTAGTATTTAAAGACTATATTCATCAAATCCATAAAACTAGAAGGTGCATTAGTCAGTACAAAAGGCATAACAACAAACTCATAATGCCTATATCTTGATCAGACGGCAGTTTTTCAAATATCTTTTTTCTTCACCCACAATTGATGACAACCAGATCGAAGATCAATTTTAGAGAAGAATTGAGCCCCACGATGTTGGTCAAATAAGTCATCAATTCTTGGAAGAGGGTATTTCTTCTTCACTGTTATCCCATTTAATTCTCTATAATCAATGAATAGCCTCATCGATCCATCCTTCTTCATCACAAAGAGAACTGGTGCTCACCAAGGAGACACACTCATTCAGATAAACTCCTTCTCGAAAAGATCTTGTAGATTTTATTTAATTCCTCTAGCTCCACATTTTCCATCCTACATGGGGTCTTTGATATCGCATGATATCCAGGTAGGATTTCAATCGAGAACTCTACCTCTCTTTCTGGTGGAGGTCCGGGTAACTCCTCAGGAAATACATCAACGTATTCTTGGACGATGGAGACATTTTCTATCATCAAACTCTTATCTCCTTCTTCTTCTTCACTGATCAACTACATAAAAAATGATATAAGGGGTTCTTTTAAATAAATAATAGGTTGGGATATTTCTCCTTGGAAGATAATTTTAGGTTTTCCATTCAAAACTACTTATATTTCCTTGCTTCTGCAATTGATCTTAGAATTTTACATTTAGAGCCAATCCATCCCTAGTATAATGTCGAATTCTAGCATCGGAATGACTACTAGATTTTCAATAATATTGTCCTCAATAAATTAAATACTAGAGTTTCTAAACACTGACGATGCTTGGATAGTCCCACTAGGAGTCTTGACTGACAGCTCTACTTCTAGCACTTTGAGGTATGATTCTAAATTCTTCGGAAACATGGAGAAAATAAAGGAATGTGAAGAACCAGAATAAAAAAAGTACTTGATATCTTTGAGAGGACAACAAGATGACCTTCTACCACATCATTTGGTGCTTCAACTTCAGATTTTGGGATAGAAAAAGCACGACCTTGCTCCCTTGGACTTTTATGAAGCTGATGGTAGTTCCCCTCCACTTCCCTCGAATTTGGATAGTGATTAGAAAAGTACCCACGTTGTCCACACTTGAAGCACTGGACATCAGGTAGGGAAGGAACCATATTCCCCTTATCGTTTGTATTTGGAAGTATAGGGTTCACCTCACCATGAAAATTCCTCGCAATGTGGACATCTCTGCCACACTTGTAGCATCTCCCACTCTTGAGCACGCAGTTCCCAGAATGCTTATTCCCAAATCTATTACACGTGAGATGTTGAATTTGATTTCCTCCTCTTCCCGGATCAAAATTCCTCCCTAAGATGGTTTCCATAGATCTCTTCTTTTCATTGGATTAATGAGACCACTACGTCTCACCAAAATCTATCTCGACTTTCATCGCACTCCGCATGATCTCCTCATAGCTATCATAGTCTCGGTTGGCTATATTCTTCCGCAGATGAGGTCTTAGTCCACTAAAGAATCTATCAACCTTACCATTTGGATCCATGACAATTATAGAGGTATATCGTGAAATCCTTGTAAAAATCATCTCGTAGCTTCCCACAGATTCATTCCCCTTCTGCTTCAGCTCGAGAAACTCTATATCCATTCTTGTTCTCATGGAACGAGGGAAATACTTACTGTAAAAGATCCATATGAACACTTCCCACTCCATAACTTCAACTTCCTCTCTTTTCCTTGAGTTTTTTATCAGTTTCCACCACTGATCAGCTTCTCCCTCTAAGTGATAGATGGCCAGGGCGACCTTCTCTTGCTCTGAATAATGTAATAAAGAAAAGATCTTACATATAGAGTAGATCCACTATTTAGCAATCAATGTTCCAGTCAATCCACTGAAGGTTAGTGGTCACTGATGCATAAAGGACTCAATAGCATGTTTTCCCCTTCGTGATGAGATCGGTCTCTCAGCTTGATTCAAGTTATTTCTAATAAATTGAGTTATTTGGTTCATCATTTGCATGAATGTTTCCATTCCGTCTTCCTTAGGAGGGCTGTCAACACATGGTCCATTGTGGTCACCATTTGCACAGTTCCTCTTATTTCCCTCCATTTTCTAAAAGAATAAATCCTTAGTGGGAAACTTATTTCATTTACAAATCCATTTACTATAAAGGTTTGTATGTCTTAAAACATAATTCTTAAACATTTACATTTCCTTATAATTCCTTCAAAATGATTCATAAAAAACATGCGACTAACCAAACATATCCCCCAGGAGTGTTGTAACCAAGAGTGCAGCAAGGCCCGTTATCATGTACCAGTACCCGTTCGAGTCTAGAACAAAGTTGTGTTTTCAGTTTTTACCCATTTGAACAGTTGTTCCATAGCCACCTGTACCTGCTCGTATCCAGACATGGATGTATTTTCTTGATGAACCACTTACTCAATACTAACCAAAATACCGGGAAGTTTTCTTATATTTAAACTTTAATATAGGGTTCTTCCAAAAAATTTCATATCCTAATTTTCATTAATAACTAAACTATCCTTTGATGCCAGCTGTGGTATCCAGCCTTTTTTATTTCATAACTTTTCATTTCATTTTACAAACAGAGGATCATTAAAGTCTAGTGTCTTGGAAATCCGGAACATAAAACATAAAGAATGACATAAAAAATTCTTCTAATACACTTTTAAGGATTCATCATAAGATCATACAGAGTAGAATTACTGACTTTCATATCCTGGAGACATACATCAATGTAATGGGTGAGCAAGAGGCCCAGTAAGTGTAAATAAGTAAGCATTTTATTTGTGATATCAATAAGAACTTGAATAAAAATAAAGAGACATGATAAATGGATTCATAGGAATATCATAAAAAAGAGAAAATGAAAAATAACATGAATATGTGGCTATATAATTTCATTTAGACATTCATGAACATTTCACCAAGGTCCATCCGCATGGTGTCATAATAATTACCAAGGTTATTCACCAAGGTATCGTGAAAATTGTCATCTCTAGAGATTAAATGTTTACCCAATGCATTGGGGTGCTATCCGGGTGCACCATTAATATATATTTACATTCATGTGATACACAAAGATCATAATCATACATTTCATAAATAACCCATAGAAAATAAAAGAAATGGGTTTCATTTCAATATCATGACGTTGTAAATAGTATTTAAAAATAGGATCATGTTGTCCTTTATAACCCATGGAAATGGAGTGAGGGTTGTATGTATGTCAATTCCAGAACCAAATATATCTTTTTATGTATATTTATGAACACCCATAGAAACTATATAGGTCTGGGTATTCACGTAAATACAATAGGAGAACTTCTTGGGAGAAAGAGAGAGAAATTTTGAGGCGAAATTTCTACAGCATAACGGCTATATAACATGGTTTCAAAAAACATTGGATAGAGAGGGTACAAGAGTAACCCACTCATAAATAATTTATAATACATTATAAATATATAACAACCTGAAGATATGAACATGTTATAGAAATTTTAATTTCAAACCACATGAAAAGGAAACATGAAAGAAAAGAGAAGACGTGATTCCTTTTACAAGAAATTCAGCACCCTAATGGCAACACTAAAAAATTCAGGAAACAAATTGATGGGAGAAGACAGGGTCTCTCATCATTTGGACATAAAATGGAAAGTAATAAGAACATGTAACAACATACCCTCAACATAAATAGATGGAAACTAGAAGACACAACATAATGGAATTCATGCCTTAAATGGGGAGGGTGAACTAATCCCTTACCTTGAAGAGTAACTTCGAAAGCTTGAAGTTTGGGACATTGGGAGGATTTAGGGAACCTTGTAAGGACACTTTGGGTGTTAAGGAGACCATGAATTCGTTTATGAGGATTTTTTAATCAAAATTATGAGATAATGTCTTGGTATTTATAGGGGTAGTGAGGGGACAAGGCATTAATTACCAAGGGACACCTCATTGGTGGTATTGGCAATACTATGAGTTATTCAAAGATATTTCCTCAATGTATTTCCCACATGGGAAGAATCATACCTTATATTATTATTCATAAGTCTACTAGAATTATTTCTTAATTATTACATCCTTAATGACATCATTAAACAACCAAAACTCTAAACTAAAAATACACTATTCACCGAAAATTCAACTTTTTCAGAAAAATCCCAAAAATTCACCTTAACATAATATTGATGCTATCAATTCAAAAATGAAATCCATTTTATAAAAATAATTTTCTAAATATTTTTAATTTAATTTTTAATCAAAAAACATTATTCACTCGGAAAAACTAATACTTGACTAATAAATTATGAAATAGTTATTTACCTATTATATTGAATCACATTACTTAATCAAGGTGCCTAAATTAGATTAATAATTTCATTAAGTGAGATTACATATCCATTTGGTCACATTACTAATACTAACCGTAAAATCACTATTCATGATTTACCATTCAGCACAAATTATGTTGATCTTATTAGACTCTAAAATTCTTTCTGAACACGTTTGTAGAAGACCATTTTTTGAAAATCATTACACATCAATAATTATTTAAGGCTCACATGAATATTTTAAAATTTATTTTTTTTCAAAATTCATCAATAAAATACATCCTATATTCATTCAAACATTTGAAAACTCGCAAACTTCACCATATGTAGAAAACAAAATTTTATTTATAATAAAGGATTATGAAAAGTAGTTGCGGTCTCGTTACATATCCCCTTATAACACCAGCATATGACCTAAGTGTAAATTTTGCTAAGGTGAGAGAATCTGAGGGTGGCTTGGCCAACATTTCCCGAGTAGTGATTTATATATGCTTAAACTTCTCCCAAATGCGATTTTGTTCTAGCTTTACATGGAGAAGTTCGGCTTGGGTTTGGTCTAGATCAAAACCCAGTGGTGCTACCTCCTTCTCTAGTCCATTCATATGGGCTTCAATCGGCCCAAGACTAGTGGATGAGGCCATCGTATCTTCTTTCAGTATTAATTAACCAAGGTCACTAGTTTTTATTGAATAATAATCGCTACATAGAGTTTAGTTTTAAACAGTCATATTGACCAATGGTCATATAATAGTTGAAACCCAACAGTCTTATTTTAAGTATACTCATTTCTTTATATGAAATAGTTTCATTGAGTATAAATTAAAATAACACACAAAAAAGTAATCATAAATTATTAAATGTTTGGGTTGTTATAGGTAGGTCTCTTGAGACAAACTAGTGTTTTGGAATTAGGCCTTGATAGCATGATTATATATGTTCTTGGAACAAGGCCTTGATAAAATGTATATGATGTCCCGCATTCTGCATTCTCACATTATGAATATAGTAGTTGTCCTTCCACATGATTTTTCAACTAGTAGAATTTTTTTGGATATGAATCATTCTCTTATAAACATTTATATGTATTTAGTTAATCAGACGCACATCACATAATGTTTTATAATTATGTATACACTTATATATAAATTTGATTATAAATAATGAATAATGTTTTGTCTCTAATTTATAAAAATTGTTGAAATGAATTTATGTACTAAATGATAAATGATAACATTTTATGCACAAATTCCGAGTAGGTATTATTTCATGTGTATTTTATCCATGACATGACTTACATAATTATGTTTTGTATTTGTATTATATATAAGTGGAATTTCGTTAATTTTATTTCTTCATGTCCATGGATATTTTATAATGTAATTTATTTTTATTTTATTTCAAATTCTTGAGCATGGTTTTTCCATAAAAATGATATTTTGTAACTCTCAAAAAACAATGATGATATTTTATACAAAATGTTGTTTTCTTTTAACAAAAATTATTTATGTATGTGTATTTATATTAATGAAACGTTTTTAGAGTATTTTTTAATTGTTTTCAAAACCCATTACTGGGAATTTCCAATGTTCACCCCCTGCTTAAAATAATTTTTTATCTGACACTTTTAATTTCATAGTTGGACACTAACGTTTTACACGTAGTGGGTGCGAGTTTTGCTTTTGTAGTATAATTTATCACAACTCTGATAAATTTGTATTCTTGTATCTTACTCTCCAGAACCTGGACCGGTGAATGTTACTCCATTATGTAACAATTTATTATGGGTCCTTATTGAAGGAATTGTCAGATATCTACTCTAGAAAAGAGAACATGGTGATCAATATTTCTAATGACATTCAAAGAACTCGTGGACAATCTAGAGGTATTTGACTACATAACCTTAATGAAATGACCACCAAAGGAAGCTAGATGTCAAGAGTAGCTTTATATTGGATGATATATTCATCATTTGATCATTTATTCCTAAATTTAATTACATTGGATGAATGGGATTTTGTCAAGGCTATTCTTCTCCAATGATAACATAGATTTGTTAATAGATGGTAATTTTTTTTAAATCCTCATCTCATAACCTTCCAATTCACTCTCATTTACTAATATCTGTTTCAAAATGATCTTGGAATAATGTTACGACAAGAAAAAATAATTTCATTCAATTATGAATTTGGGGTCATTCTAGTTTTAATGCAACAGACTATGTTTCAATTTGACACCCATCATCTAGGCTATGATCATCCAATGTTTTAAATACCAGTTAAAATTATCATTAAAGGTATTAATTTTATGAATATATTGGTATATATGTTAATTTATACCCAATGGAAGATGCCCATAGGTGGTTTTTAGTAAATATAAGCACATGGAACCATTTTTAGTATGCTAGAATAGTAGTTTTTAGTGGGTCATCTATAACACATGTTCCCTTTTACAACATATAAATAGGCTTTCGACAATGCTAAAAAATGTTTCTAATTGAAGCATTGATAATGGGGGGCCTTTATCCATACAAAAAAGTGCTGATAATGTATCCCAGTTATCAATGTTTTTAGCACTGATAATGGTCTAGCACAATATAATGTGATGTTATTATAATAACACACCTAATAAAAACATGTAATTTCAAATATTCCAATATAAAACCAACAATATTAGAAAATGATATATACAATTAAATGAAAACATGAATAGAAAAATTCCCACCCATGTTATATACAAAAAAACAAAACTATTTACACTTCAAAAAATACTATATATAATTACATTTATAATTATCCAATAAACATTTTAAAACATTAATATTTCATATTTTTATGCCTCTGATCCCCTTTAAAAAAAATTTCCAATGGTATCAGTTACTGAGAAAATCATCTGAACCCAAGAAAAAGAATCTGAATATATAAGAAAAAAATACTATATTTTAAATAATATAAATAAATAATGTGAGAATTTATATGAAAAAAATACATTAATAAAAATGTAAATATTTAATAAAAAAAGTCAATTTTTGAGTGATAACGGTCCCACCATACATCTTATTGAGGTGGGGTTTATTCCTAAATGTAACAAATGGGTGTTGGATCATTTTCCTAAAATATAAAAGCAAACCAAATGTGTTTTCTTAATATTGAGTATGTCACTAGTTCTTTTAATAAAAATAAATTCATTTTTAAATAGTGACACATTTGGAGTTATACAGATCACAAGAAATGATTGATTGATTTGTTTCTGATTCCTACCTATCAAAAACAAATGATGCGTCATTTTACTAAAGTATCAATATGATCCAAATTAATTTTCTTAGTTTTCAGTATGTCATTTTTGTTTTTTTAATAAAAAGTCATCTGAAAATAGAAACATTCATTATGAGTCATATGGGTTGCATCGTTTGTTAGTTTGACGTGAGACTACTTCTTGTATGTCGAAAAATACTTATGAATATCTATACTAAATTATGAATATAATAAGAAAATGTTTTCATGTTTTTCAATGAGTGATTCCTTTTGAACTAAAATGAAAATTTCAAACAGATAAAGGACACATTTAGTCGTACCTATTATACCATGCGTCAGATTGAGGTGTGCATGATTCCTATAAGTAACTAATGACTCATGTATCATATTACTAACGTATCAACACAATATGAATGAATTTTCTTGGTTTTTAGTATGTAAATTTGTTTTTTTACGTGGATTAATTTCAATTTTATATAAAAAGAAAAACATGGTGTCATACCAGTCACACCGTGCATCTTATTGAGGTGAGGTTTACTATTACTCCTAAAAAAGGACTCATGGACCATTTTCAAAAAATATACAAAAACACAAATGGATTTTATTGGTTTTGAGTATGTCATATGATCTTTTTACCTAAATTAATGTGAATTTTAAATAAAAAGACACATTGGAGTCATAATCATCGCACTGTACATCGTATTGAAGTGTGTTTGTCTCCTACACACCAGTCATTTTACTAATATATCAAAACATTCCGAATTTGTTTTCTCTATTTTCAGTATGTATCTTGTTGGTTTTACTTAAATTAATGTCCATTTTAATTAAAAATACACATTTGGATTCATACAGTTCACACCATGCATTGTATTAAGGTTCTTCTAATTCCTATATGTTTAAAATGACAAATATATTATTTTAATAAATTATCAAAACAATCTGAATATGTTTGATTGGATTCATGTATGCAAGTTGTGTTTTTTATTAAAATTTCATTTCAAATTGGAAATGCACAATATGAGTCAAACCAATTGCATCATGGGTTGGTTTGATGTGAGACTACTTCATACATGTCATTGATGATGTATACCTTGCTTTCCTAAATTATCAGGTCAATCAGAGTGTCATTTCTTTATCTTCATTATGTGACCTATTTTGATCTAAAATGTAAATTTTAAACTAATAATGTATACTTTTAAACAAACCGATCATAATGTGTTCTAGATTTATGTGGGGGTGATTCTTAAACATCTAAAATGAATCATATAAAATTTATCAAGAATTATCATAAAAAATATCTTTCTTTTTGCACATATTTAAATATATAACTTGTTCTTTTAACATAAATTAATTTCATTTTTAAATAAAATGGAAAACATGGAAACTTACCCATTACATTGTACAAAGTATTGAGGAGAGGATGACTCCTACATGTCAAAAATTAGACATTGATCACATTCATAAAATCTCAAAACTATATTAATGTGTTTCATTTGATTTTATTATGTCACTTGATCTTTTTTACTTAAATTAATGTCAATTTAAAACAAAATGTCACACTTGGGGTCATAAAGGTCACACTGGGAAACATATTGTGCTTCAGTTGAGTCATAAATGACACAATTGACACATGGACCATTTTACTAAAATAAAAAGTCAACCCAAATTCATATTATCATATTTATGTTTGTCACTTGTTGTTTTTAATTAAAATAACGTCAATTTTAAATAAAAAGTGACACTTTGTGTCATACAGGACACAATGTGCATCATAGTGAGATGTGTTTAGTTAATACACATCAAAAATGAATTATAGACCATTTTAATAATGTGTAAAAACAATCCAAATTATTTTGGTTATTTTTTAGTATTCCATTCCTGTTTTTTTACAACTATGTAATTTTAAACTGGAAACATAAATTTTGAGTCAAACTGATATAATCGTGTGTCTATTTGATATGAGACTAATTCATACAGGTCATAAATGACTTATGAATACCATTCATAAATTATTTTTAATATTCGTTCATGTTTTCATGTTTTTGATTGAGTGACACGTTTTGAACAAAATGTTAATTTAAAACTGATAACAAAACCTTTTAGTCATACTAGTCACACTATACATAAGACTGAGTTTTGGATGGTTTCTACTAAAAAAAATCTCTCATTTTTAATTTAATTAAATATTTAATATAATGCTAATTTTTTTTCTCAGTTTTCAGTATGTCGCTTATTAATTTTACTAAATTAAATGTGGATTTAATCTAAAAATACACTCTTGAAGTCATACAGGCCACAATGAGCATCAGATTGAGGCACGGTTGATTCATACACATAAAAAATTACTTAGGGATTGTTATTCAAAATATTCAAAACAATATGAAATCATTTTTTATATGTTTAGTATATCATTTTTTTCTTTTTACTAAAATTAATGTCAGTTTTATATAAGAAGATACACCTAGGGTGATACATTTCATTTGTTATTTTTTAATAGATTTGAGTAGGTAAATTTCTCTGATACCATGTTTATTGACCCATAAATTTCATATATAGATATAAAATTTTATTTTATTAATATTACTTAAAAAATTTAATGATCCATGCAAAAATATTTTGGGTATACTCCATTTGGAAACATAGAAACAGAATGAAAATTTTCATAATATTCTATCATTATTTTATTCTTTAATAGAATCTTTCTTAAACATTTCATTTATAAAAACATTATTAATAAAATAATGATATGAAATATAAGAAAAGGTGATCACAGATTCTTAATAAGTGTAAACAAGAGAGATATCAATGATGATATAAGGATAACATGAGCATAAAGATGTTACATTGTGATATTAATATTATAAATTCATACCCTGCATATCATAGATCTCAATCATTACTCATGGATAAAACCATAGTAGTTCAAAATACATGATCATAAAGGATAAAATAAAATAATAAACTAAAAACATACACTTTGAGTTTTATAAAGCCAACTCTATATTAGATTGAGGTGGAACTAATCAAACTATAGCTGATTATTACACTGTTCTAGAAAATGTTCATCATCTATCTTTCAGGATGTACTAGGAATCCACCGTTTTAAAATATTTACCCATTTAATTATTTTCATTTTATGAGTTTTAGCCTCGAAGTCTAATCTCCCATGAGAATGAGCATCATTAAACAAACTACCCGGACTAGAATAAATGAATCCACCAGTATAAGGAAATAATTTTTATGTGGGTAATACTAAAAATATGTAAACTAAACATAAATTTGAAGTAATAATCTACTTATAATGAAGTCCAAAATTCCGGAAATTTATTCACATTCTCCCATCTGGTATGCTACATATTATTTTTTCAGAACATCTATATCATCGTGTGAATATGAGTCTTTACAATGGTCTCAATAGTACATGAAAAATATAAATACACCAAGGATTAATAAATATTTTAATTCAAATTGTAATTCTATTTTATAATATCTCTTTAAGTATGATAGTTAGTTCATGGAATAGGACCTCTCTCAGAAATTTACAAACATAATTTCCATAATTTTCTCAACACGTTTATTTCAAACACTGCAGAAACATTTAGAAGAAAAAGTAATTTATTTTTATATGTGTTTCGATACTAAAATCATAATATATGTACCCAGATACTAGACTATTCGTATAACTTGTATTGGTCCTCATTCTTACCCCTTGATCTCATTCCTTGTTTTTTGGATATTTATGCACCAGCCTATCATAACAGAATCCACATTAAATGAAAATACAAATTATAAAACATTTTCTTTAGTTATAAATTGCTGTAATTAGTGTGTTAAAAATTTATAAATTCTATAATTTCTTGATTGGTTTTTTGGATATCCCTGAATTCAATCTAAAAAATAAATATTTGGAGTATCCAAAATTTCTGAAATAATAATACAATACTACCTAAAATTAAAAAATTAATAGTTAATGAAAGAAATGTAAAATATTTTATTTCATTAAATAATGTATTTTTACCCCTACATTGTTAGAATTAAATACATTCTGTCATGTGAAATTTTTATCTCTTGTGATTTGATCTGAACATCAACCATTTCATCATTCTTCTGTATATGTATTTGGATGTTATGTAGAGGTGATGTGAGGACTAACGAGTACAAAAATATTTTCATGGGTAAATCCCTTTAATTTATTTTCATATATATGACATCCAAATATATGAAATGAATTTATCCACAACTAACATAGGATAATAGCTTTTTTAAAATCAAATCATGAAAAAATTCCTCATCTATACATTTATTACTGATCCTCATAGCCAATCACACTCAAGGCATTCACTTACATTCAAAACGCCAATGATGTCTTCAAAATCCTATATATACATATTTTATTCATAATACACTATATGATGGCTACCATATTTTAACATTGTAATCACATGAACATTAAATTTTGTAAATTTGGATATATAACTAGCATGTTAATGGTGATTTTAGTACATCATTTTGATCGGTTGGTCGACCCATTAGATGGGTTTGAGTCAAACATTCATTTCACACCATCCCTATTGTTTGTCTATAATAACATTTATCGGTTCAATCCTTTTTCAAAAATAATTTAATTTTTAACTTGAAACGTTAATTGGAAATAAATACCTTCTTGTCAATATGTTTTTTACAAGACGTGAAATAATTGCAATGAATTTTCCAACTTATTTTTCATCCATATGAATATCTTCTTCATCATTTCGAATTGGTAGCCCATCTCTATGCTCCTAGGATTCACTAATATAATTTTTCTCGTGAACTTTTGGATGTGGTCTACATTGTAGAAAGTCCTTTTGGAAACTGGAAAACTTATCCCTTACTAGAATGTGATGGGTTTATCTTGATAGATATAAATCACAGTCATTATCACAATGTATAATATCAGTAAAAGGAAGATATCAGAGCCCGTTTGATTCACAATTCACAAGAAAAAATTAATAACATTAATTATCTCATATAATATGTATCTTTAAGGGGAATGGATCACCTCATAGTTGGTACAGGGTTGGAAGGTATCACCACATGGTGGTAGATTTTGAGATGCTCCTTCAGTTTGATTCCCCCAATTAAGTTTTCATCATCTCTCTCGGCTAATGGAATTTTTCTTCAAGGGTATATAGTATTTATATAATCCATTTCATTTCTTCACTTTGATCATCATCTTTTTTTTTCTCAATATATGTTTGAGGTGTCACCCCAAAACCAACACCTCTAATGCAGCCATACTTTTCTGGCAGCTTCAAGGACACTAAGAGTATGTGTTCATCTAGTACACATGTTTTTTATTCTTCTAACTATGTCAGATTGAAAATACAAAAAAATAAGTGATAATTTTTATGTAATAGTTATTTAAATAAAAATAATCTTATTACGTAATACTTATATATGATTATGAATCATTTTGTGTGATTTTATCTAAAACTATCCCATATATATTTACACATGCCTCCTCTTGCATCACATTGCATGGGATGAGTGTAGAATTTAATTTGGTGTCATCAGTCATTATATTAACAGAGGAAAACAATTATGGTGTTGTTTCTTTTCACATATAATTATTATTGTGGATTTTAAATACATAGCATTTTTAAAGTGTATCATACCCCATCATTGATTTATAGTAGGGGTATGATGGTTTTTCTAATCAGTCTATATTTCTATCACTCAATTGTTGTTTCATAAATAATAAATTGTTAATCAAAGTGATGAATACATGTATCCTCAAACATCATTTTACAAGACATAGTGTACCTGAAAAGACACATCTACACGATTTCCAGTAATGGGATCACACACTTATGGGGTTATCCGGTGTGCATAGATATTTTGTGGATGTGGTTTTAATTTCTATTCATTATCCATAAGATGTTTCCTATTAATAATTTTGTGATATCTTCTATGAATTCTTACATTATGCATTAATACATATTTTTATGGGATTCATTCAATATAAATACACTCTATAGTGGATGATGATGAATAAGTTAATGTTTCATTATTATTTTTATTAAAATAAATAATTAATATCAAAATGTTATCATAATCTTTTCCCACATCAGTTTCTTATGTGTGATAACAACATAGTTCCAATAATCTACATCAATCAGAATGCGTTGCTGAGTGACAATTACAATATAACTATAGAATATCCCCATATTGGGGTTAACATGTTGTACCCACACATTCTTTCCACCCTAATATTTGTTTCCAATGATTATTCCTTATTTATCTTTTTTAGCACTGTTAATCTATGGAAGTATAATTTTTATGCATCATTTAGCCTTTGTCACCTACCATTTCATTAGATACAATAACATCAATATATTTCATTGGGGAGAAGCATCACAATGTTCATATAGTCATTGAATCTCTATAAAAGAAGTAGTAGCAGGTTGAGAAAAATTTTATTCCTCAAGATTGGGAGAACCATCATGTGCATAAGGTTGTTGTTATTCTTCACTATGAGCATCAGTAGCTTGAGAGACCTATTACACCTCAGGATTAGAAGAACCTGCGTGTGAAGATGTTATTATATATAGAAATGGTAAAATATTTAATTTATATTACATAAATTTTGTATAAAATAGATAATAACATGAGGTAACATGTTGTATATTACAAAAAAATAT
The DNA here is from genome assembly GCA_963277665.1 of Viscum album. NCBI lineage: Eukaryota > Viridiplantae > Streptophyta > Magnoliopsida > Santalales > Viscaceae > Viscum > Viscum album. Next base: position 826,744,930 of record OY728159.1, on the reverse strand, counting down.
AACCTTATTATTGAATTGTATTTTTCTTTTTTAAAGGATTAATGGATTCGACCCCACAATCGACTATCAAAATCCCTTCATTATGGTCTCCAAGAACATATATAACCCTATAAATATTGGGACTGTTGTGAAATGTTTATGATGTCCCAATGAAAGGGTTATCATTAGTTGAATTTTCATCTAACCCTTCAGTGTTTTTGGTTAATAATATAAAAATTGACCAATTTTAGTTTGTGGGATCTGAAACACAAAACACTTATATTTTTCATATTTCCACTATAAATGGTTTATATTTGTACCCATCCTTACTAAAATTATTTTTCAAAAATCCAAATTCATCTATTTAAACAGAACTAATATTATCAACCAACTTGCATTGAAAAAATAGTACTTGGAATATTGTATAATACAACTCCCATAATTCTTTCATAATTCCAAAGTAGATCATATTTTCATAAATTGGATTTATTTCCTTAGTATCAGAAACATGTATCACTTCATCCATAAGTGTAACTACACTATTTTTCATGGTACTATCTTCATCATGTTAATTTTTATAGAACAAGTACAATTAATTACAAAACCATTGTAATATAATACATACACACTAGGTCCTCCAGCATTCCATCAAAATATTTCTGAAATTTAATCCTAACTTTCATCAGACTCTTTAAAAATACGGTTTTCAAACAATTCTCTAAACTATTTATTTTTTGTATCTGATATTTATATTTCATCCCTTGTTGGATTCAAATTCCAAATAATTTCATTATGGGATTCAACATATGAGGAAATCTCTAAACTGTTATAAAAAATGTAAAGGTGGGCCTACTCGCAATCTATAATATTCATTGTGAAAACATCTCTTCTAGAAATTTCTTCACCCAAAAGCTGCCCAATATTACAAGATTTCAGTATACTAGTGAACTCCACACCATACAGTTATTCGAAACTAAATTTAATGGCTTCCTCAACAATATAGCGCTCTGTAATACAACCCTTTAGATAACTTTAAATTTTGACATATCCTTTCAAAATCATCAAACATTCAATGGGGTACTTTCGTTTATTTTGTACATGACCACATAGTTTAATATCTATCACCAAGTGAACCATCAAATTAACCATAATATCAATGAATGTGGGTGGAAATAATATTAACAATTCACATAATATGATAATAATATCTTAGTCCTTATTCAGAAAATTAACGGGGACTATAACATTGTAGCATAAAGCTTTGATGAATAAAACAGCTTGGTTATTGTATGGTGGAAATTCTTCAATTTTTTTTAAAGATTTGAGAATTAGATCATTCACCAAAACATGTAATTCATGTGATTTCAGACCCATTAACATTAAATAGGTCATATAAATAATGTTATTTATATTCAATGAATACTCGTATGGAACTTTAACATCATTGAAGATGTCTCAAAGATTATATATCTATTTCTTGGAATTATTGTAAGTTTTTTGTTGAAGAAATGATTGTTTCTCACCCATCACTGTCAAAAACTATCCTCGTATTCCATGTCCATACTAGACATATTTCAATACTTGGTTTTTATTGATCTATGAAGAAATATGTAAATGAAACTATCACATAATTTTTTTCAATGTAAAAAACATCAAGAAAATTTCTGATGTACAGACTATTCTATTATAGTTATTAAAAAACTGATCTCTTTTTCCAATCTGATTTCACTAATTTTTAAGCAAATGGTTATGTAAAAGTAGTTTCCCCATATTTTACATTATTAAACTGTTTTTTGCCTATTAGTAGAGATCATATGTTACATTCTTCTAAAGGTCCATCGATTGATGTCATCGTTTATCAATACTTATTTCATCGTGGTTGAAATATGTGTTGTCAAAAAAAATGGTTTTTGATAAATCTTTCAACCTAATTGACTGTGTAACTTATTTGGAAATAGGACACCATTGATTTCATTTAATTCAATATCCTAACATATTTCCCTAAAAAATAATTTCAATTATCATCCCATACAATATGGCTCTCATTGTGAAATGTTCATTTCTATAGGCATCATACATTATAAATCTTGAATCCCACAATAATTTCAAATCCTAGATTAATGGATCCAAATAAATATCAATATCATTTCATGGTTGTTTTGGTCAGGATATAAGCATAGATAACATGATGAATTATCATTTCATGAATAACCATAGTGGAATGTCATAATTTACCTGCATAACGGGCTAGGTACTATGAGTGTTTCATTGAAAAAAAGGATTTACTCCCACTATAGGTAACACAAGATATATTTTTTCATATTATTTTAAAATTTAGTATACTCTTGATGAATTATATTCCCCAGTGAATAGTCTTCCAAGTGACATAATTTCCCATCATTAATTTTTTTATCTGCATGACACTTCAATTTCCCTACAGTCAACTCACTTCCATATATCAGCCTAATCATTTGATGCATTAGAATGTACCATACATATTTTGTAGGACCAGATTCATCTTTCTTTTATTGAGAAGCACCACACTGTAGGAATTTTGTATGTGATTGGTGGTCCTTGTGAAACTATATAAAATCATTCTTGAACGCATGTATTTTTTTAGAGATCTTACCCATCAAATGTAGCACTCGTTTGGCATTGAATTTTCGGATTGAGAGCTCATTTTATTTTGGGAGCATCTCAATAAAGAGGTAAATAAGTCCTATAAAACTAGTCTCACTCTATATCATTCCTTATTTTAAATTATAAAGCATTAGTAAGGCTGAAAATGTTTTATATTTAGTGACACCAGTATACAATGTCATCTTTTCACAAATCATTAAATTCACTAATAATTTTGGGAAATATCGAAGTTCATCTCCAACATTCCTTATCATTTCCTCAATTTGATCATCATCATCATTCATATCTATAATCACATCCTCGGTATGGTAATCATTATTTTCTTCAAATGAAATCACAGCAGATGATCCATAAAACATAATAATATCCTCAACATAGGTTCAATTTTCTTTTTTCCTCATGTTTATTCAAATAATTACAACTTTGATATATTCCCCTACACATCAAGTTTTATTCAAACTCCTCGGGACTAATTTTTCAGGAATAACAATGGGATAAAAACTAACATAGAATTTGAGAAGGTTTATATGCATTATCTTTTTCAAACATGATGAACACATTCACACCATATTCATACTCTTTTGTTTGACGATTTCCATCCATCCATTCTTTATTCATATCCATACTATTTGATTCTTGAATATTAATATTTATGAAAAATAATACCAAAAAGATTAATATAAAAATTATCCAAGGATTAAAAAAAGTTATAGAATTTATGTCTCATTCAATATTTATCCCCAATATCCACTTTACAGAATGAAGGTCCTTTATTTGGGATCTTTTTGATAAATCAATATTCTTCTCTTCTATTCTTTCCATTATTGGTCATATATGTCCCTGACCATAATCATTACATAATCTTAAGTTAATTCAATAATTTGACTTTATTTCACATTGATTATCTTTTCAGGATTAGTTTTTTAGAAATTTTGGCCATAAAAATTATATAAAATTAAAATTTATACAACGTGGATACAACTAAAAAAATATACATTACTTCCACAATATAAAACATAATAAAGATAATCATGTTTTTTTCCTTTCTATGATTCTTCCTGATTTCTTTTTTTTCTCACACACATCCTTATACCATGTGGAAAACACTTAAAAACACTACATGAGTAAAAACATCTCTGTAAGGAATATAAAATAAGGAATAAAACCATTAGTTATTGAATATTTTTACCCATGAAAATATTTTCACAAAACCATAATTTTTACTCATAAAACATACACTCATTTACATAACTCATTATATCATAATATTTTAGTAATACTTGATGAAATAATAAATCATAAAGGAAATTGGTGGAATTCATATCAAACATAGATTGTAGCTTTCACAACTATATAGGGAGTACACTTCATGGCTATGTTTGGAATACCCATCATTGTATCTTCTCTAAATATCTCAGGGTAAACCATAACGTATAACTTTGTCACATTACCCAATGCATTATAGAGATATCACATTCTCACCCATCTTTAGATTATCACGTAATCACTTGTAGACATTAGAAATTCACAAAAACAAGAACATAATCATAACACATGAACATGTATAATGGGAAAATAACATTCTTCACCCTGTAATCATAATAAATCATTTAAATATATTTATATTATAAATCAATTCTCAAAACCATTTTCAATGCCAATATATCATAAAAAGGAATATGGTATTTTCTTTTCAATTTAAAAACATTATGTCTTATAGAGGAATGAAGACCCCAAATAATTGTCCCACAGGTGGAAAGGTGGTTGTCGTTGTATATTTTAATAAACATTTTTGGTCATTTAGTAAAATACTCCAAAGAAAAAGATTCCTTTTGAAAACCATTGAATTATATTAGTAGTAAATGGGTATAATTATACCATTTATAAAATGAGGAGGTGTATATTATCAAAATATTCCTCAATGAGAGGATATTTAGAAGATTTCCATTGAAATGATCATATAATTAGATAAAGGATAAATTATTAAAATAATTATGTGTGACAAATATAAATAAAACCAATATAAGTTGATATTCATTGTAAAAAAATTCATATTTTATTCATACATGTTCTTTGAAAAACAAAACTAATGACATTGATATTTATCTCAGTGAATAGAAATTGAGTTATGTTTTACCATATAAAGATCTTTTTGATAAAAAAATATATTGATTATGGGTATTCAAAAAAATAAAGTACAAATACAAGATAGGATATAAAAATTTATTTTTCACATAATCATACCATGACATAATAAAAAAGTGGAAGATTAAACCAAATAAGGGAAATGAGGTTTTGAAGTTCCCTTACATTGAGTCTGACTCATCACAAACAATCATTATGTTGTTCAAACAAAACTTAGGTTAATTTTTAATTTCTTGAGAACCTTTTACAAGATTATTATTTATTTTAGTCACTTATTACCATGTTCTAAAAACTATATATCTATTTTGTTCATGTTGGACGTTTTTCCGATATTGGGTACTTGAGTAAAAAACGAACTTGTTTTGATATAAATTGTCCACATGGTCAAAATTTCATCATCTCTAGAAAGATATTAATGATATAAAAATCATATATATCAAATAAATATGTATTTATAATTATACATAATTTTTTGAGATAAAAACGGCAAGCACTATTCAAGGAGATGGTAGGTCGTACATACACATTATATCTACTTTCATTTTGTTGTAGTATTAAAATTATAAAAATAAAATTATAATTTTAAGTATTATATTAATATCATATATTTCTCATAGGTTTATTAAAACCATCCTATACACATCCAATGTATTGAGGGAATGAGTCATATCACTTTGAGGGGGTGGTAGTTCACCTTTCCTCAAACAAAATTATCATATTTACACTACATGGACAACATAATGGTATGTTTTAAATATAAATTACATAATAAGAGATACAATATAAATATAATATGTGTCATATAAAAATATAGTTTCAAAATTAATATCCAACATTAGAGGTGGTAGGGGAAAAATAAACAATAATCGTTTTGTGAGGTAGTAGTTCACCGTACATAGAAAGAATATGTTATTTACACAATAAATGGATGTCTATGTATGTGTTTGTTTAAAACATATCATTACAAAATACTAAAATATTTAGGATATAGTTTTTTTTATTTAATCATAATATAAGGAGAGTATAGGTTGTGGAAAATGGAAAATAATCTAAAAGGAAGAGAGAAACAGTTACCTCTTAATTAGGTACCTTCTTTTATGTTATATCAAAAGGCTTCCTTGGGAGGATTTCCTCCCTAAAGTAGGGTTGTAGCATGAGGTTAGGTATAGTAGTAATATTTTTTCTTAGATCAGGTCCGAACCAGAATGATTTTGATTTGTCATTAATATAGAGGAATGGGTGCCTTTTTATAGGGGAGGGGATGGGCACTGTTGGAATTATTTAAATTACTAAATTAATATAAAATAAATTTATATTAAAAATGATTTCAAACTATTGTTTTAGAATATAATATTATTATTTTTAGAAATAATATCATACACTAATTTTTAGATATGTATTTATTTTGTTTTAAACCTTATCTTTTTCAGTTTATGCTTAATTACTCTCTTTAATTATAATTAGGGTAACAAATTTTTGATTATTAAGATGCTATTAATTTCACAAATATGTAGTCTATTTCACATAATTGGACATATAATTTTTAACCATAAAATATCCACCTTTTAATTTTAAAATATTTTTTTGTTTTTTAAATAATTTCGTTATAAATATTTTTTATAAAATATCAATATTGTCAATTTTTACCCTATTAATTTCATTAAATTTAAATAAAATCCAAAAAGACATATTACCTCAAACCAAACCATTTTATAGTCTTATAACATGTCCTATGAACCTATGAAAGTTTTTTATGATATAAATTATTTCAAAAAATATTTATTTTACTATTTATAAAGTCATTTTTTTGATATTTCTCTTAATAATTTAATTATTTTATCAATGTTGTATCAATATTTCTTGTAATTATAGAATATCTAAAAACTATAAATAAATTAACATGATTTAAATAATTTTACAATATTTATATGGATTATTTATGTTCTATGATTTATCATTTTTATGAATACATTAAAATTATTATACTTATAATAGATAAGAGAGTGACATGTTGTCACTTTCTTTTGGTTTAGTAATACTTACATCAACCTCATGGAAAAGAGTTTTTTAAATGAATCAATTATGACCCTTAAATGATATTGGTTGACTTTAATTCATTCAATAATTTTTTTAGGTGTTTGGATAATTTTATTATCTTTATCATATTTTTTTCTACCCTAATTTACCTTATTTATCATTACCTACGGTAAATAAAAAATACCATAGTGACAATTCATAATATCCAAAAAAATAAAAGTAACCTACTAACATAATTTAGACCCACTGATTAAAAAAATTTGAATCTATTTTTTAAAATTATAAACATTGATGTTGCAGTAATTAATTTAAAATTAATTTCTGTTGTCAAAATAAGAAAACATGATTTCTTAAATTACAAAACATCCAAATATTCATGTGTGTTTATATCTAATTTCATTTTAAAATAACTTTAAATTAAAAAAAAATTAATTAAATTAAGAAAATTAACTTAATTATAATTATGAACAAATTATATGGAATATCTTCCTATATAAATTAATCTGATTAAAAGTAGTTTTAAATTAAAATAGAGTACTTTTCACAATTCATTAAAAAATGAATATTATCAGGATAATACCAAAAACTAAACCAAATTAATTTTGGAAGTATAACATTCAATTAATATGTTTATATTGTAAAAATAACTTATAAATGTGTAAACAATATATTTAATATGGGTTCTCCATAAAAAAGTGATAAAACTGCATTTTTAAAAAAATGCTCATTTTATCTGTAAAATTGAATTTGTTCTAATCTCATGTGTATAAAACATATAAGATCAATTTTAAATATTAAATTAAAAATATTAATTATATTTATTTTTCATAAAATCAAAAAATAGTGAATTTATTATTTTATAAACTCACTTATTTTCATTTCAATAGTTTTTTAGAAAACAAATTTCCTTTTATTTAAAAAGTGATTTATTTTTATTTATAAATAATTGCACAAAAAATAATTAATAAATTTCATTCATACAAAATATTTTCATAAATTAATTAATAATATTCATTACCTCTATTTTAACAGGCAATTTATATGGTGACATTATAATGCATAAGTTTGATGTGGCCTATTATATGCCCCATTAAAGATATTGTCTCTGTTTAAAAACTCAAGATGTTTCATTCCCCCCACCATTAAAAACTGTTTCCTCACAATTTGAATTTGGGTTTGGTAAATATGTTATTACTCTTCACAATACCATTATTTCATTCCCACATCAAATATAATATTAATAAAAATCCTACTTTAAAATAAATAAAGGGAAGTAAAATCATCAATCGAGATAACACATATTAGGATACCATGTAGGAAAACATGGATATGGAATAAAAACTAGCCATATTGTTCTGATATATAGAGATGGAAAAAATGATCTGGAGGAAGTAAAAAATCTGAAAACCACAGGCTTGTGATAGGTTAAACGGTTCTTGATTCTGTAGTAGGAAACATAAATGGAAAACATTTTTATTTTAAGATAATTTTCAAAAAGATAGGAATTATTTATGAAATTGTCTAATAACATATGGAATATACTTAATTTTAAATTATTTTGTAATAATTTAACAAATTACTACCTAAAACTCATCTTTTCTAGAAATTATGAGTATTTAGGATGACTTGGTCACCCCAGAATCACTTGAATCAACTTCTAGAGAATAACTTAATTCATTAAAGATTAAATTCACATTCATTCTATCTTGAACCATTAAATAAAACCATGAAGGTTATGATAAAAATAAGTTAAATAAGACAAAACAATATACCATATCGTGATGAAAAACTACATTCAATATCCAAAATTCAACAGTAATATCAAAAGTTCAACAAAGTCCACTCAACAAATAACTTTTCTTAATATTCCTCAAATAATACAGACTAACATTGAAACCCATAATTTTGAATGATTTGATAAGAAAAATTTTATAGGATATGTTTTTACCTTTTTCTCCAAATAACATCTTCCACTAATTATGTATCATACCAAAAAGTAATTTTCTAATCACATATTCTCTAAAACATGTTAATCATTTCCATAAATAAACAAAATCACCATATGTTCACAATTAAAACATGTATTCTTTTGAAATAAAGTTAAATAATTACTCCTAAAATGAAAACCAATAGTATACATTTTAAATTAGTTTTATAAGGTTCCCAAACTAGTGAACATCTTCCACAATAACATATATAACTCAATTTCCAATTCATTTTCCAATACCAATGATATCAATTTGATAAAACATATTAGTTCCCAAAATAATATTTTTTAATCTCCTCAATTTGTTTAACTAAAAAGTTAAATACTTATGAACCAGGGACATCCCAGTGTATAGTGGCATGCGATGAAGACTGGTTTCACTCAGGTTGTTCATTCGAGTCCCACAGCTTTGTTTCATGCGATGGGTTGTCACATGGTCTGTGTGTTTTCCTTTTCTTAAAAAATGATTTAATTCATATAAAATTACAATAAATATTATAATTTCCCCAGAAATAAAAATATTATGTTTTAACCTCAATGGTTATTTCATACCACACATTTGAAATCCCAAAAACTAATGACCCATAATTTCCTCAAAGAAGAATGTCTCAAAAATATTTAGTGGTAAAGTTAATATTCTGAATCAAAAAGCCTCAAAAGTAGTTTCTATGACATTTAAAATAAGATAAACCATAAAATTATAAACCCATGAGAAGATCCCTAACTCTTCATAAAACATCCTAATCTCCAATGTTTTTTAAATATTCCTCTAATACCAACTATAAGGCCCACCATTAAACATTACATAATCTTGTGTTAAGTCAATAATTTGAATTTATTTCACATTGATGATCTATATTGGTTTAGAGTTTTAGAAAATTATTCCATAAATATTACCTAAAATAGAAATTTATACAATGTTGATACAACTAAAACAATATCCCTTTCTTACAGAATATAAAACATTTTAAATATAAGCATGATTTCTTTTCTTGATAAAAATTATTCTTGACTTCTTCCTTTATCATACTCATCCTTATTCCCACTATAAAACATTTAAAAAAATGGGATGAACATAAAAATTTAACAAAGAAAATAAAATAAGGGATAAAACTGTTATTCCAGTAATATTTTAAACTCATGAAAACATTTTCACAAAATCATACTTTTTACACTTAAAATATAAAATCTTTAACAAAACTCATGAAATAGAAATATTCAAATAATACTCAAAGAAATAATAAATCGTAAAGGTAACTTGTGGATTTTATATCATACACAAATTTTATCTTTCACTACTTCATAGGGATTAACCTTCATGGTTATGTTTGGAATACCCATCACATTATATTCACTAAATCACTTAGGATAAACCTTAACGTTTACTTGTATTTCATTACCCAATTCATTGGAGAGATTTCATGGGCTCACCCACATATAGTTTATCATGGATCCACCTATATTCATATGTAATGCCCAAGAATCATAACATAATCATAACACATGAACAAGAATAATGGAAAAACAATGTTTTCCATATTGAAATCAGAAGACATCATTTCATGATATTTATTTAATCAATCCATTTTAAAATACATTTTCAATACCAAAATATTTAAAAAATTAATACGGTATTTAATTTTCTGTTGAAAACATTATGGCTTGTAGAGGAATTAAAATACCAAATAATGGTCATGGTGGAATAAAGTTCATTGTTGTTGAATTTGTTAAAAAACATTTCTTTTTAATTTAGTAAAACACCTCATAGAAAATATTTTCTTTGAATACCATTGAAATAAATTAAAATTAAAATGGTATAGATATACATTGTATAAAATATGAAGGTGTATATTATCAAAATATGCCTTAATGAAAGGAGATTGAGAGGAATCCCCTTACAAAGATAATATCAGTATATCGAGGATAAATCAATGTAATACATATGTGGGAAAAATAAAAATACACCAAATATAAGTGGATATTTAGTTTAAAACAATAATAGGTCATTCACACATATTCTTAGGAAAAAAACCGATGACATGGATTTTTAACTCATTGAATGGAAATTGTATTATTATTTTCCATACAAATATCATTTTTGATTAAATAGATCTATTATATATATTCACATAAAGGATTTATTAATACAATATAGGATATAAAAATTTATTTCTCACATAATCATAGAAATACATAATCAATAAACATAGTATAATCCCAATGAAAGGAAACAGATTTGAGATGTTCCCTTACCTTGAGTGTGAATCATCACGTACAATAGTTATATTCTTAAATTATAATTTTAGGTTAATTTATACATTCTTGAGAAACTTTTTCAATTTTATTATTTATTTTATATCACTTATTACCATGTTATAAAAATTAAATAACTATTTAAGTTCATATCAGATGTTTTTTTTATATTGGGCACCTGAGTAAATAATGACATTTTTTGATTTAATTAGTCCATGTTGTAAAATTTATATCATATACAGAATAATATTTATTATTTATAAATAATATATATCCCGTATATAATAATTTGTAATAATCCATTATATTTGGAGATAAGAAATAAAAGGCACTGTTCCTGGAGATGTTAGGTTGTACGTACGTATTATGGATACATTTATTTCTTTATTTTATAAAAATAAAAATAACTAAATTATAATTTCTTATATTATATTAGTTTCATATATTTCTCATAGGTTAAATAAAACTATCCTTTATACAATCCATTCATGGCGAGAATGAATTATAGCCTATTGAGTGGGCTGTTGTCCACATCTCCTCAAACATAATTATCTTATTTACACAACATTGAAATCATAAAGGTTTGTTCTAAATAAAAATTATAGAAGAATAGAGGCAATATAAATACAATATTTATCATATATAAATATATTTTCAATCATAATGGACACCATGATAGGTGTTATGGGAAAATTGACCAATCATCATTTTGTGAGGCATAAGTTCCCCGTGCACAAAAAATAGTATATTTATTACCCATTAAATGGAGGTGTGTGTATGTTTTGGTAAAAAAATATCAAAAAAACATGACAATATATATAGTCTAGTTTTTTTGTTATGTAATCCTAAAATAATAAGTGTATAGGGAGTTGATAATGGAAAAGAAAATAAATGGAAGGAGAGAAGGTGTTACCTCTTAATCGAGTAACTTCTTTTAGTTTATTCAAAAAGGCATCCTTGTAATGATTTATTTCCTAAAGGAGTATTATAAGATGAGTGTTGGGATTCTAGGAAAGGTTATGGGTAGATATATTTAGATATAAAAGGTTTTGGATGAGTGATTAATAGAGGCGAATTGGTGCCTTTTATAGGAGAGGGGAGGGGCACCCATGGAATTATAAAAAGTAGTAAATTAATATTAAATAAATTTCAATTATAAATAATCCAAAACTCATTTATTTAAAATATAAGTTTATTATAGTTATAAATAATTTATCAAAATAATTTTTATTCATTTATTTATTTTATTTTAAACATTCTTTTTTTTGTTACCCTTAATTACATTCTTTAATTTTAATTATGGTAACAACATTTTATTTATTAAGAGGCTATCAATTTCCCTAATATGGTGTTAAAATATGATAATTCGACACTTATTTATATTTTAGACCTTAAAATAGTTACTTTTTAAATTAAATTTTCTTTTTATTTTTAAATAATTAAATAAAATATTATTGTTGTAAAATATCAATAGTGTCAATTTTTACACTATTCATTTCATTCAATTTAAAAAAAATCCAAAAAGAGATATAACATAAGAAAAAATCTATTAATAGTATTATAACACGTAAAATGAACCTATTATAATCATTTATCACCTAAATTATATCAAATAATATTTTTTATATCAATAAAATCATTTATTTGATATTTCTTATAATAAAATAATTAGTGTATCACTGTTGTGTAAATATTTATGATAATTATTTAACATATAAAAATTATATTTAAATTCACATGAATAATAAAATTTTATTATATTTCTGAAAACTATTTATTTTATATGATTCATCTAATTTGTCAATACCTTAAAATTATTAAACATATAAATGATAAAAGAGTTACATGTGGCCATAGTCTTTTGTTTTAATAATAATTACATTACATTCATAGAAAAATGGACATTCAATGAATCACTTATGACCCATAGGTGATATTGGTCGAATTTTATTAATCCAAATGGATTTTATCTGGGGTTAGGGTGTTTTTACTGTCATTATCATATTGTTTGTTACTATAATTAACCTGATTTACCTTTCACATTGTTAAATAAAAGTTATCATACTTACTATTTATAATATCCAATAAAATAAATGTAACATTTTAATATAAATTGGGAAAACTAATTACAAATATGGAATCCATTTTTTATATTCAAAACACATTTGTATTAATTTATTTAATATTATTCCACACAGTCAAAGTAGGAAAATCTGTTTTCTTAAAGTAAGAAACATCAAAATATTGATGTGTACTTATATCTAATTTAATTTTGAAAAAACATAGAATGTAAAAAATTGGATTAAATGATAAAAACACATTCTAATTATACTTTAAAAAGTCAAATGTATAATATTTATATATAAATAAATCAGTTTAAAAAGCATATTTAAATTAAAAAGAAGTATTTTTCACAATTCATTAAAAAATGAATATTAAAAAAATGATAAGTATATTACTAAATAAAATTTTTATGATACTATTAGAAATATAAAGTTTATTTTGTCAAAAATAAATTTTAAATGTTTAAAAAACGAGACTTAAAATGAGTTCTACATCAAAAGTCAATCAAAACTGTATTTTTAGAAAAATGATCATTTTATCTATAAAATTAAAATTGTTATTATATAATATATAAAAAACATATATGATTAATTTTTATCATTAAATTGAATATATAAAATATTTATGTAATTAATAAAATACATAAATTGTGATTTTATTATTTTATAATCTCACTTATTTTCATTTACATTTTTTTTGAAAAAAATAGTTTCCTTTTAATTAAAAAGGGTTTAATTTTCATTTATAAATAATTATTAATAGAGGAACTAATTAATTTCATGTGTAAACAATATTTTCATAAATAAATTAATAATTTTCATTACCTCCAAATTAACATCAAGATTATATGGTAACATAATAATTCTTTAGTTCGATGTGGCGTATTTCGTACTTTATCATAAATTTATCCTTTAAAAAAATAAGGATGTTACAGCTCCAACTAAGAGTAATTCATCCACATAAAGTAGTAAAATGAAAAACATCTCTTCATAATAAAACATCATATATTATGAATTATTTACATTTAACTACATTAAATTTAATTCTACCATGAAAGCATTGAATTTCTAGTTATATTGTCTTAGTTCATACTAAATCCCACAAAACTCCACTTGAGGCTCGAACCGAACCATAAATTCCAATTTTTTGGGAAACATTCTAGTTTATCTATGCCGATATCACCCTCGGAATCTCCATGGTGGTATATATTCATGAAATAGATTTTTCTATAAATAAACCTTCAATAGTAACCATATTGAGGACCATATGATTATTATATACCTTACAATATGAGAGAAAATATAACTCTAGTCTAATCCTTCTAATTATTGTAATACATTTAAGACTAAAGACGCCATGGGATCTTTACTAACATACTATTTCTTCTTTATATGTTAAATATATTGTTTTCCATAGTTCCCTTTTTCAAAGTTCCAATTTTATAATTTTCATTGTATAATAATCATAAAGGGAATTCAATTATTCATTCATTTTTTACTCTATCTAAAATGAGGCAAATTTGTGGTCTATGTTGAATCCTAAAAAGATTGAAAATCCACTTGACCTACCAAAACTGTCCTACTTATGGATACTCTTATAGACTAATAAAATCATAAAAATTGGGGAAAATAGCTAGTGTGTGAGATAAAATGTGTAGTATACATCCATACCTATTTCGTAATTCATTGGGTTTTCATGCATCCAAATAGGTGGAACTGGGAAACAACAACTCAATGATCATCATAAGACTAAATATACTATAAGTAGTAAATAAAAATTCAAATATAACACTGTCAATATAAAAATACCATTTTCCCATCCATGAATAAGTTCCAATCATTTCATTTTAATAATAAATCTCATCCTTATGAGGGAAAAGGACAAAATAAACATATTAAAAAAGGGGCCACCTAATTTAAACCAATTATGGGATGTTGGATGCAAAGTAGGTTTCTTAGTTTAAATAATGATAAAAATTAATTCACCTTTTTCGAGAGTGATTTCCTGATGGATTTCCTATAGGTTAGATAGATCTTGTAAAATGACATTTCCTTGCTGTGATAATCCATCAACACGTCCTCCCTATAATAACGAATTAGTTTTCCAAATTCAATACAAATAGAAGCGTAAAATATTATAGTAGAAAAAAAAATTTATGTTTCCTTTGAAAACTATTTATAAAATAATATTTTAAATACCATTAAAAACCAACCCTTTACAAAAATTCCACTTTAATTTAACACACCCTTTTTAAAATAAACCAATCAATTCCAAACATTGTTTCACAAAACAAAAATTCATTTTTGAAATAAATATTGGTAACTTCATTACCCGACCATCATAATAATTTAAAATGATCTAAAAATATCTATATTTTACATGTTTTCATTTAAAACATTACAAACCCCTTGGGAAAATGAAACAAGTAATAAATACTCTTTCAAAACATTCACATCACTTTATGAAAGCCAATCAAGAGAATTGACAAACACATGACATGCATCCGAAGTCCATGTAAAGTGTTTACATCATTTTAAAGATAGTTAAAACTAAAAAAGGTTATGTAGAACACATGTAATGTTTTAAGATATATTTTAAAACACATAAATCATTTTAAAAGAGCCAATTAGTCATTTTCAATCTCTTTATATAGTTGAATTCATTGAAACATCTTTCCAGACTATTTTTAAAAATATTGTCACATGTCATTTTTTCTTAAAGATTTGTATATTTAATAATTTAATACTGTATAATCAATCTAAAATCATTCCAGTTAGATATTTTTAGGTAGTAGAAACATCCATCTATCCTTATAAATATAGTTCAGGGGAAACACAACCAGTATACATGAAATTGGCCGGATACTAAATCCATCTCTAAAATTATCCACATTAATAGTAAAATTTTCATTGATTACTACTATAAAAAATATATAATGAAATATAACTATGAATTCTTAAATCACCCACTTTATATTTATTTTCAGTTTCACATAAATGATTTACTCTTAATTCTTGTCAATAAAATTTAACTTTTCCACTTCCCCTTTATTATTTTAAATAATGTAGTGGGAAAACATTTTTAACATGTTCGTTCCATAAATATATGGGATATCTTCTAAAGGAGAAATTTATATCCCCATTTTTCATTTGAATTAAGGAATGATATTCTCCCCTTTTGTACTTCCACATTCCTTTAACTTAAACAATTACATTAGAAAATTGTGGAACCACATGTTTCTTAACAATTATCCAGGGGTAAGTCATCTCTATGTCTATATGAGATAGCCAATTATATAAAAATTATTTTTGTACAACAAAAACATATTTCAATATTAAAATTTCTCAATTTTTTAATAATTTAGAATTCAAATATTTTGGGGATTTAAAAATAGAATTCTAATATAGTTTTTAAACAGGCACCCATATTTATAAACATATCACAACATTAATGTACGTTTTTTTCATTTAAATATTGTATTGGGAAATCACTACAAATATGTTATTGTAGAAAATATAGAATATATATATGTAATATAAAATTTTGATGATACTAATAGAGTTGTTGAATAAATGACCCACCATTTGACAGTATTTATAGGAATTTATTACATTTTAAATGTAATGAAAGAATCAGCCAAGAACAAACCAATATATATATAAATTTAATGAATTCACTAGATTGTTGAAAAAATGAATACCCCTTCAGTAGTAGAAGCAGGGTTTATCAAGGGTGGAGTTGGGGTAGGTAGCAGTAGCAGTGGTGGCAGAGGTTGTAGTGGGATTCACAATAGAGTTGGGGTTCATAGTGGAGTATAGTTCGTGGTTGAGGAGGGGGTCATGACCAGAGGTGGGATTAGGCCGATGGTGGAGGTGGGTTCACAACGGATGTGGCTTCGTGGTGAAAGAGTGTTCGTGGTGGAGGAGGGTTCGCGATGGAGGAGGGGTTCACAGACTGAGGTGGGGTTTGGAACGTGGCGGAGGTGGGTTCGCGGTGGATGACGGTTTATAGTAAAGGTGGTTTCGAAATGGATGAGGGGTTCACCACAATGGAGGAGGGTTGTATAGGGATAAATGAAGGGTCGATGGTGGAAGAGGTGGTGTAGGGGAAGAGGAGGGGTATGTAGTGCATGGGTCAGTGCCCGTGAGAGATTGAGGTGTGCCAGAGAATAAGTTTACTATTGTGGAACATTTATAAAATCGAGTGAAATTTTTTTCAGCACTAGTAAAAAAGCGATGATAATGGTATGTTTTGTCCGCACTATATTAGAAATCACTGATAAAACATACCTTTATCAGTGCTTCTTAAGAGCTGATAAAAATTCAAAGTTACTAATTTATTTGTAGTCTAACATATATATATATATATAATTTTAAATGTGATACATATTTATTTATTTATTTATTTTAGTTATAACTATAAATAAATTTATATTTATTTATATTTATAAAATTATAATAAATATATCAATTTTATATATTAATAAAATTATAAAAATAATGAATATATTTATTATATATTAATAAAAATACAATTCAATAAATATTTATTTATTTATAATTATCATTATACATTTATATATATATATTTTTTCATTTAAAAAATTATAAAATTATTAGAAATATATTTATAATATTTATAATATTATATATATATATATATAATTAAATATATTAGATATATTCCGATGATTATAAATATAAAAATAATATTTCATAAAATTCTACAATTATTGAAATGAATATATTTACTTCTTTATAATTATTACTACAAATAAATAAATATTTATTAATTTAAATGAGTATTAAATTAGAAAAAATATATTTATTATATTTATAATTTTATTAATATCAATAATTAATATATTTATTGGAATTTTAATCTTATTTAAATATATATTTTGTTATTCATAAATTTCATTATAAATATTTATATTTATGTATCAATATTTTTATATATTTATAAATATATTTATTTTATTATATATAACATTATATGAATAATAAATATATATTTTTAATAAATTTATAATTATTTAATTAAATACATATATATTTATAATTAATAATATAAATAAATATTAATTTATTTGTAATTATAAATTATAATAAATATATATATATATATATTTAGCTCTAATTAATAACATATAAGAATTTAAGTAATTTTAAAATGATATAAATGTATTAATAATTTGATAAATATATATAATTAATATATTTATTATAATTTTATATTTATTTAAGTATATCTATATTTATTGGGAATTATAATTATTATAACTATTCGTATTCATTAATAAATATTTGTTTATACATATATATAATTAATATATTTATTATAACATTATAATTTCTTAGAATTATTTATATTTATTTTGAATTATCATAATAACTTTTTTATATATTTATATATATTTTTATATATTTTTAAATTAAAAAATATATTTATATTTATATTTAATTATATATATTTAAAACATTATAATTAATATATTGATTAAAATTTTATATTTATTTACATATATATTTAAAATTATACATATAAATATATATATTTATAAATATTTGAATATATTTAATAATATATATATATATATATACATTTATTTATTTATATTTTTTTTATAAAATTATAATAGATGTTTTTACAATAATTTTATAATTATTGAAATATATATATATTTTGTAATAATTATAGTTACAAGTAAATATATTTAAAAATTCTTTATATATATTTAAAATTTTATAATTCTAAATATAATGAATATATATATTATTTCAATATATTTATTTCAATTTTAGAAGTATTTTGGAGAAAATTATAGATTCATGGGTTTAACATGAATGAATCATATACCTAAAAAGGTATAGATAATGAAAAATAAGCCATCACATATGGACAACATGTATAATACAAAAGATGTTATCTATAAATGCACATTCTTGATGAATACCTAACATATTTGCACGTCAATTATAGCCATGCATCGTTATATTTATTGAAGAAATTCATTCCAAACGTATATTTATTTATTTATAATTATAATTATATATATATATACTTTAAAATTATTTATATATAATTATAAATCTAATAAATCTAATATAGCTAATAAATATATTTATTATTTATAGAAATTTATTATAATCTTATAAGTATTTAAATATATATTTATTTAATTATAATCATAGATATACCTGTTAAAAAATATTATATATATGAATTACGCAAAAAATTAGTAATTATAATCATGCTTTATTTTATTTAATATATACCAATATACATTATTTTTGAATATAAATATAATAATTTTATATAAACTAATAATATTTTTTGTTAAAACCATTGTCAGCAATTATAGCTAGTTTTGATAAAGGCCACCCCATTTTTTAGCGCTTTATGTTTAGCGCGGATAAAAGTCAGCGCATCCCTTACCTAAATTTATGGTAGTGGTTACTTTTTGAATCATTTTTGTGATTTAATAAAAAAATTATAAATATCACAAAAGAAAATAAATAAAGAAGATTGATTTTAAATAAAATACATTTTTTGGTATGATGGTTTTGTGGTTCTTCATAAGACAACTAATTCAAAAATTGAAAAGGGGTTGGGGGAAACCAACACAAGGATGAGGGAATTTTTTCAAACAAATTATTAAAAGGGGTTGTTGGATGGACTAGTCGTTGGGTCATCATGTAACGTCCCGGTTCCAGAAGCCACTAAGAGGTTCCCCATACTCGGTTGGTCACATGGCCTCAAGCGCATTTCCCCAAATGCCAGAGGTTTCTGAAAATCAGCGAGGGCCATGGGTGTGATAGTGGGGAAACTATTTCATCATTGGCAGAGTACACAGTGGAAGAGAAAACAAATAACAACAATAGCAGAAATAGTAGACATACATACAAGAGTAAACGATAAACAATGGAAGACTAAAAAAACAACTGGAGAAAAATCATATGTAAATGATTCATGATAGATATATGTCTTGGAAAAATAGCCAAACAAGTCACAACGATGAACACAGTACTAAGCCAAAGTACAAAAGAAAAATAGATGAGAAACTTCTCAGCATTGCAAGCCTCGGCATGGTCCAATGCTCTCTTGCTCAAGCGCAATCATGAACCTGAAGTAGAAGGGAACTTTCACTTATCTATACTTGCAACAACTTAATCTATTTGGTCCCAAAACCATGACCCAAACAGGGTGTGAGAAAAAGTCCCAATAGGCAACCACCCAAAGTCTTGTGCCTAATAGTCAGTGAATAAATGGATGTAAAGAAATACAGTAAGCAGTAAACATGATACAACACAGCAGTAATAATCCACATTTTCAAGCATGTAATCTACAAATGAGAAACATTCACTCAAGAAAGTAGAACAAAAAGGTAACCTTTGGGTAGTTCTCACAGCCTAACCCCTAAGGTTCAACCTACAAGTACTAGAAACCCTCTGGGAGGCACACAGTCTCACCCCTCTGGTTCACCTAAAATAATAGACTATCTGAGGAAGCACTCACCATCAATTCCCCCTACAGTCTTGTAACATACTAAAGGCTCTCTGGGGAAGCACTCAACGTTAATTCCCCCTGTGACCCACATCGAGGAAGTACAGACTCTGTGAGGAAGCACTCAACGTCAATTATCCATGAGGTCTCGCATCGTAATTAAAGATACATTGGAGAAGCCCTTACGTCCATTCTTCATATGGTCCACAACAGTAGGTTCTCATAGCCCTGTGTATAAAAACTTGAATAGCGCGCGTATTGGCCCAATAAATCCTCAAGAACTACTTGGATATAAATCTAAGGCACACCAACATAACAATACAACAGTTCCACAATCCTACAACTAGGCATGGGAACATGAAAAATTCCAAACAAGCAAAATAATCATGGAAAAGCATCCAAAGTGTAGTAAAACTACACTATTCAAAAGCAATTACCTCTACTCAAGAAATCAGGAAAAGAAGGAAACAATAGGGAAAAACAAGAAACATGCAATACCCCGTTCAAGGGTATTGGTTGAATTTTCACAAAATACTCACATACATCCTACAGAAAGGTACAAACCACCTACCTCATTTCTAAGAGAATGATATATGTTAACCGCGATGATTGATTCTCTAGAGAACGTCGAGGATCTGAGTAAACATCAAAAAAATGCTCAAACAACGACATCTTGAGAAAGAAGAAAAATTGTAAAACAAGGCTCTAGGAGAAGGATGAACATACCGCCGTAGTTCCAACGCAATCAACTATAGCTGAATTGGAGATCAGACGGAGGCTCGGGAATCCGGAGAAGAATCGTGGCCATACGGGTCGCTCTCAGATGAAGAATCTGAAGAAGGTGTGTTTTCGGTCCGTCAAGCGTGACCCCGGTCCGTTTAATGAAATAAAAGAAAATACATGTCATATACTTCTGGGGTACACGGTGTGTACTTAGTTTTTTCGTACATCAATTTAAGCAGCCGCCACATCGCCTCTACACACTGTGTGTGTGGCCCAAACATGGCCAACACATAGCTTCAAGCGGCAAGGTAGTACATAGCGTGTACTTAGAAAGTACAGGAGGTTTACTTCAAAAATTTCCAGAAATCCCTTTTTTTCTCAAAAAATCTAAAATAGGAAAGACATACATGAAAAGAAGATCCAGGTTCTTACAAACATCCCCCCTTACTGAAATTCGTCCCGGAATTTCCCTAACGAGATAGAGAAGAAGAAACCCCGAACATCTCCTGCCTCTACGATCATACATTGGCCTTCCTTTGCAAGGTCTCGTCCTGTACTCGCCCGTGCTGCCATAGTACCCGTAATAGAAGAACAGACCGCCCACGAAAAACCTTTGTACTGCGATCATCAATCTGGATAGGATGCTTCTCAAACTACGCTTCGGCTTTGAGCTCAACCTCTTCGGTCTGAAAGACATGAGATGGGTCTGAAAAGTAACGTCGGATCTGAGAGACGTGGAGGACGTCATGCATGGACCGGTACCTCTGAGGTAACTGAAACAAATAGGAAACCGGACCAAATCTCTCCAAAACCTCAAACGGCCCGACATACCGCGGTGAAATATTACCCTATCTTTGAATCTTCTTGTGTCCCAACCTCGGTGTGCCATGCAAGAAAAACATGATCCCCAACCTCGAACTCTAGTGGTCGTCTCCGCTGATCTTCATAAGAATTCTTCTGAGACTATGTTGTATCCATCCTCTTTCGAATCAACTCTATCTTCTTTGATGACTCCGGTACAAGACAAGGTCCCAGTAAAGATGCCTCTCTTGCCTCTGCCCAACATAAAGTTGATCGGCATGGCCTACCGTACAAAGCCTCGTAAGGTGCCATCTGAATAGTCGCCTGAAATCTATTGTTGTAAGCGAACTCTACCTAAGGGATACGCTTCTCCCAAGAACCACCAAAGTCTAGGATAAAAGCTCCGAGAATATCCTCATGCACCTGGATCGTACGCTTGGACTAGCCATCTGTCTGGGGATGCTATGTTGTACTCAAATGTACATGTGTACCCTAGGCCTTTTGAAGTCCCTACTAGAGACGAGAAGTAAAGCGCGAATATCTGTCTGAAACAATGGAGTGTAGAACTCCATGAAGACGTACAATCTCTTGGATGTACTGTCATCCCAGATCATCAACATTGAAGGTCACCTTGACTAGTAAGAAGTGAGAAACCTTTGTAAGTCTGTCGATGACAACCTAAACATCGTCGTTCCCTCGAGGCAGTCTCGTCCATCCGGTCACGAAGTCCATCGTTACATCATTCCACTTCCACTCTGGAATGGGTAACTACTGTAAAAGGCCTGCTAGTCGCTGGTGATCTGCCTTCACCTACTAACAAGTAGAACACATCAAGAGAAAACCAGAAACATCCCTCTTCATACCAGTCCACCAGTACTGGCAATCAAGATGCTGATACATCTTGGTGATGCCATGATGAACTGTGCAACCCGAGGAATGAAAATCTTGCATCAGCTCCTCGTGTATGTCTTCTGGCACCCATACGCGTCCCTAGAAACTCAAGATCTCATCCTCACCCACTGTTCGTCCAGGAAGAGGGTCCTCTTCTGACCACTCTATCGCATGACTAAGCCTTCTAAGTATGATAGTTTCATCATCTGTACCTGATCAAGTAGTGTAGAGGTAACATATGCAGAAGATAGATAAGTCTATCCCTGTCTGTCTTGCACATCCAAATTCATCTCAGATAACAGAGCCATAAGCTGCCACTCACTGCTGGCCTCCTGAACTGCCTGAATATGATCTCTCCTAAACAGCGCATCTACCACTGTTTTTTCCTTTCTCGGTGTATAGGCATGCTCGAAATCAGAAGACTGAAAATACTCGACCCAACTGCGTTGTCTCATATTTAGATCACGCTGAGTGAAGATGTAGTTGAGACGCTTGTGTTTGGTGTAAACCACAAAGTTCTCTCCCAGAAGGTAGTGTCACCAACAACGTATGTCATGATCAATAGCTACCAACTCCAGATCCTGCATCGGGTAGTTCCTCTCATATGGCCTCAACTACTGAGACCCGTACGCAACGACTCCATCTCCTTTCATAAGAACAACGCCTAGATCAATACCCGAAGAATCACAATAAACTATTATATCTATTTCCTGGCTCTGGCAAGAATAGTATCGTTGATGACATCAACCTTCTGTTCATCTCCTGAAAGGCCGACTCACAAGAATCTGACCATAATAACTTCGCCCCCTTCTTGGTCAGACCTGTCACAGGTGCTTCTAGGCGTGAAAATTCATGATTGAATCGTCTGTAGTATACAACCAGCCCTAGGAAACTCTGTAACTCAAAAATTTTCTTCAGATTCTCCCAGGAAACTACAACTCTCACTTTCTCTGGGTCTATAGATACTCATGCCTCTGAGATGACATGACCCAAGAAGTGAATTTGGTCCATCCAAATGTGGCACTTTGAGAGTTTAGCTTAAAGATGATTCTCTGTCAGTGAACTCAAAACTATCTCAAGATGGGTAATATGGTCATGTCGAGTGTGAGAGTACACCAAGATATCATCCATGAAGACCACGATGAAGGAGTCCAAGTAAGGATGGAACACCCGGTTCATCAGTGCCATGAAAACTGCTGGCACGTTCATGAGACCGAACGGCATAACCGTATACTTGTGGATACCATACCTAATTCTAATGGTTATCATAGGTATATCTGATGGTCTAACATGCATATGATGATAACCAGACCTCAAATTGATCTTCGAGAACACTTGGGATCCTCGAAGCTGATCGAAGAGATCGTCAATATTTGGCAAGGGATATCGGTTCTTGACCATCATCTGGTTCAACTTCTAACAATCCACACAGAGTCTAAGGGTACCGTCTGCCTTCTTCTCAAATAGGACAGACGAACCCCAAGGTGAAGTACTGGGTTGGATGAAACTCGTTTCCTGTAACTCCTCCAACTACTTCTTGAGCTCCTACAACTTAGCTGTAGCCATCCTATAGGGTGGAATGGACACCAGTTCGACTCCTGGAACGAGCTCAATAGAGAAGTCCACCTCATGCACAGGAGGAAAACCTGAAAAGTCCTCTAGAAAGACATCCCTGAAAAGATCCACCACTGGAGGGATGTCCAACCGTGAAGTCCCCTGGTCATCCAAATAAATACTAGCAATATGCGACATCACCCTTCCTAAACCATGATGCTTGAGTCCTGCTCGACTCTCTTGAACATACCATTCACCTCTATGAAGAAAATATTCACCCCCAGGTGAAATAAAACTAACCCTGCGACGATAACAGTCGATAACTACCTAGAAGGGAACCAACCAGTCCATCCTTGGAATGACATCATAACCTATCATCTTTAGGACATAGAGATCCCAAAAGAAATTATACCATGAAACCTCTAGAGGGAACACTCTACACTAACGTACACTAGATGTCCTCACTCCCAAAGGTGTGTCTAGTGAAAATGAGTCGGCAGAAAAAAAGATACAGAGCACAAGGCTCTCCACAGTAGCAACAGAGATAAAGCTATGCATAGCACCTATATAGAAAAGATATGAAGATAAAACTGAGGATACTAAAATTGTACCTCAAATGGTAGAGGGTCCGAGATCCTGCTCCTAATTGGTCTGTTCCACCATAATAGTATGTCCTGCCCCGCAGCCCTATGACCTTGCCTGAACACTCTGAGCGGATCCTCCCTACTGGCGCTGAAGGATAGGTGACTGACTGCCACGACCTCAACCTCCACCTCGGCCCGAACAGCCGGAAGAACTCCAGTTCCCTGACTGGTGAGAAACTGGTGGTGCTGCACCTGAACGAGGAGTCATGGAAGAACCACTATCACTTGGTACTATAGAGAAAACCTGGCAGAAATTCTGAAGGTTCCCCATCTTTCCGCAAGATCATCACTCCACTAGGTCTCTCTGGCAATGCAGTCTCATGTGTCTTTCCCTTCCGCACTAGTAGAATACGACCTAGCAACCTGAAGATGTATCCCACCTCCTCAGATCACCACGCGTAGTCTCCCTACGATGCTTCCTGCTATCAAGTGGAGGAACCCTAGCTCTGGAAGCAGAACCGCCCTCGCAGCTCTGGTGTCTCTCATATTGATCTCCTCAATCATTTCCTAGTTGACGATAGAAGTGATAGAAGTCAAGTAGAAGATATTCCCCTTCGAGCGGATCTCGTGCATGAGTCCATCCTCAAAATTCCTTGATAAGAAAACCCCACTTCCATCCCAGAGGGGTGTGAAACGCTACAACTTGGTGAAACGAGAGGAATACTCCATGACAGAAAGAGTACCCTGCTCTAGACTCATGAACTCCCGCGATCGATCGGCCCTCAAGGTCTCCGGGTTGAAGTAGTCATGGAACACGCGCTGGAACTCCTCCCAAGCCATAACCTACTAATGACCCGCCTATGAGATCAAGTCCCACCACCACTTGGCAGAGTCTAGGAGCATTTAGGTAGCGAGCTTGAATTGCCTCTCTGGAGGTGTCTCCAGATGCTCGAAGATAGTCATAAAGGATTTCAACCATGACCCTATAGCCTATGGTCCTCCTTTCCCCAAGAAAGTAAGAGGATGTTGATACTAGAAACCCCGAGTCAAGTCTACCATAGTCGCAGCAGGAGTTGGTGCTCCATAAAATGTTTGAATCATCCTCATAAAAGATTCCATGAACTGTGCATCAACACCTGCAACTGGTATAACAGTCGGTGCCAAGGCTGGCCCGATCGGAGGATCAACCGGAAGTCCCGGATTAGCCATTTATGTCGTCTGATCACTGCCTGACAACTGACGGACAACTGGAGGACGTCTTAGAGGCATAGCTCTGAAAGATCGAAATCATACATTAGATTAGAAAAACAAGGACATAGGAAAAAGGAGTGAAAAATAGAAATAGGAGAAGGAAACCCTCAAGATTTAAAAAACATGACTACATGGGGTGTGTAAACTCTACAAAACGTGTACTTAACGCCACTCCCCTACCCGTGTCTCCTTGCATGGATAACCCACACTGTCATCTTAAACTGAGACTACACGGCATGTTCCCCATGGACACAACGTGTAGTAGACAAGGCTTCAACGACCCGTGTTGTTAGTTACACGACTGGCTACACAGCTGAGACTACACGGCGTGTTCTGAACAAACACGTTGTGTACTTGAAGATCTTCCTGACCCGTGTTGTTGGCGACACGGCCAAGTACACGGCGTGTTCCAAACAAACATGTCGTGTATTAGAGGAGAGAACACCATCTTGTGTTTATCGTGACATGGACGGTTACAGTGGGAAAGGATACATAGCGTGTTCATACAAAACACTACGTGTATGATATGAGTTTCCCCGACCCGTGTTGTTAGTTACACGGCTGGGTACACGCTCAATACTACACGGTGTGTAGCTACCGTACACGGTGTGTTCCTAGAGATTTTACACAACCTGTGTTTCTGCTCACATAGTCAGTGAAACGGTTTTAAGACAAAACGACGTGTATATATAATGTACATGCTGTGTATTTTGGGTTTTTCCGAGCAGTAGCTCGGAAACTGCACCGAAGCCCAGAAAACATAGAAAAACGAGCATGAAGAGGCCAAATTCCGATTCGTGAGGGCCCATACTCCCCACGAATCAAATATTGGAATCCATTTAGGAAATGTATAATAAAAACAATCCTCCAACAAACAACAAAGATTCTAACAAATCATCTATCACAACAGCATGTATAATCTACACAATGTCTATCTCAACAACATGAAATCGCTAATGCACCCTAGATGGCATGGAAAGAATGCATGACATCTAATTTCGAACAAGTGCCTATATGATGCATGAGATGGTATACCTTCATCTCATCGGGATGCGACAGAAATAGTAACACAATAGCCACAATAATAACAACACAAAGAATGTGGATCACTCTAGGTGAAATCATATCAATGTAAAATCACAAAACCAGAAAACTACAATAATCGAGGGAGTATAGATTTTCCATATACACGAGTTAGCTACTCCAGAGAACAACTTAATACCAAGTACTGAATCCGTCCTATCCCAGGATAAAGGATCCAAATCGTAAATCAAGATTATAGAACTCTTCTGATACCACTTTGTAACGTCCCGGTTCCAGAGGCCACCCAGAGGCGCCCCGTACCTAGTTGGTCACATGGCCTCAAGGGTATTTCCCCAAATTCCAGAGGCTGCTGACTAGCAGTGAGGTCCTAGTGTGTGATAGTGGGGAAACTATTTCTTCATTGGCAGAGTACACATTGGAAGAGAAAAAAAATAACAACAATAGAGGAAACAGTAAACATACATACAAGAGTAAACGATAAACTACAGAAGACTAAAAAATAAACAACTGGAGCAGAAGAATATGTAAATGACGCAAGATATATATATGTCTAGGAAAAATGGAAAAACAAGTCTCAATGTTGAACACAGTAGTAAGATGAAGTACAAAAGATAAACAGATGAGAAACTCCTCAGCATCGCAATCCTAGTTTGGTCCCATACTCTCCAGCTCCAGTGCAATAAAGAACCTGAAGTAGAAGGGTTCTTTACCTTATCTATAACGGCAACAACATAATCTATTTAAGACCAAATGCATGACCCAAACAGGGTGTGAGATAAAGTACCAATAGGCAACCACCCAATGATCTGGGCCTAACAGTCAGTGAATACATTGCAGTAATGAAAGACATTAAGAAGTAAATAGGATACAACACAGCAGTAAAAATCCATAGTTTCTAGAATATAATCTACAAACCAGAAACAACCACTCAAGAAAGTAGAACAAAAAGGTAACCCTTGAGTAGTTCTCACAGCCTAACCCCCAAGGCTCAACCAACAAGTACTAGCAACCCTCTGGGAGTCACACACAGTCTCACCCCTCTAGTTCACCTAAAATAATAGGCTCTCTGAGGAAGCACTCACTGTCTGTTCCACCTATAGTCTTGTAACAAACTAAAGTCTCTTTGGGGAAGAACTCAACGTCATTTCCCCCTGTGGTCCGTGTCTAGGAACTACAGACTCTTTGAGGAAGCACTCAATGTCAATTCCCACTTTGGTCTCGCATCGTGATTAAAGACACTCTGGAAAATCCCTTACGTACATTCTCTCTATGGTCCACTACAATAGGTTCTCACATCCTTGTGTATATCAACATGCATAGCATGTGTATCGGCCCAAGTAAACCTCAAGAACTACTTTTCTATCATTCTCAGGCACAAAAACATAACAATACAACAATTCCACTATACTACAACTAGGCATGGAAACTGGAAGAATTCCAAACAAGCAAAAAAATCATGAAAAAAATCCAGAGTACAATAAAACTACTCTATTCAAAAGAAATTACCTCTACTCAAGAAATCATGCAAAGCAGGAGATAACAGGGGAAAAACTGGAAACATGCAATACCCCGTTCAAGGCTATTGGTGTAATTTTCACAAAATACTCACATACATCCTACTGAAAGGAAAAAACCATATACCTCAAAGCTAGGAGAACGATATATGTGAACCACAATGATTGATTCTCTTTAGAACATCGAGGATCTAAGGGAACATAAAAAATGATCAACCAACGATATCATGAGAAATAAGAGAAATTGGAAAACAAGTCTCTAGGAGAAGGAATAACTTACCGATGTGGTTCCAACGCAATCGACGACCGCTGAAACAGAGATCATATGAAGGCTCTGGAATCAGGAGTAGAATCGTGGCTGTATGGGTCGCTCTCGGATGAAGAACCTAAAGAAGGAGTGTTTTCTATCCCTCAGGCGCGACCCCGGTCTGTTTAATTAAAAAAAAGAAAATACAGGGCATTTACTTCTGGGTTACATGGTGTGTACTCTGTTTTTATGTACTCCACTTTAAGCGGCCGCCACATCGCTTATACACACCGTGTGTGTGGCCCGGACATGGCCAGCACACGGCTTCGAGCAGAAATGGAGTAAACGGTGTATACATATAAATTACACTTCATGTACTTAAAATTTTTCCAAAAAACCCATTTTTCTCAAAAATTCCAGAAAAGGAAAGACATACCTGAAATGAAGATCCTGGTTCTTACACATCATTAAATTTTTTAAAAAAATTTAAATGGGGTCGATGAGTGGACTTTTAGTTGGTATATAATAATATTTAATGAGAAATTATGAAAGGGATTCATCTGTTGGACCATATATCAACAAATCACCAAAAAAAGTGATTTTATCATGGGGTGGCTTTGCACTGCACCAATTCATAGTCTGACCCTTCCAGTGACCTTAGAAGGTCGGCCACCTCAGGAGACACATCCCCTCCAGACCATGTCCTACCTTCCAAGCACATCTAGCACCAAAGCTTGCATCTATTAAACGCACATCCCTTCCATTTTGGTCACCCTACGGATCCTGTCCGACCACCTTACACAATGTTTTTTATGTGTTTTCTTTTTATTTTTTTAAATGTATGAAAATTATTTTTAAAAAAAAATTATGCATGAATGGAAATAGTTCTTCTACAATCTATCAAAAAAACGAAAAATATATTTTTCATTATATGTTATTATATTTTTAAATATACATATTTTTATAATATAATATATATATATATATATACTGTTTCTATTTTTTTATTTTTTAGCGTCATGTCATTAAATCTTGAAAGTGAAAATGTTATGTCTTTATATAATAGATTTTTTGGTGTTCAAATTTGTATTCAAATTCAAACACCATGTATTATTTTAAACATCAATTGAGGAGATGTGGATTTACAAGTCTCTAATGGGTGGTTGTTGGTTTCTATAGCCATTGGAGCCCACCACCAAATATTTCTAACATGAGTTATTTTTATTTTAAACAGATATTATTATATTCTTAGTTTTACCTAGAACATTATATCCATTTCCTTCATTGACATGTAAATATTTCTTTTCAGTTTTCTTTAAAAAGAATTATAATTTTATAAGAATATCAATTTTACTTGTATATCACAAATCAATAATGGTGTTTATATATTAAATAATAAAAACCAATTATTCAAAATTGATACAAAATTATATTTTCCTGACTCTTTTCAAACCCAGTTGTTGAATCATAGTATTTATGTAAATAACAAACATTTTAAAATAACTTTTGAATAGAATTAGTTATATTTTTTTGAGAATAAAACTAAATGAAAAATTTCACACATGTTTATAATGAAAAATAACAAAACCATTATTTGGTGGACAAGGTAAAAGGGATATAGAGCTTCTAGAATTGGTAAAAATTGTTATTGATGATGAGTCATGAATGTATATCTATATGAATTTTGATATACTCATTAAAAATTCCAACACACACTAAACCTTGTGAAAATCGATGTTCCAAACGGTATCCCATAACAGTTATTTATGGATTGGGAGGGATGATGTTTCTATTAACATGCATGAATAGATATTTGAGATAATTTCTTATGACATAACCTAAAACCAATGTAGCCCTCGAAAGAATGAAGTTAATCATTATAGAATATCATATGTAAACTAAATGATATTATGTATACAAAACTTTTGATAAAATCACGTAGGTCACCAAAAATAGTGACTTGTTATTAGTCGAAAATAATGGCCCTCATTCCTATAAAGTGGAAATAGAGGTCTCAAAAGATATAAGATAGAAAGAATCCATGAATTGAAAACTGATTTGATGTATAAGAAATATGTATGGGTTCTGTTTTATCAACATGTTTATATAAATATAATTGGGTAAAAATTGGTCTTTAAGAGACAAATGACCATCGAACTTAATGGGAATAGTTATAAAGAAAGGATAGTCACAAAAGGGTTTAAAAAACAACAATGTATTTGATACAATGAAAACTTTTCTCCTGCTTCCAGGATTAAATACCATAGAATTATACTTTTCATTTAATGTACTCATGTTAGAAGGGTTTAATATCTAGGGTTGGATTAAATCTATAATGTTCTAACTTCATCAATTTTTTTAAAATAATTTTTTTTATTGTTTTAAATGATTATAATGATATTTTTAATATATTTTAAAATTCCTTTATTTTTCATTTATTTGTTGAATTTATGAAAATAATTTTATTTTAAAAAACTTTTTTTATGCTTCGACGATGTTTTAATTTTTATTTATATATTTTTTTATAAAGTAAAATTTTAATGCTTTGAGGTTACCTACTTGAAATTTAATATGTTTTCCTATATTTCAAGTAGTCATCTTTGAATACTTATAAAAGATAAACTTTTATTAAAATATCAAGGAAAACAAAAAAAATTGGATAAACAGAAAAATTGGAAGATAATAATAAAAATATATTCTTTTAAATACACATAAAATATATACTAGAAAAAATAGAATCAATGAACATGGGGAGGTAATTTCATCCCACATGATGGTCTGCGAAGGGTATTCCTTTATTGAGATCACCTATCTTTGTGCTGGGGTGGATTCTGATTACCTACATAGGGTTTCTCATAAGGCATTGTAACATCGACCGTCGCATGCTACAAATGTGTCTCAATAGGAGGATGTGTCCTCTTCTTTTCATACTGTGCTCCCAACCATTCTTCCACTAGGTTATTAGATGGACCCACCATCTTCACATTGGGGAACAAAGGCTTCCATGGATCTAGACCACAAGATGGAGTGACTGGGGAAATCCTGTCTTGAAAGATGGATCCCAAGCCACCTAATGTAAATCCACAATCTGCTAAATCTACACTACTGGGGGGCCAAACTCACCCAAGATAATTGATGAGGGTTCACGTTCATGATGATGTGGTCTACGTCAACATTGTTGTGGCTCCACAACATCATCAACTAATGGAGGATGTTCCTAATAAGGGAACTCCACTCCCATGGTAGGATCCTCCGCTATATGGGATGGAGCCTCTAATATTATCTCACACATTATAATATGACCTTAGCTCTAGCACTATAACATGGACCGATACCTATATAAATACCCCCTCCTCATCGAGATCACTCATGCGAATAATATGCTATGAGGGAGTTAGCAATAATTTGATTCAAAAATAGTTATAAAATACTTCAATAAACAATCTAATGTAAATTTATTGACTTACCATATTATAATTCTCTCTGTGAGGATGGATAAGATACAATATAGACATATGTCTATAACATGGCTCATACCCAACCTTATCTGAATGATATAATAACATCATAGGTACAACCTTAGATACAAATATCTATAGGTCTCTCCTAGAAAATGATATAGTTGGCAAGTACTCCATACCAGTCTTCATACTTCCTCCCTATCATCTTCATTTGATTAAGCCGTTCAATTTGTATCGGCTGTAATGGGATCAAATGAACTCATCCAAACTATCAAACGACTCTATCAGGATATTGCCACTAAATTATATGGAAGTGAATGAGAGGCACTACAACAATAGAAACATTAAGTCTAGTAGTGTAGTATGTTTACAATTGGTCTAGTTTATCCCAATATGGAATCTATGTAACTTGAAATGACATGTGAACTTTTCCAAAAAAACCCTCCATACACAGATACTAAAATTGATGATATTATTAAATGTGTTATATAGTCATACATTGTACATACTTTACTGTTCGGGTAGTGGACTATCCAACATGAGGCCGTATGATCCCAAATAGTGTGCTCGAACTGTGAAAAATCAGTTTCTCTGATAGTAGTTATCAAATACAGCATTAAAGGTGATAAATAAAAAGAGATTAAATTAAATAACATATTTTATCTTCAGAAACAAATAGAGATGAGTGATCATACCAACATCCATGTGGATCATCATCCAACACCTCTTCCAGTAGCAGTGGACCAAAAATCAGAGGGAAGAATAAAGGGATGTTCTCCAATGCCTGCATATAAGGAAGGATGATGCATCCCCCAAGATCTGTGCAGTTTCCACACCATACCAACTTTAATGCTCTTTAGGTGTATAAAAATTAGGATAATCACCAACTGTACATACCATCCTAATCAAAGTCCTCTTATAGGCCTAGATAAATCATGTTAACATTCATGTCCAATTGATTAACATAAACGGTCCCTCCAATGAGTCAGAATATATATGCACGAGCATAACACATGATTGTCTGGTCATGAGTTTCGTTAGGTATATGTCCAACCAAACCAAACTGCTACTATAGCCAGATCAAATATATCAATCATCCATCTATAACCCTATGGTCGGCCAAAATGTTGATGCCTAAAAATTACTGAATAAGGTCAGTCCAAGATGAATGGGTGGGACAAATAATGGATTCCCCTGGATAGGAAGACCAAGATGCATTGCCACATCATCTAAGGTGATGGCCATGTATCCCTTAGGCTGGTGGAATATGTGTGTCTTTGTTATATACCTCTCCACGAGAGCAACAATTAGGAGAAGGTCAACCAATGTGAAATATGATTCTATAATTACATAGAATCCAACACGGTGCTTGAATTGTATATTGGTATGTGGAGGCATCGTGTGATGAAAATGGTGGGCTCGATGCACCCTAATCTCTCAAACATCACCAACATCTAGCATGACCTGGGAAACATGCCTAGCATGATTTGTGAGTAGTATGGTATTATCCATCAGTATGTATAAAAATGAAATGAGTTTTATGTATAATGTGTATGTATAACCTTATGGTCAACAAGAAATAATGAATTGTATAATGTAAGATAGGTTATGTTTATTCGCATTCTTTAATTATTTTATTTCCTACCAATAGAAAAGACCATGTCTTTGTGTTTTTAAAGAATATTATTAAATTGATTCTGGGATATATTTTTACATAGAAAAAAATTATTTGTAAGATATAGTATTTTATATTTATATATGTAAACATATTGTCTACATTATCTTAATGTTTACTAGAATATGTTTGGAATTGTAAATTAGGTATGATTTACCACATGATGGTATGTTTCATGATTTTTTCCTCACATGTTCACTTTATAGTTTATCTATGGAAGGATTTATTATGCATTAATTTCACCACAAATTCCCATGTCATATTCCATTTAATGTGAATATCAAATGATTATTGTTATTTCTTAGTAACAGTATATGACGATGGAATGAAATTATAAAAAATGATGAATCTTATAATAACAAAATATAATTAACAATATTTGAAGATCATATAAGAGAAAATGCATCATTATGGTTGAGAGTGTGAACTCAATCTTGCAATATTAGGTCATCGTTTATGGTTATGACCTTCTTCATAACATATGGTGCATCTCAATCATTTTTTTTATTTTTGAGGTCATTCCATCTCATTCTGAATCCTACTAAAATATGGTATCCCTAATTTAACAAATTGTTGATGTCTGGTATTAGTGTTGATTGGATTACAGGCATTAAGAAATATCAAAACTCCCCAGTATGTGTCCACGGTGCAACATAATATTTAGAAATTGTGTCCATACAGTAGACTAGGTTAAAAAATTCTTCCCATTATATGATCACAGATGCATAGGCTATGATGGGGTCTTCACATGGAAACTTTATAACCTTGATGTTTCCACATTTTCCTTCCCTCAGTTCTAGTAAGACCATTTTTTTCACCGATAATATTTTTGATTGGGTATGAATTCTCATGAACATAAAATTGGGTGTATTTTCAGAGGAACGGTAAACATATTAACCATTGTGTTCTTCAATGTTCTTTTCAATCTCTCATTGAAATTTCCTTCAGTACTATATTCCTTTCCAAATACCATCTAAGGCTAGTTTTCCCTATCAGTGAAGTACTTCGCACACAGATAGAGTATCTCCTGAACTAGGGGTGTTATATGAAACTGGTGAATCTCCATGAATACACCATTGATGAACTCATCAATGTGTAGGGTCATGTGTCCATACCTATTCCACTAATCATATACAAATGTCCATTTTTATTTTTTAATATGTATCATATAATAAAACACATATTGACTAGCCTTACAGATTTGATCAAACATTATTCAAACCACTATTTATCCAGCTCATATGATACATAGAAGCTATCATATTTCACATATATTTTTGTTATAGTTACGTTGAAATATTAACAAATAACAATGACATTGCATACATATCCCCATGATTTCCTTCTTCATAGGTTCATTATGGAATGTTTTTCTCAAATTTATAGCAATGTAACTAATACAATACTGATGATGAGAATTTGGGGGTCTCTATATATAGGGTTCTTCATTGATTTCCACATTCATTGCCTGATGATGATAAAATATCGAATAGAAACCCTGAATGTCGGTGAAATGGTTGTTGATACATGAAAAAATCCTACTTGATGATTCATTGTTTTCCTTATCTACAATGGAAAAGGCAAGTGGAATTGGTGAATGGTTTCTATATAGTGTTACTGCAATCCACAATACAACCTTCTATTTTCCATACAGAAAATTTTCATCAATATGTATGAACTTTTTATTAAAATAAAATGGTGAGATACGTTGGGGGAATACCCAAAACAACCAACAAAATTGAAAATGAGATGGATAAAGTTGTTTACAATGAGACACATGTTCATTTTTATGAAGGTGGAAGAAAAATCTGTTGTCGTGTATCAGTATGGCTAGGAATTGTGGCCACACCCAATACGAATCATAACAAAAACCATTGACCTTAATAATTTTCTTATATTTCTCCATCAATGATTTATTATAGGAAATATTATTGCAGAATGCTTTCTGTATCCTCTCTTACACAAGGGATATAAGAACATCATGCAATGTTCTAATAATATCTCCAACAATGGATGATATAAATTCAATATCCAATGAGGTGTGATCTTTTGTATGGCTTGGTAGAACAGAAGTATGAGATGCCTAAATACTCAAGATTCTCCAAACACTAAATGAAATGGCATGAATCTCCCTCAAGTAGAATGTAAAATTATTCCCATTATTCTCACTCCATATGAGATATTTATTATTAAAATATTCCTGAAATATATATCTACACTGACTACCATTGTAAAATGTCTTTAGCATGGTTTATAATGAATATATACTTGGAAAATTCCTTCTAGAATATAATATTTTATGTATCTCAATTAAAATATCTACTACAACCCTGAGAAACATAATTATATGTGTTAGAACATTGACGCCAAATTTAGGAACATGTTTCATTGCTTCCAACCGTGTTGCAAAGAGTGGTGGATGATTTATTGTGGGTTGATGCTATTGTACGGCTAATGCATTTATAAAAACTGCCTCCACAACTTTTGTTACTCCATACTCATCATCATTGTTTTCACCAACTATTCCATCATTATGAAAATAATCATCATATTTTTTATTTTCATGTATATATGGGATATCATCTTAGTTTAAATCTTCTGAAACATTTTATATAAGCTCAATTTCATGGGTCAGACTATTTTCAAGCACTCTTTTAAGTCCATGACTTCATAAAGATGTACATTGTTGTTTTACAGTAGGAAAATCAATGTACAACTCAATCATGAGACTATCTGGCCACAAAGAAAATAAATTTATTTCTTTGACCCACTATACATCAGCAACCAATGGTCATGATAGATTCCATAGCGTAGTCGTGAATTGAAACTGTATATAGCGCATTGACTTGATATCTAGATCAGGTAAAATATTTACGGAACCTCAAATTATATCTTGAATTTCAAATAGGGTTACACAATTGTATCTATTAACCAATATTTTTGGTTGTGTACTATAAGAAACTATTTTAATAGTTTGAATAACCACCAAGCGATAGAACACAAATGCCAATATGCCTATCTGAATCAAGAATGTGGACAAGCACGATTCATATAGTTTAAATAATATTGAAATTTATGGTTTACCATAAAATAAATATTATAATTAAATTTTAGAATGACTATTGATACCCTAAAACATTATACAAATATTTTTTTATAGAAATTTTAATTATAATATAAGTTAAAAATTATTTAATGAAGTGAGGAAAAATGATGTGAACCCAAACCCGGTTTAATAATCATTGATAAAATAAAATTTATGATCATACAATGTGAACCAGATAATAATAGGAATATAAAATAAAAAATTAATGATTTACTAAATACAAGAAATACATTCACATTTTTCAATATAACATGATTTGGATGAGATGAACCTCACATTGAAAGTGACGTAAAATCCATATTATATTTAGGTTGCATTAAATTAACATCATTGAAAGATATCGAAATAACGTTGGAATTTCAAAAATAATTTTTCCTTCTAATAAAATATTATTTATGTTGTCCTATAATTTATT
The DNA here is from genome assembly GCA_963277665.1 of Viscum album. Lineage (NCBI taxonomy): Eukaryota > Viridiplantae > Streptophyta > Magnoliopsida > Santalales > Viscaceae > Viscum > Viscum album. The sequence goes on along the minus strand of OY728159.1, from coordinate 826,707,053 downwards.
AGAAGTCTTAATTATTCCCAAAATTCTTATGTCAAGTATATATCTTTTTAAGATGTTATGAATCTACCAACTTAATATAAGTAGTATTTTACCTCTCATTCGAAGTGAGGCCCATCACATCCAAACCATGTTCTACTAGAATATTTACTCATATTTCTAGTTTCTTAAACCATTAAAATGATATATAATGTGTTAATTGTTAAAGATTTCTCTTTATATGATCATAATTTTTATTTTACCAAAAATAATTAAATGGATATGGTGTTATCATTTTTTACCTCACTTTCAATACATTCTATGAGTACCATTGAAAATAATGTTCAACCATATAATAATTATGATTCTAAAATTTTAGAACATCTTCTTATATCATAAAATATAATACTAATGTTTCTTGGTACATTTTAAAATCATCCAATTGTAATTTAAGTAGTTTATACAGAAAATATGAATAATCTAAAGCATTTACCTAGGGATTTTTAAAACAAGATTCAGTAAGGTCAGTTGTCATGTAACAAGATACTTCATGTCCAGCCTAGAACTCCATATCAGAGTTGTTATTCCTTGGTACATCTTCTTTTAACCCACATCCACCTGTTTGTATCCACAAGGAGATTTAATTTCGTAGATAACCACATAATCATTATGCTACCAAAATTATTGAATGATTTATTATTTACTAAAAGATGACATTATTCATTAGTTAACTATTTTTTAGCCATTTGTTCATCATTAGTTAAACTTTCATTTATTATTACTGAATAAATAGTTAATCATTTATTATCCATTAGTTAACCATCGATTAATCGTTCCTTATTACTTCTTTAATCATACCTCAATCAAACATTAATCATAACTTAATCATTAATTAATCAATAGTTATTCATTACATCATTATTAATTACTTAATAAATCTTTAATCATCACATAATCATAGTTTAATAATAATTTAATCAAAACATAATCAACCATTAATCATTTCATAAAGATAAATTAATCATAATTTATTCTATTCATAATCATAACTAATAATAACTATTATTTCAAAAATATATGTGACTAACATATTTTTTACTTACTAAAATTAATTCAATTAAATTATTAAATATCATTAAATTTATTATTTAAAAATACCACTAAATTATTCCTCTCACAAAAGTAAGGCATATTTTAGGCCATTGAATCCAACACGAACAAAGAAAATTTTTTCTAGATAGAGAGATATCATAAAAGGTAGAGATAAGGGATAGATTAGAAATTTGAGGGATGGGGTGTATTTTTAATTGTGGAGGATAGGGTATACCCTTTTATAGGGAATTATGTGAATGGAATTAGAGGGGGGATTTCTATTGTATAATTGGGGAATGAAATTTCCTCGATTCACCATTCACCTGCCTGAATGGCCCGAAGGCCTTCTATTTTTGTTGATTTTTGATAACCCCCCTTTCACAGGATGACGGGGAACCCTTACATGGCCCGTAGGCTCAGAGATTACATGACCTATAAGTCATTGGAAATATACAAAATATACATGGAACTCCTCCTCCCATCTTCTTTATCGTGACATCAGCTCTCCACCTTCACATGGATATTTGGCTAGGCTTCCCATGCATGTAGGGGCTAGTCCCAATGACAATTACAAACCCTCTCTTTATGAAAAATCCTCATAACTTATGATCTGGTGAATTTTTCTCTTTCGAATCCCCATCTGGAGGCTACTCCTTGTAGAGTCTATTTGATCATTAAAGTAACATTTTAGGTTGTCTGAATGAATTGAGGTGGCCCAAAGGCATTGAGGTGGATCAAAGGGCTTGAGGTGGCCCGAAGGCCTTTTCCCGATCATTGATCTAGGTAAAGGTGGTAGGGAGGGGAATATCACCCCTTCTCCAAGTAGACTTTCATTTATAATTTAAAAATTAATTAGAACAATTTTAATAAAAGAATATAGAAACCGATAGAAAATCACTCTGCACCAAGCCTACATGGACTACCAAACGCTTGGCCCCATAGGCCACCTCCATCACTAAGGTTCTGTGCTAAACTATCACTATATCCCATTAGTCTCCTTAGTCGATATTATCTATTGGGAAAATCAGGTTTACCTCCACACTAGATCATATGATGAGCCACATGCGCATGCCGGCTAGATTTAATTTTCCTTCACGATCACCTCGTCATGGAGATGTCTAATCCCACTGGCCAATGCCAACCACCTTGTGCAGACCTCATGGGACTAGATTAGGTGACCTGCGACAAGTCTTGTTGGTGTGGGTGACCAGCTGTTCACATCACTTGGTGTTCCCTATTTTTGTGGTCGATTTTATCTTAGATAAGGTGGGTGGGGCCCTACCCGACCCACCAGTCCAAAATCAGGTCCATATATGGCCCAATAACAATTATATATATATATATATATATATTTATTTATTTAAAAATAAAAATATAAGTTTTATAAAAAGGTTATTTTATATTAAATGAATATTTTTGAATAATGATAAATAATTGAATGTTGTTAAATTAATTATCCAGATCATAATACATAATATTTTTTGATTAAAAAAATATTTCCTTTATTAAAATTCATTAAAATCTACCTTTGGGAAAACTTATTCCATGTTTTATTTTTTTTATTAATTTAATTTATCCATGTGATTTAATCTATAAAGAAAGATCAAGAGATATAGATAGACCAATTCATATCATGTATTTCTTCTTTCATAAATTTTACTATTATAATATGTGTTTGTTAATAATTATTTAATAAATGTGGTTCTATGAATCATATTTTAAATCATTATATGTATAATGGATTTTTCACATAAATAAAAGATTAGATCTGTATTTTGGATTCCCGAGATCCCCTAAACTACATGTGAGTATTTTTGTATGAATGAAAATATGAATATTGACCTAGTTCACATCATGATTTGGAGACTCTCTAAGGAGGCATTTCATGTATTAAAATTGTGAGAACTGCAAATAAATTTATATGCATAATGAAACAAAGTGTTTCCCATAGGGTCTAGTTTGATCCATTATTAATTTAATGAGGTAACCATTTTTATTGGATTATTATCGGATCCTTTAATTTTATTTATATAATTTATTTTATTTCATGTATGTTTAGTTTTATTTGTGGTCAGATAAAATAATAATAAAGTCCAAAAAGTAAAAAATAAAGACGATGCGATGAATTATTATTTTTATTTCTTAGCTAGTTGTGATTGCAATCAAAAAATACCTTCTTATTAGAGAAAAAATTATATCATTTGTGAAGTTATAATAAACCCCTTAATGAATTATTAATTCACAATGGCCTTTCATCATTCAAATATGACCAAAATTGGTTGTACAGGGCGCTCATCGGCCCTAGATGAGGGTGGATCCTACTATTGGGGGATTATTATTAGAATTAACATTCAACTAAACCAAATATAATAGTAATGAAGTATCCGAATATAGATTATTTCATCTTGATATTGAAATACTGAAAAGTCACGTTTATTATTTTACTAGATGAGAAATCACTTAACATATCATGGATCTTCAAGTAAATCCATTTAGATAGTCAAGCACCTCCCATGGAACTCTATGTGTAGTGGAATAGATATAAATTGTATAATATATCAGTAGTTTTAATGGATTTAATCCACTAGAATACTTAAGATTATAATTATTACGAATCATGTGGTGAGGGATAATAGATATTTATAAAATAGTTGGAGGAATTTAACCATTAAGTTCATTAGTAATGTGTAATTAATAATCAAGATAAAAGTACTAATGTAATGTATAATTATTCTATAGAAAATGTTAAATAATACCACAATGAAACTAATATGATTATTAGAGAATGAACATTTCCCAAATGGAATGAATTTCCTATAACTGTATTGATACTTTCACAAACTACTACGATATAATAAATTCATTTTCCCGGTGTTCCCAATACCAGAAAAGATACCTCATGAAAAGAGGGTGATCAAAATTTATCATTTGAAGTTTACATCATAATATTATCATCCATAAATAATGTTAAATGTGTATTCAACTTCATAACATTGATGATTTCACAAGAACGTAATGAAGCATTACTCTATTGTTATTTTGGTGAGAAAGAAAATTATAGGTGAAAGGATTTTGGAAAGTTTGAATCCATAGATTCAATTTTATCATCCTTCAAATAAAATATAATTGATACCGAATTTGAGGTTATCTACTTCACATGTCCTAAAATACTCTAGGGAACATTAGATCTAGTGAAATAAATTGTGGACACATGTAGACAATTCACTTCAATGCATATTCATCCTTTTAAATGGTATTTACTTAATACTTATTGGGTATTAAATAAAATATTCCTAATATATATGTGTATTTTAATTAATTAAAAATTTAACAAAATAAACCTTGTATTATTTACAATGTGTTCCACAAGTAGATGAAAGAGGGTGACTCCCATGTCAATAAAGAGAATAACACGACATCTAATTTCCATGAAAATGGATCTAGATGAAATCTTATAATGTAAACCCAAAAAACATTTCTCATACATTAAATGGAAATACAAGAACATCCGTATTTTGTAATAAATTTTTGTTGTGGTGTCTCACTCAAAATCAATTGTTTAGGGTTACATTAATCTTTGGAAATACATATTGCATACGATGGTTAAATTCCTTTGCAATGGATTAACCTTCACTATGGATGTGGATACAATATTCCTTGAGTACGATCAATCATTTAAGAAATAAGTAATTTGTATTAATATAATATTTACATGATTAATAACTATTAAATTATGGATTCCATGTTAAATGTATATAGGAATATAATTTTGAATACTAATGTTAGTATTCAAGTGATGTTATACAACATTGGACCAAGTGTGATGCCAATCAGTCTTAATTAGAAATTACATAAAGTTATGAAAAATATTTTAGAAATTTCAACATGTAATTAATACTTTATATGAACATTTTATTGAGAATTAGATGTGAATACCACTAATCTTGGATGGTTTTTACATGACGCAACTGGAAACCATTGGTGACATCACAAAATAAAAAAGGGGCTCCTGTTACTGAAATATAGTTTAGGATTGATGTGTTCATGAAGATAATATAATATTAATTTGTAATTAATTATTTCAATTTGTATACATGACTTTAATGGTGTAATCTATATATTCCATGTAAAATATATTATATAATATTTGGAAATAACTATTTTTCTTAAAAGTAGTTAACAGCAGATGGAATTTATATCTATATAGAATGATATATAATATCATCCAATGTTCTAGGGAATAAGTTTTATTGAGATAGATATAATGGTTTATTAGACACAATAAATTTAACATATACTAAAAATGTATTTAAAAATACATGTTTGTAAAAATGAAGAGAATTATAATCAATTTAACATAGAATAAACCTCAAAAATTAGACATGCCTGGGAAATATGGGAATAATAGTGTGGTGAGTTGAATATTATAAACTTATATAATGGGTGAATATTGTATTCTATTATATATAAAATAAATTATATTTCCAATATCAAAATTATTTTAGAGACATATTATTTAAATATAAGAGAACTTCATGGGAAGAAGTCAGAACTATTTGATTATACTTAAGGTAATATATTATATATGTTCCTTTTATCTAGATAAGAAAGAATAATAGTTATAAGGGGTCATAAAATATTTTCATAAAATATTATTATGAAATAATATCTAAGTCAGGATATGGTAATGAGTAATATAATATCATTTAAGCCATTTGAATCCATATCTATCAAAACTGAGTACGTTGTGACTAACAATGTGGCTAAAAAAGTTGTGTAAAATTAGTAATGATTTTTTTGAGTTCATAGAATCAGTCCTTGTAAGTATTGTTTTATCATAATATTATTTAGGATAATTATATTATTATTACTATAAAATACTTCTTGTGTCGATAGTGGAAAAACTGTATGTACTCAACGATATAATATCTTAAAGACCTTTTTTCAACAAGGTGGAGTCGTTGATAAAAAATTATCCATACAGAGGGGACATGACATGGCCATGTCAAAATCCATAAGTTAGCAGAAAAATGATTGTATCATATGGGAGCTAATATGTTTATATTACATGTTATCTCTAGTGAATCTGAGTGTCTTATAATAATGGGGTCCCTAGACCCAACAGAAAAAATGTTTTTCTATTACCATTTCCTAGATATAGTTATTTATACACGATGTACACTTACTACAATTGTGTTCATATTTCAAAATTCACTCTTTATATGGTTATATATATATATAATTTTTAATATGAAAAGTGTATAATAGATTACAGGATATAATGAAATCCTTGAGACACTATGAGATAAATCGTAAAAATGTCTCATGGTATATATACATCATAATGAATGGACGTAAATAATGTCTAACTATCAATTAATTGGGGATCATAATCATTGGGCATTATTCTCTGGATCTACACACATAGTGATCTTGAGTAGATTAGATCATGTGGATTGGACCTCCAAAAGAAACACCACATGTTTTAGGTGTCATTGGTAATTCATAACTATGAACATGTTCTATGGTCTCCTAAAATGAGATATTTATGAATGTATAATATTTGGTCACATACTGGGATACAAGGAAAACTTTATGGAATTAATGTCAATATAAGATATCATTCTTTGGGTGTTTTAATTGTAGTATTAAATCAATTTAATAGTGATGAAATACTTTGTTTCTTCAAATTGGAAGAGATATCATTGACCCAATTGGTCATGATGGTAAAAACATTATTATACCCACATCCATAGAAGAAAAAGGAAGGTCAGTATAGTGAGGACAAATAATAAATTTTCAAGAAAGAATGATGAAACAAAATGTTCAACATACTTTATGATGAATCATTAAACAACGTGGTTATATTACATGGTCTGTGTTCATATGAGGTTTTTAATTTCTATGACTACTTTGTATCTCTTTAAGAGAATTGAAAGGTTGGAAAAATATTCTTATGAAGTATGAATAATTTTAATTTGTCTAAAGATAATGACCTAGAAGGACACATAAAATATCTTATTCAAAATTATACCATATTTGAATGACTAGGATTTTGGGACATGTTGGGCCTCACCAAGTGGTATGAGATATTTTACAAAATATACAATCACCAAGGAATAAAAAAATTCATATTATAAGAATTTATTATCATTTTTAATGAATTTATTTATTTAATATAATTACAAATATTATTGTAAATATGTGGTTAATATTATATGAACAAATATTATTTTATTATTAAAGGTTCATTTTATTTTTTTGGGAATAATGGGTTGAGTTATTTGTTCAGTATTAACTGGAAATATATTTATAATATAATAAGAATGTGAGTAAAATTTAAATTATATTTATTCATATAAAAATATTAATAAGAAGTCTTTTATAGAGAGTAATAAATATTAAGGGGTTGGGGACCCTTTATGGGTAGTTTTATTAACTCTTTATATAATTAAGGAGAGGATACCACGTACTAGACTATTCATTGCATATTGGATGAGAGCCTCCCTATCCTCTCCCACATACTATAAATTGAAACATCTAATTTAGGCTTTCAATCTAATATCATCATAATAGATTGACATATTATTATAGTGATGATCATCGGGACATCGAAGGAATCATCAGATCTCTACAATAGCTCCCAGTATTCAACTATCACTATTCCTATAGAATTTTGTAGTATGTTTGGATGATCTAGAGGGATTCAACATTGGATTATTCATGAAATGATCGTCCATAATAATCATATGTAAAAACATTTTCATATTGATTGAGGAATTCCTTGGTTTATTTTTTATTCATAAAATTTACCCTGCGAGATTTTAGGGCTTTTACTTGGATAATTCATCAAAATTGATGATATTGTTTTATCGAATAGTAGTGAGTAAATATAAAATTAAAAACCTGTTGCATTTGACTATTATCCCCAATACCGAAATTATTTACCTCTATTTTAAATCTTATGGTGTTTATACTTCCACTTTTAAAAGTTATATCATCAACCAGTTCATATTAATGGTTTTTAATGTTTCATTTGATGATATTTTGTTCATGGGGATAATTTGTTCAAATTTACCAAACATATAATGGTTTTATGTTACAATATCAGTTTTTACAATTATTTTCCATTTATAAATTTCATTTGGCATTTTTATATGATCTATATCTAAAAATATTATTTAATTTCCCACTGTAATATTTTATTGAAAAATAATTTTGTTCATTTCATTTACTAATCTCTAAGTTAAAAATAGTCTAACAGAACATTTTTAAGGAATACTAATATTTTTTTATTTAGTTGAAAATATTTTTATTTCATTAAAATATTTTAATAAATGATTTTACTCTTCTCTAAGGATTTATTGAAGTCATTTTTGAAATTTTTTAACTATGTGTAAACAATATTTATAATGAATTTACTTTTATTTTTCATAATTAGTTAATTTTTACAAAAGGTGTGAATAGAATGATTTTTTAAATCTTTACCGACGGATCACATTTTCTTTTATTCATTTATTTTATTTTCCATATAGATTCATTTTGACGTTTGCATGGATTCTTTTTTGAAAATTGTAATTCCAAATATTAAACAAAATTGGATTTTAAAAATGTGATTTCAAAATTGAAATCACATATTCATAAATAAATTTTAAAATTATCCTTTAAAGGTATTTTAATCTATGATAAAATCCATTTATATTACTTATGATCAATTGGGTTTATATTCTAATGATATAGTCATATTTATCTCAAGATGTTTTATGATTGTTATGGGGATTTATTGATGAACCCAATTTTTTCCATTGGAAATGATATGATGAAATAATAAAATGTCTTCATGATCTCATGGAATAAATATAAATGGATTCTAATTATATAAAAGTTTGATATGTTATATCCCTTTAAAAAATTTGGTTAAAGACTAATTTTTAATGATCTCAATTTTTATATGGGAAATTTTTCCATGCATATAAGAGGGTACACAGGAAGAAATCCCAAGACCTATGAAGGTTCATGGGTGGTTAACCTAATCCTAAAATGTGATGAATTTCTTGGTGGGTAGCCTTGAAAAAATATTTATTTCATTATGATTGTTCCATAATTTTTATTCCACCCCTACGATAGGTGATTATGATTATGATATAATCTCATGTTTTATGATCATCTATTCTAATACGATTCATGTATTATGAACTACCAAATTCTTATTCCATTTTTATTATCTATAAATTTTTTAGGATTATTTTCAATATCCAATCTTATGTTCTCCTACGATTATTATCCTGATATGATTACATATGATATTAGATTTATATTTCCCATGTTTACCCTTAGTGAGTAACAACTAACACACTTTCTTATTATTTTACGCATGTTATGTATAATTGTTACAAGTAGGGTATGAATAAGATGTGTACCATGTGAGAAGTAATTTATGTGATATGGGGATAACATTTCATGAAATAAGAATATTTCATATCTGGTATCCTAATACACTAAATCATTATAGTCCTTATAATTTTTTTTAAAATTTACTGAATATTCATCTAAAATGGGGTTATGGTGATAATGATATTATATTGTCACATCACTTAAATTATTATTCAGATATCTAAACTCACCCAAATTATCACATTTAAATCTTTAGGACCTTGAAAACACAAAGTAAGTGTTAAAAAAATCCCAAATTTAAATTGGATTCCACTCAAATAGATACCATCCGCAAAAATAAAAATAAAACCTATAGAAATAAATTTAATATGAAATTGAAATTTAAAATATCAAAAACATTAGGGATGATAGATCTCACATATAAAAAATACATTATCATCACTTGTAAGGGATGAGTTGGGTAATAGATCTAAATCACAATCAACAAAAAAACCAAGGAATCTCATAACCACATGAATTACCTCTATAATAAAATCCTTAAAATTTAATAAATCACAACGACACAACCTATATCCCCAATCACAACATACCACATGCTAAATAATTCACTACATAAACCATTTTTCAATAACAGGTTCCTATGAAATAAAATTATATTGGTTATTTATATTAATTTATATTTATTTGAAAATAGTCCCCCTTAGAACATATAGACTATATCAAACCAATTTCAGAAATAAAATCTATTCATTTATTTTATATAAATCAAAACACACCTATGTTTTTATTTATAGAAATTACGGTGATTTTAAAATATATATATATCATTTTGGTATATGATGCAAGTAATTTAAAACATGTCATATTTAGAAAATACATTTCAAAAAATTTTATGTGAAGTAAATATTTATAATAGGAAGGAATCCTAGAAATGGATACATCCTGCATTTTAATTTGGTGTTTCATATTCGTCATTCAAATTTACATTAAAATTATTTAAAGGAAAGAGTCATTGTACCAACCTATATCACTACTCAATCACCATATCACAAAAAACTATACTCAAAAGTCTAAGGGACTCACTAAGCATCATAAAAATTACACTAATAATGACTAGATGAAAAATAATGTGAATTATTATCAAATTGGTTTTAAATTTTTTTGATTAATCTATATCTCTGTATCTATATCATATTATCCTTCACATAAAATATATTTTTATGAATAAAATTCCTAGAATATAGATCATGAGTAATATCAATGATTTAGGAAGCATCACATTTTTTCAATTGACTATGAATATGGTTTCAATCATTTTGTTATATTATTTCTTGGTATCATATAATAAAATGATGCATATTAATCATAACAACTACATAAGTTAATAATTACCATCGATTCAATGAATCTAATAATATATAAACCATGTCAGATCACAATAGTTAACCACATTTAATTCCACAAAAAACATTTTACCTTCAATATTTTAATTAAATTATATTGTTCTATTAACATTATAGAAAAAACCCTTTATAAATGAATATTTAACCTAAATAAACATCTAATAATATTCATAATAAAATGATTCATCAAATTAGTTATTGAAAAAATATGTGTATTCTAGATATACAAGCACTATTAATAAAATTATAAATAACTACCAGAAAAGGAAGATGAAAGTAGATAGAAACATAAAAAATAGTAGCCATCACTGAATTATGATGACTATTATGTGATTCATTTATAGCCAAACATTGCATATTTATTAACAATTTTCTTCACCTACAATTTCTCTTCCAAAATCAATTTCAATATATCTTTTTTAATATTTTAATTAATATAAAAAATGAATATTTCTATTGACCAATATTTTTTATAAATATACAATCCATAGTGTATAATCAATTAATAGATCAAATAAATATTTCATTAATAAGGTAGGCCAATATTCAACAAATTTAGACAATTTATTTTTAATTTATCACATATCAAAATTAATTCATGAGTGTTGGATAACATATATTTAAATTCTATGATTTTAAAATTTCCACATGCATCTGGTTCTATGATTGATACTTATTCATTATGGTATTATTTGGCTTCCAATTAATTACATAATTGATAAAATATTTTCTCTTAATGCTTAATTCAAATTAAATCCCTAGTAAAATATATCATATAAAAAATTTAATCATTTTCATGATATTTTATAATTTTATTGCTCAATATTGATTAAATAGTATTTTAAGATGTAATATAAATTTTCATGAATGCACATTATACTACCCATAAAAATTATCAATTTTGGATATTTCGTATACTATAGTAAAATTATTGATATTGTATAACTTTTAAATTTAAATGATGCCTCATTTATTACATATTAGGAATTGTATATTCTTGGAATGCCTTAAAAATTTTCATTTTGTTAGTCATGTTAATCAAAAAGAATTCAATATACTTGAATTCTCATTAATTAATTGTACTTATGATTACATCATTAATTTAATTCCAATAATCATCCAAATTTAAAATATTTCATAACAAAAAAATTATACTATGAGAAATTGGAACTTAAAACATTCTACAAACAAATTACTATCATAATATATTATCATATTCTGTAGTTTATAAATAATATTATTAAACATGGATACTAAAAAATTCTTATATATAGGAAAAAATCATTTGGAAAAGCTTTATTTTACATTAAATCATATAGGTAATCTAACATAGAATAATTCCTCTATCATGATGTAAAATAATTTATTTAAAAACACTTTTAACTCAATCAATATTTTATTATGAAATTTTTTTTTGTGAGAGATATTTTATTTCAATTTTTATAGAAAGAAATATTTAAGCATTCTCATATTAATGGATTCCTTGTTGGTATAATTATTATTAATATAAAAAAGAACTTTAATGTTCTAAATATATTTTTAGATTCAATCAAGGAATTTTTATCCCCACAAAAAAAATTTAATTGTACGAAATTGTATTCATTTGTAATAGGTTATTTCATTACAAATTAATGAGAAATAGATATAAACTACGTTATATAAATATATATGGAAGATAATATAAATCAAAACCACAAAAAAATTATAACTAAAATCTAATATATTATATATATAATAAAAATTTTCATAGACCCCTAAAAAATTATCGATCGAGTAATGTGAGCATCTGTTTACTCATAAACATTGTTAATTGGTTTTAATAGTCTTAAAACTGAATCATAATGGGTCCTGATAACTTAATCATTTTCAGTATCCTTAAATTTATGAGTTTTGGCATAATTTTGAAGGGAAAAATATATATTATTTATAGCTAGTTCCCACCATTCACTAAATGTTTTTTAAATGAAAATATATCCCTCCATACCCATGAAATCCCCACCTATCCCTAACTCCAATATCTAAACTATATATAAACCAAATAATTGATATCACTTTTTCATGACCCTTCCATTTTGAAACCAATCATTGGTTGGAAGAGAATATGGGATTGACCCCAAAAGACTACATCCTATAAGGTAATGTTTGGAGTCTTACATTGAGGATATCTATTAATTGAGTGGGAGACATTACTGTTATAAATTATTAAGAAAGATAAATAATCAATATCAAACTCTATATAAATAAACTAAATTGTTAATGATTCCCAATAAAACAATTATACCTACTTTGAACATGTATATTATAAAAAGTTAAGATACATGAATTCAACCTAGAATCCACCCCCACTACCCAATGAATATCTTCTCCATTCATCATCAGTTATTCCTGAAAAATAGCTCATGAAAGATGTGTTTGTTGGGAAATTAGAAGTAATTATTAAGATGTAATCTCTAATCAGTTATATAACTATTTTAAATAGATGTCTCTAGATAAACATGAATGAAAAAACTCAAAATTAAAACAATATGGGATAATATATTAATAAAACTACAATTTTTCATATTATTCATGTACAAATACATATCCTTCAAATTTATTTTCTACTTGATCAATTTCTTAATGTATAAAAAGTAAAAAAAATTAATTTTATTTCTCAAGGACATATAATAATAAAATAGAATCTAATAATTATAACATAATCATTTGAATAATAATATCTAATATTTTTATTTCCATAAATCTCTCATACAATGTATTTTCACATCACCACAACTATTAAAACAAGTATTGAAAAAAAAGAAATTCCAACGCTAAACCTTTACCAATTTCCCAATCATCATCAAATCATCATAACCAATAAGATAATTGTAAATCCCTACTCTCAACTAGTTCCCATCATCACATATTTAATACCAATGGGAAAACATGTAATCCCACCTATTAATATTTTCAAATCATTCTGTTATAATATCATTATCAAAAAATTATAAATATTCTATACATGACATGATGATAGATATCTTAATCCATCCCATCTTGAAAAAATCTGGTCATGTCATCCATTGATCCATTACAGACCGCACATGTATTGTACTAAAAAAACTTAATAATTAGTTGATAAAAAACTATCAGAAGAGAAAATTGTCAAATATCCAACACTTAAAAAATAAAAATAATTATACTAACACATAATAAAATTAAATAATAATGACATTCCATTATAATTATGACTAATACTATATATAACCACTTATTCTTACAACATCTCCCACTATTTTAATAAGGTAATATGAACAATAAAATTTTAATATTCCATCAATTGAGTCTTATCCCTCTGTTTTAATAAAAAAACTCACCCAATCTCTTAATATCATACCCCACATAACAAAAAACAAAAGGCTTCACCCTAGGGAATGGAAATGAAAATATCAATTCCATTACAAGTTATTAATGTTAAAAATTTGATGTATTGATTTTTTATTCATATAGGGATAAAAGTTTTTATAAATGGGGATCAAATTAAAATTATGAGAGTTATAAAACAATTGGGTAAATTTTAGGAATATGGTCGTTGGCCCAAGGAATGACTCAGGTGATTTGGTTAATGTTGGGACAATGGTCAGTGTAATGGCATGGGTATGTGGAAATGAGAATTTGGATGCATTTAAAGTGTGGATGTATAAAAATTTTATAGTAGTCACGTCTTATAATATTTCTATGCTCAACGATATTCAGGTTTTAATGTATAGTAGTGAATGGGTTTTAAGGGGAACCTGAGGTGTTGGGACCAATTTGTATTGATTAGATAGATTTTTTTGTATTTTTTTGTTTTATTAATCTTTTAAATTTTTATCCTTGTATGGATCTATAATCATCATAGGGAGGAATAAAAATTATCTTACATGTGGAAAATTAAATTATTAATGGGAGAAGAAATTAGATGATGGGAATTATTTCCAAGCTAATAACATTACATATAAAATATTGTAATATGTTTTCATGAAAATTTTTAACATGTGGACAATTTAATAAGGGAAATATCATGCATATGAGAAAAATGTCATGCATTGTATTTATTATATGTAAAATTTATTTCATTTTAATAATATATTATACATTGATGGAATTATGTTACATATGGATATTTTTCAATGATAAATATTATATGTTTGAAAGGAAATATATAAAATATAATTTAATATATTAGGAATTGATATATAACTAAAATATATTACTAAAGAATAAATATTCTACATTTGAAGTAAAATAATTTATATATATATTTTTTACCTAAAGCAAATATCATATGATTGAAACATGTTACATAATTATTTTTTACAATTTTAATATTTTACGTAATTTTAATTGTATAAAAAATGAAATAGACGATGATATGTATTGATAACTTCCAATGAAAAAATAACATACATACCAAAAAAAATGTTACTTATTTAATTATTTCTATAAAAATTATATTGTATATCCATATTATATCATGTATGGAGTATTATATATTACAGATAGATATTTTCTTATGAGAAATATCAATTATTCTTAAAAAATATATTATCTATTTTATTTTTTCCAAGTAAAATATATTATGCCTGTGTAATGTAATTCACATGGGATAAAGTATGTTTTGTATTAAAATTTAACTTATGAGAATATATTATATATGAGAATCATTTTATATATGAAATCATAATATATTAGGTATGGATATTTCAATTAGGAGATATCCCATGTATTGATAATACGTTACCCATTCTATAAATATGTTATGCACTAAATTTTTTAAAAATCAAATACATTACTTATTTGGTAAAATATATTACGTTTTGAATTATTCATATTGGAAATACCATATGTAAATGGAATATATTATTTATTTTAGAATTATGTTATATATTGTGAGAAATATATTAAACATGAAATAAAATGTAACATATGATGGATTTCATATGAGAAAACCACACTTATTAAAGAAATATATTACACATGAAAAATATATATTATATTTGGAATTTTGTTCTTAGGGGAAAACCATCTTTATTGATTGAAATATTATATATGAACTATAAATATTACATATGAAGTAAAAAATTGTTTAAGGAGTTTTATAAATTGAAAAACCATATATTTGTGTTTAAAACACTACTTATGATGGTGGAACCCTATTTTTGGAAAACAAACCACACATAAGAAATTATTTATATTATTATAGACTAACCTATGGTGATGTATATGGTAGATTTTAGTAGGGATATTACTTCTACAATAGTTTTTAAATGAAAATTTGTTTCATGAATTTATTAACTATTAAATAAAGGATTAAAATTACTTATTAATGGGAAAATAGGGTGTTTTTTCTAAAAATTTCATATAGAAATCAGCCGACAATATGTATAAATATCATTTATATCGAAGAGGTATATCATCATTATTTCTCAAACAATATAGTGTTTTTTTATCTGGGAGACCTCTTGAGGTAAGTATAACACTTCATATTGATTCTTCATTTTTTTCACGTCTATATCATCCTGGTATGGAATTTAATTAACTTGTCCCGGAATTAAAATTCAACACATCATTATGAAAACCTCATTTTATGCTAGAGGATGTTGACTAGATGTAACATCCCAGGTAAATAAAGAATAATACATTTTCATATTTATTAATATTTGTGAATTAAATATTAATTTTACTTTAAAGGGGTTGCTATGTTTGATAGCGTACCCGATACGCAACAAAGAGTTTCTTTGAAATCATACGTTGCACACTAGTAATAAAATAATATTATTTTAAATGTTAGTTAACACGTAGTCATTGTACTGGCGGGAATGGATAGAAATAACTAAAATATGATTATATATGTTTTTAAATGTTTTTACATTTATCTAATAAAGGATAAAGGCTTAAAATACGAAAAAATTCAATTCTAGGCTTATATACTCTAATTTTCACGAAAGATCCACTTATCAATATTTGATGGAGAACCATAATTAAATATAGTTTCGTTCACTCTTATATATTCTATTGTACCAAATAAAACTTATCCTTAGAATAGGGACATCAAATATTACTTTGTGTAATTTTTTGGTATTTTTCTGATAATGTTCATTTTTTAATGAATAGTGTAAAATGTTGTATTTTAATTCAAAACCTCTTTTTAATCTAATTTATTAAGATTAATAGATAATCTTTTGAATTGGTTTTTAAGTTCAATTAGGATATATTTTTACCATTTAATCCAATTGTTGTCATTGGAATCAATTTCAATTTGAAATTTGTCTTAAACTAGTGTCAATCTTTTGATACTTATTGTTTCATAAAAACACACTTTTTGTCATGACAGCGTGAATTAATTATTAAATTAATTAATGTGACTTATATGATTTGAATTTTGTAAAATAGACATAATTTTTGAATTCTTAATATCAAATATAGCTTAGGGTGATGTTTTGGTTTTTTTCTGAAAAACTTCAATCTTTGATGAATAGTAAAACCGCAATGTGGTGGTTACAAAATTTGAATTTTTGTTTAAATGGGACATTACCACTTCTATGTTTTGAATCTCAAAAATAAAATTTAAATTATTTTCATTATTATGTAAAATTTGGTTCAATGGGATTAAAATAAATTTTGGTGAATAAAAACTTTTATGTTTTATTAATCACGGTTAAAGGTAATTAGTGTAATTCAAGGTAAAAATGATATTATAATAAAATGAAAATATCTTGACACTTGTCCTAAGCCTATTTATTGAGTTATATCCGACCAATACAACCCATGGGTCTATTTTTGGTACCCCATGGAGCCACTTGGGTATGATAATGACATTTATGCCTTTTATTTAAAGTTAATGTAAAAATGACACAAACATGAAATGTTTTACTAAACCAATTTTTACATGGGGTTATACAAGACATATTTTTGTCTATAAATATTAATTGGAAATATATAAATATTTCCTAAATCATAGTATTTTTTCTATAATTTTTAGACATTAAATAAATTGATTTATTTATGACACCATGATGATGCAGCGATTACCTCATTATTTAATGATTTAAATAAAATGGAAAGATAATGTAAAGTATAAGACCTACACATGTCCAAAACCTATTTTATGGGTATAATTCGAACCCTTATCACCGTATCCTCGAATGATATCAATTTTGGACCTTTTAAATCCGAAACTCATTTTAAAATAATGGAACATTTCTTTACTTTCCAAGAGTGCCCCTCCTCTCCTCTTATAAAAGGCCCCCACCTCTACCACATTACCCACACTTCCAGACCCTTTGGCACGACCAAACCATGCTCATTTTGTCTCTCCACATCCCTCTCTAACTCCTTGAAGCCTCACTTTGGGTATAAGTCTTCCCTAGGAAGCCTTTGCGCTCAAACCAAAGGGAGTTACCCGATTTTAAGGTAATGTCTTCACTTGAGTCGTTTTGTTTTATTTTGCTTCTCCAACCCCCCTAAACTCTTTTTATTCATTTCTTTTATAACAACTCCAGTATCTTCCATATACTAGGATTTTGTTATAAGAAGGATTCTAGCTACACTTACACACACCTACGTCTAATGATTATAGAACATTTTGTTTCCGTGGGTGGCGAATTTCTGCCTCACGAAACGATGATTGTTCGATATTCTTATAACACCTTAAAAGGTGGACATTAAGATGTCACTATATTTATATATGATATATAATATGTTTATGTTTTCCTTAAGTTTCTGTATTTTTCATTTTGGGCATACCTTTATGGTTTCCATTATGGGTAAATGTGATATCTTCATTTAAGGAAGTGCGGACTACCGCCCCCTCAAAGTGATGTGATTCATTAATGTCGTATGTGGGAGGTAAAAAGGATGGATTTAAAGTTATTATATATTATTTTATACTGTAATTATAATATACCTCTATATCATTATTATTTCCTTCCATTAAAGTATGAGATAGAAATGAAAGTAGCGTTCATGCGTACGTACGGCTTACCGTCTCCATGAACGGTGCATTTCATTTCTTATCCCCAAATGTAATGTACTATTACAAGTAAATATTTATAATGGATATATATAATGTATGTTACATATAAATGATTAATATAATTCTGGAATTAAAATATACATACCTCTCATTTAGTTTTAATTCCATTAATATAACAAAGAAATGAAAGTAGCGTTCATGCATACGTACGGCTTACCATCTCCATGAACGGTGCATTTCATTTCTTACCTCTAAATGATTATGTAATATTATAAATACATGTATATGATGGATATATGTGATATATTTGATATCTAAATCAGTAATTTCATTCGGGATATAAAGAACTTTTGACCACATGAACAACATGTAATTGTAAGAAGTCCACTTTCGACTTAAGAACCAAATATCGACAAAACAAACATTATTAACTCAAATGATTACATAATGTTTATAACATGATAATAAGTGATATAAAAGTAATAACTAACTTGAAGAAGGTTCTTAATAATGTATAAATTAACTCAAGTTTATTATTCAGGACGTTAAAGAACGATCGAGTTAAGTCGGACCCGAGGTAAGGGACTTCTTCTCAATCTCCTTTCATTGAGGCATATTTTGTTTTATACACAACTTTATTTTATACGGTGTATAAACCTCTTTGACGTTTACTTTTATACAAAAGGAATCTTTTCTGCGAAGTGTTTTACTAAACGACAAAAAGGAATGTTTCTTTTAACGTACGCGGTGACAACGACCTTTTCCGCCGCCATGAGTATTTTGTTGGTCTTTGGCTTCCTGAACAAGCCGTAATGTTTTTTTAAAATGAAATAAATACCATATACTCTTTTATGTATTTTTGTATTGAAAATGGTTGTTATAATGGATTTTTTATGTCAATATATTTATGTGATATTGTGTGATCAAAGTGTGGAAATGTTTTCTTTCCATTGTATTTGTTTTATGATTTTATATTGGTACTTGGACATTTGACGGGTGGTTACGTGATACACCATATGACGGGTGGTGCCATGAATACCAGGATTAGTGGTTACGTTATAACCTCCAATGCATTGGGTATGGAAGTCGGCCGAATGGCTATTCCATTAAGTATGTATGGAAGTTGGCCGTATGGCTATTCCATTAAGTGATATGTGAGGAAGTCGACTGTATGGTTATTCCACTTATGTATGTTTATGTCCCAAGATACCTTTATATGTTATGTGTTCTTTATATGGGTTTTATGGTAATCCTTTGGTTACAAAAGGGTAGATAATGATATTTTATTCAGTGAAGAGTTTTTACTACTTCATGAAGGTGAAGGTATTACTTTGATAAAGTATACATGGTTTACGTGATGTTTGAAAAACTAACAGTTTCCATTCTTTGTCTATCCCTTAATGAGCTTTTTATGCTCACCCCAAGTTTTTTTTAAATGTTTTTCACAGGACGTAATGTGGATTAGGGTCAAGGATGGGATCAAGGGATAGTCAGTATATCTAAAACATGAAACTAGATATGATTCTTTTTAAGAGTTTTTATTTTATGGAAACATAGTAGAAGTGTCTACTTTGTAATCTCTTGAGATGTAATAGTTATGATCTAATTCCCTAAAACTCTAAACCTGAAAAGATCCTCAATGTGAATTATTCATTTAATTCAATATTAAGTAATGTTTAAGGTCGGGGCCTTATAGTTGGTATTAGAGGTTGGTTTAGACAACTTTAGGAGTTAAAAAAGTGTTAAATTATAATATGATTGAAATGATATAGCATTTATGGATTAACATGTTTCTTCGCCTAAGATATTTCTATGTTCAGAATGGTTTTCCGCAGAGGAAACAAAGAAGCTATGTTGGGATGACATCATGAGGAAGACAACCTTCCAAATCAGCAACCTGAGATGGTCGGAATCGGAACTGAACAGTTTGTTGCAGTGATAGCACATTTGACTCAAGCTATAAATGGTGGTGGTATCCATGCACGAGATCTGCCAGATCTACTGTAGAGGAACATGTCAATGGTGGAACATTTCATGAGGCAACATCCCCCCATCATTCAGAGGATCATCTGACCCTGTGCAAGCTGAAGGGTGGATTAAAGCACTGGAGAAGATTTTTGATGTCATGGGGTGTTCAGAAAATCAAAAGGATAGTCTTGTTGTTTACCATTTTAAAGGTGAAGCTGATCAGTGGTGGTCGATGGTAAAAAATATTAGGGATAGTGATGATATTGAGGATCTTCACTAGGACGAATTAAAAGGTAGTTTTCTTGAGAAGTATTTTCCTAAGGTTGTTCGACTTAGGATGGAAAAGCAATTCTTGGAATTGAGGAAAGTGTATGACTCAGTTGCTTCCTATGAAGCAAAGTTCACTCGATTGGCAAGGTATGCTCCAAACATCATACGGGATCTTGATAGTAAAATAAACCATTTTTACTTAGGGTTAAATCCAAAGTATCGATGGGCTTTAGCTTCTCGTGAGTTCAAAAGTTATGAAAAAATTGTTCGATGTTCAGAGAAGGTGGAAATGGAGTTTGTTGATGATCAGGTGTTCTATGATAAACAACGGAATAAGAGGTCTAGTTGGAAGGAAAAGGGGAAGAATTCACCAAAGAATCAAGGAGGTAAGAAAACCAATTATCTATCCTGTGAGAAGTGTGGTAAAATGCATCCTGGAGAATGTTTATCCAAGTCTGGTAAGTGCTTTCAATGTGGTAAGTCTGGTCATATTGCTCGTAACTGTAAGGAAGATGATCAAGCAGGCAATGAAAAGCCAGAGGTAATATGTTTTAAGTGTAATGAAATGGTTCATTATGCAAATGAGTGTCTAACGAAGAACTCGACTGGGGGAAAGCAGCCAGACTACAAGCAGAAAGGGGTGGTGAAATCCTTTGCAACAACTTCAGTAGATGTTGGGCCATCAAATGAAGTGGTATCAGGTACACTGTTTGTTTGTTCAGAATATGCCAATGTGTTGTTTGATTCAGGGTCTAAACACTCTTTCATTTCTGAGAAGTTTTCTAGTAAATTGGAGATTCCATCAAAAGATATGAACCCTGAACTTATGGTAAAAACACCCGGAGGGAACGTTGAGACAAAAAGGAATTATAATAACCTTCCTATCCTTGTGTGTTGAAAGAATCTACCTGCAAACCTTATTGTTTTTCCTCTAGTAGAGTTTGATGTTATTTTGGGCATGGATTGGCTTTCTGTTTATCATGCTAAGATTGACTGCAGAGCTAAAATGGTTTCTTTTCGGAAAGATTTTAAGTTTGTGTACAAGAATGAACCCTTGATTTTTATAACATATTAAGAAGTTGAGAAACTAGTAAAAGAAGGAAATGAATGTTACCTTGCACATATTGTTGAAAATAAAGGAACTGTTCAGATTAATGATGTGCCAGTGGTAAATTAGTATCATGATGTTTTTCCGTATGAGTTGCCTGGTATTATTCATGATCCAGAAGTTGAATTTACTGTTGACTTAGTTCCTAATTCTAATCCAATTTCAAAACCCCCTTATCGAATGGCTCAAGTTGAACTTTTAGAGTTAACGAAACAATTTCAGGAGTTATTAGATAAAGGTTTCATTCAACCTAGCACATCACCATGGGGTGCTCCTATCTTTTTTTTTTAAAAGATTGCTCAATGAGACTTTTCATTGATTATAGAGCCTTGAATAATATTATTGTTAAGAAAAAATATCATTTTCCTCATATCGATGATTTGTTTGATCAGCTCTAGGGAGCTCAGTATTTTTCGAAGATTGAATTGAGGTTGGGGTACCATCAGTTGAAAGTAAAAGAAGAAGACGTTCCGAAGACTGCGTTCCGTACTAGATATGGCCATTATGAATTTGTAGTTATGCCTTTTGGGTTAACTAATGCACCTGCTGTATTCATGGACCTTATGAATAGAATTTTCCATGAGTTCTTGGATAAGTTTTTGGTTGTTTTCATCGATGATATTTTGGTGTTTTCTAAAAGTAAATAGGAGAATGAAATTCATTTAAGGGTTATCTTGAAAACCTTAAAAGAAAAGAAACTATATAGAAAATTCAGCAAGTGCGAGTTTTGGTTACAAAAAATTTCTTTCCTGGGTCACATTGTTTCAAAAGATGGCATATCTGTTGATCCTGCTAAAACAAAAGTTGTTGAAGAATGGCCAAGACCCAAAAATGTAACTGAGATCCATACATTTATTGGTTTGGTAGGTAACTACCGAAGTTTTTTTGAAATTTTTTTCACGGTTATCTAGTCCAATAACTAAGCTAACTCGTAAGGGTGTTAAGTTTATCTGGACAAAAGAATGTGATGATTGTTTTTAAGAGTTGAAAAGAAGATTGGTGAATGCTCCAGTTTTGGCACTTCCTTCCAGGAATGGTGAGTTTGTTATATACAGTGATGATTCGTTGAAGGGATATGGCTGTGTCCTTAAGCAGAATGATTAGGTAATTGCTTATGCTTCACGTCAGTTGAAAACTCATGAGTTAAATTACCCTAAACATGATTGGGAATTAGCTACTATTGTTTTTGCTTTAAAAATTTTGATGCATCATTTGTATGGAGTAAAGTGTGAAATATATACTGATCATAAAAGTTTAAAATATATATTCACTTAGAAAGAATTGAACATGAGATATAGGAGATGGCTGAAATTAATCAAGGATTATGATTGTACAATTCATTACCATCCGGGAAAATCCAATAAAGTGGTCGATGCTTTGAGTCGAAAAAGTAATGCTTCATTAACTTTGTTGCGTTTGGAACTTGATCCTTTGGTTAAGGATTTGATTAACTTTGGCATAGAAGTTATTGGTGCAGGATGTCTTTCTGTTTTGTTTCAGGTATCAGTGAGATCTTCTCTATCAGACAGAATCAAGCAAGCACAGAAGCAAGACAGTGAGTTGCAGAAAAAGGGAGAGCTGGTACAGAAAGGTAAGTTGTATGAATTCAACATTGATAGTGATTGTGTTTTGAGATTTGGGAAGAGATTGTGTGTGCCTTGTGATTCACAGTTGAAGAGAGAGTTGTTATGTGAAGCTCATAGTTCTCTGTTTTCAGTTCATCCTGGCAGTACTACGGTGTACAGAGATCTGCGGGAGTATTACTGGTGGCATGGAATAAAAAGAGATATTTCTGATTTTACTGTGAAGTGTTTGACTTGTCAGCAGGTTAAAGCAGAGTGACAGTTACCGAAAGGGATGCTTCAGCCTCTACCAGTGCCAGAGTGGAAATGGTAGAATATATCCATGGACTTTGTTGTCGGATTACCGAAGACATCTCGAGGTAATAATGCAATCTGGGTTATTGTTGATCGCTTGACTAAATCTTCTCATTTCCTTTCCATACGAGATATTTTTTCCCTAGATCAACTTTCCCATTTGTATCTTAAAGAGATAGTTAGGTTACATGGAGTTCTTCTCTCCATTGTATGTGACCGTGATCCCAGGTTTACTTCTAACTTTTGTAAATGCGTTCAGATGTCGTTGGGTACGGAATTAAATTTTAGTACAGCTTTTCATCCGCAATCAGATGGTCAGTTAGAACGAACAATTCAGACCTTGGAGGATATTCTACGAGCTTGTTCGATGGATTATCAGGGAAGTTGGGACCAATATCTTTCTTTGGTTGAGTTTTCTTATAATAAAAGTTTTCATTCAAGTATACAGATGGCACCATTTGAGGCATTATATGGGAAGGGTGTCGAACTCCAGCATTTTGGGATGAAGTGGGTGAAAGGAAGCTGATGGGACCAGAATTGGTAGAAGAGATGGTAGAAAAAGTTCAGTTGATTCAGAAACACATGAGAACAGTTCAAAGTAGGCAGAAGAGTTATGCGGATAACGGGAGGAAGGATCTATCTTTCGAGGTAGGTGATCATGTTTTCCCAAGGTTTCTCCATGGAAAAGTGTGATGAGATTCGGTAAGAAAAGAAAGCTGAGTCCAAGGTTCATTGGACCATATGAAATTCTGGAGAGAGTTGGATCAGTAGCATACCGAGTGGCTTTACCTCCGAGTCTATCTCAGGTACAAAATGTTTTTCATGTTTCGATACTGAGAAAGTATATGCCAGATCCATCTCATGTTTTGTGCCCAGAGGTAGTTCAGTTGGAAGAGAATCTCTCTTATGAAGAACAACCAGTCCAGATTCTTGACCGAAGAGAGAAAGTATTTCGAAATAAGGTAATTCACCAGGTAAAGGTTTTGCGGAAAAACCATTTGGTTGAAGAGGCAACATGGAAATCTGAAAATGCAATGAGGGATAAATACCCCCCTTATTTTGATAAATGAATAAAATTGCGAGGACGCAATTCCCAAAAGGGGGGAAGGATGTAACATCCCAGGTAAATAAATAATAATACATTTTCATATTTATTAATATTTTCGAATTAAATATTAATTTTACTTTAAAGGGGTTTCTATGTTCTATAGCGTACCCGATACGCAACAAAGAGTTTCTTTGAAATCGTGCATTGCACACTAGTAATAAAATAATATTATTTTAAATGTTAGTTAACACGTAGCCTTTTTACTTATGGGAATGGATAGAAATAACTAAAATATTATTATATATTTTTGTTAAATGTTTTTACATTTATCTAATAAAGTATAAAGTCTTAAAATACGAAAAGAATTCAATTCTAGGCTTATATACTCTAATTTTCACGAAAGATCCAATTATCAATATTTGATGGTGAAACGTCATTAAATATAGTTTTGGTCACTCTTATACAATCTATTGGACCAAATAAAACTCTTCTTTATAATCGGGACATCAAATATTACTTTGTGTAATTTTATGGTATTTTTCCGATAAAGTTCATTTTTTAATGAATAGTGTAAAATGTTGTATTTTAATTCTAAACATCTTTTCAATCTAATTTATTAAGATGATTAGATAATATTTTTAATTGGTTTTTAAATTAAATTAGGATATATTTTTACCATTTAATCCAATGGTTGTCATTGGAATCAATTTCACTTTGAAATTGGACTTAAACTAGTGTCAATCTTTTGATACTTATTGTTTCATAAAAAGAGGCTATCTGTCATGACAACGGGAATTAATTATTAAATTAATTAATGTGACTTATATGATTTGAAATTTTTAAAATAGACATCATTTTTGAATTCGGAATATCAAATATATCTTAGGGTGATGTTTTGGTTTTTTTCTGAAAAACATCAATTTTTGATGAATAGGGAAACCGCAAAGTGGTGGTTACAAAATTTGAATTTTCGTTTAAATGGGACTTTACCACTTCTGTGATTTGAATCTCAAAAATCCAATTTAAATGATTTTCATTATTAAGTAAAATTTGGTTCAATGATATTTAAATAAATTTTGGTGAATAGTAACTTTTATGTTTTATTAATCACGATTAAAGGTAATTTGGGTAATTTAAGGTAAAAATGATATTATAATAAAATGAAAATATCTTGAAACTTCTCCTAACACTATTGTTTGAGTTATGGCCGACAAATAAAACCCATGGGTTGATTTTTGGTACCCCATGGAGCCACTTGGGTATCATAATGTCATTTATGCCTTTTATTTAAAGTTAAAGTAAAAATGACACAAACATGAGATATTTTACTAAACCAATTTTTACATGGGTTTATACAAGTCATAATTTTGACTATAAATATTCATTGAAAAGATAAAAGTATTTCCTACATCATAGTAGTTTTTTTATAATTTTTAGACATTAAATAAATTAAATTATTTATGACACCATGATGATGCAGCGATTACCTCATTATTTAACGATTTAAATAAAATGGAAAGATAATGTAGAATCTAAGACCTAGACATGTCCAAAACCTATTGGATGGGTATATTTCGAACCCTTATCACCTTAGCCTCTTATTATATCAATGTGGGACCTTTTAAGTCGGAAACTCATTTTAAAATAATGGAACATTTCTTTACTTTCCAAGAGTTCCCCTCCTCTCCTCTTATAAGAGGCCCCCACCTCTACCGCATTACCCACACTTCCAAAGCCTTTGGATCGCCCAAACCCTACTCATTTTGTCTCCCCACATCCCTCTATAACTCCTTGAAGCCTCAAATTGGGTAGAAGTCTTCCCAAGGAAGCCTTTGAGCTCAAACCAAAGGGAGTTACCCGATTATAAGGTAATGTCTTCACTTGAGTTGTTTTGTTTTATTTTGCTCCTCCAACCCCGCTAAACTCTTTTTATTCATTTCTTTTGTAACAAATACAGTATATTCCTTATACTAGGATATTTTTATAATAAGGATTCGAGCTAAACTTACATAAACCTACGTCTAATGGTTAAAGAACATACTGTTTCCATGGATGGCGAATTTCTATCTCACGAAACGATGATTGTTCGATATTCTTCTATCACCTTCAAAGGTGGCCATTAAGATGTCACTATATTTATATATGATATATTATATGTTAATGTTTTCCTTAATATTTTGTATTTTTCATTTTGGCCATACCTTTATGGTTTCCATTATGGGTAAATGCGATATCTTCATTTAAGGAAGTGCGGACTACTGCCCCCTCAAAGTGATGTGATTCTTTAATGCCTTAAGTGGGATGTAAAAAGGATTGATTAAAAGTTATTATATATGATTTTATACTGGAATTATAATATACCTCTACATAATTATTATTTCATTACATTAAAGTATGAGATAGAAATGAAAGTAGCATTCATGCGTACGTACGACTTACCATCTCCATAAACGGTGCATTTCATTTCTTATCCCCAAATGTAATGTACTATTATAAGTACATATTTATAATGGATATATATAATTTATGTTACATATAAATGATTAATATAATTCTGGAATTAAAATATACATACTTCTCATTTATTTTTAATTCCATTAATATGACAAAGAAATGAAAGTAGCGTTCATGTGTACGTACGGCTTACCGTCTCCATGAACTGTGCATTTCATTTCATACCTATAAATGATTATGTAATATTATAAATACATGTATATTCTGGATATATGTGATATATATGATATCCAAATCAGAAATTTCATTCTGGATATAAAGAACCTTTGACCACATGAACAACATGTAATTGTAAGAAGCCCACTTTCGACATAAGAACCAAATATCGACAAAACAAACATTATTAACATAAATGAATACATAATGTTTATAACATGATAATAAGTGATATAAAAGTAATAATGAAATTGAAGAAGGTTCTTAATCAAGTTGAAATTAACTGAAGTTTATTATTCTGGATGTTAAAGAACGATCGAGTCAAGTCAGACCCAATGTAAGGGACTTCGTCTCAATCTCCATTCATTGAGGCATATTTCGTTTTATACACAACTTTCTTTTATACGGTGTATAAACCCCTTTGACTTTTACTTTTATACAAAAGGAATCATTTTCTATGATGCATTTTACTAAACGACAAAAACGAATGTTTCTTTTAACGTACGTGGTGACAACGACCTTTTCCGCCGCCGTGAGTATTTTTTTTGTCTTTGGCTTCCTGAACAAGCCGTAATGTTTTTTTTAAAATGAAATAAATACCATATACTCTATTATGTATTTTGGTATTGAAAATGGTTTTTATAATGTATTTTTTATGTCAACATATTTATGTGATATATTGTGATCAATGTGTGGAAATGTTTTCTTTCCATTGTATTTGTTTTATGATTTTATATTAGTACTTGGACATTTGACGGGTGGTTACGTGATAAACCATATGATGGGTGGTTCCGTGAATACCAGGATGGGTGGTTACGTTATAACCTCCAATGCATTAGGTATGGAAGTCGGCCGTATGGCTATTCCATTAAGTATGTATGGAAGTTGGCCGTATGGCTATTCCATTAAGTGATATGTGTGGAAGTCGACCGTATAGTTTTTCCACTTAAGTATGTTTATGTCCCATGTTACCTTTATAAGTTATGTGTTCTTTATATGGGTTTTATGGTAATCGTTTGGTTAGAAAATGGTTAGTAATGATATTTAATTCAGTTAAGAGTTTCTACTACTTCATGAAGGTGAAGGTTTTACTTTGATAAAGTATACATGGTTTACGTGATGTTTGAAAAACTAACACTTTCCATTATTTGTGTATCCCTTACTGAGATTTTTATGCTCACCCCAAGTTTTTTTGAAATGTTTTTCACAGGACTTAATGTGGATTAGGGTCAAGGATGGGATCAAGGGAAAGTCGGGCTATCTAAAACATGGAACTAGACATGTTTCTTTTTAAGAGTTTTTATTTTATGGAACCATAGTAGAAGTGTCTACTTTGTAATTTTTGAGATGTAATATTTATGATATAATTCTCTAAAACTCTAAACCTAAGAAGATCCTCAATGTGAATTATTCATTTAATTCAATATTGAGTAAGGTTTAAGGACGGGGCCTTATACTAGAAATATAAGTATATTATGGTAATATGAAAAGACCATAACAAATTATCAGATTTCAGAATCAAAATAAAATAACTAATCATCATAAATATAATAGAAAACATAAATAATAAAAATACCAAACATATTATAAAAATATGATTTATTTTTTTACTAGAATATATGATTTATTTCATACTAGGATGTTCATGTATTTAGTGTAAACTAAATAAATTAAAAAAATGAGTTCCTAAAACCATCTCTAAGAATCACCATCTCCATGCATCCAGACTCTGAGATATCCCACTCACTGATGAAAAAACAAGTCTATTACAAACGTGTACCTTCAATCATGTGATATTATGTTTGGGTTCTCAATTATAATAGATTATTGGGAAATGTGTGGATTTTTGATTTAGTAGTAAATCATCTATGTGTTCCCTTATATATATGAAATGCAATGATACTTGCATTTGACATGATTTTAATAAATAAGTGACTACTAAAAATATATAAATAAACCACTATAAATCCTTTGGTCTATGACCATGATTGAGAATACATGATTCTTCTTGTGTAAGACGTTCTCTAAAGAAATCATGATGGCCATGCTGAGCATAATTATGAATTAGGTTTCATTCACCCTAGTATATAGTTAACAACCCAAGGGCCTAATAAAACTAGAAATATATTATAATTAATTGATGAATTCTCTATTCATGGATAACATTACAGGGAGTACACCATCATATTATATAATGGTTACCTATTTGTGAGTCTAAGTATTGTGGGGGACATGGCCATGGCTACTAAATACCCCAATGGCTCCAAAAGCTAGCACATGTAATGAGTTATCCTAATCATAGAACCAATATAATCCCAACCCTATATCTATATAATATATATTAGTTATATCCCTAAAATCCAGACAGTGTGATTTGTATTTAGTTTCACATACCTCCTTACTAGAGGAGTTTACCACAGTATAATAGAACTCAAAAAATGGTAACTTGTTTTTAGTACCACATACCTCCCAACTAGGGAATTTTTATTTTGTATCATATACATTTTTACTTGGGTATTTTTCATTATTATTTTAGACCTAAAAACTAGGGTATTTTACTTTAAATTAATATAAAAACAACCCCAATGTAATTTTACATCTCAAATAATGTAAAAAATCACCCTGCAAGGAATTTTCTATATCACATATAAAAAAAGATTCAATGGTGGTTCTAACACATAAACTCGTCATCACTATCTAAATCCTATCATCCTTTTATCATGTAATAGATTATAAAGTGACACTCATAACCTACATTAACCTTTCCATTCACACCCACATAGGGAAAAAATACGGTGAACCTACTTGGGTTCCTCGAGTCAATATATAAGTGGAGGTACGCCCATTAGGTTACTAAATCTCAATTAAGACACATGGGGAGTAACACACCTCACAATGAATGTCGCGCAACTCAATTGATCCATAAATATAATACAGTCACTTAGGACACATCAGATATTCTAAATCAGTAATACTCAACATGGTTAGATCATGGATTACCTCAATGTTTAGGATACATCTAGGTGGGTTCACATTCCAAAAATATCAATATTCTACAAATTTCATACACATTCATTAGTAACAACTATAGAGGGATGAATAAATATACCCTTTTTAAATAAAGGAGACAAAAGATTCCATGGTGTCACTAGGGTCATGAACCACCCAAAAAGAAAAACTATGAATGACTCACTAAACCTATTCAAAGATGTATTAATGGAATCCTAAATGAGTTACTCTAGGAGAAAATCAATATCATCAAAACTATATAAAACTCATGTTGTTTTAGATCCCCCAAAAAATATTCATGACTTAATTAATCAATGGACATGACAAGAAAAATAATTTTTTAGGATCTATCATGTCCCTTGAAAATTTTCTCAGTCTAAAAAACGTTTTATGTTCATAATAGTCCACATAAAATTTATACCATTTAAATTAAATTAAAATATCATTTCATTACATCGGTATTATCACCCTCAATAAAGAGACCAAACATCAACATGAACTACAACAAAATGATAAATCCATTGGTCATATACCCGATCCATTTTTTAAGAAATCCAAAATCATGTAATTCATTAGGTAGAAAATTCATTCATTGGAATTCCAAGGCTCGACCAACTCTATCTAAGGTCATCCCAGTGAATCTATCCACCATCAACCCATTTTAGGAAATAAATCAAGGTGAATAAACCATAATAAATGATTCTATAATTTATAATTAATTAATTAATTAATTTTAAACTAGGAATAACATCAAAAAACAATCCGAGCATCCAACAATAATAAATGATTGTAGAAGTGCAGTTTCATCCATCCTTATCATCCCTCAACTAACACCAAACAAAATACATGAGACAATAAACTCTTTAAATCATTTAACTATATTAATTAAAGGAAAGTACTATGAATGTCATAGTGTAATGTATTTAAACCAAATAAATTAGATAACAATTGTTGATGTTGTACCATGATCCCTCATTCATAGAAAAAATGGAAGCCCCATCATGCTCAAATGATTTTATCATTATCTAGTGGAATCATATTTAAAACCCCTAATATAGAAATAAGAATTTAAAATAGATAGATATAGGGATGAATAGATATCAACATAAGCTGTAAAATATTTAATTTCTACTAAATTATCTAGAAAAAACACCCCAAAATTATGGACATTTTTATGTTTTGGATGGTAGCTGACCTCGAACATTGTGAATATTTATGATGGTTGGTCAGGTTTCTCCCATTTAATGAATATAGGGGGAAATATAAAACATTATAGGGGTGGAAATAGAAATTTCACAATTTTTAATCCCATCAGCTATATAATGGCTATGTAGTGGTTATATCACCACTACTGCAGCCTCTACCACTATAGGCTACCATCACCACTTCTCGATGTCCAATAGAACCCTTAAAATTCTTAAACCATGTCCAAAATACATAAATATTGAAATTGAAACATTTATTTTCAAAAACTAAAATTCATTTTGAAATTCAATGACTATGTACAGAAAATTCCAATTCCCACAGAAATTCAAGACCTGTATAGACAAGGTTGGAAAATACTACCCACCATAACTTTTTCGTCCATAAAGAGTCTCATTTTCAATATCTCTATACATACTGACATTCGGGGATTATCAATTCTAATCTAAAAGTATTTTTTCTATCCATGAAATTCCAAAATGATTCAAAAGAGAACACTTGAATTAAATTCCCTTTAGTCAACAAAATTGAGATAATTCCTATAACCCACCACTAAAATAATATGGATTAACATTCGTGATCCCATACACCTCAAAATAAAATAGATTCAACCAATTAATCATCTAACCTGTAGGTATCCTTACAATAATAAATAGCTAAAATAGGTATATTATGAGATACAATTCCTTCCAATATCGAAATTTCTTAATGTAACATTATTATAGTGTTTTAATAGTTCTCCAGATGTATTTTATAATACATTCACCCAAAAATAAGTTAAAATGAAATTCCAACAGCAATACAACACATAATTATTATTTTAAAATGGAATCATATGTGTTTTAATCTCATCAGAGTAAGGTCCAATTGTGTTGTGTTTTCCCAGAATGAATTTTCCAAAATAAGAAACACCATCGTTTCATTCAATATTATTTACCTGATATGTTTATTGTGACACCACATAAATCGACACACGATACATGAAGTTGAACACTCTTATGACGACTCATCTTGAAAATGATGCATTATAGACACTAAATAATTAGTAAAACATCATACCCTGATCACCATACTGTTGAAGGCATACATGGACCATCTGAACATTCTTACCAGATCACATGACTGACTCTCAGTGATACTGTATGGATGAAACACATAATATATGAAACTATCATCATCCCCTATATCAGAACTTACTCATCCTGGATCCCACACATTGGGATCATCATAAACCACCCCAATACCAAGGATAATAGTTAGAATCTATCTATGATCATATGAGAATTATTTTATAGAATTCATAATTGAATCCAGATAAAAAAATTCAATAGGTCATTAAAATTATATGCCAAAAAACTACCAAAAACTTGAACCTCATATATGTGACCCTTACAGAATATGTATAACACCCTTCAATTTTTGATGGTGTACTCCACATCATGTGGCTCACCTTACACAAGGCCTTGCGTGTACCCTCATTAAATTATTTCATTATCATATATTTTATCCCCCTCCTATACATCACTTATTAAATTATTGGGCTACTAATCACATAACAAAATCAATAAAGCCAAATAGATTTCAACCTACACATGCATGCACTCTGATCCAAAATTAAATATTAACCACATACCTCAAATGTGCATGACCTCAGTATTAACTAATCACAGGAGGAATATGCTAATTGGTCACTCAATATCTAAAAAAACTCACGAATCCTCTTGATTGAAAATATAAAAACTAGTCTATCCATATTCTATAGAATAACAAATTTACCAAGACCAAGATATCCTCAATGAATCTTCTAAATGGAATGAAATCTCACATATATCAAGTCCCATACCATCAAATCATTTTCAATCCTCTTACCTTGTACCAAAATCATCCACCTAGATGTTACCTATGAACTCCATATCAAAATAGAGTACTTCACCTCTTCCATATTCTTACCACATGGTAACCTTCAAACTTGGGATTTTCTCAAAAATTACAATAATCTATCCATGATACACCGCTAAACCACTTGGAATCATATAAAAAATCATCATGTTAAGGATTCTAAATGATCTTACCATTCAAAACTAACATCAATCCAAAATCATCACCAATCAAGTGTTCTACTTTAGAAGTCCTTTACATCTCCATGCCTATTAAGCATAATCAATAACACCTCATTTGTATTGATCTCTTTAAGAAACAACTATATAATATTGTGATTCCAAAAAATTAATTATCATATTTAGAAAATCACAAGGGTTTCCATCATATTACAAAATCATCAAATCAACAATATCCTAAGCCATGTATCAAGGGTGACTGGGTCTCCCACCTAGCCTTATGTCGACTGTCACCTAAATGTCACTAGCCATGGAGGATCATTCCTGTATCACATTCAAACATCCCATGGAATCCTACATTTCTAACTACCCACTCCAGGTTTCCATATCCATAAATTAGGAATCATATTCCAGAATTACAACCAAATATGAGGGTACCCAAAATCTCTAAGAATATGCACATCAGACAACCCTTGGATCATTAGGCCACATTTATAGGAACACATACAACAGATATTAGCCTAAGATAAACCATATCCAATGAATCATAACCATATAGTTTTTTTAGTATAATACTGTTTCGTTTTGATCTCAAAATGCCCAATAGTTCCATATCCGATGACACGTGGACCTGCTTTCCAAAGGTAGGCATTCGCCGAATGGTCTGAACAGAGATGCTTAAGAACTCACATAGGTCGATAGGATGGGATGTCGGTCTCATCACACCCTTTTGGGGGGAATTATTGCATGTTCCAAGACTCTCTTATATATTTAATACACATTCATATGTTCACAAATCTTTGGTTTATAATCAATCATAGTATCCACGGATTTATCTTGGATGGAAATGGTCAGCTGAATACTGGGGATCATAACCATTTAAGCCTGAGGATTACCGTCCCTCATTGGATAAATGACCCCGAGGAGTCGGGACTCATTGAGGCGGTACTAGGAGTGGAACGGTGAACCGATGTGATGATAGTCGGATCAACCGGTTGATGGGATTGAACCTTATGGAGGCTTCCTACGTACCCTTCCTAGAAGAAAAGGTTCAAAGTCCATGTAGTTTGAATGGGAATGTCGGAGAACCGATGTGAAGGTGGACCCGGGGGTCCATTGGTGATCGGTCTTGAACCTCATAGAGGCTTCCTACATATCCCTGTGGTAGGGAATCATCATTATTGTAGTTCGAATTGTCTTGGGACTTACTCTATGAGGTATCCCCGAAGAGGATTTCATCGTTGATGATTACTCTATCCCCATGTGAGTCATGCTCGGTATAAGAAACAAAAGGCAGCAGGGACCAATGGATCACGTCATAAATGGTGCGTCCGTGAGATGTGGAGTGGGGCTTATGCATAGAGGCGGCCCATAAGGTCAGGGCTTACTCCTGGATGGATTCCCACGGTGACAAAGAGAAGTGGGAGTGGGAGAGAGGTGCTCATGTGCCTGTCACCTCTCTTGTTCCTTGGGGAAGTTCGGAGGTGCATGGGGGCTTCCATGTGATGTGTATTTTACTACCATCTGAAGAAGGGAGAATTACCCCAGCCCCAACAAGTGGAGGGTCAGAAAGGGGGCTCACGATCTTAGACTTCACATTACCGTGGGAATGTGAACCCAGGAATGCTTCGGGAATCTACTCAAGGGTCGGGGAAACCACTTCACCCATGTTTACCTTGGGTATGTAAACTCAAAGCGGCACACTGATGCGCCTGAGGGTTACATCACATGGGTCCGGTGGATCTGGTGGAGGCCTCAGCTTGGGGCCGATGAGTGGGCCAATGAGGTAGTCATGGAGGATCATTCCAGATTGGAAGGATTTTATTTGGCTCAGGGAATGGGAACTCATATGGTTTTGACATGCCACACGGGTGTATGAAGGGTGGAAACCTTCGCGTATAAAGGTGCTACATGGTTTGAGTGGTCATCCGTGAACCAGGGTGGTCCACAGACTGAGAGGTCGTCCGCAAAACAGGGCGGTCCGCAGACTGATTGGCATCCCGCGAACCAGGAGGGTTCGCGGCTGCGGGTTCAGCCTGCATACACGTATGGTACACAAAGGGGTCCATTCGAGTACTGACAGACAAGGGCGGCACTAGTCGGGGGTTTTTCAGTCGAGGCTTCGCCCGCGTAGGAGGTTGCTACGCGGTGCGACAGATCGGAAAAGAGGCATAAACACCCTGGTCCACGGGGAGTGCATCCGTGGAGGGGCCATGGTTCACAGTCTTCTCTTCTTTGTTATTTTAAGTTCACAGTTCACCAAGTTATTATGCATTTTTGGTTCCTTATTAATTCGTTCCCAGGTTCATACCTACTCTGGTTCACGAACTGGAACTTCGCTGTTTGTGAAATCCTAAGCCTTCCTTCGAAATCCTTCCACCCGATTCTGATCGATCTCCTCTACCATCCCTCTTTTATTTCCTATCCCCCCTCCGTCTCCTTCAATAGAGTGGGGAAGAGATGTATCTATGGTCACACGGAACCTTTTCGGAGGCCCATGATATTAAACCCGGTTTACAGATGACTCAGTTTATCCGCGGCTCGCGGTGGCCACTGAGCGCTTCTCCCCCGCGAACTGAACGAGCTCGGGGAATGCATCGTGGCTGCGTAGGGTTCCACCTCCATTACATGAATGACAGTGGATGAGGCTTGAGCTGGTCTACGTGGTCCGCGTCTGGGGAGGTCCGGAATGGTGAACCAGGTTGGCACCTGTCCTGCCTCGCGATAGAGGTGCGTCTCCGCCTCGGTTTTGCGAACGACGATAGTCTGTGGAGGAGGGACACTTTTGAGAAACCGACTGTGAATTTTTAACATTATACCAGTCTGTGGACCAGTTCATCCTTTGCCATCCTTGAGTATTCTCCACATTTTGCCAATCCATTTGAGGGGGAATTAGGTAGAATATCCCCTGAGTTTAAGGGCATCATCATTCTCCTTTGCAGATTTTTCAGGACCCCAAAAATGCCCCCAGCAGATTGGTGTCCGATCGGAACGAAGAGGAGGCCATTCTGATGTAGAGTGGTCCTGAAACTCGGATGGGTTGCGGTAGGGAAGTGGACTTGGTAGGGGACCACACCTATAAATATGGAGGGCCCTTCATTTTTCTTCTACTGGATTCTTCATGAATACTAGCGCTCCATCACTTTTCTGCCTCCGTGTTCTTGTTCCTTCATGAAATTCTTCGTCCGCAAACCAGCTGCTACATCCGCGAACCATTCCTCGTTCACGTCGTTCTTCATCTGTGGACCAATGTCCCATCCACGAACTAACACTTTTAATAAATTAAAAAGTAAGTCATGATGGGAAGCGTAGGAACTTGCTACGCAGTTTCAAATGTCCCGCAGACCATAATGATCCAAAATTTGAAAAAAAAAACATAGGTCCAAACTTAAATTCTTAATGCTCAGAGCTGAGGTTCCGTGAGGATGCCTCATTCGCGGTTTTCTGGCCAACACTCCGTGGGCCAGGGTTTTGCGGACTCATTCCGTGTAAGTCTGGTTCACGGGATGCTATCATCGCGAACCAACCTATGGGGCCACCATACAGATTTCATTATGAGTCTTGGATAGAATACATTGCAAATACTTGGTATTTTGTCCATGTTTTATTATTTTTGGATAACTATCTACATTATTTACATGGCGCAGGGAGAAGATAAATATGGTTCTTCCTCATCATGCACCCAGGCCTGTTATAGAGCCTCTCCCAATTGGTTCAGAGAGACATCTATCCATGATTCGTAGAGAAGAAAACATCAAAGAGGAACCTAGTTAGTCCATCATTCCTGATGATGTTGTCCTGAAAGACTTACTCTCTCCTGAGCTCCTAGGTTATCCATTATCAAATCGGATTCCGCTTTATGGATTCGATCATAAGGACAACATCCCTATCCCTCTACTTTCTCGGGTCTTCCGTCTCCTTTCTTGGAAGTGCTACCAAGGTGCATTCAGGCGAGCCTTACCCCATTGGGGGAGATAACCTCTGATTCTGATCCGAAAGATGCTTTCATTTTGAGAGGATCTTTCTGGACCCAAAGCGATTAGTATACACAAGACTCCTCTCAAGAAGTTTTCCTCATGATTTACCCCTCCATAATCAATCTTTCTCTAGGGGAACCTAATTCAGGGTGTATTTCTAAGTGGGATCTGCGGTCTAGTGGGATTTTCTCGAATGAATGGGCATGGTCCTTTTGGGTCCATCATCATTGCTGGTAATCTCCCGAGTCACTGGAAGCAGTCAATTTATACTCTGCAGTATGGGATTCCCAGTTTTATCTTTACCCACTGAAAACCACTGGTCCTGTGCTGAAAACCAAGCGCCCTAGGACTCATCCTTCTCAACATCCACGAACCACCATATTCCTACTGGGAGGTTCTAGAGGTGAGCGACTACCATTCATGGTGTTGCGAGGTGC
Source organism: Viscum album (assembly GCA_963277665.1). Lineage (NCBI taxonomy): Eukaryota > Viridiplantae > Streptophyta > Magnoliopsida > Santalales > Viscaceae > Viscum > Viscum album. Next base: position 826,668,568 of record OY728159.1, on the reverse strand, counting down.
ACCCCGCTGTGCCACTTTTGCTCTGGCAAGAAGTTTTGTTTTCTATGTTTCTAAGTGGGTGGATATACCCTTCTCTGGATATCAATCCTGGGGTCAGGGTAGTTGAGCTGGAAGAGGGATGCCCGGTGAATTTGGCCGTGCCCACAATGTCTCGTATTTATGAACTTCTGGGTCACATGCAGAAGGGCGGGACACCCTTCCATCTGAGTGGGCCATTTCAATTTTTTTATGGATGGGTAGCGGATCATTATCACTGTTATGAGTATCATCACAACACGACCATCCCACTTCCTACCTTTTTGCCTACCTTGTTGGATATAGATGGAGTTGTCTTGAATTCCCTTAGCTCCAGTGAAGTCCTCGAGCTTCTGAGTGACTTCTCCCAGTTTTCTTTCATCCCTACCCCACCTCTTCTGGCGTCCTAGTTGAAAACTGTCAGGGAACCTAGAGGAGCATTCTTACATGATCTCTATGCGGGACAGATTTCTGTCTGCACGGATCAATGAGGTTTATCCGTGCGAGCGGTATGTCCCATATAATATTTCTCACCAGTTTGGGTGCATGCAATTCCAAGATTCCCTTCCCCCTCCTCAGGCTCAAGGAATTCACCCGGCCATACTTCTTCAATGGTGGATGATGCTGATGCGGGAGAGATCTAACACAAGTATTCCCCTACCTGTCATGGGGGTGGCTGTCGACCTTTCCTTGGAGTATGAAAAATCCTGGGCAAAACACTATCCTGATGGGATCTTAGGGAAGACTGTTCGGAAGGTTCCCAAATCAGGAAGTACTACTGTTGTTGCATCCACCACACCTTCCTCATCATCTATAAGGGATGATCGAATGATGGCTCATCGATCAAAGAGACTCAGGGAATTTTCCTCTCCTAGCCCTGCGGTGGCCGAATATCAGATGGGTTCATCCTTCTTGGACGTGGATGAGGACGAACCTGTGGTTCCGGGTCCCAGTGAGACAACCCTGGAAGTTTTTCCAATTGATACCGGGCTTAGAAACTTGATCCCCAAGAATGAACTGGGGTTAGAGGCTCCAGAATTTCCATCTTTGGAACCAACTTCTAGCGAGCACATGTCTGTGCTGGTTGCAATGCCAGACTTTGATCCCGTGTTGCCGGGCGAGGACACCAAAGATCCTCATGCAATGGTGGACCACCTAGTAGTGAAGAGGTGGGCCTGGCCTTGGATTTGAGATATTTTTTCGGATACTCCTCTTGCTGAGATGGAAACTAAAACTGATGCCCTTCGAAAACTCATCCTAGGTTTGGGGTCAGGTGGCTTTGACTATCAGCAGTTTCATCTTCTTGCTTGTCAGGTTGTTATGGCCCATAAAAAAGCTACCGCTAGTGAATCCAAACTTGTTCATCTCACTGCTTCTCATTGAGGGGCCCGACCCATAGAGGATACCATGAAGAAGCTTCAGCAGTTAGTAACACAAGAGGTGGTCTCTCGAGATCAGGCGGTCGTCCTATCCTCTGAGTTGCATGAATGTGAATAATTGGAAGCAATACTGAGGGATCAATTATCAACTATGACTGGTCTCCTTGAAGCCACCAGAAAAACGATCAACGATCTCCAAACAACAGTGGAGCACACTCATTCAGTGGCCGAGGTAGAGGCCAGGGAGAAGGTCGTGCTGGAGCATACATGCAACGACATCCACCGCACGGTCGCTGATCTGGTGGAGAGAGCGATTCAAGTTCCTTTATGACTATCAGAGTCATTCTTGTACTCTCTATTTTACTTACCCCGCTTTTTTGGTGAGGGAGAGACCCTAGCTTGTGGACATCCTCTCTTTTTGTTCGAACGGAATACAATCTCTTTCAATCACTTGTCGCTGTAAAATTTGATTGTTACTAGAACGATTGTTGTGTAAATAACAACTCACAAAATCAGAATTATTCATAACTCAGGAAAACAAACTCTAACTTTTTCCTAGACCATGGGGTCCAGCGAGCATAGATTGACTATTTCTGGGGTTTTGTAGAGAATCCCCACAAACTTTTTGTCTTTTCTTGTTACTACCCTGATTTTTCCTGGGCCCATTTAGTGTGGAGCCAGTGGGTATAGCCCGGATTTTTCTTAGGTCTCGCTTTTCGGGTTTTCGGCCTAACAGGCTTTGCGCCTCTTTTTGTGAGTGGTTTAGAGTCCCGCTGAAAAGACTATCATTACTGATGTTTTAGATCGAACAGCTTTGAACTGACATGGTGGGTTGAGGGCCCCAATGAGGTCGGGTTGACTAAAAGATGTCTCATTACCCTCCAAATTCACGTGGGGGGGGGGACATGTTTAAATTTGAACGACATGCAGGGCATGTCTAAAGGCATGGGAGTCGCATCTGTGTACCAAGGAAGGAAGAGTGTTGCCTAAGGAGATATTTCCATTGGAAGATGGTCCAGGGGAGATCAATATGCGGAGCCTCTAAGGGAATGGTATGCATAGTCGTACAATGTTGTCCTTAAGTCAATGACTGTCCATATCTGATGGCCCGGGGACTTCATGAATGTCCGGCTTATGGAATCCACCACGGGTGGATTGGAAATTATGAAAACCACCAGGGGTGGCTCAGAAATAGAATGTGACATCTAAAAGGGTTTTGGGAACATCTTTACTAATCATGAGCATGGTTGGGAGACCAATTTCCTACGAATTTAGTTAGCATATGGGATGGTTGAATCTTGGCATAGTTTAAAGTCATGTAGCTGGGACATCATTTAAAATGAAACGTCTTATCCTGGTTCTCAGTAATCTTGTCAAAGACGTTCTACCGTATTCAGGAAGGATTGTGAAAGAGGTTGGTAAACTGTAACTCAAAGGGTTTCTGAATCTCGGGATAAACATGAAGGCTTAAAGGCCAAGAGGCGTACGGAGGGAAGCATTGGCTAATGAAATCATTCCATTGGTATACGGGCCAGGGGAAATCAATATGAAGAGCTGCTGAGGGCATGGTATGCATAGTCAGGAAAAGGTGTCCTTAGGTCAATGATTGTATCCCTGATAGCCAAGAAACTTCAAGGAAGATGAGATTTTGGACCACTAGGGCTGGCTTATGAGAGTTCGGATTTTTTTGAGTACAGAGTATGGTTTATGATGAGAGGGTTCCTCGACATGGTAGAAACATCTAGACTAAACTTTCTAAGAATGGGTGAGGTAATCCCTTCTCATGTGGGTGTGAGACGGTGGCTTGTGCAGGTCTGACCCGTGCATTGAAGGGCAGAAAAAATCCACTATTCCTTACTGAACCCATGACCGATTTGACCGCATAGTTTAACGTCATGTGGTAAAGAAGAGGAGAAATATTAAAGGATGATGTGCAGCTTAACGTCATACAGTGAGGACAGGGGGCATTTTTTCTTTCCTTTTCCAATGCTGTGTAGTTTAATGTCGTACAGTAAAGATGATTGACCATGCAGTTTAACATCATGCGGTAAGGACGAGAAGAATTATTAAACCAGTGAAAATGCTTTTTGTTGGAGGAATTCCCATGAATGTTTAATTCTTGATCTTTACAGCCTTACACCAAGAGGCCAAGATGTTCTCCATGCCATTTGACGTCTTGTAGCAAGGACGTAGTTAAAAATGCCGCTCTTAATTAGAATGTAACTGGGCCCGAGTATCCTGGCATGTCCAAGACATGGAGGGGGTTGATGGTGTAAATCATGGTTCATGGGCTTGTTGGATCAGGAGAGATGACATAGAGGCTCTGAGGCTAGTAAGCATACGGAGATAGGAAGAGTATCACCCGAGGAAATCTTGCCTTTGGTAGATGCTCCGAGGGCTATAAATATGCAAAGCCGCTGAGGGCATGGTATGCATAGTCATTCCAAGGTGTATCTGGGTCAATGACATTCCACTTCAGATGGACATGAGTGGTTATGAGGATCTGAAATTATCCGGGCCACGAAGTCTGTCGTTGGGTAAGGAAATATCAGGGTCTGTCGGGGATATTCTTCCTTGGTTGCTGTTAAAGCTTAAAGAGATCCTTGTGCTAATTTATTTTGCGCGTGAGGGTGTACCCTTACTCCATGTAGTTTAACGTCGTGCGGTAAGGAAGAAGTACTCCTAGTTTATCGGTCATAGGGCTCGGACCATTGGGTGACTATTGCTGTAGTCACTCGAAGGATAACTGGGTCGACATACTCTGATATACTTGGAACAAGGTGGGGGGATGAAGGTTTTAAACTTTAATATTGAGTTTCCTGGATCAGGAGGTGTGGTGTGGGGGCTCTGAGGCCGGTAAGCATACAGATCTATGAAGAGTATCACCCGAAGAAATCTTTCCTTTGTTAGACAGGCCAGGGGATATCAATATTCAGAGCCGCTGAGGGAATGGTATGCATAGTCAGGAAAAGGATTCCTCGGGTCGGTGACATTCCAATTCCGATGGCCATGAATGATTATGAAAATTCGAGACTACTCATAGAACATAGATTGGTGTGTGGGGAAAATGGTGTCCGAGCATACAAGAAACGTCTTCACTGTAATTTTCCATTGAGCCCAAGTAGCCTAGCCCTGGCTTGATGTTCGTGGATGTGGGTATCTATGTGAACCACAAGCAGATACATAGGCTAACTATGTAGGGATATCCTGACGACGTTTGGATGTTAAAAGGGGACGAACTTGTAAACCACTACACCATAAACTTATGGATCAAGATGTATGGTATGGGGGCTCTGAGGCTGGTAAGCGTACGGAGCTAGGAAGAGTACTGCCTAAGGAAATATTTCCTTTGGTAGACGGTCCAGGTGCTATCAATATGTAGAGTCGCTGAGGGCATGTTATTCATAGTCATAAATGGTGTCCCCGGGTCGATGACTTTCCATTTCCAATGACCATGAATTGTTATGAAGATCCATAATTATCTAGGTTGTGGAGTCTAATGTATGGGGAGGTTATATACAAATGTGAAAGGAGTATTTCCACCTTGTTTTGCCATATATATTAGGTGGTTTGTGACGAAATCCGTGCAGTTTAACGTCGTGTGGTGAGGACGAAAAATACACCCCATGTAGGTCTGGTCCATACACGGGGGAAAAGGAAATTTTTTACTTTCATTATCCATGTAGTTTAACATCGTGTGGTGAGGACATAAAAATACACCCTGTGTAGGTCTAGCCCATACACAGGGAAAAGGGATAATTTTTAAATCATGCTATCCGTGAAATTTTACATCGTGCGGTAAGGACGAGGAGTACACCCCGTGCCGGTCTAGCCCATACATAGGGGAAAGGGAATTTTCATCTTTTATTCGTCGGGTGGCTAGGCCAAGATGAGGAACCCTGGCATCACTACATATCCTGTGAGGGTAGGAATCAAGCCGCACGTAGTGCTCTGAGATCCGTGCATTTTAACATCATGTGTTAAGGACGAAGGATACACCTCGTGCATATCTTATCCATACAAGGGGGAAAGGGGAATTTTAAACCCCATTTTTTGGATGGTTGGGCCTGGATTGGGGACCCTAGTGTCACTACGTATCCTGTGAGTGCAGGAATCAAGCTGTATGTAGTTCTCTGAAAGTAGTACATCCTGTGCAGGTCTGGTCCATACATGGGGGGAGAGGGAATTTTTAAAACTTATCTTCCGAGCAGTTTAACATCATGTGGTGAGGAAGAAATGCTTTTAGTTTATGGTTATATAGTGTGGACCATTGGGTTCTTGGCAGTTTAATGTCATGCAGCTCGGATGTAAAATACAACCCATGCAGGTCTGGTCCATACACGGGGGAGGGAGCATTCTTAACTCTTATTATCTGTGCAGTTTAACGTCGTGTGGCAAGGATGATGAATACACCCAATCCAGGTCTGGTCCATACATGGGGGGAGGGAGCATTCTTAACTCTTATTATCTGTGCAGTTTAACGTCGTGTGGTGTGGACGATGAATACACCCCATGCAGGTCTGTTCCATACACGAGGGGAGGGAGCATTAAATACTCTTATTTTCCATGCAGTTTAACGTAGTGAGGTAAGGATGATGAATAAACCTTGTCTCTTATGCGAAATTCTTCTTCATAAATCTTGCATTGGTAGGAGCCGTGGTGAATTTCTCGTCCATGGAGATTAGGGTATATTCTCTATTGGAGTAGACCTTGTGTACAACATATGGTCCCACCCACTTGGGTTCCATCTTTGGAGGTTACCATCCAGGTATCATTGGGGTCTGGAGGACCAATACCAATTCTCCTTCCCAGAAAGACTGGAGACAGGCCTTTTTATTGAATGATCATGCAATCCGATTCTGGTAGACATCCAGATGGTGCAAAGGGTGCAGCCGCTTCTCGTCCAGCTGTTCCAATTCATTCATCCACTTTTATGATTTCTCATCATCGGATAATTGATCACAGATGGAAACACGGAGTGAGGGAAATTGGAGTTCAAGAGGCAGGACCGCCTATGTGTCGTACACAAATGAGTACGAGGTATCCCGAGTAGCGGTGCATATTGTGGTTCGATAAGCCCATAATGCATGGAGGAGTTTATCTGGCCATGAATTCTTGTATTTTCCACCATTTTCTAGAGAGTGTTGGACATGGTCTTGTTGAAATCCTATATTTGTCTGTTGGTCGCCGCATGGTAGCGGGATGAGTGGTTAGCCTTGATATCATACTCTTGGTATAGTTTCTCCAATTCTGGAGAGTAGATTTTGGTGCCATTATCCGTTAGTATGGTATGAGGGACACCAAATCTAGTGATTATATTGGTTTTCACAAAGCTGATAATGCTTCTCACCCCGACTTCCTTAAGAGGTATAGCTTCGGCCCATTTTGTAATGAAGTTAGTTAATGTGAGGATATACTTCCGCGGTTTGGCAGTGGTGGGGGGATATGGTCCTACAACATCCATCCACCAGATGGAAAATGGCCAGGAGTACATGGATTTATGAATTAACTTCGGGGGTTGGTGTATGAAGTAGGCTTGAATCTGGCATAAGTGGCATTTTTCGGTAAAACGCTGGCAATCTTGTTCCAGTGTGGGCTAGTAGTACCCAAGCCATCGAACCTGAGGGAAGATCATGGTCCCCGGTTGATGTGCTCCAAATACTCCGACATGTACTTCATTCATTAATGCAGCAGTTTCTTCTCCATCAATGCATCTGAGGAGCACTCCATTGAGGCCTCGTTTGTAGAGGACCTCTTGCTGACTCGCACCGCCATATAGGACAATGTTGATTTCCCTTCTCTGTATTTGCTCGCGTTCAGCCCTGTCTGATTGAAGTTCTCCATGTTGAAGGTAGTTTGCAATGGGGGTCATCCAGTTGGTTTCCAGAGCATATGGCTCGGGGACAAGACTTACTTCGTGGATTTCTTCCGTCTTAGCTTGAAGAAATGGCAATACCATCCGACAGTGAGTAATAATGATAACTGTTTCATCCCAGCCTGTGTCAACTAGGGTTGTGGCCACGTTGGCTAATGCATCATCCTGGGCATTTTGAGACTGTGGAATATAGGTCAATGTTGGTTCTGTGGGAAATTCCTCCATTAACCCTCGTACATGGTCAAATAGGGGAATCATCTCCTCCTTTTTAATATCATGGTCACCATTTCCTTTCATAATGAACAGCTCTAAGTCACCTATTACCTTAAGGTGTTGTAATTGTGCCTGGAGTGGGAGCTCCAAGCCTACAATGAGGGCTTGATAATGCACTTCATTGTTTGTACATCCCTCTTATAAGAGGAAGTAATATAGCAAGACTGACTTTTCTGGGGACATGAGTATTATTCCCAAACCCACTTTTTTGAATCTGGGATCCTTCATCTTCTTCCCGTTTGGGCTTCGGGATGCGCTATCGAAGTACATTTCCCATGCTGGGAACTCCTATTGAACTGCGAAGACGTATTCATCGAGTATCTCAATGTCCGGCACGACGGTCCACATTGAGGGGTGATCTTCCATAAAGTCTGCTAATTTCTGGCTCTTGATGGCCTTTTAAGGAAAAAACCGGATGTCAAACTGTTGCAGGATGACTGCCCATCGGGATATGTTCCTGGTCAGCATTGGGTGGTTGAGGATGTACATGAGCATGTTATTACATGAGACCAAATGGACATCATGATGCTTCAGATAATGTCGCAACATTTGAACCATGAAGACCAAGGAGAAAAAAATCTTTTTGATGTTTGAGTATCGATTCTCGGCATCAATCATTGTTCGACTGAGGTAATAGAGACTGTTTTCACTGTCGACGTCGTTCTTTTGTGTGAGGAAGGATCCCAGTGACCGCTTTATGGCCATCACGTATAGGATGAGAGGCCTTCCTTCAACTGGAGGAATGAGAATTGATGGGCTTAAGAGGTACTTCTTCAAGTTGCCTAATGCCTCTTGGCAGTCATCCGTCCATTGGTACGTAACCCCCTTCTTCATTAACCTAGTGAAGGGAAAACATTTGCCTACCCGGTTGGCTATGAACTGCCTAATATAGTCCAGGTGTCCTTGGAATCCCCTCAACTTCATGAGACTACGGGGAGGTGGCAGGCCATGGATAGCCTTGGTCTTCTCAGGGTCGACTTCGATGTCGCGATAACGTACAACAAAGAAAAGGAACTTCTTTCAGGTAACCCCAAAGGCACACTTCAAGGGGTTCATTTGTAGTCTATTCTGTCAATGTTTGTTGAAGACGGTCTCAAGGTCTGAATGGTGATCTGAGTGCTGTTTTGATTTGACCACCAAGTCATTTACAAAACATTCGACGAATCTCCCCAAGGAAAGGTTTAAAGATCTGATGCATGGCACGCTGATATGTGGCACCAGCGTTCTTGAGACCAAAGGGCATGATCCTGTAACAGAATAATCCTTGGGGGGGCTCTGTAGGTGGTGGATTATTCGTCTTCTCATACCATCCTGATTTTATTATATCCAGAATAGCCATCCATGAAGGATAAAGCCTCATACCTAGTCATTGCATCTATTAATAACTTGGTGACTAGAACTGGGAAATCATCTTCCTGACAATGCTGATTGAGATATCTGAAATCAATGCAGTCACGGATTTGCCCATTCTTTTTCTTAACGGGGATGATATTGGCCAACCAGATGGGGTATTGGACCTCATGAATGAAGCCTGCTTTAATGATCTTATCAACTTCGGCCTCTATTTTGGCAGTATGTGAGGGGTGTGTCCTTCCGGCGGCCTGTTTATAGCCCCGGTGGTCATCTGGAAGACCTAGGTGGTGTGTTTCCACTTCCGGATTGAGTTCTAGAATTTCTGTGTAATTCCAGGAAAACACATCTAGATGTTTCCTTAAAAAGGTGGTATATACCTCGTGCTCTTCGGGAAACATGGCTCAACTAATGAGAGTGGGCCTCAGGTCTTCCTTGGTACCCAAGTTTATTTCCCTGAGCTCATCCACCGCGGTGGAGATAACCTCCTCAAATGCCGGAAGTGCACCCCTGAGATCTTCCTCCTCTTGTTCACCAAAGTCCTCATCTTCTAGATCCTATAGGGGGAGATTTTCTGGTCCGAGCCTTTAGGGGTTTGAGGGAGAGACATCCTCGGCATCCCCGCATGAGTATTCGTCCCCAGATCGAGGGCTGGCAGACGTTCCCAAATCGTCATGCTCGGCCTTCGTGGCTGAAGTCATGAGGACATACGAGTGCCTGTCCGGACTTGAACTCCTACTTGCAACATGGTTGATGGGTAAGAGATAATCTCCACCAAGCTGCCTGAGGGGGTCATCAAAAACCATGTCTAGGTCATTTGGAGTGGGGATCCGGTCGACACCATCAACCAAAGGCTTATTTTTATTTTTCTCATAGAACCTGGTGTCAATGTAATGTGACTTGAAGAACTCAAAAGGAGACTTGTCGGCATGTAATTTTCCATTTTTTCCATTGATGCAATACTTGATACACTGGTGGTAGGATGAAGTAACATCCATGTGTTTAGGGAGCCACAACCTTCCCATCAGGTCATTGAATTTTGTGCTCTACTGGACCACCAAGAATACAGTGTAGGCTACCAGGTCACCAAAATGGGTCCTTAGATTAATTTTTCCCATTTTCTTCTGCTCTCTCTTGTCCTAACCCAATAGAGTTGTGGCTAAGGGAATTAGATCGTCCTCACTATTTCCCAACTTACGAAGTGTCCGTAGGTGATGGAGGTTAACTCTAGACCCATTGTCTATAAAGACTTTCCAGATATCAATACCATTCAGTGTACCAAACACATATTGTGGTCTGATGTGTCCTTGCATGATGGTATCTTCATCCTAATCAGTGAAGGAAATCACCGCATTGCATTCAGCTGGGCCAGTCTCCGTCCGGTAAATCTTGGAGACAGCTACTTTAGCTTGAAACTCCTTGGGGGCTGATCAAAGATTCTATAAGTGCCTCCCTGGGGTCGACTGACAAACTCAGGGCATCGAGGATTGACAGCATGGATGGTACCGATGCCAGCTGCTTTAGGATATCGTATTTCTTCTCCAGTGGCTGACGCTTCTCCGTTGGCGGGAGAGAATTAGCAGGCGGCTTGGGGGCTAGAGTATGTGAAGGGGAGGGACCCACCGTGGGGTTAGATGCCGACGATGTTCCCACATTCTGGGGACTCGGCCTGGGCGGTCTATTTGTGCACACCAGGCGGCTAGGTGCTTGTTCCTCCTCTGATGGGCATCATAGAATAATGGGGCCTGGGAAGCCGCTTATGGATGTGGAGTGGCATTCTTTCTCCTACTGAGTTTGTTAAAGGTCTCTCCCACGAGTTTCCATGAAATTAACGGTTCGGGATGGGTTCCAGTCGTAGGGTTGGTTTCGGCCGCGACTACGTCTCCCCTGGTATCCCCTACCTCTGCAATTCCTCCTCCTAGCACCTCATGCAGGGAACTTGGGATCATAACCATACCCTTCATCCGGGAATGATTCCATAAGATGGATGATGTTAACAGAACCAAATATTGTCTCTTTATCCTCTGATAAGTCAACCTGGTCAGTTGTCCCTGATGGTTCCATTTGGTGGGTTGATGCCCATGGCGCCAAATTCGAGGGCATATAATCTGCCAGGGTTGGGACTAACTTTTCCCCCGTTGCAGACTGCTCCTCTTGCGATTGTTTCTTCCTTCTTCAATTATGCCTGGATGACCAGCTCATGGAGGATTGTGAAGCTGATACTATCGATTTTGCGGCATCAGGGGCTTTTGGCGGAAACACTGGCATCGATAGATGATCTCGGAGTATGAACTCGGCTCGATTGGTAGTCTTCCGATCCATCCAGTCATTGAATTTCTGCCCCTTCATGCTGGTGACCTTCTGCCACCCCTCCTCTTTTTTAGAGTCGGTGGTAGAGATACATGCCACATGTGATGGGGGTGGTCCCAGCTCAACTTTTCTGGAGTCTACCATCCTATGAAGGAGGTCTTTGAAGACGAATCATTCAACGATATTGTGCCCCAACATTCGATGATTGGGGTAGTAATCTGGCATGTCATTGTGGCCGACTTCTTCAGGTTTCCTTAGCTCTGGGAGGCAGAGCATGTTTCAATTCATGGGGCCAATGCAGTAGCCACGAACATGATCATCTCAGAACGATTATACTTTTTTGTCTTTGTTCCTCAAAATAGTTCCGCTTCGATCCTCTCTGATCGTCCCATTTAGGCAAAGGCGGCTGCTGATATGCAGGAGGCCCTTGACGATTTAGTGGAGGCCTAAGCGGTGGAGTGGTCACAGAGGCCAGCTTGAGTGTGACCGCAGACGCTTCAGCTCTAGGGGCTCTTTTCGCAGGAGCCTGCGAGGCTACTTGGGACTTCAAAATTGTCCGCAGTAGGGAGTCATAAATTCTTTGTGCAATGTCCGAGAGATGGAGGAAGCCAGTGGTGCACTCCACTGGTATGAGTGGTGTTCGTATATCATCTCGAAGATTATCGATGCATATGTCTAGAATCTCATCCTGAGGCATTGGCCTGTTTAGGGAATAGGTCAGACCTTTCTATATGGCGACGAAATCTGAGACCCTCTCGTTCTCTCTCTTCTTACTGTTCATGAGGGCGATGACCGTTGTTTTCGGAATCATTGAGCTGAAGTGGAAGAAGAACTAATGTCGAAGGTCTTCCCCACTTTTTATTTACTGGGATGGAAGACTCGTATACCAGATGAAGGCGGATCCTTTCAAGGTCCGCACGAAGTATCCGAGCTTCACCGCTTCTTGTTGCTCCAAAGTTCCCATCATGGGGTTTCAATAGGGTGCGTAGTGCATCAAATGCTGTTTCGAATCACCTGATCCATTGATGATTGGAAATACAGGGCTCCAAAAATTTGGTGTAGGAGGTGTGTTTCTCACCCAATCCAGGCAGTGTTTTGGCACTGGATGTATCGGAGCGCGTCGACCTTCCATTGGTTCCAATCAAGCCGTTATCACCTTGATGGTGTTGGTGAGACCCTGGTTTACATCATGTTGGTCCTAGTCTTGAGCAGGTGTAGACCGAGGCATTGCTTGAGGATCTATCTCAGTTGGCACCTAGGGTGCATGTGCCATTTGTGACACCTTCAGAGGGTTCAACCGTAATCTCCCCGGTTTCTTCTTGAGTGGAGGGAAGTCTTGGTATTCATCCAGATCCACATTTAGGTAGTTGGATTGACCCAGCGCCTCACTGGGCAGGATAAGCCTGGGTCTTTGAGGTGCAATTACTAGGAGAACAGGATGTGGCTCCTCCTAGGATGCACTTCCAATAAGGAGGATCCTCTGGAGAAGCTCAGCGTTAAACCGTCTCAATTCTTTCATCTCCTCTTCATGTCAAGCGAATCTCTCTTTGAGCGTGTGGGGATCATTTTTGTTTAGAGAAGCAGGTGGGTTAAGGGTAAACTGTCCTTTATTCTTATCATTATTAGAAGCTCTCTGGGTAGGCAGAGGAGGGTCTGCTAGAAGGATGACCATATTTAGGGCGACCCTCTGGTTCCAAGTGTGCACACCTGGGGGTTCGTTGTGAGTCATAGCCTGACCAGAACCATCGTCTCCCGATCCATCCAGTATTGCATCATCTCCAGCGTCACCCATGAGGTTATCCTCTATGGTGTTTATGGATACATATCACGGATTAGAGAAGATTACATCTTCTAAATGGGAAGAGGATCTCTCGCGTCTCTTACTGGCCTTCCTTTTCATGTCCCGGGATTGACTTCGGACTTCTTGATGAAGGGTCATGTGGAGAGTTCCTTGATGCTACCTTATGGTGCGCCCTCCTCTCGGAGGGGATGATGATTAAAATGACGGGATAGGATGGAATCCTCTTTTTCTAGATGTCCTCCCTATATGAGATAATACTGAATCTCATGGGGGAGGTTGTTATTGATGGGTTATTAATGCCCCCATCCCTGAGGGCTGGGGTTGGCTCCATTCCTTGTACGTTGAGTGTCCTTCCATTTTTATTGGGCTTACGGGGGCATTTGTTGTTAAAAATGACACCATCCTTGTAGGCTGGGGTTGACCCTATATTGCAGCAGTGGCAGTGGCTATTTCTACCTACCTGATCTTGCATACCCACATTCAAGGGTGAACTTGGTTTTATGCAAAGTTCGTCTGTGAATCAATCCCTTTGGGGGAGGTTGGGTAAGATCGCTGATTGACCTATCTTAGGAGAGAGGCCTATTTTATGATCTTAGTGGCCGGATTCAAGAGTTATTTTATATCTTGTTCCCATCAGGCTTGATACTTCTGGGACTTACTCAAGGCCCAGATCTGTCGGGTGTATTGCCTTCCCTGAATAGGGAGAACACTCAATTGCCATCTTGAGGAGATTAAGATGCAAGAGACCATGCCGAATGGGTTCCTCTAGGTGGGGAGTGGAGTGAAATGAAGATCTCCATGTTATCCCCATCCCCTGATATGGACTCCCATCGGAGAATCATCGATAAGGCGGTGCAACTCGTGAAATGCATAGAGGCAGGCTATCCCCAGGTCCCCTTTATGTTTCTTGGGGCATTGTTGCCGCGCTGATGGAAGGGCTTCCAGGTCGATGTGACGCAGGAGGTCTTCTATTGTCTTGACATGGTCTACATAATCGTCGTAGGGTAGGAAGCTTGATTTCAGCCGGAAGAGGGTTGTCTATATATTATGGCGGATGTTGTGAATGCATTCTTTCGACAACTATCTAGGTATGTTGAACTGAGAGGTGGATGTGGGACAAAACATAACTGGAATGTCATTCCTATCCAGTCGTTTCCTCAGGCGCAACATGTCGGTATACTCCTCCCCTAGTGACTCCTCTACCTGGTCGGCCCAACTGAGGCACTCGTTGTCAATGTAGTTGGAGGCTGTGGAACCGGTAGGTACTGAATCATCATGTGGGTGATTATGAGGTGGTTCAGAAGATGAACGTGGCCCCAAGATGTCACTCTATTGAAGAAGTATGTCGTCAGTGACTAACTGGGAATCAAACATGCTTGATCATGTCCTTCTGATTGCCTCAGCATACGAGGGCTTTTCTTAGCTTGATTTGGTAGGGGGTACCTTCTTGTCGATATGATATGTCATCATGGGGAGGACCTTCACAATGGTGGCCGTATTGGAGAGGACTACCATTACTGCTTGATGCTTCACTACATAGAGGAATTTTGCTGTGCACACCCTATATAGGACCTCCAGGGCATGTCGCAACAAGGGGAGGACATTCTGGCTACGTAGCGTTGTTACGTGGAGGGCCTTCGCAACAACTGCCATAATGGTGAGGATGACCATCATGGTTTGACGTTCATCGTGTATCCTGGGGAGGACCTTCAAGACACACTGTGACAAGGAGATGACCTTCTTGTTGCTTGGGGCCAATGCGGGGAGGGCCTTCGCAATGGCGGCCATGGTGGCAAGGACTACCGTCAAAGTTGTAGCAATGGAAAGGACTACCATTACAACTTCTGTAGGTAGAATATCTGCGGGGAAAACCCTGGGGAGGGCCTCCAGAATGTAACGCAACAAGGGGAGGACCTTCTCATTACTTGATGTCTCTATGGGGAGGACCTCCATTATCAGGGTGGCGAGGACTACCACCGTCATCTGATGCCTAGATGCATGGAGTTTTGCTGCAGCATAACCCATGGGGAGGACCTTCAGGGCAGACCATAACAAGGGGAGGGCCTTCATGTCATGGTGATTTGGCACTGCAGGGAGGGACTCCATTGTTGCGACTATGATAACGAGGACTACTATCGTAATCTTTGGTCCCACTGCATGGAGAGTGTTTGCAGCGTATACCCTGGGGATGACCTTTAGGGTGGACCGTGGTAAGTGGAGTACCTTCTTGTTGCTCGATCTTTTATCCATGTGGAGGCTTTCTGTGACTTTCATCAAAAGAGGAACTCTCGTGATCGATCGTTATATGCCAGCGGGGGAGGCCCCCATGGGTGCGCTAGGGAGTACCTTCGGAGTTGTTGGTAGCGAGATTGCGGGGAGGACCTTTGCAACTACTACTACCACTCATATATCATGGTAATGGGTTGGAAGGGTTCTGAGCCTTTGATATATGCTTAGCGAAGTTCGGAACCCCAGCTTCTAGAAGATCGGAGTCATGAACTCCATATTTATTTTCTGGCTACCTTCAGTGCATTCAGGGAACATTCCTGCGGGCAGCGGGGACCATCTGCTGCTGACAACGGCCTTCACCTTTGGGTCCTTGTCTAATTGGGTTCCGTTATGATGCTGGGATACGCCAAAGAAAATCTTGACTTTTAGTATGGATAAATTCTTGCTCTGGAGCATCCAACGTGATAGACGGCTGTACCCAAGTTGGAACGAGTGAAGTTGCTCGATCAGGTTTCCCTTGTGTCGTGGAATATATCCGGTGACCCTCATAGGTGGGAGCAGGGATGCAGATCTGCTCCGAGGCGGCTATCGCATCTCTTAGATGAGTCGCCTCGATTGGGGAGATGGGATCATGGGCCCGAATACTTGTTGTTTCTGCTGAAGCAATTATATTCTGGAAAGTCTATAAGATATGATCTGAGATCAATACCTGCTCCTCAATCATTTCCAGGATATGTAGAGAGACATATTTGGCTGGAACTGGTATGAAGGCCCATTCTGGTATTGGAGTACGAATGTCCTGCTCTAGTCCTCTGGTGGTCAGTGGGTACTGACAATTCTCTTGTGTCAGGGAAGGAGAATGAATCTACCCCTGTACCAGGATACTCCGGTTTATATTTCCATTTGCCGCCACATCGGGATGGCAGATGTTACTTGCATCCTCAGGGAGTTGGCCCTACATTTTCTGATTTCCCACCATATCGAGTTGGTGGCCTTTATTGGCGGGGAGACATACCTGCCTATGATTTTCCGCCACATCTGGGTGGCGGGCATTGTTTATCACCACCATATCGGGATGGTAGGCGTCAGGAGCATCGGCTAGGAGCTTGTCCTATAGGCGCTGGGTCTCCACCATATCAGGTTGGTGGGATTCACGACCCTGGGCAGGGAGAGGTGCATGTCGGGTATTTTCCATCCTGTGTGAGCGACGGGTGTGACGGAGCTCGGCAGGGATGTGCGTCGGCTCGTATGATGCCACCATGTCGGAGGGCAGGCTTTGGAGTAGAGAACAGGTGTATGTGCCTGTTTGTGATACGTCTCCGTGACGGGGTAGCGGAGCTCCTCCTCAGGGACCAGGGTGTTGACCGGTCCCCAGTTGTATGTTTGCCACCCTCTTCGGGCAGTCCGAGGGGCCAGTGCATGGGAAGCATGGGCCTGAATCCTCAAGGCTACATCCTCCTGAGCATGAGGATGTTGAGTCACGGCGTGACCGCGATGACGTCTGCAGGTGGGGGCCTTGGCGAGGAACCCCCGTTCGGTGGGCATGAAGTCCTCAACGTCAACCTCAGCTGCCTCCCTAAGATAAGGGAGGTACACATTGTCCCGTTCCAGTGATAGAATCCTGAAACGGCAGGAGACAGAAATAGGGGTTGTCTGGATCTGCCTTTGTGGCTGCTGCTGGGCAGGTGACCGGTGAGTTCTAGAATATTGGAGGGCATGCATGGCTGCCTCCACCATTGAGAGAGTACCATTCACGTGGTACTCTCAGATCAGTGCATCTAAGAACCAGCATTGAAGATGCTGGGTAGGTGATGGGGTCCTCCGTTGGTGAGGATATCTGGTAATTGCATTGTTAGAAGCACACGCTTGTGAGTTCCTTCAGGATGCCATTGGATCGAAGGGAGTTTTGTGTGGTACTTATAAAATATTTTAACAAATAAAAACAATAAACCCGTCAAAGCAGCATCTCATGATCCCATGCATATTTAATGAACTTTATTTTCCCTCCTTGTGAGTAAAAGGGGGCACAGAGTGGAATTAGGTTAAATCTGTCATGCTTGGTTAATGATTCACGTCAAGTTCACCATTTTTGTTTTGGGTCGGTCTCGAAATGCCCAATGGTTCCGTATCCGATGACACGTGGACCTTCTTTACAAAGGCAGGCGTTCGCCGGATGGTCTTACCCGCGACACTTAAGAACTCACATTGGTCGAGAGGATGGGAAGTCGGGCTCATCACACCCTTTTGGGGGGAATTATTTCATGTTATGGGACTGTATTATAGATTTAATATGAAATCATATGTTCGCGAATCTTTGGTTTATAACCAAGCATAGTATCCATGGATTTCTCCTGGTTGGAAATGGTCAGCCAAACGTAGGGGTTTGGAATCATTTATGCCTGAGGTTTACCATCCTTTGTTGGATGAATGACCCCGAGGAGTCAGGAATCATTAAGGCAGTACTAGGAGTGGCGCGGTAAACCGATGTGAAGATTGTCGGATCAACCGGTTGTTGGGGTTAAACCTCATGGAGGCTTCCTACATACCCTGCCTAAGAGACAAGGATCAAAGTCCACGTATTTCGAATGGGAACTTCAGAGAACAGATGTGAAGGAGGACCCGGGGGGTCCACTGGTGATCGGGCTTGAACCTCATGGAGGCTTCCAACATATCCCTATAGTAGGGAATCAAAGTCCTCATAGTTCGCATTGGCTTGGGAATTACGCTCTGAGGAATCCCAGAAAAGGATGTCATGGTCGATGCTTACTCTAAGACAACGTGAGTCATGCTCGGTGTGACAAACAAGAGGCAGCAGGGACTAGAGGATCACATCGCAAAAGTTTCTTCGATGAGAAGTGGAGTGGGGATTATGCATAGAGTCGGCCCATAAGGTCTGGGCGTACTCTTGGATGGATGCCCATGGAGACAAAGTGCAGAAGGAGAGGGAAAGAGGTTTTCCTATGCCGGTCTCCTCTCTTGTTCCCAGGGGAATTACAGAGGTGCATGGGGGCTTCCTTATAATGGGTATTTTACTACCCTCCGAAGAAGGGAGAAGTACCACAGCCCCAACAAGTGGAGGGTCAGAAAGGGGGCTCCTGAGATCAGACTCCACATTACCGTGGGAATGTGAACCCATGAATGCTTCGGGAATCTGCTCAAGTTTCGGGGAAACCCATTCGCCCCTATTTACCATGGGTATGTGAACTCAAAGTGCCAAGCTGATGTGCCTGAGGGTAACATCACACGGGTCTGGTGGCTCTGGTGGAGGCCTCGGATCAGGGCCAATGAGTGGGCCAATGAGGGAGTAACGGAGGATCAGGCCGGGATGGATTTTATCTTCCTCGGGGAATGGGAACTCTGAAGGTTTTGGCAGGCCACACTAGATTACGAGGGGTGGCGCCCTTCGCGTAGGGAGGTGCTACGCGGTTTGAGAGGCCGTCCGTGAACTAGGGTAGTCCACTAACAGAGAGGTCGTCTACGAAATAGGGCGGTCCGCAGACTGATTGGCATCCTACGAACCCGGAGGGTTCGTGGCTTCGGGTTTGGCCCGCGTACACGGTTGGTACGCGGAGGGGTCCATGTGAGCAGCGGCGGCCAAGGGTGGCGCCGATCGAGGGTTCGTCTATCGATGCTGCGCCCACGTAGGAGGGTGTTACAGGTGCGACAGATCATAAAAGAGGCATAAACACCCTGGTCCGTGGGGAGTGCATCCGCAAAGGGGCCATGGTTTGTGATCTTCTCTTATTTGTTATTTTTTGTTCGCAGTTCACCAAGTTATTATGTGTTTTTGGTTCCTTATAAATTTGTTCCCAGTTTCATTCCTGCTCTTCTTTGCGAACTGGAACTTCGCTATTTGTGAAATCCTAAGGCTTCCTTCGAAATTCATCCACTCGGTTCTGATTGATCTCCTCTACATCCCCTCTTTTTTTCCTCTACCCCCTCCATCTCCCTTTATAGAGTGGGGGAAGAGATGTATCTTTGGTCACACGACAGCTTTTGTGGAGGTCCATGATTCAAATAACGGTTTACGGATGACTCAGTCAATCCACGGCTCGCGGTGGGCACTGAGCGCTTCTCCCCCGCGAACCGAACGAGCTCGGGGAATGTATCGTGGATGCGTAGGGTTCCGCCTCCATTCTGTGAACGACAGTGGATACGGCTTGAGCCGGTCGACATGGTCCGCAGCTGGGGCGGTCCATAAGGGTGAACCGGGTTGGCGCCTCTCCTGCCTGGCGACCACGTAGGGTCTCCACCTCTGTTTCGCGAATGACGACAGTCCGTGGAGGGGGGACGCTTCACGGAACCGGCCGTGCGTTGTTAACATTAGACCGGTCAATAGACCAGTTTATCCACCACCATCCTTGAGTATTCTCAACATTTCCCAATACTTTTGAGGGGGAATTGGGTAGAATATCCCTTCAGTTAAAGGGGATCATCATTCTCCTTTGTGGATTTTTCACGACCCCACAAATACAAATTAATTCTATATGGTAGAACTCTATATATTTCCATAATAATATTTTATTAAAACAAGACAAAATAATTTCCACCTTCAATGGGTTCTTCATCAAGACATAATGTTCATATACTAGAAAATTACTTTCCAAGCACCTTCATGCACATGACACTTCACCTTTATCCGTATCACTGAGAATATATCTATATATCAATATATGCAACCATTAGAAATAAACATATACATTTATCTCCACCTTTATAGAATTTCTATAGTAAATTATATGGGAATAGATCATATGTGTGTTTTTTGACAATTTGAATAGTTAATCCTCTATCACCAAGGATAAAAAACTCACTAATGGTCTTATATTTAAATTGAATCTAATGTTTCCTACATGAATCCTGAGGAATATCATTCAACTATGTTCAAAGATCCAAAATCGAATTTTTTTGCCTATTTCTAATGGTACAACAGAAAAAATCGAATAAAAATCGAAAACCACAACCCCCATTTGTGTCATAAAATGTAATAATTATATAACTGCAACAGTGAACACCAAGAATAATAATCTCAATCCCATATTAAGAAATATTTTCTATCATAAATTTTTTATAGTATGAAAAACTAAAATATATAACACAATCCTTAAAAAATTTATATATTTCATTACTAAAATATGAAAAATAGAAAAACAAATGAAAAATAATTCCTCTAATACCACTTTCTAACAACACTTTATTCATCACTTTGAAAATTAATAGAACTGATGGCACTACATAAACATAGGAATTCCTACTCATACACTATATGATTTTTAATAGAAATGGTGGCCTATGTGAAGTATTATAAGGAGACTATACCTCTATATCATAGTGAAAAATATCAATAAATCAATCAAGAATCCAATATAAAATATTATATAGAAAAAATAAATAACTAAACATACTATAAAAAATTAAAATGTAGTCATAAAAGCATATAATATTGATCACCAACTATAAATATAAAACATATAGAATAAATAAAAAAAATAAACTAAAGTAATTTGGTAAAAAAATATAATTATCACCGCATCTAAGTCTCTCAAATTAGATCCATCCTTTTTGACATTAAAAAACATGAGCCTCTAATAAACACATAGCTACAACTATGTTAGTGCCTTCTTGGGAACCTATGTTTAATGGAAACTCAAGTGGGGTTTGATAATAAAAACTAAACCAGGAACCACCAATGTGGTCTTGCACATACCATCAATGTAGATATATCTACATGTGAAATTCAATGAATTAGTAAATAAGCGTTAAAAATAATGAAATAAACCATCATTGATCATCAGGTTTGTGATCCAGATTGACCACAACATCATAGTATTGTGTCTGTGTTTCTTTGAGTATGTCTTTATAATCATAATAAACATAACAATGAGTATGGGTCCTTTCACCCTAGTATATAGGTAATAAACAAGGGGCATAGTCTACCTGATTTAATGAATAATGACATAGAAAATGATCCATATTATAATAATCACCCAGGGAATACACTATCATAGATTACAATATTTCCTAGTAGTTGTTCCTTGTAAATAATGGAGTCATGAACTGTAATGACCTGAAATTTTGAATAAATCTTGTTTCATAATTTTGTGTGTTATTTTATTTCATACTCAATAAAACATTTTCATTTAATAAAATGAGTATAATTAAAATGAGACTCTTGGGTTTTTGACTATTACATGACTGTTAGTCAGTATGACCGTTGGAAACATATTGTTGCGAATATTGTCTCTAAATACAAGTGATATTGGTTAATTAATATAGAAAGAAGATTGGATGGCCTCATCCAGTAGGGTTGGACCAATCGAATCCCATCTAATAGAACATGGGAAGGAGGTAGCACCACTGGACTTTGCTCTGAAACAAACCCAAGCC
Organism: Viscum album; assembly: GCA_963277665.1. NCBI lineage: Eukaryota > Viridiplantae > Streptophyta > Magnoliopsida > Santalales > Viscaceae > Viscum > Viscum album. The sequence continues at coordinate 826,646,949 of OY728159.1, read as the reverse complement.
GAACTTCATCGTGTGAAGGTATAATGGAATCACCTCCGCGAGAAGTTCAAACTAATAGAGATTACTACCCATGAGATGTTGGCCGAGCCGCCCTCAGATTCTCTCACCTTAGCACACCTTACACTTAGGTCCTATGATGGGATTATAAGGGGCTATTTAAGGAGACCATAACTGCCTTGTGTAAACCTTTGATTTAAATAGAAATTGTGATTTCTTCTTATGATGAAGTTTGTGAATTTTCAAATGTAGGATAAATATAGTATGTGTATTTTTGATGAATTTTGAAAAAATTGATATTTCAAAATATTTATGTAAACCTTAAATAATAAATGATGTGTAATGATTATCGAAAAATGATCTTCTCCAATTCTGTTCAGTACGAAATTTAGAGTCTAATAAGATCAACTTAATTTTTTATGAATAGTAAATTATGAATAGTGATTTTATGCTTAGGATTAGTAATGTGACCAAATGGATTAGTAATCTCACTTAAAGTAATTATTAATATAATCTAGGCACCTTGATTAAGTAATGTGATTCAATAAAATGGTTCAATATGGTTTCATAATTTATTAGTCAACTATTAGTTTTTTCTGGTGAATAGTGTTTTTTAATTAAAAATTAAATTAAAAATATTTCGAAAATTATTTTTATAAAATGGACTTCATTTTTGAATTCAGAACATCGATATTATGCTAAGGTAATTTTTAGAGAATTTTTTGAAAAAAATGAATTTTTGGTGAATAGTGTATTTATTTAAAAATTAAATTAAAATTATTTATAAAATTATTTTTATAAAATGAATTTCATTTTTGAAATCATAGAATTGATATTTGGTTAAGGTGAAATTTTGGGATTTTTCTGAGAATGTTGAATTTTCGTTGAATAGTGAAAATGCAGTTTTTATGTTACGGGTATTTAATGACATCATTAAATGATGTGTTAAGAATGTAATCAATATGGTAGACTTATGAATAGTAAGATAAGGTATGAGGTGTCCCATGTGGCCAATACCATGGGCAAGCCCATGGTTTTTTCAAAACCACCAATGAGGTGTCCCTTGGCCATCAACGCCTTGTCCCCTCACTTTCCCTATAAATACCCACCCTTACCTCCTTTAGTTTTCATTCCCAACTCACCCCCAACGAAGCTCTGGTCTCATTACCTCCCAAGGAGTCCTCCCAAGGTTCATCCAAGCCCTCAAGGTCCCATCCTTCGAGTTTTAAGAGTTTCGTTTAAGGTAAGGAATCTTACCTCTCTTTTTTTTCAAGTAATCTATTTTATGTCATTTCATTTATGCTCCATGCTCTTATGTTGGAGGATGTTCTTTTATATTCCTCTTAATTCCTTTTTTTTGTTCATATGATGAGATTCCCCCTCTTTCTCTCATCAATTCATTTTAAGAATATTTATGTGGTGCTTTTAGGCTGCCGAATTTTTAAGGGATTCGTTCACCTTTCTCATTTTTCAATGTTCTACTTTCATGTCAGGTCTTTCAAGTTCCTTTTTAGTATGTTGGGGTATGATCTCTATATCTATCATACTGACATTTTATTTTCATATTATTAGAGACCCTATTTGATCTTGTCCATTCATTTTTGTTCATGTTTATGTGGCACCATTAGCCTGCCGAATTTTTAAGGGATTTGTTCATCTTTCTCATTTTTCAATGTTCTACTTTCATGTCAAGTCTTTGAAGTTTTCATTTTATTATGTTGGGGTATGATATCTATATCTATCATAATGATCTTGTATGTTTATATGATGAGAGACCCTATTTGATCTTTTCAATTAATTTTTTTGAAGTTTAAGTGGCGCTGTTAGGCTGCCGAATTTTTAAGGGATTCGCTCACCTTTCTCAATTTTCAAAGATCTACTTTCATGTCAATTATTTCAAGTTACTTTTTATTATGTTGTGGTATGATCTCTATATATATCATATTGATATTTTATGTTCATATTATTAGAGACCCTATTTGATCTCATCAATTATTATTTTTTCAAGATTAATTGACGCCGTTAGGCTGCCGAATTTTCATAAGAGAAATATTATTTTTGTTTTCCTTTCAAGTTCTTCATTTCAATTGGTATATCTTTCAAATTTCATTACCATGTTCTTAAATCCATTATCTTCTGTACCCCTACTATTTTATGGATCATTTATGAGTCGGTGACCCATGTCTCCTCTCTTTTCAATGTTTTTTAAATCCTCGTAACATAGCCGTTATGCTGCAGAATTTCCGTCTCAAAATGTCTCTATCTTATTCTCAAATTCATTTTTTTATTAAGTGAATACTCAAAGATCTTTCTTATAAAAGGGTATTCACATATATACCAAAATTTTATATTTTAAATTCGGGTATTTACATACATGAGACCCACTTTCCCTTTCTGTGGGTTTAAAGTGACATAAAGATCATGTCTTTAAAGCAGTTTTTAAAACGTTATTATTATGAAATGAAACCAATTTCTTTTATGCTATATGGGTTGTTTATGAAATTATTGATGATGATATATGTGGCTCACATGATAATAAAGACAAATTAAGGTTGGGCCCTGATAGCGCTCTAATGCATTGGGTAAAGACTTAATCTCTAGAGATGACCATTTTTAACGACGCCTTGGTGAATAACCTTGGTAATTTTTAATGACACCTTGGGGATGGACCTTGGTGAAACAGAAATGATTGTAAATATTAAATTTTTTAGCCACATCTTCAATTTATGAAATATGTTTTTTTTATTATGATATGCCTCATTATTTCTTTCTCATACCTTAATGTTCTTTTTCATGACATTGTTGATGTATCTCAAGTTCACGTGTTAAATGTTTCTCCTTGTTTCCGTTACTGGGACTTCTACCCACCATTTCTTTTGATGTATGTCCCCAGGTTATGAGATGCAGTAATGAACCTAGGATGAACATAAGGAGAAGCCTTTCAACTGTTTAAGAATAATGTTTTATGTTTTCATGTTTTAAGTTCCTGGTTTCCAAGACACTAAACCTGAAAGATCCTCAGTTTTGTAAAATGTAATGAATGTTTATGTGATAAAATTGTGGGATGCTATAGTTGGTATCAAAGGATGGTTTAGTTATTTGTGGAAATTAGGATATGAAAACTCTAGTAAGAACCTTATAGAAAATTTTAAATATAGTATATCGTCCTGGTATTTTTGTGAGTATTGAGTAAGGGGTTTCCAAGAAAATACATCCCTCACTGGATACGAGTAGGTAGAGGTGGCTCTGGCACATATGTACGTAGGGGTAAAACCCGAAAACACCACTTTGAGTGAGACTCGAACGGAAACTGGTACACGACAACAGGCTTTCCTGTACTCTTGGTTACGACACTCCCAGAGGATATGCTTTGGTAACTTAATAAGCTTAGTATGAACCATTATTAATGGAATAAAGATAAAATAAAATAAAGATTCACATAAGAGAATATGATCATGGATAATCTAGATTGGAACCTAGGGGATCACAAGTTAGGATATAATTTTCTTCTACAAGTTTATCCTTCTATTCTTAAAGTTTCCTTTTAATGGTTATTGGCTAGGAATTTAAGCCCCATAACTATACGTTCTTTTCTTAGTTAATGGCGGGAAATGGAAGAGAATGTCCCAACAACCAATGTGATAGGAAATGTGGCGATTGCACTATTAATGTGACAGAGATGATGAAATATCCAGTTGAACATATTGTGATTATGTCAAACCAGCTATCAAAAATAACAATTAATAATTGGTACGTAGTTTAATTCCCAAATTTATCAAGGAAGAAGAAGATAGTGTCTCAAGGATGTTCATATGATAAAGTTGATAAGGGAAGGAAGACCCCATTTATTTTTCGCAAAAAGTGTGGGAAGTGGCACCAAGGAGAATTTTACAATGGAACCGGGAGATGTTTTCAGTGTGGGAAGATAGGGCATAAAGTAGCCAATTTCTTTAAAAAATGGATAATGTGATGAATGGAGAGAAGTTTCGATCTAATATACCTTATACATTTCGATGTTGTAAATGTGGAGAAGTTAGACATTATCCAAGGAAATGCTCTCTTGGAAGGGGTGAGAAGCATGATGAGTATCAAAAATCTTCAAGGACAGGGGAACAATGCAATTCCTATGCTGAGATGGATCATGATGACTGAAGTACATGTAACTTCTTCACAATAATTGTCTATGTTATGTTGTATTTTAGTTCGTGTTCTATGAGCGTATCTTTTATGTTTTCTAGGATCATCAAGTCACTACCTATTATGATTTTATATTGTTAAGGAAAACATCTTTTGTTATGTACCACATGTTGATGTAGTGAAGCTGTTCTTCTTAAAAAACGTTGATTAGTGGATTAAAATATGATTATTATTTTGGAAGACATTCACAATTTTGGGAACCCTAGTTTCTCGAGGTAAATAGATTACTATGGTATTTTCTTTGAGGATTAAAGGTTGACTTATATATTGAAGAATCAATGAATTTAAGGAGAACTTATAGTAATTTATGTTACATATGGAAATTATTAACCTATCTTGGGGAAAATGTGATTAGGTTAGTTAGTTTTGTTATAAGATGATATTGGTGGTTGATGTTTTTTGGAGATGAATGATAAAGTTTATCATGGAAGACTATTTTATGAAATCGTTCTTATAATTGGGTTTCAATCCTAGTTTGGTTTATTTTGAGGAATTTTAAGATAGTTTTTTATGGAATGGTCTATAATGAACTCTGGGTAGTACCATGGAACTTTGAAGATTTAAAAGTAGTTTCCCTTCCTATGAGGTTCTTTCTTTTTGAAGAGTTGTTTTATCATACCCTTTCTATTTTGGGGAAAATGTTTAAAGATGGAAGAAATAGATAGGTAAGCATTTATGGATTATGTGATTCTCTAGAAGATGATTCTTGTGATTTTGATGAGACCAAGTGGTTTTTAATGCTCATCGTTTGGAGAAAAGATTAGTTTTGGTAGAAACGTATTAAAGGATTATACTCTACTTGAAGGTAAATATATTTCCTTGTGATTTTATTCTATATAGTAAATGAACTCCTCAAAATTATGAAAAGGAACGTAAAACAAAAACGTTGTTGTTTTATGTCTACTAATAGGTAATCACATACCGTTTACACACATCATAAGTTTCTGATTTTCTTGTGGCTAACTTTATCCTAATCGTGTTTTCTATCACTCTCCCTCAGAACATGACCCTTTTTTCTCCTCCATGTCCATGTTTTCATAAATTGAATCCTAGTGTGGGTTAACTTGGGTGACCTTTGTACTTCCCTTTCTTTCTTTTAAAGTAATAGTTTTACTGACTCCTTTTCCGATGTGGGACTTTCAATGAAATTTCCAAACCCAATTTTAAAAATTGCAAGGACGCAATTTCTTAAGGGGGGAAGATTGTAACGACCTGAAATTTTGAATAAATCTTGTTTCCTAATTTTGTGTGTTATTTTATTTCATACTCAACAAAACGTTTTCATTTAATAAAATGAGTATAATTAAAATGAGACTATAGGGTTTTTGACTATTATATGACCGTTAGACAGTATGATCGTTTGAAACTGAATGTTTCTACTATTGTCTCTATATACAAGTGATCTTGGTTAATAAATATAGAAAGAATATTAGATGACCTCATCCAATAGTCTTGGACCGATCGAAGCCCATTTTATAGAAAATGGGAAGGAGGTAGCACCACTGGGATTTACTCTGAACCAAACCCATGCCAAACTTCATCGTGTGAAGCTAGAACGGAATCGCCTCCGCGAGAAGTTCAAACTTATAGAGATTACTACTCGTGCGATGTTGGCAGAGCCGCCCTCAGATTCTCTCACCTTAGCACACCTTACACTTAGGTCCTATGTTGGTATTATAAGGGTCTATATAAGGAGACCATAACTGCCTTGTGGAAACCTTTTATTTAAATAAAAATTGTGAATTCTTCATTTGATGAAGTTTGTGAATTTTCAAATGTTTGGTTAAATATAGTATGCGTATTTTTGATGAATTTTGAAAAAAGGGATATTTAAAAATATTTATGAAAACCTTAAATAATTAATGATGTGTAATGATTTTCGAAAAATGATCTTCTACAATAATGTTCAGCACAAAATTTAGAGTCTAATAAAATAAACATAATTTTTGATGAATAGTAAATTATGATTAGTGATTTTATGCTTAGAATTAGTAATGTGACCAAATGGATTTGTAATCTCACTTAAAGAAATTAGTAATATAATCTAGGCACCTTGATTAAGTAATGTGATTCAATAAAATGGTTAAATAACGGTTTCATAAATTATTAGTCAAGTATTAGTTTTTTCAGGTGAATAGTGTTTTTAATAAAAAATTAAATTAAAAATATTTAATTTTTTTTTATAAAATGGATTTCATTTTTGAATTCAGAACATCGATATTATGCTAAGGTAATTTTGGGGGAATTTTTTGAAAAAAATGAATTTCGGTGAATAGTGTATTTATTTAAAATTAAATTAAATTATTTATAAAATTATTTTTATAAAATGAAGTTCATTTTTGAAATCATAGCATCGATATTTGGTTAAGGTGAAATTTTGGGATTTTTCTGAGAAAGTTGAAATTTCGATGAATAGTGAAAATACAGTTTTTAAGATACGAGTATTTAATGACATCATTAAATGATGTGTTAAGTATGTAATCAATATGGTCGACTTATGTATAGTAATATAAGGTATACGGTGTCCCATGTGGCCAATACCATGGGAAAATACCATGGGAAAGCCCATGGTTTTGCCAAAACCACCAATGAGGTGTCCCATGGACATTAATGCCTTGTCCCCTCACTTTCCCTATAAATACCCAACCTTCCCTCCTTTAGTTTTCTATCCCAACTCTCCCAAAATCAAGCTCTAGTCTCATTACCTCCAAAGGTGCACCCAAGACCTCAAGGTCCCAACCTTCGAGTTTTATGAGTTACGTTTAAGGTAAGGGATCCTACCTCTCTCTTTCTTTTCACATAATCTCTTTTATGTCATTTCTTTTATGCTCCATGATCATAGGTTGAAGGATGTTCTTTTATATTCCTCTTACATCACTTTTCATATTCATATGATGATAGACCCCCTCTTTATCTCATCAATTTATTTTAAGAAAGTTTATGTGGCGCAGTTAGGCTGCCGAATTTTTAAGGGATTCGTTCACCTTTCTCATTTTTTAAAGTTCTACTTTCATGTCAAGTCTTTCAAGTTCATTTTTATTGTGTTTGGGTATTATCTCTATATATATCATACTAATATTTTATTTTCATATTATTAGGGACCGTATTTTATCTTTTCAATTCATTTCTGTTGACGTTTAAGTGGCACTGTTAGGATGCCGAATTTTTAAGGGATTCGTTCACCTTTCTCATTTTTCAAACTTCTACTTTCATGTCAAGTCTTTAAAGTTACTTTTTATTATGTTGGGGTGTGATCTCTTTATCTATCATACTGATCTTTTATGTTCATATTATGAGAGACATTATTTGATCTTTTCAATTAATTTTTTTGATGTTTATGTGGCGCCGTTATGCTGCCGAATTTTTAAGGGATTCGTTCACCTTTCTCATTTTTCAAAGTTCTACTTTCATGTAAAGTCTTTCAAGTTCATTTTTATTATGTTGGGTTATGATATCTATATCTATCATACTGATCTTTTATGTTCGTATGATGAGAGACCCTATTTGATCTCGTCAATTTTTTTTTTGAAGTTTAAGTGACGCCGTTAGGCTGCCGAATTTTTATAAGGGAAATCTTATTTTTGTCTTCCTTTCATGTTATTCATTTCATAGAGTATATCTTTCAGATTTAATTACCATGTTCTTAAATCCTTTATATTATGTCCCCATACTGTTTTATGGATCATTTATGAGTGGGTGACCCATGTCCCCTCTCTTTTCAATGTTTTCTAAAACCTCGTAACATAGCCGTTATGCTGGAAAATTTCCGTCTCAAAATGTATCTCTCTTATTCTCAAATTTATTTATTTTATTAAGTGAATAATAAAATCTCTTTCTTATAATGGGATATTCACATATATACCAAAATTTTATATTTTAAATTTCGGGATTTAAATACATGATACCCGCTTTCCCTTTCCGTGGGTTTAAAGTGATATAAAGATCATGTCTTTAAAGCAGTTTTTAAAACGTTATGATTATGAAATTAAACCCATTTATTTTATGCTATATGGGTTTCTTATGAAATGATTGATGATGATATATGTGGATCACATGGTAATAAAGACAAATTAAGGTTTCCCCCTGATAGTGTTCCAATGCATTGGGTAAAGACATAATCTCTAGAGATGACCATTTTTAACGACTCCTTGGTAAATAACCTTGATAATTTTTAATGGCACCTTGGGGATAGACATTGATGAAACAAAAATGATTGTCAATATTAAATGTTATAGCCACAACTTGAAGTTATTAAATACGTTATTTATATTATGATATGCCTCATTATTTCTTTCTCATGCCTTAATGCACTTTTTCATGACATTGTTGATGTATCACAAGTTCACATCTTAAATGATTCCCCTTGTTTCCCTTACTGGGCCTTCTGCTCACCCTTTCTTTTGATGTATGTTCCCAGGTGTTGAGATGCAGTAATTAACCTAGGATGAACATAAGGAGTATCCTTTCAAGTGTTTACGAAGAATGTTTTATGTTTTCATGTTTTAGGTTCCTGGTTTACAAGACACTAAACCTTAAAGATCCTCAGTTTTGTAAAATGTAATGAAAGTTTATGTGATAAAATTTTGGGATGCTATAGCATGAACACTCCTTCTATGTAAATGAAAATCACCAAAAACTAAATAATGGTTGGACCTATTCTATATCCAAATTCAATATGAACTGAATTCTAAATAGATTCTATCCACACGTGTAATATCTCAAACCTCTCTATGAACGGATATTCTTTTGTATAGTAGACGTCCCTAATAGGGGAGTTTTCTTTTTTTATCATATTCCTCTTTACTAGGGTATTTTTCTCTTTTATCACAGACAAGAATACTCACATGGCATTCTTTTGTATAATAAACCTCCTTATTAGTGGGGTTTTATTTAGTATCATATACCTCACTACTAGGGATTTTTTCTTTAGTACCACATGTCTTTCAATAAGGGTTGTTTTTGTTATTATTAGAGACCTCTATATAATGGGAGTCTTATATAGTATCATATACCATACATCATTGGGAGTTTTATTTATACTCTTAGAATCCCCCCTCCATGTCAAAGAGAGTTTTAATTTGTATCACAAACCACCTACTAGTGTAGTTTTCATTTCAATTTAAATAAACAAATTTAAAAGGGTGTTCTCCATACATAATTATATAACTATGGACCCAGGGGAATTTTCTATATCCATTAAAAAAATAAAAGTAAACAAATTTTATTTGATCACCTAACAATGTGATCACTATCCACAGACCGCAGTCTCTTTTGTAAGGTATAATTTCTAATTTGAAACAAACCAACACAAAAAATTACCAATATTTATTGATTATGGTCAAATGATTTATGGTACTTAATTATGTTCCTTTGATTAGTGTATAATAAGGGGAATCTAATTACATATCCTCAGACTGAACAAGTTCACCCACGACATACCTTTTGTTATGGGAAAGGCCACACTACTCGATAAATTAAATCAGAAAACATTTCTTAATAGGACATAAAAGATGTGACATATCATAAATGGTATAGAGAGATGGTTCATAGACCACCTCAATGTATATTATCATGATAATTTATTCTACACACCCAACCTACCAATAATCTATCCAGGTCCTACATATATGGTAGTCATGTGTTATGGTGAAATAATACCCTCACTATGTTCAATTTAATTGGATTAAGGGATCCAAGGTATCGTTAGGGGAATATATAGACCATGAATCCAACCACTCTCCAATTAACTAGACGGCTACTAACAGGTCTCAAGTGTCTCTAAAACATGGACAACTAATTCATACTCACTTAGGACAAACCTTTCATGAATTATTGTTGCCTTAGAAAACCAAAATAATAATTGTGACGACAATAATCATTGGATAAGGAATGTAAGACTGTGAATGACGGTCTTTTGTATCCCTTGGCTATTTTCTAAGTCCAAGTCACATTATACTTGTTTAACAATTCACATATAATTTAAATCAATTAATTCAAATCCTATAATTCATTTATTAAAAGGTAAACAATCACCCTTAGTGGAGAGACCAACCATCCACATAAACTATAATAAATGAAAAAATCCATAGGGAAATTACAAGACTATCACCATTAGAGAATCCAAGATCAATTTATTTTTCAACCAAATACTTATCACTAGGATTCTCAATGTTTTCCCAAGATCATCCCAGATCATATAGCCACTAAAAACCCATTCATGGCCCTAAATCACATAGAAAAAAACATAACAATTTATTATATAATTTATATTTAATTAATAATTTTAATATAAATATGGAATATTGTCAAAAAAACCCACTAAAATCTAACGATTACCAAATATTTTAGGAATTGGGTTCGATACTTCCCTAACACACCCTAATACCAACATTCTTCCAAATCCCCAACACATGGAACCATTTATATTATTATCCTAATTTAATTTAATAAAAATCCATCTACATTTTCATTGTTTTACATACCTAAACAATTTCAATTATCCTATATATAATGATGGGGCTACAAGATTCATCATTACTAAGAATAATTTAATCTCTATCATGGTCTTCTGATTTGACCATGATCTGGTGGAATCAACTTCAAAAACATGGCTAATGAAATATGATGTTAAAATAAATTTTGGGAGGGACGAACAAAGAAAATAAGAGTATGGAACTCAACTCAAATCATTACCAAATTCTCTATAAAAACCCAATAATGTCATCCTTTTTAGATGTTCGAGGAGGTGATCTATCCGTAGATAGGTTATTAATTATTGAGGTGATGAGTTTCGTGACCCTCTAAAAAATTCATGTGAAAAATAGCCATTTAATCCTTTTAATATACCATCTAGTCAGTAATGTTACATTGGCCATTTGATGGCCCCCCTAGTGGCTACAAAAATGATCATTGTACAACCCCATTCACCGTAAGACAACATTTACTCTTCTCAAAGACACATGGATCCCACAAATTCCTCAAAAAATATAAAATATACATCTATTTATATGTATAATCTCTCATTTTTTGAGATCTAAAATCAAAATGGAAATTAAATATTATATAAAACAAAAATTCTAATTCCTCTTGAAATTTTGGACATGTGTGAACATGGGGCATTACATCACCATTCTAATACTTAAATTATATGTCCAAAATGCAGTTTTGGGTGATTTTCAATCCAAACATGGTGTAATAATCTTGATATCAAGGGGATTATTCACTCCATTTAAATATGAGATCCCAAATGGATGATAAAACAAGGTTACATATACATTGATAGAGTTACATCATAGAAAAATATTTCATTACATATTTCCATTAATTTATGTGATGTTGATGGATTTTTTAAATTGTGAAATTAGTTTTATGATGTATTAAAATACTTTATGTATTCTTGGGGTAGTGTAAAAAAGATTTCATAATGATTTATTCTAACATGGTGATTTACTGACTAATTTCATGATTATTCCACAAATAATTTTTTTTCGAATTAATTTTGGAAAACAATTTAAATTCAGTATAATTTTTTATAAATTATTATAATATTAATTGATTGATTAAAGTCCTCATAATAGTGTATTATGGCGTATTGGTCTTGGATTATCTTTGAAATGGGTTTAAAAACTTACTTTATATGGAATAACTACATGAATGATGTGTCTGGTCAATAGAAAGTTTCTTTATGTGTAGGAATTTCCTTTATGTGGAATTTGATATATAGAATAATAAATTTATATAATTCTCCCATTATTTAAAATAAAATTTTTCCTATAACTTCTCTTGAGATAAGCATTGTTGAAGGTGACCATTATTCACCCTGAAAAATAGTTGTCTTCTGGGATACTAATATATGACCCTCACCTTATACCTTACTTAATATTGAATTAAATGAATAATTCACATTGAGGATCTTTTCAGGTATATATTTTTAGAGAATTAGATCATAAAACATGTGTTACATTCCATATTTAAAAAAAGTGGTTACATAAAAGATAGTAATCATTTTTCCCATCAACGGAAACATATTTAAAATAAAACATGGATTCTTTCTTGACACTTCCTTGACACTATCACATCATGTACCTTTCCCTTAACCTGTGAAAAAAATTTCAAAAACATGGGATTAGCATAAAAATCCTAGTAAGGGGTATTAAAATATGGAAAGGAAACATGAGTACATGTATACGTAAGAATCAATGAAATCATACTTTACTCATAAAACATATGCACTTTAACATACCTTATCAAATCATGAATAAAACATAGAAATCATAAGACATAAAGGTAACTAGAGGAATTCATAACATTCTTATGTAGGGAGTAACCCTCTTGGTTACGTTTGGAATACCCATCACAGTATATTCCCTAAATCACTTCGGAGAAACCTTAAAGTTTAACCCCTTCGCGTTACCCAATGCATTGGAGAGCTATAACGGGCTCACCCACCCTTAGTTTATCACGGAACCACATGTATTCATAATAATTCCCAAGAACCATAACATAATCATATCACATAAAACATGAATAAAGGAAACATAACATTTCCACTGTTCAATCACAAGATATCAATACAACACATTGATATAAAAACATTATGAAAACCATTTTCAATACCAAAATAATGGAAAAGTAAAAGATGGTATTTATTTTTCATTTTTAAAAAAAATTATGGCTTGTAGAGGAAGCCGAAACTCAAATAATGGTAACGGCGGCGGAGAAGTCGTTGTCGCCGCATACGTACGACAAAAAAACAATCTCTTTTGTCGTTTGGTAAAATGCTTCGTATAAAAAATATTCCTTTTGGATAAACATAAATTTCAATGTGGTTTATACACCGTATAAAATAAGGTTGTGTATAAAACAAAATATGCCTCAATGAAAGGAGATTGAGACGATGTCCCATACAAAGACGGTATCCTTGGATTAAGGATAAATCAATTACATAATTATGTGTGACAAATGAATACACCAAATATAAGTGGATATTAATTCTAAAACAATCAGAGGTTATTCACACATATTAATAGAAATAAATATTCAAGGAGTACAAGTTTATCCCAAAGAATCAAAATTGGGTTAAGAAGTTCCCTTGCAAAAATTCGACAGCCCTACGACGTCACATCAAACATCAGAAAATGAGTTGATGAGAGATAAAAAGGGTATCTCATCAATTGGACATAAAATTTACATCAATAAGGATATATAAGAACAAATACCAACATAATATTATGTGAATTAAAAGACATAACAAAACAAGTCTTTTAAAAAGAGGAGGGTGAAAGGTTCTGTTACCTACTTGGGTAACTTTCGAAACGTACACCCCATTGATGAAGGGTCATAGAATGAATATGTAAATACCCATAAATGAAATTATATTACACAAAGAATATAATAATTGTAATTAAATACACCAATAAAAGGAAATGGTTGAAAAAAAAGCATAAATATCACGAGACTAAAAGTGAGATGAAAAATCCCTTATGAAAACTCGACAGCCTAACAACAACACTTAAAACTTCCAAAAATGGATTGATGAGATCAAATAGGGTCTCTCATAATATGAACAGGAAAAGTACAATATGAGGAATATAAAAGAACATCCCCAAACATAAGAAATATGTGATTTAAATAAATGACATAAAAGAGAGTACATAAAAAGAAAGAGAGATGTGGGATCTCTTACGAAAATTCAGCAGCCTAACGGCGCCAATCAAAACTTCCAAAATGGATTTATGAGAGAAAATAGGTTCTCTCATCATATGAACATAAAAATTATAGTAAGAGTAATATAAAAGAACATCCCAATAATAAGAAATTTTAGCTTTAAAGGAATTACATAAAAGAGTGTACCTAAAAAGAAAGAGAGGGGTAGGTTCCCTTACCTCAAGTCCGACTTGTCTTGTTCGTTTCTTTATATTCCTTTAAAACGGGTAACTCTTTTTGAATTGAACTAAAAGGCTTCCTTGAGAATACATATGCCCAAAGTGAGGATTATAAGAGTTATATAGGGATGTGGAGAGACAAAATGGGCAGGGGTTGGCCGAGCCAAAGGCTTTGGAAGTGTGGGTAAGGTGGTAGATGTGGGGGCCTTTTATAAGAGGAGAGGAGGGGCACTCTTGGAAAGTTAAGAAAAGATAATTTGTTATAAAATGATTTTCGGATAAAAAGGTCCCAAAATTATATTTTTATAGTATAAGGTGATAAGGGTTAGAAATACACCCATCCAATAGATTTTTGACAAGTTTAGATCTTAGATTTTGCATTATATTTTCATTTTATTTAAATCGTTTAATAATGAGGTAATCACGACATCATCATGGTGTCAAAAATAATTTAATTTATTTAATGTCTAAAAATTAAAAAAAAAATTATCATGATGTAGGAAATCTTTTTATCTTTCTAATGAATATTTATAGTCAAAAATATGACTTGTATAACCCCATTTAAAAATTGTTTTAGTAAAACAACTAATGTTTGTGACATTTTAATTTTAACATTAAATAAAAAGTTATTAATTTTATTTTCCCACAAATGTGGCTCCATGGGGTCCCCAAGTTGACCCATGGATTTTCTTGGTCGTACATGACACATCAAATAAGGGTATGACATTTGTCATGATCATTTCATATTATTAAAACATTATTTATACCTTAAATTACACTAATTACCCCTAATCGTGATTAAAAACGTAAAAGTTACTAATAACCATTTAATTATTTTAATCCCATTGAACCACATTTTAATTATTAATGAAAATAATTTATGTTGTATTTTTGAAATTCAAAATACAGAGGTGGTAAAATTTCATTTAAACGGAAAATCAGTTTTTATAACTACCACTTAGTGGTTTAACTAATCATCAAAAATTGAAGTTTTTCAGAAAAATACAAAAACTTCACCCTAAGAAATATTTGATATTCAGGATTCAAAAATGATGTCTATTTTAAAAAATTAAAATCTTATAAGTTACATTAATTAATTTAACAATTAATTCCCGTTGTCAGAGCAAATAGCATGTTTTTATGAAACAATAAGTATCAAAAGACTGACACTAGTTTAAGTCCAATTTCAAAGTGAAATTAATTCCAATGACCACTATTGGATTAAATGGTGAAAATATATTCTAATTTCAATTTAAAACCAATTCAAAATATAATCTAATAATATAAATAAATTATATTAAAAATAGGTTTTGAATTAAAATACAACATTTTCACTATTCATTAAAAATGAACTTTATCGAAAAAAGACCAAAAATTTACACAAAGTAAATTTTGATGTCCCGATTCTAAAAAAGAATTATATTTTGTCAAATATAACACATGAAATTG
This sequence comes from Viscum album, assembly GCA_963277665.1. Classification (NCBI taxonomy): domain Eukaryota; kingdom Viridiplantae; phylum Streptophyta; class Magnoliopsida; order Santalales; family Viscaceae; genus Viscum; species Viscum album. The sequence continues at coordinate 826,631,422 of OY728159.1, read as the reverse complement.
TCAAAAAGTGGATTTAAAAGAGGTTCTCCATCAAAAGGCGGTTAATCGACCTTTTAAAGAATATTAGAATCTTTACGCTCAAAATTGGATTTATTCGCATTTTTAATCCCTCTAACATTTATTGTAAAAAGTAAAAATATTTCACAGACATATATAATCATTTTTTAGATAGTTCTATTCATTCATCTCATTACAACGGCTAGGTGTTAACTACCATTTAAAATAAAATTATTTTATTATTAGAGTGCAACATAAGATTTCAAAGGACCTCGTTGTTGTGTATTGGGTAAGCCATCGAGCATAGTGTTCCTTTTAAATTAATATTAAAATTTTATTCACAAATAGGGATAAATATAAAAATGTAATATTCTTTATTTACCTGGGGTGTTACATCCTTCCCGCTTTTTGGGAATTTCATCCTCGCAATTTTAAAATTGGGTTGGAAACATCATTGAATGTCCCACATCGGAACATAGAGTCGGTAAAACAATCACTTTAAAAGAAAGAAAGAGAAGTACAGAGGTCACCTAAGTTAACCCATACTAGGATTCCATGTAGGAAAACATGGATATGGAAGAAAAGGAAAAGGGTCATGTTCTGAGGGAGAGTGACAGAAAACATGTTTAAGAGAATGTTAACCACAAAAAAATGCACAAACATGTGGTGGGGTTAAACGGTATTCGATTCCCCGGTAGAAAAATTTAATAGAAAAATTTTTTTGTTTTAAGTTACTTTTCATTGAGGAATTTTTTTTTTTGATCTTAAGGAAACATATTTACTTATCATGTTGACTTTCAACTATTACTAGATTTCTTACACAAACTCATACTTTCCCCAAATGATGAGTATTTAGGAAGACTTTTTCACACTAAGAGTACTATAATCAACTTCCAAGAGAATCGCCTAATCCATAAAAGAGGACTATATATTTCCCATGTCTTTAGACTCTTACTAAAACCAAAATTATTAGTACAAGATCAGATAATCCAGAAAAGGATAACCCTTTATAAAAAGAAAATCTATTCTTAATCTCCAAAATTTTTTCCAAAAAAACCCAAAGTTCAACGAAGACCATTCGATAAACAATTTTTCCATAAAATTATTCAAAGTAAACCAAACTAAGATTGAAACCCAAATATTTGAAGGATTTAATCACATAGTCTTCCAAGGTACAAATTAACACTTATCTCCATATAACATCAGTTGCTCTTAAAGTCTCATATTCAAAAGTAATTAACGTAATCACATATCCTCCATGATATGTTAATAATTTCCATAGATAACCCAAAATCAACTTACTCATAATTCATAAAAATCATATAACTACAAAGAGTAAGTCATACTAACCAGGGACTTCACGTAGTAAAGTGGTAGGAGATAAATACCAGTCGCAATTTGGATTTGGGTTCGATTCCCATAGCTTTGTCCGATGCGTATGGGTTGTCACACGGTCTACGTGTTGTCCTTTTTATAAAACTCTAAAAATAACCCTAACATGTTTTAACCCTCAATAGTTTCATTATACCTCTCATTTTTATCCAAATTCATTATGATCTCAACATCTTAATTCATGAAGTCTTATTTCACCACCATAAGATAAAATAAAACGATTCCCAAAAAGAATAACAGCATACCTTGATCATGGCGTCCACTCGGTTTCATCATCATCTTGCTCATGTAGGTAGAAGTTACTATGCATTACATCAATGATTTAGGGATCCTTCAAAATCATTTTATTCCTCCATCCAAATACACCTTGTACAACATGGGTCATATGGGTGTTCACAGAAAAACAGTTTTGGAAAATAATCATGTATGAAATATAATTCGAAACCATCTGATAAAACATGATTTCTATAAAATAGTCGGACAGAATTTGGGTAAAAAATTTCTATTATTGGTCCTTTTAAAATACCATAAGTATGTTCTAAGAGACTATATTTTAAAAGAAAATATAAATAGGTTGTGCAAGGGTCTCCTTCCCCAGCAACATTTTTAAAATCATAATATGCATCAATTTCTTGTGATAAGGTAAAATATTTCAAAATTCCTTGATAATATTTACATTTCTTGAAAATATGAGAATATTGTGAAAATAGTATTTGTCAAAAAAACAACCCATGATCCACGATGATAACGAGGTATAGTGGAGGTGTTTGATATCTCAAAAAACATCTTGCAAGTGATTTGTATGCTAGAAAAAGTTTCACAATCATCCGAACATGACTTTGCAATAATTATTGCATGCATGTCATCAGGAAGAGATTGGAATTTCGTTTGAGATCCTTCTCCTTCCATTCGTAACTGACTTTACTTAACCTGAAAAAAGTTATAAAATAAGGATTTAAATGAAATAATAGATATAGGGAATAATCACATGTCTAACAAAAACTCCTAATCCCTAATGTTATCTAATCCTACCTCCGATACCAACTATACGACCATGGCCTTATATAGAACTTAATATTTAATTAAATGAATAATTCACATTGAGGATCTTTTTAGGTTTAGAGTTTTAGATAATTAGATCATAAAACATGTGTTACATTCCACATTTAAACAAAGTGGTTACATAAATGATAGTACTCATTTTTCCCATCAATGGAAACATATATAAAATAAAACATGGATTCTATATTGACACTTCCTTGACACTATCATCACATCTTGTACCTTTCCCTTAACCTGTGAAAAAAATTTCAAAAACATGGGATGAGCATAAAAATCTCAGTAAGGGATATTAAAATATGGAAAGTAATCATGAGTACATGTATACGTTAGAATCAATGAAATCATACTTTACTCGTAAAACATAAGCACTTTAACATACCTCATCAACTCATGAATAAAACATAGAAATCATAAGACATAAATGTAACTTTAGGCATTCATAACATTCTTACGTAGGGAGTAACCCTCTTGGTTATGTTTGGAATACCGATCACAGTATATTCCCTAAATATCTTCAGAGAATCCTTAACGTTTAACCCCTTCACATTACCCAATACATTGGAGAGCTATAATGGGATCACCTGCCCTTAGTTTATCACGGAACCATCCATATTCATAATAATGCCCAAGAACCATAACATTATTGTATCACATAAAACATGCATAAAGGAAACATTAAATTTCCACTTTTCAATCAAAAGATATCAATACAACACATTGATATAAAAACATTATGAAAACCATTTTCAATAACAAAATAAAATAAAAGTAAAATATGGTACTTATTTTTCATTTAAAAAAAATTATGGCTTGTAGAGGAAGCCGAAACTTAAATAATGGTCACGGCGGTGAAGAAGTCATTGTCTCCGCATACGTACGACAAAAAAACATTCCGTTTTTCCATTTAGTAAAATACTTCGTATAAAAAATAATCCTTTTCGATAAACATAAAAGTCAAAGAGGTTTATACACCATATAAAAGAAGGTTGTGTATAAAACAAAATATGCCTCAATGAAATGAGATTGAGATGAAGTCACATACAAAGACGGTATCCTTGGATTAAGGATAAATCGATTACATAATTATGTGTGACAAATGAATACACCAAATATAAGTGGATATTAAGTATAAAACAATCAGAATTTATTCACACATATTCATATAATGACATATTCATGGAGTACAAGTTTATCCCAATGAATCAAAATTGGGTTAAGAAGTTCCCTTGAAAAATATTCGACAGCCCTACGACGTCACTTAAAACTTCATAAAATGAGTTGATGAGAGATAAAAATGGTATCTCATCACTTGGACATAAAATTTACATCAATAAGGATATAGAATAACAAATCCCAACATAATATTATGTGAATTAAAAGACATAACAAAAGAAGTCTTTTAAAAAGAGGAGGGTGAAAGGATCCCTTACTGACATGGGTAACTTTCAAAACGTACACCCCATTGAAGAAGGGTCATAGAAGGAATATGTAAATACCCATAAATGAAATTATATTACACAAAGAGTATAATAATGGGAAGAAAATACACCACTCAAAGGAAATGGCGGCAAACGTAGCATAAATCTCACGGGACTAAAAGTGAAAAGAAAAATCCCTTATGAAAATGTGGCAGCCTAACAGCGCCACTTAAAACTTCCAAAAATGGATTGATCTGATCAAATAGGGTCTCTCATAATATTAACGGAAAAAGTACAGTATGATGAATATAAAATAACATCCCCAAACCTAAGAAAGATGAGATTAAAAGAAATTACAAAAAATAGAGTACTTAAAAATAAAGAGAGTGGTTGGATCTCTTACGAAAATTCAGTAGCCTAACGGCGCCAATCAAAACTTCCAAAATGGATTTATGATAGAAAATAGGGTCTCTCATCCTATGAACATAAAAATTACAGTAAGAGTAATATAAAATAACATCCCAATCATTATAATGTTAATATTTAAAGTAACGACATAAAATAGTGTACATAAAAAGAAAGAGAGGGGTAGGTTCCCTTACCTCAAGTCCAACTTATCTAATTCGTTTCTTTATATTCCTTTAAAACGGGTAACTCTTTTTGATTTGAACTCAAAGGCTTCCTTGAGAATAATTTTTCCCAAAGTGAGGCTTCTAAGAGTTAGACAGGGATGTTGAGAGACAAAATGGGCAGGGTTTGGCCGATCCAAAGGCTTTGGAAGTGTGGGTAAGGTGGTAGAGGTGGGGGCCTTTTATAAGAGGAGAGGAGGGCCACTCTTGGAATGTTAAGAAAAGATACTTTGTAATAAAATGATTTTCGGATAAAAAAGGTCCCACAATTATATATTTAGAGTATAAGGTGATAAGGGTTCTAAATCCACCCGTCCAATAGATTTTTTACAAGTGTAGGTCTTAGATTTTACATTATATTTTCATTTTATTTAAATCGTTAAATAATGAGGTAATCACTGCGTCATCATGGTGTCAAACATAATTTAATTTATTTAATATCTAAAAATTATTAAATAAATATCATAATGTAGGAAATAGTTTTAGTTTTCTAATGAATATTTTTAGTCAAAAATATGACTTGTATAACCCCATTTGAAAATTGTTTTAGTAAAAAAACTCATGTTTGTGACATTTTAATTTTAACATTAAATAAAAAGTTATTAATGTTATTTTCCCACTAAAGTGGATCCATGGGTTCCCCAAGTTGACCCATGGATTTTTTTGGTCTTCCATGACACAACCAATAAGGGTAGGACATGTGTCAACATCATTTCATATTATTAAAACATTATTTTTACCTTAAATTACATTAATTACCTCTAATCGTGATTAAAAACGTAAAAGTTACAATTCACAAAAAATTATTTTAATCCCATTGAACCACATTTTACTTCTTAATGAAAACCATGTATGTCGGATTTTTGAAATTCAAAACACAAAGGTGGTAAAACTTCATTTAAACGGAAAATCAGTTTTTATAAGTACCACTTAGTGGTTTCACTATTCATCAAAAATTGAAGTTTTTCAGAAAAATACAAAAACTTCACCCTAATCTATATTTGATTTTCTAGATTCAAAAATGATGTCTATTTTAAAAAATTCAAAACATATAAGTTACATTAATTAATTTAATAATTAATTCATGCTGTCAGAGAAAATAGTGTGTTTTTATTAAAACAATATGTATCACAAGATTGACACTAGTTTAAGTCCAATTTCATAGTGAAATTAATTCAAATGACCCATATTGGATTAAATGGTAAAATTATATTCTAATTTCACTTTAAAACCAATTCAAAAGATAATCTAATCATGTAAATAAATTAGATTAAAAATCGGTTTTGAATTAAAATACAACATTTTTCACTATTAATTAAAAATGTACTTTATTTGGAAAAATACCAAATATTTACAAAAAGTAAATTTTGATGTCCCAATTCTAAAGAAGAATTTTATTTTTTCAAATATAACACAAAAAATTGTCAAAAAGTGGATTTAAAAGAGGTTCACCATCAAAAGGCAGTTAATTGACCTTTTAAAGAATATTAGAATGTTTACGCTCAAAATTGGATTCATTCACATTTTTAATCCTCTAAAATTTATAATAAAAAGTAAAAATATTTGACAGACATATATAATCATTTTTTAGATAGTTCTTTTCATTCCCCTCATTGAAACAGCTAGGTGTTAACTACCATTTAAAATAAAATTATTTTATTATTAGAGTGCAACGTAAGATTTCAAAGGAACTCGTTGTTGTGTATTGGGTAAGCCAACGAGCATACTGTTCCCTTTAAATTAATATTAACATTTTATTCAAAAATAGGGATAAATATAAAAATGTCATATTCTTTATTTACCTGGGGTGTTACAACTGATGGTTATGAACATACTATAATAGAGTCCCATGTTTTATATGTTCCCACGAAGGGTAGAAATAAATGTATATATTGACCCTTTGTACATGTTCCCTTAGAAACATCCTTACATATGAGTGTATTGACTGGGAATGATTCTCCTGAGTATGATATTATGAAACCACGACATACAATATTTCATTTGGAATAGTTGGCTAGAAAGTGGGATCACATTTCATCCACCACTAGTTTAAAATGTTTGATAATTAAATTTTAACGGGTTGGAATTAATCGTAAGTAAATATAGCACATAGTGTGGTCATTATAGCCTAAATTATGGGTTTTTATATTAATTGTTACATTTTATTTCAATACTCATGTCACATAGTCAAAACTAAGAAATAGCCCATAGATTTTCTTGGTAATTTTTACTAACAACTGGATATTAATTTTTGACAACCTTATATCATTCTAATTTAAAATATTCATGTATTATATAAAATCTAAATAATAATTTATTAATAAATTTTAAATTAATATTATTAAAATAATCTATGTTTTTTATAGGAACAATAATATTTTACATGAGCATTGGGTGATCACTAGTGAAGGCCAACTATAGGTTTTTTATTGGTTATAATTATTTCAATTTATTGGTGAATTTTAAATCAATGTATTTGTATATTAAAAAAATTATAAAATGTATTATTATTATTGAAATAATGTTGCAATATAATATTAAATTTTTGTTATTTTAACTTTTTTACTAGTGAAGTTATTTGAATTTTATTTTTTTTATAGATATAAAAATTATATAGCTATTAGGTCGTTAAAATATGTGGTGGTAGCCTTTATCATTGATAAGTGTAGCAAAGATAAAGGGCATCTTTCTTAGTTCTAACATTAGAACTGATGAAATTATAATTTGTGGGTGATAAACATATTTATTATGAAGTAGTTATTTATTAGATATAAAAAACACATTGATAATGTCATTCACTATTAGTGCTAAAAATACTCTAATGAAGGCGCCATTTATTTCAACGCTTTTAGAAATATTCTTGGATAGATTTATCAATGATTTTAGACTTATAAAATCATGAGTCTTTTTTAAGAAAAAAAAGAATACTCATATTTTTTGTAGTAATAAATCACATATCTACCTTAGTGGTGGTCATTCTGGTTTACCTTAACCATAGAAATCCAACAACCAGTAGACTACATCACATGTAAAAAATGTGGTATGAAAGAAAATAAAAGAAATAAAATGAAATATTCATTGATCAAATTATATGTCCCATAGTATTTCCCATATAATAATCTATAACACTATCTAAAAAATTTATATTATTTTCCATGTTATAATTATATTAATATCTAATCACAATTTTGTATAATTTATCTGATTATCCAGTCAACCAAATTTCAATTATAATAAAATAGGTATTTGAATCAATAACCTCATCTTAAAATTATATCCATATACTCATATGTAATCTATTGAATATGAATAATATTTCCACATTATCATCATAGATTATCCATATTTTTTATATTAATAGACATGTTTCCTGAGTTGATAAGTTTCATGTCATTATTCCTCACCATCAACACAATATTTAGGTTATCAACAGATTAATCATAACATTTCAAATGAGATATTATATCACAATTAGAATATTTCGTTTTCATAATAAATATTACCCTAATTCATAAATTTATGGTTTACATCCATATCATAAGACATATGTATCATTAATAAGAATTATTAGTAGCTCGTATTAACATGATAGAATACAAATCGTAGTATATAGAATCACATTATTTATATTATTCATTAAAAGTATAGATTATTTTGTAGGTGTAAAATTGATCTTAAACCTTCAATAATTTTTCCCATTATCTCCCATAAATTTTAATAAACTGTATATATATATTTATATAAATCAATTCCATCCCTCCACTAGATTTTCAATTTTATTTTATAAAAAATAATCGAACAAGAATTATTTAAAAATTACTATATTATATGTAATTAATTCTCTTTTGAATAAAACACATGATCATTTTAAATCGAATAAATACTACGATAACTCCTAAATATACTAAATAAAATATTTCATAATATAATTTTATTTAAAATTATCACTAATTTGAAAATAATTCTTTTATTCTGCATTAATTATTTAACAAAAAAACATAAATGTCAATAAAAATCTACATATATAATTTTTATACCTCAAAATTACTCAACAACATCATATAAATATTTTTCAATCATTATAATATAACAACTACAACCAAAGTCACCAAAATATTCACAAGGTAAATTACTAATAATGTATGGATTTTGACTCTCCTTATCATCAATAATAAACTAAAGAATAAAAAATATATAGAATAGTAATTATAAAATAATTATTTCAACAACACATATAATGTAAATTAATATTTACAATATTTCATCAGAGGTATGAATTAAGAGAATCCAACAAAATTTAATAGTCAATTTAGATAATAAAAAATACAAATTACTCTACCTATAATTTTCAAATTCATTGAAACAATGTTCCATTATATTTATGAAGTCAAATGGAGTACAAAAAAATATCATTATTGAAATTGTGTCCCATATATTCCCCCAAATTTCATATAAGTGATATTCCAACCATTTGAAGCAAGTAAAACTCCCCCATACACCCTGAACTGACTCTCACGATATCCCTTGGCCCTACCTCACTTATCCATCTGTTCACATGATCTATTAGAACATACCTTGACTTTTCACGCTTATCACACAATATGTATAACCCAAAAATTGACTTATCAATCATGGAATCAAACAAATATAGGAGACCTAGACCATGATTAATGCTACAAAACCATCCCACTTTCACATTACCATTTGGTCATTAGAGTGTCATTCAATTATTGATTAAACGGGTTTCCTCTATGTCAGAGCTCACTCGTATCATTACCACACTGCTTGACCCTGTCATAAATAACATCAACTTGTATCCTAATTCATAGTAATTGAAATTAAAACATATCTATCAAATTTATAAAAAATTATTATCTTTTCATGAGGATACATAAAATATAAGTATCAAGGAAATATAATAATATTAACAATATAAAAAATTAATTAAAATGAAAATTATAATAAAATTAATCTATTTAATATAAAATAATATATATATATATATATAATTTATTCATATTATTAGTTCAATTGTATTATTTTTTTGATTGTTTTTATAATTTTATACCATTTAGAATAATATTATTCATGTTTCTAAATATTTAAAAATATTATAAAAATTATACTAAAAAATCCAACTAGATAATGTTTTTAACTAGAGCGTAAAAACATTATAATAATATTTCAATTGAAATATGTAAAGATAAATAACCCAAATATATATTCCATTACATGTTTATTTTTTTATTTCATTATTATCATAGAAACAAAATGTGGGATTGTCATAATTATCCCTAAGAATATCCTAGATCCAATATTAGATTGAATTTTTTCTAGTTTCATATTGATCATCGCAGTCATATCTTCATAATACCTAATTTTCATAAAAAAAAATAAGAATTATAATTGATATGATAAGATGTGGATGATAATTTAATCGTCAATATAAAAATATAGATGTTATATCAAATAACCATTCCTCTTTTAGTAGAATTATGAAGACCAATTATATCCTCTTGTTTTAGCACCCCCTCCACCAAGAGAGAAATCCCCAAGATGTTGGGTAAATATCAGATGTGGTAAAATATGAATATATAAATGATTTCATGTTAAATATATAGTTTCAAAATAAAAAAATATTTGAAAACTCACCAGAATCACCAAAATTTCAAACAAAGTCAGACTAATAAGAAACCTCCGTTTAAAACGAAACTCCATGTTCTAGACTAAATAATGAATTCCATTTGTCAATTAGAATCTTTGTTATGGATAAATTTTTCATTTTAAGTTTCAAATTATGAAACAAAAATTTTATTTTTAAATTTCCAATTTTCATTGTTTCAACTACAACATGGTAGGGTTTTATAAATAATATTTTAATGAATCTATAAAAATTAAAACTTGAGAAAAATATAAACTTGTGTTTAAGTCATTATAAGTTAGAATTTTAAATACTATATGTCAAGAGAAATTATAATTTTCGTTATTCATTTCTGAAATTCTTATTTTGAATTATATTCCATAGATTATATATATAGTGAATTATTAAACGAGTGACTTTATTTCATGTTCCATAAATGATTTCATTATTCTGTATCGAAAATCATTTTTTCTTAATCATTAAAGAAATTAATTCCTTCTTAAAATAAATAAATTGTATTATTTTTATTTATGGTAGGATGAAGAAACTATTTTCTCATTATATAATTAATTTACATGGAATTAATATACTATAAATAATATTAGTGAATAAATTTTTATGAGTTTTCATTAAAATTAATTTTGGTTATAATATATATTTTATATATTATAAATATAAATATATTAACATTGTTAGTATTAAAATTCTATTACTAATCTATAATTCTAATATATATATATATATATTGATATATTCATTAATGATCATGGTTTATATATTCATATATTTAACTTCATATATATAATAATATATTTATTTAATACTCAGATGTTAGGGTTTTGGTTATTCAAATATTTTATTTTTATTTTAATAATAATTATTATTTTTAATTTAGTTTTATTTTTTCAAATTTTAATTTCTATAATATATTAATATTTTTTATATATGTATATAATTTGTTATTATGTATTTATTAAAAATTAGTATTAACTATTTTAAAATATAATTTTTTATTTCCTTTTACTTAATATTATAATATACACACACATAATAATTATTATCATTACCACATATTTATCATCATATGTGTGTTGGAATACAATTAATAACATATTTATATAACTATTCATATATGTAAATCTGTTTCTACAGATTTTATTTTTTAAAATTTCAGTAATTAACTATTATAGTACCCCGAGTTACATGGTGTTTTCATTTTAGATAAATTTATCTTGTTATGGTGTTGGTTTTTGATTTAGTAGTTGGAGGGACAAAAAATTTATATTGATGGAGGATTTTTAACTCATTAACGGTTAGTCATCAAAATAAGTAATAACCCTTATGTGCTCATGAAGGTTCCCATTTGAGTTAGTGGAGTTGCGCACAACTTGAGCACAACCAATTAAACAATGCAAAAAGCGTAATGTTGGGATCACTAAGTTGAGAGGGCCGAGTTTCACATATTGAGAATAGTTTTCTCTACTATGAATTTACCTATAGGACACCATTTATGTAGTTTTTGGCCTTTGTAGTGGCCAAAACATGGATAGAATACAATTTCTTTAAACCATGCACTAACCATGCGAGTTTCCTAGAATTTGAAAAAATTAGTTTCTATTTAAATTTTCAATATTTTTTCCTTTAGTTCATTTAAGATTTTCCCGCACTTATCCACCACGTGAATCATGCGAGGTGCCATTCCAAACCTCCATGGATAGAGACCCATCCCCTGATCTCCCTTTATGATCTCCATTTCAGAGTTTATCTCTGTAAATTATCTTAGATCTGCCAGGATATGGCCTCTATTCCCATTCCTATACTTTTCCAACCATTTACCCCAATACCTATCTCCTAGTGAGGTGCGGTTGAACCCTATGTTTTTGGGATAATATGATTTTTTGTGCCTCCATCTATGGTAAGTTTTTTCTTCTATTATTTTGTTTCACACCTTTCTTTTTTGTCTCATTGGTAATTTAGGGTTGCTTGAAATTGTTTGTATAGCGTTTTCTAGCTCCATGAAGGGTTTCAATCACATATAAACATACCAATATATATATATATGTGTCTTCCTTGTGAATATTACCTCATATTGTGAGTAATATATACATTTCATTAAAGGGGTATATATATTGGAATGTATGTGCGTGAAATTGTGGAGTGATCTTCATCAAAATCCTGATGTGTAGAATCATTCTGGATTGATTTTATTTTATTAGAGGTAGGTGACAATATTAAATTAATCCCTTTTTGGAATTCTAATAATCTTTTTTTCCTTTTAGTTCCATTTTTATGAAGGTATAAATATATGTGATAGTCTTGTGAATATTTGGACCCATTTTATTGATCCTCTTTCTTTTCATAAATTATTTGTTTTATGAAATCCCCATTTTATCATTTAAATTGGATTAATTAATTGTGATAAGATTTTCATGAATCAACTTTTGGTATTTTTGAGTTCGTTCAATTCTGGGTGATGCGTTTGGACCGGGATTGGTCTTCATTGATGAAATATGATGTTTTAACAAGGGAATTTGGTATGAAATTGAGGTGCTAACATCAAAATAAATGAAATGGGTTTTCTATTTTATTTTTTATGGTAATGTAAAATTATTGAGTGGTTTACCCTTTTCTATAAATTCTTGGTTGGCTTTACTATGTTTGGTTTTATAGAAATAAAATGTTATTGGTCCTTTTTTAGGTTTTTTCATAGGGTAGTTTGGAATTCTTTATGAAATGAATGACTTTGTTGAACCTCAATTATTTTCATTTTGTGTTTTATGGAATGTTTGAAGAATAAATGCATTTTCCATGTTTTTATTTTTCATTTAATAAATACATTGTGCGGGGGTTACCTTCATATTTTTAAAAGATTGGTTTCTTCTATTGACAAGAAGGGGTGTATAACCTTCGATAGTGGAAATTGGTTTGGAAATGTTGTTTTATGCATTATAAATGTTGATTAAAATTTAACTAAGGTTTTTATTGTGAAATTTACATAATATATGTGATTTAGATGAAATGGGGTTTTAGTAGGATTCCTTTTCTGTTTAATGAATTTCCACATTTTAAAAAGGGAAGTTTGGTTTTATAATGTCAAAATAATGATTGACTTATAATATTTGGTTGTTATTGAATGTTTTTACACTTCCCATTGAGAATTGTGTTTAATATAGGTTAATTTTTATAAATGAATTTTAAAATATATATTATATTATTGAAGGCCCTATTGGAACTTTTGATGTGAGTATGTTTCCCCCTTGTTGAACCCTCTTGTTTGTAGATGGTGATAATGTAGTTCATGTGATCGTTGCTTGTAATGTGATAAATGGTTTTTCTACTGGACTTTTAATGTATTTATTTTTGTTTCCCTTTGTGGGAAATGATAGATTTATTTTTTAATTGAAAAATTGAATCCCTGATGATCCATGTCGGGTGCATGGATGATTTCAGGGATATGACTGGGGGTACCCTTGGGTGTTTTATATTCTAGAACATGGGTTTGGGTTGTTAAAATTTAAAATGGTTTCACATAAGTTATTAAATTAGGATTGATACGTTAAATAGGTTAAAATTGGATTATGAAATAAAATTATGAGATTTGAAATTAATTGGATAACATGCGTTGTAAATATATTTTTTGTTCGTTGTGCCTAATCAATATCATGTACTAAGAAAGTGTTTGGTATAATGTTAATTGGATAATGTGAAAATGATTTCCAAATGCTAATTGATTTGATGTGTTAAGGCATAGGGGGGATTCATGTATTAATGGAAATGTGAAATGTGATTGTTATGTGGTTGTATTGTATTTGGTTGGTGATAATGTTTATGTGGTTGATGGATATATGTAAGCATATTAAAATCTACTGGTAGAGTAGGGTATTGAAATGAAAATTATATTCCCACATGTCAAGTTAGACTGAGGATCTTAACACCACCCCACAATGCATGTCTTATGGAAGGAGAAAGAGCTCTATTCCCCAAACAGATGGATTTTACCCTGAATGGGGTCTCTAAGTGAGGATAATGTGTTTTGTAAGGTATTTATCCTTAGTGTGAAAATTAATTGACATATTTCATTATACCTGTAAATTAAATGGCCTCAGCCACTGTTTAAATTATATAAATTCTTAATCCACGGAACATGTGAAGAAAATGAATGAAGTGATCAAATGGTAATAATGAATAAATTTATTAAAGTGTATATTTTTAGCTAATGAAACCATGCTTATTCTTATTTATCTTTTCACTACCTTAGAACATGCTCCATATTTTTTGACATGTGACATAGATGTTGGGATAATCAGACATAGATTTTAGACACCTAGAGATGTTGAATTCTTGGTTGGGATTGTTTTTTTACATAAAGTATTATTTTAGATGCATATTTGATATAATGTATTGAGATATGTTATTCATATTTTTTCATTGAGTATTTTTTGATGATTATTTCTTCCTTTTTCCATTCCTTTTTTGTTATTTTTATATTTTGTTTATAAATGGTATTGGGTGTCTATTTGGTCCATTTTAGAAAAGGTATAAATCTAAATATTTTCAATAATTATGAATGTGGGTTGTTTTTGAGAATTGATAATGGGATGTGTAGTTTGTGATTGGGCTTAGGCTCATGTATTTTTTTTCAAATATGTGTGTTTGGTTTTTGGAATGTAAAGGATAATGTTCTTGAAGTTGTGTATGGATTTGATTTGTTTTTCCATGTGATGACTATATATGTAAAGTCTATTTTCTATCATTATCTTCAAACTATCATTGGTGAATTTCCATAGGAAATCTATATTATAGTTTCGGTGGGTTATAGTGACCTAGTGGGATTTCCACTCATGATTATATCATTCCAGGTTCTCAATTTATTTCTTTTTATTATTCTTGGGAAACATGGGGAAGAGTTGGTTGGAGATGCCTTGGGTCTCGGCTTCTGTTGGTTAGTTTTTCCTTATTACATTCTTATTGATATTTAATTTCATTAGTTTGTCTCTTATTATCCTTAGAACTGCATATTTATTTATGTTTGCTATTTAATGTAACGCCCTGACCCTAGTTACCCAGAGTCGGTGCATTATTACATAACATTGGCATGATCACAAGAAAGATCAAATCTCGAAAGACCGATTGGTTTTGTAGCCTTGGAAACACTAGATATATTCATAAGTTTTACATTACATCATAAAATGAAAAACTACTACAACAACATAATTTCTCCATAATCCACACTCATATACCCACATAATATCCCTGTAGGTCATTCATAATTTACTTCTTCACTTCCTGGGAAAAATAAAACATAGAAAAGGGGTGAGCTCAAATGCCCAGTAAGGATAACAATATAGAGGAAACTTTCATAAATAAGAATAAACATTTAAGGCAATGTATAACTAAAACAAAAGACTTTCAAAATTGAACTTTCAACATTGTATGGCATAAATAAAATGAAATAATTCCATTTAATCATTCACATGGATATTTTACTAATCTAATAATCACATGCAAAATCAATAACCACTTTCATAATGTTGGAATGCATAATGCCAGACTATCATAACCACATAGCCATGGCCTCGTGCCAAGACTACAAATAAGATTTTGTCAAGGGCTTGTTCCAAGACACTAGTTTGTCTCATGAGACCTACCGATGCATCGAGGAGCTATAGCGGGCTCCACCCGTCACATATTAAGTCCAATGCATTCCAATATGAAAAGGTTTAAACATAACATAAACATTCATATTAAAACAAGCATACGAAATGTCAATAATTTCACCATAAACTATGAATGGTATAAAAATAGCACATCCACAGTCAAACATATCACAAAACCTTCAATACAATATAGAAGTTTTGTATCATAATAAATCAACTTCAAATAAGCGTAAAATCCATCAAAGGATGTTGACATAGATGAAATCAAAACTCTTTTTAGAGAAATATCTCTTTCTATTTTTTTTGAAATCATATAAGATCCATATAAAATAAAACATTTTCTTTGAAAATATTCTTAGAAGCTTGTAAGGAAAGATTTTAAGATTTTATAACGGCGGAAAATAACCTCACCTGCCGTATATGTTAAAAAACATTCTTACCTTAATTCTGTCGAAAAGGTTAAAAAGGACCTTCTTTTGAAAACTACGGAAAGATTCCCCTTATAAAAATTCAAACAAGGGTATAAATGACTTTACCCCATATTTTTGTAAATAATAAAATTGTTTTGAAATACATTTTGAAGAAACATGGATGTGGATGATAAAGAGATCCCAGTAGATTATTACGTATAAACAACCTCGGATAATGAAGAGATTGTGAAATAACCCTTAACTTGTACTTTTCCTTGGTTGGGGTAGGTTAACCTCCTGTATAATGGTGAAATAATTGTTATTAAATTATACAAGAATCATATACATTAATATGATATCATATATGATCTTTTAATATTGATTTGATAATAATATCTTAGTATTATCGTTGTTTCGGGTGTTAACTTACTTGTCTTTTATATGTTTTGTTACATAAGACATGTTTGTAAAGGATAGGTTGGATATTATTCATATCCAGAATGATATCAAGTCCTTAAATATCATTTTTAAATCATCAAATGATAATTATAATTTAATGGTTACGATGGAGAATGAATCTCATCGCGTTCGTGGAGACGGTAGTCTGTACGTACGCACGAGCGACAATATCATTATTTTGATATTAAAATAATATATAAATGGATGGTATATAATATATACAGAATAATTAACATTTTATATTTATTATTAAATGAGTTACACATCATTATTATACCCATCCAAATAATAATATATTGAATAACAATTACACCACGACGTGGAGACGGTAAGCCGTACGTACGCACGTATGGTGACATGTTATTCAAAGGGTGGATAGAATACTGAATATGGTTGTACCATATTTATAATAACATCACATTATATATATGATACTGGAGTTATTATTTTAGAATGGTAACAACAAAGGAAGAAGAAGTGGAAGAAAAAATGAACTTGGAAAAGGGTGGTGAAATCATTATCTCTTCTTCGGGTTATTCCTTTTGATTTGATCAAAAGGGCTCCTTAGGTTGGCTTTATGATCAAACTAAGGCCTCTAGGATGTATTGAGGGAAGTTGGGAGAGTATTTGGGAAGAGTTTTGCCGAAACAAAAGGCATTGAATGTGTAAAGAAATGAGAAGGAGGAGTGCCCTTTTATAAGAGGGGTGAGGGGCACCTTTGGAAAAGCTAGAAATATTAGTTTATAATAAATTCATATTCGGTTTCTAATGGCTCAAAAGTATATTATTTAAATGTTAAGGTGGTTATAGGTCTAAAACAACTCAACCAATATAATTTAGATAGGTTTGGGTACTTATATTAACCTTATCTTTAAGTATTAACTCTAAGTTAATTAGTTTCACTGTTACAATGTCTCTTTGTATTTTTATATAATATGCTTAATAAACTTACTATATACATCCAAGAGACCCCCAAAGTGGTCCATTAATGATGAAACTATCATGATATAAGTCTCTTGGCCGAACCTTAGATTTTTAGGAATTTAATATCAATTTATAATATAATATTTGTTTTAAGAACTCTTTTATGTCAATTTTGACACTATTCAATAGTTGATTTTTTTGAAACTCATAACAGATTGATTACTTAGAAAAAATTCAATTAAATCAATCCTAATATATCATATTATCCTAGAAAATTAGTTTAATTCATTAAAAGTCTCATATTATATTTATTTGGGTATTTATAATATCAATTATTTTAATTTTTCACTATTATAGTAATTACTACATCATCATTGTGTCAAAAATAAAATAAATTATTTAAATAAACTATCATTATGTAGGAAATATTTTTATATTTATAATGAATATTTATAATCTAAAATCCAACATATATAACCCTATGTAAAAATTGTTTTTCTAAAAGTTACATGCTTGTGTCATTTTTGTATTCATTTTAACTTAATTAAAAAAAAGTGTCCCTATCACCTACAAGTGACACCATGGGGTCCCAAAATCGACCCAAAGATGCCTATGGTCGAACATGTATCAACCAATAAGGCTAGGACACGTTTTAGGATAATTTTGTATTATTATAATATTATTATTTAACCCTTATTTACCAGATTTACCCTTAACCATGGTAAATAAAATATTTACCACAGTAATTATTCAAAATGCCTAAAAATAAAAGATACCTATTTACACAATTTGGAAATCCTGATTCCAAATATGGAATCCATTTTTCTAAATTAAAAATACATAAGTGGAAGAAATTAATTTAAAATTAATTCCCGCTGTCAAAACAAAATGCGTGTTTTTAAGAGATAATAACTATCAAAAGATTGACACTTGTTTATGTTCGGTTTAATTGTAAAATTATGTCCAATGACCAACATTATATTAAATGGTAAAAATATATTCTAAATATACGTTAAAACCACTCAAATTCATAATTTATCACTATTAATTATTTTGATTAAAAAAGTTGTTTTTAATTAAAATTTAGTAATTTTCACTATTCATCAAAATATTAAAGTTATCCGAAAAGTACCAAAATTTCACCTTAGGCTAAATTAGATATTACAAATCCAAAAATGAAGTCCATTTTGAAATATAAAATATATATAATTTCAAAAGGTAGGTATTACTATTCATAACGGCTAGTTTGATTGGTTATGGTGTGTTAGAACTCGGTGTTGCGTACAACACACGCTATCACATTATTCAAAGAGAAGCGTACTGTAGAAGATTGGGGTGTTACATTATCCCCTCCTTCAAATAATTTTGTCCTCGAAATTTCTAGAATACTTATCACATGAAAATACTCGGGTGGTTCTTCATCATAAGTTCCTCGGGTTCCCACGTTGCCTCTTCCATCTTGTGGTTTCTCCACAAAACTTTTACCAGACGCGTCGTCCGGTTTCTCAGTACTTGTTCTCTCGTATCAAGAATCTTGACGGGCTCTTCACAATTATAAAGATCAGGTTCCAGTTCTAATTCCTCATAGGTGAGTACATGCGTTGGGTCAGACATGTATTTTCTCAACAGAGATACGTGGAACACATCGTGAACTTTGGAGAGACATGGCGGCATTGCCAGTCGGTAAGCCACATCCCCAATTCGTTCTAGAATTTCGAAAGGTCCGATGTACCTGGGACTCAATTTACCTTTCTTACCAAAACGTATGATTCCCTTCCATGGTGATACCTTCAGGAAAACATGATCACCGACTTGAAATTCCAAATCCTTCCTTCGATTATCGGCATAGCCCTTCTGCCTACTTTGAGCTGCTTTGATGTGATTTTGGATTACCTTCACCTTTTCCACCGTTTCCTCCACCAGTTCTGGGCCTACAAGTTTTCTTTCACCAACGTCATCCCAACAGGTTGGTGTACAACATCTCTTTCCGTATAACGCTTCATATGGTTCCATCTGAATACTCGAATGGAAGCTATTGTTATAGGAAAATTCTACCAGTGGTAAATATTGATCCCACATACCCTGAAAGTCACGTGAGAAAGATCTCAACATGTCTTCTAAGGTCTGAATAGTCCGTTCTGATTGTTCGTCTGTCTGAGGGTGGTATGAAGTGCTCAAATGAAGTTCAGTATCTCGGGATTTCAGAAGACTTTTCCAAAATCTTGAAGTAAAACGGGGATCACGATCAGAAACAATCGATAGGGGTACTCCACAAAGTCTCACAACTTCATTAATATATAGTCTTTCTAGACGTTCCGGGGGTAGATATTCTCTTATAGCAAGAAAATGTGCTGACTTGGTAAGACGATCAACAATAACCCATATTGCATCGTTCCTTCTAGGAGTCTTTGGTATCCCCATGACAAAGTCCATCGGAATATTGTCCCATTTCCACTACGATATGGGAAGTGGTTGCATGACTCCTCCAGGCTGTTTCCTTCTAGATTTCACTTGTTGACAAACCATACATCTTGACACAAAATCAGCAATCTCCCTCTTCATGTTGTCCCACCAAAAATGTTCCTTCAAATCTCTATGCATTTTGGTGCTCCCAGGGTGTATAGAGATATTGGAACTATGATCATCATCCAACAATTCCCTTTTTAGATCAGGTATATCGGGAACACAAAGTCTCTTCCCGAATTTCAAAATTCCATCTTCATACACAAAGTCTCTCAATCTCCCATCATTCGCAGCATTAATCTTCTTTTGAAATTCTTCATCATCGGTCTGAGAAATCTTAATCCTTTCTAGTAAAGATGGTTTGGCAACCATTTGAAAAATAATTGATGTTTCACCTTCCCTGGTTATTCCCATGTCCATCTTCACTAGATCCATGAAAATTGGATCCCTTTCAATTCTCATATTGTTCAAAACTCCATGGTCTTTTCTACTCAAAGAATCTTCCACCTTGTTTGCTTTCCCCAGGTGGTAGTGTATCGTACAATCATAATCCTTGAGTAATTCAAGCCATCTCCTTTTCCTCATGTTGAGTTCTTTTTGGGAAAAAATATACTTCAAACTCTTGTGATAAGTATAAATCTCACATTTTTCACCATAGAGGTAGTGCCTCCATATCTTCAAAGCAAAGATCACAGCTGCTAACTCGAGATCATGAGTAGGATAGTTTTTTTCATGAACTTTCAACTGTCGTGATGCATAGGCAATAACTCTATCATTCTGCATAAGGACACAACCAAGTCCTTTCATTGATGCATCACTATAAATAACGAACCCATGATTCCCCGATGGTAGAGTCAATATAAGAGCATTGACTAATCTTCTCTTCGGTTCTTCGAAACATTATTCACACTCTTTTGTCCAAACAAATTTAACCCCTTTACATGTGAGCATCGTTAATGGGTTTTCCAATCGGGAAAAATTATGGACAAAACGTCGATAATAACCTGCCAAACCAATAAAACTACGTACCTCAGTTATACTCATAGGTTCTGGCCATTCTTGGATTGCCTTGGTCTTAGAAGGATCAACAGAGATTCCATCTTTAGAGACAATATGGTCAAGAAAAGAAATCTCCTGAAGCCAGAATTCACACTTTCTAAACTTCCCATATAATTCATGCCTCCTCAGAGTCTTCAAGATAATGCGCAAGTGATTTTCATGATCTTCGTAGCTTTTAGAGTATACTAAGATATCATCAATAAATACCACCAAAAATTCATCGAGATACTCCTTGAAAAATCTATTCATCAGATCCATGAATACAGAGGGTGCATTAGTCAATCCAAACGGCATTACAGTAAACTCATAATGCCCGTACCTGGTTCGAAATGCTGTCTTCGGAATGTCTTCCTTCTTCACACACAACTGATGGTATCCAGATTGAAGGTCAATCTTTGAAAAGTATTTAGCTCCATGCATTTGGTCAAATAAATCATCAATGTGTGGTAGGGGATACTTGTTCATTATCGTTATAGCATTGATCTCCCTGTAGTCGATACATAACCTCATAGATCCATCTTTCTTTTTAATAAAAAGAACTCGGGCTCCCCATGGAGAAACACTAGGGAGAATAAATCCTTTATTACTCAATTCCTCTAGTTGTTTCTTTAGTTCAACTAATTCTACAGTGGCTATTCTATAAGGGGTCTTCGATATAGGCCTTGATCCAGGAATCAAATCAATGGAAAACTCAACTTCTCGTTCTGGAGGATGTCCATGTAAATCTTCCGGAATTACATCTACAAATTCTTTCACAACAGGTACATCCTCTATTTGAACATTCCTTTCCTCACCGACAGTTATTTCATTCTCTTCATCCCCAATAATTGAATTAAGTTGAGCTATTGAGGGTGGATCTAAATAAGAATTAGGTGGTGACCATTCTTCTCTAAAGATAAGGTGTTCCTTATCATTATCATCAAGAATCATAACCTCTTTCTTCTTACAATAAATCTTCGCATCATAGTCCAAAAGCCAGTCCATACCGAGGATTATATCAAACTCAATCATAGGTATGATGATGAGATCAGCAGATAAAGAACATTTATGTGCTCTAATGGGGACTGATTCACAAAACATTGTTGCAACGATACTTCCATTAGGAGTTTTAACAGAAAAATCCCTTATTAAATCAAATTGGAAATATCCAATTTTCTGAGCAAACTGGGAAGATATGAAATAATGCGATGATCCAGAATCAAATAATGCATTTGCTAAACTTGAGGAAACCATTAAATTACCTGCCACCACGTCTTTCGGAGCTTCTACCTCAACAGTAGTGATAGCATAAGCCTGGCCTTGATCCCTTGGACTTTTCTGAGGTAAGTTCTCCTAACGCTTAGGACATTCATTTGCATAATTCCCCATCTCCCTGCAATTGTATCACTGAACATTGGTAGCTTCCTTCTTCCCCTTGCAATCACGAGCTTGGTGGCCTTTTTCACCACACTTGTAACAGACTCCCATTCCCTTCAAGAAAGTACAAGGATGTTTCTTCCCGCATTTACCACAAGATGGATATTCAACCTTTCCATTCTTCCCCTTATTTCCATTCCCAGATTGATCAGAAGGTCTCTTCTTCTCTTGCTTTGCTTTAAAGTCATAAGACTAAGAGAATTCCTTTTCGGTCTTGATAGCACATGAGACAATTTCTTCGTACAACGAAAAGGATTGTGAGACTAATGCTCGACGAAGAAATGGTTTTAACCCATCAAATAAACGATCAATCTTACTTCTTTGGTTACGTATATAATCTCCAGTATACCTTGCTAACCTTGTAGAATTTGCCTCATACTTTGAGACATTCTCATCCTCCTTCTGTCTCAGACTCAGAAATTTCCTTTCCATCTCTGCTCGATGGTCGCGAGGAAAGTATTTTTATAAAAAAAGATCTTTGAACTCCCTCCATTCCATATTTGATACTTCATCATCTTCCTTCATGTTTTGAATCAATGACCACCATTGATTAGCATCTCCAGTGAGGCGGTAAACTGCCATGATAACTTTTTCCCTTTCACTGCTCCCTAAAGCCTGAAATATTTTCTCTAGGGAATTTATCCATTTCTCAGCTACTAAGGGATTTGTACTCCCATTGAACATTGGTGGTTGTTGCCTCATGAATCGATCTAACATTGATCCTCCAAGCTATGGATCAGGGTGCTCTATACGGGTAAGGTTATTATTCATAACCCGAGTAAGTTGTCCCAGTATGGTGATTAGAAGATCGACACCAGTTGCATCACCAGCCCCACTATAATTATCTTGAGCAGGAGGGTAATCCCTACATGGAGTGAATGCATTTATACGGTTTCCATTTCTTCCACTAGGTTCCATTTCTAAACAATGGCATAAACTAGACCAGTTTATTAATCAAAATACATAATCCCATACTTATAAAACACTTAACATAAATTGAACTATTTATGGATATAATCCATAATTATAAAAATGTTTTCTTTAAGGAATTATATACTCATAGACCCTTTATAATGATTTTTAATGAAAATGAGAGTTATCCTAAGAATATCCCCCGGGATTTTCGTAACCAAGAGTGAAGCAAGGCCCGTTGTCATGCACCAGTTCCCGTTCCAGTCTAGCTCAAAGCGGTGTTTTCGGGTTTTACCCCTAGGTACATCTGTGCCAGAGCCGCCTCTACCTGCTCGTATCCAGACAGGGATGTATTGTTCGAAAAACTCACAAAATCTCTACAATACCAAAATTCTAGGAAGTTCTTCTATACTAATTTTCAAAGTTCATCTTAGGTCTACGTGCTCTAATCAGAGTTTATCTAAATCTCGCTTACAAGGTTTGTACTAAACTTCCTCCGATACCAACTATAACGCCCCGACCCTAGTTACCCAGAGTCGGTGAATTATTAAATAACATTGGCAAGATCACAAGTAAGATCAAATCTCGAAAGACTGATTGGTTTAGTAGCCTTGGAAACACTAGATATATTCATAAGTTTTACATTACATCATAAAATGAAAAACTACTACAACAACATAATGTCTACATAATCCACACTCATATCACCACATAATATCCCTCAAGGTCATTCATAATTTACTTCTTCACTTCCTGGGAAAAATAAAACATAGAAAAGGGGTGAGCTCAAATGCCCATTAAGGATAACAATATAGCGTAAACTTTCATAAATAAGAATAAACATTTAAGGCAATGTATAACTAAAACAAAAGCCTTTCAAACTTGAACTTTCAACATTGTATGGCATAAATAAAATGAAATAATTCCATTTACTCATTCACATGGATATTCTACTAATCGAATAATCACATGCAAAATCAATAACCACTTTCATAATGTTGGAATGCATAATGCCAGACTATCATAACCACATAGCCAAGGCCTCATGCCAAGACTACAAATAAGATTTTTTCAAGGCCTTGTTCCAAGACACTAGTTTGTCTCAGAGACCTACCGATGCATCGAGGAGCTATATCGGGCTCCACCCATCACTTATTAAGTCCAATGCATTCCCATATGAAAAGTTTTAAACATAACATAAACATTCGTATTAAAACTAGCATATGAAATGTCAACAGTTTCACCATAAACTATGAATGGTATAAAAATAGCACATCCACAGTCAAACATATCACAAAACCTTTAATACAATATAGAAGTTTTGTATCATAATAAATCAACTTCAAATAAGCGTAAAATCCATCAAAGGATGTTGATATAGATGAAATCAAAACTCTTTTTAGAGAAATATCTCTTTCTAATTTTTTTGAAATCATTTAAGATACATATAAAATAAAACATTTTTTTTTGAAAATATTCTTAGAAGCTTGTAAGGAAAGCTTTGAAGATTTTATAACGGTAGAAAATAGCCGCACCCACCGTATAAGTTAAAAAAACATTCTTACCTTAATTATGTCGAAAAGGTTAAAAAGGACCTTGTTTTGAAAATGACGGAAAGATTCCTCTAATAAAAAGTCAAAAAAGGTTATAAATGACTTTAACCCATATTCTTGTAAATAATAATAATGTTTTGAAATACATTTTGAAGAAACATGGATGTGGATGATAAAGAGATCCCAGTAGATTATTACGTATAAACAACCTCGGATAGTGAAGAGATTGTGAAATAACCCGTACCATGTAGTTTTCCTTGGTTGGGGTAGGTTAACCTCCTGTATAATGGTGAAATAATTGTTATTAAATTATACAAGAATCATATACATTAATATGATATCATATATGATCTTTTAATATTGATTTGATAATAATATCTTAGTATTATCGTTGTTTCGGGTGTTAACTTTCTTGTCTTTTATATGTTTTGTTACGTAAGACATGTTTGTAAAGGATAGGTTGTATATTATTCATATCAAGAATGATATAAAGTCCTTAAAAATCATTTTTAAATCATCCAATGATAATTATACTTTAATGGTTACGATGGAGAATGAATCTCATCGCGTTCGTGGAGACGGTAGTCTGTACGTACGCACGAGCGACAATATCATTCTTTTGATATTAAAATAATATATAAATGGATGGTATATCATATATACAAAATCATTAACATGTTATATTTATTATTTACCTGAGTTACACATCATTATTATACCCATCCAAATAATAATATATTGAATAACAATTACACCACGACGTGGAGACGGTAAGCCGTACGTACACACGTATGGTGACATGTTATTCAAAGGGTGGATATAATACTGAATACAGTTGTACCATATTTATAATAACATCACAGTATATATATGATACTGGATTTATTGTTTTAGAATGGTAAAAACAAAGGAAGAAGAAGTGGAAGAAGAAATGAACTTGGAAAAGGGTGGTGAAATCATTACCTCTTCTTCAGGTTCTTTTTTTTTATTTGATCAAAAGGGCTCCTTAGGTTGGCTTTCTGATCAAACTAAGGCCTCTAGGTTGTAGTGAGGGAATTTGGGAGAGTATTTGGGAATAGTTTGGTCGAAATAAAAGGCTTTGAAGGTGTGAAGAAATGAGAAGGAGGAGTTCCCTTTTATAAGAGGGGTGAGGGGAACCTTTGGAAAAGCTAGAAATATTAGTTTATAATAAATACATATTCGGTTTCTAATGGATCCAAAGTAGATTATTTAAATGTTAAGGTGGGTATAGGTCTAAGAAAACTCAACCAATAGAATTTATACAGGTTTGGGTACTTATAATAACCTTATCTTTAAGTATTAACTCTAAGTTAATTAGTTTCACTTTTACAATGTCTCTTTGTATTTTTATATAATATGGTTAATAAACTTACTATATACATCCAAGAGACCCCCCAAGTGGTCCATTAATGATTAACCTATCATGATATAAGTCTCTTGGCCGAACCTTAGATTTTTAGGAATTTAATATCAATTTATAATATAATATTTGTTTTAAGAACTCTTTTATGTCAATTTTGACACTATTCAATAGTTGATTTTTTTGAAACTCATAACAGATTGATTACTTCGAAAAAAGTCAATTAAATCAATCCTAATATATCATATTATCCTAGAAAATTAGTTTAATTCATTAAAAGTTTCATATTATATTTATTTGGGTATTTATAATATCAATTATTTTAATTTTTCACTATTATAGTAATTACTACATCATCATTGTGTCATAAATAAATTAAATTATTTAAATAAACTATCATTATGTAGGAAATCTTTTTATCTTTCTAATGAATATTTATAATCTAAAATCAAACATATATAACCCTATGTAAAGATTGTTTTGCTAAAAGATATATGCTTGTGTCATTTTTGTATTCATTTTAACTTAATTAAAATAAAGTGTCCCTATCACCTACAAGTGGCACCATGGGGTCCCAAAATCGACCCAAAGATGACTATGGTCGAACATGTATCAACCAATAAGTCTAGGACACGTTTTAGGGTAATTTAGTATTATTATAATATTACTTTTTAACCCTTATTTACCAGATTTACCCTTAACCATGGTAAAAAAAATATTTACCACAGTAATTATTCAAAATGTCTAAAAATAAAAGTTACCTATTTAAAAAATTTGGAAATCCTGATTCCAAATATTTAATCCATTTTTATAAATTCAAAATACAAAAGTGGCAGAAATTAATTTAAAATTAATTCCCGTTGTCAAAACAAAAAGCTTGTTTTTAAGAGATAATAACTATCAAAAGATTGACACTTGTTTATGTTCGGTTTAATTGTAAAATTATGTCCAATGACCAACATTATATGAAATGGTAAAAATATATTATAAATATACTTTAAAACCTCTCAAATTCATAATTTATTACTATTAATTATTTTGATTAAAAAAGTTGTTTTTAATTAAAATTTAGTAATTTTCACTATTCATCAAAATATTAAAGTTATCCGAAAAGTACGAAAATTTCACCTTAGGCTAAATTCGATATTCCGAATCCAAAAATGAAGTCCATTTTGAAATATAAAATATATATAATTTAAAAAGGTAGGTATTACAATTCATAACGGCTATTTTGATTGGTTATGGTGTGTTAGAAATCGGTGTTGCGTACAACACACGCTATCACATTATTCAAAGAGAAGCGTACCGTAGAAGCTTGGGGTGTTACATTTAATTTATATATATTGCAATTTTTATTTCAATTTTGGTAGAAATTGTTCCGAAAATATGTCTGATGATTACCAAGATCTTGTCCATAGCCCATGGGGATCTCAAATATCCTTTGGGCCCTTTGGAAAATTGGGTTGGGTGATGGGTAGGATGGGATCCCCGAATAATAAGTTATATATATATATATATATATATATATCTTATTATAATTTATATAAAATTTAATGGAATCGGTTTGGATTGTGGGAGAAGACACAAATGAGTTATAGGTGGGTTTAATGAGCCAATGATGGGGAAAAAATAAGGTATCTTATAAAATAATATAGGTGTGTGGGAATCAATTTTTGGGTCATTTAATAGATGTATAATGAAAGAAATTGAAATTTAGATAATTTAATGATATGAAATTGACATAGATTAACAAAAAATGGTTTCAATTGAAAATGGAGATCAGCTGACTGAAGAAGGCACCATGTCATAGTTGATGAAAATATCTCATTTTATCTGAAGAATACATGGTAAAAGAGATAAACCCATTGATAATAATATGTTGTTAATGATTATATGAATTCGTTTCTCACATAGGTTTTAGACAATTTTGTAATGTTAAATTACCCTGTAATTCTATTCTTATTCCATCTGCCATTATATTTTACCGGACTTGATGGAAAAAATCAAATACTCATGGGAATTCCACATCATACTAACTTTGTATTAATGTTTCTAGATGATAGAGCTAGATCCCATGATTTTTTGAAACCAATTGTCACCACATCTTTCCGGTTATTCTATGAAACCATAATTAATTGGAGGGTATTGTTATTATTTCATTATTCCCTTATTGAAAGTCGAATTATGAGTATGAATGATAAATGGAAACCATGAAATAATGTTATGTGCTCTATTTTAAATAATGATTCATGTTGTGAATATTAAGGTATAAATTTTTTTATATTTTATGGGCTACATTATATCTTAGGGAGAGATATAGAATTTAAGGAATGAGATTAAAAAATAACATTTTTGTTCTTCAATTATGTCATTTTCTACATAAATGAATTTTTTCCATAATTTATATTCAAAATTATATGTATTAATAGAAATTTGAATTTATTATTTTAATACTATTAGCTCTGTTATTGATCATCAAATGAATAACTCTTGGATATCTTCTCAATGTTGTGGAATTTTGGGTCTTAGACACTAATTTTATTCCTATGTTTGAATGAAATCCTACTAAAATTTACACATCATTACCTACCAAGGTATGTATTTTACATATATTTCATACATACTCATTCCAAAACAAATGTTATAGTTATATTAATATAAATATCCTTGTAATGAATTTTTTTGGATTATTTGATACACTATATAGCATAAAGATCACTAATTAAGGATGCATGTTCCAAACATTATTGTTTGTTTTCATTAATTCTTGGGAACATATCATAGGATACTTAAGTCTATAAAAGTTCTTTATTTTCTTATTAATGTGGTTTTTCAATGTTCCCCCATTTGTTCTCGATTGATCAACTACATCATCCTCTAAATTTTTTTATGTGTATTTCTTGTTTTCATTTAATGTATTTAATGATGTTGAAATCATGTTTCACCATGTGTGTTCACATGTACTTTTTTCATTTTATAATTAATTTTTTAGGTGTTTTGAGTTGTTCCTCCAAAAAATATCTAGTGATATATATGATAAATACATATTGTAATTAATATCACTTGGGAGAATTTCATGTCACCTTTATTATCATAAAAAGTGGTAAAATATTTTATTCCCTTTATAGTTATTATTTTTTATTTCCCTTGAAGATTTTATTTTATTTTATTATTCATATCAATTATTTAACATTCTATATTCATTTACTCCCATAAAAAAATATTTTGAAACATTTTTCTAAAATATTTATCTATGTCATTAAATTATATTCAAATATATTTTTCATAATCATAACTAATAATTTTATTTAAATTTGTTAGGTCTTTTAAATTTAAATTTATTTATTTTCATTTCCATCATCAAATGTTATGAAAAAAATTTAATTTGAAAAAAAAATTAACCATGAGTTGCTAAAGTAAAATGGTCTGAGGAAAATATAATAAAATAATATGTGTATTTAATCATAAAAAAATTAATTTAAGAATTATGTTTGAATAAATTGTACAAAATTGTTGAAACATTTCCCTATTTTATTCATTATTAAATGTTTAAAAAATGTTATAAATAACATATAAAGCCTTATTATTTTATTTTGTGAACTAAATCAAAGACCATGACATGGTGAAATTCAACATGTAATATACAATGTTTTCATGTGTTTTATGATACGACATTGAGGTGCTCACAAAAAATGACGTATGCCATTTTTTAAAAATAATACTCATATAATTACCTTATTCTTTTATCCGTTAACACTTCATGATACAATGTTTAAATACGACAATTTTAATTCAAATAGTTTATCATTAAAATGAACATATAATGTTAATATTCTAGTGAGTTGAAACATTTATTAATTTTATAAATTTTTTTGAAGCAATTTGATTCCAATAGTTTAATATCCTCAACTTGAGTTATTCAAAGGTGGTGGATACATTATTAAAAATGAACTAGATACATGGAATTGCATCTTCAGGGACTAAATAGCTCATTATTATTTATAATCTAGATACATATATTAACATCCATATTACATTTTAAAACAAAAAATAAAACATATTTTTTTTCTGAATAATGAAATTATTACATCTACAATCTCCATTTATAACAATCGTAGTACACTTTATAGAATCCTGGGGAAAGGAAAACATATAAGGGTGATTTCAAATGCTCAATATGGTTTTAGTGTTAATATTCATAATCATTATAGAAAGGTAAATTTCATAAAACACATGTCATTTAATCAATAAATGGGAATGTAATGCATCCATAGATAATATCATATTGAAAATTATAGGTAAAATAATAAAAAATGAATTAAAAAAATGAAATTATTTATTATTAAATATCATATTTCATTCCCATTATACATCAACCATGACAACCTTACACATGATGGTTTAATACTACTGGTAACAATCTCATCTAGTTATTCAAACTATACCTCTACCTTCATGACTACTCATAGGATAGTTTAAACTACTAAGAAGAAACGAATCAGGTTTTGCTAATTAATTTTTCCTATGAGGCCAATTGATTAATTGAGGAGATTTTTATAAACATAACCCATCTATGCTTCCATGTCCAAATCATTCATTATATATCATATAATAAATAAAATTGGTGAATAAATATGAATTATTAAAAAATATCTATATAAAATCAAGGATATGAGTTTATAAATATTTCTTATAAAATAAAAAAATTCAAGGTAAGAATCGTATATAAAAATGGAATACTGTTTATTAAATAATCATATCCCTGGTACAAGATTATAGATATATAAGATAAATGTAATATCCAATGATCAATATTAAGTGAATGATTCAAAGGATGTTATAATTTCATAATATAAAAATTAATATATATGTATAATGTTACACCCCAAGATTTTATGAAAAATATTCTTTTAATTTCATTAATGTCTTGTGTTGTACGCTACACCAAAAGGAGCCTTCACAACATGCATCCCTGAATTGAATTACATTACATGAAAGCGCGACCTTCCATGATAGTGTGTGTTGTACGCAATACTGAGTTTCATTAAATAATGATATGCTATTAAAATATTATTAAAACTAGTCGTTATGTATAGTAATACCCACTTTTTGATATTTTATAATTTTTTTTGAAAATGGAATTCATTTTTGGATTCGGAATATTGAAATTATCCTAGGGTGAAATTTTGGTATTTTTCTAAAAACATTCAATTTTTGATGAATAGTGAAAACACTAGGTTACTATTTAAAAACCGAATTTTTATTTAAATAATTATTTATTTTATTTAATTGTATTTTAGGTAAAAATTGATACATAATACCTATATAAGTTCAAAGTAATCCATTGGTGTCATTTCATAATAATTTTGGATATATAAAAATTTTATTGAACTTTTCACTGTCTTTTACCCACCTCCTAGGAGAATTTGCAAATTTACATAAAACATAATTTTACCTCTTTTGTGAATGGAATTTCAAAAATCTGAGAGACATAGTTTTTTTTTCAGTAAGTAAAATGTGGTTCAATGAGATGAAAATAATTTTTGGTGAATAGTAACATTTTACTTTTATTTACCACGGTTAAAAGTAAATAGGGTAATTAAGGGTCCAAATGATATTATTATTACCCTAAAACATGTCCTAATTCTATTGGATAAGTTTAATTTGACCAAAAACAACCTTAGGAATAAAATATGTCCATTTAGGCCCACTTGGATTAGATTAGGACATTTAATATTAATTTATTTAAATAAGGGTTAAAATAGTTAAAATCAAAGTTTAATAACTATATAATTTTTAATATAGGGTAATATATAAGATAAATTTGAATATAAATATTCATTATGAAGATAAAAATAATCCATACATAATTTTATTTTATTTTTAATTTTTAGACTTAAAATAAGTTAATTTATTTATGACACAATGATGATGCAGTAATTATCTTATTAATGAAATATTGACATAATTGATGTTATAAATACCCAAATTAATGTAATTTGAGACTTTTTATGAATTAAACTAATTTTATAGGTTAATAGTACATGTTATTATTGATTTTTGTAACTTTTTTAGAACTAATCATTCTGTTATGATTTTCACAAAAATCAATTACCAAATAGTGTGAAAATTGACATAAAATAGTTTTTTAAAAAAATATTATATTATTAATTGTTATTTTATTCCTAAAAATATAAGGTTTGGAAATATGACATATATAGGGTTATATATATTAATAATAAACAACTTGGGGATTTTTTGGCATGTTATAGTATGTTTATTAACCATATAGTGAAAGAAAAAAATAAGACACGGTAAAAGTAAAATTATTTAACTTAAGATTAAATCTAAATGATAAGGTTAAATTAGAAATCTAAACTTGTCTAAATTCTATTGGATGTGAGTATTGCGACCCATACACACCTTATATTCTAAATAAATCAATTTGGGGCTATTAAAAACTGAATATGACTTTATAATAAAATAATATTTTTAGTTTTTCCAAAGGTGCCCCTCCCCTCCCTTATAAAAGGGAACCTCCTCCCTCTCTTCCTCGCACCACTTTGAGCCTTCAAGCATGGCCAAACCCTGCCAAATTCTCTTCTACGCTTCCCTAGAGACATCCTAGAGGTCCTGTTCTTCTTCAAAGACCAATTTTAGTGCCCTAAGAGGAGGTCTCAAAGAGGCGCTTCAAATAAGAGGTAATGTCCGTTACCGATTCTTTAATCTTTATTTCTTCTTCCACTTCTTCTTCTTTAGTTGTTTCATTATGAAGTAATAATATCAGTATCACTCATACTCTGTTATATTATTATAAGTATGAAACAACCCTATTTCACCATCTATCCATCCTACGAAAAACGAAATCATTGTGCGTGTGTACGTACGGAATACCGTCTACATGCCGTGGTGTAATCTAATTTTCCACCACCACCTTACTTGGATGGGTATAATTGTATAAATAATAACTATATATGATTGTTTAAAATTGATATTGATTCTATAATATTATACATACACTTCAATACATTTCCACGATCATGGGAATGATATCATCGCTCGTGCGTACGTACGGACTACCGTCTCCACGACGCAATTAGATTCATTCTCCATGTAAACCATTCATGAATGATTATAAAGTATATACAATAAGTATTCATGAAATATATTACATAATAATGATACTGGATTTATGTGTATATATATGTCATCTACTTAATTTCATTCAATTCAATAAGGAAACGAAAACAGCGTTCATGCGTACACACGACCTACCGTCTCCATGAATGGTGTATTTCATTCCTTTTATCGATCTATAATATATATGTATATGATGAATATATATTATATATAAATCATTTTTTACAATCTAGAATTATGTAAATCAGTATATATGAAATAACATCAAGAATAAAAAGTCGAAACACATACGATAAATGAAACGATTTTACCCAAAACGCTCTTTAACATGGAATTTATAAAAGAATGGGTAATATAAAGTCATAAGTGAACCATATATGATATCATAAAAATGAATATGATTCTATAATAAGTCAATGAAATTATTTAAATCATTATACAGGACGTTTGGATTCATATGAAGCATATCAGACATAAGGTAAGGGATAATTTTGCAAATCAAATTTTTATCCGATATTACTTATTCGTAAGTATTTACTGGGGTTTTTTATATCATCCATGTATATGTTTTATAAATGTTTTTTTATGTATGTTTAATGTCCTTTTTACCCATTTTGACTTTTACTACATGGTATGTAAGGAATATCTCTTTTGTTTACGTTATGAGGTACTTTTTGACTTTTCTGACAAAAGTACGAGGAGAATATTATTTATAACGTATACGGCATGAAAGGATTTTTACGGTTATATAAAGCCTTGTTTTCATGAATCTTCCTCCAAAAGATTTCATGACTATTTTAAAGAAAATCCTTTTCTTTTAAAATTAAATGACATTTTGTGAAAAGAAACTGATTTTGAAGAAAAAAGGATATTTTCTTCAAGAATTCATTTCAAGTGTTTTATCAAACCCATTTTTCATCTAAGATGACATTATTTAATATGTGTATGTTTCAAGTATAATGTCTATATGATTTACATGGTTTCACTTCTATTATTATGAAATTATATCTATTTCGTTTATATGGATTATGTTATGATGAGATGATGTTTAGGAAACCCATTTTATTTATTGGGTTTTTATGATTGATGTATGTTTATTTTGTGGAACAAGTAAGAATGATTTCATTATGAGATGGGTGGGACCGATACATCCCACTAATTTATTGGGTAAAGATTTATATCTCATTAGATATACGTGGATGTAATGGTAAGTTAATCTGGTTCAGTGTTACAGAATGAAACGAGGAGTGAACTCGATTCAGAAAGGGACTTTGTCCACTAAGATGGTCTTGGAACCAATGCCTTGGCTACTATGGAAATCATAACAAGTGCTGAATGGTTGCCACAATAACATGTGTTATTCCCATTCTATTTTATTGTGATTGATGTTCCTTTATGATATATGCCTTAGATACTTCCAAGATTCATGTCTTTGTTCAAGATTTTGATGTCTAGATTTTATGTTCAAGATTTTGCATTCAAATGTTTATTGAATGTTTTATGTTCTCTATGTTTACCCTTACTGGGCATTTGAGCTCGCCCCTTTTATGTTTTCATTTCCCCAGGATATAAAGAAAGGTTTCAGGTAAAAAAAGGAAGATCTTTATGGGAGATGTTGAAGATCTTTCACCACGATTAGAAGATTTTATTCCAAGTTTCCAAAGTCACTAAACTATTACGGTCCTTGTGTGTCTGTTTTTGTTATGTACTAAGTATTCCGCAAAAATAATGTAATGTCCATGTACGTCAAGTTTCGGGTCTCTACAGCTGGTATCAGAGGAAAGGATTAGTCATCCTTTGGAAACTAGGATGCGAAGACGTTAGTGAGATCCCTAGAGATAATTTCTACGGTATGTCTAGGGATGTCCCTAAGGATAAGTATACGTATATGATATAGTCCTAGAAATATGGTAACGATCTTAGAATTTAACCTAAGATGTTAAATATTGAGGGAACTCCCCCTTCACTATGTTGTTTCCCCTAGCATGATTTTTGCCTCTCACATTATTCTTTTTGGGTTTTAGAAAATGGCTGGAAACAGGAAGATTCACCATAATGGAGGATATGACAGACAATGGAATGATATTATTCACGAGAAACCAAATGAAATGGGATTTGGAAGTCCAAACATCTTTATTATACCTAATCAAAAATCTCATAATATGATCAATAATCTCAACTTTGGTAAGTTTCCCGACTCAGATAATAAGAGAATGATGGAGTTTCATGATGATCATAGAGGAAAAAAAGTTCAATTTCCCTCATGTAAATCTTGTGGGAAGAGGTATCAGGGAGATTGTTTCAAAGGAACTGGAAGATGATTTGGGTGTGGAGAAGGACACAAAGCCAGTAAGTGCAAAGGAAAAGGTTTAGTTAACACCATGGAAAAGGATAATGGTATTGCTACAACATTAGCAATGATTAGATGTTTTAAATGCAGAATGTACGGGCATTATGAAAACCAATTCCCTAAGGGAAAATATCATGAAGAGAATCAGCATAGTCATATGGGTAGTATTTATGTGGATGATGATAAGGAGACTATAAATGATATATGAGCTGAAAGAAGTGTTGAAGCTCAGTCAGTTGTTTTAGAAGGTAGTGAAATGATTTTATGTTTATCGAGAGTTATGTTGTATAGTTAATGGTACTATGGAATAAAGAATCATCTAAGGATTGTTTCACTATTTTTTTCCCTAAAGTATTTCAAATTATATGTTGAATGGTACCAGTAACTATGGAAGGTTATTCAGAATTTATTTGGAAAGTAGATGATATGTTCATAATGAAGTAATAATAAGAAGATAATGAGATGTTTGATTGTATTCATGATCTCATGATTGATATAAGGACTTAGTGATATCATGGTTTGATTATATAAAATTTTGAGGATTTTGGTATGTGGAAAGTGTTAACTTTTAACTGCATTCATGTTTTTACTAAGGTTCAATGGGTATTCATTTTTCAAGAGAATGCGTGATTAAGGCCTTTCAATGTTTGGAATGTGACCAAAAAGACATATCTTATGATATATGGGGATCAACGATGGTATTAACATGCTTGTTATATGAAATCTCTAGTAATCGTTTTCACTATATTATGAGAGTGGACTGCAGTATTATGGATAAGCTAAAGATTAGAATGGATTATGTTGGACATAAGTTAGTATTGTTTAAGGATAGATGTTTTTTCGATATTATTGATGGGATGTTATTGTAATGAGTTTTAGAAAAAGGACAACCTACAGGACGGGCGATAGCCCGTCGCGTCGGACAAAGCTATGGGAATCGAACCCACAACTGAAGTGCGAGAGGCCTTTATCGCCTACCACTAGCCTACAGGAAGTCCATATTTAGTAGAAACTAGTTTTATTATATTAAACAGTATGATATATGAAGTATAAGTCCATTTTAAGAACCATATATAATTAATATCACTATATATGGCCTTATGTATTTTTGATAACTTTTTTATCATTTTGTTTGAGATAGATGGAATTACCCATCATTATGTCACATGATCTGCTAACACTTCACGAATGACAAATTCAGATTCATTTATTTAAGAGATGAAGTGTAAATTTTCCAAAGAACGACCAACGGTGAGACTGTACCAAAATCACGAAAGTACTTCTTCTAATTCCAATTTCATCAACTTTAGGGAAATGATCTTGAAAAGGAAAAATGTTATCCTAGTTCCCTTATATCCATTGAATCAGATGGTACCTTATATCATCACAAATCTATGTCTTTGTGATTATTGGCCTTTTTATAGCCATGTTCTCTACCACTCTCCATTAGAATATGATGGTTAGGTTCCTATTCCATATCTATATTTTCACCTATGTTCTCCTATGTGGAAACCTGGTGACTAGTTAATTTTGGTAACCATTATGTTTTATACTTTAGTTTTTAAAGTTTGGTTTTGGTATTCCTTTTTACGATGTGGGTTTCTATTAAACAAACTTTCGAGTAGTAAACCATTTATAACCCCGATGATTTTTGAGGGCGAAATTCATTTTAAGGGGGGTAGAATGTAACACCCCAAGATTTTATGAAAAATATTCTTTTAATTTCATTAATGTCTTGTTTTGTATGCTACACCAAAAGGATCTTTCACAACATGAATCCCTTACTTGGCTTGAATTACACACAAGCACGACCTTCCACGATAGCGTTTGTTGTACACAATACCGAGTTTCGTTAAACAACGATATTCTATTAAAATATTATTAAAACTATTAGTTATGACTAGTAAAACCCACTTTTTGATATTTTATAAATTTTATTTTTGAAAATGGACTTCATTTTTGGATTCGGAATATCGAAATTATCCTAGGGTGAAATTTTGGTATTTTTCTGAAAAATTTCAATTTTTGATGAATAGTGAAAACACTAGGTTACTATTTAAAAACAGAATTTTTATTTAAATAATTATTTATTTTATTTAAATTTATTTTAGGTCCAAATCGATACATAATACCTATATAAGTTCAATGTAATCCATTGGAGTCATTTCATAATAATTTTGGATATATAAAAATTTTATTGAACTTTTCACTATCTTTTACCCACCTCCTAGGAGAATTTGCAAATTTACATAAAACATAATTTTACCGCTTTTATGAATGGAATTTCAAAAATCTGAGCGACATAGTTGATGTCAGTAAGTAAAATGTGGTTCAATGAGATGAAAATAATTTTTGGTGAATAGTAACTTTTTATTTTTATTTACCACGGTTAAAAGTAAATAGGGTAATTAAGGGTGAAAATGATATTATTATTACCCTAACACATGTCCTAATTCTATTGGATAAGTTTAATTCGACCCAAAACAACCATAGGAATAAAATATGACCATGTAGGCTCACATGGATTAGATTAGGACATTTAATATTAATTTATTTAAAAAAGGGTTAAAATAGTTAAAATCAAGGAGTAATAACTAAATAATTTTTAATATCGGGTTATACGTAAGATAAATTTGACTATAAATATTCATTATAAAGATAAAAATATTTCCTACATAATGGTATTTTATTTGTAATTTTTATACTTAAAATAATTTAATATATTTATGACATAATGATGATGTAGTAATTATCTTATTAATGAAATATTGACATAATTGATGTTATAAATACACAAATAAATGTAATTTGAGACTTTTTTTGAATTAAACTAAATTTTTAGGTTAATATGAAATGTTAGTATTGCTTTAGTTATCTTTTTTAGAAATAATCATTCTGTTATGAGTTTCACAAAAATTATTTACCAAATAGTGTCAAAATTGACATAAAATAGTTTTTAAAATAAATATTATATTATTAATTGTTATTTTATTCCTAAAAATCTATGGTTCGGCCAAATGACTTAGATAAGGTTATATATATTAATAATAAACAACTTGGGGAACGTTTGGCATGTTATAGTAAGTTTATTAACATTATAGTGTAAGAAAACAAGAAGACACGGTAAAAGTAAAATTATTTAACTTAAGGTTAAATCTAAATGACAAGGTTAAAATAGAAACCTTAACTTGTATAAATTATATTGTATGAGAGTATTGCGACCCATCCCCACCTTATCTTCGAAATAAATCAATTTTGAACTATTAAAAACAGAATATGACTTTATAATAAAATAATATTTTTATTTTTTCCAAAGGTGCCCCTCTCCTCCCTTATATAAGGGCACCTCCTCCCTCTCTTCCTCACACCACTTTGAGCCTTCATGCTCGGCCAACCCCTGCCAAATTCTCTTATCCACTTCCCTAGATACATCCTAGAGGTCTTGGTCTTCTTCACAGAACAATATTAGTGCCTAAAGAGGAGGTCTCAAAGAGGCGCTTCAAAGAAGGGGTAATGTCCGTTACCGATTCTTTCAACTTTATTTCTTCTTCCACTTATTCTTCTATAGTTGTTTCATTATGAAGTAATATCATTAGTATCACTCATATACTAGTATTTTATTATAAGTATGAAACAACCCTATTTCACCATCTATCCATCCTACAGAAAATGAAATCTCTGTGCGTGCGTACGTACGGAATACCGTCTCCACGCCGTGGTGTAATCTATTTTCCACCACCACCTTACGTGGATGGGTATAATGGTTTAAATAATAACTATATATGATTATTTCAAAGTGATATTGATACTGAAATATTATACATACACTTCAATACAGTTCCATGATCATGGGAATGATATCATCGCTCGTGCGTAGGTACGGACTACCGTCTCCACGACGCGATGAGATTCATTCTCCATGTTAACCATTAATGAATGATTATAAAGTATATACAATAAGTAATCATGAAATATACGAAATAATAATGATACTGGATTTATGTTTATATATATTTATGTCATCTACTTAATTTCATTCAATTCAATAAGGAAACGAAAACAACGTTCATGCGTACGTACGGCCTACCGTCTCCATGAATGGTGTATTTCATTCCTTTTATCGATCTATAATATATATGTATATGATGAATATATATTATATATAAATCATGTTTTACATTCTGAAATTATGTAAATAAGTTTATAAGTAATAATATCAAGAACGACAAGTCGAAACACATACGATAAATGAAACGATTTTACCCAAAACGCTCTTTAACATGGAATTCAGAAAAGAACGGGTAATATAATGTCATAAGTGAACCATATATGATATCATAACGATTAATATGATTCTATAATAAGTCAATGACATTATTTAAATCATTATACAGGAGTTTTGGATACATATGAATCATATCAGACATAAGGTAAGGGATAATTTTGCAAATCTCATTTTTATCCGAGATTGCTTATTGGTAAGTATTTACTGGGGTTATTTATATCATCCATGTCTATGTTTTATAAAAGTGTTTTTATGTATTTTTAATGTCCTTTTTAACCATTTTGTCTTTTACTACATGGTATTTAAGGAATCATTCTTTTGTTTACGTTACGAGGTACTTTTTGACTTTTCTAAAAAAAGTACGAGGAGAATGTTTTTTTAACATATACGACATGAAAGGATTTTTACGGTTATATAAAGAATTGTTTTCATGAAGCTTCCTCCAAAATATTTCATGAATATTTACAACAAAATCATTTTCATTTAAAATTACTTGACATTTTGTGAAAAAAAATGATTTTGAATAAAAATGATATTTTTTTCAAGAATTCATTTCAAGTGTTTTATCAAAACCATTTTTCATCTAAGATAAAATTATTTAATATGTGTATGTTTCAAGTATAATGTCTCTATGATTTACATGGTTTCACTTCTCTTATTATGAAATGATATCCATTTCTTTTATATGGATTATATAATGATGGGGTGATGTTTATGAAACCCATTTTATTTATTGGGTTTTTATGAATGATGCATGTTTATTTTGTGGCACAAGTAAGAATGATTTCATTATGAGATGGGTGGGACCTATATCTCCCTATAGTGCATTGGGTAAAGATTTATATCTCATGAGATAGACATGGATGGAATGGTAAGTTAATCTTGTTCAGTGTTACAGGACTGAAACGAGGAGTGAACTCGATTCAGAAAGGGACTTTGACCACTAAGATGGTCTTGGCAGCAATGTCTTGGCTACTATGGAAATCATAACAAGTGCTGAATGGTTGCCACAATTACATGTTTTATTCCCATGCTATTTTATCATTATTTATGTTCCTTATGATATATGCCTTATGTACTTCTATGATTCATGTCTTTTCTCAAGATTTTGATGTTTAGATTTTATGTTCCAGTTTTTGCATTCAAATGATTATGAATTGTATTATGTTCTCTATGTTTAACCTTACTGGGAATTTGAGATCACCCCTATTATGTTTTCTTTTCCCCAGGATATAAAGAAATTTTTTAGGTAAGAAAAAAAAGGAAGATATTTATGGGAGATGTTGAAGATCTTTCACCACGATTAGAAGATTTTATTCCATGTTTCCAAAGACACTAAACTATTACGGTACTTGTGTGTCTGTTTTTGTTATGTAATAAGTATTCCATAAAAATAATGTAATGTCCATGTACGTCAATTTTCAGGTCTCTACATATAATATATGGTGTTTTTCATTGAAGAATTAAAATTATTATAAAAATATCATTAAAAATTTTTTTGAGGTAAATATATTTTCACATTAAAATTTACTTTTAAAAATACAATTTGAAAATACAATTTTTTTAAAAAAAGTATCCCTGTAAAATCGTATGAATGTAGATGAAATATAGTGTCATGATAGTGTGAAAATCCTCTAATTGTGTATTTTTTTTAAAATAATTTCTTATTTTTGTAGGAAGAGGCACATTGTGAGTTGTCCAGAATATAACTAAAAATGACCTTTTAAAACGTTTTTAACAAAGATAAAAATAAATAAAAATGACTTTAATAAATTGTATGAAAATAGTAAAAATATTTTCAATGAAATTTTTGGAAAACATTAATAAGGAAGAGAAATATTTTCCAGCATATACATGAACATAACCAATCCTAAATATTGAAGATATTATGATGTAAACCCTTACAACATCAGTATCTTATTAATAAAAAACCACATGATATAAATAACTTCTATTGAATATTTAATTATCATAATGATAATATATTAAGGATATAATATATCAAAAGGGGAGGTATATACACCACATAATTTAAATAAGTGGTGAATATGGAATATGTCCCCTGCAAGTAAATGTTTCATGAGAAACCCTTACCACTTTCTAATCAATTGAATTTTATGCCCCATTAATTATTGAAATTAAAAAAAAGTTCATATCATGACAAAAATTAACTTCATGAAATAATAGGTAAAAGGGGTGTTATATGCATATTATAATGTTATATAGGTTCATAACATCAAAAGATGGCTCAATGAATGAAAATTTATATGAAGTCCCTTGCCTCAGGTTTGAATTCCTTTTCACATGTTTGGACCTCATGTATAAGATATATATATAAATTTATTGTACATAAATTAGAGATCCATAATCATATATATAAAAAAATTATATAATCTAATTGAAATATTTTATCACCATTTTTTTCATTAATTCATTGTTAAAATTACTATTTCTGGTGGAATCAACTTCATTTTTCATGTATATTTTTTTGTTAATTATAGTCCATATACTTCTATAATAGTTACATATTATATTTAATATCATTTATAAATTATATATAATATAAAATAAATATGTTGAAATTTATATTCATACATAAATACATAGATAGGAGATATAATTACATTGCTACATTGAGATGGTAAGCCGTATATACTCCCATGTGATGTTTTATTTTTCATAGGATTGAAATGAAATGGAAAGTGGCCGTATCATAATCATAATAACATATCACTATTTTTATGATAATGAAATTGTAATTTTATAATGTGTAATACATATTAAATGGATATAGAAGAAGAAATAAACTTCAGAGAGTTTTTAAAGAGGATAACCTCTAATTCAAATGAAATCCTCTAAATCATTTCTTATGGGATTTGGGTTGGTATTTTGGAAGGACCATAACCTCTAAAACATGTATAAGGATTTTATGAAGAGAAATAGATATATTATTAATAATTTTTATGACTCAATTTTTTTTAAATAGGATATGTATGGGGTTATTTTTTATAATTTTGGAAAGGGGATTTTTCTAAATTTCTCAAAATATTAAAAAATAATAATACTATTCTAGAAAAAAGATTAAAATGGCCCAAAAACATACATGGTATGACTTTTAGAGAATATATTATACCAATTTTTATTATTTAATATATTTTTTATTTTAATTAATTTAGTAAAATAATATATTTATTAAATATCATTATTACCAATTTTGACGCAATTCATTTAAAAGAATTTTAGAATATCATTACAACAATATTAATTGAATAAAAATATTTTATTTTAACTATAATATGTCATGTATATATAATACCTATATATCCTTAATTAATTCAAATTGTATTACATGTAATATTTTCAATATCATTTATTTCATTTTCCATTAATTTAATAATTATATTATCAATGTTGTCTGCAAATTTAAGTTAAATATATTTTCAGTAAAAATGTAAAATAATTCTCCATGATGTAGATAAATGTATTATATTTACAAATAATATTAATACT
Source organism: Viscum album (assembly GCA_963277665.1). Taxonomy (NCBI): domain Eukaryota; kingdom Viridiplantae; phylum Streptophyta; class Magnoliopsida; order Santalales; family Viscaceae; genus Viscum; species Viscum album. The sequence goes on along the minus strand of OY728159.1, from coordinate 826,587,764 downwards.
GTAATTAATCTTCTATATAACCCCATATTATAAATTTTATAGTTATTAAAACCATTAACGTGATATCTTTGAATTTTCCTTAAATAAAATATAATAATTATCATATTTTAATAAAAAAACCATAAATGATCATATAATAGAAATATTAATGATTATATATGAAAATTACTCATCCAAAAAAATGGGATGGTGTTAGTTTCATTACACTATCCTTATAAAATTATGTCTGCCCTTAAATATTTGATTTAGCCTTTAATATGGTAATAAAAATTACAATAATTACAATTCATTATGAAAAAAATTGAAGGGAACTATTTAATAAAATTGAACCAAATAATAAAAAACATGGAATATATTTTTTAAATATAAATACATTTAATATTTATAATTTAATTTTAAATTATACTAGAAATAGGCAATGAAAAAAATTCATATAAAATAACAATTCAAGCCAAACAATTAAAATTATACAGAAATTAGTTTTTAGGATAAAAATAATATAATTATTTATATTATATATAAATAAATAATATCTATGTTACATTAAGATAAAATTTATATCATTAAGGATCTTTTTGACAAAATTAAATAGATATCTTTTATAAAAATTATTATTTTTCATTATTCACTAGTAAATGAATCATTTAAAAAATAATTCCAAAGAATTCACTCAAAGATAATTTTAAAATTTTAGTTTAAATAATTACGTTCATTCGATTATATAAATATTATAAATGTGTAAAAATTAATTATCTTTATTTTCTCAAAAAAAAAAGAAATAAAATTCTTTTTTCCAAGAAATTGTATATTTGAATTATAAAATTACATTAATAAAAATTGTTTACATTTCCTATGAATTAATTAGTAAACATAAATATATTAATACAAATATATATATTTAATAATTAGGTTATTGAAATTCATACCTAGAAATTGAATGTGTATTTTATAATAAACATACTTACAAAATAATATTTTGGTTTTTGTTTAAGCTCGATGCAGTGTGGTGTATGCACTATCAAACGTAATGATCTATTAAAAAATGAGGTGTTAAGTTATAAACTATTTAAAAAATATCATAAACATAATGTGAAATTATGATATGTGATTATTGGTTTGAAATTTGAAAATTCATTATATGAAATCATGCATTCAAAAAATTGTAAAAAAACATATAATTTAAAATATAAAAAGGGATGTATGACCGTCATTTGGAATAAAAAATTATACTTTTCAATATTTGGAAATATAATTTGGATTTTAAATCAATGAAATTGGAGATAAAAATAACTCTCAAGGACTAATGAAGAGTCATAGGGAATATGGTAGTGAGAAAGTTAACCATCCCAAAATTATAAATATTTGATAGGTTAAATATCCAATAATTTCACTGTAAGAAAAGTAAATAGATAAAAAAATTTATGCAAAATCCAATTCTTATAGTTGAATAATTATTTTCTTTCTAAGAGTAAGTACATAAAGAACTATACATTCTATATAAGTAGAGTTTTACCATTTAATTGATTCCCATAAAAACTCATATTTTTCTCTAAATGATTAATATGAATTTGGTTCAATTTTTAAGATCTAGAAACAAAATAGACATATATTAAAATATGGAAAATATAAATAGTATATTCCTTATGTATTTAGATAATAACAACAAACAATATTTCTAGTATAATAAAAAATAATTCCTAAAATGAATGAACCAGCATATGAGGAAGACTACATTATTCACCCAAAATTCAATAGTAATAACCATAATTCAACTTAAATCATTCAATTGATAAGTATCCTTAAAATTAAAAAAATAATAATTCATGATAATATTGAAACCCAAAAATTAAAATAATTTAATCACATAGACTTTCAAGAAAAATTTAATATATATTACAAAACAATGTGCACACTATTGACATATAATCTCAAAGATATTCTACTATTTTCTATAAATAATGTAAATCACCAAAATCGCATAATAGAATTGTAAATTTATCCAACATAAAATTCATCTTTTATTTTTCAAATATAATTCCATAATATTCCACATACCTCAATCATGTAGTTTTCCCAAAATATTGAACATCTTCTGAAATAATATAAATTACATATCTTCAAGTCAATTTAAAATCCCAAGTTTGTTCAGAAGATAATTAATATGATATTAAAATAACCTTATATTTTATTTCTAATATTTTATAGAAAATTTAAATCAATTTAATATTAACTAGGAAACAGGGTAGGATAGTAGTAGGTGATGGACACTTATTTCACTTCAGTTTTCGGTTTTTAACTTTCTTGATGTGATGTGTTTTCAAACGACCTATGGATTTCCCACATTCAATAACTATACTACCATAATCCTTAAAACATTCCATAAACCGTGATAATAAAACTCAAAACCCAGATTAATATATTCATCATTAATTAAAAGTTTTATCTTCAAATGTTTATCTCACAATTTTGGTTTTTCATCCCCATAAATTCAAGAGACTATAATTAAATTCAAATAAATTATCATATAAGTGATAAAGGTTATACTTAAATTTAATCTTATATCAAAAAAATGTCACGGAATTATTACTTAAATAATCTTTTCACTAAATCATTTACTAAATAAAAGTGTAATATTGACTCAAATTATTTCCAAAATATCATTAATAATGATTAACTCCCATTATATAAAACCAAAAAAATGGTGTATAGGAATATATATTTTTTATCAACATTAAATTCAAAAACCCATTATTGTGTTCATATCTATTATGTTAACAATAACACATATTTTCTCATAATAAACTCAATTACTTATATGTTTCATTATTCATCTAACCACAATATAATTGGCAAAATAGCTATCCAACATAGTATCAATCAATTTCAATTTTGAACCAATTCCTTAACGTTCCTTCCTATGATTGAAACAAAAAAATAGTAAGTATCAGAGTACAATAATCTAAGTGAGATATCAAATAATCATGAAATTTTACTCAAATGATGTATAAATCATGAATCATTCTTCTTAATATTCAATTCCTTATGTTTAACCTAAATTTTCGATTGTCATTAAAAAAATATGATTGTATCATATAAATAGATGTATCATTGACGTCAGTTATATGATTATATTCCCTATAATATGTTTTCCTAAATCTAGTTCACAAAGTTTTAGCTAAAAATACTATAATATAAACTATAATGAACCTAACTACGATATCCCAGATGTGGTGGTCATTTCTGTACATTGGCACTATATACAATGAATCACCTCATGAATAACTGAATAATATATTATTCTTACTAAACTAGATACATAAATGATTTCCCATATTACATTTTAAAAAAGAAATGAAAAAATATTTTTTTTCTAAGAATAACATTAATCCTAAAAAATATCTTCATATAATAATAATAGAATAATTAATGGATTCTTAAGAAAAGGAAAAAAATTATGGTGAACTAAAAATCATCGAATGTTTAATTATAGAGGAAGCTAACATAAATCAATTATGATAGTGGACATATATTGGTAAATAACTAAACACACATGACATTTAGTCAATAAATGAGAATGAAAATCATCCATAGATAATATCACATTGAAAATCTCATGAATTTATAATTAATTATCTTTGAAACAAGGAAATTATTAATTATATAACGTCATGAACCTATAAAATGATACGTATACTATTAAGATCGTATACAAGGTTATTTAAAACTACGATATAAAAAATAAAACTAGATTGTCCAACTATACTTCCACGTTCAATAACATTCATTAGGCATTTTGAAACTAGTGGATATAGACTAATCTGTTTGGCCAACTGTTTTTTCTAATAAGACATATCGATGTAGCTTGGGGTTTTTTATAAATTGACCCCATCTATAATTTTTTGTCAAAGTCATTAAAAATATATTGAATAATTGTTCTAATTCATGAATTAAAATGACTTATTTAAAAAAACCATATTGAATAAATTATATTGATTTATCAATATTTCATAGTTAGTTAAATATCTATTAGTGTAAACTCCATATGTAAAAATGGTGTACAGTTTATGAAATAATAATATCCCTGATAAAAGAATATGAATATTTAAGATAAATTCAATATAAAATGATCAAATGTAAGTATATCATTCAAATTATGGTATAATTTCATCATATAAACTCTGTTCAATATGTAATAAAATGGTTTTTTGTAATTCATTAAATAAAAGTAAAATAATAATATCATTAAAAACTTCATTTGAGTGAAATTTCATTATCAAATTAAAATTCACATTATAAATAAAATTTCAAAATTATAGGAGAAAACAAACAATCAAAAACAAGCTTCTAAAAATGACAATGACAAACAAAATATTTAAATTTTCACATTGACTTGAAAATCCACTATTTCTGTAAATGATACATTAGTATTCATTTTTTAATTTTTTAAAATAGACTCAAAGTGCCCCTTTCGGAAAACCAATCAAAAATAAATTTTGATACATTTTTTAAAAATTAAATCATGTATAAAAATGACATTATAAAATTGTATGAGAATATTAAAAAGCATTGTGAAAACAATTATGGAAAATGTGGACATGGAATACAAAAATTCCACTGTGGAGACTTATGTATAAACAATCCCAAATAATTATGAGGTAATGAAATAAACTCTTATTAGTTGAGTATCTAAATAATAATAAGCCCTATGAAATAAATAACATAAAATTAATCATCAAATATCATGAAGGGAAATACATTCATGATATAATATATAAAAGGGATTTTATATACACCACTCAATATAAATAAGTGGTGAATATGGAATATGTCCCATAGATGTAAAAGTGTGATGAGAATACCTCACAAAATTAATCAGTTGAATAACATTCCCAATAAATGAAATATAAATAAAAAATATATATATATTACGATAATAAATAAATTTATTATATAACATGTCAATGTGGAATTATATATATATTATTAAAGAATATACGTGTATACCATCAAAATATGCCTCATTGAATAAAAATTGAGATGAAGTCCTTTAGATCTTGTTTGATTTCATTTGTATGTGTTTGAACATCTGGTGTTATAAATATATTCTAGAAAAAATATAATATATATAATACTCAATAAAATTTATTTATAATATTTTATCAACCATTTTCAATCAACTGATTTTAAAAATCACTCTATCTGGTGGCAACCACTTAATTTTTACTGAATGTTTTGATTCGGTAGTTCAATTACCTATATATTTATTTTATTTAAATCATATCCAAAATAAGAATTAGTACATAAATATATACATATTAAATATTGTGATTTTAATAGTGATTTATTAAGGTCGATATTGAAAAATTAATCACTCCGTTAATTGAGATGGTAGAATTTATGTATAGGAGAATGTTGTTTTCATTTTTTCATGGATGGAATGAAAGAACTGTCAATAATAAATATATTTCCCAGAATTAAAATTATTTAAATATATCATATATATATTCATTATTTGCGTATTTTTGAAAATCCATGTAATGTGGATTTAATAATTAATTATACGGCTACATGGATACATCTAGTTGTATTTTTGCAAAAGAGATATTTTCAATTTTTATAGGATGGAAACAAGATGGAATAAGTTTTTCCCATAATAATTATATAATATCAATTTAATTATGAAACTGAAGATTTTATTTTATTATAGGTATGTCTAATGAAGGGGATGTAGATGAAGAAATAAACATGAAAGAGTTGTTATAGATGACAACATCTTCTTTGGCATACTTCCTTTAGATCTCTTGTAATGGGATTTCAGGTTGGTCTGTAGTAAAGTGAAAACCATTAAAAATTATATATGGATGACTATAAGATATATGGTATGCGTTTTTTCAATATTTATTATTCAAAGTGGTTTAAATAAGTGAAGGAAGGGGTGACCATTTATAATTGTGGCAAGGGGGTGTTTTGGAAATTCTAACCATATTAAAATATAACAACACTATTGTTGAATGAAATTTTTAAAAATGGACTTTAAATGGAATTTTCACAAATATATAGACCTTATATTTTCCACATTGTTATTATATAATATTTTTCTGGTTTTTAAATAATTTAATAATATGTTATATTCTAGAAAAACACTATTTTCCATTTTGACACAATGTATTATTAGAACATTAATAATATCAATACCATAAGATAATATTCAAAAAAAATATTTTCATACATATCTAATATGTCATATTCACCAATAAAATTATTGTATGACCACAATTAATTCATATTATATTACATTTAATATCCTAAATATAATTTATTTGAGTTTTACATTATTTAATAATTTCTTCACCATTATTATGTATGTATTTAATATAATTATTTATAAACTAAAATTTATAAATAAATTCAAATAAATCGGATAATTATTTTATTTGTAAATGTGATATTTATTTTCTAACATATTCACTGGATAACCCCATATTAATGATGTTATATTAACATGAATCATGAATCCAACACCTTTAACTTCTCTTGAGATAAAATATTATAAGGTCCATATTATCATCCTTATGGCCATAAATGGTCTTATAAATGAACCTTTAATAATTATATCTGAAAATTACTCCATAAAAAAATTTGGAAAGTGTTACTGTCACTTAAGACCCCTTATAATATTCTTTTAACCCTTAATTTTCTAATTTATCCTTTGGCATGGTATAAAGATTTCAATAGTTACTATTTATTATGAAAAAAATTAATGGATACTATGTTCAAAATTTAGAATCACTAATCTCAAATATTGTATCCTTTTTTCAAAATTGAATAAATTTTGTAGAAATTTATTTAAAATTAAACTGAAAAAAACAATGTAAAATATATTTTTAAAAATGCATTTTTATTAAAAAATGTACTTATAAATAAAATATGTTTTAAAAAAGATTTATAATTAATAAAATTGATTATATATTACTATATATTAACTATTTTACTTTGATATCAATTTTTAATCATTATGGTCAATTTTAATATAAATAAAATGGAATTTTAAAAAAATAATTATCTTTAATGTTTCACTGGACAATCATTATTTTCAGAAAAAATCAAAAACTTAACCCTATGGTAATTTTAAAATGATTATTTCAACATTGATGTTAATTATATCTAATAAAATTTATAGAAGCCTAAAAATTGAATATTTTTATTTTCTCATAGAATGATATAAAAATATATTTTTTGAGGAAATGATATATTTGTTGAATAAAATGAATTTAACAAAAAGTGTGTATATTTATTAATAATGAATTAACAAATTTTCATTGATTATTATGAATATATATATATATATATTATGATTTTGTTAATTCTATTCATACATGCTAATTAAATGGATATGTTATAATGATTAAATTAAAATATTAATATTTTGGTGTTCATTTAAGCTTAATGAATCGCATGGCATATTCTCTAGATCATATTCATATTATAAAAATTAGTTGGTTTTATAAATAACATTGATCTGTTAGAGATAAAAAATTAGTAAAATCGAATTCCTTCAACAAATTTTGTCAATAGAAGTGTTCATTTATTTGACCAAAAGTATATCATGATTTATTTCCATTTCTCATTGTGGAAGAGGTTTTAGAACAATGTTCTAAAAAATAGGTTTTGTGTAATCAATTGGTGATTCCAAAGGCTAAGGTATATTGTTAGTATAATAAAACTTTTCTTTCATGAAGAGGGAACTTAATAAAACTCAATACCAATGAAAATTGAAATGTTGGACAATGAGGTATGTCTATTTATGGTTTCTCCTTATTCATCCTATTGTTTTATCTCAGTATAAATTTTGAAATAAGGATCATGTTTAATTTTAATTAAAATGGACATATTAATATCCCACAAATCCCATCAGTGGTATTAAATTAATGTTCAGTAATAAATTAATAGAATGATGTTTGGTTTAGACATTATGATCTGGATTCTTCCTCTATTATATGGTATAAGTCTTATAAAAATTTCAATTTTTTTCTTTATTTATTTTGTCATGACATAATGTCTATTGATATGGTTATAAAATTATGATAAAAAAATATTTTTTGAGAAATTTGTGGAGAGAAGTAATTTTTAAAAAATAAGAACCATATTCAATGTATCCATTCTAAGATCTAGAGATTTCAAAATCATAGTGACCTCCAAAAATATGATAAATCGTTGAAAAATGGAAATTACCTAGCCGTTTTTTATCTCATATGTCCTTTATGAATTTTCATTGTTTTTTAAAACAAATAATATAAAATTGTTATCAAAAAATGTAATGTTATATGAAAATTACTTCCGAAATTGTAGTGTAATATGGTGTCGCCATAAGACACAAATGGATTAGTGTTATGTTTATAAATAATGATACATCCCATTAAGTTAATTTCATATGAGGATTATCACACCATGGTTCAAATCATTTTGAGTATAATATTAGAAAAAATTATATAGTGTAAAAAATACTGAAGATAATTTATTAGTGAAGATTTATTGTTACTTTAGTTCATTAAAAAATTAGTTTTTATCGAATTTTTGAATATAAAATATGATATATCATGTTAAATTTATAAATTTTCATTTATTTATATTATTCATTCTTAATTATTTATGTATATAAATTATTTATATAATGTGATTATTTTGTGAATAAGAATAAATTGTTTAAAATGATTCATATAAAATTATCATTCCATGAATTTTATGCTACGGATGAAAAAAGCATACATAGTTTTATATAATTTTACAAAATTTATTCATGATTTTATATTGATTAATTATTAGGTTGATTATAATTTATAGATATCAGGTGTTAAAGTTATGGTAGAATTGAAGTCTCTCTTTAGTAGACAACACTGTGTAGTGGGAATTTTGATCATAATTCTAAATTTAATAGAGAATTATTCCATTCTATAAAATTAGGGTATGAATACCTATTTCTCCAAATTTACACTTGTGGGGATAATTTTATTGATACTATTTTAATCCTTTACAAAAATAAGGTTTATATACCTTTTTCATTGGATTCTCTTTGATATTAGTAAATATGTCTGTATTATAGTTTAAGATAGTTTAAGAAAAAAAATTTTGTGAAAATATTTAAAAATTAATATGGTTGGGAAATTTTAATATTCTAGAAGGAGTTGAAACAACATGAAAATTTTGTTTAATATAATAATAAGCTTAATAACATTCTTAACAAGTACCACTAAGCATTAATATAATTTCGATATACTAAAATTATGGTTTTATTTATTTGTGATCATCATAAAAAGATGCATAATCACAATACATGAATAATTTTAACCACATTATTAAATACATTTATTAGCGTACCACTCAATTAAATTTTATTAATTATGGGTTATGAAATAATAACTTGATTTTTATTGAACTCATTTGAGGATTCAAAAAGGGTTTTGTTGATTTAGGTGATTGTATATTGTAAATATTTCTACCACTTTTTCAAATTATATTTAAAAAAAAATTAAATTATTTTTGAAATTATCCTTTGAATATTATCTTTGGGAGAATTTATTTGAATTGTATTAAATGATATATTTTTTTGAAAATAATCAAAAATACTGATTTTATTAAAAATATTATTTTCTTTTTCATGTATGTATAGAATCACATTTTTTTTTGAATTTTATTTAAAATTAATTTAGTTCCTTTTAAAAAGTAATATAATTAATTTCATATTTATTGAAATTATTTTTAATTTGTGTATAAAATCATTTTTATATTTAAAAATGAATTTGTATGGAAATGCTTTTTCATGATGTTTTGTGGTTTTATTTTAAAATTAATTTATTCCACTTATATGGAATTAATTTGTTAAAATGGACTCAAGAATTTCTAATCATAATGCTAAAATTTATAAAAATTGATCAAATTTATGTTGGTCATATTTATGAATAGCCACTGTATATATTGGTCACCACTGTAAGTGAAAATGTGTAGAACAATGTTAGAACTAGGATATTAGGATTCATAATCATACATACTCTTTCATATATTTCATTAAATAAGTGTAATTATACATTACATTTAAAATATATTAAACTTGTCTTTTTTGTATCATTAGACATTGATAAGTACCTTGGTTATATTTCAAAAGATGAAAAATTATAAAAATCCAATATAATTCTTTTAATTTCCTTTATATGTTTTTATATGGGTAAAAAGAATTAATGGATGAATAAAATGTTTATTTTGGACGTAGTTAATTTATTTTTATGATTTTTTATCTTTCCATTAATATATAATTTCCTTAAATACTTATACAACAATGACATAGTGCATGTTTTAGTAGAAGAAATATCAAAGTACGATATTTTTTAAAGATAATAAGTAATACTTTCATGATTAATTATGGAATCAACTAAATTTTATGGATAATGATAATATATTCAATGGATAAAGAATTTATATAAGAATTAGATACCAATAATTATTTCTTTAAAGCTAAAATACGTGAACAATTCATAAAATAACATTAATGGGGTTTCTATTAATAAATATATTATTAAAAGTTTTAAAAATAATTTAACTATTGAAAGGGTAAAAGGGTGTGTGTGGTATAAACTATCATATATTTACAATTTCTAGTATATTGAATTTTTAAAACTACATTTATAACAATATTGTATTGATTTTTTTTATTACGGTGAATGATAAAATTGTTAATTGAAGGGGTTAAAAATAGATAAGGTTTAATATGCCAAATAAATAAATTTTAACATCACAGGTATTTATTGAAAAATATATTTTCATACTTATTAATATGTTTGAATTTTATATCAATTTTAGTTTAAAAGGGATAGTATGTATGATATCGTACCTGACATGCAACAACTATTTTCTCTGAAATATTATGTTCCACAAAACATTGAGTTATAGAGAAAAAAAATAAAAAAAAATATTATTTTTTGAAATTGTAGTTAACACCTAGACATTGCATTGGCAGGAATGAACAAAACAAACTAAAATATTTTTACATATTATTGATAATTTTTTTTCATTTATCCAATAAAATATAGATTTATAATATTAGAATGAATCCAATTTTATTCATAAAATACTATAAACTTTTTAAATGGTAGTTTTACTACCTTTTGATTGAGAACACATTCTAAATCCATTTTTTATCACTTTTATATGTTCTATTTTAAAACAAAACTTCTTCTATAGATTTTTGATATCGAAATTTACTTGTTTTAATCATTTGGTAATTTTCTAATAATGTTCAATTTTAAATGAATAGTGAAAAATACTGCATTTTATGGAAAAACTGACTTTTCATCTATTTTTTATTGATATATTATATTTTTATTGGTTTTAAGGTTCAATTGGATTATTTTTTTAACATTTAATCCACTTTTTTCATTTTAAATAATTTAACATTTCAATTGGCCATAAACACATGTTAATATTTTGATAGTGTTTATTTTTTTAAACCCACTTTCCCATTTTGGAAATGAGAAAAATATTTAAATTATGGTTTTCCATTAATATGTTTTGAATTTGGAAAAACAGATTTTATATTTGGAATCATAGGTTCAAAATTTTTTAACAAATTATATTTTATTTTTGGACATTATAAAGAGTACCTTCATTAATTATTGTTAATTACCACGGTTATGGGTAAATCGAGTAATTAAGGGTAAAAATAAAATTACAAAATTACCCTAAAACTTTTAATAATTTTATTAGATGATATAGTTTAATTATTCTCATTTAATATTTTTAATTAAATGGATAAAGTGTCTCATGTACGCTATTATAATTCTTCTAAAATAAGTATTTTTAATTAAATGTTTAAAGATTCTCATGGAAGCTATTGTAAAGCTTCTCTTAGAGGATGGTCAAATAAAAAGTATAAAGAATCCCAAGTAATATATTTTAAGGAATATAAGAAAATATTCATTACTTAAATGTACAACTCATTCCATGTAATCTAGTTTAATGCTTCCAATGGAAGCGTCATTAATTTAAAGGACAAAGCTTCTCATGGAAGCTATATTTAGGCTTATCTATCACTCATATTTTTAATAAGTGTCACATTTTTTTAATATAGTTTATTATACTGGCTCTATTAAAATATAAATATTCATTTTAAATATAATAATATTTCATACATCGTTGTTTTTTATTTATAATTTTCAGACAATAAATAAATAAATTTAATTATGACATAATGATGATGATATTATTTCTTTATTAATAATAGATTCAATGAAATGATACTATAAATATTAAAATAAATATTATATGACATAATTTAAGTCAAAATAAATTTTTTGAGATGAATATGACAGGTTATGAGACTATTTTTTTTTAAGTTATATCTCTGTTTGGTTTTTAGAAATTTAATAAAGTGAACACTGTAAAAATTGACAAAATTGATGTTTCATAAAAATAATAATTTATTAAATTTTTAAAAATACTAAAAATATTATAAATTCAGAAAGTTATTATAATATGTCCTATAAGTTCATTAAGTATATAGTTATGTAAAATTTACCCCAAATATGTAAAATTAATAGCTTCAAAACCTTTAAAATTTTGTTTCCACTTTTAATATTAAAAGAAAATAATTAAGTGTAAAACAAACGGAAAATGTTTTAAAAAACTCAATAAATTTTTAAAAAAATTATGATTAGATGATTTTTATCAATCCTCATCTTATCTTCTCTATATCTCAATTTAAATCCTTTTGGATTAAAAAAAATTATATTAATTTAATATTTTATTACTTTCTAATAGTGCCCCACCCCTATCCTATGAAAAAGTAACCCATTAAACTCTATTACTCACAAATAAAATCCTTAAGATCATACATACTCTATCCAATCCGCTTCCTAGAATCCCTACCCAGATTCTGGATGCCTTAGTTTAGGCAGAATACCCTTCTTAGATTTGTTAAGGTGTTCTTCAAAGGTAATTAACCGAAGAAGAGGTGTCGTTTTATTTAAAAGTTTTTGTTGTGTTTCTTCTTACACTTCCTCAATTATCATCCAACCATAATGATATAATAACTATATTATCCTAATATACTGAGATTTTATTATGTTAATATCATCCTTTAAATCGATCTATACTTCCACCAAATAGAAAAGGAATTAATCGTTCATGCGTACTTGTCAATTATCACCTCCACGAACCGATTTATCATGTTTTTCATTAATGTCGATTCATATTTGTTATAATGATGGAATTTATCTTCATATGTTATATTCGTGACATATTAATCATTATATGATAATAATATATCAATTATGTTCTTACTTCTATGTGTATAAAAATTATAACATCGTTCGTGTGTACGTGTGAACTATCACCTCCACGATGTAGTGTGATTCATTTTCCTTCATTATATCACTTGTATGATATATATAAGTATATTTAAATGATTATTATGATGTTAATAATATCATGATCTTTTTACAAGTTAAATTTATAATTAACTTTTTTCTATAATGATCAATGAAAAATGGAAATGTTACTCATTCATACGTACGACCTACCTTCTCCATGATTATAACATTGTTCATTTTTAATAAACATATTTAAATTAAAATGTATGAATCATTTATACATGTTATTACTATGTCAGGAATAAAAAATTTCAGACATGAATTCAAATAATTAACTAATTATTATATAATTGTTATAAGTGATTTAAAGAAAATAATAATCATGAAAATGGTTATGAATCATGTTTAAATTAAACTATGTTTATTAGTCAAGAATATTGAAATGGACATGACAAGTCAAAATCAATGTAAAGGACTTCATCTCAATATCCTTTCATAAAGGCATATTATTTTATATACAACCATATTTTATATGGTGTTTAATCAACCCATTTTACTTTTAATATTATTCCACATTTTTTAAAAGTAATATTTTCATTCAAGTAGTTTTTACAAAATGATAAAAATGAATGTTTCTTTTATTAATTAAGAATTAATGAAATCTCTGCTGTCATGGTCATTATTTTATATTTTTATTCCTTAATTAGCTGTAGTGTTTTGAAAATGAAAATGAATATCATATACCCTTTTTAAGTATTTTTTTATTGAAAATGGTTTTGTGAAAGCATTGATTATATCAATATCTTGAAATTATATCTTGTGATTGTAATATGAAAATGTTATATATACTTTATGTTTATTTTAAGCATTATGATTATGTTATGGTTCATGGGAATAGTTTATGTATATGGGTGGTTCCCTGGTTAATCGAGGGAGGGTGATCCTGAGATAGCTCTCCAATGCATTATGTAACATCAAAGAGGTAAATGAGAATGTTTCTCCTTAGAGATTTAGGGAATATACTTTCACAGGTATTTCAAATATAACCATTAAGGTTAATCCATATGTAGCTATCAAATCATCAATGTATGTATTTTATTGATCCCACAAGATACCTTTTCTATTTGTGATTTCTACGAGTTATTCCTAAATCACATGATTTCACATGGTTTGTTACAATGTATATGATTTATGAGTGAGAAGTATTATTTAATTTATTTTATTTTATTCCAAGACTACTATTTTCTTTCCATATTTAATATCCCATACCGAAATTTTTATGCTAATATCATGTTTTTGGAGTGTTATTCCCATTGTATAAAGGAGGGTAGGAGAAAGGAAGAATTCAAAAATTTTTGTTTCAAGAAAATCATTCATGTATTATTTATAGAGTTTATTTATTTATCAAAAAATTGGATAGAGTTAAAGTATTTGATTTATAATAATTGATATGTAATTTTATATTTATGACATAATTCTCTAAAACTAAAACATGAAGAGATACTCAATGTGAATGAATGTAAATTATTGATTTCACTCAAGATTATGTAATATTTACTACTGAGGCTTTATTGATTGTATCAGAGGTCGGTTTAGATAACATTATAAAATAAGATATTGTTAAATGAATTTAGATAAATGATTTTTTACTTTATAGTACTAATGATATGATATAGCATTTGAATATTAAAATGTATGTTCATCTAAAATATTCCTGTTCAGAATGGTTTTCTATATATTAAATAGTGTAGCTGCACTAGGAGAGAATAAATAGGAAACAAACCTTCTAGATAAGCATGATGTGATGGCTAGAATTGGAGTTGAAATGTTTTTTGTAGTGGTGGCTTACTTGAATTAGGTAATAAATAGTGGTTGTTTTTATAGATGATATTTTGTTATATTCTAAAAATCTTAAAGAACAAAAAATTCATTTAAGTGTTTCCTTGAAATCCTTAAAAGAAAAGAAACTATGTGGTAAATTCACCATGTGTGAGTTTTGGTTACAAAAAATTTCTTTCTATGGTCACATAGTTTCTAAATATGGAATAACGGTTGATCAATCTAAAAGGAAAGTTGTTAAATATTGGACAAGACTGACAAATATAACTAAGAATTGTAAGTTTACTGTTTTGGAAGGCTATTACCATAGGATTATTAGAAATTTATAAAGGTTATCTTTCCCACTAACTAAGTAAATGTGAAAAGGTGTTATGATCAGCTATAAAAAAGAATGTGTTGATTGTTTTTATGAATTGAAAATAAAATTGTTAAATAATTTAGTTTTGACACTAACTTCTATGAATGGAGAATTGTTTATCTATAGTGATGATTCATTATAAGGACATGGTTGTTTATTAATTAAAAATGAACAGGTTATTTCTTATGCTTCATGTCATTTGAAAACTCTTGTGTTAAATTAACCTACACATGATTTGGAATTAACTATTTCTAGGATCACTTTAAAAAAATTTAGGCATCCTCACTGTGGAGTAAAATATGAAATATATACTAAACATAAATGTTTGAAGTATATATTTACTCATAATGAGTTGATCATCAGACATAAAATATGGATATAATTAATCAAGGATTATTATTTCACGATTCATCACCATCCTATAAAAGAGAACAAATTTCTCAATGATTTTGGATGGAAAAGTAATTCTACATAAACCATGTTACCTTTGGAGCGTGATCCTTTGATAATTGATTTTATGAACATTGTGATGGACGTTAGTGTAAAGAATTCTTCTGTTTTGTTTTAGGTTTTTGTGTAATCATCTCTAGAAGACAGAATAATGGAAGTATAGAAGGAAGATAGTGAGTTTCAGAAAAGGGTAGAATTGGTTCAAAAGTGTATGTTTCCTGAATTTAACATTGATAATGACTATGTTTTGAGATTTGGTAAATGATTATGTGTGCCTCATGATTAACAATTTAAGAATGAGTTGTTATGTAAAGATCATATTTTCATGTTTTTAGTTCATCATAGCAGTACTAAGTGGTAGAAAGATCATCGGGAGTATTACTAGTGGGATGGAATGAAAAAATGTATTGCTAACTTTAATGTGAAGTGTTTGACTTGTCAGCAGGTGATGGAAGAACAAAATTTTTTAAATAGGATTCTTCAGATTCTTCATGTACTAAAGTTAAATGGGGATAATATATCGATGGACTTTGTTATGAGATTACCAATGATATCTCGAGTTAATAACGCAATCTGGGTTATTTTTGAACGATTGACTAAATCTTCTCATTTTCTTCCAATATGATATAAACATTATCTAGATAAAATTTCTCTACATTATCTTAAATAAATAGTCATGTTAAATAAATTTCATGTGTTTATTTTATATTATCATAATACCATGTTCACTTATAACTTTTTACAAGGAATTCAGAACTCGTTGGGTACTGAATTAAATTAGAGTACAACATTTTCTCTGCTATCATATGGGCATACAGAACGAACAATTCAGAAATTGGAAGATATGATACAGGCATGTACAATGGATTAATAGGGATAATGGGACCAAAATATATCTTTGGATTAGTATTATTACAATAAAAATTTTCATTCATGTATATTGATTGCACCATTTTAGGAATATTATGGAAAGCGGTGTCAAAATCCATCTTTTTGGGATGATTTATGTGAAAAGATGTTGATGGGAGGAGAATTGGTGGAAGTGATGGCAGAAAATTTATATTGATTCAGAAGAACATGAGGACAACTCAATGTTGGCAGAAAAGTAAGGTTGATAACTAGAGGAAGAATATTTCATTCGATGTAGGTAATCATGTCATTCTCAATGTTTCTCTATGGAAAAGTGAGATGTGTTATGGATAGAAAAGAAATCTACTTTCGCAGTTAATTTTACCCTATGAAATCTTGGAGGTAGTTGGATCAGTTTCCTATAAAGTATCTTTACATCCATGTTTATCTCTGTTACCCAATTTTTTTCATGTTTTAATGTTTAGAAAGTATATTTCGGATCTATCTTATGTTCTTCCCTAGAGGTAGTTTTATGGGAATACAATCTTTCTTCTAAAGAGCAGCCAGTAGAGATTCTTGACCACAAAGAGTAAGTGTTTCGGAATAAGGTGATTCATAAGGTATTTTTTTGTGAAAAAATAATATGGTTGAAGTGGAAACATGGGAATATGAATGTTATATGAGTGATAAATACACCCACTAATATTATATGTGAAGAAAATTTTGAGGATGTAATTTCCAAAATGGGGGAAGGGTGTGACATCTCATGTGTTTATATAAAAATACATATTCATACCAATTAATATTTTTGAATTTAATATTAATTTTAGTTAAAAGGGGAAACTACGTATAATAGTGCACCTGACAAGGATCAATGGGATTCTCCACAATCATACATTATAGACAACACTGAGTGATACCAAAAAATTAGAAAAGAATAATATTATTATTTCAAATGGTAGTAAATGCCTAAATATTGTATTGGTGACAATGAACAAAACTAACTAGAGTATGATTGAACATTTTTGTTTATTTTTTTACATTTATCCTATAAAAATTAGAGGCTTAAAATGTGTATGAATCAAAATTTATGCATAAAATACATTAATATTTTTAAAAGGTAGTTTTAACTCATTTTGATGAAAACCCCTTTTTAATCCAACTTTGTATCACTTTTATATATTCTATTTGAAACATTTAACATTTTTTATATATGTGGTACATCATATTTACTTTTGGTAATTTTTTGGTTATATTCTGATTATGTTCATTTTGTAATGAATAATGAAAAATACTATATTTTTCGTCGAAATTTCATTTTCATATAATTTATTTATATTGTTAGATTATATTTTTATTGGATTTAAAGTGTTATTGGATTATGTTATCATCATTTAATCCAATTTTTATGAGTGGACGTAATTTTTATATTTATATTGGATGCAAACACCAGTGAATGTTTTGATATTTTTTGTTTCTTTTAAACCCGTGTGATTGTCTAAACAATTAGGAATAATTTTAAATTAATAGCTTCCAATTTTGTGTTTTTTATTAGAAAAGAGAGATTAAATATATGAAATTATAAGGTCTACATTTTTTAAATAGTTAACTTTTATTTTTGTACATTATGAATATTAACATCTGTAATTATATATAATTGCCGATGTTAAGGGTAAATCGGGTAATTAAGGGTAAAAATAAAACTATTAAATTAAAATAACATGTATCATAAATTTATTCAAATATCTAGATTAAATATTCTCATAGAATATTAATGAATTAAATGGATAAATCATCCCATGGAATCTATAATAAATATTCTCATGGAAGCTTATGTAATTAAATTTATTAAGCGTCCCATTGAAGATATTATAAAGCTACTCATAGAAGTTGTTAAATTACAAGTAATAAGATTTTAATGGAATTAAATTTAAATCATATTATATAACTTCATTAATTAAATTTACAATTCATGCAGTGGAATCCTATTTGATCCTTCTCATGGAAGCATCGATAATTAAATGGACAAAGCTCCCCAATGAGGCTAGTTTAATTCTTCTCTCACACTCATATTTTTAATAAGTATCACAAATTTTTATATAGTTGAATATAATTTATTACTTTTACAGAAAATAGTAATTAGAAAGAAAATAAAATTTCTTATATCATTGTACTTTATTTATATTTTATATACATGAAATAAATAAGATTAATTATGAAATAATGATAATGCATTATTTTATTCATTAAAAAAGAATTCAAATAAAATATATTACAAATATTAGAATAAAAATTATTTAATTTAATTTATGGTATCCTCAAATTTTCTAGATGAATAATACATGTTGGATTTCTATTCAATGTTTTGGATCGATGTTATTTCCTTATTTGATTTTTTTTAAATTTAGTAATCTGAATAGTGTATAAATTGAATTAATTGTGGTTTTATAAAAATATATTTTATTAAATTATTTAAAAATAATAAAAACATATTAAAATCAGAAGGTGTGGATGATATTGTATAAAAGATCATTAAGTGTTCAATTATGGAAAATTTAGCCTATAAAAGTAAAATTCATATCTTCTTAAAGATTAGAAGGTTTTTACAACTTTAAAAATTTAAAGAGAATAACTATAGGTAAACTAAAAAGATAAAGTTTAAATTAAACTCAATACATGTCTAAAAAAGAGTGAATTCCTGGGGGAGGTGATGGAGATTTCTAGGGTTCCGCATGATTTGGAACTAGATCTCTTGTCTGGGGGAGGTTTCCCAGCTGCAGTCCGGCCTAGGTTTCCCTTCAATGATCCTTTGATAAACAAGGTGTCCATTTGGTATGGGATTTCTCATAATGAAGATGCGATCAATAGATTCTTGGTTTTTTCTAGCAAGATCCTTCCTGTTGGTGCTGATCCATTGAAAGTCAATGATTTGATGGTGAGGCTATCTACGTTTTGAGGATTCTGAATTACAAATGAATTCCAATTGGAAAAGGATATTTTTCTCATTCAATTCCCCATGGAGGAGTTAAAGCATCAAGAATGGGGTATTTCTGTATCACCCTAAAGACAGGTATGACCACCATACAATATTGAGATTTTTTTCTTTAATCATTCTAAGGAACATGCTGGTACAGATATGGATTAGAATGATGGGTTTGAACTAGTTTTTATGGAATCCCTATATTTGTTTTCATGTATAAAAAAGATTGGATTATAGTATTTTGATCTATCCTCATCTTATATTCTTCATATCTAATGTTGGAGTCATATGTAATAAAAAAATTAATTAATTTTATATTTAATTACTTTCCCAAGGGGGCCCCTCCCCTCTCCTATAAAAAGGAACCCATTCTATTTAATTACACACACATAAAAGCCTTTTAGAACATACGATCTCCATCCAAGCCTCTTCCTATAATCCATACGAACATTTTTGTTTTCTTAGTTTAAGAAGAACTTCCTTTTTAGAGGTCTTAAGGTGTTCTTAAAGTCTATCAATCAAAGAAGATGTATAATTTTATTTAAGTGTTTCTATTTTGTTTCTTCATCCATTTCCTCAAATATCATCCTGCGAGTATGAGATTATAAATATATTATCATAAATATACTGAGATGTTATTATGATAATATCATCCCTTAAATCAATCTCTACTTCCATTTAATGTGGAATAAATTAATCATTTTTGCGTATGTGTGAATTATAACCCCCGCGAACCGATTTAGTTCGTTTCCCACTACCGTGTATTAAGATTTGATATAATGATGTAATTGTTATTAATATATGATATTAATGATAAATTAGTCATTATAACAAAATAATATATCAATTATGTTCTAAATTCCATGTGTATTAAAATTATATCGTCCTTCGTGCATACGTGTGAACTATCACCTCCACGATGAGATGGGACTCAGTTTTAATAATTATATCACATGTATAATATATATAAGTATATGTAAATGATTATTATGATGTTAATAATATAATGATTATTATGAAAAAATAAAATTATAATTACCATATTTTTATAATGATTAATGAATAATATAAACACTGCTCATGCGTACATATGGCCTACCATATCCTTGATTATAATGTAGTTATTTTTAATAACTATATTTAAATTCAAAATTATAGTTCATTTGTAAAAGTGATGACTATTTAATGAATACATTTATGGATATGATGGACTTAGGACCACATTGAATAGTGACATCACACCATGTTCATTTTTGACTCAAGAATCGATTATTGACTAATTGTCTGACATAAACTCAAATACATAACTAATTATTATAACATGGACATAAGTGAATTAAAGTGAATAACAAGAATGAAAACTATTTTTAAGAATTCCTAAATTAAATTAGTTTTATTATTTAGGAAGATAAATAATCAACAAGATAAGTCAGACTCAAGGTAAGGGACATCATATCAATCTCCATTCATTGGGGCATATTCATTTTTATACACGACCTTCATATATACAGTGTATAATAAACCCCTTTGACATTTAATATTAATAAATTGGTTTCCAATGGAATATCTTTTCTACGAATCAATTTACTAAATGTGAAAAATGGATGTTTTTTTAATTTATGTGGAAATACAGCATTCTCCACCACCTGGTCTGTTATTTGATATTTGGATTCCTTAACATGTTGTAATGTTTCTATAATGAAAATAAATATCATATGCCCATTTTATTTATTTTGGTATTGAAAAAGGTTTTGATAAAGCATTTATTATATAAATTATTGGAATGATAACTTTTCATTTCAATTTGTAAATTTTAATTTTCCTTTATTCTTGTTTTATGTGTTATGATTTTTTTATGGTTATTGGGAATTTTTTACTTATATGGGTGGTTCTAGGATAAACTGTGTGTGGGGAGCCCAATATAGCTCTCATATTCAATTTGTAACATTATGGAGGTAAACGATAAGGGGTTTCCTAAAATATTTTATTACTGAACTCTAATGGGTATTCCAAATGTTACCATGAATGTTACTCCCTATATAGCTATGAAATCTACAAAGTAAGTATGGTATGGACGCCAAAAGTTACATTTATGATATATTATTTATATTATTTATTCATAAATCTTATGATTTGATGATGTATTATAAAGAGTTTAAGTTTTATGAGTGAAAATATGATTTCATTTATTTGAATGTATTCATGGTCTACTATTTTATTCCATATTCTATATCCCTTACTGTGATTTTTATGATCCTCCCATGTTTTTGAATTTATTTCACAGGGTATAAGGATGGGTAAGAGAAAGGAAGAATTCATTAATATTTTTATCAAGAAAGGAATTATTGTTATATTTAAGAAGAATTTTTTTTTGTGAAAAAAATTTTATAGAGTAGAAGTTTCTACTTTGTGATATTAGTGATGTAATGTAATAGTTATGACCTAATTATAAAAAAATATAAACCTAAAAAGATCCTCAATGTGAAATAATTTATATTGTTGATAAAAATCAATATTACATATTGTTTAAGGCCATAGCCATATAAAAATACTAATTTAGTGGTTGAATTATTTCAACATTACCAAATATTGGATTATAAATCTTTTTCCACTTGGTTACACATTAACATGGAAAATAATTTATTATACTTTAATCATTTATTATTTCCATATTGGGTCTTTTCCTTCCAAATAAATCCAAACCATCTCGCCGCGGTTATTAAAACCACCTTAAGCTATCAATATCGAATACACCATATGAAAATATATTCTCTACATCCTTATCCATGTTATGGATGCGTTGTTCTTCTTAAAATTCAATCCTCTGGGTCATAATGGAGAGATATAAAAAAGGTTGTTCTAAGAGTACATATTCATTTTAGCTGATCAATTTCTTGTGACTTATTATTCTTCCATATTGAATTATATGCTAACTATTAAAATATAATTAAATTAGTGTCTCTAATATACATAGATTCTATTATGTTAATTAAATTTTATTATTCATCTAATTTTCCTATCAAATGGGAAAAGAAATATTGTCCATGTGTATGTGTCGAATACCACATCCAAAATTTGATAATATTCAACTTCCCTAACCACCACAATTATATTTTTATAATTAAATATATAATAAATGTATATAATATTTAAAATTTTATTAATATTATATAATTAAATAATAATATTTTTCTTTCTTTCATTATTTTTTATATAAAATTAAGTTAGTGTTTTTTCTAATGGAAAATCTACCAGATCTATGAATAGTAAATTAATTTTTCTACCTCTACCATTAATGGATAGTTTTATATTTAAATATAATTAATATTTATTATAATTATATTATTATTAATGTTTTTTAGATTATTTAACCATGAAAAAATGTAGGAACTTGGAATTTTGAATAACAATATATTAGAAAAAAATTAACACTCTGAAACAAACAATGTTAATAATGAATTACTAATAAATGTGTATTGAATTATTATTAGTTGATTATTTATGATATTATAATATTTGATATGATTATGGAATAAATTTATATTAATTTTATACTTATTATACATGAACATAGAGCACTTATGAAGACCGTCAGACATGGGGTACGTGTTCTTTGGCTCAACATTGTTCCATTGATACATGTTTCATTATATTCCCATATATATGATTTTGTGGTGTATATAATTACCATTTTAAATTACATAACATATATCCTTCTTATGTAATGGTATTTAAAATTAAATTCTAATTATTTCATCAATTTGGTTTTGATTCAAATGCTACCTCAATCTGGATGGGTTTCCTAACAAAACAGATGATTCAAAAAAAGAGTTTCATTGGTGTTCGATAAATTATTACTATGAAGGGAAAAATAATAATCATTATACATGTAAAATATGTGGGAATAAATAACTAGGAAAATGTATAAAACTCACTTCCAGACATTTTATGTGTCAAAAATGACAAGGTGAATGTAATTTCCAAGGAAAAATAAAGAGTTTCACTAAGAGAAATTATGTTTATCTTTTCATAACATTTATAGTCCAATTCCATATTGGTGGAGAAAATAGGAATTATATGATTCAATTCCATAATCCAATGGATAAATCTTTGATTAATGAAGATCATATGATATGACAATCATTGAATTGGTTTGATTGAAGTGTTTATGTATTGGAATTCAAGAGTTTTGTTGTGATTGTGTTTTAAAAAAACATTTTGGTAATATGAATGTTTAATTTAGGGATAGATTACCCTTAATGAAGATCCTATGTGTGATTTTTTATAACAATGTTTATTTGGGATACAATGTGATTTATATTTTAAGTTTTAATTTGATATAATTGGGTTACATAAAAATAAGAAGTTATTTGATGAAAAAATGTTTTATGATAAAGTTTATTTAATTTTTTATTTAATGGAAATAATTTCATAGTCTATGATTTTATATAAGGAATAATTTTAGAGTCAATTTTGGGAAGAAATTTTGTCTTTATAGAAAATTTATATAAATTAATGTTTTCATTCGTAATTATTGTCATGGCTTAAGAAAACATTACACTATTGTATTCATGAGTTGTGTGTGTGACCATATGAGCTACGTTATATACTTTACGGATTAATTTTATGTTGAGTTTTAGAATTAGGCGACTTTTATATCAAAAAAACCAGGCTTTTAAAAATGGAAAAATATGTTTTCGATAAATATTTAGGTAAAATATTTATTAAATTGGTTATGTTGAACACTGGGTGCTATTACTGAGGATTTAGAAATTTGTGAATATGTTTATCATTTGATTATTAATCCATATTAGATAACATATGATAAAAAGTTTTATTGGTATATATATATATTTTAGAAAAATTAAATTTCATACTTTAATTTATCTTATGATCATTTATAATTTAATTTAAGTGATTCTAAAAATAATAATTGATCTTGAGTATTTTTTTATTGCAGATAGTGGTGAAGTGTAAATTGATCTAAACATAACCATATGATTAAATTATTAATCTGAAATAGAATGAAATAAAGTAATCATTATGTATCATGTTCCCTATCATTATAGTTGAATAGTCATTCAATATTAGATAAATGTACTTAAAATAATAAATTATTATTTTTACATTCATCTCTAATAAATTAACATTTTTTTAACCCCTTGGAAATTTATGGCTTTGGGGATACTAAATTCCTCATTACAATATTATATCTAACACATTATTAGTCCTTGTATATTATTGATATCCTATATATATAAAAACTTATTTAAAATTTTCTTCATATATGGGAACCCAATTATGTATTATTTTTGGAAACCATTACATTTTCCCCATCAATTTATAATGATGATTTTAACTAATGGTGTTTTAAAATATTGAAAAATTCATGACTGAGTTGTAATTTAAGGGATGAATTTTTTAGGTGAGTTAATTTAGCACTAAACAAAATAGTTTTAAATAATATTTAACTTGATATCTTTATTAACACATAACACTTATTTGTATATGAATTATGATATAATAAAAAAAATATTATTTAAATTTTATTATTATAACCTATAAATTCAATTGTAGGGTACGTGTCACGAACCAAATCTGGTCACAGCCAAAACCGGCACCAAACCCAGCCCGTGACATAACCTGAAGGGCGTTCCTGATCCCCACGGTCTGGCACAAGTGCCCGGGTATCATAAAATGAAAATTGGGAACGATTTACCCGAGTTTATAAACATAAAACAACAAAAGAATCCAATGAAACAAATCTGGATTTTTCAAACCAAACAATCATTTAAAAAAATTCAGAACTGAATTACATAGCTTTAAACAACTCAAAAGGTCTATACCAAAGGTACAAAACCAAATAAGGACATACCATGAACCCTCATGGAAAGGGGCACTGCCCTCAAGCCACCTCCACATGACTTCACCACCAAGGACCTGCTAGAAACCCGAACCACTGGAACAAAAAACTGTACCCAACCTACAACAACAAAAATAACCAAGTCTACTTCCACCCAAGGGTGTAAGAAGGGTGTGATCCAATGCCCAGTAGGATACCACCACTAATATATACCATGTGATAATCCTTTAAAGACGAAAAGCATGCATGTTTTCAAAAACATGAAAAGCTAGTTAGAATTTCTAAAAGATGCAACTTTGAATAAAAACTGTACCCAACTAGCTTTTCATGTTATTGAAAACATGCATGCTTTTCTTCTTTAAATTTTTATCACATGGAATCTATTAGTGGTGATATCCTTCTGGGCATTGGCTCACACCCTACTTACACCCTTGGGTGTAAGTAGACTTGGTTATTTTTGTTGTCACAGGTTGGGTACAGTTTTTTGTTCCAGTGGTTCGGGTTTCTAGAAGGTCCTTGGTGGTGAAGTCTTGTGGAGGGGGCTTGAGGGTGGTGCCCCTTGCCATGAGGGTCCATGGTCTATCCTTATTTGGTTTTGTACCTTTATTATAGACCTTTTTAGTTGTTTAAAGCTATGTAATTCAGTTCTGAATTTTTTTAAAAGATTGTTTGGTTTGAAAAATCCAGATTTGTTTCATTGGATTCTTTTGTTGTTTTATGTTTATAAACTCGGTTAAATCATTCCCAATTTTAGTTTTATGATACTAGGGAACTTGTGCTAGCCGGTGGGGATCGGGAACACCCTTTGGGTCATGTCACAGGCTGGGTTTGGTGCCGGTTTTGGCGGTGACCAGATTCGGTTCGTGACAAAATGGTATCAGAGGAGGTTCGCTCCTTGGGTCATGTTATTTGGGGAAGAGTCAGGATAGTATGGAGTTAGGATTATTGGGAAATGGAATTCTATTTATGGGTAGTGTGCCTGATCACCACACCTCATAATGGGATTCATGTTTCCAAGAGAAGTCGGGATTTATCTAAGTCCTTCGGTTTTCTTGGTTCGATGATGATTAAGGGAAATGAAAATAGAGTTGGGTTAATGGTCCTAGTGAGCTCGCAGGGCCTGGAAAGCCATGTGGAGCCTAGGATATTCCTTAGAACACTCTCTGTGACAGTGAAGTGATTGTAACATGGCCTCCAACCATATTTCCAAGTCACCCACTGAAACTAGTTTCCTCTCGCACTGTTTTGTTCTTAGGTTTTGAATTCTGGGCACATTGGTTTTAAGAAGTGTATAGTTATTGTGAAATGATTTTCAAATAAAGAGGGAATGGTTTGGTTTATGAAATGGTGGAACTGAATTTTCAGAATTGTTTTGAAATGTAAAATGCTGCACTTACACCTATTTGAAAGCAGAAACTATATTGAAGTTGGTTTTGAAAAGTGTTTCCAATAGAGTTTTCTAAACAATCAGTGTGTTTTTTAATGGGAATAGATGTTTTGAAATTGATGTGAATATCTTGAAAGTGAGTTATTTTCTAAATGGATGTGACTTTCTGAAAATTTTTGTAAGATGTGAGTTGGTATTTTGATCTCGTGGTTAGCAGTTATGAAAAAAAAGATGTGTTGGTTGACTTTTTTGGTTTGGAAAAGTGGAAAGAATTTTTGTTTTAACCATTGGTATTTCCATTAGCGACCACATGCATGGGGTTATATCGGATGATGGATGTTTTATGGCACGACTGGATGTGTGCCGGGATAGATATGAGGAGGGTGTCTGGTGTGGCACAAAAACCTGCATGTGTGAGTCGCATGGGGTACCATTGGTGGATACTCTTACTGCTAAACCATTTGTTTTCAAAGAAATGGTTTTAAAGAAAAACACGATTTCTTGATTAATAGTTTGGTATGGTTTGTATTATGGGTTTTTGAAATTATTGATGTTGTGGGATGTTTTGAGTTCAAGAACCCCTTCGGTATGAACTGTGTTTTGGGATTGTGTTTGGTCGGTAAGATGTGTTGTAGGGACGGTTAGTGGTCTCTTTTGAAAAAAAAAATTGGGATGCCTTTACGGTGGTTCCCTTCATGTGTTTAGATCTGGTTTGTGGCATGTTTTGTCCAATGGACCAGCTTGGTTGGGTCCTTGGGTTCTCTCATTGGATAAGGTACACCCCCATTAAGGGTTAATGCACAACTGAAGTGCAACCCAGATTGTTTCTCCATTGGAAAATCCTCCAGTTGATCAATATAAGGAATCTATTTCTTGAGATTTTTAGATTTAGTATACACCCTTTCATTTATTGGTTTTGTGTATCCTCTTGTAGTGGGAGATTGATTATGGATGGTTGAAAGTGACCTTATCCTCTTATGTTTCATAATTTTTCGAAGATGGAACTGTTCTAGGGTTGTTAGCATGGATGATTATTTGGATAGGGTCTAAGAGGAACTCTCGGTCCTTTATAGTCTCTTCGAAGAAAGAGTTCATGTTAAACTAATAGTGTGGGAAATCTGGTCATGAGAGGATATTATGGACACTTTCTAGAATTGTGTGTTGTTTGGGGATGTTGTACAAGTTCCCTCTCTATTCAGTGATTATATCAGTCACAATGGTCATGTTCGGTGATTCCTTGTGATGTCATGTGCTCGATTGACTGTAAAGGTGAAAGTTTGGAAATCATCTGAGAGTCTCTATTATGTTGGGAGAATGTATCCCTTGAAAAAAAAATATTCCATTTTAGAGGAAGGTGAGTATAAGTGTTCTTTACTTCTATTGTTTCTCACCCGAACAAACAAGGTGTGATGTGTGTACATCTTCTAATCCCGTGTTTCAGTGAAATATCAAGTTAGGGTAAGGTGAGTTTGGAATGTGTTATGTCTTGGAAAAACTTATCGGGGATTGCAGTGTAGTTGTTGTTTGCAACGAAAGAAGAATTCTAATTCAGGTGGTTTCCAAAGCCTAACTGGGAGGCCAAATATGCTTCAATATTTTGAGCTCCAGCCATAGGTCTCGGAGAGAAGCTGGCGCGTAGTCAGGGGAAACCCTAGTGTCATTTAAACCCTTGTGCAAAGTCCTATCCTCAATATGAAAGATAAGAAGAGTTTAAACCTATGGTGTCATCATATTTCTTCTACTGTTCATGTTCGGTGGAAATAGGTGGAGGGCCTTATACCCATGTCATCGCCCATTGTTATTCCTTCCCCCTTTGGTTTCCATTGAGTCTTTAGAGAAAGGTATGAAGTTTGTCTAGACAGGTTGACCACACAGTTTGCACTTGGTTAGTAGTGACCATGCCCCCAAAAACGATGTAGATAAAAGAATCTCCACTATTAGTTCATGGTTTCCCAAACTGTGTAGACTAACCATGTGGTTGTCCCAACACTTTATATTTTGGGGTCTTTCTGTACCGGCCCATGCGGGTCGATTAAGATTGTTGGTTCTTATGGTGGGGAGCCTATTTTTTCCCCGTACCAATAACTTAGACTTATCCATGGTCAAGGATTGGTGGTAGGTAGTCTCATTCGGATCTATCAAGATACCTAAATCTTCCTTGGGTAACCATTGAGATTGGAGAGTGCCCAATGGTTTGGTTATAGCAATGTATGTGTAACCTTGTTCGATGTTGTTGTTCGTTTGAGTGAATTTCATGAGTCTTGTTAGGATAGTGTTTGAGGATTTTTCCTTTGGGATAAATCTTGAATGTGATTGATTGTTTCAGGAAAGTGGTGTAACATTTTTTTGTGAGTATTCCTTCCTTAATTGATCAATGGAGGTTTTTTGGCCTTTGGGGGCGAAACCTGGAAAGGGAGTACATCTTGGTTTATCAGTTTGGTTTGGCTTTCCTATCTAGCTTTTCTGTAGCTTTTCGGGGACGGAATTTTTTCATGGTGGAGAGAATTGTCACATACATGAATTACTTTGAATTTAAATTTCATTTATTTTCCTTTCATTCTTTGTTTTGGATGGTTTCCAAAGGTTTTTTGGAGAAATAGATGAGTTTTAATGAATTGGGCCAAACCGTGAGCCCAATTCCAGATTTAAAAATAAATTTGGTTTCCTTTATAACTTTTTAATTTTGTAATATTTGTCCCACATTACAATTCAAAAATGGTATCCTCTGACCTATTAACACCAAAATATAAATTTGGAGCCTTTATAAATACATAATCATGTAAGATATGGGTTTTTATTTAAGATATTGGGTCTACCCGAAGGCACATTTCCTGCATTAAAAATAATTTTTAATGATTTTATATCTCCTTCACTATTTTCGTTTTTTCGGTTATTCCACCTCCCCCTAGACCCTAAGAAACCATGGAGCGCTCCCATTGCCTTTTACCCCTCCTTGGAGCTCTTTGAAATCGAGAATTAGGGATGATATTCATAGGGTGTCTCAAATCGTCCAGAATTGAAGAGGTAACTTCATCCCTTCTTAACTCTCTCAATTCTTACTCTTTTCCCTCCATTCTAGTTCCTTAATTACCTCCTAAATCTGGTTCGAACAATACCTGAATTTTGGCTGTTTTCAATTTCAGAAACTATTGTTTTTGGAGTGATTAATTCAGGATACTTCAAGTAGGTGAGACTATTTCATTCCTCTTTCAAATTGCTTAGGGTTTCTTCCCTAATTCGTGAATTATAAAAATTATAGAAGTTAGGTTTCATGCCTAGATTCTAAATTACTGTATTTTGGGTGAAATATGGAGGTTTTAGGTTTCTTTTACTTCCTTGAGGTGCGACGGTCGTGCGGTTGATGTTTCGCCCCAATATTTGAGGGTTTCGACACATTCGGTAGGTGACTCCATGGATAACCATTTAATGATGACTTAGTTTTCTTGATTAAATAATTTTACATGTTCTTTATGTGCTGTGCAATATGATAAAACCATTTTTGGTAGCAATAGTAAAGAATTTGTTTTTAATGTAACATTTTTTCTTGAAGTGTGTATTTTTCAAATGTATTTCATGTGTTATCTCTTGTGGTAGTTTTGTAAAATGTAGAAGTGATTTATTAGTTGTTGAAAGGGGCTTCCAATTATGGTTGGGTAATGATATAGTTCCATGTGGTCCTAAAAAGGGGGTGTATTTGAATGTTTTTATTTGTATAACCTTGTTATACTCCTTGAAAGTGTTTTATGGATTTTTGTGTTCTCATGGGTATCTTTTTTGATATTATTCAAGGTGATTATATAACATTTGAAAGTGGATTATTACATGTTGATTGGGCTTCCAATTCTGTTTTGGTAGGGTATTGGTGTGATTTTGGCTTAAAAAGAGGTTTTTGAAATGGATTTTATGTGAAAAGTTTGGGTATACTCTTTATAATTGTTTTATGAAAGTTTTGAATGGTTTATTGGGTTGTGTAATAGGTGAAACTATATCAGCAAACTGTTTTGGTAGGAGTATATTTTTAAAAGGTAAATTTCATTTTCGAAAATGCTGTTATATGATATGTATCATCTTGGAAATATTTTATTAAATTGTTTGAAGGAGATATTGAGGAGTGAATGTGATGTGAAAGTGATGTGGCGTGTTTTGTGTGAGTGTGATGTGAAAAATTGAATTTTTGATTATGAAAGAAGTGTCATTTTCCATCCATGTGGGCTATTATATGAGTTTAAATATCTTATAATTGTTTTATAAAATTGTTTAATGGTTTTGTGGATGTGATGAAGAAATGTGAAATGTGTTGTGGGCTATTTTGGTGTGATTCAGATTTCAAAATCATTTTGAATGAAAAATAGATTTTGGTGACTTGTGTGGTATACATATGGGATGTTTGGTGAATTTGGGATGTGGAAATGATATTTTCATGTTCAATTTATATTTCTTTACTTGTTGAACTTGTTTGAACACAAGGGGAAAACCTGGGTATCTAGTTGGGTGGACGTGTACTTGTATGCTAGTGAATCCGTGGGGTTCGGCCTCAGTTTCACTTAGCAAGATTGACGCTTACAACTCTAACTAAACTATTATGATGATGATTGGGGACCACTAGGTTATGGGTATGTTCCCTACTAGTGGCTCGTGCACGAGAATGGATATTTTTGATGGTTACTCTCACCGAGATACGAGGTACCTGGGACCCACAGCTAGCTAGTCCCTAGGGGTTATTTCCTATTTCTTGTGCTCATTATTTACTTTGTACTTACCGTCGGCATAAGGTATAGTTGGATGGAAAATTCACTAGTTTTGACATTATTTTTAAATGTGTTTAATCTTAATGATAGCCAACTTGAAAACTGTTTTTATTCAAAGTTGCATCTTTTAGAAATTGTAACTAGCTTTTCATGTTTTTGAAAACATGCATGCTTTTGGTCTTTAAATGTTTATCACATGGAATCTCTTAGTGGTGGAATCCTACTAGGAATTGTCTCACACCCTACATACACCCTTGGGTGTAAGTTGACTTGGTTATTTTTGTTGTCGCAGGTTTGGTACAGTTTTTTGTTCTAGTGGTTCGGGTTTCTAGCAGGTCCTTGGTGGTGAAGTCTTGTGGAGGTGGCTTGAGGGCAGTGCCCCTTGCCAGAGGGTTCATGGGCTATCCTTATTTGGTTTTGTACCTTTGGTATAGACCTTTTGAGTTGTTTAAAGCTATGTAATTCAGTTCTGAATCTTTTTAGAAGATTGTTTGTTTGAAAAATCCAGATTTGTTTCATTGGATTCTTTTGTTGTTTTATGTTTATAAACTCGGGTAAATCATTCCCAATTTTCATTTTATGATACCCAGGAACTTGTGCCAGCCCGTGGGGATCGGGAACGCCGTTCGGGTCATGTCACGGGCTGGGTTTGGTGCCGGTTTTGGCGGTGACCAGATTCGGTTCGTGACTGTACGAGTAAGATTAAATTAATTATTTAATTTATGTATAATATTTCAACCTAATAAAAATTTATTTATTAGTTTTTAGTTTATAACAACACCATTTTTAGTGAACTCATTTTACCTTTCAAAAAAATGTTTTTTTAAAAAATGGATTTTATTTTAGTCTTTATTGAATAATATGAGTAATATATAAAAAAAATAAAAATTTCCTTTTGAAATAGAGGGATCATTTTTTTAGTCTTCATATTAAAATTATTTTAGGGTGAAATTTTGTTAACTCACAAAATAGTTTAACTTTACAGTTAATAGTGAATAATGTTAAATTTATTAGAAAATGTCAATTACTTTAATTTATTTTTAGATACGAATTTTGTTTTAATTTTTTTTTTATAAAATATTATTAGTTATTATTAATGTAAAATAATCAAAATATTATCATGTTAATTAATTTTTTTGGAAATTATATTATTTAATAGTTTATTACTTAAAATACAATTTTCTGAATAATTTTTTTGTTGATGTAATTTGAAGATTTAAATGAAAAATACTTTATTAATATTATACATGTGGAATTTGATAAAATAAATTTTATATTTGTAATAATATTTTATAATTTATTCAAATTCTTCATCTTTATTTTTGTTCATAATAAATAATTACATTTGTAAATAGTTATCACCATCTTAAGGCTATAATGTGAAAAAGCTGGTTATAACTAGGATAAATGTCGTCACAATCATCTATAAACATTCATATATGTCATTGGATGAGTGAAATTGTACCACCCCTTAACAAAGTCTAAAATAAATAATATTTTTTGCAATTAGCCTTTTATATATACCTTGTTATATTTAAATATAGGAAAGTTCCAAAATGCCAGTCTGTTGCATTTAATTTCACTTAAATGTTAACATAAAAATAAAAAGATGTTATGGATGAATATAAAATTATAGTTTCAAAATAATTTATTTACTTTTTTATGTTAATATTGTTTAATGTTTATTAATGATATTATAACCCTAAATTTATATATAAATATAACATAGTGTTCATGAAAGTAGTATAAAAATAAAAGTGAATGAGTTTAAAATTGTCAAAAGTATATTTTTTTGGGTTAATAATGATTTAAAATTCTTAATTATGGTTACTAATAATGTATATCTAATGGTTTAAATTTTTATTTTATAATTACATATCTATTCAACAGTATTTAATGTCATAATATGTGAATAGTTCTTAAAAATGACACTAATGTTATTTTAGGATAAATAAAATTTTGTTAAATGATTTGAAAATCATAAAAATATTCAATGTAACCAAGGGGTATTTGGTTATAGTATAAAATTACACAATATGATATATTGTTTTACCAATTTATGTCTTATAAAAAATTTATACCTTATTATTATTGAAAACATTTTTACCACTATTCTGTTAAAATTTTTTAATGAAAGGGGAAAACAAAAAGATAAGTTTTAATATTCCCCATAAACTAATAAAAAAATTATTAGATTAAATAATTTTGATATCAACCTATAATATCAATGAAATTTTAGATACTAAGTTCGACTTTAAAAAATAATAATTTATTATATTTAAATCTAGTATGTATTTCCATCTGTGTCCATTGTTTCACTATAAAAGGACTCAACCTCTCATCTATAATTTATACCGAATAGAAAGACCAATTTCAAACAACCCATTAATTTAATTTTATAAACATAATTATCCATGTTTTTTAGGTTTTTTTATTATTAGAATACAATAGCTAGGGTCCTTAAAGAGATATTCAAGTAATTTTCTAGAAACATGAGACAATCATTTTAAATAATCATTTTTATTTTACTTCATCATATATAACCTTAAATTATATCTAAACCACTCCAATATAAAAACAATTATCTACAATATTATATTTTGTTTTATTTTAATTTAATCTACCTATTTTTTTCCTTTTTTAATCAACTATGATATTAAATTATTACTTGGGTATAAGTATGGATTACCACCACCACAAATTGTTATGATTTATTTCCCTTTATATCCTCATAGTGATTTACATAGTATTTTTTAAAAAAAATATAATGAATATATATGGTATAAATACACGTTTTTAATGATAATATATAAGTTTTATTTTTTTTCATTTTTTGTTAAAAATTGAAAAATAACAATTATCTGTATATGGAGACTATAATTTCATAGAAGGATGTAATTTCTCTTTCCATCTATAAATTATGTATATCTATAAATATTTTTCTAATGAATATATTTTATATTTATTTAATTTTAATAATTCAATAAAAATTATGCAACCCTAATCAAGATACATGACCAAAGTTGTCATACCGAAACATACAAGAAGAACATATCAGTTAACAACCAAGATTAATGATTCTAATATTTAATTGTTAATAAGTGGGTTAAAATATTATTAGTAGATCATATATGATATTATAAGAATGTATATGGTTTATATATATATATATAAAAATAATTAATTTTATGGGTTGTTTGATCTCTTATGGTTCATGCTGGACTTGGGGTAAGGGTTCTTTTCCTCAATATCTCTTCATTGATAGATTTTCATGTTATACACAAATATATCCCTTTTAGGTGTATATAATTCCCATTTGGCTCTTATTTCTTATGACATTATTAATTCATAATATGTTAATTTCAAGTTATTATTTTTTTTCATACAAGTGGTTTTTATTCAAATGTTTGAAAATAGGAAGGGTTTTATCATTTAAAATTATCTTCTTTGGGATATATGTTTTTATACACCAATATTATTTAATGAGGTGTATCTACAAATAGTTTGATTTCATGTATCACAAATATCCATAAGTTCATCATATTTATTGTTTTAATTGAATTTATATATTTCATGGGGTCTAGGATTCAAAAGTTAACAAATTAGTAAATGGTGTATATTATAATATAATTTAGTTTTGTGATTATCAATGTGAAACATCCTTTGAATGAAATTTAATAGATTACATTATTTAAGGAACCTTATATTATAGTATTCTCATTTATGGATTACATTATGTTGAAGTGATGAGTGGTTTATGTTCTTTTGGCCAAAATAAGCATGGATTAAATTATGTAATTATTTCTTATGTTATATCAATCCATTACATTGGATGAAAAATATCTCTTGATATAATTAAAGGAAAAATGTTGATGTGATCAAGCCACTATGGTAAATAGATATGGATCCTAATACAATAACATATAGGAAACAAGTGGTGTACTTAATTAACTCTGATATGTGAATCATGTGGTCTCAATATTTTTCCCTAACACATGATATGATTTCTGTGACCATGATGGTTCCATACTCTTATGAAATTTCAATATGTTTATGATTTCATGTCATGGAATATATATGATTATTTTATGGGTCCCCAATCTTAAGAAATAATACTATTTTATGACATGCCACGTGATTATGATATATGACTTTTTGAGTATTATTTTCAATTAATAGTCACATGTTTTCAAATAATTAATATTTTTAAATTCTTATATATGAACATTGATTAATGTGTACCATGTTTACCATTACTGAGCATCTATGCTAAGTAGTTCTTATGTTTAATTATGCCTCGGATTTTGTAGAAAATAATTATGTAGAATGTTTAGTATGGTTACCATATATAATGAAATATGTTAGAGATGAGGAATTATTTATTTACTTTATATTTTTATGTTTCTGTCCTCGAAGAATAGTAAACTATTACATTTCACAAGAATTATTATTTGGGAGGTATATTGAAGATTCATAGAGAATATTTAATATCCATGTTTGAAAGTTTTTGTACGTCTTCACTCTAGTGATTCAAAAAATATATTTTTAATGAAAAAATACAAATTGGAAAAAATAGATCATAAATATTGAATATGATGCTATAATATGAATCTAAAATATATGGATTTTTTATAATAAAGGGGAAAAATGAAAAACTGTTAAATACTAAATTTCATATTCCATCCAAAAATGCTTTTTTTGGGAACATGATAATTCATTTTTAGTGACACTTAACATCTTGCAAATAATAATTATACTGTGTAAATAATGAATAATATAGGAAATAAAAACCATTGGGTTCCCATATATGACATGAGATTTGGGTGAAATATCACTACAAAACATGACCGTTTATGATACTGATGGTTTATACTTGAGTGAGTTCATATGATTGATTACGATAAGGAGGTATCCAATGAAATATCAAAGATTCAAATGAAATATAATTGAAACAATTTTCTACATTAAACATCAATTGATTATTATTTTAACATAACTAAGATAAATCATAATTAATAATGAATTTTGGATTACTAAATGGATATAATATTTTTGGTCATTGTTTTTGAGGGATCACTTTCATAACATTATATTTATTAAATGATATAAAAACTT
Organism: Viscum album; assembly: GCA_963277665.1. Classification (NCBI taxonomy): domain Eukaryota; kingdom Viridiplantae; phylum Streptophyta; class Magnoliopsida; order Santalales; family Viscaceae; genus Viscum; species Viscum album. The sequence continues at coordinate 826,550,817 of OY728159.1, read as the reverse complement.
GATACACTCACATAGATATGAATTTTTTGTTGATTAAGTAATATATCATGATTATATTTTGAGTTCTCTTTTAGGTATGAGTACTTCGACTAAAAAACATGTTTCATGAACTCTTCCATGGAAAATTTGAGATGTTGTAACCCAATAAAAAAATTATTTTCCCATGAAGGATTTTTAGGGTGTTAATAAAGTGTTCAAAGATAGACAATATATTTGGTAGAATTCACTATTTAGTTTACATTTGAAATAGTAATTTGAGTTCTGCTAATTAATTGTACCAAGTATACAAGCCAACCCATCCATATAGACACAGAATAGGTGGGAGTTTCCTTGACCACAATGGGTATCCATCATGAAAGTCTAGTCTTGTTAGAATGGTGTAGTGAGAGAACATTAACAAACTAAGTAAAATTAGATTCATTTCTTGAGACTGTTGTGTGGATTAAATTTTGGCATGAGGTGGTTTTAAAGAAGCCTATAGTGGACCTAATTACTCAGCTTTGGCTAGTTTACGTTGCATCATAATTAATAACCAATCACAATTACATTTTTCTCAAGAATGTGGGACTCAGAATAGTTTAATTATTATTCTTACATCATTACAAACATGGATAGAATGGTAATCACTTAATCAATTGAATATATTCCACCCGATTAAAGCATTAAATTATCTTCAACCTTTATGTGTGGGTTCGTTAGAGAACTGGACTTAAGGATTTGACATTAATCTATGAGACCATCATATATGATCATGTTGATGGAATCAGCAAAGATCAATTGAATAAACACTATTAATATAATATATTTCATGAATTCATGTGTTTATTTATGAATTAGGAAATTACATGAAATAAATATAAACATTCCTCAAATTAATCATACAATATAATTCATGGATGAGTTCATATTCTTAAGAAAATATCCGGAATAACATTAGATTCCCTTAGAGAAATTTGATTTTGTGACCTCAACATCATCAACTGAAAATATCCAAATTTATATTTTAAAAATGTAGGGATATAAATAAACTCTTAATCCCTCAATAATATCTATTTATTAAATAAAAATATATTTCATGTATAACATTAAAGACATAGAAACGTCTTTATATGACAGAAGTTATTCAATATTTTTATTCATAATGTGATTTTACTAAAAATTCAACTGAATATGGAATACTCATGTTCTTGTTAATTATTACAAGATTCTCCCAAATCATGCTTTCTTTTTGATAAATTTTGTTGTTGATAATGGATTATATTCGTATGTGTATGATGAACCACTAATACAGATATAGAATACTAAAAAAATTTAAAAAATATTTAGTTACAATTAGACAAAAAAGTATGAGGTTAAATTATGTTGATATAAGAGTTAATAAAATGTATTACTTGAATGATGATTATGAACAATGGTACTTCAATGTTTCCCAAGAGAAAAACCCGATCATATTGAAAGTGGTTAAGTGGAATGATGAATCAAGGAAGGAAGAATACTAACCATATCATCCTATGTTAGGCCATAAAATTTATTCCTGATTTATCATCAAATATGTCTTACCCAATATGATTAATGATGTTCTTGTTTCATTGAATTACCGAAATGAACATGTCGAATATGATTCAAACATTATCCTTAAATAAGAAAAAAATAGTTATTAGTGTCTTCCAAGAAGATGGTACAAAGGGAACTATCTAAAAAAGGGAACCATGGGAACCGTTCCACCAAAAAGAACATCAGGTGTAATACCAATAAATGGTTTAGTGGGAACCATCCCACATAATGATATAATCCACCGATAAGGAACACCAAATCAAATAAGTTTCATTCAAAATGGGATTAACTAGATCTAAATAATTTATTTATAGTTCCTATATGTACACTCTAGAAAGAGAATATTTCAAACTTTAATAATCTTATGAGTATCAGCTACAAGCCCCATATATTATCCTTAAATTTGGTGAATAAGGTCTTAGAAAATCGTTTCATACTCAACTAAATACATTATTGAACTCATTGATACAACATAGTGATGTGTTTGTTTTGGAGAATATGCCTTATGACTACAGAATATATTGTATCTATAGCCCACACTAAGAGTCACATCAACATCCACAATGAATACTATTGAAAAATTAAAGGGAATCATAATTTCCTCTTCTATTTATACCTTTAATTGTAAAAAGGAAATTTATATTAAATAATATATTGTATATATCTAGTAAGAGAATGTGGATCTCATAGAAATAAATATAGGAGTTCTTAATAGATAATTTCCCCATGATTCAATACCAAAATCATCCAACATTGTTTCACATTGTAGTGATGTTCTATAGAGCAGGTGATGGGGAATTATTATATTATTCTCCCCATCATCAGGTGAATTCTGGAAATAGTTCAACCATAGCCCATTCCATAGGTTTGGGGAAATTTTATCCTTTTCACACCCTTATCACAGTAATTGAATCTATTATCCAACCTTAGTAGTTTATATATAGTATATGGGAGATTTAATGTTCACCATTCTAGTGGATACATCATTTGTATATAGGGTCTCTAATTTTTATTAATATGTACACAAATTGATTGATATCATTGGGCTTTATAAAAAATCCCAATTTTTTTCATGTTATCATACAAATTGAGGAATATTTGATATGAAGTGGAATTAGAATTATGATCATTATAATGATTAAATATGAATAAATACATATTACGTCCATCAAGAAAATATCTCTAAATAATTTTTATATTCAATAGAGAATGATTTAATGAACAATCAATGAATAAAGAAATCAAATGAGATATATTTCAAGGGCCATTCCAATTACTTCTCTACCATTGATTTTTATAGAATATAACAAATATCTTCTATTTATATAACTTGTTTATTAAAATGTAGATAAATAATAAAATATTAGACCACCATCTCCATAATATCCACTTCAATCACATGAGAACTCTAAATAGAATACACAATTAGTGTGAGGGGATATTTCTTCCCATCTTATAAGAATAGAGGAAATAAATTCAATTCCTTTATTTTTGATTTTTCTTACATAATTCAAATGTTATATGAAGAATGATAATAATGATATTATAAGGATATATAGATACATTGAGGTAGTCATGAAGTATGATCACAAATATTTACCATACAACTGAATCCTAAGGAATATAGTCAAAAATTGTTTTATTATAGAGGATTAGATCCAAAATAAAGTCTCTATAGTATTCAAATAATTGAAGAATATAATGACTCATATGACATGAATGTGAATAACCCCCATAGTATTAGGAAAACCCCCTTCCACATGATTCATGTTAGTATAACATATTTACCACATGATGTTAAACAACATGGTAAATATCTTGGCGACATGATGTAAAACATTAACATATATTAATCCTCGTTGAAGTAATTTAAACCACATAGTCAATTATAATCCCTATAAGATATTAAAATAAATATTCAATGTCTTTTTCAAGATACCCTAAATTTCCCAACATATCAATTTGGGAAACAAGACATTTAATAGTATAATTACTTCTCCACATAATATGACATTAAATAGAACAATATGTGGTCACATTATGGTAAATATATTCCTTCTAAATAATTTTATAGATCAATATAGAATGTTTATAATGCATGTGTTTACCTTATCATTATATGTTTTATCTAATATTTATATCCTTGGTAAAAGTTATCTACCCTCCTCCTGACACTGAGACATCATCCACATCATGGTTCCTTCTTTCTCAATCCATAAGACCAGTTAAATGTAAATTAACTATACATGACCAATATATGTAAAGAAAATGAAATTCCTCCATCCCTATATATGATTAAAATATTCATATATACCATATACAAGAATAATTTGTTTATTTATTCCAATATCATGAGATATGTAGTGAAACCTCGATTCCCAATTTAAAATTTATTTGTAGAGACCAAAAATTGTCATACATATATATCATATCCTAATAGTTTAATAATTGATAAATATAACATATACATGACCAATGATCATAATGGTTTACTGCCTTTTAGGAATAGGTAGAGAATCATCATTTTTAGTCACAGATATTAAATATCTCCCATAGTGTTCCTTCCCTTTTTTATACTCTATAAAATCATACCCTACATAAAAAATCACAAACTAGGAAGGAACCATAAGAAAGGATGAGATGAGATTCATAGTATAGGTAACCATTAAAAATATGTGAAAATAAAATGATTAAAATGTTATCATAACATGAGAATAACATATCAAAACCATACCCTCTATATCAAAACTCAAGATATATTTTTATGGAAAAAAGATTAGTCATTAAAAATAAATGAAACATAATAGAATCAAAGAACATGAGACATGAGAAAATAATATTCACATAAGACAAGATTTTTTTTATATAAATAATCATATCACATTTAGAAAATGTATAAATAAATATAGCATCAATCTGACGTTAAAAAAATGAAATCTATGTCTCAAATAATCTTATGAAAATGCAAGCAGGTCAGTACAAAACATTATGAACATTAAATATAGGTTAATTCATAACACTATAAAAATTTAATCAGGTTCATGATTAACATTGTATGTATGTAATAAACTACATTCATGACATTGTGAACATTTAATCAGGTTGATACAAAACAATATTTAATAGGTAATCAGATTTTCAGGAAATATATTTTCTGATTAGTTATCAATATCGACCCAAAGCATCAATAAGAGATATAGGCCCCACTTATATCATAATGAAAATGATACTTATGTGGGCCATAATATAATAAAACATTCTTCATATCATTAAATCATAAAAAGAGTAAATAAAATGGGTCATACAAACAATTCATAACATCACAACAGTATATCCTATGAAAATTGGGTTACATAAGAATTTCAACAACATAATCATTAACCTAATACAGAAAAAATGAAGATGTTATCATTAAACCATAGAACCAGTAAAGAGTATTTAATATAAAAGGATGTAATTTTATATGGGTAATGATTTTTAAAAATCATTTTGACTATTTATTAGGAGAATATATTTTACACATTTAAAAACACATTTTAGAACATAAAATTTTTTCAAAATCCATTTCATTTAAAATAAATATGAAATCCAATAAATTAATAATTAAAAATATTTAAATAATTCATGGGGAGAATATCCTTTTCATTTTAAAAACAGAATAAAATTTAAAAAAAAATTGAGAACATTTTCGTAGAAAATAATCTTTGAAAATTATGAAGGAATCAATAATATATTGGGGGTTCATGATGGTGAAAATACAATTCATGCCATTAATGTTAAAATAATATTTCCTACCTCATATTTAATAAAATCCAAATATACATTTTTTGGAAAATTACATTAAGATTCATTTTAAAACAATATTCAAAATTAAAACACGGTTAAATAGGACATTAAAAATTCATTTGATGAATTTTACCAATATTTTTATAAAATATTATTTTTGATGAAAAATTATTTTCAACTGAATAGAGAAATAAATTCTATTTTGTTTAATGAAATTATTTTTCACACATGAGTATATAAATACCTGAAAATTATAGAAAAAATGTATTCTCATTACGAAATTAGAGAATAATAAAATTATCACATCTATTGATATATGGATGATAATATTTCATCATTGGAAGACTAAACATAGAAAATCATATTAAACAATGAGATTGTATCATAAATCCCTAACCACTTTTATAAAATTGAATTGTAAGCCCCTTGAATGAATAAAAATAAAATAATTAGAATATAACAAGAATAAATAAATAAATTATATTACATGTAAGATGGGATGTATATACACCTCATAAAATAATATAAGATCATAATAGAATATATTTTTAAAATATAGAAAATCAAGGAATGATTCCCTTGGAATTTTGTTAACATATGAACTAAAATCTGTATGAATGAGAAATCTAAAATTGAATATTTATTTCCCCATAAATTTCAGGAGAATAAATACAATATAAATTCATTGTATTTATATTCCCACAATATAAGTAAAAAGTGGTGAATACTGTATGTATCTCTTAGATATAAAAGTGAGATGAAAATAAAATACCTTAAGTATTGAGTTATTTAGTACACACCAAAACCTCAATTATATCAAATAAAATAATATTATAAATCTTATATATTACCATAAATAAATATATCATATCATATATTATTTTCTTATATCCTTTTATTACAACATTATTAATAATTTCATTTTAGAAATATATATCAATTAATAACTTTTTTTTCATTTATGTTTATAATTTTTATTTTTGGCCTAATTACATTGATCATAGTTATATAATCTCTATAATTTATCCCAGGATATAAAAATCATATATATTAAATATATATGTATTTAGAAAAATCACTAAAAGTTTTATATTGAAATTTAAATATGCGTTTCATGGAGATGATTGGTCGTACATACATAAGAGTATTTTTTCCATTTTTTATGTGGAATAAATGAATGAAAGGTAAATTATTATTATAATTGAGTAATAATTTATTCAGTTATAACACATATATTACCATATTTTTACACTATTTACATTCCAAGGAAAGCATTACTAAAAAATGAATCAGATTGCTTTGTGGGTAGTAGTTCGTTGTAGAAATATTCGATGTTATCATATCCCATGTGGAATGGAATGTAATAATTTATTTGAAATATATTCTTTAATCATTATAATAATATTTAATATATCAAAATTATTTATTAAATAAAAATTAATTACTATCAAAGTAATATCAAAATAAAAAAATTATCACATCAATTCGTGAGGATGAAGTTTGTCGTACACATGAGTGATGTTATTATTTTCCAGTAGGTTTGTAGGTAAGAAGGTATATGTGATATTATAAATATAGAGGTATAATAATATAATAAATATCCTATATAAACATGAAATTCATAATTATATCACGTCATGAGAGGTGCTAATGGAAAATGAATTACGTCAGTTCGAGAGGCAGTGGTACGCCGTACACACAAATGCATATTAAATATCTTGTTTCATGGAAGTTGGGATGGTAATTAGTAATTAAAATTACATAAAAATACACAATTTTATTTAATATAATATAATTATTGCATTGTCATGGTGTAAAAATAAATGAATAATGTGGTGGAAGATATAAAATAAAATTATTGCTTAGGGATGTTACCTCCTCTTTGGACAAATTACTTTAGTTTCCACTAAAAGGATTCCAAAACTAGATTTATGACCCTAATAAGTCTTATATAATAATATTAGGTTTGTATAGAGGTTATTTGGGATGTTTATGTATGAACCAATATGTATGAGGAGTGTAAAGAAGAGATGAGTCGGGGTGTCCCTTCATAAGCGAGGTTAGTGAAAAACATGTGATTTTAGAAAACAAAAAGTTGTACCATTGATTATCATTTTAGAAAGGAAAAAAAGTGGTCCATTATCTACCAAAGAATATATTCAATCTAAATATTCCCATTGAATAGGAGTTTGAAAAGTTTTATTTTATTTTTAACCCTAATCATTTTAATTTAACCCCTGCTAATCAAATTGTTTTCTTAAATAAAGTAAATATTTGATTAATTTTTTTAAAATTAATTAGAAAAAAAAAATATTAATTTGGACTTATTATATAATATAAATTATGATGATAGATAATGTCAAAAAAATTATCCAAATTCAACTCACATAAGAGGAAGAATATATTTTAATATTAAACTCACATATGTGATGATAAAGCTGGTATTCAAATAAGTAGAGAATAATTTTAATTGAAAATTTAATATAAAATTTATAAAAATGAAATTAATTTTATTAATAGATATATAATTGAACTAATTTTACATTCAAAACCATTCAAAATAATATCAATTTTTTGAAATTATTCAATAGAAACGATGATATATTATAAAAACTAGTATTCTTCAGAATATATTGAGAAATTTCTATTTTCATAAATTATAATAAATTCACCATAAGATAATTTTAAATTTCAATTTCAAAAATTAATTTTATTTTTTAAAATATTTTTTTAATGTGGTAAAAATTAATTTTACAATATATGTGAAAAATAGACAATACACTTTTTAGAAAAATAATATTTTGAAGCAAAAAATTGGATTTATTTTTATCATTTGTCTAGAAAACTATGAATATGGATTTTAATATTTTTATTTAATATATAATATATATATTTAAATAAAATAGTGGACCAAAAAAACTGTTATGAATTTCCTATAGTAATATTCATTTTAATACATAAAAAATAGTTTCTCAGAAAAAAAAATTGTATATGTTTTTTTTTCATTTAGAATTTACTGGTCACAAACAATTTCATTATTTATATATGTTTAAATAATTTATTTTCATAATATATTTAATCATAGCCATACCCTATATTACAAAAGTTATGTGATAAATACCATAATATATAATAATTTTTTTAGTATGTCACACATATTTAAAACTCGGTGTTGTGTGTAATGAAAGCTAAACTTGGTGTTGTTTGTAATAGGTCATAAAGTCAGTGTTTTTTGTATCAAAATATATACTCAATGTTGAATGTAATGAAAAATATAAAAAATATTAAATTTAATTGAAAATTGAAATTTCAAAAATTATCGATGTGTTACAACAGTTTTGAATTTTCATTACATTAGAACATACCCCTATACAAAAGTGTTATTTTTTACAGTTATTAATACTTAGAATAAAATGTATATTCCTCTACATGTATCCTATTATTCAGTTTAATGTGGTTCAATCAATTTCCATATTGTCTCTTATTTTGACATGGATCATTTCTCAAGTGATCTTATAGGACATGTCCAAAAACTCTAACTGTCATAATTAAGAGTCATTTAATACATTTATAGGATTCCCCAATCTTATCACATTAGAATAAACTACATTACTTGGGGACATAAAATTGAGTTTAGCATCCATCCTTGAGATTTTATACTCAAAATTTTCATATTTTCTACCATCTCTATGAAAATTTATTCAATACAAGTTTTCATAACATTTTGAGTTCTCAACCCATTATTTAGTATTTCATTCGACTTGATCCAACTTCATTATTTCAATACGCGATTTAATACAATTAATTCACATAGTTATTTAACAACTCATTGAAACCCTAACCTTTATTCATTCTTCTCATTTCCCCCATATAAATAATGGTAATAGGGAATGAATAATTTTTAGGAACCCCCTATGGATTTGGGGGTGAAAAAATAAATATCTCATAGATTTTGAACTATCCCCTTTGGGATGTTTTGGTCATAAAGGAATGCCCCCATTAACAAAATGAGATATTCTTTTGAATGTGGGATACCAAAGTTCATTATATTACTAATTTTAAATCCACACTCTATAGAATATACTTACCATTGAACCTCGTATTTTATTTTATGACTTACCCATCCCATAACACAAATATTCAAGTGTACTCAAATTCGGAGGATGTTAAAAACATTTTTTCTATACCAATTGATATGGAAATTTTATAGAATCATATTATTTTAACCGTCAAATTATAGTAATGCAACTCCTTTGAAATTTTAAATTCCTTAAGTCCATATCAAAAGTCATTAAACAAGAAAATATATGGTCTAACCATTAATCCATTAAAATAGTTTGAGTGGTCCATCCTATAGGAACCAAATCCTACATGAGAACAAAATTAATGTAAGGGAATGAGTAATATTACATTATTTATTAAAATGTGATAGGATTGAATTATCCATCCCAAAAAAACATTGATCTTCTGTCCTAGGTACAAATATGGGAGCCATTATAGTTGTCATCCATATATCAGGATAAAATTTGTAAATGAAATTTTACTATATTAGATCTTGATATTAATTGTGAAACCTTTCCATTTTGATGAATTCAATTGTTATAGATAACCTAACATACTATAATTTCATGGATTATCTAGAAAATGACTAAAAATTCCCCCTCCATGCATATGGTCTAGATCTATTCTGGAGTTATATATATTGGAAATACCTCATATTATACCAAATGGTGGAATGTTACCCTTTCCAGTGAGTTATTAATTTAAACATCATACAATCCATGTCAGGCTTTAAATACATTAAAATGAATAGTGTCTAAGTATTGGGAAAAAGACATTAATCTGCATAGCACTAACTTCATCACCAATTAAATTTTATCTACATTGTCAAATTTCTCATATATGATTTTAAACTGTATGGTCAACATCCTTATTGTATGACATTAAACTACTTATACATTGTCTCAAACACATAGTCGTAAATTGTCATGTGTAAGTCCATCATGGGTGACTCTGAAATAATCATAGTTGAACATTCCTTATATCCCATTTCAACAGTTTATGATTAATAAATTCATGTAGTTGTCTTTAGAATATGGTAAACCAGGGAATTATTTCATTAGATCACCATATTACCTTCATTTGAGAAATATCTATACCAGGAATTTTCCTTTAAAAGACATATGTGTGGGATATATTCCTAACACTATTGGATATGTAATGAAATCTAGGTGCCCTACCATGAACCTACCCACTATCCTCTTAATAAATATATTAATATACACCATCATAATATGGATGTGGATATATGAAGGATATTTCAACATAGTCTATCTCATTTACAGACCTATTATTAGAATTAAATTACACTTTATCCTACATATCAACCTAACATATAAAGCAGACACATTTACATTAAGAACCACATGTGGAATGATTCCTATTAATATAGGATATGTAGTGACACCTAGCTGTTATATATTAATTGTAATAATTTTTTTTTAAAATTCCACCCATACACATCACTAAATTTGTTAGGGGACATTTACCAAAAGATCTAAATGAAGATTGATTTATGGTAATTTAGAATATATACTGGCACTTAATTATATAGTCCCAATCCCAGTCATAGTTTCTTCACTCACATAACCATTCAGGGTTCATGGTATATATTAGAAGTTGTATCCCAATTTAACAATATAAAATATATGATGCATCAATTAGTGAAAGCCTCTTCCAATAAAAAATTAATTATACAGAAGAGTATTATGAATTTTTGTGGAACATAAACCCATACCATATTAAAATAAATAGGTGGTAATATATTATTTAATATTTTGGGATACATATTTATGAATTTATCCTTATTTCTAAGTACAAATAATAAATTTATCCACAATTCACTTCAATACAGTGCATGCCTTTTATATTGAGGGAAAATTTCAACTTTCCCATCTTTATGAGTTTTATATATCTTGGGACCTTTATTTCAAGATCATAGTATTGATTGATTCTATATATAGAAGATACATAGTTAAGACTAACTCTACCATCCATTGCCTAACAATAATATTTATGATAATAATACCTCATTTTAACCAATGTGTGAGAAAGATTAGTGAATGATAAATTTCATCAAGAACTATGTGTGGATTGAATCCAATTAGACTAATATATGTATTGACAAATTGATCTCCTAGAATAATCCCATTTATGTATGTAACCATTAGAAATGAAATATATAATAATACCACTTTCACCATTGTTTTTTAGACTCTATAGCCTTACACAAAATTTTCTTTCACTAAGATGAATCCCTAAATAATTTACCTTATAAATAATATATATTTGTACATAAAAATTTATAAAAAATAAGTACTTGTGTCTGGATTCATCTCTAAAAACAACACACACTGATTTTTTACCTCCACTCCTAGTCACAATCATAATTATAAAAAGAAATTCACCCTTTTCCCTTAGTGTTTTTTTCATTTTTAATAATACTTAATTTCCCCAAAAGAACGAATATAAATAGATTCTCAATTATATTTCCTTGAATATGATCCAAGTACAAAATGATAAGGCCCATCATAAATTTTTGGTTACTTCATAAAATTACATGATCAAGGTATGATATGTATTTATAAAGAACAAATAATTTTTGATTTATTAATGTATGATACTATGTTGAATGACCTCTCATATTTGAAAGAGGTTGATATGTATAGATTTAAATGTTAATACATACTTTTGTTATGATTCTAATCTATATAGGATGAATTGTGACAATCATATCTCTTATCCTAGTGTAATATCTCAACCATTTCAGGATTTGAATCAGACTTGAATTCAGGTACTGTATTGTATTCATTTGAGTACTTTTTTTATTTAGATATGACTTGGGTTGTGTATGGTGGAATTTTGAGAAATAAATGGAAATTATATAGTTGTGCACAGTTGGAACACTATTTTCCTAAACCGTACGCCACAACCCAGCTAACCATGTGGACACAAGTAGATGGGATTCATATGAATGACACATAGTTTTGAAAATTACACACCCTTGTAGGAGTAACCATGCACCATAAAATAATAGTTTAATAGATTAGGCACATTGTTTTTTACGTTGTGTTCCCCTTCACAACAAACTATGCATGATTTTAAATGTCATCTGATTTATTTTTAAGAACCCCTTGAGCCTACTAAACTCACTTATTTTAATCCTCATTCTACCATATGAGTTATTTCATGATTTTGAAGCTATTTAGATAAATTAAAATCCTTCCCATCCTCTGTTCTTCAAAACTCTAATCTCAAATTGAAGGTTTTCTCCTCTCCATATAAGTGAATCATATCCCGGTTCATCTATCATTATTCTCTTGTTTTTCATTATTTCTATAGTAATGTAAAATTATTTTATGGATAGATATATCAATATTTTGTGGGATCTATATCTATTATTGTAGTTATATATTTAGATACATATGATATTGATGATATTTAGTCTTGATTTAGGGTTCCAAGATTCCAATCTAGATCTATGCTGTTGTGCTGCTCATTTTTGGGGATTTCCAGAGGGTAACTATTCTCAGAATATTTCAGGTAGGTGGCCTAATATTCAATACACATAGTAATTATTTTTATTTGGGAATGAAAATTGTATAATTTCTAGAATTCCATTTCTACTGGAATTCCTAAATTATGTTAATTAATGTGTCCTATTAATTAATTTATGTATTTTTGAAATAGATAATTAATTTTGTAATTAATTATGGTATTTATGGGATTTATAATTAGAAAATTAATTTTGTGGATTAATTATGATATTTATGGATTTTGATTTATATAGTTATTTGTGGAACAAACTAGGGGTAAATTTAATTTTTTGAATTGATATAATTAATTGTGGAATTAGTTATGTTCTATTGATGTCATGAGTTGTGATAATTAATTTTGTGATAAATTATGTGATTTTTATATCATATATTTAGATAATTAATTATGATATTAATTATGAATAACTATTATTCTAAATGAGATAATTAATTCTAGAAATTAATTATGGTTGAGTTGTGAGTATTTATTAATTATTTATTCAATTAATTAATTGGATCTACATACTTCATTTTCAGCAGAATTAATTAATGTGAAATAAGTCATATTCTAATTATTAAATTAGTAATGAAATTGGAGTTATTAAGTATTTGTTGAATTAATTAGTATAATTATATTATTTGTTAATTATTATATAAACTAATGTAATTTTTTAGTTTAAATAACTGTATAATTAGAAATGTAATTTATGTAGATAAATAATTTGTCAATTAATTATGTGGTGGTGAATGGTATCATGGTCAATAAAATTTGAATTGAATAATGGAATCATGGTCATTCTATTATGTATAATATGTAAGGTAACATGGGCTTTCAAGTTTTAATTAAATGGTGGGAACATGGAAATTCTAATGTGTGTATTATGAATGGAAACATGGGAATTCATTTATTAAAAATAAAGAATGGTAATAATGTAAATATGAGATCTGACCTCACTTAAGAATACTTATGGATCTAGCATGAGTTGAATAATGAATTGAGATATGATATTACATGGAAATTATTCATGATCTAGAAAGAGGCCATGACGTTATTGAGATTTCATACCACCTAGACTGCATCTTGCTATGGGATGAGTTGAATTAGGTATTGAGGCATGAGTGTCCTAGTAACATGTGTGTTAATGTGGTTATGTGAATAATAAATGATAATTTGATACCTATTTATATATGAATTGTACTTAATTATTTATATAACAGCATAAACTTTATTTAACGGGATAGTGTTTGAGACAGTATTGGTGGTGGCCTACTGAGTTGTACTAACACCAAAATTAAAATTATAGATTATTTCAAAAATATAATTTGATGTTATTATAAAATTTAATGGGAAATTCCTTTGTTATATGGATGAATTGGGATTGATCTTGGATGAGGGAACCTAATATGGTTCGGGACCCGATTGTGAGTTATCTATGTCTCTATTTTCAGTTTACATTTTTTACGCATCACATGTACATTATCATGACATTTTTTTTGCTTTAGTTGGATATTTTACATTATTGAAATTAATATATTTTGATATTGGTATTGTTTATGTTTATATATTCTTGCTCTATTTTTTATTACTTACACTAGAGTATTACTCTGATAAAAGATGGTACAGTCTCCCCATGATTAACTTATCAACCCCTCACTGCGAGTTAGTAGCTTCAAGCGTATGTGGATGCAGTCTTGAGTTCATGTGAATGACTAGCCCAAGTCACTGGTGTGTGGAACTTCGTTTGAGATGTTACAAAGTGGTATGAGAGGCTGTTTTATTTTCTTACTTTATAATTATTTGGAAAAGGTATAAAAGAGACTAGGAATTGTTGATTCTTGGACATGAGATCATGTATGGGTGTTGATGACCCATATATGGTGGAAAACCGAAGTACCTATCATGGTATTTTTGTTATTATTGTTCATTTTTATGGTTTAATATAACTTCACCATTAGTTATTCACTTGTTGTGTGATGTGAAAATTGGTTTTGAAATATTTTGATAATTGAATGGTGGCCAGAAATGTAAATAGAGTTGAGTCTGCATGCATCATTCTTGGTATGAATTAGTATTTTATAACATGCATCATTTTAAGCACACCCATGAAAATAGTTTTCATGTATTTGTTGAAAAAGAATGATTTTTATTTTCTTGTGAAATTGAATGGAATCATGGTACCTGAAATGAAATTGGAAGTGGTAAAATTATGAAATAAAGTGAATAATTTCTTGTATAAATGATAATATAATATATGGGAATTTGTTTACCATAAATAACCAAGACCTTTGTTTAATATGGATAAGGGTAGTGGTGTCTCCTTGGTTCTGACAACGTGGTGAAATTTGGGGAAAAGACTAGTTATGACATGTTATGATTATTCCTCTTACATAAATGTGATAAAGTTGTTTTAGGAGTTCTAAGACCTTTGTTAGTAATTGTAGAGTTTTTCTTCCACAATGACACTTTTTGAGGGTAATACAAGTGGATATGGATAGAGATGGTTTCCCAGCCATGGAACCTGAGCCACCAATTATGTCGGGTGAAGAATCTGTGGATCTATTATGAGTGAATTTTTTCAACATTAATCTATTAATGGAACGATACCCATGGAGGTTTATTAAGAGTATATATAACATAATTATGGAGTATCAGTTATATAACCCTCCAAATTTTATTGAATAGGGTGGACCATAGGGAGCAGTGATCTGGGTAGATTCAATCGAGACAATACATGAAAATTTTGAGACTCTTATATAGTGGAGGGTCAGGTTATAGGGTTATATACTATGAGGATTAGTGAAGCACATGTGGGATGTTTGGGTGAATACTAAATAGGTTGAGGGAAGGTTATGTAAGGACTTATTGGAGTGGTTTGTAGAAAAATTCTATCAAGAGGTTCTAATGAATGAGAGTGCAGTGTAGTTCATGTGGCTGGCTTAGGGGATCCTACCAATGATAAATTACACTAGATTCTTTATAGACCTACAATGATTCACTATATCTTTTATATGATATGAGATATCTACAAATATATGCTTTGAGGATATACTTAATTGTGATATTAATTCCCATGTAAACCTCATTCTCTTAAATAAGTTTTCCTAGGTGGTGGATCTTTCTCTTATAGCTGAGGGGAACCTAATAGAGGATTCTAGTTATAGTTAGATAGTCTCTACTAGATGATCATTGGTGATACATATAAGAGAATGAATTTCCATTAAGATATTTTTCTCTTGGGTAGTCGGATGCGGGGTGCATGGATAGAGGGATCAGTTGCACTGGCCCTTACTAGAGTGTTCTTCCATTAGTGCGGTAGACCACGACACTATCATTGGAAATGTCCATAAGCACCATTAGAGTTTATATCTTGTGAAAATATGTGAAATATTGAAAATTTCTGTAGGACACAACTATATATGGTCATTGATAGAGGTCCTCCACATTACTAGGGTGCAGGAAGGGGATCTTCTTCAATATATAATCCATGAAGCTAGAGCTCTACTCGATGAGTTGGTATAGGTAGTGGAGATGGTTATTTTGGTAAAGAGTTCACATATCAATGGAGTGGTACAAAACAGTGGAGTTAGACAAAATAACATGGAAAAGGAGAATTAAAAATACATGCATTGAAGCACACACTTGTAGATAGTGAGGCTGGACCTGTGACAATGAGAGGTACTATTCTTGTAGATTCTACATTAGATAGTGCCCCACGTTATATTTGTTCTTATCATTCCATTAAATCTAAAAAAATTTAATGGTTTGAACTAGGTGGTGGTGTTTTTGAGTGGGAAAATGAAGATAGATACACCATTGGGAGTATGATCTAGAGACATCTATTTTTGTAGAGGATATCCCCCCTGAGATCGAGGAGTATTTTTCTCTCTTTGATCTCTATATTTTTGATATGTCATACTTCAAAATAATTATGGGTATGGAATTGCTATGCGCATACTGATCCTACACTAATTTTTACCATAGGAGAGAAACCTTTAAGTCTTTTAATGGTGAATACTCAATTCATCGTGGAGTTTGGGATATCTAGGTTGGATGAGTGAAGCCGATTACTCAGTAACTAAAAGAGATCATAGAATAGGATGATAGTTTTTTTTATGGATGAATGATTAAATAATGATATCCTTCCACCAATTGTGGAATGTTTATAGGGTGATTTTTCTGAATATATATTATTCTTCCCACCCGAGATAGATGGGAATTCACTATTGATCACTTATAGAGATCTGAGACTATTTCTATTACACCTTATAGAATGGGACTGATAGAGGTTCAAGAACTCCAGAATCAACCGGAGGAGTAAAAGGATAAATGATTTATCATACCATGTATGTCGCATTAGGGTTATCTAATGTTGTTTTCTTAGATGTATGGAATGACACTATTCTATTGTTTTTATTATCGTAATTTGATCCTAATTACAATTATGAATCAGTATTTTCTCCCATGTAGAAATTATCTATTTGACTAATTTAAAGAATCTCATCTGTTCCTGAATATTTACATGATACTGGGGTATTATCATGGGATAGTTTGGACTTCAGATATTATAAGGACTACATTCCTAAGAATGTATAAACTATATGAAGTTGTCATAGTACTTTTTGGGTAGAAAAATACCCCAGGAGTGTTTATGGAATTGATGAATAGAATATTAGTCCCATACCTAGATTATATTTTCAACATATTTGGGTATGACATCTTGGGGTACTCCAAGACTCATGAAGATCATTCCCAACCTATTTACATCATCTAGATTACTCTAATATAACAATATCTATAAACCAAGAAATCGATGCTTTAATTTGGGATTGAATAGGAAAATTCTTGGGAAAATCATCTTAGATAAAGGCTTGTCAGTGGGCTCAAAAACAGTGAAGGAAGTGGTGTTTTGGGAGAATCCTTAGAATTTATTAAATATCCATAGTGTTATGGGGTCTTCTGGATATTATTTTAGATTCATCTTAGAAATTTTACATTGGAAAGCACCGCATTTTGGATAGACTAAAAAGTGGATAATTATTTTTTGTTTAGAAGCATGTAGAAAGGACTTCTAAGAGTTGAAGAATCATTTGAAATAAACACCAATACTAATCCAAACTAAACTAGGTGAAGAGTAAAAAGTGTGTTTTGATGCTTATGGTGTCAGACACAGAGTTGTGTTGATGCATGCAGATTGATTTATGGTATATGTGGCTTGGTAGATGAGTCCACATGAATGTAACTACCCTATGAATAACCCAAGGATTGAAACTAAGGTTTATTATTTTATTTTTTAGTGGTATTATCTATTGGGAGAGAAGTTTATGGTGCTTAAAAATCACAAGAGCTTAAGGAATAACATATCACTATGATATTTGAATATTTGGAAGTAGATATGGGTTTAGTATATGTAGGAATTTTATTTTTAGCTAGAATATACATTTGGTAAAATAACCTCTGTGGAGAATAGTTTGACTGTGAGATCATAGACTCGGATGGATATAGAGCCTAGTGTTGAGTGAAAGATGATGACCTAGATGGAAGAGATTTATGTTAGGGTTTATGAGAGCCAAGAGTATATAACTCCTCTATTATTTTTAGTAGAGTCTAAAGTTTTCTTTATCCATATTAGAGTTAATAAGAATGAAGATCTATAATGATGTAACCAAAATGTACCGTAACCTTTGATGATAGTTCTGGGGGCCGTACATGAAAAATTAGAAAACATGGTTCATAAAATGATGCTACACCTATTATTAGGAGAAGGTATAACATCAATATCTTGGAGGGTTACTGTAGTTGTTTTCCATTTCGGAATGAAAGTCAGATGATGTGACTATGGATTATGTGGAAGGTCATCCAAAAAATGCCAATAATGAATGAAACTATCTAGGTTGTTATGGATTGAATAATGAAATTAATGCATTTTAGGGATATATGGAATAAAATCCTAGTAGAGTATCCATATTATTTTTATCTTCAAGAGAGACTCCATTAACATGGGGTTCTACATGCTATAGTTTTAGATCGTGACTCATATTTCACTTCACACTTCTGGAATGTCTTGAAAATGGGTCTTTGTACACAGGTATTAATGTGTATGTATTTTTATCCATTAAAGGATGGTATGTTAGAGCATGATATATAGGTTATTAAAGATATATTTTGAGTATGTGTTCTTATAATTACTGGGTATTTGGAGAAACACATGGTTTTAGTGATGTTTCTTTAAAAAAAAATTGTTAGGAAACTATACAAATGGAACCATATGAGGCTCATTGTTGTGGGACTTATAGATCACCTTCATTCTAGATGGAGGTAGTCTCTTGTAGGATATGTCAAAATCATTTTAGATTATTCAGAAGTGTATGGATATAGGTAAGAGAACAAATAATTCATATGCTGATAGATGTCAATGGACAGTATTGTTTAAAAAGGGTGATCATTTATTCCATATAGTGTCACCAAGATTGGGTCACTAGCGGATATAGAGAAATGACATGTTAGAGCCTAGTTTTGATAGACTGTTTTATGGTGTGAAGAGAATCATACCAGTGGCACACTAGTTGGATCCTCCACAACAATATAGCACTATGCACGACGTTTTCCATGTATCAAAACATTGAAAATATCACCATAACCCTTATCATGTGATCGAGGAGGATGATGTTGAATTTGAGGTAGATGAGTCCTATCCGTAGCATCCAAGACTTATGTTGGATCATAGTGAGAAATTTTTGCAGAGAAATAACATGCTGATAGTTCATGTATTTTAAATTCATCGGCATGTATAAGAGGAAACATGGGAAAGGGATGAATATATTCATTCTTAGTAGCCCAAAAAAGCTGAGATTCTTAGGGAATCTTGGGAGTTCATCTCTAGGATGGGTTGTTATGAGTTTGGGAGATTTTAAGATCTCAAAAATTTAGAGATTTGAATAAGACTTGAATTTAGTAATTCAATAGTATTTATTTGTGTATATTTTTTTGGGATTTGAATTTTTAGTTATTTTGTAGGAATTTTTTGAAAAAATAGAAATTATTGGGAAATTAATGGTTGGAATATAGTTTTTCCTCATCATGAACCCCAAAACATCTATCCTTGTGAACCCAGGTAGAGGGGATTGACAAGGATTGTGCAAGATTTGGAAAACATTGGGCCCTTTAAAGACTAACCTTGAACCCATAAAATAATAGGCGCAAGGTTTTGATGCATGGATAGGGAAAACCATGCACCTCTACCCATAAAACCGAGAAAGATTTTAAATGTAAATCAATTTTAATTTTTAAAATACACTATCTTCAACACTAACCTATTTCAACAAATATTCGATTGTAGTATGTCCTTTACAGTTTTGGATATCTCTAAATGAATTCCAATACTTACTCACCTCTATTCATCACGATTCGAAGCCCAGATTTAAGTTTTTCTCCACTCCTAGTATGTTAATCCTATATTAGTACTTATCCCATTCTTCTCCCATTCTTATATATTTTTTTAGTGATTTAATCATCTATTATCGAAAAATAAATATATATTTGCTGAAATATATAACTATGAATATAGATTTGGATCTATATTTATATTTTTTTGGTCATAGTTAACGTTGATTTAGATTTTTGATATTCAGATCTATATCTATGTCGTTGTGCTGCTCGATATTGGGGGATTTCATTCGGGAGATTATTCTTCAATGATTTGTGGTAGGAGGTTAAATATTCAATTACCATTGTTATGATTTTAATAGGTGGATGACAATTTTAGAATTGAAAGCATTCTTTAGAAATTGGATTTCCTAAATTGTGCTAACTAATGTAGACAATTGATTAATTGAATTAATTTGGAAATTTTTTTATTATAATTAGGGGATTCCAAATAAGAAAATTAATTGGGTGATTGATTATGTGATTTAAATACCGAGATTTAGATATTTAATCAGGGAACTAATTTTGAGATATTGAATTTTTGTAATTGAGATACATAATTGTAAAATTAATTATGTGCTTTTGATGTCAAGAATTGAGACAATTAATTGTGGGATTAGTTATGTAATATTGATATCATAGATTAAGATAATTAGTTTTGAAAGGAATTATTAATAATTGATACTGTGAATAAGATAATTAATAATGAAACATAATTATGGTCTTTTGAGTTTTGGGAATTGATTAATTAATTGTTATATTAATGAATATAATTGAAATATATAATTAATTAGTGAATTATTTAAGGGAAATTGACTTATAAAACGATCTCTAAATTGTAATAAAATTACTTTTATTAATTAATTTTTGAATTAGTTAATACTATTGACATGATTTTTTAATTGTTTGATTAACAAATGGAAATTTTTAAATTAACTAATTATTGAATTAGGAATGGAGTTTTGTGGATAATTATTTGTTTAATTAATTATATTTTTGTGAATAATAATGTGGTCATTCATTAGGGAATTAATGAATGGGGTAATGGGAATTTTATTGTGTGATGAGGGAATGGTAATATTGTCATACAAGTTGGAATTGAATAATGGGAATGTGGTCAATCTATTGTTTGTAGTGTAAATTGTAACATTGGAATTCAATTATGAATTAATGAATTTAAACATCATCAGTATATTTTGTGTATTATGATGGGTAAATTGGGAATCCTATTATGAATTAATGATTTGTAATAATGGCATTTCGGGATCTGGCATCACATAGGAATACAACGAGCTCCAGTATGATCTATATTAGGTATTGATATATTATATTACCTAGAAATACTTCAGGAAATATCCTAAGCTGAATATGGTTTTTTTATATCATATCACCTTGAATACTTATGGATCGGTAATGAGCAGAAACTGGGATGGAGGCATTGGTGTCCTCAGGAACCCGAGAGTTAATGTGGTTACGTGAATAAAAAATTATAATGTAATAAATGTTTACTTATGAATTGTACTAACTTTTTTATAAAACTACATTTGTTTTTTTTTGACAAGATAGTGTTTTAGACACCACTGGTGGTGGACAACTGAGTTGTACTCACATATTACATAGGTTTCTAGATTAGTACTCTAATAGAAGTTGTTGTTTCAAAACAGATTGAGGGAAAATTCCATAATTTAGATGGTTGAGTTGGAATAGAGCTTGAAGAAGGGAACCATACCTGATTTGGGTCCCACGTTGGTGTTTTCAGTGTCATTAATTTTAGTTTTCATTTTAGAAACATAAATGTAAATTACCTTGGAATTTATACTTCTTTAGTTGGATATTTTATTTTCCAATATTAATTACCATACGATATTGATACCTTTTATGTCTATATATGCTTCTGCTATTGTTTATTATTTCTACTGCTGAATTAGATTGATAAAAGAGGTTAAAGTCACTTCATGATTGAATTATTAGACCATCACTTGTACTAGGTAGACTCATCATATAGGGAAGTGTTCATGGGGTCATGTAGATTACTGGATTGTAGAGATGACGTCTGGTACCCGGGTAGAGATGTTACACATAGGGAAGCCCACAATTCCATATTAAATTTACTCTCTTTCTATATAAGAGTTTGATATTTTTAGGGAGACATATAAGAACTAAGTGTGTAATTATTTGTATTATAAATGGATACATATTAATTATTGGACTCCATATTCAAATCCAAACTACAATTTAAAATAAATTCATTATAACACCTTAACAATCTAATCCATCCAATGACATATTTGGTATCGTAATTGAGATGTCCCAAGGTTTATTAGCTTGATAAACATGAGTGTTTCTGTCATTGATTTATTCATAAGTGTATGATATAATTTCCCTCACTCACATATAAGAGATTGATCTACATGAGGAATTACATATAAGTTCAGTTTGTGACTTGATTCATGTACTTATTAGATAAATATACACATCTAGATTGATCTATCCATATCGATGGTAAATTTAACCAATTAATACATGTATCTGATTGGATCACCCATCATTGTTGAGGGGAATTATTCATTATTAAAACATGGATGATTAACTCTTTCCCAACTCTCGAATCAGTTCATTGTAAAACATGAGATTTGAAAAGGCCCCTACTACAATTTAGAAAAATAGTTGAAGTGTTATTTGGTATGGGTTCCATCCTTTATTCCAAAATGAATATAATATTTATATATTTATATACCTTTTAAAAAAATGTTTCCCCATCTCTCGTATTCTACATTTTTCATATACAATTGAGTATTATGGAATTAGCTATTCTCTAATCAACTCTTATTTTTTACAATGAGCATGACTAATGTGATCTTAGAGGACTTATCCAGTCATCCATAAAAAAATATTATTTTTTATGAATATAAATATATTTTCGGAGATCTATGGGGAATTTTATAATGAACTCAAGGATATATACTACTAAAAAATCATGAAAAGTGTTGGTAAGTGAGCACAATCTAGTCAAAGAAGTAAATAAATCATTCTATGTGGCAACTGAGGCCAGGAAGTTATAATATTTGATTCACTGATTCCATATGTTGAGAAATTAGACTGATTGATTATGAGGTTCATATATCTATAAATAAAATAATAAATTTTCTATGCTAGGTTTTGGTGATTTTTATTATAGTTTTAGAGGATGTATATGTCTATATTAATTATGGTGAACAGAATATTGAGATTATGAAAGATCATTCCCATTATGGAAGTCACAATCCTCTACAATGTGAGATTATCCATGCTTCTATAAGGAATTGAAATTACTGACAATCGATCAACTGGGGTGACGTAGAATTCCACCAAACACATGAATTCAATGTTGTAGAACCCATCAAAATTGTGACTAATCCCACTATTAGGGTAATTCAAACATATCTGACGTCTCTATTGCTCCGTCATCTAAATAGATATGGAGAAGATATTAGTATCCATGATAATCTTGAAATAATGGTAGTTCCCCCACCAGTTCAAGAGAGTATCCAGATTAGATAAAAAGATCATGTTATTGGTAACTATATAAATACTTGTTCAGAGAGATATTTTAAGTTGATATTTGTTCCTTACATTCCAAATGAACCCATATCTATCTATAATGAAAATTACCAAAACCATTAATTCATGGATTTTACTTACCATTCTATGGAAATAAATTCGTAAAATTTCATGACATGTAAACTAAATGTATGTTTTCCCTAAAAATCAACGATGGATCATCCTAGTGAATATACCCCCACTATTTCGATGAATAGATTAAATTGTGATTATTCACTAGGATTTCATTAGTAGAGAATCTAAGAAGACAATTTTATCACCATACACCTAACCTTATCATTTTTATAAATAATATTTTATGTGATTATCTAGACTAGAAAATTATAATTTTTATGGATTTCTATGAACCAATGAAGGAAACCACATTTATCTTGATCACAGTTTTCATGAAAAAATTGATGATATCACTTGGTAAAAAATATCCCCAATTGTATTCATCTAAAAAAATATTATTCCTACCCATCTGACATCCAAATATAGTATAATATATCACAGTTCCCCAAATTCAAGATATAATTAATGAAATTTGTATCAATTATTACATTTTAAAATGCTAATTTCCTTACTGGGTGCCAAAGGTATCCATGTTTTTCTCCAACATTTTTGAGATTTCGGAAGACTGTCTCTCCACTCCCCACTATCCACATTGTATGTTGTTGGAAGACGAAGATAATTACTTAAAAATGATTTCAAAAACTACAATCTCTTACATTTATAAAATCCATGTAAATCCCATATTTCACCATGATAAAAATGGTCCAAACGGAATAAACTCTGATAACATCCCATGGTATATAAGGTATAGGGAAATGCATAAATACAGGATGATTTCTCATATTAATTCATCATATGTTGGCTGACTTAGCAAGCCAATCCCATAAAACCCAATGACATACTCAATCAGAATGACCGCATCAATTAAATGAAGGAATTAGTTTTATGTTGTCCATAGAATGGAATTAGACACCTTAAGAATATATAGGACATATATGTGATTATAAGTAAGTGTATAGATAATGAGGGTGACCCTACCTCCAAAAGGGAGTCAACAGTTCTTCGAGTTATTGATAAAATTATAAATATTGTCAACCAACCCCACAAAATAGAGGATACACACTCTTCCAGGGTAAATTTATGCTCCCATGTAATTAATTTGGATGTTCCTTCATTTATTTCCAAGTCTATAATCAATAGTTTTAGAATTACTCTTAGAATTTTTTTAAACAACAACACAACACTTATCATTATTGATTGGTTTACCTATTCATTTATAATACTTCTTGAAGACATTATAGAATCGTTTGTTGGATTTACTACATCCATTACCAAATAATACTATATGATATAAAAAATTGTGATGGGATCATCTATTGAAATGTAGCCTACATATAAAGATTGAATAGAGCCAATTATGTAGGACCTAGCATAGTTTATACTAATGGAATCCTTATCTAGAATAAACACTATAAAATAATAAATACCAATTCCTTATCCCATATATATTCTTGAATAATCTTCAATTACTCCTCATGATGTTTATGGAGATCCAATGAGAGTTTTAACATCTAAAGATAATTTCCATCACATAGGTTATGCAGTCCATACAAAGCATCACAATTGGAATGAACACCTAATTTGGCTGATCAAACACATTATCCATGTCATATTTGATGGAAATGATGGATCCTATAGATTTATTATTAATTTCATTAATCATTCCTTAATATTTCCTTGTATCACTCTATATTGATATTCCCTTATAGAAGATATGCGGTTCTTCGGAAACATATGTAGTGTGATGAATTTGGATTCTTTTATTTATAATTCAAGAAAAAATCTTATATTGTATATTTCACATGATAATCGGTCTATAATTCCATGGTGAATATGGATATTTCACATTGGGAATGACAAAAAGGGTTTTTTTCAAAGGCCACACAAGGGATAACACCTCCCCATTAATAATCTTTTACAAACACCCATCAGCACAACCTTAACTTTATCCCAAGAAGAAAAATATAATTATCTAGTAATTCATCAGGACTTGTTCATCATTAAAGGTTTAGTGATAAAAAAGATTCACATATCTCTACTTACGCCAAATATTCTAAAAATAAGAGTCTTTATGTCCAATCAGTACATAATGGATATTATCAATGATATATGTATGGTCCTTCATATAACCATCATGCATTCCAAATTCAAATCATGTGATAATTTTTTTCAATTTATCCTCAACCATACCTCTTACTAAATTACAATAATTATTCAATTAACCATCCCCCAAGAGGATGTTAGTGAATCTATCCCACTTCTATTTATTAATTCATTCATAAAAATATATATTTTTCTTGTCCCGTAACCTATTCCATATAGCTATAGAGTATTAACCTACTATCATGTCTTTTTCTAGTAGTATATCTGTTAGAATGTTCTTTTTGTGGGGATTAATAGCGTAGAGTTATTATTCCAAGATATCTTCATTTCTGGTTTTGGATTGGTTAATGAATACCATAATAGAATCAATATCCTAAACGTGATGAGGTTGGTTTTTGTTACATGTTTTCAATCCCACCTAATAATTCGTTAATTTTCTAGAAAAAATTACCCATATTTTTTCCTATAAGGTCTTGTTTAAGGATGACTACACCATATTGTGGAAGTTATGATCTGAGGACCATAGGTTATAAATAAAGAAATATAAAATACAATATCTTTTATTTTTCATGATGAAATGGACTGGGGAGTTTTAAGTGAGGGCCTAGATGAGGTGGAAAACCTTTTATTCAGGTAAGAAGATATGGTTTGAAGATTAGCAGCTAAATGATCATGCTAGTCATAGTTATGGTAACTACCATTTTGTTTAGTTCTCCATGTGTATTACTCTCTTGAAAAACCCATCTCTAGTAGACCATTATAGGATGTAGAGGAATAAAGATATTTTCAAGCCTTCTTTGGGTAAATTCCTCTTCCATCATTCTTTTTATAATCCAAGCTACCATTTAATTCTCCTACAATGAGCCAAGATGACTTCCATGTATTGAAAGGGATGTGGTAATCAAACAAAAATTATCTATCCATCACATCACACATGGAATAAATTATGTAGATGATGAAACTATGAGCCCATAAACTAACTTTTAATGGTCATACCATTTTTCATAACTAGAATTATTAGGAAAAAAATTAAGAATCATTAATTTGGTTGGCCATGAAACACCATGAAATACTCATGAATTGTTTAGTCCTATATAAAATCATTACATAAATATGAGTCATATATATATAATTGACACTATCTTATGGTCATATATGAAAAACCTTATGGAAGGATAAACATCCCCCATATTCAAACACCACTAATGAATTTGGGGTGTCATTAAAGTAAACTATCATAATAATTAAGTCGATTCACCTTCATCATGGATATAAGAAAATAAATTAAATATAATATGGTCTATATTACATGACCTTTAACTGAAGAACACCAGATTACTTGTCTCATGACAGTAAACTACACTATATTTCCATCATTTTTTCATGAATTTGATGTGAATAAACCATCATCCACATCACTCCTCATGAAAGGACAAGCATATTTTAACATCGGAAAACAAATATTTGGGATACCTTTATTACCATTCCTTAACAATACATTCCATAAATAAAACATAATTTACTGAGTGTATTGGATCACAAAAAAATCATGATAATTGATAACTAGTGTATCTGGATACAATGAAATCTCTACATGACAATACATGTATACACAATGTTGGATCCAATATATAATCTCATAGATTTTATTGTTACCCATCAGATATTTGTCCTTATAAAAAGGTTTTTTGATTCATATGTTCCCTATAAACATTTTAGTAGGGTCTGTCACCTCAGTGTGATTCACAACCATCCCTAACATGTCTATCCCTTACCATTTCTCATAATCCATAAACATTGAGCTATGATTTAAATCATTATCATCCCTATTTAAAATTATTTTTTCATGTTATCGACATTGGGAATCCTAATTGGGTTATAATGTTAGATTTAATTTTTATTCATTGTCCACCCACCATGACCTTAATATATGTAAACCAAATTTAATGTTGTACAACTATTTAATTTACCCTTGAAAAATATGAATTGAAGTGACCAAAAATTCTAGTGAAAGATGAATAATTATTTTTAGACTAAAAAATCATAATGGTTAGTTTTAGAAAAAGGAAAGTCTCTTCTTGGAAAGAAACACCCTTCAAGTGAATAATTTGCATTATAAATAAAATTTATGTAATTCTTATTGGGCCTATTATATGACCCACAAAAATTTTGAGAAATGCTTGATCAATCCATGTGTCATGGAGAATGATAGATTAATTCTTTATGAAAACCTTTCACCATGATGATTCATTATCCTGAATGGAATTAAGGCCTTATTATTTATTGATTTTTAAAAACGCACATTCCAGTGATGAGGGGGAACCCTTATAAGTATAGTAGGCATATTGGATTACATGACTCAAAGGTCTTACCAGAATTGATTCCATACTTGACTAATTGGAAATTTCCACCCCCAATGTCTAGATCAGGAGGACATCATCCCATCATCGAATTTCTTGTTAAGCTATAAATAATTCTGTAGAGGTATATGGTCATATCCCCTATGCAAATATCCATACCATCTCATTTATCCATATCTCTAAAGATTTTTTCAGTTGAAAAATGCCTACTCTGAGTCCTTATTTGGGCTAGTTCCTTTGGTATGTCAGGTTGCATCTACACTTCATGATCTGTATGAGGTGGACCAATGTCCATGTGGTGGCCCAGAGGCCCTGAGCTATCCAAAAAGTCATAACTAGCTCGAAGTTCTCGGTAGGACCGATGGCCTTAAGGGATCCAAGCCTAAACTGGTGGCCCAAAGTTGAATAGTTCTGGCTGCTATAGTACTGAAATGTACATGCTAATGAAACTGCTATTGGGCCTACTACAGTAATGCTATATTGGACCCAAAATATGTCTTTTCACAAATTCAAACATGTGTCTCATGGATGCACTTGAATATTCATCACCAACCTGGTAGAGTATCATGTGATCACAATGATAATGCATTAAATGTACAAAAATTAATCCCTTATAGTGTTGTAACCCTACTTTTATTGAATTGTCATTATAGTATACATCATTGCTCAATAGTTTGAATCTTATGAAACTATTGAAGTTGCCGATAAGGATAATATCTTTCTTCAAGGGACTCTCTTCTTTACTATGAATGCAATCCACATAATGGATCTTATGGTCGATACCTGTGTTTGTTATATCAACCAATGTAGTAATCTCCTTATAAGAGGTTTTATAATACCTTTGTTCCTAGAAAACATTTTAGCCAAACTTATCACCCCTGCTTGATTGATGATCATCCAAAATATTTGTGTCCCATCCCATATTCCTTGATTCAAAATCCATGGGTAGTGATTTATACAACCCATAATCCAATAATTCAGGTGGATTCAATATATTTCTTGTTACATCAAGAAAAATTGTACCTATTCTTGAGGAAATTATGTGGTACCTAATTGTGGATCCTTTTATTAATAAACATCACATAAATCTAAAAAACATTATATATGGCCCATGATTCAGGTACATAACCAAAATTCATACATTTTTTAGGGTATTATATAATGATAGTCTAACCTCCATTCATGATGGGATTCATTAAATCCCATACATGTACAATATCTCCAGGGAGATATATAACTTCTTAAATTATTATTTATCATGAAACACATTATTCCATTAGAGCATTATTCCAAAAAGTCCCCTAATATCAATCTGTCAGAAGTGTATCCGACATCATGGGACTCTCTACATAACTATTCATTGTTGAAACTCTATTCCATTATAGACTATAAAAATGGAAAAAGGATATAACATAAAAAATAGGATATAACACATAAATAAACTGAATATTTTCAAATTATTGAACATTTAATCACCATAGTCTATAAAAAACATTGTTAGCACACATGGTACTTCAACTCCACAATGTGGGATGAAAGACACTTGCAAGCCTAATCTCTTTTCTACAAGGGTACTATTATTGTCTATAAGTAGACAATTAGGGCGTTCATTTTTGTGGAAAAATTTCCCTGAAGCCTAATTGCTGCTCTGATCACCCTAGTGCTTCACCCAAGTCCTTTGAAACATTTAATATTGTTCTTTAAAACCTAGAGTGGAGGATTTGAAGGATGATCATTGGAATTAAGACCTTTTAGTGTTTTAAATCCATAACACTTGAACACCTAATGCACCAAACCTCCATAATTACAAAACACTTTCATGACACCTATTCCTCTCACATGAACTAGAGCACCCCACTTTTGGGATTACCAGTGAATACTCTTGAAAGCTTGAGCTAAGTGTCACCCAATAATTAAGATCTAGGTTGTTCATAAATTAGGTCAACATCAGGTTTCCTATGATTAATTTTGCACCCATACATACGTGCTAATATCTACTCGGGAACCCTTTATTGAATCACCTACTCTCTTTAGTCTATAGTGCATTAAGACCTATTAAATGTCTTCATGGAATGGCTTCTAATTCACTTTCTACCTTGTTTGAAAGGTATTTTGTGGATACCACAACCAAAACCTCTTGAGAAATCAATCCTTTTGAAAAGTCACATTAGTGTGTCTCCAATTTGGGTTTGTATATCTAAAGTTAGAGGTTTCCCAAATTTGTTTCACAGTGGTTTTGGATTCATGGAGTGTATGTGGGTTTGTATAATATTATTCACATGGACCTTTCTCTTACTGACAGTTTTGGGATTTTCTTGGTTTGGATGATTTGGGATTGGGTTCTATCCTCCCCTTTTCATCTCTAATACCTAGAACCTACGTTCTCTAGTAGTAAAGGTACGGTTCACACATTCTTTTCCATAAAAGAGAATGAGAAGTCTCCCTCCACTACCGAGATTCACTAGGGAAGCCAATCTGGTGTAATGCCCTAAACATTCAAGTTGGAGGTTGTAGTATTGCTCCCCTATACATCCTTCACCATCACTCCTTCATTACATTGGACCCTTTTCCAATGTAAATTGAACAGTGGGAAGGCTCTTTGCCTCCTCCTCTTCCCCGGTCACCTTTCCCTTATCCACTATTGTTGTTGTAGGGTTTCCCTCATCCACCAACGGATGAGGAAATGTGTAGGTGAATTTTTTAAGTCATTAACATCTTCATTTTTCTCACACTGAGCATGCATCATATAGGCATAAGGATTCATGATTTTTAAAACATTTTGTACAAACAACCAGGGTGAATAAACTACGAGAACTATGATTCCCAAAATAATTGGGATACATAGAAATCATTCTCTGGGCCTAAGCTCACTAGATATCCAATTCATAAATCCAACAAAAATTCCTATAATATAGAAACTATCCTTAATAATAATCCCAAAATTAACCCATGAATCACTAAGGAATCCTTTTCCAGATGTAATCCCAAACTCATTTTACTTAAAAGACTATACTCTCTTGTAAGACTTATCGAACTAAGTGGTATTTGATTCCCATCCACATGTGAGACATAGTAAGCCTCCATAAGGTTCAAACCCAAAACATCAAATCAACCCTATTTTTTCTAGGCCATATTCCCAAAAGGGTCTAATATTAATTAGAAACACATAATCTTTCCATGTTCCTTGGTCTCCTGCGACATAAGTCCTACACCAAACATTTACTAAGCCCATTTATCATAGATTTCCTCACCACATGACATTGAAATATACAGTTAGGTCTTCATTACACGACCTCAATTGGCGTGATGTGTCCCATTTAGTGGAACCGCACTATGAGGGTTGTTATTACTTTCACAATTATACATTGGTTGCCCATTTTACGGGTACAATACCAATATCAAAACAAACCTTTATCTCCCTCAATGAAAATAAATTACATAGTGACCCTCTATGTGGTTTAAAAACTAATGTCATCATAATAATGCTTAAAAGAATCTGTAAGTAGAATATGAGACCATACAATTGATGGAGAACCTCGAATACATACAGATATCATTAATTATGAAGAACCTCAAATACATAAAGATGATTCTAAATTTCACCCAAGTTAATAAGTGATTGAAAATTACAAGGGAAACCAATGTTATAATTGGTTAATTAATAAGAATTCATGAAAATATCTCATATTTATAAAGAGATCCATGGATAAGATAATAATTCCCCACTAAAAGTGTGTGAAGAGTTTGACATCCCACCCTCTGGATCAATACAAGTTCTTAAGTATCATAATGTACAAATTTAATGAATGCCTTCCTTTGGAAAGAAGGTCCCTTTTTGATAAATAACTATTGGTTGTTTCCAGTTCCATAATTAAATCCAATGGAAACTGCCTGGAAGTAGTTATCCATAAACTCGAACAGACGTTCCAATGAACTATGAAAAAAATAGGGAACTCGACAAGAATCTTTAACCATGTTAATATTGTTACCCTTGTTTCAGGCCCTAATAAATTGATAATTGAAGGCTAGAAAATGGAATTAGTCATGCAAGAATCCATATACAATATTTCTTTAATGGATTTTAGTGTTTCATTGATATTTTATTTGAACTCCCTTCACTCTAAATGACTTCCTTTAATTTTGCACCCATGAATTCCTCAGTCGCTTCTCAAGATGGATCCTCATCCACTAGTAGGATGTCATAAAAAAATCAGCATATTCAATACTGGGTTTCTAATGTATGGGGAAGGAACTTCCATCAGTACAATACTATCCTAACCATGGAGTCTTCCAAATATGCTCTCTAGGTTAATAATATCCCATGATTGTCTGGTCAATGATGACCAATGATTATGAAGAAGACGATTCCAACCACCATCGTCAAACATTTCATGTCCTTATCCCCCGAACGCAACAACCTTCTATATTGTACTATAGTTAGTTGGATCAATAGGATAATCAGGGCCTCAATTAAAAGATGCAGGGGTCCTTCTCAAAGACTCCCACAAAAAATCTCTACTAGCAGAATTGTGCAGTAGTGAACCACCAACCTGATGGGGGTATTTCATCCGGACGTTTGGACCAGGTCCCTCATTTCGGGTGTGGAAGATTAACATCCAGCCAAAACTTTTTTCCAATACAGAGTATATTCTTACCCTTTTCCCATTTGGATAAGTTCATCATCTCAAATTTATGGAAAACACCGAGCATGAATATTCACTCGTCTGTCCTAATTCTGCTGCCCAGCAGACTTGTCTAGTTTAGACCCACCAATCCCAATTGGAAAATCTACTGGAGTAATTTGAATAGGAACACACACATGTTTACAAATTATCGTCCAGTTAGCAGGCTCGTCTGACCGCAATTAAGGAAGCCTACCAATCAAATGTGGTGGAAACATGTATATAGGAACATACTCTTGGTTATAATTCACCAATTCTGCCGGCAGTCTCATCTACCAATATTGAATGAAGTCCATCAACCCTACTTGACATAAAATATCCATAAGGTGCATACCCCTTCCAACATTCATCAATCCTTCCAACACCCTCATTTATAATCCCATGGAGAAGTCAATCAGAAATCTACGACTACTATTATTTGGAAAACTCACCTCTCTACCCCCATACATTGTCAGTACCCATTTACATGAAAAAGAGGAGGACTAGATAAGTTACAGACACCAAATATAGATAGGGAATGGTCCTATATTCTCATTATAGCTGTTGAAGTCTCCAAACACATATTAGCAATGGTGAAAGGGTAGAAACCAATTACTGCCCATATTTTTGAAGCTTGCCAGAATATCATAACAACAACTTCAGTAGTACTGGGGGAGAAAACAAATAAATCTATCCCCAAACCCGTGATAATACATTGTCATGCCATCCTAGAGCACATATATACCTATGTTTCAGTCTAGTAGGGTTATCGGGAATACTCCTCCATAACATATGCACAATCGGATCAGGAACATTCAACCTTTCCAATTAGAGATAATTAGACCATTCTGATACCACTCCTTGGTAGGCACATACACCTTCCCATGATAACCACTTCTCCTAGAAAGTGTCCCCAACTAAGTGTAAGATATAATCTATGAATAATTCTCTCTAAAAATATTTGGAAAATCAAGAGCCAAGCTACGATCTGGCTCCTCATAATGATGGAGTTCTTGAATCCCTCATACATTAATCTTTTTCAGTTGATGATCATACCCACTAATTACCAAATTATGGGATTAGTAATAGTAATTATGATGTCCCCAATCGAAAAATTCTCTATGAAGTCATTCTTCATAAAATTTCTGTCAATATCGAGAACCTGTCTTCGGATGAAAGCCACGAAAACCCTCTATGTGGCTAGAAGGACAAAGAGAAAAATGATTTATCCCTAGATGTAATCCACTATGGTGGTCCTCCTCATGATGAAATTTTCTATTAAATATCTCCCCATAGTAGTATTTCACAATGTCAATATAATTATACAATTGAAAATTTACTAATGAGAAATCCCTCTTATCTCGAGGAACATGCCAACTCAAGGATAGTCTAATTTGATAGGTTGTCATTAATGGGTGAAATAATTTATCAACAAGAAGAAATATTAAGGGAATGGTCATTCACATAACCACCCCATGGTAATTTGACTTCTAATACAATAGAGTAAAAATCAACTGATTTAATTGATTTTAAAAAAACAATCTAGAGGCATCCACTTTGGTCATACCAAGTGGATAAAACTCTTGATAAATATGAGGAAGATATGTTAAACATGAAAAGAAATTGGCTGAAGGAGATGTACCAGTTTTGTTCTAGCCTTGGGAAAACTATCAGTAGAACATTCCAGAATTGATGGAATAAGATTACATTAATGATGTCTACCATATCTTATGGAATACTCTTTGTCATTTTAAAACCAAACTATTACTATATGATGAATATAAAT
Source organism: Viscum album (assembly GCA_963277665.1). NCBI lineage: Eukaryota > Viridiplantae > Streptophyta > Magnoliopsida > Santalales > Viscaceae > Viscum > Viscum album. Next base: position 826,515,895 of record OY728159.1, on the reverse strand, counting down.
ATTATTTTAATGTAATAGATGGGTTTCAACTCCAAATTGACTTGGTATCTCTCTCAGTTTCAAGACATTCAATGGTTAAAATGTATCATATAACACATTGGTTTGCTTGACTCAATTATCTAAAGAGGCTACGCCAGTTAATTTTGGATACCAAATATGGGGTTCATATTAGATTATGTGGTGCACAAATAGGATTATATTTTTCTATGCACCAGAATCAGTAATTTCTGCCAAAAGCTTCCTCATGCAATGTTATTTCCCATGGCTGGCAACAATCAACTGATTTTGTATATAATTAAATGTGTGCTCAAGAACATGCCTCTACTATCTCTCATCAGAGTCTAGACCATTGAAAGAATGTTGTTGCGTTACTTTTTCATCAATCATCTAAGAGTATTAAGTAGGACTCCCTCTTAGATGATGTTAGTAAATAGATAATGAAAATATATAAAATAACACAACAATATTACTAAACAGATGATTTGAGTGGTTGTCGGATAATGCACCTAGCTAATGTATGAACCAAAATTCCCAAAATCAGACAAGCAACAATGTGAGTATCATCTATAGAAGTTTAAAATACACCACATCCTATACATATGGGGTCTTCTATAATTAATCTTTTGAATTCAATAAACAACGTTTGATTATTTGAAGAAGAAGAATAGGAATATCCCCATCATGAAGGGATAAGGGATTTTTCAAATAAAAAATCCCTTCATAAATGGATGTTAGTATTCTCTTGATTATGGACAAATCCACCAAGAGATCACACAACCAAACTATCCTAGGATTCCCTTTGGGTAGCTACTCGTCAAAAAAATTCCAGGAATTCAGTATATAGGATTACATAGTCACATGGAAGATACAAGAGAAAATAATTCAAAGATACTGAAATAATTTCATCAACTCATAATGACTAAGTAAATATCATAAAAACCATTGCATAAAATATTCCAGAAAAGGCGTCTATTTTTGGGGAATCATAAGACGAAGTTCTTATCCATAAAACGGTACACACTGAAGCAAATGAATGTGGTGTGAGAACATGAAATCAAAAGGTTACACAAAATCTAGATATTCCCTCATGTATACAAATCCCCCCTTCTAAAGGTATCAAACAAGGTGAAAGGAAAAAGTTATATCATGTCTCACTTTTCCACTGGAGATGGTCAAACTCATTCACATGAAGAAATATTTTCACAGTACTAAGAGGATATGAATGAATTAAAAAGATTCAATAGATAGTTACTTTTAAGATTCATTTTTAATAGACATGCTCCCCTAGTAGATCCTCAACCTACACATCATGTAGGAGCTCCTTAGTAATGAGTACATGTGGTAACGATAGATATGGATAATGAATTCCCTCTTTTGTGAACAAAACTATGGAAAGATCAAACACAACCTTATAGGAATATCCCAATGGGTTATCCAAGAAAAATACAAGTACCCCTACCAGTGGTTTTTTCAGTCATTTTATAAGTTGAATCTCTAGAAATAATACCTATACAGGTCCTAAATCATCTGTATATTCCTCAAATTCGTGTGAACACAATTGAGTCATTAAAAACTCGATTGAAAGCTATGGAAGTACTGTGTGTGCCTCTTCATCTTAAAAATAGAGCCTACCCTAAATGGGTGGATCTGATCCCTTCCCCACCAAATATTGGGAATACTACATTCCCAATCATTAATGGTTCGGGAGATCCAAAGAAACACATAACACATTTCATTTCTCATTTTGATCCCGTGATGGGGACTCCTCAACAACAATAAGCAGTAAAACACAGATTCTTTGTGCCCTCAATACCGGGCCAAATTTTGTGTGGTATGCATGTTTGCAATCTCATTAAAATACAATATGGGAAGTCTACAACAGAAACATTTCATCAATTCATCTAAACAAATCTAAAGACAATAATTTTGAATCATAAAAATTAAAAACATAGGTAAAATGAAAGAGTTTTCTATTTTATTACTCGATGGAGAGGATTAACCTATTCATTACATATGGCACTCCCATAGAAAGAGTTTCTGCCAATTTTTGTGGTAAATTTGCATGATGAGTTATGCACACTATTGGTCCCTATGAAATACACAGAAGGATTTCATGAACTTACTTCAATTTCCCAACATATCGAGGATTCCATTTTAGAAACCAATGATAAATCTCTTGTAATTCCACTAGATATAGGAAGAATAACGATGGAAGATGAGGCTACTGCTATCACACTCAAGAAAGAACCCGTATATATTTCCACTTAAAAACCTTCATCATATTGAAGGGCTCCGCCTCCCGAGCATCAAAATCATTGGCTGCATCATCAAGATGATGAAAGAGATCAAAGGAGGAAATTTTTTGAGGATTTCATGATAAATGTTTATTCTTTTTGGATTAAACAGGTTCCCAGTTACTTTATCTTAGATTTAAAAAACAATTTGGTTCTATTGTCAAGGCCAAAGAAACCAAACATGGGGGTTGAAGATCTTTAGAAATATTGTCCCTTTCACCAGATGTTGGAACATCCCATTAAGGAGTGTTTGTTTTCAATGAACTCATATAAAAAATGGTAGACTTTGGACACGTAAAACTGAAAAGTTTGTCATCCCAAGTTGCATGTGTTACTGCTACTGATCTAGAGGAAGAAGATGAATGGAAGGAAGTAAAAAAGTAAATATGCACAGAAATATGCTGATTGGATGACCAGGAAAATGGTCAACCGAACTCATGTCATTCTATGAACAAAGATGAAACAATCCATTGTGTCTTCTACCACTCCTACCACAACAAAACCACCTTAATGAAAAGTTCAGTACTCTAAATTTCAATCCTCAAAGATAAAACATGATCAGATGGAAAAAGAGCATTCATAAGATAAATAGCTTGTGTCAGGGCCAATGTTGTCCTTGGGTCTGGCAAATTTCATGGGATTTGTTTGAAAAGAATGTCCAATGCAATACTAAATGGAACAACCAGAACTAACCTGTCAAGAAAAATCTTCATCAAATGAAGAATAGATCTTTGGTTCCTTCAATGTTATCCACTTAATAGATCCCTTTGTCGATGGTTATTTTAATTATAATGAGCCTGATTTCCTTTTTTATAATAGGAGAACTAGAGTAATATGCCATGATCGAGGATACATGGGAATACAAGGGTATTATAGAATTCAATATTTTAATTCTACCCCATCTTGAACCATATATTCTATTGAAACACGTCGGAGATCCCTTTAGGAGGTATAATAAAAACAAGGAGATTCTTCCACGCATGCTAGGTTCGATCCTGGCATGATTATCTTTGAGGACCAATTAAATATCACACCATCTTTCTCTCAGAAAATAGATAGACCTTGTTAGTGTAATCTACCAAATCCAAGAGTATTTCCTATTTTTGTTTTGACATAGAAAATATCTACATCAGGAGTGTCAACTTCCATGGGACCGGAAAAACTGCTTCCCCATGCAGTAAAATACAGACCTATGGACCAAAAGTACAATGATTTGAAATATTGAGCCCAAGTACCATCCATGTTATCAATTTAGGATTCCTTAAATATGTCAAAATATATTCAAGAAGCACTTATTGAGGAATTGTGATGTCATAAATAGTTTGAATCCAAAGCTACAACTAATGAGATTTACCATATAGAGAATCAACCATAAGAATGTCATGCAGTTATATCTTTTACGGATGAAGAAGAAGACAATGTTGTACATGGACATATCGGGTCATTGTATCTATATGGTAGGGTTAATGATATAGAAATTTTATGACCCTTCATTGATAATTTCTCATGAGTATACCTCATTCTTATTCGTACGCTTCATCAATTAGATTTCAATAAATCTGACTTTTCTAATTCCACATTAATGTTCTAACCTTATGACAGGAAATAACAAGAACCGCTAGTCAAGATTACACTCATAACTCAGTTTGGGGACCATGTGTCAAATTAATATTTTATAGTTGTATATCATGACCCGACCTTTAGCATTCTACTTGGAAGTCCATGGATACCTCAACATGTGGCCTTATTTCATCATTCCCCAAATGTCTCAAAAATTATTTCAATGGTCGAATTGGACTATTGTATCGTGACCAAGATCCGTTTAAAATGTGTGAATATTAATACTTTGAGTTAGAATTTTATCACACGAAGAGAACAAGGTCCATGGAGAAGGAGGGAACTAGATTCAATGTTCAAAATGGCCTAGAAAAGATATCAGTAAACCAACTCAAAAAATTTAGTATCTATTATTTGTTTCATATAAATCAAATTTAATGGATAATCTCAATATGAACACTCATCCTGTGACTCCCATAATGTCAATTGCAACAGTCGCGCCTGATATCCTAGGATAAATTATTGATTAGCCTTGAAATGATGAAAGAATAAATAGAGATATCTTCATTTCATCCTCTAAACAACATAAAGTTTATACATTATCAATCAGACTATAATAAGTTGTAAAAATAATAGAAGAATACAATGATGTTGATTACAAATCCATCAAATCCTCTTCAATTATCCATGAATATAATTTTACATCAGTACGTTTGGAAATGGTGGCCTCTTCTTGAGGATATTCAGATACTGACTCCTACTATAGCACTGAATTTTTTGTTTCGTCATCTACTGTGAAAGTAGAAATAGAATATGTGACACATAACGAAGTGGAAGAGGAAGATCTCAGTGATGATCCTCCATCATTTTAGGAAGGTGTCTCTACTACTATGGATGATCTCAGAGAAGAAAATATGGGTATAAAAGAAGATCCATGTCCCACTCTAATTATTTTATCCAGGAATTCTGAAGAGAATTAGATGTATACTTCATTTATAAAGAAACAATGAGATATATTTTCTTGGAACTATATCTAGGATTTAATCCCATGGTAAACAATCATCATTTGGGTTTTCTAGAAGAACATCGAGGAATCAAGCAGGTAGCAAGAAGAAAACACCCAACTCATGCCTCTAAAATTGAAGTTAGTTTTTATAAGATTATCACGTCTAACATTTATAGGGAGTTTCAATATCAAAAATTCCTCACCAACATTGTTTTAGTGAAAAAATTGATAATTAGAGTTTTCATTGATTTCAGATATCTTAAATGGCATTATCCCAATGATAAATTTCTAGTTCCAACCACTGAGATTTTAAATGATGTAACAGCTGGCTATGATGTTGTTTCTTTCACTAATCTGGGTACAATCAAATCTACATGGTCCAAGAGGATGAAGAGTCTATATCCTTCAGAGACCCTCAAGGGGTGTTATGGTATTGGATAACTCCCTTTGTCTTAATGAGTGTAGGGGAAACGTATCAACACTCCATGCACTATATCTTCAAACCCTTCTTAGGAAATTTTTTCAAATGTTATGTGGATGACCTGGTTGTTAAATCCAGAAAACATTCCGATAACCTGGATGATGTAGAGATCATATTTAATAAACTTTTTCAACACAGTTTGAAGATAATCCCCTTGAAATGATCTTTTTGGATAACCTTACGAAATTTCCTCATCTTTTTTGTACTCCATCATGGAATTGAAGTTGATCCTGATTTGAAAAAAGATATCCTAGGAATTTCACCTCATCATAATGTGAATGAATTGAGAGGAATTCAAGGAAACGTGGCCTATATTCAGCACTTCATTACTAATATGGAAGGAAAGTGTTTTCCATTCACAAGATAAATGATGAAGGGAGTCACCTATCAATAGACTGAAGACTTCCATGAAGAATTTGATAACCACAAGAAATATCCCTTGATTCCAATAGTATTAAGGACCCATATTGATGGAAGACCACATATTCTCTATGTGGAATCCTTAAAGAAATTACTGGCTGAATTCAATGCCTGCATGAATGATACTGGGAATGAAAATAGACTACACTATCATAGTCTAACTACGTTTGATACAGAGACTCAATATTTTACTATCGAGAAGTGCTACATGACATAAATCTTTTCAGTTTAGAAATTTAGGCACTACATACAACATCAGGAGGCCCAGTTGGTGTATTGCAAGAACTCATTCAAATTTATCCTAAGTCATCGTATGCTTACATGGCGTTTGGACTGGTGGCCAGTTATTTTACCATATTTATATATCTATTTTTTCCTCATAAGGCAAGAAAAGGACAAGATCTGGCCAGCTTCCATTCTGAACAACCATATTCAAAAGATACATCATTGAATACTAAACATCTGGATGAAGAGGTATTCTCTATTCAAGATAATCCCCAAACATATCAAATGTACATTGACTGTGCCTCCCGAAGTCCAATAGGGAATAGAATGGAATACCCTAAATTCTACAACGTTGGGATAGGAATTGTACATATCTCCCTAGAAAAGGAAGTGCTTTTATATTCCTTATATTTTTCAGATGGCAGTACTATCAATGAGAAAGAATATCATGCTCTCATCATAGGCCTAGAATTGGCACTCCATGTACAAGTAAATCACCTGAATGTGAAAAGTGATTCATTGTTAGTAATCTAACATATAAATAGGGATTATGTAATTAGAAAATAGGAGTTAATCCATTTTTGTGATACTTTTAGGGAGTTAATGGATGAATTTCCCTTAGACCAAACATTATTTTATGTCTTGTGATCAAAAAATTACAAAGATGATGAACTGGTAATACAGACACAACCATAGAAGATCCAAATCAGGATGAGACAATCATCAGTATAGCCCATCATTGTGTGGTCTCACTATTCGTTCAAACTAGAATTGAGGAAAGTAATGAAATTTTCTCGATTTCTGAGCCTTATGGTCATACCATGGGATGGATTCCGTCCATCATAAAATACCTTTATTATGGAGTACTTCTACCGGATAGAGAGGATAAATAACATATACGATGATGGGAGGCCAATTTTACTTTTTATGATAGTCCAAATCACTAGAAGATCCTCTAAAAATGAATCTTTGATAGAATCATCTTCAGGTGTTTTGATAGAGAACAAAATGTAGATGTCATGAATGAATAAAATTTAGGAGGTTGTGGTGCTGACAAGTCTAGCCATAGGCATTCTGATCAAATCTGAAGGCTTGGGTACATTTGGCCTTCAATTACACCAGATTGCACATGTTTTAGCATGGAATATCATCCATTTCAAGTCCATTCATACCTCATTCATCAACCCCCAAAGTTTTTATATACAACTAAATACTCCTTCCCATTTTTCACATTGGGAATGGAAGTTGCAGGACCTTATCCTACATCTACAACTAATCAATTCAAGTATATTATTACTCCTACAAACTACTTACCCAAATGGGCTGAGGCAATACCTCTAATGTTTGTCAGAGGAAAATGCATTTTTAGTTTTTTTGAAACTAACATCATCACTAGATTTGGTTTCCCTCATACTATATTCACAGAAAATGGTGCTAACTTTTGTTCTGTCATGGTAAAAAAGTAATATCAGGAGATCAATATCAAATCCAACCATTCATCTAGGTATCATGCATTAACCAATGGACAGATAGATGATTTCAATAAGACCTTATCAAATATACTCTAGAATATAGTAGATAATGATCAGAAATGATGTCCTGATTAACTTTTTCAGGATTTATGCGCTTATCGGACTACTAATTGTATTTCCCCTCAAGACACCCCATATTCATTAGTGTATGAAACAAAAGTTATTTTTCCAATTGAAATTCAATTGCCGTCACTTAGAGTTGCAATCTTAGATCAGTTGTCTATAGATGAAAACTCTCAAGAAACAATTTGATGAGCCAGAGTGATTTGACGAAAAAAGATTGCATACATTACATAATTTAGAAGCCTATCAGAACAGAATTGAGTGATCCTTTAATAAGAATTTTCGCCATCGTTAATTTCATCGAGGAGAGTTGGTATTGTTCCTTAGGACACCAATGATACAAGGAGAGACACCACCTAGGCATGAGTGAAATCTTGAATGACCTTATTCCATTCATAAGGTCTACTCAAATGGAGTCATTCCCTAACCTCAGTAGATGAAGAGATTATTAGTACTCCAACCAATGAGAGATTCTGGATGAAATAATTTTTTTAACTACACACAATGTCCTCGCTACATGACTATGAACTAAAAAAGAACAATGTATTAGTTATAAGACATTAAATTTCATAACAACCATAAGAATCCATGCTGCATGATGACAAAATGTGTAGCATCTGTGACATTATCGCATGAAATTAAACAAAATTTCATCATTTTTACTCATTACATGACAAAAAACTATACGGTTAATGTCTTCTATATTTTGATGTTAAGAGGTTCCATGTGGAAGCATTATTGACATAATTACTACTCCTTAGTAGTACATGAGTTCCATTTCACCCAATGATTGAATCAGATCTGCATAGTGGCATAGTTTATGAAACTATGTTGGGATTAATTATCATTTTCAATGAGATACATAGAGGCACGTAGATCTCAATTATTTGGTCCAGCCACAACCACAATATTTTTTATTTCCCATTTCCTCCTCTTGTATAGAAATAAGATCTATATAGAGAGCTCTTTTAAGATACGTATTTTGATCTTTATACCATTTTGTTTGTTGAGTTTAACTGTTCTTCTATGATGTGTTAAAAAACCCATCTATCACATTAAACTCAATTGGTGTGCAATGAAATTTTTCAAGAACTATGTTTGGCTTGATTCTCATCCATATGAGATATGTATAGATGCCTAGATCTCCAATATTTGGCTCATCCACCAAAAAAACCCTTTTCACCCTATGTATAAATCAAACATAATTAGGGAACGTTCAATGAACTACATATTTCTTGATTCTAATCCGTATGAGATAGATATTGACAACTAGGATTAATTCCTTGGTCCATCAATGATATTCCCTTTTTTACATTAGAATCACTCCATGTCCTTGCGGAATGACTCTAAAATACCCAACATAATATTGATTCAAAGGAATCAAAGAATGTTTCCCTTTTACATGTGAGTCATATCTATGTTTAGGAATCCAAACCCATGACCAATATTGATTCAAATATTTTTCATGTACATTTTCCATTACCCCTTCCATATTTCACTCTTAATTTTGAATATTTTGTAGATCTTCATAATCATTCTTACGGTTTTCAATGACATAGTTTTTAATAGATGAGAAATCTTTTTCATCAATATATAGTACGTGACCTTAGGTTTCCATGCATAAGATTTTTAAATAACAGGCCGGCAAGTAAAAATATACCATTATTTGGATAGGCAGAATTTTCCTCAGTTAGCCATGCATAATACAAAGCCCATACCAGGCATGTCGAATAATGGTAATTTAGTTCATGGTTAAAGTGTCTTTGGACCCATCAAAATTTTATAAAAATATACAAGAATATTTATTTTAAATCATTCATTCATCTATGTTTGCCCCATTACCATTCTCTCAATCTGAAATTATTCAAGACCATGGTTTAAACATTTCTCTCTCTATGTGTTCAAAGAAATATGAAATAACTTTGGATCACTTGAATACATATCATATATTGTTTCCACATTTTCCCCAAGTCACATGACGTAAAAACAATAGACACCATACTTCCTACATTTGGGTAAGAGCTTCATAGAAATCATATTCCTCCAATTCTCCAAAAATCATGATTGGAAATATTCTCTTCGTATTCAAGTACTTTTCATCATAATCCAAACTCTATGATTTATAAAATATGATTCTCTATAAAAATTCTCTTTCCTTTAGAAATATAATGCCAAACATCTAAGATCTCTATTGCCTTACTATGCAGTACATTCCCCCAGAGGTCTTGCATAGAATTTGCCTAAAAAGTAGGAATGTTTGTCAAAAGATGACACTATTTAGATATGCCTCATATTCCACAGTTGGACCTTCATAATACTACCTCCATAATGGGTTTTTTAAATAATTGTAATTTCATTCTTACGGGCGGAACCGATGCACCCGTAAGGGGCTCCACATCGCTAGGTTTTCCCTCAGTCGTCGCCTTTATGTTCTCCATCTCAGGGTGGCGGCGACTCCTCTCTTTAGATTCTCCTATTGGCGTGATTGTGGTGCATGGTTCTCTTTCTGTAGCTTCATGGGCTCATCTATCAGTATTTATCGTTGGACCATATTCATGCTCTGTCCTCCGATATGGCTAGGGTTTCTCATGGCAGTGTGGTGAGTCTGTGGTTGAGTTCCATCCTTACCGTCTGAGAGTTGTAGCATTGTTTCTACATCAGTTGTGGGAGCTTGGGAGGTTCGCTGCGGTCATCGAGTGTGGCCATGAAGGCGGTGATGAAATTTTGGATTTATATTGTGACGGTTTCTTTCTTCTGTCACGGTTTGGCATTCGAGTGGATTCAATTTTGTTCATGTATTTCGCTCCTTGGTTTTTGAATCACATTCTCATTTTGGGTGATCTGTTGTGCGTGATTTGTGCTCTCTTGGTGAAGTTGTTCTATTTTGAGTCTTTCTGTTTTTGGTGTGGTATTGGAGTCAAAATTGATGGTGTTGACAATGGTTAAGTTGTAACAATTTCTTTGATTCAGTTTGTGCTGGTTGATGCTACTTTCGGTGTCTGTGAAGATATTGTTTTTGTGGGCTTGATGAGGTGGTTCCGGTGACATGGAGGACTATCTTCGACGGGAATTTCTTGTTCAGTCGGTGATGATGGGTTTGGGTTTTTGGGTGCGCCATGGTCTGCATCATGAACAGATCATGGTTGGCATCCTGTTTGAATCTGGTTTTTACCGACAAGGATATGACTTTGTTTGAAGTTGTTGTGTATTTTGAGGTGTTTTTGAATTAGTTATCTTGAATTGTGCGGTTCCTGCTCACCCAAAAAGTGTATTTCTAAAATCAAATAAAAATATTATTTTCAGTTAGTAATTTCATTCTTACGAAAGACATCCCCTAATGCTTTTATCTCTTTTCCCATATCATTCATCGATTCCCGAAAATGCCAAATCATAGTTTGAAATTACTCCCTTCCATACTTGAACATGGTTGTTTTTTTCCAAATAAATTACCAAAAATTGGGAGAGTCTCACACATTTGTAAATGAAATTGACCTTAAAATTAAATCCCCTCAATTTCATCAGTGTATGAAAAAAACTAAACAGTACAATGTCCGCACTGCTTGACATAAAACCACACCAAACAATGTCCTCAGTGCATGACTTAAAACTGCACCGTACAATGTAATCACTACATAACTTAAAACTGCACAATACAATGTCCTCACTCCATGACATAATACTACATATCTTGATATTAGAAATTCCCATTTATGAAATTTGTTTACTTTTCCTCATACACCAAATTTGGGTACAAGTGGGTTTCCTATTCATGACATATGTTGACATAGATAACCCTTTAGTTTTAAAATCATTTTCCTAAGAAAAACCACCCATTGTGGTCTTGAGTCACACAAATAGTATTTTCCCTTATCTATAAAAAGTAAATTGTTAAATTACTAAGAGCTCTATTTCATGACTATACAATGTGTGCACCTTGAGGCCTAAAATTAAATTTTCCAACATAACAGGCCTTTCAATCAAAAGATACCACTATTTTGGATATAAAACATATGCCTCAGTTGGCCCTGAATAACACAACCCCCATAACAGAGATTTCAAATAATTGTAACCTCATTCATGAAAGATAATTCCTTTATATTGATACAAGTTTTAGATTTGGTTACCATAAAAATCATGACTCACGATTCCCCTTGGAAATATTTAATTTATATTAGAGAAATTCTTATCCACTAAGTCTTGTTTGGGATCTCATTTTATAATTTATAGTAAAAGCTATTCAACATTAAACACTAACCCATTATAGACCAACATTCTTGGCTCTAAACTTTCAATAAAAAGAGATGTGGTACTCACCAGATTGGGAACCCACAAAGGTAAATCTATATAAATGTTGAGTCCCATCTCACTAAACGTACATTTTGTATTGTTTAGGTAATATTGGCCAATAAAAATTCAAAAGATAAAATTTTTGTGGGGTTTTCTGTATAACCCATGTAAAAATTAATCTACTCTTAAAATTCCCATTGGATTAGGTAAAACAATCAGCTAACAAGAATGAAAACATAAATAATCGATGATGAAATGCTTATCATTTATGAGTAACAAATTCATAGTAGAGCATCCAAAAATTAGAGTCTCTCTTCAGTCAGAAATCAGAGAATGTTATCTATGTAACTTTTCATTTGGTTAATAACCTCTTGATCCCCATAAGCTACCTATTGAAGTTATCTTAGCCGACCTACTGGGTTCTCTTCAACATGAGGAAGTATTTCCTTAGCCTATGCAATGGATTTCTCACCATCCTTCTAGAATTATCCTATTGAGTTATGAATCATGTCAAGCTCTCTTATGATAATAACTATTTTCAATTGAAGACACAACTACTGAGCTATATTTTCTTTAATCTTATTCATTAGTTATTTCTATTCTATATTATTATTGGACTCATATCAGTAAATAACTACTTGAAATTCATTCGTTTTGATAAATAGTGTTTAGTTTTTATTAAATATTGGAAAAGCATTTTCTCTTTCTCCCTTTTTTTAGATAATACCTTTCACTATGGAATTAATTTCATGGTATTCAAAACTACCAAATCCTTGTGTGATATGCAGAGATGAATGTTGTGGAATATATGAAGGAAGACCCTAAAGAGGAATTTTAGATATTATATTTCATATATTTTTCAATTCCTTCTGACATGCAAGATGATGGGCCTTTTCAGTTATAGTTCAGATTCAGAATCACTATCATAATAATGTACATATTCTAGGATGAATGCCCTTAAATAATTTCCACGTTTTTCTACTTCATTAATAGTGGTAGGTTCACCCCATAATATTGTTGGATCTGATGTAGAGGGATCATCTCTAGACCTAGCGATTAATGTTGATAATAATATACGGTGAACTAAATTATTGTTATGGTTAGATTCAAGTGATAAAAAAGTGATTACAATCACAATATTAGTATCTCTAATCTAACTATAGGTCAACATCTTGATAAGAATCCTCCCTGATATTCATAGATTCAACATTTCGATTTAACGTCTTTGTGTGGGGAATTATATCTTTAATTTGATCATGATCTTTGAATTAATCTCAAGAAGATCTTATATCTCAAGATTCACCTAATCCAATGTCTCTGAAATGGTAGGATTGACATTAATGTCAATGCTACCTTCTGGAATTGTCACGATAGATGTTTCATTAGATTGAAATGGATATTTCAACCAACCATGGTTAGAAATATAATCATAAGAAGATTAATTGGACATATAACAAAAACTCACATCTAGTTGATTCTATACATGGAACTTCAAAATATTATAAAGAATGTGGTATATTAGCATGTTCTAATACTTCATCAAAATAAATTCCAAGGTTCATCATAACATCCAATGATATCCCATATACATGTTTAGTTACACCTGTGGGATAACATGGTGTGTTTTCTTCACAACTTTCCTCCAAAAATTGTTGACATTGAAAATCATCCTTACCAACATTTGTATGGTGCACATCAGCTATTGAATGATGTTCTAGTGAATGTAATGAAACTTAAGTATCAATGGATGGATTTCAGTTGTAATTAAATTTGATGTCTTATTAAGATGTTTTTATTTACATGAATATTCCTATCTTCTGATAGTAGGAAATGGAGCAGTGCAAGGAAAAAATGTATGTTCATTTGTCCTTAATTACACTTTAAGAAACACCAGGTTAGCATGAATTTTTAAATTTTTAGAAGTCCCCCCAATAGTTCCTTAAATCATATTAGTATTTTCATTTAGATAATAAATAGAAAACATTCCTACAATTCCATGAAGTATAAACAATTTTTCATGAATAAGGAAAAAATCATGTTATCTGGATATCTTAACTAAATTTAGAAAACATTTAACCATGTTATTATTTCTTCGATTCTTTTGTTTCATCTCATTCCTAGGGGGACTTGCATCATCATCTCAAAAAACATGTATTAAAGACTACAATACCCATTCAATCTCATCCTCCATGTCACATTGATCAGGAGATATTTATCCTGATTCACAGGGAGATCCAATAGCTCTAAGAGCAGTGACAGTTGAGTTATATCGTGGAGATGGATGTTCAGTTTATTTTTCATTATCCAGATGCATGTTAAGATTATATTTCCCCTGAGTATCAACGCTTTGACTAAATTATAATTGTAAAGGAGAAGATAATGTGTGAAAAATTAAACTTACATCTTCATGATTCAAAAATTCACACAATTATTCATCTAATGAAAGATTAATCCCTTCATAGGTACCATGATCTATCATTTTCTTCTCCCACATTGTGGTGGTAATGGATTCTTTGGTTTCATATATGATCATTTGTAGCACTCAGATGTTATTTCTCAATTCATCAGGATTGTTCTTAAATATAATATACGAATAGGCATGTAGATCCCCTATTCCTAGAATATGAAACGCTTCACATTGATCTATCCCCATGGGTTCGAAATTAAAATGTAAAATTTTCCATGTTTCAATATCCTCTAGATGTAAATATATAGAGTACCAGGTAGATGTTTGTGAAGAGGATCCTCAAGTCTTGGATTTATATTTCTTCCCAACTCCCAAATTCATAGATGGGGGATGAGAAAATGGGACTCCCCACTATTCAGAATGATAAATACTATATTTCCTAGGTACAAACTTATTAGATATTGATGTATTGGCTCTCTTAACACTGATAGGTGGATTATATCTTGAACTAAGTCATTTTGGTGAATCTGGAGCCCTGTCACCTCCACCCTCTGACTCTACTGAGTCGGACCCTGACGATGAAGAATTACCTTACAAATGAATGGGTTTCATTCAACAACCTATATTTATCCCCACTCAAGGGAAAACATGGTTTAATACCCTTTTAGGGTAAGATGTTACACGATTTTCAGCATACGAAATAGTAAATTTTCTTATTTCATCAACGACAGGTAAATTAAATATTTCCCAAATCTACTCCATAGATGTCTGCAACCATAGTTTTTGGGATTCCATCAGATGTTTCAATAATTTACTATGCACAATGGGGGATATAGTAATTTATTGTAGACATTTTAATTCTCTTGAAAATCTATAAAGATCATTGTCCTTGAATGTGATTTCTCTGTAAATCCAAGTGGCCAATATGCCATCTCTTCAAGCTGACATGTATGCCCTTAGCTCTAAACTGGTTATCCCATCATCAACGAATCACCACATAGCTATATTAAAATAATGAAAAATATGAAATTACATATATATACCCAACTTGTCTTTGATATCATAAGTGTTCAGAGACAACAGCGAAATACAAGAAAAATCCTAAAGAGATGGTTGGAAAGAACATCCAAAGAGATGTACCCAACTCTCCACAACATAAGTTTTGAAATCAGTGGAAATCCACCCCATAACATATGGAATGGTCCTTTTATTCTAAAAGGATACATCCCTCTATTAATATCCAATAATCTACTATGAATAGTTTCCAAAACAAGAGTGTCCAACATTACCATCCTTCTCTCAGCCATCTTGTCCAGGGTAACAAAAACTCCATGCCTCACCCCATCTTTTGGAATCATTGATTAGTAATAAATACATGTTGATCCACATGGAAAGAAAACCTACCAGACGTGCCTTATTATGAATTTTGGAATTGATATTATATCCCCAATTTTGAAACTGTCATTTCTCTAATGTTGGAAAAAATTGTTAGGTGTTCCTCTCTTCTATGCCTTTGGATAGCTGGTCAGATGAGTGTAGGTTGTTGTACCTCTCGAACCCCTCAAGGTTTTATTTTCATGATCACAATCACCCTCATATTTATCTAATCCCTTTTCAAGTGTTTTTTGGATGATAGGAATCAATTCAGGTGGCCAAGGAATTAGGCCAAGAAAGCAAGAAGCAAACTGGACTGAAATTCAGTCCACCGGCCAACCGGTGGCTTCACCACCGGCCAGCCGGTGGACTCTGGGCAGAAGAGCCACTCACTGCCATCGCACCGGCCAACCGGTGGCCTCAGCACCGGCCAGCCGGTGGCACCCAGCCCAAATAGTGTTTGCTACTGTCTTGCCACCGGCCAGCCGGTGGCTCCTCCACCGGTCAGCCGGTGGAGCCTGGATCAATTTGCTTCTCCTCTGCCAAGGCACCGGCCAGCCGGTGGAGCTGTACCGGCCAGCCGGTAGCCCAGTCAAACTAGCCGTTGGGTTTGACCAGTCAGCCCTCTTTTGGCCTCCAACGGCTCCGAAGACTTCTCCAACGTCTCCGAAGGCCCCCAATGGGTTCCATGCCTATAAATAAAGGCCAAGGAAGCCCCGGACACCTACCGGAACACTTGTGAAGCCAACGTACACAATTCTCATCATTTGGCCAACCTCCGGCGACTTCCTCCAAAGGAACCCACCTTGCTCCAACAACTTCCACATCCAAGGAGCTCCATCAAAGAAGCTTGGGAGTGCACGTCTTCAACTCCATTCAACCCTTGGAACCCAAGGCTTCTCAACAATACGGTTTTTATTGTTTTACTCTTTTTGAGCTTTAAAATTGGGTTTGTGCCTACAAACCCCAAACTCTTTCTTCATCCCCCTTTCTTTTGGGTTTCACATCACCATTAAGGTGTGAAGAGGTTTCTTCAAGCCTTTCCTTTTAAAAGGCTTGTGTCACCGGTGAGCTAGCCTTCACCCGTTAAAAAGGCTAGTGGGTTCTTGCTAAACCATCAAAAGCAAGTGGGTTCTTGCTAAACCACAAAAAGCAAGCTGTAATAGGTCCTAGTGCTACCTCAAAGCCTAGTGGGTTTCTTGCTAAAACCATTGAAAAGCAAGCGGTAGGAATCTCTCAACGGTTGAGTTGGGAGCGGAGACGTAGGCCGGGTTTTTGGCCGAACTCCGTTATCAAGTTTTGTGTTTTGCCTTCTTTATTTCCGCTGCATTTTCAACTTTGATTTTAATTTGTTTATCTTTTTTTTAAAAGGCAATTCACCCCCCCTCTTGCCATCCTTCCCTCGTTTGTTCCGACCCAACAATTGGTATCAGAGGGATAATTTGAGTAATACCTTAAAAGGTTTCAAATTCAAAGATCATTTTTTGATGGCTTCTACCGCTTCTTCCTCTCAATCCCCCGCAGGACATTCTTTGGATCGTGCTCCATTCTTTGATGGAGCCGATTATACTTTTTGGAAAACCCGCATGTCAACTTTTCTTAAAAGCATTAGCTATCCAATTTATAAAATTGTTATGCAAGGATTCTCCCTCTCCTCTCCCGATGAGTCTAAATGGACCCCCAATGACATTGCAAATTTTGAGCTTGATGGCAAATCCATGAACGCTCTTCATTGTGGTCTTGACCGTAATGTTTTTGATCATATTTCTTCTTGCTCTACTTCACATGATATTTGGAAATATTTAGAGCTAACCCATGAAGGTACTAGCATGGCTCAAAAGCAAGAACCCGCTCAAAAGCAAGAACCCATTCAAAAGCTAGAACCCGATGCAAAATCCGTACCCGCTTGCCCACTTCACAAGAAAAGGGCCAAGAAAAAGAAGGGAAAGAAGAAGGCTTCAGAGGCATCTTGGAGTGATAGCTCTTCCTTCTCCTCCTTCTCCTCAAGCGACCAAGGTACAAAATGCCTAATGGCAAAACATGAGGTATCATCATCCTCTTCCTCTTCTTCATCCTCTAGTTCTTCTAATTCTTTCAATCATTTGTCGTACGAAGAACTCCAACATGTGCGAGACCAACTTGAAAATGGTTTTCACGAGCTTTCTTCAAAATTCGTTGCTTTAAAAAAGAATTTCAAAAAACTTTCCTCCGAAAAAGAACAACTTCTCAAAGAGAAGGAGGAACTCTCCCTAAAAATCCAAAATTTCCCAAATGTTGATTCTTTGGAATCAACCATCAAGGACCTTAGAGAGTCTTTAGCCAAGTTCACCCAAGGTGAACAAAATTTGTCCAAACTCTTAGGTTCTCAACGAGTATCTAGAACCACCAATGGACTTGGCTACACCAACCAAGCTTCCTCCTCCCATGCTCCCACTGTTTTTGTAAGGGGGAGCTCTAGTTTTAAATTTTGAAACTATTGTAAGAAATCCGGGCACATGATATATGAATGTAATTGCAAAAACGCCCGGTATGGTAGGCCCAAATCGATTTTTTATTCGGATGAATTCTATAAGAGAAGACCCGCTACAAGGCAAGTGTGGATTGAAAAATCCCTCTTAGCGAGTCTCTCCGGGCCTAAAATTGTCTCTTTCCAAAATCCCTCTCCCAGGTGACTTTTTGTTTTTATTTAGGGGGAGTTAGGTTTGTTTAAGCTTTTTGTTTCAATTCAAACTTTCAATTTCAAATTAAGCCCTTTTGATTTCTTTTTCAAAATTTTCAAATTTTCGATTCTTTTTTCAATTTAAATTTTCAATTCATTTTTGATTCAAAACTCTCAATTTCAAAAATTTCATTTGGTTTAAAATTTCAAATCTCAATTGGTTTTTGATTCAAAACTTTCAATTCAAACTATTATTCAAATTTTCATTTCAATTTCAAAAATTTCAATTGATTTAAAATCTCGTTTTTCAATCCCCTTCCCTCAATCAAGTTTTATTCCCCGTGCTATTTTGATAATCACAAAGGGGGAGAAATTTCTTGATTGATTGGGGGAGAATCCTTTTCATCGTGCTTAGCATTTCCTTTCAATTTCAGTATTTTACATTAATTGTTTTGGTGATTGTGATCATCAAAATAGGGGGAGATTGTTGTACCTCTCGAACCCCTCAAGGTTTTATTTTCATGATCACAATCACCCTCATATTTATCTAATCCCTTTTCAAGTGTTTTTTGGATGATAGGAATCAATTCAGGTGGCCAAGGAATTAGGCCAAGAAAGCAAGAAGCAAACTGGACTGAAATTCAGTCCACCGGCCAACCGGTGGCTTCACCACCGGCCAGCCGGTGGACTCTGGGCAGAAGAGCCACTCACTGCCATCGCACCGGCCAACCGGTGGCCTCAGCACCGGCCAGCCGGTGGCACCCAGCCCAAATAGTGTTTGCTACTGTCTTGCCACCGGCCAGCCGGTGGCTCCTCCACCGGTCAGCCGGTGGAGCCTGGATCAATTTGCTTCTCCTCTGCCAAGGCACCGGCTAGCCGGTGGAGCTGTACCGGCCAGCCGGTAGCCCAGTCAAACTAGCCGTTGGGTTTGACCAGTCAACCCTCTTTTGGCCTCCAACGGCTCCGAAGACTTCTCCAACGGCTCCGAAGGCCCCCAATGGGTTCCATGCCTATAAATAAAGGCCAAGGAAGCCCCGGACACCTACCGGAACACTTGTGAAGCCAACGTACACAATTCTCATCATTTGGCCAACCTCCGGCGACTTCCTCCAAAGGAACCCACCTTGCTCCAACAACTTCCACATCCAAGGAGCTCCATCAAAGAAGCTTGGCAGTGCACGTCTTCAACTCCATTCAACCCTTGGCACCCAAGGCTTCTCAACAATACGGTTTTTATTGTTTTACTCTTTTTGAGCTTTAAAATTGGGTTTGTGCCTACAAACCCCAAACTCTTTCTTCATCCCCCTTTATTTTGGGTTTCACATCACCATTAAGGTGTGAAGAGGTTTCTTCAAGCCTTTCCTTTTAAAAGTCTTGTGTCACCGGTGAGCTAGCCTTCACCCGTTAAAAAGGCTAGTGGGTTCTTGCTAAACCATCAAAAGCAAGTGGGTTCTTGCTAAACCACAAAAAGCAAGCTGTAATAGGTCCTAGTGCTACCTCAAAGCCTAGTGGGTTTCTTGCTAAAACCATTGAAAAGCAAGCGGTAGGAATCTCTCAACGGTTGAGTTGGGAGCGGAGACGTAGGCCGGGTTTTTGGCCGAACTCCGTTATCAAGTTTTGTGTTTTGCCTTCTTTATTTCCGCTGCATTTTCAACTTTGATTTTAATTTGTTTATCTTTTTTTTAAAAGGCAATTCACCCCCCCTCTTGCCATCCTTCCCTCGTTTGTTCCGACCCAACATAGGTGGGACCTTTTTTCATATTCTTTACCAAGAATAGTTCCATACAATCCTCTAGATAAATATCCCTTCTTGTGTGAGACTTCGTGGTGGTCACATTCTTGATTTTGGAAAATATTTTCATCAACTCACGAACCAAATATTGTGTCTTCAATGAGTCATTACAAGTCACCTTTGGGGGAATAAACTCATCTTACTTATATCCATGGATTGGAGCTCCAAAAATCTTGTTGGCATCCCACAAACTGAAGTCTACTTCTCACTATTTTAAAAGGATGGGGTTAGTTTCTTGACTCAATCGATTTTGTAACTCTGGAACAATATCTTCATACCTATACACATAGGTCTTCCCAACCCATACAGCCTCATATATACCAATAAATTTTAATTCAACAGTAAATTATGACCACATCTTGTGCACCCAATATGCCCACATCCATGATGGATTTACACCGCCTCCTGGAAGATAATATGATCATTTCTTCCATCATTTGGATTAATCTATATGATAATCTCGAATGATAGATGAATAATAGTGTGTATATAGCTCGAGTGTGTGTGCATTCAAATATGTAACACACGGGATGTGATGCTTGATATGATCCTTATCTAATATATTAAAATTCAGAAATGATCCCTTAATAGAATAATTGGAAGATGAGAAATTGGTATAATCATGAAACAAAAAAATGTGGGATATATTTCTTTGGGTCTCGAATATTTTGATCATACAGATGGACATAACTATATAATGGAAAATTAGTGCTCCTGGGAAAATTGAAGTGATATTTCATCATATATTTTTTCATTTTAGGGAGTTTATTTCCACAGATATCAATGTAGTCATGACTGTAAACCTGCATCATGTCATCAATTCTCTTATTGGGAAATTCATCAGTGGTTTCAATTCTTCTGGGATCCATTGAACCTGCAAAAGGGATAAAAATTAATCTTTAAGGAAAATTCATTTTTGTATGTTTTGACAATGGAACATAGAAAAACTAACACAGGAATTAAGATGCACATTTCTGAACATTGTGCGCAAGTATAAAACTAGTGTGCAAGTGTGGTGCCCCATTTCTATCGAGAAAATAAAAAACATATAGCAGAAGCGCGACTAAATAGGGGAATCTGAGCAAATAGAACTTGAGATCCAAGAGCTATTTTTTAAAAATTTCTAGAGAATTTTCATGGAAGTGAATCCAATATATATAAGTGATGTTAGTTACCTTTCATGCCAAAGGGTTGTACGCTACAACTTGTGTTTCTATTTACCTTGCGCAATGCAACCTATGTGCCACAATACCCACATTTTTCAAATTAATTAATTTACCTCAGTATAGGATTCCTTATTCATTCCAGATCAAATTATGATGGGATTATTTTTTTTGACACTCCATTCCTTTATAGAGTCTAAAAAATGACAATAGGAAATACCTTAGATAAAATGGGAGAAAAAACAAGAATAAAATAAAAATTTGCAAAGGATTGATCATTTAATCACCTAAGTCTATCCAACAACCCATTGGCATGTAGGGTAATTGAGCACCCAATCTCTTTTCTAACATAGTACTATTATTTCCTATAAATAGGATATTGGATCCTTCAATTGTATGGGAAAACTCCCTGAAGTCTAATTGCTGATTTGGTCTCCCTAATACTTCACCCAAGTCCTATGAAACATTCAAGGTTGTTCTTCAACACATAGAGAGGAGGATTTGAAGGAGGACCATTAGAATTATTTTTTTAGTGTTTTAAATCCTTAAGACTTTCGTGCCTAATGCACCCAACCTCCGTATATTAGAAACACTTACGTGCCACCTATTCCTCTCACAGGAACTTGACCACCCACTTCTAGGATTACGTATGAATACCCTTGAAGGAATGATCCAAGACTCACCCAAGTATTAACATTCAGTTTGTTTATCACATAGGAGAACATTAGGTCTCCTAATCCAACTTGCGCGCCCATACTTGTGCATCCGAATATACTTGGGTGCCCCTTTTTGATTCACCTACTCTCTTCAGTATACAAGAAATTATGCTTTATTCAAATCCATTCAGGGTAAGGCCTCTTCTACATTTGATCCTATGTTTGAAAGATATTTTGTTGATACCTCCAACCAAAACCTCCTGACCTATCAACCAGTTGAGAGAGGTTCACCAGAAAGTCTCTTATTTGGGATCATATATCCATAGTCTGAGGTTTCCCACAATTATTTAACAATTGGTTTAGGATTCATATAGTCTCTATGGGGTTTTATTTCCACAATCACATGGAAGTTTCTCCCAGGAATAGTGTTGGTATGTTCCCGGTTTGGAGAATTATGGGTTTGGTTATTTCCTCCCCTTTTTCGTCTCTATGACCTAGAACCTTTAGTCTCTGGTAGGGATTGTATGATTCACACTTTTTTTTCTATTCAATATTATTAGAAGTCCCCCTCCCCTATCAAGATCCACTAGGGCATCCATTCTGGTTTAAGCCCCTAACCATTCAAGTAGGAGGTTTTTTTCTTCCTCATCTATACTTCCTTCACTTTCAGTCATTCCTTACATTGGACCGTTTTCCAATGTAAAGTAAATAATGGGAAGTATTTTCACCTTTCCATATTCCTCAGTTGCCTCGCCATCATCCACTATCACCACTGAGGTGGTGCCCTCTTCCACCAGTGGAGCAGTAAAAGTGTGGGTGCATTTTTTGATTCATTCACATCCTCTTGTTTCTCACACCAAGCATGAATCACATGGTCTTAGAAATTCATGATGATTACAACATTTTAACAAACACCCATGGTGAATGAACTACAATTACTCTAATTCCCTCCAAAGTTGGGATACATAGGAAGCCTTCTCAAGGCCCATGATCATTAGATATCCTCTTCTAGAATACAACATTAAATACCTTAATCTGGGAATCCTTCTTAGGAATAATCCCAAAATTAATCACCCAAATCACCAAGTCGTCCTTTTTTGGAATTAATACCAAACTCAATTATCTCAAAAAACTATACTCTCCTATGAGACTTATCGAACTACATGGGATATGATTCACATCCACATGGGACACGTAGAAATCCTCAATGAGGTTCAAACCCAACACTTCAAATAAAACATGTTCTCTCTGGGACATATTCCCAACAGGGTATATTCTTTCATGGACACCAATATTTTTCCTTGTTCTCTTGGCTGATACAAAATTTGTCCCACACCAAACTTTGACTAGGAACCTTACTTTTATATTTACATATCTCCTGACATTAAACTGTATAGTTAGGTCCTCATCACAAATCCTTAATATGTCTGACGTGTAACATTATGTTTCTAATAACTATAAGGGTTATAATTCTTTTCAAAAGAAAACATAGGTATCCTATTTTATGGGTACAATCCCAATAACAAAACAGAACTTCATGTCTATGGATGAAAATAAATTCCAGTCTTCCCCACTGATTGGCTTAAAAATCAGTATCATCATAACGATGATTAAAATAATTTCTAAATAGTATTTGAGAGGATACCATTGATAGAGAACCTAGAATACATACAGATATATCCAATTATAGAGAACCTCAAATACATACATATGAATATAAATTCCACACATGATAATAAGTGATTTAAATGCAAAGAGAAACCTATGTTATACAAGGTTAACTAATAAAGATTCATGAAAATATCTTAAATTTATAATGATATTCCTAGAGTAGACAATAATTCCCCCCAAAAGGGTTTGATGTGTATGACCTCACATCCACTCGACCAATTTAAGTTCTTAAATATCGTAATGTTCAAATTTAAGGAATGTCTTCCTTTGAAAAAAAGGTACTTTTTTGGATAAATAACTGTTGGATGATTCTATTTCTAGGAATAAATCAAATGGAAACTGCCTGGAAACATTTATTCTTAAACTAGAACACACATTCCAAGGAACTACAAAACATTCACGCGTGACCAATGATGGATACTATTTATAGACCCCATGTTTTTCCTACCACCATAAGGATTTTTTACATTGAAAAAATGTCCTATTATTTACATTTTCCCTAACTAAGTTTCACAAAAACCCAACACCTCATTGTGATTTTTTATTATCCCAATAAGGGATATCTCATATCATCACACCAATTCATGTCATTTGAGAAATGATTTATCATTTACTTGTTTCCATTATATAGTATATGGTTTTCTGTTATTGAATATATGTTTTAAGCTATACGACCATAAACTATAAGAAAACATGGTATAAGATATAAAAATATAAATTCCAATAAAAAATATTCTAATATATATTACATTAAACTACATCATCATGTGGTCAAATCTATGCAACCTTAAAAATAATTATTATTATGATAAATCAATTTAAACAAAAACAAAAAAGCACAATTTTCCAAGTTGAAAATGATTAAACATATAATGGAATGAGAAACAAATCTCGCCATGTTGAGAACCCACAGAGGGAACCTTGGGAAAAATTATAGTATTCTCTCACTAATCATGTGACCCACATACATTTAGAAAAATTGAGTTTTTAAAAAAAGAAAAGGAACCATTCATTTATAGCTGATAAATTTTAATTGGAGGCCTATGAATATTCGAATTTCATTCCTTAAAAGGCTCTATATGAATAGATAAGTTAATGGTTTCTGTGAAAATTAATGTTACAATACTAATAGAGACCATTATCTAACCCCAAAAATAAAACTATGCTTAATAAGTGTATAGGGATAGGTAAAAAATTAGGGAAAATAACTTTTCCCAAGGACCCGTATAAGGTAAAAAGTCCACTCATGACATTAAAATACATAATACATGATCAATAATTCCTTAAATTAATCTTATTAGAGAATCTAACCCTTTGTGGATAGAAAACTACATAATACATGATCATATGAGTGGATTGATTATTACTCTTATAGGATAAATAGTAACATTAAAATATATTATTTTTGATCCATAATTAAATCCCATTTTATCCAATCACTTTTACATTTTAGTATTTATTCATTTACAAATTCATGATATTGATGCCTTGACTAAACATTCTGATCATGGTGATACAAAAATTTTCTAGTTCAACACACATATCTATAGGAATCTTCTTATTTCGACCATTGAAAAGTCCCACTAGGTATTCCTTAATATACCAATATGACCATTGATTACATTATAATTAATTTAATTTATTTTTGAATTATTTAAATTGGAAGGGGCTATTTTTTATCACTCATAAACAAGAACCATCGAATTTTCACTAAGAAAAGTTTTAATATATATGCCCATGAAAAAAAATTATTTTTTTCAAGGGGGATTTTTGTGGGTCATGTTAAAGGATTCATAGATAGTCAATCTATTTGGTGTAATTAAGTTATTATTATATCTATTAATCATAATGATTAGTTTTTAAAAAATTATGTCAAACATGCAAGACAACCTAGCCAGCCCGATCATGCATATGTGTGAGTTACATTGACAATGCCTAGGAATTATAATAATTATCTATTAATGGTGAAAGTGTATAAAGACATCCCTTGGGAATATTTTATGGAAATAGAGACATTGTATAGGTATTTTAGGTATATATGATTCTAACATGGGGTGGTTCTAGTGGTAGACTAGAACAGACTTATGTTTAACCTTATGGATTTCATGTCTCATGAAATGATTAATAAACCAATATAATTACATTAAAAACTATTATGTGGGACTCGTTTGAGCTATGTCATTTTTCTGATATCATAATAGATGAAGATAAAATGCATGATTCTTGATAAATTTAATCTTTATCATTTCATCAAATCATCATATTGTATTCATCCTCTAATATTTCTTTTTATAAGGCTCTTTCCATCAGGATTTTGCATCTGTTGATCTAACTGTCTTTGATGATCATTCCATGGTAATGATCAATGGTCAACTAATGAACCTCCATGAATAGAATCTATATATTTCATGCATGTTATTTTAAATAATAAGAAAATTTGATGTGATAAATTGGAAGATGCATTAAAATATTCACACATTTGATGGAATGGTTATGTATTGATTCTTGTGGGGATACCATGTAAATTAAAATATTCAGATGGAGATACATGATCATGTTACCTAAACAACATCACATTAATCAATTCCAATGGATGTGAATGATAAGGGGTAAATAGTAGATAATATCACAAAACACTCCCTAGATATGTGATTGAAATATTTCTTGTGTATCGCATGAAAATCATCAAAAATACTTCCAATGAGTGAAGTGATACATCATCAGAAATCATCTTGTTATGGTCAGGGAAAACATGTCAATTATGGAATAATCATGGATTCGTTGATTATGACATGATACTCCCAGATCATGCGATTAGTGTGAAACAGAATGCCGATGGAGGATCCATTTTCACTCTCTACAGATCATGTGATAAATTAAGAATACAGAATTAAAGAAGGAGGTGATGTAATATCATGTGACCCTGCCAAGGTTATAGGTCCATGTGATTTAACAGTGACTTGAGACAAACGAGACAATAATTTTAGCCACTACCACTTCACAATCTGAATTTGATCCTTCTTTTCATGGATCATGGAATATATATATGTCCCAAATTCACTAATAATTACATCGTTCCACTATTTAAATGGGAGAAATTATAATTACACTAATATATCCATTTTTTTGGAATATTAAATTGATTATTTTTTTGATCAAGTTGTGGGGATGGTTTGATATTTTGAGTCCCAGTGTGCCCATAATTAATTTTTTAAATATATTCAATATATTATGTTCATGTATATTCAGTTTTACTAAAAAAGATTAATAACCTATAAATTAATTCAGGGATTATAAATCTACGTCCTTTTTCAGTTCCATAAAAGGATTTTATCCTATGAAATAAATAACCTTACAACTGGTCAGAAGTTTGGGTTTTGTGAGGCCATGGGGAGAAATTTGAATAAATTATTGTAATAGAGTTATTTTTTAAATAAATACCCCATCCTAAAAAAATTCAATATGAATGTGGTAATGGAGGATTTTCAGGGTTAGATGCATAACCCTTTAAATATATAAGTGAAACATGAGCGATTTTTTGGAGATTCCATTATTGAGCAATGACTGAATCATGGATGATCGATCGATTTTCGAATGAACATGGGGATATCACCAAGGACAATGGAATTGAACATTTCATTGATATAAATTGATAAAAATTAAGGTACGATGAATTTTTTGGATTTATTGCCTATTTTATATTCTAACAACAAATTATTATCAATTGACTAACTGATTATTTCATGGATCACTCGTATTGTAGGTATGGGTTTATATGTTGTGATTAATTGGGATAATTTTTATTTTTATTTTCCTTCTCATTCAACTATAAATGGATTGAGCCTCTCCTAACTTGGATGAGGGTTGTTCTAATTTTTGTTTTTCATGTATTTCTCCCACAATTCATCGTTTCTCATTTCCTATAATCATTTTGACATGCATTTTGAAAAATACGGATAAATCGATTGTTGCACACTGGTTTTATGGTGAAATGGATTAATATTTTATTCCATGGAATTGAAAGATAATGGGATTAAGATAAAATTGTGTATGATCAATTGTGGTTTTATTTAGGTATTTTTTATTCTTAAATTTTGTGTGATATGATGGATGACACAAAGAAAATATTCTTGAATAGAATCAAAGGGATGTAAATAAGTGATTCATGATGGAAAGACTAGTCCAGTTGTGTTTTTTGATATTTTGCTAAGATGGATGGTTGGATAGATAATATAAGGGTTGTAATAATACATTCGAATAAAATATGATATTATATAAATTTACATAGTATAGATAGTTTATTACTGATATACACTCCGTTATGTACCACCAGTTGTGTCCCCATGGATTCCGCTGGATATTAAATATCACATGGTGTGTGACACCATTCACAAGATATGTGAATTGATATAGAAGATCTTCATGTACCAAAGAGTATATGGAAACATTACAAAGAGTACATGGGCTCAAACACTCCATTAACATAGGCATGATTACATACATGGGAACATGCTGCGATAAACAGGCAGTACTCAGTTCCAAAGGGACATGTCGTGTACTACCAGTACACACCATGTATATTTTCAATCATGGATTAATGACCTTTTACTCTTAATTTTGGATAATTACTGTTGGGATTGTTCCCATTATCAAATACTTATGGGTTTTTATGTAATCTTATCCAACACATGGTATGGTGATCCCTTCAGCGGGTCTTCATTGATAATTTTTTTGATTCCTTCTATAAGGCATGGTGTGAGATCGACAATGTTCATCTTTCCCTTGGTTGGGCTATTGGGATCATCATGAACAACACTATGAAGTTGACAATCCTATACTTAGAAATTTATTATAGTTTAATTTATTCTTATACATGATTAACATAGGTGTGGTACTTATCTATGTATCATTATTTCTAAACATCCATCGTATAATTCTTTTGGTGAGAACTGATGAGAATTACATCTTGGATGGAAGCCCCCGGTTTAATCTTACTTCTGATGTGTGGTATCATGGAATTGTTATATATGGAACCTTCAAGAATGATCAATATAACAGATTTAATGTTATGACATTACCTTGATATTGGGGTTGTTTTTTGTGTATATATTGATATTATGTTTATATGTGATATAGAAATGAACCTGATATGTGTTTAATATTATTCTTGTGGTTATATGCTTAGTGATTTTGGGGTGCCCAAATTTTAATTATTATAATCACCCATGGATATAATTTTCCCACAAATGTTGTGTCGTATGATTATGATTCATCTCTTCAAAAATTCATAGAGGGACTAGTACCATGTAGAGATTATGAATATAGACTAGGTGAGGTGTGTTCTAGAGATTGGAATGATAGATAACCCCTTATATACTTTTACGTTTGACTTCTTTCCATACAAATTTTAGTGGGATTATATTTGGACCATTCTAATTTCTAGTACTTCTTTTTTTAATCTAATAATGTTATTTATTTGTATTCACTCATGGTTTATCATTTGTTTACATTTTACCTTATTATGGTCTAATATATGGGTGCATGAGTAAATTCACATTAGGCTAAGTCCTCACATGTGAATGATATTCATACTCAGTTTTAGCCACTATCCCCTGGGAAATTAGAGGAGGGCTTAGGGTGGTCACAAAATTGGACCTATTAGGATGGTTCATGATAAGGTGGTATTAGATAAGTTATTTCTACCTTAGGAGTAGATTCTACGATATTTGTTTTGAGAAACAATTTTTCATGATTCGAGTTCATATTTCATTTTAGGGACTCTGGTGTTGGTTCATAAAATGACCTATATATACACCATAAACCAGATTTCGTGCCTTTTATCGTGGTGTTGGGTCTAGAAAATAGTCATTCAAGATGAAGAAAATTCCACCAAACTCAGAACAATATAGATATAAAATCATAAGGAATATTGAGGAAAGAATTAATGGGGCATGACAGTAAGGTAAAAAATCTCTTCTTGGACTACTGCTCTGCATATAGGTCTTCCAATTCTAAATTAAATATCAAACTAAATATATCATTGGACTAAGACGGTGGATAAGATCAACAAAAGAAACTAATGTTTCTTCTAGGAATGAGGTAGAGAATTATGCCTCCACAAAAGGAGGTCCCCGGTAGACTAAGTAGTCCACTGGGTGATGTGTCATCAATAATGTTCTCAAAGGGATCCTAATAGACTAGGTCAGTGTCCAGATCCTATAAAATATACCATACATCCCATTATACTCCTCTAGAAAAATTTGAGATGGTAGAGAAGAATGTAATGGGGGAGATATCTTGAAAAGGAGGATGAAACACAGAGAACAACATAAAGGGTTTTTGATAAATCTCTCCCACACTCAAATCACCTAGTAGAATATATACTATGGACTACATGTGTAAAACCTTACATAGAAGATAATAAGTGGAAGAAATGTTATTTTATAATTGGTGGAGTTAATTTATGAAACGACAGAAGGAATAAAATCACATCATAGGCATCCCCCTAAACGGACTACACATTACAAATGCTTTTCACCGACTTCCCTTCATGGATGATTCTTCATGGATGATTCTATTCAAAAAAATATCTGAGGGAACCCATTTTTGGATGAACCTTTTAGGATAGCGCTTTCATGGCCTACCCTTCATGGATGATCCATCTTGGATGCTCCTCTGCAAAATTTCCTTCATAGAACATTCGTTGCAGATGTTCCTATGAGGCCATATATTAGGTTTAAAATCTTATGTGGTAAATCCCATGAACCCATTTTTTCATACCATAGAGGGATGATCACCCACACCCCCACTCGAGATCACTACCTAGCTACGGTCCCAACCCTTCGGGCCCATCCCTTCTCCCCCATCACTAACCCCCATGATAAATGGAATGATTGACCATCAAATTTTTGGGTAGGTTCTAAGAAATATTATATTACATTCTTAGGCTTCACCAACTTCCATCTCATCAATACCATTAGTCAACCTTCTCCTCATGGAAAACCTAAATCCTCTTCACCGACCACTTATGCCATGTTGAACCATACTATCATAGACAGTGACGGTCTGAATGTTTTATAACTACCCAAACTCATCATTTCCCATCAATAAACATGGTGTCTTGATAGATTTTGTATGTTCATAATCCTCCTCATCCATTGCAAATAAGAAGGTAGTGTCCCAAGAAAACCATTTCTTGACTATTAAAAATAATTCATAGTGGATCTACATATGTTTCCCACAAAAGATAAATATCTACCCAAGTAAAATTCATCCTTATGAGAGGTGTTACCTACCTATGTACACCCCAATGGATCACATGTCACATATTATTTACCATGATTAGAGAATCCACCGAATCATGGTTTAGACATCCCTTACCTATCTTGTTCAAGTCATGTCAAGACATCCAAGAACGATAGTCCTATAGTTATGCATTCATTCAATAATAAGTGTTCCTCATCGTATGACCATAAACTGAAAGACCCCAATTCATTCTAACCACATGGTGTTAAACTGTATGTGGTTTGTCCCATAATCAAGACATGAAAATGTGATGTCATAGTCCCTAAAGATGAAATTAAATAGTAATTCCATTTGAAAGGATGTATGAATATTTACTATAATATACCACATACGAGAATTTTAGGGCACTCCCACTAAGGTAATCCCCTAGCCTTTCCTGCAAGAGGTGACACTCTTTATCATATTTACCTCATCCTTGGACGTATTTGGATAGATAACCAAACATTACTATCGTGGGTGTGAAAAAAAGAGAGGAAATAGGTACATTCAAATCCCATATCTCTCCATTTGGGCTCCAGCACCATCCATCAATAGATGGGGAGGGTTGTGTGATCATCAGATCTTCTTCTTCCTCTTGTTTCTCACAATGACCATGACTCACGTGGGCTTAGAGGTTCGTGGTGATCATGAAATTTTTAGATTCCCAAAATTCAAATGGGCCTCTAATTCAATGTAATCCCCAATCATTATCCCTTTAATAGAAAACATCCATGTATAAGAGACAACAATAGAATCTATCTGGACATTGATTCCCGATTAATCGGGATACGTAAGAGACGTCCCGGTGAATCAAGCCTGAAACCCATCATTTTTCATGTTGTTACACTATCATACAGACTGCATGATGTTAAACATTTATGGTAACTAGACTATGTGGGTTCTGATTCCTTTAATGAGGATACATATGAATCTCATTTTGTAGGTTCGATCCCAACATTCAAACATTTACCACCCCCACTAGATGATGATGAAATAAAGAGTGCCTCCATAAATGGATTGAGAAAGAATTTTCAAGAATAATTATTAAGGAGTTCCTTCTTTATCCATAAGAGGGTCACTTTGATGAAGAACCTCAGATACAGACTGATATCTTCATTAATGGAGAATGTTATATACATAAAGAAAATTCCAAACCCATGTGTATTTATGATTGATCATACAATAATATAAATCCACAGACACATTCTTGGGAATCAGCCATGTATTCAAAAAAAATTTAACGTGGCATAAATCATAAAGGAGTCCTAAAATAGTAAATAGTTCCCCCCAAAAGTGTATGATGAGCCTGATTACCCATCCTCTCGACCAATGTGATTTCTTAAGTCTTGTTGGACAAATAAACCAAGGAGATACTACCTTTGTAATGTTGGTCCATGAATCCTAGATGACATAACATTTGGGTGTTTCTTGCTCTGCGGATAATCATGTTGGAGACCATCTTAGGAAATTGCACCTGACAAGGTTTGATTAAAAAAAATTAACCCCCAACAATAAATAATCAGGAACAATGTGCCTTGGGTTAGATCAAAAATGGTGAACCCAATGTGAATGCATAACCAAGGTGGAAGTGTTATCCTAGCGCAGGCCCCTTTTACATCTAAAAGGGAAGAGGGCCAAGAAAGGTCATGAATTTTTCATATGATCATGAGATTCTATTTTGATGAGGTTTTGTTGTCTATGTTATTCATATATATTGTAGGAATTATTCAGATCTTCCTTCAATGCAATGGAATACCAAAAGATCTCACAGACATACATGTCAACCAACACACATGCAAAGTACTCCACAATGTATAGGACTCTATCACCCAACCAGAATCTACAACACTGGGTATCAAATGCCTAGATCTAGGAAACCCACTAGAACGATCCTTTCCCAACATAGAAGGCAGATTATAGACCCTTTAATTAATGTGATAATTACATCTTCCCATTCAAATGTAATGGGTGTCCTAGAACCAGCTGGCTCCACTATCAATCTCCAATAATTTTGGGATCCTATCCTCAGAATGCAAAACAAGTACCTCCCTTAACTTAGGGATTCATATGAAGTCTTATCTAATAATATTTATATACATAATAGGGTTCCAAGTCATGAGCCCCCACCAAAAGACATAGTCACCAATTCTACATGGCCCAATTTCCTCATTCTAAATAGGATATCACACTAAGGACTCCAGTTGAGGTTCAACAAACATAAGTCACCCAGGAATCCAACCAAGGGTGATAGACATATAATCAAGAATATTTAATCACCCTTGTTAATGAGGAAGATATCCAATGAAAAAATATGATAAAAAAAATTAGGAAGACTTACATTCCAACTCCCTATTCTGAAACCCACCATGAATGTATGGTGGAATAATATGAGAAAGCAAAAGCTTCGGCTAATGTTGTCCACGAATGCGACCCAAATAGGGTAGAGAATTATTGGTAGATTCCAATCATGGCCGATGCACATGAATCCTGTCATAAAAATAGGTTGAAAAAATATAGGCAATCATATATCTGTTCCAAGGAGTATCAAGACCATTAGTCAAATAGGCTGAAAATAAGGTATGAGAATAGTCAAATCCATGATCCCTCATTTCAAGAACATCAGTAAAATATAGTTGCAATAAAATAAATGCATATTTAAATTCTTATAGATGCATATCATGCATGTTAGATAAATACAGCGACATGTGAGTAGTGGAAAATCCCTACCCACAAATATGAATCCCATTACCCAAAGATGATGGAAACTAGTAAAAATAGATACTGTATATTAGCTATAAATTATTTTCATATTCATTCCCCTACCATGAAAAAGGAGAAAAACCATATCCCATTGGAAAACATAATGGATCAGAGTTGGAACATACTCCTAATCCAACATCATAATGATCATAAACTCTTTTCCAAAAAACTCACATCTCAACACATATGAGCAATTGTAACGCCCCGACCCTAGTTACCAAGAGTCGGTGGATTATTGCATAACAATGGCATGATCAAAAAAGATCAAGTCTTGAAATAACGATTAGTTTAGTAGCCTTGGAAACACTAGATACATTCATAAATGTTACATTAGATCATAAAGTGAAATACTTCAATAAAAAACTCTCCATAGTCCACACTCATATCCTCTTCTGACTATCCCTGCAGGTCATTCATCATATACTTCTTCACATCCTGGAAAAATTAAAACACTGAAAGGGGTGAGCTCAGATGCTCAGTAAGGATAACAATATAGCATAAGTTTTCATAAATAAACATAAATATTTAAGGCAATGTATAACTAAAACAAAATCATATTAAACTTTAACTTTAGATAAATATGGAAAAAGTAAAATGAGATAATTCCATTTACTAATCACATGGACATTCTACTGGTCAAATAATCACATGCAATATCAATAACCACTTTCATAATGATGGAATGCATAATGTCAGACTATCATAACCGTGGAGCCAAGGCCTCATGCCAAGACCAAAAATAAGATTTTGTCAAGGCCTCTTGCCAAGACACTAGTTTGCCTCATGAGACCTGCCGATGCATCGAGGAGCTATAGCGGGCTCCACCCGTCACTTATTAAGTCCAATGCATTCCTCATAGTAACATGTTTAAACATATCATAAACCATAACATAATCGTATCACATAAAACATGCATAAAGGAAACACAACATTTCCACATTTCAATCACAAGATGTCAATACAACACATTGATATAATAAAAACATTATCAAAACCATTTTCAATATGAAAATAAAAGAAAATTAAAATTTTATATTTATTTTTCATTTAAAAACAGTTATGGTTTGTAGAGGAATCCGAAACACAAATAATGGTCACGGCGGCAGAGAAGTCGGTGTCGCCGCATACGTAATACAAAAACATTCCTTTTTTCGTTTGGTAAAATTCTTTGTAAAAAAGATTCCTTTTGAATAAAAGTAAAAGTCAATGGGGTTTATACATCGTATAAATGAAAGTTGTGTATAAAACAAAATATGCCTCAATGAAAGGGGATTGAGACGAAGACCCTTACAAAGATTATTATTATTTTAAATAAAGTAGATCTATTATGTGTATTCACTATATGTACACATAAATTACGTAAAAATACAATATAGGACATAAAAATATCATGACATAATTTGAAAGTAGGAGATTTACCCAAAGAATGGAAATTGGGTTAGGAAGTTCCCTTACCTCATGTCCGACTTGACTCGACCCTTCTTTAACCTCATGAATAATAATCTTGAGTTAATTTATAATTTCTTAAGAACCTTTTCATGTTCATTATTCCTCTTATATCCCAAATTACCATTTTATGAACATTATGTAATTATTTAAGTAAATAACTATCGTTTTGTCGATCTTTGGTACTTGAGTCAAAAATAAACTTCATATAATTACAAGTTGTTCATGTGGTAAAATATACATTATATCCATAATTATATTAATGATGTAGATATCATATATATCATATATATCAAGTATATACATGCATTTATAATATTACATAACATTTAGAGGTATGAAATGAAATGCACCGTTCATGGAGACGGTAAGCCGTACGTACTCATGAACGCTACTTTAATTTCTATTTAATATTTAATGGAATGAGTTTATAATTATATAAAGGTATAATATAATTCCAGTATAATATAATGTATAATACCATTTACTCCATCCTTTATACATCCCACATATGGCAAAAACGATTCAAATCACTTTGAGGGGGCGATAGTCCACACTTCCTAAAATGAAATTATTGCGTTTACCCATAATGGAAATCTTAAAGGTTTTCCATAAATTAAAAATACAGAATCATAAGTAAAACATATACATATTATATAACATCAATAAAAATAGTGTCATCATAATGGAAACCATGAGAGGTGTTATATGAGTGTTGAATAATCATCGTTTCGTGAGGCAGAAATTCGCCATCCACAGAAACAGTATGTTCTTTAACCATTATATGTAGGTGTGTGTAAGTGGAAATAAAATCCTTCTCATAACGAAATCCTAGTATATTGAAGATACTGTTGTTGTTACAAAAGAAAATAATAAAAAATATTTTAGGGGGTTGGAGAAGCAAAATAAAACAAAACAACATTAGAGAAGACATTACCTTAAAATCGGGTAACTCTTTTTTGATTTGAGCCAAAGGCTTCCTTGGGAAGAATTTTTCCCAAAGTGGGGCTTCTAGGAGTAATAGTGGGAAGTTGGGAGAGTATTTGTGCAAAGTTTGTCCGATAAAAATGGCTTGACGGTGTGAATAAGGTGGTAGAGGTGGGGGCCTTTTATAAGAGGAGAGGAGGGGCACTCATGGAAAGTCATGAAATGTTACATTATTATATAATGGGTTTTGGATTTTAAAGGACCCACACTTATATATTTAGAGGATAAGGTGATAAGGGTTCGAAATATACTCATACAATAGGTTTTTGACAAGGGTAAGTCTTAGATTTTACATTATCTTTTTATTTTATTTAAATTTTTAATTAATGAGGTAATCGCTGCATCATCATGGTGTCATAAAAAAATTAATTTATTTAATGTCTAAAAATTATAAAAAAATATCATGATGTAGGAAATCCTTTTTTCGTTATAATTAATATTTATAGTCAAAACTATGACTTGTATAAACCCATTTAAAAATTGTTTTAGTAAAACAACTCATGTTTGTGGCATTTTTATTTTAACATTAAATAAAAAGTTTTTAATGTCATTTTCCTACCAAAGTGGCTCCATGGGGTCCCCAAGTTGACCCATGGCTTGTCTTGGTGGGACATTAATCATCCAATAGGGGTAGGACATGTTTAATGGTATTTTCATATTATTATAACACTATCTTTACCTTAAATTACACTAATTACCTTTAATCGCGATTAATTAAACATAGAAGTTACTATTCACCAAAAAAATTATTTTAATCCCATTGAACCAAATTTTTCTTCCTAATGACAACCATGTATGTCGTATTTTGAAAAATCAAATCACAAAAGTGGTAATGTTTCATTTAAATGAAAAATCAATTTTTTAACTACCACTTAGTGGTTTCACTATTCATCAAAAATTGAAGCTTTTCAGAACAATGCCAAAATTTCACCCTTAGCTATAATTGATATTCTGAATTCAAAAATGATGACTATTTTACAAAATTACAAACATATAAGTTTCATTAATTAATTTTATAATTAATTCCTGATGTCACAACAAATAGCGTGGTTTTAAGAAATAATATATATCAAAAGATTGATAATTTTTTATATCCAATTTCAAAGTGAAATTAATTATAATGAACACCATTGGATAAAATGGTAAAAATATATTCTAATTATACTTTAAAACCACTCAATAGTATAATTTATCACTATAAATTGTTTTGATTAGAAAAGTTTTTTTAAGTATTTTTAACAATTCATAAAAAAATTAAAGTTCTCAGAAAAATACCAAAAATTCAACTTAGGAGAATTTTGATGTTCAGAATCCAAAAATGAAGTTCATTTTGAAATATAAAATTTATATAATTTCAAAAAGGTAGTATTACTATTCATAAAGACTATTTTGATTGGTCGCGGTGTGTTAGAATCTCGATCTTGCGTACAATGCAATCTATTTCATTATTGAAAGAGAAGCGTATTGTGAAAGATTGGGGTGTTACATTCTCCCCTCCTTCAATAAATTGCGTCCTCACAATTTGAAATTTTTCATTGAAAATAAAAGGTTGAAAATAGGAAATACCTTTATGGAAAACCCACATTGGAAATAAAGTTAATAAAAATATAACATTAAATGAACAAAAGAGAAGTACAAAGGTCACCCGAGATAGCCCATACTAGGATTCTTTGAAAATATGGATATGGAGGACAAACAGACCATCCAGGTCTGATGGAGAGTTGTAGAAAATAGGATTAGGAGAAAGTTAACCACAAGAAAATCAGAAACTTTTGATTGGTTAAACAGTCATTGAATCCCCAGTTGAAAAAGGTAACCGACAACTTTTTTGTTTTAAGTTACCTTTCATAATGTTAAGGAATTTATTTAGGAGATTTACTAAGAATGTAAGGAAATATACTTACATGTAATGTAGGCTTTCATTATTTAATAAATTTTTACCACGAACCCATCTTTCACTCCAAATGGTAACAGAACTCAGAAATATTCTATTTATCCTAATTGTATAAGGTTCCAAATATTACCACATAGCATTTAGATTAGGAAAACTATTTTGTAATAACCAGGGACTTCTTGTAGGCTAGTGGTAGGTAATAAAGGCCAGTCGGACTATTGTTGTGGGTTCGATTCCTATAGCTTTGTCCGACGCGACGGGTTATCCCCCAACCTTCAGGTTGTCCTTTTCCTAAAACTATAGTATTATAATATTCCGAAAATAATATTCATAAATGTTTTAACCTTAAAAAATACTATCCAAAGTTCAACTTATTCCATTCAAACCTTTATAGTTATCCAAAATACCTCTGTCCAGACTTTCTCTAAAAGGTCTCTAAATTCCAAAATCAATTGTATCATCAGATTCCCCAAATAAAGTAAAGTTTCTCTTATTGTCACATACTAAAAATATGATTACCTTCATAATATTAAAACCATAATGAAAACAACAAGTACTACAGTAAAATCCTTATATATATCACATTATTTGTATAACCAGAATATAATCCTTGAGTCCAAAGGCACCAATACATTAATTATTCCACTTCAACTATAGTAACAGAATAAGATTGTCCTTGATCCCTTGGCCTTTTCTAAGGTAATTTTCCCTGACACTTAGGACATTCATTTGAATAATGCCCCATTTCCCTAAAATTGTAGCATTCAACATTGATAGCCTCTTTCTTTCCCTTGCAATCACGAGCCTGGTGACCTTTTTCTCCACATTTATAACAAACTCCCATTACTTTTAGTCAAGTACCAGGGTGATTATTCCCACAATTATCGCATAATGGAAAATACTTCTTTCCGTTTTTCCCTTTATTTGTCTCTTTCTCCACCGTTCTCTTCTTCTCTTGCTCTACTTTATTGTCATAAGATTTAGAGAATTCCTTTTCTATCTTGATAGAACATGAGACAATATCTTCATACGTTGAGAAAGATTGTGATACTAAAGCTCGATGGAGAAATGGTTTTAACCCATCAAATAAATGATCAATACTACTTCTTGGGTTACGTATATAATATGCAGCATGCCTCTCTAACCTTGTAAAGTTAGCCTCATACTTTGCGACATTCTCATCCTCCTTCTGCCTCAGACTCAAAAATTGCCTTTCCATATCTGCTCTATGGTCACGAGGGAAGTATTTTTCTTTGAAAAGCTCTTTGAACTCCCTCCATTCCATATTCAATACTTCATCATCTTCCTCTGTGTTTTGAATTAGCAACCACCATTGATCAACATCTCCAGTGAGGCGGTAAAATGCCATGACAACCTTCTCCCTTTCGCTACTCCCCATGGCATGGAATGTTTTCTCTAAGTAGTTTGTCCACTGCTCAGCTACTAATGGATTTCTACCCCCATTAAATGTTGGCAGTTTTTTCCCCATGAAGCAGTCTAACATTGATCCTCCACGTTGCAGATCATGGTGCTCCATACAAGTAAAGTTATTATTCATAACCTAAGTGAGTTGTCCCAATATGTTAATAAGTTGATCATCACCAGTTGTATCTCCAGCTCCACAATAATTATCTTGAGTAGGAGGGAAATCCTTACACGGAGTGCGTGCATTGATATGGTTTCCATTCCTTCCACTAGGCGCCATTTCTAAGTAATGGAATAAACTAGATTAGTTTATGAATCAAAATACATTATTCCATACTTGTAAAACACTTAACATTAATTGAACTACTTATATATATAATCTATAATCATAAAAATGTTTTCATTGAGGAAGTATATACTCATATCCCTTCATAGTGGTTTTTAAAGAAAATGAGAATTATCCCAAGCATATCCCCCGGGAGTGTCATAACCAAGAGTGCAGCAAGGCCCGTTGTCGTGCACCAGTTCCCGTTGGAGTCTAGCTTAAAGCGGTGTTTTTGGGTTTTACCCCTACGTACATCTATGCCAGAG
The DNA here is from genome assembly GCA_963277665.1 of Viscum album. Lineage (NCBI taxonomy): Eukaryota > Viridiplantae > Streptophyta > Magnoliopsida > Santalales > Viscaceae > Viscum > Viscum album. The sequence goes on along the minus strand of OY728159.1, from coordinate 826,475,921 downwards.
CCGCCTCTACCTTCTCCTATCCAGACAGGGATGTATTTTTCGAAAAACTCACAAAATATCTATAATACCAAAATTCTAGGAAGTTCTCCCATACTAATCTTCAAAGTCTATCTTAGGGCTATGTTCTCTAATCAGAGTTTATCTAAATCTAGCTTCCAAGGTTAGTACTAAACTTCCTCTAATACCAACTGTAATGCCCTGACCCCAGTTACCAAGAGTGGGTGCATTATTGCATAACATTGGCATGATCACAAAAGATCAAGTCTTGAAAGACTGATTAGTTTAGTATCCTTGGAAACACTAGATACATTCATAAATGTTACATTTCATCATAAAGTAAAAATCTACAATAAAAAATTATCCATATTCCACACTCATATCCTCTTCTAACTATCCCTACGGGTCATTCATAATATACTTCTTCACATCCTGGAAAAATTAAAACACTGAAAGGGGTGAGCTCAGATGCTCAGTAAGGATAACAATATAGCAGAAGTTTTCATAAATAAACATAAACATTTCTGTCAATGTATAACTAAAACAAAATCCTTTTAAACTTGAACTTTAGAATAATATGAAGAAATTAAAATGAGATAATTCCATTTACTTATTCACATGGATATTCTACTGGTCGAATAATCACATGCAATATCAGTAACCACTTTCATAATGATGGAATGCATAATGCCAGACTATCATAACCACGTAGCCAAGGCCTCGTGCCAAGACCACAAATAAGATTTTGTCAAGGCCTCATGCCAAGACACTAGTTTGTCTCATGAGACCTTCTGATGCATCGAGGAGCTATAGCAGGCTCCACCCGTCACTTATTATGTCCAATGCATTCCTCATATGAACAGGTTTAAACATATCATAAACCATAACATAATCTTATGACATAAAACATGCATAAAGGAAACATAACATTTCGACATTTCAATCACAAGATATCAATACAACACATTGATATAATAAAAAATATATAAAAACCATTTTCAATACGAAAATAAAAGAAAATTTAAATTTGGTATTTATTTTTCATTTAAAAACAGTTTTGGCTTGTAGAGGAAGCCGAAACACAAATAATTTTCACGACGGCAGAGAAGTTGTTGTCGCTGTATACGTAAGACAAAAACTTTCCTTTTTTCGTTTAGTAAAACTCTTTGTAAAAATGATTCCTTTTGAATTAAAGTAAAATTCAAAGGGGTTGATACATCGTATAAAAGAAAGGTGTTTATAAAACAAAATATGCCTCAATGAAAGGGGATTGAGATGAAGACCCTTAGAAAGATCATTTTTTTTAAATAAAGTAGATCTATTATGTGTATTCACTATAAGTACACATAAATAAAGTACAAATACAAGATAAGACATAATAATATCATGACATAATTTGAAAGTATGAGATTAACCCAAATAATGGAAATTGGGTTAAGAAGTTCCCTTACCTCATGTCTGACTTGACTCGACCATTCTTTAACCTCATGAATAATAAAATAGAGTTAATTTATACTTTCTTAAGAACCTTTTCATGTTCATTATTCCTATTACATGACTTATTACCATTTTATGAACATTATGTGATTATTTAAGTTAATAACGGTCGTTTTATCGATCTTTGGTACTTGAGACAAAAAATAAACTTCTTATAATTACAAGTTGTTCATGTGGTAAAATATCCATTATATACATAATTATATTCATTATGTAGATATCATATATATCATATATATCCAGTATATACATGCATTTATAATATTACATAACATTTAGAGGTAAGAAATGAAATGCACCATTCATGGAGATGGTATGTCGTACGTACACATGAACGCTACTTTCATTTCTATTTTGTATTTAATGGAATGATTTTATAATTATATAAAGGTATAATATAATTCCAATATAATATAATGTATAATACCATTCACTCCATCCTTTACACATCCCACATATGGCATTAACTATTCAAATCACTTTGAGGGGGTGGTAGTCCGCACCTCCTAAAATGAAATTATAGCGTTTACCCATAATAGAAATCATAAAGGTTTGCCATAAATTAAAAATAAATAATCATAAGGAAAATAAAAAAATAATATATATCATATATAAAAATAGTGTCAACATAATGGCCACCATGAGAGGTGTTATATGAGTGTTGAACAATCATCGTTTCGTGAGGCAGAAATTCGCCATCCATAGAAACAATATGTTCTTTAACCATTATATGTAGGTGTGTGTAAGTTCAAATAAAATCCTTCTCATAAAAAAATCCTAATATATTGAAGATACTGGTGTTGTTACAAAAGAAAATAATAAAAAGATTTTAGGGGGATGGGGAAGAAAAATAAAACAAAACAACATTAGAGAAGACATTACCTTAAAATCGGGTAACTCTTTTTTGATTTGAGCCAAAGGCTTCCTTGGGAAGAATTTTTCCCACATTGAGGTTTCTATGAGTAAGAGAGGGATGTTGGGAGAGTATTTGGGCAGCATTTGGCCGATACAAATGGATTTATGGTGTGAATAAGGTGGTAGAGGTGGGGGGCTTTTATAAGAGGAGAGGAGGGATACTCTTGGAAGGTCATGAAATGTTACTTCATTATATAATGAGTTTCGGATTTTAAAGGACCCACTCTTATATATTTCTAGGATAAGGTGGTAAGGGTTTTAAATATACTACTAAAATAGGTTTTTGACAATTTTAAGTCTTATATTTTATATTATCTTTTTATTTTATTTACATCGTTAATTAATCAGGTAATCGCTGCATCATCATGGTGTCATAAATAATTTAATTTATTTAATGTCTAAAAATTATAAAAAAAATATCATGATGTATGAAATCTTTTTAGCTTTCTAATTAATATTTATTTTCAAAACTATGACTTGTATAACCCCATTTAATTTTTTTTAGTAAAACAACTCATGTTTGTGGCATTTTTATTTTAACATTAAATAAATAGTTTTTAATGTCATTTTGCTACCAAAGTGGCTCCATGGGGTCCCCAAGTTGACCAATGGATTGTATTGGTCGGTCATTACTCATCCAATAGGGGTAGGACAAGTGTAAGGGTATTTTCATATTATTATAACATTATCTTTACCTTAAATTACACTAATTACCTTTAATCGCGATTAATTAAACTTAAAAGTTACTATTCACCAAAATATTATTTTAATCCCATTGAACCAAATTTTTCTTCCAAATGAAATCCTTGAATGTCGGATTTTTGAAAATCAATGCACAGAAGAGGTAATATTTCATTTAAACAAAAAATCAGTTTTTTAACTACCACTTAGTGGTTTCACTATTCATCAAAAATTGAAGCTTTTCAGAACAATGCCAAAATTTCACCCTTATCTTTAATTGATATTTTGAATTCAAAAATGATGAAATTTTTAAATAATTCCAAACATATAAGTTGCACTAATTAATTTTATAATTAATTCCTGATGGCACAACAAATTGCGTGTTTTTAAGAAACAATATATATCAAAAGATTGACAATTGTTTATGTCCAATTTCAAAGTGAAATTAATTCTAATGAACACCATTGGATAAAGTGGTAAAAATATATTATAATTATACTTTAAAACCACTCAATAGTATAATTTATCACTATAAATTGTTTTTATTAGAATAGTTATTTTTAAGTATTTTTCAGAATTCATAAAAAAATTTAAGTTCTCAGAAAAATACCAAAAATTCAACTTAGGATAATTTCGATATTCTGAATCCAAAAATGAAGTCCATTTTGAAATATAAAATTTATATAATTTCAAAAAGGTAGTATTACTATTCATAACTACTATTTTGATTGGTCGTGGTGTGTTAGAATCTCGAACTTGCGTACAATGTAAGCTATTGCATTATTGAAAGAGAAGCGTATTGTGAATGCTTGGGGTGTTACAGTAATGACATAGGTTCTAACATCAATTAATAATCATTTCCTTTGGAAATTTCAAAAACAAAATCATGGACATTGAAATAGCATGGAGTCGGGCCCACAACCCAGTCTCCCAATGCGGGGTGATTCATCCACAAAATAAGATTATCACTCCAGAGCAGACCTGTATCCCTACTCCAACCCATGAGAGGAATCAACCATATTCAATAATAAATATACAATCATATTGGAAAAAAATACCCATTCCAAACAAGGGACATCGGTCCAAGATGGTGCATACCCCTTGGAAGACATTTATCCTTTCCATTACTCAAGATCCTCAGCAGTGTATCCCAAAAACATCCAGAAAACCACTCAGAAATGAACTCATAGATAGTGTTCATTACCAATAACTGGAATCCATAGTCTCCTACAAGAGACCGACAAAAAATAAATTACATTAAGTTCAATTGAAAAATGAAGAGAATAATCACGACCCTTCTCTCCAAGAAACTACAATTATTGTTTCCATTAAACATCATAAATAGTTTCCTATGATCATGTCAGTCTATTACCAAATTATGGAACCAGTAGTAGCAGTTGCAATGTTTTTCCCTATAATATGTTTACCAGTAGTTCTAAAGGCCTACCATAAAGAACCCACGAAGGATAACTTAATGGGAAAGAGATGATCATTAATGAGATCTTATCACTTGATTAATGTCATGATAACACTCTTTGTATCCAAATGATCATACAACAAGGAGGTCTTCCCCTTGATTTTGTCTACCCTGATCATCTTCCAAAAGGTATATTCTATAGAAATTCTCCCAACATTCAGATATCAAGATATAATGGTAGCCATCTCCATGATGCCAGTCACTATGAAGGTCCACCCCACAATGAAATAAATACTTATGATTAACCTTCCATTATTCCAGTCCATCATAATGCTACACCTTATGATTCAAACCATAGAAATTATACACAAGGATGGATACCAAAACCCAATGATATCTCTCCCCAAAACACCATCAACCATGAAGGTCCCCCTTACGATGACGTCACAATTTTCCAAGAAGGTCCTCACTTTTAAATCGTCCTCCTTTATTGTCTTCCCTAGGTTATACCCTATTAATATTTTTCCATTATTCCACCATCGAATTATGATGGTAGACTTTAGTATTTTAGAACCAAATTCTAAGGTCCCCGATATAGAAAAGATAAACATTAGTGGGAATATCCTACCCTTTTTGAATCAAATTTAAAAAATCCATCATATATTGAGGCGCATAGGAGGATGGAGTAAAGTATACCAAAAAAACATACGAACAACAAGATATATCCTTTCTCAATCAAGAGATGTCCTGAGTATACCCTCATTTTCAGAGCCACATCCGGACCATTCATATATTAACGAGATTTCTACTAGACATGCTTCATCGGAAAAATTTGTCCAGAAATTCTCAAGTTGGGTAGATCATGTAGAGTAATATCAACTAAAAGAACAAATGGATATGTTTCTCATGAGAGGAAAATTATCCAATTTTGAAATACCATTTATGTTTAGTCCCACATTTTCTTATCAGTTCAACATACACATGGAATATATAGAGGAATCCATATATAAAATTCACCTAAATATATGGACAAACCTCTTCTATTTCAAAGAAATAATCTTTCCTTATGAAGGGTATGTGGATAATATCAAAATAGTGTAAAAAATTCCTTAGTAAATAACATCGATATACACAAAGGTAGAAGTCAATGAGCCAAATGAATGATATTGAATTGACCTGCTCTCATACATTGCACAAGTTCACTTTCCTTATTAGTGATGCCCCATCTGGTGTTCATATCCATAGTTGGGGAGAGTATGGAGAATTACAATACCCCACACTTCTAATCAAGTAGACACAATTGGTAATTAAATCCAAAATTGTTTTATCCCTTGATGTAGATCACATAATCTCCCTATTCAAGAAAGGAAACAAGAACAATAAGAACCATCCTCGAGTAAGTCTCAAAAGCATCAAGACCGATGAGTGAAATACATTAAAAAACTCCCAAATTAGCTGACCTAGAAAATTTATCAGAATTCTAACCTAAGGTTATCCAATCTAAAAACATTTATCATGTCTTAATAGACAATTAATTCACATAAAATTCTATTACTACATCTGGGTCACAGTTGAATGGGAATCGGTGATGTCAAGAAAGTAGAAATATTAGTCGAAACAAACATAATATGGGATAAACAATAGCTAGTAGGGTTGGGTGTATTTTTAACATGAAATTCCCATATATTTCCAAAAAATATTCATCGAGGAAATATAATAGGGGAGAGAAAGGAACCCTATCCCATTGGGTTTGTGGAACTTTTACCTCGACCACCCATGTAGTGAACATCAGTCTATTTACAATTTAGGTGGATAATGAGTAGAGATGTACCCCATTCCATCCTATATCACAATTCATGTAACCTAAAAGGTAGGAATATTGAAAGGCCATATAAAGGATCCCCTTTATTTACTCTTCATCAAGAAACTAGATGATGACCCCAAAATTGAAGGGGAAGTTCCAACAATGTTCACAAAAAACTCACCAACCACTCATCAGTTGGTATGGAAACACAAATAATTTATGCATTAGTGAACCTTTTGGATTCCCATCTTACAGACCACTCTGGAAATGATGAAAATATTGAAAAATACGGAGAAGATGGTTCCACTAAGAATCTGACCCAAACCAATCGCAGAGGTGTGCATACCAAAAACTAGAGGGCCACCCTAAATTTGTGTTCTCCCTCCTCCAATTCCTCATTACCTCCCTTGAGAATTTCCAATAATGAGACTAATAAAAACAAGGTCACAAATTAACTAACATGTCCTTATCCTAAGAACGATCACTAGATAATTATGGAGGGATTCAGTCAGTAGGAGGAAGAAATGAAGAAGGTAAGGGTATTCAATGATGAGCTACACCATAGAACCCATCCAATGGAATATTCTCTTTAGGTTCCTCCGTATAATCCTCAACATACCCTTCTCAAAAGTGTACCTCAATGATAAGGGATTATACCAGTAAATGAAGCAAGGCTATAATGATCATCTAGGACAACATCAGTACAATTAGTTTACCTAGATAAAATCACCTATATCTATCTAGATATCCCCCAATTAAGGATACAACCAGAATAGATTTAAGAAAATACATCTGGGATCCCCCCAGTCGGCTCTCCAACTCAAATACAAACAACAGCCACATGACCAATTTCCCCCTACTAAACCTACAGATGCTCAGGTTCATTAGAGCATGCATCAATAGATCATAAATACCATCGTGTAATTTTATATTTAATTTAAATAAATGTAAAGACGATGTGCACCTGTACAACCAGAATAGAGGCATGGCCCAGACAGGGCATGTATCGTTCTACCACCACCAAATTTCATGAACCTTGTATTCCCAATATTTAATGGATCCAGTTTTCCAAAACAACATATGTTGAATTATTCCTATTATTTTGATCCCCTGATGGGAACCCCTGAGTCGTAGGAAACAATGAGACATAGTTGCATCATTCAAATTTTTAATTTTTTAGACTTTGTATGGCATACCAGTTTTCCATTATCGTTAATAACAGGTTTGGAGGATCTCCAATTCCAGTACCATTTTCAATTGAACTCAACATTTCCAAAGAAAATAGTTATCAACCTCATAAACTAAAAATCATATTATAATTAAAGAGTCTATAATTTCATTTTATTTTTTAATGGTCATGCATACTCTTTGAATGGGTTGCATAACCAAGAGTATATGCTTGCTCTATTCATCGATAAGCTCTATGATGAGATGCGAACCCAACTCATCATATTGAAATATATGAGTGGGTTTTAGGATTTCTATTCCATTACCCAATGAATTGAAGATTCTATATAGAATACTAACATCAAATATTGAGTAGCACCATCATCCCCATGAAAATGAATTAGAAGAGATGAAGCAGCCTCTGTTACACTTAATCCACCCCCTGAACTAACACCATATCCAAGGCCTCCACCTAATTGTATAGGACCTCATCAGAGTAAACAATAACCCCCACCTCGACAAGATAGGCGATGGAGACCTAGGTGAAATCAACTTGAGTAACAAATAAATAATTTGTACTTGTTCCAGGATGACCAAATATAGAGATACTTTTTAGCCACCAGGAATTACGATTGTTTCTGTGTACTATAGACAAAGTGAGATGATAATTTTAGTCTCCTTGGTTGGCCAAATTATTGTCCCTTAAATAAGATATTATAACACAACATCCAGAAGTGTTTTTTCTTCAATGATCACAGAAAAATAATTATAGATTCTGGGAAAGTGATGCTTGTACAACCTCCATCAAAAGTGAAATATGTTTCCACCATTGACACGGATGAAGGAGGGGAGTGAAAAAAGTTGTTAACAAAAGTTACCAGATGTTCGATAGCTGTATGGCTTGGAAAATTGTCATCCAAGATCATGGAATACTCTAAGAATAGTAGATGCTATCAAATGTTACCCCAACAGATCCTAATGTGATGCAACTGACATTCTCAACACAAAAATCCTAAAAGAAGAAGTTTGACTTATTGGATAAAGATGAACTCATGTCAAGACCAAAGTTAGATTTTACCCTCTTATATTTTATGTTGTCATATCTGAAAGCATAGGCACCACCCGACCAAATGGAATTACCAGAAAAAGTCTATCATACAAACTCATTATCAGATAAGTAACTAATAATTGTGTCTATTAATTTCTTTTACATAGTGGATGCCTTCTTTGATCAAGCGTGTAGGTATTAACCATATTCATTACTCCCAATCGGGAAACAAGGGGATGATGTCACCAAAGGTGAGGATACCCAAGAAGTCATAGTTGTGGGAAAACTAAATGTTTGACTGCATCATGGGTCAACCCATCAACAATGAATAAAATAATAAAAAAGACCTTCGGTGGACCCCATAATAATAGGAATGTTCCCCGACCACTACCTTAATACACTCTATCATGATAATCCGGAAATATCCATTAGAAGAGGAAACAAATGTCTATTCTCCCATGGTGTACATGAAAACCTTCTTGGATGAACCCATAATTCCCTTCAAGACAACGAAGAAGAAATCTATACCCTCTAGCCTAATCGTATGGTCTTACTCTTTGTTTAAGACAATGAATAATTAATCAATGAAATTAATATTGTCCTTGAGCCATAGAGACCTACCATTGGTGGGATGAATCCCAACAAAAATTACCTTTTAAAGAGATATGTCGCACAAGAAAGGTCTATAAGGTAGATAATTTGGAGATGAGCCATTAATTTTGTTCTGCATAATGGTGGAAATAAAAAAAACCTTTATAAGTGGGGTGTTCATGAGTTACTTCTCATACGCATTGATTGAGAAGATTCCACTACTGTTATGAAGTATGTTTATGCCAGAGCTTAAATGGAAATCCAATCAAGATTCGAGCTCTCCCAAAAATTTCAAGACTTAGATACTACTATGCCACTATCATGAAAGACCGCCCTGAATTTACTAAGATGTTTCATTCATTTCCAATTCATGAAAACTACATCCATTTCCCCTTAGAGTTACACAATATAGATGAGTACTCCTGACCATTTTCTATATGGGAATTGAAATTTAGGGGACATATCCTCCCACTATGTAGAAGTAATTAAAGTATATACACACAATGACTGACTTATTTTCCAAATGGGATGAAGTTTAACATCTCAACTAGGTTGGGGAAGAGTCATTTTCAACTATTTGAAAGTAAATATCATCACTAATTTTGGGGTCCTTCATGAAATACTAACAGAAAATTACACTACTTTCTATTCTTCTTAATTATTGAAATTTTATCAGGACTATGGTATCATGACCAATCATTCATCCTTATACCATACATTGGTCAATGGATAGATAGAGGACTTCAACAAAAAAAAATTCAATATATTATAGAATATTGTAAAAATGGAAATTAAATCATGTCCATAAAATATCATCCATTCTATTTTGGATTATCGGACCATGACTTGCACCACAACTCAGGCAACCTCGTACTCATTAGTATGTGGGATAGAGTTAGTTCTACCAATATAAGTTTAATTTCCCTCATCCCCACATTTCCATATGTGATCAACTATCAAAATATGATTAATTTCAAAAATTGATTAATGATTTGGAGTGTCTGGATGTGAAATGATTGTATTATTTACCCCATTGGGAAGTCTACCAGAACTGGATTGCATGAGCCTTCAAAAAAAAAGGATAGATTTCAGTATTTCCTCGATGTAGAACTAGTGTTGGTTGCATGAAATACAATGATAACCATAGGTAAACCCCTATAATTTAATCCAATTTGAAAGTGACCATATGAAATATACAAGGTATACTATAATAGAGTATATTATTCAACAAAAGGGGATAGACATCTAATTATATCTCTTACAAATGATCTTGAAGAAAAATTTCATGTGTCCAGAAGTAACATCCTGATCTCAAGACATTAAACAACATTATAAAATTCCCTGACAACATAATGTTAAAATATATGAGATTCATCCATGAAAAATGACATTGAACTATTCTCCCAACATCCTTACAACATGATATTAAACTGCATGGATAAAATGCCCTTGTTTTACGATGTTAAATTGCATAACACCATGAAATTGTCACTCGAGACTAAATTGACTCTTACATTGGCCACCTACTATTTTTTGTTATATTACAATGTATTTCATGATTACTTTCCTCGTGGGATGTGTAGTGATTCGTAGACCTTATGTTTTGGGCCCAACCACCATAAAAAACTTCCACCCTCCTTATGAATTGGTCGAAATAATGCAGTGTCGTTTCATCACATAGCATCATACGGTTTGACTCTCACATACAATGAGATACATAAAGATGCATCAGATTCTACATCATTTTCTAGCCACCACATGATTCTAATTGCCTCTGAAGTACCATTATCTTCCCATGTGTTGTGATAGAAACTGTAATTATTCCTTGTTTCTGGCACCAAGGGTATCTCCTATTACCTTTGGAATTGAAGTGTGGGTTTCCCACACACAAAAAATGTGTAAAGGCACCTGATAGACCCATCACCTCAAAATAATGGTTATATATTCCTCTTAATATTCATGGGAAAGACCGGTATAGGTAATAATCCTTTAAAGAACAACATGTTTCCTAATTCTTTCTCGTAGAGGATACATAGTGACTGTCAGATTCTACATATTAGTCCAGCTGCACATAAAAAAAATACACTTTTACATTAGTATGAACCTAAATTATGTAGGGAATTAATTATATAACTATGTGTGGATTGATTCCTGTCCAAGAAGGATATATAGTGACATTGGGATTCAACATCCTTTCCTAGCCTCCATCACAAAAACAAATAATGTCCCCTCAGTGTACATGGGTCAGATGTATTTATGGAAATTACAGGACTATGTGGGGATTGATTCTTGTGAATTATAAGATATAATGACACATTCTTCTCCAAACCAGATCATAGTTGTAGAAAATGATCAAAAGTAAAATTCCATTATCTACTGTACACAAATTAAAATAAATATAGAAGATTCCAAACCCTTGACAGCACAATAAAGATATGTCAAAGAAACATTCACCCCTACATACGAGTGAAATCTATGTATGGATGTCCATACCTCATCACGAATTTTTGACTGGATAACCATTTCATGTCAGGATAAACCCTTTTCTATTTAACAAGATCCATGCTTTGGGAAATATTGGATCTTCATAAACAACCATGTCCATATAAATGGTAGGAAAATATCATGAGTACACCATTGTTCGGCTATGTACAATTGGCCTTGAAATATATTCATATGTTTTCTAAAAATACGGCCTACTAACAGATGGAAAATCCCTCCTCAGGAGATGATTTTATTACCTCTATATACTTAATGGATTCCAAGCCTCGTACCATATCAACAAATACAAACCCCCCAGAACAATGGTTTACACTTTATTACCCATTCACTAACAGTTTATGCTAGAATATCCTGGTCCAAATAGAACCTACATACTCATGGTTTTTATGAAAACTCATCCCTACAAACAATCATTAAATGGTGCTACCAATATCCTTACCATATGGCTTATACTGCATGACAATCATGTCCTTGTTTCATGATGTCAAACTACATAACACCATGACGTTCTCACCTGACAGTGCATTTCCTCTGACAATGGCCATCTACAATTATGTGTCACATAGCTACATAAAGATTAATTTTTCTCAATCCAAGATATGTAATGATTCTAGGATTTTATATTCGGGTCCAAGAACCTCCCCCAAAATAAAAAAAATCAAATTAAAAATGTCACTTCCCTATGTAGGGGTCGTACTATAGAAGAGAACGTCATAAAAAATAATTGCATAGATTAGTATTATCAGAGGAAACCTGATGACACATGGATCATAAAACTCATGTCCAGATAAAATAAATGAATTAAATCCCCCCCCCCCCGATTAGGGTTCTTCCTATATATAATTATGTATAACTACATTTTCAATCCATGGGGTACATAGTGATTCTCGAATCCTGTGACTTGGGGATAGCCATAGTGGAAAATAAAATTTCCCCACCTCTGCATGCATACCAAGTCAAAATAGGGGACTCCAAAATGGTCCCTATTCATAGGAAAATTTCATGAATACAGAAATTTCTCCTCTACCATGGTGGGGTCATCTTTGTCATTTCCACATGATGCTAGACTGAACAAAAATTATCCTAATAGTATGAAATTAAAGAACAAGAGAAAATTTTCTTATTATAAAATTTTAATCTGCATAGAAGCTTGGTATTCTCACCGAAAAATAAATTTCCTATGACATCAGTCACCCACCATGAAATGATATGAAACTACATCCATATTGATTCATTCCTAACTAGGATACACAACGATGCTGGGATTTTCATAATTGTCTAACCACCTCGAATCTAAAATACTCTGATCCTTGTTTATTCCATCCCTATGTGATCAATTAATCCTTTTCCATCCCCTATTTCTCACTCCAATAAAAATTCATACGGACTTTGGGACCTCAGTGGGGATTCCCTATAGAACTATGGAAAAGGAAAATATTTTCCATCTCTCTGTGCATGGGCTGAACCCATGCAGGATGTCTAATTTCATGAACTACATATTGTATGATTCCTATTATTGCATGATACAAACTGAAAACTAGATCTTCATTCTTGGGTATGGATGAAACAATCAAATAAAAACTCTCATGTATATGAGTTAGATCAGTGTAGGAAATTCCCACTACAATGGGTAATTATGGACTGAATGTTTTTAAGATTTATAGACACACCCTTTCAATTTACCATAATTCCTGCATCTGGAAATCACAAACCTTTTTAAACAGCATTGGCCATTAGAAATGAAAGGTCAGTGTTACGATAACAACATTGTTGGAATATGAACAATATGACCTAGTGGATCTACATATGTTTCCCACCAAAAAATTATCAAATAGGGACATATTTTTAATCGTGAGAGGTTTTTCATACCTCCATGAATCCAATGGATTCCATTCCTTATACCATCTCTATCGGTCCAAATATTCTAGAAACCATGGTTTACACTCTCACCCCCCTTATATATTAGGCATGTCAGGTTTTCTAGGCCCGATTATCCTATTACTAATCGGGGATTCTATATCCACTTACTAATCATTTGAAATCTAGACTACATGGTGGTTGATACATAGTGTTCACATTTGGTCCCATCCATAGAAAATATTGTAAATTCCAACTCCCAATGAATGGATTGGACCATCAAACGAAATTTTAAGGAAAAAATAATAATACTCTCCCATATTCCAATGCATGAAATATATATGTATAAGAATTTCCATTTTGATCCACAACTAATTGGTGATCTCGTATAGAAGACCAAAAAGTCCCAGTCTAATGATTGAACCAAATCATCATATGAAGAAATCCTAAAATTAAGACTCCCATCATGAACATGTTACCATAGGATATATTTTGACACCTACATCTCAAACCTCAGGTCTAGTAATGAAACAAAGTTTTCCCCTCTTATAGTATTCCTAGGTCAATCCTACGTAGGGAGCCTTTTCACTCTTTTTCAAGGAGAATGTATTTACCAATTCTTAGTAAATTTCTATGTGAAATTACTATTTTATGTTCAAGAAACCCTTACCACAAACCATACTCTATGTATAGAGAGTCCTGAATCCCTATAACCATCCCTGGCCATCGAAAATGGATGGTTTGTGTTCTGAGGAAATCATGGTTTGACAATACACAATATTCCCTAGTGGTTATGCATTAGTTTCCCTCAAAAAACCATCTTTCATGAAGAGATAAATTCATCCATAGGGGAGGATAAATACTACCTTTTTACACCCCTAGGACAATTATTTTTCACCTGACTCCATGGTTTTAGAAAAATTACAGATGAAAATTTAATTCTTTTCTCCCCTTTCATTAATGAAATTGACAAAACATTACTGGTTATACTACTTTGAGGAAGGAAAAGTATTTTCCCCTTGGTTTGAGAAAAAACCCATTCAATCATAAGTCTAAAATTTATTATTTACAGGACATTATACATCACAATGATTTAACTATCCATTACATTAGAAAATTAATTGTAAGAGTGGTCTCTCATTCATGATCACATTTGATAAAAATTCACCCATAATATTTAGTAACCACTCATTTGAGAATCCACCCCTATTGGTCATTAGAAATCTAATATTCTGTAAGGGGGATAACATAAAAGACAAAATGTTTTTAGGGTTATTTATGTAACATAATCAATAGTCATAACTATTATCCTTGAGGCACATGACTCCGAAAAAAATAGAGAATTATTGGATCATCTATTTTATTCCTGAATGGATCAACATCGATACAGTCTCCTCTTCACTCTAATCAGATCGCATTCCAATGATGGACATATGTTGGTTTTGAAATTTCCACATTCAATATGAATAAAATGCAATAAAACACATTAAAGGATATAAATTATATATAGAAGAAGAATAAATAAATGATTTAATGAGGCATAACCGTAAGGCATAAAATCTCATCATGGACCACCGCTTTGTGTGGAGATCATTCACTTCTCAAAGAATTCAAAAAAAAATTGTTCCGTGTTAGAATAAGGTCGACCAGGGCCCAAAAACGAAATAGAAGTATCGTGTGATAAGGAGGTGGTGATTTACACCCCCAAAAATATAGATCCCCAATAGGCTAAGTAGTTCGAAGGGTGATGTGGCATAACCAAATTCTAAAAATGTTGCCCTTCTAAATATTTCCATCATGGCATCCTACAATAGATTCTATGTGGCCCACTATGATCCTTTGTAAAAAAACAATATGGAACCAAAGAAAATAATGTTGGAGAGATCTCAAAAAGGGTATAAAGCATAATGATGACATAAATGGTGTGGGAGATAACTCTCCCACACACGAAGCACCTTTCGGACTCCATCCCAGGAACTACTTTTGGATGAACCTCCGTAGAACATTGTACACAGATGAAATTTAATTTTTTTAATTGGGGGATTTAATTTATGAAACTATAGAAGGAATGAAATTACATTATAAAAGACCCCCTATACAGTTTACACAACAGTTATTCTACTTCTTGGATTTCCCTTCACGGATGATGCCTCACGAATGATGATTTGGAAAAAATCCTTCACGAGAACTCTTTTGTGGATGACCCATTCCAGATAGCTTCTATGTGGAAAACCCTTTGAGGTAACTCATTAGAGGATGCTCCTCCATTGAAATCCCTTCACATACCATCCATTGAGGATGGTCCTATGTGGAAAAATCCTTTGCGACCAACCTTAGGTGAAAAATCCCATTCACCAGCTGGTCCATACCATAGGGGTCTTCACACATGTAGCCCCACTCGGGATCACTATTAGGCTATGGTCCTGGCCCCCCGGGCTGGTCCCTTCTCTACTGTCAGTGATCGCCATGGAAAATCAAAAATCACACCATGATGTTTTCAGGCCCGTCCAATGACATTTTTTTGTTGCACCCTTATGTATCCCTAAATTCCATCACTTCAATACCATTATTCAACCACATCCACATGGAAATCGTAAACCACATCACATTCCTCATATTCATGGTTGATCTAGAAAGTAATGTAAAATCCAGATATTAATGATTCATACATGGTCGGAAACACCATTCAATTCAACAAACTTTGTGTACTGGGAGATTTTAGATATTCATAACCCTCCTCAGACATCATAAATGGATGACCAGGGTCCTAAGGACACCTGCGATTGATTATCAACAACATTCCCCTGTGTCATTTCATAAGTTTCCCACCCAAAAAATCATGTCATGCATTGGTAAATTCATCATCAAGAGAGGTTATCCCCACTTTAGTATGCCCTAATGGCTCCCATTCCTTATATCATTTATCATAATCTGAGAATCCCCGAAATCAATGTTTACACATTCCTTCCATATAATGATCAAGGAATTTTATAACATCCAATCTCGATTGTACTATGGTTAATAAAGGATACAATTACAAGTGTTCCTCACCGTATGACCTTAAATATTATGACCCCAACACATCCTAACCAATGACAGTAATTTGTATGTTGTTGGCCCCTTCAACACAACATTAAATTATGATGTCATAGTCCTTTAAAATTTCATTAAATAGTGGTTCCATCATCAATGATATATGAATTTAAACTATAGTATACCTAATATGATAACATCAAGTATATCCCACTAAGGTAATCCATGAGAAATTATTACAGGAGGTGGTGCACTTTCTCATCATAGCCTCATCCTAGGAGGTATCAAAATAGATCAGCAATCAAGACAATATTGGGTATCAAAACATGATAGGAAACCAAAACATAAAAAACCCCCATATCCCAACATTTGGGTTCCAACACCATCAATCGAAGGATGGGGAGGGTTCTGTGATCATTATATATTTTGATCCCTCTTGTTTATACCAATGATAAGGACTCATGTTGTCTTATTGGTTAGTGGTGACCATGACATCCACAGATTCCCAAACAACAAATGGGACTCATATTTGGTGTTTTCCCCAATCATGCCCCTTTAATGGGTAGCTTCCACACATAATCTACAGCCTTTAGAACATTGTGGAAATGATTCTCTATTAAATGGTATACATAAAAAACCTCCCTGTGGATCAATCCCAACACCAACATTTTTCACATTGTTCTACACTTCTACTAAACATATGATGTTAAACATAATGGGTTACCAAACGATGTGGGTTATTATTCATCTAATAAGGATAACTATAAATCTTATATTATAGTTTTGATACCAATATTGAAACAATTATTGTCCCCTAGATGATGATAACCTGTAGAGCACCTCATCACATGGATCGAACTTGTGTTGTCATGATAAATGAATAATGAGTTCCTGGTCTCTTCGTAAGAGTAAAAAATTGATCAATAAACATATATACATATATATATCTTCATTAATGGATAATCTTAGATACATATGGATAATTCTGAACCCATGTGTATTTTTGATTGATCTTACATAAGGTAAATTAGCATACACATGCTAGGAACGAACCATGGATTCATGATCATATGAACATGGATTAAATCAATAATAGTGTCCCAGAATAAGAAATAGTTCCCTCTAGAAGGTCGTGATCTACCTGAGTTCCCATATTCTCTATCAATGTGAGTTCATAAGTGTTGTTCGCCAAATCATCCCACATGCACCTGATGTTGGATAACAGGTCCATGAATCATGGATATGGGAGTCACTGGGTGTTTCTAGTTCATTGAAAAATCCCATTGAATACCATATGAGAACATTATATCTCATGTAGATTGATTTGAAAGAAAATCAACCCATTTCAATCACCCATTGGTCCCAACACAATTTGGTCCAGAACACTCGGTAGATATATAATTTGTTTTAGTAAAAAACATTAGAAAATGAATCATATAAGAATTTGTAATAGGTTCCATATTTTTCTAACATTATCTCTATATATATTTTCATTGTCCATTATACATCTTTTTTATTTTTGGATTCCACAGTGATGTATTTTATCTAGGATTTAGCATCCGGATCATGAGGATGATCCACATAGTGACTAGGAAGCGATACAGGGACCTAATTCAGAGGTGTTACCTCTATGTTGTGGGAGAGTTATAAAACCAAAAATCAAGAATAAAATGGTACTTGTAGTACTATAATATGAGGTGTTCATGTTTACCACACATCAATAGTATCAGTAGAACAAACCCCTTAGGTTCCATGGTGATCATGCCCCCCATGCAGTTAAGGGATGGCTTGCAGTTGTCACACAAGTTTTCCATCTTTTAATAACACAAATTGATCAAATGGTATTCCTAGAAGAAATAAATTTTCTTGGATATAAAGAATGATGGTGGGTTCTAGTGACCTAATCATATGATAAGGTGACTCTATCATGGTCATAGTTAAAGAATAATTTTATATTGTATTTCTCTACTTCTTCGTTTTGTGTTAGGCACCACCAAGAGATTCTACAACTTCATCTGGGTAGTACGAAAATGTCCATGTATCCATCAAGTATCAACCACACTTCCTACTACTCAAAGGATATGGTTCATGATAATTTATTTCTGGATTGTGCTTTTAAGAATGGATTTTGTAGAGAAATATTGTCCTGTTATATAACTTTTTCATTCCTACCCATGTTGGGTTGCTAGAGAGTGCGTTTTGGGTGGATGGTTACCTAGATGAAAAGATATTGGTAGTTATTGTCGGTAATGGGAATAAATGAGTTGAAACATCAGTATAATGGAGCTGATGTATATATTAGATACAAGAAAATGTGAACTGTTTCATGAGTTGATCGTAGGATAGAGGGTATAATGTTCAGAGATCATAGGATGTGTCAATTCTTCCAAATGATAATCAAGTATACTCTCGCGATGGAATTAAAATATTGCACAATATTGTATGATTATCATTTCAGTTTAAAGATAGATAGAGGATAGGACACCATGGAAGATATAGGGGGAGTGGGAATACACGAGGTTAGGCATTGGCTATAGGGATTCGATTTCAATCTTAGGGACATGGACGTGAGAGATATTTCATGAGGTGATTCCAAGACACATGTTAAATATTATAAGGATAAAAGGACATGCCTAGTCCTACGGGGTATAAGATATTATAATCTTGTGATGTAATGGTACATCATTCATGATATTTTAAAACCCATTTGTGGCTAACAAATAGATATTGGATGGGCCACTGATGAAGTGGTAGTTGTAGGTGAAGATAGTTTTGCAACATGGTGGAATCAGAAGATGGGATGGAAGAGTATATATAGGTGGAATCTATTTTTATTTTCTTTCACCATCTCCCTCAAACTGACTATGCTAGCATCAAGGATTTCGAGGAAGGGGGTGAGAGATGTTTCATTCATTGAGGCTTGTGACCCAAGCTCTCCATGTATGATATGAGGTATAGTTTGTGTCCTTTTATCCTAATGATGTAGTAATAATATAGATAGTTTTAAAATATTCCATTATTTCTACTTATCTAGTTATAGAATTTGATATTCCTATAGATCCTTTATCTTGATCCGTTCACCGGGAGACTACTACTTGAGATGAATCAGTGATCACACACTAATTTTTATATTGGGAACTGAATCATATAGGTTAGAGATTCATTCAGTATCTCATTATATAAGTGATAAGGCCTTAGTGTTTTGTTTTTGGTATGGGTCGGTAATCTACAATTCATGCGTTAGTATATTGATTCAGTTTGAGGATGTGATGTTTCTCCATTTATGGGACTAGGTTCTCCTATTTTGGTGAAATAAAATCCCATGTAGCACAAGAAGGACTGATACAAAAGAGGGTGCAACTGATTAATCATTAGTTGTCTAGAATTATCCTTGGTGAAGTGGATTATTTAATTTTTTTAGTTATTTATAGTTTCTTAAGATAATGTAGATGTATTTACTTAAGAAATTCTAGGCATACCTCATTACTGAGAGATAGACTCATATATTTACCTAAACCCTGAGATGAACACGATATCTACAGAAGCATATCGAATGGGTCCCATAGAGATAATCAATCCGATGGTGAAGTTAGAGAACATGTAAATAATGGGATTTGTTAGACCTATTTTTTCACCTTGTTCATCCCCAATGTTGTTTGCTAAGAAGAATCATTAGAGATTGAGGTAATGTGTTGATTAACCTTTCTTAAAACAAGTGACAAAAAAGAACAGGTATCCATTACTGAAGATTGATGAAAACCTTTACTATTTGTGTGAGGAATGATAGTTGTTACAGACTGAACACAAATTAAGCTATCACCAGTTGTGAGTACATGAAGAGGATACACCAAATAAGCCATTTAGATGGAGCTATAGTGGTCTTCCATGATAATATCCTAGTGTATTCATGTCCAAGGACGAGAATTCAAGATATTTATGGTTGTTTTTTAATGTACTCCAAGAGGTATAACATTATGGTAAGATTAAAAAGTGCCACTTTTGGATTCAGGAAGTCCTCTATTTGGGAAATTTTATCACAAAAGATTGTGGTCCCGAGGACCAAGGGATGCTCGAGGTATAGTTAGCATGGGAACCACCCGAGAGCCTTGGTATAGGAATGATGAATCCTGGGGTTGGCATTTCACACATAGAGATTAATATTTAATTTTGTGAGGATATCATCTCCCATGGAAGTATTGACCCAAAAATGGAATCATTTTGTGTGGATAGAGATGTTTATATAGGCTTTCTAGGGGTTGAGATAGATATTAATGAGTTCCCCCATCATGATATCATCAAAGAAAGGTGTAAAATATGTGGTGTTATATAGTGAATAAAATAACAAACTTGGATATGATTTGATGTAGAATATAGAATTTATTTCTTATGGTTTATGTCTATTGAGACCACATAATCCAAACTACATGACCCACAATATTGAGTTAGCGATGGTGGTCTTTAAACAGAAGATGTAGCAAAACTACATAAAAGTTTATAATTTTATGATTTATTTTTACCATTAGAGTCTCAAGTATATATTATCATAGAGGAAAATAAACTTGAGATATATTCACTAGTTAGAGTTCCACCATGACTAAGAGTTTATGATATTCTATAATCATAGGAAGGGGAATGTGGTAGAAGATTCTCTCAGTAAGAGATCTTGTTCATAGTTTCATGGAGATGAATAATTGTTGGTGGCCTCATTCAAGATATCCATTGTGGATGGGGATGGAGAAACTAACCTTCAGTCTATGGATTTTACCACTCCACATTTACAACATGTCATAGAGGAAAAAATTATAGATACCAAATGTGGGACCCAACATACTTAGATATCCAACAGACATGCTCCTAATGAATTCTTTTATGATGGTAAGCATTTTAAAATTTTAAGAATATGTAAGATGTAACTTATGATATTTCATGTGGAGGTTCTAATAGTGTTTCATACATCTCCATTGGTAGTACAACCAAGAGTGGAAAACATGTAACAGAACCTCTAAAATCAGTTTTGGTGGCTTGGTATGAGGAATGGAGTGGTTGAGTTGGTCTCTAGATTCCTTAGTTCAATGCAAGTGAAGGATGATCATCTGGTTGAAATAGGTTTGGATAATCCCCAGGAGTTGCATATGTGAAAGTGCTATTTTATATCTATGGAGATAATTATGGGGTTTCAACATGCATCCAGATGAAAAGTGGACATCTTGGTGATTTTAGAATGACACACCATGTTAATCTATTTCCTAGACATTCATGAGTAGAGTTCAGTAGAGATCTTAATAGCCTCTATATGAACGAGATAGTCTGAATCCATGGAGTTCCCTCGACTATCATTTTTTACTAAAATTAATTCATCACGTACTAGTTATGAAATGGATTTTAGGGGGATTTTGGGACTCAGATGCAGTTGAGCATGTATTTTCATCCCCAGACTGATAGTTAGACTAATATATCTATTCTTGTCATGGAGAAAATTTCACATTCTTGATTTTTAGACTTTTCCCATAGTTGAAAGTACGTCCTACCAATGGTATAATTTTCATAAAAAAATAACTACAATTCCCCCATCTATTTAGAACCATTCAAGTTCTTATATAGATGACCTTGCAGGTCACCCCTATGCTGGACTCATCTAGGAGTGCCATAAAATATTGGTCAAGAGTTACTATGATTCACTAATGATATGCTTAAAGTCATCCAGGAGTAGATCAGGACATCATTGATCCATCACAATTTCTATGAAGACCGATGATGGAGGCAATGGGTGTTTATGGAGGGAGACCATGTCTTCTTATGAGTTTATCACTTACTTGGATTACAAGGATTTATTTGGGGATAAAAACTATATCCAATATTAATTGGACCCTTCTAGATGCTATTTATAGTAGGAGAGGTGGAATACATCTTTTAGAAACCTACATAGTTAGACCAGGTACACAATATCTTTTATGTGTCCCAACAGAGGAGGTACATGCCCAATCTAACACATGTTATCAACTCGAGTGAGATGGACCTCGAGGATAGAGATACCATTACCGATTACCTATAAAAAATGTAAGATTACATGGAGGTGATCCATAGTGGGAGATCAATTCCCAATGTGCATGTTCTGTGGTAGCAGGATAATCTTTAGAACAACACCCAGGAGTGGGAGGATTTGATGCATGCTCAGTACCCCCATCTATTGGTCTTTCCTATAGTTTTGGATTCCTATGAATTAAATTACCATAGGGGAGAATTTAAAGGCTCTTATTTCTCTAGGTGTAGTTTAGGAATGTATGAAGGATTATTTTTAGAGATAGCAACAAGGATAGAATGATATTCTGAGGGATGATGTTCCTAGAAATAATTCTTGAAATATATTGATTTTATTAAATTTAGATCAACATAGTCTTCAATAAAAATATGAATAACTTCTAAAAAGAGTCTCATATTAGAAATACGTGGTTGTCATTTAATTCATATCATGGTTTTAACAATATGCTCGTCATAACCATAGAGTGAGTTGAAATTTTGAGTTTTGCACAGTCATGGGTGGATGTTTAAATTAATTAATTTCAAAAATTAATTCATTTGATTAATTAACCCAACCTATTTATATTTATATGTTAACAATATTTTGGTGGATTTTTTGTTTTATATTTAAATCCCTTCAAACCATGTGGAACCATTAGAGAGACTCAGAGGAGCTTCAATTAGTGAGTGAAAAACAGATTGTGGATCATTGATCGATGTGTGATGATGCTTAAAGATCACAGTACTAAAAATGACATGGAACCTTTCCTCGCTATAAAATGATCCAAGTCCAGGTTGGATGATTTTGCATTTAGAATCATTCCCTATTTTCTATAATAATAAATACCTAAATAAATTAACCAACATATTGATTCTTAGATTAGTCGTATTGCAGGAATGACATTATCTAAAAATATTTATGGGGAAAAATGTTTATTTTTTTGGTTCATCATTTGTTATTCTAATGTAATGGATTTATTAAAACAATAAATTGTTGAGTTTCATTCAACTTTTTTTTATTTTATTTCATCCATCATTATATTTCATTTATCATTGCTATTCATTTTTATTAGTGATTCGGAAAATACTGACATATCAATCATCGTGCACATATTTCTTGGTGAAACAAATTGATATCATTAGTTTGGTCATGGATCAATTTTGGGACTAAGCTATAATGGAGGATGATCGATCGGGGATAGACATAGGGGTACCATACTTCATATAATTGGCATGTTATGATGGAATGCCCATATGGATATTTTCTTAATGGAATTGAAGGGATGGTACTCAACGATAATCAATGGAATGACTCATCCGGTATTGTTTTTTTATTTTTTAGTGATGTGTGTGGCTAGATCGATGGTAAGAGGAGAGGAGAAATATGGGTGAACTACATATGATATTCTATAAATATCTATAGTATATGGAATGTATTTTGGTTATACATACCATGTGGGACACCCGTGGTATGACACTAGGTTTTCTAAAAAAAGTTAAAAATAACAAGAAATGTGACACCTATCAATTGTAATGTGACTTGACTTGTAAAATCTGCATATACCTCATAGGGTATAAAACAACATCCACAACTACAAGTACTTGTACATGACGTAAACACATGCAAGGATGGAAAAATGGGAATATGACGTGATACATGGGATGGAATTGATACCAAAGGGACACAATGTGTACAACCAGTAATTGTTGTATACTCCTTCAAACATGGATTAGATCATTTATCCTCCATATCTTGGAAACATTTTGTTACGGATCATTTCCTTTATCCATTCCCTGAGGGATAGTATGGAATCATGGCCTGTAGAAAGGATGGTGATCACTTTTGTGGGACTACATGGATAGAGTCTTTTTAATCCCATAGTGAGTAAAAATGTTATATCCTCTACCATTATCTTTCCATATGTGGAGTTATTGGTATTATAATATATGAAACTATGCTACCATCGATCCTCTACTTAGAGATTTATTCCATTTTGATTTTTTGGAATCCCCCATGGTTGGGGGTGTGATCCTCATTTAGTTATTATTCTCTTTAGACATCCAATATATACTAATTATGGTGAAAATTAGTAGTACATATTTTAAGTGAGCAATCTTTTCTCTTTTCGAATCGTGGAACATTTTCTCCTAGTTGATTTATATGTGAAACCTTCGAGAATTATCCATATACTAGATTTATTGTTATGACCTAAACATGAGACTATGGTTCTTTTTGGTGTATATAAGGATATTCAGCTTATGTATGATATAGAAACATACATGTGATAATATGACTATTATTCCTATTTTTATACTCCTAGTGATTTCAGTGTGTCCTTCTAGGTATTATTATACTCACCAATGCACGGGATTTTCCTACACATGTCATGTCTTATACAGATGATCAACCATTTTATTGAGTTTAACAGTGACCAGGACTTGGTATTTCCTAGTGATCTAGACTGATGTAGGTGTGCTCTAGTGGCTAGCTTGACACTTACCCCCTTCTACACTTTTATAATGGGCTTGTTTCAAGACTCTTTGTGTTGGTATTGTATTTGGAAATTTTTACATTCTTGTAACGTTTTTCCTAATATGAAAATGTAATTAAATTTTTTTTCTTATTTTTTATCATTTTTATACATTTAATTATTTTATGGGAATAGATATGTGTACATGAATATAGGTACATTAAGAAATAGCCTCCATTTTGAGTGATATGTCTACTCAGTGCAAGTCACGGGCCCCTAGCCTATTGGATCTTGGATTAGGGTAGTCATGGAACAAACCCCATTATGATGGAATGTAACATACAAAAATATAATTTTAGAGGACAACTTAATACAAGACACCTGAAGATAAAAAGCACTCACATGCTGCAACTTAGGAAGTTTCAATCCATGTAATCACATAATCCAATGACCTCTTGAACCTTACATGGAGACATAAATACTTAGTTATCATGTGATTCCTACATGTGGTCTAGGTATTGTATCCATAGTTATGTGACCATATATCATGAACCCCCAATCCCACTATGTATCCATAAAGACCGGTTAATGCCACCAATCCTTCTTACAGTGCACTTAAGTAGAGAAAACATACACAATTAATTCATCTAGTGTGACCCCAAAATTCAATTATATATGGAATAATTCATACAATGTCACTTTTACACCAAACTATGGGACCAGATGTCATGCTACACCACTATGAACCCTTAGTCTATTGTCCTTTTCAAACAAACAATACATTAGTTATCTCAATTATGCCATTACAATTCCAACAATGTTCATGTGGTTATAGTTATATTATGGAAATCATGTGTAAGGTCAAATGATTCTATTCATTATTAATGTCCACATGTCTTGGTTATGTATGTCTGATCATGCGATCCATGAAATGTGAAGCCCCAACTTTTGCGCTCATGAAACCCCATGGTCACACGATCTCCTAAACTATAAATGCTCATGTGATTTCCTAATCCTTTTGGAGAAAATGGGTAATCCTATTTTTCTATATTCTTCTAGGGAATCTATACAATATTTTACCAACACAATAAATAGACCCTCATAGTAATATTTCCAATTCCATGAGAGGATAAGGAATGAGTATCTCCCATTATAATCATCTTTGATGTTATCCATGAGCATCAATTAAAACACCTTATGTCGAGATACCATAAAATAATTTAGTCAAATTATCTCATGGTACAATTACACATTCTATCTTTATTATCATATTTTATCATATCGAGTCCTCTATTGGTGGATTCCTTTATAATTCATTTGACGACATGCCTCTTTTTGGTTTTATCATGCACTATGTGTCCAAACAGAAATTATCTTATTGGATTAATCATCATACAACCTCCCACTACATTTATATCCCAACACTCCTTGAATTATTCTGTGTCATTGATTATGATTAGTAGTATTGGCTGGTACCTATTCATATGCACCACATATTTATATTAAGGCAAGAATCCCCATTTTCATTTGTTAGGAAATTGCATTTTTATTTATTTATTAAAACAACGATTTAATATAGTGTAAGGACTGAAATATAAATTCATAAAATAAAGGTGGTATAAAAAAATTAATACCATAAGAATTCTCATAATAATACCTATTATGTTTAAAAGGAGTTCTTAGAAAAATTGAAATAATATCCAATCTATGATCAATCCTACCTGGCAGATCCATATAGTCCTAAAAAATGTTACAATCTCTTCATATATGAGTAATATGAATCTTCCCTCAAGTAGAAAATTACAAGTTCCCATAATATACCATATTGGCTAGTGTGATGATTTTTTATTCTTCACAAATTGTAAAATAACATCCACATTGAGTTTTAATGTAACAAGAATGGTTTTATTTTATTAAAAGAGAATTAAGACATCATGGATGGCCTTATATTCCTCTTGGATTGAAGTCCCCATCCTAAAGTGATCCAAAATGGAAACACTATTTGAGCTATTATGATCTCACACTACCCCTCCCAAGACCATAGAGTTTCTACTAGAAAAAATATTCATGAAAAACATAAAACTGATAGAGGTGGATTCTAGAGAATATAAATAAATACCTATTTTTTTGTATGGTTATAATCAATCTGTGTGACTACCATCCATAGATGGTGAATAGAGTTTTTTATATGAAAAAACTTTATATCATGAATCATTTCTCAGAAAAGGTCAATATAGTGATTAATGATACAATCAATTGAGATGTATACATATCCATGGTGTAAATCATTTAATATATTCTAAATACCCGTATATATAGAAGCTACAATTTATTGGCCCATACTATCCAAACATTCTCTCATTTTATATTACCTTGTTTACATCGAATTGATATAATAAATTTATATTTTTTACTCATCATGAGCCCATCAACTCTTCTAATTTCATCGATACCTTGAGTTGGAATAATTCTCTTGGTTATCATGTACGAGAATCCTCCCTAGTGTAATACCTAACAATAATTTTATTCACATTGACTCAATATAATCCATTTGGATACCCAATTCACCTTAAATCAGGATTCACATTTGTGTTACCTAATACACCTAAAGTATATATATTACTATTAGTTCCCATATATGGTACCCCTCATGGATTTAATTCCCAAATCATTACATTACCAAACTTACCTATAATTTTATGTATCTTAGGGCATCTTAAGAACAATCCTTATGTTTTCTCTTATTTTCCCCTACTTTAGGGAACATGAATCTTTTGAGTAATAACTTACTGCATAATCCCCATGAAAATCAACATATACAATATTATATAATAGTAATTATATATGTTGTCTCTTTTTTCTTATATCGATCATGAATCGTGTGGTCTTATAGTTCAGTTATGACCATCCCATAAAAATGATGATGGTTCCTCCATTAAGATAATCCATTTTTTTGTAATCCAAGAATATATTTTATTCTTCTCAAACAAATATATTTCTTATAACGAATTTCATAAAAGGGTTGTATCCATATATATAAATCGTAACAAATATTTAATGTATAACCCCCCCATAATAATTCATTGTCACTAAAATTATGACAAAAACATATTTGTACATTGAACTATGTGGGATCTGATTTCCATTTATTTTTGGATACATAGGACAACTTTTCGAGGTCCAAAGATGATTTCATTTTCTAGTTATATATTAAAATAATCTACATGGGTTTTTATTACCAATGTCATTGGATTAATTAGATTCCATTGTGAGGTTCAATCAAAAATAAAAAATACCAACTCTATCCTTAGATGGGGAAAACATTTAGAGTGACTAATTATATATATTATCGAAAGAGACATAAATTAATAATATAATAATAAAGAATCTATAGTATACATAGTTTTTTCACTTCACTATATTGTTTTTATAAAATAATTTGTAGTGGGTTAACCAATATTATAGAAAGATTTTAGAAGGTTACATGTAAATAAGTAATCCATGAGAGAGTCAATAATTTAGTAAAAGTACCCCTCTAAATTATGTGGTCCTGATAGCCTTGATTCCTCTCAATAAAATTATTTTCAAAATGTTATTGGTAATATCATAGGGGCCACCATTCTTTGGTATGATATCCCACATTGACTCAAAATGAACGTGGGTATTAAAGTAATTGGAAACCATAACCTATTGTTGACTATATTCATTATGGATATAGGTTTATTATGTGAAATAATATTTGATGCTATTAAATATTTAAGGTGTTAAAAAGTTATCTAAAAAATAAATTAAGTAGAGTATTCATATTCATTTACTAGTTCATAGTGGTTAAACCTTTGAATATAAATTCACTAATTATCTAATAGATTGTGTAATTATTTCAAAACTCCCTACTTTTATAACGAAACTGTGGTAGTATGTGTTTTAGAGGAGGAATAAAACCTTTGGAGGAATTTTTTAATCAATGGTGAGTCAGTAGAACTATCCAATATCTTTTTTGGGGATATTTCTTACTATCTTCTATATTCCTAATATTGGTGTTCTATATAAAGTAGTGGTAAAGTCCTTATATAAGATATATATTTTAAAATATAATAATTATCTCTTTATGAGGAATTGGTTTTTTGAAGAATACGTCGGATGATTTCATTCAAATAAATTTTGATTTAAATTAGAGAAATTCCAGGTCATTTTCATTATAAAGATACTCTAGGATAATAATTTCATCAATACAACAAAATAAAATTTTATAGTGAAGAAATTTTTTTATTTATTTATAATTGAAACCAATTTTTATTGATACAGGGAAGTAAATTTAAATTTTTATATTTTTAAGACCTAGTAGTCGAATGTGTTCTTAAGGTGGGTATTGAGTTAGTCTCCTAAAGAGTTATAGATGATGAACTGAAATTTTTTATATAAGAAGCCATATGTTTTGGTAAGATTATATTGGATCCTATGAGATAAGGATTTTCTTGTCTAAATTTTGATGAAGGTGCATTCATTGATTGTGAACCTAAATTCTAATGGGGAACCCATGAGTGTTTTTATTCTATTATATTATTATAATCTACGTAATTTTAGATGTAAAATACGTAAACTAACTAATTTTAAATCATGGAGTATTCAAATGATACTGTAAGACCCATAGTATGTCGATATTTTATTTATATAATTAACTAATAGGGGGCTTATTGTTTTTATCTATAAATAACACATAATAGAAATGAGTTTTAAAAAATTTCATTGTATTGATTATGAATATACCTTTTTACTTTTTATGATGTTAAGTTCCATTTTAATATTTCATTCTAAGGAAACTAATTATTATTATGAGACACATGAAATATTTATAAAAACCACTTTCCTTACTTTTCTTTTATTTTAGGATGATTATATTATACAAATATAATATTTTGAATTTCCAAATGACTTTTTTTATGTTTTGGAAGTACCGAAGATCCATTTCTGAATTAAATAAGGATTTTTTAAGTCTTTATGTCTAGTTTTATGATGTAATAAAAGTATTTTCTGATCAATAAAATTGATGTTAATTATGTATTGAAGATGGTTAAGGGATTTTGGGGTACTTAGGATGTTGGATTTATATGAAATACTACTTATCAGAAATGATATCTTGGCATCTCAGTTCATTAATATGGTGTTGGGAAGGTTAGTCTAAAGAAAATACATGTGTAAAGTATTCTTATATACTAGATTTAAAGATCTATAGGGGAAAATAATGAAAAATATTTTGGACAGATTAAAAAAATTGTAAATGTTACAGAGTGGTTTATCATAGAGAACTCTAAGAATAGGTCATTTTAGTTGTATCATGGAATGAATATTAACATGATTACATATAATTATAAAGAGATATAATGACTATAAAATATTCTAAATTCATCTGGAATAGTTTATATCTTGTTTTTCAGGTTATGGGATAGTCCATATGATTCTTATTCTTTGATCACAGAAAGTAAATACCAACTAAATCTTGGTGAATGCAATAAAATTATAGTAACGTGTATCATTAACTACTCAAAAAATAATGTTTTATTAATTATATTTAGGGTTTTGGATGACATCATTATAAATGGTTACACTGATACTAGTTTCCAATCTTATATATATATAATGAGATGTTAATCTGGAATTTTATTTTTCCTTAATGGTGTAGATATTTGTGACAAATAATTTATCAATCCATGGTATTGAAGCAAAAAATAGAAGCATTATGCATCATCCCATACAATTTTACAAAGGATCTTTCTACATTAAAATTTCCAAAAATGAATTTTCTTGGAGTCCTTAAAATAAAATTTTAAATTACTCTTTACAAAGATAATAATATTTTTATATTTATTACTCCAAACAATTAACGTAGATCTCATGAAATGACCAAACATATCCTTTTAAAATTATATATAATTTTGTATTAAAAATATGGCATTGGGGTAAGGACATATTGGGTTATTGTAGAGTAGAATTTAATAGATCTATTTATTAAATAGTAAACATGGAAAAATTATGAGGGTCTTGAAAACTCTTTGGGATTAAAATACATGGAAAATATGACATGATGGTTTTAAATTATTTAATAGTATTATAATAAATTAATCATATATCTATCATTAATTTATATGTGATTTATATATTAAATAAATATTTTAATATTTATTTATCCTCAATGTATAACTATATATTGACCCACATTCATGATCATCATATAGTATTCTAGGTTCTGATGATATTGTAATGTTAGCTTGAGTATAAGTATCAAGTAAAATAAAAGTAAACTCATGAGATATTTAGTAGTGGACTATTACCATAATTTTTCAATAAAAATATATAACAATTAGTTACATATGGAAATTTATATATATAGTGGATTATGATTAACTTGAATCCACATTACCTGAGGTTGAAAGGATACATAAAAGGTAAACCTTCAAACACTAATTGATCATGTCACTAGTTTTTTTACCCTTGATAATATTTTTCCTATTATTTAAGAAGTATGATACCTAGGGAACCAATTGAACTAGTCTATGGATATTTATATTTATATTGAGTTGAGTGATATTTAATGTGTTCCACTACTTATATAAATTAGATGTTATATAAATTAATTTTTGTCAATCTATATTAGAGAATATTGAATGTATGAGATGAACTATAATATATTGAAATTTTATATGACTAGTGGTCACTATTTTTTTTTTAAGGAAATGGATTATATAATCATGGAAAGAATTTATTGTGATATATCTTATATTGGACACATTTATTTAGATAGATGAGTTTTTTGGTTCAATATCATGCTAGAACCCTTCTCAAAAAGAGATGAAATGAAATTTTACTATATTTATCTCATTTATTATGAGTATGAATCTAGTGACTCATAATTATTTACAAAGCTAAAATGTCTCATAGGTTCATACATCATTTCCTAGAATGAATACTAACTTTTTTGCAATGTGTTTTTATAAAATTTATTGTGTGAAGTCTAATCATATCAAAATAAGTTTCCATGGATTCAAAAATAGTTGTGATGTTTTTTATATGTACGATGAGATTTTAGTGCGTGTAAAGTATTATTTATTTTTTATTACTCAATTAATAACAATGAAATGGAATATTTTACCGCATCATAGAATATTTTTCATCCGGTATATGACCCCACATTAAGGTGTTATAGTAATGTTATATCAAACATAATTTAATATAACCCCAATATGATTATTATATTTCCTTTTCCAATAATACATCATGAAAATATGTGTAAATATAAAATTTAATTTTTATGTATTTTACTAATAATGGTATAATATTATATTATTTTGAAAAATAGTTATTCCACTAATAAAATATTTCAAATAGTTTAAAATGCATGGATCCTTGTAGGATTTATTATTTAATTATAGAATTTTATTTTAAATGAAAATATCGATTTTAATTTTTGTAAAAAAATTTCATTCTCTTAGATATAGCATCCTCATTATTTCATGGTTTTTCATCATAGAATATCCCCACGGTAACTGATCCTAGGCATATAGTGAAGGAAAGAGTGACAACTAATTCCCAACTTGAATAGGCCATTTGTAGGAAACTAGTTAAAAGGATATATCATATATAATCTTTCATGAATTATTCTCTATAAAACAAGGAAATAAAATTAAACCAGATGTAAATTAAAAATATATATAAATAGAGAAAAAAAATTTCCCAAGACAATGCATGTATTATCATAAAAAAATAATATAACCACTAAATATATTGAAAAAATAAATTCACCCTTTTAGATTAAACTCCATATGAAAAAAATCATCACACCACAACATTGTAATTTCTATATTTATCACTAAGGATAAACTAAAAATGCTTAAAAATGGATGTCGAACTATGAGTGAACATATAAATATATAAAGAAGGTTCTTAACTAGAAATTCTTATGAAAATGGAGAAGAATAATGCTAAATCCATTATAAATGAATGGGAATGCATCTAACTAAATTATATGAGGTCAACTACATCTTATCTAAAAAAGGCTTAATGAGGAAATTCATATGTGAATATATTATAGAAAATCATTAAAATATATAAATAAAGTAAATACACACCCACTTCCCTACTAATGTATTTATCCTCAAATCCCAACACAAATGTCATGACACTCCCACTCCTTATTATGTCCCCATACTATAACTGCAATCCATAGTTACATGCCTTATCTACTTATCACATCCAAATATTGAATAACACAACCACATATCACATTAGTACCACATTAAATGTAAATTCACATTAAACAACTACCACACTAAGGTTTTATTAGAGATCGGGAGTGAAGGAGTAGTCATATATCTATATCTTCCGCATTTTGGATATTTGGGGGTCAACCTGGTATAATAACCCTAATTTTTCACTCCCTAATCTTGTCTGGAAAAATTATACTTTACATTTTTTTTAATTAATATAGATTAACGTAACCCATTTTATCCATCCAAAATAATCAAAATTAATAGGATATTATTGGATCAGATATATTCCCTAGGACCTTTTATGATTTTATATTCGTAGAATTATTAAATAAATCATACGTAATCAATAAAAATGTTTTTAAATGATAATTTCTCTCAATTACAAAATATTATGTTCTTTTAAATTATGTATCCATTATCATTCATTATAAAAAAATATAAAAATAATCCATTCAATATAATTCTGGGTAGCATGGGGAAAATTAATCATAAGAAAAGTGATATCAAATTCTCAGTAAGGGTAAACATTTCATTAACCATTGAATTTTATGAGTGTGAATAATATGAGCATAGTAGTATGATTTCATAATAAAACTGTATGATAATAACATATTTATATTGATAACCATAAATACATGGATCAAAAAATATTAAATCAAGGAATAAGTATTTATTAAATAAAAGTTTCATTGAATTAAATAATCATGCAATATGTAATATCAATAATCATCAATGGGAATGTTTATAATTCATACCTAGAAAAAAAATTAACATGGGGTATCATAGAGAATAGTCATCCTAGAACCCTAAAAAACCCATTACAATTTTAATAACCATATAGAAAACTTAAAACTAATTCATTAGATAATATAATCATTACTGAATGCATTGGAGTGTTATCTGGGTGAACACATTTTATAATTTATATCGGGAACACCAAGTGCTATCTAGATGCACCCATAAAAAGAAGGATACATACCCTTAAATAGAGTATGTGAGCCATACATTGTATTGTAAAAAACATAGAAATTATCATTATTCCATTCATAACATGATTAGGAAATGAAAAATAACTGGTTACAATGATATTCTTTTTAAAACACGACTAACCCATGGAAAATAAATTTATTCCCAAGAAAATATTTAAAACATTATTAAACATGTAAAAGAAATTTGTTCCATAAAAATATTTTTAAAAAATGGTTGATTAGTTGAAAAAATCGGTTCGATAAATATATATGTATTACATGATTAATTTTTTCTAAAGAAATAGGTTCCCAAAAAATATATTTTGAACATGATTAAATTGTGTAAAAATGGTTTTTAAAAATATCTATTTGAAACATGATTAAAACACATAGATAATGAATAGGGATGATATCATTACATCACAACCTGATTAAAGAATAATTAGAAACAAGGGTTTTTTAAATTTAAAAATAAAAATATAATTATGAAATTACTAAAATATTTTTGAGTAAAATAAAATTTTCATTATAAAAACCACTTTTAAAATACAATAAATTCGAAAACATATATTTATAAATACATTTTCATTGAAATAAATATTAAAATATAAATGATAGATAAATTAAAATATTTTAAATTATTATAATAAAATCCATTCATGTCATAAGTGTGGAAAATAAACATTCTATTCAAAACATTTGGAAAAAGAGATTCAAAGTGACCCATATTTAAAATGTAAATAACATTCCATTTACATTTATTCAAAATTTGAAAATATGTTATTTAATTTGGGATTATTAAATCATTCATTTTTATAAAATAACATTTTTTAAATAATATTATATAATATGGGTATGGAATATAAAGATAGATGATCTTAAATAAAATTCTATATCAATATCAGTTAAAAGTAAATTTATGGATATTTATTCATTAAATTTTAGTTGTAATCAGAATAAAAAAATATTACAACATTAATAACAAGAGGAGAATATATAGAATAGGTTCTTGAAAATAATATCATATTATTTCTTCCAATTGAACTTTCAACATAAAACATGTCAAATGGAAGAAGATTATAACATAAATCGTTTTCATCTTTAATAAATCTTCAATCATAATCTCCATTAAAATATCAATTATAAATAAAAATTAATTATGAAGAACATAATTATGTTAATGATATTTATTGTACAGTGTGACGTATATTACCTTAATAAAACAATATAGGTTCATGTAATTAAGTGTATTTCAAAATGAAAGGGAATTTCTGATAGATAACCCATAAAATTATTATATCATTGATATGGGAGGCAATCAAGAAATATCATTTGTTTGTAAAATTTAAATGCAAATAAAACAATTTTATATACAATTTTATATAATAACAATTAATTACACAAAAAATCAATGAATATTAAAGGAATTGAAGATGTATTATAACTCAATAAAAATAAATTGTGTAAAGAAATTCTTTACCATGTGGTAAATTTCAGGTGTGATCCCCTTGAATGAAATAATTTCATTTGAAACATAAAATAGAATGAATTTTGAAGCATTAATGATATTGACTATAAAAGGGGTCATATCTGCACCGTATAAAAGAAATTAGCTATATAAAATTGCTATATGCCTCAATTAAGGTAAGTTGAGAATAAGTTCCTTACTCAGTTGGTAAACACTTCATCCAAACCTCAAAAACGTTAGAAAAAATATGGGTTTTAAATATGAATAATTATTTTGAATATAAAAATAATTTGAATTCATGTTACAATGAAAACTTTTGGTAAATATGGAATATGTCTCCTATAAGTAAAATCTATATGAGAAACCCTTACTGATGTCTGTACATTCCTTGTATGACTGTTTTCTAATTTAAAATAAGATTACATAAATTATATCATTTCATAAGACCATAGTCTTAGTTAAATAAACTATAAAAAAAATTATTTACTTATTTTACTATGAAATAGTTAAATATTTAATTTGTTAATTCCACATCGGGGGTTTTGGGGCTATTTGGTCCATTATTTCAAAAAGGCTTCGGTGTGTTGACTGTGGTGAAAGGAGTCATTATTTAAACATATCTAGAAAAATAATAAATTCATATTTACCATATGTATTTATAAAATCTAATTATAGAGTAAAATATAACAAATGGTTATAAAAATGAAATATGTTAAGATGATAGAGATGGTGGGTCGTACGTATGCATAAGTGATGTTTCCATATTCCAATGAATATTATGGAAAGAAGGACTATTTTATGTTTTCCTTATATATAAATAATAATTTTATAAATAAATTCTTTTCCTTTAAATATACATATATATGTAATTTGTTTTGAGGTGCTGAAAAAAAAATCACAACCCTTTATGGAGGCCTTAGTCCACACACACACGATTGAAGTTATCATTTATCAATGAAACAAAGAAAATGATATATTATTATTTTAGAATGATAAATATCTAATTAATGTCATTATGACTCCATTAATATCAGATATATTAATTAATTTTTCATTATTAACTTACATGTAAATATTTCATGACAAAAATAATCACATTGCCTTGGGATGTTTTAGTCCTCCATACAAAAAATCGACGTTATTTTATCCCACACAGAATGTAAGGTTAACTTTTATATGTTTTACACTAACTGCAAGAGTACAAAATATTAAAAATAATATATATATTTATATATATATATTAAACACATCATTGAATCTATCAATGAGTGTGGATGATGGGAAATGAATGACAACAGTTCCCAACTCGGTAGTCTGTTATACACACGAAGGATGATTTCGTATCCAATTTGGATGAATAGTATATGGATTCACGTTATTCCATTAAAATAACAACATATAAGTATATAGAATATACTCATCTTATTATATATTAATAATTTATTATTATTTTATGATGTTGGATGAAAAAATAATATATTGATTCCTGGTAAAGCGTGATACCTCTTCTTTGCGAAACCTCATTAAGAAATCACTAAAACCCTAAATAGGATAGATTTATTTTTAATGTATGATATATATGCATTTTTTATGAAATTATAAAAGATAATTTGGTAGTCAATGGTCTATGAAGATTTATTTTATGTTGTGACGGGGAGTGTTATGGGGGTGGTGGTTATTATGTTGGGTGAGTGGCACAAATGCAATTTTTTTAACGAAAAATATGTACCTACATTTTAAGCATTCAAAATGGCTCAAAAAATGCGAAATTATAAAGAAATATAAATTATAAGGTATAAATATGGATAGAAAATAGTTTTCAACATGTTATTATGTAATTTGAACTCTTAACATTTTAGTTTCACCCCCATTATAACTATTTTCACCTTAACTATGGTAAAACAATTTTATAGTTTTCACCATTCATTATGATAAAACTTTTAGTTAGACCTATTATATTATATATATAATTCTCTAATAAAATATTAAATACATTTTATCAAATAAAATTAAAATAAGTAAAAAAACATTAATTTAAAATTAATTCCATAGACACGATGAAAAATGAGTTTATTATATGTGTTTTTAATGAAAATATTTATTTTATATTAACTTGATGACTAATAATTAACATTTTATGAATATAAATTAATATTAATTTTCATATAAAATATATATTTCATTTTAAAAATTTATAAATATTATTTTATTAATTAATTTAAATGGATAAAAAATATTCACTTTTACTCAATATTTGAGAAAAATACCATTTTCAAACCCAATGACAAAATAAAACTAAAATATGATATGATATTGATCCATATGAAATTATTTGTATTTCATATGAGTAAAAAAATTATTTTCCATTAAATAATATTAAATATATCATATTGACTAAAAATATCAATTTTTTTAAAAGAAATAAAATTTTTAAAAATTCATTACATTTCCCCATTCACGGGAAAAATTTTTTTTTAGTCAAATAAAAAAATATCACAATTTTTTATTTTTATAAGAATAATTTGAAAATAATTTTAATTTTATTATATAATTTTCCAAAATATTCAAATTATTTATTCTAATTTTTTCCATGATAAAGAATAAAATCTTTTTTTATGAACTTTTATCTTTAATGAGTAAAATTACTTTTCAAAAAACAGATGGATTATTTACTAAGAATATCTCAATAAAATATATTTAGTATCATATATATATATATATATATCATAATATAGTTAATACTATTGGTACATACTAATTTACCATCTAGGTTATAATGGTAATATATTTCGTGGTTTTTTTAATCTCGGTGTTGTGTGTCAAATACGATATCAAAAATTGTTTTATTTTTTAAAATATCTCGATGTTACAACTAGTCACCAAAAAATCACATGGTTTTCATTTGGGTTTCCCAGATCCGATGCTAAGTTAATATTATGAAAATTTAATATATGATTAAATTAAAATGAGTCATTTTATTCAATATATTTCTCCACATGAAACACTAAGCTAAAAAATGTGATATGTTTTGAGCATGAAAACATACTAATTGAAGGTTAGGGAATGAATATGAGATAATTATTTTTTGAAATAATTTTAGAAATAAAATAATGGATACTTTTTATATGAATAAAATTAAAATGGTATAGTATTGGTATCAAATCCAATGACTTTGTGATAAGATATGTAATTTTCTAAATATTGTTTATCCATGCAATATAAAATTTTATTTAAATAATATTTCGATTAATGATGATAAAATATATTTAATATGAATAATTTTTTAACAAAAATTAATGCTGTAAATAATTTAACATATTAATGATAATGGATAATACTATAAATTAGTTATTTTACTTTAAAATCAATATTTTCATCATATATGACCTTTTAATTTTAATGATAAATTTCTAATATTTATAATTTTAATCTGAAAAGGTAAATATTATATTTATATTCGTCATATTAATATCTAATTAATATGATATTTTGGGATTTTTCTAAAAAACGTTATTTATGTGAATATTGAATAACATCATTTTAATAAATAACGTGACTTTAATGAAAATATTTGTACCTACTAATGAATTAAAAAATATTTTAGAATTTTTATAGTATTAAGTATTTTTTTTATAATTGGTTTTCTGATTCTATAAATTCTATATTTAATTTAAAACTGCATATTGGTCATTTTTGAAGAGATGTTGTATTTACAAAAAAAAATGTTTTTAGACATTATCCATTTAGTAGTTAAAAATTTATTTTTATCACTATTTAAATTGGGTAAAATAACATTGATTTATATTTTTGAAAAATTATATAATATGAATTACATTATTTTGAGGCATAATGATTAAGATAACTTATGTAAAAACTAGTTACGATAGTGAAATATTAAATAAAAAACTTATATTTCAAAGTTTAAAGGGCTTGGAACATATAAAAAAGAAGTTATTTTTGATCTTTTATAGAAATTATATACCCCAAAAACTAAATATTTTCTTTTTTGGAGTCACATTATATCTTTATAATGTGATCCATTTTTATTAATGTGAAATTATTAAAATAAATAAATACTCTCTACTTATGATGAGGGATTATCATCACCCCTTTAATTAAAAACATAAAATTCAATTTAACAGAAAAAGGTAAATTTTTAATGTCCTTTAGAATCATATTACTACCTCTTAATAATCCGTTCATATGAGATTAGCCTATGCCATCCATTTTCAAGGGATCTTCCAAAAAAAGGTTAAGATACTAAACCTAGGTATTAACTTATTACAGAACTTATTTATTTTCTATTTTCCTTCCCATTATAATTTTAAAGTACATATGTAACGAAAAATTTATTGGTCATATACATGACACTATTATTTTTTATGGCAATAATCATTAATCACCATTTACTTTTTCCATAGAGAAATATGAAATAAGCATTCATGCATTGTGCGAACTACCGCCTCCATGACACAACATGTTTGATTTCCCTTAAATACCTTACAAGGATAGTCATTGTATATAATTTAATATATTTATATATATTCTTATGATTATAATATTTATGATATATTATTTATTCCAAAATTATAATATAATTTACATTTTCCTCTCATTCTATGGAAAATTAAATCATCATCAATGCATACATGTGGATGACCACCTCTATGGAAAAATTGATTTTTTTTTCTTTACCTCCATTTAACGATGGATCTAAGAATGATTTTTTTGAATAAATATGATCTTAATTATATCCCTACTGTTATGGTATGATAAATTGTATTAACCAATATTGGTGTCATTAATAAATTATAATCCTTAACTCAATCTTTTAAAATAACATTACTAAGATGAAACCAATAACATATTTCAATGTAATTTATTTATTTAAATTAAAAAATATTAATAATTAATAAAATTTTTGTTCTATAAAACAAATAGTCACCTAAAAAGTTGATTATTCTTCTTTTATAATTTTATTACAAGTAAGCCACCTCATAACAATCTATTAATCCTGGCAGGATCTTGTTTTGGTTAGTTTGGGAACCTATTTGATCCATACATTTCCATTATATAATGGATCACCATGATAAAATATTAAATGGTATAATATGATTTAAATATATAATTTTTGATATTGATAGGGTTGTGTCAATATTTAACACATTAGTTAATAAATCTCCCTTTGTTCCTTTAAAAGGACCAAAACATACAACACACCAAATTAATCATCAAGTATCATAAAAATACTACCATTAAATTATATTATATATTTCTAAACTATTTTTTAATTTATATTATATTATCCTATTTTCTCTAAGAATGTTACTTTTTGGGAAAATTAATACATTACAAAAACTCTTTTATGAAATTAGATTAAGACGATATATATTACTTATAACTGGTGTTTAAAATAAGTTAATAAATAATACATACATATATATATAATGATTATAAATGAAGAGTATAGTTGGTTATAGTAATGAATAATGATCATGCATATCTAAAATTTCCATATTGAGACATGTTGTGTATTATGATACTAATTTTATTTATGTAGAGCACATAAAATATATTTGATATATCATTTAATGAATTATTTTTCAATAATTTATATATCTTCAATTACAATACCTCTAGTTCAAGGGGTTTTGGATAAAATCTCTCTTATACCATAAAGTGTTATTTGTCTCAAAAATTAATTCCTTGATACATGATTTTGTTATGAACCATTTTTTAATTTGAATAGTTTATTCTTTAACTGTGGATTTATCTATATCAAATATATTTTCATTCAGGGTAAATAACAATCCAAATTAGTTCATTTTCATTAAATAGATTTTACTCAATTTTTATACATGTTGTAATGATTTTAGTAACTAAATTCTTATTCATTGATTTATGATCATTATCATGGACATAAATGTTATTTATAGTCCAAATGTTTAATATATTATGTGGTGTTCTATTTTCTTCAATTAAAATACATTACAATAATAACATAATTTTTAAATATTTCTTTATTTAATGGGTATGATTCACAAAAGGGATATTGATAACACAAATCTCCTTTATTTGATCCATAATGTTTCATCATGAACTTCTTTCTTAAATTATTGTTTTCTACCACTAAAATATTTTATTTTATGGCCATTTATATAAAAAAAATGGATAAAACCTTATTCTTATATGAAATAATTTATTTTTACAGTTTTTAATATTTTTTGAAAAATGGATTTTAAAAATAATAAAAAAGTTTATCCCTTTAAACTGCATATTTTTTTCTTCCTATCTTCATTTATGTAAGATAAAATTTATTTCATTTTTCAATGTTTCATTTTTAGATATTATCATTAATATTAAATGAACTTAAAATAAATCCCATTACATTTTAAAAAATTATGTCAAAAAGTGTCATTTAAAATGGTATTTTATATCAATGTTAACAAGGTTTAATAAAAGAAACATTAAATTTTCACATCCATTTTCCTTTTAATATTTATAAATATTTA
Organism: Viscum album; assembly: GCA_963277665.1. Lineage (NCBI taxonomy): Eukaryota > Viridiplantae > Streptophyta > Magnoliopsida > Santalales > Viscaceae > Viscum > Viscum album. The sequence continues at coordinate 826,433,711 of OY728159.1, read as the reverse complement.
CCTTACTATGGTTTCTATTAAATGATTTATCCTCTAATATATATATATATGTATATCATTTTAGCATTTGAAATAATGTTATTAAATAATTATATTATTGATCTCTTTTTTATGATCCTATTTAAATAATTCATTTGTGATTATTTTTCATTAATGAAAATACCATTATATATTTTCTTTATTGAAATAGGGATACTAATTTGAAACCATTAACTTTTATTATCACGACGGAGTTTCATCATCTTATTCTAGTATTGAAATAATTGTAAATTAATTACACTAAATGTCATGAATTTCTGAATTTATAAGATTAAAATTATTGAATATTATCCTAGAAAGAATTTTTATTTATTATTTGGGGAAGTACAGACATTCATGATTATTATTCACTTCCAAAATAGAATAATTATGTATTGAGGTTCAATGTCATTATTTAATTTTTTATCAATTTATTTGAATTAGGGGTTCCTATTGTAATTGTATAAGATTTCTTGATTTCCATTATATTTAATGTATTAAACATAATATTGAGATGGGTGGGGACCATAATTATATATCCCATTATTTAATTAGTAGTCCCATGTGAGAAAACATCTTGGGGTTTTTTATACATCTCATTAAGTTCCTAGTTCGTTGGAACAGGTTCTAGAAAACTTGTTATTGATTTATGTGAATATTCATTCCATTAGTATGAGAATAGAAATTATTTTCATCTATATTTTTATTTATTATAATGGATATAACTTTATCTCAGTTTGAGTTGGTTATGGATTCACATCATTTATTATTCCTTATATATTATGTATACTATGATCATATTTTTGACAACACCATTTATATGATTCCATTATCATGTGTTGGAGCTCACTAATTTCTTATGTTTTCATTATCTATATTATAATGGAAATTAGTAAACATTTCATGTTTATAATGATTTAATGTTTATATGAATTTATGGGTGATATAAATGAATAGTTATGGGTTAGGCTGTTTTTTATTGAATGGGAGAAAATATTCGTTTGATACAAAAAACATGGGATTTTTAGCTATTTTTTTTTTCTCATTTTATAAATATAAAATCCGAAAATGACTTTATAATTTAAAAAAATTATCATTTTATTTATTTCATGTAATTAATGGCTAGTTATACTCAAGAATATACAATCTTTATCAAATCCATTTTGAAATTTATATGTTTTTTCTTTGGATAGAGGTGTGTTGTTTGGAAGCATAAACATTTTTTCAAGGGAAGGATTTAGATAAAATTTTACATTAACATGTTTATTGAGGATAACATAACTATATTTATTTTTTTGATAATCATAATTTAAATTGTATAGATTCACCATTTGAGTAATATATTATTTAATAGTATGGTAGAAATGAAGTTTTTATCTATGTTTTATGATCATAGAATATTAGTGAAAACCTTATGGATAATTATATGTGAGAATTATATTTATATGATAAAATGAATTTTTTTCAATATATATATATTATGGTTATTTTGGAAAATACATCCATGTGTGGATTCTACAAGTAGATTTATGTTCTGTAATATATGTACCTTTAGGTTATAAACCCAAAACTGGTGGATTGTGTATTACATCAGTTGTCAAAAGGTGAAAGATAAAGAGGCATACATTCCCACCAAATTTGACACTCTCATGGAATATCCTTCGCATCATTCACATTATGTTGATGAACCACAATGATAGATTTGATTTTTTTAATGTCATATAACCTAATAAGAAATACATAATGAATAAAATAGATTAGAATATTGGTATTACTAATATATGGTACATATTAATTTATACGATTTTCCTGGATGATGGATGAGTAATATTTTGATGGAATATAATTGAATAATATAAGGGTATAAAATATTTTAATAAATATTATGGTTATTTTGGATTTATATTTTGAGGATTGGGTTAAGAATTAAAAGATATCCCAATTAAAATATACATAGAATGCGCCACTCATGTTATTGATAAATCCATTCATAATATTGGATGATGTAAGTTTTATAAATGTAGATTTTCAAGAAATATAGGCTATCATGAGAGAATTATAATGTGATACATCTTAAGGATAAATTTTCAAATGGTTATTTATGAATTTTTTTTCAAAATGATCATCATCCATATTAAATATTTTTGTTATTGTCATGGTCAAATACCAAATTAACCAAATTGAATATTGATGTCATGCATAAAGTGGAAGAAATTTCAATGATGAAAATAATAGGATAAGAGATGGATTGAGAAATATTCTAATTATTCTAAACCTATTATCAAGTTTTCCCATTAATAGAATGAAAAAAATTAGAATCCAAAACACATTAATGAAGAGTGGTTTGAAATAAAATTGAAATTCATATGACTATGATGATGGTGGAAATAAGATTAAATTTTCTACATATTAAAAATATGGATAGAATCATTGGATAAATTGATATAAATTAATTGTAAAATATTACAAGGGTATATATTCTATTAATAAAAAATAAAAGTGTATGGGAGTGATAGAATCATTAAAAATAAGTTTTTCAATTCTAGTAGATTTTGAAATTACACCACTCAATGCCCCAATAAATTTTCCAATTAAAGAAATAATCATAAAATACTATAAAAAATGGAAATTCCTTTGAAACTACTACTAATATAGTGGTTGGCGATTTCTCACTCTTTATTTTCAAGTTTTTTATGTCATGTGTTTTTCAACAACTAGAAAAATGATGAGTAATAAATAATATCCATAGTTTAATGATGATCATATAAATTATTATCATGATTTTTGGGATGTTATTCCTCATGTATATTGATGTTATTACCTTCATATAATTTTATGTGAAATTTTTAATGGGTAATATCATTTAACAAGGACTTTATAATATTATTTCTATATAGTTAAATCACATTTCCACAAAAAAATGTACCCATAATCATATAGTCATGTATGATTAATTATTATTTCCCTAGTAAATTTACTCTAATACCATGACTCAAATTGAGATGATACAATTAATTTAATGTGGGGATAATGCAACACGATGAAATTCTTATGTATTATTATATCTATATATTTTAATGTGTTTTATAGATTTCACTACATGATACAATAAAGTAGAATGAAACAGTGATATGTTTAGACCATTATAATGATGTTTTTTAATTAGAGGGAAGGAATAGTATTAGACACTTTATAAAATATTTATAGATAGAAAACATAGGCTAATTTTTATTTTAATGAAGTTCAATTAGTAGAGGAAAAATGACTAATGAAATCATTTTAATGATTTGAAATGTTTTTTCATAAATATTTATTCACTATGGGATATGAATTTACAATGAAAATAACTAGTTATTAATGATGATAATTTTTCTTTTATATGAACAATTCCCTAAAAATAATTTAATCAGAAAATAATTGAAATAATTAACAAGAATGGTTAATATTTTCAAAAATCTATTGTCCTATAAAAGTAATTTTTCATTATGTCTCAAATTTGTTTTCAAAAGATAAACATCAAAAATTTTTATTTTAATTATATAATGTTAAATTTTTTTTGGATTCATCAACTTTAACCTTTATTATTAAATTACTTATTAATATTTAAAAAAAAATGGGGTGAAGAGTGAGAAATATTATTTTTACAAATAACATTATTTTTATTACATAATTAGTATATAAAAATGAATATTGAATATATTAAAACCTTTTATATGACAATATATGTATTTCATTAGTAGATTTATGATTCTAAAAAGATTGGTTTGAATTTTCAAACCCATTTTTTAAATTTTATAACCAAAGTTATATTTGTCAAAAAACCTTTTTTAAAAACATTATATATTTAATATTTAAAAATTATGTTTTATTAATATTAGAAATTGAAAAAAAAATTAAAAGGAATTTTAAATCCCAAATCATTATATCAGAATTATTAAAAGGATCACCTTTTTAGGTCAAAAATACCATGTTACCTTAGGAAAAAACTAGTTTCCTCAGTAAAATCCTATATAGAAAATTGAATAATTTAAATGGTAGAGGGCATAAAACATGTTAAAAACATGTTTTTAATTAATATTTTGATATATTATTGACCTGTTCTAAGACTCCAATCAATTGTTGTCTATTTTTGGTGCAACCTCACATATTTAACGTGTTCTCTCTTTATATTTTGTTAATGTATTTAAAAATACATTATCCTCACCTATAAAAGCTACCTCTCATACTCCTTCTATACACCTGTAAGAAATAGGTTTCCTACTAAAACCCTTACATTTTTTACATGAAATATAAAATTATTTTTCTCTTTTTATGTTTTTTCTTTATATATTGACACATTTCGTCCATTTCCACGGGATATTCCAAGGAAATCTCATGGTTCTCAATGTTAGAAATTATTTTTACATACCTTATTTATTTTATATAGTTATTTTTTAATTATAATATTAAAATAGCTATTTAATGAAATATGTTTTGATTATATAATTATTGATATTATTCTTTAGAAATTATTAATAATAGAATTTTCCTTTATCACTCAATAGAAATAAAATATCATTCGTCCATTGTAAAAACTAATGCCTCTACAATGTTGTGGGTTTCATTTTCCATCCCCATCACAATATTATGTTATTAATATAGAATTTAACATATAATATGATATATCAATATTTTACTATATTAAATAATAATATATATTAGTCCTTCTTCTCTTTCATTGGAAAAAAACCATTATCCATACATATGTGTGGACTACATCCTCTATGAAACAATTGATTGTTTATTTTACTTACCTCCATTCATGTCATGTTAGAATGATGGGATTAAAGTACAAATATTATGTTCATTTTATCAGTAATATTTTAAAATAAAAAATTTGATATCCTATTAATGATATTTTCAATAAAATATTATCATTAATTTAATCATTTAAAATGACTGTAATAAACCAAAAATGATCTCTTCTATATTAGTAAGAAATTAATATAAATTATAACCTATTTTTATTTTATTTTATTATGATATATAACACTAATAATACCAAAATAAGGCCTTTTGGTTTTATCATTAATAATGTTTTGATTAATCCACAACATAATCATTCATTTATCATGGTAAGATCATGTTTGGGTCGATTTATCCATATAATTGAACAATATTATCCATATATATCATCAAGGAATATAATATAATTATTGATATTATAATAATATATAAGTAAATAAATATTTTTTTGTTCTAGAAATGTTATATAAATACATACCACCTTAATTTATAAGTCACCTTGGGTTTATTAAGAATCATTAAATCATGTTATTCATTGATTTCATCCAAATGGATCCGAAAATTAACAAGCATGAAATGAAATTAATGTTTCATAAACTATCATGGAGCGTATATTCTAAAAAAATATATGATAAAAAATATAATTAATTTGTAAAAATAATAGATACCAACCTTTCATTTAGGAAACCATATCAATATGACCACAATTACTTACACCCAGTGTTGAAAACAAGTTACAAACTAATTAATATAAAAATTTATATAATTGTTTTTAATGTTTAGTATATATTTTTGTATTTATGAGTATGGTTACAATGTATTAATTTAATTAAATTAATTTATTTATTCAGAATATTTAGTGAAATTCCAGAATAAATCAGAATTGTGGTAAGGGTTTTCATGACAGGTTCCTATATTTGTGGTATGTTTGGTATAATAAATGTAATTTAATTTTTATCATGTAAATAATACCTATTTGAGATAATATATAATGAATTATATTTTAATTATTTTATTTTATTTTCAATTAAAATCCTACCCTTTCATGTGCTTTTAATTAAAATATCACTCATGTCACAAGGGTTCATTGTCTCAATATTTAATTCCTTGATACATGATTAATTTATACAAAATGTTGTCCTTTTAATGGTGTATTAAAAACCCATGGAATTTTCCTTATCATATAATTTTTTTATTTTTGGTATCTAATAATTTAAATTAGAACCTTCTTATCAAATGAATTTTACTTACTTTTTATTTAGTTGTAATGTTTTTGGTAAATAATTTTTCATTATTTGAGTTATGAGTAACCTCTTAGACATAAAAATATGTTTTATTAAACAAATTGATTATATTATATTTAATTTTAGGTATTTATAATAATTTAAATTTCTAAGTAATAATAATACTTTGTGAAATATTCATTACTTCAAGGGTTGTGCTTCCTATAAGAAAAATTTATAACTCAAATGTTGTTTATGTTAGTTATGTTCTATCCTCATTAATTTTTTTGTTCTATTATTGGGTTCTCCCACCAATATGGTTTATTTTATGTCAATTTATCTACCCTAATAGGGATAAATAAATTTTTATAAAAAATAAATTTTTTGAACTCTTTTTGTTAATGTGTCTTTTGAATTAAGGTGCGTTAAAAATAATAAAAAGTGTTTATTCTTTCAAACTCATAAGTATTAACATACTATACTAATTTACCTATTTTAAATAATATTTTATTTTTAAATATTCATTATTATATAATCTTTTTAAAAAAATTTCATTCCCAATAATCTTTATATTCATTTAATAAAATATCCTAGAAATTGACATGTGAATTTTTATTTTAAATCTATGTTAATAATGTTTTATAAAATCCCATTTAATTTTTGAACTCAATTTTCAGTTTAATATTCAAACATTTTTTCCATAATGATGTTTATATTTCACGATATATCCTTCTATATAAGTATTTTAATTTTGTGGATTTAACTCAAGGTGTCAATTGATTTTATTCTTTATTCATTCTTTTCTCATGCCATTCAAACAAATTTTTTCAGGGGTTTCTCTAACTAATATAAACATTCATCTATGATTAAATTTTTAAATGGGGATATGATCTTTTCCGACCATCCTCTATATTTTTATTGATTTTATATTATCATTTTATTCTATCATTGAATTAATTTGTTATTAATAATGATATACAGTATAAAAATATCATTTAAAAATATATATATTAGAGTTTTTTCAGTTAGATAAAATTTTTATATACTGGATGGGAAATTAGTGAAATGATTAATTATTATTAACTTCTAATTCATTATTTTATATATGTAAATATTATATATTTTTTACTATTAATATCCATTTTTTTAATTACCCCAAGGTTGATTAGGGAAGTGCATTAAATGTCTTGTTGACTCTTATTTTGAATTCATTGTACTTAATAATGTGAATGGAGGGGACTAATGTTTTATATACCCTTCATGCACAAAAATGTATCATTAGACATAAAAACATGGGTTTTGGTTTATAACTCACCATATCTAAGACTTGTATCCTTGAGAAAGGTTTGTAAAAAATTTTGTTGATGTCCATAGTTATGAATTCCGTCAATGTGAGATAAATAATTATAGTTATCATTGTTTTAATTTATTTTTATGGATAAAGACTAATATGAGATTAATTTGATTATGGATCATGTAATTTATTTTCTTATCCATATTACATGTACAATTTTTGAAAACTAAGGTAATATCTTTCACTTACTTATAATATAATACCACATATTTCGTATAATTTCAATTCCATGGTTTTGATGAAAATTAATAAATATGATATGTTTATAAGGATAACATGTGTGGAATAATTGACAATATATTATTAAGACTCATTATGAATTATGCAATTTCGAATCTAATGAAAAAATGAAAGTATGACACAAAAACATGAGATTTTTTAGATAATGGTTTTTCCAAATTCAATAACAATATTATACAAAATGGTCGTAGAAATGTAAAAAATGAAATATTTTATTTATGTTATTTATTTATTGGATAGTTATTTTTTTTGAATTTATATTTTGAATCAGAAAATGTTTGTAAAGTATGTTTTTGTTGTAATGGACCGGTAAGTACGGGTATGTGGTTTCAATTTTAGTGTGTAAGACATAACATTGAATAGAATGATTTATGTAAAATACTAATATATAAAACAAGCTTACCCTTACTATTCCAGAATCCTAACAACCACATAACTTATCAATAGAACAAAATAATTACTACTTCTACTACCTCTAAACAAACTAAAAGTAAAAAACACCCACATTCTAAACCCATAACTTCTTCATATTTTATATTCAATTACCGATTACACATTTATCAGTTAAAAATAACATTGACCTCATTATCCATAAAATTTCCAGAGACTACTCATTCCACATAAACCATTAACCACTTATCTTTCTTAATATATCATTTTTATAAATTTACAATATAATTTATTTACAAATTTTAGAAAAAATCCAAAATACATTTTCTAAACATAATTCCCAGTCTCATTTGAAATTCTTCCACTTTTTCATCATTTTCAATAAAATTTTATATGTCTAAGAATATATAATTCCCATTCCATAATTATTTATTCACTCTAAAACATTAATAAAATACTAACAACACACCTAATTATCTATAATATCTGTACATTAAACAAAACCCACAAAACCACATCAACTATGTTGAGCATCCACAATAATGATTAACATAAAAACATTTCCCTTCATCCAATATTCAATAAAAAAACCACACCCAATCTATAAAGTAAAATATATTTTTTTCAAATATTCTTTAAAAGAAGTTAAAACCTGAATAAAAAATCACCAAAAAAACAAAAAACCCCTTAAGGAACAAATAACTCATTATTAATTCCCCACATTAATTTTTAAATATATAGAAGTAAAAAATATCCCCTTGATTCCACATCATAAATTTTATTTTGGAATGATACAACATATAAGGAAAATCTTACATTAATATATACACACCCATTTCATTTTTCCTCATATATACTAGTTTTAGGATATTTTTCTTTAAACCTTTTTATTTCCCTATTTTTACTTAATCATTAAGAATTAAAAAATAAATATTAATATCAATCATGTGTTTGGGATACCCTAAAATTATTAGGTATTTTTTGAATATACACATCAAAAAATATTCTATATAAAGTCAATAAGTGGCCCAAATATATAAAATTTCTACTGAATACATAGTTTAATTATACACTTTTTGGATACAATTCTTAAGACTTAATAACCTCTATTCACCATGAATTATAACAATAAAATAAGTGAAAATAAATCTATCAGTAATCTTCCTAAATACACATTGAAAAGATCATCTATTGAGTTAATCCAATATTATTAACATGTGACCAATACCTATTGGTAAAAAAACAAGAGAAATAACATTGAGAACATTAAATGATATACATCAAGAGTTCACTAGTGTTTAATCCCAGTTCTCTAAACTAGACTCACTGCTAGTATATTCAATATAGTTAATATTTCCCTCTTAATTTTATTTTTCATATTATTTGGAAATGAATACATTCTTTTATACTATTAACCATCATTTAAAGGAAGAGTATCTTTTCATTACTATACATTCAAATCCAAATAAAATCATTGAGAAATTGATTCATCACTATCTATATGAATGTGAAAAAATTTCTAATAATTCATTTTAAGTCCTCTAAAATTAAAAAAATTATAAAAGATAATTGTTTTAACAATATGTATGAAGATATATTTTGATAATTTCTATAAGATATTCCGACAAATCCACTTTTGGGATTCATCAAAATAGTTTCTTGATACCTATATATCACTAATTTAATCCCTTATTCTTATTATTCTAACTAGGTATCCATTATCAGTAATCTACAATATTCAATTACTATAATGGAAGAATATAGAGGAGGGTAGGAGCCTCCTACTCCATCTCAACAACTAAATACATCCTCACTCTAGGATCATTCAAGGAAGAAACAGACATGAATTTTATCAACCAAAAAATAGACACATTTAATAAAAAACCCGTAATAGAGATAAATTCATTAACTGTGTTCCATTACTTCAACGATCATTAATAAATTACCCATTATAAATTTAAAATAAAATAGATCTTATAATAAAAATATAGAATAAAATATATTCTAGATTATATGTTTTTTACTATTAATTCCAATTTCATAATAAAATATAATTGAAACTAATTTAGGATAATTAATTGAGAGATACAATTCCACACATTTTTCCATCCACCACCAGTTTTTTTATGGTCACCATTTTCCAGGTAGTGCATAAAAACAAGAAATGGAAATACATAGTATTTAATGGATAATGGTGTTTAAAAATAGAATAGGAATACTATAAATTATAAATCAAATTATTTTTTATGGATCATACTATATTTAAATATCAAAATATCATTGGAGAAGATAAAAGAAATCCTCTTTCCAATTTATAATAAATACCATATGCCAATACCTAATAATAATTTTAGGAAACATTATTAGAAGATGATTAGGGTATAAGGGAAAAACAAGAACCTAATTATTTAACACAAAATCCTCATTCACATACATATAATTTAATTCAAACATTATGAAATTATATATAAACATATCTAATACATTATAGGAGGGAAATAAAAAAGACTCAGGAAATTCTATTGGAGAAATTGAAAATTTTCATCATTTTTCAAGAAAATGAGGGAACATTATATCAACTTCATGATTGGTAAATTTTACATAAGGAAAAATTAAGTGAATGGATAAAATCATAAATCCAAGGACATAAAATAAGAATAGTTATCTAAGAGTGGAGGATGTGATGGAACCACATTCGTTAAGTGAAGACAGGATTTGATAATCATTATGAAAAACAAAAGAAACCAAAATTAAAAGTTATAATATATAGGAATATGATGTTTTAAAATAAATACACCTCTAGAATAAAAATAAAAATAAAACATATCACTACCACAATAACAATCAAATAAATTTAATTTTTCATCTTTTATTTATTATTTTTAATATTTAATTCTCAATGTAACTAAAATCAATATTTTTTTCAGATTTCTAATTTAAAAATATATTCTATATTAGGATCTACCCATATAATTTTAACACATATTGAAAATATCAAATATAATAAAAAACATTCTTACCCAAATAATATGATTTAATAAATATAAATATAAAAATGAATAATCATAAAAAACATATACAACCCACTTCCTTTGTTAATTCAACTATTTTATCTTCATTTAGGTAAACTCCATCTTCTTAACCAAAGAAGTAAAAATTCTATACAAGACTACACAATATATAATGATAGAAGAGATACAATATAAATCTCCTAACACGAGTGAATCTGTAACTACACAACATAGAGGAGAAATGGAAACCAGTAATCAAACATCTATAATGTTATAATAATCCTCCACTAAAATAAAAACACATTAATATCTCATTAATACACCATCAATTAATTATCAAAACCATACTCCTTAAAATTATTCTATCCCCTGTTAATATCTAATAATATAATAGAAGGGGGAGTGGTAAAAAATTAATATTACATCATAATGAATTGATAAGACAAATAAGGGATTGATTACCTACCAATTGTTTTCAAAACCACCATTACCAACAATTTCATATGCTTATGGATCCAAGAGGATCGAGGGAACTGAATAGTTTGAAGATAGGACTAAAATTTAAATCAATTATTTAGAACAGAAATACATTACATTATTATGAATAACAATCACATTGTCTAGATCGATCAATGTCATTTCATAAATCATGGTCATTCCAAATTGAAAAAATATTGTTTCCACCAATAGCATCCTTAATTAAGCATAACTGTTTAACAAACCATTACATTTCAACTATGCTCCATTTCCATTTTCATCAAATATATCAATTAGTATTTAGTATAACAATAGTATATTCACTAAACTAAATTGTTTTCTATTATGATGAGATACATGATAATTTTCCAACTCTATAAGGGAAACATTATTTCACAATAAACAATTTCCACCATGACATCTAAAATGGAGATAACCACATCATGGTCTACAATTATGCCAAATAAAGCTACTGAAATTTTCAAAATCAAACTAAACTCCTAATTACAAAAAAATAAATCATTCCTCCATGAAAAGATATACCACTTCAAAAAACCAAACTAACCATGACATGGTGGGGTCAAAACCACTATTTATATGTTTCTAAATACACAAAATGCATCTACTTTTACCTAGTAAAATTCTATTTTTTAAACCCCAACATATGGAAAGAATGATGCTGAGAACCATTAAAACATATACCTTTATATTAGGTACCTATCTAATTCTTATCATCCTCAAGAATTATAAAAAACCCACGGATGAAAAACATCCTCACCAATCGAAAAACCCACAAGATATACCTCAATAATGAATATAACCAAATTAAAAACAAAAAAAAATTAGAGAAATATTGAAACAAATTAATTTGTCACAATATTTCAATTTAATATCTAAAAAAGATCTAGATTCAACACCATTATGGATACTAAGATAAAATTTCAAAATATCACTCCAAAATACATTCGGTTTATATACTATACTTCTATAAGAAAAGACAAAAAAATATGATTCATCATCATAACACTATATCCTGATGATATTTAATCTAAAATATTTTTTGATGGAATGTGTCATCTATATCAATGCCTCAGTCACCCATATAAAAGGCATCATATTTATCATGAATATATCTATTATGTTCCGACACATGTAAGACATCATGATTTCTTTTCATTTTATAAGGATGTTATAATAAATATTCCACCACACTAATTCACCATAACACCTCTATGAGTAATTATAATTAATGAAAATTTAATTTTACTCCACTAAACAATCATTAAAATAAATAAATATAACCTCTAAAAAAATTCATTTTCCTTGAACTCAAGAAGATTCTTCCTCCAAAAAATAGTTTAAATGGGACTATGGTTATGGAATAGTAATAAATATTATTATTTGAATACCAAATAATGGAAAATGCTTCTCCCATGATCCTATAAAATAAATAACACATACATGATTCATATACTTCAACATTTAGATCATATTATCTATTTTTATTCCATTTAAGGATTAATGGTCCAGATATTATATTTTTTATGATCATATAATGATCTTATTAGTATAATAATCTTATTACAATGATTGATTTATCAACATCATAACTAAAATTCTAAAATTAAGAACATAAGAAAATATCATCATCATTTTATGTTCTAAATAAATATAATTATAAAGAATTTACATTATGCTGATCATGGAGAGACAACTAAATTGATATAATCTCTATTTATGGAACACTCCACTAATATCCGTATTAAAAATTAGTGGGCACCAAACAATAATTTTTTTAATTCCTTATTTGTAAAAACATTTGTCTCCATGGATGATGATAAAAATGTATATGGATTGAATATATCATGTAATAAATAGTATCATAATTGTAACCATTATATATTAAATAAAGAGAGTGGATTGTAAACTACTATATAAAGTATTTTTACAATCATTGAAAAAATGAAAAAAAATGTTGGATTATAATATTACTTTGACACTTCAAAAAAATATACTCATGTATGTATATACTTAAACATATATATCCCATTGATTCATAACTTTAGGGAACCAACCCTGAAAATTTAGTCCAATTCATTCATACTTTATCAGATATAACATTCACATCATACAATTTAATTGAAACCTATCACAGGATACATTAAAGGAATCTTCATGAACCCATTTTTAATTGTGATATAGATATATCATAAAATATAATATTATTACTTTTCCCAAAATCTCCAACTTGCACAAAAATATAATAAGTAAATGAAAAAAATAAATCTTTATGATCCTATAAAAATCTTTTATGGATAGTGTTTATCACACTCTATTAATTTGGGGAGATACACTTTTTGAATGACATAATCATTATCCTAAGACCCACATATGTAACCATATGATCCTTTATAGTGTTGAAAAAATAAAATCCCAATTTCAATGATATGGGAACATAATATACTTGATTGAAGAATAATGGTTTTTCAAGATTTAAATGTGTACGATTAGATCTCAATCAGACTAAATCATATCTCTATATAAAAATTTCCTCCCCAATATGTATCATATAAAAATTAGTTATATATATTATTTATTTTCACATATCCATGAGTGACCACTATACATTAATCATTTCAAAATATAGTATCCAATATCCATAATATTCCAAAAATAAGAACCAAAACATGGTTCCCCGACCTGGGTCACCATATAGCCTTCGGAGGGCCTCCTAGTAGATTAGAGGCCATCGAATAGTATTGAGGGTATAGAGTAATACTTGAAGAGAATGTACCCTCTTTATCATAGTAATAAATAATTGATAAAAATGATAAATAAAGAAACAATAATCTTGAAACTACAAACAATAAACATGAATTACAAAACACTTCCTAAAATTGTGCACAAGCCAACCTCTAAATAGTAAATATGATATGTCCTATCACACAATGCCAAGTGTAAGGAAACCAATAAATAAAGACAAACTAAAGAATCCCCCGAACCAATGCCAACAAAAATTCTGAATCCCTCATCCATGGACATTCCATTCCCAAATTAACTATAAAAATAAGGCCCTTTCCCTTATCCTAACCTTTAATCGTGATGTACGCCCTGGTACCAAATGGTGGCCTGTGTAGGGAGTGATTACAACTAATTATGCCACCACCAATGGTGTATAAAGAATATCGAATATAAATAAATAGAACATGAATGTACTAAATAAATAATAAGATAAATAATGGTGGTAAACCGGGTTCTATTAGCTAATAAATTCACTTAATTCATTATCATCATTTATTCCATGGGTTAGGCATTTTCATTAATTTTCAGTTCATCCTATAATGGTAAACTACTATATATAAGAGGATAAATCATGTTATTTATTTCAATAAGTTAATAATTTCACATCATGTGTATTATACTTACCTTGGTGGCTCGGTCTATGTGGTCTCGTCAAATGCCACTATTAGGGGCAAAGAGCCTAAGTCCTCACCCAAGCCTATGAATTAATGGGGGTTTCTTTTAGAGCATTTTTATAACCTAGAAATTGGGAATAAATCCTCAAGTTCAATACTCTAGTCATATAACCAATGAATTTTCACATTCTCTTTAATCAATAACCACATACAATAATTCAAAAACATACTTATTTAACACACAAAATATTCACTATTCATTGTTCATTAAAAATATATTTATCTTCATCCCTAAAACAATTTAAACATTATCCTTTACAATACTAATCCAAATTAACCCATTTATCATTAAAATTACTTAACATATTAACAAAATTACATTTTTTAAATCCATTTCTCATTTAAACCATTGACAGTATACCAAACAACCCCTTATCCCAAGTTATCAAAAAAATACAATTACCATTTATTTCATTTCATAACCTAATATAACATTTCAAAACATTTATTATGGTATTTTTATCAAAAAATTCAAACTATAGTCTAAACATTTTTATTCTCATGTTTGTTGAGTAGCACACCTTAATGATGTCCCTTAACCTAGTCAAATTATCCTCAGTGCATCTATTGGGGATGATGAGGGTTCAATTAAATATTTATCCAAACAATTTATAAAATATGAACAAGGGGTTAAAAATTGAAAAACAAACCCACACAATATAACAACCAAAATAACATAATCCAAACATCCATACTATGGGACAAAACATGTATACTAACTATTTCAATTCTGAATAGGAACACACACTTAACCCTTGCTTATGATTCAGATTCAAATAACACTCAAATCCCTATACTAATATTCCTTGAAAAGAAAAAGGATTTTAGGGATTTGGAATAATAATAATTGATTCATAATCCATAATATAAAAAAAGAAAATATGGAGTAGTTTTAGACTCCCCACAATCATTGATTCCTAACCAATGGTGCTCCAAACTACTAATAAATGGGAGAGATTATTCCTTGGGAAGATTTTGGAGTTTCGGGTCATCGCTAGGATCAATGTAGGAATGTTAGAGTAAAATATAATGGTATAATACTTTTGTACCGATAAGGAAAATTTTAATAATCAATATTTTTATGGGCTTCACTAGTTGGCCACACCATTGGCCAAATCGTGTTCTAACTCCGTGTCACCCACAGTCCAAGATGGAGGCCAGACTACATAGTTACCTAGGGTTCCATCATAGTTTAGAAAACCATGTTTTGACCATGTGGGATTTTTATTCCCAATACTACACTATTTTTAATTTCCCTTCAACATTTCTCTTCAAACCATGCACCTATCCACTAGGGACACACTTTATTTGTGAAAAGACAATACTAACTATGTGTAAACAATGAAACATGCCCTCTATGGACTTAATCTCCCTTCATTCATGTCCTACACCATTGGAACTCCCTAGTTCCTAATAATGGACTCAAGAAAAATTTCATTAACCTTTTTATATAAATATTTAATCTATAATATTAATGAATAATGTATCCCTCCTAAATCCATGATCCTATAATATCACACCTTTATGATTCTCCATAAATATTTCATGTATCTATCAATACATTAAATTTTATTCATTTAATAGATGAATCCATCATATGTACCTCATCAATGTATTTGAGAACATCATATTTTACTTGACTAATCATGACCATCCATTTATATATAATAATTCAATCCTGATCTATATGTATTTTCTCATCATATTAGTTCAAAAATTCCATCTTGGTTGAACTGCAGCTGATGAAATGATCCATAAAATTACCAACTAAACCCAAAATAGATATTTCATATGAATTAAATAAGGAATGTTTCAATTTATCATAATTCCCATTCTTGTAATATTTCTATCCTCATTAAATTTTTGTTCAATAAGCCGAAAACCCTAAGTATATTAGTTACTATGTGACATTCCATGAGACATACATTGGAGAGATATTATAATTTATAATTCTACAATTATAATCACATAATTACACTAATCATTCTATCCTTTTCATATTTTCACATCCCATAATACTAAGTTATTATAATCAAATAGGGAAAAACCTAATTCATGTTAGTGAATGTAAATATGGAGAGCGATTAAATTTCTTTTAAAAAATTATAAATTAAGACTAATTTTTATGTAATAAAAAAATTAATATTATAAGTAATAAATATGATAGTAATGATTAAGATTTATAATTATAACTAAATCTGATAAAATAAAAAATTATTAATGTTAAAATAAAAATGAATAACATAAGTTAGTTTGGTATCGATGTTTAGGAATAACCCCTAAGTAGTATTTTTGTCTCTCACTCGAAGGGCATTAAATAATTTATACTCCCTCAAGAACAATGGTATAAATTAAACATATTTACAATGTAAATATGGAGCCTTATGAATAGATAATCAATCTAATATACAAATATTTAACGGATGTGATCACATATGAAATTCTTTTAATTTTTTGGGAATCTAATACCCTTGATTTAAGGACCAAACAGGTAAACCCAATATCCATTTTCTTTATGGAGTAAGAAAAAACCAAATGTAAAAAATAATAGACTTTATTTTGTAAAACCCCTTTGAATTTTTTACTCCACTATATATTTTCAGTGAATAAGAGAATATATAAAAGAGATATGTGTAGAAATGTATATCAGATCCTGAATACAAGATGAATGAAAATAGAGATCTAGAAAAATTAGAATGGAATCATAAGATTTTATCATGTGAACAATATCCATCAAATCCATAATGGGGAGAATATATAGATATCATCGAGTCAAAGAGGGAAATTTTATCCTTTGGAATTGATTCTAGAAGTTATTATGTGATAGTTTTCAAAGAGAAAAACATCCAATGACTATTTTGTTAATCATTCTTGAGGCCATCAAATATTTGGTGGAACCTTGAACGAATAATGGGTTTATCCTAATCCCAATTGAAATTAAGTGGTAACCACCATCTCAATAGTGGAACCGAGATAGAACATGGGTGTTTTCATCGATCCATATACTATCTTGTAGTTCCCCACAAGGTATACATAGGTATAAATATGTACAAGTATAAGAAGATGTCATTTTTCTCATTTTATCACATAGTTTTTTCTTGTAAATACGTTAAACCAAAGTGTTAGGAACAAATTTTTTTTGTTTCTAATAATTAAAACCTTCATATGAGTTTGAGGTAGAAAACATTATTCCCTTTTTGTGATAAAAAAACACATAATAAATGAATCAATAAATATCTGAAACACTTATTATATAAGAATATAACATATTATAATATCAATATTTCATACTTAAATTCCATAACACATTTTTTATAATTAATAAATAAATTTAGATATAAACTAGAATAATTAATTAAAAATTTCTTCATTTCAATCAATAATTACATTTCAAAAACTCTTTTGGTGATTATAAAGAAGCTAAGGTCACAAAGTGATCACAATTTGTTTTCAAAATAATTTTATTTTCAATTTGATTTAAAATATTCAAGACAATTTTTCAAACTATTACCTTTTCCCATAATAAAACCAAATGTTCCTATAATTTTAAAAAATATTCCACATTTGAAGATATAAGACCATCAATATTTAAATTTTGCAAAGTGATTATAAATTTCATTTCATCACAATTTCATCCATTCTAATTTCAATAGATCTCATAATCATGTGTTAGAAAATTATTGTTCACACATTTATTATAAGATGAGGTTAAAGATATAGAGGGAAAATAAGAAAAATTGATAACCCATAATGCTCCATCAAGAAAGTTCAAAATTAAAAAAGATTTTTGGATTTTAAATGGTTTAAACCTTCTAAAAAATTAGAAATCTAAAACCATATATTCTGAAATATTAAATAAACATTCCATGAAATTTTATAGAATATAAAAACATGATCATATTTGAAGAAAAGATGATTTGAAGTATAAACATTATTAAAATAATTGTCTCTCTAAGAATTGATTTAGATATAAAAATATAATTGTATCACACTCAGTTATTGTATATGTTAAAATATATAAGGTTCCACCAAATAATCTAAATCCTAATTGAAGGAAAGATATTACAAAAAACACCGTAGAGAGTAAACGATATAGGATAAATAGATTTAGATAAAATGAGATAAATGAAATTATTATTTATATATTTAAATATCAAAATTAGTTCAAGATAATTAAATAATAAAAAAGGTGTATATAATTATATAAATTCATTGATTGTATGTTTAAAAATAAATGAATGTCCTCAGGATTTAAACATTTAAAAGAAAAAAAGATATTAAATCCATTTTAAACACCCATTTAAAAATATAAAAGTTCTCCCATGAAATGGATATACGATATGAAAATTTATTTAATAGATTAAAAATTTTTATTTAAAAAATATATATCCATTAAAATAAAAAATATTAATTTATTAAATTCAAGCAATATATGATATTAGATTTTAAATTTTAAATAAATAATAAATTATTTAAATTGATTGGTCATAGTGTATGTCTGATCTGGGATAATTTTATATTTGATTAAAAAATTACATCCCTCATAATTAGATAATTATAAATATAAGGAGATGTTAAACATTTATATTCAAAACTAAATTTAATACTAATAGAGTTTTATATGAATTTCAGTATTGATATAATGAAAACATTTAGAGGAATTCATCTACTAATAAAATATTATAAAATATGAATACATATGTTTTGATGTTCAATTGAGATTAAAACCATTTAATCCAACCCTTAAGGATAACTAATATCATGAATAATATCATTGAAATTTGAGATAAACATTGATAATATATCAAAAGAAAAAGAGGCATATGTATAAAAAAGAAATTTTTAAAAATTATTTAATTCTAAATGATTTACATTTTATAAAATTGGAAGAATGTGGATTTATTTGAGTGACAGTAAGATAAATTGGGTATAAAAAAATAAAATCATCGTCAATAGATTAGAAAAATAAATCCATAAATGATGCTCCTAACTAGAAGGAAATTTCTAAAAGATATCCAGTTTGAGATAAAATATATTCCAGATTCCATAAATAATCATCAATTTACTAGCAAGGAATCATTGGATATCTGATGGGTTTTTAGAAAAACCAAAAAAAGAATTAAAATTTAGAACCATTAATGAAATTATTTTTAAAAAATGCATTAAATAAGTATCAAATAATATCAATGGGTTCTGATAATAAAAATATCATAAAAACAGAATTGATTTTTTAAATACATGTTCAATTTGATGGTAGAAATAGTAAAGACAATATAAACTACAAGATATTTTTTATATTTAGGTTGAATTTTCAAAATTAATTGATTGATATTTATAATCTAATTACAATTTCAAGATATGATCAAGTTATAAAAATCAAAAGAGATATTAAAAATAATAAAGAGTTCAATGATCACATACTCTATGTTAAAAATAATATATAATCAAACTGGATATTAAATGGATATTTATAATTTAGATTAAAATAATGAACTTTATTTTAAAATAAATTCAATTTAATATAAATGATAAAACATATTCAAAATCCATTGAAATAGAAATTCAACAATTAAATTATTAACTAATTGAATTTAAAAAATAAAGACTAATTTAATGTTTTTGATAATTTTGGAATAAAAATTTCAATAGAGATAATTGAAAATATGATAAATTTGAAATTTTAATATATTATTAGAATGATTTAGTTGTTATAAAACATTTTCATGGAGAACCCACCAACCATGTATTTTTTAAACTAATTAGGAATGTTCTTGAGACATGATTCATAAAAAGAGAAAAAAATTCTTTTGCTTCAATAGTGAATTTGGTTCCATAAACGTAATCCAGAAGATATTTTGAACCCACATTTGTTCTAGATATGAGCTCACATATGAAATTTTATATTTTCTAGATAATATATTTAGATAGAGTTGGAATGATTTTTTTCGACCATATAAAGACATTTTAAAATTAAAATCACAAATCATGCTCATAGTCTCTCAAAAATGTTTAAAAAATATATTTTGAGAGATTCAAAATAAAAAATTATATTTTTTGAAATAAATATGTATTATTTCATAATTTTAATAACCAAGCCTTTATGTACCATTAAAAATACATTTGGAACCCAAAATTAAATTTTCATTTTTCTCCCAATAAAAAATATTGGAAAGATGTTTTTTGAGTTCATTAATTGTGTTTTAAAAAATTTCAATGTTTGGATGATCCTTTAGATATATCCTTTAACATTAAACACATCCTATGTAATTTTTCCAACTACCACTTTAATTAAAAATAAATTCAAATATTCAATTTTTATCTTCATAATTTTTCACTAAAAATACTTTTCCTTCTCAGTCTCCTCCATTAATTTCTCATTTTATATAAAACATTGATTCTTATAACCCAATATTTCAATAATTTATTCTTAAACACCTTTTAATTTGGGGTTAATTTAAAAAATACTTCCTAAATTTATCCTATATAAGATTTTATATCTTCATAATTTAAATGAATTATCGAAACTGAAGAACAATGGGTGGGAAAAATTAATACTAAACTCATTTTAATCAACCTGACATTAAGGTCTTTCATATCATGAATTGGTTCATGATAAGGTGTCATAACATTCACACCATTTTTATTATTATAGGTAATTCTTGTTTTTTCACATTCATTGAGGGGATCTTATGTTTGATATGTTTCTTCTGTGCATATTTATGAAAAATACAAATTTCACGAGGATTTTTATAATTAGAAATATAATTAAATTAATTCATATTTAATAAATAGAAAATAAAATTTATGTATTTTTCATCTATCTCAATGCAAAGAAAATTGAATGAGCCCATTATTCCATTAATTTATTATAAATTTTTTATCTGTTTATTATAGTATTCTGAATGGGTTATGTAGTAATTTAATGAAAAATATACATGTGTATTTTTAAATAAATATTTTAGATCCATAAAAGTACAGATATCCTTCCATAGTGTTTCCATTTGTATAAACATGGGAATTTGAGGTATACTTTATTTTAATTAATCATTCCTTGAAATTGGTTCATGTTGTTAAATTAATGTTAGGTCTAACACCAATTTTTAGTATTTGTAATGATTGAAAGCGGGTGGAAAGAGAAAATTTTTCTTTAAAAAATAAAAATTTAAAAAAAATTATTGAATTAATATTAATAAAATCAATAAAATGCATATTTATGTGCTAAGAACAAGAATAATGATTCAATATAAACTGATTAAATAAATTATTTATCATAGAAAAACAAAATATAAATTATATTATAGTATTTGTTGAATATGTTTTGAATTCTTCCCCGAAAGATGACTATTTAAATGCCCCCTAATCAAATGGATGACTTAAACTCCCATGGGTTCAATGGTAAACCTGAAACATGATTATAATGTAATTACCTTACACTAAGGACCAGGAAATAAAAAAATATGCATCACTTTGAAAGAAGTGATAAATAGTCAAACTGACAAATATTTGTGAGTACCCAACCCCCTTTCATTAAGGAATAAGAATGTAAACTCAATAACATGTTTCGTTAATGACTAAGTTAGCACCAAAAAAGGAATAGTATTTCTTTTATCCAATATCTTTGATTAACACAATAAAAATTAACATTAAAATAATTATGATAATAAATAACATATATAGAGGGAGTGAAAGACATATAATACAAATTGAATACAATAAGACTTATCAAGAGGTACCTAATGAAAAAATATAACTATAAGACTTTCAGAAGTGAATAATATCCATAAAAACACCCAATGCGGTCTATATATATTCTTTAGGCGGTATAAGGTAGTTATTATAGCCTTTGGGGTGATTCTAGACAATGGGGTGTGAGAGAGAATATGTTTTAAACCCTTAAACAACAATTTATTTGTTCAATCCTGAGGCTGATAGATATCCAATGGAAAATGGATTTAATAAATGTTATTCTAGATCTAAACAGTTATCTTGTGGCCTTGGTCAAAAACTATGTTCTATCTTGTCACTATGGGCTATCTTGTGGTACCTCAGTGAGTAGTCGCTAGTATATGTTGGTGTAGCTTTGGAAATATTTATTTCATGATCATGTTGATCACTTTGTTTTTTTGGTACATTAATGAAAAAATTAACTAAATATAAACACTATAATAATAAAATATTATTAATAAACAAAATTCATTTTTTTATCATTAACAATACCTAAGAGTGTTAGGTTCAAAAAAAGTCATACATCGAGTGGATATTATTACTACACTATTCATGTAATTTAAATTAATGAACATGTGAATGAATGATAAAATGGTGTGTCATTTATTTTAAATCATGTTTTAATATACAACTATTATCTCTAATATATAATTTAAATTATTCTAGGAGATTCATCAAAACCTACATGATTATTATATGGAAATGGTTTCATCAATGATTTGTTTTTACATTCCCCTCAAAATACACCAAATAGATCATTACACTACCCTTCTCAATGACCTCTGAAATGATACGATATTTTTGAAGGGTATTTTAGGTACTTTGGTATAGCCATGTTTCCTTAGACTAAGACATAGAACCATTTTGGGAATGTAAATATCACTTTTCCATAGAATTCAAAAACCCACACCAATAATAGTAAAAAATTTCAAGATCCAAATATAATCTTATGCATTATCTAAATAATGATGTGATTTTCCTCTATTATTGATTCCACTATAGTGGGTAATTGTGAACTATTTCAACTTATAGAACCATTTTTTAGCCAAAATGTAAAACCAGGTTAAGATTTCATGTCATATTTATATGTGTGGAAATTATCATCACTAAAACCCATATATATATCTCAACGACAACTTTAATTAACAAAAATATATTCACAATTCTTATAATGTACTCTTGGATGTTCAAAACAGTTTTTAATTATTATCACCTAGATTAAATTGGTATCTAATAGTAAATAACAAATAATAGGTGAAATCAATATAAGTAGATAACCTTAAATTCATGATAAATACTATTTAGAATGAATAAGGAATTATACCCTTTCTTTCTAAAGATATTGTTGTTTCGTCAATCTTACTAAGTTTTATGCATTGTAACACTAGGAAATACCCCTGTTTTGAGGACTTTATGCTAAATAAATTCAATGGATTTACAAAATGTGTCCTTTGAATCAATGTTATTTTCCACTTATATTTATCAATAGATATATCCACTGCCATTATATAGGTTTCTTCACACATTTCATTTACCAAGAACAATTTTATCAAACTTATACATTAAAAGGTAAATATGAGAAAAAAAATGTTTTAACAAGTATGTAACCCATATACAATATCATAAATATCACCACAATACCACTAATTATCTTATATACACATGAATAATGATTTTCCAAATTAAACTGAACTCTTTTATGACATCATAAAACTTCATATTCCAACATTTATCAGATTTATTTAATATATAAATAGGCCATTATAACATTAAATCCTAACCATATTAGTTTCTCACTGTGAAAAGATTTGAGTTGTATCAAATAAATGGGCTTCACAAATATACCATTAAAGAAATATGTTTTTGTTTTACCCCTCTCTCTCTCTCTTGTTCTCATAATGTTTTCAGGATCACTAACACCCACCTATAATTCAATATTATCATTTAAGTGATTTTAGAGTGCATTTAATTGATTTTATGTGCTGTTTAAAAATCAATGGAAGTATTTGAATAAGATATAGAGGTCTTGTTAAAAATAAATTGTATGTTATAAAACAATCAATTAATGAATAAAGGATTGATTGAAGTCGTGGAAGGAATATTCAATACCAAGGTGGTGTTCTATTATTATAAGTAAGCTCCAAATAACTGGTGGTGTAGGCAAAATCCCATTATCCATCTAGAGTCTACAGATGATCTAGTGGATGAGAACCAGCTGCTTGGTGGATTTATAGAAGTGGCTAGTGAGTTCTAGTAGGACTACTAGAGAGTTAGTAGCATCAGGCGGCTAGCCATTATAGCATAATGTGTGAGTTCAAATTTTAAATTTTCCTGAGTCATTCTCCTCTTAGTTATTCCATATAAAATATTTATTGTTGGATTTATTTCTATATGTTTCTCACCACATTTTGAGGATATTAGTATAGTCCATAGGTGCATGGATATCATTATCTTGTCCAAAAACCCTCCAATAGAATGATATAAAATCAACATAAATCTCAGATATCTTCTCAAAGAACTATTTATCATTATCAATCTCTCAAATTCTCTCACATATTCACTATATATCTCTCTTATGATTTATATATATATATCCATGAAGAGATATAAGATAGAAAATTTGTAAAATATTTTCATTAAGAAATACCTTTTATTATCATCTCCTCTTACAATGGGTTCTCCCTCTAATAAATTGAAGGATTATCTCTTGGGATATTGTTGAAGCTCAAGATGGTGATCACAAAAAAATTCATTCAATAACATTATAACGAGAAAGAGAGTAAATACAAAAATTTCCCAATATGAGTGGTGGATGTGAACGGTCAAAACCTGATCTAATCTCAAGATAAATTGTCAGACGATGTTTTGTCTTTTTTTGAAAATGAATTTAATCATTCAATATATATATTCATAAATTTGATTTATCAATTATCCACTATACTAAATCACATAATTAAATTTGATATTATATTTACTATATAGATCTATTTTACCTGTTTATCAATTCATCAATTAAAAATAATATTATTTTAATCTTTTTGTTTCATTTTTATTAATTGTTATAATGTAACTCAAATCAACCACATTATTTTTATATCTCAAATTAATTGTTGGTATTAATTGGAATCATTTTATTTTAAAAAATAATAAATTTTTTCGTATATTGATTTAATTTTTCAAAATATTAATTGATTTATAAGTTTGGTATAATTAAATAAGATTCTTTAGATATCTTCCTTAGGTAAGGAATTTGTCATATTGGTATGGGATTCATGGGATTTCTTCCATGGATAATTTCTTACACCTGATGAAATAATATTTTGAAAATAATTAACACCAATAGAAGTGGTTGTATCCCAACATGGGATTCACCTTAGAATTTTTTTACCAATAGTTGTTTTTTTATTATAACATCTCATATTAATTAGTAAAATAATAATGTATTATTACTATGATACCATATGTTTATAGATATCATTTTTGACATAATGAGTTGTTATAATATCATGGTTGGGCCCTTATTGGATCCTGATAACTCTTCAAGGATATTAGTAAGGATATAGGAAGAGGCCAAATAATTTATGGTTGGATTATTATTAGGTAAGATGGATTATGAGAGATGTGACTAGGATTAAACCCAAGATCTATTTTTATATCTTCTATAGTTTCAAATACTTCTCATTGTTTTTACCCTTGATTTATATGATCTTCCCATTAGGAATCATTTTTATGTATGATTATGAAGCCACTTATATAGCTTAATTTTTATATAGCATGGGTTATGTATTATTTAATGGCACAAGACCTCATGTCTCTATCCATTAGTTAGAAAATATATGATATTGTTATTACAAACAATATGACTCACATTGGAATGATGGTATAGTATTCCTAATGAACCACCCCCAACCCACTCTTCATGTTGAAATCCTATGGCAAGTGGGGTAGTGTACGAGAGGTCATATAAAAAACCTGGTTTGATTAGTAGAGATAGGTCTCATGGTGGTGGTGTTAAAAAAATTTAGAGCATCTCTTTTCATTTTCTGTAAATCTTGTAACAATGGATACAATATTGGATGTTGTTAGAATATGATATGGAACATTTTCCTTTATATAATTGACCTAAATATATGGGAATTCAAATTATATAAGATAATGATAGTTATAATTGGGTTTTTCCTTCATTTAATCTATTTTAACTCATGTGACACACTTTATTTTGGGTTTATGATTTATTATATTATCACTATTTTCCTTGAGGAAGGACTAAATTCTTTCAAAAATCATACAAGAAATGTATAATTCACATGTCATTTATAATATTTCTTCTAAATTTTTACTTTTCTATGATTTGGGTATCAAATATAAGGATGATAAATTACCTCATATAGTGTTGACTCTTAAAACGTGATGGTGGAATCTTATTTAAAAGATATCATGATGAATGAAATACATATACATTTTTTGTTACTACATGGAATTAGTTAACTAATATTCCAAAAGTCATATAAATTTTTTCCCTTTATAACATATAATTCATATTTCATTTAACTGAGCCTGATTATGATTCACTATGTTTAATTCAATGAAAATATGACTATGTGGATCCTATATATACAAGATGATTCCCAAGTGTATGGGTTTATGGGGTGAGAGAGATTTACTAGGATATGAAATTTTATGTTATGGGGTATATTGAATTATGGGAAACTAAACCTGTTATTTATTTCCCATGAATGATAAATTGGAAAATATTATATAAGAAAAGTACGATATTTTTAATTATAATTATAAAGATATTCCACCACAAAGACTACATATAGAGCACTATAAAGGTAGGGTGATCACACTCCACCGATGGTAATAAGGAACCTCTAATAATGCTCAAGCACGTGAGGGATGTCTGGATCTTATGGAGATTATTTTTATATAGACAATAAATAGTTGGAGAGAGGGGATCTTAGAGAAAAATTAATTTGTTTATCTATCTTGGGATACTCATATACATCATTATTCTTTATATATTGGGTATGGTGGCCTCTCGTAAACAATATTATATATAAAGTCTATTCAAAATTTCATTAACCTTTTTAAGACACCCCATATGTGGTGGGATAATGTAGTTTTATATCAAATACATGGTCTGGTGAAGAACTATTATGATTTCATGGTCTATGGTCTATGATATAACACCACAAGCTTCCTCGAAATTCTTCTCTTTGAATAATACACAAGCTTTCACTGTACGCAACTTCATGTTCTAACACACCCCAACAAATCAATCTAGACGTTATGAATAGTAATACACAATTTTTGAAAATTTATCTATTTTATTTTTCAAAATTGACTTTTTTTTGGATTTAGTATATCAAAATTATCTTAGAGTGAATTTTTGTTATTTTCCTAAAAACATTCAGTTCTGGATGAATAGTAAATACACTACATTATTATTTAAAACAGAAATTTTATTTAAATAATTATTTATTTTATTTTAATTTATTTTAACTAAAAATATATACATAATACATATATTATTTAAAAGTAATTCATTGGAGTCATTTTATAATAATATTATATGTATAAAATGTTATTGAATTTTTTAACGTCTTTTACCCACCTTCAAGACACATTTGAAAATTGGAATGAAACATAATTTTACCGCCATTGTGAATTTAATTTAAAAAATCAATTAGACATGGTTAACATCAGTAAAAAATATGTGGTTCAATAAGATGAAAATAATTTTTTGTGAATAGTAACTTTTGAATTTGGTTTACCACGGTTAAAATTAAATATGGTAATTACAGGTAAAAATGATATTATCATTACATTAACACAAGTTTGAATTCTATCGGATGAGTGTATTTCAACCAAAATAAAACGTAGGATTAAAATAAGATCCTCTTTGATCTGAATGGATTATATTAGGACATTTATTATTCTTTCATTTAAAGAAAAGTTAAAAGTTTTAAATTCAAATATTTCTAACTAATTTTTTTTAATATTGGCTGATACATAAGGTAAATTAGACTATAAGTATTAATTAGAAAGATAAAAATATATAATAAATAATTTTATTTTTTTATAATTTTTAGATAGTAAATATTTAAATTTATTAATGACACATTGATGATGCGTTAATTGCCTTATTAATAAATGATTAGAATATTTGATGTTATATATATCCAAATAAATGAAAATTGAGATTTTTAATTCATTAAAAAAATTTCTATGTTAATATGAAATGTTATGATTGATTTAATAAAATTGGTTCGAATTAGTCACATTTTTCTATCTTTTACAAAAAACAAATACTAAATAGTGTTAAAATTCACATAAATGTGTTTTTCAAACAAATACTATAGTATTATATGATATAATATTTCTAAAAACCTATGGTTTGGAAAAAGTAATTATAAAATGATATATATGTCATTAATGAACCACTTGGTATTTTATTGGCATTTTATAGTATGTTTATTAACCATGTAATATAAAAATACAAGAAGACCTTGAAAAAGATAAACTATTTAACTAAGAGATAAATCCAAAATATAAGATTAATTTACTGATGTAAACAAGTCTAAAACCTATCAGTTGAAATAATTTAGTCCCATCCCGACCTTATCCTAGAAAAAAAATCTTTTGGATCCATTATAAACAGATATTATTTTATAATAAAATAATATTTCAAGCTTTTCCTAAAGTGACCCTCACCCCTCTTATAAAAGGATACTTCCCCATATCTCAAAATCACACCTCCAAATCCATTTGGATTGACCAAAACCTTATCAAATATCTTCCCAAATACCCTCAATTCAACCAAAATGCCTTAATTTTATCATAAATCCAACCTAATGATCCCTTTTAATCAAATCAAAATGGAGCACCAGATGAATATATAAAAATTTCACCACCTCTTTCATAGTTCTTTTTTCCTTCCACTTCCTATTTCTCTGTTGTTTACATACCAAAATAATTAATACAGAACCCTAAAAATAGTTTTATGTTATTTTAAATATTTTACAACCATATTCATTATTATATCCATCCTATGAATGACAAAGTCACTATACATGTGTACGTACAGCTTACTGTCTCCACATCATGGTGTAAATTGATATTCAACACTTAATTATTTGGATGGGTGTAATAATGTGTACAATTAATCTAAATAATAAATATAACATGTTAATGATTCAGTATATATTATATACCATCCAATTGAAAACTATTTCACTATAAATAGAATGATATTATCCCTCATGAATACATACGGATTTCCGTCTCCAAGAACACAATGAGATTCATTCCCCATCGTAACAATTCAAGAATTATTTTCATTTTATGATTAAAAATAATTTTTTAGAACATAATATCATTCATGATATGAATCTAATAGATCCTAACCGTAAAAAATAGGACTTGCGTAATAAAACATATAATGGAAAATGAATCAGTTAACACCCAACACAATGATACTAATGAAATATTATTAACAAATCAATATTAGAATATAATATCTGATATGATAATTATATTTGTGTTTCTTGTAAAATTTAAAAAAAATGACCTAAATATTATACATGAAGTTAACGTACCCTCTACCAAGGAAAAGTACAAGGTCAGGTTTTTTTACAGTCTCTTTATTTATACGAGGTTGTTTATATGTCAGTATCTACTGGAATATCTTTATCATCCACGTCTGTGTCTATTAAAAATGTATTTAAATTTTTTTTACTATTTCATAGAATAAGGGTTAATTTCATGTATACCCTTGTTTTAATTTCTATAAAATATTTTTAAACTAATCTCTCCATCATTTTCCATACAAGGTACTTTAGGACCAATTCTACTAATTAAGGTAATAATGTTTTTTTAACTTACAAGGTAGGTGTGGCTTGTTTCCATCATTTTAACACCATTAAATATTCCCTTACAATCATATAAGAATATTTTCAAAATAAATATTTTCTTTTATAATTATGTGACATTTAAATTATTTCAAAATAGAAAGATATATTTCTATCAAATAGTTTTGATTTCATCTCTATCAATAACCTTTGATGGATTTTACACTTGTTTGATGTTGATTTATTATGATACAATCATTCATATTATATTGAAGGTTTTGTGAAATGTTTGAATATAGGTGTGTTATTTTTATACCATTCATGGTTAATGGTTAAAGTATTATAATTTCATATGTTATTTTTAATGCTAATGTTATGTTATGTTTCAACCTTTTCTTATATGAAATTAATTTGACTTAGTAAGTGACGGGTGGATCCGACAATAGATCCTTGATGAATCGGTATGTCAAATGAGACAAACTTTTTTCTGGGCACAAGGCCTTTACAAAATCTTATTTTTAGTCTTGGTATGAGGCTTTGACTACGTGGTTATGATGTCCGACATTATACATTCCATCATTATGTAATTAGCTATTGATATTAAATGTGATTATTCAACTAGTATAATATTCATGTTAATATATAAATGGTATTAATTGATTTATCATTAACATATTATGCTAATGTTTATGTTTAGAAGGATTTTTTTATTCTTATACATTTAATTAATTTTTTATGATTATTTATAACAGTTTTGGATATATTGTTATCCATACTGAGAATATGATCTCACCCATTTATTATGTTTTATTTTTCCCAAGATGTAAAGAATTGTATTATGATTAACCTCCAGGGGTAGGCCAAGGATATGAGTGTGTTCAATGGTGACACTATATTTTTTGTTATTTCATGATTTATTGTAAAACATAAGTATATATCTAGTACTTTCAAGGCTACTAAACTAATCGGTCATTCGAGTCTTGATAAATTGTGAAAATTCCAATATTATGTAATAATGCTCCTACTCTGGGTAACTAGGGCGGGGGCATTACAGTTGGTATAAAATGATGTTTCATAAAAACCTTGGATGCTATATTTAGAAAAACATTGATGATAGGACATTACCGTAACATAGATGTTGAAGATTCGTATTGATAAAATACCTAGAATTTTTTTAATGTAAATATTTAATGTATTTTCCAAGAGAAACATCCTTGTTTAGATATGAGCAGGTAGAGGTGGATCTGGCACAGATGTACCTAGGAGTGAAAAATAGGACAAGGAGTTTCGATCCTGACCTGGGGTATCATGGTACACGATAATGGGGTTTTCATCACTCTTGGTTAATACTCTCCCGTGAGATATTGTTAGGTAAATTCACATTTTCATTACAAACAATTATTAATAAATTATGAGTAAATACTACCTCAATGAAAACATTCTTTTTATTATTTATTGTATTCATAAACTGTTCAATTTATGTATGTTATTATACAAGTTTTCAATTATGTATTGGGATTCATAAAAAAATCTATTATATGCCATTGTTTAAAAATGGTGCCTAGTGGAAGGAATGGATACCATATCAATGAAGGTAATCCATGTATAGATTTCAATCCTACTCAAGATAATTATAGTTTATCTGGTGACGAAACTGGTGATGAAAAACTTATAACCATACTAGGAAAACTCACTCAGGTTATGAATATTAACCTTACCTGTTTGGAGAATCCTGATCCACATTGAGGAGGACCAATGTTAGACTGCTTTCCAAGGTAAAAACCACCAAAATTCAATGGTACTAAAAATCCATTTATATATGATAATTTTATAAGATCCTTTGAGATAATATTTAATTCTTTGGGGGGGGCAGCAAAAGGTAAAATGTTGTCATGGTTTTTTATCACCTCATAGGAGATACAGATCAATGGTGGTCATTAATTAAAAACCAAAAGGAGGATGGAGACTTATCAAATATGTAATAGAGGGGGTTTATGGATCTTTTCATAGAAAAATACTTTCCTTGTGACAATTGAACAGAGATGGAAATACAATTTCTTAGTCTAAGGCAAAAGGAGGATGAGAATGTCACAATATATAAGGCTAAATTTACAAGGTTATCAAGGCATTCTGCAGATTATATAAGTAACCAAAGGAGTATGATTGATCGATTATTTGATTGGTTAAAACCATTTCTTTTCGATCATTAGTCTCAATATCCTTCTCATCGTATGAAGATATTGTGTCATGTGATATCAAGAAAAAAAATGATTTATCTCAGTCTTATGACTTTAAAGAAATGCAAAAGAAAAAGAGACCAGTTGAACACTCTCAATGTGGAAATATGGGGAATAAGAGAAGACATGAAATTCCATAGCATATTAAATGTGGGAAGAAAAAATATGGTACATTCCTGACAGAAATGAGAGTCTGTTACATGTGTAAAATAAATGCCACCAAGCATGTGATTGTATAGGAAAGAAAGAGGTTGTCAATGTTGACTGCTACAATTGTAGAGAAATGGGGAATTATGAAATTGAATGACCTAATAGTCAAGGAAAAATATCTTAGGAAATGGAATGGGATAAAG
Organism: Viscum album; assembly: GCA_963277665.1. Lineage (NCBI taxonomy): Eukaryota > Viridiplantae > Streptophyta > Magnoliopsida > Santalales > Viscaceae > Viscum > Viscum album. Next base: position 826,400,569 of record OY728159.1, on the reverse strand, counting down.
TCTAGGATTATGTGATCACTATTGCTAAGTTTATATCTCCTAATGATGTGGTGGCCGGTACAGAAATGGTTTCATAAAAATTTAGTTAATGCTTTATTTGATTCTAGATCATCGCATTGTAGGGGATGATTTATTCAATCAACTTCAGAGAGAAAAATATTTTCAGAGATTGATATTCGATTAGGATATCATTAGTTATGGGTGAAGAAGGAAGACATTCTGAAAACAACATTTAGAACCAGGTATGGGCATTATGAATTTACAGTAATTTCTTTTTTCCTGACTAATGCACCTTGTTTTTTCATAGATATAATGAATATAGTTTTTAAGGAATATATTGATGGCTTTGTAGTGGTATTTATTGATTATATCTTGGTATACTTCCAAATATACAAAGATCATGAATATCACTAGCACACTATTCTAAAGAATCTTAGAAGAAATGAATTATATGGGATGTTTATAAAGTGTTAATTTTGGATTTAAGATATTTCTTTTCTTGTCCATATTGTCTCTATAGATGGAATCTCTGTTGACCCTTATATGAAAATATCACTAGAATAATGGCCAAGAAAAACAAGTATAAATGAGGTATGTAGTTTTATTATTTTAGTAGGTTATTATCGGCATTTCGTACAAATTTTTTCATGATTAGATAACACATTACCCTAGCTCAAAATAAATGTGGTTAAATTTGTTTGGAAAAAAGAGTGTGAAGAATGTTTAGATAAATTGGAGAAAATATTAGTCAATGCTCCTATCTTTTCTCTACCATTGGGGAATGATGGGTTTGTTATTTATTATGATACTTCAAATAAAGTAATTGGTTGTGTCCTTATAAATAATGATAGAGCTATTTACTAGGCATCACGACAACCAAACATTCATAAAAAACACTATACCACTCATGATCATGACTTAGCAGGTATAATCTTTCCTCAGAAGATATAGAGATACTATCTATATAGTAAAAAATGTGAGATATATACTGATCACAAGAGTCCAAAGTATATTTTCTCACAAAAATAACTCAACATGAGGCAATGGAAATGGCACTAATTACTCAAGGATTACTATTGTATTATACACTACCACCGGAGAAAGGTAAATAAGGTGTCTTATTCTTGGAGTAGAAAGGATCATGGAGTTCTGAACAATATGAGAGTTTAAAGGGATCGTATATTTGTGGATCAAGTAAATATTGATATGGGAATAATAATGGAAGGTGAAACATCGAATCTTAATCAAATGGATTCCAATCCATCTTTACTAGAATTCATAAAAATTTCTTAGAGTGAAGATATAGAGTTTCAAAAGACAATTAAATATGTGAATGATGGGATTTTGATTGACTTTGTATATGAAGATGTAATTTTAAAATTTGGGAAGAGAATTTTTGTTTCAGACATACCTGATCTAAAAAGGGTATTGCTGGATGATTCTTAGAGCTCTAATTTCTTTATAATCCCTGGTAGAACTATGATTTATAGACATTTGAAAGAACATTTTTTGTTGGATAACATGAATATGGGAGATTGTGGATTATGTGTCCAGATGTATGGCTTGTAAATAGGTGAAGGCTATAAGACAACATCCTTGAGGAGTCATGTACCCTCTTCCCATACCTAAGTGGAGATAGGATGATATTACGATGGAATATGAGATAGAGAAACTAAAGGATCCTAGAAAAATTGATGAAATATGGGTAATTATTGATTTTCATACCAAGTCATCATATTTTCTTGCTATAAGAGAAGATTTACCACATGAATGTTTAGAATGACTATATATTAAAGAACTTGTAAGACTTTATGGAGTACCCATATATATTTTTTCTGGTCGTGATTTCTGTTTCACATCTAGATTCTAGAAAATAATACATAATTCCCTAGACATTGAACATCGTTTGAACATTACCTACCACCATCAAACTGATGTAATGTCAGAACAGACTATTCAAACCATAGAAGACATGTTGAGGTCTTCCTCCCCTAACATTCAAGGTATGTGGGATCATTATTTACCTTTAGTAGAATTTTCTTATAACAATATCTTCCATTCAAGTATTCAAATGGAATCATATGAAGAGTTATATTGAAAGATATGTCGCACACCAACTTGTTGGGATTATATTGGTGAAAGAAAACTCATAGTCCTAGAACATGTTGAGGAAAGAATTGGAAAGCTGAAGATTACTCAAACCCAAATCGAAGCTGCTCGAAGTAAGAAAAATAGCTATTCCAATAATTGAAGGAAGGATTTAGAATTTCAAGTAGGGGAACATGTTTTATTGAAGGTATATCCATAGAAGGGTGTTATACGATTCAGTAAGAAGGGAAAATTAAATCCTAGGTACAACGGGCCTTTCAAAATTCTAGAACCAATTGGAGTTGTATCTTACCATTTATGAATGCCTCAATGTCTCTCCAAAGTTCATGATGTGTTCCCTATATCCCTGTTGAGAAAATACATGCCTGACCCAACGCATGTACTCACCTATGAAGAAATAGCACTGGAACCTGATCCATCTTATTTTGAAGATCATACCTGGTTTCTTGATACCAGATAAAAAGTGTTGAGAAACCATAAAACTCAACTAGTAAATTTTCTATGGAGAAACCATAAGATGAAAGAGGCAACGTGGGATCTCGAGCAATTTATGATGATAATCGGCCTAAATATTTTTATGCAGTAATATTTAAGAAATTTTGAGGACAAAATTATTTTAAGGAGGGAAGAATGTAACACCCCAAGCATCCATGATACACTTATCTTTGAATAATAAAATAGCTTTCACTGTACGCAACATCGAGTTCTAACACAGCACGAAAAATCAAACAAGCCATTATGAATAGTAATACCCACCTTTTGAAATTTTATAAATTTCATTTTTCAAAATGTACTTCATTTTTGGAGTTGGAATATCAAAATGAACTTAGGGTGAATTTTTTGGTATTTTTATGAAAACATTAAATTTTGGATGAATAGTGAAAATACTGTATTATTTTTCAAAATAGACATTTTATTTAAATAATAACCTATTTTATTTAAAATTATTTTATGTCAAAATAGATACATTATACCTATATTAGTTCAATTTTATTCATTGGAGTCATTTTATAATAAGTTTAGTTGTATAAAATTTGATTGAGCTTTTTAACATCTTAAACCCACCTTCGAGGCACATTTTCAAATTTGCATAAAATGTAATGTTACCACTCTTGGGAATTGAATTTCAGAAACTTGTGAGACATGGTTGAGATAAATATGTAAAATGTGGTTTAATAGGATAAAAATAGTTTTTAGGGAATATTATATTTTGAATTCAATTTACCACGATTAAAAGTAAATAGGATAATTAAAGGTAAAAATGATATTATAATTACACTAACACAAGTCCTAATTCTATTGGATAATTTTATTTCGACCAAAATAAACCTTAGGAATAAAATATTATCCACTTTGATCTACTGGTATTATACTAGTACCTTTTTTATTATTTTATTCAAAGAAGAGTTAAAAGATATAATTTCAAATTTTCATAACGAAAACATTTTTAATATAGGGATATACAAAAGATAAATTCGACTATAAATATAAATTAGAAAGTAAAAAATATTTAATACATAAATTTATTTTATTTATAAACTTTAGACATTATATAATTAAATTTATTTATGAAAAATTGATGATTCTATAATTACCTTATTAATTAATGATTAAAATTATTTATATTATAAATATCCAAATAAATTTAAATTGAGTATTTTGAATAATTAGAAAAATTATAGGTTAATATGAAATGTTAGGATTTATTTTAAGTATTTTTTTCAAAGTAATAATGTTATTTTACTTTCATAAAAACCAAATACTAAATATTGTCAAAATTGACATAACTGAGTTTTTTAAAAAATTATTATATTATTAAATGATATAATATTCTTAAAAATCTAAGGATATGACAATATATATATTTAATTATTTATAATTAACTAATGTACCACTTGGGGTTCACTAGTAATTTAATAGTATTTTTATTAACCATGTAATTTAAAAATATAAGTAGACTTCTTAAAAGTTATAATATTATATCAATAGTTAAATTTAAATGATAAGATTAACATGGGGACCTAAACATTTCTAAAACCAATTGGTTGAGAGGAATTATACCCATACCTACCTTATATTCTAAATAAATCCATTTGGAGTCATTATATATAGACAATGATTTTATAGTGAAATAATTTTTCAAAATTTTCCTAAAGTGACCCTCACCAGTCTTATAAACGGATACTTCCCCTTCTCTCAAAATCACAAATCCAAAGCCATTTGTCTCATCCAACCCCCAAAAAAATAGTTTATCAACTACCATCAATTAATACTAGAGGCATTACATTGATCATATATCCAACCAATAGATGCGTTTTGATCAAATCAAAAGCAATCACCTCAAGAAGTGAAAATAAGTTTATCACCGGTTCCAATGTTCTTTTCTTCTTCCTCATCCTATTTCGTTGTCTTTTTTCATACCAAAATAAAAGACATCAGTACCTTCCACATAAATTAATGTTATTATAAATATGTTACAAACGTATTCATTATTCCATACATCATATTAATGACAAAGTCTCCATACGTGCGTACGTATGATTTAACGTCTCCACATCGTGGTGTAATGGGTTATTCGACACATCATTATTTGGATGAGTATAATAATAAGTATAATTGATGTAAATAATAAATAAAACATGTTAATTATTCTTTATATATGTTATACCATCCAATTAAATATTATTTTATCATTAATAGAATTACATTGTCGCTCGTGCGTACGTACACATTACAGTCTACACGAACATGATGACATTCATTCTCCACCATAACAATTCACGAATAAGTTTCAGTTTATGATTAACAATAATGTTTAAAAACATAATATAATTATGTATATGAATCAAATACATGCTATCCATAGCAAAACATGTCTTACGTAAGAAAACAGATAACGAGAAATGTATCAATCAACACCCGATATAATGATACTACAAAAATATTATTAATAAAGAAATATTAGAAGATCATATCTGATATAATATTTATGTATATGGTTCTTATATAATTTAATAACTATGATTTATCTATTATACATGATTTTTATGTACCCTGAACCAAGGAAAAGTACAAGGTAAGGGGTAATTTTACAATCTCTTTATTTATACGAATTTGTTTATACGTAAGTATATACACAGACTTTTTTATCATCCACATCCATGTTTCTTAAAAAATTATTTCAATTTATGTACTATTTCAAATAATATGGGTTATCTTCATTTATACCCTTTTTTACTTTTTATAAAATGTTTTTAATTGAATCATTCCATTATTTTCCCAACAAGGTATGTTTTTACCTTCTCGACAAATTATGGTAAGAATGTTTTTTTATCTTATATGGCAGGTGTGGCAATCTTCCGTAATTATAAAACCTTCGATGATTCCCTTACAAGATTATAAAAATATTTTAAAAATAATTTTTTTATTTAATAGTTACGTGATTTTTAAATGATTTCAAAATAGAAAGTGATATTTCTCTCAAATAGTTTTGATTTCATCTATGTCAACCAATTTTAATAGATATTAAACATGTTTGAAGATGAATTATTATGATACAATCATTTATATTATATTGAATCTTTTGTAATATGTTTGAATATGGATATGTTATTTTTATACTATCCATGGTTTATGGTTAAGGAATTAACATTTCATATGCTAGTTTTAATACGAATTTTATGTTATGTTTCAACCATTTCATATGAAAAATGCCTTAGACTTAGAGAGTAACGGTGGAGACCACTATAGCTCCCTGATGCATCAGTCGTTATCATGAGACAAAATGCTTTCTTGAAGAAGGACTTTCCAAAATCTTATTTTTAGTCTTGTAATGAGGCCTTAACTATGTGGTTATCATTTCCGACATTATGCATTCATCATTATGAAATTAGCTATTGATATTACATGTGATTATTTGACTATTAGAATATCCATTTGAATAAGTAAATGGAATTATTTGATTTATCATTGCCATATTATGATAATATTTAAGTTTAAAAGGCTTTTTTTAGTCTTATACATTGCTTTAAATTTTTATTCTTATTTAATATAGTTCCTGCTATTTTGATATCCTTACTGAGCATTTGAGCTCACCACTTTTTTATTTTTTCTTTTTTCCCAAAATGTGATGATGTTTATTATTATTAACCTGTAGAGATAGGATAAGGATATGAGTGTTTTAAAAGGGGTAAAAATTTTGTTTTTTATTTCATGAGTTAATATAATGAATATGTATAAATATAGTACTTCCAAGGCTACTAATCTAATTGGTGTTTTGAGACTTGATCTCTTGTGATCATGCCAATGTTATGCAATAATGCACAAAATATGGTTAACTAGGGTTGGGGTATTACATAGGATGATTACCATGTGAATTTTCATCAAAATACATCCCTGTAATATTCCTCAATCATTTCATTCAAGAGACACTAAAAACAAAAAATACAATGTAGTTTATGAACCATACACATATTGGTAGGTCGGTAATGGATTATATTAATCACTTCATTGATAAATAACATGTTCCCCCTATATTATTCGAGGGTATGTTGGTATATAATAGATGTTTTGAGGATGGGTTAAGGTATGAGGTTCAGTTATAGAATTTTTTTTCCTTATATACTTTTCATAGTTTTTCAGCTATTACATTATTACTGATATGATCATAGCCAATGGTAGGGGGTATAGGATGATATAATACATTGATATGACTTGTATTGTAACATCATGAATAATTAAGAATCCTTTTTATGTTTCATGATATAGTGGAAGTTTGTGGGGGAGGAAACATAATTGGTCTACACATCCTCTTTGAGAAGATAATTCATTATGGTGACACCAATGTAATAGGCCAGGAAACATTTTCCCTCAATGAAAATAATTACCTGTTGAGTGTATACCTTTTTGGGATGAGAAAACATTTTAATAGATTTTATTTGAGTACCCAGTGATTGTTTAGTGATATATTATTCCATAATACATGCGGTCATAGAGTTAAAATATTGGTACCAACAAAGATGCTTAGGGAGAGTTCTACTAGAAATTCATGTGGGGGTGGAGGGTTTTATTCCTAGTTACAGAGGATACCGTTATTTTATATTAGTGATTAAATTTTTATATAAATGTTATCTTAGGGATGAGGAACCAGAAAAATTAGTGCAATTTAACAATCTCCTGCTGACCAACATGCCTGATCATATTTTTTTAAGGTACGATTTAAAATTTTATATTCATTCATATTATTTTTTTAACATAGGAAAATCTCATTAATTTATATCATTTTAGTTCTTGTATGTATTTATCATATATATGATCTATTTATTTTGGTTAATGTCAATATAAACACCATTAGTGGTGAAATCATATTGAATTGGATAATGAAAGAAATGTTACATTGTGATTGGTTATAGATTAGTTGGGGGTCTATTTGTACTATAGATAACTGATTTTGACAAGATACAAAATATGGATTGGTTGGAATTGTATCAATCACATATCAGCTATTATAATTAATGGGTTTTATTTATATCCCTTAATGGTGGTAGTTATATTCACATCAAAGAATTCAATTTAAAGGTGGGTCATGTGGGACCCAAACATCAGTATTTGGTAGATATCTTGACGTAGGTTTGTTTTATTACATGGGGTGATAGAAAGATATTGAAGGTAGTATTTTTTCACATTAATGATCAATTTAGTGATGTATTTTATACAAATTTCTCTTGTTTTTCACCCAATAGAGAGGTTGATTTCTATATTATTATCATTCCAATTGTAGAACATATTTATATACCACCATATAAAATTCATCCTATGGATATATAATATATAAATTCATAGTGGGAGGACTTGGAGGCCAAGGGATTTATAGGGGTTATTATAACATTTTGGGTTCTAAATTCTATAATAGACTAACATGGATGGATCGTTGAGCCTATGCAAGGATTATTGGGAGTTAATCCAGGAGACTGTTAATAACTAATATAATCAAATATGTATCAGTGAATTTTCTGATAAAACTAGTGTACCTCGAGTGTTATATTTGAATGATCTTAGATCAAGAAATCTCCATATGATATTTAATAATTCAAACATACATCACACTACATTTAATAGAAGGAATTGATGAGCCACATTAGATTCCCTTTAATACATTCTATAAGATATAATCATCTTCATATCTAGGGGAATAGACACATAATAAAGTGGTGAATTTGAGGTAAAATAGATCAATGTACAACAAAGAGATAAATGATAATAATATTAGAAAAATTGAGTAGTTTAAAAATACATTTTTAAAAAGAACATTAAAAAGTAAGTGTTCCTCATAAGTCATGATAGAAGGATAAGTAATCTAAAAAAACACATTCCCTAGTAAAAGAGTGTGATACAATAAACATGACTCATGGTGGTTAATAATTCGAAAAAATATTAGGCATGACATAGAAGCATAACATAATAATTTTTTTAACCCAAATAGAATCATTTAGATATTAAATCACTGTGGGAAAAATAATTAATTCTTCATTTTTTGGAATCATAAAATGTGCACACCGAAATTGTAAAAAAAAACATTTCCCATGATAATTTGTACGAAAAAATATTATTTAGTTATAATATTCTTATCTCATGAGATATAATTCTATACAAAAATTAATAAAGTTATATATAGTGTTCCACAAATCAATCGTCTATAAAAATTTGTTCCACATGAAATTAATCATTCATATTCTCATAAATAACCCTTAGAATAAAAGGCATTTATACAATATTTCAAAAAGGAACCACAAATAAAAAAGTAGGGAATTTCATATTTTGGATCCATAAATTCAATCAAAAAAAGAATTTATTCATTTTATATTTTTTGGGTGATTTATAAAACAAAACACCATTGGAGTTTGCACTTTCATATATGGTATTTAAAGAGAATCCTTGAAAATGATTTTTCAGAAACAATTAATAATACCACCATAAATATATAAAATTTAGAAAAAAATATACAAAAATAATTATCAATAAGGTAACATGAAAACCACTTAAAAATACTTTAAAATAAATCCAAATAATGGATCCATGAGAAACACTTAGTTTTTACATATTAAATATAGAGGAGGGTAACAATATGAGCATGAAAATGATTTTGTTTTATGCTTTTGAAATTAAATATATTAAAATCCACATTATAAAATATTAATATTTAATTAATATGAAAATAGATAATGCGATAATAGAATATTATCAGAAATAAATAATATTCTAAGGTCACTATTGTAAAGGATAATAATACCAGGAATAGTGAATATATAAAAAGAATAGAAGAGCTTATTTTTATAGAATAAAAATTATTTTTAAAATTATAAAATTTTATGAATAATTTATTTAATAAATTTCAATCTCCAAAAAATATGATTTTATGTAAATATTGTTTCATAACATCATATAGGAAAACAATATTTCAATAACCATATTAAAAAATGACTCATTATATTTCATGAAAGAAGTATAGTTTAAAGAAACCCATTACCATATGACCCACATAGCTAGAGGATCCCAAAAAAATTGTATAAAAAAATATAAAAATCATAAAAACGTATTCCATAACCATATTCAAAACTATAATATTTTGTAAACATATTTTAAAATCATTTATATAAAATATATTTTAAGTAATATTTTAATTTAAAAATAGGACATTATTAGATTTTATTTTATGTTTACTTCATGTTCATTTGTTATGGTGTGGATTATTGTCTATATAATACTTTTAAACAATATGATATATTTATTGATTCTAGAATAATATTTTCTTAATGATTTATAATTTTTTAGTTTAATTTATTATGAATTTTTTTATTTATGATGAACTGGTCGGTGACTAGAATAGTTGTGTATTTTTAACAAATAAAACTGTGATTGAATAATATAAAGATTAATAATAGTATAACCTATATAGAATCATAATAAAATTAATTTCTCATAAATATATAATCAATACATTAGTTAAGTGTCTATTATCATCCCTAATTTATAATTATTTCATTATTCAATTATGTTGTAAATCCAACTAAGAAAAAATATCTTTTAATACGTGGGTGAGCATGTGAAAAACTATTTTATTTTGGATTAATACAATTATTGAAGATTAAAAATTATAGTATTTATATTTTTGTAAGTATATGAACATGATTTTCATTAATTTTGATAGATTAAAAAATACCGGAGTGAATTAAATTAGGAACATCACTATTTTGATGGCGGTAGTCCATATGTACGTATAAGTGGTGAGATTGTTTGTTTATTATTTAAATGAGGTATGAATTGGTAAATATATTAAGAATATTAATAGTTTCAATAATAAAACAATTACTCAATATATTCATAATTTTAACCAAACATGTAAAACTGTCACGTAAAATGGACCATATCTTTTATGGTGGAAATAGTCTACATATAAAACAAGATCCATTTATGTTTTTCAGTTTAATGGGATGGGGGTATAAGATTGATATGAAATTAGTATAATAACTACTATGAATATAAATATTAATTTGGTTATCATAATTTTATGGATATATAATATTTTGTGTGGTAAAACAAGACAACAAGGATCGTTACCTCTCCCTTTAGATGTTCTCCCTTGGGTAGCACTTTATTGCTCTAAGACTTCGTCATATCAATGTTTTAGACTTATATGAAGTGGGGAATGATTTTAAAAGATAATAGGTAATATTTTGGATAGTTATATGTTTTTGTGAAGCGTATATAAATATCATGTATTTTACCCACTTTTATATGTGAATAAAATCGAATTTTTTTAAATACCCATTAATTTATCAATGATAGCATGAAATTGTTCAAGATTCTATAATTAAAAAGTTGGAAAAAATGAATATTGGGGGTATATAATTTAAATATATCATATAAACCTAATTTTAACACAATTTTAGAACAATTTTATGGTCTTCAACCAATATTATTTTATACCGTACCATTTTTATCTATGCAGTAGAAACATGTTTTTACAAAAATAAATATATATTTTTTTGAAAATATTAGGTAGTTATTTTGAAATTTAATTTATGTTATGAACATGAATTTAATAACAATATAATCTACTTCAATTTAAAAATAATATAATTTTTTCTTTAAATTTTAAACACCTTTTTTAGAGACAAATTGTTTTGTATAAAAATATTTTTTAACGATTAAGAATTCTTAATTTTTTTATTGATTTCAAGATGAATATGAATGTGAATATACATATATATTATTAGAGTTGTTTTTTAGAAGTTATTAACATTTTACTAGATAAATAATTTATAAATTTAATAAAAAAATATTTTTAAAAATTATGGTTTTACTATTATCATGGAAGTTAACGTTAATCCTAGAAATCTTATTTCATTGCCAAAAAATGAAATGGTAATTTTTATTAATTATTTACCAACTAATTCAAAACATATAATCTATTTTACCAAATATAAATTATAATGGAATGAAAATATAATTCTCATATCTGCACACTTAATGAGTAAATCAATTTTTTCGAAATTTGTATTTTCTAACATTGAATGTGTTTTGTTTGATTTTTAATTTTTCACATTGGGTTTGTATGGTTCTTACTTCTTTTTTGTACCAAAAAGTTTTACAACTATAATATAAAAATCAAATTTAGTAACATTATTTTATTAATGTGACATAATTTTCATTTTAGTTTGGGGTTGTATATAAGACACAAAACTAAATCTAATTTTAGGTAAATTATTTACTAAAATAATTTTTTAATAAATTGTATCCACCATTTAAAGGATTTAACTATTTATTTTTTATTGGAAAAAATTACCATACTATTTTCTCGTTAAATACTTCTTATTCCTAGTATTTTATCTAAAATTATGATTTCTCCTTTGATATATTTCTAGATTATTATAAAATTTACTTAATACTTTATCTCTTAAATAAAGAATATCCACTAGTTATTACTTATATGAGTGATCATGTTCTTGTTTCACACATTTTGAGTTTAGTATTTGGGTTGGGATATGGAATTTATTTCCAAAAGCGAAATACATGAAACACATAATATGTAATGGAGAGGTATGGAGGGAGCACACTGAGATAAGAAATAATCCAGTTGAATCTTTAATAGACTCATGTGTTGATGCATTAACATAACATACTTATGAAATCTCATAACCAACATCTAGGGGGATATTTGGAGGAACACCCTATCACAAAATTCAAAGTCCATTCCTCATTGATGATTACAAATATATATTCCATTTAATTTATGACAAAATCATATATTGTTGAGATATTTTAACCAAACCTATCATTTCTTAAACAATGTTAGGTTCTATCATCTCCCTCTCTCCAACATTATACCAATATGCTGGAGTGATACATATAATTTTATATATAGTATCATATGTTTCCATATGATTACTATAATGAAAACTATTGTTATATGATAAATATACTTGGGGAAAATGGTGTTCCATACGTTCTTGTATATAAAACTATCAATATATCCTCACGAGTTCGAATGGTTCATAAAATGGAATATGTATATATATATATATAAGGGTGGTAGAAATTTCTAATACTCATCTCTATCGTGGAATCTCAATGAAGAATATTCTATGACCTCAAGAAAAAATTTATATATCAATCAATATAATTGAGAGAACTGATATATGTTGCTTTAATAACCCCTTATGTATATCCTAACGAGTTGGAAAAGTGAGAAATATTCTTTTATGGTAATAAAATTCACATAATTTTTAACAAGATCAAGTAAATACCAAATAAAAATATGTCGATTATATGTTTTTTGGAGTTTTATAATGAACTCCGTGTTTTTTGTTCATACATCCAAACTGGTACAGTTATGGTGTAATCACCCCTTAAGAATTGAATCTTTGAATATTAACTTTCTATCATACCAAGCATTGATATATCTATTCTCTAATACAATAATTTATTTACCCCCAAAAGTTTTTCATAAAATAATTATTTATATTCATATAATTGAGATAAATAGACAAGTATGATCTGTGAGTATCATCTATAAGATCACACATAATTTTTTTTGATGGGAACCATTTATGGGTTCCAAACCATATAACTCATATTTTATAAAATTTTTCTATAAAATAATAAATAACATTTTCTATTGTTATGAATCATCCTTTTATATTTATTTGATCATCCTTCTAATGGATTGTTGAGAAGTCATTTAGGAAATAGAGTATTCCACACCTTCCCATATGAATTAAGGATTCTTCCAATGAAAATCCATGAGTATTGGATATTTTTAAATCCTAATCCAAGATTGTTTAGTATGATATTTTATTCTCATTACATCAACCACGTTATTTTCCTTCCCTTGGTGGAAATTTATTAATTAGTTATAATCATTTATCAATTCCAACAATATTTATTGGTTTATATTCAACTCATTCTATGTGAATAAATATTTCATGATATTATGGACAATATTTATATTACACATTTCATCATTGACATAATTTCATCATGTAATTATTCCAAATATCACTACAAGAATAAATAAATCATGGTTATAATAATTTTTATCTAGATTCGTTAATATTAATGAACAATAAAAAACTACCTTATCACTTTGCATAAAGAGGCTTCCAATTACTTTTTGTTAAGCATCACTATATATTTAAAAAAATTTCCCTACTACAATCGAATGTATGAATAGGTGTAGTGGCCAAAAACTTATTTAGTTCCATGAAACCATCCTCAAATTCATTTATCCTTTTCATATTTAATCCCTTTCGTATGAACATATTCAATGAGTTTTATATCATTGAGATATTTATCATGATGCATATATGGTGTCCGTCTAACATGAGAAAACTACATAAAATAGTTACTATGGTCTATTTGGTAAATTATTTAATAACATCTATCATTAAGGGATATATATATATATATTACCTTTTGTGGGATTACATGACTCGTTATAGGTAATTGTTTATCCATAATTCACACTTTCCACTCAGGGCATACAAAATCTCTTATATTACGGCCTTCAAGAAATTATATAAATGGTATCTATGATCTTCCTTTATCTCAGAAACTATTAGAATATTCTCTATCATTAAAAAAATATCATGGTACTCTTTTGATATTCAATTAATTATATACGTATATATTATAAGAGAATTCAAAATTCCAAATGGAATCACTATAAATTCATAGTGTCTAATCCTCATATGGATAGATGTGAGGAAATATCCCCACATTTAACCCATAATTTATGATATAAATAATATAGGTAAATCATTGAGATGAATTTATATCATCTAATTTGATAGACCAAATCACTTATATGGGGTGAAATTCTAAGATATTTTATGAAATATTATATAAATTTTAATTCAATTTCTTCGACAGCTTTTGTTACACACATGAACATGTTCTACAGACATGTGATATTGTATACCATTATAACCTACCTATATAATTAGTGTGAATGAATTGGAATTCAGTAATTGTCAATAGTATATGGTATACATATTTATGAAATAAATTCATTTTTTACCAATTAATTAAAAATAAAATTAATGAACATTTTTAAGGGGATGAAATAATTTTATGAAAAACTATATATATTCATGGAATGTTTGTTTATCTTAAAAAATTGAATAAATAAAAATTATTGAAATATATTAATATTCTTAATCTAATATATTCCATAAAAATATTTATAATGAAGAAAATATTTTTTCGTTGCATGGGATAAAAATTAATCTATTATTATTCACAAAATGTATTGTTTTTCTAAAAATAGAGTTTTTGAGTTTTGAAAAAGTTTTTTAAATAAACTTTTTATAAATTATGATAATTTAGTGAAAAAATTTGAAATAATTTTTTTGAATCATAATTAAAAAATTACCATAAAGATATTTTTCGGTAATTTTCTAAAATGATAAATTTTTCTATGAATAGTGAAAAATTATAATTTTTATTGAAAACTCCCTTTTCATATTTTGTGAATATAGGATGATTGATTTTATTTTAAAATTATTTAGATGTAATATTAGCTTAATAATTATATTTTTAGTATAATATTATTTTAATTAATTTTATTTTTATTTTTGAGTTTAAAATTTTTTATACTTTTGTGAACCTTTTCTTTGGAAAAGTATTTTTTTATCCTATTAGTGGGATTAATTTTCAATTATATTAATCCACTTATATGAATTGAATTTTCTTAATTTATTACATGTATAAATTAGTTTATGATATAATATCAGGTCAAATTTTTTTTAATATAATGAGTGCTAAAACTGAAAAAATTAATTACCATGATTAAGGATAGAAAAAATTTTATCAAAAGTTAAACAAAAATTATAATTGATAAAATGTCCAAAAAACAATTAAAATTCCTATTTGATGGAAATATTTCAACCTTACATTATACATGAAAATTTAATTATCTATTTTGGATCCTTTGGTTTTATGGAAAATATGGGGAATATTTTTTTCATATAATTCAAATCGTAAAACTCACACCCACATATAATAAGACACACCATCACATATTCTCTTAAAACCAAAAATGGATTGTTTTCCCAAGTGGTGTAAAATTATTTTCATTAAATCCTAAAAACATTTTAAAGGAATTTTTTTGATTAATAATACCATATATTATGATTCTTTATGAAAACCTAAATATGTTTTCTGAATAAGTGTTATCCTTCTTAACAAATTATTTTTATTTAAATTTTTCCTCTTCCTACTAAGAATAATATTTAGATTTTTTAATATTAAAAAATAATTCTATCCCATAAAATTATATTTTATTGTGGTAAATTATTAATCTATATCCGAATCCTTTTCCATTAAGGGGGGAACAAAACTATCGATCATGTGTATGGTGGACTACAACCCCGCATACCAATGTAATGTTTTTCATCACCTCTTATCTCTTGTAGATATAATAATGAATTTAGGTTATATATATTTTATTTATTACATAATTATACTTATTTAACTATAATATCATATATAATATCTTACCCCCATCCCATTGAAAAATGAAAACGTCGCCCTTGCGTTTGTGTTAACTACATCCCCACAAAGAGATATGATACGTTTTCATTATATTTTGAGATGGATAGAAATATTGGAATATAATGAATTAATATATATGATATAAAAAGGATTATATAAATTTTCATTAATATTTATGTTTAATTAATTCCTTGTAATGAGAAAATAGAAACTACTTTCTGGTTTCTGTACAACTTTCCTTCTCCATGAATATTGTAATTCATTCCTTATTCTTTATCATTTGTGGATGAATTTATATATACATTAAATATTTTTGATTATTATTTCATGATTAGTACGATAGATATTATATAACCATAATTAATTTACAAGGAATTGATCTACCAAATCATACATAAAAACAAAGAACACATTACCTGAAATAGTTATTTTGACAAATAATTGTTAATAAAAAGGTGATAAATAGTGAAAAGTAAATCATATATTGTACGATTTATATGATTATGGTAATATTTTATAATTATATTATACAATTATTTATAATATAGTATGATATAACATTTTTAAGGATAATGATACAAAAGGTATTATATTTTCATCTCAAATTTATTTTTATGAGACACATTCCATATTTAACCCTTGTTTATTTTATGTGGTGTAAATTATTGATGGTAATTTATATTATGATGATTATTTTAAAAATTATTTATTTATAAAAAAACATATAATGTTATTTTCTTTATAATACAAATAATACAGAAGATACCAAAGTAGTATAGATTTTATTGTATAATCTCTTCTTTTATTGGGATTGTTTATGATCATTCTTCCAAAAATGAAATATTATTTTTTATATATCAATAAATTGATAATTTTTTTTCTAAAATGAATATTTATTTAAAATTAATGTTTTATATTCTTTTTCCTATCTTTATGAACTCAAGAGGTTGATAAATTATATTTTGGGGAAATATACATTATTTCTCCCTTGGATCAAAATATGTTTTCATTTATATCAATATTTTTTAATGTTCTATTAAAGATGTTATAAATCCCTCCTATTATTTTTTCAAATCATTTCTACCTGTGTGATAAAATTTCAAAAATTGTTCATTAGGAATATATTTTTCATTTTCCAAGCTTGTTACTTTTGGGCTTTTAACCAAAATTTGAAAGGGATCAATATTTTAAAGTGTATGGGATAAATTAAATTTACCACCATCATGACTGCTCAATGATTTCAAAAATACATTATACCATTCCCATTTAATTCTAAATGTAAATTCTTTTGAAACTATTTTTAAATTTCTTTTAAGTAGTGATATTCAAACCTGAGAGGTAATCTTCCTAAATAAGATTGCAAATATCAATTAACATTATTTTTATTAATTATTAATAAAAATCAGGATTCTGCATATGAAATACTAGATATATTATTAAAAAACCCATTATTAATATTAATCTCTATGTTTAATGATTATAATGAATATATTTTTATGAAACCAATTTCATTACAATAGATTACGCTTATGAAACCCATTTTATTTAAATGGTTTATCCTATAATTAAATGTTAATGAAACACATTTAATCACTATGGGTTATTCTATTATTAATGTTTTTTAATATTTAGAACACATATGTATTATTTTGATTATGTTATGTTTGTGGATGTAATTATATATCCCTCTAATGCACTTGTAAAATATGGATAACACATGAGAAAATATGTTATTTATGAACATGATTTATGGTTCACAATTTAATCTATAGACCTGGTTTTCATGTCTATAAGATTATTCATATTCATGGTTTTTATTTCCAAATTTTTATGTGTGGACTAAGATTTCATGTCCACAATATTATGCATGGATTTCGATTTCGTGCACCTGTATTTAGGCGATGGGCCAATTTCATGTCATTAACATAATGTGACATCATTTTTAAATTTATACATGTTAATAATGTTATAGGGTTATGTTTATGGAATTAACCTATTTTATAATCAATTTTTATTATCTTATGGTTTTTTGTCTTTCATTACTTTAGGATTCATGTCTTATGAAATGAAAATATTTATTCCGTGACTCATATTTATGATTAATGATATGAAATGTATGTATTTTAAATGATATCCTCATTTTCTCAACCCCATATGCTCATATTATATTAATTTATCACTTGATTACACATAATGTGCATCTTATCTAACATTTCCTTATATTTCATTTCCCTCGGTTATGAATAATGATATTATGTGTCATATGTCTAAGAATGGATCTAGTGATTAATAACATAGGTATAGATGATTTGGTTCACTGATGTATTAGTTGTTTATGTGTAAGAGATTTTAAAGTAATTATACCTATTTTATTCTACCTGGGATGGTTATATTATATAGTGAATATTACATTATTAATATATTATATCTGTGTATAAAAATTGTGGGATTACGTTGTTAGTATTTGAGAAATGTTTAGTAAATATTTGGATACTAAGGTAAGATAAATTATGTGAGAACCCTAGTGATATGTAAATGTATATGAAAATACCATGGAATTATAGGAAATGATAAGAGAGTGGATCTTATGAAATTATATCACTGTCAAGATACTATATGTGAATTCTTTTTTAGACCATTTCTACATATGGGTAATAAATTTCATAATTGAACATTGGGATTTTTCTCAGTTTTTCCCTAGTTCATGACAATTTGACTTATTAGAGAGTTAGGTTGACACTCATTAGAGATATTTTTTTAATTCAAAAAGATTAATGATCCATAATGGTGGATTTTAAGAGATGGTGATGATGAATCACCTATGTTAAAAAAATTGATATTGATTTAAAAAAATGTGTCAAGACTTCGACATCCTATAAAAGATTTTTCATGATTATATGGTTTCCCATTATGATATTTTTTTCTAAAAATATGAATTTGGGTTTTATTAAATGGTATGGACCTAATGAAATATCTTGAACATCAAATTATAGGGCTATAAAAATGACCATCCTCATGAGAAACCAGTTTTCATTGAAGCCAGGTTGCAATATTTTATGATTATGATCACTAAAATCTATGAAGATAAATGTTTTCACGCATGTCAAGTTTTAATTCATAATATAATTTAGAGGTAGAAAAATTACCCTAAATCCTTTATGTGAAAACATCCACCCTCATTGGGTGGGACATCTAATCCATTGGTTTTTCTGAAATATACTAGTGTTGTGGAAAATATATTTTCTTTTCTTCAGTTCTAGAATGATAAAAACATTTTCCAATCCATTTATTTTATGAAAAGTGATGAATATTAATGGTAGATTATTGTTTAGAATATAATTAAGTAATATGAAATTAAATATATATACTGAAATTTGTTTACGGATATATTGTTCTGTAAGTATTTCCCTTATATTTTATATAGAAAAATTGTGATGGAAGTCGTTGATCTTCAGAAAAATAATAATGAATACATTTGTATCAGAGAGGAAAATTGTGTTGAACTTATACTGTATTTTTATTTTTTAATAATAATCCCTATAATAAAAATAAGTTTCTTATTTTATTGTTTGAAACTAGGACTTCAAACATATTTATTTAAAAAGTACATTCATAGCATTAGATATATTGTTCATTTTTTTCCAAAATTGGAAATGGAAGATATAAACTATTGTTGTTTTAGTGATATATTAATGAATATATAGTTTCAAGTAAGCTTAGGTGGAAAATAAACTAGAGAAAAATATGGTTCAAACCTCCAACTAGAAAAAAAATATGCCATGGAATGAGACAGTGAATTCTTAAAATGAATAATAATTTTTCATGAGTCTCAGAAACCTAACCATCAAAAAAATAATTATCAACATAATGTGAATAATACACTAAATTAATATAATGAATTAAGTGTTAAAAATATTAAAAAATCCACACATTATTTATATATATGGAAAGATTTTGCGAATGATGTGAATATATGCCCTAATGCAATGGTTAATGAGAACAAATACCATAAAAACCTATGAATAAAATTAGATAAAGTTATATTGTATACAATCACAATAGTATAAGTGAATAATGATAATTAGGAAACAATTATATTCCACTGTAGTTTTTATAATTTCATGTTTGAGATTTTATAATGGATACCTCTAAAAATCATAATTTTCATACCTTGTTGATATTTTATTTGATTTGAGCATTCATTATCATCCCTATGTATATTAGGGATCATGGAAATAAAATTTAACATTTGTAATCAAACTATGATCATTTATTAGTGAAAATATGAAAATTATTATCTAATGTAAACATTTTCTATGGATAATTTGATTCATTTTTAAAGTAATAATTTTTAATTATCCTTTTAAATAATATCTTATTTTGTTTTGAATTTTTTCACTTGAAATTTAAAATGTATATACATCTTGGTATGATAATTTATGACTAATTATAATTATTTTATTATAATTATTATGTTGATAATGGGAGGATGTGAGGTCAAACCATTTTAATCCACTGGATTCAATTTTGTTTAGGAAATGTTTTGGGGATACATAAGGATAAATAGTTAGGGAATAGATGAAGGGGAATGTAGGGTGTTATTATAGACTTATTAAAACAAAATTAGTTGTATAAGATGTTCTTAAAGTTTCTGTTTCGGATAATATTTAGAGATAGAAGTAAAACATTTAGTTCTATTTATGGATATTATGAAGCACTGAAAGAAAATCTTACTTTATCATGCGAGAAAAAGTCATTGTAAATATTCATTTCATGGAGTAATATATGATAATGAATTTTTCCTATGAACACCCAAATGATGAAATTATTCTTTTAGAATGTCATGAAATCATGAAAAAAATTTCTCACATTTCTTATATTTATTTTTAGAATACACTAAATTGATGGAACCGATATTGTGACCATAGATTACTCAATGAAATTACTTTGGGACGAATCATTGCTATTTTCACCCATCCCATATTTATGATTTTTTGGTTGTTAGATTTTTCACATCATGTTCTCTATCACACTCTATTTTCCATTTGGTGATAGTTTTCTATAATGAGTCCATATTTTAGCATCATTCACATTTTGTCATCTATGAAAACCTATTTTTGTAATTTTATAGATGACCATCATATTTTTATATACCCAATTTAATAAAATATTTCATTATCCCTTTGGAAGATGTCAATTTTATTACTAGAAATACCATGTATGAATGAGAAAAATTTGTAAAGTGAAAAATTATTTAATGGGGGTTGAATTTCTCCCCCATATATTTTATAAAATATGGTATTTCAAATATATTTGATTTTTTCAATTGCTTGAGCTACAAACAACATTGTGATTCAATAAACCATAATATCATATAATGTTATAACCTAGTTGTTAAATTGGTGGTTATGAATTAGACTAAACAAATTATTAAAAGTATTTGGTTTACCATTGTATAAAATAAATTAATTTTTATCAATTTACTATAAATTGAAATAAAAACAATTGAATGTAAATTAATATTCTTTATGGAAAACATTATTTATTCATTAAATGTATTTTAACATTAAAATTAAAATTTATTTTTATTTTTGAATAATTTTATAGACGTTTAGATATTATATATTCTATAAAAAATAATACCATTCTTATAATAGTTTTTCAAGGCATGAGATAAGAATAAATAATGTTTTGTTAAGAAAAAATCACTAAAAAGTAGTTCCATCATGTTTTCAAGAAAAATTTTTAAATAAATTTCTTCGAATATTATTTTTATTTTATAAAAATTAAATTAGATTTTTTAGCCAACAAATTATTTTGTTCCGTAATTTTTTTTCATAATTTTTAGAAATGATTATTTTTTCAATGAATAGTGAAAAATAATTATTTTTATTAAACGTGGCTTTTCATTTAATTTTATTAAAGTTATATTTAAATTAAAAGGATTGAAAGAAAAAATATTTAAGTTATGATTTAATTAATCCAATTTATTTCATTATAATCAATTTAATACTCATTTATATATATATTGTTTATCTAATTTTGGGAAAAACATTTCCTAAAAATTTGGTTTTCATCTTATTTATGAGTCTAATTTTAAATATAATTCATCTACTTATGAGAATAAAATTAATTAAAATGGATTAAATATTGTAATGTAGCATAAATAAAATTATATGATATTTTTAAATTAATTTTATTTCATACATGATTTGAGAATGGTCAATTCTTGAGCCTTATTGTGTGAAAAAACAATATGTATATCTTTTTATTTCATAGAAATTCAGAGCATTCCCACTCCCCCGCATATAAAGGATAGCCCCTCTATTATCCAAAATAAAATTACATATCCTTAGGGTTCATATAATTCCTTCCACAATAACTCACTCTCATCCATCCTCATGTCATATAGGCCTCCGTTTGATTAGTAAACCATCCTAATAATGCTTTTGGTGAAAACCTAGAGAGTTTTTCCAAAAAATTAGTATCTTTCATAACCAAAACTTTTAGATTTTTTTATTCCATGTTATTAATTTATTCATCATATATAATGGTATAATAATATTATTATATTCAATATATAGTCATTTCATTCTGAAAAATAAATACACTTTATCCATCTCCATGTATATCAAATAGGAAACCAAACTTTCGATCATGTGAACCACGTACAACCAACTTTCAAACTGATGGAATTGGTTTCCTATAAGTTACCATGATGTGTGGATATAATGATATATTTATTGTATATATATGATATTTATGACATAATTTTATTTTTATTTTTATAATATTATATATACCTTCTTACATTCCAATCCATTGAAAAATGAATACATCGATAATGCATACTTATGGATTATCATCACCATAAAGTGATGCGAAAAGGTTTTCATTCTATTTTTAAATTGATGGTAAAAAGAGTATATTTAATGAATAAATATCTTTTCATAGATATAAATATTATTCAATAAATTTTAATTACTATTTACCTTTCTATTGTTCCACATGTCGATAAAATGGAAACATCAACCTCGTGAATGTATAACATACCATATCCATGAATTATGTAATCCATTTGTTAATATATTTGTTCATTGGATAAATTTAAATATGGATATAATTAACATATTTTGTATTTATTTAATGAAAAAATTGGGGATATTATGTAACCATAATCAATTAATCTGGACTAAAACTACAAATATGTATAAGAAAAAAGAAGAAGATATTAACAAAAATGGAAATATTAAAAAAGAATGGTTACTGAACATGTGATAAAATGTTACAATTAAATAATATATGTTATGATTTATATGAGTGTGGATATGGAATATATTTATATTATATTTATATTTATTAATCACGAGGTTCTAATATGTATGAATAATGTTTAGACTTATGGATAGGGATTTTCATCTCATTTTTATTTATGTGAGAGAAATTAACTATTCAAAACTTTTTTCATTTATATAGTTTATATTATTCCTAATATTTTATTTTATGATGATTCTTAGGAATTTAATTGGATTTAAAAATTCATATATTTTTCTTACCATGATGGGCCCTATGATTCAAAAGATTCCAAACAACTAATTTGTTTCTGATACAATATCATTGTGTTATTATATTTTTTTTGATTATGTATCCAATAATTAAATTCAATGATATATCTCCAATAAAATAGTTACTTATATTTTCATCAATTTATTTCTGGATGATACATTTTTTCCTTTCATTTCATCTCTTTATGTACTCAATAAATTCAGAGTATATTTTTATTGAAAACTAGTTTCATTTCCCTCTTCAGTCAAAAATACTTTTTACCCCATTTCCATCTTTCAAAAAATGTTATCAAAATGGTTTACTATTAATCTATAATTTTTCAACGTAATTTATATGCTTTTAACTATAAAAAAATTTAATAGAATCTTCACATTTAATCCAAAATTGGGTACTATTTAATGTTACTAAAAATGTGAAATGAATATCTATTTTAATGAAGAATACATGAACAGAATTTTACACCATCATGAATGACCAATTATTTAAAACATCATTTATATTTGTAATGAATATTTTCAATTAAAATTAATTTTTTAATTTTTTTGGGATTTTTAGTTTTAAAAATACATTTTCCTAGTGGAATAGAAATTTTACACAAGAATGTTTTGATGATAATTTAATGGGATTTTTGTTCATAAAAAATCAATATTTGACTTTTGATTTAATTGGGATATGATATGAGGATTCCATACATATTATTTCATTATATCAACTTTTATTATAATAATATGATGTTTATGAAGAATGGTTTTTTCCCTGGTTAAAGATAGGAATCCTCCTTATTTTCCAAAGGTTATTCTATGATAAAATATTAATAAAACCCATTATCTTTATTTGGGTTATGATATGTTTAATTTTTCTTGATATTATTTCAAACACACAGACATATATATATGATTATAATTATTTAACGGATGTGACCAGATTATATATCCCTCTAATGAATTGGGTTACTATGGATAACTCTTGAGTAAATATGTTATATGTGAAATAGATATTTTTTTCACAATTTCATATACAGACTAGGTTTTCATGTCCATAATATTATACATAGTTATAGTGATTATGTCCAATGTTTATGATTAGGCCTATATTTCATGTTATTTCTAGTTAAGTGTGGACCTTTAATTTATGTAAATATATTAATGAGAGGACATAATTTCATGTCAGTAACATAATGAGTGAATAATTTTATATTTATTCTTTTTTAGAATTTTATAAGCTTATGTGTGTAGAAAAAATGTCCATCTTATTCCAATTTTATAATCTCATGGGTTATGTTATTTCATTCCATAATGATTCATGTCTTGGGAAATACCCAAATTTATTTCATGGCACATGTTTATGATATATTATGTACATGTTTTGGTATTAAAATTCTATCCTTAAGTTCATCATACACATATTATCATGTTATGTTGTTATCTCCCTTATTTACTTGTATTGAGCATCTGATCTCACCAATTCTTAATTTCACACTCCTAGTGTTATGGGGAAATGTATTTTATATGAGATGGCTAACAAGTGTATTCTTTGTGAAGAAATTATTGGGAGATGATATGGTCCACTTATGAGCAAGTTTCTTATGTGTCCAAGATTCCAAATGTAAATACCTATAATATTTTTACATGGATTGTTATGTTAGTAAATGAATATTTTCCTACGAATATGAAATTTAAATATAATAATATTTTGTCTTACAATAAGGGTATATGATACTTTTCCATTATTGAGATTTTATAAATCTCATGATATTTAACGAAAAGTCAAATATATGCATCATTATTTTTTTGAAAAATTGGAATAGTTTACCTCATGGTAAATCACTTTTGAATATAAAACCCCTTTCCAAATTGGCTTGTAACTTCTTATTTAATTATTATAATTTAGAGGGATCCATTCTATTTGGAAGCATTTAGATTTTCCGGGATCCAGATATGAGTTCAATTGAAAAAACTACCACATGCTCTAGGGGAATACAAGGTTTTTCTTCCATAAATAAATAAATATATATCGTTAAAATAGGTATATAACCAATTTTTTACATCTTTACCAATCATTTTAGGAAAAGGTCCCTTATTTACTGGTTTTGTTACCCATATTACTTAAATTTATTACAAAGGGAGTTCATTTTCATCTGTTTGTTAATATATGATTACAAGATTAATAATAATATTAAAAAAGATGTATTTATATTGATTATTAATATGAATATTATATATGAAACCCAATACAAACCCAATATTATGTCAAATTCAACTGAGATAAGTATAAATAGATCTTTATGAAGTATCATCCAAGAAACAACTACTAGAAAAAATTATATACCAAAGACATAATCATCATGACACAATGTGTTATCATTGATAGTTTAATATCTAAAACATGAGGTGGTGAGAAAATATTCCTAGAAAACATTTAGGATAAAAATGAAAGTGAAGAACTAGAGTCAATAATGGAATTCACTATAATAGTGTGGAGAATGTTATACCTTTCATCACGTCATTATCATGATCTATAATAGTGGTGGTTATAACAAAAACTCATACCTTATCCCTTGGTTTAGGTGGGTTTTTGGAACTATTGTCTTTATTAACTATAGGGTTATGGAATTTATTTGTGAAATTTAAAAATTTCAACCATTTTATGCATTGATGTTTTGCTGAAATATTATTTGGGACAATATTTTCATATAATTCCTTTATAATAAAATTAATCTCATTGTTCTAAACATTATCTTAGTGGTGAATCCTCCCACACTGATTACAATTTTTTGTTCCTTAGAGGCCCTTACCATGTATTTTCCTCAAAAAAAATTTATATGTTTGTATTTGGATCTTATTTTATCCATTTTACTTATAATGATATCTTTAATTATATTCTATTTTATTATTGTCTATATAATAATGAGAGTACAATGTTTCCATCTCCACCATTAATTAAAATTAAACGATTTCGTTGATGGTTCCAATGATTTTTTGTCTTAATTATGTTTGAAAACATGGAACTAGTTAACAAAAGAAAAAAATTATTATCAATTATACCATTCTTAAATCATAAATTTAATTCATATATTCCCATTGATTCATAATCCTTTTTTAACTCCAATAATTATCTCATCATATTTTTTTAGATGACTTTATGTAAAATTCATATTGAATAATAATTTATTGAATTCCTCTAATTTAATGGATTATAAACTCTTTTTTCCAATGTTATTATTAATGATATTCCATCATTTGAATGAACTGCCTCTATAATGATAAATGATATAGAAAACCTTCTCATGTTATGATCAGTTGAGAATAAACAAATTATTCATTAACACACTAATACATTGATTAGTAATAAGTGGATAATAAGATCTGTAGAAGGAGGATAGACATTGTATAATTAATGAATCAATTAAAAGATCCTCCTTCCTTTGTGTGTTGATAATCTAATCCTTGTTTATGAAATTATAAACATTATATGATAGTTGAGTGAAAATAACTATAATATTCAATACTCATTCTCTAATCCCATTTTGTTTCTCATTGTTGCAAACGTTAAAATTTCCTGTTAAAACCATTTTTCCCAATTTTCCTTTCCTCCTTCAATTTATTAAATAATAATATATAGGATAAAAACACTTTATCTTGATTGGTCGGAGAAAAAGGGAGTGATGGCAAGAGGGGGGGGGGGTGAATTGCCTTTTAAAAAATGATTAACAAATTAAAATCAAAGTTGAAATTGCAGCGGAAATAAAGTAGGCAAGACACAAAATTGATAACGGAGTTCGGCCAAAAACCCGGCCTACGTCTCCGTTCCCAACTCAACCGTTGAGAGATTCTACTGCTTGCTTTTCAATGGTTTTAGCAAGAAACCAACTAGGCTTTGAGGTAGCACTAGAACCTATTACAGCTTGCTTTTGGTGGTTAAGAAAGAACCCACTTGCTTTTAATTGGTTGAGCAAGAACCCCACTAGCCTTCTTACATGTGAAGGCTAGCTCACCTTTGTCTCAAGCCTTTTACAGGGTAAGGCTTGACCAACCTCTTCACACCTTGAAGGTGGTGTGAGGACCCAAAGAAGAGAGGATGAGAGAATTGGGAGTTTGTAGGCACAAACTCAAATTTAATCTCAAAATGAATAAAACAATAAAAACCGTATTTGGAGAAGCCTTGGGCGCCATTGGATGATTGGAATTAAAGACGTGCACTCCCAAGCTTCTTTGGTGATGCTCCTTGGATGTGGAATTGAGTTGGAGCTATTGGGGTTCCCTTGGAGGAATGCGCCGGAGGTACGCCAAATGATCAACAAGGTGTCCGTGGGCTTCCGTATAGTTCCGGATAGTGTCCGGGGCTTCCTCAGCCTTTATTTATAGGCATGGAACCCATTGGGGGCCTTCGGAGCCGTTGGAGAAGTCCTCGGAGTCGTTGGAGGCCAAAAGAGGGTTGACTGGTCAAACCCAACGGCTAGTTTGACTGGTCTACCGGCTGGCCGGTACAGCTCCACCGGCTGGCCGGTGCCTTGGCAGAGGAGAAGAATTTTGGTCCAGGCTCCACCGGCTGACTGGTGGAGGAGCCACTGGCTGGCTGGTGGGGAGACAGTAGCTGGCCAATTGGTCTGGGTGCCACCGGCTGGCCGGTGACAGAGCCACCGGCTGACCGGTGGAACCTGGCAGTGGGCAATGCCTCTGCCAGGTCCACCGGCTGGCCGGTGCTATCACACCGGTTGGCCGGTGGACTGAATTTCAGTCCACTTCTTGTCCATTCTTGGGCCAACTTCTTGGCAACCTTGTGCCTATCATTCAAAAACACTTCAAACAATATTAGACAAATAATAAGGTGATTGTGATCATGAAAATCAAACAACGAGGGGAACGAGAGGTACAACAATCTCCCCCTATTTTGATGATCACAATCACCAAAACAATCAATGTAAAAAAGAAATGAAAAACATGCTTTAAAAGAATTTTTCCCCCAATCAATCAAGAATTTCTCCCCCTTTGTGATTATCAAAATAGCACGGGGAAAAAACTTGATTGAGGGAAAGGGTTTGAAAAACTAGATATGAGAATTGAAAAATCAATTGAGATTTTTGAAATTGAAATGAAAATTTGAATAACAGTTTGAATTGAAAGTTTTGAATCAAAAACCAATTGAAATTTGAAATTTGAAACCAAATGAAATTTTTGAAATTGAGAGTTTTGAATCAAAAATGAATTGAAAATTTAAATTGAAAAATGAATCGAAAGAGATTTTTAAATTTAAGAAAATTTCTCCCCCTAAATAAAACAAAAGATCATCGGGGAAACGAAACTATTTTTGGCCCGGAGAGACTCGCCAAAAGGGATTTTTCAATCCAAATTTGATTCATGGTGGGTCTTCTCTTATAGAACTCATCGGAATAGAAAATAGACTTGGGTTGGCCGTACCGGGCATTTTTGCAATCACACTCGTAAATGAGGTCCCCGGGTTTTTTACAATAATTGCAAAATTTATAACTAGAGCTCCCCCTTACAAAAACAGTGGGTGCATGGGAGGAGGAGGCTTGGTTGGTATAGCCAAGTCCTTGAGTGGTCCTAGAAACCCTTTGAGAACCCAATAATTTGGTCAAATTTTGTTCGCCTTGGGTGAACATGGCTAAGGATTCCCTAAGGTCCTTAATGGTTGATTCCAATGAATCAACATTGGGGAAATTTTGGATTTTTAGGGAGAGTTCCTCCTTCTCTTTAAGAAGTTTTTCTTTTTCGGAGGAAAGTTTTTTGAAATTCTTTTTCAAAGAAACAAATTTAGAAGAAAGTTCATGAAAACCATTTTCTAATTGGTCTCTATCATGTTGTAGTTCTTCATATGATAAATGATTAAATGAATTAGAAGAACTAGAGGAGGAAGAGGAGGAAGAGGAGGAAGAATCTACCTCATGTTTTGCCATTAGGCATTTTTTACCTTGGTCGCTTGAGGAGAAGGAGGAGAAGGAGGAGCTATCACTCCAAGATGCCTTTGAAGCCTTCTTCTTTCCCTTCTTTTTTTGTCCCTTTTCTTGTGAAGTGGGCAAGCGGGTTTGAATTTTTCGTCGAGTTCTTGCTCTTGAGCGGGTTCTTGCTTTGGAGCCTTGCTAGTACCTTCATGGGTTAGCTCTAAATATTTCCAAATATCATAAGAGGTAGTGCAAGAAGAAATACAATTAAATATATTACGGTCTAAGCCACAATGAAGAGCATTCATGGCTTTGCCATCAAGCTCAAAATTTGCAATGTCGGCGGGGGTCCATTTAGACTCATCGGGAGAAGAGAGCGTAAAACCATGCATAACAATTCTAAAAATAGGATAGCTAATGCTTTTATGAAAAGTTGACATGCGGGTTTTCCAAAAAGTATAATCGGCTCCATCAAAGAATGGAGCACGATCCAAAGAATGTCCTTCGGGGGATTGAGAGGAAGAAGCGGTAGAAGCCATCAAAAAGGATCTTTAATTTGAAACCGGTT
The DNA here is from genome assembly GCA_963277665.1 of Viscum album. Lineage (NCBI taxonomy): Eukaryota > Viridiplantae > Streptophyta > Magnoliopsida > Santalales > Viscaceae > Viscum > Viscum album. Next base: position 826,370,372 of record OY728159.1, on the reverse strand, counting down.
TGGGGAATTATTCAAAGTTTGCCTTTGATACCAATTGATGGGTCGGAGAAAAAGGGAGTGATGGAAAGAGGGGGGTGAATTGCCTTTTAAAAAATTATTAACAAATTAAAATCAAAGTTGAAATTGCAGCGGAAATAAAGTAGGCAAGACACAAAATTGATAACGGAGTTCGGCCAAAAACCCGGCCTACGTCTCCGCTCCCAACTCAACCGTTGAGAGATTCTACCGCTTTCTTTTCAATGGTTTTAGCAAGAAACCCACTAGGCTTTGAGGTAGCACTAGAACCTATTACAGCTTGCTTTTGGTGGTTAAGAAAGAACCCACTTGCTTTTAATTGGTTGAGCAAGAAACCCACTAGCCTTCTTACAGGTGAAGGCTAGCTCACCTTTGTCTCAAGCCTTTTACAAGGTAAGGCTTGACCAACCTCTTCACACCTTGAAGGTGGTGTGAGAACCCAAAGAAGAGAGGATGAGAGAATTGGGAGTTTGTATGCACAAACTCAAATTTAAGCTCAAAATGAATAAAACAATAAAAACCGTATTTGGAGAAGCCTTGGGAGCCAATGGATGATTGGAGTTGAAGACGTGCACTCCCAAGCTTATTTGGTGATGCTCCTTGGATGTGGAATTGAGTTGGAGCTATTGGGGTTCCCTTGGAGGAATGCGCCGGAGGTACGCCAAATGATCAACAAGGTGTCTGTGGGCTTCCGTATAGTTCCGGTTAGTGTCCGGGGCTTCCTCAGCCTTTATTTATAGGCATGGAACCCATTGGGGGCCTTCGGAGCCGTTGGAGAAGTCCTCGAAGCCGTTGGAGGCCAAAAGAGGGTTGACTGGTCAAACCCAACGGCTAGTTTGACTGGTCTACCGGCTGGCCGGTAAAGCTCCACCGGCTGGCCGGTGCCTTGGCAGAGGAGAAGAATTTTGGTCCAGGCTCCACCGGCTGACTGGTGGAGGAGCCACCGGCCGGCCGGTGGGGAGACAGTAGCTGGCCAATCGGTCTGGGTGCCACCGGCTGGCCGGTGACAGAGCCACCGGCTGACCGGTGGAACCTGGCAGTGGGCAATGCCTCTGCTAGGTCCACCGGTTGGCCGGTGCTATCACACCGGTTGGCCGGTGGACTGAATTTCAGTCCACTTCTTGTCCATTCTTGGGCCAACTTCTTGGAAACCTTGTGCCTATCATTCAAAAACACTTCAAACAATATTAGACAAATAATAAGGTGATTGTGATCATGAAAATCAAACAACGAGGGGAACGAGAGGTACAACATATCTAAATTTCCAATCTCTCAATTTTAGATGGATAATTCCTAAATGATCTATTTACACTAAATTATATATTTCTTGGTTTTAATAAAGGTTATTAATTTTATATTTACTATTATGATTTTTAATATACTATAAATATTTTTTCAAATACATCATAATGGGTTATAATGAGTGAGTGGATTTATTAATAATATCCATCAGGCATGTCTATACATGTACAACGACTTATTCCCACTCATCATACACATATTAAAGTTTGATTAAAAACTAAACTAAGAATTTTCAATGTTCTTACCTCAAGGTTCAAATATACTATATCTTTATCCACTTGGAAGTATCCATAAGGGGATTTAACTATTAAAGAAAAAATAATCAATACTTTACCAAAAAATTTTGATGTTATCTTATACATTGAATTATTCTCTAGTATTACAACTATAGTTTTCTCTAAAAAACACATATCTGAATCCATAAAACAACTGATATAATGTTAAAAAATTATTAATCCTTCCTTTGATACATAATAAAAATACCCAGTATAAAAATAAATTTATTTTATATCATTTCTATAAGATAGCCACTACAACTCAAAAATTATTTCATAATCTTAATATCAAAAGGTTCATTTCCTTTGAGATCTTCCCCCCATTTGAACATTATTCTACCACTCTTTTTAATAGTTATCCTTATTTGAGTCATACAAGTATATATCATTTACATAATATAAGTTATACTCATCTTCATAACATGGTGAATGTAAATATAACCAATGAGTGATCTCAAATTATAAACAAGGTAAAAAATATCATCATGTAATCATTGGTAAGATCATAAGTATAAGAGAACACTTAAGAAGGGGAATGTGTTTTACAAAAAATATATTGAAAAAATAATAGTTGTACACAATTCAAGATATAATTATATGTAATCACAAATGAACAATCAATTTTCATGTTTAAATTTTTTGAGATAATAAACATGGTCAATTAAGATTAATCACATGCATAATGATTTTGAATAACATAGAAAAAAAATATAATAAAGAATTATAAACAAATAGCATCATAAATAAATTATAACATTTTTAATTGACAAAATATATACACTCCATGTATTATGAAAAATGATGTTTATTCATCATATTGTTAATAATTGTTTTTCACTCTTCACATTATAAACGAAGAAAATTCCGCAACATAATATCCTCATATAATGAGATTTGAATCCTTAAAAACACATAATATTTCAATCTGAGTACATTAACACCTCAATCTTATATCCATATTTTTTACAGATGATTTCAATTATTCCATTTTTCATAATAAACACTTTGAAATTAAATAGGTTTTGTAAAATTTATGAATGGAATCATAAAAAACATCATGAATATGATTTATTTGTGCCACATGTTCAATCACCAAAAATAATTAATTCATTACATCATCTTGAGGTGATTCATTGAACATAACCTTATATATGTTATATCTTTTGTTGACTAAAATTTATTTAAATCAATAAGAAATATCTTTTAAAAAATAGTGCATAACTACATCACAAATATATGAAATTAAAAATCATTTTCAAAAATCATTTTCATGATGGTAACATCAAGAAATTTAAATAACTACATTAAAATAAGACCAAATAATAGAAACATTAAAATGATATAAATAGTTTCTATTATAAATATAGATTCGAATATAAAAATATGCACATTAAAGGGCTATCCAATTTAACATTTTGAAAATAATTCTTTTTAAAACCATAATATAAAATAAGTGAAAAATATTTAATTTGGAAAGAGGAAATTAGACATTTTAAAAATTTAAAAAATGTTTTATTTAAAAATAGGAAACTCTAACATTAGTGTGTAGAGATAATATATATATGGAAGAAATTAATAGCTTTTTTATGTAAATGATAATTATTCTTAACATATTATAAATTTTTAAATAAATATGTTAATAAATATAATTCAACAAAAATTAATAAATATTTTCTTTATAATATCATCATAGAATATAAAAAACATTAATTTAATTTACATAGTAAAAAATGAATCATTATGACTCAATAATATCAAGTAAAATAACTTTCACGAAATTCATCTCATTAAAGAATTCTCTAACCTCCATTATAAAAAAATAAAAATATTAATAACATATTTCAGACCTTATTCACACCCATAACATTTACCAAAATTAATTTATAATCATTCAATACAAATATATTATTTAATTATATTTTATTTTCATCATAAAATGGTATTAGTTTCTATTTTTAGTTTTATTCATGTTTTTTAGCCACAATATTAGTAATTGTTTTGTATATTAAAATTTCATCACTTTGAGATCATTATATTTTCTTAAATATATTTTTTAATGATTTATAATGTTCAATTTTCATTTCATATGTTCTTTGTTTTCTATTCATGATTGCGAAGTCAGACACGATATTTTTATTGAACATTTTAACAATCAACAAGGAGGTAAAATAAAAAAATGTTTCATAATGGTGTAAATATTCCAAAAAGAAATACTAAAAACTAATTTATAATATTAAAATTTTTAAGTCTTCATATTAATCCATGACATAAAATTGTGGCATTGTTCATGTAGGTGGTTAAACTGAACTAAATGAGAACAAGCTTTACACTGTGGATGAGTTTGGTTAAAAGGATAATTTTTGTGAATAATATCATTGTAAAAGTGGTATAATGATATTATATATTTTTTATTTAGATTTTTAACTATAATAAAATAGTTTTGTAGATGTATAAAAGTACTAGATCGAGATAAATAAAGTCTTCCATATTCATGGAGACAATAGTCTGTATGTATTCCCTAGTGAAACATTTTTTCAATATATCATAATGGAGTTAGAAACTATTTTATATATTAAAAGAATAAATTATATATTTAATTTAATGTTTTTTCTTTGTATTCCTCCTTTTAACTATTCGTGTAATCCATTTATGAAAAACAATCCTTGCCACTTATGAAGGCGGGAGACAACGCATTACAAAGGTGAGTTTTTTTATTTTTTTTTCAAATAGTTGTGATGATGATAGAAAATTGTAAATCTATTTGTATAAAAAAATTTAAGAAGATTAATAACACATATTTAATCATGGATTATTGGATATATGAGGATTTAGGATGTATAAAAAGACAAAAATATATATCTTTCTTGAGAACATTACATCTCTCTTTGGATTTTCTCCGTTGTGTAAAAAAATAATAATCATTGGATTAGATTTTTGGGAAGGACATGGATTCAAGGATTTTGTGAATGATATCATGATAGAATAAATTTTTTTTGTTATATAGAATTATTTATAAAGGGTGTGTATTTTTTTGAAGTGATTTCCTTTTATACATAAAGAATGAAATTTTCTTTGTGAATACCCATTACATTTTAAATGATGTAAAGACAATATTCAGGACTAAAAGGATAAAAATAGGAAGATAATTAATTTCAGGTTGATATAAATTTTTAAAAGTCTCTAAAATTCATATTCACACAGTTTTTAAACATGTTTTAATTATTCTACAACAACATTTTTACTGTATACAATTTTGATTATTACCATGGTCAATAGTTTTTACCAACAAAATATATTTTATTAAAAAAATTAGTTAAAATTATTTAAAAAATTTCTAAATTATATATACTCTACATATAATCTAAATAAATATTTAAAAAAATTATTATCTTTATAAATTAATACATTTAAAATATCGATAAACTATTTTGTAGAAAAATTATTTTTTAGCATAATTGTGATTAATATTATTTAATATTGATTACAAATTGAATTATTGTTTAATATATTTATATATTGTTTTAATATTTACATTATATTCAATTATAATATAATATTAATTTATTTTATTTAATAGAAATAAATGATGTCAATAAAACAATTCTTTAAAAAACAATCGTTATACAAATATTTTAAAAATAACATTATTTATTGTAATATTATTTATTTTCATAAAACTAAAATGGTAATTTTTATATATTTTAGATATAGTGATTAAATATATAAACCGCATTTTATTGAATAAAATTTCAAAGGGTGATATAAATTAATTTTAACAATAGCATACATAATGCGTAAGAATTGTTTTTATAAAAAGTATTTTTTTAAGCCTAAAATTTAATTGGTTTTAGTATAACTTTTTATATAATTTCCATATTTTAGTTTATTATTGTTCAGTAATTAGAATGTTATGGATATAATATAATTGTTGTATTTAATTATTAATTTATTTTTAATATATCATGGTATCAAATTTAGGTTTGTGTGGTATATAAGAAAATATATGCAATGTGATTTATAGAAAATAATTTTCAAAGAACATGGGTTGTTAAAATATTTTATATTATGATAGTGTGTTAATAGATGAAATTTTTTTAAAAAAACACATCAAAAAAAATTGATGACATTTTTTTAGAACATTTGGATATTACCATATGTCAATTTGTAAATTCTCACTCTTAGAATAATTATTAGACTGATTGACTTGGAAACAAGATGGGTTTAATTGTTTAGTTTCGTAGGAGTTTTTATTTTACAATAAGAATGGGATATTGAATTCCACACCAATACTGACCTTACATGATCCTTAAAAATATTAAACCATTTACAGTTATGCCTCCAAACTCTGGATGGTAGTGGTCTTGAAACTTGAGGATCATTTGGTCTCATTTGGGTTGGTAAATCAAATTTCATATGAATATAACACCAAAATACAATGATATACTAGTATAGGGTCATTCCATTAGATACTAGGTATATACCTATTGGGGAAGAGAATCATGTTTTACATAGACTAAATGTGAATAGGATACCTATTCTAACATCGGGAACTGATCATTCTCAAAAGTAGGACACCCCTATATAGGGAAATGAGGTAGTACATGTGTTCATATAAGATAATATGTCCCATGTATATTAGAATTACAGCTTTGCGGGGTAGGTGATGGAACTATTTATTGAGATTCATGTTGATATTTAGATGTTTTAAGTCTGAGCAAACGTTACAAATTTATATTTCAGTTATACATTCTTTAGCGGGGTTAGGATGTTTCATAGGTCATATTTGTATTAATTGGTCATTTTGGAAAAATGTTATGTTGGGTATCCTCCAAAAAGAATCATTATAAATGTTTATGGGATGTTTTATGATTACGATCATGCCCTAGTCCCAACGATCATGTCTGAGGAGTAAATAAATGAATCTCATTCCTGAAGGTATGATGTTTTTATTGTTTTGATTTTCATTTATCCTGACATATGAATTTATTAATGCTAACTAGGGTAGAATAGGGATATAAGGTTTTTTTCAAATGGTGATCCACCAATTTATAGATGATGGTTGAGAACCAGTGACATATTAGTCTATTGTAGTCACTACCCCTCCATGAGTGTAAATGGGATTATGTGACCAAGGAATTAATAATGGGGTCAAAGGAATCCCCATGGGGGGAATAAAGAATGCATGATTATGGATCAGTTGACTATTGTTTTCTAGTTCATATAGATTTGGGATACCTTTTTAGTTAATTATTTATTTTCAGGGTTTTCTTGGATTAGAAGAGATCCATTAGAGAATTATTTTATATTATGGTTCTCATTTAAAAACATGATTCATGTAGATATTTTAGAAGAAACATTCTATAATGGTGCATTTTAATTGTTAATATAACTTGTAGATAAATGGTAAGCATAAACCTACTATTATTATCTTAGTGTTCAATTTGAGAGAATGGGTTCTTGACTTTTGTGATTTAGGGGAGAAAACATCAGCCACATTAATGATATCTAGCAACAATATATATCAATCACTGATATGAATGACTTTGTTTTATATTTTTTACAACCACCCTTATTATTTAGAATTATTTTGGATTGAAACTGAGGACATAGTGATGATTGTACTGTGTCTCAGGAAAGTAATTTTGAGCCATATTAAATTTACCAGGAAGTGATTATCGATTAACTAGAGTTTCTAGAGATATTATATTGACTCAGAATTATTTATCATATATTGATTCAATAATTTCATTATTATTTTTTGGTTTTGAGGCCCAAATATCCCTATATTTATGTTATGGATGAATTTTATTTTATGTGAATTTTTGGAATTAAATATTCATTATAATATTTATTCTAGAAATATATTCATATCATTAATCTATGAGAAATATTTGATGGTGTATTCTAGATGTGTTTAATCATATTCTGGAAACACTATTCATACCCAATACGTGCCAATGTTACATACCATTCTACATCCTTGTGTTTAAAACAACACATCTGGATCATATACCCTATATTGTTTGGAAATATTGTTGTAGTGACTGTATTTTTTACACAACCTTACATTTGAGGGAAACAATGTTGGGTATGTTAGACCTACTTTTTTAATAAAATGTACATTGTGAACCCTATGTTTGGAGTTTTCTTGTCACATGAAAGAACCCCAAATTTTACTATTCATTGAAGGTGTCTAAATATATGATATTTTCTGATATTTATGTAATAGTATTGAACGATGTAAATACCATTTCAAATATATTTTACAACTAATTAAAAATCATGTTATTTTTATAAATGTCCATATTCAATGGAGTAAACAATTTCTATTCTTACGATATTTTATGACTCTTGTAAATGATTTGGAATTCAAAAATTCATGATTTATTATGTGATAACTTTGGAGATAGTTTTACCTGGAAATATTCAATTAACAATATAAATATCAATAATTTCTTTATCATAATATATAAATATATATATGAGTTGATATACATATAGAAAATATGGGTCTGAAATGAAACATGTGTGTCATTTCCTTCATATATAAAGTTTGTAGACATACATGTTTTGATCTATTGACACATTTCATTTGCTTTCATCGCTATATCATTTTATTCTTATAAATTCTCTTATAAATAATGTTGAATCATGGGGTGGGTATACAATTTATAGACATTCATATTTATACATTTGTCTTGTGTTTTCTTTAATATTATTTGAAGATAAACTATGAAATATTGACTATATATTTTCGACTACATATTATTTTATGATCTGAATAAATATGTAATTTGTTATTTTCACTATATATCTTAACATATATTCTAAAAAAATCAATCTCTATTGATTTGGTGAAATTTCAACTACACTGACTTGGTCATGGTGAAGTGTCAGCTTCTTGTACTATCTTGTGGGATTATGGTTCATTCTAAAAGATCTAGAAGGCTGTATAAAATCATTCTAAGGTTTAGAATACCTAGAATCTATTTTTGTTTATATTTCCCTAGATAAGAGGACCTATTAGTGAAAATCACCATGCTCATGGATTTGAGCGTTGATGGAGTGGACTATAGGTTCATTGTGACTTGAACCAATATATAATAATGTGTTCTTCTTGATTTATTAATTGACTATATTTATTCATCATTAATATATAAATAAATGTTCAATGCATAATAAGAGAGGTGTTCGGAATTTATCAATAAATTTTTAACTACAATTCACCCCTGCAGTATCTTGTTTTATTCATCATCATCCCAAACTAACAATTGGTATTAAAGATAGGGATGTAGTGGTCATTTTATTCCTAAAAGTTATTTTTCCAATCTGATATGAACAAGTTTTATGATAATTCTCTACTGAATATTTAATATATATATATATATATCAATCCTTTTATAAAAATTTAGATGGTGCCATATAGAAATGTCTATTTCTAGATAACATTGATAGATGTTATATTCTCAATACATTAATGTTAATAATAATAGATGCAATAAAGTCTATATGATTATTTAACTAAAAAATATTGTAGTAAGGGTATTTTTGAATGCTTTTTAGCCTTATGATATTTCTAAGGAAGCTTTGTAATATTCGAATAAGGTTCCAAGATGGGAATATGATCTAAATCTAAAAGCTAAGAATTGAATTGACTATGATTTTGGCACTCATGAATTGAATTAATTATCACATTGTCCTATTACATATTATATAATGAAGAATATAGATATTTCATATGAAATAATTTTAAATATTAGACAATTAAGGTACATTAGTTTGAAAATAATATTTGATACGTTTAGAATGTATGAGTATGAAACTACAACTCAAATGAATGTGAGAATTAAAAAAACATGGTAATAATGTTCATTTTTTGGGAGATCCAATTTAACCAATAGATGAATCACTAAATGTTTTCAGAGTATTGACCTCTAATTGGAATGGAGTATATTCATTTATAAATCTTTCTATTGTCGTGAAATGTTTATATATGTAGGTGTTCATTGGAAAGTTAATATTATATGATGCTAAGAAGCAATATGAAGTAGAAAATCAAATAAACATTAAATAATAATCTCTCAATGCTATGGTGGATGAATCATAGGATTCAAATAATCCAAATTTGGATAATGTTCTTCCATTAATTTCTATGAAATTTGAAATTATACCCAATAAATATAATGGGACTGGATAGAATATATGATGTGATAGAATGGGAAAAGGATTTATAAAGGATAGTTGTACCTTAGTCAAACCACTATGAAAAGTTGATAACCAGAGAAAAAGAAATAAAATTGTGTAGTCTAACTAGAGTAATACTACTGTTTTATATGATGAATCTTTTATAGATTCTGATACTGTGCATAAAAAATGGTATATCTTATAGATCATACTAAGGAGGTACAATCATCTTACTCTAAAAACTATTTTTTTGGAAAAATGTCATATGATGAAATAAATAAGTATTCATTTATTATAATTATATATATAAATTCTTAAATAAAGGACATATAAAAATTAAAAATTTATATGATATTATTCTATTAGATAATAAAAATTTGTCATACCAGGTTATAGATTTAAAATATAGTTCTCTTAAAATTTTATGGGTCTATTATGATACTTGTATTAATGAATTATTGGATATATTTTAAATTTTTTAAAATGATTATAGTATTCTAATAAAAGGATAATGATATTTAAAACAAATCCTTATAAAAAATGAAATTCAAAAAAGAAAATTTTTAATATTAAGTAATTCTGGAAGTCCAAAAATAAATAATTATTATTTTGTTATTGTCATAAATAGAAATAACATATCTATTGTTATGTTTTTTATTATGGAATTATTTAAAAATATGTGAATTATTGGTGATTTAGAAAACCTCTATTTTCTATCCATAAAAATTTTTATTGCTAAAAATTATTATTTAACATAAATAGTAGAACTCCTACTTCAAATAAATATGTTTGGTAACCTAAATTATAATTTATAACATTGATAGACCCAAAATAGTAGTGTAACCAAAAGAAATCATATTTATTGTATTTTAGGATTACATCAGTAAATTGTATAATTAAATAATTAATTGGTCAACCGATTGATATATGAAAATATTTTCCGAATTAGTGAACAACATTAATGTATTACATTATTAATAATCCTTATTACTAAAAAACCTTATTCAGTAAGTATTTCATTTTTATCTTTTTTTATTTTTATAGTGTATTAACTATTTCATTCATGGTGGGAGAAGACATTTCTCAAAATTTGATAGACTCTTCAATACATTTTAAATTATGTCTTAGTCCTTTATTGTTATTATTTATTTATTAGTGACTTTTGATATCTCTAATTTTTTTTACTTCATAAAAAATCTAGTATTTAGTTTAAAAAATGAAAATGTTTATATTTTTTCTTTAAACCTATTTTATATTTAAATATCATGTTCTTAAATTTTTTTTTATGAAACCAGAATCTTTTATTATAATAAGTATCTAAAAAATAAAAATCTATAATGATTATTCCACACTTCTCAACTCGTGATTTTTAAACACCATCTACATTATTTCACAACAACATGTATCGTTTCCTTTCTAAAAACTATATATCCTTAATCTAAAACATTTGAATTATGAAACCATATTCATTGAAATATATTTTTCAATAGATTATAAAAAGTATTCACAATATGAATAAGTGGTCAAGTACTTCACTTTCAGAATAAAATATTTCCCATAAAAGTATGAGAGGCAATCCATCTAATTTTTTAAAAGATTTTTCAATTTATTATATTAATGAATTAATTGGAAAGTCATCTGAAATTAATTAGTAAGCTTATCATGATAAAGAATTGGAGGTCTATTCCACTCAAATTAAGAAAATATTCTATTCCAATTCTCTTCTTTAAAATATAAAAAGGCATAACTAATAATTTCTTTGGAAGGATATATAATGTCACATGAAGAACTATATGATTCTTCTATATGAAATGTGGTTTTTTCTTTACAAATGTAATATCTGTAAGTGAAATATAGTTTTATCTAAATGGAATAATTGGAAACAATAATGGTTGAATTGATAATTCATATGGACTTACTCAGAAGATAAAATTTTACCATGCAAGATATTGAAAATCTGAATTTGTTTCTATAAGAATAGTGTTTGTCATCATCACATAAAAGAACAATAGATTGTCAAATTATATTAAAAGAACACTCATGATTATTAGATGCTTTTGTGAAAAATTTGATGTCTATAATGTGTGGATAAACCACCTTACCCTTTTTAACACTTCAATGTTATATTCATTTTTATGTTAATGTCCTATATACCATTCTAAAAGTATTATTTAGTAAAAATATGTTTTATAATTTATCTCATAATTTATTTGTTCAGTTTTTCTTATTAATATATATTACAACAACATTAACATAATAACTAATTATCTTATAAATAAGTTTTTTTCCATAAATAAAAATAATAATAATTGTTCTTTTATTTTAAATATTACTTGTGAAAAAAATTTATTCCAAAGACTATTATTTATTTTAGAAACATTTTAATTCATTGAATATCCTATAATATATAAATTAAGGATATTTTTTAAAAAAATTATAATTTTATTCATTAATTGTTTCCCTTTTTTGTTAATTTATATCTTTTTAAAGCATGAATTTATTGTATGTTTATATTAAATTGTATTAACTTTTTCATTTTGTTGTTACAAAAAGGGTGAGAGGTTTTTTGTTGTATTTTACATATTTTTCCTCACGTTGAGGATTTATGAAAAATTTATCCTTCATATCCTTGATTTATGGGAGAAGCTTTTACTGTTATAGTATGGGATATTTGTTCTATAAAAGATCATTTATATAATTGGATAATGGGAGGGATGTTTCTTTTTTGAGAGAAATATTATTAAAATAAAAATTTGGGAGATATTATTTATTTATCTTTTTTTAAATATATGTTTTTAAATTCCATCTATTTTGATATGGATGTTGTGATCACTAAAATATTGGAGATTACTATGCATGTGTTTACTAAACAATATCATTAATATATTTTTGGTTTTCATAGTCATAAATTCGAATATTTATTTTACGATTTAATTTTCTTTTACGTTAATTTCTAGAAATTATTATTTGTTACAATATTTATTATAGAGATATATTCACATAATTGGTCTATAGGAATTTTTTTTATTTATTATGGAATTTATTAAATTTATTCTAGAATCAATTTTTATACCATATGAATTTATGCAAAATGTATCATTCAGCAACCCTACATATAAAATTACACTTATAGACCATATATTCTATGTTGTTGTGATAGTATGGGTGTGTAACCCTATGTTTCTAGGAACCCTATGTTTAAGGAACAAATGTTTGGTGCATCAGAACTACATTTTTTATCAATCATACATTGTCAACCCTATGATTGGACTTTTTTTGTCACATAATGGAACAATGTGTATGACTATTCAATGAAGGAGATTAAATATTTGATATTATCTATGAATTAAAAAATGGTCATGATTAATGTAAATATAATTTCAACAATATTTTAGAACTAATTCAAAATATAATTATTTTTTTGAATGTTCTATATTAGATAGAGTAAATCAGTACTATTATTATAGGACATTAATACTCACTTTAATGATTTTTAATTCAAACATTCACGATTCATTTTGTGATATTTTTGGAGCTATTTTGACTTAGAGTTGTGTGACCGGATGTATAAATATTCAGAGGCTATTCATCATAAAATATATATGTATTGAATAGAAGAGATATAAATAAGGAAAATGATTGATTGAAATAAAACATATGTGTTGATTACTTTAAAGATACACTTTACAGACATATATGTTTTGATTAATAGTCTCACTACTGTTGATGTCATTTCAATAGAATTTTATCATCGCATATTCTTTCAGAAGGAAAGTTAAAGCAATAGTTAAAGATATACATTGGAAATATAAATGTATATACAATTATGTGGGATTTTATATATTACAATTTAAAAAAATTCTATGAAATATTGTGAATATATTATCTACATTTTAGTATTGAAGACATGAATACATTGGATAGTTATTACTATTACTTTGAGGATTAAAACTTGGTATCAAAAATAGTCTCTTCTAATAAGGTGGAGTTTTGAATTCTTGGAATCAATCGTGGTGAAGTGTCATATTCTTATACTAGGCTGATGATTTATGGTTCCATATAAAATTACCAGAAGGTAATGTAAAAGCCATGTACGATGGAAAATTCTTGAACTCAATTTTTATTTAGTGGTCTATGGATAAGAGGACCCACTAGTGAAAATCACCACGATCATGGAGTTAAACATTGGGTAAGTGTAATAGGGGATGTTTCTTCTACGAACCACTATACATCATAATGTTCATTTACATTATTTATTTCTATTATAGACATTTCTTTATGAGACAAAGAAATGTTCATTGCAAAACAGGAGAGTCTTTCTAAATCAATAAAAATTTTGAAGACATAAATTCACCCCCCATATTGTGTCTTTGTATTCCTCATTATCCTAACCTAATAAGAATGTATTCCACCTATGTTTGTGGTGTGAAATTGAGTATTTTTTTGGTGTCACTAAGGTTGAGACATTATTGTGTTTAGAAAAAAAGAATGTCGGTGGAAAAGTATCCAGGATCACTCAAGATCATTCAATGGATCAATTAAGTTTCATAATATTTGGATCCCTATTATAAATTTATTTAATTTTTTGATTTATTACATGTATCAAAACATTTAATGAATTATTCTATCCTTTTAAATTTTATTAACACTAATGGTATGTAGCCTAAGGTTGATATGTGTTTTGAGGAACTCTGGTTTTGTACACTGGATTAAAGTGTTATGATATTATAGGGAAAAAATAATCCTATTTTATGAGTTTTATGATGACCAAGATTCATCTAAGATGATATTTTGGAATGGGAGTCTGACATGTAAGACAAATGGATAGTTTTATTCAACGATAAACCTTAATGTTGTTTGAGATAACACCTCATGAATTATTTTCTATATAATGTAGTGGTTGTAAACCATTAAACCTTATTTGGAAATAAATAACTTTGAACAGTGGTAGATATCATAATTTTATTCTTTTTATGAGATTTTTTATGTTGATAGTGGAAAGAGAGAATTTTGAGAATTTTAGAGGGTGGTATAGAGATGATATTCCCACTAGATCCAGGCCATGTTATTATTAAAAAATAGTGAAATTACACAACACTTGGTTCAAAGAGGCTCACAATATTTTGATGAAGGTGGGGTTATCTAATTTCACCTTGGAGTATGGGATTAACTACACTATATTGAGGTCATGTAAATTTAGTATCAGTGAAAAGAATAACCCATCTTCCTGATCAAGTTCATATTGTAACCATTATGGTCATGTTGAAACCCATAAACAAAGTGTTTTTTTAGAATATTTTTAATTCATTGAATTGGATTAATATATATTTGGGTATTTATTTGTATTTAGTGTACAAGACACACCCCTACATATCCTCTTGAGATCATAATCTTTTATGTGAGTTTCTATTATTCCGTAATATATTCATATACTATTTGGTCTCATAGATATCTATAGGTTAGGATTACACTCTCCTTTTATCCTCTCATATATTTCATTATTAGTTTTTTCATTCATCATTTCTTATTGAATATTCCTATTTTAAATTTCTTATTTTACAGTAAGAATTACTAATAATTGATATTTAATTATATGCTAACAGATGATGTGTACACTCCAAAGATCATAAGTTTGGTGCACTTAAGAAACTAATAGAATCAGTTATCATTTTTCATAGTGTGTGTTGTGTGTGGGAATTATAAAATTCTATGTATTGACCTAAAAAATAATTAATTTATTTAATGGGTTGATTCATGTAATTAAATACTTCTGAATATTATAGTGGGTCGTTAATGATAGTGTAGACAAGAACATCATCCACCATATGTGGCAAGCTCATTTATAACTAATTTTTGGAAATAATGATGTGATCCAATGGGTGTTTTAATTAAATTTGTCACCTAATAAAACAATGTATATTAAAAAGTAATTCTTATGATCTAGTAATACTACCATACATATGAGATAAAGGAATTGACTAATGATTTCTGGATCCAAAGGATTCCTTGGATTTAAATTATACATACATTCATGGGATTACCTAGATATATTCTTTTGTACCTGGATTACTTTTACTATCATGAGACACCTTGAATATCTCTCATAGATCCATATTGTGGATAATAACTAGGGATGCCTTGTATTTTTTCCAGAGATCCAACTTGGGTCTTGTGACATAGGATTCCTTGATATCTTCCCTGAATCTATATAATATATTTTGATGTTATATGACTTTGATATACTCTATGGATCTAACTTGTTCTAATTTGAATAATATTCCCTGGAAATATTCCATGGATTCTCGTTATACATATTGAAATATTATTATATTGATATCATCCTTAGATTCACCATTATTCTTACTGACTGAGGATGTAAGGGATTACCTCCTAGTATCCATCATTATTACTATTGAGATAATATATACAGAAAAAATGGAACTATTTGTATATGGTATATACAATATTAGGTGTCATGTGGATACCCATGGATCAAAATTGGTTTATTTATTATGTCATCCTATATTTAGTATACACATCTACATTAAATGTTACTTTTAATATATATGTCTATATTCATCGTTTTTGGTGGACTGTTCAGTCATACTAAAAACCTTCTCATGTCATCATTTGTACTCAATAATAAAATATTATTTTACATAAGGACAAGGTAAAAATAAGTATTAATAAAGGATGAAATATTTCTCAGTACGATGAAAAAGGTTATATTTGAGAGGCATAATAATCTGGATCTTTCCTTATGGCATCCCTACTTTTGTAATTTTATTTATTATTTTGGTACATTGATGTATAAGATCATCCCATAGTGGATCCAATTTTTATATATTACTTTCTTGGAACTGATATACATTATCATCATATATAATGGGTTATATACTTTTTATTAAGACCTTTCAGGATGTTTAATATTTTTTCTTATATATAATATCATTAATATTTACATACTGATTTCACTCTAATATGAGGTTGTAGTATCCCCAATGTACCTCAATAGACCCACAAATCTAGTCAAAAACCTAATGAAAATGTGGAGTCAAGTATGAGGTCATTTAATATGCCCAAAATAAAAATGTATGAGTGGTTTTGACCTAGTGATAAAATAGTTACTTCTAGTAAATATTACATTTAAAACTCCTTTATCCATACTCAATCTCCTATGTATCATTTACAATACAAAACATAGTACTCAAAATGTTCTCCTCTATAGTATGGAAGATACCCAGTCTCAAATTTTCCATTATGATTATGTATTCCTCATATGACATTAAAAATAACCATTTCAAACCTCCTCATGCTCTATAAGATTATTTCATTTCAAAATGAAAATATATTTGATGTTGAATAAAATAAATCATATTTCAGTTTAATTTTCATCACTATGGTATTCTATACACATAGTAAAATGGGTTACATGTCATTTAAACATCTATGTGTATTAAAAAAATTTAAATCTCCATGACGACTAGAAATAATTAATCCACATCATTAGTATACTATATGCTTCTGACTAAAGATAATGCTATGTAAAATGGAATTCAAAATGATCATTATATATTCATTCAATAATTTAAATTTCCACTATGAGAATCACCATTGGGTTTTGAATATTGTGGTACTACTTCAAAAAAATTCCCACTAATTTTCCATAACAATAAATATAATATAAAATAAATATTTCATCTATATTATGGACTTCATATTGTGTTTAGAGTACAAATCCAATCACATCAGGGGGTTGAAATATTCCATCTTTTGTATTTTCTATCCACACACCTTGTGTAAAAATTCCCAATGATAATTTAAAATATTATTTAACCTAGTTTTATAATCCCCTTCTAAAATAAAACACAAATGGATCTTCTATTACAATTTTGAGAGAATTCATATATTAATAAAACTGTTTTTCTCTAAATCTATTTAAATAACATTAAAATGGTTTTTCAAACAATGTGTGTCATTTCTCATTGTAGGAATGATGATAAATTATATAGTGTTTCAATTGTTTTCATTATGAATAAGAATAGAAAAACATTTACATATCCTTCATGTCATAATGGATAGTGTCTTGAAAATTATTCTTTCATCTAAAAAAAATATAATCCCTTAGTAAAGTATGAAAATAGAATAGAAAATTCAATGGTGCAGGGATATAGAAACCTCATTAGTTTGATATAATGCATTGAACTCAATTATTCATCCTATGCTTCCTGAACACATGTGTTTCATATAGATAATGAAATTTATACAATAAATGATGTTATATTCCAAAAAATTACTGTTTTAGAATTTCTTTCTATAGGTTTTATTTATAACATGAAAATAGATAACAATATATTTCATTTAAAATTATTGTTTTAGAATATTTTTAATTTGATGATAATTTGATATCACACGAGTAAACATTGATTGTTCCTCAAATTCACCAATATTTAAATTTTTTATTCATATATTTAAATTTTATATAATCCTTGGTCTATGATGTTTTCCCTTATTTGGTAATAAATAATGAACCACAATTAATTTTTTTCCAGCGAACAAACATTGTTTTTTCAAATGTAAAACAATCATGACTTTTTTAATTTTTTATCCAAAATATCACCAGAATAATTTTCATATAAATATAAAAATAAATATAAATCCTTTCCATAATTTTACATTAAACCAATGATTAGTATTCACATACTATACCTCCACAATTTTTAATTTCAGGATGTTTAATATATAAGACCTCGGCCTTATACCTTACTTAATATTGAATTAAATTAATAATTCACATTGTGGATCTTTTTAGGTTTTGAGTATTAGAGAATTAGATCATAAAACATGTGTTACATTCCATATTTAAACAAATTTGTTACATAAAAGATAGTACTCATTTTTTCAATCAACGGAAATATATTTAAAATAAAACATGGATTCTTTCTTGACACTTACTTGACAATATCATCACATCATGTACCTTTCCCTTAACCTGTGAAAAACATTTGAAAAACTTTGGATGAGCATAAAAAGCTCAGTAAGGGATATTAAAATATGGAAAGGAAACATGAGTACATGTATACATAAGAATCAATGAAATCATACTTTACTCATAAAACATAAGAACTTTAACATACCTCATCAACTCATGAATAAAACATAGAAATCATAAGACATAAAGGTAATTTGAGGCATTCATATGATTCTTACGTAGGGAGTAACCCTCTTGGTTACGTTTAGAATACCCATCATAGTATATTCCCTAAATCTCTTCGGAGAAACCTTAACGTTTAACCCTTTCGTATTACCCAATGCATTGGAGAACTATAACGGGCTCACCCGCCCTTAGTTTATCACAGATCCATCCATATTCATAATAATTCCTAAGAACTATAACATAATCGTATCACATAAAACATGCATAAAGGAAACATAATATTTCCACATTTCAATCACAAGATATCAATACAACACATTGATATAAAAACATTATGAAAACCATTTTCAATAAAAAAATAAAATAAAAGTAAAACATGGAATTTATTTTTCATTTAAAAAATTTATGTCTTGTAGAGGAAGCCGAAACTCAAATAATGGTCACGGCGGCGGAGAAGTCGTTGTCGCCGCATACGTACGACAAAAAAACATTCCCTTTTTTCTTTTAGTAAAACGCTTCGTATAAAGAAGATTTCTTTTGGATAAACATAAAATTCAATGATTTTTATACACCTTATAAATGAAGGTTGTGTATAAAATGAAATACGCCTCAATGAAAGGAGATTGAGACGATGTCCCATACAAAGACAATATCCTTGGATTAAGGATAAATCAATTATATAATTATGTGTGAGAAACTAATACACCAAATATAAGTGGATATTAAGTCTAAAACAATAAGATTTTATTCACACATATTCATAGAATGAAATATTCAAGGAGTACAAGTTTATCCCAAAGAATCAAAATTGGGTTAAGAAGTTCCCTTGCAAAAATTCGACAGCCCTACGATGTCACTTAAAACATCATAAAATGAGTTGATGAGAGATAAAAAGGGTATCTCATCACTTGGAAATAAAATTTAATTCAATAAGGATATAGAAGAAGAAATCCAAATATAATAGTATGTGAATTAGAAGACATAACAAAAGAAGTATTTTAAAAAGAGGAGGGTGAATGGTTCCCTTACCGACTTGGGTATCTTTCGAAACGTACACCCCATTGAAGAAGGGTCATAGAATGAATATGTAAATACCCATAAATGATATTATATTACACAAAGACTATAATAATATCAATTAAATATACCACTCAAAGGAAATGTTGGCAAACGTAGCATAAATCTCATGGGACTAAAAGTGAGATGAAAAAGCCCTTACGAAAACTCGGCAGCCTAACGGCGCCTCTTAAAACATCCAAAAATGGATTGATGAGATCAAATAGGGTCTCTCATAACATGTACAAAAAAAGTAAAGTATTAAGAATATAAAAGAAAATATACAAACATAATAAAGATGAGATAAAAAAGAAATGACACTAAAGAGAGTACTTAAAAAGAAATAGAGAGGTTGGATCTCTTGCGAAAATTCGGCAGCCTAACAGCGCCAATAAAAACCTCCAAAAAGGATTTATGAGAGAAAATAGGTTCTCTCATCATATGAACATAAAAATTATATTAATAGTAATATATAAGAAAATCCCAATCATAAGAAATATGAGCTTTAAAGGAATGACATAAAAGAGTGTACATAAAAAGAAAGAGAGGGGTAGGTACCCTTACCTCAAGTCCGACTTGTCTTGTTCGTTTCTTTATATTTATGAATAATAAACTTGAGTTATTTTCTACTTTCATAAGAACATTTTTCAATTTCATTATTCCTTTTATATCACTTATAACTGTGTTATGAACACTATGTAATTATTTAAGTTAATAATGGTCGTTTTGTCGATCATTGGTACTTAAGTCAAAAATAAACTCTTTATAATTACAAGTTGTTCATGTGGTAAAATATAAATTATATCAAGAATTATATTCATGATCTAGATATCATATATATCCAGTATATACATTCATTTATAATATTACATAATCATTTAGAGGTAAGAAATGAAATGCACCGTTCATGAAGATGGTAAGCTGTACGTACGCATCAACGCTACTATAATTTCTATTTCTTACATAATGGAGTGAAATCATAATGATATAAAGGTATATCATAATTCCAGTATAATATCATATATAATATCATTAAATTTATCCTTTTTACATACCAAATATGGTGTTAACGAATCAAATCACTTTGAGGGGGTGGTAGTCCGCACTTCCTAAAACGAAGATATCGCGTTTACCCATAATGGAAACCATAAAGATATTCCATAAATGAAAAATGAAGAAACATAAGTAAAAAATAAACATATTATATATCATATATAAATATCGTTTCATCTTAATGGACTCCTTTTAATGTGTTAGAAGAATATTGAACAATCATCGTTTCGTGAGACATAAATTCTCCATCCATGGAAATAGTATGCTCTTTAACCATTAGATGAAGGTTTGTGTAATTTTAGCTCGAATCCTTCTTATAAAAATATCCTAGTATATTGAATATACTACTTTTGTTACAAAAGAAAAGAATAAAATTAGTTTAGGGGGTTGGAGAAGCAAAATAAAACATAAGAACACAAGAGAAAACACTACCTTTAAAACGGGTAACTCTTTTTGATTTGAACTCAAAGGCTTCCTTGAGAAGACTTCTGCCCAATGTTAGGCTTCTAAGAGTTATATAGGGATTTGGAGAGACAAAATGGGCAGGTTTTGGCCAAGCCAAAGGCTTTGGATGTGTGGGTAAGGTGGTATAGGTGGGGGCCTTTTGTAAGAGGAGAGGAGGGACACTCTTGGAAAGTTAACAAAAGATACTTTGTTATAAAATGATTTTTGGATAGAAAAGGTCCCAAAATAATATATTAGAGGATAAGGTGATAAGGGTTCCAATTCCACCTATCCAATAGAATTTTTACTAGTGTAGGTCTTAGATTTTACATTATATTTTAAATTTATTTGAATCTTTAAATAATGTCGTAATCGTTGCATCATCATGGTGTCATAAATAATTTAATTTATTTAATCTCTACAAATTATAAAAAAATATAATGATGTAGGAAATATTTTTATCTTTATAATGAATAGTTATAGTCACAAATTTGTCGTGTATAACCTTGTTTAAAAATTGTTTTAGTAAAACAACTCATGTTTGTGACATTTTAATTTTAACATTAAATAAAAAGTTGTTAATGTTATTTTCCCACCAAAGTGGCTCCATGGGGTCCCCAAGTTGACCCATGTTTTTTAATGGTCTTCCATGACACAACCAATAAGGGTAGGACATGTGTCATGATCGTTTCATATTATTAAAACATTATTTTTACCTTGAATTACACTAATTACCTCTAATCGTGATTAAAAACATAAAAGATACTATTCACCAAAAGAATTATTTTAATCCCATTGAACCAAATTTTCCTTCCTAATGAAAACCATGCATGTCAGATTCTTGAAATTAAAAACATAGAGGTGGAAAAATTTCATTTAAATGGAAAATCAGTTTTTATAAGTACCACTTAGTGGTTTCACTATTCATTTAAAATTGATGTTTTTCAAAAAAAAACATCACCCTTAGCTATATTTGATATTACAGATTCAAAAATGATGTCTATTTTACAAAATTCAAATCATAAAAGTTACATTAATTAATTTAATAATTAATTCCCACTGTTAGAGAAAATAGCGTGTTTTTATGAATCAATAAGTATCAAAAGATTGACACTAGTTTAAGTCCAATTTCAAAGTGAAATTACTTCCAATGACCACTATTGGATTAAATGGTAAAAATATATTGTAATTTCAAATTAAAACAAATTCAAAAGATAATATAATAATATAAATAAATTAGATTAAAAATTGGTTATGAATTAAAATACAACATTTTCACTACTCATTAAAAATGAACTTTATCGGAAAAATACCAAAAAATTACACAAAGTAAATTTTGATGTCCCGATTCTAAAGAAGAATTTTATTTTGTCAAATATAACACAAAAAATTGTCAAAAGGTGGATTTAAAGGAGGTTCTCCAACAAAAGGTGGTTAATCGACCTTTTAAAGAATATTAGAATGTTTACGCTCAAAATTGGATTCATTCGCAATTTTAATCCTCTAACATTTATTGTAAAAAGTAAAAATATTTGACAAACATATATAATCATTTTGTAGTTAGTTCTTTTCATTCGCATAATTACAACGGTTAGGTGTTAACTACCATTTAAAATAAGATTATTTTATTATGAGAGTGCAACGTAAGATTTCAAAGAAACTTGTTGTTGCGTATTGGGTAAGCCATCGAGCATAGAGTCCCCTTTAATTTAATATTAACATTTTATTCACAAATAGGGATAATTATAAAAATTTCATATTCTTTATTTACCTGGGGTGTTACATAATCTCTTAGGAAACTCTGGAACTAAGAAACCTGGAACCTAGAATAAGAAAATATTTTCTTTGTTATATTAAGATAAAATAAAATCTTAGTTATTCACCAATATATTGTTTTATATACCATTGATATCACTATGATATCAATTTTTTTCATCAAACTATAATCAGATATTATAATTGATATAAAATTCCATATTAAATTTCATCAATACTTTCCTAGAATTTCATTCATGTGTGATGAATATTGTTTCTTCTTTTTTTCATAATTTATACCCCATAAATTATTTAAATTCTAAAATAAAAGACATATCAAATTCCAAGTTCATTAATAAGGAATACACCGCAATTAAATTTTTTTTCCCATTAAATTTTATTTTCTCCACAAAATCTATCATCATATATTCTACATATATTAATATTTTTATAATGATTTTTTAGTCATACCCTTTATTATTGAAGTTCATCTTTTATAAAATATAATGGTTCTTTTGACACCAAAAATGTGTAGCGTGATTTAGTGCACAAAAATCTTTTATCATACTTTAAACCATTATGTCATATTTTACAAGTTGAAATACGACTACCTATTCTATATAAACATCTGTATGAATGAATACATTTATGAATCCTATAATCACATCCATTTGGAATATATTGAACCTTATTTAAAAAAGGTCATAGTATAATGTTTAATAATATCTATTATTTAAAATTTTCTTAAATTTTATTCAAAATCAATGCCTTAAACCTATGCATAACCATTCCATACCATATTAACATTGTTTTGGACCACCTTTCTATTTTCATCGTGATTTTTTTTGAAACCCCATTTTATTCCAATCACATTATAAATTCACGGTGTTTAATTATTATACCAATTATGGTTGTTATCATTTTGATTCAATTCTGAATTGATTTATTTCACCCATTATTTGTATTTTTCTTCATTCACAAAATAAATTGGTTCTCCCTCTAATAATGAGTATTAGTTCCACTATACTCATACTATGAGTCATTGTTGGTGATTGTTTTTTCTAATAATATTTGTCATATTAACATTAAATATTTCCTTTCTTGATTTATTCATAAGTTTAATCTCTTTTATTATTCTTCTGATTCAACTTATAATCATTATCAATGAGTATATTTTGAGTTTCTCACAAATCTAATTGTATCTATTCATATTAATTAAACACTTATTCAGGAAACAAGTTTCATTTATAGTATTTGGTTTCATGTTCAACTACATTCATGTCACTAATCACAAAAATATTATTAATTTTTTAAATGAAATCCTAATAGGACTTTTTCATGGGTTAGTTTCCTATGAATATGAATTCATGCACTACATCACTATATTTTTATTTATTTAAATATTTATTTCAAGTAAATAATATATTTTAAAATTATATTACAATTTTTGGTGATGGAATCTTTTTATGCGACATTTCAAATGGATTATTATCTATTTTAGGACTTGTTAATTCTCTATTTTGAGTATACTCATCCACACACAAAAAGGTATTCAGTAGTGATATGAGATAATGTTTTTTATAAACAATATATTTTCAAAATTGTAATCCATAAAATTTATTCATTCCACAACCCTTTTTATTTGGGATCTTTCTCCAAATAAGCTAACTATTCAATTTCATATTTATCATTATAATTTTCAAGACCTTATTATCAGAACTCTATTAAATTATTAAACATCACAATTTTTATTATTATTTCAATTTTTTATCTTCTTTGGTATATTTTGTCTTTATTACATCACATAACCTATT
Organism: Viscum album; assembly: GCA_963277665.1. Taxonomy (NCBI): domain Eukaryota; kingdom Viridiplantae; phylum Streptophyta; class Magnoliopsida; order Santalales; family Viscaceae; genus Viscum; species Viscum album. Next base: position 826,345,317 of record OY728159.1, on the reverse strand, counting down.
AATATAATGATAAAAGAACATCTCATCCTACTGTAATCATAAAAAAGTAGATGAAATATATTTCACCATATGTTCCATCCTTTCAATTTAACACTATATATTAGTGTGGGAAAAATCATAACAGCAAATACCCTATTTCTTATGGGGTCGTATGGATTTCATAACATATTCCATTATAAAAAATTATTTTAAATTTCTTTCCCATATCGATTAATATAAGTAATATCCACTACAGATTTAATCATATATAATATTTCTGTAATTTGAATATCAAAAAGTTATTTTTTCATCAACTTTTAGAAAACAGGTATTCTCTTTTCTATATTCATGATATAGTTTATTATCAACCCTTAACAATATTATAAATGAATTACCAACCATTTCATTAATATAAAAACTCTTTCCAATTAAGAGTTACTATACATTCAAATTCACAATATTAGCTACCATTTAATATATTATAATAATGTACTTCGAAAATTACAATTTTAGTATCCCTTAAATCATCACCAGTTAATCAATTCCTTTTACTAACATTAATATTTAATGATAAAAAATTTCCTAATTAAATTATTATATAAAATATAACAATTTCATTCTTCCTCATATTCAAATTATATATTATTTGTAATCAATGTTCAATTACTAAAATTCTAGTTATGTTTTTTATTGATGAATTCAAGAAAAAATAATCCAATTTTCATTCACAATATTATTAATTTTCTTCCATTTTATTCATAAATGAGCTAATAAATTTTCTAATTTATTGTCATTTTATTCAAAATGTGAAATCAGATTATATTATTATTATTTAAGAGGATAAAACAAATTTTTCAAAGGAACTGAATTATATTTTCAGGCATCCATCTGTTTTTAACTTCAATAGGATGGCACACTAATTCTACTTATAAAATCAAAGTTTATTCCAAATCATATAGAAATTAAAAGTCACCCAAAAAAGGAATTTAAATTTGGAAAAAAATGATTTATTATATAACTCATTTTTTAAATTACAATATATCCTTGTCTTTTGTAACATTCTACTTCACCATAATAGAAAATAGTGTGGCCAAAAAAACAAGAATATGGACTCATCATTAATGAATATATTCAATTTATTTAATTTCTTGAAATTATTTGATTTTATAAAATTTATTTCAAAATTATGGTGTTATTTTCCACATTAAATAATCATGTTATAATTTAAATGAATTCTCATATAGTCCAACATCCATATATATTAATTATGTGTCAATTAATATATAATCTAATGATAACATATTTAGTCATTTAATGTATTTTTAATTATAATGACAATAAAATATAGATAATTTTTTTTATTTCCCATGTGTTACGATTTAATTAAATGATAAATGCTGTCATGATAAAGGGGAAGTCATAGTAATAGAATATTATTATGTGATGAGTTGATCTATTAAACTCCTCCAATGCATTCGGTAATGAATAATGTTTTATGAGTTTAACGGGGGAAGGGAGGTTAGCCTAATCCCAAATGGGGGTACACTAGTAGTTATCCCAACCAAATTTAGGTACACATGGGGTTATCACTAGCCATACATTTGATGAATTCATTCATTGGTATCCATATATAATATTTCATTGATTAAGAATATGCCAAACTTTTTTATGATACACATCATGATGCGTTATTCAATTATGATATGATATCATGAATCATGATATTTTATTATTCCATGATTCATGTATTTTGAACATTCAACACCTTATTAAATGATTAAGATCATAGAATTGATGTTATGATTTTAAAATGTTAAGGTCAAATGTTCTTAAACATATTCTCATTATATTTCTACATATGGTAATAGATTGATATCTTCCTTGTCTACCCGTAATATGAAACAATGAATACCGTTTATTATATTTCATTTCAAGGGGTTCTGAATAATTATTTTATATAGGGTAGGACTATGAATTTTACAATGCGAGGAGAACATTGTGTTTTATGTTTAAGATCTCTCATTAAATAAGATTAATGTGTACCTTGTCTCTAAACAAACTAAATCTTCATGGTCCTCATGAATTAAATGTTTTGAAATAAATTTATTTTTAATGTAAAATAATGAAATATTATTATATATTATTCTGTGCTTACCTCATTTGGTATCAGAAGTATAGTAATGTTATTTTTAGATATTAGGATACGAAACTATTATTCAAAACCCTTACGAGAAGCCTATGTATAGGAGGACAACCTACATTATGCTAACTAAAGGGGTGTGGTTTTCTATTTAAATACAACCCCATTATGATACTATAATTTATATATTGTTTTGATAGCTATTCACTTATGGGTGAAACATTTAAAGGGTAATATTGGGTATTAAAAAGGTTGTCATTGGTGCATGATGTATGGGCCTAAGACAGTGCACCCGGACTGATACTCCTTGGTGATTTTCATGGATTAATTCATATAATTTTTAAGAACCATTTTTAAGAATGATTGGATATAATCAATGAAATCATATTATAATAAATAGTGATAGGATATGAAGATAATGTATCATAAGTTGAAAATATGGTGTCTTGATTTAGACATTCTATGAATGATTTTCGTGATTATATTTTTCCTCATAATGATTATTCATTAACATGAAATTAATTGATTAGTATATAAAATATATACAATATTGAGGAATCATACATATGTTTAATTTTAAAGATATAACAATGATTTTATTCCTAAAAAATCAAATGAAATTGGGGATGGAATGCAAAAGATTATGAATATGGAAAACATTTTATCTTGATATATGATAAACTAAATCTATTATAGTTTCATTTTAATACATTCCTTATAAGATTAAAATATAGTTTTTTGGATGTTCTGTTGATGAATAATATATGTCTTCCTATATCTCAATAATTTGGGAAGAAACAACATGGAAATTCTTTCAATGGATAGTGGATATGTATTTTTTGTGGAAAATATGGGTTTAGAGAAAGTGATAAAAGAGGAAATGTGTATAGTTTGATGGAGGTAAATGCTTTTTATCCTAAGGAACCAAAAATAGTTTAATTACATATGAGTGGGGAACATAGGAATTTTCAATATCAAAGTCCTATTATATTGTATAAATCTATGAAAAAAGAAGGCATCATACTATATCAATTATTTATGTGAATAAACAAGTTTACGGAATAATTATCTTCCACTCCAGAGATATGGATTCCATGTTAATAGTAGTAAGAATATACCCAATGAATATTTATTTATTTATCATTTAGATAAAAAATATGTGATTTGTGTCATGGATTGTTTCTCTTGTTAGAGATCCCATATTAATTTCTATGTAATGGATGTCACATTTAATAATCTGAATGAATGTGTGATTCTTTATTGGTGATATAATGAACATGATCTCCCAAAATATATTAATGTAATTTTATGGGTCTTTATTCATGCTCCTAATGAATATTTATCTTAAATGGATGGGGAAAAATTCAAAATCAATGATATACAAATTGTACAAGAGTTTTTTGATGTCTTTAGATTATATTTTTTATCCTTCCCTTAAATAATGAATTTTAGTTTTCAATTAAAATCATACATGTTGATTCACCAATATCAAAGAAAAATCATTGAAGGGACCAAATTCATTTTTATTAATTAAAGTGGAAACACCGTAGGAATCTTGATTACAGATTTATCTGATCTAGTTCTTCACTGGATGGTGTACCATTTTTGTTAATAATAATAATGGATCATTGAGACTCTAAATTGATTATGGTAATTATAATATGATCACGATCAATATTTATTTTCTTTTGTCTTGTACTGATTATTTTTTTGATTAGTTACGAGGAGAATAATATATTTTAAATGATTTTACATCATTTTTGTATGATAAATTGATGTTCAAAATGTAATACATATATAATACAACCCTCTAGATGAGGTATACGCACTATGAATTTATAGTGATACCATTTTAACTTATTAATTTCACTACTATATTCCTGGATGTAATTAATATAGTCATTATTGGATACCGTGAAAAAAATTTGTAGTCTTTATAGATGATATTCATATTTACTACATGAATAAATAAAATCACAATGAGAACAAGATAATTGAATTTAAGAACCAAATGAAAAATATAATATAATCCAAATTCAGTATATGTGAATTCTATTTACATAAATGATCACTTCGGGGCCATATGATCACATGATAAGGTTTATAAATAGATCCTTATATGATAAAATTAATTAAACAAAGTCCCAGACTAACCACAATGAGTAATACCATAGTTTTATTAGATAAGTTATATATTATAGAATATTTGGAAATAATTTACAATGGATATATAATATAATCACTTAATTAACATTAACATGATTTATATTTCTTTGTATAGATGAATGTAATTAAAATTTCAATCATGTGATGAAAAGGATGGCTAGTGGACCAGTACTCACAATACCCTATATTGGAGAAGTGTTTGTGATTTTTAGTTATTCATCAAAGAAGGGATTATGATATTTTATTATTTATAATGATGGGGATGTAACTTATTCATATCATCAAATATAGGCCCATGATAAAATTTAACTGAAAATTTTCATTGGGATATAAGTGATACTTTTTATTTAAGATATGTAGGTGTTATATTTATAAGAAAAGTTTTGATATATATACTACCCATAAAATTTTAATTTATATAATCTCAGTGAATGATTTTAATATATAATAAAGATGACTGAGGAAGTTAATTAATGATTATGAAATCACCATAAATTAACTCCCATGTACGGAACAAATGTGGCTGATTCTTTGAATTGAAATGATCATGATATCTTATCTATGGTGATTATTGAAAAATATCCAATATTTATGGATTTTAAAAGGATAGACATCAAAATATTAATGGACGACATATAGCTATAATAGAGGGTAAAAGATGTTCTTAAATTTAAACATTACTCTGATTGAATGATAAGGTTAAATAATATATCATATTTCATTTATTATGACATTTAAAGAATTATCAATTGGATGAATCACATAACTATTTATTCTATTCTCATCCTATAAGTACCAATAAAAATAGTGTACTTAAGGATTTTTTTTATGATAACATGAAGGGTTATATTTTGGAGTATGGATCATTGTTCATGGAAAGTGGAAAATTTCTATCTTAGTTGATGAAGTGTTAGAGGATATTAACACCATTACATATACAAGTATTAAAAATTGGTAAATGGTGTATTATATTTCATTATAGGACTCCCCACTAAATCTAAAGTGTACAATGGAATTTGGGTTATAGTCGATCTCAATATGAATCATTCACATTTCATTCCTAATCAATAATATTTACTTCTTGATCATCTTTACAATATATAAATTATTAAGATGGTAATGATACAAGGATTACCATATTCTATTGCATCATATAAATATCCACAAATTATCTTGAGGTTTTTGAGATGTATTTATTTAATATCTAGATATAATGTTGGGTTTTAGTATTTTTCATCATTCATAAACATATGGCCAATCTAAGAGAAGCATTAAAATCCTAAAAAATATACAAATATAATATTCTCTAGATTTCAATGTGAGTAGGGATCAAAAAATTTGTGTTTTATAATTGTCATCTAATAATTGATTTCACATGAGAATTTATAAATATCATGATGAATTAATCTAAAGAAGGAATTGAGAAAAATAATGTATTATGGGATGGATATTGATAAAAAAACTTTTGCGACTAGAGATAGAGGTTTATATTTCAGAAAATGCTTAATCCATTCTTCCTTATATCATGGTTTCTAAGAGTCGACAAAATATTTATGTTGATAATAATCGATGAGAAAAATATTTTAAAGTGCTTGAAATGTTATTCTTATACATTTACCCATGGAATAATATTATGGTATTATAAATTTTGGGGAACATTGTAACCTTGTTATTTTATTTCTGTTGGTATTCTTGATCAATTATAGATGGTATCTTATCTTTTATCGCTTTCACTAAGCCTCTCCCAAGTACATGATGTGTTACTTGTTTAACTTATGAGAAATTAATTACATGATACATAACATGTAATGAAAACTTTCATTGAACTATTGGTGAATGATCCTTTGTAGGATGAAATACTGGTAATATTATTTTATCATAGAGATATCTTTCAATAGAACATGCCTACTTAACTAGTTAATGGTTATGGGAGGAATCTAAAATTTGGGGAAGTAACGTGGGAACTGGAGGATGTGATGAAGTAAAAGCACCCAAATTTTTTAATCAAATGGGACATAATATTTGTGTTAAACTTCATTTTTATTAGTGGGTTAATGAAACAACCAAATATTTTATATGTATTCCTTTTAAATAAATTTGACATATTCGATAGCATTTTTTACATGTGATCCCAAATCTAAAGGAACTACAATATACGATATTCTCTAAAACCTAGACTTTGGATTTTTGATTATGAATATAAATAAAAAAATTATGATATATATATATATCCTTATTTAAAAAGTATTGATTAATTATTTAGAAATAAACGTTAAAATATAACAAAATCAATTCATTATTAGAGGATATATTTTCCTGAAGAAGTTTTCTTCATAGGTATTATGAATATATATATAATAAATATATATATATCACTATTAAAATTTTCCATTACATGTATATATTTATAATTAATTTTTAATCAATAAAAAAATTATTTATCTAATGGTTACAAATAAATATTAAATTATTTGACGGTAAGAAGAGGTATTTTTGAGAACATAATGTTTTATGAAAAATGTGTTTTCGATGAAATATATACAATATATATTTCTTAAAAAATATTTAGTCACTCATATAATAATTTTTACTATGAACGAAATAAAATTAAACTCAGTTTTATGTACAACGTTTTTTCTAAGAATACCTTTTATTGTGTTGTCCACGTTAATTTCAAAATTAATTTCTAGACCTTATACAAATTTATTCAATAAAATAGAATATATATGTAATCATCATTATTAAATTTCCCAATGAATCCAATTTATTATTTTTCTATTAATAATAGTAAAAATGGTAATTATTTGTAACCATGGTAATGGTTAAAATGGTTTTCCCGGGGTGTAAACTGAGAGATATAGGTAATGTTTCCCCTCAAACAGTTTCCAATTATTTTTTATTGAATATATATAGATCCAAAATTATATCACTCTAAAAGGGTATTCAATTTGGTTATTTATTCAATTATATTTGACATTATATTATTAAAATATTTTAGGTAATTCCATGTGTTCACCACCCCTAACTTGTAATATGGATCCTCTTGTACTCCCTTATTTATAAAATTTTATCCTGTTATATTATATGATAAATTGACAAAAACGTTAATAGATACCATCCCTTTGACCATGATATTTTTTTATTCTCCTAATACAACACAAAAATTTCTAAATGTGTAATACATATTAGGACTCTAAAATAATAATTAATCATCATAAAAAACTCTTTGAATGCTAATTATTCTTCTAATTCATCTAAATTTGTTGTATACATATTAACATAATTACTACAGTATAAACAATATAATTATATGTTATTATCCTTATGGGACTACCATTTTCCACATCCTTTCCATAAAATGGTAAATTAAGGCATCGCTTATGTGTATGTGAGGACTACATCCCCCACGTAACATTATTATTCATTTTCCATAATCCCCTCACATTGATGGGTAATATGATAGATTTATTAAAAATATATGATGTAGTGATGTAGTGATTATTTTTAATGATAAAAAATTTATTTATATTTCATTATCACTTTTATTTATAAAGTAAATATAGTGTCTTTACATATGATTATACTACAATACACATGAATGGGTTAAGTAAAAGGTGCATCAATGTTGATATTTATATAAATTGGAGAAACCTACATTATTTTCAAGACATATTTCATAAATAATAATGTAACAACCTAAATATATTCCAAATATAATTTAAATTTATAAAATTTGAGTTATAGTATAATATAAATCCATCATGTCATAATAACAAGCGTATAGTTTCAAATCTGTTATTCAGGATATTAAAAAACTTGCATCATGAAAAACATAGTGTGCATCTAATGAAATTAGCTTACTATTTTCTTATGATATTAAAAAAAATACACTTCGTACAAAATTTTTGTTCGCGTGAAATACTATATTTTAATAAAATCATTAAATTCATATTTAAGAGATTTATAGTAATATATACTTGGATATAGTCAATTTCAAATGTGTGAAAGTAGTTTTCACCGGAACAAGATCCCTAATATCAGGTGAAAAAAAGGAATGTTCTAGAGACACATTCAGTATTAAAATCTTAAAAAATGGTAATGGTTTGATATTCACCATGGTTTAGAATACATTATTCACTATGAATAATTAATACTACAATAATGATGTAAAATTAAACAACCTATGATTAACAAGAACAATTAATATTATATAATGGCCTCAATTTATCTATATACCAAGGATTATTATTCTGAATATTTCGGTTGTTGTTGAAGTGATACTATATGTGTGTGGTATATCTACAGTACCAATAAGAATTGATTTTTAAAACACATTTTTTATTCATAAATACATTGTAGTTTTCTACTTATTTTTTCAATTTCTATTATCAAAATATTTAGCTTTGGGTGTCAAGTCCACCTATATTGGGAGGTTTATAGATGACACAACTCGAATGGTTTTAAGGAAAAATAGAATTCTAATAAGTTGTTAAATTTACTTAAACCAAATTTTTGATGGAATTATGAAACAAGATAAAAAAATATTCATTTTAAAGGAATTTTATTCATATGTTTATAAGTCGTTAGTAATAGAATAGCTATTTTCAAAATAACGTATGTTTGATAATATATGGAACACTACTATTGATCTTACAGTTTTTTAAGACCAGAATGAAATAATATTCAAATATATTTAATTAGAGTATCAACCTATGTTATTGGGAACATTATCTACAAAGATATATCTATAGTTTCTTATATATATTAAATTAATCATATACTAATTGGGTATTAAAAAAATACAGGTTAGAATAATTTTATATTGATTTCATGTCATTGTCGCGCAGAATAAATCATTCCAAGGAGACATGTATATGACATAAAAATATATTAATGTAGTGATTTGAATCCAATAATCTTATGTAATGGATAAATTACTTATTCCCTGAAACATACAAGAAAGTATATTTCCTAGATAAAATTATGGTATGAAAAAATCATATATATGTAGGAAAACTAAATGGGAAGAATCCATAACTAATTTATTTTGCATAATAAAGTATAAAATGTACAATCCTAGTATGTGGAGAGGCAAAATACTATTTATAATGTAAAAAAACTAGTTTTCTATATATTAATTTAATCAAATATCAATGTCATTATAATTTAATGTGAATGATAAGCTCATTCATGCTAGGGATATCCATATCCACCAAAACCATGTATATTAGGGATTTCAATGCATCTAATATAGTAGTATAAAATGTTTAATGATTTTTAATAGTTCTTATAATAAAACTAGTAATTATAGTTTTATCGTAATATTGATTAGTATAATTATATTACCCATACTAACTACAATGTAATATTATTATAATGTAAAAAATGTATAATCTCAGGGATATCATATCTAAAGGAATTTTACTGAAGGAAATCAAGTAATAAAACACAGGGTAGCCATGATGTAGAGATGTATTAGGAACATGTCTAAATCCATAAATTATTTGAATCATGAACATATCATGCGAGCAATATTTGGGTTATTTATAATGTTGTATGTAAATTAAGTGGGAGTTTTAATATAGTGGAAGGCCTAAAACAAACATAAACCACAATTTTAAAATTTCCATATCAAGGATATAGTGAGTTATGCATGAATCACACTTATCATAATATTGTTGATATTTTTTCCATCCACTATTTATATGCCAACTTCTATTGATTATTTTTTGTATCAAAAGGTTATAATAGATCAAAATCTATAATTATATTCTTAGAATCTAGGAAATTAATCTTAAAAATATCATATGTTTCGAATACATCCTAATCACTAGACAGAGGAGTTCTTTGAATCTTAGGTTTTAGGATCCCATAAATATAGATATGACTTCTCATGATGTTCTCACATGGTGATCTTGAGTAGATGTAATAATATGTATTTTCCATCCAATTAGAAGAATATATGTTTTAGTTGTTATTGTAATTTCATTTCCGCGAACATTTTTAATAGTTTCAAGACATGATATTTTATTTAATTAGTAATATTTTATCATGAACATTGATACTTTGGAAAAAAATATTTTAATAAATTTGAATTCACGTATCATACAGTGGGTGTATTATTGGTATTATGACATTAGTTGAAGAAACGAGAAAAAAAATTCAGATATGATAGGAAGACATATATTGATCCTAGATGATCATGATGGTATTACATGTACTAATTCCATTTACACGATTGAATAAATAATGTTCATCTAGTCAGGTCAATGAGAAATTAATCCTAAATGGGTGATGACATAATGTTTGTATCTTACTTTATGAGATATCATGAAAGAATGAGATTTTATTACATGGTGTATGTTTGTAGGAATGTTTTATTTACTAGAAAATATTTTTCTCTCTTTGGTGTCCATGCTGGATTTCTTGAATCAACTCATTTCATATTAATAGAATTCGATACTATAGGGATAATGTCTTTGAGGTTCACACAAAATAGAATATTCAAAATTCTTCCCTATTCTTATTAGGATTATCTTAGGAGATGCTGGTCCCCACCAAGAGTCTAGAAAAATGTACAAAAAATATATGATCACCACTTGATAAATAAAATAATATTATTTTATTTTATAATATTTTGTAATGAATTTATTATTAAACTTATTTACAATTTTAAAATTTAATAAGTGGAAAATATTATAAGAATTAATTTTATTTTAAAATATTCGGTGAATCAAATATTTTAAGGAATAAATAGTTGTGTTAATGGAATGGTTTTAACACATTATATTTCTATTATAAAAAAAGATAAAAACTATAAATTAAAATTATGACTCAGTAAATAATTCAAATGATGTTAATCGGGGTGACTACAAAATATTTGGGGTAAATGTCTCCTTCCATTTACGTTTTTAAATTGAAAATATAATTGTTGAGAGGCTCAGGTGAACTGTACTATTTATCAGATGTTAGAGAGAGGCCCTCTCTACTCTCTGACATCATAAATATAGAAACACATGATCAAAGACATTGATCAAAACTCTGCTTCATGGATCGACGAATTGATGTTGTAGTGATCATTTGGACATTTAAGGCATCATCAAATCTATCTGATAGCATCAGGAATTCAATGACTGATATCCATATAAAAATTAATTTTTTTGTTTTATTTTGATGGATTTTACATTGTAACATTCATGAAATTATTTCTAATGGTGTTATGATTTAAATAATTAATTTATATATGTTGGGTTCTTATTTCTTTTATTAGAATTCATCACATGGAACGCTCTTATTTTTTTTTGCATATATGCTCCATCGATGATGACATATTTACATTGATCATCGGTTAAATATTTTTAAATCCCTAGAATCTTGGCTTCTTGTCTATACTATGGTTCCAAAAATATGAAAAAATAATTATTTTAAGTGTTAAATTTACTTCCACATTGATAATTTATATCATTAATCACACTATATTAATTATATTTAATAATTCATTTGAAGTTATTTATTTCAAGGGGGTTGGGATTTAAATGTTACCAATGCGGTAACTGTTTTATGTTAAAAAATATATTTTTACTAAGATTGTATATGCTTTAATATATGATGAATAATTTATAAGATATATATCTCAAAAATATGATTTATTTTCTCCTCCTTGTGTTATTTATGTAAAATACAAAAAAAGCTTTTATTTTTTCACTCTGTATGTTCTCAAATGCTTTAATGAAATTTTTTATTGAATAAAGATATTTTTATTCATGAAGGTGGAATATATTTTTTTTCCATGGCAATATTTTCATTAAAATTTTTGGAATAAATTGTTTTATATTATTCAATTATCAATTTAATTAATTTTAATGATTTTATCTATTTAAAAAAATATAATAAGAAACCTCCTTTTTATTTTCAGAATGATGTGTTTTTTCCGATAGTGATAAATAAATTTGTGTCTTTATGTTTACCACATTAAAATAATATTTAATCACCATGAAATTTCATTTACTTTAAGATTCCTGTAAAAGTTTCCTATATTATTTTTAAATAAATTATTCTTCCCAATATTATTTTTTTTAGATTTTAAATATTTGTTTTCAAAAAAGAAATGGTATTTTACTAAATAAGTTTTTTCAGTGATCTTTCATATGTATGTTCATATATGATACCATCGATTGATATTTCTTATTCATACCAAGGGATATATTCTAATGATACAATATTCTTTATTCTATGTATTTTTTCAATATGATGGTGAAATATTGGTGAAACTAGATTTCTTTTCCATGGGTTATGCTATGATGAATTGATAAATATTTTCATGATTTTGTGGTATTGATAATAATGGATTATGATTATATGATGATTGTCTCCACTATATCCCTCAAATGTATTGGTTTCTTGTTAATGATTTATGATCTCAATGGGTACATGGACAATTAGATCATTCCCAATAAGGGGTACACTAGTAGCAATCCCATGACTAGAGTTGGTATATGAGTGGTAAACCCGACACTAAAATTTGATGAATGTTTTCATGGGTATTTTTGACATAATAATTATTTTATTATGACCATCCAAAACTTTTTATGACACTATCTATGATATGGTCTTATGATTCTTATTTGATTTCATGGAACAGGATAATTGATTTTTCATTGATTCATGTCTTATGAAATACATAATCCTTAATCCATGTTTATGATCTATAAAATTTTTCTTATCATTATATATGGAATATAACATGTTAGAATACCCTTATTCTGATAATATACATATATATAATCATTTATTAATATCTCTAATATTTACCCTTATGGAGAATCAAATCTCACTCTTGTTTATGTTTCATTACCCCTAGTTATTAAAAATGGTCTTATGTAGGGTATGAGAAAGAAGTATACTATGTAAGGAAAAAAATATGGTATATATTGAAGATAATTCATGAAATAATATGATTATCTATCTAGAATCCAAATCCACTAAGTATTTATTTTCATTGGGCATTTATTATTATCCTATGTATTGAATATGCATCTATGAAAATTATAATTAATGTTTGTTATTGTTGGCTCACCTCACTAAATTCCATATCCTTACCTATGAAATACCCACAAACTTCATCTTAACATATCAAGAGACCCAAAAAATTGTAATTGTTCATTAAAACCAACTAAATTATATTTTATTCCTCAAAAATATTTCTCATCCTTGAGAATCAAAAACAAACATAGAGAGTTCAATTTTAATCAAACATGAAATCCCAATTATTAAAAATCGTTGGGGACGATACCTATCAAAAATATTAAATAAATTCTAAATAATTCTAGGAGATTAGCCAATATATAAATATAACTTGATTTCATCGAGAAAAAACAGGGAAATTTAATAACCACTTGAATGAATTATAAAATAATAACTAAACCATTGAGGAAATCCCAAAGACACATCCCACATCCGGACTCACAAAAACCTCATAATACCAAATCCATCACTTTAACCATGTTACAATCATATGTAACGATGAAATATAATTTTTAAAACCTTTATAGTCATTAAAATTATAGATTTAAATCCCATTTAAAACATATATATTATAGATTACCAATTATAGAAAGGAATTAATTTATTTATTTAATAAAAATATAAAGACATTAATTATTATAAATCTAGGTAATATGATGAGTTATATATATATATATGATTTAACTTATTTTAAACCATTCATATTTAGAAAAAATAAATTTTAAAACTTATAATAAACTATAAATATTTGATGTTGAAAAGAAATTTTGAAATCAAGGAATCCAAATAACATATTTTAGAATATAATATTAATATTTAAAATTTATCTTAATAATATTTTATGAATAGAGTTTTGGTATCGACCTATTATAAAACTCACTCGCCATATCGTAGAAATCTACCTGCAAAAGTATTGGTGACTTACTAACGTCAAATCTTTTAGAGTAATAGTGCCATGATGAAAATAAAGGAAACCAAATTTCATTTGGCTTCAAGACATGTTGGGTCATCCATATATATGTAGTTATATCATAATATCCCTCAACTACAATATAATTTTGATGAAACAAAAGCATAGAAAATATTTCATGAGTCGTATCAAGGATTCTAAAAAACAAGACATTATTTTAGACAGCCAAGACTCATGTTTGGACATTAGATCAAATAACTTCGAGATATCATTAAATTAAATGATTTATATTCACTATAAAAACCATTTCATATGTTCGAATACCAAAACGAGTAACTACATGAATTTATAAGGAAACATTTACTGAAAAATGACTTCCACAACATCAAATTTCATAAAAATCATCTTCTAATTACTTATTTAGTTAAATTGCATTTTTTTCATAGGTTTTAGAAAAAAATATAAAAATATTTATAAATTAAATAAATCTGAAATAATATTGGAAATATATTTATTCATCATAAAAAAATTCAAAAATATATGACATGTTGATATAAAACCATCTATTAAAAAATAAGTAAATATCATCTTTAAAAACATGCGAAAATAACTAGAAACATCACTTATAGATTTCATCAACGAAGAATGATAAATAATCAGGGATTCATTTATTAGAAATCATGACCTCTTTAACACTTTTCATCATATAATATTTCCCATTCACATTAAATTTAGAGATAAAATATTTAATATTTTCCAAAAAATCAGTAATTAATATTTAAAAAAAATATATATATATTTGAAATGCTAAATATGTTGTAATATAATCTATAAATTATTAAAGAAACATTTCATTGATAATATATGCCAATATTGAAAAAAATAAACAAATTTTATTAGTTTATCACATATCAAAAATAACCCATGAGAGATGAAAAACGAAATATTTATTTTAAAGTATTGAAAAAATTTAAAATGATCATGTTAAATGGATGATACTTATTCATTAGGGTTCTATAAGGCATATTGTTAATTACATCATTGCTAAATAGTTTCCATTACTACTATATTGCTAATCCGATTTATTAAAAGAAATAATCTGGAATATTTAAGACATGGCATAATATTTTATTCATATCTCAATAAACATGGAATAATTATAAATATTGTACATTACATTATTTATCATTATTTAACATAATACTAATCAAGATATTTATTAATTGTAGATATATTTTATACAATAAAAAAATTATGGATATCACTTTACTTTTCAGTTTAAATCATGAATCATTTATTTTAGGTTAAGCATAATATATAGTAGGAATGCTCACATAATTTCATTGTTTCACTCATTTTATGTAAAAATATTTCATATTTATTAATGTATGTTTCATTAAATGAACTCACACTTACAAACTTTATTTAATTTTAAAAAACCTAAAAAATTACTAAATGTCTTAACACATGAAATAATGTTTCATATTAAGATATAATAGAATTTAAAACATTATACTAAAACATTCCATTAAAAATATTTTACCTTAATGAATACTTTATAACGGACATTCGTTTACAAGGAAACTAAAAAAACTCATATTTAGAATAGCAGTTTAGAAGAGTATTAGTGTCTTAGAAAATATATAATATTTCTAATGTACTATAATTCCTCCAACATGATGTCAAAATATCATATTCTAAGACATATAAAATTAATCAATAATTTATTATCAATTGAATTTTTAATTAGATAGATTTTATGGAAACCTCACTTTTATAGATGGATTAAGGTGAACTCAGATGGTGCCTCGAGAGGTAACCCGAGCTCAGTAGGTTTTGGTGTTGTTTTTAGAGATCAGAACGAGTATGTTCATGGCTATGTATATGGCTCATGTGGATTTTCTTCTGATCTTGAAGTAGAGAAGCATGGAGTCATGGAGGCTGTTGAACATACTGACTGGAGGGGCTGGAATAAAATATGGATTGAATGTGATTCAAAGACCATGTTCATGACTCTTCGGACATGTTGCCTTCATCTTTCTTGGAAGTTGACCAACTGATGGACAAGGTGCATGAATTTTCTCATCTCAAAGAAACATATCGTCACTCATTATTTTCGAGAGGAGAGCTCTTTGGAAGATGGGCTTGCTGGTAATGGAGTTAATGGCCTAGAATTTTAATGGGAGGATCAAGTACCAGATGATTTAATTTCTATCCTTAGAAAGGGTCAATGTAAATCTCCTACTTTCAGAATAATTTAATCTCTCTTTCTTTATTAATAAAGGGATCTTGCTTTTCTAGGCAGGGTCTTTACGTTAAAAAATACCAAAACCATTTATTTCAAAATTTAATCGAACAATTATGCATGGAATTTAATGGTTTACATCAAATCATTAATTTTATAAAAACATATTCATCAATAATGAGTTAATTAATTTAAAATTAATCAATCACAATTATACACTACAATATTTCAATATATATATATTCAAGCATAAACGAATTGAGAAATAATAACTTAAAAGTAAAATTTAACTTAAATTGAACCTAAAAATTATTTAATACACCCTTCCTAAACTATATACACAGTAATTAGGGTATTTTTTCCACTTAAACATGCTTTTTTGGTTGTTATGTTCCTTGCATTGGATCATGTTGTTCAATTATACCCGAATTATATAAAATCTATTTTTCATTAATTTTATTTAAAAACTTAAATGGGAACATAAAATATCTTTATCTTAACTTTTCCCCTTAATTTAAGGTAGGTTAAGTTAAATGAAATTTTTTCCCTATTGACCCATGAAATCCTCACCTTTTTGTAAGCCCAAATATCACTCAATATCTCAACAAACTGTTTGATATTTCTATTTCATGAGCCTAACGAATTCAAAAAAAACATGGGTTAATAAATAATTTTGTATTCAAACTATAATACTACCTCTAATATGCTAAAATTTTGAAACTAACACTGAGGATATCCATTAGTAGAGTGGGAGTTAAAACCATCAAAAATGTGAATGAAATATAAAACAAAAACTAATAAACTATATATAAATAGTTAGTAATTCCTATTAAAAATTTATAATTACATATATATATTTTTTTATAGGGTAATATTTATGAATTCCACCTTTACTCCACCATATATTCCAAAATAATAGCTTCTCCAATATTTATCACTTTGTCCTAAAAATCATATAATGACAACAATAAAGTTGATAATTTAGGTGTACTAAGTGGGATCATATTTCAATTTATTTTTATATCCACATGAAAGGTATTTTATATGATAGATATAACATCCCTAAACTGATTGACTATATAACTATTTCCCTAAAGTGGGTTTCCACATGACCACTGGTGCTCCTCCACCAACACTACAATCTATGGACTAGCAATGCTGGTGAAAAAAAAATCATTGGGAAACTATACTAATTTATCATAGTAGGCCACAATATATGTGTGATCAAAAAATGAAATAAGCAACCCCATAACTAAATGGAACCCATATGGAAAATGAAAATAAAGAAATAAGCCTTTCTATAACAATATGATGAGTAAAATATACAGAATAAAATCTAATCCAAATCTACCAAAATATCCCAAACATAGACCCACACCTCAATATAGTCCTAACATACCACGGTCCAACCCATTATCCCATGCGTAACCAAAACCTACTCTTATTCCTGAACATGTCCTATAAAATAAGAAGTGTATTCTCTAGTACCCATGTTCCATGGAGTCCCATATAGGATGCACGTAAAACACAATAAACCACAACCAATAGTCTCTAAAACAATAAAAGCTATAATAATTGATTTCATGGATAACTATGTGTAACAAAATATGAAAAGAAACCAAATCTACTTGTCTCACAATTATGTAATTTTCACATAATCAATATATCATTCATGTTTTTCTAGGGCCAACCTCCCAACTAATATAGCTTCAGTAGCACTATAAACATATTCCATATCATAATAGGTAATCATTTTTAATCATAAGGGGGCTAAATACTAAATTAATTCATTAACTTAACTCAAAGATTCAGTATGGTGATCAAGCCATGTGCATACATTTGGGATGCATAGATCCTCAGTACATCATCTTAAACACTAAAATCTATAGGTTCCCTGGAGGTTCAATCTGGTACGACCAAAATATGGTGCCTTATTTCAACTGTTTGTCAGATAAGGACTCAATTCGATAACCTAAAACATATACTACATTAGTGGGGCCTAGATAATCTATCTACTCAAACCCAAACAAGTAGTTGTATTCTATTATTTAGAAACCAATAGCCTAAATCTGACATCCTAACTCAAAAATTCAACACTAATCTATGCTTACATGATTATTTAACCATTTAACTATTTTAACATTTATATATCTTAGCCTATTTCAATTAATATAACATTTAAGGAAAATCATTATACAGAAATAATATTATACCAAACACCACCTTAACCCGTATTAATAGTTATACCTAAATTTAAATCAATTTCATTTCACAATCCATCATAACAAACAAATCAAAATACCCATTTTAAAACTATCATTAAGAAACCCCTTTAAAAAATAAATACTACTCTTTGAGAAACTAATCCATGCCCAAATGATTTCATTTTAATTCCAAATCACTAAAAATAATCATTATGATATTTTTAGGAAAAGGTAATCACATCCATATATCAAATCACCATTTGAAATATATTTGGAAAACCAGTTACTATATATAAACATTCCCCTCATTCAAATCATCTTATTTTTATTTTTAACCAATAAATTGATCTAAATTAAAACACATCATTTAACCCTTTTGAAAATCCTCCTATTCATTTCACAAATTTCAACATATATTAAACATGAATATCACATTAACCAATCCCACATACCAATTTACTTTTCTAAACCCTTTCATTTTCATAATTTCACAATCTCAACATTAAAAAATAAATTTTTACCAATAAAATGTGTTTTGAAAACCTCACGGTTCGCCCTGTGATTGGTCTCACATTATCTGTAAGCCCAACAGGGTCTGTGAATAGTTTACAACCTCAATCTAAGTCCTTAATTAGTTCCATAACCAAAATTTACAAAACAAAAAAATAAAAAGAATTTATAAAACTAATGAAACCTATAAAATATTTAGACTATGTAAAAATTCATTATGACCCCATAACTCATGTTCACTGAACACTGTACAAAAAAACAACCCCTGATTCAAATTAATTAGCCTTATCCGGTAAGATAAATAATACCCAGGATAAAAAAGAGTTTATAGCATAAAATTAGAGGAAACAACAAACCATGAATCATACATAATATATAAGGAAACTTTGTTGTATATTTTCCCAGAGGATTGATTCACCCCATAAAACTCTCTAAATGTCTTCAAATTGATGGACAAACATCCCATAGAAGACTAGGATGGTTTGGTTCGTCACCCAAGATATTGGAGGAGGAATAATAGACAAATTTATAGGAGAATAATTTAATTCTGATATGGGAAAAATCTAAAATTCCCATTTCTTAAGGGTTGTATGTGTTGGCTGCCCGATTGGCCAAACCATGTGCCAACCATACCACTCCCTTTTTCTACAAGAGGACAACCCCCATTGTCACATTGAAAACCTAGCATCATTTGGAAAAGTGTGTCATTCCCAAGATTCTTCTTCTACCTAATGGGAGTGATGACCACATGGTCTTCTAGGGCACCCACATGGTTTTTAAAAAACTGTGTTTCATGTGTGATAACCTCTTTCTATGTGGAGTCATTTTTCTATGGTTACCCTAGACAAGGGCATGGTTAATACTAACCATGCACTGACCATGCCATGCATACTATTTGTCATCTTTTACCTAACTTTCATGTCCCGAACCATCAAAACACCATAAAACTACCCATAATTCAATGAGCACATCATTAACTATGAAAAGAAATTCTAAGAAAAAAAATTAAACAAACACTGAGCTACACACAAGGATAGGATCTTACACCCTCCCCATATTATAATGGATTATCCTCGAGCTCTAAATTCTATACTTTTTAATCCATTCAAACAAAAATTTTATGTCATGATTCCCACCTTCCAATAATAATCTTTAATGTTTTTCTAGAACATTTCCAGGAAATCATCCCAAATATATCAATGAAAAAGTTATTCCTAGAAGAAATTCTCCCACCATGATCGTCAATCATAAACTCTATTATCCTCAATAGACACATCAACCTCAAAATAATCATTACCAAAATATTGTACAAGAGGATAGTATGGGTTAAAAAAATAGAACCACTACACAAAATTATACTGAATAATCACTACATTTACTTGGGTGAGAAAACCAAAAAACTGTCAGTCCTATCCTCTCAAAAAATCATGGAAAAAATAACATCATTCCATCTCACCTAGTTCATTAAAATCTAGAGGGGTGACCCAATCCCAAAATCACCTGAAGGAACATATTTAGTTTCTAGCCACATTCATAGACCTACATTAATCAATGACTCAAGACCAGTGACCTCACTCTATATTAAAACATCTAAATTATAACCCAATCATAACCATTGTCTCGTGTTATTCATGCTGTCGATAATAGATCCAACCCTCGTCACCAAAATTAAAACACTAAGATGGATCTTACCCAATAACACCCAACATAAAATAATATTCACTATATCAACTGATCACCTATCTACTATGGTGCTCCCCACTATATTATTGATCTCAACATTTCCATCTTCTAATAGTTGGTGTCTCAATCATCAAAAGAAGTATAAGAACCTTAATCCAACATTCACAACATAACCAAGGAATTTTCAAAATCACAGCTCCAAAAAACACTATAAATACCATCTTACATTGGAATCCATCCATGCCATAGAACCACACTGAATGGAAGTGGATACATCATTTGTTTTCAGACTAATAAAAATAGAATCCCTCTCATGTTTTATTTAACATCATAAATTGAACATTACATTAAAACACAAAACCAGAGGAGGACTATTATTTCCACACACCCTATTTTAAATTCGAGTATTCCAACAACATTTGGAGAACCTTCCAGGGACATTCACCAACATCCGGATAAACTATAATGTCAAGGTATCCACTACTCTCAAAACAATCATCACACACCAACCCACCCATCAACACTCAAAACAAATATCTTCTATCATCCCTACATCAACCAAGATTGATCATCTTCTTCCTAAACATGTTACCATTTAAAACAACATTATCATTTTAAAACAACCACAGAAGGTTGTTTTCAACTCACCACCTCGGTTCCCCTTTTTTAGCAAAGTCGATCCATCCCTACTCGACTCATCCAAGAAATTTCCATCTTCGTTGCTGGAACATTTCTACTTCAAATGACTAATATTCCTTCACACATAAAATAATTCTGAAGTCACACAAACACACCTACATAATTCCATTCCCAATATCTGATGAGGCTCTAAGAACCAACATCTTGTTTCACCAACCATTTCCAGGAATCATCACGCCAATAAATGACTCTAAAAAAGGATTCTCATTATTTTCTTGAAACCACCCCAGAGCCTAAAGGTAGTGATTGGATCAATCAACAAGCACATCCAAGTCCCATCAAGTCTATCCCATGGAATCCAAACATGTTATTAACACTATTTATCAGCAATCCAATTCCACCACATCCAATCCATGTATTGGTCCACAATTAAACTACTTACACGCCTCACTCTACAATAAGAGTATTGTTTCTGCTTTATTCTTCAAATAATTTCAACAATCACAACTCATAATTCAATCACAATATGAATCCCAAAACATCCATGTGGTCGTCAAACCTCCACTAGTGAACAAATAAAAACACCACCAACTACTAATTCAAGTATTTTTTTAATGAAACAAATATGATTAGTTAACCTATAGTCATCCCAAGTTCCTCACCCATAAATGGTCAATTTTTTTATTACCCACTCTATTGACCAACAAGTACTGCTTCATTTGAATATCATACAATATACTCCATGTCCAACCAACACAGAATTAGGTAGCTATGCATAAATTCATATCTCTTTTATCCTACCTGATATGATATCATGATATTGGGCGTGATTTTCACTAGATTAAAATATGAAAAGAATTTATCAACTAACACCACCACAAAATATCCCTTACCATTGTCCACTCCTAACATAGAGACTCCTTAAGAAGCTAAAAGTATTGGGCCACCTTTCCTATCAACCTCTCATTAACAATCTATATCCATAACTCATGTGGGATTATAAAATAATCATATCCATATCATGAATCTTTATTGAGAATGCATGAACCAGGAATTTATGTGTCATTGATATCACTAAAGCTATCGAGTTCTTCAATAATGAACTTGGTGGACCATAATAGAAAAAAAACGATTCTTCAAACCAATCTAACGTTGATCGATATCATGCATTACCGGTGATTCCTATATTGGTTTCGTGAATATTTGCAGGCACTTCCCATAAAAAAATTGTCCAACCTTCCGAAATTGCATCGTGCCTTCCCATAATGATTGCACATCTTACCCTCATTAGATCCCATGAGGTATCACATTTTCCTATGACTGTACATTGAACCCTAATTTAGATCACACGATTCAATCATCTCAAGAGATAAACATTAACACATTTTTACACATCTAACTATGCCTCCAGGTAAATCATCCTTATCATCCTTAAGGAATTCTCTACATCTCATCCAACAACCAAACTATTCTTAAAACTATCCAACCTAAAGATGATGTTCACCTTAGGTTCCACCTATATAATAGAAGAATTCATTCATGCATTGGTCACCTTAGTCTAGTACTCTAAAAATCAACATTGAGGCCTTGATAACAATTTTCACAATAGATGGTTCAGACAGACAAATAGTATAAACTTTTGAGACCTATTTTGGAACCAACTAAAAGAACTCATGTTCCTTCATGAAAAAGAAATCATGGTATAACTATGATGTTTTACCAAAAACATAGTGGCAACAACCATGTATTGATTCAAACACTGTTGCAACCACCCATTCTTAACATTATATGAAATCTATAATGCTTGGCCAACCACCATCATGGTCAAGGACAATTTTTTAAAATGATATCCTACTAACGAAAACACAATTTGTGTTTTCAAAACCAGTGGAATTACCACCTATCCATCTAGGAAAAATAATTACTAGACCACACCCTCAGTGGGCCACTGTCAAATTCAATAATTTCATCTTATACCTCACACACCTCAAGATACTCCAAACCTAGCTGACCCGTCTCACATATCACCTAGATGGTCACAAAATACCATCTCCCTAAACATGAGTGACACCAATAAAGTCTATTGGATCTCTCTTTAATACATGTACATTAATCCTCAATAGCTTAATGCTCTTGGGAATCTCTCATTCCCCCATTCAAAAACATAGTGTGTATAACAAACCCAATAAAATATTTACTCAACCCTCCACTCCAAGGATACCATCACAAATACATAGGTGTTATGAGCCAAACACCCACTTTGGGATCCATAAAAAAACTTGTATTGTTTCTACCCACATTAATCACTGTAATCGCATACCTAAAAATATATAATGTCCCAAAGGCCACAAACTAGGTTACTCTCTTTTCCCAAACCACCCATACATAGGTTAAACAACTGTCACAAAGGATACTTACCACCAGTGTCGCTAAAAGTTTCACCATTTTACATTATTAATTTATCATCCTTAATTTTTTGGAAAATAAGATAATTAATATTTTACAACATTCAATTTTAATCCCACAAATATTCACAATTTCTAAAACCATTTTATCATCAATAATTTCAAAAGATCCAACTTTATTCAAATAAAAAAAATTTCCTTTATCCAACATTACAAATAATGATCTAAAAGCATAATCCAAAAGTAGAAAAGTATATTACTATAATATATATCCAATGAAAATTTCAATAATAGGTAACATAGAGATTAACTATCAATACTATGTTCCTAACATGATCTAGGAATCCTTGAAACCTATCTTTACATACATATAAAAGAGATTAATCCTCATAAATTAATTAAACCACTTACAAGTGAACAATGCAAGGTTGTAATATAAACCAATCATAAAAGAAAAAAAGAACATCATTTCCCACACCTGGTACATTGGGGTTTCACTTGTTTGAGAGGATATAGTCACCTAAGAATTTCTCATTAATAAGGACCAACTAGACCCTAGTATCCTATCTGACATTCCCAAAATAGTATGATAAAAGACATTCCTCTAATACCACTTTATAACTTCCCAACCTATTGTCTACTATAATCAGTGCACCGAGGAATATCATCACATGGCCTTAGGCAAACCTCCCTATATTCTGAAGGAATCTGACATCTAGCATAGGTCAAAACATTGTGAAACTATAAAATCCAATAGGATTATCCCACAAAATATGTGAGATAAATTAATTAAATATCCAACCTCATCAAAAAAATGTACATCATATGAAAAATCCCAATAACTAACCAAACATAAAATTCCATAACAATATGATGAGTACACAATAAGTAATGAAGTCATACAGATAAAATAAAAATCCCAAACTAACAAAACATACTAAACATTGACCGGATCACAAACCTTGTCTTGACCAACCGTTAACTAGCATTATGTCCCTAGAACAACCAGCTACTAGGCCCCTTTCATGAACATGTAATAGAAACCCAGTAACCTCTACTTAGATACACAAGTTCCATAATGGCATGAGTAATATGTGAGTAAAATGAAGTAGGCCACCATCAATGTTTTCTTAATAAATAACCAGTATGTAAAATATTTAATGAATATAAGTATGTGAAGTAAAAATGAAGACCAAAAAAATTACATGTCCTAAATTTAACATAATATAAAATAACAATATCATCGTTCAGTTTATTATAGGGTCATCCACCCAAATAAACTATCCCGGGTCGCATAGAGATTCTAATCCGTACAATATGGGGTACACACTTTTAATCAAAAGTCCCATTCAATCATCAATATATTTGTCAACATAACTTGGCACCTTATTTTGTTAATAAATCTATATACATTCATTTAATAAGTATAAATACATATTTTGAAATTCAAAACAATAAGATCAATTAGTAGCTGATAACATCAGTCCATCCAATCCCAAATATAGTTCCTTAGTACATGTGTTACGAAAATAGTGCCTCTGTCTAAAATTATTACTCATAAAATACATTAGTGGGTCCTTGGGAATTATTATACCCATACTGAAACAAGGAACCTTAGACAATGATTTAAGAATATAGTGCTTTAGTATGATATTCTAACTCAAAAATTTTACACTGCTCTATAAGAACATTCTTATTTACACATTTTAAATATTTACAATTAAAATGAATTGATCCATTTTAATTCATATACCATTTTAAAACCATAAGTCATTAAACATATATATTATTATATAAGACACCACATATTACATATTACCAACTATTCCATAATTAATATCAATTTTGTTTCATATTCTATTTTAAAAAATATATACATACACATTTTAAAACCATCCTGATTCCACACCTTCAAAACAAGAGAGTTCCAATTTGGGAAACTAAAACATTCCCCAACGATTTCATTTTGATTCCCAATAATTTTAAATAACCATTAATACATTTTCATGAAAATGAAACCATGCTATCTTTTTAAATCATCAATTGGAATCCTTAAAGAAAAAAATTCAAAATAACCTTGAGGACAATACCTCATTTTAAATATTTACCCACTTTAAGAAAATATTATACATTTTAGACCATGACAAGATAAAAAAACAAAATTCCTAGTTTAACCATTTTTAAAATCCTCCTATAAATTTCATAATTTTTAACATTGAATCGAACAGATTATCCCTTTACCCAATATCATATATAAATTTACTCTTAACAACTCATTAAAATTATTAATTACCATATAAAAACATTCAATAATTCATTTTTACAATTTACATATGTTTGGCATACAACAAGGATAGCCCTAGGTCTAGTCTCACAACATCAACAAACCCAATAGGATTCTTGAAAGGTATCACACCTCAATAAATGTCCTAAATAATATTACATAATAGAAACCCATAAAATATATCATGGAAACAAATTACCATGACCAAATACATATAAAAAATATTTATTTTTTGAAAAACCATTAAGACCGCTTACAACATGTTTGTTGACAACCACTCATCCAAATTCAACCGTCGATTTGAAATAAATAGTTCTAGACCACTAAAAAGAATAAAATCATGGAAAATGAAGGGTCAAGATGTTCTAAATGATAGGAAACCACACATTGAGGCTCTTATATAAAATAGAAGGAAACAAAGTCAAAGACCTTCCCAAATATCCATTTTAAACCCAACAACGCTTCAAATTCATATCAATCAGAGAATAATCCCTTAAAAGTCTAAGAGGTTTGGATCATCACATAATCTATTGTAGTATGAATATATGAAACATTTAGAGTAGAAAAATTTAATCTCAAGTGGTAAAATCATAATTTTATTATCATTATGGGTTGCATGGATTCTCAAAACCATTTTCTAACTTTGAAGCTCCCTATATCAAAGAGACTCCAAGTCACATAGTCACTAGAGTGCACCTGAATGGTTTAGGAAACTATTTTATGCATGTACGCCAGCCAATTTCTGAGTGGACGACATACAACATGGTCTTTAGGGAACCCACGTGGTTAGGAAAACATTGTAGTTCACATGAAATAAGCTCTATTAAAGAGGTGGTGTATCCCCATGGTTATTATATCAAGGTGAACGATTAGTACTAATCATGCATCAACCATGCGCAACACATTTTTTCCTATTTTTATCAACTTTAACATCCCAAACCCTTGTGACACCCCTGAAAAAATCCATACACTCAAGGAATGCATCCTTATCTGCAAAAAGGGGTTCTGACCAAAAAAAATAAACACAACATACATGCACACATGTTCAAGATCACATAGTATACATATATCAGACCACTTAGAAAGGAATGATAAATGGGTAAGCGAATATGAAAAAAAATATTTCACATCTTGTTCGTGATTAACTATTTAACCTGAAAATGTATTTTATAATAGTAAAATTTTTTAATATAAGAAAAGTATGAAATCAGAATATTGATTATCAGAAAATTATAATAATAAAAGGAATATTATGATTATGATATTATTATTTTAATAATCATATCAAATGATTTTATTTACACCATGAAATCAACATAAATTGAATCACATCACCAAAACCACAAATTTGGATGGAAAAACATTCAATACCAACTCTAAAACTCTACAAATTTTACCAACATCATCACATTATCATAATCTATAGAAAATAAGAAACTAAACCTTATAACCTACCCCAATAAAATTGATATAATTGGATTATTATAGCCAATTATTACATTGGTATTTCTGGATATCAAGATTTTTTAAGCATCATTTCATTATATCCAAATCATAACAATTTCCCATACATCACCCTTCTCAATATAATAAAATTATTAATCCATCATAGCTCGAGAATATGTGGATGTGTTATCCAATGGTTCATTATAACACACACGTGTATAATATCAAATCACTATTAAAAAGATTATAAAAATAATAATAAGTGAAATTATTCAAATCCACAGATATAAAAAAGGATAAGAAACATTCTTAACACTTAATAAAAATAGATATTAATGAAATGCCTGTGAAATTAATAAAACCCTAAAAATATCCTTCATACAATGTGTATATAATATATATATACTATAGGGTCTATTTTAATATAAATATAATAATAATAATTTAGAGGGTTTGGACAGTTGTTTTTTTATTTTTTGAGTTTGGGATATTTTTTAATTTATATTCTTTGTATAGATCAATAATAATTATATTGATGATAAAAATTTATAATATTTTTCGAAACTAACCTTACTCATGGGAGAAAATACCTTCTGTATGAAATTTTACCTAACCAAAAAATATTTCAAATATTTTTTTATCTATGGTTTTAAATATTTTATTTACTGGTATTTTACTTAGGGAAATACCATGTGAATGAGAAAATATTTTAGAAATTTTTTACAATCTAAGAAAAATATATTTCTTTTGAATAATATATTACATGTGGATGAAATTATGTTACATATGGATATTTACCCAAGGGAAATATACTATTTAAAGAAGAAAATATATTATATATATTCTAATAGATTATGTATTGATTTATAAATAAAATATATTACACTTGAATAAATATATTACTTATGAAATTGAATATTTTACATATATATATATATTCCCAAACAAAAATTACATACGTTTGAGAATATATTACATATAATATTTTTCCCAGAGGAAATTTGTTACATATGATCAGTTATGTTAAAACAATTTTAGATTATGTAATATGTTTAAATTTTCCAAATAATAACATCATAAATATGAAAATAAAATATTTTATATTGAATTCCACTTAATAAAAATATATTAAATTTCAACAATAAATTACATGCAGACTATAATATGTTACAAATAGATATTTTACTAAGAGAACTATAATTTTTTTAGGGGAAATATAATAAGTATTTTATTTTCCCTAAGTAAAATATTTTATGCGAGAGTAGTATATTAAACAATAGATAAACTAATATGCATATTAAAATTTATCTGAGGAAAATATATAACATATGAGATTTATGTTATGTATCAATTAAGAATATATTAGTTATTAGATATTTTATATAGAAAATATCCAATTTATTTAGAATGCTTTCCACGTTATATGAAAATTTTAAGCACAAAATTTTATCAAAGCAAAATACATTACTTTTTTGGTAAAATATATTCCATATTGAATTATTATTAAGGGAATCACCATATGTAAGATAAGAATCTTAAATATGGAAATATTAGGGTCTATATTTTCAGAAATTTATTAGGAATTATATAAAATTTTACATACAGTTTTGTTAAAAAGGAAAACCATCAAATATGGAAGAAATATATAATGCATGAAATATATATATATATATATATATCTATATTATTCTTAATTTTTCTTAGTGTAAATACTTATTTATAAATAAATAAATTATATAAAAACATTATATATTTTATGTGAAGTAGAATTTTTTTTTTGAGTTTTTATAATGAATAACCATAAGTTTGTTTTAAGACCCTTTTGTTTGAAGGGGAAACACAGATTTTTTAAAATGATAAACAGATTATTTTTTATATACCTTATGTATAGGTTCCCCTTGGGTTATATGTATGACTCAATATTGTAGGGACTCTATATTTACAATTTTATGAAATTTTTAAAAATGGTTTAAGAATCTAAAAAAATTAAATTAAATATTTAACAACATAATAAAAAGAAATGGAGTTTTTATCATGACCTGTGAAAGTAGAAAATAGAAAAATAGCTTTTTTTCTCCTTTACATCCAATAATATTATCATCATGATTTCATAAAATATTTATGTTTTGTTTGATTGTGAATAATTCATAAGTTAATTATAATTGTCAATATTTATTCATTCTTCATTTATTCCCCTATATAACATCTTGGGATAGATAACTATAAATAGTTACCAGAATGGTGGCACTATGAGATATTAGTTGTGCCAGCTTTTACTCTGAGGGTTAAAAATTTACAGTAAGGGTATGTTATGTAATAGTGAGGAGGCCATACCCCAATATCATATTTCATAATCATAATAAAATAATAAATCGTCATATGTATTTGATTGTATCAAAATAATAAATTGACTATAAATAAAATTACAAAATGAAATAGAGTCCCAAAAAAATACAAGGTTGGTCATCTGATAGCCCAATCATAAATTCATTATTAACCAATGAAATAAATAAAAATTTATGCTAGTTCTAGGGTGTAAGTAAGAATCCACTAGGATAAGGATTTATGAATTTTCTTCGACCGACTGAATAAATGTCGATGCCTCTTGAATTTAGAGCACTGGGATAGGTCCAAGTATTTCATTTGAATTAAATCAGTGTTAGAATTAAAATTAATTATTACCTCACTCAAATTTGAAGTGTGGTCAACTACAACTTGATGTAAGAAATCATTGATCAAAGCATCCAAGATCGAACCCTTATAGATCAAACACATAGACATCAAGAATACACACAAATAATAATCATTTAATTTTGTATTCTAGTATATAGATCCAATGATTAATTCATTATCCTAACATTCACTATGACTCATTTCCTATGTTCCATGAACGTGTTATTGGATCAACCACTCCAAATGAGTCTTCCTCTCACTATGTCGAGGAAGAAGATATTAGATCTCAATCTATTCAAATAAATATAACAATGGTTGTGTTACACCCTTTCTCTTTTATAGAAGATTTTAAACACCTATAAAAAGTTTCCCAATCCCAATTTATAAAATTTCTACTAAATATGCAATTCATAAATAGTATTGATAACACAATTTTTTAAAAACAAAATTTATATTTTATCACCCATGTGTAATATATAAAAAATATATATTGTGATAAAAATAAATCATTAACATGACTCTTAATACCCTCACCATTAAACAAACCCTGAATTCTAAAATAATATATTTTTCATATAATATTTTCCATGTATCCTTTAAATTATTGTAAATACATTAAATAAATAAATCCAACACCATTATAATGAACAATAATAATAATGAGTTTATATTTTTATATTTGATTAATAATTCTCAGGCACATCTCGAAAATGTTAGTGGGTCCCACAATGTCGTATACACCAATTCAAAAAGATAAGGCAGAACCTTGAATATGTTATTTTATGTGACCCTACAATCCCATATATCGGTAATAATGAGTAATATTGAATGACCATAATATGTTTCTAAAAACACATCAGGACCCCTAAAGAGGTAATGAATAGCCAAATTATTGACAAACATCCTTTGAATAGACACAATTAAATATAATCACTTTATCATGAAATATCTCATAAATCAGGATGTACAATTGTGTCATCTTCATTTCCTCAATTAATAATTCATTGAATTTACTTAATAAATATAGCTTGTTTAACCATGCAAATTGATTTAGTAATGGTACTGACATCATGTTCACATCGGCCTGATATACATATTCTTCAACCAAGAATTGACAAATCCTATCTTGACAATTCATCCATTTATAAACCACCAATGACGGATATAATTGAGGCTACCTCTCTCCAACATCAATGTAATGGTTTTTTCCATGAATCAATTTGAATGATCCAATTGTACACATTGATAAAGATATCAAGTTAGAATACCAATAAATATGTTTGTAGATAATAACAAATAATGATACCCAAAACATGATTTGTTTTTATTGGATGATTCATAACCATGATCTAACGTAATGGAGATCACAAGTGTGATGACATCAAGAAAACAAGTTTTCATTCACACAATCCCCCAAAACTTTATAGTCAAACATCAATTGTTTCATGTCAGTATGATGTATTTTTTCCATAGTATATATGTTTTTTATTATTTTCATAATATATTATGGTTCACATTATAGATTGGGAACAAATTTAACCTTTTTATATGATAATATTTCAATTGAAATTACCATATAAAAAATGGATACCGCAATATAAACACTATTATAGTAATGGTACATATTGAAAAAAATATTGTATACTTTATATGGTAATTTAAAATTTCCACTCATGTTGGGTATAGGGAACCCACACCACAACATTCACCAAATCTAAATTTTCTAACTGACTTTTTTGTCACTCATATGATAAGTTCATGTTTATACTACATTGTGGCTTTCATAATGGGCCAACCATGTCACTATTATATAGAAATTCAATTATCTATCACTATACCTTTGTGAGTGAGAATAATAAAAAGATGATATCACTGATTATATCCCTTTTTCCATTATACTAACATAAAATATTGATATGTACAAGCAGTAGAAATATAATTTTTTATATAATTATAAATTATTATTTACTCTATGTGATTCCGTGTTCATGAACAAATCAATTTTTATTTTACCCTTCTTATTTATCTTTTTGAAAGCCACAATAAACAATGTGTTTATAGATATGTCTACGACTATTTTGTATGAGATATTCATTCTCATTACCTTACCCTGATTATGATATAATATCATATTGATCTAAATGAAAAATGTCTTCCTCTTTAAAACATGTGTCCCTTCTTCTCTTATTACTATGAAGATATCTGTTATACATCTTCAAGTACAACTTGAGAGTTTCTATTTCAACCCATGAATGTCTCCCAAATTATACTGATATTTTCCGACCATAATGTATATATTAGATATATCATATATTGTTTATAGTATGGTATATGTGATTGATCCATCAAAGAAGCATATAAAATTTTTCTCAAAACAATAATCTCCTCTTATATCCCATTCATGAACTCTTGGAGATATTTATTTCCTATGAAAATAGTTGAAATTATATCTCAAATTATTCCAACATCTATTTCACAATAAATTAGATGTATATGTACCATTGACATAGTCTAATAAAACATCAAATATATACTAGTATATCTTATTCAATAGAACAATGGTTGCAACTTTAAATCAATCTATAAAGATCTACATTCATTATGGTCTTAAATAATTGTAATACCAATACATGTTTTACATATTTTATCATACATGTTTTTATGGGAAAATTTTTATGATCCTACTATCCTCTATTAGAGACATGAAAAAAATCATTTCTAATGAATATTATGTTATATTGTTACATACATGAATCCAAAATTGGATTTCAATAACTATTAACCCTTATTGGTATTTTATGCTATCACTAAACCTTTATCGTTTTGTTGCATAGGAACCATCAAGGATTGGTCATCTTGACATAAAATACTCAATAAATAGATCATAGAGTCTATCTATCAAAAAAAATATTGTATTTAGGTATACTGACTTTTTGTTACAAATTTAGCCTTATCGGTACCATTATTGACCCATCAATATATATTTCCACTTGAATAGACATCATATTTTACAAAATAATAATCCCATTCACATTGATACATAGAATACATTATAGAATATTCAATTTTCCTCTAAGTCCAAGATAATATTTATATACATATTTCAAGTAAGATTCATTATTCCCAATGAATAATTTTTCACTATTTTCTTTGAGTGTGAAGCTATTACAATGGTTTTATGATTCCTAAAAAAAATGTGACTTTGGAAAAATCCATTTCCATAGGTACTTGTCAAAATTATTCCCATTTCAACTATTATTTTATATTAAGAATTGAATAAATCCAATAATACTACTCCCGTTATATCAAATATAGATGTGATTTTTGTTTGGAAATATATTATACAGATCACTACTACTTTTTTTAATCTTAATCATTTTTATAAACTCATTAGAAATTATAGTACTGTTACTTTATAAGTATATTTTGTTTTTCTAGATGAAATTTTTCCTATATCATAACAATATCATTTCATATAAACACCTTTTATTATAAAATGATGGATTTTTATTACAATAAACCATATATGATATTAATTATCAATTATATTGAACAAATATTAGTATACATCTATATGAAATTATTTTTTTTGAATATTCATCACATTACATAGATGCATTGATGAGGGTCATAATAATTTAGTTTCTTTGGAAACATGGAAATATAATCTTACAACATAGTGAAAGATCATTAACATATCCCTTAATGATATTCCTATTTAGTTGGTATACTTGAATCCTTCCTTTATATCCTGAGGAATGTAATAAAAATAATGTGGTGATAACATAAGCATAAAAAGGGTAAATAAGGGATATATGTATGCATCACATGAGAATAAGGTCATGAGAACATGATCATTGCATTAAAAGAGCATACCATGCATATCAAATATCAAAATTAATTTGTATGTCATAAATATCGGTTGTTCATATGAAATTTGTCATAATGTAATCAAGATTACAATCCGTGAAAGTATAATAATGGAATAGGACTTGGAATTGTGGAATACATATTAGAATGTAAAATCTTATATCATGGATACCTACCAAGATCGTCCTAACATGTTAGTCTTGGGATAATTACCCATGTTTCTTCTTTAGGATTGGAATTACCTCATGTGTATCATCTTTTTTAGGGTTAGGGATACCCTACTATGTATTCTCTTGTGATAGTATTTGGATCCAAAATCGTGTACCCTATGGTTATGGTCTTGGGATACCCTCATATATACCGTCTAATTATGGGTTTGCGATTCCCTTCTTTATATCCAATTTGTACGGGCTAGGTATTTCCTAATGTATAACATATTCTTTCATACATGTGATTCCCTCCCACATACCCTCTTGTTATGGACTAGTGATGTCCTCATGTATACCCTATTGTTATAGGCTTGGGGTTCCCTCCAATATACCCTCTTGTTATGTGATTGGGATTCACTCTCTTGTACTCTTTGAGATCATAGAACATTTACTATTACCCAGTTAATTTGTTGGATATATAGTTCCCACCCATCACATAAAAAAATAATACATCAATGTTCCATTATAAAATCAATCACTCATCCTATAATGACTAATAAAAATTATGGGCTTCATAAACATCATATCATACCACATGAAATGTAATGAAAATCATAAAATTTTCATCATATAATAACTAATGGAAATTATAATGTTTTAATAATCATTTCGACATAGAATAACCCATAAAAGGATGTTGATTTTATAAGCATACTATCATAGTAAAAACCATGGAATATGAATAAGTCATATAAAAAACATGTCAAGTTAAATATAAAACATTTACAGAAATAATAAGAATTTATTCCATGGATCATATTCCACATGAAAAATGAACTATATTAAATTATTTCATCTTATATAGAGGAGGATTTTTAAATATCATTTAGATAATTTCTTATGGGAAAGAACCAATATTTGAAAATAAAGTCTAACAACATTTTCAAAATCCAATTCCTTGAATGTTTTTTTAAAATATAATGTAATATATAAAAATAATTTAAAACATTTATTTAGTAAAATATCCCCTAAAATTTGATAAATAAAATTTAAAACATAATACATTTCAGAAACCATTTTCATTCAAAAACATGGAAACATATAAAGGAATCTCGAACATATTTTGAAAACGATTTAGATGTAAACATATTTAAACATAGAAATTATTACTGAATACATTTTTTACAATAAATTAAATAAATTAAATTATCTAAAAATTATTTACCTTGAAAATAGTATAAAATATCAATTAAATTTTATTTTGAAAACATTTTTTAGAAGAGTGATTTAAAAATACATTTCTGATCAAAGAGGATAATAAGTCATATATTTAAAAAAAAAATATTATTATTTATCTTAAGTAAAAAATAGTGAAAAATTTGTAACATTACTTAAATATACCATTAACTTCCACATGATAAGAGATTATATATGAGTTACTAATATATTGATCATAAGATTTCATAATCATAAAAAATCTTGATAGGTGATTGGATTACAACAATAAATTGTTTTCACATTGTTAACATTTAATCCTAAAATATAAGAAAAGTAACCTTAAATGAAACTATATATATTATTAAATTAATTTTATTCATGATAGAAAATGTCAAATGAATGTGAATACACATCTTGGAAGAATACAGTTGCATGAGTTGGCTTGTGTCTAAAAGAAGGAAAATTGAGACAAATTACTCTATCGATTTGGAAACATTGGAACCACAAACCCCATTAAACAGAGATAAGAAAATGGATATATAAATAAATATAATTTTAGGGATAATAATAAGATAATAAATTCATTTTATTTATATACACCAAATAAGGAAATGTGATCTGAATACAACAAATGTCTTCCATGAATAAAAGAGACACTAGAAATCCCCTTACTACTAGAGTAACTTCTGAACCATGCTATATGTTAAATAATAACACCAATTTAAACTCAGAATATTAGAAAATAAATTATATTCATGTTATAATAATTAATAGGGTAGTATATACACCACACAATAATACTATTTTTTGAATATAGCATATATCTCACAGAAATAAAAGTGAGACGAGAAAACCATTACCATAAGTATTGAATTTCTTCATACAAGTTATACCCTACTGTATTATAAATATAAGTTTAATATATATATATAATAAATAAAAGTATTATTATATATCATATCATATATAATTTTATTTTGACTTTATATTACCCATTAATTAATAATTTCATGTTAATTTTAGGTTTCATATAATAACCTCTTTTTCCATATATGTTTTGACTTGTTATTCATGACCCTCTTATGTAGTTAATTATTTAATTATTTAATGAATTTAAAACATGATATAACTATCACATATATTCTTTATATAATTCTTTATATTAATATATAAAATATATAAATATGGATTAAAATATACTATTCATTGAGATGGTAGGTAGTACGTACGCATGATCGTTGTTTTTATTTATTTGTCATATTGAAAGAATGAATGTAAATGAAATATATGTAGGTGTATATATATATTATAATTATAGTATGATTATTATGTAATATATATCATATATTTTCTATAAATTCAACCTTCATACATTCCAAGTAATGTGTCAATTAATCACATCGCATGGTGGATGTGGTAGTCCACACGTTCACAAACAATGTAATAGTGTTTCCACAAAATGGAAAACATGAAGGTATGTGTTGTATAAGAATGACACAAGAATAATATAAACATAATAATAATATTTATATTCTAAAAATATTATTTATATCATTATCCTCAACCTTGAAAGGCTTTAATGGAAGAACAATCTATATTGGTTCACGATGTGGTTGTCTTCCTTACACATGAACGATGATTTTAAATCACGTCTGATAGAAGTGTGTGCAGTTGTAGGTTGAGATCAAAACTATAAAACATATCCACATATGTACGATATCGATAATAACATATACTAATTTAATAATAATATTTTAGTGGCTGGGGAGAAAAATAATACAAAAGTGTATGTTTAAGGATGTTACCACTTCTTTGGGTAATTCCTTTTGGTTTTCACCAAAAGAATTACTTGGTTTTATTTATGCATAAATTTAGCCCTGTAAGATGAGATAATGGAACATGGGAGATTACTTGGGTAGGGTATAGATGATCCAAAGGTATCTATTTGTGTGAATTAGGGCGGGGTGAGTTCCCTTTTATAGTGGAGGAGGAGTGACATTCAAAGAATTTCCAAAAGTAAAACACTATTGAGAATTATCTCTTACATCATGTACCTACAATAAAGGTCCAAGTTAGTGAAAAGGTAGTATAGGATATAATTATTTCCATTAAATGTATTTGGGGAATGTTTCTATAAAAACTTTCCTCTTATGTTAATGTTTAACCACTAAGTAAACACGTTTTACCTTAATCACTATAATTAATTTTAATTACATTAGAAAATAATTATTTTCAAGGACTAAGTTGTCCTTAATAGAAAATTTAAATTATTCAAAATCAAAATATGTTAATAATTTTCATAACTTTAAAAAAATAAGTTTTAGAAAATAATTTTAAAATAATCCCATAGATGAGAGATGTTAATGTGGTTTTAAAGTGAAAATTGTCGAGAGTTTTAAATTTTAGTATATATAATTTCAATTTGATAATTATTATAATGATGAAAATTTTGTTAATATTTGTATAAATAATCAAAATATTAACTAATAAAAAAATAAAGTATAATTTCACTAAATTTTTTTTTTGAACAAAATGAAGATTTTAATTAAAATTTAACATTTTCATTATTCATCCAAAAATGAAACATCTCATAAAATTACAAATAATACACCCAAATATAATTTTTAAATTACATATAAAAAATGAAGCTTATTTTAAATAATATAATTTATTAAATTATAAATATTTATATTTAAAATAGGTGTTCCAATAAAACGTAATAAAATTTTTTATGGGAAAAATATATAAATTTATAATTAAAATTGGTTTTATTCATATCTATTTTTTACATAGAACAAAAGATAAAAGTTAATTGGATATCCTAATATAATATTTATACATATTATGGAAATAATTATTAATAAGTGGTTTAAATAATTTTATTGGTGTGAAATATACTTTAATTCATTTATATAGTTTGAATGAAAAATATTTCTTATATTTTCAAAGGAGTTTATTTTCATTTCTTATTAATTAGTCACAGAATATTTTTTATTATATACATTTTTAAACCATATTTTCATTAATTAATAAATATTATTCATATATTCCATTCCAATGTCCTGGTTACAACAATAATAATTTCCTAATAATATTATTAATAGAAAATTATGGTCTTCTAAACCCTGGTCTTTCCTATCGCCCATATTGTTTACAGAACTCGACATTGTGTGTAACACAAGAAAAATATAGTGTTGTGTGTACCTCAAGATAATATATGCGTTTTTAGTATCACATGAGAAACATGGTTTTGAGTTTTAAGTATTAATTAATTGTTTCTTTCATGTAAGACACGATATATTCAATTGGGCATAAAATGAAGAATTATGAAAATTCAAATTAATTAGATAAAAATTTTCACAAAATCTCGAGGTATTACATTCCACCCCCACCCACATTAAAATGAATTTCAACATTGAAGATAAAATGGTTTATCAATGTTTTGATACTTGGATGTTCTTTTCAATGATACCCTCATCATAAAAATTTATACTAAAAAATCTTTTAAAAAATGAATTTGGAATAATAATGGTTATGAAATGTAATTCATAACTAGGTTTTTATATAGAATAACATATAGGGATGTAATTATTGTACATGGAAGAAAAATGTAAAAAAATTTATAATGTGATAATGATTTCGGATCATTATAATTTTAATGATCAATAGAAAGTTAAGTGTCTTGAAACCATAAATTTATGATGATTTATACGACCATTAATTCAATTGAATCAAAAGTATTATGAATGTTTTATAAAATATACTTCCAATAATTAAAAACTTTTCA
Source organism: Viscum album (assembly GCA_963277665.1). Lineage (NCBI taxonomy): Eukaryota > Viridiplantae > Streptophyta > Magnoliopsida > Santalales > Viscaceae > Viscum > Viscum album. Next base: position 826,305,985 of record OY728159.1, on the reverse strand, counting down.
CAATATGATATACTTACTTGATTTAATTCCATTCCATATGAACAATATCACCCTTTTATTATTCTAAGATCAAGTACCAAATCATATCTCACTATTGGAAATGGAGCTGATTTTTTCATTCTTGACAAACTAATAGATCATGAAATCCATTAACAGAATGAAAATTCATCACATTTGTCTTTATTTAACATTGAAAAAATTATTATAACATGATATCCAATATTATTAAATCCACATATCGAGAGATAATACATTAATATATAAAGCCTCATTTAATTCTTAACTTAAAACATTCCATAAATCATTAACCCTGTAAACCTTACAAAATATGAAAATAAAAAACATTATAAATATGGTCCATAAATTTCTCAAAATAAGATTAACATTGTACCCCTATATATCATAAAATGTATCTTTGTTGTCACATAAAAAATATGTGAGTACCTTTATCTTATACTCTCGTGAAACCTGGTAATAAACTAGATTACCATAATACCATATTTAAAACATGGATCATTTCTTATTCCAAAAATATATAAATAAATTTATTAAATAATAAAATGGTTGTCTACCTCATCCGTGTTAAAATTGGAAATTTTTTTAAAAAAACAATAATTATTTCAAGGGTTATCAGTACTATCCAATTTACTTTATCCATATAAATCATATTTTTATCCAATATGATCATAATTTTTTCAACATTAGGGACACATAAAGGGTTACATTCCCTAAATCAAAATATCAAATGTCCATTAAATCCGTATTCATTATTATTATAATAATTCAAAATATCCTTTTAAATACTTAAAGAAAATTTTATTTTGATGATACTTATATATATATTATGTTATTCATATAACATAATCTCTTAATTCCAAAACATATACACTTTAATCATCCAACAATATTCTTAAACCATTACACAGACCCAATAATATTATTCCATAATAAACCATTCCAATAATATGAAATGTCAATCTTTTATTAAGGTTTCATAACCTTAATCGAATAATCATTATTATGTTTAATGTAAACATTTGTTCTAGGACTTTCCATACCATTCACAAGTTATAATAACCCAAACCCCACACTGTTAGATCATGTTATGAAATCCATAACTTTACATTTCTAGATATGATGTTCATAAATGGGACCCATATTTTTCATCTAAACTAAAATACATCAAAAGGAAAACATATTTCATTTATAGTCTTATTGATCTTTTTGGTTTAGAGTTTTATATAATTAGGAAAATCTCTTACATAAACAACTGATATCAACTGGGACGCATAATTAATTAATATAACATTTATCCCATGTAACATGGATTTCATTATTTCATTAGAGGTCATCAACATAATCTAGGTGAAATATTTTATAGAAAACAATTGTTCAATATAACTTTTTAATACTTAGGGAAATGAAAACATAAAATGGGTGTGCTCAAACACTTATTATGGGTAAACATTAGCATAAACCATTAACATTTATCAATGAATAAATGTGATAATGGTGTAATGAGATAATAAATGTTCACGAGTGAATAAGAAAATACAAATAAATATCTGAATCACAATATATTAAAACATGTAAGAGTAAATATTCAATATAAAAAATAATCCAAAGTCATGTCATATCAATCTCAATTGTTTGAAACCTTATAAATTCATAACATGAAATTACAACTATATTTTATAACAAGGAATACATTAAATATAAATTCAAAACCATTTCAATTTAAATAATCATATGAGTGAATTCCAAAATTATAATTACCCAATTAATTGAAAATAAATAATGGGGATCACACTTTGTATATGATATATTAGGCTCCCCAATTTTATGTGAGCTATAATGGGGCTCAACCCTTCATATAATTTAATAAAGATCACCCGTGAGCTATAATGGGGTCAAACCACTTGTATAAGATGTTTTTGGCTCATATTTTTCATATAATGCTCAAGTACCATGAAAAAAACACATTCATCATAAAAATCATAAAAAAATATAAACCCAGGAAAAATAAATGGGATTCATTATAATCCCTTTGAAAAATGATTATCCTTGGAAATGAAATGGGTTGAATGAAAATATATTTGAACATGACTATTGCAATGAAAATAAATTGGTTCAATAAAAATTATTGGATGCAAGATTAAACTATGGAATATAAATGGTTTCCATAATATTATATTTTAACATGATTAAATAATGAAAAAGAATTCAGTTAAATAAAAATCTCTATAAACAAACATAATCTATCTAAGTAATAAATGAGGATAGTATAAATTCAAAATATCCCAAATAGAGGATCAGTTAAAATAATGGATGTTGAATTGGATGAATGGAAATGGCCATATATGATCACCAAGAAATTCTTGAGTAAAATAATAATTATATATTTAGATGCTTCCCAAACCATATTGATGCATTTGAATTATTAACACCATGATGTTGATAAAAAAATAATTTAATTAAAAACATGTAAAACATGCATTATATACACCTTGTAAAAATAGGTTTATAATATAACAATATCCCATAGAAGGAAGATTGTTGCAGTAATCTATTATAGCTTTGGAAACATTGAAACGGTAATCTCTATAAAAGAATAATTATTTAATGAAATGAGATTTAAATGAAGTCCATTATTACTTGAGTAACTATAAAATCATGATATTCATGAAAAAAATAAATTTATACATTAAGTATCATGAAATAAATTAATATCATAATATAAAAATTCATTATGTATTATATACACCGTATGGAAAAATTATGTTCTGAAAATGGAAAATACCTCACATAAGTAAATGTGATACCAGAATCCAAAACCTCGAATCTGATTTTTCATGATTGTTCTCCATATTCTTGAATAATAAAATTATCTCAATTATATACTTTATTCCAAACCTTTTCCCATTTTATTATTACTTCTACTTTACTTATAAACAAGTTATATACAATTACATAATCAATAATGTTTAGTCATATATTTTGACCATATTCATCTTATGTCTCAAAATTGACTTCGATAGGGTAGGAATGGTCAATGAGGACATTATATAAACTTATAAAGACTGATAATAATGAAAAAATATTTTAAAAAAACTAATTATTTTTTAAAACTAGTCATGAATTATTTTTATGAAAAATAAACCAATGTTATAATCATGAAGACGACCGGTCGTACATATGCATGAGAAGCATTACCATTTTAAATGATCCTTATTGAAAAAAGGACTGTAACATTTATATTTTCATAATTATCATTATTTAATATATTCCATTTCATAGAGTCATGTATACTTTTATAAATAATTATTTTTATGTAAAATTAATCATATCACATAGAGAAGGTAGTAGTCCACGCCTCCATGAATGATGTTTCACTTTTTCCGTGTGTGAATGGGTGAAAAAGAAAACAGTATATTTTATTTATATAAATTAAATTATGTCATTAATATAATATATATTATATTTATGTCATTTATGTTTAATTAATCCCATATAAATACATTCCATGTAATTTTTGAACGTATCACATCTATTTGACGAGGCGATAGTCCACAAGTCCACAAACGATGTTATTGTATTTATACAAAATAGAAGGCATACCACTATGTTTTATAAAAAAAATAAAAAAAATATATATCATATTAAAATAGTATTTCCATCATATCTCCCATCCATGAGAGGTGGTACTGGAAAGTGAATGACATCATTTCCTGAGGTGGTCGTTTGTCCTATAGAAAAAGTAATTTCATTACCCATTTGATGGAAAGGTGTGTAAATGTAGTTAAAACCCATAACATTCAAAAATATTAAAATATATATTATATTTATTTAATTATATTATCATAGAGTAAGATAAATTTAATTGGTGGAGAATTAAATAATACATAAATACACATTGAAGAATGTAACCTCTTTTCTGGGTAACTCTTTTCGGTTTACACCAAAACCATTCAATGGATAGTTTATGAAAAATGTGATGACTCTTGGGTGAGGTTAGGGATTTGAGAAGATTATTATGTAATGGTTGGGACTATTAAATCGGATTTAGAGGTCTGATGATAGTAGTAGGAGAGGATTCCTTTTATAAGTTGGGGGAGAGGATACATTAGGCAATCTTGAAAATATTTGAGTGCTCTTCACGTATTACTTGTCTCCAAAGGGTTGAAATAATAAATTATATATCCTTATATTTTTAATGGTATAAATATATCCATAAAATAATAATTATACTAGTTTTGGGTAAATTCACAACATAATTTCTAGGGTTTGTCCTTAATTATGCTCGTTTTTTATTATTCACTATATTTAATATTAATTACATTCAATAATATTTATTGTAAAAAACTATGTTCACCATGTAAGAAATTTAAATTTATTATTATTTAAAAAATTAATCCATTTTTCCAAATTTAATTCTAATAACTTATATAAATTAAATTAAAATTAATCTCGTTGATGGGATGAAAATGGGAGGTTTTAAAAGTTATAAATGATAAAAAGTTAGAAATGTTTTAATATCTAAATGAAATGTGATATTATTTAAAATGAACTAAATTGGTTTGAATGATATAATATATAACTGAATATAATTTTAATGAAATTAACCATATAATTTTGTAGATAAATTTATTTATACAAAAAATAAGTTTTAAATGAAAATTCGGCGCCATTAACTATTTATAAAAATATGAATGTTATGAAAAAATAGGAAAAATTTACATAATGTAAATTTTTATATTACTATTTCAGAGAAGAATTTTATTTTTTAAATTAAAAATTATAATAGTTCCAAAAAATATTTATAATATAGGCATGCCATTAAAATGCGGTAAAAATCCTTTTAAAAATATTCTACTTCTTTATACATAAAATTAAAATTATTAATATCTTAATCCTATATAAAATTATTGGAAGAATTAAAAATCATTTTACTAAATATTAAATTTATAAATTTAATTAATATAGTTTACTAATAGTGATTAGTAGAATTTTTTAATATAAAATCTCCTTATAGTCTAAGAATTGTTTTCTATAAAAATTCTTCCTTTATATTAAATTAGTATTTATTTTTTTCTCTAATTAATTAGAAATCAATTAATTTTTTTTATAAATATGTTTTAACTATTATTTAATAATTTAGTGAATCATATTCATTAATAATGTAAAAATTTTATAGTGATAACAATTATTTAAAATAAAAAATATTAATAGTACATTGTTGTTCTGTATGACTCGACCGTGTGTGTAATAAAAGTCATCAAAGGGACTAAATGTTTTGTGAAATTGAATGTAAAAATGGTGTTTTGTGTGATCCAATATTAAATATATATTTATTTGAACTTAATATATTATTTAATTTAAATTATTTTTAAATAACTAATTATATAAAATTTCATGATGTTACAGATTTTATTTTCAGTCTCTTTTTCATTAACAGTATTACAAATACTCGCAACACATTCTCTATTCTATTTATGGTATTTACTCTTCAAAATTTTATTTTTATAATTTCCTTACATTCGAAATTTGAGATATTTAAATTTAACAAAACTCCTCTATGTTCCTAGTATTATCTAAGAACAGGAAGCATAGTGTGAGAAATACTTATCATATAATAAAACCTCATAATCCTGAAAAACTACTTATAGGATGTATAAATAAGGACTTATTCATTTAGATATATGAAACATTATCCATATCCATTGATACATACATATTTATATCCTTATAAATAACCCTAGTAATATCACTATGTTATTCTTAACCAAGTTTCTAACAGCTGACAAAACCATTCTTTTGATAACCACTATAGTGACCCACAATTAACATACATAGATATTTCATAATTTTTTATGAATATTAAGTATATTTATAATTTAAATGACTAAGGAATATTATATTTTTGTGTCTTTCAGAACATGTAACAATAATATTCTCACCTAGTGAATGATCTAAAATATCTCTCTTAAAGATTTTCCCCATTAGTAATCTAACGTAAAACCATACTTCATAACCTATGGGAAAGAATCCTAAGAAATCGGTGAGATCAGATGCTCAGTAAGGATAAACATGGCATATATATATGAAGAAAATGATAATTATGGTATGATAACATGATCATGACATTATAAGATCATACCCTATATATCAAAGGTCATAATCATGTTCCGTGGCATAAATATTGGAAGCTCGTATGACCTGAATCATTTCGGTATGAAGAGAATATGTCATGAGATTATAACATGGGAATATAACATGGAATTGTTCCATACACAAAATAATATAAACTCTTATGTAAAGGATACCTATGAAGACCCTAATAGCATGGTAGGATGGGTCTAATCACATTCAACCCTTCAACGATCTTAGAATAACATCCTTTATACCATCTTGTTTTAGGCTTGGGATTCCCTCCCATGTACCCTCTTATTATGATCTTGTGATTCCTTATTGTGTAACTTATTGTTACATGTTTGGGATGTGATCCAGTATAACATTTTATCACATGCTTGAGATTCTATCTCATATACCCTATGGTTACATAATTGAAATTACCTCCCATATACCCTCTTGTTTCAGGCTTGGGATGCCCTCCTGTATACCCTCATGTTGTGGGCTTGGGATTACCTCCTTTATATCATCTTGTTATAGGATTTGTATTTTGTCCCACATAACATCTTATTATGGGGTTTTTATGCCCTATCTTATACCATTTTATCTCATTGAAAATTTACCATTATCTAATTCATTGAAGGGAGATATAGGTCCCACCTTTCAGATAATTTAAACAAACATTCATGTGGAAAAAGATAATAAAACACTAATCATATCATTTCTAATAAAAATATATGGGGTTAATATACATAAAATTATAACCCATGAAATTGAATGGGTATCATAAAAATTACATCATATTATAACATAAGTAATAGTGATAGGTTTCCTAAAAATTTCATCACAAAATAACCCGTGAATGGAAGTAGGTTTCACCAATATTTTTTCATAGTATAACAAGGTGAAGAGGAATGGGTTCCATAAAGAACTTATCATATTCCACATAAACCATTATATGAAATAATACCAGTAGTTTACATGGATGATATTCTTATAAAGACATAAATATCCCAAAGAATTTCATCTTAGATAAAGGATGGCTTTGAAATATTACATGGAATATTTATTATGGGAAATATTATTTCTTTTAAAATAAATTTTTAAAAGATAAAAAATTTTCAAAATCATTCTCTTTGAAATCTACAATAAACACATAATATTGAATCATTAAAAATAATTTTAAAATATTCCTCGATTAAAATTTCTTTTTTATTTTGAACATATATTTTTAAAACATAAAACATTCTGAAATCATTTTTCATTGAAAATATACTTGGAAACATATAAATGTTTCTTGAAAACATTTTTGAAAATCTTTACATTGCAATTATCATTGAAAACACATAATGTATGATTGAAAACGTTTTTTGATTTTTTTTAAATAGAAAACTATTTTAAAATACATTTCCATGAAAAATGGGCATAAAATATCATTTTAATAAAAATTGAAAATATTTTTAGGAAACGTTTTTCTGGAACGAAATAAATTTTTGAACGAAGAGATTAATAAAGGTGGATTTTCAATAAAACACTTTTTTAATTAACTTCAATTCCAAATGAGGTAAAAATGGTTCCATTTATTAAATATATAATGAATAAAAAGATTAAAATAATTCTTAATATAGTTGTTAAGATGTTGACCATATTATTTCAATAGTCGGCACATAACCATGATCAATCTCGATAAATGATGATATTGTTACAATAAACTGTTACCTCATTAATAACATTGAATCATAATCTCCATGATATAATAACATTAAATAAATAATTAAATACCATTTAAATAATTTTATCCATGATATAACTTTTTAAAGAGATGTGTGTACATATATTAGAATTATATAGGCCCACAACATTGCATGTGTCTCAAAGAAGAAAAACGCAGACAAAATTACTTTACATATTTTGAGACTTTAGAACCACAGACCACTTTAAAGATATAGAATAAAATTTTTATTTAAAAAACCATAAATTTAATGATATAATAATTTGATAAAGTTAGGGTCTTTATATATACAACATTTAAGAAATGAGTGGTGAATAATGAAAAGGACTTACAGAAATAAAAGTGAGATGTGAAATCCCCTTACTACATGAGTAACTTTGAAACAATATATTCATTAAATAATAGAATTAATTGGAACTTTTATTATAATGAATCGAATAATATTCATTATATATTATTTCAATGGGAATTATATATACCACACATTAAGAGTCCCTGAGGGAATATTGCATATATCTCAGAGAAATAAATGTGTGCTGAGAAAACTCTTACCTTATGTCTTGAAATTCTTCCAACATGTTCAAATCCACTTTATAATAAATACAAGATTATCATAAATCAATGTAATAACTATATTCTTATATATCATACCATAAATTGATTTATTATGATGTTAAATTATCCATTTATTAAAAAATTTATGTTAATGTTATGTTTCAGGTATCAACCTCTTTGTTTTTCTTATATGTTTTCATTTATTATTCTTGATCTAGTTGCATAGATAGTGATTTACATATCTGGGTAAAGAAATAAATATATAAAAATAATATTTATTCAGTATTAAATTATTTATAACACTCAATATTATATAAAACATATGTAATAGAACACACCGTTAATGGAGATAGTAGGTCATACATACTTCTGAACATTGTTTCCATTTTCTTATAGTATTGAAAAAAATAAGTTAAATAAAATATATGTGTATATAAATAATTATTATATAATTATTTTTTCATATATATCAAATATGTTTAATAAACCCATCCTTAATATATTCTATGTATTTTTTGACTGAATCGCATTTCATTGATAAGGTCGTAGTCCATACGTCCCTAATTGCTGTTATCGTATTCCCACAAAATACAAAAATGAAACTATGTGTTATATAATAATTCTAGAAGCATAAAAATCATAAATACAATATATATTTAATAAAGTTATTAATATCAATATTATTATCATTAATGAATGGTTGTAATGGAAGAATGAATGACATCGGTTCTCAAGGTGGTAGTCCGCTGACACATCAACGAGGCTTGTGTATCCCATTTGATGGAAGCTTTTGTTTTTTTAGGTAAAAATATTAGCATAATTTTTCTAGTATATTCTAGATATTTAGGATAATAAACTATAATTAAATAACAAAAATTTAGGGGCTGTATAATTAAACAATACAAAATTTTGTGTTGAAGGATGTTACCCCTTATTTCGGTAATACCATTTAGTTTCCACCAATGAATTATCTTGGATTTATTTATGCACAAATTAATGCATCTAAGTTAATTTAAAGTATATAGGTGATTAATTTTTCATTATATATATGATCCAAATGGATTGATATGTTTGAATAAGGGAGGTCAGGGAGTTTCCTTTTATAGTGGGGGAGGAGTGGTGCTCTGTTAATTACAAGAAGGGAAACACTATTAAGAGGTCCCTCATACATCATGTGCCTCTGATAAAGGTCAATGTTAAAAAAGAGAATATATATGGTAAAAAATGTCCTTATAATGGATTTGGTATATGTTTCTAGGTTATTTGGAACAATAATTTAATTTTTAACCACTAAGTAAACTCTTCTTTACATTAATCACTGTAACTAATTTTAACTATCATCATTTATATTTTTGGTTTAAAATATGTTGACCATAATGGAAATTAAAAATAATTATATTTCAAAATTATGAATACATTTTTTCAAATTCTAATCATATAATTTGAAGACTGTAATTTAAAAGTAATACCAATGATAGAAAGAGAAAACGAGATTTTAAAGTGAAAATGTTCAAAAATATGAAATGTTTTAATAACTAATTTAAATATTATATTAATTTAAATGATTTAAATTTTATTTATATATATATAATTTATCTATATATAGTATGAAAATTTTAAAATATAATTTAACAATATGAATAAATTTGATGAAAATGTAGTTTAGAATTATAATTCAATATTTGTCACTATTCATCCAAAACAGATACTTGTTAAAAAAGTAAATAAAATTAACCATATTATGAAATTTCAATTTTTATTCCAAAAATGATTATTGTTTTTAAAAATATTATTAGTTAAATTTAAAAAATTAAATATAAAAATTTCCCACCATTAAAGGACGGTAAAATTGCCTTTTATAAAAATGTTATATTTATACGTAAAATGAGTTTTATTCATACATATTGTCTATGAAACACATAATATGAACATTAATTAATAAAATTAATATAATATATATTTCATTAAAATCATTTATCAAAACTTTTTTTAAATTATTTATTTATATAAAACATTTTTATCATATAAATATAGTTTTCCAGCAAATAATTTTCTATATTTTAAAAAGTGTTTTATTTTCAATTCTTCTTAATTAGTCCCCAAATAGTAATTATTATAAATATTATTAAACCATTTACTCATAATTTAGTTAATCATATTCTTAAAAATAATTCCAATAACTAGGTGGAAAATATAATAAATGTTCAACAATAACATTAATAGTATATTTTAGTTTGGTAAAACTAGGTCTTGTGTGTCCTAAAATATATCGATGAAATGTGGAAATGTATGTAACATAAAAAAATAATTATTTGGTGGATACTACATGCTGATAAATGTTTTTATGCAGTTAATCCTCAACTTAGTGTTGTATACTCACAAAAGAAATAACTTTGTACATTCATATAACATAAGCTATATTCAGTGTGGTGTGACATGAAAAATATAGGAGATGTTAATTTATTTTGAAAAAAAACCATTCACAAATTATTTGGATGTTATAGTCATTATTGTTTGAATGTTATTTTGTGATAACACTACTATTTATGATGCATTTCACAAAAAGTAACAGAATTATCTTACATGGAAATAAATTTTAACTCTGATTATTCATTTTCATTCATCATGAATCTGATGGATGTAAAGAAATTTTGGTTTTGGAATTTCTCCATAAAACATCATATTGATAAATGTTAACATGTATGAATTACCATTTGTTCTCCTTATTAGCATCAATGATTTTATGTGGATAAGGTAAAATTGTATAGGAATTACACTACACTAAATTTTAAAATTTGATTAATGATTGGTCATGATATTCTTCATCCCTACATTCCAAAACAACTCAAATATTACAAAAATGCATATACTATACTTAAAAATCACATTCATAAATCAATACTTAAATGAGTTTTATGTAGTGTATTTAACAATAGATTACCCTCGGAATACATCATCTACTAAAGATGATCTAATCTCATGATATTTGTAGCTTCCCATTATTTCTAATGGTTTCATTGTCCAAAATTAAATACATAAGTGTTTCAATTGTACTAATTGTATATAACTCTAATGATTCAAAAACCATTTTTAATATATCATTGATATGTACATTTATTTTTACTATAAAATTATTTATTTTTCTAAAAAAGGTTGTTAATGTAATTATATTCATAATGTATTTCCAATCATTCTGGTATTACATAATATTTTTGATATTATCATATACCATAAAAACATAAGTTTGTAAATGTTATTGTTTCATTCAACATAATATTATAGTTTAAGAATAACCATTCACTTTGAAATGAAATTGTGTGCTTCTCATCATTGATGTAGGTATCACCCTTCCTCAACCACTTGGTCAACACACATTACATCTAGTAAAATTTATATACATAAATAATTATTTTATTAAAATACACATATTTGAGAGGAAAATGGTATTTGTTACCCAAGAAGTATGGAAAAAACAACCCATGGAATAGATGAATATTCCTGAAGAAGAAGAATCTTATTTTTTCTTTAATTCATATCATTTCAATTACCTTCCATCATATTATCTAATGAAAAAATGGATACTAATTTACATAGTGTTAACCAACCTCTATTTGTTATGGAGATTTTATGTATTCCTTGGAATTAAACTCCCAATTGTCCTTTTCTCCTAATCATACAGTTTATTCACCATAATATTTAATGATTAAACATTCATTAAATTCTAACTTACTTGTTAATCTAACCTAAAATGTAATGAAGCGGGTTAGTAATACATCTCATTTATTAAACATCGAAATACAATTGGAAATGGAAAAATGATATGATAAAGTGATGAATTTAAATATTGTGATCCATTTTTCAATTTACACAAATCTATGGTAATCATAATCCATTCATATATTTATTTTATTTCTCCTTACCAGATTCTTGAAGATGAGGAAACATGTGAAATCATCCATTTCCTATTGTTTTATCCATAACTCACATTAGGTATTGATGATATAATTATGAAATAATAGTCATTTATGTCAAATAAGGGTCTCTTGTAACCAATTTTATCGCCGTCACTAGTTGGGTTGCTCAACATGTATTGGGGACTCCTCGACCTAGAATTTACATTATCATAGTATTTTGTGAATAATATTGTTTTATAAAAATGTTATAGTTAACAACAACATGGGGATTCATTATGATCTATATTTGTTACATAGTTTTTTCCAGATCACCGATCCTAGGCATAGACAAAATTCTTAAAAAAATACCCACTAAAAATATATTATTTTAGTATATTTTGGGATCAATTTAATAATTACTTGTGTCTTGGATCTACTTATATCAAGATATATAGTAATTCTATATCTACCATCCTAGGCCTAACTATAATTTAAAAAAAATCATACTAAAACCCTAACATTTTAAATCTTTTGATGACACATCCTTTATTGTAATAGCATTATATTATGGTTTATGGACCTTATTTACATAAGGGTGTTCATAATTTACTTCTTCATGGTCATATTCTCAATATTACGTCACCCCGATAAAAGATCTGGTTCTACATGGGGAATAACATATAAGGTCTAGTTGTGGCATCATTGAATTCATTATAGGATAGACAGTGACACTAATATGGATTGATTGACATAGATAAAAAATTTCCCCAATCATTCTCAGTGTATGATTAGACAACCCTTCATTCATGAGGGGGATTTTATATTCTTAGAGCTATGATCAGTCACTTTTTCCTCATATTTTAATTACATATTTGCCAAACTAAAAACAAGGGAAGGCCCCCTCCTATGTCTGATCCAAATCTATGAAAGATTCTCTATCATGGGTTTCATACATTATATACATATTCCTCGAATATTTCTCTGTTTACAAAATAAAGTAAGTAAAATGGTCCTAATATATCTCTTATTCATCCCCTTTCATTAACCAGTATGAAACATTATATGGGTTATGCTACAACCACCGTTTTTCATACACTAAGCAAGAGTAACATGATATTATAAGACTTGGCCAGTCATGCACCTATATTTATGAATTTTTATTTATGAATAAATGAATATTGATGGATTTAGGCGTTTGAAAATATGATTTCCAAGAGAATATCCTCCACTAAAAACAACACATGAAGGGGTAGCCAAATATAGTAATGTATGTAAATAAATCATCCAGTCAGCATACCTCCTCCCCATAAATAATCTTATACAGCCCTACCCTCTCAACCTCAACATGATCCCATGTATATATATAGAATTATACTAGGAATGTATCATAACTTGGGGATATTTAATTTTTTAATGATTATAAAGATTCCCATATATCTCTATCCACCCAAGTATTTACAAAATAACAGTTTTATGTCTAACTACCATGTAACCAATATTATTAATGTGATCTTTATTATCCCTCGGAGAACCATAATGCATTAAAGGTTTAGTTATTTTTATTATTGTTTTAAAATGATCATTAACCATGCCTCCCACCACCTCTATATTGTCCGTAAAAGAACTATATTCTATGAGGTTGTTAGGGTATTTGGCCTGCATGACCCCCTTAATGCATTCCTAGAAATATGTATTTTTCCCCTTATGATATGACATGGTGGTCAAGGATATTCACAATATATAGAATATTATTCTAGTAGAATCATTGTTTGTTGATTTATTTTTTGGAAATAATATTATATGTTTATTCTTCCCAGACATCCTTTTGTCTGAATTTGGATTTCTCAATGAAAACTTTAATATAGTTATTATATTGATATGTGGGAAGGATCTTGTCATTATATGTTTATAGTTCCCCATTAAAATTCCATAGTTTGTTTTGAAAACCAACCTTTAATTATTTCTTTCATGTGTATGTACAAGGATAATCCCACCACATTGTTGTAGCCGGGGTCAGAGGTCCATCATCAAAATAAAAATGAATAGCCCCTACCTTATCTTTCGAGAATCAGTTTTATGAGGATTGGGGAATGATCAGTGAGGGAATGAATGTGGCGAAACCCTTGAATTAGGGAATGAGGATATGAATTGAAAATTATAAAATAAAGGTTAATAGTATAACCATGTAGAGTTACACACCTTTAGGCTATTTAACCATATGAATTTATATCCTGAAACACCCATGTCTAGGAGGAAATTATGATATGTGAAGGATGAAAAATATTGTCCTGAATTTTTGGCATAAACCAATGTACCATTTTTCAATAAAGATTCCATGACAACATGGATGTATCCTTTGGAAATCCCAGCTGAGTACCATGCACAGTAGGATCTAGTTTCATCCCCCAATGAATCCCTCGACACTATATCACACTTGGAATAAATTATGGATATTAAGAAACTATGAGCTCCTAATATGACATCAGTCAGTCCTCCCATTTGGAATATATAGAATAATTATTAATAAATATTTGAATATTAACATGGATCACATTAAAATCACATAAAATACTCATTAAATATTAATTATAGGAAACTTTATTTAAATATATATGATTCAGGTCTACACAAGGGCACCCATCATATGTTTATATGATCATATACATATGCAATGTTAAAAATTACAAAAATTTAAACACCCTCAGCCAATGTGGGGGGTAAATAAAAGAAGTTCTTATAATAATTATATTAATTCAAAATCTTCATATATATATATATTGAATTAAATAAAATTCCTTATGGTTTTCATTTTAAAATGTTAAAATGTAGAAAATATGATTCCTCATCACAAGGCAATAAACGTCACAATATTTTCATCCTTGTTGAAAGAATTTTAACTCAATAGATTATCATCCATATCACTGATCATCAAAGGGAAATAACATTCTATCAAATGTTAACCAAGAATCATGATACCTTCATCATCATTATTCAACACTTGTTCCCATAAATCACACTATGTGAATTTAGTGTCTTTTACCACCAAAAACCATTCATGACCATAAGTAATGAGTGTATATGGATTCAAAGTAATCTCATATTGACCATTCATATACACCCCATTTTGGGATCCTCTATATGAACCCTTGGTTTTTCATTTTAACTAGAAGGGTTTTTTCATGTAAAAGTTTTATCTAATTAAAATTTTTCCTAAAAGCATTAAGTTTGTTATATCACCTCTTTTTGATTTATAGACATAATGTACATTTCTATATGACACCATTTCTCAACATATATAGACATTGATCCATGTTTTACACCAGTCTCATTCATATTCAATTTTTTTGTCATGTTATCGAATTTTGAAATCATAATTTTGTTATTATATAGAAATTTTCTTTTATTTTTCATATTACTTACACCATGACCTTAAAATATATGTCCCTAATTTAAAAATGTATGGATTTAAACATTATCCATAAATGTTCCTAACCTAAAATAATGGTAAAAGATACATGAAAATGTTCATACTGAAATCTTATATTGTTTTGTTGAAGAAAAGTAAAAATATATTCTTACTAATAATTAATCATAATGTACATAAAAAATAGTTAGATTATAAATAAAAGAGGTGAAATTCTCATATATCTTATCTTATCAACCTGGAAAAATTTGATCAGTGCTTGATAGTTCTAATTGTGTACAAAAAATATAGATCCATTATTGATCACACCACTTCACCATAATAATCTATTCAATATAAAACAATAAAACATTTATAGTTCTAAAAAAATACCTAGATATAATTTATCAATAATGTACTAAATTTCAAAAGTGTTTTAAAAATACAAATTATTTCAAAAAATATATTTAAGGGATATTTCTGAATTTGAGAGACTATCTTTATGATTATTCTTTTATCCCCAAAAATGGATCCAACAATGATCCCTTAGTTTATCATGTCAACCAAGGGAGTTTTATCCTATTAAAATTTCATTTGATCACTTGTACCATGAAAACATTGTAGTCAAACTCATCACCCTAGTCTAATTTTGATGACTCATATTATGATTGTTCCATTGCATCATCCTTATTTCAAACTCTATGGGTCATGATTTATATAACCAATAATACATCAATTCAAGTGGATTAAAATTTTTTGTTGATATTTCATTTTATTATTTCTCCATTCTCAGGGAAAGGATGTGGAAAATCATTGTGGATGGTTTTAATAATCCTCCCCCCATAATTGTAAAATGAATAATATATGATCCATGGTTTGTGAACATAACCTAAATTCATCTCTTTTCATGGTATTCAATACTAGAAATAAACCCTATATTCGTTATTTCTTTCATTAAATCCCAACCATATAATATAAATAAAGGTAGCTATAACACTTATTGAGTGATCATTTATCATGAACATCTTCATTCCTTGAGCAATTGATTATAAAAATTGCTTCTGTAGCCTTCGAAAAGAAGTTTATCTAAATTCCATGTACTCCCTTCTTGACTATGAATGTATTCCCCATAATGGATCCTACACATGGACCCAGTGTTTGTACTCTAATACTGAGGAGTTTTAACCTATAAAATGTTCTGCATATTTCCACGTGACATAAAATTTACCACAAAACTCACCACCCTAGTGTGATTCATAATCATCCCAAAAATTTCACTATCATCTCATCACATAAATTCATTATCATTGAAATTTTATTTACATTTTCCTTGTATTCATCATGAAAGATGTGGTGGATTGATCTTGAATATATGATCTATGATTAATTACCATTAACTATAGAAAAATATATTCTATTATAAAGATCCATAAAATAAAAAAAATAATATGTTTTAATATATACAAACTTAACTCATATCATCATGTAGTCAATGATTCCCAACCTTAATCATTATCACTATTAGGATAATGTTGGGTGAAGTAAAACTTATAAAACTCATTATTCTCACTTGAAATAATTTATTCTATGAATTTAAAGAGAAAAAAAATCAATAGGTTGAGAACCTACAATGGTAACCTCAGCTGAATGTTGATTATGCACTAACTAGGCATGTAGCCCATAGATATTAGGTAAAATAGTGTGTTAAAAAAAGAAAATGAATAAAACTAGTAAGGTTGAGAACCCATAAAATGATTATAGAGTATAATCTGATTTAGTTTCAAAAAATATTCTCTACTAATATATTTGGAAAAGGTTTATGTGATAATGAAAGATACAGTACTCATATATACATTTATATTTCCATAGATAAAATCGATATTTTCTCATTATGTTAATAGAACTAGGAAACAATTATAGAACATATCCATTCCTTAGGATCCTTCTATGCTATTAATATTCTCTAATTAAATAAAAACCCTAACACGTGATCTTTCCTACCTGAACATAATCATAATCGAGTGTCATGCCCAATGTGTCTTGAAATTTTGGCATGATAATATGATCTATTTAGCAGCCCCACTAAATCTAGGGTCCCTCAATGAATGATCATAATATCCATAATAGTTAATTTATTAAAACAATGAATGGATTGATTCATAATCTAGAAGGATGCATAAAGAAACAAATATATCTTAATTTTGATCAAGTAGTATGTTTACATTATCCAATTTACCTTTCCATCATATAATTTATACCTTTTACACTTCTAAATTTTCATGCCACGAATCAAGATTTTTTTCATGGAAATACCCAGTTTCCATGAGTTGATACACATGGCCTCGAAAATCCTCTCTTCTGTCCCATTTAAATATCAATCAATTTTTTATGAATGTAGAAAATTGGCCTTTTGTCCATAGAATTAAATTCATTTCCTTTTGAAATAATTTTACTTTAAGGAGGTATTTTTTTCACTCATAAGAATGTTTCATATAATTTTATAAAAATATTTTATTATCTATAAGCCCATTGAAAAATATAAATTTTTTTTATTAAGAAATTTTTTGGTGTTATTAAACGAATAGAAGGTGTCAATTATATAAGTTGGAATTAACATATTATTTTACTTACATAATATCATGTTGTGTTTCACAAAAAAATGTTGAATACATGATAAAATGATAGTCAGCTTGACCAACCATATGATAGAGTATCCTTATCCATAAATGGGATCCATCACTATTATGTAGTTGTTATGGAAAGGTATAGTAATATTTCCTTTTCATGATGAGTGGAAGTAGATCCAAGTAGTAGCATAGTAGTGTGGAGGAGATTCTTGCATGAGGAGGTGCTAGGAGAAGCTTGAAGCAGACCTCATTACTTTCTTTTGGATGATATTCTTCTTGTAATTAATTGTAATCCATCCCCATGTCATTGGCCAACTCTATTTGGATCTTTCGGGAGATGTATCATTCTTCCTCTATCATAAAAGATGCAGATAGAATGCTATATTCTTAATAAAACTAATCAATGACATTTTTTCACACAAATGCATTACCCTCAACCTCCTAAAGAGGTTTTTCTATGTATCTTGACTCCATCATTTGAAATATATATATTATTCCATATCTAATGATCATTCCATGTTAATGATACATAACAAATTAATGATCCTCAATATATGAAATTTGAATTGTGAATTATTTTTTTTTCAATGAATGTCACAATTCCCTGTTAGAAACATGAATATGTAGTAAAATATTCATGATTTCAAATGAGTATTCCTATATATATTTTTTTTTTATTCGACGCACATTTCATGATTTTCACCGAGATACAAGATCATAGGACCTCAGTAACAGCATTAAATCATATCCTACATGATTTCCAGGATGTCGGGTTATAGGATTGATCATAATCACACAAAACACCTCAGTAATGTGATATCAATATTTTTCTTGTATCACATGATAGAATTCAAAAAATTCTATATATGGCTAAATATAAAAACTTTTAACTTTATTACACACATAAACATGATTTATTATATATACTTTCATTTAAGACAACTTTGTGGATCGAGAGGTGTAGTGTCTTGGAAAATTAGCAACATTACATAACAACCTATAACATATTCCACAACATACTTATGAAAACTTCTTTTAAACCACCACTAAATTCTTATGTACTTAGAATTCCATGGGATAACATGAGGGAATTCATAAAAAGGTTGAGCTATAATGCCCATTAAAAGAGTAATCTAGGCATAACATGAGGAATACAATACCTTCTAGTAAATTGTTATGTCAACGTAGTGAATGAGAAACCTAAACATAAAGGAATTATATAGCATGATTATCATAACATGGGATTGTTGAAACAACATTTAACATGATTTTATCATGAGGCAAGGCTCATGGAACACGGTGCATTAGTAAACCCTCAATTCAATTGATTTAGAATTATTAAACCCTCATTGAACTTGAATTATAATGATTTAACCCTCATTGCACATGGCATATCCTGATACAATTCTTTACCCAATGCATTGAAGGCTATTAGGGTTCACCCATTTTAATAATTTCATTTAATGCATATTTCTTCCACAAATATCATTTTACAAGGATTCATTAAACAAAATAATTTATTTCACTAATAAAAGATGTGTAATATTGAAATTTAATTCCTTCATCAAGTAGCACATGTTCATAATGTTGAATACCATTGATTTAGAAATGGGTAAGGTATTCACTTATACGATATTTTTGGGATTGGAAATTTTAGTGTAACGTTAGCAGTATAATGATAATAAATAGAAATCTAAATGTTGGTAGATGAGAGATAAATGGGTCCCTAATAATTTATACATTAAATATACATTAATGGGGTATTGTAACATAATATCCCAACATATGTAACAGAATTTAATGGCATAATATAAACTAATTACATGAATTAAAATGAAGAGAGATAAATTCCATTGAGAATTTTCGGCATGGTAATGGGTGTACTTAGGAGGTATTAATGAGAGGGAAAGAGCTCACACATCATTAAAACATAAGTATGGAATTATGGGGGTGGTTAGAAATCATACCCCAACATTTAAAAATTGAAAATAAAAGGGGATAACAACATTAAAAAACATGTACAAAAATGAGAGAGGAATAAATATCTTACTTGGATGTGTGATCCAAAAGGCATGGGAGAGGCTTGAGAGATTCTTATTTAGAGCTTGGGCGGCCTTGGGAGGATTCCAGATAGAGTAGGAAAGGGTTTTGTCAAGCTCCAAATGTTTTTAGTGAAAAGGAATTATATATTGAGTGGGTTTATTTAAGAAAAGAGAGGGAATTATTTATTATTTTGGCTTTGGACACCATACATTAAACTAATCAAAACCGCAGACCATCTAATGGTTTTTCCCAAGGTTTTTTCCAAGTTGGAGTGTAAAACATTATTTTATAAGGCCAATGGAGTAAAATATTATACTATTATTCATTCTTATGTTGTGGTGAGTCTCACTCTCAATGAAATAATTTTAAAAATGTTAAAATGTTTTATAGGTCTTGGAGGGTCCACTTAGACTTTGTAAAATAAATAAAACAAATATAAAATCTCATTATACTAAATGTAAAACATATATTTTTTGGAAAACCCATTTATAGTATTTTATTAAATCACTATTTTGTCATTATTATCTTATAAAACACATTATATATTAAAAATATATTATTTTTTACACAAAAATTAGACTGCCCCATGAAAATTTTGAAAAATTCCCCATTGGATAATTTTGAAGTCTTGATTCCAAAAATAATATTCACTTTATCTAAATAATTTTCTAATTATGTGAATTTTTACTTTTAAAATAAGAAACCAACATTTATCGAAAATTCATGTGTTTTGACAAAAAAACATTCAAACCTTAATAAAAATTAAAATTGTATTCATAAAAATTATATGATCATTATTATATAATAAAAAATAATTAAGTAATAATATTTTATTAAAATATTATTTCATTCATAAATCCATTAATTCATCAAAATATATGCCTTAATTGAATATTAACTAAAAATATTGTTTTTCTTTAAAAACTATTTAGAATGTAACTATAATTAAATGATTGTATATTCATTATTCTATACAAAAATAATTCACATAATAATATTTCTAGTGTATTATTTCATAACCCCTTGTAACACCCTCATATTTCCTAATAGTAAGGTGTGTGATGGTGACAGGCTCTTGGGGTGGCTTGGATAGCATCTCTTGAGTGTTAATATCTTTTAACTTCCACATCTCTCGTAGGTGGTTCCGTTCAAGCTCAACATGTTGAATCTTGGAATGGGCTTGGTCAAGAGATAATCCCATTGACTCCACCTCTTTTACGAGTTCTGCAAATGGGTTTTGTATGGTGAAATTCTACTGGATGAGAATATTGATTCCTTTTTCTGAGTAAATTTTATTTTTGAAAGCCCTGTATTTATACTAAACATTTCATCACTGATCAAAAACTACATTAAAAAAGTAACAATTATTAATGTAATTTTAAATTCTACAAACATGAAACTACAAAATTGAATATGTTATATATAACCATTTTACATAATAATACATTTAATTAGATAAATAAAAAAATTTTATTAGTAAAAGTTTGGGTCGTTACAATCTTCCCCTTTAATAAATTTCTTCCGCAAAATTTTCTTTTCCCACACTAAAAATGATGAGGTTAACTCTACTTCATCACTTCCTCTTATTCCCACATTTCTTATTCAAACTTATGGTTTTTTACAACACCTTTACAAGGGGAATTTTCTTATTTCATAGATCTTTTTCTATACGATCTATTATCTTCATCATCTTCTCTTCATATGAGTGGAAATTATCCAATGGTAAAACTTGGATTGAGTACATGCGATGGGTCAGTTATGTAATTCATCGTGGGTTATATAAGGAATACATCATGTACTTGAGATAGTTTTGGTGGGATTACTAGTCTATAGAGAACTACTATAATGAAATCAAGGATCTCAAAAGGGTTGATGTACCTTATACTATGCTTTCCCTTCTTCCCAAATCTCATAAATCTCTTCCATGGTGATATGTGGTGGAATATAATGTCTCCAATATCATACTCTAGGTCTCATCGAAAATTATCAACATAGGAATTTTGTCGACTCTTATTAGCTTTAATAAGTTGTTGGATGGTCGTAAACTTCACCACCATTTCCTCAACCATTTCTGGACCTAAGAGTTTTATCCCCCCAACTTCATTCCAAAATGCAGGTCTACTGCACCTCTTCACATATAGGGATTCAAATAGATTTAATTGGATACTTGATTGAAAACTCTTATTGTAAGAGAACTCAACTAGAGGAAGATGTTGATACCATCCTCCTTTAATGTATATTGATCATGCTCTTAACATGTCCCCATGTGTTTGGGTAGTCTTCTCATATTGGCCATCAGTTTGAGGATGATAAGCCGTACTGAAGTTCACCTCAGTATTCAGAGCATGTTGAAGACTCTTCCAAACTTAGAGAGGAATCGGGGATTTCGATCGGATACAATAGATAGTGATACTCCATGAAGCCTTACCACTTCTATGATATATATCGGTGCGAGTTGATCCAATGAGAAATTCTCTCAAATTATAATGAAGTGTTCGGTCTTTATAAGACAATCCATGACAACCCATATAGCATTATTTCCTTTGGATGTCTTTAGATGCCCAGTGACAAAGACCATGGTGATTTTCTCCCATTTCCATGATGGTATGGGTAATGGTTTCATCATATCTTTAGATTGGTGCCTCTCAGCCTTCAATTACTGACATACCAGGTTATTAGATATATTCACAACAATCCCCTTCTTCATGTTATCCCACCAATAATGATCCCAGATATCTCGATACATCTTTGTCTTTCCTGGTTGAATGGAGAAATTTGATCTATGTGAATCATCCAAAATATCATTCTTTAACTCCATATTTGATGGAAAAAATAGTCTTTTCCCAAATCTCGACATTCCTTCTTCATTAACATTGAACACCAAGAATTTCTAATTTCAGATGGCATCCACTTCTTTTCTGAATTCCCACATCATCCTTTTGTGCATCCTTTAATCATTCCTCATGACATGGTTGAGAAAACATTTTTGAAAGGATTAATGATTATCAATTCTTTGTTATTCCCATGTCATCTTCATCAAATCTAAGAAGATTGGATCCTTTTTAATTCTTATCAACGATATAATCGCTAGATAATTTTTACATAGATCATCCTCCGCCTTGTTCACATTCCTAGGGTGGTAATGGATTGAGAAAACATAGTCGTTGGTTTGATCTATCTCTCTTTGTTGGCACATATTCAACACATACTGTTTGAATATATACTTGAGTATTTTTTGATCCAAATATATTTCACACTTCTACCCAATGAGGTAATTTCTCCAAATTTTCAAATTGAAGACAACTACAGCCACCTCCAGATCATGTGTTGGATAGTTTTACTTAAGAAAATTCAATTACCTTAAAGAATAGGCAATGAAATTGTCTTTTTTCATCAACACATAGCCCATGACACACGTCGAGGCATCAATATATACCACAAAACATTTGAAACTTGTGGGTAGTGTGAGCACGGGCGTAGTGATAAGCCTCTTTATCAACACATTGAAGCTCACTTCTCATTCAGTACTCTATGAAAACTTGTATCCCTTCTGAGTTAACATGGTAAAAGGTTTTGACAATAGTGAGAAATTTCTCACAAATCGGTGATAATATCTAGATAACCCCTAGAAGCTACTAATATATGTCACTGATGTTGTCCTTGAACATCCCTCAATTGTAGCTGAGGGATCCACAGATAGCCCACTGCTGGTGATGATATAACCCATGAATGAGACTTCCTTCAACCAAAACTCACACATGTTATACATTCCATTTAGCTTCTCTTATCGCAAGGCCTGCAATAAAGTGCTTAGATTCACCTCTTTATACACATTAGTATTGGAATATATTAAAATATGTTCTATAAAAACTTCATAAAATTTGTTTAGGTAATATCTAAGGACACTATTCATCAAGTCCATGATTATTTATATAACATTACTGAGTCCAATAGGAATTACTATGAATTTATAGTTCCCATACATTGAAAGAAAAGAATCCTCGTGGATATCCTCCTTCAACCTTACATGGTAATATCCCGACCACAAATCCATCTTGGAGAAGTATTGTGCTCCACATATTTGATCGAACAAGTCATAAATTCGGGACAGAAGATACTTTTTTTTATCGTGATTTTTTTAGATCACGATAATTAATGTAAAAGTGCATTGACCCATCCTTCTTCTAAACAAAGAGGACCATTGTGCCCCATGGTGAATAACTCGGGCATATAAACCCCCTATCCCTATTATATTTTAGTTATTTATTCATATTATCAAGCTATACAACAAACATTCTATATAGAGTCTTGGATTTTTCCAATGCCCTATTTATAAGATAAATTAATAATTCAAAATTTATCTAGGAGGAAGACTAGAAAATTCCTTGGGAAACACTTCAATGAATTCTTTCACAATAGGCATTTCTTCAAGGATGGTTTCTTCCTTACATTAAATATTCCAAGAAACATACACATGCACATATAGATATAATATGCACTCCTAATACGATTGGTCTAAAGAATATTCATCAACCTATTTTCACTTGTACAGAAATGGGGGTCGATTCTCCATATAGAGAGTGATTTCCCTCTGATGAAAATTAATGTTGGATTTATATAGGGAAAGCCAATTCATGCTATAAATTGAATAAAATTCTACTAGATGTTGTATGAAGAGTTTTTCTAGGAATTTAAAAGAAAAAATTATGATTGGGGAAGAGATTTATTCCTGGGATACCATGATTAACCCATTTTCTGTTCTCAACAACATCTTTACTTCAAGGATTTGTGGTGGTGTTGGTATTGTTCTACTAAACATTTTGAATATAAGATAATGTGTAGAACCAGAATCAAAAAGTCTATTCACTATTATTGAATGAATAACTAGAGTACCTATCACCACTTTGTTGTTGGGGTTCACATTAGCGGTAGTGAATGAAATAGCACGACCTTTCTTCCTTGGAGATTTTTTGTTTCCTTCCAAACCCCATGGATTAGGGAAAAGGTTTTCAAAGTATTATGATTTGTTATAGTTGACATAATGAAAAATTCATTGAGGGTCAAAAGGAGCATTCCTCTCCTTTGTCATTGTAGTGAGTTTTTCTTGTCAGTAGTTAATAGCCAGTTTCACTTCTCCTCTAAATCTAAAGCATTTCCTCATTCACTTCAGGAATTTCATTGGGTGATTATTTTCATACATTTTTCATGTGGGGTGATATAATTTCTGAGAAATATTAGATTTATCCATCGGATGACCAGAATTAAATTCCATCTTATGATTCATATCCCCATGATACATTTGATATTTTCTGATCTACATTTCATCTTTGAGGGAACATCAGACAATTTCCTCATAGCTATTGATGTCATGGATTGCTAGGGATTTCTGTAGGCTAGTTTTTACCCCACAAAAGAAGTGGTCAACCTTGCATTTAGGGTTAATGATAATTTCATAGTAATATCATTCATGCCTTGTAATGTTTTCCTCATACAGTCCAATGGATTCGTCATATATTTTATTAGGGGAAAGGAAGTAACATTCCATTTTAAGGCGGAGGGTTTGAGGAAAATATTTATCGAAAAACATTTTCCAGAAATCATTCCATTCCAATACATAAATATCATCATTAGCCTTTGAAATTTTTTATCATTTCCCGCCATTGATCAGATTCACCATCCATATGATAATCATCACGAAGTATAATAACTTGTTCATAAAATTGAAGGATAGAGATGATCCTCTCATTGTAGTTGATCCATTTTTTGGCAATTGAGTGATCATATGATCCATTAAATGTAGGTGTCCTCTGTCTCATGATGCTCTGGACTACAGCTTGTTATTTCATAGGGTAAGGGGTGATTTTTCTCCTTTACCCATGTTTCTATTCAAAAATTTAGTTAACTGAGAGAGTATTCTGACAATTTTTTTTATTCATGCTCCCATCAGATTGGACATCACATCAGAACAGTTATCACATTGATCTTTTCCTTGGTTGTTAGCATGAGTCCTCATATTACCGACCATTTACTAGAATAAAAGTAACTTTCCTGGTAATAAATAATGGGTAATCCAATGATAAAAAGGGATAAGTTATAAATTAAATTTATTTTCATAAGTTATCTAGGTTATACATGATCTACTTACCAAACTATATGCTTTGGAAAAAAAATTTAATTCCCTTAACAATGTTTCATACTATTATTATTAATTTTCCAAAGCATATACCATGGGAGTGTCATAAAAAAGAGTGATGAAAGGCCCATTGTCGTGCACCATTTCTCATTCAAGTCTTTCTCAAAGTAGTATTTTTAGGGTTTACCCTTAAATAAATTTGATTATGAGTTTCCTATACCTGCTCATATATAAAAAGGAATTTATTTTCTTGATAAAACACTTACTCAATACTCCCCAAAATTTAGGCATGTTTTTAATATACTTTGTCTTTTTCCTAAGTCTTTAACTATGGATTTTGAATCCTAATCCCTCAAATAACTAAACCTATCCATTGATTCCAACTATAACAACCCTACTTTTTATTATAGGTATAAAAATGTTTTATTACAGAAAACTACACTAAATACAACTCTATGGATCGAGAGGTCTAGTTTATTTGGAAATCAGGAACATTACCTAACATGTTAGAACATAAAATAAAACATCTTTATTGAAAACTTTTTTAAAATGACCACAACATTACTTTTTACATAGCATTGCATGGGATAGCCAGAGGACGTGCATTAAAAAGGGTGAGCTATAAAGCCTAGTAAGGGAGTATGTAAGGAATAACATATAGAATATATTACATGTTATGATATTTTCATATCAATAGAGCATAAGAGAAACATGGACATTAATTCATGATATATAATGATTATCATATCTTGGGAATGTGGAAACAACATTTAAAATGATACTAGCATGATCTAAGGCTCATTGCACATGGGTCATGAGTAAACCCTCATTGCACTTGAATTAGCATGAGAAAACCCTCATTTCACTTGAATTTTAACGAGAAAATATACATTTCACAAGGTATATCATGATACTATTATTTAGATAATGGATGGGAGTGCTATTATGGTGCACCCTTCTTAATCATTTCATTTCATGCATATGTGTGCCACATAGAACATGCAACATGGATTCATTAAACATTAAAATTTATTCCATGAACAAAAGATATGGAAAACATAAATATAAGGACTTAATAAACATGTACATGTGCATATAGGTGAATATCCATGATAGATAAATTGGTATGGTATTCACTTACTTGATGATTTTGGCATGGGAAATCTTGGTGTAACCACGACAGCATAACGACACGAAATAGAAATCGTAAAGTGGGTTAATGAGAGAGAAATGAGTATTACATAATTTATAAATGAAATGGACAGTAAGGGGGTGATGTATTATAATATCCCAACAAATGTAATATAATTTAGATGAAAAATATAAAATAATTTCTGGAATGTAATTAAGGAGAGAGAAATTCCATATAGAATTTCTGGCATGAGAACAGGTGTAAATGGGAGGCATTAATGAGGGAAAAATAGGTCTATCCTCATTAAAAAAAAGTAAGGTAATATGGGGGAGGTTATAAGTCATAACACAAACTTTCTAATTAAAAATACAATGGGATAAAAATATATTGAAAGTTGGACAAAAATGAGAAAATAAAAAATTCTTTTACTGGGATGTGTGACCCCAAAGGCTTAGGAGACGCTTGAGAGAGGCTTCTTGGGAGACTGGGACGCCCTAGAAGGATTATAGTGAGATTATGAAATTTTATGGTTGAGCTCCAAATGGTTTGAGTGAAGAGGAATGAAATATTGGATGGGTTTATATTAAAAAGCAAAAGGAATTATTTATTATTTTGGTTTTCGACACCACATGTTGAACTAATCCAAACTGTAAACCATCCAATGCTTTTTACAATATTTTTTTCCAAAGTGGAGTGGAAAACATTAATTTATAATTCCAAAGGAAAAAATTATTATAATATTAGGGTTTCTTATGTGGAGGTGCGTCACACTCTCACGGAAATCATTTTTAAAATGATAAAATGTTTTATATGTCTCGAAGGGTCATCTACGGGTTTGTAAAATAAGAAAATGAAATTTAAATCACATTATTTTAAAGGTAAAACACATATTGCGCGAAAATACCCTTTATATTATTTTATTATATCACTATTGGGTCATTATGATTTCATAAAACATGTTATATATGTATACGATATTTAATTTTTACCCAAAGATTCAACTGACTAAAAAAATTATGAAAAATCCATTGTGGGAAAATTTTGAGGTCTTGATTCCTAAAATAGTATTCATTTTATTGAAATCAATTTCTAAATATGTGAATTTTTTATTTTAAAATAAAATTGGACATTTATCGAAAATTCATGGGTTTTGACAAAAACAACTTTCAAACCTTAATAAAAATCAAAATTTTATTCATAAAAATTATAAGATAATTTAAATTTAATAAAAAAGAATTTATTAATAATATTTAATTAAAATATTATTTAATTAAAAAAATTATTAATTCATCAAAATAGATTTCTAAATTGAATATTAACTAAAAATAATATTTTTTCTTTAAAAACAATTTACTAGTTAACAATCATAAAATGAATGTATATTCATTTTTCTATACAAAAATAATGCACATAATCATATTTTTATGGGTCTTGATACATAACCCATTAAAACACCCACATATGACATAAGGGTACTGTGTGGGATGGTGATAGACTCCTGGGGTGGCTTTGATAAGATCACTCGAGTGGTAATCTCAATTAACTTCTACGTGCCCCATAGGCGGTTCTGTTCAAGATTAAAGTGTTGAAGCTCGGCTTGGGCATGGTCAAGATTGAAGCCTAAGGACGCCACATCCTTTCTAAGCTCTGAAAAATGGGATTAATATAGAGAAATTCTACATTATTAGTCCATCAATTCTAATTTATAAGTAAATTGGATATTTAAAAGTCATATATTTATACTAATCATGTTATCATTGTTCAATGTCTATATTATCAATGGTAACAATTCATAACATTATTGTAAAATATAAAAACATATAACCAAATAAGTACATATGTTTTATATAACCATTTTACATAATAATACATTTAATCAAATCAAAATGAATTTTCCTTTGTAAAATATTGTGTCAGTACACTAAATGTGTTTATTTTCTCACTTCGCTATGTGACTTCCTAGAAATCTTTCAATGATTGACTACTCATGCGGACATTTATTATTACATGATGCACCCTAATCATGTGTTCAATATGAAAAATAATAATGATGGAGGGAACATTTTCTATATTTATGGATCATGTGATTCATTAGGGATACATACTTGAATATTGAGGCAATATGACTTCATATAAACCCATAATGGTTACATGAACAAGAAATTTCTCAAGGACATTCAACCAAAATCACTCAATTTCTATCCCCCCACTGCCTTATAATTCATATATGTCCATATTATTGTGAAATATAGAATTGATACTAGCCCAACATTCACTTATAAAAAACCTCAATCCATCCTCTAAAAGGGATACATAGAAATAGATTGATGTGAAACATTAAAACAATACACAAGGCATGAATAGGTTCTCATAGTCTCCACCTTTTATAGAATATATCTATGTAATCACATGGTCACATGACATCCTTTCCCTAAAATGGTCATATGACGCCCTAATCGTCTTGTTATTCTTATTTGTGGCCCAGTTATTTCATCTTTATTCATTTGACTATGAATTAGTGAAACCCCATAACATGAATGATCCACGAATCCCTGTTTATGCGACCCATCCTACACATGGTTCATTGAAGTGTAGAAAACATATACAATTAATTCATGTAGAAATAATTAATAAAACAATTTAATACAGTGTCATTCAAACCTTGTGTTATGAATTGTGTTACCATTAGTCACGATATAGCTTCATCCTTTCTTATTGAAGAATACATTCCATACAAAAATAATCTTTTAAATCAGGATGATGACTCAAGAATTTTCAAACATCCAAGAACATAAACCCTCATAGTCATGAGATGTCCTGACCAATATTTTTTCATGTGATTTACAAACACTTTTAAGAAATGTGAGGCCTCCTATTATTCTATATCCAATAAGGGCCTCTATAACATGATAGAAAAAACATACTCAATAAAAAAAATTCTTTTATAGTACATCATTTTATAAGTAATTGTTAATTATCATCAAATAACTCATAGAAGTAATCCATGACCATGAATTCAAATACCTTAAGTCAAGATTCCTCCTTAATGTTTTAAAATTCCTAATGAAGTCATTGTTTCACTATAATAATTTATTATCCCATTTCCACATATCAATATATCTCTGTATGTTTTCCATTATATTACTTCTTTCAGGAAACGACTTTTTTAATTGAAAATAAACAGTGAGACCCAATTTAGATTATAAGATAGGATTAAACCTAATAAAGCTCTTAATAGGATAAAGATACAATCATCCAAGATTTATTAAAAACCATTGATCAGGATATGTAAAATCACATGTCTCCTACATATAATACCCACTTATTTTACTCAAGACCATAATCTCATCTTTATTTTTTTCCAAATCTTTATTTTTTATTAAAATAAGGATTCAACATATAGTAAAAAAAGAACTAAAAATCACTCAAATCTACATGGGATAAATAAATGAATACCCTAGGTATCATTACAATTATATTTCTTATATTACAGAAGAATAATTCCATGTTTTTAATTGACCTACACATCAAAAACCAATAGACAATGAATTTATAGAGTTTCTTACAACATGTTAGTTTCTGTCTATATTTGGGTAATATAGATGAAACCTTTATCTTGTAAATAACTAGATCACATAATATACCTGATCAACCACTGAGATAATTAATGATAACTAAAAAACTGTATAATAAGTTCCACATTGAGGTGGATACTGATAATATTGATATTCCATTACTAAAATATCCTCAAGGAAGGATGGAGGGGCTACGATTCCATTATGATAGAGGTTCCCTAACGAGGGTGATAAAAAAATCCCATTATATTTTTTGAGGGATGATTATTTAATACCCCTCCCCCACCCATGAATTTTCTACAAGATGAAACATACATGTTAAGATTGAAACTAATGAAAGGTTGATGATAGTCACCACAAATACCACTAAAAATTCTCAGTGGGCAATAATCAATCTGAATGACTTACATATATAGTTGATATAGATAGTGTCTTATAAATAAATCCATGTTATCATGAATCAGTTCATGGAATTTTTTAATACAAGGATGAATCATACCGTCCATTGAGATGTAGGAAGATCCATATTGTACTTCAACGCATCCATACTAAATCACCCATTATGTAATATCTACAATGAATAGGTGCATAAATGAAACATCTTGAATCCTTTGAATTTCATTACAATCCTTGATAAGATATATAACATAGTGATTAATTCACTCATCATGACCTTATACACACCTATTAGTTCTAAAATACCTTGAGATGAAATACATCTATTGATTATCTTGAATGAGAAACCTCCTCATTGTAATACATGAGCTTACCTATTTTCATCATATGTTAATATACTCATCTTCGTTACCTAATAAATCTTTAGTTGGGGATTTCTATTTGGTTACATAATATAACATGAGAGGATATACTTATCTTTGTTCCCATATATTTCCCTTCTCTTGGGTTTATTCTCCAAAACATACCTTCACCAAACATACCTATACAGTTAGGTATTTTAGGTTATCTCTTGCGAAATCCCCATCTCTTCTCCAGCTATCACACAATTAATAGAACATGAATCTCCTTAGGGAAGCCTCAGTTCATTGGCATCATTCAAATAAAATTGTTACAGTATCATAAAATTTTAATGCTCTTATATTGTCTCTTATTTCTCATACAGATCATGGCACGTGTGGTCTTATAGTTCAGTTATGATCATCTGATTCGTATGATGAATATGATCTATTTTAGTACTCCATTCCTGGTATAATACTCAAAAATATTTTCTCATTCTCAAAGGGTTGGGTTTCATCTGAGGAATTCATTCAAAGGGCCATATCCTTATTGAATCATCTTATGGGATCCTCAATGTTAGGACCATAAAATCGTCTATTGTCCCACCACTTGTAACACTAGTTTCTTCAACAAATAAACTATGTGGGCTCTAAATCCCATTATTAGCTAGATATATAAGACCCCCTTTTGAGGTCCAAAACCAATGTTATTTTTCGATTTTACATTCAGCAAATCTATGTGGGTTTTTATTAATATTCATATATGATGCATTGAAATACTCTGTGAATTTCAATACCAAATCCAAAAACATCAACCACCACATTGTATTGTGATAAACTCTAGAGTGACCAATTCTTGATATAATAAAATGCATCATAAATTCATAATAAAATATCACATAACATGTAATATAAACTATTGTTCACATCAGAATATGGGTTAGATAAAATTATTGGAAGTGGAGTAACCATTGTTATATAATGTTATGGGATGAAATCTAGAAAAATTATAAATTTATGGGTTTGTATCTAAGTAGGAAATTATCCCCCAATAATTGATTTAGTGAGAATTTCCTCCCATAATCTTGACAAAAAAATTTATAATTTGTCCTTTGTATTATCTCGTCCTCTATCTAATAGTGTAAATTCAATCCACATTGACTCAAAATAAGCATGGTTGTGAAAACTGTAAGAAACAATAACCAATAATGTATTTCAAGATTGATACCAATGGAAGATAAATTCTCTTTTAGAGACTAATATTATGAATTTGGATGTTAATGTTAAAGAAAAAATGTTCTCTAATTATAGATGATAGTTAAAGGATACCTTAAGTTTTTCACACATTTTTACTAAAATGAAAAGACTATAATATATGAGAAAATTGATAAAAGGTTAAGTAGACCTTGATGTTAGTAAGGTGGTATGACTTACTACATTGGAGGCTGAAACATATTATCTATATCTACCCAGTGGAATAATTTTATAATTATAAAATGTTTTATATATATCCAGTATAATGTGAAATTTTATTTCTATATATATTTTGATAAGATGAAAGTTTTGTGTACTATTAAGAACAATAGTGGTTCTAAATATATGAATGAAATGATTTATGGAATTGGGATTATGCTAATTGGTTAATACATTACAAAAACAAAAAATATTATATATTAAAATAAACATCAAGTGGAAAAGGTTAATTCTATTACCACTTATCATTATCACTATCTCCTTAGAAAAATAATTGTAATTTTCATATGAAGACTCAATAAAAATTGATAATTTGATTGATTTCATTATGAATATTTTTGATCTGTTGAATATTTGTTATTAAGTAAAAATAATAATGAAAATTTTAGTGGAATAGATATTATATCTATAAGAGTATTGGATCTTATATATTGATATATGTGGACTACTGAGAACTCAATAAAATAGTGGACATAAGTACATTGTAATAGCTAATGAAAATTATAGTCATCATGGTTAAATATTTCGCTTATAACAAAATATGGGATACATTGAAATGCTTATAGTATTCAAAATTAATAAAAAATAGGAGAAATTTTTCATATTCATTGATTAGTTTAGTTTGGTGAAAACATGACCCATGACTTCACTGGTTAGCTATGAGATTTCATAATTATTTCAAAACTCACCCCTATTATGACATCATAGTATAATGATGTGTGTATTATGAGGTATAAATCCTTATTAGTAATTATTTGATCAATTATGAGTCATTGTGACCATAAAATAACATATTTTTGATATTTTTTTCACTATTACATTATACACAATTGTGTCCCATCTAATGTTTTAATAATTCTACTATATTAGATATATATTGGGAAATAAAACAATTTACTGTTTTTGAGGATTTTAAGATTTTAATAATATGTATGATATTTCCTTTCTAATAAATATTGACCAAAATTGGATAAATTCCTTTTTATTTTTTATTATGATGTAATTGTGTGAGGTTTATTTTGAAACTCTACTAAAATCATTGTGATTGTGGAAAAATGTGGTGTTTTACATTGTATGTAATACATTCTTCCAGTATTAATATGGGATATTTAAATTTTTATAATTTTTATAATAATAAGAAGGAAGTGTTCTTATATTGGATATTTAGTATGTTTGAAATTGTGTTATTGATGATGAAATGGAGCAGGTAATATATGAACCATAATTTGTGGGTAATATTATCCGAGATTTAGCTAGAGATAGATTTATTTTTGGAAAAGGATAATGATGTTACATTCATTGATGGTGAACTTAAAACCTAGTGAGACTACATTAGGAGAATTAATATCAATAAATGGTTAGAATCAATGTAATCTGAGATGGACACTATGTACACTAACGTATTTTCGATCTTGGTCGATGCCTATGAATGGATAAGAGCCATAGTATGCATGTTTTTTAAAAAAGATACCTAATATGGATGACAGATTTTTTACCTATAATGAATACTTGGAAAGAATGGGTTATAAATAAATTCACGGTGCTGACTACAAGGATATTTTTTAACCTTTTAAATGAAAAATTCCACTTATAATTTATTTGAAGATTTTTATATGACAAAATAATATGTTTTTAAGTAATAAATGAATGTTATATGTTTTGTAAGTACCAATAGTCCATATATGGATTGAATAATGAATATTAAAGTTAGATTATCTATTTATATGTTGTAATCTCTAATGTTTTGTTTAATTAATAAAATTAATTATTATTATGTATAAAAAGGGTGAATTGATTGTTGTGATATTTAGGTTGTTGTAAAATGGTTGACATACTACTTATCAAAAATCTTATCTCGACATTTTAGTTAATAATTTTGAGGTTGGAAATGCTTATCTAAATAATGTACATGAATAATTGGGCCAATATAATAGATTTGAAGATATAAGGAGAAAAATAAAAATGGTGTCTAAGACTAAGTTAAAATATGTATATTGGTTATATGATTGTCATGACCTAATGTTTTATCAAATAAATTCCCATAATCAAATTATTAATTCTAGTATACTCATATTAGGAATCACAATGACATATAATGATTCAAAATAATATTGACCATTAAACATATTTGTTCCACTTCTATGTTTTGAATTTCTGAAATCTGAAATACACTATTCTGTTCATGATGATATTTGGAGTCTAATAGAAGAAACATTATTTTTGGTGAATAGTAACATACCCATATGAATAGTAACCTACCCATATGAATATTAATATAACCATTAGTAATATTAAATCTCCCAAAATAATAGTAACCTTATCTGTGAATGATAAAATAAAATTTATGTATATTATAAGTGAGAATTTCACTACAGTTAAAGTATTTTTGTTTTTTTAAGTCATAAATAATTAATTATAATTAATTATATGATTTAAAAGAAAATTTATTTTCTTGAAATTTGATCCTAAATTATCAATTCTATTTCTTCTAGATTTTAGATACTGTTATAAGGCCTTATGTAAGTTTTGGGAGCATTATAAAACTAGTTTTACTTGTAAAAAACTATATTTTTCATGTAAATTTAGATTTTAATTAAAAATAATATTATTCATATTTATATAGTTATTTTTTGAAAAATGGACATCATTTTTGGATTCTACATGTCCATAAATTGTTAGTGTGAATTTTTTGTATTTTTTTGAAATACGTGAATTTGTTTATGAATAGTTAATACCATAATTTACAAAATAAGTTAAATACACTAATTATAGATTCATGTATGATTTTATACAAATGTAATACAAATTGGTTAGGATTAAAATGATAAAATTACTTTAATTAGACATGGAATACTCGCTATTAATTTTCTTGAGGATAACTAATAAATTAATGTATATTATATTGAGAAATCCACTCTCCCCTCGACTATAAATACCACCCTTCACACCTACATTTCCTTACCCAAAAAAATATTCAATAATTTCCTAAACTCTACCCAATAATCTTACCTAGAACCCCCCCCCCTAATGACCATGATCTCTTTTCCTCATCAAAATACCAAGCCTAGGATCCTTAAGGATGATTCAAGAGGTAATTCCTCTATCTCTTTTCTTTCTTTTTTCAATTCAAATTTCTTTTATTTTGTTCACTTATCCTCATATTCTCTCATAAAAATTCCATTATAACACTAGTATTCTTGAAATAATAGTATGATTTCAATTTAATGTAAGATTAATCATTATACACCTCCCTCCATCTCTTTTTTAACAAAATGAAATTATTGCCCATGATGTGTTAATTTACCTAAATCATGGATAATGTACATCTTATCTCTTAAAATACTTGAGGTCCTCTAATAAAACCATAAAATGGTTTAAAAATTGTTGTTAGGTGTATTTAATATCCCATTTAATGTTTTGGAACTAACTTAATTACATGACACTAATTGATAAAATAAAATATATTCATTTTGATAAAAAACCCACCCAAATTAACAAAAAATGATCATTATTAAATTTCATCTAAATGATTCACCCTAATGGTACATAAACATGCTTATTATAAGATCAATTATATATCTATAATTTCACTAATAGTATATATTATAGATTTTCCACCTCAATTCAAATGGACATTCGATTAAGAATACAAGTGAACCATTTATAAAAGCTTTGAAAAGTAACACTCCCAAACAATAAATTTTAGATCTATAACACATCGAAAGTATCATAAAAGTAATTAATGAAACAATAGTAAAAAATTCATAGTTAAAAATATATTTAATTTCCAATTAATCAATATAATGTCATTATATAAGTCATTAATGTGAAAAAATCATTAAAATACAAGTAAAGGGGAAATTCTCAAACCCAGCTTTCTTTCTTTGGTTTCTCCCTCTTTCACTCCATTTTTGTTATGGTCGCTCCTTAAAAACACTTCTTTCATCATTATCTTACATTTTATGGGATATAAATGTTTTCCACTAGATATTATGTTAAACAAATATTTTCCAAAAGAACACTTCATTCAAGAACACACCTTTTATTTCTCACCCAAAGATGATGGTTATTGTATCAAGTAAGTTATTCCAACA
The DNA here is from genome assembly GCA_963277665.1 of Viscum album. Taxonomy (NCBI): domain Eukaryota; kingdom Viridiplantae; phylum Streptophyta; class Magnoliopsida; order Santalales; family Viscaceae; genus Viscum; species Viscum album. Next base: position 826,268,462 of record OY728159.1, on the reverse strand, counting down.
TTCTTTTGGGAACCCAAAGATTATGAATGTGTTCTTAAGAGATGTATCCCCATCCATTATATGGGTTATTTATGTTCATTTGTGATATATGTTATATGTGGCACGCATGATACTTATAATGTTATAATGTGTTGGGTGCACCCAAAATTATATAGCGCAATATAAATGTTTGAATGTGACGGGTGCTCCTGGAATTATACCATGCTCCAATGAATTTTATAATGTGATGAATCTCATAAGTTAGAGTGAAATGAATTAAAAACAACATTATAGTTTATTTCGCATGTATGTGTGGTAGTTAACCACTATGACATGTTGTTTCATTTTTTTATGCATTTCCACATTTATGGTCTTTTATTAATGATTCCACTCGTATTAATGATCCTTTGACAATGATATGATTATGATCACCCATTTTCATATTTTTCATATATATCCACTTATAGGTATTTTTTACCACTCTTTTTTGATGTACATCCTTATATGACTACATGTCTTAAGGAGAGGTCAATATGCAATAAGAAGCTAGAGAAGAAGGAACTCAATAAATGTTTATGCTTGATGTGGTAAATGTAATGATTGGTCTTATATTTCCCAAGACACTAGACCAATGTATTCTCATGGTGTAATACAATTATTTTTTTTATAATCATAATGATGTAATATTAATGTAAAACAATGATGGGTCGTTATAGATGGTATCAGAGTCAAGGTTTAGTTAATTTGGGATCTAGGATTAGTGAACCCTAGAGAAAACCTCTAGTATAAGACTATGTACAAATATGCACTCAATAAGATTTACATAGGGAGCCGATAATTTATTCTTTTAGTATAAATCTTATAAAGGAATAAGTTATTTATTCCATGACTTTTTGACTTATGTTTTGTGATAACCATTTCCTATTTTAGAAAATGATGTGACCCAAGAGAATCCAATAAAACAACTCATGCGAGGGCCAATGCAACGATTTCCCATATGACATCAACAATGATTTTGGAGGTTGTGTTCAAAAATTCATGGATATGATTAGCCATAAATATCATGTTATGAATAATAACCGGAATAATGGGGAACATCATCCTTCACCATAGATAGAGAAACTAGTTATCAAGTCTTTTATGCGACAAAAAACCCCGACATTTAGTGGATCTTCTTACCTACTTGTTGTAGAACAGTGGGTCAACTCCATAGAGAATATATTTTTTGTGATCCACTATTCTGAGATGGATAAGGTGACACTAGTCGTTAATCATCTTAATGGAGAGGATGATCAATAATGGCCATTGATTAATAACACTAATCTAAATTAAAAAAAATGAAGAGATTTAATTGGAAGACTTTAAGATCTTGTTTCTTTATAAATATTTCCCATGAACTCTACATATGAAGATAGAGATAGAATTCATAGATCTCATGAAAAGGGAAACAGAATCTGTCACAACCTAAGAAGTGAATTTCACAAGGCCCGCATGGTAGGATTTGAGTTTTGGTGTAAAAAATGATAGACAAATTGATAGATTATTTATTGGATTAAAACCACACCTTCAAAAGGATCTTTAAATTAGAGAAATTGGGAGTTATGAAGAAGTTGTTGGTTGTGACCTCAAATTGGATATGAAGTTTGGGTAATTGTCCCATGGCAATGCTAATAGGAAATTAAATATGGAGTTTCAAGCCGGAGAATCTAATGATAAAGGTGGGAAGAAAACTCAATGACCATAAGCCAAAAAACGGGTAATTACTATTGTTTTGTTTATATTCATAATTATGTAATCTTAATGTATGAAAAGGCTCGGTTGTTATAGTGATAATGTGCGGTACCATGGAGAACTCCAAGAACGGGTAATTACTAGTATCACATGGAATTAATAGTTGGAATATTCATTATCCATATTATAATGTATGAAAGATGTAAATTAATTTGTTTACATCTAGTGGAGAATATATCATTTATTTCATATTATCTATTGGAACCAATGTCCATAACTCTTTGAGAATGAAAATTTGATTCCTGCACGGTCATGGTGAGAGTAAATGTATTATAGTAAAGAACATCCTTTCATACTTGAGAATAAGTATGGACATGTTCATGTTATCCATAGTTTTACAAGATCTCATTGTAAAGGGTTACAGATATGATAGTTTAAAAACCAATAAAGAAAAAATGAGATCTCAATTGGGTATTTTCATTGTCTAATAGTGTAGTTATTGGTTATAATTGTTTTGAATATGAAAATATATAGAACTAGATAATAGTGGTAGTATGAATCACACCATAAAATCAGTTGAAGGAATAATTTTTAATAAAAAAATTATACCACCAATTTTGGGGAGGTTATTATTAAAAACTAAAAATTTAACATTTACTAGGATAATAATAAATCTATTTATGAGACCACGGATCCCTGGTCTGACCATAAGACCAAACATGTTCATTTCAAATTACATATAATTTGATGTATCACTTATTGGTCTAATGTGAATAGTTATTGGGTGGTTATACAAGATAATTTAGTAGATCTATTACTTGAAAAAGTATAATAGAAAAATGATGTGGGTATTTCTTAATATTTATGAATTAAATACATTAGATATTATATGTAATGGTTGTAAAATATATCATAATTTTGTAATAAATGAAATATTTATTTATCAATCATTTATCTATGTTGTATTTACTACATAAATAGTAGAATGATAATATACCTTCAATGTAAAAATTTTGGTTTTCCCCCAACAATGATCATCATGCAGTCTTATATGATGAGATGATATGGCCAGAATAATATAATCAGATGTCTCATGTGTACAATAATGTAATCTCATGAGATTTTTAGTAGCCAATTATTGCATTAACTGATGAATTAAATTATATATCAATGATTTTCATATGAATTTTGATACAATTATTATTTAATGATTAATATTATTCTCTATTAACTGAGGTTAAGAAGATGCATAGTGTGTGAACATTCCTAATTTTATTTATCATGTCAATATTTCTATTTCCCAAGATTATATTTATCCACTTATTTAGAAATTATGATATTGATGCCCATGATATAATTGCACAATGGAAATGCATGTCCATATTGAGTTGTGGAATTTTTATTTTGATCAACTAATTATACGATTGAAATGTTATGTACACGTTAATATTGGTATGTCTATTTTAAATAATCATGAACATATGAGATGAACTATTCTAGGATGACATTTTCATTATCTACTAATCACTAATTTTTTTAGTAAATGAATTATATAGTCATGTATATGATGTATAATGATATATATACTTGTTCACAAACTCTTATAGGGATATGGTCTTGTTTAATAAATATCATGGGAACCCCATTTCCTCGCTGAGTAGAAGTGAAACTTTTCTGAATTTATCCTATTGTTTACAATTATGTATTTGGGAGTTCATATTAATTTACCATAATAAAAAGTTCAATAGGGTCACACATTACATCATATAATATTATATGTATTTGATCAAAGTGTTTGTCTAAAATTTGATAAATTTTTTAATAATCATATCTAAATAATTTTGGATAGAATCAAAAAGTGATGTAATGGTTTGAATAAGTTCAATAATGTTTTAAGGAAAGTATTAGTTAATTTTATTTTTTTACCCAAATAATAATCAATGACATGGTTAATTTCACCACATCATGGAATATTTTTTCATGAGGTTTATGATATAATATTGTTGTTCTCTCAAATAATTAAATATGACACCATTTGATACAATTGAAATATGATTATTTACTCCTTTATTGAACAATACATCATGAAATAATGTTAAATAAAATATAAATTGTTAAAGTATTTTATTAATAAGAATATTAAATGTAGTTATTGATTGAATGATTTATTATATTGATTATCTTTTTTTAAATTTATCAAAATGATTGTATTCAAATAGGTATGATTATTTAATTATATATCTTTATTTAAAGGAATTTGTAGAGTAAATTTTTTAGAAGAAGATTTAACTATCAGGCAAAATAGTATATCATTATTTCATGGATCTCCATCATAGAATGCCACCACTAGAACCTCTCTAAAAAAATATAATGATTACATGAGAGACCCTGAGATCCCACCTTCAATATGGTATGTGTTATAGATAAGTTCATAGGGTATATCATATATAATATTGGATTCATTACCATTTATAATCATAGAAATAAAATAAATACCCCAATAAATTCCAAATACATATATGTATGAAAAGAAAAAATCCAAACAAATTTAATTTATTTTCATATAAATTAAAATTCTCACTAAATAAATTGAAAAAAAATTATACTTATGGAGAGAACTCCAACTCCAAAAAATAACCACACCATGAGCGAGTAAGGTCCATCTTGATCACTGATATTATTGAAAATATCTAATAAAATGTTACAATCAGGTGTGAGTGAGAAAATAATTATAAAAAGAATGTTACATTACTAAAACAATAGTGAAGATATTGAAGAATAATATTAAACACTTGGAAAATAAATGGAAATACCAAATAATTACATATAAAATGCTCAACTACTTCATATATCAATGATGATCTATAAAAAAATTCATATAAAAATGTAGTATATCAAATCAATAAAATATATCAAAAGAGGTACCCCACACCTACATCCCTATTAAGAAATGTATTGCCTCATATTATTCTATATCCAATAAGGACCTCTATAACATGATACAAAAACATACTCAATAAAAAATATTAGTCTTCTTTTATAGTCCATCAGATTATAAGTAATTTTTATTTATCATCAAAGTACTTTTTGAAGTAATCCATGACCATGAATTCAAATTCCTTAAGTAGAGATTCCTCCTTAATGTTTTAAAATTCTTAATACATTCGTTATTTCACTATAATAATTTATTATCCCATTTTTGCATATCAATATCTCTCTGTATGTTTTCCCTTATATTACTACTTTCAAGATACACCTTTTTAAATTGATCATGCACAATGAGTCCAAATTTAGATTATAATATTGGATTAACCATAATAAAACATCCCACTAGGAGAAATATCCAATCATCCTGTACTTATTTCAACCCATTTATCATGATATGTAAAATCACATGTCTCATATGTATAATACCTACATATATTACTCAAAAAAATAATCTCATCTTTATTTTTTTCCCAAATATTTTTTTTATTAAAATAAGGATTCAACATATAGTAAAAAAAGAACTTAAAATAATTCAAATATACACGGGATAAATAAATGAATACCCTATGTATATATACAATTATACCTCATACATTATAGAAGAATACTTCAATGTGTTGGGATGACCAACACATCAAAACCCAATAGACAATGAATTTATAGAGTGTCTTCCAACATGTTAGTTTCTCTTTGTATTTGGCTAATATAGATGACACCTTTAACTAGTAAATAACTAGATCACATAATACACTGAATAACCACTGAGATAAAAAATGATAATTAAAAAACTGTATAATAAGTTCCACATTTAGGTGGATACTGATAAGAGTGATATTCCCTTTCTAAATGATCCACAAGGAAGGATTGAGGGGCTACTATTCCATTATAACAGAGGTTCCCTAACTAGTGTGATAAAAAAATTCCATAATATTTTATGAGGGATGATTATTTAATACCCCTTCCCCAACTATGGATTTTCTACAAAATGAACAATACATGTTATGCTTGAATCTAATGAATGGTGGATGATAGTCAGCAGAAATACCACTATAATTCTCAGTGGGCCTTAATCAATCTTCATGACTTACATATATAGTTGATATTTATATTGTCACATAAATAAATCCATGATATCATGAATCAGTTCTTGGAATTGTTTAATACAAGGATGAATCATTCCTTCCATTGAGATGTAATAAGATCCATGTTGTACTTCAACTCAACCATACTAAATCACCCATTATGTTGTAGCTACAATGAATAAGTGAATAAATCAAACATGTTGTATCTTTTGTATTTAATTACATTACTTGATTCGATATATTACATGGTGATTCATTCCCTCATAATGACCTTATACACACCTATTAGTTCTAAAATAAATTGAGTTGAAATACATCAATTGGTTATCATGTATGAGAATCCTCCTCATTGTAATCCATGAGCATTCCTTCATTCATCACACATTCATATACTCATCTTTGTTCCCTTATATATATTTAGTTGGGGATTTATATTTGGTTACTTAATATAACATGGGAGGAGATACTTATCTTTGTTCCCATATATTTCCATTTTCTAGGGTTTATTCTCCAAAACATACCTTCACCAACCATACCTACTCAGTTAGGTATTTTAGGTTATCTATTGTGAAATCCCCATCTATTCTCCGAATTTCACACATTTAATAGAAGATGAATCTCTATAGGGAAGCCGCAGTGCATTGGAATCATTTAAATTCAATTGTCACAGTCTCATAAAATATTAATTATCTTATATTGTCACTTAATTCTCAAACTAATCATGATACATGTGGTATTATTGTTTAGTGATTATCTTCCCATCCTTATGATGAAACTGATTTATTTTTCTACTACATTTTAGGTATAATACTCCAACATATTTTCTCATTCTCAAAGGGTGGTGTTTCATATGATGAATTCATTCAAAGGGCCATATCCTTACTGAATCATCTTATATCACCCTCAATGTTAGGACTATAAAATCATCTATTTTCACACAACTTGTGACACAAATTTCATCAGAAACTAAACTATGTGGGCTCTGACTCCCATTATTAGATAGATATATAGGACCCCCTTTTGAGTTCCAAAACCAATGTAATTTTCCACTTTTACATTCAGAAAATCTTTGTGGTTTTTTATTTCTATTCTCATATGATATATTGAATTACCCTGTGAAGTTCAATACCAACTCCAAAAACATCAACCACCACATTGTATTGTGATAAACTCTAGATTGGCCAATTCTAGATATAAACCAAATCCTCATAAATTATTAAGAAAATAGTGCATAACCAGTAAAATAAATTGTGGTTCACATCAGAATATGGGTTAGATAAAATCATTGGTAGTGGAGTAACCATTGTTATATCATGCTATGGGATTAAATCTAAAAAAATTTATATATTTATGAGTTTATATCTAAGTAGTAAATTATCCCCCAATAATGGATTTAGTGAGAATTTCCTCCCATCATCTCGACCACATTATTTTATATTATGTCCTTCGTAATATCTCATCATATATCTAACAATATAAACTCAGTCCACATTGACTCAAAATAAGAATGGTTTTGAAAACTGTAAGAAACAATAAGCAATAAAGTATTTAATGATTGGTATCAATTGTAGATAAATTATCTTTTAGAGAATAATATTATGAATTTCGATGTTAATGTAAAAGATAAAAAGTTATCTAATTGTAGATGATGGTGAAAGGACACCTTATGTTTTTCACACATTTTTATTAAAATTCCTTGATGGCCCGAAGGCCTTCATTTCTATTGATTTTTGATAACCCCCCTTTCAAGGGATGAGGGGGAACCCTTACAAGGCCCGTAGGCTCGGAGATTACAAGGACCATAGGCTCATAGATTAAGTAGACCTTCATGTTAGTAAGGTGGTATGATGTACTACATTGGAGGCGGAAACATATTATCTCTATCTACTGGGTGGAATAATTTTATAAATATCAAATGTTTTATATATATCCACTATAATTTGAAATTTTATTTCTATAAATATTTTTATAAGATGAATGTTTTATGTATTATTAAGAACAATAGTAGTTCTAGATATATAAATGAAATGATTTATGGAATTGGGATTATGTGAATTGGATAACACATTACAAACCAAAATAATCCTATCTATAAAAATCAACATAAGATGGTAAAGGTTAATTCCATTACCACTTATCATTATCACTATCTCCTTATAAAAATAATTGATATTTTCATATGAAGACTCAATAATAAAAGGATAATTTGATTGATTTGATTATCAATATTTTTGGTCATTTGAATATTTTTTATTAGTTAAAAAGAATAATAAAATTTTTAGTAGAATAGTTATTATATATATTTGAGTATTGGATCATATATATTAATATAAGTGGACTAATGAGAACTCATTAATATAGTAGACATATGTACATTTTAAAATCTAATGAAAATTATAGTCATCATGGTTACATGTTTCTCTTATTACATAATATGGAAACCATTGAAAATTTTATGGTATTCAAAATTAATATGAAAAATATGAAAAATTATTCATATTCATTGATTAGTTCAGTGTGGTGAAAACATGACCCATGACTTCACTGGCTAACTATGAGATTGCTTAATTATTTCAAAACTCACCCCTATTATAACACCATAATGGAATGATGTGTTTATTATGAGTAATAAATCCTTATGAGTAATTTTTTTATCAATGATGAGTTAGTGTGGCCTTCTAATATCATTTTTTTTATATTATTTTGTAACTATGACATTCTTAACAACTTAGTTACATCTAATGTTGTAATAATTCCACTATATTAGATATATATTGGGAAAAAACATTACTATTTTTGAGCATTTTGGGATTTGAATAATATGTAGGATGTTTCCTTTATGATAAATATTGACCTAAATTAGATAAATTACATTATATTTTTAATTATGATATAGATGACTGAGGTTAATTTTTTAATCCTAGTAAAATCATAGTGTTTGTGGAAAAAGGTGGTGTTTTACATTGGAAGTAATACAATATACAAGAATTAATTGGGGTTATTTAAATTTTTATAATTTTTATAATAATAAGAAGGAAGTGTTCTTACATTGGATGATGAGTATGTTTGAAATAGTGTTATAGATGTAGAATTAGACTAGGTAATATATGAACCATAATTTGTGGGTAAGATTATCCGAGATTTGATAAGATATGGATTTATTTTTGGAAAAGGATAATGAAGTTAAATTTATTGATTGTCACGACCCATCCTCGGGGCCCGTGCCATGACTACCCCAAGCCCGCCTTCCATAGGCCAGGGTCTGGTGACTAGCACCAAGGCGTAATTCCCAGTAAAAAGGGAATGCATTGCCTTTGTAAAATAAACAACACCATAGAGCAAGCAAGAAGTATAAGTAAACACTAAGTATAACTGGGTACAACTGTAAGTGGGGAAAAGTAAGTGGGCCAGAATACAAACTCAAACTGAAAGTAAAGTAAAACTGGAAAGGGAAAAAACAACTGAAGTAAAGCCGCAGCCTCGAGCCGTCCGCTGGAAGTCCCACCTGAAGGGTGGGTACAGATAGCCTCCATAGATCCTCGGGTCCAGCCGTCCGCTCCGAGTTCACCCCGCCCAGTGGTCCACCTCCGGGTACCCTCCTGCTCTGCAAGCCTCAACCACGATCAGTGTTGTTCATCGTCTACAACCAACACAATGTAGTGCGTGCATAGCCCGTGCAGGGGTGAGTATAAGCTACTCAGTAGGGACCCCGAGACTCCCGTAGGTCTCCCAGAATCCACAAAGGATAATCCACAAAGGAAAGATACTATCACAAAGAAACATCCAACACTACATAGGTATATTCCCATACATATACCTAAGTCATTAATTCTCGTTCGGCTACAACATCTAAGCACATGTACAACCCAATCCACACAGGAAACCACAACCCAATCCACACAGGAAAGCATAATGTAATCCACATAGGAAAGCAAGTCAAGATTCAGCTCACACAGGTATACTTCTTCATATGACGATAGAGATGATCAGATATAGCCACTGATTCATCTAAGCCATAGGACCCACAAATGATCGATATGTACTAACCCCCGCAATGACCCACAAAGGATCGATAGGTACTAACCCCCGAAATGACCCACACAGGATCTGACACACACAGGATCGATAGGTAACTAACCCCCACAATGACCCACACAGGATCAGACCCACATAGGATCTGTAGGCACTATCCCACAGAGGACCGCTGAGCGCTGACCCACACAGGATCGGTAGCACTGACCCACGTAGGATCGCTGAGTGTTGTAATCGTAACCATCGAATCCACGGAGGATTTATGTACAGTCGTCGTCGTCGTCGCAAGTCGCAGCCAGCTCTAGGGTTCCCGCACACAGCAAGCTCATTCGGGAGCTTCTGCTCCATGAGCCGAAGGGATGATACATCAACTGACACAAAGTCCGGAGTTGATGTATCCAAAAGTTCTGTATCATCGACAGGAACTCAACGTCACAGACAGCGCGTTAATCGGACACCCTGTCTGAGAGTTATTGGCTTTTTCGTCCCAGGGGCCCGGTTGGTTTTTAAGTCAAAACCAACCCGACCGTACTCCACCTACGTCCAAACCTCGATCGGAGTAAGCCAAAATGTTATTCTCACTAAGAGAAATCCAACAAAGTCGGTGACACGTCAATTGGACGTCTGGAGCTCAAGTTATATGTGTTTCCGCTCCGAGGGCCCAGTTGGTTTCGTGTACGAACCAACCCGGACGAACCCAAAGTTCTCCAAAACCCTGAGTGTAATATACCGAAACGACCGTCCCGATCCAAGGATCGCTACACAACTGACAGTGCGTCGATCGGAGGCACGTAGCTCATGTTATGGGAAACAGACCGAAAGAGGTTCTGTATTAAGGGGTTCGGGACCGGTCCGACCCGGCCCCATACCCCCAGGGTCAGCCCAAACTGGGTCGACCCGAACCGGGTTTGGGTCCAGACCGCTTGGGCATGGCCGGGCGGCTTGGCCTGGTGCGTTGGTGCATTGGCGTTGGTCGGGTGGCCTGGCGTTCGGCTTGGCCGTTACGGCTGAGCAAAGTGGGAGTGGGGCGTGCTACCCCCGCGTGGAGAAACCACGGCCCCCATACGGGGGGCCGCTCCGCTTGCCAACCGGGGGTTACAAACCCCCCGGAATCCCCCTGACCGGCCGGCGCGCTCCTGTCGTCCGGCTGCTGCCGCCATGGGACCGGCAGGGGCCGGTCCCCTTGATCCAACGCCGGTGGCCCAGAACCGGCCGCAGGTCTCCCCGCTCCGCCGCGACCCAAGCCGCGACCTTGATCCGTTCGGCACGGCCGACGCCGCGCCCCTCCACCGCAGCCCTACTCCGACCGCGGTTCTTTTTTAGTTCTCTGGTGCGGCGCGATGGCGCCGCATCTTTGGTTAGTTTTCAACGGCGCGACGTGACGGTGCTGCGCTTCTTCCCTGTCATTAATATTTTCCGCGCAGTGCTTCGGCACTATGTATCCTTGCTCGTGCCCCAATCAAAAACAAACCAACAAGGGGGAGGAGGGTTGGCCATGTTCATGTGGTCTGACCTCCTCCCGTTAATGCGATATCAGGAAGCTCAAGAAGAAAGGAAGATGGCGACAGAAGTAATCACAAAATAAACCCCTACCTCGTCGAATTTGATGAGCGATGATTCGTCGCAGAAACAACTGTCACGGAAGAAGGCGTCGTGGAGGGAGGATCGTCACGTCGTGGAGAAGCATCATGGAAGAAGCATCGCGGAAGAAGAATTGCTGGCATCACGGTACACGATGTCGTGTAGTCGATCTCTGAGGATTTGGAATTCTTCATCAGAGGTTGGTGCGTTCTTCGCGTTCTTTGTGTTCTTCGCATTCTTCGTCGAAGAATAAGGCTTTTCTCCAAATCCTCTCCACGCAACAAGTTCCAACATAAATAAAATAAGAGTCGTCTTATTTTATTAACGCACATTCCAACATTTGAATTTCAAAATAAACTAAATGAACAATTAATTAAATGAATTAATTGTAATGATTTAACATCCCAAATTAATGAGGCATTTCTTAACCCAAAAAAACGCATGGTTTGACTTCATAAAAATGGGGGTGCGGGTGCGTTACTTAGAAGGAATGAAACGGTGGGGCTCATGCGGGCCCCACCTCAAAAATAACCTACCAAGTGGGTAGGATATTGTGGGTCCCACCTTATCCTCTTAACTTAGGTTAAGACGCTTTAAGTAAAATAAAATAAATTGTCGCACCACTTTTATTTTATTCTATAACTTAAATCCAAATATTAAAAACCACACCCGAGCAAACACAACTCCGGGAAAGGTGTTTCTAAGAAATTATCAGTGCTGCGATTCCATCGGTGCCCTTAGAATTTGATTCCAAGCACCAGTTCAAAATTAGAAAAACCCGCTCATTCGTTCACTGAACGTACCTGAGCTAAACTTTGTAAGGTGATTCCGGGCACACCGGGCCTCAGAATCAGGTGTCGTCAGACACTGCGTTCCTGTAAAATTCCCAAGAAAATTAATAAAAAAAGTTCTTGAATTTTATGGGTCTTTACATCACTCCAACCTCAGGTATTTACGTCCCCGTAAAGATACATCATAAACTAGGGAATCAAAAGTGGGTACTGAGAACGCATCGGAGCCTCCCGCTCCCAATTGCTCTCCTGGAAGTTCCTGTGCTGCCATCTGACGCGCACTAGAGGAATCGACCATCCACATAGGACCCTCTCCTGTTGATCCTCAATCTCCAACAGGACCTCCGCAAAAGTCGCCCCATCATCAACGTCCAGCTCCCCATGGTCAATGATATGTGTCGGGTCGTGCACGTATCTCCTCAGCTAAGATACGTGGAAGACGTCGTGAACCCGGTGCAACTGAGGTGGTAGAACCAGGCAGTAGGCCACCTCGCCAATCCTGCTGAGGACCTAGAAAGGTCCGATGAAGCAAGGAGATAACTTTCCGCATCGGCAAAATCTCTGTAATCCACGTCGAGGTGAGACCCGCAAGAAGATGTGGTTGCCATCCTCGAACTCCATTGGCCTCCGCCTCCTTTCAGCATAGGACTTCTTCCGGCTCTGAGCTATCCTCATCTGCTCCTGGTTGATCTGGACCTTCTCTGTCATGGCCTGGACGATCTCTGGTCCCACAAGTGCTGACTCCCCAGGGTCTATCCAGCACAACGGTGATCTGGAAGGTCAGCCGTACAATGCCTCGTATGGTTCCATCCCGATGGTGGAGTGGTTGTTGTTTATGTATGCGAACTCCACCAAGGGTAGGTGGTCTTCCGAGCTATGACTAAAGTTGAGGACACATGCACGTAGCATGTCCTCAACAGTCTATATGGTCCTCTCCGTCTGACCATCTGTCTGGGGGTAAAAGGCGGTACTCAGACGTAGATGCGTCCCGAATGCCTCCTGCAACCCCTTCCAAAGCTGGGAAGTAAAGCGAGCATCTCGATCAGAGACGATAGATGATGGCACACCATGAAGCCACACAATCTCCTGAACGTAGAGAAGTCACAAGCTCTCCACTGGGCCCTGCTGTCTGATGGGTAAGAAGTGAGACGACTTGGTGAGTCGGTCGACAATCACCCAAATGGAGTCGTGACCTCTGGGAGTGTGTGGAAGTCCAGTCACGAAGTCCATAGATATCCCGTCCCACTTCCACTCAGGGACCTCCAAGGGATGTACCAAGACTGTTGGTACTTGATGCTCTACCTTCACCTACTGGCAGGTGAGGCATCGAAAAACGAACTCTGCCACAACCTTCTTCATGCACGGCCACTAGTGCTGTCATCTGAGATCCTGGTACATCTTTGCCACTCCAGGATGTACCGCCAAAGGGGAAGTTTAAAACTCCCTCATCACCTCCTCCCGTAAAGCAACTGGTACCAAGGTACATACTCTGAAAAGGACGTCGTTCTATCCTCCTAAGGAGAAACCATCAGGTTTATGTCCTGAGGATATTTGCGCACGCCCCGTCTCATAGTCGGCGTCCCCACGATGTGCCTCTCTGACCCGTTGCAGTAGTGGAGGAGTGACTGTGAGTGACTGAAGGAAGGTATATCCATCTCTATCAACAAAGGATATCTACAAAGCTACTAGCTGATCTGTCGCCTCACCATGTAGCTAAATGCCTATCCTCCTGCTGGGAGCATCGGCTACCATGTTCCCCTTCCCAGGAGTATAGACTATCTCAAAGTCATAGTCCTGGAGGAACTTGAGCCATCACCGTTTTCTCAGGTTTAGGTCCTTTTGAGAGATGATGTTCCTGAGACTCTGATTGTCAGAAAATACTGTAAAGCGCTCGCCCATCAGATAGTGTTGCCATGTCTTCAAAGTGAAGACCACCGATGCTAACTCCAGGTCCTTGGAAGCTTAGTTCTGCTCATGCGGCTTCAACTGACGTGATCCATAGGCGATCACTACCCGCTCCTGCATCAGGAAACATCCGAGTCCAGTCCCTGATGCATCATAGTAAACTATGTACCCAACTCCCTCCTCCGGTAGCCTCAAGATGGGGGAGCTGGTCAATCTCTGTCTCAGCTCCTGGAATCTCTGCTGACATTTTTCTGACCACACAAAGGGTTTCCCATTCTTCATCAAAGCTGAGAGTGGCACCGCAACTCTGGAGAATTCTGGCACAAATCTCTGAAAGTATCCATCTAGTCCCATGAAACTCCGCACCTCTGTCACACTCCTGGGTGGCTCCCAAGCTAGTACTGCCTCGATCTTCATAGGATCCACCGCAACTCACACCTCAGAGTGACGTGTCCCAAGAAGTGGAACTCACGTATCCAGAACTGAAACTTCGAGAGAATTCCATATAGCTGGTGCTCTCGGAGTGTGTCAAGAACAACCCACAAGTGGTAGGCGTGCTCCTCCTCAGTCATCGAGTATATCAAAATTTCATCGATGAAGACCACGAAAAATCAATCGAGGTATAGCTGAAAGATCCTATTCATGAGGCGCATGAACACGGTGGGAGAATTGGTTATGCTGAAGGGAATAACCAAGAACTCATTGTGGCCATACCGACATCTGAAGGTCGTCTTCTGCACGTCCTCATCCCGAACGCTGAGCTGATGATAGCCTGACCTGAGGTCTATCTTTGATAACCATCGTGCTCCCTTGAGCTGATCGAAGAGTTCATCAATCCTCAGTAGCGGATACTTGTTCCTCACTATCACCTGGTTCAAGCGACGATAGTCGACATAAAGTCGCAAGCTCCCATCTGCCCTGTTGGCGAACAATATCGGGGAAGCCCAGGGTGAAACACTGGGTCAGATGAATCCCTTGCCCTGAAAGTCCTCTAACAGTACACATAGCTCTCGAAGATCGGTGGGAGCCATTTGATATGCTGGGGTGGATATCGGGGCTATCTCGGGGTACAGATCAATATGAAAGTCTACCTCTCTGCAAGGAGGTAGTCCTGGAACGTCGTCGGGATAAACGTTCGCATACTGATCCACCACTGCAGGAAAACTAGGACCCCGCACGTCAACTGCTACTAGGAAGAGGCCAGCCAACTGATGAGTGATGGGTTGTCCTATCCACTGCGAGAGTCCATCCTGTGCTGTGAAGTCTGTCTTCTCGCCAGTGAAGGTGAACCTGCTCCCGTCGGTGCATACACACCGCACCTTGCACCTAATACAGTCAATCTGAGCATGGACTGTAGATAACAAATCCATTCCCAAGATGTCATCGTAAGGCCTTGATGCCGCTACAAGAAGACCCCAACCGAATCTCTCACCACCTAGAGTAAGCTCACATTGTCGCCACCAGTGCATAATCATCGAGTCTGCTCTCGTAGGAGTCTCTAGCCGTAAGGATCGAGCCAACAGCTCTGTCAGAATCTCCGAGCTCCAAAAAAGGGCAGCGGTTATGAAATAATGACTCACTACTGTGTCTATAAGAACTGTAGCAAAGGTAGAATAGACACAGATAGTACCTCGCATCATCTCGGGCGCACCGTGGTCATAGGACTCCGCTTACTAGAGCTGTGTTTGTCTCTGCCCGACAGCTCCCTGTGGTCGGGGTGGACCTCCTGGTGGTGGTGGTGGTAGAGCCTCAAAGAATCGCCCACAACCTACTGCTCAGCCAGATCCTCTGCCTCGTCCTCCAGCTCCCTGTGGACTGCCATGGTCGACCCTCTACCTCTGCTTGGGTGGCCAATCAATCGTCTGCTGCTCCACGGCAAGGCAGGTCGGGCAGTCACGTGCCATGTGGCCATGCCCGCTGCATGTGTAGCATGGTCTGCCTCTTGAAAGACCGGCTCTGTGATGTGTGACCTGCACTGCTGATTCAGTGTCCTGAGGTCGTCTGCCTGAGGGTCTGGTCTGCCTGGACCCATGAGTCATTCGTCGACTGCCTGCTGTAGAAGACTCTGCTATATACCGCCCCGCGGTAGGTCTCACTGCTGATGCAGGCTCAACAAGGAATCTCTTGATCAGAAGGGCTCGCTCCAGTACCCCATCCTGTGTCGGAATGCTGAGGGAGATCAGTGATGCCCTGATCTCCTGCCTAAAACCCTGCTCGAAGGTCCGGGCCCGGAATAATGGGTCCTGCACCATGTCTGTCGAGTAGCGCGAGAGATCGGAAAATCTCGCCGAGTACTGGGCGAACGTCATGATACCCTGCCGCAGCTGTAGAATCTCCTGGATGCGCAACACACAGAGGGTGGCTAGGACAAACTTCGAGTGGAAGAGGCTCTCAAAGTCCATCTAGAGAAGAGATGTCTCATCGTGCACCAGGATCATCAAGCTCCACATTTTTCCTGCTGCCACATGCAGCAGGCTCGCAGCGAGGATCACCATTAGGTCTGTTGGTGTCCTCACTAACCTGAAAACCCATAAAACAGCCTCCATCCAATCCTCGGCTACCTGGGGGTCCGTCTCCCTGTGGAACCTGGGTGGTCGCTGGCACTGAAACTCGTGCAGTGCACTAAGGCGACGTGCATCGTCAGCGGTTGGGGCTGGTAGCATGGGTTTCTCGGCGGGTAGAGGTAATGTCGGTGCCTCTACTGTCGAAGGGCCCTGTACAGAGGCCTCATCGCTCGGTGGTATGTCGTCACGCACAAGTCTCGGAACCCTAGCTGGCTACTGTCATGGGGCCATCCTAAAAATAAACAGGTGCACCACGGTCAAATAGTATACCTGGTGAGATGACATAAAGTAATCACAGAGAAAACTTGAATCACACATGCAATCAATGTTTTCGTGCAATAAGTCAGAAATCAGAAGTCAGGGTCCTGGTGTACGGATACGTCGGCATCCACACCAACACTGGCCTACCTGGACTAATAACCACACTCAATACTCATAACACTACTGCTTCTCACAGAAAATTATCAGAGTCATGAGTTATGTGGTAGAACTGAACTCCTCTGATACCAATTTGTCACGACCCGTCCTCGGGGCCCGTTCCGTGACTACCCCAAGCCTGCCTTCCATAGGCCAGGGGGTGGCGACTAGCACAAAGGCGTAATTCCTGGTAAAAAGGGAAGCCATTGACTTTGTAAAATAAACAACACCACAGAGCAAGCAAGCAGTAGAAGTAAACACTAAGTAAAACTAGGTACAACTGTAAGTGAGGAAAAGTAAGTGGGCCAGAATAAAAACCCAAAATGAATGTAAATTACAACTGGTAAGGGAAAACAGAAACTGAAGTAAAGCCACAGCCTCGAGCCGTCCGCTGGAAGTCCCACCTGATGGGTGGCTACAGATAGCCTCCACAGCTCCTCGGGTCCAGCCGTCCGCTCCAAGTTCACCCCACCCAGTGGTCCACCTCCGGGTATCGTCCTACTCCGCAAGCATTAACCACGATCAGTGATGTCCGTTGTCTGCAACCAACACAATGTAGAGCGGGTAGAGCCCATGCAGGGGTGAGTATAAGCTACTCAGTAGGGCCCCCGAGACTCCTGTAGGTCTCCTAGAATCCGTAAAGAATAACACACAAAGGAAAGATTCTATCACGAAGAAACATCCAACACTACTTAGGTATATTCCCATACATATACCTAAGTCATCAATTCTCATTCGGCTCCAACATCCGAGCCCATGTACAACCATGTCCACACAGAAACCACAACCTAATCCACATAGGAAAGCATAACGTAATTCACATAGGAAAGCAAGTCAAGATTCAGCTCACACATGTATACTTCTTCGTATGACGATAGAGATGATCAGATATAGCCACTGATTCGTCTAAGCCATCAGACCCACAATGGATCGATAGGTACTAAACCCCGTAATGAACCATAAAGGATCAATAGGTACTAACCCCCGAAATGACCCACACAGGATCTGACCCACACAGGATCGATAGGTAACTAACCCCCGCAATGACCCACACAGGATCTGACCCACATAGGATCTGTTGGCGCTGACACACACAGGACCACTGAGCGTGACCCACACAGGATCGGTAGCACTGACCCACGTAGGATCGTTGAGTGCTGTAATCGTCACCATCAAATCCACAGAGGATTTCTGTACAGTCGTCGTCGTTGTCACAAGTCACAGCCATCTCTAGGGTTCCCGCACACAACAATCTCGTTCGGGAGGGTCCGCTCCACGAGCCTAAGGGATGATACATAAAAAGACAGAAAATCCGTAAATGATGTATCCAAAAGTTCTATATCGTCAACAGGAGCTCAACGTCACAGACGGCACGTCAATCGGACGCCCGGTCTGAGAGTTATTGGCTTTTTCGTCCTAGGGGCCCGGTTGGTTTTTAATTCAAAACCAACACGACCATACTCCACCTGCATCCAAACCTCGAGTAGAGTAAGCCAACAGTTCTGTCTCCCTAAGAGGAATCCAACAAAGTTGACGGCACGTCAAACGGACTTCCGGAACTCAAGTTATAAGTGTTTCCGGTCCGAGGGCCCGGTTGGTTTCGTGTACCAACCAACCCGGCCGAACCCAAAGTTCTCCGAAAAACTGATTGTAATATTCCGAAACAACTATCTCGATCCAAGTATAGCTACGCAACAGACAGTGTGTTGATCAGAGGCTCGTAGCTCATGTTATGGGAAACGGACCGAAAGAGGTTAGGTATTAAGGGGTTCGGGCCCGGTCCGACCTGGCCTGATACCCCCAGGGTCAGCCCGAACCGGGTCGACCCGAACTGAGTCCGAGTTCGGCCCGACGTGCTGGCACTGGCTGGGTGGCCAGGAATCCAGCTCGGCCTTTACGGCTGAGCGAAGTGGGTGGGGGGCGGGCTGCCCCCGCATGGAGAAACCGCGGCCCCCATGCGGGGGCCGCTCCGCTGGCCAACCGGGGGTTACGAACCCCCGGATTCCCCCTGACTTGTCGGCCCACTCCTGCCAGCCGGCTGCTACCTCCATGGGACCCGCAAGGGCCGGTCCCCTTTCTACAACACCGGTGGCCAAGAACCGGTCGCCAGTCTCCCCACTCCGCGACGGCCCAAGCCGCGACCGAAGCCGCGGACTTAATGCATCCGGCGCGGCGCGACGGCGCCGCGCCCCTCCACCGCAGCCCAACTCCGGTCGTGGTTCTTTCTTAGTTCTCTGGTGCGGCGTGACGGAGCCGCATCTTTGGTTTGTTTTCAACGGGATGGCGCGACGACCCTGGGCTTCTTCCCTTTCTTTAAAATTTTCTGTGTGGTGCTTTGGCACCGCATTGCCTTGCTCGTGCCGCAATCAAAAACAAACCAAGAAGGGGGAGGAGGTTCGGTCATGTTCGTGCGGTCCGAACTCCTCCTATTATTGCGATATCAGGAGGCTAAAAAAGAAAGGAATATGGTGATGGAAGTAATCACAAAATAAACCCCTACCTGGTCGAATTTGAGGAGCAGGGATTCGTCGTGGAAACAACTGTCGCGGAAGACGGCGTTGCGGAGGGAGGATCGTCGCGTTGCGGAGAAGCGTCGCAGAAGAAGCATCATGGAAGAATTTTTGCTGGTGTCACGGTACACGGCGTCGCATAGTCGATCTCCGAGGATTTGGGATTCTTCGTCGGAGGTCGGTGTGTTCTTCGCGTTCTTCGCGTTCTTTGCATTCTTCGTCAAAAAAGAAGGCTTTTCTCCAAATCCTCTCCACGCAACAAGTTCCAATAGAAATAAAATAAGAGTTATCTTATTTTGTTAACGCACATGACAACATTTGAATTTCAAAATAAATGAAACGAACAATTAATTAAATTAATTAATTGTAACGATTTGACCGCCGAAATTAATGAGGCGTTTCTTAAACCAAAAAAACGCACGGTTTGACTTCATAAAAGGGGGGGTGCGGGTGCGTTACTTAGAAGGAATGAAACGGTGGGGCTAGTGCGGGCCCCACCTCACAAATATCCTACCATGTGGGTAGGATATTGTGGGTCCCACCTTATCCGCTTAACTGAGGTTAATCCTCTTTAAGTAAAATTAATTAAATTGTCGCACCACTTTTATTTTATTCCATAACTTATCTCCAAAAATTAAAAACCACACCCGAGAAAACGATACTCCGGAAAAGGTGTTTATAAGCAATTACCGGTGCTGTGATTCCATCGGTGCCCTCAGAATTCGATTTCGAGCACCGGTTCAAAAGTTAGAAAAACCCACTCATTCTTTCACTGAACTTACCCGAGCTAAACTTCTGAAAATGATTCTGGGCACACCGGGCCTCAGAATCAGGTGCTGTCAGAAACTGCGTTCTTGTAAAATTCCCAAGAAAATTAAGAAAACAATTTCCTTGAATTTTATGGGTCTTTAAATTGATGGTGAACTTAAAACCTAGTGATACTACATTGGGAGAAATAAAATCAATAAATGGTTAGAATCAATGTAATTCGATATGGACTTTATGTACACTAACTGATTTTCTTTCTTGGTTGATTCATTTGAATGTATAAGAGACATAGTATGCATGATTTTTATTTAAGACACCTAATATAGATGAAATATTTTATTCCTATAATGAAGACTTTATGAGAATGGGTTATAAATAAATTCATAGTATTTACTATAAAGTTATTTTTTAATTGGTTTTAATGACAAATTCCACTTAGAATTTATTCGAGGATTTTTATATGAGAAAAGAATATTTTTTTAAGTAATAAATAAATTTTATATGTTTTTAAAGTACCAATGGTCAATATATGGATTGAATAATGATTATTGAAGCTGGACTATCTATTTATATGTTTTAATTGCTAATGTCTTGTTTCATTAAAAAAAATGAATGATTATTATGTATAAAAAGGGTGAATGGAGTGTTGTGTTACTTATGAAATTCTAAAATGGATGACATACTACTTATCAAAATTCTTATCTCAACGTTTCATTTTTGAATTTGGTGGTTGAAAATTTTTATCTAAATAAAGTACATGAATAATTGGGCCAATATAATAGATTTGAATATATATGGAGAAAAAAAAATGGTATCTAAGACTAAGTCAAAATATGTATATTGGTCATATGATTGTCACGAACAAATGTGTTATTAAAGAAATTCCCTTAATATAAATATTCCTTATAGTATAATCAGATTAGGAAGAACAATCATATATAATGATACAAAATATTATGTGACCATTAAACATAATTTTCCCATTTCTATTTTTTGAATTTCAAAAATCTAACATACACTGTTGTGTTCAGGATTATATTTTGAGTCTAATAGAAGAAAAATTATTTTTGGTGAATTGTAACATACCCATATGAATAGTAACCTACAAATATAAATATTAATATAACCCTTATTAATATTAAATATCCCAAAATAATAGTGACCTTATCCGTGAATGATAAACTAAAATTTATGCATATTATAAGTGACAATTTGACTATAGTAAAAGTATTGTTATTTTTTTAAGTCATAAGTAATTAAATTTAATTATTTATTTAATTTAAAAGAAAATTTATTTTCTTGATATTTTATCATAAATTATCAATTCTATTTCTTCTAGATTATAGATAGTTTTACAAGACCTTAAGTAATTTTTGGGAGCATTATAAAATTAGTTTTACTTTTAAAAACTGTATTTTTTAAGTAAATTTTGATTTTGATTAAAAATTAAATTATTCATATTTAGATAGTAATTTTGAAAAAATTGACTTCATTTTTTTATTATACAAGTCAAAAAATGGTTAGTGAAAATATTTGGGATTTTTCTGAAATATGTGAATTTGTTTAGGAATAGTTAATAGCATAATTTATAAAATAAGATAAATACATGAATTATAGAGTCATGTATGATTTTATATTTATTTTATCCCAATTGGTTAGGATTAAAATGATAAAATGAATATAATTAGTGATATAATACTCATTATGACTTTCAATGTGGAGAAATAAAAAATTAAGGAATATTATATTGAGAAAACCCCTCTCCCCTCCACTATAAATACCACACTTCACTCATACATTTCCTTACACCATTAAAGATTAAATAATTTCCTAAACTATACCCAATGATCTTACCTAGACCCTCCCCAATGACCATGAGATCTTTTCCTCATCAAAAGTCCATTCCTAGGCTTCTTAAGGAGGATTCAAGTGGTAATTCCTCTATCTCTTTTCGTTATTTTTTCTTTAAAATTTCTTTTATATTGTTCATTTATCCTCAGATTTTATTATCCAAATTTTATTATAACTCTAGTATTAATAAAATAACTGTATTATATCATATTAATGGAACATTAATCACTATAATCCTCCCTCCCTGTCTTTGTTAATAAAATGAAATCGTTGCCCATGATGTGTTAATATACCTTAATCATGGGTGATGTACTTATTATATCTTCAAATCCTTAAAGTGTTCCAATAAAACCATAAAATGTTTGAAAAATGTTTTTATGTATATTTGATATTCCCTTTTATGTTCTGGAACTAACTTATTTACATGACACTATGTGATAAAATAAAACATATTCATTGTGATAAAAAAACCACACAAATTAACCAAAAATGATCATTATTAATTTTTATCTAAATGATTCATCCTCATGGTACATAAAAATGATAATTATAAGATCAATTATATCTCCCTAATTTCACAATTAATATATATTCTGGATGTTCCACCACAATTCAAATGAATATTCTATTAGGAATAAAAGTGAACCATTTATAAAAGCTTTGAAAAGTAACATTCCCAAACAATAAATTTAAGATCTATAACTCAACAAAAGTCCTACAAAAGTAATTAATGAAACCATAGTAAATAATTTTCATGTTCAGAATGGTCGTTAATTTCTAATTTATGAATATAATGTTATTATATAAGTCATTAATTTGAATAAATCATTTAGATACAAGGTAAGTTGAAATTCTCGAACCTTGTATTCATTTTTCGTGTTCTCCCTCTTTCACTCCATTTTTGGTATAGTCACTCCATAAAAACAATTTTTTAATAATTATATTACCTTTTCTGGGATATAAATGTTTTCCACTAGAGTTTATCTCAACCAAATATTTTCCAGAATAACTCTTCTTTCAAAAACGAACCTTTTATTTCTCCCTCAAAGTTGATGGTTATTGTATCAAGTATGTTATTCACACTTTCTTTGGGGATCCCAAAGATTATGAATGTGTTATTATGA
Source organism: Viscum album (assembly GCA_963277665.1). Lineage (NCBI taxonomy): Eukaryota > Viridiplantae > Streptophyta > Magnoliopsida > Santalales > Viscaceae > Viscum > Viscum album. The sequence goes on along the minus strand of OY728159.1, from coordinate 826,245,139 downwards.
GATTAATCTCCTTCAATTACATGGTTTATTTATGTTCATTTATGATATATTTTCTATGTGGCATGCATGATAATGGTAATTCTATAATGTGATGGGTGCACCCAAAATTATATAGAGCAATATAAATGATTGAATGTGACGGGTGCGCTTGGAATTATACAGCGCTCCAACACATTTGATAAAGTGATGAATCTTATTATTTAATGTGAAATGATCTGAGAAAAAGATTATAGTTGTTTTCACAAGTATGTGTGGTAGTTAAACACTATGACATTCTGTATTATTTTTTATGCATTCCAAATTTTAGGTCTTTTATTAATGATTCCACTCATATTCATGATCCATTGCCTATGTTATGATTATGCTCACCCATTTTTATTTTTTTCCTATCTATCCTCTTGTTGTGATATTTTATCAATATTTTTTGATGTATATTCTCAGATGACTACATGTACTTAGAAGAGGTCATGATCCAATAAGAACCTAGAGAAGAAGGAATTAAATTAATGTTTATGCTTGATGTTGTAAATGTAATGTTCAGTCCTAGTTTTCCCAAGACACTAGGACAATGGATCCTGAGTGTGTAATACAATTATATTTTTTCTATTCATAACGATGTAAAATTAATGTATGAAAAGGATGGGTCGTTTTAGGTGTTATGAGTGGAAAGGATTAGTTAATTTGGGAACCAGGATTAGTGAACCCTATTGAAAACCTCTATTTTGAGACTAAGTACAAATATGAACTCAATAAGATTTACATAGGGATCCCATAATTTATGATTTTAGTATAGATCTTACAAATGAATAAGTTAATTATTTCAAGACTTTTTTACTTATGTTTTGTTCTAACCCTTTCTTATTTTAGAAAATGGTGTGAACCAGGAGAAACCAGGAAAACAACTCATACGAGGGACAATGCAATGATTTCCCAAATGACATCCATAATGATTTTGGAGGTGGTGTTCAAAAGTTAATGAGTATACTTAGCCATAAATATATGGTTATGAATAATAACTAGAATAATGGGGAATATCAACCTTATCCATTGATGGAGAAACTAGTTATCAAGTGTTTTATGCGACAACAACCCCTAACATTTAGTGGATCTTCTGGTCTACTTGATGTAGAATAGTGGGTCAACTCCACAGAGAATATATTTTCTATGATCCACTATTTTGAGATGGATAAGGTGACACTAGTTGTTAATTATCTCGATGTAGAGGGTGATCAATGATGGTCATTGGTTAATAACACTAAGCCAAGTGAAAAAATTGAAGAGATTGAATGGGAAGACATTATGATCTTGTTTCATTATAAGTATTTCCCATTAACTCTATGTACGAAGATGGAGAGAGAATTCATAGATCTCAGGAAAAGGGAAACAAAATCTGTCACAACCTACGAAGTGAGTTTCACAAGGCTCTCAAGGTACGCTTTTCATTTTATTTTCAACTATGATAGAAAAATTGAAAGATTGTTTACTGGATTAAAACCACACCTTCGAAAGGCTCTTTAAATTATAGACATTGGGAGTTATGAAGAAGTTGTAAGTTGTGCCCTCAAAGTGTATATGAAGTTTGGATAATGATCCCATGGCTATGCTGATAGGAAATGAAATTTGGTGTTTCAAGCCGGAGGATCTAACGATAAAGGTGGGAAGAAAACTCCATGACCCATATGATAAAAAAACAGGTAATTACTATTATGTTTTTTATATTCATAATGATGTAATCATAATGTATGAAAAGGTTAGGATCTTATAGTGATAATGTGGTATACCATGTAGAACACCAAGAATGGGTAATTACTGGTGTCACATGTCATGAATAGTAGGAATATTCATTATGTTTATAATGATTTTGAAAGTTGCAAAATAATTTTTTTACATAAAGTGAAGAATATATCATGTATTTCATATTATCTGATGGAACCAATGTCCATAATTATTTGAGAATGAAAATTTTATACCAGCCTAGTCATTGTGAGATTAAATGTGTTATAGGAAAGAACATCCATTCGTACATGAGAAGTATGGACATCATCATGTTCACCATAGTTTTATAATATTTCATTATAAAGGGTTACAGATATGCTAGTTTAAAAACCAATAAAGAAGAAATGAGATCTCAATTGGGTATTTTGTTTTTTCTAATGTTGTAGTTATTGTTTATAATAGTGTTGAATGTGAATATATAAAGAACTAGATAATAGTGGTAGTATGAAAAACACCATAAAATCATTTGATGGGATATTTTTTTATAAAACATTATACCACCGATCCTGGGGAGGTTTTTATAAAAAAGTAATAAATTATGATTTACTAGGATAATAATCAATCTAGTTATGAGACCACGGATCCCTGGTCTGACCATAAGACCAAACATATTCTTTTTAAATTATATATCATTTGATATATCACTTATTGGTATGATGTGAATAGTAATTGGGTGGTTAAACTAGATAATTTAGTAGATTTATTGGATACACAATTAAAATAGAAAAATGATGAGGGTATATCATAATATTTATGAATTAAATACATGAGATATTATATGTAATGGTTGTAAAATATATCATAATTTTATAATAAATGATTTTTTTTTCAATCATTTATCTAGGTTGTATGTACTACATGAATAGTAGAATGATAATATACCTTCAATATAAATCATTTAGTTGTCCCTCAACAATGACCATCAGGTAGTATTATGTAATGTGTTGATAGGGAAAGAGTACTATGATCTGATGTTTCATGTGTAAAACAATGTAGACTCAGGAGATTATATATAGTCAATTATTGACTAAACTGATCAATGAAATTATATATCAATGATTTTTATATGCTTGTTGATATAATTTTTTTTTTATGATTAATATTATTCTCTACTAACTGAGGTTAAGAAGATACATAGTGTGTGAACCTTCATAATTTTATTTATCATGTTAATGTTTCTTTTTCCCAAGATGATATTTATCCTCTTATTTAGAAATTATGATATTGAGGCCCACGATAGAATTGCACAATGTAAATTCATGTACATATTGAGTTGTGTATATTTAATTTTAACAACTAATTGTAAGATTGACTTGTTACATACACATTGATAAAGATTTGTCTATTTTATAGAATCATGAACATATGAGATGAACTATTTTAGGATGACACTTTATTTATCTAGTTGTCTGCAAATTGTTTAAGGAAATGAACAATATAGTCTTGTATATGATGTATAGTGATATATATTATTGTGCACAAATTCTTATAGGGATATGGTCTTATTCAAAAAATATCATGGAAACACCATTTCCTCCCTTAGTAGAAATGAATCTTTTCTATATTTATCATATTGTTTACAATTATGTATTTGGGAGTTCATAATAATTTACCATAATAAAAATTTCAATAGGTTCACACATTAAATCATATAATATAATTTTTATTAGATCAAATTGTTTGTCTAAAATTTGATAGATATTACTATAATCATATCTAAATATGTTTGGATAGATTCAAAAAGTGATATGATGGTTTGAATAATTTCAATGATGTTTTAATAAAAGTACAAGTTTATTTTATTTGTTTACCTAAATCGTAATCAATGACATAGTTAATTTTTCCACATCATGGTAGATTTTTTCATCTAGTTTGTGATATCGAATTGGGGTTCTCAAACAGAATTAAATATGACATAATTTTAAACAATCGGAATATGATTATTAACTCATTTATTCAAAAATACTTCATTAAATTACGTGTAAATATAATATTAAATGTTAAAATATTTTATTAATAAGATTATTAAATGAGGTTATTGATTAAAGGAGTTAAAATATTGATTTTTTTTAAAATTTATCAAATTGATTAGATTCAAATATGTTTGATGATTTAATTATAGATCTTTATTTAAAGTAATTTTTGGAATAAATTTTTTGGAAGAAGAGCTAATTATTAGGGATAAAAATATCTCATTATTTCATGGATCTCCATCATACAATGTCACCACTAGAACCTCTCTAAATAATAAATTGGTTACATGAGAGACCATGAGATCCCACCTTCAATATGGTATGTGTTGGAGACAAGTTAAGAGGGTATATCATATATAAAATTTGATTCATTACCCTTTATAATATCTTCAAATAAAATAAATACATCAATAAATTCCAAATCCATATATGTATGAAAAAACAAAATCCAAACAAAAATCATTTATTTTCATAAAAATTAAAATAATCACCAGATAAATTGAAAAAAATAATATTGTACTTATAAAGAAAACTGCAACACCAAAAAATTACCACACCCTGAGTGAGTAAGGTCCATCATGATCACTGATATTATTGAAAATAACTAATAAAATGGTACAATCAATTGTGAGTAATAAATTAAGTATAAAAGGTATGTTACTTTGCAAAAACAATAGTGAATATATCGAAGAATAATGTTAAACCCTAGGTAAATAAATGGAAATACGAAATCATTACATATACAATGCTCAACTACTTCATATATCACTAAGGATCTATAACCAAATTCAAATAAAATTGTAGTATATCAAATCATTAAAATATATTGATAGAGGTACCCCACACCTACATCCCTATAACATTGATCAACCACTTCCCATAAAAAATTTCTTTGTAATCACATTACTTTCTATATAATCATATTATAACCATAACCCAATGTTACATAACATATCTTGATACCATATCCACGTATCCCATAAAACAACCACAAATCACATCATAACTAAATACCACAACACTTCCAAAAAACCATTCTATGATTAGACTATGAAAACCTATTAATTACATTATAGATAATTAATTAGAAAATTTTTTTTATAAAATATGTACATATTGAAAATAATTGATATTATTAATAATAATGAAATTTAATTCTTATATTTATAATAAGAAAAAAAATCATTTTATTATCATAACATTTTTTATAATTATTTTCCTTCTATGTGATATTCAATTAGATTTCATAAAATTTTTTATTAATGTTTGTTTAATATATTTTATATTAAAAATAGTTTAATAAGAAGTTAATTACTAAAGAATAATAAAAATGAGTGAGAATGGTCAATATTTTTAAAAAGACATTTTCTTATAAAAATAGTTTTTCTTACATCTCCCATTTTTATTTAAATGCAATGTTTCTATAATTATGAATTTGAATATGAAAAAATTAAATTATTTTTTTTCATTATAGTAATATTTTATTATTATGAATTTTTTATTTTTCTAAAATAATGATTTTTAGGTTAATAGTAAAAGACTATGTTTTCACAAATTACATGAATTTTATAATAATTTTTTCCAATAAAAATTCATTAAAAATTCCTAAAATTTTCTTTGAAAAATATATATGTATTTTATAAATGAATATATATTTTTCAAGGAAAATTATTTTTAAAACCTAAATTTGAAATTTTATAACTATAGTGATATTTTCTGATAAATATATTTTTGAAAACAATAAACATTTATTATTTTAAAATTAATTTTTATCACTATTGTAAATTTAAATAAATAAAATGGATTTAGAATTTATAAATATTAGGATAAATTTATCTAATATTTACTACAGTGGTTTTAGTCAAAAATAGTATGTTGACATATTTAAAAAATAGTTATTGTTATAAAATATTAAATTAAAGAGTAATAATTTAATGGGTAATGGGCCATAGAAATATTAAAAATCACAATTTAATAGATTATTTGAGATTTTCTTGATATTATATTACCCTAATAAAATATTTCCTATTTTTTGGAGTCAATTTACATTTTGATTATTTTCTCAACTTTTTTAACTCGATAAATTTCCAAGAAATGCCACTATAACTACTTATAAAAGAGTATCTTCATCATCACTTCAATGAATCAATAAAAATAATCATAAATTTTGAAACCCTTCACTTTCATAATTACCAAAGAATCTTATTTCTCTCTTTTGTGGTTTTGGTCATTATATATTATCTTATTCCATAAACTTATAAGAGGTCATTCATGGATGTCTCCAAGTGCTCAACCTGAATAATCATTTATTACAATACTTGTTTTTGTATTATTTTTTTACATTAAAATTATCAAATAAAATAATTATGAAATGATATAATTATTTCTAAGAAAATTAATTTTATTAATATATGGTAATAATAATTAATCACCATTTACCCTTTCCATAAAAGATATTGAAATTTCCATTCATTTGTTCTCAGAACCACCACCACCATAATAAAACATGTTTTGTTTACCATTACAACATTAAAAGGATGGTCCTAAAAGAGAATTAAATATATAATAATTATATTAATTAAATTTTAAATATTAATAAATGATAATATATATTAAACTGTCCTCTTATTCTATGGATAATGTATTCATCATCAATATATACGTGTGTATTACTACCTCCATGTGAGAGTCGATTTATATTTATCATTACCACCTTTAATGGGTGTATATGATGATGGGCTTAAAGTAAAAAAATATGATTTTTATGATATATTTAATATTATATTATAAAATATTAGAGAAAATATTTATGGCATGATCATAGATCAATTATAGTTAATTGAATTGTTTAATATGAGCATAATATGAGGAAAAATGGCATCTTTTAACTATATAATGGCGTTATTTAAACGATATATTATTTATTATTCTTTTAAATTAGGATATATCACACTAATAATCACAAAATATGTTCATTACACTTCTGGTATAATAATATTACACTAAACCACATCAAAACAATCTGTTAATCATGTTAGGTTTTTGCTTATGTCTGTTTAAAAACCTACTTGAATAATACATTGAATTTATATCATAGATGACTATATGAAAATATTAATGGTATAATATGATATATACATGTAAATTTTTAATTTATTAGTTTTTATAACTTATATAATCATTTAACTCCTTAATTAAAAAAATCACCCTTAATGACTTAACAGTGAACAAAACATGACCCTCACAGAATTCAACATCATGGATCATATTAAAAAATAATATAAAATGAAAATATATCTTTATAATAAATATTGGAGAATATATTATATTATTTAATAATATATAATTTTGAAATAATTTTGAAAATTAATACATATCAATGCCACATTTAAGAAACTAGGTCAAAATAATAAATATTACATCAACCTTGTGTTTACAGTAAGGGAAATAGTAATTAATATATATATATATAATGATTATAAATGAATATTATATATCATTATAGTTATTAATAATGATATTATTTATTTATATATTTAACTTAATTTTAATATTTAGTAAATTAGGTTCTAGTGAAGACTGGATCATGATTGAGGAAAGGGTTTTCAACTAAAATTTTTCTTTTTGAGACATGATTGGTAATTTTGGTCCTACTTTCATTTATGTGGTGCATATATGATCTATTTGAGATATAATATCATGAATTAAGTTTTTATTATGTTACTCTATGTTCATTTACAATTCAAATCATTTAAAGGGTTTTGATTAAAAAACGCCCCCTTCTACAAATGGTTATTTTTCCCAAACATTAATTTTTTGGGACATTTTTTTGTTATGAACCATGTTTTTATTTGAATATAATATTCACTGAACAAGGATTAAACACATTAATATATTATTTTAATCATGTTATATAATAATAGAAATCATTAATTTCTAAATATATTGATTTTACATTATTTTTACCCATGTTGTAATACTTTTCGTAAATGATTTTTTACTCATTGAGTTATGATCATCCAATTGGAATTAACAGTTTGTTACATTTAACATATTGATTATATAGTTTTTTTATATTTTGAAATTGAATTTACATTAATAATACAGAATAAGCATTTTTGAACTATTTTTTAATTCAAGGAGTATATTTCCTATAAGGGATACTTATAACTCAAATATATTTTTTGAGTTTTATTGTTTAATCATGAACATATTTATATTTTTCTTTTGATTTCCCACCAAAATATTTATTTTTACGGAAATTTCTATTCCATTTTTGGAAAAATGGTATTCTCATTGAAAAAAATGTTTTTTTTACATTTTACAATTTTATTTCATAAAAAATTATTTTAAAATTATTTAAAATATTTATCCCTTTCACCTTCATATGTTATTTATTACACTTCTCATTTAGAAAAGATAAAGATTATTTCATTATAAAAGATCCATTATTGAAAATAATTTTAAAAAATAATGGTTTGAAAAATAATTCCAATCAAATTTAAAAAAAACATCTTAAAATCAGACACAAAAAATTCATATTCTATATCAATGTTAATAAGTTTTTATAAAATCCATTTTAATTTTCACAAACATTATCGTTTTGAAATTTAAATTTATTTTGAATATTGGGTTTCCCGATTCATGACTTATCATGTAACATATATATATATATATCATTTGGGTGAATTGAAGTCATTGTATCATACAATTTGATTCATTATCTATTTTATGATCTTTTTAGAAGCGTTGTTTTGTGAGGTTATTTTTTATTTAAATAAACACACATATATGTATCTTTTTTAAACTATATATATATTTTTCAAACAATTCACCCTATTTATATTGATTTATTATGATCTTTTTATTCCTCTGTTGAATAAAAACTATACTCATTTACCAAACATTTTTTAATATATCATTTTATAAAATTTAGATTTAAGGATGTTCACTTGGAAGGAATATTTATTTTTTCGCTAGGTAAGTATTAACAGGCATGATAATTACATTCTTCCAACATGATTAGATTAAGTATTTAGATTCCATATATTTAAATATATTTATATACACGTTTTTATTAAAGTATTAGTTCATTAGAGAATGTTATGAAATGCATTCTGGCCACTTATGGTGAATGCATTTGATAGAGTCATTTTCTAGGTGGGTCGATACATTGTTTGTCTGTTGATGCATCAATATGTCTCATGTGAGAAACCATCATGTGTTTTTGGTTATATCTCTCCATATATCGTTATAGTGCCCTCAAATTAGTCATTTGCAACCTATTTTTTATGTCTGGAATTATATATTCTTTCAATATTAGAACAGTAATTATTTATATTCGTCTTTTATTTCATTATCAAAGATATAACAATGTCTTGGATTTGTAGGATTATGGATATATAAATTTTAATTTTACAACCATATTATTTATACCATGATTATGTTTTAAAAAGTAATAGTTACATGTTTCCCTTCTCAATCAATTGAGGTCACCCGTTTCATATGGTTCAATTACCCATGATAAGATGAAACATCGTAAATGTGACATTTTTATAGGGATATATTATGTTGATGTTTATTGGGTCATGTTGTAGGATCATTAAGAATTAATTATTTTTATATGTAAAAGTAAAAATGTTCAATTTATTCAAATAACATGGGCCTAGTTAATTTTTTTTTCCAAATTCTCAAAATAACTAATCCTAAATGTTCTCAGCAATTTATGTAATTGGATAATTTATTTTGGTCATGTAATTATGATACAATTATTATAGTTAATATGAAGATGGTATCGAATCCATTCTATAATGTATGTGATTCTATAATTGGATCTAGTAGTGTAGGTCTGGGGTGTGACCTTTGGTATATGGGTATGGTCTAGATAACAATTTTGACTAGGATTTTTCTTGAGAATAATTTGAGGGTTTATAGGTTAGGGTTGATAATAATTAAAAATGTACATATAACCTCTTGGGACAATATATGATTTAATATTAACATAATAATTAACTTATATTTGGTAAATAAGATATGATAAAATTTTTGAAAATCTGGTGGATATGTGTATGCGAGATTTTTAAATAAAATATAACATCCCAATGTTTTTGAAATTTACATATTATGTGGTTCTATTTGAAATTAAATATCTATCTCGATCCTACAAGTTGATTTGGGCTGTGACATAGATTCATCAACAGTTAACAACCAAAAAGGTGGACTGTGTATTAACTCAATGGTAACATGGTGAAAAAAAGTTTCATAAATACACTCATAAATTTACACTCGTAGGGGATTTATTTGTTTAATTCACATTCTATTTATGAACCATTATAGGATATTTTAATATGTTTATTATAAATAAAGTAATTGGAATATGACCATGGATTAAAAAGATTGATTAGATTATATTAATAAGTTAAGGTAAAAATTAATTTAAATGTTATCTCTTAATTAAATGTTGATTTGGATTTTAAGCATTTATATTTCAATAATATGTGGTTGTAGAATATTTTATGAAAGTAAATAGTGATTTTTTATCTCTATTATGTGGATTATGTTAATCAGTATGAGGGAACCCATAACAATGTTACCAAGGATGAACTAAGAATAATATTGGATAATCCAAGGGTGGTATAGGATTATTTTTTTATATGTTGATTTTTAAGAACTATAGAAAAACAGTATAGTATTATGAAGTGAGACTATTGAGGTTAAATATTAATATAGTTATTTTTTACAATTATCTCAAAATTATCTTTACTCAAGTTAACTCTTTTAATTCTAGTAATGGTTTAAGCACGAATTAACCTTGTTAAAATGGATATCAATGAAAAAAATGTAGGATATACCAAAAAAGGTACTAATTGGATACGCTATGGAGTGATTAAACTTTTGATTATTCCAAAATATCAATCAATAATTCAAATTATTAGGTTGAGTATAGTCGGAATCCATAACAAACTAAAGAAGAGAAGTATGAAATATTAGAGAAATTTGGGTGGCCATGATGATGATAGAAAGAAGATTAAATTTACTACGTGTTAGAAATATGGGATGAAATGTGGGAGGGGTTTTCTTACGGTGAAAAATAAATTACATATGTATAGATTTAAATGATATCAGACTCACTAGTGTATGGTAATCAGGGAAGCTACAAAAATGCATTATATTATTTTTTATAGAATTTTGTATTATGGTACTCAATGTACCAATCCATGGTCTAAGAAGGGAAATAGTCATCACTGACCATGAGAACAAGGGGAATCTTATTAAACTAATACTAATATTATTTATAGTTCTTTTTCACTCTATATTTTTTATTCTCTGATTTCAATTTTTTTTTCAACAACATATTTTTATTGAGTTTTTGATTAAAACCCTAGTATTGTGAATAACATATAAATAATTTTCAATATTTTTGTGAAGTTATTCCTTTTGTATATATATTGTATTCCCTTGGTAAAATTTAATATTAACATTTTAAAGGGAAATATATCTTTATAATGTGTTTAAATTTTTTCTTCAAATAGTAAAATCCCAATTCCACATCAAAAAATGAACCCATGATAATTTATTGATGTTTAGTTAATTATTATTTACCAATAGAAATTACACAAATCCAATGAGTCAATTGAGTGGATGAAATTTATTTAATGTGTGGAGAATATATCACCTTGAAATGTTAATATCTCATTACATTTAATAAATTATATCTTTTTATGGAATGCTCTAAATACAAGACCAAAATATAATGAAAAAGTGATATTTTTAAATAGTTAAAAACTATAAATTAACACATAGGAATTGAACATTAGTTAACAACATACGAAACATTAATAAAATAAAAAAATAGATAATTTTAACATGAATTAAAATCAATTGGTATATCTAAAATTACTAATTAAATCCTTTTATGGTTAGAAATAAATTTCTCCAAATGTTTCTTTTTTAGGGGATAAGTAAGTTAATTTCCCAAAACATGTGATTATAGAGTATAAAATATATTTTATATGAATAATAGGTGAATTAAAATTTAATTAGTAAAAAATAGGAATTATTAATGAGAATGGTTAGTATTCTAAAAATGTTATTTTCCTCTAAAACAAATTTTTATAATATATCACATTTTTATATAAAATATAAATTTTAAAAAATCAGAGTAATAAATTTATAAAATTAAAATTATATTTGGATTCATCGTAGTTATATTTTCATAAGATAATTTTATGAAATTTTTTTTAGAAAATAAATTTCCAGTTGAATAGTAAAAAATATATTTTTTAAAATCAATGAGTTTTATGAAAAATTTATGATATATTACTGAATTTTAATTTTATTAAAAAAATTCATAATATAATATGTAAATTTTATAAGAGACATTATAATTTTAAAATTGTTGCTTTTAATTTACAATCCCATATTTGACATTTTAATACAGAATTTTTATTTTTCCAAAAAAAATTAAAAATTATATATGTATTATTTATAAATTAAATTTTATCAGTATTATTAATTGAATACAATAAAACAGTATAAAAAACATTAAATCATTATATCCAAATTATGAAATAAGGATCACAGTATTTTTTGGCACAAAATTATGTTGACATAGGAAAAAAAGTTACCTCAGAAAAAGTATAAATAAAAAGTTAATAACTCTGGTATTAATGGTCTTGAAACTTATTAAAAACATTATTTTATTTTATTTTTTACATATTCATGACCATTTTTCAACATTAAATTAATTATTTCATTTTTATAATCAACTAAGCATTATTGACATGTTATCCATTTATACTAAGTTGAAATATTCACAAAAAAATACTAATTCTACCCATATTAATAAGGGTTATGTCACTACCATATAAATATAACTCTAAAATTTAGTTTTCATTGAGAAATTGTTACAATTTTTTGGTCATAATATGTGATCACATTCTATCTATTTCTAATGGATTGTATAAGGAAATCTCAAGGTTCTCAATGTGAGTAATCATTTATATATAAATTATTTCTTTTCTATTGTTATTTTCCTATTATAATTTTCAATTATCTATATAATGAAATAAGTTTCAAATATATTATTAATGTTATTATGATATTGGACTAATTTATGATCACATTTTCACTTATCCTTTAATAAATACAAAATAATCAGTTATTCATTGTGTGGACTACCCCCTCCATGATGCAATGGGGTTTTTATCCTTTACCACCATACAAGGACAAACGTAATTGAGGATTAAATATATAATAATGACATTTATTAAATATTTTATATTTTTAAATTAAAAACTATGTCACTCCTTCCTCCTGTTCCATGAAAAATGAAATTTGTTTCCTTTGAGAACATGTGGTCTACAATCCCTAGGGAATGAAAAAATTCCTTTTTCTTTTCCTCCATTCGTTTCATGATATAAGGATTGGAAAAAATGATATATATAATTTTATTATAGCAATTTTTTCATGGTATGATAAATTGGAGAACATATTAATGATATTATCAACAAACAACTATCATTTATTCAACCATCTAAAATGAGTACACTAAGAAAAAATGACAAATTTTTCTAAGTAATTACTTTGTATAAATTATAACCCATTAATAATTGGTGATATTTTTGACATACCACACTAATGATCGATAAAAAATACTTTTATGGTTCTTTTATAGTGATTTTATAAATAAACCACCTCATTATCATCCATGAATCATGGTAGGATCATTATTTGGTTTATTTGACCACATAGTTGAACAATACTATGCATTTATATCATGCAGTCATATGAGAAATAATTTTCTAATATAATATGGTATAAATATTTATGTATATTTTTTTGTTTAGTTGATTTTATATAATTATTTAACGCATTATTTAATTAATCATTCATCATTCAATAAGAATCACTGAAATAGGTTTGTCACCAATTTTATCCTCATGGATTTGGACCAAAACTATATTTGGATAAAAAAAATAACATTAAAAACAATCATGGAATATATATTTGGGTACCTTATATGATATATTATTGATAAAATATAGAAAAATTTAATACTAATAGTTCGGATCCCCAAAATAAGATTTTCTTTAAAACTCATATTGATTCGGCCTCGTTAAATAAACAGATTACAAAAAATGGCTCGATTGCATTTGTTGAAGCAAGTCTGAATGTTTTGGAAGCTCTCCTTGAAGAATGTTGGTTCTCCATCCTTTCTAGTTCATCGGGAACTCTATGTGATTCCCCTTTCAGGGTTGATTAAGTGAGAACTCGCTTAGCCTAGAGCTGGGGATTTTCTGACTAGTGTTTGATCTCGATTGGGAGAGGTACGTTCCATGTTGTTTTTTCATCGAAGGAATTGAAAAATGTTTCCTAGAGTTTTAGACCGGTTTCGATGAAACCAGTTTACACAATGGTTCAGTAGTGTGATCCAATAGTAAATCCTCTTGCAATTAAGAACTCCTCCACTCAAACATGGATTCGAATTAGGGTTTAAACACTTTTTTTGCATCCATCGGTTTTATGGGAGGTTTCTTCTGTTGTTGGTTGTCCGATCAAGGTTGATAAGAAAACAGAACATCCTAGATATAGTCATTTTGCTCGTTTCTGGGTAGAAAATGATTTAGAAAATGTTCTTATTGAAACTGTCTTCCTTGTTGTTGCTGATTTTAAGTTAGAAATTGTTATACAATATTAGTGGTTGCCTAATTTTTGTAAGTCTTGATTATGTATTGGTCATACTCTGGTGTAATGTCATAGGAATAATAAATGTACCATTTTTTAAATCTTTGGTTTATACCTCTGATCAGTGTCTGAAGAAACTGGTTGTGCAGACTTGTAATAACTTTGTTTCTAGGGGAAAGGACCCTAAAAATGTTGCCACTTCCTCTTTTGCTGAGGCAGTCCAGCATGGTATGTCTAAGCCTAATGAACTTCAGCCGGCTACTGCTGCTATTGTACCAGTGGACAAAGTATTGGAGGAAGCTACTATTGGAATCACCAGGGGTATTGATAATAGATCATGGGCTGATATAGGTGAAGAGGAGGAAGGGTGCCATTTAGAGCATGAGGCTGATGTCCGGCTTATAAAGCCTACTGAAGTTCAGCATGATATTGTTGTTGCTTCCCAGCATGGTTCATCTATGCTTGCTGAGGAGGAGGAAGGGTATCAATCGGATCATGAGGCTGCTGTCGAGAATGATGTAAAGGTTGAGTTTGTTCATGTTGCACTGGCATCAACTTGTAGAAAGGGTATGATGAAGGTCATTGATGAGGATGGATTCCAGTTGGTGATGCCGAGGAAGCCGAGGTCATTCCCAGTTTAGGTGACTAATGTGGGAGCTCAGATCAAAGATGATGTGCTAATGGACAGTGTTGCTATAGGAGAGGTTGTGGTACAAAATGTGAGTCAAGAGGATATATAGATGAAGAGAGTTGCTTCTATTGGTAAGGATGATGGTCAGTATGTTGATCGAGGGGAGGAGGGATCACATATACAGGTTGCTATTTTGGAGGAACGACCCTCTCTAATGGTTTTGGATCAGAGGGGGACTAAACCGGATGTTGATCCATTGGTTGGTTTGAGTGACGAGGTGTTTAGAAAACCTCTAAAACCAGTTGTAAGTTTCATTTCCATGTTAGAGTCTATTAATACTCCTGAGTTTGATCTTCTTAATCTTAAAGGGATCAAGAATGCAGGATGCAGCAATAGAAGAGACTCTTCCTTGATACTGGCTTCTGTTGATGGTTTGGAGATCCCAAAGGTGCTGGAATGTTTAGTCCATAATGTTTCACTTTCTATTAATGATGTGCAGGGTTTGAAGACGGTACAGGAGGATCAGGGCATGCATGAGGAGTCTGACAATCAGGATGGAACTGCCTCCATGGAAGTTGGGCTGCATGGGGAAGCTTCTCTTGTGGAAACTGTATTGCCTAATATTGAGGTTCTGCCATTGGAAAAATAAGTTGGAATGCAAAGGGGTCGAGGGAATCATCCTGCCGATCATTGAGGGTCTAAGGGTATAGGTTTTCCTAGAAAAAGGTAATGTATAGATGTTTTTTTAGTTTTCTTTCTTGATGTGGTCCGCAGCATGTTAGCATTTCCTCTTGTATCTTGCACCTTTAATCTTTTTTAATAAATGTTGGGGTCATGGGTCTCTGAACACATGACTGAGCCTCTTTTTTTTATAACTAACACACATATATATATCTGTGTCTGTGTGTCTGTAGGATGACTAGAGATGATGAGTATAAAATGTTATAGTTATTAATAAGGGAATTGGCTATATATTTAATGATATTAATTTAATTATTTAGGATATCCAGTGTTTGTATTGAAGGAATCAAGAGAAAGGTAAAGTTTTTCAACTCAGATTCCATTTAATGAGACAAGTTAGGAATTATGTATGATATATGATTTATGTGGTGATAATACTACCTATATGAGATATAATATCATTAAATATCATTAAATTGAGTTATTTTTGGTTTAATTACAATCCCACCCTTCCATGGGGTTTTTATTAAAATGTTTATCATGTTGTAATGATTCATTGTATGAAAAATTAATTCCATGAGACATTTTTATGTTATACCACATATTTTCCATAGAATGATGTTTTAAATAACCATATATGTAACCATATCATATATTTTGGTTATTAAAGGTATATACTTGTCAAAAAAATATCCATTTCATCAAATGGTTTTCAGTCATTGTTTCTACAGTCTTAATGCTCCTAGAATCCATGTTTTCAATTATTGTGTTTTGATCTTCCTATTGAACTTAAAAATGGGTGGATTGAAAAAATTGAATTCATTATATGGTATTATATTTTTTTTATATGTGTTTTAATTTGTACTAAATAATAAAACTTTTTTAAATATTACATACATTAAATATTAGGTTTCCTACAATGGATATGGATTACTCAAATATCATTTCAGTGAGTTTAGTAATCTCATAAAAAAATTATTTCCCATTTAATTGGGTTCTCCCACAATAGTATTTTATTATATGAAAATGTTTCTACCACTATAGGTAAAAAACTATTTTGATACAATTTAATATTTATATACTCTTTTAAAAGTGTGATTTTTGAATAAATGTATAATCAAAATAATAAAAAGGGTATTTTCTTTCACCTTCATATATATTTCCCTATTGTACATATTTGTCTATGATAAACATTATTTTGTTTTCAAGGATCCACATTTGGATAATATTTGTAAAATGAATTTTTTTCAAAATTAATCACATCACCTTTTTAAAATATTCTTAAGAAATAAATATGTAAAATTGTATATTACATCAATGTTAATAATGGTTTCCAAAATACGTTTTATTTTTTCACCGCCATTTTCCTTTTCATATTCAAAATTATTTACCCTTATGAGGTTTATATGTCATTATTTATCCTATAATATATATACATTTATCATTTGGTATATTCTACTCGATCTATTAACCAATTTTATTCCTGATTCCTTCTTTTCAATTATCATCTGAAGAATTCTTTTATGTGGGTGTTTCTAACTTTAATAAAAACCATCTATGATTCCTTTAAATCATTGGTAATATGTTCTTTTGTAAGCATATACCAGCATTTTATGGATGGATTATTCTCATTTTATTCAATCATTATATAAATTTCTTACTAATTTTCATATATAGTTTAAACATCTCATTTTAAAAAATTTATATAGGAGAATATTCACCTAGAATGAATGTTTATTTATTGGATTTTGAATTACTAAAAATATTTTCTGTTATTCAATACCAATGTAGGATGATTTTTTATTGAAACATTTTATATTTTTTATATTGATATCCATTATTTTATTCAGCTAGTTATTCCTCAAGGAATTTTATTAAATGTCTTACTGAATCATATGGTGAATGCATTGTAATTAATCATGTGATGTGTGAGACTGAAAATATTATATCCCATAGATATACCAATGTGTCTAATTATTCAATCCACCATGGGGTTTGTTGTATATCTCTCCATATATCATATTGTTTCACGGAACAAGGCCTTGACTTCATTTTTTTTATGTTCTGAATCATGATGTCCATCAACATGTTATGTGTAATTATTATTATTCTTGTATTCATTTATTTTCATGGATATATAATTAACTCAATTATTTATTTATTATATATTCATGTCATTTATTATTCCTTCCAAATTATATATACCATGATTAACATCTCCGGATATTGTTTTTCTTTAATGATCATCTAATCTCACTCATTTCATATATTCCCAATGCCCTTGTGGTAAGAAATGTTATTACATATAAAATTCAATAAGTGTAGAATGTGTAGAGGAATTTTTAGGCTATTCCTAATATATATTATGAATTATGTAGAATCATATATATTATAAAAATATAGTATATAATTTAAAGAACTTGTGATTTGTTTTCCAATGTATTTCCCTAATTCTATAAAACTCTAAAAAAAGGTAGTATATATGTGTAGTATTAAATTTTTTCTTTATTTTATGTATTTATTGGATAGTGATATTTGTGAATCTATGGTTTATATTGAAACCAATTCTAAAATAATTTATTTGGGGCCCGAGATCATGGAGTATGGGTCTGGGGCATCACAACTAGTTGGTAAAAAACATAAAATTTTACATAGAACAATTTAAAATACCAACATATGTTAAAATATATATCCAAACATATTTATAATCACAACCCATCATCTCATCATAACTACTATGAAAATAAATTTGTTTCTACTCCCTCTAAAAAACAATCACTTCTAATACATCTACATCATAACCTAAAAAATTATTCAAGTTTTATATTCTATTACCAATTCCACTATAATCAATTACAAAACACATTAAATTAATTATATATATTAAATAAAAAACATCACATTAGACGTGAACCATTATCTACTTACCATGTATAATCAATCATTTTTTTATATTTACCATATAATTAACCAACCACTTTTTTCATGACTCATCCCCTGGGGCCTATGTTGTGACTACCCCAAGTCTACCTTATATATGCCAAAGGCTGGTGAATATCACCAGAAAATAGTATTCCCAAAATGGGAAGCCATCGCCTTTTATACTATAATGAAACACAGTCCAAGAACACAACAAGAAGAAATCACAAAGTAAACTGATGTAGTAAAAGTGTGCTAAAAGTAAAGGGTCCAGAATACAAGCCCAACTGAAATGTACAAGTATAACTAAAATATTAAAAATATCACATGGATCGTCCACCGGAGATCCTACCTGATGGGTAGGTACAGCTCACAATCAGTAGTCCCTACATCACGTCATGCCTAATGGTCAACCTCTGAGCACCATCCAGTCCTGGCTCCCTCAGCCTCGATCAATGTTATATTTCATCTGCACAAGACACATCAAGGTTCAGGAGAAGCCTGTGTAGGGGTGAGTATAACAATACTTAGTAGATACCCCAAGACCCCTGATGGTCTCCCAGAGTTCCACAAAGTGAATACCACAAAGCAATACCCCAATTCAAATCATGAAGCGATAGATATCAACTCTACTTAGGTATATTCCCATACATATTGCTAAGTTATCAAGATATACTCATCTCATACATGAGTGAATAATTCCAAAAAGTCAACACTAGTAATTTAGAAGTACCACACAGGTAACACCACAATGATAGAAGTACCACACAGGTAAAACCGTGAAGATAATAGCACAAAGGTAGAAGTACAACACAAGTTACACCATGAAGTTAACACCACAATGGTAGATGTACCCCATAGGTAACACCACAAAGATAAAACCATGAAGGTAGAAGACTTATCTTACAATAAGGTATATCTTAATTACAAAAGATTAGATGATTGGTCATAAGATATATCATTATATTCTATTAAAAGGCACTACTTCTGACCCACAAAGGATCGATAGGTAATAACCCACACTGACCCACGCAAGATCATATAGATACTGACCCACACAGGATCAATAGTTGTTGACCCACTAAGGATCAATGTTCTTTATTGACGTTATATCAAGCCGTAAGATTCGTCAAACCTGTTGCCCTCATGTTCTATAGAATCTTCCCCTCGAGATATTAGTCATATCTCAACCTCCACTACGCTCCACAAAGGAGTGACACAAAGGACTGCCATGTCGTAAGGGTTCCAATGTGACAGACAGTGCGTCAATCAGACCCTCGTTCTGTGAGTTATAAGTGTTTTAGTTCTGAGGGCCCAGTTGGATTTGGGTTTGATCTAACCCAGTAGTACTCTAACTATCTCCAAAACTCATATAGAGTACACCAAAATGACCGTCTAATTCCAATGGTCTTAGTGTTGTAGATTGTTCATCAAACAGGTTGCTGAATTTTATGATATGGGACTTTGTGTGGAACATGGATGGGTTGGGTCGAGGTCTGGTCCGACGCGACCTGGTTCGGGTCAACCCGGACCGGTTCGGGTCCCACTTGGCTAGGCTAGGCCATGAAGGACTCGGCAGTGGTCTGACTTGGCCATCAATGGGGGTGCATCCTGTTAGGCTCGCACATCAAAACCTGTTGTATGGAACGACTCGGCTAGAGCAGAGCCCACCCTAGCTGAAAAATGGGATGAGGCCCCTGGTCATCCTGAATGGGAAAGAGGTTGTTCGACTTGTGAAGTAATGGCACCACATGGGTGCCACCCGGTCACTGCAAAACCCACAGTAGGTGCGAGTTCCTCCACTGTCGTGGATTCATGTAGCAGCCTCCTCCAGCAGTACATGATAGAGCATTGGTCCACCATTATCCACAGCTGGCCATTTTCAGACACTATTATCCGCCACGATATCATCACGACCCCCCCTATCTGACAGGGGCGCGATGGTGCGCCACCCCTTCCTTTGTGGCCTCCCTCCATTGTCACCTACTATGGCTACAACCGCGGCCTTCTCTGGTGGCGTTTCATGACGGCGTGCCACTATCTCCTCTACAGCTGTCCATTGCCAGTCACCGCCATCATCCAGAGTTCTGCGTTCTGTCCTACCTAAATTAAAATTCTCGTGAAGAATGCATCAATTCCAAAAAAAAGGTGGTTAGTTCGGACCGTTTTATTGATAGTCATGCACCCTCCACGTTAGATTGGTAACATGATGGAGATAATGAATTCATAACTATCAAGAAAATTTAAAACAAGATAAATCCCTACCTCATAAATCAATTCAGGAACGTTCACGATTGGAGGTGGGTCAGTTTTCATCATTCATGCAACAAGCTTGTAATTAATTCATTTGAACGAAGATCCTATGACCTTTCTTGGTGGATCAGTTCTTTGTAATCAGTCTCAAGATCCTCCTCCTCATTTAACCAATGGAAACCAACACCCAAACCCAAAGGAGGAGTTAATATAACACTTAATTAATGAGTTTATTCATTAATTTAAGATTAATGAATTTTATTAATTAATGGAAATGGTGGATATAGATTTTGTTTAACCAGCCATTTAATGCCCAGCACTAAATCCCTAACCACCCTCTTATGGTCCCCACCACCAAAATAGTTAATAAGGTAGGTGGTAGGATAGTTTTAAAATAAAATATATTTATATTATTTAATCCTCTATGAAAAATAAAAAAACCAACTTCTCCTCTTGACCCACTACGGTCAAGGTTAAACCTCCCTTAAGTGAATCTTGGTGCTGTGAGTTCAACGATGCCCTCAAATATTCAATCCGAGCACCACTTCCAAATTTAGAAAATTCCACCTGTACATTTACTGATGGTTCCTAAAAAGGTTTTAGAAATTTATTCTGGGCACACCGGGCCTCGGAATCATGTGTCGTCAATTTTGGCAAACTCATAATTATTCCACATAATTAAAAAAATTACATATGAAATCTGGGTCTTTACAGTCTATCCACCTAAGGGACTTTCATCCCCAAAAGCCACAACATAGTCTAGGAAACAAATGGGGGTACTGAGCATGAATTTGAGCCTCCTAATCCCAAGTCCTCTCCAAGAAGTTCATGCACTGCAAATGAACGTGCACCAGAGGTGTCAACCTCCCAAGAAGGACATGCTCCTGTTGATCCTCATTCTCTACTGGAACCCCCATAAACGTCATCCCATCATCAGAGTCCAGCTCTCTATGGTCGATGATATGATATGGGTCATGCACATATCTCCTTGGTTGGGATATGTGGAATATGTACTACACCCTCTCAAACTGCAGTGGAAGTTCCAAGAGGTATGCCACATCGTGTATCCTCTGAAGTATCAGAAATGGTCCAATAAACATCGATGATAACTTTCCGCCTCGGCCAAATATATATAAACTTGTCAAGGTGAAACCTGTAAGAATACATGGTCACCTTCCTTGAACTGCAAAGGTCTCTACCTCATGTCAACATAAGACTTTTCTCTACTCTGTGCAGTCATCATCCACTCTGGATGATCTAAACCTTCTCAATGGTAGCCCGATTCATCTATGGCCCCATAAGTGCTGACTCCCATGGGTCTGTCTAACATAGAGGTGATATGCATGGTCGACCATAAAAGGCCTCAAATTTTTCCATACCGATGGTGGAGTGATAACTGTTTTTGTAAGAGAACTCCACCAAGGGTATGTAATCCTCCCAACTATGTACAAAATCTAGGACCCAAGCACAAAGCATGTCCTCTAGCATCTTAATTGTCTTCTCTATCATACCATCCCTTTGAGGATTAAATCCGGAGCTCTAATGTAGTTGAGTCACGAACGACACCGGTAATCGGTTCAACAACATGGAAGTAAAACGTGTGTCACATTCAGATACGATCTTCGATGTAACCCCATCAAGTTGCAAAATCACTTATACATAGTGGTGTCCCAATACCTCTACTAATCCCTGCTCTCAGATATGTAAGAAGTGGTCTAAAATGGTGATTCGGTCAATAATCACTCTAATGGAATCATTTCCCATAGACATACATGGAAACCCTGTCACAGAGTTCATGGAGATACCATTCCACTTCCACTTTGTCACCTCTATTGGATGTGCAAATCATGATGGAACCAGATGTTCGGCGTTCACCTACTAAACAGTGAGGCATCGTGAAATAAACTATACCACTGCACTCTTCATATGTGGCCACCAGTGCTGATGTTGGAGGTCTTGGTACATATTCACCACACTAGGATGTACTGCTAGGGGGGACGTATAGAACTCCCTCAACACCTCCTCCCATAGAACCCCTGGTTCCATGGTATGTCCTCTAAAGAGGATTTTGTGCTCCCTCCTTCATAAAATTAATTTGGTTCTTGTCCTGAGGATATCTAAGCACATCGAGCCTCAAAGTCAATTTCCCCATGCTTCGCCTCCCTGACTTACTGAATAAGTGGGGGAGTGACAGTCATAGAATGGAGGTAAGATGATTCTTATCTATCTACAATGGATAACAGTATCGTGGCTAGATGCTCTGTTGCCTCACTCAGCAACTAGAGACCAGACCTCATATTGAGTGCTTCTACTACAACATTCCCCTTCCCGATAGTATAGACTATCTCAAAGTCATTGTACTGGAGAAACATCACCCATCTCCATTGTCTCAGGTTCAAGTCCTTTTGATAGAAGATATACCTAAGACTCGTGTGATCAGAGTAGACTATAAAATGATCACCCATCAAGTAATGTCGCCACATCATCATGGTGAAGACCACTGCTGTAAACTCCAGGTCAGGGGTAGTGTAGTTATGCTCATGTTGTCTTAGTTTTTGTGAACAATAAGCAATAACTAATCAATATTGCATCAGGACACATCCATGAATGGTCTATGATGTGTCGCAGTAGACTACATACCTAACTCCCTTTTCTGGTAGCCTCAATATGGGGGCACTTGTCAGTCTCTGCCTCAACCTATGAAAACTCTGATGGCTTCTCTCCAACCCTATGAAGGGTTGTCCCATAATTTTCAATATTGAAAAAGGTGGATTAAATTTAGAAATATCAATCACAAAGCACTGGTAGTATCCAGCCAACCCTATGAAACTCCACACCTCGGTCACACTCTTGTGTGGCTCCCAAGAAATCATAACCTCTAACTTTGCCGGATCTACTAAAACTCTAGCCTCTGAGAGAACATGCCCTAGGAAGTATTACTCTCATATCCAGAACAAGCACATTGAGAGTTTACCATAATTATGGTGCTGTCAAAGTGTATCTTGAACTATCTGTAGATGATAGGGATACTCCTCAACTGATGTTGGGTTTATCCAGATGTCGGCGATGAAGACCACCACAAAGTGATCAAGGTATGGATGGAAGTTTCTTTTCATGAGTCCCATGAACACTATTGGGGAATTGGTCACACCTAATAGAATATCCATGAACTCATTGTGTCTATACCATCATCTAAAGTTCATCTTCTGCACATCATCATCTTGTACCTTGAGCTAATGATAGGCTGATCTGAGGTCTATCTTCGAAAACCAACGAGATCCCTTTAGTTTATCAAAAAGATCATAAATCCTTAGAAGTGGATACATGTTCTTCATAGTCACCTTGTTTAGGCACTGGTAGTCCACACAGAGTCTCAAACTCTCATCTTCCTTCTTGGTGAACTAAATCGGGGGTTGTCGATGGAGAAACACCTGGCCTTACGAACCCCGTCCTCTACAAGTCCTCCATCTATACACGTAACTCACGATGATTTGTAGGAGCTATCCGATATGTTGTTGTAGATATCGGTACCATCTTGGGGTATAGGTCGATATATAAGTCCACCAATCTACAAGGAGGTGGTTTAAGAACATCATTAGGGAAGACATCGCTATATCGGTCCACCACTATAGGATAGCTCAGACTCTCAACATCAACTACTCCAAGGGTAAGGATAGAAAATTAAAGTGTGATCTGTTGCACCCTCATCTGGGTAAGTCTATCCTATGATTAGAAGGTTCCCTTCTCATTGGTGATGGAAAACCTAGTCTCATTCTTGCAGACACGCTACACTTTGTTCCTAATACAGTCAACCTAGGGATAGACTGTGGATAACCAATCCATAGTTAATATTACATCGTAAGGCCTCAACGCCACTACTAGAACATCCCAACCAAATCTATCACCTCCTAGAGTAATCTCACACTTCCGGAACCAGTGTTTAATCCTATAATCCCCTCTCGTAGGATTGTCTAGTCAAAAGGATCGAGCCAACTGCTCCACCATAATCTCTGAGCCTCATATGAGGGTAGTGGAAATAAAATAGTGATTGAAACCTATGTTTATAAGTACTATAGCTAAGGTAGAGTAGACCCGGATTTTACCTACAATATTCTCCGTAGTGACATGGTCATAGGCCTTAGCTGCCTAGTGCTATTCTTATCCCTGTCTCCCATCACCATATGGTCAAGGTGGACCACCTGGAGGTGGTGGTGGTAGAACATCGAATTTCCCCCCACCGCATGTCATATGGGCAGCTACTCTGCCACATAATCCTAATGCATATAGACCACCCCAATAAAATATATGCCTCTGCCTCAGTGGTTCATCAACCATCTGATGATCATCTGTATGGAAGGTCGGGGAGTGGTATGCCATGTGACCCTGCCCGCCACACAAGTAGCACTTCCTAAACTTAATATTCCCTCCTCTATCATGTGATCCACACACCACCAACCCTATATCCGGTGGTCATAGAAAATAATGTCTATCCCACTTGGGCCCATGCATCACCTGTCTAATGGTTGATATCGATGACTCTGCTACCTGACGTCTGGTGGTGGCTCTCGTTGTTGGTGCCTACTTAGCTTGGAATATCTTCACCAAAAGTGATTTCTCTAGTACGCTAGCATACGTCGGTATGTTGTGAGATATCAGTGATACTATGATCAACCATTCGGTACCCTGTTCAAAGGTCCGGGCCCTAAAGAAATCATCTCGTACCATGTCAGTTGAGCAGTGGGAGAGATCAGTTATCATTGCCGAGTATTGGGCCACAGTCATGTTGTCTTGCTGTAAGTGCATAAGCTCTTGTATACACACTGAGCGTAGAGTTTCTGGGATGTTCTCTGACCTGAAAAGGAACTTGAAGTCTTCCCAGATGAGTGTTGCCTCCTCATGTAACTTGAGTGTCAGACACCACCATCTTCCAGTAGCTCCCTAGAAGATGTTGGAAGATAGTGTCACCATCAGATCAGCTGGTGTCAAAATTAAGCGAAAAAATGTATTAGCAGCCTCCAGCCATTCCTCAGCCACCAGCAGGTCCATCTCACCTCAGAACCTCAGAGTCCTCTACTACTGAAACTTGTGCAATGTGCTTAGTCAGTGTGCACCGCCTACAGGTTGGGCTAGTTGCATTTTCTGACCAATGAGTGGTGGGCCTGCTGGTACAACCTGGAATGTGCTAAAGCCATAAGAGGTTCCTGCACCGAGGCCCCATCACTTGGTGGGCCATCATTGTATACTCTTTCAGGAATCCTTGTTGGATGTCTACCTGGCGTAATCCTAAATTAATACATGTGTTCGATATTCAATAAGTTATACCTTTTGATATGACACAAAGAGATCATAAGAAAAACTTCTAAAAAAAAGTGAATCAGTGTTTTTGTGCACAGAGTCAGATATCAGAATTCAAGGACATGGTGTATGGATAGGTCGGCCACCACACCAACATTGGACTCCTGAATCTGAAAACCACACTCAAAACACATAACACTATTGCACCATTGAAAATATCTGAGTCTTAGGTCATCGGTATAACTGATTCCTCTAATACCACATTGTCACGACGCATCCCACAGGGCCCATTTCATGACTACCCCAAGACTTCCATCCATAGGCCAGGGATAGGTGACTAGCATTGGAAAAGTGTATCCCCAAAACAGTAAGGCATTTCCTTTTAACATGTACAGAAATAGATTCCAAGAACACAACAAGAAGCAACCACTAAGTAAACTACCATAGTAAAAGTGTGGTAAATGTAAAGGGGTCAGAATACAATACCAACTGAAAAGTACATGTCCAACTGAAAAGTGAAAAATAGCTCCTGGATCATACACTAAGGATCCTACCTAAAAGGTAAGAACAACTCACAATTAGTAGTCCCTGTGTCACGTCATGCCTAGTTGTCTACCTCTAAGCACCATCCTGTCCCGACTCCCTCAGCCGCGATCAATGTTTTCTATCATTTTCACAAGCCACAACAATTTGTGGGTGAGTCCTATGTAGGGGTGAGTATAAAAATACTTATTAGGGGCCCCCAGACCCCCAATGGTCTCCTAGATTTCAACAATGGAAATACCACAACTCAAAGCAGAAATCCATAGACATCAACTCTACTTTGGTATATGACCATAAATATACCTAAGTTATCTTTATATACACATCTCATACAAGAGGGAATAATACCAAAATGGTAACACCATGAAGGTAGAAGTACCAAAGAGGTAACACCACGAATATAGAATTACCGCATAGGTAACACCACGAAGATAACTCCAGGAATGTATAAGTACCACACAGGTAACACCATGAAGATAACACCACCAAGTTTTATGAACCACACTGGTAACACCATGAAGATAACACCACGAAGGTAGAAGACTCATCTCTTAATCAGATATATCTTAAGTACAAAAGTACAAAAAATTATTTGTAAGCTAGATCATCTTATTCTGTTAGGAGGCACTGCTTCTGATCCCCATGGTATTGATTGGTAATAACCCCTTATGACACATACAAGATCTTCCCCACATAGGATCGGTGTGATCTGACCCACATAGGATTTTTGAGCATTGACCCACACATGATCGGATAGATTCATACCCACACAGGATTGATAGATGCTGACCCACGTAGGATCAATGTTCTTTCTTCATGTTACAGCTAGCCACATGATTCCACGCATCCGGTGCACTTGAGTTCCATTGAATCTGCCCCTTGAGATATTGGTCTTACCTCCACCACCTCTAAGTTCCAAAAAGTTGTAACCCAAAGAACCTCTATGTCATAAGGGTTCCAACGTGATAGACGGTTTGTCAATCGGACGCTCGGTCTGCGAGTTATAAGTGTTTTAGTTCCAAGGGCCCAGTTATATATGGGTTCGATCCAACCCAGTCGTACTCCAACTGTATCCAAAACTGAAGTGGAGTATACCAAAAAGATTTTCACACCCCAAGGGTCTCATTACTATAGAAGATTCATCAAATGTCTGCATAGATTTCGAGATATGTCCCTTTAAGCAGAACTGGCCCTAGTGGGGTCTGGGTCTGGACCGACTCGATTAGGCCGACCCAGTCCATGCCCGACCCGGCTTGGTCGGGCTGCGATCCGCCAAAGCCTACAAGGGGGTGTGTCCTGGACCGCAAGGGGGAGGCCCATTGGGCTCGTGTGGCCTAGACTGATGGGATCGTGCAGCCCGTCATACGGATTTGCAACCCGGCTTGCAGAGTCGATGTCCGCTGGCATCACGCGACCTGGCCCGCGGAGGCGCAGTTCAGCTCACGGTGGGGTGTGGCTTGCTAGGCTCGCGCGGCCCAGCCTACTATTGGGTGCAGAACATCAGGCACGGGCAGCCCGTCTGGATCATGGCCTTCCCTAGCTGACATGGGGAAGATGTCACTAGCCTTACCAAATGGCCAAGATCCCATAGGACTTGTGAAGCAGCGACACGGTGAGGGCACCACCCGATCTCCACAAAACCCGCAGGAGGCATGGGTCCATCCACCATCGTGGCCTTGATTTGTGGCCTCCTTCGGCAGTGTGTAACGTTGAAACTCTCTGCCTCCATCCATGGTCGGTCAGTGTAGGTCGCCGCTTCCTGCCACCTAATCATTGTGACCCCCCTTCTCCAGTGGCACATGATGGCACACCACCACTTCCTTCGCAGGCAGAAATTTTCGGCCCCCGTCATCACCCACCGTGGCCTTCTCAACTGGCGGTGCGCAATGGCGTGCCACTATCTCTTCCTTGGCCTGCTGTTGCCGGTTTCTACCATCATCTGATGTTCTGGTTTCCATCCAACCAGAATTAAAATGCTCGTGATGAATGCACCAATTCCAACAAAAGGCAAGGGTTTTGGGCCTTGTTCCTTTGGCCCACACCCTCAGCTTTAACATGGTAACATGACTGAGATAATGAATTCAACAATATCTTGGAATTCAAAATAAGATAAATCCCTACCTCATAAATTCGTTGGGGAACGTTCGTGATCGAAGGTGGGTCGGTGTTTGTCATTCCTGAAAGAAGCTACAGATGACGTCGCTCGATTAATGATCCTCCAACCTTGCCTGGTGGATCTGTTCTTCGTAAGGAGCATATAGATCCTCCTCATCCTTTAGCCAACAGAATATTACACCCATCCCCAAAGGAGGATTTAATATGACTCTTAATTAAAGTGGTGATTTTTCTATTTATAATTAATGAATCCTATTATTTAAAGAATATGGTGGTTAAACATTTTTTGTAACTAGTAATTTAATGCCCAACATTAAATTCCCGACAACACTCTTATGGTCCCCACCAACAGATCATTAACAGGGGAGGTGGGCAGATTTATTTAAAATAAATTATTTTTATTTTTATTTAATCCTCTACAAAAAACACCAAAAACAACATCTTCTCTGGACCCACTATGGATGAGGTTAAACCCCACTTAAGTGAATCCTGGCACAGTGAGTTCAACTATGCCCTCACATTTTCAATCCAATCACTAGTTTTAAAGATAGGAAACGCGTCTGTGCGTTTACAGAACGTACCTTAAAAATGTTAAAAAATTCATTCCGGGCACATTGGGCCTCATAATCACACTCCGAAAATTTTAATAGACTAGTAATAATTCCATATAATTAAAAATAATTACATTGAAAATATTGGGGCTTCAAAACATTATTAAATTCATTCAAAACTATATTCATTCAATACAATTCCTAGTTTCATTTTACAATATGAAATTTTTTCATAGTTTGCAATATTATTTCATATTCCTAAATAACTATAATTCCAAAACCATGTTTATGTCTTTGCTCCACTACATAAAAAAACTACTAACAACCCACAACATAACCTATAATATTACTATATTAAATAAACATCACCAAACCACATAAACAACATTATGAAACACAAAAATTATTAACATCGACATATTTTCTTATTTCACTTCATCAATAAACAACGAAATATCCCCCACGTTTTCTATTGCACAATTTTTATTTTCAAAAAATCTTTAAAGGATGTGGAAAATTGATTACAGAAACACCCAAAAAAACACACACACACCACTAAGTTAATTTATAATCCCTCGTTAATAATTTACATTCAATTTCATCAAAATAAAAATTCATTCCTTCCATAAAAATACATATAATAAATTGATTTATATCATTCTCCAGCATAAAACCAAAATAATACTTTATTTTATCAACAACCATTTTCCCCTCATATATCTTTATTGTAGTTTTTATCCATAGGACAATTTATTTACATTTTTCCACTTAATTTTGAGGCTTGTAAAAATGGTTATTATTATTAATCAGATTTACAAGATCATCAATAAAAATTTGTTTTGTATTGAATATTCCTATTGACAACTCTTCCATATTAAGATAATTAGATATCCTATATAGAAAACATAAGTTGAATAGTAATTTAAATTAAATATTTTCTCTCTATGAACCCAAATATTTTTTCACCTATTTTTCAAATGAATGACACCAAAATATCATGTCAAAATAAATATAACATTACGCCTCTAAAAAAAATTGAGAAGATTTCATGTTAAGCGATCAAAATCATTATGAGGTGGGACATTAACCTATAAAGAAAAAATATTATTAAGACCATTTATAACATTAAAATATATAAATAATGAGTTCACCAGGGTTTAATTGTAACGATCTTCATTTTGAACTTGGCTAAAATACGAAGGTTATTGAAATTTTTCATTTACTAAATTGGTCACTTTTAAAACTGAGCCTCATAAGAGAATTTACAGGGATGGGTCACTTATAAGAGAAATTTTTTGACCTAGTTGAAGCCTCGTTATGTTTTGGCGTGTGTCTCGAAGAGTTCTATGTGTGTCGGACCTAGTAAATTGGGATTTTAAAAAGCTGTAAAGGGCACACGATTTCTATGAAAACTGTGTGGCCCGTAGTAGTGACCGTGCAACCTAAATTAATGGGACAAAGTATTTTGGCATGGTATGTACACAGATTTTCAAAATGTGTGCCTATCCCAAGCAAGGTTCTCCTGTTTTCCAGTGAAGCTACTCAATGTTAGTGCACAATTTTCCAAACAGTGCTCCTTAACCATGCGTGACACCTAGATTTTCAAAATTTGATTATTATTAGTTTAATTATTTTAATATAAAAATAAAACATAAATCTACATCCTCACCCCTCCTCTCATAGATGCAAAAAGCATCCCAATAGGGGTTACCCTCTCAACGTATGTGACCCACGCCTTCGTCCCCCTCTACTTTAATGAATTCATCCTAGTTTCTCAATGAATCTTGTCTAAACTTCCACGGTGAGTCTAATCGCACCTTCTCCTCTTGGATGCTAGATATTTTTTGACCTAATCATTACTTGGTGGGAAGTAGTCAAACGCTAGGGCTCTGGGTAGAAAATTATTTTTTCTTTCAGTCTAGGTAGGTGGAAATGTTCTCTCGGTCCTCTTTGACGTATCTTTTGACATCCACTGTTGAAGGGGAGGTGGTTCGGATTGTTTTGGTTGGTTGTTGATACCCAAGGTGAGGGTTTTCTCCTTTTTTTTCTTAGCTTATCACCTTCTAAATTGGGTTCATTGTTATTTTTGATGTTTTTAATGTGCATTGGGTTGTGCATTGGTCCCTTCTTGTTGGTGTTCAGTCTCTATGTCTTGGGAAACTCTTGTGCGTGTGCCTAGGTAAGAAAATACATATATGTCGGTTCCCCCATTACTTGTATAATCATCCATTTTTGTGATCATACATGTATGGGGATAGGTGTTCACATATATATAAACATATATATATTTATATATTCATGCATAGGAGTTTGGAGATGGTGATATGAATATAATCATATATGTAATGATCCCCTTGAATATTCACATGGCCATAAGGGTGTGTGTATAAGGGATAAGTGTCCTTGGATGTATATAAATGATCATATTCTTAGTGGGGGATAAATAGACTTTATTTAGAATGATCCAAGGGAAAAAATTGATGGTGTGGATCTACTTTGAGGTTGGATCCATATCCTTCCCCATTAATTTTAGTATGTTTTATGTTTTCTTTGGTTTCATTCATAATTATTCTTATCAAATTGACTACACATCTAGAACTAAATTTCTTCTAGATGAATATAACACTATCCTTAATTCCTAATTAATACAGTATGAAAGGAATTTATATCCTTCACTATTTAAAATGGTTGGTGTGTCTTTATTCATGTGTATGGATTTACCATGTTGAGGAATGTTGAATGTGTAGGACCTATTAAAATTTCAAAAGTGAGATGGTTACATACCCTAAATAAAATTACTATACCTATTGTAAATTATCCATTTTTAGTAATACATAGCATAAAGACCGTGAGGTGGATAGTTGACATCTAATATAATGTTTTTCTTTGAAACATATAAAATTTTTACACTCGAAATGGAACGGATTAGGGTGGTAGGACCACAGCTAAGGGTTAAATAGTAAGAAAGTATTAGGATAGTTAACTTCACATAACTAGGATGGGTTCCAATATACCTTTTTTATAGGACTGGTTATCACCGTATGCTAATTATAATGTTTTAAAGGGAATTGGAGTTGGCTAGTGTCTTGAATGAGTGGTCTTTCTTCATACTATGAATTGAATATGTAACAATGTAATTGAAAATACATAAGTTGTTATTCCTTATGTAAACATGGGATTCGTGTTTGTTATCTATATATTATTTTTTTGTTTGAGATAAAGATGGTTTTCCTTATGTATGAATGTGAATGATATTTCTTATATTTGTAACATGGTATTACCTTCTTTTTTGTTTTATTATAGATAATCCCCCTTTTAAGGGATGAAGGGGAACCCGTACATGACCCATAGGCCCAAGGCACAAGGCCCGACACAACACGCAATACATGACCCAATGGCCCAGATGCAAACTATGACCAATACATGACCCATAGGCCCAAAACAAAGGAACGGCCCCTCCCATAGCTTATGAATCATTGATCACATAGCTCCCCACCTTGTATTGCTGATAGGCTAGCATTGCCTCGTAAAAAGCTGCATGGTTCCTGGTCCCAATGGCAGTTGCCATACCCTCTCATTCTTCCCATCTGGTAGATCTGCATATGGTGACTAGTAGTCTTGTTGCTCTGATCCTCTTCTGGGACCTGCTCTGTGTGAACTGGGAAACTCCATGGTCTTTGTGACCCGAAGGCCCTGAGGCCCGAAGACCTTTGATGACGCAAAGGCCCTGGAGACCTGTAGGCCCAAACCGGTGGCCCAAAAGCCCCGTATTACTATTTGAAATTCATAATAGGTATTAAATTATGCATTAATTTATAACCATACCATTATTGATAGTGTACACATGTTGATTCCTCATAATGAACTATATAGAAAGTGATCACATGTTGAGGCCACATGATGATCAGTTATCTCAATTAAAAGTGACCACATGCTGAGGCCTCTTGTAGATTTTTATCTCTATTAGATGTGACAAAATACTGAGTCAAAATAATTAATTATAAAAAAATTGGGCACATGCTGATGCCACAAAAGATATATTGCATAGAGGCCAATAGACTAAGGGCATTGGGGCCTAGATTCTGGGTGGACTGTGAGATCTGCCTAGTAATTTGGATGGTGTTAGTATGTCTTGTTTTACCCCAATATAAATCTGTCGCATGAAGGTCGAGGGACTAAGGGATATTGGACCTGGGTTTGGGGCAGATCGTGAGAGATCCCCTATAATCATAATGGTGGTGGTATGTCCCGATCCACCCCAACATACATCTATCTTTATATACGTATATATAATGATACTTCATATATATATACACATTATGGAAATGATCAGACATACCATACATGGGCTAATGAAGATATCACAGTCAGATTTCTCTTTGGATCCTAGATGGGTGCTGGTTTATTCCTCCAGTTCTGTTACCATCTCCCCATAACTGTACGCTGTATAATATATATTACATTGTCTAAATAGAGACAGGTACTATTTGTGTCACCATAAAATGATTTATATCTCACACACTACTCGAGATTCCATTGCACTAAGGTACCTGAGTAGACCTTTCATGATTTTAGGACTTCAAACCATTGATATTATATGCCCTTATATGATCGTACCTGGATTTTGGTGAAAAAGGATGAACTAGAGATTGGGATTCTTGTGATGTTTTCCTTAGGATCATTTAGATATTTTCCATATTCGACTCTTGTATTGTTCAATTGTAAAAATAATTCTACTTGTTTACTGCATTAAAAATATGTATCTCTACACATCATTCATTTATCTTTATTATAAAATGCATTATCCACTTTTATAAAATTGATATTAATTGTCTTTTGTTGCATGGACTTTAATTATTACTTCTATCACTGTAATTTTCTAGTGTATTGTACTTATATTTTGATAATATTTTTGTACATATCTGATAATATGGTATAGTCTCCCCACTATCACCAATTAAGACCCTCACTACTAGTCAGCAGCCTCTGGCATATTGGGTGATGTTCCCGATTCCATGTGACCCACCGACCCATCTACTGATTTGATTTTAATACGGGATAGAACATTACAATGTTGTATTAGAGGTTGTTTCATTCCATCTATATTACTATCTTCTGTTGGAAGGCTGGAGATTAATAATGTGTTGGCACATTTTTAATAGTTTTTCTTGGTACTTATCACACCACGTATGGGAAAATGACTAAGTGGCAAGGGTTGGGATTTTTGTTTATGCTACTATCATTTAGATTTCATATGGATATCACCTTGAGTGATTGTTTTATTTCAAATGCTTAATGATTTATGGAATTTATATTATTTTACCATTGACATATTATAAAAAGAAAATTTCATTACACACATCATTGTAGGAACCTAGGAAATTTACATGCCATTCCATGTAGTTGTAAATGTTTGATTCTAGTTGATTCAGATATTTTTTCATGGTTTTTATTTCATTTTAGGTGTTTTAATAAGATTCATATATTTTTTTCATACTTAGATAATTTTTATGTATTCTTGTCTTTTAGTATAACATTCCTAGTAGATTGGTATGTCATTATTTTGTCCTTTTATCTTGCCTTTCCTGTTCACATCCCATGCTTCTTTGTTATAACATGTGTTTTATGTTTAAAATGTGATGGCCTCCTTATACTATTTTAATATGTGTAAACTAGTTTCTATTACATTTGGATCCAATTTTTAGTATTATAGTCTATACGAACCTTATTACTAGGAAATTATAACCTGTGTATTCAAACCGCTGTAAAAGGCTGCTAAATTAAGATGATAATTTAAATTTATTTAATTAAAGGGAGCCATTGAAAAAATATGAAGTGCATGGGTGCTTTATGGGTTGGTAGGTGGCCACCCATATGTTTGAACCTTTCTTTGGATCATGTTAAAATTATTAAATGTATATTTTTATGATAAAGAGGAGCCAATTTTCATGTTTTTGGACTGTATGGGAGCATCATGGATTGGTAAATGGAATCCCATGTTAAATTTAATGACTTGATGTTTTCTAAAATTATTATTTATGTCTATGTTGTTCAATTTTTATCTGAGGTAAATTGGATAATTAGGGCCCTATAGGTTTCTTTATTTGTTAATGAGTAATTTTGATGCTAAATTTCCTATCAATACGGGATGTCAAAATCTATTAAATGATTAAAATGATGTTTGTGAAACATGCTGATTTTTCCATTGGGGAATTTTTTGGAAATCAAGTACTTTGGGTTTTTCATTGAAAAATGGTACATCATGTTTTTAATTCTATCATTAAATTGTTAAATAAGAAACTATTTTAAATTAAAAGGGTGCTTGGAAAAGGAACCTGTGGTGGTATCCTCTGTGTAAAACCCTCGAGTGTGGGTAGTTTTGAGTTACTCCATGAGTTTCCTTGGAAAATCGATGATTTTATTTTCTGTAGGAATTCTGTAAATTTTAGATATGGTTTTGATAAGTTTCTTTCGGATAATGACTTTTTTTTTGTGACCAAATTCATAGATTGATGTGTGTTCTTCATAAGGGGTTAGTCGTGGTCGCTAGAACCCTTAAAAACATGAATGCCATGAAAGTGCCATATGTTTTCTGATGTTAGGTACCTTTCAAGTTCCACTGACCCTTAGAGTATGTTTGGATCCTAATTAATCCATTGTTCATATGGGTTGTAATTCTTTAATGACCTTGTTATGGGCTTCAGTAATGGGTAGTGGTCATTTTCAGCTAGTTAGGCATGGATCAACTAAGGTTGATTTTTTCTTTGGAATTTTGACCCCTTATCTTTCCCTTGGGTATTATATGTTTATATACATAGTACCATCTACAATTAAATGAAATAAAAAACTGTTTGTGTTCGGTTAATCATGGAGTTTTCACCTTTGAGTACAGTCTCAGTTCATCTCCAAGTAGTGTGACCAGAGCATTTAAGAATTAGTTTGTTTCGACACTCGCGATGATTTTCAAATGATTTGTGTGTTCTTGAAATGATAGTATTGTTTTTTTGTTTTATTTTAATTTTTTTTCGTCGTGATCATTGATTGAGGTGTTTCACACATTCATTTCTGTTTTTTTTTTCACGCAAGCATGCTTGTGAGCGGCTAGTTTACCTCCGTTCCTATGACAATAAGAACACTCCAATGGTGGGGAGTGGTGTGTCAATTATAGTACTTATGTGTCCTCCAAGCTCGAAGTAATCCAACCAAAGAGTACCATTCGAGGATGGTCGGGTTATATTTGAGTTCCATTGAGGCTTGCATGTGTTGTTTTTTGTTGGTGATTCCGTGGCAACATGACTTTGCTTTGGGTTACAGTGTATATAACCCCAACGAAACACCATTGGTATTGGATAAAATTATTTTTCTAATTATGGATTGATCATGTTATTCCTCATGTGGAGAAGGCATTTTTTTTGGTTTAGGGTGGTTTATCAGTAGCTAAATTTGAATTTCCTCTTGAAGTCGACCATTTGTTATCAGACTATTCCCCTTTCTTATTTTAGGTATATTCAACTCATAGCCATTTCAATCCTCATTGACTACTCTACTATGAAATGAGAATGTACCCTATCATTCTTTAATCCTAGATGCACTAAGAGTGTGTTGGTCTTACACCGCTCTAACTCTTTAAAAACATTTGTTCTTGTTTGGATGGTTCTCTTTTGGTGTTGCACATGAGATGCATGTTTTATTTTGTGGGTTGACCTTAGAAACATCCTCAGGAGTTAGGTGAAGGTTTCAGTGAATAACCTTATGATGAATGTGATATTCCTTGTGATAAGGTATTGTGTTTAGTCTAATAAAATGATGACTGTCTATATCGGGTGTCTTCTTAATTAGTTGACAGCAGTGGATTGACTCTTTGAATTCATGTTTAGGGGTTATGGATTGCGATGAACCCTTTTATGGAATTTCTCCAGGGTGAAGAAGAGTTCATTTGGTTTCATCCAAGGCATATCAAAAAAATCCAACTCGCCTTGTACTTTGTGTTTGATGGGTAAATCAATTGTTCAATCATTTTAAAATATTTCCAGGAGCATTGTCTAATTCTTAAAGGTGTGATTGTCAGGAAAATACCAATGGTAGATTGATCCATGGTTTTTTTATAACTTAACTTTAAAACCTATGGTTGGAAGTGCCTTGTGGAAAATTCTTGATGAGACAACAATGTGATCATGTATCTAGTTGATTGGGCTTGGGTAAGAGCCATCTTAGTGTTTCGATTTAAAATCATGTGTTGACTCGGTGTTTTAATGGGTAAAAGTTCCACATGATTATGAATTTCTTTAAGGTGAGTTGGGCATTTTGTAATTCACACTACCTTTTGAAAAAAGCCTCATGACCTCTGTGAATCTGGTGAGGTGTATGTTGTTCCCTAATGCTTCTTCGGGAAGATAAGTTCTACGGTGGGAAGGGTTTAACTATCCACATTTTTAACCAGGCTTAATACAAAGGTTATTAAACTTTTTAGTTTACCGAATTGGTTTTTTTAAACTGAGAATCAAAATCAAATTCATAGGGTTTGTACAC
Organism: Viscum album; assembly: GCA_963277665.1. Lineage (NCBI taxonomy): Eukaryota > Viridiplantae > Streptophyta > Magnoliopsida > Santalales > Viscaceae > Viscum > Viscum album. The sequence goes on along the minus strand of OY728159.1, from coordinate 826,207,187 downwards.
TTCAAATTGATGGTTTTGGACTTGGTGGAGCCTCGTTATGTTTCTCGGGTGGCTCTAAGAGTTATGGGACCACCATACCCAAAAAAATGGGCTTTTGGAAAACTGCAGAGGGTGAACGGTTTGTCTGAAAGCCATGAGGCCAATTGTAGTGACTATGCAGCCTATAATAAGGGGAATGATATGTTTCACATGGGCTGCAAACAGTTTTCCAAACTTTGCACCTAGCGCATGCGGGTTGATCCGGTTTTCTATTGGAGGACACTTAATTAGTTCACTGTTTTTCAAACCATGTGTGACATCCATATATTTGAAATTTAATTATAATTTTTGAAAATCATTTTAAAATTAAAAATAAAACCTAAATATAAATCCTCCCTCGCCTCTCACAGCTTCACGATGGACCACAAAGGGGGATCCCCTCTTGGCGCATGCAACCCCCCACATATGGTCTCCTCTCATTCGTCAAATCCTTTTATATTTCACCCTGAATCTCATTTGAACCTCTAAGGTGTGTCCCCTCCTCCTATCCCCCCTAGTTTCCACCTATTTCTTGTCTTAATCATTACTCGATGAGAAGATTTCAATCAATAGGTCTTTGGGTATCCTGATTTTCCATTTTTATTTTGGTGTAGGTTGGTGTGAATAGTCTATCAGGGCCCTTTAATGCATGTTGTGAAAACTACCACCAAAGGCGAGGCCATTCAGCTCATTTTGGTTGGTTATCAATATTTGGGTTGAGGGTGTTCTCCTGATTCATGGCTTCTCACCTACTAAAATGGGTTCTATATTTTTTTAATGTTTACTGTATAGTTTATGAAGTGTACTGATCCCTTCTTATTGATTTTGTGTCACCAATTCAAAAGTGACTCACCTGTATGTGCATAGGTTAGAAAATACATATATGTGGGTTCCACCGTTATGTGTATAATCATCCATGATAGTCATTACACATGTATGGGTCTTGGTGTACCCATTAATATATATATATATATATATACATGAACATGTGAGTGGAGGTGGGTATATTCATATAAGAATATATTTATTTATCCACTGGAATGCACTGATGGACATGTAGGTGTTTGGATATGTGATAGGTGTTCCTTCATGTATGTGAATGTGTGTATGATTAGTTTGGGAGTCATAGCCTTTAGATAGATTGAACCAATATCCAATATAGAAAGTTTGGTTCCACTTTGAGGTATGATCCCTATCCTCACCCTTTAATTTAATAATTTTTTATGTTACAGATAGTTTCCATATTAATTCCTCTTATCATATTGACTGCATCTTTTGAAAAAAAAATGTATGCAAGATGAATATTGCACAATTAATTATTCCTAATTAATATAGTATTCATACACTTTCTATCCTTGCATGATTAAAATTCATGGTGCATATTTATTTCGTGTGTATGAATTTTCTCTCTTCAGGAGAGATGAATGATTTGGCCTTGTAAGAATGATAAAAGTTATATGGTGATATCCCCTAATTGAAATTACTATGCCCAACGTCAATTTTCCATGTTTAGGAAAATTGATAATAACGACATTGAGTAGGATATTTCATCTCTAATGTCATGCTTTCCCTTGAAACATATAAAATGGTTAAACATGAAATGGAGCAAATTATGGTGGTAATACCACACATAAGGTTAACATAGTTATCATGGCTTATGATAGTAAACATGACATAACTAGGATGGTTTCATCCCTACCTCTTTTATATGACCTTAAATCACCATATATTAATTATAATGTTTTAACGGGAATTGGAAATTATTAGCCTCATTCATGAGAAGGATTCCCTCGTGATTGGAATTGAATATGTAACCTTGTGATTTTAAATAATTAAGATGTTATTCCCTAAGTACACTTGAGATACATGTATTTGATCTATATGTTAATGTTAGGTTTGATATACTTAAGATGGTTTGCCTCAAGTATGAATGTGAACATTGTTTCTTATATTATGAACATTTATTTAGTTATTTAAATTCATAAGAGGTACTACCTTATGTATTACTATATAACAATCATAATATTAATATTTTGCACAGATGATTCCTAGAAATGAACTATATTTAAAGTGAGCACATGATAAGGCCACATGATGATCTGTTGTCTCTATTAAGAGTGATCACATACTAAGTCCACATGATAATCTATTAACTCTATAAAAAGTGAGAACATACTGAGGCCACTTGATGATCTATTATCTCTATTAAATGTGGGTACATTCTGAGGTCACTTAATGAATTATAAAAAAAGAGATCACATACTGAGGCCACCTAAGATCTATTGCATAGTGGAAAAGAGACTAAGGGATCATTGACCTGGGTTATTAGTTGAACATGAAGGATCCCTAGTAATTTGGATGGTGGTGGTATGTCCCAATCAATCACTATATAAATCTCTTTCATTAAGGCCAAGAGACTAAGTAATCTTGGACTTGGGTTTGGGGCTGACCGTGAGAGATCCCCTAGAAATTGGATGGCAGTGGTATGTCCCGATCCACCCCAACATACATCTAAAATTATATATATATATATATATATATATATATATATATATATATATATATACTGATACTATATATATATACATAATGTACCTGATCAGACATACCAGGCATGTGTTGAAGTAGGTATCGTCATCAAGTGTCCCTTTGGAACCTGGATGGGTGTTTGTTTATTATTTCAGTTCAGTTACCTTTTCCCCATACCAGCACAGTATTTATTATATATTATAATATATGAATAGAGCTATACATTGTTTATGATGACCAACTAATATTTATGTCTCAATCCAAACTTGGCCCTCCATTGTACTAGGATACCCTAGTTGACCTTTCTTGTTCGCAAGACTGTATAACATGGAACTTTCTTATTGGTGTATGCTCGTACCTAGAGTTTAGAGCGATGTAATGAGATGGATCATAGGATGATAATGTAGTTTTCCTTAGGACCTTTTGGTGTTTTTCTTTATTTGATTCATGTATTGTTCTATTGTGAAATGCATCTTGTTTGTTTACTACTTTACAAATTTGTATCTCTACATGTCATGAATTCATCTACAACATAACTGGCATTGGAAACTTTTATAAAATTGGTATTAAATACATTCCACTTCATGGAATTTACATATTATTACTTCTGATTTTATTTCCTAGTGTCTTCTAACTATAATATAATAATAATATTGTGCATCTCTAATAAGATTGAATTATATCCCCACTATCAACTCATGAGACCATCATTACTAGCTGTCAGCCTCTGAAATATGGGGAGATGCTCTTTAGGACATGTGACCTATCAGGCCAGCTACCAATTTTATGGTAAGCCAGGATGAGATGTTACATTAATTATCAATGACTATATATGATTCCCACCAATAATCGTCGTGTGGTTTCAAATGTTCCATTTATATTATTATAACTTATTTATTGGGATGAACTACTTTCTATTAGAGTATTAATCATATTTTTGAGTAACAGTAGCCTCTATATAATAGGAATGAAATTATAAATCCACACTATATTATAATTATACATCTAAATCACCACGTTCCACATTTAGAGGGTAAATACTTCCTTAAAAAACATAATTAATTTCTACAAGTATCAATGACAATAGCTCACAGGCTATGTGTGTAGTTATATTTCTTAATTTATATATCTTTTTCCCAAATATCTTTTTGGAAATAAATCTATATATTTTCATTAGAACATAATGTCATTCATAAAATACCTTATTCTTCTTATCCTGACAGGGAATCCTTTGTTAGGAATCTACATTATCTATTTCATATAATTAAAGAAGTATGTGAATAGAAAGATACACCTACACGCTTTCAAAAACAAAAAATATCCTTAATCTAGGAGTATTCTACAAATAAAAACCTTATATGTTATGAATATAACAATATGACCATTTAATTTAGCTACCCATTCATAGCTTTATCTTCATTAACCATGTTCCCTTATTTCAATGATCTTCCATATATTTCCCATAAATAATGGAAATAAGATACCTATTCAAAAAACAATTTATAAAAATACATTAATGATTAAAAACATATAATATTGATAATATTATTCAACAAAAACTATAACAAAAACTAATTTAAGAGGAATCTTTGTGAGAAAAAGTTACACACAACATCAAGACTTTATTGGATGATTTATGGCCACCATTTCCCATGTAGTGCCTAAAAATCACTAATGTGAATTACCCAATATCTATTACACAATCAGGTTATGAAATATAAGAGGAAGAACATAAAAGATGAATAAAAATGGTAATTTTTGAGGCATCATAAATTATGAAAAGATTAAAAGACTATTAGATAAGATAAAAAGATAATGATCCAATAGATTTACAATCCATATCCTAAGACAATACCAAATAAACTTTATTAGAAAACAATATTTTAACTTCAAGAGTGTAAAGATACAAACAAGTACCCAATTTTCAAACCCCAAATCCTCATTCAAATACATATAAAAAATTCACCTATTAGATAATTCTATATAAACCTATCTAATAAATTGTATAAGATTCAAAACAAAGCCTCAAATGATTTTTAATGATAAATAAAATATATTGGTTTCTCTTTTAAAAATTGTGGGACCTTTAGAATAAATTCATTGTAGTTAATTCAACAGAATACTAATGTATGTGAATCTCATAAACCATAGATCCTATAAAATAAAAAATCATTGTTGATCAATGTGAGGAGGGTGTAATGGAACCTCACCCTTCAAGGGATGAGGGGATGAAATAGATTTAATATCCATCCAAAGTAGCCACTATCACATGTAAGAGTATATAGGAAGCTCTAGATTCAAAATAAATCCTCTAGTAGAATCTATATGTCTTAATGAAACATGAATAAAGGTTTCCAAAAATGAATATGTGGTAGACTAAAATTTCACATATCACAGGCCCATCATACACTATGACAGAAATTAATTGTAGTATATGCTAGAGTCATCTTTATGAACTTATTTCTTACTATGATATGTGGATATCCAAGAATATAATATCCCAATTTTTGTGAATTTCTAAAAATTTTCTACATTCAAAAAATTTACATAAGGAATTATAATAAATAAAAAACAGTATAAATCCATAAAAACACATTAGGATTTGGTTTATAATACATTATTAATGGTGGAACATATATTGTTTCAAAAACACAATATTCTTCCTATATACTAACATTATAACCAATCATGGATTTACAAAATTGAAAAAATTGAAATCCCTATTTCCTATATATGATTACATAATAACCTAGATTAAATAATTTGTGTTAGTCAAGGTACAAATCAGTATGATGTGATCTCTATCATGAAAACTCATATCTCTATATTAAAATTTTAAGAACAAGTTGTATAATATAAATCATTGATATTCCTTTATAATAACTTTTTCCATTAGATTGATTTAATCGTAAAGATGGAAAATGTCAATATAGTATATACAATATTACACATTCATGGTTCTCTAAAAAGACAATCTAGGTTGATTAATTCATCATATTTCATTCATCAAACATATTAATACATCACATGTACCTCATCGATGTAACTGATAACATCATTAGTCACCTAACTATGAATGGAAATCCATTTCCATGGACTAATTCAATCAAGGTCTTTATGTATTTCCTCATTACATAAGTGATAAAACCACATCATGGTTGAGCTCCAACAAATAAAATGATAAAAAGGACCCAACCAACACATGATTAGATAGTTTTTAAATAACTAATGATAATTTTACCAATCTATGTGGATTATATTTCTTGGTAAATTTCAATCCTCTAGTAAATAATTAATTATAATGGGTGTACACCACTAAGAATAATAGTGAATATATGACATTCCCTAATATATATTTTTGATCAAATTTCTATATAATATGATTCTACTTATTATCCTAAGATTCATATACTCATTCTATCCTTAAAATATCATCAAAATAAATAATACTCTATAATTATCATATAACAGGTACAATTCAAAATCATGATGGTCCATCTAAATTTAGAATCATGGGGATAATTCATTTCAAAAAACATTTTATAAATTTAAACTACTTTTGATGGAATAAAAAAGTAATGTAATAAATAATAATTATTGTATTTTAGCATAGAATTGATAGTTACAATATAATGTTATTATATAAATATGTTAGTAAAAAAAATAAAAATAATGAAATAACAATATAGTTTGATAATGGATCTCGATTATCACCCATTAATGGTTCCTATGTATCTTCCCCCAAGGCATTTACATGATTTATATTCCCTAGGGTTCAATGGTAACAATGAAATATATTTAAAATATAAATTCATTTCTTTATTAACTGAGAAGGAATCTGATATCCCTCACAATAATGGAAGTAATCACCTATCCCCTCCATAAATGTTTTCCACATCCAACCCCATTGTTTTGAGGACATATCTCTTAAACCCCATATCCACATTCATTATGAATAAAGAAATATATGAATGAAAAATAAACAATAGACCTGATTTTTTAAAGAACATTGAATTATGAATATCACCATCTCTTTACAATAAATAAGAGAAGGAATGAAATAAATTTGGGGTAAACATGTAGAATATAGACTGAATACAAAAAGAATTCACAAGATATATATATAGAAGGTAAAATGGAAGTATATGATTTTAACAAGAGAACTATATCATTCCAATCCCAATGGTGGTTTATTTATAGCTTTTGGGTTTCTAGTAGGGTGGTTTTATACTTGGGGGGCTGATTCCTACCTTTGGGATGTAAGAGTGGTTAAGGGTTACAACCAAAATTGGATATTTTTATTGTCTGTCACAAGGAAACAAGATACATGGTTTCACCAGTAGAGAACTAATGTTCATTAAAAATACCACTACCTGGCCAGTGTTGTTCACTACTCACTAGTGGCCCATAAATAAAAGTGGGGTTTTATCCAGGCACCATAACATATCCAGTGGTACCCGACTGTCTAGAAAATGATACCTATAGGTGGAGGTCTTTAAAAATGAAATCATTGATCCTTTTAAGGCCTAAATTTATTGAGGTACTTTTGAGAAAATATGTTTCAAATATGAACACTATAATCCTTAAAATTAAATTTTTTGAAACGAAATTTGATATTTTTTATCATTAAAGACACTTATGAGATTTATTTCAACAACCTCATACCCCTTTTTGGTGATAACAAGCACATAAAAAATAGTCAATATTGATATAAAATAATCATACAAAACTAAAAATAATTCCAATATATTTTAATTAAAATCAATAAACCATTTTTAATAACTCAAAATGAAATTTTGAAATAAACATAAATAATTATTTCAAAAAAGGTTTTCATTTTCATAATAAATTATTTTTCAATAACTATCAATTATTATTATGAAAGATTAATGATTATAATGTTTTAAAATTTTAATTTCAAAATAATACAATTTTAAAAATTATTCAAAAATTACAGGATAAATTATATAAATATTACCTTTTCCCCTAAAAAACAAAAATTTCCTTTGATGTTTAAAACATTTATCCACATTGAAGATATAAAACTGTAACTTTTTGTTGAGTAATTACACAGTTCGTTTAACAACTCTCTAAATCATTTTAATTGTTACAAGCCTCATAATCATGGGTTTGAGAAATATGGTGAATGTATTCATTATAATATAAGGCTAAAAGAAGTGATAGAAAGTAAAAATTTCAATTTCAAAACCCATAATTTTATAACACGATATTTCATTATTAAAATTTATTTTGATATCTTCAAGTATTTCAACATTTGGAAATAAATATTGAAAATTAAATCATAAATTCACAGAAATTAAAATTCCTTTATTAAATTTTGGTAGTAATAAATAATTTGACCATGGTTTAGGAAAGGTTTATCTAAAATCTAATCAAGCGTAAAATAAGTGTCCCCCTAAGAATTTATTTAGATATAAAATGTTTATTGCACCCCCCATAAGTTGATGTGGGTTTTAAAAATTATAATGGTCCCCTAAAATAATATAAATCAAGATTAAAAAAAAACATTAACTCATCTAAGTTAGTAGAAGAGATATGTAAATTATGTTTAAAAAAAGATCATAAATAAATAAATGAAATCATCATTTAAAAAAGAAATTTTATCAAGATATTTATGGAATTAAAATGGTGGAGATTATTTTTTGAATATCAATACTTTATATTTAATTATATAAAAATAATTGAAATCCTGATAAATATAAATGAAGAGAATCATATTCAATACATTTTAAACTACCACTTTAGAAAATAAAATTTCACTCATGTCGGGGTTTTTAGACCAAAAAGATACATAAAGAGATAAAAATTAATTATCTAAAAAAATATATTCAATCCAAATTTAAGAGGAATATAAAAAATTAATGCAATAATTAATTCTAGATTAAAATATTTATATGAAAATCCATGATTTTTAATCATTGATCAAATATTATTCTTCCTCTATGTTAATTATGAAATTAAAAGAAATTATTTTCACCCCCTTTGTTATGGAATTAGAAACACAAGAATGCACAAAAGGTCATTATTCAAAACTGAAGAAAATACCAATTGTATTTGATATTGAATTTAAATAATGAAAAAAGTAAGATACTTAGAAGAATCTATCTTCCACATATATATTATAAAATATTAATGCACATGGTAATATGGACAATAGAAATTCATTCTATTTAATCCCCCCAAATAATTTGCATCAATATCAAAATTGTACTAGAAAAATATGACATAAACATTGATAATGCAGAAGTTTAATATGCGACTTACATAAATAAATGAAATTTTCAAAATGAATTGGTATAAAAAAATATTATGATATTATAAAATATTAAAAATATAGACTATTTATAGTGATGTTAAGACTAAAGTGTATAAAAAAATAAAATCACCCCAAAAAATATGCCATGATGAAATGAAATGAAGATAATTACTAGTTGGTAAGTGATACTATCTATCCATTTGGAATGTATATATATTTCAGCTTTTCAAAATCACTATTGTTAACATGGCAAGGAAGAACTGACTATTTGGTTTCTTATTTGATAGATCAAAAATGAATTTTATCAGTGAAACACTAAATAAATATTTCTTAAAAATGCATAAAAATGTGAATAATGAAAATCAATGTGTTTTAATATTAAAAATATCAAAGAAACATACAATATTTTGAAATCCATATTCTTTTTTAAAGCACTCAAATATATTTATTCTTTTATTAAATGAAAATTTTAAACTAATAAATAAATTTTCTAAATAAATGAATACATAAAATATATTTAAATAAAAAATCAATTTATAATCAATATATGAATATAATATGGTATATTAAATAAAATACACAGATTAGTGATCAAATTATCAATGAATAAAATAACATGTGGTAAAATTTAATTTTATTAGGTAAATTAAAATTGAAATTAGAATATCAGATATGATTTTAAAATAAAATTAAAATAAAGAGAAATGATAAAAAATATTTGATAACCATTGAAACAAAAGTGGAACAGTTAACGTAAAAACTAATTGAATTAAAAAGGAGACTAATTTAAAAAATTTCATATGATTGGAATGAAAAATTATATATATATATAATTTCAAATATGATAAATATGAATTTTGAAAACATTTTTGGTACGTTTGAGATGTTACCACACAAGTGTCTCAATCGCCCACCAACCATGATTCATGTAGCTCACCAGGAATTCCCTTGAGACATGATTCCTATAAAAATGATAAAAAGGATTTTTGTAACCATGTAAATTTTTATGAAAAAATTTCAGCCAAATAATTTTTTAGATTCCATATTTTTTGGGATATGAGATTTGTTGGTCGAAGTATATCACTCAAGAGGGGAAGGGTGAATTTAGTGACTATATAAAATTATTTTCTAAATCTATTATTTTAAAATAAATGGTTTTCCCCAAATTTTGATGCATCACAGTTAATCAAGGTTATACTGTTATAAGTGTTATACTGTTTAAACAACTTGTTATAATATTGACCAGTTCTCAGTAATCATAATATGTATTATTAATATTAATTTTGAAGTTATCCTACTAAGACAAATCATTTATAACTTCTTTCTAAGACTAACTATCAAAGTGAAATTAGATTTTTCTGGATTATGAAATCATGCAGTAAGACAATGAAGACTAAAAATAAACAGAACAGTGGATATAAAAAAAGTGGTTCAATCTCAAGATGAGACCTAATCCACTCCACTTGGTGATCACCTGCCACAAAGTAGTTTATATAGATAAACTTTTATCCGCACACTGAATCAGGGTTAACAATAGTACATAGACTATCCAGTTATCATAGGGACTTCTTCCACAGTTTTTATGGGTAAAAAAACAATAACCAGGCCACACATGGATCTCTTCCAAAGTATTCATGGGTAAACAGAAATAGAGAGTTTTTTGTAAGGATTTAGAAATCCTTTAATTATGCACAGGAGTCAGTGTGTGTGTGGAATATGTAGAGTACACACATTTCTCAAAAGTTAAGTAAAATAATCACTAAAAGAGAGTAGATATGAGTTTAGGAAATCTCTAGTGATTTGAAGTGCACCTCTGGACTCCATTGATTTAGAATAAATTCTTCTAAGTCCTTCTCTGGTGTTTTTCTTGAAATATAGAGTGTCGTGCTTCAGCTTGTGTTATTCATGAGTTTTGACAACGTGAGGATGTTCTCTGGATTCCAGTGTACATCGTATGTTCTTCAGAAGATTCAGATTTCATGCATGTGAAAATAATTTCTTTGAAAATATTGCTATGTGTTCTTTGTGGTCGTGCTCACACGCTTGTTTTCTGTTCAGTATCGCACTCTATTGTCGTTGGGCACTCTTCACTCTTAATCTTCGAATGTGTGTGATTTAGTCAACAAGTTCCATGTGTTTCGTGCCTCATACCTTGTACTATGTCTGAAAAGAAAAATTAATTATGTTAATGCATTAAAGGCATCAAATATGGCTATTAAGAATTAAATTGAAAGACGAAAAAATAGTTTAGGAAACGGTGTCACAGTAAGTTGAGAGAACGGTGTCTCCATAATGGTGTATTAGCATCACTGTGTCTGAGTATCACGATATGAGTGTCACGGTGTCTTGGTCACCATGTCTGGACTTCACGGTTTCTTTCTCACGGTGTCTTGTCTTCACGGTGTCTGGCTTCATCTTGTCTGGATTACGGTGTCTGGCTAACTGTGTCTGGCTTAACGGTGTCAGGCTTACGGTGTCTAGGTAACTATGTCTTGATCACGGTGTCTTGTACTTAGGAAAATGACTGTATTAAGAATTTAAGAGTAATATGAATGAAATGCATTGGGCTTAACCATTATAAATCATAAGTTAACATGAAACAAAAATACACATGATTGGATATGATTTATAGAAGTTAACTAGGATTATTAAGATTTGTGATAATAAAAGAAATTTTTTATCATTAATGATACTTTTGATAATTAATGGAATTTTTAATCATTAAAACATGATTAATTCAAGGGGATTCCAACAATCTCCCCCTTTTTGATGATCACAAATCATGTACAGTAAAGGTGTAAATTAGCTGCAACTATAGAAAAAATAACATATAGACGAAAATATACTATAGAAAAAATAACATATAGAAGAAAACATATAACTTATTTCTCCCCCTTTTAGGATTATCAAAAAGTTCAATTAAGAGAGGGTAAACAGTGCACATGTCATTAAAAGTAATCAGAGTTTAGTATATCATAAAGTAAAAAATACAGAAAGCAATGACATCCCCATCAAAAAGTAGTAAGCACTCGTCTTCTTCAAGGATTGGCCTTCTCTTTTCCTTTATCGGTAGCAGAAGAGGAATCCATAGGGATAGTGGCTGATGTGGTATAAGGTCAAGATGTGGTGGATAGAGAGGGTAAAGGGAGACCTTCGAAGACAGAGGGAGCCAATATAGGAGCAGTGGAAGATCTTGTTAGTTGCTGATCAAGAATGACAGGTATGATCTGACTGAGATCTTGGCCAACAGACATGGCAGTTGAGGCTAAGGCAGAGGTGAAAGTAGGTAGTCTAGGTCTGAGAGGAGCATCCTCTAGAGCAACAATTACTGTACTTTGAACATGAACATACGGTCTCAAAATTTTGATGAATTATACAATAATTTATCCACCATACAGCATGGCCTTTTCCAAATAATCATTATATTCCATGAACATGTACAAAAATCTGGTAAACTCTGTTCGCTTCTAGATGTGGATTTTGAAGGCTTGGGTTACAAGAGGAATTCTCAGATTCTCTACCAGAATTTTGAATTTTTTGGTCATATCAGTCTTGGAGAAAATTTGGTTGAAATAGAAATCCACTTTCGTAGAAATCTCATGCTGGGCATCATTGGAAATATTGGAATGAATTTGCACAAGATCAAGAACCCTATCATTGTTCTGGATAATGTCTGATAAAGAAGTCACATTGAAGCCACTTAAAGCAGTCTGAAGCTCTTCTTAGACTATAGATCTGAGCAAAGAACTGTCCAAAGCTGTTGTAGAGGATTCAACAGAGGTATGGGAAGCTTTAACGGCTGTAGTCAGAAATTTCATCTAATTCAATACATTTTGAAGACAGCCAATGTATTCATCAGTGAGTTTATTGAGGTTATTTCCCTCGGAATTTGGGGATGAACTCCTTGATTGAAGGTTCAAACATTCCAATCAGTTTCTAATGGGTTTTATCGTAGAACCGGAAAAATCCAATGATTCCACATCCATTTGGACCTACTTTCCAAAGGTAGGCGTTCATTAGTTTTTGTACTGATCAGGCTTAGGAATTTGTATTAGTCGAGAGGATGGGAGGTCAGACTCATCATACCTTTTTGAGGGGAATTATTTTCTACTCCATGACTCTATTTATAGATTTATGTTATGTTCGTGAATCCTTATTACATTACCAAGTATAAAATGAGCTTTCTTTTAGATCTTAAAATCAATGATTAAATATGTTGGAAATTTAGAGAATTGTTTATATGTATTCGAGGTTCATCATCGATAGAGAATCATCTATATTTATTGGAGATTCTTGGTCAATGGTATCCTTCAACACATTTATATAGATGTCCCTTGGTCATTATGATGACCATGCTGGTTTTAAAGCCACTTAGTGGGGCACTTTAAGTTTATTGTCATTCAGAAGGACATGGATTATTTCAGAGTTGGGATCGAACACGCAGATGGGCTACCTACGTATCCTTTGTTTAGAAAAGGAATCAGAACCCACGTAGTTCGAGTAAGGGAGTATGATGTTTATGATTGATGGCTCAAAGAAGAATGTAATAATTACTTTTATACTCTAAGATCATGTGAGTCATACTCGGTGTGAGAAACAATAGGTATTGGTAAAAAATCAGACAATTTTTCCATGAAAGATTAAATCATGAGAAATAATGTGGGGATTATGTATGTATAACTACCCAGATAAATGAAGATTAAGATTTACATCAGGGAAGAAATCCAGGAACAGGGTCCATAAAGGTAAATATGCTTCATGGAGATTTGAATACTCTAACTTGGGGCTTACTCATGAAAAGGAGACCCAAATTAGGAGAGGACTTATGATTGGGTTTTAGTCCAAAGAAGGAATCCCAGATCAACGGTAAATTAGGACTGGTTAAGAGAAATTAAGACTGGGGCTTACTCCTGAGAAGGAGGCCCAGGTTAAGGGACTTGAAAAATTAAGGGACTTGGGGCTTACTCATAAGGAGGATGCCCATATTTGAGAATTATGACTGGGGCTTATTCTTGAAAAGGAGGCCCATGTTAAGAGTTATGACTGGGGATTATTCCTGAAAAGGAGGCCCAGGTTAAGAATTATGAGTGAGGCTTATTCCTGAAAAGGAGACCCAGGTTAAGAATTATGACTGGGGATTATTCTGGAAAAGGAGGCCTAGGTTAATAATTATGACTGGGGCTTATTCTTGAAAAGTAATCCCAGGTTAAGAATTATTACTGGGGCTTATTCATGAAAAGGAGGCCAAGGTTAAGAATTATGACTGGGGCTTATTTCTAAAAAGGAGGCCCAGGTTAAGAATTATGACTGGGGCTTATTCTTGAAAATGAGGCCTAGGTTAATAATTATGACTGGGGATTATTCCTAAAAAGGAGGCCCAGGTTAATGAGTTCTCTCATCTTAAAGGATGAGGTTGAATGAATGAAATATCAAGCTTTAGTGAGATAAATATGTGTAAATCACTAGGTTTCGAGAGATATTCCATAGAATTCCTTTCATATAAGGAAGTAAAATCATGAAATCATGCTATAAATGGATTTGAAGTGTCTCTTGAAGACTGAATCGTGAATATGAGAGGTGGAATGGCATAAGAGTGGTGAAATGGGCAAGAAGGGCACCCAAAAAGGTAGGGGCGCGCAAGTCCTGGTAGGCGCGCAGGTACTGCGTGGGCGCGCAAGTCCTGGTCGTGCAGGTATACCTGCGTGACACATGGGTACTTCCACAACGGTTAACCAGCAGGGTAATACTTGAGCGAATCTTGGTTAAATCATTTAGAATCGTCTTGAGGTTCTTCCAGAAGAGTGGCACACAAGTTCTATTGAAGGAGTTATGCAGCGCGCAAGTGGGGACATTTCCCTTAAGGGTTGGCCACTCAGTTGCTCAAGTGTTGATGATTTTCAAAACTTAGGCCTTCCTCCCCCTCTTTAAATCTTCATTTCTATGTAAGAAATTACCTTAGAAGTGATTAGGAAGCTTTGAGAAGAGACTAGGGTGATGGGAGCTCAAATTTGAGTTTCTGGAAAAACTTCTTCTCGAAATGGGGACCCACAGTGTCTATTTATGGGCTTGAGAAGACCCCGGGTGGTTATCCTTTTGGGCGCGCAAGTCACTTGTGGGACCATTAGGTGGAGCACATGTATTCTTGCGCGACAGTGATGAAACATGCGCGAACCTTGTTCTTTTGAATCCTTGTTCATGACTTTGTAATTTTTTGATATTTTTTAAATGGATGGATCAATTTGTGATAAGTTATTTCCCTTTCCATTATTTTAGACAATTTGACAAAAAAGGAGCGTCAAAAAAAGTCCCCCCTCAGAGTTGGATCTGAAGGAAATGACGATGTGACTCTGAGGAAAAGAAGAAAACCAAAGTAATGGCGGCGCACAAGTGTTCAGTGGCAACACTTGGCACGCAAGTGCGAGTCGTATGGGGCTGGAGAGCACCGGTTGTAGGCGTGCAGGTGGGTTTCCTGGCCTATAAATATGCGGCCCCATTTCTGTACAAAGCATGTGGATTTCAAACATTTGAGTCTCGCCGCGCAGGTCACCATCGCCACGCAAGTTAATCTGTTTTCCGATGTTTTTTTGTTGTCGTGCTATTGTATAGGTATTTGGACTTACGTGGTGATACTTGCGCGCCAAACACTTGTGTGGTATATCGATACTTTCATGCCATGTTTAGGCTTGAACGCCTTAATTCCTTATCCATTTTTTTCAAATTTCTTCACAAATTTTATGAAAAAACAACTTACTTAAGAGTTAATTATTCAACTCTTATGCAGATTTAATGGCTCCCAAGAGAATCAGAACAACTGATGGACTATCTAGCTAGAGGATTGATGACATGATGAACATTGTTGGCCATTATTACTTTGATATTGTTTCCCTCAGAATCTGGGGATGGCCGCCTTAATGGGAGGTTCAAACGTTTCGATCGGTTTCTAACGGGTTTGTTCATAGAACCGAAAACATCCAATGATTCCATATCCATTCAGACCTACTTTCCAAAGGTAGGTGCTCATTAGTTTGTGGACTGATGAGGCTTAGAAATTTTCATTGGTTGAGATGATGGGAGGTCGGACTCATCACACCTTTTTTAGGGGAATTATTGTCTACTCTGGGACTCTCTTTATAGATTTAAGTTATGTTCATGAATCCTTATTACATTACCAAGTATAAAATGAGCTTTCCTTCAGATCTAACAATCAATGATTAAATATGTAGGAAATTTAGTGAATATTTTGTATGTATTTGAGGTTCTTCATCGATTGATAATCATCTGTATTTATTAGAGATTCCTGGTCAATGGTACCCATTGACACATTTATATAGAAGTCTCTTGGTTATTATGATGACCATACTGGTTTTAAAGCCACTCAGTCTGGAACATGAAGTTTATTGTCATTCAGAAGGACATGGATTATTTTAGAGTTGGGATCAAACCCGTAGACGGGCTTCCTACGTATCCTTTGTTTAGAAAAGGAATGAGAACCCACGTAGTTCGAGTAAGGGAGTATGATGTTTATGATTGATGTCTCAAAAAAGGATTTCACAATTACTTTTACACTCTAAGATCACCTGAGTCATGCTCGGTGTGAGAAACAAGAGGTATTGGTAAACATTAGACAATTGTGCCATGAAAGATGCAATCATATGAAATAATGTGGGGCTTATGTATGTATGACTGCCCAGATAAATTAAGGTTAGGATTCACTTTAAGGATGAAATTCAGGAACAAGGTCCATAAAGGTATATGTGCTTCGTGGAGATTTTGAGTACTCTTACATGGGGCTTAATCTTAAAAAGGAGGCCCAAATTAGGAGAAGACTTATGATTGGGTTTTACTCCTGAAAAGGAATCCCAGATCAAAGGTAAATTAGGACTGGTTAACAGAAATTAAGACTGGGGCTTACTCTTGAAAAGGAGTCCCAGGTTAAGGATTATGACTGGGGCTTACTCTTAAAATGGAGGCCCTGGTTAAGGGAATCATGGTTTGGGGTTTACTCATGAGGAGGATTCCCAAATTAGGGGACTGGGGCTTACTCCTAAATAGGATGCCCAAAAATTGAGAGACTTTGGGCTTACTCCTAAAGAGGATGCTCAGATTTGGGAACTATAATAATTGGGGCTTACTCCTAAGGAAGATGCCCATATTTCAGACTGGGGCTTACTCCTGAAAAGGAAGTCCAAGTTAAGGGATCTGGGGCTTACTCCTAAGAGGTTTCCCAAATTAGAGGACTTATGACTAGGGATTATTCCTGAAAAGGAGACCCAGGTTAAGGATTCTCTCATCTTAAAGGATGAGGTTGAATGAATTAACTCTCAACATGTAGTGACATATAGATATGAAAATCACTAGGTTTTGAGAGATATTCAACAGAATTCTTTTCAGATATGGAAGTAAAATCAAGAAATCATGCCATAAATGGATTTTAAGAGTTTCTTGAAGACTGAATCTTGAATAGGAAAGGTGTAATGGATTAAGAGGGGTGAAAATGGGCAAGAAAGGCACCCAAAAAGCCAGGGGCGCTCAAGTCCTGGAAGGCGCGCAGGTACTGCATGGGCGCGCAAGGCCTGGATGCGCAGTTCCTGGTCGCGCAGGTATTCCTGCATGACACATGGTGTACTTGTGCGATGGTTAACTAGCAGGGTAATACTTGAGAGACTTTAGGTTAAGTCCTTTAGAATCCTCTTGAGGTTCTTCCAGGATCGGGGTGCACAGGTTCTATTGAAGGAGTAAGGCGGTGTGAAAGTGTGGCCATTTCCCTTAAGGGCTAGCCGCATAGGCACGCAAGTGTTGATGATTTTCAACACTTAGTCCTTCCTCCCCCTCTTTAGATCTTCCTTTATAGGTAAGAAATTACCTTAGAAGTGTTTTGGAAGCTTTGAGAAGATACTAGGGCACCAGGAGATCAAATATGGGTTTCTGGAAAAAATCCTCCCGAATGGGGGGGTCCACATGGTCTATTTATAGGCAAGAGAAGACCTCGGGCGGTTACCGGGTGGTTATCACTTAGGTAACGCAAGTAGACTTGCACGACCACTAGGTGGCGCGCAAGTGTACTTGCGCGACCATGAGGGAACTTGCGCGACCTATGGGAAATGTTCTCCTTGTTCATCCCTTTGTCGATTTTTGATGTTTCTTCAAAGGATGAATCACTTTGGACTAAGGTATTTCCCCTTTTTCAGTCATTAGACTCTGTGACGGAAAGGGGCGTCAACAAAAGTCCCCCCTCAGAGTTGGATCCGGAGAGAAAAGAGGATTTCACTCTGAGGTGAAAAGAAAAACAAGAAATCTGGCAGTTTAATGTCATGCATGTCGTACATACAAAGGCTAATGTTTAAGGTCAAAATAGCAATGACCAAAATGGATTATAATTGACTCAATTTCTTGACAACTCATCTGAAAACATAGTACCATACTCAAGTATGAGGGAAAATATATAAGCTATGACTTAAGAATATTTGAATCTGAGGAATGATATGAAAGAGAGAGAAACGGCATTAAAAGAAGTAGTTTCCAAGAATGAAGTTACCATTATTTAACAAACCCGTTAGGGGGTTAAATTATGCAGGGCCACCTAAGGGAATTGGCTGCATAGTTAAATAAAATAGTATCTTTTGGCTAACAAGTCTGTTATGTAGACTTTTTATGCAAGGCCACCTATGGGCACGTGCTGCATAGTCAGGAAAAAGAACTCTCATAAATTTACATTCCAAGTGATAAAATCCAGTGAATATTTATGGAGATTCAAATCTTCCAAAGTATAGAGTTTGATGTATGGAAAGAGGTACTTTAATATGGAGAAAATATTTCCAAACAAAATTATCGAAGAACTGGATGAATATCACTCTTACGAAGGTCTGACCCTAACGTAGGGAAGGAGAATATAAACCATAGACTTGAATACTTTCAGATCAAGAAAAATGATATGGGAAAAATATGTTAAGGATAGCTATTTTTGCAGATCCCTACATACTGTCATTTAAAAAAAATAAAAACAAAATAGGCATTCTTCCCAGGAATGAAGTTGCCACTATCTGACAAACCCGTTAGGGGGGTGAGTTATGCAGGGGAACCAAAGGGCATTGGCTGCATAGTCAAATAACAGTATCTTTTGGATAACAAGTCTGTTTTGTAGACTATTTATGCAAGGCCACCTATGGGAACGTGCTGCATAGTCAGGCAAAAGAACTCTCAGAAGTTTGAAATTTTTGTGACTAGAAGTCGTGAAAAGGGTTATGAGGATCTGAAAATATTTATGGTTTATTATTATGACACATGAATATGGATATTGTTCAATGTATACAGAGATACACATATCAATTCTAACCATAATCATGTTGTGGCTGGGTCCTGAATTGAAATATTGGACTTCACTACGTATCCCATAAGGATGAGAATCAAGCCATATGTACTTCTTAAACTACAGTTTAACGTTGTGTGGGACAAAAGGATTAGAGATCTTAGTTGAGGGTCATAGATCTTGGACCATTGTAAGAAATACACAGTGTGTGTTTTCATGGGGGCTTTTCATCCAAGGGACTTAATGTGGAATGTGGGGTTAGGCACAAAGACTTGGGGCTGGATTTGAGGGACACTCGAACGTTCCTAAGTATCCCATTAGGATGGGAATCAAGCCCACGTAGTTCTAGAAATACCCTTTCTTCAAATTTGGGTTGTACATGTGAAGGGTGAAAGGGTACTTTAGTGCAATGATGGTTTAACCCAAGATAAAAGGTTTGGGCATTTCCATGTATGCACGTAGTCTTTGAAATGAAACATGATTGAAAAATAAATGAAAATAATGGTTCCCTCTCAAGTTAGGGTATCAAAGAAATTTGTAGTTTATTGTCATACTAAAAAAAAGTGTTGTATAGTTTAACGTTGTATAACAAAGACGAAAGTGAACCAATGTAATGATATTGATTTTAGGGGCGGTTTCACGAATCAACATCGTATGAGATAGAGATGAACCGATGTGAAGAGATTGGTTTTGGGCTTGAACCTTGGAAGGATGCCTACATACCCAGCCTAGAAGGCAAGGATCAAAGTCCGTGTAGTTCAATTAAAGAATGAATTAATGATCAAGTTGTTCTTGGCGAAAATGACCTAAAAATGATGTTAGGACTTATACATGGTTAGTGGCCCGGAGAGAGTGTTATGGTTGAGGTTTGCTCTATGCTCACGTGAGTCATACTCGGTGTGAGAAACAAGAGGTAACAAAAACCTTAACGATGCATAGTTTAATGTCATGTAGGACATATAAAGGGACTATGTAGTTTAAAGTCTTGCAGTTAAGACTATTGGTGTTGCACAGTTTAGTGTCATGTATCAGGGACAAAATACAGTTTAATGTCATGTAGGACGTAAAAAGGGACTATGCAGTTTAAAGTCTTGTAGTTAGGACTATTGGTGCTGCATAGTTTAGTGTCATGTAGCTGGGAAAAATACAGTTTAATGTCATGTAGGACATATCACGAACTTTCTTAACAGTTTAGCATCATGTAGTTAGGACGATGGGGACAATAGAGTTTAACGTCATGTTGGACGAATGGCGGGGGACTGTTCAGTTTAATGTCATGCAGTGAGGATAAAAGAGTGAACCATTTTAACGTCATGTTGGATGAATTGGGGATTTTTTCCCAAAGTTTAACGTCATGTTCGACGAAAAAAATGGACGATACAGGGACAATACAATTTAGCGTCATGTTGGACGAAAGTGCGAATAGTTTAAGGTCATATACATGGACCGTGGATGGTGCAGTTTAATGTCATGCTAGACGGTGGTGTAATTTAAGGTCATACAGGACCTTTGATGATTATGTAGTTTAACGTCTTTCCGGACGTAAGGGACTTTTATACAGTTTAGCGTCATGTAGTTAGGACATCACAGTTTAACGTCTTGATGGACGTAAGGGACTTTTATACAGTTTAGCGTCATGTAGTTAGGACGTCATAGTTTAACGTCTTGCTGGACGTAAGGGACTTGAAAATAGTTTAGGGTCATATGCATGGACCGTTGATGATGCAGTTTAAGGTCATACAGGACCTAGTTGCAGTTTAAGGTCAAACTGGACCATTTAGGGAACTTTTTCACAGTTTAACGTCGTGTGGGACGAAAGTAAAAATAGTTTAAGTTCATATGTATGGATCGTTGCTGTATAGTTTAACGTCATATAGCAAGGAAGAATTAGTGCCTCACAGTTTAGTGTCATGTTGCGGGGGAAAATTACAGTTTAATGTCATGTAGGACGAATGTAAGGACTTTTGTACAGTTTAGCATCATGTAGCTAGGACGATGAAGTTGTCACAGTTTAATATCATGTTGGATGTATGTGAAAATAGTTTAGGGTCATATGAATGGACTGTTGCTGTATAGTTTAATGTCATATAGCAAGGACGAATTTGTGCTACACAGTTTAGTGTCATGTTGCGGGGAAATAGTAGGGACTTTGCAGTTTATACAAAATACTTCTTCAAAAATCTGGCATTGGTTGGAGTAGTGATGAGTTCCCCATCCATTGAGATTAATGAATAAGGTCCATTGGAGTAGACCCTATGTATTGAATAAGGTCCTTCCAATTTTGGCTCAAGCTTGGGAGGTTTCTTTCCTGGTATCATTGGAGTTCTGAGAGCTAATACCAATTCTCCTTGAGTGAATGAACGAAGATGAACTTTTTTGTTAAAAGCACGTGCTATTCAATTCTGATAGACTTCCAAGTTGTGCAAAGTGCACAATCTTTTCTCATCTAACCGTTCCAATTCATTCAATCGCTTTTGAGATTGTTAATCTGTAGATGATTGATCACAAATGGAAACTCTGTGCGAGGGTAGTTGAACTTCAATGGGCATGACAGCTTCCGTTCCATATACCAATGTATATGGAGTCGACCGAGTTGCAGTGTGGGTGGTAGTCTGATAAGCCCATAAATCATGAAAGAGTTTATCAGGCCATGAACTCTTATCTTTATCCACCATCTTTTGCAGTATATTTGAAAGATTCTTGTTAAAGGATTCTATCTGGCCGTTGGCCACTGCATGATACCGAGATGAATGGTTGGATTTGATGTTGTATTCTTGATACAAATTCTTCATCTCAGATGAATAGAAATTGGTTCCATTGTCCATCAATATGGTATAAGGGACACCAAATCTGGTAATGATGTTAGAATTGATGAAACTAACAATGCATTTAGAACAGAATTCCTTGAGAGGTATTGCCTCTGCCCATTTGGAAAAGAAGTCAGTAGCAGTAAAAATATACTTAAACTTTTTAGCCGTAGCCGAAGGGTAAGGTCCCACCACATCCATTCCCCATGTGGCAAATGACCATGAGTATTTAGCTGTATGAAGCAACTCAAGAGGCTAATGAATGAAGTTGGCATGTACTTGGAATGAATGACACTTCTTTGTGTAATTGACACAATATCATATCATTGAAGGCCAAAAGTATCCAAGCCTTCGAACCTGATCAGGCAGTCTATGTCCAGACTGGTGGGCACCACAGACTCCTGCATGCACTTCTTTGATGACATCTATTGTTTCTTCCCTATCAATGCATCTGAAGAGAACTCAATCAAAACCACGTTTGTATTGAATTTTCTCTAGGTGACCTGGGCTATCATAAAGAGTAAAATTGACCACACGTCGCCGGATTTGTTCTTTCTCAGCTCTATCTGGTGGAAGTGTTCCATTTTGAAGGTATTCCATGATATGTGACATACATCTTATAGTATGACCATAAAGTTCAGGAATGGGACAAATTTCATTAATTTCCACTGTCCTGATTCAAACATAAGGTGAAATTGGATGACGGTGGGCAATACTGATGGTTGTCTCATCCCGATTTGGATCTTCCAGAGCTGTGGCAATATTATCCAATGCATCATCATGAGGATTTTTTGATCATGGGACATAAGAAAATTTCAGTTCCAAAGGGAATTCCTCCATTAACTCTCTGACGTAATTATACAAAGGGATTAATTCTTCTTTTCTGATTTAATAATCTCCATTGACTTGTTTGATTACCAGGTCTGAATCACCTTTCACCTTTAAGTGATTCACTTGTGCTTGAAGTGCTAATTCCAAACCTACAATGAGAGCTTGGTATTCTTCTTTATTATTGGTACCTACTTCCTACAATAAGAAGGGATAAGGTAACACTACCTTTTATAGAGAAATGATCACAATTCCTAAGCCAACTTTCTTGAATTTAGGATTTTCCATTTTCGTCCCTGTTGGACTTCTGGAAGAACCATCAAAATACATTTCCCAGGCTTTAGGACTTTCTTGAATAGAGAAGACTTCCTCATCAGGGAGTTCAATATCTGAAGACGTGTCTTCCAATAAAGGGTGTTCAGCCAGGAAATCAGCCAGATATTGCCCTTTATCACCTTTTGAGACACATACTGAATGTCGAATTGCTGCAAAATAACTGCCCACCTTGCTAGACGTCTTGTAAGCATTGGACGACTAATGATAAATTTGAGCGGGTTATTGCGAGATACGAATTGGACCTCATGATGTTGCAGGTAATGTCTCAAATTCTGAACTGCAATGATTAATGCCAGACAGCACTTCTCAATACTCGAATACCAGGTTTCTGCTTCAAGCATGGTTCGACTGAGATATTAGAGGCTGTTTTCATTCCCAGCATCATTCTTTTGAGCAAGAAAGGCACCCAATGATCACTCTAGAGCTATCACGTAGAGGATAAGTGGTCTTACTTCAACAGGTGGCATGAGTACTGGTGGAGTCAAGAGGTGTTTTTTGAGAATATCGAATGCTTCTTGACATTCATCAGTCCACTGGTAAGTGACTCACTTCTTCATCAATTTGGTGAAGGGTAAACTTTTACCTGCTAAATTGGCGATGAAACGCCGAATATATGCTATGTGTCCTTGAAGTCCTCTTAATTATTTCATATTTTTTGGAGGTGACATACCAAGGATTGACTTGGTCTTCTTAGGATTGACTTCAATACCATGATGGCATATAACAAAGCCGTGAAATTTTCCTGAGGTTACCCCAAAAGAACATTTTAAGGGGTTCATCTTCAAATTATGTTCTCGAAGCTTGCAGAATATGACTTCCAAATCAGCCAAATGATTAGAAAATTTTTTGGATTTAATAACCAAATCGTCTACATAGCATTCAAAAAACGTCCCTAAGAATGGTTTGAAGATACGATGTATGGCATGCTGATAAGTTGCACCTTCATTCTTTAAGCCAAAGGGAATTACCCAGTAGAAAAACACACCCTGAGGGCTCTGAAGGCTGTAGATTCCTCGTATTCTAGGCCCATTGGAATCTGATTATATCGAGAATATCCATCCATGAAGGAAAGTTCTTCATAGCCAGTTGTTGCATCAATTAGAAGTTCTGTAATCGGAACTGGGAAATCATCCTTAGGACAATGCCGGTTACGATCTCTGAAATCGATGCAAACACTAATTTTTCCGTTCTTTCTCTTTACAGGGACAATATTAGCCAACAACTTGGGATACTAAACTTCTCTGATGAAGTTAGCTTTGATAAGCTTATCCACTTCAGCTTCAATTTTAGAATCATAAGTTGGGTCAGTTCTTCTCACGGCTTGCTTAAATCCTCGATGTTCTTATGGTAAACCCAAATGATGAGTAGAAACATCATGATCAAGCCCGGGAATTTATGAATAGTTCTAAGAAAAAATATGTCTTTTTTTCTTTAGAAAAGAAATATACATCTCTTGCTCTTCAAGGTTCATGGCCACACTGATTAATGTGGGGCGTGGATCTTCCTTTGTACCGAGATTTATTTCTCTGAGTTCATCCACAGTGGTAGAGATACCCTCTTCAAATGCTGGAGGAGCATCATTGAGATCTTCCTCTTCTTCATCATAATGTGTTATTTCTTCCATTTCTACTTGCATAGTAGATGACAAAGTGGAATTTTTATGATCCGAAGAGATGTCAAAATTTTTACATTTTGAAAATGAAGTTTCCATTTTTGACCCTATTGCTAATGAAGGGTCTTCTTTGGGTAATAAAGAGGAGATGATGGATTGAGAATCGACATCATTTTTCACCTCCGATGTTTCTATAACTTCTTATGGCCTAATTGGAGAAGCATAGACTTGTTGGATTTCAGCAGATTAAATGAAGACGTCACCATTTGTGCTTTCATCACTGCTTGGTAGATTACCAATTTCTTCTATGTTGTCTGGCTCGATTGTCGTAATTGACATTATGGATCTTTCCATAAGAGGATTTTTATTTGGGTCTATCTTGTCAATTTGACTGATAGGCAACACATAATCTGTACTCACATGTGTAAATAAATTTACTGGAATTTTTTCCAAACCATATAGAGCATTAACTTTGGTAATCTCCTTTGTTATGTATTTCTCCTTTTGCTTCATGTGATATAATTCCGCCTCAATGTATTCAGACTCACATGTCTTGAACAGGGCCTTATCACCATACAACGTCCCAACTTGACCATCGAAAAAATATTTGAGACATTGGTGGTATGAAGAAGGGATAGCCGCATGTTGATGTAACCAGGGTCTTCCAAGAAAAATGTTGAAGGCTGAGTGTTGATCGAAAACCATGAAATCTAAATTGGATACAAGATCTCCAAACTGAGTTCTGAGTGTAACTTCACCCAGTGGTTCTTGTCCAATTTTATCGTATCCCTGTAGCATCATGGTGGAGGGAGATAAATCAGATTCCGTGATTCCCAATCGACGAAGTGTACGAATGGGCATGAGGTTGACTCATGAACCATTGTCAATTAAAACTCTTCGAACATCCATGCCATTGACTTTTCCAGACAAGTACAATGGTCTAATATGTCCATGCACAACAACATATTCATCTTCATCAGTAATGTATATTATTGCATGGAATTCTGCAGGATTATTATCTATGTGATAGACTTCATCTGCAGCAATTTCAGTTTCAATCTCCTGAGGACTTGACAAAGCCTCAATGAGAGGTTCCGGAAGATATTTTGACAGATTCAAAGCATCCAGAATTGATAACTTGGCTGGTACTTGAGAAAAGTGTTTCAATATATCATACTTTTGATATAGAGGTCTACATTTCCCAATAGAAATATGTGGTTTAGCAGGTACCTTGGAAGCAGGTGTTTTGGAAGTTGATGCATCTTGTTTTGGGATAGGAGTTGGAAATATTCTTGGTTTTGGAAGATTAGACCGATTAGATCCATTTACTTGCTGACAGGAATAAGATGGAACCTTCAACCAGTCTTCCAAAATAATTGTTCCAGGACTGAATTTGCTATTGGTATAAGAACTTTCTTGTTCTTGCTGATCTCGCTGAAGGGATCTACCAAGAGTTTCTGCTGCGTACACAGTTCTAGAAGGGGTAGAATTGGAATAATGGCTTCTGAAAGATCCACGTCTTCCCCAGTATCCTGAGCCCCTGGAATGTCCTCCGATTCCTCTGTTTGATACAGGGAATTCAGGCTCATCAAAATTGAAATTGCGACTGGCATATGGATCTGTTAATTCAATCGTATTAACAGAACCGAAGATTAACTCTTCTTCTGATGAAGACTCTGCCTGATTAGCCTATTTAGGATGTTCCGTTTGGTGGGGCGGTGCCCATGGCTTTGATGTAAATGGCATGAAGTCCTCCAAAGTCAGAGACAACTTAGGCTTTGTCACATACTCGTCTTCTTCTGATTCTTTTTATTTCTTTGAATCATGCCATTTCTTTGAGGACTTTCCCTCTGATGAAGAGGGTTTTTCTACAACATTCATGGCAGAAGACACAATTTGTTTCTTTAATTGTGTTTTCAAAATAGCATGAGTTCGATTGATTGCCTTTCTGACCATCCAATCATCATATATTTGTGCATTTTTGCTTTTGACTTCCTGCCATTTGTCTTCCTCCTCTGGAACTTTAGCAGTGACACATGATACCTGGGGTGAGGTGACTTTCAATGTGACAGGTCCCGAGTCGACCATCTTTTTCAGGAGGTCTTTGAAGACAAAACATTCATTGATGGGATGCCCCAATATTTGAAGAAAATGGAAATAATTAGGACGGTCTTGATCTCCTTTCTTGTTTGGCCTCTTGGGTATTGGCAATTGAACCAAATTTTTTTCCAGAGCCAAAATGATATAACCAGGAACTTGTTCATTTCGGAAAGAATATGTTTTTCTCTTCAGATCCTTAAATTTTTTTCGTCTTTGATCTTTTTGATTATCTGGACAAAAAGGCCTTTATTGTTGGCGCTCAAAAGGTGGATCCCTTCGAGAATATGAAGGTTTTGAGGTATAAATAGGTACAGGTGCTTGTTTAAGCATTACTGTAGCAGTTTCTGCTTTACCCATTCTCCTTCCTGGAGCTAATGAAATTACACGAGATTTATCCTTATCCTGTATAAGGGAATCTTCAATCTGATGAGCAATTGAAGTAAGGTCTCAAAACCCTCCTTTGTATTTCACAAGGATTAATGGCGTGCATAATTCATCACGCAGATTTTCCACACATATTGGAAAAAATTATTCTTGAGGGAGTTCTAAACTCAAGGATTATGTTAATCCCTTCCAGCGAGTAATGAAATCAGAGACTCTTTCATTCACCCTTTGCTTACAATTTGTAAGATCGAAAATTGTTGTCTTTGGCGAAGATGAGCTGAACTGAAGGAGGAATTTTTGGAGAAGATCCTTCCATCCGGTAATTGACCGGGATTGCAAGCTTTTATACCAAACAAAAGCTTGTCCGTTCAAGGTCTGCACTAAGAATCTGAGTTTCCCTACTCTTTGCTGCTCGGAAGTTCCCATCATAGGATCTCAAAAAGACATGTAATGCATCAAATGCTGTTCAGGATCACCTGATCCATTGAAAATAGGGAATACGGGATTCCCAAAACTGGATGGAGGAGAAATTGAATCTACACATTCAGGGTAAACTTTCTTCTCTAGTTGATCTTGCGCACGTTTCTCTTCCATAGTTTCTAAATGAGCTGTTAATTACTCAATAGTAGTTATTAACTTTAGAGAAACATCCGGTTAAACTTGGGCTTGGGTAGGTACAATGACTGGAGCTTGGACAGATGTGGAGATTGGTGCTGCAACTTATAGTAGCATTTCCAACTGGTGTTGCACTTGACCCGTAGGATTAGACCTCTGAGGGTGTACTGATAGAGGAGGATATTCTTAATCCATCTCAGTAGCTGCAAGAAATTTCTTTGGCTGACTGACTCTAGTAGGCTTAAGAAGAAGACTACTCTGAAGTAGTTCTGCATTCAACCTTCTTAATTCATTCATTTCTTTCTCCTATTGTTCAAACCTATGCTCTAGTGAGAGCGATTGACCTTCTTCATAGGAAGGATATGTAACCTGGTTCTTTCCCTTCCCTTTGCTGGATCCTTTTCAGAGAGGGAGAAGTGGGTTACTCGAAGGATTACCTATGTTCTGAGTAATCCTCTGACTTCGTGTACACACACCTTCTTCATTTGTGTCGGTGCGTACATCTTCTTAAGCAGGAACCTCTTCATCTGAGTCCCCTGAGTGAGCCTCATCTGGTGGATCAGCAACAATGGCATTGATGACATTGATTGATGCATAACTCATTGCATCCCTTCTATCGGCATTTCTGTGATATTGTCTTCTTCCATGTCTTTGATGAGACATTTCATTTTGTTGATTCAATCCCTAAGAAACTTCTTGATGAACCGTAATATGGATGGAATCTCCTAATAATTTGGTTCTTTGTTCCTCTTTAGGTTTCTTCCCCAATCGAGAAAAGACAGACTTTCTCTGAGGAGGGGATTGATGATTTGAAAAAGTCCCCAGTCCAGTGGACTGGGGTTGTTCCTGCTGTCCTCTCTCAACTCCCTGAAACCTTTTTGTTGATTCTAAGGGTTTGTTTAAAAGATTCCCCAGTCTGGCGAGCTGGGGTGGTTCTTGACATGCTATGTCTAAGAATTTCTAGAATGTCCTCCTGATCTTGCGAACCTTAGTCCAGAAATTAGCTAGATGAATTAACCAGTATCCTCTTTTATCACCCGGTTCTAAAGACCGTTGGATGATTTCCGACACTTCTGTCACTTGGTGACGTGCTTTCTCTAAACGATAGGCCTTTTCAATATTCTCATTTTTTTTATGCAAGAGTAATTCAACAACTTGTTCTCTGTATTCTTGATTTTGAGAGGAACTAGTTGAATCCTGTTCTTGGGAAAGCTTTTGATTACAAACAAAGCCCATTGACTGTGGCCGGACATGGGCAATAACATTGCATGAGACCATTTTTGGCGGACTTCACTGACTAGAGAGCACCGTGAAATGCAGTGCTCCATGAACACCCCATCCCCGGACATGAATACCAGATGGGGAATTGGCAATTATCTGACGCAATATTCTTAGTGAGCCAATGCATGAACGTTGAAGGGCTCTATGCTGCTTTTCAGCCTTCGGATATCGAGAGACTGATAGAGATGCCAAATCAAAATGACTTTGTAACTCTTCTATTATCTTAAGATGATTTTCATATTCATCATAAGATAATACATTCTTTTTCAACTGACAAATATTTTTCCATATGTTGAGATGAATATCATGAATTTCATCTTCCGTCAACATTTCAGGAATATTATACTGAGAGTTAGCCAGAGGCCAAAACATGACTGGAACTTCACCTTTCGCCAGTTGTTTTCTCATATTCAGAATTTCCTCTTTATCATTTGATGAAGATTCTTCTACATGATTTGATCAGAGTTGGTGTTTCCTTGTTGCTTCATTGGATTCAACAGGATTGGTAGAGAAATCATTGATCAAACTAGAATATTCATGACTTAGGGGTGGTTCGGAGAATGACCTACACCCTGGGATATCTTCTGATTGAGAAAGTATTTCAACTGCTAGAAATGAAGCTTTAGACATGACTAGTTTCGCATTTTCAAGTGCCTCAAGAGAAGAGGGATTTCTTGGCACTACATTGTCCACTAGAGATTTTTCTGGGAAATTTGCATCACTACTGCGGAGAGGACTTTCACAGCGAAATTCATCATCATGGGGAGGACCACCATAATGGGTTACAGCAAAATATGAGATCTCTTGCTCCTTGGTCTTCTGACCACACAGAGGGTTCTTTTGACTCTCATCTGAAGATGAAACTTCGAGATCGACCGAATTTTCATGATGAAAGCCTTAATGAGGATGTTTCTGTTGATGACCTTAGGAATTAATGTTCCCATTATTGGGAACTGAGGGAGTAGAATCTTGAATTCCAACAGATAATTTTCTGAGGGTTTCAAGAACTCGAGCATCGAGCAAGGCCTTGTTATAGATTAGCTCTTGATATCCTGACTGTGTTGGGTGGGTCTTTTTCTTAGACGCCTTCTTACTCTCCTTGGAAACCACTTGTTAACGAAAGTGGATGCTCTGATCAGGTGTATGTTCCTAATCAGGAAAGATGGCCAGTTTAGGCTGACGATCTCCTCTCAAATTAGGTGTATGTTCCTGACTTGGTCATCCGTATGGTATGGGGGAGTATGCCCCATAACCCTCTTGGACTGGAACAGATGTGTGTGTTGGTTCCGGAGTGAATTGTTGATGTATCACTCCACTGGTAGGGGTAGATTTATTTGTATTTCCCTGAGATACCGCTGAAGTTGTTATAATATCCTGGCAGGCATCCAGAATATGGGCAGGGATTTGCTTCTGCTCCTTCACCATTGATAGAATATGATTCGTGACTTCAGCTACCGAAACGGGAATATACGTCCATTCCAGGCTTGGAGCTGGTGTATGTGCATACTCCTGTCATCCTTTTCCTATCAGTGAATCCTGACAGTACTCAGGTGTGGGGGCAGAGAGTTGAGTCTGCCTCCTATTTGTTGTCGGGGCTTTCCTACTAACTTCTCTGAATGCTACCAAGCGAGACTGTTGGTAGGCTTGATTAATACTAGTAGGTGTATGTTCCTGCTGATTGAACTTCACAAAACATGGTTGACGAGATCCATCATATGTAGTCATATGAGCCTGCTGACTAGCTGATGATGTATAAACAGATGTATGTTCCTTCCTATAGTACTTCGCCGGAATTGTCTGGCGGGATTGGCATGATGCTGCTAGACTAGTCTGCTAGACAGTGGAATTAAAACGGGTAGGTGTATGTGCCTTCTCGTTGCTTGCCACCAAGTTAGGTTGGTGGAATTCTCCGGAGATGGCAAAGATGAGAACCTTCTCACTGTTGACCAGATTCCGCCTTTGGTGGTTTGTCTTTCTTACTCGGGTTCGAGGAACCTGAGCCGAACGCCTGGAGTCGGTACCCTCATCATGTTGAGGGCGCACTGCCGCACGAGTCTGGTGGTGATTGTTGGTGGGAGCCCTCAGGAAAGACTCTTGTCTGTTTGAATTATGGTCCTGAGGGACCTGCTCATTCACCTCCCCAGAATAAGGGAGCGAATGGTGATTGCGTTCCGGGG
The DNA here is from genome assembly GCA_963277665.1 of Viscum album. Lineage (NCBI taxonomy): Eukaryota > Viridiplantae > Streptophyta > Magnoliopsida > Santalales > Viscaceae > Viscum > Viscum album. The sequence continues at coordinate 826,175,917 of OY728159.1, read as the reverse complement.
ATAACGACCCGAAATGGTTGGAGACAGTATTCAACACCGCCTGCTTCTTGATCACTGGTAATCGTTTTCCGGACGATTGATGTGAGTTATTTACTTGGAGGTCTTGTCGGGCAGCCTCCAGAGTTGGTATGGTACCATGTTGACAGTACTCCTTAACCAGTGCGTTTGATACCCAGCGTTGAAGACACTGAGTAGGTGATATCGTCCTAAGAGCGGACGACGATCCAGCAGGAGTAGCAGTAGTGTAATTTACAACAGCAGTATTCATAAGTGTGAACTTGAGAGCAGCCATTCTAGAAATGTAGATGATCTTGGAATAAGAGTGCCTGTTTGATAAAATGGACGTAATGAAGATAAATTCATCCACTACATATTTTGGATGATCACATATGTCAATGATTGTTTTTTTTGGCCCTCTCATTGAGTTTTAAATAGGGGCCTAATAAATAGGTAAAACATCATTTTAACTTGGTTAAGGATTCACGTCGGGTTCACCATTTTTGTTTCCCTCAGAATCCGGGGATGACCGCCTTAATGGGAGGTTCAAACGTTCCGATCGGTTTCTAACGGGTTTGTTCGTAGAACCGGAAACATCCAATGATTCCACACCCATTTGGACCTACTTTCCAAAGGTAGGTGCTCATTAGTTTGTGGATAGATGAGGCTTAGGAATTTTCATTGGTCGAGAGGATGGGAGGTTGGACTCATCACACCTTTTTTAGGGAAATTATTGTCTACTCTAGGACTCTCTTTATAGATTTAAGTTATGTTTGTGAATCCTTATTACATTTCCAAGTATAAAATGATCTTTCCTTCAGATCTGACAATCAATTATTACTTATGTTTGAAATTTAGAGAATCTTTTGTATATATTTGAGGTTCTTCATCGATAGAGAATCATCTATATTTATTAGACATTCATGGTCAATGGTACCCTTTGACACATTTATATAGATGTGTCTCGGTCATTATGATGACCATACTGGTTTTAAGCCACTCAGTGGGGCACTTGAAGTTTATTGTCATTCAGAAGGACATGGATTATTTTAGAGTTTGGATCAAACCCGTAGACGGGCTACCTACGTATCCTTTGTTTAGAAAAGGAATCAGAACCCACGTAATTCGATAAGGGAGTATGATGTTTACGATTGATGGCTCAAATAAGGATGTCATAATTACTTTTACACTCTAAGCTCAACTGAGTCATGCTCGGTGTGAGAAACAAGAGGTATTGGTAAAAATTAGACAATTGTGCCATGAAAGATGCAATCATATGAAATAATGTGGGGCTTATGTATGTATGACTGCCCAGATAAATGAAGGTTAGGATTCACTTTAAGGAAGAACTATAGGAATAGGGTCCATAAAGGTATATGTGCTTCATGGAGATTTTGAATGCTCTAACTTGGGGCTTACTCCTGAAAAGGAGACCCAAATTTAGAGAAGACTTATTATTGGGTTTTACTCCTAAAAAGGAATCACAGTTCAATGGTAAATTAGGACTGGTTAAGAGAAATTAAGACCGGGGCTTACTCCTAAGGAGGATGCCCAGATTTGAGACTGGGGCTTACACCTGAAAAGGAGGCCCAGGTTAAGGATTATGACTGGGGCTTACTCTTGAAAAGGAGGACCAGGCTAAGGGAATCATGGTTTGGGTCTTACTCCTGAGGAGGATTCCCAAATTAGGGGACTGGGGATTACTCCTAAATAGGATGCCCAAAATTTGAAAGAGTTGGGGCTTACTCCTAAAGTGGATGCCCAGATTTGGGAAATTTAAGAATTGGGGCTTACTCCTAAAGAGGATGCCCATATTTGAGATTGTGGCTTACTCCTGAAAAGGAATCCTAGGTTAGGGTACCTGGGTCTTACTCGTAAGAGGATGCCAAAATTAGAGGACTTATGACTGGGGATTATTCCTGAAAAGGAGACCCAGGTTAAGGATTCTCTCATCTTAAAGGATGAGGTTGAATGAATGAACTCTCAATATTTAGTGACATAAAGATATGTAAATCACTAGGTTTTGAGGGATATTCCACATAATTCCTTTCAGATAAGGAATTATAATCAAGAAATCATGTCATAAATGGCTTTGAAGAGTGTCTTGAAGACTGAATCTTGAATAGGAATGGTGTAATAGCTTAAGAGGGGTGAAAATGGGCAAGAAAGGCACCCAAAAAGGCAGGGGCTCACAAGTCCTGGAAAGCGTGTAGGTACTGCGTGGGCGCGCAAGTCCTGGTCGTGCAGGTCCTGGTCTTGAAGGTATGCCTGCGTGACACATGGTGTACTTGCATGATGGTTAACCAGTAGGGTAATACTTGAGCGACTTTAGGTCAAGGCCTTTAGAATCCTCTTGAGTTTCTTCCAGGAGAGGGGCGCACAGGTTCTATTGAAGGAGTAAGGCGATGCACAAGTTTGGTCATTTCCCTTAAGGGTTGGCCACCTAGGCGCACATGTGTTGATGAGTTTCAACACTTAGTCCTTCCTCCCCCTCTTTTGATCTTCCGTTCTAGGTAAGAAATTACCTTAGAAGTGTTCTGGAAGCTTTGAGAAGAGACTAGGGTGCCGGGAGCTCAAATCTGGGTTTCTGGAAAAAATCCTCCTGAATGGGGGGCCCACAGGGTCTATTTATAGGCCAGAGAAGACCCCGGGCGGTTACGGGGCGGTTATCACATAGGTCGCGCAAGTCACTTACGCGACCATAAGGAGTCGCGCAAGTCACTTACGCGACCATAAGGAGTCGCGCAAGTAGACTTTCATGACCACTAGGCGGTGCGCAAGTGTACTTGCACGACCATGAGGGAACTTGCACGACCTATGGGAAATGTTCTCCTTGTTCATCCCTTTGTCGATTTTTGATGTTTCTTCAAAGTATGAATCACTTTGGACTAAGGTATTTCCCTTTTTTCAGTCGTTAGACTCTGTGACGAAAAGGAGCGTCAACAGATATCTGCGACAATACTCTCCCAAATTTGGCTAGGTACTTGATGAAATATCATCTTAATTTCACATAGAGCATCTATCTTCCTCTGTGTGGTCATCATCATCTGCAAGGAGTCAACGTTCCAAATTCAAAGAACTATACGCCTGATATGCAGCTCCACTACTACTCCTCTATTTAGGTTATGTTGTGCATTATGAGCAACAACATTGGCATGAACTTTCAAATTTTTCCTGCATGCCATTTCCTTGCAGATATGAAAACAGAAAACCCATGGGATGAAATGTTTTCCGCTGCCGGTTGGTGGAGAGAAGAAAAACATGGAATTAGAACAATATCTGAAAATAGTACTCTCTCCAAATGGCTCTTTACTTATAATGCTTCATTCTCAAATACATGTATCCCTCTTCCAAGTCTCTTGGATAGAAACAGATTCACTGTTTGATTAGCAGAAAATTTTCTCAAACCTCACTCAAGAACATTCTTTTAAAATTGTTCCAAGAAGAGCTGGTATCACTGCATCGATTATGGTATCCAGTTGAATGAATGAATTCCAGGTGGCTGCGGAAGGATCTCGGGATGCCATAAATCAAATGAAGAGTTATGTTGAATGTCTTTTATAATTCCTGAAAAAGAGAAAAGGATCCAATCTGTGGATGTCCTTCTAATTCTTGTTCATCAAATGGAAAGAATTCTTTCATCTTCAATCACTTGTGCATGTATTTTCATGCTACCTACTTTAAATTTTACCTAAGCCAACGGGCATAGTAAGCATAGTTTGATTTTTACTAGGATTATTGTAAATAACCCTACAAACATTGAACCTTTTAATTTCTCAATATTACCTAAATCATACAAAATATATGTTTAGTAAGCTGGAACATGAATTTTATTCAGAGTTTCTTTGTGTTTTGTGAGTAGTTTAAAGACATGCACGTCGGACATAAAAAGGCTAATGTTTAAGGTCGAAATATCTTTGACCGAAATGGATTAAAATTGACTTAATTCCATAACAATTTATCTAAAAACATATTACCATACTCATGTATGAGGGAAAATATGTAAACTCTGACTTAAGAATATTTGGATCAGGGGAATTATATGAAAATGAACTAAAAGGAATTAGAAGAATTAGTTCCCAATAATGAAGTTACCATTATTTAACAAACCCGTTAGGGGGTTGAATTATGCAGGGAAACCTAAGGGCATTGGCTGCAAAGTCAAATAAATAGTATCTTTTGGCTAAAAAGTTTGTTATTTAGACTGTTTATGCAAGGCCGCCTAAGGGCACGTGCTGCATATCTAGGAAAAAGAACTCTCAGATATTTATTTTCCTAGTGCTAAAAAGCTAGTGAAAGTTTATGGAGATTCATATTTTCTAAAGTATAGATTTTGTTGTATGGAAAGAGGTACTTGGATATGGAGAAGATATTTCCAAACAAGATTATCGAAGAACTGGACGGATATCACTCCTACGAAGGTCTGACCCAAACATAGGGAAGGAGAATATTAGCCATAGACATGAATACTTTCAGATCATGAAAAAGGTCATGGGACAAATATGTTAAGGATGCCTATTTTTGTGGATCCCTACATATTTTTATTTAAGAAAAATAAGGACAAAAGAGGCTTGCTTCCCATGAATGAAGTTACCAGTATCTGAAAAACCCATTAGGGGGTTGAATTATGCAGGGCCACCTAAGGGCATTGGCTGCATAGTCAAATAATAGCAACTTTTGGCTGACAAATCTATTATGGGGACTGTTTATGCAAGGCCGCCTAAGGGCACATACTGAATAGTCAGGAAAAATAATTCTCAGAAGTTTGACATTTTTGTGACTAGAAGTCATGAAAAGGGTTATGAATATATGAAAATATTTATGGTTAGGATTATGACACATAAAGATGGGTATTTTCCAATGTATACAGAGATACATAAATCAATACTAACCATAATCATGTTGTGGCTGGGTCCTGAATTGAAATGTTGGACTTCACTACGTATCCCATAAGGATGGGAATCAAGCCATACATAGATCATAAATTACAGTTTAATGTCATGTGGGACAAAAGGATTAGAGATCTTAGTTTAGGTTCATAGAGCATGGACCGTTGTGAGAAATACACAGTGTGTGTTTTCATGGGGACTTTTCATCCAGGGGACTGAAAGAGGAATTTGGGGTTAGGCCCAAAAGACTTGGGGGTGGATTTGAGGGACACTCGAACGTTACTACGTATCCCATATGGATGGTAATCAAGCCCACATAGTTCTAGATATACCCTTTGAACAAATTTTGTTCGTACATGTGAAGGGTGAAAGGGGACTTTAGTGAAATGATGATTTAACCCAAGATAAAAGGTTCAGGTATTCCCATGTATGCACGTAGTCTTTGAAATGAAACATGATTGAAAATCAATGTAAATAATGATTCCCTCTTAGGTGAGGGTGTCAAAGAATATTGTAGTTTATTGTCATACTGGAAAAAAGTGTTGTATAGTTTAAAGTCGTATAACAAGGATGAAAGTGAACCAATGTAAAGATATTGATTCTAGAGGCGATTTCACGAATCAAAATCGTATGAGATGGAGGTGAAGCGATGTGAAGATATTGGTTTTGGGCTTGAACATTGAGAGGTTTCCTATGTACCCATCCTGGAAGGAAAGGATCAATGTCTTGGTAGTTTAATTGAAGAATGAATTAAAGTTCAAGTTGTTCTTGGGGATAACGACTTAAAAAATGATGTTTTTGGGACTTACACATGGTTAGTAGCCCAGAGAGACGGTTATGGTTGAGGTTTTCTCTAAACATACGTGATTCATACTCGGTGTGAGAAACAAGAGGTAACAACAACATTAACGATGCATAGTTTAATGTCATATACGACATAAAAAGGGACTATGCAGTTTAAAGTCTTGCAGTTAGGACTATTGGTGCTTCACAGTTTAGTGTCATGTAGCAGGGACAAAGTACAATTTAATGTCATGTAGGACATATCAAAGGAATTTCTGTACAATTTAGTGTCATGTAGTTAGGATGATGGATACAACACAGTTTAACGTCATGTTAGACAAAAAGATGACTGTGCAGTTTAATGTCATGCAGTAAGGACAAAAGAGTACACCATTTAACGTCATGTTGGACATATTGGGGACTTTTTTCACAGTTTAATGTCATGCTGTATGAAAAAGGGATGATACAGTTTAGCATCATGTTGGAAGAAAGTACGAATATTTTAAGGTCATATGCATGGACCGTGGATGGTGCAGTTTAATGTCATGCTGTACGTAAGGTACTTATGTACAGTTTAGCGTCATGTATTTAGGACGTCACCGTTTAACGTCATGTGAGACGAAAGGAATACAAATAGTTTAATGTCATATGTATGGATCGTTGTTTTATAGTTTAATGTCATATAGCAAGGACGATGAAGGGGACACAGTTTAACGTCTTGTTGGACGTCTGTGAAAATAGTTTAGGGTCATTTGCACGGACCATTGATGATGCAGTTTAACGTCTTGCTAGACGGTGGTGCAGTTTATGGTCATACTGGACCATGGATGATATATTTTGTGTTTATACAAAATACTTATTCAAAAATCCGTCATTGGTTGGAGTAGTGATGAGTTCTCCATCCATAGACATTAATGAATAAGCTCCATTGAAGTAGACCCTATGTATTGAGTAAGGTCCTTCGCATTTTGGATCAAGTTTGGGAGGTTTCTTTCCTGGTATCATTGGAGTTCTATGAACTAATACCAATTCTCCCTGAGTGAATGAATGAAGAAGAACTTTTTTGTTAAAAGATCGATCTATTCAATTCTGATAGACTTCCAAGTGGTGAAAATTGAACAATCTTTTCTCATCTAATCGTTCCAACTCATTAATTCTATTTTGAGATTGTTTATCTGTAGATGATTGATCACAAGTGGAAACTCTGAGCGAGGGTAGTTGAACATCAATTGTCAAGACTGCTTTTGTTCCATATACCAATGAATATGGATTTGACTGAGTTGCAGTGCGGGTGGTAGTCCGATAAGCCCATAAAGCATGAAAGAGTTTATGAGGCCATGATTTCTTATCTTTATCCAACATCTTTTGAAGTATATTTGACAGAGTCTTATTGAAAGCTTCTATCTGGACATTGGCCGCTGCATGATACCGAGATGAATGGTTGGATTTAATGTTGTATTCTTGATACAATTTCTTCACCTCGGATGAACAGAAGTTGGTGCCATTGTCTGTCAATATGGTATGAGGGACACCAAATCTGGTAATGATGTTAGACTTGATGAAGCAATCAATGCATTTAGAACTGACATCCTTAAGAGGTATTTCATCTGTCCATTTGGAAAAGATGTCAGTAGTAGTTAGAAGGTACTTAAACTACTTTGGTGTAGCTGAAGGGTATGGTCCCACCACATCCATTCCCCATGTGGAAAATGGCTATGAATATTTAGCTTTATGAAGAAACATTGGAGGTTGATTAATGAAGTTGGCATGTACATGTCATGAATGACACTTCTTTGGAAATCAACACAATCTTGTATCATTGAAGGCCAAAAGTATCCAAGCCTTCGAATCTGATCAGGCAGTCTATGTCTAGACTGGTGGGCACCATAGACACCTGCATGCACTTCTTTCATGACAGCCATTGTCTCTTCACCATCAATGAATCTGAAGATAAGTCCATCAAAAACCACGTTTGTAGAGAATTTTCTCTAGGTGATCTGGGCTATCATAAAGAGTAAAATTGACCACACGTCGCCAGATTTGTTCTTTCTTGGATCTATTAGGTGGAAGTGTTCTATTTTGAAAGTATTCCATGATAGGTGACATCCATCCTATTGTATGACCATACAATTCTAGAATGAGACTAATTTCATTAATTTCCTCTTTTCTGATTCAAACATAAGGTGAAATTGCACGACGGTGGGCAATACTGATGGTTGTCTCATCCCAATTTGGATCTTCCAGAGCTATGTCTATATTAGCCAGTGCATCAGCATGACCATTTTGTGATCTTGGGACATAAGAAAATGTCGGTTCCGAAGGGAATTCCACCATTAACTCTCTGATGTAATCATCAAAAGGCATTAGTTCATCTTTTCTGATGGCATAATACCCATTGACTTGTTTCATTACTAGGTATGAATCACCTTTCACCTTTATGTGATTCACTTGTGCTTGAAGCACTAATTCCAAACCTGCGATGAGAACATAGTATTTTGCATCATTATTGGTACCACCTTCCCACAATAAGAAGGAATAAGGGAACACTGCCTTTTCTAGAGAAATGAGCGCAATTCTTTTTCCAACTTTGATGAATTTAGGATTTTCGATTTTCCTCCATGTTATACTTCTTGAAGAACCATCAAAATACATTTCCTATGCCTGATGACTTTCTTGAATAGAGAATACTTCCTCATCAGGGAGGTCAATATCTGAAGATAATTCTTCCACTGAAGGGTGTTCAGCCAGGAAATCAGCCAGAGCTTGGCCCTTTATCGCCTTTTGAGACACATACTGATTGTTGAATTGCTGCAAAATAACTACCCACCTTGCCAGACGTCCTGTAAGAATTGGACGACTACGGATGAATTTGAGTGGGTTATTACGATATACCAATTATACCTTGTGATGTTTCAGGTAGTGTCTCAACTTCTGAACTGCAATGATTAATGCCAGGCAGCACTTCTTAATACTTGAATACTGGGTTTCTGCGTCAAGCATAGTTCGACTGAGATAGTAGAGGCTGTTTTCAATCCCAGCATCATTCTTTTGATCAAGAAAGGTACCCATTGATCGCTCTAGAGATGTCACGTAGAGGATAAGTGGTCTTCCTTCAACATGTGTCATGAGTACCGGTGGACTCAAGAGGTATTTCATGAGAATATCAAATGCTTCTTGACATTCTTCAGTCCACTGGTAAGTGACTGTCTTCTTCATCAATTTGGTAAAGGGTAAACCTTTTTCTGCCAAATTGGCGATGAAATGCCAAATATATTCTATGTTTCCATGAAGTACTCTTGATTATTTCAAATTTCGAGGAGGTGACATACCAAGGATTGACTTGGTCTTCTCAGGATCGACTTTAATACCAGATGGTGTACAACAAAGCTGAGAAATTTTCCTGAGGTTACCCCAAAAGCACATTTTGAGGGGATCATCTTCAAATTATGTTGTCGAAGCTTGTGGAATATGACCTCCAAATCAGCCAAATGATTATAATGTTGTTTGGATTTAACCACCAAATTGTCTACATAGCATTCAAAAAACTTCCCTAAGAAGGGTTTGAAGAAACGATGCATGGCACACTGATATGTTGCACCTGCATTCTTTAAGCCAAAGGGAATTACCCGGTAGCAAAACACACCCTGAGGGGCTCTGAAGACTGTGGATTCCTCATATTCTAGGGCTATTCGGATCTGATTATATCCAGAATATCCATCCATGAAGGAAAGTGCTTCATAGCAAGCTGTTGCATCAATTAAAAGTTTTGTAATCGGAACTAGGAAATCATCCTTAGGAAAATCCGATTAAGATATCTGAAATCGATGAAAAATCTAATTTGTTCGTTCTTATTTTTCACAAGGACAATATTAGCCAACCACTTGGGATATTGAACTTCTCTGATGAAGTTAGCTTTGATAATCTAATCCACTTCAGCCTCAATTTTGGAAGAACAAGTTGGGTGTGTTCTTCTCGCGGCTTGCTTAAATCCTCGATGTTCTTCTGGTAAATCCAAATGATGAGTAGCAACATCAGGATCAAGCCCGGAAATTTCTATATAGTTCCAAGAAAATATATCTCTATTTTTCTTTAGAAAAGAAATATACATCTCTTTCTCTTCAAGAGTCATGGACGAACTGATTAAAGTGGGGGCGTATATCTTCTTTTGTACCCATATTTATTTCTCTGAGTTCATCCATAGTGGTAGAGATACCCACTTCAAATACTGGAGGAGCATCTCTGAGATCTTACTCTTCTTTTTCATCATGTGTTATTTCATCCGTTTCTACTTTCATAGTAGATTATAAAGAAGAATTTTCATGATTAGAAGAGATGTCAAGATTTGCACATCTTGAAGAAGATGTTTCCATTTCCAACCCGATTGATGATGAAGGGTCTTATTTGGGTAATAAAGGGGAGATGATGGATTGAGAATCGACATCATTGTTCACCTATGATGTTTCTATAACTTCTTCAGGCCTAATTGGCAAAGTATAGACTTGTTGGATTTCAGCAGATGAAATGAAGACGTCACCATTTGTGCTTTCATCAATGCTTGGTGGGTTACCAATTTCTCCCATGTTTTCTGGGTTGATTGTCCTAATTGACATTATGGATCTTTCCATAAGAGTATTTTGATTTAGGTATATCTTGACAATTTATATGATAATCAACCAATAATCTGTACTCACATGTGTAAATGGATTTACTGGAATCTTCTCCAAACCATATGGAGCATTAAATTTGGTAATCTCTTTTATTTTGGATTTCTCCATTCCCGTCATGTGATAGAATTCCGCCTCAATGTATTGAGACTCACATGTCTTGAATGGGGCCTTATCACCATAAAATGTCCCAACATGACCATAGAAATAGTATCTGAGACATTGAGGGTATGATGAAGGGATAGCCGCATGTTGATGTAGCCAGGGTCTTCCAAGAATGATGCTGGAATCTGAGTCTTGATTAACAACCATGAAATCCGAGTTGGATAAAAGATCTCCAAACTGTGTTATGAGTGTAACTTCTACCAGTGGTTCTTGTTCATTTTTATCATATCCTTGTAACATCATGGTAGATGGAGATAAATCAGATTCTGTGAGGCCTAATCGACGAAGTGTACGAATGGGCATGAGGTTGACTCTTGAACCATTGTCAATGAAAGCTCTTCGGACGTCTACGCCATTGACCTTTCCAGGTAAGTACAAAGGTCTAATATTCCCATGAAAACATCATCTTCATCTTCATCAGTAAAAGATATTATTGCATGGAATTCTGCAAGATTATTCTCTATGTGATAGACTTTAGCTGCAGCAATTTCAGTTTCAAACTCCGGAGGACTTGACAAAGCCTCGATGAGTGCTTCCCGAAGATCTTTTTACAGATTCAGAGAATCCAAAATTGATAACATGGCTAGTACTTGGGAAACGTGTTTCAATACATCAAACTTTTGATCCAGAGGTCTGAGTTTACCAACAGGAATATGTGGTTTAGCAGGTACCTTTAAAGCAGATGCTTTGGAAGTTGATGCAACTTGTACTGGGATAAAAGTTGGCAATATTCCTGGTTTTGGAAGATTAGACTTATTAGATCCATTTACATGCTGACAAGAAGAAGATGGAACCTTCCACCAGTCTTCCAAAACAATTGTGCCAGGACTGAATTTGCTATTGGTAGAAGAACTTGCTTGTTCTTTCTAAGATCATTGAAGGGCTCTACCATGAGTTTCTACTACGTACACAGTTCTAGAAGGGGTAGAATTTGAATAGTGGGTTCTGAAAGATTCATGTTTTCCCCTGTATCCTAAGCCTCTGGAACTTCCTCTGATTCCCCTGTTTGATACAGGGAATTCAGGCTCATCAAAATCGAAAATGCGACAGGCATATGGATCTGTTAATTGAATCATATTAATAGAACCGATGATTAACTCTTCTTCTGATGAAGACCCCGCCTGATTAGACTGTTTAGGTTGTGCCGTTTGGTGGGGTGGTGATCGTTACTTTGAAGTAGATGGTATGAAGTCTTCCAGAGTCAAAGACAACTTAGGCTTTGACACATACTCATCTTCTTCTAATTCTTTTTCTTTAATTGAATCATGCCATTTCATTGAGGACTTTCCCTCTGATGAAGAGGGTTTTTCCGCAACATTCATGGCAGAAGTCACAATCGGTTTCTTTAATTGTGTTCGCAAAATAGCATGAGTTCGGTTGATTGCCTTTCTGACCATCCAATCATCATACTTTTTTTCATTTTTGTATTTGACTTCTTTTCATTCGCCTTCCTCCTCTGGAACTGTAGCAGTAACACAAGCTACATGAGATGAAGAACCTTTTAGTTTGACTTGTCTTGAGTCGACCATCTTTTGCAGGAGGTCTTTGAATACAAAACACTCTTGGATGGGATGCCCCAACATTTGATGAAAAGGGCAATAATTGGGACGGTCGTCATATCCTTCCCTGTTTGACCTCTTATTCCTTGGCAATTGAACCCAATTATTTTCCAGAGCCGAAATGAAGTAACCAGGACCTTTTTCATTTCAGAAAGAGTATGTTTTTCTCTTGAGATCCTCAAATTGTTTTCGTCTTTGATCTCTTTGATCATTTGGACGAAACGGCCTTTTTTGTTGGTGCTCAGGATGTGGAGCCCTTCGAGAAGATGAAGGTTATTAAGTAGAAACGGGTACAGGTTCTTGTTTAAGCTTAACTGTAACAGTTTATGCATTACACATTCTCCTTCCTAGAGTTGATGGAATTACACGAGATTTAGCCTTAGCCTGTATAAGGGAATCTTAAATCTGTTGAGAGATTGAAGTAAGGTCTCAAAACCCTCCTGTGTATTTCACAGGGATTAACGGCGTGCATAATTCATCACGCAGATTTTCCACACAGATTAAAAAAATTCCTCTTTAGGGAGTGCTAAGCTTAAGGAATATGTTAATCCCTTCCAGCGAGAAATGAAATATGAGACCCTTTCATTATCTTTTTTCTTACAGTTTGTAAGATCGAAAACTGCTGTCTTTGGCAATGTTGAGCTAAACTGAATAAGGAATTTTTTGCGAAGATCCTCCCATCCGGTAATTGACCAGGATTTCATGCTTGTATACCAGACAAAGGCTGATCCTTGAAAGGTCCGTACGAAGCATCTGAGTTTTACTGATTCTTGCTACTCCGGAGCTCCCATCAAAGGATCACAACAAGACATGTAATACATCAAATGCTGTTCAGGGTGGCCTGATCCATTGAAAATAGGGAATACAGGGTTTCCAATATAGGATGGAGGAGAGATTGAATCTACCCGTTTAGGGTAAACATTCTTTTCTGGTTGAACCTGTGCACATTTCCCTTCCATAGTTTCTAACTGAGCTGTTAATGACTCAATGGCAGTTATTAAATTTTGAGAAACATCCGAATAAACTTGTACTTGGGTAGGTGTAATGACTGGAGCTTGGACAAATGTGGTGGTTGGTGCTGCAAATTATGGTAGCACTGTCAACTGTTGTTACACTTGACCCGTAGGATTGGACCTGTGAGGGTGTACTGATAGAGGAGGATATTCTTGATCCATCTCAGTAGCTACAACAAATTACCTTGGATGACTAACTCCAGCATGCTTAATATGAAGACCACCCTGAAGTAGTTTTGCATTCATCCCCCTTAATTCCTTCATTTCTTCCTCTTGTTGTGCAAACCTTTTCTCTAGTGAGAGCGATTGGACTTCTCCAGAGTAAGGATATGTAACCTGATTCTTTCACCTCCCTTTGTTGGAACCTGTTCAGAGAGGGTGAAGTGGGTTACTCAAAGGATTAACTAGGTTCTGAGTAATCGTTTGATTTCATGTACACACACCTTCTTCATTTGTGTCGGTGCGTACATCTTCTTGAGTAGGAAACTCTTCATCTGAGTCCCCTGAGTGAGCCTCATCTGGTGGATCAACAACAATGGAATTGATGACATTGATTGATGCATAACGGATCACATCCCTTCTATCAGCATTTCTGTGGTATTTTCTTCTTCCATGTCTTTGATGAGAAATTGCCTTTTGTTGATTCGATCCTTCAGGAACTTCTTGACAAACCATAATTTAGAGGGAATCTTCTGATAATTTGGATCTTCGTTCCTATTGAGACTTCTTCTCCAATCGAGAAAAGACCGACTTTCTCTGAGGAGGGGATTGATGATTTGAAAAAGTCCCCAATCCGGTGGACTGGGGCTGTTCCTGCTATTCCCACTCAACTCCTTGAATCCTATTTTTTGATTCTGAGGGTTGGTTTAAAAGAGTCCCCAGTTTGGAAAGCTGGGGTGGCTCTTGACATGATGTGTCTGAGATTTTCTTAAAAGATCTTCTGATCATGTGAAACTTAGTCTGGAAATTTTATGGATGCATTAACCTGTATCCACTTTTATCACCTAGTTCAAAAGACCGTTGGATGATTTTCGACACTTATGTCACTTGATGATGTTCTTTCTCCATATGAGAGGCCTGTTCAATATTCTTGTTTTCCTGATGTACGAGTAATTCATCAAATTGTTCTCTGTATTCTTGATTTTGAGAGAACTAGTTGAGGCATGTTCTTGGGAATGCTTTTGATTAAAATCAAATCCCATTGACTGTGGATGGCCATGGTCAATAACATTTCATGAGACCATTTTTGGCATGCTTTGCTGACTGGAGAGAACTGTGAAATGTAGTGCTCTATGAATACCCCATCCTATGACATGAATACCATATGGGGCATTGGAAATTAACTGACACAATCTTCTTAGTGCTCCATGGAATGAACGTTGAAGGGATCTCTGCTGCTTTTCAGCCTTCAGATATCGAGAGACTGATAGAGATGCCAAATCAATCTGACGTTGTTACCCTTCTATTATCATAAGATGATTTTCATATTCATCATAAGATAATAAATTCTTCTTCAACTGAAAAAGAGTTTTCCATATGTTAAGACGAATATCATGAATTCCATCTTCCATCAACATCTTTGGAATGTCATACTGAGAGTCAGCCAGAGGCCAAAACATTACTGGAACTTCACCATTTTCTAGTAGTTTTCTCACGTTCAACATTTCCTCTTTTTCATTCAATAAAGATTATTCTACCTGATTTGACCAAAGTTGGTGTTTCGTTGTTGCTTCATCGGATTCGACAATATTGGTAGAGAAATCATTGATCAAACTAGAAGATGCATGACTTAGGGGTGGATAGGATAATGAACTACACCCTGGGATATCTTTTGATTGAGAAAGTATTTAACCTGCTAGCGATGAAGCATCATACATGATTGGTTTCGCATTTTCAAGTGCCCAAAGATTAGAGGGATTTCTCGGCACTACATTGTCCACTGGAGATTTTTTCGGGCAATGTGCATCACTAATACGGAGAGGACTTTTGCAGCAAAATTCATCATCATGGGGAGGACCACCATAATGGGTTACAGCAAAAGACAAGATCTCTTGCTCCTTGTTCTTCTGACCACATAGAGGGTTCCTGTGGCTCTCATCTGATGATGAAACTTTGAGATCGACCGAATTGTCATGAAGAAAGCCTTCATGAAGAAGTGTCTGTTGAAGACCTTCGGAATTAATGTTCCCACTATTCAGAAATGAGGGAGTAGAATATAGAATTCCAATAGATAACTGTCTGAGGGATTCAAGAATTCCAGCATCGATCAAGGCCTTGTTACAGATTGGCTCTTGATCTCCTTACTATGATGGGTGGGACTTTTTCTTGGATGCCTTCTGACTCGCTTTGGAAACCACTTTTTGACGAAAGTGGTTGCTCTGAGCATGTGTATGTTCCTGGTCAAGAAATATGGTCAGGTTAGGCTGACGATATCCACTCAAATCAGGTGTATGTGCCGGACTTGGTTGTCCGTATGATATGGGGGAGTATGCCCCACAACCCTATTGGGCTGGGAAAAATGTGTGTGTCTATTCCAAAGTGAACTATTAATGTGTCACTCCACTGGTAGGGATAGATTTATGTGTCTTTCCCTGAGATGTTGCTGAAGCTATTATAATATCTTGGAAAGCATCCAGAATATGAGCAGGGATTTTCTTCTGCACTTTCACCATTGATATAATATTCTTGGTGACTTCAGCTACTGGAACGGGGATATACATCCATTCCGTGATTGGAGTAGGTGTATGTGCCTGCTCCAGTCCTCCTTTTCTTGTCAGTGAATCCTGACTCTACTCAAGTGTGGGGGAAGAGAGTTGAGTCTACCTCCTGTTTGTCGCCGGAGCTTTCCGACTAACTTCTCTGTGTGCTACCAAGAAAGACTGTTGGTAGGCTTGATTAGTATTAACAGGTGTATGTGCCTGCAGATTTCACTTTTCCGAATGTGGTTGATGAGCTCCATTATATGTAGACAGAAGAGCCTGCTGACTAGCTGATGATGTATAAATAGGTGTATGTTCCTCCCTATAGTACTCCACCGGAATTGCATGGAGGGATTGGCATGATGCTGCTAGACGAGTCTGCTGGACAGCGGAATTAAAACGAGCAGTTGTGTGTGCCCGCTCGTTGCTTGCCACCAAGTTATGTTGGTGGACTTCTCCAGACATGGAAGAGATGATAACCTGCTCACTGTTAACCGGATTTTGCCTCTGGAGATTCATCTTGCCTGCTCAGGTTCGAGGAACCTGAGCCGAACACCTGGAGTCGACACCTTCATCATGTTGAGGGCACACTGTCGCACGATTCTAGCAGCGATTATTGATGGGAGCCCCCAGAAAGGACTCCTACTTCCTTGAATTAAGGCCCAGAGGGACCTTCTCATTCACCTCCCTAGAATATGGGAGTGAATGGTGATTGCATTCCAGGGATAACGACCCGAAATGGTTGGAGACAGTGGTTAGCACCGCCTGCTTCTTGATCACAGGTCGTCATTGTTCGGACGACCGGTCAGATTTTTTCACTTGGAGGGCTTTTCGGGCAGCTTCCAGAGTTGGGATGGTACCGTGTTGACGGTACTCCTTAACCAGCGCATTTGATACCCATCACTGAAGACGCTAAGTAGGTGATGTCATCCTTAGAGCAGATGATGATCCAGCAAGAGTAGCAGCAGTGGCATTTGCAGCAGCAGTATTCACAGGTGTGAACATGAGAGCATCCATTCTTAGAAATGTAGAAGATCTTGGAAAAAAGTGCCTTTTTGATATAACAGACGTAATCAAGATAAATTCAGCCACTACATCTTTTGGATGAGCACATATGTCAATGATTGTTTTTGTTGGCCCTCTCATTGAGTTTTAAATAGGGGCCTAAAAAATAGGTAAAACATCATTTTACTTGGTTAAGGATTCACGTCGGGTTCACCATTTTTTTCCCTCGGAATTTGGGGATAACCTCCTTGATTTAAGGTTCAAACATTCCAATCGGTTTCTAACGGGTTTGTTTGTAGAACAGGAAACATCCAATGATTCCACATCCATTTGGACCTACATTCCAAAGTTAGGCGCTCATTATTTTGTGTACTAATGAGGCTTAGGAATTTTCATTGGTCGAGAGGATGGGTGTTCGGACTCATCATACCTTTTTTAGGGAAATTATTGTATACTCCAGGACTGTCTTTATAGATTTATGTTATGTTCTTGAATCCTTATTACAATACCAAGTATTAAATGATCTTTCCTTCAGATCTGACAATCAATGATTAAATATGTAGGAAATTTAGAGAATCTTTTATATGTATTCGAGGTTATTAATAGATAGATAATCATTTTTATTTATTAGAGATTCTTGGTCAATGGTATCCTTCAACACATTTATATAGAAGTCTCTCGGTCATTATGATGACCATGATGGTTTTAAAGCCACTCAGTGGGGCACTTGAAGTTTATTGTCATTAAGAAGGACATTTATTATTTCAGAGTTGGGATTGAACACGCAGATGGGCTACCTACATATCCTTTTTTTATAAAGGGAATTAGAACCCACGTAGTTCAAGTAAGGGAGTATGATGTTTATGATTGATTGCTCAAGGAAGAATTTCATAATTAATTTTAAACTCTAAGCTCATGTGAGTCATACTCGGTGTGAGAAACAAGAGGTATTGGTAAAAAATTAGACAATTGTTCCATGAAATATTCAATCATAAGAAATAATGTGGGGCTTATGTATGTATGACTACCCAGATAAATGACGATTTGGATTTACTTCATGGAAGAAATCCAGGAACAGGGTCCATAATGGTTATGTGCTTCATGGATATTTGAATACTCTAACTTGGGGCTTAATCTTGAAAAGGAGTCCCAAATTAGGAGAGGGCTTATGATTGGGTTTTACTCCTGAGAAGGAATCCCATATCAAAGGTAAATTAGGACTGGTTAAGAGAAATTAAGGCTGGGGCTTACTTCTGAGAAGGAGGCCCAGGTTAAGGGACTTGAAAAATTAAGGGACTTGGGGTTTACTCATAAGGAGGATTCCCATATTTTAGAATTATGATTGGGGCTTATTCCTGAAAAGGAGGCCCAGGTTAAGAATTATAACTGAGGATTATTTCTGAAAAGGAGGCCCAGGTTAAGAATTATGACTGGGGCTTATTCCTGAAAAGGAGGCCTAGGTTAAGAATTATGACTGGGGATTATTTCTGAAAATGAGGCCCAAGTTAAGAATTATGACTAGGGATTATTCCTGAAAAGGAGGAACATGTCAAGAATTATGAGTGGGGCTTATTCCTGAAAAGGAGGCTGAGGTTAAGAATTATGACTGGGGCTTATTTCTTAAAAGGAGGCCCAGGTTAATGAGTTCTCTCATCTTAATGGATGAGCTTGAATGAATGAAATCTCAATCTCTAGTAACATAAAGATGTGTAAATCACTTGGTTTTGAGAGATATTCCACAGAATTCTTTCAGATAAGGATGTCAAATCATGAAATCATGCCATAAATGGATTTGAAGAGTGTCTTGAAGACTAAATCATTAATAGGAGAGGTGGAATGGAATAAGAGGGGTGAAATGGGCAAGAAGGGCACCCAAAAAGCCAGGGGCGCGCAAGTCCTAGTAGGCGCGCAGGTACTACGCGGGCGCGCAAATCCTGGTCGCATAGGTATACCTTCGCGACACATGGGTACTTGCGCGATGGTTAACCAGCAGGGTAATACTTGAGTGACTCATGGTAAAAGCCTTTAGATTCATCTTGAGGTTCTTCTAGAAGAGTGGCGTGCAAGTTCTATTGAAGGAGTTAGGCGGTGCACAAGTGGGGTCATTTCCCTTAAGGACTGACCACTCAGGCGCACAAGTGTTGATGAGTTTCAACACTTATTCCTTCCTCCCCCTCTTTAGATATTCCGTTATAGGTACCAAATTACCTTAGAAGTGTTTCAGAAGCTTTGAGAAGAGACTAGGGCACCGAGAGCTCAAATCTGAGTTTCTAGAAAAAATTCCTCTCGAAATGGGGGGCCCACAGGGTCTATTTATAGGCTGGAGAAGACCCCAGGCAGTTATCCTTTAGGGTGCGCAAGTCACTTGTGTGACCATTAGGTGGCGCACAAGTATAATTGTGCGACAATGATGAAACTTGCGCGACCCTTGTACTTTTGAAGCCTTGATCATGCCTTTGTCGATTTTTGATGTTTTCTTTAAAGGATGGATCAATTTGTGCTAAGTCATTTCCCATTCCATTCTTTTAGACAGTGTGACGAAAAAGGAGTGTCAACAGAGGTTCATCACAAGCTATCTCATTTCTTTCAACAACTGTTTGTGCCTTTATGAAATATTTTCATCAATGGATAATAGGTAAGGATGAATTTGAGACACAACATCTCGAGAAATTTGAGACACATAAGGTTCTAGAGTGGAAACAATAGGTTCTGATCTAGAATGTAGCTCTTTCTGCATATCTTCGACCATTCTTCTCAGGGTTGAGACATCACTAATGAGCAACCTATATTCAACTCGAACTTCATGAATTTCATGGTGCATTTTAGGGTGGATCTGCCAGATAATTTTCTCTAAAAGCAGTGAGGCATCTCTCTCACTCAGATTTGTCACAGGTCGAGGTTGGGAGTTCATAAGCTTCTCAAATCCAGACAAGATAGTGTCTCCAAATTCAATTAAATAAACCTTAATGACAAAGGACAGTTTTTCAAGTAGAGGTTCAGGTGTAGGAGTTGGTACAGGGGCAAGTTCTGGTTCTGGTTCTTTCTCAGATGCAAAGTTAGAAACTGACAACAACTGAAACAGTGAGGAAAGATCAAGCCCAATGGCAGTAACTTGCGGAGATTTTCTCACATCATAAAATCTAGGGAACATTTCTTAAGTGTCCATAGGACTAGAATTATCTTGATGTGATGCTTCATCAGTCTCATGATTTTGGGTTTCCTCCCCCTCAATTGTTTCTTCCTTTTCAGGATCTAGAGGCTCAGGAGCTAGTTTTAAATTCACAGCTTCATCTCTAAATTCCTCATTTATCTCTTGTCTACCCAACTGAAAGGCTATATCCATTATCTCTTCAGCAGAGGGTATTATCTCATGAAATGGTTGTTCCTCTGGGAGTTTGTCTAGATTTTCTTCTTTCATAATAGGGAGTTCTTCCAGATTTTCTTCTTCCATAACATGGAGTTCTTATAGATTTTCTTCTTCCATAACAGGGATTTCTCCAAGATTTTATTCTTTCACAGCAGGGAGTTCTTCTACTACATCCTCTTCCATGGATTGCTTCTATGATTCTGGGAAAATTGATTCTCTTCCATCCTTGGGTTGAATTTATAGATTGATATTCAATCTAGGGATATGAAATTATTCTTCAAGAACAACAGGAGGAATAATATTCCGTTCCTCCTCAACAAAAACTTATTCCCTATGAGGTACTTCAGCTTCTTCTTCCTCTAATTATGAATACTCACCAAGTTTGTTTGGTTCCAAACCAATATCAGAAAATGTCCTCCAGTCTTGATGGATAATCCACAAGATTAAACATTTCATAAATCTTATCATTGTCTTCCACCCACTCCTTTTTCCATCGGTTCCAGTTTATTTTAATTCTTCTGATGATGGGTTTATAGAGACAGCACTCGCAATCCTTAATCCCTTATTCATTGGGTCCAACTACTCCTTTGGAAACAAGGATAGTTGAAATCAGCAGAGAGTAGAACAGAGAGGTGGATTTGGATGTAACCATGATGAATTCACACATATGGTGAATAATGTATTTTCACATGATGATTTTCTATCCATTATTCATAAGATGAATTGAGAACACATCTTGATACTTTAATAAAAAAATTCACCTTTCCTCGAACTAACCATATATTGAACAAACTTAAACAAAAACCTTGTTTCTCCATCAAGTTCAGCAGCTATTGTGCTTCTCTTGGTGTCATTATCGCTTAAGGTTTTCAGAGAATATTCAAGGTAAATGAAATCAATTGTAGGTGGGGGTTCACTCTCATAATCATCAAAATTTCCTTCCTGTGGTATCCTAAGGCATGAAACACGTAACCTCGATGAGGAGGAGCATCTTTGCCCATTAATCCAGATTTTCACAACAAATCATTCACGAGAGTCAAAAGAAAACTATGTGTATTGGTAGAACTGAGCAACTAACCTCAGATAAATGGGTCTATTCTCCTTTGAGAACCATTCTAACCAGCCTTGTTCTCTTTACACTTTCATGAATAGGGATTTTCAAGACAAAACCCATTCATGGAAAATTTCTTTCTCAGGGAAAACCCTATGATTTACCAGGTTCGGATTCAAAGGCCCTTGAGGTGTCAGCTTAGGTGTTATCTTCTTCTTCTTCGGGTGGCGTTTATTAGGTGTGGATAAAGACTGTCACTTCATTCTTGGCATCCACTAAAGGTTCGAGGGATAGAGAGAGATTTTCATGGTTGAAAGGGTTCGAAATGAGTGAGTAGAAAAATATCTAGGTGAAGAACTGAGGGAAACTCTTTGTTTGATCATTTGGGAATGACAAACGTCACAAAACCAAATATTTAGGAATATAAAAATGGTGAAATAAAAATTACCGCAATACGGGTTTAAAGAATATCATAAATAATTTTTATAGTTAGACAGTGATCGGTCGTCACGGTGAGACAGTGAGCGAACGTCACGGTGACATAGTGAGTGAATGTTTCAGTGTGCATTATGGTGAGACAGTAAATGTCAGACCGTGAGTACAAAGTGCTTACGGTGAGACCGTAAAAATGAGAGACAGTGACTAAGAAACCATAATCTTGAAACATTAAAGTAAAACATAGAAAATATTGAACAGTAAGACAAGTAAGATATCTATTTGATATTTATCATTCCATGATCATGTATGATGTATTCTATTCTCTCATAATTTAATGGTTTAGTGAATATATCGGCAATTTTATATTCAGTATCAATGAATTCCAAGGTAATATCACCTTTTTTATAATTATCTCTCAAAAAGTGTTGTCTTACATCAATGTGTTTTTTCCTAGACAGTGTAACATTATTTTTTGAGATGTTAATTGAACTTTTGTTGTCAAAATTTACTGGTATATGTCTTAATTGATATCCATACTCTAGTAATGTGTGTTTCATCCAAAAAAATTAGCACAACAACTTCCAGCACCTATGTATTCAGCTTTTGCAGTAGATAATGAAATAGAATTTTTTTTCTTACTACACCATGATACTAGTGAGTTGCTAAAAGGTAACATGTTCCAGAGGTGCTCTTTCTATCTAACCTACATCCACCGAAGTCAGAATCAAAATAACTAACTAGTTCAAATGATTGTACTTTATGATAGAATATTCCTAGATTGTGTGTAAGCTTGAGGTATTTGAAAATTATCTTTACAGCATTTAAATGAGATTCTTTAGGTTTTTCTTGAAAACGAGAACACATACACACACTAAACATAATGTCAGGATGACTAGAAGTAATGTAAAGTAAACTTCCAATCATTCCTCTATTAGTGGGCTGATCAACAGATTTTCCATATTCATCAAGATCAAACTTACAAGTGGTACTCATGGGAATTTCATTACTTTTAGTGTTATCCAATCCAAAACTTTTTAGAAGATCTCTTGTGTATTTACTTTAATTTAGAACAATTCCATCATTATTTTGAAATATTTGAAATCCACGAAAGTGTTTTAGTTCACCGATTAAACTCATTTAAAATTCATTTCGCATCATTTAAGAAAAATCCATACAAAATGAATTTTTTGAAGATCAAAAAATAATATCATCTACATATATTTGAACTAAAAAAATATCAATAGAAAATGTATTTATAAAGAGGGTAGGATCAACTATTCCTTTTGTAAATCCTTTGGAAATAAGAAAAGTACTCAATTTGTCATACCATGATCTTGGTGCTTGTTTCAAACCATATAAAGAATTCGATAGTTAGAAAATATGATTGGGAAAATGATGATTTGTAGATCCAGGGATTCTTCAACAAAGACAACCTCAGGTATATACCCATCTAAGAATGCACACTTACCATCAATTTGATATAGTTTGAAATTAAGATGTGCAGCATAGGCAAGTAGGATTCTAATGGCTTCAAGTCTGGCTACTAGAGAATAGGTCTCATCATAGTCAATTACATCTTCATGACTATATCCATGTGAAAATAATCTATCCTTGTTCCTAACTATATTTCCAGCTTCATCTACTTTATTTCTAAACACCCATTCAGTGCCTATGATGAATGTGTCCTTGGGTCTTTCAACATGTTTCCAAACATTGTTTATTTCAAAATGATTAAGTTCTTATTGAATATCAATTACCCAAAATTCATCATTGATTTCATCATCAATGTTTTTAGGTTCATGTTGTGACAAGAAGGCTTGATGTTCAACCTGATTTCTAAGAGAAGCTCTAGTTTGTCTTCCTTTCTCTATGTCTCCTACAATAACATCTGAGGGATGGGTTTTAAGGGTTCTAAACTTTCTAGAAAAAGGGGTTCTTGTAAATTCAGGTTCATCAATAGATTTATGTTTATTATGACTCGATTGAAGGGAATATCTAGAATTTTAATTTCTCACAGATTCTTTCACAGAGGTATTTCAGGATTTTGAGTTGATGATCATATTTGATACATCATCCTCCAGATCTTCTACAATGGTTCTAGGCTCATGTGGATCTGTTTCATCAAACATGATATGAACATATTCTTCCACACATTTAGTTCTCTTATTGAATACTCTATAGGCTTTACTTAACATTTAGTAACCTAGGAAAATTCCTTCATCACTTTTGGATGCAAATTTGTTAACATTATCCTCAGTATTGAGAATAAATACTTTTCAACCAAAAACTATAAAGTAATTAACCTTAGTCTTTCTATTGTTCTAGAGTTCATATGGGGTCTTTTTTAGAATTGGTCTAATCAAGACTCTATTGATTATGTAGCATGCTCTATTAACTGCTTCATCCCAAAATTAAATAGTTACGTCATATTCACTAAGAATTTTTCTAGAAATTTCTTGCAAGGTTCTATTTCTTCTTTCTACAACACCATTCTGCTGAGGTGTTCTAGGGCCAGAGAAATTGTGACTATAACCATTTTGTGAGAAAAATAATTCAAAATATTCATTTTCAAACTCATGTCCATGATCACTTATTAATGACATAATTTTAAGGCCACTAATATTTTCAATAGTATTGGCATACATAGTAATATAAGAGCAGACTTCACTTTTGTGAGCCATGAAGAAGGTCCGGGTATATCTAGAGAAATAATCTACCCTAACATAAACATAATGATTCCCATTTAAACTAAAAACTCAAGATGGTCCTAACAAATACATGTAAACCAACTCGAGAGGTTTAGAAGTAGATACTTATTTCTTTGGTTTGAATGATATTTTGTGTTTTTCCCTTTTAACAAGGATTACTCACTTTGTCATGTGGAAACTCAAGTTTGGGTAAGCCTTTAACTAGGCCATTTATAGTTATCTTTCTAAGGGAGTGAAAATTACATTGTCATAGTCTTCTATGCTAGAGCCAAGACTCTTTATGAAATGCACTTAAGCAGGAAACATTTTGAGAAGTTATGGAATCTGAATTAACAGAATAAACGTTCTCATTCCTTGATGCAGAAAATACTAATTCATTATTATAATTAAAGACATTACAAGAAACATTTTCAAATTTAACATGATATCCATCATCACATAATTTTGAGATACTAAGAAGATTATATTTTAATCCATTAATAAACAGTACTTTAGAAATTAATATTGAATCAGAGTTACCAATCTGGCATAAGCCAACGATCTTCCCTTTGGCGTTGTCACCAATTGTGACATGTCCTCCATATACTTTTATCAGATTATTGAAACATGAGTAGTCCCATGTCATGTTCCTTGAACACCCACTTTCCAAGTACCATATATTCTAGCAGGAGCTCTTTAAGTAGGTTTCCTATAACATGATCAAGCAATGAGAGATTTTGGTACCCATACTTATTTGTGTCCAGTAACATTAGTAATAAGTGATTTAAGAACCCATATTTTTCTCACAGGTTTCCTATAAGAATTATGTAAAGTATTTGAAAAATAAACTTTATTAAGTCCACAAAAACTTTAAACAGTAGAGTATGTATCATGAATCGAGCAAATTGAGTTTTGTATAGAACTGGGAACAAAATTATATGTCCTAGACATATAAATAAAATATGTTCAACTGAGGTTTCTTTTACCAGGTTGATAACCAATGCCAGTATTATATTTGGGGGCAATTTTTTTCCCTAGTATTTGGGTAAGGGTATTTTTACCATTTGTAAATTTTTCTAAGTCACTTTTTAATTTCTCATTAGAAATTTTTAATTCATTGTTTTCATTGACCAGTTGAGAAATTTTCTCCTTTTTAGTAGTATGTTCAGATTTAAACTTTGCAGGGATAGCATGTTGTTTCTTCAGTGATTTATATTTATCTTTTAATTCATTGCATGTCACTTAAAGCATGTTGCAATATTCAAACATTTCTTCATTAGTCATATATTCAGAGTCACTTCCCTATTCAGAATAGTATTAATTATGCATAGAAGAGTTCAGTGTTACCTCATATGTGTTTACCATAAAACACATATTGGATTTGTTAGCCTGTTCATCATGTGATGACTCTGATTCTCTTGAACTATCCTCAGAGGCACTCCATGTTACTTTAATTTCCTTTTTATACTTTTTGTCCTTATCCTCATACTTCTTTTTTATATTTGAGATTTGGATAGTTATCCTTTATATGTACTTTGCACTTAAATTCATAGCATACAATTTCATCATTTTTATCACTTATTTTCTAGTCCTTTTTCCAGTTTCCTTTTTATCATACTTTACCTTGAAGATAGGCTTTCTGAAATATTTCTTATTTTTGTAAAATCATTTGAATCTTCTGACTAATTGAGCCATCTCCTCATAAATTTCAGGTGATTATTTTTCAGTGGTTGAACTTTATATAGGAGCTTCCAGTTTCCTTTTGTCATTGTGCTTTGAGAAGGTAATCTTGAATGATACAGATTTTCTCTTTGGTTCATCCTCATATTCTTTGTAAACTTTCAACTCTACCTCATACATTATGATTTTTACAATGAGTTATTTTACAGGTAGCTTTCTGATATCGAACGATTCCCTAATTGAGATAGAGGATCCCCTCCATCTATTAGATAGATATGTAAGAATTCTCATGATCTGTTTTTGGTAGTGACTTCTCTTCCTAGAGAAATCATTATGTTGATAATCTCATTGAACCTGAGATAAAAGTCATAAATAGGCTCATTAGGTTTCATCTTAAAATTATCATATTTTATATTATAAGTATTATGTCTCATTTCTTTTACACTAGATCTGCCTTTATGTGAGACAGACAAGGTATCCCAAATTTCATGGGTAGTTTTACAGGAAGAAATCCAATTAAATTCATCATCTCCTAAGGAACAGTATAAAGCATTCACGGCTTTGTAATTGTAATTATAAGAAACTTTTGTAGGTTCATCCCATTTCATTCTATCAGTAAAGGGAAGTTTGTATTCATCTATAGTGGATGACCAAATTTCAAGGCTCATGCTCTCTAGATGCATTTTGATTTTAATTTTCCATTGAGCATTGTTGGTTCCATTAAATAATGATGGTATGTTAGTTGCAGAACCATCCAATCTATTATCCATACTAACAAATTACTTTAAAAAAGATATAAATTTAGAATTGAAAGAAATTTACAGATCTTTAAATTAAAAATACAATCATTGTTGAGTAATATTACACAGAGTCATAATTAAAAACCTCTAATACCAAATGTTGGTCGGAGTAGATCACTGAAGAGGGGAGGGTGAATTGAGTGACTATAAAAATTTATGTTATAAAAATATTATTTTAAAAGACATGGTTTTCCCCAAATTCTGATACAGCCCAGTTAATCAAGGTTATAATATTATAAGAGTTTAACTATTTAAACAACTTCTTAAAAGATTGATTAGTTCTCATTAATCTTAATATGTTTTATTAATATTACTTTTGAAGTTATACTACTAAGGAAAATCAGTTATAATTTCCTTCCAAGACTAACTATCAAAGTGAAATTAGAGTTTTTTGGATTATGCAATCAAGCAGTAAAATAGAGAAGACTAAAAATAAATAGCACAGCGGATATAAAATAAGAGGTTCAGTCTCAAGACGAGACTTAATCCACTTCACTTAGTGATCATGTGCCACCAATCAGTTTATATAGATAAAATTTCATCCATACCCAGGATCGGGGTTAAAAACAGTACACAGACTATCTGGGTCACACTTGGACATCTTCCACAGTTTTCGTGGGTA
Organism: Viscum album; assembly: GCA_963277665.1. Taxonomy (NCBI): domain Eukaryota; kingdom Viridiplantae; phylum Streptophyta; class Magnoliopsida; order Santalales; family Viscaceae; genus Viscum; species Viscum album. The sequence goes on along the minus strand of OY728159.1, from coordinate 826,148,498 downwards.
AACAAAAACAATAGCCAGGCCACACAGGGACCTCTTACACAGTTTTCTTGGGTAACCAGAAATAGAGTGTTTGGTGTAAGGATTTAGATTTCCTTCATTTTATCACAGGAGTCAGTGTGTGTGGGGAATATAGAGAGTACACACACTACTCCAAAGGTAAGTAAATGAATCACTTAGATAGAGTGTATATGAGTTTATAAAAACTCTACTAATTTGAAGTGCAGCTCCAGACTCCTTTGATTTAGCATAAATGCTTCTGAGTCCTTCTTTGGGGTATTTCTTGAAAAACAGAGTGTGATGCTTCAGCTTGTGTTCTTCACAAGTTTTGACAATGTGAGGATGTTCTCTGGATTCCAGTATACTTCGTATGTTCTTCAGAAGATTCGGATTGCATGCATATAAAAATGCATTCTTTGAAAATCTTGAAAAGTGTTCTTCGTGGTCGTGCTCACATGATTGTTTTGTATTCAGTACCGCGCTCTATTGTCATTGGGGAATCTTCACTCTTTATCTTAGAATGTATGAGATTTCTCCGTCAGGTTCCATGTGTTTTGTGCCACGTACCTCATACTATGTCTACAAAGAAACATTAATTATGTCAGTGCATTAAAGGCATCAAATATGAACATTAAGAATTAAATTGAAAGATGACAAAATAGTTTAAGAAATTGTGTCATAGTAAGTTTTGAGAATAGTGTCTCTTTCATGGTTTATGAGTTTCACAGTGTGTGAGTGTCACATTCTGAGTGTCATGGTGTCTTGGTTACAGTGTCTGGTCATCACAGTGTCTTGCTCACTTTGTCTTGTCTTCACGGTGTCTGGCTAACTGTGTCTGGATTCACGGTGTCTGGCTAAATGTGTCTGGCTTCATGGTGTCAGGCTTACAGTGTCTGGTTGACTATGTATTCTTATTTTGTCTTGCTCACGGTGTCTTGTACTTAGGAAAATGACTGTATTCAGACTTAAACAGTAATATGCATGAAATGGATTGAGTTTTACCATTATAAATCATGAGTGAACTTGAAACAAAAATACACATGATTGGATATGATTTATAGAAGTTAACTAGGTTGAATACGAATTGTGATAATTAAAGAGATTTGGGATCATTAATGACACTTGAGATAATTAATGAGATTTGTATTTTCCAACATCTATAGTAAAATCCTTCAATGGTTGGAGAACTAACCAAAGAGTTTCCCTCTATATCATCTTGGTTATATGATGTAGAGGATCTATAAATTTGTCATTCCTCAAAATTAGTTGTGGTTTTTAAATCACCTATGGGTATGATATGAATTCTTAGTCTTAGTAATTATGGAATGAGTGGGGGGATTTTGTTATTAAATAACATTATAGAGATTAAAAATAATTTTGATTGAATTAAAACAGGTAATATAATAATGAAAAAATTTAAAAATTAAGTGCAATAATATGAATTAAAAGTGGAATGAATTAAATAAACAATTATTCACTATGGAATAAAAATAAGGGAAATAGTATAGTTTGATGAAAATGTTACGTATTCATCCTTGAAAAGTACCTATGTATCTACCCCTAAGGACTTAGAATGATTTCTAATCCATTAGGTTGAACATTACCCCAAAAAATAATTGATAATGTAAATTACTTTCCATAAGGATCAAGAAAGAATCCAATATCCCTCACATTAAAGGAATTGATCACCTGATATCTTAACATATGAGTGTGATTACACAATCCCCTTTTGTTATGAAAAAACAAGTCAAATCCATACTTATCTCATTATAGACTAATATATAATTGAATGAAAAAAAAGATGATAATTTAATTTTTCTAAAGTCATTGATTTAAAAAATAAACTATCTCTATAAAATTAATATGAGACGAAATAAAGGAAATAAAGGGAGTTAAAATGTAAGAGGGAAACACAATATAATTTAAATTCATAAGATATATCTGTAGAAGGAATTACGGAAGAATAAGGCATGAAAAAGATATCTATTTCCTTCCAAGAACCCAAGGGGTCTATTTAAAGCCTCTAGAGGACTTGTAGGGTTCCTGTGTTCTTAGAGGTAAATTCTATAAATTATGTTGAGAAAGAGGATGAGGGGTAAAACCTATATAAATATTCCTATATTTTGTCTTAAGGAAATTATTTATTTAGTAGCACATATACAGAACCATGCTTTTATCTAGATCCCAATGTTTAATGGGAGGATCCTATATAGAACATGTGTTCTATCCAAGTGCCAATAAATATCTAGTGGATAACCATAGGCCGAATACTTGTACATGGATGTTGAGGTCTTGAAATATATCCATCTTACTCATTTTGGTCCCTCTATTTTCTATTGTACATTAATGAAAAATACATAAATTATATACAGTAAAATCAAATTAAATTAAAGGATAAAAACACAATTCCATCTTTTTTATCATTAAAATCACTAAGGGATTATGGTGTAAAATACACAATACATTGAGTGGGTACTATCATTCCACATTTAATGTATTTTAAATTTTAGTATACCTAAATTTATTATAAAAATTGATTCCTTTTTCTAGAAATAATGATACATTTTATAATCGTTACATCAATTATATCAGGAATTGTACTCTAGAAGATTAAATATAAGCCTAGTGATTTGAATATAGAAATGGTTTCATCAATGGATGGGTTACATTCTCCTCTATAGAAGCCTAATAGATCATTACACAACCCATCTCAATGTCCTCTCAAATAATATGATATTTATGAAGGATATTTTTTGTCTTCTTTTGAAACTATAGTTTTGTAGATGTAGAAATAGATAAATTTTGGTCATAGTAAAGCTTAAACATCCCAACCATTCTTAGAACCACAAAAGTTTTACTGAATAATTTTAAGATCCAAATATTTTCCATCACATTATCTAATAATGATATGTATATTTCCTCTAATATAGAGTCTTTTATAGTGGGTTCTTTAGAAATCTTCCAATTGATAGATTTATTGTTTATCCAAAACAAAAAAAAATTGTGACCTCATTTAATTTATATATAACTAGAAATTTTAACCGATTTACACCATATATATATATCTCATCCTCTCCAATAAATACCAAAAAAATAACTTAATTCATATGAAGTACTTAACTATTTTTTGTACAGAAATCAAGTCACTCTAACATGATTTAAGTTGGAATCCACTTGCAATTATAAAACAATATGATAAATTTTTTCATTTTGAAAGAAAAAAAAATACATGATGAATCCTATAAATAATGTATCAGTAATTATATCCATCCCTTATAACTCATCAGAAGGATCATGAATATCCTTAGGATTTATTCCTTGAAAATACATTTGGATCCCTTATTTGTATTCAATTTTCTAAATCACTTCAACACAAGACAAATATATGTGTTTTGAATTAATACATGTATCCTCTTGTATTTATATCTATAGATATATATAGATATTATATTTTTTTCATTACCCATTTAGTTCATGGAGGAGAATTTTCCCAACAACATATTTATAGAATGTATGGTTGAAACATCATTTTTCATAACATGAATGTTATCTACATATAATATCTTGAATACTACCACAATAAAATTAAATTTTTATAAACATGAATAATTTTTTCCCTTGATAAAGAAAAACCCTATTACCACATCATCAAACTAGATACTAAAACCTCTCTAATCTTTCTAAATCTACAAATATACTATTCTAAAAATCAATCCTTAACGTAATTTTTTTCTATAAAAATTTTATTTGTACATTATAAATCTCCTCAACCATATTCCAATAGAAGAAATTAGTTTTTTTCATACCTCTATTTTTCTCTTGATTCTATGATGATAACAAACACTCACCTACATATATAACAATTTTAATTCATAGATTTTAGTGTCTATTTAATTCACAATGTGGTTTCCTTGATATATGAGTGGATGTATTTGAATTATCGACGATGATATTATTGACTATTCACTGTATGTAGGGAAACAATGGATGGAAGGTTCAAGGGTAGCTTCAAGGCATGGAAGGAACCATGTGTACCTTGGTGGTATTCTATTCTTAGCTCGAAGCACAAGAGATATGGTGTTGTAAATAAAAGCCCACTGACCCGATATAATCTACCTACCAGCTGGAGGATGGTCACTTGATATTCTGTGCAAGTAGGTAGTGTCAAGTTAGCTCCAGAAGGCCTAATGGACAGTTGTTCCTATTGAGCATCTTGTCGGTAGGGTTGTGTCTCCTCATTTAAATTTCAAATTTCCCTAGTTCTTTCTCTTCATAATTGGTATCTAACAACAAAAAATGATCCATATAGTATATAGAGGTTTTCATCCTATTTAGAGTCTATAAATAGAGACCATGGGTGCTTGGATATCTACAATGTTCTTGTATAATAAATCAATAATCAACTCACTGTAAATCATAATAATGTTTTACAAGAGATGTTCATCATTTCTAAATATCTAAAAGTCAGTAACCCATTCTCTATATCTCTCTCACATAATTAGTATCTATATTCCAAGAGAGATAACAGCAATTATTTTTAACGGATAAGAATCAATAATTCCACTCACTTCTCTTCTACATCTACAAGTAGTTCAAACTTTGAAAAAGTGATGGATGAGTTCTTTGGATAATCATGAATCTCAAGAAGTTGATCAAAAACATGGGTTCCGTTCTCACCACCAAAATAAATTTATTAAAAAATAATCATATCCTCATGAGGTGACGTGATGTATGGCCTCACACGGATATAATTATGAACATTTTCATCAAAAAATGTTTTCTCGTTTTGTAATTTAGTAATGTCATCATTCAATCTAGATAGGCAGAAATTTGATTTTTTCATAATAAAATATGATTACTAACTTAAAATAATTATATTTTATATTTATTATACAAAAATAATTTATTTATTTCCAAATTCAACATTTTAAAATCATTAATGAGATATTTTTATTTTTATCAAAAATCATTATTATCAAAAAGTAACATTTTTTATTCTAAGATATTAGAGGTTTTGAGAGATAAATATATTTACATGTGATTACATTGATATGGAATTAGTAATATTGATATGGTATTATTTGGATTACCACCTCGGATCCTATGTTATTCATGGAGACCTAATATGTTCAAAAACATTCAATACTAGTGGAAGGGGTCATGGATAATCATTAGTATCACTTCGGAACCAATAGATCAATAAATTATTATTTGTTATACCATCCCAAATTTATTATGAACATCATAATACACTATAATATAGAATACATATGTTTATATAAATCATTGGTGTTGGCCTACTGAGTTATACTCAATGATGCTCAGGACATTTTTGGTACCTAAGAATACCTCATGGTATTATATATTGAGAAGTAAAAAGGACCAAATTTTTATTATTGACATGGTTCTATTTTGGATATATCTGAATATATGGGACCAATATTGGGCTTTATATCTATTAATATAAAAAATCATAAATTTAAATATTTTGGTCTATTTTGGGAACTTGTTGTATATGATCCACCCGTGAGCAATCATTTGTGGGTTTTATGATTATCCAGCAACATATATATCCTCATTTTGATATAGAATGGGTTACGTATAATTTAGTAACAAATTATTTGATGTTTGTTTCAATTATGTTTCTAGTATATGATATTTTTATTATTTATAGAATGATGCACTCTAATATTAATGTATAGTCTCCCCAATGTACCATCATTAAATTTCTATTCAAGTTCAAATCCTGTGGTATATGGGGTGTTTCACATGAGGTCATGTAACATACACTATCTAGATAGTAGTGATTGGTATCTATATGTGGATGTTATGAATTGGTATCAGATCAACCTTTTTCTTTTTTTTTATATTTGGGAAAGGTATAAAATATAAATGATTTTCTTGGAACATGGTTTGAACTTTATCATGGAATTAGCTAACCTATGTATAAGGTAAGTCCATGTATCGAATGAAAGGATAATTATTATTTATTTAATCATTTATATGTCATAAATTCATCCTTCAATGTCATAATTTTTTTAAGATTATGAATGATAAAAGTTTCACCCTTCATCAATAGGGAAGTATAAATTCGTTCACACGTCATACTAGGAAATTAAGATTAATATATCATTCATATGATTTATTGTGAATTATTACTTTTCTATGGAATGGGGTTAGTTATTTAATAATGTTCATTATAATATAATTATTTTTCTAATATTACATTATTTTATAATATTATCTAAATGATTTGATAAATGGATGAAAAAGTTACACGTGGATATTTATTTTGTGTTAATACAAGTTACAAGTTAAATATAATTCCAAATGACACTTATGAATTGTTTCACTTTATAACCTAAATTTCATATTTCAATTAACTGGCCCTAGATATGATACTCTTGTTGTTAAAATAATTAAAGTTTTATGATGTAGATCTCATATATACATGATGACTCCCTAGTGTTTGGGTTTATAGGGCGAGAGAGAGTTCCTAGGTCATGAAATTTTATGTTATGGTGTATATAGAACTGTGGTATGATCTTTGATCCATTTCTTCCCAATGAAATTATTATTCGAAACTCTTATAGAATCATTTTCAGAAGTTTTGTTGCTATTAAAATGATATTCCACCATAGATAATACCTTTGGATCACTAGGATGTATTATGAGTTCACAAACCATCAACAGTAAGGAAATTATTCATATTGTGCTATAATAGGTGATGTATGTCTAGATTGTATAGAGATTACTTTTAGTTGTATAGTAACTGTAGATAGAGGATCCTCAAAATTTACTAAAAACAGATTATATAACTCATTGGATTTAAATTCTTCATCATACATTGTTTATTAGGGATGGAAATATCTAGAAAAATGAGTTCTAAATAATGTTAATCCAAATGTTCATTGACAATATTTATACACAAATTAAGTGTAGGGTGAATCTAGAAGTCTATATAATATATTGAATGGTAATCCATAAGTGGGATTTTATAAACCATGTAGATAGTTGATGGATTTTTCTTGAAATACGTCCCAACTAGATTACATGAACACTTCTTTCTGAAGGCATTTAGAGAAAAAAACTCTAAGGAGTTTATATAGCGTATACATAGAGATAAGTTGGTGATGGATTAAAATTTTCATATCATGGATATATAGAATGTTCCACCCTATATTAGTAGGGTTACGGGGGTCGTGGATATTGGTTTTGAGGATAGGTTGAGGTATGAGGTTCTAGTATAGGTGTATATAATTCACCATCCATATTTTTTTACATAATAACCCGAACACTCAGACCTCAGTCCTATACGATTTAGATTGATATGGCCTCACAAAAAATGTTAAATAGATCTATACTAATGATATAGTAGTAAATATTATTATATAAAAACTCCACCGAAGGAAAATGTTTCTCACATTATCCTATAAAATAAATAACATACAAACACGTCATATACTTCCATATATTGGAAATTTTTTCTATTTTTCATGGATTTGTATATTAATGGTCGGGGTGATATATTTTGGATGATGGTCTAATAATGTTAGAAGTAGAATAAACTTACCACAATGATCAGTCTAACATCAACAGATCTAACATTTCTAAATTCAAGAACATTAAAACAAGTATTCCATCATCACAATAACCATTATCTCTCTAGAATGTAATGGTTTTTACTACATGGGGATATTTTGCTGATAAAAAAAGGATCTCATCACTATGGTTAGTAAACTATTCAAAGATCCATGTTCATAATGAGAGGACCACACACCCCAAAGGATTGTAAATTATTTATTTATATAAAATAATGTGGCATAGGGATGAAGATATATTTGAATATGGATTTCATGTATCATGTAACAAACAAAAACAGAATTCCTTATATTTTAAGTACTATATTCTATTAATTAAGGGAGTGGAGTATAAGACTTTATCTCATGGATTTTTTTCATGCATTGAAGAAAACCACAATGTTATGTATTAGTATATTCCATAAACACATCAAAAAATATAATTATATATTTATATTCCTAAATAAACTAGTATCATTGATTTATAACTAAAGGGAACTGACCATGAAGATGTTGTATAATTCTTCTATACAATATCAGATATTTCATTCCCATCATACACTAGGATTGAAACTAATCAATGGAAATGATAAATGCATCTTCCTGAACCAATTTGTAGATAAAATATTTATTTTTAATAAAATATAATATCTCTATTTTTTAAACTCCCAATGATCTCCTACATGTAATATAACATCATAATAAATATATACAAACCTAATAATATTTAACAATCAATTCAAAACACTTTTTATAGGGTTTTTCATAATCTCTTATTTTTGGAATAGGTAATTTTTCTAAGACAAAACCATTATCCTAAGGCCCAAAAGAATAAAAAAATCTACATTTGTAGGTTACAAAAATGTTTGAAATTCCAATTTCATAGCGATGACAATAAAGATGTATAGAGTAAAGAATCAGTGTTAGTTAATCTATAATAGGTTATGATGTGATCTTAATCAAATAATATCATGTATTATTTAAAAATAATTTTGAATAGATTAATCATATACCTCTATGTTATACTTGTGTAATATATTTTTCCCATAACATTGAGTGATTTATATACAAATAATGTGTCCATATGTTATTGGCCATATCATACAGTCATGATACTAAAATAAAAAATATAGAAATGTTTGATGAGTACAACACATTTTAATAATCTAATTTTCTAATAAATTGAATATACCTCAACAATGTAACTGAGAAAATAAAATTACACATAACTTTGGAAGGTCTTACATTTCCATATAATAATTCAATGATGGTAAAAAAATAATTTTCTCATCATATGAGTGAAAACAATACTGCCTTGGCTGAGCCCCAGTGAATGTAATTATCAAAAGAATATCCAACCACCCCCCCAATCAGTTAATCCATATGTATTCCTTAAGAAATTTATCAAATTATAATGATTCAAATTCATGATATCTTCCCAAACCTAGGTAATAATAAATTTATAATAGGTGTCCAACATTAAGTATAGCACTGACAGTATAACATTCCCTGATATATACAGTAGTGGTATAGTCTAAATAAGAAGTCTACACTTATTTTTTAATGATTTATATATTTATTATAGATTTGACATACCTTTGTAACCCATAATATTCTATTACCACCATCGAATATTGACCAACCAATGTCATGTTAGTATAATTAAGTATGCAAAGAGGGGGTTAATTTATTTTATAAACTACATTTTTTTAAATCAAAACTAATTTTGATAGAATTAAAAAATAATAAAGTATAAAACTACAATTATAATATATATAAATAAAAAGGGAAATATATGATAAATAAATTAAACAAATGTCTTTGTGATGTATAAATTTTAATTAATAACATTTGATATTTGGATAATAAGGTTCAGGAATCACCGATGAATGTTGTGTATCCACCCTCTCCCAAGGTCTTTAGAGAATTAATACCCTCATAGGTTCAATGGTACCCATGAAACCAGTTTAAAAATAAATTCCTTTCATTATTCAATGATAATGAAACTAGTATCCCATACATTAATGTATTTGATAATCTATCCCACTCACATATGTTTGTGAGAATCCAATCCAATATATATAAGTACCATAAATGTACACACAATATCCCCATACCTTATGGAGGAAAAAATGAAAAAAATAAACATACATTAGTAAAGAAGAATTGATGCAGAGAATTGAACATTATCTACAATGAATAAGATATGAAATACAAGTGATAGTGGTGAAAAAAGTATAAAGGAGATTTAATACAATAATAATTGACAATTGAGATCTTGAAAAAAAAATGGAATCATAAAACTTTCAAAAGTGATCCTTTTACATCCAAAACCCATGAAGTTGTATTTATAGTCATAGAGTTGTATGAGAGGGTTCTTGTGACCTTTTAGGTTGATTCTAGACATTTAGATATAAGAGTGGTCGACGATGACAACCTCTAATAGCTATTTTTTATTCTCTCTCAAGGACATCAGATATCATGTCTCACCGAAATAGAGTCATATTAATATCTTGATCCACTTGACTAGCGGGTGTGGACAATCAAATCCCTAGTGGCACTTAGATATGACTGGTGTTATTTATATGATCCACCAACCATCTGGTGATCCCCCACGGGGTATCCAATAGTACCTATAGGTGGTGGGCATAAAAAATGTACTCTTTCTCCTTTTTGGCCCGATGTTTGGCATAGTAACTTTATAAAAAAATTCTAAAATTAAAATAATGAAATAATTGAAAAGAAAAAAAACCAAATAGAATATAGTGTTTGACATCATTAAAAAAACCTAACATATTGAGGTGGAAAAGATACTCCCCCTTTTTAATGATCAAAAACACATAAGAAAATGATCAATAATGATAGAAATTAAGTGTTATATATGAATAAAAAAATAATTTCAATATTAAATAATTAAATTCAAAAAAAATTAATTCATAAAAAATAAATTAATAAATATAACTAATGATTTATTTTGAAAAAGGTTTTCAATATAATGAATAATTAGATTTCAAAAACCGCCCCACCCCCTATTATTATCAACATGTCAATGTCCCAAAGGGGCCACAATTTAATTTCAAAAATCATCAATTAATAAAATGATTGAAACTTTTCAAGATACTTCTTAAAACTGTTACCTCCCACCCAATAGATAGTTTATTAACGTTAAAACTATCCCCCATTTGATGATATTTAACTATAACAATGTAAAATATTAAGAGAAGTTGCACCATTCATTTAGCCACCATGTCACCCATTATAATTATCAAGTAGCTCATAAACTTGGGTTAAACGGATATTTTTTATGAATTAATTATGATTTGAGGAAAAATTAAGGGAGATTAATTTGAATTAATAACCCATGATTTATAATCAAGATAGTCCAGAATTAAATAAGAATTAGATATCCTTATGAAATTCTAGTTTTAAAAAATATACTTTGAAAACTAAAACCACATATTTTAAAACACTAAATAAACCATTCTTAAAATCAAAGGGAACATAAAAATATTAAATTTTCATGGAAAATATTATTAGAAATCTAAAAATTCTTAAAATGATTCTATCTATAGTAATGGATTTAGATAGAAAAATATATTTGGTTCCCCCTCATTTGATACATATTTTTAAAATTACTAGTGGCCACTAAATTAATTAAATTCATTATTGAAATAAATAAATAAAAAAACTCACCTAATAACCTGAAAGAGATAGTTCACTTATATTTAGATAAAATGTGATAAATAAATTAATGATTTCATGACTTATATTAAATAAATAATATAAATAAAATTAAAGATTTAATATGGATAATATAATTCAATAAATTTCTATATTATAGGTTTAAAAAGAAAGGAATTTACTTATACATGATAAAGTTAAATGAAAAAAATCATATTCAATCCATTTTATACACCCACATTAATAAAATAAAAGCATGCCCATGAAAGGGGTTTTATATATGAAAAATTATTGAATAAGTTACAAATTCTTATTTGAAAATGATGTATCAAAACTAATTTAATGAATAATTTAAAACATTCAAATATTAACTAATATAGTATTTTAAAATTTAAAGAACAAATCCATGATTTCAAGACAATAACCAAAGTATATTTTTTCACTAGGTTCATTTTGAAATTAAAAAATATGGCTCCACTGTAATTAGGGGATTTGAAATATGCAGATATAAATAATTTATATTAAAAACTAAATAAAATGTCAATAGAGTGTCATGTGAAATTTCATTAATAATAAAATGAACATATTTAGAACAATATAACACTAAGAGATTATCACAAATTATTACACAAAAATAGAGTTACAATAGGAATTCAAACCATGTAATCACCCCCGCCCCCCTCGTAATTTTGAATAATATGAATCATAAACAAATAAAAGGGTGACAAAATCATTGATATTATACTATAGGCATAATAAGATTTTATAAACATATGAAATTTTCTAAACTAATTACCTTCAAAAATAGTTTTATTTTATCAAATAGAAGGAATATGCATTAATTATAATGATGGTATGATTAAAGGGGTATAAAATATAAGTAAATCATCTACAATTAAAGAGGAAAAAAGGACTAAAATTACACAATCATATAGCTTTTTAGTTCTACTAGTTATCTAATATGTAATAAAATAGATTTTATATTATGTAAATAACTATTTCTTATCTTTTGAGGAATTAATATATATATATGTTTTCTTCTGGGAGATCTCAAACAAGAATTTTAATTTTGAAACAATAGATAATGGGTTTCTAGAAATGAATAAAAAAATTAAATAAACTCAGTGTGTTTCAATAATCAAAAATCATAAAAACATAAAATAATTTTAGATATGTATTCAATTTGATTAGGAAAATAATAAATTGTTGACACATTATATCATAATTTTAAATTTCAAAGTCAATTTTAAAATAAATAATTGGATATTTTGAGTTTAACAAAAAATTCTAGAGGGTATCTTTTTATAAAAATAATTTGAGATATTTAAAATAATATGTATTTCGTAGATCTTCTAGTAAATATTTAAAATAATATAATGTCTCATTACATATTAAAATTTTATTTTAAATTTAGAATAATTGATCAAAAGTGACATTGAAATCAATATTCAATTCAACAAAAATGATTAATCTTATTTCAAATCCATTGAAAAAAATGGAACAATTCATTAAATAACTAATTAAAATCAACAAAAACGTAATAATTAACAAAATTAGATTATATAAAAATGTAAAATTACATAGTTATAATTTCTAAAATATAAATTTTAATGGATTTTTAGGAAGATTGAGATGTTTTCACACAAGTGTCTCAGCCACCCACCAACCATGTTTCATGTATCTCATCAGTAATTCTCTTAATACATGCTTTATACGAAATGATGAAATTGATTTTGGTACCCATGATAATTTTGTTCCACTAATGTTATCCAAAAGATATTTTAGAACCCAAAATTCCTTGGGATATGAGTTCCAAAAAAATTGAAATATTTTATAGACAAGTTAATCGAAAAGAGGTGGAACACTTTTGGTATATCATTAGGTATATTTTACAAATACACTAAAAAACAATATTCTAATCACTTCAAAAAAATTTAATTGAGAGATAATTATTCATAAAATGTATTTCCAAAATTAATATATGTATTTTATTGACTAGAATAAGCATGCTTGCATGTAGCATTAACAATTCACATCGAACCCAAAATCAAATTCAAATATTTCTCATCTGGAAAAAAATTGGGAAGTAAAATTTTAAGTTCCTTGATTTTATTTCTATGATTTTTTAATTTTGTTTTGATAATTTAGAAAAATATTTTTTACCATTAATTTTATTTAGGAACTTTTTGAAACCATAATTATCTTTTTAAAATAATTATAATATTCTATTTTTATATTCATCATTTTTTCAAAATAAAATATTATTTCTCCTCATTTCCCTCTAATTTCTCATTTTATATAAAAATATGATCATTCCTACTATATATTTTATTATATTTATTTTTATGCTCCTTGGACATTATGGTCAGTTCACAAAGACCTTCTATAAGTTAATCTCTATAGAATTTTATATTCCAATAATTAAAATTTATTTATGTAAAAGAAAAATTAGAGGATAATAATCCAATACTATCATCCATTTGACCCACGATACATTTGCGTATTTGATTTCTCGAAATGTATGATGAAAATAAGTCATCACATACACTGAATTTTGATTATTTTTGTGCCTTCATTATTTCAAAAAAAAATTTGTGTACATAAATTTATATTTTCCTCATGTGTGTCTATAAACAACTTAAAATTTTGAGGAGCATTTTTTAATTGAAGATATGACTATATCCACTCATATCAAATTTATAATAATGAGAACAAAATTATTTTCAATCAATCTGAAATGAAACAATATCATTGAGATTCCATTTATATTATTATTTAATATAATGTTTAAATCTATTGATTAAAAATATCTTAATGGGATAAAGAATGATTTTAGGAAATTGAGGCATTTTATCTTCCAATTATTGTACTCAGATCAGTCAATGTATGCAGCTCTATCAATATAACATCCTCTAATACTACCTTAGGAATTTTACATAAAGGTCATTTTAATTCATCATTCCACTAGACTAATTAATTTTATTAAATAAAAGTTTGTTTTGATAATAATTAGATGTTTTTACAAAGATGGAATAAGGGTAGGGTTAACATAACTTTTAAAATAATTTAATTATAAAAAATTAATTTTAATTGTATTAAAATAAACTAATCAAATATATAAAAAAATATAAGTGTTTAGAAAAAAATTTGAATTGTAAGTTAAATCTATTAAATAAATGAATTAGAGTAGGTGAAATAAAAATAAATAACATAAGAGTGTTTGATAACAATGTTCAGTAATCACCCCTGAAAGGTGTCTATAACCCTTACCCCAAGGCCTTTGGATGAGTTATACTCACTTGGGTTCAACAGTACCCATGGAACGCATTTATAATGTAAATAACATTCATTAATACTAAGAAAAACATAAATATATTTCACATTAAATTTATTTATCACCAGTCCCCCTTATATTATGTTGGGAGTACCGATTTTGGTTTCTTTAAAGATCAATCATTTAAAGTAAACATACCATTTCTTTAAATACTAATAACGAACAAAAAATATAAAGAAAATATGATTGATTTTATTTAAACTCTTTGATACAAAATATACACCACCACTATTTAATTAATAATATAATAAATATAATATAGAGAGTTTGTAAAAAATTTATAAGTGAACATGAATACAAAAATAATTCACAAAATATCTATAGGTAAGGAATAGGGGAATTATAAGGATATAAAAAAGTGAATCATGTCCTTAAAAATAACCAAGGGATGTATTTATTACCACTTGGAGGGTCTAAGTAGGATATTATGTCTTTAGGGGTCGATTCTAGCCATTAAGATGTTGGAAAGGCCAAGGGGGAAATCCTAGAACATGTATTTTTTATTCTTCTGGGGCCACTGAACAGTCATTGACACTTGGAAAAAACCATAGCTTTTTCTAGATCCCAACAATTTTATGGTGTCCAATAGATAAAAACAGAGGATATTTTCTTTCTTTTTATAGGAGAGGATGAGCTCAATATATGGGGTAGATTGATGTTATTTTGGATTATTTTAATAGATAGCTACAATTTCTATCCAAGACAAAAAACTGTATTGATATCTCATATCATATTTATGTAATTATAAAATAGCATCAATATACCCCATATATTATTCTCATCCTATCCTATAAAAATCAAGAAAATATCCTCTATTTTTATGAAGAAAATAAGGAAATTAATTATATAAATCAAGTTAATCTAAATGTGTTTAGTTATCTATCTACTTATAATGCTCAAATAATATGTGACATCAGGACAAGTAGGCAACACATAAGGCACAATAAGTACTAGGAATATTTAACAATGTATTATATCCATTATTTATAACTTTTTATAAGGATCTAGAATATTCATTGAATTCATACCACTTAACATAAGTAAAGATCATCTCTATGAGTTATCTTTTATAAATTACATCAACAATTTTCCAATATAAATGTTTAAACCAAGTCTAATTAGACTATTATATAAATATATATAGATCTCCATATCTAGTAAAAATATTTCTTCAACCATTTCATTAATTGAGAATCATTTTCCAAAAAACGTATTTATATAATGAAAAAATGAGACATTGTTTTTTATAAAAAAAATTCAACCATAGACAATACCATGAATACCAACCCAATCCATCAAATAATATTGTATAGACATTAATAATTTTTTTCTCCTAATGAAACTAAAATATTTTATCACATAATAAAATAAGATATTCTATCCTCTTGAAAATTTATTCAATTCATAAATAGACCATTATAACCAATCATACATAAAATATTTATTCTACACCCCAAAAGTTTGACTTCTATCATATAAATCACCTATACAAAATTCAAAATTGGGAAAGTGTTTTTTTATATCTTTATCTCCCTTAATGTTTTTCTGTTCATAAGAATTCAACTAAATACCTATGAATTTTTTTAAGGTATTTAAATGTCGCATTAATATATTTTTATGTTTAATTAATAAATAAATTGGCGTAGTTGAATAGTACATGGATATATTAATGAATCATGATTAGATGGGACCGAACCATCGAAGGATGATTACGGGGTAGTTTGAAGGCATGGAAAAGAGCATGTATACCTTGGTGGTGTTATATTCTTAGATGAAGAACTATTTATCTAGTGGTGTGGATAAAATCCCATTGATCAACTAGAGTACACTGACCATACAGTGGAGGAGCACCAACTACCCTTTAGAATAATCCAGTGTATAATGAGATCCAGAAGGACTACTATCTAGTTAGTGTCATTGGGTTACTAGTAGTTAGGGCTTAATACACTAGTTAAAATTTCAAAATTTCAATTTTTCATGCTCCTCTTAATTTCTACATAAAAATAATTAATGATTCGGAATATTTATAAACGTTTCATGTACAATTTAGAGGCTATAGATATACACATTGGGTGTTTGGATATCTGTAATGATCTTTTGTAATGAATATATGATCAATTCAAATCAAACTAAAAGAGACCTAATGAATCTTCTCAAACAGATAATTCTCATTTACCAATATCTTTAAGTAAATCCCCTATTATCTCTATCTCTATCCTTCAATTTAAATCTATATTTTTGTATAGGCATGAGAGAATAGTTTTAATGTATTTTCATCGAGAAATACCATATCGTATTATATGTTCTTAAAAATGGGTTCTCTCTCCTAAAATATGATGGAAGGTATCCTTGGATAATGATGATGCTCAAGTGGGTGATCACAACCCCTTGGATTTTAGATCACCACCAAGATCAAGATAGTAAAATCACAATGAACTCACAGATTGTGTTTTTAATGTAGGATCTCACACTGATATAATTTTGAAATAATTTACGGAACCTAGTTTTATATATTATTAATTTAGTATTTTCCTCATACAATAAAGATATTCATAAACAGGATTCATTAATTTTACACATAACTTAATCACTTAATTAACATTGATATTATCTTTATTATACAAATCTCATTTATTTGTTTATCAATTCATTATTTCATACACATTTTATTTTCATTTACATTTTTTGATGAGAAATTCACCCACTACCATATTTCCATTTTTCTCTCTGAAAAACAACATGTATTAATTGTGATTAGTGTATTTTAAAAAATTTAATATTGTCAACAATTTATTTTATTTTTTAAAATATTAATCAGTATAAAAATTCAATCTATTGACATAGGATTTCTTATATATATTCCATGGATATGGAATTATTTATATTGATTTGGGATTTATGGGATTACATCATTAGAACATTTTTACACCTGATTACATAATATATCCAATAAAATTTAACTCTATTTGAAGTGATCATTTCCAATATTGGGTTTCACCTAAATAATTATGGACCAATAGTCTTTTATATGTTATACTATATCATATTTATTATGAACATTAAACTACACTATTACAAGGAAAAAATATGTTTATTGATATCATTGGTATTTTCCTAATATGTTTTGCTAACACCCCATTTGGTCACCTAGTATTACCAAGGAGGACATCACGGTTTTAGCTAAGGTTAATTTAAAAAATATTATTACTGATTTTTTACCAAGTATTTGTTAGGATGGTGAAATCCATATGGGTTTAGGCTTAAACCTATGACCAATTTTTATATCCTTCATAGTTTTAAATATTTTTCTTTATTTTGGGAACCTAATTTATCTAATATTCTCATATGGGGTCCATTTTTTATATACAACTATCCATCCACATATATTTCTCTCTTTCAAAATATCATGGGCTATGTATCAATTAGTGGCACCTAGAATGATATATCATTCTATTTGTTAGATGATATATGATATTTATATAATTTCCACTATGGTTCAATTAGATGTAATGGTATATTCTCCCTAATGTACCTATAATGTCTTGACATTAATTTGCCAAGGACCATTTTAAAATTTGTTTTCTAAATATTTAAATTAAACTAGGGCTTGGGTCTGTGCACCCCGAAACGGGTCCCAGTCAGCTATTGAAATAATTTAATTAACTTTAATTGATTTATACAAAATAATATATATCATGTTTTAGCACGATTTTTGGGATTATAATAATTAATTAAAGATTAAAAATAAATAAAAATAGATTTCAAGAAAATTTAAACGAAATAAATAAGGGATAAAAGTAAATTTATAAATAAAATCGGAATATGGTTTCAGAAAAAGTAAAAAAAATTATAATAGTATATTACCATTTTTTATTATTTATATGTTATTTATTTTTCCATAATTTTAATTATAATTTATGTTTAATTTTATTTTCCATTTTATTTTATTTTATATTTCTATATTTTTTCTTATATTTATCTTTCTTTTCTTTTCATTCTTTTTCCCTTCTCTTCCTCTCCTCCTCTCTCTCGCGTCGCTCCACCCCCACTACCTATGTGGCGCACCACCTTCCGTCCCCTCTAGAAGATCTCTGTGACTCTGTTAATTATCTATTTTTTTCTTTTATAGTTTCACATTAATCCTTAAGGTAAGGATAATCACGAGAATTTGAATCAGAGATTTTTGTTGATTATCCTTCGCATCGTCCACCACAGATGGATTTTAACCTATTTTGGGGTTTTTCAAAAATCATTTGTTTTCTTATTTTTTAGGATAAATAAAATCCTACCAGCAATCGTAGAATAAATTTCAACAAAATGTAGGGTGTATACTCACTTTCCCTCAATTTTATTGTGATTTGAAAAAACGCACAGTGATGAAACTCATCGATGCCAACCAACCATGTGAAAATTCACCCAATATTTTCAATTTAATTATTCTGCTTAATTCATACAGCCATATTTATCATAAATTAAACTTTCTAAATTGTTGAAATGTTTTTAGACACCCATTTGGGTGTGCCGACGTGGTTGGTATAAATCTCGTCAGCCTGAGTTTTTAATTTATTTAACTACATGTGCTGTGAAACCTATTTTACATCTGTTTAAACTAAATAATTATTTTAGAATAATTATGAACCTTTAATTATTTTATTTTTGGTATTTTATTGTTCTTAATTATTTATTTATTAAAATTTTAATTTATATACTTGTGCTGATATGATATCTTTACTCATTAAGACTTGCACTGCAATGTTAAATTTATACCTTGTGTTGCATGGGTCTATCTTCTTAGATTTCAAGCTACAATTACATATGCAAGCAATGTCATATCTATTGCTATGAAATTTTAATTATATTCAGGATGGGTAGAGAATTTAGGTCCCATATTAAGGGTCACATATGGGCTCTCCATTCCTAACCGGTTACCACTATGCATCACGGGGCAGTGTCTTAGGATTTTCTCGACTGAGACTTCCTCAGTCCTTGTAAATAAATTTGAGTGATACCAGTTCTAAAAGGGTCCATCGAGGACAGATCCATTGAAAATGTGTCTACGAAAACCTCAGATGACGCTTGACCCCTTTTTCAAGATCAAAACAGACTCATGGTAAGGCCATGTCTCAGGCGATACTTGGTGGTTCGAAGGAGTTACCTAGATGGGATTAGTGGTATTGGATAATTTGAATGATATCCCATAGTTATACCTTCAATACGATCTTAGACTCCAAATATCTTCTTGATCATTAAAAATGATGCACTGATGGGTTATGTTGATGTTGCTTTGAGTCACTTGAGAATTGTGTTATTTTTCTAGTATCTTTAAGCACACCTGTGTGGCACATGATTTAGACCCCAAGTTAAAGAAAAAGCTAGTGTGTGTACCTCTTCCTTTTTACCATGATTTTCTAGACTTATATATCAGCTTATGTGTGTTATTCTTATTACAAGTACTTCCTTATGAATTCTAACTTAGGCCAAAGTATTTGAGTAGGGACGAGGTTCATTGGGAACGCTGGTTGAGTTATTCATTTTAATGCACTTAGTTAATTATCTAGATTTATTATATAATGACACACTTCATTTTTCACTGCTAGAATTGGAATGGTTTAGAAGAAATGCGCTCTGACCTACTGGTATGTCATATCACACCCTGATCAGGCATCTTTGACACCTAAGTAGATTACATGCTTGAAGTTATTGTCAAAGGGAAGCATGATACATTTGATGGTTGATTGTTTCTTGAATATTAGTATGGATAATAGGGAATAAGAATAAGCCTCTCTCGTGATGTAGTGGTTTCACTTTGTGTCTTTTCTTGTTAGCTAATAGTATGATTGGGTTTCTATTTTCCAGGCTTTCAGATTATAAAGATATCATAACATGACATTTTTTTGTGATATTCATCACGTGAAACTTATTCATTTAGATTATTCATATTTCTTCTACTGTAGTTTCATAACTTAAATGATTCTTTTATTCATTATAAATTTTTTTCTACTTCTAATGTGATAATACATATTACCTGTGGGGGAATCGTCTCCCCTACTGATGTGATAATGTCTCTCACTACTAGTCGGCAGCCTCTGGCATTTGGGGAGATGCGCTTGAGGTCATGTGGGCTACCCGGCTCAGGACACCCTTCAGGTGGCTTCTATGATGGGTACGCTAAAAATTAGGTTCAAAGGATGTTTTCCCTTTTTCTTATTGATTGTGTTAGACATGATACTAAGATATGGGGATTTGGAATGTACCCTATTCTAAGATGTAACTAACCCATGTATAGGGGAAACCCAATTACCTATGATGGAATTTCAGTTATTGATAATGCTGGTTATTATTGATAAGATCTCCCTGGTGGGTGACTCACATGATTTATATTGTTATTAGTGTTGGTATTGTTGATATAATGGGTTTTTACCATTATGGTCCAATGATATGATGGAAATACATTAAATTCATCATATTAGGAACAATAGTATTATAATTAGTTTCATATTTCCTTTCCATATCTACTTTCATAATGAATTTTCTTTTTTTTCATGTGACTGATATTGTGCTTAGTGGTAAATTTTCTGAAATCCTGGTTTGTTATAGATAAATTTGTGATCGTCTGTTAGATGTTAACCTGAATGTACCTTGGAATTGATAGTAAAACTTTTTAAGTAATTCCCCTAAGTCTCCTCTTCAATATCAAAACCTGTATCATGAGGTGGATTATCTATTCTGTAGTGAACAGTGGTAGGCTATGTACCTAACCTCTTATTTCACCTTACTTGTTTTCCCCATCTTCTTTACTATTGTCTAAAGGTGTGTGTTTGGCTATTGTATACCAATGCTGAAAATGATATTTTTTTAATGATCCCCCCAAGTCAATGGGGGATGAAAGAGGTAAAACCCTAATGAATCCTTACTAAAAAGGAGGTTACATGTGTTGGTTAGACACATGATGCAATCATAGATAATAAATCGGTTTTTATGGCTCCCCTTTTAAAGAAGGTTGGTCCTGAACCACAATTGGTTCCTCTAGTAGTTCCTCAAGTGGTGCTACCTCCTTCTAATCTTCTGGGGGACCCTGATGCCCAGTTCAGGGATAATATCCTTGGGTTTATGTAGTCAGTTGAGAATATTCCAAGTCATGCCCCTTCTATGGAATACCTCATGTGGTACTTTCTGTAGTAGAACCATCCCACCTTCACGGTGAATGACAGACCTCATTCTACGGATTCATGGATAGAATTTATAAGGTCTATCTTCTGCCACCTTGAGATGCTTCCAGAGTGATGGGTAAAACATATAGTCTATATGCTTCATGATACTCCATATAGTTGGTGGCATGTTGTTTCTCAAGTTGGGCAGGATAGTGACAAGGTTTGGGATGACTTCCAAGAAGCCTATTAAAATCATTTTTTTCCACGGCCTCTGAGAGATGATTGTGCATGTGATTTCCTACATCCTTTGCATGGAACAATGATTGTGTTACTGTATTCTACTCATTTCATAGAGATTTTGCATTTCACCCCATATTTAACTAAAGACGCGAAGACTACTGCGAGACATATTGAAGGTGTACTTGAGTATACCATATTCTCGCAGGTGAACATCTTCCATTTAACCATTATCATAGATATAGTAATTCGTGCTCTAATTTCATAGCAAAAAGACAGGGAAGCTAAACCGGTGAGTGAGGGTTGTTCAGTTCTAAGAAAATGTGGCGTCTCTTCTAGCTATAGGAAATGTTGTTTTGAAGGTGCACATGGGGGAAATACTAGCCAAATAACACATTTTTCTAGCTCTCTCACATGTCATCAGTGAGGCAGAGATGGTCACAATAATCCACAGCTTATGAGAGACCTGAAGGAGTGCTGAGCTGAAGGAAAGATGGGTAACCATTAGCATTTCTTCCATTCCTTCTCTTTAGCATTCAGTGGTAGGGGATCCTCACATGTACCTCTGTCATGTATGTGATCTATAACTCCATAGTATGCTTGAAGTTCTTTTTCCACCAGCTAATCAGGAAGAGGTAAACGGTGGAGGTTGTGGTCATAGGAATCAGGTTCCATATTATCAGCATCTGTGGAGCGGACTTGGTCAGGCCAACCAAGAAGCTTCTTAGGGTATTGGTTCAGGTATCATGTACTATGTGAAATCGGCACCAGAGGAGCAGTGTGCGGGCCCATCTACGGTTAGAGGTAGTATTCTAGTAGCCTCTACTTTATTTTATGCCATTTTTGATACTGGAACTTCGCACTCCTTTTTATCTGTTCTTTTTGTTGAATGTCTTGGTTTTCCGATGGAGTAACTTTGTGGCGTCATGTATTTTAAATCTCCGTTAGGATTTATAATATCAGACATATTCTAGTGTGAAGATTCCCCCCTTGAAATTGGTGGGTACCATTTCTTTTAATATTTCTATATCCTAGATATGTTTGGAATAAAATTCATTCTTGGTATGAATTGGATTTCACCTTATCATGCTAAAGTAGACTAATATCAACATCAAGTGTCCTTTACATCACTTGAGGGATACACATATCTACACAAAGGAAAATGGGATATGCAAGAAAATCGAGTTGGACATAAATATGCAGGGCTGGGCAGAGTAACAGCTCAGTTAGAAAGTCTCTTCATGAGCGACCAAGGGATGCAACAAGTTTAATTCCATCTAGTGGTAGATCTTATCCTAGATGTCTTCCCTGACAATTTCTCTAGATTACCTCCATTGAGGGATGTGGAGTTCACTATCAAGCTCATTCTAGGTTTGGAAACATTATCTATTCCTTGTACAAGGATGGAACCAACAGAGCTACATGATCTCAAAAAGAATCTTAAAGACCTCGAGGATAAGGGTTTCATCGACCTAGAACATATTCGTGGGGTTGACCAATTATTTTTTGAAAGAAGGAAGATAGTACCCTCAGGTTATGGGTGGATTTTCATTGACTCAACCATCTTATGATATCTAATCAATATCATTGCCTCATATAGATGATCTCTTCGACCATATATTTAGAGAAACTATTTTCACCAAGATTGATCTAAGGTCAGGATATCACCAAGAGTGTGTGAGACCATCTAACATACCTCATACAACATTACAATGTAGGTATGGCTTGTACGAGTATCTTGTTTTGTCATCCAGCATCATGAATGTGTCGGATGTCTTCATGGCTCTGATGAGCCAAGTTTTTCACACGTATCATGATTCTATTGTGATGGTCTTCTGATATGACATCTTGAAGTATTCACTCTAAAGACACGACAATGAAACCCATCTTCATATCATGCGGAGTACATAGAGAGAACACCATCTATACACTAAGCTATCAATTTCCACTTCTGGATTGGTAAATCTCACAACTTGGGTCATATTATATACGAAGTAGGAGTATCAGTTGACCCATAAATGGTGGGCATTATAGTTTCATGGGATAATCCCAATATAGTCTTCCATGTCTAGAGTTTCTTAGGGATTTCTGTCTATTACATGGGTTTCATCTTGTATTTCTCCCATTTAGTAGTGCCTCTTATGTCCCTCACTAAGAATGGTATACAGTTCACCTGGCCAAAAGATTATGAAAAGTCTTTTGAGGAGTTGAAAGGAAGACTAAACTCAAATCTGATCCTGATTCTTCATGACCTTTGTAAAAGCTATAATGTTTATTGTGATGCTTTAGGAATTGTTCTGGGTGTAGTTTCGACGCTCTGTTATCGAGTTAGGGCTTTATATCCCACCAGTTGAGACCTTGGGAGCATAACTATCTTATACACAACCTTTAGTTGGATTTTTTGGTTCATGCTCAACATTATTGGAGACATTACTTGTTAGGTGAAGGACTAATTCTTTATACGGATCAAAGAAGCTTAAAATATATCTCCACATAATGAGAATTGAACTTATGGATTCACATATGGTTTGAATACTTGAATTTTTCTGACATTGAGCTTGTTTATACAACTAGTAAGGGTAATGCTATGAAAGATTCTTTATGCTTCAACACATAGACACAAGCCTTTCTGGATACTAATAGTGAGTGGAAGATGCTGGATTTGTTCTCTGAGATGCATATGGAGTTTCATGAATAGCATGGGAAACCAGCTCTAAAAGAACATAAAGTGATGTCCTCTCTTCAAGAGAAACTCTTTAAGAAATAGTTTACTGATCTTGAGGGGATTATTTTGAGGGAAAGTTTTATAGGAGATAATCCAACTTCGGGTTGGGTTCATGACGGTAGTGAAAATCTCCATTATTGTGGCCATATATGGGTACATTTTGGTATACCAGAAGAGATAATGAAGGAATCTCACACCTATATTTGGGATGCTTATTCTAGGATGAGAAAGATATACAGAGACATGTGTCAACCGTTTTGGTGGCCTAGTATGAAAAAGAATATAGTGGGTTTCATCACTCTGTGCTCCACCTGTGAATAGGTAAAGGCAAAGAACAAGTGCCTGCTAGACTGCTAGAACCTCTATCAATTATGGAGTAGAAAAATAATGACAACACCATGAAATTCATTAGAGGATTTCCATGATCTCCCGGAGGCTACGATGTAGTATGGGTGGTTAGTGATAGGCCTACCAAGGTTCCACACTTTTAACGTATTCCAGAGATGTTTAAAATTGATGAGTTGTGAAGGGTGAATATCCATGAGATTGAGTGACTTCATGGATTACCTCGTTCTATTGTCTCATAAAGAGATTCCCTCTTTACATCACTATTTTGGAAAGTTTTTCCAACGGTGCTAGGTTTAAAGGTACTTTTGAGTACTGTATATCACCCTTTGACTGATGGGCAGTTTGAGAAAACTATATGAGTTTTAGAGGATATGTTATGGTCCTATATACTTCATTTTGTTGGTTCCTGTGTGAAGAATAAACCTCCTGGTGAGTATACATACAATAATAGATTCCATGATACAATTAAACTACATCGGTATGAGGCCCTCTATGGTAGAAAGTGTTGTTCACCTTTATGCTGGCTCAAAGAAGGTGAGGAAGCTTTGTTGGGTCTTCATATCATTCAAGGGACTTATGAGAATGTTCAACTGATTTCGAAGTGTTTTACTAAAAATCAACCTATATAAAAGACTTATACCAATCATCATTTGTAGACCTCTAGAGTTAGAGGTGGGACATCGAGTCTTTATGCATGTTTCTCTGAGGTTGGGTCACATGCGAATCTAAAGATAGAGAATATTATCATTGATATACAAGAGGACATTCGAGATAGTGGAGAGAGTTAGGATGGTAGCCTATCGGTTACTGTATCCTCAGAGGTATCATGCCATGCACAACATTTTCCATGTATCTCAGTGCCGACAATATCTTCCAAACTTGTCTCATTCTTTTGACCCTCAAGACATGGACCTTGATAAAGATGCGTCCTTTTAGGAGCATCTGATCCATAACATTCACAATAGCCTGAATTCCCTCTGAGGCAGGTTAGTTCCTTTTGTCCAGGTGTTCTGGAAACACAGATATGTTTAGGACATGACCTGGGAGTGAGAGATGAATGTACATGGGTAGTGTCTAGATCATTCCTCTGACGATGTTCCACTACCCTGGGAAGATAAACGTAAGGACGATTTGTCTTTAGAAGGGGAGGTTGTAATGTATTATATTTATTCAGGTATGTGCCATTTTTAATTTTTCTATCTAAATATTTAATTTGACCTAGTGCGTGTGTCGTCATACCCCACTGTGAGTCACAGACACCTATTTAAATAATTTAAATAATAGCTACAGATTTATGAAACATGATATATCACGCATTAGCACGATTTTTGAGATTAAAATAATTAATTATGGATTAAAATGAAAATAGAATAAATTTAAAGAAAATATAAAATAAATCTCTAAGAGATAAAAGTAAATATAGAAATAAAATAGAAAGGGGGTTACAGAAAAAATAAAAAAAATTAAAATGGGAGATTTCCATTTATTATTATTTTTATCTTCTTTCTTTTTCCATCCTTTTTATTAAATATTATTTTTAATTTTCTTTTCTCTTTTCATTTATTTTATTTATAGCTGATTTCATTATTTTCATTTTATTTCTTTTCTTTCATTATTTTTT
Organism: Viscum album; assembly: GCA_963277665.1. Classification (NCBI taxonomy): domain Eukaryota; kingdom Viridiplantae; phylum Streptophyta; class Magnoliopsida; order Santalales; family Viscaceae; genus Viscum; species Viscum album. Next base: position 826,121,824 of record OY728159.1, on the reverse strand, counting down.
TCTCCTCTCTTCCTCTCCTCCTCTATATCACATCAAGCCTCCCCCTCTCCCTATGTGGCAGACCACATTACTTCCCCTTCATAATATCACCACACCACTATTTTCAATATTCTATCTTCACCTGAAGGTTTAATATAAACATTAATGTAATTCCAATAATGCGCATTTGGAATTGTAGTGTTTCGTTGAGAATCCTTCTCATTGTCCACCATAGACAGATATTACCATATTTTGGGTATTTCTAAAATAATTGGTTTTCATCCATTTGAAGTCAAATATAAACCTATTAAAGATCATATAATAATTTTAGACCATAATCTAGGGTTTTTACTCATGTTCCCTCTACATCATTGTAATTTATAAAAATGTGTGGTGGTGATGTTCTTCGGTGCCTACTGAACATGTGCTAATTCACCCAATAATTTCAATTGAATTTTTCTGATTAATTGTTTCAACACTATTTATCACAAATAAAATTGTTTCAACTGTTTTAATGTGGTTAAAACCCCTTTGGGTTTGCCGACATGGTTGGAATAAATCTCATCAGCATGATCTTTTAACTTATTTAACTGTGTGTGTTGCGCAACCCATTTTACTTGTGTTTAAACTAAATAATTATATTAGAATAATTATGAACTTTTATTGTTGGATTTTTAGTAGTTGATTATTTTTTATTATTTATTTATTAAAATTTTCATTAATCTTATTTTGCGGATACAGTATATTTATTCGTTATTTCATGCACTAGAATCTTAAATTAATACCTTGTATTGAATAGGTGTATCTTCTTAGATGTCAACCTAAATTACATTTGCGTTCTATGTCATATCTACTACTGTGAAATTTTAATTAAATTCATAATGGCGAGAGAATGAGTTTCCCATATTAAGTTCCACGCATGGGCTATTCATTCCTAACTGGTTACCACTATACATCATGGGGGGCCTTAGGATTTTCCAAACAGAGACTTCCCTTACCCTTCTAAATACTTATAAATGATACCAATTCCAATAGGACCCATCAGAGACATATCTCTTGGAAATGTGGCTACACCAACCTCAAGATGATGCTCAACCTCTTTTTCATGATAGGGTTAGTCTCATGGTAAGGCCATACCTCGAGCAATACATGGTCTTTTGAAGGATTACATTGGATGGGCTCAATACTATTGAATAATTTGAATGATGTAATATTGTGATACCTTCAGGATGGGATCAGACACCAAATTTCTAATTGAACATTAATAATGATGCACTAAAGCTTTATGTTGATTCATCATTGAGTCTCTTGAGAATTGTGATATTTTTCTAGTATGTTGAAGCACAGATTGGTGAAACATTCTTTAGACACCAATTTAAAACACAAGCATGGGGGTGTACCTCTTCAATGTTTACCATGATTTTCCAAGCTTATATATCTGCATATGTGCATTCTGCTTTTTACAAGTACAACCTTCATAATTTTTGCATAGTCCAAAGAAGGTTATTAGGGATGAGTGTCGTTGGAAACCTGAGATGAGTTATTTATTTTATTTCACATAGTTAATTATATCAGTTTATTATATAATGAAACTCTGTGTTTTATCACAGCACGAAATTGAAAGGTTTAGACATAGTGGGTGCCGACCTGCTAGGATTTTATCTAACACCATGTTCGGGAATCATTGACACCTGAGTAGATTACATGCTTACATATATTGAAAAAGGGAAGTGTGTTGCTTCTATTTCTTTATTGTTTCTTTATGATTAGGATGGATACTACAGAAGAGGATCGAGCCTCACTCGTAGTGCAGTTTTTTTCACTTTTTGTTTTTTTCTTTTTAGTTGATAGTATGCTTGGGTTTCTATTTTCAATGGTTTTAGTGTAGACATACATCATAGTAGAACATTGTTTTGTGAGCTTCCTCACTTGAATCTTATTCAGTTGGATTATTCATATTGATTCTCTAGTAGTTTATTCACTTATATGATTCTTCTATTCATTATTAACTGTTTTTGACTCCTGTTGTGATAATAACTATTTCCTATCAGGTCATAGTCTCCCCTACAGACAAGATAAAGGCCATCGCTACTAGTCTAAAATCTCTACTATTTTGGGGGATGCACTTGAGGTCATGTGGCCAACCCGGTTCGGGACACCCTTCAGGTGGCTCCCAGGATGGGGATGCTACATTACAACCACTTACCCTTTATACATGTTAGAGTCATATGAAATATGACTTGGTGTACTCAATGAAATATAACACACCTAGTCTAGAGTGTACTATTATATTTTTGGTTATGGATGTAAAAAAGTGGTATTATGGAATCACTTTTATTTTTTTACTATTTGGTAAAGGTAGATAGGAGAGGGGATGTTGTTGGAACTGGGAAAGGAACTTTTTCCTATGAGTAGCTGAACCACCTATAAGGTAAGTACTTGTATCAAATGACATGATTTTTATTATTAGTTTCTTAATTTATTGTGAATCTAGTTAACCCAGTGTTTTATAGTTTACTCTGGGTTTATAATTTATTGAATTTTCACTATTGGAATAGTGGAAAGATGTCATGGTTTCAAATGTTATACCATGAATGTAAGATCCACATGTAATTTGTTTGATTACCTGTAATTTATTAAATTTCTATGAGATAGGTTCAATTATTTAATGTTTTTATACTACCTTATATGGTGTTTTATCATATAACATGATGGTGAAAAAGTATCACATGAATTCTAAAAACGGTTGAAAAAAATTTACATTGATATTTATTTTTTTGTTACTATAAGGGTTCAGTTCTGTAAAATCAAAAATGAAACATATAATGTTTTCCCTTTATTAATTATAATTCATATTTCATTTAAATGATGAAAGATATGATGCTCTTATTATTAATGGAATAAAACATTGATTATGTGGGTCATAGATATACATGATGAAGCCTCGGTGTATGTTTTTATAAGGTTAGAGGGATATATTGGGTTATGTAATTGTATGTTATGGAGTATATATTGTTATGGGAAACTCTACTATTTATTAATTTCCAAATAATTCGATATTGATATCCTTTTATGAATTATTTTTTAACATTATTTTTTTGAATTATAATCATATGACCTAGTAAAAACTACATACGGGGCACCAAGAAGATGTGGGATATCACACCTCCCTGTTAGTAATGTATAAATCTCGTATGATTCTAGGGTAAGTGATGGATATCCATCTCATAGAGAGAGTTTTTCTAGTTATATTATAATATAGGGAGTTTCTCCTTGATTAGTACTAAAAATTTATGATCATACCTGGGATATTAAAATAAATCATTCTTTATTTTTTATTTGGGATTGATGTCTTTAGAAATAATATCTCTACATAAATCTAGTCAAATGGTTTTTGGCCATCATAAGACACCCCAAAGAGATTGGTGAATCAATATTTCTATATAATACATGGTCTACTGAGGAACCAATGGGGTTTCATGGTATATAAAGGAAAATATATGAGTTTTTTTCAAGAAATACTTCCCAAATAATTTCCTCAGTCCTTTCATTTTAGAGAAACTAAAATAAAACAAGGATAAAGAGTTTATACACCTCACTTGTGTAGGTATGTTATTGACCGATGTTATTTTTCACTTTATGAAAAAATATCATTGTAACACTATATTTCATAGGCTTTAGGTGGGAAGGGAAAGAAGTTTTTTTTTGGATTTGATGTGGTCTGAGGTTTGAGTATAGGTTTATGTCTTTCAACATTGATATTTTTTAGTTTTTTTGAACAATTACATTATTACTGATAGAAACCAAGATGATAGTAGAGGGTATGGGAATATTTATTCTTTTGGAAATTCCAGCACTGGGTAATCAAGTATTATGAAGGGTTATTTTTTGGTTCATGCTATAGTTGAAATGGGAGGGGTTCACTTGGTGATTGATCAACCAATAATATTCGATGATATAATTCAATGTTGTGATATCAGTGTGGTAGGCCGAGTCACATTTTACACCTGTTCAATTAATTACCAGTTGATTATAAATCTAGTGAGAGGATAATACAACTCCATAGTTTTTATTTATGTAATCAATGGTTACTTTGTGATAAAGTATTCAGGTGGGCATATGGTTTTGGAGTTGAATCAGGTGCACCATAAAATGATTGTTACTAGAGTTCAATTGATCATTCTGGTCCGGATGGATGATTTTATTCATTGGATTAGGGTATACATTCATAGTATAATGTTTCTTTACTTGGTATACATATATGATCTCTGGGTTGAGGAACCATCCAATTTTATGTCAATCAACCTGGTCCTACGAACTCGGATATTAGACCATCTATTGTCTGATTAACAGGTTCAGTAGCTTCTATGCTAGATTTTTTCATGTTTGAAACAAAGAAGTTTATTTTATTTATATTATATTAGTTCATGGATGTATTGATGATATCCATAAAAATATTTATTTAGTGTAATGTTTTTGACACACCAATAATGGTGAAAATATACTTATAAACCAATTTAAGAAATGTACACTTCTAATTGATCACAGACTAATTTGGGATCTCTTTGTATAAGAGATTACTTGTTTTTACATGATAATTGATATATATTGGTTACAAATATATCCATCCCATATTCATTTTTTCGTTAATGGGAACCATTTATATCTCTAGAGGGTGGTAGTTATATCCCTGTCTGAGAATGAGATTTATATGGGATTATGTGGGACCCCACAATTAGTTATTTTGTGGGATTTTAGACTTGGTTTCTAGTATAATATTTGAATATTGATAGATATAGTGGGTATTTTTTTATCCAATTATGGATTAATTCAATGATATATCTTCTAATAATTTAACAATGATTCAACCTGATAGGGTGGTTGAGTTCACTATCAATCTCATTCCAGGTGTAGATCCTATTTCTATACCACCATACAGGATGTTGCATATAGAGATATGGTATCTAAAGGCATAGTTATAAGATATGGAGGACAACATATTTATTTGGTTGACTAAAATCTTGTGTGGTTATCTATGTTATTTTCCATGATGGTGGATGGTTCATTGATTCTATGATTGGATTATCATTTTTTGATCCAAGTGACAGTGTTGAACTGATATCCTATCTCATGTATTGATGATTTGTTTAAAATGATTTTGTGATCCAAAGTGTTCTTTATGATTGATCTATGAATTTTTTATCACCACATGAGGGTTAGACCTTCATACATACCTCTCACTGCTTTTAAAATTTGGTATATCCTTTTTATTTATACGGTGATCTCGTTTTGTTTGATTAATATACTAGTGGTATTCTTGGAAATAATGAATTGGATATTACACATGTATTTTTTTATAAATTCATTATCATTTTTATGATGACATTCTCATACAATCCATGTCTAGGAAGGGGGAAAACTATTTGGATATAATTTTAAGAAGAAATTTGGACCATAAACTATAAACAATACTCTCAAAGTATTTTATCAAGATTGAACATGTACACATCTGGGGGAATATTTAAAATTACCAAAGAAAAAAATATATTTATCTTTTAATGTTTCCATAAAACAAGCATTATACGCCATAAATAATTTATAAATCCCAAAAACATATGGTTCAAAGTTATTTAGGACAAGATAAACAAGATAATTATTCTATATATCCTCTGAAAATTTATCAATAGTTGAGCCACACAATTCACCCTTAATGAATTCTCATAAGTTATACTATTCATCATATCATAGAGAATAGAAAAATAATAAAGTTTTGATCTCAAATAATTATTAAGGGAAAACATATCAGTATGTAACTGAGGAATATATCATAAGAATATTAGAAAACTTGAGTAGGGGGAAAATATCTTATTAATGGTAATATTTAAAAATATTTCTTGCTCACATGTCATGATAGAAGTACACGTAGTCCCAAATAAACAAACATATGTCATTGTAGAAGAGTGTGATAAAATCAACATGATCCACAATACTTAATAATAGGAAAAAATAGTATGCAAAAATTTGAATCATAACATAACTAGGAAATGTAGAAATAATAAAATCCAAGAGAAAATTAATCACTATGATCAAAAAAATATACTTGATTCATGTTGTGAAAAAAATCAATATTTGTTTTTTGAGAAAAAAAGCCTCCACATAATGCTGAAAACAACCATATTGTACACGCTTAACATCCTTATCTGAGGAGATATAAATCTTATATAATACATGAAGTTTCAAAATATGATCCCACCCACCAATCATATATTTATATATATATATGTGTCTGTGTCTGTGTCTGTGTTCCACCTAAAATAAATCATTCATTATATCATAAAGATCTCATGTAATGAATAACAGTTCTGAAAATTTCCCAACTGGAATCCCAAATAAAAATTTAATGAATTTTACTGGTAGGTACCATAATTTCAATCACCCAAAATAATTTATTCATAAATTTTTTTGGATGTTTCTTGAAAAATAACACCATTGGATTTCTATCTTCTAAATTGTAAAATGAAAATAATATCAAGGAAAATATATTTTATTAATCATTTCATATTACTGCTATAAAGGGAAAAAAATAAAAATCACTTCTACATAGAATATCAAATAATTGAACATGAAAATATTTTGAAAACCCACTTTCAAAAATATATATATTATATATCCTTTAAAAATACTTATTGTTTATCCATAGTGAATGTATAGTGGATGATAGAAATATACACATGGAACATATATATTATTTTAACATTTTTAATTTAATTATATTGAAATATATATCCTAAAAAGGGTGAGAAATCATATTTTTAAATATGTTAAGAAAAGTTTATTGATTAAGAAAAATAAAACATAATTGAATTTGAAAAACTGGAATGTAAACCAATATTGGGATGATGTAGTATGGAAATGAAAGAAAAATAAATTATTTGGAGAGAATTAGAATTATACATCAAATCATAAAATATTATTAATAAATAATATTATAAATGATGATCCATAAAAAATAAGTAGCAAAGGAACTATAATATCATAATTTAATGAAGAAACCCATTTTCCAATAACCATATTATAGAATAAATCAGTATATCCCAAGAATGAATTTGTGTCAAAGAAACCCCATTTCATTAAGTCCCACTATTCTAGAACATACCTAACCTCCTATGTAAAACCAAGAACAATATTGATCACCAATTTTAGAACCTTACTCATTCATATAAGGTTTTACAAACTCTATATATATATTAATTTATTTAAAATATATTGGTTAGATATATTTTATTTTCTTCATCGAATATTATTAGCTTCTAATATTTTTTTAGTACTAATTTCTTAATTTTGGTGTTTATTGTTGTTTATATATTAAAGTTCAACATTAAAATTTAATTATATATACTAAAATATATATATTATAATTTTTCATAAATCCATAATTTCATTTCAATTTTTTTGTTTTTTATTCATGTAGAATAAGATGATGATGATATTTTTGTGTTTTTTAATGAATAATCCGGTGGTGAAAGAATGAGTTTATAAAATGGATAGTTGTTTGTGGGTGAAGGGTTTCCTTGGAAGGGAACCATGAAGGGTGTTTTTCATCATGAGTGAAGGAAATGTTTTAAAGGATTCCACAAATAAATAATTCTCTTTGAAAACCACATCGTGAGTGTAGTATATGGTGGAGGATGATCCGAAAAGTGCTTTTTAGTAATTGTGATTAAAGGTTCTTGGAAATTTTTTTTTATTTAAAGGATAGATAATAATATCATTATCTTGGGAAAATTTAATTAGATATGATTATCAATATATAAATTTAGGAATTTTTGAATGTTGTTAACAAATTAGGCATCACACAAAGGTGGTATTTCATGAAGGAGGAATTCCATGATGGAGGTAATTTGTGAATGGGGTATTACATGATGTATCAGTTCTCATAGTACATTTTTTTTATGGTCAACAAAATCATGAAAAGGAAATGTGGTTGGTGAGTCAAAACCCATCTATAAAGGAAATGATTTCTGTGAAGCAATTACAATGTGTACTAAAAGCTAGTTCTATAAGGGCTATAGGCTGTTTTCAAAAGAGAATAATAGCGTGAAAAATTGATATCTAGAAGGTAACTTCTACTCGGTGAGTTTTATTTTATCTACGTGGTGAAAAATTTAATTCATGATACACTCATATATGTCAGAAATTATTTTTAGGTGATTCAGATCAATATAATCATCATCTAAAGGAGCAGTGTGAACACTTATGTTGGGAGAACTATGATTATTGAAATTTAGAATTGTGGTAAACCAACAGGGATAGTGAGTCTACTCTAAACCTTGTAATATTGGATCGCATTGGTGGATTTTCTACGTCTGCAACTTAATTTTGTATGATCCTTGGATGTTGACTAGTGAGGGTAAACCATATAAAATTTATGTTTCATGTTCATATTTTAATTATAATTAATTTTGTCTTATGTGAATGATAGAAGTGTGTTTTTTGTTTAATGTTGAAACAATATCCAAAGAGATAGGTTTCAAATCATTCTTATCCTGACTCACTAACCCCATGTTATAATATTTAACCTAGATGAGATAACCAATATTAATAATACTATACAATTTATAGAACTATGGAAAAAAAATATTTTATTATAAATGTATAATGATAGAAATAGATAATTCTCCATAGCTATCCATTATAGAAAATCACTGCATTGTTCAAATCAGTGGTTAAAGAAACCTGGAAAAGAAAATAATTTAATTCAAGTGTGATCATGGTCGAAGAATTTTTTTTATAAAATTGTTTCCTAAAAATCAGAGTTATAATATTTTTATTTTTATATGTCTCTTAATAATATTTAAAGATATTTTTATGCATTTGAAAATAATAGAGTGAATAACAAGAAGTACATCTATTTTAAGGAAGATGTAGTACACATTTATGCACAGGTGGAACATTCATTTGAATATATTTAAAATTAGTTATGAATTGGTTAATATATTTAGAATATTAATTATACTTAAATTTTCAAATTTAATATCTACATTCCTCTACATAACTAGAATTATTGGCCTAGTATGAAAAAGAGACCACATCTTTGATGGTGTTTCTTGTCCTTGTATTACAAAAGAAACATTTTAGTTTCTTGTATGGTTGGTAAGATTTTATATAATAAATACTACATTTTGATAGTGAAAATTAATCATATTATAAATCCTTATTTTATTATACATTCATGGATTGAGTAGGATTGAGGTGGTGTGAATATATATAAATGAAAAATAACTCTCCCTTTGGATGTCTTCCCTTGGTTAACACCATAATGGTCCTTCGATACATTATTTGAAAGACAAATACATCCAAGAAATTGAGAGAGATTAGAGGATATAACAGGGAAATGTTTTGAATGAGATAATATTTCTTAAATGGTTGATGAATTCATGTATGTGATCCCCTTTTATAAGTTAAGAAAAAAATTTAAATACCCATAACTTTTTCAATGTGGCATGACACAATTCATGAGTAAATAGCTCCAATGTGGTAAATAATGAATTTTGGGTGATATTAGTTTGACCAAGACTCTAGAATTCAATGTCACAATTTTTAATCAATTTTATAGAATTTCATGACTATTTTTTTCATCTTACCATTTTTACCTTTGTTACTAGTTTTTACCAAAATTCATTTATATAATTTTGATAATATAATGTAAATATTCTTAATATATATATAAGTTTTTAACATAAATTAAATATATATATATAATAAAAATAAATTTCTAAAAAATATAAATATTATTTTAAAATTAAAAAAATTATTACATAGAATATTATATTTGTAGAAAAATATTATTTTACCTTTATGTATTATTAATCTTATTTAATTTTGATTAAATATTGAATGAGTTTTTCATAAATTTATATATATAGTTTGTTATAATGTAATATTAGGATGGTTTTTGGGAAGTTATAAATTTTTATTATTATCAAGAAATTACACAATGTAATTAAAACAATTATTTTTTAAATTATAGAATTTTTGTTTGTAATTAAATCTAATTGTAATAATTTTATTTCGATGCCTAAAAATGAAATATATAATTAATATATTTTTTAACTAAAATTTACAAATATAAAATTAATTTTTCCTAAACAAAGAATGATTTTGGGAAATATAAATTTCTATATTAACACACTTAATTTATAAATTCAATTATTTAGAAAATGTGTGTTTTACAGCCTAAGATGAATTGTTTTATTTTTCCATTTTAACACTATGTTTGTAAGGTGGTCACCAATAATTTATACTAGAATATTTTATAGGTATAATATAACTATCATATTAAGATATTATATTATATTAATGTTGTATTTTCCGTTTAGTATGGTGTTGTTTATAAGAATGGATACTCATTTTAATTTAAGGAAAATTATTAACTGAAATTATAGGTCATTAAATTATATTCCCTATAAATATAATTTTAGTTTTTATAATATATAGTTAAAAATAAAAAAGATAGGGAACTGTTTTCTCATTATATCCCCATGTTTTTACATATATTCATTGAATAATTAATTCTTCCATATAAATTTGATCGGATGATTAGTCTTGTTTTACAATAATTTATCTGTTCAGTCCATGATTTTCACTAGTTATTACAAACATAAAGGTAATGTTCCAATTTCATAGCATATTATTTTAAAAAATTATAGGACTCTAGATTTTATTTCCTCAAAAGTATTATATTAATCATATTATGTACTTAGATGTGTTATATATTGTGGTATAAGTGATAGGATATACCCCAAACAATAAAGATTATCTTGATGGGACTGTTGTGCTGAGGGGATAAAATACCTTTCATATGAAATATCATATTCCATATCCAATTAGATTGTTTTAGTAACACCTTTTCACCAAATTTAAACATCAGTCCTCATTGATGATTATCATCATAAAAATTCTATCCATGTTTTGTATAATTTAAATGTATTTGAATGGTTTTATCCATATTTATCATTTCTCAATCAATATTATGTTTTATCAGCTCCTTCTCTCGAAACATATCCAGGTATTTTAAATTCCTACATCTATTTCCATATAGATCCTTAAAGGGTGCCATCTAGTTACTATAATATAAACTATTATTATTGGAAAACACTAACATGGAAGAGTGATGATCCAGTCAATGTTGTAAACCCATTTAATAAAATCTCAATATATACTCAAGTGATTGATTGGTTCTATCAGATAGACCATCAATCTGAGGGTGATAAGTAGTGTTAAAACTCAACTCTATCTCTAAATCTCACTAAATACTTTCCCAAAACAATGAGGTAAAATTTCGATATCATTTATAATTAATAGAGAGTGGTAGTATATATATTATTTCCACATCCATTATGTATATCCTAAAAAGTTTGTCAATTTTGAAATCATATATTAAAAATATAAAATGAATTTAATATTTAATGGGATCGAATACATTCCAGATGAAATTATGGCCTTAATATGTCTTAGTGATTCCTAAAACAAAATCCAAAGTGACTTTTCAACATTTCAATACTTATATGGTTAATTATTACATCATCCTAATATAATTATATCATTTATAATAAAAATTTTGGAATTCCAATCACAAATATATATAGACATTAATATAACACTTCAAGTAATCTCGTCAAATGTTTCCCATTAAATCTATATTCCCATTCTTACAACTGGGATTAAAAGAGAATGATGATCTATGAGTATCACCTGAATGACCCAACTTGATTTTTTGCTTCTATGGGGAACATATCTGAGATCCAAAGTATTTAAATCTTTAATTATCAAAGTTAAACTCTTGAATACTTGTTACATTTTTCTATATCTCTATGTATTCCTTCTATTATTCAATCACATTTACATTAATGGATGGTTGAGAAATCATTTATCCATGATGGGATTTTCTCGCCTTTCCTATTGAATTCATGATTAATATTTTTCTAATCCATTATTATTATTTTCTTTTTAATATTCATCAAGGATATGAGAGTAGTATATTTTTTCCTCTAACCAGGAAACACTTTATATGCCTTCCCCTAGTGGTAATATATTGAAAAGTGATAATATTTTATCAATTCCAACAATCACTATTGACCCATATTCAACTACTTCTATGTGAATATATATTTCTAGATCTTATTATCAATATATATTTCACACCTTCCACATTGATATAATTACAATATGTATTTAATTGAAATATCACTAATGGAAACACTAAATCATGTGGGGGTAATTTTCATGATGATACATTAATTTTCATGTGGTATAATAAATAACGTTGTCATTCTATATGAGGATTCATCCAAACCCCTTCAATAAAGCATAATTATATATTAAAATCCCTTACCAACTATAGGGAAGTGAATGAATATGTGTGCAGACTAACCTTTTCATGAGTTCTTTAAAATGTTCCTCACATTCCTCTATCCCAATAATATTTTATGACTTTCATGTTTATTTTTTATCCATGAAAAATAATCTCATTTATCTTCGATGGTATCCATGAAAATTAAGAAAACTACTAATCTGTTTTACTATGGACACCTTTTTCAATTAGTTAATAACAAACACTATTAATTTATATATTTATGTTCCACTTATTATGATTACAAGACCCAATATTGATAATTTATTTATCCAAAATTCGCAGTTTCTAAACATTACATACATTTTCTCCTTTCCAAAGGTCTTCAATTTATTTTAAAAATGGTCTTTAGAATATTACCAAATATTTGATTATATATGAATATAGTCTTTCATGATTGAAAAAATATGATCTTGGAAGTATCTATGGATTTGATTCCTTATATAAATAATGATTTCAGTATAATTTATAAGTCTAAATAGAACCAGTATAAACCATATTGTACATGACTCATATATAAATCTATCATGGAAATATACCCACAGTTTACATATAAATGATAATAGATATATCAAATATCATTATTTGAAAGGTACTGAGATCTTCTAAGTTGATAAAATATATAACTGATTTGGGATATAACGCCCTAATAATTTATGATATCATTTTTCAAATAAATTTATTTCCTTCGATAGCAAGTGTTACACACAACACAAATTTTTTAAAAACTGTATTGTACTATACCATTATATAATAGTCATTAAATTGGTTGTTATTAATGTAACTGAATAAACTATAAAATGTAAAATTTTTACACACATGTAACATAAAAACATTTTTTAGCATTTGATTACATATTTAAATAAAAAAAATTAAATTATAATAAATTTTTTTTCACCACCACTATATTAATGCGTGCAATTAGTTTATCATAATAAATTAAAATAATATCTAAATGAGAATTATTTTATTATAATGTATATATTTTATATTCAATCAAATATTTTATCATTAATCTAATATTTTATTGGATGGGATAAGAAAAAATTAAAATTTTATTTTTAAAAATGTATTTTCTAAGGAGTGGTATCATCGTGTTTTGTGGAATTATTTCAAATAAATGATTCCACATTTATAAAATTATATTGAAAATGAAAATAAATTTTGTAGTAAAAATTTCAATATCATATTATGGTGAAATATTTTGAATTTTATCAAAGGATTAATTTTTCATTGAATAGGCAACAATATTGATTTTTTTAAAATGCATTTTAATTTTGGGCTTCTACATAATTATATTTTCTGAAATGGATTAAAATGAAAAAAATATTTAAATATTTTTTTATAATAAAATTTACTTCATCAGATTCAATTTAATATTTATTTTTGTAAACTTTTTATACTTAAATAATATTTTTGATTATAAAAAGTATTTTTTTTCATTGTGCATGTGGGTTTATTTTTAAATTTAAGTATGAATATTTTAAAAATTGAATTTAGTAAAATGGATTCCATATTTTGAATAAAAACAATTATGATTATATAGTGAGTAAAAATAATTATTTATTATAATGTATTGTAGAAATAATAAAAAATAATTATTGTATTTATGTTTCAAACAGATTTATCGGGGGTTACTGTGAAATAATAAGGATTGACAAGACCTAAGATCTTATTAAATAAATATTTGATAGAATGTTTTCAACATCATATAATATGAGGTTTTATAATTATCGATTTTGAGCCTATGTATGTGTCAATAACATGGTTATATTGAGTTCTTTTCAAAAATTTAACATGTGTCCCCCACATATTAAATTACACTCACCCTCTTCTCATCTTTACACTTCCAAAAATAATTATATTTTAAAAGACCTGGTAAAGTATGTTCCCTTATTCCATCATAAAATCCTATAAGACATATATCCATTATTAATGTAACAAAACCTAATTATATTGTATTCCACTTTATAATTCAATCACTTTTTAGATTACTTTACACTGAACACCGAGCTAAATCATATTATTAAATAATATTATCTAATTGTGATTGCAATAACCTAGTTTTTGGAATGGAGGGGATGAATGGGATTAACTAAATGATGAAAATATAGTTTACAAATTTTTATAAAATTAATTCATTGGATACCAATTATTTGGAAACGGAAATAAAACCCAATTATACCTAAAGAATGTGTTTCTATAAAAAATTAATTTTACATAGAAATTGGAATTTTATCGTAATAAATTGAGTTAAGAAATATTAGTAAAAATATATTATTAAATAAATATTTTATATGTTTAATGAAATTATTTTAAATTCATCAAATATGTCTTATTCTATTAAGACAATAATAATTCCAATGTAAACTATAAAAAGTTATCAATTTCTAAAGGTTGTTTTACCGAATTTTGATGGTGCATGTATTTTAAAATCTAAATTTTCAAAAATTTATACATCTTTTAAAGAAATGTTTAATTTTTGAAATATTAAAATCAAAATTATCTGAGGATAAAAATATATTTTATTTAAAGATGATTAATTTTTTTGATGAATAGTGAAAAATATAGAATTATAACTAAAAAACTACATTTTCTTCTTATTTATTTATATAGAAAATTTATATTGGAAATTGTGATTAAATTATAATTAGTGAAAATATATATAATTAAACATATTTTATTTCATTTGAATCAATTTCACATTAAAATTTTTTTTAAAAACATTTCAAACATTTCATTTTTTCACTTTAAAAACTTTCTTTTTCGTTTTATTTATGAGATTAATTTTAAATATAAAATATCTTATTTTGTGAATTTAATTTGGTATAATGGATTCATTATTTGGAATTATATGGTCAAAACTAGGTTTTATTTTCATTTAAATTTTTATGCATGAAAATTTTAACATGGTTAAATAATTAATTACCATAGTATAGGTAAAAAATTAAATATGTTAGAATTATAATGGTTAAAGGATTCAAATAGAAAAAAAATAAAAACATCAATTTTTAGTTGATGTATTGTTATAATATAAACTATATATAGAAAATTAATTTCTTTAAAAAAACATTAAAGGAATTCTACCTTCTTGTGGTTGTCTTTAATTACAAATTAATCATTATTTTAATTAGTTAAACACACTTATACTCAAGTATAAATACGAACCCTCGCCAACCCATTTCAACCTAAAACTACTTTTTCATCCTAAAATATATTTCTAATACTATAATAATCACTCTACTCATGTAAAATTTACTTTGGAATCACCAAAATACCAAATCCAAGGTCCCCAAGGGTATTTAAATGATGTATTATTCAAGTGGAAATTTTCACAAAACTCCTCCCTTAATTTATTTATTATTCTAAATTATCCTCATATCATTCATAAATACTATAATATTAATTATAGAATAATTAAAATACAGTAATATTATTTTTCTAATGTAATATAGTATATTCATTTCTTTTATTACCTCTTTTGATTCAGTGATGCAAAACTATTTCCAATATAATGTCGGGTAATCGCCTATGAGAATAATTTTTTTGTTTATTTTTAGTTACCTCCATCATGGATTTCCATTAAAAAATTATTATAGTTAGATAATAATTTAAATTTTTTTATTATATCCTATTTCACATTCTTGGAATAATATATACTCATAATACTAAATAAAATGATACTAGTTTGTGTTGATGGAAAACCCGCAAAAATAAACAAAAGATTTATCATTAACTATGAATATAATGAATAATCATATTTTAAGATATTAGAATTTTATATGATAAAACTTATAATTATGGAAGTATATTAATACAATTTCATTCCACTTATAGAGTTGAGATCTCATTTTACTAGAAAATCCATAATTTTACAAAAATGAACCGATCATGAAACTATAAAACGAACACACCCAAAACCAAGAAAATAATAAAACATTATTAATTAATTGGTTATATGATGTTATAAAATCATCACATATGTTATTATAAATATTTATAAAGTTTTCTATATACTCAATAATATTATTTAAACCCTTATTCATTAGCATAAGTTATGCAGTACAAATGGGAAGCGAAAGGTAAGTATTTTATAGTTTCACTTTTATTTCTAGGGAATTTATGACATATTCAACACATAACTATTATTTTTTTGTTTATATATACTTAATATTGAGATATTATATCATTTATATCTTTAAATTAATGATATTCTATTATTAATTTAATAATTATGACTTTGATATGGCACGAAATTCGACTGATTATAATTGGTAAGTGATTCCCTCTCAATTTTAATTCCATAGACACCTATCTATTATTATACAAAAATTCAATTCTACATGGTTTATGTACTATCCCTTTAATTTTTAATATAATGAATTACTAATTCATAATGGTATTTTATGTTTTAGGAATTCATTTAATTCATGGTTCCTATAATTGAAATGTTTTAATGTGGAATGAGACACATTGATTTAAAAAGATCTTTCTAAAATTGTTTATTCAATAGTTGTGGAATAATATGGAATCTAAATAATGGGTGGATGATAGAATTTATATATCCCCATAATGAATTGATATGTTTTTTTTTCCGCCGCGTCTTCGGCTTCCTCCACGACGATGACCTAGATCTGATGCAGCATCGTTCTGCTCCCCCTCTCAATCGGAGGGGGGGTTGCGCGATCGTTTCCGCACAAGCAGGGTAGGCCTCTCTCGCCATGTTCTCGTTCTGTTGCACATCTCCCTTTCCCAAGGATCCATCTTGCCCCGAATGTTCCAGACATTTTCCAAGAGGCACCGCAACTCTCCCTTCTCTTGGCAGAGATTAATGGGGCTGCAAACCTATGCAAGCTCACCCCTGTCACCCGTTTTCCTCCTCAGCGCCCATCTGTTGATGAGTACGAGCGGTTTGTCTCTGATTCTTGGGAGCCTCAGGAACATGCAGTTGTTGGTCTTCTTGGTCGACGGCATATCATGATATGATTTGGGTCATAGGAGGATTTGATTTGTGTCTGGTCTAGGGACCCTCGAACATGAAAGAGTTTCTCCTTCTACCTGTTTCGTTGAAGCTTCAACTTCCATATACGGCGGGATCCATCGACAATCGCGACGTGGGTTAGTCTCCCTGGATTACCTCTATCCTTCCAAAATCCATCTATTCTATGTGAAATTGGGAACACGACTGGCCTCTATTTATGTTCTGACCGCCGAACCGAGTCTGTGTGTCACCCGATCTATCTGCGGATCTGCGTGGAAGTTGATGTCGCAAGATCACTGGTGAACCGTTTCTAGATCACAGACAGCATGAAATTCCATTGGCATCAAGAAGTCCTTTTTGAGTCTTGGATGTAGTACTGTGTGAAATGTTGTATACTTGGTCATTCTGATTTGGTTTGCCGTAGCGGAGGAAAGGATGGGTTCTCCCAGGCGATGAAGGCGTGAGAAGTTTATAGTGGAGATGCTTCTGGATCGACTCCCACTCCTGCTACGGGTGTTCTGGCAGACCATTTGAGTGCGCCAGGGGGTGTGGCCGAGGATAGGGATGTGGAATGTGTTGGTGCTGGAAATATTGCTGATCGGGGTAATCATATGGGGAGTCATTCCAATGATGCGGCATTGAATGTTGCAAACATAGATCAGGGGGAATGGAAAGATACAGGCATCCAGGTGAATATGCGTGCATGTGCAGTGAAGGAGGTTCAGGATCCCCTACATCCAATAGTGAAGCAGGTTTTTGACCATCTCAAAAGTGATCTTGGTGCTTGAGGTCCACCTTTGATGGAGGTTGTTGTTAATTCATGCCAAGTGCAGCTGATTTCTGACAATATGAGGGATGAAGGAGGTAGACATGATAAGGAAAATCTTACCCTAGCTGGTTGGGCCTCTTATGGTAATAGATTTGCAGGGCTAGAGCAGGAGGAGCCACCCACTGTGATGGCTGATCGGTAGGATTTTGAAGTTCTTAATAATCTGGAACGTGGTGTTGTTAGTGAAATGAACCCTCATTGCCTTGTTGTGCTTGATCATAACAGGATCTATCACACTAGAGGAGAGTCTATTAAAGCCTTACATGATGTCTTGGGAAAGAAAGATGTTGGCAGCAAGAGTTTGGTTTTTGTGAATATCACTGATAAATGGGGGAATATATCTGATAGTGAGAAAGAGAACGGTGGCAGAGCCACCAGACCTTCATATAGTGATATTGTTCAAGGTGGTCAAATGAAGATGTATGATAGTGAAGGTTTCATGACTGCTCCACCAAAGAGGAGCCCAAGGAAGGACTACTCATACCAGCCAAATCCAGTATCAACCAGGTCATCTTCTAGGAAGGAAGGAGGGAATATCCATGATGCTAAGAAGGGTCGAGTCAACAAAAAACCATGTAAGGAGCAAATCTCGGTGGAGCAAATTGAGCTTAGAAGGAAGTATGCCAAGGTGTTTCAACAATATGAAACAAACTCAGAGTGGGAATCAGCGACCGTGGAGGATGTTTATGGATATGGTGAGGACTATGGTTACTATGATATGTAGTTGCTTTTGTCTTGTTGGCTCTAGTCTTGGATTTTGATGACTGTATGACTGTACTCTTTTTCTTTTATTTTATATATGGTCAGAGGCTCTTACCTATGACTAACTTGTTGGGTATATATTACATGGGTTTCCAAAATGTATATTATGGTTGATATTCAGGGTTATTATATGGTGAATAATGGGTTTTTAAAAAAAATATGTTCTTTTTATTTTTATTCAAAAATGTAATATGTAATTTAAATATTTACCAAGTTTACCAAAGCCAATAATCTATTCTGTTCATTAGGATGAGAATTCAGGTATATTATAAAAATTTAATAATTTATGGAACTAACATTGGAAATCTGGGGTTGGTTTAATTATGGTTGGCATCGAGGCATGTTTAGTAGTATCCTTGAGAAATTGATTTATAAAAAAATCAATTATAGAACAAATGGTTTTAAGGAATTTAAGGATAAGTTTACTTATAGAATAAAATCAGATAAATTTGAATAATGACCCTAGAAAAAATAGGTTAAAATATGGACCCAAGGTATGAAAATATGGTGTCATGACTTAGACATACTGTGTGTAATATTTCAGATTATTTGATAGCTCATTATAATTATTTTAGTTTGATGATAACAGATTAAATTTTAGTCAATGATTGAACCACAAGGAACTAGTTGCATAGAAAATATGTTAAAAAATTATATAAACAATGTTATTATGTTTATATGAATCACATAATGTCTAATGATTTTTTTCATTAACAAATGAGTTATAGACGCCATCATGGGTTTATGAGTATAAGGCCGATCACAAGCATAAATTGTTACACAACATTTTTTTGTTTAGGAGATGGATTTTGAGGTAATTAATGAATATTATGGAGAGTTAGTTTATAAGGGTAATATATTTACATATAAATTATTTTAAGGTTAATGTATTATGGATTTTACAAGGGTAACAAGTCATTTTCATTCTAACATTACAAAATTCATTTATTGTTTTAATTGTTATATTTTCTATAGATTAATGATCATTTGTCATGATGAAAGGAAAAGGATATTAACTGACAATATTATCTCTACTAATTGATTTAATCAAAACATTCATAAAATGATATTAAACAAGTTATAATTAAATAATTTTGAACATCCAAATGACATGTTAGAAAATATTTGACTTATCTAATACATGTTCATTTCATCAAAATTTCAGTGGATCCTGGAGTCTCTTTTATCTGATATCAAAATCTTAATTTCTCCATGTCATTAGAAAAGGTAAATACAACCAAGTAATTGATTATTTATTTTCCATAGATTAGGATTGCATGCTATAATCTAATGGAGACCTCAATAGAATAAATGAAGACACTAATGTAAAGATTTACGGTATGAATTATTTTATTAGGATATAAGTATGGAAAATTATTGGGTTGAAGAATCGTAATTATATATTTAATATCATTAATTCATAAAGGGAGAAGAGAAATGGTTTTTGGTTTAAGAAGGATGTCTAGTGAATTATTTTTTCATACTCATATTATGATATATACCAAATATCATGGGAATCATGAAACACCTAAAGATATTTTATTGTATGTTTTGTTCTAAAATTTTGGAAACATATGTTAAATGAAATTAATACCTTTGAAAAATGGTCAGTGTAAAGGGTATAATATTTTGGAGACATATATTTAGTTTTGATAAATTTTTGAGTTTCATGTAACCCATAAATTTAACTAGTGAAAAATGTATTTTGAGGAATAATAACTTTACATAATATTGACATAAGTTTAAAGGTAAGGATAATATTTATGGTTTAAATAAACTTTGATATTAATATTATATGGGGGTATTATATTTTGAGGATGAAAAATGGAACATTTTAAATAACTATTGTGGTTAACAAATTTCATTAATGATGAATATATTAAGGTTATGGTAAAAAATATATATTCACAATTATTGAGAATTTTTGTGGATTATATTGATATCGTTATATAATAAGGATATCCTATAGGTTGGGGGAGAACCCATCGTTTCTGGAAAGTCCATGGGTCATGAACACACAACTAAAGGGTGATAAGGATGTGTGCCTACCACTGACCTACATGAAGTCCTAATAATTATTTCATTGTCATTTTTTAAATTATTTTAAAAACAATGGATTTGTTCATTACTATAACCATATATGATTAAAGTAAAGATAATGTTATGGAATTTTATTTTATTAATTAATTCTGAATTATATTTTAAGGAATATATTATTTTATAATGGATTTATTGTGATTCATGTTATTTATGGAAATAGTTTCCATGTAATGGATATTATATGTATAGGGAATGCACTTTTTTTTAGATTGTTTTTAAATTTATGTTAGGAGAATATATGATAAAATCATTTTAATTTTTTTGGTTTAAATAATAGGCTAAAATATTTTTATATAAATTTATGGATACTAATTTTTTAAATGGTCTACATTGGATTTTTGGTATTACTATTTAATTTTTATTTGTTAAAGTAGTTTCCTTCATATGAAGGTATCTATTTTTGGGGAATTACCTTATAATATTATGACCATTTGGATTTTAATAAATATTAAAAGACTAAATAAATTCCTTCTGTATATTAGGATTCATTAAATTGCATTAGGTTTGAAAAAAATATACTTTTATGTGCATTTCAATGCATAAGTGATGAATTGAGAATAAAATGAAACACCACCAATGTATAATATTATGCTTATAAAATAGAAAAAATCAAGTAGGTTTATTTTCAAAAGTGATTATCTATATAGTAAAATAATATATTAACTCTTGGAATGGAATTTTCAAGGATTAATTTTTTTAATTTTCATAATGAGAAATCAGTGGCCTCTCTGAACCGTCACAAATTTATGGTTTTTTAATGGTAGAAATTAATACGACCATATTCTTTATCATCATACATATCATCTTGATTTTTTTCTTTCTCTTATATGACCTAGTTATCACATCACAATGATGTTATCCTATTCAAAATCCTAATTCTGTTGTGACCTTCACATTTTTCATTCCCTCTTATTAAGGGTGTGTTTTATTAACCCTACTTCCAATGTGGGTTTCCCACAAAGGAATTTTAAAGTATCAACCATTTTTTCACAAAGTGAACTTTCAAATTGAGAATAAATACCTTATTGAAGGATAGTAGAATTTTTAACACCAATATTTTATGGTGTGCCTCTTTTAAAATTCAATCCCTTTGATATAATACGTTATACGGAACCTTGAGCTTAAAAAATTGATAAAATAATATTATTGAATTTTGATAGTTATCGCATACCCATTAATTTACAAGGAATGAATGGGAATAAAAAAATTATGATAATAATTTTTACACATGTTTATATATTTAATTCAATTTTTACCAATTAATTTCAAATGAAAACGCAAGCCAATTTAAAAAAAAGGATTTATTTTCATAAAAAACATATTTCTGTCAAAAATTACATTATAACAATATAAAATGAATTCATAAATATTATTGGAAGATATTAATTCAATATATATTTTATATATTCAATAAAATGTTTTTAACATCATCTAATATGTTTGGTAGGCTCAGGATATGGATAAATGTTATTTTAAGGATAAAAGGATACATATTTCTAAAGGCAGTTTTATCGCCTTTTATTGGAGAAACTATTTTTTGTATTAATGTTGACACTTCTGAAGTTATATTTTCCAAAGATAATATTTTTTTTAATTTAATTATTAGTTTTATCTCATGGTGGAATTTTGGTATTTTTTGGTAAAATTTTAATTTTTGGACAAATAGTGAAAATATTGAATTTTAAATAAAACAACTTCTTTTTTGTATAGTTTTTTTATAAAGTTAAATTATAATTTATATTGTTTTAAAGTATAATTGTTTAAATTATAAATAAATCAATCTAATATAGTTCACATAAATCAATTTCACATTGAAATTGGATAAAAAAACATTTTATTCTTTTGAACAGGTCACATTAAAACCCCATTTTTTCATTGTGTATGAGCAACTAATTTTAAATCAAAATTTTCCAATTATGTGAATTTAATTAGGTAAAATTGATTCCATATTTGGAATAATAATGTTCTAATTATTTTTTAAGGTCATTTTCACTTTTATACATGAAATATATACCATGTTAAAAAAATATTTACCGTGGTATATGTAAAAAATGATGTAGGTAAATGTTTAAATGGGTAGTGTATTAAAATACATAAAATCTAAAAAATTTAATGGTTTTTTGAGGTGTTGATAGAACAAAATTGAAATTAAAATATATATTTCCATATGATGTCATGAAAATTAATTCCACCCCAAGGTGATTGGCTTTAATTATAAATTAATCATTGTTTTAATCACACAAACCCACCACTCCTCATGTCTAAATATCACCCATCACCACCAAATTTCAAACCAAAGGCCTCATATCTGCTAAAATATATACCCAATACATTCATACTCACTATCCAAACATTGATGTACTTATGGTTTCATGAAAAGAAAAAATCCAAGGTCCCCAAGGTTCTCTCAAGAGGTGATATTCAAGAGGTAGTTTTCTCGAATCAAATCTCATAATATAATTTCTTATTCTAATTTATCATCATATATTAAATTAATAATGTAATAGTAATTATATAATTATTTACATAGTGTAATTGTATTTCTCTAATTGAATATCTTATATCCACCCAATTTATTTCCTCCGCTTATTCAATAAAAAACTTTTGTCAAAGCTTTGTTGATTAATCACATCAATGAATAATGTTTTTGTTAATTATACATTACCAACTTCATGTCTGGTCATAAACAACAATTATTCTTAAATAATATTTTAATATGTTCATTATATCCTATTTAATGTGCTAGAACAAGTATACACAAAACATGGTAATTAAAATGATACTATTTGTTGGTGTTTGGAAAACCCACCAAAATAAAATAATCATTTATAATTAATGTTTTATCTAATAAATTTTCATAATGTAAGAAATAAAAATGATATGTGGGTCCATTTATAAATCTGTAATTATATTAATACTATTTCCTTCAACTTCTATAGTTGTAATATATTTTTAAAAGAACATCCATAATTTTACACAAATTAACTGATCATGAAACCATGAAATGAACACACCCAAACCCATGAGAGTAATGAAATTATATTAATGAATATGTAATAATATTATATAAAATCATCAAATATTATATTTTAAATGTTAATATAGTTTTGTAATGAGTTAATAATATTCTCTAAACCATTATAATTGAGGATAAATTATGAACTTATAATGGGAAGTGTGAGGTAAGGTTTTTCTCATATCAGTTTTATTTATATGTGATATGTGTTGTATTCACAACATAACACTTATGTGTGGTGTTTATATATAGATATTTGAGATATAATATCATTAATATCATTATATTCATGGTATTTAATTGTTTATTTGATAATTATGACTCGTACAGGCTATAAAGTTCAAAAAAATTCAAGTGGTAAGGGATTACATCTCAATTTTATTTCTAATGAGAATTATTTGTTATTATAAACCAACTCACATAAATGTTTTTTATATATTGTTTTTTTGAAAGTTTGAATCATTATTTATTAATTATAAATGGTATTTTATGTTTTTTAGTTTTTTTTCCTTCATGGGGATTATTATTCTATTTTTTAAATTTGGTATGTGATGCTTTGATATAATAATATATTTCTAATATTGAATAATAAATATTTGAAGAATTAAATGGACTATAAATGATTATTAGGAACCATAATTTAAATAGCTCATCCATACATTGAAAGTTTCTCATGAGAAAAATATGTTGTCTATATTAAACAGGATTTTACCAGTGCTCTTGAACCATCTTGTGAAATTTCTTGATGGTATAGGATTTCATGTGCCTCTAACATGAAATCCAATAATTAAGAATTTACTACATAGATATTTGTTATCACTCATCCCCTGAGGCTCAAGATGTGACTACCCATTCCCTCCTACCAATGGTCAGAGGATGATGACTAGCACCGAAAGAATTATCCTAAATGTGGGAGGCATTTTCCAGATACTTGTACACATGAACCCCCACAACCCCTGCTTATAATTCTGAAAAGGTAAACATGCATACCAATAATTCAACCGATGAGAGTAGAGGTATAAGCTGTAAGTATAATAGACCCAAATACAAACCCAAAAAAGATTTAAAAAATGGATTAAAAGTACTCTGATAATATATCCATATAAAACCATACCATAAGTATAGATGAAGATTTGATGTCAGAAGCCGTAGGAGTATGCATCACCTTTCCAATATCACTTGGAATCTCCTAGTCCTGGACCACCAAGGACTCTGTCAAAACATCAGTCATCTTCACGTGACACAAAACGTCCTAACAAGGCCTGTGCAAGGGTGAGAAAAAAATACATAGTAGTGACCACAAACCAAAAATAAATGACCACAAAGAGATGTACACATGAAGTAATGGATATCTCACACAGATATAACCAAATATATTGAAAGTAAGACTATTAGTCGTAAGACAGAACATCATATAATACTTAGGGACTCATCCATGATGAGCTTCTGAGGACTTTTAGGCAACTGAGATTTGATCATCTATCATAACAATGATGTTCACTTGTAATCTCTTGGGTCATCTAGGCCACTGATGTTCACTCATTTTTTGGGCCACTGAGGTCAGATTGTTTTCTAAGCCACTATGGTCGGCTCATCTATCGGGCCACTAAGGTCTGATTTTATGTTAGGCCACTGAGGTCCTCTCACCACTTTCTTTTCATCGCATTGATCCATAGGATTTCCACTTGTAGCACTCTTGATTTCAATATAATCTACTCCTCATGCAATAAGGCATATCTCAACCTCCCCAAAAAATAGAGTTTTCCAAAAGGACCCCCTCAATTCGAGGGTCCCTACATCATAGAAGGATGTGCAAACCGATGATCTATTTGATAGTTATTGGAAATTTATTGGAAATTAGGTTCATTAGGCTCTCGAACAACCATGATGGTCAACCCCCTCACAACATCTCGACCTGTGACAATGTTCGACTGTGGCCGAGCTACCTTAGATGTGCAACAACTACACCGACTCTGGCTCATTGTCGACCATGGCCTAGAACCTCTACCCAGGTCTGCCCAGACCAGCTTGGTTAACTTGACATGCATGGCCTACATGGACTCAGGCCAGTTCATGCACCCCATACATGGAAAATTACCACGTTCATCCTATGTCACAAGGCCATCTCAACTGGATGCCATCTTGCATATAGCCCACAGCTTCAGCTATAGGTCCAGGTCAAAATCATGGCCGAAGCTACATCCTTATCCATGTGTATAGATGCATTGATGTGGTTGTTTTCACTATTTTCGGTGCTAGTTTTCTAGAAGGCCTTTCTACAGGCCAGCGAACGTGATATGGTGATCTGTTCATCAATCTAGAAGGGGTTCTAGGATCCTCATTCTGGGTTCATCATCCCTTAGTTTTTGAATCCTCATTGTGATCCCTTTCTAATGAGAATCATTTTTCATATCATTTATCATGAACCGCCTTGATCCAATCACCACCATCATCATCACAGCTCTATCATTTCACTTCTCTCATGGATCCATGATGTCAGGTCATTGTGCCAAGAAACGGTTGTGCAACGATTGATCATTCTTCAACCTGTGAAGAACATGATGAATAAATGGATCAAAGGGGAGAGGTAATCCAAAAAAATTTGAGTAATGAACCTCCATCACCGTTTGTCGCAATGTTATTACATTAATGTTAGATGGATCAAGAATGAAATGAAAATAGAAAATAAGTTCCCCCAAAATCATCTCGTAGTCAAGAATCTCCCACAAGAATGATCGAACTGTGTGTCAACCTATTCGTGGATCTATTCGTCTTTGTCAATAAAATACATGAATAGGGAAGGAAAATATTATATAGAAACTCCTACCACAAGGATGGATTTTTTTTATGATGATTGCACCGTTATCGTTCGTTGTTTCTCAATCCCTCGTCTGCATCCATTCATCAATCATTTTTTATCGAATAAATTCTACCAAAAGTTTGGAGTGGTCCGAGATCATGTCAATGATCCATCCTTATTATAACCATTAGATATAGAAAATATATTTCAGCATTTTTTTGTTGATTCATTTATGAAACATAATTTTGATTACGCTAAGTTTATAGGGCTGTTACGTTGTAACAAAATTCAAAATTAAAATAAATTAATAAATTGAATATTTCAATTTTCCTTAATACAATTATATTATAAAATTTTCATAAAATGTTTGAAAATTAACTTTTTCCATTAACCCACACTAGTTGAGGTTATTTCCTCCATTAAGTAATTTTTTCATTCTAGATGAAATGGTGCCCTCACATTTTTAATCTGCACAACTATATAGATGTTTCCAAAACTGCTCATGGGCTCTATTATAAATAATCATAAAAAAAGTTCAAACAATGATTTTGAGATCACCAAGCTTTAGAATTAAGTTCCCTATGATCTTCTTGTTTCAAAATAATCCCATATAACTTCAAAAAATTACATGGAATTTCTGGGACTTTATATTTCCCCTACCATTTGGGTTTTACATCCTCATAAGATAAAACAATGGTGAAACAAAAAATGGGGGTTCAGAATCAGATATGAGCCTCCTGCTCCCAATTTCTCTCCTAAAGATTCATGTGTTTCCACTGAATGCGCACCAACGGAATAGACCATTTATGAAGCACCAACTCCTTTCGATCCCCAATATCTCCCAAAAACTCCACAAATGAACCCTCATCATCAATATCCAACTCACCACAGTCAATGATGTGTGATGGATCATGCACGTACCTCCAAAGTTGTGATACAAGGAATAAATTACGAACATGCTTCATCTATGGAGGTAGATCTAGGCTTCATGTCACCTCACCCACTCTACTCATAATCTAAAAAAAGTCGGTGAATCTTAGACACGACATTCCACCCTGACCTAATCTATGAAGTCCTCATCGAATTGAGACCTGATGGAACACATCGTTTGTAATTCCCCGAACCTAGTTACCCAGAGTCGGTGCATTACTTCCTAACATTGTCATGATCACAAAAGATCAAGTCTCAAAAGACTGATTAGTTTAGTAGCCTTGGAAACACTAGATACATTCATAAGTCTTACATTACATCGTAAAGTAAAACAAAAATACAACATCTTCTCTTCATATCCCCTTATATTATCCCTACATGTCATTCATAATATACTTCTTCACATCCTTGAAAAATTAAAACATTGAAAGGGGTGATCTCAGATGCTCAGTAAGGATAACAATATAGCGGAAGATTTCATCAATAAACATAAACATTTAAGGTAATGTATAACTAAAACAAAATCCTTTTAAACTTGAACTTCAACATAATATGGAAAAAGTAAAATGAGATAATTCCATTTACTTCTTCACATGGATATTCTACTGGTCGAATAATCACATGAAATATCGATAACCATTTTCATAATGATGTAATGCATAATTCCATACTATCATAACCATGTAGCCAATGCCTCGTGCCAAGACCACAAATAAGATTTTGTCAAGGCCTCGTGAAAAGACACCAGTTTCTCTCATGAGACCTTCCGATGCATCGAGGAGATATAGCGGGCTCCACCCGTCACTTAATAAGTCCAATGCATTCCTCATATGAACAGGTTTAAACATATCATAAACCATAACATAAGCGTATCACATAAATAATGCATAAAGGAAACATAACATTTCCACATTTCAATCACAAGATATCAATACAACACATTGATATAAAAAAACACTTTCAAAACCATTTTCAATACCAAAATAAAATAAAATTAAAATTTTGTAATTAGTTTTCATTTAAAAAAGTTATAGCTTGTAGAGGAATCTTAAACTCAAATAATGGTCATGGCGGTGGAGAAGTCGTTGTCGCCGCATACGTACGACAAGAAAAAAACATTCCTTTTTGTCGTTTAGTAAAACGCTTTGTATAAAAAAGATTCCTTTTGAATAAACATAAATTTCAAAGGGGTTTATACACCGTATAGAAGAAATTTGTGTATAAAACAAAATATGCCTCAATGAATGGAGATTGAGACGAAGTCCCTTAAAAAGATCATTATTTTAAATAAAATAGATATATTATGTGTATTCAATATAAGTACACATAAATAAAGTAAAAATAAAAGATAGGACATAATAATATCATGACATAATTTTAATGTAGGAGATTAACCCAAAGAATGCAAAGTGGGTTAAGAAGTTCCATTACCTTGCGTCCTGTCTTGACTCGACAGTTCATTAACCTCTTTAAAATCGGGTAACTCTTTTGATTTGAGCCAAAGGCTTCCTTGGGAAGAATTATTCCCAAAGTGAGGATTCTAGGAGGAAGAGAGGGAAGTTGGGAGAGTATTTGGGCAGAGTTTGGCTGAGACAAATGGCTTGAATGTCTGAGTAAGGTGGTAGTGGTGGGGCCTTTTATAAGAGGAGAGGAGGGGCACTCTTGGAAAGAAATTAAATATTACTTTATTATACAATGCTTTTCTGATTCTAAATATCCCACAATTATATAATTCTAGTCTAAGGTGATAAGGGTTCGAAATAATCTCATCTAATAGGCTTTGGACAAATGTAATGCTTAGATTTTACATTATCCTTCCATTTTATTAAAATCGTTAATTAATGAGGTAATCATTGAATCATCATGGTGTCATAAATAATTTAATTTATTTAATGTCTAAAAATTGTAAACAAAATATCATGATGTAGGAAATCATTTTATCTTTCTAATGAATATTTATAGTCAAACATATGGCTTGTATAACCCCATTTAAAAATTGTTTTAGTAAAACAACTTATGTTTGTGACATTTTTATTTTAACATTAAATAAAAAGTTTTTAATGTCATTTTCCTACAAAAGTTGCTCCATGGGGTCCCCATGTTGACCCATGGATTGTCTTGGTCGGCCATGACTCATCCAATAAGGGTAGGACAAGTGTAAAGGTATTTTTATATTTTTATAATATCATTTTTACCTTAAATTTCACTAATTACCTTTAATCGCGATTAATTAAACTTAAAAGTTACTATTAACCAAAAAATTATTTTAATCCCATTGAACCACATTTTACTTTCTAATGAAAACCATGTATGTCAGATTTTTGAAAATCAAATCACAGAAGTGGTAATGTTTCATTTAAACGAAAAATTGGTTTTTTAACTACCACTTGGTGGTTTCAATATTCATCAAAAATTGACGTTTTTCAGAATAATGCCAAAATTTCACCCTAACTATAAGTGATATTACAAATTCAAAAATGATGCCTATTTTACAAAATTCCAAACATATAATTTTCATTAATTATTTTTATAATTAATTCCCACTGTCACAACAAATAGCGTGTTTTTAAGAAACAATATATATCCAAAGATTGACAATTGTTTTTGTCCAATTTCAAAGTGAAATTAATTATAATGACCACCATTGGATAAAATGGTAAAAATATATTCTAATTATACTTTAAAACCACTCAATAGTATAATTTATCACTATAAATAATTTTTATTAAAAAAGTTGTTTTAAGTATTTTTCACTATTCATAAAAAATTGGAAGTTCTCAGAAAATTACAAAAAATTCAAATTAAGATAATTTCGATATTATGAATACAAAAATGAAGTCCATTTTGAAATATAATATTTATATAATTTTAAAAAGTGGTTATCACTATTCAAAACGGCTACTTTGATTGGTCGTGGTGTGTTAGAATCTCGAACTTGCGTACAATGAAAGCTATTGCATTATTGAAAGAGAAGAATATCGTGGAAGCTCGGGGTGTTACATTCTCCCCTCCTTCGATAAATTGCATCCTCGAAATTTGAAATTTTTCTTTGAAAATAAAAGGTTGAAAATATAAAATACCTTTGTGGAAAACCCACATCGGAAATAAGGTTAATAAAAATATAACTTTAAAAGAAAGAAAGATAAGTACAAAGGTCACCCGAGAGAGCCCATACTAGGATTCTATGAAAATATGGATATGGAAGAAAAAAAAACCATCAAGGTTCGATGGAGAGTTGTAGAAAACTGGATTAGGATAAAGTTAACCATAATAAAATCACAAACTTGTGATTGGTTAAATGGTCATTGAATCCCCAGTTGGAAAAGTTAACCGAAATTTTTTTTTGTTTTAAGTTACCTTTTAAAAATTTGAGGAATTTATTTAGGAGATTTACTATGAACTTAATGTAATATACATACTGGTCATGTAGACTTTCATTCTTTAATAGATTTTACCACAAACCCATCTTTCACTCTAAAAGGTAATAGAACTCGAAAATATTCTATTTATCATAATTGTATAAGGTTCCGAATATTAACACATATAATTTAGATTAGGAAAACTTTTTGTAATTACCAGGGACTTCCTGTAGGCTAGTTGTAGGTAATAAAGGCCTATTGCACTATGGTTGTGGGTTCGATTCCTGCAGCTTTTTCCAACGCGACGGGTTATGCCCCACACTGCAGGTTGTCCTTTTCCTAAAAATATAGTATTATAATATTCCAAAAATAATCTTCAGAAATGTTTTAACCTTAAACAATACTATTCAATGTTCAACTTAATCCATCCCAACCATTATAGTTATCCAAATTACCTCTTTCCAGACATTATCTAAAAGGTCTCTTAATTCCAATATCAATTAATCAGATTCCCCAAACAAAGTAAAGTTTCTCTTATTGTCACATACTAAAAATATGATTACCCTTATCATATTAAGACCTTAATAAAAAGAACAATTACTGCAGTACAATCCTTATATATATCACATTATTCATATAACCAGAATATAATCCTTGAGTCCAAAAGCACCAATAAATTAATTATTCTTCCTCAATTGTAGTAACAACATAAGATTGTCCTTGATACCTTTGCCTTTTCTGAGGTAAGTTTCCCTGACGCTTAGGACATTTATTTTCATAATGACCCATTTCCCTACAATTGTAGCATTCAACATTGATAGCCTATTTCTTTCCCTTATAATCACGAGCCTGGTGACCTTTTTCTCCACATTTATAAAAAACTCCCATTCCTTTTAGGCAAGTACCAGGGTGATTCTTCCCACAATTATCACATAATGGAAAATCCTTCTTTCCATTTTTCCCTTTATATGTCTCTTGTTCCACCGTTCTCTTCTTCTCTTGCTTTACTTTGTTGTCATAAGACTTTGAGAATTATTTTTCTGTCTTGATAGCACACGAGACAATATCTTCGTACGATGAGAAGGATTGTGATACTAAAGCTCGACGGAGAAATGGTTTTAACCCATCAAAGAAACGATCAATCTTACTTCTTGGGTTACGTATATAATCTGTAGTATACCTTGCTAACCTTGTAAAGTTGGCCTCATACGTTGCGACATTCTCGTCCTCCTTTTGTCTCAGACTTAGAAATTGCCTTTCCATATCTGCTCGATGGTCACGAGGAAATTATTTTTCTAAGAAAAGATCTTTGAACTCTCTCCATACCATATTTGATACTTCTTCATCTTCCTTTGTGTTTTGAATTAGCGACCACCATTGATCGGCATCTCCAGTGAGGCGGTAGATTTCCATGACAACCTTCTCCCTTTCGCTACTCCCCAAGGCATGGAATATTTTTTCTAATGGGTTTATCCATTTCTCACATACTAATGGATTTGTACCCCCAATAAATGTTGGAGGTTGTTGCCTCATGAAGTGGTCTAACATTGATCCTCCACGTTGCGGATCAGGGTGCTCCATACGAGTAAGGTTATTATTCATAACCTGAGTGAGTTGTCCTGGTATGGTAATAAGTTGATCAGCACAAGTTGTATCTCCAGATCCAAAATAATTATCTTGAGCAGGAGGGAAATCCCTACATGGAGTGCGTGCACTGATATGGTTTCCATTCCTTCCACAAGGCGCCATTTCTAAACAATGGCATAAACTAGATCAGTTTATGAATCAAAATACATAATTACAAACCTGAAAAACACTTAACATAAATTGAGCTATTTATGGATATATTCCATAATCATAATAAATGTTTTCTTTGTGAAAGTATAGACTCATAACCCTTCATAGTGGTTTGTAAAGAAAATGAGAATTATCCTAAGCATATCCCCCGAGAGTGTCATAACTAAGAGTGCAGCAAGGCCCGTTGTCGTGCACCAGTTCCCGTTCGAGTCTAGCTCAAAGCGGTGTTTTTGGGTTTTACCTCTAGGTACATCTGTGCTAGAGCCACCTCTACCTGATCAAATCCAGACAGGGATGTATTGCCCGGAAAACTCACAAAATCTCTATAATACCAAAATTCTAGGAAGTTCTTCTATACTAATTCTGAAAGTCTATCTTTGGGCTATGTGCTCTAATCAGAGTTTATCTAAATCTAGCTTCCAAGGATAGTACTAAACTGCCTATGATACCAATTGTAACGCCCCCAACCCAGTTACCCAGAGTTGGTGCATTACTTCGTAACATTGGCATGATCACAAAATATCAAGTCTCAAAATACCAATTAGTTTAGTAGCCTTGGAAACACTAGATACATTCATAAGTCTTACATTACATCATAAAGTAAAAAAACTACAACATCTTCTCTTCATATCCCCTTATATTATCCCTGCATGTCATTCATAATATACTTCTTTACATCCTGTAAAAATTAAAACATTGAAAGGGGTGAGCTTAGATGCTCAGTAAGGATAACAATATAGAGGAAGCTTTCATCAATAAACATAAACATTTAAGGCATTGTATAACTAAAAAAAATCCTTTTAAACTTGAACTTCAACATAATATGGAAAAAGTAAAATGAGATAATTCCATTTACTTCCTCACATGGATATTCTACTGGTCCGATAATCACATGCAATATCGATAACCATTTTCATAATGATGGAATGCATAATGCCAGACTATCATAACCACGTAGCCAAGGCCTCATGCCAAGACCACAAATAAGATTTTGTCAAGGCCTCATGCCAAGACACTAGTTTGTCTCATGAGACCTGTCGATGCATCGAGGAGCTATAGCGGGATCCACCCGTCACTTATTAAGTCCAATGAATTCCTCATATGAACTGGTTTAAACATATCATAAACCATAACATAATCTTATCACATAAATCATGCATAAAGGAAACATAACATTTCCACATTTAAATCACAAGATATCAATACAACACATTGATATAAAAAAAACACTTTCAAAACCATTTTCAATACCAAAATAAAATAAAATTAAAACTTTGTAATTATTTTTCATTTAAAAAAGTTATAGCTTTTAGAGGAATCCGAAACTCAAATAATGGTCATGGCGGCGGAGAATTCGTTGTCGCCGCATACGTACGACAAGAAAAAAACATTCCTTTTTGTCTTTAGTAAAACGCTTCGTATAAAAAAGATTCCTTTTGAATAAACATAAATTTCAAAGGGGTTTATACACCGTATAGATGAAATTTGTGTATAAAACAAAATATGCCTCAACGAATGGAGATTGAGATGAAGTCCCTTAAAAGGATCATTATTTTAAATAAAATAGATATATTATGTGTATTCACTATAAGTACACATAAATAAAGTAAAAATACAAGATAGGACATAATAATATCATGACATAATTTGAAAGTAGGAGATTAACCCAATGAATGGAGAATGGGTTATGAAGTTCCCTTACCTTGTGTCCTGTCTTGACTCGACCGTTCTTTAACCTCCTTAAAATCAGGTAACTCTTTTGATTTGAGCCAAAAGATTCCTTGGGAAGAATTATTCCCAAAGTGAGGATTCTAGGAGGAATAGAGGGATGTTGGGAGATTATTTGGGAAGAGTTTGGCCGAGCCAAATGGCTTGAAAGTGTGAGTAAGGTGGTAGTGATGGGGGCCTTTTATAAGAGGAGGGGAGGGGCACTTTTGGAAAGTAATGAAATGTCACTTTATTATACAATGATTTTCGGATTTTAAAGGACCCACACATATATAATTCTAGGATAAGGTGATAAGGGTTCAAAATATTCTCATCCAATAGGCTTTGGACAAGTGTAATGCTTAGATTTTACATTATCCTTCCATTTTATTAAAATCTTTAATTAATAAGGATATCGATGCATCATCATGGTGTCATAAATAATTTAATTTATCTAATGTCTAAAAATTATAAAAAAAAATCATGATGTAGGAAATATTTTTATCTTTCTAATTAATATTTATAGTCCAAAATATGACTTGTATCACCCCATTTAAATTTTTTTTAGTAAAACAACTTATGTTTGTGGCATTTTAATTTTAACTTTAAATAAAAGTTTTTCATGTCATTTTCCTACCAAAGTGTCTCCATGGGGTCCCCAAGTTGACCCATAAATTTTCTTGGTCGGCCATGACTCATCCAATAGGGGTAGGACAAGTGTAAAGGTATTTTCATTTTTTTATAATATCATTTTTACCTTAAATTTCACTAATTACCTTTAATCGCGATTAATTAAACTTAAAAGTTATTATTCACCAAAAAATTATTTTAATCCCATTGAACAACATTTTACTTCCTAATGACAACCATGTATGTCATATTTTGGAAAATCAAATCACAGAAGTGGTAATGTTTCATTTAAAGGAAAAATCAGTTTTTTAACTACCACTTAGTGGTTTCACTATTAATCAAAAATTGAAGTTTTTCAGAATAATGCCAAAATTTCACCCTAGGTTATAAGTGATATTCCGAATTCAAAAATGATGTCTATTTTAAAAAATTCCAAACATATAATTTTCATTAATTAATTTTATAATTAATTCCCACTGTCACAACAAATAGCATGTTTTTAAGAAACAATATATATCAAAAGATTGACAATTGTTTATGTCTAATTTCAAGGTGAAATTAATTCTAATGACCACCATTGGATAAAATGGTAAAAATATATTCTAATTATACTTTAAAATGACTAAATAGTATAATTTATCACTATAAATTATTTTTATTAAAAAATTTGTTTTAAGTATTTTTCACTATTCATAAAAAATTAAAAGTTCTTAGAAAATTACAATAAAATTCAACTTAGGATAATTTCGATATTAATAATACAAAAATGAAGTCCATTTTGAAATATTAAATTTCTATAATTTTAAAAAGTGGGAATTACTATTCATAACGACTACTTTGATTGGTCGCGGTGTGTTAGAATCTAGAACTTGCGTACAATGCAAGGTATTGCATTATTGAAAGAGAAGCGTATCGTGGAAGGTGGGGGTGTTACATAGTTTCCAACCTCGAACTCCAAGGGCCTCTATCACCTGTGAGATTAAAATTTATGCCTACTCTATATAGTCCTCATCCCCTCCTGGATCATATGCACCTTCTTAGTGGTAGAACATACCAACTGTGAACACATGAGTGCTGATTCTACTAGGTTTGTC
The DNA here is from genome assembly GCA_963277665.1 of Viscum album. Classification (NCBI taxonomy): domain Eukaryota; kingdom Viridiplantae; phylum Streptophyta; class Magnoliopsida; order Santalales; family Viscaceae; genus Viscum; species Viscum album. The sequence goes on along the minus strand of OY728159.1, from coordinate 826,085,428 downwards.
CAGCATAAGAGTGACCTTCATGGTCACCCATACAGTTCCATGGATGGTCCAATACCAATGGTGGAGTGGTAGATGTTTTTGTACTCGAAATCCACCTATGGTAGATTATCCTCCCAACTACCCAAAATATCCACGATACATGCACAATGAATGTCCACTATAACCTGGAAAGTCCTCTCCGTCTGACCATATGTCTGTGGATGTAAAGATGTGCACAAGGGATGCTTAGTCCCAAACACCTCCAGCAATCCCTTCCACATCCAGGATGTAAATACTGTGTCACAATCCAAGGCTATTGTTAGGGGGACTCTATGGAGTTGAACTATCTACTACACGTAGAGGTCTCTCAAGATCTATACTAAACCCTTATCCCATATGGGTTGGATGTAGGCTGACATGGTGAGTCAGTCAACAATCACCTAGATGGAATCATTCCACCAAGATGTGTGGGGTTAAACCATACCTAATTCCATTGAGATACAATACCATTTCAACTATGGCACCTCATGTGGTTGGGTCAAGCCTGATGGAACAAAATTGTTTTCCTTTACATGCTAACATGTGAGGCACTGAGAAAAAAAATTATGTTGCTACCTTCTTAATCTCAAGCCACCAATACTGAAGTTTGGGATCCTAGTACATCTTCATCACTCGTGGATGTACCATCATGTGGGTGATGTGGAACTCTCTTAGAACCTCCTATCAGGATCCCACTATTAAAATGGTACACCCTCTAAGTAGGATTATGTTCTCCCCACCTATCGAAAATTATCAAGAGATTATATTGTGGAAAACAGAGCAAGTTGGGCCTCACAGTCAACATCCCCTACTAGAATTTTTAGCTTTCTAGGCGGGGGGCTTATAGCGGCCACCATTTGGGGGCCGCTAATACTATCAACAGCGGCGGCCAAATGGCAGCCGCTTCATTTTAATAAAGAAAAAAAATCCTAATTGTCCCCTCCCGACCCCGTGACCCCATTTTCCCCTCACTGACCCCGCGACCCAACCCTCCCCGACCCCGCGACCCCGTCCCCGTGTGACCCCGACACCTAGCGACCCTGACCCCCGGCGACCCATCCCCGACCCTCGGTGACCCCCCGACCCCCGGCGACCCTGACCCTCGGCGACCCCCACCCCCTTACCTCCATGCTGCACCACCCATAACCCTGGTGACCCCCACTGCCTTGCCTCCGCGCTGCGGCCCCCAAAACCCCGACACCCCTGCGACCTAGTAACCCCCACCCCCTGCCTCCACGCTGCTCCTTGGGATAATCCCTCTACCGTCGTCCCCTCCCGGCCCCGCTGCTTCCCTCCAGCAAGTCCTCCTGCCTCCGTTTGACCCTCCCAGTCTGTTGTGCCCCACCGTGTAGAACCCTCCCATGCTTCGTCCAACAGATCCTCCCCTTTCAAGTCTGGCCTTCAAACCCCTGTCGTCAAATCGTTGCGCCATCATGGATTTGCAATGAAGTCACACCCCGTTACCCATGGTCGAGTCCTCTCTAGGTAATGTTTTTTATTATTCATATTTGGTTTTTAAATTTTAATGATATGTGTTTTTTTAGAATTTAAATAAAATATTTAACTTTTGATTTCTATTAAATACATATATGGATATGAGCTTGATTGATATGAATGATAGGTTTTCAGCTGAATATTCTTGATTGGATTAAGAGATTTATGGATTTCACCAACAGATTTCCAAGCAATATGATTATTTTTCCATGTAGAAAATGTGAAAATAGATATCTATTCAAACGATATAGTGATAGAGAACTTTTTTTTGAATGGTTTTTTTAAAACCTATATGTCATGGACACGTCATGAAGAAGATTCTGTTTCATTTCATCACTCAAAAATTATTCATATGAATCTTGATTCGAGAACATTTGATCTGATCAACATAATGCTCAATGATATGATGCGTTAGTTTCAACCTGAAGACAGTAATGTCATAAATAATGATGTTAAATTGAGTAATCATCGTTCTTCTGATGATTGAGAAGCATTGAATTTCTTTGAAATTCTTGACGATGCATATAATGAATTATATCCTGGATGCACTAAATTTTGTAAACTGTTGTTCATCGTTTAATTGTTACACCTGAAGGCCTTGAACCAGTGGTCAGAATCCTCCTTCGACATGTTGATGGTATTGTTGAAGAAGGTACTCCCTGCTAGAGTGATGATTCCAGAGTCATTCTATGAAGCTCACAAGTTGACTGATGATCGTGGTTTTACATATGATACAATTGATTCATGTTGAAATAATTGTATGTTTTTCAAAAAAGAGAGTGCACAATTAAATATTTGTATTGTTTGTTATACATCCACGTGGAAGACCAATGAGATTAATTGAGGTAGTCAGATTCTTCCAAGGAGAGTCTTGAATTAAATGGAATCAAGTAGCCGCTAAACAGATGCATTATTTCCCACTGAAATTGAGACTGAAGAGATTGCTCTTGTCTACTAAAATTGCTAAATTGATGACTTGGAATTCAGAGATAAAGAAAGAGGATAATAAATTAACTCACCTGGTAGATTCTTTGTCATGGAAAGAGATTGATCAAAGACACCCAGACTTTTCCTGAGATGATCGTAATATTTGACTGGGTTTGGAAGTAGATGGTTTTAACCCATTTAGGTCCATTATTGGTGTGACACATAGTACATGGCCAGTGGTGTTGGTTCCATACAACATACCCCCATGGGTATATATGAAGCAACCTTTTTTGTTACTGTCAATTATAATTGATGGACCGAGAGGACCTGCAAATAAAATCGATGATTATATGAAACATTTGATTGATGAGCTGCAAGAATGTTGGACCGATGGTGTAAAGACTTTCCACTTGGAAGATACTAATATGTTTAGAATTTGGGCCGCTTTTTTATGGACAATTAATGATTTCTTATTGTATGCTAACTTATCAGGTTGGTGTACAAAAAGAGAATTTACTTTTCCTTGTTGTAATAAGAGTAATAAATCTATATGACTTAATAACTATAGAAAGTGGGAATATCTTGGTCATAGATGCTTTCTTCCTCCATTCCACAGGTTCAAAAAAGATTGTGTCTCATTTGATGGGAATAGAGAGTATGACCCATCACCTCAAACACTGTCTGGGGTTTAAATTTGTGCACAACTTGTTCAATAAAACATTTGTAAAATGTATGATTTTCAAGATTTATTTGTTCCTTCATTTCCTTCTATTACTGCTGCAAATAGACAACGAAGTCATAATTGGAAGAAATAGACTATTTTTTTTGAATTTCCTTATTGGAATAATAATATTTTAAGACATAATTTGGATGTGATGCAAATTGAAAAAACTATATGTGATAATATATTATGCACCATTTTAGAAATAAAGAGGAAATCAAAGGATAGTGTTAATGCTCGACGTGATTTTCAAGAAATGGGATTGAAAAAACCATTACATTTACAACTAGGTGAAGGTAATCAGGCATACATGCCTGCTGCACAGTGCACAATGAGTAAATAAGAGAAACAAACATTTATATAAATTTTAAATACTGTTAAGGTAAGAAATCGTTATTGCTCTCAAATTTCTAAGCGTGTGAATATGACGAACATAACATTACAGGGTTTGAAATGTCATGATAATCATATTCTGCTTCAACAATTAATTTCTATAGCAAGTCTTGATTACTTACCTACCCAGGTTCTTGATCCATTTATTGGAGTTTCTAATTTTTTCAGAAAGCTCTGTTCTAGGATTCATTGCATGAGTGATTTGAAAAAGCTACAGGATAAAATTTTACTTTAACTATGTCACCTAAAAAAACTATTTCTGCCATCTTTTTTTGATGTCATGGTTCACTTGACCATGCATTTAACTGGTGAAGTTACTGATGGTGGCCCCATGCAATTAAGGTGGATGTATCCAATAGAGCAGTACTTAAATACATTGAATCGGTATGTGCGCAACAAATCTCATCCAGAAACCTCAATTTCCAAGGGATATTTAATGGATGAGTGTACTAATTTCTGTGCTTCATATATTAATGAATTTGAAACAAAGATAGATAAATTTTCCCAGAATGACAAGGGTCCAATTGGAGAGGGAATAACATTTGATATGCGGAACGAAGAGTGGGTTCAAGCTCATCGATATGTGTTGTTCAAAACTCCATCAGTTATTCCATTGATACAGAAAGTTTCATAGTTGATGTGAATTTTGTTTATATATTTATTTTATTGCTTACCTTATATTGTGTTGTGATTTAGGATTCATATCGCTGATATGAAACATGAAAGGCCCCATGCAACAGACTATCAAATCCAAAAGCATCATTTCAACACATTTCAAGAGTGGTTCAAGACTCTTGTAAATATAATTGATTTAATATTTTTATACAGCAACTTAGTTGTATTTTCAAAATCCATTATCCATTAAACTATATATGTGAAATTTTAAGATTCAAAAGTTATGTGATTTAACACAGCATGTGATCAAAGAACTTAACCAACTAGCTGATGGTCCATTTATTACCGCTCGTCGCTACAAGTCATTGGATACTAACAGATTCTGATTTCGTATTAGCAATGTTGACATGAACCAAGGCACAAAAAATAGTGTTGTTGGTTATATTTTGTTTGGTGCAGGTTATTATTAGTGAATGCTGAGAGATATTATTGAGGTTATATATGTTCATGGCTTAAAACAAATATTGTTAAGGTGTGATTGGGTCGATCTGGTTCGTGGAACGAAAGTTGATAACTTCCAATTTACATTAGTAAACTTTAACAATATGCTATATAAAGATGACCATGTAATAAATGATCCATTCATACTGACATCGCAGGCAGAACAAGTTTACTTTGTCGACATTGATTCTGATTGGAAAGTTGTGGTGAAAATGTCTAGAAGAGGGGTTTTTTGGATTAACCAAGAGGAACCTGAAGTTGTCGCATTTCGTGACCAAACACTTGACCAAACAACAGTATCTATATGAGATGAAGATATACAATGGGCCATAGATACAGTTTAAGGAGATACGATAGACTGGCTTGATTAGTGAAAATTGTAATTATATCCCCAATTATTGTTTGTAAAAATATTTATGAGTTATATATGTATAAAAATTTCGTTATTTTAATATAATTTCTTTTAATGTGGGTATGTCACAAGGTGGTCACAGTGGTTCACCTGATGTTTTCGGTATGCATTTTTTCATTTTTCTAAATTAATTGATTTTAATTTTCTGTGTATATTTACCTAACTGTTTCTAATAATTAATTTATATTGTAATTGAATTTTGAATTTATGTTTATCAGGATATAGTGGGTATTACAGTAGACGCAGGGGTCTTGGAATAGGGGTTTGATCCTGGATCTTTGGAGCCTGATTGGATTTGTTATTTGATAACACATTTCATCTAGTTGGAGAAGGTGCTACTATATTGAGTTGTCAGTTTGGGCATATGATACGAGACTCACACAGATTCCCTCTAACGAAATGTGAATGGAGTTCTTTCACCTAGGATACGATTGAATGATTATGGATGGAGGTTAGAGTAAATTAAATGTTTAATTTTTCATGATATTGTTATTATTATTGTCCCATCTACTGACAATTTTTTTTAATAGGATAATTTTACATTCGGTCCAGATGAGTTTCGGGCTATATGTATGTCCAAATGCTGAAAATTATGGAAGTATTAATATTAAATGTCGAAGAGTGATCAATGGACACCATTTTCGGTTGTGCCAGACATTCTTCAGCGAGTCCCTCTGGGCATTCATTCTGTGCAGTGGAAGAATTTGGTTGCGTTTTGGTCGAGTGATGGGGAGATGGTAAGATTTATTACTTTTAATCTATAAATGACTAATTTTTCAAATGTCTATTAATTAAATATGTTGAATGTTGACCATGTCTGCCCGTCTTTCACATAATTGGGCAATGTAGGGTACGCCTTCCAGACTTGGAAGTCGACATGTGTCACAGCTCAGACATGATGTAAGTTTAGAATACACTATTCATTCATATTTTAAAAATATTGTAGTATAACATGGTGAACCCCTTTATTATAGTTACACCAACGTGGTGAGCCAATCGATCCGATGTCCATATGGGTGAGGACTCGTAGGGTGAGTAATCCTGATGTTTCTGATGTTATAGTATGAAAATTATTTTCTAATAAATGTATTTTTATTTAATTAAAATTATTCATAATTGTTCTGTAACACCCCAGGTAAATAAAGAATATGAAATTTTTATATTTATCCTTAATTTTTAATAAAATTTTAATATTAATTTATAGGGAAATCTATGCTCGATGGGTTACCCAAAACGCAACAATGAGTTCCTTTGAAATCTTACGTTGCACTCTAATAATAAAATAATTTAATTTTAATTGGTACTTAACACCTAGCCGTTGTAATGAGGGGAATGAATATAACTAACTACAAAATTATTATATATGTTAGTCATATATTTTTACTTTTTACAATAAATTTTAGATGATTAAAAATGTTAATGAATCCAATTTTGAGCGTAAACATTCTAAAATTCTTTAAAAGGTCGATTAACCGCCTTTTGATGGTGAACCTCTTTTAAATCCACTTTTTGACAATTGTATGTGTTATATTAGACAAAATAAAATTTTTATTTAAAATTGGTACATCAAAATCTACTTTGTGTAAATTTTTGGTATTTTTCCAATAATTTTCATTTTTTAATGAATCGTGAAAAATGTTGTAATTTAATTCAAAACATCTTTTTAATATAATATATTTTTATGATTAGATTATCTTTTTAATTGGTTTTAAAGTGAAATTAGAATATATTTTAACCATTTAATCCAATAGTGGTCATTGGAATTAATTTCACTTTGAAATTGGACTTAAACTCGTGTCAGTCTTTTGATACTTATTGTTTCATAAAAACACACTATTTGCTCTAACATCAGGAATTAATTATTAAATTAATTAATGTAACTTATATGTTTTTAATATTTTAAAATAGACATCATTTTTGAATCTGGAATATAAAATATAACTTAGGGTGATGTTTTGGTATTTTTCTGAAAAACTTCAATTTTTGATGAATAATGAAACTACTAAATGGTACTTATAAAAACTGATTTTCCATTTAAATGAAATTTTACCACCTCTATGTTTTGAATTTAAAAAATCCACATACATGGTTTTCATTAAGAAGTAAAATGTGGTTCAATGGGATTAAAATAATTTTTTTGGTGAATAGTAACTTTTATGTTTTTAATCGCGATTAGAGGTAATTAGTGTAATTTAAGGTAAAAATAATGTTTTAATAATATTAAATGATCTTGAAACATGTCCTACCCTTATTTTATGTATCATGGCCGACCAATAAAATCCATGGGTCAACTTGGGGACCCCATGGATCCACTTTGATGGTAAAATAACGTTAATAACTTCTTATTTAATGTTAAAATTAAAATGTCACAAACATGAGTTGTTTTACTAAAAAAAAATTTAAATGGGGTTATAAAAGTCATGTTTTTTAATATAAATATTAATTATAAATCTAAAAATATTTCCTATATAATTATATTTTTTTTATAATTTTTAGACATTAAATAAATTAAATTATTCATGACACCATGATGATGCTGCGATTACCTCGTTATTTAACGATTTAAATAAAACGAAAATATAATGTAAACTCTAAGACCTAAACTTGTCAAAAATATATTTTATGGGTGGATTTATAACCCTTATCACCTTATCCTATAAATATATAATTTTGGGACATTTTTTATCCGAAAATCATTTTATAACAAAGTATCTTTTCTTAACGTTCCAAGAGTGCCCCTCCTCTCCTCTTATAAAAGGTCCCCACCTCTACCACCTTACCCACACTTCCAAAGACTCTGTCTCAAAAACACCATTCCCATTTTGTCTCTCCACATCCCTCTCTAACTCTTATAGGCAACACTTTGGGCAGAAGTCTTCTCAAGGAAGCATTTGAGTTCATATCAAAAAGAGTTACCTGTTTTAAAGGTAGTGTTTTCTCTTGTGTTCTTTTGTTTTATTTTTCTTCTCCAACCCCCTAAACTCTTTTTATTATTTTCTTTTGTAACAAAACCAGTATCTTAAATATACTAGGATGTTTTTATAAGAATGATTCGAGCTACACTTTCACACACCTTCATCTAATGGTTAAAGAGCATACTGTTTCCGTGGATGTCGAATTTCTGCCTCAGGAAACAATGATTGGTAAATATTCTTCTAACACCTTAAAAGGTGGGCATTAAGATGAAACTATATTTATATATGATATATAATATGTTTATTTTTTACTTAAGATTATGTATTTTTCATTTATGGCATATCTTTATGGTTTCCATTATGGGTAAACACGATATCTTTATTTTAGAAGTGCGGACTACTGCCCCCTCAAAGTGATTTGATTCGTTAACACCATATGTGGTACATATAAAAGATAAATTTAATGATATTATATATGATATTATACTTTAATTATTATATAACTTTATATCATTATGATTTCTCTCCATTAATTAAGAAATATAAATGAAAGTAGCGTTCATGCGTACGTACGACTTACCGTCTCCATGAACGGTGCATTTCATTTCTTACCTCTAAATGATTATGTAATATTATAAATTCATGTATATACTGGATATATATTATATATATGATATCTACATCATGAATATAATTCCTGATATAATGTATATTTTACCACATGAACACCTTGTAATTATAAAGAGTTTATTTTTGACTCAAGTACCAATGATCGACAAAACGACCATTATTAACTTAAATAATTACATAGTGTTCATAACATGGTAATAAGTGATATAAAAGGAATAATGAACTTGAAAAAATATTCTTAAGAAAGTAGAAATTAACTCATGTTTATTATTCAAGAATATAAAGAAATGAACAAGACAAGTTGTACTTGAGGTAAGGGAACCTACCCCTCTCTTTCTTTTTTATGTACACTCTTTTATGTCATTCCTTTAAAGATCATATTTCTTATGATTGGGATGTTCTTTTATATTAATCATACTATAATTTTTATGTTCATATGATGAGAGACCCTATTTTTTCTCATAAATCAATTTTGGATGTTTTTATTGGCGCCGTTAGGCTGCCGAATTTTCGTAAGAGATCAAACCTCTCTCTTTCTTTTTAAGTACTATCTTTTATGTCATTTATTTTAATCTAATATTTCGTATGTTTGGTAATGTTCTTTTATATTACACATATTTTACTCTTTCTGTTCATATTATGAGAGACCCTATTTGATCTCATCAATCAATTTTTGGAAGTTTTAAGTGGCGTCGTTAGGCTGTCGAGTTTTCGTAAGGGATTTTTCATCTCACATTTAGTCCCGTGAGATTTATGCTATGTTTGCCACCATTTCCTTTGATTGGTGTATTTACCTCCCATTATTATACTATTTGGGTAAAATAATTTCATTTATGGGTATTTACATATTCATTCTATGACCCTTCTTTAATGGGGTGTACGTTTCGAAAGTTACCCAAGTCGGTAAGGGAACCTTTCACCCTCCTCTTTTTAAAAGACTTCTTTTATTATATCTTTTAATTCACATAATATTATATTGGGATTTATTCTTATATATCCTTATTAATGTAAATTTTATGTCCAAGTGATGAGATAACCATTTTATCTCTCATCAACTTATTTTCTGAAGTTTGAAGTGTCGTCGTAGGGCTGTCGAATTTTTGCAAGGGAACTTCTTAACCTAATTTTGATTCTTTGGGATAAACTTGTACTCCATGAATATTTTGTTCTATGAATATGTGTGAATAACCTCTTCTTTTTTAGACATAAAATCCACTTATATTTAGTGTATTTTTTTGTCACACATAATTATGTAATTGATTTATCCTTAATCCAAGGATACCGTCTTTGTATGGGACTTCATCTCAATATCCTTTCATTGAGGTATATTTTGTTTTATACACAAACTTATTTTAAACGGTGTATAAAACACTTTTACTTTTACATTTATCCAAAAGGAATCTTTTTTATACGAAGCATTTTACCAAACAACAAAAGAGAATGTTTTTTTGTCGTACGTATGCGGCGACAACGACTTCTCTGCCGCCGTGACCTTTATTTGAGTTTTGGCTTCCTCTACAAGCCATACTTTTTTTAAATGATAAATAAATACCATTTTTTACTTTTCTTTTATTTTGATATTGAAAATGGTTTTCATAATGTTTTTATATCAATGTGTTGTATTGATATATTGTGATTGAAAAGTGGAAATGTTATGTTTCCTTTATGCATGTTTTATGTGATATAATTATGTTATGGTTCTTGGGAATTATTATGAATATGGGTGGTTTTGTGATAAAATAAGGGAGGTTGAGATCGTTATAGCTCTCCAATGGATTGGGTAACGCGAAGGGATTAAACGTTAAGGTTTCTCTAAAGATATTTATGGAATATACTGTGATGGGTATTCCAAACGTAACCAAGAGGGTCACTCCCTACGTAAGAATGTTATGAATGCCTCAAGTTACCTTTATGTATTATGATTTCTATGTTTTATTCATGAGTTGACGAGGTATGTTAAAGTGCTTATGTTTTATGAGTATAGTATGATTTCATTGATTCTTACGTATATATGTACTCATGTTTCCTTTCCATATTTTAATATCCCTTACTGAGCTTTTTATGCTCATCCCATGTTTTTGAAATGTTTTTCACAGGTTATGTGAAAGGTATATGATGTGATGATAGTGTCAAGGATGTGTCAAGAAAGAATCCTTGTTTTATTTTCAATATGTTTCCATTGATTGGAAAAATGAGTAATAGCTTTTATGTAACCACTTTGTTTAAATGTGGAATGTAACGCATGTTTTATGATCTAATTATCTAAAACTCTAGAACTGAAAAGATCCTCAATGTGAATTATTCATTTAATTCAATATTACATAAGGTGGCTGGGGTCTTATAGTTGGTATCAAGGGTCAGTTTAGACAACTTTAGGGATTATGATTTTTTGTTAGACACATGATTAGTAACTATATCCAATATTTCAGTTAAATCCTTGTTTTATAACTTTTTTTAGGTCAAGTAAAGTCAGTTACGAATGGAAGGACAAGGATCTCAAACGACATTCCTATCTCTTCCTAATGACATGCTTGCAATAATTATTGAAAAGTCATGTTCAGATGATTGTGAAACTTTTTCTAGCATACTACTCACTTGCAAGCAGTTGTTTGAGATACCATACACCTCCACTATACCTCGTTATCATCATGGATCATGGGTTGTTTTTAGACAAATAATTTTTTCACAATATTCTCATATTTTCAAGAAAGGTATATATTATCAAGGTATTTTCAAATATTTTACCTTATCACAAGAATTTGAAGAATATTATGATTTTAAAAATGGGTCTGAGGAAGGAGACCCTTGTGCAACCTATTTATATTTTCTTTTAAAATACAGTCTCTCAGCATATACTTATGATATTTTAAGAGGACCAATAATAGAAATTTTCAACTCAAATTATGTCTGACTATTTTATAGAAATCATGTTTTATCAGATGTTTTGGAATTATATGTCATATAAGATTATTTTCCAAAATTGTTTTTTTTTGTGAACACCCATATGACCCATGTTGTACAAGGTGTATTTCTATGGAGGAAGAAAATGATTTTGAAGGATCCCTAAATCATTTTTGTATTGCATGGGACTTCTACCTACGTGAGCAAGATGACGATGAAACCGAGTGGACGCCATGATCACGGTATGTTGTTATTCTTTTTGGGAATCGTTTTATTTTATCTTATGGTGGTGAAATAAGACTTCAAGAATTAAGATGTTGAGATCGTAACGAATTTGGATGAAAATGAGAGGTATAAGAAAAATATTGAGGTTAAAACATGTTACAGTTATTTTTAGAGTTTTATAAAAAGGACAACACGTAGACCGTGTGACAACCCGTCGCGTCGGACAAAGCTGCGGGAATCGACCCCACAACCAAAGTGCGACTGGTATTTATCGCCTACCACTGGACTACGTGAAGTCCCTGGTTAGTATGACTTATTATTTTTAGTTGGACGATTTTATGAATTAAGAGTAAGTTTATTTTGGGTTATCTATGGATATTACTAACCTTTCATGGAGGATATGTGATTATGTTAATTACTTTTCAATATGATACTTTAAGAGAAACTGATTTTATTTGGAGATAAGTGTTAATTTGTACCTTGGAAGACTATGTGATTAAATCCTTCAAATATTTGGGTTTCAATATTAATATGGTTTATACTGAAGAATTTTATGGAAAAATTTTTTATCAAATGGTCTTCGTTGAACTTTGGGTTTTGTTGGACAAATTTTGGAGATTAAGAATAGATTTTCTATTTATATAGTGTTATCCTTTTCTGGATTATCTGATCTTGTTCTAATAATTTTGGTTTTGGTAAGAGTCTAAATACATGGGAAATATATGGTCCTCTTTTTTATATTAGGTGATTCTCTAGAAGTTGATTATAGTACTCTTAGTGTGAAGAAATCTTCCTAAATACTCATTATTTGGGGAATGTATGAGTTTGTGTAAGAAATCTAGTAAAAGTAGAAAGTCAACATGACAAGTAAATATGTTTCCTTAAGATCAAAAATAAATTCCTCAATGAAATGTAACTTAAAAAAATGTTGTCTATTAACTTTTCCTACTAGGGAATCTAATACAGTTTAACCCACCACATGTTTGTGATTTTCTTGTGGTTAACTTTCTCCTAAACATGTTTTCTGTCACTCTCCCTTAGAACATGACCCTTTTCTTTTTCTTCCATATCCATGTTTTCCTACATGGAATCCTAGTATGGGTTAACTCGGGTGACCTCTGTACTTCTATTTCTTTCTTTTAAAGTGATTTTTTACCGACTCTTGTTCCGATGTGGGACATTCAATGATGTTTCCGAGCCCAATTTTTAAATTGCGAGCAAGCAATTCTCAAAAGGGGGGAAGGATGTAACACCCCAGGTAAATAAAGAATATGACATTTTTATATTTATCCTTATTTGTGAATAAAATGTTAATATTAATTTAAAGGGAACGCTATGCTCGATGTCTTAACCAATACGCAACAACGAGTTCCTTTGAAATCTTACGTTGCACTCTAATAATAAAATAATGTTATTTTAAATGGTTGGTAACACCTTGCCGTTGTAATGAGGTGAATGAACAAAAAAAACTAAAAAATGATTATATATGTTTTTCAAATATATTTACTTTTTACAATAGATTTTTTAGGATTAAAAATGCAAATGAATCCAATTTTGAGCATAAACATTCTAATATTCTTTAAAAGGTCGATTAACCGCCTTTTAATGGAGAAACTATTTTAAATCCACTTTTTGACAATTTTATGTGTTATATTTGACAAAATAAAATTATTCTATAGAATCGGGACATCAAAATTTACTTTGTGTAAATTTTTGGTATTTTTCCGATAAAGTTCATTTTTTTAATGAATAGTGAAAATGTTGTATTTTAATTCAAAACCTCTTTTTAATCTAATTTATTTATATGATTAGATTATCTTTTGAATTAGTTTTAAAGTGAAATTAGAATATATTTTTACCATTTAATCCAATACTGGTCATTGGAATTAATTTCACTTTGAAATTGGACTTAAACTAGTGTCAATCTTATGATACTTATTGTTTCATAAAAACGCGTTATTTGCTCTGAAAACGAGAATTAATTATTAAATAAATTAATGTAAGTTATCTGTTTTGAATTTTTTAAAATAGACATCATTTTTTAATCCGAAATATCAAATATTGCTTAGGGTGAAGTTTTGGTATTTTTCTGAAAAACTTCAATTTTTTGATGAATAGTAAAACCACTATGTGGTACTTATAAAAATTAATTTTCCGTTTAAATGAAATTTTACCACCTCTATGTTTTGAATTTCAAAAATCTGACACACATGGTTGTCATTAAGAATTAAAATGTGTTTCAATGGGATTAAAATAATTTTTTTGTGAATAGTAACTTTTAAGTTTTTAATCGCGATTAGAGGTAATTAGTGTAATTTAAGGTAAAAATAATGTTTAAATAATATGAAATGATCTTGACACATGTCCTACACTTATTTGATGTGTCATGGACGACCAAGAAAATCAATGGGTCAACTTGGGGACCCCATGGAGCCACTTTGGTGGGAAAATAACATTAATGACTTGTTATTTAATGTTATAATTAAAATGTCACAAACATGAGTTGTTTTACTAAAACAATTTTTAGATGGTGTTATACAAGTCATATTTTTTACTATAAATATTCATTAGAAAGATAAAAATATTTCCTACATAATGATATTTTTTTATAAATTATATACATTAAATAAATTAAATTATTTCTGACACCATGATGATGCAGTGATTACCTCATTATTTAACGATTTAAATAAAATGAAAATATAATGTAAAATCTAAGACCTAAACTTGTCAAAAATCTATTGTATGGGTGTATTTAGAACCCCTATCACCTTATCATATAAATATATAATTGGGGGACCTTTTTTATCAGAAAATAATTTTATAACAAAGTATCTTTTCTTAACTTTCCAAGAGTGCCCCGCCTCTCCTCTTATAAAAGGCCCCCACCTCTACCACCTTACCCACACTTCCAAAGTCTTTGGCTCGGCCAAACCCTTCCCATTTTCTCTCTCCACATCCCTATATAACTCTTACAAGCCTCAAATTGGGCATAAGTCTTCTCAAGGAAGCCTTTGAGTTCAAATAAAAAAGAGTTACCCATTTTAAAGGTAGTGTTTTCTCTTGTGTTCTTATGTTTTATTTTTCTTATCCAACCCCCTAAACTCTTTTTATTCTTTTATTTTATAACAAAAATAGTATCTTCAATATAATAGAATGTTTTTATAAAAAGTATTCGAGCTACACTTACACACACCTTAATCTAATGGTTAAAGAGCATATTGTTTCTGTGGATGGAGAATTTCTACCTCACGAAACGATGATTGTTCAATATTCTTCTAACACCTTCAAAGGTGGCCATTAAGATGACACTATATTTATATATGATATATAATAGGTTTATTTTTTACTTAAGATTATGTATTTTTCATTTATGGAATACCTTTATGGTTTCCATTATGGGTAAACACGATATCTTCATTTTAGGAAGTGCGGACTACCGCCCCCTCAAAGTGATTTGATTCGTTAACACCATATGTGGTACATATAAAGGATAAATTTAATGATATTATATATTATATTATACTGTAATTATGATATTATTTTATATCATTATGATTTCACTCCATTAAGTAAGAAATAGAAATGAAACTAGCGTTCATGCGTACATACGGCTTACCATCTCCATGAACGGTGCATTTCATTTCATACCTCTAAATGATTATGTAATATTATAAGTGCATGTATATACTCGATATATTTTATATATATGGTATCAACATCATGAATATAATTATTGATATAATGGATATTTTACCACGTGAAAAACTTGTAATTTAAAGAGTTTATTTTTTACTCAAGTACCAATGAGGGACAAAACGACCATTATTAACATAAATAATTACATAGTTTTCATAACATGGTATTAAATGATATAAAAGGAATAATGAACGTTAAAAATGTTCTTAATCAAGTAGAAATTAACTCAAGTTTATTATTCAGGAAAATAAAGAAAGGACAAGACAAGTCGGACTTGAGGTAAGGGAACCTACCCCTCTCTCTTTTTTATGTACACTCTTTTATGTCATTCCTTTAAAACTCATATTTCTTATGATTGGGATGTTATTTTATATTAATCTTACTTTAATTTTTATGTTCATATGATGAGAGACCCTATTTTCTCTCATAAATCCATTTTGGAAGTTTTGATTGGTGCCGTTAGGCTGCCGAATTTTCGTAAGAGATCCAACCTCTCTCATTCTTTTTAAGTACTCTCTTTTATGTCATTTCTTTTAAGGTCATATTTATTATGTTTGGGGATGTTATTTTATATTCCTCATACTATACTTTTTCTGTTAATATTATGAGAGACCCTATTTGATCTCATCAATCCATTTTTTGAAGTTTTAAGTGGCGCTGTTAGGCTGCCGAGTTTTTGTAAGGGATTTTTCATCTCACTTTTAGTCCCGTGAGATTTATGATACGTTTGCCACCATTTCCTTTGAGTGGTGTATTTACTTCCAATTATTATACTCTTTGTGTAATATAATTTCATTTATGATTATTTACATATTCATTCTATGAACCTTCTTCAATGGGGTGTACGTTTCAAAAGTTACCCAAGTTGGTAAGGGAACCTTTCACCCTCCTCTTTTTAAAAGACTAATTTTGTTATGTCATTTAATTCACATACTATTATGTTGGGATTTATTCTTATATATCCTTATTGATGTAAATTTTATGTCCAAGTGATGAGATACCCTTTTTATCTCTCATCAACTCATTTTCTGATGTTTGAAGTGACGTCGTAGGGCTGTCGAATTTTTTCATGGGAACTTCTTAACCCAATTTTGATTCTTTGGGATAAACTTGTACTCCTTGAAAATTTCTTTCTTTGAATATGTGTGAATAACCTATGATTTTTTAGACTTAATATCCACTTATATTTGGTGTAATCGTTTGTCACACATAATTATGTAATTGATTTATCCTTAATCCAAGGATACCGTCTTTGTATAGGACTTCGTCTCAATCTCCTTACATTCAGGCATATTTTGTTTGATACACAACCTTCTTTTATACAATCTATAAACCTCTTTTACTTTTATGTTTATCCAAAAGGAATATTTTTTATATGAAGCATTTTAGTAAATGACAAAAGGGAATGTTTTTTTGTCATACATATGCGGCGACAACGACTTCTCTGCCGCCGTGACCATTATTTGAGTTTCCGCTTCCTCTACAAGCCATTATTTTTTTTAAATGAAAAATAAATACCATGTTTTAATTTTCTTTTATTTTGGTATTTAAAATTTTTTTCATAATGTTTTTATATCAATGTGTTGTATTGATATCTTGTGATTGAAAAGTGGAAATGTTATGCTTCCTTTATGCATGTTTTATGTGATACGATTATGTTATGGTTCTTGGGAATTTATTATGAATACGAGTGGTTTTGAGATAAACTAAGGGCAGGTGAGCCCGTTATAGTTCTACAATGCATTGGGTTACGTGAAGGGGTTAAACATTAAGGTTTATCTAAAGATATTTAGGGAATATACTGTGATGGGTATTCCAAACGTAACCAAGAGGGTTACTCCCTACGTAAGAATGTTATGAATGACTCAAGTTACCTTTATGTCTTATGATCTCTATGTTTTATTCATGAGTTGATGAGGTATGTTAAAGTACTTATGTTTTATGGGTAAAGTATGATTTCATTGATTCATATGTATACATGTACTCATGTTTACTTTCATTATTTTTATATCCCTTACTGAGCGTTTTATGCTCATCCCATGTTTTTTAAATATTTTTCACAGGTTAAGGGAAAGGTACATGATGTGATGATAGTGTCAAGGAAGTGTAAATAAAGAATCGATGTTTTATTTTAAATATCTTTTCGTTGATGGGAAAATGAGTACTATCTTTTATGTAACCACTTTGTTTAAATGTGGAATGTAACTCTTGTTTTATGATCTAATTCTCTAAAACTCTAAACCTGAAATGATCCTCAATGTTAATTATTCATTTAATTCAATATTAAGTAAGGTATAAGGCTGGGGTCTTATATGTTCATTGATTAATTATATGATACAAGCTCATTTTTATGCTCATTTAGTAAATTTTCTAGAGGAAGAATGTCGTAGTACTATGTGTAGAGATGAAATATTTATCCTTGTCGTGGGGTGTGACATTCCTGGTTATTCTTTAACTTATCGCGGTGGTGTCCCACGGCGTGCAATTATTAGAGTTGATGCGATGGGTGCATGCAGAGAGTCAGGGATGCACTCACAGACTAAGATAGATGCTTCCATGCAGGATATGCAACACAATTTTGATGCACAGTTTCAGCATTCACATGTAGAGTATGGGGAGAGGTTGTCACATATGTCATCATGTATCGATGAAATGATGAAGCAACAAGTGGTTCCACAAGTAAAAAATAAAAAACATTCTCATATTGAATTTTATTGAAAATTTTAAGATGCATAATATTGATATATATTGTAGGATCCGAATACAGCTGGTGGACACCGCAGTGATATTAGTGATCCAGATGAGAATGAAACCCATGCAAGAGGTAATTTCAATTGTGTTGATGAATTCTCTAGAATTTCTTATATCCTTGATGAATTGAATCATCCATTTTTACCTAGATTAGTTTGTTTTAGTATTTTTGGATGACATCTTTGTGCACTCCTAGACTGATGATGATCATACCCAATATCTTGACATCATCCAGATTACACTATTAAAGGACCGACTATACGCCAAGCTATATATATGTCAATTTTTTATTGATTAGGTATTGTTATTGAGTCAAATAATCTCAAAGGTATGTTGTCAGTGGATGGAGAGAAACTCAAGGCAGTTGTTTCCTAGGAGAAGCCCAAGAACTCTTTCGATATCTATAGCTTTCTAGGGTGTGTGAATTGTGAAGTGGTCGCGCAGACGACATGTCAATCGGACGTGTGTTATGCACGGTATGACTCAATATGTGTTTTTTCAAGTGTTGGGTGTGCTTCATAAATGCATGTGGTGGGGTCCAAATCGTATGAACGAAGTCGGAATGGCCTGAAATCGGACGACAATAATGGGTGAGTGAATTGTGAAGTGTTCGAGCAGAGAACATGTCAATCAGAGGTGTCGAGTGCCCGCGGTGACCGAGAACGCAGTTCTAGTGTCATAAATGGGAAAAACGGGAATTTAACGGTCAAATTCATAGTGGAAGAAATTTTATTGACCTGAAAACTCATGGAAAAAATATAATTATTATTTATGATGTGTACGCGCAGACGGCACATCAATCAGACATGTGGTTTGTGTGTTACGGCTCAATATGAGTTTTTTAAGTGTTGGGTGTGCTTCATAAATGCACATGAGGGGGGTCCAAATTGGATTAACAAAGTCATAATTTCCTGAAATAAAAATAGAACAATGTTTGAGTGAATTTTCAAGTGGTCGAGTAGACGACACGTCAATCAGAGGTGTCGTGTGCCCGTGGTGACCGATAACGTAGTTCTGGTGTCATAAATGGCAAAAACGGTCATTTAATGGTCAAATTTATAGCAGACGACATTGAATTTACCTGAAATCACAGGGAAACAGTCTAATTATTTTTCTTGACATTTATGCATAGACGAAATGTCAATCGAATATGCGGTTTGCGCGGTACGGTTTAATATGCGTTTTTAAGTGTTGGGCGCGCTTCATAAACACGCGTGGAGGGTCCAAACAGGCCGAAAGAAGACGGAATGGCCTTAAATAAGATGAAAACAACGAGTGAGTGAATTTTGATGTGGTCGAGTAGACAACATGTCAATCGGAGGTGTTGTGTGCTCACGGTGACAGAGAACGTAGCTCTGGTGTCATAAACGGCCAACACGGGCATTTAACAATCAAATTCATAGCGGATGACATTGGATTGACCTGAAATCATAGGGAAACAGTCTAGGTATTTTTTGTGATTTGTACGCATAGACGGCACATCAATCGGACTTTCAGTTTGCGCGGTACGGCTCAATGTGTGTTTTTTAATTGTTGGGTGCGCTTCATAAATGCGCGTGTTGGGGTCTAAATGGGCCGAACAATGTCATAATGACCTAAAATCAGATGAAAACAACGGGTTAAGGAATTTTGAAGTGGTCGAGAAGATGTCATGTCAATTGGAGGTTCCGTGTGCCCACTGTGACCGAGAAAAATGTTCTGGTGTCACAAATGGCCAAAAGGGGCATTTAACGGTAAAATTAATAGGGTACGACATTATATTGACCTGAATTCACATGGAAACAATATAATTATTATTTTTGATGTGTACGCATAGATGGAATATCAATCAGACTCGCGGTTTGCGATGTACGACTCAATATGTGTTTTTAAATGTTGGGTGTGCTTCATAAACGTGTGTGGGGGGGGCAAATGGGCCGAATGAAGTCGTAATGGCCTGAAATCAAAATAAAACAATGGGTGCGTGAATTGTGTAGTGGTAAAGAAGGCGGAACATCAATTGGAGGTGTCGTGTGCCCGCGATGACAGAGAACGCATTTCTGGTGTCATAAACAGCCAAAACGGGCGTTTAACAGTCAAATTCATAGAGGACGACATTGGATTGACCTGAAATCATAGGGAAACAATATAATTTATTTTTCGTGACGTGTACGCATAGACTTAATGTCAATCAGACGTGCGGTTTGTGTGGTACAGCTCAATATGTGTTTTTTAAGTGTTAGACGCGCTTCATAAACGCGCGTGGGGGGTCCAAACGGACCGAACGATGTCAGAATGACTTGAAATCAAACGACAACAATGGGTTAGTGAATTTTGAAGTGATCAAGTAGATGAAACGTCAATCGGTGGTGTCGTGTACCCGCGGTGACCGAGAACGCAATTATGGTGTCATAAACGGCCAAAACATGCGTTTAACGATCAAATTCATAGCAGGTGACATTGGATTGAATGGAAATCATAGGGAAACAGTCAAATTATTATCTGTGATGTGTACGCACAGACGACACGTCAATCAGACGTGTGGTTTGCACGGTACGGCTCAATATGCATTTTTTAATTGTTGGGTGCACTTCATAAACTCGTGTGGGGTGTCCAAATGGTCTGAATGGTGTCAGAATGGCCTGAAATCTGACGAAAACAAAGGGTGAGTGAATTTTGATGTTGTCGAGCAGAAGACATGTCAATCGGAGGTTTCGTGTTCCCACGGTGTCCGAGAACGCACTTCTGGTGTCATAAACGGGCAAAAAAGGAGTTTAATAGTGGAATTCATAGCAGACGACATCGGATTGACCTAAAATCAAAGGGAAACAATATAATTATTATTCATGACAAGTATGAGGAGACAAAAATCAATCAGACGTGCATTTTGTGATGTATGGCTCAATATGAGTTTTTTTAAGTGTTGGGCGCAATTCATTAACGCGCGTGGCGGCGTCCAAATGAGACGAACGATGTCAGAATGGCCTAATATCAGACGACAACAATGGGTATGTGAATTTTGAATTGGTGTCGCAGACAGCACATCAATCGGACATGCGGTTTTCATGGTACGGCTCAATATTCATTTTTTAAGTGTTGGGCAAGCTTCATAAATGCGCGTGGGGGGGTAGTCCAAACAGGCCGAACGAAGTCAGAATGGCCTGAAATCAGACAACAACAATGGGTGGTTGAATTTTAATGTTTTTGAGCAGACAAAACATCAATAAGAGGTGTCGTGTTCCGTGGTGGCCGAGAACGCAGTTCTGGTGTCATAAAAGGCCAAAACGGGCATTTAATGGTCAAATTTATAGCATACGACATTGGATTGACCTGAAATCATTGGGAAATAATCTAATTATAATTCGTTATGTGTATGCATAGATGTCACATCAATCGAATGTGCAGTTTGCGTGGTACGGCTCAATATGCGTTTTTAAGTGTTTGGCGTGCTTCATAAACACGCGTGGGGGGTCCAAATGGGCCAAACGATGTCGAAATGTCCTGAAATCAGAAGACAACAACGGGTGAGTGAATTTTGAATTGTTAGTGTAGAATACACGTCAATCAGTGGTGTCGTGTTCCCGTGGTGACTGGGAGCGCAGTTCTGGTGTCACAAACGGCCAAAACTGGCGTTTGGCGGTCAAATTCATAGGGGATGACATCAGATTGACCTGAAATAACAGTGAAGAAATCTAATTAGAACAATAGAATTAATGATTTTAATTTTTTAAAATGGTAATCAAAATTATGAATATATTTTGAAAATAAAATACTTTCAATCTGTTGTAGTAAGTTTGAAATGAAATATGTTAATTTGATTAAATTATTTGTTTATAGGTTTTATTCTATAGTAATTTTATTATTAAATTTGTTATGAAGTTATATTTTCTGATAGATGTGGATCTTTTAAGATGACAGATTAGATTCATGTGGGTATATTTTATTGTGTAATTGGTATTTTTTAAAAAAAATTTAAAACCTGTAGCGGCTGCCATATGGGGGCCTCTATAGAGAAAGCATACAGCGGCCACCATTCGGTGGCCGCTTTAGGTTTTTCCATCGCAGCCTATAGAGGCTGCCATTTGGCGGCCACTGTAGCCCATTCCATCTTTCCTACATCATCCTTGAAATGGCGGTCGCTGATAGCAATAGCGACGGGCCAAAAGCGGCTGCCAATTGCCGGACGCTAGGCGGCCGCTATAGACCTTTAGTGATGGCTTTTGGTGGCCTCTAAAGGTCATTATTGTAATAGTGATCCAAATTTTCTGACTCCCTAAGTATCTATAAGAGTGGGGGAGTGACGGACATCGATAGAAGATAAATTTACCCATCACAATCCAAGAAGGATAACTGCAACACAACTAACTATTTTGATGTCTCACTCAGCAACTGAAAACTGGGTGTCCGGATGAGCATGTCCACCACCACATTCCCCATATGAGGAGTGTATACTATCCCAATGTCATAGTCCTATAGGAACTCTATCTAGGGCCTCTTCTTCAGGTTCAAGACCTTATGGGAGATGATATACCTAAAACCTTTGTGGTTAGAGTAGATGGTAAATTTTTTCCATTAAGTAGTACTGCCACATCTTTAGAGTAAATACCACTACTGATAGCTCTAGGTCATGGGTCGTGTAGTTCTGATCATGCAACCTCAACTACCATGAACTATAGGTGATCACTTATTTCTTCTACATTAGGACACAACCATTTCCAGTCCAAGATGCATTGAAATACACTACATACCTAGTGCCATTCTCGAGTAGTCACAAGACGGGGGGGCACACGTCAGTCTCTGCCTCAACTCCTGAAAATCTGTTGGAACTTCTCCAACCACATGAAGGGATATCCCTTCCATATCAAAGATGATATGGGTGTTTTTACCCTGGAAAATTTAGGCACGAACATCTGGTATTATCCAGCTAAACCCAATAAACATCGCACCTCATACATGCTCCTGGGTGGCTCTCAAGAAAGCATCACCTCTATCTTTCTGGGATCTATTGCAACTCTAGCCTCCCTAATAAAGGGTCCCATAAAGCGGAATTACACAATCTAGAACTGCAACTTTGAGAGTTTCCGATAAAGCTGGTTCTCTCAGAGTGTATCCAATATTATCCATAGGTGTATAGCATGATCCTCCTTCGACGCTGAGTACACCAGGTTGTCATCAATGAAGACCATGATGAACCGGTCAAGGAATGTCTGGAAGATCCTATTCAGGAGTCCCAAGAACACTATTGGAAAATTTTTCATGCTGAAAGTCACCATAAATAACTCATAGTGTCCATACCAATATCTAAAGGCTATCCTTGGTACATCCTCATCCCATACACAAGTATAAAGATATCCCGATCTAAGGTCTATCTTTTATATCCGTCGTGATCCCTTCAGCAAATCGAAGATTCCATCAATCCATTCCAGTGGATTCATATTTTTCATGATCACATGATTTTGACACTGAAAGTCCACAAACAACCTCAATATCAGGTTTTCCGTCATGGAAAACAATACTAGGACACCCCAAGGTTGAACACTGGGACTGACGAAGCCCTTCCTTTGTAGGTCCTCTAGAAGTACCTTCAATTCAAGAAGCTTTGTGGGATCTATCCGATATGCCAGTGTGGATATTGGTACATTATTGGGTACATATCAATAATGAATTCAACGTCTCTACGAGGAGGTCATCCCAGAACATCCCCGGAAAGACATGCTTGAACCTGTCCACCACTATAGGAAACTGATGTCTCTTCACGTCCACTGCACCATTGGTGAGGCTAGCCAACTAGTGAGTGATCGGTTGCACCATCTTGTGAGAAATAAATTCATGAACTACAAGAGCTCTTTTTTCTTAGGTGAAGGAAAACATAGTCCCATCATTGTGGACCCATTGCCCTCTATATCTAAAATAGTCGATCTAAGCATGAACTTTGGATAACCTGTCAATTACCAACATGACATCGTAAGGGCTTGACATCACTACTAGGTGATCCCTATAAGAAACTTATTCTTCATTTCAGAAATGGATCTTTATTTCTGGTTTTTTAGGAAAAGGGATAAAATAAGAAATTTTCTAAGTACACTACTTGTACTTTTTGGTACATGCCTTGTACCTAGTTTCTGTGTTTATCCATGTACTGGTCGTATAACGGCCGAGTACAGGGCTTTGTAGGTGACCTGGAAGACTACCTTATGCGGGGACCAGTTGGGGCTAGTCAATGGGATTTACAATAAATGAACACGCTGTATACATTTTATTTTATTTTTTATATTAGTGTGGGGACACATATCACTTCCAAAACAATCTTCTTCTTTCGGTGTTTTTTACAAGAGAGCGATGAGATGGCTCCGAACATTGAACCCCTACCGATTCCCCATCTGTTCTCTGAGTGAGATTTTTTCATGTGAAATGGATTCCCACCGACTAGTTATCTATTTCACTAGAGCATATATTCGTAATTCTTCACCTCTCTTGGGTCATTGAAGGTTGGACGATTTTAATATTTTTATAGATCTACATCAATATAGGATGAATCAAGGGATGATGTTTAAGAGTGTTCATCGTACAACATCAATTTAGGTGTTTTGTGCCTTATATTGATTGTATTTGGATTGTATTTGAATAATATTCTGAATAATAATGATTGGGGTATTGTTTATTTTAGAATTTAACTATGTTTAATACATTATATGGGTTGTTTGATTGGTAAAGGGTTATTTCTTAGGAATAAGGTTTAATACCTTGATTAATTGTGGGTTTTCCCATGTTTGACTAATAATGGTCATTTGGTCTAGAAATTATATTACTCTTGTCTTGTTTTCCATCCCTCTTGTTGTTAGGATGGTGTTACTATTTAATTGAGATGCATGTGATTTTCATTTTGAATGTATGAATAAGGAGAATTGACTATGAGAGATTCCCAGGATATGGTCATTTATGTATAATTTTTTGTTACGTTGACATATAGGTATTGACTATGAGAGCTACCGGGTGGTCCTCTTGTAGAGGGTTTAGACCTTGATATCTACCCAGTGTATCGTTATTAAATGAATGTTGGACCATACTTAATAGACTATGAGATATTCTAGTTGGTCATTATAATTTATTGTTCTTAAGAATACCAAGGGGAATTGATCATGAGAGATACCCATGTCATCATTTGTAAATGATTTTGGCTATGTGGGACCAATGGGTTAGGGTCCCACTAGGATCAAAACATGGTGGATCATGTTTGAACATTAATCAAATTTCCTCCTGAAATGATATGAATAAGGATGTCGAACTTGATTCGTGGTAGTATGGGATATCACGTGACAGAATTGTTCATGTATTGGAAAAAATTTTATTTTTTAAGGGTTTTAGAGAAGTATCAAAACCATAATTTCCATAAACCTATACAATAGGGTGTCTATTGTTATGAATGCATTCCATGTGTTCTTCTGTTCTAGAAGAACTGACTTTTCTTTTGTATATGTCGTGTACTAGGAGTACATTCCATGTAGTGTGTGACCATGTGGATGATTGTGTGACCTAGGACATGGGGTTGGGAAACATTTTTTAGAATGTGTTGTGTCTAAATTGAACATGTCGTGTTTTAGGGAACTGTGTATCCGGTCATATGACTAAAAAAGGGTGGATAAAACTTAGGTTACACACACCATGTATCATTTATGCACTCCATGTAGAGTCGAATGTGTATACAGTTGTGTGACTAACGATAGGGGTGGATTGAACATATATAATACACATCGTGTCTAGGGTGAACACGTCGTGTTGGGTTACCCATGATAGAATAATGTAGTTCTAGTTGTGTAGAAGAACATAGGCATGAGGAAAAATTCAAATACATTCCATGTCTTCGGAGGAACATGTCGTGTGTAGGGGTATTACATGACCTGGTTTGGAAGAGATACACGCCCATGTTAATGCTTAAGGGAAAACAAAGTTTATTGGTTCTATACTTTGTGTAACCTTATTTTAAAAAACATGGATGCTTTCCTTATCCTATTACACTCTTTCACGTATAATGTTCAATCCTTGATAATCTTAAACTGAGGTGTGTGCTTCACCATGAAGAGTCATTCCACTGACATGCCATCTGGTTATATTCCTGATACATGGAAATAATCAGACACCGAAAGTGGAATAACAGGGACTGCCAGCCAATCCTCTCATTGTTCCTGTATTTGGACCAACTTTTATACTCGAAATAGGTCCTGATGCACAGTTCCTTGAAGGATTTATGAGGTTGATGCAAACTTTTCATGGAGAACCACATCCTACCCCAACTATATCAGAGTTGACGTGGGTGTTCCAACAGTAGCATCCACCAACCTTTTCTAGGGTTAGAGGATCCCATGCTACATATTCATAGTCAGAGGCCATGCTTTCGGTCATTGAGCATCTAGAGACAACCCCAAAGAGTAGGGTGAAGCTTGCGATGTACATGCTATGTGAAACCTCCAAGATATGGTGGAATGCTATCTAATAAGAGGGATGTCATTGGGATATGGATTAGTACATGTTTCAGAGGACCTTAAATTATTACTTCTATCCCGATATGTTAAGGTCCGAATCAGTCTGAGAGTTCTTAAATTTGGAGCACAATGATCTTTTAGTGATGGGGTACTCTTCTCATTTTTCATAGATTCAATTCTTCGCACCTATTCTGAGAGGATAAAATATATCTTTTTCTAAGATATTTGACTATTGTATCAGGTATGACATTCTATATCATGTTAAATTCTTCAGTCTTACTTGGTTGACTACTATAGTGAACTTTGAACTGGTTACTGAGCACAATCTGAGGGGTTTGTGAGCTACAATCCAGGGCGGTTTAGCATCTAGGGCTAGTACTCATTTGTTTGATGGTAGGAAGCACTGTATGGAGCCATTATGTGGTGATTACAATATCAGTGATGTATCAACAGGTAGCCATGTGGGTTTCTACCAGTTAGGGAAGTATGGTCACATGAGACTGTAGTGCCTGAGAGACCCAGTTTAGTGTCTCTCTTGCGGAATGATGGGTAATATTAAAAAAATTTGTTCTTTTTTGTCACTATAAGCTATTGAGAGGGGATATGTTATGATTCTATGTTCAGGAGTAGGACCACCATTTTCTTCTCAGTCAGGGAACTTGAGTTCGTTAGGCCATTCAGGTTGAGGAGGTGGTCATGGTCGTGGTGGCCAGGCGACAGGTTTTCTGTGATAGTAGGGTGGATCAGCTCAGGTTAGTTCGGAAGAGTTGTAGGGCCACAGTACGGGTCATACATTTGATATAGAGAAGACCCAGCATGATTAGTATCCTAATCCCTCTATAGATAGAGGTATGATTCTCATTTCCTTCATTTTACTTTCTTCTCTTTTTGATACATGGTACTCCTGTAGTTTTTTATATATTTCCATTGTGGAGATCCATGGGCTCTATATCTTTACTTATGATGATTTTATGATTCTAGAAACTACGTTGGGGATTAGGATGGCTAGTGTACATCAGTGCAAGAAGTACCCTCTTGAGTTTTTTTTGTGTCACTTTTTAATGGACCTTTATGTCTTATAGAGGATTGTTTTTGATGCCATGATCATAATGGAACTGTCGGTGTCCTTTCAGGACTCTGTTGATTACTATCAAAATAAGGTGAGTTTTACATCACCTGAGTGTGGGTATTTTCTTCACAAGGGTGAATGGGATTTCTTGGAAAGCAGAGCTGGACCCGAGAGTCAGGGGTTGAGAGGAATTATTTCCCAGATTTCTCGTTTATATCTGGATGAATGGGGGACTTCACAGATGGAATTTATTCTATTGGTGGATCATTTCAGAGATTCCTTTTCAGATGAGTTTTCAGGTTTACCTTTTGATCAAGATGTATATTTCTCTACTGATCTTTTTCTAAGAGCATCACTGATGGCCATTATTCCTTATAGTATGGCTACACCAGAGTTATCGGAGCTCAAGAAGTAGTTAGAGGAGTTGTAGGAAAATGGTTTCATCCGACTGAGTACTTCTCCTTGGGGTTCGGCTACCCTTTTTTCGAATAAGGAGGATGGTACCATCATACATTGTATGGATTATTGAATGTTGAACAAGTTGATGGTCAATAACTAATATCCCTGGTCGAGGATTGATGATCTCTATGATCAACATCGAGGGGCTTGGGTTTTCTCGAAGACTGAATTGGGATCCACTTATCATCAGTTGCATGTTAGAAAATCAGATATACCTATTACATACTTTCAGTGTTGGTATGTTCTAATGAGTATTTTTCTATTCGATTCGGTCCCACAAATTCACTGGTAGTTTTTATGGTACTTAGGAACCAAGAGTTCCATACTTACTTGTATTATTTTGAGGTAGTATTCATGGATGATATCTTGATGTACTACCACTCTCGACATGACCATGCTACTCATCATGAGATTATTTTATGTACACTGAGAGAGAATCAGTTATATGATAATCTCTCAAAATTCAACTTTTGGATAGATCAGATTCATTTCTTGGGTCATGTTATCATGGAGATAATAGTATTTTTATACCTAGAGAGAGATAGAGTATTAGTTTTCTAGGAGAATCTGAAGAATTTCATTGAGTTACAGAGTTTTTGCGAAGGCTGGTTACTACATGCACTTTATAAAGCACTTTTCATGCTTAGCAGCACCACTGATGAGCCTGGCTAAGAAGCAAGAAAATTAATCTCATATAGAATACTGTGATTCATCCTTTTATGAGATGAAAGAGAGATTGAATTCAGAACCAATACTGATTTTTCCAGAGCTGGGAAAGAGTTATACCATTTACTATGATGCATAAAGTATCGAACTGTGAGTAGTGCTTATATAGGGGGGATGATTTTTTGTGTATAGATCTTAGTAGATGAGGCCACATGAGAAGAATTTCCCAACGCATGATCTGGAGTTAGGTGTGGTTTTAAATTATTTTGGATATTGGTGAAATTATATTTTCGGAGAGAATTTTGTGTTATTCACTGACCACAAGAGTATCAATTATAGCTTTAGTCAGCATGATTTGAATTTGAGAAAATAAATTTGGGTTGAGTACCTTTAGTATTTTGACTTTGAGCATGTCTACACACCTGGAAAGGAAATATATAGGTGGAAACCTTTAGTTGCAGGACTCAGATACATTCAATTAATTATCCCAGTAGTGAGTTGAATATTATGGACATATTCTCTAATATGAATTTATTGGTGCACAATATATGGAGTAGAAGTTTCTTTCTTATATAGTTGTTACCTCTACTCTATTGGATTGAGTGAGAATGAGGCAGCTATCAGATTCTGAAGGCCTAGTCCTATGGGAGTGTGTGTTAGGAAAGGACCCTACTCTAGGGTGGACCATAGGCGACGATGAGATATTGAGTTTTCATTGGTGCATATGGGTGTCATTAGATACACGTAAAGAGTTGATGCGAGTTTTTCATTCTTCCATTAGAATAGTTCACCCTTGTGAAACCAAGATGTATCGAGATCAACATCATCATTATTGGTGTCAAGATATGAAGAGGGATATAATTGGGTTTGTTATAGGATTTTCCACCTATCATTAAGTGATGGTGGAGCATCAGTGACCGACATGGCTTTTTCAGTAGTTACCCAACCCCACGTGGAAGTGGAATGATGGAGCGATGGATTTTGTGGAAGGTTTACCGCGATTTTTTTGAGGGAATAGTGTGGTTTTGGTTGTTGTTGAAAGACTCTAGAAGGGTTCAAATTTCTTCCATATTAAATAAACCTTAAGGGATGATGAAATTTGAAGGTTTAATATCTGAGAGATTTTAGGTTTGCATGGGGTTTCACACTCTATTAGTTTAGACATGAATTTACTGTTTACTTTTTCTATTTGGTAGGGACTATAGAGTGCTTTGGGTACATAGGTATTTCTGCATATAGCTTACCATCCCCAAACAGATTCTAGTTCGGGTATACTATATAAGTTTTGGAGGAAATTCTATGAGCATACATCCTAGATTTTTGGGGCTCTTTGAAGAGACACATACCCATAATGTATTTTTCCAACAATAATTTTTTTCAGGCGATGATTCAATTTCCACCTTATGAGGCTTTGTATGGTAGGTCATGTCATTCACCCTGATGTTGGTTGGATGAAGGAGAGGCAGCTATGATGGGACCTTGTCTTATCTAAGAGACTATTGAGCATGTGGAGTTGATTTGGAAGAGGATGGCTACTGCATAGTCCTGGCAGAAATCATATGTTGATCAACATATATGACATCTAGAGTTCGAGTTTGGAGATCGTGTTTTCTTATATGTCACACAAAGCTTGGGACACAATAGGATTATGAAATAGGGGGTTCTTTAACCAAGATACATTGGTCCACATGGGGTTTTGGATAGAGTGAGGACAGTTTCCTGTCAATTGAAGTTACCTCATAGGTACCAGGATATGCACAACATCCTTCATGTTTCTGATATATGTAGTTACTTTTCAGACTCATCCCTTGTTTTCCAACATGAGGAGGTTGAGTTGAAGGTGGATTCATCATTTTAGGAACACCCTATTCAAAATATGGATCACAACATGAAGGTTCTCCATGGACATTCTATTTCTCTAGTATGGGTGCTATTGTGGAATGGGAATGTATAGGAAGAGACTTTCGAGAGGGAGGCCGACGTACAATCACGGTGGCCAGAGTTATTTGATGTTTCTTTTTCACCACCCTTGGAAGGGAAATTCGAGGATGAATTTCATTAACAAGGATGTTATTAAGAACCCAGATCTTAATTTCAGGTATTTATCTTTATTTTTGGTTAATTTAGAGCATAATGTATTAAATGGGAAATTTTCTAAGGAAACTCCGTTTACTTTTGAGTACATGCCGTGTACACAGTGTTCACATGTAGCCATGTAATGGTCGTGTAACGGCCGAGTACATGTCCATGATGGTGATAGGGTATACCACCTTAATAGGGGGCTAGTTGAGGCTAGTACCCAACATGTACATTAAATGAACATGCCATGTCGTTTTCTTTTTATTTGTTATATCGGTGCAGGGTCATGTATCTTTTCTAGAACCATATTTTTATTCCCATTTTTCTTACAAGAGAGTGTTGAGATGGCTGCAAACATTGATACCCTACTGATTCTCAATCTTAGATCCTATTAAGATTCCACCGGGTGTTTTGGATTCCCACCGGTGAGTTATCTATTTTCACAAAGCCTCTATTCCTGATTCCACCTCTCTCATGGGTTATTGAAGGTAGAATTATTTAATCCTTTTTTAGGTCTACATTGATCTAGGCCGATTCAAGGGATGAAATTCAAGAGTATTCATCATACAACATCAAGGTAGGTGTATTGTACCTTTGTTTGATTGTCTTCATGTTCTATATGCATAATGTGTTGAATACCCATGTTTGGGGAATAGAGTGTTTTATAATTCAACCCTATTTAGTAAATTCTATGGTTTCATTGATTGAGAAAGGGTTATTTCTTAGGAATAAGATTTAAAACCTTGATTATGGGTGTGTTTTCCCATTTTCTATTTTTAATGGTAATTTGTTCTAGAAATCCTGTTATGTATTTTTTCCATACCTTCTGTTTCTATGATGGAGTTAATTTTTAATTGAGATTCTTGTGATTCGCATTATGAAAGTATGACCTTGGGGAATTGACTGTGAGAGCTTCTTGAGGCAGGTTAATTTGTGTATAATTAGTTGTTATGTTGGACTAGAGGTATGGATCATGAGAGTGTCTGATGGTCATAGACCAGAGAGGTTAGACCGTGAGATTTACCTATAGGGTCGTTATTAAGTGAATGTTGGACCACAGAGAATTCAATGATAGAACTACCATGTGGTCAAAATAATTTATTGTTTCTAAGTAGACCAATGGGAATTTAATGTGAGAGCTACCAAGGTGGTCATTTGTAAATGAATAGTGCTATGTGGAACCAAATGGGTTGGACTGTGTGGGCATTCCTAGAGGGACATTATTTATATAATTGGTGATATGTTAAATAAGAGGGGTTATACTGTGAGAACGTTCCTAGAGGGTTTCTTTTGAATCTTTGATAAAGGTGAAAATCCTACTACGACAAATCACCAAATTTGACTCAGTCTTACTTGTTTGTTATATGGCCTTTTGTGACATCTATTTTTCTATTATATAGGTGATATAGAGAACATGATGGATCCTAAGTTAGCATTATTCAACACATTGAATAATAAAGGAATTTAAATGGATGTAACTGAAAATTGAAGGATAGTTACTTTTTAGTGCTTCCTAGTTTATTGCTTCATTTTTCACATTACCTGTTATATATTATAACTAACAGTTAGGAATAGATCTTTTGGTTTTTTCCTACTTAGATTCATCTCACACCCAATTTGGGTCAATATTTTGCACCCAAACTGATTATATGGTTGCATGTATAGATAAGGTCAAGCCCCCTTCTTCATCATTTACCTGATTGTAGTTGGAGGTGGAGAGAATGGGACCGAGCTGAGGCATGAGGTGCTATTATAGTTACTATTTTTCTATACTTTGGTTTTAGTATTTTATTTCTATCATTGTGACATGTTTTAATGCTTTCTTAGAAAAATGTGACATGCATCATTTATTTATTTATTTTCAAAATTTGTTTTATTATATCAGTCTTAAACTTTTTACCACTATTATATGGTATTACTACTTCTTATACTATTTACTATATGTTATTTTGCTATGAATACTCTACCAATGAGTAAATAGTTTCCCCATTATCACATCCTGGTCCTCAATTCTAGTCAAGAGCCTCTGGAGTTTGGGGAAATGTGGTTGAGGTCATGTGACGAACCGGGTTCAGGGAACCTTTTGGGGGCACCCAAAACTGGGACGTTACAATACTAGAAGAAAATACCACCTCTAAGAGTAATCTCACACTATTGTAATAAGTGTTTAATCCCCAAATACCTTCTAGTAAGAGTCTTTAATCGTATGGATTGAGCCAATGACTCCACCTGAATCTCTAAACTCCGAACAAGGTTTGTGGAAAGAAAAGAGTAACTAGAATCTATGTCTATAATAACAATAGATAAGTTGTAGAAGAAATAGATAATACATATAATCATCTATGGAGCACCATTTTTTTAGACCTCCATCACCTGAATCTGGCCTCTCATCTATCCACCGCCTACTAGAGCTCATGGTGGACCACATTGGGTAGTGGTTGTGGCACCTCAAACCTCCAACCACCGACTGCTTCTCTTTCGGCTCCCCTTCCATGTCTGGTGCCCTATAGTCCACCGTACTCAAACCTGTTCCCTAGACTTGGTGGTCCCTCGACCATCTTCTGGACATATGTGTAGCGAGTTAGGCAATCACGAGCCAAGATCCTCTACCAACTGCATGAGTAGCACAACCTTCTCCTCTGATGAATCCCTATTCTGTGGGGGTCTCATACCGCCGATCATGTGTCTTGGGGTCAACCCCCAAAAAGAATTTCCTTCTTGGGCCACTATGTATACTTTCTGCTACCCACGGATGATGACTCCACTGCTAGGTGTCTACTGGTAGCTCCTGCAACTGGTGCCTACTTCGCCAGGAAGCTCTCCACTAGTAAGGCTCGCTCCAGCACCCCAGACTGAGTAGGAATTCTAAGCACTACCATGGATTTCATGATCTCCAAGAATAGTCCCTACTCAAAAGATCGATCCTTAAATGACAGGTCTTACAACATTTCTGTATAGGAGAGATAAATCTCAGTGAATCTCTATGAATACTCTGCCACTGTCATGATACTCTGTTGTAGGTGCAGTTTCCCTTCTATGCGCTCTAAATGAAATGTCTCTGGATCAAACTTCTCTCTGAAAAGGTTCTCAAAGTCTATCCAGGTGAGGGTCACGTATTCATGTGTTTTAATCTTCAAGATGCACCATCTCCTTACCGAACCCTGAAAAATTCTTACAGCTATGATTTTCATCTGAACGATAGGCATCCTCACTAGATAGAAAACTCGTGTAACTGCTTCGAAACAATCATAAGCCTCCTAGTGGTCAGTATCAAAACAAAAATATGGAGTTTTGTACCTCTAGAACTCATCTATGGCTCTGGGCCTACATGTGTACTCTACTAGAAGTGCTGGTTGTAACTAATAATCAGAAGGTGGTGGCAATGCTGGTGCACCTCTAGGTCGATCCATCTCTAGCACCAGTCCCTATACAGATGTCTCATCACTGGGGGTACCATAATCATGATCATGCACTAGAATCTGTTGTGGCTATTTCCTTTGTAGTATCCATAAAAAATCAAGATGAACCATGATAAGTAGGTTAAACATGACTATCTGACTCTAACTCAATAAGAACACGAGGAAACACTGAATTCCAATATGATGTGTGATACCAAAGATTTTATGTGTCAAGTCGAAAAGAAGATTTTGAGGTACTGTTTTATGGATTGGCCGGCCACTACACCACCACCGGAATCTCTGAGCCTAAAATTTGAACTCCAAGAATTAAAAAATGTTACCCAAAAATAAATCTATAATCTCTCAGTCCTTACGGTAGAACTGACCTCCATTGATTGCACTTTTCCACAACTTGTTCCTTGGGGAAAATGTCGTGACTACCCCAAGCCAACCTCCCAAAGGGCAGGGGCAGTCGACTAGTGCATAAGGAATTATCCTACAAGTGGAATGAATTTTTTGAATAGCTATTCACACACACACTCGCAACCCTAGCTCAGAATTCTATAAAGGAAAACATGTATTCCACTAAGACAACAACTTAGAGTAGAGTTACAAGATATGAGTAAAATGGGGAAGAATACAGACCCAAAAAAATACAATATATAAATGAGAGAGTACAAGGTCTCTAATAATCCATCCACAGAAAACTCTACCTAAAGGGTAGGTGAAGGGTACCTGCTATAATCCATAGGAGCACGCATCGCTTGTCCGATCTCACTGGGCATTGCCTGGTCCTAGACTAAAATTGTCTCTATCAAAACATTGGTCATCTTCACAAGACACAACACATGTGGTTGAATCCCATGCATGTGTGAGTAACACAATACTCAGTAGGGACCCCAAATCACAAAAAAACGACCACAAAGAAAGGTACACACTATGTAATAGATATCTCACTCAGGTATAACCTAAAGTATTGAAATTAAGAATATAAATCATAAGGATGACCATCTTGTACTATTGAGGGACTCATCCCAGATTAGTAACTGAGGTATGATAGGCCACTGCAGTACGCTCATATGTCTGGACACTGGTATTTTCTATGTAGTCTCTAGGGTCTTTCGGGCCAATGAGGTCCGCTCATCTGCCAAGACAATAAGGTCTGCTCATCTGCTGGGACACTCAGGTTTGCTCATCTATTAGGCCACTGAGATCCCATCGTAGGCTTGTCCACTGAGGTCCACTCATCTTCTAGGCCATTGAGGGTCTCTCTTCACTTCATTCCCTTGACATCTAGCTATAGGATTTCTACTCTTAGCACATTGGATTTTTGGAGAATCTAATACTCAATCCATATGTTTTAGCTAAACCTCCATAGAAACTCACTTGGAGTATTCCAAAAGTACCATAACGTAACAAGGGTCCCAATTCTATAGACTTCTCACCAAACAGATACTCCATTTGAATTTAATGTGCAATTTAGCGAAAAGGGGGTCTACTAGACCATGGACAGGGCAGTCGAACATGGCCAAGCTTCTACGGACACATGACAGATCCACCAACCACGGGTGATGGTCGACTAGGGCCCGATCAAGATTCCCGAGTCTGATGCAACCAAACGGGGCTAACCCAACCCACTCGGTCGACCTGGACATCCGGTTCTATAAAGTTTCAATTTGATGCAGGATGGTTCTAATTCCCCAGATGCACCAAACCACCGATTTCGTCCCATTTCACGTGGTTCGCGGCTTGATCTGTGGGTCTAGGCCACCACCATGGCTAAAGCCAGTGCCTTCTCTATGTAGAAAGCTATGTAGACATGGATATTGAAGATTCCATGGTGGGCCACCTCTAACGTTTGGCACATGTCCGTCGTCAGCACCGGCACACCGACATGCCTTTACACGAGCCACCAGATGTGATCCAGTGGTCTGTTATTTGATCTAGAAGGGGTTTCAGGATCCTCGGGGGGTGTTATGCATCACCCGAGGTTTGAATCCTCATTGATACCCCTTTACAGTGATAATCTATTCACATGTGATATCTCCCATACTGCCTCGATCTAATCTCCACTATCATTATTGCACCAACATCGTGTCGAGTCCGTCCTGGATCCATGTTGTCATATTGTTGTGCAAAAATGAATTTGTTCAAATATTGACCATTCATATTCCAATGAAAAATGTGAAGAACACTTGGGTCAAAGGGAAGAGGAAAACAAAAAAAAATCATGAATTGAAACTCCACTTCCATTCATTATGAAATTAATCTTCTCCCGTTTGATTGATCTAGATTGAAATCAAAATAGAATGTCAATTCCCCCAAATTCATCCTCCTGTTAAGAACCTCATACAAGAATGATCAAACCGTTGGTAAACCAGTTCGTGGGTTAATATGTGTTCATCGTTAAAATCCATTAATGGGAAAATACAATATTGGATAACAGTCCTTACCTTGAGGTTGCATCATTTATCAACCAAGATCACACCATTTTCGTTCGTCGTTTCTCAATCCTTCGATGGAGGTCATTAGTCAATCTTCGATCATCAAATCAATTCCACAAATGGTTTGGAGTGTCCTCAGATAGTTTCAATGATCCATCCTCGGTATAACCATGAATAGTATAAAATGCATTTAATCATTTCAGTGATTACACTAGGGTTACAATGTCATTACGTTGAAACAAAATTTGAAATTCAAATAAAAAAAGAGTTATTTTATTTTTCCTTAAAAGAATTCATTTATTATATTTTCTTAAAATATCGGAAAATATATGTTTTCCCTCGACTTGCATTGGATGAGGTTATGTCTTTCCTTATGTAAATTCATCATTTTCGGATGCTAAAATTCCCTAATTTTTTTTAATTTGGGAAAATATTGAGATGTTTCCAAAAAACTCTAATGTGTTCCATTTTAAATAAAGATAAAACAAATTTCAAACAATTATTCCGGAATCACCGAGCCTCATAATCAAGTGTCATACGGGCATCAGATCTTGAAATAATCCCATATAATTTAATAAAAATTACACACAATTTCCTAAAGATTACAATATGTTTTAATCATTGTTAATATACATTTTGTTTTTATATGATAAAATCAATAGATTCATTTTATTCACTATTTATTTATTATATTTCATGTTTTATAATTTATCTACCATAAAAGGTTGATTATGCTCATTGATTGAATATGAATTATACAATACATAACACTTATTGAGAATTTGAGCTCACCCATATATTATATATTATTTTTCTCATTCTTCTATGAAGAAAATTTTTTTAAACATGTTTTTTTAGTAATATGAATATATTTGTTCTAAAAGAAGATATTTTTTATATTTTCTGCCCAAAATTTTATTTGAATTTCAAATATGTATCTAGTTTAACAAAAATAAAAAACTATTTTATCCTTTTGGATTTGATTTCATGAATTTTATAAAAATTTATTAAATTAATTCATTGAATATGATCTTTTGGGGTTTGGAATAGTAAAATTATATCATATTAAAATTTATTTTTCTAAAAACATAAAGAGATTATCTGAAGAAAATCTATTGTTCTTAACCAAGTGTTTTTTATTTCTTTTTCAACATCCTTAAAATACTAATAACATATGTTTATATAATAACATAAGTATCTACCATAAAATAATATGTTATTATATTAATGGAATAACCTATATATGTATCATATTCAATCAAGTGGAAAATGAAACCAATGATTATGCCTATGGAAAACTACCGTCTCAAGAACCGATGTAATTATTTTTCCATGACAACCTATCACGTCTGTATATAATGATGTATTTTGAATTTATATTTTATTGTTATTATGTAATAAAAATAATTTCTTTATAATATCAAATATGACTTATTATCATCCAATCCAATGAAAAATGGTAACGTCACTCATGGATACTTGTGGACTACCACCTACATGAAGCTATATAATACATTTTTCATTTTATATTGACACCGAATTTAGTAAGGGTTTATTTAATAAATACCTGTGATATATGGGATTTAAATATGATTATGGAAATGTGAATTAATAAATACCTTTACTTCATTTCATATGTCGAGAAAATGGAAACAATGTTTAGGCATACATATGACTTACTGTTTCAATGAATAGTGTAATTCATTTCCTCATATCTATATTTTATGGGGGACTCTAAATATTAATATATATTATATATATGGTATTTGTATCATTAATAAAATTCTATATATTATAAAAACTGAATTAATGTACAAGTAAAAAAACTACCAAAACATACATGACAAACAAAATAAATGTTACCCAAAATATTTATTTTAACAAATAATTATTAATTAATGGGTGATAAATGTTTATAAGTAAATAATATATTGAATTATTTTTATTATTATAATTTATTATGCATGTTAGAATATATATTTTTGTTATAAATTAGTTTTTAATGTGTGTGAAGGATGTTCAAATGTGAGGTAAGAGATTCTTGTCTCACTTTTATTTATATGAGACATTTGTCATATTCACCAATTATTTCACTTATATGATCTATATTATTCAAATAAATGAAAATTATGACTCTTATTTTGAAAATTATTGGGATTTAAAAATATTTATATGTTTTATTCCTTTATAGGTATTATGGTTCAAATGCTACCAACTTGATTAGGGTTTTAGGGCACAATCCCATTATTTATATGGATTGATTATGATTATTCTTATAATGATTAAATATTATGATATATCTATGAATAAACTAATTAATTTTTTTAACATCTAAAATTTTATATATAATACATGTTTTATATTCTTTTATCTCTCATTTTGATCTCAAGATGATGAAAAAATTGTTTTATTGAAAACGTTCTTTATTTCTTTCTTCGGTCGAAAATCCATTTCATCCAATTTTCATGTTTTCAAATATTTTTTTAAAATGTTTTACTATTAGAATTTGATTATTTAATTTCATTTTTACCCATATCTATCTTTATAAAAAATAATTTTATGGAATCTTCTTGTCATTTCCAAAATGTTGAGCTTTTTACTTTTTACCAAAAATGTGAAAAGAAACATTATTTAAACATGTATGGAATGGATTCAATTTAACAAATTAATTACTAATTAGTTATTTTAAAACCCCATTATATGTTTCCACGTAGAATTTCAATAAAATTTATGCTAAAGTTTTATTATGACCTTCTTTAATGTGACTTTCAATGCGTACAATCTTTTTTCATCATGATTATTTTAATGATATTTTATAGAATTATTTATTCATAAATAAAAACAACTGTTGATTATAAATATTATCTAAAATTGATAGGACCCAAGGGTAACATCCTTATTCATTCTCTTCATGGTTTATAATTATTGTAAGAAATATGTTTATTGAACCCATTTCTTTCCCATGAGTTATTCTTATGAAACCCATTTCTTTTCCATGGGTAGGACTATGATGAAATAATAATGAATCTCATTTTATTTATATGAATTATGCTACACTGAATGTTTTATGATATTATGGAATAAATATTTATGAGTTTTATTATTTGATAGGTGGGCCAAAAATTATACATCTCTCTAACTAATTGGGTAAAAATTGATAAATCATGAGTATATATTTTATGGTTGAACCTAGTTTC
This sequence comes from Viscum album, assembly GCA_963277665.1. Taxonomy (NCBI): domain Eukaryota; kingdom Viridiplantae; phylum Streptophyta; class Magnoliopsida; order Santalales; family Viscaceae; genus Viscum; species Viscum album. The sequence continues at coordinate 826,045,455 of OY728159.1, read as the reverse complement.
ATGTTCACAATTTCATGAATGGGCGTTGTTTTCATATTTATTAGATTGGTCACATGATAGGTTATTATGTTAACATGTTTATGCAGTGACCTGGATTTCAGGTCAACAATATTATGCATGTACCAAGATTATATGTATATATATATATATATATTCGAGGGCTCTATTTCGTGCCCTTAGCATAATTAGAGAACAAGATTATATTTATACATTCTTATAATGTACAAATATTATATATATGACACAATTATATGGTGTAAGAAAACATTATTCTACCATGTCTTATTTTATTTTATTCCATTATATTTTATGTCTTATAAACATCGATGATTTATTATGTAACTCAGTTTTATGATATTTTATGTTCACGATATTGTTTTCCAATGTTTACATCATGTAATCATACCCATATTCACATGTTATATTGATACCTACCTGTTTTACCCTTATAGAGAATATGAGATAACCCTTTCTATTTTTTACTTTCTGTGGGTTATGAAGAATGGCATTAAGTATGATATGTCTATTGAGGGTGTTATTTTTAAAAACCTAATGAGAGATAATGTGTCACACTCATGAATTAGTTGTTCTTGAGTCCATTATTTCAAAGATAATAGACTTATATTATTTTGGTGTAGATATTTATGTTATGTAATGAATATTCATCAAATTAAATGTAATATCTACGTGTGAACAATGTTAGTTGGTATTTAATAATGGTTCAGTAAATTTATTTGAGATTTGTGTTAGAAAAATTTATTGAGGGCCCTTGGGATAATAAAGATAATATGAAAATGTCTTAGAATTTTGTTTAATAATTGAGTGAGTGGTTCTATTAAATTACATTCCCATTAGGATAACAAAATTGTAAGTGTCTATGGAATAGTTATACCTAGGGGAATTACATGGAAAAACAAATTGTCCTTTGACCTGATCATCACCTATTTAATAATAATGATCCTTGTTACACATCTTGGTTAACACTCTATAGGTGAATGTCACACCCAACCCTTTTTATTATAATTTAATTTTATTATTTCTTGTCTTCGGTTAGCTTCTTTAAGGCGCTAGTTGAGCGCCGGTCTAAACTTTTTATCGTTTATCAGTTTTCGTGGGTGTCAGACCGGTGTGCGGACATCGCATGGTTGGTGGCGACCACGCGATCAGCATAAGTGGCCGCAAAAATGTGTAATTTTTAAAATAAATAAAATTTGATGTAAATAAAACAAGCTAAATGTTTAAATTGTAATAATTTTATTATTATTATTCTATAGATAAAAAATTTATTTCCATTATTAAAAATTAATAATAATATTATCAATGAATTTTTTTTACATATAATTATTAAGTTGTTATTAAAATTGATATTATTTAATAGAAAATGAAAAAAATTATTATTATAATTTTTTTATTATGTTATTAAAATTTTTATTTTTATGATTTTTATTATCAATTTATTATTATTATTATTACTATAATAATTATTAAGATAAAAAATTTAGGAAACCTACTCTACCCAGCTCAGGTAGCACCCCCCTGGTCCATTCCTGTGTGTGCACCCCATCGCCAGAGCTCCCTTCGGTTGTGGCCCACCTCCCGACCTCCTCCTCTCTAAGCCGCAGCCCCCTGCCAACCTCCTCCTTTTGTCGTTTCCCACACCTGCTCCCTGCATCGTCTGACCACCCCGGCCCCCCCAGACCTCCAGCCGACCCCACCTGCTCCGGCCGACCCTGCCTGCTCCGGCCGACCTCACCAGCTTTGGCCGCACCACCCTCAACCATTGTGACTCCCCCTCCCCTCTCTGGTATCCTTCTTTTTCATGTTTTCATAGGGTTTTATTTGATTTTTCCAACCCCTAACTGAGGTCTTTTTGTTTGTGTGTGTTCCTCTTTGTTTTAGGTATGTGAAGGGTCTGCAATGCTCTTTTCTCCATTTTGTTGAGGAGAGATTGTATTCGCGCCCCTCTAAGGAAGGTGAATTCGTTTATTTTTATTTTCAGAGCACTCCAATAATGTTCGCACTCTTTATTTTAGTTTTAAACCTTGTTTTGTAGCTTTGTTATACCCTTAATTAGATTTCAATAGAGTTCTTAAATTTTTATAATTGATTAAAAATATATTTTGAGTCGGTTCTTGGTTTATGTCAATATGAGTCTATGATGATTTGCTTTCCTATGTGACAAATGTTATTTTGATGATTTTTAAAATGTAATTCACATCACTATGGTTTTCTTGTCTAGATTTTTGGGATGCTTCAGCATTGATGAATTTTTTAAAAACTGGTCATTAGCGTGATTCATTAATTTTGTTTATGTGTTTATGTAATTGGGGTGTTGATAAATTTTGATATGAGCTTTTAAAATAAATTGATACAATTTTGGGGGTGTTTCCCTCAGTTTTATTTTAAAAAAATGTTAAAGTGTGATTTGGGATTTACTTGTGAACATTGTGACTTTTTCAGGGTTGGTTTTTGATTTGTATCTTGATTTCATTGTTTAGATTAATTTTATTTTAGTGATTTGTGGTGTTTTTGAGTGTTAGGGATCTATCGTTGGGATTTGTGGTTGGTTTCGAAGGTGCGCACGCATATTCCCAGGTATGGATATGTATAGATATATATATATCTTCTGTGTGTGTGTTCCCTCATGGCACGGGGACCACGTGCATCAGTTTAAGGATATATATATATATATATATATATATATATGGAAGTGCATGTGAGCGAGCGAGCTGCTGCTTGAGTTAGAAATCTTGGCGTGACCTTTCTTCGCGGTAGGCATTTCCATCTTTTCTATCTTTCCGAAGCTTTACAAAGATACTTGCATGATTTCATTTGATTTATAGATGTTATTCTCACCCTTATCATCCTGATATTTTATTCATTGTAGTGTTTATTCGATGGTTAAAAGTGTTAAAAACCGCTTTAAAATAGTCCCTTAGTTATGTGTAGGTGTTTCAATGCCTTTGCTCCCCATTTTAATCCATTTAATGTTGTGTTCTCTTAATTAAATCTTATATTATGTTTCACACCTCTATTTTGTTTATATTTAACTTATGACCATGTTTTTCATGTTGAATGGTTTGATCAAAAATGGATTTTTGGATGCTTCTTTATTTATGCACTCATTTATACCATGCCAACATGTTTGGAACTAACTGCCTTTGTCTGAAAATGGTACTGTTGGACTTCTTGAGTGGTTTTTTCTAGTAGAAACATTTTATGGAACTTGTTTTTCCAGTTTTGGTTAGTTTTATGGAACTTTATTGTCCTGTGTTGGTTAGTTTTGTGGAACTTAGTTTTTTTAGAAATGATTTCGTGTCTCTCTTTAAATTTGTATTTTTCTCGAATCATTGGTTTTATAAGCGGTTCTTGTTTTCAAAATGATGTGGGACTCTGCATGCGGTTCTATAAATTGGTTTGAAAATAAATCCATGAGTATATTCTCGTTTGGCTTTTTAAATACAAAAGTTTAGTTTATAGTCATTATAAAAGATCTTGTGCAATGTTTTCATAAAGTCATTTCATTATGTAAAATGAGAGGCCCTATTTACAACTACAAGTGTGTGATAAAGTGGTTTTTAAAACCGAATGATGTGATGGCCTAGTTGGAACTTTGTATATTTGACATGTATACATATATAAAAGTATATGGGGCACTCTTATCTAGGGTAACCCTTCGTGGGTGAACCTATAGGAAGCGTCTGTGTTTGGGGTAGGCAAGTGGGGTGAGATGAGTCACGTGTGCGGGGGCTTTCATACTTACACAGTATTATTATAACCACCATTGGTTCTGGGGTGTATTTTAGATGATCGAGTGAGAGTTGCTGACCATCCCTGATTAGACATGTTGGTACCCCCTGGATTTGTTGTTAGGCCAGGTGGGCTTTGACGCTGGATTGGTCAGTTAGGGCGGCCAGTTGGTTATAGAATTAGGAGATTCACCATATGCCGACAGGTGGTTCCGAAACCAAGTACGTTCAGGGGTCTTCTAGGGATGTTTAGAAGCACCCATGGTTGCTGAATTATTTACATTGCTTGTTTATTTTTCGTTGCACTAGTTTATTTTCAGTTACACTTTTACTTATTTCACTCTATCCCATCTTTGGTATTTTTCTGTTATTGATTTCATTTATAAAATGGAAAATGATTTTGGAAATTGTGTGTAGTGTGTGTTGGGTTTTTAAATGAGAAGAACATGTGGAATATTTTAAAATGTGAAAACCCTACTTTCATTTCTTTACTTCAAACTTGTGTCAGTTGACTGTTTTGGAAAAGAGAATTTTTGGATTCAGTGGTCTATTATTGGCATCTCTACTGAGCATCTCGGTGTTAACGCCTATTAAATCTTTCCAGTTACAAGTTCAGTTTCTCGTACATGTTCCTAGTTCAGCTGCTCAATGTTGGAGTAGTGTTGTCTTGAGTTGGGTGGTGACCTAGGAGGTCACAAGGAGGTATGTACTTTTATTTTCTTTCCGCTTATAGTCTTTTCTCCTATCTCCAGTCTTTATTTGTTTGGTTAACTTTTGTTCATGGTCCAAATCGTTCCCAACAGTAATATTTTTGATGCTCGGGACTAGTTTCCAGCCCGTGGGGATCGGGAACGCCCCTCGGGCCATGCCGCGGGCTGGCTCGGGTGACAGGTTTAGGGTCAACCCGGGTTGGTTCATGACAAAATGGTATCAGAGTGAGGTTCTTGTTATTTGGGGTGTCCGGTAGAAGGAGATTAGGATTTTTGGGACACAAGAGTTAGGTTACGGGTCGGTTCCGGATCACCATCGCTCACAATGAGACCTGAGTTACCAGGGTTAGTACTAGATTTGAGTCTTTTCACTTTGGTTATTTTGGATTGAGGGATGTCATTGGGAGATAATCATTTCACATTCTAGCCTCACATGTGGTGGTGACCCGTGTGGAGTCCAAGTGCTCGGTTTAAGGTCCTCTTAGGGTTATGCCTTACTTGGGGCATGGCTCACCACCATGTCACCGGGTTAGGCACAGACACTAGTCCCTCTTTCTGATGATTTATAGCTGGTTGTGTTTCATTTTGAACTCGGTTTATGTGAGTGTGTGTTAAAAATGTAAGTGATTTCAAAATGAAAAAATAAGGTTTCTTCAAAAATTTATTTTGAAATTAGTATAGTGGGTTTTTAAAGAGAAAGTGTATCGGTTTGAAAAAAAACTTAGTATGTGTTTGGAATTGGTAAGGAAAATAAGTGCTTGAACCTTGGAACTCCTAATGGAGGGTCACACGTGTGTGGGTATGTACGAAGAGTGTTTTGGGGAACGTGTTCACAGATAAGGTGAGCAAGATTGAATAAACGCACATGTGAGGGTTCATAAGGAGCCATACGTGAGTTTTTAAAATTTCAAAGAAATAACGGTTTTGGAAAATTGATTTCTCCTTGGTTGTATATGTTTGGATTATGGGCCCATTTCCCATATCATTGGTGTTTCATTGATTGAGTTTTGGCTTGATGCCGATCTCTGTGGGATTTTTTCTTTTTGTTATGAGTATACCTCCCATAGAGCCTCCAAAAGTTGTTAATGAGCTATGCCCAGTTCCCCGTTCTTTTTGTATGTTGAATGTCTGTCGAGGTAGTCGAAGTCCATTAGAGGTAGTTGTATGGTCGATGGATATAGTGTGTGTCTTTTGGATGTGGGGAACTCCCGATGCTGATAAAGGTTCATACCGTCTCAGGGTTATTTGAGGGTCCAGTTCTAGACTAGTGAGGATGAGATATCTCTTTGTCGTTGGAGTTCAGGGTGTAGTTGGTGGTCGTTGGTTTTTGTGAAGGTTCCCCATTTGGCAAGCGGGGTGTGCTAGTGGAATCTTTTTCTGAAGAATATTGTTCGTCAGTGCCGACTTCAAGTTCATCAAACCGTTCTCTTGCATGCCACTAGTGTAGAAGGTTCATGCATTCTATGTCGCTTTGTCACATTAATCCAATGTCTTACTACTGTTCGAATGATCAGGTCACCGGGGAGAGTTCCGAAAGGAGAGATGTTTGGGAGGGAGTTGAAGACTAGGGGATACAAATGTCTGACTATGAGGCAAGAGATGCTTCGGCCATCAGGGCCCCAGCAACAGGTCTCGGGGTGAAGCTCGAGCACAGTCAGAAGTTACCGAGGGTGTGTGGAACCTTGGTCTGAGTAATGTTTTCAGCTTTGGGAGGGAAATATCCAAAGTTTCCTTTTTTATATTCTTGTCACCGTTTTAATCTCATCATAGTTGTGATGATGTGATGAGATGGTTCTACCACAGTCTAAGCGGTCTCATCTGTTCTCAGTGTGTTTTTATATCTTTTAGATTTTGTTGAAGTGTGTTTGGCCCGTGAATAAATGAGTCATTCTAATTTTGAGTTGGGTCTCAATTGTGTTCTTTAGGGGTATTTTTGGTTTCATGAAATTAATGGGCAGATTTTCAGGGTCCTTTCTGTGTTCGGGCAAGAAATTCTCTAGTGTCTGGTTGCAGTGAGGATTTTATTCGGTCGTTCTATGAGGGGCTGAGTTAAATCCTTATCATCGGGTTGTTGGGTCATTTCGTATCAAGATTTATGTTTAAGTCTCTGGGTGTTTTTCGGTCCATGTGGAGAAATTAACTAGGTTCGGTTTGGGAGTTCTTGTGTTGGCCCCCCTCGGGGGTGGTGTGTTTGGGATTCAAGGTTTTTGTCTTAGTGAATTCTCGTGGTGGGGAGAGCCCTCTCGTGTTCTCCCATCAAACTCGGACTTCAATTTTCCCTTAAATTGGTTGGGTGTGACCTATTGAGAGTAAGGTCATCCTGAGATTCACAGTTTTTCCTTAGTTTTGTCTGGGTATAGACTCGAGTTATGTTAACTGTTCTCTTGGTGACTTTTTGGGGGTATAATTGTTTTGGTGGGGAGAATTTTCACAACTAGACCCTTTTTATTATAATTATATTTTATTATTTATTGACTTTTTTTAGATTCATCAAGGCGAAATTTGAGTGCCGGTATAAATTTTTTATCATTTAGAAGTTTTGGTGGGTGTCAGACCGGTGTGCGGACATCGCATGGTTGGCGGTGACCGCGCGATCAGCAGAAGTGGCCGCAAAAATGTGTAATGTTGAAAATATATAAAATTTGATGTAAATAAAACAAGCTAAATGTTTAAATTGTAATAATTATATTATTATTATAGTGTAGATAATTTTTTTCCATTATGAAAAATTATTAATAATATTATCAACAAATTTGTTGAACATAAAATTATATAGTTGTTATTAAAATTGTTATTATTTAAAAGAAAATGAAAAAAATTATGATTATAATAATTATTATTATTTTGTTATTAAATTTTTTATTATTATGATTTCTATTGTCAATTTATTATTATTATTATTATTATTATTATTATTATTATGATAAAAAAATTGGAAACATAATCTACCCAGCCCAGGTGCCCCCCCCCATCGGAATGGCGCGGCGCCCCCCTGGTTCGTTCCTACGTGCGCTCCCCCTCGCCGGAGCTCCCTCCAACTGCATCCTTCCTCCCAGCCTCCTCCTCTATAAGCCACAGCCCCTCCCGACCTCCTCCTCCCTTCGCTGCTGCCCGCACCTGCTCCATGTGCTGTCCGACCATCCCGGCCCCCCTAACCTCCAACCGACCCCGCCTGCTCTAGCTGACCCCACCTGCTCTAGTTGACCTCGACAACTCCGGCTGCACCACCCTCAACCGGTTTGAATCCCCCTCCCCTCTCCGGTATCCATCTTTTTCATGTTTTCGTGGGGTTTTCATTGAGTTGGTCAAACCATAATTGAGGCCTTTTTGTTTGTGTGTGTTCCTCTTTTTTTAGGTATGCGAAGGGTCCGCAATGTTCTTTTCTCCCTTCTGTTGAGGTGCGATTGTATTCGCACCCCCATGAGGAAGGTGAATTCATGTATTTTTATTTCCGGAGCACTCCACTAATGTTCGCGCTCTTTCTTTTAGTTTTAAAACTTGTTTTGCAGCTTTTTTATACCCTTAATTAGATTTCTATAGAGTACTTAAGTTTTTATAATTGATTAAGAATATATTTTGAGTCGGTTTCTGGTTTATGTCAATATGCGTCTACAATGATTGTCTTTCTTAAGTGAAAAATGTTATTTTGATGATTTTAAAAATGTAATTTGCATCACTATAGTTTTCTTGTCTAGATTTTTGTGATGCTTCAGCATTGATGAATTGTTTAAAAATTGGTCATTAGCGTGATTAATTAATTATGATTATGTGTTTATATACTTGGGGTGTTGATAAATTGTGATATGAGTTTTTAAAATAAATTGATACAATTTTTGGGGTATTTCCCTTAGTTTTATTTAAAAAAAATGTTAAAGTGTGATTTGGGTTTTACGTGTGAACGTTGCGATTTCTATAGGGTTGGTTTTTGATTTTTATCTTGATTTCTTTGTTTGGATTAATTTTATTTTAGGGATTTGGGGTGTTTTTGAGTCTCAGGGATCTATCGTAGGGAGTTGTGGTTGGTTTCGAAGGTGCACATGCATATTCCCATGTATGGATATGTATAGATATATATATCTTCTGTGTGCGTGTTGCCTCATGGCCCAGGTAACACGTGGATTAGTTTAAGGATATATATATATATACATATATATATAGAAGTGTGTGCGTGCGAGCGAGCTACTGCATGAGTTATAAATCATGACATGACCTTTGTTTGAGGTAGGAATTTCCATATTTTCTCTCTTTCCGAAGCTTTCCAAAGGCACTTGCATGATTTAATTTGATTTATAGATGTTATTCGAACCCTTATAATCATGATAGTTTATTCATTTTAGTGTTTATTCGATGGTTAAAAGTGTTAAAAACTACTTTGAAATAGTCCCATAGTTATGTGTAGGTGTTTTCATGCCCTTGCTCCCAGTTTTAATCCATTTAATGTTGTGTTCTATTAATTAAATATTAGATTATGTTTCACACCTCTATTTTGTTTATAGTTAACTTATGACCATGTTTTTCCTGTTTAATGGTTTGATAAAAAATGGATTTTTGGATGCTTCTTTATTTATGCATTTTTTTTATACATTTCCAACTTGGTTGGAAGTAATTGCCTTTATCTGCAAATGGTACTGTTGGACATCTTGTGTGGTGTTTTCTAGTAGAAACATTTTATGGAACTTTTTTGTCCAGTGTTGGTTAGTTTCATGGAAATTGTTTGTCTTGTGTTGGTTAGTTTTGTGGAAGTTAGTGTTTTTGTATAAATGATTTCGCATCTCTCTTTAAATTGGTAATTTTCTCAAATACTTTGATTTATATGTGGTTCTTGTTTTCAAAATGATGTGAGCCTCTGCGTGGGTTTCTTTAAATTTTTTTGAAAATATATCCATTAGTATATTCCCGTTTGGATTTTTAAATACAAAAGTGGTTCTTAGAGTTGTTTGAGAAGAGCTTGTGCAATGTTTTCAAAAAGGCATTCTATTATGTAAAACGAGAGGCCCGATTTACAACTCCAATTATTTGATAAAGTGGTTTTGATAACCGAATGATGTGACGGTCCGGTTGGCACTTTGTATATTTGACATGTATGCATATATATAAGTATATGGGGAGCTCCTATATAGGGTAACCCTTCATGGGTGAACGTATAAGAAGCATCCCTGTTTGGGGTAGGCAAGTGCGGTGAGATGAGTCTCACGTGCGAGGGCCTTCCTACTAACATAGTATTATTATAACCACCATGGTTTCTTGGGCGTCTTTTAGATGATCGAGTGATGGTTGCTAACCAACCCCGATTAGATGGGTTCGTACCCCCTCGATTTTTTGTTTGGCCAGGTGGGCTTTGCCACTAGATTGTTTTGTTAGGGCGGCCAGTTGGTTATAGACTTAGGAGCTTCACCATATGCCGACAGGTGGTTCCGAAACTGAGTATGTCTAGGGGTTTTATAGGGATTTTTAAGATCACCCATGGTTGCTGAATTATTTACATTACTTGTTTATTTTTCGTTGAACTGATTTATTTTTAGTTACACTTTTACTTGTTTCACTCTATCCAAGATTTGGTATTTTTCTGTTTTGGATATCATATATAAAATGGAAAATGATTTTGGAAATTGTGTGTATCGTGTGTTGGGTTTTCAAATGAGAACAACATGTGGAATACTTTAAAATGTGAAAGCCCTACTTTCATATCTGTATTTCAAACTTGTGTCAGTGTACTGTTTTGGAAAAGAAATTGTTGAATTCAGTGGTTTTTTCTTGGCATCCCTACTGAGCATCTCGGTGCTCACGCCTATTATAGCTTTCCATTTGCAGGATCAGTTTCTCGTACATGTTCTTGGTTCAGCTGCTCAATGTTGGTGCAGCGTGGTCTTGAGTTGGGTGGTGACCTTGGAGGTCTCAAGGTGGTATGTACTTTTATTTTCTTTCTGCTGCTTTTCTTTTCTCCTATCGTCAGTCTTTATTTGTTTGGTTATCTTTTTTTCAGAGGACAAATTGTTCCCAATGGTTATATTTTTGATGTCTTACATTAGTTTCCAGCCCATGGGTATTGGGAACGCCCCTCGAGCCATGTCGCGGGCTAGCTCGGGTGACCGGTTCAGGGTCGACCTGAGTTGGTTTGGGACAGTGTATGTTTTGTAATTTCACAAACTCTTTATAAGACATCATGATGAATTTTAGAAGATGATTACCATGAATGAAATATATTAAACATAATGTTTCATAGATTTAAAATAAATTAAAAATATTTATACATCCTATAATTGAATTTTCATGATTATGTAGTATCCCTCAATGATTATTATTTCCCAAACAATATGTTTTGCGTTCAATCCTTTACTAGAACCAAGTGGATTTGTGTGAATAATGAATGTGATGTAAAATTAAATGAAAATACCCCAGTGAAACCAAATAGATTAGAAGCTAGGATCTATTATATTATTAATATTCTCACTCAAAACTCTAAATATATATGTTTTATAGTGGTTTATATTGAAATTCTAGATATAACATAGAGAGAGAAACGTGAAATTAAATATTTTAATGGAGGAAGTCAAACCCCCATATAGGAGACATTTGATCCAATATTTTTTATGATATGGATCAACGTGTTGACAAATATATTTTCAATAATTTAATGCTAATACAATGTAATCGTTTTCTTTTCATTTTTTGTGTTGAAGGCAAAGTAGATCAATAGTGGAATGTTATTAAGAATACATTGAAATAAGATGACATAGACTCAATATAATGGAATAATTTAATAGTTATATTTCTTAGTAAGTAAATTCCTCTTATTTTATATACATTAATGGAGAATTAAGTCCACCATGTTAATTAAGAGGATGCTGAATCAATTGGTACTACTAAGAAAATTTTAAAACAAAATTTGGACATTCTCTTAATTTAATCATAATCCATGAAAGAAAAAATGATTATTTAGTTGTTAGAATCCATTTCCTAGAATGGAATTACATATAAGAGACATTGAATGTTATAAACAAATTGATTGATTTTCACACAATATGGAAATGGAATCATGTACCCCTCGTGGTACATGTGTTATGAAAAGAAGTAAGAGTTTCCTAAAAGCTCTAGTGTCACATCAAATTGATAGAGGAAAACATTTTAACATCCTACACACACACAAAATATTACGGAACACTTTTTTGAATTCCAAATAGGATCATGATGTTTTTTATATTAGGGAAACCTATCTATCATAAAAATGACTGCAGAAGTAATGTGAAAAATATAGTCACTGAATGGAATGAAGAGATGGTGAAACAGAATACACTACCCACACTTTATTTTTATAGATGCAATGATTTTGGGAATGATATGAAAGAATTTCATAATCCAAGGTATAATTAGGATAATAAACCATACCAACATTTGAAGAAAAATGGAAAAAGATAATGTTTATTAAATCACAATAGCTAAATTGAATCATGATAATTTGGGAACAATTATCCTATACACCAGTGGTTGGATTTTCATGTTTTTATAGTATAAACAAGTGCTAAGAATATCATATTCATTATCCTTTTATGAGATTTTTCGTGATAATGAGAAATTTTTATCTCTCTATATATAGATTTTGGAATAATGAAATTACATTTGATATTTTTAATCAATCTATGGTCATTTAATAGTTCAAGGATAACCCTATACTCTTAATTAAAATATTTGTTTTATGAAAAATATGGGATATTATTTAATTAATAATGGGTGATTTATATTTTGAAATAATATTTGATTCTATTATGGTTGTATTTAATACATTATTAGAGTATATACATATTTTTAGGAGACATTATGAGTGATTATAATTATTTCAAGGTAATTATTATGTTGATTATGTGGAGATGTGATACAAACCATACTAATATTTTGAATTCAATTTCTTTAGAAATATTTTATAGGATCCTTATGGTTATCTATTTATGGAATGGGTTAATTTGAACCTTGGGTTTTATTATTGATGTATTATATCTTAATTTATAAAATAAATTATTCTAAGAATTTTAGTTTTGGAAATTATCTAGAGATTGTAGGAGTAAAATTAAATCAGTTACTGGATATTATGATCAATTAAAACATAATTTTAGTGCTGTATGAATTAAAAATTCATCTTGAATATTCATATCAAGAAATAGGATATGATATGGAAATTTATCATATCAAAAAAAATGATGAGATTTTTTTAGTGTAATGGAAATAATTCAACGCATAATCTTTTATCATATTATTTACCTTGATAGAAAAAATCCTATAAATTTTAAAAATTAATCTCGAGAAAAAAAGTGTGTCTTATTACCTTCATTTCTTATGATTGTATGGTCTTTTCAACATAAAAAATTTATGATTTTATGGTTTTTTACATTCGCTTGACCATGTTCTGTATGAAAATCTATTTTTCATTTTTTTTGTTTTCTACTCTATATTAATATTTTAATTTTCAATTAATGTATCCTTGTTGGAATCCAAGTTTTGTATTATTCTAGATAACCATTGTAATTCACAATCCTATTTTTCAAATGAAGTTTTTTTATACCTCTATACAGTGGGGGATTCAAAAACTGATTGGACATTTGATGTTAGAGATTAAATCATGATGGAAAATTTAATATATTTTGGAAATAATGAAAAAATTGGAGATTTTATGAAACATTTTTTTCATATAAATTTTAGTTCATCAACAGCTTCTGTTACAAGAAACGCTAATTTTTAGTAAACAGTATTATAGTATATCGTAATAACATATTCTCTAAATTGGAGAGTATGAATATAAATAACCTAATTATGAAAATAATATGTTTTATATAGAAAAAATATAAATTCATTTTTCATAAGATTATTAGAAATGAAAATAAAAAGTATTTGAAAGTAAAAAAATATTTTTCTAAAAAGGTATTTTTTTTAAATAATGTTTCTTAATCATTTTAATTTAAATTAATCAATATGAGTGAATGGATTTAATATAATTTAAATGGTATATATTAAATATATTTTTTTAATATTCAAAAATTATTTTATCTAGGAATGGGAAAAGAATAAATCTATTTTTATTCTGAAAAAAATTCTAAAAAGTGGCTTTATCACGTTTGTCAAACTTTTTATTAAATAGTTATTTCTACAATGAGATTTTTTTTTGAAATAACGATCTTTCTTTTTGAATCTTCATTTAAAATTTTTCTAATTACAAATGTTTTAGCATTTTCTAAAATTATTGTTTTTTCAATGTATATTTAATTATAATGATTTTAATTGAAAATTTTCTTTTCCACTAACAAATTACAATGATAAATTTTTGTTTTAAAAATATTCAAAACTAATATTGTTACATTTATTTTATGATAAATATAATTTCATTCATTGGAATAAAATTCATTCTGATTTTTTATAAATATATATTCTTTTTTTGGAAAACCCACTATTCCATCGCATCTATGAGTATAATTTTAATTTGTATTCTCCCACCTGTGGGAATTAAATTTGATAAAATTGATTAATTATTTTTAACAAAAAAATTAATATTATATAATGTTATAAACAGAATTTTTTATCTAAATAAAATGTAAAAATATTAAAAATTAATTTCCACATTTTAGGGTACAATTTTGTTACCTGGGGTTATACTAATAAAACATGGGTTTAAATGACCTAAAAAACATTTTCAATCCCTATTTTATATACATATTTTGACCTTATGTAATCCTAGTTTTTTGGATGGGATATTTTCCTTCCCTTTGGTGTGTCTAAACCATGGTTATATATTTTTCTTTAAAAAAATATCAAGTGTGTCATATCCCCTACTTGTAATAGGAAAATCGCACTCCTCTCTTATTAACACTTTAAAATCATTTTTCATGGTCATTACCTACCCATATAGAATCTATTATTCCCTTATCACATACATTCTTCCTTATTTTGATTAGGAATCCCTCATAAAAGCACTTTTGGAGTGAACATAAATAGGTTATCTAAAAAAGCGGTATCATTATTAATTGAGTGCTTTTATTTTATTTATTCTTCCTTAAACTATAAACCATCTTAAGCTATGATTTTATAATAAAGTAATTATATACCATATTATGATATATTATTATGTTCATGGAATAACATGTATTTATCTCCTCTTTCACCAAATCGGAAACAAAAATATCAATTGTTTGTACAAAGGACTACTTCCTAATGAAGCGATTTAATTTATTTTCCATCAAAATACCACCTAGGTTGATATAATGATGTGTTTAAATTATATATATATATATATATATTATTTTAGTGAAATAAGTGTATTTATTTAGTTATAAAAAAACATATTCCTTATTACCCTCTGTAAGAACATGATATTTCATCGAGCTATATATCCTTTTATTCTAAGTCTATTTCCATCATCTTATCCAAATTGAATGTCTGATGAGGTAACCATTGATTAAATAGAGTATGGGTCTTGTTAGGAGTCTATATCCTTGGATTTTAGAGGAAAAATATTTTCCACACAATTATTATAAACCATAATATCATTTTTTATGGTTTTATTAAATCGTGCCTCGTGGTACAATGATTTTATTCAGCCAGACAATTTGTTCTAACCATCTACCATAAGCTGCAAATCCTTGATAATTATATAGGTCCTATTTAATATATGTTCCACATAGTCTATTCATGATTATTCTAACTATTTTCCTATCCCATTTGTGTTTTCTCTTGAGTTAGTTTATTGATATCTATTGGGGCATGGTTTGAAAAACCATGTATCGCCTTTAATGTTAGTCAAAATAACCAATTTTCCCTTACCTATTAAAAATCACTCAACCATATTTCTTATTTATTCACCAATAGATTGAACATCATCCTCCTCTATATTGAAGTTCTCCTATTCCTAATAAAGAGTATTTCTGGGATAACATCACCATGAAACCTCAGATTCAGGATCTATTAATCTTGTTATATTCTTCTCAGTTTTTTTCTTTATTATTCATATTCCTTTTTTCTAACTTCTTATAACCATCGATGCTATTTTGGTGTGATATCATATGCCCTAGATTCAGTGACTTCATTTTTTCTTCCATTTTCATCTAATCTAGGACAAATTATGTGCTAATATTGGATAAGAAAGATAATATAGGTATAAGGTATGTGGTCAATTACTCATCCCTGAAGTCTCTCCATTTTATAAATTGTTTTCATTGTGTCCATACTAGATTCCAAAAATATTGCATCTAAATATCAATCTTATTAAATTTTAAATTTTGAATATACTATTATAAGAAAATATTAACGTCACTTAATATAATCGAACTTGAGAGCACAATGTTATCCACCACATATTTGATGTGTTCTTTGTTATGGATTTGTTCTTTGTTATGGATTTGTTGACCATTGTTGAGAGTATCTAAGGCACCATTCTTGTTTTTTAAACTTTACCAATTTAAAGATAATCACTTCTTTAAATTTTTAAATATTTCAATAAAAAAATTTACAAGTATATTTAAATAGATATCACTTTTTCCTTACCATTTGTATTTAAATTGATAATTAGTTTTATTTCCTTTATTTAACATTTCCCGCTTGATGAAAGGGAATGGAATGAACCGAATTAATATGATTTAGAATGAGTATTACATATCCATTGATGACATGTATATATATATATATATATATTAATTGAGTATAAGCTCCCTACCGTATATGTACCATTTAAATCATTATAAGAATGGTTATAATAGAGATATCATTGGGTTCCTGATGGAATTCGTTGAGAAGATTAAAGATTCCATTCAAATTCATGGATCCACCTATCATGGGAGATACCTACCATATAATATAGTATATTTATTGTTATGATAATTCTATAACATTGCACAGATGATTCAATTGAGAATTTGTTTGATATTATAATTCCTTAGGTACACTCCTCAGATTCATATTGAAGTTTTAGAACATGTCGTGTAATGGATTCACACCATTATGCCTAGTAATTATTAGACCAAGATTACTATGGAAGAGATCCAAGTCCTTAGATTGGATAATTTATTTTCTATTTAATTGGTAATTTCTCTTTGATTAGACTCATACCCTAATAGCCAAACTGCAAGAGTTACTTCTATGAGTGGTCTCGACCCTTGTGGTCAAGAATTTTTAGTTTCACACTTGATCCTTCAATATAATTATCATCCTTTTCAGTGTTTTTTACTCCATAATGTGTTCCATTTATACAAAATAAATCTTATATTAATAATTAAATAATCACATTTTCATATATATTTTTAGTTGATGCTATATAGGGTATGGGTTGTTATTTTTAGTAATGTTTCACTTTTATATACATAAACATTGCTATAGTTTTTTTTCTCATATTGAATTTACATAGACACCATTAGTGGTGTCCTATTAATATATATTCCACACCCTATCAGGGATTTCATTAGTACCCAAGATGGTTATATGATCATAGTTGTAAGCAAGGAAAATTATCCCATATGGGAAACTTGAATCCTTTCTTTTGGATGAGAGATAGGTTACATATGTTAAGGAATAGTGCTTTAGATGATTGGATAGTTTTACCATTTTTATTATTTTTTAGATCTTTTATTTTACTATCCTCGTGGTTCTATATATGCATGTTTTCATATTATTTAGAGACATTAAGTTACATCATCTTTTATATATGGTATAATTTACAGCATATGATGACTTTGAGTACTTTGATTCTTATTCATGATTATGCTACCATATTTATAATAATTATTCTTATTTTTTATATCTATTAGTTTAAATACTATGAGACACTATGACATGAGTATATAGTATCCCCACAAACACAACCACAACACTAGATGCTAGTCTGCAGCCACTTGAGTATGGGGAGGCATGTATGAGTCCATTTGACAGACCAGGATCGGTTACTCAAGAGTAAAGTAGGTATGAGACAACAAAAAGTGGTATTATATGTTTCATTTTTTTCATTTCTATTTTTGTATGGTATAAAAATATTAGGAAGGTGATAGAACATGGTTATAGATATTTTGGAGAGTATCTAACACATGTTTGGGGAAAACACTATATTTCCTATGAATGGAAAATGGTTGTGTTATATTTCATTTTATTACAATTTAAGTACTTTCACCATAGAATGATTCACTTAAATTTTGGAATTTTTTAATATTTTTGGATATTTTAACATGTTCTATCATGGGATGGAGAATTGTAACATGTGCCATTATAGACTCCTAGAATTCACATTCAATTCATATGCCATTTTATTTAGGTTCATTTCATTTATTTTATTACCTATGTTTAATGTTATTGTTGATCGTGCTATGGTTATAATATATTCTATTCCTATTAATTTTTTCTACAGGGAAGGGAACCTGGTTTTTGAAAATTTCACCATCTACATAAATGATTTTCCCCATATATTTTGATTGTGGAATCTTAAATAGCCCATTTTCCCCATGTATGTAATCTAACCCATGTTATAAGATATGGGATTTCGTTATGAAAACTAGACTACCAATTTAAATTTATAAAGTGTTTGTTAAATTTTAAATTGGAATGGTTTATTTTGAAAATAAATACATAAACTCTTACCCATTACATTATTAGAAATAATGAAATGGGAGGTGGTTATGATTAACTGGGTTTTAGTTTTAATTTATAATCAAAATGAGATTTAATAAATTATGAATTACAATCCATTTATTTAATTGTAGTTTTATATATAAACTCACTTATGAAGTTAAAATATAAATTCTAACTTATAAATTATTATTTTTAGAGTAAATGAAGAAGGAAAGTGGAACTTAAACATTTTTTCCCACCATAAATTGCAATTGACCCTCAATGCACTGAAACCCAAATATACCAAACATAATAACTTACCTATACCATAGCATGATAAGTTGGTAGTTGGGGTAGGATGTTGGGTAGTCGCCCATTTTTATTTTTCTCCTCTCTCGTTAGTGATCGCATCTTAATTAAATCATATTCTATGGTGTGTGCTAGTAATTTGTCGACTTATGCCACAATGATGTCCTAAAATCATGTACGATGAGTGTGGTGATGATCAGGCACCAAATATGGTGGGACCCAAGACACCATTATTTTTTATAGGAGTTCAACATGTGGTACCACATATTGTCACTAAACCGGTTATTGATGCTCATCTTCGATGTATTTTTCAATGCTTAATGAAGTCAATATAGGGTGCACCACAACCCAAAGCTACAATGTCAAAACAGAATGATGAGTTACATCAGCTACATCTTACCATATTCTCAAGGGATAGTGGTCCTCAGGATATTGAGTCATTGAATGAAGACAATATGTCTATCATTGAGCATCCTGAGATGCCTCCCGATAGGAGGGTCATGTCTGTTGCCTACAAGTTGCATGATTCCGCCAAGAGTTATTGGTATGAAAATATCCAGGATGACCTTCATTATAGAATGGATTGGGTGGAATTTTATATAACCTTATATGATTAATCTTTCCATCAGACACATGATCTGATCGAGCCAGGGAGTTTTTGTACCTGGAGTAGGGATTCATTTTCAATCAAGAACTATTCATTGCATTTCACCAAGTGTAAATTCATTGAACCATTTTTTTTTGTGATGAACTGTCTAGAGCATGAAATTTCAAGGATGGGATCTAGTATGAAATCCATACTCAGGTAAATTTATTTATCTTATCATCCATTTATAAGATCATAAAACAAGATAATTTTGATGATCGCAAATTGAGGAAACTGAAAGTACTGGCCATAGAGAGTCAGTGCTGAGATAGGTCAATTTTAATTCTAGTAGCAGGAATCATGGCCTTAGGATTCTAATCAAATAAATCAAAGCCAATGTATCATCACTAGTAACTCTATTTTATTTTATCAGTGTGGAAAATAGGGTCATGTGAAGCCATAGGGCATTTGAGACCCGATGGATAATTGTTACTCCATCTGTATGGGTCATCATTATAGGTTTTTAAAAAATAATCATCTTTTTAATAGTGTAATAAGACTCATTCCAGTTCCACATTTAGGATAGATATAAGTTTCACCATGTTAATAAGGATTATTGAGTAGCACTATCCCTATATGTTGAGGAGGAGGTTGTGGCTAAGGTAAAAAGACACCTGATTATCAACACCAATAAGGAAGACCTTCTTAGGGTATTTCAGCTATATCTCAGGGTCATGGATAGAAAATGTTTTCTCATTACATTAGATACTCACTGAGAAATGTGTTGGTCTATATACTATTTGAGGAACTATTCTAGAAGTATCTACAATCATATATTCTTTACTAAATATAGGTGATTCACACTCCTTTATCTCCGTAGAAATTATGGAATGTATTAGGCATTCAATTATGTAAATTTTTGGGATGATGAACTTGGACACAAAGTTTTGTATGAGGTTATATGGTATAAAAAATTCATGTAATCTCCTCTTGACATTAGTGATTATAGCTTCATGTGGAATTTCCTTATCCTTGAGATGGTGGGGTTTAATTTTTTACATGGGATGGATTAGCTCATTCTTTATCATTACCACATTTATAGTTATAAAAGAAGGGTGACTTTCACATCACTTGTGTGTGATAGATATGTACATAAGGGATAGTAGGATGTCTAGACTGGTCGATCCAAACCAGATCATCATGGGTTGGATGGATTGATTTCCTATATTACCAAACATTAATTATATGATTTAACGATGTGTTTGAAATAATTTCCTCCCTTGGTGGATAATTTTATATATCTTTCCTAAATAACCTCTCTATATTACCTCTAGAGATATATTTTGATTTTACACATGATCCCATTCTAGGAGAACCTCTAGTATTTATTTCTATGTAATGGATGGAACATACTATGTTCTTAATGCATAATATATTGTGGATGGATTTAGAATCTAAGGGTTTTATATAAACGAATACATCACTTTCAGGTTCTCAAGTACATTAATCCAATAAGGCTGATTGACCCTCCATTTCCTAGATTACAAGTAGTTGAATATGCTAATATTAGATAGCTAGTACCCATTTACAAGAATATAATATCTATTTCACCAGCTCAGAGGAGATAGAGTGTTCCTGAAAATCAACTAGATATCAGGATATCATCTATTATTATGTAGACCTATAGATATGACACATATGACTTTTCAAAGTCTTTTATATTTACATGAGTACTTGGATATGTTCTCTGGCCTTACTAAATCACGTATAGTAATCATTGAATAATGAATATGACTCTCCACCTCTATTTGGAATATTTTGTCTTGTTTTTTGTGGATTCCATATTGGTCTATTCTCATAACCAACAAAACCACGAAAAAAATAATGATATATAATTTAGTATAATTATAGAGAATCAATTATATGATAATATCACAATGTTCCAATTCTGGAATGAAAATGATCACTACATGGGTTATATTTTCTCAGAATCAAGAGTATTAGTTGACCATGGTAAGGTGAGTGTACTGTTTCATTAGAGCAGCCAAAGAACATGTTTGATATAAAATGTTTCAAAATGATATATGGATATTAAAATATTTTAATACAGTAATTATCACACCATGAGGCGCCTATTATGTGTACAACTAAGATGTTTGTTAAGTTCATGTGGTCAGAATCGTGTGAGAATAAATTTTAGGAGATGAACAGAAGAATTACTTCTATATAAATATTGATTCTTCCTGATCCTCAAAGAGGCTATATAGAGTTATGTGATTCATAAAGCATTAGAATAGTTGTATTATAGTTTCAAGAGGATCTATTAGCTTTGTATAGATCCAAAAAATTGATACCTCCTGGGGTCAAGTTATTGATGCATGACCTCGAGCACACAACACTCATTCATGCCTAATGCCACTGTAGACACTTTCTGATGGGTGAGCACTTTGCGTTGTTTAAAAAATCAAATAGAAACAAATAGTAAGAACCCAAATCTTTGTTTCAGGTATGTTTTTATTTTTCTGGTTCTTTTTGAGAAAGAGGAAAATCTGGAAATTTTCAAAGTACACGCCGTGTAATTTATAAGTACACGCCCTGTACTTTGATGTAGAGCCAGGCCGTGTGCTGGCCATGTCCGGGACACACACACAGTGTGTAGGGAGGATGTGTAGGTCACTTAAATGGGAGTACGGAAAGGCCAAGTACACTCTGTGTACCCTAGAAGTACACGACGTGTAGTTTCGTTTATTTTCATTAAAAGGACAGGGGTAGTGCCTTATGGACAGAACTCGCTTCTTCTTGGTCGTCTTTGTCTGAGAGAAAATGAACGGACATGTAACTTCTCTGATCCCCCGTGCCTCCATCCGTTCTCAGAATCGACTGACGTCGATTGCGTTGGGACCGCAGCGGTAAGCTCTTCCTTCTACTAGATCTTTGTTTACCGATTAATACTCTTTCTCAAGTTATCATGGGTTGAACTTGTAGATCATTTTCATATATCTACGTCGTTCTAAAGAGAATCAAGCATTGTGGTAAAAGTATACTGATCTCCTAGAATCGAGGTTGGTGGTTTGTGCCTTACCTTTAGAAGTCCTTGAGTTTTAAGTGAAAATTCCACCAACACCCGTGAACGGGGTATTGTGTGTTTACCGTTTTGAGCCTGTTGTTTTCCTGCCATTCTTGTATGATTGTGTAGAGGTTAATTGGACATGTTTTTGGATAATTGTTGTGCTTGGATGTTTTTCCCTTGCCTTATTCTTTTCATAACCTTTGGGACTTGTTAGCCTTCTGCCGTTATACCTTTTTTCCATGCCTTGTGACCATAGGATGGAATGATATTCTAGACATGCTTGTTTTGTTGTAGTCTGGTTAGCCAAGTAGATTTGTAGGTGTACTTGGGCCTTATAGCATTATCATGCACTGACTGGCACGAGGCCATGAGAACCTAGTGCTACATACTATAAGGGATAGACCGAGTGATCTTCTGAGAGAGTCCTGGATATTACATTCTACAGGAGGGAAGACCAGGTGAGCTTCCTCATAGAGTCTTGGACATTATAGACTATAGGGGATAGACCAAGTGAGCTTCCCAGAGAGTCTTGGATATTATAGACTACAAGAGGGTGGACCGAGTGAGCTTCCACGGATATTCTTTGCTTGTTTGAATTTCTTTTAAACCTTTCGAGAATAGAGAAGGAATTGACTGAGTGAGCTTCCTTATAGAGTCTGTGATAGACCTGATACTATAGGAAGAATTTCCCGAGTGTGCTTCCTCAGAGATTTTCTAGACCTTGGGGCTATAAGAGGGTTAGACCACATGATGTTCCTCAGAGATTCCTTGACTACCCTAGACTATAATGGGAATTGACTGAGTGATCATCCCCAGAGAGTCTTATAATTGTGTATGACCAAACCAGAGGGGTTAGGATGAGTGCACTGACTAGTGGGTTGTTGGTGCTTCTTGGATTAGACCAGAGGGGTGGGTTGCGAGTACTTCCCAGAGGGGTTCCTGTTTTTGTTAGCTGTTTGCTTCTCTGCTGCTTGTTGTTATGTGGATTGATCATTGTTGTATATCATCCTGTTACTGCTTACTATTTACTACATGTTGTTTACTGCTACTATTTACTACATACATTACTATTACCTTCCATACACTCACTGACTTTTAGGCATAGATCTTCGGGTGGTTGCCTACTGGGATTTTAGTCTCACACCCTGTTTGGGACATGCTTTTGGGGCCAAACAGACTATGTTGTTGCAGGTATAGACAAGGGCAAGCACCCTTCGACTTTTGGTACTTGATTTCATTGGAGGAGGAGAGCATGTGACCAATCTGAGGCTTGCGATGCTGAGGAGTTACTAATTTTTTTCTTTTGTACTTTAGTTTAGTATTGTATTCAGCATTGTGACTTGTTTGGATGCTTTCCTAGACATATGTATCATGCATCATTTCATATATACATGTGTGCTCTAGTTGTTTATTGTTTAGTAATCTTTTGTTTATTGTTTACTCTTCCGTTGTTTATTGTTGTTGGATATTTAATGCTTCTGGTATTTGCATGTTTTGTTTACTTCAATCGTGAACTCTGCCAATGAGGAAATAGTTTTTCCACTAGCACACCCAAGTCCCTCACTGCTAGTCGGTAGCCTCTGGCATTTGGGAAATGAGTTTGAGGCCATGTGACCAACCAGGTACGAGGCGCCTTTGGGTGGCTTTCAAAACAGGGATGTTACACAAATGTATATTTACATAGTGTTCCTTGAATATCAAACATTGAATATGGTTTGAATACCTTTTTTATTTTGAATTTGTGCTTTCCTTTAGTCCTAGAAAGGGAAATACAGTTACTAATTTGATGAACAAGAAATCTGTGCATAATCCATTTAGAAAGATAGTGATGAATATATGCTAATATAACTCATTCCTAATATGCATCACATGTTTCAAGAGATCCATGAGTGGCCTTTTCTTATAGCCTTTTAAGTAACCTCTTCACCCCCTTGATTAGGTGACGAGAAGGCATTTTACATACCATAAAGGTTCTGTCATATGGGAATGTATTT
Source organism: Viscum album (assembly GCA_963277665.1). Classification (NCBI taxonomy): domain Eukaryota; kingdom Viridiplantae; phylum Streptophyta; class Magnoliopsida; order Santalales; family Viscaceae; genus Viscum; species Viscum album. The sequence continues at coordinate 826,021,468 of OY728159.1, read as the reverse complement.
CAGGTGAGGACCCACTCGGTATTGGTATGTTGATAAAGTTGAAATTATGTGTACGTGAATGTATCTATGTTTTTATATATAAGAGATATAATAAAATGTGATAAATCTATACTCACTAGTTGAAATTACACCCAGGTATCTCCATGACTTTCCGTAATGTGCACTACTAGTATTGGTTTCATGGGATGAAATAATAGATTGTGGGTTTTATCAATGTATAGTCCACCTTTCAGTACGTGAAGGCATAAAACTAGAAGACCGCTGGAATTTTATAGCCTTTATCAGTCCAAGATTTTAAAAATGTTGATGACACAATGGAATTGTTAATGGTTTATTGAGGTCACCTCATGGTAGTGATGTGGTTTGGGTAGTAGTAGATCAACTAAAGAAGGAATCCACTTCCTCCCTATCAAGGATACATTATTAGTTAATAATTTGAGAGGAATGTATTTATAATGTATTATACACTTACATGGTGTCCCATGAGCTTTCATTTTATATAGGGATGATCATTTTACCTTGAGGTTCTAGAATGGATTATATAAATATTTATATACATACTTTCATCTGAGCACAACTTTCCTCACATAGAAAGATACCCTTTAAGAGATGACTATACATGTGTTAGAGAACATTCTCTAAACATTTATCCTTGAGTCTGGAGGATCATGTGAGAAACACATACCCCTCATTGAAGTTTTCCTTTAATAATAACTTCTAGGAAACAATTAAGATGAATCTATATAAGGCCTCATATTGTAGGCTATGTCGTTCACCTTTATGCTAGATATAGGTAAGGGATGAAAGGTTTTTAGGTCCTTATATTATGTAGTACGCTTTGTATATGTTGTAGTTAAAATGAAAACATATATCTACTATGTGTCCTAGACATGCATTGTATTCGGTTCATCATCGGCGACCTCTGGATCTCGAGGGTGGGGATTGTGTTTTCTTATGGGTATCACCCAGAATTGGGCATAAAAAAATACATAGGTAAGGGAAGTTTTCGACTAATATTTTCAATCCTTTTGAGATCATTGATAGGTTTGGTCCAGTAGTGTAATAGTTTTAATTTCCTCATAGGATGTAACCCCCAATATATTTTAAGAGAATTTTCTCTTTAAATAATTTTAAATATTCAAATAGTTTCTTTTCATATAACTGTGATTTTAAAGGAAACTACAAAATAAAATTAGTATAAAATAACCATTATAACATGGCCGTTAAATTTTCAATAGTAAATATGAATGACTAAATTATGAATATATATATATATATTTATATTTAATTCATCAAATACCTATTAAGAAGAAACTAAAATATAAACCAATTTAATATAAAGGAAATATTTCAACATTTATGAACCCAAAAGAGTTATTTCTTAATAAATTACATTCATTACTATTACTGAATAATATTAATAAAATATATATGATATATATTCATAAAATAATTTTTTATTCATCCAATAGTTTTTATAGTCATTAGATAAGACGAAACCTAATTTTATGCATAAAAACCAATATTTATCAAAAGGTTAATTTTAACACCTTTTAACAGGAAACCCATTTTAATTCAATGTTTTAACACTTGTAAACGTTATATATGAAACATAAACATCATATTTTGAATAGGAATATAAAAAATTACTTTGGTTGGTTTTTTGGTATTTTTCTCACGTGTTTCATGTTTTGATAAATATTAATAAAATATTTCTTTTTAATTGAGAACAACTCTTTCATCTAAATAATATATAAATTTTAAAATATATATTTAATTTGTTTTAATGTATAACTAGATTAATGATTTATCAGTTAATTTAATATTGTTCATTAGATATAATTTTACATTGAATTTTGATAACAAAACATTTAAATCTATTGATCATTTCACTTTTAAAACATGTTTTGTCATTCTATCAACAAGATTAATTTTAATTTAATTAATCAAACATTTATTTTTGGAATTTTCAAAAAAATTAATTCCATATTTGGAATATGTGGTCCTAATTATGTTAATTGGTTTCTTTTGTTTTTGCGCATTATGAATAGTAACATTTGTAATTCTTATAAACACGATAAAAGGTAAATAAGTTAATTAAGTTTAAATATAATATTATGAATGTTATAAGATTACAATAACAAATATCCGAATATCATTTTTTGGGTTTTATTATACCATGATAATATTATTTATAAAATTATATCCTTTGGAATCTATATGGATGAGAGTATGACATTTACAATATTTTATTTAATTAAATTTTAAATATTTCGTACTAATATTTTTTATAAATACACCTTTTTTATTAGGTTATATAGAATCTAATTTTGAGTATAAATATTAATTAAAACATAAAATGTGTTTATTTATCATGGTTATTTATTATTTATTTTTTTAACATAAATAATCAAATTTAAGTTCTATACAATGATGATGTCGTAATTATTTTACAAAAAGAAATATCAAATAAAAATTATTAAAAATATTCAAATAAATATCATTAGATATAACTAATGTGTAGGAATAATTTTCAATATTAAATTGACCTTTTAGGGATAAAATAATATTTCTTTTTCAAAGTCAATTTTTATCTTGATATTGTTAATAAATCCTGGAAATGAATAGTGTCAAATTTGATATTGTAAGTAATTTATCAAAATTGTTGTTATTAAATTATTTAGAAATAATAAAAAATATTTGATAATACCAAAATATTATAATATGGTCTAAAATAATCTAAAATGTTCATTTGTAGTCTAATTGACATAAAATAAGTAATATTTATAATCTTTTCATATTATAAAATTGATACCTTAGTTAAAACTATAATATGTTAAATAAAGGTTAATAAAGATGAAAAGGTTAAAAAAATAAAAAAATATATTCAAAAATATATTCATCTATAAGATTAAAACATTATCTCATATTATATTCTATTCCATATCCTTTTGGGGGGTTTGGATTGACATTTAAATAACAATAAAATAATATTTTTCAAAATTCCAAAAGTGCACATTACTTCAATTATAAATGGGAACATCCTCCTTCACATCCTCAAATCCCTTTTATCCTCTAATAATGATCATACCATACAAGTTTATCATTTAAATTTCACCGGTGACATTATATAGATAATGGTTTTTCAAAAGACATTATCGAGTGTCTGTTAGAGGGTATCTAGGGGGAGCTCACCGAAGAAGAGGTAATCTTATTCATCGACTAATTCAAGAATATTTATATTTATAATTCCTATTTAGGTTTTTTTTCATTAATAATTATTAAATGAATTTAAAATATTTTTTGAGATGTTATTATAATTATTTGACAAAAAAAATCCACATTTTATCTATACTATAAAAAATGAAATCACGACGCATGATTACATAAAACCTACCATCTCCACGCTATGGGGTAATCTTTTTTTCATAACCTATTTACTTGGATTGGTATAATGATTGAAATAATGATAATTATAACATGATACCGATTCTAGAACAAAATATATATCATCTTCTAATATATCATTTGGCCATTAAGTTAATGATATTATCGCTAGTGCGTACGTGCAATATACCATCTCCAGGATGTGGTGTGTTTCATTCTCCATGACCACCATTAAAAAATTATTATATAAATGAATATAATAAATACATATTATATATATATATATAACCTTCATATATTTATGGAAATTATGGAACTGTATCCACTACACAAGAATTGATACTTATACAATAAAACATGCATAGGAAAATGAAGCTGTTAACACCCAAAAGAAGAGTGGCTAGGCTTGCTGGGGAAGGTGGTATTAACGTTCGCAGTTTAGATGACACCCTCAAGAAAATTTAGGATAAACTAGCTTGGGAATTTGTGGATTAGAGTACACTTTGGGTTAAATAATGCACACTCTGTTTTTCCAAAAGTCCTCGTTGGTGGGATGGGGCTCTTAGATTTGGCCCAACCTATCGCTTCTCATTTCGGAACATATTTGTCACTCACAATAGATTATATGGAGGGGTGAGATTTCCTTCTGTCACAACATCTAAGTAGGGAAGGTTCTTGGAATCCTAATATGCCCTAATCCAATGATCACATTTAGGGAAGCAAGTGCACACCCAGCTTTCATTAAAGCGGTGTTGGACTTGGAACATCGGGACCATTTCAACCTCATTGTTTTATCCCATGAACTGAATCGATGCATTTTTCTCCTTCCTCAATGGGGGTCTTTTCTTATCATGATTTTGGCGGCACGCGGGGCACGTCAGAGGCTCAGGATGCTTGGAGTGATGTTCTGTGGCCCAATGTGGCTCCCTCGAAACATAATTTCCTGTTATGGAGAATCAGGAACCACACCATTCCCACAAAAGAAATCATCAAACAATGTAGAATCCTTATTTTTTCTCAGTGCGCCGGCTATACAGTTTATAAAGAGGAAACTACGGATCATCTCTTTTTCTCTTAGGAATTAACGAATGCAGTATTGAGTTATTAAGGGGACTTTATAGGGATTAGCGATCATATACTGGTGGATCATACGTTCATAGAAAAATGGTTACATGGGTCTGGAGCTAGAGGTCCAGAATAGATAGCACGTTTTTTTATTCTCATTTCTAAGTGTTTTTTCATATCGAAAGCCAGTAATAAGCTCAGACATGATGGGATGTGGTCTATGGGTAAATCTATCCTCATCAGTTCAAATAATATCCCAATTTATCTTGCACATCTTCTCTCCAACTGACAGGATGCTCCATCATTCAGGTGGTTGTTTTCCAGTCCTCGTGTTTTCTAGCATAGAATTGGTATTTCCAATGGTCTCTGGGTTAGATGGATTCCACCTATTAAGGGTATTAAACTCAATACTGATGGGTTCTGCTCTATGGGAGCTCTACATGGAGGTGGGGTTGTCCGGGATTCAAGGGGATCAGTCCTCATTACCTATCCTCCAGTTTAGGACATGGAATCTCTCTTCGGGCTGAAGCCAAGGCCATGCTCACAAGTATCAACCTTTGTCACCAGAAGGGATTTGATTTAGCGAAAGTTGAAACAGATTAAAAAAATCTACATGATTATTTGAAGGATATCTTCTCCAATCCATGGTCTATTATATATATTATCATAAACTGAAAAGGTATCCTCTCCAATGGTAAAAAAATCAGACACACCTGGCGCGAGGGCAGCCAAGTGGCAGATCATTTTTCTTCTATAGAAGTCCATGGTCATGATCTGGGTTGTTTTCATAGCATTTCCACAATGAATCCCTAAGGGGTAAACTTGATAATAGGGGATGCCCGTGGGTTGCATCATTTTAGACCTCCTTAGGCTTCTCTGTTTCTATTATTTTCTGAATGGTTTCCCTTCTAAATAAAAAAGTAAAATTGATGATGATGAACAGCCAACAGAAGATTAATAATGAAATAATATTAACCAAAGGGTGATAATATGATCATATATGATATGATAAATATTAATATGGTTCTATAATAATATAATAACACTCCAAATTTGTGATACATTAATTTCATAATGTCTGAAATAAATCTTATATAAAGTAAGGGTTAATTTCATAATATCATTATTATCTCATATTTTTTACACATAGGTATTTACTGGGGGTATATTTATCTTCCATTTCCATGTATATTAAAAATGATTATGGGAATATTATTACTATTATTATAAAAAAAATATTTTATTTTTACCCATTTTTAAAAGTGTTACTAAATGGTTTGGAAGGAATCTTTTTTTCATTTTTCAATTAAGAAAATTTTTGAATTATCTAGAATAAAAATGAGGATAATACATTTTTTAACTTATTGTGCATCAATGGATTTTTTTTTAATTTCCTAATTCCATAATGATTTTAATATTTCCTTACAAACATACAATATTACTAGGTTATTTAAAATTAAAATGTTTTCTATTTAATTTTCACATAATTTTATGAAAAGGAAACATTTTCAAAGAATAAATGATATTTTCCACAAGAATTATTTTCATGTGACCTCTCAAAATTATTTTTTATCTATAAAAATAATCATTGTGGTTACTTATGTTTAAATGTGATTATTTGTAAAGGATACTACACATATTATTCTAATATATTATTTTTATGTTTTTGAAATAATGATAATTATAAAACACATTTATTTTCCATGGTTTATGTTATGAATGAACAATATTTAAGATTAAAATTTATTTTCATAGGATATGATATTATGAATGATTTATCTTCTTGTCGAACACATGTGTATAGTTTTAATAATGTGATGAGTGGGACTTATATCTCACTCTAATGTATTGAGTAAATATTTATATCTCATGAGATAGATAGGTATGTAACATGGAATTATCTTATTTAAGTTATATAGTGATGGAATAGAAAATGATCATGGTTCAGTAATACAGGGCTATAAAGGAAAGTGAAATCGGTTCAGTAAAATACTTTTTCCACTTTTACAGTCATAGGAATGATCGTTGAAAAATATAGAAAATATTTTATATGCTTATATGTATGCCAAAAATTCAATGTATTATATTACGCACTCTTGGAATACGATATTAGATAAACATTTTTGATTTATTTTATGACATTATATCATGATATTTTATATATAGGATTTAATTTTAAAATGTTATATTTATATTCATATGTCTTATGATTATGATATGATTGATATCTTTATCTTTTTCCATTACTGAGCATATGATCTCACCCTTTCTTATTTTCCTTTTCCCCAAATTATCAATAAGTGTATTAATTATTTAGTGTCAAAAGGGGTTCCTGATTTGAAGGAATAAGTGGGAGATGATGTAGTTGTTTTATGAACCAGTTTTTAGGTTTCCCTGTTGTTAAATACACCAAACCCAAACAATCATGGAATGATTTTAGTTTCTTTGTAAATTAATATTATACTATTTATATTAAATATATTGGTATAAAATATATGGGATGCTATAATTGGAATTAGTGAGAATTTTTAGATAATAATTGGAAACTAGGAAGATAAAACGTTAGCAAAACCCTAAGGATATATCTATGTGTATGATATAATCCAAACGTTTTGGTGATGAAAAAAAATAAACTAGGACAATCCTATGTTTTCATTAATTGAAATTATATTAGTAATTTACCTTTTTTTGTGGTTTCCCACTTCCATTAGTGTTTCTCACACTATGCTACCTTGTTTTAGTCAATTATTGGAATTCGAAGGAACCACGTTAATGCAGAATGTTGCATGAAATGAAATGATTTTCCTCCTCCGAAATTTAATGTTATGGAATATAGAATTAAAATATTTTTGTTATCCTCGCACAATAATCTCAATATTTGAATCATTCATGACGTTCAAATGATTGAAAATGGAATGAAATTTTATTTAGTCCTTCACAAGAAAATAGCCACCTTATTTTAGTGGGTCTTCTGATCCACAAATGCATTAAAAATGGTTTTGTACCACTGAAATGAAATATTCAGTTCTCTAGTGTTAAGAACATGATAAATTACTCATAAAAGTATATCATTTGGAAGTTTAAGTGGATAAATGGTGGAACTTTATCAATAATATGAGGCAATGAGGAGGAGATAAACCCCTTTAATGATATATGTAAAATAACTTTTATTTAAATAAGTAATTTTATTGTATTTTTAGAATGAAAATATAGAAAGTGTTCTTTGAGATTATGTAAAATGATGATGAATTTCTTGGTACCTACAAAAGTTTTTTTTCACTACTTCCATGGTACGATTTTAGAATTATCATTCAACCTAATAGTAAAACTGATCAATTCATTAGTTGATTAAAACAAAAACACTAATGGGATTTATCGACAAGGGGTTTTTGTTTCTATGATGAAATCATTTGATAATCTATAATGTTTTTATTGGATATTGTAGTTACAAATTAATCTCATGGGTTTTATTAGAATAAGAAAAATTAAATTCTAGGGGAAATATAAAAACAATAGTGAAAAGAAGATGAGATTCCATTTATGCTCAAACTATGGAACGAACCATGGAGGAAATTGTCTTAAATAGACTAGTAAATGTTCTAAGTGTGGTAATAATGGTCATTGGGTAGTTGACTACCAATGTCATAGAAAATTATATCTAATGAATAGATTCTATAAAATGATATACATAATTCTACTCCCACACTTAAATTTTACAAGTGCAAGAAAATGGGGCATTATGCTAAAAACAGACCAATATAAGGTGTATCGATGATGATCTATGTCAACATACTCTAAAGGCCAAAGAAAAATAAAAATACTATATGAAAATTATTGGGGATGTGGAGTATGAAAATTAAGTGTTGAAATATAAAAATAGTATTCACTCTAAAATAGCTAATGTTTTATTTGATTTTGGATCAACCCAGTCTTTTGTTATTAAACAATTTTCTAAGGTTATCACTATATTACATCAACAATTAAATGTTTAGATATCTTTGAAAACTCATAATGGATAAATAGTCACATAATATGTTTATAATTATTCTATGATTGATGTTTGTAGGATAATTCTTCCTTTAAATATTTTAATCCTTACATTAGTGGAATTTTAAGTGATTCTTGGCATAGATTGGCTTTCTCTGTTTGGAGCTCATATCAATTTCCAAGGAAGGGAAGTCACATTTCATATTTTGATCTAATATATGATCATACATCATTGTATGAATGAATATGAACATTTAGTGGATATTGCTTCCATCTTATAGATATTTATCCTTAATAGTTAAGGTTATTAATCTCAGATTATAGGGTATAAACTCACCAATAATGATACACCTATTTTATGGGAGTTTTTCTATGTCTTTATAGATAATTTCTAGTCCTTACACCAAATTGTGAAGGTTAACATTTAATAGAACTCATAATTGGTGTTATGACTATTTACAAGACTCCTTATAGAATTTCCCTAATTTAGATTCGTGAATTGAAGAGGAAACACTAAGAGGATATTGAAAACTAATTCATAGGCCCTAGTGTGTCACCATAGGTTTCCCCTTTTTTATTTTTTATTAATAATGATGTATTAATGAGAGTCTAAATTGATTATCGAGAACATAACAAAATAGTTATCAAGAAAAAATATTTTCTCCCCCATATTAATAAATTATTAGATAACCTACAAATAGCTCAATAATTTTTAAAAAATGATATTCATTCTGGATATAATCAATTAATTCTTAAGTAAGAGGATCTACCTAAAACGACATTCCATACAAGGTATGGGAACTATGAATTTATAGTGATTTATTTTTAACTTACTAATTCCCCCTCCCTCTTCAAAGATTTAATTAATATACTCTTAGAGACAATATCAATTAGTCTTCAGAAATATTGATATACAATATTGTGTTATATACTGAGAGTAAGAAAAAATAGTTAGATTATGTGAGGATTTTACCAATTACACAGAGAAAGGATAAGCTTTAAATTTTTTTTACCAAATACGAATTTTGGATTAAAATTGATTCATTTTTTTCCACATTATCTCAAGATAAGGGATAACTATAGATCCATAAATGATTTATGTTATTGATCACTGTCCAAGATCTAAAATGGTAAATGATATCCTATATTTTCTTGGTTCGATTAGATATTATTGTTGTTTTGTGATTGATTTTTCATGATTATATAATCCAATATTTAAGTAGACTTGAATAGTAGTTATGTCTTTATGGGTGGCAGAATTTGAATAAAAGATAAAAGAAACCAATACAAGGTTAGTCAGTACACCTGTGCTCACACTACCCTTTATTAGAGGGTGGTTTTTAATATATTTTAATTCATCCAAGAAAGGGTTAGAATTTGTTGTAATTCAAAATGATATGGTGATATCTTTTATTATATGAAAATTGATAATTAATGAGAAATATTACCCAAATCATGATTTGGTGTTAGATATAGTAATCATTTAAGAATACACTTAAAGGAATTATATTTATGGAGAAATATATGAAAGATATTGATCATAAAATTTTAGAGTATATATTCACTCAAAATTAGATGATTGGGTTTCAAAGGAGATCATTGGTGTTGATTAAATATTATGATTGCTCAATAAAATTCCACCATTTGATAATAAACAACGTGGTAGATGCTTTGATTTGAAAGGACCATGCTAGAATAATTATGATGAAGATCAAAAGAGATAAAATAATTATATATTTTCCAATCCATGATATGGAAATTATAATGAAATGAGAGATATTATATCTTTATCAAATTAATTTTAAACCATATATATGAGTGGATACTAAGGTGGATCAAGAAGAAGATGTGGAAAAAAAATAATGACATAAATATTCTTAAGTTCAACCTTGATTGTTATGGAATAACGAGGTTCTAGAAAAATGATTGTATTCCTTCCATACAGGAATTAAAGAAGGATATGTGGGATAAGGATTATGTTTAATCGTTTTTCATTCAACCTGGAAATATAAAATTTGTATAGATACTATAAATAGTACTTATGGTGGGATGGCATGAAGAGAGATATTTCAGAATATGTTTCTCAATTGTTTATTTTTATGAATTTTAAGGCTGAGGGATATAAATCTAAGGGGATTTCACAACCATTACCCATACCTTATTTGAAATGGGGGTAAACCACCATCAATGTTTTTTAAAATTCCAAAACATCTAAAGGCTATAATGCTATATGGGTTATAGTTGATCTCCTAGCAAAGTATGCACAATTAATTATTATCAATGAAGACATATCTCTAGAGTAGAATTCCAACATATATATTAATAATGTGGTGATATTGGATGGGGTACCACATTCCATTATATATGGTCAGGATCCTTGGTTTACCTTGAAGTTTTGTATAAGTCTTCAAGAGGCATTATATATGGAGTTAATTTTCATCACTGCTTATCATCCTTAGATACATGAACAATCTAAGAGGAAAATTATAACTATATAAGGAATGTTGAGAGATTTATCTATGTATTTCAATTGTTGTTGGGTTCAACATATACCTTAGGTTTAATTTTAATACAACAAAAGATTTCACTCTAGTATTCAGATGGGTCCTTATGAATCCACATATGGTAAGAATGGTAGAACTCAAACATGATGGAAAGAATTTTGGGAGAGGAATCTTATAGGTTCTAATCTAGTTGAGGATATGGTAGAGATGTATAGATATAATAAACCTAACATAATAGAATATCAGAGTCCAATAAAGATTTTTGTTGGCTATCGAGGAAAAGACCTACTATTTGAAGTGGGTGAAATGGTATTGATAAGAATATATCTCTCAAAGATATTATTGGAATTTTGAATGAATGGAATGATAATCCATTGCTATAAATACCCTTGTAAAAATTTGGATCATGTTGGAACATAGCTTATCGGTTGGCACTTCCACCGAATCTCTTGGAAGTTCATTAGGTGTTTCATGTTTTCCTCTTGGGAATGTACATTCGATATCCATTACTTGTACTAAAATCATAATTTGTAACATTTGAGAAACATATTTCAAATCAAGAACAACTGTAAGTTATTCTGGATCATAGTGAAAAGTTATATGAGGCAAGACAAGTCTCTTATTTATGGTTTTATGGTAAAATGAGCAATTTGAAAAAGCTACACGGGAAATTAAATATATGATAAGGCAGAGATATCCACATAAAGTTTTATCCAAGTGACAAATATAAAGGGTTAAATTAATTTCAAGGTGGTTAAATGTAACTCCATTATATTTTATGAGATGTTTCTCTTCAAATAATTTTAATTATTCAAATAGATTGCATTACACAAAACCTTGAATTTTAAAAAAATTGCTAAATAGTATTAGTATAAAATGACCATTATAACCAATAAATAAATTACTTATACTAAATATTAATAAACAACTTATGAAAATACATGTATAATTAAAATGTTACCAATTAATTAGAAATGAAAATATAAATCAATTTAATGCAAATAAAATATTATTTTTTATGATCCCAAAGGGGTTCTGTCTTAATAAATTAAATTAATTAAAATTTGTGAATTATATATATATAAAATATAAATGTTATATTTTCATTAAAATTGTTTCTATATTCATCCTATATATTTTATCATCATAGGATAAGAACAAAACCAATTTTATGCATAAAAACATATATTTTTAAAGGGTAATTTTACTGACTATAATGGGAAACCCATTTTAAATCATAATTTTGTCACTTTTATAGTTTTTATGTAATAAATAATCAACTTTATTTTAAAAAATAATATAAAAAATTTACTTTGGTTGAATATTTGTTATTTTTCGGACAAGTTTCATGTTTTTATTAATAGTTATAATATATTACATTTTAATTGAAAATATCTTCTTCATTTTAATAATTTATAGTGTTACCCTATATTTTAAATGAGTTATAAATTATTATTATAACATATTTTTATCATTTAATTGAATTTAGGTAATTTTACTTAATGACACATTTAATTTTCATATAAAATAATTTCAAACTTTTGATGTCCTCCGCATTTAGAACATGTTTTCTAATTCCGTCAGTGGGCATAATTATAAAATAATTATTGAAACTTTTTTGAATGTAGAAAATATGGATTCCTTATTTGGAATCAGTGGGATCAAAATATTTATATATTTATTCTTATATTTTTTGTCATTATGAATAGTAACATAGTAATTAATATTAACATAATCAAAAGTAAATCATGTACTTAAGAGTAAAAAATATTATTATTATTATAAAAAATCTGTAAAACATGTCAAAATTTCTTTGTATGAGTGTTATTTGACCAAAAAAATCTTTACACTATAATTATATCCTTTGGAATCCACTTGGGTGACAGAATGAAAAGTAATATATTATATCTAATGAAAATTTAAAGATGTCATACTCATATTATTAATAAATATTTCAGTTTTGATAATGATAAATAGAATATAAAAATTACTACAAATATTAATTTCAAATATAAAACGATTTATTTTATCATAGAGTTCTATTTTTAAATTTTATGAAATAAATAATTTCCAAAAAGGATTACAAAATAATGATATATTAATTATGTGATTAATTAAAATATAAAATAAGTTTTCATACATACATTAAAATTAAATTAATTTTAGATAATTAATGTGATAAAAGAATTTTATAGTTCACTTTTACCACTTATTCTTAAAATAGAATATCATTTTCTAAGTTAAATTGTTATCCTTATAATTTTAAAAAACAAAAAATGAATAGTATCCAAATTGACCCTTTTGATACTTTATCAAAATAATTTTATATTAAATTATTTAATAATCATAAATTATATTAAAAAATACATAATATATATAATATGGTATAAAATTTTCTAAATTTCTCATTTATGGCCTAATTGACATTCAAAAAAGTAAAATTACATTCTAGTAATATTTATAAATTAGTTAACGAAGTTACATTTAAAATATGTTAACTAAGGTTTGATCAAAACAATAAGGTTTGAAATAAAAAGATAACCCGAAAAAAATATAAGCTAATGTGATTACATTATTTTATATTATTATATTTTATTAAATTGAATTTTGAGGTATTTTGATTGATATTTAAATTATTATAAATTAATAATATTAGAAATTCTAAAAGTCCCCATCACTTAAATAATAATATGTATCCTCTTCCCTCACATAATCACATCTATTTTAGATATTAAGCTCTACCTTTAACAAAATAATTATCATTTAATCTTCCCTAGTAACATTTTAGGGGTGTTGGAATTCTAAAAATAACAACTATAATGTCATGAGTAGGAGATCCAAAGGGAGATCGCTAAAGAAGAGGTAATCTCCTTCACCAACTCTTTTAGGATAATTAATTCTTCTACATCCTCATCCTATGTTGTTCCTATTATAATGAAAAAAATACAGTATAAATTATATTTTTAGATATTATTATGATTATGTAACAATAAAATTCCACCTATCCTAATAAAATTAAATTACCATGCATGCGTTTGTATAACCTACCATCTCCAAACAATGGTGTAATCTATTTTTCATCACTAATTTTAATTTCATGGTATAACTTTGGAAAAAATAAATATATATGACAATTATAACGTGATATTTATTCTTGAAAAAAATAAAAACCATACACTGTCATATTATTTCACTGTTAATTGAATGATTCCATCGCTCATGCGTACATTCAACTTACCATCTCCACGATGCGATGTGATTAATTATCCATGATCTCTATTAAATAATGATAACATAAATGTATATAATTAATAAGTATGATATATAAATTTTCCCATAGTAACTTCCAATAAATGATAGAACTATATCTTATTCACATGAATCGGGACTTATTCCACAAAACATGCATATAAAAATGAAGCAGTTAACACCCAAAAGAAGGATAATAATGAAATATTATTAAAAAACAACTTATAATTTGATCATATATGATATCATAAATATTAATATGGTTATTGAATAAGATAATAAAATTCCACAATCTTTTATAATGTAATTTCATATACATACTATTGAAATAATACATATGGTATTGGTTAATTTCATAATCCCATTATTATTTGAGATTTATTATATGTAAGTATTTATAAGGGAATATTTTTTATCCATGTCTATGTTTCATAAAAAATTTTTCCAAAATATTATTAATTTTATTATGAAATTTTTTAAAGTAATTTTTTACCATTACAATGTTTTTAATTTTTTTATTTACCTAATGAGACACTTTTTGACTTTTCTAGAAAAAGTACGAGGAGAATGTTTCTTTAACTAACATGACAGGAACAAATTTTTATTCTTCCATAAAACAATAATGCATTGAATCATCCCTAACAGGCATAAAAAATTACAAGTTTATTTTCAAACAAATTTTATTTCCTTTCTACTTGGGTTGTGTTTTAGGAAAGGGAAACATTTTCAAAGAAGTAATGATATTTTCCTCAGGAATTATTTCCAACTGATATCTCAAAATTATTTTCAACCTATGATTACATATATTTATGTTACATAATTTTTAAGGGGAATATTTTTCAAGGATACCGACCTATTATTTTTATGGATTTTATATATTTTCTTATGGGATGATAAATATTAAACACATTTCATTTACTTTTAATGTGATATGTTCGAATAATGTTTAAGGTATCCATTTATTTAAATGTATTAAGATATGATGAATGATTTATGTTCTATTGGAAAAAAATTTATAGTTTCCATTATCAGTCATTGGGACCTATTTGTCCCTCCAATACATTGGATAATGATTTATGTCTCTTGATATAGACAACGCTGGAACATGAAATTGTCTTAGATCTGTAATACATGGATATAATAGAAAATGATATTTGTTTTGTAATGACGTTCTAGAATGGGGAATGAAACCAATTTTGTAAAGAACTTAATCCCCTATGATGGTCTTAGAAATAATCCTTGACCAGTATGGAAATTTTTTATATGCATATTTGTATGGTAAAAATACCATGTCTCATGTTACACATTTTTGGAATATGTTCATTGATGAACTTCTATTATTTTTCCCATGACCTGATATCATGATCATTGATGTGTGGGATTAAATTTTTCAAATATTACTTTTATATTCATATGACTAATGATTGTGATATTATTGTTATATCGATTGTTTAAAAATACTGAGCATCAAAATTCACCATTTCATATTTTTATTTTCCCCAATATATCAATAAGGGTATTATGTAGGCTATGTCAAAAGGGGTTCTAGATATGAATGAATAAACATGAGATGATGTAGATGTTTTATTAACAAGTTTTATATGTTTACATGTTTCTAATGAAACTAAACCTATATGATATTAGAGTTGTTTAACTATGTTGTGTAATTAATATTATTATATTTAAAAGTTATATATATATAAGTATGTATATATAATGTATGGGTTGTTATAAAGGCACCACTTCATGAATTAATTCTTCGAAGTTTCATAACATCTCTATTACCATGTTGATCCATCTAATATATTTGATCCCAATTTTGTTGAATTATAGGATGATACCTATTTTGAGGAGTATCCAATTTTCATCATTGACTAGATTGTGAAGGATCTATATGCCTAGTATGTCCCATTAGTGTAGGTTCTATGGTAGCACAGTTATGTAAAAGATGAGACTTGGGAGAGGGATTCCAATATATGTGATTTGTGGATAAATTTATACTCATGTGAAGTTCAAACACCCATGGAAGGTAAACTGAGGGACAAGTTACATTATGGGGTGATATGAAAACATGAACCACATTTTTATTTGAGGTATTGATCCTTTATTTTTTTTAGTTCACTTATTTTTTTTTATATTATAAAATGCCTAATGATGTCATGGAGGTTTCAAGGGTTCTTGAGGCTTGTTCAGATCCCATGGTTTGGGGGAATCATATCAGTTACATGGCATTTAGAATCTATGTTTCTCAATTGATATGGTTTGATTAAACTATGATTGGTCCTCCTGTGTTCTTTATAGGCTTGCACAGATTGTTCTGATCATGCCACATATGCCACTAAACTATGAAACTTCTTCAGGCCTGGGTGAATATATGTTTCATATGGTTTGTGCAAGGTTAGTGTAAAAATTTTCTAATACCATTATAGGGGTATCTTGAGTTAGTTTATGGTGATTTGTTGGTACATAGTGTGGCCCACAATGTGGAAAATTTGTGCGTCCCATTTAATGTTTTGAAAATGATCCTTTTTTCCCTATATCATTAAAATACACCAATAAAATTTCATCATTATTTTATAGTTAAAAAAACTCATGCACCTCTCCTTTAATTCTCTAATGTTTTAATTGTGGTTATCCTCTTGCATAACATCTCTATCTGAAATCATAATCCTGATTCAGTCAACTCAATGTATCCCTCTCGTTAATTACATTATTCCTCTTGCATCTTCTGTCATTATTCATCATACGGATGATGCCCTTTTTTTATGATATCATTTGACCTATATTCTAAAAAATATTCTTTTCTTCATTTCTCTTCAAAATAAGAAAAACCTATGGGATCATATAAGATGAGGCATCTATTAAATGTATATAGAAGTGTTGTATGACATTTCTAGGATTTTTAATAAAACCCTATTATCAATACTTCAATTTTTTGGACGTTTATTCGTCAATGTTAAACACCCAATATGGGGTTATTTCATTGTTTTCTCTTTGGTATCCTGTGATGAAATTACATGTGGTATTTTTTGTATATGTTTGACTCGACCTTTTATAAGGTAATTTTTTTCTCATAATTAATAATTACGTAAATTAATGTTCTGGAAAGTATATATATATCACATGGACTATAACATTGGTATTTTAATTGATAATTAGTTGTATATACATTATTCTCTTTGTCGCGTATGATGAAAGGGAATGGAATGAACCTAATGAATTGAAATTGGCATGAGTATTACAACTAATATGATGACATATTTATAATAACTAAATGAGTATAATGTGCCTACTATATAAAGGCCTTTTCATCTATATTGCAAAAACCAGACTTGATCTAGTCTTGTTAATTGAAATGATAACATCCTGATTCATTGTACCGAATTTCATGGGAGATACCGACCATAAAATTTCATCATTGTCTTATTATTTAAATTTTTCCTTTTTTAATGTTGATACCCTTAAATAAATTCTATACATTATAATTCATAAGATTCAATCATTGGTTTCATATTTATGTCTTAGGACACCTGGATCAATGAATTCTCCACATTATGCTATGTAATTATTATCTCAGTATTACTATAACAAATCCCAATAGACTATATTAGACTCATTTATAGAGTAATTAAGAGTGTTTCAACTTGGATTCCATTCCGACCCATATATCAAGAATGAATGGGTTACAACTATGGGATGGCTCAACCCTGGAGGTCCAACATTCCTTGGTTTCACCTTAGATCCTATTTAATTATTCCGATCTATTTAAGTGTTGCTAACACCTTTATGTGTTCCATGAATATTCCTTGGTTTCACCATGGGCCATTGTTTGAGACACTTTGTTAGTTTTTTCCATTTTTATTCTTTAGTATATCATGTATTATACTTCTTTTATACTTCTAGGTATGATTTTTTCCTTTTTTAGGGACATGAAATTACATCACCTTCTGTATAAGATATATTTTTTATACTATAATGATTATATAGTTATTTGATGAATTTTATTAGTTTCAATACCATATTTTTTACTAAACTTATGTTCTTTACTAATCTGTTTCACCATTGTTCTCCACAGACACATGAGGGCGTAATCTCTCCTTGGACACACCCTATGTCCTAGTTGATTTTATGAATCATCTAGAATATGGGAAATAATTATTGAGTCCGTGCAGTTGTCTGGGATTTCATATATAGAAGTTAACCTATATTGGGATTTCAAACCTTTCAATCCATTTAAAATTTAAAACGTCGCCCATGCATACGTCTGACTACCACCACCACGAATCAATGTGATATCATTTGGATTTTATTTTGATATGGAATATATTAGGGTTATATTCAATAAACATATATTATATATATTATATAAAATGTAATTTTATATCTGATTTAATATTTATCTTTACATCATTCAATACTTCAAGAAAATGGAAACACTGTTCACACGTAATTACAACATATAATATCCATGAATGGTGTAATTAATTTCTCTATATGAATATTTAATTGGTTAACCTTATTATTTATACAATTAATATATATGATATTTATATCATGATAAAATTTTGGATATTATGGAATCATAATTATTGTGAAAAGGCTAAAATTATCGAAACATACATGATTATCATAAATGGTATTACCCAAAACAGTCACATTAATAAATAATTATTAATAAATGGATGATAAAATGTAATAAGTAAATCATATAATTTTTTATTCATATTATTTTGGTTCTGGAATATGTGTATAATAGACATATATTTTTTTAACATGAGGTTTTAATATGTAGTAATCAATTCATGGCTTCAAGTAAGGTATTTTTGCCTCACTTTTATTTTTGTGAAAAAAAATATATAGAACTTAGTTGTATTATGTTATTTATTTTATTCAAATGAATTAATTTCTTAGTTATTCACAAGAAAAATATGTGAGTTTAAATACCAATATAATGTTTTCTTCTTCATGGTTCTTATGATTAAAAATTTACCAATGTAGTAAGTGTTTTATGAAACAATATCATTGTTTATTTTGGATTATTTATGATTAGGTTTCTAATACCGAAATATTATGATATACAACTCAAAAAACTCATGAGTTTTATTCAATTTTGTTTATTTATTTTCGATACATTGTTTTCTTTCATTTTCAATTATTTATAAACTCAATAATATGAGTGGTTATTTTTAAAGAAAACCAGCTTTCATTATTTCTTTGGTTGAAATTCCTTTTTCATCACCATCCATTTTTATGAAAATGTTATAAACATTATTTTTAATTCCCCAATGATTGTTTAATTTAATTTTTACCAATGTTTCACTCTTTAAAAATTTTATTAATGGAATATTATTTACATTATACATATTTGGTTCTTATTTACATTTTACTTAAAATTCCAAAGGAATGTTTGTTTTAACGCATACAACATGAATAAGTATTTTTCTATCATAATTTATTAATAATTGAAAATATTTTTTATAATTTAATATGTATTTTTTAAAATAAAATTATTTCTATTTTTTCGGGAATATTTATATTGAAAATTTTATTTTTAATGTTGAAAGATTATTTTTACCAATAATGTTTCAATGATTATTTAACAATATTTCTCTTCTTCAAGAACATAAATCATAGATTCTACATAGGGAATACAAGGGTAATGATACAAAGACAAAATTATTATTATTTCTCTATATGGTTGAGGATAATTTTAAAAATATGTTTTTGAAGCATGTTTCCTTTCCATGGGTTATTCTTATAAAACCTATTTATTTTCCAAGGGTTATGATATAAAAAATTCTTTATGAAACCCATTTATATTCTATAAGTTATTCAATGATGATGTTATTGATAATGTGGATGACATGTGTATATTTATATTATATAAAGGGTGGTCCCATAATTATATATACCTCAAATAAATTAGGTTAATACTGATAACTCATGAGTAAATATGTTATGCATGAACCTAATTTTATTTTTGAATTTTATTATGTGGACCAAGTTTTTATATCTATAATATTATTCATAGACCTGTTTATCATGTACATAAGTTTATTAATGGTCTTATATTTTATATCCATCAGATTATGTGTGGTTACAGCATTCATGTCAATATGGTTATGCGATGGACGTATTTGATGTCCCCATTTTATTAAACAAACTAGTTGATATTTTTACATGTTCAAAAATTTATAAGAATATATGTATACTAAAAATAACATTTTTATAAAAACTTTTTGATCTCATGGATTATGTTCATTGATTATATACAATTCATGTCTTATGAAAATGTAATATTTATACCATGAACCATGATTATCATCAATGATGTGCATGGATTTGTTGTTAAATAGTATCATCATGTTTTCATGAACAGGTTCTAACATTATATTGATATCTACCTTTTTTAACTTGATAAGAATATAACCTCACCATTTATTTTGTTTCCATTCCCCCAAAATATGAGGAAAGTTATTATGTATGATATGTCTAACAAGGGTTCTAGTTTTGAATGACTTTGTGAGAGAAGATGTGTTTCATTTATGAACCAGTTATTTATGAGTCCTTATTTCCAAATATACTAGACTTATATCATTATTTTTTTTATCCTTATTTTTTTAATGAATATTATTATAATAAAATATAATATATACCTGTATGAAAATTTTGGGCCCCTATATGGTGTAGAGGATACTTTTCCAAGATCATTTCATTGTACTCCTGGTAATCAATGAAATTCATATTTAGTCATCCTTATTTTTAATAACTTGGATTGGTTCAACCTATGCTCAAAAAATTGGGAATATAAAACTCTTGTTCAAATTCTAATATAACATCTTCTTTCATTATTAAATTTCAATGGGATCAATTCTCTATGGACTCATTGAAATAGACATGAATCTGATTATGAGATTAATTTAAGGATTAGCTACACTAACTAAGGAAATATTTGGCAGTTCCTCACTAATAACAACTTCATCCATGGTAATTTTATTGATAAGTCACTCATCATTTGGAATAAATCATTATAATAATTTATTTTATTTCGAAAGGAGTACATATTTATCCTTTTCTATATTTTTGAGAAGAAGATGATTCAGGATATCGAATGAGATTTATATATAATAAATATTGATATGTGATTTATGAAATTAATGATAATAAAAACCCAAGATAATGTGAAAATAATCTATGGAATGAATAACTAGATCCAAAATAATTATATTCCCATAAAATTTTATTAGAGAAAACATATATATTGTAGATGTGATCATCATGAAACAAAGTGTTCTCAAGATAGATCTATATCAAACAACTGATGTGGTGAGTAAATATTTTTAGAAAACCTTCATGATACAAATGAATTGAATAACCGTAATTAAATTAGTAATTCACTATTCTAAACTAGATAGTTAGTATACCTAGAATCACATCATTTTTAGGATCCACCATATAAGTTGTGATATAATACACTATTTATTATACCCTTGTTTTAAAAGGGTACTAAATCCTATTATCTTCATTAATTCAGGGATTGGGAGATTGATTTGTGATATTACCAATTTCATTGACTTTGAAACAATGGTGTTTTGGGGTGTGCGTTTATGAGGATATTATTTTCTCCATTTATATTGATTGTAATATATATTCCCTTGAAATAATAATGACTTTTGTTTCCAATAATCACACCGTATAAAAACATCCTTTTTTCCTTAGATTCAATTACCTAGGTTTTTCCTCACTCAATTTTTTCATATTGGAATCCAGACATTCCTTCCCCAAAGAAACGTATAATCAGATCATCCACTATATTCTCATTTCCATGTTTTCCCTATAGAATAATGAGTTTCCCTATTTTACATCTCCTCATTTATCTCAAATTAAATAATTTATTTCAATTTTATAATCCCTTTTTTGGTTAATTTATTTCAAATACATGGTTTTATGACAATAGTCCTGGGATAAACCCCTTAAATGAAGAAAAAATGAAATCTCTATTAACTAAGAACGAACCCATTACATAGTCTGGAGACCTAATAGCCCAAAGAAAAAAATAAAAATACTAATGGCACATGTACTTGGGGTAGAAACCCTATGAAGAAGGAAACCCAAGGTGGGTTCACATTATCCAATACCCTACTAGAGCCACTTCTATGCAAGGCGACATACCACCACATTTGTCATCAACTGACAAAGACAGAAATCCCATAGAAAGATCACCGCCAAAACCTATAGACCATCATATAAGACAGAAAAATCCCTATATTTCCTCTATATTAACATTTCACAACTATATTCTAGTATGATTATATGATGCTTCCCCCATCATAGATTTCATCAATATCACCACCACCAAGCCATATATTATGGATCACCACCAGATAAACCCATACTATACTTCATGGGAATCTAAAATCTGACAAATCCTACCGCATCACCCTCCTTCATCCATTAGATGAGTAGTCTACCACCATCCATGACACCATTAGTGACTAGGGTTATAAACAACCAGATCCCAAGGAAGAAATTGTCATGAGAACAACCAATAATGAATAGACCACATGATCTATCATTGGAATATCGAACCATTGAGGCATACCATAGAATTATACGAGGAACTAGATATTGATGAATCCAACAATAATTAAAAATTTAGATGTATGTAATAATAATTGAAATAATAGTCCCGAAAATGAGATACAAAAAGATGATTAGAACAGATACAGCACAAAAAAAAGGCTATTAGAAGAGATTTGCATAGATGAACAGGGTTCTCTAGAGAGTAGCAAGCTCTCGAGAGAACCTTTGTTGCATTGATTATGTCCTTCATGACCAAAAATAAATCAATCTTGATTTTTGAAAGTACCATATAAAAGACATGACTTTAAGACACTGAGGAAACAATTAATATTACTCTCACGAATAACTTTAATACCTCATTAATTTGATTCATATGTTCCAGTTGGTTTTTTCCAATACTTAACTACATGAATTATCTCTCCATATTCATGTCAATAGATCATGGAAAGAACATAGTAAATAATACTTTCTTGAATTCCTCACATTTCCTAGATTATACACCCTCCTTTATAATTGTATTATTAATGAGATTTCATCAATGGTAATCCCCACTTTCAAAATGATAAACACATCAAACAGTATTCCCATTTTAATATTAATTGAGAATAAAAATATCTTTTATAACACAGTAATCCATTTCTATGTAATGTATGGATTGGAGGAGACATATATATTGTACAAGAAGATGTTGAATAAATGATTCAATTACAAGCTTCTTCATTCTTGGTTTTTCTAAGAGTTCAACCTTGTTTGTGTTTTATTAGAAAAAATCATGTTTATTGTAAATCACCATATGATTTTATAGTCCTCATAACATCCCATTTGGTTTCTAATTGGTGTAATTCTAAAATTTCAAATTGAATCCATTTTTAGCCAATTTCATCATACTCCCTCTATTTTTTAAATAAAATAAAAAATTACAAGAATACTAAATATATGTATGAGAACTATTAACATAAAAGGGAAAAATAATAAATGACATGTGTACCCTTAGAGAGATATATATATATATATTGGATTCAATCTAGGTTATTCATTATATATGTACTATTTCTCTCTAAAATTGGGCCATAAATGTGATCTCAAATCCATCATAATAGTTTATAATGTGTTAGTGACTTTCTTAATTGTATTCCAAAGGAGATTCTATCCATGTGTCATGTCGTAGGCCCACTTACCATGAATTGAGTGAAGAATGGGTTAATACTCAACCTTCGTTTCTGAATGTAATTACCCCTTGATGTATATGTTCTACAAACACATCCACATAATATTATCCATCATGATATATTATTTTTATGAAACCAATATACACATAACTTGAAAAAAAATTGTATTAAACCCTTTATATAGAATTATTCCATAGACATAGACCTAAAATTTTCATTAAACTTGTTTTATTCTAATAACCTAAATAATTAATATAATCCTCAAAAAATAATAAAACCATTATATGAAAATAGATAAAAGTATCCAAGAGATAAACACATTTATTTCACATCATTTTCATAAGATAGACATTTCGAATCAGATCCTAATAAAAGAAGGTTCATTGTCTATGAGGCCTACCTATTTAAAAAAACTTATTATAAAGCATATGTGGACGTTTCTTCATAGTTGAGTCACACTAGAATACCTAATAGACTAATTATAAGTTATAATCATCTTTAAAACATGGGAAATGTAAATATATGAATTGGGTAATCATAAAAATTAGTAATGGAAGATATAATAATTTTTTATTTTTGGTTAGTCTGTAAGAATAAGAGAAAACATGTGTAGTGGAAAAATAATTTACTAAAAATAAGTTATAAATACCAGAGTTGTTCGAATTTCATGATAGAATGATATGTAATATCAAATAAAAATTCATATTTCTTGGTAAACAAGTGTGATAAAATAATCATGATCCGTATAGAATATTAATCAGAATTATGGTTTTTCATGACATACAAAAAAATAAGAAAAACAATTATGAAAAAAAATAAACAAAGAGAAATTATAAAATTTTGAATAATTATTTTTATTCATCATGTTGTAAATTTAAATTTTTTCAATTAATAATGTTTTTAACAAAAAAATGTTCATTATTAATGTTTTAATGGAAAAACATTTCCACACTTAACTTATTTACCTCATGATATATGAATCCTAAAAATTCATTTTTTGTTTGTATAAGACCACAACCCACATTCATATGTACATATTTGTGCCACATGAAATAAATCATTCATGGTATCATAAAAACCCAATGTAATATAAATGAATTTTGTTATATTTCCAAAAATTATCATAAAAACGGTTCAAGAATATGATGTATTAGTACCAAATGTTCAATCACTCAAAATAATAAACTCATAATAAAATTTTTAGTTTATTTATAAAACAATAATCCATATGAGTTAGATATTTTAAATAATAAAATGGATTTGACTCCATATAAAAAATTTATAGAAAATTTAATTCCAACATCATTAAGATAATAATATTCAAATATATAAAAAATATTATTTTAAAGAACCATATATAAAAAAATTTAAATCACCACATTAAAATAAATATAAAAATGGATATTTGAAAATCACTTAAATGTATTCCCATATAAATTTAATGTGTATAATAAAAAGTTTTATATGAATGGGTTTCAGTGTGTCGAGAGATTCTGGTGGGGACAATTATTCTTAGTTGGAATGATATGTGTTAAGGGGGTATGAACCATCCTGATTCAGGGATTATGTGTTGGAAACATCCATTTAAGGGGGGTCTAACATGGATGATCTAGGGCTCCAGCATCGGGAGGGGCGTTCGGGCTCAATGATGGAGGAAAATAAATATAGTAGGTTATAACTTGATCGACAATAAATAATGACATGAAATTTTTAGTAGTTGAATTAATGGATGACAGTGAGCTTCTCTACTCGTGCGGCAATGATGGATATTGTGATTATTTGACGGAAGGGGTATTGTTGTTGGAATGAAAGGAAAAAATAGATTCCCTTCCCTGGTGAATGATTGAGATGATACTTATGGTACATATTTCCAACATAATAGGGCTTAAAAATAGTTATAAACGAGAGAGAATGAAATTTGACATCTATTCCTGGAACCATGGACTATGAATGTGGAATATCAATCTATGTAGCCTTGAAGAGTTTGGGAGTTTGGAAAGAATATATTCTGGGTGGGGCTGTTGTTCTGGTATCTGCTCATTGGGGCCCTCAGGTTCATGTACGGTTCCATTTAAGCATCCAAATCCTATGATCCATATGAGGATCTTCTTTAACCATTAAAAGTGGATTAACTAAACATAATATATGTAAGTATGGCTTTCAGAATTTTGGGAAAGAGTTAAAGTGAAATTCAAGGATTTCAAAAACCAAAAAAATTAATTCAGAATATTAAAGGATTTCATTAGTAGGAGTATTGAATGTGGACATTATATAAAATAAGACACTATTTGGAAAGAATGATAATTAATATTAAAATCTTCACATTTTAAGAATAAGTAATTTTTTTAAAAATAATTACCCATTAAATAAGGATAAATATTTCGATAGTATCATCAAAGAATATAAAAACCCACCTTTTAATTACTATGTAAAAAATGAATCATTATGAGTCCATAAATAATTTAAGTCAAGAAAAAACTCTTACCTTAAATCCCACTTTGTAAAAAATTCTCTATAACACTACAAAATAAATATAATTCTTAATAAAGTATTTCATACCATATTCATTTTAATAAACTTCCCTAAAATTTATCTGCATTAATGAATTAAAAATATATTAGTTTGTAATATTTTATTTTTATCAGCCAATGTTGTTGGATACTATTATTTTCATAAAAATAGCTACATATTGGTGACATGAGTTATGTTTCATATATATTAAAATTTCATCCTTATTATAATATTATAGGTGCTAGAATATATTTCATATAATTATTTATAATTTTCTTGTTTCATTTCACAAGTATTTTGTTTTTGATTTGTGGGGAATAAGTCATGGTTGAGCTTGTTTGAGTAATTTAAATGAACAAAAAAGTATTTCATTATAAATTAGTTTAAAAATAGTAAACAATTTCCAAAAACATTCGGTTATTAAATTATAATAAATCTAGTATTTAATTCTCAATAGTAATTAATGATAGAAAATTATATCATTGTTCATGTAGGTTGTTAGGTTGGCCCATATAAGAACACACTTTACTCAATGGGTGTTCATAGTTAAGAATGTTATTATTTTGGTATAATATCATTTTTATATAATATTAATGATATTATTTATTTTTGTTAACTTTTATTACAATATTTTCATATATTATGATAAATATTAAAATACTGGAGTATAAAAATAATGTATGCCACTATTGTGGAGGCGGTAGTCCATACATACCCACTGGTGGAAGATTATTTTTAATAGATAACACAAGTAGTTGGAAATATTTTATATTTGAATAAATTTTATAATTATTTTAAGATCATATTTATTCCCAATATTTCTCCTTTAAACCATCCATGTAATTTGTTTATGAAACACTGTCCATATCGCTTCTAGAGGTGGGAGTCCACACATTACAAAAGGAACTTTTTTTGATATATGGGAGGATAGTTGAAAATTGATATTCCATTTGTATAATAATGATTCAACATATTATTAATAAATTTTTTTCATACATCATTGAGTAGATTAGTCTTGATGTTGTATAGGAAGAAAAAATAAAAGAGCTCGGTTGAGAACATTACCTCTCCATTTGGATGTTATCCTTTAGGTAAAACCTTTAGGATCCTTATATTTGAATTTTTGGAAGAACATTGATTCAAGAAAATGTTCAAATATTAGATAAGAGAATATGTTAGTGTTTTCTCGAATATTCCTCTTTATAAATGTTGTATAAATGTGAGGTAATTGATCTCCTTTTATAATTGATGAAAATGGATTTTTTTAATACCCATTACATTTTCAATGATAGAATGAACCTATTCAAGATTAAAAGGATACAAAGTGGAGTATAATATATTTTGGGTTGATATTAGGTTGATAAATCATCTACCATTAATTATGATAAATTTTTTAATCATGTTTCAATTCTTTTATAGCTAGAGTTTTACATTTTTCTCCATTTGTAATTTTACCATGGTAACTAGTTCTTACAAAATGTAATAATATTTTAATAAAAATTAATTTTAAATTTATTACAAAATATAGATATTTTAAACCTAAATATAATATATTACAATCAAGTTCAATATTATGTAAATGAATAATATGTTTTAAATTAAAAATTTAAATATTGAAAAACTATTCTGTAGAATAATTATGTTTTTACCATTAAATTTTATTATTATTATTTTTTATTGACTAAAATATGAAATATTTTTTAATATATTCTTATATAAATTTATATATTATATGATATTTCCTTTTTACTAATATATTAATTTATTTTAATGAAATGATCCTTTTATATAATTTTTATTTTCTTCTTAAAAATATAAAGTAAAATTTAAAAAATAATTTTTTAAATAGTTGTGAAAAATATGTTTAATATTACCATTATTAATTTGTAAAAAATGTGTTCTTAGAAAAGTGTAATTTGAAGCTTACAATTGAATTTTTATTATGATAACTTTTTTACATAGTTTTTATAAGGTGTTTTATTCTTATTCATAACTTCCAATTTTATGGATATAATATAAATGCTATATTTTTAAATTCAATCTTATTAATATACCATTGTTTTTATTTTACTTTTTAGTTACCTATAAGTAAAGTTACTCATCGTGATTTATGAAAAATTATTTACTAAAACCATGGGTCATTATATCATTAGATATAAGTATAGTGTGTCTATAGACCATTATATGGTCCGAGTAATGAGTTTTTTTTGCAGCTTCCAAATAACATTTTTCACATCCATATTTTTATAGTCTGGTTATTTATATTTATTGTTTTACTCGGTACTTCTCTCTCATGGAGGCATTGATGGATGGAATGATTAAGAAAATGTTGATTTTTATTTACACTAAAACATATGAATGTTGATTTTAAATTATGAATGGAATATTTAATACTACAATAATACTGACCTTTCTCAATCCAGGAGAAGAGTAAATCATGTGTTTTGATGCATCCAATGTAGGGCTGGTAGTGTTTTTCATTCATGAAGAACATTGGGTCACTTATGGGTCTTTTCATCTTATATCATATTAATGCTACTACACATCACATGGATATAATATTAAAGGTTCCTGCCTTTTTATTTTATTGGTGAAAAAATTTATAAAATAGAACACTATATATACAGACCATCAGAGCATAGGATGCATATTCTCATAGAGGGAACTGTTCCTTCTTAAGTTATGGTGGGTCTAGAATTTACAAACATTTTATTTTGAGTAGGCATACACCTGTATGAAGGGAAATGTGGAAAAATAAGTTCTCCTCTAAGAAACTATGTCCTAGTAGTTTAGTAGTCCATTAGTGAGTGGTTGGTGATAAACCTCTTTGCTGAGATGCATCTTGACATTCATAAGTACCAAGTATAAGTGACACTTACCTCTTTATATTTCTCCAATTATTTACTTATAAGGGTTGGAATACTTTTAGTTCATGTATTTGTTTTTCGGAAAAATGGATAATATATATATATGTCTAGTATCTTCCACCAAAATAGTTTGTTGATGCTGGTGATATTTTTGTTGTCATGGGTTGTATCTTGGTCCCTTTGAGAATGTGGGAGGAGTTAACGAGGGTCTCATATTACACAAGGGAAAGGGTTATAAAAGATTAACTATCATTTGTTAAGGAATATTAAGGAAATATCAGTAAACTTGGTTGAAGATGGAATCAATGGGTTTTGTCACATGTTGATCCACTAGTCTGAAGATGAAGGCTAAGCACTAGTGAACTACTGGTTTATTGTAGTCACTAAAAATTCATGAGTGGAAATGGGATGATGTGATAATGGTTTTCATAAATAAGTTACAAATGAACCCTTAGAAAGATTACCTAAAAGGGTGATTGTGGATAATTTTACAAAAGTGGTCCACTTCCTATCAATTTGGTAGGAATTATCTATTAATGATTTGGGTATAATATATGATTAGGAGTACCAGTATTACAATCGTTCTCTCATATAAATTCTTTAGAAAGGGATTCTAATTTAAGAAATTATTCTCGTAGGGATTGTATATGTTTCTTGATACATATGTTTATTTAAGTAATTAATATTACATGTAGATAGATGGAGTGTCCTAAAATTCTATATATAACATAGAGAACATGATTAGAGCTTGAGTTTGGGACTTTTTTGATTCTTGAGAGAATCATTTCCCCCTTTAATACTTATCCTAATACAATATCTATCAACCATTCATCAAAATTTCCATATTTTAGACTTTTAACAAGAGGATATTTATTTTTTCCTTAAATCCAAGTAGTTAGTGATTGTTTTATAGTGTCTCGTGAAATGGGTATTGGAACATATTCAATTGATAATGAAGTTGTTTCCAATTGGAAATAGTAGGTAGAGGTATTTTATTGTCCCAAAAGGTATTCCTCTGGAGTATGTGGTTGGTGATCCATCATTCTATAGTTATCGTAGAGGCTGAGACATCAATTTATTTAGAGGAAATTAAAGGTAGTGTCCAATTCTATGGGGTCATTCATGATCATGGTGATGATCAATTATGGGTCATACTAGTTAGATCTCTATTATAATATTAGTTTTATTTTTATCTATTCCATGTATCAAATATTTTACCATGTTATTATAATCAAGATAATATGATCAAAATCTATCATATTTTTCTTGAAACTAACATATAAATTGATGATCTGTTAGTTCATATATTGGATAGAAGTGAGAATATATTATAGAGAAAGAAAAAAATTTTGTTATATGAGTTGTTGAAACTAATCTGGTTCTAAGAGGAGATGATGTAATGTGAGTATGATATGTTGGCCCAATGGAATGATTTATTCTCTATTAAGGCCTAATTTGGTTCAATATATCCTGAAAAGGATGATTTTTTATATAGAGGGGTGGATTTCAATCCCTAAAACTTCTTGAGGGTATCACTCAATTGTAATTTTGGTAGATCTAATCCTTTTATAATTTACTATTATTTTTTGGGTGTTATCGGTGGAAAGGGAGAGATTTCCCAATGTCCGATAGGGAATGTAGATGAAATTTCATCCACATTAAGTCTATCATAGTGAGTCACCCGAGTGTTGTGACATAAAAATTGTTGTAGAGAGGCTCATTGTATTGGGATGTCGGTTTCTTTCTATGACCCCACTTAAAAATTAGAGAGGCAATCCATTAGAGATGGATCAATTCATGGAAGTATAAGGGAAGATAATAGGTTATTTGGATGACCTATGTAAATTCTTAAAATATATGGTCATGCTAAGTCCCTTTTATTATTATTTTTAAAAGATTAATTCATTGAATTAGTTTAAAATATAATAGTATTTTTCTTCTTATCCAGTGTATATGAAAACCCAATATCTTCTTCAAGAGACACCCCTCTTCTGGGTTATCTTCCCTATATTCTATGATGAATTTGTATATTTTTTGTTTTAGGATATTAATTGACGTAATTATAACACTACATTTTCATCCCCTCTTAGATATATTCATCATTTTTTTCTTTCAACATTTATGATTCTTATTCAGTTTTTTATGGTTTTTATTTTACTTTTTAAATGTCTACATATTGATATCGAATTAAATAAAAACACCTAATAATTATATGCCTAAGAGTCTAAGGCTGGTGGTCTTAAGATATCCCAAACCTTATTTCTCATTTTCATAGTTTTTAGGACATTTGTTCATCCTTATTTAGTAAATATTTACCAAAACACTAAAAATGTATTTAATGGGAATATTAATATAATAAACTACATATCCAGTTTTTTGTGGCTCATTGATGACTACCTATACTAGAAATTTGACCGCCATATGTGGTTTCCTTAACTACGAAAAGTATGGTAAATAATAAATCATTATAATGGGTGTTCTAAAAGAAGTTTTCACCTAATAAAATAATTTAAAATCATAAGGTATTCCCATGATCTTATATTAATACATTATATATTTGTTAAATGAATTAACCAACGATCTCGAGATTCCTTGTATGTCTTCCTTGAATTTTTATTATTCTTATTGACAAGGTATTCTGTTGATATCTTCCTTGGACCAATAAAATTGTTAACATCATGGTATTCCTTGAATATCAACCTTAGATGAATCTTATCCCTATTAACACTATATACATTGGATAAATACTAGGGATCTAGATTAAGGATAGTTACATGGGATGGCTTGATAAACTCCTTGAATCTGAATTATGCATATTGACATGATATACCTTAGATTTGTTCCACAGATATGACTCATTCCAATTGACATGATGTGTATTGAATATCTTCCTTGTATTCATCTTATGAATATTTTAGAGGATTCCATAGATATGTCCCATGTATATAGTGTTATGACTATTTAAATAGTATGTATGGGATTACTGCCTAATATCAATCATTAATTATAATGAGTTAATATGTAGAGAGAGATGTGTAACTAGCAAAAGTAGCTATGGCCAGGACATGGTGTCTATTAAAAACCCATGGATGGAGGGTATTTTATTTATTATGATGTATTATATTTATTATGATCATCTATATGAAATATTACACATAGTAGATATGTTTATAAACACCATTATTGGTTTCATATAGATTCATACTCACACCCTTATCAATACATAGTTGGTAAATGGGTAAACATCATGGTTGTAATTAAGGACAAGGTGAAAGGCCCCAAGATCGAGCATTAACCATCTTTTGGGTAGGGTAAAGAATGATATATAAGACCAGACTATGAATAAGGATCATTTTGTACTTCTCAATATGATTTTTAGATTTTATATAATTTTGGTACCTTCATATATATGATTGTCCCATGCTGGATCCATTTTCTACATATTAATTTCATGAAACATATATTGAATTATCTGGATGGAGTATGGGTTATGTAATGTATAGTATCACCAGTTATGATTATAGAAACCCAGACTTTTCATATATTGATATTTCATATTTTAGATGAATATTAAATACAATACACAATCACACTCATGAGGATCATAATAATTTATTATATTTGGATACAAGCTTCAAAATCACAATTTATTTTGAAATATATTCAATATATCCCACAAATATTTACCTATTTAAAAATATTCAGAAACATACCCAAACTAAAACCTTTACTTATAAAATGGTAAATAGAAACATATGAAAGGGTGAGATCAACTTCTCAATAAGGATAAACACATGAGATACTTAGGAATAAAATGACTTTTGGTGTATAATAACAGGAGAATAAATTTATAAAAACATTAAATAAATATCAAATATTATTATATTGATTCATGAAATAATTATTAGAAATTTATAAGGAATGAATCATATGAAATCATAAAACTTGATCCACGAAATA
Source organism: Viscum album (assembly GCA_963277665.1). NCBI lineage: Eukaryota > Viridiplantae > Streptophyta > Magnoliopsida > Santalales > Viscaceae > Viscum > Viscum album. The sequence goes on along the minus strand of OY728159.1, from coordinate 825,988,186 downwards.
ATAACATTCTCATAAGACATCAAATATTTCCATACACATAAGCATAGAAAACCATTTACTTAATAGTCAAGGGTACCTACATAGGCTATCATAGTGGAATTGGTTCACACGCATTCCATTATAGTAATCAATGTTGACTCCCAATACCATCATCATAGAAAATGTACCTTAACCAATCAAGGTCACATTAGATTCCAATCTAATCGATATCATGAGATATTAGTCTTTACCAAATTCATTAGAGAGAAAAATATGTCCCCCAGTCACATAATGAATATATTTAAAATGTATGTTATAGGATCATCAAAAACTTATCATATAATGTAACATTTAATTAAAAGGGTTTTATAAAAATTTCATGATATTATCACATGAGGAAATGAGATTTTTTTAATAATCATTTAAGCATTTCATCGATTCATTACCCATGAAAAGAAGTGGGTATAATAAATATTTTTTCAAGGTATAAATAGCGGAAGATAAATAAGTTTTATAAACGACATTAACTAATAAAAAACCCATTTTGATAAAGAATAAGAATGGTATATGTAGATCAAATCCCTAGTAATTCATTGGAAACATCAACATTTGTCTCCTTAGATTGATATTGATTTTGAAAAAAAATATGGAATATTTCTTGGGGAAACTAAATTTTAATTTATTTCTTAAAAAAACAAAAACTATTTATAAAATAATATTATTTTAAAATAACTCTTAAATATTATAAATGAATATTTTAAATAATTAAAATTATTTTATGAGAAAAATATTCATTATTTTGGGAAAAATATTTTTAAAACATTTTTAAAATCCCTTTTTACATTAAAATTATTTAGTTAAATTTATAAAATATGCCAAATATTGTGGGAAAAGTTTCATCAAAAATAACTCTGAAAATAAAAAAGTGAATCTTGATGTATTTGATCAATCATGACTATAGGAAATTCTATAGTTTCCATGCATGTTAAAAACAATCATTCTTTTATATTTTTGAGAAAATCCAAACCATCGTTCTCTAGAAAGATACATGAAGATTCTATTTTAAAAAATAAATTCAAACATTAAAAAAGGATATAAATATATTTTATGAAGTCATAGTTGAATAGTAAAATATATCGTAATTTTTTTTTATACAATATTTTTTGGAAGTAAATGGATTTTAGTACGAAGATTTAATTAAAGATGATTTTCTTTTAAACATATTTGGAACACCAAAGTACATAAACACTAAAAATGACGGGATAAATTAATTCTATATAATTAAAAACAGAGTTATAAAATGAATGCATTTTTTATTGTTAGATCATAATATTTCATCATAGGAAGTATAATTATGAGAAAACCTGATAAACGAGTATATTGTAACATTAAAATCATGCCAATTTGTAACATTTATTAATAATCCAAATAAATGAATAAAACTAAATAATACATATAATATCATGAGATTAAATAAATTCAAAATATGACATCCCAAATTGGCTTCATATACCTCTTATAAAAAAGATACGTTCATTACAGAAGATATGTTACAATGAACACAAATTGGGATAAATATCCCTTTCCACATGGGAGTCTTTTTATATATAAACACATAAAAAAGTTATCTTAAAAAGGATATATAATTAAAAAAAGTGTAACGATAATACACATAAAAGACATTCATGAATAGTGTATACACCAAATATAGGAAACAAGTGTTGAATGACACACGTAAAAAAAGTGAGATTGAAATCCCTTACCACCTTAGTAATATTTTTAATCATAATCCTCAATAATCCATAACATAATAAAAAAAACTTTTTATATCATTAAATTTAGTTTATTAATTGTATAAAATGTAAAATGGAAATTATATTCCCCAAAAAAATTACCCAAGTGTGGAATTTCATTTTTCTCCCAGAAATAAATGAAAATATAAATTCTTTACCCTATAGAATTGAATTCCATAAAACACCTTAAAAATAACTTTATAATTAATATAATTTTATCATAAAAAAATTTATAATCATAATTTTATATATTATTTCATGTGTTATTTAATTATGACCATTTATTACAATGTTTTTAAAACTTTCACATCAAAATCTGGTTTTGGTTAATAACCACATTGTTTTTCATATATGTTTTGATTATTTTTATTTTTAGTCCTTTTACAGTGATAATTGTGCCACCATCTCCATAAAAATATTAAATGTTTTTTAAAATTTATATATAAATTTAACTTTTATAACAAATAATGAGAATTATTTCGAGAAATCATGTATGTTAAAATCATCGAGATGGTAGGTTTTACGTACACATGAGTTAATTTTCCATTTTTCAATGATCATTATCGAAATGAGGTAAGTAATATTTTACCATTGAAAATTAAGATAATGTCTTAAATAAAATATAATTTATTTAAATAACCATATACATATCATCCATCTGGTTTTGTGAATAAAAAATAGAGTAACGTCACATCTTGAAGATGGTTGTCGATGTGTACATGAATGAAGTTATCATCTTTCATTGAGTGAAATATTAATAAATAAAATGATATAATATCATTAAATATTCATAAATATTCAATTTATATCATAATTATGTCATTAATATCATATATACTCATCAAATATATCCATAATAGCATAAATGTATAATATTTGTGAAAAAATGTATCACATCCCTTTCTGAGGCTATAGTTCACCATACAAACTAAATAAATTATCATATCCCATACATATTGTAAAGTTAATAAATTATATATTAAATAATGACTCCATATATATATATATATTATAAATATTATATATATATACCTTATATTGATTGTAATACCCAAAAATGAGAGTTGGTAATGTTAAAAGGAATGACATTTGTTCATGAGGTGATAGTCCGTCGTACAAACGAAAAATGGTTTTTTACCAATTTGATGAAAGTGGAGATGGTTTTATGTAATACCATAACATAAAAACATCATAGTATATTTTATACACTGAGTTTAAAATATCATCATGTTTTAATAGTAATTTATAATGGTGGAAGAAGAAATAAAATAAACAGACTCATTGAATAATGTTTCTTCTTATTCGTGTTTCCTCCCCCTTTTTCACCAAAAGAATTCCTAGTTGGATTTATACCCAAAGAAGGATTATAATATTGGAGTATGGAATTTGGGAATGGAATTGAGTAGTTTTTAAATGTCCCAAAGGGTTTTTAATGTGTGAATAAGATATTATTGGAGGTGCGGTTTTAATTGAGTTAGTTGAAATAATTAAAAAAATTTATTAAGAAAAAGTTGTACCCTAATTTTCCTAATCCATGATGTGAAATCCCTAACACCATTATACCAAAGTTGGAAGATGTATTTTTAAAATGGATTATAAATAAGGGATAAAATACGAATTATTAATATTTTTAGTAGTCATGAAGAACTAGATAAATACATCATTCTCTTATTACATTTGTAGTTAACCATCCAACATAACAAAGGATAATAATCTGATTCCTTGACACATTTTCAAATATTACAAATTCTTATCATTGGGAAGATAAAAATTAAAATGTTGAGTTAAAATTATCATATGTGTTACATATAGTATAGATAATAATTAATCATATGTGATGTAAAATCAATAAGTCATAGTCAATAGGTAATGGAAAGTATTTAAAAAAACATTCCACTGAATCTATAAATTAATGTTGAATATGCATCCATATATTTTTTCATTGTGAAACTAACATGTATAGTAATAAATGAATACTGAATAAATTAATTTCTAAATTATTAGATTTCATATATATGTCACATGAACCACTATCATCACAACCTTTTACAATATGGCTTAAATAGTGGGTAGAAACCCATCTGGATCTTTATTAAAACAAACAAGAAGGGGATTTTCACAAATTAGATTGTCTCAAGATACATGCTGATTATTCAAGGAGATATATAATTCAGAACCCCACACATCTTTACAAGTCCAATGAATTATCCATACATAGATATTATTCATGAAAAATATTCCGTATCAAAATATTTGTATTGAGTATAGGAAACATATTTATCAATATATCCACAGTTAAAAAAATATTAATGGTAAATATAATTTATAAAAATGGTATAAGAATCATAAAATAAAAATATACATTATATAATAAATATTGATATTTAATTAATTATCAATGATATATGATCATAAATAAAAGGGGACGTTCATAACAGAAATAAAGGATGCATATGGAATATGTCCCACATAAATTAATGTGAGACAAAAAACCATTAACACTTATAATCAAAAAAATAGTATAACCCATTATATTAATAATAAGAATATGAAACTATTAATAATATTAAAATAAGTATATTCATGATATTATATATAAAAACTGTCGAATAAATACACGAAAGACAAAAAAATAAGTGTTGAATTAGGTCTATCTCACAAAAATAAAAGTACAACAAGAAACGGCTTAAATGTTTTATAATATAATTCATCACTTATACTTAATGTAATCAAATAATATTTTTTAATTATATAATTAATAACCAATTAAACAAATATTTTAGTTATTGTAATTTTATTAAGTTCATTAATGTCCATTTTGATGATTTATAATGCTTAATTTCACTGTTTTGAGAGAATTCGTTTCTTGGTTTTAAGGTTGGTTCCCTTGCATATACCTTTTGGAGTTCATGTAAAATGGAAGAAAAACTCATTATGTGAAATTATTTTATATTAATGAACACATATTCGTTTGAAGTATCTCATATATCATTTGGTTCTTTGATATGACGGTGATTCATTATATTAAACAATGATGAAATTTTTTAATTTTATTTAGGCTGTTTTTATGACCATTACAAAATGTTGTCATTTTGTTTAATTTATATTTATATATTGGTTCCAGAATATAAAAAATTATAATTTACATATTAAAATTTTATTTATCTTTATTAATGGATTTATGACCATACTAGAACTTGGTAAACCCAAAAACTTGTCGTTAATGAAGGTGGTGAATTGACACATCACATATGATGTTTTCATTTTTATATGAAATGATAATATAATATATTTTATTATTTATATTCCTTTAGAACAATAAAATAACAATATATCATTTATATTGGATTTACCCTTACCCTTTGGATAGCGAAGGTAGGGATAGGAAAATAAAATAAATTAATTTAAAAGTTAAAATGGAGGATTTTACCTCTTGAATACTGTCTCCATAGGATCCTCTTTAAGACACTTGGGTTTGGTATTTTGATATGACCAGAAGGTCTTCAATGTTTGGAAGATGATTTGGAAGTGAATTTTTTATAATTTAGAACATATTCATGGATAATGAGGTATGATGTGGGATTATAAGGGTTGGTGTTGGGTGGTTTTTATTGGGGAGGAGAATCATTTTTTTATTATTTTTTTCATTTATTACTAATTTTGACTCAAGAATATCAATAGTGTTGATTATTATGACTATGTAAATTAAAAATATAATTTTAGTTTGAAATTATTAGTTAATAGATAATATATACATCATCCATGACTCAATAATTCAATTTTTAACTAATAATTTTAAATACCTTATATTACTGTATTTCACTATTCACAAAAATTCAACTATTTCAGAAAAATACAAAAATTTAACAATAACGATTTTTCAATGATTAAAATTGAAAATTTTAGTTCATTTTATAAAAATATGTATCTAAATATGATATAGATTATTTCAAAATAAAAAAGAATTGTGTATTCAAAAACTATCAATTTAAATATAATAACTGATTTTTCGGCAAATTAAAAAATTTATTATTGTCTTGTAAAATTATCTGATATTAATATTAAAACAAATTAATTATTCATGAATATAATTTATGAAAAAAATCTATTAAATAATTAAAAAAATTTAAATAATCATTTATGTCTCATAAAAAATACCATCATATAATTTATTATTATATAAACATTTATTTACTTATTCCATGATATAAATATGTTAGGTTTTCTTTAGAATGGTCCTTAAATTCTATTTATACTTTTACAGGTGTATTTATTATATAACTGAAAAAATACTATTCATAATAGTCACAATACTATTCCAAATTTATTGTTAATAATTAATTTTTTATAACATTACGTACAATCTTGGTGTTCAATTGAACGTAATCTATTAAATATATTTAATTTATTTAAGGGGATGTGTATAATAAAAACCTGATATCTTACACTAGGAGAATAAAAAATGTAGTATTATTCAAAATTATAAATTATAGTATTGATATATTCCCATAAAATATATTTCATATATGTTTCCATGACATTTTAATACTAATCAATTTTGTTTAACCCATGTTAACTCATTTTCTTTTAAATCGTGTTAATTATTTTTTTCTGTTTTCCCAATTACTTTTAGTAAAAAAATAACTTGAAATTAGTATATATTGTAAATTATTAATATAAAAAATATAGAATAAATTTTTTAGAATGACAGTCACAGAAGTGGAAAATTTTAATTTAAGATTAATCCCATTTATGCAATGATGAATTTGGTTTTTCAAAGGGAGTGTCTTCAAAAGATTATAACTTTTTTATTTCAAAATTCAACATAAAAATGATTCCAGTACACTGTGTTGTATTTATAAATAAATATTTTAATTAATTTAGATTTATTAAAATTATTTAAAATATAACTCAACATTATAAATAATTTAAATGAAAAGTTATTTTTCAATTAAAATTATGTATTTTCAGTTTTCATCAAAAAATTAGTCATTTTGGAAAATTATTAAAAATTCACTCAATTTTAATTTTGAATGTTGATTTGAAAAAATAAAGATAATTTTAAAAATATATATTTTTAATATTTTCAAAAAAAATTATAATATTGGCTAAAAAGGATAGAAACTTATTTTAGAGAAATATAGCTTGTAATAATAAAATTGGATTTTTTTTCATGTATAGAAAACACATAAAATTAATTATACAATGTTTATTGAATATATTATATATATATATATATTTAAAATAATTCATAATAATTTTTTTTTAATTTATTGAGGTAAAAAATGTTGTTTTTAAAAAAAATATTTTTTCATGAAATTATATCCTTTATTTTCGAATACATTTTTAAATTTTAAATTAATTAGTCCCCAAATAATTCCTTTTATTTACAAATGTAAGCCATTTATTTCCATAATTTTGTTAATAATATTATTACCGATCATTCCAATCACTAGTTTATAACTATCATGTAATAATGTTATAATAACATGGAATATTTTTTTTTAAACTATTGGTTGTGTGTAACAAAAACTAAAATTAGTTTCATTCGTAACACAAAATATCAAAAAGAATAAATTCATCATAAAAATTATATTTGAAAAATATATTGATGTTACATTCTACACTTCCTAAATTTATTTAATCCATCAAAATTCACCTCAGTCACTAATGGTTTTACAGTTGATAATTCCTTCATAGAAAACCACATTGTAAAAATAATTAATAAAACATCCTCTAGAAAATATAGAAAAGGAATCATGAAATTCATCAGAAATTACAACACATAAGTTTCCAAATAGTATAACATAGGTGGTATGTGAAAACATTAAAATATATTCACAAAACTAGCAACTAAATGATGATGGAGACAGAAATATAATATGGCCAGGAGACAGTTAACGACTGCAATTCCATAAACCAAAGAGGCATGAAAAAGATCATTCATATCATTAAAATTAATGATAAATGGGGGTGAATTTATTTCAACATTATTTTAATAACTTATTGTAATTAATTTTCCATCTATATTGAGAGGATATTAAAATGTAAAAACATGATATCTTTCTATTTCATATATATAATTTCACCCTTTCGTGGTTCCATGATCAATTTCTATATTATTTATTACTTAAATAGATGAATTTTAATTCCATTTCAATTGAACTCAATAAGATCTATAATATAATGATATGTCATTCCTTCCATTTATACTAAAACAATGGTTATCAATGGTTAACAAATATGGATAAATCTTCATATAGTGGAGTAAAACATTAAACTATAAAATCTCATCCAAAGTTAAAATTAAACTATTCCATGAATGGTTTACCTTTTAATCCTTATAAAATTAAAAATATATATTAATGATTACAATATTTATAAAAATAAACATATTAGTTATTCCCCATGTATCACAATGGTTCTCTTTATTTTGAAATACCAAACATGGGAATAAGTTCGTCATGTATTCACATGAAACATGGTAACATCCCCAATTAACAAAAAGCCTTGTTGAAAACATATATTCTTCCATATTACATACAAAAAACATAAATTATTGGATATATAAATTAATTCCAAAAATATAATAACCATCATCAATGATATAATAAACCATTTTTTCAATAAATCCTTAATCACATCTAAGGTAATCATTTCTATCCAATCAATATATTCTTGTACAATATCTCTTTATACCAACATCAGTATCTCCATATTAGAAACATATTAAGGGTTATATTACCTTAATCTAAATATCTCATTACCATTAAATCAATATTCATGTTCCTCAGTACCATTTAATATATTTTTAAAAATCCTTAATAAAAAACATATATTTATCATTCTATATATATTTCATGATTCCTATAACATAATCCTTGAATTCTAAAACATTATTACTTAAATAATCCCACCTCCTTCTGAAACCATTAACTAAGATTCACTATCTTATTATGTATTACCTATTTCAATTCATATATCATTTGTAATATATTCATCATAAATAGAAAAAACATTACTCATACAACCTTGTTGATTCTCTTCCCATGTTTTAATCATTGAAAATCTATTTTCAAAATACCCATACTGTCCCAGATTTAAAATATTCAAAAATCAATGATACCATAGATGGACCATTATTCTCATGCATCATTTTAACTGAATTTTTTATTTTTCCAATATTTTTTCTTTTTTTTCTATATTTTCCACACCAAAAACATATTATCATCCCTCTCATTTTTTCCCATGATTGATTCTTTTGAAATTATTGTCATATAGGGATTAGAAACCTCTTTCCTCCCTGGTCTCCACTACTTAAAATCTCAGTGAACTATATCCTTCTCTTCATTAGTGATTTTGAGAGTATGTTAATGTGAATTTTTTAGTCATCTTTCATGATACAATATTATTCATAGTCAAAAAATCCATTACTCTAGTAATTTTTCCATTTGGATGCCAATCCAAAAAATTATCTATCACATTAAATGTTAAACAAATTTAATCTTGTTCAAGCCATTTATTAATAGAAAAATTGAATAGTTTTAGAACAACTAATCATTGTGGAAAACTGCATTATCATGAAAAACCCACTTATGGTATTTCTAAATTATGATATATTTTTTTTATTCTATGAAACCGTCATATTATTATAGGTCATTCATTGTCACCGTCTATTTAAATAATTCATTATGGTTTTTAATAGTGTGTGAGTGTCAAAATATTATCCCATAGGTGTGTCAAACCACAAGTTTTGTAATGATAGTTTTCATGCACCTGGTGATGATAGATTCCATCCCAATATTCCCTTTTGGATTCATTACCATAAGGTACCTCTGTGCTAGATCCAAATCAACTTTTTGTATCAATACAGGGATATAGTTACTTGAAACCACTTTCTATATCATTTACAAAAAATTTAGGACATTTTACTATACTCTAAATCATCCTTAGACATATCCTTAGATGCATGCCTATAATTATCATTATAAATATCTCAATGGATATCACTAAATTATTTTAATTCTAGTTTCCAATGGTTAACTAAAACTCTAAATTGATTCTAACTACAGATATCAAGTCATTTCATACAAAGATATTACATATTTTTAGATTATTATTGATTAAATTATAAAAATTCAAACCTATGGACCAATATTTTATTGTATATTTGATGTCTAGGTACAAAATATCTAAATTTTTTGAATTATGTTTAACATATCCTAAAAATATAATACCCTTAAGTGATATTAAATAAAATATCCTACTTGAAACCATTTTTCATAAGGTGGGAAAAAGATACATTTGAAATGTGAGCTCACATGCTCTGAAAGATTACAAAAGGGAGATATGTAAGCATAAAAGAAACAAAAGGGTATCATAATATGAGAATAAAATATTAGTTCCATAACCTTCATACCAAATATCATAATCTTGAGTAATGACATAAAGATTGGCAGTTTCTAGGAAATGATTTGTATGTATATCAAAGAACATGATCAATGAGAGCATAACTTTGGTATGAGACATGCGATTATGGAACACAAATATGAATAGAAAATCATTCCCATAATATTCAAGGATGAATTCAAAGGATATAAATATATAATGGGTTTACTCACCAATCCAACATAGTAGTTAAGGTACAATCCCATGACCATCATAACAGAAAAATTCCCTTATTGAATGGGGTTTACTCGCCATTCTAGTCTTCTCTATCTCATGATATATAAATCATAAACCATTTCATTGGTGAGATATAATTCCCACACATGCCATAATTAAAATAATAAATATTTTACCCATAATATCATAAAACATTCATCTCATAATAACCCAAGAAATGAAATGAGGTTCATTAAAATTTCATCATGTGAAAACCTGTCTGAAATGGAAATGATTCATAATCATTTCATCATTTCATAATACCGTAACCTATGAAAATAAGAGGGGTTTATAAGAATTTCATAATAATATAACATATTGAAGAGAATTTGTTTTTCACAAAATTCATTCCATTATTAGTAAAATAAAATAAAATAAATAATAACCTTGATATATATACCATATCACCATTATGGAGAATTTAACATCAATTTGTTTCATCTTATATGGAAAATGATTTTTTAAAATACACTAGGAAAATTTCTTTAGGTGAAAAGATTTTCCATAATTTTTTTAAACATATTACATTTTAGAAAAACATTTGGAATAAAATAAACCAAAAAACATAAAAAGTAATCTTTAATAATCATTTAAAATATTTATTTAGGAAAAAACCTTTCTTCTTCAAAAAACATTTTAAAACATTCTCCAAATCACATTTTTTCTTTAAAATAAATTATTTAACATCAAAACAATTCATATATAATAAGTAAAATATTATCCTTGAAAATAAATATCTAAACATGTTATTTAATCATTAAATATTTTAGTGTTCATGAAAATGGGAAATACTTTTCATGCCGTGAATGTTAAAAAAAATTTCTTTCCACATTTTTAGTAAAAGACAAATGAGAATTGTTTGAAAAGAGACATGAAAATTACTATATTAAAACAAAATTTTAAAATTAAATCATGGTTCAAAAGATAATTTTTAAAGTAATAGTTTAATACTAAAAAAATTTTGAGAACATTTTCATAATATATAGTTTTGGAAGAAAATGAATCCGTGATACATATGACAAATAAAAGCAATTTTTCTTAAAAAACATTATTTTATCCCTTGATTGCATATAAAGTTTAAATTGAATGTAAATTAATTACTCAAAATAAATAAACATTTTATAATTAAAACATTAGTTTCATGAAATTTAGATCATATTATTTCATTATTGGAATCATAATCATGATTAGTCTAAAAAATTATGATATTGTAATATAGAAATGTTACCACTCTCGTAACGTCTAATCGAAAGACAGATAAAGGAATAAAATAAAATGAAACTTCTAATATAAGTAGAATATATAGATTCTTGATATTTCATATAAAATGGTAATTATATATTCCACATATATAATATATGTGTAAGAAATTATATATTTATTAAATTAGGAAAATTCGAAAACAAATCCCTTACCATTTGGGTATCTTTTGATACATAAACCCCATGAAAGATAGATAATAAAATGGATATGTAACTAAATATAAATTTAATGAGAGTAAATATATAATACATTGATTTATAGTATATACAACTTATATAAGAATACATTATTGAATATAGCATGTATCTAACATAAGTAAAAAACGTAATTTTAAATCGGTTACCGCTTTATTAATCTTTTGAATCATAATCCCTAATAAATAATAAAATCATATTAAAGATTTATTTTCATTAAATCATTTGGATTCATGATATAACATGTAAAAGGGTCAGTATATACACCGCACAAATGAAATTATTTGTATATTATTATATTTATCCAAAAATGAAATAGACAATAAAAATATCTTACAATATGTTAGACTCCCATCATAAATGTTGAAAACTCATGAATAATAAATATATGTTCATTATAAATATATTATAAAACCAAAAATATATATATATATATATATATATAATATATGATTTATTTGTGGTGATTAATTAAAATTTTATTAATAATTTTTTGTTAAAATCATGTTTTTGATAATAACCGCTTTATTTTTTGTTTGTGTTTTGATTTTTTATTTTCAGTCCTTTTACTTTGAAACTATTTCCAAAATATATATAGTAATAATAATTAAATAATTATAAAATTTATATATCAATTACACTTTTAATATGAATTATTAAATATTTTGTTTATAAATGAAGTATGTTACGATCACAGAGATGTTATGATATATGTATGCATGAGTAACGCTTCCACTTTTCATTGATTATTATGGTAAGGGGGTAGATAACATGTTTTATTTATATAATTATAATAATATCCATAATAACATATTATTTATATAAATATTCATATAATTTTCATCTAAGTAGTGTGGTGATTAAAAGAGTGAACCACATGGTTTTGGGATGGTGGTAGTCCACACGCACATGAATGATGTAATCATATTTTAATTAGTGAAAATGATAGAAATGAAAAGATATATTACGTTTTAGGAAAGATACATATTCAATTAATTAAAATATTATATCTTATATACTCTATATAATTTGTCAATTTATCAATATTATTTTCCATGTAAAGCGTTTTTCAAAAATTAATCACATCACATCGTGAGGCTGTAATCCACTGTACACAAGAGTGATGTTATCGTATACCATTAAGAATGAAATTTAAAAATGATATATATCATATAATGAATAATAATTATTATTATGATATAACTATCATAGATATACTTTTTATCCATGATCACACCCAACTGTGAGAGGTTGTTAATGGAAAAAATGAATGACATGAGTTAATGAGATGATAGTCTCCCAAACACATAAATTATGATATCATAGCCCAATTGATGAAAGTAAGGATTTTTATGGGTCATGACCTTAACATAAAAACATTTCAGTATATATATATTATACCAAGGTTATTATATAATATTGGATTAACAATAATTTAAATAGTTAGTGGAAGAAATAAAATAAAAATGCTTGCTGATGAATGATAACTCATATTTTGTATCCACCTTAGGTTTGCATCCAAATAAATACTAGGTCTAATTTATTAAAAACCTAATTCTTTCATGATGGTAGGAGTAATTTTTTAATATATTTTAGTAGGAAATTTATGAAAAAAATATGTTTCTTAATTTGTGGTGAAGAGAGGAGAGGGGAGGCCTTTTATAGGAGAGTTGAGCAACACACTTGTATTTTTTTTAATGAAAAATGTATACCCAAATATTTATCATTAAAAATGAAACCATAATTTAATAATATATATAAATAGAAATGATATGGAAAATATATTTCCATAAAAATATTTTAGATAAGTTTCTTGGTCATTTTACCTTTATCTTGTTATTTTAATCCCCAGTAAACCCATTTTACTTAAACCTTGTTAATTAATTTTTATAATTTTAAAATATTACTTTGGTAAAAAAAATTATTCATCTTTTATAGTTTATAAAAAACCATGAAAATAAATATTGAATAAATTTTAATAAATTCCACATTCACAAATGGAAAATTTTAATTCAAAATTAATACCACAGACGTTAGGGGACAATAGGGTTTTCAAAGAGGAATTAATTCAATGATTTAAAATGTTTTATATCAAATTAAAATATGAAAAATATTAAAATTACCTATGTTTTATTAATATATATATATACTAGAACAAAATATATTTTATTACTAATTTTAATTATAATTTATCTTAATAAATAATTTAATGAAAATTATGGTTTTCATTTCAAATTCAGTATTTTTAACTATTTATAAAAAAACTATTTTCATAAAAATATAAAAAAATCACCAGAAGATAAATTTGGAATTATGATTAAAAAATCTAACATTTTTTAAAAATATTTTTTTATATAAAATTTCAAAATGTAGTTTCAAAATAAATTCTAAAAAGGAGCCATAATTTCTATTTGGAAAAGTACATTTTTAAGTGTAAAATTAGATTTATTAGTACCTCATGTATAGAAAATACAAAATATTAAAGTTAAATAGTTTAAAGAATATATACTATATATATTTTTATTAAATAATTGACCAAAAGAGGTCTTTTTAATTGGTTATGGTAAAATTTCTTTGTTTTCATTAAAATAGTTTTCCTGATAGAGATTATTTTGATTTTCAAATATGTTTTTTTCAATTTTAATTTATTGGTCAAAAAATAATTCATTTTATATAAAAGTGTATACCATATATTTTCAATAATTTATTTCTTCTTATTAATTCATTTAATTTAAACATCTATGTGTTAACTATCTATCAATAATATTTTAAGAATATAACATGATTCATTTAAAACTAGTATTGTGTGTAACACAAGATAAACACAGTGTTACATGTTATGATAATTAATAAAATGATTAAATCCATTTGAAAAAAATATTTCTAAAAATAATGATATGTTTTAGTGATGTTTATTTCAATTGGTCATCTAATATATAATGTCATTATTATTACCATAATTATTTCACTCTACTATGAGGGTGTAGTCACAACTAAGTACCTCTATATACCCCCACTCCATGTGATAATTAATGGAATATGGGGAGGCATGCTTGAAGTCATATAATATACCTCAATTAGAAACTTTTGAGTTTTCTTAAGCTATGTATTCAATAGTTACTTCAATTAAAAATTACCTTATATATTCCTTTCTCTACATTCACATGTTGTTTTTTTATTATCCTATAGAGACCTTGATATTAAAAATATTCTGCAACATGGTGAAGTTCTTCACTGGTTTCCAATTTATCATCTGGACTTTGTAATCCTGATATGGATTCGACAATAGAAATTTTGGGAATCCCCCTTTTTCATAGGTAACTTTTCATAACAAAATGAAAATATCCTTTATGTAGAGTAAAAAAATTATATTTCACAACAGTTTTCATCACTAGGGTCTTATAAACACATTGAAATGGATCACATTTCATTTCCACATTACCAGGTAATTATCAATTACAAATCTCTATCGTGACTACAAAATATTCCCCCACAGTGTGGGTACCAATAGAATTTATTTCAAATGATAGTATTAAGTAAAATGAAATATGAAATGATCATAATTACTTAAATCCAGCCATTTTAATATCCCTGACAAGTATCACCACATGGGTTTTAATTTTGTGGTACTATTTACTACACCAAAATATCATTCAAATTTCCCTAATCTATAGACAGATTCATTAGTTAAAGTGGATTCTCTTTAATTTACTTTTATAGATAGGTAGATACAAATCCAATAAAAATATGTTGATTAATTATCCCCCATTTAATTTTTTTATCAATAATCATTTTTTCAATATTCCATGTGTTCTTTTATAAAATCATTTTTCTTGGATTTGTACTCCCATTTTACAATAAAAACTGTGTTTTATATTCCATTTTTAATAAAATGAATAAATTATTGAACATATGTTTTCTCATAATATAAAAACATAATAATAATTTGGTTCTCTAATTCAATGTCATTAAATTATAATTGTATTAACAAAAATAAATTGTTGAGTGGTAAAACATTTAAATCTTCTAAGTTCTACTGGATGTGTATCCCCCTTCCTTATTCCATCTAGTAAAAGAAAATATCCTCAAAATTCAAAATATTTACAAATATAACATTGAAATCAATGTTATAGTTCTATCCAAACAATTTCAATTTGAGATAATGGTTGGACATAAAAGGTCCAATATATACTTATTGAATTCATGTGTTTCCAATGGTTTAGTAAAGACATGTAAAAATGTCCATTAAGTTAGAAGAAATTATGGTTTCACTATGTTGTTATTTACACTCTCCATATATAGTTATAACTAATCTCAATGTTTTTTTTTAATTATTATACTAGATTCATTGATAATTTAATGGAGTTTCTTGTCACACTAAATCTTCATTGGTTATTATGATACTTCTACCATACATTTCATTTTTATTCATCTATATCTCTTTTCTAAAATCATTTATTACTAAAATATACTCTTATTCATTTTTATCTTATGAAACATATACATGATTCTAATATATCCAAACTACCTAGTTTTTTTAATATGAATAAATGGCTAAAAGTTGATTATTTTTTAAAAATAATTCCACCTAATCAATATACATGTGAATAAGATAATAAATCCTAATAATTTTGACCCTTTTAAATAAAACTGTAATTCAGTATTCTGTGACTATACCACATTATTATTTTCACTATTAATAATTTTTTTATTCTTAGAAAAACTCTTGAATTGTGATACAAAGAATTCTGAATATAAAAATTGTGTCTCCGTTATTGTATGATAAAATATACTCTTGATAATTCTTCCATGATGATTTTATTTTACACCATGATTATCCAAATTGTTTGAATAGTTTGTTCAAACTACTTTTAGAGATGAAAATGTATTTCACTATTCCATTTGGAATTTCTTCAATAATTATCTTTAATTAATTTTATTTTTAATGACTACAGTTTTATCCTTTGTTTTTATTTGAAACCCATTAAATTAGTTCGATTATAAAATCAAAGGAATCTCAAAATAAGATAACATTAATTCATAAATCTTGTCTATTGAAATATTCATATCTCCTCCAAATATGATTTCACCCATATACATTACCAAAAAAATTCCAATTTTGATATTTTCATTAGGGGTTTTTGGTTATCCCATACTATATTAAACTCAATATTTAATTCAAAAAATTGTCCATGTATACAAACCATTAGGAGATAGGTTTATTCTATATATAGTCTTTATCAACCATTATAACATTGATTCATCATTTCCAAAAATAAATATTACCTATTATTATATATATAAAAATTCATTATTTAATCCATTTAAAACCTATTTTCACATCTATTTTGAAGACATTGATATTTATTGGAACAAAATTCATACTAAAACATTTGATAGAATACATTATTTCCACTTCTGTTAATTTATATTCAATATGAATTCCATCATTTACTATATAACCATTACATGGTGGCCCCACTTTATTTCAAAACACCGTTCGATATTCATGAGGATTTTTTTCTAAGAACCATTTTAAACTAATAATGTAATTAATTATTGGTTTTTCCAAGATATCCCATGATTGGTTTGTATCAATATTACCAATTCTAGAATATCCCAAATACATTTTTTTTATTTTTGTTAACCCCCCTTTCAAGGGATGGGGGGAACCCTTACAATGACTATAGAAACAAAGATTACATAACCCCTAGGACATAGGAAATATATAGACTATAAATACATGGCACTACTCCTACCCAGCTTCTTCATCGTGTTGTCTTCTCTCCACCTTCATATGGTTAGTTCGGCTAGGCTTCCCATGCAAGCACAAGCTGGTCTAAATAGAAAATCTAATACCCAGTCTTTTTGACACATCCTCTTATGTTTCTGCTCTTGTGAATGCGCCTGCTCCAAATCCTTATCTGGAGTCTCCTCCTTGTAGTGTCTTCTTGGTCATTGAACATAATTATTGGGGGCTCCAAGACCTTGAGTTGGCCCGAAGGACTTGAGGTGGCCCGAAGGCCTTAAAGGACCCGATGCCCAAACTCGTGGCCAGAAAGCCCAAACAGATAAATAGTTCAGGAAACTACAATACTAAACAGTACATGATGTAGTAACTTATACAGTGCTACTATAGTACTACTTTAGTAACCCAAAAATTATTTCCCCACCCAGTTTTGAACTTGGGTCTCTTAGATGCAGTGGTCGAGTCCTCACCAACAGGACTAGGGCTCTTGTGCCAATATTACCAATTGATAATTCATGGATTTCACCTAAAACTATTAGTGTGGGGGTGTTCAAATGAATTTGGTTCTATTTCAAATAGTAATGAATTGTGCACCATTCTCCATATCCAATGGTTCATTATTGGTGATGGTTTGTCTCCAAAATATTAATCATGTTAAAATTATCTCTTTTTATTCTTTCATTATATATAATATCACACTTTTATTATGCTAATTCATCTACTAATTAAACTGTATATTCATCATCAATTTGTATATTTTGATTTTCTATGAAATATAATTTAACAATTAACATTTAAAAAATTATTAAGGGGAATTGTTTTGATAATTTCCCATCATTTCATGTCCAACCACCTTCATGTCACTATTATTGAAAATATTGTTGATCCTTTAACTAAAATTATTATAGAACTTACTCTTTTAATATTATTATAATATTATGACATCATGCACCAAATCTCCATATTTCCCCATATTGATATATTTATTTCACATAAATAATATTTTTTTTAAACACTCTTAGATGATTCAATGATAGAATATTTCTATTCCACATATCATACGAAATATTATCTACTTAATGACAATGTAATGTTTTTTCAAAGTGAAAACATCCACATAAAATAACGTATTTTCTATGGTGATATGAGATGACATGTTTTATAAATTATATATTTTACATATTTTTCACCATACAACTTCTTCTCTTAATAAACCATTTTATTTTGGGTGTTCTCACCAATGAAACAACATTTTCAATACCATATTTCTCATTGTAATTTTTAATATCAAAGGACGTATAATATATTATTTATTTATATTATAAATTTTGTTATTCATTATGTTTTTATCTTAATTTAAATATTATTATTAAATTAATCACTAATCACATTGATCTTATTTACATGAAACATCCCATATTTTTCATAATCATTAAAAACTAATATGAATAATTACACACAATATGTTCTCTCGTATCAATTGAACATCATATATTAGTAGGGACTAAATTATGTAAACCAAATTACCTATTATTATTTAGATAATATATACTTGTATTACAGATCATTTCTTAACCTCCCTTGAAGTTTAGAGTATCCAATTCATCTTTGAACATTGAAAATTTCTGTATTTTTTCATTATTAATGTGGTGTAGTATTTATGTCCACTATATATTTTCTTATTCAATTATTAGAAGACATTTATTGTATTTTATATCTTCCTAATATATTTAATCTAATGTCCTTTATAATTTTAAAATAAAATTTTAATCCACTTAATTAATAAGAAGAATATTTTTGAATAATATTTACAATTAAACCTCAATCAAAAAGATTACAAACAAAGAAAAATAATTGAAATGAAGTCCATCTACAAATAGAATTTTAGTATTGCTCAATTAATCTCTAGAAATAGATAAATTCCAATACCTCTAATATTTAATGATCCATAATTCTAAAACTCCATTTTTATATCAACATTTCCTAATAAATTATTTATAACATAAATATTATATGTCATTTTAAATCAATATTCATTATCTACTATCCATTTTATAGAATTCATTGATTATTTCAGGGATTGTTTAGAAAACTATTCCTTCTCAATCTTCTCCATTTCCATCTATAATAATCCTAAATGATTTGAGATATTTGTTAATATCATCTAATTTTCTTGAGTATAATAATTTTGATCATTTTTTTTTCTTAAGAATATAAATCCTTTTTTCAAAATAATGAAATTGGATTATCTTTCAAACATCATAATTTGACTTTTATGAGGAGGGATAATAAATTTATTTCTAAAACACACTAAATTATTCCATGATATTGATAAATTAATAGTGTACCAATAAAATGAATTTTTATTTTTATATAAACTATTTCATCCACCCCACCATTTCTAGCTTCCATCATATTCTCATCTTTAATAACATTCTTCATTACCATAATACAATATATTGGGTGTAATAAAACCAAGCAAAATCATAGCAAATCAAGGATAAATTAATATTCATGTCATTTCTATATATATATATATATTACATTTTTAAAACCTTCTTAATTTATGGAAAGTACTCGATGGTTGATAATGTTCTTCTTTATTCTTATCTCATTTTCACTTATCATTTTCTAAAACTATTTCATTATACTATGATCATAACCATTAATATATTTACCCAAATAATTGGGATTGTAAACGTTATAAAATTACTTTAATTAATTATTTGGATTTCCTATTTCATTTAAAAATAATATCTTCACTACCCAAATTGAATGTTCTTCCTTGAGCCACAATTTTTAATTATAATATTATCCTTCTTCTTTAATAATTTTTTTTCGTCTATAGTTCTGATCATCTAATTTTTTTTCATTATATTAATTTTAACCTTATCAATGATCTTATACTATTCCTTAGTATTTAATTTATAATAAAAAAAAATTCATCATATTTTACTTGATATTTTTGACATTATTTTAGGGAATTTTCTCGGTAATCCACCTATACATCAATGTAATCAATATAACAATTAGTGTACTTCAAAAAATGATTAATTTTCTTTCATTTCATTACCTTTATATAAATTTACTCAGGGGTCCCATCCAATTGCATAAAAAAATTATCAATACCTTCTGGTTAATCATCATTTTCTACTTTAGTTTTAGATTCCTTTATATTATCAATCATTAAATCCTCTATAACAAAGATGAATATAGATTCAATACCTTCTACTAGATCTTACTAAAATTTTTCCTCTTATCTTAATACCATAACCATCCTCTAGAATTTATCACCACATTCACTATAGGAGTTAAATATCCTTCTATGGAAAAATATTTTCATTTATTTCATAAAAAATCAAACTAACAATTCTATTAATCATATACATTTTGAATTATTATAGGTATGTTTCAAATCATTCTAAAATTGAAAAAAGAACTAAACATATGTTACCTAAAAATATTCATTTTCCTATTTTGAACATCATTTCCCTAAGGGAAATAGAATCATCATAGAAATCATCATCTATTTCAACATTAGAATACTATTTTAACACGATATATATATTTTTATATATTTATATAAATGTATTAAATATAACTCCATCATTAACCACATTTAATATGTGACTATATTAATATGTAAA
Source organism: Viscum album (assembly GCA_963277665.1). Classification (NCBI taxonomy): domain Eukaryota; kingdom Viridiplantae; phylum Streptophyta; class Magnoliopsida; order Santalales; family Viscaceae; genus Viscum; species Viscum album. Next base: position 825,966,897 of record OY728159.1, on the reverse strand, counting down.
TAATTAAAGTATAAATCACTAAGAATTATTTATTTATGTGTAACACTTTTTTTCATATTAGAGTTAAATTTCAAATTATTTTATTTATAATATCATCATCATTTAAATATTGATCCAAAATATTCTAGGTTATTAATTTTAGTTGTAATTTTATTTTTATATCTCTAGCATGTTTCATTATTAGAATGAGGACTTGGATTATAAATCTTATGGTAGATCATTATGAGAATAGTTTTGGGGATATGGAAGGAGACATGAGAAGTGTCTTAAGTGACTGAGTGAGTTTCAGAGTGGGGATAGAGTGACCCCATTTAAATTTCTTAGTATTTGTAATAGATTAAACCAGGACCCATGGGTTACCTAAAGATATGTATTTATAAACAATATAGTTTTTTTGTGAGAAGAATGGTCTTCGTGTGTTGGAAAACATCATGTATTGGTGTGTTTTTATTATTAGAGTGGGATAGGAACTTTATGAACATGGTTGTTCCATGAAGGGGATATTCACACCAAGAAAATGATGTTTATAAAGTAAGGTGAGGAAGACTAATAATTTGTAACATTTCAAAGGAAATTATTGTGTTGTGATGGTGTTAGTCTGAGGTCCATGCTCTTGGACCAGAGTAATCATATAGAAACTAAACTAGTCATAGTATAAATTCATTTGGTAAAGGGTAATATCTAAAAGCATCCCAACAAGTCAAATCCTGATCAGAACCTAAGTGTTTTCTCAAATGGTGTCTGATTAATCTTTTTATCTTTATATGATCATATTTTTAGAGTATAATGGGAGTAGGAAGGGTCAATTTCTTTTATCATCTCATATCCACCTTCCCTCATTTTATCTTCATGGTTCAGGTTAGTTTTGAGTTCATTTCCAGGGGTAGTGCGGGTTCTTCCATGCTTCATCATCCTTTTATTTTAGTTTCCCTTTCATCATGTCTAATTTATTTGAGTCTATATAGGGTTTTCATGTTGATATAAACTATATCAGGGTGAAAATCCTTCGATATTATGGTGTTTCCTCATATCATGGTTGTTGGATGTTAAAACATGATGAACACATGCTATTTTATTCCATATATCAAATGAACATATTTGAATGAATTTTCATAAAGTTATTCTAAATTAATATTAATTTGATCATCGAATTGGGTAATTTAACAAGAATTTTTGTGTTGATTAATTTTAGGTTCATTTCAAGAGTCTATTATAGATAATTTCATCAGATTTCACAAATATGTTGTTTCCCATTGATTTTTAGGTGTTTTCCCATTTTTAATTACATAAAACCATAAATTTAGTATTTTATTATTAATTAATTTTTATGTTCTCACTTGAGATAGGTTCTTAGTATATTGGTTGAGGAATTATAATTCTTGGTTGATAGTTAATTGATTATAGGAAAATGAAATTTATTTATAGGAATTAGGTTTTAAATGAACATTCCCTACGATAAATTCATGTTATTTATATGTATTTTATATGTGGTATCAACACTATTGGAAATTTAATATTAAATATTTTATTCCTTTAATTAATAAAATGACATTTTTACTTGGATGTTTCAAGGGCAGTGATGTATTCTGGGGCATTTGTTTGTTTCCTTAGTGGTTGAAAGTGAAGATTTTGTTTACAATAACATATTCCTTGGGATGAAGTAGCATGAAGGGTCATAAATTATATAAAGTGGATAAATGTAGTGGACCATGGTGTATATTTCTTAGAAACCTCCTAGTAGAGGATTGTATTGGACCAAAATGATTGTCTGAGTAGGCAATGGTAGGACATAGGGATTCTTTATACCATTTAGGATATATGAAAAGACAGAAAAGTTTGTGTTCCACCCCCTCAATTATGTGAGTACACATGGATATATCACCTATATGGGATTATGGATCAGTTGGGTGAGAGAAACCACATAGTAGGGTCTATGATGTAATATGGGCTTTATTCCATCTCTCTAGTATAATTACAAAATAGATTGTATAGGAGGATAGTGGGGGGAACAACATCATTAATATAATGAAAATGGATTTCATGATAAGAGAGTGATGTAATTTGACCTAAAAATAATAATTATGTTGATGATCCCTTATAGGTGTGGTCTAGGGGGTCCCGATGGATTCCCATGTACAATGATGATCATAATAGGGACGAATCATATAATTTGGCACCACATACATTAGGTTGCATCATAGAATCTAAATATTTATGTGGTTGATCTAATATGCTTTCAATGACTAGGGTTGGGTTTTGAACATTAGTATCTAAAAAATAATATATGATAAGGGGTTTTAAATGTGTCTAATATATGAGAGGAAGATATTGTGATGAGATAATTACTTGTGTATGTTGGCACTAATAGTTATATGATTCATTTAGTTTTATTATAGCCCCCGTATTTACATTATAATTTCCATTGGATAATGGCCCCCATTTTTATGTGATACATTCTATCATATTTTCACCCATGTATTGATGTGATATTATTAGGTGGATATGGTCCCGCATAGTTTATGGGATATTACAAGATGGATGGTGGCCAATAACTATTTCCAGGAGATGATCCATGTAGTCCACCATTATCCAATGTGATTTTCAAATACACTATATATTTATGATATATTCGGGATGAAAATATATCCCCAAATTGTTTTTTTATCATTCTCAAAGATACTCCGGCACTGGCCAAAGAAGTTGTTGTGGATCCCTAGTTTCAACATAAAATCCAAGGATCAAAAATTAATGTTTAATTTTATTATTCTACACTATATTTATTTGTATATATGATAATATCACTTGAGAATTCACTGAAATAGTAGTTATGTCTGGGACCACATGTGTAATCCACTATTGAGTTATAATCACACCATTTTTGGGAGACCTTGCCACAAGAGTACCCAAACAAAACCCACTTTTCATAATTTCTGAAGATTAGGGGTCCCATTCTAAATTATCAATAGGCATAGCTTATATGGACTGATATATCGAGATATGATGAGTATAATGTTTTTAGTATTGCCTCCTTATATTTGTTTATTTTTTTAACTTGCAAATTATAGCAGCCTTTGAATTGATAATTTGGTGTAATATAGAATGACAATACATCTATTTTATTTAATTTTTATAAATTATAATTTATAATTAGTGAAAGGGATTTTTAATTCCTTATGTTATGATTATTGATTATGGATGTCAGTTTTTTACTTTTTTGTGTTTTGACTCTTGTATGAGGTTATAGTCTACCAACATTAGCATAGCAGACTGTTGTTTCTAATAATTGGCCTCGAGAATATGAAGGGGAAATCATGAGGTTAATTAGTGATAATTAGTATTGGAAATGAAGAGTCTTATGGGGTTCCATGGAATTTATGTTTTTCTCATAACTAGTTCAACAAATTTGACTAGTAATTTCAATATAATGTCTAAATAATTCAGCCATGCTTTCACTAGAAATCATCATCATATCATCATATCAATTTGGAAAAAACTATAATTTTTCATCTATTACTTTTAAATAACCTTCAATATTTTTTTATTTATACCCTATAATCCTTTTTCTAATGGGATTTCTATCACATTTATAACTATTTTATTATAATATTCACCCTATAGAGAATTATGGGCCTTATAATCATCAGTGAATAACTTTTTATCTTCTATTTTCATTGTTATTCAAGTACAATAAATTACATGAATTTAAAGTAATTATTCCAAATTAACATAAAGCTTAATAGAACATAAATTTGATCTCATTTGTTTCCCCCATATTTTTGAATTACACCCATCAAAGAATGGTACTCCCTTGGAATTTATAAAATTAATTATAACAACACTATTTGGTAAATTCGTGATGGAATGACTGGTGGATCGAATTATTATTCTAGGTGATTTAAATGTTTAAACAACTAGGATATATATTTACATTTCTTTGAATAATAATTTCCTGAAACAAAGAGAAAGGATTTTTCATTTCAAAATATAAATTAATTTATCTAATATTTGACGAAATAAATATCTTGGCTTATGAACTTTATTCATTGGTTAATTTTAATTATCCAAAAATATCCATTAGGATTAACTCTGTTGCTCTATGAGGATCAAAGGACAAAATCCCTAAAGCAGTGATCCACACAGGCTCCTATGATCTTTATGAAACATCACTTGATATTCGTGTTCTAGCATGGCTAGTTGATTGTCATTCTTGGTTCATTATTGATCGCTTGTTATTTTCTCTTGAAAAATTATCTCTTTCCCTTATCGTTATTGAGAGGGATAGATAACGATGTGTTGAGTGAGTATTCATTGTGTGCAAAAATTATTTATTCTCAATTTTTAGAATACAGTACCCAATAGACAAAGTTGCATATCTGTAGAGTTGTTATTAAAGTGAAATTATTAAACAATTTCATATTATCCATTAAATAATATTTCTGACCTTCAATAAATCCCATGATACATGTTAATAATTATATAATTATTATTTTTTGGCATGTTCTAAATTGATCAAAAAAAATTATATAATTGTCTGGTTAATTAAAATTTGTCATCGATTTGTTCTTAGCCTATTTCAACACCTCTAGCATTAATTTAACAATTGAAAAACATTTTATTCATAAATAAATATTTTATTATATATATATAGAATAAATATTTATGAAAATATTGAATAAATAAAAAATATATATTAAAATCCAATAGAATATAATTATTATTAATAGAAACACATATTGTGTGACACTCAATGACATTTTGCCACTGAGATTAGTCGGGTTTATCGAGAGTAAAATATTACTATCCAGAAATGGTTCAAGAAACCCAAGAGAAAGAACATAATGTCGTAACATTGACAACCACATAAAAACTCTCATTATCTAGTGTAATAACTCTATCACAATATCTGAATAAGGAGGATTCACGTCTATGTGACCAACCTATATTCTTTATATGTAATTCTTTGACCATATAAAGTAAACATGTTGTTACCCAATGGAAATGGAATTTAATGTGGTGGTTATATTACAATAAAAGGTTTAACATATCATCTTCCTTAAAGGTGGTTGGGAAAAATCTTTCAATGACTTATTCATTAACGATATTTCACTCATGACACACAAAAAATATCCAAATTTTTTAAAAACTGTTATCATCATGTTTTATGGAATGAATCTAAGTACATGAGTTTTAACATGTATTAATAATAATCATAAACAAGATAGACCATAAAATATTCTCATAGATAGAAATATCCAATTACACTAAAACATTCTGCATTCCTATTGGTATGTCTTTTCTCATAATATATCATCTTATAGATTACAATTTCTGAAAATCATAAGAAGAATCCTCATTTGCTTAAGATTATTTTCACCTGAATTTCTATTTATTACATGTCCCATCATACTACGGTATCCAACTGTATAAAATTATTTTAAAATATCATCATAGCATATCAAGTTTCTCATCATCGAGGGGAATATTTATGACCTTATTAATTAAATGTATACTGTAGGACATTATAACATTAGATTCATGTAGATCATAAATCAATATGTCATATGAAATTTTACTAACATTAAATAAATTTAATATACATATAAATAACGTACAAACATTTTTCCCTTGAATGAAAACTCTAAAAAAACTCCCACTTAGACTACAGCTAACTTCTTGTGACCTTCAGATCTCTAGAACTTACATGATAGTCATGTTTTTTTATTCTGGGCAATAGTCAAGGGTTTTTCTACATTGTCTTACAAAGAAATATTTCTCACTACAACTTCACCTCTATGAGAAAAATTCCTCAAAAGATCTTACTTTCAAGGTATGTTCGATAGCCATTGATGTGGCCTTGGATTTTTTACAAGAGCCTCCATTATAGTATTACCCCAATATAGTGTTATGATATATTTATAGCTAGATAACAAATCATTCAATTGGATGATGTTGTACATCTATAATTCTTAATTAGCTACCTCTAAAGCCGCCATATACAATGACCCTACTGAAGAATATGAAACCATATCCTTATTTGAGCTCTTCTAGCTAAAAAAATCTATTCAAAGTGACATGTATCCCCATGGTGACTTATATCATCTTGATAAGTTTAGAAACTAGCATCTTCATATGCTATGATGACTTTTTCATCATCTACTCTATAATCTATGAACACATCCTTATTAAACCTAAATAAATTAATATTTTTCTTTACTTATATCCAATGGTGTTCACCAATATCAAATTTATGTATTACTCATGCACATAACTAATAGGCGCCATTTACCCTATTATATACCATATGATAAATGGCTGGCCTAATTGCTGATGTGTTTGGAATCCTTGTCATTATTTTTCTGTACTCATATTCCTATCACATTTTCCTAGAATGTTTAATTCCATATGATGTTGGAAAAAATAACCTATTGTATTGTTCTATACTGAATCTATTTAGTATCTTTTCAATGCATATACTTTTAATTATCCATTTAATCCTCTTGGATCTATCACAATGCGTATTGATCCCAATATTATTTACTATCGCAAACAAGTCCTTCATGTAGATGAATTTTTCAACCACACCTTAATATATTATAATACTAGTATTTATTTTACAATGAGAAATATTTCATCTACAGATAATATTTGGAAAACTATTTAACTCCCCATAAACCATTAATATAAACTTCTCTCACATTTATTCTTTATGAAACCAAATTCTATTCCAGCCTCATAAAAATCTGTTTTTAATAACCTGGATGTTTGAATTAATCCATAAATGGATTTTTGAAATTTCCATGCCTTAATGGAATCCTTTGGAGTCACAAACCCTTCAAGATGTGTCATATAGTCATCTTCCTTGAGGTTCCCATTCAGGATGGCTATTTTTATAGCCATTTCACAAATCCAAAAATCATGGAAAGTCACAATGGAAGGTAAAATTAATATGGATTTCATCATTATAACTATTGAATATATTTTATCATATTCAATGAATTGATATTGTTTAATCCAATTTTCAACTAGTACCTCCTTATAGGTGCAAAATTGTCCTCACATGTCCAATTTCATCATTAATAATCATTTTTACCAATGTGATTTATGTCTAAATAAGGTTCTACAAAAATCTAAACATCGATCTAGTACATGGAATCCATTGGAGAATTTATGGCTTCTATCCACATGGAAATATTTCTCCCACTTACTACTTCCCTATAAGGTATAGGTTAATTATTATCAACTAATAATGAGTCACTATAATTTTAAGCTTTAAAACTATACTGTTCTATTTCTATAACTTTTCAAGTACTCATATTTAGTAATTATATCCCTCGAACAATTTATTCTTCCACAGGGATTTATGGAATTTGTTCATGTCCAAACTCTTGTGTATCTTGATTCTGAACTACATCAAAGTATATCTCTCTCCCATTATATGTTTTTTAGATTACATCCTCATAATGAAATTTTATAAATCTATCGAAATTTTTTTTTATAAATGATTGTATAGTTAACATCACCTTGTTTATTTGGTAAATCCAATAGAGAACACTTTATTCCTTAGGGTGAAATCTTGTTACTATAATTCTTCACAACCCAATACAGGTATGTATGAAAACATCTGTTTTTATAATTTCCATAATTGGAATGGTGATCATTTATTTAGCTGGCACTCATTCTAGAATCAATGATTATATTTGTAAATCATATACCCAAAAGTAAAATATATGACTTGTAAGACTCATCATTGGTCTCACCCTATCCAATAAGGAGTTGGTCCACACAAAATGGTTTGAACTAATTCAAGAATCTCTATAACCCATCCACCTTTCCCACTAAATAGTGGTTTAGTCATTTTTCAATGAAAACATTTGTGACATACACGATGTTGTATTAGCTAAAGAGAATCTAAATATCAATCTCAATATAATCTAGTCTTGAATGATTCATTTACATGGACTATCTGGTGATCCCAATATTTGATGTGGAATGAGTCATTTGAAGTAACATCATATGTATTTATATTATTTGATTCATGTAATCCAACATAAAAGACCATTATTGATTTGTTACTCACCATGAAAAAAACTACCTGTAAAATAGAATCCAAATTTATTCCCAAATTGGAAAAAAATACATCCATTTCATTTATGGATACCGAAATAATTTTTTTGGTAATGAAGGGTACATATTAAAACCCCATGAAAAACAAAATCATTCTAGTTTGAAATGTGAGGTGGTAGTCCCCCATAGCTACAATATCATTTTTATCTCCACTGGTCACCCAAATATCTACTTCTCATTGGTCAATAGTCCTAATTCCTCTTAGTTTCTATATTTGAATACATATGTGAGAACTACAAGTTGTATATAATACCCAATATTTAGAAATATATTATTTAAACTAGATAACATATGTAACTAAATATTCCCTTTGATTCTTTGGATGGTTGAATTTTTCTTTCTACTGTCCCTTTATCAACATGTGAAATAGAAAACATCATGTCCCCATGCATTCCCCATCATCTTCCTCTACATATAAGGATGTCATGATTCATTGGGAATAAATATATCTTATTTTATTTTAATTTCTTTCACCATATGGATATAAGGATTTTCAATCTTTGTATCCTTGTCTAATTAGATAAGATGTGTATGATGATCTGGAAGAGACTTCTCATTGTTTTTCATATTAAAATTCACTAAAAACTAGTTAATCTCTTAGGGGATGATGCTAGAATGAGTTCGGAACCTTGTTATTTGGGTATTTTAAAGCCTACAGCCAATAATTGATCAGTGTATCCAATGAGCTTGACTATGAGAGGCCCTTTTTGGTTATCCTCTCCAATTTTTCTCTGAAAGAGTTCTTTGAAAATCTCAAATTATTCTTTAATTGCTCTATTTTGGTAAAGAATACTGAAGTTCTTAAGAATTTTAAATTCATCATTGTTTTAATGAGACAACATTAGTTTACAATACATTTATGAATTCATCAATCATTGATTGTAAACTATTTCATAAACAATTACCTAGATGATGAACTATTTATCACTCAAACCTTTTTAAGGTGGATCAGGTATTGTGGATTCTACTATAGATGATTTATGTTCCTCTCGCAGCACAACCCAATGTCATCCAAACCAATCCTAGAAGTTACTTCCTATTAGGAGGTAATAATTTACCAATATTGATCATATGGATAGTGTAGATGATGATATTATAATTTTAGTCTTTAATTAAAATGATTAGATTGTTATTTATATTATTGAATACTAAATAATCAAGATATAATAAATTAAATGTTTATTTATTTATATATTTAAATCTAATTTTTTTATTAAGTCTAAATATCCCACACCATTGACCATGTGATTTCTAGTTTCTTTTTCATTATAGTGTAAAGGATCCCCATTAGTTTTATCAGTTATATATACTATGTCCAAGAAAAACATAATAATTTAATTAGTAAGGTGGTCTTTCTAAATGTGGACTTAAAGGTCATTAATCCCTTGAGTGGATTTCCCAATGCTGACATCCTATCTTGGATTTTCTCTTTATATGCCTCAAAAATATTATCAAACATACATTTTCAATTAAAATCAATACTATTTCAGTTAAATCAACCAAAATCTCTCAAAATAACATCATGATAAATTTAAGTGTTTATACTTTGGCCATTTACTAGACGGGGTTCTATGGATTCATTCTCAATCATGTTATGAATGAGTTAGTTTGAATTAAAATTTATTTGAGTGATTTTAATGTATTATGCGTAGATTTTACCTTGTTTTATCCTTTTCACAACTCATTAATATTTAGAGGATGTTATATAATTAATTAACCCTGTTGGATTAAATATTGATGGATATTTAATTTATTTAATTTTTCCCTTTTCACAAAAAAATTTTTATTGCATCCTTGCATCCATCAAATACATAATTTCATAGAAATAATTAATTAATTAATTAAATGTATTAATCAGGAGAATTATGTAATCATTGAGTTAATGAAGGGAAATTAAATCAACCCCTAACCAAGGTTAAATAGATATAATTTTGGGTTGTGACAGGATTTACATAATCTGATTTGTCCACCTGTGTATCTCCTGGGATGATATCACTATGGTACTCTCTTGAACTCCCCACCCCCAGGCTTGTGCCTTGGGATGCTCCATTAATTAAAAATATTTATTACTCACGAACAAGTGATGGGAACCAAAGGATTTGTTAAAGGGGATTACAAAAAATATCATTGGACATGTTGATCCTACATAATAATGGAGGGGGACATGACTCACATGTCATCATTTAATTTAATATTTAATAATTTCACCCTCATGAAATAAATTAAATTAAAATATCCAACACATACATAGGTTTGGGTAAAGATCATGAACAATCATACATGTAATTAATATGTAAAATTAAATGGATATCATTAATATCTTATTTTATCTTTTATTATTTATGATAAATGTTATTCAATTGATAAATAAATAAATTAATTAATTAATTCAATGTCATCATTAATGATCATAATATATTATTTAAATCTACTTGGCATTAATTTAATTTATTGAAATGAAATGGAAGAACTAATAATGATATAGAAAATATCATAAATTATTGGATTATTCAAAATTAATTGAAACCATTTTTATATTCTCAAATACACAATTGCGTTCCAATCGATAAATTATGGTTTTAATGCTATAATTTTTAAATTTAAAATAATTTTAATTTTTTTTATTAATGGGATATTTTATGGTGTGCATGTGTATCTAAACTATGTATACCTTATTTTTTGTATATACATGTCATACACCTAGTTCGTTGTTGTGTTAACTAATTTGGACTATATGATGTGTATAGGCCAGCTACACACCCTCTATCTACTTTTAGTGTTCCAGTTTGACCAAGTCAATAAGTAGTGTACAATAAATGTACAATGTGTAAATAATTTCTTAGTTCTCTTAGATAAAATTTACACTATTATATGGAATTGTTCTCACAGTTCATGACGTGTAACACAGTCTTATTAGCCAATGATTTTAAAATTCATGATGTCATCTCCAGTCATTATTCATTTTTTATTAAAAATTTCCGTAAATAAAACATTGAACAATGATGATTAATACGCCGATATCATGTTAATTCAAATCATGTTAATGAATTAATAACAGTGAATAAAAATATAACAATATTTTCTCATAGATCAACAATCAATAAATAATTATAAATTTTAATATGACTGATATGATACCATTTCAAGGGTTCTAGGCTCAATAGAAGTATACAGAGGTGGGATATATATTAATATTTCATTTAATAATCATTTCCCAAAACCATGTGTGGGCACCTTTAATGCCAAATATATAATTAATTTATTTTATATTAGAATAAAAAAATACCTATTCTTATAAAAATTCTTCTTTAGTGAATATTGATCATCCAAACAGAAGCTTTCATATTATGTTATTTTCATTGTGAGGATCCAAGGATAAAATCCCTCTCACTGTGATCCACATGTGCTCCCATGATCTCTAAGAAACACCCCTCAATATCAAGGTGCTATTATGGAGAGTCAAATGTCTTTCATTTTTCAATATTTATCGTTCGTTCTTTGTTCTTCAAGAAATCTCTCTTTCACTTCTTATTCTTGATTGGGAGGGAGACATAGGAGTAGAGAGAGAATTCATTGTGTGCAATAATTCCCTATTGTCAGTTTTTCTATTCTATACAATAGAAATAGCTGCCTATTTATAGAGTTAGAATTCAAGTAAAAATATAATTTAATTGTATATCGACCATTAAATTACATTTATTATCTTTAATAAATAACATTTTACGTATTAATAATTATATAATTATTATTTTTTGTCATGTGCCAACTTGTACAATAACAAATATTATATTACTATATTGTTAATTAAGAAATTTCATCGAAATAGATCTTAGTCTGTACAAACACCACTATAATTTTTTGAACAACCAAATTAATATTTTATTCATAAATGAATATTTTATTCATAGTCTAGAAAATAGACATTTTTTAATATTTTCAAAAAATAATTATATATTTCAGTCACAAACGAGTGAATAAATATTTAGTTAGTTTATATGATCCAACTAACTTGAATAATATTAGTCCATCGACATGAAAATAATATTTATTCCATTAATTAATATTAAATAGATTTTAATTGAGATCAATAGAAACACATAGTGCGTGACCCTCTCAGATAGTTTCTCATTAACATTTAGAGGGATTGCTGAAAGTAAAAGATCATTGTCTATCCATGGGACAATGAAGCAAAGAGAAAGAACTTACTATCACAGTTTCAAAAACCACATATGAACTCTCACTATGTTATATAATTACTCTATTACAAGATCTCATCAAGCATGTTTCACATTCATGTAACCAACCTATATACTTTACATGTCCTTCTATGCCTACCTGAAAAAACCCATCCTTACACCATCACCATAGAATAGAATGTTTCGGTTCTATTCTAATAAAAGGGCTGAGATATAATCTTCCATAAATATGGAAGGGAAAAATACATCCTTGAAATAATCATTAATGAAATATCACACGTGACGCACACCACATTTTCAACTTCCCTATGATTTGTTATTGTAATGGTTTATAAAATACCTGTAAGTAAATAAGTTTAAACCAGCATTAATAATAATCTTAATTCCTAAGAACCGTCACACATGCTCCTAGATAGAATAATTTTTTGCCTCCAAAACATGAATAATTCCAAATAGAAGGTATGTACTCATAATCTCCCATCATGGATATTACCATTTCCGAACATAATGAGAATAAGACTTATACGCTTACAAGTACTCGCACATGGAATTATATATACTATGGCTCCAAAATAGTATATTATCCATCCTTAGAAAATTATTTGAGAATATAATAATAGCACCACTATTATCTCATCATAGAGGTAAATTTCTATAACCTCATAAATCCAATGTATACTCTAGAAAATTGTCACATTAGATTCATGAATAATAATAAATAATTTTTAATATGATGATTTATTAATATTCAATACATAGAAAATAAATGTAATAAATTTTAAAACAATTGTTCCTAGGACACCAACTCCAAAAAAACTCCCACTTGGACTAGATAAAACTTCCTATAACCCTTATTCCACTAGAACTCACATGATAGTCATGTTTCTACTAATTCAATGATTTAGTCAAAGGGACCACCATGTTGTCTTCCATGGAAATAATTCTCATTGTAACAACACATCCCTATGGATAACCACTTAAGAGATGTTACATTATATGTATGTTCTTTTTCCATTAATTTTATCTTGTATCTTTTTCAAGAGCAACCACTGTAGTATTATCCAAATAGAGTGTGATGGAAACATTACTGTAAGATACCACATCAAGATCTTGGTTAAAGTTGTGCATCCATTCTTCTTAGTTAGTTACCTTAGAAGATGTAATACATTCTAAATCTACTATAGAATCTGCAACCACATACTTCTTTGAGATCTTTTAGCACACTGAACCTCTACGAAATGTAAAGATATTTCCCATTTGTGACTTCATGTTATCTTGATAAATTTGGGAACTAGCATATGCATATCCTTTGAGGACTAGTTCTTTATATACTCCATAAAATAGGAACATACCCTTAGTACAACTCATATAATTAAGTATTTTCATGACTTTATCAAATGGAAGTCACATGAATCATTTTGATATATTTATATCACACTTAATACATAGGTTACTGCTAGTCCAGTGCATAACATAACATATATGAATGACCTAATCACTGATACACATAGAATCAGTATCATTCAATTTCTTTCCTCATGTGTCTGAGAAAAAAATTTATTATAATGATGAATCCCATGTGATGTTTCAAAAAATATCCTATTGTATTGTTCTATACTAAATATTTCATTATCTAGTAAGTTTATGTAATTTTACATAGGCTAAGAAACATCTTTGATCTATCAAGATGGATCATCATCCCAAGAATATATGTTTCCCCACCCATGTACTTTATAGAGAATCATTTATTCAACCAGACATTATTAGACTGTAAAACAATAATTTACTTTACAATGTGTAATATTTCATCAAAATATACTAATAAAAAATGACTACATTCCCACTAAACCATTTATAGGTGCATTTATCACATTGGTTCTTTATGAATCCAAATTTTATTATAGACTCAGAAAAATGAATATTCTATGACCTAGATTCTTTCTTTAATCCATAAATAGATATTTGTACCTTGTATATCTAGTTTATGTCCTTTGGAGACACAAACCCTTCAATATTTTTCATATAGACACCTTCGTGAAGGATTCCATTTTGGAATGCTATTTTAACATCCATATTCCAAATCTCATAATCATTGAAATTCATTTTGTCATGTAATATTATGATGGATTTCATCATTGAAACTAGTGAAAATCATTCATTATAGTCACTTCCTTGATGTTGTTAAAACCCTTTTGTAACCCGTCATGCCTTATGTGTACTGACCTATCCTTATAGGCCATGTTTCCTCTTGAATTCCTATTTTCAACCAATGTTATTTACATCTATATAGGTTCTACCAAAATCTAGACATGGTTTCGGTATATGGAATCTATTTCATAATTCATGGATTCTTAACACATGGAAACATATGTTCTTGTTACTACTTATTATAGGTTAGAGGATCATTATTACCAACTAATAATTATTCACCATCATTGGAAAATTGAAAACATTTCCATCTTATTTGGTTTTTTTCTCTAGTACTCCTGAAATGTAATTAGATCTCTTGGAAAATATCTATTTCCACAAGGATTTTTGGAATTTTTCATTATGCCATCTTATGTATTTCTTGAGCATAGAATTCCTTGATGTCAATCTTGATCCCACTATCAATATTATAGGTAAGATCATCCACATGAAATGTGTGACATCACTCAACCACAAACAATTTTCTACATGATTGTACATGTTGTATCCATCTGTTTCATTGTGACATCCTTTAAAGATACACATTATTCCTTCGGGTGGAATCTTGTTACTAGAAAAGGCCATAACAATTCTTCACAACCCTACACATGTAAGTAAGAAAACATGAGTTCCATTATATTCCTTTATTTGTATGTTATACCTTTTTTATTTTTTTCACTCATTTAAATACATATGCTATTGTTGGTAACATGTTTCCCTGAAAGGATAATGGAAGACTTTTATGACTCATCATTGATCTCACTCTTTCCTACATGGTTTGGTTACTCTTTTATCTTACTCCATTCCATTGTGGTTTATAATGGGGAGTGGTTAGAGATAAAATCCCAAACTCTCATAAATAATCAACAAATCATTTATTAAGATATTATTCACCATGGTCTTATCAATTTTTATTAATCTTCTTACCATGCTAGTTCTCAACATCATTCATTTATTACATTAATTTATAATGAATTTCATACTTGTACCTCATTATGTAGAAAAATACATATCTACTAAAATCATCAGTATAATTTATGATGTATGAGTACCCACCCTTTACCTCAATAGGAAATGGTCCACCCACATAAGTAAAAATTAATTCAGAAAACTAAATAGCCTTTTATCCTTTCCCACTAAATAGAGGACTAGCCATTATTCTGTGTAAACATGAATGAAAAACAATGATTGGTTTTAGTTCACAAGAATCTAAATATCCATAATGATTTAATTTAGTCAACATATTTTTAGTTACATAACCAATCTGGTGATCCTTAATTTGGGTGTGGTGTCTGTGACATGAAGTAACATCATATTGATTTCCATTATTTGGTTCTTGGTCCCTGACAACTAAAATATTAAATTTATATTTGTTAGATACTCTAAAATCTTCATCTCCTCAGTCAATATTTGAAAATATACTTGCTTTATATATTTGAATACACGAGTTAACAACAAAATCTATATCTAGTAACCAATTTTTTAAAATAGATAAATTAGACTCAAAAATCAAACACACTTAAAGATTCCCATTTCTTCTTTGGTTGGGAGCAGTTTTTCTTCCAACGAACCTTTTTACCACATGAGATACAAATAGAATTATGTTCCCTTGAATTCCACTAGATCATGTTCTTCTTATAAGGTAATGATAAATATTTGGGATTAATTATCATTTCATTCCCTTTCCATTTGATCACCATATGTACTAATAGTTTTCCATGCATTATATCATTATCTTAATGGAGAATAAGTGTAAGAATATTTAGAAGAGACATATCAATTTTGTTCATATTGAAAACCAAAACAATGCTGAAGCACTGAAGGAGTGATTCTAGAATATGGTTTGGGCCTTATTCTTTAGGTATTTGAAACCCGAGAACCTATAAGCACCCAATGTATCCAATGAGCTAGACTTTGTGACGCCATATTGGGGAACCCCTCTATGGTTCTTCAAAAAGAGAACCTTGGAAATCTCAAATTGTTATTATCTATCTCCCTCATGGTAAAGACCATGGAGGTTCACAAGTATGTTATATGCATCCATGTTTTCATGAGACTTCATTAGTTCATCATAAATAAATGAAATTATGATAAATGTACTGTATAACTCATCGCTCAAATGTTTTTCATAGATAAGGAAATCTTCATCACTCCACAATTTAGCATGCCGATTAGTCATTGAGGATTCTAGCATTAAAGGTTTCTGTTCCTAGTTTAGAACAACTTGATGGTGTCTAAACCACTCCTTGAAGTTACTAGTAGCTATGAGGTTATCTTTCTATAATATTGATCATATGGATAGTGTATGTGATAAACTTATCATTTTATTCTACAGTTTAATGGAGAATATTATTTTTTCTTTTCTTGATTAAAAATTTTGTGATATTTAATAAAATAAATTATTATTTATTTAAATCTCTAAATACATTATAAAGTCTCAATAACCCTCACCATTTTAATAATAATTTCTAGTTTTATTAGCATTATGCTAACAAAGATCTAAATTAATTTTCATAATGATCCAAACATTTTCCATGAATACCATAATAAACTAATTAGGTTGGTGATATTTCCATCTATATACATGAAACTCCATGATCTATTGAATAGATTCCCCCATCCTTGAATTATATATTTGATTCTCGAAATATTTACCTCTTATTTTTTATTGAATAGAATTTTTCTATCAAACTCAATAAATGTTTCGTAAAATCATCCCAAAACACTCATGAGAGACCCCCACCAAATGTAAGTGTTCATACATTGTCCATGTAATACACATACTTTTATGGTTTCATTCCCAACAAATTAATGGAATAATTATTTTGACTTGATATTTAACTGATAGAATTTATTTTTTATAGATAAATATTATCTTATTTTATCCTTTCATATCTTGTTAATATTAATTGGATTTTACACAATTAATTATCCATTTTATATAAAACATTTATGCATACTTCAGTTATTTATTTGTAATATTTTTCCATTAATTATTTTATTTATCTGATCATTGTCTTGTATCTAAAAAGAAATTATTTTATTGAAAGAAATACTTAGTTAATTAAATTAATCGTTCATTACATTTATTAAATGGTTGATTAAATGAAGGGATAGTAAATAAAACATTGACTTAAGGGAAATAACTTATATTACTAGTATTTCAATGAGTTACATAATTTTAACTATCAACCTATGTATGAAAATGGTTGGAATCATTATGGATCCCCCTTAAACTGCCTCCATGCACTTCATGATGCTCAATTAATTACAAATATTTATTGCCAACAAGTAGGTGTAGGTAACCAAAGGATTGTTTCAAGGGGATAACATAAATATCATTGGACATGATTTCCTAACGTAATAATGCAAGGAGGTATGAATGTCACATAAATGACTTATTTTAATGTTAAATTATATTTAATTTCCATTCATGCTTTGTTTTGTGGGTTTCCCAATATTTTATGGAGGAATGGGTGAGTTTTCATGAATTGGGCAAAACCGTGAGCCCAATTCCAGATTTAAAAACAAATTTTGATTCCTTTATAAATTCTTCATTTTTAATCATTTTCATCCATTTAAATTCCTAATTGTCATATATTGACATATTAATACCACCATTTTAATTTGGACCATTTAAGAACCCATAATGATGGTGAATATGGGTTTTTATTTAAGGAATTGGTCCTGCCTGAAAGCCCATTTTCTATAATAAAAATAAATATTAATTATTTCATATCTCATTCAATATTTACATTTGTTCAGTGATTTCAAATCTCACCCAATACCACATACCTAAGTCATGACCCCATTCTCTCCTCCCATAATTTGAAGATCAATAGAATTGCGAATTGGGTCTAAACCTCTCTGGATTTCAGAAATCGCCCAGATTTGGAGAGGTAAATTGATCCTTTCATAACTACTACTTTTTTACTCTTTTCCCCCATTCCAGTTCCTACATGATCTAATAATAATTTTTATAAGCTCCCTTTAATTTTTGGATGTTTTCAAATTCAGATACTCGTGGATTTTGGGTCGTTTTATTCAAGATTGTATTGAGTAACTGTTTCTCTCTTCAATTTCATCCTTCTCCTTAGGGTTTCCTCCCTCTTTCATTATGTTCTAAAAGGAAAACAATTTAGGGTTATAACCTATGGTTTTGTCACGACCCGCCCTCGGGGTCCGTACCGTGACTACCCCAAGCCCGCCTTCCATAGGCCAGGGGCTGGCGACTAGCACCAAGGCGTAAATCCCGGTAAAAAGGGAAGGCATTGCCTTTGTAAAGTAAACAAACACCATAGAGTAAGCAAGCGGAAAATAACACTAAGCAAAAACAGAGTACAACTAAAAGTGCGGAAAGTAAAAAGGGGCCGGAAATACAAGCCCAACTGTAAAGTACAACTCGAAAGGGAAAACAGCAACTGAAAAGTAAAGCTGCTACGCCGAGCTGTCCACTGGAAATCCCACCTGAAGGGTGGGTACAGATAGCTCCTCTGCTGCTCGGGTCCTGCCGTCTGCTCCGAGTATGTCCCGCCCAGTGGTCTGCCTCTGGGTACCGCCTTGTCGTATAGTTCACCTCCAGGTACCGTCCAGTCCTCGAACACTCGGCCTCTGTCAGTACTGGCCGTCGTCTGCAACCAACACAACGAGGTGCGGGCATAGCCCGTGCAGGGGTGAGTATAACGATACTCAGTAGGGACCCCGAGACCCTCAAGGTCTCACTAAAACCAACAAGGATAACCACAAGAAGATCACAACAGATAAACTCTACTTAGGTATATGCCCATACATATACCTAAGTTATCAAGTAACCCATCTCAGTCATGAGGAAACACAAGGATCATGAGATCAACGGATAACCACTACCCAGGTATATGTCCATACATATACCTAAGTTATCAAGTAACCCATCTCAATCATGAGGAAACACAAAGGTCAAAAGTCTCAGCTCAAACCAGGATTTTCATTATCGAAACCGCAACTGCTGAAGAGCTCCGTCTCTAGAGTGTACAGTGGTCCT
The DNA here is from genome assembly GCA_963277665.1 of Viscum album. Classification (NCBI taxonomy): domain Eukaryota; kingdom Viridiplantae; phylum Streptophyta; class Magnoliopsida; order Santalales; family Viscaceae; genus Viscum; species Viscum album. The sequence goes on along the minus strand of OY728159.1, from coordinate 825,947,370 downwards.
GTCACGACTCTGAGGCCGCCGCTCACTAACCTAAGACTGCTGAAGTACTCCTCCTGTCGAGCACTGCGGGTCTGCTGCCAACTACCAGGCGCTCCGTTCGCTGAGGGTCTGCTGCCAAATACTGGGCGCTACCCAGATAGCCTACTGAGGTACTCCTCCTGTCGAGTACCGCGGGTCTGCTGCCAACTACCAGGCGCTCCGTCCGCCGTGGTTCTGCCGCCAAATACCGGGCGCTCCGTCCACTGGGCTAGTCGACTCACTCCAAGTCGAGTCGGTCAAGCAGTCGTCAGGTCTCAGCCGGCTACACGGTCTCCGTACTCTGCACGCTCGTCTCCGGGAGGGTCCGCTCCACGAGCTACTGGTCGATACTCCAAGTATCACAAAGTCCCGCAAAGAAGTATCTCAAAAGTCCGTCTCGGCACAGGGGTCTCAACGCAACAGACGGCATGTCGATCGGACGCCCGGTCTGTGAGTTATTAGCCTTTTCGTCCTAGGGGCCCGGTTGGTTTCGAGAACGAACCAATCCCGGCCGTATCTCAACTGTACCCCGAACTCCCATAGGGTATACTCAAGGAACCGTTACTCAACGTAACCACCAACGCCGCTGACGGTTCGTCAAACGGACGTCCTGTCTGAAAGATATTAGCTTTCCCGTTCCAGGGGCCCGGTTGGATTTCGGGTGCGATCCAACCCGGCCTCTACTAACTGTAACCAAAACTCGGGCGAAGGATACCAAAAGTTCCGTGCCGTAAACAGGAACTCAACGCAACAGACGGTGCGTCGATCGGACGCCCGGTCTGAGAGTTATTGGCATTTTCGTCTCTGGGGCCCGGTTGGTTTTTAAGGCAAAACCAACCCGACCGTACTCCACCTGCGTCCAAACCTCGGGCGGAGTATGCCAAAAGATCCGTCTCACTAAGTGGAACACAACGCGACTGACGGTGCGTCAATCGGACGTCCGTAGCTCAAGATATGAGCGTTTCCGCTCCGAAGGTCCGGTTAGTTTCGTGAACGAACCAACCCGACCGAACTCAAAGTAACCCGAAACCTTGAGTGCGATATATCGAAACGACCGTCTCGATCCAAGGATCGCGTTGCCGCAGACGGTTTGTCGTTCGGAGGTCCGAGGCTCAAGTTATGAGCCAAAAACCAAATCTGGTTCGAAACGAGGGGGTCCGGGTCCGGGCCGACCCGGCCCGACCCCCCCCCCCCCTCCCCGGGGTGGCGCGGCGGCGCGGCGGCGGGCCGCGGCAGCTGGCGCTGGCGCCGCTTAAGGAGTCCGCACGGGGGGAATTTAATTCCCCCACTGAAGGTCTGGCGGCGCGGCATATAGCCGCGCCTCTCTTGCAAAACCGCCCCCCCATGTGGGGGGCTTTGATTGGCAGAAACGGGGGGCTTTGCCCCCCACAAGAAAACCGCCCCCTCTTTAAGAGGGGGTTTCATGAGGTGGCCGGGGGATTAATTCCCCCGGTTTATTGGCATCAGGCCGGCCAGCTGGCCGGCCGGTTTTCTCCAACGGGACCGGAAAAAATCCGGTCCCCTCTTCGGCTTCCGACGCCGGCGGCCCGGCCGCCGGTCTTCTCTTCCGCCGCGGCCCGGAACCGGCCGCGGTCTCTTCGTCCCGCCGCGGCCCGGAACCGGCCGTGGCGTTCGTCGTCCGGCGCGGTGCGACGGCACCGCGCCCCTCCGCCGCACTTTAAGTTCTTTCAACGCGGCGCGACGGCGTCGCGTTCTTGATGTTTCTTCCATGGTGTGCGTGCGACGGCGTTGCGTAAAAATAAACGTACAATCATCCGCGTGGTGCGACGGCACCACGCCACTTGCTTCCATCCGCAAAAATAAACAAGAACGATGGAGGGGTTTCGGCCGTGTTCGTGCGGTCCGGCCCCCCTCGCGTTAACAACAACACTTATATAAAATATTCAAAAGCCTTACGTAGACATGCAATCCACGAGCAAGAAAGGGGATGAATTAACAATATTCAACAACCCCTACCTCGGGTATAAGGTTCGAAGATTTGTCTACGTTCCGCGGAAGACGACGTCGCGGAGGTCGGGCGTCGCAGTCGTCGTTCGTCAAATTCGACGACGAAGAGGCGCGTCTGAAGAGGCACGTCGTTGGCGAATCCTTGTACGCCGACGAAGGTTGTCCGAGGAAGGTGCGGTGTTCTCTCTCGTTGACACCGAAGATGAAGAAGAGAGGAGCGGCGTTCTTCGTCGGAACTTGAGCGTTCTACGTCAAGTCTTGAGGAAAGTCAAATAATAAAGAAAACAACGAACTCAAGAACCCCTACCTCGATAGTCACACGTTGACGTAGTCGTGGAATATCGGTGTCGATTCCTTTGACGTCGGAGGAAGAGTCGTTGTCGAAGGCGTTCGTCGCGGAAAACCGTCGCGGAAGAGATGACGCGGAAGAAGTACGTCGCGTCGCGGATACGGCGTCGCGGATGGATCGTGTTCTTCGGCGGAGAAGTTCTTCGTTGAAGAACGACGTTCTTCGCGTTCTTCGTTGAGTTTGAAGAAGAAGAAGAGGCTCTCCAAAAGCTCTCAAGGAGACAAAACAAACAACCCAAAATAAAATAAGACATCTTCTTATTTTATTATTACATTACACATTAGAATCTCAAAAGTTTGAAATTCAAAAAGGTTAAACTCCCATAATTAATTAAGTAATTCAAGTTGACAACATTAAATGAAAAGTGTTAAAGGGGAGGTTTTGAGAGAATTTGAGGAGTTGGGGTTCGTGTGGACCCCACCTCACTTAATCCTCCCAAGGGAGGTTAAGTGGATGTGGGTCCCACTCCCAACTCCCTTTGGTAGGACTTAACTAGTTAAAAATAAAATTTGTTCCTCACAAATTTTATTTAACTTAAACTAAAAACCCAAAAACTAACTTTCAACCCGCAACAAACGCAACTCCCGAAAAGGACTCTTTAAGCGAATATCGGCGCTGCGAGTTCATCGGTGCCCTCGGATTTCAATTCCGAGCACTGGATCAAAAGTTAGGAAATCCCGCTCGTTCGTTCACTGAATGTACCAGAGCCAAACTTCGGAAATTAATTCCGGGCACTCCGGGCCTCGGAATCAGGTGCCGTCTGAAACCGCGCTCTTGTAAAATTCTAAAGAAAATTAAGAAAAAAATTTCCTTGAATTTTACCGGTCTTTACATTACTCCCACCTCAGGGCTTTACGTCCCCATAAAGATACATCAAAAAGTAGGGAAACAAAAGAGGGTACTGAGCACGCATCTGAGCCTCCTGCTCCCATGTGCTCTCCTGGAGATTCCCGTGCCGCCATCTATTGCGCACAAGAGGAATCGATCGCCCATGTAGGACCTGCTCCTGTCGGTCCTCTATCTCCACTGGGACCTCCGTAAAAGTCACCCCATCGTCAACGTCAAGCTCCCCATGGTCAAAGATGTGCTTCGGGTCGTGCACGTATCTCCTCAGCTAAGACACGTGGAAGACGTCGTGCACCCGGTGTAACTGAGGTGGTAGAGCCAGGCGATAAGCCACCTCACCTACCCTGCTGAGGACCTGGAAGGGTCCGATAAAGCGCGGGGATAACTTGTCGCCTCGGCCAAATCTCCGAATACCACGTCGAGGTGAGACCCACAAGAAGACATGGTCACCATCCTCGAACTCTAGTGGCCTCCGCCTCCTGTCAGCGTATGACTTCTGCCGGCTCTGTGCTGTCCTCATCCACTCCTGGATGACCTGGACCTCCTCTGACGTTGCCCGGACCATCTCTGGTCCCACAAGAGCTGCGAGATTTCTTCTTTGCCGATAAGAGAAACCTGGTCTCATCCCCTGGATGAACCAAATTCTTTGCCTAAAACAGTCAATCCTAACATGGATGATACTAATCCATACCAAGGATGACATCGTAAGGCCTCGACGCTACTACTAAGAGATCCAACCGTTACTCTCGCCTCCAAGGGTTGAGTCACACTGTCGGCATCAGTGTGTGGTAACTGGTCTCCTCCAGTAGATGTCTCACAAGTGAGGGTCAAGTCAACAGTCAACTGGAACCTCTTAGTAACATCACAAAAGAGGACAGGAATGAAAACATCACAAAGGATGCGTCTTTTATTATTGCAGCTCATAATACAAGACGCTACACAAAAGCAGCAAGGAACCAGAAGTACAAGGATGTATCCACTAGTTCTGCTCCTGTCCATCGGCTCCCAGAGCTCCATGTTCGTAAGCTTCAACTGCCTGAAGCTGTGCTCTCGCATGTTCACCTACTCCCTGTGGTCGGGGTGGACCTCCTGGTGGTGGTGGTGGCAGAGCCTCAAAGCGTCGTCCACCACCTGCTGCTCGGCCAGCTCCTCTGCCTCGTCCGCCTCCTCCCTGCGGACCGCCACGGTTGAACCTCTGCCTCTGCCTAGGTGGTTCCTCAACCGTCTGCTGCTCCTCCGCATGGCGGGTCGGGCAGTCACGAGCCATGTGGCCTTGCCCGCCGCATGCAAAGCACTGTCTTCCACTCAAAAGACTGACTCCGCGTTGTGTGCCCTGCACTGCTGAGCCAGTGCCCTGAGGTCGTCTGCCTGAAGGTCTGGTCTGTCTGGACCCCTGAGTCATCTGTCGGCTACCTGCTACCGAAGACTCCGCTACGTGCCGCCCTGCGGTGGGTCGCTGCGCTGGTGAAGACTCAGCAAGGAAGCTCTCAATCAGAAGGGCCCGCTCCAGTACTCCTGTCTAAGTCGGTAAGCTGAGGGAGATCAGTGATGCCCTGATCTCGTGTCTCAAACCCTGCTCGAAGGTCCGGGCCCGGAAGAATGGGTCCCGTACCATGTCGGTCGAGTAGCGCGAGAGATCGGTAAATCTCGCCGAGTACTGAGCGACCGTCATGCTGCCCTGCCGCAGCTGCAGAAGCTCCTGGATACGCACCGCACGAAGGGTGGCTGGGACGAACTCCGAGCGGAAGAAGCTCTCAAAGTCCGTCCAAAGTAGAGATGCCTCATCGTGCACCTGGAGCATCAAGCTCCACCATCGTCCTGCTGCTGCATATAGTAGGCTCGCAGCAAGGATTACCATGAGGTATGCTGGTGTCCTCACTAGCCTAAACACTCGTACCACTGCCTCCAGCCAGTCCTCTGCAGCCTGGGGATCTGTCTCCCCGCGAAACCTGGGCGGTCGCTGGCGCTGAAACTCATGCAGTGCGCTGAGGCGACGTGCATCGTCAGCGGCTGCTGCTGGAAGCATCGGGGGCTCGGCGGGTAGAGCTACCGCCGGTGCCACTGCTGACAAAGGGCCCTGCACCGAGGCCTCGTCGCTCGGTGGGCTGTCGTCACGTTCGATTCTCGGAACCCTAACTGGCTGCCGTCGTGGGGCCATCCTGAAAGAAACAACGTAACACGATCAAACGATTATACCTGGTGAGCTGACCTGGTTGAGCTGTTTTAAGGGGAAAAACCTTTGAAAACTCACACGCAATCAGTGTTTTCGTGCACAAAGTCGGAAATCAGTTGTCAGGGTCCTGGTGTATGGATACGTCGGCCGCCCGCACCAACACTGGACTCCCTGAACTGAAAACCACACTCGGTACCCTTAACACTATTGCTTCACAGAAAGAAAGATCAGAGTCTGCGGTAGAACCGACCACCTCTGATACCAATTTGTCAAGACCCGCCCTCGGGGTCCGTGTCGTGACTACCCCAAGCCCGCCTTCCATAGGCCAGGGGCTGGCGACTTGCACCAAGGCGTAAATCCCGGTAAAAAGGGAAGGCATTGCCTTTGTAAAGTAAAAAAACACCATAGAGTAAGCAAGCGGAAAATAACACTAAGCAAAAACAGAGTACAACTAAAAGTGCGGAAAAGAAAAAAGGGGCCGGAAATACAAGCCCAACTGTAAAGTACAACTCGAAAGGGAAAACAGCAACTGAAAAGTAAAGCTGCTACGCCGAGCTGTCCACTGGAAATCCCACCTGAAGGGTGGGTACAGATAGCTCCTCTGCTGCTCGGGTCCCGCCGTCTGCTCCGAGTATGTCCCGCCCAGTGGTCTGCCTCTGGGTACCGCCTTGTCGTATAGTTCACCTCCAGGTACCGTCCAGTCCTCGAACACTCGGCCTCTGTCAGTACTGGCCGTCGTCTGCAACCAACACAACGAGGTGCGGGCATAGCCCGTGCAGGGGTGAGTATAACGATACTCAGTAGGGACCCTGAGACCCTCAAGGTCTCACTAAAACCAACATGGATAACCACAAGAAGATCACAACAGATAAACTCTACTTAGGTATATGCCCATACATATACCTAAGTTATCAAGTAACCCATCTCAGTCATGAGGAAACACAAGGATCATGAGATCAACGGATAACCACTACCCAGGTATATGTCCATACATATACCTAAGTTATCAAGTAACCCATCTCAATCATGAGGCAACACAAAGGTCAAAAGTCTCAGCTCAAACCAGGATTTTCATTATCGAAACCGCAACTGTTGAAGAGCTCCGTCTCTAGAGTGTACAGTGGTCCTGTCACGACTCTGAGGCCGCCGCTCACTAACCTAAGACTGCTGAAGTACTCCTCCTGTCGAGCACTGCGGGTCTGCTGCCAACTACCAGGCGCTCCGTCCGCTGAGGGTCTGCTGCCAAATACCGGGTGCTACCCAGATAGCCTACTGAGGTACTCCTCCTGTCGAGTACCGCGGGTCTGCTGCCAACTACCAGGCGCTCCGTCCGCCGTGGGTCTGCCGCCAAATACCGGGCGCTCCGTCCACTGGGCTAGTCGACTCACTCCAAGTCGAGTCGGTCAAGCAGTCGTCAGGTCTCAGCCGGCTACACGATCTCCGTACTCTGCACGCTCGTCTCCGGGAGGGTCCGCTCCACGAGCTACTGGTCGATACTCCAAGTATCACAAAGCCCCGCAAAGAAGTATCTCAAAAGTCCGTCTCGACACAGGGGTCTCAACGCAACAGACGGCATGTCGATCGGACGCCCGGTCTGTGAGTTATTAGCCTTTTCGTCCCAGGGGCCCGGTTGGTTTCGAGAACGAACCAATCCCGGCCATATCTCAACTGTACCCCGAACTCCCATAGGGTATACTCAAGGAACCGTTACTCAACGTAACCACCAACGCCGCTGACGGTTCGTCAAACGGACGTCCTGTCTGAAAGATATTAGCTTTCCCGTTCCAGGGGCCCGGTTGGATTTCGGGTGCGATCCAACCCGGCCTCTACTAACTGTAACCAAAACTCGGGCGAAGGATACCAAAAGTTTCGTGCCGTAAACAGGAACTCAACGCAACAGACGGTGCGTCGATCGGACGCCCGGTCTGAGAGTTATTGGCATTTTCGTCTCCGGGGCCCGGTTGGTTTTTAAGGAAAAACCAACCTGACCATACTCCACCTGCGTCCAAACCTCGGGCGGAGTATGCCAAAAGATCCGTCTCACTAAGAGGAACACAACGCGACTGACGGTGCGTCAATCGGACGTCCGTAGCTCAAGATATGAGTGTTTCCGCTCCGAAGGTCCGGTTGGTTTCGTGAACGAACCAACCCGACCGAACTCAAAGTAACCCGAAACCTTGAGTGCGATATATCGAAACGACCGTCTCGATCCAAGGATCGCGTTGCCGCAGACGGTTCGTCGTTCGGAGGTCCGAGGCTCAAGTTATGAGCCAAAAACCAAATCTGGTTCGAAACGGGGGGGTCCGGGTCCGGGCCGACCCGGCCCGACCCCCCCCCCCCCCCCGGGGTGGCGCGGCGGCGCGGCGGCGGGCCGCGGCGGCTGGCGCTGGCGCCGCTTAAGGAGGCCGCGCGGGGGGAATTTAATTCCCCCGCTGAAGGCCTGGCGGCGCGGCATATAGTCGCGCCTCTCTTGCAACCCCCCCCCCCCCATGTGGGGGGCTTTGATTGGCAGAAACGGGGGGCTTTGCCCCCCACAAGAAAACTGCCCCCTCTTTAAGAGGGGGTTTCATGAGGTGGCCGGGGGATTAATTCCCCCGGTTTATTGGCATCCGGCCGGCCAGCTGGCCGGCCGGTTTTCTCCAACGGGACCGGAAAAAATCCGGTCCCCTCTTCGGCTTCCGACGCCGGCGGCCCGGCCGCCGGTCTTCTCTTCCGCCGCGGCCCGGAACCGGCCGCGGTCTCTTCGTCCCGCCGCGGCCCGGAACCGGCCGCGGCATTCGTCGTCCGGCGCGGTGCGACGGCACCGCGCCCCTCCGCCGCACTTTAAGTTCTTTCAACGCGGCGCGACGGCGTCGCGTTCTTGATGTTTCTTCCATGGTGTGCGCGCGACGGCGTTGCGTAAAAATAAACGTACAATTATCCGTGTGGTGCGACGGCACCATGCCACTTGCTTCCATCCGCAAAAATAAACAAGAACGATGGAGGGGTTTCGGTCGTGTTCGTGCGGTCCGGCCCCCCTCGCGTTAACAACAACACTTATATAAAATATTCAAAAGCCTTACGTAGACATGCAATCCACGAGCAAGAAATGGGATGAATTAACAATATTCAACAACCCCTACCTCGGGTATAAGGTTCGAAGATTTGTCTACGTTCCGCGGAAGACGACGTCGCGGAGGTCGGGCGTCGCGGTCGTCGTTCGTCAAATTCGACGACGAAGAGGCGCGTCCGAAGAGGCACGTCGTTGGCGAATCCTTGTACACCGACGAAGGTTCTCCGAGGAAGGTGCGGTGTTCTCTCTCGTTGACACTGAAGACGAAGAAGAGCGGAGCGGCGTTCTTCGTCGGAACTTGAGCGTTCTACGTCAAGTCTTGAGGAAAGTCAAATAATAAAGAAAACAACGAACTCAAGAACCCCTACCTCGATATTCACACGTTGACGTAGTCGTGGAATATCGGTGTCGATTCCTTTGACGTCGGAGGAAGAGTCGTTGTCGAAGGCGTTCGTCGCGGAAAACCGTCGCGGAAGAGATGACGCGGAAGAAGTACGTCGCGTCGCGGATACGGCGTCGCGGATGGATCGTGTTCTTCGGCGGAGAAGTTCTTCGTTGAATAACGACGTTCTTCGCGTTCTTCGTTGAGTTTGAAGAAGAAGAAGAGGCTCAACACTTTAAATAGGGTGTTCTATGTGATGTGGTGGTGGTGCGGTTGATGTTTCGCACCATGTTTTGAGGGATTCAACACTTTAAATAGGGTGTTCCATGTGTAAACAATTATTGGTGAGTTATCTTGCTGTATTTACTCATTTTTCATATTCCTCATATGTTGGATGTGGTGAAAATACTATTTATGATTTATTTGGTTAAGTGTTTAATTTTATAGTTTCATTTTAACTTGAAATTGGATGTTTTCATGTGTTACTCATGGTGTATTATTTGGGTGTATTTTATAACATATGGAATTGTTTTAATAAATCTTGTTTGGACTTCCAATTCTGGTTTGGTAATGTATTAGTGTCATGTGGTCCTAAAAAGAGGGGTTTTGAATAGGTTTTATGTGTCAAACATTGTTATACTTCTTGAGAGAATTCTATGAAAATGTGTGTTGTCATTTAGATCTTTTGTAGTATTATTCAAGGTGATTTTATAAAACTTGAAAGTGGCTTTATAAATGACTCTATGTATTCCAATTCTGTTTCGGATATGAATTGGTCTGGTTTTTGGTCTTAAATGGGTGTTTTGAAATGGGTTTTGTGTGCAAGACATATTTACACCACTTAGATTCTTTCTATGAAAATTGTAAATGTTTTAGTTGGTTAAAAAACTGGGAAAAGGGTGAATATGTACTGTTGGGTATGTGTGTTCACCTATTATGGGGTTTTGGAAGGTGAATTAATGTTTTAATATGTGAAACATTTTTTTGAATGTTTTGTAATTTTATAAAATGTTTTATTAAATTGTGATATTGGAGTGAAACTTATTTGTGGGTTGTTTCGTGAATGTTTGATGATAAAATAATTTTGAAGGTAAAAAGGGTATTATGTAACAAGTGAGTCGGATTTTATTATAGTTTTAATATATTTTAATGGGTTTATAAAATTTTTTAATGTATTTGTGTAAGTGTTAAAGAAATGTGAAAACTATTGTGGCCTATTTTGGTGTGAGTTGGATTTCAAAATCAATTTGAATGAAAAGTGGAATTTTGTGACTTGTGTTGTATACATGTGGGTAGTTTGTTGAGTTTATGATATTAAAATGATATTTTAATGTGAAAATTATATTCATTCACTAGTTCAACATGTTTGAGCACAAAGGGAAAACTCGTTTATCTAGGTGGGTGGACCTGTACTAGTATGCAAGTGAAACTTTGGGGTATGGCCTCAGTTTCACTTAGCAATCATGAAACTTACAACTCTAACTAAACTATGATTATGATGATTGGGGACCACTAGGTTATGGGTTTGTTCCCTACTAGTGGCTTGTGCATGAGAAAAGATATTTGTGATGGTTAATTTCACCGAGAAACAAGGTACCTGGGACCCACAGCTAGCTAGTGCCTAGGCTTATTTCCCATTTCTTGTGCTAACTATATATTTTTTACTTACCGTTAGCATACAGTATGAGTGGATGGAAAATTCAGTGGCTTTGGAATTTATTTTAAAAGTGTTTATTCTTTAAATTATCCCACCTAAAAACTGATTGTATTTAATGTTACATCTTTAAGAAATTGTAACTAGCATTTCATGTTTTTGAAAACATGCATTATTTTGGTCTTTAAATGTTTATCACATGGAATATATTAGTGCAGATATTATATTGGGCTTTGCCTCACACCATACATAAACACTTGTGTGTATGTAGACTTGGTTTTTTGTTGTCGCAGGTTGGGTACAGTTTTTAGTTCCAGTGGTTCAGGTTTCTAGCATGTCCATGGTGGTGATGTCTTGTGGAGATAGTCGGAGGGCGGTGCCCCTTGCCATCAGGGTTCTTGGGCTGTTCCCTTTTGGTTTTGTACACTTTTTATAGTGTTTTTGAGTTGTTTTAAAATATGTAAGTGAGTTATGATTTTTTGTAAAAGATCTTTTGGATTGAAAAATCCAGATTTGTTTTATTGGATTCATTTGTTATTTTATGTCTATAAACTTGGGAAAATTGTTCCAAATTTTCATTTTATGATACCCAGGAACATGTTCCAGCCAGTGGGGATCGGGAACAACCTTCGTGCCTTTTTTCAGTCTAGGTCGAGTGCTAGTTTTTATGGTGACTAGATTCGGTTCATCACAAAATGGTATCAGAGGAGGTTTAGGTTAACTCTTTGGGTCATGTTATTTGGGGAAGAGTCGGGATAGTCTAGAGTTAGGATTGTTGGGACATGGAATTATAGTTATGGGTAGTGTTCCTGATCACCAAACATCATGATGAGATCTATTTTTATAGGAGAAGTCGGGATTTATCTAAGTCCTTTGGTTTTCTTGGTCTGATGATGATTAGGGGAAATGAAAAGTGAGTTGGATTAATGGTCTTAGTGAGCTCACAGGGCCTGGAAAGCCATATAGAGCCAATTATATTCTCTATAACACTCCCTATGATAGTTAATTGATTGGAATATGGCCTCCAACCATATGTCTAAGTCACCCACCAAAACTAGTTTCCTCTCACATTGTTTTCTTCTTTAGTTTTGAAATATTAGCACTTTGGTTTTATGAAGCGTAAAGTTTTTGTGAAATAATTTTCAAATAGAGGGAATGTTTTTATAAATTAAATGGTGGAACTGAATTTTCAGAATTGTTTTGAACTAGAAAAATGTGTTCTTACACCTATTTTGAAAGCAGGAACTATATTGAAGTTGGTTTTGATAACTGTTTCAAATAGAGTTATCCAAACAATCACAGGGTGTTTTAATGGGATGAGATGTTTTGAAATTGATGTGAATATCTCGAATGTGAGTTATTTTCAAAATGGTTGTTTCTTTCTAAAATATTTTTTATGATGTGAATTGGGATTTTGATCTTGTGGTTAGCAGTTTTCAAAAAAAGGATATGTTGGTTAACTGTTTTGGTTTTGAAATGTGGAAAGAATTTTTTTCTTTTAACCATTGGTATTTACATGAGCACCCACATGCATGGGGTTATATGGGATGATGGATGGTTGATGGCATGACTGTATTAGTGTCGGGATGGATAGGAGGAAAGTTCCTGGTGCGGCACAAAAACATGCATGTGTAAGGCACCTGGGGTACCATTGGTGAATATGCTAACCGATGAACTCTTTGTTTTCAAGAAATGTTTTTGAAAAAAACTTGATTTATTGATGAATTGTTTGGGATGGCTTATATTATGTGTTTTTTGAAAAAGATGATGTTGTGGGATGTTTTTAGTCCAAGAACCCCTCTTGTTTGAAATGTATTTTGGGTTTATGTTTGGTCGGTAAGCTGGGTAGAAGGACCGGTTAGTAGTCTCCTCTGAGATATGTTTCGAGACACCTTTATGGTGGTTCTATTCATGGTCTAGGATCTGGTTTATGTATTAATTTCACCAATGGAACAACCCGGTTGGGTCCTGGGGTTCTCTCATTGGATAAGGTATTCCCCATTAATGGTTAATGCATAACTTAAGTGCAACCCTAATTGTTTTTTCATTTCAAAATCTTCCAGTTGATCAATATAAGAAATATTTTATCAATATTTGTTGATTAAGTCTACAGCCACTCCTTTATTTGATTTTTAGATCCTCTTGTAGAGGGAGTGTGCTTGTGGAAGGTTGAAAGAGATCTAATTTTCTTAAGTTTCCTAATTCATCAAATCTGGAAGTGGTCTAGTGTTGTTAGTGGGGATGAGTTTCTCGATGGTGTCTAAGAGGTCCTCTAGGTTCTTCATAGTTTCTTTGAAGCATGAGTTCACGTTAAACCACCAGTGTGGGAAATATGGTCACGATAGGATATTGTGGCCACTGTCTATAATTATGTGTTGTTTGGGGATGTTGTATAAGTTCCCTCTGCATGCATTGTTTATATCAGTCGTAATAGTCATGTTTGGTGATGCCTTATAATGTCATGTGATCGATTGACCATAATGGTGAAATTTGGGAAATCATCTGAGAGTCTTGGTTATTTTGGGAAAATGTCTCCCTTGGAAAAACTTAAAAATATTCCACTTTAGGGGATGGTGAGTATAGGTGTTCATTACTTCTATTGTTTCTCACCCGAACAAACAAGGTGTGATGTGTGCGCATCATCTAAGCCTTTGTTTCAGTGAAATATTGGGTTAGGGTAAAGTGAGTTTGGAATGTGTTATGTCTTGGAAAACTTATCGGGTATTGTAGTGTAGTTTTTGGTTGCACTGAAAGAAGAATTACTATTCAGGGGGTTTCCAAAGCATAACTATGAGGCCTAATATGCTTCAATCATTTGAGCTCCATCCATATGTCTCAGAAATAAGTTGGCTTGTAATTAGGGGAAATAATAGGGTCATTTAAACCATCGTATATAGTCCAATCCTCGGTATGAAAGATATGAGGAGTTTAAACCTATAGTGTCATCATCTTTCATCTGTTGTTCCTATTTAGTGGAAATAGGTGGAGGGCCTTGTACCCATGTCATCTCCCAATGTTATTCCCTCCCCCTTTGTTTTACATTGAGTATTTGAGAAAGGTTTGAAGCTTGGCTAGACAGGTTGAGCACATGGTTTGCACTTGGTTAGTAGTGACCATTTTCTATAAAAACATGTTGATAAATGGATCCCCACTATTGGTGCATGGTTTCACAAATTGTGCAGACTAACCATGTTGTCGTCCCAACACATTAAATTTTGGGGTCTTTCTATGCCGGCATGTGCTGGTCGGTTAAGATGATCAGTTCCTATGGTGGGGTGACACACTATGTGTCTTATTTAATTTCTTTTGTAAATTTCTGCTGGATGTATACCCTTTGTACTGGGAATTCCCTTCAGGCCTCCCCCTGTTAGTGTCTTGATTCTATCTAGGAAAAAAATATAGGTTGTATCTTATGGTGGAAATCCCATTTTTTCCCCCATACCAGTAACTCAGACTTATCCATGGTTATGGCTTGACGGTATGTAGTCTTGTTCAGAGCTATCAAGATACCTACATATTCCATTGGTAAAATTTGAGATTAGAGAGTGCCCAATGGTTTTGTTATATCAAGGTAAGTGTAACCTTGTTCGATGTTGTTGTTCGTTTGGTTGAATTGCTTGAGTCTTGATCGGATAGTGTTTAAGGAGTTTTATTTTGGGATAAAGAATGAATGTGATTGATCATTTCAGGAAATTGGTGTATGTTTTGGTTGTGAGAGTAATCCTTCATTAATTGATCACTGGAGGTGTTTTGGCCTTTTGGGATGAAACCTGGCAAGGGAGTACCTCTTGGTTTCTCAGTTGGGTTTGGTTGTTGCTTTGGCATTAATGTGACATTTCGGGGCAGAAAGCTTTAATGTTGGGTAGAATTTCCACATAAATCAATTATTTTAAAGTTAAATTCCTTTTAATTTCCATTCATGCTTTGTTTTGTGGGTTTCCTATGATTTTATTGAGGAATGGGTGTGTTTTCATGAAGTGGGAGAACTGTTGGCCCAAATCCAGATTTAAAAATAAATTTTTGTTCCTTTATAACTTGTTCATTTTTCATCATTTTTCATCCATTCCAATTCATAATTTTCATAACATGACCTATTAATAACACCATATTAATTTGGACCATTTAGGAATCCATATTCATGGTGAATATGGGTTTTTGTTTAAGGGATTAGGCTTTCCCGAAATCCCATTTTCTATATTAAAATTAAATATTAATTCTTTAATATCTCCTTCAATATTTACGTTTTTTTGTGATTCCAACTCTCACCCGATCTCAGATAGCTAAGGTGTTCCTCCCTTTCATCCTCCCTCAATTTGGAGCTCAATATAATCGAGAAATCGGTCTAAGGTTCTCTGGATATCATAAATCGCCCAGATTTGGGGAGGTAAATTGATCCTTCCATAACTCCATCTATTTTTATTCTTTTTCCCCCATTCTAGTTCCTATATGACATCCTCATCCTTGTTCAAACCTCCCTTTAATTTTTGGATGTTTTTCAATTCATATACTAGTGGATTTTGGATTGTTTTATTCACGATTGTATTGAGTAAGTATTTCTCTGTTCAATTTCTTCCTTCTCCTTAGGGTTTCCTCTCTCTTTCATTATGTTCTAAAATGTACAGAATATAGGGTTAGAACCTATGGTTTTATTTGGTGTCTTTTTTGTTAAATATTGTGTTCTAGGTCCGGATTTATCTTCATTGTGATGTGGTGGTGTTGTGGTTGATGTTTCTCACCAAGGGTTGATGGATTCAACACTTTCTGTAGGTGGTTCCATGTGTAAACAATTATTGATGAGTTAGGTCGCCGTATTTACTCATTTTTATTCTTCCTAATATGTTGGTTGTGGTGCAAAAACTATTTATGATTTATTTTATTAAGTTTTTAATTTTATAGTTGCATTTTAACTTGAAATTGGGTGTTTTCATGTGTTACTCATGGGGTATTATTTCGGTGTATTTTATAACATATGGATGTGTTTTAATAAATCTCGTTTTGCCTTAAAATTCTGTTTTGGTAATGTATTAGTGTCATGTGGGCCCAAAAAAGAGGGTTTTTGAATAGGTTTTATGTGTAAAACATTTTTATACTTCTTTAGAGCATTTTTTGAAAATGTGAGTTTTCATTTGGATCTTTTGTATTATTATTCAAGGTGATTTTATAAAACTTTAAAGTGGCTTTATAAATGTCGCTAGGGAGTCCAATTCTATTTTGTATAGGAATTAGTATGGGTTTCAGTCTTAAATGGGCTTTTTTAAATGGGGTTTGTTTGCAAGACATATTTACACCACTTGGGTTCTTTCTATGAAATTGTAAATGGTTTAGTTCATTAAAAAAACTGGGAAAAGGGTGAATATGTACTGTTTGGTATGTGTGTTCACCTATTATGGGGTTTTGGAAGGTGAATTGATGTTTTTATATGTCAAAAAAAATTGAATTTTTCGTAACTTTCTAATTTTTTTATTAAATTGTGATGTTGGAGCGAAAAATGTTCTTGGGCTGTTTCGTGTATGTTTGATGATAAAATGATTTTAAAGGTAAAAAGGGTATTACCTAACAAGTGAGTGGGATATTATGAGAGTTTTAATATATTGTAATGGGTTTATAAAATTTTTTAATGGATTTTTATAAGTGTTAATGAAATGTAAAAAGTGTTGTGGGCTATTTTGGTGTGATTTGGATTTCAAAATCAATTTGAATGAAAAGTGGATTTTTGTGACTTGTGTTGTATACATGTGGGATGTTTGGTGAATTTATGATATGGAAATGATATTTGTATGTGAAAATTATATTCATTGAATTGTTGAACTTGTTTTAGCACAAATGGAAAACTCGGGTATCAAGGTGGGTGGACGTGTACTAGTATTCTAGTGAATCTGTGGTGTTTGGCCTAAGTTTTACTTAGCAAGATTTATGCTTACAGCTCTAACTAAACAATGATTATTATGATTGGAGACCTCTAGGTTATGGGTATGTTCCCTACTAGTGGATCGTGCAAGAGAACAGATATTTTTGATAGTTACTTTCACTGAGATACGAGGTACCTAGGGCGCACAACTAGCTAGTTCCTATGGGTTATTTCCCATTTCTTGTGCTCACTAGATATTTTTTTCCTACCATTGGCATACAATATGAGTGGCTGGAAAATTCAGTAGATTTGGTATTGGTTTTAAAAGAGTTAATTCTATAAATTATCCCACATGAAAACTATTTATATTTAATGTTGCATCTTTTAGAAATTGTAACATGCATTTCATGTTTTTGAAAACATACTTGATTTTCGTCATTAAATGTTTATAACCTGTAATATATTAGTGGTGGTAACCTATAGGGATTTTTCTCACACCCTACTTACACCATTGGGTGTAAGTAGACTTGGTTTTTTTTTGTCATAGGTTGGGTACAATTTTTAGTTCTATTTTTTCAGGTTTCAAGCAGGTCTTTGGTGGTGATGTCTTGTGGAGATGGCTTGAGGGCGGTGCCCCTTGCCATGAGGGTTATTGGTTTGTTCCATTTTGTTTTTTTTTTCCTTTTTTATTGTGTTGTTGATTTTTTTTTAAAATATATAATTCAATTATGATTTTTTGTATAAGATAGTTTGGATTGAAAAATCCAGATTCGTTTTATTGGATTATTTGGTTGTTTTAAGTTTATAAACTCATGTAAATCGTTCCCAATTTTCATTTTATGATACCCAGGAACTTGTGCCTGACCATGGGAATCAGGAACACCCTTCGGGCCTTGTTGTAGGCTGGGTCGAGTGCTGATTTTGATAGTGACCAGATTCGGTTCGTGACAATGACAGATAGGCCATAATTTAATTTAATATTAAATAATTTAAATCTCATGAAGTAAATTTACATTAAACATCCAACACATACATGGGTATGGGTCAAGCTCAAAAATGGTATTACATATAATTAATACTCAAATGTAAATGACTATAATTCATTTCTTTATCCTTTATTTAATTACTTATGATAAAAATGCTTTTATTAAATAATCAATTAAAAAATTAATTCCCTTTAATATTTAATGATCATCTGCTCTTATTTGGTGAAACTCATCATTAATTTAATTCATGAAAAATAAATGGACGAACCAATAATTAAATTTTATTTAAAATATATTAATTGATAATTTAAAATTCTATAAAACTGTTGTTATATTGTCAAACACAAAACGGTGTGCCTATTAATAAAATTAGGATTTAATGATATAATTTAAAAATTAATTTCAATTTCAATTTCTTCAATTAATGATAGACTACACGACACATACATGAATCTATATTCCATATACCTCGGTTTTTTTATATCTATGTCATGTGCATGGGGCTTCTGCATGTTAACTTATCCGGACTACATGGTGTGTACATGCCAACTACACACTCTATATCTGATGGTCGCGTGCACGGATGGCCCAGTCAATAATTGGGGTAAAACAAAATAACCTTTTTTTAATTAAATTCTAGGAACATATTGATATAATGTGCATGGGTATATGTCATTTTCACTAGCTACATGTCATGTAACCATGTTTTTGTAGAAAAATATTAGGCACTTCCTCATGTCATCTTTGGTCGTTCTTTATTTTTTTCTAAAACTTTAATGAAAATGTGATACTAAACGAACATTATTTATAATCCACTAATATGTTAATTCAAATAATATTAAAAATTATATAAATCTAAATGAATATATAACCACAATTGTGAATAGATCGACAATCAAATAAATAATTCTATATTTAAATTTGACTACTCTGATACCACTTGAACGTTCTAGGCTCAATGGAATCATGGATAGTTCGGCAATATATTGAAATTTATTTTAATAGTATTTTCCGAAACCTAATAGCATGGATCTTACATGTAAAATTTTTAAATAATATATATAGTATTTGAAAAAATAAATACCCAGGAATAGGAAAATTATTCATTGGTAAATGTTGATCATCATAAAAGACCCCTTTAGAAAACCTTATTTACACTCCGAGGATCCATTAATAGAATCCCTCTTGAGGGGTTCCACACTTTCTCCTATGTTCTCCAAGAAACACCACTCAATCTCAGGTTTCTATCACTGCTAGTCAAATGTCTTGAATTATTTATTATTGATCACTCATTATTTGTCCTTATATAAATCTCTCTTACACTTTTCATTCTGGATATTGAGAGAGATGGAGGAGTTAACAGAGAATTAATTGTGTTCCACAATTCTCTATTCTCGATTTTTATATAATCAACATAATAAACAAATCCACCTATTTATAGAGATTTGATTTAAGTTAATATATTATATAATCTCATACAATAATCCAATACCATTTTTTACCTTTAATAAATCTCATTCCACATAATAATTTTTTAATTATTATTTTATGGTGTGCACCACCTTATGAAATATGAAATACTATATAACATTATTGTTACTTGAAATTTTTCACAATACATTGTCTTGGTCCATTTTAACTCCTCTAGAATTTATTTAATAGATGAATAGATATTTTAATCATAAATAAATATATTATTCAAAATCTTGAAAATAAATATTTATTTAATTTATGAACTTAATAGAACATGAAAAAAATTATTCATTATACTTAATAGTGATATTCATTCCATTAATTTAAATCAAATAGAAACTAATAGGTATCAACAAAAAAACATTGTATATTGCCCTCTATGTTTCATTTTCATTGGAATTAGGTGGAATTTCTTAAATTCTAATATTATTATCTAGAAAGGGATCATAGAACCAAAAATAATGAACTTAATGTTGCAACATGGAAAACCACATATGAATTCTCACTATATAAAAAATACCCTTTTCACAATATATTATCAAGAAGGTTTCAAATATTTTTCACCAAACTATATGCTAGAAATGACTTTATATGACTTTTTGAAATAAACATATTGTTACACCAAGGAAATTAAATTTAATGTCACAGTTTATTTATAATCAAATGAATGAGATATCTGCTTTTATAATGAAGGGGGCACAAATCATTCCTCGAATTATGTATTATTAAAATTTCATTCGTATCACACCCATGGTATCTAACTTCTACACGAATTGTTATCGTCATGGTTTATGGAATACATCTTATTGTGTGAGTTTCTACAAGCATTATCAATAATCATAATGTCAAAGGACCATCACTTATGCTCATATATAAGGATATTTGATGACACCAAAACATGTGGAATCCTATTGGATTGTCTGTTTTAAACATCTTTCATATTATAGATTACCATGTGTGAACATATTGAGAAGATGCCTCATCCTATCCTTAGTACTCACACCTGATAGTTTGTGTACTATGTATCCAATAATAGCATGTTATCCTTCAATTTTACATTATTTGAGAATATTGTCATAGAATATCCTGGTACAGATCATAACAGGGAACTACTATGACATTATCAATGAAACGTATACTATGAGACATTATTACATTAGAGACTTGTAGATAAACAAACAACATGTAATAAAACTTTTTATTAATATTCAATAAGTAAAATATATATATAATCAATGTAAAAAAATGGTCCTAGGAAACATACTCCAACATCTAATACCTGTTATTATAACTTCTGGTCCCACTATAACCCCTAAGAGGGGTGTTAATTGAGGTTCCATAAAAAAATTTTCTTATATTTATAAAATAGATCTTGTTTTAATATTGGAAAGGACACCATGAATTTTATTGTAAGAAAATGAAATGAAATTTTTTTAAAGATTACAAACACCAATATTAATTGGGTGACTTTTAATAGTATACATCCAATGTGAAAATATCAATGATATATTTATATTAAAATTATCACATATTCATATTTTTTTTTATAATGTTGAGAAATAGTTCAATACATATCTAATGTTGACAACATTTTCTTGTCATCCAATCACAATTCTCAAGAAAATAAAACTTATATAACCAATAAACATGTCAATCTCACAAATTTATAAATGAAATACTCAAATGATTATTGATATGGTTTTTTTGTATGATAAATTTTACCTCACTTATATATTTTAAAAATATGAACAAAAATTCTACTATATGTACATAATATTTAATGTAATTCAATCTAGTCACACTTCATCATCTAGTAATAATTATTCAATGAAGTTATTTTTTATTGTAAAATTTATATATATTCGGAATAATACTATATCCTCTTTGTATGATACTTATTTCTCCACAAATTCACAAAAATATATAGCTAAAATATTTTAATTTCAAATTTAAAAATCAAATATAAATCAACTACTATTTTCTACATCATTAAAAATGACTTGTAGATAATATTTTTTAAATCATCAACATTAATATCCATTTATTTCATACAAATCAATGCATAACTACAGAGAATCTTTAGAGATACAAATATTCGAATTTAGACATAACTTCTTGATTCTCAAATTTCTTGCATGTCTCTTTCTAAAAATTTTTAGAGTCCATAATTACATCTAACACTCCACAACATGTTATATCAATTTCCATAGAATAAAAATAGTTCCACTCAAAACAACCTTCTAAACATCTACTCCATGCTCACCTACCCAAGTTTTATTTATTATTGGAAACCAAATACTGAAAATGTTATCCCCCTATAAATGATACTAATTTAGTTTATTATTTCTAACAAGGATATTTTAATCCTAACATGACTTCCCAAACTCCAATTGTGTGACTCTTGTTGTTAAAAAATGATTCATTCTTTTAAAAATTTAATGAGATTTAATGTGGAAGAGAACTTAAAACCATTTAACTTTGGACTTCATCACCATAGTATTATAAATTACCAGTGAAATGAAATTCATTTAATTTTTAAATCTCCAAATATTAATAGATTAAAATTTCCTCCAAAATAACCATAGTTTCCACAACAGAAAAGTTAGCCTAAATATTATCTTCAAAGCTTATACAAATTAAATTATTATCCAAAACAATCACTAAAACATCAGTACATTAATTTATATGTCCCCCATTAGAACAACCTTAGTGTGTTGAATTTCATTGTGAATCTCCCTTAACTAAACTACTCACCAATATTATATAACTTAACACAACATTCATATTTATATGTTATTTTTTTATTGGACTTCTTGGTGATCGTTTAATTAAAATCCAAACACAATATACGGTTGAATGAAATATTTTTATCCTCATCTTATTTTCATGAATTTTATGTTATTTATTTATAACAAATGTGTTTTAATGAGATTGTATCATTTTTTTAGTGAATATATATTGTTTTCAAAAATCTAAGATCATATAAGAAAACAAATAACATTAAAAATTCATATAATTTATCCCAAACTCAATGATAATTTTATGTAATCTAGAACATACAACTCCATAACATATAAACATTTGTAATTTCATTTCAATGCATACATCAAGTTTTAACCATTGATACTTCATTAATTGTGATCTCTTATAACAATTAAAAACACTATTAATGGTTTATTATTATTATATACCCTTTAAAATACAAAAATAGATTTTTATAACATTAATAATTAAAATGTAATATCCATGGAGTTCATAACACCCCATTAGGTTTTCCATGAAATCCCTCCTCTAGTTAGTAAGAATAAAATAATGAATACATTTCCCACCTTATTTACCTTCATAGACGATTTAATAACATTTTTCTGGATATTGTAAGATTGGTTGTTATACATTCCAATAAGACTTTTCTTCTAGTACATTGATCATATAACCCCTTCTTATATCAATATGTCCATTTTTATGGGACCTTCACTGTATAAAATATAGACCTGTTAAATTTTTATTGACATAATTCATATTTTAATATACAATGAACTATTAAAAACATTCTGTTAAATAATTTAGAATAAATTTTTTCTCTGTAAAAATTCATAGAGGAGACCTCAAAATCTCAAAGTCAATGATGTATATAATTGTATATAGTAAATTATAGGACTGTAACATTTCATTAAACATCATAAATCTTAATAATTCCTTTGAATTCTTGTACCTCTGATGCCTAACTTGTGTGGATAATACCTTTTTGTTTATATATCATATTGAAACAACATTATTTTCAGGAATATTTTGTAACATAATCTCCATAGACATGAGTATGAGAGTTGACACATCTAAATAATCCTTTAAATTATTATCAAATGAATCAATATCAATTTATTGAGTTATTCCAGTAGTTATCTTCTCGTGGAATGATTTTTCTAAAACATAGAATCTCCCTTCTTTTTTTGGAAAAATTTTTAAATATTTTTAAATTGTATTAGAGTATCCTTCCATTAAGAATTTATTTTTTTAATATTGATATAATATTAATTTCTAATGAGTATTATTACATTTTATCTATAAAATAATCAAGTATCATATGAATATCATGTTTACATTCATTAAAAATCACTTTTATTAAATGTGATCCCACTAAAACGATGACCCTTTCAATTTATTCAGGTCAATTATTGATCCAAAATTAATATTTCAGCAAATAATGAGTAAATATTATAGTAAAACCCATTAATTAGATATTTAGATATACATTAATGACAATAATAACATATATTAATTCTTCAAAATTGAATAATCACCCATGAGATACTGAGTTAAATAATTAACATAACCTATATAATGATTTAGGTTAGGTCATTATTTTGATTTTCATGAAGAATAATATATATTATTTTAGTGGGTTTTACAATCTCATCAGATGTGTTTCCATTAAATTTATTCATGATTCAAATAATTTTTTTAATCCATATTCTGTTAACAAAATATATATGTTCAAGCTATATTGATGTATAATTATTTTCAAAACTAAATGATTTGTTTATGGGACCAAATTAAAATAAAAATATAATTCACATATTTAAATGTGTAACATACATAAGCTATATGAAACAGTTTCCTAAAAAATCATAGAATCATATGAAACTGTAATATCTATATGAGAATTCATGGGGAAATAGGTATCCAATCCATACTCTTCAACATTGAATATAAGCTCCTAGTATAGTTAGTAGTCTAATTCAATGTCTAACTACTGATGATTCAATAATCTAGAGACAAAATAAATAAATCAAATTTTTAACACTTATTATGCTAAAATAGTAAGAAAACAATAAAATCAAGCTATATTCTTATGAACAAGATAATGTAAATGTAGAATAAAACTAAATAAATTATCATACATTTAATGAAAGTAATAAAATTCATATGTTATAATTCAAATATTTAGTAATGCCGGAAACTAAATCATACATTTTTTTAAAAAAATAAAAAACTTATATGTACGTAAAAATAAAAAAAACAATTTAATAAATTTATATATAAGATAAATATTTATGAATAATTCTTCAAAAATGAATAAATAAATATTTTATAATTTATACATGATATTATGGAGATTCTTTAATAAATAATCAAACATTATTATATATTATTTATTTTAATATAAATTATTTCTTATTATTATTTTATAGGGAATTTAATATGAACTATTAAATATTAAAAACACCTCATAATTTTTGAAACCATTTATAAACATATAAATATCTCATATTTTATAAATAGATTATACATTAAGTAAAAGTTGCATATTTTTTTTAAAACATTGATACAGTCATTTAAAAATCCAATTATAATGGATTAAATAATTACAAAAATAATTCCATATAATAGAAAAATTTTATAAGAGCAGTTATATAAAATTCAAAAAATCAATGTAAACACTTATAAACTGATAAAAAGTGAAAATATACTATAAACCTTGATCAATTCTACAATTTTTTTTTAATTATTAAAATCCCTCCCTTCGATTTGGTGGGAACTCAGAGTATCCAAGTCAATTAATATTTTTTTAATTCTAAAAATCACCATATTGATAGGTATGTACTAAGTAATGGTGATCCTTTGAGTGTATACTATTTCCATGGGACTAAAAATTTATTTTTCTCCTTGAACAACACCATTTGTGATATAAATTCTTATATTGTGTTTCCACAACTAACAACAACTTCCGTGGTCCTGAAAATGTAAATTTTGATGAACACCATAGTTGTATTAGGTATACTAAACCATATTATAATTATAATATCACATTTTATATGAGACATGGTAATTATTACATCATGACTTATCAATCCTTACCACAATGTGGTCAATTTCAATGGTTTCATACACAATGAAATAGTGATTTTGTAACCTTGATGTATGCATATAAAAAACACTTTTTAATGTAATACTTTTACTGAAGGTTTTGAAAAACCATGAAGTAGTCTTGTCCAATTTATAATACCAAAACTGTTTTATTAACAAAAAATTTCATTGATTTGGAAAACTCCAAGAGTCACATTTATTTTTAAGAAAACACATCATAGTTATAGAAATTTTCAGTTTTCTCCATTATAATAATCAATACAAATTGGATATAAGTTGATTAAGTAATAATGAATTGTTTTGTATAGAATAATAGTTATCCAAACATAGTATAAGATATCAACTAGGACCAATTATGTCATGATTACATTACATTCATATTATATTTATTTAATAAAAGAATAATATCATACCATTTATATGTTAACCTAAATCTATCCAAGAACTTACATATGAGAATGATAATAATAAATAACAAGTGTCTTATAAAATCATATCTCAAAGGGTAACCATGAACTATATTAATTTAGTAATTCCTCAGAAGTATAATCTCTTTTACATGGTCTATAATAACCATGGTGTTAATTTATGAAGATAATGTGAGTGATAGAGCTTCAGAATAAAGAGTTTCATATCATTATGTGTTTATGAATAATTGAAAAAAATCAAAAAAAAATATGATCTAATTTATATAAAAAATCCAAGGAAACACCATATTGTCTAAAAAAATTTAAAATTCATAGATATTAAATAGACTCTTCAAACATACATTTCATAACAATTCATTATTGTGACTCATTGATTAATATTTAAATGAAGTATTTTGAAATTCAAACACCACTAGATTGTCACCATAATATACCCAACTGAAATTTATAGGTAAATTATTATTATCCGATAATGATATGTATTGTTTTATAAAATATTGTTTACCATGTACAATAAAATGATGTGGTAGAATTCTCCATGATGTCATGCATCCTAAAATAGATAATCACAAGGCCTACAACACCATGTCATAGTCTCAATTATTTTGTATTTTATCCATCAAACACAACTACAAAAGAGAGTATGTATTTTAATACACCTCAAACATAACTACCTATTATGAAAAATAATGATAATAAAACTAATCTACTTCTTCATCAGCTAATCGAATGAAACTTGACACTAACCTGATAACAATAATTCATCATCCTTACGGGTGAATATATAAGAAGGGGACACAATCCTGGAGTAATATGACATGAAAATATTCTAAAAACCTCCAATAATAATGAAATTTTTCACATCTAAAATATTCTTGAAATCTATCTAATAAAAACCCATCAAAAACACTAAAGGATTTGTTTTCAAACATTCTCTAGACAGGAATTCCTAAAGATTCTTCACAACATTCATGAACAAAATTTATTTTGAAAACTTATCATATAACTATTTTATCTAAATAATATCTTGAATATCTATAAATTTCATAATATGATTTTCTTTGGATCTTTAATAAATCAATATTTCATCTATGAACACCAACACTAAATGATCTAGGATCTCAAGGAATACCACATTCATCAGTACACTGAATATATATAGATCATTCATGAATCAAAAGAGAATCATAGTGGAAACAATATTCCAATAGAAAAACCTAAAATTGAAATTAATAATATCTTCTATATTCTTCTTCATGTGATGATACAGAAATTGTAAATCAATATTTCCAAATTGAATATCTCCCTTTAACTAGTAGATCATGTAAGAAATCATAAATAGGGTGTAATGTTTCTCTATTATCACCTAGGTGAATTGTAAATAAGATACACGTACCCTAAAGAATAAATAAATTTAATTTTAAAAAAATATAAGCTCTCCCAACGGGGATACTTTGTGGTTAAAACATATTCGTTAATAAATCATTAACATAAATCCAAAGATCAAATGTCTTTGAAGTTTAATCACTATATGGTTACATTTAAATTAGTTGAATGTTGGGTTCCAAACCTATCCAAAGCATAATATTATGTCAAGTTGGTAGTATAACAATATATTTTGGAAAAACATCTTTAAAATCCTTAAAATATAAGAATTTCATTCTCAATCACCTCAACTGAACTAAAAATAAATTTTACATATGTGAAATATCCTCCAAAAATATATCTCTTATATAATGATTATGATTTATAAAAAACATATATCTCACCATATATATATATAAAATTATAATCCAATAAATATCGATTTTAGTCCACCTAGAATACAATTAATCAATCCAATGATGAAATCATAAGATTAAATTCCAAAAAAGTATGACTCTCCTATTGATTGATGGTCCAGAGTATGTAACTAATGTCAGGAAAAACTATCGATAAATTGGGTTAAACTCTATATTACCTAGATAAAACATATGGTATTATAAATTCTTATACCATAAGTAATAATTCTAAAAATTGGGATGTAGAAATAAAGTACTGTGAAGCTAATAAATCAATAAAAGTATTAAAAATGTAGAAAATATGAAAAATATTGTCTTTAATAATCTTAATCCTTCCTAGTCCTAGAATGTCTATCTTATAGTACTATATATTCCTTATACCAATGTATCATCATCAATTATAATTTCCACAACCTCATCCATTTTCAACACTAAGTACATTAGGATGAGTATCACCTCGAGGAAGTCTTCCACTTATTCAATCTCCCCTCTCTATCCCAGAAGTCTGAGGACTATCATGATATTAATAAGGTCAAGAAGGAAACCAATACTGAGGCTATATCTGAAAAATAAAAACTAGTTCTACACAAACCAATAATAAATGTATTACATTTATTATTACAGTTCCCACATTGTTCACCAAAAAATCAGGTAATACTAGTGATATACATAGATGTTTAAGAACTTATAGATCTAGGGAAATAAGAAGAATATAGTTGGGAGAGAATTTTTTTAGACTAAAAACTAAACATCCTTGACAAACAATGAACACGGTGCACTTATATTCAAATTAATATGTCTAAATGAATTCTATTTTGAGATGGACCCATACATTATATTGTCATCTCGATCACATCATCCTTTATCAAAACTTCTATTTAATATAGAACCATGAAAGGAATAACATAGAAAATAATCATTGTAAACAATTCCTTATCAAAATTACAATCCCAATCCTTATCACATGGTAAGTTGTCTTGAGAACAATGAATAAGGTTCATAAATAAAATTTTATCACTCTCAAATAATAGTTCTTATATAGAATAATTAGGATCTCGAACCACCACCTCACCTTCATCATTGAATATATGAAAGCATCTATGATATAAAATCTAAATTTCTCCAATGTCACCTCAAACTTAGCATGAAAATAAAAATAAAAGATCCACCATATTTGAGCTATAACTCTTAACAAGATGACATACAAATAAATCCAACATAACATCATCATGTGAATATAACCAAATATGTTCACATGATCCTCTAGCTACCTATCCATATTCTAATCATAGATAAACCCATCATATTATGATAGGATTTATGGCTCATAAAAAGATAATAATTCCTACATAAAGTATCATTTTTAAGACCATATAGCCCATATTTAATCAGAGAACACCACCACAATTGACCAACCTTAAAAAGACGGGGTTTACCTATGATATACATCTTTATAGTGAAAAATTAATCCTAATCCTATGATATTGAATTCCATTTTATGATTTTTTTTATTAAATAATATATATTTTCCCAAAAATCAACCCCAATTGAAACACATGTGAAAACAAGTATAATACATATACAACACCAAGGTATCTACACAAAAATCAATACACTCATAATTAATAATGTTCAATAGAATATCAAAGTCCATATAGTATATTAAAGGGTAACTTCTACATCTTAGCTATTTTTTCTAACCTACATCACATGCTAAGATCAAATGAATCATTTCATAAACAAACTAGTACCATCAATACTAGTTCCTAACTCCAAACCCAATCATTACATATCACCAGCAGATCCCCTCTTATCATAATAATTAAGAGAAAAGTGACCCTCAAACCCACCTCAAAATGTCAATATGTTAGGTACAATCACTAAGGGTATATCACACACAATATTGAAGGCATTAAACTCTATAATCATAAGATAATAAAGTAATATTCTAATCAATACTAACTATATAAAAATAGAAAAACCCAAAATATGAACATTATACATTTAATTTCATAAGGAATAAAACAATATCCAAATATAATACCCAAAATATAAAATATTTTCTTTTAGTAACTCTACGTCAGGAAAAACTCCACACCAAGACAAAGTGACATTTTTCTTGATCATCAACTGAAATTAGTAAATCTATATGAATATTATATATATTTAAGCATGTTGATATATGTATACACATTAGGTTCCTCCCCGAATAACTCTTATTCCAATTTAAGTGATGAATACTAATTCCTTAATGAATATATATAAAAGAAAACTCATTTTCTATCCAAAGCCCAAATATTTTCCTTCTTAAAAAATGATAAATCACTAAATCAAAATGAAAATATATTATATTAAATCATGAAAATATATAAATTAATACCCCATACCCACCAGATGTAACATAAACATACTTCAACGACATGCCAAAACTATATATTGTATCGAAATACTATATCTATATACTATATTCTAGAACAAAATTAAACATAAATCAATTGTATCACATATCACTACCTTTTAACTTATCACTACCACATAATAATGTAACCATACTATATAAAGAAGGAATACTGGGAAATGGGGGGTTTAATTCCATTTCTATCAACAATTTCCTAGATGTTGGGGGTTTACCTGGAACCTAAAACAATTAAAAATAATCACTATGGTCCCTTGATTTGGGTTGGGTATTTATGAATTAATACAATACATGATAAAATTTATAAAATAAACAACCTAGGGTAAAATCCCAATAAAAGAACATATATTACCATAAAATATCATCACACCATCACAACCTCACAAAAATGAGGGCTATAGGATCTCCCATAACCTAAAAAAATAAATCTATAACCACATACTTCCATCTCAATGATAATTGTCCTATATTTCCCTTCCATTCACATATCCTTAAAAAACCATATGTCAGATCAACAAACTAAATCTACAAAGTATAACCACATTCCACATAGTACAGCCATATTCTATAAACCAAAACAACATCCAAAATCACAACCAAAAAAATGTTACCATAATATATTCATATGTATGAATGAGAGATAGTGACTTGATGTCGATTTTTATCACCCATATCCTATTTGTTTTGGGTTCACAAATGAAACAAAACCTCAAATATGTATCCTTATAGATCCCTACCATTAGTATTTGGGAATTAGAAATCATATGTTATGATATACAATTTGTCGAAAAATAGAATCCCAAAATAGGTTCAAATACCTATAAAAGCACATCTATAACAAAAAATTATTGACACGTCATCACTTCACACACCAATGAAAACTTCTGTTACCTATATATAAACTAACACAAATAACAAGGCTGAAACACAACCACTCAGGTTCATCCCAAATTACTCATTTATCATTTAAGTCCATTATAATTTAATTATCCATATTAATACTTGATAATTAACCTTTTACATTTTACAATAACCTTTTTAGGACACATACTTTATAATTTTTTTCCATTTACCTCATAATTATCCTACCACAATATTTTAATTCATTAACCACTACATTAATTTTAGTCAACTCTTATTATCATTACACATTAATAAATTATTTCATTAGATTAAATAGAATTCAATACATCCTAATAAACTATAGTTCCTTAACCACATCAAAATTGTCACTCTGCCTCATTAACAAAAAAACAAAGAACCCATGTCATCTTCTCTACTGCATCCATGATCAAAAAATGAAACAAAAGCACATGAAGAACATTTTGATTTCACAATAGTAATTCATATCATCCCTTATTAATATATTCCTTCATTAATACATAAAATTAAATCCTCTAATATAATAAAAAATAAAAAACATACCTTTATAACAATAATAGTGATATCATTCCATGTATTCATCATTTATTTATCAATTATACCACTTTATACACAAAAAGAAAAATAATCTATAAAAATGTATTTATAATTTTATATTATGATACCATTTTTTCATTTACCCTATCCCTTTATTGAAATATATAATAATCAGTTAGAATTACTATACAATTTTTATCATAATAATCAAAAAAAATAACAAGAAAAAGTATGAAAAATTGAAATATCCCATATCCATGTTAAATCAATTCATTTATCATTATTAATGAAAAATTACATCTAATTATAAAAATTATAAATAAATCATTATTTTAACAAACCTTGAATAGGAAATAAAGTAATAGATAAATTGAATCAATTATCTCTAACGGATCACTAATGACAAAACACTTAGATGTTATGAAAACTGATGATCAAACAATCACAATCTTAGGATGATCCTATACCAAACAAATAAAAAATTAATCCCCTATAAACACTTTATAAATTACCTATTAAAACTATGAGTCATTAATTACCCTGATTTTATATGTATACATAATAATAGAATAGAATGATAATAAATAAGAATCATACAATACATTATGAATCATTGATCTCGCTAAAAAAAGACTATAAAGTAAAAAAATAATGTCTAAAACAACCACAAATGAGATTCTTAGCAACATATAATATCAAGAGGATTAAGAGTCTATAATTAAAGGAATGCATGAAACTGATTTACATTAAAAAAATATTATTTATCAAAACCACAAAATGAGGATCATAAACACTGCCCTTGTATATCTTAGCTAATGTCAATATGAAAACTATTTCACTTTACAATAGTGAAATTTATGTTTATTCAAACAATCTTTACCAGAATATATATCTATAACCAATATAAAAAATAATAAAATTGAAAAATAATAATTTTATTCAAAACTCGCAATATTCATGAAAAAAATCATGACTCGGTGTTCACTAGACCACATCAATTTCCATTATGATAAGATCTATTCGAATTTTACATATACCCCTAGAAAATAAGAATTATTTGGATGTAAAATTCCAACTATTCTATCCAAAAAAAGGGATAACCATGTCATAAAATTCAACCATGGCCTATATAACTCCAAGAACAACCATAAACCTTCCAAACTCATCCTTCCTAAATAAATATGCATACCAATAAGATATATTCCACCACCTTGAGTAAACCAACCCAACCATGATATGGATGGGTAAAAAACATGGTTTATTTTCATTTAAACAAACAAAAACAATCAATTTTCTCTCCAAAAACTTCAAAAATAAAACTCTCTTTCTCTAATACCATAAAAATAAAAAGTGGGTGACCATAAAAATATAAATTTGATGACCATAAAAATTAGGACCTATATAATTTTTCTATTTTCTATTCATTATTAGGTTGACATTGTATATATAAAACACAATAACATAATTATTTTTAGTTAGTTTAAAATTAATATATTTATAGCCTTTATTACCATCTATAGGTGTTGATGACACCCTTATATGTGTTTATATACCATATATTCTATCTTATAACATCACTCCATTTCTTCACAATGAAATTTTCATGACATGCCAACATCCCTTTGATCTTATCTATTAATCACTAGTGTCTAAAAA
Organism: Viscum album; assembly: GCA_963277665.1. Classification (NCBI taxonomy): domain Eukaryota; kingdom Viridiplantae; phylum Streptophyta; class Magnoliopsida; order Santalales; family Viscaceae; genus Viscum; species Viscum album. The sequence goes on along the minus strand of OY728159.1, from coordinate 825,915,056 downwards.
CTATAGACCAGATTTTAAAATAAGAATTAGGAGAAATATAACTAATAGAATAACAATAATTATCAAATATTAGAAATAAAGAATCCATGAAATGAATATAAAAAGAACATTAATGGTAGTAGAATATCTCAATTGTAAAATGTGTATGTTAAGTCGGTTAATCATTCAATAAAAATTATAGTACTATACTGAATTTTCAAATACAAAAAAAACAAAAATATTAAAATATAATAAAACCAAGAGATCTTAAAAAAATTATTCTTGGAATCTCCACAAAACCAAGTTTTCATAAAACTATAAAAATAATCAGACTTAAACATATATTGATGTTAATTTTCTCATTTCAGCATCATGACAAATATAGCTTCCACGTACATCTAATGATTATATATAGGAAAGGTGCATAACATAGACAGATGGATCCAACTATCCATAATCAGATCCTTTGAAATAATAATCATATATATGAATAGGTGAACTATAATATGTTCTTAGGTTCATTTATTAAAAATTAAATTAGAAACATAAAAATATATTGTGTTTTAACTATATTAGAATGATTCTAATTTAAACTAGATTCAGACTTTTTTAAATATCTAAATTAAAGTGAGAATCACATAAGAAAATAATTTCCATTGTATAATTACGCTAATAGAAATAAATTTTCCATATAAAAACAATTATTTTGAAATCACATGTCATCAATAGATTAATATAGAGAATTGATTCACCATATTCCTAGAACAACACAGGTTATTGAATTCCTTAATGAATTATAAGATAATATTGAAAATTGAGATATCTCATACACAACATCATATATCCATCAGAATAAATAAATTTTAATCTAGACCATCAAATAACTTAATTTAATCATATATTATCACATTTCATAATAATCAAATTTCACAAAAATAACTAACATATTAAAAATAACTAATAAATCACATCAGTCACAAGATTTAATGATTTCGTTCATAAATCTCTTTTAAACCATTTAAATTCATTCAAATAATATAAAAAATCCATGATTTTCCAAATAAAATTATCTAATCCTTAAATATTTTACACTTATTAAATTTAATTTAATTTTTATGGAATCATTATAAATGATATAATAATTATTTTTTAATTATTCAATTTAAATCAATATGTATTTATGTTAATTTTATTGCAAAACATTTAAAATCACCCCACATATATTAACACATAGACCATCAATTAGATTATATAATTGGTTTTTTTCACACATAATAGGAATAATCATATATTATAATAATGAGAAAATTTAATATTTCCAATATATCAATAGAAATTGTAAAAATATTCAAACTTGATGGAAGAAGATATTTTATTGATTAATACCATTGAAAATAAATTAATATAATGAAGATAAATAATGTTTATATTATCATCAGTATCATAAATGAATCATCATATATGATTCAAAATTTTTATATGAAATTAAAATTTTAAAAATAATTGAATGAGAAATAATTTCATGCTCTGATAATTTGCATTCAAAATTAATGGGAGTGATATACAGGTTTAGTAAGATTAAAATGTGGTAATTTATCAAAATAAATCTATTAAAAAATAAATATTAAAAAAACTTAAGTGTATATAAACCCTATTTATAATCCTATAACTCCTCTCTAAACCTCTAAAAATAAATACTCAACCAGAAATACTTCCATAAACATTTAAAAAAGAAAAAACTAAAAATTTATAATATTTTTTGAAATCCTATAGTCATAAAAACCCACCCAAAGTAATTCTTATCAATACTAGAAGGTATCACTAATCTTCTCTAGTTAAAAATAAATGACATATTGACCTCACATTATCTCTTCAATACCTAATATATTCATGAACTTAACCATGATACTAAAATAAATTGAGTAATAGTATAATATTTCACTGTAATATTTTGAGATATTTTTCTAAATTTAGAATTGGTCATTCAATAAAGGATTAATCGATCTCAAAATATATCAAATAAAATGTTATAAGAGGAGAAGGGTCTAGTTTATACATTTCAAACTGATATACAAGAAATTAAAAATTCATTTCCCTAAGCTATGGTGGAATATTCAATATATTATCCACCTCACTATTATGTTATATAATCTTAATGTATTTTTTTAATCCATGGCTCCATCATTACTTGATTTCTTAATTAATTATTTCCCAATTGAGGTGATAGTCATTATAATATCTAGTAATCCTTATCAAACACTAACTATCTAAATCACAGAAATATATAAAATTGCTTCCTTTTTAATTTTGGATCAATATTTTATTACTCGACTAAACACATTTAGTTGATTCCTATAAATGACTGAAGCTATAAAATGATGATTCTACCATTTTATCATCAGTTAATTTTTTATTAATGATAAAATAAGGGACATGAATGGAAATCATGTCCCTCATCTTCCCCTAGGGGATATAGTTTCCCAATGTAATGAAAACTGAGGGAATCCCCCCAAATTAAACTAACCCCCTCAACCTTAAAGATTACGAAACTATAAAAGAAGACATTATTTCACTAAATGATGTCTAAGAAGGCTAGGTGTTCTGCCATATTGTTCCCCTCCCACCATGTGTGATACATTTTAGTGATGGAATTAATAATGCCCAGAAACCTCCTTGTGACATAGCTGATCACCCATGGGGGTAATTGAGACACAAAAGAGAATTGTGAAGGAGAAAAAAATCAATTTCGACATCAATAAAATTTAAGTCCCTTTGGATTCATAAGGTGAGGCCCATTAACATATTGAAGTCCTCTTACAATAGGGAAAACCCTTGACCCAGCCGGTCTTGGAAATCTAATAAAATTGATCTATTTCCATCCCTAACACCCCCCCCCCCCCACACACACACAGACACACATAGCTCACAAGGTACATGAACCATCAGTGTTAAGATTCAACCAAATGATCAAGGGGTTCCAAAAAACTCTTCAATCCACATTATTTCTATTAAATTGAGGGGAAGTGATAGAACCTGGTTTTAAATAGAGAAGAGAGAAAGCCTCACTCACATTAGTGACTATTATAACCATCTCAATGAGGTGATCTCTCGGATATGTGATAATCAGTATGGAAGACAGGGATGCCCCCTTAGAGCATGCTCTATTTTATTCTTTTCAGATCCTCCAACAACCTGAATGTAGAACCTGATTTGAGCTAGCCTCTCTGGGCCAGACTCGCCCAGGTTGTGGTACCAATGATCCTAAAATGGAAGATCAACCATGTTTGGGATTGAGAAATCCATAAATTCCCTAACGAAGCACCACACCACAAGATCCCAATCAAATTTTAAAAACATATGGGTGGAGCATTCCTTCCCATGGTTATTGGAGAAGAAGAAACAAGAAAGAATATAGATACCCCACCTTTAAAATAGAAGTGATAGAAATAGTCATTAATATAACTATTCAAATAGAAACAATAAAATATTAGTCCAATAAATAATTTATTATTAATAATAAAAAAATCATTTTTATCCTACCAAGTGTCGCCAAAATAATGTATTCATTCCCACAAAACACCATTTCTCTCACATAAAACTTACTTAAATCAAATGTATCTACGTCTATGTGATTGATATAAAATACACTACCATTGGTGTGGATGTACACTCACCCATATTATATATATAACCTATGTGATTTAAAAATACCTCTTAGGAAGTCATTCATGAACACATTCTTTTTTCATAATTGATTAAAATGTGACTATAAAATACCAAAAATGTATCTAGGTCTCAAATTATATGTAATAATAGGTAATAAATCCTGAAACATACCTGAAAATATAATTCTTTATCCCTACCCACCATAGTTTATGTTCAATGTCATAGTATATTATTATTATTTGATGAAACATATCTAATCCTAAAACCTTATAATCATACGTATACTACAATATCTTGTGAATTGAAATGACTAGTCCCCTATTCATTTTCGAGATATAATTTTCATATTAAGTATACACAAGTATCTTCTCTCAACTATATATTCTTTCTCAAATAACAGGATTTAAAAAAAAATTACATTAGTTGACCGTGAATCATTCAAACAAATAATTGGGAACCCTTTAGGTTATTAAACTCACATAAATATTATTTTTCTACAAATATAAGTTTATTTTTTAGAATATAAAAACAAATATTTACTTCTGCTTCAATTTTTACACCACATGTGACTATGACATCTTACTCAATTTCTAAGGAACAACATCTTCCATCCATTGAGTATAATGCATCTGAATATAAAAATATGGGAGATAACCTACCCATTTAATTTTTCTATGATTAAAATATCTATGATAAAATATGTACTTCCCACTTTTTTTATAAATATAAATCATTAATCACACAATAGAAAAAAACTATCACCAAAAGAAAAGCAATGCACTACTACATTCATCCTTAGATATTAGGTGGTGGAATACTTCTTATTTAGAAAACTATTATAATAACTATATCCATTAACTAATTTTACTACATAAATAGATATCCCATATCCATATCTAATGCACCATAATACAAAATACTACTAGTTACCGAACTTGGGAAATATAAGGATTGGTACTGATGAAAGACTCTTATTTTAATCATGTAATACTGCATTATACTGATTATCCTTACAAAAAATCACCCTATTCATAATGAAATATTTAATTTGAATTTCTAGATGCTGCATGTCCGGGAAGAAGAATTTGTATTACAATTATGGAATAAAACATTTGATTTAGAATACAATATTCAAAAAATCAATTGATATATACATCGTATCGTTTTTTTGGATAAAAAATATGATGGATTCTGAACATCATGGATCAAAAATATCAATTTACAAATTCATAATTGACACCTCAATATCTTTGTATAAAAAAAATTTCATATTTTTTTCATTATAAAAATTAAATTAACCTTATATTACTCTAGTAAACATTGATATACTAAGATATCATCAACTATAATACCACAAATGAATTGTGATAATGATAAAAGATCATATTTAACATGATAAAAATTTTCAATGGGAATATTATAATATATAATAATATAAAAAAAACTATTAAACATAATGACTCTTATAATTTTTATTTGTAATATATTTATCTTAGACCATTATATAATGATAAATAGATCCAAATAAATCATTAAGTACTATAAGTATCTCTTAATTGATAAAACAAATAATTAATCTCAGGAAGGGGATGTCTAATTTAATCATCACAAAATTCAAATTACAATAATATATAAAAATCCTCTCACATCATCCTACCTCCATGGAATATTATACTTGAATTCACTATAGTAAAATAAAATTTTAATATAATCCATGAACACTAGTCACCCACGTAATCCTTCAGTAACAAATGATTAAGAATTTTCATATTATAAGGAGGATTTTTTTATCAAACTAATACTAGATTCAAAATAAATAGTAAATCGAATATCACTATTTAAGAGAAAAACAAAGCGGCCTCAGTATGAAAATATTGAAACCAATCGTCATTAGTAGAAAAAACAACAAGCTCATTATTCGTCGATGATCTAGGAACTATATATTCTATTGATGAAGTGATACATAGTGATTATCCAATAAAGTAATTTATAAATTTAATGTAATTCATAATTTCTTGTAAATTATTTGATTTTCCACTAAAATTTTAAATAGTGACTCACCCTTTATATAAATAAATATTCACTAAGATGTAGTTAAATTCATATATGACCATGAATACATAAAAATTCATTATTTCTAGTAATATGACCTTTCAAATATTTCTATAACCACTCACAGTGGTACCACAAGTTAGGAATTTCTTGATCTTCTTTGATATTTTTCTAATAGTTGTATCAATATTCCATTATATAGAAAAATAATCCACATCCAAACACATATTATATATTTATTGTGTAATAATAAAGGATTTTAATGAACCAATTCTATTAAACAAAAAATCCAAAGCATAGTAAACTAAAATTGTACCTTATTCCATTAAAGGACCCTAACCACTATCTTTCATCATCTTTTCAATGATATAGAAACATAATAAATCATCCCCAAGACCATTACTATATGGTTTATAACATCAAAAAAGACATATTATATATTATTATTGTTTTTGAAAACCTTATCCACTGTCATGATTAAAAATTCAATATGAGAAATATAATTCATTATACTGCATTCTTCTATCACGTATATGTGATAATTGAGTAAACATAGAACCTATTTTAAAAACATTATAAATACTACTCTAGCATTGGAATTTTGGATATAAAATACAACCATAATATTGACACTCTTTTGACTCACTAAGGATCATACAACTTGTATGACCTACACAAGAGCACTAGTAACACTCCAAGGAAGTTATTCCCCAAGAAAAATCTAATAAAATTGTTTTCCAATTATTTTTCAATATCATAGTTCCCTAGGGTATTTCATTAAACAACCAAACCTAGTTACATAATGATACAGTTTAAATAAACCATGAGTAGGAAATGACTCCAATTTTTCTATATCTTCACAAATACATCTCTAAAACGATTGATTTATCCACATCCACCATACCGCAGGGTATAAAAAATACTCACCTAATTTTTATGATATGATAATAAGATTATATTCATCTATTAATATTATATTTCTTCATCTTCACCCAAGTATGGTATAAATCTAATAAAATCAATAATCATAAATATATATTACATTTCAATCATCTCTCCATACTTCATCTCTATTATCTACTAATATTTAATTATCCATAATGTATCTAAATAAATTTACTCCCAAAATAGTTTTAATAATCAATTCAATGATATTAATTCCATCTTATTAACCTACACAAAATCATCCTACCAATATGATTCTATTCCAAAAACAATAAATAATAAAATTTAAAATTTCTTGAATTATCAGGAATAAATATACTCAAATATCCTATTGATACTCTCAATATAATATTACATACCCTAAGGGAATACATATCAACTATCATTAAGTGGATGTTTCAAACTAAAGGAATGGGTTATGTCAATGGTCATAGATTTACTAATATGAAGATCCCTTTACAATATTTTATAAACTATGATCTAACTCAGTATGATATTAAAATTAGTTAGAGTTATTAGTGCTTCTACTCGTAGAGAATGCTTTGATTCAAACTTCTAATTTTCTTCATATCTAATCTCCATTTTCATAATTCTATAAAATCATATTATTTGATAAAGTAATAAACATTTAAATCCCAAAAAGACACAAATAATAATACTGGTAGTATATAAATGAAGCAATACTATGTTTTAAGAGAATTTAAAAAATGAGTGAAAATTTCCATAAAAGAGGGTAAATAAGTTTTCAGTGAATTTTAATTAACTAAAAATGGATATATAAATCTTAATAAAATCATAATCACTCATAATATAGCATATATCCTGATCCTATGCTGTAATGATGTGTAAACATACACCATTTCCACCACGGGATATGTGTAAATAAAAAATATACTAAAATTTATAATCTATGAAATGCCAATACAACTATAATCTAATAAAACCATAAAACCATTTCAAAGATTACCTAGTAATACTATCTTCAAACAATGTTTATTAATCATATATACATCATTTATCACATTTACCGAGAAAACAAGTATATTATCCACTAATATACGCAAAATAATTATTAAATTAAACAAATATAGGTTAGGATACCATTTTATAATGTCCCTCCCAAGAATGACTAGGTCACTATGGTGAAATGATAAAAATTTCAATAACATCCTTCAACCACCAGAATCTGGTGACTAAAATTGTGTGTATATTGTAATTTTTGGGATAAAATTTCCACTTCAATAAAATAAAAATCAATATATAATAATACTAAATCCATATAATGGAAATAAAAAAGTAGAAATATGGTAGAATATCCCAATCACCAAATATGCATGTGATAATTTCTTCAACGAGGCATGTACCTTATCCTTTATCATGATCTGCTCCCCACAATTCTTTAGATTAGTGAGTGACTCTTGATATATGATCTCATTGGGGATGAATCTGGAATTCCTCATATCTCAATATTATATTTATTTCATTATTGATTTTTTTGGTTCCCTTGGTGATGATTTAATTTTTCATTATATGCTTGATTATTGTATTCTCACTCATCTAGATTTTTTTAGTAATATGTCTTTTTAATCCCACATTGATATTTATCTCTTATCCAATCCAAATATTTTGTAAGGAATTATCAACATGATCTGTTATTCCCTCGGACTCAACCCACTAATATTACAGCCCAATGTGGTACTTATATCTCAACTATTATTGGGTTCTGACTCTATTGATGACTCTTTGTTATATTAGGGGATTTCTCAATGTTGAGTGGATGTTAATCAAATTAATTTACCAATAGTGTTATGATATCCATTATTCAAATTGTGTTATAATTTAGGTTTGTTTTTATTGTTGGGCCCATGGGGATGTTTAAATGTTTTCATTATGGATATTCCTTGTAATAATGGTTGTATCTATATATTTTATCTAGTTGATTTTGTTTACTTTTATGAAATCATAACATTTCAATGGAATATATTTAGCCTTTTGGAATTATATAATATATTTATATCAATTTTTTGGTTCTGAAATTTTAATCTTCTTTTATATATGGTCTAAAATATGTTTCTCAAACTTTTATTTCATTTGAGTAGGTGAAAATTTTTCATCATGGGGAAAAACTCTCAATGATCTGATGATGGGGATTTTATCATGGTTAGGATTATGATGGTAATGACCTGGTATCAATAAATAGCGTTTCAATGGAAATGGATTTGATTTTGTGGAATTGTATAATTATTTTGATGGTTTTCTCTATAAAAGGATCATCGGTGTTGGGGGGTTTGATAGTATAATGAATTTTCATGTGGTGGTATTTTCACCAGTGATTATGAACTAACATGAAAGTACTAGTGAGAATATTTGATGACAATTACTAATATAAGCTAATAGCTTATGGTGTCTCACATTCTATCTATCATGGGACTCAAGGTATTGACGAATCTTGACCTAAGGAATAGTACACCATGATTTTTATGTATATATCCCCCAAAGCCTATATAAATGTGTTACCTTTTTCCACATAATATTAGAAAATATATAAATATCATAAATAATGCTATTAAAATTTTCCCCACACACTAATTTAATAAAATTTTATGATTTTTTAATAATATATAGAGTGTTATGGGAAAAATCTTATGGTCAGACATATACTAACATCCTATGATTTTTTAGTAAATGAATAATAAATGATATCATTAAATAGTCTTATATACAAGGATATAATTAATTTAAATGATTCTTGAAATTATATACATGTGATAATCATAATAACTAAGGGTTATAAAAGGGTTTGTAAATCACAATTATGGATCCAATGTTATGTAGTGAATGATTTAATTCATGGAAAACTCCTGAATTTTTTAAGGGATATATAATGTGAATATCCGCATGAAATAGTGATCAGTTGAGCCTTTGTTTCTTAATATTGATTATACAAATCCATGATTCTATCTTCATCTTATTTATTAAGCATTGACAGTAATTATCATGTCATGAGATGAATAAGGGTCACACCCATTACATGGGTGATTCAATTTGGCTCGTGGATACACCATAATAGAGGGAGTCCTCAAAAAACATCCAAGGGGCCATTGCCCAGATAATATATTTCAAGATAGAAGAATAATATATTCAATGTGATGTAAATAGATTTTTATTCAATTATTTATCCATGGTTTCTACCTCATTCATGATAAAAAATGTGTACATGGGTTTACTATTACTTATCATACTTAGATAAAGTGTTAATCAATACAATAAATACCTCATAACCAGTATCTTGGAGAAGATGCCTAACTGTAATAAATTTGTACTTAGTCAAAGTGATCACATCCAAAAGTACTAAATTTTTTAGTGTCTTTAGAAAAATATATACAATTATAGGTTTTATGTTACAGCTTGAAATGAAATAAAACACATAATCTCTTCAAAAAATCACAATTCTTATAGATTATCCAAGCATGTCAATCTTAATATTCATCATGGAATCATGGGGAAAAATAAAACATAACAATGTGGTGAGATCAAATGATATGTAACGGTAAGAATAAAAAGGAAGCTATCAGAAATAATTAGGAACCATAATGGAAGGTGAATAACAAAAAACACATCCCAATTCACCATTTTCTGGAGAAAATATTCTTGGAAATAATTCTGATCAAATATTTCTATATAAATAATAATATGGGTATAAAAAATAACCATTGATATTATACTATTTGAATAATCACATGGAATTAAAATAAGTAATATAATAATTAGATAATTAATCATGAGGGATATCATAAAAATACCATATGGGCCTCAGACAATACGTCTACAGAAATGGGTAAGACCTCAATGAAAATCCATTCTAGTTTGAAAAATGTGACCTACCAATGAATAAAGGGGATATATTTAATCCCTAAAGACACTTTATAATTCCAATGAATTCCTAATATAGATGGGGTTAAATATAATCAACATATACATTCATAATGGAAATATATTATGAAATTTAATTATTATCCAACATTAGTAAAAATAACCATAAACTATAAAGAGTTATTTGGATAATGATATCAATATAGTAAATCTACATTAAAAATTATCATAAAACATTAAATAAAATATGGTATATGGTAACATAATCGATCTATAATAATTAATCATAGGATTCAATATATAAGTTTAAATTAGATGAAAATGCTCTAATGAAATCATTGATAAATTCTTTTTTGAAATACCATTTTTAATTTTTCATAGAAGAGTTAATTTTAAAAAACATTACATTTATCATGAAATCAGAACGGAAATGACTATATCACCAAATGTAAAAGGGATGGAGAAATTAAATTATGTTTATGTTATATTAATACAACATCTATGATGAAATGTGTCATGAAATAGGTATAACCTAATGAAAGGGATTTGGGTTTGAGAATTTGCTTAGCGCTTTGTAATCAGTCAGAATGTATTTCCCATAAAAATAATAATTATAAAATGATACATTTCATAATAGTAATATAAAGTGATTGATGATGTGATATATTAATGTTAAGTATACATACACCTCACAAAATTCTTAAGAGGTGAATAATTCATATCTCACAAAAATAAATGTGAGAAAAGAAAACCCTTACCTAATGTCTCAAAGCATTATTCACATGTACTTAATGTGCTATATAATTAAATTTGATTAATTAATTAATTAATTTTTAACTTATTATACATGTATTTAATTTTATATAATTTTATCAAGTTCATTTAATTTTTTTATGAGTTGTAAGATTCAATTCCGTCATTCTATAATTGTTCGTTTCATGATTGTATAATTAGTTCCCATTAGTTAAATTAATGGAGTTCTTTTCAAACGGTGGAAAAAATATAGAAGATATCTTATATGATATTGGTTAATAAAAAAAATTAAATTATTCCATTTCATTCCAAATACGATAATTATTCATTGGATAATATGTTAATGATGGACATTAGTTTATTTTGGTTCATTTGTTATCATCATGAATTGGTTTTGTTTTGTAATTTAATATTATGCATATATATTGGTTTCAAAAAATTAAATAATTTTTAATACATATATTATAATATTTTGTAAAAAAATTATTGTTTTATGGCCGGCCTGTAATGTGTAATTGAAAAATTAAAACTCCTCATCCGGGAAGGAGATAATCAGCACCTCACAAATGATGTTTTCATTTTTTTGAATAAAAGGATATAATAAGAAAATTTATGATGGATATATCATTATGAAAATAAAACTATAGTATATATATGATAATGGAGATATAATTTCCATTTGGATATGATGGGGGAGGGATGTATAAGAAAAAAAATTTAAAAGAGAAAAAGGGAGGGTTATAACTCTTCTGTGTCACCCCATTCAAAACCTCCTTGTGAAACCTGAAAATAGTCTTTGGGTGAAACAAGAAATACCATAACATGGTTAAGTGATTTAATAGAATAATTAGAAATAATATAAGAATTATTGAATTATTTTAATGTGTGAGGAGAAGGGGTGGTGAGGTTGTATTTCTATTGGAGGTGAGGGGTGTTTTTTATCATTTTATTCATTAGTTTATTATTTTGGAACATGACTATCAATAATATTGATTCCTATGACAAAATAAAGAAAATATAGTATGAAATTAACAAATAATGTGCTCTTAACTAATATATACATCATACATGACTCAATAATTCATTTATTTACTGATAATTTTATATAATGTAAATTACCGTATTTCACAATTCACTAAAAATTTATCTCTTTTTGAAAAATCCCAAAAATTCAACCTCATCATTTATGGATGTGAAGATATAAACAACTAAATCTATTTTATGAAATTAAATTTCTAAACATGATAAATTTAATATTTAATTCAAATAACCATTTTTTCAAAAACTACTTCTTTTAAAATTATAACTGATTTAATGTCACATTCAAATATTAATAAAGGTATTTGAAAACAATAATATAATCACAAAAAACGAATTATTAATTTATTAATAATTTTTATGAAAATAAATATTATTTTAAATCGTTATATTAATTTAGAAATTGTAAATAAATATTTACTATTCACAAACATGCCAATAAATAATTTATCATTTTTAAAATCACTGTTAACATTTTTCATTATATAAATATATTATATTTTAATTCATAAGATACATAAATTTTATTTATAGATTTATAGGTGAGATTACTATTTTATTGTCCAGATTAATATTCTTAATACTCACATTCATATTCCAATGATCGTATTAACATTATATCACATTTTATTTAAGAATGATGCATAAGCTATTGAAGATGTTAAATTTTTAAGAGACACAACATAAATTATTAGGGGAGTTACATTCACCCCTCCGTCAAAGCTTTCATCATCAAAATTTTCAATATGTCACCTAATAAAGATATCTTGGATGTTTTTAATCATAATTTACATTGTTTCCCATGTCTCTCCTTCAATTTTATGATTTTTCCAAAGTACCTTTACCAGGAAAGTTATCGAATTCCTTACCACATTTCACCCAATTTCCTGAATCAGGATAGGTGCTTTATAGTAATATTAATCAGGTTCTAATTATATTCTTTCAGATAAAATGTGTCGGGTATGGAATATACTTCCTTAAAAAATGGGTGTGTAACACATCATGTAATTTAAAAATTCTAGGGGACATTTCCAAATGGTAAGAAACTACACCAAATCTATCCATAATTTCAAAATGTCTAATGTACATAGGGATAAGTCTTCTTTTCTTTCCAGATCTTATAACCCTTTTCCATATAGTTTCTTTTAAAAAGACATGGTGCCTCACCTGGAACTCCAAATCATTACTCAGGATATCGAAATATCTCTTTCACAGACTTTGAGATTCTTTGATATGGGTTTTAATAGAATTAATCATTGTTAATGTTTCATACACAAGTTCTAGACCTATAATATTTCTTTCACAAACTTCACCCCAAACAGTTGGTTTACAAAATCTCTTTCCATTTAATTATTAATATATAACCATTTCAATAATTTTATAGAAACTATTATTATAGGAAAATTCTACCAAAGGTAACTATTTATCTCAAATTCAATGAAATCCAGGTGGGCATGATCGCAACATGTTTTCACATGTTTGAATCAGCCCTTCATACTTTCCATCATTTTGAGGGTGATAAGTTGTTCTTAAATAAAGCATAGTATCCAAATATTTCTAAACAATTTTCCATAACATGGATATAAATAGTGGATCAGGATTAGACACAATTGAAATATATTCTCCCTTAGGACTTAATATATCATTAATATAGACTCCTATAAGGTGCTCCACTAGAAATCCCTCATTTATAGTTAGAAAATGTGTAGATTTGGTAAGACAATTAATAATTACCCATATTGCCTATTTCTTACTGGTAGTCTTTGGTAATCTAGTTAAAATTATATTTCAATTTCATGCTATTCTTATGTAGGAATATGTATAGGTTTCATGAGTCCTCTATGATATTGAATTTCATCATTAACCTATTGAAAAACCAACCATTTTTATACATAATCAGAAATGTTCCACGTTAAATGATCCCACCAAAAATGTTCCCTCAAATTATTATAAATCCTAGTTCTACCAGGTTGTATAAATAAATCGGAGCTATAAGAATCATCCAATAATTCTATGTATGTATTAGGTATTGAGGGAACACAAATCCTTTTCCAAAATGTCAAAATTACATCATCATTTGCGAAGTCTACTAACTTTCATTATTCATATCTTTAATTATCTTTTGAAAATTCTCATAATCACAAAGGGAAATTCAATTCTTTTAAAAAAATGATATTTTGAAAACAATTTAAAAATTTAGATATGTTTTACCTTCATTGATAATTCGAATATCCATAATTACTCAATCCATGTACACCAGATCCCAGTTAGTGATTATTTTTATCAAAACTACATGATCCTTCCTACGCAATGCTTCTGCTACATTATTTTCCATCCCTGTTTTATTTGTGAGAAGATATATATTAAAATCTTATTATCTATATATATCTCACATATTTTACCATGGAGATAGTGGATCTATATCTTTAGGGAAAGTATTATAGATGATAACTCTAGATCATGAGTTGGATAGTTCTCTTGATGATATTTTTAACTTCTTTGTTGCATTTTCAGTAGCTCTTTCATTATGTATAAGGACACAATCGTGTCCTTTCTATAATACATCACTATAAATCACAAATCCACCATTTCCTGATGGAAGAGTAAAGATTTTAGAATTCACTAACCTCCTCTTCATTTATTATAATAATTATTCACATTCAATTATACTAACAAATCAAACCCCTTTACGAGTGTGTTTGGATAATGGGTTATCTAATCTTGAAAATTTATCAAAAAGACACAGATATTAACCTGTTAAACAAATTAAACTCTATAGCTCAGATGTTTTTATTGGTGTATGAAATTCCTATACTACCTTTTTCTTCACATGATCAGTTGATATTCCATCTTTGGAAACAATATACCCAAGATAAGAAACTTTCTGAATCCATAATTCACCCTTGCTAAACATCCCATATAACTATATTCTTCAAAGAGTCCCAATAAAAATCCAAAAGTAGTCTCTCTTGGTCCTCATGGCCGTTGGAGTACAAAAAAATATTATTAATAAATACCCAAATAATATTATCAAGATATTCCTTGAATACAATTTTCATTAGATTCAGAAAAATGGAGTGTTCATTAGTTTGTCCAAATGGAATTACCGTAAACATTTAGTTTTCATACCCAGTTCTAAATTTTGTCATTGAAATATCTTCCTTCTTAAGACACAATTGATGATATCTATAATAAAGATCAATCTCTAAAAAATATTGAGATCAATGAAGTCATCCAAATAAGTAATTAATGTGAAATAGAGGATACTTATTATGTATCATAACATCATTGATCTTCATATAGTCAATGCAAATCCTCATAGATCCAAATTTATTTTGAACGAATAGAACATGAGTGTCACGACCCACCATCGGGACCCTTTTCATGACTACCCCAATCCCGCCTTCCATAGGCCAGGGGCTGGCGACTAGCACCAAAGGCGTAAATCTCGGTATCTGGGAAGGCATTGACTTTATAAAACAAAAACACATCCAACTATAGTACAAGAGGAAGAAATACACTAAGTACAAAAGAAAGTGTTGAAAAGTAAATGGGCCAGAATACAAACCCAACTGAGAAGTACAACTACAACTGAACTAAATACAATAGAAATTACAAATAGTTGGGAGATAGAAGCAGCTCCTAGGGCGTCCACCTCGGATCCTACCTGATGGTTAGGTACAGATAGCGTAGGATCGTCCACCATAGATCCTACCTGAAGGGTAGGTATAGATAGCCTCCACAACGCTCTCGCCTATCAACCTCCTCTCAATACTGTCTCGTTGTGAATTCCACCTCTGTATATTGACTCTTCATGAGGTCCACCTCCAGGTACCGTCTAGTCCTCGAACACTCAGCCTCTATAAGCGTAATATGTCATCTGCATCCAACACAATGAGGTGCGGGCGTAGCCCGTGTAGGGGTGAGTATAACGATACTCAGTAGGGACCCCGAGACCCTCAAGGTCCCACTAAATCCAACAAGGATAAACACAATAAAGGTTCTAACAGATAACCCTTACTTAGGTATAATCCCATACTTATACATAAGTTATCAAGTAACCCATCTCAGTTATAAGGTATCACACAGATATGAAATCAACGGATAACCACTACTTAGGTATATTCCCACACATATACCTAAGTTATCAAGTAATTCATCTCAAAAATGAGGTATACACAAAGGTCAACGACTCAGCTCATACTAGGATTTTCATTATCGAAACTGAAACTGATGAAGAGCTCCTCCTCTGTCGAGTACACTGATCTTGTCATGACCCTGAGGCACTTCTCACTAACCTTAGACTGCTGAGGTACTCCTCCTGTCGAGTACTGCGGGTCAGCCACCCAAACACAGTAGTACTCCCCGACGGGGTCTGCCACCCAAACACAGTAGTGCACCCCGCCTCCAAATAGCTTGCAGAGGCACTCCTTCTGGAAAGTACCACAGGTCTGCCACCCAAAAACATTAGTGCTCCCCCCCCCCCCCCGTGGGTCTTCCACCAAACCACAGTAGAGCTCCCCACTGGACTATTCAGGTCACTCCAACTCGAATCGGACAAGCAGTCATCAGGTCTCAGCCAGCTACACGGTATCCGTACTCCATACGCTCGTCTCCGAAATGGTCCGCTCCACGAACTACTGGTCGATACTCCAAGTATTAAAAATTCCCATTAAGAAGTATCTCAAAGGATTGCCTCGTCATAGGGGTCTCAACGCAACAGATGGCGCATCAATCGGACGCACGGTCTGTGAGTTATTAGCCTTTTAGTCTCGGGGGCCCGGTCAGTTTCGGATACGAACCAACCCGACCGTATCTCAACTGTAAACTGAACTCTCATAGGTTATACTCATAGGGATTGTTTCTCAACGTGAATACCAACGTCGCTTATGGTTCTCCGAATGGTCATTCGGTCTAAAAGTTATCAGCTTTTCCTTTCTAGGGGCCGGGTTAGATTTTGGGTACAATCCTACACGGCCATACTCCATGTGCGTCCAGAACTCAATTGAAGTATACCAAAAGATCCTTCTTACAAAAAGGAATCCAAAAAAGTTGACGGCACGTCAATCGGACGTCCGGAACTCAAGTTATAACTGTTTCCGCTCCGATAGCCTGGTTGGTTTCGGGTTCAAACCAACCTGGTAGTACACAAACTTCACCGAAACATCAATTGTAATTTATCGAAACAGCCGTCTCGATCCAAGGATTCTAACGCAACTGACAGTGCATCGATCAATGGTTTGTATCCCATGTTATGGGTGTCTAAACGGATCTGTACGGAAGTAGGGGTTCGGGCCCGGTCCGACCCGGCCCAATACCCCCCGGGTTGACCCGACCCGGGTCCGGGTCCAGCCCAGTTGGGCGCGGCCTAGCCTAGCTAGTGTGGCCCATACCAGCTGGTGTGGCCCGGCCCTACCGGCGCGGCCCGTCTCAGCGCTGGTGGCCCAGCCCGGTGCGGGCAGTCCGGTTCGGCGCAGGCGGTCCTGCCCAGTGCGGGCGGCTCGGCACTGGACGAGCGGGGCTGCTCGACACTGGTTGAGTAGTGTGCAAAGGGGGGGGGGGCGTCGCCCCTTGCGCTGTCCAGGGGTTGAAACCCTTGGCTTTTCGGGAATGGACGGTCATTAAGGCCGGCCGGTTGATCCATGCAGGACACGTGGGGGTTCTGCCTCCAGCGTGTGCCGATGGCCGTCTTGACCGGCTGCCTCCCGCTGTTCTGCTGCAGCTCTTCCCCGAGCGGCATGATGCGATGGCACCGCGTACCTCCACCGCAGCCCGCTTCAGCCGCGATTCTCTCTTTCCCATGCGGTGCAACGACACCACGCTGTCTTCTCCACAACAATCCACGAAGACCAAGAAAAAAGGGGAGGCAGATCGGCCGAGTTTGTGCAGTCCAACATCCTCCCGTTGTTACGATAACAAGTGCTCATATCTTAATTCGCGAAGATAATAAACAAAACTTGTTCGAATAAAAACCCATACCTCGACACAAGTTTTCGAATGATGATCGTCGCGGGAAATGACGTCACGGGGTAAAGCTCCGTATACGTCGACGAAAAATGTCTGAGGTGGAAGCGGTGTCTCCCCTCCTTTTTCACGGAGAGAAGATTGTATGGCGACGTCGATGGCGAGTTTCCGCGTCGGTGCCTCCTCCTTCATCATGGAGGAAGAATATGACGGAAGAAACTGAGTCTCCGAGTCGATTCTCTCCCTTGGAGAAATATCGTTCTTCGTTGAAGTGGGAACATTCTTCGCCGAAGAAGATGAAGTTCTTCACGGGACAAGAGCTCTCCCTCACCCAATATCCTCACACCACTATCCAACGTAATAAAATATGGTCTCCCCCTTATTTTATTATTTTTTCCATGCCTTTTCAAATACTCAAAATTCAAAAAATAAACCATTAAATCAAATGAGCTTGAGTTGTCAAATTAAATGGGGTGTTAAGTTGGCAAGATAAATGAGGGTGAGAGGGAGGTGTTACTCACATAAAGGGGGGGTTATAAAGTTTAAGGAATGTGAAGGGGTGGGGCTCGTGTGGGCCCCACCTCACCTTTATCCTCTCAAGGGTTGTTAGTAACAAGTGGGTCCCACCCCAACTCCCACACATAGGATTAAACCACTTAGAATAAGGAAATAAAATTATAACACAATTTTATTTTACATTTCATTTAATCCAAAATTTTAAACAACTCCTCCCAAGCAAACGCACCTCCGGGAAAGGTCCTCATAAGAAAATACTATCACTGCTGTTTCATCGGTGCCCTCAGATTTCAATTCTGAGAACTGGTTCAAAAGATAAATAAACCTGCTCGTTCGTTCACTGAACGTACATGAGCTAAACTTCGGAAATTTATTACGGGCACACTGGGCCTCGGAATCAGGTGTTGTCTGAAACTGCGCACTCGCAATATTCCAAAAAAATTAAGAAAAAAATTTCCTTGAAATTTTCGGGTTGTTACAATGAGCTCCCCATGGTGGATCCCTATGGTTTATAAATACCTTATAACACAATTCCTATATTTGTTTCTTTAAATATATTAACCCCACTATGTACATTATATTTGGAGTATTTGATATTGATCTTACATCAAGGAATAAATCAATAGAAAAATCATCTTATTATTTAGAGGATGCCCAATTAATTCATATGAAAATATATTAATATATTCATGTAGAATCATAACATCATCAAATTGATTATCACCTTTTCCATAAGTAGTTTTTATCTCCTCTTCTTCTCAGATAATCTAATTTATAAGTGAAACTAGAGTTGGATCCAGTTATGAATCAAACAATGAATTGTCCCTAATAATTATTTGAAATATCAGATCTTCATCATGTATCATAATTTACTTTTCTATGAAAAAAATATTTTCATTATACTTTGAAACCCATTATAGAACCTATATTATAACAAAATCAACAATATGTATGATTATAAAATCAAAAATTAGAACATGTTTATTTTTCATAATAGGAACTACTCAAAATATCTTTGTTGCAAGAAGGTTTTCACAAGGATTTATGAAAAAAACTACCCAATTAATTTGAATTGGAAATATAAAGTTTTTATAGTTAATAGGGAAGATATAAAATAATCTAATGATCCAGAATCAAATAAAGATTTATCAATATTTTAGGATATTATTAAATTACCTCTCTCCTCATTATTAATATTTTCAACCTCAGATGTTTTGACTACGTAATAATGGACTGGTTCCCTTGGCCTTTTCTGGGAAATTATCCCTTCGCATCTAGGTCATTAATGTGCATAGTGTCCCATACCATTATAGTTAAAGCCTTGAATATTTATGAATGAATTCATTTCCTTACAATAAGATTCCATGTGGCCTTTTCTCCACACTTTTAAAAAACTAACATTTCCAATATTATTTTTCTATAATGATTCATTATAAATTAATTGCATGTTTTAAATTCTATGCATCCCTTCTTCCCTTTTTAAATTACATATGAGATATCACATCTTGTCGCTAAACCAAACCTCTATAAATTAATTAATCATAATTACATTATATTATTTTAATTAATCAAAAGCTAAATAAAATTTTAAAAAAAAGTACCAAGGCAGAATGACAAAATATCAGAAGATGATCCCATAAAGCCAAAAGAATGACCAATGCTATCAACAACCCATAGCATACCCCAACCACATCCTGATTATATTAACTATTAAACAGTGTTAAAAAACCATTTATAAATTTTTTTATGAATTAAATATTTGGAAATTCATTGTAGGGGACCTAACTCAATGAAATAGCATGAAAAAAACTGTTCATGACCTCTTGGCTCACCCTCTTTCAAAGAAAAGAAAAATACCAATCATTGGTATTATATTCCACTATTATTTAGTTTAATTAAAATAAAAAACCTAATTGGATATTGAAAAATGATGAAATAATTAAGGGTGAGGTGAGTGGACTTCAATGGAGTGTTAAATAAATATTAAACCAGAGAGTAAATCCACCAAGAATATCCAAAATCGATGTGGTAATAAAAAAAAGTGATAGTGGCCACCTAATTCATGTCGGAGACAGGGAGGAATAAATGAAGTTGATTCACTATTAGAAACCACATGGGAAAATTATAAAATCAATCTTTTAAATGGATGTATGATTTGGATGCATGGTTTTATTAACCACGTCCCAACTCTATGGTTAGAAATGCCTCTATACTATACACCTTTCATAGTTATGGTATACAGTTTAATATAACATTCACCAACCACAAAAAATTACTTAAATTTACTACAGAGTATCACATTTTTTCCCATGGCCTATCATATTGTTTTCAACCGTTTCACCTATACAATATTGGCTGCACAATTATCAATAATTTTTTAGTGACCATTCACCCAATGTTTTATTTTTCCAATATCTATAATTTTGGCCTCGAACACCAAGGACACTTTTGAAATGTCCTAGACACATTATGAGCCACATTAATGTCATAAAAATCATTATTATTCATTCCATCCTTCAAAATTACATTTGGTTTCTCTAATCAAAAATCAACCATCTAATAATTCATAATTCAATTTATCTATGAAATTACCAAGTCATGTGGATGAAATATCTGATAGTCACAACACTATAACACGTATCTCCATTAAAAAGTTTTTACGAGCATCATAATTAACATCATGGCCTACCTTCATCTGGAATTAATTCCCAAATAGTCATGTTATATCTCTTAGTCCCAAAGTGCTTCCCTAGATCAAGTTTGATTATAGGATTCTTACACCACTAAAATCAGAGAAAATTCATGTAACCACCACAATAACATTGATATGGTTCTTACGATAGCCTAGATAACCTGATAAATCACTTTTTCATCATATAATTCATTAACCAGCCTATGGAATGACACACTAAATGTTATTTCATTCAATATAAAATTATACGCCATGATACACCCACTGTTGGAATTGCTAAAGAAACACACCCCTATTATACTAGCAATTATCATTGTATTTTCCACCTACTCAACCTGACTACATGTGAAGAAGTATCTCCAAGACAATGATTCTAATATGAAATATATGAATTATAATCAACCATATTCAATTTTGGTCCATTAAATGCCACTGGTGGACATTGAACTACAACTATATCATCCCAACAGCATGACCAATGATGTTCCTCATTGAACACATTTAATTATATGAGAGTAAAAATATTGAAACACTTCAAGATTATTTTTATAAAAAATAAACAAATTAATTATAAACCCAAAAACAAAATTGTATTTCAATTATATTATGGAAAGGAACATAGATCACTTTCTATGTATGCTCAAAAAATATCATAACATTCTTTTGGTGACATTTCCATGTCGAACCATCCACAATCCATTTTTTCATCAGACTGTATTATGAAAATGAGTATATTATAGATCCAAAACCTATAGATTGTAAAAAAAACATCAAGATTTATCCCGAAACTCAAACTCTAATGACACCATTATAGAACTTGTACATGTAATTCACTGATAAATCCATAAATTCATGGGTACAATTATCCATTGGCATCAAAACAGCTAAAAAATGTATAATAAAACAACATACTTCCATAGACTTTACATGAGGGTTTCACCTATGACCAATATCCCTCGACCAACCTTCAAATAATCCTCATCATATCACCATCGAAATAAGTTCTCGATCCTTGTAGACTATGCCACATCTATTTCATCAATTCATTACTCGCATGTATATAAAGCTGATCATTCTGAAGAGACAACACAAATGAATCCAATCTACCATTCCCAACCAAAGTAAATGACATCGATGTGATTTTATGATTTTTAATACATAATGGAGTATCCAACCACAAGTTATTCCTCAAAATATTATATTGTTAAACATGTTTTTCTCCTTTTGAGCCAGATTCATGTCAATAAATTCTTCCAATTAATTTGAGTAACCCTTAAAAACACATCTCCCAGAAGTTCTTGTCAATTTCCATGCTCAGGTGAACCAATCAAGATACCTAATACATTTTTCAAAACAACAATATTTTTCATACTTTGTCCTTTATTTTACCTAATTCTCTTAGTTATAAAACCCACAACCTGTTCATAATGTAATATTATCCTCTATTCTACTCACAACCATAATAAATACCTCAAATCAATGGAACTGTGTCTATCCAACTCATATCATCCTTAAATTCTAAAATTAATGATCTTATGCACCCATACTACCAAAGAATAGAACATGAATAATTCATTGATGATTCACATGCAGCTATGGACAATTGTTTTTTCATACGGGATGAAAATAATTAATGAGGAATACTTCATGTATTAGAGAGGTAGAGAGTCCTAAAAAGGATAATGTGAAATCGCCTAAACTACCCTATGCACACACTACATGTGCTCTATAAGGCTTGCACAGGCCCCTTGGGGTAGATAAAAGAAGTGGCCACCCTTACATAAGGTACCTACATATGGAACTTGTTCCGAGTTTTTATATAGGATAACTCTTTCAAAAAAGTTACCATATTGACCTATAAATATGACCTCAGGATCCTCCATTGACAGATTGGGAAAATGGAAGAAGCCTCCAAGATCTGGTCATACTACCCCTCCACCTATGTCACTAAATATCTCTCAAGTATCCCTCCAAAACCTAAGAGAAGTGTAATTTTGAGGTATATGGGGGCCAAATTGCTTCTAGGGTCTAAAAAAAGACACCTAGAAGAGGACCCCTTCACCCATTGTTAAAAACCACTATCTCAAAGGTAACTTCACATGATCGGTACCTATATAGGACCCTTCAAGGAACACCTGAGGGGACCATTGGTGTGTTCAATGATTCTTCACCCATGTGTTTATTCCCAGATAGTGCATGAATAAATACACCTCAAACTACTGTAGGCCTACCCCTATATGAAAAATTCCATCTCCTATAAGGTTATCCTTTTTGAAGAAACTTAATGTCACCAAGGATTTACCTGCAAAAGAAAACTTCCAATCCCTCTTTCAAGACACCAAAGGTTGGTATCTCATTCCATTGGATCCGTCATCTGAGGGTTCAGAATTTAGTCATCCAATAAAGCCTCTAGAGTTTCATAACCCTAGTGAGAGACACACCAACATCTGTCCCTTATGATTATGAATTAAATAATTTAGATGTGTCTAGATAATTTCCAACCTCATGGTTGTATTCATTAGGGTGGATTCAGTTATGAAACCCATACTTCATAAGGACCCCGACCTAGGGAGCAGTTTTAGGGAACTCCCAATCTTGTATACTGGAGTCATGACCAGGTCTTTCCCTATCCATCTTTAAGACTAGGGACCTCATGTTCCAGGAAAGGATGAATATTAGCTTCCTTTCTTTCCCTTTTGGAGATTATTGTAACACAACATGATTTTGTAATTTTTTTTCAATTTAATTTAAACCATTTGATATTTTCCATTTCAAAAATCACTTTTCATAGCTTGTGTTCAATGAAATCTTCAAATTATTATTGATTTTTAAGAAACAAAAATTCAATATTACATTACATGTGATGTATATATTTTATTTTTGTATAAGTAATTCTATGTATTAATTTTTTTACACACAATTTCGGGTTCCTCAAATAGATTTCATCACACACTAGACTTAGTTTTAACAATATTTATTGTAATAATAATATTATTATTAAAATATTATTATAGTTTTCACCAAACCATTGGAATTTAGGTTGTGAATAATATTAATCAAATTATGAAAATAGGGTTTACACATGTATATAATAATAATTATTTTGTGAGAAATTAACTAGAAATGAAAATATACCCCTATTTAAAATATTGGAAATCTTTTGTTGGAAAGAAATATCTATGAAATCAGAAATTTTTACCTTAATAAATTTATTTAAACAATTTTTATAAATTATATTTATGATATATATATAAATATATATATTAATTTAATTAAAATTTTTAAAAATTTATTAATTTTTTATAAAATATATAATAATAAATCCAATTTTACAAATAAAAAGATGTATTTTTCTAAAAGGTAAATTTATCACAATTTAATGGAGGACATTTTGTAAATGTATTTATAGAAAATATTATAATTCTTATTTAAAAAATTTAGCTACATTTTTTTCATTGTAAAATAAAAATTTACATTGTTAGAATTTATGGTATTCTTCTAAGAAGCTTCATTTTTGGACGAATGGTGAAATATTGAATATAAATTTAAAATATTTTTTTCATAAAATTTATTTATATAGTTAAATTATATTTAAATTTTTTTTAAAGGTATAATTTGATAATTTTTAAATAATTAATCCAAATTAGGTTATTGTAACCAATTTCACATTTAAATTAGAAGAAAACATTTCTATCTTTTAAACAATTTCAATTAAAAACACGATTTTTTGTCTCGTCAACTAGATTATTTTTAAATTACTTTCTACATATTATGGATTTAAAATTTGGTCAAATAGGTTCTATATTTTTAAATAGAATGATTAATAATTTATAGTAAGGGAATCATTGTTTTGACCAAAATTATGAGGGGAATTATTTAAAAGTAATTAGAGAGATTCGAGAAAATATTTGTTTACACAGTTGTTAAACAGTAATCATAAGGCTGAAATAACCTAGAAACTAGTAAAAAAGATCTTTTATGCACATATAGAGACCATATCCTCTATTTATTAAAATTCATTATTTTAGTGTGACATATTTCAATTAAAGTGACAAATATAATAAGTTAATTAAGGAAAAAGCCAAAAAAGGAACATTCTTTACAATTGCCATTAATAAAGTATTGGTATATAGACAGTAAAACACATTAGTTTGGTTTTACCCAATATTTTGAAAGGTAAATGATTTTTTTCATCATATTAATTTATATTTAATTGTTAGATATTAATTATTTATATTAACTACTTATGGAACCTCGAATGTTGTTATTATTTACTCAATAATTAACTAACACAAATGATACTAAAACTATTTATAGTAAAGCAAATTGATTTAATTATTTTCATTAAATTTATTACATAATATATCATATAAATATAGTTTGAAAATAATAGACTCAAAATACATATTTGACTTGATATATTTTTTAAAAAATTTAATTAAGTACATAATGTCAAAAATGACATTAATGTTATTTTATAATAAATGAAATTTTATTTACTAAAAATGTAATGTTATGAAAAATGATTGGAAAATTTTAATAAATATAAAATATGACCTTTTAATTGAAAAAAAATTAACTTTTATAGTAAACATATATACCTTTAAATAGTAAAAACTTTGTCCTCAAGGTTCTAGTTAAATTAGTATTTTGGCATCTTACAGACTTTTTTTAAAATTAATTTCAACCCACATTAGATTTTTTTTTAAAATTAGATACAATATTTTGAATTATTTTGGTATATATTTTATAATAAATATTAATTTAATTGATTAATAATGTTATAATTTCTTATACTAAAGAATTATTTACATTAATAAAAACAAAAATTATAAAACTGGAGAAACATAGAAATTAATTATCAAAATATTAATATTTAACTTATTTTAGTCTGGTAGAGGTCTGAATCAGTCACAAATACTCTTTAATACATTATTTTTATATTTTTATTCACATAAGGTAATAGGGACCTCCCAATATAATTTAACTTTTTGTATTTATAATAATTCCACATCTTCTAATCTATAAAAAGAATTCACTCTTTCCCTTCCCCACAAATATAAATCCACCTTGAATAATCAAAAACAGACCCAAATAATGTCCAAAAATATTTAAATTAATCCTATAGGAATATAAATGGAAATAAATATTTCCAATGAAGATCTTTGGGGAAACTAAAATGAGTTACCCAAAGAAGATGTAACATCCTTGAACAAAAAATTTTTGGTGATTTTCTTTTTCCTCTATCTCTATTCATATTATTCCACGATTATATAATAAACATAGAATAATAAATATAATTATATGTTTTTATTATATGTTTTATACCTAAAACTATACAAATTCCATCAAATGGGTAACAAACCTACCTTTCATATATATATTGGACTACCATCTCACGAAATGATGTTATTCATTTTTACATTACCATATATTATGGTTGAGAATTATCATATTATTTTTATATGAAATATATTTTATATATGATGTATCTATCATTTTGGAATTATTATATGAAATTTATATTCTTTCTTTACATTTATTTTAAACATTATAACTATGCTTTTGAATGTGTGGACTATTGCCTCCTTAAAAGGATGTGATACGTTCACACTTTTTATGGAAGGTATTAAGAATATGTTTACTAATTAATATGATATGTATGAAATAATAATTCTAATAGAATTATAATTTATAATAATATAATTTATTTACTTTCTTTCTTTCAATACTATAGTAAAATAGAAATAAAGTTCATGTGTACAAATGACCTACAGTCTCCATAAACGGTGTATTTTATTTAATGTTTTTGTATTTTATTGATTATTAGAAATATTTATATACTTAATATTAATGATATTTATATCAGTTTTTACATTATTAATATAATTAAATAATTATTTATGTAATATGTTTATGAATAAAAAGTCAAATAATATATAAAAAACAAAGCGGGTATCACCTAAATCATAACATTGACATGGAATCGTCAATAAAAGGGTAATAAAAAGTCAAAATAAAACCAACTATAGTATTAGATAAAATTATGTGGTTATATGTTATATTTATAATAAACTTATATTTATTATACAATATATTTTAATGTTTACAATAAAATTAAATACTTAAGGTAAGGGTTTTCTCGTTTCACCTTATTTTCTATGAAACGTATACATTATTCACAACTAATTTCATTATTTTGGTGTACATACTACCCATTAATGTATTATATGATATCTATAAAAAAAATTAGGTTGATTTATATATCCATTTTATGATATATCTTTCATGATTTTTATGGTTCAAAAGTAAACAATCAGAAAATTAATTTTGCCTCATTTTTTCACATTTAAGAAACAAGTCATGTTATGAACCTATTTTTTCTATTGGGTTTATATAATTCCATTTGACAAGTTATATCATGAATATTATTCCTTTAATGATATTTTATGTATTTTATAATATATTTATTTCATATGTATTATGATTAAAAATTTACAATGCTTTAACATTTTATTATTACAATCTCACCATTTATAAGGATTGTTTATAATTATTCTTCCAGTGGTTAAATATTGCGATCTATCTCTCAAGAAATATCGTGAAAATTCTTATCCTCTGGTTATTTATGATATCATCACATAATGGTACCATTTTTATATTATCATATAGGGTATGATCATAAAATGTTATTCACGTGATCTCATACCCTTATACTCATGTTATTGTTAGGTATATACTTTATTTACCCTTACTATGAATCTGAGCTAACCCTTTCTTATGTTTCCTTTACCTATGTTTTGAAGAATGGTTTTATGCAAAAGTAAAAAAGGGTATTCTCTTTGTGGGAAATATTGATGATCCTTCACCTAGTTATAATGTTGGGTATCATGTTTCCAAATACACTAAACTATTACAGTCCTCAAGCATGTACTTTTGTAATGCGCTAAAATTTCATCTAAATTGATGTAATATCCATATATGTTAAGCCTTATTCCTTATAGTTGGTATAAATTGTAATATTTTCTAATTCTTTGTAAAATATAAAGAAAATATTTTAGTGAGATCCCTGGGTATATTTTTAAGGATATCTCTAGGAATATCTTTATTGATAATCCTATGTTGTCATATATTTAAAATAAGGTGTCATGATTTGGAAGTCATATAATATATTTTTCAAGACTATGAGGTTATTTTCTTAGAGAAGTGTTTTCACACAACAATTTCTAGTTTTAGTCAATGGAGGGAACCATAAAGAACTAATTTTGAAATGGATGTGACAGAAATGTTGATGATGAGAAATCAAATGAGAATATCATTGGAGTGAAGGATTTTGTGATCATTCCTAATTAGTTTTCATAGAACATGATGAAATTTTTTTACAATAACTAAATCATGGACTCACCAAATAAGATAATAAAAGATTTAAATGATATTTCAGTTAATGTAGACCATTTTGGAAATAAATTTTAGTTTCCCTTATGTAGAGAATGTGGAAATATGCACCCTAGTTAATGTATAAGAGGGACATGAAGATTTCTTGAATGTAGAAAAGAAGAAAATAGAGAAAGTAAGTACAAAAATAATGAAGAATTCAGTTAATGAAATATATGATATTATTTGGCTCCCTAAGACTGCATCTATTTTTAAATTCATTAAGTGTGTAATGAATGGTCATTAGGAAAATCATCATCCTAAGTGGAAATATCCATATTAGAATCAGTACGATGGTGCAATAATGGTTGTATTGCTGATGATAAGGAGACTATATATGAAATGTTAATGGAAGTATTTACTATGAAATAGGATGAGGTATCATTTTTATGTATTAAGTATAAAGTAGAATAATTGAATAATTTATGTTTATAGGCTCAAGAATTATAAATGGTGAATTGTGTAGGGATTTAATAGTTTATATTCTTTTTCAATGGACATACAAGAATTGGTTGTATGGTTTTAATAAATATGAATATTTATTTAAATAAATGATGATATTCTTGTAAATCACATGATTAAGGGAACAATAACCCTTAAAATGTTCTTAATGTTGATATTATGGTTTTTGAATTAATATATGTTGGAAATGAATAAAGAAATTGGATGGTACTTTTTAACATATAAATAATTAAACATTTGTGGATATACGGTTTATGCTATCATTTATGAAGTTCGAATCATTTTTTGATTTAAGGAATATATCCAATAAACATTACGATAATGCAACAAGAATCTTATCAATAATTTGTTTTATAATTCAAGTAATTACCATGTTTCAAGGGAACATGTGTTGATGGTATTATCATATTAGGTACATAACAACCAATAGCTACTTTGGGATATATAGGGGATAAAGGCTAATCCTTTTTTTATAAATTTTGTGACTTTATTTTTAATCCTTTTTACTATCATATTTTTGAAGTGTTATATAGTTAACCATTTGTGGAATGGTTTAAGTAAAACATCATATGAGTTTTTAGATATTTATGTATTATCTCACCATATGAGGATTTATCTATACAGGATAACGTGTATGAAAATTTTTTCTATGATTATTACTAAAGACATATTGAATGAATTACCATTCTACCTGATGATTTTTTGGTACTTCATGAATGAAAAATTTACATTCATTAATTGGAGTAAGTGGTGATGTAGAAATTTATCAAAGTACAAAATAGGGTGAGGTTTTCCTGAAATCAAGTATGTTTATATTTTAATGAAGATTCCTCAACCTTTAGAAAAAGGATCTTATAATAACATTTTCTCATGTTATCATCATTTTTGATGTCTTTAATGACCTTTTTAAATTCTTTTTGGTTTAAGGACTTGGGATCATTAACTTTATCCAAACCTTGTTCTTTATTACTCAGGATGAGAACAATATTGAAATATTTATCTTACATGTCCATTTTTTCACTTCCCATATATGTTCTCTTATGTTCAAGAATTGTTATGAGTCACTTTTAGTAACCATTACATTTCCAGATTTCCCTTTTTAAAGGAATTTTTAATATTCATTTTTACAATGTGGGTTTCTATGAATGTAAATTTCTACTATTAAAACTATGATAAACTGATTAAATTTACAGAAAAAAATAAATTTTAAGAGGGGTAAAATGTAACACCCTGATATTCTTTGAATTTTAATTTGATTTAATTTAAACATTGTGATGTTTTCTATTTCACACAAACTGGATATAGCTTTGGTTATATGAAACAACCAAGTTATTCATTCTTTGTATGCAACACCAGGTCGATATTTCCCTACAAACAACACATAGATTGGATTATAGTACACACAACACTATGTTGGGATTATTGTAAAAACAATTCAGAGTTCCTTCAATAGACTCTCTTTCATTGAAGACATAGTTTTAACAAACTTCAAAGTACATTTTTTATTATTATTAATAAAATATTATTATAGTTATCACCTAGTATTTGGAATTATGGTTATTAATGAGATTAATTAATTTATTGAAATATGGTTTACACATGTATATAGGAATAATCATTAGGTGAAAAATTAACTATAAATGAAAATAAAATCATATTAATGACATATGGAAACTTTTGATCGAAACTATATTTATGCAATCAATGAAGTTTAAACATAATAAATTAATTAAAACCATTTCAATAAATTGTTTTATTGATATATATATATATATATTATTCATTAAAATATTCACCATTAATTTTATGTGTTTTTTAGGAAATAGATAAGAATAAATCCAATTTAATGAATTAAAATACCTATTATTCTAAAAGGTAATTTTACCACCTTTTAAAGGAGAACCTACATTAAATCTATTTTTTTTATAATTATATAATTATTATTTGAAAAAATAAAATCTAAAATCTAAATAAAAAATTTACTTTCTGTGAATATTTGGTATTTTTTTTGGGGTTTCATTTTAGATTAACAGTGAAAAATATTGGATATTAATTGAAAACTGTTTTTTCATATAATTTATTTATATTGTTATATTATATTTTTATTTGGTTTTAATGTATAATTAGATCAATAATACATCAATAAACCCAATTTAGCTTATTGGAAGTAAATTATCTTTTAAATTGTATATAAATACATTTCGAACTTTTGACCCTTTTCACATAAAAAACCCATTTTTTCTCATTTGGGGTATTATTTTAATGCTAATTTATTCAAATTATGTGTCTTGAATTTATAAGAATATATTAAAAATTTATAATCATAATATTAATTAGTTTCCTCTATGGTTAACTTATTTTTTTACCAAAATTATTATCGGAGTTAATTAAAATTAATTCCAGTGTTTAAGAGAAAAATTAGTTTACTTTTTTGTTAATCATTACACAAAAGTGTAAAATGTCCTAGAAACTTGTCCAAAATCCATTCATTGTCCATATTTTGAAAATTTACCATATTTTCTTCTGAATTTCATGAGTTATTTGGACACTATTCAATGATATTGACCAATATAATAAGTTACGTAATGGAAATAATAAAAATGTACCTTCCTTGCCTATAAAATTTTTTAAGCCTTATGATATGGACCAAAAAACGGAAATTTTATTGTAAAAAAATTTAAAGTTAAGATTTTTTTAATCATATTAATTTATATTTAATTTTTATAGATTAATTGTTTATATTTTCTATTTATTGAATGCAAAAACAGTAATTATTTAGTAAATAATTAAAAAAATGATACTATAAATATTAAAATAAATGAAAATTTATTCAATTATTTTATTTCACTTATTTATGAATATATTAGGTTAAATAGTTGTGAACTTTCAAATTACATCTTTTTATTTATTTATTTTTTAAATTAAATTAATTCAATAACGTCAAAATTGACATTAATGTTATTTTATAATAAATTAAATTTTATTTACTAAAAATCCTATATCCATAAAAATGATTTATAATTTATAATAAATTTAAAATAATTAAAATTAATGAACACATTTCTCATTTTTTAATTATCGTATATTCCATTTAATAATAAAAACATTATAAGCACGATTCGGGTTAAAATATTGTTTATGTGTGTTTCAAGCATTTTTTTTAAATTAATTTTCAAATAAAATGGGTTTTATAATTTTTTAATTAGGTATCATTTTTTGAATTTTGTGTCTCTGAATTTTTGAATAAATCATACTTAAATTTAGGCTTAATGTATAAATTACAAAGGTTAGAAAACTAGTTGTCGTTATAAAAACAAAATATGATAAAAGTGGAGAAATATAGAAGTTAAGGACGAATATTATATGAATTCACTTAATTTTTGGTAGTGGAGGTTTTTATCTACCATAAATCACCATTAAGAAATTAATTTTCCATTATTTAGGCACATGAGATAGGGTATATCCCCCAATATTATTTACCTTTTGGTATTTTCAAGAATTTCACCCCTCATCCTCTATAAAAATGCATTCAATTTTACTATGCCTCATGCATCTAAAAAAACATTGTCTCAACCATGATCTTTCCAAATATCCTCCCAAATTATCTACCTTAATTTTAGTGGTCTCACTTATGGAATAATTCAATCAACGGAATCTCGTTGATGAAAACCAAAAAGAGTTACCCAAAGAAGAGGTAACATATTTAAACAAACACTATTGTTTATTTTTCTTTCTCCACCAACTCAATTATTATTCCTACATTATTATATAATAAAAAAGAATCCAAAATATACAGATATTTTGTTATTATATGTGTTATAAATACACCTAGACATACTTCCATCCATTTGATAACAAATTTACCGCTTGTGTGTGCGGGGGACTACTGCATCACAGAATGGTGTCATTAATTTTTCATTTATCACCTCCCATGGTTGGAAATTATGATGGAAATTCCATTTTTAAAGGATTTATATGAAATTTTTCATCTATTTATCTTCATATAATTATTATGTAAGTAATACCTTCATGTTATCCATTTTATTTAAAATGATAACTTAATTTGTGGATGTGTGGACTACCTCATCCTCAACGTGATGCGATTTGTCCACACATTGCATTGAATGTATTAAGGATGTGTTTAGTAAATGTATATTATATGTGTAAAATAGTAATTCTATTGAAATTATAATTTAATTATAAAAAATATATATATATATATATAACTATATATCATTTAATTTATTTCCTTCAATATGAAAAGGAAACTGAAACAACGTTCATGCACACATATAGCCTATTGTCTCTATAAATAGTGTATTCCATCTAAAATTTAATTTTTTCTAGATTACTATTAATATTTATATAATAATTATATATTATATTAATATCAGGTTTTACATTTTATAAATAAGTTAATCATTATCTATATAAGAGGATCCAGTCTATGATGTAAAATCATGAATGAAAAATAATGCAGATCTCTCCCGGAATGTAGCATTAACATATAATGGTTAATAAATGGATAATATAAATTCAAAATTAATTATATATGATATTATATATATTAATATATTTATTTTTTTAATTATAATAATCTTATATTTATTATAAATTAGGTTTTCTCATGTGTGAAGTAATTCAGGACATATGGGAAGGGTTTTCTCGTCTCACTTTTATTTCTGTGAGAGGTATAACTTATTCACCACACATTTATTTTGTGTGGTGTATATAAATCCCAATATTTTATTATATTTTTTATTATAATTATATTTATAAGTATTTTTATATCCATTTTCTGATCATTATTTCATGGAATTTATTGTTCAAAAGATACCAAATATGTAAAGTAATTTTTCCTCAATTTTCTTTTTCGAGATACATGCCATGTTAGACTCCTATATTTTTATATAGGGTGCATATAATTCCACTGAACGTGTTATAAAATGAATATAGTTATTTTAAAA
Organism: Viscum album; assembly: GCA_963277665.1. Lineage (NCBI taxonomy): Eukaryota > Viridiplantae > Streptophyta > Magnoliopsida > Santalales > Viscaceae > Viscum > Viscum album. The sequence goes on along the minus strand of OY728159.1, from coordinate 825,880,715 downwards.
ATATTTTTTTATTAATGAAATTTTATTATTTTATGGGGATTATGGTTCAAAGTTACCAAAGTGGTAACTATTTATTTCAACAATCTCATCCTTTATTGGGATTATTTATGATTATGTTTACATTGATTAAATATTATGATCCATCATGAATGATATCTCATGAACATTATTATACACTTTTCATTCGTGGTATTTTCAGTTAATTGTACCATTTATCCAGTATTTGATACTTAATATGATTAAGAACATGTTTTTAATAAAACCATACATTATTTCTCTATTTTTTCGGAAGTGTATTTTATTTAACATCTATGTTTTATAAAATAATTTTCAAAAATGGTTTTTTTTTCTTTATTTTATTTAAAAAAAACCAAATATGTTTTTTTCAAAATTTTCTTAATCTTTCATTATAATTATTTATATTATTTTCATAAATAATGGTATTTAAACAATATAATTTTTTTTATGTTTTTAATGAAAAATATTTTAAATGAAAATGGTTTTCAAAAAGTGCAATGTTTTTAAAATAATTTTCCAAATTGGAAGATTTATTTAACTCAACAAATGCATTAAGTGAAATTTCAAATATCTATTGATAATAATTTTTTTTGAGATGGTTTAATCAAATGGATTTTCAATGAAATGATATTTTACGTAATAAGTGTTCCAAGTGATCTTACAAAATATATCTCTATAAAAGAAATCATACTTTGATATAGTTTATGATTTAATGCAGATATGATCCAAATCCACCATTTTTATTATATCTTTAAATGTTTTATGTTTACGATGACAATTTGATCATGAATCATGTTTCTCTTCCATGGGTCATAACATGATAAGGTTATTATTAATCCTTCTTATTTTCATGGGTTATTATTGATGAAATGATTGTTAAACCTATCTCTTTTCCCCATGTTATGATATGATAAAAATTTTATTCTTCCCAATTCATTTCATATGTTATGAAATGATGTTTATGAAACACATATTTTTTTTATGGGTCATGATATGAGGAATGTTTTATTATCTTGTGGAAAACATATGAATGATTTCATTTTGTGATTGGTGTGAGATATATCTACATCCAATGTATTGGGTAAATATTTACACCTCGTGATATAGACATGACTATAATGTGGAGTGAACTCAGTTTAGTAATGGAATTGTTTTTCAAATATAGTATTGAGAGTGAACCCTGAATACTAGGATGTTCTTGGAATATGAATATGATTATTAAGATAGTTTTGTGATTGAAACCATTCCACATCATGGAAAGGGATGTGACTAAGGATATTGGTGTGTCAGGACCTGTAGGTGTATCCAACATCAATAATTGTATTTGGAAATAATTTTTAAATTATAAAAAATGATGTTATATTATTACTATTATGCCTCAAATTTGATGTATTATTCATACATTATTCTCTCATGGATTATGTTATTCATTCCACCTATTATTCATGTCATATGAAATGAAAATATTTGTTAAATGAATCATGTATATAATCATTCATTTGAAGTATAAAATATTTAAACATTACTATCATTCTCTCATACACATATTTCTTATTTATACTTAATTAACTCATTTACTTACCATTTTTGAGAATATGAGATCACAATTTATTATGATTTATATCCCTATTTTATCAAGAAATGTTTTATGTTGAAGTTATAAATGGGAAGATCTTTTTAGAAAACATTGAATATCATTTACCCAATTAGAAGATTATGTTCCAATTTTCTAAATTCACGAAACTACTACAATACATATGTATGTAATTTTTTAATGGATTGAATATTAAATATAAATTGATGTAACACACATGTATATTAGGATGGATCTCTATAATAATGTTGTATCCTTGTTTATTCTCTCAATCCAATAGTAAGGAATCCCTCATGGTGTAAGTAATTGGCCTTTTCTTATGGGTTATATATATATGGATAGACTTATTAGACTATCTTGTACACAAAACGGGAGGAGATTGGTGCATCAGTTCCCTTTATTATTCTCCCAAAGCCCTGTCTTCTTCTACAAGAAGAAGAAATATCATGTTTTTTTCTAGATATTCCAATTTTTCTTATTTCTCACATCATATCCTAACTCATGTGGCCTTAGAGAATAGGTTTTATCATGAAATACGCACAACCATATGCATGTCTTTGCGGAAAATAATTTTTTAGTCTTCCAAATGCCTTCTTATAGAGGTCCTCCATAGGTGTGGTTCCTGAAATCTTTGTATCAAACTACAAGGGAATAAACCTAAATGGTGTAATAACTGAAATCATACACTAATTATATCATAGAGACAAATTACCTTTTGAGAGAAACCATCAGAGGGCCTCCTTATACATGGTTTTTAACAAATGAACTATGTGGAATTTGAATCCCATCTAAATAAGATACGTAGGAATCTTATATGAGGTCCAAACCTAATACCCCAAACCAACCATAATTAACTAAATGGGACAAATTACTCTACGAGAGAAACCATTAGAGAGCCTCCATAGGTGTTTTTCATCCCAACTGACCTCTGTGGGATTTGATGGATGTACAAATGGGATACATGGGAATCCATTATGTTGTTAATACCCAACACCCCAAATCAACCATAATTCACTCAAAGGCCACATTTTCTTTAGAGACCAACCTTTTGAAGGACATAATAGGTTTGTATCTTTACAACTGAACTATGTGGGGTCTAATTCCCATTCAGGAAGGATACATTGGATACCTATATGAGTTCCAAACCAAACACCCCAAATAAACAATAATTCCCCCAATGGGACACATTACCATGTGAGAGAAACCATTAGAGGGATTCTATATGTGTGGTTATTCACCACTAAACTATGTGGGATTTGATTACTGTATAAATGCAATATGTAGGTCGCATTTAGGATTTCAAACCCCAAAACCCCCAATCAAACTTAATTCTCCCATAGGGTAACATCCCCATATGATATAAACCTTTTGTGGAGATCCATAGGCATATGACTTTACAAATGAACTATGTGAAATTTTATTTCTATATAATATTTATATGTTGGATGAAAATATGAGTTCCAAACCCATCAACAGAAATCAACCCTAATACACTCAAAGGGGAAAATCAACCCTCGGGAAAACCCTTCAAAGAGACTCCATAGGAATGAGTCTTTATAGCCAAACGGTATGGGATATGATTCCAATATAAATGGATTATATAGGAGTCCTCTATAAGGTCCATACTGAAAACCCCAACATCAACCCTAATTATCTCAAAGGGACACATTACCCTATTAGAAAACCCATTAGGGGACTTCCATAGGCATGGGTATTCATATGAAACTATAATGGCTGTTATTATTCTCTAAATTGGATTTGTAGGAAGCCCCTATGAGTTTTATACCCAATACAAGAAAAACAACCATAATTCTCTAAATGGGCATATTCCATTGTGAGACAATCCTTCACATAGAATCTATAAGTGTGGGTCATCAAAAATGAACTATTTGGCCTTTGATACCAACCTAATGGTGATATATTGGAAGTAATTATGAGATCTATACCTAAAACCTGATATAAACCCTACTTTTCTATGGTCCACAATCTATGTATGGTTGTATCCAAATTGGGAGGCCACATCCCATCACGGTTTTTTAGGCCAGTTCGGCATATGTTCCACACCAAAATTTACTAGGATCCTTCCTCTTAGACGTCCATGATGCATGATGCTAAACTGCATGGTTTTTTCTTCAACAAATGACCCTAAAAATAATTATATGTCACATTAAGTGGCATAGAACTATGTAATTTCTGATTTCTTTAACAAGGATACAAAGGAGGCCAGTCTCATGATCCTGATCCTCATTTTAAAACAACTCCTATATCCCTGGGAAATGAAAAACTCCAAAGACCTACACTATGTGGATTAAAAATATTATCATGATAAAATATTAAAAAAATAATATATAATAAATACATAAACAGATAACATTTATGATCAAAAGGGTATGGATCATGATCCACACATTTAAAGATTATACTATTCATATTAGATATCAAAATAATGTTTGGGAGTTCTTAAAAACTAGATCAGAATAAAATAATGATCATAATATATTGAATCATAACATAGGAATAAAAAATGGAATTTTAAAAAACACATATGAAAACTATATGTCAAGGTGGCCTACTAGGGCCTTCGTAACTTATTTGGCTTGGCTTAATCACCTGTGTACAAGCTTTGGGTTTGGGTTTCTGTCCCATGCACCCTCTTAATTTGGTATTCGGATGACCTTTCATGTACCCTCTTGTTTTGATCTTGGGATATCCTCTCATTTACCCTATTTTTTAGTCTTGGGATGTCCTCCAATTTACCCTCTTGTTTTTTGGTTTGTATTTCCTCTTGTTTACCCTCTTATTTTTGGGATTGGATTTCCTCCCATGAACCCTACCATCTCATGAAACATTTATCATTATCAAATTCATTAGAGGGAGATATAGGTTACACTCATATCATAATGGAATCATACATGCATGTTCCAAAAAATCAATAACAGACATATTATCACCCATGAAATGTAATGTGTGTCGTTAACATGTAATCAAATAATAACATATAGAAAAAATATAAGTTTCATAATCATTTCATCAAAAACATAACCGGTGGATTTCATAATAATATAACCAATAAAATAGAAATGGGTTTCATAATGACAATGAAATCAACACAAACCAATTAGATAAATAATATAAATTGAACCTTTAGATAATTTCTAAGAAACTCATGTGTAACATCAACAGATTTCGTCAAAGATGGAAAATAATTATGAAATGTCTTTCAAAAAATATTCTTCGGGAAAGTATCGCTTCTTTTTGAAAAAGGCTGTTTAAAAAAATAAACCATTAGAAACCCATTCTCATGTGAATAAAACTGATAAATTAATCATAAAAAAATTGAAAACTGTTTTACTTGAAAAAATATAAAGAAACTAGAAAATATTTTGAAATCCATTTTCCTTGGAAAATTATAAAATAGATTGAAAATGTTTCAAAAACCTTTTTTGTTGAAAATAATTTTCAATAATGAATTTAAACAAATATTATGATAATATTATCATGTTTTAAATAAAGATAAAATTATAATCATGTAATGGAATCTTCATGGTAATTTTAGTCATGATAGCGGATAACCCTGAACACACAAATGTTTCCGTTTACACCATAAAATGTTTATAAAGGCACCCTGACCAGTAAATGATTAGAAGATTCATTATTAAAATACCTTTTTTTAAACGAAAAAATGGTTCAAAATGTATTTCAAATATAATGGTATAATAGTATACCATTTTTTGGAGTCCTTCTAGAAGACATGGTTTTGTATGAACAGAGATTTCCGACCGAAGAGAGAGGTAAATTCAGACATTATTAAAAATACTTTATTAACAATATTATGTAAAAAGAGTTTAAAAATGGTACAAATACATGAATATTTCATGAAAAAATGGATAATAAAATAAATTAGTTTCCTTTAGATATGACTAAAAATAATTCATTAATGAAATCATAACCATAAATAATCTCAAAATGTGATGTGACTATTTCTATATTGTCTTATAACATGGTAACATTGAAACATACTCCCCATGTAAGAAAATGAAATTACATGAAGATTAAAATATAATAAAAGGAATAATATTCTATATGTAACATGTAAAAGGAATTATATACACCTCATATGAAAATATAGGTACATATTAGGTCATGTGTCTCAAAGAAAGAAAACTAAGACAAAAATTACATTACTAATTTGGTAACTTTTGAAACAAAAAACACATTATTGAAATATAATAAAATGGTAGTGTATATTACCATATATTTAATTATAATAGTCATAAAACACATTCAGGGTGAGTATATACACCACATAAAATAAGTGAGTAGTGAATAAGGCATGTATCTCAGGGAAATAAAGAATTAGATGAAATTTCCTGACCTTACATCTTGACTCTCTTCATACTCATACAAAACACCTGTATAAAAATTATTAATTTATTATAAATATATCATAGAATCATATTCTTATATCTAATTCAATATATGGTCTGAATATGACATTATATTACCCTCTCATTAATAATTCTATGTTAAGGTTTCAATTTGGTAATGTCCTCTTTTTTACATGTGTCTTAATTTTTTATATCCTCGGTCCTAAAATTTAAATAATGATTTTAAGAAAGTAAAACATGGTTTAAATATAATTTATTTTTAGTTTAATTTTATTATAATAATCCTTAGTATATTGAAGTATAAAATGGAATACACTATTCATGGAGATAATAAGCCATTCGTACACATGAATGAAATTTTTGTTTAATTGTCGTGTTGAAAGAATAAAGTAAAAATTATATATATATAAATAATTATTTATTTATTAATTTATCTTCATTATTTCATATACCTAATATATATTAACTAAAAACATCATTAATACATTCCATGTAGTGTATTAACGAATCAAATTGCTCTGAGGCTGTGGTAGTCCACACTTCGTCAAATTAAATTATCATATAGACAAAAAATGGAAAGTATAAATTTAAACTCAGAATTTTCATATAATTTTTTTATATGGAATTATTCCGAGACCGCACACTCTGATGCCACATGATTCTATGTCTCAGAGATCCCCAAACATAATTTTGAACTTTTTTAAGGTACATTCATTAAACGCGCGAGCAGGTTTTTCTAAATTTTGAACAGGTGATCAGATTGAAAATCCAAGGACACCGTTGAACCTAGAATGCCAAGATTCACCTATAATGACCTTAACTTCGGATATAAATGGCAAAATGAAATTTTTATTTTCATAATTTTTAGAAAATAATATAATAACATTAAAAATTTATTTTGTTTTCTTTTATAATCCGATGAGCGGTGACCCAGTGACGCAGCAGTATAGAGATGAGGCTGTGACTGGGCACATTAATGAGGCTCATTAATTTCTTGTATCACTTATTGTAATGATGCGATAAAGTAATGTAATAGCATAACGACGTGATGTGGTAGCATAACTGAAACACTGCGATGTGATTTCCTTTTTATTTTCAACCGCGTTGGTCGATTGAGAATTTAAACATACAGGATTCTCTAAAGAAACTATGGTGAATCTCCTCTCTAACATAGAATGATGAACGCCATTGGTTATTCACCAACTACGACGAACCTCGAAGAATGGAGACGGAAGTGACGACATCAACGCTTGAACTCTCAAGGGCGAACACTTCAGCATTGAATGTCAAAGAGGTAGCGGTTTGATTTTTATTTCAATTTTCATCTCTACTCTTCTATTTTTATAGAAACGATGAACACTGACCAAGTCACGAACATGTTGATATATTATTCATGTGTTTATGCGGGAGGGTGAATTTTCTTGGGGGTTTATTAGGAGATATTAAAACATTGCATAAAATGATTGAACTTTAATCCCCGAACGGCCCCATAATTTAAACCACTAATGTGGAGGGCCCAGTATGACATGAACAAGGCCCAAGAACCTCTCCTCATTACTTCTTGGTGGGAGCATTCTCAAAGTGGCGGATGTTTTATTCTAGGGATAGATAAGGGATTGTGATGACCCGAGGGACCCTTTGGTGTAGACGGTTCGGATAACAGACCATCAGAGAAACTCTGGTGGCCTGCAGAAGGTGTCGTCAGTGCCGCACCATCGACACAGTGGTGGTGGGCCCCCACAAGTCGCATGGATGGGGAAATTCCAAATGGCTCCAAAGGAGTTGTGGAGGCAGACGGTCCTCAGAAGCCATGCTGGAGGACGGTGGCGAGAATTGCGGCGCTAGGGAGGCACCATGTGGAGAGGGTGGCACGCGGTCCTTAGACTGCAGATGGAGGTCAGAGGGGCCCCACATCTTCAGGGCCAACTCAAACCGGACACAGAGTGGCTGCCGCATCTATGATGGATGGTGCACCACTGGCTAGTCCTCAACTGGTAGGCTGAGCCCCCAGTGGGCCAGGCCGATTCTGCTCTTAGTGGGTTGGGCCAGTCCTAGGGCCACCTGGCAGGACACGAGGCACAGCGGGTGGGACCCATGTACCGGCGGGCCGGACCCGATCCATTGGGTCAGACCCACAACCTATGGGAAAGAGGCACGCCAGAGGGCTGGAACCACACCCTTAGAGCTGGGCTGTACTTGATTGGGTCGCCCAGTGACCTAGTGGGAAGGACCCCCGGGTAAACTAGGTTGGGGCCAACAAGACCCATTCGGCCTAACCCACTAGCCAGGATGAACCGGACCAACCCCAACCCGAACCAAGTAATTTTTATTCCATTTGAATAAACATTGGTATGTGGGACCCCTGGGCCGGGTTGGTCAGGTTTGTCCGACCGGGTTGGACCGGGCCATGTCGCAACTGGCCCCTTAGTTACTAGAATGCCAGTATCTTGCAAACCGCACATCTGATTAACGAAATGTTTGCTGTGTCGGGACCCTCATGATGATTCTGATTTTTTCTGATTATTTTAGGTGAAATTAATGGACTTTAATATGCGATGAATGTCTTGAGTAGCGGTTCTCCCAAGCGTGCTTTGTGTGGAACCCAACGGTTAGTTGAGACCTGAACACTACTCAATGAATGCCCAGTGGGAAGCGGCACTGTGTGACCTAGAAGGCCCATGGAAGGTAGATGCTCTATTTGACCTGGTAGAACCATAAAACTCTATAGGTGGAGTACCTCAGTTCGGTCAAGTTGGTAAGTGGATCTGTGTGACTTGGCAGGCCCATATAGGGGAGCGGCTATGTGTGACCCAACACACCAACAATACTAACTAGGTATGAGTAACATAGCAGTTTAAGGTTATTGGGAAGCAGCTCTGTGTGACACGTCAGGCCCACTATACATAATATAGAAGGATTTATTCAGTATCTGAGGAGTTCTATGACATGACTGTTGATGGTACAATCACTACCCTAGAATATACCTGGTGTGAGCTGTGTCTTCTACATTGTGATATGTGTTTTAGATATTTCCTAGTGGAATTACCTCTATGTTAATTCACATTGTGTTGTTTTCCTTTTTGGATTACATAGAGTCCTTTTGGGGTCATGGGTTCCCTATTGAGTATCATTATACTCAACCCTTCATGGTCTATGCCCCCATGTGTTGTGTCTTGTGTAGACGATCGACGTTTCGATAGAGGTGATCAGGGGGATAGGAATGACGGATGCTACAATGGTGGACATGGTGGCCTTGGACCATGTGGGTCCCAGTAGAATCTGGTGAATAGGAAATACTACTTTCGATTCTAGTAGCTTCACTACTCTTACGATTAGGTGGGGTGTTTCACGGATTTCCATTAGATCTCATTTTGTACTTTGTTGTTCTAGTTATTTTGTTGGGTTTGTAATCTAGACCACATTCATTGAACTATATTTGTACTCAGATTGTTTTAGTATACTTTTTAATTTCACTTTTACTGTTTTGGCACATTGTAGGGTTTGTGTGTGCATACACGTACTCAGGAAAATGCATCACACTTTCTGGTTGACACCTTCAGCACTATTCGTCAGGCCCGAGCCAACGAGAGGGGGGCTTGGGGTAGTCATGGCCTGGGCCCCAGGGGATAGGTCATGAAAATGTTGTATCAGAGGGAGTTATGTCCTACCACAATGAACGAGAGTGTCTTTTTTATTTAGGGGAATCTGTGTTTGGTGTTGCATGTTAGAAATTCAGATTCAGGGAGTCCAGTGTTGGTGCGGGGGTCGACGTATCCATACACCAAGTCATTAAATTTTGTTTTTTGGATCAATAAATGATATTATTGGTTTAATAATGTTGTACTTATTTTATATTGAATAAAATTCATCTCACCAGCTATAACCATCTGACAGTGGTATAACATGATCAATTTCAGGATGCCTCAACATGGACGACCAGTCTGGATCCCGATACGTGGTCACGTGGACAGCCTGCCTAATGATGAGGTGTCTTTTCCGGGACCAGTTCTTGAGATGGACTAACTGGTTGATGCACTGGTTCTACCACAACATTTTGTTCATCATCTATTTTCGATGGTTTTGGAAAATCAAATTCATAGGAATAGTGACTTACATGAGCTTTAGAGATAGAGACCTTCGAGGTTCAAGGCAGAGACGGATCCTCAGGTCATTGAGGACTTGTGGAGGATGTGACGTGGGTCTTCCACTTAGTGAGAACACCACTTGACCAGATGGAGATCTTGGTGGTGAGCCTTCTATAGGGCACATCACGGAGATGGTGGAGCTTGACCACCCATACACACGTTCAGGCGACCCTCACCGAGTCAGACATCGATCAGCTTTTCCAAGTGGAGTTTTTTTCCACGACCATACGCTCAGTGCATATTTAAGAGATGCTTCACCTTTAGTAGAGCAGCATGATGGTAGTCGAGTACTCAGTGAGGTTCACCAAGCAATCATGCTACTCCAAATACATGGTGTGAGACCCTTTCTTCGAGTCTCGGTCAATTGAGTCGGGACTCACGCGGGGGATCATGGAATCATTGTTGTCTCTCAGCATCCATACCCATGTTGGGGTGCTGAAGCGAGCCTTTCATCAAGAGGGCTTCATAGTGTAGGAGGCACTGAAAGATAGAGTTTCTAGTAGACCACAAAAGGCATACTATTTGATAGGCAGCATGTAACATACACATGGTCCCATGTGGGCCATGTATTTCAGAGAACAACCACAAGACTCATGGTGGGAAGTGTGGGGTGCCTAGTCCAGGGGGAGTCAATAGGGATCTAAGAAGTGGTTCATGTGTGGACTGCAGGTACACATGGCCTGTGATTTCCCTAAAATCCATAATAATGACCAGTAGATGGTCGACGGGCCGCCGAGTCAGTGGAAGTGGTTTGAGTGAGGAGGTCTGCAGGGCGGTTGACATGGTAGGGGAGATGGCCAAGTGGTAGGTGGTGGGTGATATTTTGAGGTATTAATACCACCATCCCTAGGTGGTCCACCCCTACCTCAGGGAGAAAGAGGATATGGGTGAGCTCAGCTCCAGGAAGTAGAGGCTTATGACCACGCCTCTCTAGAGATGATTTGTGGTATGATATGTGTCTTACCCACCCTAGCTTCAGTTCTTATAGACATATTCTCTGATCACTCCTTCCTTTCCACAACACTCATTCAGAGCTCGGAGATTCTGATGGATCCATTGGATCGATCCATACAGCATGAGACACCTGAAAGAGGGGATTCAATGATTTCACTCTGGGGTCGGCAGTGTGAGCTTACTCTAGTTGGTGAGACCATTGTTTAGCATCTTCTAGTAGTGGCATCGAGGCCTTATGAAATTATCCTGTGTATGGAATAGTTATCTGTAGTTCATGCTCAGATAGACAATTTTCGGAATACAGTATGGTGTGTCTGTGGAGATGGGACCAGGTTTTCCTTCACTAGTGAAAAGGGATCCCTTGAAGCATATGATGAACTCTCCCAGAGGAAGGTGTCGCTGATCACTCACCAGTTGGCTAGCCTCACCCTTGGTGTAGTGTATGATATAAATCCAAGAATTCCTGTAGTGGTGGATGAGTACAAGGAAGTTTTTCTTGAGAATTTTTTGGGACTACCTCCTCCCAGAGAGGTATACTTTTGTATCAACATGTACACTAAGATGAAATGATATCCACACTGTCATAATATATGGCTCCCACAGAGCTTCATGAGCTGAGAGTACAACTAGAGGTCTTTCAGGAGAAGGGGTTTGTAAAGCCCAATGTTTCACAATGGGCATCCTTGATGCTTTTTACAAGAATCCAGACAATAATTTGAGGTTGTACATGGACTTATATCACCTGAAAAAGGTGATCGTGAAAAACAAGTATATACTACCCAGAATTGATAACCTCTTTGACCAACAGAACAGATTGAAGTAGTTACCAAAGATATAAATCATATCAGGCTATCATTAGCTTCGGTTACAGGATAAAGATGCATCAAAGACATCCTTTAGGTTCCAGTACAACCAAAATGAGTTTCTAGTGATGCATTTCAGCCTACACAAATCCCCAACATTGTTCATGGGCCTCATAGACATGTTGTTCCAACGATACCTTGAATATTTCTTCGCGGTCTTCATTGATTACACTGTTGTGTACTCAACGTCAGAGGAAGATCACACTACACACCTACGGATAGTCTTGGATACAATTCAAGATCACCATATTTTTGGTAAGATCTTGATGTGCATGTTCGGGATTCTAGAATTCCACTTTATGGGAATCCACATCTCAGAGGCTAGAGTTGGGGTAGATCCAGTGATGATAGTGGTAGTTCTTTCTTGGGAGCCACCCAAGAGCGTGTCTGAGGTTCGAGGCTTCTTGGGGTTGGCTAGTTACTATCAGAGGATAATACCCAACATTTCCAGTGTAGTGGAATACTTATCATCCTTGACATAGAATGTAAAACACTTCGTCGGGATTTAAATATGCCATCATAGTTTCTAGGAGCTAAGTCAGAGACTCACTAGTGACCCCATCTTGAGACTACTAGAGGAGGGTATCAGGTATGTATTTTACTATGATGCATCAGGGACCAAACTGGGTTGTGTCTTGATGTAGGAGAGAGCAGTGATCACCAAAGGCTCATGATAATTGAGGGTGCATGAGAAGAACAATGCGTCCCTTTACCTAGAGCTAGTAGTGGTGGTCTTTTCCCAGAAGATTTGAAGGCACTACTTGATGGGTGAACGATTTACCTTCTTCTCCAACCGCAAGAGTCTTAGGTATATCTTCCCAAAAAAGGACCTGAACATGATATTGTGGTGATGGATAGAGTTCCTCTAGGACTATTACTTTGACATGGTCTATACTCCTATGAAGAGGAACATGGTGGCAGACACACTCAGTAGAAGGATTGGTTTATAGCTACTGAGTGAGGAAATGGATCACCTAGCCACGATGAAGATATCCTTAGTGGATAGTATTGTAGAAGCTTACCTTACATCTATAACTATCACTCCCCCACTCTTACAATGAGTTAGGGAGGCATAGATTTTGGATGAGTAATGTGAGGCCGATGTGCTCAGATATTCTCAGGATGTGATCCTGATAGATTTTCGATAGGTAGGGAGAACACCATCATTTTTATAGGGTCAACCATAATACCTGGGATGTTTTATGGGGAGGTGTTGAGGAAGTTCCATACATACCCTATGGAGGTACATCCTGGATTGGCGAATATGTACCAGGACCTTCGGCATCAACATTAGTTGCCATGGATGAAGAAAGTAGTGGTCGAGTTTGTTTCACAATGCATCACTTGTCAAAAAGAGGTGGCCAAGCATCATGTTCTAGTAGGCATTGCCCGACCGCTCAAGGGACTAGAGTATTAATCAGAGGGTATCTCGATGGACATGGGGATTGGGTTACCACGTACATCCAGAGGCCTTTATTATACTTCGGTGACCCTTGAACGACTCACCAAGTCGTCTCACTTACAACCCATCTAAGATCAGGGACTAGTAGAGGGTTTGGTATGCCTCTATGTCCATGAGATAGTGTGGATCCATGGGATGCCTTTGATGATCGTCTCAGATAATGATGCCCGATTTACATCCCAATTGTGGAAGGGATTACACGAGGCATTTGGGATGCATCTACGATTGAGCATAGTTTTTCATTCTCTGACAGATAGTTAGACGGAGCAGACCATACAGACCCTAGAGGACATGCTTCCTGATTGTGTACGTGACTTTTTCCTTGTTGGGAGGACCACCTACCAGTGGTAGATTTTGAGTAAAACAACAAATACCACTCCACCATTAGTGTGGCACCGTTCGAGGCCTTTAATGGGCGCCCTTACAGATCACCCTTATGCTGGACAGACCCAGGGTAGTCGGCACTCATGGGTCCAGAGTTGGTACGGGATACCATTGAGAAGGTTCATATCATCAAGGAGTAGATGAGAACTACACATAGAAGGAATAAGTCTAATGTCGATAGGAGATGAAGACTCTTGGAGTGTGAGGAGGGAGATCTTGTATTCCTTTGGGTCACAACCCAACGAGGATTGCAGTGATTTGGCTATGACGGAAATATATCTATGTGGTTCATCAGACCTTTTCAGATCCTAGGTAGAGTTGGTGAGGTGATGTATCGCCTAGCTCTTCCCACACATATGCACAATGTGCATAATGATTTCCATGTGTCACAGCTAAGGAGGTATGTGCACGACCCATTGCACGTCATCGACTAGGGCGAGCATGAAATTGACGATGGGGTGACGTTTGCGGAGTTCCTGGTGGAAATTGAGGATCAACATGAGTGGGTCCTATGTGGATGGTCAATTCCTATGGTCCGTGTTTGGTGGAAGAATGGGAATCTCCTGGAGAGCACATTGAAGTGGAAGGCCCATATTCATGCTCAATACCACCATCTATTTTCCTAGTGTCTATTTTGGCTTAAAGAAATGCAAAGACCAAAGGTGCAGAGAATGTAAGGACTTGGAATTTATGTATAATTTTTTATTATAAAGAATTATTCTGAGACAGTACAGTCTGGAAGCATGTGATTTTGATGTTTGAAGATCCCAAAACAGAATTTTGATCTTCTTTAAGATATGTTCTATAAATGCATGAGTGGGTTTTTCTATCTTTTGAATCGTTGATCAGATTGAGAATCTGAGGATACTGTTGAACACAGAGTGATGGGATACACCCAAAATGATGTTAACTTCGACTAGAAAGGGTAGAATGGAAAATTTTATTTTTGGACGTTTTGGAAAATAATAAAAATAATTTTCAAAAGTTATTTTATTTTCTTTTGTCTTCTGAGGAGCGGCCACATAGTGAAATTGTTGTGTGGTGACAAGGCAATGACCTGTCTCATTAATGAGGCTCATTAATTGACTGTATCATTCCATGTAACAATGATATAAATAAGCGTAAAAATGGAAATGTTTCATAAATGAATCATTGTAACAACGCAACGTCGCAGTGTAACTGAAATATTGTGACGTGAATTACTTTTTATTTTCTATCGCGTTGGTCGATGGAGAATTAAAACATGGAGTATTAACTGACAAAACTCAAGATAATCACCACTCCAATAAATAATGACAATAACTGGAGGATCTTCGCTGACATTGATGAACCTAGAAGAACGGAGCTGGAAATGATGACGTCGATGCCTTGAACACTCAAGGACGAACACTTAGGCATTGAAAATAAAACAGGTATGGGTTTGATTTTTATTTTAAATTTCTTCCCCTCAATTATTGTTTTCAAGAAATGACAAACACAGACCAAATCACAATCATGTTGATCCATTATTCGTTTGTTTATGGGGGAGGGTGAATTTTCATGGTGGTTTATTATTTAGGATTCAAACATTGTATGAAACAATTTAACTTCAATACTCTAACACCCCCATGATTTAAACCTCTACTGCAGAGGGTCCGGGCCAACACGAACAAGGCATGAGACCCTCCACTTGTGCGTTTCTGGTTTCTTCATTATATAAGTGGTGGAAATTTGATTCCAGGGCATGAGCAGTGATAGTGGCGACCCGAGTGACCCTTTGGTGCAGAGGGGTTGGAGAACGGACCACCGAAGCAACTATAATGGCCCGTAGAAGGTGCCTCTGACGTGGCACCACTGGAAATTGAAGATGGTGGTTGAACAATGTAGAACACATGAAGGGGGAGACTCCAAATGGTGAAATAGTAATTATGGAGTTGGTCGACCCTTGTTGGATGAGCTGGAGGATGGTGTTGTGCCCTATAGTGTGATGTGGTGGCGAGACTCACAAATCCAAGGGAGCGCTACATGGAGAGGGTGGACCACGTTTGGGCTTCCCATGAATTGTGGGATGAGGTCTTTCGACCCCTATTGGAGGTTGGATTGGCCCCATGTCTGCATGACCTCATGGGGTCAGACGTGGCACTACTGCCGTGTCCGAGCAGGACGGCACACCACCAGCCGCTTTAGTGGTTGGTCCTCAGCTGGCAGGCTGAGCCACTAGTGGACTGGAGCCATGGCCCAGTGAGCCTATCACGTAGCCAAGAGGGCTGAAGTCACACTAATGGGCCTGACCAGCACCTTGTGGGCTGACCGGCACAGGCAGGCCAGACCTACTCCCACTGTGCCGGGCTGGTCTAGACCGGGTGACCCGGCGGGCTGGACCCCCGTCTAAACCAGGTTGGGCCCAAAGAGACCTATTTGTTCGGGCCCAATTTTGAGGCTAGATGGAACAGACCCCGACCTGAACCACGTCACGTTGAGTCTGTCAAAATGAATTGGGGAATGTGGGACCCCAGGCTGGGTTGGTTTGGTCAGTCAGACTGGGTCAGACCGGTCCCCGTCACAACCAGCCCCATGGTTACTAAAACACTCGTATCTTGCAATACACACGTCTAATTGACAAGATATTCACGATGTTGAGAGCCTCATAATGAGAAAAATAATTTAGCATTCTTTTTGGTGACTTTCCTAGATGTTGACATGTGACTAATGGCTTCAGGATCAGGTATCCCAAGTGCGCTATATACGGAAAATTACGGTAGGCTGAGGCCTGAAGACTGCTCCACGACGTCGCAATGAGAAGAGGCTCTGTGTGTCCTGGTAGATCCACGATGGGGAGTTGATCTGTGTGACCCGGAAGACCCATGACACTTGACAGGAGGATTTCCTTAGTTCGGCATGGGTGGGAGGCAGCTTTATGTGGTCCGACAGGCCCACATTAGGGACCAGCTCTTTGTGACCCAACATACCCACGGTACTCATCACAGATGAGTACCAAATCAGGCCAAGGATAGTGGGAATTAGCTATGTGTGACCCAATAGGCCCATTGTACTCGATAGTGGAGGATTTCTCTAGTAGCCTAGGAGTTCGATGAAATGACTGATGATACTACTATCATTTCCCTAGATTATACCTGGGGTGATCTGCACCTTTTACTTTGTGCTATGTGTTTGGGATCCTTCCCTATGGAATTACCTATGTGGTATTTCCCTTTTTGGTGTTTTTATGTGGATTTCTAAGAGACCTTCGTGGAATCTCAGGGTCCATACTATGTATGGTTATACTCACCCCTACATAGGCTTCACTCCTATGTGTTGGGTCTGGTGCAGATGATCAGTGTTTCGATAGAGGTGCTTAGGGGGATGAGACGAACTGGTGCTACGATAGTGGACATGGTGGCATATGGCCAGGTGAGGCCCAGTATAACTAGGTGGATATGAAATACTATTTCAGCTTCCAATAGCTTCACTACTCATAAGATCAGGTGGGGTTATTCGTGGACTTCCATTATAGTTTATTCCGTAATTTTTTGTTCGAGTTCTTTTGTTGGTTTTGTATTCTAGCCCACTTGTTTTCAACAGTACTTTTTAACTCAGTTAGTTTTAGTATACTTGTTTTCCCCTTTTAGTGTTCTAGGACATGGTTGGGCATGTTTTTGATAACAGGTACCCAGGAAAATTCTTCCTACTTGCAGGTTGATGCCTTCAGCACTAGTCATCATCCCCTGGACTATGGGACACAGTCTTGGGGTAGTCACTATGTGGGCCTGAGGGGATGGGTCAGGACAATAAATATATGTGTTATAAAAAAGCATAATATTAAAGACATAATAAATATTATATATAACATATATAAACAAATTTTTCATCTTAATGACTTCCATGAGTGGTGGTAAATAAAAAATGAAGAATCATCATTTAGTGAGGCGGTAGTCCGCCGTACATGTAAACTGTATTTCAATTACCCATTAGATGGAAGTGTGTGTAAGTGTAGCTCAAAAAATTATCATAAAAAATACTTAGTATATTTATGATACTAGTGTTTTAATACAAGCATGGAATAAAAAGAATTGGGATCATAGGAACAAAATAAATGAAAGGAGTTTGATGGAGGGTGTTAGCCTTTAATCGAGTAATTCCTTTTTCTTTACACCAAAGGGATTCTTTAGAAGGATTTATGACCAAGGGAGGATACAATGAGAAATTTTGGAATGGTGGGGAGATATTTTCATAGATTTTTTTAGAGTCAACATGTCATTATTTGTGTGAGGAAGTTGGAGAAGATGAGGCCTTTTATAATAGATGAGGAGGGGCACTCTTGTAATATTTTAAAAGAAAGGAACCCCACAAATGTTTTTTAATGAAAGTGGACCAATAAAGGTAATAACTAGATACAAGGTATTATAGGGTCGAAATATGTCCATCCAATGACTTTTTTTAAAAAAAAAATAGGTTGTTTTGGGCATTAAGGTTATGGTGTATTCCCTTATTATTCAAAAATTAACATTAATTGTTGTAATTAATTTTAATACATTTATCTGATTATTTTGGTGAAAAACTAATTTGGAATTATTAGACATTATAATTTATTCTAATTACAAATATTTAATCCACTGTTCGAAATTCCAAACCCATAAGTGGTAGAAATTAATTTAAATTTAATCATGCATTCAGGCTGATAATGTGTGTTTTCAAAGTAAAAAATGTACAATGGTTTGTTTTGTTTTTATTTTAATTTTCAAATTTAAATTTATTTTAATGAACTATGTTTGATTGATTTATAAAAATATTATTTTATTAAACATTGTAAAAAATTGAAAATATAATTTAATCATATATATAAATTATATGAAAGTGCAGTTTTGAATTAAAATCCAGTATTTTTAACTAATCATTAAAAAAAGAAACCTCAGATAAAAATAATAAAACATTATCTTTAACTAATATATTTGATTCACATCCATATATGAAGTTTATTTTGACATATGGAGTATATAAAAATTACAAAAAATTTATTTATATTGTGTTCTCCATTAATGGGTGGTAAAACTACCATATTAAAAATAATGTGTTTTATGCATTAAATTTGTTTTATTCATATCTTTGGATTATAAAAATCTATTGAATTGATATAAAAATTAATTACATGGTTATATAAAATATATATTACATTAAATTACTTAATAATTTTAATTAATTTAATTTATTAGGCTTAAATCAAATTTGTTGTCATAATAGTATTTTTCTACAAATATACTCCCCTTATATTTGACTGTCTCTTATATTCATTTCTAAAAAATATTTTACTAGTTCATTAATTTAATTTTTTTGGAAAAAACATATGCTTACATTCATTAGTAAATAATATTCCTAAAATATAATTTAATGTAAATGTTATATAATATTATATTTTTGTAATAATATATTATTTTTTGTTCATAATTGGCCTTATGTGTTACGAAATCCATTGAGTAAAGTCAGTTTTTTGTGAAATTTGATCTCACCTCCATGATCCTTATACATAAAACTAAAATTTAAATTTCATGTACTTTACATAAGTCAAACATAAAAATTTAATATAAAATATACAATTTTCATTGTTGTGTGAAATGAAAAATATCAAAAAGATTAAATTAATTCCAAAAATATATTTCACTAATTCATGGGGTAAAACATTCTACCCCATCCCCTTAAAATGAATTTATCCCTATAAATTTTTAATAGGTTATAAATGGTTTTATACTAGGTATTCCATTAAATAAAATCCCACATCGTATGAATAAACACTAATACTTCAAAAAAAATTGGAACTGTAGCGGTTACCCAAAGTAACTCATAACTAGATTCCCATATAGGATAACATATGTTGGAAGTGAAAAAAATAGACATTTAAGAGAAATATAAACAACAATTTTGGATGGACAATTATATATAATAAGGTCATAATAAATTTAACATTCACAATGCCATAAATCTTCGAAGACCTAAAAGACTATTTGGTCCATCAGAAACACATGTACTTATATAACATTTTATTTATATATCGTTTTATAAAAGATGAAAAAATTTCAAAAAAAGACATACATTCATTATTTATATACAATCATACCCTTTGCTAATACATGTTCCACTTCAAATCATTCTACAAAAATAAATCTGAATTTTTCATTCTTGAAGGACTAACAAATCATGAGATCTATTGTTAGTCATCCCATCTCTCTTCAATTGAAATTAAAATAAAATTTTTAGGGCATGATATCCAATATTTATAAATCCTCATATGGTGAGATAATAATTTAATCTCACAAACATCATCAAAATTTTAACTTAATAGTCCCATAAATGTTTAACCTTATAACCCTTTTAATTATGAAAATTTAAAACATTAGAAATAAAGTCAAAAAATCATATTAATATTGATCCCACATATATCACAATGTTTCCCTTCATTTTCACATTCCTATATTTGAATACCATCATCATATATTCTCTTGAAACATGATAATATTCTGAATTATCATAAATAAATTTTCAAAACATAATTTATTCTTTATTCCAATGTTCACTGGATATATTCTAAGAATTTTTGAACTCCATCCATGATGACATAGACCACTGTTTCAACCAACCAATAATCAAATCTAGGGTAATCAACATAGTCAAGTTCCCTAATTTATATCCAACATGTTCCATATCCAAAACAATTATCATAAAATAAGGAACATATTAATGGTTATCTTTCCCTTAATCATGTGTTTTCTATAGAAAAAAACTTAGTATTATATATTTTTTATATTCCATCGAATCCGTTTAACAAATTCATTTTAATCACTTTTGAAAAATAAAAATAGGATAGTACTTCTATATTTCACCTTTAATATAAAAAAATATTTTATTATTCCATGGCATCCTTATGCCAATAACATGTCTACCTCATCCAATTACACAATACCTCTTTCCTTTCACATTTCATCTATAGTGTAGTCATCATCCGTAATGTAACCACTACTCACACCACCATTCCTATTCTCTTAAAGAGATTTCCTCATAGGACAATGAGTTGATTGATGACCATTTATTCCACTTTTAAAATACATAACCATATATGATGACATTGTGAGTCCATTATTAATATCCATTATATTAACTAAACTCTATATTTTTCTGTTGAAGTCACTTGCTTTGTCTGATCATTTTCAACAGTCAAAACATCTTCTTGTTCCTGTAATACATTCACTAAGGTAACCCTTTACACATTCTTGGCATAATGGAAACTGAATCTTCTTTCCTCTATGGGCACTATTACATTAATTCTCAGGTAACTCCTTCCTTTTATTCTTTGGTGAGTTCGAGAGAAAGTTATGGGGCATAGTGATGATCATGTTCCTTGAAAACAAGTTAGGTGTGATCACGAAATATTTCACTCCATTGATCATCCCACGTGACATCTCATTGCCAAGTAATCCATAACATTCAATGTTAATCCATTTCCTTATAGTTCCCACATTTGACTAAAACAAAAGCATTATGGGGGTATTACAGATCATAGGATATAACTACATATATATAAAAAGAATCACATATTGGATGTATAAATGATGACACCATCCTTATTCTATGACACGCTATGTTCATTGTATGTTATATGTAGTCATTATGAAAACCCTTCTTTTATTACAAACATAAACATGTTTTTTTACATAAAACTTCACTTAATACAACATATAAGATCGAGAGGTTTAGTGTCTTTGGGGATTAGGACCACTACATAAAAACTTAAAACATTAAAAACAACATCTTTATTTAAAACTTCCTTTACATGACCACTACATTCCCTCATACTTAGCATTGCATGGGATAACCTGAGGAAATGCATAAGAAAATGGTGAGCTATAAAGCCCAGTAAGGGAGTACACATGGAATAACATGAGGAGTAAAATACATGTTAGACAATAGGAATATCAATAGAGCATAATAGAAACATGAACATAAACGCATGATAAATCATGATAATCATAACATGGAAATATGGAAACAACACTTAACATGGAGTTAGCATGAGCCAAGGCTCATTGCACATGGAGCATGAGTAAATACTGATTGAACATAAAGAATGATTAAACCCTAATTGCCCTTTAATTAGCATGATTCAACACTCATTCCACATGACGTATCATGATACTATACGTACCCAATGCATTGGAGCGCTATAAGGGCGCACCCTTCTTAAACATTTCATTCCATGCAGATGTGTGCCACATGGATCATAAAACATGGATTCATAAAACATAATAATTTATTCCATGATAAAGGAATTTATAATTAATACATGAAACATTATAATCAATAAGTAAATGTACATAAAGGTTAATACCCTTGATGGATAAATGGGCATGGTATTCACTACACAATGGCATTGGCATAGAAAATCAGTGCAATTTTGGCAGTGTAACGGCGTGACATAAGAATTCCTAAAAATGGTTGATGGGAGAGAAAGGGGTGTCTCATTATATTTACATTAAATTGACATTAATGGGGTCATATAGATACATGTTCAAACAATTTTAGTGGAATTTATATTCATGATACAAAAGTATTGCTTGAATGTAAAAGAGGGGAGAGAAGTTCCTTTCAGAATTTTGGCATAGTAACTGGTGTACATGGGAGGAATTTAATGATAGAGAAAGGGGTCTCCCATCATTCAAACATAAAAATTTCAGTATGAAGAGGTTAGAAACCATAACCCAACATTCATAATTTAAATTAAAAGGAAAAACAACTTAAAGAAAAATTGGACAAAAATGAGAAAGGTGGAAAAAACCCTTACTTGGAAGTGTGGTTCCAAAGGATTGAGAGAGGTCTGAGAGAGGATTCTTGGGAGATTGGGGCACCTTGGTAGGATTCTAGAAATATTAAGGTAGAGTTTGGAAGAACTCCAAAGGCTTTTAGTGAGGAGGAAGTGGGAGCTTGGGTGGGTTTATATAGTAAAGGTGATGGAATTCTTTATTATTTAGGTTTGGGTCCCCTTACATTAAATTAATCCAAAACACAAACCATCCCATTGTTTTTTCCCATGGTCTTTTGAAAAGGGGATTTAAAAAAAAACATTTCATAAGGCCAATGTCCGAACTTCTTAAAATAATAGGGTTTCTTATGTGGAGGTGAGTCACACTCCCATGGAAATTAATTAAAAAATACAAGGTGTTTAATAAGTCTTTAGGGGTCCATTAATGCATTGAAAAGTAGGTCAAAAAAACCCAAAATCACATCATTCTAATGTAAAAACATATATTGGCCGAACATAAAGCTTATAGTATTTTATTACATCACTATTGGGTCATTATGATGTCATAAAACACATTATATATTTAAACGGTATTTAATTTTTACCCAAAAATTTGACTATCTCAAAAAATTATGAAAAATTCACTGTTGGATAATTCCTACATCCTGATTCCTAAAATAACATTTATTTTATATTAATAATTTTCTAAATATGTTAATTTTCACTTTTAAAATAAAAACCGACATTTATCGAAAATTCACAGGTTTTGACAGAAATGGATTTCAAACCTTAATAAAAATTATAATTGAATTCATAAAATTGTAATATCATTTATATTTAATAAAAAAAAATTTAGTAATAATATTATTATTTTATTAAAATATTATTTAATTCAAAAATCCCTTAATTTAATAAAATAGAATTCTTAATCAAATAATAACTAAAAACTCTATTTGTACTTTAAAAACTATTTACAATGTATCAATAATGACAAGAAAGTATATTCATTACTATATAAAAAATAATATACATGAACATAGTACTATTTATTTGTTACATAACCCCTTAAAATAGCTGAATAAGACCTAAGGGTAAGGTGTGCGATGGTGATAGACTCTTGGGGTGGCTCGGATAACATCGCTCGAGTGGTAATTTCAATCAACTTCCACTTTTCCCGTAGACGGTCCCGTTCGAGCTTGAAAAGATGAAGCTCAGCTTGGGCTTGGTCAAGAGTGGAGCCCAAGGATGCCACCTCTTTTCCGAGTTCTGACAAATGGGCTTCGTATGGGTAAATTCTACTAGATGAGGCCATCGCTTCCTTTGTCTAAGTAAATTGGATTTGTTAAAGTCCTATATTTATACTAATCATGTGATCGCTGTTCAACGTCTATATTAGAAACGTTCAAAATTCTTATCATAAAACCAAACATGTTGACATTTTATATAAACATAAAGAGACATTTAATTTGGTCAAGAGGGATTTCCATTAAGGAAACTTTGGGTCGTTACAATATTCCCCCCATAAGAAATTTCTCCCTCGAGATTTTCCTTTCCCACACTAAAACAGATGTGGGTAACTCAGCTTCATCATTTCCTCCGATTCCCAAGTCGCTTCTTCAAACTTTTGGTTTCTCCACAACACCTTGATGAGGGGAATTGTCTTATTTCATATAACATTTTCTCTACGATCTAAGATCTTCACTGGTTGCTCCTCATAAGAGATATCATCTTCCAATTATACCACCTCCGAAGAGAGTACATGTGAAGGGTCTGGTATATACTTCTTTAAGAGGGATACATGAAATACATCATGTACTTTGGCCATAGTAGGTGGAAGTTCTAGTCGATAGGCTACAGCCACGACACGATCAGGAATCTTGAAGGGGCCGATGTACCTTGGAATTAACATCCCTTTCTTTCCAAACCTCAGGACCTTTTTCCAGGGAGATATGCGTAGAAACACCATCTGTCCAACATTAAACTCAAGGTCTCGTCGACGATTATCTGCATAACTATTCTGTTGACTCTGGGCTTCCTTGATATGCTGCTGAATGGTTTTCACCTTCTCCACCGTTTCCTCGACCATTTCAGGTCCAAGTATCTTACGTTCACCGACCTCATCCCAACATGCCGGTGTTCTGCACCTTTTCCCATATAGGGCTTCATATGGTTCCATTTGGATGCTGGAGTGGAAGTTGTTATTATAAGAGAACTCAACCAGAGGAAGATGTTGATCTAATCCTCCTTTAAAGTCCATTGAGCATTCTCTCAACATTTCCTCAAGTGTTTGGATAGTCCGCTCGGATTGGCCATCAGTTTGAGGATGATAGGCCTTACTAAAGTTTAGTTCAGTATTTAGATCATGTTGAAGACTCTTACAAAACTTAGAAGAGAATCTTGGATCTCGATCATACACAATATATAGTGGTACTCCATGCATCCTTACCACTTACCTGATATATATCTATGCCAGTTGATCCAAAGAGAAATCCTCCCGAATATCAATGAAGTGTGCAGTCTTTGTAAGACAATCCACACCAACCCAGATTGCATTGTTTCCTTTGGATTTCCTCAGAAGTCTGGTGACAAAGTCCATGGTGATGTTCTCCCATTTCCATTCTGGTATAAGAAATGGTTGCATCATCCCCTTAGACTTCTGCCTCTCTTCCTTCACTTTCTGACACAGCAGGCACATTGATGTATATTCAGTGATCTTCTTCTTCATATTATCCCACCAAAAGTTTTCTTGGAGATCTCGATACATCTTTGTTGCTCCCTGGGTGAATAGAGAAATTCGAACTATGTGCGTCATCCAAAAGTTACTTCTTCATCTCCAGACTTGATGGAACACAGAGTCTTTTCCCAAACCGCACAATTCCTTCTTCATTAACATTAAACTCAAAGGATTTCGCTTTTTCGATAGCTTCCACTTTTTCTTGAATTCCCACATCATCCTTTTGATCATCCTTTATCCTTTCCAAAAGAGACGGTTGAGGAATCAATTGTGAAAGGATTGATGATGTTCCCTTCTCTATGATCCCCATGAACATCTTCATCAAGTCTAAGAAGATTGGATCCTTCTTAATTCTCATCATTGATAGAATCGCTAGATCATTTCTACTTAGGGCATTTGCCACCTTGTTCGCTTTTCTAGGGTGGTAAAGTATTGAACATTAATATTACATGATGAGCTGTATCCATCTTCTCTGGAGCATATTAAGCTCTTTCTGTGTGAATATATATTTAAGACTCTTCTAGTCAGTATATATCTCACATTTCTCTCCATAGAGATAATGCTGCCAGATTTTCAAGGCAAAGATCACAGCTTCCAACTCCAGATCATGTGTTGGATAGTTTCGCTCATGGATTTTCAACTGCCTTGCGGCATTGGATATCACATTATCATTATACTTCCGCACACAGCCTAATACCTTCTTTGAAGCATCACTGAATACCACAAAAAGTTCCCCACTTGTGGGTAAAGTGTGCACAAACACAGTGATAAGCCTCCTTTTCAACTCCTTGAAGCTTTCTTCGCATTCATCACTCAAAGAAAAATTTACTCCCTTTCTAGTTAGATTGGTAAGAGGGTTGGAAAATCATGAGAAATTTCTCACAAATCGTCGATAATATCCAGCTAACCCCAAGAAGCTACAGATATCTGTTACCGATTTTGGCCTCGGCCATCCCTCAATTTCATCTGTTTTAGAGGGGTCCACAGATATCCCATTTCTTGTGATGATATGGCCCAATAATGAGACCTCCTTCAACCAGAACTCACATTTTCTGTACTTTGCATAGAGATTCTCCTTGCGCAAAGTATCTAGTATAGTTCTTAAATGCTCCTCATGACTCTCCTTGGTTTTAGAGTATATTAGAATGTCATCTATAAAGACTACCACAAATTTTTCAAGGTAATATCTAAAGAATCTATTCTCAAGCCCATGAATATTGTTGGAGCATTAGTGAGTGTGAAAGGAATTACTATGAATTCATAGTCCCCATATCTTTTGAGAAATGCAGTCTTGGGGATATCTTCCTTCTTCACCCTTACATGATAATATCCTGACCACAAGTCCACCTTGGAGAAGTATTGTGCTCTACGTAGCTGATCAAACAAGTCATCAATTCGTGGGAGAGGATACTTGTTCTTTATCGTGATTTTGTAAAGTTCACGATAATCGATGCAGAGCCGCATTGACCCATCGTTCTTCTTGATGAAGAGGAATGGAGCACCCCATGGTGAAGCACTTGGGCGTATAAACCCTTTATCCAGATTCTCATGTAGTTCTTTCTTCTTCTCTTCAAGCTCTAAAACAGCCATTATATATGGTGTCTTGGATATTGGTAGTGCCCCAGGTATAAGTTCAAATGAGAACTCAACATCTCTTCTAGAAGGAAGACCAGAAATCTCCTTGGGAAACACTTCTGCGAATTCCCTCCCAATAGGAATTTCTTCAAGGAAGGTTTCTTCTCTGGACTCAATCATCTGAGCCAGATAGGCGTGCTCGTAGGTCATTAATATCCATGCTTCATATGATGGAGCTAAAGAAGATTCGTCTTCCTCCTAACACTTGTAATGAATTGGGGGTCGATTCTCCATATGGAGTGTGATTTCCCTCTCCCGAAAATTTATGTTGGCTCTATATAAAGAAATCCAATCCATGCCAAGAATTGCATCAAATTCCACCAAAGGGATTATGACGAGGTTCCCCACAAAATTCAATCCACATTTTATAACAGGGGATGACTTATACTCATGGGATGTAATGATTTCCCTATTTGTCATACTCACTGACATCTTCACTTCCATGATTTGTGGTGGTGCTGGTATTATTCTACTAAACTTTTGAGATATAAAATAATTCATAGAACCTGAATCAAAATATATGTTCGCTATTCATGAATTAATAACAAGCATACCTATCACCACTTCGTTGTCGGTGTTCACTTCGGCAGAAGTGATTGCAAAAGCTCTTCCTTTCTTCCTTGGAGGTTCTTGGTTGCCTCTGAAAACTATTGGATTAGGGAACTGATTTACAAAATGACCCGGTTCTTTGCATTTTTAGCATTGAGCAACGTGTTGAGGTTCAAACGGAGAATTACTCTCTTATATCGCAGCCGCGGTTCTATCTTGCTGATAGTTAACAGCTAGGTGCCCATCCCTTCCACACCTGAAGCATTTCCTCGTCCCCTTAAGGCAATTTCCATGGTGCTTCTTTCCGCACTTTTGGCAAGTGGGGTGGTGGATCTTCTTAGTACTGTTTGATTTATCCATCGGACCACCAGCATTGAATTCCACCTTACGCTTCATGTCCCCATGATACCACTGTGATTCTCTGATCTCTATTTCGACCTTGAGGGAACTTCGGAAAATTTCCTCATAGCTGTCGAAGTCACGGATCACTAATGCTTTCTGCAGGCTAGGCTTCAGCCCACCAAAGAAGCGGCCAACATTGCATTCAGGGGTAATGAAAAAGACAGAAGCGTATCGTGTAAGACTTGTGAAGTTTTTCTTATACACTCCAATAGATTCTTCATCTATTTTCTTGAGGGAAAATAATTCCCTTTCCCTTTTAAGCTAGAGGGTCGGCGGAAAATATTTATCGAAAAACATCTTCTGGAATTCCTTCCATTCCAATGCCTCGATCTCCTCTGCAGGCTTTGTATTTTTGATCAACGTCCACCATGGATCAGCTTCACCCTCCATATAATAAGCCTCCAGGAGAACCTTTTCTTGTTCAGAACATTGAATGATGGAGAAGATATTTTCAAAGGATTTGATCCGTTGTTCAGCGATCATTGGATCGAATGATCCACTAAAAGTAGGAGTCCTTTGTCTCATTAAGCTCTCGATAGTGACTTGTTATTTCTTAAGGGGGGTTTAACATTCCTATTGACCCATGTTTCTATTCAAAGCTTGAGTTAGCTGAGAAAGAAGCGTGAAAAAGTTCGCAATTCCCTCTCCCATTGGATTGGGCATCTCATTAGTGCAATCATCACACTGATCTTCACAACGGTTGTTAGCCTGAGTCCTCCTATTACCGGCCATTAGCTGGAATAAAAGGAAAGTTAGGGGTAAAAAATAAAGGTTAATCCAAAGATAAAACTTGATGACTTATAAATAAACTTTTATTTCCTTAACTCATGAGTCTATAGGCTTCAATCAAGTCTTTTCATGATCTACATTCTAACATATATTCTTAGGGGCATTTTTTTCTAATTCCCTTAATAAGGGTTCATACTAAGATTTTGAATTTATCAAAACATATCCCTCGGGAGTATCGTAACCATGAGTGCAGCAAGGCCCGTTGTCGTGCACCAGTTCCCATTCGAGTCTAACTCAAAGCGGTGTTTTCGGGTTTTACCCCTAGGATACATCTGTGCCAGAGCCGCCTCTACCTACTCGTATCAAGACAGGGATGTATTTGTTTGATAAATCACTTACTCATTACTTACCAAAACATAGGGATGTTTTTATTATACTTAGACTTGTCTCTAAGTCTTTACTAAGGTTTTCTAATCCTAATCCCAAAAATAACTAAACCTATCCTTTGATACCAACTATGACAACCCTGCTTTTATTACAAACTTAAACATGATTTATTACATAAAACATCACTTGATATAACAAATAAGGTAAAGAGGTTTAGTGACTTTGGGGATTATGATCATAACATAAAAACTTAAAACATGAAAAACAACATCTTTATTGAAAACTTCCCTTACATGAACAATACATTCCCTCGTACATAGCGTTGCATGGGATAACCTGAGGTCATGAACAAGAAAAGGGTGAGCTATAAAGCCCAGTAATGGAGTACACATGGAATAACATGAGGAGTAAAATACATGTTAGACAATAGTCATATCAATAGAGAATAAAAGAAACATGAACATAAAGGCATGATAAAGCATGATAATCATAACATGGAAATGTGGCAACAACACTTAACATGGAATTAGCATGAGTTAAGGATCATTGCACATGGAGCATGAGTAAATCCTAATTTCATGTAAAGCATGAGTAAATCCTCGTTGCAATTGAATTAGCATGAGTCAACACTCATTGCACATGATTTATCATGATACTATACTTTAGCCAATGCATTGGAGTGCTACAAGGGCGCACCCTTCTTAAACATTTCATTTCATGCATAAGTGTGCCACATGGATCATAAAACATGGATTCATAAAAAATAATCATTTATTCCACGATAAAGGAATGTGGAATTAATAAATGAAACATTATAATCAATAAGTAAATGTGTATAAAGGTGAATACCCTTGATGGTGAAATGGGCATCGTATTCACTACACAATGGCATTGGCATAGAAAATCGGTGCAATTTTGGCAGCGTAATGGTGTGACATAAGAATTCATAAAAATTGTTTATGAGAGAAAAATGGGTGTCCCATAATATTTACATGAAATGGAAAGTAAGAGGTTCATATAGATACATGTCCAAACAATTGTAATGGAATTTAGATTCATGATAAAAAAGTATTTCTTCAATGTAATAGAGGGGAGAGAAGTTCCTTTCGGAATTTAGGCATAGTAAGGGTGTACATGGGAGGCATTTAATGAGAGAGAAAGGGGTCTCCCATTATTAAAACATAAAGAGGGAAGTATGAGGGAGGTGTGAAATCATACCCCAACATTCATAATTGAAATTAAAAGGAAAAACTACTTAAAGAAAAATTGGACAAAATGAGAAAGGAAGAAAAATACCCTTACTTTGAAGTGTGCTTCCAAAGGATTGAGAGAGGCTTGAGAGAGGCTTCATGGGAGCTTGGGGAACCTTGGGAGGATTCTATAGATAGTAGGGCAGAGGTTTGACGAACTCCAAAGGCTTTGAGTGAGGAGGAAATTGGGAGCTTGGGTGGGTTTATATAGGAAAGGTGAGGGAATTCTTTATTATTTAGGTTTGGGTCTCCTTACATTAAATTAAGCGAAACCACAAACCATACCATTGTTTTTACCCATGGTTTTTGGAAAAGGGAAGAGGAAAACAATATTTTATAAGGAAAATGTCTGAACATCTTAAAATAATATGGTTGTTTATGTGGAGGTGAGTTACATTCTCATGGAAATTAATTTAAAAAGAAAAGGTGTTTAATAAGTCTTGAGGGGTCCATTAATGCTTTGAAAAGTAAGTCAAACAAACCCAAAATCACATTATCTTAATGTTAAAACATATATGGGCGGAACATAAAGCTTATTGTATTTTATTACATCACTATTGGGTCATTATGATGTCATAAAATACATTATATATTTAAACGGTATTTAATTTTTACCCAAAAATTTGACTGTCTTAGAAAATTATGAAAAATTCACCGTTGGATAATTTTGACATCTTGATTCCAGAAATAACATTTATTTTATCTAAATAATTTTCTAAATATGTTAATTTTCACAATTAAAATAAAAACTGACATTTATCAAAAATTCACGGGTTTTGACAGAAATGGCATTCAAACCTTAATAAAAATTATAATTGAATTCATAAAATTATAATATCATTTATATATAATAAAAAATAATTTAATAATAATATTATTATTTTATTAAAATATTATTTAATTCAAAAATCCATTAATTTAATAAAATATAATTCTTAATTAAATAATAACTAAAAACACTATTTGTATTTTAAAAACTATTTACAATATATCAATAATGACAAGAAATTATATTCATTATTATATAAAAAAATATTGTACATAAACATAGTACTATTTATTTGTTACATAAACCCTTAAAACAGCCTCATAAGATCTACGGGTAAGGTGTGCGATGGTGACAGACTCTTGGGGTGGCTCAGATAACATCGCTCGAGTGGTAATTTCTATCAACTTCCACTTTTCCCGTAGACGGTCCCGTTCAAGCTTGACATGATGAATATCGGCTTGGGCTTGGTCAAGAGTGAAGCCCAAGGATGCCACCTATTTTCCATGTTCCGAAAAATCGGCTTCATATGGGGAAATTCTACTGGATGAGGCCATCCCTTCCTTTTTCTGAGTAAGTTGGATTTGTTAAAGTCCTATATTTATACTAATCATGTATCACTGTTCAACGTCTATATTAGCAACGGTAAAAATTATTATCATAAAACCAAACAAGTTGACATTTTATAAATACATAAAGAGACATTTAATTAGGTCAAAAGGGATTTCCATTAATGAAACTTTGGGTTGTTACAGTCATATTATATAAAAATATATCATAATGGTTCATGAATAATTTGTGAATTTTTAAAGAATATCCCATGAGGCTGTTAAAATAGGTGTATAGAAAGGCCAGTATTCATGTACCTGATTACCTCGAGCCAGGTTCGGTACATCTTGTTAGAGTTGTTACCCCAAGGTAAAATTTTTCTATATCTGCATACACTTGTAGTATATATAAAGTAATGTATTTCCAAGAATACACTCACTCAATCATTTATAAATACTCTAGTAAATTTTCTGAAATGTTGACTCAACCTTATACTTTTCCTTAGATACATCTATATATATCCTTAGAAATAATCTTATAGATCTCACTAATGTAATGTTAACATAGTTTCTAAAAGGATGACTACTCCTTTTCTATAATATATACTATAGAGACCCAATTGTAAAATACATAGATATTACATTATTTTATATGAATATTCAGTTCATTACAAAAATAAATACACGAGTACTATAATCTTTTAGTATATTCAGAAACATGGAAAAAATCTTTTATCCTAGTGAAAGATCTTCAAAATATCTAATAATGATATCCACCATTAATACATCTACCCAAAACCATTTTTCATAACCTGGGGAATGTAAACATAAGAAAGGGGTGATCTATGATTCACAGTAAGGGAAAATTAAGGAAATGTGTAAGAATAACACGAAAAAATTATATGGATATTGAGAAAAATATTTTATGATTATACCCTTCATATTAGATATCATAATAAATATTGGTTTTTCAAAAGACATAAATCATATGGAAATAAAGAGAATAAGCCATGGTAGAATAAATGTGGAATAAAACATGGAATTTTGGAAAACACATATAAAAAACCTATTCCAAATAAGCCTATCAAGGACATTGTAACATGTGTGGAATGGTTTAATCACCTATTTACCTACTTTGGGATTGGTATGAACTCACATTTACCCACTTATTTGGGTTCTTGGGATTTCCCCATGTGTACCCTCTTATTTCAGGATTGGGATGTCTTATTTGTTACCTTCATGTTATAAAAATGAGATGCTCTCCCATTTACCCTCTTATTTTGGGCTTGGGATGTCCTCCCTTTTATCTTTTTATTTAGGACTTGAGATATCATACCATGTACCCTTTGATCACATGAAACATTTACCATTACCCAATGCATTATAGGGAGATACAGGTCTCGCCCATCTCATAATGGAATCATAAATAAATGTTCCAAAAATCATAAGTAATAATATAATCACCCATGAAATTAATTGGGTATCACAAACATTTAGTAATATCATTACCATTAGGAAAGAAATACTTGTTTCATAATCATTTCATCAAAAAAAACCTGATGTATTTCATAAATATATAACCCATGAATGGGAAATGAGTTTCATAAATTCCAAGACACAAACCATAATCAAATAAGATAAATAATATGAATGGAACCTTAAAATAATTTCCAAGAAATTCATGAGTAAAATCAATAAATGCCATCATAGATGGAAAATGATTTTGAAATATCATTAAAATATAATTCATGAGTAAAATATCCCTTCTTCCTTGAAAAATTCTCTCTAAAAAAATAAAAGCTTTTGAAAAACAAATTTCATACGAATTAAACTTATAATGAAACATTAAAAACATTTTGACAACAATTTTACATGAATATTTTTAAATGAATCTTGAAAATATTTTGAACACCATTTTCCTTGAAAACGTATAAAATATCTAGAAAGCCTTTCGAAAACCTTTTTTCATTGAAAATACATTAAAAATGAATTTTAAGAATATTAGGACAAAATATTCTTTTAAAAAAATTAAACTTTTAAATATTTTAATGTAAGCTTAATGGGAATATAGTTCATGACATCTTATAAACCCAAACACGCCATACATTCCTTGTACACTATAAAATGTTTAGAAATGTGCCTCAGACCGAAATTGACAATAATATTCCTTGTTAAAAAAAATAGAGAAAGTAAAAACAATGGTAAATTTTTATTTCAATGATGATAGGATAATAATATAATTTTTTTAATCCTTTTAGAATACATGGTTTTTAATGAACACATATTTTTGACTGAAGAGAGAGGTAAAGTTAGACTTTATTAAAAATAGGTTCTTAAATGTATTATTTACCAATGATTGGAAAATTTGTACCAATACATGAATATATCATGAATAACCTGAGTAGAAAAAAATTAATTAGTTTTCTTAAGATGTAGACCATAATATTTCATCAAATAAATAATAATCATAAAAAATCTCGAAAAGTGATGAGAATATTTCAGTAAACACATATAACTTGGTAACTTTGGACCACAATCCCCATGTAAGAAAATAAAATTACATGAAGCATAAAATTTCATAAAATGAAATATATTCATGATATAAAATGTAAAATTAATTATATACACATCATATAAAAATATATGTGCATAACATGGTATGTGTATCAATGAATGAAAATTGTGACAAAAATTACATTACAGATTTGGTTACTTTTAAAACATAAACATTGTGATAGAAATATAAAAAATAGTTTTTTTAATACATATATATTTAAGTATAATATTCATATAATACAATCATGCATAGTATATACACCACACAAAATTAGTGAGTAGTGAATAAGGTTTGTATCCCACACAAATAAAGAGTGAGATGAAAATCTCTTACTTTACATCTTGACACTCTTCATACTCATAAAAACATTCCATATAATAAATATAAATTTATTATACATATATCCAAAAAATATTTTAATTTCTAATACCATATATTTTTTATTATAACTTTATATTACTTGCTCATTAATAATTCTCTATTATGGTTTCTCTTCAGGTAATATCTGCTTAGTTTTTCTCATGTGTATAAATTTATTATATATTTGGTACTTATATTTATATCAAGGTATCAATAACAAAAATCACTATTTAAATATAATTTTTTTCATTATATTTTTATTTTTATAACCCTTATAATATATAAGTTTCAAAATGAATACACCTCCCATAGAGACGGTAATCCGTTCATATGCATGGATGTTATTTATTTTTAATTTTCATGTTGAAATTAAGTAAAAGAAATATATATATCATTATTATAGTATATTTACTACATCATATATTTTATATATATTCATTAAACCCATCCTTAAAACATTCCAGAGAGTGGATGAACGAATCACATTACTTTGAGGGGGCGGTAGTCCACACATCCTCAAACGAAATTTTCGTATCAACAACAAATGAAAAGTATAATGATATATATTGTAACATAATTAAAGATGTTTTGATAAATAATAAATATAAAATATAACATATATCAATATATTTTCCATAATAATCTCTAAAATGAAAGGTGGTAAATGAAAATTGAACAATCATAATTAAGTGAGGTGGTAGTCAGTCGTACACGCAAACAATAAGTTCACTACCCATTATATGGAGGATTGTGTAATTATAGGTCAAAACCTTATAATAAAAACATAATTGTATATTTAGGATACTGCTGTTTTTATACAAGAATAAATTAATAATATTTTATGGAGTTGAAAATAAATATAAATGAAAGTATTTTGAGGGAGGGTGTCACCTCTTAATCGGGGAATTCCTTTTGGTTTCCACCAAAGGGATTATTGGAATGATTTAGGTCAAGTGGTGTATTAAAGGTTGGTGTGAGGTAATTTGGGGAGATATTTTTTAAGATTTCATTATAAACAATGTGGCTTCATAGGTTTGAGGAAGTGGGAGGAGATGATGCCTTTTATAATGGAGGAAGATTGACAATCCAGTAATATTATAAAGGAAAGGAACCCCACTTACATTATTTTTATTTATAGTTGATCAATAATGGTAAACGGTATATAAAAGGTATAATAGTGTCAAAATATTTCCAAAAAAATTATTTTGGACAATTTTATAGGTTGTTTTGGGTCGTAAGGTTATAGTTTAGTTCCTTATGAAGATTAATTAAACCTAAATGGTTAGAATTAATTTTAATTACTTTCACTAATTATTTTGGTGAAAATATTATTTGACCTTATTAGAAATTATAAATTATGATTATTAAAAATATTAAATACATTTTTCCAAATTCTAAAAAAATAATTGTCATAAATAATTTAAATTTATTCCCTTTGTCACATCGACAATTATTTGTTTAATGTAAAAGCATTCAAAATTTTGCCATATTTTTATATTAAATTTCAAAGTGAAATTGATTTTAATGAACTAAATTATCATTGTATAAAAAACTATTATCTAAATAAACATATAAATAAATTTAAAATATAATTAATCTTTACAAATAAATTATATGATGAATCAGTTTTTAATTAACATCTAGTATATTTAATTACTCATTAAACAATGTAGCCATAAAGAAAAATAAAAAAATACCAACCTAATTTTTATGATTCACATCATAATATATAGTTTATTTTGAAATATAAAATCTATAAAAGTTCCAAAAATTGGATTTAAAATGTGTCCACTATTAAAAATATGTTAAACTACCATAGTAAAAATATTAGGTTTTAGGAGTTATGTTGGTTTTTTTCTTATCATATGATTATAAAATACATTAGATTATTATAAAAATATTTAATTTTATATATAAAACTTATATTTTTTTAAAAATAAATTTATAATTTAATTAATATAATTTATTAGGATTATAACAAATTTGTGATCATAATAATTGTTTTCTATAAAAAAACTCCCTTTATATTCTATTTCTTACTAGAGTCATTTATATATAATATTTAACTAATTAATTCATTTTAAATGGTGTGAAAATCGTATATTTAAATTATATAGTATTTAATATTCAAAAAAGATAATTTAATGGCTTTTTTGTATATTATTTTTTAATATATATATATATATATATATTATTGTTCGGTTACACTCTGTCAAATGTGTTATACAAGCCATCGGGGAAAGTTAGATTTTCATGAAATTCAAGCTTACTTTAGTGGTACATATAGAGAAAACTAAAATTTATATTTCATTTACTACACTTAATCCAAAAAAATGTGCTTAAATATAAAATAAACTAGTGTTTATGATTTTTTGAAATATGAAATATAAAATAAAGTAAATTAATTCAATAAAAATATTTCATAAAATCATGGGGTATTAAAATTCCATGCCTACAAAGTATTCTATAATGAAATATAAATGGTGAACCCAATGTAATTTATTTACCGAGGTGATGGTTTCAACCACATGTCATACCCCTTTCAGTCTCAGAATTAAAGAGGGACAAACATGACAATCAATTATGCATGTGTTTATTTATTGAGATGCTACTTCGATTGGTTTTTCATTTTTGTGTTTCCACAAAAATTTATGAAACATTTGAGAATAACTCCCTTCATTAAAAATGTAATCATATAAATTCTATTAGACATGAGAGTTATCCACTATAGATGATGGGTCATTATCTATGAGGAGGACACCATCACCCACCCGAAATCTTCAATGATGGGTCTCAAATGAACATGTACAAGTCTAACTCCAAAATGGTACAATACCAACCCTATAGGATACCCAATATACCATCCATGTTATCAATCCCCATCATTCATCCACATATAAATGGATGGTGGTCCAATATCAGGAGGCACAAATTGCAATCTCCAATAGTTCGGGGAGCTCATCCTATTAAACTAGTAATCAGCTCCCCCTTATCATATTGATAAGGATAAAGAGGACAAAAATATCCAAACATAGAATATATAAGGGTCATGGCAAATGGATCCTTCAAATAGTCTCTTCTACCAATGTCATGCAAAATTGAAACCTCCGCATGATGAGGGTGTTCTCCATAGAAGTCTGTCCTAGGTCGTCCAGACCCAGGAATGTAAGACGGTTCATAGAAGGAAGACATCATTCCATAGGGAACATATTTACACACTCCTTCAGGAAATCCCTCCAATAAAATATGGTGGAAACAATGATCAAGAGAAAACACCATCCCAAACTAGAAAATTACTCTAGTCAAATCTTGCGGCAAACTATGGGTAGGTGAAAACACTTACCCACATTAATCAAGTATGCTAGTCAAATTATGTCGCAAACCATAAGAAGGTGAAAAAAATTATTCATCCATCATTCCTACCAGTAGATGAATTTGGAATCATTTTGAGAATATGGAAATCATGTCTTGAAAGAAAATATGAGGCATACCCATATCTCTGTTCTCATACATGAGTAGTCCTAATATCCACCAGAAGGAAATAGATGAATGGAGAAGGAAAACACCACTACTCCATTTGTGTAATAATAATACAACAATTTTAAACTATTAAATTTAACAAGACATATTTATATTGGTGTACGTATGGACACAAATTCCCACAAACTTATTATAAACCTGGTAGGACATAATAAAAATAATTGTAGTGGAAGAGGGTTTCACACACAACTTCATCCCCACAATTGGGTTGACAAAGCAACATGTTACACCGTGTAGAAAACAACCACATATCCCATCCAGAATGTTCATGGAAAACATTCCCCATGTTATATGGTAAATTATGGTTTCAACATTGGAGATATCCAAAATCACATTCTTATATAAAAACTGATTTCCCTAACAAGAGGACCCAATCAATCATAAGAAGGAATCCAAAATGACACCTCATAAAAAAAGATAGAAAATGAAGAGAAGACCTATGATCCCACTCGGCATAATTCTAGTGTTATTTAATCCCTTATATGTTTATCAATGGATGACTATGATCATATTCAACCATTACCAAATTAATGGACGAGTAGTAGTAGTTATGAAATGCATCTATTGAATCATCACCATGAAAGATGTCTTCATGTCTATTATATGATTGATCATGTGATCTCATCTCTTATTGAGGGATACAACAGCCCTCTATGTTCACAGAAGATCAAATAGTAATAAGTTCCTCACATTTCCATCATCTTCCTTGGAGGTACCCCTATTGTATATACTATAGAAACTCTCCTAACAGTTGGATGTCATTTCATGATGGAATTACTCTGCATAACGACATTTTACTTCATCAATAAGGTTCTCCATATGGTGATTTAATGATGATAAAGACCTCATATCATGAGGAACATGGGAAATGGGTAAAATCATGTCTGATTCCTTTTCAATAAAAATTTTAAGTCATTCTTTATCTGGAATATTACTTAAGATGACAATCACTATCTAGAAAACCCTTGGATTTCATGCCTTCCAATGTGATAGAGTTTTCCCCTACCAATATTTCTATTTATAAAAATGTATAAGGGGAGTTTCCACTTTTGTTGAACTAGGTTGTAGAATCACTAGAAATAGATAAAAAAGAAATGTTATATATTATGATACAGTTGGATAAGGATGACATACTAGTTATGTCTTAGTCTTTCGACACTCTCTAGTACAACATTCCAAAGGTGTTTTTAAAAGATTGTGTACATGAAACTCATATCAATATATGGATAAGTCTTCATCACTAGATATAATTTCATTACCTTGTGATGAAAATATAAGACATATAAAGGTAATATAATAGATACACCACCAAATTCACATGGCACCTCTCCTAGTTTTATGACATCCGAAATTGAAAAAATAATAAGGTTCCAACAGTGTGTATTTTTCTACACATTAAAAGGATTGAACCAGCTGATCATAGTTTCTCTATACCATTTCCATATAATATGATAGGGGATCATAGAGTGTTGCAGTTCAAAATGCACCCAAATCAAAAATTTATATCCAAGGTTAAATCGTGAAATTTCATAGCCTCATAACGGTTCTGAAAAACATACATTATTCAAAAAAACCAATATGGTCAAAATAAATAGGTCTGAAATGACTCTCATCAACATAAATCCATAAGAGAGTAATCTATTGAATGACTTTTTCCATTGGGATTTGAAATTATCATGATGGACTTCATATTAATGGATGTTAATAATCACATAAAGAAAATTGCATAAATTTTGAAAATATATTGGAGAGCATGTGGTTTAGCGGAAAACCTAATAATGCACCCATCCCATGTTTGAACATCGGTTTATATAATCAATAATGAAGTCATGGTATTGTAGTCATGAAAATAGAGGAGAAACACCAGCCTGTAAGGCTTGGTAATTATTTAAAAAACCCTTAATTTTCAAAAATTCAGACTCAAAAGGTAGTGTAAATTGAGTGGGAACATCCCTATAACACAAGGATTGGGGATTTTTAACATAACAATCACCTCCTCAATGGAAGTATTTTTTCTTTCAATTATGGGAGGACACCACAGAATGAATCCTCCCATTTCTATATAACTAATGTTTTGGTTTCCCCGTTAAAAACATTCAAACTTATGTTGTACAATGTTTCCCTTTTGATCAACACATGCCAGATAGTCCTGAAAGAACTAATATAGGAGAGGACAATGCCCTGTAGAGGGGGGAAATGAAGTCTAAAAATATAGATTAGTGAATGGCCAATAATCAATTATGAATATGTAAATGTTATCAAATCCATCCTTGAAGATCCTACAAAACATGAGGCTAATAAAAATAATCACAATGGGTAAGTCTCAGTTTATAATATGGTCCACACAAAAATTATTGAAAGAGGTTTGTGTACCTAGAACCACAATATTTCTCTAATTGTGGGAATTCCCTATACCACTACATTACTACCTCCTCAGAGATTTAATAGTAAAAAAATGTGTAAAATTAAAGTTAATCCTCAGCCAACATTGGAATAGGTTGAAATCCTTACACTCAAGGAAATAGTTTTTCAAGGATATGTTTAACTGAAATAGTTGAGAAGACTCAATGAAAAACTAATTTGAGGGAACACTCCGACCAGATATATTTTAAAAATCCTCAAATCACACTCTCAACTATTTAACCTCAATATAGAGGATTATCCCCAACAATTTGCATTGAAATTGAAAATATGATCATTATATATTACTGAAGGATAATATATTAAGACACCACTGCTATAACAGCCCATGATTTTCTGAATTTGTTTCTAATTAATTTAAATATTTTGAAATCTTTTATTTCATACCACCCTAAATATATCTTGTGTTTTATAAAAGCACTATGTTTGGATTGTGTAACACACAACACCATGTTAAGCTTATACTAAATTAAAAAAAATATTATCTTGTGGTATATCGAACATTATGATTGGTTTGGTTAAACCGAATGTCGATTTAGTTCGATAGCTTGTGTTATAGGTAGGGCTGAGTTTTACCTTACTAAAATATATAAGTTTTAAAATATTATTATAGTTACCACCTCGTAATTTGAATGTCTATTAAAAATAATATTATCAATTTTGTAAAAATATTATTTACACATGTGTATAAAATTATTAATTTGGTTATCAATTTAGAAGAAATTAAATTAAGAACTATTTTAAAATAAATTAATTAATTTTATATGAAAATTATTTCTCAATGTACAAACAAAATTTTTTCTCAATGAATTAAAAAAACACATTGGATTAATTTTTTTCTAAAAACATAAATATTTTGTATTAAATAAAAAAATTACACCCATATAATTTACTTTATAGGCATAAGATAAGAATAAAATTTTTTTTCGAAGAAAAAAATTATGTATTTTTTAAAATGGTAATTTTACCATATTTTAATATAGAAATGTTTACAAATATAATTTTGATAAAATATATAATTTTTATATGAAAAAATAAAAATAATTTTTGATATAATTATATCATAATTTACATTGGATGAATTTTTCATATTTTTCTAAGAAGTTTCATTTTTTGTTGAATAGTGACAATTACCTACATTTAATTAAAATCTTCTTCTAATCTAATTTATTAATATAGTTAAGTAATTTTTTACATTGTATTTAAATTATATTTATATAAAAAAGTTATCTACTAATAAAATTTTGATCATTTTAATAATTTTTAAATTGA
The DNA here is from genome assembly GCA_963277665.1 of Viscum album. NCBI lineage: Eukaryota > Viridiplantae > Streptophyta > Magnoliopsida > Santalales > Viscaceae > Viscum > Viscum album. Next base: position 825,838,993 of record OY728159.1, on the reverse strand, counting down.
ATTTTGATATAAAAACAATTCAAACTTTTGTACATTTTCACTTCAAAAACATGTCGCCTCAACTCGTATGCAAGATTAATCTGAAATTATTTTTTTCAATTATTGTATCAGAATTTAGATAAATTGATTTCATATTTTTAATCAACATAATTTATAATTCCTAAAACATTTATCTTATTTTTTAACCATGAATCTATCTGAAGGTAATTAAAATCAATGATCCAAATTTAGGGAAAATAGAGCTTAATTAACGAATAAAATTAGAATATATAGTGTAAAAATGAATCTAAAATTGTATAAAATTATTATATATCAATATTTAAACCATTAAAAAACTTTTGATCAATAAATTTTCAATTTTAACCCTTTTGGGACAAGTAAAACATGGGGATCACTCAAATCATTTCATGAATACACAATATGTCATATTCCCAACTTATAAAAGGCCTCATCTCCTCCACCTCTATTAACCCCTCTCAAGATTTTTGGTTCATCCAAAACATAAAAATCACCACAAAATATACCAATATTAATATAATAACCCTCCCTTTTGGAATAAGTCCAACCAAGGAATCCCATTTATGAAAACAAAAAAGAGTTTTCCAAATAATAGGTAACATCCTTCAATAAGAACATTGTTTTTATTTCATTATAAACCCAATAAAATATTCCTATTATATAAATAAATAATATAATAAGTATTCTAAATATAAATATATGTTGTTATATTAATTTTTATTCCTACACTCATACAAAATTCTATCAAATGATATATGAAATCATCGTTTTTGTGTACAGTGGATTACTGCCTCACGAATTGATGTCATTCATTCTTCCATTTACAGCTTTAACGGTTGGTAATAATGATTTAATTTATTTTTTATATTTTATATAAGATTTTTTTGATTTATTTATTCTTATTTTATTATTATATAACATATACCTTCATGATTTGACATGTTTTGTAAATACGATAACGATGTTTATAGACGCGTGGACTACTGCCTCCACAAACAGATGTGATTCATTCACACATTACATGGAATGTATTAAGGATAGGTTTATTAAATGAACATGATATATTTAAATAATAATTCATATTTAATTAAAATATACATACACACATATATTCTTAAATTTCATCTACTTTCTTTCTTTTAATATAATAAGAAAACAGAATCAATGATCTTGTGTATATACGACCTACCATCTCCATTAACGATGTATTCTATTTCATATTTATATATATTATAGATTAATATAAATAATTATATACTGAATATATATGGTATTTCTATCATGTTTTACATCTATAAATAAATTAATCCTGATCTAAGTAAGTGGATCAAAAATAACAAGTCAAAACATATATTAAAAACAATACATTTATTACATGAAACATAACATTATCCCAGAATTATTAATAAATAAGTAATCTATATTCATAATAAAATAATATATGGAATTATAAATAAAAAATGTTTATACGTTAGATGTGTAATTAACTTATATTTATTATATAATAGGTTTTAACAAATATGAATAAATTCAAGAATTAATGTAAGGGTTTTCTCCTCTCACATTTAGTAATGTGATACATATGCATTATTCACCACTCATTTCATTTTGGTGGATTATATACAGACTATTAATGTATAAAATTATTTTTATAATTAAACTTTTGGGTATTTACATATCCATTTGACCATATTTATTTTATGGGGTTTATGGTTCAGAAGCTACCAAACCAGTAAAGTAATTTTGTCTCAATTTTTCTTCTTAAAGATACTTTCCATGTTATGCACATATACATTTCTATGGGTGTATATACATCCCCTTGACATGTAATATCATGAATCTACACTTTTCAAGATTTTTTATTCTTTATTTTATTTTATTATTCCATGTGTATTATAATTCAATGTTACCAAAGTGGTAACATTTTATTGCTATAATCTTATCGATTATCATGATTGTTTATGATTAGGCTTCCTTTGAAAAAATAATATTATCCGTATCCCAATATATCACATTAATTAGTTTCTCATATGGTTATTAATTATGTAATAATCTATTGGTTCAATTTTCTCCACTATATGGAACATAATATAATTAAGGGAGTTCTTTTATGAAAATCTTACCATACCACTCAGAAATTAGTTTCATTAAAAAAACTTTTTTTTAAAATGTTTTCAATTTTTTTAAAGTGATAATTCATGTATATTTTAAAAGAAAAATATTTAAAAATGTTTTAAATATTACTTTATAGGTTTTGAAAGCTATGTTCAAAAATGGGTTTCAAAACGTTTTCAAGATTCTTTATAGCATTTGATGGTTTTTTCAATGAATTTTTTTTCAAAATATTTTATGTTATTAAATGTTATCTAAATAGAAATTTTTTTCCAGGAATTTTTTTAGATTAATTTTAAATCTTAATTAACAAAATTTCAATGTGGTTTCCATAGAAAAGGATTATTAAAATGTTTTATATTTTAAGAATTGATTTTCAATGAAATGTTATTTACCTTAAGAAATGTGTCAAGTGATATTTCAAAATTTGTATATATATTAGATATTATCCTTTGATATAGTTTATTATTTGTTAGTAGTGTCTTTTCCAAATGTAACCATAAGATTATTTTTTTATAATACCCCTTTCCCTTCATGGTTGGTGACATTATGAAAGGTTTTTATCTTTTTTCATGAATCTGTATGATTTCATTATTTAAAAATTGGGACCTATATCATCTTAAAATTAATTGAATTAAAATAGATGAATCAGGAGTATATATTTTATGAATTAACATGATTACATGTTTTAAATGTTATTAATGTACATGGTTTTATATTTATATGTTTATATGTGGACTTGATTTAATGTTCACTATGTTATATGTGAACATTAATACATGTTCTCATTGTTATGAATGGAACTGGTTTCATTTCTATATGTTTATGATTAAACCTAATTACATGATCAAAATGTTATGCATGAACCTAATTGCATGTTCCCAATGTTATGTGTAGAAAACATTTCACATCCATAATTTTATTTTTTATCCTTATAACATGTTCAAAATTTTAATCATGAACCTGATTACATGTTCACAATGTTATACCTGAACCTGATTACATGTTCATAATTTTATGTGAGAACCTAATTACATTTTCACAATGTTATTCGTGGAAATAGTTGTATGCCCATAATATTATGAGAATTCCTTATTTCATATCCTAGAACTATTTAGTGAACCCAATTCTATTCACATATTTTCATAATGTAATAAATTGATGTGTATGTCATAAGTATATATCTTATGTTAATATTATTCTCTAATGACACATGCTCTTTTATTTCCTTATGATTTATGTATTATAAATTTCTAATCATTATTACATGATTCAAGTTTATTATTTTTGATATGTAGGGTATTATATTTAAATTATATGATCATGTACTCATACCTTTATGCTAAGGTAGTACATACTTTTATCCCTTGTTTACCCTCACTGATCATCTGAGTGCACCCCTTTCTTATGTTTCCATTCCCCATATTATGAATAATGGATTTAAGTTGGAGTATGTAAGGGAAATATATTTAACGGAGATATTTAATATCTTTCAATAATATAGAATATTGTGTTTCATTATTTATAAGGACACTTAACTATTATGGTCCTAGAGCATGTATTTTTTGTGATGTGATGAATATGCATCTAAAATGATGTAATACTCTTATATGTTATTCATGGTTTTTTATTTTCGGTATTAAAGTAGTGGTTTAGTCAACCATTGAAAAATATGATAATAAATATATATTTATATCCCAAGGGAGATTAATTAGGATATTCTTAGGGATGTCTCTGAGGATAAGTTTATTGATGAGTCTATATATGAATCAAAGTTTTGGAAAATGACCTAGAATTTTGCTAAAGGATAGAGATAGTCATTTCCATGAAATTATGTCTCACTATATTGATACAACATGTGTATGTGGCTCTGGAGGATATGTGTATAGTGGAAACAACCAGAAAAACATTATATTGAGCTATAATTGATTGGTAAATGGTTCATGACAACATGCCTTTATACACACATGGTTTGACACTCCCAGTGGATATGATTTGGAAATTAACAAATTATGTAAAAACTATCATGATTTATTTAATTAAAATATTAGTATGAATAACCTAGGATAACCAAATGATTCATTGATTAAAAATTAGGTGTCATGATTTATGTAACGCCCCGACCCTAGTTACCCAGAGTCGGTGCATTATTACATAACATTGGCATAATTACAAGAAAGATCAAATCTTGAAAGACCGATTGGTTTAGTAGTCTTGGAAACACTAGATATATTCATAAGTTTTACATTACATCATAAAATGAAAAAATACTACAACAACATAATGTCTCTATAATCCACACTCATATCCCCACATAATATCCCTGCAGGTCATTCATAATTTACTTCTTCACTTCCTGGGAAAAATAAAACATAGAAAAGGGGTGAGCTCAAATGCCCAGTAAGGATAACAATATAACGGAAACTTTCATAAATAAGAATAAACATTTAAGGCAATGTATAAATAAAACAAAATCCTTTCAAACTTGAACTTTCAACATTTTATGGCATAAATAAAATGAAATAATTCCATTTACTCATTCACATGGATATTCTACTAATCGAATAATCACATGAAAAATCAATAAGCACTTTCATAATGTTGGAATGCATAATGCCAGACTATCATAACCACATAGCCAAGGCCTCGTGCCAAGACTACAAATAAGATTTTGTCAAGGCCTTGTTCCAAGACACTAGTTTGTCTCATGAGACCTACCGATGCATTGAGGAGCTATAGCGGGCTCCACCCGTCACATATTAAGTCCAATGCATTCCCATATGAAAAGGTTTAAACATAACATAAACATTCGTATTAAAACTAGCATACGAAATGTCAATAATTTCACCATAAACTATGAATGGTATAAAAATAGCACATCCACATTCAAACATATCACAAAACCTTCAATACAATATAGAAGTTTTGTATCATAATAAATAAACTTCAAATAAGCGTAAAATCCATCAAAGGATGTTGACATAGATGAAATCAAAACTCTTTTTAGAGAAATATCTCTTTCTATTTTTTTTGAAATAATTTAAGATCCATATAAAATAAAACATTTTCTTTGAAAATATTCTTAGAATCTTTTAAGGAAAGATTTGAATATTTTATAATGGCAGAAAATAACCGCACCCGCCGTATAAGTTAAAAAAAACATTCTTACCTTAATTCTGTCGAAAAGGTTAAAAAGGACCTTGTTTTAAAAACGATGGAAAGATTCCTCTTATAAAAAGTCAAACAAGGGTATAAATGACTTTAACCCATATTATTGTAAATAATAAAAATGTTTTGAAATACATTTTGAAGAAACATGGATGTGGATGATAAAGAGATCCCAGTAGATTATTACGTATAAACAACCTCGGATAATGAAGAGATTGTGAAATAAACCTTACCTTGTACTTTTCCTTGGTTGGGGTAGGTTAACCTCCTGTATAATGGTGAAATAATTGTTATTAAATTATACAAGAATCATATACATTAATATGATATCATATATGATCTTTTAATATTGATTTGATAATAATATCTTAGTATTATCGTTGTTTCGGGTGTTAACTTACTTGTATTTTATATGTTTTGTTATGTAAGACATGTTTGTAAAGGATAGGTTGTATATTATTCGTATCCAGAATGATATCAAGTCCTTAAACATCATTTTTAAATCATAAAATGATAATTATACTTTAATGGTTACGATGGAGAATGAATCTCATCACGTTCGTGGAGACGGTAGTCCGTACGTACGCACGAGTGACAATATCATTCTTTTAATATTAAAATAATATATAAATGGATGGTATATCATATATAAAAAATCATTAACATGTTATATTTATTATTTACATGTTTTACACATCATTATTATACCCATCCAAATAATAATATATTGAATAACAATTACACCACGACGTGGAGACGGTAAGCCGTACGTACGCACGTATGGTGACATGTTATTCAAAGGGTGGATAGAATACTGAATATGGTTGTACCATATTTATAATAACATCACAGTATATATATGAAACTGGAGTTATTATTTTAGAATGGTAACAACAAAGGAAGAAGAAGTGGAAGAAGAAATGAACTTGGAAAAGGGTGGTGAAATCATTACCTCTTCTTCGGGTTCTTCCTTTTGATTTGATCAAAAGGGCTCCTTAGGTTGGCTTTCTGATCAAACTAAGGCCTCTAGTTTGTATTGAGGGAAGTTTGGAGAGTATTTGGGCAGAGTTTGGCCGAAACAAAAGTCTTTGAAGGTGTGAATAAATGAGAAGGAGGAGTGCCCTTTTATAAGAGGGGTGAGGGGCACCTTTGGAAAAGCTAGAAATATTAGTTTATAATAAATTCATATTCGGTTTCTAATGGCTCCAAATTTGATTATTTAAATTTTAAGGTGGGTATAGTTCGAAAACAACTCAACCAATAGAATTTAGACAGGTTTGGGTACTTATATTAACTTTATCTTTAAGTATTAACTCTAAGTTAATTAGTTTCACTTTTACAATGTCTCTTTGTATTTTTATATAATATGGTTAATAAACATACTATATACATCCGAGAGACCCCCAAGTGGTCCATTAATGATGAACCTATCATGATATAAGTCTATTGGACGAACCTTAGATTTTTAAGAATTTAATATCAATTTATAATATAATATTTGTTTTAAGAACTCTTTTATGTCAATTTTGACACTATTCAATAGTTGATTTTTTTGAAACTCATAACAGATTGATTACTTCGAAAAAAGTAAATTAAATAAATCCTAATATATCATATTATCCTATAAAATTAGTTTAATTCATTAAAAGTTTCATATTATATTTATTTGGGTATTTATAATATCCATTATTTTAATTTTTCACTATTATAGTAATTACTACATCATCATTGTGTCATAAATAAATTAAATTATTTAATGTCTAAAAATTATAAATAAACTATCATTATGTAGGAAATATTTTTTTCTTTCTAATGAATATTTATAATCTAAAATCCAACATATATAACCCTATGTAAAAATTGTTTTGCCAAAAGATATGCTTGTGTCATTTTTGTATTCATTTTAACTTAATTTAAAAAAAGTGTCCCTATCACCTACAAAGTGGCACCATGGGGTCCCAAAATCTACCCAAAGATGACTATGGTAGAACATGTATCAACCAATAAGGATAGGACACGTTTTAGGGTAATTTAGTATTATTATAATATTATTTTTTAACCCTTATTTACCAGATTTACCCTTAACCATGGTAAATAAAATATTTACCACAGTAATTATTCAAAATGTCTAAAAATAAAAGTTACCTATTTACACAATTTGTACATCCTGATTCCGAATATGGAATCCATTTTTATAAATTCAAAATACAGAAGTGGCAGAAATTAATTTAAAATTAATTCCCGCTGTCAAAACAAAAAAGCGTGTTTTTAAGAGATAATAACTATCAAAAGATTGACACTTGTTTATGTTCGGTTTAATTGTAAAATTATGTCCAATGACCAAAATTATATTAAATGGTAAAAATATATTCAAAATATACTTCAAAACCACTCAAATTAATAATTTATCACTATTAATTATTTTGATTAAAAAAGTTGTTTTTAATTAAAATTTAGTAATTTTCACTATTCATCAAAATATTAAAGTTATCCAAAAAGTACCAAAATTTCACCTTAGGCTAAATTCGATATTCCGAATCCAAAAATGAAGTCCATTTTGAAATATAAAATATATATAATTTCAAAAGGTCGATATTACTATTCATAACGGCTAGTTTGATTGGTTATGGTGTGTTAGAACTCAGTGTTGCGTACAACACACGCTATCACATTATTCAAAGAGAAGCGTACCGTAGAAGCTTGGGGTGTTACATTATCCCCTCCTTCAAATAATTTTGTCCTCTAAATTTCTAGAATACTTATCACATGAAAAGACTCGGGTGGTTCTTCATCATAAGTTCCTCGGGTTCCCACGTTGCCTCTTCCATCTTATGGTTTCTCCACAAAACTTTTACCAGACGCGTCGTCCGGTTTCTCAGTACTTGTTCTCTCGTATCAAGAATCCTGACGGGCTCTTCACAATAGGAAAGATCGGGTTCTAGTTCTAATTCCTCATATGTGAGTACATGCGTTGGGTCAGGCATGTATTTTCTCAACAGAGATACGTGGAACACATCGTGAACTTTGGAGAGACTTGGCGGCATTGCCAATCGGTAAGCCACAGCCCCAATTCGTTCTAGAATTTCGAAAGGTCCGATGTACCTGGGACTCAATTTACCTTTCTTACCAAAACGTATGATTCCCTTCCATGGTGATACCTTCAAGAAAACATGATCACCGACTTGAAATTCCAAATCCTTCCTTCGATTATCGGCATAGCTCTTCTGCCTACTTTGAGCTTCTTTGATGTGATTTTGGATTACCTTCATCTTTTCCACCATTTCCTCCACCAGTTCTGGGCCTACAATTTTTCTTTCACCAACGTCATCCCAACAGGTTGGTGTACGACATCTCTTTCCGTATAACTCTTCATATGGTGCCATCTGAATACTCGAATGGAAGCTATTGTTATAAGAAAATTCTACCAGTGGTAAATATTGATCCCACATACCCTGAAAGTCAAGTGAGCAAGATCTCAACATGTCTTCTAAGGTCTAAATAGTCCATTCTGATTGTCCTTCTGTCTAAGGGTGGTAAGCAGTTCTCAAATTAAGTTCAGTATCCAGGGATTTCTGAAGACTTTTCAAAAATCTTGAAGTAAAACGGGGATCACGATCAGAAACAATCGATAGGGGTACTCCATGAAGTCTCACAACTTCATTAATATATAGTCTTTCTAGACGTTCCAGGGGTAGATCTTCTCTTATAGCAAGAAAATGTGCTGACTTGGTAAGACGATCAACAATAACCCATATTGCATCGTTCTTTCTAGGAGTCTTTGGTAGCCCCATGACAAAGTCCATCGTAATATTGTCCCATTTACACTTCGGTATGGGAAGAGGTTGCATGACTCCTCCAGGCTGTTGCCTTCCAGCTTTCACTTGTTGACAAACCATACATCTTGACACAAAATCAGCAATCTCCCTCTTCATGTTGTCCCACCAAAAATGTTCCTTCAAATTTCTATACATTTTGGTGCTCCCAGGGTGTATAGAGAAATTGGAACTATGAGCATCATCCAACAATTCCCTTTTTAGATCAGGTATATCGGGAACACAAAGTCTCTTCCCGAATTTCAAAATTCCATCTTCATACACAAAGTCTCTCAATATCCCATCATTCATAGCTTTAATCTTCTTTTGAAATTCTTCATCATCGGTCTGAGAACTCTTAATCCTTCCTAGTAAAGATGGTTTGGCAACCATTTGAAAAAGAATTGATGTTTCACCTTCCCTGGTTATTCCCATGTCCATCTTCACTAGATCCATGAAAATTGGATCCATTTCAATTCTCATATTGTTCAAAACTCCATGGTCTTTTCTACTCAAAGCATCTGCCACCTTGTTTTCTTTCCCCGGGTGGTAGTGTATCGTGCAATCATAATCCTTGAGTAATTCAAGCCATCTCCTTTGCCTCATGTTGAGTTATTTTTGTGAAAAAATATACTTCAAACTCTTGTGATCAGTATAAATCTCACATTTTTCACCACATAGGTAGTGCCTCCATATCTTCAAAGCAAAGATCACAGCTGCTAACTCGAGATCATGAGTAGGATAGTTTTGTTCATGAATTTTCAACTGTCGTGATGCATAGGCAATAACTCTATCATTCTGCATAAGGACACAACCAATTCCTTTCTTTGATGCATCACTATAAATAACGAACCCATCATTCCCCGATGGTAGAGTCAATATAGGAGCATTGACTAATCTTCTCTTCAGTTCTTCGAAACATTCTTCACACTCTTTTTTCCAAACAAATTTAACCCCTTTACGTGTGAGCTTCGTTAATGGGTTAGCCAATCGGGCAAAATTCTGGACGAAAAGTCGATAATAACCTGCCAAACCAATAAAACTACGTACCTCAGTTATACTCGTAGGTGCTGTCCATTCTTGGATTGCCTTGGTCTTAGAAGGATCAACAGAGATTCCATCTTTAGAGACAATATGGCCAAGAAAAGAAATCTCCTGAAGCCCGAATTCACAATTGCTAAACTTCCCATATAATTCATGCCTCCTCAGAGTCTTCAAGATAATGCGCAAGTTATTTTCATGATATTCGTATCTTTTAGAGTATACTAAGATATCATCAATAAATACCACCGCAAATTCATCGAGATACTCCTTGAAAACTCTATTCATCAGATCCATGAATACAGAGGGTGCATTAGTCAATCCAAATGGCATTACAGTAAACTCGTAATGCTCGTACCTGGTTCGAAATGCTGTCTTCGGAATGTCTTCCTTCTTCACACACAACTGATGGTATCCAGATCGAAGGTCAATCTTTGAAAAGTATTGAGCTCCATGCAGTTGGTCAAATAAATCATCAATGCGTGGTAGGGGATACTTGTTCTTTATCGTTATAGCATTGATCTCCCTGTAGTCGATACATAACCTCATAGATCCATCTTTATTTTTAACAAAAATAACAGGGGCTCCCCATGGAGAAACACTAGGGAGAATAAATCCTTTATTACTCAATTCCTCTAGTTTTTTCTTTAGTTCAACTAATTCTACAGTGTCCATTCTATAAGGGGTCTTCGATATAGGCCTTGATCCAGGAATCAAATCAATGGAAAACTCAACTTCTTGTTCTGGAGGATGTCCAGGTAAATCTTCCGGAAATACATCTACAAATTCTTTCACAACAGGTACATCCTCTATTTGAACATTCCTTTCCTCACCGACAGTTATTTTATTCTCTTCGTCCCCAATAATTGAATTAAGTTGAGCTATTGAGGGTGGATCTAAATAAGAATTAGGTAGTGACGATTATGCTCTAAAGATAAGGTGTTCCTTATCATTATCATCAAGAATCGTAACCTATTTCTTCTTACAATAAATCTTCGCATCATAGTCCGAAAGCTAGTCCATACCGAGGATTATATCAAACTCAATCATAGTTATGATGATGAGATCAGCAGATAAAGAACATTTATGTGCTCTAATGGGGACTGATTCACAAAAATTTGTTGCAATGATACTTCCCTTAGGAGTTTTAAATGACAACTCCCTTATTAAATCAAATTGAAAATATCTAATTTTCTTAGCAAATTGGGAAGATATGAAACAATGCGATGATCCAGAATCAAATAATGCATTTGCTAAACTTGAGGAAACCATTAAATTACCTGCCACCACGTCTTTCGGAGCTTCTACCTCAGCAGTAGTGATAGCATAAGTCTGTCCTTGGTCCCTTGGCCTTTTCTGAGGTAAGTTATCCTGATGCTTAGGACATTCATTTTCATAATGCCCCATCTCCGTGCAATTGTATCACTGAACGTTGGTAGCTTCCTTCTTCCCTTTGCAATCACGAGCTTGGTGGCCTTTTTCACCACACTTGTAACAGACTCCCATTACCTTCAAGCAAGTACCAGGATGTTTCTTCCCGCATTTACCACAAGATGGATATTCAACCTTTCCCTTCTTCCCCTTATTTCCATTCCCAGATTGATCAGTAGGTCTCTTCTTCTCTTTCTTTTCTTTAAAGTAATAAGACTTAGAGAATTCCTTTTCGGTCTTGATAGCACATGAGACAATGTCTTCGTACGACGAAAAGGATTGTGAGACTAATACTCGATGAAGAAATGGTTTTAACCCATCAAAGAAATGATCAATCTTACTTCTTGGGTTACGTATATAATCTCCATCATACCTTGATAACCTTGTAAAATTAGCCTCATACTTTGCGACATTCTCATCCTCCTTCTGTCTCAGACTCAGAAATTGCCTTTACATCTCTGCTCGATGGTCACGAGGAAAGTATTTTTCTAAAAATAGATATTTTAACTCCCTCCATTCCATATTTGATACTTTATCATCTTCCTTCATGTTTGGAATCAATGACCACCATTGATCAGCATCTCCAGTGAGGCGGTAAACTGCCATGATAACTTTTTCCCTTTCACTGCTCCCCAAAGCCTGAAATATTTTCTCTAGGGAATTTATCCATTGCTCAGCTACTAAGGGATTTGTACTCCCATTGAACGTTGGTGGTTTTTTCCTCATGAATTGATCTAACATTGATCCTCCACGCTGTGGATCAGGGTTCTCCATACGGGTAAGGTTATTATTCATAACCTGAGTAAGTTGTCCCAGTATAGTGATTAGCTGATCGGCACCAGTTGCATCACCAGCCCCACTATAATTATCTTGAGCAGGAGGGAAATCCCTACATGGAGTGCGTGCATTGATACAGTTTCCATTTCTTCCACTAGGCGCCATTTCTAAACAATGGCATAAACTAGATCAGTTTATGAATCAAAATACATAATCCCATACTTATAAAACACTTAACATAAATTGAACTATTTATGGATCTAATCCATAATTATAAAAATGTTTTCTTTGAGCAAGTATATACTCATAAACCCTTCATAATGATTTGTAAAGAAAATGAGAGTTATCCTAAGCATATCCCCCGGGAGTGTCGTAACCAAGAGTGTAGCAAGGCCCGTTGTTGTGCACCAGTTCCCGTTCGAGTCTAGCTCAAAGCGGTGTTTTCGGGTTTTACCCCTAGGTACATCTGTGCCAGAGCCGCCTCTAACTGCTCGTATCCAGACAGGGATGTATTTCTCAAAAAACTCACAAAATCTCTACAACACCAAAATTCTAGGAAGTTCTTCTATACTAATCCTCAAAGTTCATCTTAGGTCTACGTGCTCTAATCATAGTTTATCTAAATCTAGCTTCCAAGGTTTGTACTAAACTTCCTCTGATACCAACTGTAATGCCCCGACCCTAGTTACCTAGAGTCAGTGCATTATTACATAACATTGGCATGATCACAAGAAAGATCAAATCTCGAAAGACCGATTGGTTTAGTAGCCTTGGAAACACTAGATATATTCATAAGTTTTACATTACATCATAAAATGAAAAACTACTACAACAACATAATGTCTCCATAATCCACACTCATATCCCCACATAATATCCATACAGGTCATTCATAATTTACTTCTTCACTTCCTGGGAAAAATAAAACATAGAAAAGGGGTGAGCTCAAATGCCCAGTAAGGATAACAATATAGCGGAAACTTTCATAAATAAGAATAAACATTTAAGGCAATGTATAACTAAAACAAAAGCCTTTCAAACTTGAACTTTCAACGTTGTATAGCATAAATAAAATTAAATAATTCCATTTACTCATTCACATGGATATTCTACTAATCGAATAATCACATGAAAAATCAATAACCACTTTCATAATGTTGGAATGCATAATGCCAGACTATCATAACCACATAGCCAAGGCCTCGTGCCAAGACTACAAATAAGATTTTGTCAAGGCCTTGTGCCAAGACACTAGTTTGTCTCATGAGACCTACTGATGCATTGAGGAGCTATAGCGGGCTCCACCCGTCACATATTAAGTCCAATGCATTCCCATATGAAAAGGTTTAAACATAACATAAACATTCGTATTAAAACTAGCATACGAAATGTCAATAATTTCACCATAAACTATGAATGGTATAAAAATAGCACATACACAGTCAAACATATCACAAAACCTTCAATACAATATAGAAGTTTTGTATCATAATAAATCAACTTCAAATAAGCGTAAAATCCATCAAAGGATGTTGACATAGATGAAATCAAAACTCTTTTTAGAGAAATATCTCTTTCTATTTTTTTTTGAAATCATTTAAGATCCATATAAAATAAAACATTTTCTTTGAAAATATTCTTAGAATCTTGTAAGTAAAGCTTTGAAGATTTTATAACGGCGGAAAATAACCGCACCCGCCGTATAAGTTAAAAAAACATTCTTACCTTAATTCTGTCGAAAAGGTTAAAAAGGACCTTGTTTTGAAAATGACGGAAATATTACTCTTATAAAAAGTCAAACAAGGGTATAAATGACTTTAAACCATTTTCTGGTAAATAATAAAAATGTTTTGAAATACATTTTGAAGAAACATGGATGTGGATGATAAAGAGATCCTAGTAGATTGTTACATATAAACAACCTCAGATAATGAAGAGATTGTGAAATAACCCTTATCTTGTACTTTTCCTTGGTTGGGGTTGGTTAACCTCTTGTATAATGGTGAAATAATTGTTATTAAATTATACAAGAATCATATACATTAATATGATATCATATATGATCTTTTAATATTGATTTGATAATAATATCTTAGTATTATCGTTGTTTCGGGTGTTAACTTACTTGTCTTTTATATGTTTTGTTACGTAAGACATGTTTGTAAAGTATAGGTTTTATATTATTTATATCCAGAATGATATCAAGTCCTTAAACATCATTTTTAAATCATCAAATTATAATTATACTTTAATGGTTACAATGGAGAATGAATCTCATCGCGTTCGTGGAGACGGTAGTCCGTACGTACGCACGAGCGAAAATATCATTCTTTTGATATTAAAATAATATATAAATGGATGGTATATCATATATAAAGAATCATTAAAATGTTATATTTATTATTTACATGAGTTACACATCATTATTATACCCATCCAAATAATAATATATTGAATAACAATTACACCACGACGTGGAGACGGTAAGTCGTACGTACGCACGTATGGTGACATGTTATTCAAAGGGTGGATAGAATACTGAATATGGTTGTACCATATTTATAATAACATCATAGTATATATATGATACTGGAGTTATTATTTTATAATGGTAACAACAAAGGAAGAAGAAGTGGAAGAAGAAATGAACTTGGAAAAGGGTGGTGAAATCATTACCTCTTCTTCGGGTTCTTCCTTTTGATTTGATCAAAAGGGCTCCTTAGGTTGGCTTTCTGATTAAACTAAGGCCTCTAGGTTGTAGTGAGGGAAGTTGGGAGAGTATTTGGGCAGAGTTTGGCCGAAACAAAAGGCTTTTAAGGTGTGAAGAAATGAGAAGGAAGAGTGCCCTTTTATAAGAGGGGTGAGGGGAACCTTTGGAAAAGCTAGAAATATTAGTTTATAATAAATTCATATTCGGTTTCTAATGGCTCCAAAGTTGATTATTTAAATGTTAAGGTGGGGATAGGTCGCAAAAAACTCAACCAATATAATTTAGACAGGTTTGGGTACTTATATTAACCTTATCTTTAAGTATTAACTCCAAGTTAATTAGTTTCACTTTTACAATGTCTCTTTGTATTTTTATATAATATGGTTAATAAACTTACTGTATACATACAAGATACCCCCAAGTGGTCCATTAATGATGAAAATATCATGATATAAGTCTCTTGGCTAAGCCTTAGATTTTTAGGAATTTAATATCAATTTATAATATAATATTTGTTTTAAGAACTCTTTTATGTCAATTTTGACACTATTCAATAGTTGATTTTTTTGAAACTCTTAACCAATTTATTACTTCAAAAAAAGTCAATTAAATAGATACTAATATATCATATTATCCTATAAAATTAGTTTAATTCATTAAAAGTTTCATATTATATTTATTTGGGTATTTATAATATCAATGATTTTAATTTTTCACTATTATAGTAATTACTACATCATCATTGTGTCATAAATAAATTAAATTATTTAATGTCTAAAAATTATAAATAAACTATAATTATGTAGGAAATAATTTTATCTTTCTAATGAATATTTATAATCTAAAATCCAACATATATAACCCTATGTAAAATATTGTTTTTCTAAAAGATATATGCTTGTGTCATTTTTGTATTCATTTTAACTTAATTAAAAAAAAGTGTCCCTATCACCTACAAGTGGCACCATGGGGTCCCAAAATCGACCCAAAGATTCCTATGGTCGAACATGTATCAACCAATAAGGCTAGGACACGTTTTACGGTAATTAATTATTATTATAATATTATTTTTTAACCCTTATGTACCAGATTTACCCTTAATCATGGTAAATAAAATATTTACCACAGTAATTATTCAAAATGTCTAAAAATAAAAGTTACACAATTTGGACATCCTGATTCCAAATATGGAATCAATTTTTCTAAATTCAAAATACAGAAGTGGCAGAAATTAATTTAAAATTAATTCCCGCTGTCAAAACAAAAAGCGTGTTTTTAAGAGATAATAACTATCAAAAGATTGACACTTGTTTATGTTCGGTTTAATTGTAAAATTATGTCCAATGACCAACATTATATTAAATGGTAAAATTATATTCTAAATATACTTTAAAACCACTCAAATTCAGAATTTATCACTATTAATTATTTTGATTAAAAAAGTTGTTTTTAATTAAAATTTAGTAATTTTCACTATTCATCAAAATATTAAAGTTATCCGAAAAGTACCAAAATTTCACCTTAGGCTAAATTAGATATTCCGAATCCAAAAATGAAGTCCATTTTGAAATATAAAATATATATAATTTCAAAAGGTAGGTATTACTATTCATAACGACTAGTTTGATTGGTTATGGTGTGTTAGAACTCGGTGTTGCGTACAACACAAGCTATCACATTATTCAAAGAGAAGAGTATCGTAGAAGCTTGGGGTGTTACAATTTAGACATTATTTAAATACTTTTTCATGATTATGGAGTTTTCCATTGTGATAAGTGTTTCTCAGTATGTTTTTCGGATATATTAAATGGGGTAATCTATAAAAAACATAGTTAAAATAGAATTTTCAATGCATGGAAATTATGGGAATAATTAAACTAAATTTTATAAGTGAATATAACATTAATAGAATCAAGTATATGGTATGAGTATTGGTTATAATACTGAAGAGAAAGAGACCAAAAACAATATGTGAAAGGTATGGTATATTCTAAAAGTATTATTTACATTAAACATAAGAACCATTATAAAATTGAGTCCATGGAAACTATAGAATTTATTAATATCTCATATTCTATAATAGGGGTATTAAGGAAGATGATGATGAATCATATGTAACGGTTTAATAATAAACATGGATTATTAATGAGTATATATATTGTTATTAAAAAAATTATATTAAATGAATCATAAAGTCTGTATTTTTCATTAAGGATTTGATTGTATACGTTGAATTATGATAATCACAATGAAAATTCATTTTCTGGAATTTTTATATTTTTATTAAGGGATGTTAATCCTTAATTTGTTCATGTGTTGAGAAAATTATGTTTAGATTTCATAAAGAGATGATTGATTTGGATAAAGTATGTATCTATAACATCATAACTGAAAAAGTACTTTAAAAAAATTATTTTATGCTATCATGGATGGATTTTAAGACATTTTTTACCTTTAATGAATATATTCAATAATATTTGTTATAATAAAGTGTGCATGTTTTCGATAAGGATATATGGTTACTTAGGTTTTTAACATGTTTCAACTGAATACATGATTAAGATTTTCACAGGTTTTATATGTGACAATCAATAGCTACTTTATGATATATGTGGTATCAATGTTGGACTTATTTGGAAAAATTTAGTGAAAACATTTCTAAAATATTTGATTTTCATCTTTCTAAATGGTCATAAGGTTAACTATTTATGGAATAATTTAAGTTAAACATCCTATGAAATTTTTGATATTAAATTATTGCCTCAATATGTGAGGAATTGATCATATTGTATATCCTCTAATAACCATTTTTTCATGATAATAACTAAAGACAAATAAAATAACTTATCAACTATTATGGATCTTATGATCCATTAGTACTTTAGGAAAAATAAATTCTGCTTAGTTTTGGGAATAAAAAATAAAGTGCAAATTTCCCATGATACAACCAAAGGGTATGATTGTGATAAAATATATTAATTATATATCATTGTAAATGTTCTTCAACTTTAGTAAAAATATCTTTAGACCAAAAATATTATCTCAATACCTTCATTTCTATTGAATCAATTGGTCCCATGGATCATCCCAAATTTATGCCATTGTGATTATTAACATTTTCTTCACTAATTCCTCAATCAATATCAATCAGAAGATTATAGATATATTTATCTTCTCTTTTTATGATTTAACTTTCCACCCATGTTCTTCTATATTGTAAACTAGTTATGAGTTACTTTGGGAAATCGTTATGCCTCAAGCTTTTTTTTATAGGATGTTTTAGTATCTTTTATTCGATCTGGGTTCCTATGTTTGGAACCTTCCGGTATTAAACATTTGATGGACTAGATGAATTTCATGGGAAAAATTAATTTTAATGGCGGTGGAATGTAATACCTAGAGATTTTGTGAAATGTTGTATCGAATTAATTTAAATTATTCAATTTTTTATTTAACGCAACACTAAATATACCTTCTGTTTTATTAAATCTATAAGTTTGGTCTATATTAAATGAAATCCCTATTCAATCTTTCACCAATAAAACACTTTTACAAAATTGTAGTACACACAAATCTATTATTTCCTTAGGTAAGACATAATGTCAAGTTCATTATATAGCATGTATTACAGACCATACTGAGTTTTACTGAACTATAATATACAATTATTAAAATATTATTATACTGACCACCTAGTCGTTGGAATGAAAGTTACAAATAATATAAACTAAAGTGTGAAATTTTTATTTACATAGGTATTTAAAATTATTTCTGTCTTTATCAATATATAATCAATGAAGGTAAAAGATATTTGAATGTAAATAAATTCATTTTCCAATAATGCAATTTCTCTATTTACGAACACAATTTTATCACAATAAACTACAAAAAAAAAGATTTATTACATTTTAAAAAAATAATATATATATTTAATATATTCAATAAAAAATTTTACACCCATCTAGTTCATTTGATATGCACAAGTTAAGAATGAATCAAATTTTATGAATAAAAAGATGTATTTTTGAATATGTATGTTTCACCACCTTTTAAGGGAGACAAAATTTTAAATATAATTGTTACAATTATATATTTTTTATATTAAATAAAAAATTTAATTTTTTAAATAATATTATTAAAAAATTATTTGGGAGATTTTTTATTATTTTTCGAAATTTTTTTGTGTTTTGATTAATAGTGAAAAATACTACGTTTTAATTGAAAACATTTTTTCATATAATTTATTAATGTAGTTAATTAATATTTTAAATTAGTATTAAAGTATATTTAGATCAAATACACATCTATTAATAAAATTTTGGTCATTATTATCATTTTTACAATCAAATTGGATATAAAATCATTTCCAAATTTTGAATATTTTCACTTTAAAATCATGTCGTCTCATCCCTTATTGTATGATAAATTTTAAATTTATCTAATAAAATTATGTAATTATAATTTAAAAAAATGATTTCAATATTTTTAATTATAATATTCTATAATTTATAATAAGGTAAAAAAAATTACCAAAAATACAAGTGAAATTAGTTATAATTAATTTTATCGATTGAGGTAAAAATGCGCTAAATTAATCGATAAACATAGAATATATGGCGTAAAAATGTCCTTAAACATGTCTAAAATTATTCTACAGAAGTATTTCAACCATTAAATATATAAGGATGTATAATGATTTATTTTTAAGCCTTTGTAAACAATTAAAACATGGGTATCACTCATATATTTTCAAGAATACACAACTTGTCATTTTTCACACTTATAAAAGGCCTTATATCCTCGTCCTCTAATCACACCTTTAAATCCATTTGGCTCATCCAAAACCTACCCATGTATCCTCTAAAGGACCAAACTTTATCGTAGTAGAATAAATTTGGGAATAAATCCGACAAAGGAAGCACTTCGGTGAAGGCCAAAAAGAGTTACCCAATGAAGAGATAACATCATTCAAAAAACATTGTTTCTATTTCTTCATACACATACTAATATATTATTATTACTTGATTAAATAATAACCATAGTTTCATAATTATACTTACATTTTTTTATATTAATTTTTTTTCCTACACTCACAAATGCTTTTAACAAACGATATACATGATCATCATTCGTGTATACGTCAGACTACTGGCTCATGAACCGATATCGTTAGTTTTTCCAATGCCAATATTAAAGGTTTGTAATAATGATTTATTTTATAATTATATATGATATATATGATATTAATTATTTATTTATACATATTTAATTATTATATATCACATAACTTCATGCATTCAAATTTATTGGAATAAGATAACTTCGTTTTGGACGTGTGGACTGCTGTCTTCTCAAAACGAAGTTATTCATTCACAGTTTACATGGAATGTGTTAATAATGGGTTTAAATAAATTATATAAAATATATTACATAATAATTATACTTTAATGGTAATATATATTTATGTACATATATTTCATTTACACTCTTTCTTTTAACATGACAAAAAATTGAACCAACATTCATGCATACTTATAGCCAATCATCTCGAGAAACGAGGAATTCCATTTCATATATATATATATTGTACATATATAATTAATATATATAATAGTTATATATTTTTCTACATTATTTAAATAATTAAATCTTGATCTGAGTAAGTGTATC
Source organism: Viscum album (assembly GCA_963277665.1). NCBI lineage: Eukaryota > Viridiplantae > Streptophyta > Magnoliopsida > Santalales > Viscaceae > Viscum > Viscum album. Next base: position 825,818,254 of record OY728159.1, on the reverse strand, counting down.
AAGAATAAAAAGTCAAAACATAAACGAAAAATAAAGTTGATATTACAAGAAACATAAAATTAACCTTGAATTATTTATAATATAGTAATATTAAGTCATAATAAAATAAAATATATGTTATTATATATAAGAATATAATTATTTTTTATATTTAAAATAAAAATATTTTTACTATACTGTAGGTTTGAACATGTTTGAAAATATTCAAGTCTTAAGGTAAGGGCTTTCTCATCTCACTTTTATTTTTGTAAAAATAATGCCTTATTTAAAATTAATTTTTTTGTTGTTTATTTCATCCCATGAATGTATTATATGATTTTTTATTTAAATTTATGGTATTTTCATATCCATTTTATGATATATCCTTCATGGGTTTTATGTTTCAACAACGACCGAATCTGTAATGTAATTTTGTCTCAATTTTCCTTCTTTGAGATACAAACCTTGTTTTGAACCTATATTTTTCTATATGATGAATATAATTTCCTTTAAAATGTTATATAATTAATAAAAAAATTATTGATATTTTATTATTCATATAATTTAATTATTTAATGGGGATAATTATTCAATGTTACCAAAGTGGTAATAGTTTATTAGAATAATCACATCATTTACCGGGATTCTTTTTTATTATGCTTCCATTTGTGAAAATTTCTCATCCATTTCTCAAGATATATCTTGAATTTTATTTTTCTCTAGTTTTTCAAGATATAATAATCTATTGGTACCACTTTTCCATGTTTTGGAATTGAATATAATTAAGAAACTTTCTTTAAGAAAATATGACATTTCCTATTTCTTTGGTAATAATTTTTCTTTCAAAAACATTGTTTTCTAAAATTGTTTTGAAATTTTATTCAAGTGATCATTCATGTATTATTTAAGAGAGTGTTTTTTCAAAATGTATTCAATTATTTATCTATAAATGTTCACATTTATTTTCAATGAAAAATATTTCCAAAATGTTTTTGAAAACTTTCGTTATAGGTTTTCAAATATATTCTGAAAGAAAATGTTTGAATTTTTTTATTGTTTACATTATAATTTTCCAATGTTATTTTAATATAAATGTTTTCAAAAAAAAGTAAACTTTTTTTTATAATTTCTCAATGTTATTTTTCTATAAAATATTTTCCAAATTGTTCTTAATATTCCTTTATATGTTTTTTAAGGTTATTTTCAAATTATGTCGTTTTCAAAACAATTAAAGTACCAAAAATCATTTTACAAAGATAAAATTATATTTCAATAAAGAAATGTTTTAAATACATTTTAAATATTAATACATAATATGTCAATTTAATTTTCAATGAATTGTTTTTAAAAATGTTTTATCTATTAAATATTTATTTTCAAAGAATGTTTAGTTACCTTATGAAATTATCTAATTGATATTCCAAAATACTTATATTTGTATGATGATATCCTTGGATATAGGTTATTATTTGTGGGAGGTAAAATCCGAGTACACCGTTATTATTATTTCTTTTAATGGTTTTTGTTAATGATGAAATTTTTCTTGTGAAACCAATTTATCTTCCACGTGTTATACCATAATAAAATGCTTATGAAACTAATTTCATTTGAAGGGATATTTTTTGATTAAATGATTATGTAACCTATAAATTTTCTATTGGAAATGATTTATTTAATTGTTTATAAAACATTTTTTCTTTCATGTGTTATGATATTATGAACTTTTATGATCTTTTGGAATATATTTTTATGATTTCATTATGTGAATAATGGGACATATATCTCCCTATAATGAAGTGGGTAATGATGGATGACTCATGAGTATATTTGTTATGAATGAACCTGATTATCTATTCACAATGTTATGGATTAATCTGATTACATGTTAACAATGTTATGCATGGAACTAGATTCACATCCATAATCTTATTCATGAACCTAATAACAAGGTAAAAATGTTATTTTTGAGCCTAATTACGTGTTGAAAATGTTATGTGTGGACCTATTTTCATGTCCATAACATTATATGTGAACTTGATTACATGTTATCAATGTTATTCATGAACCAAAATACATTTTACCAACATTATGGATTAACCTAATTACACGTTCACAATGTTATGTGAGAACTTTATCATGTGTTCAAAACATCATGTGTGGACCTTGTTGAATGTCCATAATATTAGTTGAGCGCCTGAATTTATGTCATAAATCTAATGAGTGAACCAATTTCTATTTAAACATGTTAAAAATGTTATAAGATTATGTGTATGCAACAAGTCTATTTTTCAGGCCAATATTATGATCTTATGAATCATGTTCATTGATTTATTTATGATTCATTTGTTATAAACTACGATTATTTATCATGTGATTCATGTTTCAGATATGGGATATGCATTTTATGATCTTCTAATGATACAATCAGGCTCTCATACCCTTATGCTCATGTTAAACTTATATATATAACATTTTTATGTTTTCTGATAATCTAAGCTCACTCCTTTATTATTATTTCATTCCCTAGATTACGTAGAATATTTTTAATTAAGAGTACTAAAGGGGAATAATATTTAAGGGATATGATTAAGATCATTCACCAATATATAAGATTATTCTTCTAAGATTCCAAAGACACTAAACTATTATGGTCGTCAATGATTTATTTTTTTAAATGTGTTGAATATTCATCTAAAAAGATGTAATATCCATTTATGTTAAGTCTTGGTCACTATAGCCATTGTGATATATCTTGGATTCACTCTGCTTGGAAGGAAAATAATGTTAGATCAATCACAACCTCATAGTCCCCCATCCATGTAACCCAAAATAGGTACATGTAGAGACACATCGGATGATTGTACTTATTGTTTCCTTTTGTCAATATTTTTTTTATCTAGAGATTCATCAATTGTTACTCATTATTAGTGATTCATTTATATATTTTTGGGAAATTTTGATAAAATGTGGTGCACCGTTGCATCCATAAGTGGCCTTACACTTAATGGGGTGACCTAATCCCTCCCCGACCAAATTATGGGAACCCCAAATTCCTATTTTTTAATGGTTTGGGTGGCCTGAAACATCATTTTACACAGTTATTATCCCACTATGATCCCATTATGGGGACCCATTCAAAACAAGAAGATGTGAAAATCAAGTTATTTTTAATAAAATTGTATGATCTAGCATTTTCTGGTACAAGAGATTCCCATAACACTCAATTATGATGTGGGAAGATCTCTATTGATAGTACTCTTTGAATTCATCTCAATGTTGTAGAATAAAATTTTACTCATCCTCTAAAGAAACAAAAAGTTATAGAATGAGATGTTCTCATATTTATTTACCCAATAAAAAGTCTTGGCCTGCTCCTTTAACCAATAAAATTCATATGAAGATCTTATGACAATTTTTATAGATAACATACTCAAAGAGTTATGAAAACCACTCATTCATATATAATATAGAAGAGGGTTTATGGATATCATCACGACATATAAAAAATTTCAATATTACATCTTGTTCACCAAGGAAAAGACTAAAGTAATTCATGTGGCTCAAGTAAAGAGAACATATAAAGAGGAAACTGACACCATTATTCTTAATTAGTCCCCTTCTATAGATCCATCTAAAAAACCCATGTCGTATCATGTAGAACCTCCTCAAAAGTTTCATTAATAATACCCACTCATCATGAGTATATAATGGATCAGAGAAAATAGTCAAAGTAATTGAAGAATAGTGTTTATTCATTTCTAGATGACCGAGTCTCTCACTACATCATTGTAGATTTTGAAAACAACTTTCTAATGTTTACAGAGCCCAATAAGCCTAACCAGGCTAGCCCCAATGATCTCCATAACTATTTATACATCCACCAAATTTGGGGAATACTATTATGGAATTAGTTGTTTTTAAATACATTCTGTAAAAAATGGTGGACTTTTGACATGTAAATCTGGGATATCCACATGTCTTAGAAGAATATGTTTCTACATCTAATACATGAAGAGATATTGAATGTAAGTATTTTACTAGGAAATGTACATATATTTTTAGTGGTTTCCTTGTCAGAAATATGATTAAAGAGAAACATGTTATCACTCGAGCACAATTGAAATAACCATATATGACCCTAGATGTTGTCTCTACGACACAACCAAATCCATCGACACTAATGTCCTCCAAAATATAGTATTTAAAGAAAAAAATGGTCATAATAGAATTAATTAAACAAAGGAAGATTATCATTTACCAATTCTATAGCTATTTTTGATGTTATCGAACATCATACCTATAGTCCAAGAATTACGAGGATCACCCTTTTTAATAGCGCAATAAGAGTCGACCCACATGGTAGAGTTCTCATCAGAAGAGGTATTGATCTTGAGATCTATAAATTTTATTCACATAATTGATCCCTTTTCAGATTATGTTTGTGATTATGAACCTATGATCTCAATATTTTATTGGTGAATTAGTGGAAGTGGAAATAGGTCCCAATGATACATGGGAAGACGTGGTTACGGTAGAAATAAATACTCTGTCCATATCCCTACATAGATTTCTATGTATCTGAGACTCATGGAAGTCCCCTCCCACCAACTCTACAAGAGAAGGAAACCTCCCACACACATGTCAGGGGTCACTTATCCCAAATATCATGGAATATTTACTAGATTGGATTCCATCACCAAACCATTATCGACACACAAGAAATACCTCATCAACCCAAAATACCATGTAATTATTCTCCTCTAACTCTTTTTCTTATAGGAAGTTTGTATACTTCATGTACTTCATATCCTAAATCAATTGTGAAAAAAGAATCTACATGACAAGATGGGTATGCCTTTAGACCAGAATTATGAGATCTTAAAGTAATTATCCTTTGATCCAGAAAATTTTTCTATCTCAGATTCTAGGAGTTTATCAAAACACCTCAGTGAATTAATCAAAGAGGTTTTTCTAGGCCCCTAATAGTTTTATGTGAACTTTTTCCTAGGTGAGGTCAATCAAACAGAGATCGATCTAATAGAATTTAATGACATGATCTTTTTTATAAATCAAGAATTAGATTATGTTATACTGGGGAACATCATACCCTTCCATGTGTCTATTAGGGTAAATTTTATCAATATATGATGGGATTTCATTAATAATGTCTTGAGAGTTAATCTAATTCCAAAATTTAGACTTTATCGGATGGACTATGATATAGATCTATAAATACCTTCTTCCCTACTTCAATAAGGATATGAAAAAAGGGATAAAAATCCACTAAATCAAATAAATCTAAAGACTTAGTTTAGGGAATTCATATTCTAATCATAATTTCTGGTTTTTTTTAGGATATGAACTTCAATGTTTTTTAAGATGATCATGGTTTCACTATCCTAAAATTGTCCCTTTATCATATCATTGATTCCTCAAATATTGAATTATAGGGAAAATTTGGATGGTGTATGATGAGAAATATCTATTATAATCGAACTAAACAATGTAAATTGATGAAATTTTGTACTGAATGGAAGTCCAATAACCCATTAACAATATTTTTTCTCGGTTTATAACCCTAAATGGCCTAGAAATGACCTTGTCCAATCACTCCAAGTAGCTCAACGCATAGTATGTTATATATCCATTAATGAGATTGAAGTGGAGAGTCCATTTTTAGTCACATATTCAATGAAATCCATGACATTAGTCATGAAAACTAAACCCATATGATTTGGAAAATCCATCAACTCTCCAAATAGTGTAGGAAGACTGATTAAAAATTCCCTCAAACCATCCCTTGAGATTCAAAAAATGTGTTTTCCATTATCTGGTTCAGAATATATTTTGACTTTTTAAAAAAATGAAAATGAATATTCTATGATCCTCTCTTAAATATTGGAGCTTTATACTGGTCCCACATCATCAGTTAGGTTAAAAGTTGTCACTTCACCTTCAGAATTAAGAAACATTGAATCCTACGCTAACTCATCAAAATTTTCTTCATCAATAACTTACCTTATGAAAAAGGAATAGGTGGATGGTGAGTATGTTAAAGAATAATAGGCTTATTTCCATAGGTATTTAACTCTATCATTTGAATAATGTGTCTCTAGAACCGTTAACGAACTCAGAGAAATAAATTCAGGTATAGAAGAAGATCTACGACCCACTTTAATCAATGCAGACATGAATTTTGAAGAACAAGAGTTATATAAATCCTTCCTAAAGAAACATCAGTACATGTTCACATAGAGTTACAAATTATATTCCAATAATAAATCCCAAAGAGTCCACTCACCACTTTTGATTTCTAGATAACCACTGAGGTTACAAACAAGCGGCCAGAAGGACACACCCAACACATACAACCATAATAAACGCCAAATTTGATAAGATTACAAAATCCATTTTTCATTTGGGAAGTATCATATCCTATATGTTCATCCAATATATTTCCAGTACTTAATAATAATGTAAAAATAACGGTATGCATCATCTTTAGTGATCTCAACAAGTAGTATCCAAAAGATGACTTCCGAATTTCAATAATAGAGCTCGTAATTGATGGAAAAGATGGTTATCAATCCCTCTCCATCATGGATGAATACGCATGGTACAATAAAATGAAGATAAACCTTGAAGATGAATAAGACACTTATTTCATGTCCCCTCAAGGTGTATTCGTATATTGGGTAAATCCCCTTGGATTGAATAATATCAGCATCACATTCAAAAGTTCAATGAATTGCATCTTGAAACACTTCATGGGATATTTTTTGAATGGAACATTGTATATTTTTTTCTATGTCTTGATTGTTTTATGACCACCTAGTAGATCTTGATAGCACCTTCAACAAACTATGATAGCATAGTTTGAATATGAACACATTGAAATGTTATTTCAGAGTAACCATGTGAAAATTTCTTGGCTTCATTTCATTCCATCATGTCATCAATGTCGACTCATAGATGAAATATTATATAAAATTTATGTCACCACATCATAACCTAAATGAGTTAAGGGGTTGATATGGAAACATTCCCTACAACTATCTCTTTATTTATAACCACACATAAAAGTGTTTTACCTTCACTGGTTTGATAAAGAATGGGGTCAACTATTAGTAGACCAATGACTCTAATGAAGCATTCGATAGTCTCAGGAAATATATATTGAGAATACTAGTTATAATTACACACATTTAACAGAATTTATTCATTTTATATGTGACATCCCTAGAGAAATCACCAGGTCCTTTCCATGTGCAGAAGAATGATGTAGACAATGAAAACAACCTTTATGTTCTCATTTGTTCCTTACTTGACACCATGAATTGTTATTTGGATATCGAGAAGATATAACAATAATTAATATTCATAGTTCATAAATTGATGCACTACCCGCATCACCATTATGTCAAATTTTTATCCCATAATAGCCCCCTCAAATATATCCTCATCCATCCACTACTAGAAATTGACTCTCTACCCATGGCTTTAAAATATGTGTATAGCCCCTAAAACTCCGCGTATAGGCTATACCAATGGTTATATGATTCGTGGCCAATGGAGGTGTCAGTATAGGCCTATAAATATGGTTTTTTGAGAAGCTGTGGGTATTGGTCCTATATATTCTATCATACCCATGGTGTAATGAAAATTATGGCCATATATATATTTCCTTGGTTTTGAGAACAATAGTTATAACTAGTTTCCTTTGTTTGATATAAATAGCGGTTATACCTCTTCCACCATCACATAAATTTGTAAATAAAATAAAACGCTCAAAATAAATTCATTTTAGTAAAAATATTATATATTTAGCATTCAAAAAACTACATGTAATAACTGTAAAACCATATATAGTACTAAAACATATATATATATATATATAATCAATACAAGTCATAAAAAAACTTCCAAAAGATTCCCTCCAGCTATGTCAAAAAGGGAGGGGATAAATATCTCACCCATCACCGACATCCAAGCCCTCATCACCAATTTCATCATCATCATCACCATCAATAGAATCCTTATCACCAACAACATCATCTAGAGTATAAAGTATAGAATATCGAGTAGCAACATCATCGACAACATCATCAACATCATCATAACCACCACCATCAGCTCCACTGACTCTAGGACACTCATTAGAATCACTTGGGACATCATTTAAAGATATCATTGATTCAATATATGAATCAATGGTATTAGCATACACTTATGGAAGATATTGAATTATCACTGACATAGATTTTAGGAAATGTTTGATGATCATCATACTTCTATCACACTCTCTTGATCTAATTTCACACTCTAATAAAGCTATTTTACCTCAAATACATCTACATGAGTGCTTTGCCGGTTGGGGGTCTGATAGGTTTTAGAGCAGATCAATGGGGACCAACACCTAGAGGGGGGAATGTTTTCCATGGTCTACATCAGACTTCCCCTAGTGATCCTCACCTACTACCTGACTCAATTGATCATTTGTCCCAAACGCGTCATATTCTTTAGCATATAAGGACTCTAGTGAGGGATATTGAACATATAAAAAAGATATTAAATTTTTAATCTCATATAAATATTTAAAATATAGTTAAAAAAATTTACAATCTATTCTTGTGTTTGTGTATTTACTGCACATCGATCCTCTTTCTTCCTACTCTAGAAAAAAAATCTCTAGGAACAATACATTTAATACCCAATAACTCTTGTTGGAAATTAAATTTATTATTATACACATATTAAAAATATAATCATTTTAAAATCATGAATAATAGTAAAAATGAATAACTTTAAAAATAATGAACAATTGGATGACTTTAAGATTTGATAAATAAGAATAAAAAATTCATAAATATAATATACATATAAATAGTGTATAATTTTATATACCCATAATGAACATTCCCTAAATAAAATCAACTATTTAGTAATAAAAACACAAATAATATCTAAGTGAACACAACCAACATTTAGTGAAAATTAATATTACCACAGTATAAAAATAAGCAATAGGATTTATAAATCACATGAGGAAATTAAAGTTCCTAGACTATGAACTAACATTTTCAGGGTATATCATAATTATAAATTTTAATAAAATGAATTAAGTTATAGACTTAAAATATCAAATATTAATAATTTATGGAGAAACAATACATGAAAATATACATATCTAACTAAGTAACCAAATAAATGTAGATTTTATTTCTATTCCTAATAAATTACCCAATGCATCACATGCTCGGGCGTTGTAGTGCACCCCAATTTTTGTAGATACATCACCAACTCTTTATTATTATTGTTTTCTCATGATGCTTATTAAAAAAATTCAACACAAGTGACATGAAATAAATTCTATATACAAACTATTAAATATTTGAAATACATTAAACTCATTGGTTTTCAAATATGTGATTGTTTTTTTATATAAATTTTTTTAATGATTGTTAATATCGGTACTTCCATTAAATAATATGAAACTATATTCATACAAATAAGATATAACCCATTCTTGTGTGATCGACATAACTCCCCAAGATCCACCTTGAAACCTTATCAGCTTCACCGTTAGGAAAGTTAAATCAAATCTGCAACGAACATCGTAATTAATATAAATAAAAAAATAATATAGATATAAATTTATAATATATTTTTTACACATATATGTGTCTATGATTTTTCCCTTATTTAATTACCAAGAAGTCTCCATAACACTGGTATGACCATAATAATATCATGGTACATGGATAAAGTGGCCACGAAACTTATAATCTCCCTGAAAGTTTTACCTACCATCTGATTTTCATGATTGTAGTCCTCAATTATTTTTTATTCATGATTATAGGCTTACCATATACAAGGGTTCCAATTTAACCTTCTTGAAGATCCCACTAAAAGTTATAAATAGTATAAAAAAGTAGAATAATTAATTCACCGTATAGTGGGAAAAATAATGAAGTGGTATAAATTTAGATAGTTATACTAAAAACACCTGATGTAGGTTACTGAATAGTGTTTGACAGATCGATGGGATTCCATTGATTACTATCCTCTAAATATTTTGTATGTCCTAATGAATTATCTATGTGATCTGTATGCACTTGAATGGGATCCTAAGAACCAGAATCATTCGATCTAAGATGGGTCGAAGGATATAGAAGTGACTTAGACATTTATGGATATGGGTAGTAGGGTTTTGGATACATAATCAGATATTTCAATTTTATATGTTTATCCATCCATTCATGTAGTGTAGATATTGTATGGGTAAAATAATCTAAATGATATGATGATGGAGGAATGGGTAAGAACATCCCTGCAGGAGATGTATGCATAGTCTGGTATGAAGAGGATATGTGAGATGATGATGGAGGCATGGGTAGGAATATATATTCTTCTAGTGTGGACATGGAATGGGATGAAGAGGCTAATTGACATGATGTTGGAAGATTTTTAGTGAACATCCCTAGAGGCTCAAACAGAGTATGGAAAGGCGTGATAGTTGGGGTGTTAATTGGTGGGTCAGGGTGGGAATGTGTTGTTAGTTCAGGATGTCTATGATGAAGACACAACAGGGGGTGAATTTTGTCCTTTTAAAAATCTTGACAATAATAAAACATCCCTCTTGAAAAGAAGGGATCCTTTACATGTCTTGTAAATTTGGGCGAGCATTGGAAATAAATAATTGAAGGAACACACAATTGTATTGTTGTTCAGGAAATAGAAATCCCCAAATCCACTCCACCGATGCTCTAATCTACAAGCATGGTTATTTTAACTAGTTGGTACTCTTATGAAAATACCGTACAGAACTGAGTACAGGAACCTGATAGCTTATAAGAAGATTACATGCCTTCAAGAAAATTTTTAGAAAATGGTAAATTTCTACAGCTTTGTCTGAGAATCTCACAGTCCACCACAACTGAGTCTGAGCAACTGATACTCCACCAAATCAATAGAGTTTGATTTTTTTGATGGTATAGGTTGAACTTCACTAATTTAGTAGCAAATTACTGATGAAATCAGATCTTCTAGATAGCATAATAATAGTAGGAAAACAGTCTTTAATGTCTAGTAGGATTCATCTTCATTGAACAACAACAAATAGATTAGACAATGATTGTGTTGGATTCATTTGTATTTACACTATGAGATAATATGAACGAAAAATGAATTATTTATGTCTTCTAAATCATAAAAACTATGTCTCAATATTTTCAGGGCCTTATTTCTAACAGAGTATTTATATCTCAACTTTTCTTCATTGCTTGTATTCTTTTCTTTCATAAATATCCCCAAAAATAGTGTATCGCCATTTACTCTTAATTCATGTAGAATAAATATCCAATAAATGAATTCAAAATTATTTGAAAAACCCCTTCAATAATATATCCATAACAATAGCTAGGAAGAAAAATTTAAAACTCCCTTTTAAATACATTAATACAACTTTAAATATAGTCTAAATAGTTCCTAGAATATAGCCTCGCAATAAATCATGATTATATGAAATCAAATCAATCAAAGAGATTCCTAACATCCCTTATAAAACGGAATGAATTTATCAATTTCATTAAATCCTTTTTATCAGTCATAAAACAACTTCTTAACCATCTTTAATACTAGTAGACCATTTTAGAAATATTGAATAATATCACGGATTTAAAAATAGGTTCATTAAAATGTCAAATGTTGGGTTCTTTCTTGTAACGATAAAAATAGAATATGTAGGGTTCAACTACATAACTTATGGATCCATTTCATATCATAGGATTCTTTCCAATGTATGGTTCTTTATCCATACATTCATCTACATGTAACATAGGGATCAAAAAGAAATGTAGGGATGATTATTGATATGTTCATCCTTGTCATCATAATATCCCAAACAAAGAATTAATTAACCATATGTTCAAATTCTTTAACGTAGGGTTAAAATCAGTATATATAGACCCCAAAATAGAGTTTCTAATCTATGTCCAAATTTTTCAGCACAGTGGGGGGTTTATTCCTTATGTTAAATTAATCAACATAGTGTATAATTATTGTTTCTAGAAAATATAATCCACATAACTTCATACTTCACTGATTTTTTACTGAGCCGTTTACCAGGAGATTAATCCTTAATCCAAAAAGACATATTTTTAGTAAAATATCACAATCTCTCCAATTATTTATGAATCAAATCAATCAGGCTTCAACATATCCCAATAACATTGAATAATTGAAGAAATAAAATTCTGGAAAACTACAGTTGGAAAACAGAATCCCCAATATTTGGTGAATTTATGGACCATCCAAACCTTTTTTTAATCCTTAGATGTAAAATAATGAAATCGAGATAAACTAATTGGATTTCCATCGCCTTAGGTCTCGAAGGATTCAGACATCTGTAGAACATGAAACAAAATAAATACAATTTGATTTCAAATCAATTCACTGTATATTTGTAAAACTTCTTCAAAAACACATGTGATTTTTTAGAGTATCAAAACATCCATTTTATACTTCCACATAAACTAATGATATATAAGTAATTCCATTATCTATCCAATGGTATAATGTGCCCTCAATTACATTAAATGTATCTTCAGATGTCATCATAATTATTAATTGGCAATAAGCTGAAAACTGCAATATCCCTAGAACATCATGTAATAAATACAGTCAATTTCTCGACAATCAAAATAATTGAATTGGCTTCTAAAAAATATATATGAAATGAAGATAATATTCCCATATTTCTATAATAATAATCACTATATGAATCAAATAACTATTGTTTAACATATAAAGCAACAACTTTAACACAATAAATATTAAACACTTAACTGATTTATTAGAAATTTTTTTGATGGGTTGGAGTAATTATCAAATGTAAATCAAAATGTTATTGAAATGTATACACTCAACAATCTCCCCTTTATTGATAATTACAAAACCCTTACTCACTACCAACATTATCTCACACTTTTTGTAAAGATAAATAAGATATGATCTTGAGTAAATTAAATAATACAATATATTTACCATTTTTTAGAAAAAATAGAATTTGATATTTAAGTAAAAATGAATAAATAAATAAATAAAAATAAAATAAAATTTAAAAAACAATTTTTTTTCTGGTTTTTAAAATTTTTTAAAAATTGGAAAAGAAATTTAAAATTTTTAAAATTTGAAGAATAATTTTTTATAAAATATTTTAAATTTGAAAAAACGAAATTTAATAATTTCAAATCTAAATAAAAATTATTTAAACATTAAAATATAATAATTTTTTATGTTTTTATAATATGAAAAATAATAATTTTTAAGTAGTTAAAATTTGAAAAATAGTCCTTTTAAATAAGTACACACACACACATCCACATATATATATATATATATTTTAAATTTGGAGATTTTAAAATATTACAAAAAAAATTTCATTAAATTATTTTTAAAATATTAAAAATTTGAGTTATTTTGAAATATGTTCTAAATACATATAACAATATAAACACCCATAAATTCATTCTTCTATCAAAAAGATAAAAATAGATAATCAAAGAGCCATGAAAACATATATAAGTTAATTAAATGAAAAACAAGGTTTTGAAATTAATGTATTACACTATTCAACAAATTACATAATAATGAAACACTTAAAAACATGCTAAATATTTAAAATAACTCCCCCTAAGGGAAAAATAAATATTTATCATATAAAATAAATTTAAATAAAATATTTTCAAGGAATTTAAATTAATTTAATTTTTTTAAGTGTGCGATAAATAATTAATATTATTTGAATAAAATATAAAACATAAAATCATGTTTTCTCCCCTTGTATAAAAATGTTTGTGCATTTAATTTGAATATAAAAAATTAAAATTAAATACTTCCATAATTAACAATTTTATATTTAATGAATTTAATATTTAATATAATAAGAAATAAGAATATAATAGATTCCCATAATTTCCAAGCTTCCACGTGATGATATGATGATGAAGTTTAGTGGAGCATACTTGTAATATATCAAAAACAAGTTTCTTTTTGTACCGATATACTTTTTCATCCAGTAGTATCCGAAATTAATAAATTAGGTAACCAAATAGGGTTGTCTTCATAAATATTGTTATAATTAAAGCTAGATAATTCTTTCGAATAATGAAAATGATTGACAGCCAAAAAAGGAGTTTTTATAAAATAACAATCATTAGCATTATTTTCATTAACACCACAATAAAAATATTTAACAGTGGACATGATTTTGTTGTTTGCACCAGGAAGAAGATAATTTTTATATAATTTTGGCTTCTCTCCATTACTGTCAATACAATGTTTTCCTTTTTGAAATTTATTTTTACCAAGAATTTGATACAAACAATTCTCGCCCTTAATAATCATACATGATGCTTTCCTTAAATTATCTACTTTAACCAATAATTCTATAATTTTAGTTTCATTCATATCACAAAATGTTTGGATGTATTTGGTCTTCAATCCGAAATCTGTTTTGATATAAAATTTTCTATGATTTTAATGTTCTTTCATTACAGAATGAAATTATTCTTGAAGAATAAAAAAAATATTATTACGGTCATCATAAGAAAAACATGAATAATTAGAAATTTCAGAGTAAAAAGATTTTACCTCAACAACATGAGCCAAAATACATAGATTAAGCTTTTGATTTTTATGATCAACATCTATGTTTGTGGTAGATTCATTGTTTGAATCTTCATATGCATTACTAGTATGATTAATGAATTTATTTTCTTTTATTTTATATTTATCATTCCTTTCAGCTTTAATAAAATGAAAATCAGGTCGTAAATGGACTTTCATTTTACACTCGTATCATCTAACTTCTTTTTCTTTATTCAACTTCAATTTATCTTTTCTCCTTTTATATAGTTTGCCAAATTTTTTAGCTAGATATGGTAGCTCATTATTTGAATCTGAATGGTTATAATCATAATCATAAAATTCATCCATAAAATTTATGATTGCACTTGTTTCCCTTTTGATAGAAATATGATTTTCATCTTTTTCATGCATCTCTCCTTCATACATCATCAATCTCCTGGTCAATTCATTCATCTTCAATTCATTGTCTAGTATGGATTTTCAAATATTAGCTAAAATTACATTCCACTTAAAAGGTAAAACATTAAGTACCTTTAATGCTTATTCTAGTTCTAGAATTGGAGTTCCCAAGGAAGCAACATCATTTACGTCTTATGTTAATCTTCCATTCATCTATGTGATTCTCTCAGATTTCAGCATCCTAAATGTGTAAAATTTAAGTTTTTCAGTATTGTAACATAGTTGTATGATATTTTGAGTTCCTTAATATGCAACTAAAATAGTCTACCACATCTCATATGTAGTATCACATTTAAAAACATAGTTAAATTTATCAAGACTAAGACCACATATAATTTCATTCATGGATTTTAAATTAATATTTTACTCAGTTTCCTTAGAAGAATCCAATTTTTATTGTTCTCCAATGATTTCATAACGCATTAAAATATCCATATAATCTTTGAAACCATGATTATTCAAATATATAGTAATGGGATAATTCCACCATCCATAATTATCTCTATTAAAATAAGGTCCATGAATCTTCGACATCTTTTCTGAAATATTCCATTGAGATTTTTCTAGGTCTTAATCTTTTACTGAGTCTTGTTGGAGCCAATAGAAATTAGTATATCCTTTCCTTTTATACCAATTTTTAGGTTATTATATATATGAAAAAGACACAAGAGGGGGGGAATTTTTATTTTTAAAAATCTTGACAATATTCAAATGTCCCTCTTGATTAGAAGTGATCATTTTCTTCCCTCTTAAAGATGAGCGAGTGGCAGAAATAAATAAATAAAAAGAACAATAGAATGTATAGTGGTTCAAGCCACATAAATCCCCAAGTAATCTACTAACACTATAATCCATGAGCATGGTGAATTTTACTAGTTGTCCCTCTTATTATAAGACCATCCAAAAATGAGTATAGGAAATTTTCACCATTCAAGACTTTTATAGGGCCTTATTATTCATTTACAGGGAAACGTAAATGTCCACATCTTAGTTTGAGTAGTTTACCCTCCACCACAACTAATTCCGAGTAGTCTATACTTCAAAAAATCAATAGAGTTTTATTTTTTTGATGTTACAAGGTGAATGAAAAAGTTTCAGTAGCAACTGACAGATTAAATCAGATCTTCAATATAGCACAACAGTAGTAGAAAAATAAAAATCAATGTTGAGAAGTCTTTTTCTTTTTCAAACAACATCAAATTGATTAAAAAATAATTGTGTAGGATTCTGTCATCTTTACACCAGGAGGGAATATGAATGTATAAAGAAATATTTCTCTCTTAAAAAGAATCAATCTTTTGTATGAATATTTTCAGCAACGTATTTTTAACAAATTATTCACATCCTTGCTTTTCTTTATTATGTGTATTATTTTCCTTTATAAATATCCCCAAAAAAGTGAATCACCATTGAGTCATTATTCCTATACAATAAATATATAATAATTTATTTAAAAAAAATTTGAATAACTCCTCTAATAAATCCTCTATTACAATAATAGTGTTGAATTATTTAAAACTCCCATTTAAATCCATTCAAACCTCTTTAAATAGTCCAAACAGTTCTTGAAAAAATACACTCACAGTAAATCATGAATATTTGAAATCAAATTATTCAAAGATATTCGTATCATTTATTATATATAGTTATATTTTTATCAATTCCATATGAGCCTTTTAATCGGTCATAAAATATATTTATAATGATCTTTAACACTAAGAAGACCATTGTAGAAATATCATAAAATATCACAGATTTAAGACAAGTATTTGAAAAGTCAAATGATGAGATCCTTCATGTAATTAAAAAATAACAAATATAAGGTTAAAATATGTAATATACGGTTCCTTAATATAGCATATGGTTCCTTAAAATATATGGTTCCTTATCCATATATTCATCTGCACATAACATGTGGATCAAAAAGTAATGTTGGTTTGATTTTCCATACATTCGTTCTTGTCATCATAAAATCCCGAATGTAGAACTGATTAACCATACGTTCAATGTCCCGAATGTACGTTTGAAAATAGTATATCAATAATCCAACATAAGTTTGTTGATCTATACGTGAATTTTTCAGTTTATCATAGGGTTGATTCCTTACGTTACATTAATCAATGTTTGGTATGAATAGTGTTTCTAGAAAATGTAATCAACTTAACTTCATATTCACTGATTTTTTTGGCCCCTTAACCATCTGATTCAGCATTAGTCCCACATGAATTTTTTGGTAAAATAACTTGACCTTTTCATTGATTCAATAATTGAAACAATCAAACTTCATCATCTCCTGATGTCTTTGAAAAACAGAAGCAATAAAATTTTGGAAAACTGTAGCTGAAAAAATGCACACCCAATCTTCAGTGAATTTATTGACTGTAACACCCCGAAATTTTTTGAAAAATATTATTTTTAATTTCATTAATGTCTTGTGTTGTACACTCTACCAAAAGAAGCTTTCACAACAGGCATCCTTGACTTGTCTTCTATTACACGCAATCGCGACCTTCCTCGATAGCGTGTGTAGTACGCAATAACGAGTTTCACTAAACAGCAATATGCTAGTCGTTAGGAATAGTAATAACCACATTTTGAAATTTTGTAAATTTTATTTTTTCAAAATGGACTTTATTTTTGGATTCGTAATATCGAAATTAGCTTATGGTGAAATTTTGGTACTTTTCGGATAACTTTCATTTTCTGATGAATAGTGAAAATTACTAAATTTTAATTAAAAACAACTTTTTTAATCGAAATAATTGATAGTGATAAATTATTAATTTGAGTGGTTTTAAAGTATATTTAGAATATATTTTTACAATTCAATACAATGTTGGTCATTGGATGTAATTTCACATTTACACCAGACATAAACAAGTGTTAATCTTTTGATAGTTATTATCTCTTAAAAACACGCTATTTGTTGTGACAGTGGAAATTAATTATAAAATTAATTAATGCAACTTATATGTTGGGAATTTTGTAAAATTGAAATAATTTTTGAATTCGGAATATCAATTATAGCTTAGGGTGAAATTTTGGCATTTTTCTGAAAAACTTCAATTTTTGATGAATAGTGAAACTACTAAGTGGTAGTTAAAAAAATTAATTTTTTCATAAATCTTAATTTTACCACTTCTTTGAATGGAATTTCAAAAATCCAA
This sequence comes from Viscum album, assembly GCA_963277665.1. Classification (NCBI taxonomy): domain Eukaryota; kingdom Viridiplantae; phylum Streptophyta; class Magnoliopsida; order Santalales; family Viscaceae; genus Viscum; species Viscum album. The sequence goes on along the minus strand of OY728159.1, from coordinate 825,800,000 downwards.
GAGACACGGTTGATGTCAGTAAGTAAAATGTGGTTCAATGAGATGAAAATAATTTTTGGTGAATAGTAACTTTTTACTTTTATTTACCACGGTTAAAAGTAAATAGGGTAATTAAGGGTAAAAATGATATTAATATTACCCTAACACATGTCCTAATCCTATTGGACAAGTGTATCTCGACCAAAAACAACCTTAAGTGTAAAATATTATCATTTAGGCCCACTTGGATTAGATTAGGACATTTATTATTATTTAATTCAAAGAAGAGTTAAAAGAGTTAAAATCAAAGTTTATTTACTAACACATTTTTAATATAGGGTTATACATAATATGCTTTAGACTATAAATATTCATTAGAAAGATAAAAATATTTCCTACATAATGGTATTTTATTTGCAATTTTTATACTTTAAATAATTTAATTTATTTATGACACAACGATGATGTAGTAATTACATTTTTAAGAAAATATGAACATAATTGATGTTATAAATGCACAAATAAATGTAATTTCAGACTTTTTATGACTTACACTAATTTTATAGGTTAATATGACATGTTATTGTTGATTTAAGTAACTTGGTTCGAACTTATAATTCTGTTAGAAATTTCATAAAAATCATGTACCAAATAGTGTCAAAATTGACATAAATTAGTTTTTAAAACAAATATTATATTATTAATTGTTATTTAATTCCTAAAAATATAAGGTTCGGCCAAATGACTTAGATAAGTATAGATATATTAATAATAAACAACTTGGGATTCTTTTTTCTTGATATAGTAAGTTTATTAACCATATAGTGTAAGAAAACAAAAAGACACGGTAAAAGTTAAATTATTTAACTTAGAGTTAAATCTAATTGATAAGGTTAAAATAATAACCTAAACTTGTCTAAATCCTATTGGATAAGAGGATTTAGACCCATCCCCACTTTATATTCGAAATAAGACCATTTGGAACCATTATAAACCGAATTTGACCTTAATATAAAATAATATTTTGAGATTTTCCTAAGATGCCCCTCTCCTCCCTTATAAAAGGGCACCTCCTCCCTCTCCTCCTCACACCAATTTGAGAATTCAATCTCGGCCAAACCCTGCAAAAATCTCTTCTCCACTTCCCTATTATCATCCTAGAGGTCTTGATATTCTTCAAAGACCATACTTAGTTCTTTAAGTGGAGGTTAAGTGAAGGCGCGTCAAAAAGAGGTAATATCCATTACCGATATTTTTCAATTTCTTTCTTCTTCAACTTCTTCTTCTTTAGTTGTTTCATGATAAAGTAATAACATCAGTATTTATTATATAACTATATGTTATTATAAATATGAAACAACTCTAATTAACCTTCTATCCATCCTACGGAAAAAGGAAATCACTGTGCGTGCGTACGTACGGAATACCGTCTCCATGCCGTGGTGTAATCTATTTTCCGCCACCACCTTAATTGGATGGGTATAATGGTGTAATGAGTAACTATATATGATTTTTATAAAGTGATATTGATACTAAAATAGTATACATACACTTCAACACAATTCCATGACCATGGGAACGATATCATCGCTCGTGCGTACGTACGGACTACCGTCTCCACGACGCGATGAGATTCATTCTCAATGATTAACCATTCATGAATGATTATAAATTATATATAATAAGTACTAATGAAATATATGACATAATAATGATACTGGATTTATGTATATTTATATGTATGTCATCTACTTAATTCCATTCAATTCAATAAGGAAACGAAAACAGCGTTCATGCGTACGTACGGACTACCGTCTCCATGAACGATGTATTTCTTTCCATTTACTGATTTATTATATATATGTATATTCTGAATATATATATATATAAATCATGTTTTATATTCTGGAATTAAGTAATCATGATCTAAGTAATCATATGAATAATTACAAGTTAAAACACGGACGACAAATGAAACAATTTTACCCAAAACGCTCTTTAACATGGAATTTACAAAAGAACGGGTAATAAAAAGTCATAAGTGAACCATATATGATATCATAACAATGAATATGATTCTGTAATAAGTCAATGACATTATTTAAATCATTATACAGGAGGTTCGGACACTTACGAAGCAAATCGGACCTAAGGTAAGGGAAATATCACAATCTCATTTTTATCCGAGATTGTTTATACTTTGGCATTTACTGGGGTGTATTTTATCATCCACATCAATGTTTCCTCAATATGTAATATTATTTCCATCCACCTACAATTTTTTAAATCCAATTTTACCCTTCAGTGAGTTTTTAGTAAAAGATATGAAAGGAATCTTTTGTCGTTTTTCATACGAGGTATTTTTTGACATTTCTGACAAAAGTACGAAGAATGTTTTTTTTAACTTATACGGCATGAATGGATTTTTAAAACATTATTTCCAAGAATCTTCCTTTACATGTTTTAAAGTTTATTTTTAATCAACTTCTTTTAGTTATAATCTTATGAAATGTTAAGAAATGAAATGTTTTTTTGAAGTAGAAAGGATATTTTCCTCAAGAATGGAGTTCAAGTGTTTTATCAAAATTATTTTCCATCTAATATAATATTGGGTTCTGTTTCTATCCATATTATTACATGGATTTGACTATGTTGTGATGGAAATATTTTTATGAATTCCTTTATCTTATATGAATTGTTTTATGATGTCACGATGTTTAAGATTCTCATTTTTATTACATGGTTTATGAAATGATGTATGATTTATGATTTTGTGGCACAAATAAGAATGGTATCATTATGAGATGGGTGGGACCTATATCTCCCTCCAATGCATTGGGTAAATATTTTATATCTCATGAGATAGACATGGCTGATATGGTAGGTTATACCAGTTCAGTGAAACAGGACTGAAACGAGGGTGACTCGGTTCAGAAAGGGACATTGTCCACTAAGATAGTCTTGGCAATGAGTCTTGACTAACAAGAAATGATTCTCTATGATTATGTGTGTACGCCACAAAGATTCATGTTTTAAGTTATGATTTTTGGGATTTCATTTCACTACTATGATTTATCTCATGTTATGAAATTATGCTCTCTTTTGCAGGTTAAGATTTCCAAAAGTTATGTTCTTATGAATATGATGTGATTTATTTTTCTTTTGTTTACCCTTACTGAGCATTTGAGCTCACCCTTTTATGTTTTCTTATCCCCAGGATATAAAGAAAGTTTTTAGGTACAAAAAAGGGAAGATCTTTATGGGAGATGTTGAAGATCTTTCACCATGATTAGAAGATTATTTTCCGAGTTTCCAAAGACACTAAACTATTACGATCCTTATGTGTGTGTTTTTTGTTATGTACTAAGTATTCCGCAAAAGTAATGTAATGTTCATGTACGTTAAGCTTCGGGTCTCTACAGTTGGTATCATAGGAAAGGTTTATTCAACCTTTGGAAACTAGGATGCGAGAACTTTAGTGAGATCCCTAGAGATATTTATAAAGTATGTCTAGGTATGTCCCTAAGGATAAGTATACGTATAGGATAAAGTCCTAGAACTATGGTAACGATCATAGAATTTAACCTAAGATGTTAGATATTGAGGATACTCCACCTTTATTATGTTGTTTTCCCTAGCATGATTTTTGCCTCTCACACTATTCTTTTTTGGGTTTTAGAAAATGGATGGAAACAAGATGATTCACGATAATGGAGGATATGATGGACAATGGAATGATATTATTCATAATGAAATGGGATTTGGAAGTCCAAACATCATTATTATGCCGAATTAGCAATCTCATAATATGATCAATAAAGTAAAATTTGGTAAGTTTCCTGACTCGGCTAATAATAGAAAGATGGAGTTTCATGATGATCATAGAGGAAAGAAAGTTAAATTTCCCCTATGTAAATCATGTGGGAAGAGGCATCAAGGAGAATGTTTCAAAGGAACTGGAAGATGCTTTGGGTGTGGAAAAGAAGGACACAAAGCAAGTAAGTGCAAAGGAAAAGGTTCAGTTAACACCATGGATGAGGATAATGGTATTGCTACGACATCAACAATGGTTAAATGTTTTAAATGTGGAATGTACGGGCATTATTCAAACCAATGCCCTAAGGGAAAGTCTCATGAAGAGAATCAGTATGGTCATATAGGAAGTATTTATATTGATGATGATGAAGAGACTACAAATGATATGTAAGATGAAAGAATTGTTGAAGCTCGGTCAATGGTTTAAGAAGGTAGTGGAATGATTACATGATTATCAAGTGTAATGTTGTATAAGTAATCTCATGGTACTATGGAATAAAGAGACATCTAAGGATTTTTACACTATTGTCTTTCCTAAGTTTTTAAAGTGTATGATTAATGGTACTAGTAACCATGAAATGTTATTCAGATATTTTTTGGAAAGTAGATGATATGCGCATAATGAAGGAATAATAAGATAATGAGGTGTTTGATTGTATTCATGAGCTCATGACTGATATAAGGAGAAGGTTATATCATGGTTTGAGTATATAGAATTTTGGGATTTTGGTATGTGGAAAGAGTTAACTTTTAACTGCATTCAATTTTTCACTAAGGTTTAATGGGTATTCAAGAGAATACATGATTAAGGCCTTTGAATGTTTGGAATGTGACCAACAAGACATATCTTATGATATATGGGGATCAACGATGGTATTAAATCTTTGTTAATCATTTTCACTATATTATGAGAATGGACTGCAGTATTATGGATAAGCCTAAAGACTAGAATGGATTATGTTGGACATAAGTTAGTATTGTTTAAGGATAGAAGATTTTAGATATTATTGATGGGATGTTATAGTAATGTAGTTTTAGAAAAAGGACAACCTGTAGGACGAGTGACAGCCCATCGCGTCGGACAAGGATGTGGGAATCGAACCCACAATTGAAGTGCGACTGACCTTTATCGCCTACCACTGGCCTACAGGAAGTCCCTGTTTAGTAGAAACTTATTTTATTATATTAAGCAGTATGATATATGAAGTATAAGTCCATTTTATGAACCATATATGATTAATCTCATTATTGATCGACTTATGTATATAATTTTTGCTAACCTTTTGTTTGAGACAGATGGAATGACCCGTCATTCTATCACATGATCTGCTAACACTTCACGAATAACAAATTCAACTTCATTTATTTAAGAGATGAAGTGGAAATTGTTCAAGGCACGAACAACAGTGAGATTGTACCAAAATAAAGTAATTATTTATTCTAATTAAAATTTTCAACTTTAGGGAAATGATCTTGAAAACCAAAAATTTTTTCCTAGTGCCCTTATATCCGATGAATCAGATGGTACCCTATATAGTCACAAATTTATGGCTTTGTGATTGCTGGCTTTTCCATAGCCATGTTCTCTACCACTCTCCATCAGAACATGATCGTTAGATTTCTCTTCCATATCCATATTTTCACTTATGTGGAAACCCAATTATTAGTTTATTTGGGTAACCGTTATGTTTCATACTTTTGTTTTTAAAGAAACTTTCGAATAGTAAACCATTTATAACCCCGACGAATTTTGAGGGCGAAATTCATTTTAAGGGGGGTAGAATGTAACACCCTGAAATTTTATGAAAAATATTCTTTTTAATTTCATTAATGTCTTGTGTTGTATGCTCTACCAAAAGAAGCTTTCACAACACGCATCCTTGACTTTCCTTCCATTACATGAAATCGCGACCTTCCTCGATAGCGTGTGTAGTACGCAATAACGAGTTTCACAAAACAGCAATATGCTAGCCGTTATGAATAGTAATAACCACTTTTTGAAATTTTGTAAATTTTATTTTTTCAAAATGGACTTTATTTTTGGATTCGTAATATCGAAATTAGCTTAGGGTGAAATTTTGGTACTTTTCGGATAACTTTCATTTTCTGATGAATAGTGAAAATTACTAAATTTTAATTAAAAACAACTTTTTTAATCGAAATAATTGATAGTGATAAATTATTAATTTGAGTGATTTTAAAGTATATTTAGAAAATATTTTTACAATTCAATATAATGTTGGTCATTGGATGTAATTTCACATTTACTCCAGACATAAACAAGTGTTAATCTTTTGATAGTTATTATCTCTTAAAAACACGCTATTTGTTGTCACAGCAGAAATTAATTATAAAATTAATTAATGCAACTTATATGTTGGGAATTTTGTAAAATAGAAATCATTTTTGAATTTGGAATATCAATTATAGCTTAGGGTGAAATTTTGGCATTTTTCTGAAAAACTTCAAGTTTTGATGAATAGTGAAACTACTAAGTGGTAGTTAAAAAAATTAATTTTTTCATAAATCTTAATTTTACCACTTCTGTGAATGGAATTTCAAAAATCTGAGAGACACGGTTGATGTCAGTAAGTAAAATGTGGTTCAATGAGATGAAAATAATTTTTGGTGAATAGTAACTTTTTACTTTTATTTACCACATTTAAAAGTAAATAGGGTAATTAAGGGTAAAAATGATATTAATATCACCCTAACACATGTCCTAATCCAATTGGACAAGTTTATCCCTACCAAAAACAACCTTAAGTGTAAAATATTATCATTTAGGCCCACTTGGATTAGATTAGGACATTTATTATTATTTAATTCAAAGAAGAGTTAAAAGAGTTAAAATAAAAGTTTATTTACTAACACATTTTTAATATAGGGTTATACATAACATAATTTCGACTATAAATATTAATTAGAAATATAAAAATAAATCCTACATAATGGTATTTTATTTGTAATTTTTATACTTTAAATATTTAATTTATTTATTACACAACGATGATGTAGTAATTACCTTTTTAAGAAAATATGAACATAATTGATGTTATAAATGCCCAAATAAATGTAATTTGAGACTTTTTATGACTTACACTAATTTTATAGGTTAATATGACATGTTATTGTTGATTTAAGTAACTTGGTTCGAACTTATCATTCTGTTATAAATTTCATAAAAATCATGTACCAAATAGTGTCAAAATTGACATAAATTAGTTTTTAAAACAAATATTATATTATTAATTGTTATTTAATTCCTAAAAATCTAAGGTTCGGCCAAATGACTTAGATAAGGATAGATATATTAATAATAAACAACTTGGGGTTCTTTTGGCTTGATATAGTAAATTTATTAACCATATAGTGTAAGAAAACAAAAAGACACGGTAAAAGTTAAATTATTTAACTTAGAGTTAAATCTAATTGATAAGGTTAAAATAATAACATAAACTTGTCTAAATCCTATTGGATAAGAGGATTTCGACCCATACCCACTTTATCTTCGAAATAAGACCATTTGGAACCATTATAAACCGAATTTGACCTTAATATAAAATAATATTTTGAGATTTTCCTAAGATGCCCCTCTCCTCCCTTATAAAAGGGAACCTCCTCCCTCTCCTCCTCACACCAATTTGAGCATTCAAGCTCGGACAAACCCTGACAAAATCTCTTCTACACTTCCCTAGTATCATCCTAGAGGTCCTGGTCTTCTTCAAAGACCATCCTTAGTTCTTTAAGTGGAGGTTAAGTGAAGGCGCGTCAAAAAGAGGTAATATCCATTACCGATCTTTTTCAATTTCTTTCTTATTCAACTTCTTCTTATTTAGTTGTTTCATGATAAAGTAATAACATAAGTATTTATTATATACTTATATGTTATTATAAATTTGAAACAACTCTAATTAACCTTCTATCCATCCTACGGAAAAAGGAAATCACCGCGCGTGCGTACGTACGGAATACCGTCTCCACGCCGTGGTGTAATCTATTTTCCGCCACCACCTTAATTGTATGGGTATAATGGTGTAATGAGTAACTATATATGATTATTATAAATTTATATTGATACTGAAATAGTATACATACACTTCAACACAATTCCACGACCATGGGAAGGATATCATCGCTCGTGCGTACGTACGGACTACCGTCTCCACGACGCGATGAGATTCATTCTCAATGATTAACCATTCATGAATGATTATAAAGTATATATAATAAGTACTAATGAAATATATGACATAATAATGATACTGGATTTATGTATATTTATATGTATGTCATCTACTTAATTCCATTCAATTCAATAAGGAAACGAAAACAGCGTTCATGCGTACGTACGGACTACCGTCTCCATGAATGATGTATTTCTTTCCATTTACTGATTTATTATATATATGTATATTATTAATATATATGTATAAATAATGTTTTATATTCTGTAATTAATTAATCAAGATCTAAGTAATCATATGAATAATTACAAGTCAAAACACGGACGACAAATGAAACAATTTTACCCAAAACGCTCTTTAACATGGAATTTAAAAAAGAACGGGTAATAAAAAGTCATAAGTGAACCATATATGATATCATAACAATGAATATGATTCTGTAATAAGTCAATGAAATTATTTAAATCATTATACAGGAGGTTTGGACACTTATGAAGCAAATCGGACCTAAGGTAAGGGAAATATCACAATCTCATTTTTATCCGAGATTGTTTATACTTTGGCATTTACTGGGGTGTATTCTATCATCCACATCCATGTTTCCTCAATATGTAATATTATTTCCATCCACCTACAATTGTTTAAATACAATTTTACCCTTTAGTGAGTTTTTAGTAAAATATATGAAAGGAATCTTTTGTCGTTTTTCATTCGAGGTACTTTTTGACATTTCCGACAAAAGTACGAAGAATGTTTTTTTTAACTTATACGGCATGAATGGATTTTTAAAACATTATTTCCAAGAATATTCCTTTACAAGTTTTCACTTTTATTTATAATCAAATTCTTTTAGTTATAATCTTATGACATGTTAAGAAATGAAAAGTGTTTTTGAAGTAGAAAGGATATTTTCCTCAAGAATGGAGTTCAAGTGTTTTATCAAAATTATTTTCCATATAAGATAATATTGGGTTCTGTTTCTATCCCTATTATAACATGGATTTGATTATGTTGTGATGGAAATATTTTTATGAATTCTTTTATCTTATATGAATTGTTTTATGATGTCACGATGTTTAAGATTCCCATTTTTATTACATGGGTTATGAAATGATGTATGATTTATGATTTTGTGGCACACATAAGAATGGTATCATTATGAGATGGGTGGGACCTATATCTCCCTCCAATGCATTGGGTAAAGATTTTATATCTCATGATATAGACATGGCTGGAATGGTAGGTTATACCAGTTCAGTGAAACAGGACTGAAACAAGGGTAACTCGGTTCAGAAAGGGACATTGTCCACTAAGATAGTCTTGTCAATGAGTCTTGACTAACAAGAAATGATTCTCTATGATTATGTGTGTACTCCACAAAGATTCATGTTTTAAGTTATGATTTTGGGATTTCATTTCACTACTATGATTTATCTCATGTTATGAAATTATGCTCTCTTTTGCAGGTTAAGATTTCCAAAAGTTATGTTCTTATGAATATGATGTGATTGATTTTTATTTTTTTTACCCTTACTGAGCATTTGAGCTCACCCTTTAATGTTTTATTTTCCCCAGGATATAAAGAAAGGTTTTAGGTAAAAAAAAGGGAAGATATTTATGGGAGATGTTGAAGATCTTTCACCACGATTAGAAGATTACGTTCCGAGTTTCCAAAGACACTAAACTATTATGATCCTTGTGTGTGTGTTTTTTGTTATGTACTAAGTATTCCTCAAAAGTAATGTAATGTTCATGTACGTTAAGCTTTGGGTCTCTACATTCACCATCCAAACCATTTTACGGATTTCGATGTAAACTAATAAAATCAAGATAATCTTATTTTATTTCTATCTCCCAAGGACCCGATCAATTCTGACATATTTAGAACATGTAGTAAAATAATTATAATATGATTTCAAATCTGTTCACTATATATTTTAAAAATTTCTTCCGAAACATCGATGAATTTTTAGAGTATCAAAACATCTTCATCGTACTTCCACATAAACTAATTATATTTAGATAATTCCATTATCTATCCAAAGGTATAATTCTTCCATCAAATATGTTCAATGTTTCTTGATATATAATAATTATTATTAATTGAAGTTAAGATAAAAAATCCAATATCACTTAAACAGATTGTATGTAATGCTCTGACCCTAGATACCCAGAGTCGGTGTATTATTACATAACATTGGCATGATCACAGAGGATAAAGTCTCGAAGGACCGATTAGTTTAGTAGTCTTGGAAACACTAGATATATTCATAAGTCTTACATTACATCATAAGGTAAAAAAAAATACAACAACATCTTGTCTTCATATCCCATCATACTATCCCTGCAGGTCATTCATAGATTACTTCTTCACATCCCGGGAAAAGATAAAACATTGAAAGGGGTGAGCTCAGATGCTCAGTAAGGATAACAATATAGCAGAAGCTTTCATAGATAAGCATAAACACTAAAAGCAATTTATAACTAAAACAAAAGCCTTTTAAACATGACCTTCAGCATAATATGGAAAATATAAAATGAAATAATGTCATTTACTTATTCACATGGATATTCTACTAGTTGAACAATCCCATGAAATATCAATAACCACTATCATAATGATGGAATGCATAATTCCAGACTATCATAACCACATAGCCAAGGCCTCATGCCAAGACTACAAATAAGATTTTTCCAAGGCCTTCTGCCAAGACACTAGTTTGTCTCATGAGACCTACCGATGCATCGAGGAGCTATAGCGGGCTCCACCCGTCACTTAATAAGTCCAATGCATTCCTCATATGAAAAGTTTTAAACATAACATAAACATTCGTATTAAAACTAGCATACGAAATGTCAATACTTTATCCACAAACCGTGAATATTATAAAAATAGCACATCCACAGTCAAACATAACTCATTCGATACAATATGGAAGATTGTATTGTATCATATTAACCTCAATCGAGAATGATGAAGGATATTGACATAGATGAAAATAATCATCAAAACAATTAGAGTAAAATATCCCCCTTTTTCTTGAAATCATTTAAAAGTCACACTATTTGTCAAGAATCCATTTAAAATAGATTTTAGGATCAAAGTGTCCCATACCACTTTGAAACTTCTAAAAGGAATTTTTATTTTAAAACATTAATGTCCATATAAATAAATCCTTACAAGAATTTTTAAAACATGGACATTAATGAGAAAGATTTAGAATAATCAATCTTTAAAACACTTAAAAATGTATTTTAGTTAGAGTTTCTAACCAAAATAGAGACACTTAAATACAAATAATTGAGGTAATCAAAACTTTATAATATCATGATAATAAAGGTATTCATGATATACTATGTCAAAGTAAATTATGTACACCATATAAAAGTGATTTGGTGTATAACAACAAAGAAGTCTCAATGGAATGTAAATTGAGATGAATTCTATTATAAAGACAATATCCTTTGGTTAAGGATAAATCAACGACATAATTATGTGTTAAAAATATAAATAAACTCAATATGATTTGATATTTAGTGTAAATCAATCAGATTACATTCACACATATTCTTGTAAAAACAACACCAATGAATTGGATATTTAACTCAACAAATGGAGATTGAGTTAAAATTACTCTTATCAAGTTCATACCGATGACTTGAGAATTTATCAATGGAGTGATTATGTGTATAAAAATTATATCCACAGAAAGGGGAGTGGAATTTATGACATAATCAAATTAATAGTGATTATACACATAATCTTGGAGTAAAATAATCAATGAAGTATGCGTAAAGCCGAATGAGTGGAAATTGAAATTTCAAATTCCCTTATTGATTTGGTAACATAAAAAACATACACCCTTGAAAGAAGGATCATACAATGATGATGTAAATATACATGAATTAATGTATATTACACAATGAATACAAACATGGGTAGTACACACACCACATGTAATAAATAAGTGGTGAACAATGGAATTCTCACGGAATTAAAAGTGAGATAAGAAACCCCTTACTTTATTCTTTTTCATTGTTATAAGGTAGGTTAAACTCCTGTATAATGGTTAAATAATTGTTATTGAATTATAAAAGAATCATTTACATTAATATGATATCATATATGATCTTTTAACATTGATTTGTTAATAATATATTAGTATTATCGTTGTTTCGGGTGTTAACTTACTCGTTTTATTTTATATGTTTTGTTACGTAATCCATGTTTCTCATTGATAGGTTGTATATTATTCATATCCAGAATGATATCAAGTCCTTAAACATTATTTTTAAATAATAAAATGATAATTATACTTGAATGGATACGATGGATAATGAATCTCATCGCGTTCGTGGAGACGGTAGTCCGTACGTACGCACGATCGACAATATCATACTTTTGATGTTAAAATAATATATAATTTGATGGTATATCATATAGAAAGAATAATTATCATGTTATATTTATTTTTTAAATGAATTACACATCATTATTATACTCATCCAAATAATAATTTATTGAATGAAAATTACACCACGACGTGGAGACGGTAAGCCGTACGTACGCACGTATGGTGACATGTCATTCAAAGGATGGATATAATACTGAATATGGTTTTACTATATTTATAATAATATTACAGTATATAGGAGATACTGGATTAATTAATTTATAATGGGAATAACAATGAAAGAAGAAGTGGAAGAAGAAAATAATTTGAAAAAGGGTGGTAAAAACATTACCTCTTCTTCGGGTTCTTCCTTTTGATTTGATCAAACGGGCGCTTTATGTTGGCTTTCTGATCAAACTAAGGCCTCTAGGTTGTATTGAGGGAATTTTAGAGAGTATTTGGGCAGGGTTTTGCCGAGTCAAAAGGCTTTGAAGGTGTAAAGTAATGAGAAGGGGGAGTGCCCTTTTATAAGAGGGGTGAGGGGCACCTTTGGAAAACTTAAAAATATTATTTGATAATAAATTCATATTCGGTTTATAATGGCTCCAAAGTTTATTATTTAACATTTAAGGTGGTTATATGTCGAAAACCACTCAACCAATAGAATTTAGACAGTTTTGTGTCATTATATTAACCTTATCTTTAAGTATTACCTCTTAGTGAATTAGTTTCATTTTTACAATGTATCTTTGTATTTTTATATTATATGGTTAATAAACTTACTATATACATCCAAGAGACCCCCAAGTGGTCCATTAATGATACTCCTATCATGATATAAGTCTATTGGCCGAACCTTAGATTTTTAGGAATTTAATATCAATTAATAATATAATATTTGTTTAAAAAACTCTTTTATTCAATTTTGAAACTATTCAATAATTGATTTTTGTAAAAATCATAACATAATGGTTACTTCAAAAAACGTTAATTACATAATTCCTAACATGTCATAGTAATCTATTAAATTAGTGTAATTCATAAAAAGTCTCAAATTATATTTATTTGGGTATCTATAATATCAATAATTTTAATTTTTCACTATTACGGTAATTACTGTATCACCATTGTGTCATAAATAAATTAAATTATTTAATGTCTAAAATTTATATATAAATTACCATTATGTAGGAAATCGTTTTATCTTTATAATTAATATTTATAGTTGAAAATACAACATATATAAACCTATGTAAAAATTGTTTTTTGAAAATATATATGCTTGTGTCATTTTTGTGTTCATTTTAACTTAATTAAAATAATGTGTCCCTATCACTTACAAGTGGCACCATGGGGTCCCAAAATCGACCCAAAGATTCCCACGGTTGGACATGTATAAACCAATAAGTTTAGGACATGTTTTTGGGTAATTTCTTATTATTATAATATTATTTTTTAACACTTATTTACCGGATTTACCCTTTAACCATGGTAAATAAAATATTTAACGAAGTAATTTTTCAAAATGTCTAAAAATAAAAGTTACCTATTTAAATAATTTGAACATCCTGATTCCAAATTTGGAATCCATTTTTCAAAATTCCCAACACAGAAGTGGAAGAAATTAATTTAAAATTAATTCCCGCTATCAAAACAAAAAACATTTTTTTAAGAGATAATAACTATCAAAAGATTGGCACTTGTTTATGTCTGGTTTAATTGTGAAATTATGTCCAATGACAAAAATTGAATTAAATTGTAAAACTATATTCTAAATATACTTTAAAACCACTCAAATTCATAATTTATCAATATTAATTATTTCGATTAAAAAAGTTTTTTTTAATTAAAATCTAGAAATTTTCACTATTCATAAAAATATGAAAGTTATCTGAAAAGTACCAAAATTTCACCCTAGGCTAATTTTGATATTCCGAATCCAAAAATGAAGTCCATTTTGAGAGATAGAATTTCTAAAATTTTAAAAAGTAGGCATTACTATTCATAACGGCTAGTTTGATTGGTTATGGTGTGTTAGAATCTCAAAGTTGCGTACAATGCACGCCATTGCATTATTCAAAGGGAAACGTACCGTGGAATCGTGGGGTGTTACATTCTCCCCTCCTTCAATAAATTGTGTCCTCACAATTTTTTTTAAAAATTGGGAAATTTAATAGAATGGAAAGTCCCACATCGGAAAAAGATTTAATAAAACTATCACTTTAAAAGAAAGGAAGAGATGTATAAAGGTCACCCAAAGATTACCCATACTAGGATTCCATGTAGGAAAACATGGATATGGATGATAAACTAAGTGTTCAGTTCTGATGGAGAGGGATAGAAAACATGATCAAAAGAAAGTTTACAATAAGAAAATAACAAACTTGTGTTGGGACAAACAGTCCTTAGTCTCCCAGTAGGAAAAGTAAACAGACAAATTTTTTTTGTTTTAAGTTACATTACATAAGGACAAGGAATTAATTTATGATATTGACTAAGAACATAAAGAGATATACTTACTTTTTAAGTAAAGTTTCATTCTTTAATAACTTTTTACCACTAACTCATTTTTTTAAAAATGAGTATTCAAGAAGACCTGGTCACAATGGAAGAGCTAGAATAAACATCTATAGAAATACATGATCCAAGTAGGATAAACTATATATTTACCTTGTCTTTAAGGATTAATCAAAACTAAAATGGTTAGTATAATATCTGATGATCCCCCAAATGGATATTCCATTAGGGAAAAAAACACTAATCTTAATTTCTAAAATTAAACCATCAATACCCCAAAGTTAAATAAATACTATTCAATAATCAATTGTACTTAAAATCCTTCAATATACACTACTGGAAATATGACTTTTACCAATGGTTTTGGCCAAACCGTTGGTATAGTTCATTAATTTGGACCTACACCAATGGTTTGGCCAAAAATGTTGGTATAGGTCATTTATATGGACCTATACCAACGGTTTTGGACAAACCGATGGTATAGGGTTGGACCAATAGGACCTATACCATCGGTTTTGGCCAAACTGTTGGAATAGGTCCATTATAGAGACCCTATACCAACGGTTTGGCCAAACCGTTGGTATAGGTCCCCCCTATACCAACGGTTTGTCCAAAACCGTTGGTATAGGTCCTTCAATTTTTAATCGAATATTCTTACCGAGAACATTATATAAATCAAAATTTAAAATTATTATAACAATACATATATATATTTATGAAATTATGTTCACAAAATTCATGTTAGGTTAGTGGTTAAGTCATTCAATTATAAACTAGAGGTCCTGGGATCAAATCCCACTGAATGTTTTTTTTTAAATACATATACCAACAGTTTTGAGAACCATTGGTATAGGTTTTCGTATTACTTATACCAACGGTTTTCCCAAAACCGTTGGTATAGACCTATTGTCAAGGATTACTTGCCAACGGTCCTCCAAACCGTTGGTATAGCCTATACCAACGGTTTGAGGGCCTATACCAACGGTTCCAAACCGTTGGTATAGGGTATTTTTCCAGTAGTGATAATCCAAACTAATATTGAAACCCAAAACTTATAAGAATGTAGTCTTCCACGTTAAATTGTATCTCCAAATGACATTAATTACTCTTAAAGTCACATACTTAAAAGTAATTAACCTAATCATTTCCATAAATAACCCAAATCACTATAAATCCACAATAAAAACATAGATAAAAATCCACCATTACTCCTCAAATGAAATCCCATAATATTCTATTTTCCGTGGGAATATAGTGTTCACAACAAAGCGAACAACTTCCAAGATAACATTTATCACTTAATCACCAAATCATTTTCCTATACTAAGGGTATTCATTTGATAAGACACAAGATCCCAAATCAAATTATTATTGATCAATAAAATCATTTTACTAAAAATAATAGTCACACTAACCAGGGACTTTACGTAGTCCAGTGGTAGGAGATAAATCCCAATCGCACTTTGGTTGTGGATTCGATTCCCACAGCTTTGTTCGACGTGACGGTTTGTCACACGGTCTGTGTGTTGTCCTTTTTTAAAAACTATATTTTATAACATTACCAAAATGAGATAAATTCCTCAAAATAACCATAACATAATTTAACCAAAAATATTATCTCAAACCATGCATTTTCATCCCAAATTATAATAACTTATAATTGCCTGAAACCCAACGATCATGTTAAACCAAATGGTTATTTATACCTATATCCACAAGAGAAAATATAATTTTTCCTCAAATATCATTCTCACATGGAAAATGACAGGGTTAAAATTAAAAGAGAAAATTATTCCAAATTAAACCCATAAACAAGGAGCACTAATACTTTTTAAACATTTATCCAACCATTTATTTCCACATAGCTTCTTCTTTGACCAAGAAAATATCCTATAGAATATGAAATTCACTCAGGTAATGGCCAGGTCCCCTACATTTACGGAAAATGACTGTAAATGGATTCTTGGGACCATTTTTATCTTCTTCCATAGTACTCTTCATTTTTCTTCGGCAATTCTTCACTTTATGTCCTTCCTTCCCGCACGTAAAGAATTTATTTGTCCCATTGAGACACTTTCCTGGGTATCTCCTTCCACATTTCCTACATGATGTAAATTGAGGATTTCTTTCTCTATGGTCTCCACTACTGGAGCTCTTATCATTCATCACCTTTCTCTTCTTTGTTGAGTCTGGGAATTGGTTAATATATATATTTTTGATCATATTTTTGTAAAATTTATTTTGCATAAAGATGATATCTTTTACGCCTATCAACATTCCATTTTGTTGCTCATTTCCACCACCGTTCCCACCTTGTACATCATTCTCAAAGTCACTGTGACTTCCTTGGAATCCAGCCATTGACTAAAACCAGAAAGCATTGTCTGAGTAACAGTAGTCATAAAATCATTTAGAGATTAACATGTCACCATATTCTCAATTTGAAACACATTAGGATTAACCAAGGTCATTTACTCTCATCTTATATATAATACTTCAAATCGGGTTGTAAATAAAATGTAAATTATCCTAAGCATATCCCCTAGGAGTTTCGTAACTAAGAGTGCAGCAAGGACCGTTGTCGTGCACCAGTTCCCATTCGAGTCTAGCTCAAAGCGGTGTTTTCGGGTTTTACCCCTTGGTACATCTGTGCTAGAGCCGCGTCTACCTGCTCGTATCTAGACAGGGATGTATTGCTTGGAAAACTCAAAAAATCTCTACAATACCAAACTTTTAGGACTATCTTCTATACTAATCCTCAATGTTCATCTTAGGTCTACGTGCTCTAATCAGAGATTATCTAAATCTAACTTCCAAGGTTTGTACTAAACTTCCTCTGATACCAACTGTAATTCCCCGACCATAGATACCCAGAGTCGGTGCATTATTACATAACATTGGCATGATCACAAAGGATCAAGTCTAGAAAGACCGATTAGTTTAGTAGTCTTGGAAACAATAGATATTTTCATAAGTCTTACATTACATCATAAGGTAAAAAAACTACAACAACATATTTTATTCATATCCCATAAAACTATCCATGCAAGTCATTCATAGATTACTTCTTCACATCCCGGGAAAAGATAAAACATTGAAAGGGGTGAGCTCAGATGCTCAGTAAGGATAACAATATAGCAGAAGCTTTCGTAGATAAGCATAAACACTTAAAGAAATTTATAACTAAAATAATCCTTTTAAACATAATATTCAGCATAATATGGAAAAGATAAAATGAAATAATGCCATTTACTTATTCACATGGATATTCTACTAGTCGAACAATCACATGCAATATAAATAACCACTTTCATAATGATGGAATGCATAATGCCAGACTATCATAACCACATAGCCAAGGCCTCGTGCCAAGACTACAAATAAGTTTTTGCCAAGGCCTTGTGACAAGACACTAGTTTGTCTCATGAGACCTACCGATGCATCGAGGAGTTATAGAAGGCTCCACCCGTCACTTACTAAGTCCAATGCATTCCTCATATGAAAAGTTTTAAACATAACATAAACATTCGTATTAAAACTAGCATACGAAATGTCAATACTTTATCCACAAACCATGAATGTTATAAAAATAGCACATCCAAAGTCAAACATAACTCATTAGATACAATATGTAAGATTTTATTGTATCATATTAACCTCAATCGAGAATGATGAATGATATTGACATAGATGAAAATAATCATCAAAATAATTAGAGTGAAATATCCCCCTTTTTCTTGAAATCATTTAAAAGTCACACTATTTGTCAAGAATCCATTTAAAATATATTTTAGGATCAAAGTGTCCCATACCAAATTCAAACTTTTAAAAGGAATTTTGATTTTAAAACATTAATGTCCATATAAATAAATCCTTAAAACCATTGTTAAAACATGGACATTAATGAGAAAGATTTAGAATAATCAATCTTTAAAACACTTAAAAATTTATTTTAGTTAGAGTTTATAACCAAAAGAGAGACAGTTGAATACAAATAATTGAGGTAATAAAAACATTATAATATCATGAGAATAAATGGATTCATGATATACTATGTCAAAGTACATTATATACACCATATAAAAGTGATTTGGTGTATAACAACAAAGAAGTCTTAATGGAATGTAAATTGAGATTAATTCTCTTATAAAGACCATATCCTTTGGTTAAGGATAAATCAACGACATTATTATGTGTGACAAATATAAATACTGTCAATATGATTGGATATTTATTGTAAATCAATCATATGACATTCACAAATATTCTTGTAAAAACAAAACCAATGAATTGGATATTTAACTCAACAAATGGAGATTGAGTTAAAATTACTTTTAACAAGTTCATACCGATGACTTGAGAATTTATCAATGGAGTGATTATGTGTATAAAAATTATATCCACAGAAAGGGGAGTGGAAATTATGACATAATCAAATTTATAGTGATTCTACACATAATCTTGGAGTAAAATAATCAATGAAGTATGAATAAATCCGAATGAGTGGAAATTGAATTTTCAATTTCCCTTATTGATTTGGTAACATAAAAAACATACACCCATGAAAGAAGGATCATACAATGATGATGTAAATATACATGAATTAAATTATATTACACAATTAATATAAACATGGGCAGCACACACACCACATGAAATAAATAAGTGGTGAACAATAGAATTCTCACGGAATTAAAAGTGAGATAAGAAACCCCTTAATTTGTACTTTTTCCATGGTTGACGGTAGGTTAAACTCCTGTATAATGGTGAAATAATTGTTATTGAATTATACAAGAATAATTTACATTAATATGATATCATATATGATCTTTTAACATTTATTTGTTAATAATATCTTTGTATTATCATTGATTTGGGTGTTAACTTACTCGTTTTCTTTTATATGTTTTGTTAAATAAGACATGTTTGTCATTGATAGGATGTATCTTATTAATATCCATAATGATATCAAGTCCTTAAAAATTATTTTTAAATAATAAAATGATAATTATACTTGAATGGATATGATGGAGAATGAATCTCATTGCGTTCGTGGAGACGGTAGTCCGTACGTACGCACGAGCGACAATATCATTCTTTTGATGTTAAAATAATATATAATTGGATGTTATATCATATAGAAATAATATTTATCATGTTATATTTATTATTTACATGAATTACACATCATTATTATCCCATCCAAATAATAATTTATTGAATGAAAATCACACCACGACGTGGAGACGGTAAGCCGTACGTACGCACGTATGGTGACATGTCATTCAAAGGATGGATATAATACTGAATATGGTTGTAATATATTTATAATAATATTACGGTATATAGGAGATACTGAATTCATTAATTTATAATGGTAATAACAAAGAAAGAAGAAGTGGAAGAAGAAAAGAATTTGAAAAAGGGTGGTAAAAACATTACATCTTCTTCGGGTTCTTCCTTTTTATTTGATCAAAAGGGATTCTTAGGTTGGCTTTCTGATCAATATAAGGCCTCTAAGTTGTAGTGAGGGAAGTTGATAGAGTATTTGGGAAGGGTTTGTCCATAACAAAGGGCTTTTAAGGTGTGAAGTAATGAGAAGGGGGATTTCCCTTTTATAAGAGGGGTGAGGGGCACCTTTGGAAAAGCTAAAAATATTATTTTATAATAAATTCATATTCAGTTTCTAATGGCTTAAAAGTAGATTATTTAAAGTTTAAGTTGGTGATAGGTCTTAAACAACTCAACCAACAGAATTTAGATAGTTTTGGGTCATTATATTAACCTTATGATTAAGTATTAACTCTTCGTTAATTAGTTTCACTTTTACAATGTCTCTTTGTATTTTTATATTATATGGTTAATAAACATACTATATACATCCAAGAGATCTCCAAGTGGTCCATTAATGATACACCTATCATGATATAAGTCTCTTGGTCGATCCTTATATTTTTAGGAATTTAATATCAATTAATAATATAATATTTGTTTTAAAAACTCTTTTATGTCAATTTTGACACTATTCAATAATTGGTTTTTGTAAAAATCATAACTGAATTATTACTTGTAAAAAGGTTAATTAAACCATTCATTAAATGTCATATTAACCTAGAAAATTAGTTTAATTCATATAAAGTCTCATATTATATTTATTTAGGTATCTAGAATATCAATAATTTTAATTGTTCACTATTATGGTAATTACTACATCACCATTGTGTCATAAATAAATTAAATTATTTAATGTCTAAAATTTATAAATAAATTACCATTATGTAGGAAATATTTTTAGATTTCTAATGAATATATATAGTCTAAAATAAAACAAATATAACCCTATGTAAAAATTGTTTTTCTAAAAGATATATGCTTGTGTCATTTTTGTATTCCTTTTAACTTAATTAAAATAAAGTGTCCCTATCACTTACAAGTGGCATCATGGGGTCCCAAAATCGACCCAAATATGCCCATGGTCGGACATGTATCAACCAATAAGTTTAGGACACGTTTTTGTGTAATTTTCTATTATTATAATATTATTTTTAACCCTTATTTACCGTATTTACCCTTTAACCATGGTAAATAAAATATTTACCGAAGTAATTATTCAAAATGTCTAAAAATAAAAGTTACCTATTTACACAATTTGAACATCCTGATTCCAAATATGGAATCAATTTTTCCAAATTCCAGACACATAATTGGAAGAAATTAATTTAAAATTAATTCCCGTTGTCAAAACAAAAAAGCGTGTTTTTAAGAGATAATAACTATCAAAAGATTGGCACTTGTTTATGTCTGGTTTAATTGTGAAATTATGTCCAATGAAAAAAATTGAATTAAATGGTAAAACTATATTCTAAATATACTTTAAAACCACTCAAATTTATAATTTATCAATATTAATTATTTCGATTAAAAAAGTTGTTTTTAATTAAAATCTAGCAATTTTCACTATTCATCAAAATATGAAAGTTATCTGAAAAGTACCAAAATTTCACCCTAGGCTAATTTCGATATTCCGAATCCAAAAATGAAGTCAATTTTGAGATATAGAATTTATAAAATTTAAAAAAGTCAGTATTACTATTCATAACGGCTAGTTTGATTGGTTGTGGTGTGTTAGAATCTCAAAGTTACGTACAATGCACGCCATTGCATTATTCAAAGGGAAACGTACCGTGGAATCATGGGGTGTTACATTGTAATAGCTTCGGTGAATTATTTCACAATCAAAATAATTGAAATGGCTTCTGACATAAATAGATGAAATTAAGATAATATTCACATCTTTCCATTAGAATATGCATCACAAGAATTAGATAAATATTTCTTCAGATATCAAACAAATATTTTGACCAAATAAATCTGAAACACTTAAAAAAAATTTAGAAAACAAATAGTGATGGGTTGAATTAATTATCAAAACTAAATAAAGATGAGAATGACAAGTATCCACTCAATAATATCATCATTTTGATAATTACAAAACGCTAACTCTCTACCAACTTTCTTCCCCTTTTGTAGGGATAAAAAAGATATTTTCTTGAGTAAATTAAACAATAAAATATTTTTACCCTATTTATAAATTTTTTGGAAATTTATATTTAAGTAAAAATAAATAAATAAATAAATAATAGATAAAAATAAAATAACAGACAAAAAATAAACTTTCATCCCCTTTTTTAAATATTTAAAACATGAAAAAATGTTTTTTAACATATTTAAATTCTGAAAAATAATTTTTTAAAAATACTTTAAATTTGAAAAATAATAAATTTTTATGCATTTAAAATTTGAAAAATAATAATTTTTAAGTATTTAATATTTTAAAAATAATTATCTTTATATATATATGTGTGTGTGTGAGTGAATATATATATTAAAATTTTGAATATTTAAAAATATTAGAATTTTGATTTTTTTTAATTTTTTTAAAATGTAAAAAAGGTGAGTTATTTGAAAATATGTTCTAAATACATACATCAATATAAACTCCCAAAAATTTAGGCTTCCTTCAATAAGATAAAATGAGATAATCAAGAATCCTTGAAAACATATATAATATTATTAAATGAATAACAAGGGATTAAAATTATTGTATTAAACCATTCAATTCATGCCATAATAATGAAACATATAAAAAGTAGGTAAATATTTAAAATATATCCCCATAAGACCAAGAATAAATATTTTTCATATATAATGAATTTAAATAAATGATTCTAAATAATTGAAATAAAATAATTTTTTTAAGTTTGTGAATAATAATTAAATTTATAGGAATAAAATATCAAACATAAAATCATGTTTTCTCCCCTACATAAAGATGTTAGTTCATTTAATTTTAATTTGAAAATTTATCAAAAAATACTTCCTGAATTAATTATTCAATCTTTAATGATATTTTTATTTAATTGAATAATAAATAAGAATATAATAAATTCTCATAATTTTTAAGCATCCACATGTTGATACAATGACGATGTTTTGTTCCTCATAACTATAATATATCAAATAAAAGTGTCATTTGGTACCCATATACTTTTGGGCCCATCATTGTCAACAATTAATGATTTAGGTAAAAAAATAGGGTTATTTTGATCAATAATATTATAATGAATGATATATAATGATTTCAAATAATGAACATCAATGACACTAAAAAATTGTGTTTTTATAAAATAACAGTCATTTTTATAATGCCTATTAAAACATCAATAAAAAAATTAATAGTTAATCTAATATTTTTGTTTTAACTAGGAACAAAATAATTGTTATATAATTTAAACTTTTCTCTTTTACTACAAATACAAAGATTTCATTTTCAAATTTTATTTTTACCAAGAATTTGATTCAAATAATTCTATCCCTTATAAAGAATACATAAATATTTCTTTAAATTATCTACTTTAAACAAAAATTCATTAGTTTTAGTTTCATGGAGATCATAATAACTTTTTGGGAGTATTTGATCTTAAATCTGTAATCTATTTTGACTAAAGAATTGTGAATTGAAATAGAATCATAAGATTTATAATATTTTTATGTTATTCATTTAAGGAATCAAATTTATCTTGATATTTAAAACAAATATTACTATGTTCATCATATGAAAAACATTCAGAATCAGAAATTTCAGAGTAATTAGATTGTACCGCATCGGCATGATCCATAAGAAATAGATTAACCATTTGATTTTAATGATTAACTTCTATATTTGTAGTAGATTAATAGTTTAAATATTCAGATGAATTACTAGTAGCCTTCATGACTTTCTCTCTTTTTAGTTTATATTTGTCTTTCCTTTATTCATTATGAAAATGAAATTCACGTTTTAAATGACCATTTTTACACTCGTAGAATCTTCCTTTATTCTATTCATTTAACTTCAATTTATATTATCTCATTTTATACATATTGACAAATAAAATATCAAGAGGTGATAGTTCATCATTTGAATATAAATGGTTTGAATTTGAATCAAAAAATTGATCCATTGAAACTTTAAGCGCAGTTGTTTCCTTTTTGATAGAAATTTGATTTTCAACTTCTTCTTGCATCTCTACTACATACACCATCAAGGTTCTGTTCAATTATTTCATAATAAATTCTTTAACAGGTATGGATTGTTGAATAGGAGTTAAAATTCTATTCAACTAAAAGGTAAATATATATGTACCTTTAATTCCTTATCTGGTTCTAGAATTGGATTTCCCAAGGCAGCAACAACATTAACAGCTTCTGTTAATCTTCCATTCATCTGAGTTATGCTCTCATATTCATGCAACCTAAATGTGTCAACATTATGTTTTGCAGTATTATGACTTAGTCGCCTTACATTTTCAACGTCGTAATATGGAACTGTAATAGTATTCCATATCTCATAGTTCGTATCACATTGAAAAAAACTGTAAAAATACATTAGGACCAAGAATGCATATAATTTCATTCATGGATTTCAAATAATATCATACTCAGCATCCTTAGAAGCATCCAAATTTTCTAGTTCTCTATGGATTTCATAAGGTTTGACAATCGTAATATAAACATTGAAACCAATATTCTTCAAATATATAGTCATGCAACCTTTCCAGTATCCATAATTATCACCATTAAAATAAGGAGAATGGATCGACGACATACCTTCTTTGAAATTTTCCATTAATATTTTTCTTCATCTGAATCATTAACTCGGTCTTGTTAGATCCAAGAAAAATTAGTAAGGCCCTTACTCTAATACCAGTCATTAGGTTGATATTTCCTTGAAAAACACACAAGATGGGGTTAATTGTATCTTTTTAAAAAACATGAAAATATTATAATTTCCCTTTTGAAAATAAGTGATCCTTTCATTCTCTGTTATCATCAAACGAGCAGTAGAAATTAATAAAATAAAGAACACAATTATGTATAGTGGTTCAGACAAAAAAAACACAGTCCACTCTACCAATTCCCTATTCCACTAGCTTAGTGATTTTCACTATTTGGTCCTTTTTTCATAAAACCATCCAGAACTGAGTATACATAGTTAACAACTTACATGGATTTTATAAGGCCTTATATTTATTTTATAAGGAACCATTGATTTCCATAGCATAGTCCATGAAGCTGACACTCCACCACTACTAATTCCAAGAAGTCGATACTCTAGCAAATCAATAGAGTTTGATTTTGTTGATTATATAGGTTAAACATCACAGTAGAAACAGAAAATGGAACATGATATCAGATATTCATTATAGAACAACAACAACACTTAAATAATCTTCAATGTCGAGCAGACTTATTTTTCTTCAAACAACAACAAATAGATTGGAGAATAATTTTTTTGGCTTCAATCATCATTAAACTATGAGAGAATATGAATTCACAATGAAATATTTTTCTATATTCAAAAGTGTTGAGCTTTTGTAGGAATATTTTTAGCACCTTATTTATAAAAAATTATTCACATCTCCACTTTTTTCATTTTTTGTATTCTTTTTGCTCATAAATATCCCCAAAAATATCGTTGAACCATTGCTTATTTATTCATGTTGAATAAATAGAAAATAAATGAAATAAAAATAATTTTAATAACTCCTCCAATTATATCTACATAATAATTGTAGCATTGAATAATTTAAAAATTCTCTTTAAATCCATTCAAACCAATTTAAATATAGTGGAAATAGTTCTTGAAAAATAACCTCTTAATAAATCATGAATTTTTGAAACCAAACCATTTAAAGAGATTCTAAACATACCTTATTAATAAAAATTATTTTATCCATTCCATGTGATCCTTTGAATAAATAATAAAATGGATTTGTAATGATATTTAATATAATAAAACATTCTAGAAACATCGTAAAATATCGTAGATTTAAAACTGGGTTGTTGAAAAGTAAAACATAAGGTTCCATCATGAAATAAATAAAATACCAATTGTAGGGTTCAACTACATAACATATGGTTCCTTTTCATAGCATAGGTTTCCTTCCGACGTACGGTTCCTTATCCATACATTCATCTTCACGAAAAATAGGGATCAAAAAGTAATGTAGGGATGATTATCCATGCATTTATACTTGTCATCGTAAAATCCCAAATGTAGTATTCATTATCTATTCATTTAACTTCTTGAATGTTGGATTGAAAATAGTAAATCCATACACTAATGTAGGGTTTCTGATTTATTTGCATATTGTTCAGCATATCATATGGTGGATTCCTTACATTACTTTTTTCAATGTTGGGTATGAACAATGTTTCCCAAAAATGTAAACAACATAACTTCATACTTCACTGATTTTTTTTAGCCCATTACCATAAAAGTCAGCCTTAATCCTAGAATACTGGTTTTTAGAAAAATATTATGATATTTACCACAATTAAATAATCAAATCAATTAAACTTTAACATCTCCTAATAAGTTTGAAAGAGTATAGCAGTGAAATTCTGGAAAAATGCAGTTGGAAAACTGTATTCTCAATCCATGGTGAATTTATGGACCATACAAACAATTTTTTAGCCTTTGATGGAACATAATTAAATTAAGATAAACATATTGGACTTTAATCGCCCCAGGTCTTGAGTGATTCCTTCATCTGTAGAACTTGCAACAAAATAAATACAGTAGAATTTTGAATCTTTTCACTCTATAGTTGAAAAACTACTTTAGAAAAATTAGTCATTTTTAAGAGTATTAAAATATCTTTTTCTGAATTCAACATACACTAATGATATTTAGATAATTCCATTTTCTATCCAAATGTATTATACACTCACAAATCCATTCAATTTAGCTTGAGATATCATCATAATTATGAATTTTCATTAAACTGAAAACTGTAATATCACCTGAACTACTTGTAACAAGTTCGGTGAATATTTTCACTATGAAGAAAATTGAACTGGAATCTAAAATAAATATATAAAATGAATATAATATTATCATATTTTCATCATAATAAATACCATAATAATCTAATGGAGAGTTTTACATATATACAATAAATACATTAATGTAATAAATATGAAACACTTAACAAATTTATTTGAAAACAAATATTGATGGGTAGATGTAATTATAAAAACTAAATAAAATGAAAATGAAAATCATACAATAAACATGTGTATGTTTTGTGGTTTTTCTAGGTATATAATCCTCCCCTCTCAGACCCATTCGGGTAGGATGAGGAGGAGTCAAATCAGATGCAATTGAATTTTCCTAAGAAAAATTTGATAAATAATTTGAATATATCATTACATGAAATGTAGAATAAAAAAATTAAAATTATTATATAAACTAAGGTTATCATAGGAGACAAACCATGTTCACCGCTCTATTGATCAAACTCAAATAATCATTTCCATTGAACTTATTTCATAATATAAATAAGTATTAAATGTAAATTTTTAAGAAATAGTTTTTAAAAATAATGCATACATCTTAGAAGTAATAAATGTCCTAACCCACATGACAACATATTTTTGAAAAAATAATATATAACAAGTTTAACATTTTTTAAAACACATTTTAAAATATATTTTATAATTTTAAATAAATCTAAATAAATATATTAAAATCAAACAATACTGGAACATACATATAATTCTAAATTATAACTAAATTAAAATAATTACATTAACACTAACTTGAGAAAGTCATCTCAAGGTAACCTAAATGAACATTAAAAATATATGGTTTCATCTATATATTACCCACCAATACATCAGGTTCTACATCAACTCCAACAAAGGCACAATTTTAGTCATTAAATGAAATATTTTTTTCAACTAAAATTGGGGTTTCAATGGTTTCAATTTTATCCCTAGTATCACAGAAAATATTTCATGGGATTATTTCATTAATGACACCATGATCAGGTCTCAAATGATCTTTCACATAAACAAATTTTTTTCATTGATTCCAAAATATATGGTTCTTATATAGCTAAGAATTGACTCATGTAAATAATTCTCAATCCACATTCATCAATTAATGTAAATTGTAGCATCATTGAATTAAAACATTTATATTCTATCATAGTAACTTGAACTCAAGAGTATTAATCCAATAATAATATTTTCTCCATAAGACTATAATAATTCACATCTCTATATCATGGCCAAATATATGATGCACTGGCATAATAGCCTGTTGTAGTATCTATCATAACACAATCATGTTGAGTTCTCATTTTTACTTCTAAATCAATTTTAAAAAATTTATACACATTAATTATTAATGATTTTCATTCACAAATCAATGAATTGAGACAAAAATCCAATGATCACAAATAATAAGAAATAGATTCTATAGGTAATCTAAATACATGAAATATATATGAATTGTTAAATTAAATGGATATATATGTTTTAAGTTAATAAATTCAATCGTCATACCATTGATTTCAAAATAGTATGCAACTCTTGGTAATGAATAGCCTCTCTCTTTCTCAAATGAAAATATTGATGAAATGTATATATAATTTGTTTGTGTTCCCTATATAAAATCATACTAAAAATCTAAAGTATATGTAAAATGACATAGAATATGATAACACATAAATATTCAAATTGCTTAATTGATATAGTCATAGAAAAAACTATTGCTAAATAGGATTGTGTGATATTCCATATCCCTCAATTCAAAGATCAATATAGCCAATTTATATAACCTAGATATTTCGTTTATTTGGGGAAGAGATGGAAAAGTGGGATCAATTTTCCCATACAACTCTTCTTTATTTCTCATTATTTGGTAATGTATTGTTCTCACTTAAAATATATACATTGAAAAAAAATCCATACATTGTTGAGCCAGATAACCTTCAGAAATTGAACCTTCAAGATAATTCTTATTTCAGACATAATATTTCATTGTCTAAATATTTATAATAGTAAGATACATCCACTAAAAATAAAATTTTCTCCTATGAAGTGTTTTAGTTGGAATATGAACTATTAAATGCGGAGCACATGTGAAAATGGTGGAGGAAATATTTTAGGTCCACAAGGCTGAGTACCCTAAGAGGGGGGTTAATCAGGGTATGCCTAATTTAATATTAAAGCACGTTCTGATCTTGTTTCACTGTTAAGAAAAACACTCTTCTCTCTCTTTCCTATTGCACAATATAAATAGAAAGTAAATCATACACAGGACACAAAAATATTTACTTGGTTCACCGCTAGTGGATACGTCCAAAGAGCATATGACGATAGGTTGTCGATTGTACCAAATTTCACTAAAATTCACTAGTTGTGGATTACAAGGTTCGAGCACAGTCACTCTGTCTAAGGCTCACTGCCTTTACAAGGTTTAGGGTTAGCTCACTGCTTTCCCAAGGGTCACTTCCTATCTCTCTCTTTGTCTCACTACAGGTGGAGAGGATCACCTTCTTTCTGTTCCTTTGCTCATTGCTCTGTAAGGAATCCTCTCACAGTTTATAGACTGATAAGTCACTTCATTGTCTCTAATGAATATATCCTTTGTTATGTGTGGATGCTCTATTAAAGTCCAACTTTCACCCGTAGATAAATTTCACTTTTCACCGAAGGTATTGGGAAATCCTCTAGCTTTCACGCAGCCCTGAATAACCACTGTGAATCAACCTTAAATGCCACGAATGTATAACCCAGTGCGCAAGTATCAGAGCGCAAGTCACAAGGGGCACGCATGTCTACCTCAACTACTTGCAAAGAAAAATCTTCTGCAACTTCAAACATGTGTGACTCAATCCCTTTTACTCACAAACCAATATTGGCGCACAACTACCAACTGGTGCGCTACTTCAAACACTGGTGCACAAGTCCACCTGTGCGACCACACACCACCTGCGTGACCAGCACACCAGTGCGACGAGAGCTCTGATATTTCTAAGTGCTAAACTCCATTAAAAATGAGGATGGTTGGTCCTGTATTTATAGGCATTTGGTCAACCTATGCAGCGGCGGGAAAGTTTCCCCTCAACGTGCATGTCCCGGCACACATGTTTCTTCCC
Organism: Viscum album; assembly: GCA_963277665.1. Taxonomy (NCBI): domain Eukaryota; kingdom Viridiplantae; phylum Streptophyta; class Magnoliopsida; order Santalales; family Viscaceae; genus Viscum; species Viscum album. The sequence goes on along the minus strand of OY728159.1, from coordinate 825,769,613 downwards.
CTTAAAGACTCTTGCGCGACTCTATTTCCTTTTTCATATTTCGAAGATCAGATCTTGAAAAACATATGGGGCGCAACTTTCTAACCCTCCTAGGCACCGGCGCAGAGGCCCTTTCACGGCGCACAAGTCACCTACGCAACCACACCAATACCTTCATGACCCTCTTTACTTTTCTATATTTTTACATTCTTATCTTGAAAAACATTAGGCAAGCAAGTTTCCTCTCCTTCAAGTACATGGTGTGCAATTCCCTTTTCCAAGAACCACTTTTCATCATTTTTCGATTTTCAGGCCCAAAATTTTTGGAAAACACTGGAAAACGGTGCCACCTTGTATCTCTTATTTTTTTTACTCCTTTAGATCATCTATTCCTTTGTAGAAATTCTTGAATCAAACATGGATCATTGACCACAACTCATGAACTCGAAACTCCACCATGAAATCCCCCTTTGTCAACAAATTTTTATGTCATGGTTTTCTTTGTCAACAATCACAACACAGATGTCCACTTTTTCAAGAAACACGATCACCTCAAAAATGCTTCAATGATACCTTGAGGGATTTTTTCCCAACAATCTCCCTATTTGGGTTTGTTGACAATTATTCTATAAAAAGATACATCGTTAATTCTTCAGCCACTATTCACCTATTGTGATTCTGATAGTGATAAAGGATTTACTCAACACATACTCTAAGACCACATGAGCAATGATCTACATGAGAAACAAGAGTGAATGAAATGTTTATCAATGAATCACTTCAACTCTGACACCCACTGTTGACACCAAACTGATACCAATTTGTTGGAAATATTCTTACTTCATTCCAACACCACTCTTCTACTTTTATCACGATCCTCAACTGTCGTGATATCTGTTCTTTGATCGATCACTACTAGCATTGTCAGATTTAATACTCTCCCCCTATCTTATTTCACTCCCCCTATCTCACTACTCCACCTGTTAGATTCTCCCCATATCAATAATGACTTATCAAATTTCCACACTATCTCCCCCTTGAACAATCACTATTTTCTCCCCCTTTGTCAACGAACCCAAAGGTCACTCCTTTGCAGGTTATAATAGAGTAAAGAACACATATCATAACATTAGGGGAAAAAACATCATACCTCGGGGAGAGGGGGTGTTCCACATCCATACTCCATCAAGTGTGAGGAGTCGACTGAACTCCCAGATCCAGTCGATGTTTCTCAAAATCATTATTGGGTAAGGCCTTTGTTAGAATTTCTGCAACCTTTAGCTCTGTAGACACATACTTCAACATCATGATTCCCTGATCAACCTTCTACTTGATAAAATGATACATGATCTCAATGTGCATTTTCCTTGAATGATGGATTGGATTTTTTCTAAGATTGATAGCACTGGATTTATCTCATTGGATTCCAATCGAAGACTTCACGTCAACTCCCATATCTTCATGTTGCTGCTTCATCCACAATAAATGTGTGCATGCTTGAGTGGTCGCAATATACTCAGTCTCTGCGGTGCTCAATGAAATGAAATCTTTCTTCTTGCTTAGCCAAGAAATACAAATTCCACCAAGATAGAACGCACCTCTTGAGGTTGATTTTTGGTCATCTACTGATCCGGCCCAATCTGCATCTTTGTAACCTAATAACTCGGTCTGAGATTTGTCATTATATGTCAAGCCGAAGTCCACCGTGCCCTTGATATACCGAATCATTCATTTCACTACAAGAATGTGGCTTTCCTTGGGATTACTCTGATATCTCACTGCTTAGCATTTGGCGAAAACAATGTCAGGCCTTGTTACTGTCAAGTACAGCAAACTTCCAATAATTTTCCTGTATTCGGTGATATTAACTGCCCTGCCATCCTTATCTTTTGATAATTTCATCCGTGTAGCAACCAGTGTCCTCATCTCCTTGTAATTCTCCATTCCAAACCTTCTTATAGCCCCCTTGGTGTATTTGGATTGAGAAATGAAAGTTTCATTACTTCTTTGTGTCACCTGTAAACCAAGGAATAATGTTAGCTCTCCAATCATTGACATTTCAAACTCATTTTTCATGAATTCAGAAAACTGTCTGCACTGAGCTTCATCTGATCCACAAAATATTATTTCATCGACATAAACCAACACTATAATCCTTTGATTACTGTAATTGCGGAAATAAATATTGTAATCAACTCCCCCATGCTGGAAACCAATCATCTTTAAGTACTGATCAAGCCTTTAGTACAATTCTCTTGGTGTTTGTTTCAACCCATATAATTCCTTCTTCAGACTGAAAACTTTGTTCTCATCCTCATGAATGATAAACCCATATGGCTGCTCAATGTACACCTCTTCTTCCATAACCCCATTTACAAATGCAGATTTGACGTCCATCAGGAACACTTTGAACTTTCATTGCACTACTATGGCCAAAAATAATCTGATTGTCTCCAGCCTTGCAATCAGTGAAAATGTCTTATCAACATCTATTCCCTATATTTGGGAGTATACCCTTCACACTAGTCGTGATTTTTTCTGAATCATTGTTCCATCTTCATTCGTCTTATTGTGATAGACCCATTCAATCCGGATGACATTCTTATCTACTGGCCTCAAAACAATCTCCCATGTCTGGTTCTTCTCAATTTGATCAAGCTCTTCATTCATATATTGAACCCATTTTTTATCTTTAGCTACATCGGAAAATAATTTCGGCTCCACCAGAGATAAAAATGAAGTTTTCTATAATGATTTCATTCTTCGAGTCTGAACTGGAGTTGTCTGCTCGCTAATGATATTTTTACTATCAATCTCAGCTCGACTCTTTGGCATCCTTATAGACACAAACTTGACACTTTCCTGTTCATCATTAGTATCTTATTTTGAGTTATCCTCTTTGATACGTTTGACCTGCTCCTTTATTGTGTTAGTCAAACAATCGATTTCATTCTTTTGTTCCTCAATTTTATGCTTATACTCAATGATATTTTCTAAGCTCTCTGGTGTTGAGGATTTTAGTCTTTCAATTTCTTCTAACAGCTTAGAATTTTCTTCATTCTGTTGTTGCATATAGAGTTTGGCATCACGGACCATTTTATTGGATTTCATTGTTTTGGATCTCCAAAAGTCTAGCTCCTCAAGAGATGATTCCAATTTAGCTTCCATATCAACTCTTCCTTCAACTTCTACTTCTTCTTCTCTAGCGTCAGTTTCTTCCTTTTCCAGATAACTACCGACGACTGCCACCATAGCATTTTCTCCCCTATCATTATAGTTCCCTATTTCCTCAACCTTTTCAACTGAAGACTCATCTGAACTGTCTATTTCTTGTGAAATAATATTCTTCTTCTTGAAGAAATTTCTATTGAACTACTTCTTCCCTTTCATATTGGAAGAATATTTCTTCTTAGAAATTCCAACTTCATCTTCATCATTTTCTTATTGAAATTTTTTAGGGCATCATGCAGCAAGATGACCAACTTTTCCACATCTAAAGCAAGAAAGTGGAAGTTTCTCTTTGAACATCCCTTTTCCTCTCTGCAGATTTGTAGAAAGTAATGACATCACCTCATCTATCTCTTCATCCTCCTGAGAGTCTTCAATGGTGAGCTTCTTCATGGCCGTAAATTCCACCTCTTTGGATTTCCCCTTTTCCATAGTTTTTTTATCATAATTTATCATTTCATATGAAACATGTTTATTGTGCAGGTTATCCAATGTCTGCTCTTTCGGGTCTTTATCTTCCAAAATAGAAACTTTCGGATTGAACCGAGGTTGTTGTTTTCTCAAGATGTGGTTCACAATTTTTATGTTTTTGATAATTTTACCAAGACCTCGCATGTCTTCTACCACAAAATCTACCCTATCAAAGAATGCATCAATAGACTCATTTGGCTTCATTTTTAGATCTTCATACTTGTTCCATAACACTTGCAGCTTTTCCTCTTTGACCTTTGTATCCCCTTCATATATATTCAAAAGCTTTTCCCACATAACATGGGACATTTTTAATGACATCACCTTTGTATAGATGGGATTGGAAAGGGCTCCCACTAAGGCATTGATTGCTTTGGCATCTGCATACAACTCTCTATGCTCAGCTTCTGATAATTCACCACTATTAATATCAGTTGTGATACAATGTATAACTGCTAAAAACACATCTATTCCCAAAGATCGGAAATAGTGTTACATTTGATTCTTCCATATCTGAAAATTACAACTGTCGAAGATCAGAATCTCTTTTTGATTAGTGACCTCCATTGATAGAAGAACTAATATCAACCTTTCCATTTGATACCAATAGTTAGGTCCAAAAGGTTGAGTACCCTAGGAGTGGGGAGAATCAGGGTATGACTAATTTAAAATTAAATCATGTTCTGATGTTGTTTCGTTGTTAATAAAAACACACTTCTCTCTCTTTCACATTGCACAATATAAACAGAAAGTAAAGAATGCACAAGAAACATCAATTTTTACTTGGTTCACCGCTAAGGGCTACGTCCAATTAGCATATGCCGAAAGGTTGTCAGTTGTACCAAATTCCACTAAAAATCACTAGTTTTGGATTACAAAGTTCGTGCAAGTCACTCTGTCCCAGGCTCACTAACTTTAAAAGGTTTAGGGTCAGCTCAATGCTTTCCCAAGGGTCACTCCATGTCTCTCTCTCTATCTCACTGCCGGTTGGGGGATCACCTTATTACTCTTCCTTTGCTCAATACTCTCGAAGGAATCCACTCACAGTTTATAGACATGTATGTTTCCTCATTATCTCTAACGAATACATCATCTATTCTGTGTGGATGCTCTGTTGAAGTCCAACTTTCACCCCTAGATGAATTTCACTTTTCACCAAAGGTATCGGGAAATATTTCAGCTTTAATGTAGCCTTGAATAACTATCGTGAATTAACCTTACATGGCGCGCAAGTTTAACCCGGTGCACAAGTATCGGCACACAAGTCACAACAGGCGCGGAAGTCTACCTCAACTACTTACGCGACACAATCTTCTGCAACTCCAAACTTACATGACTCGATCCCTTTTACGCAGAAACCAATATTGGCACAGAACTACCAACCGACGCACAACTTCAAACACTGGCGTGCAATTCCACCTACGCGACCACACACCACCTGCACGACCACCACACCAGCACGACGGTAGCTCTGAATTTTCTACGTGTTGAAGTCCGTTAAAAATGAGGAGGGGTGGTCTTGTATTTATAGGCATTTGGTCAACCTACGCGCCAGTGCGCAAGTCTCCCCTCAGCACGCAAGTCCCGATGCACATGTTTCTTCCCCTTCAAGACATCTACGTGACCCTATTTCCTTTGTCATATTTCGAAGATCTAATCTTGAAAAACATATGGCCCGCAACTTTCCATATGACAACCCTGCTTTTTATTACAACTTAAACATGATTTATTACATAAAACTTCACTTGATACAACAAAGAATATCGAGAGGTTTAGTGTCTTTGGGGCTTAGGATCATTACATAAAAACTTATAACATGAAATAAAACATCTTTATTGAAATCCTCATTTACATGACCACTATATTCCCTCGTACTTAGCATTGCATGGGATAACCTGAGGACATGCATAAGAAAAGGGTGAGCTATAAAGCCGAGTAAGGGAGTACACATGGAATAACATGAGGAGTACAATACATGTTAGGAAATAGGCATGTCAATAGAGAATAAGATAAACATTAACATAAATGCATGATAAAGCATGATAATCATAACATTGAAATGTGGCAACAACACTTAACAATGAATTAGCATGAGCCAAGGCTCATTGCACATGGAGCATGAGTAAACCCTCATTGCACATGAGGCATGAGTAAACCCTCATTGCACTTGAATTAGCATGATTCAACACTCATTGCACATGATGTATCATGATACTATACTTTACCCAATGCATTGGAGCGCTATAAGGGCGCACCCTTCTTAAACATTTCATTTCATGCATAAGTGTGCCACATGGATCATAAAACATGGATTCAAAAAACATAATAATTTATTCCACTATAAAGGAATGTGGAATTCATACATGAAACTTTACAATCAATAATTAAATGTGCATAAAGGTGAATACCCTTGATGGAGAAATGGGCATGGTATTCACTACACAATGACATTGGCTTAGAAAATTGGTGGGATTTCGGCAGCGTAACGGCGTGACATAAAAATTCATAAAAAAGGTTGATGAGAGAGAAAGGGTGTAACAACCCAATATTTTTGAGTAGTATATTAACTTACTCTTAATGATTTAATAAGATGTTAATGGTTAATGCATAAAGAGGAGTTGATGGCTTCATCCAGTAGACTCGACCCTTATGAAGCCCACTTATCAGAGCTTGGGAAGGAGGTAGCATCTGTGGGATTCGCTTTGGACCAAGCCCAAGCCGAACTCCAGCATGTCAAGCTTGAACGGAAACGCCTACGGGAGAAGTTCAAGTTAGTAGAGATTACTACTAGGGCAATGTTATCTGAGCCTCCCTCAGATTCTCTCACCATAGCACACCTTACACTTAGGTCTTATGCTGGTGTTATAAGGGGCTATGTGACGAGACCCTAGCTTCCTTGTGTAATCCGTTGCGATGAATGAATTGAGATTTCTTCCTTTAGTGATGTTTGTGAAATTTAAAATGTCAATATAATTTTAGAATGTTTTTTTTTATTGATGAATTTTGGAAAAAATGATATTTTAAAATATTTATGAAAACCCTAAATAACTAATGATGTGTAATGATTTTCAAAAAATGGTCTTCTACAAAAGTGTTCAGTAAGGAATTTGGAGTCTAATAAGATCAACTTAATTTTTTATAAATAGTAAATTATGAATAGTGATTTTATGCTTAGGATTAGTAATGTGACCAAATGGATTAGTAATTTCACTCAAAGAAAGTTTTAATATAATTTAGACACCTAGATTAAGTAATGTGATTCAATAAAATGAGTAAATAACGGTTTCATAAATTATCAGTCAAGTATTAGTTTTTCCGAATGAATAGTGTTTTTTAATTAAAAATTTAATTAAAAATAATTAGAAAATTATTTTTATAAAAAGGACTTTATTTTTGAACTCAGAGCATCGATATTATGTTAAGGTAATTTTTGGGGATTTTTCTGAAAAAAATGAATTTTCAATGAATAGTGTTTTTATTTAAAAATTAAATTAAAAATATTTAGAAAATTATTTTTATAAAATGGATTTCATTTTTGAAATCAGAGCATTGATATTTGGTTAAGGTGAAATTTTGGGATTATTCTGAGAAAGTTGAATTTTCGATGAATAGTGAAAATATAGTTTTTAAGTTACGGGTGTTTAATGACATCATTAAATGATGTATTAAGTATATATTCAATATGGTCGAATTATGAATAGTAAGATAAGGTGTGAGGTGTCCCAAGTGGCCAATACAATGGGCAAATACCATGGGCAAGCCCATGGTTTTGCCAAAACCACTAGTGAGGTGTCCCTTGGCCATTAATGCCATGTCCCCTCACTTTCCCTATAAATACCCACCCTTTTCTGCTTTATTTTTCACTCCCAACTCTCCCCCAACGAAGTTCTGGTCTTCTTACCTTCCAAGGAGTCCTCCCAAGGTGCCCCCAAGCCCTCAAGGTCCAAAACATTGAGATTCAAGAGTCACGTTTTAAGGTAAGGGATCTGACCCCTCTCTTTCTTTTCATGTAATCTCTTTTATGTCGTTCCTTTTATGCTCCATGTTCTTATGTGATAGGATGTTATTTTCTATTCCTCTTACTGACCTTTTCATTTTTATATGATGATAGATCCCATATTACTCTCATCATTTCATTTTATGAATGTTTAAGAGACGTCGTTAGGCTGCCGAATTTTTAAGAGATTCTTTCACCCTTCTCATTTTTCAAGTTCGATTTTCATGTCAAGTCTTTCAAGTTCCTTTTTATTATGTTGGGGTATGATCTCTATATCTATCATACTGATCTCTTATGATCATTTGATGAGAGACCCTATTTGATCTTTTCAATTCATTTTTATTGAAGTTTAAGTGACGCCGTTAGGCTGCCGAATTTTCATAAGAGAAATCTAATTTTTGTCTTCCTTCCATGTTTTTCATTTCAAATGTTATGTCCTTCAAACTTCATTACCATGTCCATATATCCTTCTCATTCTGTTCCCCTACTGTTTTATGGATCAATTTTGAGTGGGTGACCCATTTCCCCTCTCTTTTCAATGTTTTCTAAAACCCCGAAACATAGCCGTTATGCTGCAGAATTTTCGTCTCAAAATGCCTCTCTCTTTTCTCAAAATTATTTTATGTTATAAAGTGAATACTCAAAGATCTTATTTCTACAAGGGTATTCACATATATATCAAAATTTTCTATTTGAAATTCTGGGATTTACATACATGAGACCCTCTTTCCCTTTCCGTGGGTTTAAAGTGACGTAAAGATCATGTCTTTAAAGCAGTTTTTAAAATGTTATGATTATGAAATGAAACCCATTTATTTTATGCTATATGGGTTATTTATGAAATTTTTGATGATGAAATATGTGGCTCACATGATAATAAAGGAAAATTTAAGGGTGTGCCCTGATAGCGCTCCAATGCATTGGGTAATGATGTAACCACTAGAGATTACAATTTTCATGATACCTTGGTGAATAACCTTGGTAATTTTCAAATGACACCTTGGGGATGGACCTTGGTGATATGTTCATGATTGTATATGTTAAATGATGTATCCACATCTTCAAGTTATGAAAAATGTTGTTTTTATTATGAAATGCCTCATTATTTCTTTCTCATGCCCTAAAGTTCTTTTCATGTCCTTATTGAAGTATATCAAGTTCACAGGTAAAACGTTCCTCTTGTTTCCCTTACTGGGCCTTCTTCTCACCCTTTCTTTTGATGTACGTCCACAGGTTATGAGATGCAGTAATGAACCTAGGATGAACTTAAGGAGAAGCCTTTCAAGTTTTTAAGAAGAATGCTTTATGTTGTTTTCATGTATTTTGTTCCTGGTTTCCAAGACACTAGACCTTAAAGATCCTCAGTTATGTGTAATGTAATGAAAGTTTATGTTATAAGAAGACGGGATGCTATAGTTGGTATCAAAGGATGGTTTAGTTATTTGTGGAAATTAGGATATAAAAACTTTAGGAAGAACCCTATAGAAAAGTTTAAATATAGGAAAACTTCCTGGTATTTTGGTAAGTATTGAGTAAGTGGTTTATCAAACAAATACATCCCTATCTGGATACGAGCAGGTAGAGGCGGCTCTGGCACAGATGTACATAGGGGTAAAACTCGAAAACACCTCTTTGAGCTAGACTCAAACGAGAACTGGTGCACGATAATGGGTCTTGCTGCACTCTTGGTTACGACACTCCCGGGGGATATGTTTGGTTAATCACAATCTTTTTATGAATCATTATGAAGGAATTATAGAGAAGTATAATTGTTTAAGCATGAAGTCTTAGTTAAAAGATTCATAAATGAAATAAGTTTCTCACTAAGGTTTTATTCTTTTAGAAGATGGTGGGAAATAGGAGGAACCGTGACGATGGTGACCGCAATGCACCATGTGATAACGGCCCTCCGATGGAAGCCGGAATGGAAACATTCATGCGAATGATGAACCAACTGACTCAAGTTATGAGTAATAACTTGAATCAAGCTGAGAGGCCGATCTCACCACGAAGGGAGAAACTTTCTGTTGAGTCCTTTATGCGTCAACGACCACCAACATTCAGTGGATCTACTGACCCTTTGGTTGCGGAACAATGGATAAGCTCCATTGAAAAGATCTTTTCTGTACTTCATTGTTCGGAACAAGAAATAGTCACCCTTGTTGTTTACCGCCTAGAGGGAGAAGCTGATTAGTGGTGGTCACTGATCAAAAACACGAAGCCACGAGGAGATATGAAAGCTATGGAGTGGGAAGAATTTCGGGGAATTTTCTTTAACAAGTATTTCCCTCGTTCCATGAGAACGAAAATGGAGAAAGAGTTTCTTGAGCTAAAGCAGAAGGAGAACGAATCTGTCGGAAGCTATGAGATGAACTTCAAAAGGCTTTCCCGTTATACCTCAAGCTTTGTCATGGACCCTAATAGGAAGTTTGATAGATTCTTTGGCGGACTACGACCTCATCTGCGGAAGAATCTAGCCAACAGGGACTACGATAGCTATGAAGAAATAGTTCGAAGTGCTATGAAAGTTGAACTAGAGTTTGGGGAGACACAGTGGTCTCACAAATCTAATGAAAAGAAGAGAACTCTAGAACCAAGCCTGGGAAGAAGTTTTGATCAGGAAAGAGGTGGAAAGCATATGCAACATGCCACATGCAATAAATGTGGGAAGAAGCATCTGGGGAACTGCTTGATCGGAAGTGGTAAGTGCTACAGGTGTGGAAGAGAAGGCCATATTTCTCGGAATTGTCGTAGTGATGTGAAGCCTCAACTTCCCAACACTAACGACAGAGGAAAGATGGTTCTGGCCTTACCCGAAGTCACATTCTTCAAGTGTGGATAGCTTGGGCACTTTTCTAATCAATGTCCAAATCTGAGGGATGTGGAGGGGAATCACCATCAACCTCAGCAGAGGCCAAGGGAGCAAGGTCGTGCTTTCACTATCACAAAAACTGAAGTTGAAGTTCCAAACGATGTGGTAGCAGGTACTCTTGTCGTCCTCTCAAAACTAGCAAGTACTTTATTTGATTCTGGTTCTACACATTCCTTTATTTCCTCCAAGTTTGTAAGGAATATAGAATCAATCCCCGAACTGCTAGAGGTAGAGTTGTCTGTCAAGACTCCAAGTGGGATTATCCTTGCATCAACAATATTTAGAGACTCTAGTGTTTACTTTGGTGAGAACAATCTTATCGCAAATCTAGTAGTCATTCCCATGATGGAATTCGACATTATACTAGGGATGGACTGGCTCTAACATTATAATGCTAAGATCAAATGCAGAAGTAAGGAAATCTCAGTAGTCTTGAATGAGCGACCTACAGTTATCTTCCGAGGAGAGATATCCCGAACTGATCCCTATCTAGAATCACCTCCTATAGCTTTCTTTATGGAGTTAATCGGTGATGATGAAGAAGGAAAAGGGAGCATACAAATAGAAGATGTTCCGATTGTTCAGGAATACATGGATGTATTTCCTGAGGAGTTACCTGGACCTCCCCCAGAAAGAGAGGTAGAGTTCTCCATTGAACTCGTACCTGGGTCTCAACCGATATCAAAGACTCCATATAGAATGGCAAATGTGGAGCTAGAAGAGTTAAAGAAACAACTCCAAGACTTGTTGGAGAAGGGGTTTATCCGACCGAGTGTGTCTCCTTGGGGAGCACCAGTTCTCTTTGTGAAGAAGAAGGATGGATCAATGCGGCTATGCATTGATTATAGAGAACTGAATGGGATCACAGTGAAGAACAGATATCCTCTTCCAAGAATTGATGATTTATTTGACCAACTTCGCGGGGCTCAATTCTTCTCTAAGATTGACCTTCGATCTGGTTATCATCAACTGATGGTGAAGAAGGAAGATATTCCAAAGACTGCCTTCCGATCAAGATATGGGCATTATGAGTTTACTGTTATGCCCTTCGGCTTGACTAATGCTCCTGCTATTTTCATGGATTTGATGAATAGAGTCTTTAAGGACTACCTTGATAACTTTGTGGTAGTTTTTATTGATGATATTTTGATATATTCAAAAAGTCATGAGGAGCATGAAGATCATCTAAGGGTTATATTGAAAACTCTGCGGAAGGAGAGGCTCTTTGGGAAGTTCAGCAAGTGTGAGTTTTGGTTACAACAGGTGGCTTTCTTGGGGCACATCGTAACCAATGAAGGAATCTCGGTTGACCCTGCAAAGACAATGGTTGTGGAGGAGTGGCCTCAACCCACAACAGTAACTGAGATTTGTAGTTTCCTTGGTTTAGCAGGATATTATAGCAGGTTTGTGAAAAACATTTCATGGCTTTCTAATCCACTAACCAAGTTGACTCGAAAAGGGGTTAAGTTCATCTGGACAAAGGAATGCGAGGAAAGTTTCCAAGAGCTGAAGAAGAGATTGGTTACTGCACCTGTGTTAACACTACCCTCTATCGGAGAAGGATTCGTTATTTTTAGCGATGCATCTCTGAAAGGGCTTGGGTGCGTCCTCATGAAAAATGACAAAGTAATTGCTTATGCATCTCGACAGTTGAAGATTCATGAGAAGAATTATCCTACGCATGATCTAGAGCTGGCGGCAGTTGTTTTTGCTCTAAAGATATGGAGGCACTATCTTTATGGGGAGAAATGTGATATATACACCGACCACCAAACTCTAAAGTATATTTTCACATAGAAAGAATTGAACATGAGACAAAGGAGATGGTTGGAGCTTATTAAAGACTATGATTGTTCAATACATTATCACCCTGGAAGAGCAAACAAAGTCGTGGATGCGTTAAGCAGGAAAGATCCTGTTGTTCTGGCAACAATGAGGATCCTAGGAGATCCCTTGATTAAAGATCTAGTAAAACTGGACATGGGAATTATAAGGAAAGGGACATCATCAACCCTATCCCAAATGATTTCTCAACCTTCATTACTAGAGAACATCAAGAAGGCTCAAAAAGAAGATCCTTTGATGCAGGAGAAGTTGGAGGCTGTAAAAGATGGGAAGTTACCTGATTTCAATATTGATCAAGAAGGTGTATTGAAATTTAATACAAGACTATGTGTCTCATCTATTCCGGAGATAAAGAAAGAACTGATGGATGAAGCTCATAGATCTACTTTCTCTATACATCCGGGAAGCACTAAGATGTATAGAGACCTTCGTGATCATTATTGGTGGGATAACATGAAGAGGGAGATTGCCGATTACACTACAAGGTGCCTGGTGTGTCAGCAAGTAAAGGAAGAATGACAACTTCCTAAAGGGGTATTACAACCGCTACCCATACTAGTATGGAAGTGGGATAATATCACTATTGACTTTGTAACTGGTCTCCCGAAAACATCCAAAGGAAACAATGCGATATGGGTTATTGTGGACCGTCTCACCAAGACAGCCCATTTTATCTCTATTTGGGAAGATTTCTCTCTGGATCAGCTTGCCAAGATATACGTGAAGGAAGTGGTAAGGCTGCATGGGGTACCACTATCCATCGTATCTGATCGTGACCCAAGATTCACATCAAAATTCTGGAGAAGTCTTCAACATGCTCTGAATACTGAATTGAATTTTAGTACGGCCTATCATCCTCAAACTGATGGCCAATCTGAAAGGACTATTCAGACACTCGAATACATGTTGAGATTATGCTCAATGGAATTTAAAGGTGGATGGGATCAACACCTCCCATTAGTTGAGTTCTCCTATAACAACAACTTCCATTCGAGTATTCATATGGCACCCTATGAAGCTCTATATGGAAACCGGTGTAGAACTCCTACTTGTTGGGATGAAACTGGTGAGAGGAAGCTTCTTGGGCCTGATCTCATGCAAGAGATGACGGAACAGGTTCATTCCATCCAACAACACATAAAGGCTGCTCAGAGTCGGCAGAAGAGCTATACTGACAATCGTCGAAGGGACTTGGAGTTTGGTGTTGGTGACAAAGTCTTCCTTTGAATTTCTCCATGGAAGAGAGTCATGCGGTTTGGGAAGAAAGGGAAGCTCAGCCCTAGGTACATTGGCCCCTATGAAATCCTTGATCGCATAGGAGTAGTGGCCTATCGTCTAGCACTTCCACCGAACCTAGCTCAAGTTCATGATGTCTTCCATGTATCTATCTTGAGGAAGTACATACCTGACCCTTCGCATGTACTGAACCCAGAGGTGGTACAACTGGAACTTGACCTCTCTTATGAGGAGCAGCCAGTGGAGATCTTGGACCATAGAGACAAGGTCCTACGAAACAAGACTACCCACCTTGTGAAAGTGTTGTGGAGGAATCATAAATATGAAGAAGCGACTTGGGAGCCTAAGGAAACGATGAAGCAAAAGTACCCTCACCTTTTTTACTAGGCCTCAAGTATAAATTTCGGGGATGAAATTTCTGAAGGGGGGAAGAATGTAACGACCCAATCTTTTTGAGTAGTATATTAACTTACTCTTAATTATTTAATAAGATGTTAATGGTTAATGAAGAAAGGGGATTCGATGGCTTCATCCAGTAGAATCGACCCTTATGAAGCCCACTTATTAGAGCTTGGGAAGGAGGTAGCATCTGTGGGCTTCACTTTGGACCAAGCCCAAGACGAACTCCAGCATGTCAAGATTGAACAGAAACACATACGGGAGAAGTTCAAGTTAGTAGAGATTACTACTAGGGCAATGTTATCTGATCCTCCCTCAGATTCTCTCACCATAGCACACCTTACACTTAGGTCTTATGCCGGTGTTATAAGGGGCTATGTGACGAGACCCTAGCTTCCTTGTGTAATCCTTTGCGATGAATGAATTGATATTTCTTCCTTTAGTGATGTTTGTGAAATTTAAAATGTCCATATAATTTTAGAATGTTTTTTTAATAATGAATTTTGGAAAAAAGGATATTTTAAAATATTTATGAAAACCCTAAATAACTAATGATGTGTAATGATTTTCAAAAAATGGTCTTCTACAAAAGTGTTCAGTAAGGAATTTGGAGTCTAATAAGATCAACTTAATTTTTGATGAATAGTAAATTATGAATAGTTATTTTACGCTTAGGATTAGTAATGTGACCAAATGGATTAGTAATTTCACTCAAAGAAAGTTTTAATATAATTTAGACACCTAGATTAAGTAATGTGATTCAATAAAATGAGTAAATAATGGTTTCATAAATTATCAGTCAAGTATTAGTTTTTTCGGATGAATAGTGTTTTTTAATTAAAAATTTAATTAAAAATAATTAGAAAATTATTTTTATAAAAAGGACTTTATTTTTTAACTCAGGGCATCGATATTATGTTAAGGTAATTTTTGGGGATTTTTCTGAAAAAAATGAATTTTCGATGAATAGTGTTTTTATTTAAAAATTAAATTAAAAATATTTAGAAAATTATTTTTATAAAATGGATTTCATTTTTGAAATCAGAGCATTGATATTTGGTTAAGGTGAAATTTTGGGATTATTCTGAGAAAGTTGAATTTTCGATGAATAGTGAAAATACAGTTTTTAAGTTACAGGTGTTTAATGACATCATTAAATGATGTATTAAGTATATATTCAATATGGTCGAATTATGAATAGTAATATAATGTGTGAGGTTTCCCAAGTGGCCAATACCATGGGCAAATACCATGGGCAAGCCCATGGTTTTTCCAAAACCACTAGTGAGGTGTCCCTTGGCCATTAATGCCTTGTCCCCTCACTTTCCCTATAAATACCCACCCTTTCCTCCTTTATTTTTCACTCCCAACTCTCCCCCAACGAAGTTCTGGTCTTCTTACCTTCCAAGGAGTCCTCCCAAGGTTCCCCCAAGCCCTCAAGGTCCAAAACTTTGAGTTTCAAGAGTCACGTTTTAAGGTAAGGTATCTGACCCCTCTCTTTCTTTTCATGTAATCTATTTTATGTCGTTCCTTTTATGCTCCATGTTCTTATGTGATAGGATGTTCTTTTCTATTCCTCTTACTTCCCTTTTCATTTTTATATGATGATATATCCCCTATTACTCTCATCATTTCATTTTATGAAAGTTTAAGAGACGTCGTTAGGCTGCCGAATTTTTAAGGGATTCTTTCACCCTTCTCATTTTTCAAGTTTGATTTTCATGTCAAGTCTTTCAAGTTCCTTTTTATTATTTTGGGGTATGATCTCTATATCTATCATACTGATCTCTTATGATCATATGATGAGAGACCCTATTTTATCTTGTCAATTCATTTTTATTGAAGTTTAAGTGACGCCATTAGGCTGCCGAATTTTCATAAGAGAAATCTAATTTTTGTCTTCCTTCCATGTTTTTCATTTCAAATGGTATGTCCTTAAAACTTCATTACCATGTCCATATATCCTTCTTATTCTGTTCCCCTACTGTTTTATGTATCAATTGTGAGTGGGTGACCCATTTCCCCTCTCTTTTAAATGTTTTCTAAAACCCCGAAACATAGCCGTTATGCTACAGAATTTTCGTCTCAAAATGCCTCTCTCTTTTCTCAAAATTATTTTATGTTATAAAGTGAATACTCAAAGCTCTTATTTCTAAAATGGTATTCACATATATATCAAAATTTTCTATTTTAAATTCTTTGATTTACATACATGATACCCGCTTTCCCTTTCCGTGGGTTTAAAGTGACGTAAAGATCATGTCTTTAAAGCAGTTTTTAAAATGTTATGATTATGAAATGAAACCCATTTATTTTATTCTATATGGGTTATTTATGAAATTTTTGATGATGAAATATGTGGCTAACATGATAATAAAGGCAAATTTAAGGGTGTGCCCTAATAGCGCTCCAATGCATTGGGTAATGATGTAACAACTAGAGATTACAATTTTCACGATACCTTGGTGAATAACCTTGGTAATTTTCAAATGACACCTTGGGGATGGACCTTGGTGATATGTTCATGATTTTCTATGTTAAATGATGTATCCACATCTTCAAGTTATGAAAAATGATGTTTTTATTATGAAATGCATCATGATTTCTTTCTCATGCCTTAAAGTTCTTTTCATGTCCTTATTGAAGTATATCAAGTTCACATGTAAAACGTTCCTCTTGTTTCCCTTACTGAGCCTTCTGCTCACCCTTTCTTTTGATGTATATCCCCAGGTTATGAGATGTAGTAATGAACCTAGGATGAACTTAAGGAGAATCCTTTCAAGTGTTTAAGAAGGATTCTTTATGTTGTTTTCATGTATTTTTTTCCTGGTTTCCAAGACACTAGACCTTAAAGATCCTCAGTTATGTGTAATGTAATGAAATTTTATGTTATAAGAACATGGGATGCTATAAAGGGGTTACTAATCATATTTACATGTAATGGACAGTAAGTAGGTCATATAGATATATGTCCCAACAATTGTAATGGAGTTTAGATTCATGATACAAAAGTATTGCTTGAATATAAAAGAGGAGAGAGAAGTTCTTTTCGGAATTTCAGCATAGTAACGGGTGTACATGGGAGGCATTTAATGAGAGAGAAAGGGGTCTCCCATCATTCAAACAATAAGAGGGAAGTATGGGGGAGGTGTGAAACCATACCCCAACATTTATAATTGAAATTAAAAGTGTAATACAACTTAAAGAAAATTGACAAAAATGAGAAAGAACAAAAAACCCTTACTTGGAAGTGTGCTTTCAAAGGCTAGAGAGAGGCTTGTGAGAGGCTTCTTGGGAGCTTGGGGCACCTTGGGAGGATTCCAGATAGAGTAGGTCAGAGGTTGGACGAACTACAAGGAATTTTAGTGAGGAGGAAGTGGGAGCTTGGGTGGGTTTATTTAAGAAAGGTGAGGGAATTCTTTATTATTTAGGTTTGTGTCCCCTTACATTAAATTAATCCAAACCACAAACCATCCCATGGTTTTTGCCCATGGTTTTTGGAAAAGGGAAGAGGAAAAAAATATTTTATAAGGCCCATGTCCGAATTTCTGAAAATAATAAGTTTGCTTATGTGGAGGTGAGTCACACTCCCATGGTAATTAATTTAAAAAGGAAAAGTGTTGAATATGTCTTGTGGGGTCTATTAGTGCTTTGAAAAGTAAGTCAAAAAAACCCAAAATCACATTATTTTAATGATAAAACATATATTTTCCGAACATAAGGATTATGGTATTTTATTACATCACCATTGGGTCCTTATGATGTCATAAAACACATTATATATTTAAACGGTATTTAATTTTTACCCAAAAATTTGACTGTCTCAGAAAATTATGAAAAATTCACCGTTGGATAATTTCGACATCCTGATTCCAAAAATGACATTTATTTTATCTAAAAAAATTTATAAATATGTTAATTTTCACATTTAAAATAAAAACCAATATTTATCGAAAATTCAGGGTTTTTAACAGAAACGACTTTCAAACCTTAATAAAAAATTTAATTGCATTCATAAAATTATAAGATCATTTATATTTAATAAAAATTAATTTAATATTAATAATAATATTTTATTAAAATATTATTAAATTCATAAGTCCCTTAATTTAATAAAATTGTATTCTTAATTAAATAATAACTAAAAACACCATTTGTACTTTAAAAACTATTTACAATGTATCAAAAATGACTAGAAATTATATTCATTATTATATAAAAAAAATAATGTACATGAACATATTACTACTTATTTGTTACATAACCCCTTAAAATAGCCACATAAGACCTAAGGGTTAGGTGTGCGATGGTGACAGACTCTTCGGGTGGCTCGGATAACATCATTTGAGTGGTAATCTCTATCAACTTCCACTTTTCCCATAGATGGTCACGTTCGAGCTTGACATAATGAAGCTAAGCTTGGGCTTGGTCAAGGTAGAAGCCCAAGGATGCCACTTCTTTTTCGAGCTCCGACAAATGGGATTCTTAGGGGGAAATTCTACTGGATGAGGCCATCGCTTCCTTTGTATGAGTAAAATTGGGTTCGTTAAAGCCTTATATTTATACTAATCATGTGATCACTATTCAACGGCTATAAAAGTAATGGTCACAACTCTTATAATAAAACCAAAGAAGTTGACATCTTATAAAAACATTTTTTATAAAGAGACATTTAACTGGATCAAGAGGGATTTTCCATTAATGAAACTTTGGGTCGTTACAATATTCCCCCCTTAAGAAATTTCGCCCTCGAAATTTTCCTTTTCCCACACTAAAACAAATGTGGGTAACTCAGCTTCATAATATCCTCCGACTCCCAAGTAGCTTCTTTAAACTTGTGGTTTCTCCACAACACCTTGATGAGGGGCATTGTCTTATTTGGTAGAACTTTTTCTCTACGATCTAAGATCTTCACTGGTTTCTCCTCATATGAAAGATTATCTTCCAATTGTACCACCTCATAAGAGAGTAAATGTGAAGGGTCCGATATGTACTTCGTTAAGAGGGATACATGAAAGACAACATGCACTTTGTCCATAGTAGGTGGAAGTGCTAGTCGATAGGCCACAGCCCCAACATGATCAAGAATCTCGAAGGGGCCGATGTACCTTGGACTTAACTTCCCTTTCTTTCCAAACCTCATGACCTTCTTCCACGGAGATATGCGTAAAAACACCATATCTCCAACATTAAACTCAAGGTCTCGTCGACAATTATCTACATAACTCTTCTATCGACTCTGGGCTTTCTTGATATGTTGCTGAATGGTTTTCACCTTCTCCACCATTTCTTCGACCATTTCTGGTCAAACCAGCTTACGTTCACCGACCTCATCCCAACATGTCGGTGTTCTGCACCTTTTCCCATAAAGGGCTTCATATGGTGCCATTTGGATGCTCGAGTGGAAACTGTTATTATAAGAGAACTCAACCAGAGGAAGATGTTGATCCAATCCTCCTTTAAAGTCCATTGAGCACGCTCTCAGCATATCCTCAAGTGTTTGGATAGTCCACTCATATTGGCCATCAGTTTGAGGATGATAGGTCATACTGAAGTTCAGTTCAGTATTCAGAGCATGTGGAAGACTCTTCCAAAACTTAGAGGTGAATCTTGGATCTCGGTCAAACACAATAGATAGTGGTACTCCATGCAACCTTACCACTTCCCTGATATATATCTGTGCCAGTTGATCCAATGAGAAATCCTCCCGAATAGTAATGAGGTGTGCAGTCTTTGTAAGACGATCCACAACAACCCATATTGCATTGTTGCCTTTGGATGTCCTTGGAAGTCTGGTGACAAAGTCCATGGTGATTTTTTCTCATTTCCATTCTGGTATGGGAAATGGTTGCATCATCCCCTTAGACTTCTGCCTCTCTGCCTTCACTTGCTGACACACCAGGCACTTTGATGTATATTCGGCGATATCCTTCTTCATATTATCCCACTAAAAGTTTTCTCATAGATCTCGATACATATTTGTGCTCCCTGGGTGAATAGAGAAATTTGAACTATGTGAATAATTTAAGAGTTCCTTCTTCAGCTCCGGACTTGATGGAACACATAGTCTTTTCCCAAACCGCACAGTTCCTTCTTCATTAACATTAAACTCTGAGGATTTTCCCTTTTTGATAGCTTCCACTTTTTCTTGAATTCCCACATAATCCTTTTTAGCATCCTTTAAACTTTCCAAAAGAGATGGTTGAGCAATAATTTGTGAAAGGATTGATGATGTTCCCTTCTTTATGATTTGAACATCCATCTTCATCAACTCTATGAAGATTTGATCCTTCTCAATTCTCATCATTGATAGAATCATTGGATCCTTTCTACTTAGGGCATCTGCCACCTCGTTCGCTTTCCCAGGGTGGTAATGTATTGACCATTCATAATCCTTGATGAGCTCTATCCATCTTCTCTGGCACATATTAATCTCATTCTGTGTGAATATATATTTAAGACTCTTGTGGTCAGTATATATCTCACATTTCTCTCCATAGAGATAATGCCGCCATATTTTCAAGGCAAATATCACCACCGCCAACTCCATATCATGCGTTGTATAGTTTCGATCTTGGATTTTCAACTGCCTTGAGGCATAGGATATCACTTTATCATTCTGCATCCGCACACATCCTAATCCCTTCTTCAAAGAATCACTGAATACCACAAAAATCTCCCCACTTGTGGGTAATGTGAGAACGGGTGCAGTGATAAGCCTCCTTTTCAACTCCTTGAAGCTTTCCTCGCATTCATCACTCCAAGAAAACTTTACTCACTTTTGAGTTAGCTTGGTAAGAGGTTTGGACAATCATGAGAAATTTCTCACAAATCGTCGATAATATCCAGCTAACCCCAAGAAGCTACGGATATCGGTTACCGATGTTGTCCTCGTCCATCCTTCAATTGTATCTGTTTTGGAGGGATCCATAGATATCCCAATGATTGTGATGATATGGCCCAAGAATGACACCACCTTCAACCAGAACTCACACTTTCTGTACTTTGCATAGAGCTTCTCCTTGCACAAAGTCTCCAGTACAGTTCTTAAATTCTCCTCATGATCCTCCTTGGTTTTGGAGTATATTAGAATATCATCTATAAAGACTACCAAAAAATTTTCAAGGTAATCTCTAAAGACTCTATTCATCAAGTCCATGAATATTTCTGGAGAATTGGTGAGTCCGAAAGGCATTAATATGAATTCATAGTGCCCGTATCTTGTACAAAAAGCAGTCTTGGGGACATCTTCCTTCTTCACCCTTACATGATAATATCCCGACCGCAAGTCCACCTTGGAGAAGTATTGTTCTCTACACAACTGATCAAAAAATTTATCGATTCTTGGGAGAGGATACTTTTTCTTTATCGTTATTTTGTTAAGTTCACGATAATCGATGCAAATCCGCATTGACTCATCCTTCTTCTTGACGAAGAGGACTGGTGCACCCCATGGTGAAGCACTTGGGCGTATAAACCCTTTATCCAGATTCTTCTGTGTCTGTTTCTTCAGCTCTTCAAGCTCAAAAACAGCCATTCAATATGGAGTCTTGGATATTGGTAATTCCCCAGGTATAAGTTCAATTGAGAACTCAACATTTCTTCTAGGAGGAAGACCAGGCAGTTCCTCGGGAAACACTTCCACGAATTCCCTCACAATAGGTATTTCTTCAAGGATGGTTTCTTCCTTGGACTAAATCATCTGAGCCAGATACACGTGCTCATAGGGCAGTAATATCCATGCTTGAGATGATGGAGCTAAATGAGATTCATCTTCCTCCTGACACTTGTAAAGAATCAGGGGTCGATTCTCCATATGGAGTGTGATTTCCCTCTTGTGACAATTTATGTTGGCTCTATATAAGGAAATCCAATCCATGCCAAGAATTGCATCAAATTCCACCATAGGGAGTATGATGAGGTTCTCTGGGAAATTCAATCCACATATTATAACAGGGGAGGACTTATATTCATGGGATTCAATGATTGCCCCATTTTTCATACTCACCGACATCTTTACTTCCATAATTTGTGGTGGTGCTGGGATTGTTCTACTAAACTTTCGAGATATAAAAGAATGTGTATAACTTGAATCAAAAAGTATGTTCGCTATTCTTGAATGAATAACTAGCGTACCTATCACCACTTCGTTGTCGGGGTTCACTTCAGCAGAAGTGATGGCAAAAGCTCTTCCTTGCTGTCTTGGAGGTTGTTGGTTGCCTCCGATAACCCTTGGATTAGGGCACTGATTTGAAAAATGACCCGGTTCTTTGCATTTATAGAATTGAACAAGGCGTTTAGGTTCGAACGGAGCATTCCTCTCCTCTGTCGCTGTCATGGGTCCTTCTTGCCGACAGTTAACAGCTAGGTGCCCTTCCCTTCCACACCTAAAGCATTTTCTCGTCCCCTTAAGGCAATTTCCAGGGTGCTTCTTTCAGAACTTTTAGAAAGTGGGGTGATGGGACTTCTTAGCGCCATTGGATTTATCCATTGGCCCACCAGCATTGAATTCCACCTTACGCTTCTTATCCCCATGATACCCATGTGATTATCCTATCTCTATTTCGACCTTGAGGGCACATCGGACAATTTCCTCATAGCTATTGAAGTCACGGATCGCTAATGCTTTCCGAAAGCTAGGCTTCAGCCCACCAAAGAAGTGGTCAACCTTGCATTTAGGGGTAATGACAAAGCCGAAAGCATATCATGCAAGCCTTTTGAAGTTTTCCTCATACTCTCCAATGGATTCCTCATCTTTTTTCTTGATGGAAAGGAAGTCCCTTTCCATATTAAGTCGGAGGGTGCGTGGAAAATATTTATCGAAAAACATCTTCCGGAATTCCTTCCATTCCAAAGCCTCGATCTCCTCCTCGGGCTTCATATTTTTTATCGATGTCCACCATTGATCAGCTTCACCCTCCATACGATAAGCAGCCAGGAGAACCTTCTCTTGTTCAGAACATTGGAGGATGGAGAAGATCTTTTCAATGGAGTTGATTCATTGTTCAACGATCATGGGATCGGATGATCCACTAAAAGTAGGAGGCCTTTGTCTCATGAAGCTCTAGATAGAAACTTGTTCTTTCTTAGGGGGGTTTGAACATTCCTCTTGACCCGTGTTTCTATTCAAAACTTGAGTTAGCTGAGATAGAATCATGACAAAGTTCGCGATTCCCGCTCCCATTGGATTTGGCATCTCCTTAGTACAGTCATCACACTTTCACAAAAGTTGTTAGCCCGAGTCCTCCTATTACCAGCCATTGGCTGGAATAAAAGGAAAGTTAGGGGTAACACATTAAGGGTAATCCAAAGACAAAAGTTGATGACTCAAAAATAAACTTTTATTTCCTTAACTCATGAGTCTATAGGCTTCAATCTTGTATTTTCATGATCTAGTTTCTAACATATATTCTTAGGGGCATTTTTCCCTTAATAAGGGTTCATAATAAGATTGTAAATTTATCAAAACATATCCCCCAGGAGTGTTGTAACCAAGAGTCCAGCAAGGCCCGTTGTCGTACACCAGTTCCCATTCAAGTCTAGCTCAAAGCAGTGTTTTCGGGCTTTACCCCTAGGATACATCTGTGCCAGAGCCGCCTCTACCTACTTGTATCCAGACAGGTATGTATTTGTTTGATAAACCACTTACTTAGTATTTACCATAACTTAGTGATGTTTTTATTATACTTATTCTTGTATCTAAGGCTTTACTAGGGTTTTCCTAATCCCAAAAATAACTAAACCTCCCTCTGATACAAACTATGACAACCCTGCTTTTTATTACAACTTAAACATGATTTATTACATAAAACTTCACTTGATACAACAAAAAAGATCGAGTGGTTTAGTGTGTTTGGGTCTTAGGATCATTACATAAAAACTTAAAACATTAAATACAACATCTTTATTGAAAACTTCATTTACATGACCACTACATTCCCTCGTACATAGCATTGCATGGGATAACTTGAGGACATGCATAAGAAAAGGGTGAGCTATAAATCCCAGTAAGGGAGTACACTTGGAATAACATGAGGTGTACAATACAGGTTAGGAAATAGGCATGTCAATTAAGCATAAGATAAACATGAACATAAAGGCAAGATAAAGCATGATAATCATAACATGGAAATGTGGAAACAACACTTAACATTGAATTAGCATGAGCCAAGGTTCATTGCACATGGAGCATGAGTAAACCCTCATTGAACATGAAGCACGATTAAACCCTCGTTTCAATTGAATTATCATGAGTCAACACTCGTTTCACTTGATGTATCATGATACTATACTTTACCCAATGCATTGGAGTGCTATAAGGGCGCACCCTTCTTAAACATTTCATTTCATGCATAAGTGTGCCACATGGATCATAAAACATGGATTCATAAAACATAATCATTTATTCCACGATAAAGGAATGTGGAATTAATACATTAAACTTTACAATCAATAATTAAATTTACATAAAGGTGAATACCTTTGATGGAGAAATGGTCATGGTATTCACTACACAATGACATTGGCTTAGAAAATCGGTGTGATTTCGGCAGCGTAACGACGTGACATAAGAATTCATAAAAAAGGTTGATGAGAGAGAAAGGGGTTCCTCATCATGTTTACATGTAATGGACAGTAAGGAGGTCATATAGATACATGTCCCAACAATTTTAATGGAATTTAGATTCATGATACATAAGTATTGCTTGAATATAAAAGAGGAGAGAGAAGTTCCATTCAGAATTTCGGCATAGTAATGGCTGCACATGGGAGGCATTTAATGAGAGATAAAGGGATATACCATAATTAAAACAATAATAAGGCAGTATGGGGAGGTTCAAAACCATACCCCAACATTCATAATTGAAATTAAAATGGTAATACACCTTAAAGAAAATTAACAAAAATGAGAAAGGAAGAAAAAACCCTTACTTGGAAGTGTGCTTCCAAAGGCTAGAGATAGGCTTGTGAGAGGCTTCTTGGGAGCTTGGGGCACATTGGGAGGATTCTAGAGAGATTAGGGCAGAGGTTGGACGAACTCCAAGGGATTTTAGTGAGGAGGAAGTGGGAGCTTGGGTGGGTTAATATAGGAAAGGTGAGGGAATTCTTTATTATTTAGGTTTGGGTCCCCTTACATTAAATTAATCCAAACCACAAACCATATCATGGTTTTTGACCGTGGTTTTTGGAAAAGGGAATAGGAAAACAATATTTTATAAGTCCCAAGTCCTAACTTCTTAAAATAATAAGGTTGGTTATGTGGAGTTGAGTCACACTCCCATGGAAATTAATTTAAAAAGGCAAAGTGTTGAATATGTCTTGAGGGGTCCATTAATGCTTTGAAAAGTAAGTCATAAAAACCCAAAATCACATTATTTTAATTATAAAACATATATTGTCCGAACATAAGGATAATGGTATTTTATTACATCACCATTGGGTCATTATGATGTCATAAAACACATTATATATTTAAACGGTATTTAATTTTTACCCAAAAATTTGACTGTCTCAGAAAATTATGAAAAATTCACCGTTGGATAATTTCTACATCCTGATTCCAGAAATGACATTTATTTTATCTAAAAAAATTTCTAAATATGTTAATTTTCACTTTTAAAATAAAAACCAATATTTATCGAAAATTAACGGGTTTTGACAGAAATGACTTTCAAACCTTAATAAAAAATTTAATTGCATTCATAAAATTATAAGATCATTTATATTTAATAAAAATTAATTTAATATTAATAATAATATTTTATTAAAATATTATTTAATTCATAAATACCTTAATTTAATAAAATTTAATTATTAATTAAATAATAACTAAAAACAACATTTTTACTTTAAAAAATATTTACAATGTATCAAAAATGACTAGAAATTATATTCATTATTATATACAAAAAAAATAATATACATGAATATAGTACTACTTATTTGTTACATAACCCCTTAAAATAGCCGCATAAGACCTAAGGGTAAGGTGTGCGATGGTGACAGACTCTTGGGGTGGCTTGGATAACATCGCTCAAGTGGTAATCTCTATCAACATCCACTTTTCCCGTAGACGGTCACGTTCGAGCTTGACATAATGAAACTCAGTTTGGGTTTGGTCAAGGGCGAAGCCCAAGGATTCCACTTCTTTTTCGAGCTCCGAAAAATGGGCTTCGTAGGGGAAATTCTACTGGATGAGGCCATCTCTTCCTTTTTCTGAGTAAAATTGGGTTCGTTAAAGCCTTATATTTATACCAATCATGTGATCACTGTTCAATGGCTATAAAAGTAACGGTCATAACTCTTATAATAAAATTAAAGAAGTTGACATATTATAAAAACATTTTTTATAAAGATACATTTAACTCGATCAATAGGGATTTTCCATTAATGAGACTTTGGGTCATTACATTCCAACCCTACAAGGAACAGCGCGCAGGTCCTTTCACGACACACAAGTCACCTGCATGACCACACCAATACCTTTGCGACCCTCTTTCCTTTTCCATATTTTTAACTTCTTATCTTGAAAAACATTAGGTGTGCATGTTTCCTATCCTTAATGTACATGGCGTGGAATTCACTTTTCCAAAAACCACTTGTCTTCATTTGTCGATTTTCAGGCACAAAAAATTTGGCAAACACAGAAAAATGGTGCCACCTTGTATCTGTTATTTTTGTACCGCATCTAGATCATCCATTCCTTTGTCTACATTCTTGAATCAAACATGGATCATTGACCATAGCTATTGAACTCAACACTCCACAATGAAATCTACCTTTGTCAACAAATTTGCATGTCATGGTTTTCTTTTTCAACAATCACAACACAGATGTCCACTTTGTCAACAAACACAATGACCTAAAAAATTCTTCAATGATACCTTGATGGATTTTTTCACAAAAAAAAATATTTTCTGAACCTAGACAAAATTAGTGGGCCTCTGGTGTATTTTTATCAAGAATTACTTTGATTACCTTTTAGAACATATGTCTCTAAAAATGGAAAAATGAAATCACTTTCCCTCTTACATTATTGGATATAAAATTCTAAATTTCTATTGGAATCAAATCCTGAAGAAATATGTGATAATAAAAAGTTATTAGGAATTTTAGTTTCAAAAATCTTCTTTTGATCATTTAGATATGTTGATGGAATAATCATCAAGAACCGTAATATTTTATAATACATATTGATATTTATTTTTCTCAAATGTTGTCATCCCAAAAGATGCATAAGGAACATTCCATTTATTTTCACTAGTACACACAAGATGTAGTTCTGGTCAAATACCAGAATCCATCAATTCCAAATGAGTTGAAAAGTAATATTTGGTCTTCCCCTTGATATTTATAATTTTAGAATGAAATATTTCACATATAGTATTTGTAGTATGTGTTATGTCTAAACAATTATGTAATAAACCAGTAGACCAATATATAAAATTAAAAAAGACACTTCTTTTTCCAATTGTAATCGGATTCACTGTTATCATTATTCAACATTTTAGATTTAATTTTCCAATTCCCTATTTAATTATTAAAATCATTCAATTAGTTAAGAGTATCAATTTCTAACATACGTTGAGGTTATTTTTTGGTTTCAGCTATATTATCAATACATCGACGGTTTTTCATGTATTGATGGTCCATTTGAAATATTTATTGATTCACCAATGAATCATAATGTAAAATGATATTTAAGACTTATCAATCGTTTATTCTTAATATATGTAGGACATGATTGCTTCACCTTCTTGCTCCAAGAAGACATCATTTCATAAGCGAGGAAATAATTTAAAGTCTATTGAAGGGAAACACACATCTAAAATATATTTTTTGAAGATGAAACAAATGTACATGCAACCATAACCCAAATATTATTATACTCTCTTATTAGTGAGTGAAATTAGATTTCTATTTCATTCTTAGGATAAAATGGTCCATATATCAATATACATAATAAATTAAATTAAATTTTAATACACAGCCATGGATAAATATTATAATTATGAATAAAAACATTACACAAGTTGTGAGTAGTTAGCATAAGACCAAATAGATTAAAACCATCACAGAATAGTCCTAACCTAAAAATACACACCTCTACTGAAAAATCCAAATTTTGTGCATCAAATTCCTTCGATGAAAATCCATATTCTGCATGAAACAACTCTTTATGACAATTAATTCTCTCAAAATCATGCCATCACATATTGGTTATTATTTCTGTTAAATGATGATATTTTTATTCCTTTGAATAAATTTAATGTGCCACATGACTTTATATGGGAGATGAAATCGTGTTCAATCTACATTTTCCTTCCATCAAGATGTATCACATTCTTTATATCCATTATGGCCCTCTATTTACTCCAAAAATAAACTGAAATCTTTTGGACAAGTATGAACTTTATTAGTACAAAATAGAAGCTACTTAATTAACATCCATGACATATATAGATTAGATAGAACATCTTTAACTCCAGGAAGAATGTTCTTCAAAAATGTAAGGATATAATCAATGTAATTATTAATAATTTCATACATGGTTTTACCATGTTATAAAAACACTAACAATTCACACATAGTCATTTTATAAAACTATGGATATATTGGAGTTCTGGAATCATAAATTAAATTTTACACTCTCTCACCACCATCATTTTCTAACTTTTCATCATGTGTATTGTAATATTTTTCTTCTTGCACTGGAATATTATCTATCCCATGACGATGAAAAAATGGAAACCGATCAAATATCATATTTTCCATAGAAATTTTTTTTTCTTGAAGAGTATAACATTTATCGTCTCTCTATGGTGA
This sequence comes from Viscum album, assembly GCA_963277665.1. Taxonomy (NCBI): domain Eukaryota; kingdom Viridiplantae; phylum Streptophyta; class Magnoliopsida; order Santalales; family Viscaceae; genus Viscum; species Viscum album. The sequence continues at coordinate 825,740,760 of OY728159.1, read as the reverse complement.
TAAAACCCATAATTGTTTTTTTGAAATATATAATTCTTTATATGGTAGCTAACTTATTCCTGGATTAACCATGTTCTTCAAACCAATTATAGCCTGGAAAATGTATAAAACCACCATATGAAGTTTTATTAAATGAAAAATATAAAAAAATCCAAATTATTTTGAAAGATGATTCAAATACCATAAGTTTCATACATCCTACTTTTATCCCTTCTATTACAAGGAAAAAGTTATTTTCCAATCATCAATATAATCCATAAATATAAAATTCATTACAACCAAAATTAATATTAAGGTAATAAAATAATACTTGTAGCTAGAAAAATAAAGAATAAGATAAATAACATATTCTACAAGCATTGACTACAAATAACTAAACAGGTGGGTATCCATTAGATTTAAGAACATGCAATCATAGTTACTATCCAAAATCACCCTAGGATGATCAAGAGGTAAAACAAAATAGAACAAAACTAGAACTCTAAATATAGTTGTGAAATAAAAATATTAGTAGGTTCTTAAATCATACTACATTGCTATTTAATTTGGATGTTCACTCACTCCCCCTTGGGCTCTCATGGTCCCCAACTATTCTCTCTTGGTCCCCACACCCACAAGCTCACCCAGTCATTGGGAAAAATTCTCACTATATTGGATCCATTTTTCCAAGTAAATGTTCATTGAAAAGATAATCCTAGGATATGGAATCAACAAGATAATCCACCTACCCCATTCTCCCATATCTTCCATTAATAATAATAGTAGGTGGGAAAAAATGTAATTAAAAAGATCATGTATAAACTAATTGAAATGACACACACCTTACCTCGCATATACTCACAAAGAATAATCACCATTCATTTCAATACACATGTTTCCTATATATTTTTATCAATAATAGACATCTCCTCATGATATCATATGAAATCATGGGAATATAATATTGAAAATGGTCACAAGAGGGTCTCACGCCTTTATAAAAAATCATTATTCATCAAATACCAAATAATCCTTCTATATAATGAAACAGTCTTGGAATGTCATCTTATTTCACCTTATAAAAACAAATTTCAATTTAATTTTGATAATTACATTATTACAACACTTATTGAAACGAAAGGTGAACCCACCCTTCCATTTAGAACAACTTCTAAAACATTCACATCCACTACTAATTTTTAGAACATAATACAAATGTTATTACTCACCATTTGGAAATAAAATAACCTATATTTAGTTTTTTTTAATATTTTATTCATAAAAATTTATTCTGAATCCAAAAATTATTGAAAAAAGGTTTCTAATATAGATAATATGGGTTGACGCAATCCTTGTTAAAATAATACAACCCATGTCAAATACATAAGAACATTTTAAACACACAACAACTATCATGGAAATACATTTAAAATAAGAATAGTTCTCAAAACCTCAATATGGTTCTCACCACTAAATATTTAAAAATTTATTCATTAAAAACCATTTAGGAGTTTTTAAAGATAGTTCGCATGGAATATCATCCCATTCTATGATAAAATGGGAATAAAAAATTATAGCATCCAAGCCTTTTCTTACATTACTATTACATCATTTTAATGTTTAAAAAAATAATATTATTACACATAGAGGATCCAATGGTTTAGTGTCTTGGGTAAACTAGGACCATACATAGCATTTACAACATCAAGTATAAACATTTATTTAATTTATTCTTCTTTAGCTTCTTCTTGTCACTTGTCCTCTCATTAGTATATGTAGCCACCTGAGGATATAGATTAAAAGGGGAAAGATAAAAACCCAATAATAGGATATATAATAATAATATACCATGGGGTGTGTATAATCATGAAATAGGTAAATAAATCATGAACATGAGAGGAACATAAATAAAAGACGAGAAATATGGCAATTCATAAAAATGAAACATCATGTTTTAGTGGTTAACTACCAAAAATTCTTGTGAACCAAGATAGAATCTTGTTCACATATAATTTCACATTTACTCATGAGATTCATCACTTTACCCAATGCATTGGAGCACTGTATAATTCTGTGTGCACCGTCACTTTGAAACATTCATATTGCGCTATATAATTCCGGGTGCATCCGTCACATCATAACATTATCATTATCATGGTTGCCACATAGAACACATATCAAAAGTGAACATAACTAACCCATGTAAAATAATGGGTTTCATCTCATAAGAATACATTCATAAGCTTTGGGTTCCCAATATAAAGAGGTAACAATATACTTGAAACAAGAACCATCAACCATAAATGAGTGGTAACAGTTGAGTTCATAAAAGAAGAGTTCTTTTGAAAAACATTTGGTTTGACATAATCTTAATTATTAAACATGTATATCCCTGAAAAGGTAATATAATTATTAATAAATTATCTTTAAGGAGTAACCATATCAAAATGGAGTGAAAGAGGGAGAACCCGAACGACGAAAATTGGGTTCGAGGTTTCACATTACCTTGTATGTGAATGATTTTTTCTCTTTAATGTCTCGTATAATGAAATTATATTCATTAATTAGAAATTAAAGAACCTTCTATACATTAATATGTTTCATTATTGTTTCATTATGTGATTTTCTATGCCTTTTAATGAGTTATTTTGTTTAGAAACATTATTCGGGAATGTTTGTTTTTATGGTTTTCTTCAGTGGTTCACTTGTATTCTTAGATTGATGTTCGGGTAGAACATGGGTAAACATACAGAACTGATAATACATGTTATTAATGATATTACATGAGTTTTAATGATCTTATAATGAATTATATTAGATCCATGTGTATGAATATTTAGATAAGAATTAAATGATGGTTATTTGGGTTAATTTGGATAGTTGTTCGATCACAACGAACTTGTTTTAATTTATCACATAGTAATATGTACATAATTTAGTTTCAAAACTTTAAATATGACACAATAAATATAAAATATTCTGGTTCAACCATAAAAATGGTTTCATGCCCAAATCTGAAGGTATAAATGGGAGAAGAAAACATGTCTTTCCTGAAGGTGATAAATTAACACCTCACGAACAACGTTCACTTTAATAAAATAAAAGAATGAGGGAAAGGGGGTTTGGATGATATAATATCCCATTAGCATAATAAAATTACATTATATGTATAAAAATGCAGTTACAATACCAGTTGGGTGAAGATAGGTGTGGAGTGATCAAGAAATGAACTTGAACATGAAAGGAAATTAAAGGAGAAGAGGGAGAGAAATCACCTCTTAAATCCTTCTCTTGAGATCCTCCTTAAGGAAGCTAGGATTGGACTTTTGATGAGAACAGAAGCTCTAGGACGTGGTAGAGGGGATAGGGAGGATGTTTGGACAGATTTTGGAGAATTATTGGAGCTTGAGAGGTGTGAGGGAATGAGGGTGTGAAGGGTGGTTTTATAGTGGAGGGGAGGGGTAAATTTTGAATATTTAATTCATTATTTTATTATTTCCCCCAAGACAACCAATAGTATTGTTTCATGTGACCTATAATAGTAATAAGTTCATTTGAGGTCGAACCATGTGGCCTTGAATCACTTGTGATGTCATGAATAGTGTATTTAACTGTTAAATTGTATATACGGTATTTTACCGTATTTCACTATTCATAAAAAATTTGAGTTTTTTAGAAAAATACTAAAAACTTACCCTAACCATTTTTTGATGTGTAGAATTCAAAAATGAAGTCAATTTTTAAAAATTAATTTTCTAAATATTATTAATTTTATTTTTAAATAAATTCATTGTTATTTCAAAAAATAATAGTCTTAAAGGTGCACTTAGTTTTATTTCTCATTGAAAATTTAACTAAGATCTCATTATCTTATTGCATTAAGAAAATAAAATAATATTATTATTTAATATTCGTAAGGGTTATACTAATATTCATTTCACTATTCATAAAGGTATGTTACTAATCACCCAAAAAACATGTTCGTTCTATTAGAATCCAAAAATCATCTTGAACACAACCGTGTATATCCGTTTTTAAAATTCCAAGCACAGAAGTGAGAAACTTATGTTTGAAGGTCACTTATCACTTAGTAGTTCATTATTTTGTGCATTCATGTGATTTTATGACATAACTTTAAGAAGGTAATTTTCATTGAAAAACTTTGGGTCGTTATATTCTTCCTCACTTAAGAAAATTTTCCCTTGAAATTTCATTTTACATAAACAGGTGAGGGTACTTCTCCTTCATCACCTCTTTTGGTTCCCAAGTTGCTTCCTCAAACTTATGGTTCCTCCACAACACTTTGACAAGGTGGTTTGTCTTGTTTCGTAGAACCTTATCACTTCGGTCCAGAATATTTACTGGCTTCTCCTCATAGGATAGATCACATTCCAACTGCACCACCTTTGAGTTTAGTATATGTGAGGGGTCTGGTATGTACTTCCTCAGTAGTGATACATGAAACACATCCTGAACATGAGTAATATTTGGTGGAAGTGCAAGGCGATAGGCCACGGCTCCTATGCGGTCAAGGATCTCAAAGGGGCCAATGTACCTTGGGATTAGCTTCCCTTTCTTCCCAAATCGCATGAATCTTTTCCATGGAGATATTTGGAGCAAGACTTTATATTCAACGTTGAACTCCATGTCCCTTCGACGGTGGTCAGCATAGCTCTTTTGCCGACTTTGAGTAGATTTGATGTGTTTCTAGATGACTTTAACCTTCTCTGTCATCTCTTGAACAATATAAGGTCCAAGTAGCTTTCTTTCTCCAACTTCATCCCAACAGGTTGGAGTTATACATCACTTTCCATATATAGCTTCATATGGAGCCATCTGAATACTCGATAGGATGATATTGTTGTATGAGAACTAAACCAATGGGATATGCTGGTCTCATCCACCTTTGAATTCTAGAGAGCATTCTCTAATCATATCTTCAAGTGTATGAATAGTCCTTTTAGATTGGCCATCAGTTTGGGGGTGATAGGCCGTGCTGAAATTTAATTTAGTACTCAAAACATGTTGAAGGCTCCTCCAGAATTTATATGTGAACCTCGGATCACGGTCAGAGATAATTGAGAGTGGAACACCATACAATATCACCACTTCCATCACATATATCTTTTGCAAGTTGTTCAAGTGACAGATCTTCCCAAATAGAAATAAAATGGGTAGTCTTGGTGAGTCGATCTACCATAACCCATATCACATTATTTTCCTTCAACGCCTTCGGGAGGCCCATGACAAAGTCCATAGTAACATTTTCCCTTTTCCACATGGGTATAGGCAATGGTTTCATCATTCCTTTGTACTTTTTTTGCTCATCTTTAACTTGCTGACATACCAAGCACCTTGATATATATTCTGCAATCTCCTTCTTCATGTTATCCCACTAGAAGTGTTCCCGGAGATCACAGTACATCATGGTACTCCCAGGATGGATAGGGAAAGTTGAGATATGTGAATTGTCCAATAGTTCCTTCTTTATCCCAGGTGATGAAGGCACTCAAAGCCACATTCCAAACCGAATCACACCATCATCGTCGATATGGAACTCTTACAGCTTCCCTTCATTTACTGAAATCTCCCTCTTTTGTATATCCACATCATCCCTTTGTGCTTCCTTAATCTTCTCATGGATGGATGGTTGCGCAATCATTTGGTAAAGGTAGGATGCATCCCATGCCCTTATGATTTCCAAATCCATTCATTGCATATCCATGAAGATAGGGTCTTTCTCAATCCACAGCATGGATAGAGTAGCAGGTTCTTTTCTTCTTAGAGCATTAGCTACCTTGTTCACCTTTCTGGGATAATAGTGAATAGAGAAATCATAATCCTTAATTAGCTCTGACCATATCCTTTGATTCATGTTGAGATCCTTTTGTGTTAATATATATTTTAGGCTCTTGTGGTCGGTGTATATGTCACACTTCTCACCATAAAGGTAGTGTCGCCAGATTTTCAAGGAAAAAATCATGGCTTCCAACTGTAGATCATGCATCGGGTAGTTCTGCTCATGGATTTTCAACTTTCGTGAGGCATAGGCTATCACATTATCATTTTACATGAGTACACTACCCATGCTTTTCTTTGAAGTGTCACTGTATATCACAAAACTTTCTCCACTTTTCGGTAGTGTGAGCACATGTGCTGTGATCAGCCTTCTCTTTAGCTCCTTGATGCTTCCCTCACATTATTCCGTCCAGACATACTTTACCCCTTTCTTTGTTAACCTAGTTATCGGGCTAGACAATCGTGATAATTTTCTCACAAAACATCGGTAGTACCCAGCTACTCCATGAAAACTGTGGATTTCTGTGACACCATAGGGCCTGAGCCATTCCTCAATCGCCTTTTCCTTTGAAAGATCCCCAAAAATTTCCTCACTTGTGATCACATGTCCCAAAAATGTGACTTGATTCATCCAAAAGTCACACTTTCTGAACTTGGCGTACAACTTATCCTTTATCAATGTCACCAACACAAGTATTATATGTTCTTCATGTTCCTCCTTACTCTTAGATTATGTGAGAAAATCATCGATAAAAACTACCAAAAATTTGTCAAGGTAATGTCTAAAGACTCTATTCATCAAATCCATAAAGATTTCAGGGGCATTAGTATGTCTGAAGGGAATAACCAAAAACTCATAGTGCCCATACCTTGTACAGAAGGCAGCCTTCTAAATATCTTCCTTCTTCTCCTTTACCTGATGATATGCCGAATGAAGATCCACCTTTGATAAGTATTGAGATCCTTTTAACTGATCAAACAAGTCATCAATCCTTGGAAGAGGATACTTGTTCTTTATGGTGATCTTGTTGAGTTCCCGATAATCGATACACAGCCGCATCGTTCCGTCCTTCTTCTTCACAAAGAGCACTGGTGCACCCCAAGGTGATGTACTAGGTCATATGAACCCTTTGTCTAGAAGCTCTTGAAGCTACTTCTTTAACTCCTCCAGTTCGATAGGATCCATCCTATAGGGATACTTCGAGATAGGAGTAGCTCCAGGTAAGAGTTCCATTGAGAACTCTACCTCACGATCTAGGGGAATTGCGGGTAACTCTTCGAGAAATACATCACCATATTACTTCACGATGGGTATTTCCTCAAGGTTCACACTTTCCTTCAATGCATCCATTTGGATGAGGTATGCTTCTTCATATGGAATCAACACCCACACCATTGAAGGATTTTTCAAATGAGATTCATGATCATCCTTGCATTTGTAGAAGAGCCTGAGATTTTTTGAAATATGAAAATATATTTCCTTTTCTCGATAGTTTATATGTGCTCTATATAACGAGAGCCAATCAATTCCCATTATAGCATCAAATTCCACCAAGGGATGTATTACGAGATTTTCCGGAATAATCCTCCGACATATGTCAACAGGAGAAGAGTCAAACACTTGGGTTGCAATGATCACACCACCTGGTGTTTTTACAGATATCTCTACTTCAAGGTTTTGGGGCTGCCATTCTATAGTTCTAGAAAAATTGAAAGATATAAAGGAATGCGTAGAACCAGAATCAAATAAGACCTTTTTCAATCTTGATTGAATAAAAAGTGTACCTTGTATGACTTCATTATCATGCTCCACCTCCACAGTAGTGATGGAATAATCCTTACCTTATTCCATTGGCTTTGGTGGTTGCTGACACTAATTACCCTCAAGAACTCAAGGTTTAGTGCACAGGTTTGTATAGTTCCATAGCTCCCTATAGTTATAGCATTGAACCATGAGTGTTTCTCTCCTTCAATAGACTACATTCTCCTTCCTTTTATTGTCTTTTTTAAACTCTTGGGAATGGTGTTCTTCTTTACCACACATGAAGCATTTCACCGTCCCTTTGAGGCAGTTCCCATGGTGCAACTTCCCACATTTTTGGCATGTGGGTCATTGATTTTTCTTCCCACCTTTGTCATTGGATCCACCAGCTTGAAATTCCATCTTTCTTTTCTTATCACCATAGCCATGGGAACATTCTCTAAACTCCATATCTACTTTTAGAGAAAGTAGAACAACTTCTTCATAACTCCCAAAGTCTTCAATTACAAGAGCCTTTCGAAGGTGTTGTTTTAATCCACTAATGAATCTATCAGTTTTTCTATCATTGTTGATAACAAAACCCGAAGTGTACCTTTCAAGCCTTGTGAAATTCACTTCATAGGTTGTGATATATTCTCCTTCTTTTATCTTGATCTCTAAAAATTCTCTCTCCATCTTCGCAAAAAGTTTTCATGGGAAATACTTATTAAGAAACATTATCTTAAATTCTTCCCATTCCATCTCTTCAATTTCCTCCCTTGACTTGGTGTTCTTAATACAATCCCACTTTTGATCAGTTTCTCCATCTAGACGATAAACGGAGAGGGTCACCTTCTCCATATTAGAATAGTGAAGAACATAAAAGATCTTATCCATGGAGTTAACCCACTATTCTGTAACTAGTGGATCAGAAGATCCACCAAACGTCAGTGGTTGTTGCTGCATAAAACATTCGATAGCCAGTTGCACCCTATTTGGTGAAGGAGTATATTCCCCATTATTATGGTTATTGTTCATAACCTAAGATAATTGGGTAAGAATCAACATGATGTTTTTAACTCCACCTCCCAAATCATTAGGGATGTCGTTCGGGAAATCGTTGCATTGTCCCTCACACGAGTTGTTGGCCTAATTTCCCCCGGTTCCCACTATTTTCTAAAATAGAAAAGGTAAGAACAAAACATAAGTAAAAAAGTTATGAATAACTTATTCATTTAAAAAATTTATACCAAAAAAATAACATATGGGATCCTTATGTATATTTTCTTGTGTGCCTACTTGTACTTTGCATCATGCTAGAGGTTTTCTCTAGGGTTCACTAATCCTAATTCCCAAATTAACTAAGCCATTCCTCTGGTACCAACTATAGCATCCTATCCTTTTCTTAAATTACTGTATTATCATTTTAAAGGTAAACAACATAATAGTATTACACATAGAGGATCCAACTGTTTAGTGTATTGGGAAAACTAGGACCATACATAGCATTTACAACCTCAAGCATAATCATTTATTTAATTTCTTATTCTCTATATTCTTATTGTCACTTTTCATCTCCTTAGTATATGTATCCAATTGAGGATATAAATTAAAAGGGGTGAGATAAAATCCCAGTAAGAGGATAGATAATAATAATATTCCATGGGGTGGGTATAATCATGACATAGGTAAAGTAATCATGAACATGAGAAGAACATAAATAAAAGACTTGAAATGTGGCAGTGCATAAAAATGAAACATCATGTTTTAGTGGTTTACTACCACACATAATTATCAACCAAAATAGAATCATGTTGACACATAATTTCACATTTAATCATGATATTAATCACTTTACCAAATGCATTGGAGTGCTGTATAATTCCAGTCGGACCCGTCACTTTGAAACATTCATATTTCGCTATATAATTCCGGGTGCACCCGTCACATCATAACATTATCATTATCATGATTTCCACATAGAACACATATCAAAAGTGAACATAACTAACCCATTTAAAGGAATGGGTTTCATCTCATAATAATACATTCATAAGATTTGGGTTCCGAAAATACAAAGGGATCAACATACTTGATATAAGAACCATCAACCCTGAATGAGAGGTAAAAGTTTTGTTCTTAAAAGAAGAGTTCTTTTGGAAAAAAAAATTTTTGACATAAAAATCATTATGAAACATTTATATCCCAGAAAAGTTAAGATAATTATGATGAAATTATCTTTAAAGAGTAACCATATCAAAATGGAGTGAATGATGGATAACCCGAAGGAAGAAAATTGGGTTTGGGATTTCCCCTTACATTGTATCTGAATGCTTCCTTCTCTTTAATGTCATGTATAATGAAATTATATTCATTAATTTGAAATTATAGAACCTTTTATACATTAATATGGTTCATTATGGTTTCATTATTTGATTTTATGTTCCTTTTAATGAGTTATAGAGTTTAGAAACATTATTTGGGAATGTTTGTTTTTTATGGTTTTCTTGAGTGGTTCACTTGTATTCTTAAATTGATGTTCAGGTAGAACATGGGTAAACATCAAGAACTGATATTACATGTTATTAATTATTTTACATGTGTTTTAATGATCTTAAAATGAATTTTATTAGATCCATGTGGTTTAATCATTAGATAAGAATTAAATGATGATTGTTTGGGTTAATTTGGGCAGTTGTTCGATCACAACGAACTTGTTTGAATTTATCACATAGTAATATGTACATAATTTAGTTCCAGAACATTAAATAGGACATAATACATATAAAATATTCTAGTGCAACCATAAAAATTGTTTCATGACTAGATAAGAAGTTATAAATGGAAGAAGAAAACATGTCATTCTTGAAAGTGATAAATTAACACCTCACGAATAACGTTCTCTTTAATAAAATAAAAGAAAGATGGAAAAGGGGGTTGGATGATATAATATCCTATTATCATCATAAAATTCCATTATATGTATAATACGGGAGTTACAATACCATTTTGGTGAATATAGGTGGGGAGAGATCAAGAAATGAACTTGAACGTTAAAGGAAATTAAAGGAGAAGAGGGATAGAAATTACCTCTTAAATTATTCTCTTCAGATCCTCCTTAAGAAAGATAGGCTTGGTCTTTTGATTATAACATAAGCTCTTATACTTGGGAGAGGGTCTAGGGAGGTTGTTTTGGAAGATTTTAGAGAAGGCTTGGAGCTTGAGAGGTGTGAGAGAATGAGGGTGTGAAGGGTGGTTTTTATAGTGGAGGGGATGGGTAAATTTTGAATATTTAATTCATTATTTTATTATTTCCTTCAAGACAACCAATAGTATTATTTCATGTGACCCATAATAGTAATAAGTTCATGTGAGTTCGAAAAAAGTGTCCTTGAATCACTTTTAATGTCATGAATAGTGTATTTAACTGTTAAATTGTATATACGGTATTTTACCGTATTTCACTATTCATAAAAAAATCGAGTTTTTCAGAAATATACCAAAAATTTACCCTAATTATTTTTTGACGTGTAGAATTAAAAAGTGAGATAAATTTTTCAAAATTAATTTTCCAAATATTATTAATTTAATATTTAAATAAAGTCAAAGTTATTTCGAAAAATAACAATCTTAAAGGTGCACTATGTTTTATTTCTCATTGAAAAATTAACTAAGATCTCATTATCTTATTGCCTTAGGAAAATCAAATAATAATATTATTTAATATTAATAAGTGTCATATTACTATTCATTTTAATATTCATAATGTTATGTTACTATTCACCCAAAAAAATAAGTTTGTTCTATCAGACTCCAAAAATAATCTTGAACACAACCGTGTTTGTCGGATTTTCTAAATTCCAAACACAGAAGTGACAAACTTATGTTTAAAGGTCACTTATCATTTAGTAGTTCTTTATGTTGTGAATTCATGTGATTTTATGACATAACTTTATGTGTGGAAGTTTCATTGAAAAACTTTGGGTCGTTACAAAAATACTACCCTAAGGACACATGTATTCACGAAGGGTTATTTCCATGCATGAACCAACTAGAGAAAATTTTATATAGTGCACACCACATAAGGTAATAAATAATCTATGAAGAACATAAAATTTACAAATGAACCATCACTCAGAATGAGAAACCAAAGAGGTAACCAATAAATGACTTGACTATACTTCCCCAATCCAAAGCTACTATAAAATCAATGTTTATAATTCCCCAAAATGAAGTTTCATCCCAAAGAGAAAAAACACATATAACATATATGTCATGAAATAATGTTAGAGACATGATATTTATTTATGTAAATTCTATATAATAACATTCAATATATGAGTTCCATTTTATCTCTCAATTAACTAATATCCATTATGAAGTACATTCACAATTTAAAATTATATTGACTTTAATAAATGAGTTTGGTTCCCCAGGTCTTATGATTGAAACTATGTTCTCATATAGTCTAATAAACACTAACCTAATCCCTAGTGGTTCAAAATTATAGGTGACTGATCAAATAAGCCATTATGAAACTTTTTCCTATAAAATACATAAACTAAAATGGAAAATAATTCCTATGTAATGTTAAAAACATTAAAAAATAATAAAAAACGAATGAAAAAATAAATTAATTTTTAAAATATCCAAAAATATGTACAAATAAACATGTCGACACAAATTTTATTTATAAAATTGACTCACACCAATGAAATATAGGAATATATGAGAAGAAATTATCGGAGGGATGAAAATAGTACCACTCAGAGATAAAACAATAAAATATCCCCAAATAGGAGAATAAAACCTTCTAATGGGTGCATTGTTGCCAGTGGTATGCCATATTCTCCTGAGGATGGCAGTGGGGAGGCCGAAATAACTTGAGGATGGGAAGGGGATTTCATAATTCATTTATAGGGGGAGTTCAAAATCAATTGAAGTTAGGGGGTTCACATATTAATGTGAGGTATTAAGGTTTTAATAAGGAGGAGGGGAGTAGGAGCCATAGTCGGAATACCTACCTAGTGATCTATACCAACAATTTTCAAAAACCTTTCATTATAAACCAACCTATACCAATGGGTTTTTAATACCGTTAGTATATACAAGTCCAAAAAATTTGTACCCATTGTTTCTCAAAATTGTGGGTATAGATAAGATTGTATAGATTCACTTTCGTGTGGTGGTACAATGTTGATAGGATGTTTTTCACAGTGGGAGGTCATTTTGAAGCTATTTGGCACACACTTCATTCCTCATAAAGTGCTGAAAGACCATTCCTTGTAATATTTTACTGAAGAACACCCTTATGAAAAAAAGATAGATACTAAATATAAATATATATATATATATATATATATATATTCTATGAAATATGACCCACATATATGGGAAAATTTATTTTGATGCTACATACATAAATCCAATAGGTAAGAGAATGAAAACCCCCAAAATCAATAATGTCAGGCTCGATGTTGTGTCTAAATCACCAATAAATACAGTCTTGGATAACTCCTTATTTTCAGGAGGCGGTACAAACAATGAGGATAAATATCAGGACCACATTACCTTCCTATAACTAGATATTAAAATTCAAGTGGTCCACCTTCATGTGAAAAGAGATTTAGAGCTGGTAATATAATATAACGATGGTGATTATTCCATTATAAATAAAATATAATTACCTAAATTGGATATTTTTAAGGATAAAAGTATAATTACCCTCTAATCCAACAATTAAACACATCCAAAAATTACATAATACCCTAGAAGACTCTTTAGAAAATGTATCTAGGGACATGGAAGATCTAGATATGGATGAAACTGTCTGCAGGATTGTGCACCACCAAATGGTGTCACCTTTTTCTCACCCATAGAAAAGAAATAATGAAGATTCATTCCATTAGTATCCAAATGTTCTTATAACTATTTGGATGATTGCTATTTTAGAAACCTTTAAAAATATAGTTATATCATAAAAAATCCCTAAAATAGAAAATCCAATGACAAGAAACAAAATTCAAACTTTATGATATACCAAATCCCTAAAATGAAGATATAAATGGGGATTTTATAGAGTCCTTATTAGGATAATTGATGAAGAATATATTGCTTCTATTATTAAAGAAATTCATGAGATAGAATTTGGTTCCCACCAGTCAAGTTGTCAGCTCTCCAAAAAAATCTAAAGGAATGGATACTTTTCTCCACCAATGATGCAATACTGCATAGAATGCACCATGAAATATCATTCCTTCCAAGTTTATTCCTACATCATCCATCAAAAACTAATATTTAAAAATATATCCAAATACACATGACCATTTTTATATGGGTAATGGATTTTTTAGGGACATTTCATCTAGATACATTCAAAAAATTAAAATACAACGTAACTAAAACTGATTTATTCTCAAAATATGATAATATAGAAGCCTCAAATAAATTAGGGCCAAATGAATTATCATCTTCAGGAAACCTAAAATCAATAGTAGATTTAGTGTAACTTATAAAATATTGATGTAAAAGGGAAAAAATTTCAATTCATATGAGTTAGAAAAATTGTATTAGGGGTATAATATCAAATCCTACCACCCGTTCCACTATTGTGAAGTTTCTAATGGATAGATATATTCCTTAAACAACTCTACCAAAAATTTTCTATATGATGGTGTATGAAGATAAAAAATTCTCATATAGATAAGATCATTCATTCCTTGTAGGTCTATCGAACTACCACCTATACCACCACATTTTAAACCCCATATTAACTCATATACATAATATAATTAGTCATTCCCATTGAGATTCTACATCCAACACTCTGCCTTGCCATCCATGGTCAGTTATCCACAGATGATAAATCCTTGAAACTACTGAATGAATTGGAATGAATCAATTAGAAAAAAATTCCATAATTTGAATCACATGGATGTCCATAAAATTTAGAAATCACTGGATTTTAACAAGAAGATATGCCTTCATTAGTTCCACCAAAATGAAATGTTAATGGTCCTTAGGTATAAAATTTTACAAGGGAAGAAGCCTCCAAAGATTGATTCATTGGGGGAGGAACCATATTCCATACACAAGTTCAATTATAACAGATATTAATCCTTGATATCGATTGATGGAGATTTCATTACGGTCCATTCAAAAGAGAGGTTTTTAAAAAAATTCATTATGTACAGAAGATCACAAAACATATCCAATACATGACATTAAACTGTAGAGTTGGCCTTTGTCTCGTGACCTTAAAAAGTATGAAATTTTATCCACATTATATGATGATAAACTATATGACATCAAAATCATTTCTGTATGTAATTAAACTAAATAGAATCATGGATCTATATGAATGACATCAAATGGAACACCCTTTGTACCTAGCCATCTAACCCAAAACTACAATACTTCATAGTCCATCTATTAGACTATAAACTATAAAGCCTAACACCCCAGTCTTTAGATGATAAACTATATGGAAATTTAAAAACTTCATCATATAAATATAGATGGTTCATTTCCTTATTGTATGATGCTCAAATGTAAAGCATTCCAATCTAAGCCTAAGCAGATCATAGTCTTCGGTGTTGGTATAATACCAAACCTTTTCAAGAATTATGGGTTTCATTATTCCTTCCATCATATGATTCCTAGTGATGTCTGGATCCCAATTCATTGATCCATCCATAACATTAAAAATGTCCCCACCCTATGCACAAGTCATACCTATACAAGGATCGCATTTATGAACTAAATACAACATGATTATCACTATAATGAGATAAGTAGTGAGTCCTATATATTACATATATTTTTAGACACCACAAAATCAAAATTACCCTATCCATCATTTTTATCACCTTTTTGTTTTGGATGAAGCCATTTATACTCCTTCTAGCTCACACTATGCATAGAAAACATGGGATAAGAAGTTTTAGTAAAGGATTCCCCACATGATCAAGGAATATCAATTCACATTGGGGTTACTATTTTCCTAGACAAAATACCTTAAAAGGAACACAAGCTTTATTTGACACATGATAATTGGTCCCATGGTTTCATAAGAACTATGTATGGATTTATTATTATTCCTATGATATATGAAGTGATCCCCAGATACTACATCCTAGTACAGCCACAATACAAGGTATTCCCCCACTCTCTCATAGTATGAGTAAGATCTATATAAGAGGATCCAATAAGGGTTCATGCCCCATTCGTGAGCCCGTATTAACAAAAACCATTCTCCACAAAAGAATTCCATTTATGTGGGGAATATTTTCTAGAACATCATGTGGCTTGATTTATTCAATAATGAGAAATGTATTGAAACATGGGACATATACCCTAGTCTAGACACAATATTCAATTTTCACATCAAGACACCTTTATCCTTAAGGCGTGACATTAAAATGGATGGATAATGTCATTGTGGAATGTCTTTGAACTGAATGTTTTCATATAGAACATTATATTTCATGAATCTCATTATAATGAGATATATAGTGATTCCTAGAACTCATTTCCTAGTCCTAGCCATAGTTTAAAGACAAATTCCCCTTCTCCTGCATTAAAAAAATATCATTACAGCAAATATTAATTTGGTTTCCTTCATTCTTAGGGATATCAATGAAATATAAATTTCTCCTCATGAATTTGAGATGGATCTATACAAGGTACAGGAAAAATCATGTATGATTTTGTTCCAAATATTTCCTTTCTGCTTTGGCATATTCCTTCCACATTTCATACTTTTAGTCTTGAATAATGTGAGATATTCATAATATTTATGCATATATAAGAAATATATTCCCTAATACCTCTAGAAACCATTTTTCAAACTATTTAATAGCATTACCTAATTGTCATTTCAATGGTTTTACACCAAAAAGGTCCTACCAGACGGCATATTCCACCATATAACTATAATGTAATAAACTGTAGTTATATTTTCATAAGTTCACCCACAAATAGGGTTTGTCCATAGGTGACAAAAACATCCTCAAGAGAATCCAATTCTATCTCCATAATCCCAAATTAAATATTTCTAGAACCATCTATTTGACCACAATCTATTGTTATCCCTCACATGGTTTTCCCATGTCACTTCCCCCAATTTGAGAACCCCCGTGTTCTTGGTTAAAAATTTCCTCCCTCATGTCTAAAGTATATTGAAATAACTGTGGTCCGATAGGCCTCATATTATCCATAATTTTCATAATATCATGATAATTTTCATATGACCAATAACTATGGTCACTATAACATTCTTTTTAACTACACTAAAATTCATGATATGTATTTATAGAAATACTTCAAACTACATGGTTTTTTAGAACTATGTATGACTTGATTATCATTAAAATGAGACAAATATATACACATGAACCATATTATTTAAGACTAGAATTAGTAAAAAAACTATCACTTTTGTTATATTTGGTTCATACCAACATTTGAAACCTTTTTCCACATTCTTGGGTTATTATGAATTGAAATTATCTATCTATATTCAGGAATATTCTATTCAAAAACGAAACTATGTGTACGGGGAAATCTGAATATCCATAAAGATCCTCCATCCATCAAAAATATAATATTAGTACCCAGAAGACTCCATTTTATGACTTGTAGTAATATTCCCTAGTTGGATTTTCTTGTGTTTCCCACCAAAATGTCTTGTAATCTAGAGGATGTACCTGATTTACTTTGTTGTAAAACTCCCCAATTAGCTTTGCAAAAAGTTATCCCGAAAATGGGATTTTCATATATAGGAATATTCTCTCTCAGGAGATACCTCTATTATCTCTATAATATTATTCTTCCATATCAATTTTATGATTTATAAAAAAAATTAAATAATAAAATATTCCCCCTTCATAGCCTAAAATGATGGCACAATCCTCACCAAATTATAATGAAATAGGGAATCTCTCATCATTCAGTTAGAAATGAATAACCATAAACTGTAGCTCCCAACATCCTTTTGAAATGAAATTAAAAATATATATGATAACATACTAGTCACAAGATGTTAAACTATACAGTAACTTCCTTATCGTAATACAATAAATTGAATCGTCTATATTCTAGTCTCGTAACATTAAACGACATGATGCTTGAACCCTTATAAGATAGGGGAATACACCCCCTGAAGTTAGTCATTTAATTGAATATACCTTCCTCCACAAAATACAAATTCATGTTGGAACAGTTCCCTATTCCTATCCAATTCCAATAAAGATGATTTGTTCATCTTCAGACACATTCCCTTATAAAACCGTCCTACATAGTCTTGAAAAATATAGATCATCACAAATTTAAAAGACTTTGGTAAAAGAATTTTATAATTATTGAGGAAATATTTTGTCTTACAATTTAATATAATTCCCTAGTTATCCTTACATAAGTCACCCACTAAAAGGTCTATTCATCCAGATGATATCAATATTTTACTATTTAGTAATATGCCCATGTTTTCATTACATATGGTAAACCACAAAAAGGTTTTGACAATCAGTAACACATTCAACAAAAGTTATGGTCCACTCCATTCTCATAATCGATGAAAATATTGTGTTTCATATCTCTTTAAAAACATTTTATATGAACATTCCTCACACACATTTTTTGCATTATGTTTTAGATATGATAATTACAAAATCATGACTGAAAACCCCCTTTGGGTATCTAAAGAATGTCTC
The DNA here is from genome assembly GCA_963277665.1 of Viscum album. NCBI lineage: Eukaryota > Viridiplantae > Streptophyta > Magnoliopsida > Santalales > Viscaceae > Viscum > Viscum album. Next base: position 825,722,529 of record OY728159.1, on the reverse strand, counting down.
CAGATTCTTTGCTAACAATCCATGATTGGTTCATCATTCAATAATTCATCATCCACATTATTTTACCTAAACCACTTATTTCATTAGTATGGATTGAAATACATTAAATGAGAGGATTAGTTTGGTATATACCTAACATTGAGAGGGGGTGATTCAGTGTTGGGGAATTTTTAAACCAATTCCAACTTTTATCCATGTACCTTTTGACCTTTTAGGATCTTGATTATGTTATTCTATTTTCCATGTCTCATGCAATAATAGAAAATAGTAAAAATATGCACATGATATTTTTACAAGGATCACTACTCAATAAGAGTAGCTACGTCCTTGTCATGCATGGATATGACTAGTGCATTGATTCTCCACTATGAAGTGATATGAAACTATAGTGGAGTGGCTAGGAAAACAATCCTATAGCCAGTGTGAGTCCCTACACTTTAGAGGGGGTGGGAAACAATCCTCTTCCCTGGACTAGTGATGTCCTAGTCCAACTTAAAACCTCTAGCTAGTTCGTTATACTGCCTATAGAGACATCCTTCCTCATTCTTGATAAGGTAGGTTATACTCTTGGTCTTCTTTGGTTTTATTCACTTGATTACTTGTAATGCAGTAGGCAATCAATTCTTACTTCTTTGTTTCTCTTCATTTCTAGTACAATACGAGCTGCACTAGACTTCTTATTTATTATTCTTAGTGCAACAACCAACTTCACTAAAACAACTTCTCTATTCTTAGCTAGAATCATATATACCAATGTGATTATTCAGGTAGTGAAGATCAGTTCACATGGAATCCTCTTAATCAATTCTTTTCTTCTTGTTCATGTATGCATGTGATCATACATATGACATTAGGTTGAACCTTTTATTTCATTTATTTCTTCCACTTCTTTATACACGTGCACAAACTTGATTTTGATTCTTTATTTAAGTCACTTAACGTGTGCATGCATGCAAGAATGCCTTACACTATTCTTTTTCTATTGTGAAAAAACTTAATGAATATGGTTATTTAAACACACACACACTTGACCTCTACCTCATCTTTCTTTTCTTTATTCATCTTGCACTAGGTTAAGGTGTTTGTGTGTGTTTATTAAATCTTGAATGGAAGAAACCCATTATTTTTTAAAGTTAAGAATCATCATACCTAAATGGGTATAACCCTTCCTTTGTGCAAACTCTTTCTTTAAGGCATCAGGATTCTTCAAACAAAGCACATGGGTGCATGAAATAGGTACTACCCTTCCTTCTTCACTAATACTAGAACTCTTGAAAACAATGGAATGTAAAATTTTTTACCTCAAATAGTTCTTATTTACCTTATGAAACCAAGGTGTACTAGAGTTTTATTCTTTATGAAAGGATACACGGTTCTTCTTTATGAATGAGGTGAACAATTTTTCCACTTTGAAAAACACAGTGAGAGAATATCTCCAGTGCTGGCTCACGATGGAATGGATTTCGCATAGCACAACAAGGGTTTTTAGAAAACCTATCATGTGTTCAGGTTTCAGTTCTTCAAAAAGCTATTATAGGGTGCGTAGCACATATAGAAGGCTTGTGGGAACTCTTCTTCATAGAGAATAATGCTCATGAGACTTCTGTTTTCTCATCGTGGAATGATTCATAGGTAGATGCTCTATTTTTTTGAAACAGGAGATCTCAAGTATGTGTGAGCAGCTACACTTATCTTCTCAGGTTCCTCCTTTTATAGGCAAGAGGAGAACCTGTTCCACGATCAAATTTGCATATCACCCATTAATATCGAAACTGTTGGTCAAGGATAAGCTGCAAGTCTCGGGTGTTTCCTTTTTTCGAATGTGAGCTCCTATATTCATGCATAGAGTTAATATCGCATTCCTAATTCATGTTCATGAATATCATACAAATCCACGTGGACTCGGAAACTACATTTTCCTTGGCCGAACCTTCTTCCTCTAGATATCGAACTCATGTAAGACGTAGATTGCATGCATGGTCTCGGTTCGATCCAGTAGACTTCATGGTGCCGTAATTTCCCTTCTTTGATAGTCGGAGGTCGTCTATGGTGAACGAGATTCTTCTCCAGTGAGTTACAGTGGCACTGGAAAGTGCTGGAGGTTTATATTAATGGCGTAGCTGATTCAAATCCATGAGAGGATTAGATGACCCAGATTCAACTACACAGGGCGCTAGATTAGATGACCAGTAGAGATCAAATGATCAGATATCGCGGCTGATCGGACAGTCGACTGAGATGTGGGATGAGATGAGTGGTTGAGATTCCATCCATGTTGTTAAAATTTTGTCCCACATAGAAACAAACATGAGGGAGAGGTATGGTTTATCAATAAACTTCTCCCAAACACAACTCAGAATTCTCTTCTCCCCCCCCCTTCAGTGTCGCCCCACACCAGTTCTCTGGGGGCTCACTTCTATGCCCACCTATGCCTCCTTCGGGTGCTCTCTTAGAGCTCACTATGCACATCCCTGTGCATCGGTTGATCACCGTACGTGAACTCATGTGTGCTTATATATGGCCCGCACATGCCTCTTCCAAGATGGGTCTACCTAGGCTTCCCCAAGGGTGAATTCGACCCCATGTGGTGCCGCATGTGCCTCGGTTTCAGTCTTGGGTAGCTAGCTCAAGGGTTTTCCCCATTCTTTTAAGTAACGCCTTATAAAAAAATACTTTGTAGAATTCCCAAAAATGAAAGGAAATATTTAAGCACAAATAAACCTCATGCATGGCCAACTTAGATTCAAATCCTCCTATTTAAAGATATTCTCCTCTTCATTTCATTAAAATCCAATTTACTTCATTCATCCTAAATGAAATTCTACTTCAATGTTGTTAACATTATATCACACATGATACATGATCTTAGAACTTTTCATGATTAGTGCATCAATCATCTGATTTTCATTCCCCATTTCACTTAAGAGAGTGTCTTTAACCATCATTGACATTCATTGGCCTAATTGAAAACAAATAAAACTCAATTACAAAAGTGGTCCCAACAATATCCCCCTTTTTATTTGTTGGTAATTATCAAGCTTCTAAATGAATGTGTCAATGTGAGTATTCATTTTTCTCAAACTTTCATGTAACTTTTATCCCCCTTATTGACAAGAAATACAAAGTTCATGGTAGAGAAGGTATCATTTCATACTTAGGAAGTATGGCATCAATCATTTCACTCTAAGACTACTTGAGTAATTCTCGGTGTAGAAAACATGAGGATTTTATTTAGACAACAAAGCAGTCCATTCTCCACTGATCATGACACCTCAGGATATGAGAACTCATTAACTTTACTTCATGGGGTTTCCACTTTAATTCCAAGATTATGATAGTAAGTGTGATATGAAATAATCAACCTGAAACTCATGCACTTACAACAACAAATGGATCAAAAATATTTAGGTTTAATAGACAGGATAAGTGACCTTGGAGCACTATCATTTTTCTTATGTCACTGAGTGATTCAGTTACTCCCCCTTTGAGAAATAATATTTACTTTGAGTTACCAAGGATGAGAGATTGGGAAATGACATACATTTTCCAATGAAATAATCTAAAAACAATCTTCAGAGTAATTTAATTTTTATATCAATAGAAGTTGACACTGATTGAGATAATGACTCTGGAAGCTACATTACGTGTCTCCCCCTCAAGGGAACATTTCTCCTCATTTATTCTCAGGATCTCCCCCTAAGAGCTTGCCTCACCTTCAATTCTGTGTATGATAAGAACAAATACAATAATCAAAGATTTATGGGAATAAGGGGGATTCTTCATGTTATATCAATGTGTACAATAAGGCTGAGATGATCTTCTCAACCCAAATGCTTCATTCTTCACACTTTCACAACTGATCTTCAATGATGACTGTGATTGTGTGGACCTCACTATTTATTCCATCTATTTGTGTGCGGATCTTTTTTCTTCAAGGGATTTAAAAGCACTAGAATCTCATGGTGCAACATTCATATTTTTGAGAAATTCTTGTTGGGATGGAGTAAATTCAAATCATATTTTAACAGTATGACCAGCCTTGTTGCACCTCACACATAGAACATCCTTTTTCCCATGTAGAGTCTTTTTTTTTCTTTGAGAACAAGTATTATCCTTTGCATCTTCCATATTTCTCATTCTATCCAAATATTTTGTCCAAACCACCAAAATATCATTACGGACTGAGGCATCAATATTGGATCTTCTACATGGCTTATTCTGAGTGGCTTATTTCTTAGTAGTTATTTTGGATTCACTACCCTTCACCTTCTTGGATTTAGAATCCAAGGACATCTCATATTTCATTCTTGAAATCTTCCGAGGTGAATTTTTTCATATTATTTATCTTATTTAATCCCAAGGATGCTTTTTCATTCTTACACATCATCCATGGTATTTTTTTCTTATCAGCACTGGGTACCTGTTGAAATGATCATGCACCATTCATATGACCACTCCCATTGTATACATCACAGATGTAATCTAATATTCCAAATCTGTTTGCAGTATACAGATGTTTATGGATCTATAGATGTTTCTTCTTCTTCTATGTATTTCTCCCCCTTGAGATGGGATTTCTCTGTGCTCTTTCATTTAAGGGGTTGTACCAACAATCCAGTGCACAATGCCCAAATCTATTACAACCCCAACATTGACAACAAACCTTGACTTATTCCCATATTCTTTATAATGTTTCTGAATCTTCTTATTGATTTTTTGTTCTTTCTATGGAGATATATCTTCCACACTCCTTCCCATATCCACCACACCCTTGGCGGTATGTTTCTTATCACTTTTCTTCACTGATACATGTTCATAATTTTTCTTACGACCTTCACTTTTTTTAGAAAAAATTTTAAAAACATTAGTACTTGTTTGTATGGATGGTACCTTTACATTCTTAGATACTTGTGATTGATCATTGAGTGAAGCCATGATATTATTATCACATGTTGAAGGTGTTTTGACAATATAATCCTCTAGTGAGCATTGAATACTAGCAACAACTGTTTCCTTCTTTTGTGGAGACTCAATATGTGTCTTCTCAATATTGGTAAACTCAGATTACAATTCTAGACATCTCATATTGAGGATGAATTCCTGGTCATCAATCATAGTCATTTTCTCTTCACAAGACTTCTTTAATATTTCAACTTCATCTTCATGCATCTTTACTTTGTTTTGTAACAAAGAGTCATTTTCTTTGTTCTTCTTGGAGTTTTCTTTCAAATATCCCTCCCTAAAATCATTTCTCTTTTTTATCTCATCTTCAAGTGCACGTATGTTCTCTTCTAGATTATTGTTGAATCCCTCTTTCTCGTCAACATCTATGAACCACTTTGAAGAACATACTTCAAATCTCCTCTTTGTTTCTTCAAAGGCTCAAACATGTCTTGTGAGTTTTAAACATTAGACAATTTTTGCTTGTAATCCTTTCTCTAAAACAACAGTTTCTTCTTCTAGTTGAGTGATATTTTCCTGCATGCATTGAAATACTCCACAAACAAGGGATGTACTCTCTTTAGGAATACCATGTAGAATCATTCTAAATATTTCAACAGATATTTCTTGTGATGTTGTAGATTTAACAACACCACTTGTACCAGAATTTTCATCAAGAGAATAATTTCGATATGTAATAACACATACCTCCTTATCATTTGAGGTAGGAAGGCTATCCATATTCATGGTGGAAACTTTATCCAACTTCTCATAACATTCCATGTTTGGTGTGTCTTCAATGTCTGCCAGATATGGAGAACCAGATACATCCTCTTCATTAGATTGGAGGGACTTCTTCTTCAACTATCTCTTCTTCTTATTTTTCCTATTAATCATGGTCTTGGTAGATATAGGATAATATTTAGAGATAATTGAATCTTTATTTAAAGATAATTTTATTTATAACTAATGAAAGAAACTCAAATCCTCCAATGTAAATAAATTCACTATAGAGAATCCAATAGAGGTGAAATTGTCCCTTTGATACCAATTGAGAGGACTAGTTTTGGATATACCTAACATTGAGAGGGGGGTGAATTAGTGTTGGGGATTTTTTAAACCAATTATAACTTTTATCCCTGTACTTACTGACCTATTCAGATCTTGATTCTCTTATTCTCTTTTCCATATCGCATGCCATAATTGAAAACAGTATAAATATGAACACGATATTTTTATAAGGTTCACTACTTAATAAGAGTAGATTTGTCCTTTCCATGCATTTATATGACAAGGTAATTGATTCTCCACTATGATGTGATATGAAATTATAGTGGAGTGTCTAGGAAAACAATTCTATTGCAAGTGCGAGTCCCTACACTATAGAGGGGGGTGGGAAAAATCCTCTTCCCTGGGCTGGTGATGGCCTAGTCCAACATACAGCCTCTACTGGTTCTTTATACTGCCTATGGAGACATTCTTCTTCCTTCTTGATAAGGTAGGATATACTCTTGGTCTTAGTTAGTTCTCTTCAATTGATTACTTTCAAAGAAGTAAGAAAGAAATTATTCCTTATTTCTTTCTCTTCATTTCTAGTTCAATACAAACTTCACTTGACTTCTTCTTTCTTATTCTTAGTGCAATAACCAAATGCGTGGAAGCTTCTTCTCTATTCTTTCCTAGAATCACATATACCTATGTGATTATTCAGGCAGTGAAGATCCATTCACTTGGTATCATCTTAATCATTTCTTTTCTTCTTGTTCATGTATTCATGTGATCATGCATATGACATTTGGTTGAACCTTTTCTTCATTTTCTTTAATCTTCTTCTTTTTACATGTGCAAACACATGATTTTGATTCTTTATTTAAGTCACTTTATGTGTATATACATGAAAGAATTAATTCTCCTCATCTTATTCTTGTGTGAAAATCCATAATGAATATGGTTCATTTAAACACACACACACACACGTGGCCTCTTCCTCTTATTTCTTTTCATTCTTCCTCTTTCAATCGGTTAAGGTGTTTGTGTGTGTTTCTTAAAACTTGAATGGGTGAAACCATTTCGTTGTGCAAGTTTTGAATCATCATACCCGAATGAGTGTAACCCTTCCTTTGTGAAAACTACTTATTCAAGGCCTCGGGCTTCTTTAAATAAAGCACATGGGTGCATGGAATAGGTACTGCCCTTCCTTCTTCACTAACACTTGATCTCCTGAAAACAATGGAACGTAAAAATGCGTACCTCAAATAGTTCATCTTCACCTTATTAAAACAAGGTGGCCTCGGGTTTTATTCTTCATGCAAGGATACATGGTTCTTCTTTATGCATGAGGTGCACAATTTTGCCTCTTCGAAAAACATAGTGAGAGAATATCTCAATCACTGGCTCATGATGGTACATCTTTGAGGAAGAAAAGTGAAGGTTTTTACAAAAACCTATCGCATGTTCATGTGCCGGTTCTTTGAGAATCTATTTGAGGGTGCGTAGCACCTGTCGAAGGCTTGCATGAACACTTCTTCGCAGTGTATAAACCTCGAGGGACTCCTGTCTGCTCTTTGTGGAATGATGCATAGGGATATGCTCTGTTTTTTTTTGAAACAGGAGCCCTCAGGTCTGTGTGAGAAGAAACACTTCTCTTCACAGGTTCCTCCTTTTATTGGTGAGAGGAGAACCTATTCCTCATTCAAATCCAAATATCTCCCATTAAGATCCGAGCTTTGAATTCCCAAGATATTTTCCTTCATGATTTAAAAACCACGTGTCAAGGACAAGCCGCAAGTCTTGGGTGTTTCCATTTTCTAAAATATATCTCTTATATTCATTCATAGAGTTAATATCCCATTCACAATTCTTGTTCATGAATCTCACACGAATCCATGTGGCCTCAAAAACTCTGTTTTCCTCGGCTGGACCTTGTTCCTAGAGATATCGCATGCATGATTTAGATTTCATGCATGGTATCGATTTGATCCAGTAGCCTTCATGGTTCCAAAATTACCATTTTTTGATAGTCAGAGGTCATCCATGGTGATTGGGAATCTTCTTTGGTGAGTTACAGCGGCGCTAGAAAGTGCTGGAGGTTGAAGATGATGGTGCAGCTGATTCAAATCCACGGGAGGATCAGAGGACTCAGATTCAAGTGCACAGGGCACCAGATCAAATGAGAAGCGGAGATCAAATGATCAATTGTCGCGGATGATTGGATGGTCGACTGAGATACGGTATGAGTTGAGAAGATGTGATTCCATCCACATTGTTAAAATGTTGTCCCACATCGAAACCGACATGTGGGAGATGTGTGGTTTATCAATCAAATTATCCCAAACACCACTTAGAATTATCCTCTCCCCCCTCTCGTGCCGCCCCAAACCTGTTCTCTGCGGGCGTGCTTCAGCACCCACCTATGCCTCCTGTGGGCGCACTCTTAGCGCCCACTATGCACATCCCTGCACACGAGTTGATCACCGTGTGCGCACTCCTGCGGGCTTATACAAGGCCTGCACACGCCTCTTGCGAGTTGTCATGGCCTAAGCTTCCCCATGGGAGCGTTCGACCCCTTGTGGTCCCGCATGTTCCTCGGGTTGAGTCTTGGGTATCTATCTCATGGGCTAGCCACATTTGTTTAAGTAAGGGCTTATAAAAAAATACTTGTCAGAATGCACAAAAATACAACGAAATCATTAAGCACAAATAAACCTCATGCATGGCCACCATAGAGTCCAATCCTCTTATTTATATTTCTTCTCCTCTTCATTTCTTTTCAGATTATCAAATCCAAAGTAATTCATTCATTCTAGAAATAATGGTACTTCAAAGGTGTAAAAATTGTATCACATGTGATACAAGTTCTTAGAACTTTTCAAGATTAGTGTATCTGTCAACTGATTTTCATTCTCCATTTCACTTAGGAGAGTCTATATAACCATCATTGACATTAATTGAATTCATTGAATACAAACACAACTCAACTATAAAATAGGGCCCAACATTAAACTTCCCCCAAAAAGAGAGACAATACTCACCATGTCAAAAACCTTCAAAGGAAACCCTTGGTAAAAGTCGAGTCTTGGTTTAGTAGACCAATGGTCATCATGGATTATGTAAGAATCTAGATATGAAAACATAAGAGTCAAAAAACATATTAGGATATAAATCCATAATGGTAGGCCTAATAAAAATCCAAGTCTCTTCTGCTATTTCTTATTCAAATCATATATTGGAAAAAATAAGCGTTATGACACCAAAGACACAAAGTTTGTAGGGTTGTCCATATAACCCAATAAATACCCGAATTACACTCTCTTGGTAAAAATACATATGAGAAAAATTATAGGGCTACCTTACACATATAATTGTAATCAAGAAGATTACAATTAATATAGTAATGCAAGAACATGTGATTGGGAATAAAAATCATTTTCATTTATGTTTAAAATGAAGATGAACTTACACATGATGAAGTCTCTCTTCCAAATTTTACAAGTGTTATTCTACATAGGCTTTGAGATGTTGAAATTTGGCTCGATCATTTTCCAAAGATTTCTGATACCCAACTAGTTGTGGGGAAATGGTCTCTTCAGCCTGATTAAGATTCTTTTTGTCAACAGCCACAAATTTGTCACCTTATAATGAAACCCTCTTCAGGGAAAATTGGATTTGGGAAATATCTTTATGTATTGATTTTAGATCTTCCAAATTACATATCACATGGGAGAATATTTTTCAAGATAGTGTAGAAGCACTTACACATCCTTGGCATTATTATGCTCTTCTTGCAACACAACATCCTATTGATCTTCAAAATTTCCAACTAACTATTCCTCACATTGATTTGAAATTATATCCTATTTCCTATTATAAATTATTTACATTAATTTATTTTTAATCATGCATTAATTAGACATGGTGTAACCTAATATGAAAAACATTGTTGTAATTTAGTGAATTAATTTTTTTAGGTTATTAAGATGTGTTCCCAATACTTTATTCCATATGTATTTCCAAATGATATGGTGTGTATTGTGAAGAGTATCTATCATCTCCAAGTACAACGCAAAAAAACTCTTGGAAGGAGATATGTAATCTAGGATTTTTTTACTCATTGAGTCACCTTGTTCTTCACCCTCCAAGGATGCATCTGTATTTTCTAATAGTTTTAATTGAACTAGAATAGAATCTGCCACATAATTATCTACCACTGAAGTCAACAGAACTTGATAAAAACGGATGCCCCTCATCAACATCATGAGTTTAATATAAATTGATGCTAGTGATGCAACCAAATATGTTAAAAATACTAACCCATTATTGGGTCAACTGTTGGGATTAATGCCTCCCTAGTACTCCAAAACATAGAATTTTGTGTAAGAACCTCATGAAAAGGAATGCCCACCAGCGTATGGTTTGAAATAGAGATCAATAGATCCTTGTATTCTCCTACTTTGAGGTTCTCAACTATTATTTCTTCAAAAATGGTATTAATATGGGGTTTGATTCCTTGTTCTTAAATATTATTATCATCAGTCTAAATAGAGATTTCTATACTGGTCAATCTATGATGTAAGACATAAAAATAAAAGAGGATGACTATATCTAAAAAATACAATAAATATAACTAATATTTCCTTCCAATAAACTACTAAACACCCAGAACTCATAACATTAGGTGGAAATATTAATTTGTTAACCCATCCTTAGGATTTGTTACATCGTTAATGATTCCTTCATGTATTAAAAAATCCCCATCCATAGCGGTACCTGAGATTCATTTCTCAGGACCCCAATTTTAAAAATCATAGATTCACTCTATCAAAATATTTTTAGAATAAACATATTTTAACCTTTAAGGGCCTTGATTAGAACTAACACCGTCATTAGAATATCTAGGATCCCTATCAGCCCCTTATGAAGTGGATACAGGTCCAGTGGTTGTTCGCATAGGTTCCACCAGTGTATGTGGATGATTTAAAATATCACAATGAAGAAAGGTAGTAATCATCACATGACACATTATGTTATACATCTAACATTACCATGATCATCTACCCTCTCTAAAATAAAATTGTTATATGGAAGAACATTTATTTCCACTTCATCCATCACATGGATGGATATATAATCATGATATAGTTCCTCCTCCAAGATTCCTTCCATGATCATTGAAGGATTAGTACATGAACCCTTAAGGGAGTAATGTTATTTAAATCCACTAAATATAATTAATTGTGAAAATAATTCTCCGTATTACTCATAATATTTAAATGAAATTGAAAAGACTTATTGTGCTTCATATTTCAGGATAACTTCTCTACCCTATACTATTTCATTTGTTGATATGGAAAGGGGTCTATGGTGGTCCCCTCAGTTATAGTAACATGAGGTGGTGGTCAATAAATCCATCCGTACATTTCATCCACAATCTTTCAATGGACCATGGATGGTTCTAGGGATTCAGATGATTAAGTAACTTCTATGAAGGGGGTTCCAGTGAATGCATAATTCGGTGACTCATGTTTGTTTTCTTCAAGTTGATTATTCTTATCCTACATACTATGAGATAGATCCCCTAAAAATAAATTATGGTAGATGCATGAGATATAAAGATTGGAGACAAGAGAGATACTTCACTAGGGTATACATAGTGACCTCTTTCCTCTTTGGTGTGACCATCTACTCCAAAAATATAATCAAGATCTTATATGTCAGATACTTGCGTTCTGGTTGGAATACACTCATGTGTAGAATTTTTCAATATTTCTACCTCTTGAACGTATTTCCCCACCTCAGTAAAATTACCATTGTTTTGATGATTAGAGGCTGATCTAATATCCCCTAGATCTAGGATTTATACACCAGCCTAAGGAAATAGCCACATGTATCTGATGTTTGGAGTTATTCCATACCAATATTAGATGGACAAGGGTCACAAAAAACATTTTTATAATGAATATTGCTATGAGTGAGAACCGACATCTTTTGAATTTGAACCATTTTCAGTCATATCCACTATTACTGAAGACTATGTGACAGGAACTCAAGTATACTCTCAATGATGACAACTAGACTTCCTTATATTGGAAGATGTGGTTTACTAAACCCATTCCTACTTACTATCCCTTGTTCGATATCACATTTAATACTTTATAGCTATATCATTTTCACCTTTGGATTGGACCTTCCCACTACCGAATCTATGAATAGTAATTTCTATAGCTAAGACTTGAGGAATACCTTCTATTAACACTCATTAGGGTATAAATAAATTCAATCACTATCATACCCATATTCTAACCTGATTAATGATCCTGATAGATAAATCATGAATGACAATTCGGACACCTCAATGGCTATAAGGATCCATAATTTTCGAGCCATAATTGGGTGTTTCACAAGATGAACATGCATGGGGGAAGGACACATGAAAATTGTAGAAACATGAATTGGAGAGTAAACTAATATGGATCATATGTATCAGATATGATCTCATAGTCAATACAGGTCGTTGGTACGTTGTCTCCTAATTAAATCATGTATAACCTATGATTATTATAAACATTTAGATTCTCTATAAACATCCCAATTAAAATATTTCTATATAGAATGACATTTAATTCTTCAGATACATTAATAATCATCAATACTTCATCAGGTGTCAAGGATTAAGGTTGGATACCAAAAATAGCCTAAAGAAACAGACTAAATTGGCCTTTAAGAACCCAAACTACACTTAGCAAATCATAATTACTAGTATGTGATGAAATACTTCCCCACACCACTTTAAATCATAAATATATTCTCTATGGGGACTTTATAGAGGAAACATTTAGTATAAACTGGTATATCATTGCTAGGATGATGGAATCCAACCCTATGTGTCTCACTTATACTAATTTGTTTTCAAAAAAAATGTCCTTGGTATCATGAATCCATTTGATTTTACCATGGTTAGTAGTTATATATAAAGAAATATCATGGGGAATCCATCCAAAATGGTCCCCATAGAAACCTCATAATAGACATTGTAACCCAAATAGTTATACTGGCCTTTCTCTAATATAGGCCAGAATATTCCAGGAGTGCTATGATTTTCTAATACAGGGCCTCCCATAGGGTGATGAAAAGGGGGTCATTCTACTTCTAACTCAAGAAAATCCTTCCAACATGCTTCAATATTAATTTAACTCCTTGGATGGGGGGATTTATTCTACACCATATGATCCATCTAAAAAACTTCCTAGGCCAAAATCATTGTCCTTTCATAATCATCTTGCATTACCTTATGTGGGATAAACCCATCATTAATATCAACTATAATAGGGGATCCAAATATATTATAGATGTCCCTTCGGAGAGTGATGAATTCACTATTCATGAATTGAATATAATTTTTTTGAGTACTCTAATGACTTAGTATCTCTGGGAAGATGTTTGGGTTATTGTGAAAAACATTGGGCCACCAAAACTATCTCACAATGACTAATTCCTTTATTCACATTCTTGAATTATGTAGAATTTTGGGACACCCTGTACACCCACATCCATTAATCCCTAACTCTCCCTCCACAGTGGAAGTCCCAATCCTCCTACCAGTCTTGGGATTGGTCATTCATAGAAGCACTGATGGTTGAATCCTAATAATGAGGTTCTAACTCTTGTGTGTGAGGCTTTAGAACAAGGGTATAATGGCTACAATGTATGACATAGGTAGTTGTAATTGTTATTCACACTATGTATACTCCCTTATAAGAGATTTTTGAAGTGGTAAAATTGGTTTATTCCATAATCTAATACTTTAAAACATAAATATGAGCCTTTGGGATGAGTGTGCATCTCAGAATCCCATGATCGTACATAGGAAGATAGTCACATTGCAGTAACTCGCATTGATACTACATCTTGTGATTGACCAAGTCCATGGGAGCAGAATCACCCATTTAATAATAATATATCCCAAAATATATGAGGATATATTATACATGTCTACTAGTTTGTTCATGAGAAATCTTGGGGGTAGCCTTCAAATACCTCTATAAAGACATCCTGATTTTTCAATAAAGTCAAAATCCTAATTTGATAATTTTCAAAAAAAATGGAAAAGGAAGGTCCCTAGTGCTAGCCACTCGACCATATGCCTCATGTAGAAACCTCAATGTGGTTCCTCATGTAGGACCCTTGATCAAGTCCCTCATTTCCACCACTCAATAAAGTGATCCCACATAGATCAGTTGCTCAAGTGGTTGTACATTCTTCTTGTGTAAGGAAGTTCTTAGAAAGGTGGTAAAGATGAATATTGTGAAGATAATGAAAGTATGGAATGAATGGATGTATGGAATGATGGATGTTTGACCTTATTTTTTAATGTATATGGTCTGTACGCCACACCTTCACACCAGACCTACACCATTGACATGCATGGGTAAGCTTTACATGTGAATTGTGTGACCTTAATATTCCTTTACCGCATCTGCATCAGGATTAGAAACTCTTAATTAAATATGATATAATCCTAATGGGGTTGTATTTTTTTATAGTCAATTTTTTTGAAAGTGTTGAAAATATTATTTGAAAAATACTTTATGTATTATAATTGAGAAGTGTCATAACAAGGATCAATGGAAATCAATAAGCTTTTCCACACCTAGACTATACCCTAGAATTCTTTTGAAGGTGCCATTGTCTGGATATAATTATTGGACACCCCCTATATGAGAAACCTTCATTGGGTTCTTATGTAGGATACCTTCATTGACTAGGGTATCATATTATTCTATAAAAAGTACAATGGGGCTCAACATTTGATAGATTAGAAAAATGGAATGATCCTTCATGATCTATTCTCACATAACCTTAAACCAGTACCTTATAAGTCCCTCAGGTATCTCTCAAAAACATGAGAGAAGAGGTAATTCATAGGGATATTACAATCAAATTCCTTCTAGGGTCTGAAACATAAGAGATAAGTATGAGTAACTATCCCCCATGTTGAAAAACACTAGCATGAAGGTCCCTCGCAAATCTTGAGACCTACGTGAGATCATTCCAATGAAACTTAAGGAGAAACTTTATTCATATATTTAGGCCTCACCCAGTATTTTTCAATGGTGGTTCAACACACAAGTCCCCTCCATCATGTGCAGGCCTAACCCTACGTAAAGCACTTATATCTCATTCTAAATCACCATTCACAAAACAACTTTTGATCTCCAAGCCATGACATTCCTATGAAACCTTACAAGACAATGTTAATGCCACAAAGAGTAGATATACCCCTCCCCTTGATCCATCATCTGAGGTGGTCTAAATTGAATGATCCATATAAGTCTCCAGGCTATCACAAATTTTGAGAGATATACACCAGTGTGTCTCACATTCTATTATGGATTCCATAGGTCAGAGGTGTCTTCTACATTACCTACCATGAAGGTAGTGTCCTTTGGGTGAATATAGTTATGAATCTAATCATTTCTAAGGACCACTACCATGTGGGAAGTGTGAGAGATCTCATGGTCTCAAATACTAAGGCCAAGACCATGCCTATCCCTTATCGTCTCTATGACTAGGGCCCACTAGTTTTAGGAAGGGTGGGATAGGATCAGTCATTAAATTCTCTTTGATGGGTAATTTTTTGTCCTCGTCATTAATTTGGTACCATTAGTAGGGATTTACTTACGTATTAATCCCCTCACCTTTTCTTATGGTTATATCTATATTGGTAGTTTGATGTGACTATCAAGGATACAGAATTGGAGGAGACTAGAACTCCAAATCCCTTTGTACTTCTCTCATAGACCCAATCTCTTCCAAAAATAGAAGAAGGATCGTCTGATTTGACAAATCATATTCTTCCTCTTGTTTATCACATCCTAGAATGACTCATTTAGGATTATATTTTCTCTATGATTGCGAAATCCTCATGATCAAATGTATGTCTTGGAAGTGAATCATTTTACAAATCTACCTATTGAATTCCTTCATAAGGACTCCATAGGTGTGGGTCCTCAAAAAGATGTATCAAAATTATAATACACCCTCATAAATAGTTTAAGGCCCAAAATAGTACACTAATTCTCTCAAAGGTCTATATTCACATGTGAGACAAACATTCAGAGGACCTCTACATGTTTGGGTCTTCAAAACTGAACTAAGAAGGATTTGATTATAGTCTAAATGGGATTTGTAGGAATCTTCTATGAGTAAAAAACCCAATATCCCAAATAAACCCTAATTATTTCAAAGGGATACATTCATAAACACGAAAAAACATAAAAGGGCCTCTATAGTCATTTTTCATCACAACTGAACTATGTGGTCTTTTATTCCTATCTAATTGGGATATCAGGGAAGCCTCAATGAGGTATTAACCCTAATCCCCAAATCAAACCTCATTATCTCAAAGGGACACATTCCCCTAAGATAATAACCTTCATAGGGACTCTATAGGCATTTTTATTTACAAATGAACTCAATGGGAATTGATTCCCATATAAATGGAATAATTTGGAAGCTTCTACAAGTTCTACACCCAACACCCCTAATAAACCCTAATTCTCTCAATGTTCAATATTTTTTTATAAGACAAAACTATATTGGGAATATATTAGTGTGGATCTTTACTACCCAACTACAAGTCCATTTGTTATTATTTAAATAGTATGCATTGGAATCCTCATTGAAGTCCAAAACCAGCACCCCAATAAACCCAAATTCTCCCAAAAGTCTAGAATCCCTAATGGGAAAATCATTCCAAGATCCTCCATAGGTATGGGTATTCACAACATAACAATGTGGTGTTTTATTACCCTCTAAACTAGATATATAGGAATCCTATATGAGTCCCAAACCCAACACCCCAAATCAACCCTCGTTCTCTCAATGTGTCGTATTCCCCTATGATAAAAACTCAGAGGTCCTCCATTAGAAAGGGTCTTAAAAATTGAGCTATATATGAATAGATTCCCATATAAATGAAATATTTAGGATTCCATTATGATTTCTCTACTAAATAACACAAATAAACCCTAATTCTCTAAATGTTTTAAATTTCATAGTGTGAAAAAAGCTTTAGAGGGACTGAATTGGCATGATTTATCCCAAATGAAATATGAGGGATTTTAGGTTTGATCATTAGTATTTATGATTTCTACAAGAGGGGGTGAATTATAATTTATAAATTAAATAAAAAAATTACTATTAACTGAAATGATCGAATCGATAATTTTTTTAATTATAAAAGTGTTAGAAAAATAATTATAAATTTTTAGATTACATCAGAGTATTATTATCGTTATTACATTATTTCCATTAAATAAAGGTTAGAAATGGAAGAAAATACTTACTTTAGAAATTATATGCACATCATAAATATATACTTGTAACAATAGGAAAAGTAAAAATATTATAACATTAATAATGACTCATAGTAGTAATGATATAAATATCTATTTATGCATATACATTAATGTAGGAGGAAATTATAACTCGAATTATTAACTGTTTTATATGAATTGTACAATATTTCATTCTTAATAATAAATCCCACAATAAAATGATCAATATGGATGTGTTTTTCTTTCCCCAAAAGGCCTTGATGTGGTGATCTGTCTCTATCTTCCTAAACCCAAAATCCCTAGATCTAAGGAATTAGATAATCTATCTTCAAATCCCTGTAATCCCTCGATCAGAACCATTATTAGACACATGATTATAAAATCAAATATTTTAGAAGTAATAATAGTCCTTAAAATGATTACTTATAAATTAAACTCTCTAAATAATTTAAAAGTATTAGAACAAGGTGTTAACATAGAGAAATATTTAGATGATTAGAGTTGTTAATTCATCTACTCCCACCTCTTAAAATGAAAGCTTATTTATAGAAGAATCTCCAATGTTCATAAATTTGAGTTTTATGTAATGACCTTGGATAGTTTGTACATTACATATCAGTTATAACTGAATGTTTGACATCATTTATTTTATAACCATTACAGTTCTATTTTTTATTACATCTGAAAGAAACGAATCTATATAATTAGATCATAAACATTTTATAGTCTAATGGACCTCCTTATTTTTTTTATTCCCCAAAACTAAAAAAGGTTCAGTCCAATGTATCAATATTAATTTCAATCCAACGGTTATGTAATGTTTCTGTCTAATAGAAAGTACATATGTATAACCATTGATGATAACATAGGTTGTTCTGATGAACCTAATGAACCTTCATTCCAAATGATTAGATTTAAAATTGAGTGTTTATTTATAAATTGGAACTATTTAATTATTCGGTATAAATTAAATTTTTATAAAAAAAAACTCCAAAATAATTGGTATATATAAAAGTTAGTAAGAATAGTTTTAAGAATATGTTTTTGACTTCCAAATATAATAGAATGGAAATGTAAAATATTAATTCTTTTGACTCAACATTTCATTCCCTTTTAAATGGGATACATAGGATGCCTCAATAAGTTCCAAACTGAACACCCAAATCATCCCTAATTCTATCAAAGGGAAAAATACCTCTACGAGACCACCCTTTAGTGGGGCTCCATATTTTTGGTCTTCATAACCAAACTATGTGGTATTTGATTACCACCTAAATGGGATATGTAGGTAGCCTCTATGATGTCTGAAACCAACACCACATACCTACCCTAATTCTCTCTCGTCCACATTACCAGTAGGGTCATATCTGACCTTGGATCCCACATTGCTTCTAGGTTCCTTGGGATTATTCATAATAAGTCCCACACCATTTTTAACTTTAAACCTTTAATATAGACACCCTTGTATCATGATATTAATCTACATGGTTTGCACCTCACCACATAAAATGAAAATGTATGATGTTTACCATTAAGTGGATTTGAACTATGTGGGTTCTGAATCATTTCACAATGATATGTAGGATTCCCATATCAGGGGACCAATCATGAAATTAGAACAACTCCCACCTCCTAGGATGATGATAAACTCTAGATAAGACAATGATATGGATTAAAACTAGCACCCTAATAATAGATGTAAAAATAATGCCTCATTAATACAAAAAAGGTTACCATTTTTTGAGAAACTCAGATACATATAGATATATCCCTCAATGAAAAAACTTATATATATATATAAATGATTCTAAATTTCATACATGAAAATAACTGATGTTTAATTCAAAAGTGACCTACTTTATACATGGGAATTGATGAAGCATTCATGAACATAACATAAATATAAAAGTGATTCTCATAGATGGAAATAATTTCCCTCAAAAGAATGTGATGAACATCACATACTATCCTATGGACTAAAGTGAATTCTTTAGTATCGTTGTCTAACTTCCACAATAAGCACCTAACTTTGGAATGCATTCACATGAGTCCTCATGTATTTGTGATCCATTGGCTAATTCTAATATCATGAAAAAGCCCCATTGGAAACATCCTAGAAAAGACATGGGTATATGTTTTTGATGTGAAGGTTTTCCCCCAAACACCCAAAAATTACATTATATCTTCATGTGGTATTCAAGAACAAAATATCCACCAAGTCCATGTTGACTATGATACACAATATGTCTTTGTCAATTATCCAGGAGCTCCCTAGAAACTTCTCTTCAAAGATTGACACATTACATTTTCCATGATTTTGAAAATGAATCCCCACCTCATAGTATTGTACAATCATCGCATCTATGTATAATTTTTTTGAAGTATGAAAACCTCATACAAACACATTACTTCATCCCATCATTGTACTAGTAAGGGATGTCCACCCATGTTCTAAACAGACTGTTAACTATTTAATGACTATCCAACAGGGCTAGGTACCTGAATAATATTACCCATAAAACATAGACAGAACACCCTTGCACCTTATGTGATTTCTCAAAAACTAAGTGAACCATCCAACCTATATCTCAAAAATTGATCACATATCATGAATTGATCTCAACCAGATAATACAACCAATATCACCCCATATAGGAATTCGTAATCCTAAACCAAAATGCTTATTGTGTTCCCCTTAATCAATCCAACCACTAAATCACTATGGTCTATGTTTAAACTAATGACCTCTAGGTCTCCCAAATAGACTTACCAATCTACTTTCATAAAGGGTCACTATGTCTGACCACCTAGACTACTGGACTCTCACATATATCTCACAACCTCTTTTAATTATAACACATGGGAAATATATCTATTCCCATATAAACTATTACACTACATATAAAACACCTAAAAAACTCTATAAAATCATTAAAATGGATGGCTGGTAATCATAAAATAATTATAAAGGGTTAAAAAATATCAAAATTTATTAAATTATACATGTTTTAAATTCTATGTTATATATGAAAATAACTTATAATTTTTAATTTGAAACATATTTATCTTCCACCCATTAGTAAAAATAAACTTGAAAGGAAATATAATTCCTTAACCATTTAAGGAATCGTCTACTAAACCATAGACAAAAAGTCCATGATTCACTATTATAATTCTCATAGGGGAATTATCTGGGTAGGATAGTGATTTCAACATGAATGGATAATGGAATTATCCTCACCAGGTATTTGTATATAGTAACACCACCTCAAGGATTGAGTCCACATAAAACTTTCATGTACCTATCAGTATCGCACAAGATTATTAGACTATATACCCATAAATTAAGGTTGGTTAAGTAATGTATTATTGAAATATAGATTGAAAAAATCCATTTAGGTTGTTATGACTCTTTATTTAACTAAATTTAAAAAGTATAAACCTATAAATGGTCTACTAAAGTGGAAATTACTACCAAGGTCAACAAGGTTCTCCTAAGTGACACACACTAAGGAATCAAATTTCCAAGAGACCTACTAGAGTTAAAATTATATAACTAATTATGAATTCTTACCTAATTAGGTTCATTGAACCTCCTATGTATAATATTTTATTGGAATCAGTATCACCAAGTCACACCACTTCATAGTCCACAGAGTATGTCATAAAAGAACATCAACCAGGTTGTCTAATTTGGAATAATTCCACAATGAAACTATATGTGAAAATATGATTTAGGTATTTGTGAAAACTTTAAATAGTTATCTTTAGTCCTTAGAAAAATTACATTATAGATGTACTATAACATGTGGAAAATACATTCCAAACATGATGTGTGAATAAATGCATCTCACCTCTATAAGAAAATAGTCAAAATCAATCATTAGTCATTTCATATTGGTTTGAGAGACATAGTTCCATAATAAATCCTAAAATTCATATGATATGTGCATCTATTGAAGAAAAAATCAAACTAAATATGAAATTCAAAAACCATGAACATCAATACCATATCATTGGTATCCTAGGATTCTTACCAGAAAAAATATACTCAATGAACTAGTCTATTATCAATCATAAGCTCTGAATCATTATTAATAGTCTTGTGTACCATGTCCCAAAGAGTAAGTCAATAGGAATGTAAAACATCATATACAACTATGTCATGGATCATTTAGATTACAATGAATAGTAAATTGTAGGCTTGCAACATGATGTCAATCATGCCTTCTTATGTACTAGAGGATTCATACTAGTAGCGATGGCATAAAATGTAATCATGGGGGTGGATATTCCCTTGTATTAGAGTAAGAAAGGAGGAAAAAATTAACTATATAGGATAAAAAATAATAATAATCTTAAAAATGGAAGTATATATACATAAATACGTGATAATGGATGAAAAACAGTAATGGTATGAATATCCATGTCATACATAAAACATTGGTGACCCACAAGGATGACCACATATAGAAAAATAAATGAAATGAATAATATATTCACAAAAAAAATACTTCTCATGATGGTCCACCCTAAATACCTAGATCTATGTACATATCTCATACATATTATTTTATCAATCTTCGTCCCCATCCCATCCTTATTCTAAAACAAAGTGAAAATATGCCCGAGAACCACATTGAATTTGAATTCTGAACAGGGATTGAGTATAATACATAGTAGGATATCACCAATATTGGCTCATGCATTTCTTTTAAAATAAGGTTATATGTGTGTGTCCTACTAATAATAATAAAAAAATAACGATGATGATGATTTCATGATACAAAATTTATCTAAATAACCAATGTCATGCTAAGGGAATCATGGATACACTGATCTAACTATACATGCATCAAACATCATCATAATATTTCTAGGAATGCTATATCATCAAATGGGGATAAAATACCTAAACAGGGGATCAACCATATTTTCCTAGAATAAAAAATAAGATAAAATTCTATGTATCATCTTGAAGTTCTATAAAATAAGGATTCAAGTTGAATCCTAGGAATCCTAGGAATACGCCTCATGTTGTGAGTGTGCATTGGAACCCATAAAATTTCCTAACATTACTTATTCTATTATAATTTCATATTCTTGTGTTCCAGTATTTATGAAATCAAGGTATTAACAACATGAATGGACTCCTATGGTGGGTGACCCTAATTCAATATGTATAGAATACTCTCTAAATAAAAGATGATAAAGATTCATCTAAAAATCACTACATCAATAACCTATTCCTAGATATATTTGTGAATTTTTTTCATATTATATCCACCAGATCATGAGGATTATCTCATAAATCAATTAAGGTTATCATCATCAGCTTCAAGGATTTATCTATAATCCCATCATTGGGGAAAATATATCCACATAGAATCCTCTATCGTCACCTAGATCCTAGTGATCATTGGAATATTGGGTGATACACTAACTAATCGTTCTTTCTGAAATGCACTCAGAAAAAAACATATGTTTTTTAGAAAAGGGGTGAAATCATAATAATGTAAGTAGTCAAGATAATAAAAGTATCCAATATTCATTCCTTAGATCAACAAGAATATACGGATCTACTAAAAAACATAATGTAAATAAAATAAATTGTAGTTAATAATATACATCCGAATAAATAATTTCATTTCGTATTTTGTTCAAACCAACATTTTATGATGAAGGTAGGTAAATATAAGTCCTTGAATCACTTACAACCTATTCATATATGTAGTTGATGGTTGCACATCCCCAAATAACTACAAATTCCATAACAATTTTCGACATTTATCTAATTAAAATTTTAAAAATTAATTGTTTTATAATATTCTTAAATCATGAGGGTTAGTTTAATCCCCAAATCATCTTATTATATCACTGGAAATAGTGTTCGTACAAGTCAATCCATACATTAAAGAATGTTTTTGGTCATGCATACCCATTAAAATTTATTCTATGGGTGTGAAACCTATCATTTCCCCAAAATATCTTTATAATAGAGAAACTATCACATGGTTCCTCAGCCTTAATAACAATTCCAGTTCAACACCACATGTGTGTTGCTTAATGAAAAGATCATTATAAACTCTAATATTAAAAACCAAGAACAACAATCCCATATCCCTAGTAATGTGGTCTTCTTACCAAAATATGCATTCTCAACACACCATTTGGATAAATATTATATATATTAACATATTCCTAATATTTTTAACTATAATATCCCAAATATTAAGATAGTATGAAAATAACTCCTTTGATAACAATTTTTTATGTCCCACCAAGATTATTTTGAACAGTAACCTGGTCAACTCACCACATGGCCTTAAGAACGCCTCTTTGTATACTAGAGTATTAAAACTAGAAGATAGGTCCTAGGGTGTAATTAAGGAGAGAATATTCCCTCATGTCTTAGTAAGAATACATCATAAAACATCTAAATATGATTCAAAATAAAAAAAAACTAAAAATGGAAGAATAAAAATATATAGTGGAGAGAATGTTGGAAAAGTAGTAATGGTCTGAATATCTATGTAATTTAGGTAAAATTGATTGACCATTATGATAACCACATATTCGGAATAAAAACAATTATATACAAAATTAACAAGGCTCTACTAACCACACACAAAAATTACACATACCACACTCCATGTAATCATCTGACATATCCATCACGATCTGTCCTAGACCTCAGCTCTAGCAGTGCCTATAAAAAAGTGAATATATTCTATGGTATACATATGATATAGAATCCTGAGTAGGGTGTGAATTGAGATTTATATAGGTAACCAACAAATGAAATCATGTATATAACTAGTAATAGTGGGGTGTTTATACATAGGATACTCCACAAAGTAATAATAATAATATCTAGTAAATTAAAATAAACTAAATAGCCCATGTCATACTGGGGGTCTGTGGTTATCCTGTTATGACAATACATACTTCAAAAAGTTCCATAATATCATTGAGAAAAGGTACAATTCCATACATGGGTACAATACCAATCCTTTGATCTTTTATAGTTCTATCCACTGAAACATAAGATATAATTCTATATATTAAATGTAAATTCATTAAAATACGGTATAAAGTTGGATACTAGGAATCCTAGGTAGACCACTCAAGTCGTGAGTGTACAGTGGTACCCAAAAAATGTATCGGTGTCCCCTATTATTATATAATAATAGATTACATTGAAACTATCCATAAGAAATGAAATCTTTATAAACATTAATGAATTGATAGGGGTGTGACCGTTAGGAAATAAGTAGGGAGTAATTATCAGATTTGAGATTATAACTCATCATCTAACAATATCTCACTCACCAAATTATTCCCCGATATCACTAAGAAATGAAATTATTCTGTTTCCACCCTATCTCAAGGATTATCCAAAGATTCAATCAAGGAGATAATAATCATCCACAAGTATTTATACATTATCTGGTGATTAGGGAATTGTCGCCTCCCAGAAACCTAAGACATCACCTAATTCCAACCGAGCTAGGAATCCTGGGGAATATATTAACTATGAGGGGTTTCTGAGATGCACTCGGAAAGAAAATATATATTCCCAATATAGGGAATAATACTACTAATTTTAAGAATTATTGTAATAAAAAAAATAAAATATTTGATATTTATCTTAGCATGTATCCATAGATCTATAAGAAAAATCATTTTTTAATATTTAACATTTAATATAATTTAACCATATACATTAGATTAATTATTATGATTTCGGATTTTAGTGGAATTTATATCTGATATAAATGATAGGTAGTTCAAGGTCCTAGGTTCCAATAACTACTAACCATAGATGTATTTGACTAAGTCACTCTACTCAAGAACTACAATTTTATTTATAATTACAAATCTTTATCCTTTTACAATTATATTGATTAATATATTTATACATATCTTGATGCTTGAGTGTTGGATGAATTTCAAAACATATATTATTATGTCACTAGCCATCAGGGCCATGAGATCAACTATTAAATTAATGGGAACCCATATTCATAGGTACCCACTATGGTTTAGTCGGTCATCAGGGAACCCATTGGTACCCCCTCAATCACATTAATGTATTGGAAGCCTCACATAGGCCCTTAGTCTCAGTCATAGTACTATATTAACACCCAAAGCACCTAGATGTCACATCCCATGGAATTTTCAATAGATTATTATGGCCTTGTCAGGAACACATGGTCTTTCCACTAAGGAAACATTCAGAAGATGGATGAGGCCCATCTTAGTTTCTATGGTTTCTCTTAGACAGTCTACTCACCCAACCAGGTCCATGTATACATACGGTCTATCCACCTAGTACTGAATAATGGTTGAAATGTCCCACAAGGTCCACCCGATCATGAAATTTTTATAGGATACTCAATTCCTAAATCATCTCAACTATGAACATTAGATACTTTGGCATAAATATACCAGTCATGCATAATTTTTATCCCCTATAGTCCACTTATTATTTTTAAAAAAAATTAATTATATTTTCATTGAAAAAATATTTTAGGGAATCATAAATAAGGAAGATATTGATCATACACATTCCAACATAAACATGCATGAATAACATAGGGTAGGTAGGATAGAACCCCTACCTCATATGAAGATTCCCAATTTTCTTCCAAGTGCTAGAAGTAGTTTCCATTGCCAATTCATACTCATCTGATACATACGTGGTCTTATATCACAACCAAACCAAAAGAAATTCATTAATTATAATTATATCATAATATCTTAATTAATCTAATAATGTAAAACATTATTTATAAAAATTTATTTACCTAGGTATAATGAAGAAACCTCACTGACGGATCACTTCATTATAGAAACATTACCAAAAATCACCAACAACCCACAATATAACCCGAACATCAAATAGAGAATAATACCTTATAAACAGTGTCAAAAAAAATTCCATAATATTTAATTTAAAATTTATATGTTTTTAAATTCACCATTGAAATGTACCTTAATGAGATATCATGCAAAGGAGTATAGACAATGTCCCTAGGCTACCTATTACTAGGTAGAGAAAATGATCCATCATTGGTATATGATTCCACCATACGCTAGTGGAATTGGAAATCCTAATCATAACCACGAAATCTGAAATTATGAAAAAAAATCTGGTGGTGATAATAGAAAAAAAAATTGTTAAACGTTCCATAAATCACAGAAAGATGCCACCAATAATACCCAAAATTGAAGGGGGGATAGAGGAAGTGGAAGGGGAACTTGGGTCACAGAAGAGAGAGGGAGGATGAAATGAGTGGGACACCCTATTAAAATCTAAATGGTAATATTGGTACAATAACTATTTTAATGGGTTACACAATTTAGCTGAATTATTTACCAAATTGTGCATCAAACATATTGTTGGAACTATCTCGAACTCATCCACCATGCACAGTTACATTCATGGCTTAATATATTTTGAAACTAGAATTAGGTATATTACCTTCATGATTTTCACTATAATAACACTTGGTTTCCATAGCCATACACTTATCCACTGTGGCCTACACAATTACTCCATATTTTGGGAAATTTGAATGAGTTTATTAGGTTACTTATGCTTTAGTATTCCAAAATTAAATCTTCTATCCACAAACCCCATGATTATCCTAAATCCATCAATCCACCTTCTAACCTCTTTCATGTATAATAAAATCACTTCAATTAATTCTGACATAAGTAAATTTTTTATGAATCTCCAATAAAAAATGGCCCATCTTGTAATTGAAAGTTTAAATTAGCATTGAAATTTCATACTAATACTGACACAGTATCTAAAAAACCAAACTCTATATTATAGAATGTGTTGAGTCCATATTACATCCACATAATATGAATGAATATTTTGTGAAATTAATCAGATAATGTCACCATAAATCCTTTTAATCCACTAGCCAACTCAAAAAATCATAATCATGGTCATGTTATCCAACATGGAAATTTAAACTCTCTGAATACATATTGAGAAATATATTGTTGTAATTATACCCAGAATACTAAATAAATAGTCAAAGATTCAATTTTCAAGTCACTCCTATTAATAAAAAGTTTCAATTAAGCTCACAACAATCATAATACCCATAATACTACATAAACAAACTCCTTCCAAGGGTTTCATTCCAAAACTAAAGAGATATACTCAAGAAAAAATGGAATACGAACATCACTCTCTAAAACTCAACATTCGACTCAAGCTTTCATCGATGATTCATACCCATGAGGTCGCTAACACAACTTAGATAAAAAGTTGAATTAACAAAAGTCATCAACTCAAAATCTATTGTAATTTGGAAAGGGTTAATATACTCTCTATCATAACCTCAATGTACCAAAAAAAAGGGGTTGAATAAGACCCACAAGAAACATCTATGTTCCCATTGAAGGAAGATCTCATCAAATTTTTAAAATTAACACATGTAATAGGTTATTTTATTACCAAAAATTTATAAGGACTTATTTATTTCATTTAATCAATTCACATTTTATATAAACATCACAGTGTCTCAAAGGAAAGGAATGTTACATACCTATTGTAGATAAATTTTTTATAAATAATACATGGATGTTTATTTAGATTATGCTATATATCACTCTCGGAAAATTATCCCATTATTTTCCTTCAACAATGACTTACCCATAAGTTTTCATGATAGGGCTCTACTAAATAAAACGACAATCGAAATATATAGAGGAAAACTCTCATTTGATTTTAATTGACATCATAATTAATTGCTGCTTCACATAAATATGGTCTAAGAACAAAAAAAATACCTTTATCATATTATGGGGATAGGTTATGTATGATTCCACCATAAACATATACGAATCACTATCTGAGTTGATGTGGAAAATTTAAATAACCATCTCATTAAACATAAATATACCCCCAAGGGTCTAGTCATTCAAACCAGGATTTAGTTAGATATGTATCCATTCTAGATTTTATGGAGGAAATGATTTATATATATAACATTTACTTCCATTTATGGGAAACACATTAGTTTTCAAATTGATAATTATTTTAATACACAACCATAATGGGTTTATTTTATAAGTACATATAATGAAAAGAATGAAATATATGGGTCAAATTGATTATATAAGGATTATGTTATATGGTTTTTTATTTACAAATTATATATGTACTATTAATAATACATTTCGATAAAAAACAATTTAACTAACATAAAAAACACTTGGATTTATTATAATAAAAACCATATTCTTTTAAAATTATGTATACTCATTTATTTAATTATTAATTCATTATGGATAATTAATTTCATTAATTAAATTCATGATTGGTTAATACAATTTATCATAAACAAGTGTGGGGAATACTGTTTAGGATGATGTAGACACGTTATTTTGAAAACCATATACCATATATATAACAATTCTAGTAACTATCCAATAAAGGAATATCAATAAGCATGGCATGCATGCTTGTAACGCCCCGAGCCTAGTTACCCAGAGTCGGTGCATTATTACATAACATTGGCATGATCACAAGAAAGATCAAATCTAGAAAGACCGATTGGTTTAGTATCCTTGGAAACACTAGATATATTCATAATGTTTTACATTACATCATAAAGTGAAAAACTACTACAACAACATATTGTCTCCATAGTCTACACTATTATCCCCTCATAATATCCCTACAGGTCATTCATAATTTACTTCTTCACATCCTGGGAAAATTTATAACATAGAAAAGGTGTGAGCTCAAATTCCCAGTAAGGATAACAATATAGTAGAAGCTTTCATAAATAAGAATAAACATTTAAGGCAGTGTATAACTAAAAAAATCCTTTTAAACTTAAACTTCAACATAGTATGGAAAAAATAAAATGAAATAATTCCATATACTTATTCACTTGGATGTTCTACTAATCTAATAATCACATGCAATATCAATAACCACTTTAATAATAATGGAATGCATAATGCCAGACTATCATAACCACATAGCCAAGGCCTCATGCCAAGACTAAAAATAAGATTTTGCCAAGGCCTTGTGCCAAGACAGTAGTTTGTCTCATGAGACCTATCGATGCATCGAGGAGCTATAGCGGGCTCCACCAGTCACATATTAAGTCCAATTCATTCCCATATGAAATGGTTTAAACATAACATAAACATTCATATTAAAACTAGCATACGAAATGTAAATACTTCATCCATAAACTATGAATGGTATAGAAATAACACATCCACAGACAAACATATCAAAAAACATTCAATACAATACAGAAGTTTTGTATCATAAAAAATCAACTTCAAATAAGTGTAAAATCCATCAAAGGATGTTGACATAGATGAAATCAAAACTCTTTTTAGAGAAATATCTCTTTATATTTTGAAATCATTTAAGAGTCATATATTTATAAAATAAAACATTTTCTTTGAAAATATTCTTATAATCTTGTAAGGGAAGCTTTGAAGATTTTATAACGGCAGAAATATCCACACCCTCCGTATAATTTAAAAAAACATTCTTACCTTAATTTTTTCGAAAAGGTTAAAAAGAACCTTGTTTGGAAAACGACGGAAAGATTCCTTTATAAACCTCTTATAAAAAGTCAAAAAAGGGTATAAATTTCTTTAACCCATATTCTTGTAAATAGTAAAAATGTTTTGAAATACATTTTCAAGAAACTTGGATGTGGATGATAAAGAGATCCCAGTAGATTATTACGTATATACAACCTCGGATAATGAAGAGATTGTGAAATAACCCTTACCAATTTGGTAACTTACGAAACATACAACCCATGAAAGAGGTATCATACAATGAATATGTAAATAAACATAAATTAAAGTGTATTACACAAAGAATACAATTATGGGCAGTACATACACCACACAAAAGATAATAGTGGCAATATGACATGAATCTCACGGGAATAAGGAGTGAGATGAAAACCCCTTACCTTGCACTTTCCTTTAGTCAAGGGTACGTTTAACCTCCTGTACGAATATCGTAGTATCTTATTAAATTATAACAGAACCATATTAATATTTATGATATCATACATGATTCATTTATGACTTTATATTAGCCATTTAATAATAATTTCCATGTTTAGTTAACATTTCGGGTAATAATCACCTTCTTTATCGTACGTGTTTTAACTAGTTACTCTTGGTTGTATCACTTAGATAAGGTTTTAAATACTTCCAGAATGTAAAACATGATAAATATATAATATAAATTTAGAATATAAATATGTATAATAGACATATATATGAAATCGAAAACACCATTTATGGAGACGGTAGTCCATACGTACGCATAAACGTTGTTTTTGTTTACATATAGTATTGAACAGAAGTAAGTGAATAAGATATATGTAAGTACATAAATCCTTATATATAAAAATATATATATATCTCCAGTATCATTATTATTTCATATATTACATACTTATTAGTAATATATATTTTTATAATCGTCGATGAATTGTGAAATTGGAAATGAATCTCATCGCGTCGTGGAGACAGTAATCCGTACGTACGCACGAGTGAAAATATCATTCTTTTGATATTCAAATAATATATAATTGGATGGTATATCCTATATACATAATCATTATCATGTTATATTTATTATTTACATGAGTTACACATCATTATTATACCCATCCAAATAATAATATATTGAATAACAATTACACCACGACGTGGAGACGGTAAGCCGTACGTACGCATGTATGGTGACATGTCATTCAAAGGATGGATATTATACTAAATATGTTTGTTCCATATTTATAATAATATTAAAGTATATAGGAGATACTGGATTCATTATTTTAGAATGGGAATAACAAAGAAATAAGAAGTGGAAGAAGAAATGAATTTGAAAAAGGGTGGTGAAAACATTACCTCTTCTTCGGGTTCTTCCTTTTGATTTGATCAAAAGGGCTCTATAAGTTGGGTTAATGATCAAACTTAGGCCTCTAGGTTATAGTGAGGGAATTTGAGAGAGTATTTGGGTAGGGTTTGGCCGATCCAAAAGGCTTTTAAGTTTTGAATTAATGAGAAGGGGGAGTGCCCTTTTATAAGAGGGGTGAGGGGCACATTTGGAAAAGCTAGAAATATTATTTTATAATAAATTCATATTTGGTTTCTAATGGCTCCAAAGTGGATTATTTAAAGGTTAAGGTGGGGATAGGTCGAAAACCACTCAACCAATAGAATTTAGATAAGTTTGGGTTACTATATTAACCTTATCATTAATTATTAACTCTTAGTTAATTTGTTTCACTTTTACAATGTCACTTTGTATATTTATATTATATGGTTAATAAACTTACTATATATATCCAAGAGACCCCAAAGTGGTCCATTAATTATACACAAATCATGATATAAGTCTCTTGGCCAATCCTTAGATTTATAGGAATTTAATATCAAATAATAATATAATATTTGTTTTAAAAAACTCTTTTATGTCAATTTTGACACTATTCAATAATTGATTTTTGAATAAATCATAAAAGAATGATTACTTCTAAAAAAGTCAATTAAATCAATCATAATATGTCATATTATCCTATAAAATTAGTTTAAATCATTAAAATTCTTAAATTATATTTATTTGGGTATTTATAATATCAATTATTTTAATTTTTCACTATTATGGTACTTACTGCATCATCATTGTGTCATAAATAAATTACATTATTTAATTTATAAAAATTATAAATAAAATATAATTATTTAGGAAAGATTTTTATCTTTCTAATAAATATTTACAATCGAATTTATCTTATGTATAACCCTATATTAAAAATGTTTTAGTAAATAAACTTTGATTATAACTCTTTTAACTCTTCTTTGAATTAAATAATAATAAATTTCATAATCTAATCCAACTGGACCTAAATGATAATATTTTATTCCTAAGGTTTTTTTTGGTCGAGATACACTTGTCCAATAGAATTATGACATGTGTTAGTATAATATTAATATCATTTTACCCTTAATTACACTATTTACTTTTAATCATGGTAAATAAAAGTAAAAAGTTACTATTCACCAAAAATTATTTTCATCTCATTGAACCACATTTTACTACTTGATATTAACTGTGTCTCTCGGATTTTTGAAATTCCAATCACAGAAGCGGTAAAATTATGTTTTATGAAAAATTCAGTTTTTTAACTATCACTTAGTAGTTTCACTATTCATCAAAAATTGAAGTTTTTCAGAACAATGCCAAAATTTCACCCTAAGCTATAATTGATATTCCGAATTCAAAAATTATGTCCATTTTAAAAAATTCCAAACATATAAGTTGCATTAATTAAATTTATAATTAATTCCCGCTGTCACAACAAATAGCGTGTTTTTAAGAAACAATATATATCAAAAGATTGACAATTGTTTATGTCCAATTTCAAAGTGAAATTAATTCTAATGAACACCATTGGATAAAATGGAAAAAATATATTCTAATTATACTTTAAAACCATGAAATAATATAATATATCACTATAAATTATTTTCATTAAAAAAGTTGTTTTTAAGTATTTTTCACTATTCATAAAAATTGGAAGTTCTTAGAAAAATACCAAAAATTCAACTTGGGATAATTTTGATATTATGAATCCAAAAATGAAGTCCATTTTGAAATATAAAATATATAT
The DNA here is from genome assembly GCA_963277665.1 of Viscum album. Classification (NCBI taxonomy): domain Eukaryota; kingdom Viridiplantae; phylum Streptophyta; class Magnoliopsida; order Santalales; family Viscaceae; genus Viscum; species Viscum album. The sequence goes on along the minus strand of OY728159.1, from coordinate 825,689,555 downwards.
AATTTCAAAAAAGTAGTTATTACTATTCATAACAGCTAGTTTGATTGGTTTTGGTGTGTTAGAACTCGATGTTTCGTACAACACACGCTATTGCATTATTCAAAGGGAAACGTACCGTGGAATCTTGGGATGTTTAATTTTAAATTTTTGATGTCCCCATTCTAAAAAGTAAATTTATTTAGTCAAATTGTATATATAAAAGCTTAAAATATTGGATTTAAAAAGGGTTCACTATTAAAATCTTGTAAAAGTGCAATATTGAAAATGAATTTGTTCTTAAATTATGTCTAAGAAACTCATCATATGGATTCTAAAATTATAAGGATTATATAAAGTTTAAAATTTAGTTAATACTATTCATAACCTCTTTTGAACGGCTTGTTTAGTAAGTCATGGTGCGCTTTAACTCAGTGTTGCGTGTAGTGAAAGTTATTGAATTATTTTGAAGAAATAACACACTATGAAATCTTGGGGTGTTACATTCTCCCCTACTTCAATAAATTGCGTCCTCAGAATTTGAAATTGTTCTTCGAAAATAAAAGGTTCAATATAGAAAATATCTTTATGGGAAAACCCATATCAGAAATTGGGTTAATAAAATTTAGTCTTAATATGAGGAAAAGGGAAATTAAATGGTCACCACCAAATTATGATCTCGATTAGGAGAACATTAGTGGAAATTAGAGACATATAATTGGAGGGAAAACGTAAATATTTATAGGTAGTGATTGAGGTCATCAATCACAAACAAGTGTAAATTGAGGGCCTTAAATTCATCAATCTATGATGATTTAAAATACCATCGGTTCAACAAAACATATGGTATTAGGATAACGCCTTTTTTGTTTTAATATCCCTTCACTAAAGTATAAGAATTAATTTCATCATTGAATAAGAGAAAAAGAAAAATATATACTTGACATGTAGAGTCTCATCCTTTAACTATGTTCTACCACAAACTCATCTTTCACTCTAAAAGATATTATAACTCAAAAATAATATTCTATTTATCCTATTCGTATAGGGTTCAAAAAATGAATTTATAATTCATCTAGCAGAACCATTAAAAAATGACATTATTGAAACCAGGACATCATGTGGGTCAGTGGTAGGTGATATACCCTTGTCGCCCTTCAGTTGTGGGTTCAAGTCTCACAGCCTTTCCGGACGCGACGGGTTGTCGCCCGACCTCCGGGTTGTCGTTTTATGGCAATCCAAAATAATCCAAAGTAGAACTATCCAAAATACTTCAGTCCAAAATTTATAAGGAAGTTAAACACAATGAAGATCCTTTTTTGCTGCATAATAACATGTGATCACCTTCATCATGTATTCTTTTAAAACACTTCAACATTCTGAATTACCATAAAACCTTATTGATTACATTCATGATCCCTTATTCTTTAAATAACAATAGAGATACTCCTTCAATCCAAAAATGTTGTAAACCCCAACAATGATGGAATATACAAGTCATTAATCAGTTTCAAGGTAGTCAAGAATATCCAATATAATTTATCCAAATCAATCATGTATTATTCTAAAATCACTACCTCAGTATCAGAACCATATTATGGTTTATCTTTCTCTCAACCATATATTTTCCAAAAATTTAACCTGCTATTGAGTCACTTTTCTTTGTTCCACACAATCTCAAGTCCTTAATGAAATAGTATTGCAGTACAATCCTTATATACTCCATAATTATTATAACAAGTACATTATTGATACAACACTCAAATGACATAATCAACATAAGAACTCTAATCATTACTCTTCATCTGTGGTAGTATCATAACTTGATTATTATCCAATAGCATCATTTGCGTTATAGTCTGATGACTGGGACATAGGTTTGCGTAGTGTCCAAACTCCTTGCAAATAAAGAATTGTACATTTGAAACCATTTTCTTACCCTTGCAGTCACGTACTTTGTTCCCTCTTCCTACCACTTATAAAAAAACTCCCATTCCTTTCAGGCAAGTTCAAGGGTGTTTCTTCCCACAGTTATCACATATGGTAAAATTCTTCTTTCCCTCTTCCCTTTATCCATATTTCTCTCTTCCATCCTTTTATTCTCTTTCTTCCCTTCAAAGCCATAGGACTCAGTAAACTCTTTACTTATCTTATCAACACATGATATTATTTCTTCATATGATGATAATACATGGGAGACTATTTCTCTTATAAATTATGGCTTAAGACCATGAAAGATATGGTCCTCCTTTCTCTTTGGATCATGTACATTGCTGGAGTTCTAATTCCTTCTATTGGGTGCCATTTCTAAACAATGGAAAACACTAGATTTGTTTATGAATAACAATACCTAATCCCAAACTTGTAAAACACATAACATAAATTAAATAGTTTATGGATATAATCCTTAATCATAAAAATGTCTCCATTGAGGAATTATATACTCATAAACCCTTCATAATGGTTTGTAAATAAAATGAGAATTATCCTCAGCATATCCCCCAGGAGTGTCATAACCAAGAGTGCAGTAAGTCCCGTTGTCATGCACCAGTTCCCATTCGAGTCTAGCTCAAAGCAGTGTTTTCGTGTTTTACCCCTAGGTACATCTGTGCCAGAGCAGCCTCTACCTTCTCGTATCCAGACCGGGATGTATTGCTCGAAAAACTCACAAAATCTCTACAATACCAAAATTCTAGGAACTTATTCTATACTAATAGTCAAATTACATCTTAGGTATATGTTCTCTAATCAGAGTTTATCTAAATATATCTTCCAAGGTTTGTACTAAACATCCTCTGATACCAACTGTAACGCCCCAACCCCAGTTACCCAGAGTCGGTGCATTATTACATAACATTGTCATGATCACAAGAAAGATCAAATCTCGAAAGACCGATTGGTTTATTAGCCTTGGAAACACTAGATATATTCATAAATTTTTACATTACATCATAAAGTGAAAAACTACTACAACACCATATTGTCTCCATAGTCCACACTATTATCCCCTCATAATATCCCAGAAGGTCATTCATAATTTACTTCATCACATCCTGGGAAAAATTAAAACATAGAAAAGGGGTGAGCTCAAATGCCCAGTAAGGATAAAAATATAGCATAAACTTTCACAAATAAGAATAAAATTTTAAGGCAGTGTATAACTAAAACAAAAGCCTTTTAAACTTGAACATCAACATAGTATGGAAAAATTAAAATGAAATAATTCCATTTACTTATTCACATGGATATTCTACTAATCGAATAATCACATGAAATATCAATAACCACTTTCATAATGATGGAATGCATAATGCCAGACTATCATAACCACATATCCAAGGCCTCGTGCCAATACTATAATTAAGATTTTTCCAAGGACTTATGCCAAGACACTAGTTTGTCTCATGATACCTACCGATTCATTGAGGAGCTATATCGGGATCCACCCATCACATATTAAGTCTAATTCATTCCCATATGAAAAGATTTAAACATAACATAAACATTCGTATTAAAACTAGCATGCGAAATTTAAATACTTCGTCCATAAACTATGAATGGTATTGAAATAACACATCCATAGTCAAACATATCACAAAACCTTCAATACAATAGAGAAGTTTTTTATCATAATAAATCAACTTCAAATAAGCATAAAATCCATCAAAGGATGTTGACATATATGAAATCAAAACTCTTTTTAGAGAAATATCTCTTTATATTTTGAAATCATTTAAGAGCCATATATTTATAAAATAAAACATTTTCTTTGAAAATATTCTTATAAGATTTTAAGGGAAGCTTTGAAGATTTTATAACAGCGGAAAATAGCCACACCCGCGGTATAAGTTAAAAAAAACATTCTTACCTTAATTTTGCCGAAAATGTTAAAAAACACCTTGTTTGGAAAACGACGGAAAGATTCCTTTATAAACCTCTTAAAAGTCAAACAAAGGTATAAATGTCTTTAACCCATATTCTTTTAAATAGTAAAAACGTTTTGAAATACATTTTCAAGAAATATGGATGTGGATTCTAAAGAGATCCCAGTAGATTATTACGTATAAACAACCTCGGATAATGAAGAGATAGTGAAATAACCCTTACCAATTCGGTAACTTACGAAACATACAACCCATGAAAGAGGTATCATACAATGAATATGTAAATACACATAAATTAAAGTGTATTACACAAAGAATACAATTATGGGCAGTATATACACCACACAAAAGGTAATAGTGGCAATATGACATGAATCTCACGGGAATAAGGAGTGAGATGAAAACCCCTTACCTTGCACTTTCCTTTGGTAGAGGGTACGTTTAACCTCCTGTACGAATATCATAGTATGTTATTAAATTATACCAGAACCATATTAATATTTATGATATCATACATGATTCATTTATGACTTTATATTACCCATTTAATAATAATTTCAATGTTAAGATAACATTTCAGGTAATAATCACCTTCTTTACCGTACGTGTTTTAACTTGTTACTCTTTGTTGTATCACATAGATCATGATTTAAATACTTCCAGAATGTAAAACATGATAAATATATCATATATATTTAGAATATAAATATGTATAATAGACATATATATGAAATAGAAAACACCGTTTATGGAGACGGTAGTCCGTACGTACGCATAAACGCTGTTTTTTGTTTTCATATAGTATTGAACGGAAGTAAGTGAATAAGATATATGTAAGTACATAAATCCTTATATATATATATAAATATATATATATATATATCTCCAGTATCATTATTATGGCATATATTACATACTTATTAGTAATATATATTTTTATAATCGTCGATGAATGGTGAACTTGGAAATGAATCTCATCGCGTCGTGTAAACGGTAATCCGTACGTACGCACGAGCGAAAATATCATTCATTTGATATTCAAATAATATATAAATGGATGGTATATACTATATACAGAATCATTATCATGTTATATTTATTATTTACATGAGTTACACATCATTATTATACCCATCCAAATAAAAATATATTGAATAATAATTACACCGCGACGTGGAGACGGCAAGTCATACGTACGCACGTATGGTAACATGTCATTCAAAGGATGGATATAATACTGAATATGGTTGTTCCATATTTATAATAATATTAAAGTATATAGGATATAATGGATTAATTATTTTAGAATGGTAATAACAAATAAATAAGAAGTGGAAGAAGAAATGAATTTGAAAAAGGGTGGTGAAAACATTACCTCTTCTTCGGGTTCTTCCTTTTGATTTGATCAAAAGGGCTCCATATGTTGGCTTTATGATCAAAATTATGCCTCTAGGTTGTATTGAGGGAAGTTGAGAGGGTATTTGGTCTGGGTTTGGCCGATCCAAAAGGCTTTGAAGGTTTGAATTAATGAGAAGGGGGAGTGCCCTTTTATAAGAGGGGTGAGGGGCACCTTTGAAAAGCTAGAAATATTATTTTATAATAAATTCATATTCAGAATATAATTGCTCCAAAGTGGATTATTTAAAGGTTAAGTTGGGGATAGGTCGAAAACCACTCAACCAATAGAATTTATATAGGTTTGGGTTACTATATTAACCCTATCAATAAGTATTAACTCTTAGTTAATTAGTTTCACTTTTACATTGTCTCTTTGTATTTTTATATTATATGGTTAATAAAATTACTATATACATCCAAGAGACCCACCAAGTGGTCCATTAATGATACAAATATCATGATATAAGTCTCATGGCCGAACCTTAGATTTATATAAATTTAATATCAATTAATAATATAATATTTGTTTTAAAAAACTCTTTTATTTCAATTTTGACACTATTCAATAATTGATTTTTGTAAAAATTATAACAGAATGATTACTTCGAAAAAAGTCCATTAAATCAATCCTAATGTGTCATAGTATCCTATAAAATTAGTTTAATTCATTAAAAGACTCAAATTATATTTATTTGGGTATTTACAATATAAATTATTTTAATTTTTCACTATTATGGTACTTACTGCATCATCATTGTGTCATAAATAAATTAAATTATTTAATATATAAAAATTATAAATAAAATATAATTATTTAGGAAATCTTTTTAAATTTCTAATGAATATTTACGATCGAATTTATCTTATGTATAACCCTATATTAAAAATGTTTTAGTAAATAAACTTTGATTTTAACTCTTTTAACTCTTCTTTGAATTAAATAATAATAAATGTCCTAATCTAACCCAACTGGACCTAAATGATAATATTTTATTCTTAAGGTTGTTTTTGGTTGATATACACTTGTCCAATAGAATTATGACATGTGTTAGGGTAATATTAATATCATTTTTACCCTTAATTACCCTATTTAATTTTAACTGTGGTAAATAAAAGTAAAAAGTTACTATTCACCAAAAATTATTTCCATCTCATTGAACCACATTTTACTACTTGATATTAACCATGTTTCTCAGATTTTTGAAATTCTAATCACAGAATCGGTAAAATTAAGTTTTATGAAAAATTCAGTTTTTTAACTACCACATAGTAGTTTCACTATTAATCAAAAATTGAAGTTTTTCAGAACAATGCCAAAATTTCACCCTAAGCTATAATTGATATTCCGAATTCAAAAATGATATCTATTTTACAAAATTCCAAACATATAAGTTTCATTAATTAATTTTATAATTAATTCCTGCTATTACAACAAATAGCATGTTTTTAAGAAACAATATATATCAAAAGATTGACAATTGTTTATGTCCAATTTCAAAGTGAAATTAATTCTAATTAACATCATTGGATAAAATGGTAAAAATATATTAAAATTATACTTTAAAACCACTAAATAATATAATTTATCACTATAAATTATTTTCATTAAAAAAGTTGTTTTTAAGTATTTTTCACTATTCATAAAAATTGGAAGTTCTTAGAAAAATACCAAAAATTAATCTTAGGATAATTTTGATATTATGAATCCAAAAATGAAGTCATTTTTGAAATATAAAATATATATAATTTCAAAAAAGTATGTATTACTATTCATAATGGCTAGATTGACTGGTTGTGGTGTGTTAGAACTCGATGTTTCGTACAACACACGCTATTGCATTATTCAAAGGGAAACGTACCGTGGAAGCTTGGGATGTTTCATTGTAAATTTTTAATGTCCCCATTCTTAAAAGTAAATTTATTTAGCCAAATTGAATATATAAAAGTTTAAAATATTGGATTTAAAAAGGGTTCACTATTAAAAGCTTTTAAAAGTGCAATACTGAAAATGAATTTGTTCCTACATTATGTCTAATAAACTCATAATATGGATTCTAAAATTATAAGGATTATATAAAGTTTAAAATTTAGTTATTACTATTCATAACCTCTTTTGAACGTCTTGTTTAGTAAGTCATGGTGCGCTTTAACTCGGTGTTGCGTGTAGTGCAAGTTATTGAATTATTTTGAAGAAATAACACACTATGAAATCTTAGGGTGTTACATTCTCCCCTCCTTCAATAAATTCCGTCCTTGCAATTTGAAATTGTTCTTCGAAAATAAAAAGGTTGAATATAGAAAATATCTTTGTGGGAAAACCCACATCGGAAATTGGGTTAATAAAATTAAGTCTTAATATGAGGAAAAGGGAAATGAAAGGGTCACCACCAATTTATGATGTCGATTTGGAGAAAATTGGTGGCAATTAGAGACATATAATTGGAGGGAAAACGTAAATATTTATAGGTAGTGATTGAGGTCATCAATCACAAACAAGTGTAAATTGAGGGCCTTAAATTAATCAATCTATGATGATTAAAATACCATCAGTTCAACAAAACATATGGTATTAGGATAACACATTTTTTTAAGATCCCTTCACTAAATTATAAGAATTAATTTCTTCATTGAATAAGAGAAAAAGAAAAATATATACTTGACAAGTAGAGTATCATCCTTTAACTATTTTCTACCACAAACTCATCTTTCACTCTAAATGATAACATAACTCAAAAATAATATTCTATTTATCCTATTCGTATAGGGTTCAAAAAATGAATTTATAATTCATCTAGAATAACCATTAAAAAACAACATTATTCAAACCAGGACATCACATGGGTCAGTGGTAGGTGATACACCCTTTTCGCCCTTCGATTGTGGGTTCAAGTCTCATGGCCTTTCCGGACGCGACGGGTTGTCGCCCGACCTCCGGGTTGTCCTTTTATGGCAATCCAAAATAATCCAAACTAGAACTATCCAAAATACTTCAGTCCAAAATTTATAAGGAAGGTAAACACAATGAAGATCCTTTTTTTCTGTGTAATAACATGTGATCACCTTCATCATGTATTCTTTTAAAACACTGCAACATTATGAATTACCATAAAACCTTATTTATTACATTCATGATCCTTTATTCCTTAAAGAATAATATAGATACTCCTTCAATACAAAAATGATGTAAACCCCAACAATTATGGAATATAAAAATCATTAATCAGTTTCGAGGTAGTCAAGAATATCCAATATAATTTATCCAAATCAATCATGTATTATTCTAAAATCACTACCTCGGTGTTAGAACCATATTATGGTTTATCTTTCTCTCAACCATATATTTTCCAAAAATTAAACCTGCTATTGAGTCACTTTTCTTTGTTCCACACAATCTCAAGTCCTTAATGAAATAGTGCTGTAGTATAATCCTTATATACTCCATAATTATTATAACAAGTACATTGTTGATACAACACTCAGATGACATAATCAACATACGAACTCTAATCATTCCTCCTCATCTGTGGTAGTATCGTAACTTGATTATTATCAAATAGCATCATTTGCGGCATAGTCTGATGACCGGGACATAGGTTCATGTAGTGTCCAAACTCCTTGCAAATGAAGCATTGTACATTTGAAACCATTTTCTTTCCCTTGCAGTCACGTACTTTGTGCCCTCTTCCTCCAAACTTATAAAAAACTCCCATTCCTTTCAGGGAAGTTCCATGGTGTTTCTTCCCACAGTTATCACATATGGGAAAATTATTATTTTCCCTCTTCCCTTTATCCATATTTCTCTCTTCCATCCTTTTCTTCTCTTGCTTCCCTTCAAAGCCATAGGACTCAGTAAAATCTTTACTTATCTTATCAACAAATGATATTATTTCTTCATATGATGATAATACATGGGATACTATTTCTCTTATAAATTCTGGCTTAAGACCATGAAAGATATGATCCTTCTTTCTCTTTGGATCATGTACATTGCTGGAGTTCTCATTCCTTCTACTGGGCGCCATTTATAAACAATGGCAAACACTAGATTTGTTTATGAATAACAATACCTAATCCGAAACTTGTAAAACACATAACATAAATTAAATAGTTTATGGATATAATCCTTAATCATAAAAATGTCTCCTTTGAGGAATTATACACTCATAAACCCTTCATAATGGTTTGTAATGAAAATTAGAATTATCCTAAGCATATCCCCCGGGAGTGTCGTAACCAAGAGTGCAGCAAGGCCCGTTGTCGTGCACCAGTTCCCATTCGAGTCTAGCTCAAAGCGGTGTTTTCGGGTTTTACCCCTATGTACATCTGTGCCAGAGCCGCCTCTACTCGATCGTATCCAGACAGGGATGTATTGCTCGAAAAACTCACAAAATCTCTATAATACCAAAATTCTAGGAAGTTATTCTATACTAATCCTCAAAGTCCATCTTAGGTCTATGTGCTCTAATCAGAGTTTATCTAAATCTGGCTTCCAAGTTTTGTACTAAACTTCCTCTGATACCAACTGTAATGCCCCGACCCCATTTACCAAGAGTCGGTGCATTATTACATAACATTGGAATGATCACAAGAAAGATCAAATCTCAAAATACCGATTGGTTTAGTAGCCTTAGAAACACTAGATATATTCATAAAGTTTTACATTACATCATAAAGTGAAAAACTACTACAACAACATATTGTCTCCATAGTCCACACTATTATCCCCTCATAATATCCCGGCAGGTCATTCATAATTTACTTCTTCACGTCCTGGGAAAAATAAAAACATAGAAAATGTGTGAGCTCAAATGCCCAGTAAGGATAACAATATAGCAGAAACTTTCACAAATAAGAATAAACATTTAATGTAGTGTATAACTAAAACAAAATCCTTTTAAACTTGAACTTCAACATAGTATGGCAAAAATAAAATTAAATAATTTCATTTACTTATTCACATGGATATTCTACTAATAGAATAATCACATGAAATATCAATAACCACTTTCATAATGATGGAATGCATAATCCAGACTATCATAACCACATATCCAATGCCTCATGCCAAGACTACAAATAAGATTTTGCCAAGGCCTTGTGACAAGACTCTAGTTTGTCTCATGAGACCTACCGATGCATCGAGGAGCTATAGCGGGATCCACCCATCACATATTAAGTCCAATAAATTCCCATATGAAAAGGTTTAAACATAACATAAACATTTGTATTAAAACTATCATACAAAATTTAAATGCATCATCTAAAACTATGAATGGTATAGAAATAACACATCCACAGTCAAACATATCACAAAACATTCAATACAATACAGTAGTTTTGTATCATAATAAATCAACTTCAAATAAGTGTAAAATCCATCAAAGGATGTTGACATAGATGAAATCAAAACTCTTTTTAGAGAAATATATCTTTATATTTTGAAATCATTTAAGAGTCATATATTTATAAAATAAAACATTTTCTTTGAAAATATTCTTATAAGCTTGTAAGGGAAGCTTTGAAGATTTTATAATAGTGGAAAATAGCCGCACCCGCCGTATAAGTTAAAAAACATTCTTACCTTAATTTTTCCGAAAAGGTTAAAAAGCACGTTGTTTGGAAAATGACTGATAGATTCCTTTATAAACCACTTATAAAAAGTAAAACATGGTTATAAATGTCTTTAACCCATATTCTTGTAAATAGTAAAAAAGTTTTGAAATACATTATCAAGAAACATGGATGTGGATGATAAAGAGATCCCAGTAGATTATTACGTATAAACAACCTCAGATAATGAAGAGATTGTGAAATAACCCTTACTAATTCGGTAACTTACGAAACATACAACCCATGAAAGAGGTATCATACAATGAATATGTAAATAAACATAAATTAAAGTGTATTACACAAAGAATATAATTATGGGCAGTACATACACCACACAAAAGGTAATAGTGGCAATATGACATGAATCTCACGGGAATACGGAGTGAGATGAAAACCCCTTACCTTGCACTTTCCTTTAGTCGAGGGTACGTTTAACCTCCTGTACGAATATCGTAGTATGTTATTAAATTATACCAGAACCATATTAATATTTGTGATATCATACATGATTCATTTATGATTTTATATTACCCATTTAACAATAATTTCCATGTTAAGATAACATTTCGGGTAATAATCACCTTCTTTATCGTACGTGTTTTAACTTGTTACTCTTGGTTGTATCACTTAGATCATGATTTAAATAATTCCAGAATGTAAAACATGATTTATATATCATATATATTTAGAATATAAATATGTATAATAGACATATATATGAAATCGAAAACACCTTTTATGGAGACGGTAGTCCGTAAGTACGCATAAACGCTGTTTTTGTTTTCATATAGTATTGAACAGAAGTAAGTGAATAAGATATATGTAAGTGCATAAATCCTTATATATATAAATATATATATATATATATATATATCTAGTATCATTATTATGGAATATATTAAATACTTATTAGTAATATATATTTTTATAATTGTCGATGAATGGTGAACTTGGAAATGAATCTCATCGCGTCGTGTAGACGGTAATCCGTACGTACGCACGAGCGAAAATATCATTCTTTTGATATTAAAATAATATATAATTGGATGGAGTATCCTATATACAGAATCATTATCATGTTATATTTATTATTTACATGAGTTACACATCATTATTATACCCATCCAAATAATAATATATTGAATAACAATTACACCACGACGTGGAGACGGTAAGCCGTACATACACACGTATGGTGACATGTCATTCAAAGGATGGATATAATACTGAATATGGTTGTGCCATATTTATAATAATATTAAATTATATAAGACATACCGGATTCATTATTTTAGAATGGTAATAACAAAGAAAGAAGAAGTGGAAGAAGAAATGAATTTGAAAAAGGGTGGTGAAAACATTACCTCTTCTTTGGGTTCTTCCTTTTGATTTGATCAAAAGGGCTCCATATGTTGGCTTTATGATCAAACTTAGGCCTCTAGGTTGTAGTGAGGGAAGTTGAGAGAGTATTTGGGCTGGGTTTGTCCGATCCAAATGGCATTGAAGGTGTGAATTAATGAGAAGGTGGAGTGCCCTTTTATAAGAGGGGTGAGGGGCACCTTTGGAAAAGCTAGAAATATTATTTTATAATAAATTCATATTCGGTTTCTAATGGATCCAAAGTGGATTATTTAAAGGTTAAGGTGTGGATAGGTCTAAAACCACTCAACCAATATAATTTAGACAGGTTTGGGTTACTATATTAACCTTATCATTAAGTATTAACTCTTAGTTAATTAGTTTCACTTTTACAATGTCTCTTTGTATTTTTATATTATATGGTTAATAAAATTACTATATACATCCAATAGACCCCCCAAGTGGTCCATTAATGATACACCTATCATGATATAAGTCTTTTGGATGAAACTTATATTTATAGGAATTTAATATCAATTAATAATATAATATTTGTTTTAAAAAACTCTTTTATTTCAATTTTGACACTATTCAATAATTGATTTTTGTAAAAATTATAACAGAATGATTACTTCCAAAAAATTCAATTAAATAAATCCTAAGATGTCATATTATCCTAGAAAATTAGTTTAATTCATTAAAAGTTTCAAATTATATTTATTTGGGTATTTATAATATAAATTATTTTAATTTTTCACTATTATGGTACTTACTGCATCATCATTGTGTCATAAATAAATTAAATTATTTAATATCTAAAAATTATAAATAAAATATAATTATTTAGGAAATCGTTTTAGATTTCTAATTAATATTTACGATCGAATTTATCTTATGTATAACCCTATATTAAAAATGTTTTAGTAAATAAACTTTGATTTTAACTCTTTTAACTCTTCTTTGAATTAAATAATAATAAATGTCCTAATCTAATCCAACTGGACCTCAATGATAATATTTTATTCTTAAGGTTGTTTTTGGTTGAGATACACTTGACCAATAGAATTATGACATGTGTTAGGGTAATATTAATATCATTTTTACCCTTAATTACCTTAATTAATTTTAACTATGGTAAATAAAAGTAAAAAGTTACTATTCACCAGAAATTATTTCCATCTCATTGAACCACATTTTACTACTTGATATTAACCTTGATTCTCAGATTTTCTAAATTCCAATCACAGAAGCGGTAAAATTAAGTTTTATGAAGAATTCAGTTTTTTAACTACCACTTAGTAGTTTCACTATTTATCAAAAATTCAAGTTTTTCAGAACCATGCCAAAATTTCACCCTAAGATGTAATTTATATTCCAAATTCAAAAATGATATCTATTTTACAAAATTCCAAACATATCAGTTTCATTAATTAATTTTATAATTAATTCCCGCTATTACAACAAATAGCGTGTTTTTAAGAAACAATATATATCAAAATATTGACAATTGTTTATGTCCAATTTCAAAGTGAAATTAATTCTAATGAACACCATTGGATAAAATGGTAAAAATATATTCTAATTATACTTTAAAACCACTAAATAATATAATTTATCACTATAAATTATTTTGATTAAAAAATATTTTTTTAAGTATTTTTCACTATTCATAAAAATTGGAAGTTCTTAGAAAAATACCAAAAATTAAACTTAGGATAATTTTGATATTATGAATCCAAAAATGAAGTCCATTTTGAAATATAAAATATATATAATTTCAAAAAAGTAGGTATTACTATTCATAACGGCTAGTTTGATTGGTTGTGGTGTGTTAGAACTCGATGTTTCGTACAACACACGCTATTGCATTATTCAAAGGGAAACGTACCGTGGAATCTTGGGATATTTTATTGTAAATTTTTGATGTCCCAATTCTAAAAAGTAAATTTATTTAGACAAATTGAATATATAAAAGTTTAAAATATTGGATTTAAAAATGGTTCACTATTAAAAGCTTTTAAAAGTGCAATACTGAAAATGAATTTGTTCTTACATTATGTCTAAGAAACTCATAATATGGATTCTAAAATTATAAGGATTATATAAAGTTTAAAATTTAGTTAATACTATTCATAACCTCTTTTTAACGGCTTGTTTAGTAATTCATGGTGCGCTTTAACTCAGTGTTGCTTGTAGTGCAAGTTATTGAATTATTTTGAAGAAATAACACACTATGAAATCTTGGGGTGTTACATTCTCCCCTCCTTCAATAAATTCCGTCCTCGCAATTTGAAATTGTTCTTAAAAAATAAAAGGTTGAATATAGAAACTATCTTTGTGGGAAAACCCACATCGGAAATTGGGTTAATAAAATTTAGTCTTAATATGAGGAAAAGGGAAATGAAAGGCTCACCACCAAATTATGATCTCGATTTGGAGAACATTGGTGGAAATTAGAGACATATAATTGGAGGAAAAAAGTAAATATTTATAGGTAGTGATTGAGGTCATCAATCACAAACAAGTTTAAATTGAGGGCCTTCAATTCATCAATCTATGAAGATTTAAAATACCATCGGTTCAATAAAACATATGGTATTAGGATAACACATTTTTTGTTTTAAGTTCTATTCACTAAAGTATAAGAATTAATTTCTTAATTGAATAAGAGAAAAAGAAAAATATATACTTAACAAGTAGAGTCTCATCCTTTAACTATGTTCTACCACAAACTCATATTTCACTCTAAAAGATAATATAACTCAAAAATAATATTCTATTTATCCTATTCGTATAGGGTTCAAAAAATGAATTTATAATTCATCTGTAAGAACCATTAAAAATGACATTATTCAAACCAGGACATCACATAGGTCAGTGGTAGGTGATACACCCTTGTCTCCCTTCGGTTGTGGGTTCAAGTCTCACGGCCTTTCCGGACGCGACGGGTTGCCGCCCGACCTCTGGGTTGTCCTTTTATGGCAATCCAAAATAATCCAAACCAGAACTATCCAAAATACTTCAGTCCAAGATTTATAAGGAAGGTAAACACAATGAAGATCCTTTTTTTCTGTGTAATAACATGTGATCACCTTCATCATGTATTCTTTTAAAACACTGCAACATTCTGAATTACCATAAAACCTTATTGATTACATTCTTGATCCCTTATTCCTTAAATAATAATAGAGATACTCCTTCAATCCAAAAATGTTGTAAACCCCAACAATGATGGAATATAAAAATCATTAATCAGTTTCAAGGTAGTCAAGAATATCCAATATAATTTATCCAAATCAATCATGTATTATTCTAAAATCGCTACCTCGGTATTAGAACCATATTATGGTTTATCTTTCTCTCAACTATATATTTTTCAAAAATTTGACCTGCACTTGAGTCACTTTTCTTTGTTCCACACAATCTCAAGTCCTTAATGAAATAGTACTACATTACAATCCTTATATACTCCATAATTATTATAACAAGTACATTGTTGATACAACACTCAAATGACATAATCAACATAAGAACTCTAATCATTCCTCTTCATCTGTGGTAGTATCGTAACTTGATTATTATCCAATAGAATCACTTACGGCATAGTCTGATAACTAGGACATAGGTTCGCGTAGTGTCCAAACTCCTTGAAAATGAAGCATTGTACATTTGATACCATTTTCTTACCCTTGCAGTCACGTACTTTGTGCCCTCTTCCTCCACACTTATAACAAACTCCCATTCCTTTCAGGAAAGTTCCAGGGTGTTTCTTCCCACAGTTATCACATATGGGAAAATTATTCTTTTCTCTCTTCCCTTTATCCATATTTCTCTCTTCCATCCTTTTCTTCTCTTGCTTCCCTTCAAATCCATAGGACTCAGTAAACTCTTTACTTATCTTATCAACACATGATATTATTTTTTTCATATGATGATAATACATGGGAGACTATTTCTCTTATAAATTCTGGGTTAAGGCCATGAAAGATATGATCCTTCTTTCTCTTTGGATCATGTGCATTGCTGGAGTTCTCATTCCTTCTACTGGGCGCCATTTATAAACAATGGAAAACACTAGATTTGTTTAGGAATAAAAATACCTAATCCCAAACTTGTAAAACACATGACATAAATTAAATAATTTATGGATATAATCCTTAATCATAAAAATGTCTCCTTTGCGGAATTATATACTCATAAACCCTTTATAATGGTTTGTAAAGAAAATGAGAATTATCCTAAGCATATCCCCCGGGAGTGTCGTAACCAAGAGTGCAGCAAAGCCCGTTGTAGTGCACTAGTTCCCATTCGAGTCTATCTCAAAGCGGTGTTTTCGGGTTTTACCTCTATGTACATCTGTTACAGAGCCACCTCTACCTACTCATATCCAGACAGGGATGTATTGCTCGAAAAACTCACAAAATCTCTACAATACCAAAATTCTAGAAAGTTAATCTATACTAATCCTCGAATTCCATCTTAGGTATATGTGTTCTAATCAGAGTTTATCTGAATCTAGCTTCCAAGGTTTGTACTAAACTTCATCTGATACCAACTGTAATGCCCCGACCACAGTTACCCAGAGTCGGTGCATTATTAAATAACGTTGGCATGATCACAAGAAAGATCAAATATCGAAAGACTGATTGGTTTAGTAGCCTTGGAAACACTAGATATATTCATAAAGTTTTACATTACATCATAAAGTGAAAAACTACTACAACAACATATTGTCTCCATAGTCCACACTATTATCCCCTCATAATATCGCGGCAGGTCATTCATAATTTACTTCTTCACGTCCTGGGAAAAATTAAAACATAGAAAATGGGTGATCTCAAATGCCCAGTAAGGATAACAATATAGCAGAAACTTTCACAAATAATAATAAACATTTAAGGTAGTGTATAACTAAAACAAAAGCCTTTTAAACTTGAACTTAAACATAGTATGGAAAAAAAATGAAATAATTCCATTTACTTATTCACATGGATATTCTACTAATCGAATAATCAAATGCATTATCAATAACCACTTTCATAATGATGGAATTCATAATGCCAGACTATCATAACCACATAGCCAAGGCCTCGTGCTAAGACTAAAAATAAGATTTTTCCAAGGCCTTGTGACAAGACACTAGTTTGTCTCATGAGACCTACCGATGCATCGAGGAGCTATAGAGGGCTCCACCCATCACATATTAAGTGCAATGCATTCCCATATGAAAAGGTTTAAACATAACATAAACATTCGTATTAAAACTAACATACGAAATTTAAATACTCCATCCATAAACTATGAATGGTATAGAAATAACACATCCACAATCAAACATATCACAAAACATTCAATACAATACAGAAGTTTTGTATCATAATAAATCGACTTCAAATAAGCGTAAAATCCATCAAAGGATGTTGACATAGATGAAATCAAAACACTTTTTAGAGAAATATCTCTTTATATTTTGAAATCATTTAAGAGTCATATATTTATAAAATAAAACATTTTCTTTGAAAATATTCTTATAATCTTGTAAGGGAAGCTTTAAAGATTTTATAACGGTGGAAAGTAGCCGCACCCGCCGTATAAGTTAAAAAAACATTCTTACCTTAATTTTTCCGAAAAGGTTAAAAAGCACCTTGTTTGGAAAACGACAGAAAGATTCCTTTATAAACCTCTTATAAAAATTCAAACAAGGGTATAAATGTCTTTAACCCATATTCTTGTAAATAGTAAAAATGTTTTGAAATACATTTTCAAGAAACCTAGATGTGGATGATAAAGAGATCCTAGTAGATTATTACGTATAAACAACCTCGGATAATGAAGAGATTGTGAAATAAACCTTACCAATTCGGTAACATACGAAACATAAAACCCATGAAAGAGGTATCATACAATAAATATGTAAATACATATAAATTAAAGTGTATTACACAAATAATACGATTATGGGCAGTACATACACCACACAAAAGGTAATAGTGTCAATATGACATGAATCTCACGGGAATAAGGAGTGAGATGAAAACCCCTTACCTTACACTTTCCTTTAGTCGAGGGTACGTTTAACCTCCTGTACGAATATCATAGTATGTTATTAAATTATACCAGAACCATATTAATATTTATGATATCATACATGATTCATTTATGACTTTATATTACCCATTTAATAATAATTTCCCTGTTAAGTTAAAATTTCGGGTAATAATCACCTTCTTTATCGTACGTGTTTTAACTTGTTACTCTTGGTTGTATCACTTAGATCATGATTTAAATAATTCCAGAATGTAAAACATGATAAATATATCATATATATTTAGAATATAAATATTTATAATAGACATATATATGAAATGGAAAACACCGTTTATGGAGACGGTAGTCTGTATGTACGCATAAACGCTGTTTTTGTTTTCATATAGTATTGAACGGATGTAAGTGAATAAGATATATGTAAGTACATAAATCCTTATATATATAAATATATTTATATCTCCATTAAAATTATTATGTAATATATTACATACTTATTAGTAATATATATTTTTATAATCGTCGATGAATGGTGAACTGGGAAATGAATCTCATCGCGTCGTGGAGATGGTAATCCGTACGTACGCACTAGCGAAAATATCATTATTTTGATATTAAAATAATATATAATTGGATGGTATATCCTATATACATAATAATTATCATTTTATATTTATTATTTACATGAGTTACACATCATTATTATACCCATCCAAATAATAATATATTGAATAACAATTACACTGTGACGTGGAGACGGTAAGCCGTACGTACGCACGTATGGTGACATGTCATTCAAAGGATGGATATAATACTGAATATGGTTGTGCCATATTTATAATAATATTAAATTATATATGAGATTCTGGATTCATTATTTTAGAATGGGAATAACAAATAAAGAAGAAGTGGAAGAAGAAATGAATTTGAAAAAGGGTGGTGAAAACATTACCTCTTCTTCGGGTTCTTCCTTTTGATTTGATCAAAAGGGATCCTTAAGTTGGATTTCTGATCAAACTTAGTCCTCTAGGATGTATTTAGGGATGTTGAGAGAGTATTTGGGTGGGGTTGTTCTGATCCAAAAGGCTTTGAAGATGTGAATTAATGAGAAGGGGGAGTTCCCTTTTATAAGAGGGATGAGGGGCACCTTTGGAAAAGATAGAAATATTATTTTATAATAAATTCATATTCGGTTTCTAATGGCTCCAAAGTGAATTATTTAATGTTTAAGGTGTGGATAGGTCAAAAAACACTCAACCTAAAGAATTTAGATAGGTTTGGGTTACTATATTAACCTTATCATTATGTATTAACTCTTAGTTAATTAGTTTCACTTTTACAATGTCTCTTTGTATTTTTATATTATATGGTTAATAAACTTACTAAATACATCCAAGAGACCCCCAAGTGGTCCATTAATGATACACCTATCATGATATAAGTCTCGTGGTCGACCCTTAGATTTATATGAATTTAATATCAATTAATAATATAATATTTCTTTTAAAAAACTCTTTTATATCAATTTTGACACTATTCAATAATTGATTTTTGTAAAAATCATAACAGAATGATTACATCCAAAAAAGTCAATTAAATCAATCCTAATATGTCATATTATACTAGAAAATTAGTTTAATTCATTAAAAGTCTCAAATTATATTTATTTGGGTATTTATAATATCAATTATTTTAATTTTTCACTATTATGGTACTCACTGCATCATCATTGTGTCACAAATAAATTAAATTATTTAATATCTAAAGATTATAAATAAAATATAATTATTTAGGAAATCTTTTTATATTTCTAATTAATATTTACAATCGAATTTATCTTATGTATAACCCTATATTAAAAATGTTTTTGTAAATAAACATTGATTTTAACTCTTTTAACTCTTCTTTGAATCAAATAATAATAAATGTCCTAATCTAATCCAACTGGACCTAAATGATAATATTTTATTCCTATGGTTGTTTTTGGTCGAGATACACTTTTCCAATAGAATTATGACATGTGTTAGGGTAATATTAATATCATTTTTACCCTTAATTACACTATCTACTTTTTAACCGTGGTAAATAAAAGTAAAAAATTACTATTCACCAAAAATTATTTTCATCTCATTGAACCACATTTTACTACTTGATATTAATCGTGTATATTATATTTTCGAAATTCCAATCACAGAAGAGGTAAAATTAAGTTTTATGAAAAATTCAGTTTTTTAACTACCAATTAGTAGTTTCACTCTTCATCAAAAATTGAAGTTTTTCAGAACAATGCCAAAATTTCACCCTAAGCTATAATTGATATTCCAAAATCACAAATGATTTATATTTTACAAAATTCAAAACATATAATTTTAATTAATTAATTTTATAATTAATTCCCGTTTTTACAACAAATATCGTGTTTTTAAGAAACAATATATATCAAAAGATTGACAATTGTTTATGTCCAATTTCAAAGTGAAATTAATTCTAATGAACACCATTGGATAAAATTGTAAAAATATATTATAATTATACTTTTAAACCACTAAATAATATAATTTATCACTATAAATTATTTTGATTAAAAAAGTTGTTTTTAAGTATTCTTCACTATTCATAAAAATTTGAAGTTCTTAGAAAAATACCAAAAATTCAACTTAGGATAATTTTGATATTCTGAATCCAAAAATGAAGTCCATTTTGAAATATAAAATATATATAATTTCAAAAAAGTAGGTATTATTATTCATAACAGCTAGTTTGATTGGTTGTGGTGTGTTAGAACTCGATGTTTCGTACAACACACGCTATTGCATTATTCAAAGGGAAAGGTATCGTGGAAGCTTGGGATGTTTCATCGTAAATTTTTGATGTCCCCATTCTAAAAAGTAAATTTATTTAGTCAAATTGAATATATATAAGTTTAAAATATTGGATTTACAAAGGGTTCACTATTAAAAGCTTATAAAAGTGCAATACTGAAAATGAATTTGTTCTTACATTATGTCTAAGAAATTCATAATATGGATTCTAAAATTATAAGGATTATATAAAGTTTAAAATTTAGTTAATACTATTCATAACCTCTTTTTAACGGCTTGTTTAGTAAGTCATGGTGCACTTTAACTCGGTGTTTCGTGTAGTGCAAGTTATTGAATTATTTTGAAGAAATAACACACTATGAAATCTTGGGGTGTTACAATTATAGTGATATGTGAATCCTATGTACCTAAATTATAAATGAAAACACCCTCCCATATCATAAAATCTCATGGGTAGATATTCCAAAAATTAAAAACCAAAATATTGAATAGATATTAGTCTAGGTAAAATATTAATAATTTACAACAACAAAAATCAAGAACAATAAGTCTCTCCCATAAAAACATGGTCATTCCCAAGTTCTTATGTTTTCAATTCATAGGTAGAATCAATTACCATGTTTCAAAATATTCTTAATATCATGTCAACCAGTCCAGAATAGTAAGACAAATGAAAAATTCATATGGCGTAGCTTTGTGACATCTCAAAACCAATTTACTCATATGTAACCGAACTCAAGGGCCACAAGGACCCAAGAATGTATCCTTATATGTCAGAGGTAGCCAACAAGAATAACTGAGATAATTGTGGTATAGTTTGTATAATATACCCTCTCCATATGTACTATGTATAAAATAGGACCAATATAAATTCACAATAGTTGGGTAATACTAATAATCAAATGACATAGGAAGTTCCAAATAAAACCAAATATATAGAGAGTAATGATGAGATATATACAATTATTTCCCACATATAGTAGTTAATACATAAACCACACTGTTATATGAAAATAAATGAAATAAATTAATAAATGGACCCAACTATTATAGGCTATCTAAGTACATGGTCATTCTATATCTCCCATTTCACATCCTACCATAATATAATAATCAATAAAAGGAGCCATATAATATCCTAACCTATTTCCATCTGATCTATCTGGGTTCCAAAGTGTAACCCAATTAGTGTGTGAGTAAAACTCAGTAGGACATGACCAATAATTATATATTAATTCTAGTCCATTAGTATATAACATCAGAGTGTGAAGTATATAAAAAATAATGTAATAAAGTAGAGGTGAACTAAGGATTACCCCCTACTAAACCATATGATAATAGTTATAGTTGACTATATAAATAATATAGTAGTAATAAAACCAATGGATATAGGCTTAAGCATCGAGGGAAAAAATAAAATGTCAATCCATTGAATAGTTTTGGGTATTTTCATATATCCAAAATAGGGAAAACCCAAGAATACATCAATAATTGCATGTATGGAACTTGTGATCCCACTCATAGTGATTAATAGATAGTGTTTAGCTCTTGATAAGATTCTAAGGGATGAAAGATCAAAATTCCACTTTTTAAAATATATGTAATTGATCATGAGGGAAAAGTCTAGGGTAATATTTGGAGAAGATGGATTAGAATCATATGAGATAATAAAATGTTTTCTATGTATATTTGAATAAATAAGAATATATAATCATATGAAAGGAATTCTAATTTTCATATATTTTCCTAGTTAATCGAGTTGTTAGGTTGAAGAACTAAAAAACAGAAGATATTAACTAGAAATAAGGAATGATTTCTCCTTGATATTCACTTGGATGAATGGTGTTAAAAACATCAGGTTTATTCATGGAATTATAAAGTTGAATATGTGAAATTACCTTAAGAAATGTCAATTTTATAATATAACTAGTATTAATGTAATGATAGGTTATATAAGTATAAGTTCAATATGGGTAATGAGAAATGTAACTAAGAAAGTGACCTATAATGGCTCAATGTCATTTATTGAAAACATGCCTAAAGACTATAAGTAATTATAAAATGATTTAATTCAATACTTTTATTATGATTATATTTTATTTTATTTAAGGTATCACAACATCTATTTCCTTAATTTTATATCCACCATGGTGTCTATATAAATATGTAAGAAGTTCCAATGCATTTTCGAATTGAATCAAAAGAATTTGGGGTAGAATCCGTAATAACAAGTTAAAAAATCATATTAGGTATTTAATTTAAATGAAAAAATATGCATAGAGGTGTCTCCAAAGGTTTCCCAAGAGGTGAAGTGGTAATTTTTTAATTTAATTATTATTTTTATTTCTATATGTCAATAACAAAATATTGATTTTCTCTCTAGTACTTATTCATGAAACATTGTTTTCTTACAATGTTTTATGAAACCCAATACATTCCAATGGTACCTCATAAGAGACCCATTATTTAAATGACATTCTAAACACACCCTAATAGTTTGTTGGATCAAGGTATAATTTTTTGTTTTCTTAATTTCAAAACCAGACACATCATAAGGGTGTTTTAATTACACCTTAGGTATGTTCTCCAAGGATGTAAAATCTAAACACACCCTCAAATGTAGATTCATTACATAGGTGAGATAAAAATTTGGAATTTACAAAATCTCAATAAAGTCAATCCATACAAAATTTTTTAGTTACATAAATGGTATGTTTTTCAAAAACAATTATATAAGACCAACCCTAATGGATTTTCCAATTAGAGTTCACAAATCATTAATGGTGTATGGGAGGGTTGTAATACATCCAGGAAAAACATTGGGAGAAAAATTTACCCAATTATTAATTTAATGAGAAATTATTTTAATTACTAGAATCTATCCTCAAAATATATCTTGCTAATAGTATGATATTTAGGGTAAATCATATATACCAACTATATTAATCTTATAATGTTTCACTCATCTAGTATCATCCTTTGATTCAAGATTAATTGTGATAAAATGAATTAGTAGAAAAATATCCAAAAAAATATTACATAACACCTATAAATATTATAAGGAATATTGTCGACAAATGAATCCAAAAAAGGATGATATATGAGGAATTTAAAAACCAATATCTCTTGATCACAATGAAACCATTCGATTCATCTATAATGTCAGATAAAATACCCAAATGTTGTAAAGGATTGACATGCATGTTTAGGAGAGATCCAAGATAGATGGGGAACATAAATAGTGGTGGACACAAAAGAGTGTCTAGGGGAATTCATAATTTTTTCTCTTTTAACGATGTTCATATTTAGGAATCATGGGTTTTAAGACTATGTTTTATCCATGAGACCTCATTTTCTAAGGACCAGAATGTTGAACTGTAAGTGCTTTCTATTTTCCTATCATGGAAGAAAAATTTACATACCGCTACAATATATACATAGGTCTCGAATTTTTACAGCTCCCCATACCTGGTTTGAGAAATACATGTTCTAATAAAAAATTGGATACGTGGTGGGGGTGAACAGTTATCACCAACCATGAACTTAATGCAACCCAGATTATCACTCCCAAAACAGATGTTATAAATATTTAATCTATAGGGACATGTCAAAGAACCCTAAGCACCTCTTGGTACCCAAACCCTTATAAAAAACATCACATTATTGTACCCAAACTCCCAAAATTTTATTTTGATTCATGATTTTAAAAATAACCCATCCAAAAATTTGAAAATTAAATAATAATTTTGAATTATCATCCCATGAGGACATTGGATCTTACAACAATTTTATATGACATTATTATGGACCTATATTACAAAGGAAAATGTTCGCAGTTGTGTTTTTATAGTAAAACATCATAGTGCATTATATCAAACTAGATTTTTCCTACATTATTATTACATAATTTTAAATAAAAACAACGTAAAATCATTATACAATGAGGATCCAAAGGTTAAGTGTCATGGGAAAATTAGGACCATACAAAACATTTAAAAAATAATAAATAAATAAATGATTTAATTATTTCTTATCTAACTTCTTATATTCCGTTTAATCCTCCTTTTAATATGTAACAACCTAAGGATATACATAAAAAAATGGGTGATATAAAATCCTAGTAAGGGGATGAATAAGAATATGGAATAATATAACCTGGTATGAGAATAATAATTATAATCATTACATAGGTTTATGATCATAATGATGAGAGGAAGCATTAATGAATGTCATTGAATGTGGTGATTAATAAAAATGAAACATAATGTCTTAGTGGTAAACTTCCACACATAGTTTTTGACAAATAAAATATAATTTTCATGCGTATTTTACTTTTATCATGAGATAAATTACATTACCAATGCATTGGAGCACTATATAATTCTTGGCACACCCATTACATCATAACATTTACATTATCAAACATGCCACATAGAACATATGTCACTATTAATGAGAAAAAAACCCCATATAAATAAATGTGTTTCAATTAATTATCATACGTTCATAAACATCTGGTTCCCAAATTAAATACGGAAAAACTTACTTTAATATTCAAATTTTAGTGAAGAAGAAACAATCTATGGAATTAAATGGGGTGTTTCTTGAATGAAGAGTCCTTCGGGAAATCATTGTGTTTGTCGACAACTATAGTAGAAAAAATTTATATACTATAAAACGTAATATAAAGATGAATAAATTATATGTATGGGATATCCATACAAAAAATGTGTTGAAAGAGGGAAACCCAAAAAAAAGAGAGTTGGGTTTGAGAATTCCGCTTACCTTGTGTCCAGATGCATTATTCACTTTAATGTCACACATAATCACATTATATTAATTAATTAACAATTAAAAAATATTTTATACATGAATCTAATTCATTATAGTTTTATTAAGTCCATTTATGGTCCTTTTGATGAGTTATAGAGTTTAATTTCTTCATTTGGGAGCATTTGTTTTCATAGTTTTCACTGTCAATTCACTTGTATTCAGGAAGGAAAGTTCTTCTAAAATTAGAATAAATATACAAAATATTTATTATATGTTTTTAATGATCTTATTGAAACATAAACTATCTTATAAATAATATGGTTATATGGTATGAGTGTGAATCATTAGATAAAAGTTAATAATAATAATTTTTTGTTTGTTTTGGCGGTTTTTTGTTCACAATGAACTCTTTTTGTTTTATCATTTAAAATTATGTATAAATTTTAGATAAAAAGTATAAATATGTTTTTATCATAGCAATTAAAATCTATTTTAAAAAATTTAATGGTTTTATTAATACCTTTGTAGGTGTTTTAGGAAAATGAAAGTGCATCACACATGATGTCAGTAAATTCACACCTCACGGGTTACAATTTCGTTTTTATAATACAAGAGTTATTGGGGGAGTAATTAATGTATGTTTCATTAAAAAGATATAATAACAGTATAAAATCATACCATATTTTCATTCCATTTTGATAAGATTAGGTGAGAGGAATAGAAGAAAAGAAATGAAATTATAAGGAAATTAAAAAGAAAAACATATAGGATTTATCTCTTGAATTATCCTCTTGATATCCTGCTCAAGGATCCTAGGATGGGTTTTATGATGATACCATTTGCTCGAATACATGGGGTTGGAGATATAGAAGATTATTTGGAATAATTTAGTAATTTCTCAACTCTTTAGTGGTGTGATGATAAAAGGGTGTGAGGGGTGGTATTTATAGTGGAGGAGAGTGGGGTTTTCTAATTATTTAATTCAGTAGTTTATTATTACTCTCAATACGATAAGTATTGTTGATTCTTAAGACTAAATACATTAATTATATCATGGTATTTTCAACAAATGGGTCTTACATAATTAATTAATCAATAAATAGTGTATTTATATTATAATGTATATATACTGTAAATTACTCTATTTCACTATTCAATAAAAATTCATGTATTTCAGAAACATCCCAAAAATTCCCCCAAACAATTTTTCAAAGTGTATAATTTAATTATGAACTCAATTATATGAAACTAACTTTATAAATATGAGTAGTTTAATTTTAAATTTAAATCACAATTTACATTTAACCTACATATTTTAAAATTACAAATGATTTTATAATACTTTGAAAATTTATTTAAGGTCGCATAAAATTATCATAAAATCATATGGAATCAAAATATAAATTTTTTAATACACTTTATGATAATAAATTTGAATTTACATTAATAAAATATTAATAATATTGTAATTTAAACCTTATGAAATATTAAAATACAAATACTAAATTAATAATTTTTAAAATATTTACTTACTTATACTGTGATATAATTTTATAATAATTTTCATTTATAAGATCCATAATTTTTTTATAATTTCATGGGTGAGGATACTTTTCATTTGGATGATTTACTATTCATAAGGGTCATATTACTATTCTTATATTCATGTCACTATTTCATTGATATTGGATCCTTAACTTCTACAAATACTTCATTTTATTTTAATTATTTGTTTATAATGTGATTGTTATAGCCCATAAGATATTATATATGATTTATAATACATGAAATTACTATAAGAAGGTAGAAATTCCATTGAAAATAGTTTGTCTCATTACATTTTTCCCCCATTTTGAAATTTTTCCCTTGAAATATCATTTTACATAAATAGGTGAGGGTATTTCTTCTTCATCGCATCCTCTTGTTACCAAGTTGTTTCATCATACATATGGTTCGTCCACAATAATTTATAATGGTGGGTTATCTTTTTTTGCATATAACATTATCTCACTTGTCCAAAATTGTTATTTTCTTCTCCTAATAAGAGAGATCATCTTACATATGTACAACCTCTGAGTTGTATGTACTTACTTATGAGCTATGTGTGGAACAACTCATGAACATGATCCATATTTGATGTATATGAATTCCAATAATCTTGGGATCCTATGTGATCAAGGATCTAAATGGGGCCAATGTTCCTTGGTCTTCTCATCCCTTTCTTTAAAAAATGCATTACTCCCCTACATGGTGATATTCTAAGGAATAGTTTATTTCTAATGTCAAACTTTGAGTCCCTTCAACGTCTGTCAGCATAGCTCAATTGCTGAATCTGAGATGAATTGATATGTTTCTAGATACATTGAATATCCTATGTCATACCTTACACAAGATCAGGTTTGTGTAGCATTATTTAACCAAATCCTTCCCAAAACATTGGAGTTTTACATCTCTTTACATTGATAGGTTCATATGGATCCATCTGTAGACATTAGTGGAAGCTATTGTTTTGTGAGAACTCAACCAATCGATGATGATGATCTATTACACCTTTGATTTCTAAATATCATTCTCTTAGAATTTATTCAAGAATCTGACTAGTCCTTTTAGATTGGTCATCTTCTTGGGGGTGATAGGACATGATGAAGTTCAACTCAGTACTCAAATCATGTTGAATAATCCTCCAAAATTTAGATGTGAACCTTAGGTCCCGATTAGAAAAAATCATGAGTGGTAATCCATGTAGTCTCACCACTTCATTTACATATATATTAGCATGTTTTTTGAGTGAGAGATCTAGCCAAATTGTGATAAAGTGGGAAACATTCCTGAGTTTTACCACCACAACCTAGGAGACCTATGACAAAGTCCATATTGACATTCTCCAATTTTCAAATGGGTATAGGAAATAGCTGCAACATCTCTTTGGACTTCTATCCATCATCTTGATTCATTGACATATCAATAACCTTGAGATATACTCAGATATCTCCTTCTTCATGTTGTCCCACCAAAAGGGTTTTCAATGATCATAGTACATCATGGTAGTCCTGGGATAGATAGAAAAACTTGAGCTATGTGTATTATCCAAAAGATACTTCTTTATCCAAGGTGATGAAGGAAAAAACATACTCATTACAAAAAAAATCATACCATCATCATCTATATTTAACTCTTATAGTTTCCCTTCCTTTATTTTAGTTACCTTCTTTTGTAACTTCAGATCATCCCTTTTCTCTTCCATAATCTTCTCCTGGATAGATGGTTAGGAAATAATTTTGGAAAGTTATGATGTATTACATTCCATTATAATTTCCAAATTGATTCATTTTATATCAATGAAGATAAGGTATTTCTCTATCCATAACATGGATAGAGTAGCATGTTGTTTTATGCTAAGAGAATCAGCTACCTTGTTCACCTTACATGGATGATAATGAATTAAGATATCGTAGTCTGTGATTATCTCTAACCATATCCTTTGATGCATGTTTAGATCATTTTGTGTGAATAAAAACATTATCCTCTTATAAAATAATATATGTCACTCTTCACACCATAATGGTAGTACCATAAGATTTTTATGGAAAAAATCATAGCTTCTAGCTCTAAATCATTATTTGGGTAGTTCTGCTCATGGATCATCGATTGCTATGAGGTGTAGGCTATAACATTATCAATTTTCATGATTAATAAAACCCCAATCCATTAATTTAATAATCACTATGTATCACTAATTTATCTCCACTTTTTGGGAAATGTGTGTATAGGTGTAGTGATCAGCCTTCTCTTTAGCTCCACGAATAATTCCTCACATGCTTCCTTCAGGGCATACATTACCCCTTCCTTGTTATCTTAGTTAGTGGGATTTGTAGTCATGATAAATTTCTCACAAAATATCAATATTACCCAACTAAGACAAGAAAATAATGGATTTATGTGACACTAGATGGTCTAGTTCATTATTTACTTGACTTTTTTTTGAAGGGTCCCCAAAAATTCCCTCACTTTTGATCACATGTCCTAATAATTTAAATTGATAAATCTAAAAATCACATTTTATGAACATGGAATTTAATTTCTCCATCTTTAATGTTTCCAAAAAATCATTATATGTTCTTAATGTTACTCATTCATCTTGGATTTGATGTGAATAACATCAATAAACACTACCACAAATTGTGGAAGGTAATCTATAAATACTTTATTCATCAAATCCAAGAATGTTATAGGGGTATTATTATGTCTGAAGGGAACCACAATAAAATCATAGTGTCCTACCTAGTCTGGAATATAGTCTTCTGAATATGTTCCATCTTCACCATTATCTAATTATATCCATAAATAAGATCCACCTTTGAAAAGTACCAAGATATTCATAGATGATCAAAAATTCATCAATCCTTAGATGGGGATACCTGTTCTTTTTGGTGATCTTATTGTGTTCCTGATACTCGATACATAGCCACATTAATCTATCATTATTCTTGTTAAAGTGCATTGGCTCACCCGAAGGTGATGCACCAGGGAATATAAACACTTTTACCAAATTCTATTGCAGTTGCTTCTTTAAATCCTCTAATGTCATTGGTGCCATCCTATAGAAACAATTTGAGATAGGAGTAGCTCAATTTATGAGTTATATTGATAACTCTACCACATCATCTGGGGGGGTCTTGGTAGCTCTCATCATTGTATTCCCTCACGTTGGGCATTTCCCCTTGGATGATAACATCTATTGACTCAACCATTTGGGAGAGGTATTATTCTTCATATAGAATCAACACCCACGCCATTTAAGGATTTTAAATAGGAGATTCATGACCTTACATGCATTTTTAGAGGAACATGGGATGGTTCAAAATAATAAAATATATTTTATTTTCCTGATAGTTGTTATGTGCTCTATATAATGAGAGCCAATCCATCCCCAGTATAGCATCGAATTCCTCAAAGGGATGTATTACAATATTCACTTGTATAATCTTTACACATATGATAATAGGAGAATCATCAAATACTTCATTTTCCATGATTTTACCAATATGTGTTTTTATGGATATCTCTACATCAATGTTTCAGGTTATCAATTCAATAGCTCTAGAAAACATGCATAATATAAAGGAATACATAGAACTAGAATCAAATAATACATATTCAATTATTGAGTGGATATGAAGTGTACCATGTAATTATCCACTTTCTTATTCAAATTCAGTAGTATTAATTGAATAAGACATCCCTTTTCCCTTTGGATTTGGTGGCTGGTGATGTTGATTACCCTTGAGGACTCAAGGTTTAGAGTATTGTATTTCAAAGTTTCTTTTCTCCCTATAGATACAGCATTGGACCGTGGGTGGTGTTATCCTTTCCTTATAAACATTATCTTGTTTCATCAGGTATTTTCGACATTAATTATCATGGAAGCCTTCACTCCCACACTTGAAGCATTTCTTCATCCCTTTGAGGCAGTTCTCATGACTCTTCTTCCCACATTTTTGACAAGTGGGTGGTTGAGTTTTCTTTCCACCTTTCTCTCTAGATCCTTAGTCTTGAAACTCCACCCTTTTTTTCTTATCACCATTTCCATGGGACCATTCTACCAACTTCATCTCCACTTTGAGAGTGCATCGAACTACTTCTTCATAAATCCCAAGATCTAGAATTTCAATAGATTTTTGGAGGTAAGGTTTTAAAAGAAAAAGGAATCTATCAATTTTTCTATCATTGTTGATAAAAAAACCTTAATCCAACCTTTCCAGCCTTCTGAAATTTTCTTCATAGGTCATGATAGATTATCATTTATTTTTCTTCATCTCTATGAATTCTCTATCAATACATTTTCTAAGATTTCGAGGGAAATACTTGTTAAGAAACATTATCTTAAAGTCATCCCACTCCATCACTTCCATTTCATTAGTCATCTTGGTGTTATTTTTAAATTCCCACCAATGATCGGCCTCTTTATCTAAATGATAAACCACAAGATTCACCATCTCTATATCATAACATTGATGAATAGAAATGTTCTTCTATGTCGAGTTGGCCCACTATTCTGGAACTAGTGGATCAAAAGATTGACTAACGATCAATGGCCATTTCTACATAAAACACTCTATAGCTTGTTTCTCCCTCTTAGGTGAAAGCACACATTCAAAATTATTCAGGTTATTTTTCATAACCAAAGACATCTGGGTAACCATCGCTATGAATTTTTGAACTCTCCTCTCAAAGAATTGGGGATGTAGTTCGTGAAATTTTTTCATTGTCCCTCGCACGGGGTTTTGCCTTGATTTCCCCTAGTTCCATACATTTTCTAAAATAGAAATGTTTAAAAAAACATAATTCAACATGTCATGAATAAATAATATATTACTTTATGCGTTAAATTATAAAGTCATATCTTGTGTGACCCCTACAGTTATCATTTTTTAAAATGATGCTTCTTGGGTGTTTACTTATACTTTGTCTTACACTATGGTTTTTTCCCTAATTTTCTCTAATAATAATTCCCAAATTAACTAAATTTCCCACTGATTCCAACTATATCAACCTTACCATTTATTAAATTTATATTAAATCATTTCAAATACAAAAAAAAATCATTAAATAATGAGGATCCAAAGTATTAGTGTCTTGGGGAAGTTTTTCCCATACAAAACAATATAAAAATAAAACATAAACATTTATTTAATTCCTTATTCTCTAGTTTCTTATTGGAAATTGAATTATAATTAATACATGTATGCACCTGAAGATATAAATCCAAAAATTATTAGGCAAAATCCCAGTAATGTAATAGATGTAACACCCCAAGATTCTATAGTACGTTTCTCTTTGAATAATGCAATAGCTTGCATTATACGTAACTACGAGATTCTAACACACCGTGACCAATCAAACTAGCCTTTATGAACAGTAATACCCACTTTTTGATATTTTATAAATTTTATCTTTCAAAATGGTCTTTATTTTTGGATTCGTAATATCAAAATTATATTAGGGTGAATTTTTAGTATTTTTCTGAAAACATTCAATATTTGATGAATTGTGAAAAAACACTGTGTTATTGGTTAAAAGAGACTTTTTAATAATTAGTTATTTTAATTTAATTTATTTTAGGTCAAAATATATACCTAATACATATATATGTTTAACGTAATTCATTGGAGTCATTTTATAATAATTCTAGATATATATAATATTTTATCGATCTATTTACCGTCTTTTACCCACCTCCTAGGAGCATTTGCAGATTTTTATAAAACAAAATTTTACTGCTTCTATGAGTTGAATTTAAAAAATATTAAAGAAATAGTTAATATCATTAAGTAAAATATGTTTCAATAAGATGAAAATAATTTTTGAGGAATAGTAACTTTTTAATTTTATTTACCACGGTTAAAAGTAAATAGGGTAATTAAGGGTAAAAATGATATCAGAATTACCCTATAACATGTCCTAATTCTATTGGATAAGTGTAATTAGACCTTAAATAACCTTAGGAATAAAATATGATCCTCTTTGGTCCACTTGGGTTAGATTAGGACATTTATTATTATTTTATTTAAAGAAGTGTTAAAAGAGTTAAAATCAATGTTTGATAACTAAACTGTTTTTAATATATAGTTATAAATTAGATAAATTAGAATATAAATATTCATTAGAAATATAAAAATATTTCCTAAATAATGGTATTTTATTTATAATTTTTATCCATTATAAAATTATATTTATTTATGACACAATGATGATACATTAATTACCTTATTAATGAAAGATTAAAATAATTTATATTATAGATTTCCCAATAAATATAATTTGAATCTTTTAATGAAATACATTAATTTTATAGTTTCATATGAAATTTTAGGGTTGATTAAATGAATTTGTTTCGAAGTAATAATGTTGTTATGAATTTAACAAAAACTAAATACCAAACAGTGGCAAAATTGACATAAAATAGTTTTTAAAACAAATATTATATTATTAATTGGTATTATATTCCTAAAAATCTAAGGTTCAGACAAAAGGATTAATAATATTATTTATTTCATTAATGAACCCATTTAGGTTCTCTTTAATGTTTATAGTATGTTAATTAACAATATAATATAAAAATACAAAGAGATATGGTAAATGTCAAACTATTTAACTAAGAGTTAAATATAAAATATAATGTTAACATAGTGACCTAATACTGTATAAAACCTATTGGTTGAATGGTTTTCGACCTATACCCACCTTATCATTTAAATAATTCATTTTTTATCAATTATAAACCGAAAATGTATTTATTATAAAATAATATTTCATGATTTTCTTAAAGTAACCCTCACCTCTCTTATAAAAGGGAACCTCCCCCTCTCTCAAATTCACACCTTCAAAGCCATTTGTCTTGGCCAAACCCTATCCCAATATCCTTTAAATTATTATACCTTCATCCTATAGGCCACCCTTTAGTCAGAGAGCAACCCTAAGGAGCCCTTTTGATCAAATCAAAAGGAAGAACCTAAAGAAGATGTAAATATTTCATCACCTCTTTCATGTTCTTTTCTTCTTACACTTTCTCTTTATTTTATTGTTTTCATTAAAAAATAATAACTCCAATATCTTATATATAATATGATGTAATTATAAAAACAGTACAACCATATTCATTATTCTATCTATCCTATAAATGACAAAGTCTACATACGTGCGTATGTACGGATTACTGTCTCCACATCGTGGTGTAGATTTTTATTCAAACACTTAAACATTTGGATGGGTATAATAATTAGTATAAATATTGTAAATAATAAATATAACATGATAATGATTCTTTATATATGATATATCATCCAATTATATATGATTTTAATATCCAAAGAATGATACTGTTGCTCATGCGTGCGTACGGATTACCGTCTCCACGAACGCTATGAGAGTCATTATCCATCATAATCATTCAAGAATAAGTTTCATTTAATGATTAAAAATAATGTTTATGAACATAATATCATTCTATATATAAATAATATACTTTTTATCCATAAAAAATATGGCTTACGTAACCAAGAATATAAAGGAAAATGAATTCGTTAACTCCCGAAATGATGATACTACTAAAATATCATTAATAATGAAATATTAGAAGATCATATATGATATAATATTAATGTATATGGTTCTTTTATAATTTAATAACAATTATTTCAGCATTATAAAAGAGTTTAAACTACCCTTGACAAAGGAAGAGTATATGGTAAGGGTTAATTTCACAATATCTTTATTATCTGAGGTTATTTTTATGTAAGTATCTACTGGGACATATTTTTTATCCATTTCCATGTTTCATAAAAGTGTTTTCAAAGGTATTATTTTTAAAGAAATTTTTACTAAAACAACATTTTAAATGTTTTAAAGATTTATTCTTCTAAACCATTCTCATTAATGTCCATGTTTTCAAAATTATTTTAAGGATTTATTTATATAGACATGAATGTTTTGAAATGTTAATTCATTTCAAAAGTTTCAATGTTGTATGGGACACTATGGTTCGAAACAATATTTTAAATAACTTACTTTATATTATTTCTTAAAAGATTTCATGAAAAAGGGTTATTTCTCTCAATGATTTTTACTGAACATTTTCAACTATGTGAACATATTTTAAGGGATATTATTCTTGATAGAGGTTTATTTATTATGATGAAAATATTCCATATTGTATT
The DNA here is from genome assembly GCA_963277665.1 of Viscum album. Classification (NCBI taxonomy): domain Eukaryota; kingdom Viridiplantae; phylum Streptophyta; class Magnoliopsida; order Santalales; family Viscaceae; genus Viscum; species Viscum album. The sequence continues at coordinate 825,653,972 of OY728159.1, read as the reverse complement.
GAAGGTTTTGTGATATGTTTGACTGTGGATGTGTTATTTTTATATCATTCAAGATTTATGGATAAAGTATTAACATTTCGTATGCTAGTTTTAATATGAATATTTATGCTATGTTTATACCTTTTCATATAAGGAATGCATTGTACTTAATATGTGACGATTAAATCCCATTATAGCTCTTTGATGCATCGGAAGGTCTCATGAGAGAAACTAGTGTCTTTGCATAAGGCCTTGAAAACATCTTATTAGCAGTCTTGGAACAAGGCCTTGACTGTGTGGTTTTAAAGTCTGGCATAATGAATTCCATCATTATGAAAGTGGCTATTGATATTGCATGTAATTATTCGACTAGTAGAATATCCATGTGAATAAGTAAATGGAATTATTTTATTTTATCTTTTCCATATTATACTGATGTTCATGTTTAAAAGGCTTTTGTTATAGTCATACATTGCCTTAAATGTTTCTGATTATTTATGAATGTTTATGCTATATTGTTATCCTTACTGAGAATCTGAGCTTACCCATTTCTATGTTTTATTTTTCCTAGGATGAGAATAAGTATATTATAACTGACCTTCATGGATAGTACAAGATATATGAGTGTGGCCTAGGTAGATTATTTTGTTGTAGATTTTCATTTTATAATGAATTGTAAAAGTTATGAATGCATCTAGTATTTCCAAGGCTACTAAACTAATCGGTCTTTTGAGACTTGAACTTTTGTGATCATTCAAATGTTATGTAATAATGCACCGACTCTGTGTAACTAGTGTTGGGGCGTTACAGTTGGTATCAAAGGGAGCATAGTATAAACCTTAGAATCTAGATTTAGAAAAACTCTGATTAGAGAACATTACCCTAAGATAGACTTTGAGGATTAGTATATAAGACCTTCCTAGAATTTTGGTATTGTATATATTTCATGAGTTTTCAATGCAATACATCCCTATCTGGATACGAGTAGGTAGAGGTAGTTATGACACAGATGTACCTAGGGGTAAAACCTGAAAACACTGCTTTGATCTAGACTCGAACGGGAACTAGTTCATGACAACGGGCCTTGCAGCACTCTTGGTTACGACACTCCTAGGGAATATGATTAGGATAATTATCATTTTCATTACAAACCATTACGAATGGTTAATGATTATATACTTCTTCAATAAAAACATTTTTATGATTATGGCTTATATCCACAAACTGTTAAATTTATGTTAACTATTTTACAAGTTTGGTGTTATGTATTGTGATTCATAAAATAATATAGTGTATGTCATTATTTAGAAATGGTGCCTAGTGGAAGGAAGGGAAACCGTATCAATGCACATAATCCATGTATCGATTTCCCTCCTACTCAAGATAATTATAGTGGAGCCGGTTAAGTAACTGGTGCTGATCGTCTTATCACCATACTGGGACAACTCACTCAGGTTATGAATAACAACCTTACCCGTATAGAGCACCCTGATCCATAACATGGAGGATCAATGTTAGACCACTTCACGAGGAAACAACCACGAAAATTATTGGGAGTAAAAAACCATTAGTAGCTGATCAATGGATAAATTCCTTAGAAAAAATATTCCATGCTTTAGGGAGTAGCGAAAGGCAAAAAGTTGTCATTGTAGTTTGTCATCTCACGGGAGATGCAGATCAATGGTTGTCCTTGATTCAAAACCCAAAGGAATATGATGAAGTTCTAAATATGTAATGGAGGGAGTTTAAAGATATTTTATTTGAAAAATCCTTTCCTCATGACCATCGAGAGGATATGGAAAGAAAATTTCTTAGACTGAGTCAAAAAGGGGATGAGAATGTTGAAAAATTTGAGGCTAACTTTACAAGGATAGCAAGGCAGGAAGCAGATTATATACGTAACCCAAGGAGTTATATTGATCGATTCTTTGATGGGTTAAAACCATTTCTTCATTGATAATTAGTCTCACAATCCTTCTCATCATACAAAGATACTGTCTCATGTGCTATCAAGATAGAAAAAGAATTATCTATGTCTTATGAATTTAAAAGAAAATCAGGAGAAGAAGAGATCTGCTGAACACTCTGGAAATGGAAATAAGGGGAAGAATGAAAAACGTTGAATGTCCATCCAGAAGTAAATGTGGTAAGAAACACCCTAGTACTTTCCTAAAGGGAATGGGACTCTATTATATTTGTGTGGAAAAAGGACACCAATCTCGTGATTGCAAGGGGAAGAAAGAGGCTATCAATGTTGAATTATTAAATTGTAGAGATTAGGGGGATTATGAAAATTAATGTCCTAAGTTCCAAGGGAACTTACCTCAGAAAAGGCCAAGGGAGAAAGACTAGGCTTATGCGATCGCTGCTTCTGAGGTTGAAGCTCCGAAAGATATGGTGTAAGGTAATTTAATGGTTTCCTCAAGTTTATCCATTGCTTTATTTGATTCTAGATCATCACATTCATTCATATATTCCCAGTTTTCTAAAAAAAATAGATATTTTCCATTAGACTTAACAAGGGAGTTGTCAGTCCAAACACCTAAGGGAAGTATCATCACAACAAAGTTTAGTGAATCAGTTCCCATTAGAGAATATAAATGTTCATTATCTTCTAATCTCATCTCCATAACCATGATTAAATTTGATATAATCCTCAGTATGGATTGGATTTTGGACCACGATGCAAAAATCTATTATAAGAAGAAGGAGGTTACAATTTTCGATGATGATAAAGAGTACCTTATCTTTACAGCAGAAAAGTCACCACCTGGTTCTTATCTAGATCCACCCCCACTAGCCCTACTAAACTCAATTATTTGCGAGGATGAAAATTAAATGAATTTTTGGAGAGGAAAACAATGTTCGAATAGTGGACATACCTATTGTGAAAGAATATGTTGGTGTGTTTCTAGAGGATTTACATGGACATCCACCAGAACGAGAAATTAAGTTTTCAATTAATTTAATTGCTAGTTCAAGGCCCATATTGAAGACCCCTTACAGAATTCCCACTGTGGAATTAGTGGAACTAAAGAAACAACTAGAAGAATTATTTAATAAGGGATTTACTCACCCGAGTGTTTCTCCATGGGAAGACCCTGTCCTTTTTGTTAAGAAGAAAGACGGATATATGAGGTTGTGCATTGACTACAAGGAGATCAATGCTATAACAATAAAGAAAAAGTGTCCCCTACCTCTCATTAATGATTTATTCGACCAACATCATGGAAATAAATATTTTTCACATATTTACCTTCAATTTGGATATCATTAGTTGTGTGTGAAGAAAGAAGACATTCCAAAAACAACATTTCAAACTAGGTATGGGCATTACGAGTTTACAGTAATACATTTTTGGGCTGACTAATGCACCCTCTGTTTTTAGGGACCTAATGAACATATTTTTCAAGGAATATCTTGATGACATTGTAGTGGTATTTATTGATGATATACTGGTATACTCCAAAATCTATGAAGATCATGAAAATCACTTGCGAAGCATTCTGAAAACCCCTAGAAGAAATGAATTATATGTGATGTTTAGTAAGTGTGAATTTTGTCTTTAAGAGATTTCATTTCTTGGCCATATTATCTCTAAGGATGGAATATATATTGATCTTTCAAAGACCAAGACAATCCAATAATGTCTAGCATCGATGAATATAATTGAGGTATGTAGTTTTATTGGTGTAGCAGGTAATTCTCAGAGTTTTTTCCTGAATTTTTTCCAATTGGCTAACCCATTAACCAAGCTCAAACGTAATGGGGTTAAATTTTTTTGTGAAAAAGAGTGTGAAGAATGTTTTGAAGAACTGAATAGTGGATTAGTCAATGATATTATCTTGACTCTACCATTAGGGAACGATGGGTTTGTTATTTATAATGATTCTTCAAAGAAAGGACTAGGTTGTGTCCTTATGAAGAATGATAGAGTTATTTCCTATGCATAATGGTATCTAAATATTCATGAGAAAAACTATCCTACACATGATCTGGAGTTACCAGGTGTAATATTTTCTCTGAGAATAGGGAGACACTATCTATATGGTAAAAAATATGAGATTTATACTGATCGCAAGAGTTTTAAGTATATTTTATGAAAAAAAGAACTCCACATTAGGCAAAGGAAATGACTTGAAATACTCAAAGATTATGATTTCCCAATACACTACCACCTAGGGAAGGAAAATAAGGTGGAAGATGCTTTGAGTAGAAAGGATCATGGAGTTTTGAACATGATGAGAGTTGAAAGGGAACATATTTTCAAGAATCTAGTGAAAATTGATATGTGAATAATAATGGAAGGTGAAACATCAATAACTTTTCAAATGGTTTCCAAACCATCTTTACAAGAAAGGCTAAAATGTTCCAAGGCTGATGGTGAGGAGTTTCAAAAGAAGATTAAAGCTGTGAATGATGGGAGATTGGGTGCCTTAAAATATGAAGATGGGATTTTGACATTCGGGAAGAGACTTTGGGTTCCCGATATACTGGATCTAAAAAAGGGAATTGTTAGATGATGCTCATAAATCCAATTTCTCTATACATAGTAGTAGCACCAAGAGTTATAGAGATTTGAGGAACATTTTTGGTGGGACAATGTGAAGAGTGATATTGCTGATTTTGTGTCAAGATGTATGGATTTTCAACTAGTGAATGTATGAAGGCAACAGCCTAGAAGAGTCATGCACCCTCTTCCCATACTTGAGTAGAAATGGGATAATACTACGATGGACATTTTCATGCGGCTACCAAAGACTCCTAGAAGGAATGATGCAATATAGGTCATTGTTGATCATCCTACCAAGTCAGCACATTTTCTTGCTATAAGAGAAGATTTACCACTTGAACATCTTGAAAGACTATATATTAATGAAGTTGTAAGACTTCATGGAGTACCCTTATCTATAGTTTTTGATCTTGATCCCGGTTTTACATCAAGATTCTGGAAAATTCATTACAATTCCCTGGATACTGAACTTCGTTTGAGCACTGCCTACCACCCTCAAACTAATGGAAAATCATAACAGAATATTCAAACCTTAGAATACATGTTGATATCTTGCTCATGTGAATTTCAATGTATATGGAATCATTATTTACCTATGGTAGAATTTTCCTATAACAATAGATTCCATTCAAGTATTCAGATGGAACCATATAAAGCGTTATATGAAACGAGATATCACACGCCAACTTGTTGGGATGATGTTAGTGAAAGAAAATTCGTTGGCCTAGAACCTATTGACGAAACAATGGAAAAGGTGAAGGTTATCCAAACTCACATCAAAGCAACCCAAAGTAGGCAAAAGAGTTATGCCGATAACCAAAGGAATGATTGTGAATTTCAAGTAGGAGACCATGTTTTCTTAAAGGTATCTCCATTGAAGGGCATTATATGTTTCGGGAAGAAGGGTAAATTGAGTCCTAGGTACATTGGAACTATTGAAATTCTAGAACAAAGTGGAGTTTTAGCTTATCGTTTGGAAATGACTCAAAGTCTCTCCAAAGTTCATGGTGTGTTCCATGTATCACTGTTGAAAAAATACATGAATAACCCAACGCATGTACTTAGAAATGAGGAAATTGAACTGGAACCAGATCTGTCTTATTGTGAATATCCTTTCAAAATTCTTGATTCAAGAGAATAAGTGATGAGAAACCAGATGACACGTCTTGTAAAAGTTCTATGGGGAAACCATATGATGGAAGAGAAAATGTGGGATCCAGAGGAACTTATGATAAATAAACAGCCGAATCTTTTTGTGCCGTAGTATTATAGAAATTCCGAGGATAAAATTATTTGATGGGGGGAAGAATGTAACACCCCAAGCTTCCAGGGTATGTTTTCCATTGAATAATGCAATAGCTTGAATTATACCAAAATTTGAGATTCTAATACACCGAGACCAATCAAACTAGCTGTTATGAATTGGAATACCCACTTTTTGACCTTTGGTAAATTTTATCTTTCAAAATGGAATTTATTTTTGGATTCGGAATATCAAAATTATCTTATGGTGAATTTTTGGTATTTTACTAAAAACTATTAATTTTTTATGAATAGTTAAAAAACACTGTGTTATTTGTTAAAACCGACTTATTAATAATTATTTATTTTATTTTAATTTATCTTAGGTCCAAATAGATACCTCATACATATATTTGTTCGATTTAATTAATTGGAGTCATTTTATAATAATTTTAGATATATATATAATTTTATCGAACTATTTACCGTCTTTTACCAACATCTAAGAGCATTTGAAAATTTGTATAAAATTTAATTTTACCTCCTCTGTGTGTTGAATTTACAAAATTCGAGAGACACGGTTAATATCAGTAAGTAAAATGTGGTTCAATAAGATGAAAATAATTTTTGGTGAATAATAACTTTTTACTTTTATTTACTACGGTTAAAAGTAAATAGGGTCATTAAGGGTAAAAATGATATCATAATTACCCGAAAAAATTTCCTAATTCTATTGGATAAGTGTAATTTGATGAAAAAAAACCATAGAAATAAAATATGATCCCCTTTGATCCACATGGATTAGGTTAGGACTTTTATTATTATTTTATTTAACGATGAGTTGAAAGAGTTAAAATCAATGTTTAATAACAAAACCATTTTTATTATAGGGTTATACATAATATAAATTCAACTATAAATATTCATTAGAAAGATAAAAATATTTTCTACATAATGGTATTTTATTTATTATTTTTATACATTAAATAATAAAATTTATTTATGACACAATGATGATGCAGTAATTACATTATTAATGAAAGATTAAAATAATTGATATTATAAATATCTAGATAAATCTAATTTGAGACTTTTAATGAATTCCATTAGTTTTCTAGGTTAATATCACATTTTATGGTTGATTAAATGAATTTTTTTCAAATTAATAATGCCGTTATAAATTTTACAAAAACAAAATACCAAATAGTGTCAAAATTGACATAAAAGAGTTTTTAAATCAAATATTATATTATTAATTGGTATTCTATTACAAAAAATCTAAGGTTCTTCCAAAGGGATTAAAAAATATAATATATGTTATTAATGAACCACATGTGGTTCTCTTGGAATTTTATAGTTTTTTTATTATCCATATAATATAAAAAAACAAAGAGACGTGGTAAATGTCATACTATTTAACTAAGAGTTAAATCTAAAAGATAAGGTTTAAATGGGGACCTAAACTTATATAAAACCTATTGGTTGAGAGTTTTTCGACCCATACACACATTATACTTTAAATAATTCATTTTAAATCCATTAGAAACCAAAAAATAATTTATTATAAAATAATATTTCAAGCATTTCCTAAAGTGACCCTCACTTCTCTTATAAAAGGGCACTTATCCTTCTCTCATATTCACACCTTCAAACCATTGGCTCGGCCAAACCCTACCCAAATATCCTCTCAATTGTCCTTCATTCATCCTATAGGCATTCCTTTAGTCATAAATCGATCGTAAGGATCCCTTTAGATCAAATCAAAAGGAAGAACCCGAAGAAGAGGTGAATATTTCATCACCTCTTTAAAGTTCTTTTATTCTTCCACTTCCTCTTTATTTGTTGTTTCCATTCTAAAATAATAACTCCACTATAATCTATATAATATTATTTTATTATAAAAATGTTACAACCATATTCATTATTCTATCCATCCTATAAATGACAAAGTCACCATACGTGTGTACGTACGGATTGCCCTCTCTACGTCGTGGTGTAGTTTGTTATTCAATCACTTCAACATTGGGATGGGTATAATACTGAGTATAAAGGATGTAAATAATAAATATAAAATGATAATGATTATTTATATATGATATATCATTCAATTATATATTATTTTATTATCAAAATAATAATATTTTCACTCGTGCGTACGTACGGATTACCGTCTCCAAGAACGCGATGAGATTCATTCCCCATCGTAATCATTCAAGAATAATATTAATTTTATGATTAAAAATAATTTTTATTAACATAATATAATTCTGTATATGAATCAAATACATCCTATCTATAACAGACATGGCTTATGTAACCAAGAATATAAAGGAAAACGATTCAGTTAACACCCGAAATGATGATACTACTAAAATATCATTAAAAAATCAATATTAGAAGATCATATATGATATCATATTAATGTATATGGTTATTTAATAATTTAATAACACTTATTTCACCATTATACAGGAGGTTAACCTACCCTCGACAAAGGAAAAGTACATGGTAAGGGTTAATTTCACAATCTCTTTATTATCTGATGTTGTTTTTACATAAGTATCTACTGGGACATATTTATTATCCATGTCCATGTTTCATAGAAGTGTTTTCAAAGATATTTTTTAAGGTAATTTTTACTAAAATATCATTTTAAATTTTGTAAATATTTATTCTTCTAAACATTTCTCATTAATGTAAATGTTTTCAAAATGGTTTTAAGGATTTATTTATATGGAGATGATTTTTTTAAAATATTAATTCCTTCAAAAAGTTTGAATGTGGTATGGGGCACTTTGATTCAAAAATATATTATTAATGAATTCCTTTATATGAATTTTTAAACAATTTCATGAAAAAGGGATATTTCTCTCAAAGATTTTTGCTGATCATTTTCAACAATGTCAACTTCCTTTACGAGATATTATTTATGATCGAGGTTTATTTATTATGATACAAATCTTCCATATTTTATTGAAGGTTTTGTGATATGTTCGATTGTGGATGTGTTATTTTTATACCATTCATGGTTTATGGATAAAGTATTTACATTTCCTATGCTAGTTTTATTAGGAATATTTATGTTATGTTTAAACCTTTTCATATGAGGAATGCATTGGACATAGTATGTGATGGGTGGAGCCCGCTATAGCTCCTCGATGCATCGGTAGGTCTCATGAGACAAACTAGTGTCTTGGCATAAGGCCTTGACAAAATATTATTGGTAGTCTTGGAACAAGGCCTTGACTATGTGTTTATTAAGTCTGTAATTATGAATTCCATCATTATGAAAGTGTCTATTGATATTCCATGTGATTATTCGACTAGTACAATATCAACTTGAATAAGTAAATGGCATGATTTGATTTTATTACTTCCATATTATTCTGAAGTTCAAGTTTAAAAGTCATTTGTTTTAGTCTTACATTGCCTTAAATGTTGATGATTATTTTTGAAAGTTTCCACTATATTGTTATCCTTACTGAGCATCTGGTCTCACCCCTTTCTATGTTTTATTTTTTCCAGGATGCGAAGAAGTATATTATGAACGACCTTCAGGAATAATATTATGGATATGAGTGTGGCCTATAGAGACTATATTGTTTTAGTTTTTATTTTTACAATGTAATATAAAACTGATGAATGTATCTATTATTTCCAAGGATACTAAACTAATCAGTATTTTGATACTAGATATTTGGTGATCGTGCTAGTGTTATGTAATAATGCACAGACTTTGGGTAACTAGGGTCAAGGCGATACAATAGATAAGAAAAATAAATAATATAACATGTCTTTAGCATAAAAACTCTCATCATTACATAGGTTTACGATAATAATCATGTGAGGAATAATTAGAAAATCATAGGATGTGGAAATGCATAAAAATGACATGTCATGTATTAGTGACCAACTAGACCACATAGTTGTGAACAAATATTTTGTCATGTTAATATATATTTTTCTTTCTCATGTGTTACATCACATTAACTAATTAATTGGAGATCTATATAATTTTGGAAACACCCATCACATTATAACATTGTCATTGTGCTATATAATTACTGATGCACCCATCACATCATAGCATTTACATTATCTTGCATTCCATATAGAAAAAATATAAATATTAAACAAAAAGAATCCCATTTAATGGAATGAGATTTATTTAATAAGAATACATTCATAAATATTGAGTTCCCAAATGAACAATGTAATAACTCACTTGAATCATCAACCTTGAGTGAAGAAGATACAATCTCAAGAAGTTAAAGGAGTGTTTTTTGAAAGAAGATTTATTTTGGAAAACATTGTGTTTTTCAAAATCTCTAGTAGAAAACATGTACATCCCATAAAAGGTAATATAATTATTTATAAATTTTATTTATGGAATATCCATACTAAACATTTGGTGGTTGAATGAAAACCCAATGAAAGAGAGTTTGGTCTGAGAATTCCCCTTACCTTGTGTCTGAATGATTTCATCACTTTAATGTCCTATATAATTACATTAGATAAATTAATTAACAATTAAATAACTTTTTATACAATAATATGATTCATTATGGTTTCATTAAGTTCATTTATAGGCCTTTTGACAAGTTATATAGTTTAATTTCATCCTTCAGGAGTATTCATTCTCTAACTTTTCAAAATTGGTTCACTTGTATTCGTGAACGGAAGGTCATGTAAAATGCGGTTAAATATCCTTAATTGTTATTATATGTTATTAATAATCTTCCATATTATTTATTTATCTTATAATAAATATTTTTATATTTTATGAGGATGAATCATTAGATAAAAGTTAATTATTATTGTTTTAGGTTTGTTTGGGCGGTTTTTTATTGACAATAAACACATTTTATTTTATCATTTAGTACTATATATAATTTTTTCGTCAAGAAGATAAAGAGATATTTATCATAAACATTAAAATCTATTTTCAACAATTTATGTTTTTTGTTAACATCCTTGAATGCGTTTAAGGAAATTGAATGTGCTTCGCCCACGATGATGGTAATTGACCCATCACAAGTGATGATTTAATTTTTATAATACAAGAGTTATAGGGAAGATTTTATTAATGGTTAATCCATTAATATGATAAAATAAATTTATATCAAACATAAAAAAAATTTCAAGACATTTGGATAAGATATTGTGGGGATAATTGAAGAAAATAAATGAAATTGAAATGAAATTAAAAGAAAAAGAATGATGATTTTCCATGGGAATCCTCCTCTTGAGATCCTCCTCAAGGACCCTAAGCTTGGTATTTTCATGAGAGAAAGAGGTCCAAGACGTGGGGGAGGGGATAGGGGAGGTTATTTAGTAGAATTTAGTCATGTCTCAAATACTGACAGGTGTGAGGGGAAGAGGGTGTGATGGGTGGTATTTATTATGAAGGATATGGTTGTTTTCTCATTATTTAATTCATTAGTTTACTATTTTTCTCATGACAAAAAATCATATTGACTCTTTATACTAAATAAAGTAATTAGATCAAGTGAGTTCAAACCAATTGTTAATACATCATAAATGACTCAATGAATAGTGTATTTAACATATAATGTATATATACATTAAATTACAATAATTCAGTATTTTCCAGAAGTTCATGTATTTCAAAAAAAATACCATAAATTCAATATAGAAATTTTTTGACTTGTATAATACAAAAATAAACTCTATTTTATGAAAATAACTTTTTAATTATGAGTAATTTAATCTTCTTATTAAAATCATCATTTACTAGGAAAATACATATTTTATAATTAAAAATGCTTTATAACACTACAAAAAATTACATACGGTCTCATAAAATTATCTTAATATCATATGACATAAAAATAATAATTTATAAATAAATTTTATGAAAATAAATTTTCTTTCAAATTATTAATTCATTATAAAAATTTAATTAAATATTTATGACTTATAAAAAAACCAACACGTAATTGTTAATTTTTAAAATATTTACTTACCTATACTATGATATTATTATATCATATTATCACCTATAAAATCCATAAATATTTTTTATACATTCATGGGTGAGGATACAATTATTTTTGGGCGGTTTACTATTCATTAGTTTCATATTACTATTATTATGTTGAAGTTATTATTTCATCGGTATTAGATCCTTAACTTAAATAAATACTTATTATTTCATTAACTAAGCATTTATAAAGTTATTATTAATTAACAAAATAGATTATATATGATATATACTATATGATATTACTATGAGAAGGGAGAAATTAGATTTATAATATTTTGGGTGGTAACATCCTTTACCATTTTTTATATTTTCCGTCAAAATTTTGTTTTAAATAAATAGGTGAGGGTAATTCTTCATCATCGCCTCCTCTTATTCCAAATTTTCTTATTCATACATATGGATACTTCACAATATTTTGAGATGTTAGTTTTTCTTGTTGTGTAGAAATTATCTCTTTAGTCAAGAATCTTTATTGGCTACTCCTTGTAAGAGAGATCCTATTCCAGTTATACAACCTCTAAGTTTAGGACAAGGTAGGGATCTAGTATGTACTTCTCCAAAAGTGATATGTGGAAAAAATCAGGAACTCGATCCATAATAGGTGAATGAGAAAGATGATAGTCCATAGATCATATGCAATCACGGTTCTTAAAGGGGAAAATGTACCTCGGGATTATCATCCCTTTTATTTCAAACTGCATGAATCTCTTCCATGGAAATATTATATGTAATAAATTATCTACAATGTAAAACTCCAAGTCCCTTTGACGGTTGTCATCATAGCACATTTTCTGACTCTGGTAAGCATTTCTATGTTTCTGGATGGTTTGAACCTTCTATGTCATCTCTTTCACAAGATATGTTCCAAGTAATATCCGTTCGCCAACTTCATACCAATTTTTTGGAGTTGTACATCTCTTTACCATGAGAGATTTATATAGATCCATATGAAGACTTGAGTGGAAGCTATTGTTTTATTAGAACTCAACCTCTGGGAGATGATTATCCCTTCCACCTTTTAATTTTAAAAAGAATACTCTTAGAATATCATTGAGCATATGAATTTTCATTTTATATTGGACACCAGTTTGGTGGTGATAGGTCGAGATGAAATTTAACTCAATACTAAATGCTTATTGAATAATATTCCAAAATTTAGATGTGAAATTGGGATCACAATCAGAGAAAATCATGAGTAGAACTCCCTACAGTCTTCTCGCTTCCATTACATTTATCATATAATTTTTATTAGGTGGTAGATCTTCTCTAATTTCAATAAAGTGGGAAATCTTGGTGAGTCGGTCCACCACTACCCATATCACATTATTTTTTTTGGATGTCTTTTGGAGACCCATGGAAAAGTCCATAATGACATTTTCACATTTCAATATGCATATAAGAATTGGTTTCAACAACCCTTTGGACATCTATCTCTCAAATGAAGCACCTTGAGATATATTCAACAATATACTTATTCATGTTTCCCCGCCAGTAGTGTTCTCAGAGATCACAGTACATCTTGGTACTTTTGGGATGGATAAATAATGTTGGAGCTACGTTAATTCTCCTATATATGTATCTTTATTAAAGTTTATTGAGGCACACAAAGCCTCATTCCAAAAAAAAATAACACCATCATCATTGATATTAAACCTTTTCAATTTTAACTCCATTAATTCATTCACATTATTTTCTAACATCAGATCATCCCTTTTCTGCTTTCATAATATTCATTTTGATATATGATTGATAAATCATTTTGTAATGGTAGGATGTATTCCCTTCATTATGTTTTCCAAATAAATTATTTTTCATATCCATGAAGATAGGGTCTTTCCCAATCCGCAACATGAATAGAGTAAAAGGTTACTTTCTACTATGATAATTAGCTACCTTGTTCTCCTTGACAGGATTTGTGAATAGATCTATCATAGACTTCTCTTAGCTAAAATCATACAATTTAATGCATGTTGAGATCATTTTGTATGAATATATAATTTAGGCTCCTGTGATCGGTAAATATGTCACACTTCTCACCAAAGAGGTAGCGCAACCATATTTTGATGTCAAAAATCAATGCTGCTAGCTCCAAATCATGTGTCATGTAGTTATTATCATGAATATTAAGCTAAAATGAGGCTTAGGCTATCACATTTTCATTTTTCGTGAGTACATGAAAAAATCTTTCATTAAAGAATTACTATATATCACAAAACATTCTACACTTTTTTATAATGTGAGTACATGTGTAGTGATAAAAATTCTATTTTCCTTCATGAATCCTTCCTCACACTCTTCCGTCCACTCATAATTTCCCCCACCCTTGTTAACATACTTACAGGTCTTCATAATCATGATAAATTTCTCAGAAAACGTCAATGGTACACTACTAAGCCAAGAATACTATGGATTTTTGTTACACTAGAGGCTGTTTTACATTTCTCAATCACCATTTTTTCAAAGGGTCTATAGAAATTACCTCACATGTGATTTCATGTCCAATTAATATGACTTGCAGCATCCAAAAGTCACACCTTTTGAACATGGTATACAATTTGTACTTTCTTAAACCAATACAATACTTATATATTCTTCCAGTTTCCCCTTTCTCTTGTATCATATGTTAATATCATCAGTAAACACTACCAAAAATATGTTGAAGAAATTTATAAATACTCCGTGAATCAAATACATAAACATTTCAAGTGCATTTGTAAGTCTAAAGGGCATTACTATAAACATATAATGAACTTACCTTGTATAGAAGGTAGTCTTTTAATACCTTACTTCCTTACCTTTAGCTGATGATATCCAGAATAAAGACCACCTTTGAGAAGTATTGATATCCTCATAACTAATTAAATAGGTCATAAATCCTTGGAAGATGATAATTTTTCTTTATAGTGATCTTATTGAGTTCACGATAATTGATAAACATCCACATTCATCCATAATTTTTCTTGAAAAGGAGAACTAGCACACACCATGGTGATAATCTAGGGAGTGTTAACCCTTTTTCCAAATTCTATTACAGCTACTTCTTTAACTTGTTTGGTTCGATAAGATCCATCTTATTGGGAAACATTGACATAGCAGTAGATCTGTGTATGAATTCTATTTTGAACTCTACCCCATGATCTGGGGGGTCCTGGTAACCCTCTATGAAATACATCATTGTATTCACTCTTAATGGGAATTTCCCCTAAATTTATAACTTCCTTTAAATAAACCATTTGATAGAGTTATGATTATTTATATTGAATAGACCCCACACAATTGAATAATTTTCAAAAAGAGGTTCATAAACTTCCTTGCATTTATAGAGGAACATGTGATGGTTTGGAATATAAAAAGATATTTTCTTCTCCTAACAGTTGATGTGATATCTATATAACGAGAGCCAATCCATCCCCAGTATTGCATCAAATTATACAAAAAGAATTATTAAAAGATTTACTAGAAGAATATACCCATATAAACAAATAGGATTAGAGTCCAACACTCGATTTCCAATTATTTAATCATTTGGTATTTTTATGGATACAAATACATCAAGGTTTTGGGGCTTTAATTAAATAGTTATAGAAAAAATGAATGATATAAAGGAATAAGTAGAACTAGAATCAAATAAAAAATTTCCCATTATTGAGTAGATAGGAAGTGTACCTTGTACAACATTTTTTCCTGTTTGACTTCAGCAGTAGTGATGGCATAATCCTTCCCTTTCTTCATTTGGATTTTGTGGCTAATGACGTTAATTACCCTTTAACACTCTAGATATAGTGCATTATGTTAAATATTTCCATTGCTCCATACAGTTGTGACATTGGACCATGGGTGGTTCTCTCCTTTCCTCCACCACATTATCCTACATCTTCATGTCTTTTTGACATTTATGAGATTGGGGGACTTCTCCCCCACACCTGAAGAATTTCCCCTTCCCTTTGATGCAGTCCCCATGATGATTCTTCCCAAATTTTTAACATGTAGGTGGTAGGGTTTTGATCCCACATTTATCATTAGATCCTTCAGATTGAAACACCACCTTACATTTATTTTCAACATAGCCATGTGACCAATCTCAAAACTCCATATCCACTTTTAGATCACATCAAAAAACTCATAAAAACACCCAATGTCTCAAATTTTTAGAGCCTTTCGAAGTTGTGGTTTTAAACTTCTAATGAATATATCAATTTTTCAATCATTGTTGAAAATGAACCTTAAGTGTACCTTGAATAAAATGTGTTATTTTCTTTGTAGGCCATGACTAATTCTCCTTTCTTTTTTGTTAGTTATATGAACTCTCTCCCCATATTTTTTAAAAGAGTTCGATAGAAATAATGGTTAAGAAACATTATCTTAAATTCTTCCTACTATATCTCTTCAATTTCATCCTTCAGTTTGGTGTTCTTCATCAAATCCCAACATTGATCGGCCTCTCTATCTAAATGATAAACAATAAAATTCACCTTCTCTATATCATAATAGTAAAGAGAAGAAAATATCTTCTCCATCGTGGTTACCCACTATTCTGCAACTAGTGTATTAAAAGATACACTAAATGTCTGTAATCATTTCAGTTTAAAACACTTGATATCCATTTTCTCCCTCATAGGTTAAGGCATACGTTCCATATTTTCCAGATTATTATTCATAACCAGAGACAATTTGGTAATAATCACCATGAAACTTTGAAATACAACCCCAAAAATATTTTGGATGTCATTCGGGAAATCATTGCATTGTCCCTCTCATGGGATGTTTGCCTGATTTCCCCTAGTTACGACTATTTTCTAAAATAGAAAATGACTGAAAAAACATAATTAAATAGGAAATGAATAAATAATATATATTCGTGCATTTAAGTCTAAATTTATATCTTGTTGTATCCCTATGTTTCGAATATTATAAAACAAATAATCTTGGTTGATTACATATATATAGTCTTATATTAATAGTTTTCACTAAGGTTTTATTATCCTAATTTCCAAATTAACTAAACTATCCTCTAATACCAACTATTTCAACCCTTATATTTCTTACAATACTGTTACTTCATTTTAAATACAGATAACATAAAATCATTACACAAAGAGGATCTAATGGTTTGTGTCTTAGGAAAACTAAAACCATACATAACTTGTTCATAATAAGTAATTAACAATCATTTAATTCCTTCTTCTCTTTATTCTTATTAGAACTTGATTTCTCCTTACTATATGTGGTCTCCTAAGGATATACATAAAAAATGGGTTATCTAAAATATCAGTAAGGGGATAGAGAAGAAAATAAGATAATATAACATGGTGTGATCATAATAATTATAACCATTACATATTTTTAGGATCGTATTCATGAGTGTAATCATTAAAAAGGCATCGAATGTGGTAATTCATAAAAAAGAAATATCATGTCTTAGTGTTATACTACCACACATAGTTGTGAGAAAATATAGAATCATGTTCATGAAAATTTCAATTTTATCATGATATATATCACATTACCCAATTAATTGGAGCACTATATAATTATAGGTGCACCCTTCACATCATACCATTTTCATTACACTATATTATTCTGGGTGCACTTGTCACATCATAACATTTACATTTTCAAGCATGAAACTTATAAAATATATCAATATTGAACATAAAACAACCCATGGAAAGGAATGGGTTTCATTTAAAAATAATAAATTCATAAACATTGGGTTCCAAAATCAATGTGGTAATAACACACTTTAGTCATAAACCTTGATTAAAGCAGAAACAATCAAGATAAGTAAAAGGTGAGTTTTTTGAAATAAGTGTTATTTTTAGAAACATTGTTATTATCATAAACTAAAGTAAAAATAATTTTTATAATAGAAAAGGTGTTATAATAAAAAATAAGTTATATTTAATTAATATCCATTCTGAAAATATGGTGAAATAGGTAAAACCTAATGAAAGAGGGTTGGGTTCGAAAATTCCCCAAACCTTGGGTCTGAATGATTTCTTCATTTTAATGTCCTGTATAATAAAATTATATTCATTAATTAACACTTACATAAACTTTTATAAATTAATATTATTCATTATGGTTCTATTATGTTCATGTTTGGGGCTTTCTATGAGTTATACTGTATAATTTCATCATTCAGGAGAATTTATTTTCTTGATTTTCAACATCAATTCACTTCTATTCATGAATGGAAATTCGTGTTAAATGAGTGTACATATACCGAATTGTTATTATAGATTATTAATGATTATAGAAAATATTAAATTATCTTATAAAGAATATAGTTATATGGTATAAGTATGAATCAATTGATAAAATTTAATGATTGTTTTTTAAGTTAATTTTTGCTGGTTTTTATCACAATGAACTCATTTTGTTTTATCGTTTAGTATTATGTAATGATGTTAGTCATAGAAGATAAAAAAGTTTGTATCATAAATATTAAAATTAGTTTTAAACAACTTAATATTTTTATTAATATTCTTGAACTATTTTATTGAAAATTAACATTTATCACCCACGATTTCGGTAAATTCACATGTCACAGGCTGTAATTTCATTTTTATAATACTCAATTGAGAGGGAGGATTTTATTGATGGATATTTCATTAACATTATATAATACCATTATATCATAAATTCCAAATTTATCATGACATTTTGATAATATAATTTTAGTATAGTGGAAGAAAATAATTGAAATTGAAGGTAAATTAAAAGAAAAAAGAGAGAAGATTTACCTCCTAAATTTCCCTCTTGAGATCCTTCTCAAGGATCCCAGGATTGGTATTTTGATGAGTCCTAGAGACCCTATAATTGAGGTAGGGTCTATAAAAGTGTATATTGTAAAATTTAGGCAAGGATAAAATACTGAGATGTGTGAGGATAAGAAGGTGTGAGGGATGGTATTTATACTGGAGGAGAGGGGTGGTTCTCATTATTTAATTCATTTGTTTATTATTTTTCTCAAGAACCGAAATAGTGTTGATTCATGAGACTAGATAAAGTAATTATATCATTTTATTTTAAAAAAACAATTCTTAAATCATCGATGACTAGATAAATAGTGTATTTAACTTATAATGTATATATACTGTAAACTAAAATATTTCACTATTCACCAAAAATTCAAGCATTTTAGGAAAATTCCAAAAATGCACCCTTACCATTTTTTATGTGTAGAATCCAGAAAATAACTTCAATTTAGTAAAATAACTTTCTTAATAAGTTTTATTTAATTTTTATTTAAAACAAGAATTCACATGGAAAATACATATTTTAAAATCATAACTAATTTTATAACACTTAGAAAAATTACATAAGGTCTCATAAAGTTATATTAAAATCATAATAGATCGAAAAATTATTGTATGAATACAATTTATGAAAATAATAAATTACTTTAAATTATTATATTAATCATAAAATTGAAATTAAATATTGATGACATATTAAAATTCCAACACTTAATTAATAATTTTAAAAATATTTACAAACTAATACTATGATATAATTATGTCATATTTTCACTTAAAACATACCTAAAGATTATTTATACTTTCAACGGTGTAGATACTATTCATTATTCTAGTTTACAATCCATAAGGTTCATATTACAATTCCTAAGGTCAAATTACTATTTCATTAGTATTAAATCGTTAACTTCTCAAAATACTTATTATTTTGTTAATTATTTATTTATAATGTTTTTATTATGGTCTATAAGTTATTTTATATGATTTATTTTATATGAAATTACTAAAATAATTTATAAATTCTATTCATAAATGTTTGGGTCATTACCGTATCTTGGTCGATATGGTGGTAGGTCTGGCTCAGTGCACACTTCTAGGGGATTCATTCCTTCTCCTGGAATATCTTAAAGATATATAAATATTTCATGAATGTTAACCAAGTCCCATTGTGGTACTGGTTCACCTTATTCCATTGGTACGTCATCAATATTTATTGATGTAAATATATTTCTATATTGTTGGTTCAATGTCTTTTTTTTCATTAATTAGTTATGATTAATTTTAAGGAACTATAGTGTATATCCATAAATATAGGTATTTTGGAAATTATAACCATCTTGGATAGTGACAGGTCTTGATGGTATCATAATTAGGATCCAAAAATAGGGCATCTTATGTATCCCTATTAAATTGATCAGAACCCTTAGAGTTTGGATCCACTTAATGGGACATGTATTAACTTTTATGGTCCTATTAAAAGGAATAATCCATATATTTTAATGTAATTAAATATTGAAAATTTGTAGAAAGGTTTATATTGATGGTTTCTATGGTACATATGCAAAATTATACCTTTCTAATTAGTCTCGAAGTGAATATATTGTAATTGTAAAGACCCGTATTTTTTCCATCTAGTTTTTTAATTATATAGGAATATTACAAGTCTGTGAAAATTGATGGTGCATGATTCTGAGGCCCAGTGTGCCTAGAATAAATTTATGAACTTCTTTTCAGGTACGTTCAGTAAATGTGCGAGTGGGTTTTTGTAACTTTTGTACCGGAGCTTGGAATTGAAATCTGACAACACCGATGAACTCACAGCGTCGATATTAACTTAATGAAACTACCACCTCGACTGCAATAGGTGAGGGTGGATATTAGTTTTTGGACTTTTGTGGCAGAAAATAAAATAAACTTGCTTTATTTTATTTATGAAATTTAAACCTCTAATTTGAAACATGAAGGTAGGGACCAAATGAGGGTGGTCAGGCATTTAATGTTGTGCATTAAATTCTTGTTTACACAAAATGTGTAACCTCATTCCACTTTATTTAATTGGATTAATTAATTCATAATTAATTAACCAACTTTAGACACTTGGATTTATCCAAATTAAATCTGCCAACTTAATTAAATTAATATAAAAAATTTAATTAAATTATTTCTTAAGATTATATAACTTAGAACCACAACTCTCACGGGAAAAGGGGATTAGAAAAGGATGGAGAGATTTGTGAGGTTGGAAAGATCTTTCTCCAAAAAATGAGATCCTACAACAAAGAACTACTTTCAGAATCAAAGAACGAGGAACTGACCTTGGAGCGTCTTATGGGGGTGACGAATGCTGATGTCAATCTTCAACGACTTCGTCTACTTCCTCGATCCACCTTCATCTGAAAATCAAGGTAGGGGTTTTAATTTTATTATAAATAAATATTTTTTTTTTCATTCTTCTTATTCTTGATCCACAAATATGATGGCCAAACAAACCTGGCGATCATCCCACACATATACCTTACCCCACCTTTATCTTTTTTCTTCATGTGTTCTTTGTGCATTCTTCAACGCCAAATATTTAATGATGCTGGAGATGCAATATTTTGTTGAATGTGATATATGGACGCAGATCCCTTGACCCAATGCGATTGTTTTACTTTTCAGGCTTGGAACGAAGCTACAATGGCTCGCGGAAGAAGGCAGCGGTCGACACTCGGCTGGCAGCGAGGAAGGATGGGTGGCGCGCGTCTGCACTGCTGGATGATGAGGAAGTCGTGCCCCATCAGCTGCAGCAGGAAAGGGTGGTGGCCGGCATCCGGCTGCCCATGTGGTGGAGCGGTGGTTCACATCTATGCCGCTAGAGGAGCAGGAGTTCGCGGTCTCTTGGCCACGGCGGAGGCCGAAGAGCGGTCGACACCCGACAGGCCGCGACAGAGTAGGAGCGCGCAACCGCGCCATAAGGAGGAGAACTGGACGGTCGATATGGGACGGCGGGTCTCGCTCAGGTCCCACAAGTGATGTGGAATCTCCCTAAGGCACTACATGTTGCCATTCCAAACGGAAGGCCGATGCTCCCCCTTCAGCGCCATCTCGGGCAGATCGCGCCACTAGGTCGCACTGCTGGGCCGCGCTACCGAGTAGCGTCACTGGGCCGCGCCACCAGGACACGCCCATCACGGGTTGGACAATGACCCAAAGGGATGGGCCCAACAATTACTAGGCCATCGGGGCTGAACTCGGGTTGGGTCAGTCCGACTAGGTCGGGTCGGTCCGACCAGGTCATACATGACCCTTTTTCACCTTTTTGGCCATAACATGAGAACCCCGGGTCAGTTTGATGAATAGTCTACAAAAACAGAATCCATGGATCGATAAGGTACTTTTGGTATAATGCACTTGAGTTTTGGATAAGGTTGGAGTACATCTGGGTTCGATCAGACCCTGAATCCAACCTGGCCCTCGGAGCGGAAACACTAATAACTTACAGACAAGACATCCGATTGACGCTCCATCTATTGTGTTGGGTCACTTATGACATAAATGACCTTTGGTATACTTCTTCATGGTACTTCTAGGCAGTTGAGGTATGGCCAATGGCTTGGGGAGCAGTTTTCCAAAGCGCGCTACATACAGAACCCTACGTCTGGCTAAGACTTAACGACTGCAGACCCACAGTACTAGATAGGAGGAGTACCTTAGTAGTCCATGGTTAGTGGGATATTCTTCTGTGTGTCATGGCAGGCCCACTGTACTACATAGAGGATGATTTCTCCAATAATAGAGGTGTTTGATGTCGTGACTAGTGATGTTACTTTTTATTATCCCTAGAGAATCTTATGGTTGGCTATCAGCTTTCATATCAATCCTGTGTGGGTCAGCATCATAATCCTATTTTTCATAGCTGTATACCTGGTTTGAGCTGAGTCTTATATCTTCATGGTGTACCTCTGTGGTACTTTATCATTGTGGGAATACATGTGGGGTACTTCTACCTTCGTGGTATTACCTGTGTGGTATTCTTCCCACCTGTGTGAAGTGGGTATATTCTAATAACATAGGTATATGTATGGGAATATACCTAAGTAGTGTGGACTGTTGTTTCTATGTTTTTTTCATTATCCTTTTTGGATTTGAGAGACCTTCGAGGGTCTTGGGGTCCCTAATAATTATTTTTATACTCACCCCTACACGGGCTACGCCCGTACCTTGTTGTGACTTGTGCAAATGACAGACAGCGCTGAATGAGGATGAGGGTATCTAGCCTGGAGATTGCACAAAGGTGTACCTTTGACGAGGTGATCCGCAGATATGATCATTCAAGAGTTGTACCTACCCTTCTGGTAGAATCCTTACCGGTTTTTCACAGGTGTTGTACTCAATTTTACTTTTACTTTTCAGTTTTTCTTTCAATTTCTAGTTGGGATTCTATTATGGCCCGTTTACTTTCTGTACACACCCTATTTATTATATAGTTTACTTTGTGCCTGTATCTGGATGTGTTCTTGGTTTGTGTGAGTTTACAGTTTATAAAGTAAATGCCTTCCCATTTTAGGGAATATGTCTTTTGGTGCTTGTCGCCAGCCCCTAGCCTATGGAAGGCGGGCTTGAGGTAGTCACGACATGGGCCCTAGGGGACAGGTCACGGAAAATTGGTATCAGAGGAGTTCAGTTCTACCGAAGAATGAGGACTATGATCTTTTCTTTGTGTAGAAATTGTGGTAAGTGTTTTTGAGTGTGGTTTTCTGTTCATGGAGTCCAATGTGGGTGCGGCAGCCGACGTATCCATACAACAGGAACCTGACCTCATATTTATGACTTAGTGCATGAAAACACTGATTTCATATGTGTTTTTGAAAAGTTTTCTTTGTTATCTCTTGGAGTCATCTCACCAAGTATAAACTTAATGACTATGGCGCACCTATTTATTTTCAGGATGCCTCCACATAGCCAGAAATCCATGATTCTAGTTAGAGTATCTGATGATATCCCGCTGAGCGATTTGGATTTGGTGTAGGGCCCCCTAATGGTAGTTTTACCATTGGATGGTGTACCAGCAACACCACTACCCATTGGGGAACTGATGCCACCATCCCTAGTATCATAGGGTTCATGCCCCTTAAGAACATTTCACGAGTCCCAACTCTAGAGGCCACCAAGGTTCTGGGGATAGATTGATCCACAGGCGGTTGAGGACTGGCTGGAGGACATGGTTAGAGTTTTCCGACTGTTAGGGACACCAGTTGATCACATTTTGATCCTTGTCTCGAGCCTTCTTCAGGTAGTAGTGGGAAGATGGTGTATCTTGATGCGCTAGGTTCACTATGAGGTGATACTCATATAGGCGGACATCAAGAGCCTTTTTAGGGTATAGTTCATCCCAACAACCTTACGCTCAGTACATATACAAGAGCTTCTCCACTTACAGAAGGGTAGCATGACCGTGGCTCAGTATTCAGCGAGGTTTTCAGACCTCTCACGCTACTCCTCTGATATGATGTAAGTCCCTTTCTTCAGGTCCTGGACCTTTGATCAGGGGATCACACGGGAGATTAGAGCTTCAATGGTTTCTCTCAGCATCTCGACGTAGTTGGGGGTGTTAGAGATAGTGCTCTTAGTGGAGAGTTTCCTTGTTGATATGTCCTCGGCAGTGAGACCCAACATCGGACGACAAATTGTAGAGTCATCAACAACTGGTAGCAGACAGATGACGCAGAGGTCCAAGAGGACCATACCTATAGGAGGAAGACTACAGGATACAGGTTCGGTGGTGCAGGTCTCTCTAGGTAGAGTAGGACAGGGGAGGATCATGCAGTGTTACTTGTGCGGAAGTCCGAGTCACGTGGCTTATGAAAACCCAACCTACCATACAGATGACAAGCATACGGTCCAATGACCTCCTGGGCAGAGGTAAATATTCGATCGAGGAGGACCACAGGCAGGATGCAGATGTGTTAGAGGAGTAGGTCGTGCAGCAGGTCATGGGCAATTATTTGAGGTTCTACCGCCACCGCCACCAGGAGGTCCACCCCGACCACATGGAGCAGGTGGACAGGGATGAGCTCATCTCTTGGAAGCTGAGGCCTATGACCATGGCACTAAGGAGATGATACGAGGTACTATTTGTGTCCAGTCCACCCTAGCTGCAGTACTTATAGACACATGTTCCAATCACTCTTACAATGCCACAGCCCTCGTTCGGAGTTCAGAGATACCGGTGGATGTATTGGCTTGATCCTTACAGCTATAGACTCTTATGAAAGTAGATTTGATTATTAAGCACTACTTACAGCAGTGTGATCTTACTCTAGGAGGCGAGATCTTCTTCTGGGTTCTCCTAGTAGCGGCATCAAAGCCTTACAATGTCATCTTGTGTATGTACTAGTTATCCACAGTCCATGCTCAGATTGACTATATTGGGTGCAATGTGTGGTGTGTCCGCACATATGGGACTAGGTTTTCATTCACCGGAAATAAGGTAACCTTTTTAGTGCAGGATGGACTTACCCAGAAGAGGGTGTAGTTGATCACAAATCAGTGGCTAGCCTTACCCTTAGAGCAGCGTTTGATGAGAGTCTGAGCTATCCTGTCGTGGTGGACCAGTACGCTGATGTTTTTCTTAAGGATGTTTCGGGTCTACCTCCTCATAGAGAGGTAGACTTTAACATTGAATTGTACCCTAGGAAAACACCGATATCTACCCCAGCATATAGGATGGCTCCCATAGAGCTTTGAGAGTTGCGAGTCCAACTAGAGGACTTGCAGAGAAATGGGTTCATTTGGCCCAGTGTTTCCCCTTGGGCAGCTTCGATTTTGTTCTCCAAGAAGGAGGATGGGATTTTGAGACTCTGTGTGGAATACGGGCACCTGAACCGGGTGACTGTGAAGAACAAGTAACCACTACCTAGGATTAATGATCTCTTTGACCAGCTAAAGGAAAAACGATGGTTTTTGAAGATAGACCTCAGATCAGGTTATCACCAGCTCCGGGTATGAGATGAGTATGTGTAGAAGATGACCTTCAGATGTTGGTATGGATGCTATGAGTTCTTGGTTATTCTATTCGGCATAACCAAAGACCCAGCAGTGTTCATGGGACTCATGAAAAAGATCTTCAAGACATCCCTCGATCACTTTGTGGTGGTCTTCAATGACGACATCCTTCTATACTTAGTGGCGGATGAGGAGCATGCCTATCATCTCTAAATAGTTCTGGACAAACTCCGAGAGCACCAGCTTTATGGTAATCTCTCAGAGTGCCAGTTATGGATAGAAGATGTCCACTTTTTGGGACACATTATCTCGGAGGCTGTAGTTGCGGTGGATCCAACGAAGATTGAGGTTGTGCTTGCTTGGGATCCACCCAAGAGTGTGACGGAGGTGAAGAGTTTTTGGGGTCTGTCCAGTTTCTACTGGAGGTTTTTGGATGACATTTCCAGAGTTGTGGCACCTTTATCAGCATTGATGAAGAAGGGGAACCCCTTTGTGTGGTTTTACAGATAGTAAAAGAAATTATAGGAGAAAAGGTAGATACTGACGAGTTCCCCCATCTTGAGGCTACTGGAGGAGGGCGTTGGGTACGTAGTCTACTGCGACACTTCAGGGACCAGGCTTGGATGTGTCTGAATGCAAGATCCACCAGTGATCACGTATGGTTATCAATAGCTGAGACAGCATGAGCAGAACTCTGCTACCCATGGACTGGAGCTAGAAATATTGGTATTCACCTCGAATATTTGGTGACATTACTTCATGGATGAATGTTTTACAGTCTACTCTGATAACAAGAGTCTCAGGTATATCTTCTATTAGAAATACCTGAACCTGAGATAGCAGTGTTGGCTTGAGTTCCTCTAGGACTATGAATTTGAGATAATCTATACTCCTGGTAAGGGAAACTTAGTAGAATATTCAATCAGTAAGAGATCTGGTATACAGTTTCTGAGGGAGGTGACAGAGCAGCTAGCCACTTTGAGGATATCCTATGAGGATATCCATGTACCTTTGGCTTGTTATATATCCTTCTATATAACATTTTGAGTTCATTAGACATAAAAATATAACAATTAACTAGGGGTTATATTGAACCCCACCCATCATCATCCATACATATGAGTTCCAAATAAATTTCAATCATTTATCTTATCATAGATAACCCCTGTGAAGAAAATAAATCTTCCAAAAGGTATCACAAAAAACATGATAATGCGATACAACAACATAATATCCCAAAAATTATAATTAATTACAGCACTTATAGGGTGATTTATGATACATTAATGCAGTTAATAAGAATCCTTGGAACATAGTAGAGAAAGAACATAAATATATTTTTATTATAAAATGTTTCATAATATCAACTAAAAATGTGATTTTAAAGTATCTTTATAAAAAAATTTAATGAATAATTGAATACCTATTAAAAAATTTATTCATAAATAATTATAATAAATATAAATAGATAATAAATAAAACGTACGCAAAATGTAAAGTATACGGGGGAATATAAGATCATGGTAAGGAAAATTATTTTAAATCCATTAAAACAACTTAATCAAAACCCCAAATAATTAAAAGGGTAATGAAACCATTATTTGAAAAATAAAAAATCCAACAATATATTTTTTAAGATAAAAAAAATTATAGCATCCACTAGATAAAGTAGAACATTGTTGGAAAATAAAAAACATTGATATGGAGGGAAAATCAAAAAAAATAATTCGGAATTGTTTCTAAAAAATTCATTTTCACAAAATAATAGACTCATCAACAATGAAAATTTTTGTGTAAAACAATATTTCCCCGAAAAATGTGGAAAATAAAATAACATCATCATATGTTTGAATACATCAAAATTTAAATATAACAGTCAAAGGGGTGTGATTATGACCTATATATGGAATTTATGTCACAAAAACCCAAAACAACCTTTATAACATCTGAATAAAAACTATATGATTGATGTAAATTTTAATATAACATTTAATATTATGAAAAATAATATAATAAATATAAAAAAATGGAATAATATTTACACCATTTAATAGATGTTATGGTTTATAACATAAACATATCTTAAGGGAAACATATTTGAGACAAAGAAACCCACACAACCTAGGAATATTTTGAATAAAACCATATTAGAAGGGATATATTTAAATTGGATGTATATTATAGTTAATAAAAAAAATTATTGATTAAATATCTCAAATTTGAATAATTTAAATATTATAAATTGATTAGGATCATCATACAAAACATGTCTCAATGAGATGAATTTTGAGACGAAAGCCACTACCAATTTTGTAATGTTATTAAAAATACCATTAGATAATTAACATGTCATAAAACAATGAGAATAATTTAATATAATTTAATTGTAATAAAAAATAAAAATGGTTATGTATTTTCACCATGATAACAAAATTAGGGTGTATAACACAAAAAATTCCTTAGGGAATTCAAATTTGAGTAAAATAACCCCTTACCAAGAAATCTTGCAAATCTAGACTATCCTATAATCTATTATGTGTTAAAAATAAGAAATATAAGTACTGGATTGATAATTTTATTAAAAAAAATTATCATGTATATACCTTATTTTTTATCAATTGTTATAAATATACCACTCAAAAATAGAGACATTCATCATTTGGTTTTAAAGTGTTTAAATTTTTTTGTACCGCCATCACTATGATGGGATCAATACTTGCATAGTTTTTTTAAAATAAATTATTCCTAGATTATTATTTCTATATATTAATAATTACTTTAATTCTTTGTTATGTTTATTTTTTATTATATTAGATACATTATTATAGTTTTTGAAAATGGAAAATGAGATAAACTAGTTTCATCGTGTTTAACTATTTAAACGTGTCATATTAATAAATATTTAAAATAATAACAACATTGATTTAGTATAATTAATATAATGTTAAATAAATTTTCTAAAATCAAATTATATTTATATAATTATCCTTAATCATTCATGATATAAAAATTATAACACCATTCACTTATTTGGTAAAACCAATTCAAACTGTAGAATTTTATTATTATTTAATGAGTATAGAATTATTTTTATATAATCATAATATATATTTTAAAAAATCATAAACATGTTATAAAAATAATATATTTTCAATAAATATATTCATGTAACCACACATGATGGTTGGTGTTAAAAATGATTTTGTTTCTCATGTAAGCGTTTTTCCCCATGTAGGCATGACTAAATATCCCATTTCTCACTTAATGGGATAAATCAAGGTATTTGAAAGATTCGATTATCATAATCATGATAATTTTTTAAATATAATATATCATCATGATATACACCATTTTTACCATCCAAGAGAGTTGGTGACCAAAAAAATGAATCTCATCACTTTGTGGTGGTGGGAGTCTGCATGTATGCATGAATACATAATTAATTTTTATTTTCAATGAGATAGATGAATAGATAATGAAAAATATCTTATTATAGTAACATTAAAATATATAAATTATAATTATAATATAATATTTTCTTTACTAAAAAAATTAAATGAATATAATTATAATGAAAATAAATGTAGTTGACAATAATCCGGTCAAAGTCTTAAATTTTCTTTAACATTATCCTTAGAAATGAAGGACTTATTCTATATAATGGTGTCCAAAATAATTTTAATGTGTGATATTTTTCTAGGAGGAGTATGTTTTCGTATTTTTAAGAACAAATTAATTGTATATGTTAGCCTTGAAATGGGAAAAGTGTATCTTGTTTATAAGTAAAGTGAATGGTAGTTCTGCAATTAATAATTATAATTTCAATAATGTAATGTTACTATTCTATGTTAAATGGATTGAAAATAGAAAAATTAATATTCATTGTGTCTGTGGGTATATAATCTCTATATCGACTCATTTTTGGGACATCAAATAGTGTTTTCATGCTTTTGATTTTAACTATTTTATTTTTACCATAAGTTACTCTTCCATTGCTAATTAATTTTTAATCATAGTAATTGCGTTGAACAAAACAATTGGAAATTAAACATATTGAAAAATTTGAATATTTTTTAAATAAATTTTTTAATGTATGAAAATTTAATGTTAAAATAAACACACATAATCATTTAAAAACAGTTTTTAGAAAAATAATATATTTTATTTTTACATTTATATATAGAACAAAATTATCTATCTTTATAATTTTAATGAAATTAACTGAATTATTATAAATATCTGAAATTTAATGAGGCCTTAAAATAAATGCGTAACCTAATCTCACTTTTAAAATGATTTATTTAGAGAAAAGATTTAAAACATTTTTTATTAATGTAATTTTTTTTATTTAGTGCTGAAAATGATGGGCATAGGTTTTATAAGTTAAGTTAATATATATAAATGAATAATTTCTTAAATAATTTACATTTAATCAGTTAAGTTTTTTTGTAATCATATTGTTCATTATGATATAGTTATAAAGATTATTAGTTTCTTAAAAACACATTTTTTTATTAAAATTGAAAATTTATAGTAGAAAACATATAAATTAATATTAATTTTAATATGTTATGATGAATTAAGGAATGAAGTTAATTTAATATATTTAAATATATAATATCATTTTAAATTTATCACAATATAATGTTACAAGGCTTGGAAGAATTTATTTTAGAAATAACATACTTTTAAGTATAATGAGAATGTATTAATATTTATCAACAACAAATATATATTGGAAAGGTAAAAAATTAATTTTATGTATAATAAATTTATATTTATAAGTAATATTAGTTCACTTTAATATAGGTACAGATAAATCAAGAAACCAAACTTTTTAATCCTAAAATAGATTTTTTACGGATCCACTGATTCATATTATAGAAAATAATTTCATGCTTATATCATACAAATTTTTACATAAGAAACCTAATATAGACTTAGTAAAAGATCTATGTTTCAAAAAACTATAGTGGCATTAACTTTTAGGTATTCAACTTACATGGATTTCGTAGAGAGTTCTAAAATATTATGATTTTCCCACAAATGATTTTTCTCAAACAGTACCCATTAAAGTTCACCATGGGTTTGGTTTAGAGACCCAATCTTCTCATATATAGATATCACAGATTAATATTTGGATATTCAATAAATTTCACATATACAGACCAAAGGACCATAATGTTTTAGTTCCTTTGGAGACTAGTTATATTGTATTTTTATTTAGTGAATGATCTTCGATATATCCAATAAATATCTTACTCTTTTTGTATTATTCAAAAAAATAACCTAAATAAAACCTTTCCTCCTAAACTGGGAAGGAAACATAATATAGGGTGAGGTCGTTTGATCATTAATGTAAACATGAAAAATGAATATACATAACACGATCATAATTAAATGATAACATGATCATAACTTATGAAAACCATATCCTATATATCAAAGATCAAATTAGTATGTTATGACATAATGATTTGTTGTTCATAAGACATGAATCATAATGGGATGAAATAACATGATACTTGAAAATATAAAATTGGAGTAAGACATGGATTTGTGTATTAAACATAATCTTATTACATTTTGAATATCTATAAATAAAATAAGGTTCACTCCTAATGTTAGGGACATGAAATCATACCCTCACATGAACTTAACTACATGAATCATAGTCTACACATAACCTTATGGACATGAAATCCATGTCTATTCATTACAATGTGATCATGTAATCAGGTTCATAGATAAAATCTTTAATAATTCATCATGTTCATTTATAACATTCTGAAAATATATTTAGTTTCATATATAAAATTGTTGACATGTAATTATGTTCAAAAAAATTGTTTCTCCTGAGTTGTGAATCTTTACCAAATAAATTTTATGGAGATATAGGTTCCACCCATGTCATAATGAAATCCATACTCATGTGATCCACAATATCCTAAATCATTCATCATATCATAAAATCAAAACCTTTACAATAGAAAAATGTTTCAAAAACATTTCATCAATTCACCATAGCATAACCCATAAAATGTTAGTGGGTTTCATGAAAATTTCCTCAACATAATCAATAACCATTCAATGAATGAATCAGTATGGAATCAACTAATCATATCCTGAGTAAATCATAAGTGATTTAAAACTATGTCATATTATATGGAAAATTAATTTGAAAAAAAACATGGAAAATTTCTTATTGAGAATATTATTTCCCCATTTAAACACACTTCTTAAAGAAAAAACATTTTCAAATCTATTTTATGATAAAATAAATTATAAACACATAAATTATGCTTGAAAAATCATATAAAATTGTTCTTTATGAAAATATAGATTCAATGTTGAATGTCACTATAAATTCATAAAATATTTTGGAAAATAGTTTCATTGAAAATATGATTTAAAATATATAAATGAAGCTTTAAAATATTGACATGTCATGACATTGTAAATTTTATTCATTCCATACACATTAACCCAATAATTCCATAATAATTTTTTTATATACAATAAATGAGAATTGTTGGGGAAAAACATGAACATTCCTTTAAAATCATTTTCTAAAAAACTAAACATGGGAAAAAATTTCGTTAAAAAATAATTTATATAATTTGGAAAAAAAGTTTAATTATTTTTAGAAAACAAGATTCTTGGAAGAAAATTGATTTTCATACCAAGAGACAAATAATGTATTTTTTCATGTAAATAATTATTTTTAAATAATGAGTAAATCAAGATAGTTAAATGAATAGAAATTTGTTTTATCATGACATAACCATAGGAGAATAAAACTCACACGTTTCATGATATAAGGATCATAATATTTCAACATCAGAAGTATAAATATAATCATTCCTCCTAAATGATGTGATTGTATTAAAAAAACCTTCCCAATTTAGTTACATCAAATCACAATACCCATTAAAGGATAAAATTTTATTAATGTTAAAATATCATATTTAAAAAAATAACTATATTATATACCAATTTTTCTTTATATACACCTAATAAAATAATATAGGTTCATAACACAACAAAAGTCTCAAAGTAGGATAATTGAGACAAACATATCTTACAACTTTTGTAACTTTTGAACCG
Organism: Viscum album; assembly: GCA_963277665.1. Lineage (NCBI taxonomy): Eukaryota > Viridiplantae > Streptophyta > Magnoliopsida > Santalales > Viscaceae > Viscum > Viscum album. Next base: position 825,621,376 of record OY728159.1, on the reverse strand, counting down.
TAAATACCAAGAAATATTGATCCTAAAATGGATATGTAATAACAATAATTATCAAGAGAATAAATACAAAACATATTCATATGAATTATATACAACATAAATAGTAAACTATTGGTGAATATGGAATGTATCTCCCAGATACAAAAGTGAGATGAAAAATCCATTACCTTATGTATAGACATCCTTATTAAATGTTTTAACCACATGTATAATAAATATAAGTTTATTATGAATCTATTATATCTATATCAATATATGTGATTTACTTTTTATCATTTATTAACTGTTTATTAAAAATTCCATGCTAAATATACATTTCGAGAAATAACATCTTTGTTTTTTGTGTATGTTTTGATTTGGTATTTTTAGTCCTTTTAATTTTATCAGGATTATATCATACAAATAATTTCAATCATGGTATAAATATCATATATATTCTATGTATTTAGTGTAATCCATAATATTTAGAGATAGAAAATGAAATAAATCATTCCTTGAGATGGTTGGTCGTATATACATGTCAATGTTGTATCCATATTCTTAAAGGATGAATTGAATAAATGATAAATAATATATTACCATTATATAATAATTTTTTATTTAATATTTATCACATATATTCATTACATGTATCATAATTACCTTCCATGAAAATAGTTAGTGAAAAACGAATCTCATTGCATCGTTAGGCGGTAATCCATCATACACACAAACGACGTTATCGTATCTTCCATTGAATGGATTATAAGAATGAATGTGTGATATAATAATTCTATAAGTATAATTATGTAGAAAATATTATATATATTCATTTAAAATATCTTTATTACCATCCATGGAAAATAGAAGTGAAAACCACATCACATTAGTTTGGGAGCTAGTAGTCCGCCATACACATGAGCGAAATTATTGTTTTCCAAATATTTGTGAGGTATATATATATGTGGTAATATAACTCCATGTGTATTATAATATCATATAATTAATATTAAATCATTAAATTCTTTATTATATTCATCAGTGATAATACAAGATGTAAAATGAAAAAAATCGTCTTATGAGGCTGTAGTCCACCGTACACACGAATAAAGACTTCATATCCCATTTAATGAAAGTGTATATGTGTGTATGCTATATGATTAACATAAATAATATAATTATTATAAATATAAATTTTTTATTATATCCTCATGGTTTAATAATATCAGAATAAGGCGACGGAAGAAATAAAATAAAATGCTCGGTTGGGGATGCTACCTCTTCTTGGGAAAACCGATTTTAGTTTATAAAAAATCCATAATTTGATGTTTTAAGAAAATAATTAAGCATTATAGGATGACAAGATGACATTATGGAAGTCATTGGGTCATGTTTTGTCTGAAAATATGTTTTTTGTATGTGTAAAAATGAGAGGATAGGTGGTGGCCTTTTATAAGTGAGGTGAGGGGCACAGTTGAATATTTTTGAAAAAAAGAACTCAACCATGTTTTTCACAAAAATAAAGTCTAAAAATGGGCCATTATAGAACCTATTTGATATAAGGTATAAATATTGGAATCTAATGGGGGTTTAAAATGTTTCGGGTCATTGAAAACCCATATCTTTTTAGATTAACCCCCTATAAACACATTTTCACCATAACAACGGTAAATAAATTTTACTGTTTGAACTATTAATTATGTGAAAAAATAATTTGAAAATATTACATAATATAATTTATTTTATTCCAAATTAGTCATCCATTTTCACAAATTAAACAAATATAATTGGTAGAATTTAATTTATAAGTAAAACCACATATGTGATGAGAAAGTGGGTTTTCAAATATAAGATTTCCACAGGTGGAGAATGTTTTAATATCAAAATTACATATTAAATTGATTAAAATGACTTAAATGGATGAATATTTTATTTAACTATTTTCTACATTAAAACCCATCTTAAAAAAATTAAGCATTGAATGCTTTAATAGAAATGACAATTCTTAATAAAAACTAGTATTTCTCACTATTCATAGATAAATTTAACATTTCATAAAATTGTAAATAATTAACCATTATATAATATTAAAATATAGATTTGAAATAATGATTTTTAATTTTACAAATAATTTTCTTTAGATTTTCTAAAAATAAATTTTAAAATAAGTTCTCAAATGTTTCCAAAAAAAATTCTTTGAAAAATATAGTTTTTAATCACAGAATTGGATTTACACTTATCTATTGTCCAGAAAACATCGGAGATGAATTTTAATAATTTTATTGAATTTATATTTTATAATATTGAATAAAATTATTCAATAAAAGTGATTTTTTAATATATTGAGTTAAAACATGTTAGTGTGTATAAAAATAGTTTCTTAGAAAAATATCATATTTTGTTCCAAAAAATTATTTTAATCATTTATATTTAATTTTTCACCCCATAATTCAATATATGAACCTATTTAAAAAAATTATTTTCATAATTTAGGTAATAATATTCATACCCTACATTCCAACTTCTATTTGATAACTATCATATTATATAATAATATATTAATAGTATATCACATTTTGTTAAAACTTGGTTTTCCATGTGATGTTGGATAAAAATATTATTTCATGTAACTAAATATACAATCAGTGTTACCTGTAATTAATTATAATCATGGTCTTTTGTGTAATGAAAATTATCAAAATGGTGATATTTCTTCAAAAAAAATATTTTCCAAAATCTCAAGGAGTTAAACCTGGTCTACAGAAAACCCCAACAAGGACACATCATTCCCATACTTAGAAAAATTTCACTCAAAAGTAAGAATAATGTTTTGTGATAAAAATTTTATAATTTATATAATATAATTTTTAATATGGTTTCTTTTTTTCATATTTCAATTTAACGGTTATTCTTACAATATTCATATATTTTTTTTAGAGTGACATGATTTTATTTTTGTTTAATGTTGTTATTATCATGATCCATAAATATTATTATTAAATTAAAGGAATGAACATAACTAAATAATGGTTTCTAACATTCTAACCTCTTTATTAAATTATTTCTTTATAATTACAATTATTTTTTTCTAATGATGAAACCTAAGGATATTTTCAATCAGGGTATAACTTCTATTGAGATGTTTATGTAACAATATTAATATTGATCAAGATAGTTTTATTTTTCTAAAACAACATCACACAGTAATATTCCCTGGTATGTATATTTCCTAATAATATATTCTAAAGAAAATTTCTTTCCTTAAGTAACCTATATCATCAATGCATAAAACCATTGAAAAATAATAATATATTTTCCAAAGGAAATATTATATATTGAATCATAAAATGGTATTAACCACTACTTTATAAAATCACATACTACACTATATATATCATAATCCCAAAATGTGATTAACCTATTAAATATCACACATAAAATATCAATCACAATATAAAAATACAATCTTACTTACTTGTTTTGAAATAACTCAACACTTTATTACTTGAAAATAAAGCATATAATAAAAATATTATTTGTCTATCCTCAACCACAAGTTTTTTGAAAGGATATATTCAAAAACATTTCCATGAAATTAAATCACTAATTAGGTAACTAACACTATTTATCAAATGTTCACAAACCTTTAATGTAAAATCCTTAGATGTTATAAAAAATCCTTAATAACTTTTTGAATACCCCAAAATATCACTCACTAATAAAGAAGGATAAAATAATCAAGATTTATTTTTTATTTTTATAATATACCCACTGCCATTATTAAGCATAGGAGACCAATATTTTAATCATATATTAATATTTAATCATTTAACTATGACCCCATTTTTTACTATATAACATTTTGGTTTCTTGATACGTACCATATTAAAATTCATTTTTACCATCTTTCTACCAAAAACTAATACCTAAATGGTTATATATGTAAAAAGCTAGGTATTTATAGAATAATGAATTTTAATATCTATTAATATTTCTGAATAATATATTAATTTTATTTTAAAAATGACACTTTTTCTAATAGCGTACTCAATACTTCGCAACAAGCTTCTTTGAAATCTTATGTTGCACACAACTTTGAGTTATACCAAAAAAATAATATAATATTATTATTAATTTAAATGATAGTTAATGCCTAGCTGTTGTATTGGCATGAATTAATAAAACCAAATACAATATGATAATTATATTTTTTTCACATATCTAATAAATTTTAGGGGCTTAAAATAAGAATGAATTTGATTTTAAGCATGAAAAACTCTAATATTTTTAAAAAGGTTCTGTTACTGCCTTTTGATAGAGAACCACTTTAAAATCTGGTTTTTGTCACTTATATATGTTATAATTGACAATATAAACATCTTCTTTAGAAGAGGGACACTAAAATTTAATTTGGAAATTTTTTTGGTATTTTTCTTATAAAGTTCATTTTTTTATTGAATAGTGAAAACTACTGCATTTTATGTCAAAATTGTATTTTCATTTAATTTTTATATATAGATATATTATATTTTAAATTTGTTTTAAACTGAAATTATATTATATTTTTACCTTTTAATCCAATTTTGGTCATTGTAAGTAATATCACTTTTTAATTAGACATAAACACATGCCAATCTTTTTATGGTTATTATTTCTTAAAAACATGCTTTTTGGTTTTGACAACGGGAATTAATTTTAAATTAATTTCAAAACATTCTGTGTTTTGAATTTGTAAAAATGGGTTCCATATTTGGAATCAAGAGGTCCAAATTGTGTAAATAGGTAAATTTTATTTTTATGACATTATGAATAGTAACTTCAGTAAATAATTTTTTACCATGGTTCATGGGTAAATCTGGTAAATTATGGTAAGAAATAAAATTATAATACTATTAAATTATCCAACCATATGTCCTAAACCTATTTTATGATAAATTTCCAACCATTTACCTCCTTGGGTATATTTTGGGACCCCATAGAACCACTTGTAAGTGAAAATGACATTTTATAAAAATTAATTTAAAGTTAAAGAAAATGTATCATAGACATATATCTTATAGTAAACCAAATTTATTATGAGTTTATTTATGTTAACCATTCAACTATTAATATTAATTATAAATATAAAATTATTTCCTACATCATGATATTTTATTTATAATTTTTAGACATCAAATGAATAAATTTATTTATGACACAATGATGATGTATGGATTGCCTTATTAATGAATGATTTAATTAAAAGCGATTATAAATATTAAAATAAATTTGTTTTGAAACTTTTTGTGACATAAAATAATTTTATAGATGATTCTTATTTGTAATATTTGAATTAATGAATGTGTTATTACAGAATCAAGTTGGTTTTGATTTTTTAGAAAGTGATTATATGAATAGTGTCAAAATTTTAATGATACATATTTTAAAATATAAAATATTTTATTAAATATTAAAAAAACCAAAAAATAATTATATTTGGAAAAATAGTTATAATTAGTCTAAAATATTATTATTTTCTCTTTAATTGGATCTTTTTCATGTTATGTTAACTATTTTGATTCTCAAAGTGTTAAATTCATGAAAAAATGGTAAGACTAAAAAATGGTTAAATAAAAAGGATATGGATTAAAAAATATCAAAAACTCATTCAATTATTATTTTATTATTTTATTTAGACTTATATTCATCATATCTTCTAATTTAATGACTTTAGGGTCTTTTTAAACCGAAAATAGTTTTATAATAAAATAATACATTCAAAATTTCTTAAAGAGCCCCTCCTCCCCTTTATAAAAGGTCATCAACTCTATCCCATTACTCAAAAAACTCAAGCCTATTGGATCATCCAAACTCTGTTCCAATAATCTCTCAACATCCCTCTCTTCTTCCTATAATCATTCCCATAGGTAGAAGGAAATTTATGAAATCATTTTGGTTCAAACCAGTGGGAGTTACCCGATTTAAAGGTTACCTCTTCTCTGAAGTTATTTTATTTTATTTTCCTTCCCCACTCCCTAGGATATTCTTAATATTTGTTTACATAACCACACCAGTATCCTAAAAAAAAAATTTGTTATATTAATGTTTCAAACTACACTTTCACACACCTCCATCTAATGGATACGAACATACTGTTTTTGTGTATTGTGAACTACTGCCTCACGAAATGATGATTGTTCAATTTTTTCCTACCACCTCTCATGGTGAAAAGTAAGATAGAAATATATTTATATGTGAAATATATTATATTTAAATTATCTCTCTTCTTCTGTATTTTTATTTTATTACTTGCATTTATTTTTTCCATAATGGGTAAATAAGGTAATTTCATTTGAGGAAGTGCGGACTACCACCCCCTAAAAGTGATATGACTTCTCCATACCGTAGATGAAATAGATAAAGGATGGAGTTAATGAAATTATGTAACAAATATAAAATATGATATTATAATGGAATTATAATCTACCTACTTATCATTAATTTTCTATTACTTTAAATATTATGATGAAATCAAAGTAATGTTCATGTGTACATATGGCTTACTGTCTCCATGATTAGTGTGTTTCATTTCTTATGTCCAAATGTTACATAATATTATAAATTCATATAAATAAAAAAAATTATGATATTTAAATCCTGAATATCATTTTTTAAATAATTGAATTTTGTGTTCATGGACAATTTGTAATTATAGGAAGTTCATTTTTGACTCAAGTACCGAATATCGACTAAACGTCCGATATTAACATAAATAATTATGAAATATTTATATTATTGAAATAAGTGATATAAAGGGAATATTAATATTGAAAAAATTTCTGAAGAATATAGTAATTAACTTTTTTTTATTATTTAGGAAGAACACAGATCATACGTGACGAGTCGGACTAAAGGTAAGGGAACCATTCACCATCCTCTTTTAGTTATAGACTTCTTTTATGTTATGTATTTTATTTTCCAATTTCATATGTTGGGATATGTTATTATATATCTATATTGATACAAATTTTATGTCAATGTGATGATAGACCCTTTTTTCTCTCATCAACTTATTTTTGGAATTTTTAAGTGACGCTGTTAGACTATCGAATTTTCGTAAGGTAATTTCTAAACTCAATTTCCACTCTTCGGGTTTTATGCATACTTTGTTGATTATATTATGCCATGATTATGAGTTTAATCAATGTTTATTTATTTATGTTTCTATTTCCCCTTCCACTTGTGTGGATATACTTATTCAACACATAATCACCCCATTGATAAATTCTTATGTCATTTATATGAACTTTGTAAGGGACTTCGTCTCAATATCCATTAATTGAGGCAAACTGTGATTTATACACGAAGTTCCTTTATATGGTGTAAAACCCCCATTGACTTTTAATTTCATTCAAAGGTAATATTTTTCTATGATGTGTTTTAATAAATGAAAAAGGTAATTTTTCCTTTTAATGTACGCGGTGATAATGACCTTTCCTCCACCACGAGCATTATTTGATATTTGGATTCTTTAATAAGCTAAAATGTTTTTTAAAGGAAAATAAATACCATATACTCTTTTTTACATATTATGGTATTTAAAATGGTTTTGATAATGGATTTATTATGTGAATATCTTGAACTGATATCTTTTGATAGCATTGTGGAAATGTTGTCTTTCTTTTATGCTTGTTCATGTGTTATGATTATGTTATGGTTCTTGGTAATTGTTTATGTATATAGGTGGTTTTGTGATAAAACTAGAGAGAGTGATCCCAAGAAATCTCTATATTGCATTGGGTAATGTGACAGAGGTATGCTTTAATGTTTCTCCTCAGAAATATATGTAATATACTGTGATGGGTATTCCAAATGTAACTCGTTACGTAGATGTCAAAATTATAATGTAAGTACGTTATGGATGCCACGAGTTACCTTTATGATTTATGATTTATTCATAAATGTTATAATTTCATGATTTATGTTAAAGATATTATGTTTAATGATTGAAAAGTATGATTTCATTTATTGTATGCATTGATTGACTATTATTTTCATTCTTTATTCAATAACCCTTACTGATCATTTTATGATCATCCCTTGTCTTTTAAATGTTTTTGACTGTGTATAAGGAAGGGTAATAGAAAGGAAGTATTCAATAAAATTATATCATGAAAAGAATTCTTTTTTATTTAAGGAGTTTTATTATTGTGAAAAGATTTGGTTAGATTAAATGTTTCTCCATTGGAATCTTTTGAGATGTATTGTAATAGTTACGACCTAATTCTCTAAAACTCTAAACCTGAAAAAATACTAAATTTGAATGTTTGAATTAACTCAATATTATGTAATGTTTAATGTTAGGGACATATAGTTGGTATCAGAGGTTAGTTTAGACAACATTAGGGATTTGACTTTTTTGTTAGACACAAGGTTAGTCTCTATGTTTACTCTTTAAGTTAAATACTTATTTTATAAATTTTTTAGATCAATGAATGAATATTACAAATGGAATGAGGAGGATAAAAAACAAAATTGTTGTCTCTTCTTGATGACTTTCATGAAATAATTATTGAAATTTCATATCCAAATGATTCTGAAACATTTTCTAATATACAACTCACTTGAAAGAAATTGTTTGAGATATCAAACACCTCGGATATACCTCAATACCATCATAGATCATGGGTTGTATTTAATCAAATCATATTTTATTAATATTATCATATTTTCAAGAAAAGTAAATATTATCAAAGAAGTTTCAAATATTTTACCATATCACAATATTTGGAAGAATATTATGATTTGGAAAATGGTTTTGTAGAAGGAGACCCTTGCAGAACCTATTTATATTTTCTTTTAAATTATATTCATTTAGAACATACATACGGTATTTTAATAGGACCATTGATTGAAAGTATAAAATCAAACTTGGTATAACTATTTAATAAAAATTATGTTTTATCAGATGTTTTGAAATTATATTTCATATATGATTATTTTCCAAAACTATTTTTCTATGAACACTCATATCACCCATGTTGTATGAGGTGTATTTGGATAAATGAAACAGATGATTTTGAAGGATCTCTAAATAATTATTGCAATTAATGGACCATATATCTATGTATAGAAGATGATGTTGAAACTGGGTGGACACCATGATCATGGTATGATGTTCTTTCTTTGAGAATAGTGTTATTTTATGGAGGAAAAATGTCAATATATATAAGACATTATGAATTAAGATATTGATTTCATTATGAGGTTGGATGAAAATGAGAGGTATAAGACATCCATTGAGGATAAACTATTTTAGGGTTATTTTTGAGTTTTATAAAAAGGGAAAACACACAAGATGGGTAACAACATGTCTAATACACCAAGGCTAGAAAAATTGAAACCACAACCAAAGGGTGACATGGGTGCATCGCCTACCACTAGCATACATGAAGCCACTGGTTAGTATTACTCATTATTTTTAGTTAAATTATTTTATTGATCAAAAATAAGTTTATTTGGGATCTATTTTTTTATGAAATAGATATCCTCAATATAATAAAATGATTTTATGATTTAGTGATAAATGTTATTTTGGAAGACGTTTTATCTTTTGGGAACACTATATGCCAAAGGAAAATTAATACTATGGGATTTCATTTGAGGAGTAATGGTAGAATTTTATTTTTGAACAATATATGTTTTATTATGTACATATAGAGATTTAGGTAATTAATTGAAATGGATAACCAATCTTGGAGAATATGTGATTATGTTAATTACTTTATAGTATGAAACTATTAGAGTAGCTGATCTTTTTTGGAGATAAATGTTAATATTTTATGAAGACTATGAGATCAAATTTTTCTGAAAATTGGGTTTCAAACTTAGTTTGGTTTATTTAGAATAATTTTAAGGAAAACTGTGTATTTAATGTTCTTTGTAGAGCTTTGGGTACTGGTTTTTCAATTTTGGAGAATAAGAGTGGCATTTTATTTTTTATAAAAGATTATCCTTTTGAGAAATTATTTGATCTTGTAATAACCTTTTTGGTTTTGGGTAATGTCTAATGACCTAGGAAATATATGGTTCATCTATTTTGGATCATGTTATTCTCAGAAAGTTTATTCATTCACTTAATGTGTGACTAAGTTATCTTGAATACTCATCGTTTGGAGAAAAGATGAGTTTTTGGTAGAAACTTATTAAATGATTAAACTCTACATGAAATGTAAATATATTTCCTTTTGTTCTTAGTCAATATCATAAATAAATTCATAAACATTAGGAAAGGGATCCAAAAACAAAACAAACATTTTCTATTTACTTTTCCTACTTGGGAATCAAATACTTTTTAACCTATCACAAGTTTTTGGTTTTATGGTTGTTTTCTTTCTCCTCATCATGTTTTCTATGACACTCCATCTAAACATGACACTTAGTCTCTCCTCTATATCCATGTTTTCATGGAATCCTCATATTTTTTATCTTGGGTTAGTTTTGTACATATATTTATTTCTTTTAATGTGATAGTTTTATTTACTCTTTTTCTGATGTAGGGCATTCAATAATGTTTCCAAGCCCAAATTTAAAATTATGAGGATGCAATTTCCAATAGGGGGAAGAACGTAACGACCTATTTATTTATTGAGTAATACATTTCAATATATATTAATATTTATGTATAAGATATTAATTTTATTTTAAAGAGGAAACTTTTTTTGATATCATACTCAACACGCAACTACATGGGTCTTTGAAATCTTACATTGTATACAACATTGAGTTATACCAAAAAAAAGTAATATTATTATTATTTTAAGTGATAGTAAATTCCTAGAAATTATATTTTCAAGAATGAATAGAACTAAATAAAATATGATTATTAAATTCCTTTACACTTATCCAATAAATTTTAGAGGCTTAAAATAAGAATTAATCTGATTTTAATAATGAATCTGATTTTTAAAATGAAAAACTCTAATATTTAAAAAAAAGGTGGTCCTATTGCCTTTTGATAGAGAACCCATTTTAAATCTCATTTTTTTCACTTTTATATGTTTCATTTGAAAAAAATAAAAATATACTTTATAATAGAGACATAAAATTTTACTTTTTCTAAATTTTTGGTATTTTTCTGATAAAGTTCATTTTTAATGAATTGTGAAAAATACTGCATTTTAAGTCAAAATTGTATTTTCACCTAATTTATTTTTATGGTTAGATTATCTTTTTAATTGGTTTTAAAGTTAAATTAGACTATATTTTTACTATTTAATACAATTTTGGCCATTGTAAGTAATTTAACATGTTAATTAGACATAAACACATGTTAATCTTTTGATAGTTATTATTTCTTAAAAATGTGATTTTTTTTAAAAAATGGGAATTAATATTAAATTAATTTCTGAAACTTCTGTGTTTTGAATTTCGTAAAATGGATTCCATATTTGGAATCAAGAGGTCCAACTATTGTAAATAGGTATCTTTTATTTTCCGACATTATGAATAGTAACATTAGTAAATATTTTGTTTACTATGGTTAATGGGTAAAATTGATAAATAAGGGAAAAAATAATATTATAATATTATTTAATTACCCTTACACATGTCCTAACCCTACTATATGATACATGGCTCACAATGTTCATCCTTTGGTTGATTATGGAACCACATGGAGCCACATGTAAGTGAAAATGACATTTTATAAAAATTAATTTAACGTTAGGGAAAATGTAACATAAACATATATCATTTAGTAAAAAAAATTTATATGGGGTTATATTAATTTTCATTTCAACTATAAATATTCATTATAAATATAAAAATATTTCCTACATAAAGATATTTTATTTATAATTTTTATACATCGAATAAATAAATTTATTTATAACACAATGATGATTTAGTGATTACCTTATCAATGAATGATTTAAATAAATGAGATTATAAATATTAAAATAAATTTATTTAGAAAATTTTATTACATCCATGATTTTTTGAGATGTAGATACTTTTTATCTTTGAATTAGTGAATGTTTTTTAAATGAATCAAGTTGGTTTGTATTTTTTAAAAAGTCATTATATGAATGGTTTCAAAATTGAAAAAATTCATTTTTTAAAATATAAAATATTTTATTAAATATTATAAAATTCAAAAAAATATAATATTCATCCAAATAGTTTTCATAAGTCAAAAATTTTATTATTGACTATTTAATTAGATATTTTTTAGGTTTTTGTAACTATTTGTATTCTCAAAGTGTTAAATTTGTGATAAAATGGTAAGAGTGAAAATGGGTTAAATAAAAAGGCTAAGGATAAAAAAATATAAAAACCTATAAAATTCTTATTGGATGATTATATTTCGATATATAATCATCATATATTATAATTCAATGGGTTTTGGACCTTTTGAAACCAAAAATCATTTTATAATAAAATAATACTTTCAAACATTCCTAAAGAGCCCCTCCTGTCATTTGTGAAAGTCCATCACCTTTAACCCATTACTCACAACTCTCAAGATTCTTGGATAGTCCGAAATCTAATCCTAAAAGCTCCGAAAATCCCTATATTTCTCCTAGAATCATTCCATTTGGAAGAATTCAATTCAAGAAACCCTTTTTGTTCAAACCAAAGGGAGTTTCCAGATTTAAAAGTAACATCTTCTCTGAAGTTCTTATCTTTTATTTTCCTTCTCCACTCCTTATGATATTATTATTAATTTTCTACATAAAAACAATATTATCCTAAAGGAAATATAATTTTGTTATGATAATTATTCAAACTAAACTTTTACACACCTTTATCTAATAGATACGAACATATTGTTTCTATGTACGGAAAACTACTGCCTCACTAAATGATGTTTGTTTGATTTTTCCCTAACAACTCTCATGGTGGCCATTATGATGGCAATGTATTTATATATGATATATATTATTTTTATATTGTATATATGCTTCTTTATTTTTCATTTATATCACAAATTTATGTTTTCCATAATGGGTAAATACGATAATTTCATTTGAGGAAGTGTGAAATATCGTCCCCCTCAAAGTGATATATCTCATTCCTTCCATACATGGAACTTATAAAGGATGTATTTAATGAAATAATGTAACATTTATAAAATATTATATTATAATGGAATAATAATATACCTATGTATCATTATGTTTTCATTCCTTTAAATATGAAGAAGAAATAAAAGTAGTGTTCTTGCGTACTTATGACATACCGTCTACATGAAAAGTGCATTTATTTTCTTATGTCCAAATGTTATGTACTATTAAAAATACATATAAATAAAGAATTTATATGATATTTAAATCATGAATATCATTCAAGATAAAATGGATTGTTGGCCACATGGACAATTTCTAATTATAACAAGTTAATTATTGTCTCAAGTACCAAATATCGACTAAACGACTGATATAAACTTATATAATTATGAAAATTTTAAACCATGGTTATAAATGATATAAAGAGAATAATAATATTGAAAAATGTTATGATGAAAGTAGAAATTAACATAAGTTTATTATTCATGAATAACATGGATCATATGTGATGAGTCAGACTCAATGTAAAGGAACCTTTCACCGTCCTATTTTAGTCAAAGACTTCTTTTATGTTATGTCTTTTAATTTAAATTTTCTTATGTTGGGATATGTTCTTATATATCCTTATTGATGTAAATTTTATTTCCATGTGATGAAAGACCATTTTCACTCTCATAAACTCATTTTGGGAATTTTTATGTGACACTGTTAGGCTACCAAATTATCATAAGGGAATTTCAAAATACAATTTCTGGTGTTTGGGTTTTACGCATACTTCATTGATTATATTATGAAATGATTATGTGTGGAATCACTATTTATTATTTATGTTGTAATTTATATTTCCATTTGTCGGATATACTTTTTCAACACATAATCACCCCATTGATAAATTCTTATGTCATTTATACGAATATTGTATGGAACTTCATCTCAATCTCCATTCATTGAGGCATACTTTGATTTATACACGACTTTCCTTTATATTGTGTATAAAGCCCTATGAATTTTAATTTCATTCAAAGGTAATCTTTTTCTATGAAGTGTTTTAATAAACGATAAAGGGAAGGTTTTTATTAATGTATGTCGTGACAATGACCTTTCCGCCATCGCGAGAATTATTTGATATTTGGATTTCGTAACAAGCTGTAATGTTTTTTAAAGGAAAATAAATACCCTATACCATTTTTTACGTATTTTTGAATTGAAAATGGTTTTGATAATGGATTTATTATGTCAATATCTTTTACTTATATATTGTGATTGAAATGAGGATATTTTATCTTTCCTTTGTTCTTGTTCATGTGTTATGATTAGGTTATGGTTCTTGGAAATTGTTTACGTATACTGGTGATTCTGTGATAAACCTAGGGTGGGTGAGTATGATATATCTCTCCAATGCATTGGGTAACATGGAAGTGGTAAAATTTAATGTTTCTCCAAATAGATTTAGGTAATAAACCTTGATGGGTTATCCAAACATAACTCCCTACGTAGATGTGAAAGCTACAATGTAATGATGTCATGGATTCCACAAGTTACCTTTATGATTTTGGATTTCTTCAAAATTTTTATGATTTAAGGAGGTATATTAAATATATTATGTTTTATGATTGAAAATTAAGATTTCATTGACGGTATGTATTGATAGACTAATGTTTTCTTTCATTATTCTATAACCATTACTTAGCTTTTTATGCTCATCCCATGTTTTCGAAATTTTTTCACGGGGTATAAGGAAGGGTAAGAGAAAGAAAGTATTCAAGAAGTCTTATTTCAAGAAAATAATTCTTCTTTTATTTAAGGAGTTTTATTATTTTGAAAAAAATTGGGTACTGTAGAAGTATCTACTTTGTAATCTTTTGAGATGTAATTTAATAGTTACGATCTAATTATCTACAACTCTAAACCTAAAAATATCCTCAATGTGAATTATTGAATTAAATCGAAATTATGTAATGTTTAATGATGGGGCTTTATAATAAAAATATCAAAAATGTGAATATTATAACATGATTCAAAATTTGTATTATCTAATAAACCCACCACATTTTTAACATATTATACTTTTATTTCAACCAATGAATCTATTCATTCAATCATTGTTGTTCCATGGTAAATTTTTTATTTGGTTATAATCATAAAATTTATTGATTTTATTTTCATACTAGACATAATATATTATAAATAACATATCCCCAAGGACAGTCTATCTAGGTGTGTAGTAAGGCCTTTTTTCATCAAACTATTTATGATTGAGTTAATACCCAAGAAACACACCTCCATGTTACAACCCCTAGGTGAATTTTTGTTAAAACTATATCCACTTTAAAATATCTTGAATATGATATCATTGAAAAAAAAATTATGTAATATTTACTTCACCAAAACATTAAAATTATATCATAAGATTGAGGTTATCTATTGGGTTTCCAAAAAGGTTCATATTATCCTAAATATAATATAACTAATATAATAACCAAAAATAACAAATCCATTTTATAAAACCCACTATATTGACCCAAGATAAACAATAACTTAAATATTACTTTAATCTTATAATTAAAATATCACATCTCAAAAATAGTCAAATAACCCAAGGAACACAATGTTTATTGTAAGGACCCATCCATAAACATCACATAAACTAGTAAATTCATTTATAATTCACTTCTTTATATACCCAAAGATACTTTTAGTTGAATTTTTTATAATTTTAGGACATAATTCACACATATCATCCCATAAGAAGACAAAGTGGTTAAAACTAAAACAATATCCAATTTTTCAAAACAGTAATGTTTAAAATAAAAACAAGAAATATTTTTATGAAATGTCTTCAAAATATTCATCTTGGATTCTCCTTTTCACTTATCGATCCATAAACCCTACAAAAAACATTTTAAAACATGGTATGAGAAAAAAATCATTGTAAGGTATATAAAAATATGGAGAAAACCTTTAGAATGTGAATACAAATAAACATATGAAACCATTTTCATAAAGACAAAATTCACTCCAATAAAGTATCATATACTTACTTTGTGAAAACAAATATTTCTATGAAACATAAAAAAATTTAATAAACTAAATAGGTTACTTAGTGATTTAATTACATAATGTTTGTAACCCATGTGGCTACCTTATGATTTGTAACCCTCACAGATACCTTACAATGAATCCCTTACAACTACCTTACTGTGTAACCATCTTAGTTACCCTTGGAGTAACCATACATCAAACCTCCAATTTAAACATACACAATGCAATGAAAGGAGATATAAATACCACCCTTCATTACAAACAATTCCCAAAAACCACAACTTATTCATGAAACATGATCACTTATGTAAAAATATGCCTTTCAAATTTTGTAAAAATAGAAATTTGAAATAGGATTTTTAAAAAGGAGTCCCTTACATATTCCATATCAGTGGAGAGAGAATTACTAAAATGAAATGAATATCTATAATAATAAAAAATAAAAATAATAAAAAATAATATATTAAACTTTCATATCACAAATAATCATAGCATGAAAAAATCAATGAAGTATAAGGTTAACCTAAATAATGGAGATTGGGTTAATAATTCCCTTACCTCTAGTTCATCTCAAATAAAATGTGTCTAAAAATCTAGTATAATGGCTCAAAGTGTGTTATTAATTTTTAGAAACACATATTAATTTTTATAACTGTTTATATAATCATTTTATAACATCATTCTACCCATTTATTTATAATTTTTTTTATTTCCATTTTTTAGGAGCATTCTTTACATGCTTTCCATGGTCGGTTTATAATGGATTGTCTTCTAAATTTGAATAGAAACTATATAAGTGGAATGAAATGGAATTAATATTTTTTCCATAATATTAAATAATACCATATATCATTTTGTTTTTAGATATGATGAAGTATCATAAGATAAAACATTAATGATATCT
This sequence comes from Viscum album, assembly GCA_963277665.1. NCBI lineage: Eukaryota > Viridiplantae > Streptophyta > Magnoliopsida > Santalales > Viscaceae > Viscum > Viscum album. The sequence goes on along the minus strand of OY728159.1, from coordinate 825,604,402 downwards.
GTTTAGATAATTTTTTCGGTTCTTTGATAATCCCAAACTAGTTTCATTATGTTATTTAATATTATGTGTATATTTAAATTATAGAACATAAAATAGTTTATATCATACAAATTAAAATCAGTTTCAACCATTGGTTTTTTGACTCTCTTTGAATGTGGTAATGGAAATTGAAAACACATCATCCATGATGTCAGCAAATTGAAACATCCGGGGAAATGTTATTAGTTTTAGAATAATATGGGGATGTGAAGAAGTATGTTGATGAATATTTCTATAAACATGATAAAAATATATTATATATAGAATATTTTATTCTTAATACCTCTTGTATAAGGTTAATTTAAGAGAGTATAAGAAAATAAAAACAATAGAAAATAAAATAAATGAAAATGAAAGAGGTTTTCTACCTCTTTAGTTATCATCCATGATAACCTCTTAATGGTCTTAGGTTTTGTCCAATTGTTTGGACCAATAGGTGTTGGAAGTGAGGAAGAGGATTGGGAAAGGATTTGGAAAGAAATTAATAAATCTACAAGTCATTGAGTTGTGTGGATAATAGGAGGTGAGATGAGGTATTTATAGTCGAGGAGAGGAAGGGATTTTTTTATATGTTATTAATTAGTATTTTATTTTGGCTCAAGTTAATGAATAATTTTAGAATTATAATCAAATATATTAAAATATTGATTTATAGTTTGATATTTTGGACTTACAACAACCTTTCATCATTTATGACTCAATAAATCGTATATTTATCTTATATCATAATTTATTGTATTCAATTATTTATAAAAATTCAATTATTTCACAAAATCAACATATTCAGGTAGAGTCATGTGTTTTTAACCAGGTTAAAATGCAATGGTTTTAGAATTTTTTCAGTTTATCAATGGGTCGTTTTTTTAAACCGAACTCCATAATTTTATTTCGAGTGTTGTCAACAGCTAAAGGTGGTTTTTTTGAACTTTATTAATTACCCTATAATTTTTTCGGGAGTCATGATATGTCTTGGGAGCACCGGATCTGGTAAAATCAACTATAATGGATCTGCACGGACAGTGCAGAGTTGCGGTCCCACCCATGCTGTTTACCCTGTTTAATAAATAATTTAATTTAATTACAGAAGATTATATGATAGATATTGATTAATTAAAAGAATTTTTTAATAATAATAATTATTATATTATTATTATTATTATTATTATTGGGGTCGTTTAATTAAATTAATGATAAATAATTAATTAAATTGTAGTTGAAGAAATTAATATGGATTTTGAATTTATCAAAACACTATTTTAATTAAATGAAGAGTTTCAGAATTATTAAAGGAACATATATTATTAAATGGATGAATGTGATAATAATAATAATGTTATTATTATTATTATTGTTTCATAAATTATTTTGATTCTTTGAGATATTAATTTCATGTTAAAGGGGTGTATCATTAATGATAATTTAATGTGGCTTTTGAGAATTTTAATGAAACATTTAATTAAATGAGGGTATTGAGATTTAATGGATCATTTTTATAAAATATAGGTGTTTGTTTTATCAAAGGTTTCAAAAATTATAATAATGAGATTATTATTATTTTAGTTTTATGAATATTATAATTATTATTATTGTGGAAATTAAATTAGGGGTTATGGGTTAGAGTTTTTATTATATTAATGATATTGTAATAAATTTGGGGTTTTATTTTTAAATAAATGAAAGTTGGAATAATAATAATTATAATTATATTATTATTATTATTTTGGTTATTTAGTTAAATAAATGTTAAAATAATTTAATGATCAAGAGAGTGTTTAATAATTAATTACGAAATTTTTATTAAGAGAATAATAAATAAAGAAGTGTTTTTTATTAAATGGGGAGTTTCCACAAATAAGATAAGTTTTTTATTTTTTTTAATAATATTGATAATAAAATGAGTATTATTATTTTAATTATTACATTCAATTAAATGGTTTAATTTTAGGGGGGGAGGAAATAAAAATGGGAGACCCAACCTACATGTGGCACGACCCCCCTGTTTCTCCACCTCCATGGGGGATGGTGAAGTATCTCCAGACTCATCATCTATAAGTCCCTCCTCCTATGGACATCCAGTAGCGCACAACCCCTGGGACACCCTCCCTACAGCAGTGCAACACCCGTGTGGAGCTCCTGTAGTTCACGACCCCCATGGAGTGACCCACCCCCTTTCCTTGTTTTCCATCTACATATTTTTCTTCCCAAATTTCTTCTTTGGATGGGTATGATTCTTCAAGGTAAGGCCTTCACCCATGGTCTCATTTATCACTTTGATGATTCACAGATTTTTCGGTGCCCATTTTGGTGTTAGACAAAACCCTAAGGTTCATTTTTTTCTAATTGTTGCATTTTTCTAATTTTAGGGTATGAAAATGATGTTTAGGGACCAATAGGTCAATGTTCAGGAATCCACAGCCAAGGGTGAGGTGGATGGGCTTGATTTTATTTGAATTTTTTGGTTCGGGTATACTTTTAAACAAGTTTTTTGGTTTTTCACCGGTTAAATTATGTTCAGTAATTTTTTTATGAGCCCTTGTTATCAAGTTAGAGGTGTGTTGATCATTACTACTTTGATTCAGGATACCTATTTCATATATTGGATTTTTTTTTATCAATGTAGAAAAATTGTGTGCGTGCACACAGAGACACACAGACATATTTATATATGAAGGTTTTCCCATGTGCAATTGAGGACCATCTATGGACTAGTTTCCGAAAAGTACATTATAGTTTTGCAGAATTAAAATTGTACCACTCCACGGTAGAGTCCCGAAAAGCTATCACTTTATTTAATAATTATAGCTTATTTAAATAAATTGACAATGTGAGTTTCCTTGATTATGGAACTGCTATGTTTTTTTTGAAATGCTGATTAAAGATAAACTGATGCTTAGTGGTAATATCATATCATGCTTGTTGTGGTTTGGATTATCATATGTCTTATATCTAGTGTTGATATATGATATGTTGATGTATGACAATTTTAATGTTATTAAATGATTCCTCTCACGTATGATAAATGAGGACTTCATCATGTGTTGGTTTTAAGAATGTATTGCTGATTTGGATTAAGTGATATGATTAAATGGTTAAATGATTTGAATGAGGCAGGATGGGTAATATAGTAATTAATTGAAGAATTAATTATCAAGTGATGAGTTGGATAATTTTTTGGCATTTACTGAATATTAGGAATATTGAATATTTTGACATATTCATAATATAAATTATAAATTGGTAATAATTAATGGATGGATTGATTATTACATGATAATTTGTAAATGGATAATTAATTGATGTACTAGTTAAAGGGATATGATTTAATTAATTAATTGTTTAATTAATTAATTTCCATTCATTAATTTAAGATTGTGAATTGATTTTCTTTATGACTGTTGGCCAATAATACCTTTGGTTTCATGTTTATTTTTCCAAGCCTTATGTTGTTTAGTATAGAGTTGTTTAAAAATATGATATTCTAGGTGAGATGGTTAATTAATATGTGGGCCGTTTTTAGAATGGTTGACTTGAGATGTTAACGATGTGCATGCTGACTGTTAAAGTGATGGATGAAAAACTGTTTCAGTGGATGGGTTCAGACTTGTAAATGAATTGGAATAATTAATTAAGAATAATTAATTGTTAATTAATTATTAACCAATGAGATGTTGAATGGTTAATTATTTGTAGAATTATTTGATTGGGGATTTATGTTGTTAGTTAGTTCTTGAATTAATTAATTTATGAATTTATTAATCTATGGTTTTGGGGGTGTTAGGCATGGTGCTCTATGACAATGATATATATATATATATATATATATATGTTTGACTGATTAACGGGTAGTGAGATAGAAAATTATGCTCCAAATACTCAAGGGGTGAATGATATGGTTTTCTACACCCAGCTTGCATGAAAATATTCTTTTATGGGATAAGGAATGATTCTCCAAATACCCATGGGTTGTGAGACAAGGAATGTCACTCCAAATACACACGATGGTGTTAGACATGATGTTCTACTCCAATTAATTGACATTGAACTGTGGGTCCAATAGGTCATACATGAAATGAATTAACTAGTTAATGAAAATTTTTGAGACATAATGATTTGTGTATTGAATATGAGAATGGGTTCAAACTTATTAATGAATTGTGTGAATCATTTTTAGTAGACTATCCTATGAGTGAATCACTATTTTTAGTGGACGAGATCAGACATAGTATATGAAATATTAAATTGTATATATTAATACATGTTATCCAAGACCAAACACAAGCTTCCATTCAGCCATTTATTTCCATAATTAGATGTACTGTAGAGACATTTGTAGTGAGTGACTTATGCAGGGGATGTTGGGCTTAGGACAGATCACAAGAATTAGGTAATTTAATGATGTTTGAATAAATGATAAATGAAAATGAATGTGTGATGTTTTTCGTGTATACATAAAAAATATATAATGAAAGTTCAGATAGAAACTGAGATCTGAATCAGATACTTGGGTATATCGATACGTTTTACTGCTTACATTAATTATGCATGATTTCACATTTTCTAAATAATTTTTTGAATGTTTGGTTTTTGGGTAGACATGGGTGGTCTCGGTCTACTGATATTTATATCTCACACCCTAATGGGGCCACCATTTCACTAGAGTACCTCAGTAGATTATATTTGGATTTAGGTTGTGTTGTTTGCATTTACATGGGAGATAGGAGTAGAGGACCGAGAAGACTCTCGGAATTTTCGAGGAGACCTCCCTTGGGGATTTGAGTCATTGTTTATTAATTTCTGTGTTGTAATATAAGGAATGATGTGTTTTCATTATTTTTTTTGTATCATTATCCTTTCATGCATGCATCTATTATATAATTGGCATTGGAAAATTTTTTTTACATTATTTACAAAATCTATCTTATGTTTCTTTATCTTATATTATACTACTTATGATATTTATCTCCAATGCCTTTTCTTGAACTCTGATATGAGTGTATATTCTCATCACTGACTATCCATAGACCCTCACTACTAGTCAGCAGCCTTTGGCGTACGTGGAGACGTGCTTGAGGTCATGTGGTGACCGGTCCGGCCACTGGTTCAGGGGTGAGTTGGGTCAGGATGTTACAATGTGGTATCAGAGGGTTCTTTTCCTTTTTTCTTTCTATTTTGGGTTGGAAGATTGGAGACTAGGAATGTGTCGGCACTTGGGTTAATAATCTTACTTGGGACTGATCACCCCATGTATGGGAAATGACCATGTGGCCAAGGATGGGAATTTATGTTTGTAGTATTTGAAGTTACGGTTGATATGATTTCACCATGAGTGACTGGTGTATTTTCGGCTGCTTATTTATTTTGTGGATTTTGAAAAATAATTGTCTTAGAATGATATAGAAAAGACGTTTCATACCTGCATCATCATAGGCACTTATAGATTCACATGTCATGCATATAACATTCCATGTAGTTGCATTAGTAAGATGCCTGATAATTTGGATTGTGTTCCTTAGGTGCAATGCCATGTTTTGATCTTCTTTAGCGTACCTCTATTGGTACCATGTTGTGATGATAGGTTTAACATTCTTGAGTGATTATATTCCATACTGCCTCATTTATTAGTATGTTTTGTTGTTGTGTCATGCTTATGTGTTATAAAATTTTGTTCTGTTACTACTTATGATAACATGCTAGAGATATTCTGTTGTGAGAAAGGGATTCTAAATATAAAATGATAAATTAATGTTTATTGTGATAAATTGGAGACAAATGCTATTGGTAATCTATAAGGTTTCCTTATTTATTGGTAGATGGATACCCATGTGTTTGAACCTTATATAACCATAGTTTGATTGAAAATTGTTATAAATGTAAAACTACTGAGTTTTTATTGAAATGAACTACTGTTGGGATGCTTTTTGAAGAACCCAGATTAAATAAATGGGACCCTTAGAGGTCTTATTTTCAGTAAAAGGATTTTAGATACTATATTTCATGTTAACATTGCGACAACACTATATGTGAAATGTTTAAAGACGATGTTTGTTCTAGAAAACCTATTCTTCAATAGGACATTGTTTAGAAAACCAAGTGACCTGTTGTAAAAATGTACATCTGTGTTTGTTGAAATTCATTCAAATGTTAAAATATTGAAATGAGTTAATCAAAATGGATAAAACAAAAAAGAGCCTTTTGAATCATGTTATTTCATTTTTGAGTGACCAAGAGAGTGTAGGAATCGATCCAAGAAGCGGAAGACCCAAACAGTTGGGTTTTAAAAAAATTCCACCGATGATCAAAGTTAACTTGGCGACATCGGAGAATAGCAGCCCAATTAAATACAAGGATCTTGCGTGAAGGGTTTTAAGCACAAAAATAAACCTTAAAAATACCTAGTTTAATTCTGAAGCCATCCAAGACATCTGCTCGTCATTTGCGATCACTTCTCGACGAATCCGATGTCGAATTTCTCTATAACGTCCACACATGCTTCAAGGAATCCATGGGAGTGTCTTTTTTTTCGTAATGCGGGTTCTAGCGCGGAATTGTGATGACACCTTCGACACTCCAACGATCACCATACTATTTCGCTAGTGATGCCTGAGAGAGTGCTTGATCCATTCTCTATGGATCCAGAGCAAATCTCTCATGATTATGGGAAAAAAGAGAAGAGAGAGAAGCACCATTAATATTTATTATAAATCTCCACTCCTCTAATATTTATAGTGGTTAATTAATTACCAGTAAATGCCAACACGACCCCCAAATACATAACGCACTATCAATGACATTTTATGACTACTAAACTGACTCATAAATACTATTATCATTTACATGTAATAAATTTAAAATATATTATGTGATAGTAATTGAGTCATTAACTCGACCCATCTCTCCATTAAATATTAAATGAAACATGAATAATTTAATTTTCATCAATTAATATTTTTCATGTATTTACTGAAACTCGTGAACACATTTAATAAATAAATTCAATACTCATTATTCTAAACTCAAATTATATAAATTTATTTATTTCATTAGTGATATTTTAACTTTGGACAAATCCCGGACCCCTGTGGCGGGGCTCACTAGGTCCAAAACTCATATTCAATGGAATAGGGAGGATTCTTCAATACTCAATTGTGTGTGACCCTCTAGGCCCTTATTTCGACAGTAGTGAATAATATTCATAGACCAGTAGTGGGATCTAGCAACCCATCATGGCCCCTGAAGAAATAAAGATTGTCAATGCAGCGACATCCAACCTACGAACACACATTATGTAATATAATCACTTTGTATGTAATATATCATAAAGAAGGACACACTCTTGTGCCATCGACCTTTTCTTGCATTATTGTTTGTTGATGTAACTGGATGGATTTACCCTCTACTTCCATGGACATGGTCTTATAAAGGTACTGGCATCCATTTCAACATGGCCTGGGATATATTACATTCATAACCCAGAAGCGATAAATCCTTTCTTAACCATTCAACCAATGCCATGCCACCAATGACGCACCCAACACAAACTACCTCACCACAACTTCATTGTCATGGTTTTCATCTTGTTTTAAAGTATACAATCAAATGACATACATTGGTAATGATTTCAAGTCAGGAGACCATTACACATGATCATAGATAGGAATATCCAATGACAACCGAAACATGTGGTGTTCCTTTTGGCGATCCATTCCTCATGATCTCACTACTAGAGATCACCAAGTGTGAACTTCATGAGAAGAAGTCTCAATGCTTATGATCCCCCAACACCTGATAGTCAAACATCAACTGTGTCCAATCAGTAAGATCTATCTAGACCATAGAACATATATTTAAGATTAATGTCATTGTATCTATAGGTTCTCATTATAGCTTGGGAACTACTATAACCTTTCGATATGACAATTAATCTTTGGACATTACCATTGCAATAGTGGATGCAGAAAAATATACACTATAATGGTAAGATGAAATCATGCATATCTAACAGTATACACGATATGGTAATCTATAACACTGAATAGTTGGGTCTAGGGAACCCATTATTTCAATACTTCCACTTGCACTAGAGACAACTTTCTAACCAAAATTTTTATCTAATCACATGATGAACATCATGTTTTTGTTGTTTAACGACTTTAGCTACTGGGTCCTCCACGGTTCCGCTGCATGGCTATTCTATTATTGTGACCTTATCTCATTGAGTAAAACTTCTCCAGAGATGGTATCTCGAGTATATACCTTTTTTCCACTATCATAACTTGACATCTTGTCTAGTAAGAATATCATAATCTACATTATGTTAATACTTTTCTCACCAGGTGAGATTCGATGAACTGGAACAAATCATTGCATTTAGCTACTTCTTAGATATCTTAGAAGCTACAATGTACTCGGTCTTGTAGGTATGGCCACCACTGGATGATATAAACTTGAATTTCTCATCTCTTTTAGCCTAACTGCAATACTAGATCACATTTATCTATGGAAGACTAATTTATATCACCAAAAACTAGTATCCTTTATTCTCCACTTACCAGGTACATAACTTTTGTACTTTCCAAAGTACAATTATATAGTATTGACTACATCCCTTGCAGTGCTCCTGGATATAACTAGTATTTACCTACTGTAAAATATACCTTGGCAATATCGGTTCTTATACATGTTATGGAATGCGTGATTGATCCATTGTTATGACGTATGGATTGTAACTCACCACGTTTATCACTTCCCATGTCATGGACACGTCAACATGGAGAGATTATGCCCCGTGACGTAGGCAACAATTCTTCCCTTGAATTCATCCAACATGTATTTTTAAATACAATGTCATTATATGCATGATTGACTAGGACCAAGAAACCTATAGATCTACCTTAGTAGATCATATTCTTTATAACGTTTGTTGCTAATTTAAGTCAATCATTGGAGAATAAATTTCACTTTGGTCTTAACTAACTTTGAGACTAATGTCTTTTATCCATATGTTACTGAACATATTTCTTATTGGAAAACTTTATCACTCCCACTAACCTCTAGAAGACACATGGAAAATATTTTTTTAAATGTATATTCTATAATCATGATTCTTACTTTAATCTTAAGCCAGATTTCATTAACATGTAACCATTATTAGCATTCTATGACATGACTATATTTTTCTGGTTTCATCGTATAGACACCATCAACGATTGGTGGTCATGACATCAAATGCTAAATAATTTGATCATAGATATTAACTATGATAAGTCAAATTCTAATGGATTTAGGAATAATGACTTGGTGAAATCAATCAAGACTTATCGGTACTACACTTGTACCATCCATGTATCAATTCACATGAATTCCCAATGCAGTATTCAAAACAATAAGACACTCTTCACTTATATACATGGAATCCATTAATTGAATTTTAGTTGGTCATATCAATTTTAGCTAGTTTCTATACACTGATTACTTATATGAAATATTATTCACATTGAATAATAGATCACCAACCACGGTGAATATAAAAACCATCACTATGGTTTTATCCTTCTTACGTAGTATATGTCTCTGGAACATACTTTGTTCCACATGCGCTTGTGGAACTAGTTCATATACCAACTATTTGTGCATTATGAGCATTGACTAAACACTGGTCAATATAGCTCCCACTATCTCTAATATAGATGTGCACCCCCTTATAGAAATAGAGTCTATAACATGACTATATCTTTTCTATGATAGGGATTTTGTAATATCCTAAACGCCATTAGGATTATTATACTAAATGCACAATGTGTTTGTCTTGATGCAAATTTTTTTATTTCCAAACAAACTATTTGCATCCAAACGCATGTCCTTATAACATAATGAATTTACATCAAAATATGACTCATATAATATCTATTTTTCAATTCATCTAGCATATGGTTGTGGTATATCATCCTTAATTGCAAAGCACACCATAAAATATAATGGAAGTTTCTTCTAGTTACAACATTTATATTATTTACATGAATACTTTGATGTATAAACATTACATTTAGGAATTACTCCATGCTACATTTTGTTGATCAATGTTGATATGTTAGACTTCATCATCAATCCTCCATACTAACATCAATGTTGTGATATCGATAAAGTAATGTGTGTTTAGTAATTACACCTTGTTACATTATTATGATTGATGAATGATTCGTCAAGATATTATTCGGTATCCCAACCCGAAGCAACTCATTCTTCTGACCAAGAATATACTTCAATTTATTATTATTTAATTACTTATAGGAATCTTATGAAGTATATGTACCTCTATCTTATACTTGTAATATTTCATGCTTACTTGTTGAACTATTTCCAAAAGCTTTGTGACATACCTTTATTTATAAAGGCTCATTTTTTCAAACTAAAGATGTCAATAATACCTAATGTATTTAGCTGTGATGAGCCTAAATACCATACTTGGTATATTCATGACGTTCACTTTTATTATTACATGAAAAAGAATTATCTTTTCACAACTTGGTATAAGTCATACATTTATATTCATCCTTAATTGTCTATGATTCATCTATTACTGAGCTAGCGATTGAGTTTACAAAAAACAACATTCATTCCAGAACCTGAAAGAATGTATCCTTGCGTCCATGGACACCTGAGATTAATGTTTGTGGTTATAATAAATAATTGTTCAACATGAATCTTTCATTTGGAAATTAAATAAGTCGTGTACTTCTCACCACTACCCTAGGTATCACCCTTTCACTACCACTTGGAGAATACACCTAACTTCTTTTAATGTTTCTATACTTACTTGGTTATTGTATTTAAATACACATATATATAAAGCCTATAGTATTGAATACCCAAGTATTAAAAGGAAACATTACATTGATGAATATTCCTGATGTAGAAAGGAAATTTTCTTCTTTAAATCAGATTATTTTATTTAAACTTCCATTGTTTTATTTTATAATATTCAATGTAAATAACCTTTGTTAATACCTCATTAATTGAAGGAGTTAGTGAATGTGTCAATGGCATTAAATTCATTTTACCTTTCCACATTGTCTTTCAATTTATCTGCCATAAAAATTAAAGCTTATTTGTCTTTTATTCTTATTATCACGGAGAATCATACCTAAATTGGTAGTGAAGCATTTACTCAATACTTGTTTGTTGTGTAATTTAAAACGAAACTTGAGTAATGTGGTGAAAATGATATTTAATGATCATGATCAATCTTTCAATTTGCACATGCCAGTGTAAACTTAGCCTTATTCATATCATTGCTTCAATTTCTCCATGAAAACTTCTCAAGGATTAGACTTTATGTTATATCATCTATGTCCTAGTGTAGCGACCGCAACTTACACCATAGGTTGATGAAAGCATAATGATATAACTATCATATGCATTGTTCATTAGTCTATTGTAATCAATTTTCACCCTCGCTTATTGAGCTAGTTTAATAGTGTTGGGGACACTGACACCTTGAGTTACCTATATCATAGTACTATGCGCATGAGCCTGTACTAATCATGGATACTCGTGTTAGTGAGGAAATTTACTTTCACCATTATAATATCGCAGTTATAAACTTATGGTATAAATTTTCATTTTCTAAAAAAATGAATTTTAGCAGATGAGTGACTTTTATCTGAATACCATTTTACAACATTTTTTATTAATTGCATAAATCATTTAATGTCTCCCACAATTTTATCGGATTCTAGGAACCCTCTATACTAGAATCGGAATACTATGTCGCTTGAGTATTCTAGTGGAAAAGATCCCAGAACCATCCCTTATAATCTACAAGCTATGGATACCCCACTACCTGCAGGGTTCTAGGTATGATTTTGGCGGGCCGACCGCTTTAACTTGCGGTTCCTTGAACTGTTTAGTGAAATCCCAACTTCTAAAATCAAAACTTGATTAACTCAATGCTTGCCTATAAAATTTCAACAAGGTAGATATAGCTATTTCTTTTCCACAATTTTAGTTATATAAACCCATCATTCTTATAAGGACTCCCCAGTAGTAAGAGGTACTCTCGGCTATGGCATTATCGGCACCTTAAACAGCCAGTTTTTTCTAAATTTGAATGAGGAAATGCTATTTTTACATAATATATTTTTGAGGGTTTTATTATTTTTACTATGATAAAATAAATCATTTTATATTTTTATAAGCACATACTATGTGATCACACTCTCAACTGATCGTGCAAGAAATTGAAATTTTATCGCATCACATGTTCATTTTATCATGCATGCTTGTTTATTATCATACTATGTGATCACACAATAAATTACAAATGCACGAAAATAATAAACCATGCAGAAATAAAACGAACACTTGATAATGAGACGATACTATTGGTTTATCCGTTGAGTTAATAACATACCAACTGAAACCTTAGGTTTAAGTACCTTTTAGTCGCGTGGCTTGAAACATGAATAGCAGCTTCTGCTCATCCAATGCAACTTTTATTTGGAGTGTTTCCATCACTTAGCGTGAAGTGCGTTATGCCTCGTCTTGTCATTATACGACATTACTCGCACATAGAGAAGGGGGTCTCGGGGTAAAAAATTACAACTAAGAGAATTGGTGGGCAAACCCTTATACATATAATGACAGTTGAGATGACACACATATCTTCTTTTATTTAATTAAAATAATTATAACCAAACCATTAAATAATTAAATAAAATGAATCAAAAAGGCATTGGTCGGGCTCATCTCATGATCATTATATGCATTATACTCATGTATATTAATTAAAAGTAGAATAAAAATTAAACTTGCATTAAAATAAACTTGAGGAAATTTAATTGAATTAAAAAATTTCACTCTTATTTTTAATTCAATAATTACGTTAGTCGGTCCCAATTTATTAATTTAATTTTAAAAGAAAAATTTAATTAATTAATTAATTTAATTAATCTCCCAATTGAATTAATTACTCCGCAATAACCAAAAATTAATATCTAATTAATTTAATTATCAACTATAAATAAAATAATTTTTTTAATTAATTTTTGATTAAAATAAGAGTTCCTGACCCCCTGAAATCCCAGGGGGTTAAGGAGAACCTGTGCGGGCCCAGTCTGGCTTATTCCAACCCTATGCAGAGGTGTTTTGGGATGGCCAGGACCCCTCAAGCCCATCCCGGGCTGGGAAAACCGGACTAGACCAATTTCTAGGCATACGCTTATTGTTCCGACAATTACCTCAAACCGGAATGTGATCCCGGAGGCGGGTAGCTGCAGTCCTAGTCCGGCCTGGTGCGAGCCACGTGATAGGTGGCTACTGTGGCATCACCCTACTCAAAGGGAGGTCGCCAGCTCGATGTGTGTGGGGCACCGACGTTAACTTGGGGTGGGACGGTGGCAGCGATCTCAGGGTTCCGGGGATCTTGCTTTGGCGGTGGAGCCCGGACGGGGTGAAGAAACTGGGAGGTGCGCGGGAGCGGGCAGGGTGAAATGGTGCTAGTTCTGGTGCACCTTGGCTCCACTTCATCGTGGTGGATGAGAGGAGTCCGCGTTGCACCTGCTGGTTGAGGAATTCATCTTGGTTATGAGGTATGCGGCCGCCTAGAGATGTCGTGTTGTGCCTGAACTGTGGGGAGGGAAGAAAAATGGGGTGGCCCAAACTGGTTCAGGTGAGGGACTAGTGGCGACCCGGGCTCCTCATGTGGGCCAAGGGGTGGTCGGGTGGTGCGGCTGACAGCAGCCTATGCCACGTGGGGGAGGCAAACAGTCGGCCGGTGGGGTGACCTAGGTAGGCAGATGGTGCGCAGCCTTGGGTGTGCAGTGTGGAACTGGCAATGGTAGGGAGTACTGGTCAGGGCTGTGTAGCCACCGGCTGAGGCGCCTAGAGCAGAGGGGAGCCACGCATGCAAGTTGGCGGTCAGGTGCACCGATTCTGTGGGCAAGGAAGGAGGCGGCCCCAGGGGCTGCCATGCGCTGGAGAAGGGAGACTCGGTCGGGTCTCCCACACTTTCTCCTTTTTTTTCTTGACTTGCTTTCTATTCCATCCCTTGGCTTCAAATTTTTTTTTTTTGAAAACTTGACTCGCATAGGTAAAGGTCACCCCTTTTCTTATCTAAATCCTATCTACTAGGCTTCAGAAAATAAAATTATTTTTTTATAATAATATTATAATTATGATAAAGAAAAAAATATTATTATAATAAGATATTATAATAATTATTATTATAATAAGACTATTTTATTATAATAAAATTATTACAATGATAATAATATTTAAGATACCTATGAAGAAACCGGTCCCAGAAAACACTATTCTGGCAATCAGAATTCCATCAAGGTGAAGGAACTCTTCCAATTTAAATCTTTGGGTGGTCGTAGATTGTCTACCCGATATCAGATTTAGATGCGGTCTGTTGCATTCGAACCAGAACGATTACCTCTTCATTAATTGATGAAAATTTAATTTATTTTTCTTAAAATCGACACGCATTCCTTTGATACCACTTATAGGAATCAGGCGTGCAGTGAAATCCCCAAAAAGGTGGGTTTTATAAAAATTTCACCGACGATCAATGTAAACTTGTCGACGTCAGTGAAGAGAAGCCTGATTAAATATGAGGATCTCACATGAAGGGTTTTAAGCACAAAACTAAACAGTAAAAATACCTGGTTTAATTCTGAAGATGCGCACGACATATGCTCGTCTTTGGTGATCACTGCTCGAAGAATCCAAAGTCAAATTCCTTTAGATCATCCACACATGATTTATGGAATCCACAAGAGCGTCATTCATCGTAATCCAAGTGATAGCACCGAATTGTGATGATGCCTTCGATGCTCCAAGGATTACCGCACTGCTTCACTAGTGATGCCTGAGAGAGTGCTTGATCCATGCTCCATGGATCTAGAGCATCTCTCTATAAATTATGGGAAAGAATATAAGAGAGAGAAGTGCCCTGAATATTTATTAGAAATCTCCTCTCCTCTAATATTTATAGTGGTTAATTAATTACCTGGAAATGCCAACCTGGCCCCCGATACTTAAGGCACTATCTACGACATTTTATGAGTACTAAACTGAGTCATAAATTTTATTATAATTTACTTGTAATATATTTAAAATATATTATGAGATAATAACCGAGTCATTATCTTGACTCATCACTCCCATTAATATTAGTTGAACCCTGAATAATTTAATATTCGTTAATTAATATTTTTCATTTATTTACTAAAACACGTAAATAAAATTAATAAATAAATTCAATACTCATTATTCTAAATATGAATAATATGAATTTATTTATTGCATTAGTGATCATTTAACTTTGGACAAATCTCGAACCCCTGTGGTGGGGCGCACTATGTCCAAAACTCATATTCATCTGAATAAGGAAGATTCTTGATTACACTATTGTGTGTTACCCTCTAGGCCATTATTTTGACAGTAGTGAGTAATATTCATAGACCAAGAGCGGGATCTAGCAACCCATTAAGTTCCCTGAAAAAATAAGCATTGTCAAAGCAGTGACAACCAACCTACAAACACACACTGTATAATATAATCTCTTTGTCTGTAATATCTCATAATGCTGGACGCACTCTTGTATCATCAGCGTTTTCTTACTTTATTGTTTGTTGATGTAACTGGATAGATTTACCCTCGACTACCAATGCCATTGTTTTATCAAGGTACTACCATCCATATCAACATGGCCAGAGATATATTACTTACATAACCCGGAAGTGACAAATCTTTTCTTGACCATTCAACCAATGCCTTGACACCAATGACAAACCCTACACAAACTACCTCACTACGACTTCATTGCCATGGTTTTCACCTGGCATCAATGTATGCAATAAAATGACAAACATTGGTAATGATATCATGTCATGAGACTATTACACATGATCATTGATAGGAACATCTAATGACACCCAAAACATGTGGTGTTCCCATTGGCAGGTCAGTGCTCATGATCTCACTACTAGAGATCACCAAGTGTGAACTTCATGAGAAGAAGTCTCAATGATTATGAGCCCCCTGCACCTAATAGTCAAACATCAACTTTGTCTAATCTGTAAGATGTATCTAGACCATAGAACATATATTTAAAGATTAATGTCATAGTATCTCGTGGTTCTCATTATATCCTGGGAACTACTATAACCTTTCGATATGACAATTAATCATTGGACATTCCCATTTCAATCGTGGATGCAGAGTAATATACACTATAATTTAAAGATAAAATCATGAATATATAATTGTACACATAATATGGTTATCTATAACATTGAATAGTTGGATCTAGGGAACCCTCTATTTCAACAGAGTGTGGGTCGACATTTATGTTTTGTAAGGGGATAACCCTTTGTAGGTAATACCCTTATAATGTTTTAGGTCGTTAAAGTAAGTATTTTCCACTTCTCGAGAGGACTTCTTAGGACTCTTCTGTTATGGCATGCTGATAGGTTTATGTTACAACTTTTATGATCAATTTTTGGTGTGGTGATCATTATTCAAGGAATGTTAAATTCATGTGTTAATGTTTTCTAAAATAGCAAACTGGCGAGTGGATGATATTTTATTCTAACATCATAGACAATCCTAAGGTGGGTATTGTCGCATCATTTTTGGTAATAGTGCCAGCAAGAGATTCTGATCTTTAATAATATAGTCGTTCGGTAGTAGTTTGGCTAATCATCTTAATTAACTTGATTTTTCTCTTAATGCACTCTTCGGAATGAGATGAGCATGTCCCTTATCTTGACCTCATCATAGATACACTATGATAGTGTCGGACTTACACGATGCTAAATTTTTAAATGTTGTTAGGATTGATGAGTGGTTTTTATATGGGTTGTACGCAGGATGTGTGGTTTCATGTGGCTACTCCTTTAATCGTGTTGGGGAATGGTTGTTTCTAAAATTTCTTTGCGATTTCATGATGTGGAAATTTAAACATAGGTCGGTTAGGGACTTCAATATACATGTGGATGGTTTTATAATATTTTTAAAGGTATGTAATAAATTAAACGGTGAATGTGGGTTTTGGGTCCATGACGTCTTTCAAGATAAGCATGAGAAAACTGTTTTGTTCGTTGATCGAGATTCAACTATTTTCATTGACGAGGTCCCTATAATGGCCTAAAATATATGCTATGTTTTGATGTTTAAGATATAAAGTGAGATTTAGCTCTGGTTTTAAAGGCTTAGCTATTAGGATAGTGAAGGGTCAAAGGTGTGTTTGGCATTGGGAATACAACACGTCAGTTCTAACAAGATTAAATGACCTTGGTAGGTCAGTTGTTTTAGTAGTAGTTCCTGATGGATTTTCGGATATAAAAAGTTTTTAAGGTGGATAGATAGTAAAGTTTTGTATCTTTTAACAGGGTTAAAAAATAATGGTTTTCAAAAAATATCATCTTATCAAACAGTATGTTTTCTAAACCAAACTCCATGTTTTTATTCCGAGTGTTTTCGACATCTAAAGGTGTCATTTTTTGACTTCTGTAATTACCCTATAATTTTAGCTGGATTCCCATTGAGTCTTGGGAGCATCAGATCCAGAAAATTCTACTTTAATGGATCTGCATGGGCAGCGCACGGTTTCTGTCCAACTTATACAGTTTACCCTGTTTAATAATTTATTTAATTTAAGTAAAGAAGATTATGTGGGAGATTATGATTAATTAAAAAATGTTTTAATAATAATAATGATGTTATTATTATTATTATTGTGGTTGTTTAATTAAATTAATGATAACACATTAATTAAATGATGCTTGAAGAAATTAATGTAGATTTTGGGTTTATCGAACAACCTTTTTAATAAAATTAAGTGTTTTTGAATTATTAAATGAAAATTTATTATAAAATGGGGGAATTTGATAATAATAATAATGTTATTATTGTTATTATGGTTTCATAAATTATTTTGATTCTTTGAGATTTTAATTTCACGTTAAAGTATTGTATCATTTATGAGAATTTAAGGTGGCTTTTGAGCTTCTCAAAGAAACGCTTAATTAAATGAAGGGTTTGAGATTTAATGAAGAATTGTTTTTAAATAGAGGTGTTGGGTTTATCAAAGGTTTCAAATATTATAATAATGAGATTATTATTATTTTAGTTTTATAAATGTATTTATTAGTATTATTATGGAAATTAAATTTGGGGTTATAGGTTGGAGTTTTTATCTTATTAATGATATTGTAATAAATTATGGGGTTTTGTTTTAAATAAATGAATGTTTAAATAATAATAATAATGATGATTTTATTATTATTTTGTGGTTATTTAGTTAAATAAATGTTAAAATAATTTAATGATCAATAGGAATTTTATAATTAATTACGAATCGTTTATTAAGAGAATAATAAATGAAGAATAATTTTTAATTAAATGGGGAGTTTTGCACTAATTAAATAACTTTTTAATGTGTATAATAATAATAATAATTAAATTAGTATTATTGTTTTAATTCTTACATTCAATTAAATGGATTAATTTTAGGGGGTGGGGAAAATAAAAAGTGGAGACCCGACCTACAGGTGGTGTGACCCCCTTCTTTCTGTTCCTCCATGTGCAATGTAGAAGAATCTTTGGACTCATCCTCTAAAAGTCCCTCCTAAATGGGACCTTCAGTAGCACACCACCCCCGGGAGAGCCTCCTTGCAGTAGCGTGACACTCAGTCAGAGCTCCTATACCGTGCAACCCCCGTGGCGCGACCCTCCCTTCCCCCTTTCCTGGTTCACCATTTGTAGATTTTGCTTCCCAAATTTCCTCTTTTTTTAGGTCTGATTCTTCAAGGTAAGACCTTCCCTCATGGTCTCCTTCATCTCTTTAGAAATTCATAGATTTTTCGTTACTCATTTTGGTGTTGGACGAAATCCTAAGGTTCAGTTTTATTAGGTTGTTGAATTTTTCTCATTTTTTGATATGCGAATGTTGTTTAGGGACTCGTAGGTCAATTTCCTAGAATTCACAACCATGGGATAGGTGGATGGTCTTGATTTTATTTGAAGCCATTGGTTTGGGTATGCTTCTAAACACGTTGTTTGATTTTGCACCGGTTAAATTATGGTCTGTGAATTTTTTATGAGTCCATGGTATCATGTTAGAGGTGTGTTGACCAATACTACTTTGATTCTAGGTACCAGTTTAATATATTTAATTTTTTTGATCAATTTAGACAACACACACATATATATAAATGTGTTCATGTGTGCGAATGGGGACCAATGGTGGACTAGTTGCTTCCAATTACATTACAGTGTTGTGGAATTAAAATGGCACCACCCCTAGGTAGGGTCCCAAATCCCTATCACATTATTTAAGAATTATAGCTTCATTAAATAAATTGAGAATGTGAGTTTCCTGGATTATGGAACTGCTATGTTTATTTTTTGAAATGTTGATTAAAGATAAACCGCCGGTTAGTGGTAATGTCAAATCATACATGTTGTGGTATAACTTTTTATATGTCTTATTAATGGGTCTGATATATATTATATCGATGCATGACACTTTTAATGTTATTAAATGATGTCACCCATTTAAGATAAATGAGGACTTGATCATGTGTTGGTTTTAAGCTTGTATTGTTGATTTTGTAAAAGTGATACGATTAAATAGTTAAATGATTTTAAGGGACAGGATGGGTAGTAGGGTGATTAAATGAAGAATTAATTATCATGTAATGAGTTTAAAAATTTGAGGAATTTAATAAATATTGAGAATATTGAATATTTTAACATGTTTGGAATATAAATTGGCTATTGGTAATAATTAATGGATGGATTAATTAATACATGATAATTGGTAAATGGTTAATTAATTGATGAACTAGTTAAAGGGATATGATATAATTAATTAATTTTTCAATAAATTAATTTTCATGCATTAATTTAAGATTGTGAATTGATTGATTGTTATGATTGTTGGCTAATAAAACCTATGGTTTTATGTTTATTTTTCCATGACTTATGTTGTTTAGTATAGAGTTGTTTAAAAATATGATATTCTATGTGAGATGGTTACTAAATAGGAGTTCTTTGTTCAACATGTTTGACTTGAGATGTCTACAATGTGCATGTTAATTGTTAATGTCCCAGACAAAACATTTTTTCAATGGATGGGTTTAGACTTGTTAATGACTTGGGATAATTAATTGAGAATAATTAATTAATTATTAATTATTAACAATTAAGATGATGAATGGTTAATTGTTTGTAGAATTATTTATTGGGGATTTATTTTGTAAATTAGTTGATCAATTAATTAATATATTGTATTAATTAATTTATGAATTAATTAATGGATGGTTTTGGGGGTGTTAGACATGGAGCTCTAGGCCAACGATAAATATATATGTTTGGTTGATAAAGGAGTTGTGAGATAGGGATTGATTCTCCAAATACTCACGGGGTTCTAGACATGGCTTTCTACACCAACATTTCATGAAAATATTCATTTATAGGATATGGATTGATGCTCTAAATACCCATTGTGTGTGAGATAAGGACTGATGCTCCAAATACTCACGATAGTGCTAGAAATGATGTTCAACACCCATTAATTTACATTGGACTGTGGGTCCAATTGGTCGAACATGAAATGAATTTATTATTTAATAAAATTTGATGAGACATAAAGATTTGTGTATTCAATATGATAAGGGGTTCCGAATTATTAAAGTATTGGGTGAATAACAATTAGTGGATGGACCCAGGAACGAATCACTATTTTTAGTGGATGGGCTCAGACATAGTATATGAAATATTAAATAGAATATATTAAGATGTGTTATCCAAGCCAGAACACAATCTACTATTGAACCATTAAAGTTTTTACTTAAATGGTATTTAAAGTCATCTTTGGTCAGTAAATTATACGGGGGGCGTCGGGCTTAGGCTGGATCATGGGAATTGTGTAATTTAACGAGGTTTGAATAAATGATAAATGAAAATAAATGTGTGATGTTTGTTGGTTATACCTGAAAATGTATAATGCAGGTTCAGATACCAGCTAAGAGCTGAAGTAGGTACTTGGGTATATAGTTACATTGTACTGCTTAATTTAATTATTCATAATTTCACATTGTTTAAATTATTTATTGAATGTCTGGATTTGGGGTAGACATCGATGGTCCCATCCTACTGATATGTATATCTCACACCCTAATCAGTCCACCATTACACTGGGGTACCCAGGTAGATTCTATTTGGTTGCAGGTTGTGTGGTTTTCATTTACTTGGGAGATAAGAGTAGAGGACTGAGCAGACGCTTAGGATGCTCGAGGAGACCTCCCTCAGGGATTTGAGTCATTGATTATTTATTTCTATTTTGGAATTTAAATCATGGAGTTTTGTTCACTATTTTCTATTTCTGTATCATTAGCATGTCATGCATGCATCAACTATAGATTTGTCATTGGCCATTTGTTTTGTATAGGATTTACAAAATCTACATTCTGTTTCTTTGTCATTTATTATACTACATCCAATATTTATTTCCAATGTATATTATTGATCTCTGATATGGGGGTGTAGTCTCCCCCCACTGACTATACATAGACCCTCGCAGCTAGTCAGTAGCCTCTGGCATACGGGGAGACGTGCTTGTGGTCATGTGGCAACCGATCCGACCATCGGTTCAAGGGTGAGCTGGGTTGGGATGTTTCAATTCACTTCAACCATTTTTCAAAATGTAGAATCAAGAAATTAAATCCATTTTATCAAAATAAGTTTCTATATATGAGAAATTTATTTTTTAAATAAAATCATAATTTATTCAAAAACTAATAATTATAAAACTATAGCTGATTTTATAACACTTTGAAAAATTAATTAAATTGTAATAAAAGTTACATATAATAATAATAAATAATAAATAACAATCTATAAATTTATTTTTTGAAATTATAAATTTTTTAAATAATTATATTAATTTTAAAATTGTAATTAATTATTTATTACTTACTAAAATTCCAACATTTAATTTATCATTCTAGAGGAATTATTTACTTGTTTAATGATATAAATATGTCATATTTTAACTTATATAATGGATAAAATTTATAAGGAGATGTTATTATTCTATTGGCCAAATTTCTATTCATATAGTCAAGTTACTATTCCATAAGTATAAATTCATTAATTGCTATAAATACCACTTATTTTGTTATATATTTATAATTAATTTAAATATTTAATTCTATAATGAAAATAAATTATTAAGTACCTGGTTTTTTAATTTTTGTGTCTTGGATAATAGTTATGTAATCATCTTAATCCATCTTCATTTCTCCATAATGAAACTCCTCTAGAGAGAGTTCTATAATTTCTACAAGTTATACTTATGATCGTAAACCAAGGAAAGGAAAACATAATAATATGGTAAGTTCAAATGTTCAATAAGAGAAAATATGATAACATTTAATAAAGGGTTAGATAAAAACCATAAGAGAAAACATGGGAATTGGAGAATTTATTATTAAAAAGAAAAATTAACCATGATATTTTCCATAACTCGTGATATTAAGATGTGGAATCTTACATGAACAAATATATAACATGGAATAAGTGTGTAGAATCTTGACACATAAGACCTAATTCAAGGAGAACTATCATGGGTGCATTATATTTATATAATAAAATGGAATATACATTAGGATAAAAACTATATGTCAAGGATAAAAACTAAGACATTAATCAAATGGTAGGCATTGTATGACCACCTCTATACCTTCTTAAGATATGAATAATCCACCTTGTACCCTCAGGCATTAGATAAAACTTCATATATACCCATTTTTTGTTGGATAAATCCTCTTTAGTACCATTTAGCATGGGATAAATACTCTCCTGTTATATTTGGATTTGGATAAATCATCATGTCTACCCTTTTGAGATCATGATACATCTAGTTAATCCATTACATTATACGGTGACATTAGATCCCACCAATTATCATCTTTATATATGACTAAAAATTACATTTTTATTTCAAAAGCACTTTTGAGGAAAAAGTGGGAAACCAAAAAGACATCAAGGTTATAAAACACAATCATGTTTTTCATCTTCCCATAAACAACCCATGATTTGAATATAAATTTACCAAAGGGTATAAAAAATAACAAGATCATTTGATACCAAAAACATAATCTCCAAAATGTATTATTTATGAAGAGAACATATATCGTGATTTATGAAACATTAATCCATTATTGAATAATAATTTAAATATGGAAGAAAAATAAAAAAATCATAAGAAACATTGGTTAATATCATCAAAAAAAGACATGATTTTCAACTCAGTTTCCGAAAACCATTTTTTATGATGAAGAGATAAAATATTAAAACAATAATTAAAAACATATTTTGATGAATACACCATTATATGAAATAAGTCATATATGAAAATGTGAATTAGAAGAAAAAAATATATGATCATGGTATGAAAAAGCTTGTTAAATGTTTCAGAACACCTTTATTGAAACCCAAATCATTAAAAGGATTATAATTTCTTTGAAATTAAAAAATAGAATAAAAGGATCATTTAAGATAAAAATAATTTTAGATTCTACTAGGAAAATGATACTATTAATGGGAAGTAAAACATTAATGTAGAGGAAAATTAAATTAAAATCAATAATAATTATTATTGATAAACTTTCATTTTTAAAAGATAGTTGATTTAGTAAGAATTAATACTTTGGTGTGGAAAATTATATCCTTATAAAAGATGTTGGAAATATAAAATTATATCATCAACTATTAGAATACTTGAATATTGAAAGTTAAGAGACAAATATCAGTGATTATGACCCTATAATGGAATTTAAGTCATGAAAAAACCTTACAAAAATTGTAACTTTTGAATAAGAAACCCATGAGATATAGATAATATAATATATCATTTTATATTTTGAAAAATTAAAGAATAATGATAAAAATGAAAATTAGGTATTATTTACACCATTTGAAATAATACATGGTGTATAATATATTCATGTCATATGTGATTCAAATTTGAGGCAAAAAACCCCTTGAAAATAAATTACCATGAATAAAATTTATTTCCATATATAATATTTCAAATATCCAATATATAAACTATATATATATAATTAGGTACATGATACTAAACATATCATGAAGAGAAGAATTTTGATATGAAAACCCATATAATTTTTTTAATATTTGAGTAAAACACCAATTATAGGATGAACATGCCATAAAATAATTAACAGAATGAAATGTTATAAAATAATTATCAAAATTATTAATGTATCTTTATTTTTACCATGAAAAATAAATTATTTTTTATAACATAGACATATATCAAAGAATTCAAATTTGAGACAAAGAACTCCTTATCTTGAATTTCCACTTACATGATTGTTCTCTAACCACTTGTATAATTAATATAACTATTTTATGTACTTATTAATAAAATTAAATTTTCTATATCCATTATATAAATTATTTATAATAATCTATTTTAAATATATCATTGAATTTTAGTTACATTCATCATCAGGTGCTTAAATGAATGATTGTTTATTTCGTAAAAACATCATAGTGATGGGATACATCCTCACATAGTGGTTCTCAATTCAACGCTAAAAGTTTATTCATGATATAATAATAATTTTTATAAATAAATAATAATGTCTCTTATTCATTTGGTGAGAGACATATATACAGTCTGTGAAAATGGAAAACACGATAAAATAGTTTTGGCATGTTTTACGATCAAAAGGCGATATATTAATAAATATTAAAAATATTTATCACAGAATTAAATAGTCATTATTATATCTTAAATTAATTATTATCCTATGATATTTTCATTATATAACATTTTTTAATCACACATAACATAACAATTATATCATCATCCATTATGGTGGTAAAACCAACCAAAATAAGAGTATGTTATAATGATTTAATGATTAAGGAAATGTTTTTATATAATGATAATATAACATTTACAAAAGAATAAAAAATTCATAATATCATATATCCTAATTATATCCTATCAGGTAACCATCCATGATGGTAGGAGATGAAAAATGAATTTCATTTCCCATGGATGTAGAAGTCCCCACATAGTCCATTTATAATTAAATTTCTCAATGAATGTAAGAGATGATGTTATATGAAAAAAATATATTATTTAAGTATCCAAATATTGTTTTTTAAAATCATATATATTAATAAGAAATTACCTTTTTAAAATCCATGAAAGGTGTCAACAAAAAATTGAATCACTCCGCTTTGAGGATGTGGATGTGTGCATGCACACATGAATGATGATTTAATTTTAAATAATTGATTAGATATATGAAAAACTATTGATAATAAACTGTATATAACAAAATTTAATTATATAAATTATATATATACTTATTTTTACTCTATCTAGAATAATTTAGAAAAATGATAAATAAGAAGAAAACTAAGTAGTGCGTAATACTTGTCTTTGGTACTTGAGGTTTCCTTGGGATTATCCTTGTAGATGAATGTCTTAGGCTAACTAATGGTTACCAAAATATTTTTAATGTGGTATATAATCATGTAAGGAGTAATTCAGTATATTTAATTAAATAAATTCAATGGATTCATTAATCATGAATAGTTAAAAGTGTTAACATTTATAGGTGAAGGGAAGGGTAGTTTTGGAAGTAAGCATTACATATAATGTAATTTAAGGTTATTATTCAATTTTTAATGGATACAAAATGCAAATTAGTGGATAAGAATTTTTTTTTGATAAATATTCTCCTCATCCACATATTTTTGAGAAAAACTATCACTTTTTATGTATTTTTATTTTATGTTTTTACCTGTTTAACCTAATTTACTCATACGATGATAATTAATTTTTAAACCTAGTAATTATGTTTAATGACCAATATTGAAAGTTATTTTATTGACTAATTTTAAAAAAATAATTTAAAATTTAAAATTCATTTTATCAAATATAATTTCTAAATGTGTGAAAAGATTATTTTAAAATAAACAAACCCAATAATTTAAAAACAATTTTTAGAAAAATAAAATTTTCCTAACATAAATTTATATATAATATAAAATTATATTTTTAATATATATTAATAATATATATTTATTTTTTATAAATATGATAAATTTAATTTATCTTTAAATTAATTAAAAAACCTAATATTGTCTTGAAAATTCTCGATTCAAGGAGATGATAGAAAATAGATTTTATTAGTGTAACATTTTAATTGAGTCGTAAAAATGATGGGTTTAGGCTTTATAATATCAAAGAATATTTAATAATGAATATTTTTATTCCTAACATTCATCATTTACCACTTAATTTTTTTTTGAAAAAATCTATGTCATAATGATGTAGTCATAAAAATTATATGTTTTCTGAAAACAACATTTTTTGTCTGAAAACAAACCATTTTAGAAAAATATGAAAACTTCATAATAAGTAAATTTTAATATTATGAACACAAGAATGATGTAAATTTAAATAATTAAAAAAATCATAGAAATTGGTATACTATTAAATCACAATATACAGAACAACAAATTTTAGAAATTTTTTATAAGTATATTGTGAATGCGTTCTTATTTATTATCATTAAATATCTATTTGATAGATAATAAGTTCCTTCTGTTATAGTAATTCACAACTAGAACAAAAATTTTATATTAAGATTATAATGGTTTATATATTGATACGCTCATTCAATTATATATAATAATATTTATATTTTGAATTCATTTAAATTTCAACTTACAAAACACTTTATAACCTTTATATAATACATGAGAGTAGGATAAGTGATAGTGGAAGTCACATGTGGTAATTCAACTATAATTTATTTCTAATAATGTTATATAATGTTGATATTTTCTCACAAATGAACTCTCTTAATCAATTCCCTTCATATTTCATCTAGGGATTGGTTTATGGAAAACCCTAGTGATTCCACCACTTTTTTAGGTTAGTAAAAATGGGATTTGTAAGGAATAATCCTACAGATTTATGGCATATTATTTAGTTTTTAATTTATTTTTACTATGGTTAGTCCTTTTTATATCATCCAATTTGAGTGTAATGTTTACATGTGTCATATTTTTTATTTTTTTATTTTAAAGTATTATGTTTTTTTAGTTTGGTGATTCATTTCTCAAGAGCCATCAATCAAATTATTATACTAAATGTAAGTGTATAGAAAAATATTGTGTTTATATTTACATGAAAGAAAAGTGAAATTGTATATCATGGGTCAAGTGAACCAATATGTCAGTGTAAGTTGGTATAGTCATAACCATTTAATCCCCCTAAAATAGAGAGAGGAACCCTAGGTAGATAAAGCTCTTACATAGTGGTAGGGGAATTTTATTTTCTTAATATGTATAAGGGTATAGGATAAAGGGTGTAGGTGTCACTATGTATCATAAGATAGTGGGAATAAATCCACATATATTTCTTAGATATAAATTTATTTAATATATCATGATTATATATATGTAAAGTGAGATTTTTTATTTATTTTTTTATGATTAAGCAAAGGATAATTGATCCAATAGTCATTATGTATCCTTTTATTATTAGAATCAAACAATATTTAGTTACAATAAGGATACTCTTTATAGATCAATATCTTACATAGGGGTAGGATTTCACATCCATGACTTATTACTAAGGTATTTTTCATGTAATTTTAATTCTTACATTGTTGCGGGGGTTTCTAATTCATTTTTGGAGGAAAGGGTAGGTTTTCATGATTTATTCCAAAGCATGAGCTTATTTCCATATTTAAAAAAAAATCTTTTATAAACCCTTATTTTTTCAACATTTTTTATCCATTAAACATGTCCTCCCACGACCTATTAGAACCACTATATCCACATGGATCAGTTAGGAATCCACATTCATGTTGTATTTTGGTGATTTATTCAAGATTTGGGTCAACATGTGAGCCCATTTACTTTTTTTAATATTTCTTTCATATATAATTCATATTTTAATTTCATTATTTGATTCCACCTCTCACCCGAGACCAATATCCATAAGTTCTCTCCCATGTTCAGTTCTCTGAATTTGGAGTTCATCTTTATCATGGATTAGGGAAGAATTTCTCAGGTTTTCCCAAGCCATAAAGATTTGAAAAAATAATTTTATTCTTTGATAACTACTTCATTTTTTACTCTTTTCCCCCATTTCAGTTCCCACATAACCACCTCATCCTTATTTGAACCTCCATATTATTTTTGGATGTTTTTAAGTTCACCTATTGGTGTACTTGGGGATATTTCTTCATGATCTTTTAAGTAAGTTGGTTTCCTTCCTTCATCCTGCCAGTTTTTTAGGGTTTCATCCAATTTCCATGAAATTCCTAATGGAAAGAAATTTGTTCTTAGAACCTTTGGTTTAATTATGATTTTCTTGGTCTAATATTGTGGTTTTAGGTTTGATTTAACACCTTTATGGTGTGACGATGGTGCAGATGAACATTCACACAAGGATTTGGTATTTTTTAAATTATGTTTGGTCATTCAATAAATAATCACTACTAGATGAGTTATGATTTCCTGATTTCTATTTTTAGAATAATCCTCCTTCATTTTGAGTAATGTGAAAATTATGTTTGGTGGAATTTGTTAAATAATCAATTTTTAAATGAAATTTTTGTGTAAAAATGTCTGATTTACTAGTGTGTTTAATGTTGTACCACATGGGGCTATTTTATAATTCAAAGGATGGTCTTATTAAAAAAATTTGTTATTTACAATTCTGCTTTCGGGTAATATTGGTGTGCATTTGGTTTTCAAAGAGGGCTTTTAGATGGGTTTTCAGTGCAATGTTTGGTTATATTCCATAAAAATGTTTTTTCAGAAATTATAAATGGCTTATTCAGTTAAATAAATGGTGAAAAGAATGTATAGATACTTTTTTGAGTGTTTATTACCAGAAATTGTGTTTTTATGAAAATTGAATTTGGTAACATGTGGAAATTGTTTGAGCACAAAGGGAGAATCCATGGTATCTAATTGGGTAGACGTGTACTAGTACACGAATGATTTGGAATGGGTTTTCCCTATTTCACATAGAAAGTTGGACATTTAAAACACCAAAAAATAATGATTATGATTGGAGACTAATAGGATACCGGTATGGTCCCTACTTATGGCTCGTGCATGAGAATAGATATTGTTGTGGTTACTTTACACTGAGATACAAGGAATATGATGCCTGAAACATACTGGTGCCTAACGATGTACACAATATTAGTGCTCATTGAGTATTTCATATTAATCATTGGATTATGGTATATTACATGTTCAATTTAAATGTGTATATCCTTTGAAATCATTCTTTGAAAATATTATACTTTTAAATGTTTTTTTTTAGAAATTACTACAACCATTTCCTTTTTAATAAAACATGCATGATTTTTATCTTATATTTCTAACTATATGTAATATCTATATTTTATCCTTTTGGGCTTAGGATCAAACTATACTTACACCTTTGGGTGTATATAGACAAGATCGTATTTGAAACAGGTAAAGGCAATGCCTTGGGATATGGCGGTTCGGGTTGTTAGTTTCCATCCGTGGTGTGGTGTTGTGGAGATGGCTCATGGGTGTTGACCCCTTATTATGTGGTGTTACTTGGAATGTTTTTATGATACTTTTATATATCATTGTACCTATGTTTCAGGATTAAGACCCTGTTTTTCATTCTGGATTTTATTTAAATCTTGTTTGGCTGGTATTTTTAGATTCGATTTATTGATAGTTTTTTCTGTTTTCTGTATCCATACTCAGTTAAATTGTTCCCAAAAAAATATTTATGATACCTAGGAACCTGTTAAAACCCATGGGGATAGGGGATACCCTTGGGACTTACCATGGACTGGGTTGGTTTTTCGTTTTAAGGGAGACCATATTCTGTTTGTGACAAAATGGTATCATAGGAAGTTTTTCATTTTGGTTAATATTATTATTTTGAGATGATTCAGTTTAGATAGGAGCTAGGATTTTCAAGGCTCAGATTTTTGGTTACCATTACGGGTCTTTTCATGTACCTCTCATGAAAATCCTAGAGTCTCCATGCGATGTTGGATTGATTGTTGACTTCTCTTCCAGGTGGGACGTGTAGGCTGCATACTGCACGTATACATCTGGTGGGAGTGAAGTCATTGTTTATTTCATTATGATGATGTGTTCAACTAATTTATATTTGAATTAATTTATTTTTTTTCATAATTGTTTTACTGATGATTTATTTTATGACATTTGCCTTGTGTAGAAATATACCTCCCTGGAAAGCTCCCTTGCACCCATGGGAGGATGCTGAAGAGGGTTCTCATTCACCAATTGATCAAAGGATGGTAGAAGATGTGGTCAATGCTATCCAAGCCCTACGATAGGGAGAATGGCCCAATCTTAATCCATCTAGGTAAGATGGTTATTTTCCTAGGTTGGAAAAGGCCCATGAGTTCTTAAACAACCAAACTCCTACTTTCAGAGGTATCATAGAAACATAGGTAGCAAGGGAGTGGATTCAGAAGATAGAGTACATGTTTGAGTTCCTGGACACACCTAAGGAGGTCAGTGTGAAATGTGACTCTTTCCTATTAGAGGGATCTAACTGTATGTGGTGGGAATATGTGCTCTAAGCTGGGAACCACAATCAGATGAGCTGGAAAGACCTCAAGGTAATCTTCAATGACCAGTACTGCCATGAATATTTAGAATATGATCGATCTTGGTATTTTATGGAACTTTATCAGGGTGATATTTTAGTGATGGATTATTCCAACCATTTTTCTGAGTTGGCCTATTTTTCTCCAAAAATGGTATCAAAAGATCAAATGAAGGACTAGAAGTTCAAGATGGGTTTGCAGAAAAAGATCTCTACCCAAGTCATCCTATTCAAGCATAAATCCTATCCTGAAGTGGTTGATAGATATTTAATGGTGGAGATTGACTATAAGGGGAGGGATGGGTTCTCTACTATATTGTTATTAATCAGCAGTGGCAACACTTCTGAGAAGAAAATGAAGCGGGAGGAGTGGGGAAATAAGGGAGGTGGTTGCTCAGGCCAACCTTCCAGGAATTTTTCTTATGTGTCTTATGATATGAGGTCTGTTGTGTGACACTACTGTGGGAGGCCATGGAACATTGGAAATGTACTCACATATCATCTAATTCCCTATTATCAATGTGGATCTATGGTAAACTTTCATCATTTTTACAGGATGACATGTCCACTCTAGAGTGGGGTAGGATCAGTGGCTTCCATGGGTGTACCAGCTCAGTTCGTGCCATTAATGATGGGGGGATCTCAGTTTTGTGTATATGGAGGTAGGTTTGGATCACCTTATGGGTAGATCCAGTTTAGGTAATATCACCTAGAATGTGGTCATTCTTAGGTAGATTCTAGGAATCTTCATGTGGTGGATCAGGAACCAATAGGATCAGAGGTGGGACCGTCAATAGTTCGAGGTAATATTTTGATTGAATCATTTATAGCTTCCTTTCTTTTTTATAATGTTTCTTCTATTTCATTCATCTATATCTATATTGTGAACATTCCAAATTTTCCAACTTATCTTTTTTCTTTTTCAATGGAGTTGGTAACACCACATGGAATGAAGAAGGAGAAGTGTCTTAAGTGCTCGTCGTGTGTGCTTTCCGTGTCTGGGGTGAAATGGAGTGGGAGATCTTGATCATAGATATAAATCATTATATTATGTGATACATGTAATGTAATTTATTTTACACTTTTAGGCACACATAGATTTCTTTTTGCGGCTGGTTAGTTTCACTGCACAAGATTTCAGTCCGCGGGTTTATCATGGGGATGGGAACCTTGGTCAGGTCGTACGGGACCTCCACTCCCAGATATGGGGAATATTATCTTCCAATTATCATTTCCCATGATATATTATGAAATTTTTTCTCCTAAGGGTGGGATATCTCATGTAGTGGTTGAGTTTCTGGAGGTATTCCCAGATGATTTTTCAGGATTACCCCCAGAGAGGGACGTGGAGTTCTCGATCGATTTGGCACTGGGAACAAAACTGATATCCCTTCCCTCATATCATATGACCCTTATAGAATTGAGGTAATTAAATATTCATCTAGATTATTTAGAATCCAATGGATTCAATCGCCTAAGCACCACTCCTTGGGTTGCCCCTATTCTCTTTGTAAAGAAGGATGATGGGTTCCTCTAGTTGTGTATTGATTAACGGAAGCTAAATAAGGTAACCATCATGAACAAATATACATTACCTTGAATAGATGAATTTTCTGATCAGTTGAAGGGGGAAATTGGTTTTCTAAAATAGATTTGTGTTCATGATACCATTAAATTAGGGTGAAAGAGTCAGATATCCTAATGACAACCTTCCGAAGTAGGTATGTCCAGTCTGAGTACTTGATCATCCCCTTTGGATTGACCAATTCTTCAGTGGCCTTTATATAACTCATGAATAGGGTGTTCCACCAATATCTAGTCTCTTTTATTGTGTTATTCAAGGATGTCATCTTGGTTTACTTTGGATTTGAGGAATAGCATGAGCATCATTTGTGGATCGGGTTGGGCACTTTGTGGGATCACCACCATTATGCAATGCTATCCAAGTACCCCTTCTATATCTGGGAGGTGAAGTTTCTAGGGCAATTGATCTTGGAGAAGGGAGTTTCAGTGGATCCATAGATGATTAGTCTAGTGATTTCATTTGAATAACCAAAGAACATCTTTGAGATCAGGAGTCTTCATGGATTGGTAGGATACTACATGCGGGTTGTTCGGGATTTCTCTCGGCTTGCTTCTCCCATGACCACACTCACCCAAAAAGGGGTGAAGTTTGTTTGGGGCCCATAATTACAAGCATCCTTTGAGGATATGAAGTGGTGGTTGACTAACACCTCCATGTTGATCATTCTAGTATTTAGAAAGGGCTATATAAGGTATTGTGAATCTTTAATATTGGGTCTTAGGTGTGTGCTTAGGAAATATGATCATGTGGTGGCGTATAGATCTTTCCAACTCCGACCATGCAAAAATAATTACTTGACCCACAACTTGGATCTAGCAGCTGCGTTGCATGATTTGAAATGAATTTATCACTATCTCTTTAGTGAGATTTTTTTGGTCTATTCCGACCAAAAATTCTTTTCCTATATCTTCCCTCATAAGGATCTCAATATGAGGGAGCACTGCTGGATCGAGTACTTGCAGGGGTTTGACTTTGACATTGTCTATTCCCCATTCAAGGGATATGTGGTGGTGGATGCATTGTGTAGAAAAGTACCAGTGCAAGACTTGAGGATGTCTAGTAATGAGTGGACTCTGATGGGTCTCTTTGGTCAGATGCATGTGGAGACAAAGGAGCACAGTGGAAGATCATTCTTTGAGGGCATTAAATTGGCTCCTTATCTCTTAGAGTTGATTCGGCGAGAATGGCCTAGTGATGAGATTCTTCAGTGGTTTAGGAAGTTTCTTCATGGTGGGAAGACGTCTTCTGATTGGTCGTCATCTCTCAAGGTCATCTTGTACATCATGGCTGATCAATAGTTCTATCATCTCTATGGAATGCGGTGATGCAAGATAGCCACCGATCTCATTGGACTTTCCATCCTAGTGCCACTAAGATGTATTCTGATGTGCGTTAACAGTTCTGGTGGATAGGTTTGAGATGAGACATATCTAACTTCATATCGAGATACTACATATATCAAAAAGTGAATGTGGATCACCAAATGCCATATGGTTTGCTCCTTCCATTACACATTCCTAATAAAAGTGTGAAGAGGTTGCCATGGACTTCATTTTTGGCTTGCCTGGTACATCATGGTGTAATAAACCCATATGTGTAGTGATTGATCATTTTAACAAATCATACCACTTCTTTTTAATCAAATATACTACTAATTTGGATGAGTTGGGATGTTTGTATATTTAGGAGGAGGTAGGGCTTCATGGTGTGCCATTAGTAGTTTTCTTAGATAGAGGCCCACGTTTCACTTCGTGGTTTTGGGAGGGCCTTCAGAAGGCCTTGGGGTCATAGATTATAGTGATCATGGCATACCATCCTCAAATGGATGTCCAGACATAGAAGACGAATCAAATACTAGAGTACGTGCTCTATTCATGTGTTTTAGACTTTGGAGATTCTTGGGATATCCATTTGGGATTTGTTGAATTTTCCTATAATAACATTTACCAATCCTCGATTCAAATGGCTCATTTTGAGGCTCTATATGGTCATCCTTGTTGGTCCCCCATTGTTGGGCCGAGATAGGTGAGAATTCACTTTTGGGGCAGAGCATTGTTCAAGAGAAGTCTAAGAAGTTCAAGTTGATAATCCATCATTAATTGACAACTCAGAGTCTCCAAAAATCATACGCTGATCAGAGGTGTCATGACCTAGTGTTTTTGGTGGGTGATCAGGTATTCTTGAAAGTGGCCCCTCATCTAGGTCATCATCACTTGTAAATGAAATTCAAGATAACACTATGATATGTTGGACCTTTTGATATTATTGAGAAGATTTTAAAGGTGGCATAAAATTTAGATTTTCTTTCTCACGTGACATCTATCCATGACATCTTCCATGTCTCTTAACTGAAGAAGTACAACTTGGATCTATCCCATGTGCGGAATTGGGAGGAGTTTGATATAGAGACAAATTTGTATATTTTTGAGTGGTTTGTGTGAATAGTTGATTCCAAATTGATAGTTCATTGGAGAAATCCTATTCCACTAGTTTGGGTCCTTTGGGATCATGAGAATGATGTCCACGAAACATGGAATTCGATGTTTGGGGATGAGAAAGAGTACCCATTCTTGTTTTATGATCAAGCTTTGGGTTTACTTTCCAAGTAGGAATTTCTTTCATGGTGGGGATAATTGGAACATACATGGATTATTTTAAAGGTATTTTTCATTTAATTTATATTCTTGCTTTGTTTTTGGGGTTTCCCATGTTTTTTTTGAGGAAATGGTTGGTTTTCATGATATGGGCCAAACGTGAGCCCATTTCAATATTTTAAATCAAATTTTTCATCTTTAATAACTCCTTAGATTTTTAACATTTCTCATCCATTAAACATCCCACTTGGCCTCCCCTGACCTATTAAAACTTCAATATCCATTTGGATAGCTTAGGAATCTACAATAATGGTGGATTTGGGTTATTTATTTAGGCATTGGGCCTACCCGTCACCCCATTTCCTGTTAAAAAAATTATTTCATTCATATCTCATTAATATTTAATTATTTTTACTGATTCCACCTCTCACTCAAGCCCAAAATCCCTAGGCATTCCCCCATGTTCTTTTCTCCATATTTGGATTTCTTCATCATCACGGATTAGGGAAAACCTTCTCAAGCTTTCTGAAATCGTCATAATTTGAAAATGTAATTTTTTTCTTTCATAACTCATTTAGTTTTTACTAGTTTCTCCCCATTTCAGTTTTCACTTGTCCTCATCACCCTTATTTGAAACTACAAATCTATTTTTTTTCTTGTAGATTCACCTATTGATGTATTTAAGGATCTTTCCTCACGATCTCTGAAGTAAGTTAGTTTCCTTCTTTATTCCACCCATTTTCTTAGGGTTTCTTCCTTTTTTTTGAGGATCCTAATTTCCATAATGTAGGGATTAGAATCAATGGATTGATCATGGTTTTATTGGTCAAATATTGTGGTTTTTTGTTTTATTTAACACCCTTTTGGTGTAGCGGTGGTGTGGTTGAACTATCACACAATGATTTTTTATTTCTAATATTGTAGATGGTGATTCCATGTGTGAGCACAGCTAAACGAGTTAGTATTTATTGATATATATTTTTATCATACTCCTTCATTTTTATTGCTGTGAAAATTATTTTTGGTTTCATTTGTTAAACAATTGATTTTTAATTTCCATTTTTCTGTGGAAATTGGTGTTTTACAAGTTTGATAAAAGTTGTACCACTTGGGGCTATTTTATAATTCATGGGAGGGTCTTATTAAAATGTTTTGTTTCTACCAATTCTTTTTTGGGGTAATATTAATGTTGATTTAGTTTTGAAAGAAGGATTTTAGAAGTATTTTAAGTGCAATGTTTGGTTATATTCCTTGAAAATGTTTTATAGAAATTTTAAATTGTTTATTGAGTTGTATAATTAGTGAAAATCCTATATAGATACCGTTTTGATTATGTATGACACGAAATGGTGTTTTAATAAGAAAATTAACTTTCGTGACATGTGAAAATTGTTTGATCACATAGGGGAAACCTGAGTATCTAGGTCGGCAGGTGTGTACTTGTATGCTAGTGATCTAGGGTGGTTTTATCCCAGTTTTACATAGCATGTTATACATTGAAAACATTAACAAAATTATAATTATGATGACTGGGTACCACTAGGATATGGGTATGTTTTCTACTAGTGGATCGTGCAAGAGAACTGATATTGTTGTGGTTACATTATACTGAGATATGAGGTATATGGTGCCGGAAACTTACTAGTGCATAGGGATGTTCCCATGATTAGTGCTCATTGAATCATTCATATTTATCATTGGATTGTGATGTGTTTGGATGAAATTTTTTTATCATACATGTTTTATTGAAATGTGTTCATCCTTTGAAATCATTCATTGAAAATAGTTTACTTTTAAAAGCTTCATTATTTACAAATTATTTCCACCATTTCTTATTTATTAAAACTATCATGGTTTTTATCTAGTATTGATTACTATATGGAATCTATGGGTGGTATGATATTGGTATTGGGATCACTCTATATGTACACCATTGGGATCTAGTAGACTTGATCATGTTTGACATAGGTAAAGGCAATGCCTTACGTGATGTCGGTCCCAGTTGTTAGTTTCCCTTCATGGTGTAATGTTTTGGAGACGACTCGTGGGTGTTAACCCCTTGTCGTGTGGTGTTACATGGGATGTTTTTATGCTGCATTTATATATCATTGAACCTCATGTATCATGTTTAAGACCTTTTTTTAGTTCTGAATTTTATTTAAGGCTTGTTTGGTTGGTAATTTTCATATTCGATTTATTGATTGTTTTTTGTTGTTTTATGTATCCATACTCAGGTAAATAATTCCCAAACCAATATTTATGATACCTAGGAACTTGTTCTAGCCTTTGGGGATAAGGAATACCCATCGGGACATTCCATGAACTGTGTTGGGTTCCAGTTTTAACGGTGACAAAAATCGGTTCATGACATAAGAGTATTTTTATCTATGGGAACATGAATATTTCACTCGATGAACTCCTACACATATTTGGTTCTTATCATGGGGGGATTAGGTTATGAAAATAGATATAATATGCATATTTTAGGGACTTTTAGGGTGTAATATATTTCATTTAAACTTCTAATCATTGTGTCTACTACCCATTTTTAATAGGGCGGTTAACTGGATACTTTAAGATCAAATGAGTCATGATTAGGATGAGAAAGAATGGGAAATTATGGGACAATCCTTAATCTAGTATAGAATAAAACATCACATTAATATATAAATTTTAAATTTTGGATGTTTTAAAATAGTTTACCAAAATGTAACTCATATAATTTATATATATTATAATGTATTCTAGTGAAGAAGATATCAAAATTAGTTTAAATTCATATAGTTTGGACTTGTGTCTCACTATTTCCCACCACATGGTAGGGATTATGACCATGATTTTAAATTTCATAAAGTTAGTACATGGTCATTTTGTTTCATTTTATATGGATAGGATGTTTTCTATAGAGTTTAACATCATACTATTGGGTCATTAATGATATAGTTTAACTATATAATCTGAGGATGTTATATAATGTAGTTTTTCAAAATATAGTTATGACTTGTGTCACATTGTTTAATATCATGTTTTAGGGATTATTACAATTTTTTTTATCATATGGTGATTATTTTTTCTAATAGTTTAACATGATATAACCTAGATATTTACTATATAATTTTACATAATTTTTCAGAGACATTTACCAAGTATTTTTACTTCATACGGTGATAATGTTATGTTATATAGTTTAAAGTCATATATTAAGGACATAAGTCATGTAGATTAACTTTATATGATAGGGATGCTGTATCTATTTTAATATTATACAAATTACATCTTGATAATCCTTGCATTCAAGGTAGGTGTGATGAATTATCTAACTATTGTGACCCCTAAATTATCTCCATTAGAACGATCCTAATGTTTTATATAAGTTCCTTCCCACTTTTTTTCAATAAAGTGAGGTTTTTTCCAAGTATCATTATATTTATAAGAATTAATAATAGATCTCTTTGTAGAAAAAAACATATCATGGAATTCAAATTGAAATTATATATATAACCTAATTTTGATGAACCTAAAAGTAATGCAGGATGTGAAATATCTTCTATTTCAGTCAATCCACATCATCTAAATCTATCAAATATTGATCATATTCATAATGATGGTTCAAGATTCAAATGTTGATTAATGTAATTAAGAAGTTGATCGATATGAATACTTCTTTCACATATACATGATAATTTGGGTTCATTTGGATAGAAATACGATTTTTGGTGTTTTTTACCCAAAAATCATGAAGGGGTTTATGAGTCTAGTACTTATTTTATTTATCCATAGTCATATAGAGTATGTTAGATATAGACTTATTAAAAGCCTCAATTTTTCCATTTTCTATAGTATTGGTTAAAAAAATGAAATATCAACAATATGGTCTTTTTAACTAGGAATAATATAAGTTGGTTCCATTATCCCTAAATATTTTTTGAAGTTCCCCAAATCTTGTAATGATAATTGACGTCAAAAATTTGACTATAGCATTTGTAAATTTTTAATTTATATACAATGACTCACCCACATTCATTGTAATTCGATGACGGTATGGTTATATTTGAACTAAATGTCTTTTACAAGGGGATGTGGCCACATAGCATAAATTCACCTAATGATAATTATTAAAAAATATTTATGACTTGGTAGTAACACTATGTAATGATCGATTAAATTATAATTCATTGAGAAGGCATGATATTTTAGGGGAAATTTTATACAATCTCAGGTCATTGGTGGCTAGAAATGTCAATGTCGTTCAATTTTAACGGAGTGGTTGGTCTTGGATTATTGATCATAAAAATTGAATGTGTGGACGTGGGTTTATCCTCCATTATTATA
Organism: Viscum album; assembly: GCA_963277665.1. Lineage (NCBI taxonomy): Eukaryota > Viridiplantae > Streptophyta > Magnoliopsida > Santalales > Viscaceae > Viscum > Viscum album. The sequence goes on along the minus strand of OY728159.1, from coordinate 825,565,140 downwards.
TTTGAATAGTACTCTATGAAATCCTAAATTTTTGACAAAAAACATAGTATTCATACATTCAAACAAAATAATGTTAATAAAAACCAATAAATTATTCTCTTAATTTTCTCATCCCGATAAAACATGTCCTCCTTGGAAATAATACAATATGAATGAAATATATAAATTGGGGGTATAATAGGATAGTTTTATTAGCATACCATGTTAAGGAGTGTTTTAATCACATTTATTTATACTGCATTACTTCCAAGCAAAAGGGAAACTACGATTCAGGGTGAAACCTGCATAACTTATCTTATTGGTCTTTATGTGTTAGTGTTTTTTTCAGATTAACCAATTTTTATACATATGAATTTAGTCAGAGGATAATTTCACAACCAACCCATCTACATAATTGAGTGAGGGAATAAATTATTCTTTTTTAAAATATTTTTTTCCATTGTTTTTAATAATAAAAATATTGGAATCTCCTAGATATTCAATTAAACCAACAATATTAATAGATTCAATTCCAAGCTAGAAATGGGAGCTTGATATTATTCTTTATTATTGGTTTATCATTTTCACAATAAGAAGGAGTAGGTAAAACAATCCTTTTATTGAGAGAATAGTAAATTTCTTAATCCCACTTGGCCTAGTGTTAGGTTATCCATAATTCTCAACATGGACACTAGAATGTTCCATAAAAATACACATCCCATGTATGAAGAGTGTCATAAATTTAGAATACCTATTAATTATGAAATTTGTTATACAATGCAATACTTTTTTAGTTAGTATGTGCAATGAGAATATTTTCAAGTTATTTTCCATTGAATACGCTCTACGACATGGACTAAAAATCAAATTACTATAGCAAGAGAATCTAGTATATCTATTATCTACTCAACATCAGAAAATTAAGGATATAATTTAGTGGGATAATATAAGATATAAAGTAGAACTCATTATGTTGTAAGTGGAGTCTCAGGTTCTAAAAAAAAAGATTAGTGCAAGAAAAATTCCCTCAATATCATAATATCGGGTCTTAGTGTTAATCATTATTCATATTATATAGTAGAATCCATTTTAGTTTCTTATATAATTCTTTTTTTGATGAAATGTTATATGTGATCAATAAAATAATTTAATATATAAAATAAGTGTATTAATTATGACTACGGTTATCAATACAGATGGGCAATAAAGTAATCACTTTATATTGTCAAAAGCACTGTGGTAATCTTTTTCCCACTGATAGGTTACTCTTATCATTTTATGATTAGTGAATCATATAAAACTTCTTGAGAGGTTCTATATACTTCATTTTATATGGTAAATGATCCAATATTACCTCTTAACTCTTTTTTTATTTCATGGAGGTGTAATGTTATGTATTTCCTTGAACTTCTCTAGATCCATATAGATGTGTTGATGGCACACCACAGATTAGAGAAACATTATTGATGTCACCTGAAAAGGTAATTTCAATGGGTTTATCATGGTCATTTGTTTCCATAGTTTGATAAATATTGTTTCAAGGTCACTAATATGATTTCCACACTATAGATATTTGAAAAATAGACCATCCATATAAAATTCCATGGTCATTATTAGAAATAGTTTAAAGATATGATACATTGAAAATTCATATATGGAATCATAAATCTACAGTTTTAAGATAATCACAAGATATTAATACACTATTTGGTTAAAAATAATATCATTTGAATCCTCATCATTGATGTTCATCTAGATTCGGTTATATCTACAGTATTTATCGAAGGAGAGATCTTGGAAGCTGGTTTTTTCATCGATCAAATATTTCTTATTTGGGAATAGAAATTCATAATTTGAGTAATGATGGTTGAGATAATTAAAATCAAAAAAATTAAAAATATTCTTTATTGAGGAGGTTAATTACCACAATTAAATTAGATTTTTTGATCTATTCAACTTCATCATATTCAATGGATGAATGGGTTAGATTTATTTCCATAACTATGTATTTGTAAAAATGATGATCTTATGGTAAAACCAAATGACTATTTCCATATTAGGATCAATCCTATGTATCTATATTTAATTATTGGTGAAAATAACCATGTTTTATTTTAATAAAGGGATTTATATCTTTTACTCTTCCCGAGACATGGAAGAACTGATAAAGTTTAGTTGTGGGACTTCATTTATAGGTATATTGAACTTTGTAAGTTAATAAATAATGGGGGAGAAGCCTTCCAAAAATACCAGAGTGGAATATTTAATATTTTCCTTATCTTCTACCTCTTCTTACACTATTCTATTTAATTAGATGTGGGTGATAAAGGGTTTATCTCAGGACTGAGAGACAGTGAATGGGAATTTTTATCATCTATGAATACTGGTGTGATGTCTCTAGGTCCTAAGATTATTTATGTATCATTTTAATTCTCAGAATAATTAGGGATATATTCTATATTAAATCTACTATTTTTGTGGGAAAATAGGTTCCATAATTTTGAGAATGGAAATACTCTATAGTGGAATTTTCAATTTGTTTTTGTGCTGAAGGTTCATTTTATAAACCATAAGGAAATGAAAGGGTCTCATTTAATCTTAGATAAATTTTTTTTAATAGTTGGTCACTATTTTTGGGTAATCCTCTACCCTTATATTGGTTAATTCTTTTGTGGGGGTACATCTCAAGTTTCTTCGGATGGAATTTTTGAAATTTAGGAAATATGTTGAATGTTCACAGTCATATCACGATATTCCCAAGATGTTCCCCCGCAAGGTGAAAACCATTGAAACCTAGGAAGTGGGAGTTTCAACAGTTGGAACACTATTTGAAAAACAGTGTGGGCACTATATATAAACTGTGAACTCTATCTAAGGGAAGCATGTTTAGGGAACACAATTTGTCTAACCATGCAGACATTCCCACCTAACCATGTGTGCGATACATTTTATTTTATAAAATTAATTAATATTTACCATAACCATCATAGGTCATGGAAGATCTCAAGAACCATTTTTTGAATCACCAAACCACTACCTAGGTAGATCAAATCCATGTGAACCTCATTTGATTCCTCTCTATTATGTGATCGTCTCCCATTCATTATAATCTGCTCTATAATTCTTTCCATATTATGGTGTGTTAGATCATAATGTGTATGATGGATCTAAACTCTATTTAATTGAATATGGGTTTAATGTAATTTTTGGAGATATATTTTTCCTCCATTCACCTTTTGGAAAATCTCATTACAGGTGTTGGGTTACGTGATATCTTGGATAGATATAGTAGGTTCCACATATGATCGTCCAATTGCAGAACCCTTAAATTTCTTTATTATTAAAATTTATTTCAATTAAAATTTGATAAACCAATTTGATTAAAATTTGAATTTGGTGTTGACGTGGTATGAAATTTGGGGACACCCCCATCTTTAATAGAATTGGAAATTTGGGTATTATTTGGAAATAGTGGAACATTTGAAATTTCTTTTAGAAATTGACATTTGAAAAATATGGGTTAAATTTATTTAATATGAACCTATGATTATTTTTATATTTAAAAAGGAATGATTTGATAAAAAAATCAATGTTTAGTTTTTTGAATGAAATTTTCATTTTAGAATTTAAAATTAGGAAAATTTATTTTAAACTAATTTTAAATCACTTTCCTATTATCGATTGATTTATTGAGAACATGAAATCCTAGGTAGTTCGTGGGTTATTTTTGACAAGCACTCTCAAAATTTAATTCCCTAGAAATAGATTTATGAAGACAACTCCAACAAAAATATAGTTTGGGGGATCATATTCTTGATTGAATGTTGATGATTCATATTCTTCAGGGGCCTGAAGAATGTGGGTACATATATTTCATGATAATTGATAGTAGAGCTTGGGGAATGTATATCTAGGACATATCATACCACAGGTCATATTTCCATGATTCTTATTATAGATACATTGAATATATATTCCATTTATTTTGAAATTACATTACTAAGGACTAGTGATTTATATAAACTTCTTTATAAAAAAATTTAACATAATAAAATGTTTGAAATGTTTATACATTTTGAAATGAAAAGAATATTTTGTTTCATATATGAAATTTTAATTCCATTACTTTTTATTAAAAATTAAAATCATGAATGGCTTAGTTTATTATGGAATTTTATTACGGAACACTTTTTGAGACCCTACTGGGATTTTCGCTCACACACTACCATTGCCTTAAAAAATTTGTATATATTCTTCTCCTAGGTTCGAGTAAATGTAAATCACATCTTGGAGGTGGTTGATGTTATTGAACCTTTTTCCTTGTAGTTTTGATTCATTCACGATGTCTGAGTTGTATCACTTCTATTTTTTTATTACATTGATGATGTATTTTTTAGGTTTTTATAAACCAATTTGACATCTGGTACCACCTCCATTTATTGTTTTCTTCAAAAATATTGATATGTAAATGTCTTATTCCACTATTTTTGGGAAAAATAGATCCCACATTATTTTTTATGATGATAGGTTCTAGTTTCCAACCCATAGGGATCATGAACACCCTTCAGTATATGTTGGGATTGGATCGTGTATCAGTGTACCATGTTATTTAGGCCAGTTCATGACAAAGTGGTATCGAAGGAGCATGTTGTATATATTTCCATGATGTTAGTATGTAGTTGAGATATATTCTCAAGTCATAGGAGGTATTCATGAGTTATTTCCTAGATATATCTCATTGTAGTGATCCTTAAGTTATCATGCGAACATTGGGAAACACGTCTTGAGGGAAAGCCCTAGTCCTTCCCTTGCATTATATTTCGATATGTAAAAATCCAAATCTTGGTTTTTATCTAATTTGATATATTTTCCCTATTTACCTTGATTGATAATTGATTTGACTAAACTTATGATGTCTTCAATGTTTTTTATAGGTTTATTAGAATTGTGCCTTTGAGAAGATGTGTAAGTAGGATCTAAAAGGATGTTGCTAAAGAACCATAGCACGAAAATCCTCTCATGGACCAGAATATAGTTGAGAATATTCATTGTTTTTTCTTGGCTCTGGGACTAGCTCCTACACCCATTCTCATTTAGGATCTAGTTGTGGAACTTTAGAGGAATATATTGAAGAACCATTCTATGGAGGTCCTTCTCCAAAATTAACTCGTGATCCAAGGCTCTTATAATCCTTAATATGTTTTGGATTGGTTGAGTTGATTGATATTTTTCTTGATTTCATGGATATTCCTAATGATATCAAGGTCAAATTTTCACCTTCAAGATAGAGGAACATATAAGGAGATGGTGGTACATTATGGAAAATGATATTACTACACCTATGTGAATAAAGTGAGAACAAGGTCATTTTTTTCCTACTTATGACTTCTATTTCACAAAGATAGATCTTACATGGTATTTTGTGTTTCTTAACATAAAAACAATTGATGTCATATTTGAGGTGTATTTGATCATTGTAAATATATCCTCGATTGATTTATATCTTTGACGAGTCTCTTTAATCGTGCTAAATGGGGGGTGTCATATCCTCAGTGATAATGGGACCTAATGTCAAGTATAGATAGAACATATTATATAGAGTTTGGAAACGTAATATCTATGTTTTCTTTTTAACTAGAGAGAGAATATTTGATTAATGAAATTCCCTAGTTTAATCATTTTTTCTAACATTTTTTCTTATGAATTCTATAGTTTTCCTTCAGTAAGAGATGTAGATTCATCTATTGACTTAGTTTCTGGTACTCAACTAGTTTCAATATCATCCAACCATATGGAATCAGATTAAAATAAATAGTTTAAGACTTTGTTGGATGATATTTCAGTGAAAGGATTTATATGTCTAAGTGTGTCAACATGGACAGCACTTGTTCCCTTTCCGGTGAAAGTTTATTTTTTTATTCTACCATTATGTGGATTAATGGAAAATCAATCATGTTACAAGTAATAAAATCTATGATTTTTCATGGATTAATGTTCTGTTTGACTAGTTGATAAGGGGAAGTGGTTGGAGAATAGTGATCATCAATATGGATATCACTAGTTGAAAATAAAAGAATATGAAATTCAAAAGACCTATTTCTAATGAATAAAGGGCCATTATAAGTATTTTTTCATACTAATTGTTCTAACTTCTGCTCCTATAGATTTTATGGATTTTATTAACAAAATTTTCTATTAGTATTTGGATACATTCATGAAGGAATTTAGGATGAAATCCTAGTTTACTATATTTTTATATAGAATCATGTGAATATTTTTAGAGTAGTTCTAAATTTTTTGAAAAATAACTATCTTCATTTAAATATATTGAAATTTAATATATAGATTAGGGAAGTCATTTTTTTGATACATGGTGTTAGGACATGGAATCTCATTTGAAGCCAAGAATATAAAACCTTATAAGAAAAGGGATCATAAAAAAGAATGTTTTATAGATGAAGTGATTGTTGGGTATCGCTGGATATTACTACCAGTTCATACATATTATATATATGTTTTATTCGCCAACGACTTCTATAACATGAATGAGGTGATGTTTAATTGGGATAAGAAAAGAAATATTTCTATTGATGATTTGGAACAACTTTTTACATTCGCGATGGTGTTGACTATTCCATAGGTTAGGTTGGGCTATATTGTCTTCTCTGACACATTTGGTTCATGTTTTTTCTATGTTATTATTTTGGGTGATCACATAATATCTTATGGATCTCATCATCATAGTCCACATGAGAAAAATTACCCATCCCATTAACACGAAATTGTATATTTGATGCATGAACTTAAGAGTTTGTGGAATTACCTTTTTAGATAAAAGTATTACCATGTATTCCAACCACAAGATATTGAGTTACATCTTATCTAAAAAATATTTTAATCTCTTCCAGATACTTTTGGTGAAATACCTATAATATTTATATTTCGATATTTCCAATACCCTCGTGAATGGGAATGTCATCACTTATTATTCAGGTAGGAAAATTATGACCCATGAAGTGAAAAAATCATCATAATAGTGTAATATATTGGATTTATTTTGATAGTTTCATATTTTTGTTCATGATGTAGGGGATGAGGTTTTCTTGGCTAGTTTTAAGTTTATCTCTTCTCTTCTCAAGATCATTCTTTAGGAACCACAACTTAATGATGAATTTTGTAGACATAGGGACTGGAAATATGGTGGGGAGACTTTTTTTGAGTGGTCATTACCCATTGAGGATATTCAGTATTTTTGGAATATTCATGTTGTGATTTTGTCTACGAGGAATGTTTTTATGGGGTGTTTTCATAATTCCCTATTTTATGTGCACCTGGGAATCAAAAAGGTGTTTTATGACATGTGGAAATTATTTTGGTGACCAGGTATGGTACAAATCATTGATAATTTTTCTCTTGTTGTTATATGTTCCATAAAGATATGGCTATGAACAAGAGACCTTAAGGTTTTCTATAGCTAGTTCTAGTGAATAAATGGATGTGGGATGAGATCTATTTGGTTTTTTGGGTCTGGTTGTCACATACCCAAATAAAGAAGAATGAAATATGGTTGTGATTGATAATATAAACAAATAATCTCACTTATTACCCATCCATGATACAACCAAAGCTGTGGAGTTAGTAAATCTCTATGAAAAAGTTATTATTATTTGTTAGGATTTTTATATGCTAAAGTATTTAATTAGGATAATTGTTTTACTTCTCTCTTTTGGAGAGGCCTTCAGTAGGCACTTGGATCTCATCTTCTTTTGAGTACAATATACCATTTGTAGAAACTTTTCTAGACATAGAGGGGAATACAAATTCTTAAGGATATGCATTGTGCATGCGTCCATGATATTTTTGGAGCTCAGAAAGACCATTTGGACTTGGTTGAGTTTTATTATTACAATAGTTACCATTCCTTGATTAGAATTTATCCTTTTGAAGCCTTGTTTGGTAAACCTTACAAATATTTATTGTGTTGGATGGAGATCAGTGCAAGTTCCGTTGTTGGGAGGATCTTCGCTAAAGAGATGAAATAAAATTTTTACAAGAGTATTTTAAAGTTTTATAATGAAAAGAGTCAATAAAAATAATATTTTTATCTTCATTTCATACTGATGGATTTTTCATTTGGTTACTAGGTGTTCTTGAAAGATTCACCTCATTTGGGTCACCAGTGGTTTGGGAGGTAAAGGAAGATTTCTCCTTCATTTTTGGACCTTTTTAATGTTATTGGGAATTTAAGGGAAGTGGATTACCTTTTTTAACCTCCTCATAGCTGACTCTGATAAATAACATGTTCCATGTATCACAACTATGAAAATGTATTTCCCATCTAACTCATGTTTTGAGTTGGACTGATTTTGAAATTGAGCCCGATTTATCCAGGACTGAGCATCTAGCCATTATAGTTCATTCTGAAACCAAAATACATCATGGGTGGAACATACCTTTGGTATGATGTATATGAAAGCATGGTTTATATTGGCAAGATACATTGGAGAGATATACACTAATGAGAGGCAAACCACCTCATCTTTTTTACATGAATACTTCTTAACAAGTTTTATGGTGATAGAAATTTTCTATGGTGGGGTGTTTGTAACATCATGTTATTGTTTTTAAGAACCAAATTGACTCTTATTTTATAAAAATTAAATAGAGGGGATTTATCTTTAGGCACATCAATTGAAAAATTGATAATTTTGGAAATTTCTGGGCTATGCACGGTTGGCGAATGGTTTTCCCAAACCATGCGCCCACCCAGTGGAGACTGTGCAACCCCATGTAGAGATTGTTTTCATGTTTCGTGCATGGATTAACAATTCATGTTCCAACCATGTATAATCTTTCACCACTTCATAAGGGTGCGTGGTTAGGGATCATAGTTTGTCTAACCTTGTGGACCATTCAAGATGACCATTTGGGAGGGAATTTTTATTGCTGGAAATTAATTAAAAATATCCCAAATTTGATTTATTCAATTTCATGACCCTACCTCAATATTACTAGAAATCCTACATATTTAATCCTCTAAAATAATATTTATGGATCCTTGAATCCCCTTCTTAGAAAAATCGATGTGTTGTTATTTTCATTCGACTCCACTCTAGTAAGTGATCTTATATTATTCCTTTTATTTTGATCTCTCTATATTTTCTCCATAGGGTGTGTTAAATCATCATGTGTTGATGGATATAAGCTCTATTGAATTGAATCATGATTCCTAGGTTGGTTTTTTAGATCTTCATTTCCATCATTCATCATTGAAAAAACCCATTGTGGGTGTTGGGTTATGTGTTCTCTGTGATAAAGGTATATGGTTTCGTATATGATTGGACAATTTTATGACCCTTAAATTTATTTATTTTTAAAATTTTATTCAATTAAATGTTGAAAACCAAATTTCCTATAAATTGGAAATCTTATTTTACTTGGTATGTAATTTGGGGGAAACCCCACACCTTTAATGGAATTGGAAATTGGGGGTTATTTTAAATTGATGGAACTTGTGAAGTTGGTTTGTGAAGGTGATATTTTATAAGAATGGATTAATTTAATTTCACAAGAATATATTACTGTTTTTATCTTAAAAATACATGATTTTATTAAAAACATAAGTTTTGGTTTTGGAATGAAATTGGTCTATTGAAACTAGTTATACAAAAATTGCAGTTTATATTTATTTTAAAATATTTTCCCATTAGTGAGTGATAGGATGAGAACATGAAATCCTTGGTAGTTAGTGTTTTATTTGGAATAGGATTGCTTAGATTTTAATCCTCTTTCAATGGATTTATGATGAAGACTCTATCCAAAATCGATTTAGGATGATCATATTCTTGATGAAAGTTTGATGAGTCCTATTCAGTGTGATCTTGGGGGATGTGTGTACAGATGAAATGATCACTAATTTGATATTATGAGGATCCTATACAAAGAATCTATAATACCACATGGTAGATGAACATAATGAATGTTGGGATTACTGTGATTATATACTCCATTTATTGTGAAATTTATTTACTCATGTCAGGTTATTTCTATGAACTAATTTATATAAAAGGTTAAATTGAGACATTTTTTTGAAATGATTCCATCATTTGAAATGAGAAGCATGTTTTGTTTTAAATGGGATATTGTACTATGATACCAGATTTATTAATGAAATATCATGATTGGGTTTACTTTTATGTAATCCTAGAATAAAACTCTTGGTGAGACCCTACTAGTCATTTTGCTCGCACCCTAAATTTTCCATTGAGAATCTATAGATTTTATTCTCCTATATTTTTGTAAAGAGAATGAATCTCATGGATGAGGAGGATGATCATTAACCTTTGTGGTCAGATTGTTAATACCTTCAGGATGTTTTATTTTTATCCCATAAATTTTCTGGTACTATGATGATGAATTGTTTTGGTTTTGATATACCTATTTGACTTCTGGTTCCGTCTCCTTTGGTAGCTTTCATTGAGCATACATATATGATTCTAATTATTCCACATTTTTGGGGGAGAATTGTTTCCCGCTTAAAAATTTATGATGTCAGGTGCTAGTCGCTGACCCAGGGGGTTCATGTATTCCATTTTCTCTATGTCAGGATTGGCTTGGGTATCAGGGTAACCAGGTATCTTGGATGCTTCATGATATTAGTGGAATTCTCATCTAGGGGGTTATCATCATGACATGTATCACAACATTTATCCAGGAAATTAGATCCATTTCATATGTTCTATATCATGAATACAGTGGAAAATTGTTCATATAATGACCCAAATGGTTATAAATAAAATTTCCTTTTTGAGTTAATTAAATTTATTATTATGTCATATGGTTATAGAAGACACTTATACGTATTTTAATTTTTAATAACATATCATATTTCAATTACCATTAATCATATTTACTAGGGATAAAATAGTCTTTGAAGAGTGATCACATAATTAGAATAAATATAGGGTTTTAGAAAATAAAATTGACCACAAAATAGAAATTGATAGCCTCAACCAGTACAATATTACCCTATGAAGCCCATTTATTAAAGATTACAAGGGGATAGAATCTCTAGGATTTTCCCCTATCCAATCCCAATATGAGATCTTACAAATTAATCATTAGAGGATCTGTTTATGGGAGAAATTTAAGCTCATCATGATCACATTCCAACCAATTTATGCCGAACAATCCCATGAAAGTCTCAGAGTAATGCATCTTACCCTCAAGGCTGTTGCAACTGTATTAATGGGATTCGTATCAAGACCATATAAATATGAGTATTTAAAATATTATTTTTATAATAATGAATATATTTTCACAATATTACCATTACTTTATAAATTATAATTATTTTGTTATAATAAAACACAAATAGTATTTTTGGGTAATATTCAAATTCAAATAACTAATTCAATTTGATGAATTAATGGATCATTGAAATAAATAATTATTTAATAAAATTTTATTATTAAATATTTTTTATCTAATATAAATGATCATATAATTTTTATGAATCAAATGTAATTTACAGAAGGGTTCAAAAATAGTTATTGTCAAAATACATAAAATTTATCAATAAATAAAAGTTCTAATTTTATAAGTGAAAATTAAAATATTTAGAAAGTAATTTTTATAAAATTAATATTATTTTTGTAATTATATTTTCGGTATTTTACAATAATTATATTTATATAATTTTATCAGACTATTGAATTTTCAGATAAAAATTAAATATTGTATAAATATATGGTGTGTATTATGAAATCAAATTGACCCAAAGTGATGAAAAAAATAAGATAAAAGGTATACCAGACTAAATTTATTTTTTACCTTAAAATAATGTTATTTTATTTTTATTTTATTTATTTTATAAATCCATTATGAATCCTGCAAAAAATAATAATATATTTTATGGGTTTTAAATCCCTTCTTTACGAGTATGAATCACCTCCACATTAACAAGGGTATTTTATTAACATGTTCAGCCCATTACCGTATACAATAATTAAAACCACCCCCATTTTTCAGAAAATAATGGGAAATTAAATTTTTATGTATTTGGGTTTTGGCTATTTTGTTATATCGCTTCCAAATCCTATGTCAGAGAAATGATACTAAATTCCCCACTCTTTTCCTATATAAACCAAACCGGCATCCCATTTAGAATCACTAAAAATACTTGTAGAATGTTCTTACTCTTCCCTCCACTCTCTATAGTCCTCCCAAGGATCCCCCAAACTCTCATGATTTTCCTCCCAAGAAGTTTGATTCACAGAATCAAGTATGAGATTCTCTCTTTTTCCCCTTTATTCAAGAATCTTCTTCATTTTATTCCCTTTTATTTTCAATTACTAATGTCTCTATTTATTTTTAAACATTAATCATATTTACCATATGATTTAAAAATTATTAAGGACCCATTTCACTCTCAATAGGCCATCCCATGAAATTTTATTTTCCCATGTTGTACTGCCAAGATGTCGTCATGATATTCCTTCCAAAAAAGAGTTGTGAATACCCATACCCAAATACTATAAGTGGTGTTCACCTTTATGAACCTATTATTATTTTTTGGGGTAATCCCATGTACTTATTTCATACTCCTTGATTATGCAATACAATGTGATGAAAAGTGATTTCATGTTGTATTATCTATGTGGAACACTTAAGCATGAGAATGAAAAGAAACAGACAGGTGCGCTCAGAATTATTTATCAATCCAATGAATGGGTAATGATTACTGTCGTGGGACTTCAATCTAGGAAATGGAGTAAACCTCATTAATTTATGAAACATTTTACATCATGATGTATTGGGAATTTATCATTGACCTATGTTTATGATTCTGTTGGTACTGTAATATGTTCCAAAGATGGATCAAGGGAAACCCAAACCATTTGGAATAACATTCAACCCAAACAAGACATAAAAAAGGGACTACCTCATAGTTTTCTATCACCAATACCTTCATCATGGTGAATTGAACAAACCTAGAATAAGGAAACCACCATGAGCACTATAAAGTAAAGTTTTTCCCCTCTATGAGTACAACGAGCACCGCAACCGTGGCGTAGTAGTGACAGAAGGTTCTCAAGTATGAAGGCACCGCCTGTGATCGTGAATCCCCATTTCCTTCACAGTGCACCCAATATTCATCATGATACCCATTTCCTATAATGATGAGGCTCAAACCATCCCCAATGTATAACTACCCTGACCCATCTCCTTTTGAGCTATCATTTTGAGAATCTCCCTTTTCTCAAATAACTATGAAAAAATGAATCACACAAGGTATTTGAGAATTGAGAATCATATTTCTATTCATTCCAATTTTCCTTCCCTTTATGTTGGAATTCCCTTTGTGAACCCTCATAGACCTTGTGAATTTATGATTCCCATTCCAGAACTCAGGACATTACAGAGCATTCAACCTTCGTGAAGCACCCACCTAACACTTATATACTCCATGCCTTATGTGGGTCACTATGACTTGCGAATCGGTGCCCTTTTTGGATCCACATTTCACCATGATTCTCAAAGTACCTTCCTTAAAGAATCTCCCCCTCATTGTAAATCACTATATATTCACAAATCCCTCTTTTGCATATCCTTATGATTCTCAAATCCCTCTCTCATGCAACCCTCTATGATCATATGAAGTGACTTCATGGTCCCTCGAGTGGTGCTTCATGTTGTTGTGTCATACCTTATGCTTTGTCACAATGGAACACTAATTGATATTGATTCATCACATATCCATGCTAACACAGTCCCCTAATTTGTTCACTCCTCCCCCTCACTCCCATCAGGCTTTCCTTGTTCCCTCTCTTCCCCAAGTACGGGTTGGTAAATGTTATGTAAGTCCATGGGATGAGGAATTAGTCCCCACCGTCTAAGATGTAAGATATTAAACTGCCAACCACCATCATCCACAATAGAAAATGTTAAACTATGAGTTTTCACATGTGTGACACATTCTGGATGACCTGAAGGGGAACACGCATCAATGTTCTACTGCTCTTCCTCTCCAAGTTTGTATTTTTCACTATGTGTGCTTTAGGAAATCACTACATAAGCCCCAAAACACCTTCTCAGGTTTCCCTCCTCAATTAATTCCTACTCTCCTTGTCCTTGGTCCTCTAGTCATTTTTAAGCCCCAAACCACCCCTCATGGTCATACCTTTCATGAAACGATCATCAGGTCTGTTGTTCCCTCTTTTTTCTCTCACTGATCATGACTCACATGGGCTTAGTGTTAGGAGAGGACATGAAATATTCTTTGGGATACTAACCATGCATAATCCCTAACATTTCCTTGGGAATCTATCAATGCATAAGCCCTTATTCCCTATTTGTGAACAATGTGGACTTTTATCCATGTCTTTTAAACAAGGTATGTATGAAGCCTCTATGATGTTCAAGCCCCTCACTCCCTACAATCAATTCCATACATTTAATATCGTTTCAACTTCATCCTTCATGGAATTAAATAGAATTCCCCAAACCAACCTATGTGGGTTTTGATCCCTTTTGGGTACGTACTATGGCTCCAAGAGGCTAAATCCTACCGAATTGTAAATTTTAGTGCTCCATAATAGGGATTTACCCTTTTGATGTGATTCTTTACCTTTTCAAGGATGTATCTACAAGGTCTTCCTTCCTAAGGTTTTTTGAACCATCCATTTAGAAAATTAACCATGAATAATCACCACACTCTATGAATACTCTTAAAACCAAGATTTTACCTTTTATGATGCACCGTTAACCATGTGTAATCCCCAGGGTGTCTCTAGGTCACTGTTTATTAAGTACACCCCATTTCTATTTCCCATTCGTCATCTACATGGACTTTGATCCCTACCATTAAAACATGGTACGTAGGAAGCCTCATTGAGGTTTAATCCTATCATCCATTCCCATATTGGTCTCCCCCTTGAGCCTTTATGTCTTGAGAAGATCATGCCCAAACCTGAAGGTTCTACTTCCTTCGGGCTCTTATCCATGCGCTCTATTCTCATGAGCAACCTCCTTAGGTGTCTCTTCACCACATACGAACTATGTGTACTTTGATTCCCAACCACCAGGATAATTTGGATGCCTCCTTGAGGTTGAATCCAAACACCATCATCTTCACATTGGTTCCATATCATTCACTACACCAACTTCCCCCAATCATCATTTGTCCATACTTACTCTTACCAAGGCCACCACATCCTGGTTGGATCACAACATTCATGCGAGATGTTAACCATAAATAAGACCCAGCCATCTACTCAATCACCTCACCCTCATCCTGGTGGAGTCACACCATTCATAGGCGGGTAACCATGCATAATTCCCACCAAATATAAACAATAGTTCCCCTCTTGCGAAGAGTAGCTAACCATGTGTATCCCATGAACAACACTATACTACTACATGGGTTTTAATCCCTATATTATATATAGTTTATATAGGAATCCTCACTGAGGACCCATCCCATCCAATGGTAATCCTTTATGTCCCCTTTTTTTGGTTGTGCTTCCCTTATCCACACTTTTTGGGGTCCAGATTATCCTTCACGATGTGAAATCATCCTCTTGGATCACACAATTCCAAGTTCTTCCTATTTTGCTGTTTTGATACATTAAACTAGAAAACCATCCACGTGATCCCTCAAATGAAATGAGCTAATATGATCCACTCTAATCAGGGTTCTGATCAGTCTTATTTTTCTATTCTAGATGTTAAATATGAGGCATACCCCATGTTAAATATTGGAAGTTGTCGAAAAACATGGAGACATTCCTTCATCATAATATTCCCCTCATTTTATGTGGGATGCCGTAAGAATCTAAACCCTCAATTATCCCATGAATATGGGAGAACTAATGTGTACCAAGGCTCTAGCATCCATACATGCCATCGATGCCCAACACGATTACTCGCCTGACCAAAGGTTGCTACCCTGACATGACCATTTGGAATGTCCAGTCAGAAGCAGCATAATTAACCAACCTCCATAATGATATGGCACCGGTGGATTTTCAAAAACAATGTGTTAATATATATTGGATTCCCAAACTATGTTATGTATTCTGTGGAGGTATCCATGGAAGGAGATATTTTCATCCCATCATCCCATTTCGATCATGGAACATATGTCACTGAAGAAGTAATGAATATCACCCACATTTGGATAGTGGGTGTGTGGGGAAACATATGTTCATCCCTAGAGATGGTGTGCACCCTGATAGAAATCATCTAAAATAGAAATGGTGGATCTAGTTTGAATCTCATATCCTCAATATGGGGTTAGTGTTATTCAAGGCATTAGCAAATAAGCATGTCACTAGATCCATCTCTCTGGTGCCAGGTCTCGCCACACAAATAGTGGTCCTGGTGTGGAAGTCATTATAATTTGGGGTAGTTAAGCATTGTGTATTCCATATTTCAACATTGTCATTGTGGATCTCTTTATCCTTCCTTTAAAGACTGAATAACACTAGGTAACTGGACACTAGTTTCCCACTATTTGTACTGATCTCTGAATCATCTTACTTTTCTTGACCAAAGCTACTGGAAACCAATCGCCTCCCACCCATAGATGTAGGGGAAGGGGGAATGACAATGTGGAAATCCCGTGTGGCTCTGCCTCTTCTATTACTTCATCTGCAACCATGACTACTAGGAACCCACACCATGTCTCACCCTTAGAATTCATCAAGATAAGGGTGATTGAAACTATTATCCAATGGTATGAACATGAGGGGGTCAACCCAACCAGGGAAATGACTATCCATGATTTAGAGGCTTTTATTATTCACTTTCACCATCACCCCAAGGGCCACACATAGAGCCACTGATCCCCAGTCCACGTCTAACCCTCTTGGGAGACTCTCCATGGAAATATCTCATGACTCGTTCCCCTACAATGACGAGGTGAGAGATGTCAAAGTCATATTGGTTACAATGAACGCCCAAGATCTATCAAGGAGAGCTCTTACCAGGTTATTCCAACGCCATCATTTGTTCCTTCATGCCGAGGAATGGGGGAGATATACCCCTGCAATGCTGGTCCTGATTCGTCTAACCCAAAACCCAAATCAAGCAAAAGTTTAGAAGGATTCCCATCAGGGGGTGTCATCTTTGACAACTTCATTGGTCCCTTCCACCACCAAAGCATTATACCAGATCACTTCTACAATATATCAGGGATTTTCCATTTCCCAATTGCGAACGGGGCCCCAAAAACATCATGGGATGGCTGGGATGACTCTTCCTACCGCTTGTGTGAATAGAAGCTATCTCAGGCCAACCTCTGATGACGAGATTTAGTACAGAGGCCCTCCCCATACTATTTTCATTCATTTTGGAGGTCCTCTCCACTCACACTCTAAGCATGGAGGTCATCCCCATTCCCCCCTCATTAATCTTAGTGTAGGCCCACATCATCTTGTTGACATCTATCATGGAGCTCCACCCCATGCTCCTGATCCTAGGTATGGAGATCTTTCCCATACCCAGGCTTGTCCACATGGAGGTTCCCCTCGTGTCCCATTCAATATTTGCCCCGGTTCTCCTCGCACACTAGCTCACCTGAGTGTAGGTCCACCATGCTTTGACACAAAAAGGTATGGGGGTCCTCCTCATATTCCATCCAGCATGAGCGCATGCCCTCCCCACTCCAGCACCAACCCAAACGGAGGTCCTCCCCATGTCAAAGATTTACCCTACCCTAAAGAATCATCATTGGGAATAAGGGTGAATCAACACCACCAAATGATGAACTTTGAGAATCATTAGATCATTGTCAAAATCATCATCTTTTTATATTTAAAATCATAGTCTGATTCGATGATGGAACTGTCACCCCAATCCATTGCATCATGTTCTAGGTCAGGAACACAACAGGTGAGCTTTTTCCTTCTAGAAAGAAAGATGTATCAGATCACCGAATCCCTTCACATATAGATGTAGGTGGAGGAGGATTGGACTTCCATTTTGGTAATGGGAATGGAGTCCTCTCTATCATCACCAGGATCATTCTCTAACTCAACTAGAGATCATGAAGATTTTTTATGGGGTGTGATGGATGATGGAAATCATCATGATCTTCCACCAGTCGTCACTGCCTTCACAAATGAAGTTGGGATCAACACACCCATCCTTTAGGGACATGATTATGTGATTGGAATCGTCATTCATGGGCGTCCCAATCAACAATGTCCTATCATATCACATTGTGTTTTCTCCACCGACCGGTCCACCACTGTAGCTATCCACATCAGTGATGTTACCTATTCCTAAACCTCCCTTGGTTCAAGAATGGGGAAACCAAGGGCTAGGTCCTAGTTCTGAGGGAAGATGTTTGTGGGACATTCTAATGGCATATCAGTTTTTCAAGATGTTATTGATGACCATGACCCCATACATTGGAATTATAGAATTTCCCACCCAAGAAGAGGTCATTTGTTTCCCCAATACTATATAGGTGACACATTTTCTTCTCTAGAACCATCAGTTGGTGTATCAATAGATTCTTAAACATTATGAAGACATCATACATCAATGCCTCATGTTTGACATGCCACGCTTCCCACGTCTCAGTACCCTACATCACCTAACATCCACTAGCCTCTGTAGTAGATATGTGTTCTGATATTTACTATGATCCATAGAATCATCAAAGGGGCATCACCAAACATGGAAATCCCTGGATGTGGGAAGCTTACTTCTCTCTACTTCTGCCCTATCCTATGCCGACCTTACATTCCTAGAAATATCGATGTTATTACACTAGGTGTAATCGTAGTAAACATGGAATATATCACATAGAAGGACACCAAGATATGGATCATTGAAGAGAACCTTCCCTCGGGAACATTACAACATCTACTGGATACCCCATGGTTTTTTCACATTCCAGTGAAGACAAATTGTTCTCTATGATGATCGTGCTAAGTCATTTCCTCTCGAACGAGACCCCAACAACGGAAAAGGACACTCTAGGACCGTTAAGCTCCCAAACCCATATGGATCATCATAGAAGGTATAAGATGATAACGAAAAGGATAACCTAATCCAAAAATTCATGGAATAGAAAATGGTCATTGATATGCTCCATTCCAACCACGTTGCAGAACGCCGCCCAGATTATGGTGATCTTTGGTATGATCACATCCATCTTCTACTAGGGAAACATGGGTAGGAAAAGATTTAACCAGGAGAGTTTCCTCTCATTGATCTCAACAACCCAACATATCTCGACAGTGTAGAGGCTCAAATATATGGTATGCTTCCATAGTAAGTATTATAAAATACACAATTCCTATATGAGATTCTTCTCTATAATCCGACTCTACAGGTCATTCCTCTAGCAGCCCCTTAGATTTCTCTATAGCTCATTCCTCCAGTAGCCCCATAGGTTTCTCATCAGGCCATCCCCCCAACAGATCCTAAAGAAATTCCACAAGACACTCTATGTTCAGCTGAGGCAACTTATCTTATTGAAGAGACTACTCATTCATTGGTGATTAGTAATCCTTTCTAAGACAAGAATCCTCGCTATGATGACCCGATTTCCGATCTCATTGACCACCTTGAGGTCTGTAAACAAGATAGGTGGAAATCCCACCTGATGGAACAATGTACTAGGCATGGGTAGATGATATTACATCACCCCTGAGCATCATAAATCCAATAATATCCCCCTTTTATGGGATTGGATAACTATTTCAACAACTGGACCAATTTATTTCAAGGTGTGGACCCATTCTGAGAACTCTAACATAGCTAGAAGCCACTAAGATCTAGTGTTTTGTACATATTCTGTAAGGGACCATGTTCTTCAGGTGAAAAAAGATACCCATCAAGCCCATATATGGTTGGTAAGATCTACATAAGCCATCTATTTATCAGTTTAACACCACCACTCGTAAGACCAATATTTATAACATCATCAAGTGAAAACTATTGCCAGATGAGCATGTCATAGATTTCATCACCAGGTGAAACTGCCTCACATATTCTCTCTATATGCCACTAGATCAGAAGAATATAATAACGATGTGCATGGGGAATGTGAAGACATAACCTATCCCCTGTCTTAACACTCAGAACATCATAGGTAGATTCAGAGATTTATCTGAAAAGGCTTAGCACCTAAAGGAAACCTTGAAGGATGCTAAGAAGGAATGTTTTTTCCTCCCATAGATCCTTCAAGAAGAGCTGTCGAGGATGAGACATCTATAATTACATAGGTAATTTCCCCCCGTGATCTGAGAATTATTACCCTAAAATCCACCTCCATAGCCTCATCGAGGCCCATAGCTTCAAGCCCAACATCAGGCTCTGCATCACCTGCCTCAGAATCGGAAGGTTCTACCACGTAATGAACCACCACCACCTAGGAGATATAATCATACTCCACCTCATAATAGGGATCTCACCCCTCATCTGGACCAGGCTCTCTAGTCCTTTGTTTATATAGGAGAAACCAATCCTACTCTTTTGATGATACTCGGGTCCCCTGTTATCTCTATTATTCCTTGGATGAAGGAATCATGCAGTTCCCAAAGTATTGGGGACCCTATGAGGCCAATATTGGTAATTTTCACAACTATTTCACATATTAATAGTTCCTTGGACATAAACTCAAGTAGTTCTTTGTGTTTAAATAATGGCTCTAGGACAAGTATGAAAATTGTGTAGCCAGATTGGTTACTACACAGGCATAGGAATCATTTTTTTCAACACAGCCTGATAGCGGTAGTGAGGTGAATAGAAGCAGGTCTCTATCCATGGGTCTAAAATGTATGATGACTGGATGGTGTGGAAGGAAGTCACTCACACTCATGATTTTACTTGTGTCTTTTTGAACCAGTCCATGCCTTTTTAATCTATTTCACCTCCTCCAGTTTCCACTTCTACATCCACATATCATCCTTATACCCCTCATAAGAGGAGGCACCAATAACATGGGGGAAATAAAATCACCTACTATTATTGAAGCCACCTCATATTATTGGTGACTTCATTCCCCCAAATATGGGAATAACTCCCTTATTTGCCCAGTATTGGAGGATTTTTCAAGTGTTGATCAGAAAAATTCCTCACTAAATACTGTTGAGATGGTGGACCCTAACATGGTTCCTAGTGATGAGGAGCACCAGGAAGATCCTCTTAATGTACCCAATCAAGACATCATAAATGGAAATGTGGACACACAAATTGTTAGAATGCACTGTTCAACACCTCTAGCCATGTCATGAATGCTATTGAGACTAGAAAATAGGCACAATGTAGTGGTCAACATGCATAGTCCACTCACCCAATCTCATCAGATTTGATTCTACCACCGTTTCGGTTACTCGATCTGGAGGAGCTTCCACGACTGTACTATGATCAGCCAGACATAGTTGTGGCTAGACCCTAGTCATCCAGTAGTCAGCTGGTAGTAATTTTTTATGGTTCAACTAGTGATCTGTGGGATATCCCCAGCACCGACAAGAATATGTAGTTTCAACAAAAAACTCTCGTCATACCCCCTTTCATAGAGAAGCATTATATCATTAAAAATATATACCTACAATGGAATTACGATGTGATTAATCACTTTTACAGCATCCCTATAACGATATCAAACCTATAGGATCTATTCATGTATAAATATAAGAATGAATTCCTTGCATAGTATTTGAGAAGCCCCCTCCAGCATGAAATAGATGTAGTAGTCGTAGATGCTTTTTATACTGATGAAGCTAAGAATGTGGAATTCCAGACCATCATATCATTATCAATGTAAGATGAAGGTTCTATTATATAGGGTTATATTCTTTCGTTGTATATAAATGTATAGTTCAATGGTAGGGAAGTACACTGTTGTCTTGTTGATACAGGTTCTGGGATCAATCTCATCCCATCTAGGATGATCCACAAACTTGGATTGTCATAAGAATAGATAAGTCCCTCTGACCTTAAGTTCTAAGGTAATGACCGGATAGAGTAGACGCCACTTGGAAAGAACTACCGGAATACGTAGTTTGGTTTCCAGATTTCTCGAAATGAGTTCCTGGTCGTCTCGTAATACATTGCCTACAATGCACTAATGGGTAGAACATTTCTCTATTTTCATGCAACAATTCCCTCCACTTATTAACAGTGCATCAATTACTCCCATAATGTTTGAGTGGCCATGATCTAGGGTGATGAATCACCTTTTTCTTGTTTTAGTCCCACTTCCTAGATGTAGACTATTATAGGAAAAAGGAATAACAAGTTTGGGCCAACAAGTTTGAGCACACGTATACTATGGTTGATCCCTGTATGGACCTAGATAATGACGTAATTCTCCCAATTCACTAGCTGGAGACCACAATCCCAGACCTGGGACACTATTTTTTTGTCTCAGGAAGAAGTGATAAGCACGTTATAAGGTACAAGGAGTTCTAGTTGATCACTTTGTAATCTCACATGAATGAGGCATGAGTAATTGTTTTTTAAAAGATGTGGTCAAAGCCTCATTTATTATTAAAGAAAAGAAAATACCTATTTAACTGGGTATAGGGAGATCCCATACTCATGCCTCTTTAAATAAGGCATGAGTAATTAAATATACCCTCACCCCTGTAATGTATCAGGATGTTTTCCCCATGGTAATAACAATATGCCATACTCCCATGTTCTGACGAGCTGTGTTATCCCATATAAAAATGATGTGCCACTACTACTTTTTTATTATCAAGTGTGGAACCTTGGGTAAAATTCCTAATGGAATTAGATAGATAGATTTTGTCTCCATGGTTTCGGTAGTGTAGGAGTCTCCCAATGAATATTCCACCACCACATATGATTGCATCAGCCTTCCATCAGGATCATCCGGTTTTGAATATTTTCCTTCTATAGATGATATTCTCTTTGTGGATAATGAAGAGGTTCTAGAAGACTCTCCTCACACATTGTAAGAGGGATTCTCCACCACTATCGTTGAGTTTTTATTTGAGAATCTTGATACCGAGGAAGATCTGAGACCAACACTAATTAGTGCCATTGTGCCTATGGAAGAACAGAAGTAGTATATGGATTTCCTAAAGCTACATTAGGATTTTTTTGAGAGTTATGATGATATTCCAAGACGAGACCATCATATCACCATCCACTATCTTGGTATCTCAGAAAGTCATTGTGGGTTCAAATAGCCTCCCAAAAAGATGCACCCTTCTAATAGTGCCACATAAATGCTGAAGTTGATAAGATTATCAAAGTCAACTTATTCAAGGAAGTCCATTTCCACATATGTGTGGACAACATAGTTTTCATCTAGATTAAGAAGGGATAGATTAGAGTCTGGATCGACATCCGGGATCTCAATCTCCACTGTCTGAAGAATTATATTACCAATCCTGGAATAAATCTGTTGATCAACACCATTACTAGATACCATGATCTTTCCATCATGGACAGTTATTATGGATATAATCAAATCCAGATGGATCCTAAGGATGAGGATTCCACCTACATTAAGGAGTTAAAAGCTACCTTTTGTTACCAGATAATTCCCTTTGATTTGAATAATGTAAGATCCACATGTCATTGTTCTATGCACCGTATATTTAAACTGATCCTCAAAACATTTTTGTAACGCTAAATGGATAATTCGATGGTCAAATTCCACCAATTCTAGGACCATATCAATGATCTTTATAAAGTGTTCATATTCCTCTTCTCCTGCTATCTAAAGATGATCCCATTGAAGTGTGCCTTTGTGGTTACCTAAAGAAATTTCCTATATTTTATCATTAGATACAGAGGCAACGATATTGATTTAAAGAAGATCTAGGCCATAAGTCAGATGACTCCTCTGAGAAATATTTCAGAGCTCTGAGGATTCCAAGGAAACATGGCCTATATACGTTTATTTCTTATTAATATGATAGGTAAGTGTAATTACTTTTCTTGATTCATTAAGTATGTTTTTGACTATCAATGAGATGAAGAGTGTAAAATTGATTTTGAAGAGATCAAGCAGTATCTAAGGTAGCCTATGCCACCAATATTCACCAAGACCTTAGTCTTTTATGTGACCTCCCTGGAGTGATCAATGTTTTCCCTTCTCACCCATAATAATAATGAGGGGTAAGAGAAAATTTTATATAATCTCATATGTATGCCTCTTGACACTGAAACTAGTTATTTTTCTTCTGAGAAGTGCTTCCTCGCACTAGTTTCCACAGTGTAGAATTTTTGGAATTACTTGAAAACTCGTGAGATAGAGCTAATGTCTCATGAGGATCTGCTAACATATATTTTGAACCCTCCTATATTGATAAGTCATCTATATCAGTGGGTAGTGATTCTTTGGCAGCTCGAAATTAGGTTCATTTTGTGGAAAGCTATCAAGGATCAGGTGCTATAATACTTTCTAGCCTCCCACCCAGCCCCATGAAGTAGTATCTAGATCTTTACATCCTAGGTGAGGCCACCCTCCCAGCGTATTAGGTGGTAATGTGTTTGAAAATTCATATTTATGGTGCCTCACAGATCCCCACTAGTAAAATTCTCAATGATTCCATACTCAATAGAGTAGGAATGGGCATCACCTTCATCACTCCCATGCATGTTGCCTTTTACAATTCATTCTTCTTATCAGAATGTTGAACCATCAATGATTTAGAGTATCAAGATCATATAATTGTTCTCAATATGGCTTTAGATACTGGTGTTTCCCTTCTACATGTAAAGAAGGTCTCTAAGATAGTCATCAAATAAATCAATGGTGACTATGATAGTAGAAAACGAGAGCATGTCCCCTTGTTAAAGAATGCTCGACAGATGATATACTAGTTCCCTTATTAGAATGAGTTCATTCATGTTCCATGGTCACATAATGGTCATGATGATTACTATTCATGACTTTACATGTCTCTCTCAAAGCCTAACTAGTAATACATTGTCATCCATCTAGCGCATTGAAGGGTCATCACTCCTATCATCCCAGACGATGATGATAGCCAACAGGTAATCCATCTAACCACCAGTACCTCCCCATCGGGACCTCTAGGTCCCCTTAAATGTAATATAAGAGACCCATGATTGGATGAATCTAGGTCCCCTGACCACCATAGATTTATTCTCCAAGTTTGAAGAATACATTCCTCTCAAGGATGTAATAGCCCGTTCTATGGTTCATTATGGGAGATCTAGCATCATCTACCAATTCAGAGTCCCACATGTTGTACTAACCTATAACAGTACAAATTATTTAGTGGTTGAGTTAAATAAATTGTACACAAAGTACAACATATGGTCTAACCATACTTCTTGCAAACATGCGTAGACAAATTGCTTGATCGAGGTGTTCAATGAGATTCTCTCTAACATTTTTCAAAAGATGGTTGGTCAGAATAAGAAAATTTTGATGGATAAACTCACCAATGATCTATGGGATTAACAGATGATTGTTCTTCCTCTAAGGTGGTGCATTTTGGGAGAGGGTGAAATGGTCCGACGAGGATCATCACCCGTCTCTTTTTCTGGAGATGATTTCCTATCAAGTTCACCATTTATTTTGTTTCAACCATTTCCACATAAATATTATTTGAAATAATGTTGGATTAACCAAAACGAGGTTGGCCAATTAACCCTTTTCGCATTGAAAAGGATATTCTACAGTAAATTGATCCGAATAGACAATTTCTAAGGGTCAAATACTAGTGTCATTGGTCCTCCACAGATATAACATCCTCAGATGCTCTTCAACGGGTTTATTAGTAGAACCAGAAATACCCAATGAACCTAGTATCCATGATTCATGTCCCTTCTTTCCAAAGGAATACTCTCATTGATTTATGATTCAGCCAATGACATTTGAGGACTCCATTGGTCGAGAGGATGGGAAGTCAGGCTCACTACACCCTTCTGGGAGATGATTATCACATGTTCTCAGACACTTTTATAGATTTAAGTCGTGTTCATATGTTTGTTAATCCTTGGTACATTCCTAAAGAGTGTGTCCACAGGCAACCCTGGGTTTGCATGATCATTGTAAGAAAGCATATATTTGATGCTACGGAGGTGATGCTGACATGATACATACAATAAATCTCTTTGTATTTTATCATCGTCTAGGGGGATATAAGGTGATTTGATGTTGGGATCAGACCCATAGGATGGTTTTACTATATATCCTCAAGAGAGGAATCTAAACTCAAATAGTTCGGAATTGATGGGGCTTATGCAAGGAACATCCCATTTAAGGAAAATGGTTGGGTGTCCCCTTTAGAAGAGGGAACCATTTTGAGATGGGGTCTTCGATTAAGCATCCTATGTGTCCTAGTATGATCCGGAATTAGATTTCTCATAGTTTAGATTGTATGGATGTTGTAATTTCCACAAACCAATAATCCCACAAGATTCATGCTCAGTGTGAGAAACAAGAGGATTCGAGAGATTCAACCAACCACATGCTTCCTACCCTATTGGTGGGAGAGGTATAGTCTATAAAAAATGAGATTTAGGCAACCATGGGTGAGAGCTCGGAGCAATGGAAATTTCAATGTGAAATGTCATTGAATTTCATGCAGATCAACCTCAGAAAATCAGAGACATACCTCAACTGGAGGGCCCCAAAGTACGTTATGGGAAAGGGAAAGAGTTTTTTCTTCGTCAAAGGAGAATCGAACATAACACATTTAAATGATCACTATTCCTTATTGAATGGAATGGAAAGTGATCACCCTTAATCCCTAGAATGGTGAGGTTCACGTCGGCATCCCAAGGGTGGAATCTGAGTTACCATGTGAATGTAGACCCTCAGGCATTCCCGAAGCCTGAACCATTGTGAGGAGATCCCTTGTGAGTCTATATAACATGGGAATGAAGACTCAAAGGGGTGTGCTGATGCACTTGATGGTCTGATCATATGGGTCTGGTGGCTTTGGAGGAGGCATGGGCCTGATTTCAAAAGATTGGATCACAGAGGGATTATGGAGGACTGGATAGTAATGTAGGGGTGGGGTTGAAACCTGATGAAATAATACCTAAAAAACCCCATTATGTGTACTGGTTTCTTATGTGGGATAAGGGAGGATCTGTATTTCATAGTGGTATGTAGGAAAAGGGGGCTTCTACATACCGATGTGGTACACTTCCATGGGTATGGATCACTGCGTACCATAGTGGTACATGGCCCATCATGCCACTTTGGGTTCCATCTACGTACTGATGCAGTACGCAGTGCTCGGTTCAGTCCGCATAGTGGTACACTACTTGGAGCACCATATTGAAAGGGGGTTAGCAGGATTATCTTTCATGGGAGGCTCATCTGCAAGAAGAATATGGTTCATGGTTTCACCATTTTGGTTCACAGTTCTCTTTTTATTATTTTGTTCCCCCATTTTATGGTATGCAGCTTTTGATGATGAAAAAATTATGGTTGTTATATTTCACAAAACTCTAGAAAATCTACTTACCGTAGGACAATGGGAGTTCCTGGTTTCATATAGGCTTCCTTCATACATGTTTGGTCTATTTTATAACACAGTGATCCTAGCACCAAATCCGACCAATCAACCCACTACCTGGATAATTAATACCCTTATTCTAAAGGCATTGATTTCTTCCAAGGGGTGGTAGGTTCAGAGGGATACTACCTTTGGGTCCCTACTGAACTATTCACCTATTACTATAGAGGGAGTACTGCAGATGCCCGACCAAATGACCCACTGTTACCAGAGCATTACAAGGAAGGCTACAACGAACGAGCAACACAATTGGTCGTCCTGGGGATACCTTTGCCTAGAGGTTCATTTGGCATGGACCTGGGTGGCATTTTGGGTTCATCAGAGTAGAGAAGAATTATAAATCAAGATATATATTGTGGGTATGTATGCGGCCACTTGGGTTTCTCAAACATACACCCATCATCCTATTGGCCTTATTTCACAGCTCTTAAGCAGGTGGAGTCCAGATACCAACACCATCAATTTGACCAACGGGTAGGTTAGAATCAGTGTTGGGGACATCCAGATGATTTCAGAAGTCCCTATCGTCAGGGAAATGTACGAAAAATTCCTTCCTCCCTCCTCTATTTGGGATGATGAGGAATGAAGCCCCACCCCTTTTTCCAAGAAACTCATTTCCCAATTGAAGGCACTTTTGAAGAAAATCGATCTGTTTCCAAAGAAGGACATTTCTTTTGATGAATGGTTTGGCACTTTTGTTAAGAATACTCGTATTGAGCCCGATCCATGGAGGCCCAATTCATGACCCACCAAAACCACCTAGAGGCGAGCAAGTACTTAATGGACCATCCTAGAAGAGGGGAATTTTTAGAAGTGGGGATAGAGGATCATCCCTAATGTCAATCAATTATTTTGATTGGAGACTTTCCTGGAAATGTCTCTGAGTGGGCGGCTACTACCAGTGCTGGAATGTGGTGGTGTAAGAGCCCCATCTTTTATCATGGATGCACAATTGTCCACTAGTAGATGTATGAATTTAGCAATCCCAGGTTTGGCCAAGATTTGACACCTAAGGGGTAAAATCATTGAGGAGGTCCACCTTATCAGATGACTAGGGCGTTCTAAATTATTATGGTCTAGATAGGATCCCACATAGGAGTCTATTCCTCCATAAATTCCTTACCAATTTTTCATTCCATCCTCTAACTATATCTCCAAAGCACCAGCGGGGTCATGTCAGGGGATTTTTCTTCACAGGATATGTAAAAAGAGAAAACTGAAAATAAAGAGCCAGACTTAATGGATTTTCTCAACATTTACGAATGATTCCTTTACCACCCTTCTGATTTCCTTACAGGTATAATAAAAAATAATACATCTGAAGATTTCATCAACTAAAGATACTTATATTATTTGCGAGAAGGCATCCTGGTTTCTTGTATAGGAGGTGAACTTATTTTGGACGGATATGCACCTTACATATTTAGTCGACAATTCAATTATGTTCAGAAGTAGTGTCCCCCTACTCTCAAAAGTGATCTTCAAGAGAAACATATGATGATATCTTGAAAATTGTGACTAATGTTTACCCGGGAGGACACACAGAACTAGGCTAGACATATGGATCTTGAAGATTCCAAGCACATTCATTCAAAGAACTATGTTGAGGCCTGGGTTAAATCATATCCTGATGGCCAATTAGCCGAACTGGTTCATATTGTGATAACTTCAAAGGAATCCAAGGAGAAGGGAAAGGAGAATCAAAATGGATTTTCAGGTCAAAAACTGTGAAAATTCCTCCAAAGGACTCTTGGTCCCCCCTGAGGAAAGTTGTGAAAGATGGGGTTACGACCTCAAGGGCGGCTGAATAAAAAGATGGAGCTGCTATCAGGAGTCCATCATCCATTTCTTCTGAGGTGGATTTTCTAGTGGCACGGGGAAAATGGGACCTTTTGAAAGGTCATCCATCTACCTATGACCGACCCCCCCTGTGATTTATAGAAGCTCCTCTAGACTAGGGAAGTTTCTATTATTGTCATTGGCTACAAGTCAGCACCGACAAACATTTCATTTGATGAGGATCCAGATAGAGTGAGTTGCTACCTTAAGGACCATGAGGCCCTAATCCAATCCTGAAGTGATCGACGTAAATACTCACATTGGGTAATTACCATGCTGCAACCCAATACCAATAATTAGGATGATGACACCATTGCCTTACCTATTGAGGATTCTATTGAAAAAGCTTCTTACATGCTCCCATCGCCTCATAAAATTTCAACTTCTTGAGGTACTAATTTTGCAGGGACACATTGGAAAAAAAATTAGTTTTTGAAACCTCATCCTCTCCCATATACGATCCTTCCAACATTGGCCATCCCGGTTATTGATGCATTTCTAAAGGCTTGGAGAATCTTGGATGAACTGAGGGAGAGCACCTCAAATGATGATATATGGAGGTTTCTTCAAAGGGAACTTTTCAAACCCCTAGGATTTGGGGGAGCCAGTGATCCAAATGGTATTTTGGCTGATGAAGATCTTGAGGTGGTGGATTCTTATTTGAATGAGAAGGAAATGTGTCTCCATGGTCTTGCAGAAAGGCATTACTGTTTGGATCGCGGGGTGTTGATAGCAGTACACCCACAGATGATGGGAGTGGTTTTATCTTCACCCTCTAGCCTTAAATTCTTTTAATGTAGAGATTCTAATTCCCCGCTCCCCTTTCTATTTTTGAGGGTCCTACATGATCTTGGAAAATGGCCTTTTCCTCGATTTATTCTCCTGGAGGTACTGTCGTTGGGGAGTGCACCCTATCAATAGTAGGGGTGTTGTCGAAGGATCCACTAGGGCCTAAGAACATATAGAAGCAGTTATTGCAAACACTTCTCAGGCATTTCCTACTCCATATTCTCTTGGTGATCTCATTCAGGATCCCTCCCCTCGACAGTCAAAGAATCATAGGCAAGCCTCCTTGTTGTCAAAGAATATTCAGAGGGGAATCAAAAGTCATTGTATGTTTACTTGGTGATTAAACCAAGTAACTTTATCTAATTGACTCACTAGTACATGTATGTACTTTGATTCATGGCCTATTTGTGTCAATACAACGAACAATCAGACATCTATAGCTCCTGTCCGTTTTAGGGTAGAGTAAGGGTTTCCATCTTTTTCGGTTGAATGAAACAGGGAAATATTGGCATCAGAAAAGACCGGGGGTGTTGTTGTCCTTTTAGGTGTTCCTGTCCACTCTCAAACAATCTCTTCCCAAATAATTAAAAGAAATCCAAAAGTTCAGGGCATAATTGATCATGCTGAGCTAACTCTCATAGAGAGAGATAGGGTGGTATTTATAGAAGGGGCCTAGTCTAGTGGAAAACACTAGCCTTGTTGGATATTGGAGAGGCTTCTAATATTGATGAGTCAATCAGTATCAATTGATCAGATTTTTACCATTTAGAGGGATTCACTCCAAAGATTGATATTATGCCTGCTCATGGTGGCTCTGGGGATGTCACGTTCGGGGAGGCTGATATTCTGACCCCTAAAAATTTGGAGTAGGATATCATACCCTTTTTTCCATTTCAGAGTGGGGTTATGTTTTCTTCCCCCATGATTCTGATACCAGTTCCCTTATTTACACTGACTATCCCTACATGCCTTATATTAATTAAAAACCATTTGAGGGCCTTTTTGAGGGATACTATTTTGGCTGAGCATGGACCTAGATCTTTAGTATTCCCATGTATCCAAGGAGCACAATTGATGATTAAATATGATGTTCCGCCTATTTTAGATTGTGGTAAAACTACAGGGGTGGGAGGTATCTAATCTGTCTCCCCTCAATCCTCAAAATCAAAACCACATGCCTTAGTAAAAACGGAAGACATCCATGCTCTGTCGACCACTACAATTAATAGAGACAAGGCTATTTTTAGATGATCCACATTGTAGATTCTGAATTAAGTCCCTCTCTTGTATCATTAATTCCTGATTATATTTTTTCATCAAGGAGTGACTTCGAGACCGATCAATAAAGCTCAGTTAATCTTCATCCCATTTGAAAAAAGGCATGGAGGAACATTTGGAGATTAATTTCTTAGACTCCATTGGATGAGAGGCCAGTGAAATTGACAAACATACACCACCAGTTTGTATTTATGGGTTTTAGTGGATTTGACTATCATCATATTCATGATATAGTAAAAAAGGTGTTTGGTGCTCGAGAAGCAACTAATATGCTTGAATCTTAACATTCCATGGAATATTAGGCTGCATATCTTGCTGCTACATGAAAAATTCACTATAATGAATCTAATCATCATGGTGGAAAAGTTGAAATGCTGCAAAAAGAACTCATGAAGAAAGAGTCTTTGATATAACAACTTGAACAAGAAGTGGAGCAACAATGCGAGAAACTGGAGATGTCAAATAGAAGCAGGATCAGGCTATAGCCACTATTGAAGAGGGGCAATGGAAAATAAAAGTGGGATAATGGTCCAACCTCCAATCCATGAGATGAATAGAGGCACTGCAGGAGAGAAAAAATGACAAGACTACGATTTTATTGAATCTCTTCCAATCCACTGAGGTATCACATCAATTGTTGATGCAAATCTACGACTCTGCTGAATGTCCCCTGTAAAGATCATATCTTGCTTACAATGAGAGGCTCTAGGCAGTGGATGACCACCATATATTTTTATGAAATATGATGGAACTGATTTTCCTCAAAGTTCAACTTCTTTGGATTTTACTATCATGTCAATCGATGAAACATAATCAATAATATAAACAACATTTCAATCGGGTGTTAATTTTAAACCATAACCAGTAAATTGGAATAGTCGAATCGGAATATAATTTTGTCCTGAGCTGCGGAACTCAGCAAGCATAGTTCGACTATTGATGAGTTTTTAAGGAATGCTTCACGAACTTTTATATCATTTTCATTATTAACCCCATTTTTTCTTAAGCCTGATTGGCATGGGCTTAGAGAGCATAACTTTACTTTTTCTTATGCCACCCTTTGTGGGTTTTTGACCTATCAATATTTTCAACACTTTTTATGGATCAACGCTTTTTAATGAACCTGTACTGAACTATTACTCAAAGGTTCCTTCAAAAGATTTTCCCTCTGGAATGTATGGTATCTTTTTTGTTGGTAGTTCACAGTCCTTCCAATCAAACCCATTAATGATGATTTTGGTCAAATAGCATGGACTAAACCAATCGGGGATGGGCCTTGACTCAAGATCATCACCTAAGAATGTTAAAATATCCACCAGACAAGGATTATGGATTTTTATTGACCGTTAATTTGTGAGTTCTGGAAATTCATGAGGCTCGGAAGACATTTTAGGCATACATAGGTAGGAAAGGACTCTTCGGGGCACTAATTTTCATTTTATTTTTTTCCATTTTTTGTGGGAAGCATATGTAGAGCCTCCGAATCATGATTTTCACAGTAAATAAAAGGTTTCTGTAGGACAATGGACTTCCATCTCTAATGGCCTTAGTTGTATTTGTAATAATTTGAATTTATTTTGATGCTGGGAGCCACCATGGGTGGTTGGCCTGAGTAGTGGTGTCTGAAAACATTAATAACATTTATATAGGCTTTGAGGGGGAAACTATTCCCGCATGGTTCATACTTGTGTAAGGGAGAGAAGGTGAATGATCAGTTCATTTATAAGTGTTTTTTTATGGTAGGTGCATTTGGAAAGGAAAAGTTATATAATCCATATTCCATAATTTTTCCAAATATGAGGGTGTGATAGGACATTAATTTCATTTGATAAAATTATGACTGGGAAGGACTAACTTGAAAATAATTTTCCTTTGATTGATGACCATTTTTTAGGCGACATATGTAGATCCACAAGGGCATGATGGGCATAGTCAAATAAAGGTGTCTGCATGACAATAAAATTCCATCTCTAATGGGTATTAAGAACATTATGGATATTGTATGCGACCATAGACAAGGGGTGCAGATGAACATGAAGAGCATTTTAGATGAACTTCTTCTGGAAATGAGTGGGGGCACTCTACTTTTGTATGTGGATCAATTTCATTCATATGGATGGGGTATCTTGAGAAACCTTAAAAGGAACTAGAGATGAATCGAGCTCGTATGTTCTGATATATCTAGGATGAGTGTAGGAAATAAAATGTAAACCATTAATTTCAGGGCCCTTGAATCCCGAGGGATGGTGCGAGGCTTGGAAGCCATTGGGCATGATGAGATAGGAGAGGAATATCGTAGGAATGAATTCTCCTTTGATTGACGGTCTTTTTTGTGGGAAACATATGCAGAGCCTCAAGGGAATGATGTACATAGTCAAAAAAGGTTTTTATAGGACACTAGTGTTCCCTCTCATATGGACTTGAATTATTATGGGGATCCATGTTTTCTCAAAGAACGAAGTCTGAGGTATGTGAGGAGTGTGTCCGGACATATTGGGAACATTTGGGATGCAATATACTCAGGGAAATATGTATCCTTATGTAGACTTGACTCACATTCCAGGTGAGGTGTTCATCCCATCTTTGGGGTACATGGTCATTTAATGTCGTATGACCCAGACATAATGTTCTCTTTAGGGAAGAGAACCATGACATGGCTTTTAGGGCCATGCCACTAGGACTAAATTTCTAGACAGTATTCCATAATTTCATCGTTGATCTCTCTCTAAGATCCATACGCTCATGTGAGCTATGATAAGTTTTAGATTCAAGAGATTATGAGGATTATGTGTCATTACCTAGGAATAAAAAAACCAACATTAGAGGTAACTTTTGGCTCAGAACATTGCGATGAAGTTTAGCATCGTACAACAAGGAAAATTTGGGCCTCGTATTTTAATGTCATGTGGTGAGGAAATGATGTTGTGTAGTTTAGAGTCATCCAGTGACGACAAATATGATTTCATAATGATCTTTAAAACCTTTGAGTTAATCGTAATCAGGATGCTCTTGTTTTCCTTATACGTGAGTGATGATAGAAGGTGTAAACCATAGTTCCAGGGGAAACATGAATCAAGAGGAATGACATTGGGATTGGAATCCATTGGGCGTATTGAGATAGGAGAGGAATATCCATAAGAATAATTTTCCTTTGATTGATAGCCATTTTTTAGGGCAACATATGAAGAACCACTAGGCCATGATGTGAATATTCAAACAAAGGTTTTTGCAGGACACTATCCTTTAATCTCAGATATCCCTAAATGATTATGGGGATCCATGTTTTCTTGGTGTATGGAGTTTGAAAAATGGGTAAGATGTTCCTGAAAACATAAAGAATACAAAGACCATGATTAAATATGAATTAATAGAGCTTCCACATAGGTATGACTCATATGTATAGGGGGAGGTAGGATCTTTAGACTTTTCATGAGTGAGGTGAATGTTAGAGATATTTTAACACCAAGGACTGGGTGATACAAAACTATTGAAGAAGTTCATAGTTTATTTTCATGTGATTAGGACCTTTCACAGACTCCCTGAACAAGTCTAACCTATGCACGGGGAAAGGGACATTTTTTATGGTGGCTGTGCCAGGATGCCAATTCCAGGCATCAATACGTATCCTGTGAGGGAAGTAATCATGCCATA
The DNA here is from genome assembly GCA_963277665.1 of Viscum album. NCBI lineage: Eukaryota > Viridiplantae > Streptophyta > Magnoliopsida > Santalales > Viscaceae > Viscum > Viscum album. The sequence continues at coordinate 825,530,101 of OY728159.1, read as the reverse complement.
CATAGTTTTAAATGTTCTCTATACAAACCTGCCTCAATTCATATGTGAGGACATGTGAGAGAATATATATTTTTATTATGGCTGGGCCTATATACCAAATCTGGGCATCACTATGTATCTTGTGAGGGAAAGAATCAAGCCATACATAGTTCTAAACATTCCTTGTACCGATAAGGATCAGACATGGGGGTGGGAACATATTTATGTCATTCTTTATGGGTGTCGGGTCTACCATATTTCCCTATAACTTGTTTATGTAAAATAACCCTTACCACTAATCCTAACTTCACGTGAGTTATAGTCAATGTGAGAAAAAAGGAGTGGAAATAGTGTTTCCTTTGTAAGTGTTGGGAGGTAGAGGATTTTATGAGATCATTTTTTTGTGGGGGATATACCATGATAGATTATCGAGGTGTCACTATGTATCATGAAAGGGAATGAATTAATTTGTACACAGTTATTCTGAGAGACCATGCAACTTATTTTCATGCAATTAGGACACTTTGTTCCATGTTGTTTAACATCATACAATGAGGAAATGATTCATAGTTTAATTTCATGTTTCAGTGATAATTTACTTACAGTTTAACGTCATGTGGAAAGGACAATGACTAATACTTTAGGGTCATAGAGTTTGGACCATGACTTCAATTTATTGCTACTCGTAGTTTAAGATCATCGATTTTGGACCATGAATTCACTTTATTTCTACACATAGTTTAGAGTCTTAGGGTTTGAACCATGCGGCTAATACCATTCATTTTATAGTCATGTTGGTTAGGACAACAATTCAGAGTTTAGGGTCAGAGTTTGGACTATGGAATGATAGTTTCTATTACATGAATTACTTAGTCAAAAACTTCGCATTTGTAGGAGCCTTGATGAGTTATTCGTCCATTGATATCAGCGTATATGCTCCATTGGAATATACCCTATGTATGTCATATGGTCCTTCCCACTTTGGATCAAAATTTTGGTGATTCTTCCCGAGTATCATCATGGATCTAAGGACTGACACCATTTCTCTTTTGAGGAATGATCGAGGGAAAACCATTTTGTTAAAGGCTCATGAAATTCAGTTTTGGTATATTTTCATATAGTGTAAAGTGTGCAGCCTTTTTTCATCTAGATACTCCAACTCATTGAACCGCCTCTGGAATTTCTTGACCATGTCCATTTTATCTCAAATGTCCACACTAAGTGATGGAACTTTGATTTCGATAGGCCAAACATCCTCTACCATGTATACTATTGAGTATGAGGTTTCCTGTGTGGTGGTGCTGGTCGTGGTCTGGTAAGACCATAAAGCTTGAAGGATATTTTTTTTCCATAATTTTTTATCTTTATCAACCATATTTTGGATTATGTTGGGAAAGGTATTATTGAAAGCCTCTATCTACCCATTTTATGTCATGTGGCAGTGAGACAACTGGTTGGCTTTAATTCCACACTCCCTGTATATCTTTTCCAACTCAGCAGAGTAGAAGTTGGTGTTGTTGTGTGTCAGTATTGTATGAGGGACACCAAAATTGGTAATGATGTTGGCTTTCACAAATATAATTTTTTTTCTCCCTGAATTTCATAAGGGTTATGGCTTCAGACCATTTGGAAAAGAAGTCTATCACTGTGAGTATGAACATGAAATTTCTAGTTGTGGCGAGAGGATATGGTCCCACAACATCCATCCCCCAGGTAGTGAATGGATAGGAGTACGTAGTAGTATGATGTAACTCCAGCGGTCGGTGTATGAAATTAGCATGAACATCACAGGAATGGAACTTCTTGGTGAATATGGGACAATACTGTATCATAGTTTTCTAGTAATACCTAAGCCTTCAAATTTAGTGAGATAGCTTGGTTGTTGACTGATTCACTCCTCACTCTCTGGTGTGAAATTATTTCCTAATGGAACCCATATCGTATCCATCAATACAACTAAGAAGGACTTTGTCAAGGCCTCATTTGTAGAGAACCTTTTCATGGTTTACCCCATTGTACAAGACAATGTTGATTTCCCATCTTCGGACCTGATCCCTTCTATCTCTATCTGGTGGGAGTTCCCCCTTTTGATGGTAATTTTCAATGGGTGTCATCTATCCAGTGGTGTGGATATAAGACTTAGAAATGGGACTAGTTCCATTAATTTCCTCTGCAATGCTTTGGATAAATGGAAAGATCATTCAGCGGTGAACATTTATAATGATCGTTTCATACCGTCCTGGATTAGCCAATGTTGTGGCTGCATTTTCCAAAGCTTCGGCTTGAAAATTTTGTGACCAGGGGACAAAGGTCAATTTTCATTATGTTTGGAATTCAACCATTAGTTCTCAAACATGGTTAATCAATGGGACCAATACTTCTATCTTAATGGCATAGTCACCACTGACCTATTTGATGACTTTCTCTAAATCACCCTTTATTTTTAGGTGTTTTTCTTGCACATGAAGTTCCATTACTACGCATATAATGAGGGCTTGATATTCTACTTCATTATTTGTACACCCATTCGAATGTAGAAAATAGTAAGGCAGGACGGACTTTTTGGTGTATATGAGTATAATTTCAATCCCCACTTTGTTGAGCTTGTGATCCTCCATAATTTTCCCTTTCAGTCTTTAGGAAGCACCATAAATGTAAATTTCCCATATCTGGGTGTCCTATCATATGGACAACACTTCTTCATCTAGTACTTCAGCATCTAATGATGTTGTTTCCTCTGAGGTGTGATCTTCCAAGAATTCTGATAACACCTAACCATGGATGGACTTTTGGGGTACTCACCTTATGTCAAACTATTATAGAATTACCACCCATCATGATAGGAATCCATTTATCATTGTATAGTTGAATATATATTTGAGAGGGTTGTAGAGGGAGACCAGTTACACCCCATGGTGCTACAGGTAATGCCTGTGTTTCTGAACCATGATGATTAGGGCTTGACAGTTTTTTTCATTTTTTGAATACCTATTTTCAACATCAATCATTGTCCATATAAGGTAATAGTGGTTTATCTCACTGCTGGAATCATTCTTCTATGTGAGAAAGGTCCCTAATGACAATTCTAGTGTGGTTATGTACAAAATGAGTAGTCTCCCTTCAACTAGTTTCATCCGCACCGGGGTTCTTAAAAGATATCTTTTGAGATTATTGAACGCTTCTTGGAAAACATTATCCCACTCATATACAACTCCTTTCTTCATCAGTTTGGTGAAAGGTAAAAATTTACTTTCTATGTTGGATATGAAGTTCCAAATGTTTGCAAGGTTCCCATAGAGACCTCTCAACTCAGTGAAGTTGCGAGGTGGGGACATGCCAAGGGTGGATTTTGTCTTCTATGGGTCGACTTCGATGCTGTAATGGTGTATAAAGAAGCAAAGGAATTTTCCCTAGGTAATGGTAGAGGCATGTTTGATGGGGTTCATATTTAAATTGCGATGCTACAATTTTTTAAAGAAAGTTTCAAGATCGTCTAGGTGGTTTGAGCACAGTCACGATTTAACCACCAGATCATTGACATAACACTCGATGGATCATCCCACGAGGGCCTTGAAGATGTTATGTATGGCATGCTGATATGTGGTGCCGACATTTTTTAGACCAAGAAGCATCACTTTATAAAAAAAACTTCCTGTGGGGACCTAAAAGCTATAGATTGTTCATCAAATTAGGCTATTTGGATTTTATTGTATCCTGAATAGCCATCCATGAAAGAGAGGGCTTCATATCCGGTAGTTTCCTCAATAAAAAATCCTATGATCAGGACCTATAAATCATCTTTCGATAAATTCTTATTAATGTCACTAAATTCACTGCATATTTTAATATGTATGTTCTTCTTTTTGAGAGGGATTATTTTTTCCATCCAGATCGGATACTGGGCCTCCCGTATAAATTCATCTTTGATCAGCTTGTCAACTTAATCCTAAATTTTGGCAGCATGCATTGGGTGGGTCCTTCTGGATGCCTACTTATAGCCCTGGTGATCTTCTGGTAAGCTTAGATGATGAGTGGCGACCTTAGGATTGTGGCCTGGAATTTCTGTGTAATTCCAGAAATAAAAATATTGAGTATTAATTAAGATTTAGGTATATTCCTCTTGCTCCTCGATAGGCATATCCACACTGATCAGAGTGGGCTGCAGGTCATCTTTAGTGCCCAGAGTAATCTTCTTATGTTCATCAATTGTGGTAGAGACACCTTCTTCAAATGTAGGAGGGGAATCATAGAGGTCTTCTTCATCTTCTCCTTCATCATCATCATCTTCATATTCTTCATCTCCTTTCCCTTCAAATGGAGAAAGGATTTTTTATATGAACTCTCTAATGTTGGGAGAGAAATCTCATTTTTCTTTAGTGAGTGAGGCAGGGGTAGTTTTCGGTCCCGAGGATGGGTCAATAGCATTTTTGGTAGAGATTTTCATAAAATCATTGGAGTCATCCCACTCTTCCATGTATTTGGACTAAGTGTCCATAACAGAGACCGTGTATAAGATTCAGTCTGTATCAAGAATTGCACTAATGCATTCAACATGGTTGATGGGTAATAAATACTCTTCCCCAGGCTATTGGAGGGGGTCTGTGGGAGCTGTTTCAAATCCATTCAAGGAAGTAAAATAATCAATTTCATTCACCAAAAGATGTTTTTCTTTTGAATCATATAACCCTGCATAGATATAATGAGATTCACCAGACTCAAACAAGGATTTATCAGCATGAAATGTCCAGTTTTTTTATTTGTTCAATACATGATGCACTGATGGAATTATAACAGAATCACAATGTGCTAAAAACGCCAAGGCCTCCCTAATAAGATGTTGAAGGTCGTACATTTCCTTACTACATGGAACTCGGAATGTGACATGAGGTCTCTGAGCTAAGTATTAAGCTTGATTTGTCCCAATGGTTTCTTCTCGCTTTTGTCATATCCTAGTAGTGTTTTACTGATGGATGTCAAGCTGTCTTCATCGTAGTACAGTCGAAGAAGTGTTCACAGTGGGAGGAGGTAGAATCCAGATCCATTGTCCATAAAAATCACCCGGAAATCAATTCCATTTTACTTGCATGACACATATAAGGTATTGATGTACCCTTTCACGATGTCATATTCATCCCTGTCTATGAAGGAGGTGACATCATGACATTATTTATGATTGGTATCTGTCTGATAGACTTCGTCTGCTACTACTTTGTCCTCAAACTCCTAGGGACATAGTAAGGCTTTGATCAGTGCCTCCCTAAGATCTTCTGATAGGCTTAACTCATCCAATATAGAAATTTTTTTGCTACTAAATACATATTCATTAAAATATCATATTTCTTCTATAAAGATCTACACATCCCAACTTGGGGTTTCTCTTTCACATAAACCATAGGGGAATTGGTTTTGAACATAATTGATTTGACCTCTGTGACCAAGGCCAATGTTGTTGTGTTCCTTTCCAAGTTTGGTCAAACTGGTCTACCAGCATGCCATGGGAGATTTGATATTAGTTCTTTCCATAATGTATACTCCAATATAACAAGGCTTGGATTTTTTCCGATGGGGGTAGTGGAGAATTCTAGTTCTTGTTGTGTTTGTTGGAGGGTCCTTCCCAGAGTTTCCATGATATTAACGGTATGATTTATGGTGTGTCTAGGAATATGAATCCTACGAAAATCATGTCTTCTATGAAACCTTTGGCCTCTGCGGATTCATCCTCAAACTCTCTAGTTGGGAGCATGAAATTCAGGTTCGTGGCCATATTCTCCATTAGATAAGGTGTCCATAAAATGAATGATATTAATGGAGACAAAGATCAGTTCTTCATCTGGCACTATTTTTGTCTAATTGTCTCCTTATGATGGTGTCATTTTGTAGGGTGATTCCCGTTGTACTGTTTGGTAGTTTGGTGCCCATCGTACCATTCAGAGGGGTGTCGCCCATTATACCAAGGTTGCTAGAATAAATTTTGAATGTGTCAACACTGATATAAGATTTGGTGTCATCCCATATTCTTCCTCCTTCTTTCTTCCATTATGGCCTTTATAAAACTACAGGGTCGAGGAGGAAAGATGTGTTGTATTAAGAGATTTTGGGGGAACAGTTGGTTGATTCAACTGCTTATGGTGGATTCCCTAAACTCGGTTTATGGTCTTCAGAGTTATCCAATTTTCAAAAAAATTATCCTTATTGATGGAAATTTTTTTCATTCTTTTTCCTCTCTTGAGTCTGAGGAGGAAACATACACCCATGCGCTGGTGGTGGGCCCAACTTTACTATCTCATATTCCACCATATTTTGTAGGAGATCCTAAAAAATTAATCATTCATGTATGGTATGTCTCAGTATCCAGTGATATGGAAAATAATTTGGACGGTCATCGAGACCCACTTCATCAGCTCACTTTGGCTCTGGTATCCAGAGAAAATTGCAATTTAGGGGGGCTATGAAATAGATGCATACCTTATCATCTCGTAAAGAGGAAACATAATTTCTTCATTACTAGAACTGATCTTTCATATCAACTTGTCACTCATCTTGTCGAGGTGGGTTGGTTGTTCTTGTCTGAGGGGAATGCATAGTTTGGTGGGGGCATCACAACTGGTGCTAGTGATGGGGGGTGGAATAAGCATGATAGAAGCCAATTCATCTTTTCTCATTCCTTTCCCATGTGCTGATGGGGACACTCAAGACATAAGATTGGTTTGTTGCAAAGAGCCTTGTAATCTCTCAACATTGACAGAGAAATATCTAAACCTACATGTGTACTTCACTGAGATGAGTGGTGTTCGCAATTCATCATCAAGGTTATAGATGCACATGGAAAGAATCTCATCATGGGAAAGCATCTAGTTCATGGAATAAGTTATAGATTTCCATCTGGAAATGAAGTCTGAGACTCTTCATTTTCTTACTATTTACAGTTCATGAGATCACTTACCATCGTCTTAGGCAGCATTGAACTGAACTGGACGAGAAACTATCGCTGAAGGTCCTCCTAGCCTGTTACTGGGTTAGCTGGTAGGCTAGTATACCATAGAAAATCCAATCCCTGAAGGGTTCTTATGAAGAACCTCAGTTTTATAGATTCTTGCTGCTCTGGAGTTCCCATCATGGGGTCGCAGTAAGAGGCATAGTGAATTACATGTTTTTTGGTCCCCCGAGCCATTGAATATGGGGAATAAAGGTTTCTAGTGTTTAGCGGTGGTGGAACATGGCTCACCCACTCATGGTAGGGTTTGTGATCTCGTTGTATTGGAGTATGTCACCCCTACATGGCTTCTAGTCGAGTTGTTAATTGCTCGATGGTGTTCAAGAGCCCTTGATTCATATCCTTCCAGGATTTATATTGGGATGGTGTGGTAGTGTCCAAAACAAGGCATAATGGTGCTGCTAGAATTTTGGGTGGATACCTAGCTGGGAGTACCCTTTGTGGATTTTCCCGAATATATTCTAGTTTTCATCCCAATGGGGGAAGTGTTGATGTCGTTCCAGGTCCACATTGAATGGACCTACGAGCTTGAATTCATTCACCAGGATGAGTGATTGTGGAAAGATAACCCCTTTTGGGAGCACCTACATAAATTCCGCATGGAGAACACATCTACAAAGGTAGCTCCCTCAACACATCTCGATATTAATTCACTTTAGCTCTTTCATTTATTCCCCCATCTTGGAAAGCCTTTCCTCAAGAGTGAGGGGTTCATTTCTATGGGTGGAGAATGAAGGTCATAGATGAACTGGGATTTATTATTCTCCTTGTTGGGGTTTCTCATGGGAGGTGGTGACAGATTAATTGGGTGGGTACCAAAATTTAGGTATGTTCTCTAGTTCCAAGTATATGCACAATCAGGCTCTGTGTGGGATGAATCTGGGAGGGAATAATCTTCCTTTGCATTCTCTCCCTCTATGTCATTTCTTGTGAGATCTTTGGGTTTGACGTTTACCACATTCAGTAAGTCATACCACATTGGGGTGGTGTATAGGGTGTCGAATGGTAGGAAGGCATGCAGTGTCCTTTTTTGGACTTCCACCTTCCATTCTTCCGTATTATTCATGTTTCCTAGAGATGAATACCCTGAAGGGATCCCTGGTCTAACCTTGTAATGGGCCATTGTCTCAAAGGGTAAAGACCATGGGAAGGGGTGGAACAGGTGACTCCTCTTGCCATCGTTCTTCCTAGACAGTATAAGATAGACGTCCGCTCTGTGAGGACATGAGGTATAAATTATCCTAGCCTTGGGGGCTAGGGTTGTTCCCATTTTTTTGTTAATGTGCTATGGCCTAGATTTTTTGGTCTTACGGGCACATTTTGATTTAAAAATTCCCCCATCCCTGTGGGATGGGGTTGTTCTATCATCTCGGCGGAAACTGCTGCTATTGCTACATTTTCAATTTCACATACTCTTATGTGGTTGTGTGCCAAGTATGGAATTGGGCCTGTATAGTGTCTACGGTCTTTTGATGACATAAGCACTTCTTTCTGGTTAGCTTCCCTTTGGCAGGAAGCCTACTAGATGTTCCTCGTTTTCCGACTCAGATGTTTTTTGGTGGATTGATCTCTTCGGTTCTGATGCTTTTGAGACTTGCTCCGGGCCTGTTTTTGTTGAGTGTCACATTTTTCTGAGCAGGTGTTTCACTTGATTACTGTATTTGGGCGATGACATTGTAGGATTCCATTTCCAATAGGGCCTTCTAGATGGGATGAGGGGTGAAGTGTAGAGTACCATGTTCTCCCCATCCCTGAATGTGAACTCCATTTTGGGTGTCTCTAATGAGACGACACAACTTATGCAGTTCATGGAGGCAAGACAGTTCAAGGTTTTTCTTTCTCCTTTCTGATTGTTGCATCCATGTAGATGGGAGGGATTCCTATCCGATTAAATGGAGAAGCTCCTCTATCATGTTGACATGGACTACATACCCTTCATAGGGTTAGAAATTTTCATTCATGTTACTAATAGTCATACATATATTGAGGAGAATGTCACATATTCATTCCCTAGACCACTCACTTGGTATGTCGAATTGATAAGTCTATGTAGGCCTACAAATCACTTGTATATTATCCTTAGCTAGCTTCCTTTTCACTATAAACATATCCTATTGTTGTTCTTTCAGGGGATCCTCTACTTGATATGCCCAACTCGACTGCTTCTTAATAATTTCATTCCATGCAACCAGGCTCGTAAGAAACTCATTGATACATGGACGACCCAGGGGTGTCTCGGAAGATGAGCATGGCCCTAGGCCATCCTCTGGTTAAGAAATCATATTACTCATTATAGATAGAGTACCTGATGTTGCCGAATCCTTTTCGAGTGTCTCAACATAGGAGGGATTTCTCATTTTGGTTCGGGAAAGAGGTGGTCCTTTTTGCTGGTATGACTTCTAGTTGTGGGGAGGACCTTCGCAATTGGTGCTGCAATGGCGATGACTATCATTTCAACTTGATTCCCTACCATAAGAAATGTCCTTACGACATATACCCTAGGGAGGAACTTTAGGGTGGGCTATAGTGAGGGGGGACCTTCTTACTACTTGATTTTAGTGAGGGGAGGACCTTCACAACAACTATATTTGCAGGGAGGGCCTTCACAATGACTATCATCATGGCAAGGACTACAATCATGACTTGATACCTGGTTGTAGAGAGAATTTCTACAGTGCACATCTTAGGGAGGGCCTTCAAGATGTACCATAATGATGGTAGGACCTTCTCATTTCTTGATGTTACTATGGGTAGGGCCTTCACAACAACTTCTATTATGGAGAGCGCCTTCGCAATGACTGTCATAAGGGCAAGGACTACCATCATGACTCGACGTCCAACTATAGGGAGATGCATATATGCATCATATACCCTGGAGAAGACCATCAGGGTGGACGCCAATAAGAGGAGGACCTTCTTGCCATATGATCTTCAGTTCAAGGGGAGTGCTACCTCAACGCGCTTCAAGAGATAGGCTCTTGTGATTGATCATTCCTGGCCCACGAATTGATCCACCATGGGTTCTCTATGGAGGACCTTCAGAGCTGGTGGTAGTGACATCGCCAGGAGGGCCTTAAAAACTTCTACTACCACTTCCATAATTCGATAATGGATAGATAGGGTCTTGATCCTTTTCTATATATGTTTGAAGGTGTCTAGAACGTATTATTCTAGCAAAGATGGATCATGTGTGTTCTCTTCATTTTTCAATTTCCTTTAGCGCATTTCATTTTTAAGCACTCTCTTGCGTGTAAACGAGTTTGTCTTCTGTTGGTAACGACCTTCATATACAACTCTTTGTCTTGTTGGAATCATGATTTCATCAAGATACGCCAACATACATCTTGATTTTTGGCTGGGATATATGCATTCCCTGGAGTGGCCACCATGATGGAACAACCTCCCCCAACTGGAACAAGAATTTTGTCCCAATCTGGTTGTCCATGTATTGCGGGATATTTTCTTCGAGCCTCTTAGAAAGGAGTAGGGATGCATGACTACTCCGGAGTGACTACCTCATTTTGCGAGTGAGTCATCTCATTTGAGGAAACTGGGTCGTGGGCCCGATTTCTCACCTTTTCCACTGATGCAATAATGTCTTGGCATGTTTGGATAATATGGTCTGGGATCTACGTCAGATCTTATATTGTTTCAATGATGTGATGAGATACATCATTGGCTAAAATGTGTATGAAGACCCATTCTGATATCAGAGTAGGGGTTTGTCCCTACTCGGTTCCTCCATGAGTTGTTAGTAGATACTCGCAGTTCTCCTATGTTGGGAAAGAGGAATGAGTCAACCATCGATTTTATTCTTTGGTTTCAACAGTATTTTACAGGCTGTTTTTATATTCACGAGTGGAGATTTTCATTTTCTCTCATTCCACTATATTTGTCTCATATGATTTGTATTCATTCATAGGAATTGGACTCTGCTCATATTTTTTTACCGCCCTATTTGGATGGCAGGATAGAAATGCATCATCAAGTATTTGTGAATGTGTATAGCTAGTTTCCACCCTATTTGAATGAATGGTTTCAAATGCATCAATAGTTATTTTTGCATGCGTATAGCTGGTTCCTTCCCTATTTGGATGGCAAGATTGAAAGGATTTAGTAGGTATTTTTCCTACGTGTGGCTGTTTCTCCCTATTTGAATGTTAGACTTGTCATGTGTCAGCATGTATTTGCATATACTTATATTTTGCATCTCTGTCTACATGGTGGGACCGACGAGAACTTGCAGGAACATTCATGTGCTCGTATTGTGCCACCATATTTATATGGTGGACTAGGGTGGAGGGGGGGATTCATATGTCTACCCATTGAATGGCTCTGCGTTAATACAGTAGAGTTTCTCTTCAAGAACTAGGGAGATAGCGTGTTCTTGATTGTATTATCACCGACCTTGGCAGGAAGTCATAGGGGACCAAGAATCCTAGAATTTGGTAGGTTCCCCCAACATAATGTCCTCTTCGGTGGAAAGAGGTCTGGACGTCCGGTTTTGGTGGATACGCTCTCTGGCGGGGGCCTATGAGAAGGATTCTTGTGCAGTTGAGATGAATCTATCATTATCGACTTCATCCACCTCCCTATGATAAGGGAGGTACTCATTTTCATTTTCTGGGGACAGGCTCCCGAAGTGGTTTATGATGACCACTGGGGCCGCCTTAATCTGGGGTGCCAGTCACAGCTGAGGAGGCGGCTGACGAGTCTTCACAGAAAAGAGGGCTTGTCTTGTAGCCTCCAGCATGGAGAGAGTACCCTTTTGGTGGTACTCTTTGATCAGCTTGTCTGATACCCAACATTGAAGAAGATGGGTAGGTGAGGGGGTCCTACTTTTCTTTAGGGCCTTGGACACCAGTAGAATTGCTGATGTGTGTGTCTTCATTGGTCTTCAGGATGTCATTTGGATCAAAGGTTTCCCAACGGGAACATGAAACATACATATACGAAATAAAGATCATAGAACCTCATCAAAGTAGCATTATTTTAAACATGTTCATATCTGATGATTCAACTTGGCCCCTTCCCCTATCCATATTTTTTATTGTGGGGATAATGTGCTTTGAGTGGGGTAAGACCGCCTCCATGGTTAATGATTCACATCGGGTTCACCATTTTTGTCTTGCCTCAGAGGTGGCACGTTACGCTGGTACCAGGGTGAAAAAATGGGCTAACATGAAATGTCCTTTTGTTTTTTATCATTGGGGTAGAACCACCAACATGGTTCACAATTTACAATGGGTTATCCATTTTTATTCTGCCTCTAAGGTGGTGTATTTTGGGTGATGGTGAAATGGTCTGATAAGGATCATCACCCATCCTTTTTTCTGAAGAAAGTTTCTTTTTATGTTCACCATTTATTTTGTTTTGACCAATTCTATGTCATTATCCTTGAAAAGAAGGTTGGATTAACCTTGTGGGGCCTGGGAAATACACCCCTTTCTCAATGAGAAGGATATGCCATAGTCAATCTATCCCATTAGGAGATTGTGTGGGGTTAGGTACTCATGAAATCATTCCTCCTCAGATATAAATTCCTTGGATGGTCTCCAATTGGTATATTCATGGATCAAGAAACACCAAATGACCCTGGTATCCCTGAATCATGGACCTGATTTCCAATGGTAGGTGCTCATTGATTGATGATTTAGCCAACGACAGTTGAGGACTCCATTGGTCAAGAGGATTGGAATTCAGGATCGTCGCACCCTTCTGGGGGAGGATTATCACCTGTTCAAGGACTCTCTTATAGTTTTAAGTGGTGTTCATATGTTTTTTAATCACTGGTTCATTCTTGAAGAGTGTGTCCTTGGGATTCCCCCAGTTTTAAGGATCATCATAAGTTGGCATATATTTGATGCTATGGAGGTGATACTAACATGATCCATAGAATAAGGCGTTCTGGAGTTTATCATTATCCAGGGTGGAAAGAAGGGGATTTGATGCTTGGATCGGACCCATAGGACAGGTTCCCTATATATCCTCAAGAGAGGAATCAGAACCCCCGTAGTTCAGAATTGTTGGGGCTTACTAATGGAAGCTTCGAATTCAAGGGACATGGTTGGGTGGACCATTTATAGGACTTAACCCTTTTGAGCTCGGGCCTTTGAGTAGGCATCCCAGATATCCTGGTTTGATTAGTAATAAAGTTTATTATTTTTCAAAATGTGTTGATGTTGTAATTTTCAAAACCCTCTAAGACTAGGTGATTCATGCTCAATGTGAGAAACAAGAGGATGGAAGAGATTCAACCAACCACTTGCTTCCTCTATTATTTGTTGGAAAGGGAGAGCCTATGGAGGATTAGGCTAGGGTGACCGTGGATGAGGGTGTGAGCGATGAAAGTTTCAATGTTAAATGACATTTAAATTTAGGTGGCTAGACCTTAGAAAATTGGGGACTTACCTCAGTGGAAGGGCCCTGAAGAATGTTCTGGGAATGAGGAGGATTTTTTTCCTCGTCAAAGGAGAAGCCAACATAACAACTTAAAATGATCATTATCCATCATTGAATATAAAGGAATGTGATCAAACATAATCCCTAGAATGGGGAGGTTCACATCAGCATCCTAAGGATGGACTCCAGGTTACAATTGAAGGTAGACCCACATGCATTCCTGAATCCCAAACCCTTGTGGGGAGAGCCTTTGTGACTCTGCTTACCATGGGTATGTAGACTGAAAGGGTCGGTCTAATGCACCTGATGGTCTGATCATACACGCATTTTTCCTATGGAGGAGGCTTTGGCCTGATACCAGAGGACTAGTTCACAGCGGGATTATGGAGGATTGGATGATAATGGATGGTTCAGGTCGGAACAAGAAGAAATAATACCCAAAAACACCCCATTCCATGTAATGATTTCTTATGTGTGATGGGGGGTGGTCTGCATACCATAGTGGATTGCTGGAAGAGGGGTTGTCTGCATACTGATGTGGTATGTGGGAATGGGTTAGATCATCGTGTACAATACTACTATGTGGCCCATCATGCCGTGTTGGGTTCCATCAATGTGCTGATGTAGTACATAGTACCGACTTCAATCTGTATAGTGGTACACTACGCGAAGCACTATATTGAAGGGGGTTGGGGGATTATTGTTCACGGGATATTCATCTGTGATAATTATATGGTTCATTATTTAACAATTTTGGTTTGTGTTACTCTATTTATTATTAAGTCCCCCCATTTTAAAGTCTATGGCCAGCTGTATCTATGGAGAGCGTGGTTTTTAATTTGGGATTCATTGTTGAATCAAGACTGAAACAGGAATCTTCTTCGAACTCTTACTCTTATCCTCCGATTACCCTCAATATTTCATCATTCTTTCATCTTAATCCTCTATCAATTCATTCTGGGATCCTTTAATAGAGGATCAGGACAATCATATCTATCGGAAAATGATTCCATTTTCAGATGCCCATGAAGATATATTCTGACCCACTAAAAACTCGGTCAACCGGGGTTTGCAGGTATTATAGTTCACGTTAACAGTTTGTGGAACCCCACTGGTTTACTTCCTCTATGAACTGATGACTTTGAAGAATAGATTGCAGATGGCCTTCACGCTCATGAGTCCTTCAGCAATGCAATCTATGGTCTACTGAGTTCGTTGGCCATCGCTCCACAGGACAACAACTCATAGAGCATTCCACGTAACTAATGATTCATTATCCATGTAGTCCGCATTCCAACCCAGCGATAGAACACATGCAACCTGAAATTCTTTGAAAACTTGAATTCCTTCAAGTTTCTTCTGAAATTTGCAACTCAATTTGATTCTATTCACCTTTCTAGAATTGTAGGAGTACTTTCTTCCTTCTGAAAAGTGATTGTGGGTGTATTTTATTCCCATAGAGGAATTTTCAACACCCTACAATGATAAATTGTAATTATATCCAAGTTACACCATATTCTATTTTGTATGAAACATAGGGAGTCTCACCCATCAATATTCAGTTTTTGTTTCTCAGTACAACTTTTTAAGATCAAAAAATGATAGATAGAGTAGCATAAGTCAATCTAGATGTGCTACATGCCCTCAATGTGAACATGCTTCAGGCCTTGAACAATCTATAGAGGCACCAAAATAAGATATCTAGATCTTTTAACAAGAATGTTCATCTCTACTCATTCATTTAAGGTGAAATGGTGTTATCCTTGAGGATGTCAATGATACTTAGTAGAATGTCACCATAGTTGGATCCCAAATTAGTGGAATCCTATATTATTCCCAATGTGTATCTCAACAGTGCATATTCCATGGTCACTATGGATAGAGAGCATATTACTCCTCCCACTAATGCCAAGTTACTCAAGAATTACTTTTCAAAGGAACCTTCCTCCATGTCCCACATGATATTAAACAACATGATACAGGATGGCATGGAAGATGTTAAACGGTACGATAGTCAAAGTCCTGAATGGAAATAAACTGCACGGTTTCTCCTCATGGTCTGAGTACCAGACCACAAATTAAGATATCTTGTGTCTTGCATGATGTTAAATTGAAAGCCCCATTTTCTTTTGGATCATCTTACAATAAACTAAATTGTTACATTCATCCTTACTACATGATGTTATACTGCATGACATTCTAGAACTATATATGGATTAATTGCTTCCCTCATAGGATACATAAGAACATCTGAAACTTTTTTTTTCAGGTTGAGCCCTATGTTTCCCCATATTCAGTATTACAACTTGAGGTTTCTATTACGAATATATGGTGTGGTATGTACTTCATCCTCATTCATGACGAGTTTGTAACAGTCTCACCATGTGCCTCCCCTAGGATCTCATTATTCCTTACCACATGATGAAAAACTGTACTACATTCTAGAACTATGTATGGATTGATTCCTTCCGTTACAAGATATGTAGGGACACTCAAACATTATTTCCTCAGGTCCTACACTAGGTACTGAAATTCCTTTCATCTTTCTGGCCTCTTATCCCCAATATCCTCAAATAACATGTTGTGATGTGAGACCCTTATTTGTCTTCATTCATATTGGGTTTACAACTACTGCATCATGTATCCCCTTCAAGGATCTTCCATCTTTCAGATTCGTTCTTACCAACTCATGTTAAACTACATGAAATCACAATAACTATGTATGGATTGATTCCTTCCCTCAAAAAATATGTTAAAATTTCACGAAATTTTATCTTCAGGTCCATCCCTATGTACCTCAACCTTACTATCCCCTTTTTGTCCTTACATATTTTGAGTTATATGGCCAGAAAATAGGATCTCTCCCATCCCACATGACGTTAAATTGCATCATCCTACATGAATGTTGTTAAAAAAAATAGAATTTTTTTTGATGCATGACCTTAAAAGGTAACAATCCCTTTATCATTCATGGAAATAAACTACCCATTTTTCCTTACCATTTCTTGTCAAACTACATGGCACGTCAAGAAATATATGTGTATTGATTCCTTTCCTCACTGAATACATAGGAACACCCAAATTTTTTTTCATAGATTCTGGCCCTTAGTTTTTCAATTCCACTTCATTCCGCTCGGGCCAAGTTCTCTCCTAGGATTGTGAATGGTTTGGTGTGGACCTCTGTGGTACTCATTCATGTTTGGTTTTTTAGCCACTCCATACACATCACCATTTTAGATACCTCTAATTCATTTGGTATTACCACATGACATTAAACCACACAACATTTAAGAACTATGTGTGACTTGATTCCCATCATAATGGGATTCATCGAAATGCCTTGACATTTTTCCTTTAGGTCCATCCTTGGGTTTATCAACCCACTTTTCTACTTTCCTAAACTCATATTTTTGATTCATTTTTCCTTACTTGGATCCCTTGACCTTTGTTATGCCTCTTCAACATTCTCATATTTAGTATGGTGTTGGGCCTAAATTGTTGGATTCTGCATTGACATTTTACCATCCCATTTCAAAGGTTGACATGTCCCTTTATTTTGTTCTTCAACATATTTCACTTCTAAAGAGACCCCAAATGTTAGGTTTTCTCATCAAATTGGCTTCCATTCCACCCTATTCCAATGTACCAGAAGGTCTCAAACAATATTTTGAGGTTGGTTCTGCATTTCGAAGAGAGTTAGTGGTCGAACCTCATGTGTTTGTTCCCATTCCAGGCCACATGATATGGATACTATGTCTTGAACATGGTCATCATTTATCCTCCATCGTTATGCCACCCTCATTGAGTCTTGAATATCAGATTATTTGATTCACATAACTCTTAACATTCTCATGTATAGATGGAATTTTGACACCCTCATTTTTACCCCTCCATGATCCTTTGTGTAATGAGTGGGTGGATCAGTGTTGTGGGTTCATTCATGACTGTGCACCTCCATCCCTCTGTCATGTGCTTCCATGTGTCACAATATCTTTTCCACCATTTGTTTCCTACATAGATCATGGATCACATATGATTAGGGGTCTTGGTATGATTTTTAACTGCATGGGATGATTGTACCACCTTGTTGTATAAAGCATATGACCTCAAACTCTTATTTCACATATCACGGTCCAAGCATCATGAAATTAAACTAGATGTGAATTCCCTCAGGATTTTGTCATGTGGTGTGGACTTCTTAGGTCCCCATTGATGTTAGATATATTTATGGCACCACACTACACATTTTCTCTTTGAAATCCTCACCCAAGGTCCAAATCTAATATAACAAACTATGATCCCCAGTGTCCTGATCATACAATGTTAAATTAAGGCATATTCATCTAAGATATATGATGATAAAATACCCATCATTATGACGTCTTTATCCAAGAAGACATTTCCCTTTTGGTATTGGATATTTTTTGTTCCATCTTCAAAAACAACATGTTTCATGATTCTCACCCTAGTCAGATACGTAGTGAAACCCATACATTTTGTCCCCGGGTCTAACTGCAGAAGCATGAACCATTTCTCCTTACTCTTAGATTATATTTCTCCCAGATGTTTGTGGTTTCATATGGACTTGGTCCTCATTCATTTTGGGATTGTGACAGTCGCACCATGTACCACCCTTGGGAGAACTCTTTTTCATCGTCCTTACCGCTTGACGTTTATTTGTATGGGTAAGTTTACGCTTACCGCATCCCCTTTATTTGGGTCTCTCTCTTCCATAAAATATGAATGGACCCCAAATAGTATGAATGCTTGGAATTATGTCTCTCCTACCATCTTGGTCCAATGTCTTGGAGGATCATGAAAAATATTTTGCGACATATTCTGTGTTTCAAATGCATTCAGCAGTCGACATTCACTTTTCTATTCCCATCCCATGCTATAATATATGGATGCTATTTCATGAACATGGTTAGTAGTTTTCCTCCATAATTATGCCACCCCAATTGTTTCTAAAATATTTTTCTTTTCACTGGACACTTTCCTACAATTTTTGATCTAATGGGTTTGCAGCACCTTAGTTGTGGTCCCTGCATGAATCTATGAACGTCAAGTGAGGAATGTCGGCATGGTTGAGATATTCACCCCTGACATTTCTTATTAATTTTTGAACACTCTCATGTGATGGGGAAATCCTAACATCACTCCTTGTCTCTTACAATGAGCATGTCTCACATTAACTTATGAGTTTTTGTATGGTCATACACACATGGAGAGCTGCATGACCTCATGGTCTGAGTCCCCTGACAATAAACTCAAATCTCCCATGTCTATCATGACCTTAAACCATTATGTATTTTATATACGATGTTAAAGTACATGGGATGGTTCTGTCAAATGGCCTCAAACTGTGACACCATGATCCCGACTGCATGATGAAAAATGGAACAACATTGTGGTGTTCTCGTTTGAGAGGGAATAACCTGGGGAACAAGTTTTTTTCATGTCACATGTCAAGGACTAAATATTTCTTGACTGTAGTAGTGAAACTTGAGATTTCCTTCTTGGGATGGGCACTGCAAAAAAATAATCAACAATAAAGGAACATACAAGATATATCAAATTTCTCTATTCTCAATGCATGGATCAAATCTTCATGGTGGAACCCTCCCATAACTACAAATGGATCGATTCCTACACTTACAGGATACATAGAGACATCCAACAATCTTATCTCTAGGTCCATCTATAGAATGGTAAACTCTCTATTTTGGCATTTTGGCCCTTATCTCCCCTTTGTAGGATGCATGGTGTGGTACATATATTTCTGGTCCTCATTCACATTGGGTTATGTATCATACCACACAATTACACTTTGGGGTGCCCATGTCCTAGCCTTATGATAATAAATTGTGTCTGAATTCTGTTATTGAATGCATGAAATTAAACTGGATGGTATTCAGGAACTATGTGAACATTGATTCCCTTCTTACAGAATATGTAGTGATGCCCAAAAACATTTTCTGTGGGCCCAACAACAAACTCTATGGTCCAAACAATATGACCTTAAATTAGGTGCCCCTAATCCATGTAACATGACTTTTAACTGTCATTTAGGGTCTAGGTAGTATGAAATTAATCTATCTGAAACTTCCTGGTCATATTACGCTAACTTATTCCAAACATTTTCTCCATCATACAATGTTAAACTACATATATATCATCTTCATTGGACTGAAATAATCTAAAAAACATTTTTGGCTCCCACTAAAGAGGTTCTTCCTAGATGTAGGTTTGATCATGAATTGGACCGAAATGCCCACCAAATGTGCTTTCATCATAGTGGCATAATTTCAAGACAATTAGAATCTTTTAAAACATTCCACCACTCTGTCTCTACAATTCGTTTTCCCTTTATTTGTAACCTCATCCTACTTCACATTCAAATGGACCACTATGTAGAATGGATTCTAGGACTCATGTATCGCCTACCATTTTGGGCCAACTTCCTCGAGTATCTCGATTGAAATTTCATGCTAGGCCCCATGTTTTCGAACTCGATCAGTGGTTGGCCCTCATTTGTTACTCCCCATTTCAGGCTAAGATGATAAGGATTTTTTGTTTCAAATATAGTCAACAATTATCCTCCATCTTAATACATCCATAATTGTGTTCCAAATTATGGGTTTTATTATTCAGATTTCTCATTCCCCATTGTTCGGATTGATTCCAAAAAACATGGTGCTATCCCGATCATGCACTAGAGAACATTGGGAAATTAAAGATGGTTTCATTGAGATCATTATTCACTATTCACATCTCCCTATATTAGGAAGAATACTCCAAGAGGTCAGTTATACCCCAAATGTTATAATTGGTAAGAACTCTCATATCAATGGTGAGTAATTATGTGGGGATCCTTTGTTTCTCACACTGGTCATGACCCTCGTGAGATTATGGATTTATCATTAGTTGTTTCACAGATACAATTGAGATTAAATAATAAAATCATGCAATAATATTTATATGCACTCATTCTAAATAAACAATAACGCATAGAAATATTTTTGTTAGTTTCGGAAAACATAGCCCCTACGTATTGGCCCCTTCGACGGAGCGTCTCTTCTCCTCCACTCTTTAGCGTGTGTCATCCTAGATTGTCTATCATTTTATAAGATTACATAATTCTTTATTGGACATGGGGTGATGTTACATATCCCTAATCCTCACTTGATCCTCCTCAGCTCATATATCTATCACCACATGATATGCTCACCTCAACTTCTCTTCAGCTACTGCCAACTATACCCATAGTCATGATTTTAGTTTTGGTTGGGTGTTGGTTAAATAAGAGTGCTCATTCATCCACATTTCTTAGTGTTGTATCTCTTAGTTAGCCTCCCAAATATTAGGAATTTTGACTTGTTTTATCCTCTTTTAGGAAAAATATATGCTACAGTTGCTCTCACGTACCATCAAAACATGTTTATCCTAGATGAGCATATGTGGAAAACATGTATCTACCCCTCCAACATATCTGTAATATAGTCGGGGGAGAAGTTTTACCATCTCTAATATCCACTGTGATTGTGGGATGTTGTAAATAAATCACTTGATCAGCTTCATTGACTGGTGATGGACAACTCGACTATCCTCCACAATAGAATCAACCTCATCGAACTCCTCTGGGTCAATGGATTCATATTCTGATATTGATTCTAGGTGTTCAAAAGTAGGATCCTCTTTTGGGGTGATATCATATGGGATGGGTTCTATATCATGTGGTTGATCTTTATCTCTAGATTCCACCTTGATAAGTTCAGGTTCTTCCCCACCCATGGTTCTTCCCACAGTTGTATGTTTTTGTGGTCAGCTCAACATGGATCTCTGATTCCACATCAATTAGAGTTCCCCTCATTAAAGGAGCTATGGGACCCCTGGATATCCTCACTAATAGTACACACGCTACCTAGAGGAATATTCAGATAAGTATTGTAGTAGTTTTTCTAGTTGGGTGGACAAAATTTATGACTCTATCTGGAAGAGGACTTACAAAGATCCGATATTTGATCAGGTCCTCAAGTTATTATTGTTGGGATACTAGGATGTGACCCCCTGTATATGGTTGGGAGATCAAATGATTCTGGAACCGATTCCTTGGTTCCCACAGACATGTTGGACCCCACACCCACCAGCTTTTTAGACATAGGCAATATAGATTTCCCCCCTACATCTGTTGTTATGTAGGATGAGGTCTTTTGAATCAGGATCTCTGATACATAACAAATGTCATTTGTCAACTTAGATGACATGAGTAAGATCATATATAAAGAAATGTCTTAGGGATTTTCTTTAATGATATAGTGAAATCTCCCAGCTCTGAGGCAGTAACCTCTACTTCCTATAGGGGGGTACCTCTATTATCATCTTCTCTCTAAGACACTTTCAATCTAACATGGAGGGGGAATTTCTTCACCAATTTAACAGCACAAAATTGAGGTTTATACATTCTATTAAGAAGTATCTTCACCCGATATATAAATGGAAGTTTGGAACCTTGGGAATCTACTAAATCATATAGCTCAGCCACATATCCTTCCCTTATGTTTGATACCTTATAATTATAGTCCTGATGTATCCAATTCCTGAATGTTTCATTCAAAACTGATTAATATCATCCCACATTTTGGGAGGAATAAGGAATTGCCTATTATCATCCCAGGTTTCCCAATCCTCCAAGTAAACAACGTATTTTTGTAAGTTCACACAGTATGGTTGTTTTCATGACCCATTCCAGTGGGTACCACACTACGACTCCCCATGCCCGCCTCTAATAGGCCAGGGGCTGGTGACTTGCATTGAGTAGGAATAATACTAACATTGGAGGCATTTCCTAAGTACTTGTACACACACACACACACATCTCCAAAACCCCAAAAGCTAAAATGTAAAAAAAATCCCCAAGGAACCAAATGCATGCATACATCTAAATTCAACCAACAGAGAACAACAGGAAGTAAATTAATAAAAGTAATCCAAGCTAGAATTCAAGCACCCCAAAAAAACAAGAGTATGAAAACTACAAATTCCAACCTGTAAACACAAAGTGGTACTGGGACTACTGCTCGTAGCCATAGGAACACCTCGGCCTGTAGGGAACTCAATGAGATTGGTCATGTCCTGGTCTACCAAGGACTCTATCAAAAGGTTGCTCGTCTGCACAAGACATGATAGGTACGGGCAAAGCACGTGTAGGGGTGAGTATAACAAAACTCAGTAGGGGACCCTGAAAACCACAAAGAAATACACAAAAGAAAGTTACAGTCATCTCTACACAATATATTCCTACTGAACATATAATAGGTGAACCCAATAAAGATATACTCAAAACCCAGACCCGTAGTCTAGAGATAAGTCACACAACCACATTCCCCCACTAGGGTTTCAGTTGAAGATTCCATGAAGAACTCATCCAAGAGAACTCACTCCATGAGTCTGATAGCTCTGATGACGTCTGTCTGAGAAATACTTTCTATCAGGAAAAGTCATGAGACATAGATACACTCATTCTATGAGAATGCACTCCTGAGTCGAGAAAGATGACGATACACAGATGAGGACCACTACCAGGGACTTGGCAGATACTTCCACTCATCTGGATTCACCTGCTAATTAGAGGATCAGTGCCCTTTGGGGATAGTAAAGTTGATACCTGACTCTACATAGAGTCATGAATGGATAGAGGATCTCGCTCCAAACCTCTCATAGGGATACCTAACTATGTCCTGGAATGTCCTTTTGTAGGGATAATACTCCTGAAAAAGGAAATTATAACTGACCATAAGGAGAATGATAAAAAGGGGAACTAACCTAAATGAAACATGTTCAAGATATGGAGGACAAGAAGATAATTCCATGTACTTAGAATTACACAATGTTTAGAAGTTTCACACACCGTGTATTATGACCCCCGGTACTTCTAATGTACAATGACCCATCTCGTAAGGTTGGTCATGTAGAAGAAGGTATTCCCAGTGTGTAAGAGAGTGACACACCTTGTTCCTCTATATTATGAGGACTTTGTGTACGCTGGCCATGTTCCCATACACAGCTTCAAAACATGTGTCAGAACCTGTTTGACCGGTACACGGGGTAACCCATGTAGTAGACATGTTCTGGCCGTGTGGTGGAGTACACAGCCGTGTACTCCCCCCGTGTCCATGTATCCCTTGGACACACACCAAGTCCCATGTAAGGACCCACATGTTGCGTTCTTTAGAGAACACACCGTGTCTACGCTTTACACACTGTGTAACCCTAGATGGCACATAGCCAGACTACTCACCTTGTTTTTCAGGATACATGTCATGTGTTTTGGAAATTTCTAGAATCACGAACCTCCATTGTCTCACCTCGGTTGGATCTCCAATTTTTGATCTAGCTATCCGTTTTCCACCAAAAATGGAGATTAAGGTCACCCCGATGACCCGAAGTTGTCTCCATTGTCTTCAGGCCTCCGATCATTCCCAAAAAATGTGTATCGATCCACTTGTGCAGAGAATGTTCGAAGAACGGTCTCCCCCAATCTAAGTAAATTATCCTTCCACCATTGTCGTGGTACCTCCATTGAGGCCTCATGATTCCAGATCTCCAAATTGGTATTTTTGCATTGTAGAATGGATGTGCAACAATCCATTTCTCATCAACCCATAAAGAACGCAAGCTAAAAAGTGGAAGAAAAAAATCCGACAAACCAAATTGAGGAATGAACCTCCTCCACCATTTTTCATGGCGTTGATCCACTCTTATTATAAGGATTAAATATTTTGAAACAAAGGATAATCCCATAATTATCACAATCACATTCTTGATTCAATCCCCAAAGAAAGGGAAAATAACACCCTTCCACAAGAATGTGTGATCCGCAAATCACCCTGTTTGTGGGTTGATCCGCATTCATCATTTAATCAAAGAATAGGGAAAATAATAATCGAAAAAAATACCCCTATATATGTCGTCAATGTAGAGGAAGATCAGTCGTTGGTTGGGATTCGATCTCGCTGCACAACGATCTACACATCATTGTTCGTCAACATCCATAAAAAATCCTCCAAGTCTCCCAAAAGCTCTCTCTCACTCTTAATTTGTAGGGTTATGAAGCTAACCCTTAGAACATTCCATATGAAGGAATTTAAAATAGAGGAATTTGGTCACTACACAAAAAAGGAAACTTTTAAATAAAATAAATTATTAGTTTATTTTATTTCCATTAAAGCGTCCAAAAACAAAATCTTGCAACTGACCCACGCTGGTTGATGTTAAACCACGCCTAATGTAAATTCTCTGCTCTAAATGCAACAATACCCTTATATTTCTGATCCGAGCACCCATTCATATGTTATTCCACTATTTTAGGGAAACCACTTGTGTGTGCTATTTAAAGTTTAAGTTAATTCAAACATTTATTACGAGAACTCCGGGCCTCATAATCGAACGCAATAAAAAGTTATACTCTCGTAATAAATTCATATAATATTTAAAAATTAATACATGGAAATCAAGAGACATTACATTCTCCCCACAATGGGGCTTTTCATCCCTGAAAATCCAAAACAAGGCTATTCAAAAAGATGTGGGTACTGGGCATGGATCTGAGCCACCTAATCCCATGTACCCTCCTGAAGATTCAAATACTGCCACCGAATGTACAAAAAGGGAGTCAATTTCCCATGAATTATTCTCTCCTACAGATCCTCGATCTCCACCAGGTACTCAGAAAAGTTCTCTCCATCCTCGATGTCTAGCTCACCCTAGTCGATGACCTGTTATGGGTCATTCATGTACCTCTTCAATTGCGACACGTGGAAGACGTCATGTACCTGATGGAACTGTGGTGGTAGATCTAGGAGGTACAACACTTCGCTAACATTTCATAGTATCTGGAAAGGTCTTATAAATCTCAGAGATATCTTTCCACCCTTGAAAAATATCTGCAACCCTCCTTGAGATGTGACCCTAAGGAAGACATAGTCTCTCTCCTCGAACTCTAGTGGTCTCCGTCGTCTGTCAGAATAAGACTTATTCTAGCTTTGTGAAATCTTTATCTGCTCCAGGATGATCTGCACATTCTCAGTTATAGCTTGCACCAACTCTGGACCCATGAGTTCTAACACTCTGGGGTTGGTCCAGCAAAGCGTTGACACCAGGGTATCCTTTATAAATCCTCTAATGGTGCCATACCAATGGTGGAGTGGTAGTTTTTATTATATAAAAACTCTACTTGTGGTAGGTTGTCCTCCCAACTGTGACCAAAGTAGAAGATATAAGCCCACAACATATCCTCCAGAACCTAAATGGTCCTCTCTATCTGACCATCTGTCTGGGGATGAAATGATGTTCTCAAGCGTAGCTGAGTTTCTAGGCCTCCTATAATCCCTTCAACAACTGGGATGTCAAACGAGTGTCTCGATATAAGACTATTTTCGAAGGGACTCCATGAGGCCAAACTATCTCGAGCACGTAGAGGCATCCAAATATCTCTATGGAACTCTACTATCTGAAATCTAGGATGTGGGCTGACGTGGTGAGTCGGTCAATGATCACACATATGGAATCATTCCCCTAGGAAGTCGGTGGTAAGACCATTAGGAATTCCATAGATATTCTATCCCACTTCAACTCTAGCACTTCCAGGGGTGAGCTAATTGTGCTGGAACCTAGTGCTCAACATTCACCTACTGGAACATAAGGCATTAAGAAATAAACTATGTTATTGCCTTCTTTATGCCTAACCACCTGAACTGTCATTGGAGATCCTGGTAAATCTTCACCACTCCAGGATGTACTGCCATAGAGGATTTGTGGAACTCCCTCTAGACCTCCTCCCATGATGCAACTAGTACAAAAGTGCATCTTATGAAAAGAAGTACGTGATACAAACCATGAGAACATTCATCAGGAGCATGAATTGTTGATAACTGAGCACGTAAAGCCTCACAGTCGACATCCCAAAGTTGTGCCTGCACAACATGCAATAAGATTGGAGGGGTGACAACCATCGACTGAAGGTAATCTGCATCCACTCTTTCCACGAAGGATAACTGCAATGTGGATAACTTCTCTATCATCGCCCTCATCATCTACGAGCTCGACCATCTGCTAAGATCATCAGCCACGTTGTTCCCCTTTGAAAGAGTATAGATGATCTCTAAATCATTGTCTTGGAGGAACTCTATCCAATGACTCTGTCTCAGATTCAGATCATTCTACATGAAGACGTACTTTAGGCTCTTGTGGTTTAAGTAGACAATGATCTGTTCTCCCATAAGTTAGTGTCACCACATCTTCAACATGAAGACTACCACTACCAAATCGAAATATTGGTTCTCATAGTTCTTCTCATGTGGCCTAAGATGGATTTAACCATAAGAAATCACTTCCTGTGTCTATATCAGGACACAAAAAATCCCGGACCCCACTGCGTCGTATAAAACTACGTACTCAACACCCTCCTCTAGTAATCTCATGATCAGGGTGCTCCTAAAACTCATCCTCAACCATTAGAAATCCTACTGGCACTTCTACAGCCACATGAAGGGTTTCCCTTTCCTGGTCATGGTAGTCATTGGTGATGATATCTGGGAGAAATCAGGAATGAATCTCTTGTAATATCCTGGCTACCCAAGGAAGCCCCGCACCTCCATCACACTCTGAGGTGGCTCCCATGCTAACACTACATCCACCATGGCTTGGTCCATAGCTACTCTATCTACTAAAATGACATGTACCATAATGTGGACCTCCTGAATCAATAACTGGCACTTTGAAAGATTCCCATTAAGTTAGTGCTCTAACAGTACTTCAAGAACCATCCGTAGGTGTCTCGCGTGCTCTTCCTCTAATGATGAGTACACAAGGATGTTGTCAATGAAGAACAATACAAAATGGTCCAGGTATGGATGGATGATCTGGTTCATATGTCCCACGAACATTGTCGGGGAATTCGTCATGCCGGAGGGAATCATAAAGTAGTCATAGTGACCGTAGCACCATTTGAGAGATGTGTTAATTATATCCTCGACATGTACTCATAACTGGTGGTAACCTAACCAAAGGTCAACCTTTGAGAACCATTTTTCTCCTCTAATCTGGTCGAAGACATCATTGATCCTTGGTTGTGGATATTTGTTCTTCACCATTACCTAGTTCAGGCACTAGTAATCCACAGACAACCTCAATCCCCAATTTTATTTTATTTCTAAACAATAAAATGGATGCCTAAGGTGAAACACAAAGTCCCATGAATCCCTTGCTTTTCAAATCCTCCAACTGCACCCTCAGCTCACAAATCTCCACGTGATCCATCTGATATGATGATGAGAAAATTGGTGCCATCCTGGGGTGAAAGTCAAAAGAAAGTTTATTTCCAGGTGGGGAGGTGGTCCTGGAACATCTTTGGGAAAGACTTCCTCATACTCTACCACTACTATGGGGAACTGGAAGCTCACAAAATCTATAACTCCGAGGTTAAGGCTAGCCATCTCATGAGTGATCGGTTGTACCCTCCTACGCATGATCCCATTTTGTACTGCCTGAGTCTCCCTTTCACCGTCAAAGGAAAACCTCATCCCATCTCTGCAGACACAATGCACTCTTTACCTAAAGTAGTCAATCTAGGAAAGGACTGAGGATAACTAATCCATACCAATAATTACATCATAAGGCCTCGACGTTTCTACAAACAGGTTCCAACCGAAACTCTCACCTCCAAGGGTAAGGTCACAGTGTCTACCAAGGTGCATTATCATCGAGTCTCCTCCCGTAGGTGTCTCCAAGTATAAGGATTGAGTCAACAACTATACCGGAATCTCAAAGTGTCTCACAAGACATGTTTCTAGGATGAAATTATTGGAACCAGTGTCTATAAGTATGACAACTAAGATAGAGAAGTCATAGATCGTACCTCGGATCATCCCTGGAGTCCATGGGTCATACGCATTGAGTGCATGTAGTTGTCCCCGCCCCTATCCCCCAACAACCTGAGCTTGCTACAGACCTCATAGGGGTGGAGGTGGATGTAGATCGAAGCATCTTCCACCACCTGCAGCTCTAACTGCTCCTCTACAACGTCTGTTGCAGGGCAGATCTGTCTGCTCCACTCTATGCCTCTACCTGGGTGTCTATCCACCACCTCCCAGTCAGCATCACAACGGGTCAGAAAATCTCTAGAGAGATATACCCTCCCATCTCCCGAGTAGCATCGCCTCTCCCTAGGCTTACTAGATCTAAACTGAGAGCCCTATACTGCCAAACCCCTATCATGGGTCCTCTTGTGATGTCTCCCGTGTCTTGATCCCTCACCATATCCATCATGTACCTGGTGAGGTTGGTGAACCTCGACGAATAGTAATCCACCATCAAACTTCCCTACTAGAGTTGAAGAAGCTCTTTGAAATTCACTACTCTCAGTGTAATCTGTGAGAAATCCACCCTAAAGAGTCACTCAAACATCGTCCATGAAAGAGTCTCTCGGTCGTGAGTTTGTGTGGTCAGACTCCACTATTTTCCCTCTAAACCCTGAAGAAGGATCACTCCAAGGATCACTATCTGGTCTACCGGTGTCCTCATGAGATGGAAAAATCAGGTCACTACCTTAAGACAGTCTTCAACTACCTGAGGGTCGGGCTCACCTTGGAACCTAAGGGGTCTCTGTCTCTGGTACTCATGGAGTGCGCTCAGCCTGCGCCACTCGTCTATTGGTACTGTAGGTTCCACATGCTACTCCACTGGAGGTGTTATATATGGTACACCACCAGGAGGTAAAGCTTGGGGAATGGGTCCCTGTATCAATGCCTCATCACTAAGGAGGTCATCCTTGTGATCGTGCTATTTAATCCTAGTGGGTAAGTGTCACGGAGGAATCCTATTAAAAACAAGATGTACCATGGTCAAAGAGTATATCTGGACAGCTGACAAAAAGGTCATAGAAAACACAACCCATTCCTATATGATGCATGTAGCAATATTTTATTTACACGCAACTAGTGTTTTCACGTACCGAGTTGAAAAAAGGTTTTTAGAGTCCTGGTGTATGGATACGTCGGCCGCCCGCACCAACACTGGAGTCTCTGGCCTGAAAGCTGAGCTTGAAACACTTAACATTGTTTCCCCCACTAAAACACATTTACTCTTGGTTATAAGATTGAACTAACCTCCTTTGATATCACTTTGTCTTGATCTGTTCCAGTGGGGCCCACGATGTGACTCTTCAAGCCATCACCAATAGGCCGGGGGCTAGTGACTAGAACCGAGTAGGCATAATACTATCATGGGAGGCATTTATTATGTAGTTGTACACACACACACATATCTCTAAGCCCAAAAATGTTTCAATTTAAAAAAAACACTGAGGAACAAAATACATGAATACATTTAAACCCAACCAACATAGTATGACAGGAAGTAACGTACTGAAAGGAAATTGTGACAGAATATAATCTACAAAAAAACAAGAGTATGGAAACTACCAAGTCAATCCTTAAAACACAAAGAGGTACTGGGACTGTGGCTCATAGGGACTGTGGCTCATAGCCATAGGAACACATCAGTTATAGGGAACTTAGAATGCCCAGTCCTATCTGGGTCTACCCTGGACACTGTCAAAAGGCTTGTCGTCGGCACAAGACATGGCACGTGCAGGAAAAGCCAGTCCAGGGGTGAGTATAACAATACTTAGTAGAGGATCCCCAAAACCAAAAATAAATACACAATGTAAATGTACAGTATATGTCTACTGAACATATAATAGTTGAACCCAATCTAGATATACTTAAAACCAAAACCCTTAGTCTAGAGATAAGTCACACAAATGCATTACCCTACTAGGGATTTAGTTGAAGATTCCATAAAGGACACTTCCAGGAGATCTCACTCCCTGAGTCTGACAGATATGATGACATCCATCCAATATGTACTATCCATCGGTTAAAGTCTTGAGAGATAGATACACTCATTTCAGGAGAACACGCTCCAAAATGGAGAAAGATCACGATACACAGATGAGGATCACTATCAGGGCCTTAGTGGAAACTGTGACTCATCTAGATTCACCTGTTATTTAGAGAATCAATTCCATATGGGGGTATTCACATCGATACATATCTCTACCTTAGGATAAGAATGGATAGATGATCTCATTTCGGGCCCCTCATAGGGATACCTTACTCTATCCCGGAAGGTCCTACTAAAGGGATCATACCCCTGAAAAAGGAAATGATAACTGACCTTCATGGGAATGAGTAAAAGGGGCACTAACCCAAATGGAAAATTTCTATGATATGATGGACAAGAATATTGAGCCATGTACTGAGAATTAAACGGAATGTAGAAGTTTCCCACGCCGTGTTTTCTGACCCCAGGTACTTCCTGTGTACAATGAATCATATCGTAAGGCTGGTGGTGTAGAAGAAGGTATACACGGTTTGTAGGAGAGTGAAACACTATGTTTCTCTATCCAGGGAGTAATCCATGCTGGACATGTGCCCATACACGGCTTCAACCCACGTGTCACAACCCGTATGACTGGTACACAGGGTAACCCATATAGTCGGCCAGGTATGGCCATGTGGTGGAGTACACAGCTGTGTACTCCACCCCGTGTCTATGTATCCTTTGGATACATTCTAAGTCTTATGTAAGGACCCACACACCGTGTTCTTTGGAGAACATGTCATGCCACAACTTCACGCACCGCGGAACCCTAGCCACCCCATAGATGGACCTGTACGCCATGTTCTTCGGGATACACTTTATGTGTTCTAGAAATTTTCTAAATCACAAACCTCCACCGTCGCACCTCAGGTTGAGCTCCGATATTCGATTCGGTCAACTTTTTTCCACAAACCATTAAGATTAAGGTCTCTTGACGCCCCAATGCCATCTTTGTTGTTTTAGGGCCTCCGATCGGTCCCGAAAACGCATATTGATCCACCCGCACGAAGAATACTCGAAGAATTGTCTCCCCCAATCCGAGATGATTCAACTTATGCCATTTTCGTCGCCCCTATGTTGTGTTGTCACGATATTAGATCTACAAATATGGAACGTTGCATTGTAGAATGGATGCACAACTATCCATTTTTCATTGCCCCACGAAGAACACGAATAACGTGATGTAAAAAGGGGAAAAAAATCCATTAAACCAAATTGAGGAACAAACCTCCCATGTTGTTTCTCATAGTGTTGATCCACTACAATTATAAGGATTAAAAAGGGTGAAACAAACGATAATCTCACAATTATCACAATCATATTCCTCGATTAAAACCCCAAAGAAACAAAAAATAACACCCTCCCGTAAGAATGTGTGTTCCACAGATCACCAAGTTTGTGGGATGATCTTTATTCTTTGTTTAATCCAAGAATAAGTAAAAGAAGAATCCAAAAAACAACCACTACCTTTTTTGTTGATGAAGAGGGAGATCGATCGTTGGTCAGGATTAAATCTCGCTACCCAACAATCCATGCATCATCGTTCATCGGCCTCCATCAAAAATCTTCCAAGACTGCAAGAGGCTCTCTCTCTTTCTCAATTAGCAAGGTTGTGAGGCTAACCTTGTGAAATTTTCATAAGAAGGTATTAAAAAGGGAAGAATTAGGTCGATGTGCAAAAATGAATCTTTTATATAAAACGAATTATTACAATATTTTATTTCAATTAAAGCATCAAAAAGCTAACCCTCACAGCTGACCCGCGCTGGTAGATGTTAGGCCCCGCCAAAGGTAAAGTTGTCGCTCTGAACACAACAGTGCTGTTAGATTTCTGATCTAAGCATCCATTCAAAATTTATTCCACTTTTTCTGGAAAATCATTTGCGCACACTGTTTAATGTATAAATTAATTCAAATATTTATTCTGGGAACTCCGGGCCTCAGAATCGCACGCCGTCAAAAGGTCTGGTCTCTAAATAATTCTATATAATATTTAAAAAATAATATATGGAAAACCAAAGACAATACCATTGCTTCCAAGGAGCCTGGGTAGGTATTTTGTGAAACCCTCTCGATGTCCTCCTTTTTTCCTTGTTCTGCACAGTTGGATGCACTGTATCATATATTACCACTCCTCTTTCATTTTTTTCTAGTGTGGGCCTTGTAATTATTTTCCATGAGGCTACTCCAACTCTTCCACCATGATTCGAATCATGCCTGTATTTGCCCAACCTTGACCTCAGGGTTGAGGGGAACCCTATCACTAGTTGGGGTAGTCCTTTTCTTTAACTTCTCTATCAGTTAAGATTCCTCCTAGATCTTTGTGTACTCCTCAACATGCCCATTAATGGAGGTAGGTGGATGAAACTCATTCTGCATCCTCCCATCATCCAATGTAACCATGTGCCAGAGTTTCCTCATCACACATGGGTGAACCTCATCGCATACCCATGGGTAAAATTTTAGGGTTAACCTCTATATGAATCAGAATTGCCTCATGAAATGATGCATGGTACTTGGTTTACATATCAGCTCGAAATATATTCATGTCCCTATAAATAAATCATGGAAGGCCAGGAGATATTACCGATGATCCCTAGTTCCACGGAAATCGTCGGTAAATATTACTGTTGGAAGTGAGAATGGGTGAATGTTTAATTAATCCACCCTCCAGACATGGTTTTTCACCACCTATGTGTTTATCTTGTTTGGGAAACTCCGTAATTAATTTATAATGGTCATTCGAAAGTTTGACTAATTTGGGTAAATGGTGTTCAGAAATTCATTTTCCCTCAGGTGCACTACTATCCAACCGTATAGAAGGTGGAGTAGTCCAAATATTCACTGTGGCTTCTTCCCATCACTAATGTTCCAAATCACCTTTTATATCATTTCCATTAGTGGGATCCCAAGGTTGATGTGATTCCCCATCGCCTGCATGGATTCCACAATGAATGTTCTTAGCTGTTCACCCATGTGTGCATCTCTGACTGGGAACATCCATCTGAAAATGAGTAGGGAGATAAACCCCATTAATCTAACTACTGGTTGCTACTTAGTGTTAACGTTGTACCCCCACAGCTGTCATTTGTTGTCCTCCAGGATTCACCATTAATAAACTTACATTCTATGATGATCCCCTCTTGGGATGGTATGTGCCCTCACATGCAGTTTCGTGGGTGCCTCCTCTCCCTCATGAAGTGGATATCCCTTATAGATGTTTATATTATCCTAACACTGGGTCCATAAATACCTTTTCCATCCATTTAGTCTTCTCCAGAACCTCCATTGTATTCTCCATGTGGAGGAATTCATCGTACATTGCCCCCAGAATTGGAATCCATAAAATATGGTGGAGGTACTATAGACTAATGCTAACATCACCGTAGGGAAGATGGAAAGTGTTGGTCCTCAATGACCTCGTACTCAACAGTTCTTGAATTAGTGTTTTAGTTAGAATATATTGAATTGAGAAGATCACATTGCTTCATACAGGCCTACACACCACATCAATTCCCTGAATACATCTCAATATTCACACACCCAGTAGACACATGCCCATTCATCCATTAAATTCCCTCCCAGGCGAAAGTCCCAAGTCTCGAACAAGCCTTTATCAGGGATCCATAATACTTCTTTGAAAATGGTGTGATAGTATGGTGTTAATGCTTCTGATTTCAATTATTTTCTATCAATGTTGATGAAATGGTTTTAAAGGATGTCATAAGTGATAGGAAAATAGTCCTTACAGGTATGGCCATCAGATTCTATGAACCACTGATACTGAAATGATGTTCCCCTGATCCTGTAAAGTGGTTCGTCTAGGCTTGCTTTAGGTATAACAACATCATCTCTCAGACAAAATATATACATCAATAATCTCTTAAAGAGGGGGTAATCATTTGTCACTTCATTCCGCAGCTCCACCAAGGAATCATTATCATAATGGCTCTGCACACATTCCTTGTGTAACGGCCCGAAATTTTGAATAAATCTTGTTTCCTAATTTCATGTGTTATTTTATTTTATTTTTATACTCAACAAAAATGTTTTATTTGATAAACATGATTATAATTAAAATGAGACCATTGGGTTCTGACTGTTATATGACCATCGGTCAATATGACCGCTGTGAATAAAATGTTTTGATTATTGTCTCTAAATACAAGTAATCTTGGTTAATTATTATAGAAAGAAGATTCGATGGCCTCACCTAGTAGTCTTGGACCGATCGAAGCCCATCTAATAGAACTTGGGAAGGAGGTAGCACCATTGGGCTTTGCTCTGGACCAAACCCAAGCCGAACTTCATCATGTGAAGCTAGAACGGAATCGCCTTCGCGAGAAGTTCAAACTGATTGAAATTACTACTCGGGCAATGTTGGCCGAGCCTCCCTCGGACTCTCTCACCTTAGCACACCTTACACTTAGGTCCTATGCTGGTGTGATAAGAGGCTATGTAAGGAGACCGTAACTACCTTGTGTAATCCTTTGTTTTAAATAAAAATTGGGATTTCTTCTTATAATGATGTTTATGAATTTTCAAATGACCGGGAAAATATTGTATGCATATTTTTGATGAATTTTAGAAAAAGTATATTTTAAAAATGTTTATGTAAACCTTAAATAATTAAAAATGTGTAATGATTCTCAAAAAATGGTCTTCTACAATTATGTTCAGTACGAAATTTAGAGTCTAATAAGATCAACATGATTTTTGATGAATAGTAAATTATGAATAGTGATTTTATGATTAGGATTAGTAATATGACCAAATGGATTAGTAATCTCACTTAAAGAAAGTTTTAAAATAATCTAGGCACCTTGATTAAGTAACGTGATTCAATAAAATGGTTAAATAACGGTTTCATAAATTATTATTCAAGTATTAGTTTTTTCGGGTGAATAGTGTTTTTATAATTAAAAAATTAATTAAAAATATTTAGAAAATTATTTTTATAAAACGGATTTCATTTTTGAACTCAGAGCACCGATATTATGCTATGGTAATTTTTGGGGTTTTTTCTGAAAAAATGAATTTTCGGTGAATAGTGTTTTTATTTAAAAATTAAATTAAAAATATTTAGAAAATTATTTTTATAAAATGGAGTTCATTTTTGAAATTAGAGCATTGATATTTGATTAAGGTGAAATTTTGGGATCTTTCTGAGAAAGTTGAATTTTCAGTGAATAGTGAAAATACAGTTTTAGGGTTTCGGTATGTTTAATGACATCATAACTGTGTCATGATGATGTCATGGGATATTTTGAGGGTGGGCCGGCCAAGGGTGATGAATTATTGTTTTGGGGGCCCCATGTGGCCTAACTCCATGATAAATGCCAAGGGAGAGCACATGGGTTTGAGAAAAGCACATGTGAGGTGTCCCTTGGCCATTAATGCCTTGTCCCCTCACTTTCCCTATAAATACCAGGCCCTCCTCTCATCCATTCGACTCCCCACTCTTCCCCAACGAATTTCTGGTCTCATTACCTCCCAAGGAGTCCTCCCAAGGTGCCCCAAAGCCCTCAAGGTCCCATCCTTTGAGGTTTAAGAGTTACATTTTAAGGTAAGGGATCCGACCCCTCTCTTTCTTTTCAAGTGATCTCTTTTATGTCAGTTATTTTATACTCCATGTTCTTATGTTGGAGGATGTTCTTTTATATTCATTATACTGTCCATTTTATTTTCATATGATGAGAGACCCCCTCTTACTCTCATCATTTCATTTTATGAAGTTTTAAGTGGCGCCGTTAGGCTGCCGAATTTTTAAGGGATTCTTTCACCCTTCTCATTTTTCAAGTTCGATTTTCATGTCAAGTCATTAAAGTTCATTTTTTTATGTTGGGGTATGATCTCTATATTTATCATACTGATATTTTATGATCTAATGATGAGATACCCCATTTGATCTCTTTAATTCAGTATTTTGAAGTTTTAAGTGGCGCCGTTAGGCTGCCGAATTTTTAAGTGGTTCTTCACCCTTCTCGTTTTGAAGTTCTACTTTCATGTCAATTCGTTCAAGTTACTTTATATTATGTTGGGGTATGATCTCTATATATATCATACTGGACTCTAATTTTCATATGATGAGAGACCCTATTTGACCTTGTCAATTCAATTTTGTTGAAGTTTAAGTGACGCCGTTAGGCTGCCGAATTTTTAAGTGGTTCTTCACCTTTCTCGTTTTGAAGTTCTACTTTCATGTCAATTCTTTCAAGTTCCTTTATATTATGTTGGGGTATTATCTCTATATCTATCATACTGGACTCTTATGTTCATATGATGAGAGACCCTATTTGACCTTGTCAATTCAATTTTGTTGAAGTTTAAGTGATGTCGTTAGGCTGCCGAATTCTCACAAGAGAAATCTAATTTTTGTCTTCCTTCCATGTTTTTCATTTCAAATGGTATGTCCTTCAAATTTCATTACCATGTCCATATATCCTTCTCTTTCTGTCCCATACTGTTTTATGGATCATTTATGTGTGGGTGACCCATGTCCCCTCTCTTTTCAATGTTTTCTAAAACCTTGTAACATAGCTGTTATGCTGCAGAATTTTTGTCTCAAAATGCCTCTCTCTTTTCTCAAAATTATTTTATGTTATAAAGTGAATACAAAAATCTCTTATTTATACAAGGGTATTCACATATATATCAAAATGTTATATTTTAAATTTTGGGATTTACATACATGAGACCCACTTTCCCTTTCCGTGGGTTTAAAGTGACGTAAAGATCATGTCCTTAAAGCAGTTTTTAAAACGTTATGATTATGAAATGAAACCCATTTATTGTATGCTATATGGGTTATTTATGAAATGTTTGATGATGATATATGTGGCTCACATGATAATAAAGGAAAATTTAAGGGTGCGCCCTGATAGCGCTCTAATGTATTGGGTAATGATGTAACCACTAGAGATTACAATTTTCACGATACCTTGGTGAATAACCTTGGTAATTTTCAAATGACACCTTGAGGATGGACCTTGGTGATATGTTCATTATTGTCTATGTTAAATTATGTAGCCACATATTCAAGTTATGAAAATGTTATTTTTATTATGATATGCCTCATAATTTCATTCTCATGCCTTAAAGTTCTTTTCATGACTTTATTGAAGTATCTCAAGTTCACATGTAAAATGTTTCTCTTGTTTTCCTTACTGAGCCTTCTGCTCACCCTTTCCTTTGATGTATGTCCCCAGGTTCTGAGATGCAGTAATGAACCTAGTATGAACATAAGGAGAAGCCTTTCAAGTGTTTAAGAAGAATGTTTTTTTTGTTGTTTCATGTTTTAAGTTCCTGGTTTCCAAGACACTAAACCTTAAAGATCCTCGGTTTTGTAAAATGTAATGAAAGTTTATGTGATAAAAAGGCGGGATTCTATAGTTGGTATCAAAGGATGGTTTAGTTATTTGTGGAAATTAGGATATAAAAACTTTAGGAAGAACCCTATAGAAAAGTTTAAATATAGGAAAACTTCCTGGTATTTTGGTAAGTATTGAGTAAGTGGTTTATCAAACAAATACATCCCTGTCTGGATACGAGCAGGTAGAGGCGGCTCTGGCACAGATGTACATAGGGGTAAAACCCGAAAACACCGCTTTGAGCTAGACTCGAACGGGAACTGGTACACGACAACGGGCCTTGCTGCACTCTTGGTTACGACACTCCCGTGGGATATGCTTTGGTAAAATCATAAGCTTAGTATGAACCATTGTTAAAGGAACAAAGATAAAATAAAATGAAGATTCACATAAGAATATATGATCATGGATAACCTAGATGGGAACCTAGGGGATCACAAGTTAGGGTATACTTTTCAACTACAAGTTATCCTTATATGCTTTAAGTTTCTTTTCTTGATTATTGGCTAAGTATTTAAGCCCCTAATTATAGTTTCTTTTCTTAGTTAATGGCAGGAAATGGAAGAACATGTCTCAACAACCAATGTGATAGGAAATGCTACGATTGCCGTATTAAGATGACAGAGATGATTAGGGGATTAAAATATGATTTTTATTTTGGAAGACGTTCACTATTTTGGGGACCCTATATGATCGAGGTAAATAGATTACAACGGTATTTTCATTGAGGAGTAAGGTTGACTTATATTTTGAAGAATCGATGAATTTAAGGTGGACTTATAGTAATTTAGGTTACTTACGGGAATGATTAACCTATCTTGGGTAAAATATGTTTAGGTTAGCTACTTCTGGGTTTCAATATTAGTTTGGTTTATTTTGAGGAATCTTAAGGACCATTATTTACGGAATGGACTATTATGAACTTTGGGTAGTACCATGGAACTTGAAGATTTAAAAGTAGTTTCCATTCCTATGGGATTATTTCTTTTTGAAGAGTTTTTTTTACCTTACTCTTTCTATTTTTGGGATAATGTTTAAAGATAGAAGAAATAGATAGTCGATCTTTTGTGGATTATGTGATTCTCTAGAAGATGATTCTTGTGTTTTGATGAGACCAAGTAGTTTTGAATGCTCATAGTTTAGAGAAAAGATTAGTTTTGGGTAGAAACTTATTAAATGATGAAACTCTACATGAAGGTAGATATATTTCCTTATGTTTTTGTTCTATGTTGTAAATGAATTCCTCAAAGTTATGAAAAGGAACATAAAACAAAAACGTTGTTGGTTTACGTTTCCTACTAGGTAATCAAAGACCGCTTGCACACATCATAATTTTGGGATTTTCTGGTGGTTAACATCCTCCTAATCATGTTTTCTATCACTCTCCTTTAGGACGTGGCCCTTTGTTTTCTCCTCCATGTCCATGTTTCCTACATGGAATCCTAGTATGAGTAAACTCGGGTGGCCTTTGTGCTTCCTTTTCTTTCTTTTAAAGTAATGGTGTCACAGACTCTTTTTCCGATGTGGGACTTTCAATGAAATTTCAAAACCCAATTTTTTAAAATTGCGAGGACGCAATTTTTTAAGGGGGGAAGATTGTAACGGCCCGAAATTTTGAATAAATCTTGTTTCCTAATTTCATGTGTTATTTTATTTTATTTTTATACTCAACAAAAATGTTTTATTTGATAAACATGATTATAATTAAAATGAGACCATTGGGTTCTGACTGTTATATGACCATCGGTTAATAAGACCGCTGTGAATAAAATGTTTTGATTATTGTCTCTAAATACAAGTAATCTTGGTTAATTATTATAGAAAGAAGATTCGATGGCCTCACCTTGTAGTCTTGGACCGATCGAAGCCCATCTAACAGAACTTGGGAAGGAGGTAGCACCATTGGGCTTTGCTCTAGACCAAACCCAAGCCGAACTTCATCATGTGAAGCTAGAACGGAATCGCCTTCGCGAGAAGTTCAAACTGATTGAAATTACTACTCGGGCAATGTTGGCCGAGCCTCCCTCGGACTCTCTCACCTTAGCACACCTTACACTTAGGTCCTATGCTGGTGTGATAATAGGCTATGTAAGGAGACCGTAACTACCTTGTGTAATCCTTTGTTTTAAATAAAAATTAGGATTTCTTCTTATGATGATGTTTATGAATTTTCAAATGACCGGAAAAATATTGTATGCATATTTTTGATGAATTTTAGAAAAAGGATATTTTAAAAATGTTTATGTAAACCTTAAATAATTAAAAATGTGTAATGATTCTCAAAAAATGGTCTTCTACAATTATGTTCAGTACAAAATTTAGAGTCTAATAAGATCAACATGATTTTTGATGAATAGTAAATTATGAATAGTGATTTTATGATTAGGATTAGTAATATGACCAAATGGATTAGTAATCTCACTTAAAGAAAGTTTTAAAATAATCTAGGCACCTTGATTAAGTAACGTGATTCAATAAAATGGTTAAATAAAGGTTTCATAAATTATTATTCAAGTATTAGTTTTTTCGGGTGAATAGTGTTTTTATAACTAAAAAATTAATTAAAAATATTTAGAAAATTATTTTTATAAAACGGATTTCATTTTTGAACTCAGAGCACCGATATTATGCTATGGTAATTTTTGGGGTTTTTTCTAAAAAAATGAATTTTCGGTGAATAGTGTTTTTATTTAAAAATTAAATTAAAAATATTTAGAAAATTATTTTTATAAAATGGAGTTCATTTTTGAAATCAGAGCATTGATATTTGATTAAGGTGAAATTTTGGGATCTTTCTGAGAAAGTTGAATTTTCAGTGAATAGTGAAAATACAGTTTTAGGGTTTCGGTATGTTTAATGACATCATAACTGTGTCATGATGATGTCATGGGATCTTTTGAGGTTTGGCCAGCCAAGGGTGATGAATTATTGTTTTGGGGGCCCCATGTGGCCTAACTCCATGATAAATGCCAAGGGAGAGCACATGGGTTTGAGAAAAGCACATGTGAGGTGTCCCTTGGCCATTAATGCCTTGTCCCCTCACTTTCCCTATAAATACCAAGCCCTACTCTCATCCATTCGACTCCCCACTCTTCCCCAACGAATTTCTGGTCTCATTACCTCCCAAGGAGTCCTCCCAAGGTTCCCCCAAGCCCTCAAGGTCCCATCCTTTGAGGTTTAAGAGTTACATTTTAAGGTAAGGGATCCGACCCCTCTCTTTCTTTTCAAGTGATCTCTTTTATGTCAATTATTTTATACTCCATGTTCTTATGTTGGAGGATGTTCTTTTATATTCATTATACTGTACATTTTATTTTCATATGATGAGAGACCCCCTCTTACTCTCATCATTTCATTTTATGAAGTTTTAAGTGGCGCCGTTAGGCTGCCGAATTTTTAAGGGATTCTTTCACCCTTCTCATTTTTCAAGTTCGATTTTCATGTCAAGTCATTCAAGTTCATTTTTTTATGTTGGGGTATGATCTATATATTTATCATACTGATCTTTTATGATCTAATGATGAGAGACCCCATTTTATCTCTTTAATTCAGTATTTTGAAGTTTTAAGTGGTGCCGTTAGGCTGTCGAATTTTTAAGTGGTTCTTCACCCTTCTCGTTTTGAAGTTCTACTTTCATGTCAATTCGTTCAAGTTCCTTTATATTATGTTGGGGTATAATCTCTATATATATCATACTGGACTCTTATGTTCATATGATGAGAGACCCTATTTGACCTTGTCAATTCAATTTTGTTGAAGTTTAAGTGACGCCGTTAGGCTGCTGAATTTTTAAGTGGTTCTTCACCCTTCTCGTTTTGAAGTTATACTTTCATGTCAATTCTTTCAAGTTCCTTTCTATTATGTTGGGGTATGATATATCTATCTATCATACTGGACTCTTATGTTCATATGATGAGAGACCCTATTGGACCTTGTCAATTCAATTTTGTTGAA
The DNA here is from genome assembly GCA_963277665.1 of Viscum album. Classification (NCBI taxonomy): domain Eukaryota; kingdom Viridiplantae; phylum Streptophyta; class Magnoliopsida; order Santalales; family Viscaceae; genus Viscum; species Viscum album. The sequence continues at coordinate 825,488,458 of OY728159.1, read as the reverse complement.
GTTTAAGTGATGCCGTTAGGCTGCCGAATTCTCACAAGAGAAATCTAATTTTTGTCTTCCTTCCATGTTTTTCATTTCAAATGGTATGTCCTTAAAATTTCATTACCATGTCCATATATCCTTCTCTTTCTATCCCATACTGTTTTATGGATCATTTATGAGTGGGTGACCCATGTCCCCTCTCTTTTCAATGTTTTCTAAAACCTTGTAACATAGCCGTTATGCTGCAGAATTTTTGTCTCAAAATGCCTCTCTCTTTTCTCAAAATTATTTTATGTTATAAAGTGAATACAAAAAGCTCTTATTTATACAAGGGTATTCACATATATATCAAAATTTTATATTTTAAATTCTGGGATTTACATACATGAGACCCACTTTCCCTTTCCGTGGGTTTAAAGTGACGTAAAGATCATGTCCTTAAAGCAGTTTTTAAAACATTATGATTATGAAATGAAACCTATTTATTGTATGCTATATGGCTTATTTATGAAATGTTTGATGATGATATATGTGGCTCACATGATAATAAAGGCAAATTTAAGGGTGCGCCCTGATAGCGCTCCAATGCATTGGGTAATGATGTAACCACTAGAGATTACAATTTTCACGATACCTTGGTGAATAACCTTGGTAATTTTCAAATGACACCTTAGGGATGGACCTTGGTGATATGTTCATGATTGTCTATGTTAAATTATGTAGCCACATATTCAAGTTATGAAAATTTTATTTTTATTATGATATGCCTCATGATTTCATTCTCATGCCTTAAAGTTCTTTTCATTACTTTATTGAAGTATCTCAAGTTCACATGTAAAATGTTTCTCTTGTTTTCCTTACTGGGCCTTCTGCTCACCCTTTCCTTTGATGTATGTCCCCAGGTTTTGAGATGCAGTAATGAACCTAGGATGAACATAAGGAGAAGCCTTTCAAGTGTTTAAGAAGAATGTTTTTTTGTTGTTTCATGTTTTAAGTTCCTGGTTTCCAAGACACTAAACCTTAAAGATCCTCGGTTTTGTAAAATGTAATGAAAGTTTATGTGATAAAAAGGCGGGATGCTATACCTTGATCTGGGCATTGTTAATCATTTATTCTCTTCGAGATGTATCCGTAAGGACCCCCCGATCACCATCATGATTGAACATTTATTCCAAGACTTTGTAATTTTTTCTTCAGTATTCGTGAAGGATGTTCATAATGATTATTCAATGAGTACATGTTCGCATATCAATGATGGAATCGACACACATTTTAGAAAAACGAAGGACTGTAGTGCACCAGTTTACTATGAATCATTCATGGAGCTCCGATATGAGGGACCCAGTTCACAAAGTTAATTCATAGGGGTGATGGAGCTTTACGATTTTACATCATGGGCAAAATTTAATTAATATGAGATGTGAAAGAGTGGGACTTCAAGCTGAAAACATAGGCTATTACCTCACGAACTTCACGGTGCCTTTAGTGGCCCTGAGCTTCGTGGTGATCCCAACCCACATTTTGCAGGCCATCATCTCAATTAAACTCCCTTATTTATCTATTTTTTTGTGATTTACCCTCAAAATATTACCCTCTATTTCATTGGATCCCATTCTAAGGGGTGTGGGGGTCATTTGATGGTTCCAATATCTATACCCAAGATTGATCATAGAAACCAGAACCTTTTATAACAAAATTCAATCCAAAAAAACCCTAAAAATCATCTAAGTTACTACCTTATAAAGTTATACCACCAAGGATTTTATCACTATGAATAGTGAAAATACAGTCGAAAGAAACCTCCATGATCACTACAATGTAGTGATTCTCACCGTCGTCAGTATGATGGTCACAATGATCGCTGGGAAGTTGTGATGGAAGGATCTTTGATTCTGAAGGCACTTCCTACAATCATGATGTTCCATTTCATTCACAGTGTGCCTTCGATGCATCATGATACCTGGTTACTACAAATATCTGGCTCAACCCCACCCCAAAGTATCTCTACCCTAAACTTTTTCCTTCCATGCTCTCATTTACCAAGGCTCTCTTTTCTCCATGAACTATAATCAAAATTAACCACCCATGATATTTTTAGCAGTGGGAACAAGCTTTCCCTTCAATCCATTTTACCTATGCTTTATATGGGGATGCCTTCGTGAGTCCCTATATCCCTTGTGAATGTAGGAGTACCTTTAGGGGATTCAGGAAATTTCATAGTATTCATTCTTCACGAAGCACCCTCCAAGAACAAGTAGAGTCAATGCCTCATTTAGGTTAATATGTTTCGTGAGGATAATCCCTTTTTGGAGCCCCATTTCTCCATGATTCATGATGTAACTTCCTTCATGAAGCTCCCCCTATTTTAAAAGCACCAAAGATTCCCAAATCCAATTTTTACAGGGCCTTCTTCTTCATAAATCCCTCTCTCGTGTGGCCCTCCTGGATTGCACAATGTGATTTCATGGTCCCTCTGGCGGTGATTAATGTTGGGTTCTCTTAAATTATGTTTCTTTGGATAGGCATGCTAATAAATATTGCTTCTTTTCATGGCCCCACTAACATGCCCCCCTCAACTGACCACTCCACCCCCTCACTCCCATCGAGAGTGTCTTGTGTCGTCCCTTCTCCATGAGCAGGTTGGTACTAGTTATGTAATTCCATGGGATGTGGAATGATTCCTCATCTTCCAAGCTATTGTAGGTTAAACTGCCATTCACCCTTGTTTCCAATGCATGATGTTAAACTGTGAGTTTTTTCATGTGTGACCGGTCTAGGAGGACCTCAAGGGGAATGAGAATCAACACTCTCCCACCCTCCCACTCCGATTGGGATTTTTTCCATATTTCACTTGGGAAGTCTCCATGTAAGCCCCGAACAAATTTCTCATGATTCTCTCCTAGAGAAAGTCCCAATCTACATGTCCTTTTTCCACTACCCTGACACAAGCCCCACACCACCCCTCTTAGTTTCACCTTTCCTGACACAATTTCTAGGATTGTTGCTCCCTATTGTTTCCCACACTGGGAATGAATTATGTGGGATTAGATTAAGTAGATACCAAGACATCATCTTGGGTTTTCTAACCATGTATAATCCTCATCATGTCCTTGGGACACTACCCATGTGTAAGCCTCCATGCCCCATTTGTGAACTACGAGGGATTTGATCCCTATCTTCTAAAAATGATACAAAGGAATCCTTGCTGGGGTTCAAGCCCCACACTCCCCCAACTCATCTGCTCTGTGAATTTCATGTCATTTCACCATTATCCCACATGATATTAAAATTTATTCCTCATACAATGATATGTGGGTATTGAATTTTTAGGGTACATAGGTTGCCTTCATGAGGCTCAATCCCACAAAATGGTAAAATTTCACTCTCTCTCCTAGGGATGTACCCTTATGATGAGATTTCTGCCAGTTTTTGGGACCCAACACCTAGGTATGCCTCCCTATGGGGTTTTTATTCAATGATTTGGGATGATAATCATACATAAACCCTGAATTCCATCCATAATCTTCTAACCAAGAGTTTCCCACTTGCGATGGTCTGCTAACCATGAGTAAGACCGATCCTGTCTTTAGGTCACTCCCATTTGTGTACACCATGCTTCTATTCCCCATTCAATAACTATTTGTAATTTTATACCTACCTTTAAAATAGGGAATGTAGGAATCTTCCTCAAGCTATAATCCTATCATCAATTCCCATCCTGGTCTCCACATAGAGCCTTTGTGTCTCGGGAAGATCATTCCTCAACCAAGATGTTATACATCCTTTGGGCCCTTATTCATGCACTATATTCTCATGAATTGCCTCATTATGTGTGTCCTCACCCCATATGAACTATTTTGACATTGATTTCCAAATTCTAGGATATGTAGGAAGCCCCTTGTGGTTCAAGACCAACACCATAATCTTCGCATTAGTTCCATCTCATTCATTCCACCTACATCACTCAATCCTATGCCATCAATCAAGATTTTTTACATGGGTCGCAACATCCTGGTGGGATCACACCATTCATATGGGTAGCTAGCCATGCATAATCCCAAGGAATCTTCACCATCACCCCACCTAAATTTTGATGGTGTCACATCATTCATGGGCTGTTAAAAATAAATATTTACCACCCAATATAATCAAGAATTCCCCTCTTTTGAAGTCCAACTAACCTTGTGTAATCCCTGAACCACTGTTTAGAACTATGTGGGTTTTTATACCTATATTCTATACAGGATACATAGGAATTCCCCATGTTGTTCAATCCTAGCCAATGGTATACCATAGAATCCCCTTTTTTCAGGTACACTTCCATGATCCACCCTTTGTGATGTCCAAATCAGCCTTAATGGTGTAAAATATCCCATTTATGTGACATGCCATTACATATCTATTGTTATTGGGAATTTTGATCCATTCATCTGGTAAAACTTACAGGTGCCCCCTTCTTAGGATGCAAAAATCTGATCCACTATAATCATTATTTTGATTAGTCCCATCCATCTCTTCTAGACAATAAACTCGTGGCATAATCCATGTTAAACATTAGAAGACAAGGAAAACCCCAGAGACATGCCTCTAGCATATGATTCCCCACATTAGACATGGTATTCCTTGAAATTATGTGCCCTTCTAAGCCCTATGATAATGGAGAATTCAGGTGTACCAAATATTTGTCATCCTAACATGCTAATGATGCCCAATGTGACTACTCTCATGACCGAAGGTAGCTTCCCTAACTTGATGCTTTGAAATGTCATAAAAAAAGCAGTGTAATTTACCATAATCTACAAAGATATGCCTCTAGGAAGAGTTTCATGAACAAAATCTTAATATCAATGGGACACCCAGAGTATGTGACAAATTCTGAGGAGAAATCCATCGATGTATTGACTGGCATTCAATCATTGTGTTTTGTTCAAGATGCCAACATCACTGAAGAAGTAATGAATGTATCCCACCTTTGGAAATAAAGAATAACGTGCAATAGCCTCACATCCCGATAGAATGTGAATGTCCAATTAGAAAGCATCAGAAAAATATTCATTACATTATGTTGTTTTCACATTTCTCATGTTAATATTATCATGATTTATCCTTACTTTGTAATCATTTATATAATTATCACACTTTTTATTCCCCATTTTTATTCCTATTTTCTATCATATATTCCCTAATTCAATTATCATGCCCTTAATGGAATTTATTTCTCAACCATTTCTTATATATGTCCCTAGGTAACCCCATTACGTTTTAATAATGATCATGTTAAGAAAGTTTTCAACAAAGATGATGTTTTCTATACTTTAAATTGCTATGTAATCTAATTAAATCTCATAGACACTAGAATTCTAGAAATTCATAGTTGTATAATGTGTAACCTTATGTAAAAACTTAATAATTACGGTGAAATACTGAGTAGGTTTTTTATAGTTGGTATTAAAATAAACGTTTAGTTATTTTTGGGAATATTAATATAAAACTCTTGAGTAATTATTAGGGATATGACTAAGTATAAGATAACTTCCCAAATTTCATGTAATTATAGATCAACGGGTTTTTAATGAAAATACATCTCTTTTTGGACACTACAAGTGGACATGGTTATAAAACATATGTACCTATGGGTATCAACTTTGACAAGGTGTGTCGGTCCTGACTTGGTAAATCCAGGTACATGACAATGAGACTTACTACAGAAATAGTTTGACAATTATTGGGGATATTATTTGGTAAATTAAAAATCATATTACCATCCATTATTATGGGATCAAAAAATTATCATAAGAATATTTGTTCATAAATAGATCATAGATAACATATATCGAAGCCTATAAATTCATAAGTTAAGGAAATATATATAAGTTATATGTTATACATTTAATTTCATTATATTATTATTTATTTCTTAATAGTTAAAAAATATTTATCCCTAATATTTATTTTTTTATAGTTAATGGATGAAAATAGTGGGAATCAAGTAAAATATAAATACGGAGGGAAATGTGATTACTGCCCCCAATGAGATGCCCAACCCGATGAGAGTATGAATTGAAAACCATGTGATGATACTCTCTCAGCTGACTTAGGTTCTAAATAGAAACCTAGATCAGGAGTAGCACCCAAATACATCTAAGAAATTACAAGATTCAATTGAGTCTGTTATGAAATAAGGGCCTCTAAATTACATTGGATCATCTAATCTCTTAATCATCGAACAACGAATCAGATCCCTTGAGATGATCTTCTACATGATTCAATGTTACGAACAAGAGAAGGTTATATTGGATATTTATCAATATGAGGGAGAATCTGATCAGTATTGGACATTAATTAATAATAATCGGCCTAATAAATAGATCAAATCAATTGGGTTAAAGAAATTCTGAAAAAAATTCATTTTGTTAAATATTTTCCTCACACTCTATGACTAAAAATTGAAAGGTATTTCCTTTACCTCATGAATAAATATGATTAATCAATCCATGCATCTGAGTAAAACTACAAAACACATTTATAATAAACCTCTTTATTTTTTGTTACCCTCTAATACAAGGTTTACGAGTCCTTTGGTAGGATAAAGCATTGTATGAAAATATCCCTAGTGATCCATGACCTTGATAGCTTTAAGGAAATTTTTTGATGTACCCTCACAGTTAAAATGCTGATCAGTGAATATAAAGGGTATCATGTGGATATGAAATGGAAATTAGAGTTTAATTATATCAATTTGAGGGAGAAATAAACTGGTTCCAAAAAATTTCAACACCCCACTTGTAAAATGTGGGGAAAGAAGAACCATGGAAATTACATAAAGGGGGTGAAGAAATGAATTAGGTATGAGAAGGAAGGATACCTAGATAATGATTGATGATAAGAGAAACCCTATATTATGATGGAGTAATGGAAAGATCCAGTCAACCTTTAACATATCGTTCAATTTTTCAAATTTAGGGAATTTGTTAACTTTATAAACCAACAGTTAAGCCAAGGGTTTTCACATAAAACCACCAACCTCCCAGGTAGTAAGGGTGATCATTTTTCATCATAACTCTTGAGGTGGATCTCGATAATGAAGTGGTGATTGGTATTATAGTTATTAATTCAATAATAGAGAATGTACTTGTTCACTCTAGTTCTACCATTCCATTATATCATGAAACTTCATTAAAACTATTCAAAATCCTCCACAATGCATGTAACTAGAGCTATCAAAGAAAAGTGAAAATGGGGAAAATTATTATATCCCAATTATATAACTCCTTCCCCATCAAAATGTATTGTATTAACATTCCATAAAAACTTCTCATGCTCCATTGGTGGATTTGATTCGATTTTTTTCATCGATTTGATTTACAAATATATAGCCTACAAAAATTTCCACAAAAAGTAAATCAAACACCATATTATGAATATTACTTGTTTCTATTCATTTGATTATAGGATAATGAATCTTATTTAGCACAATAATATCAATTATCGATATTATTTCCCTATAAGAAAACTTATATATCACACATGATTGAGTTTAAGGAATGAATCATCCTTGAAGGCATTCCCATTACGAGGGAATAAGATATCGTGTTTCCTAAGGAATTGTATAGTCTTTCTCCTAGTCGAGAGTTTGAAGTTTAAATTGGGATTATACATATATAATTACCATTATCCTAAAAACTATGTATAATGGTTGTTGTGGAATTTGATGAGCTGAAAAAACTAAAAAACTGTCCTTTATCAGTAATAGAAAAGGACGTTGTCAGTGCTAGAAAAGCGCTGACTACATAAGCGAGGTTAAAAGACCGGGACTTTTATTAGCACTAAAAAATCATTGATAAATGGGTCTTTTGTTATCCCCTATAAAAGTGATGATAACAGAACTTTTTTCAACACTTTTAAAAGCACTAATTATGAAGTCCATTATCAGATCTTTTAAATGCGCTAATAAAGGTCTCCTTTACCATCACCTTTAAAGGGGTTGAAAAAGGGTCATACTATAGTGTGTTGTAAAAGCACACTATAACACCACTGCACTATGATATAGCTACACATCACAACCTAAAAAACACACCATATATCAAAAAAATAGTTACCAAAACAATATTTAAATGAAATGAAATTTTCAGTACAAGCATATGAAAAAAACACTATTATAGACATTTCAAACATTATTTTATACAATTACATAAATACAAATTATTACATACATTAAAAAACATAAATGTTCCTTTATAATTTATTCCTAACACAAATCACAGAATTTCTGAAAAAATAAACCCTACCTGAGAAAAATAATTCACCTATATAAGAAAACTATTCTTAAGTTAGAAATAATATAATGAAAGAAATTAACAGAAAGTATTAATCTTACTAAAATTGATTTAAATTTTAAATAAAAATAGAAATTGTAGTAATAGCAGTCACACAAACCATCGGATTGAAGTTCGAGTAATTCCAACATTTCTGAAATAACTTTTGGATTGTTTTCCTAATGTATCAAAACAATCCGAATGTTTTTTCTCAATTTTGAGTACATCATATGTCTTTTTTTTACTAAAATATCGTTTTAAACTAAAAACACAAACTTTTGACTCATTATGATCCCATCATGTATTTATTTGATGTGAATTTGATTTATTAAGGTCAAAAATGGATTATGAATTGTTTTCCTAAATCATCATGAAAATCATAGCACATTTGATTAGTTTCTAGTGAGTGACACTTTTTAAACTAAAATGAAAATTTAAAACTGATAATGGGAACTTTGAGTCATACTGGGCCCATCATATATAATATTGATATGTAGATGATTTCTACACATCAGGAATTAATTATGTATCATTTTTAATGTATCAAAACAATCCATATGTTTTTCTAGATTTTGAGAATGATAGATTTCCATTTTACTAAATTTGATGACATTTTTAATTTAAAAAGGATCACTTTGAGTTATACCAGTCACACTATTTACCGGATTGAAGTGAGTATAATTCCTACATATCCAAACAGATATATGGATCATTTTACTAATGTTTCAAAAAAATTGAATCTATTTGCTCAGTTTCAGTATGTCTCTTTTCTTTTTTACTAAAACATAATTTTAAAATTGAAACACATGTTTTGACTTATACCGATTAAATTTTGTATCAGAATGTAGTGTGGAAGAATCCTACAAATAAAAAATAACATATGGATAATTTTACTAAATTATTAAAACAATTTGATGTTTTTCATGTTTTTTCATTGGTCAGTTATTCTTTTTACTAAAATTGAGGACAATTTTAAATAAAATGATGCACATTGAGTCATATCGGTGACACCGTGCATTAGATTGAGGTGAAACTGATTCCTAAATTTTTCAAATGACATATTTATCATTTTAATAATTGTTTTTAAAAAACATGAATGTGTTTTCTCATTATTTTTACATAAATTGTAATTTCTTCTAAAATGTCATTTAAAATTTGAAACACATACTTTGACTCATACCAATAACTTTGTTTATCGGATTGACATTTGGATGATTTATACACATCCAAAATGAAATATAGATCATTTTTATAATTTATATTATCAACGTGATAGTTTTTTATCTGTTTTGAGTAGGTCAGATGGAATTTTTACTAAAATTGATGTCAATTTTAAATAAAAACACACACATTGAGTCATACCAGTCGCACCGTGCATTGGATTAGGGTGCGGATTATTCATGAACATATCAAATCACAAATATATTTCTTTCTTAAAGATCCATATCAATTGGATTGTTTTTATTAGTTTTGAGTACGTCACTTTTCTTTTTTACTATGATGCCATTTTTAACATGAAATACGCACTTTGACCCATACAGATCACATCGTGTATCTGTTTCACGTGAGACTGATTCCTAAACATTAGAAACGATTTATGGATTGTTCTTATAGATAATCAAAGACATATTTGACTGTGTTTTCTTGGTTTTTAGTGAGTGGTTCTTTTTAAAATCAAATGTCAATTTTAAATTAATAATAGGTATATTGATTCATATCTGTAAAATCATGTATCAGATTGAGGTGCAACCAATTTTTAGAGGTCACAAATGAATTATGGATCATTGTTAAAAAGTATCAAAAAAATGAAAATATGTTATCTCGATATTGATTATGTCAATTTTCATTTTTACTAAAACTATTTTCAATTTGAAATATAATGAAGTACTTATAGTCATACAGATCATATAGTGTGTCTGATTGAGGTGATATTGATTCCTACATGTCCCAAAGTCCCATAAAATCTAAAATGTTAATGTTACAAAAATTTCCATTAAATTTATTTTTTGAAGTGTCAAAACCACATGAGTATCTTTTATCAATCCACATCAACACGAAAAAAGAATCCACATGTAAAAGAAAATAGTTATTATGAGTGATAATAAAAAGAAGTAAATGAAACATTAAATTGAAATAATACATTAATTACATTGAAAATTATTTTAATGTGAAAATATCAACATTACCTCTATTATTGAGCAATGGAGGGAACCTGAAGAAAAGTGATAAATTTCCACATTGTAAGGACAAATGGTTCTGATGGAGAAAAATTATATAGATATTTTGGTGTAGAACGTGATGAAAGATGGACATATCACCCCAACATGAACAAAATAATCCACTAGTATAATAAATAAATTTCTATGTGAGTAATTTGAAGAATCAAAAAATAAATGATAAATATGAAACAATACATTCATTAAATTGATAATGATTTTACTATGAAAACATCATGATTACCTCTATAATTGAGTAGAGGAAGCATCATTACTCTTATTTCAAATGAAATAAAGGTAATTTGAAAGAATGTGATAAATGGACCACCACACATGAGCCTGGGCCTGGGTGGTAAGGACTCTGTAAGTGCATCCGGGAGACCCGGGATCAAATCCAGGTGGAGTCATTATTTCCGGGGGTACAGTAGCAGTACTGTAGTAGTACTGTAGCATGTACTATAGCGGGAACTGTGTTGTACTTGTAACACCCCAATATTTCATAGTACCTTATTTCTTTAAAGTAATTCAATAACATGCACTACACACAACACTGAGTTCAAGCGCACCATGACTTACCAAACTAGCTATTCAAAAGCGGTTATGAATAATATTAACTGAATTTTGAACTTTATATAATTTTTATATTTTTAGAATCCATATTATGAGTTTCTTAGACATAATGTAAGAACAAATACATTTTTTTCAGATAAAAGAAGTATTTTTCAAAAAATGAAATTTTACTGCCTTTTAATGGTGAACCCTTCATAGATTCAATATTTTACAAAAAGGATTTTCACAAAAATCAAATTCCAAATAGTGTCAAAATTGACATAAAGGAGTTTTTAAAAAAAATATTATATTATAAATTGATATAATATTCTTAAAAATCTATGGTTCGGAAAAAGGACTTATATAATGATAGGTATATCATTAATGAACCACTTGGGGTCGCTTGAAAGTTTATAGTATGTTTATTAACCATATAATATGAAAATACAAGAAGATATGGTAAATGTCAAACTAATTAACTAAGAGTTAAAACTAAAAGATAAGGTTAATAAAGTGACCCAAACCTATCTAAAACCTATTGGTTGAGTTTTTTTAGACCAATCCCGACCTTATACTAGAAATAAATCATTTTGAGCCATTAGATACCGAATGAGAATTTATTATAAAATAATATTTCTCTCTTTTCCTAAGGTGCTCTCACCCCTCTTATAAAAGTGCACTTCCCCTTCTCTCAAATTCACACCTACAAAACCATTTGGATCGGCTAACCCCTGCTCAAATATCCTCCCATCTATCCTAAATTCATCCTAGAGGCCTTCCTTTTGTCAGAAATCCATCCTAAAGATCCCTTTTTATCAAATCAAATGGAAGAACCCGAAGAAGAGGTAATTATTTCACCGCCCTCTTTCAAGTTATCTTATTCTTCCACTTACTCATTCTCTGTTGTTTCCATTATAAAATAATAACTACAGTATCTTATATATACAGTGATGTTATTATAAATATTGAATAACCATATTCATTATTCTATCCATATTATGAATGATAATTTCATCATGCATGCGTACGTACGGTTTACCGTCTCCATGCCGTGGTGTAATTTTTTATTCTACACTATGTTATTTGGATGGATATAATGATGAGTAATATGTATATAAATAATAAAAATAACATTCTAATGTCCCTGTAAAATTAATATACCATAAAATTCCACACCATTAAGGAAATGATATTGTCGCTCGTGCGTACGTACGGATTACCGTCTCCATGACGCGATGAGATTCATTACCACGTTCACCCTTTATCGATGATTATAAAAATATATATTACTAATAAGTATGTAATACATGACATAATAATTATACTGGAGATATATATATATATATGTGTCTCTGTGTGTGTGTGCTTATATATATCCTATTCACTTAGTTTCATTCAATACGATAGGAAAATGGAAACAGTGTTTATGCATATGTACGAACTACTGTTTCCATAAATAGTGTTTTTTATTTCATATATATGTCTATTATACATATTTATATTTTAAATATATATGATATATAAATCATGGTTTATATTATGTAAGTATTTAAATCTTTATCTAAGTGATACAATCAATAATAACAAGTTAAAAAACGTACGATAAAGAAATCGATTATTACCCGAAATGTTAATTTATCATGGAAATTATAATTAAATGGGTAGTATAAAGTCATAAATGAATCATGTATGATATCATAAATTTTAATATGGTTTCGGTATAATATAATAACATACTATGATCTTCATAGAGGAGGTAAAACGTACCCTCAACTAAAGGAATGATCAAGGTAAGGGGTTTTCATCTCACTCCTTATTCCCGTGAGATTCATGTCATATTGCCACTACTACCTTTTGTGTATTGTATGTACTGCCCATAATTTTATTCTTTGTGTAATACACTTTATCTAATGTGTATTTACCTATTCATTGTACGATACCTATTTAATGGGGTGTATGTTTCTTATGTAACCAAATTGGTAAGGGTTAATTCCTCAATCTCATTATTATCTGAAATTGTGTATGTGTAAGTATTTCTGAGACATTTTTATCATCCAGGTCCATTTTTAATAAAAATGATTTCTAAATGAATATTTTAAGGATTTTTTAAAGGTACTATTTCTCAAGATCCGAATTTTAAATGGTTTAATGATTTATCATTCTAAATCTTTTTAATTAATATCCATGTTTTCAATATGATTTTAAGGATTTATTTATATGGACATGAATGTTTTGAAATGATAATTAATTCCAAAAGTTTCAAAGTGATATGGGACACTTTGATTCAAAAAAACCCTTTTAAATTACTTCATTTATAAATGTGTGAATTTTAAATGATTTTACAAAAGGGATATTTCTCTCAAAAAGTTTTACTCATCATTTTAAACTATGTCAGTATACTTTAATGGATATTATTATTGATTGAGGCTAATTTATTGTAATAAAATCTTCTATATTCTATTGAATGAGTTATGATATGTTTTATTGTGGATGTTCTATTTTTATACCATTCATGGTTTATGGATAATGTATTGACATTTCATATGATAGTTTTAATACGAATTTTTATGTATATTAGAACTTTTTCATATGAGGAATGTATTGGACTTAGTAAGTGATGGGTGGAGCTTGCTGTAGCTCCTCGATGCATCGGTAGGTCTCAAGAGACAACTAGATGTGGAATTGGCTGAGGCCTTTCCCAATTTGAGATATGGTTCTGGCCGAGGCCTTAATCATTTTTAGATGTCTTGGCCGAGGCCTGGACAAAATGTTTTAGAATGTCTGGAATTATACATTTCCTCATTATGAAAATAATATTGATGGTTCATGTGGTCATTCGACTAGTATAATACCCATGATGATTATTTTTTATAGCATTATTTACTCATCTAATATTCCTACCATAAAAGTATTCATGTTTATTATTGGAAAAGGCATATGATTTCAATTAATCAACATGCTTAATATTTATGTTATATTCCACTTTATTGCTTACCCTTACTAACTGTTTCAGCTCACCCCTTTAATATGTTTCATTTTCCAAGGATTTCAAGAAGCGTATTATGATTGATATGCAACGATAAGCTGAATGGAATAATGGAATTCTCAAAGAAATATTTTTTGTATTACATGTTAGAAAATGTAATGTAATGTTCATATATGCAATCTATTTTCCAAGACTTCTAAACTGATCGGTCTTTAGGGACTTGATTCCTTGTAATCATGCCAATGTATTAAAATAATTCACCGATGCTAGGAATCTAGGGTCGGGGCGTTACAGTAATGTAGCTGGTACTGTAGTGGGGACTGTAGCAGGTCTTGTTTGGCACTGTAGCAGCAGGGGATATTCCCCTGTTTGGGCCTTCGGGCCACCGATTTGGTCCCCAAGTCCTTTAAGGCCTTTAGTCCACCCAGGCCATCGGGTCAATAAGGCCTTCGAGACACCTCAAGGCCTTTGATCCACCTTTAGTGTAGATGAAAACTAGACGACCGATGTGGAACAAGCTCTACATAGTGGATGAGCAAGGAACATTCACCACAGCAGAACCTAAACAGATTGCAAGAATGATAGGGTATATCACCTGACATTGGGACAAGCCTGTGAATACACGAGAATGCCTAGTCGAACAGCCATGAAAATGTGGAGAGTGAATTTCACGATGAATATGCTGGGGAGGAGCAGTTGCAAGTAGTTAGTCTAGGTTTTATGTAATGTTTGAAGCCTATGGGAAAATGAATGCCTCTAAGGCCTACGGGCCATGTAATACTTATGCCTACGGGCCTTGTAAGGGTTCCACCTCACCCCTTGAAAGGTGGATTATCAAAAATCAATAAAAAATGAAGGGCTTATGGCCATTGGATGATAAATGGACCACTGTAGGAGTGAAAAGGTTTTGAGGGAGAAGATGCATAAAAGTGGGACAGAGAACCCCAAATTGAATTGGAGAATTAACCTATAAAAAAACTATTATCATGTGATTAATTCTCTAAATAAAAAAATTAAACATAAATATGAAACAATAAATTAATTATATGGGCAATAATTTTAATATGCATACATCCAGATTAAATCTATAATTGAGAAGAGGCTACATCGTTTCTCTTCCTATAATGGCAGGGTAGGTGACCTGAAATAAATTGATAAATTCCCCACTTCAGGGGTTAAGTGTTTTTTAGGGAGAAGAAGTATGTGGATGTTTTGGTATAGAAAGGGATGAAAAATGGACATAGCAACCCATGTCGAAAAAAATTATCCACCTATATAAGATAAAAAATATTATGTGAGTAATACAAAAAATAAATAAATTAATCATAGATATGAATCAATAGATTAATTTTATGGAAAATTATTTTACTGTGAATACATCAAACATACCTCTGTCATTGAGCAGAGGCAGCATCATTTCTCTTCCTACAAAGGATGTAGAGAGAACATGGAAGAAAGTGATAAATGAAACACTACAGGGGTAAAATGTTTTTGAGGTATAATGAGAATGAATGTTGGAAAAATCACCCCAAATCAAAAAAATAATAATCCACCTTTATAAGAAAAAAATTATTTGAGTAATACTAAAAAGATATAAATTAAACATTGAGATGAAATAATACATTATTTCTATTGAAAATGGTTTTACTTTGCAAACATCAAGATTACCTATATGATTGAGTAGAGAAAACATCATTAATCCTTCTAAAAAGACATGACACATGGATAAAAATCATCTAAAGTAAACAAACTATTCAGGGAATAATGAAAAATAAATCAACGTTTCACTATATTTTTTTAGGTAAAATAGAGAAATAATATTGTAACATTACCTTCACATCATTCTAATGGGTTTCCTTCATCATAGTTTGTTCTTCATCATTTGTAGAATATATTGTCTACATGAGTAATTTACCATTTAATTTAGATTTTTTTAATATAGAAGATAACATATAATATTTTGGGGGAAACATAATATATTAAAAATACTTTTATATTCTCATTGAACCATCAATCTTTGTTTAATGGTTTCAAGTACCCGGTTCCCCTATAAAGAATCCAAATCCCCTCATTATGGTCCCATCTAATATAGAATACATTTTCTACATTGGGAATGAAATGAACTTATTGTGATGTCCCAATGAAAGGGTCATCCTCAATTGAATTTTCATCTGAGTCAACGTTTTTTATAGTCACCAGAAAGACAATCAACCAATTATATTTTTGTTGGATCAGAGACATAAAATACTTTCACTGCTTATGATTCCATTATGAAGGGCTCATATTTTTTCCCTTCTAGACTGAAATTTTCCTTCACAAATACCATTTCATATACATTCAATCTATTGATATTGTCAACCCATTTTCATTGGAAAAAAATCACATGAAATGTTGTATAATCCAACTCGTATATATGTTTGATAATGTAAAAATATGACATATTTTCATAAATTGGATTTCTATACTATGAACCAAATATGTGCATCTCTTCCACCAAAAGCGTAACACCACTATTTTTCATTGTATGGAATCCATCTTGTTCTTTTTTATATAACGTATAGCCATTGATTACAAAACTAGTGTAAGAGATAACATTTTCATTTGGTTATCTGGATAGCCATTGTATTCATTCAGCAATGGAATTCAAATTTTCATATAACTCTTTATAAATTTGATATCTGAACCATCCTATAGACTATTTATTATGAATATTTGATATCCATCTATCAACCCTTTATGGATTCAAAACTACAATAATTTCATTGTGGTCTTCAATGTATTGTTCAACATTTTCACTATTTAATAATATGTAAATATGCACTTGATCCCACTCTATCAAAGTAATTGTGACAACATCTCTTCTGGAAATCACTTCACCCATAAGGAATTTGTAATGATGAGATTCTGGGAGACCAATTCTTTGAACATCTGATATGAAATTGATACATGATTCAATAGCCTCTTCAACAATATATCCTTCGACAATACAACCTTCGGGCAAACATCAATTCTTAACATTCAATTTCTAAAATTTCATGTACTATTTAATGGTGTAAATCCATCTGTAATGGACATGACAACATAGTTTAACCTCTATAACTAAGAGAACCATCAGGTGGGCCATTATATCATAGAATGATGGTGGGAAGAACATCTCTAATTCACATAATATGACTGTATTCTCTTTATTAATTATGGGAAACATCTCTGTGTCTACAAATTTAATACATACAGCTTTGAAAAAAAAAAGAATCTGGTTAATGTATTTCATACATTTGGAGGTAGAATGAAACAAAAATCAACTTTCATTAAATATTACATCAAAACAATATAGTCGTATGATTTTAGTCATTATAACATCAAATTATTCATTGAAATGACATTCTTGATAATTTATGAATTCCCTTGTGGAACTTTTACACTTTTAATGAAAAGGAAAAATAGGATTTTTTTTGTCTGGATAGAGAGTACACTACTGGAGAAAGAAAAGTCCACTATTTACCCTCCACCAGTGCCAACTCCTCTCTTACCCACATTTCAATCAATACCAACCTAGCGTTGATTCCATATTTTGTTTTTCTAGGAACATTTATTAATGTTCCAATAACACTATCAAATACATTTTTTATATAGATTACAAACAAAAGTCGCACATACAAACAATTATAATATGGTAATTCAAAAAAAATGACCTCTTCTTCAATCCTGATTTTGTAGAGTTTTTTTAAAATGGTTTTCCAAAAACTGTGTCGATATTTTTTACTTTTTTTGTACAGTTGATCATACATTGATGGAGATAGTGTTGTACATTGATCAATATTCCAATAAACTTCTATCATCTATGATCGGTATATATATCATTGAGGTACAAATTTCCGATTTTCTAAAAACAATGTCTTCAAGGAATGTTTCAACTGAAATATGTATGTTCATTTTTCAGAAATGGGACATCCCAACATTCCTTTAATTATATATCCATATAAACTCCCATAAGCATGGAATTCATTTATCATTTCACAAAACATGGACCTCAATGTGAATTATTCACTTATATGAGAATCATACATTATAACACTTGTGTCCCACATAGATTTTAGATCTTTGATCAACATATCCAAATAGACATCAATATAATTACCATGTTGCTTTTGTCCTGATATTAGAAGAGACACCATAATTTATTTTCCCTTCATGAATAACCATGAAAGCAAGATATATTTTAATATCATGATGATCCATGTACTGTGAGTACTACTATATAAAATAAATTTTTTTTATTCTATCTATATATTTTTCATGATGAAATTTTCTCAGATCATCTCCATTTTTAAGAAACTCGTTATAAATTTTCTTTTACTGAGGAAAATATAATAGATGAAATAGGTTCCCACAATTAATTTATGTATATGTATACCATCTTAATTGTTTCATGGTTTCCTAAATTCCATATAGTCTTCTAAACAATGGAATGATAGAAAATTACCATAGAGATTTCAAAGGAGTTGATTCATTTTTCCTGTATTGATCTACACCACACATAGGGAATTTTTTGATTGATACATCATCCTAGAAAGATAATATAAAACCATTTTTACAATAATGTATTTTTTTAAATATGAGGCCCATTGAACATAACATAATTTAAGCATCATTTTTTCGACACGGTGGTTCTTTTTGGTCTGGTATAATGTCTTTCAATAGACCGTGTAGCTATGTAATGTTGGAGTCACACCATCCACTACAAACATAAAAATAATATAACTTTAATACATAATATAATATTATTTATTTTTACATCTAGTATTCAATGTTTTCTTGGAACAACTATTTAACTCCTTAAACAACATTGGACAATCACAAAGGTCATATTCAATTTCCATTATAATTTCTTCCATGCAATCACCATAATATTTTACAAAAGTATTGATATCAAATGATTCATTAAACGTAGTATCATCCCAATCAATGTACTCAATCTGTTTTCACTATTTTATTCCAATTATTATAGCATTGATATGTTCGATGAAAAATAAAATGTTCTTCTAAATCTTCCACACTAATTTTTCCTTGAATTAAAACCACATAAACATGGACATATGATTTATGAAGGGTCTTCTACAAGAACTCTTGTTAACTAGATGAAATCTTTAACTCAATCTTTATATTCGTTTGTCAAATGATTACCATGCATATATTTATGGTTTATATCCATCCTTCTGGGTTCATAAAAAATTAATTTTATATAATATATAAATAAATACACATAATATATTCATTATCAAAAGTTAAAGTTATAAACAATTTTAATAAGGGAAACACTACATTTGATTGTTTCAATGAATTTCAGTATGTTAAAAAAAAAGGGTAATTCAATTTAAGAAAAGAATTATTACCCATCAAATATTTCATAAATCCACTTAAAAAATTAAAATATTCTATATGAAATTAAGGAGTAATAAAAAACTCAAATGTGGCAAACAAGGATAATAAACTCTTATTAAATCTACTAGAATATATAAAAATCTATTGGATCAAGTGAAGTAGAAACCTAAGGAATGATTAAATTTAAAATTATTGGTATATAAAAATATGAAAACATCTATAGAGTATTTGGATGCCTTATCAACACACCTAACCATCCCAAGGAAATTCAAGGTACTCCAAATGGATGTAAAATTAGCATTTACTAATTGATTACAAGAATATGAAAATTACATCAAAAAATATAATTTTACTATTATTTAATATGAGAATAATTTATTGAAATTGACAAATTTGATGTATGAATTGAGATAATAACTAAGATCTAAGTATTGAAGGTTGAAAAAATTATTAAATAAACATTAATATAAAAAACTAGGAATTGATTATAATCATTACAAAAAAATAATTTATGGATTGACTAAAAGTGTTTATCAATGAGGATGACATAATATTTAGAGGTCCTAGAGATGAACGATGATAATAATTTTATACATTAATAATGATTATTGTTTAAATGTTGATGATTAATGAGTTGACAATTTCTCTAGTTTATAGGTGACTCCTGGAATTCATTGGATATTTATTTCACGATACATGTATGTGAGAGAAGTGTTTTATTGATTTCAAAATAAATATTTAAAACACATGTTGAATCCAATTGAAAATTAAATAAAATTTATCCAATGATGTGGATGGAATGCCAATCTATATTGTGGAGTTTGGAAGATAAATTATTAGCAATTTTTTTATTGTAAAAACGTTTGACAAACTATTTTTATACATGTCATATTACTTGGTATGAAAGTTATTATAGGGAAATACATTTTTTTAGTTAAATAAATACTCAAAATGGGGAAAAAAATCTGGAAAATCAAAATATATGATTAAAAATTTATAATTTCTTATTATGGTATATAAGTCTAAAAAATGGTGTAACTAGAAAGGGGTACTCTCGTAAGGATATTGTTTTTTAAAATAAGAGTGGGGGAGTATAATGATTTTAAAAAATTATAATTTATTTTGAAATATTAAATAGAATAAAGGTATAAAATTTCATATATTATTATTAAAATGATTTATAAATAATGTTGGATTAATCTAAAGTGGGAGAAAAATATTTTTTTTTAAAATTGTAGATATATAAGAAGCTAAATTATTTAGAAAAGATGAAACACATTTAACAAAAGATATCATTTCTAATGAAAAACCAAGAAAACTATATATCAAACACCCAAGATGGTCCATGATAGTGTCCAGGAGACATTCTTGATCCCCTTGGGCCAGAAAAAAACACTTTGCCCTGAAAAAAACATAGTAGGAATGATTTGACCCAAAAAATAAATAAAACTATTAGAATGAAAATTTAAATAAAATATTTCATGATGAATCCATACATTGTTTTCCCACACGATCCTATATAAGTAGAAAAAAGAAGATATGAATCAGTATAATATAAACGAAATCCCTTAATCTTCCTTCAACTCCCTCACACACAAAATCCCCAATTTCATTATCTAAAATATCACATTAATGGATTAACATTGATAAAATAAAGAATAAAAATTATGTATGATTACCTTGGGAAATTAGTTTGGGAAATGTAAAAAGAAATAAAACAACCAA
This sequence comes from Viscum album, assembly GCA_963277665.1. Classification (NCBI taxonomy): domain Eukaryota; kingdom Viridiplantae; phylum Streptophyta; class Magnoliopsida; order Santalales; family Viscaceae; genus Viscum; species Viscum album. The sequence goes on along the minus strand of OY728159.1, from coordinate 825,467,303 downwards.
TTAAACCCCATTTGTCATCTTTGAGTCTAGAAACAAAAACTCTCCATGAGTGATCAAGAATTGAATAAAAATTGGAAACTGAGAAAATATGAAGGCCTACCTCGCTAGTACACAATCAAGAGACCACATGAAATGACATCGTCAAAGAGGAAACCAAAAACCAAACCAAAAAAAGAAAAAGAAAATCAAAAATCCTACCTCACTAGGATGCAAGAAAATTTGAAACCATCTTCAAAAACCCTAATATCAATTGAACAACACATGTGAGATGAGAAGTTCCTGATATAGTCGAGCGGTGTGATTTGATGATCGAATCACTGAGCAGAGGAGTCAGGAGTTAGTGGATTCCATGAAAAAAAATTCTATTATCAAGATAGGTTTGAAAATAGTTAGGGGTTTTTATTTAAATTAATACACTTTTATTAGTGCTTAAAATTAAGCACTGATAAAGATTCATTTTATCTGCACTTATTACTATAGCACTAATAAATGGACTCTTTATTAGTGGGTTTTTAGAACTTATAAATTTAGGTATTTATCATCACTAAAAAAGTGCTGAAAAAATCAATCATTATCTGCACTAAAATTATAGTGCTGATAAATGTTAATTTTATCATTGATTTTCTTTTCGCAAATAAAGAATCGTCTTTATTAGTGTGAAAAAGCACTGATACAGATGCTTTTATCAACTCTTATTACTTAAGCATTGACAGAGAATTTATAATTATAATTACAAATAAAAAAATTGGAAATATTTATATATACTTAATTAATATATGTAAATATAAATATATTTAATATAAATATAATAAATATAATTCTTTTTAAAAATATTTATTATAATTTTATAATTATAGAATTTTTTTTAAAAATAATATTTATAACATATATATATTTATATAATTACACATATATATATTTACAAAATATATTCAAATATAGTAAATATACTTATTATTTAAGGAATATTATTATATATTTAATAATTATTTAAATATATATAATTAATTATTTATTATTATAAATATAAATTTATAAAAATATTTTTTATATTTATTAATATATAATTTTATAAATATAGTAAATCTACATAAATAAATATATTTATTTATAAATATTTTTTTAATAAATATAATTTTTACACTATTAATTAATATCTAATTTTATGTGCATGCATATATGTTAAAATGAGTAAAATTGAATAAATAATGAATAAGTACACTTTAACAATATTGAAAAAATGTATAAGTTTTATGTGCATGGATTATATATAAATGTTTATTAATTATGTATATATGAAATCAATATAACATAGATTTGATCTATGTTAAATTGAAAAATAAAACAAATTTCAATTATTTGTTGAGTATTATGCAATTAGTCAATATTTTTAATTCATATTAATTTTTAATTATAAACTATTATTCAAAAAAATATGAATATTAAATGTAATGTGCATAAATATTTTTAAATATATAAATCATATTTATATATATTAATATATATATATATATATATTTAATATATATAATTTAGTAACATTAATTATCATAAATATCTAATTAATAAAATATTTAATATTGAATAATGTATAATATATTTATTCATAATATCAATAATTATATATTGAATAAATTTTTTAATATTTTTTTAATAAACACATTTTTATTTTTTTCATTTAATTATTTCAATTAATTTATTTTGACCTTTATCAGTTCTAAAAAATAGATTATGAAAGAAATATTTATCAGCGCTACAAATGAAGTGCAGATAAAAGGTACCCTTTATCGGTGCTAAAAATAAAATAATTATAAAGGATAACCTTTATCATCACTACGAATAAATTTTTGGTAAATGATTCCTTTATCAGTGCTAAAAAAGAACTAATAAAAGGTAAAATTTATTATCACTTTCCATAGCAATGATAACTATTTTGTTTATCAGCATTTTTTTTATAGCGCTAATAAATAACAGTGCTATCAAACTTAGGTTTTGTAGTAGTGTGATGAAATAGATACTGGAGTATCTGGATAAAGGTTTCTTATGCCCAAGTGCTTACCCATGGGTTGTACCAGTCCTCTTTGTCAAGAAGAAGGATGGGTTAATGTTCCTTTGTATTGATTATCACGATATCAACAATATCATGATAATGAACATTTATCCTCTTCCACTGAGTGATAACTTGTTCGATCAGCTACATTTAGTGCAATACATCTTCAAGGTGGATCCATGGTTAGGATATTACCATGTTTTGATAAATATGAGGGATATCCGCAAGACTTATTTTCATACATGGTAGAGAAACTATGATTTCATATTAATTCCATTATAACTCACTAATTCTCCAGCAATTTTCCTGTAATTGTTGAATAGAGTCATTATAGATTATCTAGAAATTTTTTGGTACTCCTTATAGATTATATTCAAATTTACTCCAAAGGAAACGAGGATCTTGAGAAGCATATGATATCTATGCTAAAAACCTTAGGAAAAGTGAATTTTTAATCCAAGAACAGTAACTATGAGTTCTGATTTAGGGATGTATCATTCCCGGAACATATCATCACAAACAATGGAATATCTATTGACCCTTCAATGATAGAATCAATTGACAGATGTGTGATTCCCACATCTGTGATGGTTATCAATAGTTTCTTTGGATTAGCTAGGTATTATAATCGATTGGTGTTAAATTATAAATGATTTCCAAACCCTATAACCAATCTAACTCAAACAAGAGTAATTTTTTTTGAATGATGAATGTGAAAATAGCATCAAAGAGTTGAAAATTGATGTTAATCACTACCCCCTTCCCTCACACTACCCACAGATGGGGAATTTTTTTAGTATTCAGTCATGTTTCAAAGAAGGGACTGAGCTATGTGTTATTGAAAAATGACAATTTCATAGCCTATGCATCAAGGAAGTTGAATTTTCTTTGAATAGAACTCCAAAATTATAGATTTGGAGTTGGATGCAGTGATATTTTATTAGAAAACATGGGAGAATTATATATTTTGGGAGAATTATCAAATATATAGAGATAAAAAAAATCCTCAAGTATATATTTACATAGAAAGAGATAAATTTTTTCTAGTGCTGATTGATAGAGATAATCATGGACTATAAATTCACATTCCATTACCATCCTAGTAAATAGAATAATGCGAAGAAACTCTAAGTAGAAAGGATCTGAAAATTATATAATTGAGGAGAATTGATACGGATCTGATCTTATTTGGCACGAAGATTATGGATATCAGAATCATAATGGAAATAACGTCATCAATATTTTCACAAATTATTTCTCAACCATCTCATTTGTAATAGATAAAGGATCCTTAGAGAAATGATTTTGAAAATAAGGAAAAAGGGTAAAATTTATTAAAAGGTAAATCCTTAGAGTTCAATGTTAATAATGGAGTTGTATGATTTGCATCATGGATATATGTACCATCCAATCAAGATATAAAAAAAAGATATTTTAAATGATACACATTGCTTAACCATCTATATTTACCCTAGGAACACAAAGATGTATTGACATATCCGATTGAACTATTTGAGGGAAAATATGAAAGGGTTGACATAATAAAAATCAAAGTTCCTAGGACATCAGTATGTGGATTCTAAAATGAAAATTTCTATGTTTATGATGGAACCCATAATGATTCCAACATGTAAATGGGAAAACATTCCCGGGGTGTTTTCATTTTATTTCCAAAGACATCGAGAAGAAACAATGTTATAGGGGTTATTGGCTATCATCTTAAAAATAAAACTCACTTTATAGAAATTCGAGGGCTTCTCAATCAACCATCTTGAAGATATATACATCAAATAAGTGGTGAGGCTTAATGGAGTTCTACAATAGATTTTATTTTATCAATATCCAAGATTTACCTCTATGATCTGTAATAGTTTCCAACATCCTCAACAAACTATGATGAAAACAACTTCCCTTTTGGTTTTATTAAATTTCCTATTATGCAATATGGTTATAGAGATCACATAAAATTCCTTAATTTTATTATATCATGTCATATTTAAATGAATTTTAATCATCTTTACCATTGATAAATTAGTCATTGAATGTTGATCACATGATTAATATAAATACAGGGTTTTAAAAAATCCAATTAATATAGAGAAAGTAAGTGATAACCTCAACCAGTAGGATTGTACCCTCAAATCCATTTTTTTAATTTTCTAAAAATCCGGTTTAAGGCTTACCAATAATCGAACAAAAAGGTAAGAGAACACAAAAATCACACATCGCGTCGCGGTAGCCGAGTAGTCCAATCCAATTTTCAAAATTTTCAAATCACAAATATCAAGCGAAATATATTCTACGCCTCGGTCCATGCAATTCCGCATGCCACGCGACCCCTTAGGACGCACAACCGCCTCAAGCCGGGAACCCTAACATCGCACGCCTCCATCATCACATCATAGCAGGTCACCGGTGACACCATCCACTGAAAAACATCATTGTAGGCCCATCACCAATCCATCATTACTCACCCTGATCATCCTCATTAGATCGAAACACCACCATCGATAATGTAATCAGACACCGATGCTCAGCTGAGAACACACGTTGTCACTGGGAAAGCCGCCGTCCCACTCGCCCGTCGCGTAGGTCCTCGCCACCTCCCCAAACAACATTTTGACTGTCGTAGCACATCACCAAAGACAGAGCCCAAAAACCTGAAACAAACTCGAACGCAATCGCAGAGCCACCATGAACGCAACCAAGAAAAAATTTCAATGCCACCACCCTAACCGCTGAAGAAGACCTCAACAGACCCTCAAAGAACTCAACCACGTGAGTGACGACCTTTAAACGCTGAGAAGCCACCAAAAAACAACAACGGGCTGCTAAGAACAAAATCGCGAACGCTGTGAAGAGTATGCCGGCATCCGGTCTTACACTTGCAGATCTGAAACAGCAGCGCCATAAAAGCCCATAACACATCTCCACACTAAGAGAGGAATCCATGAACCATCGCAGAGAGAAAAGAATAATCCTAATAAAATCCACCACCGGAGGGAGGTGGCGATGGGATAAACCCTAGAGCAATTATCCAATCAAGAACTCAAAAATAAGTATCCAAGGGAAAAAACTTCAACCCAAAAAAACATCACAAATAAAAGGGAAGCAAAGAAATCCCCTCCCTAGTCCAGACCAGCTCTGTCGTCAACCTTCTAAGAGACACCAACTCGTTGAGACCAGCCATTCAGCGCCATCGCCCAGCCGCCGAGACGACCCAGTTGAAGGAGACTCAAGAACAGGCAGCCGGAGAGGGAAGGAACATGATATCGAGTGATAAACCCTAGTCACCTCGGCAGGAGTTGAGAGATGCCTCTCAAAAGCTTCAATAACCCCTTTCAGTATGATTGTACCCTATGATGCCCATTTATCTAAACTTTTGAGGTAGATAAAATCTATAAAATGTTTACATAACCAATCCCAAGATGAGATAAAATAACTTATAAATGATCGAATTTTTTTTGGTTGAAGTTCAACCACATTAAGATCATGACCCAAACCATGTCCGATAAACCACCCCCATAAATTTCTGACTATCTTGTACCTTACCCAAAAGGCATTTATTTGTGTATTAAAGGGATATGTATCAAGAAACTGTCAATATGAGTTTTTAAATTATTTTTATACATTAATTAATGTTTTTTATCCTATTTTTTTACATTATAAATGATTTTTATATTGATACAATAAAAGACAAACAACATTTTTGTATATCATTCAAATTCAATTAAATTATTTATTTGATAAATTAAGGGATTTTAAAAAATAATATTTTAATAAAGTAATATTATTAAATAGTTTTATCAAATATAAATGATCAATTTATATTTATGGTGTCAAATGTAATTTTTAGAAGGGATTGGAATCCATTATTGTAAAAAACCCCAAAATTTATCAATAAATAATGGTACTTATATTATAAGTGGAAATTCAAAAATTTATAAAATTATTTTGTTAAAATGAATATTATTTTTGAATACATAATTTCTAAATTGTCCCAAAATTAATTTTTCATAATTTTATGAGATGGTAGAGTTTTTGGAAAAAATAATAATACCATATTAATATACAATACCTATTATAACTTCAAAATTACAAAAAAGTTAGATAATATATACTATGAAAGGTATCCATGACCAATATATATGTTTTCCAGTAAAAATTATGAAATTTTAAATTTATTTTATTTATTTCACTAGGCCATTATGAGTCCACCAAAACAAGTAATATATTTTGAGGTTTCAAAATCCTTTTTAAGAGTAGGAGTCACCTCCGCATAAGAAATAATATTATTTTAATAATTTCTTCCATTAGACAAATAAAATAATTAAAACCACTCATATTTTTTATAAACCAATAGAAACAATATGGGAAGGTATGTGGTTTTGTTTATTTTATTATGTATAATCTAAAAACAATATTTGATAAATGATAAATAATTCACCACTCTTTTTCTATATAACCCACCCATGCTAACATTTATATTCACTAAAAATTGTTGGATAATTTCCTTACTCTTAATTCCTCCCTCTAGAGTCCCCTTAGGGATCCCCCAATCTCTCAAGAAGCCCCTCCCAAGAATTTATAGTCACACACTCAAGTAAGTGATCCTCTCTTTATCCCCTTTATTCAAGATTCTTATTCGTTTTATACCCTTTTAATTACAATTTATAATGTTGGGGAGCATTTTTACACATGAACCATACAAACAATATTATTTATGAATTATGATATTAACTTTCATTCTAATTAATCCCTCTAATGAAAATTTATTTTCCCTTGTTATGCTACTGAAATTTCACTACTATATTCACGGCTAAAACATAGTAGAGAACACCCATAATAAATTCCTATCAAGGGTGTTAACCTTCATTCACTTATAATAATTCTTTTTGAGTAATTAAATGTATTTATTTCACACTCTTCAATCATGGAATAAAATGTGATTAAAAATGATTTTTTGTATGATTTATGTGGAACACATAAGCTTGAGAGTGAAATGAATTTGATGGGTGCACCTAGAATTTTATATTTCTCCAATGAATTGGGTAATGTTTAGTTTGTAGAGATTTCATGTTTGGATAGGGAGTGAACCTAATTCATTTATGAAAAATTTTCCATCATGATGTCTTAGGTAGTTATATATTTCCTATGTTTATGATGCAATGTTTTTAGTAGTTTCCAAATTTCACAAGTTATGATTATCATGTTATGTCATTCCATATTATTCCTTTTAATGATTCTAATAACACTTATTCCCCATTTAAATGCCAATTTTATGACATGTATTACTTAGTTCCATTTTAAATCCCTTTCTAGGATTTATAGCTCACCCCTTTCATATGTATATCCCTATGTTATCCCATCCAATTTTAAGGGTGATCACATTAATGATTTATTTTCAATAAAGGTTATCTTTTCATATTTTAAATTGTGATGTGTTAGATATAGTGAGTATCTCAATATTTTGGGTGAATTGTGTACCCAATGAAAATTTATATATAGATTATGTGGAATTCCCAAAATTAAAAAAACCCAAATTATCAAAATAAGTATTGTGATATGTATCTTAATCCTTCTAAAGATTTATCTTAAGATTGATTAGGTCTCAGATAAATAATATAAATAATATGTTTAAATCCTATGAAATCAATTTACTTGAATACAATACCATATAAACAGAAATTAAGATAAACTAACAATGTATAAATTTTATTTATATTTAAAAATAATTAAATATTAAGGTGATAACAAATTAAAACAAAACAAAAAATACACCATGTAAAAAAGAATAGAATAGGTTCAGTCTCAAGCTGAGACTTAGTCTCTTTACAGGGTGATCACTAGCCACCAAGTAGTTTATAAAATAGAAACATATTATTACAAATGTGGATATAGTTTTATAATAGATATCACTTTTAAGTTCACACACAACCTCTCCCATAGTTATTCATTGGAGTAAAGAAAACAATCCCAATTGGGACCTGTATCACTCTTTTCATTGGAAAAAAACATGAGAATAATGTTTGAGAAGATATTATGTATCATCCATTTTAGTGAAGGAGATAGTGAGGATATGTAAAACAAAATATAGAACACACTCCTCAAAAGAGATAAAATGTAAACATGAATGAGAAATATAGGAGTCTATAGTTTACAGATGCTCGGTTTGTTGCAATGCATCTTTTGACTCTTTATTTGGATCAATAATGAATCTTGAGTTGACTCTTCTTGACATCTTTAGAAAAATAGAGCATAAAAAACTCTTGTTTTTGAATAAGAAGATGGATCTGAATGAGATTATGTACATTGAATTTCTCTTTGAATGATCTCACCAAGTCATCTATTTCGATTTTCAATGGGTTCAGGTCGATATGTTTTAGTAGATCAATATTCTCTACTATCTATTGTGTGTGTTCTCTCTATATTTTACACTGAAATACACTACAGTCATATTATCTATAACTAAAAGGATAATATATGGAGCTAGTTCCTCCTATTTCTAGTTCTTATATACTATCTATTATACTTATAAGGAAAACTCAATAAATTAATAAATAACATTAACTTCAATAAATATATCTATTAGAATGATATATTTCAAGATGTAAGTTGGGTAACATAAATAGTGATGGTGTCTTATGCTATAGTGGTGTCTTGTATTGTAGTTGTATGAAACTTGAGATATAACATTAATGATACATTTCTATTGTAGTATTTTATTTTTCCGGTGTATCAGAATTAGCCAAAATTATAGAAAGATGGAGGTGTCTCTACTAACAGTGTATGGTCTGGCGGTGTCTCAGACTTATGAAAATATTTAATGTCAGAGGTATGAGTCTTAATGAGTGATGTGGATGGTGTCTCCACTAGTATTATCTGATTCTTATCCAAAATTATGCTTTGGAAGTAAAACATCCTGAAAATGTATAGATAAAAAATGTCTCATACTCAGTCAATTCTTTAGTCCAGCGGTATGACAATCTGATGGTGTGATATCCTAGAAGTGTCTAAATAATAATAAATATTTTTACTTGAAATGTGTAATAAGCAACAATGTCTCATACATAGACATTTTTACCACTTATTCTCATAATACATATTCCTTACAGGTAGACATGAAAGATGTTAAAATTATTAAAAACATGATTTTGGGATCATTAAAATACCGAGGTCAACAATCACCCCCTTTTTGATGATCACAAATCATGGAATGAAAAGAATACTATAAATTTAAAAAATAAGTTATCGAAGGTATTTGAGAAGTGTAAAGCAAGAAATATATTTCACATTATGTGGAGATTGTATTAGAGATACAATAAGAGAATATAATCATAGATAAGAACATATTCAAAATAAAAATGTAAAATTGATAGAATCAAATATAAATATAAGAAAGTACCAAAAAGAAAGTAAAATATAATCAAAAATATTAAAACAAATGAAGAAATATATGTATTACATTAAAAACACCTACTTTTAGGATTATCAAAATGCAATAGAAGAACAAATTAAGATAAGTGGAATGATAGATAATAATAAAAAATCCATAATAAGAGGTTAGAAAGTTATTAAAAGGGATGATCATAATGTTATTACATGGAAGATCCCATTAAAGACATTAGAGTATAATCCAAAATGATAAATAGGTCAAACTTTTGGAAAAAGGGTCTATTAGTTCTTTCCATATATCAGAAGTGTTTGGATAAAATGTTGAGGACTTGTGAACAATTATCACAGATATGGGAGAAGTTGATGTGCTAGAGGAAGGTAAATCTCTATAGATAACTAGCTACAAGTGTTTAGTGCCTCAGTAAGAGTAATGGGAAAAGGTTGAAGTTAAGGAGATAATGGTGAAAAGGGATTGATGAAAAAGGTAGAATAGAATTGTGAATGAGGTGAAGGGTACATAGGTCTAGTAGTGAGTTTAGTAGAGGATAACGGAATAGGAACGTCACCTTTAGATACAACTATATTAGTTTGAACATGCAGATAAGGCATCAAGATATTGATAAAATCACTAATAAATTTTCCTCCCATTTCCATAGTCTTATAGAAATTATCCTTGTTCTCCATGAAGGATTAAAGGGGTTGAGTGAGTTACTTATGTTTCTTATCTTTCTCTTAGAATAATTGAGTCACTGAAGGCAATCTAAAATTCAAAACCATGTATTTAAAATGTAAATCCCTAGAAATTTTTGTATATATTATCAGGAGATAGAACTTCATAGGCATAGTAATATTCTCTTTTCCAGCATTCATATCTTTAGAATACCTTCATATCATCAAATGATCAGGCCCAGTTCCTTGTTCAAACATCCTAATAATTTTTGAAGGATGTATAGGTTCTCTACTAGAAGGACCGCTAGAAGTAGTAGAAAGTTCATCTCAAACTACTGAATGGATGAAATCAACATCAAGAACTGGAGGAGGGGGTACAGTTGTTAAAGAAGTATCTGAGGAAGTATCTCTATGAATTTTTAGAATAACCTTTAATGAAGCTCTAAAATCATATTTCATTTCCTCAATAAAGGATTTGAGAGCATTCAACTCATTTACAATTCTCTTATTTTCATTTTCCACAGCCTGAATTTGATTCATCATTTTTGGTAGGATATGTATAATAACCTAGTCAAATAAATACCTTGCATCTTTTTCAATATGATTTGTCAAAACAATGGTTCGAGATATTACACACTTGTGAAATACAACCATCATCATGTCACCAAAAACATTTAAGTCATCTTTTGAGACAATATCCAAGGGAACAATAAGAGGATCTAGAGTAGATCTAGGAACAAGGGGTCGCACATAATTGAACTTCTGAAATTGACCATCAAGATCAATGTAAGATATTATGGATCAATTAGGATAAACATCCCCAACAATTTCAGTTTTATCAATCCATTGAGGGATCTACGTAATAGAAGATATATTTCCCCACTCCACTTCTATAGGGTCAACCCAACTACCAGAAATAGGAACTCTGGCAGAAGGTACCTCACTAGAAAAAACAACTGAAACACCCAAATTCCAATGATTTTATAAACTCTAAGAATCCACTGTGTTTCCAACACTAGAATTCTTGACTTCTTACTATGTATCAAAATTGGGTCCATCTTGCATCTCAACATATCTATTATCATCAACAATAGTGGACTCAACTTCCACATTATCGTTCAAATGGTACTTATGAACCTAAACCAATATTTCAATCGCAAATTCCACTTAAATCAACTCCTTTTTTCTCTTTCATGGAAAAATGTTGTTTAATAGTAGATATAACACGCAACTGTTGAGCTATATAAGAATCTGAAGCCTCTTGACTATTGGAAACTGAAATAGCCTCAACAACATCACTAGTTGGAGTCTCATGAAATATCTCTTCTAATGCGGAAAACTCCCCCTCAAAAAATTCATATTTAATATTAGAATGCATTTAAACGTCCTTTTTCTTGATTCCACTATTATAATTATTTGGTTCAGAATCACCTCCATCTTAAATAACTAGGACCTTGGATTCTAACATTGTAGAAATCCTCTTGGGATAAATCATCAAATTTGATCTCAAGGAAGGTTTTACTAGTTCACAAATATGCACCATTAGGTATCTAAAAATATTGATCTTATGAACTTTTATCATCAAGTAAAGAAGATAAACATGTTGGTATCTCAATGTAGAAAAATATCCCTTACTTGGACAAATCATATGCTACAAAAACTTGAAAATCAGCCTACACTCTCCATCATTTTTAGAGGAAACATGTCTTCTTATTAAACTATCTCTTATTAACTTAGAAAAGGATTCCTCATAAATGAAAAGGGCACTAGATTTGGGGATACTACCTTGATGATCATCCTATATTACATCATGTGGTACATTCAAACACTTAGACTATTTTATTGAAGAAGACACAAATACCGACCTCTTACACTTCTTTTGAACTAATCTACACTATCTTGACTAAATGAAAAATGAAAATGTTGATAAAATTTGAATACCAGATTCAGGTAAAAATGTATCTCATTTAATGAGAGCCACTCCAACAACCATTGATTTGGAATAACCATAAGTATTAGAGACATACTTGATAACAAACCCTTTGAATACACTTCCTTTTTTGGTATAATAATATGGTTAACAATCTCATGGATAATTGGTGAAACTGGAGAAGGAACACTTGATTCATTCTTCTGCTTCTTTGAAGATCATGACTTAAATGGAGAGTACACCAAAGTTCACTTCATTCTTTGCATACATAAAATATTTTCAAACTCAATTGAAGGTATTGTGAATTCTTGAATTGAATAAGGAAAAGTGTTGTGCTTTTCCTAAGAGAGATACCCAAACATAGCACGAGGAATAATATTTATTAGGAAGATAATTATGCCATATTCATATAATTTTGGATGTTAGGTATTCTATAATAAAAATTATATGTGAGATTAAAATCAGAATAGTGTTAAAGGTACACATCATGCTTTATTAAATGAAATAAACCGAAAAATAAACAGGTGGTTCGTAATATCAAGAAACAAAAAAAAACATTAAAAAAGGAATAGAATCATTGGTACGAAAATCAATGATATGAAAACCAAAAATATTAAAGAAGGTATGAAAACCTACAGTTGGATAAACAATAGTATTTCAACAAATGGTATGAAAACCAAAAGTATGACAACGAAAGGTATGAAAACTAATGGCATGAAAACCAACTGTATGACTTAACCAAAATTTATCATTCCTAATTATTGTTTGATACAATTCATTTTATTTGAATTAAAAGGATTAATAAATATATTAGCTAACTAATTCTCAAGGCCAGTAAATTCAAGAGTAATATCTCCCTTTTAAAAATGATTTTTCAAAAAATGATTTCGTATATAAATATGTTTTATTCTGGAATGAAAATTGTTTTTTGGATATATTTTTCACACTTGTATTGTATCATTTTTTAGGTACGTGACAGAATTGACATACATAGTCTAGTACATTGGGTTTCATCCAAAAAAACTAGTGCACAACAACTTTTTCCAGCTATGTATTCATCTTTGGTAGTATAAAATCAAATAGAATTTTACTTTTTACTACACTATGAAACTAGATACTTTAAAAAAAAGTGGCAGGTTCCAAAGGTGGTTTTCTATATAAATTGCATCCACCAAAATCATCATAAAAGTAATATAATTAATCAAATTATTGTCCTCAAGGGTAAAAAAATATTAAATTACATGTGTATTTGAAGTATTTTAAAATTATTCTAACATCAAGTAAGTGTGACTCATTGGGAATTTCTAGAAAATTAGAACCCATACACATATGAAACGTAATTTTTTGTCAGCTTGTAGTCAAGTAGAGAAGGCTTCCAATCATAACTATGTAATTGGTTTTATTAATCAATTTACTAGTTTCATAAAAATCAAATATATAGGTGGAACATATAAGAGTATCACAACATTTAATACTATCCATAGTAAAATGTTTTAAAAGATGATTTTTATATTTACTTTGGTTCAAAATAATTCCTTGTTTTGAAAAATCTGAAATCCAAAAAAAACTTGAGTTCACCCATTAATCTCATTTAAATTTGTTTTTGCATTATTTTAGTGAAATCAATACAAATATAATTTTTTTAAGATCAGAAGATAACATCATCAACATAGATTTTTACTACAAATACATATTTTCAAATTTGTTTTATGAAATTGTTAGTATCAACTATTCCTTTTGAAAAAATATTTGAAATAATAAAATTTATGATCTCATCATACCAAGATATAGGAGATTGTTTTAAACCATATAAGTATTTAGTTAATTTATAAATAGTAATAGTAAAATGAGGATTTTGAATATTAGGGGGTTGTTCTACATAATATTCCCAACTATAAAACCGTTTTATAATGCAGTATTGACATCCATTTGATAAAGTTTGAAATAAAGATGAGTTGTATATGCAAGGATGATTCTCATGAACAGTTGTCTACAAACAGGTGTAATGGTTTTTTCATAGTCAATCCCTTATTCATAATTGTAACCTTTTTTATCTAATCTTGATTTTTTTTCTAACTATATTATCATGCTCATCAAATTTATTCCTAAAAACCCATTTAGTGAAAAAATTCAAGGTTTTCTTCAGTATATCTACAAGTTCCCACACAATATTTATTTCAAACCAATTCAAATCTTCTTGAATTTATATTACCCATAATTCATCAATGAATTCATCATTTATGTTATTAGGTTCAACCTAATATAATAAATGTTTATGTTTAACCTTATTTATAATAGAAGCTATAGATTGGGTTAATCTATCTAGATATCTTAGAAAAACATCTATAGGATGGTTATTGAGAGTTATTATACTTATAGAGAAAGTAGGACTGATTACATCTATATTTTTACATAGAGGTTCTAGAAATTATGTAGAAATAGATGTCTATTCTACTTGTTTTAGATTATTTTATAATGGTTTATAATTTATGTTCATAGAAGATAAGTCATCCTCAAGGGTTTCTAAAGAGGTATTGGGATCAATGGGATCTATTTCCCCAAATTAGACATGGAGTACATCTTCCAAAGTATTGGCATTTTTATTAAAAACTCATTAGGCTTTACTAGATGCTGAGTAACCAATGAAGATTCATTTATCTCATTTGGAAGAAAATGTTTCATGATTATCCTTATTGTTAAGAATAAAAAATTTCCAATTATAAACTATAAAGTAATTTACCTTAGGTTTCCTATTATACCATAACTCACAAGGAGTCTTATTAAGGATACATCTAATAAAAACAAAATTTATGATGTAGCAGGTTCTATTGATAGCTTCTACCCAAAATAGATAGGTTGGTCATATACATTCAGCACAGTTAGAGCTATTTCTTTTCTGGTTCAATTTCTTCTTTGAATAACACCATTTTTCTAAGGGTTTATATAAGAAGGGATTTTAATATTATATTAATTTTTTGAGAAAAATGATCCAAAATATGATTTCAAACTCACGATCATGGTAACTTCTTAAGGTCTTAATCCTAAGTCCACTATGATTTTCTACTGATTTAACATAAATGGTAGTGTAAGAGAAGGCTTCAATTTTTTGAGATAGAAAATATACCCAAGTATACCTAGAATATTAATCTACAAGAGTACAAACATAGTGCTTCACATTAAGACTATAAAATCTAGAAGTTCCAAAAAAAACTCAACGTTAAACAACTCAAGAGTTTGAGAAGTTGACACTTCTTTATTTAGTTTAAAAGAACCTTTGTGTAGTTTCCCTTTTTGACAGGGTTTATAGAAATTATCAGTTAGAAACTAGATCTTTGGTAGGTCCCTAACTAATCCTTTTCTATTTATCATTCAATTTATCTTTCAATGTGATTGAATGTTATAATGGCCCAATCTCTTAGGCCAAAGACCAGATTCCTTATAAAAACAAATTAAGCATGAATCTGGCTAAGAAACTAAATAATTTATATTTACAATATAATCATCTTCATTTCTCAAGGTAGTAATGATTAAATAATTTTTATAATAAAAAAACATTACAAGCATCATTCTCAAATTTAACATAGAAACCATCATCACACAACTGAGATATAATATGTTGAATATATTTTTAACCATCAACATATAAAAATTTTGAAATTAAAATTGAATTTTGGTTACCAAGACAACCTAGGATGATGTTTTTTTATTCATTGTCTTCAAATGTTACATGGACACCATCATCCTTGATAAGACTCTTAAAGAAGAAATAATCTCTTGTAATTTGTCTTGATCATCCATTTTCCACGTTCCATGGACTTCTACTAGAGATATCCAATAATTTTTTACACAAAATAATTTTTAAATATGAAATTATTTTGGTACCCAAGTCTCTTTTGGTCCAGAAATTTTAGTAATAAATACTTTGAGATAATATATTTTCTACATGGGGTTCCTATAATAGATTGTAGTCTCTTATAAATAAAAACATTGTTTGGTCCCTTTGACAAATGTTTACGAGTAAAAGTTTCAATTCATAATTTTTGAATAATGCTACCTTTAGATATCCTTCATTGTTAAGGATCATATCCAATACTATTAAAAAAATTGGGAGCAACATGATTTCCTAATATTTGTGTCAATGTTTCTCTAAAATTCATTAATTTTCTAGGGTATTTATTTAATTGATCATTTTATTGTTGAAGTTCATTGCTTTCATTAAGAAGTTTAATATTCTTCTATTTTTCTATAGACAACTCAAACTTATAGATTAAAGATAGAGCATGTTGTCCTTTAAAAACATGGTATTTATATTTTATCTCATAAAAGGTGTCTTCCAACACACTGTAGTAGTCACATAATAATTCATTTCTCATATTTCCATCATCATGATTTTCAATGTTAGACATATCAGATTCATCAAAATCATGCATAGGCGGAATGTTAGAAACATTTGGTAAAGAAAATACCTCACTGACTTTAGTTATAAAGCACATATTTTCTCTATCCAACATTTCTTCAGGTGAATAATCCAAGTCTCTTGAACTATATTCAAAAGAACTCTAGGTGAATTTAATTTCCTTATTATATCTTCTTCCCGTATCAGCATATTTGTTTTTTAATTAATTTTAGGATGGTTAGATTTCATGGGATCTTTCCTTTTTCATTCATAACACACAACTTCCTTTTAATCATCATCCTTTTTCATCTAATTTCCTCTATTGCCATATTTTCCTTTATAATTTGGTATTCTGAGAAAAATTGTATTCCTCTATAACTTCTTAAATCTTTTGGATAGGTGAACCATTTCCTCATAACTGTTAGAAGAAGATTCAATGTCACACAAATCCACATCTTTAACTTTATCTTTTCCCTTTTTCCCTTCTATTATCTAGGGGAAATAATTTTGAAATCTAATGAATTTACATAATACTAATCATAATCCTCATGAGTAATCATATGTTATTATTTTTACATCATAAGAATACCTATCAGTTCCTTGACTGTAAATTTTCAGATATTGAAGGATTCTCTGATTGACACAGAAGCGTCTCACCATATTTTAGGCAGAAATCTCAAAAATATTATTATCTTATTCTTATCAGTTATAATCATTCCCAATGATCTCATGCTATTGAAAATATCATTAAACCCAATAAAATTATGAAAAATAGGCTCATCATGCTTCATTTTAAATTTAACATATTTAATTGTATATGTGTTATGCTTCATTTTTAACATTTTTAGTTCCTTTATGTGATATAGTTAGAGTATCCCAAAGCTCAAAAGTTTTTTTACATTAAAAATTTATATTAAACTATTCATAACCTAAGAAATAGTATTATTAATTCATGGATTTGAAATTGTTATTATAAGATTCCTTAGTTTCATTATTCCATGTGTTTCTAGCACTAGAAGTATTTTTATACTCATCTACCATTGAAGACCGGATTTCAAAACCAATAATTTCAATATGCATTTAAATATTAATTTTCCATTTGGAATAATTATTCACATTGAAGAAAAAAGGTTAGTTGGTATTAGTACCTTCTTGATGATTATCCTTACTAAATACTAGCCGATATAAATATATATATAAATACAAATGTAGAACATATATAAACTTTTAAGTTATTATCATTAAACTAAAATTAGAATTAAAAATTATTTGAAAATGTTTTGTAAGAACATTTGATAGAAAATTCTGGTTAGAGTGGGAATCTCAAGAGGTGTGGTGGGGGTTAATTGAGTACCCAATAAAAATTTCTATCTAAAATTGATTATTTGAAATCCAAAAAATATGACAAGCAATCCCATCTTATCAAAATAAGTAGTATAACATAAATCTTATACATTCTAAATATTTATCTTAAAAATTATTAGTTCTCGGATGAATAATATATATAATATTATTGAATACTTTGAAATCAATGTACTTGATTACAATTCTACAAGAAAAAAATTAAGATAAACAATGTAAATTTTTTTATAGATAAAATAGTTTTAAATTTTTAGGTAAAATTATTGAAAATAGATATAAATTTACAGAGTAAAAAATTAATACAAGAGGTTCAGTCTCAAGTCGATACATAGTTATCTTCACTTGGTGATGACCCATAACCAAGAAGTTCATAAAATATAAGTAGATTATATAATACCCGGATCATGGTTTACAACATATAACACATTCCAGGTCATACATGAATTCTTCCAGATTTATTTGTTGGGGTGAAGATAAAGATGTCACAAAGGGACCTCTACCACTCGTTTTTGTGGGAAAAAAATGAGAAGAAATTTTTACATGATATCATGCATCATCCACTTTATATCAGAGGGAAAATGTGCATATATAAAATAGAATATATGAAACACTTCTCAAAAGAGACAAAATGAAAACCGGAATGAGGAAACATGGAATACTGATTTTATATATTCTAGGTCTATTGAAATACAGCTTTTGACTCTTGATTTGGTTTAGAAATAAATCATGAGTTGATTCTTCTGGAAATCATTATAAAAATATAATGTTGCAAAATATTATTTTCTGATTGGAATAAGCCAAGGAATGAGATGAAGAATTTTGTTTTTGTCATTTAAAGTTCTTAGAAGGTTATCTCTTTTGATTTGAAAATGGTTCTCCTCGATATGTTTTGGTAGTTCATGCTTCACTACTATCTCTTGTGTGTGTTCTCTATATATTTACAAATTGAGTATGCTATAATTTATCAGCTATATTAGGAAAGAGAATATCCAGATATGCTCCCTCATACTTATATTTCTAAAATACTTTCTATCAAATATTGAAGTCACAATCCATAAAGTAGTAAATAACATTAACTTCAATATATATAGTCATTATAATGATATAATTAAAAAAATATTTTTTGTAATATAAATAGTGATGGTCTCTCAATATTTGGTAGCATGTCATGTTCTGAAGGTATAACACTAGATGTATAACATTAATGGTACTTTCTTTTGGTGGTATGTTGTTCTGGTGGTGCCTTAGACATAGCCAAATTTCCTGAAATTTGGCGGTGTCTCTACTAGCGGTGTTTTGTCTGTCAGTGTCTCAGACGTAGGAAAATTTTTAGTGTTAGGGGTATGCTTCTGAAAAATTTGATATAGATGGTGTATCATCTAGAGGTATATCATATAGAAAAAGTTATTCTCTAGTAGAGTGACATCAGAACATGGTATAGATCAATGGTGTCTCATACTAAGTCAATTCTTCAGTCTTGTAGTATGATAGTCTGACAGTGTGATTTCTTAGAAGTATCTCATACATAAATAATATTTTCAGTAGTACTGTTTCAGGACCAATGATGTTTCATATTTATACAGATTTATCAATTATTCATAGAATACATATATCATATAAGTAACCATGAAATTTATTAGAAAAATAAAAAACATGATTTTGGGATCAATAAAACAAGGTGTTCAACATTATGTAATGTAGCTAATTAATGAACATATTATAAGTATTGATATTATGGGTTGTACTAAGTGTATAACTATTTAATTAATCCTATATTAATTTGAAATAATTATCAGGGTTGTTATTGTTCCCGAAAAATAATAATTCCTTCTTCTTATAGGATTTAAGTCCACTAGGTCATAGAGTCTTGATTATATTGATTAGGGATTAAGATCATTCAAATAAGCCTTCTCAAAGAGATTATAAAGAAAGATATATAATTGGATATATGGTATGGTACTATTTTTCTCTAATAATGGTTATTGTTATGTGGGAACTCTTTTATATCTATCACCTAAGAAAAAGTGATAAAATCCTATATCTTAGCAAATGAGTTTTTTCTAATCTAATGTAACACACAAACGTTTTTATGAAATACTTTCTTTTAAAAACTAAAATTCTTCAATAGATTTCATTTCACGCAATCATGTGTTTAAGTGAACCACGATATTCCCTTGTTATTAAATGACCATTTTAATCTAGCTATTAGGTTGGCAGGATGAAATATTACTAACTTATGAAAATGTATGGTGAAGTCATTCGCTACAAATTATTTATGAAAAATATAAATAAATTATATATTTTTATTTTTGAATTAAAAAATTATGTTAATTAATATTAAAAATAAATTAATGAAATATATATGTTATATATGTAATTAAATATTTTTGATATTTATCCAATAGATATTTTTTGTCATAGTGTATGAATAAACCCTATTTAATGTATAAAAGCCTATATTTATCAGAAGGGTAACATTCCACCTTTTAATGGATAACACCTTATAAATTAATATTTTGAAAAATTAATAATTTATATATGCCAACATAAACATGTTCTCTGGAAGAGGAATATAAATATTCAGTTTGGATTAAATTTTATTAATTTTATGATAACATTCAAAAATCGATGAACATTATAAATAGAGTGAATTTTAGTTGAGAATAACCTTTTTCATCAAAGTATTAATATTGTTAAATTACAATATTAAATATTTTTAAAGAATAAAATTAACATATATTTATAATTAAATATAATTTAAGTCATTAGAATTAAGATTACATTAAATTCAGATGTAATAACATTTCAATCTTTGGTAATGTTTTATCTTTTAAAAAAGGTTCTCTCTTTCTGAAAATGGGATTAATTCTTAATTAATTACTGAAAATAATGTTTTTGAGTTTTGAAAAATGGATTACATAATATGAATTAGTTGGTCCAAACTATGTAAATATATTTATTTTATTTTTGGACATTATGAATAGTAACAATTATATTTTTTTTATTAACATGGTAAAAGGGTAAACCAGATAATTATGGGTAAGAATACTATTATATAATTACCCTAACAACTGTATTAATAAAATTTCATGAGTTGTTTTTAACCTAAATCAGACTTGGTCTGAAATGTTGTATTTTTCAGGACACTTGGATGAGATTATAACAATTAATTTATTTTATTTCAAGAAATGTTAAATATGTCTCACTCAATTTTTAATAAATAATAATTTTTAATATAATTTTATACAGAAGATAAATTATATTATAAATACTCATTTTAATTATATATTGTTTTTATTTATCATGATAATTTATTTTCAATTTTTAGGAAATAAATAACTACCTTAAAGACTTATATGTTGATGATGTAAAATTATTTAATTCATAAGAAATCAATAAAATGACTTTTATTAAAATACTAATAATAATCTAAAAACTCAAAAACATGACCAAATCATGTTGGACAATTATATCTGGACAATAACTATCTAAGGGTATAGTTAGTAACCATTTTATGACTTAATGATGACATTTAAACACTTATATTATTTTATTTAAAGTGATGTTAAAGTTCTCACTTTAATAATTTAATAAGTATTTCATTTTAAATGTTTGATTTTCTAGAAGATAAGTTATAATTAAAACATTCTTCTAAAATATAGTAGATTTATCTTCAAAATTGTTTTTTATTTTTGAATTTTATTTAATAAAAAATTATAATAAATAGTTACACAAAATGGACTTTGTAATTATTTTATTAATCGAGATAACTAATAAATATAATTTAAAAAATTAAAATAAACAAAAAAATTTCTAATTAATATGAATAGAGAATATTATAGATGATATTGACCTATTATGAGTATAATAAAATATTTTTTTGAAGTTAATTTTTATCTTAATATTTTTAAAAATCATTTAATTGAATAATATCAAAATTAACACTAATAATTGTTTATCAAAATAATGGTTTGTTAAATTGTTTAAAAATCATAATTTTTTTTAAAATATATAATAATTATTATATTTTCTAAAATGTTATTATGTAATATTTATTGTCTAATTGGAATAAAAAAAAGTAAATATTTTACCCTTTTAATATTTAAATATTTGTTACCCCATTTAAAAATTAAATTGAATTACTAAGTGTTAATTAAAATGATAAGGTATAAATTGATAGAAAAACATATCTAAATTATTTTAGTTGATGAGAATAAAACCATATATCATCTCAACATATATATGGGGACATTGTTTTAGGTTTTGGATGTGGATTGATCTTATTATAAATTAATATTTTTTGAGATCCCAAAAGTACCCCTCTCCTCAATTATAAAAGGGAATATCCTTCCTCACATCTTCACTTCACATTGGGCCTTAAAGATCATCCATAAACTTACCATTTCCCTTATAAACTTCTGAATATACATTATAGAGGTTATTTTCTACTTCAAATACCAACTCTACTGCTCTAAGTGGATATTTAGAGGAAGCACATTGAAGAAGACATAATCTCATGTACAGATTCATAGAAAATTTTATTCTTCTACTTTCACTTCATGAGATGTTTCAACATAAATTAATTAATATATAATCTCTTATATAATGATATGTTATTATTATTATAGAACACCAATATTATTCTTTCTATCCATCCTATGAAAAACAAAATCACTAAGAGTTCGTACGTACAACTTATTATATCTACGTCGTGGTGTAATCTATTTTCACTGCCACCTTAAATGGATAAGTATAATGACAGAAATAATTACAATATATGATTATTATTAAATTATATTTATTCTGAAATATTATACACCATTCAATTCAAATTCAATGATTATAAGAATGATATCTCCTCTAGTATGTACATATGACCAATCGTCTCCACGGTGAGATGTGATTCATTATATGTGATCTTCATTATAGAATGATTATTTAAATGTATATAATGATTAAATATGATATGTATAATTTTAATATCTTTTGGTAATGATAAAACTGTTACCTATGAAGGATAATTATATGTTATTCAATGAAACATACATAAGAAAATGAAGCAGTTAATACCCAAATAACAAGTAATAATAAAATTTTATTTACAAAAAGATGATAATATGATCATATATGATATCATAAAAATTAATATGATTCTAAAATAAGTCAATGAAATTATTAAAATCATTATACATGAGGTTTGGATACATACAAATGAAATCATACCTAAAAGGTAATAGATAATGTCAATCCCATTATTATCTGAGATTGTTTATACATAAGTATTTACTAGGGTATATTTATCATTGAAATCCATGATTTATAAATATATAATATTATTTATTTTATTATAAAATTTATTAAATTATATTTTACCTATTTTTTAATTTTTATTAACTAGTATGAATGGAATGTTTTTTCGTTATTCGATATGAGGTACTTTTTGTTTTTTCCAACAAAAGTAAGCGTTGAATGTTTTTTTAACTTATACCACACGAACAGATTTTTCAATATTCATAACACCTTATTTTGATGAATCATACTCTACTGGATTTCAAGATTATTTTCAAATAAATTCAATTCCTTTAAAATTTCCTGGAATTTTGAGGAATGAAAACGTTTATGAAGAAGAAAGGATATTTTCTCCATGAATTAATTTCAATTGTTATATAAAAATTATTTTCTATATAAGATTGAATTATTTAATAGGGATATATTTCAAGTATAATATAAATATTTTTACTATGATTTTATTACGTTTAAGAAGGAACAATATTTTTGAAATCCATTTGTTTTACATGGACTATGTTATATTCGAATGATGTTTAACTAAACCCAATTTATTCCTTGGGTTATGATGAATGATTTGTGTTATTATGGAAAATGTATGAATGATTTCATTATGATATGGGTGGTAACTATATCAACCTCAAATTAATTATTTAAATATAGATATCTCATGAGATAGAGATTGATGGAATATGAAATGATCTCAGTTCAGTAATATGAGGTTTTAATGAGGAGTGGTCCCAGATCACTAATGGAATTTATCTGCTATGATGGTATTCGCAATGGTCATTGACTAATATGAAATGAATTTATCAGATTATTTGTATTCCACAAAAGATCATGTCTTATTTTATGACATTTGGTATTATGTTAATTGATTCTTATGTACATTCATGAGTTATCCCATGGAATGATATCGTGATCGTTCAAATTTAGGATAAGATTTTAAAATGTTATATTATTCTATATTATCATTATTATATGATTGATATCTCACTTGTTTACCCTTACTGAGCATCATAGCTGACCCTTTCATATGTTTCTTTTCCCCATGTAATGAAGAAGGTTATTAAGTAAGATATATCAAAAAGGGGTCTAGTTATGATGAAATGAGTGGGATACAGTGAATATATCTTATAAACTAGTTAATTATGTTTTATAGTTTTTAAATGCACTATACCTATACATTTCTATGATGGATTTTTTATATTTTTAATCATCATTCTCTAACTTTTATGTAATTTCAATGTATATAAATTATGGGTCATTATAGTTGGTATTAGAGGAAAGGTATAGTTGACCTTTGGACCCAGTATGATAAAACCTTAGTAAGAACCCAAACGATATGTCTAAGTATAGAATATAATCCTAGTGTTTTATAAATGATCATGAATAACATATTATAAAACATAAATAGTCTTGAATTTAAATTTTATTCATGATTATGTTGTTTCCCATTATGATTAGTATTGCTCAAAATATGCTTCTTAGTTTTAGCCAGTGGTTGGAACTCGATGAAACTGTGTCAATGATGAATGTGATGAGAAATGAAATGATTGTCCTCTAATGTAAACAAATGTTATAGGAGATAGACTGAAAAATAATTTATAAATACTTATAAAATATTCTCATGCTAGGAATCATGTAGGACATCCAAACGAGAAAAAGGGGGAACAAAATTCTTGTTGAGTCCTTCATAAGGTAGAAGCCACCTTCTTTTAGTGGGTATTTTAATCTATTAGCAGATAAATAACGGGGCAGTACCACTAAAAATGTATTTTCAGTTCCCCAATGTTTAGAATATGATAATGTACTCTTAGCAATCTATCATTTGGAAGGTGATGTTAATCAATAGTGGAACCATATCAAGAATTAGTGGTAAAGAGATGAAATTGAATCCATAGATTGGGATGACTTTAAGAACTTATTTTTTCAATAATTAATTTCCTATTATTCCACTAAAAAAGATGGATAAGGAGTTCCATGAAATTAATCAAAATGATGATGAATCTGTTGGTACCTACGAAACAAATTATACTAGACATGAGAGGTACACTTAGGGAATTATTATCTAAACTGAGAGTAAAATTGATCAATTATTTAATATAAAAAACCATGTCCTAGAATGGAATTATCCCTAAGGGACTTCAATAGCTATGAAGAAATTGTTCGATGTGATATCAATGTTGAGATGGATATTTGAGTAACCCATCAATCCTATGGGTTTGATAAGAAGAGAAAAATAGAATTTAAGGGAAAATATAAAGACCACACAAAATAGAATATGATTTTTCCCTTATGCTCAACATGTGGAAATAAAAAATGAGTAAATTATCCTAAAGGGAATAGAAACTATTTTAATCATGGAAAAAGGGTCATAGGGAAATTGAATGCCGAAGTGATGGAAAAAAGATATCTAATGATGAGAATAGAGAAAATGCTACACTAAATACACTTCTTATACATAATTGTTATAAGTGAAAAGAAGTGTGGAATTATTCCAATAAATGCTCCAATCCAAGGGATATTGATAATGATCGATGTTAGTAAACTATCAAGGCCAGTGAAAAAGGAAAGTTAGATTGTGATCACTATCGGTGATGTGTATTATCATAATTAAGTGGTGAAAGGTACACTGAGCATCCACTCTAATGTATAAAATGTTTTATTTGATTCTGGATCCACCTAATATTTTATATGCAAATATTTTTCTAATGTTATCATTGTACTACCTTGATAAGTAAATGTTGAGTTAGTTATACACAACTCCTAATGGCACAACAGTCACATCCAAAGATTATAATTATTCCTTTGCTTAAGTTTGTGGGAAAGTGGTTCCTAAAAATATTTTCATCCTTCATATAGTGTGATTTGATGTGATTGATGTCATGGATTAGATTTCTATTTGTGGAGATCATATCAATTTGCAATGAAGGGAAGTCCCATTTTATATTCTTGATCAATCTACGATTATCTATCAATGAAAGGATGAATATAACATTCAAGTATAAATTTCTAAAATATTATGGTTTTGATCCATATAAATAAATTTTATCTATCTACAATGGTTGGGGTGAAACTCACAATTAAGAATACTCCCGTTGTACGAGATTTTGATGATGTATTTCTGAAAGAATTATGAGGTCTTCCACAAAATCGTGATGTTGAGTTTTTAATAGAACTCATACTAGGTGATATTCCTATTTCAATGAACCCACATATAATGGCCACAATTGAGTTGAATGAATTTATGGTGAAAATATAGATAATCTTAACATGGGACTCATACACCTTAGTGCATCACCTTTGGGATCACCTATTCTGTTTGATAAAAAGAAATATGGATCAATGAATATTATCATTGATTATCAAGAACATAACAAGACCACTATTATAAAATTATATCATATTCTATGCATTGAGGGAATTTTCGACCAACAATGCTGAGCTCAATAGTTTTCTAAGATTTATCTTCATTCAGGATATCATCAATTAATGGTCAGGAAAAAGAATAGACCAAAGATGACATTTCATACAAGGTATAGACACTATGAATTTATATTGATGCCTTTTGGTTTTACTTTTTACCCCATTATATTCATGGATCTAATGAATAGAGTCTTTAGAGACTATATTTACCAGTTTGTGGTAATTTATAAATGATATTTCTATCTATTAAAAATTCCAGGAAGTGAATGAAGATCCCTTGAGAATTGTACTGAAGACCCTGATAAAGGATAAGATTTATGAAAAATTTACCATGTGTGAATTTTTTATTTCAAAAGTTTTATTTTTGGATCACGTAATCTCCAGAGATAGGATATCATTGTGTCCAAAAAATAGAAATTATTGAATGTTGGAAAACTCCATCAACAGTAACTTATATATGATGTTTTCTTGGTTTTTTTGGATGTCATCACTGTTTTGTGAAGTATTTTTTCCCACTTATCTAATCCAGTAACCATGTTGAATCAGAAATGAGATATGTTCATGTGCAAGGAGGAATTTGAATAGAGTTTCAAAGAGATAAAAATAATGTTAGCAAGTGCACCATTAAACACACTACCTTATAATAGAGAATGGTATTTAATCTAGAGTGTTGCATCAAATAAGTGGATAGGTTATTTTCTCATTAAAAATGATATAACAATATCTTATTCATGACCATAATTGAAAATGCATGATCAAAATTACCCAAATCATGATTTGAGGATAGTTGTAGTAATTTTTAAACTAATGATGTGGAGAAGTTATCTTTATTTTGAAAGGAGTGATATTTATACTAATCATAAAAGTTTAAAGTTTATTTTCACACAAAATGAGATGAATATGTTTCAATAAAGATAGTTGGAGTTGATTAATTATTATGATTTCTCAATACATTTCTACCCCAGGAAATCGAGAAAGGAGGAAGATGATTTGAGTTGAAAAGACAATTCTAGCCTATCCATGATGAGGATTACAAAATGTCCCATATTTATAGTTTTTAAAAGGATGGATCTAGAAATTTTAAATAAAGGGGATAAATATTATGTTTCTCAATTGAATGTTTATCCATCTATACAAGTGAAGATTAAGGAAGTGTAAAAGGTATATATAGAGCTAAAAAAGACAGTGATAAATGTTCCAAAATTCAATATTGATTATAATGGAATAATAAGGAGTAGGAACCTGATTTTCATTCCTCCCATACCATATTTATAGAAGCATATATTAGATAAGGATCTTAGTTATTCAGTCTCAATTAATCTTGAATGCACAATTAAATAAAGGGACCTAAAAGAGTATTTCTAGTGAAATATCATGATAAGTGATGTTGTTGAATATGTCTATTGGGGCTTGGTTTGTCATTAAATTTATGGACAAGTAATAAAGTATAAGGGGATGTTATAACCATGAACCATACTATAATAGAAATTGGGAAACATCACTATGGATTTAGTCTCCAGAATTCCCAAAACATTTAAATTCCATAATTCCATATAGGGTATATTTGATTGCCTTATGATGTCGACATACATAGTTTCTATTATAGAGGATTTCTCTCTTGGTCAGCATTACAGGATATATGTAAAGGAAGTTGTAATATTTCATGGAGTACCACTTTCCATTCTATCTGATCAATATTTGATGTTTAACTCAATGTTGTAGTGAACTCTTCAGTACGATCTAGATACAGAGTTAACTTGAAGCGCTACTTATCATCCTCATATAGATGTTCAATCTGAGAGAAAAATTTAAAATCTATAATACATGTTGAGATGTTTATATATTTATATCAAAGGTTTTATTGATCAATACTGACATTTGGTATAATTTTTCTATAACAATATCTTCCACTATAGTATTAAAATTTCTCCTTATGAATCTATCTATGGAAATAAGTGTAGAACTCCAACTTATTGGGATGAATTTGGGAAAAAATATATTAAGTCTCGGTCTTGATGATGAAATCGCAGAAAGGTTTAGATAAATTCAACAACAAATAAGAGCATCTTATAGTTGAAAAAATGTTATGATGAAAATCGAAGAAAATACCTAGAGTTTGAAGTGTATGACTAGGTGTTCCTATGAATATATTCATATCGGAAATTAATGTGATTTTTAATGAAGGGAAATCTAAGACCTAGGTATATCAATCCTTTGGAAATTCTAGATCGTGTTGGGAAGGTACTTTACTATAGGGTCTTGAAAAATCCACAGAAGGGATGGAAAATGTTCCCTTAAAATCAGTGGGATAATCTACCCAATATTCATCAATAATTTGGGAAAAATATGAAGATTGTTCAGAAGAAATGGTAAAGGACATAACCAGTTTTGGTACTGGATCATCATCATTGGTACGCAATAGTATTTGCGAAATTCCATCCCGTGGATGATGTTTTTCACGAAACGGAGGTGGATCTCCTACATGGGCACAATCCAAATAGTCGTAGGGTGAGGCCAAACTGGTCTAAAGTCACGAACTATGATATCCATGAACCACGAAGACCACCGCTTCTGCACACTTCATCATCCGCAAAATAGAGGCAAAGCCATGCACAGTCCGGAAGCTCCCCTATGACATAGTTGGTTCATGGGAGAGGTGAATTGAATATAACCCGTGAAACTCGGGTTGAATAAGTCATATGTAGGCCGAGTTTTCTATCACATGACTCAACAAAAGGTGACAGATTTCCATAGATACAACACTTTTACCCCTCTATAAAAGGATTTCAATGGGGAGAAAAAAGGGATTGGCTTCTTGTAAGATCAGATTCTTGGTGATCGACACTTTGAAGGAAGGCATCAGACTTTTGAAGAAGGAAGAGCCTTTCGGGATCATAAGATTTCACATACCTTAGAGTTATGATTAACTAACTAGAAACATGTAGTAAATGGAGAAAAATTGTTAATAACTGAATAATGCATAAATAAATAGGTAAACCGCAAACCTAAAATTGGTGAACCACGAACCACTGCCCCTACACGAATGCACTCACCGTGAACAAAGGAGGAAATGCCTCTTCTTCGATCCAGCATGACACAAAGAAACCAACTATATGGATGAAGCCCAAACCAGCACTGCCCTCGGTTGCTGCCGCCATACCAGACTACAACGCCATGTAACAATATGGTTCGTGGATCAAACCTGAAGCCGCATACCACTCGGGTATGTGGGATGCCCCTATATTAGTGTACTAGGGTGGTACGCAGAAAACCTATCCATCTGTGTTGCACATACCTACACGAAGGGTGACACTCCTCATATGGATATGTGGTCCTCCAAGTCCTTTGGTGTTTCCATCCCCCAAGTCAGATAGGTCCCTTACAATTCAGTTGTAATGCCCCGACCCTAGTTACCCAGAGTCGGTGCATTATTACATTACATTGGCATGATCACAAGAAAGATCAAATCTCGAAAGACTGATTGGTTTAGTAGCCTTGGAAACACTAGATATATTCATAAAGTTTTACATTACATCACAAAGTGAAAAACTACTACAACAACATAGTCTCCATATTCCACACTCATATCCCCACATACTATCCCTGCAGGTCATTCATAACTTACTTCTTCACATCCTAGGAAAAATAAACATAGAAAAGGGGTGAGCTCAAATGCCCAGTAAGGATAACAATATAGAGAAAACTTTCAAAAATAAGCATAAACATTTAAGGAAATGTATAACTAAAACAAAATACTTTTAAACATGAACTTCAACATAGTATGGCAAAAGAAAAATGAAATAATGCCATTTACTTATTCACATGGATATTCTACTAATCGAATAATCACATGCAATATCAATAACCACTTTCATAATGATGGAATGCATAATGCCAGACTATCATAACCACATAGCCAAGGACTCGTGCCAAGACTACAAATAAGATTTTGTCAAGGCCTTTTTCCAAGACACTAGTTTGTCTCATGAGACCTACCGATGCATCGAGGAGCTATAGCGGGATCCACCCATCACATATTAAGTCCAATGTGTTCCCATATGAAAAGGTTTAAACATAACATAAACATTCGTATTAAAAATTGCATATGAAATGTCAATAATTTCACCATGAACCATGAATGGTATAAAAATAGCATATCCACAGTCAAACATATCACAAAACCTTCAATACAACATAGAAGTTTTGTATCATAATAAATCAACTTCACATAAGCGTAAAATCCAACAAAGGATTTTGACATAGATGAAATCAAAACTCTTTTTAGATTAATATATCTTTTTATTTTGAAATCATTTAAGAGCCATATAAAATAAAACATTTTCTTTGAAAATATTCTTATAATCTTGTAAGGGAAGCTTTGAAGATTTTATAACGGCGGAAAATAGCCGCACCTGCCATATAAGTTAAAAAAACATTCTTACCTTAATTCTATCGAAAAGGTTAAAAAGGACCTTGTTTTGAAAACGACAGAAAGATTCCTTTAGAAACCACTTATAAAAGTCAAAAAGGGTATAAACAACTTTAACTAATATTCTAGTAAATATTAAAAATGTTTTGAAATACATTTTTAAGGAACATGGATGTGTATGATAAAGAGATCCCAGTAGATTATTACGTATAAACAACCTCGGATAATGAAGAGATTGTGAAATAACCCTTACCTTGTACTTTTCCTTGGTTGGGGTAGGTTAACCTCCTGTATAATGGTGAAATAATTGTTATTAAATTATAAAAGAATCATATATATTATTATGATATCATATATGATCTTTTAACATTGATTTGATAATATTATCTTAGAATTATCGTCGTTTCGGGTGTTAACTTACTCGTTTTCTTTTATATGTTTTGTTACATAAGCCATGTTTGTTATGGATAGGTTGTATCTTATTCATATCCAGAATTATATCAAGTCCTTAAACATCATTTTTAAATCATCAAATGATAATTATACTTGAATGGATATGATGGAGAATGAATCTCATCGTGTTCGTGGAGACGGTAGTCCGTACGTACGAACGAGCGACAATATCATTCTTTTGATATTAAAATAATATATAAATTGATGGTATATAATATATATAGAATAATTAACATGTTATATTTATTATTTACATGAGTTACACATCATTATTATACCCATCCAAATAATAATATATTGAATAACAATTACACCACGACGTGGAGACGGTAAGCCGTACGTACGCACATATGGTGACATGTTATTCAAAGGGTGGATAGAATACTGAATATGGTTGTACCATATTTATAATAACAGAAAAGTATATATAAGATATTGGAGTTATTATTTTAGAATGGTAATAACAAAGAAAGAAGAAGTGGAAGAAGAAAGGAACTTGAAAAGGGGTGGTGAAAACATTACCTCTTCTTCGGGTTCTTCCTTTTGATTTGATCAAAAGGGCTCCTTAGGTTGGATTTCTGATCCAACTAAGGCCTCTAGGATGTAGTGAGGAAAGTTGGTAGATTATTTGGGCAGAGTTTGGCCGAACAAAAAGGCTTTGAAGGTGTGAAGAAATGAGAAGGAGGAGTGCCCTTTTATAAGAAGGGTGAGGAGCACCTTTGGAAAAGATAGAAATATTAATTTATAATAAATTAATATTCGGTTTCTAATGGATCCAAAGTTTATTATTCAATGTTTAAGATGTTTATAGGTCGCAAACCATTCAACCAATAGAATTTAGACAGGTTTGGGTTACTATATTAACCTTATCTTTTAGTTTTAACTCTTAGTTAATTAGTTTGACATTTACCATGTCACTTTGTATTTTTATAATATATAGTTAATAAACATACTAAATACATACAAGTGACCCAAAAGTGGTCCATTAATGATGATCCTATCATGAGATAAGTCTCTTGGCCGAACCTGAAATTTTTAGGAATTTAATATCAATTAATAATATAATATTTGTTTTAAAAACTCTTTTATGTCAATTTTGACACTATTCAATAATTGATTTTTGTAAAACTTATAACAGAATTATTACTTCGAAAAACGTTAATTGAATCAATCCTAACATGTCATATTAACCTATAAAATTAGTGTAATTCCTAAAAAGTCTCAAATTATATTTATTTGGGAATTTATAATATAAATTAATTTAATTTGTCACAATTATGGTAATTACTGCATCATCATTGTGTCATTAATAAATTAAATTATTTAAAGTCTAAAAATTATAAATAAAATATCATTATGTAGTAAACCTTATTATCTTTCTAATGAATATTTACAATCGAATTTATCTTATGTATAACCCTATATTAAAAATGTTTTAGTAAATAAACATTGATTTTAACTCTTTTAACTCTTCTTTGAATTAAATAATAATAAATGTCCTAATCTAATCCAAGTGGACCTAAATGATAATATTTTATTCCTAAGGCTGTTTTGGTCGACATAAAATTGTCCAATAGAATTAGGACATGTGTTAGGGTAATATTAATATCATTTGTACCCTTAATTACCCTATTTTCTTTTAACCGTGGTAAATAAAAGTAAAAAGTTACTATTCACCAAAAATTATTTTCATCTCATTGAACCACATTTTACTTCTTGATATTAACCGTGTCTCTCGGATTTTCGAAATTTCATTCACAGAAGCGGTAAAATAATGTTTTATGAAAAATTTAGTTTTTTTTAACTACCACTTAGTAGTTTCACTATTCATCAAAAATTGAAGTCTTTCAGAACAATGCCAAAATTTCACCCTAATCTATAATTGATATTCCAAATTCAAAAATGATATCTATTTTAAGAAATTCCAAACATATAATTTGTATTAATTAATTTTATAATTAATTCCTGCTGTCACAACAAATAGCGTGTTTTTAAGAAACAATATATATCAAAAGATTGACAATTGCATAGGTCCAATTTCGAAGTGAAATTAATTATAATGAACACCATGGGATAAAATGGTAAAAATATATTCTAATTATACTTTAAAACCACTCAAATTCATAATTTGGCACCATTAATTATTTTTATTAAAAATGTTGTTTTTAATTAAAATATAGTAATTTTCACTATTCATCAAAATATTAAAGTTATCCGAAAAGTACCAAAATTTCACCTTAAGCTAAATTCAATACTCTGAATCCAAAAATGAAGTCCATTTTAAAATATAAAATATATATAATTTCAAAAAGTAGGTATTACTATTCATAACGGCTAGTTTGATTGGTTGTGGTGTGTGTTAGAACTCGAAGTTGCGTACAACACACGCTACTGTATTATTCAAAGGAAAGCGTACCGTGGAAGCTTGGGATGTTTCATTTTAAATTTTTTGATGTCCCCATTTAGTCAAAAATTTTAAAATATTGTATTTAAAAAGGGTTCCCTATTAAAAGTTGGTAAAAGTGCAATACTGAAAATGAATTTGTTCTTACATTATGTCTAAGAAACTCATAATATGGATTCTAAAATTATAAGGATTATATAAAGTTTAAAATTTAGTTAATACTATTCATAACCTCTTTTGAACGGCTTGTTTGGTAAGTCATGGTGTGCTTGAACTCGGTGTTGCATGTAGTGCAAGTTATTGTATTATTTTGAAGAAATAACACACTATGAAATCTTGGGGTGTTACATTCTCCCCTCCTTTAATAAATTACGTCCTCGCAATTTGAAATTGTTCTTCGAAAATAAAAGGTTGAAAATAAAAAAATATCTTTGTGGGAAATCCCAAATCAGAAATTGGGTTACTAAAATTTTGTCTTAATATGAGGAAAAGAGAAATGAAAGGGTCACCACCAAATTATGATCTCGATTAGGAGAACATTGGTGGAAATTAGAGACATATAATTGGAGGAAAAACATAAATATTTATAGGTAGTGATTGAGGTCATCAATCACAAACAAGTTTAAAATTGAGGTCCTTAAATTCATCAATCTACTATGATTTAAAATACCATCGATTCAATAAAACATAAGGTATTAGGATAACATATTTTTGACGTTTCAAAATATCTTAGTTGAAATCGAAAAATGAATTAATGAGGCCTCTATTTAAAATAAAGAGTGTAAAGTATGAAGATTACCGAAAATAACACATACTAGGCTTCCATGTAGGAAAATATGGATATGGAAGAGAAATATAACCATCAATTATCTGATGGAGAGTGGTAGAGAACATGGCTATGAAAAGGCCAACAATCCCAAAGCCATAAATTAGTGATGATTTAAGGTACCATCTAGGACAACATTTTTGTTCTAAGATCCTTTTCTTAATGTTGAGGAATTTATTTATGAGATTGGATAAGATCATAAGGAGATATACTTACTTTATAATTAGAGTTTTATCCATTAATAAATTTCTAACACAAACTCATCTTTCACTCGTAAAAAAAAATTCTATTTATACTATTCGTACAGGGTTCCAAAATAAACGAATTTATAATTCATCTACCAAATCTTTTAAAAAAAACTACATTATTTAATCCAGGACATCTCGTGGGCCAGTGGTAGGTGATACACCCTTGTCGCCCTTCGGTTGCGGGTTCAAGTCTCGCGGCCTTGCCGATCGCGACGGGTTGCCGCCCGACCTCTGGGTTGTCCTTTTATGGCAATCAAAAATTAATCTCAAACTAGAATTTATCCAAAATAATTCTGTCCAAACTCACAGTTCAATATTTATAAGGAAGGTAAACTTAATGTAGATCCTTTTTACCCCGTAATAGCATATGAATACCTTCATCATGTATTCTTTTAAAACACTGAAACATCCTGAATTACTATAATACTTATTTATTACATTCATGCTCCCTTATTCCATATAGAATACTGGATATACTTCATCAATCCAAAAATGTTTTAAACCCCAATAATTATGGAATATACAAATCATTAATCAGCTTCAAGGTAGTCAAGAATATCTAATATAATTTATCCAAATCAATCATGTATTATTCTAAAATCACCTCATCAGTATCAGAACCATATTATGGTTTATCTTTCCCTCAACCATATATTTTCTAAAAATTTAACCTGCTATTGAGTCACTTTTCTTTGTTCCACACAATCTCATGCCCTTAATGAAATAGTACTGCAGTACAATCCTTATATACTCCATAATTATTATAATAAGTACATTGTTTATACAACACTCAAATGACATACTCAATATAAGAACTCTAATCATTCCTCTTCATCTGTAGTAGTATCATAACATGATTATTATCTGATAGCATCATTTGTGGCATAGTCTGATGACTGGGACATAGGTTCGCGTAGTGTCCAAACTCCTTGCAAATAAATCATTGTACATTTGAAACCATTTTCTTACCCTTGCAGTCACGTAATTTGTGCCCTTTTCCTCTACACTCATAACAAACTCCCATTCCTTTCAGACAAGTTCCAGGGTGTTTCTTCCCACAGTTATCACATATAGTAAAATTCTTATTTTCCCTCTTCCCTTTATCCATCGTTCTCTCTTCCATCCTTTTCTTCTCTTGCTTCCCTTCAAAGCCATAGGACTCAGTAAAATCTTTACTTATCTTATCAACACATGATATTATTTCTTCATATGATGATAATACATGGGAGACTATTTCTATTATAAATTCTAGCTTAAGACCATGAAAGATATGATCCTTCTTTCACTTTGGATCATGTGCATTGCTGGAGTTCTCATTCCTTCTACTGGGCGCCATTTCTAAACAATGGCATATACTAGATTAGTTTATGAATAATAATACCTAATCCCAAACTTGTAAGAAACATAACATAAATTAAATAGTTTATGGATATAATCCATAATCATAAAAATTTCTCCTTTGAGGAAGTAAATCCACATAAACCCTTCATAATGGTTTGTAAAGAAAATGATAATTATCCTAAGCATATCCCCCGGGAGTGTCGTAACCAAGAGTGCAGCAAGGCCCGTTGTCGTGCACCAGTTCCCGTTTGAATCTAGATCAAGGCGGTGTTTTCGGGTTTTACCCCTAGGTACATCTATGCCAGATCCGCCTCTACCTGCTTGTATCCAGATAGGGATATATTGCTTAGAAAACTCACAAAATCTCTACATTACCAAAATTCTAGGAAGTTCTTCTATACCAATCCTCAAATTCCATCTTAAATCTATGTGATCTGATAAGAGTTTATCTAAATATAGCTTCCAAGGTTTGTACTAAAATTCTTCTAATACCAATTGTAACGCCCCGACCCTAGTTACCCAGAGTCGGTGCATTATTACATTACATTGGCATGATCACAAGAAAGATCAAATCTCGAAAGACCGATTGGATTAGTAGCCTTGGAAACACTAGATATATTCATTAAGTTTTACATTACACCACAAAGTGAAAAACTACTACAACAACATTGTATCTATATTCCACACTCATATCCCCACATACTATCCCTTCAGGTCATTCATAATTTACTTCTTCACATCCTGGGAAAAATAAAACATAGAAAAGGGGTGAGCTCAAATGCCCAGTAAGGATAACAATATAGTGGAAACTTTCAAAAGTAAGCATAAACATTTAAGGAAATGTATAACTAAAACAAAAGCCTTTTAAACATGATCTTCAACATAGTATGGTAAAAGAAAAATGAAATAATGCCATTTACTTATTCACATGGATATTCTACTAATCGAATAATCACATGCAATATCAATAACCACTTTCATAATGATGGAATGCATAATGCCAGACTATCATAACCACATAACCAAGGCCTCGTGCGAAGACTACAAATAATATTTTTTCAAGGCCTTGTGCCAAGACACTAGTTTGTCTCATGAGACCTACCGATGCATCGAGGAGCTATAGCGGGCTCCACCCGTCACATATTAAGTCCAATGCATTCCCATATGAAAAGGTTTAAACATAACATAAACATTCGTATTAAAACTATCATACGAAATGTCAATAATTTCACCATGAACCATGAATGGTATAAAAATATCACATCCACAGTCAAACATATCACAAAATCTTCAATACAACATAGAAGTTTTGTATCATAATAAATCAACTTCACATAAGCGTAAAATCCAACAAAGGATGTTGGCATAGATGAAATCAAAACTCTTTTTAGAGAAATATATCTTTTTATTTTGAAATCATTTAAGAGCCATATAAAATAAAACATTATCTTTGAAAATATTCTTATAAGCTTGTAAGGGAAGCTTTGAAGATTTTATAATGGTGGAAAATAGCCACACCCGCCGTATAAGTTAAAAAAACATTCTTACCTTAATTCTATCGAAAAGGTTAAAAAGGACCTTGTTTTGAAAACGACAGAACGATTCATTTAGAAACCACTTATAAAAGTCAAAAAGGGTATAAATGACTTTAACTCATATTCTAGTAAATATTAAAAATGTTTTGAAATACATTTTTAAGAAACATGGATGTGGATGTTAAAGAGATCCCAGTAGATTATTACGTATAAACAACCTCAGATAATGAAGAGATTGTGAAATAACCCTTACCTTGTACTTTTCCTTGGTTGGGGTAGGTTAACCTCCTGTATAATGGTGAAATAATTGTTATTAAATTATACAAGAATCATATATATTATTATTATATCATATATGATCTTTTAACATTGATTTGTTAATAATATCTTAGAATTATCGTCGTTTCGGGTGTTAACTTACTCGTTTTCTTTTATATGTTTTGTTACATAAGCCATGTTTGTTATGGATAGGATATATCTTATTCATATCTAGAATTATATCAAGTCCTTAAACATAATTTTTAAATCATCAAATGATAATTATACTATAATGGATACGATGGAGAATGAATCTCATCGTGTTCGTGGAGACGGTAGTCCGTACGTACGCACGAGCGACAATATCATTCTTTTGATATTAAAATAATATATAAATTGATAGTATATAATATATAAAGAATCATTAACATGTTATATTTATTATTTACATGAGTTACACATCATTATTATACCCATCCAAATAATAATATATTGAATAACAATTACACCACGACGTGGAGACGGTAAGCCGTACGTACGCACGTATGGTGACATGTTATTCAAAGGGTGGATAGAATAATGAATATGGTTGTACAATATTTATAATAACATCACAGTATATATAAGATACTGGAGTTATTATTTTAGAGTTGTAATAACAAAGATAGAAGAAGTGGAAGAAGAAAGGAACTTGAAAAGGGGTGGTGAAAACATTACCTCTTCTTCGGGTTCTTCCTTTTGATTTGATCAAAAGGGCTACTTAGGTTTTCTTTCTGATCACGCTAAGTCCTCTAGGATGTATTGAGGGAAGTTGGGAGAGTATTTGGGAAGATTTTGGCCGAACCAAAAGGCTTTGAAGGTGTGAAGAAATGAGAAGGAGGAGTGCCCTTTTATAAGAGGGGTGAGGGGAACCTTTGGAAAAGATAGAAATATTAATTTATAATAAATTCATATTCGTTTTATAATGGCTCCAAAGTTGATTATTCAAAGATTAAGGTGGGGATAG
Organism: Viscum album; assembly: GCA_963277665.1. NCBI lineage: Eukaryota > Viridiplantae > Streptophyta > Magnoliopsida > Santalales > Viscaceae > Viscum > Viscum album. The sequence goes on along the minus strand of OY728159.1, from coordinate 825,428,286 downwards.
GTCTAAAACCATTCAACCAATATAATTTAGACAGGTTTGGGTTACTATATTAACCTTATCTTTTAGTTTTAACTCTTAGTTAATTAGTTTGACATTTACCATGTCACTTTGTATTTTTATAATATATAGTTAATAAACATACTATATACATCCAAGATACCCACAAGTGGTCCATTAATGATGATAATATCATGATATAAGTCTCTTGGCAAAACCTTATATTTTTATGAATTTAATATCAATTAATAATATAATATTTGTTTTAAAAACTCTTTTATGTCAATTTTGACACTATTCAATAATTGATTTTTTTAAAACTCATAACAGAATGATTACTTCGAAGAAAGTTAATTGAATCAATCCTAACATGTCATATTAACCTATAAAATTAGTTTAATTACTAAAAAGTCTCAAATTATATTTATTTTGGAATTTATAATATCAATTATTTTAATTGTTCAATATTATGGTAATTACTGTATCATCATTGTGTCATAAATAAATTAAATTATTTAAAGTCTAAAAATTATAAAGAAACTATAGTTATGTAGTAAATAGTATTATAGTTCTAATGAATATTTACAATCTAATTTATCTTATGTATAACCCTATATTAAAAATGTTTTAGTAAATAAACTTTGATTTTAACTCTTTTAACTCTTCTTTGAATTAAATAATAATAAATGTCCTAATCTAATCCAAGTGGACCTAAATGATAATATTTTATTCCCAAGGCTGTTGTGGTCGAGATACACTTGTCCAATAGAATTAGGACATGTGTTAGGGTAATATTAATATCATTTTTACCCTTAATTACCCTATTTTCTTTTAACCGTGGTAAATAAAAGTAAAAAGTTACTATTCACCAAAAATTATTTTCAACTCATTGAACCACATTTTACTTCTTGATATTAAACGTGTCTCTCGGATTTTCGAAATTTCTTTCACAGAAGTGGTAAAATTAAGTTTTATGAAAAATTCAGTTTTTTTAACTACCACTTAGTAGTTTCACTATTCATCAAAAATTGAAGTTTTTCAGAACAATGCCAAAATTTCACCATAAGCTATAATTGATATTCCAAATTCAAAAATGATATCTATTTTACAAAATTCCAAACATATAAGTTGTATTAATTAATTCCCGCTGTCACAACAAATAGCATGTTTTTATGAAACAATATATATCAAAAGATTGACAATTGTTTAGGTCCAATTTCGAAGTGAAATTAATTATAATGAACACCATTGGATAAAATGGTAAAAATATATTCTAATTATACTTTAAAACCACTCAAATTCATAATTTATCACCATTAATTATTTTGATTAAAAAGGTTGTTTTTAATTAAAATTTAGTAATTTTCACTATTCATCAAAATATTAAAGTTATCTGAAAAGTACCAAAATTTTACCTTAGGCTAAATTAAATAGTCCGAATCCAAAAATGAAGTCCATTTTAAAATATAAAATATATATAATTTCAAAATGTAGGTATTACTATTCATAACGGCTAGTTTGATTGGTTGTGGTGTGTGTTAGAACTCGAAGTTGCATACAACACACGCTACTGTATTATTCAAAGGAAAGCGTACCATGGAAGCTTGGGATGTTTCATTTTAAATTTTTTGATGTCCCCATTTAGTCAAAAAGTTTAAAATATTGTATTTAAAAAGGGTTCCATATTAAAAGTTGGTAAAAGTGCAATACTGAAAATGAATTTGTTCTTACATTATGTCTAAGAAACTCATAATATGGATTCTAAAATTATAAGGATTATATAAAGTTTAAAATTTAGTTAATACTATTCATAACCTCTTTTGAACGACTTGTTTGGTAAGTCATGGTGTGGTTGAACTCGGTGTTGCGTGTGGTGCAAGTTATTGTATTATTTTGAAGAAATAACACACTATGAAATCATGAGGTGCCACATCAGTCTAATTCTACAGAATCCCTTCAGTAGCCTATCCATCAGTATAAAGACAAGTCCTCTCCCAAAGCCACTAGACCAGATTGATGAAATATACAGGCACATTAACTCGCCCTCCTGAGTTTACATACCCACGGTTGGTAGAGACCTAGGGGTTATCCCATCCCATGAATATAAATATGAAGCATTCTTGGTTTTGCATACCCACAGTAGTCCAGAGTCCTAGACCGGGATCCCCATTGTGCCTCTCCACTCTTTAGAATTGAGGGATCCTACATGCTTTTCAATTCAATGAGAGCTAGCAGTGAGTACTTCTCTGCTCCCCTGAAGAGAGTAATAAGGAATACCTCCTAGAGTAAGCCCCACACTATCCTCACCAAACGACAATATAATTTCCCCTTCTATTCGATATGGTTCATTGCTTTGTGTCGTGCACCACCGTACCATGGCCTCTGCCGACGTGACATGTACATGTGTTCCCTCCTCGACACTAGGGGGAATGAATGTCTTGCATTCTCGACCCTCTCCCTATGCCATCTTCTTTCACATCTCCCCTTTGTAAGGAAAAAGTGTCTGGCATGATGAATCTTTCACATTATCTTGTATCTCACACCGAGCATGACTCGTGTGGGATTGGAAATTTGTGATGGTCACCATGTTCGTACAACAACAGTGCTTGAATAAACTATGTGGGTATTGATCCCAGTATCCAAATTAGGGTACTTAGGACACCTCCCTGAGTTTTAATCCCAACTCGTGCCACCAACCACATGTAAGCCACAACCATACCCAAATATGGGCTTCCAATCACGCCCTTGATAAGAAACTATAAAACATAAGACCTAACCTTCCAGAACTACGTACACTATGATTCCCAACCAACCAGGATACATATGAAACCTCCCTGAGGCGCAATCCCAATATCCAATTATGATACCCATTTATCCTTATAAGATTGTGTCCTCATGTCCCTAGCAGGACCATACCTGTCTCCAGGAAATCATTTTCCTTCAGAAACTCTAGGCTACTTCGGCATAAGTCCTTCACTAACATTGACACGGAACCTATCTCCTAGAAGTCCTTGACACATGATGTAAAATTTTATGGTTGGGTCCTTGTCACATGAACTTAAAAGGTAATGTGTCCCATTAAGTGGCACCAAACTATGTGGATTATGATTCCTCTCGCGAGGATATGTAGTAATCCTGTATTAAGGGTTCGATCTAGATGATCAACTGACTATCTATCCCCCCTGGATTACATTAAACTCTATAGAACCCAATTATAAGTCTTGATACTAGTGTTATCGGAACAAACTCAAACTTCTCCTGAATCACAAATCCAATGAGGGATGGTAAACCCTTGATGTATACAGTTCAGGATCCCTGTGTATACTGGTGACTTGAAACCTAGGGGTAATCCATGGATACTATGGTTGGGGATAATCCAAAGATTTAAAAACACATGGACACATCATAAATCTATAATAGAGTCCTAGAATAGGAAATAATTCCCACCAAAAGGGTGTGATGAGCCCGAAATCCCATACTATCGGCCAATGTTAGTTCATTTGTGTCATTGGCCATATCACCCAATGAGCTCCAAACTTTGGAAGAAAAGTCCATGGATCATTTGATATGAGAACTATTGGAATCTTTTGGCACTGTGAATAAACCTGTTAGAGACCAGGAAAAACCACAAAGATAGAGAAACCGACAGAAATGATTAAACAACACTGACTCCCTTTAATCATACCTGAGAATTTATCACGTTCCCTCGCCGGCGATACAAAAATGGTGAACCCAATATGAATTTTTAGCTAGCATGACGGATTTACCCTAATATTAAACTCTCCATAACAATAAACAGATGATTCATATATGACACATCATTTTTTTCTCCAATAAAAACAAAAATTGACACGACTGTGAGCCTTTAACCGAGGTGGTGAAATAATCTCCCATTGTGCCCCCTTTAATGCTCAAAAGGGGGTCCAATGAAGGTCATTAATTACGCATGTGATTATGAGATTCTGTGATTCCGAGTTTTTCTATTTGTATATTCAAATTTTTTTTAAGATTCACAGAATAGGTTCCTTCAATGTAATGGTGTCTCAAAGGAATTCATAGTCATGCACAATGATTAATGAAAAAACCGGGACTCTCAATCGACAGAGGACCCCATTGCCCACCCAGTGTCTTCAATGCTGGGTCTCAGACACATTGATCCGAGGGTACTACCTGAATGGGGCCCTCCCAACTATTGATGTGGCTATGTACACCCTCCAGTCGGCTAAGTCTGTCAGCCGCCTACCCAGCTGCGACCAAGGGAGAAGATCAAGGCAGCCCCTATAGCCATCTTGAACCTTTTCGGGAGCCTGTCCCTAGAATGAGACAATGAATACATCCCTTATCATAGAGAGGTGGATGAGGTCGAGGCTGATGACTTCATCCCTGCTGGAAGGGGGTTCTACTCCAAGGCCCCCGCTGGATGATGTTGTCACAACTACACCGCGATCTCGTATCCTCACCCTGAAGAGGATACCACCTTCAGGATATATGACCATGTTCCCTGAGCTCCGGCCCCTCGGACGGCTCACCCAGTGTGGCGAGCATACAATTAGGAAAAGGTCATCACCCTCATTCCTGAGGAAGCACACTGATTCTTAGACATGAAGACATTTCACGGGTAGGTCCATGCACAAGTCAGCTCTTCCAATGACCTCCATCCTGACATGGAAGCAACATACGAACAGACGTGCATCCCCACCAAGCCTCATCAAGCCTGTCACCAATATAAGACGACACCTACCCAGCATGTTCTTATCCAAGCCTGGGTTCATGAAGCCCACCAACTAGACATCGTGGTAATTCAGTGCCTGTAGAACCAGCTCCTTGCAGATGCTTCTGACACCCGCCATCCTGATATGGAGATGATTAACAGGCAGGCACGTCTCCCTGCAAAAAAATTCCACCGACTCAATATGGTAGGTCACCTACATATGCAGGCCCAAATCCCTGTAGATTCAGGTAAATTTTTTCATCCTGATGTGGTGGAAAATAGAGAGGTAAGCTGGAATATCCCTTCATAGGGGCATGCTCATTCACCGGCCCCGAAATAAAAGAATCGTTAGTATCCACATACCACTGGAGGACTGGAGAAGGAAATTCCTACTCCGATAGTGGAATGGTCCCCCATACATGTTCCAGCCAAGTATTTATCTCTACATATCCTATAAATGATGGATAAGTAGGAATCGATCCCATATCATATCTTGCATACATGTCAGAATGTAATTGCATCAGTGAAAACAACAAGGACTCAGGCTCGTAAGCCAGTCTCCCCAATTGAGGCGACTCATCTTAGAGATTCTATAGCCACCTCGAAGCATATATGCATCTATGATTCCCCTCAGGGGGGTTGTTGGCTATATCTCGTGATACTAGGGTAACCAGATCGAGCATACTCACTCATTCCAACTAGGGACACCTGCCCATCACGGTGGATGATCCAGGGAAGGCATATATCCTTTCCAAAATTCAAGATATTCTTCAGTGTATCCCAGCAGCATCACACGACCCAATTTGGTAGGGACCCAGAGGTGATGGTCCTTATCAACAGTAGACGTTCCCCGCTATCCGCAAAAGATTGCCCCGAATGCAACAAAGGCAGTAGGAAAATAAAGATTCGGTCTATGAATCCACTCTTCTAAAATCTGGAGTTCTCAACACTTCCATACATGTATCAAAGGGTCATAATTCTTCCAACCCATTACCATACTATGGGAGCAGCAGTATTAGTTGTGAAGGTCCTACCCGTAATATCTCTACCATAAGCTCTGTAGGTACTCCCCAGAGCACCCATGAGGGCCTCCCTCATGGGAATATAATGATCGATCATGAGAGTCCCTCTTTTGATGTGAGTTATAGAATCCCTCTGCGTGACCAGAAGATCGAGTATCAAGAAGGTCCTCCACTTTCTGCAGTCCGACCTAATGGTCCTCCCAAGGGTACACGCTGCAAAAAATCTCAGTATTATGGGACACAAATTATGATGGTATTCCTCACCCTCATTGTCTCAACTACGGAGGTCCTCATCATAGTGACATCTCATCATGACAAGAAAATCCTCCCATAACCATGGAATTCCCTAAAGGTCCTCCCCATGGGTTACATTGCAACAATATTTCACACAACCATGAATTAGCTTATGGTGGTATTCCTTGCCATTGTAATAGAAGAGATCCTCCCTGCAGATACCTTAGGAACGATTAGGCCCTCCCCTCATTTCGGTACATTATGAAGGCCCTCCCTAGGGGGTTCCCGGTAGATATTCTGCCTGTGACATCTGTGATGGTTTTCCTCGCCATCATGGCCGCCATTGTGAAGGTCCTCCCTACTATGGCCTTAAGAAACAAGAAGTTCCTCTCATTATAGTTGTGTGTCTTGAAGGACCTCCCCATTATTCACACCATACTTCAAACCATAATGGTCATCCTCACCATGATGGAAGTTGTTGAGAAGGCCCTCCCCGTAACGATACTATGCCGCCAAATGGTCCCCCCTTACTGCAGTTCACCCTGAAGGTCCTTCATAGGGTACGCACTGCAAAATCCTTTTATTCATTGGGGGCGTCAAGTGGTAATGGTAGTCCTCATCATTACAACACGAACAACAGAGGTCCTCCCCACAAATACCTCAAACAACGAGAAGTCCCTCCCCTCATTACAGTATATTCATAAGGCCCTCCCCATGGTGTACCCCACAGATTTTCTCCCTTAAATAGCAATGGTGGTAGTCTTCACCCCCATGACATCAATTGTGAAGGCCCTCCCCTCAATGGAGTTGAATAGAGAGAAGGTCCTCCCCTTGCTACAATCCACTCTGAAGGTCCTCCTCAGGGTATGCACTACGAAATTATTTTTGGAAGTCAGACATCAAGCTGCCATGGTAATCCTCACCACTAAAACTCCAACTGTGGAGTTCCTCCCCACGGTGACATATCATATTGAAAATAAGGTCCTTGCCCGACCGAATCAAGTGCAGAAAAGCCCTCCATTGTTGAGGCAATCGTAAAGAGGGAATCATACATGTCATGTTCTTAGTCAACTATCAATGAAATCCATCTTCAATCAAGAGATGGTCCGGGACCACGTTCATCCTCTGAGAAACCCCGAAGCCTCCCACATAACGATTTTATCCCTACCAACCCCACTTCCTCTGATCATACTGTCATGGAGCGTCCCAGCTGGGCTGATCAAGTAGAGGAATGGTTGGCGGAGGCACATGCGGATGTGTTGCACCTGAGGAAATGGTTGGACAAAGATGATATACCTATAATGTTTTTCCCACGACCACCTCTCAGATTGACATACCTATAGTGTTGTCAAAAATAAATCATAAATGTCATCTGCTCCAATATATGGACAACCCTCCTCATGTTGAAATTAAACTTCCTACTATATAAAGGGTATGAAGTTCAAGTCAAGACAATAGAAGAGCTCCAGTGTCACATTGACCTGGAATCCCTTCCTTCAGCATGACGACTGCGATCAAAGAGGTTAAAAGGGGACCTTGAGTTAACCTGACTCTGTGAAATACACAAATTGCATAACTTTATTGATGATGCTCTGGCCGGATTTCATATCCGAGCATGGGGAGAACATGTTGCTCTGCATTTCACTCCAATTCCCGTCCAGCAAAACCCATTCGGCATAAGGAATTGCAATTCCATCACTTCAATACAATAATAAAATGAAGTCCCTATTCAGAAGAGGCAACACACCTTATAGAAATATTCCTTGAGTACGTCTCAAAAAAGTATGGCCCGATGAGAGCGAGCCATTCACGAACTCCTAAATCAGGCTACCGAAACCATTCAACATGATTATCGCCTAATAAAGTCCAATCATTGCTCAGTGCTTGCCTCCCCATAGGGAATTAATTCATAGGTGAACTTAACACTAGGTATATCTCACTCTAGAATGGGAGAATGCAAGATCAGGTAAGAATCAATAGCAGAAGCAGCTGCCACAATAAGGGACCCACCTTAGCTTGCAGGGTTGGGATCATTTTTAACAACAAATTCCCCCATAAGACCAAAAAAAATGGGAAGAGGCATAGCACCCAAGGAACAGAGACAATCCTAGCCCCCATGGCTGGGGGAATTTTTACCTCAACAACAACCTCACCAATGAGAATTAGTATTCTCTCATTTAGGGAGGATATTCAGAAGAGGAGGATCTTGTCCTATCCTATCCTTTGAAACATCATCCCATCCATGAGGGAGGTGTTCCCTAAGGTCGCACCAAGGATCCTCTTGCATCACCCATTTCCAAGAGACCCCATGGCAATACTAGGACAAAAGTGGGAAAACCAGTATGAGGTGTGGAAGGTACTATTCCTACTTGGAAGATGACACCTCCTCCACCATGTATTATGAATCTGTCAACATCGTGGATGTTAACCCCATAGGTGAAACCTATGATGATTCAAATCTAGATGGATGGGGAGAATATGGTTCCATTCAGGTTGTGATTCCCAATGAGACAATAGGCATGCACACCTAGAACCAGAGGGCCACCATGAACCTGGCTAATCTAGAAAATCCTCCTCCACTTCCCCCGTGAGTCACCAATAAAGATAGGAACAAAGGATAGGTTTTCCTCAAAACACCTCCTTCTTTCAACCCAAATGATCCTCTCACGCTCGAAGGGCGGTTCACTTGGTAGGTGGATGAAATTAAGTAATTAAGGCGGATTAACTCCAAGAAACTCTAGAGGAACCATCTGGCCAAATACGTTCCCAAAGATGAGTCACAACACACACTTCCAGTAAGTGAACCTCAACAACAATGGTTTTCCTTAACAAACAAAACAAAGTCACCCCCCTGACCAGCATGGCACCTGGACCGTCCAACCTCCAGAAATTTGATTCAGAAGCATACCAAGAATTCCCTCCACTTAGTAAGCAACCTGATTGAGTAAATCTAAGTCCTACAAAGGTACCTCTGATGGAATATGCGCTTTAGGTACCAGCCGGGCCAGCACCTCAAGTATCACCCTAGGCTATACTCATTCAGTATCAGGCCCAACAGGATGTAAAACAGGGTCTCTTTAACACCATCTAAGAAATAACTACTCGATTAGAAGCAATGGAAGGCCAGAGATCTTCGATACAACCAGAAAGAAAGATTTACCAAGACTAGGTGAGGAACACACCACATCCAATGAATTTTTTGAGCCCTTTAATCCCCATATCCAATGGCTCTGCTGACCCAGAAAATCATTGGAAGGACTACGTGTCTTATTGAGATGCTATGATGGGAACTCCGAAACAATAAGAAGGAGTGAAACTCATATGCTTAGTGCAAAGCTTACAATGTTCAGCTTTCATTCGGTATACATGTTTTCCAGCTCAGTCAATAAAAGGATGTAAGGATCATTGGCAACAATTTTTGTTCCACTTCTGCTCAATGTTTCCCAAGACGATGGTTAATAGCCTCAAGAATTAAAAATAGAGGGAGAACAAGAGGGTCTTAGACTTCATCACCAAATGGAAGGGTCATACCCACTATCTAAACATGAAACTTCCCCAGGATGATATGATTTCTATATGCATTGACAACCTCTAAGATGAGCTATTAACACAACTCATACCAGTGAAATGAACCACCAGATTCCGGGATTTCGACGCTATTTCCCAGATAATCAAAGTCTCCATACATCGGACTAACTACAAGTTCGAAATAGCCGCACATACTCTTGAAAAGAGAGAAGGTAGAGCTAATGTGTCCTTTGTCATCCTCAAGCTATCCCCCACACCATCTCCCCCGCCTATGCCTCTGTCAAATTTCCAAGGCCCTTCTGTGTATCAATGACTTCCTTCGCCCTAGTGAGATGATCAAAGAGGACCTAGGCAAAACCAATTTGTGGAACGAAGGAATAGAGTTTAATTATTCTGAGAGGAAGAAGTCTGTGGATATTTCATAACCACCATGAATTGCATCTTTCTCAACTTACCAGAGCCAAGAATTCATGAAGAAATCAGACTCAACAAACGTACCAATTATTGTCCCTACCATTGAATGTTGGGACACAATATTCAGGAATGATTCATCTTCAATGACCTCCTACAAAGGATGGTGTACTTGGGGTTGGTCAATCTAGGACCTCCCCCGACAAACATAGAATATTTTTCCACCATTGAACCAGATGAGGGGAAGGAGTGGTAGAAAGTTGTTAACAAAAGGGATTAGAAATATGATGGTTTGACGACTTGAAATATGGTCAACTAAGCTCATGGAATACTCCAAGCTCAATTGATGTAACCAGTTGTTCCACCAATATCTCCAAAAGCATCAAAGTCGCCATCCTCGTCCTCACAACCCACCACAAGATGGTCATCTAGGCATAATCAGATAGAGAAGAAACGTGTAAAATAAGAGAATTCTATTATAGGGAGAATGAAAACCTTGAAAATTGCAAATTTCATGCCCTCAGACATTACCCAACAGGCACCAACGCACCAAACAACACTATGAGAAGCAGCCAACAAGGATAATTTGTCATCGAACGAGGATATAATCTTATGTTCCATCAACGTCATCCATTTAATGGAACCATTATCTTACAAAGAGTATTCTTATGAACCCAAATTCTCAACTCCTAATCAACAGATCAGAATGAGGAGTCACAGAAGTAGGGGATACTAGGGAAAACGTAGTTGTGTCCAAAACCAACCCTACAGTTATACCCCGACTAAAACCATCAATATTTGGGAAAATCATGGGATATCCCTTCAACAAACCCATTAGGATCACGAATATTCCCATGCATCCACGCGCAACCACTCTGGCCCAATTATTTTGTGGTACCCATCAGAGGAAGAACAAGTGTCTAAACCCCTAAAGAGCTTAAGTAAACTAACCATGTCAAGACCCCAGAATCAGGATCCCCACCAACACTTTCCCATATGACTGGTCCCTCCTAATATCATTCTCTAGCCCCTAAAGTTACCATTAAAGAGTTCCCACTAATGAAGAAGTTATGGACTCTAGAGAAAAAGTATTATATCCTAAAACAACTGGCCTCAATACCATCCAAGAAATTAATCCTAGATTCCCTTTGTTTTTCAGCAGGCCTTATGGAGGCACTCATAAAATCCCTTCTTAGAACCTAGGAATTTCAAGTTGAAGTTTCTACCATCAAGATATATTAACCAAAGACTAGCTCGGCTGAATGTGATGTAATTATTTCCTTCACTGATCAGGATGAAGATTCCACCATGCAAGGACACAACAAATATCTATGTGTGCCCGACATGCTAAATGATATTGATGTCGGTAAACTCTTTGTCAACAATGGATCTAAATTCAACCTTCTCCCACTACAAACACTTCTTAGGTTGGGCTACAATGAGAAAAATATAACACCCTTTCCCACAACTATCTTGGGTTATGTCAAGAGAAAACAAGAGCCAGTGGTAAATATCAAGTACATAACCCATTTTGGCGACCTTTTGGTCCACTCAGAGTTCCAGGTGGTTCGGTAAAACACGACATACATCACCCTGTTAAGAAGGCCATGGCTACATAAAATCATGTCCATTACTTCCTCCTACAACCAGTGTATCAAATATTGCATCAATGGACATGGTGGGACATTGCTTATTGAAAATTCCCCATTCGATCTCTCTGAGTCACATTACATCGATGCTGGATTTTACGAACAAAAGGGGAAGACATTTTCAATCGATGGTATTGATTGGGTCCCCACCCCAAATGGTCTGAAAATGGTACCTGATGACCCCCTAAAGAATCTTGGTGAAGAGTATGTACTGCCAATCAACCTTTTTGAGAGATGGGATTTGATTCCAGATGTGTATTCAGCTGTTCTCAGGATCTCACTCGTGATAGCTGAGTCTGACAACGTAGAAGCAACTACTGGCCCTCAATCTAAGGAAGAATGCCTGAGAAAGGGTGACCACACACCATCCTTGGAATCTCAATATATCCCTTCTGCACTCTCTCAAGCAAAATAAGGACAATACACTATTCACCCCATGGTTATCCCTCTCCATAGGTTTCCTCACAAACAATTGAGTTAGAGGAAGTCGCTTCCGCCACAGAGCGCCCATGAAACATCTTGCCTTAGAGCTCTAGAGAGCCCATATCAAGAGCTCTCTCCCCATTAGAAGGGGAAGAGGAAGGTGATTTGGGGGAGGAATAGGTCGATGATCTTAGAGATTACCCTCCTACATTCAAAGAGGTTATCTCTACCAATGTTGATGAACTAAGGGAAATAAACCTAGGTACCAAAGAAGACTCGAGACCCACTCTCATTAGTGTATCCATTTCTCCCTAGGAACAAGTGGTATATACCTATTCCTGGAAAAAGAATCTAGATGTTTTTTCCTAGAATTTCACAGAAATGTCCAGACTCGATCTCGAGGTGGCGATACGCCACCTAGGCCTGCCTGATGATAATCGAGGCTATAATAATGTTGCAAGAAGGATGCACCACACATATACGGCCATGATAGTGGCTAATGTCAACAATATCATCAAAGAGGACATCATTTGGGAGGTCAAATATCCCATATAGCTGTCCAAAATTGTCCCAATAAAAAAGAAGAACAGATAGATCTGTGTCTCCATCGATTTTATAGATCTCAATCGGCACTGCCGGAAAAATGATTTCCTTGTCCTGATCAACGAACTATTGATCGATGAAACAACTGTATCTGAGGATCTATCCTTCATGGAAGGTTATTCTGTATATAATCAACTCATAATGGCTAGAGGATATGATGATTCCACTACCTTTAGGCCCCCCAGGGAGTATTTTTCTACAAGGATATGCCCTTTGGTCTTGAAAATGCTGGTGTGACATATCAATGTGCCATGCTTAACATTTTAAAAAATTTATTGGTAAAGCCTGTCGAATGTTATGTGGATGAATTGGTGGTCAAATCACGACATCACTCATATCACATGTCCGACCCTCAAATCATCTTTCACAATCATCAGCAACACAACATGAAGTTGAACCTTTGGAAATGAGCCTTCAGAGTTACTTCATGGAAACTTGTCGAATTTGTCGTACGCCATCATGGCATCAAAGACAACCCCGAGATGGAAAATTATATCCTTGGTTTTCTACCTCCCGGAACCTCACTGAGCTGAGAGGACTCCATGGACACTTATCCAATATCAGGCATTTTATATCCAACCTCACAGGAAAATGTCTGCCCTTTACCAAGTTGATGAAGAAGGGAGTTACTTACCATTGGATAGATGGTTTCCAAAACTCATTCGACATCCTCAAGTAGCACCTCTTGATTCCATAGGTGCTCATGCAACCAATTGAAGGATGTCCACTTATCCTGAATGGTACGACCTTCAAGCGGTCACTAGGAGCCTTCCATGCAAAGAAGTATGATGCCGACAATGAAAACAACCTTTATTATCTCAGTCGAACCATGATTGATGTTGATACCCAGTTTTCAAATATTGATAAGGGATGTTTGGATCTGGTCTTCTCAGTGTAGAATTTGCGGCATTATCTGCAGCATCATAAATTCCATCTGATCTCGTGCTGTAATCCACTGAAGTACATCCTCATCCATCTAATGCTGACCGAATGCCTATCGTGAGGGGCCGTAATCCTGTAATATTTTTACATCTGTTTTGTGCCTCAAAAAACTATCAAGGGACAAGCATTGGTATATTTTATGGAAAAGAATCTCTTGAGGGTGATCGCCTGATCAAATGTCTAAATCACTGAAGAAGACATATTATTTGTGAAAATTTATTCCCTATCGTTGGAAATGTACTTTGACGACACATCTCGAATCCCAAAAGGTAAAATAATGGAAGAACATACGTTTAAAAAGGTTGGGTTAGGATTCATACTTATATCCCCAAAGCAGACATATTTGTCATATTCCTTTTTCCTTTCAGAAGGATGCACAAAAAATGTGGTGGAATACCAGGCCCTCATTGCAGGTATAGAGCTCCCACTCCATGTAGAAGTGCATCACCTTAAAGTAAAAGGTGACTCACAACTGGTCATCATGAAAGTCAATGGTGACTATACTATTATGAAGGAGGATCTGATCCCCCTGTTTGACCATGACTGAGGGTTAATGGCAGTGTTCCCCATAGAACCAACATTGACCTATGTTCCCCCGATCTCAGAATGCCCAGGCCAATGTGTTAGCCAATGCAGACACAACCCTGGTAGACCAATACCAAGATGTAAAAGTTATCAGCATTTCTCACCATCAAATTGTCTTGGCATTTGTTCAAACTGACACAGAAGAAACCGATGAAGTTAGCTCTATCCATGATAAATATGCTCCTACTACTGGCTAGATTACCCCCATTACAAACTACCTTTAGAGGGGAGAACTTCCATCGGACATGGCTGGAAGAGAGAAAATACAGGGAAATGGAGTGAATTTTGTCTTATATGGCAGCCCAAACTAGCAGAAGGTCCTCTACTAGTGAGGCCTTCACATAGTCATTCTCAGATGCATTGATGGAGAATAGACTCCTTCTATCATTAATGAAGTGCATGTCAGGGTGTGTGGATAACATCAACCAGGATCCAAGCTTCCTCATCATATTTGAAGCCATGGATACTATTAGACCACCCTGGCATGAGATTGTGTGAACTTTAATGCAAATTTTCACTCATGCCATATTCATGACAACTTCATTAATCATCCATAGGAGCTACTTCACAAAGATAAGTACTCATGGTCATTATCCATATGGGGAATGGACATCGTGGGAAAATACCCTCCCACCATGGTCAAAAAATTCAAATATATTCTCACCATAGCTGACTTATTTTCCAAGTGGGTAGAAGTTGCAACTATTAAGGATGTTAGGGCAAGAATCATTTATAGCTTCATGAAATCCAATATCATCACCAGAGTAGGTGTCCCTCATACAATACTAACAAAAAATGACACCAACATCAGCACTGTCTAATTTGAGAAACTATGCACGGAATATGGTATCAAGGGCAACCATTTATCCCTCTACCATGTAGTGACCAATAGATAGATAGTGGCCTTCAACAAGACCCTATCAAACATACTATAGAAAATGGTGGAAGAAGAAATGAAGTCATGGTCAGACAAAATATTCTATGCCTTGTGGGATAATCTAACCACAATTCACACCACTGGACGGGCTACTCTATACAAATTAGTATATGGAATGGAAGATGTTCTTCCCATTTAACTCCAATTGTCGTCACATCGTGTTCCCATTTGTGATCAACTATCTGATGACTAGAAATTGGAAAATTGACTTGATGAATTGGAGAAACTGGATGAGAAGAGGTTGCACACTTTGCACCAATTGGAATTATATCATAACTGAATTGCACGAGCCATCAATAAAAAGTTTCATCTTCGGTCTTCCCTTGAAAGACTATTGGTATTGGTCCTCCAAACCCCGATGGAAGCTGTAATAAAGCCAAAGAACCTAGAGAAAATGTGGATGGACCATATGTTATACAAAATGTCTACTCCAATAGAGAATATGCCCGTATCTACATGGATGGAAAGCTCACCACCGCTCCTAGAAATGTGAGATTTGTGAAGAAATATTTTATGAAACCATAAGAGTAGTATTCGTCAGAGCTGTAGGACATTAAACTTCCATAACAGGAATGTCCTTATTGAATGACAATAAACATCATAGTAGAGTTTCCTAACCACAAGATGTTAAACTTTACAGAACTTCATCCCTATGACATGACAATAAATTGTGTCATGTTGGTCCAAACTCTATGAACCTAAACAAAAAGCCAATAATCCTGGTACTATGAATTCAAACTGTACAAGATTCTCCCCCTGAGGTGCTTACCAGAGGCTCCATGCCTCATTCATATTGGTTCTTCTATAAAATCATAGCATGCACCCCTGTTGGGAAGAGATTACCACATGTCTGAGATCTATGACCACAAACTAAGTGAAAAATGTCCTTACTGCATGAAAACAAACTGCATAGTAAATCATTTGAGCTATAGGATGTTAAATTAAAAATTCCCCTCTTTCGATCCATACGACGATAGACAGCATGACAATTAGTCCATGCGACATGAAAATGAACTGTGTCACACCAGTCCAAACTCTATGACACTAATCTATGAGAAATATGTCCTAGTTGCATGACTATAAACAACATACCGAGACATTTTATTTCCCTAAAAAACATTGATCTCATAGAATTGTTCATCTATTGTTCCATGTTCAGGGAAAAACTTATGACTTGATTCCTACCCTTGCAGGATACGTAACGACGCGGGGATTTCTGTATCCTAGCATAGACACCATGAAAAAATTTCCCCCCTCCTGCGTATGAGTAAGATTTGTCCAAGAGTCTCTTTTTAATTACAATGGATTTGAGAACTGCATGTGGATTGATTCTTTCCCTCACAAGATACATAGTGACACCTAGACCCTACATCCTGGACAAGCCACCACCTTTAAAAAAATACCTTTAAAACCAAATTTTTTCGCACCACGTTGTGGGAACCCCATTCATTCCTTGTTTCTCACAATTGGTATTACTCACATGGGCTTAGGAATTATGAAAAAATTACCTCGCATGAAATAAATATGATTTATGAATTGAGAACTGTGTATGGCTTGATTCATGCCCTTGTAGGATATGTAACGATGCTGGGATTTCTGTATCTTGGCCCAGCCAGCCCTAAAATAAAATGATGATTGTCATCCTTGCTACAAGATACTAAACTACACGGAGACCATCCTCACTACAAGTGGTTAAACTACAAGTCACCCTTTTTCATGTCGATTCACTGACATCATTACTGCATGACGTCAAACTAAATGGAATCTCTTTTCACATCAGTTTGAAACTATCCTTACCAAATTCCCTTAAACTACACGGAATTAAAAATTCTTCTCATCCTTACCGCATTATGATAAACAACACAACAATCGACTTTACCACAAGATAGTAAACTACATGTTACAAGCCATAATCCACTCAAGATACATGGTAAACCATTGCTGGAACACTCCTTGCACGTTTGGGTGCATCCTTCCCATGCATTAGACTTCATGCCACAAATGATTGTAGATCTTCATAATCACTCATGGCCATCAGAAGTGGAAGTTCATCAACCTATGGATACCTTTTCATGACTATGCATACAATTCGCACAGTGGCTTTTCATATTGATCTCGCATGGCCCGTCTACCAAAGGTAAGACTTCTGATAGTGACGTGTAATAGACCGGACCTCTCCGGCCCATTTCTTTGTCGAGAAGAAGGTCATGAAGTGTTCTAGAGGGTAGAATGGACTTTTCCCACACTTTTCACAATTGTATAACTACACGCCGTGTAGTGTGAGTACACGTCGTGTACCACCTTGATAGGTATACCCCATGCTGAAGTTGTGTCCTTGATGCGTGAAATAAATGAGTACACACCGTGTAGCCTATACTACATGCCATCTAGTTCCTCCCTGCGTACGCGTTGCCCTCAAACTGTGTGTTGACTAGTCAACGGTTGTGTGTCGTGTTGAAGTCGTGTCCTTGTTGGGTGAAATAAATGAGTACATGCCGTGTATCCCATACTACATGTCGTGTAGTCCCTCCCCGCATACACATTACCCTCAAACCATGTGTTGACCAGTCAACGGTTGTGTGCCACATTGAATTCCGTGTTGGAAGACGTGTGGAAACCATGTGAAATGGCCTAGTACACACCTTGTACTAGGAAGTACATGCCATGTACTTTAGTTTTTCTCGCCTATAAAAGGAGGGTCCTCTCCTCCTTTTCAAATCATTCTTATCCTCCCCTTTCCTTCGATCAGAGCTCTCCAGAGAGACTCCAAAGATCCTTTCCTTCATAACTTCTTTGTCCAAGCTCCGATTTACGATCCTTCAGTGACCAGGAGATCGTAACGAGGAGGAAGAAATTATATTCTTGGAACTGTTGTTTTTACTTCGGCCTTTCCTTCCCAGCTTTCACTGAAGGAGGTTTTTTCCAGGTTTTGACAGAAGCAACGGATGCCGACGGACGTCTTCTAAAGTTGATCTAGGAGAGCGTTTTGATCAGAACCTTTTGAGGTAGGGATCTTACCTTCGTCTCTATAATTTGTGCATCATGCGGGATGGGTGTCCTCTTGCTTTCACGAGACATAGTTGAACCAGTTTAGTAAAGATAATAACTGGATTAAAGAATGGGGTTGGGAAAGTTGTTATGTTTATTTTGTTTATATTATTTTTATGTTGTGAATTGAATAAGCTTATGCCTACTAAAAATCATGGTTGTTGGGGTCTTTTTTTTGCACAATTAATTGTTGTCCTATCTTTCTAGACCATTTTTGTGGATGGAAACATTGTGTAATATGAAAATTTCATTAATCATGTAAATTTGGATGATTAAATAAATATTTGGAACCCTTGTGTGATCACCCCGATTGAACAAAATGGAAAAATGAACATGTGGGTGTTGGTTTGGTTACATGGTGTGTGAAGGGGGGGGGGTGAATCTTAGGCTGTTACGAATATGATGGGTAGTGGGGATGCAGTAAATGATACTCAATGGGAAATGATGTGGCATGAGCCTAGTTTTGTGATACAGTTGTGGAGATGTGGTTATAGTGGCAGGATGGCTATAGTAATGGGTTGTGATATTAAAAGAAAGTGGAAAGCTAATAAATGAACTGTGGGGAATGATAATGAATTAAACACGGGTGCAATCAATGGTGTTGATTGATGATAAAAAGGCTGGTTTTATGTTTCTTGTGTTTTATCTAACTTGATTTGTGGTTGGTAGGGTTTTTCTACGAAACACTTGATCTCCTTTGATAATTTCCCAGCAGTTAAGGAACTAATAAACTGATATTATTGTAACATAGAAACCTAAATGGGGTTGGGGTTTTTTGTTGTATGCATGCTTCGTAGTAGCAGTGCCAAGGCATCTACTCAGTTTCTCTGTTTAGAAGCCATAGGTTGGGATGTGTGTTTGGTATACATATATTTATCTGTATCTTTGTATTTTATCGCACCCCACCCATGTTGAGAACTTAGTGTCGAACACTCCCATTTGATGGGAGAGGGTGTTTTCCCCATAGATACTAGCTCCTTCCTACTCCTTCTTCCATAGTCTGTGATGGCTTGAGGCGACCTTACACCCATGAATCTTCAGGTAGGTTTCGATTGGTGTGATTTTAGCCCAAGACTCTTCGGGAAGGTTTGTTTTCACAAGAATGTTTGGGATGAGGCCCTGGTGTGTTCGGGTAGAGATTTGTTTTTGGTTTGTGAGGCCCAGGTGTGTGCGGGCGGGATATGTGGTTTTGAGGACCACTTGTGTGTGGGCGGGATGTGTGACTTTGTGAGGCCCAAGTGTGTGCGGGCAGGAAGAGTGTGGTAGCATCAGGATGTTCGCCGTTAGGAAGATTTGCTAGCTAGTAAGGTGAAATGGTGCGGGGTACCCAATATTCATGTTCTTATATACTACTACCTGTTTGTTTGTGTTTTTGGTGAGGGTGGCTTGTGAGGTTGGGTGGATAGAATTACCTGCTAGGTTTTGGTTTCTTCTGTTGTTCTCATGGGACATTAGGATGTCTCCCCACTTGTGCACGAGAGCTTTAGGTTTCCCTATTGAGTATACTTGTATGCTCACCCTAAGTTTACTTTCAGGTTTCTAGGAGGACTACCAGGGCCATGCCGGACCCTACTAGTCGGGACAGTTGGAGTTGTTGAAGTTGTTGCACTCTTGATTCTTTTGGTATTGTACTTTTGAGCTTTCTTGTACGTGTACCTTCTTTCAGAATTGTTTAAACATGCATGTGGGATTGGTTTGGGTTTATTTTCATTTACATGTTCCTTTTTTGTCTTTTGGTGTCAGACTCATCCTATTTCCTATTCTTAAATAATAAAAAGGGTAATGCCTCCCATTTTTGTGAAAACTCATACCCTTGGTTATAGTCGCCACTTTGGGGCCTACTGGAGGTGGGACTCGGGGGTCATTATCTCCCTTTCACCATTTCTAGCTTAGGAGGGGCATATTTGGTGGGAGGAGGTCATGAAAGAATGGTATTAAAGGTGATGGTTGAGAGATAGGATTAAGTCTGGAGTTAGGCACAGTGAGGATTTCATGGGATGGTAAGGCAACAATGTTGGCTGATCTTGGTGCGTCACATAGTCAATGGAAGACCGGCTAGGACACATGATTCTAGGGCCCCCCGTGATATGATGCAAAGACCCTGAGCCTACCAAACAACCAAGTGAGACTACATTTATTGCAGGGTAGAGAGCCCAGGGAATGTACATGAATCATCATCATTGTGTTTTACTTGATTTGGGTGTTCTAGGAAAGGAATTGAAATAAAATGATAAAATGAAACCCGAAGAAATTTCCTTGCTACATGGGCTTAGGCGATATTTGTTTACCGTACAGCTATGGCACCTAGACGTCATCCCCAAGTGACTCAGACAGTCGAGGCCTAGGATATTCAGGTGGTCGATCAGTTGATGATCGACCGAGAGAAGGAAGATGGTCACTGGCAGAAGACTCTCCGTTCTTTCCAGTGACAAACCCTCAAGAAGTATGAGGGTAGTACTTTGGATATGGAGACGGAGGGGTGTCTTGAGGAGCTAGGTATCGCTTTTACATTGATCCGTGCTCCGAAGGAGTACTGGGTTCCCTTATCAGTCAGTTAGCTGAGAGGTGCGGCATGCTAGTGGTGGACGTTCTACCTCAGGGAGAGGTTAGAGGTAGAGTTTTTGTGGGCTAACATTGAGATGGATTTCCGAAAGGAATTCCTTTCTTCGATGATAAATGCAGAGAAGCAAAAGGATTTACTATCCCTCTAGCATGGGAATATATCAGTACGATAATTGGGGTTCAAGTTCAAGGATCTCCTATGTTTTTCTCCGGATCTATTTCCGGATGAGGAGTCTTGAGTGAGACATTTGGAGGAGGCGCTTCTCCATTCGCTCCAGTATGCTGTCACCCCCTCCACCATTCCGACGTACATGGCAATACAGAAGAATGAAGAGGTTGTAGAAAGGATTCACTCACAGGGAGGTGAACCGCGAGAGGGGATCCAGCCAGGTTCGTCGAAGGGGAAGGCAGTCAACAACAGGTCTCCTATGACATGAACTTCCAGATTCCGGCCAGTAGGGAGTAGGCCCCAGCAGTTCCAGTTCAGATCATCAGGTCCACGTCCCTTTTTCATGAGACCAGGACCAAAGTGTTTCTCTTGTAGAGGTTTCTGGCACATTCAGAGTCCGCGCCCGACCCGAGCTTAGTACGGTGTAAGTGGGAAGGTTCAGCACCCGCCTCAGCAGCACCATTTGCTAGCGAGGCCCTTCCAGCAGTAGTAGGACCCTTCTCCTTTTAGGGAAGACTTTGTAGGAGGAGGCTGACCTCAGGGTGCTCCTCAGGGACCTCGACTAGGGCGTGGTTGACATAAGAGAGGTAGAGGAACTGGGTGTGGACAGTTGTACGCAGCAGAGTGGGCAGCTCTGTTAGGACCAGAGGTGGTGCGAGGTACGATTTGTTTGTTCAGCACTCTCGTTTCTACTTTGTTTGATTCCGGAGATTCGCACTCCTTTGTTGCAACCAGTCTAGCCCATGCTTTGGGTCTAGACGTAGAGAGACTTTCCATAACCCTGGTGCTGAGTACACTAGTTAGAGGTCAGACCATCATATCTTGTGTTTGCCAGGTATGTGAACTGATTTTGGGACAACATCGATCTAGTGGGGATCTTCTTTTACTATAGATGCATCCAGACGATGTCATCCTAGGCATCGACTGGCTGTTTTCTGTTAGTGTCGTTATCTACTGCTTCCAAAGAAGAGTCGTGTTCTCCGATGAGGATGGGTATCATGTATCTTTTGTTGGCGAGAGGAGCTATCAAGTGGGAAGCCAACATGTGAAGCTACTCATTTCATTGTTAGGTGGGTTATCAGTGGTTTTAGCTGACATAGAGATGATGGATTTCCTAGAGGATGTTGGTGAGTTCCTCGATGTTTTTACCAAGGAGTTTGTGACTCTACACCCCCCCCTGACGTGATGTTGAGTTCAGGATAGACTTACATCCTGGTGCCCGTTCGATTTCGATGGCCCCTTATCGTATGGAACCTTCAGAGTTGCGGGGGTTGCGGATTCAGATTGACGATCTGATGGAGAAGGGTATTGTTTGACCCAGCGTGTCGCCATAGGGTGCTCAAGTTTTGTTCGTGAAGAAGGAAGATGGTGATCTCAGGTTATCCATAGACTACCGAAGGTTGAATCAGGTAACTGTCAAGAACCATTACCCCCTTCCAAGGATAGATGATCTCTTCAACCAGCTAAGGGGAGCAGGTTGGTTTTCTAAGATTGATCTACGATCTAGATATCATCAGCTGAGGGTAATTGATAGTGACATCTCGAAGACGGATTTCAAGTGAAGGTATGGGCACTTCGAGTTTGTAGTGATGCTGTTTGGAGTTATGAGTGCACCAGCTGTGTTGATGGGACTTATGAACTTTGTTTTCCGAGAGTTTCTGGACCGGTTCATCATTGTGTTTATCGATGACATCCTGATCTACTCATGATCAGATGAGGAGCACATTGAGCATCTCAGGGCAGTCTTGGAAGTATTTCGACACCACTAGCTTTATGGGAAATTGTCGACGTGTAAGTTCTTGATGCAAGAAGTACACTTCCTTGGGCACGTGGTGTCTTAGCATGGAGTGTCAGCGGACCCATCGAAGGTGGAGGCAGTTGTTTCTTTGGAGGCACACAAGAGCGTGGAAGAAGTCTATAGTTTCCCGGGGTTATAAGGTTATTATCGGAGGCTCTTTTAGGACTTCCCTCGAGTAGCTGCTCCATTGACAGCTTTGACGTGGAAGAACAAGGTTTTCCTATGGAGCGAGCAGTGCCAGAAAGTTTTTGACTACCTGAAGGAGAAGTTGGTCAGTGCTCCCGTGCTCAGATTTCAAGAGGAAGGGTTATTGTATGAGGTGTTTTGTGATGCTTCTGGCCTTGGTTTGGGGTGAATACTGATGCAGAAGAAGGGTGTGTTCTGTTATGGGTCTAGGCAGTTGCGCCCTCACGAGCGTAACTGTGCCACCCATGACCTACATCTTGCAGCAGTAGTGTTCGCACTGAAGTTGTGGCGTCATTACCTCTTTGGGGAGCACTTTATGGTCTTCTCAGATCACAAGAGCTTACGTTATATCTTATCCCAGTGTGACCTGAACATACGGATGTGGATATGGGTTGAGTTTCTCCAAGACTATGACTTCGAGATCTCTTACACTGAAGGTAAGGGCAACGTTGTGGCCGATTCTCTGAGTAGGGAAACACAAAAGGAAGTGGTTCGGGAATCCGTTGATGCTTGTAAAGCGATGGGAGAGTTGGCTACCTTGCACTTGGATGCTAGAGGAGAGGGTGTTAGAGGCTGTTTGTTTCAGATGACAGTGCAGTCCTCGATATTACAGTAGGTGGAAGAGTCTCAGTGGGGAGACTCTGAGGAGGAAGTAATGCAGGATCGTATCGACCAGGGAAATTCTCCATAAGGATGGACAGAGGATAGTCGACATTAGATGCTTTTTCATGGAAGGTTGTTTGTTCCAGAGGCGATGTGTGAGGGAGCTCTCCACGAGTTCCATAGCTTAGCCTTGGTGGTACATCCAAAAGTTTCAAAAATGTACTGAGGCATGAGGGAACAATTTTGGTGGCCGGGGGTGAAACGGGCAGTGGAGGAGTTTCTAGCTAAGTGCCTAACGTGTCATCAAGTAAAGGCTGAAAACTGTGTTCCTAGTGGTTTTTTGTATCTTTTAGATGTCCCCGAGTGGAAGTGGGATAACATCTCAATTGACTTCATCACGGGACTACCCAGAGGTCGGGGTGGTTATTATGCTATATGGGTAGTGGTGGATCAACTGAGGAGATCCGCTCACTTCTAAGCAATTAAGGAGTTGGGCCCGGTGAGT
Source organism: Viscum album (assembly GCA_963277665.1). NCBI lineage: Eukaryota > Viridiplantae > Streptophyta > Magnoliopsida > Santalales > Viscaceae > Viscum > Viscum album. The sequence continues at coordinate 825,404,373 of OY728159.1, read as the reverse complement.
ACCTTAGCATAGATGTACGTAGATGAGGTGGTGCGTTTTCATGGAGTTCCGAAAGCTATCGTCTCAGATCAGGCTACTTGGTTTACCTCATGATTCTGGATGGGGTTACAACATGCTTTTGGCACACAACTATGCCTTAGTACTTCTTTCCACCCCCAGACCAATGGGCAGACAGAGCGGACTATCCAGACGTTGGAGGACATACTACGAGAATACTTTCTGGATTTTGGAGGATCATGGGTGCAACACATGCCTTTAGAAGAGTTCTCCTATAACAAAAACTTCCAATCTACTATTGGGATGACACCATTTGAGGCTTTGTATAGGAGACCATGTCGTTCACCCATTTGCTGGGCAGAGGTTGGTGAGACAGGTGCTCTTGGGCCAGAGGTAATACAGAACACCAAAGTGAAAGATCATCTTGTGCATGATAGGATGAAAGCGGCTCAGGACTGACAGAAGTCTAATCCAGATTGTTGAAGGATTCCCTTGGAGTTCGAGATGAGATATCATGTGTTCTTGAAGGTTTCCGCTCGACGGGGGCAGAAGAGGATTGGAAAGGGGAGTATGATCTCCCTTAGGTTCATCAGACCTTTCGAGGTGCTGAGGCGAGTCAGCGAGGTGGCATATCAGCTAGCCCTTCCACCTATGTCAAAGAAGGTTCATGACTTCTTCCACGTCTCCCAGCTTCATCGGTACTTACAAGATGACACTCACTTTATTGACTAGGGAGAGTTAGATATGGGAGATGACGTGAACTTCGAGGAACAACTGGTCAGAATCAAAGATCGTAATGAGAAAGGGCTTCGTGGACGAACCATTGCCTTTGTTCATGTGTTGTGGAGGCATGGCGGCCTCGAGGAGAGAACATGGGAGCGAGAGGCTCGGATAAACGCTCAGTACCTAGAGTTGTTTTGACTTGTGTTTTTCTTTGTTCTTCTGAGCTTTGTTTTGATGTTATACCATGTACCTTTGATATTTGGAATGCTTGGCTTGTCGGTTGTGAGACGTTTTGTTTCCTTGTTTTCTGGAAGTGTGTAACATGTTTGGATGTGTGGGGAAAGGGAAAACCTGATCCTTAATTGAGAATCATTAATGAGGATGCGATTAAACTCATGCAGGTGAGTATGTGCCACCTAAAGCGGAAAATATCTCGACATGGGAGAAGGAATTTCCCCAAGCCACGTATTCGGGTAGTGTGTTGGTTGTATGGTGTTAGGGGCAGTGTAAGTTGAGAAATCCTAAAGTATAGAAGTGGGAAGACCCAATTCTTAATTGATACGCATTAATGAGGATCCGATTAAACCCGTGCAGTCGAGTTAGTACCGCTTAAAGCAGATAATATCTCGACATAGGAGAAGGAATTCCTAACACATATGATTAGGGTTGTTGGATGGGTTCCTGTTATAAAGAGATCCCTAAGAGGTATCTTTTGGGTTCCTCTTGGTTGGGTTTTGAATTCTTGGGGATGAGAATGTTTTAAGAGGTATCTGATGTAATGGACCGGACCACTCCGGCCCATTCCTTTGTCAAAAATAAGGTCATGAAGTGTTCTGGAAGGTAGAATGGACTTTTCCCACACTTTTCAGAATTTTGTAACTACACGCTGTGTAGTGTGAGTACACGCTATCTACCACCTTTCCGGGTATACCCTATGTTGAAGCCGTGTCCTTGCAGCGTGAAATAAATGAGTACACACCGTGTAGCCTATACTACATGCCATGTAGTTCCTCCCCACGTACGCATTACCCTCAAACCGTGTGTTGACCAGTCAACGACTGTGTTCCATGTTGAAGTTGTGTACTTTCCACGTAAAATAAATGAGTACATGCAGTGTAGCCTATATTACACGTCGTGTAGTCCCTCCCCGCGTATGTGTTACCCTCAATCTATGTGTTGACCAGTTAAAGGACGTGTGCCACGTTGAATGTCGTGTTGGAAGCTGTGTGGTGACCGTGTGTAATGGTCGAGTACACGTCGTGTACTATGAAGTACACGCCGCGTAATTTAGTTTTTCTCTCCTATAAAAGGAGGGTGTCTCTACTCCTTTTCAAATCATTCCTCTCCTCCCCTTTCCTTCGAGCAGAGCTCTCCCGATAGACTCCAAAGCTCCTTTATTCCATAACTTAATCGTCCGAGCTCCGATTTACGATCCTTCTGCGGCCAAGAGATCGTAACGACGAGGAAGAACTTCTAAGCTTGGATCTGTTTTTTTCCCTTCAGCCTTTCCTTCCCATCATCCACCCGAGGAGGCTTTTTCGGGTTTTATGGGCCTTTATTCCATCATGAGCTATATTTAGTGCAATATTTTTTAATATTCGCAACGTTTTTGTTGATTGTAGTGCTTCAATAAAAGAGTCTCTTAATGGAATGTTATTACCACCCTCCTTGTTTCTAATATTTTAAGATATATGGACCATGTTGGTAAGGATTTCTATTATTTCATTATTTGCATCTATGATTTGACCTGATGTGATGAAATTGTGTCTAATAATTTTTAATAGATATTGAAATTAGGGGAATGGAGTGAAATGAAGGGATTCATGTTCACAACAACCTGTGATGCTTTCATAAAATGAATTTTAATTTTATCAACTTATATATATTCCCCTATGAATTAAAGATTTAGTGTTGGATATCACTATGCTTCCTTCCCTATTTTGGGAATTATGCTACTGAAATGTTGGCCAAGTCCATTTGATGGATAATTAATTATATTTATTTGATTTGGTTTTCATATTATTTTTAATTTAGGGTTTTTTCATTCAAATAATTAAGATTATTTTAAATATTTAGATGAAGAGAGTGTATTATTTCCTATATAAATTCATCATAATGTCAAACTACGATACAACTAGGGGACAAAACATGATCGGTATGTTGTCTTTAGAAAAATCATTCCATATCATCAGAACATTTTTTCATCATCGGTGAGAAATTATACTACCAAATAAAACCAGAGAGGTTATTTTCCATCTTCCATATTGAGGTGACCTAGATAACCTAGAATATTTTTTACAATATTGAATAATTTTCAATTTGATGGTGGTATGGAGAATGACCACTACCTAGAGCAATCCTCCAGTTCAGAAAAAACATTTCCTAGAAATGAAATATAACACCGTATAACTACAATTAGTCACCTGAGTTACCCATAATATGGAGTATTTATTATATCTACATTTTTAAGGGAATGAACTTCTTTCCTAAAGGATATTTTGATGCATAGTGAACCTTTTCAATAAACACATATTTGGTGAGTATTAACCTCATGGATCCATTTTTATCCCAAGGAGTATAATAGTAATATATGCTATTTGAATAACCTTCCTGTCTGACGATGTTTATTATAAAAATTGGAGAAATTTTTTATCTTTAAAATTCAGTCCATTATGTAGTTTTTGTGGCTCTCACCATTAGAATATTTAATATAGTCAATAGAGATATAAATATGGGAGGTCTATTTTGAAAAAATCTCTAGAGAGGACGTACATAGCTACTAATAATAGTATTATGGTGTGGACCTTTGAAACTCTAAATGATTCCTCTTAATGAAGAGACAATAAGCTTTTTTCCTTCTATTAAAAGATGTATTTAAGCCTAAAGACAACTAACATAGATAAAACAAGAGATATGGGTCTCTTATTGATCTTTAGGATGCTCCTTAAAAGTATACCTCTTATATTTTCTCTATTGGAAAGCTATAGTCGTTTGTTATGCATAAAAACCTTTAAATTTTCAAGACATCCTTGGCGAGTCCTAAATTATCAATAGAATATTCTAAATATATTTTACATAATTGGAAGAATATATGACACCCTATATTTTCCACATATTTACTTCGATGATATCTAGTTGGAACATAAATATGTTACTCACTATATTTTTTATTCTTCTACTATATGTACTGACAACCCTCTTGAATGGTAGAAGGAATATGAGCATACTATTTGTTTTTCCCAAATAATTTTTATAAGCTTATCTGGGTGTAGTAGTGGGTATATATTTTTCCCCTGTTTTCCATTGGGATATGTCAATAATCATGTTTTTTATCTATGTTAATATAGTTGAAGTTTTTTATGTTATGAACAATGATGTAACCTTGATCATACACCACTTCAATGATTTTTTAAATAATATTATACATGTAGAATGTGTATATGTGACCCTTATTTTATGGGAGAAAGGATATGATCTCACTTTTTTCCACTAGTAACCATTGATATTTCTTGATGGGCCTTATATGTTGGCGTCAGAATATATGTATTCCCTCTAGTAACAATAATGATTTAAAAGAATGATTATCCATACGAAACAACATTGTACAATAAATCTTGATGAATTAGAATTTATATATTGTCCCTACATATGGTAGACATTGGGATATGATAATGTGATTACTCTTTTACAATAAGGATATTCTAGAAGGCTTACTAGATACAACCTGGGATATAGGTCTTTAATCTAGTTTCCAAAAAGTATATTAGAAGATTGTTTATATGAATGCTAGAATATGTGCTCTCTCAAAGCGATTAGGGGCTTTCAACCTAGGGAAAACTCTCCTAGATACATGGGTATTTGTAACGAACCAATATTTTGAACCCTTCATATTGATACAGTCTTTGGTAGATTGTGTCACACACAATAGCAATCTAATGTAACTCCTGAAAAAAATGAACTAATACATTTTTAAATTACATGAATAATATAATAATTAGTAAATAAAATGATAATTATCAATTAAATAATAATATATTACTATTTTTCTTTGATTAAATTTGTAAAATAATGAATGCCTTTCGAATAACCTTTTTAAGAATGAATATATTTTACATTAATAAATTAAAATGGTCATAATAAAATGTTAATTATAATAGATAATAATTACATTTATAAACTAATATATAAATATTCAATTATCTATAAATCTATATTATATAAGATTAAAAACACGTGATTTTTGAATGGGTCAATTTTTTAAAAGATAACTTTTTTTATATATTGAATTTTAATTTTGAGGATAATATATAAATATTTTAATTTAAATTTGACAAAAATAAATTTCTTTTTTATTTAACATGTAAAATTTATCTTAGGAGTATTTTTTGTATTTTTTCTAAAAAATGATTTTTAGGTAAATAAGTACAATATACTAATACTGTGGATTTTATATCATTATTAGTATATATATATGACTTAGAGATTTGTGAATATTTTTCTCAAAACAATTTACATTATAATTTACATTATACATTTAAAAATATTTAATATATTTTAAAATACACAATTTGTTATTTTTAACTCCTGTAATATTTTTCGTAGATATTCTTTTTATACATAATACTTTTATTAAAATAAAATTAATAATTTAACTTTTTAAAAATTAAATTAGAATAAATGGACATTAAATTTAGAGTCACTGAGTTTATATTTGCTAATAATTACCCCCTTAAATTTATTTATAATGATTAATTTTTCTTAGGAGAAGAATAATTATCACGGTGACAACTTAAATGAAATATTTAAAAATTCAAAGGATAAAAGGATTTAAGCATGTTTTAAAATGTTTCTAATTGATTATTTGTGGGTTTTTTTCATTATATTACCCTCCAATAAATTATTTTACTTTTTTATCCAATTAACTTTTTTAACATGTATTATCTTAATATTATGGTGAAATATTAAAAAAAATTCATTCACACTACTTATAAATGGAACTGATCAAAACCCCATAATGAAAATCCTAAAAATTAGGTTTACTCCTAAAACACAACCCTCTCTACATCCCCTAGAATCATATTTCTCTATTTCAATATTATGTTCACAAGTTATCTCCCTATGTTTTCCATTTCCTTTGTATTTTCCAGAGAAATCTTAAAGTGCTCAACATGTGTACTCATTTTTTCTTACCAGCTTTATTTTCTATTTTTCCTTTTAAATTTCCTTTTTAAAATAACATTATAATGAAATAATAATTTTCTATACAAATAATATTATTAATATATAGGAGTAATTTTTTAATCACATTTCCCCTTTTCCAAATTAAAATAAAAAAAGATATTTCTCTATGTGTGGTCTATATCCTCAAAAAAGATTCATGATTCATTTTCAATAACCGCCTTACCATAATTTCTATAATTTAGGATTTAATAAATATTTATTTTTTAAAAAATTATTTTATATTATTATATTATAAAACAAATTATTCATTTATTTGTTTCTTCTGAAAATAAAATAATCAATCATGTGTATGTGTTGATTACCTCTTCCTCCAGATGATTTTTTTTATTTCTCTTTTCATCACCACATTATATCAATGGTTATAAGAATTGTTTTAATTAATAAATATTAATTTTATTATATCATTTTTTAATGATAATATTTATATTTATATATATATATATACTATTAATGATATGTACAAAATATTGTGTTCTTAACTCAGTCGTTTAAAACAAGATTAGTAAGAGGAAAATATTTAATTCAAAGTATGTAATATTATAATTTCCACTACTTCATTAAAATAAAATTTAATTATTATATAACATAGTAATAAACATGAAATTATATAATTATTCATCTATTGTAATAATACCGACACTCTATCACCTCATAATACTCCGTTAAGTATTATATGTTCATGTTTGGTTCAGTTTGACCACATACATGAAAAACAATATGAAAATTTATCATATAAGTTTTTCAAAACCTCATTAATATAATAATATTATATAAATATATAAATATATAAAAAATTATTTTTTTTCAAAAGATACATCTATATTTTACTAATTAATTAATAAAACAATATTAAAAAGATACATGTCACTAAAAATATTCTCACTGTAATTCCATGAGATATATATTATAATGTGCATTGTGATACCTATAAAATGTTGAGATTAAAAACTAATAAATTTAGGTTATCATATAAATTGCATCTGAATATCCATATTTTTTAATTTCATTAAATGGATACCAATTCAAATGATTCTCAACTTGAAAGTGGTTTTGTTCAAAATGTTACTCAAATTATAAGGGTTTCATAGATGACCTAAGTATAATGATAAATGACCATAAATGGAAATTATAAAGGGGAAAATCTTCTAATAGAATGAAATTTTATTTAATGGTTCATCAATATATTTGATTATTTGATGTGCTTGTTGTTTACATTGTGAGTTTTTTCTCTTTTTCCTCAAATCTGTGTGATTATAATAAAAAGGTAATTTTTTTTCGGTCATATTTTTTTTGAATGTTTGTCCACATGGTTAATGTTTACTCATTATGAAAAGACTAATAATTTCCATTTTATATTCATGGGGTTTCATATTTCCCATTTAATATTTAAGTTCCCTTCAGTCATATTTTACCCAAAGAGTTTCATATAAGTTAATATTACATCGTCTCTTTCTTCTAATGGGTACATTTATTTTTTACTTTTCTTAATTCATTATATTCTTTCGAAAACGTCCTTGTCTATACCTATATAAATAAATTAAGTAATTTTCTACAACTTTACCCTTATTTAATAACATTTATATAAATAATAAAATTTTAGTCATGGTTCACTTTGACCCAATTTTTAAAGATTATCTCTTTAACATTTACATTTGAAAGTGTCATTCTCTGAAATTTTTCATTTTATATGAATAATTCTCTAAAAACTTTCATGGTTTTCAAAGAAATCATTTTTTATATAGGTTTATAAAAAACGTATTCTAAAAAATCAAAAGATCAATAATATTTCTTAATTCCAAAGTAGTTTTTTTAAACATCTAAAAAGTGCTTCACATAAAATTCATTATCCCCTGACACATATTATGATTGATTATAAATATTCATCAAATTAGAATATACAACTTATTTCTTTATTTAAATTATGAGATGTTCCTTTTTATTATTGAAATAATACATCACTTCTACTCTATTTCTTAGTCTTTGATGGTTTACAATGCTAATTTTTATACCAATTTATTACCTATATAAATACAATATTTTTATGTACTATTTGATGGGTGCTCACCAAGGTTATAAGAAAATGAATAACTAGAAAAATGGTTTTGTTAACCATATACCCTGTAACTATTCACTGTAAATATCATTTGTTGTAATATATTTTTTAACTTTTATTTACCAAAAAAATACTTGATGTCATTAGATACCCATTTCATTCCATGGGTTTATCATGTTGTGATAATTTATTGAATTATTAATGTTCTCATTATATGAATTCATATGAAACCAAATTTCCTTCCATTTATTATTCAATATTCCTTGAATCAAACCCAAACACTTTCAATGGGTTGTTTATGACATAGAAATTAATGATTTTCATTTGTAAAATTAATGAAACACGTCTTATTTCATGGGGTTCTTTATGATTTCCTAAGTTATTGTTTTCAAGTGTGACTGAAAAGTAGAGATGATGATGGGTGGGGTCTTACTCTCCCTCCAATTTGTTTTTATAAAGAATATATATAATAATATATCTATTAAGAACCACCTTTTAGATTCTTAGAATCATGAGAATAGATAGTGTGAGTCATTAATGTAATTTCTTAAATACTAATGATCTTAGGGAAGTTGAAAAATGATTCATTATTTTATACTTATTCTCATGACTATGCTATTCTCTGATGGATCTTGTTTATTAAATCAATTTTTTTCATATTTTATTTTATATATGTATTTATGTCATGATTATGTCTTATGATTTTTTGGTTATTAGTTACTTATCAATAATGACCGTAATCATATAATTATATTATTAAGACTTATCATTATTAATTTATATCACTTTTGTTTACCCTTGTTAATCATTTGAGGTCACCAATTTCTTATACTCATATCCCCAAGATTATGAAAAAAATAATATTAAATTTATATTCTTTTTTATATGGATAATTATTGTGAGATGTATGAGACCCATTATTGATTAAGAAGTTGTTGACATTGTTGAAGAAACATTCAATCGGTTAAAACAGGATTAGATTTTTATTTATTTTCTTTTACTAATTATATAAAAATCTATACTAAAAACATCGTAAAAATTTATTCTAATTGAATTTCTTCTATAATTCAGGTATTCACTAGATAGCTGGGACTAGGATATCATAGTTGGTATCAAAGCCTGGTTTATAAAACATTATCTACTAAGATATTTTTTAGGGATATTTTTTAGTTGATAAATTAGATTTAATTATAAATAAAATGATTATTTAACCAGTTATGTCAATTAATGTAATATTATGTGTATTATGATGATGGAAATTTAGTGAAAATCAAATGGATATGTTTAATAGATTAGTTTAGCTATAGGATACAATCCTAAAATTTTGTAAAAGAATATATTATCTAATTTTCCAAGAAATTACATACTTGTCTATATATTACAAGATAGTGTAAGATCTGTCATAGATCTACCTAGTGGTAAAATCACTAACAAATTTTGTTATTAACTCAATCATCACTTGGTGCATAAAAAAGATCCATACCAATACACTCATATTGTAGACTCTTGAGGGATATGATTTATTCAATCATATTCTTTTTAGAAACCATTATACTGAATTTTTTCCTATATAGTTTAAATTTTTTATTTTAAAAAGTATGAGAGAATAAAACATAATTTATCATAGGTTGAACTAATAGAGTTATTAGATGAACCTAATTTCACATAGTATCATATGTTAAAATGATGGTTTCATTGGAGAACACATCTTAGGAAAGAGATTTAATATTCATGTACTTTTTTTCTTTCATATTATGAAAACCATTTTGGATTTAGTATTTTCATGAAAAGGTATCATAGAAATGATTCTCAAAAACATTCATATATTGTATCTACTGTGCCATGTAACTAAATAAGTAAGAATACATTTATGGATATTAATATTGTTATATTCCTATTATGATGAAAATTTTCAGTTTCCAAGTCATAAATAAGTTAGTAAGTATGATACCATAATAAATTTTAAAATAATATCATCTATTTTCATTTATGAGTGATATTTATCGACCATAATGTAGTATATTCATTAATTCATGAAAATTATATGAAAATTTAATAATTAATCATTATTTGTTTCATTTAGTTGTTTGAAAACATATATAAAATTTTACTAAGAAAGTTGAACAGTGATTTCATGAAAAGTTAATATAATTGTATAACTATTTATGAACACATGATTGAGGTATGAACAACTCATTGGTGTAATATATGGTCGATAATGGGGTAATAAACAGTTTATTGATTTCGATAAAAGTGAGTTAGATAATATTGAAATCCTTTAAATTGAATTATATATTATTTAAAAAATTATCCATTTTTGTAATTTATCTCATTTTTGGTTTTATGATGTATATTTACTACTGTGTGACTTTATGAACCATTGATTAATTCATTTTAAGTCTTTTTATATATTTTATTTTCCAATGAAGAAAAAATTTCCCTGTTGTTTAGGGTCTTGGATATATAATGGTTTTTTAAAAGGTATGTAATAGAGAGAAGATGAATAGTGTATAAACGTACTGGGGTACATTATCATATAAAGTATTAATATTGTTTGAGGAAAGATAAATAACATATCATAACCTAAGAGAGTAAGGTAGATATAATATTAGAAGTTATATTCAAATGATTAATATATTATAATTACCCTAACTTAATTTCATCTGTTTTGAATGGTTAAAATTTCAATAGAAGTAATTTATTTATAGGGTATATATGGTAGTTACCCAAGATTTTGGACCCCTTAAATTGATATTATATTCTATTAATTGTTTCACACACCACACTGAACTATTGAAAACACTGACTTAATGAACAATGTCATATTAGAATTACATAAATAAAATATTCATTATCAAATAAATGGATAATAATCAATTTAAATTTTAAATACTATTATCTTTTATTTATAATTATTCTTTTAAAAATGAAGGATTATTGATAGTCCATTTAAAGAAGTGGTTTTATATTTTACATTAACAACAATACATTGATCATAGAATAAAGTTTATTATAATATTTATTACTTATATTTAGAAACTAATATATATAATTCTTAATTATTTCTAAATCTATCATAAATATGATTAAAAACTCTTGATGTTTGAAAAATCCATTTTAAATAAGTTTTTATTTATCTATTTTATTTTAATTTAAAAAATAATTTATAAATTTTGGTAATTTATTTTAATAAAAGTAGCTTCTTTTATTATTAGACCTGTCAACATGAACTTAGGATGAATTTTTTGTTTTTTCTAGAAAATAATTTTTAGGTTATTAATAAAATATACCGATATAATGAGTTTAATACCCTTATTAGTACATAAGTACAAATTAAAATTTATAAACTAATTTAATTAATAAATTATTTACTTTATAATTTATATAAAATATTGAAAATTTATTAATTTTGTTTATAATTCTATATTTGATATTTTAAAACGCAAGGAATATTTAAAAAAAAGGGTTTAATGCATTATACATTTGTTATATTAAAACTAACTTTTTACGACATTCAGAAATAAAATTAGTTGAAATGGATTTCAAATTTAGATCATTACTCCCAAATTATCCAATATGGAATTTTTTTATTCACAATTATTATATTTAAATAGGTAAAAACTAGATATCATGGGAAAAGTTTCAATGTAAAACTACAAAGACAATCAAGAGTTAAAAGGATTGATATATTTTTAAAAATATTAATAATTAATTTTATTAATATTTTTTAAAATAATATCAACATACAATTAATTAATATATATTTCTTGTGATGTTTGACATGTTTATCATGTTATTCATTTATATTAAGTTGATATATTTTTAAAAAATACCCATTTCAGCATTAAAAAAATGGCCTCTTGACACCCTTTCAAAAAAAATTTACATGTTCTATTTCCTCATGAAATCCTACCCATTTTCCTTACTCACTAATCTTATTTCCCTATATAGATAATATGGGTAAAAAATATTACCGTATTCTATCAATTTACATGGGATCTCCCAAGGATATCAAAGCATGATTAACTTGAGTAATAATTTTTATTTAACTTATTTATTTTCTTTTTTTCTTTTTAAATTGTAATTTTCAAATAAAAATATAATAGAGAATTTATTTCTAATATACTAAATTTTACCATTTAATGGTAATAATAATTAATCTATTTCTCTATTTTCCTTAATAAAAGACAAAATGCTATTTTTTTGGTTGTGGATTACTGCTTCCACAAAATGGTATGTTTTGTTTTCAGTACACACCTTACTCACTAGACATGATTTTATATTTAATAAATATGTATTATATGTATTACATATTTTATGTTTTTTATTTATAAAATATGTCACTAATTTATCATAATCTATGGAAAAAAATCATCAATAATACATATGTATGGACTACTCCCTCTAAGGGGAGAGTATGTTTTGTTTTTCTTTTCATCACTACCTTACAGGGATGGTCTTCATAAGGGTATTAAAGAATAAATATTAGATTTATAATATCATAAAATTTATGTTATGAAAAGTTATATATCTTATTAATTAAATTATTAACAAAACATTATAATTAATTTAATTTTTTAAAATTAGATTTCAAATATGAAAAATTTTAATTCAATTTATTTAATATTATCACATAGAATAAATATTATTATAAACACATTATAATTATTAAATATAAAACTAATATACAATAAATGATGCAATTATTCTAATATTGGAATTGTATTATAACTATATCACTTCATAATCATCATGTGATCATGGTATTTCCTTGTTTGGGTCGATTTGACCACCAACTTGAACAATTCTTTGAAATTATAAAATATCTGATTATTAAAACGTAACTAATATTATAATATGATAAAAATATGTAAATAATGATTTTTTACTAGAAAATGTACATCAATATTTAAGACATTATTTAAGAAAACATAATTTATAGGATAAAAATAACTAAAAAATGTTCATTGTTGAATTATTTTCCAAGGATAAAGAATAAAGTACTCATGAAGGATAATTTAAATGTCATAAATCACTAAAATAAATACATTATAGTAAATTTTAGGACACTATGATGATAAAAAATTGGAGAATAATACGAAAAATATCAAATTATTAAAAAAGATTAAAATGATAAAGATTATTGACATCGGACATCAAAAATAGGTAAAAACTAAATAATAAAAATATAAATAATAATACTAAATTATGTTTGTAAAAAAAATTTTGTGAAAAAATTTCTCCAAATACTTATTATAATATTATTTTATATTATATAGGAGTCTGGTGTTCATTCTAAAATACTCGAGAAATAAGTTAAGGGGTTCTTTATCTCAAATTAAATTTCGTATTATAAATTTCTTACTATGAATCATGATAATTAAAATATGTTATGATTAGAAAATAATGAATTTCATCTACCGAATGACTTGTTATTTAATATCAATATAATTTACATTTTTAAATTTCCATTAATTCAAAATATACCAATCTTGAAAGCGGTTTTTATAAAAAAAATTATAAAACCGTATAGGTTTCATTTCCAATATTATTTTCTCATCAAGATTTTCTTTGAAAGATAATCCATCTAGAGAATTTGTATCATTTATAAAACCTCCCATAATTTTAATTATATATTAAGGGAGTTTTATATGTTCCTTGGATGTTTCATTCCCTCCCGACTCATATTTAACCAAATCATTTTCTTGTAAGTGAAACTAACCCTATTTAATTATTCTAGTCAATAACCTCCCATGTTCCAAGTCCTAATTCATTTGATTCATTTCAAAAGTTCATTTTATAAAACTTAATAAATTATTATTCCCATTTTCAACTATTATATCTTCTATAAAAAATTTAAATAAATTGTATCATTTTCCACAATGGTGTCTTTCATCAAATTGTGAAAAGAAGCACTTTTAATGATTGCGTGTTATGATGTCATAATGAAAATTTTAAATTTTTTTTATTTATATTTCTCTATAAATTACCAAGGTTTAAAATAAAATTATTTTTCTCCTAGTTTTAAAACTTAGTAATTTTAATTTTTTTGTAAATATCATGAATATATCATATTGCAACAGTGGTTTTCTAATATGTTTAAATAGTTTTTTTCTACTTAGTCATTTTCCTTTGATACATGTTATAATTTATTGAGGATATTATTAAAATTATATAAAAAACCTTATTTTCATATATAGATTATGAAATGATATTTTATATCAAGGAAATAATACAACACTACATTTCTTGTTCCATGTCATTGATGGTCTTTAAACATAATTTCTCAACCATTTCTTTCCCTATGTGAATAACCCATTTTTATTCATTTAATTGATTGGTGTTATCTAATGTTCCGTATAATTATTGATATAGGAAATTATTGTCTTAACTGTATACTATTTATCTATATAATGTAAATACTATATGCTTTATTATATTTTTTAAATAGTATTTTTCATTAAAATTTACTTCACGTAATTGAATATCGATTTATTATCATTTTTTTATCATAAAATGGGTATTGATAGAATTATTAATGTTTTCCTTATATCAATATATATATAATTATAATTCTATGGGTTCTTTATACTATAAAAAATAATTATTTTTCATTTGGATTATTTGTTAACCCATTGTAATTAAATGGGATCTTTATAATGTGATATGTGATGGATTTCAAGTGGCATTGGTAAGTATGGAAGGTTATGGTTGGGGTCTTATATCTCCCAGAAATGATTTTTTTTAATTTAAATCTTAATATATATGTATCCTCAAGTAAAATTAAGTTTCTTATAATCAGAGGAACAAATAGTTAGGCTCATGAAAGTAATGTTCCCTTTACTAATATTTTTTTCAAATATGAAATAATTTTCAAATCATTTTACTTATTCTCTTAACTATATTATGCCCCAATGGATCATATTTATTGATTCTCTCTTTTGTCCCATTTTTTATTGAATATTTAATCTATCAATATATACAAATATTTTATAGGTATTATTTTAATATTTATCTTGATTTTAACCACATAATTCTAAAGAAATTAATTTGTTACTTATCTCTATAGAAACAATATATGAAACAGTTCCCTCATATTTGAAAAACACTACAGAATAAAGTGATTCATAATACAATCATTTTTTCAATTCAATATTTTCATATTAATAGGTTTTGAAATTTATTCTTTAAAGGACCAATAAACATGAATGAGAGAACCCCTAAATGTTGCATGCAAATAAAAAAAATTATGTTTGTCCAATAACATTAATAATAAAATTATTCATGTTTGGTTCACCATTTTTGTCTTGAAAGAAAAAAAATTATGTCCCCCTATATCTATAGTAGTCTATCATGGACACCGTTATTAACATTATTTCTAATGACATGTGGTCATGGGGGTGTTTTTTCTAGAAATCCTTTAGAATATATGTAGGTTGAGTAGGTGGGAGGATGATCTGATAAGACATTTTTAGTGGTCCATTTCATATACTAGGATACTATTATAGATTTTTGAAATATTTTTTGAATCCCTAAAAATTTATAACAAGGCATTATTTTGCCATGTGATTATAGGTTGGTCATTAATATGTAACAATGTGAACATATAAATCTGTCAAATGTTCTCCATATTTTTTATTTACGAGTTAATGATGCTTAATTTTGTTGGACTATGGTTCAATTCCACACATTTTGGTAATATGAAATTAATCCTCATATCTAAAGGTATTAAGTGTTGGTGGTATCAGGATCAAGCCAATAAAAATGGAATTCCAACATATCCTTATAGAAGGAATAAAAAACTATATTGATCAGTTCCACTTAAAAGGACACTTTTTACTATTTATGTTAATGTACTAGGGCTAATCTATGATGTTTAAGATTGAGTGACATTGAAAATTGGGTGAAAGGTTCCCCATGATGGTTTCTTTAAGAATTGTGCATGACTATACCTTTATTTTTGTTCTCAAATGGAATATTACTCAATGAGTTTTTATTTAGTGATTACACAAAAGGAATGTGGATCTCTCAGTATAGTATCGACTTATTACGATTATTTATAATTTAAAAGATACAATAGTACCTAGAGTGAATATTGGTATCCATGAATATGGCCATAATTTCATTGTGAGTATGATCAGATTAACATATGCCCAAACATGCAGGAAATTTTGCATTGTATGAAAATAAATAAATGGATTCATAAGGAATATAGTTCCATTAATTTGGATTTTAATGGAGTATTATTGTTTGAACAATGAATTTTGAGCCATCATATTTATATTTCTTAATAGTAATAAAATCCAATGTAGTTGTAGAGACAAAGATTAAGGTCATGTGATATACTGTAATTTAATGTCATATTATGCTGAAATTTTTAGGAAATTTTACATCATACTTCTTGGATGTTCCCTATATAGAATGAAATAATATTTTTGGTATTTCATTATAATTTATTTTTTCTATAATTCTGGATAATTATGGATTACATATTAAGGAAAACCTTTATGCCTCCCATTAAAAAATTTTTGGGATGATATCAGTAATGAGGGCGTGATATATTGAGGCATACACTAAATTTGGAGGCCAATTTTAGAGGTGCTATAACCACCCTAATGACATGGAAAAAATGAGTTATCCTGGATCATGTGATTCATAACCATTTTAAAAAATAAGAGATAATATAATTTGAAGTACATTGTCTACGAGTATAACATTAGATTTTAATGGGGATTATAAATTGAGACATCCCATGTATGAGGAGTCATCGAATGATCATGAAATGATGCATCCCACTCCTATAACATGGTATATTGTATGCTTGTATCAATTTATAATATTGAATTTTTACATCTTAAAATAAGGATATTCATTATTGTTATTGGGATGAAATTGAAGGATTCCATGGGGCTTATATATTTCCTTGCCTTTTAATGTTGTGTAATAGAGAATATAGATTGTTGAAGGGTTTTAGTTTCTATAACGATGTGCCAACAAAGTCATCTGGGTTGGTATGGACCCATTTGATTCCCATAGTGAAGGATATAACATTGAATAATGTATTTGTTTAAGTATTTTATTACTTCAAAAAAAATCATATGAGGTCCACATGATTTCTCATCCATTGGTATGGAATAAATAGTAATAAAAACCTATATATACAAAAACCTAACGTAGGATAATTTGATTTAGGAAGAGGTTTCATCTTTTAAAGGATTATATATTGGTTTCTTTTTCAATAAACCATTAAAATGTATATATTTATGAAGCATCATTCATGGAGCATCTCTCATTGATGAAATATCTCCAAAATACATTGTAAGAAATAAATTGACATGGTCACTTTGAAAAGTTACCCCATGAACTGCCCTTCAAGAAGCACCCACCATGAACAAGGTTCATGAGTTCACCCCATGTGGTGCCTCTATGAAGGAGGTACTTCATTAATTAAATTCTACGTGGGAATCTATATGAGTTATCTTATAAAATTTACCATTGATTATGAGAATGAAAAACCATAATTTTGAATGGTTCCATGGATTGACCTTTTAATGTCCATGGCCTTCTCTTTGTCTATATGGGGATTAGTTGGCATATTTATAGGTAATTACATGTTAACCACCAATTTATATTGAATTTCTAAATGGTGGTGCATTAAGGGAAAAAATATTCTCCCATGTTCTGTAAATGACAAGACCTACACCATGAGGTCACATAAGAGTGTTTATATCGATCACAAATGAAGTGAATTTGAAAATAAATTACTCCTTGAAAGAATTTTTTTTTTTTTTCATAATAGAGTTTTCATCACCACTGTAAATGATATATTTTCAGTATGTGGTCGCAGAGCGTTCTTCCTCGCCAATGAAAATGATACAACGTAGTTGTGTGAAAAAATAGCATTATGAGTCTCCTCTAAAAATGACTAGAAAACTATTAATAGTTATATAATTATTTTATTTATAGTGTAATTCTTACATCATAAAAGAGTAATACTATGAGGTGATGTTTTAGTAATTTATTGTGAATTATTTCTACTTTTTAATAAAATTTATTTCTAATTTTTTATTCAAGATATATCAATTATTTTGTTATTAGACCTTTTTTGATGGGATATATTTTAGAGTTTTTGGCCCTAAAAAAATGCAACTTTTTGTTTAATATTTTTGTGATATACCTAGGTTTTCTATTGTATGTATTTATTAGACTTATTTTTTTCAATTGGTTTTATTTTTATTCAATACAAATATAGTTTTTTTGTGTTTTTTACTATGTTGTTTTTCATACTAGCACCTAAATGTAATGTTACAATGTTTTGAGAATTATGTCCATTTAACCCTTATAGAAATGATATATTTTCAATAGTTTATTTGTTTTTTTTCTTCAGATTCTCTAAGGGGGGATACCACCTTCCCCAAAAATAAATTTGAACCCCTAAAATTAGGCCAACCTATGGTGATTGGGGGTGTACATAAGGTCATATAGATACCTAAATTGGATTCATTATGGTATTTAGGTCTTTATCATTAAATGAGTAGTAAGAGATCATGGAATCTCACTAAGTATGATTGATATTATTTTTTAACCATTTCTAAATTATGAAAAGATAAAGTGGAAAACCTCCTAAAGACAATAAATGGTTCGGAGTTTCATTTATATTACAATAATTTATTTGTATCTATATATCATAAAACCTACTTCCGCTATTATTTTATGTTAAATATGAATATGAAAACATAAATATATACCACTTAAAACTATATATGTTTAGTTTTTCCATTATGGAAAAATATTTGGTCAAATACTTAGTTGTATATATAGGATATTATAGATTCAATTTTGACTAACCTACTACAAATTTTCAATCTGAATTTGGTCACATTTTCATGCATCCAAGCAATTTATTATTTTTTCCTTCTCACTATAATAATGCATTCATGTTTTCATATAAAAATATCACAAAAATAGATCCTAAATTTTTGATAACATAAAAAATCTATATAGGATAATCTAAAAAAGGAGGTTGATGATCTTAAACCAATATATTGTAACCAATAATATGGAGAAAAATTATAATATATTATACTCATGTTGGAGAAAACTAATTTAAACCACATGATAAACTAGTTAAATTACATACATTACTAAAAGAGAGAAAATTCGAAAATTATGTTTATGAATATCCCCATACTTGTAAGGCATGATTGATAGAACTATTTAACTATTTATTCATATGGGTCAAGAGGTAAGACTCTTACACAAAGAAATGAAATAGATGAGGGTATATGTTAATAAAATCAGCTTAGTGCTTCACAATATGATGATAAAAAATGAATAAGAGTAGAAATAACCATTTAAAGAAGAACCTACATTAAATCCTACTATCTTTAACATAGGTGAGGTGGAGGATACATAACAAGAAGATAATTCAATTACTCAACACCAAAAACTCTCATTCATATAATATTACTTAAGGAAAAGTGTACCAAATTTGATATAATATAGAAATCTAGTGTCACCTTTAATATATTTTTTTTATTTTTTTAGAAAATTAATTAAAAAATTACCCACTTAGTTTAACACAATATATTTATTTAAATTTATTATGTTGGAGAGAAAATATATTGAATAATAACCCACCATAACGGGGAATATAATGTTAAATATTGGAAAATTATAGCTCTCAGTGGCCTTGAAAAATTATACAGACTAATAAACAAATAATATTTAGGGGTGGGAATTAAATTTAATTTCATATTATTTTTATTTCACTAAAATTGAACTATTTATTGATTCACCATATACTGTGAATGAAACTATAAAAATTCTATTTCTATTCATATATAACAATAATGAAGATAAATCAACCAGAGAGGTGGTTAAAGCTAAAAGAAGTAAAAATGAGTCAACATCCACCACTAATACCACAAACAAATATGGGATATTGATGAAACCAACTACAAATTATCAATTTCCAATATTACTATGGAAATAAATGACTTGGGATATCTAATAAAAAATTGGTGGACCACACAAATTCCCAACTAAGAGAAGTGGGGGCCCCCAACATCATCCATGCATCCATTTTTTACAAACTGATTCTCACTTCATATGGGGTGGAAAATAACTACATAATCCATTGAAACCAAAATAATTATTTCAAGTAAAAGAAAACAATATCAAATTAGATGCTATGATTTAATTTAAAGATACATCTATTACCATAAAATTATAGGTGACTATGAGACCTTCAGCATATATGTTGTAAAAATAGAACACCACTTGGAGAATGAGCAATGATTATTTTTCTTCACATATTTATTTTTCATTTTTATTTTTAAAAAAATTCATTATGTTATTTTTATATTTTTTTTATATTTTTTTGAAGAACCAGTTAGCATTCAAGAGAATAACGCATTTAACACTTGAGAATAAATTCCAAGTTATATATATCCAAATCACTTTTTATTTTCAATACAATATTATATGTCTTTCAATACACTAATGTATAATGAACTTAAGTTTGTGGGATATGGTATTACTTTTTTTAGTTAATAATTATTTCTTTTTTAATATGTTTTATATATATTAAAAAGATTAAATTTGATCATCATGGAATTCTACTATGTGAATATTCTTTTCACTATCTAATGATCTTGTTGTCTTAAAACCTATTAATTAATATAATTGTTGATAATATTAATTTTTTTATAAATATGAAATTATGTATGTAAACTATATTTCTAATTCCATACAATTATTTGATTATCCAATTTTTTTTTACCATTAACGAGTGGAATTCTAAACCTCTTTGAAAAATTCTTCCATGTATCCTATTTTAATGAAAGCCTCGGGACAAGTGGGAAACTATAAACTCCCATGATTATTGTTTATGAGTTAGGTATGATTGAGGCCATTATATATTAGAAATCCTTGGTAAAATAAAATATCAATACATATTTATATTTAACTCTCATACATACTTAGAGAACATTATGTTATTGTTAGATAAGGTATATTATAGTCAAATATATCCCTTCCTACCCATATATTAGTGTATACCATGATAGATTTTTAGATTAGTGTGTATGAGAAGCTTGTGTTCATGTTTTCTCTATGAAGGAATTTAATTTTCTATGGGTATAAAGGAGAGATATTTCATTGGTTATAGAAATCATTCTCATGACCAAGAATTTATTATTTTAAATTTTATTACCCATATAGATTTAAGAATATAAGGCTTTATCAATTGAAACATTATATAGAAAAAGCATACTAGTGGGAAAACATTCGTGAAAATAGAGATAAAGGGATAAATTATTCAATAATAATCATTGTTACAGTTAGGAACACCTCTTGAAAACTGGAGGGAGCAGTCGGTGGTGACACACTTTCAAAGCTGATGAGTGGATTACCTACACTAATGTTGAAATTTTATATCATGCACTATGATTAATAGATTATATCCCTTGTTATTCTGTTAAAATTTTTATATTAAAAACTTTCCAACCCTTTAACTCTATAGAATACCATTAGAAGTCCTGATTAGTGGTCCAATTTAACTCATGAAGGAGGAAAATTTTGAGATTTGTAAGTCTACGATGGAATATATGTACATAAGAAATTGTGTAACTATAGAAAAATAGTTCCTTGAGTGAGGGAAATTTTAATAGACTATATATCAATAGTGTTCATGTTAATAGTAAAATTTTGTATACTAATGAGGGAGAAATTGCGGAAATAAAAAAATTTTATAGAATATTCATGATAAAATTCACTGATGTATGATTTAACTTGCTCCAAATTTATTAGATCGTGTGTTTAACCATAATATGTTAATATTTTTTATGAATTAATCACCTTTTATTTTCAAATGATTGAGAAGGATATGTTTGGGGAAGTGAAAATCACATATTTTGAATATTTTTAGCCATTTATTCGCTGATATATTACCCAAAAATCTAATAATAAAAAGAACATTTTTATATACTAAAAATATCATGATATTTTTTACATTAATTTAAATTAAAAAAATGTTATTTGTAATGATTTAAATAATTTTTCATATTTTATTTATTTGAATAAACTTTAATTTTGGAAATTTTATATTAAAACTGTTAAGAAAGTCTGTATATAATAGTAAATAGTCACATATTCAATATGTGTAGGAATAAATGCATCCTATCATGTGGTACAAAAGATTATATATCTATTTAAAAAAGAAATATAAGAATAAATTTCAATTTTATGTAATATTAATCAATGTATATAGAACTCCACATATGGTTTTTACAGTAATCCAAGTTATTTATAAGTTGGGAAACCCATGTCATACTAAATATAATATTTCAAGGGGTATGTATGATTAAAATAGGTATTAATAATAATATAATAAAATAAAAAATTCATCATACAAATAAATAGAACCTATATAAGAGTTTCTAATTCCCATGTACGGTTTTCACTTTCTTATAATTATTCCATCAACTAATATAAGTTTAAATCAATGTCAGAAATAGTGGGATAAACCTTATCAATAGATTAATAAGGAGTTCCAAAAAGGTATACATTCACACTTTAAGGGACCATAAAGAATCCACATACCATTATCTAATTAAATCAAGTAATTTCTCAATAAAAATCCATATGTAAATATATCTAGGAGAGATGAATGATCATGTGAACTAAAACACATACACAATCAAAGCATAGATATGATAAAATTGGACCTTGAAGATCATATTTCTATGTGGATAATTCATACTATGATTTAATTTCCATGATCCTATGCATGTGATGGAGATGGTGATATTGTTTAATATTTGATAAACCATTGGGGAATAACATCGTATAACAACCAGTCGTGGATTAGTTTTTAAATTTTTATATTTTTTCCCTTAATGATCTCCCCCAGTTCATTTATAGCTCCATATATAACTAACCATGAACATTGGTTAATAAATATGGTTATAATAACATTGTTCTTGACACCTTATTCTATTTTAATTTTATTCCTTCAACTATTATTCTTACTCATGATTTACAGTCAGTTAGGGTCGATAGAGTATACGTCCTAGCCATAATTTCAAATATTCCTTTTATAATTCATTTCTTATTAAATATTGAAAATTATAATATAACTTATCCTGCATATTCTATATGAAATAGAAATGTTTGAGCTATTTAGTTATGTTTTTAGTGATTTTTGGTAATTTTATGGAAATAATGTTGAAGGATTTTCAGTGTAGTTGATTTAATTATCCTATATAAGCGTTTCATATATAATGAGTCCTAGTGTTTTTCAATTTTATTAAATATTTCTAGGTAACTCCATAATTTTCAAGGGAAAATTCGATTTATTCACTAACATTGTTGAATTTTGAATCTCAATCATGAACTTAATACAATAGTGATTGATATAAGATCATGAACTCTCCCAAAAAGTGTGATTGAAAAAATGGCTTGAACAATTTAAGGGTTTTTATAAGGAGTAGTTTAAATAATCTAAAAGATTACCCCTAGTTTTATGTAAAAAAATTATTCCTTTAATTTTTTTTTTGTATTTAATATATAACTAGACCATTATTTTCCTTTTTTCAGTATTAATATTGAATACTAAAAACAAATCTAACACATAAAACAATTAATATTTATTAAGATCCAAGAGAAAACCCCAATTTAAGCTCTCTATTTGTACTCATAATGGAATTATAAATCTATTTTAACACATCTACTACAAGTGACCAACCACCCATACTCATCATCATATAACTAGTAGTAGTATCATACATTAGTTTTTTTGAAACAACATCATTAAAACTTTTCAACCACTTTTCATAATCAACACATGTAATAGAAAATAAATAATATCAGAACAATACTCAATAAATCCCCTTAACTCTCTAAATATCATAATT
Organism: Viscum album; assembly: GCA_963277665.1. Classification (NCBI taxonomy): domain Eukaryota; kingdom Viridiplantae; phylum Streptophyta; class Magnoliopsida; order Santalales; family Viscaceae; genus Viscum; species Viscum album. Next base: position 825,380,442 of record OY728159.1, on the reverse strand, counting down.
ATGATTAGAAATCACTTTTATTTTCTATTTTAAATTTTCATAAAATAAATATGAAATTATCCATTACTTGATAAATTATATCATTGAATAATTCCATGATATAAAACATCTATATTCAATTCAACGCTATAGAAAAAAGTTAATATATATATTATAACATTTTTTTAATTTTATGAACATTATAGATAATATTTTAATTTTCCTTTGTCAAATTCAAAATCTCTACCTGGAAATTTGCTTATAAAACATTAATTAGATTATAGGATTCTTTTTATGTCACGTGTTAAAGTAAATTATAAATTATTCAATGAAAACATAATAATTGACAATTTAAGGATCCCCTAGATACAATAAATCCTCCATCTAGAAGTAAACTATATTGTTATAATTGAATGACTCTAAAATAGTGATAAATAGTTAAATAATTATGGGGAGTATTTTATCCATGAAAAACATAAATACTATGACACACATAGTCAACGAACTATCAATATTTTATAATCCCTTACTTTAATTATGACACATAGATTTTCTTATTCTAAAATCAATTCTATTTTACATTAGAGTCTATATACATCAGCATAAATGTGTGAGCCAAAACTGTTATCGAATACACATGATTTATAATTATAAAATGTTATTCCTATCTCATTAAATTATTTATGCTCATTTTATATCTTCTTATAACCAAACAATTCCCAATTTATATTAAAAATAAATAATTATTATCAAAATGAATAATGTGTTTAATCATATTTTTATCAATAAAAAATATTTATCATTTGAGTATCATGTTTTATAAGGTACACAATAAGGACTATTATTGAATATACACTAATTGTCTTTAACTCCACTGATAAAATATATTAAGGGATCATGATTAATATTTCAGTATATTAATTTTTATCTATGTATATTATCTATTCACATAAATATTAACCTAGACAATCATATCAATCATATCATATATATCATTTGGAAAGATTAGTGGAAAACATCTATCCCATATTTAATAAATCAATTATATCTACTATATTTCTATTCACAAGGAATTTATATGGTAGTACAATTAATTTTATTCCAAAGATCACATGATATATATAACCCTAATTATCATATTACCAATGAATTAAAACAACTCCTAGTACACCATATCAGTTGAAAAAAAGCTGACTATGTACCCCAACCCACCTCTTAAAGGATAATTGTTTGCAACTATCACCAAAAGGAATATGAAAACCCGAGAGGCATTATCTTGTATTATCCTATAAAAAATCATCATAATAATTTTTAATAACCATAAATAACAACAAATTATGTAGTATAAAATGAACTATTTAACATTACTTGCAAGTGATATCAATTATCTATATAAAACACCTTAAAGGTAAAACATATATGGGGTGAATATATTATATAAATCATAATTGGGAAAAGATGATATGAGATACTGTAAAACACTTCCATGAAACATGTATTTCTAGGAAGTGACCTCCTAAATAACATCTCATCCACACAAAAAACCAAATCACAAAACAGACAACTATTTCTATAGTCTAACTCTTGAGTTCATAAAAATGCATATCGAATTAGTAAAATATTTGGGTGGAACACATAGCTACCTAAAATCTTAGGTGGATTCCCATATTTTGAGATATGTTAACAAAAATTTCAGTTTACTTGCTTATTTTAGTCCTCCATTACTCAAATATTACCCATCGCATTCATTTCGATAATCAAAATATTCTCAACCATAAATTTTATCAAATATTATATTCATGTTGTGACCGATTTATGACCAATACTTTAAGGTGTGGTCCACACAGTCATCTAGAATAATATTCCAACATGATTGAATTTTCCAGACACTTGGATGACTGAATATATTTATTCTATAGAAACTAAATATGAAGAAAACAAATATATAAATCCAATAAAAAACTAATCACATAAATTGGATATATATTTTAACATATATGCATCAATTACAAAAGTGATTAAAATATGTCAATATTTCCAAATTAAGCAGTTTTCATATTTATGCTCAAAACACCCTATAAATCTAAAATTGAGTTAAATAACATAAATTGATAAGTTATTAGTAATTAAATAATTGAATTATATATAAAAAATGATGAAAATATTATCTATATCAATTTACATACACTTAAACCATGATTGTCCTCAAGTATAAAATCACAACATGGAATTGAAAGGGGACCAATGTTACCAATATTCAAATTTAAATGCAATAAAATCAAAAAATAATAAATTTAAAATAATGTTTTCATGCTCCATAAAACATTCAATTTAATTTTAAAATTTTCAAATAAATAATCAATTCATGCATTTTATGTTTCCCCTTTGAAAAATTATGGAGCTTATCCTTTCATTCATTCAAGCTTATCAATTTTTTATTATTAAACATGTCAAATCATGATCTACCTCTCTTTAAAATATTTTCTACCATCACTCATGATACAATTAAAGTAGTGTTATAATTATATAATGGTAACATTCTCCTTATACATAGGCATGTAAAGGAACTAATTTATCAACTATGTAAAGACAAAAAGCACATAAAATCATGAGGACATTCAATAAAGGATCAAATGACTCTCTAACTTAGGGTTGGTAGGTAAATGATTGAAATAATTTAAGGTATGAAGTATGAGGCTTGACTCTTAATATCAATGCATGATTAATCAAGTGAAAACACGGTATGAACCTCACTCAAATACCATTAAGAATGTGAATCACAACACTACCCTCTTTTTATGACATGGGACATGAGTTAATAAATAATTATAAATAATGATATCATCTATGTTCTCTCACTTTTTTAAATAAATCTCCAGAAAGACAAAACTTAATTTATTTGTTTATTTTTTTTAATTTTTTTAATGATCCCGAAAGGAATAATATTATTGTCAATTTTTTTCTCTCTTTTTTTAGGAGATCCTGATGTAGTGAAAGAATTATAATGAAATGACGAATCATGCAAAATTTTAAAATAATATACTCCCCAAAATGATGTAGCACACCTCAAACCACCCAAAAACGATACACATCCTAATGAACAGACATGAAACACCTTCCCCCACACTCAAACATGAAATATCCATGAAAAAATACAAAAGGTGTAGGTAGGTAAGGAAATATCAGCTTTAATATGGCATAAACATATAAGGAAATTCCTGGATTATATGGGATAATGAATGATAAATGTAAGGGTGGGTCTCAGGTAGATATGTGGCTAGCCAAAGTAGTGCCTTAATCATTTTAAATGTGTTTTTGCACAATCATAGTTTTTTAATGTTTTAATACAAGTTCTGGAAGGTGGCATGTCCTAAGATCACTCGATAAATATGCTCAATACAAAAATAATAAATATTTGGTCTAGAGATCCTCTTAGGAATGGAAATATGGTATTGTAAAATCACTCATGGAATGATTAATAATAACAAATTAATCCACATGAATTTCTTAAATTAAAATCATGAATGATGGAAGAGAAATTTCATTTAGATGAATCTACTTTTCATTTAAATCATAAGTCATTATTTCAATATTCATGATTGATTTTTAAAATTCAATTCCCCATTTCAGTCATTCAATCTTATTAACAATGGAATCTATAACATTCTATCACTGTATTCCTAAGAAACTAATTTCTCCTAGAAAATTCAAGTAAAACATAATTCAAGTGTGGGAATTCATTTTCTAATTAACGCTATAAATGAATAAAAATGTAGGGAATATAGTGGGATAATATAAAATTGAAAATCTTACTTCCCATTAAAATGTATCCTTATCTTCATGAAGTGTAATCCCACTGCCGCTTCTTTTCTAACTTTTTGCCTGTCTTTAGGGTTTTTCATTGGCTTGATGTTTTTCAGCCTTAAAACATATTCATTAATGGACCAAAAATATATGAGTAAAAACAATAGATAATGAAGGTTTTTTCAATCATGCTGGTATATGACCAAGATGAAAAGTTGAAAATGTAGAAAAAATATAGGCTGCCTTCCAAAAGTGCTTTTGTTTAATGTCGTTGGATTGACTAATTTTTTTTAAAAAATCATAGACTAAAAGATCCCATCCTCCCCACATAATTGATGTAGTGTCCCCAATACATGTAAATGGAATTTTCTATGTAATTTTAGAAAATATGGAGTTACTAAATTTAATCAAGTGTAAAGTAATGATTCAACTTGGTGGGTCTCCATTTGTATTCTGGGTGAATTAGTGTGATCTCCTCCACTAGTTATTGAGGTATTATCCCATGGAACAACTTCAGCCTCTGCCCATTTACAGTGAACAGGTTTTCACCTCCTTCTTTTTTAATCTGCACAACACCAAAGTGGTATACATAAAAAACAGTAAAGTTTCATTCCCATCTGGAACAAAGTTTACCTGGCATAAGCTTAAGTAAGGATTTGTAGATAAATACTTGATCTCTAGGTTTGATGGTTCATGGTTGAATCGTCTTATCATGGACAAACCTTCTTCTCTCTTTATAGATCATTGAGTTTTCAAATGATTCTCTTCTGATTTCCTTTAAATCATGTAATTGAAATCTTCTCTCTTTCCCAGCTTTATCAAGGTCTAGATTCATCTCTATGGCCGCCCAATAGTATCTCTGCTCAAACTCCACAGGAAGACGAAACCTCTTTCCATAGATCAATCTATAAGGACTCATCCCTATGGATATCTTGTAGGTTTTTCTATATGCCCATAAGGTATCATATAACCTTTGGCTGTAGTCCTTCATGTTGGGTTTAAAGTTCTTTTCCAAAATGGATTTGATTTCTCAATTAGAGACTTCTGCTTGGAAATTTGTTTGGGGATGGTATGGGGTGGAGGTTCTATGTTATACCCCATAATTCATTTTAAATGGTTCTATTTTCCTATTGTAGAAATGAGTTCCATGGTCACTGATGACTACTCGTGGTGCCCCAAACCTACAGAAAATGTTAGCCCTTGAAAATTCACAAACAACTTTTGCATCATCAGTTTTGGTGGATTTTGCTTCCACCCATTTTGAAACAACATCTACAACCAAAAGAATATATGAATTTTTAAATAACATTGGGAACTATCACATGAAATCTATGCCCCATACTTAAAAAATTTCACAAAAGGTTATTGGTTTTTGAGGCATTTCATGTTGTTTGATATTTTACCAGAAAATTGGAATTTTTCACATCTTTTACAAAATTCATATGCATCCTTGAATAAGGTGGGCCAATAGAGTCTAGATTTTTAAACTTTTCAGGTTATCCTCAAAGGTCCCAAGTGGCCTCCACAAGATAGTCTATGACATAATTCAAACACTGATTCAATTTAACTTTTTTATAGGCATATTCTTAAGATATGATCATTACAAATTTTCTATAGAAATAGGTCTTACCAAATATAAAATCTTGATTCAGATTTAGGCTTATGTTGTTCATGAGAGATTATATGAGAGTGTACCTGAGATGTAACCAAATAGTTGACAATGTTGGCATAACATGGAACTTAACTATTGATGATATAGAGTTTTTCTCTATGAATCTCATCATTAAGTGGGTTCTGGTTTGGGATTTCTGCTTCAATAGTGTGGGGCAGTTGACTCAGATGATCGACCACATGATTTTCAATCCCCTTATAATATCTGATTTCAAAATTGAACTCTTATAAGAGTAGAATCCATCTCACCAACCGTGGTTTAGCATCTGCCTTTTTCACTCAGTATCTAAGTGCTGCATGATCAGAAAAAACAACAACTTTAGTGCAATGAAGATATGATCAGAATTCATCTAGTGCAACAATGAATTCAAGGAACTCCTTCTCAATGGTTTTGTAATTTATTTTTGATGCATCCAAGGTCCTTGATGCGTATGAGATGACTTGAGTATTTATATATATTCTTTGTGATAGAGTGGCTCCCACCGTATGGTTGGATGCATCCTAATGTAGCTCAAAAGGGTAATCCCAATTGGGTGGATTCATTATTGGTGGTGTTATCATCCATTCCTTTAATTCATCAAATGATTCCATACATGCACAATGAAAATTAATGTTAGCATCCTATAAATGAAATATTGAAAGAGGGAGTGAATTCTTAATGAAATCCTTGATGAATCTTCTATAAAATATTTCATTCCCTAAAAAGGATCTAACTTGTTTGACATAAGTTGGATATGGAAAGGAATTTATTACATAAACATTGGATTTATCAACCTCAATACCATTTTTTGAAATTATATTCCCCAACACAATCCCTCTTTCAATAATTAAATGACATATTTCGAAATTTAAGACAAGGTTTTTTTCAATGCATGTTTTCAAAAGTTTTCCAAATTTCCCAAGCAATGATAAAATGAATTTACAAAATCATTGAAATCATCAAGAAACACCTCCAAATATTCCCCAATGTGGACTGAAAAAATACTCACCATACACCGTTGAAATGTACCCAAGGAATTACATATCCCAAAAGGCCCCCTTTAATAGGAGAATGTAACAAAAGGACAGGTGAAGTTCATATTCTCTTGGTCTTCATGTGCGATTGGTACCAGAAAATATCCTGAGAAAACATCTAAAAAACAATAATGATTTTTTTAGGCTAACCATTCAAACAAATGTTCGATGAACGGAATGGGAAATTGGTCCTTTCTGGTAACATGATTTATCTTCCTCTAATCTATACTCACTCTCCATCTATTTTTCACTCTCATGGGGATCAATTCATTTCTATCATTGTTAACAGTGGTTAGCCCAGTTTTCATGGGGACTACATGAATTAGGCTGACCCGTTGGGAATCAGAGATCAGTTAAATGATGTCATCTTCTCACAATTTCTCTATCTCTTTCTGAACAACAACCATAATTGTGGGATTGAATCTTATATGAGTTTTCCTAACTGGTCAAGAATCAGTAAATAAAAATATCTCGTGAGATCATACCTTAGGGTTAATTTTATGTATATCACCTAAACTCCATCCTACAGCTTTAACATTCCTCTTGAAAAGGTTAATCAGTGTTTATTCTTGTGAATGTGATAGGTTATTTGCAATGATTACTAGAACTTTATATCCCTCCATTTGGTAAGCATACATTAAATCACATGGAAAAGGATTCAGTTTTAGACATGGGGGTTGTTTAGCGGATGATATTTCATTTAGGTTTCCTACTTATATGGTTGTGTTCTCTGGTATAATCTCTCTATCTTTTAACAAATCATCAAAATAATCAGATTTTACCTCATCCTCCAACAAGATATTATAATTTTCAGGTTCTTGGGAATTATAACATTAAAATGAAAAGTGTTCTCCTACCAATAATAATTCATGAAGAATACCTTCAATTCGTTCCATACTTTCATCATGGGAGATCACATAAAGTGAGTGGTTGTTGGATGAGTGATTCATCGTATCAAGAATGTTGAACTGTACCATACTGTCTCTGAGATCCATGGTGAGTGTTACTTCATGCACATTAATAATCGTCTGTACTGTTTTCCATAATGGTCTCTCTAGTATGATGGGAGATTTGGTTGGTTCTCGTTCTTCCTCCTTAGCATGGAAATAAAAGATTGTTGGAAAGATTAGTCCTCTCACTCCTACAAGTACATCTTCAACGACTCCAGATGGGAAAACGGTGGATCTATTTTCTAATTATACCACCACTCGAGTTGGTTTTAGTTCTCAAATCTTCAAAGATGAAAACACTTAGTGAGGAATCAAATTTAGCGAAGCTCCGAGATCACCTAGTGTATTCAAAAAATTCAATGAACTGATAGTGCAGGGAACAGATAATGTCATTGGATCTTGATTTTTTTTGGAATCGGTGGTGTGAACAATGCTGATACTCTTATTCCTAAGTTGATTCTTTCATTTCTAACCAGCCTTTTTCTTTTAATACACATCTCCATCATAAATTTTATATATTTAGTGATTTTTATGATTGAATCCACTATTGGGATGTTAATCTCAATATTCCAGAATGTTTCCTGAATTTCTCATTGAAGTTGTTCTTCTTCACCATTTTGACTCAACCAATGCATATAGGAATGGTGTTGGGATATTCTTTTTCTCATTTTTTTTTGTTTTTTCAAAGGTGTTTCCAATCTTTCTTTCTTTAACCTTGTTTTGTCTCCTTTGTTTTTGACTCCATATTTTGGTTAGACATGAAGAGCATTAAGACGTTCCCTATGGTCATCCTCCTCACATTGTTCTGGTGGTGTGAGCACCTTCCTATTTTGGGTGGTGATTTCTATAACATTATCCTTTGTATTGAGAAGTGTTTGTGTGGGATGCTTACCTTGGTTCTTGGTGAGAGCATCCATAATGCATGAAAATTGATTAGAATGCTTGTCCATTTTATATTCTATTATCGCAAATCTTGTCTTCAGTTGTTGATATTCAGTTGTCAGGGAACTTATGGATGGTTTATCATAATTCTTATACTAGAAAGTTGGTGGTTAGAAAGATTGTTTTTGTTGGAAGGGAAGCTTATAATGTTATTAGAATTCTATCAGGTTCTGATATCACTGTTGAAAAGTCATTCTGGCTTGGTTTTATTGAAACCCATACCCTAGTTGGGTTTGCGGTTGGTATTGCCTTTGTGGACAGGCTGCAGAAAAACATTCATTCCCCTACACTTTTGGACATTGATCAGTGTAATGAGAATTTGTAGAGTATAAACCACATACCAGATTCGGTCCTTGTTTTTCCTTCACATGGTTCCCACTTATTTGTCGCACAAACCTGGTGAGTTCACCCATTTGGTTTCTAATTAAATATTCTAAATCATATGTTCTTACCTCAAGAATTCCTCTAGTGCTCATACCTAGAGTGCCAAACTGCTGTGAATTTTGTCCAATCTATTCAATCATAAGTCAGATATCTAAAGGTGATTTTTCAATCAGGGCTCCCCCTATTGAGGAATCCAGTCGATTCTAATCATTGTCATGAAATCCCTTGTATAAACACACAAGGAATTGGTCCTCTTCCATTTCATGGTGTGTGAAACTTGCACAGAGATTCTTGAAATGTTCCCAGTATTCATAGAGGGTTTCTCTAGTTGATTGATGTGTGAAATAAATCTCCTTTTTTATTGTAGTACTCTTGCATGTTTGGAAGCATCTTTTTTGGTAGCATTTTTTCAGATCTTTCCAGTCGCTGATCTCCCCCAGTTATAGATTGTACAACCATTCCTTCGCTTCTCCCTCTATTGAGAAGGAGAATTCCCTCCACTTCACATAATCTTCCACAACTCCTCGAGGATTGAAGCTGAATCAGACATATGTGAATTCATGGATAAGTCTATTTGAATCTTCACCTACAAGACCATGAAATTTAGGAAGCACATGAATCAGGTTAATTCATAGTAGAAAATCATTTTCTAAGTCATGGACTGCAAGTAGATTATTTTGATTGAAAAATTGATGTGTGAAAATGTTGCTCCAAGTTTGGTTGGGATTTACATAAATTATTATAGGTTCAAAGTGTTCACTCAAGGTATCACTTGAATCGGATATATTGATTTCTTCAAAATCTATTGGACATTTTTTCTTTCTCAATTTGGTTTTCATGCATTCAATTTTTTGATCAAATTGAAATAACTTTCTATTTGAACTATGGGCATTTCAAAATAAAATTTAAAAAATAAACGTTTAGAGGCACGAACTCCCTTGCACCAGTGCCATGTTTGACGCATACCTGTCAAGGGTCATGGACAAACAATATTTTATTTTCCTATTTATAGTATAATAGTGGACCCTAGGTCTTCTCCTGTAGAAGAGTTCCACAAAACAAGGTTGTACGTTTTTTTAGTTCTTCTGAAAGGGATTGGTTTCAATTAATATTAAAGACTATGAGATAAAAAACAACATGAATTGATTTGTGTTAACAAATGATAAAGACAGTGATTGTATTGGGATTGGCTAGACCTAGGTTTGTGCCATCATAGTTTCCAAATATTGTATCTTCTTCTTCCTTTAACTAGTATGAGAGAGATTCATCTACTTAGTACTCTCTCTACCTTGGTCAGATGAATGTGATGACAATTTTCTTATCCAAAACATTAGATTTTTCTATACTCCTTAGAATGTGTTTAGGGTTGTAGAAGGTTTCTTGATTAGTTGGAGAAATCCCAGACCTGGAATTATTGTTCCCTAAAAAACTAATATACCATCAAAAAATCCTTCACACATCCTTGACTACTATCAAGAACTCGCAACCCAACCCTAATATTTTTCCACAATATACATATTAGAATTTGGTGGAGGGAGATGTGATCATCAACCAAAGAAATTTATAATAATAGAATCAAAAACCTAACATCACAACATTTGGAATTTAAAACTGAATTAATAATTGAAACTAGAATAAGAAAGAAGAAGGAATTTGATTCATTTAAAGCACAAGAACTGAAGAACACATATAGGTCCAACCTCCCCTCTTCCCGATCACTCAAATTAAACTACCCCTCCATAGATGGTGTAAGCAAGACGACGCGGGAGATGAGAGAAATTAAAGTAAAGAAAATAAAAGAATGAAATAAAATGATGCTTAAGGAGATGGTGCCTGAGTGTACCTCGGATTCCTCTTATCGTATAGTGTGGTGTAGAACTCCTTTATCATAATGGGAAAACTACTCTTTATATAGTAAAAGGGGGTTCTATACTCCGGTCTTCAAATTTAAGATATTCATAATTTCAGATAAATATTTATTGCAGATTCTGTACACTAAAAGTTTGACCATGGTATGCCAATTTAATGGCATAATTTTGGGATTTTTTCTCCTTAGAAGATCTTCATAAATAAATTTTACGCTTCATTTCAAAATTTCAGATTGATACACCTTGTGTATTATGATATATGGACAATTAATGATGAGTTGTTATCCTGGATGAATGATTCCTTTTCTCTGCCCTAAAATATGAGTAACCATGGGCTTCCTTAATGAATGTAAATATTCATTATCTTCCCAATATGAATGATCCATTTATTTTTCATTCCATAAAAATTGTAATCACCCCAATTGGATTTGTGTTGACCAATTTATGACCAATTTATTGCTGTGGGTTTCATACTGTCTTCTAGAATAATATTCCAACTTGATTGAACTTTTTCGGACCCTTGGATTGTCGAATTAAATCTTAGTATAGAAACCAATGATGAATAAAAAAAATATATGAATCCAATAAAAAATTAATCACATAAATTGGATTTATATTTTAAAATATATGCATGAATTAATAAAGTGGTTAAAATCTATCAATATTTCAAAATTAACCAGTTTTCATATTTAAGATAAAAAACCCTATAAATCCAAAATTTATGTAAATAACACAAATTGATAAATTGTTAGTGATTAAATCAGTTTATTATATATAAAGAATTATGAAATTATTATCTATATTAAATAATGACTCTAATCATTGTATAATAAAAGAAAAATGGAATTACCTATATACCAAATTATAGTTAGTTTATCAATTTGTAATGTTAGACCTAGAATCTGGACCCAAATCACTAAGGAAGAAGGTCATTTAATCACGTCACAATAAAAATTGTAGCTAATGAGGTAGAAATGGATTTCATGGTTAGTTATTCTAGATCAAGACCAAATTTACACATAATATTTCTCATCAGTTAAGAAAACGAGAATCTAAAGTCGCATTAAAATATTAGAAATTAAATGATAAACTAACCCCCCCTTGATTAATTAGTGGCCTCTTAAAAAAGAAAAAAATATCCATTAATTAACCAAATAACCACAAGGCTCGATTAGAGTATAGAAGAAGTATCTTGGAAATCATGAGGTATGACGGGAACCACTAGTTGGCCATGATGGACCCAAGTGACTATTAGCAAGGCTTTGATGATGGAAAAGGCAACATAACCCTTGGCTAAAAAAATACGAGAGAATTACCGATACCCCATGTATGAACCTAGACCTTATTTTCAGTTATGTTTTTCCTTTTTCTATTGTTTTTGAGAAAAGGATAATTTCTAGAAATTTTTGAAGTACACATCGTGTACTTTATAAGTACATGCCCTATACTTTGATGCCGCTCGAGGCCTTCAACTGGCCTTGTCATGACCAAGCACATGGCCATGTAGAGGTTATGTGGATGCCGCTTAAAGTGGAGTACAAAAAATAATAGTACACATTGTGTACTCCAAAATTACAGAACATGTGATTTTTTTCATTAAATGGACCGGGGTTGTGTCTTAACCCCAGAACTGTCTTCTCTAGCTTCATCGACTGAGAGTGTCCTGTATGGACATGAACCTACTCCAAGCCCCCAAGCCTCCGTCCATTTTCTGAATCGACCGTAGTCAATTGTGTTGGAACCACATTGGTAAGCTCTTCCTTCTCCTAGAGCTTTGTTTTTTAATTCCTCCTCTTTTGCAAGTTATCGTTGGTAGAATGTTTTGTGCAATTTCCTAGATATATAACGTTTTATGGAGATTCAAGCCTTGTGGTTCATGTATATTGATCTCCTAGCATCAGGGTAGGTTGTTTGTGCCTTTTTGTTCAAATTATTTGAGTCTTATGCGCAAATTCCACCAATACCCTTGAATGGGGTATTGCGTGTTTACTGTTTTGACCCTGTTGTTTTCTTGCCTTGCTTGTTTTCTTGTGTAGAGGTATCTTGGCTATGTATAAGGATAATTTCTATGCTTGGATGTTTTTCCTATGCCTTTTTCTGTTTACAACCTTTTGGTCTTGTTTAGACTATTAGCTTTTATACCTGTTTTCCATGCCTTGTGACCGTATGATGGAGTGTTGTTCTCTAACATGTATGTTATGTTGTAGACTAATTATCCACGTAGCTCCGTAGGATTACTTTGGCCTTGTAGAATTATTATTCACTTCCTGGAACGTGGCCGCGAGAACCTGGTGCTATAAACTATAAGGGGATAGACCGAGCGAGCTACCTTAGAGAGTCTTGGACATTATAAACTATAGGGGATAGACCGAGTGAGCTTCCTAGAGAGTCTTAGAAATTATAGACTACAGGAGGACAGACCGAGTGAGCTTCCTCATAGAGTTTTGATCCTTATAGACTATATGAGGATAAGCTGAGTGAGATTCCCCAGAGATTCTTTGTTTTGTTTGAATTTCCTTAAACCATTCCAGGCTATAGGAGGAATTGACCGAGTGAGCTTTCTTAGAGAGTCTGTGATAGACCATAGGATAAAGGATGAACTGAACGAGTGAGCTTCCTCATAGAGTCTCTAGACCTTGGTGCTATAATTGGATTAGACTGCGTGATCTTCCTCAGAGAGTCCTTGACTACCTTAGACTATAAGGGGAATTGACTGAGCGTGCTTCCTCAAAGAGTCTTAAAATTTCATATGACCAAACCAGAGGGGTTAGACTGAGTTTAATACCCAGAGGGTTATTGGTACTTCTTGGATATGACCAGAGGGGAAGGATTTGAGTACATCCTTGAGGAATTTCTTTTTTTGGTTAGTTGTTTGGTTCACTACTTCTTGTTGATCTGTGGATTGTTTACTGTGTTTATCATCCAGTTTACTATATATTATTTACTGCTAAATGTACGATAACCTGCCATATGTTCACTGACTATTAGGCATAGTTCTTCGGGTGGTTTCCTACTATGATTTTGTATCACACCCTGTTTGGGTCATGATTTTGGGCCCAAACAGAATATATTGATGCAGGTATAGACAAGGTCAAGTGCCCTTCGACTTCAGGTATTTGACTTGAATTGGAGCAATAGAGTATGTGACCATGATGAGGATTGTGATGTTGAGGATTTTCTTATCTGTTTTCTTTTGTACATGGATTAGTTTTGTATTCAGCATTGTGACTTGTTAGGATGATTTCCGAGACATATGTATCATGCATCATTTCTATGTATATATGTGCTCCTCCTGTTTATCATATTTAGTCTTCCGCTGTTCACTTGTGTATAGATTGTTTACTAGTTCTGGTATTGTTTATTATTTCTCTTTTCTGTTGTGTACTATGCCAATTAGGGCATAGTTTCCCCACAATCACACCTAAGGCCCTCGATACTAGTCGACAGCCTCAGGCATTTCAGGAAATGCACTTCAGGACTTGTGACCAACAGGGTACGGGGCGCCCCTGTGTGGCTTCCGGAACTGGGTGGTTACAAAGTGGTATCAGAGGAATTATTTTCTCTTGACTTACTGTTTGGAGACTAAGGCGGGGATAGGAAAGAATAGGTACTTGGTAATAAGATATGCTCGGGAGTAGATAACCCTTGTACAGGGAAAAGCCATACAATCTCGTTTATTTCAGTTTTACTGGTTTTCACTTTTACACTTGATTTGATTTCACTGTTGGGTGATTCACATGATTTGTGCTAATACCATTATTGTTATTACAGTTTTATTTTTGTTGCAACTAGATGAGATGGGGGTATACTATCTCATGGATAATATAGGCACTTATTATAAATCACATGCCATGCATTCTTTCCATGCCATATAGGATGCATTAGCGATTTCATGTTGTTGTGATAGATGTTGTGTAGATTAAGAATGTTTTTGTGATTGATGCTTTGATAGAATCTCTGCTGTTTGAAGAGAATTTGTTTGTATAGTAATTTTCTTAGATGTATGCCAAACTTTGGTTCCTGAGGTGTCATGGGCCCCCATGGACCAGAATTTGGTGGATCATTGCTTGGTTTCCTTGTTATAACTTGTATAAGATGCCATACATTGATTCATGGGGAGTATGGGCCCTCATTGATTGGAATTTGGCACCTTAACTCTTGTTTTCTATGTTTTCTGGGCTTTAGAGCAATTTCTGAGCTACTGCCTGGAAAAAACCAGAATACACGACATGTACTTTATTAATACATGCCATGTAGTTTTTAAACCGTGTCACTGACTGTGTTGGCAGAAACAAGGTGTTTTGAAAAATATTCAGGAACATGCTGTGTACCGTACGTACATGCCATGTTGTATTAACCATGTGTCTACTAATATGGCTAATGACACAGATGGATGAAACTATGAATTTACACACTGTTTCCTATTATCACACACCGTGCCATTTAACCTAAGTACCTGTCCGTGTCACAAATAACATGGGTCGGGGAAAACCTTTAAGTGCACGCTGTTTTCTCAGGGAGAACGCCATGTAGAGTGAACCATGTAGCCGACCGTGTAACTAACAACAGGGGTTGTTGAAACCTTGTCTAGTACACACTGTATCCTTCATGAACATGCCGTGTAGTCTAGGATTTAGAGGACCATGTGGTTTTTCCGTTTAAAGAGACTCAGGAAGGGGAATAGAGTTCATGTACACAACGTGTGTGGGGAAAACATGCCGTGTGGTTGGGGTGTTACATGACTAGTTGTGGTAGAATTACACACCCATGTTAATAGCTTAAAAGAGGACACAATGTAGTTTTTATACAAGCAGTGTAGTTGAGTTTTGTAAAACTAGAATGTTTTTTTCTCCTCTTCTCGTACTGTACACTTGTGTTCTCAGTCTTTTATAATCCTGATCTAAGGGGTGCTTTTGACCTTTCAATGATATGCCACTGAGATGTCGTCCAGTTGTTTGTTAGCTTCCAGAGAGTGATCAGACACCAGATATGCCCAATCAGGGACCTCTTACGAACCCTCCTGTTGTGCCAGCTTTGGAACCAGCAGTTATACCAGTTGCAGGCGCCAATGCGCAGTTTAGGAAAAACTTTATAAGGATGATGCAGACCTTCCAGGGAGTGCTGCCTACTACCCCATCGATGGCAGAATTGACGCGGGTTTTCCAGCAGCAGCATCCTCCTACTTTCTCAGGGGATGGAGGACCTCAGGATACAGAGTCATGGCTAGAGGCCATGCTAACAATTTTCGAGCATCTGGAGATACCTATAGAGAAGAGGGTGAAGCTTGCTACCAATATGCTCTGAGACCCCGCCAAGAGGTGGTGGGAGGTGATCTCATAGTCAGAATGCCAACAAAGTATGACATGGGATTAATTTTGATGCATATTCTATGATTACTTCTACCCATAGATCTTGAGGGATGATCGAGCCCGAGAGTTTATGAGTCTAGAGTAGGGTACTCTTTTGGTTATGGAGTACTCGTCTCACTTTACCGAGCTGTAATGTTTCATATCGATTCTAGCAGGTGATGATTTGTTCCTGACTAGTAAGTTTGAGGATGGTATTAGGTAGGTGATCTGTTCCCAGGTGAACATCATCAGGTTGACTTTGATATCCTCTATCACCAACTAGGCGCTGATCACTGAGTGCAATCTGAGGGATTCTGGAGCAGTGAGCCAGGGTGGTTCGACATCCAGAGTCAGTGTTCCTCCTACTGATAGTAGGAGCACCGTAGGGAGTCTGATTGAGGTGTTCAGAGTAGTCAGAATTTATCTTGAGGCATCTAGGTTGTATGCTACCAATGCGGGAGGAGTGGGCATACTAGGCCTCAGATCCAGAGAGACTCGATGGAGTGCTGATATTGTTGCAAGATGGGCTATCTTCAGCATTTTTTTTCTAGATCTTCTCACCTACGGCGGGTGGTAGGGGTTCTTCTATGAACATGTGTCTAGGGGATGTATAGCCAGTTTCTCACCACTCTGGGAACTGGAGTTCATCCGGTAGTTCCGGTGAGGTGTAGGTCGCGACCATGGTGGTCAGTCACCTGGTTACCAGTGATAGCAGAGTGGATCAGGTCAGAGTGGTCAGCCAGGGTCACAGGGCTGCGGTACAGGCCAGAAATTCACTGTGGATCAGACCCATCAAGAGTAGGATCTCAGCCTTTCTACAGTTCAAGGTACGATCTTAGTAGCCACTGTTTTATCTTCATCTCTTTTCGACATTGGTCTTACGCATAGCTTTATCTCTGTTGCAGTTGTGGAGAGCCATGGGCTCTGCATCTTTTCCTCTGCCGATACTTTGACTCTAGACACACCATTGGGGACTAGAGCGGTTAACATATGTCAGTGGAGATATTTACCTTTTGTGGTTGTAGGGTATCACTTCTTATGGGACCTCTATGTCTTAGAGATGACAAGCTATGAAGTCTTTCTCTGAATGGACTGGTTATTACCCTTCCAGAAAGACGTCGATTGCTATCCCCGTAGGGTGAGTTTTGTATCACCAGAGGGTGGATCCTTTCTTCATAGAGGCGAGTGGGATGTCCAGGTTAGTCGAGCAAGAAACGAGCATCATGGGATAGGAGGAGCTACAACTTTGATTACTATTCTATATCTGGATGACCAGGGGACTTCACAGTTAGACTTTCCGCCAGTGGGGGATCATTTCAGAGATGTCTTTCTGGAGGACTTTTCAATATTCCCTCCGGAGTGCGAGGTAGAATTTTCTATTGGTCTCATGCTAGGATTGACACTAGTGTCCATTCCTCCTTATAGGATTACTACACCTGAGTTGCAGGATCTCAATAAATAGTTGGAGGAGTTGTAGGAAAAGGGTTTCATCCGACCCAATACTTCTCCTTGGGGTTTGCCTGTCCTGTTTGAGAAAAAGGCAGACAACACCCTTAGGATTTTTGTGGATTCTTAGAAGTTGGACCAGTTGATGGTCAAGAATCGATATCCCTTGCTGAGGATCGATGACCTCTTTGATCAGTTTCGAGGAGCCCGGTGCTCTCGAAGATTGACTTGAGATCTGATTATCATCAGTTTTTCATTAGACCAACTGATATACCTCTTACAGCTTTCTAGAACAGGTATGGTCTATATGAGTATATGGTTATACCGTTAGATCTGAGGAACACACCTATAGATTTCATGGAACTGATGAACCGAGTGTTCCATCCATACTAGGATTCCTTCATGGTGGTTTTTGTGGATGATATCTTGGTGTACTCTAACACTCGACATGACCATGCTACCCATATTTAGATAATTTTGAGTACAATGATAGAGAATCATTTATATGGTAAGCTCTCAAAATGACACTTTTGGATGGATCAGATTAACTTCTTGTGTCATGTTATCTTAGATGAAAGAGTATCAGTTGACCCATAGAAAGTGAGACCCCTAGTTTCCTGGGAGTATCTGAAGAACTTCTTTGAGGTGATGAGTTTTCTAGGGAAGGATGGATACTACAGACATTTCATACAGGACTTTTCATGCCTAGAAGAACCACTCACAGGCCTGACTAATAAAGGGGAGAAGTTCTTATAGTTAGATTCTTATGAGTCAGCCTTTCAAGAGTTGAAAGAGAGGTTGGATTCAGCACCAATACTAGTATTTCCAGAGCTGGTCAAGAGCTATATTGTTTACGGAAATGCTTCAGGTATCAGGCTGGGAGTTGTGCTTATGTAGGGAGATGGAGTCGTTACTTGTGGGTCTCGGAAGTTAAGGACACATGAGAGGAATTACTCGATGCATGATCTAGAGTTGGCAGCTATTGTTCATGCCTTACGTTGTTGGAGACACTATCTTCTGGGAGAGAACTTTTTGGTGTTTACCAACCACAAGTGTCTCAAGTACTTATTCACTCAGCGTGATCTGAATCTGAGACAGCATAGGTGCGTCGAGTACCTTTAGTCCTTCGACTTTGAGCTTGCCAATATTCCTGGGAAAGGTAACACAGTAGCTAATTCATTGAGAAGGATAACTATAATAGAGTTAGTTTAGGAGGCCAGTAGTGAGTGGAAGATTATGGCTCTGTTCTCTGAGATTCATTTAGAAGTGCACGAAAGTTAGGGGCATATGTTTTTTTTTCTCCTGTGGCTATTACCTCTACTCTTCACGATTGGGTACGGATGAGGCAGCTATCAGACTCAGAAGGGATAGTCCTACGAGAGAGTGTGTCAGAAGAGGACCCTCTTCCTTGATGGATAGTAGGAGGGGATGAGATCTTGAATTTATAGGGATGCGTATGGGTTCCAGAAGACATATTGAAGGAGCTGATGCAGGATTTTCATTCCTCGGTTTGGGCAGTTCATCCTGGCATCACCAAGATGTATCGTGATTTACACCGTCAGTATTGGTGGCTAGGCATGCAGAGATATGTTGCTGGTTTCATCAGGAGATTTTCTACTTTTCAGAAGGTGAAAGCGGTGCATCAGTGACCATCATGAATTCTACAACAGTTACCCATTCCGGAGTGGAAGTGGAATTATGTCACGATGGACTTCATCACCAGTTTACCGAGGTCTCCTCAAGGGAACGGCGCAGTACTATGGGTTGTCATCGACAGACTCACAAAGGTTGCTCACTTTTTTTTGATCAAGGATACCTTTAGTGTTGATGAGCTGGGGAGGTTCTACATCTGAGAGATTGTACGTCTGCATGGAGTTCTGCACTCCATTGTTTCAGATAGGGATGCATGTTTTAATTCTTGGTTCTGGCATGGGCTTCAGAAGGCTTTGGGTACACAGGTACATTTGAGTACATCATACCATCCGCAAATAGAATGCCATTATGAGCGTACAATTCAATTTCATGAGGTTATTCTCTGGGCATGCATTCTGGATTTTGGAGTTTCTTGGGAGAAGCATATACCTCTTGTGGAGTTCTCCTACAACAACAGTTTTCAGGAAACTATTCCAATTGAAACTTACGAGGATTTGTACGGTAGTCCATTATGATCACCTTTATGCTGGCTGGAGGTAGGAGAGGTAGCTTTGCTGGGTCCTCATCATGTTCAAGATTCCTCAGAGCAGATAGAGTTGATTCGGAAGAGGATTGCTACTGTGCAGTTTGTTCAGAAGTCTTATGCTGATCAGCGGAGACGACCTCTGGAGTTTGAGGTTGGGGACCAGGTTTTCTTGCGTGTCGCACCGTGGTTGGGACACAAGAGGATTCATAGACAGGGTAAGCTTTCACCATGGTATGTCGGTCCATTTTAGGTTTTGGATAGAGTTAGGTTGGTTGCCTATCGGTTGGAGTTACCTCAGAGGTACCAAGCTATGCATGACGTTTTCCACATTTCTCAGATCTGAATTTACTTTTCAGACCCATCTCAAGTCTTTTAACCTATGGAGGTTGATCTTGAAGCGAATGTATCATTTGAGGAGCATCATATCTGTATTGTTGATGGAAATGCGAAGGTTCTCCATGGATTTTATGTTCCTCTGGTATGGGTGAAATGGCAGAATAGGTGACTACAAGAAGAGACTTGGGAGAGGGATGTTGATGTACGGTCGCAGTGGATGTAGCTGTTCGGGGCTTCTTATTCTATGTCTCGCTAGGGAAATTTGAGGATGAATTTATTTAAGGGGGGGAAGTTTGTAAGAACTCGAACCTTCATTTCAGGTATGTTTTTCATTTTTCTAGAGTTTTTGATAAAAGAGGAGTTTCTGGAAATTTTCGAAGTACATGCCATGTACATTATAAGTACACGTCATGTAGTTTGATGTCGCTCGAGGCCATGTTCTGGTCATGTCATGACCATGCACATGGCCATGTAGGGGTGATGTGGAGGCCTCTTAATGTTGAGTACAGAAAATCCTAGTACATATAGTGTACTCCAAAAGTACACACCTTTTAATTTCTTTGTTTTCATTAAACGGACCTGGGTCTCATCATTACCCTAGAACCGTCCTCTTCCCTAGATTCTTCGACCAAGAGTGTCCCGTATGTCCACTAACATCCTCTGAGCCCCTGAGCCTCCATCAGTTCTCTGAATCGACCACCGTTGATTACGTTGGAACCACAGCGATAAGCTCTTCATTCTCCTAGAGCTTCATTTTCTAATTCGTCCTCTTTTGTATGTTATCATGGGTTGAATGTATTGTTCATTTTCCTTGATCTACGATGTTATTAGGATATTCAAGCCTCATTGTTCAAGTATATCGATCTCCTAGAATCAAGGTATGTGGTTTGTGCCTTTCCGTTCAAATTCCTTGAGTTTTATGTGCAAATTCCACCAATACCATTGAACCGGGTATTGCATGTCTACTATTTTACCCCTATTGTTTTCCTGACTTGATTGTATGGTTGTGTAGAATTAGTTTGTCTATGTATAAGGATAATTGATATGCTTGGATGTTTTTCATATTCCTTGTTCTATTTACGACATTTTGGTCTTGTTCATCCTATTGGATATTATACATGTTTTCCATGCCTTGTGACCGTAGGATGGAGTGTTGTTCTCTGACATGCTTGTTATGTTGTAGACTGGTTATCCAAGTAGCTCTGTAGGTTTCCATTGGCCTTATCTCATTATTATTCCCTGACTAGCACAAGGCCATGAGAACCTGGTGCTATAGACTATAAGGGGATAGACCAAGCGAGCTTCCTCAGAGAGTCTTGGACATTATAGACTATAGGGGATAGACTGAGTGAGCTTCCCGGAGAGTCTTGGATATTATAGACTACAGGAGGATAGACCGAGTGAGCTTCCTTAGAGAGTCTTGAGAATTATAGACTACAGGGGTATTGACTGAGTGAGCTTCCTTAGAGAGTCTTTGTTTTGATTGAATTTCCATAAACCACTCCAGGATATAGGAGGAATTGACCAAGTGAGATTCCTCATAGAGTCTAGGATAGAACTGAGGCTATAGGAGGAATTGACAGAGTTATCTTCCTCAGAGAGTCTCCAGACCATGGGGCTATAAGAGGATTAGACCATGTGAACTTCCTCAGAGAGTCCCTGACTACATTAGACAATAAGGGGAATTGAATGAGCATGCTTCCTCAGAGAGTCATATAATTTTGTATGACCAAACCAGAGGGGTTAGGCTTAGTGTACTGCCGAGAGGGTTTTTGGTACTTCTTGGATAGGACCAGAGGGGATGGCTGTGAGTACTTACCATAGGTATTTCCATTGGTGGTTAGCTGTTTGCTTCACTGCTGCTTGTTGATCTGTGGATTGTTTACTTTGTGTATCATCGTATTTACTATTTATTGTTTACTGCTTACTGTAATGTTACCTTACATATGCTCACTGATTGTTAGGCACAGATCTTCTGGTAGTTTGCTACTGGGATTTAGTCTTACACCCTGTTTGGGTCATGATTTTAGGCTAAAACAGATTATATTATTTCAGGTATAGACAAGGGAAAGCACCCTTCGACTTTAAGTATTTGGATTGCATTAGAGCAGGATAACATGGGACCAAGATGAGGCTTGTGAAGCTGAGGATTTTCTTATCTATTTTATTTTGTACTTGGATTAGGTTTTTATTCAGCATTGTGACTTTTTTGGTTTCATTCCTAGACATATGTATCATGCATCATTTCTATGTATATATGTGCTCCTGTTATTTATCATATTTAGTCTTCTGTTGTTCACTTGTGTGTGGATTGTTTACTGATTCCTTTATTATTTATTATTTCTTTTTTCCGATGTGTACTCTTCTAGTGAGGCCATTGTTTCCCTACTATCACACCCAAGTCCCTCGCTTCAAGTCAGCATCATCTGGCGTATGAGAAAATGCGCTTGAGGCCATGTGATCAACCGGGTACGGGGAACCCCTGGGTGGCTTTTGGAACCAGGACGTTACACCCCCAGATAAGAAGAATATTTTAAACACATTAAATTATTTAAATATGAAATTAATATGAAAATTTTATATATTTCAATATAAATAATATATATTATCCTTATTTTATAATCTATAATCCCTTTAATAAAATTAATTAATACAATAAGAAAAAATATAAATAAATCGATCTATCAAAGATATTGATTTCCTCATACTTTTTTATATAATATAGAAGATATAACATCACACAACATTATATCATAACATTTTTATATCCATAAAAGATAGTAATATCCTATATCTCCAACTTTAATGCATGAAATAACATTTATTTATACATTATTATTTAAGTAATTCAAGTCACGATAGGTTTTAAAATTTTAAATACCATTAAATTTCTTCCATCAAAAAATAAAATTCATAAATTTTGAACTATATTTCACATACAATATTAACCTAAAAAAGTTTTATGATTATCTATTTTCATTGTGTGAAGATAAATTTTATCATGGGATGAAATGTACCCTATAATTATTCATGTTTCCAATATATAGTTGTCGTTCCAACAAGAATATTCTTCTTATGTCCTATAATAATAAATATTTGTATTAAACAAAAATAAGAATAGGTGGTCAATGATAAGAAATAATATCAGTATGTGAATTCAGGGATTTATTTTATTAGATGATGTGAATATTATCATAAAAATGATGAAAAACATAATGTGGAATCGAAAAACAACCTAAAATATAATATTCTGGATGTTCATGGAGATAAGATAATTTTTTTACGATGGAGTAGCTGGTATGTGAGAGGACATTAGAGATATAGTGATTAATGAATGATGAATCAGATAGTTACCTATATTTAGAAACTAGACATTGTTAAATATTATTGAATTTGACATACGAAGTATTAGAGTGTGAGGATTATATTGGAAAATCTAGAATTTCTGCATTGAAGTCAAAATGGTGACTCTAGGGATATTAACTACGTGTAGTTATGGTAAAGAAAATGTTAAGGTGGTATATCAGGGAAAGAATGAGGAATATTTAAAGTGATATATAATTCAAGGATATTAATAGCTTCATTATAATTTTATATAGGTTTTTTTTTGAAAAATTTGTAGTCTAGAGTATCGTGGTAGTTTAATGTGCATGATCTAGAGTGAATGAATTTTAGGGAAGAAAATAATGGAATTTGTTTAATGGAAATAACACTACCCTATAATGAGTTTGTATCATCATGGAAATCATGTAAATTAAACAGAATATGCAAAAAAATGACTTCAATGAGTTATATCATAAAACACATTATCACAACAAGGAGGTTTTAAAAGAGTTATATTAATTTTTAGTAATTGACCATGTGATAATGGATAGAGTCATGGTTCTATTGTATTAGTCACACAATAAGGATGAACACATGATAATGTTATATTGATTTATTTATATAATAATACGTGTCACATGAATATATGGGTATAAAAAAATAATGATAAATTAAATCCTTAATAAGAAATTATGATCACACCACAAATTCATTGTTTTTAATGATGTTTTATTTATATTTTTAAAATATTGCCCCATCACTATTTTTTCATTCTATAGATTTAAGAATTACACATTTAGGGATAGTCTGACACCAAAATTAATTTGATCTGAAAATATATGGAGGATGTTAACTATATTATTTTTATAAAGGTAAATTATTAAATGATCTTCAAAGGAATTAGGGTTTGAATAATATATTGCCACAATCATGTATGTCATGTAGTAAATCGTTGAAAATTTAAATTCATCACAACATAAGGGGAACCATACCATACTGATTCTCATAAAATCTGTATTTTATAAAAATTTGGATTAAATTAAAATTGAGAATAATGTGGCTAGATATTACGGTGATGCACACAATTATATTTAATAACAATAACCATATAAAATCATGTGGAACAACAAGTATGATCCCGGTTCATATATAGAATGTGTTCTGATCACAATTATTGATTGAAGGATTATAGGTTTAAGAGAATTTTGATTACTTTTAAGGAAATTATAAGAGATTTAATGAGATAAATATAATAACAATTAATTATATAGTTCTATATATGTTATAATATCAATGAAAAATAGATTGACTCATATATATATATATGTCTAGTTTGTTAACGAAAGGACATTTTTCATGGAGTGCGATTTATATATTTGAATATTTGAGAAAAAATGAGTCAATCTATAGAAATAAATTCCTAGAATAATTATTCATTTGGATGATACATTCTACACTTTTGTGTCAATATAGAGTTCATAGGATGAATTTCCTTATTCAGGAATAATTCCTAACTGGTTCATTAGAAATATATTCATTGAAATGTGTAGTTTAGTGACTTAAAAAACATGAGACTCGTGATTCAAATCATATTTTTTTTATATTATAACCTGGTAGTGACCTCTATGTCGATAAAATCATTCATTATTTGATGAATTTTAAAGAGAATAATGAAAATGGAGAATCCCATGGGGGATTTTTGAAAATCTATAAATTCATATATTTTGGTGAGTCATGGAATGTATTGATTTTGACTGAAAACATTTATCCACAATCCATTGATTATAATAGAATTTTTTTCATTGACATATCACCAAGTGTATGATCCTTAGATATTTAATAGGGTGGATATAACATATAATTTATTTAATTTTCGTAATGTTTAATTTCTATATTTATGTTTAGAATTTATAAATACATCAATATAGATTTAAATATATTGAAAACATTTCCATCTAATGAGAGAATAAAATACAATGATCGGTGGGAGTTAATGATTAAAGGTGAAGGAAAAAAATTAAATTGGGTAGTAGCCTGATTCACTAACCCCAACTCTCAGGGTTCTTTAGGATGTATATCATAACCCACTAGTATTAAAAATTAATATTAAATCCCATAGATTATGATTTGGTTTTAAATATACTATATCTATTTTCGAATTTCTTTTCCTATGTGGAATCACAGATTAGGACACTTATTTATAAGGGAACAACACTTTTTGGATGGAAATTAGAGTTTATATATATATATATAAGATTTATCTGAAAATGTTCCAGAGTATATACATCATGATATTGAGTCGATAATTCATAATGAATGTTATCTTGATATTGAGAAGAAAACCAGTTCTTTAAATTAATGAACAGTGAATTATATAATAAGATAAATTATTTTTATACCCTATTTGGGATGTGGATGAATTTCAAATAAATATATTAAAATCCATAGAATCTCAGGATTTTGTGGGTTTATCTTTCTGTTTTGATTTTAAATTCTATTTTAATGAGTTACCTATGGTAAAGGATAACGAATCATCCTTAATAAAGAGACACGAGAAGAAGAGGAGAAAGAATAATAAAATCCGTAAAAAATTATGCAACCATCTAGGTATCTTGTTGACCTTAGGTAAAATGATCTTCAAAAAAGTATACACCCTTTATTATATATATGATTTCATGAAATATAATGTGATATACTTTGGTTGGTCGATCTAAATAATATGTATCTATTTATAATATCAAGATTCGACTACCCATGATAATATTAACATATATTCAAAACTAATAATACTTCGCAATGATCATTGATATTAGATAATTTAAATTTAAACATTTAGGGAATATTATCATTATACTACTCACAAAAATCATATTACTACATAGATGAGTGACTGGTAAACATATTTTGGGTTTTATAATAAAATCGTGATACATTATTCTACTATTACATCAATCTATTATATATAATATACCAAGAGGTTCATCATGAACTTCATTCATTCGTTATGCTAATTTTTTTTTGTATATTTTCTATATATTTCTTTATAATCACCCCTAAAATTATAAGAACACCCCTCTAATTGATCAATCTTATAAAATTGTGTTTTTGAATGATATGTTTGGTCCGTTGGTGATACCAATGTTATTTGTCCACATAAATGGCTCAATTACTATCACAATAAAGCTATATTCTTCCTTTAATACTCAGATCCAAATCATGTTAAGAAATGTACATTTATTTCCAAATATATTCCTTTGTAACATTGGATGTAAAAATTTACTCTTCCTCTATTGTCAATTTTGCTGGAATCTATTATTTGGAACCCAATTGTAATATAGTGAATATCACTAAGATTATATTAGAATCTACTAGTTATACTAAGAACATTGGGGATAATAAAATTACTTCACATCATGGAATGAATGAAATAGCCTATGGAGGATGTATAGAGAATTATGTCTATCCATTCTAACTACTTATAAGAATCCCACATATTCCTAAGATTCATGTTATGATACTCAAGTAAAGACCTCTTTTTGACATCTCCATGTTAACCAACATTAACACATTAAAAATGTATGTGACCAAACATAGTTTAAGTAGCCTCCTAAATCTATCTTTTTATATTTTAGTACTTAGAATATAGGTTTTCTCACAAATTACATTCATTAGGAATCATTTACCCCAACACATATGTATTAAACATACATTCAAAATATAATTTTTGAATGTTATATTATAATACTCTAAAAAATTACAAACAATATAACACCCCCAAATATTTATAAAAATAATAAATAGTGATCTGTGTTTTTTATGAAACCAAACCCTTTAATCGCATCATCATGCTGAATATTTCAAGTCTACAGATCTTGTTTCAGTACATGAATGGGCAGTTGCATCATTCATATCATATTAGACACATTTTACACTTAAAAAAATTTGATTGTATCATATTTAAATCCTCAAGTAAATTCCAATTAAGGAAGGTGGTTTTTACATCCTTTTGATATATCTCATAATAAAAATGAATTTTTATTGAATGTATTATTGAAATGGAATTTATCATCACAACATGTTAAAAGGATTATTCACAATCAATTCCATTAATTTTATTCTAACCCTTTTCAAGAAAGTGTTCATTATATATAGATACATTTTTAAAAATCTATTTTTTATTCTTAGACCCTTTGAATATTTTAAAATAATATCTTGGGTTTTTTCATCAGATTTGTTCTGGAATTATAGGTTCCATTGAACCCTAGTATTGGTAAATTAACAATATTAAATATCTTAAACTGTTCACATGTGTACTTTTATAATTAATGTAATATCCTTTGAATGGACTCTCTGATGAGGAAAATGAGAAATTCATTGAATTTAAAATTTTGGTTTTCCACTAGGAATGATATAAGATTCATTCTCATCATACAACTAGTCGATACACAATTTAGGGTACATTTAAGATTAAATAAATAAATTAATATAAATTATTAATGTTTTTTGGATTAATGTTCAATCTTGGAAACTTCTATTTTTAATCATTATAAATAATGATCATAAACGATAACAATATAACATTGAGATATTTACATAGGTGAGGGAGTGGTCTCTTTGGGACCATCTTCGATGATGAATGTGGGGATTTTAGGATCATCAATCATATTCCATAGGGCTCATTTTGAATGATGGGAATAGTATAGATCTCCAATAGTATCACTACGGAATTATTGTTCACCATTGAATAAAATGATGACTGTTTTGAGATGTTAGTTTTTGGATTATTTCTTAATTTTTAATTTCTCTCATTGTTTTTTTTCATTGAATCACTAGTTTCTTCTCGTTTAGAATTATTCTATTTTTTAATTATACTTTGGACCAAAAATATTAATTATAAAGGATTTATATTTTACAATAGATGTCAACATCTATGATAAATTATTTGTTCTAAAAAATCATTTAATGAATTCAGTTTGTTAATTGTTCATGTCTCCCATTATTCTTCACATATTCATCATTGGCGTGAGAAAGACCAGTGATTTGAAAAGTGGTCTAGTTTTATGCCTGTTTGAATCTAAAAACCTAATGGTTTAGTAAAATTTACAATGAAAATGTCAATTTTTGGAATCAATGATGATTCACCATGGACATCAGATGAAATATGTAACATAGAGTCATTCATATAGTGATATCAGTGGGATATGCATGGTAGTCCTCATGTGGGTATATGGAAATCCAATTTCCTAGCCATTAATGGCTGGAAATCGATGAATATAGATTATTATTTCATAATTTGGGCCATGGATGAGGCTAAAGACAATTTGTTTTGTATTAATATACATTATAATATATGGAAATAAGTAATCACTTTATATGAAAAACATGACTACAACATTTTTGTTTTAAAAGAACATATTACATGTCATATTTGGTCATGATAGCAAGGTTTCTTATCTTGAGTTAAATATCACACACCCAGGATACAAGACCACACATCATGTGACACTGAAAAAGTATCAAATTCCTATAAATGGAGTACATTCCTAGGTCTATCAATGATTCTATATGACATGTTCCGCAATAGAAAAATTTTGTTATATACCCTGTCCAGCTGAGACATGTTTAAAAAGTACACATCAGAGACCCCATGTAGTCCCACACACCATTTGGGACATACTAAATGTTGTATGCATACCTTTTTAAAGTTCCATGTGTGGAAGTTGTGATTGATCATGAATGTTCATGGCAGTAAAAACTTTGTTTACAAAGAAACATAGTTAATACATTTTCATTGAAATTTATACTTCCTATATCTCTTTCATCAAAACTCATATGTAATCCCACAATTATTCTATATCGAGTACTATTTCATAAATTTCATGATGAAGACCTTTATATAATTATTAGTTACTCAATGAAAGGTGTAATAACTAGATAGATCCATCCACCATGAACAGATAATGTTGACAATAAATTTTGATCCACAAATAAATAATAAGTGGTTTCCCTCAGGAAAACATGTGCAGGTCAGGGAATGGGTACCATATTTCCATTATATGTAGGATAGTAAATCCTATTATAATCACCTTATGTTATGGATATTTTATATGTGGAGTGGAACCAATGTATGGGACCTTCACCCTTATGGGGATTAACCCCCTTGGAAATGATATTCCATTAGGTATGTGTCGGTAAAAAAAGAATATAGTGAAGTTTAATTTGGGTTACTAAAATTGGGAAAACATTGGCTCTAAGAGCCATAGATAAAGTCATTATCTTTAGCTGTCTATAAAGATCGAGATTCCTTCCACATCAACTAGGGTTACTTTTCGATCAAATATTATTTTTTAGTTTCTTCTCCTCTCTTTTGTCTCAGGGATCTAGGTGACTATTTATTACTAATTGTAACTTTTTAAGGAATCATACTAGTAATTTTTATACGCATTCTTTAATGGAATTTTCTAATATGTAAGGTGTCTTATCTAGATGACTCGTAGATAGATGGTGACCTTGGTGGTCCTTGTATTTTTATATCTTAGCAGTACTCTGTAATGAAGATTGTAGGACACATCCAATATTTTATTTCATTATGTAGACCTTCCTTGTCAACATTTTTTAAGATGTGGATCCATTTTTTGGGTTGGGTGCATATTTTCATCATTGATAATTTCAGTGTATTTTTATTAATGTAATCTAATTATTATGACAGGATATCTCTATAATTTTTTCTTATTATATAAATAAAATTTTATTTGTAATGTATTATTGTAATGTACATGGAGGTGTGTCTGTGTGTGTACGTGTGTGCGTGTGAAGGTTTATTATGTTAATGGCTCCCATTTTTCTGGTATTCCCACTCGACACAAGTAACTAGACCTTGGATAGTTGGAGATGGGCTTGTGGTGTCACTTAAACTCACTACTCATCTATGTGGGACACCAATGGGTCGTATTGTGGAACATTCTATCATCCATGTCAGTTTTCTTTTCAAAATATATATGAAATCAAAGGGTCTCACCTATTTAGAATCCTTTTCCAAATTATAAACTTGGTTAGTTCAAATGGAGTCCATTTATTATTCAAGGGAATTTAAAACTTTCATATGATCATGACTCCCAATAAACACACAGTGGAATATAGTTCATTTCCTATGAATATTACTTCATCATCATTTTTTATGATAAATTTATATCTCTCAAGTTAATAATAAACCAAATAATTCATTCATAGTAATTATGTAACTTGATTCCAATCTTATTCTATAACTATTTTTGAGATTATCCCATGTTCCAATTATAGAATAGTTTCAATTTTTTGGTCTTTAACTTCTTTAAGACTAAACTTCCCCCCACTAGCTTCTCATCTTTTGCACTTAATCTCAAGGAAAACACTAAGTAAAACTGAAAAGAAATTTTGTTATATAGGATTATATATTTAATATCTCATACTTGCTTTGAGATAAAAAAATTTATATCTTCTATGATTTATACATAAAATTTTCAAAATAAATCTTTATTATATTTCTTCACAACCCAAAATACCCATAAAATAAATATTATTACATTTCATATTACATATCTCATATTGTTTATTTATGGATTATTTGGTTAGAATATTGTTAAGTTGGAATGAAGAAATCTCCAAAGAACATCCCTAGAATAAAATTAGAAATTCCTAATAACTCATCATCCATCAAACCATTTCCCATAGGGCACAATTCCACCTCTCAGACTAACTGTTCCACTATGGAGTTCAAAGATTAGTGATTTATAAAACAATTCCATAACCTCTTAGATGATCCATGAATATTGAGATCTGTTATTTTCCACCATAATCTAATCCTGAAATCTTATTACCTTTTTAAATTTTATTATATATATAATTTTGAAACTTTATGAACTTTGAAAAAGTTTCGTACTTGTTTTTCAACAAAAATACATAACCATACTAACTAATTTCATTGGTAAAAGTATGAAATAAACGAAAACCTCCACTATATTGTTTAAAAATTGGATCACATAGATCACTGTTAAAAATATCCAACAATATACTTTCACTTGCAAACTTTTCCAATGAATGATTATTTGTTCATTTTTTCATAATAAAAAAGATTCATAAATTCCAAATAATCCCCAATAAAATGATTACAACAATAAATCTCTAGGGAGAATAATGATGTGTTTCTAATTTATATATCCAATAAGAAAATTACTAAGTTATTTTTTATTATAATGATAGGTATCCTTATTTTTTTTAATTATATAGACATATAAATCCACATCTATAATTTAAAAATCATTTACTGTATTCCAAAATTCTTTAAAACACTTCATTAATTTTTATATAATATTGTTGGTTATTATTAATGATTTATTTTACAATATTTTCATAAAAAGATATAAAAATAATGTTTTTTATAGTGTAAATAAAAAAGGAGTTTTTCAATTCTATTACAAGCCCACTTTATAAATTAAAATGATTTTTAATGACTGCCAACCCAAAAAAATCCTCCAATAATAATGATATAATGATTTAATTCACACTATTTTGATTCTCCAATATCTTTCTGTTTTGGTTTATTCAAAACAATGTATGATATTCACTAGGAATCCAATACCCACAATACATAGATAGATAAAT
The DNA here is from genome assembly GCA_963277665.1 of Viscum album. Taxonomy (NCBI): domain Eukaryota; kingdom Viridiplantae; phylum Streptophyta; class Magnoliopsida; order Santalales; family Viscaceae; genus Viscum; species Viscum album. The sequence continues at coordinate 825,348,557 of OY728159.1, read as the reverse complement.
TGATCTGTGTAACATTTACTTTCAGAAGCTAAAAATTATTCCCTTTGAGAACTCTTATCATATTTATATACCAATTTTTAACTATTTTATATTTCTTACTTATTTTTTATCTCAATATTATTATCAGGCTGTAATTTGTGATCTATAAAGAAGAAATATCAATGGGTGAGTATCAATCTTTACATATTTTTATCAGTAAATTAAAGTACTTTGACAGAAAATGATGGCCTAATACATTATGAATATTTAGTGAACCAAGATTAATACTTCATAATGACTTATATGAGGTATCATATAAATAATAAATTATTATATTTTGTATATAATTATCATTAATATTTTTATATATGATTATTGGATAGCTATGTGGATTACATAGGAGACCAAACATAAAAAACATAAACATTACTCAACTTTATATGAAAATTCATTAAATATCATACCAATACCCACCCAAAATCCATGAAGTTTCAAGTTCTACAAAGAATATATAAATTAAATTTATTTCATAAAATATATTTTACCACCCCTAAAAATGTATTTTCAAAAATTACAATTCTTAGTCATACCCTACTTAAGACAATTCTTAATAGTTTGTGGAAAGGAATCATAAGAATGGGTATGATAAAATTATTAACAAGATCAAAATAAGAAGATATAAAATGATGATAATATCTAAGAATATGATGAGTATAATTTAATGATTATATGATATTAACTTTTTAGAATCAAACCCAATAATTCATACATAATAATCAGGGGATAAGGATTTGGTATGTCAAAAGACTAGAATTATAGAAGAATCAAATATTATGTTCTATGAAATCATATCATAAACAGAATAACTTGTCATATATGGATGAATAAGAAGTGTGGAATGAGTATAATTATAAAAATATGATGTAAATTAAAACTATAACGAAATTCATCAAACGATAGGTTAGGGATAACCACCTGTATTCCTACATCAACCATTACCTAATCAACCATGGAATCTCTTTTCATCTATAGATAACCACCCATGTACTCATTGAGCTTATAAAAAATTAATAATAGAATTTTATGTATATAATGGACCAACCCATAAAAAATTATAATCTTTTAATATGTCTTCCACATGATCGTAATATCATTTATAATTTAGTCAAAGCTTAACATGTGGAAAGAAAAATGGGTTTCATTAATATTTAATTATCATAATAAAATACTATATAGATAATTAATAAATATGGAATCATTTTATAATATATCAAGTGAACCTTACGTAATATCAATGGATGTTTGTTTAAATTTAAATGCCATTAAAATAACTCTAGAAATTGTTTTGTGTAATATTTTTTAAATATATTACATAAATAAAAAATATATAATATTTTCAAATTAATTTTTATTTAAAATAATAATTTAAAATTATAAATTAATCCTTTAATAAGATATTATTCATGTTAGTGGGAAAATTAATTTACTCATAGTATCACAAAATAATTAATTTTTCACAATTTTGTTAAAAAAAACCTTATTCATAAAAAATAAAAAAGACTTCTTTTAGAAAATTTTATTTAATTCAAAATATTGTTAAAAATAAATTAAATGTATCATTTTATATTATTAAAACATTCATGATTTTTTTAAATAAAATATAGGCCTCGATGAAAAATGTTATTGATAAAAATAAACAAGTAGATTTTTTATTGAAAATCTTCATTCATAATTTTTAGTGATTAGATCGAGGGAAAAGTAAGGAATCCAGGAAAATTAAACAAATAACTAGAGGTTAATGAAGAAATATTTCCGTGATATATTTGAAATTTTTCCATCTTTATTAATTTAAGCATAAATTATTTTAGTTAAAATTGAGATTGTATCATAAAACAATTTCCTCAATCTAGAATTTCTTTATAAGTTATTTAACATAATGTATAGTAAACTAAAATTTCTTATAATACTATTAAATATTACTATTCATACTTAAAATACCAAAAAAGTTTTTCTTATAACATCTTATCATTTATTCATTTTTAATATTTCATTATGATTTTTATTTCCGGTGTAAACTACTTCATTCTCCATGTATCTTTTGATTCATCAATAATGGTCCATTAATATTGATCATGGTTCCATAATATATAGAATTTTAATAATGATGTAAACTTATATATATTCATTTAATACATATTTTTAACTATTTATTAAAATCATAAATAGAAATCCAGAACATGTAATTTTATATGTATGGATGAACTCTATTTTCAAAAAAAAAACAAATTATTGATAAATAATATTTTATCATTAAATAATTATAGTTCAATCATAAATTCACCATAAATTTATTAAATATATCATTATATCCCTAAATTTGTGTAATTTATTTAATTGAATCATATAGTTACCTAGATATGATACTCCACACATACACATGTGTGTTAATTTCATATACCATTTTATAGAATAAAGGTAGAAAATGTTTTTCCAATAACAATTATGAAACTTATGTTTATTTATTATACAATATTAATAATTTTATTTTTTATATAAAATATTTTTATGGTTCACAATAATAAATAACCATTGATACAATCAGATATGATGATTACCCATTTTGCTGAGAGATATCCTTTGGCTTATAGTAGAAACCAGATTATCATGGTCATAGGATAATACCATGAGATCCATAATGAACTGAAAAAATAGAATGTGTATTTATAGGGATTTTATTATCTATATGGTTCAATTTTTTTAATAAGTGTAGATAAGAGATACCCTTTTATAAGTGAGGGGAGGGACATACATGCAATTATATTAAAGTTATCAATAATATAAGGCCATTTCATGAGAAAGTGGGATAAAATGGAAAATTGTAAGGAATCATCATAAAAACATCACATATTCCTAGATTTCTAGTCAATTATTCTACTTAATTGATTTCAATATTCTTTATGGTTTAAATATTTTGGTAATTAGTTCATAACTCTTATATAAAAAACCCATATATTAAAATGTGGAAAATTATACTAATATCCATTTTTCAAAAAATACAAAACATTTAAAATGAAAAATGTTTTATTTTTATGAAAAAACCTCATTAAATTAATGTTTAATTGTACTCTTTTTTAAAACATACATAATCATTATGAAAGATGATTAAGAATGTGTAATGAGTACAAAAATATGAGTATGGGACATTAAAAAAAATATGTTAGACTACTAAAAACCAATAAAATAATTACTTTTATCACAATATTATATTTCAATATCAAATTAATATTCTGTACATGTAAAACACACACATTATTCTATAATAAAACCATTAAACCCCACAGAATAAAAATATAAATCTCTTTTCAAAACATAGCGCATCACATTCATAAACTGTGACAAACACATGTCATAAATAACCAGTTCATAATAAAATCCATAGAATAATCACCATGGATAACTCTACCATTATTTAATTTGAATACGAGAATATTATCTCAATGAATTATAGAGAAATAATGTATCTCACATGATATATATGTTTTAACACTTTCACATGTTTGTTTAAATCATATCTGGCTCAACCATAGGTATATGTTTTTTCAGGATAACACATTTTGATATATAATTATAGACTTCCATTTAATATATATTTTTTAGATTAAAATTTTTCATAATAAGACCCTTGAAATACTCTTTTAGTATCATATAATAAAAATTATAGATATCAAAATACACTTTCCTTTTTAAAATCATTTTTAGAGTTAATGTATCCAAAATGAATGGGAATGATGGGTTTTAATTAATGAAAACATTAATCTATGAAATATAATGGAAATATAAAATTAATTTTATAGTAGTAGGAATATCCATTAATTCCAAATAAATTAAAATAGAAAATTATGTTTTCCTTTTGTAATGAAATTAAAAACAATCTATATTAAATAAAAAAAAGTATTCCCTTTCTAAACCATTGAAATAAAGTCAAAATAAAATTATAGTTACCTTAATAAATAATTTATTTACAAAAAAATACATTCAAAAAATAAATTTATGAAAATTTAAATTCAATAAAATTATTTATAAAATAAATCATTAAAATATTTAATATGAGGGTTTAAGGTAAAGTATAAATCACCTTGAGACTGAATCACAACATACATAATATATCATCCAAAATAATACACTTATGTAAATTATTTACTTACTTATGAACCTTTTTCATGTTTACTATTCCATTTATAATAAATTCCCAAAACCCAATATCTAGGATTCGATAGTAACTTTATTACATTGGTATTAAATTGAAATAATATCATCTGAAAAGGATTTAATAGTTTTTTATTTTTGGAAAACTAGATACAAACATGAATCTTATATTAAAATTGAAAATATAAAATACAACATTTTAATTTATTTGAGAAAACCAATTTTATCCAAGCTTGTACTTTCATATCAATCATAGTATATTTAATGAAATCTTGGAGGAAACAAAACTAAGAAAATTGTTCATCTCATATTCTTAGTAAGTGTATGCATACATAAAAAACTAAACAAGGAGAAAATAATATTTTAGGAAATAAATGGAAATATAATAGTGATATATAAATAATCACATGATCTAAAAATTATCGATGGATATCATAACTAATCAAATAATTACATTGTAATCAATAAATAGTGTCATAATAATGGAAATTCATAATTTCAGAGATTATAAACATATTTTTGATACCTTGTTCCATGGAAACCTACATAAATGGATAATGACTTAGAGAATACACAATAGAGTTTGTCTCAGGAGACCTATTGATGCATTGAGGGAATATTGAGGGCACCAAAAATCATGTACTATGTCCAGTTTATTCCTGATTTGAAATGGGATAGGCATAATCAACATTAAAAGTCTTATTGAAACTAACATATAAAATATTCATAATTACCACAATCAATAAACATAAGAATTACACATCCAAATTAATATGTTGAATGGTATAAAAGTATGATAGATCCAATCAAACTAATCATAATCCATCCAATTAAATATATTTTATGGTTCCATAATAGAATACAATTAAGAAAACATAATAGTTAAAAAAGTATTTTGACATAGATGAAAATAAATTAAAACTATCATTGGAAAATGACAGATGAAAAAATATTTTTAAAATTTAAATAACTTATTTTTTTTAAATCTAATCCCATATAAAATGGGAAATCTTCTTTGAAAATAACCCTGTAAACTAATAGAGGAAGAATCAATGAATGGATTATTTATACCAATAGTAAAAAGATTCATGTTTTATAAGTTAAAAAGTCACTTCTTTTATATATTTTTCCATACGGATGAAATGTGCCTCATTTAAAAAGGGACAATAAGATTACTTTCAAACCATTTTTTTAAAATGTAGAAATGGTAATAAAATTAAATTAAAAAAAATCATAGGATAATATAAAAAACATTTTTTGAAATACTTTTATAAAACCTGTATATGTATGAGAAATATTCTTTAGTGGGTACTTAAACATAAATAATCATGAATAATTAAGATATTGGGAAATAAATTGTTGCCTAGGGTTTGAATTCATTCTAACATGATCATACCACCTGTATACTAAATATTGATTTATTATACATTTATTCATGAAAAATTATTATATATATTAAACCATTTATTAAATGAATTCAATATTTTATCACCAATGTCATAATTTATATAAAACACTATTTTGAGAAATAACTACTTCGTTTTCAAATGTATTTTGGTTGAGTTGTTTTTGTATTTATTCTTTGAAAAATGAAACATCAATCCCATATTGTTAATAATGATATAAATTTTCATTATAAAAATTGAAACCATTATTATTCATATCCATTAACGATGGGAACGAAAAATGATTTGTATCACTATGTGGAGAAGGTATGTGATACATATGGATAAGTGATACATCCAAATCTAATTTGATGGGATATATGGTGTGTAGTTGTGGTTTCTTAATAATAATAATATTAAAATTTTTCTACACCGAGGATACTTATGGTATTTTTGTAACTTCCATATATTTGAAAGAGTAATAAGAAGGAATAAATTGAAATTGTTATAATATGAGTATTACCTCTTCTTCTAGAGATCCTATTTAAATACATTCTTAAGGGACCTAAGAAAAATCATTTAGCAATAAAAAACCTCCATAACATGGATTAATATGTCCAGAAAATTATTGGATTGGGAATGGATGATATAAATATATCAATTTAGTGTAAAGTAGTGAGGGATGATGTTCCCTTTTTTTATCATAGGTCCAGGTATGTTTTTAAATTTCTCTGGAGATTAGATGTTCATAAATTCATTATCATTATAAATTTACCAAAATGTATAGGGATTAAAAGATAATATAGGTAAATTTTACGTTTCCGGTCATCCAATAGAATTTACATATGTTTTTTTCATTTTATACTTTATCATTTTGATTAACCCTTCATTAGTCAATTTTAGTTTTTTAATATGTTAACAAGTTTTCCCATAAAGGGTTGTATGTTTTACTAATATGGTTAAAATTTTCCAATAAATTTTCTTTTAATAAAATTTTACACCATATAATATTCACATTGAATAATCTATATATTTTTTTACTTTTAAATAATTTGATAAAACATTATTTTGAAAAAATTATATTCTTTTTCAATTTTGAGACCATTCATTTAATTTGACTTTATGTATATCCAGAAAATGGGGGAATAAGATTATAATTAATTAAAAAATACCTAATATTTCATATATCTCTAAAAATTATCATTTAAGATAAATTGTTTAACATAAATAAAAATTAATTTTTTTTATTTTTTTATTTAATTTATCTATTAAATAAATAAATAATATAGTAGTATTCATGTAAATCAGGGATCCAGATCAGACACAATTAAAATAGGAGAACCATGAATTCATATAAATATATTAATATTGATTCGTTCAAGGTGATCTAGTGGAAAATATTCTCTTATGGTGTGAAAATTTTCATATTTCGAATGTCAAACAACAACAACCCATATCGCATATTTGTTTGTTGGACTGTATGATAATCTAGTGAAAAATTCCATAATAATTTCATGCAATTTACATGTGGGAATATGTAGAGCCTCCATGAATCCCCTATTATGTTTTCTCTCAACCATCACATGGTGATACTAGGGTGTATATAGAAATTAGAGCTATGAGCATCATCCTATTATTCCTATTATTAGCACTTTTTTAGAGGGAACACAAATCCTCTTTCTTAATTTCAAAACTCTAACTTTATATATGAAGACTTACAATACCCCATCATTCAAAGATTTAATTTTCCATTGAAAATTATCACCACAAGTCTTAGAACATTTAATTTTTCCCAATAATGATGGTTTTGAAGAGATTTGGAAATGGAATAATGTTTCCCTTTATTTATTTATTCCCATATCCATAATTACTGAATCCATGAACATATGATCCTTTTTAATCCTCATTTAGTTATAAATTATAGGATTATTTATCCTAAACACATATTCTTCCTAATATTCCTATCTTTATTGGATGTGTATTCAGAAATAATAATCCTTTAGTAGCTCAAGCCATCACATTTTCTTCATGTTGAGTTACTTATATGAAATGAAGTATTTCTAAATATTTTTATTTTTATATATCTCACATATTTCACTATAATAATACTGTCTCCATATAATAATAAAAAATATTTCAACTGCTAAATTAAGATCATGTGTTGGACATTTCTGTTCATGAGTTTTTAACTACCATTATGTAGAATAAATAACTCTATTATTTTGTATAAGGAAATAATAAAGTACCATTCTCGATGCATCACTATATATCAAAAATCATCCATTTACAAATTATAGAGTAAACACTAGGGAACTACCCAATCTCTAGTTCAATTATTTAAACCATTCATCAAATCACATTTTCCAATTAAACAATACCCCTTTATGAGTAATCATGGTGAATATGTTAGCTAATCCTGAACTATTTTGAATATATCATCGATAATAACCTTCGAAAACAAGGAAAAAAAATTCATAAATTATGATCATTTTATATTCCATTCTTGGGATACATTTTTCTTCATAAGATAAAATGATATTTCATCCTTTAGAGAAAATATATATAGGGAAAAAATTGGAGAAAAAATAAACACATTTTAAATGTCTAATATAAACTAAATTCATATATTAGTCGCAATAATGATCCATACATGTCTCAAATGGTCCTCATAGTTCTAGGAGTACACTAATATATCATCAATAAATACCACAAAAAATTATCATGATATTCCTTCAATACTCTGTTCATTAGAGACATAAATACTAAAGGTGAATTATTTAATAGAAATTGAATTACAAATAAATTGTAATGTCTATAAGTAATTATAAATTTCTTATATATGGTATATTACATATTTACAAACAATTTTCTAAATCTAGAAAGAATTTCAATCATTAAAAAAATTGGAATATGTGAAGTTGATTGAATAAGTCATCAATGAGAGTCATAGGTTACCTTTTTGATATAAAAATAGAAGTTATCCTCCTATAATCAATTCATATCCTTATAGATCCATCATTACATTGAATGAAAATTACATGGTCTCCCAATAGTAAAACACTATGTTTTCTCATCCCCTTATAGATGAATCACTACACATTGTAGGATTCTTTCTTTCCATTGATATCATGGTCCTGGGGCCCCATTTCACCACATTTTTAGAAACATACCATTCCCAATAAGCATGTTCCATAATTTTTTTACACATTTATTTCAATTGAAAAATTCCTCCATTCACTTCTTCCCCTTTTCCTTATTTCCTTTTCTATAGTAATCATCATCCATATTCTTATATTGATTCCATTAGAATACATATGACTTGAAAAATTCATTCTTAATATTGATAGAATATCATACTATGTCCTTATATAACGATAAATTTTGAGATAATAGTTCCATTTAAATAATTATATTAATCCCATCAGAAAATTGGTTAATCATTCTCATTTTCTTATATATGATGTGTGTGGCTTACCTTACCAACCTAATAAATTTTTCTTCATACATAGAAACATTTTCAACTTATTTTGGTTTCAAAATTTTGAATTTTCCTCCATATATAATAACTCTTCCAATTGAAAATATATCTTAGTGAAAAGTTCTTAAAAATACTCCCAGTCCATTTTTACAATTTCATCCTTCACTGCAGTGTTTTTAATCAATTACCACCATTGATCATAACCTCTTGAAGGAAGAAAAACTACAATGATATAAATATCATTTTAATTACTCTTCAAAGTGGTAAATTTTTATCCTAAGGAACAAATTCATTTTTTATCTAGAAATATATTTTTGATACCATTGAATGGTGTTGATTTATGATTCAATAAGAAGTATAACTTTGACACACCATGTTGTGGATCTGTAGGATAACCATACATGAAAGTATATTTCTAATAACCTAAGTTAGAAATACAAATATAGTTATATTTTTTTTTCATATACAGCTTCATCTATAGTTCTAAAATCATTATATTTCCCTAGGAGATAAATCAAAACCTTGATTACCTATATTAATATTTTTTTCATTCCTTCCATTAGGCACCATTTATAAACAATGGAATACCCAATATTAAATTATGAATCATAATGTATAATATTGAAACAAGTGAAACAAATAACATAAATTGAAAATTATTTCATAAATCATTTTCGAATAATAATTTGGGTTTCTTTTGGAATATTCTTAAAGTCCATCATATGATTTGGGTTCCCTAACCCTTTTACCAAGGTTGAAATTAAACCTCATCTGATAAAAATTGTAATTACCTCAAACCTAGAATCCTAGAGTCAATAGTGACATTATTTCATTAGCATTAGAAATAAATAATCACATCTGAAAGCACTAAATAGATTATTTTTCTTCAAATTCCAGATACAAACTTCAGTAATACATTATAATTTAAAATAAAAAATACAACATGGTGATTCCACTGAAAACACAGTTGTCCTCCTATCTTATCCCTAAATATAAATCACAATATAGTTCTTGGAATATTGGGTAAAAATAAACATATGAAAATGGTGATATTATATTCTAATTAAGGTTTTGTGTATATGGGAAGCTAAATAATTCATTAATAATATGGGATGAAAAAATATAAATTTAATAATGTCATATAAATAATCACATGAGATAAAAACTATCCATGGATTGGATAAATAGTCAAATAATCACACCGAAATCAATAACTAATCTCATAATTATGGAAACAAAAAATTACATACATCATTTTCATACCTTCATGGCCTCATTACTATACATATTATATAATAGGATAAAGCATCACCCAATTCTTGAGATAGATTGTCCCATGAGACCTACTAATTCATCAAGAGATTATAGTGTGCTCTACCCATCACATACTAAGTGTAATTAATTGAAAATAAGAAACGAGGGAAAATGAACATAAAAATTCTTATTGAAACTAACATATGAAATGTTACTAACTAACTTAATTGATAAATAAAATCATAACCCATCTAAACTAATTAGGCGAATAGAATGAAAATGGAATATATCCAATTAAAATAATCATACACTATCAAATAAAATATTTTATATATTACCATAATAGAATGAACTTAGTAAAACATAAAATTTAGAAAATTATGTTTACATAAATGAAAATAAATTAAAAATAACATTGAAAAATGTTTATTGAAATTACCATTTTCACCAATAAATCAATTGTTTTTTTAATCTCATATAAAAGAAAATATGTTCTTTGAAATTAACATTTTAAACATGTAAATGAATATTAAAGATAATATAAATAATGTCTCTATCAAAATAAATTAATTTTGAATAATTTAAAAAACACACCTTTCATATTTCTTTGGAATGGTTCAAAAGAACCATATTTGGTAAAGGTCAAGAATATTCCTTTTAAACCATTTTGTAAAAAGTAAAACACGGGTAAAAATGAAATTAAAAACTAATATGAAAATTGTAAAAATAGTTTTGAAATATTTTTAGGAAATATGGGTATGGAATATAAATATTCTTTTGTGGAGACTTTAACAAAAAAATTCCAAATAATGACGATTTTGTGAAATAAACCCTCACCCCATGTTCGAATTCCTTCATATAACTTCACACCTCCTATGTAATAAATATATTTTTATTATACATATATTACATAATAATAAATAAATATATACTACAATTTAAGACACACTTACTATATTTTATCACTCCATTCATATTAATTCATTGTTAAAAATAAATGATTTAGGTAATAACTCTATTTTTCATTTTTGTTTTGGAAATGTAGTTATGGAATTTATACTTTGATAAAGATTATTTCGTCTCATGGATGTTAACAGAGATATAAATATCACATATAAAAATTAATTTCAACATAATTACCATCCATAAAACATGGTTATGAGAAATGATTTGTGTCACCACATGGATATTGTAAATCTTACCTACACATGATTGATACATTCACTTATCATTTGATGGGAAAGATGGTAAGTAATGGTGATTTCATGATCATAATAAAAAATAATTATATGAATGATACTGAGGTTATAATTTAATGATAATATCTATATATTTAGATGTGAATAAATAAGTAATAAATTGAAAGAGTTTAGGTAAGACAATTGCTATTTCTTCAAGTGATATTTTTAGATCCTTTCTTAGGGAACATAAGGTAAGACTTTTTTGGAGAACATTACCCCTATAACTTGGATAAGTGTATTTGGAAATGAAATGGATATGTATTTGTTTATATATATAGATCAATGTTGTGTGAAGTATTTAGGGAGGAGGTTCCCTTTTATAATTGAGGTGAGGGGTACTTTTGGAATTTCCCAAAAGATTAAATTCTAATAAATTTTTTATCCAAAACAAATGCCTAAAAATAGAATAAGATATGAAGATAATGTATTTTAAAAATGTAATAAATTAATCCAATATAATTTAGTCAAGATTTGGTGTCATCTTAAACCTTTTTATATTAATTAACCCTTAGTCAATTTTAATTTTGACTATGGTGACATGTTTTTCAAAATTAAAGAGTTTTAATTTTTGAATGAAAAGTTACAATTTTACAATTAATTTAAATGTTATGACATATTACACCATATAATACCCAACTTTCCTTATTTCAATTTTTTATTATTTTTAAATAATTTTAAAAAATATTATTTTTTATAAAATCACATTTTATCAATTTGACACTATTCATTAAATTTTACATTAAATACATCATATAAAATGGTGAATTATAATATAATGATTTTATACCTGTAAAAATGTCATATGAATCAATAAAATTAATTTCAAAATTTTTAATTGTTCAAATTATATAAAAATTAAAAATTTTAATATAATTTAATTTATTTTTATGTTAATTAAATAAATATTTCCTTAGTATTTCACAAGAAATTAATTTAATTATTTAATTTCTAAAAATTAAAATTAAAATTACACAAATAAAATTATTTTATTACTCCCAATATAGATTTTAGTGTAATTTTAACTATTTCGTTCCTCCCCATGTAGATACATTATTGATATTAAAATAATGTGATTGACATTTTGTAACAATATTTATATAAATAATATATAATTCATTTTCATGTAAAGGTTTTATATAAATAACTCAAATTATATTATAATGTGATAATATTAGAATAAAATTCATTGAATAAAAATTTGGATGGATAATTACGGCCATATCACTTATTTTTAACATAAATTAACTTAACAAATGCTTTAATGAGGTGGAAAATTTTACATCAGTTACTATTACTTTTAACCAAAAATAAAAGGGTATCAATTAAAAATGTTGATCAACATGATTATAAATATTTAGTAAAATATATAAAATTCAATACCTATTACATAATGAAATTAATTTCAAAATAAGTACCCGAAACACATCAAGACTGCTTGTTCAAAAATTTAGTTTTTAAGAATAAAACTAGATTTATTCTAATCCAATAGAAAATAAAAATAATATGATTGTTAAAAAATTTGACTTAATGTATAATATTCATATTTAATTAAAATCATTGAATAATATTGACTAGATTAATCTGTTATGATATAAGTATATTTTGTGCACAAAATTTGTATTAAAAAAACTATATAGTTTAAAAAAATTATTCTATATCAATTTATAACTAATAAATTTTTTCTATAAATGTATAATTCATATATTTTTAAAAATTTAATTAGTCCCATATATACCAACCAATTTAATAGTTATGTAATAATTGTCTAATAATATAAGATTGTGGTTTTTTTTGAAATCAGTGTTGTGTGAAATGGAAGTTATCAAAGAGTTTCTTTAAATACACATAACATAAAATCTTGGGATGTTACATTTATTTTATTTAACATCATGATATATATAATTTCTTATGGAATTACATTAATAGTGGTTGTTTTAATCATATTCGACTCATAAATCCAAAACAAATTGGTTATGTTGACTATGGTCAAAGATGTCCTTATTCCATCATTTCTAGAATAATAATTATGGAATTATAATCATTTTTACAATTAATTATAATTTTAAAATCAACCATGAAATATTTTTATGACAAATTACTAGTTCTACAATCATAGAGATGTTACGTTGTACGTATAAATATGTAACATTTACATTTTTCAACTGTTATGGGGAAAATAACATACTTTTTATTTTATATTTATAGAATTATAATTATATCAAAAATAAAATATCATTCTATTAAATTTAATTTTATATACTATCCCTGTGACACAATGATAAAAAGGGAAGAACATTTCTTTGAAAAGGTGGTAATAAAAATGTCTTCACAAACGATGTTATCATTTCTCAATATTTGGAAAGTTAATAAAATCATATGATAAAAAAATTTGATATAATAAAAAAATACACTAATAATATATATATATATACCTTAAATTAATAGATATAACTATTTATTTTAGGCGATGATCAAAAAAGAAACCCATCGCTTCTTGGAGGTGGTGTTTCACACTTATGAATTAATAATGTTTTCATACAAACATTTTTTGACATATGATATGGTTATAGATTAGGAAATTCACATAATAACTTTCCAATATATATAAGAATAAATAAAATGAAAACACATGGATAATATTTATATATCTTTTTCAAAATACGTATTTAGGTTTATTCCTAAATCCATCATAGGGAAATTTCCCGATAGAATAAGGGAATATTGGACACATTGAGGTAAGAGTGTAAGGTATTTAGGTATTTTTTGACTGATTAGAAAGGATCTTTATTTTTATATAGGAGAGGAGAAGGGGCTCTCTTTTATATTTTGGGTAGATGTCACAATTGGGATTTTTAAAAAGATTAAAATATATCAATCTATTCTTCAGGATAAATGGCTCAAATGGACCATTAAAGAATATTAGTTTATATATGGTCAAAATATTTCCATACTATATAATTTATACAAGTTTCTTATTCATTTTAATCCTAATCTATTTTTTCATCCCCTCGTTATCCCTTTCAAGAAATAACACAATATAGAATTTTTCTACAATTTAAGGGTCAAGAATGTTACCATTAAAGTAAAAAATGACTCATAAATGACCATGGTTAATATTTTCACCCATATCCAATTAAATTGGATGAAAATTGTATTTTTATAAATTTTAAATCATTTAATAAAATATTATTTGTTATAAAATATTAATAAAATATGTTTTGGAACTAATCCGTTAATTTTATTTTCAAAAAAATGTGATAGAAAAGGTATTGAAATACAATCCACTAAAAAATGACTAATATGTAATATTTATCGCAACAATTCATTTAAAATAATAATTAATTAAAATTTATTTCATTAAATATTATTCTAATAATTTATTTTATTTTTCTATTAATTGAATTAATAATGTGTCAGTGTTGCATAATCATTTAAAGAAATTATTTTCTAACTAAAAATTAAAAATAAAGAAACATGATAATAAAGATCATTAATATTTAAAATAAATATTTATGACCCCAATTTATAATTTTCCCCTATAATAAAATATTATAGATATTAAAAGAAAATAAGTGACATTTTTTGACATTATTTCTTCTCAAATTATTATAAATGGTCAAAATCAAAGACAAATGGAACTTAGTGGTCATATATTAAATTAATGGCAGAATATGGCCATACTACACCCATTCAATAGGGTAATGGTAAGTGTTATTGGAATTTTTAAGCCCTATCCAAATGTTTTGTCCCTATTTTACCTATTTTACAGTTAATAATGTCAAAACTATTTTTCAAAGATATAATTCATAATGAAAAAAATAAAAGGGGACTATTTTAAATATTTTATATCCAAATTATAAATTTGGAATAAATATTTCAAGCTTCATATCACATTATTATATGAATTATATTTTTAATTAAACATGCAATACACAATTAAAAACAGTTTCTAGAAAAATTCCATTTTAACTATAAATATATTTTTATACTAAATTCAAGTATAAAATTCAATAAAAACACCAATAATACATTATATATAATAAAAAAATTAAATTAACTTTAAAATATAGTCCAAGAAATAATTTTAACATGAATATACTTGAAAAAAATAAATTTTGTAATGAACATTTGTATTTTTCATTATTCATTGAAAGATAAATCCATCCATAAAATTATCTAAAATCAATAATACAATGATTTTGACATGTTATATTAAAAAATTGGTTACTTTTTATTAAATTAATATTCTATAGTTTTGAAATAAATATTTTAAATAAAACTATATAATGCGTGAAACCCAATTTGGATAGAAATAAATTTTTTCTTTTTGACTGAAAAACTATAAAATATTATTAAAAAGAGTATTGATCTATAAGATCTAATAAATATGTGAAAATTATTTATATTATACATACCTATGTTTTTACTTTCTTCCCCACTTTTTTAAATTATTTCCGTAATTTTATTTTCACTTATTAAATATGTTGGGATACCTTTCCCTCATAGGATTTTCAGATTCTCCATGATTCACCATCAACCCTATGGTTTTTTCAAATAAACAAAACTAAATTAAATACCTTATTCCTCAAAAAGTTTATATATGGTTAATAATTTATACCTGTAGGTACTCATAGTAAATTTAATTTTCCAACTGAATTACTTCAGGTCTCAAGACATTATATGAATCTATCACACATATTTTTATAATTGTAACTTGAAATAAGTTATTTTCATAAGATAACATAGATGAAAGGGATCTTTGTAGGAAAATAATAAAATATTCTACAAGATTTCATATGGTCTAATAAACATTATACTGGGCGTCCAATTTTTATAAAAACATTTAACACTTTTCCCTCTAGTTAATTTAAGAAAAAATTATCATGTACCTCAGAATACGGATAATTCCTCTTATTATCCACATAAATTTTATTCCTTCTCTTACTAATATTCATATATTATTGAATCATCTTCACCATCCCATTTATCTCATATAATAACTCTAGTCCCATAAACATCATTTATCCTACTACATCATAATAAAGTGGTTTATGAAACTTTTTTACATATAATTCCTCATCATTTACCATCTATATACTTAATTAAAAAAGGTTATTATAAGAAAACTAAATTAATGAAATATTTTTATCCTAAATTTTTTAATCCATTGAATAAGAAAGAATAATTCCTTATAAGGTCTGAATTGTTTTCTTACACAGTCCATCTGATTAAGGATGAATGCTTGTAATAAAATTGAATTTAGTATACATTGAGTTATGAAGAACATTCTAGAAATTATAATTGAATATATGATTATGGTTAGATTCAATGTAGTGAGGAACTCTTTGTAACCAGAAAAAAATCAATGAGGTACAACTGAGATATCTGATCAAAAAACATAGAATCTCAAACTGGTAAGAAAAGAGTAGTTTTATTTAGTCATTCAACAATTATCCAAATTGTATTATTATCGAAAAACATATTTGGTAATACCACCATGAAATTCATGGAAATATTTTCCTATTTACATAATGAACTAGAAAATTATATATAATCATATTCAGTAATTGCCATTCACCCTTCACCTATTAACACGAGAAATATTTCATGGTAAATCTTGTAATATATTTCCACATTCCATCCCACTAGTAATACCCTTTAATGTTTATATACATCTTATTTATTGGAAAGTGAATGGAAAATAAGGAATTATGACATTTAATCAACAATTACCACTTCAAATGTGGATCACAAGTCAAATATAGAACTTTTCCTAACCTCAAAACACTATCCTTATCATTTTTAAATTCAGGAAACATAAAATTAAATAATAGATCCACCATTTATTTCAAATCATGGTATTCCTTTTGAGCTAACATAATTTTATCTAAAATACTCCAATACACTGAAACTAGAAAAAATAGAGGATGTACCTAGAGGCATTATTTCTTATCCAAAATTCATAAAATCATTAAACAATGGGGCTTCAACCAAATGTAATAGGGTAAATATTGCATTTCTCAACTCAAAGAATCAAATTATTTTTTTAATTTTCCATGATTCTAATGAATAGTGGATTTTTAATCCTCAATCAGTTCCAACAAACTTCTCTTACTCATGTTCAACTATTTTTTAGATGTAATATACTTCAAAATTTTGTTATCAATATATACTTCACACTTTACTCCATACAAGTGATCCCTAATAATATTTAATGTAAAAATCACAACAATTAAAAATATATATAATGTGTATAATAATTCATCCCATGATGTTTCATTTGACATGAGTCATAAGATATTACATATTTATTTTTCATCAGATCGAATCAACATCCTTTACCTAAAGCATAAAAAATTATTATAACATTATCATTTCATGAGGGAACAACAAAAACCAGATCATTATCAAATATTTTTTAGTTCTTGGAAATAATCATCAAACTAATTCATCCAAATTATTTAACTCCTTTACAATTCATCTTAGTTAGTGGGCTATAAAACCAAGAAACTTTTCCAACCAATTATCTGCAGTAACTTTCCCATGCAAAAAAACTATAGATCTATATAACATTCATTGGTCAGGTTCATTATTTGTGACCATCAATTTATCTAGGATCAACATTTATCCCATATTTAGAAGTAATATTTCAAGTAAATAATTCTATTAGAACCAAAATTCACACATAATAAATTTTCTATATTTCTTATTTTTTTATGGTTTTCAAAAAAGTATTTAATTATCCTTCATGATCCTCATCACTTTTTGAATAAAATAATATTTCATCAATAAAAAATAACCTCCAACCTATCTAAATAATTAGTGAATACTATGATAATAATATTCATTAAAACAGCAGCTTCATTTATCATCCAAAATGGAATAATTAAAATCTGGTAATGCTTTTATCTAGTCTAAAATATTTCCTTTAGAATAATTTCCACCCTTAATAATGATTGATGGTATCCTAACCTAAGATCAGTCTTAAAAAAATACATTGATTCTTAGAGATATTACCACTTCATTAGATTAACCAACATCAACAATACTAGTGGAAGATGATTTTTCAACCAATATTCTCATTCGATCCTGATGATTTACACCTCGAGTGACTAAATTTAGACAAATGTTACTATAATTCCTTATCAAATTTAAAATAAAACATGTCACCATTCACTAGCTATCATTCCCCATTAATTGCTATTTCTATATTTTTTTGTTTACATTCTTCAGCCCTATGACCAAACTAACCTAACTCATAACATATCGACACATGTATTTCATAAAAATATATTACTTCTTATTAGATAAGTTTTCATTAAATATTATAATGATCCATTCCAAAATTTTATTCTTCCAGAATAGTTGGAAATATGTATAAATAAAAAACCGGTTCAAATGAGTATCCCATTATGTAATTCATAACTATAACCTTTATTAGAAAAATCATTCATAAAATCATTCTTCATAACCTTGGTAATTGAAATTTAAGAAAGGGTGCTCTAATATGCTCATCAATGTTAAAAATGGGAAATATAAATGATCCCATGTATATAACATGATCATAAGGGTATGAGAACATTATTATAACCTTTAAAATTACACCATGCATATCATATATCATAATTTTGTGGAATGGAATAAATTTTGGTAGTCAATAAGTCATTAATCATAATGGAATGAACATATATGATTTATGAGAGAAAAGAATTATATAATAAATGAGTTTTTGTTATACATAACCATATAGATTTATAAAAATATATAAATATAAGTATGTTCAATCATTAATTTAAATACATGATATCAAGACCTCACATAAACATGCGAACATCAAAACTACTCCATACATGATATAATGTGCATCAAAGTGAGGTCCATGCATAATATTATGGACATGAAATTCATATACATGCATAATCTTATGGAAATTAAATATATTTCCATGATTAAACTTATAGACATATAATCAAGGTCTAGGTATAAAATTATGTATATGAAAACATGGTTAAATAATGAAATTGATAATAAGAAATCAGGTTTACATACAACATATTTAACCCATATATTATCCATATTTAACTAATTCATAAGTGATATAATGGAACTAACTATCACATAATTATAATTTTTTCACTTAAATAACATTATATCATAAATCATAACATTATATCACCACCCATGGAAAATAAATGGGGTTCAGAAACCTATCATCATCATAATCATAATCATCTAAGAGAAATAATAAAGATTATAATATTTAATAATATACATATCTTATCATATGTAACATCTAATGGTTTTATCATAGATGAATAATTTCTTTTAAAGATCACTGGAAATTTTATTGATGAAAATATCATCTTTACTTTGAAATAGATTTCTAAAATACAAAAATATCCTAAATATTTTGGAATTTTTTTTATTTTAACATAACCTTTTTATCATGTAATGGGACAATACAGTCACTGATTGGTGACAAAGATGAGAAATTCCATTCATTAAATCTATGTTAAAATAAAATATTCATTTCAATTTTTTTAGAAAAAATCCAAAGTACCTCATTCTTGAAAATGACAAGAAATTTCCTTTTAAACCATTTTAATAATTTAAAATAACCGAAAATATGCCTTTAAACAAAAATAGGAAAATTGTAAAAACATTCATTAACACATATTTTAAAAATATGGATATGGAAGAATTTTTTTTTACCAATGAATGAAATGAAGTCGATTTTCCTAAAACTCCTATTTTTGTTCTCTTATGTTATCAAGTTGTGGAAAATGATGGGAAATGAATTTCTTTAAGAAATAGACATAGTATTTGAAAATTATTATTTTTTCTTTAGTGGTATAATTTTTTTTCATCTATGGAACCATAATCATAAACCAACCTAATAAACAATGATATTATAACAAAGTCCCCTTACCGACATGGTAACTTTTCAATCATAATCCCAATGATGGAATTAACATAATATAGATAAGTAAATACACCTAATTTTAATGATAATAATCCTAAAATACACTCATTGGTAGTATATACACAACATAAAATAAATTATTTGTGAATATGATTGGAGTGTCACATAAATAATTGTAAGATAAATAACTCATACCTCGAGATAGATTTGCTTCGAAAATTCATTTGCCTCCAGTATAATAAACATATATTTGTTATAATTTTATACAAAAATCATGTAAATTATTATTATATCTTATATATTGATTATATATATTCATCTATTAATGTATAGATAGAAAAAATGGATTACATTATTCATGGAGATGATAGGTCGTACCAACGCCTGAATGTTGTTTTCATTTTTGGAAGAATGGAATTAAAGAAAGGTAAATGATAATTACAGTTTTCATAATTATTATCATATTATATAAGTGATATATATTCCTAAAATAAATCCTTATTACCATCCATGTAAATTGTAGAGGAAGATGAATCACATCGCTTTGTTGATGTAGTCGTCCACACATATACACAAGAGACATTATTGTTTTTCAACAGTTTTAATGTTGTAAGTTAGAAATTACATGATCATTAAACAAAATTTGATTAGATAATAAATATCATATATAATATTTATACACACCAAAATTATTATCTATTAAATATGGAAATGAAATATTAATTGTATCACAATATAGATATTTTTAGTCATACATATGAATAAGCGATACTTTGACATCTTATTTGATGAGAAAGAGGGTGTATAATGGTGGATTAAAATTCATAATAATATTTAGAAATATTTATGATATATAATTTATTTATTTATGAATAATATAAAATATTTATAATTATATGAAGAATTAAAAAAGAGTGATCAGTTAAGGAAATTACTTCTTCTTTGAAACAACACCTTTAAATTTCCTCTTCTGGGCAGTAAGGTAGGTCTTTTGGGAACAAACTCACCTTTAGAATGTGTATAATTAAGTATATGGTGTATCTTGGAATGTTATGGTAGATAATTAAGGCATAAATTAGTGTGAATAAAATAAAGGAGGGACACCCTTTTATAATTGAGTAGAGGGGCCTCTAGTAATTTCATACAATATTAAGATATATTAGATTCCTTATCAGGAAAAATGGTTCTAAAGGTCATATAAATATAAATTACATGAAATTTTCTCCATACCTTATCCCCATTGTCCCCTTTTAATATATTTTTTTATTTAATAAAATATTATTTTCAAAAAATATTGTTATTGCGAATTTAGATAATATTTAATAAATGATACTAAAAAATAGAAAAATAAAGTATTAATTCAAATATAATCCATTATCATAACACAAATATGTTACCTTCGTCAATAAAATTAATGGAACACAATAAATGATTCAAATTATATTACTTTTTATATTTTTAATATCATTTTTTACACTGTCAGTGCTGTATAAGAATTTAAAGTAAATTATATACTCTTTAAAAATTATAAATAAAATTATATCCGGAGAATAATTTAATTTTTATGATAATTAATATTTATAATCATTCGTGACTTAGTTTTATCCCTATGTGGACCTATAAAATATATTTAAAACTAAGTGGGTCCAATATAGTAACAATATTTACTTAAAATATTTTAATGGTCATTTTCATGGATATATATTCATTAAACAACTAAATTTAAAAAAATTTGATAGTTCTATAACTACATTACTCCAATAAGACTAATAATGAAAAATTATGGTCCAATAAATTATTTTTAATGTAGAATCATAGGATTTTCCCATTACTAAAGAGGTAAATTTTACAACAGCTACTATTTATATTAACTAAAAATAGAAGGGTCCTATTTACCAAATTTTAAAATCATGATTCCAAATATGGTATCCATTTTTTCAAATTGAATTTATATAAGTGTTAGAATTTATTTTTATAATAATTTTTCATTATATGATAAGAACTTCATTTAAGAAAAATACATTTTTAAATATACAACTTTATTTATTCTTATCCTATGGCTAGAAAAATATTTAAAGAATGATAAAAAATTTGGTTAAATATATAATATATATTTCATTAAAATAATTTAAAAATAGGTGATAATTTAACTTATTATGATAAATATAAAATTTTTATATAACAACATCATTTCAACAAAATATCTACATTACTTTCAAATGATGTTTTATTTCTAATTATTTGATACCCAAAGAATTAATTTACACAATGTTACTGTAAGTTTTGAATAATTTAGTTAGTCCAATTAATACCCATAAATAAAAAATATAGGTGATTAATTTTACAATAAAATATAATAATTTACTAGTATATCACAATTCGTTTAAACTCAGTGATAAATGTAATGCAAGCTATCGATGAAATAATTATTTTTTTAAAATAATAATGTCATAAAATCATGGGTGTAAAATGAAAACCCCATTAAGAAGAATTTATCCCTAAATATATTTTTCTTAAAGAACAAATTATGGTTATTTGTGCTTCAATACATCAATAGGTAACCATGAAGCTTCTAGGAATTTGTGATTTCTCTAGAGAACTTTCCCACATGAGTAGTTTGTTTCCCTAGAAAATTATATTCATATATAGGAATTCTACAAATTTTTTCCTAATAAATATAATTTTCTATTGGTATGAAATATGATTTTTGAACATGTGATATATTTAGTATATACATCCTCATAAGATATACATTAATCCCATTGAGTACTTGAGAGAAGATAAGTGGAAGCACCAAGAAATAATCTAACATCCCTACTCAATCATGTATATATAAAGGGTCAATTTAACAAGGGATCATTTCTCCATTATTTCATAATCTTATAACATTTTTCTAGGGTTATTTCTCAAAACCATATTTCTCACCACATTAAATTCCAAGTCATCCAATGATTTCTACTATAATTATTTTTCAACTCCGAGACACCTTGATGTGATATTGAATGGCTTTGACATTATCTTACATTTTCTAAGTTATCCCTGGTCCCAATAGCTTTCTTTCCCCAACTATATCCAAATTTAATGGATTTATATAATTCCTTCAACAGATGGTTTCAAAAAGATCACTCTAAATGATCAAATGAATGCTTTTATTTAACAAAAAATCAACTAGATTAAGGAATTGACCACAAACACTAATGAATTACATAGAAAAAGACAAAGGGATATCCTTAAGAGTATTTATCTTTCTCTTAGATAGACCATATATCTTACAGTGATATGCAATGTTGAATCATATCTTTGTATATAGAAAACGGTGAATAGTTTACAAGAACATATTAGTATACCTCAGATCCTAATCAGATACAATAGAATGTGGTATTCCATGAAAACAGACTAATTACTTAATATACATTCTTGAAATATTATGTAGATAAAAATCTTCTCTGATAGTGACGAATTGTGTTGATTGATTATGTTTTTTCCCTATAACCCATGTAACATTATTTTATTAAGATGTTTTGGGGATTTTGACAACAATATCCATGCTAATATTTTCCGATTTACATTCTGGTATTGGTAATTTTTGTAATATACCATTATAATTTTATTTGTTAAGATTTAGTTATTGACATTCCATGAATTAAGAAACTTACTCTATAATATATCTCTTCTTTTATTCCAACTAGAAATACTCCAAATTATGTTTAAAGATCATTGAACATCAATGATGAATAGAGAATGATGGAATGTAAACATTATCCAAAATATCGTTATTCAAATCCATTATTCAGAGAACACATATATGGTTCACAAAAGTTTTCAATCCATCATAATCACAGACAAACACAAGAACATTTCTCAGCTTCTTATGCGTCGGTAAATTTCCCTTTTGTGTTCTTTTAATCATTATTTGGAATGATGGTTAAAAAATAAATTGAGAAATATAAGATTTATCTTATTAAATTAATATTTCAATAATCCTAATTTCCACATCTTTAAATATTATTTCTTTTTTAACATCATCATATATAAGAATTCAAGATCCTTTTGACTAAATATATCTTCAACATTCATTCCCATCACATGGTGATAATGTAATGAGAATTCATATCTTTAATTATGTCCAAAAATCTTCTCTAATTCATATTTAAAATTTTTTATATGAATATATACTTTAATAGTTTTATGACTAATATATGTATATCACAAATTTCACCATAAATATAATGACACTATATGTTCCATGAAAACATTACCCTATGTAACCCCAAATCATGATTTGGGTAATTTTTCTCATGAGTCGTCAATTTTATTTATGTATAAGAAACCATCACAACATTATACATGATAATGAACCCAATTACCTTATTGGGTGCCTCATTATTGATTTAGGACCCTTATTTACTATAGGGTAATGTAATAATAGGTTCATTAAATCACATTATCTTCAGTTATTTGAAATTTTATTCACATTCATCATTCTATAGGAAATTAGCTCATTTAAGAGAAAAAATGCAGAGTTTAATAGATACCCATTAGAAATTGCCCAAAAATAATTTTTATCATCCATAAGAACTAGGAAACAAATATTTCTTGGTCACAATGGTTGTTCTAGTCAAGTGATTAATAACATCTACCTTCAAAGGACCATATAACGCACGAGCACTAATCATTAATTAATATTGAGTTAAGTGTAGAATTAACATTGGGAATATATTTAGGCTTATTTTTTTAAATAATTATTCCATAACTATAAAATAATATACCCAGACATTACATGTGGACAGTTACACTCAGTATCCACTTTTTCAACCAAAAAAAACCCTTTTAAAAACATGATTTCTTATTTTTATAAAAATATTCTTGAATTTTTCCTTACTCTTATCCATCCCTATAACCTATATAAAATATTTCAAAAACATTGTATGAGCATAAAAATCTCATTAAGGAACACAAAAATAAATAAAATAATTATTCTAGTTAAAACATGGTATCTCATTTAATGTTTTTCTGAGAAAACTAAACAAAATATTTTCACATGAATAACACTCATACTTTTTTTGTCAAATAAAAAAAATAAACTAATAGAAAGATATTAAAACTCATTTAGGTGACATAGATTATAATATACATAAAACCATTTCATCCCATTCAATTGGAATAACTATATGGTCAAATTCCAAATTGAAGATATTTAATGGGGATCACCCTTTGTATAAGCTTATTGGGCTCACATGTGAGCTATAATGGGGATCATCCCTTCATATAAACTATGATGAGCGCACCCATGAGTTATAATGGGGATAAACCCTTTTTATAAGCTATGTTGGTCTCACAAATGAGCTATAATGGGGCACAACCCATCATATAAGCTCTATAGGGCTCACCATTTTCATATAATGCTCATGTACCATTTCTAAAACATGTTCATCAAAAAACCCTTTTGAAAAAATCATCTAAATACATATGAAAAAATTCCCATATATAATACCATTTCCATTTATTATTCCATTTTCAATAACAATATACCCAAATAAATGAATAAGTTATTTATTTAACATATTTTAAGGCTTATAAAGGAAGCTTAATATCAAATAATGGTTACGACAGCAGAGAAGTCATTATCACTACATATGTTAAAACAAATAAAAATCATTTTGCGATTTTGTTAATAAAGTAAAATTAATTGCATAAAAATATTACTTTTGGAAACATTAAATGAAATTCTAGATAGACCTAAAATTTCAATTATAATACTTTTATATCCATATAAATAAATATGTAAATTAATATCATGAAGACAAGGATTTGATAATTAAATCTTTAAAGGTTGAAGGTATCCCATACCACTTTTAAAATTTAAATATTAATATCTATGAATTAATAAATATCATTAGTATAAATAAAATAGGAATATGAAATTTCATTGTGTTTGTATATACATTTTATAAAAGATTATAGGTGGATATTATGAGGAAATGCTTCAATGAAAGGAGATGGAGACGAAGTCCCTTACCTTGAGTCCGACTCGTCAAGTACAATCGTTATCTTATTAAAAAATAAAATTCAGTTATTTTATACTTGATTTAAAAACATTTTTAGGTTTATTATTATTTTTATATCTCTTTTTACCCTTTTTTAAAATTAAAAAATTATTTATGTTCATATCAGAAGTTTTTTAGACATTTGGTACTTTAGTCAAAAATGAACTTGTTTTGATGTAATATGCCCTTGTAGTCAAAATTAAATCATATCCAAAATATTACTCATGATTTAAATATAATTCATTTCAAATATATGAGTATTTATAACATTCTATTACATTTGGAGATATGAAATGAAATTCATCGTTCATGGAGATAGTAAGTTGTACGTACTCATGGACGCTACATTCATTACTTTTTCATATTAATAAAATGAAAACATAATAATACATTGGTATAGAATAATTAAAGTATAATATATATGTTTTATATGTTATATAAGTTCTTTAACACCATCCTTTATGTGTTCCATGTTGTGAAAGAACGAGTCATATCACTTTGAGGGGGTGGTGGTCCGCACTTCCTCAAAAAACATTATCATGTTTCCACATCATGAAAAGCATAAAATAATGTTATAAATTAGAATTACAGAAGAATAGAGACAATATAAATATAATATATATCATATATAAATACGGTTTCATCATAATTTTCACCATGAGTGGTGGAAGTAGAAAATTGAGCAATCATCATTTCGTGAGGCAGTAGTTCGCTGTACACAGAAACAATATGTTCATATCCATTAGATGGAGGTGTGGGTAAGTGTAATTAAAATAATTTTCATAAAAACATACTATTAAATTTTGGATATTTTTTTCATGTAATTAAATTATAAGAATATCATAGGTAGTGGAGAAGGAAAATAAAGGAAATGAACTTGAGAGAAGAAGTTACCTCTAAATCGTGTAACTTCTTTTGATTTAAGCTAAAAGAATTTTATAAATTTTTTTTCCCATATAAAGGATTCTATGAGGAATGTAATTCTTTTGGGAGATTATTTTAGTGGAAGATTGATGAGCTAAGGGGCTTGACAGAAGTGAGTAAGTGGGTATTTGTGATGCCCTTTTATTAGAGGGAAGAGAGGTACTTTAGGAATATCTTGAAATATTATTTTATTATAAATTGATTTTTGGTTTAAAATGGTCCCAAAGAAATTTATTTCATATAAAATATTCTTAGGGGTCTAAATAATCTAAAACAATAGGTTTTAGTTATGATTAGTTCACAAATTTAACACTTTCTTTTTTTGTATTAACCCTTAGTTCAAAACATTAACTCTTACCATGTCTTCTTAAATTTTCATAATATATAGTTACTATAGTTATTATAAAATTCCAAGAAAACCATTAGTGGATCATTAATGACATTTTTAACATTATATAAGTTACATGGACAAATATTATATTTTTAGAACAATTATATCATTTTATAATATAATATTTGTTTTAAAAACTCATTTATGTCAATTTTGACAATATTTAGTAATTGATTTTCGTTAATGTTATAACAACTTGATTGCTTTGAAACAATGGAATTAATAGAAAGATAATATTTAAATATCATTTATTTGAATCCATTATTAATGATGCAACCACAACATCATCATTATGTCATACCTAAATTTATTTATTTAATGTATAAAAATTATAAATAAAATATCATCATTCATGAAATATTTTTAAATTTACAACTACTAATTTTAGTAAAATACATAACTTATATAACCCAATATAAACTTTTATTGTAAAATATACTTGTTTATGTTATATTTCCCTTATTTTAAATTAATTATTATAAAAAGTCATTTTCACATCTATGTGGCTCCATAGGGGCCCAAACCTGACCCACAGATGCCCATTTTCTGAAATATCTCATTAAATATGAATATTATATGTGATAGTGTAGTATAAAATTGTTATAATATAATTGTTTTACCCTTATTTTCTAAATTTAACCTTTAACCATGGTAAATAAATTAATTACTGATGTTGCTATTCATAATGTAAAAAAATAAAAGGTACCTAATAATACAATTTGGATCTTCTGATTCCAAATATAAAATCCATTTTTAAAAATTCACAATGTATATGTTGACGTAATTAATTTAAATTTAATTTCCATTTTCAAAAACTAAAAGTTTGTATTTAATAAGTACTAACTATGAAGAGATTGACCTGTGTTTATGTCCAATTTCAAAGTGAAATTACATCCACTGATAAAAATGGGATTAAATGATAAAAATATATTCCATTTATATATTAAAAAAATTAAATAATATCACTTAACCATATAAATTATCTTAATGAAAAAATTTGTTTTCAATTAAATTTAAGCATATTTTTTCATTTCATCAAAACATGACAATTATCAGAAAAATATCAAAAATTAATCCAAAGTAAATTTTGATGCCCCTATTCTAAATAATACGTTTTTATGTCATATATAACATATAATTGTGTAAAAAACTAAACATAAAAAGTTATATCCCTCAAAAGGCAGTAAAAAACCATTTTTAGAAAAATACATCTTTTATCCGAAAAATTGAATTTGTTCTTTTATGAAATTTTGAAAAACTATAAGATGAATTTAAAACATAAAATTGAATATATATAATATATTTTAATCCATAAAAAGTTATATGATTTTATAAACACAATTGTTCTCATTTAAAAAGGTTTTCATAAAAACACTTCCTTTATATTCAATTGGGTTTTATTTCAATTTCTTATAAATTTTGTAACCAATAAATCTCTATTTAGACATGTGTAAACCATATTTAAAAATTTATTTGATAATATTAATTCACTTAATTCCAACACAAATGTATTAACTACCATTTAAAATAATAATATTAGTATTTTATTAATTTTTTGGTATAACTCAATGTTATGTGAAATGTAAAATTTTGGAAAACCCATTGTTGCGTGTTGAGTAACCTATCAGAAAATGCATCCCATTTAATGTAAAATTAAAATATTATTCATAAATATTAATATAAATTAAAATGTATTATTCAATAAATACCCAGGTTGTTACATCGTTCCCCCCCTTTTGGATATTTTGTCCTTGCAATTTTAAAATCTGGCTCAGAAACATCATTGAAAATCCCACATAAGACAAAGTTTCAATAAAATAAAAATGTTAAATGAAATAAAGAGAAGTAAAAATGTCACCTTAGATAAAAATACTAGTATGTATAAAAAAATTGATATGGAAGAAAAACTAATGATCTTGTTCGGATGGATAGTGATAAAAAACAAGATTAGGAGAAAATTAACCACTACAAAACCACAAACTTGTCATAGGTTAAATGGTCATTTATTTTTCATTAGAAAAAGTAAACAAACAAAATTTTTGTTTTAAAAACTTTTTCGTGAAGATGAGGAATTTATTTATGATATTGAATAAGAACATAAGGGAATATTCTTAATTTTCATTTAGACTTTCACCATTTAAATAATTTCTATCAAAAATATATCTTTTCTCTAAATGATGAGTATTCAAGATGACTTGGTCACACTTGAAGCAATAAAATCAACTTCTAGGGAATCACATAAACCATATATGATTAACAATATATTTATCATTTCATGAAACCTTAATCAAAACCAAAATGGATAGTAAAAAATCATATAACCCAAAAAGTATAATAATTTATAAAAACAAATACTACTCTTAATCTCTAAAATTCAACAAATAATAAACTAGAGTTCAACAAGAAAAATTCAAAAAAAAAATTCCTTAAAATTATTCAATATAATCAAAACTAAGATTGAAACCCAAAATTCATAAGGATTTGATCACTAAGACTTCCACGGTAAATCCTGACATTTTTCTCCAAATAACATCAACTACTTTGAAAGTCTCATACTTAAAATTAACTAACCTAATCACATATTCTCCATGATAGGTTAATCATTTCCATAAATAATCCAAATCTCCATATTACCAAAATAAAGAAATAGTTTCTTCCAAAAATAAATATCAATTGATACAACTGATATGATATCCCATAGTATTATACTTTCTTTATGCAAATAGTGTTCTTAAAAGAGGGAACATTTTCCAAAATGAAATTTATAACATAATCACCAAATAGTTTACCTATACTAAGTATATCCATTTCATAAAACATAAGATCCCAAAATCAACTTATTATTGATACATAAAATCATTTGACTAAATATAATATGTCATACTAACCATGGAAATCACGTAGGACAGTGGTAGGTGATAAATCCTAGTCTCACATTGGTTGTGTGTTGGATTCCCACATCTTTTATTGATGAGATATGTTGTGACATGGTCTACGTGTTTCCCTTTTTCAGAAACTGAATAATTATAATAACATTAAAAAAATGATATAAAATCCTCTAAAATAATCATAACATGTTTTAACCTTAAATATTATTTCATACCTCACGTTTTGCATCCCAAAAACTAATAACCGATAATTTCCTCAAAGTTGAATGTCTCCGAATATACCATTAATCACCTTGAAATAAAAAAAACATTAAAGGGGTTTCTACATAATTAAACTTATAATATACGTTTAAATTATAAACCTAGTATCATATTCCTTACCCTTTATAAAACATATTAATATCCAAAGATGTCTAAACCTTTCCTTAATACCAACTATAAGGTCCCACCCTTAATCATTACTTAATCTATAATTATGTAAAGAGTCATAATGAGTACCATTTCAGGTTTAAAGTTTTATATAATTAAGAAATAACTATTACATAATACACCTTAACATTACATGTGGTTAGTTAAAATTAGTATCCACATTTTCCACCAACGGAAACCCTTTGAAAAAAACATGATTTCTTTTTCTTGATGAAAATATTACTGGGTTATTATTTACTCTTATCCATACTTATACCCTACATATAAAATTTAAAAAACCTATGATGATCATAAAAAGAATAGTAAGTGTAATTAAAATAAATAAAACCATTAGTCTAGTTAAAACATGGTAAATCTCTTAATAAATTTTTAGAGAACTAAACAGAACATTTTCACATGAATATCACTCATACTTTTTGATCAAATAAAAACATTAAACTAATAGAAAGAAATTAAAACATATTTTGAATACTTAGAGGATAATATACGCAAAACCCTATCAATACCATTCAATTGGAATAACCATGTGCTGAACATCCAAATTGAAGATCTATAAGGGGGATAACCTTTTGTATAAGATTTATTGGCCTCACCCAAGAGCTATAATAGGTCTCATCCCTTCATATAAGTTATAACGGGATCACTCATGAATTATAATGGGGTTCAAATTTTCGTATAACTATGTCGAGCTCAGACGTCACCAAAATTGTGCTCAACCCTTCGTCTAAGCTGTATCAGGCTCACCCATTTCATATAACGCACATGTACCATTTCAAAAACATGTTCATCACTAAACCGTTTTGAAAAAAAATCATCTAACACCATATAAATTTTTTTATTATTAAAATACCATTTTCATTTAAGATCCCATTTTCAATACTAATATACCCAAATAATGTAAAATGGTATTTTTGTAAAATAATTTAATGCTTATAGGGGAATCCAAATATTATATAATAGTTACGGCAGTTGAGAAGTCGTTATCACCATATACATTACAAAAAATAACATTAGTTTATTAATTTTTTAAAGAAATTAAAATTATTTGTATAAAAATATTCCTTTGGGAAATGTTGAATTCAATTATATATAGACAAAAAAATTATTTTATAATCCATTTATATCCATATAAATAACTACGTAAATTAATATCAAGAAGACAAATATTTGATAATTAAATATTTTAACATTCAAGGTGTCTCATACCACTTTGAAAATTTAAATCTTAATCTCCATGAATTAATAAATAACATAATTATAGATAAAATATATATTTTCAATGTCATTGTGGCTGTATATACATATTATAAAAGAATAGAGGTGGATATTATCAGGAAATGCCTCAATGAAAGGAGATTGAGATGATATCTCTTACCTAGAGTCTGACTAGTCACGTAAAATTGTTATGTTATTGAATAATAAACCTAGGATAATTTATACTTGATTTAGAACCTTTTTAGTTTTTATTATTCCTTTTATATCACTTTTTTACCATGATTTTAAAATTATATAATTATTTATGTTTGTATCGAATGTTTTGTTGATATTCAGTACTTGATTCAAAAACGAACTACTTTTGATGTTAGTTGTCATTGTAGTAAAAATTACATAATCTCCAAAATATTATTCCTGATTTAAAAATCATATATATCCAATATATATGAATTTATAATATTCCATAACAGTTGTAGATAAGAATTGAAATGCAACGTTCATGGAGATGGTAGGCCGTACGTATTCATGAACACTACATTCATTTCTTGGTCATATTAAAGGAATTAAAACATAGTGATACATAGGTATATTATAATACCACTATAATATATATGTTACATAAGTTCATTAAAACTATCCTTTATTCATTCCATGCAGGGAATGAACAAGTTATATCATTTTGAGGGGGCAGTAATCCGCACGTCCTCAAATGAAAATATCATGTTTACACATCATGAATAGCATAATGGTATATTGTAAATATAAATTAAAGAATAATATATAAAATATAAATATAATATATATCAAATATAAATACAGTTCCATCATAATGTCCACCATGGGAGGTGGTAGGGGAAAATTGAACAATCACCATTTCATGAGGCAGTAGTTTTCCATATAGAGAAACAGTATGTTCGTATCCATTAGATGGAGTTGTGTGTAAGGGTAGTTAAACTAAATCTCATAAAAACATCCTATTATACTGAGGATAATGGTTTTTTATATAATCAATGAATAATAATATCATAGGAAGTGGAGTATGAAAATAATGGAATGGAACTTGAGATAAGACTTTATCTCTAATTCGGGGAACTTCTTTTAATTTGAACCAAAATGCATTCTATAATTTACTTATGCCCAGTGTATGGCTTCTAGGAGGAATATAGGTATGTTGGGATCTTATTTTAGTAGAATTTGGATGATCCAAGGGGCTTTATAGGTGTACTCATGTGGGTAGAGGTGATTCTCTTTTATAAGAGGGAAGACATGCACTTTTGGAATATCATGAAATATTATGTTATTAGAAATTTATTTTAGGTTTAAAATGGTCACAATGTCATTTATTTAAAATATAATATTCTTATATATTTATAATCACTCAACCAATAGGTTTTATACATGTTTAAGTCATGAATTTAACCTTATCCTTTTGCTTTAACCATTAGTTGAAAACATTAACTCTTACTATGCCTTCTTGCCTTTTCATAATATATAGTTACTGTAGTTACTATGAAATGCCCAGAGTACAATGAGTGTATTTTTAATGACATTTTTAATATTATATAAGTAATTTGGCTAATTCAGGTATTTTTATGACTATTATATCATTTAATAAAATATTTTTTTTAAAAAACTCATTTATGTTAATTTTGACTCTATTTAGTAATTGATTTTTGTTAAATTCATAACAACTAGATTCCCTCAAACCAAAGTAATTAAATAAAATATAATATGTCAATATCATCCAAAAAATTCTTGTATGGAATAAAAATAATGAAATTTCTTTTATTTTATTATTTATAATAACATTTATTTGGATCCTTTATTAATGATGCAATCAGTGCATAATAATTGTTTCATAATTAAATTTATTTATTTAATATCTAAAAATTAAAAAAAATAACATGATTTAAGAAAAAAATTTAAATTTATAATGACTATTTATTGTCGAATATATCACTCATATATCCCCAAATAAATTATTTTTTGGGAAAGATACTTGTTTAGGTTATATTTCTTGTTACTTTAAATTAAATATTATAAAATGTCATTTTCACATCCACGTGGCTCCCTAGGGTCCACAAATTGACCCAAGGTAAAACATTGATAGGAATATCTAATAAAATAGGATTAGGACATGTGTTATGTTAGTTTTATATTATTATAATAGTATTTTTTCCATTATTTACTAGATTTACCCTTTAACCATGGTAAATAAACTAATTCATGAAGTTATCAATCATAATGTCAAAAAATAAAAGGTACCTATTCAAAAAATTTATAAATTATGACTCCAAATATGGTATACATTTTTAAAAATTCAAAACACATAAGATGCAGTAATTAATTTAAAATTAATTCTTGCTGTCAAAACCAAAAGTGGGTTTTTAATAAGTAATAACTATCATAAGATTAACATGTGTTTATGTCCAATTCAAAGTGAAATTACTTACAAGGACCATAATTGGATTATATGATAAAAATATATTCAATTTATAATTCAAAATCATTAAATAATATCATTTAACTATAAAAATTATCTCGATAAAAAAGTTGTATTCAATTAAAAAGTAGCGTATTTTTACTATTCATCAAAACATGATAGTTATTAAAAAAATATCGAAAATTTATCCAATGTAAATTTTTATGTTAATCTTCTAGATAAGTATTATATTTTTTCCAATATAATGTATAAAGGTTTCAAAACTACATTTAAAAATGTTTCTCCATTAAAAGGCTGTAAAACAACATTTTTAGAAAAATTACTTTTTTTATCTAAAAACATGAATTTGTTCTTATATCATATCTAGAAAACATATAAGATGAATTTAAACATTAAATTGAATATATAACATATATTATTCATTAAATAAAAATCTTTTAAGAGTGATATGATTTTATAAACACAATTATTCTATTTTAAATATTTTTTTATATAAAACACATAATTTATATTCAATTGGGTTTTATTTCCATTTATAATAAATTTGATAACCAATGAATCAATATTTACACATGTGTAAACCATATTTAAAATTTTAGTTGATACTATTAATTCTCTCCATTCCAGTAGCTAGTCATTAACTACCATTTAAAATAATAATAATATTCTTATTGTATTATTTTTCTGTGTAACTCAATGTTGTGTGCAACGTAATATTTCAGAGAAACCCGTTGTTGTGTGTCATGTACCCTATCAGAAAAAGAGTCATATTTAATGTAAAATTAAAATATTATTAATAAATATTAATAGAAATTAATAATTATTATTCTATAAATACATGGGTCATTACAGATCAACTGATATACCCTCACATGAGATTATATGAAAATGAATGAAAATTTTAGAAGACAATGTCCACACATGGTAAATTTTTCAGAATGTTTCTCCCTTAATGGTGTCTTTAGAACAATTCTCAAATGATATTCATTCCCATAATTACAATTTGAATATATTTCAATTTCATCTATAAATACTACAAAAAATGGTCAAAGTAATCACAAAAAACTCTACTAATAAAATCTACAACGATGGTAGGGTAATTAGTGAGACTAAATGGAATCAATGTTTCCTCGTTGTGTTATTAACATGATAGGAAGGTTTTCATGGATATATCCTCCTTCTCAAATATCAATTGATTATATTCAAAAATAAGTTCAATATTATAAGTTTATTTAGATCCTTATATTTGATTAAAAAAATCATCAATATGAGTATGATGATACTTATTCTTAATAGTGGCTTTTTTAAGATCCCAATAACTAATATATAGTTGCATTTATACATTTTTCTTTTTACCAAAAAGAATAGGTACACCACAAGTTGACGTACATGGACAAATAAATCCATTTTCAAGATTCTCCAAAGTTTCTTTTTAAATTCCTACAAATTAATCATAACCATTCAATGTAGAGTATTTAAAATATATGTAGAACCAAGTATGAGTTATATTGAGAAATTAACATCCTGATTTAGTGTAAGACAATAAAATTCATTAATTAATACATAAAACAAATCATACACAATAGTCATTTCATTGATGTTAAGTTTCTCCCCAACCATCTGAGATAAAACCAACTTTGGAATAGTATTTAAGATGCATACAAGTGATCCAATTTCAATAATAAGTACAAATTAATCATCACACAATATATGATTATGGGTTGTTTCATAATATAAAATATGAATTGACTTCCCCAAATAAATATGTGGTATTTATTTAATGAAATACAATAAATTCCTAAAATAATATGAAACCCAACTAGAGCGGGAATAATAATATTTAAAGGAAGAAAATCCCCACAAACATCAACCAGAGAAGAATGAAATACTTGGGATGGGACTATCATACCATTTGGGGGTTCTTACTACTAACTCAACATATAATATATAAGGTGGTACTGTGATACCTTTATAAAATTATTTTATATAAAATATACAGTTGATCCATAATAAATTAATACATTAGTATTACTATATTTGAATGCTATGTATACCTTTCACCACTACATTAGTGAGCTCTAAATTAACAATAGTGATTATATGAGATTTCTCTTTTTATCTCGTGATAATAGGTTGATGAAATCAGTTACAATAAGTAAAATTTTGATATGGGAAATATATTCTATAATTAACTTACATCATAAATTTAAAACACTAGAGTGTGGGTGGTGTATTTTGCGGTGTTTCCTATCAATTCAACTCAATGCCTAAATTTTTTCCACCACCTCATAATTTGATTTCCTAATGAAATTCCATTCCAAAATTGAAACATCTAATACTCCAATTACAAAATAACCCAAAATAATTCATTCCACACATTGAGACTAAATATAATTTCATATTATTCTGTATAAGTTTTATAGAATTTCATCTGAATCCCATCATTATTTTCTAGTCAACATAAATTAATTTATGTGTAACTCCAATCTATACCTCCACCTTGATGGAAAAATAATTTTTTTCTTAATAAATGGTGAAGTCCCTTAAAGATAACACTCTTCCAAGACTTGGTTTCATTCTAATGAAGTATCAATAAATGTCACATTCATCTTGGATTATAATATTAACAGAATACCTTGCATGTCTTATAAAATTTCCTCAATGATATCAAAAAATTCATAATCCTTAAATTTTAGATCAAGGGACTCAATATACATTTTCATACGAAGAATATAAGAAATGTACATATTGAAAATGAAGATATTAAAAAACTCCCACACATTAGAGTTAATTTCTTCTCATTTTTCTATGTTCTTTATAAGAGTTCACTATTGACCTACATTACCTTACAAATGATAAAAAACATGAATAAATTTTTCATGTTTCAAGCACTGGATGATGGAAAATAATATTTTAGTTGTGTTAATCCATTTATCAAAAACTATTGGATCAGAAAACCTAGTAATAGAAAGTTCATGATGCTTTAGGAAAGAATCAAAATAACATTGTTCACCTATTTTCTAGTTTGGAATCTCAATGTGATTCATATATTGAGCTATTTTTATGAGCATAGAAAAAATATTTTTAATTCTTGTTCCAGTTCTGTTCAGTTTCTTTAGAGTACAATCACTACATTCCTCATAACATTATTAATTAATATGATTCCATTGGGGGTCCATCATTCAACAAAAACCAAAAACTATAGTCTGGGAACAATAATCATAGTGAAAACCACATAATCATGAAAACACATTTATATTATATCTAAATTACAAAACATTCTTTTGTGATACATAAGGATTAACCTACTTCATCAATGGTCACTACTCAAACATTTCTATGTTACTCTATACAACGAATTATCCGCAAGGTTATCATTGAAGTTATCTCATACTAGTTTTCACAGTTTAACTATACCATTCTCTTAGAACAGCTATAGAGACCCATTGTTTTCATACAAAAATATTACATCTTATTAGATGAATAATAATTACATTTCATAATGATCTATTCTAATATCATATAAGTATCTTACCATTATAAACTTATACACATAAAAATATTTTTCTTAAGAGTCTCTTAGTAAATACATCATAACTAGAGCCCTTATAAGACATTCATTTCGTAAAAACTTTATTAAAATCCTAGGAATTTAAACATATTAAAGGGTGATATCAAATGCTCAGTATGGTAAACAAGGGAGAAATCAATGATCTCATAATTGTAACATGATAATAAGGGTATGATAACATGATCATATCACATGAAATTCATAAATTTCATATCATATATCATAATATCAACTCATCAAATAATGTTTTCTATTTTATAATTTATAAATCATAAACGAATCAAATAGAATTAGTCATGTGAAAACAACATTAGTATAAGAAATTAGATTGTGGCATATATAAGATTATAGATTTTTGAATTTTTATAAATATAAATACTTTTATATATTATGTAAGTGAAATGAAATATTTCCCATACATAAAAATATAGACATGAAATAGGTCCATATATGATCTTATGGAAAAAAATCAAGGTCTATGAAAAATTGTATAAAATAGAAATCTAGGTCCACATATAATCTTATGGATAGGAATGACATACCCACCCTTAAAAATATGCACATGAAATCGAGGGCCACTCTTAGACAATCTGATATGAAAACAAGGTCTGTGTAGGGAATTGTGAATAAGAAATTAGGTTCATGCATAAATTATTGACTTCATGAGTTATCTATGTTTACCTAATAAATTGTGGGGATTTAACAGAAACAACCTTCATATAATCATAATTCATTCATATATATTCCTATGGATTATAAATCATAATATTATATCACAAACCATATAAAATAAATGGGTTTCATAAAAATTTCATCATCATAATAATAAAACTCCCAATGAAAGAACAAGGTTCATATCCCAATTAAAGTATAAGTAACAACAAGGGATATTTTCAATGAAAAATAATTTATTTAAAGGATCAATTGAAAATTTATTTAGGAAAATTTTATTTTCATTTATAAATAGTACTATTAAAATATATAAATTTAAAAAATATTAAGATAGAAATATTTATTCAAAATAATCATTTAATATTGTAATGTAAGCTTTAAAATATTGATTGTTCATGATGGGATGAAATTTATTTCATGTTATATACTTTAAAATAAAACATTACTTTCACACTTTTTTAGAAAAATCAAAAGTACCTCATTCAAAAAATGAAAATATGATTCCTTTTAAACCATTTTGTAAAAAAATAGCTTATGTAAAATTGATATTAAAAATCATCAGAGAATATTAAAAAAAATTATAAAATTTTAAAAAAAATAGATTCGGATGAAAAAAAACCTTTTGACTGAATAGATTAATACAGTCTATATTCCATGAAAATATATTTTGTATCTCTTGAGTATTCAATGTTAAAAAAATTAAAGGAAAACAAGTATTTTTATGAAGTAACCCAAGGAAAAGAAAATTCAGGAGTTTATTGAGATGTATATCATATATTTTCATCATCATAAACATTATCAGAAAAAATAAAGATAAACAATGAGACTGTAATATAAAACCCTTACCAATTTTGTAACTTTTTAATATTATGTCCCAGAAA
This sequence comes from Viscum album, assembly GCA_963277665.1. Lineage (NCBI taxonomy): Eukaryota > Viridiplantae > Streptophyta > Magnoliopsida > Santalales > Viscaceae > Viscum > Viscum album. Next base: position 825,308,630 of record OY728159.1, on the reverse strand, counting down.
GGAAATAAAAATAGATTTATATGTAGATCATAATAATTATCATAATAATAATAATAAAATAAATTCACTAAATTTATATATACCACATAAAATAAATAATTTTTTAATATAGAATGTGTCTTATAGAAATAAATGTTATTTGTAGATCCCTTTCCTCGAGGTCAACTTGCATCAAAAGTTATTTATCCTCATGTATAATAAATTTAAATTTATTATAATTCTATACCAAAATCAAGAAACGGATTATTATATCATATATATTCATTATATATTTATCTATATTCTATAATTCATCCATAAACATATATATATAGAAAAATAAATCACATTATTCATTGAGACAGTAGGTTATATGGAAACATGGACGTTGTTTCCATTTTTTTGACGGATTGAGCGAAAGTAATGTAAATAATAATTCAGCATTTTAAAATAATATATATATATCAAATAAATCATATACCTTCATATAATTCATCCTTATTTCGATCCATATAATGTGGAGATGAAAAATGAATCACATTGCTTTATGGAGGTGGTAGTCCACATGTACACATGTGTGAAATATTCATTTCCCAAAGGTTGGAAGTAAAGAATTTATATATTATATTATCATTTAAAAAGAATAATTAGTTAATTAATATTATATATGAAAATTAATACTTTAAAAATACTAATATATAAAATAATTTAATTAAAAATGAATTGTACTGCTAAATTGAGAAAATAAGTTTTATTTATACTCGAGAAATACATTCACATCTAATTTGATGAGAAAGAAGGTGGATAATGGTGTTTTTACAATTATAATAATAATTAATTACTTTTATGATAATTAATTTATTATTTTATGAATAATATAATACATTTAGTGGAGATAAAATATGAATTAAAAAGAAATTGACCGGTTATGGGGATTACCTCTTCTACGAAAAAACTCCTTTAGATTTCTTATTAATGACCCTTGATTTGGTCTTTTGGGAGTATGAACACCTCAATATTGTGGATAATGGAATTTATAATGGATTTAATATTGTTATGTATGATCATTAAAGATAAAATTGGTTTGAATAATAGATGGGAGGAGTGCACTTTTATAATTGAGGGGAGGGGAGTGTGTGATTTTTTTAATATATTTAAATATTACAAATTGATTCCAAACATAAAGGGTTATACATGTCTTATAAATGGGTATGGAATATAATTATAGACCATATATTACCACCATTTTCCCATTTATTTATTTTATAATTTTTAACTAATTTAATAATATATTATTTTCCAACAAAAATCATTATATAAAATTTGGACACTATTCAATTAATTAGACTTAAAATACATAAATAAAAATGTTTTAACTTGAATAATATTATTTAAAATAAAACTAAGATGAAATATTAATCTAAAAATGCCATGAAACACTATAAATCCCAAAAATTATATTACTTTTATGAAATTTAAAATCTTTTATTTTATGTTGCGCCAACGATGTATAAGTATTTAAAGTATTTATATAATTTATATAATTTATAAATATTTTTATATCATGAAAATAACTCCATTAAGTTCAATGTATAAATTTCTATTGATTTAAAAATTTATTTTTTCCCTGTGTGGAAAAATTATATTTAAAACAAAATGAGTGACATATTGTAACATCCATTACTTTAAATATTATATATGTCATTTTTAGGGAAACATTATCACTAATCAACTACATATATAGCCTAAAGAGATAATGGTAGAATTCACATAATAAAATCATAATTATGATGAAGCATTATGCCCATATCACTTATTTTTATCCCAGATTACATCGAATTTCCCTTTAAATAGGTGATAAATTTTACCATCAATTACTATTCATATTGACTAAAAATAAGAGAAGAATATTTACAAAATTTGAAACTAATAATTCCAATTAATGAATATATTTTATGAAATTTAATTTATCTAAATTCAAAAAATTAATTTTTAAATAATGTTCTACACTTGACAAAAATAACTTTTTAGAAAAAAGTACAATTTTTAGCATCAAACATGAATTATTCATATCTCATGAGTAGATAAATATGAAATGAATGTTAAATTTTTAAACTAATATATATATATATATCTATATATATTTAATTTTAGTAATTCACAAAAATTGGATAATTTTATTTTTTATGCTGGAAATACACTGATTGCATAAAAATAGTTTTTTATAAAAATAAATCTATTGGTGTCAAATGTTTTTTTATTTATAGTTAAATGATACATAATTAATTAATTTATACAGTGTAATATTAAATTTTTCATAATTTATTTATTCGTATTCATCTTTCCCGCATTCCCTCAACTATGTGATACCATTCACATTAAATAAAATATTTCAGTAGTATATTGCGGTTTGTTTAAACTCGATGTTTTGTGTAATGAAATTTATCAAATAAATTAAATTTATTTGAAAAAAAAATCATCAAATATCTATGTTTTATTTTAAAACATTCTATATCCCATCATACATTCCATAAAATCACTTCTTCAACACATGGTATATGTTGGAGGTTTAGCCCCAAATTTCATAGTTGACTGCTTCTCCACTTTTTATTACTTTGAATTCTTATAAATCTTATCCTAAAAAGGAACATATGTGTTTTAAAGATACGTATAAACTTCCTAAACATAAAAAAACACTTAATAATATCCTTTAAATTCTTATAATTCTATAAAAATTTATAATTTTTCTAAATCTTGAGAAAAAATTATTAATTTTACTATTATGGACATAAATAAAATTTCTTCCATACTAGGCTAGTATTATAAAATTTTCATCATACACAGATAACAAATCATTATATTTAAACCCCAGTAACATGAATTTTTTATATAGCCTATGCTGAAAAATAATATGTTAATATTTCTCCAAAAAAATATTCTTAAATATTTCCTTTTATAAGTCATGAAACTCATCTCTCTCTTTGGTTTTCTTAACCAAATACCATTATCAATCATATTCACCTTCATTGTAGTAAATTTTAAAAGTTAACTTTTGAAATTATTAATATTCCAGGACTTCAAATAGCTCTTCTTGAGCATTGATCCATCCATCTTCTAGCACCTGATCTGATGTTCTGCTAAAATGTGGAGACTTATGTTTCATGAAATTCCCAACTATCATGATGTTCCTATAAGAAAAATATTGATTCACACGAACATGGTTATGACCAGTATTTAGATTCTATGTAATATGATCCATTATTTAAAAAAACAACATAATTTCTATTCCAAAAATTCCTAGATTCTAATTTGGATGGATGTTTTCCTCTTAACACTATCACACATTAACTTCCCCATTTACCCCATTAAATAAAATTCTGAATAAAAATTTATTAGGTGAAGTAACATGGTAATCTTAAAATTATATTTAATTTATACTTAACAATATTTAGAATCATTAAATGGTATTATATTATTGTAATTTTTACATATAATGTTATTAAATCCATTCCATTGATACCAGTTGAAATGACCCATCCAAAAAATATTACATATTTCTGAGTTTTTATTCAAGAATTCACAGCATATATTTGAAGGATTTTTTTATATTTTATGAATATTAGGTCATATCTCTTAGATAATAAACTCATATACTAAAAAGTGTAAAACTCTACTCATTATCTATATTTTGGACAATTTTAAACTTTTTAAATGACATTTTATTTCATTTCATGTCAAATATTCATGACATTCAACATGAATTATTCTTTTTCCCCATCCTTAAACCTTGTAATGAACATTTTAAACTGTATAATGAGAATAAAAACCTCAATAATGGACATAAAAATATAAAATATGTTAATATAGTGAAAGACCTAAAATCCCATAAAATATATTCTTTTATCATACTATTATTTTATCATTTAAAATACATAACTTCCAAATAAAAATAACACACGTTTTCATCTTTGGAAACCCTTAAACCCTATAACAAGCTAATAAAAATCTATTTTTGGAATCAAATAGAATCATTTTTTTACGAATCATGTTAAATTCATGTTAGAAATAACTATAGCCTGGGTAAATCTGTTGAATAAACCACCTTGGTTAACTACCTCTTTTTGACTATGAAGACATGGAATAATACCCAATTCATAGGAGAGTTATAATGGGGCTCATCCATAGTATAATCCTTTTCGGGCTCACCCATTCGTATAATTTGAATGAAAATCACCCATTCATATATGTTTTTATTGAACTCAATTGTCATTATATTTAAATCCATGTACCATATAATTAATAATAAATATTATGTTTTAAAATTTTCATCATAAAAAACATTAATAACCCATTTAAACACATTCTCAAAACACTTTCAAATATTCAAATATCCTTTCCTTTGTAACAACCAATTTTAAAAATTAATATAACCAGAATAAAAGGGAAAGGGGTTTTTTGAAGAAAACAATAATAATATAAAATAAAAAAACATCAAATAATTGTTTGGTGGTCTAAAAATCCTTCATCACCATTTAACTTAAAATTGAACATTAATATTTCATTTCGTAAATATAGTAAAAAAATTCTCTATAAAATATAAAAAACATTCATTTTTAAAAATATTTAAATAAAGTAAAAAACATATAATTTACAATATATATCAATTATTTTTATATAAATGCATTCATAAAATAATTTTAATAATAGGTGTATAGTATAAATTTTTTAGGAAATAAATATTTAAAACCATTAAAATGTGGATTTTATGGTAATGTTTCACTTACCTTTTAGTATGAATCATCACACAGACCCACTATATTACTAAATAATAAAATTATATTAATTATTTACTTCATAACCATTTTCTGGTTTATTATTCTTATCATGTTATATAGAAATTCATAATTAATTATGTTCACATGGGATGTTCTGAGGATATTCGGTTCATATGTCCAAAATGACATGGGTAGGTTAACTATTGTAAATAAGTTCACTATAACATCATATATGTAATAATAATAGTGAAATAATTATTATTTCAGTACATTAACTATACCCTTGATATAAAAAACGAAATATAGTTATGAAACATTTACTACATAATAATCATGGAGATGATAGTTCGTATGTATGCATGATTCACCTTTATATTTTTAAATAGTAATTATTGAAATAAGGTATGTTATAATTTGTATATATAGAATTATAATTTAATCATAAAGACTGTATTATTTTTTAAAATACACTTATACATAACATCAATGTGATACAGTGATAAAAAAATCACATCGCTTCATGGATGTGGTAATTCACATGTATACAAGAATGATGTTATCATTTTTCAATGAAAAACATGGTTTAAAAAATATGTATTATTTTACTATAATTTTAAATATCCACATAACACTAAATTGGTAGCTGCACTGGTTGCTACATGGCCTCAAGCACGCCACCCTAAATGCGAGAGGCTTCCGACTAGTAGCAAGGTAATCAAGAGGTGATATTTGGGAGACAATACCCTTATATTAGAGTAGCATAGTCATATAGTACATGAGAATCAAAATTGGAATCTATAATAAATGAAATATATAGCAACATATGAATAATATATACTAAATATAAATATTCAACCCTAAAGTATAACGATTCATGCATTCCCATATGATGATACAAAACTAAAGCATTATACATACAATAGGTATCATGATTCAATATAGTAAATGAATTAAGAAAAGCCTCAAGGGGGATCTCCATGATCATTCTAAGCTCTATCTTAGTCCTTAAATCCTAACTAAATTATATAAGAAAAACATAACAAGCAATAACTCAGGGTCTTGTGAACATGATATCTACTCGGGTACCCCATTACAATGGCATCCTGAAAAGGGTGTGAGATAAAATCCCAATAAAAAACCACCAATGGTGTCTTCATCTAAATCCATTACATGAAATAAAAAGTACATGAGTTCATAGGTAATCATAATAATAAGTAGTGTTAAATAATTAAATGCTAGTCTATGCAGGTTCCAATAGGACACCTGGTCGACTCTACCTACTTTGGTTGATGGCTAGAATGAATGTTTGAATAATAAATATATTCATATAGTAATATTATATACATAGTTTATTTATATATTATATCAACCTATATGGATGAAGTACGTGCATACATAAGAGGTCATATACATGGAATACATGGTGTTGGTTGGATCGTGGTGTAACTCAGTCATCCATAACCTGTTGTAATGATCTTATAAGCCCAAACATGGGGCAAATGCCCTAAATATCATAATGAGGTGGATATTTCATGCTTTTCACTCGATATGGAGAGTTTCCCATCATTTCATCAATCGATACAGTGAGTGTGCCATCATTCCAACACTCAAAACATGGTATGTGGTGTATCATCACCACTGTCCCAGTAGTATCATTTGTGTGATATGTCATGCTCAACACTCGATGTAATGGAGTGTGATTACATCATGATAAAAAAACCCTTACCATTGGTCTAGAACATATATCAAGTTGTAATCATATTTATAATGGTAATATTAATGACATTGTACCTCTCATACATTATACTACCACAAGCCCCATATGAGTAGGGGAATCACAATTCAAATAAGTTTCTACTAAGAATGTAATGATCGACATTTCATTTCCATCAGTGATATTTTATTTAAATTAAATCATTTAAATAATTCAAGAAATTTCCATCATACAATTTAAAATATTTAAGGAATGTGTTCCATCATGACAGTCCATTCCATTTTATATATTCCATTTGAACTATTAATACACAGAAACTCATTTAATATGTTGTACCAAGAACATAGGAGGTTATTTTGTTTAAACCACAATTATATAGGGAGATAGTAAGCCCATTTATGAATAGAAGAAGAGAAAGTCTACAATCATTCCATTTATCAAGCCCTAACATGAAGTAATCATAAAAATTCAAAGCAATAAACCATGAATTTTTTAACTAAAAAATCATTGATTTTTTACCTAAAAATAAAGTGCACCAAATCTGTGGGGTTTTATTAAAAAACAAGAAATAATTTAATAAAAAAATAATTTATTAATATTAAATCATTATAATTCAATTTATCAACGATGAATTTTAGAAACACACAAAAAAATGGGAAAAAACTTATAAGTATTAACATGGAACTTAAGACGTGACATTATCAATTGGGCAATCCCCAATAAGGTTCAATTCCCATATCAATCCAAGAAAAATGATTAAAACGCATTCTGGGATTTTGATCATTTATATATAATTTATAAATGTGCTCTGGGTTACCTAATGGGTTTTTTTGATCAAGGTTGGCATTCTAAAACTAATAATATTACATTAGGGTGCATAAAAAGATGTGTATAACAAAATAGATAAACTAAATAAATTTTAGGGTTATGCAATGAAAATGAAAGCACCTGAAACAATGGAGGAATTTGTAATTCAATATAGACTATGGGAAAGAGCTATAGACCACATAAATCATTCGTAGGACTCCCTACTCATCCAATTCAATGATTTGATTGGGTCCCTTTTGGAAGAAATTGATAAAACATCGATCCTAAATGAAAATATGGCAAATGAGCTCACACCAAAATAGTGCAACAAATTAGAAGAGAAAATTAGGACGCAAATAAGAGAATGTGGGAGAATATCAATGCAAAAAAAATTAACTATAGAGTTTAAATTAGATAATAGAATAAGGATATAAAATGACCCCTCAGATGAGGAGCTTTAGAGATCCACTGTGTGAGGGAGTAGCTTCACATAGTAGGAGGGAGAAGAATGAATGAAAAAAAGAGAATTGTTTTGTTAGAAGAAAAATAGTAATTTCACACTATAAACTATGCCGCATGGTTTGGACACATTGGAAACCAAATGTGAACCAACTATGCACTCCCACTACTTAGGAACCCCACCTTGTACAGTTGTCCTGAATTCCCCCCCTAAAAATGCATTAGTTGTGTGATGAACATTGCAAGAAAACTACCCAAATTGCACTAATCAGGTATGTTAGGTGCATGGTTTGAGAAATTATGCGTAGCCCATGTGCACTAAACCTGATAACTGTTACCATTTTCACGATTCTTTCTCAAGGCTCCCACAATTTCTAACAAATAATGGGCCCCTATCCACCTTCTCTGATTTTGAATTTTTGGGGTCCATTACTCTCATAACTTTACAAACCTCCTAAGTCACCATTCATGCCCCAAACCGAGTATAAATCAATGCATTTAGGCATTCCAACTCTCGAAATTAAATTTCAAATCTGGGCTCAATGAACTCACCATCCACCAAATTCTAAAAAATATACTCAAATTCCTATGGATTTAAACCATGGCTCAAAACATGAGTCATCACAATACCCCCACCAGAGAACTTATCATCCCCAAGAATCCTTGGGGGAAAAACAAAAACATCACCACTCTACTAGGGTCATGAAGTCTCATTAAATTGGTCTCATTTATCTCCCAAACAACCAAATAACCACAAAGCATTAATTCGTAATATGACACTCATGCTACCAAAACCTAATCCAATGCTAATTTTATGATTGTAACACTTTAACAGTGCATACCCGAGCATCATTAGCTGGATATAGAATCACATCATCATATATTTAAAAATTCATCCAATGGTTTCCCCAACTTAGGTTTTATCATTTAATGGTCAATTCTGAAATCCAATACACCCCACCATCAAAATTTCCTACAGAGCATGCCCAAATCATTCTAACAATGATCCCTGTGTTAATTTTTAAATTGGGAGAACCTGATTTATTATGAGGTAATATTAGGGACCAAAATATAATGAAATGGTTGAATATCAATCAACCGAACTGAAATAGGTCACATAATCATTCCTTGAAATATATACCAGATCATTACACCACACCCTCCTTAACATTATGATGTTATTTAAATAGTTCCTTTAGGCCATATTCATTAAATATGAAGTATAAAAATTCGTTCCACTCTATTTGAATTATCATGAAAAATCCTTGATTAAATGGACTGTGAGTTTACCAACTAAACTATATTGCCTTCTTCCAAATCTTCTCAGGTTTTCTATGATCACATTACCCGAAGTCCATACCTGACATCTGGTGACATTCCCGAAACAAACCATCACATGATCGTTTTACATATCATTCCTCAACATGAACAAGGGTTTAACCAAGTTGTATCCTACTAGAGTTGTAACCCCTTTAAAAAACACCTCCTTGCCTACAACAAAATCTATAATAACATTTGATTTATTAAAATGGATTACATGGAACTCAACCAAGGTAGTCCAAACTTCAAGTTCATAACTAGACTTTGGTAAAAGGCCAATAAATTCACATAATATCATTGAATGAGTCTTGTGCATGATATTATTAATGGTCAAGTCATAGTAAAATAGATAGTGACCAAGAATCCATTTAAGTAGTTCCTACACAAGAACCTAGTATCACTCCGGACAAACCATGCCTCCAAAAAAACTGTGTCATGAACACATAACTCCAGTAAAGCATGTTTATTGAAATAGAAGGACATTTGGAAATTCTAGCTCAGGGTGTAACCTATACTCTCTTAGCACATAATGGATGGTGTCAATATAGAGTACTTTATCATCTTGTAATGAATAGTATACTAAGAAGATATCACGGATTTGAAAAGATTTGAGACACTTATATCATATCAAATGAAACATTCTAGGTATGGTATTAAGCCTACCATACCATACTACTATAATGAAGAACAGTCAAACCATTACTGGTCATCTTCTTGAAAGTAGCTCGGATTCACCTATTGATGAATCATTATTAACCAATGACAATGAATTTACCATCTATGGTGTCCCATGATTTTTAAGATTAACCACCGTATACATTCTCAGACCATGGATGTTTCTCACTAGTTTCATACACATCCAACCACATCAACATCATGCTATCAAGAAAGAACCAACATGATTCAAATCATGAAATCCTCAAGGTAGTTCAATATGATCAACCACATCCAATGGTCCTCCTTGGATGTGTTCCTTCTACCTAAAAGGTCATGTATTTACAAGAACAAACATGACTCTCCCTAAATTTGTAGTGTACTAGTCATCAAATTGGAGAGACATACTAGTTTTTAAAAAGAATCCAAGATTTGATTTAACATAAACACATGCTTGACACTTCATTGATTCACAATCACATACATCGTAGCATTTTGAATGAAATATAAAAAAACCTGATTTGCATTTCAAAACAACTGATCCTCCTAGAATTTCATACCGAGCATTGGGATGAATTTGATTCCTCTAATAACTGGTTAAATATACTCTAGATATGTCCTAAAAATGATCTCAACAACTCAGGGATCAATAATTTCACCAAACTAAAATAACTCATTACATAATTTAGAAACTTGATATGTATATATATGTGAACGTACACTACCCCTTAGTTTCAGAAACAAGACAACATACCCTCGATACAATCCATAGGGTGTTCTGCCGATGAAAATGAGTATCAGTTTGTCCATACAAGATATTTAACTAAGATCCATATTTCCCCATATGACCTTTGACCTAGATGATGAAATATCAGGTTTTCAATCATTGAGGAAGAAGACGGTCCCCTACAACATACTAAGTGGCTGAACATGACCTAGGAATGTCTTACCTGCTGAAACCGGGCATTACATGACTCTCACACCAATAATAAGGGTCAATGATACCATGAGCACCCATCAAAACAAGGGTTTCATTTAGAACATAAGAGTCATTTTATAGACAATAGAACCCAAATCGAACCATACATCATAAATATCATCGCATTTATCAAGGTATTTATGTTCTAAGGGTGATACCCACCTCAGTCTGGCCCCTTAAAAAAGAATAAGTATTAACCCTTTCACTAGGTCATGAAAAAAATATTTCACTAGGCCCCACAACTATCAATTAATCCTTCTATAAAAAGGGAAGGGCCTCAAAAAATTTCTCACATTTACATTCCAAGGAAACTGAAAAGGATGTTTAAAAATCCCATACATGCGGATTTAAACTAAGGATACCACCCACTACTAGAATATTACCCTTTACCAACGGTTCAGAACTATTGGTAAAGGCTGTGAAACCATTGGTATATTATATACCAACGGTTTCCCAAACCATGGCTAAGTAAGCTATGGGTATAGTTTTATACCAATGGTTCTGTGTAAACCATTGGTATATGTGTCAAAGTAAGAGATATACCAATGGTTTCCCAAACCGTTGGTATATGTTACCCTTATAAAAATGGTTTAGAATTGTTGGTATATTGTGTATAATATACATCTGAAGGATATACCAATGATTTTCAAAACCATTGTTAGATTTTTATACAAACAGTTATAAAAAAACCATTGGTATAATATACATCAAAAGGATATACCAACGGTTTAAAAAACTGTTGGTATATATATGCTATAGCTCCACAACAACCAGCAGCCACCTCCAACCTACAAATCTCCATGACCTACAAGAACACATACATCCATAATCCAAAAGCCTTCATGGGATGTTTGAATTTCATACAAAATTCATAAATTTAGAAATTTAAAATTTATTCCTCACTCAAACCACAACATAAGAGAAAAATACAAAATCCAATACATCCACAATCCATTACATCCATAATTGAAATGCAATAACACCCATAACACCAATAAAAAATTAAAACCCAATACATCCAGAATCCAATACACATAACAGAATTCAAAATTTAGAATTCATTACTAATACATCCAGAATCCAGTACATCCAGAATTCATAATTTAATAATTGAAAAGAAATAAAACCCATAACAATATTCAAAATTTAGAATTCACTCATCACTCAAACCACAACACCAATACACACAAGAGGAAAAGCCTACATGTTATAGCAAGCACATGGTATTTTTACACATGGTCTTGGGTTCACTATCTTAAAACCAACAGAAAAAATTTGGTAATGTAGACAAGTATCGTGATACCCATAAGATAGAAAATGGTAGTGGTCATGTGCATAGTCCTAGGATGATTTATATGAAGCAAAAGGGATGTTTATATTCCTATAATGACTATGTATCCATGTATAAATGGTTCTTGATGTGTTAGTGGGAAACATTGGCCAATCTCAACATATGAAATGGGTTGCCAGAATAGCCTACATTTCTTTCACATACTTTTATATTGGAATAAGGGGGTATGTGGCTAATTGTAATTTGGTCTCCTATGTGTGATGTGAGATGAATCACCTTTTTGGGTAGTGGGTATGAATATTAAATTATGTCTTTGGTTTTGGGTTCCCAAACGGACTTTGGTTTTGTCCTAGAACCCACTATTTGAGGATGGGATTGGCATATTAAATGTCATGTTTTTTAGAATAGGGGTATGAGTTCCTCACATGAGAAGTGTGTTGTGTTAAGCTGGACAACAGATCCATGTGCTGAAGTATCTACACAATCCGAATAAGTTTGGTTGGTTTTCCGTATGCAAGTTGTTGTCTACACTTAAAATCTTGTCCATTTCAAATAAAAATGAGACAATTTGAGTGGTACCGGCCACAATATACCTCAGATTGAGGCAGGGTTGACTCTTATATGTCACAAATGATCCATGGATCGTTGTCCTAAAGTATCAATAGAATCTGAATGCATTTGGTTACTTTTCCATATTCTAGTTTTTGTTTTCACTAAAACGGTTGTCCATTTCAAATAAAAGTGAGACACATTAAGTGGTACGGGCCACACCGTGCCTCAGATTGAGACGAGGTTGAGTCGTACATGTCACAAATGACCCAGGGATCCTTGTGCTAAAGTATCAACATAATCAGAATAAGTTTGGTCAGTTTTCTCAATGTGTGTTGTTTTTATTTAAAATAGTGTCCATTTTAAACAAAAGAGAGACACTTTGAGTGATATCGGCCACACTGTGCCTCGTATTGAGGCGTGGTTGACTGATACACATCATAAATGACCCATGGTTGATTGTAATAAAGTATCAATATAATTATAAAGGGTCTATTTGGATTTATTTATGCAAGTTATAGTTTTCTATTAAAATCTGATCCATTTCAAATAAAAGTGAGATAGTTTGAGTCGTATCGGCCACACCATGCCTTAGATTGAGGCAGGGTTGACTCTTACATTCCAAAAATGACCCATGGATCATTGTACTAATGTATCAACAGAACCAGAATGTGTTTGGTCGGTTTTATGTATGAAAATTATTGTTTTCAATTAAAATCATGTCCATTTCAAATAAAAGTGAAATAGTTTGAGTGGTACCAGTCACAATGTGCCTCGAAATGAGGCGGGGTTGACTCGTACACGTCAAAAATGACCCATGGATCATTTTCCTAAAGTATCAACAAAATCCGAATGCATCTGGTCGGTTTTCCGTATGCCAGTTGTTGTTTTCACCAAAAATTTTGTCCAATTCAAATTAAAGTGAGACACTTTGAGTGGTACCGGCCACACCATGCCTCAGATTGTGGTGGGTTTGACTCGTACATGTCCAAAATGAACCATGGATTATTATTCTAATGTATCAACACAATCTGAATACGTTTGTTCGGTTTTTTGTATGCATGTTGTTTTTACATAAAAGATTGTCCATTTTAAACATAAGAAAGACACTTCGAGTGATATCGTCCACACCGTGACTTGGATTGACGTAGGGTTTACTCATACACATCCCATATGACCCATGGATCATTTTACGATTGTATCAACACAATCAAAATGTGTTTGGTCATTATTTCGTATGCCAGTTGTTGTTTTCACTTAAAATGTTGTCCATTTAAAATAATGTTGTGACACTTTGAGTGGTACTGGACACACCATGCCTCAGATTGAGTTGGGGTTGACTTGTACACATCAAAAATAACCCATGGATCCTTGTTCTAATGTATCAACATAATCCGAATACGTTCGGTCGGTTTTCCATATGTCTGTTGTTTTTACTTTAAATTGTGTCCATTTTGAATAAAAGAGAGACACTTTGATTGATACTGTCAACACCGTGCCTCGGATTGAGGCGTGGTTGACTCATACACATCACAAATGACCCATGGATCGTTGTCCAAATGTATCAATACAATCAGAAAGGGGTTTCCATGGGGGTATGGGGTTTCCATGGGGTGAGGGGTGTCCATGGGTTGGGGGTGGTCTAAGGGTGGGGTGAATCAGTCGCAAAAAATCATCATGTCATGTTTTATTATTTATAGATAAAAAATGTAGATAATGTGACCTACCTAATCACACATATATTAAGGAACAACAAATTAATAAACATCAAAGGTCAGTAATATCTGTAAAAAATTTAACGAATCAATATGTCCCTCATCACCATCATTATCATCATCATCATCATCATCATCATCATCACCCTCACCCTCGTCCTCATCATCATACCAATCATCATCACCTCCCTCCTCATTTCCCTCGTAGTATGTATGGGCCTCCTCATTTCCCTCCTCTTTCGTATCAGCCTCCTCCTCAGCCTCCTCCTCAGTATCGTCCTCCTCCTCGTCCTCCTCCTCCTCCACCTCGGCCTCCTCCTCACCATCGTCTCGACCACCACTAGAACTACCACATAGTTCACCACCTATAGAATGCATATATGACATATATTCATCACAAGTAGTGATTGACTCTAGTGTAAGTGTTGGATATAAAACAACCATCAGTTTCATAAATGCAGTGTTTTCCCTAGCAGACTCTTCTTCTATCTCTATGGCCCTTTTTTCAGCCTATTCTTCATGTGCCTTAACATGGTGCAACTCGAGGGCACAACAACTTATACCTAAGGATGGCCAATACCTTTAATGAAATATACTATTCCTAGGTCGGCAACGTACTCTACCAGGGTGCTCATCTTCTAACACCTAATGTAAGTGAAGATTTGTACCAAAATTGTCAGGTTTGTGGGCATCAAGGGCCTCTAAAGAATCCTATTACAAATATAAATAGATTATTAAGTCAGAAAATATATATTAAAATTCTAAATCTACAAAGTAAAACATACAATCAGTTGTTGAGTTGGTTCATTAACTGCACACCCATATTCCTTCCTTCTACTCGAGCAAAATAGTTTTTCTTGAGGGACACATCCTTCTATATTCAATTTATGCCTCTACACTGACATTGATTGTAGGAAAACATAATTAGAAATGGGATAAAAACAGTAATTTCATAACTAAAATTATAGAACAATTTTAGCAATCGAATAAATTATGGTGGAAGAAATAGAAAGTGAAAGTCGTAAAGAAAGATTATAAACTGTCATACCTACTGTCTCTCATGATCTGGCATCATAGTATGTCCCAATGTATCGATGTATTTATTAGAATCAATGTTTTTTTATTTCTTCTATATGCATCCTATATAAAATTAAAAAATTAATATTAACAAAAAACCTGAAAATTTTCACTTAAATACCCCTAATTCGATTAATACCATAAATTGGCTAGTTGTTCAATGAGTAATCATCTGTCGGTACAGTTATAATGGACAATCATCCATGAAAAGGATTTCCTCTAACTCTGTTCCCACTATAGCATGCCATCCAATGTACAACTCATGTATATAAGCTCTCCAAAGCTCACCAAAATCTTTTAGACATCATGCTCGTGCATCCTTACCATCAGGGAAATTATACCACTGCTGACACCCAAATATTAATTCATATAAATACAAAAATTTATATATTTCATTAAATATAATAGAGTTTTTTACTCATATCTCTTCCCATGCATTATCCTTGACTTCATTTGGCAGCTGTCTCTATGAGAGCGGGATGATATGAATGATGTCAGAGTATTTGGAGAGCGTCGCCAAAAAACTCTGATATTGTTTCCCGGATTTTTCAATCATCTGACTATCTTCATTATAGTCCACTATCAACTACGTGTGGCGGTTCCACACTACACGCATGCATGTACTCCCCCTCCCCGCCTCCTATCAGTAGATGTATCTTTTATGAAAGAAAAGAAAATATTTTATCAATACATGTTATAATGAAAATAAATAATTTTGTAACAATTTTTTGGGGTTGTATAAATATACCTGCGGTATTCTGATCAATGGGTGCCACTGGATCTACAGAAACTGAAGGAACACCCTGTACAAATGGAGTGGGTCCCAATGGATGCTCCGTAGGGGCAAACTCTGGTGGAACAAGAGTCGAAGAAGATGGAATATAAAATCCCAGAGAGAAGGAAGCATAAGTAAAAGAATATGATAGGGATGGCTGGACATCTGCTGGATGGAGAGTGGGAATTATCATCGGATGTGGTACATATGGGTGAGGAGGCTCATATGAAAATGGTGGTGAAAACATGGGAGGCCTAAATATCCCATGTGTACCTAATGGAACACTGGGATCAGAATGTGGGATGGATGATATGTCAGTGGGAGGGGCATGGTTTAATTGGGTACACCGACCAAATCGTCTAGCTCCCATACCACCCCCCCTCATACGAACACCCTGAGTACTGGGACCAATACTAGGCTGCTCATTGAATAACAGTCACCTAATATATGGATCCTGAAAAAATGTTAAATGAAAATTAATCACATGTCATTATATATTATTTAAATAAATATATTTGAAATAAAATACTCACTGTAGGCACTAGTGGTGGAATTCCCATCTCAGTCATGCGACGATGGTTGTCCATAATCTGTTTTCATCGCCTCTCTTCAATTGGCTTCATTTTTTACATTTGAAAAAAAAATAAGGAAGTAAATATAAAAGGATAACTAATGTGTAACCCAAAAAACATAATAAATGAGAGGTAATAGAGGAATTCATTGATAATTTAACTAAACATTATTTTAGGTGAGCTTGAAAAAATATATAATGAAGTCAATAAATCACACAAGATGTAATAATGAAATTAAATTTATAGTAAGTTGATTATTTACTAAGTGTCATCGGTCTATTAAAATCATGGACCAATGATTCAACTGTATTCATAAGTGATAAATCGTTTGTCAAAATTAAGGGAAAATTTAATTTCTATAGCTCAGGTTGATGATGCAGGTTTCAATACATATTCTACAAAAGAATACAAACCATCATGTTTATTACCTGGTAAAATTTTATAGACAAGTTTTATAGTCATACAAAATATATACAAATTACAATTGAAGCATTGAAATGTTCAATAAGTTAGAAATTTTGGTTTTGTAGGTTTAAATAAAGTTCAATTCCAAATTAGAAAATGCAATTATAATAAAAATTCCTACCAATAAACATTGAAAATTCACATAACGATCAAGTCAGATACAACATATTTGTAATCAATATTAAATAAATTTTAATAGTACCAACCATAACAACCCAAGTCGTGTTTAACCAAACAAATTGAGAATATGGATGGATGATTCTATATATTTTCCACCTCAACTTTAGGTTCAAAATCAAATCTGACAATTGAACTATTAGAGTCATTAAAAGAAATAAATGGATTGGTTCCAATGGCAATATGAAAAAGTTTCAATTCCATCATCACCATAATCCAAAATATGTGTTACAATTACTTCAAATATGACACGAAATTCAGGTCGAAGTTGGTATTTGACATAAAAAACAAGTTTAGCCATTGATGTCAATACATATGGTTCCTTGATAGAAAGAGTGCGAGTCATATTAATTACTCAAAACCCACATTCATCAATAAATGTTCCGTGTCTCATAATTGAATCAAACAAATGGAATTTCATCCTCATGACTCGTCCATGAGTTTAATAATCCAATATTATTACTTTTTCGACGACTCCATAATAACCCACATTTTCAAATCGTGGTCTACAATCTGATGCACTGGCATAAAAAGATGTTATGGTAGTAACCATAACACTATCATGTTGTGTTCCAATTTTATTTTCTTCTTCAGTGACAATAAATTTGTACCCATTAATATCAATTGATTTACAGTCATGAACCATGGTATTAGGACCAAAAGACAAATATCTTATTTCCTCTAAGATAGAGTTAGCAGGAAAACTCAATACCGAAAATATAATTGAATATTTAACTTAATTAAATATTTATTTAATTATTTTAAACAAAAATATATTTACAATCAATTTTAACCAAGAAGAAAACTCTTTGCTATGAAAAGTCTCACTCTTTATCAATGATAACAAATGATACTTTCTATTTATCATTGTTTTATGTTCCCTGTAGATAAAAAATATGAATATATTAATAGATATATATGTAATATATACATATTCAATTTAGTTACCCGGTGTAGTCATCGAACAAATAATAGTTGAAAAAAACTGTGTGATGTGCCGTCTCCCACTCTTCAAGGATTAATGTCTTCAATGTGTATGATCCTAGAAATACTCCTGTTTGAGGAAGTGATGTAAACTATGTTCAATTTTCTTATACTATTCTTCTTCATTTCTCATTGGTCTGCTCATTCTTGTAGTAAGATTAGACAAATACATTGAGAATAAATCTATACAATCTTGATCCAAGTAAACATTCATGATTAAACCTTCAGGATGATTCCAATTTCAGACATAAGACTTTAATGTGTACATATTTATTTCAGTTGGATACTTCCAATAAAAAGAAATAGGTCATCCAAGAAGTATTTTAGTAGGAATATGGACAGTCATATGCAGCATGCGTGTGAAAAATGATGGAGGAAATATTTTCTCCCACTCACACAAAAATTAATTGGGCCTCTGTACACATTTTTGAAAGAAATACATGGACAACTTCTTAGCACAAATATTACGAAACAAATGGAACAACCAAATAACAGTCACCCTTACATTATTGGACAAAAATGAAGGATTTATATTGGAATCAACTCATGTAGAAGAATGTGATAATCATGAGTCTTCAAAGATTTTAACTTCAAATCTCTTCTGTTGACCCATTTAGATATGTTGATAGAATAGCCATCCTAAACTCTAATAGACTCTAATACATATAGAAATTGATTTTTCATATGTTTCATCACATAATAATCAAATGGAACATTCCATTTATTTTCACTAATACGCACATGATGTAATTCTTGTCTGATTCCCCAATCTACCAAGTCATACCGAGACCGTAAATCATATTTTGTCTTTCCCTTAACATTTAGAAGTATTGAAATAAAAATTTCACATATATTCTTTTTCATGTGCATTACATCTAATGAATGATGTAAAAACTGGTTGACCAATAAGTAAAATAAAAAAAGATACTCTTCTTCCTCCAATTGTAATAGGTTTTAGTGGAAACATTCTTTATCCTTCCAAATTTCGTTTTACTCTTCTCAAATGAATAACTGAAATATTTCAATTCATTAAGCACATTAGTTCCAGACATATGCTGAGTTGGATCATCAATCTCTAGGGTATTATAAAATCTTCGATGATTATTTCTATATGGATGGTCCATTGGCATGAATCGTCAATGTCCCAAAAAACTGAGACTACATCGATGTTTCAGTCTCCTGCATTGTGTATTCTTCATACAAACAAGACATGAAAGTTTTACCTTCGTGCTCCATCCAGACATCATTGTATAAACTGGAAAATAATTTATCTTCCATATAAGCATATCGTGCATCTAAAATATGTCTTTCGAATATGCATCGTATGTATGCACACCCACAACCCAAAGAAGGTTAAAAACTTTTATTAACGTTTGAATGTATACGTCAATATCAATGTCGGGATTAGAAGGTCTATATATGAGTATTCTCATGAATGTGAATGGTTTTTTCATACACAACCATGGGGGATAATTACAAATGTGTATAAAAACCGGCCGTGTGTTGTGCAAAGTAAGAATCTGCCCAAATGGAATAAAATCGTCTCATGAACGACCTAGGATCACATGACACATGTCAGCTACAAAATCAGGATATCGAGCATCAAATCTCATCCATGAAAATCCATCTGCAGGGTGAACCAACACATCATTTGTCTTCTTTCTCTCTCCATCATTCCACATCATTTTTATTTATATTTCAGCAGACATAAAAATATTCTTGAGTCTAGGGATCATTGGAAAGAGCCACATTACTTTTTGTGGCACACGAGATAGTATTACATAAGATTTTGACTTCCTGCAGGATGTATCACATTTTATACAATAATTTTTTTAGTGGTTTCCTCCTAGAATAAACTGCAATCTTTCGGGGAAGCATGAATATTGTTTCTTGAAAATCCAAGTTACTCAAATAACAACCATGACATATAGTGGTTTGAGGAAATGTATGCATAATTTGGGAGTAAATCATTCAATAAGGTAAGAATGTAATCGATTGTTGTATTAGAAATCCCATACATAGTTTTCCCATGAAACAATCGAATTAAAAATTACAGCTTTTTCATTTTATGGAATTGTAGATATACTGGAGTCGTGGAAACATCATTCAATTTTCTCTCCCTGAAAATATCATCATTTTCATTAGATGCATCATCTTTCCTCATATTGAAGTCTTATTGAGTTGAAATCCAATATTTTTCATGATGAGGAATAAATGGAAACCAGTCATCTAACAAATTCTCCAGTCCAGTCCTATCATTTTGATCTTCATCAATTTGAGATTTCATTTTCTCCACATTCTGATACCACACATAGTAGTTTTCTTAATAACTATATTTGGTTATGTGGTAGCTGACTTCTTCACGGCTCAACCAAGGTCTACCAGCACAATTGGAACATGTGTAGTGTATGCGACCACTATCTGAAGCATTGTGAAATGAAAAATCTAAAATTATCTCCAAATTGTTTTGAAAATCGATTGAGATCTGATCAGTTTCATACATCCAATTTATATACATTCTGTAAAAATAATTTTTATAATTCATTTCATTATATGAAATTCAATAAGATTGATGTTTAATTGAAAATATAATTAAGTAAATGATAAAGTAAGGAGTTTCTAGTTTATGTAGTGAACTATTAAAACAATGTAGAGATATAAAAATTCAGTTATGTGTTCCTAAATTTGAGGTGAGATGTGTTTTGTAATTTTTTCATTTATCACATACAAGAAGACACCATAGACCAGATAGAACACTGTTCAAGATATTACAAAGTGAAAGCTTTTCATGAGTGATGCAGAATGTGTAAGGATAGTTTTTTAAATAAGTTATTGATGCTAAAAATGGAAATATTGTGAAAAGTTAGTACATTTCATAACACCCAAACTAAATTCCACAGAAATTACCATATCACCCCACTAAAAAAAAGGAAAACCAGCTAACCCACTACCCCAACTGTCCCCAATCCCTTCACATGGATTATCCTTATATCCATTACCCACCTCGAGAAAATATGACTAAAAAACCCATTTACCATCTTGGAGTGGGGATGCATCTCACCAGCACCTCCATTAGTCGATATGATTCACTAAATACATAAAAGTAGTGGATATAATGACTTTAAATCAAGTTGATTCATATAATCAAGACACATGAATTGAAAAACGAAAATATAAAACAAATCAAGCTACACTTACTGGGTATGTAATTCCACACATGTCACCACCTGGTTTAGGTCAAATAAAAATAGAAAAAAAGAATAATAGATGCAAAACATTAAAACTATTTTAAGCCTTATAGATTTGGAGTGTAGAACTAAAAAGTTGATTGACTTTATATAGATTTATAGGGTGGAAGGAGTTCCCAGCCTATGTAAAGACATAGGCCTCTAGTTTATAATTCAAGGGGGACTTCCCCAAGGCTTCCTAAATCATAATCACTATGAATCCAAGGTAGATTTCCCCAAGGTATTCTAAACCTAATCATCATGAATCCAAGGGGGTTTCCAAATGGAATTAAAAGATATGTTTTCTAACATGAATCCTTGGTTGGTTTATTAAAATAATTCCAAATCATTAATCAAAGAAAAAGTACTCAAAAATTAAATTAAAATTTATTTATATTCATTTTCAATAGGTCTCATATAAGAGGCACATGCCTCAAGTTCCATTATGTGTTATAGGCATCCTAAATCATTAACTCATGTTCAATAACTCATTCTTGGCACCCCTAAGGTAAAACCGTTTATTACCCAATTAGTTCTTCAAGTGAAGAGCACCCCATGGGTGGATAAAGTTTAAGCTTCTACACTAACAGGAATTTATGGATCATAAAGATGTTTAATTTCATAAAGTATAGCCAAAGCATTTATTTTTAAATATGAGATTAATAATAAAGTATTTCAATGATACTACACATCATAAAGAACAAAAAAAATGATACTTTTAAGGGATAGTTTATAAACCATGATCTGTATACTCACAGATATCTACCAATCAATTATTGGTCATTGATTCAATATCAAATAGTTTGAATCGTAAAATTTTACAAAATCCCTAGAAATAGGGAATAATGACAGTGATATTTCTAGATAGTGAAATAAATGGAGAAAAGATGAGAATGGAAGGATATCCTTATGACTAGCTCTAGGGGGTGAGGTTGTCCAAGTGGGAGGGATGGTGTCCAGGGGGGGCTGTAAAAGGGGGTGAGAGGGTTGTCCAAGGGGTGGGGTGGTGTCCAGGGGGGTGTCCAGGGGGTGGGGGTGTCCAGGTGGTGGGGTGCTGTCTGGGGGGGGGGGGGGTTGTCCAAGGGAGTGGGGCTTTCCGGGGGGTGTTCGGTTGGTGGGGGTGTGCAGGGGGGCTATCCATGGGGTGGGAGGGCTATCTAGGGGGTGGGGTGGTGCCCAGTGGGGGTTGTCTGGGGGGTGGGGGTTGTGCAGAGGGTGGGTTGGCGGGGTGTCTAGGGGGGATATCTAGGGGGTGGGGGCTATCCATGGGGGTGGGGTGGTGTCCAGGGATGTTGTCCAAGGGTTGTGGGGGTGTCCATGGAATGGGGTGGTGTCTAGGGGGGTTGTCCAAGGGGGGTGGGGGTGGAAAACTCTCATCCCTCCCTGGAAAGCCCACACCCCCTCCTAAGTGAAATTTGTATAAGAAAATCATCATCAATTTTATTATCCCATCCAACCATACCATACCACAAAAGGAATACCCAATAACTCATAAATATCCAAATTTTATACATAATCACAGATCACATAATCAATATATGTCCAATCTCATCAGCAAACCTCATCTACGTCCTAGGATAACACCCCTCTAAGTTGTAACCATACCCTATAGACCACAAGGAACTCACATAAACATTTCCAACTTACCCAACTCACTCAATAATATAACCCAAAAGAGTAACTTTGACCATTATACCTTTCAAACACATTCCATTTATTAAATGAATAAAAAACTATGTATGTCACCATATATCTTCTTATAGAGAGGTGTCACTACAAAAATTATAGCAAAACAAAACCACACTAAGACAACATCTTACATTTATCAGTAGTGACAACAAGATAACTAATACAAATAAACGAAATTGGTTATCAAATTATACATGAAATCAATGAATCATATTTCTAATACACTATACATGAAATCCACCATAAAACTAGATTACTTATACAACCAATACCTCTCATAATTGAGATAACAGAATCCACAAAAAAACAGAACCACAATTATTCAACACCTCAAATGGGTTTTCACTATTCACATGGCACACTAGAATGCCTTACTATACAAATGGAAATGATTACCACTATATGGAACTTCTACCCAAGGCCCACATCACATTAAATAATATAAAACCTCACTATCATGATCCGCTCTTGCAGAATGGTCTTGTGGCTAGGGAATATGATAGGAGAAATAGAAATATTGGAAGAAGCAGACCCCACAGATCACATTTAGGTGAAATAAAAATATATAACAAACAAAAATAGATGCACAACATTCCACTTATTGATTATAAGAGTAGAAGTAAATAATTACCTGATTGATTTCAGAGAGAGCTTCATGAAATACCATTGGATGAAGAGAAAGCATAGAGAGTGATTAGGTTTATGGATGAAATCGTGTGGAGGGATTCTTGATGTCCTACTATTTGGGGGAAACTTTCCAAATGGTTTGTTAAAACCATTGGGAAAGAGTGTATTTACCAAAAGTTTCTAAAAACCATTAGTATACATAGATCTTTTCCCAAAGATTAGAGTAAACCATTGGGAAAAGATTGTTCTCATACCATTATCCCAATGGTTTGATGAAACTGTTGGCAAAAATTATGTATACCAACAGTTTATTCAAACCATTGGTATACAAGTGTTGGGAAAACAAAAATTTTAAAGAGTGACTTAAGGTTCTATTTCAATTAATTATTTTATTTCACGTTTGATTATATGGTTTTCCATCTTCTAATCTATAAATCTCCCACACACAACATAGACCGTATGAAATCTTACACTTAATGGAAATTAATCCACTTTAAAATTTGAACTTTAAAATCTTTTACATTTTAACAATGGACTCTAGATATATTTACAAATATCAAAATATGGTTTGAGAACATGGGTCACCATTCCCCAATTTATAAGGCACCCATACACCTTATAGTTGAATACTTGCTTCTATTTAATCAAAACCAATATATTCATCCCCGGGAATAATTTATATATTAAAATCGCAACTTATCATGTTATCACAAGTAGTAAATAAAGAGAAACATGCTAATAATCCCAAAAGGAAATTACATAGGCATGAAAGGATAACTAATTTTTCCACATAGAATATATTTACTCAATCATGTTATAAAAACCGGCATGATAAATAATTGCCTAAATAAGTTCAAAACTAAGAATATCACTAAATTACCTAACATGTTATAGAGAAGTCAGGATAACAAACGCATAAGGCACATCACCATAATCAATAAAAATCCTACAAATGAAACTAATTGGCATGGCATGTGCATGAAATTCTAATTTCTATGTGACTATAATATTTCATGTAATTATACATCCTTTAACTATAGGTCCAATAGAAAATTACTAAAAAATTATAAATCAATAAGAAATGAAAATTACACCATTCACACAATATGGAATCATAATCTATGGTAATAGAAAATAACATGAACAACATTACCCTCCTTGAACACTTATAAATTTCCCCATATGTATATTGTACACTTCCAAGAATAACTATTTACAAAGCACAAAAAAATTCCTAGTCTTATGTCTACTAACCCGGAATAGTAACAAAAGGAAAAAATAAGCCTCTTATACCACATTCTAACATCCTGGAATGACTGACCCCTAATCCAATAGCTGACAGGTCAACAGATAACCTCAATAAATAATCCCTTGACATCATTGTATATCAATAGGTATCGATGGTCTCAGGTGGTGACAATGGGGAGACTATACACTAATAACATATTAGCATAGTGGGGGTAATAAATAATAATTACTGGTGGAAGCAGTAATAAATGAAATAAATATAAGTGAGATAAATAATATGATTATAATATTAATATCTAATTCCAATGTATAACAATACATGGAGGATAAAATGATTTTACATTTATAAAATAGTAGACAAAAATCACGAATGATGATACAATATAGTATACTAGTAAAAAAGTATGTAGAAACTTCAAGGGATATCACCACAATAATCTAGAGCTCTAGCTCAGTCCCTTGATCCTTACTCCATGGTATAAGAATATAAGTGAAAACAATAATCCATGGACCAGTGAAAATGAGATCTTCTCAGGTACCTGAGTAAAATGGTGGCCTTAGGAGGGTGTGAGATAAAATCCCAGTTGGCTGCCACTAATGGTTTATATAGCTAAATATAGTCCATGAAATATAAATTACATTAGTGAACAAGTAATTGTAATAATAACCAGTATTAAGTAAATAAATAATGATCATCTTAGTTTTCAATAGGACACTAGGCCAACTCTATGTGCTTCGTATCATGGCCCAAATGAATGTATAAACATTTATCATATGTGTATAGAAATAATATATACATAGTATTGTTATATATTGTATCCGCCTATATGGACCAAGAATGTGTGTATATAAGTGGTGATATAACTATGATCATAGGTGCTAGCTGGACTAGGGCCTAACTCAATCATTGATAAATAGTCTTAATGATTCTATAATCTCCAACATGGGTTAAATTCCCTAAATCTCATAATGAAATGTTGAAATTGTGCTCTTCAATTGATGTGGTGAGTGTACCTTCATGTTAACACTCAATACTATGAGTGTCTCATCGTGAAAAAACTCACAACACCGGATATGGCCCATCATACCCATCATCCAAATAGTATCATTCACATGAGAAATCAATATAAAAACCCAATGAAATTAAGTGTTATTCCCCTATGAATAACAGAACCCCTATCACCATTCCAAGTCCTATATCAAGGTGTGATCATATTAATAATGAGAATAGTTTGGAGGAAGTACCTATCATGAATTATACTATATTAATTCCAATATGAACAAGGGAATTTCAATTCAAACAAGTTTTTACTAAGCATTAATTGATCGGTGGGGCCTTACCACAATTTACATTTAATTTAATTTAAATAATTTTATTTATTCAAGGAGTTTAAATCGTACCATTTAAAAAAATCAAGGAAGGCATTCCATAATGACAATATATCCCATTTAATATGTACTATTTGAACTAATAAAACATAAAATCAAATTTAATATGTCAGGCCAAGCACTTAGGAGGTTCTTTGGTTTAATAATAAATTATATAGAACGAACAAAAATCCATTTCTGAATAACAGAAAAGACTATATACCAGCATTCCACTTATCAATAGCTGAAATAAAGTCATAGGAAAACTCCAAAGTAAGAAACTGATCATCGTTAAACTAAAAAATCATTACTTTTTTCATAGAGGACAATTCACCTCATCTGAGGGGTTTTATTAAAGAACATGAAATTATTTAACAAAAAACTCATTTATTAATATTTAAGAATCATAATTAAATTTTTCAAGGAGGCTTTTTCAAAAAATACAACAAACCTAGAAAACCAATTAGAAGGTTTATCGTGGAACATAATTGGTTCCATTAAAAATTATAAAATTCACTATAAGGTGAAATTACACTATTAATGAAATAAATTTTTTTTATAGGGCATTACTAGATTTTAATAATTTAAATATAAATGGGAAAAGTTTGTCAGAACCCAAAGTGTACCCATTATCAATGTTGGCATTCTTAAATTACTAAAAAATGATCGATTAGTGTATCAAAAATTATGTATTAAAAATTTATTTGATGAAATAAATTTTAGGATTCTACACATAAAAGTTCTACATTCATAACAAAAATAAAATTAATAATTCAATATAAACAATAAAAATGTGTTATATGACACCTACTAGATTTTATAGATGCTCTACTCATCCAATACCAAGGTTTGATTTGGTATGGTTTAGATGAAACTAAGCAAATGGAGATCCATCATAAAAATAGGGAACATGAGAACTCATCAAAAGAGCGCAATAGACAGGAATAAAATATTAGAAAGGAACCCATATGATTCTATAGATTAATGATGTAGATCAAATGGAACTAATGAAATAAAAATCAGAAAATAGATGAAGGAGATAACATGATCCCTATGGGGATGATCTTGAGGGATCCATTATGAGAGGGAGGAGCTTTAAACAGCATGTTGGAGAAAAAACAAGGAAGAAAAGGGAATTTAATGTATAGTTAAAGTAAAAAAATGGTAATTTCACCCTTAGAACAAGATTGCATTGTTGAAAAAACTATGTGCATATTGTAGGACTCCCACATCTAAGGATCCCTTCCTCGCACAATTGTCTAGCACGAATTACCATAATCGTGCAACAATCATACATTGAATAATGTAACCACACATCCCAAATAGCACTAAGAAAGGGGATATGTACATGGTTTGGGAAACCGTATAAGGATTATGCATACCACACTAGCTAACCGGCACGAGTCGCATAGTTTCAGAGGGAGGATCAAACAGTTCCAGAAAAACATTGTGCCCCAGTATGCCTTCTATAATTTTGAGTTTTCTGGTTCTAGTGCTCTCTAAAATTGAAGAAACCCTTTATGAACCTCTCTATTCTCGAAATAATTCCAAATAAATTCATTTAGGTTTTCCTACTCTTAGAATCATATTACAATGATCTATTAAAAGAATGGTCCATCCACCAAATTCCAAAAACATTCAAATTCCCTTTGAATTCCATTTTGGAACAAAACCCTAGTCATTAAAATTACATTGATAAGATGATAAATATTTATTAATTTTTATCTATATAATTTAAAACCACAATATTTACTAACCAAGAGAGTTAGTTATAGAAAACAAAACACATCACTTCATGGAGGTAGTAATCCACACATTTTCACGACCGAGGTTTTTTATCATTTGATGGAAGAAGATAAGGATATATATTATTCCATTTACAAAATATAAACTCAATATATGGAAGATTAAGAGGCTAATATTTCATCATTTTTTGAGATGAATTTAAATATTTATAGATGAAATTAAATGAAAACACTTAGTAATGAACTATATATCCTCTTTGGGAAACCTCTTTCGGTTTATACCAAAATCATTCTGTGGATAGTTTTCTGATTGAAGTGTGGAATCCATGACATTGGTATGGATTTAGTTAATGTATTGGTTAATTCATTGATGTTATAAAAGGATATTTAATATTAGAGAGTAGATGAGAATGGGTGTTATTTTATAAGAAGTAGATAAGCCACACAGGGATTTTTTGATTAGATTAAAATATATTAATTTCTTACTCAATCCAAAAAGCTCAAAAAATGGATCATTAACCAATAATAGATGGTATAAGGTCAATATATTTCCTTGAAATTTAATTTTGATATGTTTATAGTTCATTTTGTAACACTTATCGCTTTGCATTAAAACACGATCAACCTATTTGAAAAACAACACAATATCAATGTTTTCTACTACTAAAGCATATACAATTTTATCATAAAATAGATTTTTACTCATAAATGTACCATTTATGATATTTTAAAACCCAACACATTATTTTTTGTTAAAATATTATTTTTAATTTTTTTAGAAAATTAATAAAATTTTATTTATCATATAATTTCATTAATGCCATTTTTAAAACTATTTAGTTGATTTTCCATTGAAAAAAATATAACAATAAGTTAATTAATTTAAAATCCTTGAAAACATCTATATTAAGTTATTTTCTTATAAATAATCCATGAAACTCAAAATTAATCCAAAATATAGTACATTTTTATTTTTTAATGTAACTTTTTTTATATTAATTTAATAAATACTATATCAGTGTTGTGTAAGCATTTGATGTAATAATTTTATCACTAAAATTTAAGAATGAATTATGATGATAAAATTTTTCATTATTATTATAAATAAATATTAAAATTAAATATAATGTTTCTTCATCCATGAGTGAAGATATTATAGACATTTAAAGTAAGAGAGTGATATCTTTCAGTTTATTTTTACATCAAATTTTATAAAGATAAAATTCAACAAAAATTAAAACCAAGTGGTAATATATTTGAGACTTGGATATATATTATTTAATTAAAATCATCCAATAGGATAAATGCTTTTTTTAGTTAAAATTGGAAAATTACTGTATATTTTTATCCTTATTTTACACATTTTAGCTTTACCGAGATGACAAATATTTGCCAAGGTTAATATTAATAATGATCCAAAATAACTGGGGCCTATTTTCCAAATTTGGACATCCTAGTTTCAAATAAAGAATCCATTCTTATTATTTCAATTTGTGTAAGTGAGATATTTTAATTTATAATTAAAGAAAAAATACGTGAAGAAAATGTAGTTCAGAAAAATCATTGATATGTATAAAAAAAGTTTTTATATATAATTATATAATAAAATTCATTAAAAAAACTAAAATTGGATTAATTTAAAGAAATCATGTATGGTTAATATTTTAAACTAAACCAAAATATTTTTTTCTTTTAAAATAATTAAAATGAATATATAGTTTTCAATGAAAACCAATATTTTTTAATATTCATTTGAAAAAATAAAACCTTTTATAAAATTATCAAAAAATATTCTTAATATAATTTTTAAATTATAAATTAAAAAATTAAGTTCATTATAAAAATTTCAAATTATATAATTCTAAAATTATAGTTTTATTAAAACCATATAAATCATGAAAAGTTAATTTTGTTAAAAAAATGGGTTTTCCTTTGGATTGAAAATTTACCAAACACTTATATAAGGAATAGAAATTTGTAAACAATAATAAGTATATGATAAAGAATTATAATAAAACTACATGGATCATTACACCAACATAAAAATAATACGATAAGATAGGTTCAAAATATCTTCAACCAATGATATTTACCCATGCTTAATTGGAATTTTTACCCATATCTCTTTTTCTAACCTCTCGGTAATCACTTTTAACTTTTACTAGGTTATCAAATTTTTACAATTTTTATTATTAATTAAGAGCAAAAATGAAATTGAAATAATTAAAATAATTCATAAATTATAATTCTAAATATTAAATAAATTTTATCATATATATTTTATATATGATTCATAAATCACCTTTAAGATAAAATTGTAAAGCACAATGAAAACTATTTTATAGAAGAATAACTTTTTAAGCATAAAACTGAGATTACACTCATTACCTAACAAGTAACACTAATTAATTTAATTTTAATATTTTTTCTAGAATATATATTCTATATATTTAAATTACAACATCAATAAATATTAGTTTATTGAATTTATTATGCTAAAACACATTTAGCATATAAAAACCATTTTCCAAAAAGTTACACTATATATATTCAAATAATTATATCATTATTCCTTAGAATTTCATTATAAATATATGAGTTATTATTCATTTATTACCAATAAATAAGTGTAAAATGAATTTTTAATAGTGATGAAAATAATATTTTTATAAAAATTCATAACACCTAGAAAAGTAAATTAGTTCGGAGTAATAAGGCTTTTTGTCATGAAATGGGTTTTTAAGGAATGATGATTATTTATTTGGAAGTAATTAATAAATTATAAATAAGTAATACTTGTATATATATATTTAGTAATGTAGACAATATAGTTCATACCCACAAATCTAGTGATTCGGTTCAAAATGCAATATTATATCGTGGTTCATTTAAACATAAGGCTTCGTGTATAGAACACTATCAAATAATTCATATTTACTTCAATAGAATACATATAAAATATCATGGTGTTACATTCTACCCACCATATAATTAGTTTTTTCTAAAATATTCTATTACATTGATGAGAAAATGAGGATATATATGCTTCGTCACATCTTTGGGTTCACATGTGGCTTTATCAGATTTCGAATTCCTCTAAATAATATTAACCAGGTGAGTAGTATTTTATTCATAATGCTTTCTCTATATAATCCATTTTTTTAATCCGTTATTCTTTCAAAAAATATCATGCTCCATGGATACAACATCTAAGTTTAGTACATGTTAAGGATAAATTATGTACTTCTTCAAAAGATATACATCAAACAACTCATGGACATGAGAGAGAATTCTTGGGAGAACCAAGAAATAAACATATATACCTAATATTTAAAAACTATTAAAGGGTCCAACATACCTAATTCTTAGTTTTCACTTCATTATAAGTCTCATAACCTTATTCCATACTAGGAATACCATCACATGAACTTAAATTTTAAGATCACCTTGATGATTATTAACATAAATCTTTTGTCGACTGTGAACTACCTTACTGTGATACTAAATAGGTATAACCTTCTATTCCATTCCCTCAAAAATATTAGTTCCCAAAATATTTATTTCTCCAACACCATTCCTAGTATGTTGAATTTATACAATTATTTATATAGAAGGATTTATAAGTAGCCTTCTGAATACTTGAGTGAATGTTACTGTTATAACTGAATCTAATAAGAGGAAAGTATTAATCCTAGCCAAATTTGAAACCTACAGAATAGGATCATAACATATCCTCTAGGATTTGGATGGGTCTCTCAGACTAACCATATATCAAAGGATGATAAGAATTATTAAAATAGAGCACTCTATGCAGATCTTATTGAATAATTATTAAGAACATAGAGTTAATCCTAGAATCTTGTTTAGAATGAATATAATTTGTTACTCCATATAAAAAAACCACTTCTCTAATATATATCATAGAATTATGATCAAGATTGAAATATTCCATAATAGAAATGAAAAATTCTAACTTTTTATGGTGATTGACTATAACCAAAATAACATCATTCCCTTTAGATATCATGGGGAGACCTACAATGAAATCCATGGTTATGTTTACGCATTTATATATAGGTATATATAATGGTTGTAACACCCACATAGACTCCATCCACTCAAGATTAATTTATTGGAATACCAAGAACCAATATTAATTCCCATCAATACCAGTATTCATGTTATCCCTCCATAAATACTCCGTATTATCTCTATATATATTTTTACTTCCAGAATAAACATAGAATGCTGACCAATGAGATTTACCAAAAACCACATTCTTCAATTATTTTATAATAGGAAAATACCCTCAGTTCCCCAAAAATGTATTTTTGTAATAAAAAATGAGGAAATCATGAACCTTCCCTAACTTTTTTTTGAATCTCTACATCTTCCTTATGCACCCTATTAATCTTCACAAGGAATGATGTTTGAACACAAATTTTAAACGATAATATTTCTTCCCATCAATAGAACATTCAAGGTTAGTCATTAAAATATCCATAAATATTGGGTCATTTGTGATTATATTAATATATGATATAACATGATCCTTTTGAAAATAATCATCAACATCCCTATTCACCGAACCATTCTTGTGATGTATTGTGTAGTTGTACTATTTAATTAATCACAACCATCCCATTCGATGCATATTCAATTGATTCTATGTTAATATATGATTAAATATTTTATGATCAATATATAAATATATAGATAATTCCTCTATATATTTAATCCAATTTTTTCATATCTAAATTCAAATCCGTAGTCGATTACATTTTCTCATAAACCATCAATTTGCATGATGTGTAAGTTAAGAAATTATCATTATATAAAAGAACCCATTCCCATAATTTATTTGATGCATCTTTGAAAATAATATACCCATATCCACTTTAGGTTAATGTGAGTATATGTTCATAGACCAACCATCTGCTGAAATCCATGAAATTTAATACACATTCATCTGTTGAAAGGAACCCGACTCTCTTCTAGGATAACTTTTGTAGTGGATTGGATAGCCATGATTAATTCTTCAAAAAACATAAATAATATCTAAAAAATTATAAAACTAAGGATCTTTGTAGTAGATATTATTATGGGATAATTTTCAATGACATCAGTCTTAGAAAGATATATTATATATCCTCCCATTAGATTATATGACACATAATTTAAGCAATATGTATCCAAAATCCACACATACTAAATTTTGAATATATTTTATTTTTTTATAGTGACATCAACAAAATTCAATAGTGATAATAATATTATTTCTTTAATTTGGATTATATAATAATATCATCAATAAAAACTACCAAAAGTTGATTGAGGTAATATTTAAAGTCATTTTTTGTTAAATCCATTAAGGTAGTTGGGAAATTAATAAGTCGGAATAGAATGACTATAAATTCACAATGTCGAAATATCTTATGTATGGATGTGTTATGTATATTATTCACATTATACCCTCATATAAATTTATATATAACAATTTTCATTCTTGGAAAAGTACCGAACTCCTCATACTGATCAAAAAATCATTAATGTTATGTATTGTTCACTAATTCAGAATTGTGATCTTGTTAAATTCAAGTAATCAATGAAAAGTTCCACTAATTTATATTTATTTTTAGAACGAAGTTCTAGTTCACCAAATAGTTATGTCTTAGTTATGGTTAAACACATATATATATTTTCCAAGATTTACTTATTCTATTCATACAACTCAATTCGGTATATTTTTTAAGGAGTCTTTTAAGTATGTGTATAACCATGTATGATTTTTTTGAAAGCTAATTTTATAATTCATAGGAATACGAGGAAACTATTCAGGAAATCCATAAGGATGTTCCCAAACAATAGTTATATCATCAATGTTTATTTTCTTCCCTTCAATTTGATTAAAATATCCCTCATAAACTTGTAGAAATGTCAATTAAATATAAGAAACATACATTAAAATCTTGAATTCACCGTCATAATGATAAATTATCATGGTTTTATTACGAATATTAATTGTAATATCCCTTCCATGAAAATTGATATGCGATCTATATTGAGAGAGCCAATACATGACCAAAATCACACAAAATTAAACTTAAGGGATAACAACTAGATTTATAGGAAGAACATTCCAATAATATTTAATTAGAGAAGAAGAATATAATTGATATGTGATTTCCAAAAAAATAAGGTGTTTTAGACACTAATTGAATATAAAATAATTCATGTGATAATGTGATACCGTTAGTAATTTCATCACATACTTAATACTTTTAAGAAGTATAATCAAATAATGAATTAGAAATTGTAGGATGAATGGTATGTATACACTTCACCACTTCATTCTTGTAAACCATATTAGTAAAAGTGATATCATGATATTTATAATTATATCTCATATTAATTGGATTTTGATTGAAATAATCATTATTAAAAAATGTATTCATTCAATAGTTATTATAATGAAAATACTTATTTATTTGGAAACAATGCAGTATGGGTGGTTCATTCTATAGAGCCTTTTCCCAATTAAAATCATTGACTAACTTTTTCCAATTACATAAACAATCAATTTCATTATTACCTTTATTTCCATAGTAAATGAATTTACCTTTCTATAAAAGAAAATTTCCTATATGTTTCTTTATAAACATCTATAATAAAGTAATACTTATCTTATTCTACCCATGGTTTTTATTATTATAAAATTTTCATAATATGAACATTCTTTTCTTATCAAAACCTTGGGATTGATGGGTGAGTCAAATCTCAATTATTACATGATAGCCCAATGAACGGTTTACACATAACTACTGGATTCTCTTATAGATAATTACCCTTGGTGACTTAGTTTTAATTGCCTAAAGAATCGATCAATCATTATTTTCTTTTGGAAGATAATACAATAAATTTAGCTCACAAGTGTTGTAATGTTTTCCCCACTATAACCATTAGAATCATTATCTTTCTACTTTAGCTCAAGGAATTACTTCACCATTATCATATGAAGAATATGAGGAAATTATATATTTTAAAATAACATCACTGAATCATCACACTACCTAGAGATAAATTTATTTATATTTTCTCTTGTTCTGGGTTAGATTCCACAATTCATATTCCTCTCATTCAAAAAAATAATAATTTTTTCATGATCCAAATGATGGAGAAGGGAAAATATCGATTCAGCTTTAAATAATTATTAAAATCACTTTAAAGGGGAAGTGAGAACCCTTACCTCTTTCCAGTTTCAACACCAAAGGACACACTGGATTTGTAGAAAAAAAGTTTA
This sequence comes from Viscum album, assembly GCA_963277665.1. NCBI lineage: Eukaryota > Viridiplantae > Streptophyta > Magnoliopsida > Santalales > Viscaceae > Viscum > Viscum album. Next base: position 825,273,134 of record OY728159.1, on the reverse strand, counting down.
AGTTAGTTAGAGCCAATTTCCCTAAATAGTATCCAGGGGATAGAATGGACCTAGAGGTCAGGTTAGAGAACTAGGGTGCCTTCATAAAGATGAGCCGAGTTGTCCCATGATTGTATTTATTCCACCTTGTTGATCTACCCCATGTTGCATCCTCTATGCAAAATACAGACCAACTTATCTATCCACTCGCTTTTCTCTTTAGTAGTGTTCACCTGGAGCGGTCTCATTTTCTTTGACTCCTTAATATCTAGATCATTATCTACCATTTCATCTGAATGCATTAGAAGGTCCATGTGTTCCCTCACCATAGCCACTTGTCGTTGAAGTATTTCATTGATTCCTGCATCGTGCTTTTTCCCAGGATCAAACAGTCCCTTATCACCCGAAGGCATGGTAGGGACCATGTCCTTATATCTTGCTTCCACCAGGTCCTGGGAGACGTCGACCCCCACATGCTGGTCCGAACCTTTTTGTTTGTTCAGGGGGATGGGGTCTCCAACTGTAGGAGCCTTCAGTGGAAACTTTCCCTTGTAAGTGGATATAGTAAATGGAGGACTAATACGGTTGGAGTAGTCCTTCCTACGTCTCACCCTCCGGTTTTCCATTATGAAACTGTATGAATCCATAATTATGTTCTTTCCCTTCTGCGAGGAGGATCTGAGGTACTCATCCTCCATGACTCATTCCTTGGGCTCGGTGGAATCCGTGGTCTCATCCATTTCCTCTTGAAATGCATCTATATCTACCCGGGGGGCCTCTCCATTATCCATCTCTCTGATATCCTCATCTTCCTGGAAAACCTCATCCCCTAAAACTGCAAACCGGTTTTGAGAATACAGATTCGAATCCCAGTATTTATTCTTCTCCGCATAGGAAATTCTAGTCGGCATGGTCTGCATTGGTTCTTCTGTTGCCCCTGTCCGATCGAACCATCGACCCATGAATTGGAAAGCTGCGGACAGATCCTCGAGAGCCAGGCGCTGGGAAACCTCTATAGTGTTTTGGGTACCCAAGACGGCCCCCTCACCTGACCTCCTTTCCCCTACATCAAACAGGTGGGGCTCCTCTTGCTCTGATCCAGGATGCTCAGCCTCCCTCCCCTCATCATGTCTTCTTTGGTCCCGTTGAAACTCTTCATTACTTAGCAGAGAAGGGAAAATATAATTTCAATGTTACTGATCCATTTATTAGCAGTTAATGTATCTATAGAACCACTAAAATAATGATTATTTTCCTAATAAAGGGCTCAATATTACATTATTTTCTTCTTTTATTTATTATTATCTCATCATGATTGATGGATTCCAAAAGTCAAAAAATCATAGTTATATGATTTTTCATTACAAATCCCGTAAAATATTGTTTCAGAGGAGTAAGATCACAACATTTAATGTCATATTAAATGTTAAAAAAAATCCTCAAGGTTCAATGTATTTTCAAAAACCAAAAATAATATTGTGAGTAATAATAATCATAAAACGTAATAATATTATCATAAAAAACTATGAATAATATTCATAAATTATGGCACCTTCATTTTAATAAATTAAAATTTATGTTAATTACATATTACATTGTTTTTTTCATAGGTTTTATAGATTCTATTCTCTTTTTCCTCATAAGGTTTTATAATGAAAATTTGAATTAACCCAAGTATATCTCTAGAGAGTGTATATTCAGGTGGGTAGTATTTTCCCTAATCTTAATTCACTGGTGATGATTGAGTGAAAAAATAATCAATCCATTTCAGATATATTACTCATATGTGCGTCTATCCCACAACCACATCAACATTAATATATACATAAGGTAATTTTCAAGGAAAACCACATAATATATAATTTAAAAAATCATTAGGATTTTATCTTATACATAGACTTATACCTTTAATAATCAATAAATTTCTTTAATCTTAACCCCCAAAATAACTAAACCCTACTCTGATATTAATTAAGATAACCCAAACATTAAAAACATAAATATTAAATCATTTTAGATTAATATTAAATGCATATCATAACAATAAATTACAAAGAACCATAAATTTTTAGTGACATTGCAAACAAGATACATAATCATCTTATTTCATGAAATATCATAAAAAATCCCACATAATTATTCTCATGCAGTACACTTTTTAGTCATAAACCTACTGAAATATATTATTCATAACCTAAAGAAAAGATACATAAGAAAGGGTCGTATAAAATTTTTAGTATGATTAAAAATCACAAATACCAACCATTGATCATATGTAAGAATTTGATTAGTAGAAGGGTGTGATAAATTAATTTTATCATTTGAAAAACATACCCAATCATTCCATGATCATAGTCACGACATAAGGAATTGGTAGATCATAACATAGGAATAATAGAAGAGTCAAATATAATGAGCCACGAGATCATATTATAATCATATAATTCATACCTCAAGGATACCCACCAAGACATTCATCACATATTAGGATTCGGTTAACCACCCATGTACCTTCCTCGGGAATGATATGCTGCATCTTTTGGGATTGGAATAACTATATGGGTAATCGTTGAGCTTATAAAATATTAATCATTACCAAATGACCTATTTTCTTATATAATACGAACACTTCATAATATCAAAATCAATTTATATTCATGCCACAACATTGAAAATAATTTCTTCATTTCATTAATGATTAACCCATGGAAACGAAAAAAAATTCATCAATATTTATTCATCATAGTAATAAACCATCAAAAGAGAGAATAAATATGGCATCATTGTATCATATCCGTAGTATAAAATATGTAATATAATGGATATTTTAGTAGATGAAAATACCTTTTACAGATCACTACAAAATTTCTTATGGATAACACCATTTTAATTTTGAGATCACTTATTGAAAATATAATTTTTTTAGAGTGTTAAAAAATTACTTTTTCTATAAAAAGAACCATGGAAATCTATAAAAGAATATTCGAATAAAATATTATTCATTTTATTGGTCAAATATGTTCATATGATATATATCCAAATAAATATTCTATTCACGCATTTGGTAAAAAAGTAACTCATTTGGAAATTGTCAAGAATATTCCCTTTAAATCATTTGATATAAACTCAAACATGGGAGAATTACAATTTAATAAATTATTGTAGAATATTAATATCAATATTTGATACATTTTAATCAAAATATTGAAATGGAAGGATAATATTCCTTGATGAATAGAATAATAAAGTTAATTTTTATTAAAAACAATCATCTATAATTTTGAGTACTTAGAGGGTGGAATATTAAATGATATCATTTAATATATATAAATAAATAGAGTATAAAAAATAAATCAGATTTGTTTAATATATATCACATAATTTCATCATAAAAAATTTAATAATAAATAATCCCCTGAAAAAGTGTGAATAAGACATAGTACCATTACAATGGGTTTGACATGCTTCGTATGTGATTTTATCCTCCAATATAATAAATTAAAATTTGATAAAACTATATAAAAAATCTTATTAATACTAAGAATTCGATAAAAATTTTATTTATAAACAAATTTCAGTCATTTTTTTAACAAATATTCATTATAAACCTCATTTCGGGTGTCAACATCTTTTTTTCATATGTATTTAAATTATGTAGGTTTGGATATTGCATACTGATCATGGTTCCTTCACATAAATAATTTCATTCATGATATAAATATCATATTTATCCATTATATACATATTTATAAATAACTATAAAATAAGTATATAGAAAAATTTATTACATAATAATTGGATATGATAGTTCATATGTACGCATAAACAGTGACATAATTTTATAACAAAAAGTAAAAATTAAAGAAAAATAATATACTATAATTAAATAATAATATTTATATCATTAATTTTATATATAATTATTAATTACTTCATTATATATACCAATGATATGTAGTGATGTAAAATAAAACATATTGCAATGTGGAGGTGGTAGTCCACACATACATATGGGTGATACTTTCATTTCACATCTACTGGAAAGGAGGAGGAAAATTCTTGTCCCATACTCATAAAAATATTATAATATATTGAGAATATTTATAAGTACCCTGCCTTAAACATTAAATAATCATTAATTAAGTTAATAATTTACATTGAGGATATCTTCATGTTTAGAGCATTAAATAATTAGGTCGTAACTTATACAAAAAGATTTGAATATTTCAAGAAGGCACTTCTACTATGTATCCATTTTTTCATTAAATAATAACTCAAAAAGGAAAAGGAACATGTTTAGTTCCATGATATAATCATCATGACTTTTCCTTGATCCCATACATGACCCTAATAAACATTATGTCTTATGAAAAGCATTTCCAAAACTTGGGATGGGCATAAAAAGCTCAGTAAGGGATACACAAAGAAGGAAAACTGTTAGTTTTTCAAAACAAAAAATTAATCTTGAATACATTAACATATGTAATAATTTTAACCTTTATGAAGTAGTAAATACTTTTTTCACAGAATAAAATCTAATTACTTACCTTTTTTTAGAAATATACTACCATAAAACCCATAGAACACACACATAACATATAAAGGTAACTTGGGACATAAACATTTTTAAATGGAATAACTATACGGTCGACTTCCACACATATCACTAAATGGAATATCAATATGGCCAAATTCTATACCTAATGCATTAGAGGTTATAAAAAAACCACATATCTTGGTTTATCATGGCACCAACCGTCATTTGGTTTATCATTTAACCACTCATCAAATGTTTATGTACCATTATAAAATCATAACACATAGAATATTGCAAATATAAAAATTTCACTAATAACACTTCATTTTCAATCAAAATAAATCATTTAAATATATTGAAATAACCAATCAAATTAAAAGACCATTTTCAATACCAAAACAACCAAAAATATAATATGAGGTTTCTTTTTCATTTTTTAAAATTATTAAGGCTTATAGAGGAATCCAAATACCGATTATAGCGGCTGAGAGGTCATTTCCACCATATACATTAAAAACATTACTTTTGTTGTTTAGTAAAATTCTTTGTAGAAAAAATATTCCATTTATTGAGAATAAGTGTCAAAGGGGTTTGTTATACACCATATAAAAGAAGGATTTTTATATTATCAAAACATGCCTTAATGAAAGTAGATTGAGACAAAGTCCCTTACCGTGTGTCCGACTTGACTCGTTCATTATTTAATTTCATATATAAAAAAATTAAGTTAATATCTACTTAATTGAGAACCCTTTTCAAGTTCATTATTATTTTTTGTCAAATATTACCTTACTATAACAATTAGTTTATTATTTGAGTCCATATTAAACATTTTGTTGATGTTCGAAACTTGAGTCCAAAATGAGCTTGTTATAATTACAAATTGTCCATGTAGTGAAATTTCCATTATCTCCAAAATGATATTCATGATTTATATAACATATATATGATATATATCCATTATATATGTATATATAATAGTCTATATCCTTTGGATATATGAAAATGAAATTCATTGTTCATTGAGATGATAAGCCGTTTGTACACATCAATGCTACTTCCATTTCATTTTTTCAAATTTAAAGGACTAAAAACAAAAAGATAAATAGGTATATTGTTATTAAATTATAATATAATATTTTCTATACATTACTTAAGACCATCAATACCATCCTTTATATGTTCCATGTATGGTATGAATGAGTCATATCACTTTGAGGGGGTTGTAGTCGGCACTTCCTCAAAAGAAATTATCGTATATATACAACATGAAAAGAGTAAAGTTATGTTAATAAAGAAAATTAAAGAATAATATAGAAAAAATAAATATAATATATAATTACAGTGACATCATAATGGCCACCTTAATAGGTGGTAGGAGAATATTGAACCATCATCGTTTCGTGAGGCAGTAGTTCGTCGTCCACAGAAACAGTATGTTCTATACCCATTAGATGGAGGTGTGTGTTTGTGTAGTACGAATCCATATCATAAAAAAACCTATTATATTTAGGATACGAGTGTTGTTATATAAACAAATAATAATAAGATTATAGGGAGTTAAGAAGTAAAATAAAATAAGAGAACTTGAGGGAAGACGTTACCTTTAAATCAAGAAACTTCATTGGTTTGAACCAAAAGGCTTTCATTAAGATCCTTATACCAAAGGTAAGGCTTCTAAGATGAACAGAGGGATTTTGGGAGATTAATTTTACAGAGTTTGGATGAGACCAGGGGCTTGATAGGTGTAAGTAATGAGATATAGGTGACAACCTTTTGGGGGGGGGGGGTCTATAGGAATGTTTGAAAGTATTATTTAATTATAAAAGGATTTTCAGTTTCAAAAGGTCCATAACATAGTAAATTAGAATCTAATATGACTATTATTATAAATCCTCTCCTACAATAGGTTTTATACATGTTTTGGGTTCATTTTTAACCTTATCATTTAGCTTTAAACCTTAGTTAAATAATTTTTCTCTTACCATGTCTTCTTGAGTATTCACTCTATATGGTTAATATAGTTACCATAAAATTCCAAGAGACCCAAAATGGACCCTTAATGACATTTTTGACATCATATATGTCATTTGGCCGAATCATAGATTTTTAGGACCATTTTGTCATTTAATAAAATATTAATTGATTTAAAAACTCATTTACGTCAATATTATAGTTTTCATATCATGACTTTTTAAAAAATAAAAATCACCATGATTAAATCAAAAAACATTCATTAATAGAAATATAAAAATTCATAATCATCTCTAAAACTTGTGGATAGAATTAAAAGTTAGAAAAAAATAATTTTAATATTTATAATCTCATTTATTTAAAACATTTATTAATTAGATAATCATTACATCATCACTGTGTCATATATAAATTTATTTATTTGATGTATAAAAATTATAAATAAAATACTATGATGTATGAAATTTTTTAGTTTTCAAATTAGTATTAATAGTCAAATATATCAATTATATAAGCCCACATTAAAAGTTTTTTAGCTGAATAATACATGTTTATGATATTTTTATTTTCACATTAAATAAAAAGTTATTAATGTAATTATCTAACCCAAGTGGCTTCCAAAGGCCACAAGTTCTACCCAAGGATTTCATTAGTCGTACATGACTCATCGGATAAGTTTAAGTCAAGTGTTAAAAAAATTTATGTTATTATAATATTATTTTTACCTTGAATTTCCCTATTTACCATTAGCTGCGGTAAATAAAATCCAAATGTTCCTATTCAACAAAAATTATTTTCATCCAATTTAACAAAATTTTACTTATTTATGACAACCATGTATGTTTGATTTTTTAAATTAAACTCAAAGATGTGGTAAAATTTCATTTAAATTAAAATGTTAGTTTTTAACTACTGTGTAGTATATTTCACTATTTATCAAAAAATTGAATGTTTTCTGAAATATACCAAAAATTAACACAAAGAAAATATTTATATTAAAAATTTAAAAATGATGTATATTTTACCAAATTCAAAACAAAAAATTTTCATTAATTAAATTAAAATTAATTTCCATTGTCAAAATGAGAAAGCTTTTATTAATATTTTAAAACTATAAAATGATTAACATGTGTTTATGTCCAATTTAAATGTGAAATTACTTCCAATGACCAAAATTGGATTAAATGCTAAAAATATAATCCATTTACCTTTTAAAAACATTAAAATAGATTATCTATCCATATAAATAAATCATATGATAAAAAAGTTTTTCTTAAAATGTAGTATTTTTCACTATTAATTAAAAAATGAACTTTATCAGAAAAATGACAAAAATTTACCCAATGTAAATTTTCATATCCCACTTATAAATAAGAATTTTATTTTTTTAAAACAGATCATAAAAAATTATAAAAAATACATTTAAAAAGGATTCTCCATCAAAAGGTGGTAAATCATCCTTTTAAAAAATATTCGAGAAATTTTGCATAAAATTAGATTTATTCTCATTTTAAACCTTTAAATTTTATTTTATAATTGTAAAAACATTTAACAAACATGTATACTAATATTTTAGTTATTTATATTCATTCTCGCCAATAAAAAAGCTAGGAATTAACTACAATTTAAAATAATATTCTATTATTATTTTTCAGTATGACTCAGCCTTGAATGCAACATAAGATTTTGGAGAAACCAATTATTTCTTGTTGGGTAAGTCATAAAACATAGAATCCCCTTTAAAGTAAAACTAATATTTAATTCAAAAATATTAAAAAATATGAAAATTTCATATTCTATATTTACTTGAGATGTTACGACCTTCATTACTTTTGAAAAATTTGTCCTTGAAATTTTAAAATTGGGATTGGAAACATCATTAAAAGTCACACATCGGAAAAATAGTCAATATAACTATCACCTTAGAAGAAATAATGTGAAGTAATAAGTTCACCCAAGATAAAACATTATATGATTCCATGAAAACATGGATATGGAGGAGAAACTATTGGTCTTGTTCTAATGGAGAGTGATAGATAACATGGTCATGAGAAAGTTAACTACAACAAAACCAAAAACCTATGATTGGTTAAGCGGTCTTTGGTTTCCCAATAGGAAAATTAAACATACAATATATATTTTTGTTAGTTTATTTTTTATAAAGTTGGAGAAATTTATTTATTAGATTGACTATAAACATAAGGAAATATACTTACCTTTCATGTAGAGTTCCATACTTTAATAAATGTATACCACAAACTCATCTTTTCTCCAAATTATGAGTATTCATGATGACATGACCACATCTGAAGTGAAAATATCAACTTATATAGAATCACCAAATCCATAAATGATGAAAAATATATAATTACCTATCTTTATAAAGTAACCTAAACCAAAAATGGTTTGTGCGATATCAGATAATCCCTAGAAGGATAATCCTTTATAAAAACAAATAATACTCTTAATCTTAAAAATTCAACAAGCAGTTCCCATTGATCAATGAAGACAATTAAATACACAATTGTCCTTAAAATCCTTCAATAAAATCCAATATAAAATTGAAACCTAAAAATTTAGATTCATTTTTTCACCTAGTCTTCCTTGATAAATCTTAACATTTATCTTTATATAACATCGACTACTCTTAAAAAATCACATTGAAGTGTAATTAACCTAATCACATTTTCTCCATGATAGGTTTATAATTTCCATAAATAACCTAAATATACACATGTCAACAAAAACATATGTGCTTAAAAAATAAAATTCAAACACAAATCCTCAAAATAAATCGCATAATATTCAATTTCCCTTATGCATATAGAGTTCTTAAAAGACAAGATATCTTCTGAAATAAACTTTATCACATAACCACCAAATCATTTTCCTATGTTAAGTATATCCATTTTAGAACAAATAATATCCCAAATAAACTTATTCTTTATCAATAAAATAATTTAACTAAAAATAATAATCCATACTAACCAGGGACATCACGTAGTCCAATGGTAGGCGATAAATCCTAGTCGCACTTTGGTTGTGGGTTCGATTCCCCCATTTTTTTCTGACACGATGGGTTGTCACATGGCCTATGTGATTTCCTTATTCAGAAACTATAAAATTTAATAACATTCCGAAAAATGATATAAATTCCTTAAAAATAATCGTAACATATTTTAACCACTAATGTTATCTCATACCTCGCATTTTCATCCCAAAAAGTAATAACTTATAATTACATCAAATTCAAGGATCATATAAACTCAACTGGTACTTTATAAATATATCCACAAAAGAAATGATAATTCTTCCTTGAATATTATTTTAACATATCAAACATCAGGTTTACACATACATGATAAAGTCCTCCAAAGTAATCTATTCATCAAAAGAGCCTTAATACATTCAAGCATTTTGTCATCCTAAATTCTACCACAACTATTGAATCCCTTATATGTAAACTTCTTACTAATTCAAAATTATTCATGATCCATTAACCATTATTTTCCAACTTATTCCGTAATTATTATTTCCTAAAATCAAAATCATTAATCATATCCTATGATTCAATAATATAGAAACATCATCTAAGAAATAATCCATTCCATTCCTTGGTCATTTTCTGTTTCCTCATCATCAATTGAAATGGAATTAGGTATTGGTATAAATATATTTGTACTATCCTACTGATACCATTACTAAACTATCTTTATAGGACATCTATTTTTATAATGACCATGCACACCATATTTAAAACATTAAATTGATCCTTCGAAAAGAACATCTTTTCCATTACCAGATTCAACTCGACACTTTCTTTTTCTAGATAAGGTGATTTCTTTATGACCATCATTACCAAATTTTAATCATCTTACTATCACTTTGAATCCATTTCCTAGGTGTTTGTTTCTACATCCATGACACGTAGATTTTTTAATATACCTACCTTTATAGTTATTATGTGAAATACCATTAGGATTTTTTTCTAACATATATGATGTCATATAAAAATCACCAATGTTTAGGTGGTCAATCATGACTCCAGATAGTTGGCTGAGAAGAACCACAAGAGTTATCATTGTAACTCCAATTTCATTCAGTTTCTTATTCAGAAAACTGTCAGAGTTTTCTTTACATCCATTGTTACATTGGTTCCTTCTAGATCCGGCCATTTATTAAAACAAAAAAGTTTAGTGTGATTATATCATAAAAATTATCATACATTATCTTATGAGGAGGGTAAACACTATGATATACTTATTCATGTTATCTTAAAATTATTAACGTTTTCTACAATAACTATGACTCTTTATATTACCCTAACCATTATGGCTATGTCACTTATGCTTAAAAACACCCTAACCTCTTAAGTTATATAAACCAACCTTTGATATCAACCATTAGTCCCCAGCCTTAAACATTACATAATCCTGTATTATGTTTATAAATAACATTGAGTATCTTTTTAGATTTAGAGCTTTAGAAAATTAGGGTATAACTTATACATAAAAATTTGAATATTACATGTGGACACTTATACTCAATATCCATTTTTTCAAAAAATAAAATCTCTTAAAATAAAAGAACCATGTTTAGTTCCATGTTTTAATCATAATGAATTTTCTTTGAACCCATAAATGACCATATTTCACTTTAATTCATGTGAAAAACATTTAAAAAACATGGGATGAGCATGAAAATCTCATTAACCCTATTAGTTTTTTAAAACAACAATGAAAACATGAATACATTATCATAAGTAATAATTTTCACCTTTATAAAGTAGTAAATACTCTTAAGTGAATAAAATCTCATTTATTACCCTTTTTAACCAAAATATTACCATAAAAACCATATAATGAACACATAATAAATAAAGCTAACTTGGGACCTAAACATACTTAAAAGGAATAACCATATGGTCGACTTCCACACATATCACTAAATGGAATAGCCATATGGCTGACTCACATGCCCAATTCATTGGAGGTTATAATGTTACCACCTTTCTTGGTTTATCACGACACCACCCATCATTTAGATTATCACATAACCACCCATAAAATGTCCAATTACCAATATAAAATCATAACACATAAAATATGGAAAATATAAACATATCACTAATTACATTTTATTTCCAATCAAAATAAATCATTTAAATATATAAAAATAATAAATCCATTAAAAAAAGTTTTAAATACCAAAACACCCAAAATTAGAATAAGGGGTTTCTTTTTCATCTTTATAAAACATTAAGGCTTATAAAGGAAGGAAAATAAAAATTATGGTGGCGGAAAGGTCATTGTTGCCGCATATGTAAAAAACATTCCTTTTGTCATTTAGTAAAATTATTTGTAGAAAAAAGATTCCATTTTAATGAAAATAAATTTCAAAGGGGTTTATTATACACCATATAAAAGAAGGAGTTTTATATTATCCATACATTCCCCAATGAAAAGAGATTGAGACTAAGTCCCTTACCTTGTGTCAAACTTGACTCTTTCATTCATTAATTTCATGAATAATAAACATATGTTAATTTCTACATTTATAAGAACCTTTATCAAGTTTATTATAATTTTTATGTCACTTATTACCTTTCTATAAGAATTAGTTAATCATTTTAGTTCATATTGGATATTTTGTCGATGTTCAAAACTTGAGTCAAAAAATGAACTTTTTATAATTACAAATAGTTCATCTGGTCAGAATTACATTATCTATAGAATGATATTAATGATTTATATATCATATATATCATATATATCTAGTATATACGTATTTATAATATTCCACATCAATTTAATATATGAAAATGAAATGCACCATTCCGGGAGACGGTAAGTCATACATACGCATGAACACTACTTCTGTTTCATTTTTTTTATTTTTAAAGGAATGAAAACCAAATAATACATAGGTATATTATTATTTATTTATAATATAATATTTTATATAAATTACATAATTTCATTAACTCTATATTTTATATTTTCCATGTATGGTATGAACGAGACATATCACTTTGAGGGGGCGGTAGTCTACACTTTCTCAATAGAAATTATCGTATATATAAAACATGAAATGCATAAAGTTAAGTTCTTAAAGAGAATTAAAGAAAGAAAAAGATAAAATAAATATCATAAATATCATATATAACTATAATTCCATCATATTGGTCCTTATAAGAGGTTGTAGGAGAATATTGAACAATCTTCATTTTGTGAGGCAGAAGTTCTTCGTCCATAGAAACAATATGTTCTATACCCATTAGATGGAGGTGTGTGTATGTGTAGTTTGAACCCATATCATAAAAAACAACCATGTATATTTAGGATACTATTTTTTATATATATACAAATAATAAGAAGATTATAGTAAGTGAAAAATTAAAATAAAAGTAGATAACTTGAGGGAAGACGTTACCTTTAAATCAGGTAACTCCCTTTGGTTTGAACCAAAAGGCTTTCTTGAAGTGACTGATACCTAAGGTAAGGATTTTACGATTAATATAGGGATGTTGGGAGATTATTTTTCAGAAGTTGGATGATTCATTGGGCTTTATTTGTGTGAGTAATGTCTTAGAGGTGATAGTATTTTATAAGGGCGTGGGGAGGGGGGGGGGGATGGGCTCTTTAGGAATGCTTGAAATTATTATTTTAGTATAAAAGGATTTTCGGTTTCAAAAGTTCCATAACTAATTAAATTCTACGATAAGATGACTATTATTCTAAATAATCTCAACTAATAGGTTTTATCCAAGTTTTGGTTTCATTTTTAAACATATCATTTAGCTTTAACCCTTAGTTAACTAATTTTACTCTTTTCATGTCTTCTTCTGTATTCACTCTATATGGATAATATAGTTACATTAAAATAAAAAGAGGCCCAAAATGGATCATTAATTACATTTTTAACATCATATATATCTTTTGGACGAATACTAGTTTTTAGGACTATTTTTTCATTTAATAAAATATTAATTAATTTAAAAACTCATTTTTGTAAATTTATATACTTTTCATATCATGAATTAAAAAAAATCAAACCAAATTTATTCATTCGAAAAACCCTCATTAATTCTAATATAAAAAGGCATGATCATCTCTAAAATTCGTGGATGGCATAAAAAGTGTCAAAATAAATTTATATTAATATTTATAATCTCATTTTTTTAGAACATTCATTAATGAGGCTATCATTATATCATCATCGTGTCATAACCAACATTATTTATATGATGTCTAAAAAATATTAATCAAATAATATGATGTATAAAATTTTATTATATTTAAAATGAATATTTATAGTCAAATATATCAATTATATAACCCCACATTAAAATTGTTTTAGAAACAAAATACATGTTTATGATAGTTTAGTTTGTACTTTAAATACAAAGTTATTAATGTAATTATATTACCAAAGTAGCTTAAAAAGCCAAAGGTTATACCCAAGGACATTATTGGTCATCCATGAATCATACAATATGGTTACTAAAATTTTTAAGGTAATTTCATAATATTAAAATATTATTTTTACCTTGAATTACCTTATTTATCCTTAACCTCAGTATGTAAAAGTGAAATGTTACTATTCAACAAAAAATATTTTCATCCTATTTAACAAAATTATACTTACTAATGACCACCATGTATGACAGATTTTTTAAATTCAATTCACAGATGTGGTAAAATTTCATTTAAATGAAAAAGTTGGTTTTTAACTACTATGTAGTGTTTTTCACTATTAATAAAAAATTGAATGTTTTCAGAAAAATAAAAAAAATTCACCCAAATAAAATATTTAAATTTAAAATTAAAAAATGATTTCTATTTTAATAAATTCATAACATATAAGTCTCTTTAGTTAATTTAAAATAAATTTCTATTGTCTAAACTAGAAAGCTTATTTTTAAGAAGTAAAAACTACAAAAAGATTGACTGGTGTTTATGACCAATTTCGACATTAAATTACCTAAAATGAACAAAATTTTATTAAATGGTAAAAATATAATTCATTTACCCTTTAAAACCATTTATAAATATAATCTAACCATATAAATAAATCAGATGAAAATACAGTTTTGACTTAAAATGCAGTATTTTTCCCTAATCATTAAAAAATGTACTTTATCCGAAAAATACCTAAAATTTACCCAAAGTAAATTTTGATATTCCTATTCTAAAGAAAAAATTTATTTTTTAAAATATAACATAAAAAATTTAGAAAAATATATTTAAAAAGGGTTCTCCATCAAAAGGCTGTAAGTCAACCTTTTAAAGAATATTAGAGTATTTATGCTTAAATTAGATTCTTTCTCATTTTAAGCCTCTAAATTTTATTGGATAAATGTGAAAACAATTAAAAAATGTGTATAATCATATTTTAGTTAGTTCTACTCATTATTTCCAATACAATGTCTAGGCATTAACTACCATTTAAAAGAATATTTTATTTTATTTTTCAGTATGACTCATCCTTGTGTGCACAATGAGACTTCGGAGAAACCCATTATTGCAGGATGGGTATGCCATCGAACATAGCATCCGATTTAAAGTAAAATTAATATTTAATTAAAAAATATTAATAAATAGGAAAATTACATATTTTTTATTTATCTAGGACGTTACAATACTAGAGTCAATATTTTCCATTGGATAAAATTAGTATAAATGAATTATAAGAAGAAATAAACTTTGAATTATTTAGGTGTGATGATTTTTTGTTTTTATGATATATCCTTTAGACTAAACATGAATCCATATTAGGATTTTCTTAGTATAAGAACACAAGATAATTAAAAAATGAATGAAGTTATAAGTATTTTTTGGTAGGAATTTTTGATCTATAGGGGATAAAGTATTTGAATATGGGTGGTAAATAGGTCTCCTCTTATAAGTGAGGGGATGGACACACAATTAGGATCACTTTAGGGTAACCACAATAAAAGGGAGGTAGAATCGGTATGGGAAAACATTAATCACTTTCAATTAACTTCTCTCTATTAATTATTTAGTTAATGGATCTATTATTGTATTTACATATAATAAAAATTAAATAATAAATCATAATAGACCTAGGTGTTTTTAATGAGGTTCACCTTAATTGTTGATGAATAGTACCTACTGTATGATGGTTATTATGCCACTCACACATATTTTTAAATTTAATATCAATGAAATCTATAAAATGGTGTTACGTTAAGGTATTTTTCATATAACCATCCAGGTACAAATAAACTGTGTTCTTGTTTTCCCTTCGTACAATAGGTTAGGCTTCTACCAACATGAAGAAAGATCATGTGTGTTGGAATAAATCCCCCTTGGAATATATGAATTGATCTTTATCTTATCCTTTATAAATTGGGTGGGATGCATTCAGGTATATCATACTTTAACAATATAAGAATATAATTTATAATATACACTCTTAACTTTTTCATGTGATTAATCAAATATAGTATGTAACTCTCAATATATTATCCTCTTCTTCTTGTTCTTCAGTTAATGGGAAATATTCTTGATGTTTATAACTGTTTCATCACTTTCACTCCCTTTTTAAAATAAAATAATTTTGAATAGATTTTATATCAAAGAATACACTTGAATTTTTTTTAACCCTTTTAAATTCCAGTTTTGATCCTCTTACATGTCATTTTCAAGAATATCTAATTTGTATTCAATGTATGTGAATTTTCATCACATTAATTCATAGTGAATATTTAAATTTTTGAATAATTTAAATCCCATTATTATCTTTATAAGTACCTTCTGATATAAAGATCCATACAATAACTTTTCAATTCTCCAGATATCCCAGCTTTTAATTATCATGTAATATTTACATATCTAAATTATAGAGGAACCATGATTTTTTATAATAGGATATTTTATTTATAATTGCTTATTTTTTTCATAAATTACTTCTCCAAAAAAATTATTTTAATTCAAGTTTCAATCTCCATTAAAATATCATTAAACTAGGGATTCATCTATTCTTTCACGTGATATTAAAAAATCATTGATATTAACAATTGCATAAATCTCTCTCCTCTATTCATGAATATATATATTAGAGTATCCATTACGTACATGGTGTAGAACTCTCACTACTTATAGTTTATCATCTTACCCATGGAGTAGTCTTCTCTTAAATGGTATAATGATGTAAATAGACCATACTAAACTTTAAAGTATAGTTTATCATCCATGTTGTATCACCCTTTTACTTTCCAAAACCACTATCTCAAAAATATTTTTATATTTAAAAATTTATCTTATATCAAGAGGACATTGATATTTCTAGTGATATAATATTTATCTTGAATATTTATTATGGTGTGAATTATTCACTTACAATATAATTATTTTCTTTTATTTTCATTATTTCATGCTTATATAACATCATCTTCTTTTGTATCAGGGTTTCTCAATACATACCCATAAGTGAGTTGCAAAAAACACTTAACCAAGCTATTATAAGCCTTAACCAAGATAAAAACAGTTTTATTTGAGATTTAATACCCTTATAAATGCTTATAATATCCTCAGGTAGGTTAGAATATACCTTTACCCAACACAACAACCCTTATATAGGTCACCAATGAAATACCCTTGTGGATGGTTGATGAATATAGTTTTGTTTTTTGTCAATAAATATGAATTAATAAAAAGTCAGTGTATGATGACTTCCTCCATGACCAGTGATTAATCATGGATAAATAATGTTGGAAATATTTTTAGATTATTCAAGAAGTCTAGTGATGATACTTAGATAATTTTTATGGATTCCATGGACCTCATTCACTAATAAAAGTCTCAATTCTTATTATGATGATGCCTATAAAATTTTTATTGACTTATTGATTTTCATTTTGTAATAAAATTATTCATGGATGGGGATGATGCCTATAGAATTGTTATGGATTCATCATGTAGAATTGGACTTCATTCTTGGAAAATTATCCTCGCAACTCTGATGATTGTTGAAGTATTGTTACGTTTACATACATTTTCTTATTGTACCATGATAGTGCACATAGTCTTCATTATTTCATAATTTTAGGATAATGAAATATGAATATGAATGACACATTTATTTGTGAAATAATTATTGAAGAATTTCATGCACTATTTTTTAATGCATGAGGATGTGAAGACATGGACATGCTGTTGAAATATTATTGTGCAATGAATTTATCAGTTGAAAAGATGATTCCATGAAAAAATAACAATTTTTATGTAATATTTATATTTCATGAAATAAATTAATATTGAATGGTCTCTATGAAACAATGGGATTCAAATTTTACTTTTTCATGAAGATGAATAATTTATGAGGAGTGGCTTGGCATATTATCTGAGGTTGTAAAAAACTTTCTATACATAAGAGATATTTTTCTGAGTGTTCAGTTTTTCTTTATGTAAAATAAATATGATATCCTCTAATCAATAGTAATCTTGGATCGATATCATAACATGTGGGACACAGAGTTTGACAATGCCAATATGGCACATCCTTGGCGTACCCATAGGTGGTAGGATGTTGTAATAAGGTTATATTCCCCCATGTATAAGAAGATGGAGTGATGGTTCCACACTGTGGGGATGAAATGGGGTATGGATAACTAGTATGGGGTGGTACTATGATATTTATTTTATCTATAGACTGCTAATTGTTGACCTTTATTCATAAATTATTGCAATGTTTAGTCAAGGAATTGATGTGGGGCAGTGCGAGCCTTGGTACTGTTAATCTGTGTTTAAAAAAATAGATATAATATCATCTATCCAATTGGATGATCTCCACCATTTATCTACCATGAAACAATCATTTTAAAGTTCCACACATATTCAATTACACCTATCATCTTCTACCTCTCGATGGAGAAAATTCAAAAAAAGATTGTTATTATAAATGTCTCCCATGGTGATGCCGACAGGATGAGATTCGTTCATTCAGAGATCATCATGCATGAATTCATTACCACACATGAATGAGAATAAATCAAAGAATTAATTTTTGGGGATCTTAAAATGAAGTATTAGATGATATTAGAATAATGGAGTTTTTTGAGCTTCTATAGGGAGGAGCATCTAGTCTCTCCATATACATGTGATGATACCCAAAGTAAATGAGAACTCACAATGGATGAACGCCAACTGTTTCAGAATTTCTTAAAAACATAAAAATCCTAATATCATCAAGAACTTAAATGACCTTGAATTGAGTATATTTATGAGTTCTTAAATGAGTCATCCATGCATATTAAGAAGTGGGTCATAGGATATGATACTCACCTATAAATATAGGATCTCTCGACTAAGTGTGAGTTGCTACAAAATATTCAAAAAGATCGTGTTTCCAAAGAAACAAATCACCAATATAAACTAGTTCATGAAGGACAATCCCTCTCATGTAGTTACTACTACCATGAGGAGAAAAATATCAGGAGTGTTCTACTAGTGCAAAATCACTCTTGAATTTATTCATGAAGAAACTAGTTTTTGTAAAGAAAATATTATAGTATGATAAAATATCTCAAAGCATTTCATGAATAGGATTGAGAATAATCTTAGGGGCATTACCCGAGTGTCATGAAGGACCTTCCATGTTTCACCTCTTGCTTCCTCAAAGGAGGGAGGATATCTTATGGACACACCTCATAAATAATAAAGAATCTTTTCACAAAACAATGACTTACATGGGGATTTTATTAGAGTATACACACGAGGCATAAGTAGTGAAACCCATTTTGGTTAGAACACAAAAATCAAAAGAGGCAGTGAAAATATATATGCATCTTACACATAAACTAAACTAAAACTGAATAAATAAAAGGTTGTGTGTGTGTACATATGTAAAATAAGTAAGAAGGAAGATGGATTTTAATTATCTTGAGAACAAATAATGATTCATTCGAGATCCTGTTCATACATTTGTACATTGACTAATTGTGATACCCAAAACAAATCACATAATCACATTATAATAAAAAACATATATTAATGTGCTAGTTTGTTGGATTAAATAAAACACATCCACAAAATGGAATTAATTTAAAGAAGTGAAATTATTGTTCTTTCAAACTATAATTCAAGAAGTCTCTGCGTACAACCTCCACATATATTTGAGTCTAGGAACCTCATCACTACTTGAGTATCTATCTATGAATTTGAAAAATAATGGATGTATTTAAATTATAGTATGTTGATAAATTCATTATTTGTTCATTTTGACAATGTAGTGGTGTGGAGGTACAATAATTCACTTATTAAAGAGTATAAGTATGATGTTGCAAAAATATTTTAGATTCAAGGGAATTATAAGTCTTTCAGTTATGGAAAAATATTATTATGTTCATTCTAGTTCATCTAGTGCAGTAGATATATCTTCTATACAATTTTTTATTTAAAATATTATATGAACATGTGGTTCCCATATAAAAATAACCTTTGAAGACTAGTGGGACCAACATAATTAATTCCACTAACTAATAAATATTTTTTATTTAAATTATTTAATTGTCTTTGCATTATAGGAATTTCTAATCACTGAAATCTAATAGTGATAAGAGAATCCATGAAACAAGCACAGGTTGTTCACAGAAAGTATTAGTCCTTAGTACAAAACCATATAAAAATCCTTGTTGTCTTCATTCTTTTTTATTATCTGTATTGCATGTTTCTGTAATTTTTAAGATCACACTTAAGATCCATTCCTTCAAACTGGGGTAGAGTTTTAATAGAACAGAGATTAATAGAAAGAATCTAAAATTTGGAAAAAAATATGGTTACACTGATTCACCCGCCATCTCAGTGTCCCTCCATTATCTATATGGGATTTATACCCTAGATACCATTATTCAACATTCAAAATTATGCATGTACCATTATATAATAGTCCATGTACCATTAAATAGGTTTTGGATACATATATGCAAGATTATATCTAACTTATTAAACTTACAATTACTATTATGAGAGTTGTGGTATTTATGTGTTACCATTACACAACACCACACATCCCCATATACCTTTACGCAGTGCCTAGTGTCCATCACACAGACTCAACTATACCTTTACATAGGGCATGAATACCATTATAAAGTGAATTTCAAAATCTATTTTACCCTTATGTATGTAAATATACCCTAATATATGTATTTCAATTTCAGTGTTACACTTATATATATAATTTAGTTGCAAATTTATATCTTTTTAGTTGTCTAATTTAACTCAAAATTATGTAGTGCATTATCAAAACTTATTCATGTATAAATATAAATATTTTTTCATTAACATTGTTTTTCTTCAAAAAAAATTTAAAAATACTTATAGAATTATCCTCTTCCCCACATGAAAATTACATTATAATTTTTTATTCATTAATCATTTCCTCTAAAAAATAAATATTTTAATGGTCCTCATAACATGATTTGAATTATTCATATTATAAAACTATTAAAATAAATCATCAAAAATACTCTTGAAATATTATGGACATTTCATTAACTTCCTATGATGTTATAAATAATTTACATCAAATTAGAAAATTTTATTTAATCATTTAGACCAGTTCATAAATAGTCAGATTTATTCATATACTTCATCCAAAATGTAGCATGTGACCATTGAAGTTGAATTGTTTAATAATATTTAATGAATTTAACTAATTAAAATATTTCTCTTATAAATATAATGAAATATTTTAAAATTATTAATTTTCATTACCAAAAACCCATCCAAGATTCTTGAATCAACCATTGATATTTAGAAATATATTTTAAATATAATGCACATAGTTTATTGGTGAATTAGATTAAATCTTTAATAAACTAGCTTAAGAAAAATAATTAACTTCTGCTCTATTATTTTTTATAAATTAATATTGAAATAAATTAATTCATTACTTAATAAATTATTTACACCAAATAAAACACACACAAATGTAGGATAATCAAACTCCCATTTATATTTAAATTCAATCCAAATGTAGAAAATGGGATGTCAATATATTCTATTTAATTGTTCCCTCTCCCTATTTAATTTACTTCTCTCCATCTTATTGATAACAAATGAAAAGTACCTAATATAGGATGGTATGAACTATTTGTTAAAAAAATTTCCAATAATTATTGCATTATAAGTCTACTTGTTCGAACCCAGTAAAAAACTAAGATGATCTAATTTAGACCTCAGTGCTATCAATTAACATTTCAGAATTTGATACTAATGGGTATATCACAACCTGTTTCTTAACTCATATACCATTGAAATATTTCTAGGTTGAGGGAAATTGGACACTACAAATTGATACAACAGTTTTTGATGTTTTCTCATTCAACATGTAAATAAAATACTCATGATATATTCAACCCACAACTCAAAAATATAAATCAACCTATTGATTAAAAATATTAAATTTTAATAGTCAAATAATGTTCAGGAAATTTTTCTAGGAACATCTTGATCAATTATCAAGTTTTTAGTTAAATTCATTTATTCAAAATACCCCTCTTAATTTTAGATCAATATTTTTATTTTTAATAGGTATTATAGAGTAAGAACATATACCTTATCAATGAATTAATGAATAATTACCCACAATTGATGTCATATTTGGTTGAAATAAATTTTTTTTTGTAATTTTGAAGATACTCCCCCTCAAGTAATGTTCTCCAAAATCAATTCATCAAGATGGATATTTTCACTAGTTATTCTTGTGATTATCAATTTATGTGAGTATTTTTTTTATCACAACCAATATGGTGACCTCAAATTTATTGATCAAATATACTATCATGATCATCATTATCTGGGTTAATGTTTAATCATTTGCAATAAATAATATTATGAAGATTAGTAGATATATAAAACTAGGACGGTGCCTTCCATTAATTTCTGAAAAAATATTGTAGCATCTAGATATATTGATATAACACAATGTACTAAATTATACCCTAGAGTGTTGTCATCAATTTCAATTTCCTAAAATTAATGAACAAATTCAAAATATAAGGAAATAAGGTGTATCTCTATTAATTCTCATTAATAATAACATGGCTGATAATTTTTTATCAAGAATGAAAATATATTATTTTTTCCATAATATGTGGGTGAACTCTTCTTTCTAAATTTTCATATTCTCCAAGAATTTTTGGGTTGCATGGTATATTCATGTTCATTAGTAATAAATTTTTTTGGAATATTATTTTTAGCGTTTTCCATAAAAGAAAATTTATCATCGGGTTCTTTATGAATTATTTTCCACATATCATCTTGAGATGGATTTATGGTTGTGAAATTTGCTGAGATATTTATAGCATGTATTTACCATATATATGGTACATATGATAATATTTGGTTTGAATTTTTTAGAGAGCCCTTATGGAATTTGATTTATTAATGTTTAATATTTTTTCGACTTAACATTCCATTCTACTACACTTATTTCATTTTCCATGATCTATTCACATCGGCTGGGTAAATTACTTGTATTTCATTTGAAATATGCACAACATGTTTTGTAATCCACATGGATTTTTATGTGTCTTATTTACCACTTTAGAATTTTATTTTTATAATGACTATTTTATCCTCTTGTTTCATAAGATAGCCTCCATTAATTGAGATATTTAAAGCCTTTTTATAGTGATTCATGGTGTAACATATCCTTATTGAAACTAAGTTTCTTCTTTTATTTTGTGTAAAACTCCATTTGATCTTCTTGGGTTTTTATCAACATTATTCTAATTTTCACTTAATCTTGACTTATTTTTCATACTTAGTGAATCATTTGTAATAGTTTTTATCTTGTTCTTTATTAAGGTTTAATTCTCTCTATTATCTGCCTCCAGTAGTTTTATCTTCTGAATTGATTTGGGTTCATGATTAAATAATTTATATTTCGAAAACACTTGACTATGAACACATACATCAAAAATACAATAGAGTTTCTCCAAAAATATAAATCTATCTATAACGAGATGTTTCTTTCATTTAATCTGTGGAATTATCTTCATCGATTCTTTACTATACCATACTATATCGGTAGCTGTAATATAGTAGGGGTTGTAGCAGTGTCATACTGTAGTAGAGCTTTTCACTGAGGGGTCTTTTGGGCCAAAAAATGGGCTTTCAAGCATTTTATGCAGGCCACTTGGCCTTGTGCCTTCGGGCTATGTAATGGGTCTCCCTCTACCAAGTCATAAATAGGTATTTTCTTTAAATAATAATTTGAGGCTTCAACCCCATGCTTAAAAAAACAAGTAATCAGATTCCTTATGCATGAATCTATCATGGAGCCAACAATATACAATAAATTATCATATCTTCTTTTGGATAAGAGATTTGATAGATTTACATATTTACTAATTTTTCTTCATGTAATTTTTTAAATTGACTCCTTTTATAAAACAATCATTTCTACTATTTTCTTTATTAAATATAGATATATTGGTAATTACTTTATTTCCATTACTCATCCACTTTTCACATTATTTTATTTTGAACCTGCACTATGCATTGAACCCGAATTATCTTAAATTTTATTTATAGAGGAGTATGGTACCGTATTCATTTATATTTATTTATATAGATCATAATATAGTTTTAATATGTTATTTTCACAAGATGAAGGTATTTTATGATAATATCCATCCTTTTATGTTTTTAATATTGAAACTTCTGGTGTAACATCTCTTTTTTCATCATGTTTTGAAGAATCCACTAAAAAAATTCATTTTATTTTAGTTTGAGTTTATGTTCATGACATTTCATATTAAATATGAATTTACAATCCTCCATTTTATTTATACTATCTTCACATTCTATTTTTATCTGACAATGTGAAAACCCTACAATATGTTTTTCTCTAATAAGAAAGTGTCAACTTCCATTATCTTGTTTTATTTGACCATAGACTGAGAATTATTAACATAAATGATAGCCTTATATTTTTTTCAGGAATTATTCTATATTTTATTCAAAAAATTTTATGGAATCATCTTTCCCGTTAATTTTATTTCTCTATTCATCTTCATAATTTTTTCATTTTTATTCATGTCAAAAAATATATTCTTATTCAGCATTAATTTTTATAGGGATATTTAAATTGTATTTTATTATTATTTTTAAATATTTACACATATTTTATTTATTTTCTTAAAGATCAGTGATCTATTTCTTTATTCCGTTGAATGAGCAATAAAAAGTGACTATTTATTTGGGACAATTATGTAGGAATATATTTAATATTGAATTATTTTCCCATGTGAAATTTGACACTAATTATTACTCCTAATTATTTTAAAATTTAAAAAATGTAACACCTATTCAATGGTATATGAGGTATAAATATTGTTTTCCACTATGGTGGTATTTTAAACTATGAGATCATTAATTTACATTATATACGTGACTTATTTATAAATACATCATGTGGAAGTAAGGCTTATTCCTCTTTATATAGTAGGTATGTATTATTCATTGTTATCAATTATTTCATCCATTACTCTAAAAGCCTAAAGAACTTATTTTTATATTGATTTTTGGATAATACCCTCTTTTAAGGGATTATGTGGAACCATTAAATGCCTCGTAGACCTAGAGGAATGAGGAAAAAACCTGAATCGTAGGCCTAAGGGTACATGGGCCAGTATATGACTTTTGAATGCTTGATACCTAACTACACTTTTGAACTAACCCTCCCCGTAATATGTTCTATTAAAGGACCATATCTTTCCACCTCTCATTCTTGGTCTTCTAGCCTTGTCCTCTGAAATTTTTCATTATGCCTGGTAATGATCAAAATTTTAATTCCATCTCATTCTTCCAATTAGGTTACCACTGATTTAGTGGAAGCTAATTTATTGGAATCTTATTATGGGTCATGCTCTTGTGTGGTCTGAATAGGCTTATTCATGGTCCTTTGTTTCCAGAGGTTAATTTTTTAAAGGACTATATGGGACTAAAGGACCCATGGACAAAAGTCCATTTGGTTTCCCAGAATACCTATGGCTCGAATGCCTTGTTGGCCTAATGGACCTGAGACTCATACACCCAAAATGATGGCCTGAAAGCCGAAATAATATGAATATTTTTGGATGCTGTGGTAATAAACATTAACAAATACAATAAATTCTACAATAGTACTATAGTAACCATTAAATTCACTCCACCAAGATTTGATCATGAGTCTTTTGGATACTAATAATGAGACACTACCACTCGAGTACTGGATAATTGGGAATTCGTTCTTCATTTTATTATTCAACATATTAGATGAGATAGAATTCAGATTTAAAATAGGTAAAAATCCTCAAAATTTAAACTCAATTGTGGATTTATATGAAGAATGAAATATTTAATATGCTTCACATCATAAAATCTAATCAGAGTTGTGACTAGTATCTTTGATACCAACTGTTAAGATTATATTAGGTTGACCACACTAAGAGGGGGTGGATTGATGTGGGAAATGTTTTAATTATTTGAACATATATTCCTATGTTACCTATTCAGTAAATGTGTCTCTTGTTTTATTCTCCTGTAATTTATATAAAACACTAAACAATAGTGGAAATTGGGAGTGTTTATCCTAAACTGTGGATGGCTTTACTTGGTGTATGGTGGTTATTATCCTACTCAATCATTGATTCTTTTTTATTATTGAATAAATTCTATGAAAGGGTATGGATGTGGATTCATTTTCTTGGTAATAACTAGGTAAAATTAAATAGTGGGATTGTTATCCCTTTTGAAAAAATATTGAGCTTTTTACAACCACGAATAAAGATCACATGTATTTACAAGAGTCCAAACTAGACTATTAAAATTTATTTTTTATATTCTATTTTTGTAATCATATGGGTGTTCATAATTCTCATTTTAATTCTAAAATACATAAATATATTTTAGGATGGGTACTCAAAAAATTGTGTTGTGATTTTTTAAATATAATATTCTACTCTCAAAATATTTTCCTCATCACATTCATTACAGAAATGTAAATATTCTAAATGGGTAGAACTAGTTCATATCATCTTTTCACATTGATATATCAATGAATTTGAGGCATATGTTGTATCAATACAAACACATTAAATAATAATTTCCCCCTTTTAAATCATTATTTCAAACCAAAAACATTTAATTTTCATTGTTATCTAATTTATATTCAGTGTTT
Source organism: Viscum album (assembly GCA_963277665.1). Taxonomy (NCBI): domain Eukaryota; kingdom Viridiplantae; phylum Streptophyta; class Magnoliopsida; order Santalales; family Viscaceae; genus Viscum; species Viscum album. The sequence goes on along the minus strand of OY728159.1, from coordinate 825,246,448 downwards.
GTGAATAATATTGTCAATGTATTTTAGAAAATATTTTTATTCGAGAATTATGGAAATCCCACAATTATCTCTTGAAATATCCTCTCTATTAAAGAGTTATAAATTTTCTTCAATTCACTACATATCCCATGTTCTAACTATGTGGAATATTTCTATCTTTTAAATATGAAAACCTGATAGAGTTAATATTTTAATTATTATTTATATGTTTTTCAATGATTTAATCCCTCCCAATTATTCAATGTTAGTTTATTTGCATCATTTATGTGTTTTTGGTGTATTTTGGGCTTAAATGTGAAAAAGGGGTAATTTTGTAAAATTTGCAGTTTTATATAGCTTCTGTTTTTCAGGCATAACTTTTATAATATGGGTCCAATTGAAGTGAATATTTCTATTAGGATTCCTATTCTTTTGGGATTCAAATGTGCTTTCTGGACCAAGACCCAATTCGAAACCCAATAGTATAGAAAATTCAATCAAATGGAGAGATTAGTTTGGCAGGAAGAATGGACCCCACTGCATTAAATATGTAATATCTCCTTCATCCAAACTTAGACTGAGGTGGTTCCAGATGGTATCGAAAGAGAACTTTAAAGGAACAGTTCATATTAAATTTCATAAAATATGAATCTCATTAAGGCATCTTTTGGGCGCGTCCAAGTGGAGTGGGTGAAACAGTGTTTGGCGTCCAGAAACGTAATGGTCATTGATTCGGTCATATCATTCTTTACACTGGTCCAATATCTCTCAACTTTTTTGGGTCGATAGAAAACTTCATTTCCAAAATTCTATAAGAAGGGACCTCAGTGAGTTTCGGCCGCCTGGTGGGCATAACAGAGGCAAACTGCTCAAAGACATATTTTGGAGGATCAAATTTCTGTTCTTTCTTTTCTTTGTTTTACACTTCTTAGTCTTGTAATGTGTTCTTCTTTCCCCTTGGCCACAATTACCCTTACCGTGGTGGGGTAAACTTCATGTGTGATTGAGGAAGGAGAGCTTTTACTTGTTGTATTTCATGAGTTCGTTATCTTAATATTTTAAAATCCTCTTCTCTTCTATGAATCAGTTTCAATTTCCAATAATAGTTTTTATTATCATATACGATTGTATCTGATTTTAGATTCTGTTGTTCATTTATATTTGGTCAATGATCAATATCTCCCTCCACTAGGTTCTGGTTTATAAATTATGGAATAGACCAGGACTTAGTGGTGAAGTACTCGGTGATCACCGGTACGTGTGTGGGGAGTAGTGAATGTTCTTGGTTACTTGAGATAAACAAGACCCGATTGGGAATTGACTAAGATAATTGGGGGTATTTTCTACAACTCTATTTCACATTGGAAGGAGATTAGAACAACCTAATATTTTAGTAAGGTTTATTCTCACATTTTTAATTGACCAAGGGAGTGAGAAGAAACGATTGTGGATTCTCACTCTTAACGATTTAGCAGAGGAGAATTGGGTAAAATGAACAATGATAGAATTACAATTGGAAAACTAACCCTAACCTGATCACCATTTCCTATCACTGATTTTAATCACATCATTTTTCAATTTGTTTCAAAAGTTTCACTTAATTAATTTACTTTATTTAGTTTCTTTCTTGTATTTTCTAAATAAAACAATTTCTAAAAAACAACCTCACTTCTTTCTATTTTAAGGTGACAGCTTAATTGTTGTGCACTCCTCTCTGGTGACAACCTAGGTAATCCAATATAATACATTTTAACATAGGTTATATTTGTTTCTTCCACACCCCACGATAGGCATGTGTCAAAAATTGGTGCCATTTTCGGGGAGGCAACGCCATCATTTATTTTCTTTTCTTTTCTCTCTTTTCATATTTTCTCTTCAAAATTGCATGACTCGAACCTCAAAAATTGGACCTTTACCCATATATCCTTAAATTGAAAGAAACTTGTTGTATAGACTTAGATAAATTAATTTGGAATCTGAATTTGGGGAAGTTACCCTTGCAGACTCAAGTGAAACTTCAAGTGTTCACTCTGAGCCTGTCATCATGGCTGAAAATCAAAACCAAACACTTAGAGACCCCTGTGCACCACAATTCCTTAATCAAAACAATCAACTTGCCATGCCAGTGTTACAAAATGATTTTGAAATGAAACCTAACATGATTCCTTTGCTTCCAAAGTTTCATGGTTTGGCAGGTGAAGATCAAAACAAGCACATTAAAGAGTTCACACATGTTTGCTCAACTTTCAGACCCCGTGGAATTAATGAGGAGCAGGTAAAGTGGAAGGCATATTTGTTTTCATTGGATGGAGCTGCTAAAGAATGGTTGTACAACCTACAACCAAGAGATGTACATGACTGGAATGACCTAGTAAGATGTTTTATGCAAACATTCTTCCCCACCTCTAGAAGAAAAACCATTCGGAAGGAAATCTACGCCATACGATAATCATCTGAAGAAACCCTTTTCGAGTACTGGGTGAGATTTAAGAAGCTATGTGCCAGCTGTCCACATTAAGCCATTGAGGAACACCAATTTCTTGTCTTCTTCTATCAAGGACTACTGGACAATGACAGAAACCTTCTTGATGCATCATCTGGAGGTGCCTTGATTGACAAGTCACCAGAAGAAGCTAAGGGCTTGATTGAGAAGATTTCCCAAAACTCGCAGCAATTTGGAACAAGAGGTATTGGAAGAAGATGTATTCATGATGTATGCACTTTTCAAACATCACCCTTACTAGAAACTAATATTGAAGAGCTTACTAGTTTGGTGAGACAGATGGCCTTGAAGCAAGTTAGTGACCAACAAGCGCCAGCTAAGGTATGTGGTTTATGCTCATCACCTTATCATTTTACTGACCAATGTTCTGAAATACAGGGAATGGAAACATGTGCAGTAGCCTTTCAGCCAAGGAAGTTCCAGCAAAATCATGGATGGAGAGAGCCTAACCAAGTCCAATATGGATTTGAAAATCAACAGAATCATGTTATGCCCCCATACCAAAATCAGTTTCAAAACCAACCCCCATTCCAGAATCAATTCCAGAACCATCAACCATTTTAACAAAAACCATCTTATAACCATCCTTCTTACCAAAAACCAACCAATATCCAAAGAACCTATGATCAACCATCCACTAGTTCACAACCTCCAATTCAAAACCAACAAAAATCTGAGTTTGAATGACTGAAAGACACTGTTAAATATTTTTCCAACAAGTTTGAATGTCTCATGGAATTTCTAACCAAAACCCAGGTAAACTCCCTTCCCAAACAGTCCCAAAACCAAAAGATAATGTTAGTATTATTACTATAATAAGTGTAAAAGAACTCCAAACACCATCCACCATTGAACCTGAAACAAGAAAAACTGATCTGGGTGAGAATGAAGTTAGAAATGATGAAAATTCTATGAAAATGCTTCGGGAAGAAGATAAGAAAGAGGAGGATGATAATGATAGGCCAAGAAGGAAGAAAAAAGAAAAACCATTTCAATGGAAAAAAAGGGAGAAAAAAGATATACCACCACCATTTCCATCAAGGATTATTGAATCAAAGAGGTTACAAGAAGAAGCACTGCGAAAAGAAATTCTGGACACCTTCCAGAAAGTGGAAATCAACATACCTCTGCATGAAGCAATGAAACAAATTCCAAATTATACTATGTTTTTGAAGGATCTTTGCACCACGAAAAGGAGACTTCAAGGGAATGAGAGGATCAATTTGTGAAGAAGCATCTCTGCCCTTATCACACCACAATTGCCAACCAAATGTCAAGATCCAGGGACATTTTCTATTCCATGCACCGTTGGTTCATTAAATTTATCAAATTCTTTGTGCGATTTAGGTACATCAATTAATGTATTGCCTCACTTAGTATATACTTCTTTGCAGATGGGAGACTTGAAGCCCACAAAAGTGGTGGTCCAGCTTGCAAATAGATCCACAGTTTTTCCAGCAGGAGTTCTGGAGGATGTCCTGGTAAAAGTAAAAGATTATTTATTCCCTGATGACTTTTATGTGTTGAATATGGAAGATGATAGGATCCCATAACACTCACCCATAATTTTAGGGAGACCATTCATAAAGACGGCCAAAACCATCAGCAATGTCCATGAAGGGACACTTACTATGGAGTTTGGAGATAACACTGTCCACATTAATATTTTTGAATCCATGAGGCACCCATCAGATGAACATTTACTCTTAACACTCTCCCATGAAGATGAAATAGAACCAATTGAAGAATCAGGTATGTTTCATGATTTTTTATCATTAGGAGAGAAATTTTCCATTAAAGATATCACTGAACATATGGATTCCCAAACTCATGGAGGTTCTGATTTCCTGTTGGAAGAAGAGGTAAAATCTGATCTCTTTGATAATTTGTTAAATGATGATGAAGATGATATGATTTCTTGTGTGAAGGATGTCAAACCATTGGAAGTGGAGAACCTCAATTTAGTTTCATCTCTTGAGCATCCTCCAGATCTATAATTAAAACCACTACCCACTTATTTAAAATATGTTTACCTTTAAGAGGGAGATAAATTACCAATAATAATTGCTAATAATCTATCTAAAACTCAAGAAAAAAAATTGATTGATATTTTGATAAATAATGACCAAGCAATAGGGTGGAGCTTAGGTGATATCCCAGGAATAAACCCAAAAATTTGCTCACATCAAATTTTTCTTGAGGGAGATTCCAAACCTGTCAGACAACCCCAAAGGAGGGTGAACCCTACCCTGATAGAGGTTGTGAAAAAATATATAGAGAAGTTATTAGAAGATGGGATCATCTATCCTATATCATATTCACAATGGGTTATCCCCATCCATGTATTCCCAAAGAAAACTGGCCTAACCATTGTGAGGAATGAAAAGAATGAATTAATCCCTGTAAGAATTTAAAATAGCTGGAGAGTATGCATAGATTTTAGGAAGTTGAATCAGGTCACTCAAAAAGATCATTTCCCTATCCCTTTCACTGACGAGATGCTAGAGAGGTTGGCATGTAGAACTCATTATTGCTTTTTGGATGGATTTTTGGGTCATTTTCAGGTACCCATTGCTCCAGAAGATCAAGAGAAGACTAACTTTACTTGTCCTTTCGGCACTTTTTCATACAAAAGGATGCCATTTGGATTATGTAATGCTCGAGGTACATTTCAAAGGTGTATGGTAAGTATATTTTCTGATCATATTGATGATTTATTGGAAGTTTTCTTGGATGATTTCACAGTTTTTGGAAATTCTTTTGACCATTGTTTGAAAAATCTGGAAAAAGTTTTGAAAACTTGCATTGAAAAAAACCATGTTTTGAATTTCGAAAAGTGTCATTTTATGGTTGAGAGAGGAATTGTCCTTGAGAATTTCATTTCTTAGAAAGGAATTGATGTTGATAAATCAAAAATTTAAGTGATAAATTCTTTTCCTTACCCAACTTGTGTGAAACATGTTAGATCATTTTTAGGACATGCAGGATTCTACAGGAGGTTTATAAAAGATTTTAGTAAGATTTCTCTCCCTCTCTCTAGATTACTTTTGAAAGATTCTGATTTTGATTTCAACGGTTCATGTAGGGAAGCATTTGATGAGTTGAAGAAGAGATTGATTACACCACCAGTGATGCAGCCACCAAATTGGGAAGAACCATTTGAGCTACTTTGTGATGCTTCAAACCAAGCAGTTGGAGCTGTCCTTTCTTAGCGAATTGAGGGTAGGCCACAAGTCATTTCATATGCCTCGAAAACCTTAGAAGCAGCCAAATTCAACTACACAACAATAGAAAAAGAGTTTTTAGAAGTTTTTTTTGCTTTAGAAATATTTAGATCGTATCTGGTTGAAACTAAATTCATTGTGTTTTCTGATCATGCAGCTCTTAGGTACTTGATGAAGAAGGCTGAAGAAAAACCAAGGCTAGTGAGATGGATGCTACTACTATAGAAGTTCAACATAGACATCAAATATAATAAGGGATCTGAGAACCAAGTGGCTGATCACTTAAGTAGACTACCCAACACCGCTGAAGTTGAGATTCCAGACACTGAATCACTAAATGATCACCTTCCAAGAGAGCAGTTGTACTTGATTGAAGGAGAATTACCTTGGTATGCTGACATGGTCAATTATCCTATAAAATCTCAGGTCCCATCTCATTTAAATTATCACCAAATTGACAAATTGAATGTTGAATCAAGATATTACATCTGGGATGATCCATTTCTATGGAAGATTTGCAATGACCAAATGATAAAAAGATGTTTGCCTAAAAATGAAATTGATTTTGTCTTTAAATTTTGTCACACATTGGCTTGTGGAGGCCACTTTGGTCCTCAAAGGATAGCAAGGAAGGTTTTAGAATCTGGACTTTATTGGCCAACACTTTTCAAAGATTCTCATGAATTTTGTAAACGGTGTGAAAAATGTCAATTTTCAGGAAATATTTGAAAGAGACAAGAAATGCCTCAAAAGCCAATTAATTTTTGTGAAATATTTGAATTTTGGGGGATAGATTTTATGGGACCTTTCCCAATGTCATTTGGAAATTATTATATTCTTCTTGCTGTTGATTATGTTTTTTCAAATGGGTGGAAGCAAAAGCCACCAGGACTGACGATGCTAAAGTTGTTTGTGATTTTGTCAGGGCTAACATATTTTGTTGGTTTGGAGTTCCTAGAGCCATCATTAGTGATCAAGGGACTCACTTTTTCAACAGAAGAATAGAGGCTTTGTTAAAAAAGTATGGGGTGCATCATAAAACTTGAACTCCCTATCATCCACAGACTAATGGGCAAGCTGAAGTGTCTAATAGGGAAATCAAAGGATTTTTGGAAAAGTCTATTAATCTAAATAGGAAGGATTGGAGCCAAAGGTTAGAAGACACGTTATGGGATTACAGAACAGCCTACAAAACTCCAATTGGAATGAGTCCATATAGGCTGATTTTTGGGAAAAGTTGTCACCTACCTTTGGAATTGAAACATTAGGCATACTGGGCTATGATGAAGATGAATTTGGATCTTAAAAGTGCTGGGAAACAGAAAAGATTGAAATTACAGGAGTTGGAAGAAATTCAAAGGGGAGCATTTGAAAATTCCAGGATTTACAAAGAGAGAACAAGAGTGGATCATGACCAACTGATCCAACCAAAGGACTTCCATCCAGGAGACAAAGTGTTGTTATTCAATTTAAGACTCAAGCTGATGCCAGGTAAACTTCGTTCCAGGTGGGAAGGTCCATTTATAGTTACTAATGTATATCCTTTTGGTGCTGTGCAAATTGTGAAGGATGTATTGAAGGATACATTCACTGTTAATGGGCACATATTGAAGAAATTCCTTGGGACTATGCCATCAGAGCCAATAGAGGAGATCACACTCCTCCAACCTATTTATAAATAAACTCCATCAGGTCATACCTCTCCTTTATATTTTCATTATTGTTTTGATTCAATTTTTAATATTCTTACATGTTAAATACATTTCAATGCATTGTGGACACTACATCATTTAAGTGTGGGGGAGGGAACCGTTGTAGTGTAGTATTTTTATGTGTTGTTTGTTTTCCTAATTGTTTTAAAAAAGACATGTCTGTGTTTAAAATTTTGTGTGTTTATTTTTCAATTTTGGTGTGTTTTTGAAAATTTTTAGCTGAAATTATTATCATTGATATTTTTGAAACCCATATCCATGAGTGAAATAATTTATTCCTTGAAACTGAGCTTAAATGAATGCTGAAAATGACATTGTTTCAAGTTCAATTCTTTCAGAATTTCATGAAAAAATACTCTTTTTTTTGAATCCAATGCCACATATCACTATTTTTTTATTTTAAATCACATTCCTATGAGGCTTCTAAACCTATTATTTTCATATTCTTTATATTCACCTCACTTCTTAAGAGAACCAAATCATGCTTGATTTAACCAGAATTTGATTTATTCCTGTCAAAACTTGAGGGTTTGAGGTACTTGTGTTTTAAATGATTGAGGAATTTCTTTGGTTTGAAAGGCCCATTTTTAGGATAATCCCTTCCATAATGGCCTACCTTTAACATTTAATCCTTGTATCCCATAGAAGCCATGAACATCCTATTAGGTTAGCCACATTACAAGCCAATTTTCCCTATCCAACCTACCTTTGAAGTGAAATTGCATGATCTATTTGAACATAAGTGTTGGGGGGAAGATGTCCTGTATTGTACTACCTTATTTGGGGATACTTTGGGTGAAGAAAATGTTGAACAGATGTTATTGCTGCTGAAAAAAACCATCCTACTGAAAGCTGTGCCTTTTCTGGAGCTTTCATGATGAGAGAAGTTGTGCCTTTCTGGAGCTTCTAATGTAAAAAAAAGAAAGTTGTACCTTTTCTGGAGCTTTCAAGAAATATTATATTTTAGAATATTGAAATGTTTGCTGCTGAAATGATGAACTGTGTGAACATTCCTTGATATTTCATGGAGAAGGAGCTTATTGTCTACTAAGGGGAGTGAAGAGGAGACCATACTTTTGTGAAATTTAGAGTAATGCAATTTTGCTTCAAAAAGAGCCAAGCCCTCTATATTTAGCCTCAGAATATTTACATCTAAATACTACCAACCTAAAGCCACAGAACAACCCTAAAAATTCCTCATGATAAACATATGTCTTTGACTCACATCGGGTGGAGATGTAGGAATTTATCAAGCCTATGTTGACCCTTGTATGAGTCTGGATGAGAAAGACATTGTTAAAAAAAATGAAAATTTGAGTGATGAGAGATAATGAAAGTTAGGTAAGTGTTTCGTGTGCATGGGATGAGAAATGAAGAGTAAATATATTGAATGGTCTTAAATTTAGAGAATGAAATAATAGATTTTGATGAGGCATGATATATTTTGTTTCTTGTTTTCAAATTCGTGGATCTCATGGATATGTGTTTTGAATTTACTTTGATTTTATTTTGATTCTGACTTGTCCAAAAGTCCAAGTGATAAGTGTGGGGGAATTGATAGAGTTAATATTTTCATTATTATTTATATGTTTTTCAATGATTTAATCCCTCCCAATTATTCAATGTTAGTGTATTTGCATCATTTATTTGTTTTTGGTGTATTTTGGGCTTAAATGTGAAAATGAGGTAATTCTGTAAAATTGGCAGTTTTATATAGGTTATGTTTTTCGAGAATAAATTTTATAATATGGGTCCAATTGAAGTGAATATTTTTTTAGGATTCCTATTCTTGTGGGATTCAAATGTTCATTCTATACCAAGACCCAATTCAAAACCCAACGGTACAGAAAATTCAATCAAGTGGAGAGATCAGTTTGGCAGGCAGAATGTACCCCACTACATTAAATATGTAATATATCCTTTAGCCAAACTTATATTGAGGTGCTTCCAGGTGGTATCGACATAGTACTTTAAGGGGACGGTTCATATTAAATTTCATAAAATATTAATCTCATTAAGGCATCTTTTGGGCACGTCCAAGTAGAGTGGGTGAAATAGTGTTTGGCGTACATAAAAGTAATGGTCATTGATTCAGCCATATCTTTCTTTACACCTATCCAATAACTCACTGATGTTGAGGGTTGATAGAAAACGTCATTTCTGACATTCTATAATAAGGGACCTCAGTTAGTTTCGGTTGTCTGGTGGGCAGAACAGAGGCAATCTTCTAGAGGACAGCTTCTGGTGGATGAAATTTCTGTTTTTTCTTTTCTTTGTTTTACACTACTTAGTCTTGTAATGTGTTCTTATTTCCCATTGGTCACAATTACCCTTACCATGGTGGGGTAAAATTCTGTGTGATTAGGGAAGGAGAGGGTTTCCATGTTGTATTTCATGATTTCTTTATCTTAATGTTTTAAAATCCTCTTCTCTTCTGTGAATTAGTTTCAGTTTCCTATAACAGTTTTTATTATCATATATGATGGTATCTGATTTTAGATTCTGTTGTTCACTTATATTTGGTCAATGATCAATATCTCCCTCCACTAGGTTCTGGTTAATAAATGATGGAATATACCATGACTTAGTGGTGAAGTACTCGGTGATCACCGGTACGTGTGTGAGGAGTAGTGAATGTTCTTGATTACTTGGGATAAACAAGACTCGATTGAGAATTGCCTAAGATAATTGGGGGTATTTTCTACAACTCTATTTCAAATTGGAATGAGAGTAGACCAACCTAAGATTTTATTAAAGTTTATTCTCACATTTTTAATTGACCAAGGGAGTGAGAAGAAACGATTGTGGATTTTCACTCTTAACGATTTAGCAGAGGAGAATTGGGTAAAATGAACAATGATAGAATTACAATTGGAAAACCGACCCTAACCTAATCACCATTTCATATCACTGATTTTAATCACATGATTTTTCAATTTTTTTCAAAACTTTCACTTAATTACTTAACTTTATTTAGTTTATTTCTTGTATTTTCTAAATCAAAAAATTTCTAAAAAAACAACCTCACTTATTTCTATTTTATGGTGACAGCTTAATTATTGTGCACTCCTCTCTGGAGAAAACTGAGGTAATCCACCATAATACATTTTAACATAGGTTATATTTGTTTTTGCCACACCCCACGACAGGCACGTTTCAAAACCCCATAATTCCTAGATGTAGGTTTTTAACATTGAAAATAGTTAATTGTTTCCTATGTTATTTCTCATTTAAACTAATATTAATTTACATTGAAATAATTTTTTTAAATATCATGATTAATCGGGCTTCATCCCTTTATCATGAGATATTAAAATGTTTTATATCATAGTAATTTAACAAATCTCACTCCTCTATTCAAGTATGAATATTGAAACATAACCATTACATCCATAGGGAAACACTATTAAACCTTAAAGTGTTTCATCTTCTCAATGGTGTAGTCATATATCAATTTGAATAATGTTACAAATTATTCATACTCCCCTTTGTATCATAGTTTATCTAGAATAGTGAATCACCCATTTATTTTCTAGAAACACCATATCAAATATATTTTTCTTATAGAAATATATCACTTACGACCTAAATAACTTGATATTTCCATTGATATATAATTATGATCGACTCTTTATTATGGCTTGGAAGCTTGTCTTATAGTGTAAATCTATTCATGAATTTTATTTATTTCAGGTCTATGTCACATCATCTACTTTTATTTCATTTTTTCATGAATACATACCATTACATGGGTTTCCAGAAACCCTTACGCCAACTTCCATTACCCTTACACAATATGCATATACCTTTACATGATCTTTTATACCTTTAAGAAGACTTTATTTACCCTTAAATAGGTCGATCTTTACCTTTACATATCATCAACACCATTATATAGGGTTCCTCAATAACCTTACACAGTTATCAAAATTCTACATGTTTCTTTAAATTATCCACTATGTACACATAAAATGCTTGTGTCTGCCATTATTTAAGACTCAAATTATCCTTATGTCATGATTAGTGACAATTATATGTGCTATAATATTCACGGGTTACCCTTCGCAATGTCAGGTAGCCATAGTTACATTTACACAGTACCCAATAACCCAAACGCGTCTTCAACTATTCATCTATGGATATATTGAACACCCTTATGTATTGAAATAAAAAATATTTTTCCACCCATATATAAAGAAATATAACCTTATATAGGTATATAAAATCAAGTGTTATACATATGCTTGTAATGTAATTACAAATTTAACATTACATAAGTATCCAATTTAACTATAAATTACCTAACAACTTCTAAAAACATCATCATGAAAAAATATAAATAATTTCTCATGACCATCATTATTCTTGTAAAAGTTTGTAACAACCCGAGATTTTATGAGAATTATTATTTTTAATTTCTTTGATTTCTTTTGTTGCACGGTAAACCAAGATTATCTTGCACTATACAAAACAATGTATTAGCTTGCAGTATACGCAACACTATTCTTGGATTGTGTTACATACAATTTCAAGTTCGTTTGATTGTAGTTGTTCTACGCAACATTGAGTGTATATATATATATATATTCAATGTATAAATGAAATATTTTTGGATTCTATTATACGAAACAACAAAGGAGTCTTGCACTACATGCAACCCTTATTTGGCTTATAATACACGCAATCACGACCTTTCACGGAATCCAGTGTTGTACGCAATACTGAGATTCACTAAACAACCATATGTTATTAAAATATTATACAAACTAGCCGTTATGAACAATAATACCTAGTTTTTGAAATTTTATGAATTTTATCTTTCAAAATGGACTTCATTTTTAGATTCGGAATATCGAAAATAGCCTCGGGTGAATTTTTGGTATTTTCCTGAAAACTTTCAATTTTTTGACGAATAGTGAAAACACTGGGTTACTATTTAAAAACCGAATTTTTTATTTAAATAATTTTTTATTTTATTTAAATTTATTTTATCTAAAAATTTATACATAATACCTATATAAGTTCATTTTGATTCATTGGAGTCATTTTATAATAATTTTAGATATATAAAATGTTTATTGAACTTTCCACCATCTTTTACCTACCTCCTAGGATCTTTTTTCAAATTTACATAAAACTCAATTTTACCACTTATGTGAGTGAAATTTATAAACTCCAAGAGACACGTTTAATATCAAGAAGTAAAATTTTCTTCAATAAGATAAAAATAATTTTTGGTGAATAGTATCTTTTTACTTTTATTTATCACAGTTAAAAGTATATAAGGTAATTAAGGGTAAAAATGATAATATTATTACCCTAACACATGTCCTAATTCTATTGGATAAGTATAATTTGATATAAAATAACCTTTGAAGCATAATATTATCATTTAGGTCCACTTGGATTAGATTAGGACATTTATTATTATTTTATTTAAAGAAGAGTTAAAATAGTTAAAATCAAAGTTTAATAACTACAACATTTTTAATATAGGGTTATAAATACGATAAATTCGACTTTAAATATTAATTATAAAGATAAAACGATTTCCTACATAATTTTATTTTATTTATAATTTTTAGACATTATATAATTTAATATATTTATGACACAAAGGTGATGCAGTAATTACCTAAATAATGAAATATTAAAATGAATGATATTATAAATACCCAAATAAATGTTATTTGAGACTTTTTACAAATTTGATGAATTTTATAGGTTAATATGACATGTTAGTATTGATTTAATTAACTTGTTTCGAACTAATCATGTTGTTATTATTTTCACAAAAATCAATTTCCAAATAGTGTCAAAATTGACATAAAATAGTTTTTAAAACAAATATTATATAATTAATTGTTATTTTATTCATAAAAATATAAGGATCGGTCAAATGACTTATATAAGGTTATATATATTAATAATGAACCACTTCGGGTTCGTTTGGCTTGTTATAGTAAGTTTATTAACCATGTAGTGTAATAAAACAAGAAGACACGGTAAAAGTTAAATTATTTAACTTAGAGTTAAATCTAAAAGATAAGGTTAAAATAGTAACACAAACTTGTATAAAACCTATTGGTTGAGAGGATTTCGACCCATACCCACTTTAGCTTATAAATAAATTAATTTGGAGCTATTATTAACTGAATATACCTTTGTTATAAAATAATATTTTACGGTGCCCCTCTCCTCCCTTATAAAAAGGGAACCCCTTCCCTCTTCTGTTCACACGCTTTTGTGGAATTAATCTTGGCCAAAACCTGCCCATTTATCTTCTCTAATTCACTGGAAACATTCTGAAGGTTCTGGTCTTCTCAAAAGACCATCTCTACTTCTTTAAGAGGAAGCTTAATGGAGGTGCGTCGAAGAAGAGGTAACCTCTTCTTCTGATTCTCTCGAGTTTCTTTCTTCTTATAATTCTTCTTCTTTAGTTGTATCATTATAAAGTAATAACATGAGTATTAATTATATACTGATATGTTATTATAAATATGAAACAACCATATTTCACCTTCTATCCATCCTACAGAAAATGAAATCACCGCGCGTGCATATGTACGGAATACCGTCTCCACGCCATGGTGTAATCTGTTTTCGACCACCACCTTACTTGGATGGTTATAATGGTGTAAATAAATAACTATATATGATTATTTTAAAGTGATATTGATTCTGAAATATTATATATACACTTAAATAAAATTCCACGATCATAGGAATGATATCATTGCTCGTGCATACGTACGGACTACTGTCCCCACGACGCGATGAGATTCATTCTCCATGTTAACCATTCATGAATTATTATAAAGTATATATAGTGAATAATAATGAAATATATGAAATAATAATGATACTTGATTTATGTATATATATAGGTATGTCATCTACTTAATTCCATTCAATTCAATAAAGAAACGAAAACAATGTTCATGCGTACGTACAGCCTACCCTCTCCATGAACAGTGTATTTCATTCCATTTATCAATCTATCATATATATATGTATATGATGAATATATATTATAAATAAATCATGTTTTACAATCTGTAATTATGTAAATTAGGATATAAGTAATAATATCTAGAACAACAATTCTAAACACGTACAATAAATAAACGATTTTACCCAAATTGCTGCATTTACATAAAATTTACAAAAGAACGGGTAGTATAAAGTCATAAGTAAACTATATATGATATCATAAAAATGAATATGATTCTATAATAAGTCAATGACATTTTTTAAATCATTATGTAGGAGGTTCTGATACATACGAAACATATCAGACATAAGGTAAGGGATAACTATTCCAATCTCGTTCTTATATGAGATTGTTTATTCGTAAGTATTTACTGGGGTTTTTGTTATCATTTGTGTCCCTATTTTATAAAAATGTTTTCTTGTATCTTTAATGGCCTTTTAAATTTTTTTTAATTTTACCACATGTAATGAAATGAATCTTACTTTTTCTTACCACATGAGGAACTTTTTGACCTTTCTGACAAAAGTACGAGGAGAATGATTTTTCTAACTTATACGGATTGAGCAGATTTTCACGGTTTCATAATGCCTAATTTTAATGAAGCTTATTCTAAAATTTTTCATGATTGTTTTGAATACAATCCTTTTCTTTTAAAATTTCAAGGCATTTTGAGAAAAGAAAATGAGTTTGAAGAAGAAATGATATTTTCCTCCAGAATTCATTTCAAGTGTTTTATCAAAACTATTTCCATCTAAAATGAAATTATTTAATATGTTTTTTTTCAAGTATAATGTCTCCATTATTTATATGGTTTGATTTTTCTTATGATGAAATGATATTCATTTTTTATATGGATTATGTTATGATTGCATGATGTTTAAGAATCATATTCTATTACATGGGTTATGCTATGATGTATGATTTATGATTTTGTAGCAGACGAAAGAATGATTTCATTATGAGATGGGTGGGACCTATATCTCCCTCCAATGCATTTCATAAAGATTTATATCTCATGAGATAGACATGGATGGAACTATAAGTTAATCTGGTTCAGTGTTAGAGGACTGGAAGGAGGAGTGAACTTGATTCAGAAAGGGACATTGTCCACTAAGATGGTCTTGGCAGCAATGCCTTGGCTACTATGGAAATAATATCTTGTGATAAATGTTTTGCCACAATTACATGATTGATTTCCAATCTATTTTATCATGATTGATGTTCCATTATGATATATTCCTTACGTACTTCTATGTTTTATGTCATTGCTCAATATTTCGATGTTTAAACATTATGTTCATGTTTTTATGTTCAAATGTATATGGTTTGTTTTATTTTCTCCATGCTTACCCTCATTGAGCATTTGAGCTCACACTTTATATGTTTTCTTTTCCCCAAGATATAATGAAATGTTTTAAGTAAGAAAACAAAAGGTGAAGATCTTTATGGGATATGTTGAAGATCTTTCACCACGATTAGAAGATTATATTCCATGTTTCCAAAGACAATAAACTAATACGATCATTGGGCATCTATTTTTTGTCATGTATTAAGTATTCCGAAAAAGTAATGTAATGTCCATGTATGTCGCGATTTGGGTTCTCACAGTTGGTATTAGAGCGAAAGTTTAGTTAACCTTTGGAAACTAGGATGCGAAAAATTTAGTGAAATCCCTAGAGATATTTATAAGGTATGTCTAGGGATTTCCCTAAGGATAAGCATAAATATAAGTTATAATACTTGAATTATGGTAAAGTTATTAGAATTAAACCTATTATGTTAGATATTGAAGGTACTCCCCCTTTATTATGTTGTTTTCCTAGTATGATTTTTGCCTCTCACACTATTATTTTTGGGTTTTAGAAAATGGCTGGAAGTGGGAAGATTCACAGTAATTGAGGATATTATAGACAATGGAATGATATTCATCATGAAACACCAAATGAAATGGGATTTGAAAGTCCAAACATAGTTACAATGCCTAACCAGCAATCTCATAATATGATCAATAATCTCAACTTTGGTATGTTTCCCAACTCATCTAATAAGAGAAAGATGGAGTTTCATGATGATGATAGAGGAAAGAATGTTGACTTTCTCTCATGTAAATCATGTGGGAAGAGGTATCAAGGATAATGTTTCAAAGGAACTGGAAGATGATTTGGGTGTGGAAAAGAAGGGCACAAATGTATTAAGTGCAAAGGAAAAGGTTCAGTTAACACCATAGAGAAGGATAATGGTATTGCTACGATATCAATAATGATTAGATGTATTAAATGTGGAATGTATGTGCATTATGCAAACCAATGCCCTAAGGGAAAATCTCATGAAGAGAATTAGCATGGTCATATGGGTAGTATTTATGTGGATGATGATGAGAAGACTACAAATGATATATGAGAAGAAAGAAGTGTTGGTGCTTGGTCAATGGTTTAAGAAGGTAATGAAATGATATATGTTTATCAAGAGTTATGTTGTATAGTTAATGGTACTATGGAATAGAGAATCATCTAATGATTATTACACTATTGTTTTTAAAGTATTTGAAAGTATATGTTGAATGGTACCGGTAACCATGAAAGGTTATTTAGATATTTTTGAAAAGAATATCAAATGCGCATAATGAAAGGATAAGGAGAAAATAATATGTTTGATAGTATTCATGAGCTCATGATTGATATAAAGACTAAGTGATATCATGGTTTGAGTATATAAAATTTTAGGGATTTTGGTTTGTGGAAAGAGTTAACTTTTGACAGCACTCATGTTTTCACTAAGGTTATATGGTAATTCATGTTTCAAGAGAATACATGATTATGGAATTCACATATTTGGAATGTGACCAACAAGATATATCGTATGATAAATGATGGTGTTCACATTCTTGTTATGTGACCTTTACAGTAATCGTTTTATTTATAATATGTGATTTTACATATGTATTTTGGACAAGTCGAATGATTGGAAAGGGTTATTTCGGACATCAGATAATATTCTTTAAGGCTAGAACTTTTTTTTCAAAATTATTTCTGTAATGAAAAAGGACAATCTGCAGGACGGGCGATAACCCGTCGCAATGGACAAGGATGTTTCAATCGAACCCAAAACCAAAGTACGACAGGCCTTTAATTCATACCATTGTCCTACAGGAAGTCTATGGTTAGTAAAAACTAGTTTAATTTTATTAAGCTCTATGATAGATGAAGTATAAGTCCATTTTTGGAATCATATACAATAAACCTCACCATTGATGGAGTTATGTATATAACTTTTGATAACATTATGTTTGAGACAGATAAAATGACCCATCATTCTATTGCATGATCTGGTAACACTTTAGAGAAGACAAATTCAACTTCATTATATTAAGAGATGAAGTGGAAATTGTACAAGGCACCAACAACAGTGAGATTGTACAAAAATCAAGTAAGTATTTCTTCAAATTCAAAATTTTCAACATTAGGGAAATGATATTGAAAACCAAAATTGTTGTCCTAGTGCTCTCATATACGATGAATCAGATGGTACCTTAGATCATCACAAATTTATGGCTTTGTGATTGTTGGCTTTTTCATAGCCATGTTCTCTACCACTCTCCATCAAAACATGATGGTTATATTTCTCTTCCATATCCATATTTTCACCTATGTTCTGTTATTTGGAAACTCAGTGATTAGTTAATTTGGGTAACCATTACGTTTCATACTTTAGTTTTTAAAGTTATGTTTTGGTATTACATTTTACAATGTGGGTTTCAATTAAAGAAACTTTCATGTAGGAAACGATTTATAACCTCGGGGAATTTCGAGGGGGAAATTCATTTTAAGGGGGGTATAATGTAACAACCCGATATTTTATGAGAATTATTCTTTTTAATTTCTTTGATGTCTTTTTTTGTATGCTACACCAAGATTATCTTGCGCTATATGCAACACCATATTAGAATGCAGTATACACAACACTATTCCTGGATCGTGTTACACAGAATTTCAAGTTCGGTTGATAGTAGTTATTCTACGCAACATTGAGTGTGTATATATATATATATTCAAAGTATAAATGAAATATTGTTGAATTCTGTTATACGCAACAACAAAGGAGTCTTTCAATACACGCAACCTTGACTTGGCTTACATTACACGCAATCACGAACTTTCACGATAGCGTGTGTTGTACGCAATACTGAGTTTCACTAAACTATGATATGTTATTAAAATATTATACAATCTAGCCGTTATGAATAGTAATACCCAATTTTTGAAATTTTATAAATTTTATCTTTCAAAATGGACTTCATTTTTAGATTTGGAAAATCAAAATTATCCTAGGGTGAATTTTGGGTATATTTTTGAAAACATTCAATTTTTGATGAATAGTGAAAACACTAGGTTACTAGTTAAAAATAGAGTTTGTTTATTTAAATAATTATTTATTTTATTTAAATTTATTTTAGGTAAAAATTGATACATAAAACCAATATATGTTCAATTTGATTAATTGGAGTCATTTTATATTAATTTTAGATATATAAGCATTTTATTGAACTTTCCACCATCTTTTACCTACCTCCTAGGTGCTTTTTGCAAATTTACATAAAACATAATTTTACCGCTTCTGTGAGTGGAATTTAGAAAATCCGAGAAGCACGGTTAATATCGAGGTCTAAAATGTTGTTCAATTAGATAATAATAATTTTTGGTGAATAGTAACTTTTTACTTTTATTTGCCACGATTAAAAGAAAATAGGGTAATTAAAGGTTAAAATGATATTATAATTACCCTAACAAATGTCCTAATTTTATTGGATAAGTAAAATTAGACCAAAAACAACCTTATTAATATAATATTATCATTTTTTTCCACTTGGATTTGATTAGGACATTTATTATTATTTTATTTAAAGAAGAGTTAAAATAGTTAAAATCAAAGTTTAATAACTAATACATTTTTAATATAGGGTTATAAATAAGAAAAATTCGACTATAAATATTAATTAGAAATCTAAAAATATTTCCTACCTAATGATATTTTATTCATAATTTTTAGACATTAAATAATTTAATTTATTTATGACATAATGGTGATGCAATAATTACCTAAATAATGAAATATTAAAATAAATGTTATTATAAATACCCAAATAAATGTTATATGAGACTTTTTACAAATTCCACGAATTTTATAGGTTAATATAACAAGTTAGTATTGATTAAATTAACTTGGTTCGAACTAATCATGTTGTTATCATTTTCAAAAAAATCAATTACCTAATAGTGTCAAAATCGACATAAAATAGTTTTGAAAACAAATATTAAATTATTAATTGTTTATAATTCATAAAAATCTAAGGTTCAGCCAAATGAATTATATAAGGATATATATATTAATAATTAACCACTTGGGGTTCGTTTGGCTTGTTATAGTAAGTCTATTAACCATGTAGTGTAATAAAACAAGAAGAGAGGGTAAAAGTTAAATTATTTAACTTAGTGTTAAATCTACAATATAAGGTTAAAATAGTAACCTAAACTTGTCTAAAACCTATTGGATGAGAGTATTTAGACCCATACCCACTTTAGCTTCGGAATAAATTAATTTGGAGCTATTATAAACCGCATATGACTTTATTATAAAATAATATTTTAAGGTGCCCCTCTCCTCCCTTATTTAAAGGGCACCCCTTCCCTCTTCTCTTCACACCCTTTTGAGCCTTGAAGCTCTGCCAAACCCTGCCCATTTATCTTCTATACTTTCCTATCAACAACCTGGATGTTCTGGTCTTC
The DNA here is from genome assembly GCA_963277665.1 of Viscum album. Classification (NCBI taxonomy): domain Eukaryota; kingdom Viridiplantae; phylum Streptophyta; class Magnoliopsida; order Santalales; family Viscaceae; genus Viscum; species Viscum album. The sequence continues at coordinate 825,226,253 of OY728159.1, read as the reverse complement.
TCAAAAGACCAGCACTACTTCCTTAGGATGATGCATAAAGGAGGTGCGTCGAAGAAGAGGTAATCTCTTATTCCGATTATCTCGAGTTTCTTCTTCTTCTAATTCTTCTTATTTAGTTGTATCATTATAAAGTAATAAAATCAGTACTAATTATATACTAATATGTTATTATAAATATTAAACAACCCTATTTCACCTTATATCCATCCTACAGAAAATGAAATCACCGCGCGTGCGTATGTACGGAATACACTCTCTACGGCGTGGTGTAATCTTTTTTCGACCACCACCTAACATGGATGGGTATAATGGTGTAAATAAATAACTATATATGATTATTATAAATTGATATTTATTCTAAAATATTATACATACACTTAAATACAATTCCACGATCATGGGAATGATATTATCGCTAGTGCGTACGTACGGACTACCGTCCCCACGACAAGATGAGATTCATTCTCCATGTTAACCATTCAGGAATGATTCTAAAGTATATATAATGAATAATAATAAAATATATTACATAATAATGATACTAGATTTATGTATATATATATGTATTTCATCTACTTAATTCTATTCAATTCAATAAGGAAACGAAAATAGCGTTCATGCGTATGTACGGCCTACCGTCTCCATGAACGGTGTATTTCATTCCATTTATCAATCTATCATATATATATGTATATTATGAATATATATTCTACATAAATCATGTTTTACATTATTAAAATTATGTAAATCAGGATATAAGTAATAATATCAATAACAACAAGTCGAAACACGTACAATAAATGAAACGATTTTTACCCAAATCGCTACTTTTACATCGAATTTACAAAATAACGGGTAATATAAAGTCATAAGTAAACTATATATGATATCATAACAATGAATATGATTCTGTAATAAGTAAATGACATTATTTATATCATTTTACAGGAGTTTCTGATACATACGAAGCATATCAGTCATAAGGTAAGGGATAACTATTCCAATCTCATTCTTATCTGATATTGTTTATTCATAAGTATTTACTGGGGTTTTTGTTATCATCTATATCCTGGTTTTCTAAAAATGTTTTCATTAAATTTTAATGGCCTTTTTACCCATTTTTTAATTTTACCACATGTTATGAATGGAATCTAACTTTTTTTTACCACACAAGGAACTTTTTGAATTTTTCCGAAAAAGTACGAGGAGAATGATTTTTAACTTATACGGCATGAACTGATTTTCACGGTTTCATAACGCCTAATTTTATGAAGCTTCTTATACAATTTTTCATGATTATTTTCAAAAAAATCCTTTATTTTTAAAATTTCATGGAATTTTGAGAAAATAAAATGATTTTGAAGAAGAAAGGACAGTTTCCTCAAGAATTAATTTCAAGTGTTTTATCAAAACTATTTTACATCTAAAATGACATTATTTAATATGTTTATGTTTCAAGTATAATGTCTCCATTATTTATATGGTTTTATTTTTCATATGATGAAATGATATCCATTTTTTATATAGATTATGTTATGATGGAATGATGTTTAAGAATCCAATTCTATTACATGGGTTATGCTATGATGTATGATTTATGATTTTGTGGTACACAAAATAATGATTTCATTATGATATGGGAGGGAACTATATCTCCCTCTAATGCATTGGGTAAAGATTTTTGTCTCATGAGATTGACATGGCTGGATCAGTAAGTTAATGTAGTTTAGTTTTACAGGACTGGAACGAGGAGTGAACTCGATTCAGAAAGGGACATATTCCACTAAGATGGTCTTGGTAGCAATGCATTGGAAACTATGGAAATAATATCATGTTCTTAATGTTCTTCCACAATTACAAGTTTTATTTCCGAGATATTTTATCATGATTGATGATCCGTTATGATCTATGCCTTACGTACTACCATGTTTTATGTCATTGCTCAAGATTTCGATTTTTAAACATCATGTTCCTGTTTTTATGTTCAAATGCATATGGTTTTCTTTTATTTTCTCCATACTTACCCTTACTGTGCATTTGAGCTCACACTTTATATGTTTTCCTTTCCCCAGGATATAAATAAAGGTTTTAATTAAGAAAACAAAAGGGGAAGATCTTTATGGGAGATGTTGACGATCTTTCACCACGATTAGAAGATTATATTTCAAGTTTCCAAAGACACTAAACTAATACGATCTTTGGGAATCTGTTTTTGTCATGTATTAAGTATTCCACAAAAGTAATTTAATATCCATGTACGTAATTCTTTGGGTCTCTATAGTTGTTATTGGAGTGAAGGTTTACTTAACCTTTGGAAACTAGGATGCGAAAACTTTAGTGAAATCCCTAGAGATAATTCTAAGGCATGTCTAGGGATGTCCCTAAGGATAAGTATACGTATAGGTAATAATATTAGAATTGTGGTAACCATCTTAGAATTGAACCTAAGATGATAGATATTTAAGGTACTCCCCCTTTATAATGTTTTTTTCCTAATATGATTTTTTCCTCTCACACTATTCCTTTTGGGTTTTAGAAAATGGCTGGATGTGGAAAGATTCACAGTAATTTAGGATATGATGGACAATGGAATGATATTCATCATGAGACACAAAATGAAACGGGACTTGGAAGTCCTAACATCATTATTATGCCTAATCAGCAATATCATAATATGATCAATAATCTCAACTTTGGTAAGTTTCCTGACTTATCTAATAAGAGAAAGATGGAGTTTAATGGTGATCACAGAGGAAAGAAAGTTCAATTTCTCTCATGTAAATCATGTGGAAAGAGGCATCAAGGAGAATGTTTTAAAGTAACTGGAAGATGATTTGGGTGCTGAAAGGAAGGGCACAAATGTAGTTAGTGCAAAGGAAACGGTTCAGTTAACACCATGGAGAAGGATAATGGTTTTGCTACGACATCAATAATGATTACATGTTTTTAATGTGGAATGTATGGGCATTATGAAAACCAATTCCCTAAAGGAAAATCTAATGAAGAAAATTAGCATGGTCATATGGGTAGTATTTATGTGGATGATGATAAGGAGACAACAAATGATATATGAGATGAAAGAAGTGTTGAATCTTGGTCAATGTATTAAGAAGGTAATGGAATGATATATGTTTATCAAGAGTTATGTTTTATAGTTAATGGTATTATGGAATAAATAATCATCTAAGGATTGTTATACTATTGTTTTTCTTAAAGTATTTGAAAGTATATGTTGAATGGTACTGGTAACCATGAATGGTTATTTAGATATTTTTCAAAATAAGATGATATGCGCATAATGAATGGATAAGGAGAAAATAATATGTTTGATAGTATTCATGAGCTCATGTTTGATATAAGGAGTAAGTGATATCATGGTTTGAGTATGTAGAATTTTATGGATTTTGGTATGTGGAAAGAGTTAACTTTTAACAGAACTCATTTTTTCACTAAGTTTCTATGGTAATTCATGTTTCCAAAGAATACATGATTATGGAATTCACATGTTTGGAATGTGACCAACAAGATATATTGTATGATAAATGATGGTATTCACATTCTTGTTATGTGACCTTTCCAGTAATTGTTTTCATTATACGACGAGATTTGATAGATGTATTTTGGACAAGTCTAAAGATTAGAAAGGGTTATTTCGGACATTAGATAGTATTGTTTAAGGCTAGAACTTTTTTTTGAAATTATTTCTGCAATGAAAAAGTACAATCTGTAGGACGGGCGACATCCCGTCGCGTCGGATAGGGCTGTGGGAATCGAACCCACAACCGAAGTGTGACAGGACTTTAATGCATACCACTGGAAAACATGAAGTCCATTGTTATTATAAACTAGTTTTATTTTATTAAGCGCTATAATAGATGATGTATAAGTCCATTTTTGGACTCATATACAATTATCCTCACCATTGATGGAATTTTGAATATAACTTTTGATAACTTTATGTTTGAGATAGATGGAATGACCTATCATTCTATCGCATGATCTGCTAACACTTCACATAAGTCAAATTAAACTTCATTACTTTATGTGATGAAGTGGAAATTGTACAAGGCACAAACAACAGTGAGATTGTACCAAAATCAAGTAAGTATTTCTTCTAATTCAAAATTTTTAACTTTAGGGAAATGATATTGAAAACCAAAAATGTTTTCCTAGTTCCCTCATATATGATGAATGAGATAGTACCTTAGATCATTACAAATTTATGGCTTTGTGATTGTTGACTTTTTCATAGCCATGTTCTCTACCACTCTCCATCAGAACATTATAGTTTGATTGCTCTTCCATATCCATATTTTCAATTATGTTCACCTTTGTGGAAACCCATTGATTAGTTAATTTGGGTAACCATTACATTTCATAATTTAGTTTTTAAAGTTAAGTTTTGCTATTCCATTTTACGATGTGGGTTTTAATTAAAGAAACTTTAAAGTAGAAAACCATTTATAACCTTGACGAATTTCAAGGGCGAAATTCATTTTAAAGGGGGGTAGAATATAACAACCTGATATTTTATGAGAATTATTCTTTTTTATTTTCTTTGATTTTTTTGTTGTACTCTACACCAAGATTATATTTTGCTATACGCTACACCGTATTAGCTTACTGTATACGCAACACTATTCTTGGATCGTGTTACACAGAATTTCGAGTTCATTTGATAGTAGTTATTTTACGCAACATTGAGTGTATATATATATATATATATATTCAATTTATAAATGAAATATTGTTGGATTCTATTATACTCAACAACAAATGTGTCTTGCACCACACGCAACCCAGACTTGGCTTACATTACAAGAAATCGTGACCTTTCATGATAGCGTGTGTTGTACGCAATACTGAGTTTCACTAAACAATGATATGTTATTAAAATATTATACAAACTAGCCGTTATGAATAGTAATACCCAATTTTTGAAATTTTATGAATTTTATCTTTCAAAATGAGCTTCATTTTTAGATTCGGAATATCTAAATTATCCTAGGGTGATTTTTTGGTATTTTGCTGAAAACTTTCAATTTTTGATGAATAGTGAAAAAACTGGGTTACAATTTTAAAAGAGAAATTTTTTATTTAAATAATTTTTTATTTTATTTAAATTTATTGTAGGTATAAATTGATACATAATACCAATATATGTTCAATTTGATTCATTGGAGTGATGTTATAATAATTTTAGATATATAAAAAGTTTATAGAACTTTCCACCGTCTTTTACCTACCTCCTAGGAGCTTTTTGCAAATTTACATAAAACAAAATTTTACCACTTCTAAGAGTGGAATTTCGAAAATCTGAGAGACACGGTTAATATTAAGGAGTAAAATGTGGTTCAATATGATAAAAATAATTTTTTTGTGAATAGTAACTTTTTAGTTTTATTTACCACGGTTAAAAGTAAATAGGGTAATTAAGGGTAAAAATGATATTATTATTACCCTGACACACATCCTAATTCTATTGCATAAGTATAATTTGACAAAAACCAACCTTAGGAATATAATATTATCATTTAGGTCCACTTGGATTAGATTAGGACATTTATTATTATTTTATTTAAAGAAGAGTTAAAATAGTTAAAATCAATGTTTAATAACTAAAACATTTTTAATATAGTGTTATTAATAGTATAAATTACTCTATAAATATTCATTAGAAATAAAAAAAGATTTCCTACGTAATGGTATTTTATTTATATTTTTTAGACCTTAAATAATTTAATTTATTTATGAAACAATGGTGATGTAGTAATTACCTAAATAATGAAATATTAAAATAAATGATATTATAAATACCCAAATAAATGTAATTTGAGAATTTTTACGAATTCCATGAATTTTATAGGTTAATATGACATTTTAGTATTGATTTAATTAACTTGGTTTGAACTAATCATGTTGTGATGAATTTCACAAAAATCAATTACCAAATAGTGTCAAAATTGACATAAAATAGTTTTTAAAACAAATATTATATTATTAATTGTTATTTTATTCCTAAAAATCTATGGTTCGGCCAAATTTCTTGGATAAGGTTATATATATTAATAATTAACCACTTAGGGTTATTTTTTCTTGTTTTAGTATGTTTATTAACCATGTAGTATAAGAAAACAAGAAGAAACTATCAAAGTAAAATTACTTAACTTAGAGTTAAATCTAAACGATATGGTTAACATAGTAACCTAAACTTGTCTAAAACTTATTGGTTGAGAGGATTTATACCCATACCCACTTTATTTTCGAAATAAATCAATTTGGAGCTATTATAAACCAAATATGACTTAATTATAAAATAATATTTTAAGGTGACCCTCTCCTCCCTTATAAAAAGGGCACCCATTCCCTCTCTTCTTCACACCCTTTTGAGCCTTTAAGTTCGGAAAAACCCTGCCTATTTCTCTTCTCTACTTCCCTAGAAACATTCTGGAGGTTCTGGTCTTCTCAAAATACCATCTCTACTTCTTTAAGAGGAAGCTTAAAGGAGGTGTATCAAAGAAGATGTAATCTCTTCTTCGGATTCTCTCGAGTTTCTTTCTTCTTCTACTTCTTCTTCTTTAGTTGTATCATTATAAAGTAATAACATCAGTATTACGTATATACTGATATTTTATTATAAATATGAAACAACCCTATTTCACCTTCTATCCATCCTAGGGAAAACGAAATCACTGCGCGTGCATACGTACGGAATACCATCTCCACGCCGTGGTGTAATCTCTTATCAACCACCACCTTACTTGGATGGATATAATGGTGTAAATAAATAACTTTATATGATTATTTTAAAGTGATATTGATTATTAAATATTATACATACACTTCAATACAATTCCACAATCATGGGAATGATATCATCACTCATGCGTACGTACGGACTACCGTCCCCACGACGCGATGAGATTCATTCTCTAAGTTAACCATTCATGAATGATTATAAAGTATATATAATGAATAACAATAAAATATATGACATAATAATGATACTGGATTTATGTATATATATATTAATGTCATCTACTTAATTCAATTAAATTTAATAAGGAAACGAAAACAGCGTTCATGCGTACGTACGACCTACCGTCTCCACGAGCTGTGTATTTTATTCCATTTATCAATCTATCATATATATATATATATATGTATATGATGAATATATAATACATAAATCATGTTTTACATTTTAAAATTAAGTAAATCCGGATATAAGTAATAATATCAAAAACAGAAAGTCGAAACACGTACAATAAATGAAACTATTTTACCCAAATCGCTGCTATTACATCGAATTTTCAAAAGAACGGGTAATATAAGGTCATAAGTAAACTATATATGATTTCATAACAATGAATATGATTCTATAATAAGTCAATGACATTATTTAAATCATTATACAGGAGGTTCTGATACATATGAATCATATTGGACATAATGTAAGGGATAACTATTCCAATCTCGTTCTTATCCGAGATTGCTTATTCATAAGTATTTACCGGGATTTCTATTATCATCGATGTACCTATTTTCTAAAAATGTTTTCACGTATTTTTAATGTCCTTTTTACCCATTTTTGAATTTTACCACATGTTAGGAAAGTAATCTTACTTTTGTTTACATCACGAGGAACTTTTTGACTTTTGCGAAAAAAGTACGCGGAGAATGTTTTTTTAACTTATACGGCATGAACAGATTTCACGGTTTCATAACGCTTAAAATTCATGAAGTTTCTTCTACAGTTTTTCATGATTATTTTCAAAAAATTATTTTTCTTTTAAAATTTCATGGAATTTTGAGAAAAGAAAATTATTTTGAAGAAGAAAGAATATTTTCCTCAATAATTCATTTCAAGTGTTTTATCAAAACTATTTTCCATCTAAAATGACATTATTTAATATGTTTATGTTTCAAGTATAATGTCTCCATTATTTATATGGTTTAATTTTTCTTATGATGAAATGATATCCATTTTTTTATATGGATTACGTTATGATGGCATGATGTTTAAGAATCCCATTCTGTTACATGGGTTATGCAATGATGTATGATTTATGATTTTGTGGCACACAAAATAATGATATCATTATGAGATGTATGGGACCTATATCTCCCTACAATGAATTGGGTAAATATTTATATCTCATGAGTTATACATGGATGGAACAGTAAGTCAATCTGGTTTAGTGTTACAGGACTGGAACGAGAAGTGAACTCGATTCAGAAAGAGACATTTTCCACTAAGATGGTCTTGGAATCCATTCCTTGGATACTATGGAAATCATATCATGTGATTAATGTTTTTACACAACTAAAAGTTTTATTTCCATGATATTTTATCATGATTGATGTTCCATTATGATCTATGCCTTACGTACTACCATGTTTTTTGTCACTGCTCAGGATTTCGATGTTTAAACATTATGTTCATGTTTTTATGTTCAAATGTATATAGTTTGTTTTATTTTCTCCATCCTTACCCTTACTGAGCATTTGATCTCACCCTTTATATGTTTTCTTTTCCCCAGGATATAATGAAAGGTTTTAGGTAAGAAAACAAAATGGGAAGATCTTTATGGGAGATGTTGAAGATCTTTCACCACGATTAAAAGATTATATTCCATGTTTCCAAAGACACTAAACTAATACGATCTTTTGTCATCTGCTTTTTTCATGTATTAAGTATTCCGCAAAATTAATGTAATGTCCATGTACGTCAAGCTTTGGGTCTATACAGTTGGTATCAGAGTAAAGGTTTAGTTAACCTTTGGAAACTAGGATGTGAAAACATTTGTGAAATTCCTATAGATATTTCTAAGGTATGTCTAGGGATGTCCCTAAGGATAGCTATACGTATAAGTTATAATCCTATAATTACAGTAACGATATTAGAACTGAATATAAGATGTTAGATATTGAAGGTACTCCCCCTTTATTATGATGTTTTCTTAGTATGATTCTTTCCTCTCACACAATTCTATTTGGGTTTTAGAAAATGGTTGGAAGTGAGAAGATTCACGGAAATGGAGGATATGATGGACAATGGAATGATATTCATCATGAGAAATCAAATGAAACGGTATTTGGAAGTCCAGACATCGTTATTATGCCTAATCAGCAATCTCATAATATGATCAATAATCTCAACTTTGGTATGTTTCCCGACTCACTTAATAAGAGAAAGATGGAGTTTCATGATGATCATAGAGGAAAGAAAGTTAAATTTCTCCCATGTAAATCATGTGGGAAGAGGCATAAAGGATATTGTTTCAAAGGAACTGGAATATGCTTTGTGTGTGGAAAAGAAGGGCACAAAGGCAGTAAGTGCAATGGAAAAGGTTCACTTAACACCATGGAGAAGCATAATGGTATTTATACGACATCAATAATGATTAAATGTTTTAAATGTGGAATGTATGGGCATTATGCAAACCAATTCCCTAAGGGAAAATCTCATGAACAGAATCATCATGGTCATATGGGTAGTATTTATGTGGATGATGATGAGGAGACTACAAATGATATATGAGATGAAAGAAGTGTTGAATCTTGGTCAAGGGTTTAAGAAGGTAATGGAATGATAAATTTTTATCAAGAGTTATATTGTATAGTTAATGGTACTATGGAATACATAATCATCTAAGGATTGTTACACTATTGTTTTTCCTAAAGTATTTGAATGTATATGTTGAATGGTACCGGTAACCATAAAAGGTTATTCAGATATTTTGGAAAGAAGATGATATGCGCATAATGAATGGATAAGGATAAAATAATATGGTTGATTGTATTTATGAGCTCATGATTGATATAGGGACATAGTGAAATCATGGTTTGAGTATATAGAATTTTTGGGATTTTTGGCATGTGGAAAGAGTTAACTTTTGACAGCACTCTTGTTTTCACTAAGGTTCTATGGTAATTCATGTTTCAAGAGAATACATGATTATAGAATTCACATGTTTGGAATGTGACCAACAATATATATCGTATGATAAATGATGGTATTCACATTATTTTTATGTGAAATTTCTAGTAATCATTTTCTTTATACTATGAGATTTGAAAGATGTATTTTGGACAAGTCTAAATATTCGAAAGGGTTATGTCAGACATCAGATAGTATTGTTTAAGGCTAGATTTTTTTTTGAAATTATTTCAGTAATGAAAAGAACAATCTGCAGGACATGCGATAACCCGTCGTGTCGGACAAGGCTTTGGGAATCGAACCCTCAACTGAAGTGCATCATGCCTTTATTGCATACCACTGGCCTATAAGAAGTCCCTGGTTAGTAGAAACTAGTTTTATTTTATTATGTGCTATAATAGATGAAGTATAAGTCCATTCTTGGAATCATATACAAATATCCTCACCATAGATGGACTTATGTTTATAACTTTTGATAACATTATGTTTGAGACAGATGGAATGACCTATCATTCTATCACATGATCTTATAACACTTCACATAAGACAAATTCAACTTCATTATTTTAGGAGATGAAGTGGAAATTGTTCAAGGCACAAACAACAGTGAGATTGTACCAAAATCAAGTAAGTATTTATTCTAATTCAAAATTTTCAACTTTAGGGAAATGATATTGAAAACCAAAAATATTTTCCTAGTGCTCTCATATACGATGAATCAGATGGTACCTTAGATCATCACAAATTTATGGCTTTGTGATTTTTGTATTTTTCATAGCCATTTTGTCTACCACTCTCCATCAGAACACGATGGTTAGATTTCTCTTCCATATCCATATTTTCAATTATGTTCTCCTATGTGGAAACCCAGTGATTAGTTAATTTGGGTAACTATTACCTTTCATACTTTAGTTTATAAAGTTAAGTTTTGGTATTCCATTTTACGATGTGGGTTTTAATTAAAGAAACTTTCAAGTAGAAAACAGTTTATAACCCTGAAGAATTTTGAGGGAAAAATTCAATTTAAGGGGGCTAGATTTTAAGACCCCGAGATTTTATGAGAATTATTCTTTTTAATTTCTTTGATGTCTTTTGTTGTACGCTACACCAAGATTATCTTGCGCTATACTCAACACCATATTAGCATACAGTAAATGCAACACTATTCTTGGATCATGTTACACACAATTTCAAGTTCGTTTGATAGTAGTTATTCTACGCAACATTGAGTGTGTATATATATATATATTCAATGTATAAGTAAAATATTGTTGGATTCTGTTATACGAAACAACAAAGGAGTCTTTCACTACACACAACCTTGACTTGGCTTACATTACAGGCAATCATGACCTTTCACGATAGCGTGTGTTTTACGCAATACCGATTTTCACTAAACAACGATATATTATTAAAATATTATACAAACTAGCCGTTATGAATATTAATTCCCATTTTTTAAAATTTTATGAATTTTATCATTCAAAATAGACTTCATTTTTATATTCAGAATATCGAAATTAGCCAAGGGTGATTTTTTGGTATTTTCTTGAATACATTCAATTTTTGATGAATAGTGAAAACACTAAGTCACTATTTAAAAACAGACATTTTTTATTTAAATAATTATTTATTTTGTTTAAATTTATTTTAGGTAAAAATTGATACATAATACCTATATAAGTTCAATTTGATTCATTGGAGTCATTTTATAATAATTATAGATATATAAAAATTTTATTGAACTTTCCACCGTCTTTTACCTACCTCCTAGGAGATTTTTGCAAATTTACATAAATCTTAATTTTACCGCTTCTGTGAGTGGAATTTCGAAAATCTGATAAACACGTTTAATATCAAGGTGTAAAATTTGGTTTAATAAGATAAAAATATTTTTGGTGAATAGTAACTTTTTACTTTTATTTACCACGGTTAAAGGTAAATAGGGTAATTAAGGATAAAAATGATATTATTATTATCCTAAAACGAGTTATAATTCTTTTGGATAAGTATAATTTGACAAAAAAACAACCTTAAGAATATAATATTATCATTAAGGTCCACTTGGATTAGATTAGGACATTTATTATTATTTTATTTAAAGAAGAGTTAAAATAGTTATAATCAAAGTTTAATAACTAAAACATTTTTAATATAGGGTTATAAATAAGATAAATTCAACTATAAATATTAATTAGAAATCTAAATATATTTCCTACCTAATCGTAATTTATTAATAATTCTTAGACATTAAATAATTTAATTTATTTATGACACAATGGGGATGTAGTAATTACCTAAATAATGAAATATTTACATAAATGATATTATAAATACCCAAATAAATTTTTTTTGAGACTTTTTAAAAATTACATGAATTTTCTAGGTTAATATGACATGTTAGTATTGATTTAATTAACTTGGATATAACTAATCATGTTGTTATGATTTTCTCAAAAATCAATTACCAAATAGTGTCAAAATTGACATTAAATAGTTTTTAAAACAAATATTATATTATTAATTATTATATTACTCCTAAAATTCTCATGTTCGGAAAAATGACTTATATAAGGTTATATATATTAATAATGAACCACTTGGGGTTCAATTGTCTTGTTAAATTAAGTTTATTAACCATGTAGTGTAATAAAACAAGAAGACACTGTAAAAGTTGAATTATTTAACTTAGAGTTCAATCTATAAGATAAGGTTAAAATAATAACCTAAACTTGTCTAAAACCTATTGGTTGAGAGGATTTCTACCCATTCCCACTTTATCTTCTAAATAAATAATTTTGGAGCTATTATAAACCGAATATGACTTTATTATAAAATAATATTTTAAGGTGCCCCTCTCCTCCCTTATAAAAAGGACACCGCTTCCCTCTTCTATTCACACCCTTTTGAGCGTTGAAGCTTGGAAAACCCCTACCCATTTCTCTTATCTACTTCCCTAGAAACATTCTTGAGGTTTTGGGCTTCTCAAAAGACCAACTATACTTCTTTAAAAAGAATCTTAATGGAGGTGCATCGTAGAAGAGGTAATCTCTTCTTCCGATTCTCTCGAGTTTCTTTCTTCTTCTACTTCTTCTTCATTAGTTGTATCATTATAAAGTAATAACATAAGTATTACTTATATACTGATATGTTATTATAAATATGAAACAACCCTATTTCACCTTCTATCCATCCTACAGAAAATTAAATCACTGCGCGTGTGTACGTACAGAATACCGTCTCCACGCCGTGGTGTAATCTGTTTTTGACCACCACCCTAATTGGATGGCTATAATGGTGTAAATAAATAACTATATTTGATTATTTTAAAGTTATATTGATTCTGAAATATTATACATACACTTAAATTCAATTCCACAATCATGGGAATGATATCAACGCTCGTGCATACGTACAGACTACCGTCCCCACGACGTGATGAGATTCATTCTCCATGTTAACCATTCATGAATGATTATAAAGTATATATAATGAATAATCATGAAATATATGACATTATAATGATATTGGATTTATATATATATATATATGTATTTCATATACTTAATTCCATTCAATTCAATAATGAAACGAAAACAGCGTTCATGCGTACGTATGGCCTATCATCTCCATGAACGGTCTATTTAATTCCATTTATCAATCTATCATATATATATATTTATTTCCTGAATATATAATATTCATAAATCATGTTTACATTCTAGAATAAATTAAATCAGAATATAAGTAATAATATCAATAAAAAAAGTCGAAACACGTACAATATATGAAACAATTTTACCCAAATCGCTGCTTTTACATCTAATTTACAAAAGAACGGGTAATATAAAGTAATAAGTAAACTATATATGATATCATAACATTGAATATGATTATGTAATAAGTTAATTACATTATTTAAATCATTATACAGGAGGTTCTAATACATATGAAGCATATCGAACATAAGGTAAGAGATAACTATTCCAATCTCGTTCTTATCCGAGATTGTTTATTCATTAGTATTTACTGGGGTTTTTGTTATCATCCATGTCCCTATTTTCTAAAAACGTTTTCATGTATTTTTAATGGCCTTTTTACCCATTTTGTAATTTTACCACATGTTATGAAAGTAATCTTACTTTTTTCTACCACACGAGGAACTTTTTGACTTTTTGGAAAAAAGTACGAGGAGAATATTTTTTTAACTTATACGGCATGAACAGATTTTCGCGGTTTCATAACACCTAATTTTCATTAAGCTTCATCTAAAATATTTCATGATTATTTTCAAAAAAATCCTTTTCATTTAAAATTTCATTGCATTTTGAGAAAAGAAAATGATTTTGAAGAAGAAAGGATAATTTCCTCAAGAATTCATTCCAAGTGTTTTATCAAAACTATTTTCCATCTAAAATTGCATTATTTAATGTGTTTATGTTTCAAGTATAATTTCTCCATTATTTATATGGTTTTATTTTTATTATAATGAAATGATATCCATTTTTTTATATGGATTATGTTATGATGGCATGATGTTTAAGAATCCCATTCTATTACATGTGTTATGATATGATGTATGATTTATGATTTTGTGGCTCACGAAAGAATGATTTCTTTATGAGATGGGTGGGACCTATATCTCCCTCGAATGCATTGGATAAAGATTTATATCTCATGAAAGAAACATGGCTGAAACAATAATTCAATCTGGTTCAATGTTACAGGACTGGAATGTGGAGTGAACTCGATTCAGAAAGGGACATTATCCACTAAGATGGTATTGGAAGCAATGCCTTGGCTACTATGGAAATCATATCATGTGATTAATGTTTTTCCACAATTAAAAGTTTTATTTCCAAGCTATTTTACCATTATTAATGTTCCATTATGATCTATGCCTTACGTACTGCCATGTTTTATGTCATTGCTCAAGATTTCGATGTTTAAACATTATGTTCATGTTTTGATGTTCAAATGTATATGGTTTGTTTTATTTTATCCATGCTTACCCTTACTAAGAATTTGAGCTCAGCCTTTATATGTTTTCTTTTCCCCAGGATATAAAGAAAGGTTTTAGGTAAGAAACCAAAAGGGGAATATCTTTATGGGAGATGTTGAAGATAATTCACCACGATTAGAAGATTATATTCTAAGGTTCCAAAGTCACTAAACTAATACGATATTTGGGCGTCTGTTTTTGTCATGTATTAAGTATTCCACAAAATTAATGTAATTTCCATGTATGTCAGACTTTGGGTCTCTAAAGTTGGTATCAAAGCAAAGGTTTAGTTAACCTTTAGAAACTAGTATGTGAAAACATTAGTGAAATCCCTAGAGATATTTCTAAGGTATTTCTAGGGATGTACCTATGGATAAGTATATATATAGGTTATAATCCAAGAATTAAGGTAATGATCATAGAATTAAACCTAAGATTTTAGATATTGAAGGTACTCCTCCTTTATTATGTTGTTTTCCTAGTATGATTTTTTCCTCTCACACTATTCTTTTTGGGTTTTAGAAAATGGATAGAAGTAGGAAGATTCACTATAATGGAGGATTTGATGGAAAATGGAATGATATTCATCCTGAGACACCAAATGAAACAAGATTTGGAAGTACAAACATCGTTATTATGCCTAATCAGCAATCTCATAATATGATCAATAATCTCAACTTTGGTAAGTTTCCCGACTCGATTAATAAGAGAAAGATGGAGTTTCAGGATGATCATAGAGAAAAGAAAGTTCAATTTCTCTCATGTAAGTCATGTGGGGAGAGGCATCAAGGATAATGTTTCAAAGGAAATGAAAGATGCTTTGGGTGCGGAAAAGAATAGCACAAATGCCGTAAGTGAAAAGGAAAAGGTTCAGTTATCGCCATGGAGAATGATAATGGTATTGATACGACATCTATAATGATTAGACATTTTAAATGTGGAATGTATGGGCATTATGCAATCCAATTCCCTAAGGGAAAATCTCATGAAGAGAATCAGCATGGTCATATGGGTAGTAATTATGTGGATAATGATGAGGAGACTACAAATGATATATGAGATGAAATAATTGTTGAAGCTTGGTCAATGGTTTAAGAAGGTAATGGAATGATATATGTTTATCAAGAGTTATGTTGTATAGTTAATGATACTATGGAATAAAGAATCATCTATGGATTGTTACACTATTTGTTTTCCTAAAGTATTTGAAAGTATATGTTGAATGGTACCTATAACCATTAATGGTTAGTCAGATATTTTTGGAAAGAAGATGATATGCGCATACTGAATGGATAAGGAGAAAATAATATGTTTGATAGTATTCATGAGCTCATGATTGATATAAGGACTAAGTGATATCATGGTTTGAGTATATAGAATTTTAGGGATTTTGGTATGTGGAAAGAGTTAACTTTTGATAGCACTCATGTTTTCACTAAGGTTCTTTGGTAATTCATGTTTCAAGATAATACATGATTATGGAATTCACTTGTTTAGAATGTGACCAACAAGATATATCATATGATAAATGATGGTATTCACATTCTTGTTATGTGACCTTTCTAGTAATCATTTTCTTTATACTATGAGATTTGACAGATGTATTTTGGACATGTCTAAAGATTGGAAAGGGTTATGTCGGACATCAATAACTTTTTTTCAAAATTCTCTCTGTAATGAAAATGGACAATCTGCAGTATGGGCGACAACCCGTCGCGTCGGACAAGGCTGTTGGAATTGAACCCAAAATTGAAGTGCGAGAGGCCGTTATTGCATACCACTGGCCTACTGGAAGTCCCTGGTTAAAAGAAAGTAGTTTTATTTTACTAAGCGCTATGATAGATGAAGTATAAGTCCATTTTTTGGAATCATATACAATTAACCTCACCATAGATAGACTTATGTATATAACTTTTGATAACTTTATGTTTGAGATAGATGGAATGACCTATCATTCTATCACATGATCTGCTAACACTTCACAGAAGACAAATTCAACTTCATTATTTTAAGAGATGATGTGGAAATTGTACAAGGCACAAACAACAGTGATATTGTACCAAAATCAAGTATATATTTCTTCTAATTCAAAATTTTCAACTTTAGGGAAATGATATTGAAAACCAAAAAATGTTGTCCTAGTGATCTCATA
This sequence comes from Viscum album, assembly GCA_963277665.1. NCBI lineage: Eukaryota > Viridiplantae > Streptophyta > Magnoliopsida > Santalales > Viscaceae > Viscum > Viscum album. The sequence continues at coordinate 825,209,156 of OY728159.1, read as the reverse complement.
TATGATGAATCAGATGGTGCCATAGATCATCACAAATTTATGGCTTTGTGATTGTTGAATTTTTCATAGCCATGTTCTCTACCACTTTCCATCAGAACTTGATGGTTATATTTCTCTTCCATATCCATATTTTCACCAATGTTCTCCTATGTGGAAACAAAGTGATTAGTTAATTTGGGTAACCATTATGTTTCTTATATTAGTTTTTAAAGTTAAGTTTTGGTATTCCATTTTATGATGTGGGTTTCAATTAAAGAAACTTTCAGTTAGAAAACCATCTATAACCCTGATGAATTTAGAGGGAGAAGTTCATTTTAAGTAGGGTAGAATGTTACTACCCTAGATTTAATGAGAATTATTATTTTTAATTTCTTTGATGTATTTTGTTGTAGACTACACCAAGATTATATTGTGCTATACAGAACACTATATTAGCTTGCAGTATAAGAAAAACTATTCTTGGATCGTGTTACACACAATTTCAAGTTCGTTTGATAGTGGTTATTCTACACAACATTGAGTGTATATATATATATTCAATGTATAAATGAAATATTGTTGGATTCTGTTATACGAAACAACAAAGGAGTCTTGCACTATATGCAACCCTGACATGGCTTACATTACACGCAATCTTGACCTTTAACGATAGCGTGTGTTGTACGCAATATCAAGTTTCAATAAACAACAATATGTTATTAAAATATTATACAAACTAGCAGTTGTGAATTGTAATACCCAATTTTTGAAATGTTATGAATTTTATCTTTCAAAATGGACTTTATTTTTAGATTCGGAATATCGAAATTATCCTAGGGTGAATTTTTGGTATTTTTCTTAAAACCTTCAATTTTTGATGAATAGTGAAAACACTTGGTTACTATTTAAAAACAGACTTTTTTAATTTAAATAATTATTTATTTTATTTAAATTTATTTTAGGTAGAAATTGATACATAATACCTATATAAGTTCGATTTTCTTAATTGGAGTCATTTTATAATAATTATAGATATATAAAAATTTTATTGAACTTTCCACCGTCTTTTACCAACCTCCGATGGGCTTTTTGCAATTTTACAAAAATCGTAATTTTACTGCTTCTGTGAGTGGAATTTAGAAAATCTGAGAGACACGATTAATATGAAGGAGTATAATGTGGTTCAATAAGTTAAAAATAATTTTTGGTGAATAGTAACTTTTTACTTTTATTTACCACAGTTAAAAGTAAATAGGGTAATTAAGGTTAAAAATGGTATTATTATTACCCTAACACATGTCATAATTCTATTGGATAAGTATAATTCGACCAAAAACAACCTTAGGAATATAATATTATCATTTAGGTCCACCTGGATTGGATTAGGACATTTATTATTATTTTATCTAAAGAAGAGTTAAAATAGATAAAATCAAATTTTAGTAACTAAAACATTTTTAATATAAGTTTATAAATGAGATAAATTCAACTATAAATATTAATTAGAAAGATAAAAATATTTCCTACCTAATGGTATTTTATTTATAATTTTTAGACATTAAATAATTTAATTTATTTATGACACAATGGTGATGGAGTAATTACCTAAATAATGAAATATTAAAATAAATGATGTTATAAATACCCAAAGAAATGTAATTTGAGACTTTTTACAAATTCCAGTAATTTTATAGTTTAATATGACATGTTATTATTGATGTAATTTACTTTGTTTGAACTAATCATGTTGTTATGATTTTCACAAAAATCAATTACCAAATAGTCCCCAAATTTACAAAAAATAGTTTTTAAAACAAATATTATATTATTAACTGTTATTTTATTTTTAAAAATCTATGTTTCGGAAAAATGACTTAGATAAGGTTTTATATATTAATAATTAACCACTTGGGGTTATTTTGGCTTATTATAGTAAGTTTATTAACCATGTAGTGTAATAAAACAAAAATTCACGGTAAAAGTTAAATTATTTAACTTAGAGTTAAATCTAAAATATAAGGATAAAATAGTAACCTAAACTTATCTAAAACATATTGGTTGAGAGGATTTCTACCCATACCCACTTTATATTCTAAATAAATCAATTTGGAGCAATTATAAACCAAATATTACATTATTATAAAATAATATTTTAAGGTGCCCCTCTCCTCCCTTATAAAAAGGGTACCCCTTACCTCTTCTCTTCACACCCTTTTTAGAATTTAATCTCGGACAAACCCTTCCCATTTATCTTCTCTACTTCCCTAGAAACATTCTGGAGGTTATGGTATTCTCAAAAGACAAACTCTACTTCCTTAAGAGGAATCATAAATGAGGTGCGTCGAAAAAAAGGTAATCTCTTCTTCCGATTCTCTCGAGTTTCTTTCTTCTTCTACTTCTTCATATTTAGTTGTCTCATTATAAAGTAATAACATCAGTATTAAATATATACTTATATGTTATTATAAATATGAAACAACCCTATTTCACATTCGATCCATCCTACAAAAAACGAAATCACTGCGCGTGTGTAGGTACGGAATACCGTCTCCACGTCGTGGAGTAATTTATTTTCGACCACCATTTTACTTGGATGGGTATAATGGTGTAAATAAATAACTATATATGATTATTGTAAAGTGATATTGATTCTGAAATATTATACATACACTTCAATACAATTTCACGATCATGGGAATGATATCATCGCTCGTGCGTACGTACGGACTACCGTCTCCACGACGCGATGAGATTCATTCTCCATGTTAACCATTCATGAATGATTATAAATTATATATAATGAATAATAGCGAAATATATGACATAATAATGATACTGGATTTATGTATATATATATATATGTATGTAATATTCTTAATTCCATTCAATTCAATAAGGAAACGAAAACAACGTTCATGCGTACGTACAACCTACCGTCTCCATGAACGGTGTGTTTCATTCCATTTATCAATCTATCATATATATATGTATATGATGAATATATATTATACATAAATCATGTTTTACTTTCTGTAATTAAGTACATAATTATATATGTAATAATATTAAGAACAAAAAGTCTAAACACGTACAATAAATGAAATGATTTTACCCAAATCGTTGCTTTTACATCGAATTTACAAAAGAATGGGTAATATAAAGTAATAAGTAAACTATATATGATATAATAACAATAAATATGATTATTTAATAAGTAAATTACATTATTTAAATCATTATACAGGAGGTTTTGATATATACGAATCATATCAGACATAAGGTAAGGGATAACTATTCTAATCTCGTTCTTATCTGAGATTGTTTATTTATAAGTATTTACTGGGGATTTGTTATTATCCAAGTCCTTATTTTCTAAAAATGATTTCATGTATGTTTAATGGCCTTTTACCCATTTTTTAATTTTACCACATGTTATGAAAGTAATCTTACTTATTTTACCACAGGAGGGACTTTTTGACTTTTCCGACAAAAGTATGAGGAAAATGTTTTTTAAACTTATACGGCATGAACGAGTTTTCACAGTTTCATAACACCTAATTTTCATGAAGATTATTCTACAATTTATCATGATTATTTTCAAAAAAATCCTTTTCTTTTAAAATTTCATGGAATTTTGAGAAAAGAAAATGATTTTGAAGAAGAAAGGATAATTTATTCAAGAATTCATTTCAAGTGTTTTATCAAAACTATTTTCCATCTAAAATGACATTATTTTATATGTTTATGTTTCAAGTATAATGTATCCATTATTTATATGGTTTTATTTTTCTTATGATAAAATGATTTCAATTTTTTATATGGATTATGATATGATGGAATGATGTTTAAGAATCCCATTATATTACATGGGTTATGCATTGATGTATGATTTATGATTTTGTGGCACACGAAAGAATGATTTCATTATGAGATGGGTGGGACCTATATCTCCCTCTAATTAATTGGGTAAAGATTTATATCTCATGAGATAAACATGGATGGAATGATAATTTAATCTAGTTCCATGTTACAGGACTGGAACGAGGAGTGAACTCGATTCAGAAAAGGACATTGTCCACTAAGATGGTCTTGGCAGCAATGCCTTGGATACTATGGAAATCATATCATGTGCTTAATTTTTTTCCAACGTTACATGTTTTATTTCCAAGATATTATATCAAGATTGATGTTCCATTATGATCTATGCCTCTCGTACTTCCATGTTTTATGTCATTGCTCAAGATTTCGATGTTTAAACATTATGTTCATGTTTTTATGTTCAAATGTATATGGTTTGTTTTATTTTCTCCATGCTTACCCTTACTGAGAATTTGAGCTCACCCTTTATATGTTTTTTCCCTAGGGTATAAAGAAATGTTTTATGTAAAAAAACAAAAGGGGAATATCTTTATGGGAGATGTTGAAGATCTTTCACCATGATTAGAAGATTATATTCCAAGTTTCCAAAGACACTGAACTAATACGATCTTTGGGCATCTGTTTTTGTCTTGTATTAAGTATTACACAAAATTAATGTAATATTCATGTATGTCAATATTTGGGTCTCTACATAGTTATTTAAAAATACCCATACTATTCTCCAAATCTCCTCATGAAAAAATAAGTTATCATTTCCTTATCTTCAATCTGTTCCTCATGATAGTAAATATTTATATGGTATTTAAACCTTGTTTTGTTTTATTCATCTTGAAAAACTAATAAAAAAATCTAAAAAAAACCTGAATTAAAAATATATATACTTCATGGCCTTATAATGGTGTTTTACAAAATTTGTAACACATTATAACATGTTCTAAAAATGTGTGGACAAGTTCATTAATTATTAGATTTATTCTTGTAATTCATCCAAAAGCACAGCATGAAACCTTGAAACATCCATGGATGGATCTTCTTAAAATATTATAACTACTGGAAATATTTTTTCCTGTTGTAATTAAATATTCTAAATGTATTATTTATCAGTACCAAAAACATATTGAAGCTTCTTGAGTAAACCATTGAGCTTCACAAAGTGATTCTCAACATAATGCACATCGTCACTTGGGAACTTAACATAAATCTTAAATAAATTATTGGGAATACCAATGAACATAAAATATATTATTATTTATAAAATTTATGTTAACATCATTTTTTTCATTACATACTAATTTATTGAATAAAATACATCATAATCACAAAGTAGGATCATTACAAACATGGAATTAAAAAAATATTTAAATAATATCAATTCATTTTCTTATGAAATTATAACAACATGGAAAATAAATATAATTTAATATTATATATGGTATGTGTGTATTTATATAATATTATTCGAATAATTTTTTTTACCATGATTTCTTTTATCACTTAGTTTATCCCCCTCGTAAACACTTTTAACCTTAACTATGGTAAATAATGTTTTTATTATTATATATTATTACTAACAATAAAAGTGGAATCAAAAAATATTTGTAACTAGGATTCCAAATAAGGATTTGATTTTATGTAATCAAATTTATATATATATAGAAGACATTAACTTTAAAATAATTATTTAAATAACATTAAACATTGTTTTTTAAATAAATATATTTTAATCAAAAAAATAAGTTTACTTTCATTCATTTCCAAATAAAAAAAAATTATGAATGTTAAAAATTTTATTGAATAATTGTTCTATATATTTAATTAACAATTATATTTAATTATACTTATTTAATATTTTAATATAAAAACAAATTTCCAATATTAATAGAATGTTTTTAAAATTATCACATTCTATAACTCCTCGATGTTTTAAAATGGGAACATCAAGTTAAAAAGCATGTAATACATTCAAAACCAATATAATAAGAAAATATAACACCCTGTTACTTTATGATATATTTCTTTTAAATAAATTCTATCTCTTTGATAGAAATTGATGCATCCGACACCAGGTTTAAGCACGATGTGACAATCTATAAAAATATTATTATTTAGACATGACCATTATAACCTAGTTGTTGAGTATGAGTTGGACAAAATAAACTATGAAGTTATATATATTACACATATATAAAATAAATTCATTTTTTATCTATTTATTTGAAATTTAATAAGAACCATTTGAAAGAGAATGAAAGGTTTTAGGAATGATAATATTTTTCTAAATCGATATTAGTTACCCTTATCACACATAAATAAAAATTAACATTTAATACTTTTATAAAATTTGATTGAAAAAATAAAAATCTTTTTTTTGAAATTTACTCGTAAAAATTTTCTGTGGTTGAATTTTTTAGAGATTTATGAAACACTAAATTCTTCTATAAATAGTTCAAAATACTTATTTTTAATTAAAAATATCAATTTTGTCCAAATAATATATAATTTTTAGTTATATATTAAATTGTTTTTAACTAAAGTTAGTAAAAAAATTAAAAATTAACTAATTTGTTCTATTTAAATCAATTTCATAATGAATTATTTTTAACCCTTTATATATAAAGGAAAATTTTTACTTTGATAACCCGCTTTTTCGGCACTTCTATAGGTATATTTTTAAATTAAATTCTTCAACATATGTGAATAAAATTTTAAAAAAATAGATTAAATTTTTTTAAAAATAATAATTTATATTAAATAATAAGGAAAACATAATTGTTTACAATTATTAAGAGAAAAAATATTAAAACTTATTGTCGCAAGAAGGTCAAAATGGGTTTATATGGGGGTTAAAGTAAAAGGATAAGGGTTAAAATGACCTAAAAACATTTCTAAAAATAATTTTATGGCCATATCATGACCATATAATTTTGATGTATCAATAAAATCCTATTATCAAGGATTTTGGAAAGATAAAAACATGGTATGAACTGATACTTTTCAAAATTACCAATTGTGTCATGTCCCCCTCTTATAAATGGTCACCCCCTCTACACCCATATAGACAATATAAAATCTAATTTTTTCATCCATGAAATACCAAAATATCTTCTTAAATCCATACCTAAATACTAAAGGATGTTTTCAGATCATAAAACTAATCATGTAGGTCCTTACGTTAAACATAAAAAGGTTTCTAAAAGAATATGTAATGTTTTTAACTATGCATTTTTATTTTATTTTCTCTTCAAAATAATTTAAATATTTTTCAAATATTAACAAATAATAACATCAACATATAATATAGACTGATATTTTATTATGTTAATGGAATAAACTATATCCATATCCACTTATATAAAACATATAATGAAACTATTGGTTATATGTACGGAAGACTACCACCTCATGAACTTATATAATAAATTTTCAATCACCATCATTAAAGGACATATTTAATGATTTATTTTACATATATATATATATAATTAGATATTATTATAATTTTTCAATTTTTTAATCACATATAATATCTAACATCTGATTTTGTGAGGGATATGATAATATCGCTGGTATATACTGTAGACTACTACCACCCAAAGAGATATTATTTGTATTTCCCTTGCACTTTACAGGTAAGGTATTAAAAATAAAATCTATCGAACATTTGTGATATTTATTATCTAAAAATAAAAATATAAATATTATATCACAAAAAACATCATACTTTCGAAACCACTGTAACAAAGTAGCATCTCTCATGAGTACCTGTGGATTGTCGCCTCCACATAGCGATGTTAAATGTTTTCCATTTTATTTTTACATGTATTTAAATAAGTATGATATTTATTAATATGAATGATATATATAATGTATTAATTATAATATAAATGTTTAATTAGTTAATATTTTCATTTAATTGTAATGGTAATGAAAAATAGAAACAACATCCATGTGTATGGAATATGTACAATCTCCACGAATGGTGTAATCCATTTTCTATCTATAACTTTTATAGATTAATATATTTAAATATATAATGAACATATATTATATTTATATAATTTATAATGTTATCAATGTTATTTAACCATAGTAAAATTAATTGTACCTAATTTTCCGAACCAAATCAAAAATCAAAAATGATATAATTATCACTCAGAATAGTGATTTTAATAGAAAATTGTAAATAAATGAGTGATAAAAGACTATAAGTAAATAATATATTGAATTATATATATTATTATGGTTATTTAATGGATATTTAATAAAATTATTTTCATTATACAAGAGTTTCATACATATAAAAATGTAGTCGAACAACTAGAAGGGGTTTCTCTGGTCACTTTCACTTCCATGAGACATACGCCATAATGACTGATTATTCATTATTTTGGTGTATATACAATCCCTTATGATATTAGATATAATGAATATATTTATCTTTATGGTATTTAATGTTTTTTTTGAATTTATTACTTTCATGTTGATTAATCTTCCAAAGTAACAAATATTATAAGGGTTTATTTCCCAATCTAATCATAAATAAATTTTTTTAAGTATCTATTGAGGGAATAATTTTATATTTATATATTGAAATAAATATATGATCCTATGAATTTGTTATACATTATCTTTTTCATGTAATATTACCATTTTCTACTCCTTGGTACTTAAAATTATTAATAAAATGTTTTTAAGAAAATATGACATTAATTCTCAGTTTGATAAAAATTCACTCATAATAAAAATCCATCTATTAAAAAAAATATTTTTTATACAATTAAAAATAATATATTAATGAATTTTTTGAAAATTGTTACCTTTTTTAAAAAAAAAGTAATGTTCATGTCCTTTTCGAAATAAGGCTCATTTGGATTTTACCAAAAATGTGAAAGGAATATTTGTTTCAATGATTATGGAATGAAATAATATTTTTCATAGTCATGAAAAATAAATTTATTAAATATTATTTTACAATATATCTAATGAAATTTTAAATGAAAATTATTTTCAAAATAATTATTGAAATTTTAGTTTTAAAATTATTTTCTCCGAAAAATGTTTATTTTCCTCAAACAATTTTTCATGAAATTTAATGGTATTTCTATTCATCAAATACATAAAACAATTATTATACTTATAATACACTAAAGATATATCATATTGATATCATCATTATTATTTCTCTAATTTTTTTAGGATTTGGCCAATATGGTATGTATAGTTTTATTACTATTCAATATGTTACTCCAGATGAATTATGATTGTTTTTATTAATTGGGGTTTGTGTTAAAGTTTCATAAGTTAGTTTTTCTAAAAGAATGTTTTTGTAGATTATGTTTTTCAAAATTCATAATAGGAAGGAATTGCAATTATTAAGTGATGGTTGGGGCTTAGAATTTCATATCCCCTGAAAGGATTGGTAGGTCAAATAAGATAAATTTTCTTGGATATTTGGTTGGGGACATACCCATTTAAAAATAATGTATTGGCACAAGGCCTTGATGATAATAATAACATTCGAGATTTCATAATGGTTTGTTTAATATTTTTAGAATCATGAATAACATTATTATCAATTCATTCATTGATATTCCATGAGATACTTTAATTAGTGAGAATATCTATCATTAAGATTCTTGTTCATGTGATTATTTATATGGAATTATTTGACCATAATTTATTTCTTCTATATTATTCTCAATATATTGATTAAAAATAATGATTTTAGTTATTTATCCTTAAATATTACTTATTATTTATTTATTCATATCTTTCATTGTATTCATAAGCCTATAGAGAATTTTAGCTCACCCTTTTTTTTATTTTCCCTAAGATACTGGGAAGTATTGTGTGTATGAAATGTTGTGATACAGTAATAGAAAAAGTGAAGACATCAAAGAAAATTATTTTTGTATAATATATTTAAAATTAAATATTTATTTCAATTATATATTTAATTTACCGATACTACTAATCTATTTAGTGCATTGGGAGGTGATTTCATGTTTCTAATGCCAATGTAATAAAGTTACCATCAGCTTTAGGCTACTAGGGAGTGGGTCACTAAAGTTGGTATTAATTATTCTTTTATAGAAACCTTGGGAAATCAATTTAGGGAAACATATATTAGGGAATATAATCCTATGATAGACCTTAATGGTACGTATAGAATATTATCATAATGTTCTTGTAAGAAAGGGATTATATGGATTATCTTATAAATAAATGACTCTATATATACTAAATGCCATCATCATTCTGGAAAAGGTGTACCAAAGGTTATGTAATCCTAAAATGGTGTATTGGGATAGTCTTGATCACCACCTAGTACAATACAACGGGCCTTATTATTCAATTGGATAAACACTCCTAGGGATACTCTAAGGATAATAAACTTTTTTTTGCAAACCATTACAAAGGATTTTAAAATAAAGATATCCCCGATGAAAATATGTTTATGATTATAAGAAAATATATATTTATGTAAATTTTGGTTAAGTGCATAACTAGTTTTGGGGTTACACATTATGTTTTATAATGTTAGGTTAAAATATATTGTATTACATTGTTTACACAAGGATCCTAACGGATGAAACAATAACCATATCAATTCATGTAATCTGAAAATAGATTTCTATCATATAAATGATAATGAAGTTAGAGATGGAGTTTTAGCTCAAATTTATAAAATTATAACCATAATGGTGTGGCTAAATTAGGTTATGAGTAATAACCTGTCCCATATGAATATTCATGTTGATCCCCTACATGGTGCAACAATATTAGACCACTTCATGCATCAGAAACATCCATAATTCAATAGGGATAAAAACTATTTTTTTGATACATTGATAGGTTCCATAGAGAATATATTTCATTCACTATGATTTAGTTAATGGGAGATAGTTTTCATGAAATTTTAAATACATTTAGGATATGGGGATCAATGGGTAACATTGACTCAAAAAACTAACAATGAAGAAGATATAGAAAACACGGAAATGTTATTTTTTAATGTACTCTTGTGTGAAAAAATCACATTTGAGTAATGTGTGGATATGGAAACAAATATAGTGGATCTATGATATAATGATAGTGAATTTCTATTACTATGAACCCAAATTTACTAGGATAGAAAGGAATTTTTTCTACTACGTTAGTAATCAAAAGATAAGGATTAACCATTTTTTATGGGATTATTCCAATTCATTGAAGGGAAATAGTCTAAGAAACATTCTAATTATAAGAGGAAATAGTGTCATGTGATATCTTGATAGAGAAATAAAACTCCATGTCTTGTGGATTTTAAATGAATAAATGGATGATGTGGATGTGAGATAAAAATGTAAGAATGGAAGAAGGGAAGGAAGTGTTTTCCCACATGTGATAATTGTGGAAAGAAGAAACTTAGTACATGTCTGAAAAGTAAATGGGTTTGAATAATGTTTTTAGAAAAATTATATAATTTTCTTCATAGAAATATTAACGGAGAATTCATTAATGTATATTGTTTTAACTATAAAGATATAGGGAACTATTCAAAAAACATTCCCAAGCATCAAGGGAATAGTCCTCAGAACATTCCAAGGGATCAAGGTCAAGCTTATACTATGGATATATTTATATTAGAATGATTAGTGTGTTTTTGTATTTTCGTATTTGTATAGAAGAAATATTTTTTAATTTTTTTATATTCTCATTATATGAATCATGGAACATATATGGATTGTACTATAATATTATTTATTAATGGATTTCCAATCATTTGTTGAATGTTACCTAGAAAGGATGATTCATTGGAATATTGATCTTTTTTAAAACCATTTTTAAGGGATTATAACCCTTAATATGTTATTTATATTGAGATAATAATAAAAATGATAATTTTATGAGATAATATTTTTGACCATGAAATTGGTCAGCGATTTGATGGTTTAAGTTATATTTTTTAAGATTTTACTGAATGGTTATGTCTATGGAATATATTTGAAAACCTGAGATTTTTTTACAATTCATTCATGTTTTCAATATGTGTATATGGTGATCAAGGTATTTACATATTTGTATTATGACATTCAGAGACACTTTATATTGTATTTGGAATAAAATTTCGATTTACTGACCTTTTGTCAAAAAAATATCAACATTGATTTTATAGGGACATATCTTGGATGAGTATTGTTGTAAAATATAAATAGAATGGATTAATTTGAATAATGGGTATTATTGAATTATATTTTCTAACCATTTATACTTATTAAAATATCAATAGAGATGAATAATGACATATAATTCTAGGGATTTGTTAAATGATCTTGGATCACACAAAATAATTTTGGATATTCATTTCATAGAGTAATAAATGAAGTGGGAAATGATCAATAAAGAACCAATAGATAATTTTTTTTTATTTTAAATAGAAATATATCAAGAAATTACATTTTCATATGTTCTCATTCTTGATAGTAAATTAATTTCTCAACTCAAGTAAAAGGGTCTCCAGATAAAAAAGTTATCCTTGTACCTTCATTTTCGATGAATCAAATGGTCCCTTAACTCGGTGTGTGTTTATGGTTTTTTTTTGTTTTTTACATTATATTTATTAGTCACCATATATTTATACATGCACTTTATCCCCCCTATAATATTATGTTTTCATTACTATTCTCTTTTATTTCCATATCCTTACTTCTCATGAATGCTATCCCACTTAGAAAACATGTTTATAGTTTTTTTCATACGACTTCATTAATTTCAAATCTCTCTTAACAGGTTGATGTTTTATTTACGATTATCTTGATTTGGTATTTCAAGAATGTATTTATCAAATTTCAAATGATTGATTATTGATATCGAGTCAAATTTTGATTAAAAGGTATATTTAATGGGGTAGAATGTAATCCCTAGTAATGAACTAGCCCGGGTACCCGGGTAACCCAATAACTGAGATATCCCTAACATATCCCAAAGAGAATTCTTGATCCCCATGGTTAAATGACTAGCATAAGGCATTATACAATGTGATAGTGCGAATGAATTTTCTACTAGACCTAGCATATGAATGACCTGAAAGTCAATATGTATATAAAAGAAACACCATTGGGAGTTATGTACCAGAATACAAAAAGGCATAATATCCCAAAGTACAACAACCCAAGTACTAAAATAAGGAAAATTTCCCCATTGTTCCTAATTATGCCACTCACCTAGATCAAGGTTCAACAGTTGGATCCTCTTCCAAAAAATCATTTCTTCTTGCTTGAACCTAGAAAAATAATGTCTACAAAACACGAAGGAATACTCAAGGTTTGAGTCTAAGACAAGAAGGATACCACAAATGATTCAATAGAAGATTCAAAATATAGATTATAAAAAGAAAATTTTATAATTTCCAAAATTAAATATGTTTGGAAATTTATGATAATATTTAAAAAAAACATTCTATAGAGTTTCAAAATTGTGGAAAATTATTTTAAATAATAGGTTTTACTTTACAAGAGAAGGAATATTTCTAAAAAATGGATTAAATAAAATAGTTCATAAAACTATTTATATAAACCTAGAAAAGTCATGTAATGATATTTTACAATATTGGCATACATTTATATCTCATATATAAATATAAAATGAGCAACATGGTCATCTACCAAATGGTAAAACATTATTAACCATATATAGGATTCCACACTCTCTAAGTGATCTTATAAAAATGAGTATACTCATGACCCCATGACATTGGCTAGAGGTGACTTGTCACCCTCCCATTGGGGATGTGACCTGCCACATGTATATTTATGATCATTGCAATAATGTAGAGTGTATCGAAATTACTCACAAATTACCTTAGGATTACATGTGCATATACATGAGGGGAAATTTATTTTAATAATACTTAAAATAAAATTAAATATCATTATTCCATTTCAGAATTCCAAATTTTCTATTTAAAACAAAAACATGTTTTAATTAAAAACCTGCCATTTTTCGCAAGATAAACCCACTAGGTTTCTATCAAATCATTTAAAACCATTTTCACTAGTTTTAAATCCATTAAAAAATAATTCCATAATTTTATAAATAGTTCAGAATTAAATTCAACAATTTAATTGAAAAAGTTTCCATCAAATTTAGAATTTAAATCATCCAATTTTTTTATACACAACTCAATTTAATGGAATAGGGGGTTTTCCAATTTTTGAGGCCAAATCCATTTCAAATCTATCGATTCACTGGAATTGGGTTTTTATAAATATAATAGAAATAAATTTGATAAATTTAATTTAAATAAATCAATAAATTTAGTAATAATCAATTAGGAAATTCGGGATGGAACAAGCTACGTATTTCCTGAAACCTAATACCCACAGTGGCACCTCTGAATGAGGAAAAAGGTGTAGAAGACCTAAAAAATCATCCTAGAAGAAATATACAACACCATTGGGAACAAATCCATCAATTATAATATAATCCATTGAAAACCCAAAAGTGTCGAAAAATAGGAAGACAATGAATGAAGAAGAATGATTAACTGGATATCAACCACCAAAGAAATGATGATCGAACACCAAACGAATTGATCTGAAAGGGTCGGAAGGATCCTCAAATTAATGGTGAAGGCCTTGGGTCAAAGGAAGTGGACTTAGAGATGAGTTAATAAAGAAATTCCAATCGCAATTTTTCTTTTATATGTTGTTGTAGAGGGGTAACAGAATGTGTAATACAGTTACACTTCGTGACAGACTTAATTACCATAACAATGAAATGCATCGAAAATCGTGACACCCCTTTAAAGAAATGGTATTACATGACATGTAATAAAAACACATGACATGTAATAAATAAGTTTTTTAACCATAAAAATGAGTATTTTTTCATTAAAATCAAACTCTATGAGTTAAAATTCATTCATTAACATCACAACACAATGTAGCGACCATTCATGATGTGTACCCATCAAAATATGAAATAGTTCATGACTTTCATGGATAATAATTTCATGATGTGTATTGTTGATACATGGCATGTAATGCTTTGGAAGTATGCCTAAAATCTTGGTTAAAGATAAAAAACCAACAATCCATTGACTTCACTGTTAAAGACATCCTCTTAATACAACTTAACCTTTTCCCAAATAATGAAAAGGAAAACAATGACAATATTTATGTTGTACCTATTAGGATTGTAATATGATTTTACAACCTCCCTACTATAAGAAATTTCTGTCCCCATAAATCCTAAGAAGAATCATCATTGTCAATGATATGAGGCCACTAATATCTCATCAGTGCCTCACGTTCCAACATCTCATGACTATCAAAACCATAAACCCATATCACAAGAGACAAAGTTATCGTCATCCCATGATTTACCTTGGTATCTAAATCAAAACCTCTAACTGGCCATTCAGACAATGATAAATCAATCTCAATCTCAAGGTCAATCCAAATCAATATGTGAGATGGATTCGATAGATACTTTATTAGTTTTGATACATGGAACATGTTATATATTGACGTTACCTCCTTTAGCAGTTCTAAATGGTAAGAATATTTTCCCAAAAAATCATAAACCATGAAAGGTCTGATAAAATTAGGAGAAATATTACCTTTCCCCCAAAACTCTCAATGAACCAACCAAGGTGAATCTTTCAGGAACACATAAACACCTATAGAAACTCTAAAGAACTATAGCGTTGATCAGTATAAGACTCACATCAACATTATGCTATCAACATTATCTGATGAATCAACATAATATTATTTTTCTTCTCTAGCACAAAGCTTGGTCCAACGAAGGACATTTCACTAACCTCCAACCAGCACAACAGAGGCTTATAAGGATGGTCATACAATGCCTCAAAAAGAATCCATCTCGATCGTGGACTAGTAACTATTGTTATAAAGGATCCCAATATTTCCCAAGTGACCATCCCAAGTCCCTCAAAAGGTTAGAACACATGCACGAATCATATCCTCAACAATAAGTATATCTCTCTCTACCTAGACATCCAACTCCAGATGGTAGGACATGCTCAAATGAACATGAGATCCCAGGGCCTCCTAAAGGCCTCTCCAAAAATGGGAAGTATATCAAGGACCAATATAATAGAATATACAGAAAGAATTACGAGAAATAGAATAATCACTTTCACATATATATTCCTCAAATCCTCAAATTTAAATGTATCTTGAATTAGTATAAAGTGATATTAATTTGTTATCCTATCAATCCCAACCCATATTTAATTCTTCCTTATCTAGTTATGTTGCAACCCAACCAAAACATCTATAAAGATATCATCCAACTTCCAAGTAGGTACAGTATGTGGATAAAGTTAACCCGAAGGTTTTTGGTCCTCAACTTTCACCCATTGGGATGTATAAATATGAGAGACACACTCAAAAATGTCTCTCCATATCAGTAGCCACAAGAAAAATTTCAACATATAATTGAACATTTTTTTGGCTCCTATGTGTATTTTTCACTGGGAATTATGAAAATCCCCCATAAAATCTTTCCTTTTTATTAATTTCACAATGTAGTGGTTTTGATAACATAGAACAAACTCATTGGAGAAGAAACATTGGGCCACTATCACTCCATAATAAAAAAAATTCTATAAAGTTATTAAAGTCATCATAAAGCTTTAGGTCCTGATGAATCGACTCGAGAAGAGAGGATTTAAACTAAACATTGGCTAAAGAAACTTTAGTCTAAATCTCTGGAACTCCAATATGCAACTATGTAAAGAGATCAATCAAATTCCACTCCCCTAATGTTTCTTTCATAGATTGGGTGGGAAGTTACTTTCTTATCACATCAATAATGAAATTCATTTCCATAGGTTATAAGTGGTGTCAGTGACGAATGACATCAGGTACTCAACCAAAAACCTCTAGTGATGATTCAAATATTTTTTATAGAAGATATTACTAGGGATTTTGTTGTCTGAAAACATAGTAAAACATTTTCCATAATGGAAAATACCCCAACTCTTAATTGCATGCATTAAAAATGCATGTTAAAGGTCATGGGAAGGATAATTCTTCTCATGTGGCCTAAGATGTTGAGTTCCATATGCAACTACATGATTTCATTGCATAAGAACACAACCTAAACACTTACCCGATGCATCAAAAATGACCGCATAACATTACCCATCCTCTAGAAGATTCAACACCTAGATAGTAGTAAAAATACATTTCATCTCAACAAAATAAATCTAACATTTATCATCCCAAAAAAACTTCACCCCCTTCTGAGTTAGTGAGTTCATATGAGAATCCAAATATGATAAGTCTTTCATAATCTTATGGTGGTATCTGCCTTATACCCAGATTCTTCGAATTTTGACGACATGTTAGGGTTCCTCTCATATCATAACATCCTTTAACTTTTAGGATCAACTTCTATATCCTATTCAAACCCCACTTGTCCTATAAATTTCATTTCCAAAATATAAAAATCACACATTGAGATCGTAGAATAATTGAGGTTACTTCCTAGTAGACTAAGAACAATTCTAATATGTCAGACACTGTCCTGTTTGGATTTAGATTAAACAAGGATTTCATCAACAAATACTACCAGAAAAATATACCAATATTCATTGAAAATACTATTCATTAAATCCATAAAAATTGTAGGATCATTTTTCAGACCAAAGGGCATAACCAGGTACTCATAATGGTTATACCTACTGT
This sequence comes from Viscum album, assembly GCA_963277665.1. Classification (NCBI taxonomy): domain Eukaryota; kingdom Viridiplantae; phylum Streptophyta; class Magnoliopsida; order Santalales; family Viscaceae; genus Viscum; species Viscum album. Next base: position 825,191,595 of record OY728159.1, on the reverse strand, counting down.
GAAATGTAGTTTTATGAATTTCATAATCCATTATCCTTAAATGATGGTAACTAGATTAATGGTCGATTTTTGAAAACCACTTCCCATGTTTTAACTATTCAAACAGATCATCAATCCGTGGAAACTTATACAGGTTATTTATCATAACTATATTGAGATTTTGATAGTAAACACATAGGCATAGAGAACAACCAACCTTCATTTCTAAGAGAACCTTTTCCACCCAATGAAACACACTATGAAATCAAAATCCTTTCTCAAGTATATCATCCAACTAAGACATCAACGATTTCAGTTGAGTTGGAGCCAGTCTTTAGGAGAGAATTGAAACTGGTTGAGTTCTTGGAATTATGTCAATGGAAAAATAAGCATCCCATACTAGTGGAAGACTAGATAAATCCAAATGAAACACATCAAGAAACTCAATAACAATGAGAGGAAGATCCCCACTCACTGAATCGCATTCCAAATCAAACGAAAACACCAATATTAATTTCCACAACCCAATATATAATGGCATAGATATATTCATCCTTGGGTACCAATCCCCATGAAATATAAGAGATGAACCACTGGGTATAGTAATGTATACCTCTCAAAGATAAAAATCATATAATGATTTATTAGTAATGATAGAATCCATTTTGAATATGGAATCAAGAGATTTCATGTCAAGAACCAAAAAACTCAATGAATGATTTACATATGAAAGAGAGAAGACAAAAGAAGGACTAAAAAGACGATACTCTCTATTAATACCAAGGGGTTTATAATATCCATTAGACAAGATAATAGATCCATATGAAGATTAATAAAATTAATAATATGCATCGAAATAAATTAATGAGTTGCATCAATATCAAATTGAGGAGTTTCTAATGACGATGTTATAGTAATGGTTCCTATGACAGTTTTTGGACCAATATCTGCATACTCTGGAGACTCTTCTACTGCATGAATAATCCTCATTCTAGATACCTATGGCTGGAACACTTTCGTATGTGAAGCATTTGATTTACCAAAAGTTTTTGGAGGAGTTGATGATCTCGTTCCACTATGCAGAGTGGCTAATTGTTGGGAGAATTTTTATAATTTCCCTAGAAGTCTGTATGAGACAAAGTTCTTGGGTGCCATAGGGTAAACACTCATAGAATTTCCTAGACTTACACAAATATATAAAGTAAAAGAACTTCTTCATTGTGTTTTAATAGGTCTGAAATGACTCGGCCGTCGGGAACTGTTGCAAGAATCACCATGCTTCTATTTTCCATTGAAGGAACCAACACAAATACTTAAATAAAAAGTAACTCCCATAAACCTTGGAATTCTAGGTAAGTCTAGACCAACCATCATCACCCTATCAAAAACATCAACATTAGTAGGCAGTTTCAACAAGAAAACCTAAGAATGGATATCTAATTAAATCTCAAACTCAAATAGTTGAGCCATTTTCCTTTCATTACATACCATTACAGGTGAAAATTGATCCATCATAGTAAATATATTTGAATACTCAATCATTGTATTGTTGGCTGGCTCAAGCATGAAAAACTTCAAAGCATTGGACCAAACCATTGACTATAAATATAAATAGTTTGTGAAAAGAACCTTATAGTCCATGTAGTCTATGTCCTCAGGCTTCCTCGCCTTCAAAATCATGCCCCAACATCTTCTACTTGGTCCATCTAGCATGATGTTGGAACGCTTCACCTTGATCACATCTGGGGTATCTAAGAACTCAAAAATACACTCTATCTTGCTCAAGCATTCTACAACATGTTGAGGATAAGTGGATCCCTTACTAACTGATGGCATCAGATGAATGAACTCTTAAGAATGATTATGAAGAACATACCCCTGAGGGTTTATAGCTGGATCCTAAATGGGAATTGGAAGTGGTTCCTGTCCTAATTCTTGGACAGTTCACATGATCACCTCAACAAGATTTGCGTCCATTATGGGATTCTCTTACTACGGTTCAGTTGTTGATTCCTCTTGGATCTAATTTTCATGTCTTCTTAGAGGCATGATGCTACAAAAAATCACCATATAACCTTAATAGAATGATCAAATAGATAAATGAGGGAATCATCGATCCTAATATATAGGAATAAATTATTTGGATTTCACTCCATCCAATTCAAAAATAGGTAAAAGACTAGAAGAGGTCCACAAGAAGTCTTTCCCTAACTACCCATGGTGACCTAAGGTTCATTAAGGTCAGAGCTAGTGCGAAACTCAATCAAAACTACCACAAAATTCCCAAAAAGATTTCGGAAATTCATACTGACATCAAGACAAAAGAGAAAGAACTTCCTCTAATACCCCTTTGTCACGATCCTGCCCGAGTAACTTGCTACCTTGATAACCGAGCCAACCCTGACATAGCATGAAGGTCATTCATGATCCCCACGAGTTGGAGACAAACCCATAACATCATACAACATTTAAGTGGGAATAATGTTTTTACAAGACATATCAGATGCATAAAAAAAGTAAACATACATATATAAGAAACTCCACTCAGAGTAAAGTAATTGAATACAACAGGTAATAAAATCCCAAAGTACAACATCCCAAGTAATAAAATAGGGAAAATTACCCCAATGTATCAATGGAAACAACTCACCATGACCAAGGATCATCAGCTAGATCCTCCTCTAAGAGATCATTTCCACTTTGTTGAACCTAAAAGAATAAAGTCTGCAAACAGCTGAAGGAAAAGTATGATGTGAGCCTAAGCACATTATGATATAATGGAAGATTCCATAACAGATGCCAAATATAGATTATCCCAATAAAATCATTAAATTTTAAAAATAAATATGTTTTGGAATTAAAGATCATATTTAAATAAAATATTCTATTCATTTTAAAATGATAGATAATACTTTTAATTCACATGATTTACTTTTCAAGGGATTGAATATTTCTAAAACAATGTACTAAATAAAATAGTTACATAAAATAGTTTACATAAATCTATAAAAGGCATATAAAGTAGTTTTAAAACATTGGAATACATTTATATCTTGTAAATAAATAAACAGGTGAGAAACATGGTCATCTTCAAAAAGGTGTTATAGTATTAACCAGCTATATGATTCCACACTCTCTAAGTGGTCTCAGCAAAATGTGTATACTAACATCAACCTAACACTAGCCAAAGAAGACTCATTAGCTTCCCATATAGGATGTGACGTATCACATGTATATTTTAGAATGTTGTATTAGTGTAGAGTGTATCTAAATAATTCACCAACAAACTTACGCTTTCATAAGCTCTTCATGATGAGAAATTTATATTAAAAATGCTTAAATTACAATAAAATACCATTATTCAATTTTAAAATACTAGTTCTCACATTTAAATCCAAAATGGTTTTTATTAAAAAAACATTCCCTTTTAACAAGATAAAACCATTGGGTTTATATCAAATCATTAGAAGCTATTTTCACATGTTTTAAATCCATTCAAAATCAATTCAATAGTTTTCAAAATTCATTTCCACAATTAAATTCCAAAATTTAGTTGAAAACATTTCCATCAAGTTCATAATTTATATTCAATAATTCAAATCATCGAATTTATTTAAACACACCCCAATTAAATGGAATTAGGGTTTTTTTCCAATTTTTGTGCCAAAACCATTTCAAATATCCAGATTCACTAGAATCGGGTTTTTAAAAATTTAATAATAGGAATTTTTTTTAATTTTATTTAAATATAAAATGGAAATAAATCAACAAATTTAGGAATAATCAATTTTTAAATTCAATATGGAACCACCAACCTCTTCCCCAAAACCCAAAATGTACAATGACACCTGTCAAGAGAACAAATCTGTAGTAGACATTGAAACTCAACCTAGAAGCAAGATCCAAAACCATAGGGAATAGGTCTATAAATTCAAAGATTATCCTTTGAAAACAAAAGAGATTAAATAAATATAATATTGTAGAGTTTGGAAGAACACTTACATGAATACGACACACCAATGAAATGATGATCGAATGCTAAAGGAATGAATCTGGAAGGGTAGAAGGCACTATCATTTACTGGGGAAGGCCATAGGTCTAAGGAAGAGGAATTAGAGAGATGTGAATGAAGAAATAACCAGAAAAATAATTATTTAATATGCTACTTTCATAGCATTAAACTGCATGAAATAAAGTTACACGGCATGATAGACTTAATTTCCATAATGGTGAAACACGTTGAGAATTGTAACACCCCTCTAAAGTCGGCATATTACATGATATGTAATACATAAGTTTAGTAACCATAAAAATGAGTATAGTTTTACATTAGAATAAAACACTATGAATAAATAACCAATCATTAAATTCATCTGTACATGTGTTGACCACTCATGACACGTACCCATCACAACGTGGAGTAGTTCATGACTTCTATGCAAAACCATTACAGTTCATGAAATGCTGTTACATATCGTATAATGACAAGGAAATATGAATAAGATATTTGTTAAAGATGAAAACCAAAAAAACCATATAATTCTCCATTAATGTTATCCTCCCAATTCAAACTCAACCCTTTACCAAACATTAAAAAGGAAAACCATGACACAATTTATTGTGTACCTATAAGGATAGTAATAGAATGTTATACCCATATATATTTTAAAATATAAATACCATATTTGATGGAGTACATGATAGTAAAATCCAATTTCATACTAAACTATAAAATCCATAGACGTAATGATATATTTAATTTAAATAAATTCAAACGCTTTGATATCTTTTGATGCACGAAACAATGTGTTTAATCAGAACAAGACACTCTATTAAAATATTATTATTTAATCATAACCATTATAACATTGCTGTTAAGTTTGAGGTTATGAATTGGTATAATTAAATAATATATATTATATGTTTTTTTAATTAATAAAATAAATTCAATAGTTAAATATTTATTAAAAATAAAATAAGAACTATTTGAAAGCGAATGACATTTTTACTAAATTATTTTCTTAATGGATCATAATCCACACTTTGAATATATAGTTTCACATTAATTTTAAACACTTTTAAAAATTTGAAACTAAAAAAACATAATATTTGAAATAATAATGTAAATTTTATCATAAAGTAAATTTTTATAATTTTCTAAAATGGTTAGTTTTTTGAGGAATAGTAAAAATATCGAGTTTTATTTGAAACCAGACTAATTATTTAAATTATTTCTAATTTTTAAATATATTTTAAATTTGTTTCAAAGTAAATTTAATTATATAATATTAACTTTAACTAATTTATTTAATTTTAACAAAATTCATATTTAATTTTGATATCAAATTATTCTATAATTATATGAATTTTCTCTTTAGAAACCCACTTTTTTGTTATGTCTCTCAATATAATTTGAAATTGTATTCTTAAAATTATATAAATTTAATTTTTAAAAATTGATTCAATATTTTGAATAACAATAATTTTTACTATATAATAAGTTCAATTTAATTTTTACCACTACAAATACTAAAAATAATAAAAATAAATTATTGTGATTAAGATAAAAATGGGTTTACATTGGCATTATGGAAAAAAACAATGGTTTAATTAACATACCAATTTGTAAAACACCCATTAAATGGAAATATTTAGACAATAAAATCTACATGGTTTTATAATTATAATTTTTTGATGCTTTTGGAATGATAAAATCTTGGGTTTAGTTCATTTAGTTCAAAAATATCAACTATATCCTCTCCCCCACATAGAAAATGCCCCCCATATTCTACCCTATTCAAAATCCAAATTCCATTTGGTTACACAACAAAAATGACCTGATATATTTATTAAATCCATGCCCATATACTAGAGTAATTTTTTTTTCACAAATCTATCTTAAAAATATTAATGTTAAACCAAAAGAGTTTCCTCAAAGAGATAATGGTTTTAACTATTCATTTTCACTTTACTTCTTCAACTAACTCCATATAATATCTTCCAAATGTTCCCAAATAAAAACAATATAATTCTTTATATACAGAATTTTTGTTATATAAATGGAATTACCCATATCCATCTGCACTTCGATTAAATGGGAAAAGAAAATGGTAATCGTGTGTACAGCGGACTACCGCCTCACGTATCAATGTAATTCATTTTCCATCGCCAGCTTGAAAGGATGAATATAATGATAGATTTTAGACAATTATATGATATTTATGAAATTAAGATACCTATTAAATTATCATACCATATAAAAAGTCTTACTTAAATTCTATACGGGATACGATAACTTCTCTTGTGTGTAGAGAAGACTGCCTCCACGCGAAGCGATGTGATTCATTTTTCACAAGTGCTTTACAAAGAAAGTGGTAAGTAAAAATGTTAATGAATATATATTATAATTATTGTATAACCATAATTATTAAAATATACTATCTCATCTGACTTATTACCTTACAATCCATTGGAAAACAATAACATCGCATGTACGTTTGTGTGGAATACCAAATACATGTTGTAATTTGAATGATTTTTCATATTATTTTTACATTGTTTAAAATAAGTTTCTATTTTATTAATATAAATAAAATAAATATATAACATAATAGTTATTATTTATATATTAATTAATATTTATTTTTCTTTTTATTCCATCCATCATGAAAAATGTAGACAAAGATACAGCGTACATACGACATGTCATCTCCATGAACGGTGTAATACAATTGAAATCTCTAACTTTCATGAATAAATATAAATAAATATAAAGTGAATATATATGATATTTATTTCATCTTTAACATTATTTATATTATTTTACCATGATAAAATTAAAATTAATAAAATTCACAAACCAAAAGATAGATGAAAAATGAAGCATTTGTCACCTCATATAATGATTTTAACAATTAATTTATAATAAACATGTTATAAATATTTTATGTAATTAATATTTTTTATGAGATCTAAGTGTATGGTTATTTAATAACTTTTTATTAATCCTATATTTAAAATAAATTATGTTTTTACATACAAATAGTAATTCAAACACGTTGTAAGTGTTTATCGTCTCGATTTTATTTCCACGCGACATACGCCTTAATCACAAAATATTACTTTGTCAACTGTATATATTGTCCCTTATGATATGTTATATCATACATATATTTTTTTGGATTTTTAAAGGTTCATTTGTTGTTATTTCATTCATGTGTATTTTAATTCAAAAGCTACCAATGTGGTATGCGTGTATTTCATAATCTCAACATTATTTGAGATTGTTTTTGTTTACATCGCCCTTGGATGAATTAATTGATAATTATATTTTAAAGTAAATTTATTTCAATATAAACTTACTATTCCTGGACTTTTTCATGTAAGAGTTTCATTTTCCTACTCTTTAGTGCATAAAATAATTGAATAAATGTTTTTTTAGAAAATTTGGCTTTATTTATCTTTTTGGCCAAAAATCTATTTTCATGAAATTGCATGTTTTCCAAAAATATTTTCAAATAATGTTATTATCCTTTTAAAAATAATTTATTTAATAATTTTTCCAATTTTAATTTTTTTAAAAAATGTAAAGGAATATTCATGTTGTTTCTAAAATAGAGACCGTTTTTCTTTTACTGAAAATGAGAAAGGAATATTTTTTAATTTTTATGAAATGATCAGGACATTCCACCATCACAACCACTATTCTTTAAAATTATTATAAAAGATTTGAAATTTTATTTTCAAATAAAATTATTATGAATTTATTTTGTGGAATTTTACTTTTCAAAACATTTTCAATTTGAAAATGTAAGTTTCCTCCAAAAAAGTTTTAATGGAATTTTTATGGTAGTTATATTAATCAGTGAGTTAAACCCTTTGTTTTAATTATGACATAGTAGGGATATGCTATATTGAAATAATATTTAATGTTTCTATTTATGGTTTATTAACATTTTTAGTGGGGATGTAAAATTTTATTACCATTGATCATATAAATCTGCATGGTTTGTGATTATTTTATTGATTGAAGTATATAATAACAATTTGTATGTTTTAATTTAGTATGAATGTTTATATTGATTATGTTTCACCCCATTCATGTGAATAGTTAATTATAATAATTAATTAAATTTTGGTTACTATAATTACATATCCCCTCGATTCATCGGAAGGTCACATTACTCCAATTATATTGGGTATTTGGTTATGGCCTTACCCATTTATGTAAGATGTATTATAAAGAGGACTTGATGGTAAGAATTCCAAGAGTAAGGCCTTTAAAGAATGTAAAATGATTTTTTAATTATTCATTCCATCATTAAGAAATCATCCAGTAATATTACCTTTGATTATTTGATTAGTTATAATATCTATTTTTATATTTGATGCTCAACTGATTATTTATATGTCATTATTTGATTATTATTTTTTCTTGTCATATTATGATTATGTTATTGATTAAATGGAATGTAATTAAATTTTTCACCTTTCCACATTGATGGCTATTTGTTTATTCATAGCTTCTATTATATGCATACCCTTACTGTGCATCTGACCTCACCCATTTTTAATGTATTATTTTTCTTAGGATACTAGGAATTACATTCTCATTGATATGTCTAGATACGTTAAGGGGAATAAAAAAGGTTTCAAAGATAACTATTTTCGTATTTTATATTTTAAAATGTAATTTTAATTTCATATATTTAATTATTTTACCAGGACTAATAAACAATTCATTCCTTTGGGAAGATATTTCTTATATCTAGTACTAATGTAATAAATTACCCACCAACTTCACTATATTAGGGTTGATGTTTCTATACATTATAACTTCAAATTATTTTATCATTATAAATAACCATTATATAAATAAAATATTAATTTTTATTAATAAATTAATAATAATTTCATTTAAAATCAGTTTTAAATTTTAATTACCACTTTTTAAGAATTGGTAAATACATTTGAATAAAAGAAATAATTTCCCTATATATTTAATAATTTGTTTAATCATATTCATACTCACATATCAAATGAATAGGTTAGAAGTTCCCCAAAATATCATGCTTCATTTAGAATTATTTTTCAAGTAATGAATACTATCAAATACATCAAATTTATTTAGAAAAAATAAAAAAAATGACGTGTATATTATAATAACTCTTTACCAAATCCGTCATATATTTAACCAAACACTATTCATATAGTCCTCTAATTTTTAGGGATCTATAACTATTTGTAACTAATTTAAAACACTAAGAACAAGGATAATTATGGTTCAGGTAACCTCATTGATTTTCATCATTACATAAAACAATCCATCGGTAAATAATGATTAGGTTGACCCTTATAGAATTATTGAGGTTATAAAAAATTACACTTTTGAAGCAATCTAAAACATAGATTTTAAATTATTTTTATTTTAAAAATATCACTATATAAATATAGATCATATATATCATAAATTTATTAATTTTATTTCTCATGAAACATTTATTATCTCATGTTTTAATTCATATGTGTATACACGCTTCTAATAATTAATTTTCTTAATCCTGATTCCATTACAAAAATTAATTTTTTAACACAATGTTTTTGATAAACTATTTACGCAACAAAAATTTTTAAGTTACTCCCCAAAATGGAGTATGGTTTTCATAGAGATGGAAGAGCTATATGAACTGGAAAAAATACTATGTTGGATTTAGTTCATTTTTTAAATTTTATTTTAAGATAAAATTAAACTTATCTTAATATGGAGACTCATAAATTTTATACATTAATATTACTTTGAATTAAATAAATATTAATTATATAAAATCATGTACCATGCCAAAACCATAAATATTTATCATTTTTAAAAACATGGATACATAATAAAATGGAAAAGAAATGATCTACATCATATCCCAAATGGTAATTCACACCTAGAACCCTTCATAGACAAATCATACTTAAAACTATTGTTCATATATGGGGAAAAGAAAACATAATAAAGTGTGAAATCATATTATTACTGATGGTAAATAGGGGAGATATCAATGAAAATTTAAACATAACATTATAATAATAGTATTTGAACGTAATACTAACTTTTGAAAAACAATTCCGATCAATTATTAGATCATAATCTTGAGTCATTGAATAAATCGAGGTAGATCATAATACATGAATCATTAAAAAATAAAAGTTCAAGATTGGTAAGACCATGACATTGGAATAATATAATTTCATAAAGAGTGGAATAAAGTGTTTTGCGGTCATAAAAATAGAAATATTATGTAAAGGCTACCCATTAAGACATTTATCAAATGTTAGGCTTGGGATAACCATCTTAATCCTACCATGATATTGGGATAACCTCATGGGTACCCTATTTTGTGTGTTGGATAGCTTGCTATGTACCGAATTTTGGGATAGAAATAACCTGTTATGCGTAATTTCAGATAATAGATAATTAATCAATACCCAATTCATTATAGGGATAGATAATTCTAGGAAAATCTGTCACATAATCATAAATTCATTAATATGTATTACATAATTCCAAAAACCATTCACTTTATGATCATAGAATAACACAAATAAAATGAGGGAGTTTTGTAAAAATATTATCAGCACAATCATAAAAAATTTATAGACATAATAAGGATTGTATCATTAGATCATAAACCTAGTAAATAATATGTAATATCAAATCATTTTGTCCTTGATGAAAAATTAAATTATTGTATCCCATGAATATCACTTAGGGGAAATACCTTTATCGCTTTGAAATTAATTATTTAAAACCTAAAAATTTAAAAAATATTAATGAAAGGAATTTATTTTTAAACAACATTATAAACTTGTAATGTGAACATCAACACATTGAGAGTTCATGCTGGGTTTAATTCGATACTTACCGGGTATGATAAAATAATGATTCCATTCTAATATTTGGGAAAATATAAATAGAACCCCATTTGAAAACTGATAAGATGTTTCCTTTCAAATATTTTTATAAAAAATAAAACATTGGTAAAAATTACTTTTAAAAGCATAAGATACTATAAAAAACAATCTTGAAAACATTTTCAGCGAAAAGTGGACATGGAAGAAAAAATTTCCCGACCAAAGAGGGAATAATTTTATTTATTAAAAAAAATTCCTAATAATATTTAGTATAATTGAGATAAAAATTGTATTAATACATAAAATTTACATTAATATAATGATTTGATGAAAATGAACTAGTTTTATTAAATAATGATCTTATAATTTCATTCTATAGAATTTCAATCACAATCAATCTTGGATAAAAATACATAGAAACATAAATCCCTTATATCAAGATTAACAAGATTTAAAATCATTCTATCTTCCTATATGAAAAATTTAAATTTATTATACTAATACATAAAAAATAATGTATATAATTTTAATATCTAATATGATCCACTTATAACATTTCAAGAACCATTTAAAAATAATTCCTTATTAAAAAAATTTATTTTGTGTGTTAATTGTTTAATTTTTTTCATGGAACCTTAGTTTTAGTAGTTTTAGTACTTATACCTTAATTATAGAAAACCAAGACTTTTACACATATTATAACATGATGTTTTAAAAAAAATCAATCAATTACAACTAAAATATCGTGAGTCTATGTCTTTAAAACACTGGGTTCCCAATAAATCAAACATAGTCTAAAATAAAAAAACATTATTTAATTCAACATTATGAGCTCCTAAATACATTTCAGAACCAAAAACTGCATTGGATAACCTATGTAACACATATAAAAAAATTTGTGATATAAAAAGCATAATAAGGGAATAATCATGAATAGAATCATAACATGGGAGTCAAAGCTACAACATGAAATCATGAAAAAGATGGATCACAAATAATTAGGTAAAGAACCTGACCCTAGTAGATTTGAGATGGTGCATTAGTTTATTACATTAGTAATATAAAAAATATATCTCATATCATGGGAAAAAATACTTAGTATATTTTTAAAAATATATTCAAACCTAATTATTACATTGCAACTTTGAAAAGAAAACCAGTATAAAAACTCCATTGGAAGCACCCATAAAATCCTCGATTTTCCATGAAATTCAATAACATAAATATTTTCATACTTGGGAAAAATAAAACATAATATATGGGTGATATCAGATACTCAGTAAGGGTATTTAGTGCAGTGGAAGATGACATAAATAATCATAAACAATAAAGAATAAAGAAGAACTAACAAATCATTTCATTTAAACATAATATTGTGACTAATATAGGAGGAATAAAATATGGTAAAATAATTCCATATAAATATTTACATGAGAATTAAACATAAGAATAGATACTATATTAGTTTAATAATAACATGGATTAGGAGTTACTAATATCATAAAGATGGAATGTATAATGATGGACATCTAAAACATGTCATCGAGGCCTTATTCAAGACATTTGAAAATTAATGGGTATCAACTTAGCCAAATCAAGGTCGGGTTTGTCACATGATACCAAAAAATTCAAAAAGAGGCTATATCATGCCACACATATAAATTACTAAGTCAAATTCACTCCTCGTTTTAATGGGATGAAACAAAAACAATATATGCACATGAAATTTAAATAACTTTCTCCAACCAGTAAACATAATTATTAACCATTATGAGTAATATTGTTAATGGAATCAAGATAGCACATCCACAGTCAAATTTATCTTAAACCATTTAATAAATATTGGAGATGATAACATAAAATATCAATACCAATTAATCACATGATTCAATACCGGGTGATGAAATATATGAAAATACTCTAATAAAATCATCAAGGAGTTATTGATAGAAACACCCTTTTAACATTAGAAATAAGAGATCTTTGGAAAAATAATTTTTTCCATAAAATAATATTGTGAAATGTATATAAAAGAATTTTAAATTTAATTAAAAAAATATTTTTAATAAATAATAAAAATAAATACACACGGATATTTGGAATGAAAAAGGAATAACCCAAAGAAAGGAAATTCGGTTCGAGGATCCCCTTACCTTATGTATGAATGTTTTCTTAACTTGACATTCATGTCATAGATAATGAAATTACATTCACTAATAATTTATTTTTGAAGATCATAAACATTTATTTTATTTATTATTATTTTATTATGTTCATTTATATCCCTTTTCATGGGTTATAAGATTCAATTTCATCATTCCAAGAGTGTTTGTTTTATTGGTTTTCATGATTGGTTTACATCTATGAAAGATCTTGTAAAATGTAAATATTTATCCAAAATTTATATTTTATTAATTAATTTATATAATATTTAATGGTATTACATATCATGTTTTCCAGATATGAGGTTGATTCATTATACAAATCATTAATGATAACTATTTAAATTATTTGGGTTTTTTCGATCATCACGTACATGTTTTGTGTTATTAATTAACATTATGTATATTTTGTTGTTTGAGAACATTAAATAATTTTTAACACATATATTATAGTCTCTTATAACCATAAATATGGTTGTATGACCAGCCTTGATGTCATAATTGAAAATTTAAAACTTTTCCTCCACTAAGGCATTAAATCGACACTCATGGATGTTGTTTTTATTTTAAGAATAAAAAGGGAGAAGAAGGAGTATGATGATATATATACCATTGAAATAATAACATTATAAAATATATATAATACTATATTTATCGTTATTATTTTTATATTCTATGTAAGTAGAGGATAACAATAGAAATGAAATTGAAATAACATAAAAATAACAAATGGGGAGTATACCTATTAAATTATTATCATTGAAAAACATCTTAGGAAACTTGGATGTGGTCTGTTTGTGAGACCAGAAATGCTATAATGTAGATTTTTATGTGGATAATGGAGTTTTTGAGAGTATAGGTGAGAAATAAGGCTCGAGTTGATGAAAATGTTTGAATGAAAAAGTCTCACTTTATAATTGAGATGTGGGGAAACATAGGAATTATTTTAAACACTAAAATATAATTAGTATAACATAGGTATTGAGACTTCCAAATCCTTAAAAATATAAAAGGGGTTAATTTTTAGACATTATATTATCATATTTTTACTTATTCAATATTTTTTTGATTTTAACTAATTTAATAAAATATTATATTCGTGAAATTATTTTTTCAAATTAAACACTATTAATAACTATGAATTTAAAAATGTATACAAAAATATTAAAATTATAATGAAATACTTTATAATATCTTAAAAAATTCCCTATTTATCAAAACAATTCATGGATCAGCTTAATTATCTCATATTATATTTATTTCATTTATTTTACTTTTTTAATAACTAAATAATTACTACATCATCGTTTTAGAAGTATTTAAGTTAATTATTTATACCCTCAAAATTTTAAAAAAAATATTAAGAATATAAATTTATTAGATTTAAAATGACTCTAAATGGTCTAATATCCCTTCTGAAAATGAGGTATTAAAATATTATTCTAATTATAATCTATAGTTTGAAAAATTTGACTTTATTTTGAATAAAATACTATAAGGGTTCAAATCAGAACCATGTGGATCCAAATGGTCATTAATTATACCCTAAAAACATGGTTTATATATAGTAAAACAATATGATTTAATACATTTTTGAGCTATTAAATGGTTCTTATAATTTTAGTTTTAATTGTTTAATTGATTTTACTTCGATTTGTAGAAGCATGACATTAGCATTGCATAATCATTAACGTTAATTATTTAATATATAAAAAATAAAATCATAAAAATAAATTTATTATGTTCAATTTTATATTTATTATTTTTTAATTATGTATATTTACACATATCCATGTCAACACAACATCCTTGATTTTATTTGACTTTTCTTGCCATGCGTAAGCATTGCACAAGAATTATGATAAGATTCTTGTTATATAGCTCTTAAAATTAGAAACTAACATCGAAAAAAATAAATTATACATAAAAACATAGAAAAAAAATCGTTAAAATACATTTTAGCACTAAATTATAATCTATAAGGAACCAAATTTGACTTTTTCAATCCTACGGATACACTGTTTTGACACTGACAATGATTTTTATAGTTATCATTCAATGATTTATTATTTATATATTCTATATTATTTTTTCATAATATTTATATAATAATATCATGAAATAGTAATTCTATAGGTTTAATATTTTTTTTATTATAATAATTTCTTGAAAATACCATAAAAGATATTGTATTTTATTAAAAACTGTATGTTTTTATTATTCACCCAAAATTAAAATTTCTCAAAAATTTCTCAAAAATTCATACAAATATAATTTCTAAATTCTTATTTCCAAAATTAAATTAATTTAATAAAATAAAAATTCAGTAATTTTAAAATTAATCTTTTAAATAAATAACCATATATGAAATTATTTATTTTAATAATTACTTAACATAATTAATATAATTATTTAATTCAACAATACTAACAAATATAAAAACTATTTATTATATTGTTTCATGGGTTACATCATTATCCCCCCCCCTCGTTAGATTTATTCGTCACAATCTATTCACTTATTAAAAAAATGGGGATACCATACTCTCATTTCATTTTCATATTCCCATGTTGTAACTATGATTTTATGATTTTCTCAAAGTACCATTACTAGCTCAATAACCATATTTCTATACGCATTTTCTTTGGCTTCTAGAATCTAGGTATGATCTTCACAGTACAGTAAATCTTGTTCAAATTCAATTCATTCAAAAGTGATAACATGTATTGAGTATGGAATTTACTTCTATAAAAATGATATGTGGAACACATTGTGAACTTTAGAAAGGCTAGGTGGAATTTCCAAATGATAAAACATAGCTTCAATTCCTTCTAGGATTTCAAAAGGCCCAATGTACATGTGGATTAGTTTCCATTTTTAATCAACCCTTATAAAACCCTTCCATGTCCAGCATAACTCTTTTTCCTACTTTGAGATGATTTGATATGGGATTGAATAGTATTTATCTTCTTTTTTGTTCCTCTACATGTTTTAAGACTACATGATTCCTTTCACTAACATCATCTTATTATGTTAGAGCATTACATCTCTTTAAATATAATTGTTTATATGGTGCCAACTATATTCATAAAAGGAATCTACTTTTATATGAAAACTCTACCAAAGGTAAATACTGATCCAAAAAACCATTATTTTCAATTGAGGATGTTCTAAAAAGGCCTTCTAATGTTTAGATCACCCTTCCTGATATCCTGTCAGTTTTAGGGTCATAATAACTACTCAAATGAAGCATAACATCCAAATATTTATGAATAATTTTCCAAATTATTGATGTAAATTGAGGATCAAAATCAAAAAAATATATAAATGTGCACCATGGAGTCATAAAACATCATTAATATAGTGTCGTTGAAGTCTCTTCAGTAAATAATCCTCTATTATAGTGAGGAAATTTGCAGATTTTGTTTTAGGATCAATAATAACCCATATCGTATCATTCCTTCTAGGAGTCCTTGTTAGTCCTAGGATGAAGTTCTTATTAATATCCTCTGATATCTACATAGGTATAAGAAGTGGTTTCATAAATCCTGTAGGATGTTGTCTCTCAACCTTTCCTTGTTGAAAAACCCGAAATCTTGTCACATAATCATCAATTTCTCACATCATATTATCCCACTAGAAATGTTCCTTCAAATATTTATACATCGAAGTGCTACTAAGGTGTATAGAAAAATTTGAACTATGACCATTATCTAATATATCCTTATTTATCTCAGTTATATATGATACACAAATCCTCTTCCAAATTTTCAATATTCTATTTTAATATTAGAATTTTACTAATTTACCATTATTCATAGATTTAATTTTCTTTTGGAAATTCTAATCATCAAACTGGAAACATTTAATCCATTCCATTAAATATGGTTCAGAGACCATTTTATTAATTAGTGATGTTTAAACTCCCTTAATAATTCCCATATCTATATTTACTATATCCATGCACACATGCACCTTGTAAATACTCATTTTTTTCATAACACCATAATATTTTTATCTCAAAGCATCAGTTACATTATTTTCCTTCCCTGGGTGGTAGTTTATTGAAAAATAATAATTCTTGAGTAGATTGACGAATTTCCTTTTCCTCATGTTATGTTCTTTTTGTGAGAAGATATATTTCAAAAAAATTTTATTTGTATATATATCACATATTTCACCATATAGATAGTCTTTCAATATCATCAGAGAAATTATTACAGCCACTGACTCAATATCATGAGTTTTATAGTTTTGTTAGTTATTTTTTAACTACATTAATGAATTGGAAATAAATTAATCATTCTTAATAAG
The DNA here is from genome assembly GCA_963277665.1 of Viscum album. NCBI lineage: Eukaryota > Viridiplantae > Streptophyta > Magnoliopsida > Santalales > Viscaceae > Viscum > Viscum album. Next base: position 825,174,241 of record OY728159.1, on the reverse strand, counting down.
TACACAAACAAGTCATTTCTTAAATGCATCACTATAAATAAAAAATCCACCATTTCCAGATGGTATAGTCAAGATCAGAGAATTCATTGATATCCTCTTAAATTATTCAATGTATTCTTCCAATTCCATTTCCTAAATAAAATTAATCCCTTTATGATTAATATTTGTTAATGGGTTAGATAACCAGGAAATGTCTAAATGAAACGCTGATCATAACCTACTATACCAAGGAAACTATATACATTTGTTATGCTCATTGGTGTAGGTCATTATTGAACTACCTTTATCCTCACAAGTTAAACCCATATTCCATCCTTAGAGAGAATATGGAAAATAAAAAATCTTTTTGACGAAAAGATTCACACTTTCTAGGCATCCCACAGAAAACTTTTCTTCTAAGAGCCTTTAGAATAATGTGGAAGTGGTTATCATGGTCCTCCTAGATTTTAGAGTATAACAATATACCATCAATAAGTACCATAACAATTCATCAAGATATTTGTTGAATACTTTATTCATTAAATACATAATAATATCGATTTCATTAATCAGTCCAAATGGAATTACTATAAACTCATAATGACCATACCATATTTAGAATGCTTTATTTTGAATATATTTCTTATTTATAAAAAATCGATGATATCCATAACAAATTTTATAATTCAAAAAATATTTAGCATCCTGAAGTTGATAAAATAAATTATCAATGTGATACATTGGATACATGTTATTTCTTTAAATATCATTGTTTTCTCTATAGTCACCACACATCCATGTGGATCAATCTTTCTTATTAACAATGAGAATAGGGGCTCCCATGGAGAATACTAGGGAAAATAAATCACTTGTTAACCAACTCCACTAGTTGTTCCTCCAACTCCACTAATTATAAAGTGTCAATTTTATACATTTTTATTTGATATTATCCTTAGGTTATAGATTAAATAAATGGTAATCTAACCTTTACACTCTGAGGGTATCCAGGTAATTTCTTAGGAAATACATTAATGTATTATTATAAAATATATGCAACCACAATTGGAAGATTTCTATCCTCATCCAGAGTTGATGTTTTCTCTTACTCCCTTAGAATTTCATTCAGTAGATCTACTTTGGGTGGATCTAAACAAGAATGAGATGATGAGGTTTTTACTCAAAATATATTGAATCGTCATCTTAATCACAAATCATAATATCCTTCTTATTGTAATAATATTTCACATTGTATTTTGAAGTCATGTCCATAGCAATGATTATATCAAATTCAACCATATGTATAATGATAATAATATTAACTAAACTATGTTTATGTATCATAAAGGGGACTAACCAACACATTTCTTGTTGCAATGAGACTACACATAATAGCTTTTACTGATAACCCCATTATTAAATCAATGAGGAAATATCTAATTTTCTTGTAAAACTGGGTAAATATATAAAAGTTTTATGATCTATAATCAAATGGTGCAATTGATAAATTTGAAGATAGGAATAATATATCTTCCACCACATTGTTAGGAACCTTGGCCTTATCTATTGCGATTTCATAATATTGTCTTATCTCCCATGGAATTTTCTAAAGAAAGTCTCTTTTACCCCTAGAAAAATCATTTATATAGTTTTCCTTATCCCTAAAATTTTGGCATTGAATATTGGTAGCATTATTGTTTCCATTGCAATCAAGTTCATTATGTACATTCTCACCACACAATCAGTAAACTCCATTTACTTTTAAGAATGAACTAAGGCGTTTCTTTCCACAGGCATCACATTTTGGAAAATTCCATTTCTTTCTTGCCTTTATCCATTATTGTATCGGCCATCCAATTATTCTCTTTCATTACCTTAAATTCATAATACATAAAAAATTATTTGTTTTATTTTGATAGCATATGATACTATATCATCATATGATGATATACTTTGGGAGACCAGTTCCCATCAGAGGAATGGTTTCTACCCATCACAGAATCGATCAATATTTCTATTTGTATATCATAAATAATCAAAAACATGAATTGTTAAACTTGAAATGTTTACTTCATAAATGGAAACATTTTAATCCTATTTCTATATCATACTGATGAAAAATATCTTTATATCATCTCACTATTCCTAAGGGAAATAATTTTCAACTAAAATAACCTTAAAATAATTCCAGTCTATATTTAAAAAAAATTCTTTCTTTGTTTTTTGAATCAATTACCACCAATAATTAGAACATCATAATACATAATAAACTTCGATGATAAACTTCTCTTTTTCATTACTTCCCAATGAGATAAATATATTCTCTAAGGAACACTTCCATTTCTCAGCTCAAAATAGACTTGTATTCCCATTGAATAATGGAGGTGGTTGTCTCATGAAGCGTTCTAATTTTGTTAATCCCCATTGTGGATCATGTTATTCGATAAGGGTAAGGTTATTTCCAATAACCTGAGTCAATTTTCCCTATATAGTTATAATTTTTTCAATATTAGTTGTAGTTCCAACTTAAACATCATTATCTTTCATGGAAGGGAAAGGCCTTTATGAAATATGTTTGTTGATATAGTTTATATTACTTCCACTATGTTCCATTTCTAAAAATTGTTATTTACTATAATAGATTATTACATTATGAAACATAATCTGTAATATCAGAACTAATGAATCACATAACTATATATTGAATATTTGGGTTTAAATACACTCTAAATCATAAACATGGTAACTTTGGGAATATTCCCAAAGTTAGTTATAGGGTTATGTATCTCTAATTCATGTTTTAATATGCATTGTTTCAAAATATTCTGCTAAACATCCTCTCATGACAACTTTAATGACCTTGAACCCATTACATTGGAAACAGTTCCTTACTTTATTACATTATTACTATGAATAAGAGATCACATCCAAAAGGACTGAATAGTTTAATAGATTTTTAAATTGGGACACAAACATCATTTTTACATTACAACTTTGAAACGAAAAAATAGCAAATCAACTCCATTGAGAACACCCATAATTTCTACATTAACCAAGAAAGACATTATTAATATACATATTCACATCCTAACAGAAATAAAAACATAAGAAATGATTGAGATTAGATGCTCAGTAATTATAAGGAATATAGAATAAGAAAACATAAATAAACCTAACATAAAAACATGGTGAATAATGAAAAAGTTATGTCATTAAAATATAATATTGTATATAATATGGATGCAATAAAATCTAATTAAATAATGTCATATAAATAAACATATAAGAATTAAACTTAACCATGAATATTATATCAGTACAATAATAAATAGGATTATTTATTACTAATATCATAATGATGGAAATCTAAAACATACCATCAATGCCTTATCCAATAAATCTATAAATAAATGGCTAAGGCCTCAGCCAAATACCAATATAGTTTGTTTAGTTAGATGTACCGATGCATTGAGGGGATATAGCAGGCCCATCCCATAAAATAAAATTTCTAATTAGATCTTCATCTGAATGTTATGAATCATAAAATACATACACATATAAAATTTAAATATATTTCCTCAATAAGTAAACAATATCACAAACAATTATGAGTAATATAGTGAATGTTATCATGATAGCACAACTATATTCAAACGGATCAGGCACCATTTAATAAAATATGGTATATGAAGAAATAAAAGTTAAATCCCAATAAATCATAAGATTCAATAGAGGGTTTGGAAATAGATTAAAATACTCTAAAAATCATCAAGGAATTCTTGAGAGAAATCCCCTTATATACTTCAGAAAGAAGAGTTCTCTTGGAAAATTATTTATTTAATAAACTATTCAACAATTATATTATTTATTGTAATTTAATTGTGTTCATTTATGGCCTTTTGGATGTGTTATAATATTCAATTTCATCATTTTGTGAGTGTGTGTTTCCTTTGTTTCCATGATTTGTTTACATATACAAAATATCATGTGAAATTGGAATATTTATCTACATTATATATGTTTTGAATGAACATTTATAAATTTTAATGGTATTATATATCATTTTTTCTTGATATGAGAATTATTAATTGGGCCAAATTTTAGTGATTTCCATTTATATTATTTTGACATTTTTTGATCATCAGGAACTAGTTTTGTCTTATTAATTAACATTAATTATATATAATGGTTCCCTAACATTAATTAAGTTGCAGTAAATTTATTATATTATTTTAACCATAATAATTATTTTACTATAATTTATAATGGAATAATTGAAAAAATGAAAATCATCATCCATGAAAGCGGTAAATCGGCACCTTAGAGACAATTTTTTCATTTTTTTAATAATTATTGAGAAGAAGGGGTTTTATGATGGATATCACATTTAATTTGTAAAATTACTAAATATATCAGATATAAGATTTATCATGATTGTTTGGATAGTAGAGGTAGGAAAAGGATTGAGACAGAAAATAAATTAAAGAACGAAAGGGGATTTTTCCTCTTGAATTCTTCTCCCTGAGAACCTCTTTAGGGATCTTAGATTTTGTATTTTTGTGAGAATAAAAACATGATAATGGGGACAGTTGTTTGTAAAAGGGAATTTTGAATAGTATAGTTGATCAATAAGGTTCTTGGTGATGAAATTTTGTGATGAAAAGAGTCCCCCTGTATAATTGTGGTGAGGTTAATTTAGGAATTACATAAAATACTTATATATAATAAGTCTGAAATAGGGATAACAAAAGGCCCAACAAACTAACGTTTATTAAATTTTAAACAATATTTTTTCATATTTTTTATATCCATGATTTTTTTTTGTTTTAAAATAATTTAATAAAATATTATATTCACGAAAATAAATTTTCTCAAATTAATCACTATTCATAACTACGGATTTACAAACATTAAGAGAAAGATTAAAGTTTGAAAAAATATTATATTATATCAGAAACATTCAATATTATTCTATATAATTCATGGATTTTATTAATTATCAAATTATATTTATTTTAATATATTTAATATCATTTATTTCATTTGTTCATTAATTAAATAATTATTGAATCATTGCTGTAAAAGCCTTTAAATTAATTAGTTATTCCCTAGAAATTATAAATAAATTACAATTAAGAAGATAAATTTATTATATTTCAAATTACGATTTATTATTCAATATCCGTTCAAGAAAATTATATATTAAAATATTATACTAAATAAAATATATAGTGTGAGCAGATTGACTACATTTTAAATGAAATACTAAATGGTCTTAATCATATCTATGTGGCTTGAAATGGTCATTAATTAAACACTTGGACAAAACTAGTCATGACATATTAAAAAAATGTTATTTTCCATGTTTTTGGGTAATTTAATGGTTCTTATCATTTTAATTAAAATCATTGTATATATTTTTATTTTGTTTGAATAGGTCATGCATCAGCATTGCATAAGAATTAATGTCAGTTATTTCATATAAAAAAATTAAAAATAAATTTATTAGGTTAATATTAATCTTTTATATTCATCAATCAATTATATTTACTCGTATCCTTGTCAATCCAACCTCATTAATTTTTTCATCGGACTTTTCATTCCTTGTCCAAGCATTTCACAAAGATTCGGATGATTTTGTTGTTATATAACTCCTAAAATTATAAAATATCTTAAAAAAATATCCATTATACATAATAAATAATAAGAAAGTCATGAAAATACTTTTTATCCCAATAATATTATCTATAAAGAACTGTGTTTTAATTTGGCAGTGTTGGACTAGGACTGTGTCGGTAGTGACCTTATTTCCATACTTATCAATAAATAATTTATAATTTATATGTTATGGATTATCTTTTACAATATTTATATAATAATATCATAATATAGTAAGTCTAAACATTTAATAAATATTTTAATCATGTCTTGATGATACCACAAAAGATATAATTTTTTATAAAAAACTATTTTTTTACTATTCACTAAAAATTCAATTTTACATAAATTTATCAAAAATTCATAATAATATAATTTAAGATGTCTGAATTCAAAAATGAACTTAATTTTCTTAAAATAAAATTCATTAATTCGAAAATCAATATTCTAAATAAAAAACCATAAAATAAATTATTCATTTTAATAATTACTTAACATAGTTTATATTGTTATTTAATTTAAGAAAGCTAATATATATAAAAAGTATATATTCTATTTGTACCTAGGAAATTACAAATCACATGGAATTATAACTTAAATAGAATGGTATCAATATATAATTGAATCATATGAAATGTAAAAGAAAGATATAACCTAAAATAAAAATGAGTCAAGGCTAACTACATCGATAATATCATGTAGTAGAAATATGACAATAATGAATTCTGTTAACTCCATAATCTCATACATGATGCCTACTAAGACAAATGAATTACAAAATGCATTGGAGTGGAATCTAGTTGCAGCCATAATATCATTTTCATGATAATTTATGTCACAAAATAGAAATATATTATTAGTAAAAGACATAAGAATTATCCATGAATGGAAAATTGGTTACATAATCTTGTATCATATAATAATAAAAGGAAATTAAATAATCAAAAAAATTGATATATAAAAATTAAATATATATTATCCCCAAAAAAATATAACATTTTAATGTTATATATTAGAGGTATATATATAAATAAATTATAGCAAAGCCATAACATCAATGGATGTGGTCGTTGATGAAAATGTCTTTAAAATATTTCATGTAAAATTTCCATATTAGAATACCCTTTACACATTGAAATAAATTCATCAAAATTCATAAATATCCAAAATAATAGAGAAAGAAATTATTTAAAAATGAAACTAATAACAGAATCATCAAATAATTGAGTTTTCTTAATGGAAAGTAATTTTCTACGTGTCTTATAAGTGAAAAAAATTATTTTACACTATTCAAAAGGATAGATATTACCTCATTCAAAAAACGACAAGTGGATTCACTGAAATTGGTTTTTGAAAATATTAAAAAATAGGAAAAAAATTCAATATTAACTCATTTGTAAACTTTCAAAAGCATTCTTGATAATATTTTCTAAAAACCATTATATAGAAGAAAAATTATTTTCAACCAAAAATAAAATGGGTTGTAAAATCTTGTCTCATAACATAATAAAAATAAATTTCAAAATGAAGAACGTGAGAGAAGAACATAAGGCATTTATTATCCCATAAAATTAAGAAATTATATGCTAGGTATCTATGTGAGAGACATATATATATAATTTATAAGTTTTCCATAACTTCAATGGTTTTCATCATAGATGAAAATGTCTTTAATATATTTTGTGGAATATTTATTGAGAGAATTTTCCTATTCACTTTGAAATAACTTATTCAAAATTCATATATTGAAATAATATTATGGAAAACATTTTATTTGAAAATAACCATATAAAATGATAATATAATCTAAAATAATTGACTATTCTTGATATGAGTTAATTTTTTACAGGCCATATATGTTAAAAAAACATTCAATTCACATTATTGTAAAAAGGATACCAAGTTCCGTGTTCGTAAAATGATAAGAAAAAAACATTAAAAAATTTCAAAAATTCAGAAATTTGTAATAAATTATTTAATAAATAATTTATACAATGTTAATAATATTCATGAAAACATTTTTAGAAAACATGGAAGTTGAAGAATAAGGATTTTTTAAAGAAGAGAGAAATAACATTACATTTTCATAAAAATATATTCTCAATATGATTAATTAAAAAATAGATGATAAATGTATTAATACATGAAAATTTATGATTAATCTAAGAAAAATTAAATTAAATATTTTTCTTGTAAAAATATCAAAAAATTACTTATATAGAAAATCCAAGAATACATAATCCTAATTAACATGATATTAAAACATATACTATTACCACTTTAATAAATTTTGAATATTAACTCCCACAAATGAAGTAAATGAATTGTAACTTAAAATATTATTATGTAAAAAGGGTTAACAATATTATATTTAATGTGTGTTATATACACCATTTGAATGAAATTAGATACATATGTGGCTCAAAAAATGATCTTCTGACACAAAACCCTTACCTTGATATAAGACTTGTAATGTTTTTCCTTTATCTCAAATATAATTAAATTATATCAATTATTTAAATTATTAAGAAAATTATATAGTTTTAATTATTTTAACATGAACCATTGAAATATTTTATTTTAATAACATATTTTATTACATATTCAGTTATATCTACATCATTTTTTTCAAGATACTCTATTCATACTTTAAAAATGTCATCAGTGTGTTGAATGTTGTTAAATTCCTCAAAGTTCCATCATATCCAAAATAATGATAAATAAATATTTATCATTTTTTTGATAATTTATTTTTTAAAAAATAATCATGAAATATGGATAGGTAAAATTAAATATGTTTCAATCCTAGATATGGTTGGTCGTACGTACAAATGAGTAACACTTCCATTTTTTAAAGATCTTGATATAAATAAGGTATGTGTTATTCTATATTTATATAATCATAATTAATTCATAAATGTAATATTATTTCTTTAAATACATTTTCATTTACAATTCATTTTATTTAGTAATTAAAAATTGAATCACATCGCTTTGTTAAGTGGTATTCCTCTATACACATGAATAAAATTATCATTTTTTTAATGGTTGGGAAGGTGATAAGTTAAATTATATTTAAATTTTATATAAATATGAATATTTAATTAAAATAATATATAAAAATTTAATCCATCACTATTAAAATCAATAGGGGATATGATGGAAAATAATTTACTTCTTTTTGTGAGGTGGTAGCCTTCGATACACATGAAGGATGGTTTCATTTATCATTGGATTAAGGAGAAAATTGGTAAGTATTATTACATAAAAATAATAAATTATAATTATAATGGAGATTATTATGTTATTATATTGTAATTGTTCATACATAGTTTGTCTTGTAAAAGGAAGAAGTAAAAAAAGAAAGAGCTCTGTGAAGTTGGTTATCTTCACATAGAAGAACTGAATATAGATATCTTTTTAAGTACCCTAATGTTATTATATTGTAAATTCCATAAGATCTAGAATACTGAAAATTATTTTAAAGATATATTAATTTAGTTTTTTGTTTATACAAATTTATTTATATGTTTGAATAAGTGGGGGATACCTTTTATAATTTATGAGTGGTATTTTTTAAAATATACACTACTATTCGAAAATGGGAAGTCACTATCAAGAAAATGGTTTCAAAAAGTGATATAAATATATATTTTATGGGTAATAAATTCTATAGAACATCTGTGATTAAAAAATAATCATGTTCTAAGAATGTTACCACTATTAACTATTTAGTTTGACCCCATGGTAAAATGGTTTTAACATTAAACATAGTTAGGGATTTATACTATTAATTATGATTAAAAATTATGAAGAATATATTATATAAAATTAATATTTATTATAAAAAATAAGGAATAAATTTTATCAAATTAAATTAATATTATTTTCAAAACTTAATTTCAAATAAAACAAACAAAATATTTTGATAAATGTTTTTTTTGAGAAACACATTTATCACGCAAAAGATAATATAATATTAACTTTATAATGAGAAATAACAGTCATAAAAATTAAAAAATTTACAAATATACGTATAATATGTTAATTTAATTTAAATACTTTCTTACTAGGGAGTATTTTAATTAACTAAAATGGATAAACTTTATGGATTTAAAAAACAGTATAGAGAAAACCATGTTTTAAAGCATAAAAATAAAGTTATACCAAAATCATGAATATAACAATTTAGGTAAAATTAATTAGATTATTCTAAAAAAAAGTAACATGTTCCACTTTAATATTAATTAAACAATATAAAGAAACAATTAAATTATTTTTTTAATTAAAATAACTATCATTATTAGAAAAATTGAAAATTTACACAATTCACTAAAAAATAAAACATTTTAGAAATATACCAAAAACTAACCCATGTTAATTTGGAAATGATGATTTAAATAATTATTTTAGTTTTATAAAATTAAATTTCTAAAATTTCTACAAAATAATAATTATATTTGTCTATAGAAATCAATAAAAACAGTTTTCAAGGAAGCATATATTTGGTAGAATAAAATATCTTTTTTAAAATTTGAGGGCCTATTTATAAATATTTTAATAATAAGTGTATATTGAGTGTGAATGTTATATATATTTCATAAAGTTTTTATTAATATTCATACTATCAAACTTAATGTCTAGGTTGTAAGGGTAATATTTTGAGAGCAGTTTATGTTTGATGTTGTGTTCCATATATGCTATAGAATATTGTTTTTTTACATTAAAATATTGGCCTGTTATATTCAACCCCCCTTAGAAAAATTCATCCAATGTTTTTTAACCTATTATAATTAATAATTCTTTTAACTTTTGAAAATCGTTTTTTAAAAATCCCACATCATAAAAAGGGTTATGAAAAATTACTATTAAAAATAGAGAGTGGGAAATAAACATTTCATCAAAAATAATAAAAAACTAGGTTACTACATAGGGAGAACATTTTAAGGAAGTAGAAACATGGATTCAAAAAGAATATCCAATTAGAAGATAAATTCAAACTCTTTTTACAAGATAAGGGACCATAAATTTAATGAAAATTTATAACATTATTATTTAATGATCCTTTATCAAATGTTGATGAATAAATTTACCATATAGACTAGAATAATAAGGATACATAATTAAATTAAATGTATAATTTCTTCCAATAATAAATTTTCCCCACAATCACATCTATTGCTCCAAAAAATTAGTAATAAAGTTGTTTTTTCTAGAATTAATAAAATTAAACTTTAGTAGAACACATGATTCACAAAAAATTATATCATGTTTTTTCCTTTCCTTTAGATATTTAACAAATCAATAATTGTCTAGAAAAAGGTATGATAATCCCTAAAAAATACACAATCATATTAATCTCTAAATCCAATGTTCATCTTCAATCATTCCTTAACTAAATTACTATACACAAAAAATAACCAAAACATTTAAGGATTTATTTTTATTGAATCATAAATCAATTCTTAGACCAAATGGTTACAAAAACATTAACCTATTGAAATATTTCCCAAAATATCATTAATCACATAAAAAACCTAAAAACTAAAAAGTATTGATCCAAAAATGTATTAACAATTTTACATAATATTTCTTTGTCAAATAATATAAGTAATAACAATGTCATTCATACTATTACACCATTTTGTTTAGTTATAGGAATGGTTCTCATGTCACCCTCTTGTTATGGGTTTAATCCCCAAGGCCCTATCGGATGTGATGAGTTATCTCCGGAGTTGGCAGTGGTCCCTATTTTCTAAAACTATGTAAAACAAAAGAGATAATCGAATTATTAATCCACCAATATCCAATAACATTACCTAGAATATGATGAACATCCTCATAAATAAAATTAATCATTAAATAACATTTTTTACTTTTAATGGTTTAAACCCAACTCAGTATTTTCCACAAAATCAATAAATTTTAATTTACTATTATAATCCCAAAATCAATGACATTTCAAATATAATATTTTCCTCAATCATTTTTTCCATGAAATATATCATTAAGATTAAATCATTATTCTAGTTCATGATTATCTATCCAAATTTTCTTTTAAATCCTTAATGAAAAGAAATTGTATGCCAATCCTTTTATGTTTCATGTTTCCTATAATAAGAATTTCATAAATAAAAATACTTCAACAACAAGAATCTTGAATCCCAAAACATAAAAAATTAAATCATTAAACTTCAATGATTTTTATAATACATTCCCTTAGGAATTAATCCAAGGATTATAGAATTAACATGGATACTAAAAATATTTCCCACATCTACGACAAAAAATAAAATATGGTTTGTTAGTTTGAAATTTATTTCCCCACATATTATTAACCAAACTATTCATTTTTCTTATAAAATTACATTCTTTTTGTCCTTTTTTCATCACATAAAGCATATTTTTATTCCTTTAAATAATTTTTGATGTTTCCTCGTCCAAAAATGTTGACATTTAAGAAATATAATCCACTTTACATTGTCATTTTGTGCACATGATCATCTATAAACCACTATCTTTCTATTATTTTAAGTGATTGTAAATTCAACTATGGTACAGTTGTTAATTGTAATTCGATATCGATCACCTATAATTATTAAAATATTATTAAAAACCTTTTTGAATAGGTTGGACATCTAATTAAGAAAATCATTACATTTCCCATCACACTAGTTTTTGGAATTATTTCTCTTATTTCCAACCATTAATAAAAACAATCAAAATAAACAACATTAAAATTAATTAACATAAGAAATGGAAAATTATCAACCTATAATGAATGACATATAAATGATAAGTATATCATGGATTATGAGAATATATGTTTCATTATAGATTATCCATGGTAATGTTTCCTATTTTTTATTTTTAACATAATAAATTGTTCATGTCCTTAATAAAGATTCATAAAGTGTTTATGAATTTCCAAAACATATCCCCAGTAAGTTTCAAACTATGTGTGCTGTAAGGTCCATTTTCATGCACCAAGTGATTATTGAGTAAAATAAAATTTTCCCTTTTCAATGTTATTATGCCAATTTAAAACTATATAATATCCACATACAATTGTAATATCAATAAAAGGAGATAAATTCATGGAATCCACTCACTCTGAGCATCAAAAAATTCAAGTATATTTTCCTATACATATAATTATCAATATACTCATTTTTAGGTTTCTCATTATATTATTCTATTATCCCTACCCACAAATAACTAGAAATGGATCTGTTACAAATTATAGTGACCCATTCCTTTTACATACTATATTCTATGATTTAAAAAAATACCCAACAATTAAGACACTAAGATCTTGAATCCTAGAGTCTTTGGATGACTAGGTTCAAAATATATCCATATTAGGATAAAATCAAACTTCTTTATATAGTTCTATATAATGAGCTCCTAAATCATTTTTACCTCCTAAATCCTCATGGGATGACTTAGGTAATACATATAAAATAGGGCTAAGATAAAAATCCCAATAAGGGATTTAACAAGATAAGGAATAATAATGTATGAGTAAAAGGTAAAAGGTGGTATCATGAAAAAATGGTTCAATAGTAATATCATTGGAGAATAAAAAAAGAACATCGTATAATTATATCATGACAGAATAAGAAATTTGGAATAAAATTATTGCATGATATAGACATTATTAATGTCTAAATTTTTTAAAAAATATCAAATGGTAGACAAAGTCCCAAAATGGATTAGGTTTACTCCCTAATCGCATACATGAATCCTCATGAGGATAATTCATTACATATTACATTGGTGCATTATATGGAAGCAAAAATCAAAATATTTCATGATTTTTTCTTCAAGATAATGGAAATCAATCATATGTATGTATTATAACAATTACCCATGAAAGGACAATAGGATTCGTATTCCTATTTATAGCATGATTAAAGTAAATTTAATAATGAAGTCATTTGAGAGAAGAACATAAGTCATGTATCACCATATAAAATAAAGGTAGAAAAATTAACCTATATATTTGAGTCACATATTTTAATAATTTATTATAAATATATAACATCGATGATTTTTTTTGAAAAATTCATAAAATATTACATTGACTATTTCTTGAGAAAAAAACAATTTTGTCCTTTAAATCACTTCTTCAAAATTCATAAATTTCCAAAACATGTTATAAAACATTTTCATTAATAATAACCATGTAATATTATAAACAAATATTCAAATAATTGAGTTTTCATAATCATGGGTAATTCAATAAATCCAAATAGTTTAAAAACAATAATTCCAAACTATTAGAAAAATCTTCAAAAGTAACTCATTCAAAAAAAATATGATTCAATTCATACCATTTTATAAAAATTCAATATTAGTTAACTTTTATTAATAAATAATTTAAAAAATATTGAAAATATTTTTGAAAATATTTTTTTAAAAAATGCATATGGAAGAGAATATATTTTTGACTGAAGAGAGAAATTAATTAAATAGTTTTTAAAAACATATCTCAGCATACCCTTACCTATTTGATAATGTTTGAATCTTAACTCTCATTAAATGAGTGAAAAATGATAATTTTAAATATCATTATTTATGAATTGTTCTTTATATAATTTTTAAATAGGTATTATATAAACTATTTAGGAATAATTTGGTGGTTAAATTAAAATTTTCCACAAATAAGGTTGTTTCCTGAAAAAAACCATTACCTCGAGTCCAGACTATCCATGTGCGTCCATTATCTTCAGTATAATATTATTATAGAAATTATTTATATTATTGTTAATATTTTCTAGTTTACTACCTTATACTTAAACCATTTACTTTAATAATTTTAATTAGATATTTAATTTCTTATTTAATTATTTCAACATCAAATGTTTTGAGGAAGCTCTATTAATAATTTCTAAAAGGCAATAGTGTGTTGACCATGGTCAAAGTGGTAATCATTTAATAATCACCATAAAATGATATTATTTTCATTTAATATATCAATTACACTACTAGAACCATACATTAAATATTATTATGAAAAATTATGTATATTATAATAATGGATACGGTATATCATATGTACACATGAGTAATGTTTCTATTTTTCAAAGATCATTATAAAACTACTAAAAGTGATATTTTATCATAAAAAATGATCATTATATCATAAATATATTTTATTTTGGTAAATAACTATTAATATACTATCAATGTTATGTGGAAATAGAAAAATGAATCACATCAGTTTTTAAGGGGGTAATCGTTATACACATGATTAATGTTATCATTTTTCAATGGATAGTACGGTAATAGGTTATATAATATGTTAATTTCAAGAATAATTTATATGTGATGAATATAATATATTAACAATAAATCCATCATCATTAATATCAATGATATGAAATTATGGATAATTTATTACATCAGTTCGCAAGGTTATAGTCTGTCCTTCACTAGAAAGATGGTTTTGTTCCCCAATTAATGGAAGACGTGATGGATAAATATTTTTCAATAAACATAATAACCTATTAGAATATATTAGATAGTATTTTTAGTATATTTTAATTTTTAATACGTCATTAAAGCAGGAAAAGAAGAATTATAAAAAGAAATAACTTGGTGAAGAAAACTACCTTGACTTAAAAGAACCTCCTTTCGATCTCTAATTAAGAACACTATAGTTGGTCTTTTGTAAAGAAAATAATCTCCAAAATTTTTATAAAGATATTAGGGAGATATCATGGAATGGTTTTTTCAATATAATGGTCTTGGTAGGTGTGAATAAATTGTGGATGGGGTTCCCTTTACAATTGAGGAGGAGTGTAATTATTGTAAATACCCAAAACTATTCAACAATTGGAATTCACTATCAAGATAAGTGAATAGATAATTGATAAATATTTGATTTTAGGAGTATTATAGTAGATAACAAGCTAGAACATTAAAAATTAATCAAGTTTTAAAAATGTTACTACCATTACTTCTTTATTCAACCCCCTCGTAAACCAGTTATAATAATAACCATGGTAACATATTTTTACTGTTTTACTATTCATTATGATCATAAATTAAGTTAAAATTTTTATATGATATTAAATATTATGATTAAAAATATGGAATCCATTTCAAAATATTAAATTTATATAATTTAAACTATTAAATTTTAAATTAAACCAGAAAACCCTTTGAAAAACATTTTTCAAGAATTTTATTTTTCATGTAATGGATGATCTTTTATTAAATTTTTGACTATAAATCATAATTTTGTGAGTTTTAAATAATAAAACAACAATTTAGGTGTATTCATTTATTTTAGTTATTTATTTCTTGAGGTTTATTTTAATTAATTTATAAGGTTAAATATTAGTTTTTAAAATCAATTTGTAGAAAACCGTGTTTTTAAGAACAACAAATAATCATATACCAAAATAATTAAATTTTATATTTAAAATTAAATAAATCAGATTATTATAAATAAAATGATAAAATTTTTAGTTCAATATAAACGAAAAATTATAATGTATAATTTTAATTAAGTATTTTATGGAAAATAAATGTCAATATTTGAAAAATCCATAATTTCCACTATTCACTGAGAAAAAAATAATTTCATAAGAATCCAAAGAATTTAACATATGTTAATTTTGATATAATGATCCAATAAAAAAATTTATTTTATAGAATACTATTTCTAAATTTTCCTGAATTTTATAATAATATTATCTCTCCAAAATAATTTTTTTAAAGGAAACATATCATATATTTAATTAGATAAATTTATCACTAGTTCACTTATTATTTATTAACTATTAATAAATAAATTTATATTGAGTAGGAAATTTTTATATATTACATAAATTTACTTATAATATCCATACCTAAAAATTTAAAGATTTTTTATAATAGAAATGTATTTCATGGGCCATTTATGCTTACTATTGTGTGTAGTATACTTTATTGAACAATATTTTTTTATTTTAAAATCTCCTAGTGTCATATTTTATCTCCCATAAATAAATTTGGACAATTAAATTTTAAAATTTTCTCACTATTCATGGGTTGGAAATTCTAATATTCCTTTTTGAATAACTCACATCACAAAAATTATTAATAAAACTTCTTCTTAAAAATTGTAAAGGTAAACACAAAGTTCAAATGAAATTACACAATACTAGGATTCCACATAATAGTATAATTGTAAATAAGTAAAAATATGGATTTGAAAAGAACATCCCATATATAGAAATCATTATACCATTTCATTAAGATAGAAGATAACATTCACTCATCAAAAATGAATAACATTCTCAATTAAATATCCATTTTCTAAGGTTGAGGGATCATTTTACCATCTAGGTAACTAAAATAAGGAAATATACTTACTTTAATAGTATAATTTCATTATTTAACCATTTTTCACCAAAATCTTGTCTGTTGAACCAAACTATGAGTATTAAAGATTATATTTATTTTTAATTTAATAAAATTTACTTCTTATAGATCACAAGATTCCAAAAAATGATATCATGACATTCCTATTATCATTCGACATTAATCAGTATAAGAAATGGTTATCACAACGTATGATAATTACCAAAATGAATACACTTTTATTTCCATCACCTATTCCAAATTTCAACTTAAATATTTCAAAAACTAAATAACCATACATCCCAAAAAAACTCAACATTATTGAATTTAATAGTGTTATTTCATGTTAAATCACATTCCAAAACTGAGGGTCACAAATAAATCAGCCTAGTAATTGTTTTTCAAAATATCATTAATCACCTTATATATTAAAAAATATGAAAAATATTTCACCATAAAATGTGTTCACCAAAACTGAATTAATATTAATCCATAAAATAATTTAACTAAAAATAACTTCATATTAACCCAAGCATCATATTGGTATGTGTAAGGTGCAACACCCTTTTCTCCCTTTAGTTGTAATTTCAAGCCCTGTGGCCTTATCAGATGTGACGAGTCATCACCTGAATTTTTTGTTGTAACATTTTTTTATAAAAAATGTAAATGAATAGTGATAATAATATACATAATATAGCATTATCCTATAAAATTATCAGGAATATGATGAAAACCTTTTAAAAATATTTGTCATTAAATCACTTTTTATCTTCAAAGGATTTCTATCCAACTCATTCTTTTACACAAAATAAAATAATTTTAATTGACTATAAATACTAAAATATAATTCACATCTAAAAGAATATATTTTCCTCAATGATGGGTTTTTCTATAAAATACCACCTAACCACTAAATTACCTTTCTATTTCATTTATACAATTCATCATAGTCATAAAATTCATTAATGAAAAACTATTATAGAGTAATCCTTAAAAGTTTCATGATTCATAAAATAATAATTAAATTAGTAAAAAAGACTTCAAAAACATGATTATAAAATCCAAAAAATAAAAACATAAGTCATTCCACAAAATATGTTTTCTAAACATCTTCCCCAAATATTTTTTTATATATTCGAAAATTTATATGGTTAGTGAGTAGTATCCCCATGTATATAACATTGAACGGTTTTTGGTTCCTTTGCTTTAACACCATTTTTATACATCTTGGCAATAAGGCTCTTTATTGTGGTTTTTCAATTATCTTATTTGTTCCATCTTTTCCCACACATAATGAATAATTAGACTATTATATGTTTTTCCATGGTGCATCTTTTGAAATTTATAGAATATTGGGAATTTAATCTTGAATTATTTATAATGTTTAATGCTTGAAATTAATAAGACACAATCATTATATTTATCAATGTTTTTTGAAAGGAAAATATGTTCTAATTTTTAATCAAAATTTGAGATCTCTCATTTTTCATGATCATAAGATACATAAATATCATTTCCCATTATATTATTCATCTCCTTAGGGAAATCATTACATTTCCCATCACATTGGTATTTTTCATGATTTCTCATATTTATTGCCACTAATAAGAAAGAATAAAATAAATAATATGATAATAAATTTAAATAGAAAAATAAACTTTTAAACCTATAAATAATAAATTATTAATGTTAACTATATCTTGAATAATGATTTTCTAGGATTCATTATTAGTTATTTATGGAAATATTTCCAATTATGATTTTTTAACCTAACAAGTTTCCCATGTCCAACATAATGGTTTGTAGAGAGTTTTTGAGTTTGAAAAACATATCCCATAGGAATTTCAAACTCAGTGGGAAGAAATGCATATCTTCACAAAGAAGGTAATGGTGAAGACAAGTCCTAATAATCCTTTTTTGGGGGTAATTACCCCTATGGAAATTGTGCCAGATCCACAACTACATGTAGTATCCATGCTGAGAGGAAAATTATTATAATTCCCTCACTCTAATAATAACAAAAAATGGATAATTTTCTATATATACTATTATATATATAATTTTTCATAGGTTTCTTACTAGAGTATTCTAGTCCAATTCCCGGAAAATTATTTGACCATGCTTTGATACCAACTATAGGGACCTAATACTTTTACAAATATTATTCTAGGACTTTAAATTTAAGCATATAATATTTCAAACTCAAATATGTATCTTTGCATGAATTGTTTCATAATACATAAAAGTGAGAATAAAATATAACATCAGTATTTTATTGTCCATAATGATCTCTTAAATACATTCATGCATCTAAAACTACATGGGGTTACCTAGGAATACATAGAATAAAGGGTGGGATAATGATATCAATAAGGTAATAAACAAGATAATGAAACAATAAATTTTAGATAAACATATATAATTTTATCAAGAAAATGAAGGCTCATGAGTAATAACAAGGGAGAATAACATAATGAATAAGATAACAAGATCATGGAATCCTAGGAAATGTGAAAATGACATATGACATAATGTAAACATGATTCAAGGATAAATTCCTCGAAAATATTTACAACTATAAAATGTCCCATAATGGATTATAAATAATCCATAACCCCCTACATGAATCCCCGTTAGACTTAATATTAAACCAATGCAGTATAGTAATATCTTGGTGAACCCATAATAAAATTTTCTTGATTATGTATTAAAAAAAACAATAATAAGGAATAAATATAATCATTACCCGTGAAAATAAAATTGGTTGTATAATATTTTCTTATATCATAATGAAATTAAATTTATGATTGAAGGCATTTGAGAGATAAACATAAGGAATGTATTAAACCCATAAATGTATGACTGAATAAGCTATAAATATATTTTATAGACCGATATTAAATATTTAGAATAAATACTTAACTCCAAATATTTTTATTGTTGATGAAAATTTATTTCAAATATTACATGGAATATTTTATGAGGAAAATACCCTTTGTAATGTCCTAGTTTCGGGTGCTTCCAAGAGGTTCCCTGTACCTGGTTGGTCACAAGGCCTCAAGAAAAATTACCCAAACACCATTGGTTGCCAACTAGAAATGATGGCATTGGGTGGATAGTGGGAAACTATTCCCTTTTTGGCAGATTAATACAGCAGAAATAAACAGATATACAATGGCGGAAGCAATAATAACTTGAAGTAAGTGAATAAAGGAATACTCAATGAAATAAAAAAATGGAGCACATATACAAATGATACATAATTCGTATGTCTAGGAAAGTAGTCCAACAATTCACAATGCTGGAATATAGTACAAAACCAAAGTATAAGGAAATCAAATAAAATCTAACATCATCGCAAGCCTCAGCATGGTCCCATGCTCTCCAACTACACAACAGTCAAGTACCTGACATTGAAGGGAGCTTTCCCTTATCTATACCTTCAGTAATATAATCTGTTTGTGCCCAAAAGCATGATCCAAATAGGGTGTGAGATGAATCCTAGTAGGAAACCACCCAAATATTTGTGCCTAACAGTCTATGAATATATATAGCAGGTAATAAGAAAAATGAAGCAGTAAACAAGGAAGTACTAAAAAGTAAACAATCCTATAGTTTCAATTGTATTCATTATCCATATAAAATGTAAGAAGCTAATAAATAATAACTAACCCTCAAGGAATTACTCACATCATATCCCCTCTAGTTCAACTAAACAATCTCAAGTAACCTTATGGGTAAGTTCTCATTGCCTAACCTCTCCAGTTCAACTTATACATGGATATAAAAACCTCCTAGGTACCTCACATGGTATAACCCTATTCGTCCCAAGAAAACAAATACTCTTTGAGGAAGTACTCACCATCAATTCCCCTTGTGGTCTTTCATTGGTAAAATACAGACACTCTGGTGAAGAACTTAGTGTCTAATTCCCCTCATGGTCACACAATGAGGATCTACAAACACTCTAAAGGATCACTCACATCAATCCCCCCAATTGTCTCATAATGTAAATGTAAATAGAAACTCTATGGAGGACCTTAATGACTATTCTCCCTATGGTATAACTACACCAGGTTTCCACAGCCTTGTGTAAGTAAATTGTTCACAACGATGTTCAATGGCCAAAGTAATCCTTATGAACTACTTGGTCAATAGCTTTCAAGAACTACATGGCTAAAAAACTACAAGAATATAACATCATCCAATAAATCAATCCATCGTAACAACACTAGGCATGTAAAGTAAGCAGCCTAACTAGCAAAGCTAGACCAAAAGTCAATATCAAAACAAATATAGGCAACACATCCATAGCATGAAAAATAACCCTATTCAAAATCAAAACAACCTCTACTCAGGCTCACAAGGCATAGTAGGAAATAACAGGGATAAACTCCCTAAACATGAAATACCCCATTCTATGGTATTGTGCACTTTTTCACATAAAATTCAATGAATAACTACATAGAGGCACAAAATACTTACTAGGGTGTTGTACGATCGATATACGCCATTGTCGACCATTGAATCGACCTAGAATACTATAGATCTACAAAAAAATTAATAAAATCTCAACTAAGGATATCTCATGAGAGAGTATAAATTAAGATATGAAGCTATCAAAGAAGGTATAACTCACTGATGTGATTAAAATGCAACTGAGAAAGACCGATTTAGAGAATGGACGATGATTCAGAGGCCCGGAGAAGATTTTTCTATATCTGTCACTCCTGGATGAGACAGACCTAGAGAAAGCAGTTTCTATTGATTAGACACAGCCCCAATCCAATCTAAAAATTTAAAAGAAAATTACATAGCGTGTTTATTAAAAGTAAATAGTCTGTACTTGCCTTAACCAGCCTCCACTTTAGGTGGTCTCCAGGTCACCCCACACGGCCGTGTACTTGGCCGTTACACGGCTAGTACACAATCACCAGCGACAAATGGGTACATGGGGTGTACTCCAAAGTACACGACGTGTACTCCAAAGTACACGATGTGTACTCCATAAATTTCAAGATCCTCCTATTTTTTTCTCAAAAACACAATAAATGAAAAACCAATACCTGAAACAAAGGTCTAGGTTTATACTAACTTTCCCCATAAAAAATTTGTCCCTGAATTTCCCTTGCAGGGTGGTCTAGAAGAAAATCCTCAAACAACTCTAGCCACTACAATCATACATCAGCCTCCCTCTCCCATGTCTCATCTTGTACATGCCTGTGATGCCATGACAATCATACCAGAGGAACATTTCGGCCACAGAGAACCTTTTCACTACAATAAAAAATCCGAATAGGATGATCCTTGATATTTTCATCCACCTTTAGCTCAACATCCTCAGGTTTAAAAACATGATACATGTTTGAAAAGTAACTCCATAGTTGAGAAATGTGGAAGACGTCATACATATCCTAGTACCTATGAGGTAATTGCTAACAATAAGCAACTAGCCCGACATTCTCCAAACCAGAAACGATTCAACATATCTCGGTGAATAATTTCATTGTATCCTAATCATCTTGTGACCCATCCTCGGTGTGACGCGTAGAAAAACCTGATCTACAACCTCAAACTCCAGAGGTTGTCACCGTCTACAAACCATAAACATCTTTTGTGACTGTGGAGTATCCATCCTCTTCTGAATAAACTATATCTATTTTTTGGTCTACTGGACAAGATGAGGTCCCATCAAAGCTACCTCTCCTACCTCCAGCCAACATAAGGGTGATTGGCATGGCCTACCATACAATGATTTATAAGGTGCCATCTGAATAGTTTTTTGAAAGAAATTATTGTAAGGAAACTCCGCAAGAGGTATGTTCTTCTCCCTATAACCTCCAAAATCTAGGACACATGATCGAAGGATGTCCTCCAGTACCTAAATAGTAGGTTCATACTGGCCATCTATCTGGGGGTTGTAATATGTACAATGAAGTACCTATGTACTCAAAGTCCTTTGTAATACCTACCAGACCTGAGTAGTAAAACTTTCATCCCTATTTGAAATAATGGACTGTGGAACTCCATGTAAACGTTCAATCTCTCAGATGTACAGCCTTCCCATATCATCAATACTGAAGGTCTCTTTGATAGTAAAGAATTGAAAACCCTTCATGATCATATCAATTACAAACCATACTACATCATTCCCTCGAGGAGACCTTGTAAAACCTATCACTAAATCTATCATGACATCATTCCACTTCCACTCGAGAATGGGAAACTATTGTAAAATTCACGATGGTCGCTGATGCTGCACCTACACCTTCTAATAGGTGGAACACCTAATCAAAAAACCAAAAAAATCTCTCTTCATACCTGGCCACCAATAATGATAGTGCAGATCTCGATACATCTTGGTGACACAATGATGAACTCTGCAAACTGAGGAATTAAAGTCCTACATCAGCTCGTCATGTATGTATGCTGACATGTATATGTGGCCATGAAAACACAAGATCGTATCCTCGCCTAATATCCATCTAGGAATTGGGTCCTCCCCTGACACACTATCCCATTAGACTGAGACTTCAGAATCTGATAGTTTTCCCATTCGCACTCGATCAAGTAGAGTAGAGGTGAAAACCACGAATGAAATAAATATCTGCCCAAGAATGTTGTGCACCACCAAATGAATCTCAAAGAACATAGCCATAAGCTTCCACTCACCGTTGGACTCCTGGATTTTCTGTATTTGAGTCCTCCTGCTCAATGCATCGGCTACAATATTGTCGTTCCAAAACGTATAGGCAATCTCAAATTCAAAGGACCAATGGTACTCGACCCAACTATGCTGTCACAAATTCAGATTACATTGAGTTAAGACATATTTGAGACTTTTTTGATAAATGAAAACCATAAAATTTGCTCCTAGAATATAATGTCTCCAATAGCATAAGGCATGAAAAACTGCAGCCAACTCAAGATTGTGCGTCGGGTAAATCCTCTCATGTGACCTTAATTGTTGAGACCCGTATGCAACGAGTCCTTCTCCCTACATAAGTAGTACTCCCAGATTGATCCCTGATGCATCACAGTAAACAATATAGATCTTTCCTAGCTCTGTAAAAACTATTATCGATGCTCAAGTTAACCTTCCATTCATCTCCTGAAAGTCTGACTCACAAGAACTTGACCACAGGTACTTCACACCCTTCTCAGTCAGGCCCACCAGTGGTGCTGCTAAGTGTGAAAAGTCCTATATAAAATGCCTATAGTATCCATTCCTCCCTAGAAAACTCTATACCTCAAAAACTTTATTCGGATTCTCCCAGGGGAATATAACTCTCACTTTATATGGGTCTACTGATACACCTATCTCTGAGATAACATGACCCAGGATGTGAATTTGTTCAATCCAAAAGTGGCATTTTTAGAGATTAGAATATAATTGATGCTCTCTCTGTGTGCCCAAAATGATCTCAAGAGGTGTGGAATGTTCTGGTAAAGTATGAGATTACATCAAGATATCATCCATGATGACTACCATGAATGAAACCAAGTATGGATGGAATACTCGATTAATCAGTTCATTGAAAACTGCAGGTTGGTTCATGAGACCAAACAGCATAAAAACATACTTGTATAGACCATACATGCTCCAAAAGGATGTAAGAGGTATATCAGATGGTATAATGTGAAACTGATGGTAACAAGATCTCACGTCAATCTTCGAGAACACCTAGGATCCTCGAAGATGATAAAAGAGATCATCAATCCTTAGCAAGGGATATCGGTCTTGACCGTCAACTGGTTCATGTTCTGATAATCCACACAAATTCAGAGGGTACCATCCAACTTCTTTTCAAATAGGAAAATTGAACCCCAAATAGATGTACTGGTTTAGATGATCCACTTTTCCTACAACTCCTCCAACTGCTTCTTGTGCTCCTGTAACTCTGGTGTAGCTATCCTATAAGGAGTAATGTACACCGGTGCCGCTCCTCACATAATATCAATCGAAAATTCTACCTCTCACTCTGGAGGAAAACTTGAAAAGTCCTCTGAAAAGACAACCCTGAAACGATCGACCACTAGAGGAAAATCAAGCTATGAATCCCTATGTTCATAAATCTATAGTTCAAACAATCTGGGCTATAACTCCTCCCAGCCCATGATGTTCAGGTGCTTCTCTTCTTGTCGGGGCATTACATCCTCCCTTTTCTAAAAACAAACCACCCTCTGGGGATGTGAAACTCACCCTACAGTGATAACAGTCTACAATTTCCTAGAAGGTAAATAACTATTCCATCCTGAGAATGACAGCATAGCCCGTCATCTCTAGGACATATATGTCCCATAAGAAGTGACAGCCACTAACCTCAAGGGGGAACTCTTTGAACTCATATACACTAGTCGTTCTTGTCCTAAACAGAGTGTCCAACGTCAAGACATCAAGAGCAGAAAAGATACAAAACCCAAGGATATCCACAATAGAAATAGATATGAATCTATAGGAATCGCCTGTATCGAAAAGTGAAGAAGCTAAAACTGAGGCAACTAAAATCGTACCTCGAACTGTAGAGGGTTTGGGATCCTGCAATGATGGGTCTACTCCACTACAAAAGTCTGGCATGTACTATAGCCCTATGACCCAGCCAGACCACCCTGATCTAATCCACCATGTTTTCACTGAAAGCCTACCAACTGGATAACATAGTCAAGACCTCCACCTTGGCCGGAATGGCTGGAAGAAATCCAGTTACTAGACTAATGAGAAACTAGTGGTGCTACTCCTAAACTCAGTATCATAGAAAAACTCTAATCACCAGCTGTTGGTGACAAAAACCAATAGAACCACTAAATATTACCCATGTTTCTGCAAGATTGGCACTCCACTTGGTCTCTCGGGCAATGTGTCCTCATATGACCGCTCTTCCTACCCTTCTAGCACACCACCTAGCTATCAGAAGAAAAATGTTGTTTCCTTGGATCTATGTGAATAGACTCCCTACTGCACTTCCTATAGTCATTAAGAGGGATACCAAATTTGGATGTCGATCCATTATATCTCACAACTCCAGAATCCCTTAGATTGCGCCCTGTGATCAGAACCTGGTTAACTATAGAGGTGATGGAAGTTATCTAGAAGATATTCATCGAAGATCAAATGTAGTTCTTGAGACAATGCACAATCATCCTCTCCAGGAAAACTCATCACCTCTTGGGATGGGTGTAAATTGTTGTAGCTCTGTGAAGAAAGAATAATACTTAATGACTGAAATATTACCCTTCTCTAGGCTCATGAACTCTCAGGGTCGATTATCCATCAAAGTCTCCAGGTATAAGTAATCATAGAAGGCACACTAGAACTCATCCCAAACCATAACCTGTTGGCATCCTGCCTGTGAGATCACATGCTACCATCTCATGGAGGAATCCTATAGAATGTACTTGGTGAGCTTTACCATCCTCTATGATTGACTCTCTATATAATATAAGATCGAAAGCAAGGCCTCTAACCATGATAATTCCGCCTGAGGTCCTCTATCCCCTATGATGGTGGGAAGATGATTCTACTGAAAAACCCATGAAAAATCTACCATAGACGAGGAAGGTGGCAGTGATCCCCTGATGGTTTACATAATCCTCATTAAGCCCTATCAGAATTGTGTACCTGAATTGTATCCAGGATAATGGATAATTCCACGATGGGAACAGCTGGAGGATCTACTAGAAATTCTTAATGTTCCATGTCTGGTGTCTTGTCACTGCCATGTAATTGGCGTACAATTGGAGGACGTCTCTATAGAATGAATCTGAAAGGTCGAAAACACATCATAGAACAAAATTAAAAACGACTAAATCTTAGAAGAGCAAGAAGGGCACATGATAATGAAAGAATTCAAGAATTCATAAAGGTTGATACATGGTGTGTACAACCCCTATATGGTGTGTTCCCTTAAGCTTTCACATGGGTGTGTACTCCTGCCAACCCAGGTCATGTAACACCCCTTACACACGACGTGTTTTCCTAATACATGATGTGTACTTGAATCCTCTTCCCTTACCCGAGTTCTTATACATGACATAATCCACATGGTTCTCCTACAGAACGACTACATTGTATGTCTTTTCCAGACATGGCGTGTACTAGAAAGTACATAATTGACTCGTGTAGTCAGTCACATTGTCGGTTATACGGCTGACTCTACCTGGCATGTTTACACCAGACATGATTTGTATTAACTACCCATAATCCACTCGTGTCGTTGGTCACATGGATAAACACATGGTCTATATACACAACGTGTACATCCAGTACACAGCATGTTTCACCAAAGGTTTCCCAACCCCAGGTCTCGGCCCACATAGTCAGTGAAATAGTTAGAGACTACACAACATGTACATATATTACACGGTGTGTACTTAAGAAAAGAGTTCCTTCTCAAACAGAAGGATACATGGTATGTATTTATCATTACACACCATGTATTCTGGGGTTTTCCAAGACATATGCCTCATAAACTACTCCAGAAAATAGAAAAACACTGAAATGAACATTAAAGTTCCAAATTCTGATCCTTGAGGGTCCATAATCCCTACGAATCAAAGCTTGGCATCTTATACATGTCATATACAAGCATAATAGTGTAATGATCCACCAAATTTTGATCGAAGAGGGTCCATAACACCTCAAGGACCATGGTTTGGAATTAATTAAAATAAACTTTAAACATTACCAAAACCCTATCAAATAGTATGTATTATATCAAGGAATTTATCACAACAGTATTCATATCTAGCATAACATCTATCACAACAACATGAAATCAGTAAAGCACCGTAAATTGTATGGAAAAAATTCATGACACGTGATCTATAGAAAGTGCCTATATGTTGCATGGGATAGAATACCCTCATATCATTAGGTTTCAACATAAATAAAACCTCAATAATATCAACAATAACATCACAAAACATGTGAATCACCCAACAGTGAAATCAAATCAACTGTAATAATTTCAAAACCATAAATATAGAAATAATCGAGGTAAATTATCTTTTCCCTATACATGGGTTAGCTACTCTTGGGCACAACATATTACCAACTACATATTCCTTCCTATCTCGGGCTATAGGCTCCAAACAGTATGTCAATAAGAAAATAATTCCTCTGATACAACTTTGTAACGTCTGGATTCTGGGTGCCTCCCAGAGGTGCCCCATACCCGGTAGGTCAGATGGCCTCATGCAAATTTCCCCAAACTCCAGAAGGATCCAACTAGCATTGAGGGTCTTGGGTGTGATAGTGGGGAAACTATACCCTCATTGGTCATGTAACATAATGTAAATAAACAGATATACAATGGTGGAAGTAGTAATAACTTGCAGTAAGTGAACAGTAGAATACTGGAAGAAATAAATAACTGGAGAACATATATAAAGGATGCTTGATATATATGGGGAGAAAAGAATCCAAACAAGTCAAAATAAAGGAATAAAATACAAAACAAAAGCACAAAGATAAAAAATAAACTCCAACAACTTTGAAAGCATCAGCTTGGTCCCATTCTCTCCAGCTCCATAGCAGTCAAGTACTAGAGGTAGTGGGGCGCTTTCCCTTATCTATAACTACAACAATATAATTTGTTTGGGCCCAAAATCAAGACTTAAACATGGTGTGAGAAGAATACCTATAGGCAACAACCCAATGATCACTGCCTAATAGTCGGTGAATATATATGGAAAGTAATAAAAAAATGATGTAGAAAACAAGGAAGCACTGAAAAGTAATCAATCCTATAGTTTCAATTTCATTCATTTTTCATATAACATTTAAGTAGCTAATAAAAAAAGTAACCCTATGCGAAGTACTCATAGCATATCCCTTTTGGCTCAAATAAACAATCTAAAGTAACTCTCTCATTATGTTCACAAAGACTAACCCCTCTAGTTCAACTTATACAAGGATATAATGACCTCATGGGTAGCTCACACTATCTAACCCTTTTTCTCTCATGTAATCAAAGACACTTTGAGGAAGGACTCAGCATCAATTCTCCATGTGGCCTTTAATAAGTAAACTACAGACACTCTGGGGAAGCACTCAACGCCTAATTCCCCTTGGGGTCTTACAATGAGGAACTACAGAAACTCTAAGGGTGAACTCATGTCAATCCCACCTATGTTCTCGTAACATAAAAAACACTCTGAGTAAGCCCTCAACATCTATTCCCCCTATGGTCTAACTACACCAGGTTCCCACAACATTGTGTAAGAAAATCATGCACAACGATGTCTAACAACACAAGTAAACATTATGAACTACTTGTCCAATAGCTTTCAAGAACAACTTGGCTAAACAGCTACAAGAATATAATGGAATCAAATAAATAACTCCAACCTAAATACACTAGGCATGGAATGTAAGCATAATAACTATAAAATATAGAACAAATGGTCAATATCAAAAAAACATGGTAAACACATCCATATCATGTCAAATAACCCTATTAAAATTCAAAACAACCTCTCCTCAGGCACACAAGGCATATCACGAAATAAAAGGGCTAAAACACCTAAATACACAATACCCCGTTCTAGTGTATTGGGAACTTTTTCATATAAAATTCAAAGACTAACTATGTAAAGGAACAAACCACCTACCTTGGCATTGTAGGATCGATATACTCTGATGTCAGCCCTTGAATCGACCCAGAATGTAGAGGATCTACAAAAACATTCTAAAGGTTCAACCAAGGATATCTTATGAGAGTGAAGAAATCAATAGATGAATCTCTAGAAGAATGAATAACTCATTGATGCGATTCCAACGCAACCAACATGGTTCGATTCGGAGAGCGGACAATGAGTCGGAGGCCCAAAGAAGATTCATCGATATCTGCCACTCATGGAGGATATGGACATAGAAGAAGAGGTTTTTGTTGATTAGATGCAACCCCATTCCAATATAACAATTAAAAAGAAAATTACATAGCGTGTTATTTAAAAGTTAATGTCTTGTACTTTCCTTCACTGGCCTCCACCTTAGGCGTTCTCCAGGTCACCCCACATGACCATGTACTCAGTCGTTACATGGCCAATACACGGTCACCAATGGAAACTTGGTATATAGCATTTTCTCCAATTTACATGTCTTGTACTCCTTATATTTCCATATTATCCTCTTTTTCTAAAAAACACTATAAATGAAAAAACCCATACCTGAAAATAAGGCGCGATTTCATACACCCTTCCAAGTTAGAAATGAATTTTTCAATGTTCATAAATGTTAAAAATATGATAAAAAAAATTAAAATTAACTATGGAAACTTATGAAATATGCTTCAAATTATAGTGTGGTCGTTTTGGTTTATAACTCTATACATGTCATAGAAGTTAAAGAAATTTTACATTCACACTCATGAAATTTTTTTAAAAGTTCCCCATTCAAAAAATGAGAAGAATATTACTTTTAAACCATTTTTGGAAAAGTCAAATAGGGGTAAAAATTTCATTATAAATCATTTTTATAATGTCAAAAATATTCATTAAAATAGTTTTAGAAAACATTGATACTGAAGAAAGAGGATTTTTTTACTGAAGAGATAAATGGAGTCATGATTTCTTTAAAAACATATTCTTAATAATTGTATGTATCAAAGTGAATTGAATGGAACTATTTTTTATAATTTCTTGAATAATTAGATAATATTAAAATTAATTTTTTCTATTATACAATGATAAAATAATTTTATTCAATGAAAATTCAAGCATAAAATATCCCGATTAAAATGATATAGAAACATAAACACATACTGATTTGGTATCGTTTGAATCTTAACTCCCATGAATGATGTAAATGAACTGTAACATTAAATATCCTAATTTATGAAGGATTGATGATTTAATATGTAAAGGTTTAGTATATAGACCATTTTGAATATAGTATTTTTATAAAATAACATTTATCTGAATGAAAGATTTTTTGAGAAAACACCCTTACCTCGAGTCAAGACTTTTCATGTATGCACTTTATCCTAATTATAATAAACCAATTTAAATAATTGTTATTGTTATTTATGAAAAAATTCTTGGTTTTAAAAATTATTCTTTAAACTTCATTTATCTTAATAGTACAATTTATTTCATATTCATTTATGTCCACATCATGTGTTTTTAAGACACTCAGTACATAATTTCAAAACATTATCGGTTATTTATCAAGGAAAAAGGGGTCGTAGTTTCATAAAATATATATTAACAATAATGAAATTGTTCAAATTCTATAAATTAATTAGATTTTAAAAATAACTGTCATATATGGTTATGAAAAATGATGTGCATTGCAATCATGGAGATGATAGTTCATACATATGCATGTGTAACATTTAATTTTTTCAATGATCATGATGTAAAGAACATAAATGATATTTTATCATTAAATAATTGTAATTGTATCATAAATATAATATAATTTCATCAAATATAATTACATATACCATCCATGTGATTTGGTAAGAACAAAACGAATCACATCTCTTCATAAAAAAGTAGTATTATGTACATAGGAATAATATTATCATTTTTCAATGGATGGTAAGAAAAAAATTTATATAATATTTTTAATTTTTATAATTATTAATATTTTATTCATATAATATATATAAAAATAAATCCATCATCATGAACATTCAAGATAGGTGATGATAAAAATTAATTATAATTGTTCGTGAAGAGGTAGTCCATCGTACACAAGGATGGTGTTTTTGTTTTCCATTTAATGGATTAGGATATGGATAAATAGTATGAAAAAAAAATTAATCTCATTATATTTTTTATTTATTTTTAATGCTTTTTAAAATCTAATTAATAACTAATGGGGAAAATAATAATTAAAAATAAAGTCTTTAGTGAAGAAGAATAACTTCATTAAGAATAACAACCATTGGATATCTTATTAAGGACTATAAGGTTTGTCTTTTTGGAAGAAAAAAAGATCTATGATATGGATAATTATTTTTGGGATATATGAATCTAGATGTTTAAAAAATATTTTTTGGTTTGAATGAGTGACGAGAGGTGGTAACCTTTTATAGTTGATGAGGTTCCATTTTTTGTAAATATCAAACACTATTCAATTATGGTTATTCACACTCAATAAAAGATCCATTAAAATTGATAGGCAATGTATTGGAAGAGTATTATGTTAATGAAAAATATAAATAAATCAAAAATAATCATTTTACTCCCTTAACCACTTTCATTAATCCACAAGTTAA
This sequence comes from Viscum album, assembly GCA_963277665.1. Classification (NCBI taxonomy): domain Eukaryota; kingdom Viridiplantae; phylum Streptophyta; class Magnoliopsida; order Santalales; family Viscaceae; genus Viscum; species Viscum album. Next base: position 825,142,025 of record OY728159.1, on the reverse strand, counting down.
CTAGTTTTAATATTAACTATAGTATGAAATTTTTACTATTAATTATGATTAAAAATTATGTTGAAAAAAGTATATAATAATAATAATAATAATTATTCAAAATATTTATCCCATTCTGTCAAATTAAATTCACATAATTTTAAATTTTAATATTAATTTAAATTCACATAATTTTAATTATAATTTAAAAGTAATCCCAATGGCAATGTTGAGAATTTTTTTTGAAAGAATGTTTTTTCCATTAAATAGATAGTCTTATGTTAACTCTATTACTATATATCATAATTATATGAATTTAAATTCATAATAAAATTCTTATAATATTCATATAATTTAATTATATCCTTAAAATGATTATTTTAATTAATTTAAATGAAGAAACTTTATGCACTTAAAAACAATTTCCATAAAAATGTGTTTTAAAACATAAATAATATACTTATACTATAATCAAGAAAATTGAATATGTAAATGAAATTAATGATTTTATTAAAAAAATTGATCATATATAACTTTAATATTTACTACAAAATATAATATAACTTTTAAATTTTAATTTTTAATGAAAATAAATGTTAGTAATTGAAAATTTAGTAATTTTAACTATTCACTAAAAAAATGCAACATTTTAGAAAAATCTCAAAATTTTAACCCTAATTTAATTTTGATATTTATTATTTAAAAATTTATTTTAATTCTATGAAATTAATTTTCTCTTTGTTTTATAAATTATTTATAATATTCTATTCACAACTATTAATAAAAATTATTTTTGAAGGAATGTATTTTTTGTAGAATTAAATATCTTCATTAAAAGTAGAGTTGTTATATTTTAATAATTAAAAAAAAATTGACGGAAATTTATATATGTTTCATATTATTTTTAATTATATTCAAACCTTCCAATTTAATGGTGGGGTTATAATGAAGATATATTTCTATTTTTTTTTACGTTTGGTATTGTGTGTTATATATGTTGTTGCACATTATGTTATTCTTATAAAATATTAGGGTCTTACATTGGTCATGTATTAGTAATGTATATAAAATATTTGTAATTATATAAATATTATATAAATTTATTATATTCATTTTCATAATCATCCAAACAGAAAAATGATATAAACAGTTCATCGATACAGTATGTCGAATATATGCATGAACATTGTTTTTATTTTATAAAAAACAAAAGAAATAAATGTAAATAATATGTTATCATAAATGAACTAGTATAATTTCATAAATATCTTATATAAATTTTAAATCCATAATAATAATAAACTATCAATGGGGGTCATGGAAAATGAATTATATCACTATGTGGAGGAGGTAGTCTACATGTATGCATGGTCGACACATTCACATCCAATTTGATGAAAAATATGATATATAATGGTGGTTAAATCATTATAATAATATTGAAGTATATTTATTATTTTATATTTATTATCTTATGATAATTACATTTTATATAAAGTATCTTTAAGAATAATTAAATTGAAAATTGTCGGGTAGCATGTTTATCACCTCTTCAGTATACCCTCTTTAGATCCCTTCTTAAAGAGTATAAGAATGGTATTTTTTGAAGTAAAAAACCAATAATTAGTATTTAATTATGTTTAAAATATAATATTTCATTTTTATATGGAGCAATGTGGCTAAAATTGGTGTAAATAAGAGAGAGAGGAGGGGTTTCCTTTTATAAGTGTATGGAGGGACACACCATTAGTTATTTAAAGGATAAAAATATTATAAATTCATATTATTATAAATATGTTATATAAATCATTAAATTTAGAGAATAAAGTTATATTTGTTGATATTTTTACATCCAATAGGTTTTGGACAAATTTTTTGGGCAATCCCACCCTTATCTCTTATTTCGACCATCCCTATAAACCTGTTTATTACTAAACTATAGTAACAACATTTTAATGTTTTTACAACTCATTATGATCAAAAATTAAGATGTATATAATATAATATATTAATTATTATTATTCTAAATATGTAATAAATTTTAAGGTATTCATTTTCTGTATGTGGAATACATTTATTTTGAAATATGTGCTTAGTAACCAATGAAAACCATTTTTACCCAAATGCATTTTAAGCATAAAATTGATATTTCCATCATTATATGCTATTTATTAATAATTATATTAATGATAAAATATTTTATAAAATTATTTTTCTAAAGAAATTATTAAAATAAGTTGTTAATTGATATTATAAAAATTTATTAATTTAAAAACATGTTGCGCACATAAAAACATTTTTTTAATAATTGTGTTTTTAGCCTAAAAATGAACTTATACAAAAATTAGGTATAAATTTGATTCCTATTTGATAGGTTTTATTATTTAAATTTTATGTATAATTAAATTAATTTAATATCACATTTGTTACATAATAGGACTTTTACTTGAAAATAAATGGCAGTTTGAAAAAATTGGTATTTTTCACTATTTACTGGAAAATTTATCTTTTTTGAAAACCAAAACCAATATTTTACTTCAAGATAGTTTTTATCATAATGATATGAAAACTAATTTTATTTTTATAAATAAATGCAGATAAATTTTTGGAATCTAATAATAATATCTTACAGAAAATGAAAAAATCACCATTTGTGAAAAAAAAGTATTCGAAGCATAAAATAACAATATTAAAAACTGGGTACTTATTTATCATTTATTAATCCATAAATTTTTACTATATAAAATCTCTAAAAATATACTTCATTATTTTTTTAGTATTGTTCTTATCTTCCAATCAAATTTCTATGTTATAGTGTTTTTTATGACATGGTACATTGAGACTCGAGGCTTCATATATAGAAAGTTACCAAATATATGAATTTTATATCAAGAGAAAAACATAGAAAATAATTGGGCATTACAATCCTCCCCCCGTAAAATGATTTTTTCCCTCAAATTTCTTTTACTCTAATAAACATATGAGGATATATTTGTTTTATCAAATCTTTGGGTGACCGTTTAGCTTCATTAAATTTTGAATTCCTCCAAAGTTATTTAAACAGGTGTGTAGCCTTATTCCTTAACAACTTATGTATATAATAAAATAGTTTTATTTTTTTAATCATAGTAAATATCAATATCTAGTGGTAAAATTTCTTAGTTCATAAAATTTCTAGGATCTGGTATGTAATTCTTCTAGATAAACTCATGAAACACATCATGTTATTATGAGACATTTGGTAGAATCGTTGATAGATAAGATATCATATCTACTCGATCAAGAATAATGAAGGGGGAATATTCCTATATATCACAATCTCATTTGTTAAAAATATTATATCCTTCTTCTAGGGTGAAATTACCAAAAATACCTTTTCACTAACTATACATTCCACAATTTTTTGACTGTGTCAATCTTCTTTCTGTCAATTCTGATCTTCATTGATGTGATGCTGAATTGATCTAACATTCTTTTCCATTTATTATGCTATATAATTTCTAAATTGATTTTTTATCTAACTTTTTCCCATCATTTTGGAGTTATAAAATTCCATCCCTTGAGGGATTCATGTGGAGCTAAATGAATTATCTAGTGAAAGATATTATTATAATAGAATTCGATAAAAGGAATCTTTATATGCCAAACACCATAAAAATATAGAGAGTGGGATCTCAATATATAATATAAATGTTGAATAGTTCTGTATGACTAAATATCATTCTAATGATGATAAGCATTATGGAAAATTACCTCTGAATTTAGAATGTGTCGATTACTACACCAGAACTATGATTTTTATCTCAAATACTAGTCAAATACAATATAATGTGGTACTTTATGAAAAAATACAACTTACCTAACATATACTATGGAAATATAATCAAGAGATAAATCATATTTTATGATAATAAAATATTATAAATTCATAAGGTGATCGGCTATAATCAAAATATCATTATAGCCTTTATACATTTTTTGGTGGCCGATGGTGAAATCCATGATGGTGTTTTCCCATTTCGATTATGGTATACGTAAAGATTATAAAACCCCCTTACACATATCTCACACTAACTTAAATTACTATAATACATAGAATTTAGACTTATGATCTACAATATCTATCTGTATGTCTTCCCTCTATAAATAATCTTCCAAATATTTTTATATCACTATACATTAAGTATGAAGAGATAATGACGAACTATAAGCTTCATTGAACAGATACATCTTCAAATCTGGTATTAATGGGATACATACTCGGTTCATAAACCCTGTCTTTCTATAAAAATAAAGGATGATCACAGGAACATTACCTAAATTCATTTGTAGGTTTACATCTTCTATTTGTGCCTCTTTAATATTCTCTTAGATATATTGTCAATTAAAAATTTATGAAATATATTATTTTCACCATTATATTAAAATCATTATATAAATTATTTGAAAATATAGAAATATTGGATCCTTTTTATATTCATCATAGACAATCTAAAAGGATATTTTTTATTAAATACATTATCTACTATTTTATCTTTACATAGGTGGTAATGTATTGAGTAATCATAGACTAAAATAAACATGAAACTTGTTATCTAGTTAATATTTATCTCTTTCTGTATGAATATATACATTAAACATTTATGATCAGTATATATATCACACATTTCTCCATATAGATAATGACTCTATATCTTTAATGCCATGATTTAAACTGCTAACTCCAGACCCTGAGTCGGGTAATTCATTTAGTCAATCTTCAATTCATGTGAGGCCTAATATATCATAATATCATTTTTTATGAGGATTCATCCATGTCCATTCCTTGAATCATCTCTATATATCAGAAACAATTCTTCATTATAGGGTAGTGTGAGAGCAGGTTCACTAACTAAACTTATCCCCATTTCATTGAAATTGTCTTTAGATTCATCTAACAAAAGGAACTTGTCCCCATTCCAAGTAAACATGTTGAATATATTAGATATCCATGATAAATTATCTAAAACATAGGTAAAATATCCATCCAAACCAAGAAAGTAATAAAGCTGAGTCACCATGTTTGGTCTAGTTCATGTTTCAATAACTTCAATAATTGTTGGATCCACCGATATTCCATAGATTGTGATTATATTTAACAAAGAATGAATCTTTTTTGCAGCCAAAATTCACACTTGGTAAATTTTTAAATTAAAATGTATCCTTAGGGTATTTATTACAATTATCAAGTGATCTTTATGCTCTAACCTTTTCTTGAAATATATAAGAATATCATCTATAAATATTACCAAAAACCAATCAAGGTGAACTCTAAATACACAATTCATTAAATATTAGAATATAGTGGGGGATTTATTTAAACCAAATAGAATAACTATAAATTCATAGTGTCCATACCTCATGTAGAAGGTTTTAATAGGTATGTATTCACTTTTAAACCATAATTTATATTGTCCTGATAAATGGTCAATCATGGAAAAATATTCATCTCCATATAATTTATTGGAAAAATCATCAATATGGGGAATAAGATACTTATTCCTAATTATGTTCATTTTAATCTATTTATAATCAATTATCAGTCACATTGATCCATATTTCATTTTAAAAAAGATTATGTTCACTGAATGGTAACACACTTGAAAAAATGAATAAATTATCAAAATTCTCATTGAGTTTCTCGTATAATTCTTGTAACTCAGTCAGTTTTATTAAATATAGACCCTTTAAAATAGTTTTATCATCACAAATGATTTTTAATGATAACTCCACATCATGATTTAGAGGGAGAATATAAAATCCCGCAAAATATACATAAAAAAACTCAAATAAAATAGTTATATCTTTCATATTGATTTTATCCCCAAACATTTGAGATAAATAACCCATATAAAGAGGAATAAAAACCTATAGAATGGATATAATTTCATTTGTATGTTCATATTTATTCTCACATGGATAAAAAATCATAGGTTTTTTTGGAATATCAAATATAACCCCCAATATGAAAATTGTTATGGGATTTATATAATGAAATATGATCCCTACCAAAAATCATATCAAATTAAATCATTGGGAGAAAAAAAGGTTTTTAGAAAGAAAATTCACACAAACATGAATCGGGGTAGAATTATATACTATTGATGTGGTCATCGTACCATTTTCTATTTTCACAGATAATTATGCATCTAATTGTTTAGGTGGTAATGTGATACCCATAAGACAATAGTAGCATTATATTTGAAGGTAACATTACATTTCACCACTTCTTTACTATACCCCTCATTGTAAAAGGTGATAACAAGTGGCTTTAATTTTTTTCTATGAATAAAAGGTTTCTAAAGTTTATCATCATCAATAAACATTAAATATGGGAATTTTTTTAGAATAATTCCCATACTTAGTCTTTTTAAAACACTAATGTGTTGTTAGTGAATTATTTAGTGTGTTATATCCATTCTCATATTTATATAACTTGTTACCATCATATCAATAATCTATTTTTGGATTACCTTCCTTTCAAAATAAAAAATAACACACAATTCCCCCTAATAAAATTATTTCCACGTCTCCTTCCCCATTTCTGGAATTTAGGAAAAATCATTCGCTTCTCCCCATGGTTCTAATTAATATAATTTCATTTTAAATTCCATATTTATTTTATAATAAATATCATGAGTTTGATGAGTAAATGAAATCAATATTTCAACTTGGTAACACATTTAATAATTTCTTTATATCTACTAAAGTACCTTATTGTTAAATACCTACAAAGACATGGTTTTAATCCCCTGAAGGATTCATCAATCTTGTTTTCTAGTTCAATGATTATACTAGAACAGTACCTCATAAGCCTTGTAAATTTAATACTTAGGTACTAATGGATTAATCATCCTTCTTCATTAGCATAATAAATTCTTTCCCCCCTTATTGTAAAATAATATATCTAATGTACGTTTTGAAAAATAACATTCTAATATCCTCCCAGTCCATAAAATCATTATCTTATTATTGTGTCATGTTCTTGTTAAAATAACACCATTTATTTTCTTCTCCATAAAAATGAAAAACATGAAAAATATCTTTATCATGTTACGAACACTATAGAATGGAAAATAACATTTCATTATTATATATCCATTGATTCAGAACAAATGAATCAACGAACCCACTAAAAAAGGTGGATGTTTCTTCATAAAGGACTCAGAAGAATATTGTCCACTCATTACCTAATTTGGATGATCTCCCAAATTCATGGCTACATAATGTTGAATAATCATATAAATGTTATTTTTCATTCCAAAATCTATAAAATTTAGCTTCTCAAGAGGACATTCATTTTGTTTTCAAACGCATACTTCATTAACATGGTTTATTCAGGTTCTAGCCATTAACTAAAACAAAAAATAATATGGTGAGAAATAATAATAATTGTGAGAAGTCCTATAATATTGAAAACACATTCATAAGATATATAAATCATGACACCTTATTTTAAATCAATGATACATAATGTTAACCAAGGTCATCCAAGTTCATTTTCTATTCAAATACATTATAATGGTCTATAAACATGCGAATTAACCTAATTATATCCTCTATGAGTTTAAAATAAAGTGTCCAATGAGGTCTCATTCACTGTGCACCAAAATTATATCCATTATATACATGAACAACTCTTTTTAATGTAATTATCCTTAGAGGAATATTTTCCAAAACCACAACCACTTGTAGTAATCAGTCAAGGGTGTATTGTGCATAATACCAAATTATATCTATCATACCAAATAATTAAGATGTTTTCTTGTACATATTCTTAACCTAATGGAATTAAATAAAATATCATAATCTTAGATTCCAAAAATATTTTAATCCTTTATATGATACAGACTTTATAGAACCATACTTTTCATACATAACTACTATAAAATTTTAAATGATAAGTCGATGTAAAAAATTACAATCCATTCTAGAAACGTGAGGGTTTAATGTCTTCAGAAACATGGATATGTAAAAAATTGGAACATCAATTATCTTTTTCATAACCCACATAGTACATCATAGCTATCACCCTTCTTAGACACATCATACTTAAATCCTTTATTCTTATCATATAAAAAATTAATCATAATAAATGGTGATATTAGATTCTAGTTAATGGTAAAAAGGGAAATATGAATGAATATTTAAACATAACATGAGCATAATGGTATGAGAACAAGATATAAAAATTCTAAAAACCATAAAAATCTATTCTTAGATCATAATCAAGATTCATGGAATAAATCATGGATCTCCATAATACATTAATCATAATGGAATCAACTAACATAATCCAAAAGAGTATTACATTGTTATAAGATCTTTTTATAAATTTGTGGTATAAAATGTTTCATAATAATAATCATATAAATCTTATTTCAAGGATAACAACAAATAAATTCATCACATGTAAGGCTTGGGATAGTTGTATGTATACCTACTTTAGAATTGTGATAACCTCCCATGTACCTGCTTTTAAGCGTCAGATAACCTCTAATATACCCACTTTAGGGCTCGGGATAGCCTCTTGTGTACCCTGTGATCTGATAAAACCTTAATATGTACCCATTAAATTTTACGGAAATATATTTTAGGCCCCTGCCTTCAAACGATCATAAATACATTAATATGTAGGTCATAAGATCATAAATCCATTACCATAACATCATAGAAAAAACTAAAAAATAATTGTGTTTTGTAAAAATATCATCATCTTAATCATGTAATATCCAAGGCTATGACAATTATTGTCATTTTTATAATATCCCAAATAAATCATATGTAATTTAACGGGATTTTATCATGGATGAAAAAAAATCCATTAAAAATATCATTGGAATATTTCTTGAGAAAAATACCCTTTTCATTTTGAAATCACTTTTATAAAATATTAAAAAATCAAAATATATAGGAAAATAATTCCTTTTAAAATAATATTGATAAATTTTAAAGGATATGTTAAGGAATTTATTGATCATGATGGTGGGAAATTTAATTTATGTGGACTACATTAAAAATTATTACTTTAATATTTTTGGTAAAAAGGAAAAAGAAGCCTATTCAGAAAATGAAAAGAACATTACTTTTATGATATTATATTGAATGTAAAAAATGGGAAAAATGAATTTAATTAATCATAGTAGAATAGTAAATACGTTCTTTAAAAAAAATTCATGAATACATGGACATAGAATAAAAACATTCCCCGCTATAGAGGGAATAAAATCAATTTGTTCTCAAAAAACCTCTTGAATATATTTATTACCAAGTAGAGTAAAATGGTACTAATAAATAAAAATTACATTAATAAATATATTATAATTAAATTAAATGGTTTTATAAAATAAGTATCAGATAATTTCCCTTAATTTAAATTCAAGCATAAACAATACCAATAATAATGAGATTACAACATAAATTTATTACCTCTCATTTGACTTGCTTCAAAAGTTGTCAAACCTCCTATAAAATAAATTTAAATTTGTTATAATTATTTTAAAATATAATTTTTGTACTTATAGTAACATATATTATCCAATAATATTATTTAACACCCATTTATTAATTATTACTTATTCAAATCATCGTTTCATGGTGTTAACGATTTCACCTTTCCATGGATGTTTTGCTTCAACGGTTCTAGTACATGTTATTTGATCCGGATTATCTAAAATATATATTGAACATAATGATATAAATATCATATGTATTCATTATATACACATTTATAATCATCCAAAAAATATAGAGATAGAAAAATCATTAACACAATTCATGGAGATGGTCGACGATACATATGCATGACTACATTGTAATTTTATAATGAAATGAAGGAAAGAAAGATAAACAATATTTTATCATTAAATATACATAATTATATGATTAATTTACTATATATAAAATTTTAATCTATCATATTAATCAACCATTAATGAAGGTGACATAAAATAAATTATATCGCTGCGTGGAGGCAGTTGTCCACATGTACGCATGAGAAGTAATTTCACTTCCCATTTGATAGAAAGGAGGAAAAATAATGGTGATTATAAAGTAATAATAAAATTTCTATATATATATATTTTATAATTAATATATTATTTAATGATTAATATGAAGTATTTATTAGACGAAGAAGTGGAATTAATTTCAACGAGGTCGGTTTAGATGATGACATCTTTTTCGGTAATCCTCTTCATTATACCATATAAAGCACCCTTTCCATGGGATTTGAAACATATTAGAGCCTCTAAATCATATTTAAGGAAAATTAACCCATAAATTATTAAATCTAGATACTAAGGAAATAATAGTTGAAATATGGACATATAATAGTATTTATACAATCTTAAGTAGTAATATCATCCTCATCACTTAGTTTAACCCTACTAGAAAACAAGTTTAAACCATATCCAAGATAGAAGAATTTTATTATTTTGATTATTCATTTTGAAAATATATTAATTTAAAATTAGCAATTTATATTAATTATGTTGATAAATAATATTTAATCTATTTTATAACATTCAATCACTATATGTGGTCTATATTCATTTTAAAAATGAGTTCTCAAAATGCAACGAAAACCATTTTTAGACAAATGAATTTTTAAGAATAAAATTGATTTAACCATCATTACATTCCAGGTAAATACTGTTAGATGAATTTTAAATTGGTTTATATACTTTATAGTCAAAAAATTAAATAATATAATTATTCAATTGGCATTTATTTAATTTATGAAGCTAAAACCCATTATGAACAGAAAAAAAATATAATGTTTTTTTCTAATCCCAAAAATGAATATATGCCAAAAAACATAATGACCATTAAAATGTAATTAATTATATTATTTATAATTAAAGGATTATTGTAAACCATAAAGATAAAATTAAAAACCTAATGGTACTTCTACTTGAAATGAAATAACAGTGTTACAAAAATGTGTAATTTTTCACCATATACTAAAAATTTAATAATCTATGAAAAAAATCTAAATATTTCACAATAGAATTATATTGATATGGTTATTTAAAAAAATTTACATTTATTAAATAAAATTTCTAAAATTCATCAAAATTAATTATAATATCAATATATAAAATGTAATAAAATCAATTTTAATTTCTTTTCCTTATAAATATTTTGAATATTTAAATTAATATTTTTGAAGCTTGGTAAAGAGTAAGAATCAGTTTCTGGGGCCCTGGGAGGATTGGTATTGAAAAAGTAAAATTATTAAATATATTATATTATGTGTGTTTAGTTTTTTTACAAATAAAGTTATAACTCCTAAACATAATCACTGACCAGAAATATGAGATCCCCATTTAATATGGAATGTATGTATCCCCCAAAAAACAACATAATAATTTTAATCATTCGGTGTTTGGGTTAAGTGAAGACATGGGAACAAATAAAAAAATTATTTATTTATTATTTTAACATTGTAAACTAATCATATCCTATAAAGATCACTACAAGAAAATACATAGGTTTATCCACATAACCCTATGGATTGAGAGTGGTCTCTTAGAAGAGGATTCTTGGACGATCAATGATGGATTAGGGATTGTAAATTGGAACGCTAATAGATATCATGGATATTTTTAATGATAGCTTCATCTTCACATTCTCTGATTTTTATTGATCTAACCTCAATGTAATATGTTGTCTTCTTAATTTTATCACCATTCTTATCCTATTTGTAATGTGAGCCAATCCTTCTAACAGTATTGATTTGTGAATCGATGGTTGATTTTTTGGTGTTACACAAACATCATTTAATTAAGAATTGATATGTTTCAATGACTCCTTGTTAAAATAAACCTTCATTCATCAATTAAGCATCTTTTAATTGAGTTGAATCAAAAAATTGGTTGAGGTTCAATCTTCATAATTATGTGTTGTGGTTTTCACTCCCCATTCTTTGAACATTAATCATCAGTATTCTATTGAAAAATGAATTGAATAATTCATGGTGGATGATCTTTATGGATTCATTATTTGTTAAAATACTTCATTATGCGGGTTTAGAATCAAGGATTTTGGCTTGATTTCTCTACAAGATAATAGAAGATGATCAGATTCATATTTTTAGAATATCTGTTCACAGATTTTGGCTTTATGATGATGTGATGTGATAGATGTTATACCTAGTCTGATTGGATTGATGGAATTGAGTGAATTGTTTTAACTATGATCAGTTTATCCTACATTTTTGTTTATAAATGGGTTTAGTGGAATAATCAATAATGGTCACAAAATTAGTGAGATTTTTAGAACATTCTATTTTTTATTTTAAAATCTAGACTACAATGCATTCTCTCTAGAAGAAAACACACAACATGTTCCCCTCTTATAGAACTTGGTTTCACATGTACAGAAATGTATCTCACACTATTTGATACTTTCTACATGATATATGACCCGAAGGTGGAGGAATGGCGTGTAACCATGGGTTTACGGAATCAAACACAACTGGGAACATTGGCGCCAGAATAGTACATGGGCAAGGCCCAGTAACTCAACATATCCATAGTACACAGTATCAACCAAAAGTACATAGGCATGACCCACAATACCAATGAATGGGATAATGTACATTGGCTTACCTAGGGTAGAGATGTTATGCAGTGTACTCACCGTAAATGTTGTGCACTTTTTCCAGGGTTGTTTTTGTCCCTCATTATCTTAATTTTAGGCTAATATCAATTTATTGAAATATATTGGTCTATACAAATTACTATGTAGTGTATAATTACAACCATATAATGTGATTTTTATCCCATCTATGGGATTAGTCTCAAAGAGTGTTTAGGGATCCCTCTATGTGACCTCAAGGTGTTATCATCTATCATTCCTTCTTCATCCCTAGGTATGGTTTGAGGAATAATCCTAAACAATATACACAAGCATACAATCCCCTAATTAGATGGTTATTCCAGGTTGGGTTTGATATACACTAGATTCCATGGGTGATATAATGTATAAAAGTATCATGATATTCAGAGTTTTAGTGATTTATTCTTTGTCAAGGCTTGGTGAGAATGACCTCTCAAATGAGCACCATCAGCGTTATCAGGATCATGAAGTGAGTTCTCCTAGAAGACCATACCAAGAAGCCTTGAAAATAATATTTTGGTTTCTTGTATCATTAAGACCTATTTGAGGATTTGTTTCTATCCTGAGTATTTTGTGTTTTTCATTATTATTTCTTATATTCTGATTAACATGCCTTTGTGTTTATGATCTCACAACACTCTTAATTCATTATGTTTGGTGATTTTGAGGTGTCCTACTATGTGTTTTTATACTCACACTATATTGGATATTCCTACACATGTCACGTCATAAAAATATGATAGACCTTTCAATGGATTCCTAGGATGATGAGAAGAAAGAGGAGCATAGTGATATAGATATATAGTGGTCCATACTATGTGTTTCATTTTACCACGGTCCCATGCTTCTTAAAAGTTTAGAATATTTTATTAGTTTTCTAGGATAACATTTATCAGTTTGGGCTTTTCAATAATTTTTTAGTACTATATTTTTTGATATATATATATATATGTATGTATGTATGTATGTATTTATGTATGTATGTATGTATGTATGTATGTATGTATGTATGTATGTATGTATGTATGTATGACCACATTTAGGACCAGTTTTATTTTACATTTCATCATTGTGCTATTATATAGAGCCATGTGTTTCTATGCATGCACATTAACTTAATACCCCCATATGTTTGTTATGAATACTCATTAATAGTATCTTTCCCCCAGATTATCAGAGGTAGGATTCAGGTGTCACAACCATCTTATCATCAACCCAGCTAGGACCTGTGGTTCGAGTTGTGACCTTTTAGATGAAAACATAATTTTTTTGCATAAAATGACATTACATAAAATTTGGTACATATTTATATTGAGTTAATAAATAAATTTGAATTAAATAAAACCATTATATATATTTTTTATAAATTTTTTAATCATATTCATACCTAAAAATACAATGGAATGGTTTTCATGGTAAACTATATAATGTTTCATCCAGAATTTGAGTTGTGTATAATGAAAACTATCACATATTTAAAGTATATTTCAAGGGAACTATTTATAGTCTTTGGATGTTACACATGTTACCCTAATTGATTTTGATATGAGTGCCCATTCAAACTATGTGGATTGTTAAATCAAATCATTGGAGGATAACTACACCACTAACTATTGTGTATACTTAGGAGGACCAATTGGTATAAGGTATACCTGGAGAGGTGAGTTCGATTAATGTTTGTGACCAATTTAAACCTTTTTTGATCCCCTCTCACATTAATAACTTTCACAATTACGTTATAACTCTCTCTCCCTCACTCTTATTATTTATTCTTTATGGAATCATCATTGAAAACACACAAATAATACATTTGACCATTTACAAGGAATAACTTTCAAAATGAAACGCTAGTCATTGGTATGATCATGACTCCATCAAGATCATACTATAAACTACTATGAATATGTGAATGAAACAAGGATGGGTCTATCCTTGAACCCAATTTTAGTGAATAACACAATCTACTTACTACTTATGCATCTTTATACTTATATTCTAATGGATACAAATATGTAGAGACAACAACCAAAGAGACTTCTACAGAACTTCTACATTGTTTTTATGTGTTTCTTCATCTTTTCTTCATTCACTTCTTTCACCTTCATAGCATCTTGAAAGAACCTTCACTTATTTTTTATGAAACCATTAATACTAATAAAATCTTTCCCTCTTATTATCATTAAAAATAGTTGAGGGATTAATTTCCTATTAATATGAATCATTTATTTATTTCTCTTCATTAAATAGAAATAATTTGTGTGAATAAAAAACCCCATTCTCTTATTCTTCTCACTATGATTAAAAATTTCACAAAAACACTTATTTTAAATTTTTAATCAACCATTTCTATAATTTAGAGAGATAAAAAAAATCAACAGTAGCTCTCTCTTCTTCTTCAATGATATAAAATTTTATTATTTATATACAGTGCCACCTCTCTCTCTTAACAAACTAATATTTATTAGATATTGTAGAGTCACACTCCCTCTATTTTTTTCATATATTTCCCCTCAAAAATAACCAATATAAATATAAATATATATATATATATATTTATTTATTTCACACAGCACATAAAGATTTAGTATCTTCTTTCACTATTACCACCTGAATTTTAACATCATCAATTTTGGGTATTTCAAATTACACATAAATAAATCTCATAATTTCTTGTAAACTGAATGGTTATAATTTACTAGGATCATAATATTCTGAACCTACAGTCATATTTCTTCATTATTGACCCTAAGATCCATTTTCATTAAATGTTTCCCATGTAATCATGATTTATTTATAGAAAACTTGAGTATGACTCTATATTTCTACATGAAGAGTAGAAGTATTACTTAATTAATCAACAAGATTAATGTTTGAAATACCATTGATCTATAGATTAAATCATGATCTAAAATCTAGGACACAAGATTAGTAATAATTAATTAATTGTTCAGGAATCTCCAAATTTATTTAACCTAAGATTAGTGCATCTCGCTTCTAAATTCCTTACCCCATGGATTCATGTAATACAATAAATCATTTTTCCTATAACGTACTGATCACCCGGGTGAGGTTTCCTTTACTTGATCATTTTTTAATGTAAATTTACCTATAAATAATGGTTATTTCAACCCTGTAAATGGTCCTTTATTTATGGTGGTTTTATAATGTTGATCCACCTATCCACCAACACTTTTTTAAACACCACCATGGGTATAGTGGCATTCCTATTTTACCAAAGGAGACCACTCCTTTTCTATGCAATATGAAATGACTCCATCACATTTTTTTCATTCCCATGTTGGATGTTGTGATCCATGGGTATTTAATTTTCTACATTCATCATACCAAATCCATAAAAATTCCTTTTAATATTAGTGTCTCCTACCATATATTATCCAATATTCTCCCAACCATGGGTGTCATCTTACTTACATGGACCTTCCTTCTCCATAATTCTTTAATAATCATAAAAAGAATAACTCCTGATCAGATAATTAAAAAATAAAAAAATGATAATTTTACATTAAATCATCTGATTCACTAAAAATCAACATCCATGGATGAACCTTCTATTAAATCATTCAACATATAGATATAAGAATACTTATGTGAATATTTATCCATAAAATTCCAATAACCTTTTTCGCTAATAAATATACCTAGAAGGATTATAATTAAATAAATATTTAATTAATGTTTCATCTAAATAAATAAAATAACCTTAAAAATTATCTTCATAGTGAAATAATTCTTCATGGAGCTATAAATATACAAACTAAAATTTTAAGTATTAAACATTAACCAAGAACCAAAATCTGTATAATCTCCTAAATCATCTATCTTAATATATTTATCATTAATCGTCAATTAATCCAAATATCAAATACCATTACCCACTTTGATTCCACCTTAAAGATACTAATATTAACGAATTATTATTAGACATTGACAATCATCCACACTCAATGAAAAGATCAATGAAAGTAAATACAACACATGTAATGTGGGTTAACAAAATCAACCATTGTATTTATTATTAATACCACGTTATAATGTTATATAAATATATATATGTTATTAAAAATTATCCTTATCATCGTTCATTTCACTTAAATATTCTTTCTCATGAATATTTCTCTTCTATTTTCTATCCTTCTTTTTGAATAGAAATCATAATATTTGGGAAGAAGTTTTAATTTACAATAACAAAATTTTCATTATCCATTCTATTATATGTATACTAATTTATTCTTCGTGTATAAAAAATTGGTTTTTATTTAGACAACTATGACGTCTATGATAAATTGAAATTGATACAAATAAAAAATGATACCAATTATATTCAATATTCAAGAGTTGTTCAAATCGTATTCATTCAGAGACATGTGATATATACAAACACTCATAATATATATCAATAAAAAATTTCTAACATCACTTGAATAAAAAAATTAGAACATTTATAATGTGAAATGTTTTTATAATGTCCTAGAAAATATTTCAAATTTCCATTTTTGGTCATTGATTAAATTTTTACAAATATATTTATGAATTTTTTTTATTTATCCAGTATAGTTTTTTTGATAACATACATTTTCAATAACACCTCTTTCTTTATATTTATAGAAAAAATCATTTTTGAATGAGATAATATTTTATTGTAACTTATTAAACATTTTTCTCTTGTCTCCCACCCAAGGGAAACAATCTTCAACATCTTTTTTATGGTGATTCTCTTAAAGAGTGGATTTCAAGTAGTTCCAAAATGAATAATAAAACAAAATGGATTCCTACATGTGGTTGTCCATATTTTAAAACATAGAAATATTCTCTAAGTTTTATCATTTTAATTCATGGTCTTGATAATATATTGATAACCCCAGGATTGAATACTCATCTTATTATTTCTTAATGTTGATAGAACTTTCTTAAAATTAATATATGTTATTTAATTCAAAATATTTTTCTATAGAATCATAAATTAGAGACTAATCCAATTTATAATTTTCATCTTCAAATTTTAAAGATATAACAATCCTCATTCTTAAGAAATTCCCCGAGAGAACATGAACCACCTTTCGTTCCAAAAATTGTAAGTATAAATACAACATATAGAGGATATAATATAATAACATGGATCTCCCTAATCCTATATTATGTAAATAAAGTTTGAATTTTTCATACAATAGTTTCTCCATTTCTTCTATTCTTTAGTCTTATACATCTTTTCTCCAAACATGATTTTGTCTTTGGAAGAATGGATCTCATCACACTTTATATTCCATTGTCTAAGATAATTCTTCTCACATTATCCATTAAATAAAATGAATCTCTTGATGAAATATTCATTATATTAATGAATTCTTGTTATGTTTGAAATGGGGTTAGTCATCCAATGAAAATGTGTAAATTATGATTGCATATATCAAATAGAAATTATCTTACACGGTAGTTTTCATTTATTGACACCCTCTCACAAAATTATGGATATTATTGTGGAATTATCTTCTTTCCTTATTAACTCTCCCCTTTATTGTGCTACTTTCATCATCTGTGTATTTTCCAAATCTATAGTACAAACAAAAAATAAGTCTTTAAGACTGTTGAAAAAGTATTGGTTTTTACATATAGAAATTTTTGAGTTTAATTTTTCACACCATAGACTCATTATATGGAAATCCTCTTGAAAATATTCTTAGAAATTATTTGAATATTATTATTATTTTGCATCTTTTCAAGGATGGGGATTTTTCAAACTTGATGGGAGTAATATTAATTGTATCCTTCTTCATGTAACTACAGAGGACTAGTTCTTCCTTCATTACCATCATATCTTGTGAAATTATCTACCCATTTTATTTGTATACATGTTGTGTTATTGATGTGTCATTTTTGGGACCACCTTCTTTGAAAGAACACCAAAATATTCATGAATCTTAATTCTATTTGAATGTGAGAACTTCAAAATCATCTATAGATGTTAATTCTTATTCAGAATAATTCCAATTGTAATATTATTTCATTGTTCTTATAAATATAAATTATAGTACGAAAAATTCATTTCAAAATTAAAAAATTGATTGTACAACCATAATTTCCTGAAAAATATTGTTCTTCACTTTTTCAATAAAAACTATATATTCTTTTTAGATTTATTATCATAGCATTATTGGTCATATTAATCACTAGTTTTACTTTGGATGGGATACCAAAACTTTTAATTCTTAATCAATATACCATAGAAATCTTGATAGGCTCTTCATCACTTATTCTCATCTGTTCATGTATATATTTGGATTTTAACCTTGTAGTTCTCATGAAAAAAGTTCCAAAAATTCATGAAATTAAGATATGGATGGTGTCTTATACTTATTAGCTTCAGGGAAAATAGCCTTAGATTATGTACTAATATTATTTCCATCATATTAATGTTTTTTATCATATGAATACTCTATTGAAAATTTATTCAAATAGTCTCATCATTTATCAATATTTTTTTAATATTGATTTCATAATGTTTTTTGATTTTTTGATTATATTTATATTCCAATATGTTTCTCATAGAACTTTTTATTTTCATACTCAACCATTTTCAATACCTCTTTAAACTAATCCATTATTCCCACTTATTAATCGTTAATTTTTATCCTTTATTATAATGAATTTTCATGTTTCAGAAAACCCTTGGGCATGATATCATCTTTAAAATTCTTGATTGTAATATTTTATTCAAATTCATGGATATTTTATTCAAGAGAATCATAAATATCATTATTATAATTAACTTCTTTGAGCCATTCCATTCAATTTTTGAAACATTCTTCTTCATGCTCAGTATTTAATTATTCTATGAACAAAACCTATTTAGAGAGATTTCACATGAATGAAACATATCTATCATGTAATTATTTCTCCACTCATACACTTTTTCAAGCTGATAGATCACTTACTACATAATTTGAAAAATAACAATGTTTATAGTATATAATTATTAGATAAAATTAGGCATTATTTATTTTAATACATTAATTAAAAAAAAGGTTTCCTTATAATCCCTCCAAGCACTACGTGGACCATCTTCCAGGAGTTTTGACATGAATTTGCACATACCTGGTGGTCACATATGTTCTCTGATCCAACTGATGTAAATTTATTTTCATTATCCATTGATGTGGAAATAATAATTTTTTAATCTCCCATGGTTTTTAATGTGACTTAATTATTTCTTGTAGACACTGAACCTTCTTCCTCTTTTAAAAAGAGGCATATCTTTCTCTTATTCTCAATCTGATTCATTTTCCTATTCATAAAATTCAAAGAAGAGACTATGTTCTAATTTTTTATAAAGATAAATTCACTAAAGATGAACTTAATAATAAATAAAATAATTACATGTAAAATGGTGAAAGAAAATAACTTCAATTTGATATTCCTATAATAGGTGAACCCAAATTCGCTAATAATAGTTGAGAATCTAGTAAAGGTTATTTGTTGATTGATCCCACTTGAGAAGTACATGGTGGTATATTTTATAAATGAAGAGGGGGTTAATCTATGTAGGTGAAAAATTATTCCATTTTTTTAAAACTTTTTAATTATATGTATTTCACAATTTGGATACAAAAAATTTGTTCTCTCTCTCTCTCTTGTTCTTTTTTTCTTTCAATGAAAAACACTGAACCTGCACACACAATAGAAAAAAATATTTACAAGGTTCTCATTTTAAAAAAGGAAATCTACCCATTTTTTTGAATTGTAATATAATAGGACCATAAAATCCACTAGTATTTACCTATGAATACAATGGGTTAGGTTTTATCCTTGTAACCATGTTTAATCCATGCTATACTCTACAAGATCCTTATTCATCTTAAAAATTCAATCTTGATAGTTTCTATTATATATAGACCAAAACTAAAGAGGTATATTTATAACTACTATAAGGTCAATGAGTGTCTCTTCCTCTTTTATTATTTTTTATATCTAACTTGGGAAAGTTTATTAAATTACATTCACTTATATTGTATGAAAATAGAAATTCACACAACTCCCTTCTTCCTTAATTATTTCTTCTGATTCCTCTACTATTCTTATTCTTCTTCGTATGAATCAACATAATAAATAGCATATTATTTTTCTTCCTGCTTATTCTATTATTAAAATTCATTACACATTCTTCATTATATATATAATCTTCTGTAATAATTGATAATTTATTCAGTTATGTATATATTAAATTATCTCTCATGATACCATAATAATTTTCAAATTTTTACATTTTGAATTGCATATTTTTTTATTACTTATATTCATTCAATTTTCGCCAATATATATTTCATGATTTCACATAGAACATGTAGTGTTGTCTACTTATTTTGACATTATATCTTGAATTTTAACTTCCTCAAAACTAGGTATTTCAAATAACTCATAACTATATATCCTAACTCATTCTAAACTGAATATAGATTCTCTTATGGTCCCTAATTCATTCGAAACTATAATACCCATTTTTCGTTATATAAAATATCTATATTCATTTAATATTTAAAATTACATTATGTTATATATTATATAAAACATTATTTTGACTCTATATTTCAACTTGCAACATATAATTAATAGAAAATTAATCCAAATGAGAAATGCTATATATACTTCCAATATTTTCTCGAATAATGTATTAAAAACTGGGACACATTGTTATAAATCAATATAGTATTATTCAATCACCACTTGATTGGTTTCACCATAAATTTACGTGTCCCAGGTTGAAACACCTTTCCCCATGGACTGGTTTAAAACTATTTGTTGTTTTCGATATAAAAATCATAACATTGTGGAAGATTCTTCTTAAATAGGATATTTTCTATTACATCATACCTTTTGACCATAGTTAGTTCTACTATTGTTTTGGTCCTTTTTCTCTAGCTATTTTATATTGTAAAATCATTTTTCAACCATGTTTTGTTTGAATACCACCACATGCATAGTGGATTTCCCTTTTCACCTAGGGAGAACATTCCTTTACCACTGTATTTAGCATGGATTCATAATTCCATTTAATGCTTGTGATGGAATTTTTTAATTATGGTTATCCAAATGTATAAATTCATTAAACCAAGACCATCAAAACACCTTTCACAATGGGTGTGGCCATGTCTGCTTTCTTGAACATTCCCTCCACTATGGGAATGACCTTCCTTTCTATGTCATTTCTTCACTAGAAGTATATAATATTTATAAATATTTATAATCCTGATAAACTGGTCATGATATATGACAATGAACATAATTTCACATGGAATAAACTCATTTAGCATCATCCAAACATCTATAGGAAACCCTTTTTAAAAATAATTCATTATGGAGATGTAAGAATATTAATTTGAGTAATTCCTCAAGGAACTCAAATTCACATTTTCCATTAATAAATATATATCAATGGATTGTATAAAAATAAATTATTATTTTAATTTTAATTTCAAAAATTATATACACCTTCAAAATCAATCTTCAGATAAAAATAATCCCCCTTGAAATTTCAAATATTCAAACCAATATTCTATGAATTAACAAATAAAAAATAACCAAAATACATAGTATCTACTTATTCTCCAATACTTGGATCATCATTATCCATAATTAATACATTATAATCACCTAAATTATACCTCACATCAATTATTTATTCAAGATATTGACATCATTTAATGCATCATATTCATTGGAAATCAACAACACTATGAAAATTTCAATGACAATATATACCACACATACAAAGTGGGATTAATATATACACAATAGTATGATTTCTTATGAGGACAAGAGGTTCCCATAATACCCTCAAAATTATTTTTATGGTTTTCACACACTTTTTATGAAATTAGATTAATATATGGATTATTCCTTTTAGGAGGTTCTCAACATCATTTCATAGGAATTGAAAACATTTTTTAGGAATCTCCATCCCTTTTTGATTTATAAATCATGAAACACATGGAGATCCCATATTATTCTCCTTCAGGTATGGAGATAAAATTAAACTCAAACATGATATGTGTTTTATTTGTTAGTATCACATCATTAATTTTGTGCTAAAGTTTGTGGAATAAATTATTTGATTCCAATAATAATAAAATCAAACATTATGATGATTCCAACCATAAAAATTCCTTCATACCAAATTTTACAATACAGATTCAATTTATATATGATAATCATATTATTAACAAATTTATAAGATTAAAACATTAATATTTTGAATAAAAATATTGTAATACTATTGATGGGTTAAGAGATATTATATAATGATCATATGTAATTACAATAATCCATTAAAATTTTTGTTCTATTTATAATATATGAAATGTTCCAAAAAAATAATAAAATGACAAACCTTCACAGATTATTAAGAATTATTTTCCTATTATATGTATTCAGGTTAAAGATCACCAATTTAGTGACCAAAATAATCCTTCCCTAATAGCTGTTAAATAATAAAATGGGTCTATGATCAAATCATAAGGATTATTAATCCCCAAAGTAGTTAATGTTACATTTTCTCAAGAAACATTTTGATTTGGGATCGAATCAAATTTTGGTAATCTTTTCATGTACAATGCTTACACCAACAGGATGGTTAATATCCACTTTTATTTATACTCTTCATTTAGTGAAGTGTGGTTTGTGTTTCGAATTATATCTCCTGAAACTCAATATTTACATCTTATTGTTTCTACTATTCACAAAATACATCAATGAAATTAATTAATATGAACATCTATAATAAAATCATTAAAATTAATTAGAGACCAAAGAAACAGTGTGGGAAAATATAGTTTAATGCATACATGAAAAATCCCATATCTCTTGTCCACAATATCATATGATGTTAGTGTATCATAAGAAATGACATATGCATTTCCATGTATATTTTTACTCTATGTTATTCATGGATATCATAAAATGTTATATCATTTTTTCATTTTCAACAAATTCACCTTATTTTAGGTGGGTTGGGTAAAAAATTAGGTAATGGGGGAAATACACCTCCCTATCTATTTAAAATTTTTAATACATATGTATATCCATATCAATATGAATTGTTAATATATTATGATATATTTATATATGTAATTAACTGAATAAACATTTAAAATTAAACCCTAATTTATATTAATAAAAGAACTCTTATAATTTTGTTATTTATTTTTTAAAACTAAATAAAAAAATGAATAAAAAATAAATATGTTTTTATGAATCAAATATCATTCTATTTGATCTATTACTGATCATACGAACTATGATTTATATTTCGTTTTGAAAATGAGAACTAGAACTGGACCTTTTATATGAATTTTAATAAATCATTTTGCAATTCCAATAATAAATTCATGTCATCACTCTTATATAACTTCAATGATTCACGCACAAGGAATGTTTCAAAAATACATTTCCTATTTAAAAAAAAATCATATAAACTCAATGAAATGGCCCCAAATTCATTATTCAGATCATTGAAAATAAATTATATTTAATTATTTAAATAAAAAAATTTATTATTGTTTTTATTTATTTCATTTCCAATCAATTCATATTCCATTTTTTTGGATCTCCAATCTCTATTAAATTACTGATTTTCAAGAATCCAAATGATAATTCCATCAATGATATCCACATGGGTTCCATAAATCTCAAAATTATTTTAATAATATCTCAAGTTCTAGTATGGGGGAATCAAGTACATCATGTTGTTATATCATTATCATATAAAGATATCTACTACTTTTTCCCTCTAAAAACTTGATATATGAGGGAGGATTGTATATATATATATATATTCCTTAATATAAAAATGTTATTTAATTGACTGAAATGGAAAATAAAATTACAAAAAAAAAATTATACCTAATTCAATAATTAATATAATTTTATCTATTCCCATTCATTTAATTTTACCTTATAATAAACCTATTTTTTCACCCTCTTAAAATAATAATATTATTTTCTTATTTGGTGAATGTATCAATAAAATATCATTTCTTAAATAATAATCTTCATTTAAATGATATTATATGTATCATTTGATCAATAACTCTACCTAAATATGACAATAAATATTACCAATCCTTGAGAAATATTATAATGTTTTTTCAATAAAATAAATATTATATTCACTTTAAATGTTAATAAATAATAATTTTTATTCACTTAATTGATAAATAAATATTATATTAAAAAATATCATGAATAATTTATAATAAATTTATTTATCATGTTAAGAAAAAAATTATAAAAATAAAATCACATAGTCCAAAGCTGGGTAAACATTTTATTAAATTTAGGATCAATATAACTTAAATAAATTTTATTCAAAACTATTGGAATAATTTATTATTAGACATATATTCAATTGAATATAATGGTATTCATTATACATTTACTGTGTTTCCCTATATTATATTCCCTTCATAGTTGTAGTTATAACCCATATACTAAGATAAGTATCTAATAACACATCATGGTCCCAATAAAGAAATAATGATTCATCGCAATGACAAACTCTATTGAATGTTATAGTCTAATATAATGCATTTTTCAACAAATATCACATAAATAATGATGTATAAATAATTAAAAATCCTATAAACAATTCAATAAAAAAATTAAAACCACTATCAACCATTCATTACTGATGAATCCATTTCTAAACTATAAACATAGATACAATAAATGTGTAATTTAAAAAGACATGATTCTTCACATCTTCCTATTTTTTAGTTGATAAATATCCCATGACATGTAGTCAAATGAAATACATCCCTAGTTTGTATACATGGGTTGGAAAATATTTACACATCATACTGATGTGTTTTTTATTCTCAACACAGTGGTATAGCACCTTACTAGGTGAATAAGGAATACGAAGAGACCTTCTGGATTAGGGGGCTTCAATTAATGGAAAACAAGCATGTGTACATACATACAACCATAATAGGGATACAATATCTACATAAATATCTCTCAAGGATATCCTTGAGAGATCATTTATTTATTAATGTGTTATAATTTATGATTAAATACCTTTATATTTTCATTAAACCCTTACTTAAATGTTGAAAATCCCCATCCATTTAATTCTAAGAAGTGTATTTTTTATGATAACCAACATAGAACATTCGTAAAAAATTAACAGTCAATGTTCATCAACCATATCAATCATAATATGTATGGCTTTAGTTTACCTTGTGATTGTACTCACAATATTCCATACAATATAACTAAATCAAGCAATTTTATTGGGTTTGGTAGTTTCATGAAATTTTCATTCCATGACTTTTGATATACCATATCATAAAATATTATATAATCCAATCAATAAATATAATATACCATTGATTTCTACATGAAATTTCATTAAACATTTTTATATCATACCATACGATATAAGTGAAAACACATAATATGTGTAAAATATTTTGGCCATATCCATTTCATTCTCTAACTTACACAAATTCATAAAAGACTGAGTTCCATTTCACATTTATATCATATCAAATATGATTACTTATAAAGTAAAATCCAATAATATTATCAATATCTTATAAAAAATGTTTGTAATGTTATCAACAACTTCAAATTGTGTCTCATCATATGAAATCCATTGTGAAATCCCATTCAACATACTTTTGGATAAACTCTAAATAACTATTAGAGTAGTTCTCTATGTAAAAACCAATACCCATCCAGTCAACACCAAAGGGTGACCCCACAAAAATTATTATAATTAAAAAAAATATAAATTATTGGATTCATAAATATAAACATTGAGTTTCCTTAAGAAAAGCATTTCTGTTTTTCAGGCTATAAAGGGATCTAGAATAACTCCATCAAACACATGTATCTATATATCTATATTAAAAATTCTTATCACATGCTAGTATACATTTTCATATATTACATTTGTATATATTATCAAGTGACCATGGATGAAAGAGTACACCAATTCCGTGTATATGTATCATATTGTAACAAATCATTAAGTAGAGACTAAACAATTTGATGAATATATAACATATCATTACCCATTAAAGATGATAACATCAAATGGACATCATACATATAGATAATAACATAATAAAAACTATATAGGTGTGATTTCTCACTCCCTATTCTATCCAAATTGATGGAATATATGACATACTCATTATATGAGAGGATAAATACCATCTTGTTTGATCTCTAATTGATGACATGACTATAAACCTACCAGGCCTCCCCATGATTATCAAAGTCTTAAGGCTATCATAAAAAATGAATTAATGTATGTAGGTTCACATCGATGGTATCTCACCAACATTAGGTAAAAGGAACTCTAAATATGATCTATTCACCCCTAATATACCAAATGCATAGTATATGGCACTCTTTGAGGTATACTGATTAGGCCATCCAGTGCGTAAAACACTTTTTATGCCTCATGGGAATATTCTATATTCCCATAAAAAAAACATACTCATGATAACCATAACATTAAATCATATACTATAATACTGCATGATAAAAAATGGTCAGGGATAACTCAAATCCATACTTTGAGTGGTTAATAATCCTTACACGTTATCAGATATATATCAATGGATACATGTATTCTTCAAATGTGTAATAATTTTAATTTGGAGATTTCTAATTGAATGATATATTTTATTTTCAAAATTCTTTTTATTAATACTTAATAAATCATTATATAAGATCCTATAAATAATATCTTGTGATATAGACTACAAAATCTTTCTTATGTTTGATGTACATTAATCAATTTTTTAACCTGTTATATTTAAATATATTTCATTACATATCACTATGTAACTATATGGTAAAATCCTACCACCAAAACATTTAGGGAATAGAATATATCAATAAATCAAACTGGAATAATGGTGAGATTTTGAAATCGTATTCCTAATGTTTTACTCCTTTAACATATTCAAACTCCTTGACACCACAAAATTAAATGTTACTTTTTCAACATTTATTGTATATTTATAACTCATTCTTTGTTAAATATCATCATCCTTATAAATGTTTAAATCAAATTTTACCTTTAAATATTATGGTAATTAATGTAAATATTCACATTATTACATATCATACATCCTAAATACATTAATGATAAAGTTAAATTGACTTTATATTTTCACCGGAATAATCCATTTTTAAATAATTATTTTAACATATCATAGTAACTAAATGTATCTCTTTATATTTTTCTTTTCTATCCCATATCCTAATTTTTTTTGATATTATAGAGAAATCATGGTAAACTTTAGATGTATAAAATATGTTTTTTACATTTAAATTATGACGTTCAAATATACCACCATTAGCCTCTTTGAAACTATTTCTTTATAGAATATCATGTTAAGAAAAAAATAATTTATGTTTAGAAATGAATTTTATTTCTTTTTTTGGTAGTATTTTAAAAACAATCTATTGTGTCAACAACATATATGGTATTCAATTTAATAGGAAAATATTTCTCTAAAAAGAAGACTTTATTATTTAAAAAATATCATTGATGGTTGGAGAGAACACATTTACACATATTTAAAATAAGATTTTCATAATATATTTATATAGTATAAAATTTTATTGTCCTTTTATTATTTAAAATATTTTTATAGAACATTGTGAATCATAATCCTTGAGTTTAGAATATGTTATCACATATTTTATAAAATGTTATTTTTCTTGTAAAAAAATTATATTATCTTATAAATGAAATAATATTACGATACACATGTTTTATTTAGACATTCATAATATTGATATAGTAGTTTACATTCAATCCATTGAGGTAGGAACACATTTATTTTTCATTTCAATTCATGTTATATTCTATACCAATTAATATTTTTATTTCGAACTATTGTATATTTTTGAAAAATTTATAGGACACATTTATCATCTTATATCCTTTAAAACTAAAGAATAAATTTTTATAGCATTAATACAGGGTAAGAAAATTTGATGGTATTTCATAAACCCCATAAGGTATCTTGATAATTCTCTCCAGTGGAATTATTACTCATTGATGATAACAACATGATTCAATAACATTAACTAGATACCTGAAAAAACATTGTTGGACTCTCCAAATATCTTTTCTCCATGTTATTGGTAATTTTACTAACTTTTATTATTAACAATGTTCCATAACCTATACATCGCATTTCGAGTTCATATATTCACGAAAATTCATTATATCTTGTAATGTTTTCTTGAATTCATTCACACTGTTTGAGTCATTCTATAGGTGTTAATAGAATGAATTCCTTAACTAGAATAAAGAATAAAAAACATGTAGTTACACCAATGTATTAGAAAATTCAATGATATTTATTATCATTGACATAACAAATCATATTGAGTACATGAGACTAAAACTATTTATTTAATCTTGTATCTAATTTATTTAAAACAAAAAGTTTTTAATTTTGTTATTGTCGAAAGAATTTTGATTCATACATTGAACAACATAAACACAAGTTTACTCGCTAATTGGTTTCTTCAATACATAGTATTTCCCTTTACTTAAGAACTATTATTATGTTAAATGTCATAAGAGTTTCATATAGTAATCCTTTACATTTAATGATTTTACTCAATGTTATGTATGATGATGATGATGATGCTATTGATATAAAATATAATATTCTTTTGTTCTTGTATCTTCTCAAACAAACCTTCAATAAATATTTTTATTAAATGGTCTCCCACTAAATTGATGGCCCATTTTGAATTCATTGTACTCATTAGTGTACCAATATCCATATTTCACAATGAAATGAGTTCACATAAGTGATCTTCTCACCAAATAATAATTTAGGTTGGACATCATCCTAATCATATCATATATGATTCTTGGATTGATGAACATACAACTCTTTATCTTATAGAACAAATATCTAAAACCAACTCTTTTCTTCTTGAATTCAAACTCATAGGTTTTCCAAGATAAATGTAATAAAAACTATTTTTATAATAATGAACATATCCATTAAACTAAAAAAATTACTTTCTTTCCTTACATAATAAAATCATGGTTCATACATATTTGGAATGAAATTACCCTATTGAATGATATAGGTTGTGATAACATCCAATTTGGAAGGAATCTAACACAAAATATCTCAATGGGATTTTAATCTCTCTATATTACCTCATGTCATTCCATTATGTATGCTTCCATATAAAAATTTAGTATCACAATCCATAATAAAACCACTCAATTAATATTTCCAAATCATGTTAATATTTTATGATTTAAACATCTGAGAGTTTGTGATACCCCTAGAAAATTATATTAAAAATACACATACACATATCCAAATTCATCTCATGTGTATGTTTAATGAAAATTTCATGTAAATATCTTGATTTATATTTAATTTAACATCCCTTTGTAAGGACATAACATTGTCTGTGACCACTAGATAGTTCCCAAATTGGAGTAGTAGTCACTAAGACCTCATATTCACCTCCACGTAAGATAGTGCCAACTGAAAACTAGAAAGGATATAGGGTAGTGCTATGAGGAAACTATATCCCCATATCCTAGAGTGTAATGATATATAAAAATAAACAAATAATCCTCTATAAAAGAGTGTAGATTTATTGAAAGTAATAAACATATCCAAAAATTTAAAAATGATCATGTGGAAATATAATGTCTTACAGACTCTGATCACCCATCAATAAAATCATGTATACCCAAAATTAAATGTAATAAATGACATAAAGGATCTACTTCAATACCAAATACTCACCATAAATCTATACCTAATACTCTCTAGGATATTAGATAGAATGATCCAATTTTGGTCCTCTAACCATCTAACACATGATATTGGTGGAGTATTCTTGCGTACTGAAGTTCAATGGGAACCTGATTTGGGTGTCAATACAACTTAATAGGTTACTAAAAATTTTGTTCAATATATAACAACTGATGTATTATATAAATTTTATATGATTAGATTATATGTAAAACATGGTTTAAATCATAAATAAATAAACATTATCAATCCTTAGGTTCTATCATAAAAACGATGGTTAATAAAAACATATATCAGCTAGTTCCATAGTTTTTATAATCATATTAAAAAAATTTCCATTCAATATCGTACCCATGGTGAATTCATAGAAACAATTCTTATGAAATACAAATAAATGTTTATAAAAATTCATGGAATGTTTCCATGACATTCAAACCTAAATACCCTATGATCCAAATCCAAGGAGAATTTCTAAGGAATTCCAACCCATATAACCTACAATCCAAATCCAATGATCTTATCCGAGGAATTATTACTTGAATAACTTATTATTCTAATCCAAGGAGGATGTCCATGTAATAAAAACTCATATAACCCACAATCCAAATCCATGGGGATATATCTATTATTACATCGTAGATAACTATTTTAGTAGACTATGCATCCCACCCAATAGATCCCAGGAGCATATAAAACACATCCCATACTATGATTTTTGTATTCATATAAATTTTTTGATCCTAGGATCAAGTACCATACAGCTCATGTATCTCAATACATATAATTGGTAGTGCATGCCACCCACAAAATCTCATGTAATGTGTCTCAATGATTTCAGCCTTGTACTCGAACTCATCCAAAAATCCATGGTCAAACTATCATATGCAAACCCTATAATCATCATAGGCAAAACAGTATCATCATCAATTTATTTTATATCCGAAATCACAATAATATATAAATATTTATAATCCACAACATCAGTATTTTTAAAAAATAATTGGAGCACCCACAAGGGTCCCATTATCAAATAATGCATGGAAACCACTCAAGGGTTATTTAATTTCAAGAAAAATCATAAGGGTTTAGACATGTCACTCATAGGGAATAATTTACCTCATCATCATCATGTTTCATCTTGTTTAACACCCCAATATTTCATAGTACGTTATTTCTTCAAAGTAATGCAATAACTTTCACTACCCACAACAATAAGTCCAAGCGCACCATGACTTACCAAACTAGCCGTTCAAAAGCGATTATGAATAGTATTAACTGAAGTTTGAAATTTAAATAATACATATAATTTTATAATCCATATTATGAGTTTCTTAGACATAATGTAAGAACAAATTCATTTTTTTCAGATAAAATAATTATTTTTCATAAAATGCAATTTTATCGACTTTTAATGGAAAACTCTTTTTAAATCAAATATTTGAAACTTTTATATATTAAATTTGACACAATTAACTTCTTCTTTAGAATCGAGATATAATAATTTTTTTTCAATAAATTTTTGGTGTTTTTCTGATAACTTTCATATTTTGGTGAATTGTGAAAAATACTATATTTTAATAGAAAACAATGTTTTTAATCAAAATAATTTATATTGTGGAATTATAAATTTTAATGGTTTGGAAGTACAATTAGATTATATTTTTACTATTTAATCCAATTATATTCATTGTAAGTAATTTCACTTTAAAATCGGACCTAAACAAGTGTCAATCTTTTGATAGTTATTATTTCTTAAAAACAATCTTTTTTCTTTTGACAACAAGAATTAATTTTAAATTAATTAATGAAACTTATATGTTTTTAAATTGGTAAAATATAATTAAATTTTTAATTTTGATGATCTAAATTATCATAGGGTAAATTTTTTGGTATTTCTTTGAAAACATTCAATTTTTGATTAATTGTGAAAAAAAACTAAGTCATAGTTTAAAAATGAATTTTTATTCAAAAAATTATTTATTTTATTTAAATTTTTTTAGGTCAAAATAGATACATAATACCTATATAGGTTCAATGTAAATAATTGTAGTTAGTTTATAATAACTTTAGATATATAAAATTTTATTGAACTTTTTACCATCTTTACCCACCTCCTTGGAGAATTTGCAAATTTACATAAAACATAATTTTACCGCTTCTGTTAGTTGAATTTAAAAAATCGGAGAGACACGGTTGATATTAGTAAGTAAAATGTGGTTCAATAAGATGAGCATAATTTTTGGTGAATAGTAACTTTTTTATTTTTATTTACCACAGTTAAAAGTAAAAAGGGTAATTTCGGGTAAAAATGATATTATTATTACCCTAACACATGTCCTAATTCTATTGGATAAGTGTAATTTGAACATAAACAACCTTAGAAATAAAATATGATCCTTTAGGTCCACTTGGATTATATTTGGAAATTTATTATTATTTATTTCAAATAAGAGTTAAAAGAGTTAAAATAAAATTTTAATAACTAAAACATTTTTAATATAAGGTTACACATAAGATAAATTTGACTATAAATATTCATTCAAAAGATAAAAATATTTACTAAATAAAGGTATTTTATTTATATTTTTTATAAATTATATAAATTTATTTATTTATGACACAATGATGATGTAGTAATTACCTAATTAATGAAAGATTAAAATAATTGACATTATAAATATCAAAATAAATTTAATTTGAGACTTAATGAATTACACTAACTGTATATGTTAATATGACATATTAGGGATGGTTAGATGAATTTTTTTAGAAATAATAATGCTATTATGAATTTATCAAAAACAAAATACCTAATATTGTCAAAATTGACATAAAAGTGTTTTTAAAATTAATATTATATTAATAATTAATTTTCTATTCCTAATAATACAAGATTCATACAGAAGACTAATATAATGATATTTGTATCATTAATGAACCACTTGGGGTTCCCTAAATGTATATAGTATGTTTATTAATCATATAATATAAAAATACAAAGAAACATGGTAATTGTCAAACTATTTAACTAAGAGTTAAATATAAACAATAGAGTTAATATATTAACTCAACCCTGTCTAAAACCTATAGTTTGAGTGGTTTTAAACTCATCTTCACATTATCATTTAAATAATTTATTTTTGAGCCATTTGAAACAGAAAATTATTTTATTATAAAATAATATTTCTAGCATTTTCTAAGGTACCCCTCACCCCTCTTATAAAAGGGCACTCTCCCTTCTCTCTAATTCACACCCTCAAATAAATTTGGCTCGGATAAACCCTACCCAAATACCCTCTCAACTATCCTCCCTTCATCCTAGAGTCATTCATTTAGTCAGAAATCCAACCTATGGAGCCATTTTGATCAAATCCAAAGGATGAACCCGAAGAAGAGGTAACTATTCCATAACCTCTTTCAAGTTACTTTCTTCTTCCACTTCCTCTTTCTTTGTTGTTTAAATTATAAAATAATAACTTCAATGTCTTATATATACTGTGATTTTATTATAAATGTTATACAACCATATTCATTATTCAATCCATCCTTTGAATGACATGTCACAATACGTGTGTATGTACGACTTAACGTCTCCACATCGTGGTGTAATTGTTATTCAATAAATTATTATTTGGATGGGTATAATAATGATGTGTAATTGTTGTAAAAATATATATAACATGATAATTATTATTTATATATGATATAACATCCAATTATATATTATTTTCATATCGGAAAATGATAATATCGCGTGTGCGTACGTACAGATTACCATCTCCATGAACGTGATGAGATTCATTCCCCATCGTATCCATTCAAGACTGATTTTTATTATATGATTAAAAATAATTTTTAAAGACTTAATATCATTATAAATATGAATAATATACATCCTATCCATGACAAACATTACTTATGTAAAAAATCATATAAACGAAAAGGAATCAGTTAACACCCGAAATGACGATAATACGAAGATATTATTTACCAAGAAATGTTAAAAGATCATATATGATATCATATTAATGTATATTATTCTTGTATAATTTAATAACAATTATTTCACAATTAAACATCAGGTTAACCTACCCACGACCAAGGAAAAGTACAAGGTAATGGTTAATTCTACAATCTCTTCATTATCTGAGGTTGTTTATATGTAATTATCTACTAGGACCTCTTTATCCTCCACATCCATGTTTCCTAAAAATTTATTCCAACACATTTTTAAAATTTACTATAATATGGGTTAAATTAATTTATACCCTTTTTTTGAATTTTTATAAAATGGTTTAAAAGGAATCTTTCTGTCGTTTTCCAAATAAGGTCCTCTATAACCTTTTCGACAAAATTAAGTTAAGAATGTTTTTTTAACTTATACGATGGGTGCGGCTATTTTCTTACATTATAAATACGTCAAAGCTTCCCTTACAAGCTTATAATAATATTTTCAAAATAAATGTTTTCTTTATAATTATGGGACTCTTAATTGATTTCAAAATAGAAAGAGATATTTCTCTGATAAATGTTTTGATTTCAACTATGTCATCATCCTTTGATATATTTTATGCTTATTTGAAGTTGAATTATTATGATACAAAACCTTCATATTGCATTGACGGTTTTGTGATATGTTTGACTGTGGATGTGTTATTTTTTACACCATTCATGGGTTGTAGATAAAGTATTGACATTTCGTATGCTAGTTTTAATACGAATGTTTATGTTATGTTTAAACCTTTTCATATGAGGAATGAATTGGACTTAGTAAGTGACGGGTGGAGCCCACTATCGCTCTTCGATGCATCGGCAGGTCTCATGTGACAAACTAGTTTCTTGGCACAAGGCCTTGACTATGTGGTTATAAAAGTATGCCATTAAGCATTCCTTCATTATGAAAGTGGTTATTGATATTGCATGTGATTATTTGACTAGTAGAATATCCATGTGAGTAAGTAAATGGAATTATTTTGATCTATATTGGCCATATTATGATGAATTTTATGTTGAAAGGTTTTTTTTTAGTTTTATACATTGCCTTAAATTTTTCTACTTATTTATGAAAGCTTCCGCTATATTTCTATCCTTACTGAGCATCTGAGCTCACCCCTTTCTATGTTTTATTTTTCCAGGATGTGAAGAAATATATTATGACTGGCCTATAGGGATTGTCTATGGTATCACAATGTTGTCTATGGAGACCATGTTGTTGTAGTTTTCCATTTTATGATGTAATGTCAATATTATTAATGTATCTAGTACTTCCAAGGATACTTAACTAATCGGTATTTTGAGACTTGATCTTTTGTGATATTGCCAATGATACGTAATAATGCACTGAATCTGGGCTTCTGGGGTCGAGACGTTACAGTTGGTATTAGTGAAAGT
This sequence comes from Viscum album, assembly GCA_963277665.1. Classification (NCBI taxonomy): domain Eukaryota; kingdom Viridiplantae; phylum Streptophyta; class Magnoliopsida; order Santalales; family Viscaceae; genus Viscum; species Viscum album. Next base: position 825,106,152 of record OY728159.1, on the reverse strand, counting down.
TTAGTACAAACCATGGAAACTAGATTTAGATAAACTCTGATAAGAGCACATATCCTTAAGATAGACTTTGAGGATTAGTATAGAAGAACTTCCAATAGTTTTGGTACTGTAGAGATTTTTTGAGTTTTCTAAGCAATACATCCCTGTCTGGATATGAGAAGGTAGAGGCGGCTCTGGCACAGATGTACCTAGTAGTAAAACCCGAAAACACTACTTTGAGGTAGAATCGAATTGGAACTGGTGTACAACAATGGGTCTTGCAACACTCTTGGTTATGACACTCCATGGGGATATGCTTAGGATAAATCTCCTTTTCATTACAAATAATTACGAAGGATTTACGAGTATATAACTTCTCAATGAAAATATTTTTATGATTTTGGATTATATCCATAAACTGCTCAATTTATGTTAGGTATTTTACAAGTTTGGAATTATTCATTTCAATTCATAAACTGACCTAGTGTATTCCATTGTATATAAATGACGCCTAGTAGAAGGAATGTGAACTCCAGTAATACATATGATCCAAAGAGTAAGAAGGATCATATCTTTCACGGTATTAAGCCAACATTTAGAAGGTAAATAGTCACCCATGTATTCTTAACAAATGAAGAAATAATATAACGTGTTAATAAGATAAATAAATAATTTTATGAATCCTATGGCTTTGAAGGGAAGAAAGAGAAGAAAAGGATGGAAGATAGAAAGATGGATAAAGGGAAGAGGGAAAAGAAGTATTTTCCCAAATATGATAATTGTGGAAATAATCACCTAGGTAAATTCTTGAAGGGAATGAGAGATTGTTATAATTATGGTGACAAAGGACACCTAGTATGTGATTGCAAGGTTAATAATAATGTTTCAAATGTAAAATGCTTCATCTGCAAGGCGTTGGGACACTACATGAGCCAATGTCCTAGTCATCAGAGTATACCACAAATGATGCCATTGGATATAATCAAGTTATGATACTACCTCAGATGAAGTGAAATGACTAGTGTTCTTACATTGTTATTATAGAATTATTTCATTTGATTGTTGTATCAGCAATTTACTGGTTATATGAATTATGGAATAAATAAGGACTGTACAATAGTACTATTTTATTTAGGATTTGAGATTATATGGTTCTATGAAAAGTGACTTAATAGTAAGATACACTTTTTTGGAAAATACATGGTTAAAGGAAAGGTAATCCATAATATGGTTCTGATACTGAGGTAGTGATTTTGGAATAAGAGATGGTTGATTTGGATAAATTATATTGGATATTCTTGATAACTTGAATCTAATTAATGATTTGTATATTCCATCATTGTTGGAGTTTACAACATTTTTTTATTGAATGAGTATATCCAGTATTCTATAAGGAATATGGGAGCATGAATGTAATCAATAAGGTTTTATGGTAATTCAGGATGTTTTAGTGTTTTAAAAGAATACATGATGAAGGTGTTCACATGTTATTACATGGAAAAAATAATCTTCATTGTGATTAGCTTCCTTATAAATTTTGGACTATGAGTTTGGACATAAGTATTTTGGATAATTCTAGTTTGATATTATTTTTGGATTTCCATAAAAAAATAACCCAGAGGTTAGGCGGCAACCCATCATGTCTGGAAAGGCCGCGAGACATGAACCCACAACCGAAGGGCGACAAGGGTGTATCACATACCACTGATCCACATGATGTCCTGGATTGAATAATGTAGTTTTCTTTAAAAAAATCTGGTAGATGAATTAAAAATTCATATTTTCAGAACCCTATATGAATAGGATAAATAGAATATTTTTTTAAGTTCTATTATCATTTAGAGTGAAATATGAGTTTATGGTAGAAGTTAGTTAGTGGATGGAACTCTACTTTTCAAGTATATATTTTTTTCTTCTCTTATTCTATGAATCAATTAATTCTTAAACTTTAGGTAAGGGATCTTAAAACTAAAAATGTGTAATCCTAATACCTTATGTTTTTTTGAACCGATGATATTTTAAATCATCATAGATTGATGGCTTTGAGGTCGTTAATTCAACAATTGTTTGTGATTGGTGACCTCAATCTCTCCCTATAAATATTTATGTTTTTTCTCCAATTATGTGTCTCTAATTGCCTACAATGTTCTACTAATCGAGATCATAATTTGGTGGTGACTTTTTCATTTCCTTTTTCCTCTTATTAAGACTAAAATTTATTAACCCAATTTCTGATGTGGGTTTTCCCACAAAGGTATTTTCTTATTTTAAACCTTTTATTTTTGAATAACAATTTCAAATTATGAGGATGTAATTTATTGAAGAAGGGAAGAATTTAACACACCAATATTTCATAGTATGTTATTTTTTCAATGTAATGGAATAACTTTCACTACACGCAACACAGAGTTCCAGCGAACCACGAATTACCAAACTAGCTGTTGAAAAGAGATTATGAATAGTATTAACTAGATTTTGAACATTATATAATCATTATAATTTTAGAATCCATATTATGATTTTCTTAGACATAATGTAAGAACAAATTCATTTTTTTTCAGATAAAAGAATTATTTTTCAAAAAATGCAATGTTACTGCCTTTTAATGGGAACCATTTTTTAATCCAATATTTGAAATTTTTATATATTAAATTTGACAAAATAAACTTCTTCTTTAGAATTGGGACATAAGAATTTAGTTTCAATAAATTTTTGGTGTATTTCAGAAAACAATCATATTTGGTTGAATAGTGAAAAAACTATATTTTAACTGAAAAACACTTTTTTAATCAAAATAATTTATAGTGTTGAATTATAAATTTTAATGGATTGGAAGTATAATTAGATTATATTTTTACTATTTATTTCAATTATGGTCATTTTAAGTAATTTAAATATAAAATTGGGCATAAATAAGTGTCAATATTTTGATAGTTATTATTTCATAGAAATGTGCTTTTTGGTTTTGACAACTGTAATTAGTTTGAAATTATTTAATTAAACTTTTATTTTTTCTAAATTGGTAAAATAGAACTAATTTTTGAATACGGAATATCAAAATTAGCTTAGGGTGGATTTTTGGTATTTTTCTAAAACTTTCAATTTTTGATGATTAGTGAAAAAACACTGAGTTAGAGTTTAAAACCGAATTTTTATTTAAATAAATATTTATTTTATTTAAATTTATTTTAGGTCAAAATAGATAAATAATACCTATATAGGTTCAATTTAATTCATTAGAGTCTATTTATAATAATTTTGGATATATAAAAAAATTATTGAACTTTTTACCTTCTTTACCCACTTCTTACGAGCATTTACAAATTTACATAAAACGTAAATTTACCACTTCTATGAGTTGAATTTAAAAAATCCAAGATACATGGTTGATATTAGTAATTATAAAGTGGTTCAATAAGATGAAAATATTTTTGGGTGATTAGTAACTTTTTGCTTTTATTTACCACGGTTAAAAGTAAATAGGGTAATTTAGGGTAAAAATGATAATATTATTACCCAAAAACATGTAATAATTCTATTGGATAAGTTTAATTCGACCAAAAACAACATTATAACTAAAATATTATCATTTAGGTCCACTTGGGTTAGATTAGGACATTTATTATTATTTATTTCAAAGAAGAGTTAAAAGAGTGAAAATCAAAGTTTAATAACTAAATTTTTTTTAATATAGAGTTACACAAAAGATAAATTAGACTATAAATATTCATTAGAAATATACAACTATTTCCTACAAAATGGTATTTTATTAATAGTTTTTAGACATTAATTAATTTAATTTATTTATGACACAATGGTGATGCAGTAATTACCTAATTTATGAAAGATTAAAATAATTGAAACTATAAGTATCCAAATAAAGGTAATTTGAGACTTTTTATGAATTACACTAATTTTACAGGTTAAAATAACATATTAGGGTTGGATAGATGAATTTGTTTCAATGTAATAATTCTGTTATGAATTTAGAAAAAACAAAATACCAAATATTGTCAAAATTGACATAAAATATTTTTTAAAACAAATATTATATTATTAATTAATATTATATTACTAAAAATCTACAGTTCAGATAGAAGACTTATATAATAATAGTTTTATCATTAATGAGAAAATTGGGGTTCTCTTGGAAGTATATAATAAGTTTATTAACCATATAATATAAAAATAAAAAGAGACATGGTAAATGTCAAACTATTTAACTAAGAGCTAAATCTAGAAGATAAAGTTAATATAGTGACCCTAACCTTTCTAAACCATATTGGATGAATGTTTTTAGACCCATACCCACCTTATCCTTTAAATAATACATTTTTGACCCATTATAAACCGAAAATGATTTTATTATAAAATAATATTTCTAGCTTTTCCTAAGGTTCCCCTCACCCCTCTTATAAAAGGGCACTCCCCCTCCTCTCTAATTCACACTTTTAAATCCATTTGGATCATCCATAACCTACCAAAATAACCTTTTAACTATTCTACCTTCATCCTAGTGGCCTTAATTTATTCATAAAGCCAACCTATGAAGCCATTTTGATTAAATGAAAAGGAAGAAAATGAAGAAGAGGTAAATATTTCATCACCTCTTTCAAGTTCCTTTCTTCATCCACTTCCTCTTTCTTTGTTGTTTCCATTATAAAATAATTTATCCATTATCTTATATATAATTTGATGTTATTAAAAAAATGGTACAACCATATTCATTATTCCATCCATCCTTTTAATGACATGTCACCATACGTGTGTACGTTCGGCTTACCGTCTCCACATTGTGGTGTAATTGTTATTCAATACATTATTATTTAGAAGGGTATAATTATGATGTGTAATTGATGTAAATAATAAATATAAGATAATAATGGTTCTGTATATATGATATAACATTCAATTATATATTATTTTAGAGTCAAAAAAATGATATTGTCGCTTGTGCGTACGTACGGATTATCGTTTCCACGAACACGATGAGATTCGTTCTGCATTGCATCCATTCAAAAATAATTTTAATTTGATGATTAAAAAAAATGTTTAAAGAATTAATATAATTATTAATATGAATAAGATACATCCTATCCTTAACAAACATTACTCACGTAAAAAATCATATAACAGAAAAAGAATCAGTTAACACCCGAAATGACGATAATACTAAGATATTATTAAGAAAGAAATGCTAAAAGATCATATATGATATCATATTAATGTATATGATTCTTGTATAATTTAATAACAATTATTTCACCATTATACAAGAGGTTAACCTACACTAAACCAAGTTAAAGTACAAGGTAAGGGTTAATTCTACAATCTCTTCATTATCCGAGGTTGTTTATATGTAATTATCTTCTAGGACCTCTTTATCATCCACATAAATGTTTCTTAAAAATGTATTCCAAAACATTTTTATTATTTACTATACTATGGGTTAATGTAATTCATACCTTTTTTTGTATTTTTATAAAATATTTTGAAAGGACTCTTTCTGTCGTTTTCCAAAAGAGGTCCTTTATAACCTTTTTGACAAAATTATGGTAAGAATGTTTTTTAACTTATACGGTGGCTGCGGCTATTTTCTGCCATTATAACCACATCGAAGCTTCCCTTACAAACTTATAATAATATTTTACAAATAAATTTTTTCTTTATAATTATTTGACTCATAAATTATTTAAAATATAAAGAGATATTTCTGTAAAAAAGGTTTTGATTTCATCTATGTTAACATCCATTGATGGATTTTAAGCTTATTTGAAGTTGATTTATTATGATACAAACCATCCATATTATATTGAAGGTTTTGTGATATTTTTGACTCTGGATGTGTTATTTTTACACCATTAATGTCTTATGGATAAATTATAGATATTTTGTATGCTAGTTTTAATACGAATGTTTATGTTCTGTTTAAACCTTTTCATATGTGGAATGCATGGGACATGTTAAGTGATGGGTGGATCATGCTCTTGCTCCTCGAAGAATCGATAGGTCTCATGATACAAACTAGTTTCTTAGCACAAGGCCTTGACAAAATCTTATATGTAGTTTTGGCATAAGGCCTTGACTATGTGGTTATGAAATTCTGGCATTATGCATTCCATCATTATGAAAGTGGCTACTGATATTGCACGTGATTATTTGACTAGTAAAATATCCATGTGAGTAAGTAAATGGAATTATTTTGATTTATATTTTCCATATTTTGATGAATTTTATGTTGAAAAGTATTTTGTTTTAGTTTTATACATTCCCTTAAATGTTTGTGCTTATTTATGAAAGCTTCCGCTATATTGTTATCCTTATTGAGCATCTGAGCTCACCCCTTTCTATGTTTTATTTTTCCCAGGATGCTAAGAAGTTTATTATGACTAACCTATAGGGATAGTCTATGGGATCTTAGTATTGTATATGGATACAATGTGGTTGTTGTTTTCCATTTTACAATTTAATGTAAACATTGAGAATTTATCTTGTACTTCCAAGGCTACTAAACTAATCGGTATTTTGAGACTTGATCTTTTGAGGTATTTCCAATGATACGTAATAATGCACCGACTATAGGATTCTAGGGTCGAGGCATTACATTGAGGAATCATTTTCCTCCTAAACAAACCATACAATGGAGTAACACTCCCTTTCTTAGTCACACTTTGTTGGTCCTCATTCCAAGCCTATCCATCAGTCTCTATATGTTCTACCTACTAATGTGATCATGTTCTCAGTCAGGGGGGGGGGACTTATTTCTTAGTAATATTATAAGCCTAAAGGATTTATAAAATCTCAAGGTTCTCATAAGGATTAATGGGGCTAGTCAATCTCAATTCATCACTCCCTCTACCTAAAGGTCACCAAGGGAACATAACAATAGTGTTGTTACATTCTGTTCATTTCATTTTTTATATAATCCACCCTAGGTCCAAGTGTCACATGGTATACAACTATAATCATGGACTTGGTCACCAACAGTCGATGCATCCATCCAGTGGACAAGGTCCATTGTGGTCTCAACACATGGTTAATTTTATATATATAGAATTAATTTTAATTAACAGTTTTAAAAAAAATATCGATAAACCAGATATTCAATAAAAAAAATAACATTCAATATAAATAAATAATACTAATAATGGTGTAAAAATAATGTATCACTTACCTAAATCATTGAGTTACCCTCTATGAATCACTACGTGTAAACTCTCTTTATGCTCATCTAAGTCCATACAGAAATCTGTTATCCTTATGAGGCCCTATCACACATTAAAAAAATAAAATTTTGTTAATTATTATCATATAATAATTAATTAAACAAGTATAATTAGACAGAAATATTTATAATTAATTGAATGATTTAATACTCTTTTTCATAATTTATTAAATGATCACTAGAGCTCTATTTGAATACAACTTGTGACCAGTGGAATGCCAATTACACATGTAATACTCCATAAATAATTATTTTCAAATGACATAATATTTAGAATTGGTTTAAAATAAAATTTAATCTATTTAGTACAAAATCCCTTGAAAAATCCATATTGTGACATTATTCCATCAAATCGATGTCTGATGGTGTGTAGACACCTACTTAAAACACCCTTCCCCAAAGCCATGCTAAAGCCTCATTAATACCAACTTACTCCAAAATTCTCTGTAGAATAAAAAATTAAACCATGAACAGGAGTATTATAATTAAGTTGATAGAAAAGGAAATCCAAATTTGAGGCCAACATAGGAAAAAATAATTCCATGATTTATAATAAAAATGCACCAAGAAGACCCCAAATTGACGGGGGTCAAAGGAGGAAGAGGGGTTGAAGTCCGTTAGTCGAGTAGAACATAGAGAGGAAAAAAGAGGGGCATCCCTCTTAAGAAGTTAAGAGGAAAAAATTGTGATTCAATACTTTAAAGGAGTTGAATAGTTTTTCTACATAGTCCTATAAAACATGGACCTACCCTATTTCATTCAATATCATAGGCAATCCACCTCACATGATTTGGGTTCATGGTACATCAAACCATGCTCTAACCATATAGATCACATTAGTATCCATCTAAAACACGTCACATATGTTTTCTATAACCCTTGGAAAACCATGAGTCAATCCCCATGTTCATGAAACCTTATATGGTTTCTAGTTTTATCTATATAATTTTTTCCACATTATGTTATAATCATGCCAAATAAACCGGAACATTATAAAATTATCCATATAGTACAACAGAGTCTAGTTTATACATTATTTCTTCTAATCCTTGTACATTAATCTATGCACCCTATGATTAATCCTCCAAAAATAGAAAAAATTAATCCTAAATTTTTGAAGAAACGTCCCATAACCCAACGCACCACTTGAGCCTCAAATAATTTCTAAAACAAACACATTAAAGATGATCCAAATCATAGGTTTTCAATCAAAATCTTTGATCTCAAAAGAAGTCTTCCACCATACTCAAAAATTAAAATTTACTCAAAATTTTCCAACTCAAAATGATATTATTTTTAAAACCTCTACACTTAATATTTATCATCCACAAAATGTGTCCTCTATAATTCATCAAAAAGTCATGACCCCCTTGCTTCACTAATTCATTCTTAATTCACACCATTTCACTCCAATGCATTGAATAATATTCCACTACGCAGCACTGAACAAGAAGTGAACTATACATCACTACAAGATCCATCACTTGTAACCCCAACTAAAACACCGATATGGTGCTAAATCATTCTCATCTATATTAAGATACCACTATTCCATTAATCAATTTATTATCTATATCATGGTTGTCCCCACCATAACCTCCAATCCTATATAAAATTTAGAACCATTTTTCTTAAAACTATTGAAATTTACAAGAGAAAACATTTACAATGATCCATTGACAAGATAGGTGTGGATGTCCTCAAACCATGCCTAATTACCAATAAAACAATCAGTCGGAATCTAGTACTAATCTTCATCCTGATTATGAAACAATTTGGTCGATCCACCACCATATATGCACAACGACTAAATAATTCAAATTTTCCACACAAATGCCCATCAAATTCCTTAAAAAATTCTACCATACCAAATATGACACACCATATATTGTATCTTAATGACTACATGTAATCTCATGGAAAACCCCAATGAGACCACCCCTACCTATCTTTTCCCAATATTCTCTAGTCAAATATGAGGATTTATTATCTAATTCACCCAGTCATGATGAAACAACTGTTTAAGAAATGTTAAGGTTATTTATATACCCCACACATTGTTTTAAACCATAATATTGGTGAAATTTCAAATTTGGAACCTGAAAAAAAGAACTCTTTATCGTGCTCCCTCTGGATAATGATCATTTCATTGGTCTACTGATGTATAGATCATGTTAACACCATCCCAAGAAACATTCTTTCACATGTAATCCATCTATAATCTCATCAAAATCCAAAATATGGTATTTTTAATATGACGAAATAAATTTAATCCCCCATCTCACTGGATTCCAAATATTATTTTAACCATTCTATGATTGTCCCAATCACAAATACGACCCCACCAATACTGGGTAATATCTCCATTGTTCAATGGTGTGATCCCTCACTATATTTAGTCCGTTTTATCATTCTTCAATTTTATCCTCAATGCGTTCCCGCATCAAGTGTGTGTCTTTCCCCTAGAGAAATTATCATCCCATGTTGACCGTTGACCGAGACCAATTCCAGTGTCGACTACACCACCACACCAAATCTATTTTAATTTCAACTCTAAAAATATATTGATATTTTAAATCTCATAAACTCCTAAAAAAATTAACCTATAATAATTTTTTTAATATCACCGATATTAGGTTCACACATGACCACTCGCTCATCTAAACCCATATGGGTTCCATACGTAACTAGCATGTACCACTCTGATCCCATCTAAACCCAATGTATATATGCTCAAATTCCACCCTATCATAAAACCTAACTAATACCCCCATGATTAACATATTACTGATACAATTTTGAGAAACCAAATTAACTAACATTCCCCTCTTTCATGTCAAGGTAATAAAAATGGAGGAAGCCCAATGTAATTTTCCCATTATCTAATATCACACATAGTTTGAGGAAAAAATAATGTTCTCCCACTTATCTATTCACCATTCCTAAAATCAAAAGAGCATTCCAATGATCTCACCATGTAGCTGAAAGCTCATGAAAAGTTCATTATTCCAGGTATCTTATTGATCCTACCCTTGAGTTCCTACTTCAAAACAAAATGTACTCCTAATGCTTTTCCCATAAAAGACCAATGAATCTCCACACATATACAGCATAGACCAATAAAACCTCATATGCACCAACCTCAGCCTAAAGAATCTACCCATTCTTACTATTTCAATGAAATTCATGGGATTAGTAATACCCCTCTCTATAGTCACCCTCATATATCACATAATGGAATCATCCCCCCGCAAACAGTTTCATGTATCACAAAGTCAAATTGTTTAGTTAAGTTGAATTCCACCATGATTCTATATGGGAAAACCCATATTGGTTGTTTATGACACTATAAAAACTAAACCTATTGTTCTTGTCCATAACCAAAATAAATATCATCCTAAGGGGATGATCACCAATTTATCTTATATATGTATCATCCTAAAAGATCCACTACATGATATGTCATTAGAAGAAAATATGCCATTGTTCACATGAGAAGAATTTTATTTCAACTTATATAAGAAAAAATATAAATTTTTACTGAAGCTATAACTAGATCAACCATATCACTAGTGATTTCAATCACAATAACCACATGAATTTCATTTAAATCCTATGCATTGTATATGATGCATGAATATTGGCATCTTATACAAGGGATAAAATCCAAGAAAAGAATAAACTATAAATAATGAATATAAACAACATGTTCAGACCAATAGGAAAAAAGCCATACTATCACAATATGAAAAACCAAGACAATTTATCTCATACCCTGAGTAACATGGACTTCCTACCTGAAATGTGCTCTTGATTCACTATTTTAATATACATCACAAACTTTAATATATTAACATGTAACATATCTTCTATATCTCTAAATTTTTAAACTAAACAAAAATTAATATATATACAATGTTATTAGTTATGTAAAAGCTCTGATACCACATTCTTACCCCCTCCACTAGGTTGTGTCCAATATGAAATCCTCATACAAGGGGAGTAGTCACTTGGACCTCAAGCATACCTCCAAATTTTCTATAGGCATCCAACTAACATTGATGGTCTAGGTTAGTACCATAGAGGGACTCTATGTTTTTATCAGAGAAAAAAATAAAAGAAGCAAATAATTCAAACCTCATCTGTAACATAAACTAGATTAAAATGAATAAATTTGAATAACTACCTATATAAAAATGATAATGTGGAGTTATTCATTCATGTAGAATCCGATTTCCCATTAGGACAACCAAATATATAAATAAATAAAGGTAATAAATAACCATGATGATCTACTGCCATCCATGTGCCTCTCCATATCCAGATCATCAAAACCATCATAGATATCTAGATGAATTATCCAATATCAGTCATCCTCCCAACATGTATTTGTGATATGTGAAGTCTACATTTGTACCGAGGTTCCATGGACACCTTAGTAGGGTGTGAGTATAACCTAGTTTGGAACCTCCAATTTCATTTTATAGAAACCAATAATGGTTAGTATACATTTATATGCTCAAAATGTAAATTAAACATAGTTTAAAAGCATGATAAAATATATATTATCAATACTCATGGTCTCTAATAGAACCTAGGGTCGAACCAGATGTGTTCCATCTAGTTTCTATCTGTCTTTAAGCGTTCCAAAAAATCATTCCAACCAATATCAGTCCCAAAACCAATTATTCCAAACAAGTCTATTGAAATAAAAATTAATCTTTACAAGAATCCATGAAACAACTATCGGAAAACCAACCCAAATACCCTATTAGTCAAATCCAAGAATCATTTTTAATTAATTAATAAAAATATTACCTTGGAGATCAATCCAACGATTATTTCCAAGAGATTATAACCTAAATAACCTATGACCTGAATGCAAGTAGAATGTACAATTCATTACATGCCAAAATAACCATCTTAGTGCACTATGAATCCCACCATAAAAATCCAAAGATCATGTACAAGGATTATCAAACAAGGCATTTCAATCATTATCAATAACCAAATATTATGAGAATATTCTATAAATCCCATGAATTTTTACACATTTTGGTTGAAGTGTGTCGTAACATAAATAGGTCATGAAACATTCTTTAATGGGGTTGGCCTCCATCCCCAAAATATACCAAAAAATGATTTCAGACACTCATTTTAATGACATATTATAATCAAATCTATAATAGGCTCATTGTCAATCTGAGTTCTAGGTGACACACATGACCATCTAAAATATTTCCTATAAAAATACTCCATGATCAAAAGTTCACAAGGGAACCCATTGAGGTCATGTATCTCACATCATGAATTATCTCCCATAAGGGATTCCTTTATCACTAACCCGTATAATATATAAACACCCATCACTATAATATTATAACAATTCTCAGCATGATCAAATCTGATCAGGTACGTTTTGGACACATAAGTGACCAAAAAATTGATAGATAACCTCAAGAAGAATCCCTCCCAAGTATCTTTAGATTTTCCCTCACACCTAGCCTATATATCATTCCCCTTAGAGTATAGACACCATGTTAACCATGATTTTAATGGGGAATAAACACTCTCTACATAGTCATCTAGCTAGACAAAAATCATTAAGGAACCTTAGGGTTCACAAAAGTCCTACTTGGGGTAGTCAATCTCAATATATCACTATATATATACGTAGTTCACTAAGGGAACCTAACACTAAGATTTATACATCACATTCATTTAATATTATTCTATCCAATTCACATAGGGTTCATGTGTCATAGGGTGAAAATAATAATCAATGAATAAACCAATGACAACTGAGGCATCCACTCCAAAAGCTCTATCATGGCTTCAACACATTGATCATTTCAGACACATACATTTTATATTAATTAATAGTTATTAAAATTAAATAGGCCAATAAACCAAATTGGTGATACCACACACATTAAAATACATATAAAAATCTTAATAATATATTGCTATGCACAAGGGACTACCTACCTCAATCAAAATGTTATTCCCTTTTAATCATCACTCGAAAGCTCTATCAAGGCTCTTCTAGTTCTACCCAACCATCATCCATACATATAAGGATTTAAATATAACTCATTCATATAAATTAATAATTCATAAAAAATTACAATTAATTAAAAATTATAATTTATTAAAAAAATATTTTATCGTTATATTTATCTCACATGGGCATAATGTCTTAAATAACCATCGAGGCTCTAAAAACAAAGACTCTTTATCCAAAAGAATTCCAACATGCTATGAAAGGATCCAGATATTGTCTTACTAAAATATCCATTAATGAAAATGAAATAAATATATAATTAAATCAATTGAATCCAAACATCCATTTAAAAATCATTATGCTGACACACATCCTATAATGAAACATGCAACGACATGCAAAAACCGTCTCAAAATTCCCTCGTTAAAATCCACGCGTAAAATATCATCATTATTGAATTATTATACCATGATAGAGTTGAATTGAATCCAAAACACATAATAGTAGAAATTAAATTAAAAAATAAAATTAAAACAATAATAAAGGTGAACTGAAGTAAAAATATTCAAATACTAATCATAATAAAACACCAAGGACACCCGAAATTGAAGTGGGGTCAATGGAGGAAGAGGAGTATAAGTCCATCGGTCACATGTGAGAGATATTAAAGTAATTGGGGAAACCCTCTTAGTAAATTTATGGGATTGAAGGGTAATTATAAACTGTTAATGAGTTATAGGTTTTGGTCATATGGTTAACCAATACACCTACAAACTCTGTTTTCTTCCATTTCTAAGGCCATCAATCTCGTATTATTTGGCCATTTAGTTGTTCAAACCATGATGATATCATGGTTTACCATGCGAAACATTTATCATGGTATTTTTTCAACCATATGAATACCTTGTTCCAATACCTATGCCCAAGACACCTTGCACTTTTTCCCCTAAGATCATAATGGGTTCTTTTAGATATTTCAATAACTGTGATAGATAATAATGCACATTGTAATTAAATGAAAATATTTTAACATTGATAGTGCTACATTGTTTATCCTAAACTATGAAAACCAAGCTATGTGCCTTTGAAATAATTATCCTAGGACACACAAAACATAACCTGATGATTCTAAGACTCATTTATGCGACTCTAGCAACACTCAGGCATGAAACTATTTCCAAAAACATCCCTCTAAGATGTTTCACCTTCTATATTATAAATATATATCGTTTTCCTCTAAATTTACCATACACCAAACACAATAAACAAAAAAAATCACCAAAATTTCAAAAATCAATAATTAATTGTGTTTTGCACCCCTTATAATTAATCATGAAGCCACAGATATCCAATACCAACAATTCTAGACCAAGTCATAAGACTCTAGGTTAGAGGGAAGTGTAGTCCAAACATTATCCACTCAAGAAAACTTCAATCAACTGAGATAAAAATTTATCATAACTCTTACACTTAATATGTTTAAAATATATTCCATAAATAATTTTAAGATAATAAATTAAATTTTTACATGAAATCAACGTAAATGGAAACTAAACACATTATCATACCTAGAATATACATATATAATGCATGCATGTTGAATTTGATGTAGTTTAATAATTTAAAAAAAACTATTACGCCTTTCATAAAATAAAAATTAACATCCATGAATAATAAAAAAGTTAATTAATTTTATGTAAATAAATAGTTCATATATTTAAACATATGATAAAGATTTATGAACAATTCATAAATAAAAAGGTAATTATTCATAATTTATTATTTTATCTATTCATTGTGGAAATTCCATAATCAAAAATAAATAAACTTTATATTCATTTCATAATATCAAATCCTTTATATAGTTTATTAAATGAAATTTTACATTAAATATATGATTATAAAATAAAATATATACATTTTATATTTTAATTTTTGTTATATAAACTGTTTACAAAATCTAACTATTTTAAAAAAAATTATCAAAACCCTTATTTAAATTTTAATCAAAATTCACATTGATGTGGTTTAAATAATATTCAAATAAAGTCATAAATTTGAAAAATTAAAATTATTTTTTATGAATGATTCAGAATCATAAAATATAAAAATGATATTTATCCTTATTTTCAAATTTATATATACTTCATTAAAAACTATTATGATTCTTAAATAATAACTTTTTTATATGTCATAACTCATTACATATAATTTGGAAAAGTTTATTTTAATATTTACACTTAATATAATAAAATATTTTTTAGTAAATGTTTTATAACTAATTAATTTATTGATTAATTATGAAAAATTTGTATTTTATAAATTATTTTTAGTATAAAATTTTCTAATTAATAAACTCTTTATAAACTAATAATTGTCCAAAAATATTTTTTTTTATTTATAAAAAAATTATAACTAATATAATTCAATTAAAAATTTAATTTAGTGGAAAAATGATCCAACACCAGTCGTATTTAATGAATAAGGTAGAATTATATAGTATAATTAATGGATGGTGGATCTTAAACCTTTTAAGATTTATCAATCATATTTTATGACCAATTTTTTATTCTCCAAATATTATAGGAAATTTTATTTTATTTTTTGATTCACACAGATAACACAATAGTGATATGATGCTCTAATTTTGAAAACATCAAAAAAC
Organism: Viscum album; assembly: GCA_963277665.1. Classification (NCBI taxonomy): domain Eukaryota; kingdom Viridiplantae; phylum Streptophyta; class Magnoliopsida; order Santalales; family Viscaceae; genus Viscum; species Viscum album. The sequence goes on along the minus strand of OY728159.1, from coordinate 825,090,279 downwards.
TCAATCATAAGATACGATATCTATGAGTAGAATTATCAAGAAATTATAAAACTAGGGCTTTTATACTGAATCGCTGCACACACTATCCTATTTCCTAACTCGTGACTCAATTGGCTAGAAAAAATCATTAAATATTATTTTAAATATGTATATTAAATGAAATATGATTAACACCCCCATTCCATAAAAATATTTCTCAAATCTAATGGAGTGGTGAGAATATAATACCACAATTAGATTTTTAATGAATCTAATAGTAATTTTAAATCAAAATGGAATTAATAAAGAAATCCAAACTAAGATCAACCATGATAAAAGTATGAAACCATACGTTAACTGAAAAAAATAGAATATATATATCTGACACTGATTATTCATTGTACATATTCATTAATGGTGGTTGATAAATATCACATGAGTAAAAGTTAAATGATATCAATCCCCTATAGGTTTCCCATAGTAGGAATTGAATCACTCATTATATGAGTGGGATTTTTCTTCCCACCATATCATTCTAGAATAATTCTTCCTAAAGGTGGAAGAAGAATGTTACTTTGGGATGAGGGGGTTCTAGAAGTGGATAGGTCATACATTACAATATGTATACATACTCTCATCATATGGGGTTTTCTTATTTATATTGATCCCTCAAGAATTCCCTTAAATCACCCAAAAGTTTAATTATAAATTAAAATGAACAAGTAAATTATTCAACCAATTCATGAAAAAATTGCATGAATGAACTAAACTTGAATCCATTTAATCGATTGGACTATAATATTTATGATACCAACATGAATGATCAGTCAAATATTAAAACTTATCATTTTAATTTCATATATATTTGAGTGTGTATAAGTTTATCATACCTTACAATTGTACTCAAAACATTAAATATGATATAACTAAATGTTTTAATAAGATTTGGTATGGGAGTGGAATGAAATATTCATTCCATGCCTTATGATATACTATATCCTAAAATTCAATATTCTAAAATAACGAAATATCAAATTGTAACATCCCAAGTAAGTAATGAATAATAGATATTTTTAGCTATGTCTATTAATGATTAAGATAGTGTTTTAGAGGGTTAAAATGAAAATAAATCCAATCTTAAGCATGGAATACACTAATATTCTTAAAAGATTGTTTTACTGCCTTATAATGGAAAACCCTTTTTAAATCTTTCTTTTGAAAATTTTATAAGCTATGTTTTTCAAAATAAACTTATTCTTTATGATTGGGACATCAAAATTTACTTTGTGTGAATTTTTGGTATTTTTCTGACAATGTTCATTTTTTAATGAATAGTGAAAAATACTGCATTTTACATCAAAACTGCTTTTTAATCTAATTTATTTATATGATTAGATTATCTTTGGAATTGGTATTAATGTTTAATATGAATATATTTTTACCATTTAATCCAATGGTGGTCATTGGAATCAATTTCACTTTGAAATTGGACTTAAACTAGTGTCAATCTTTCGATACTTATTGTTTCATAAAAACACGCTCTTTGCTCTGACATCGGGAATTAATTATTAAATTAATTAATGTGACTTATATGTTTTGAATTTTGTAAAATAGACTTCATTTTTGAATTCGTAATATCAAATATAGCTTAGGGTGAATTTTTGGTAATTTTCTGAAAAACTTCAATTTTTGATGAATAGTGAAACCACTAAGTGGTACTTATAATGACTGATTTCCGGTTTAAATAAAATTTTTCCAACATTGTGTTTTGAATTTCAAAAATCCAACATACATGGTTGTAATTAAGAATTAAAATGTGGTTCAATGATATTATAATAATTTTTTTGGTGAATAGTAACTTATTAAGTTCTTAATCGCGATTAGTGGTAATTAGGGTAGTTTAAGGTATAAATAATGCTTTAATAATATGAAATGACCTAGACACATGTCACACCCTTATTGGTTGTGTCATGTTCGACCAAGACAAGCCATGGGTCAACTTGGGGACCCCATGGAGACACTTTGGTTGGGAAATGACATAAATTACTTTTTATTTAATGTAAAAGTAAAAATGACACAAACATAATATGTTTTACGAAAACAATTTTTACATGGGGTTATAAAGATTAGATTTTTGATTATAAATAGTAATTGGAAAGATAAAAAGATTTCCTACATCATAGTATTTTGTTTATAATTTTTAGACATTAAATAAATTAAATTATTTATGACATAATAATGATGCAGCGATGACATCATTATTTGACGATTTAAATAAAATGGAAAGATAATGTAAAATCTATGAACTACACATGTCCAAAACCAATTGTATGAGTGGATTTCGAAACCTTATCACCTTATCCACGAATTATATCAATGTGGGACCTTTTAAAACCGAAACACATTTTCAAATAAAGTAATATTTCTTTACATTCCAAAAGTGCCCCTCCTCTCCTCTTATAAAAGGCCCCCACCTCCACCTCATTTCACACACTCCTCAAGCCTTTGGCTCGTCCAAACCCTGACCATTTACTCTCTCCAAATCCCTCTCCTAATCATAGAGGATTCGCTTTGGGTAGAATCCTTTCAAAGGAAGCCTTTAGGCTCAAATCAAAAGGAGTTACACTTTTAAAGGTAATTCATTCTCTCATGTTCATTTGTTTTATTTTGCTTCTCCAACACCCTAAACTCTTTTTATTTACTTCATTTGTAACAACACCAGTATCTTCAATATAATAGGATGTTTTTATAAGATTTATTTGAGCTACACTCTCACACAACTACATCAAATGGTTAAAGGACATACGGTTTCCGTGGATGGCGAAATTCTGCCTCCCGAAACGATGATTGTTCAATACTCATTTAACACCTTCAAAGGTGGCCATTATGATGTCTCTATTTTTATATATGATATATAATATGTTTATGTTTTCCTTAAGCATCTTTTTTTTTCATTTTGGGCATACCTTTATGGTTTCCATTATGGGTAAAAACGATATCTTCATTTTAGGAAGTGCGGACTACCGCCTCCTGAAAGTGATTTGATTCGTTAATACCATATGTGGGATGTGTAAAGGATAAAGTTAATGATATTATATATGTTATTATACTGGAATTATAATATACTCTTATATAATTATGATTCCATTCCAGAAATACGAAATAGAAATGGAAGTAGCGTTCATGCGTACGTACGGCCTACCGTCTCCATGAACGGTGCATTTCATTTCTTACCTCTAAATGTGATGTAATATTATAAATACATGTATATGCTGAATATATATGTTATCCAAATCATTAATATCATTCTGGATATAACGAACCTTTGACCAAATTAACAACATGTAAGTGTAAGAAGTTTATTTTTGACTTAAGAACCAAATACCGACAAAATGAACACTATTAACTTAAATGATTACATGATGTTCATAACATGTTATAAAAGGAATAATGAACTTGAAAAAGTTTCATAAGCAAGTAGATATTAACTCAAGTTTATTATTCAGGAGATTAAAGAACGGTCGGGTCAAGTCGGATACGAGGTATGGGACTTCGTCTCAATCTCCTTTCATTGAGGCATATTTTATTTTATACACAACTTTCTTTTATACGGTGTATAAACCCCTTTGACTTTTACGTTTATTCAAAAGGAATCTTTTTTATACGAAGCGTTTACTAAATGACAAAAGGGAATGTTTTTGTCGTACGTATGCGGCGACAACGACTTCTCCGCCGTCGTGACCGTTATTTGAGTTTCGCCTTCCTCTACAAGCCATACCTTCTTTTTAAAAGAAAAATAAATACCATGTTTTAATTTTCTTTTATTTTGGTATTGAAAATGGTTTTCACAATGTTTTTGTGTTGTATTGATATCATGTGATTGAAATGTGGAAATGTTATGTTTCCATTATGCATGTTTTATGTGATACGATTATGTTATGGTTCTTGGGCATTATTATGAAGACGGGTGGTTCCGTGATAAACTAAGGGCGGGTGAGACCGATATAGCTCTCCAATGCATTGGGTAACGCGAAGGAGTGAAACGTTAAGTTTTCTTCGAAGAGATTTTAGGGAATATACTGTGATGGGTATTCCAAACGTAACCAAGAGGGTTACTCCCTACGTAATAACGTTAGGAATGCCTCAAGTTACCTTTATGTCTTATGATTTCTATAATTTATTCATGATTTTATGAGGTATGTTCAAGTGCCTATGTTTTATGGGTAAAGAATGATTTCATTCTTATGTATATATGAACTCATGTTTCCTTTCCATGTTTTTATAACCCATACTGAGCTTTTTATGCTCATCCCATGTTTTTTTGAAATGTTTTTCACAGGTCAAGGGAAAGGTACATGATATGATGATAGTGTCAAGGAAGTTTCAAGAAATAATCCATGTTTTATTTTAAATGTGTTTCCATTGATGGAAATGAAGAATACTATCTTTATGTAACCACTTTGTTTATATGTGGAATGTAATGCATGTTTTATGATCTAATTATCTAAAACTCTAAACCGAAAAGATCCTCAATGTGTAATCTTGTAATAACTCAGGATTAAGTAAGGTTTAAGGCTGGGGCCTTATTGTTGGTATCAGAGGTCGGTTTAGATAACTTTAGGAGTTAGAAAAGTGTTAAATTATAAATTAATTGAAATGATATAGCATTTACAGATTACCATGTTGCTTCGCCTAAGATATTTCTGTGTTCAGAATGGTTTTTCATAGAGGAAACAGAACCAATTTTCTGGGAAGGCATATAGAGGCAAATGACCTTCCAAATAACCATACTAAGATGGTCAGAATCAGAATTGAGCAGTTTAATTCAGTGATGGCTTAGTTGAATCAGGTGATAAGTTTGTGGTTGTTTTCATTGATGATATTTTGGTGTTTTCTAAAAGTAAAGTGGAGCATGATAGACATTTAAGGGTTATCTTGAAAACCTTAAAGGAAAAGAAACTGTTTGGGAAATTCAGCAAGTGTGAGTTTTGGTTGCAACAAATTTCTTTCCTCGGTCACATTGTTTCTAAAGATGGAATAACTGTTGATCCTGCAAAAACAAAAGTTGTGGAAGAATGGCCAAGACCCACAAATGTAACCGAGATTCGTATCTTCCTTGGTTTGGCGGGCTATTACCGAAGGTTTGTTAGAAATTTTTCACGGTTATCTAGTTCAATGACTAAGCTAACTCGGAAGGGTGTTAAGTTTATCTGGACAAAATAATGTGATGATTGTTCTCAGGAATTGAAAAGAAGATTGGTGAATGCTCCGGTTTTGGCACTACCTTCCAGGAATGGTGAGTTTGTTATATATAGTGATGCTTTATTGAAAGGACTTAGTTGCGTCCTAATGCAGAATGATCAGGTAATTGCTTATGCTTCACGACAGTTGAAAACTCATGAGGTAAGTTACCCTACACTTGATTTAGAATTAGCTGCTATTTTTTTTGCTTTAAAAATTTGGAGGCATCATTTGTATGGAGTAAAGTGTGAAATATATACCGATCACAAAATTTTAAAGTATATATTCACACAGAAAGAGTAAAACATGAGACAAAGGAGATGGCTAGAATTAATCAAGAATTATGATTGTACAATTCATTACCATCCGGGAAAAGAAAATAAAGTGGTTGATGCTTTGAGTCGAAAAAGTAATGCTTCATTAACAATGTTGCATTTGGAACGTGATCCTTTGGTTAAGGATTTGATGAACATTGGAATAGAAGTTGTTGGTGCAGGAAGTCCTTTTGTTTTGTTTCAGGTATCAATGAGATCATCTCTATCAGATAGAATCAAGCAAGCACAGAAGCAAGACAGTGAGTTGCAGAAAAAGGTAGAGCTGGTTCAGAAAGGTATGTTGCCTGAATTCAACATTGATAATGATTGTGTTTTGAGATTTGGGAAGAGATTGTGTGTGCCTTGTGATTCACAATTTAAGAAAGAGTTGTTATGTGAAGCTCATAGTTCTCCGTTTTCAGTTCATCCGGGCAGTACTAAGATGTATAGAGATCTGTGGGAGTATTACTGGTGGGATGGAATGAAAAGCGACATTGCTGATTTTATTGTGAAGTGTATGACATGTCAACAGGTTAAATCAGAGCGGCAGTTACTGAAAGGGATGCTTCAGCCTTTACCAGTTCCAGAGTGGAAATGGGAGAATATATCCATGGACTTTGTTGTTGGATTACCGAAGACATCTCGAGGTAATAATGCAATCTAGGTTATTGTTGATCGCTTGACCAAATCTGCTCATTTCCTTGCTATACGAGATACTTTCTCTCTTGATCAACTTTCCCGTTTGTATCTTAAAGAAATAGTCATGTTACATGGAGTTCCTCTCTCCATTGTATCGGATCGTGATCCCAGGTTTACTTCTAACTTTTGGAAAGGCCTTCAGAAGTCGTTGGGTACTGAATTAAATTTTAGTACAGCTTTTCATCCTCAATCAGATGGGCAGTCAGAACGAACAATCCATACATTGGAGGATATGCTACGAGCTTGTTCTATGGATTATTAGGGAAGTTGGGTCCAACATATTTCTTTGGTTTAATTTTCATATAATAATAGTTTTCATTCTAGTATACAGATGGCACCATTTCAGGCATTATATGGGAAGCGGTGTCGAACTCCAGCTTTCTGGGATGAAGTGGGTGAAAGGAAGTTGATGGGACCAGAATTGGTAGAAGAGATGGCAGAAAAAGTTCAGTTGATTCAGAAACACTTGAGGAAAGCTCAGAGCAGGCAGAAGAGTTATGCGGATAACCGGAGGAAGGATCTATCTTTCGAGGTAGGTGATCATGTTTTTCTCAAGGTTTCTCCTTGGAAAAGTGTGATGAGATTTGGTAAGAAAGGAAAGTTGAGTCCAAGGTTCGTTGGACCATACGAAATTCTGGAGAGAGTTGGATCAGTTGCATACCGAGTGGCTTTACCTCCGAGTTTATCTCAGGTACACAATGTCTTTCACATTTCAATGTTGAGAAAGTATATTCCAGATCCATCTCATGTTTTGAGTCCAAAGGTAGTTCAGCTGGAAGAGAACCTATCTTATGAGGAACAACCGACCCAGATTCTTGACCATAGGGAGAAAGTGTTACAGAATAAGGTGATTCATCAGGTAATGGTTTTGTGGAAAAACCACATGATTGAAGAGGCAACATGGGAATCTGAAAAAGCAATGAGGGATAAGTACCCCCATTTATTCGACAAGTAAATAAATTGCGGGGATTCAATTTTTTAAAGGGGGGAAGGATGTAACGTCCCAAGTAAGTAATGAATAATAGATATTTTTATCTATGTCTATTAATGATTAAGATAGTGTTTTAGAGGCTTAAAATGAAAATAAATCCAATCTTAAGCATGGAATACACTAATATTCTTAAAATATCGTTTTACTGCCTTATGATGGAAAACCCTTTTTAAATCTATCTTTTGACAATTTTATAAGCTATTTTTTTCAAAATAAACTTATTCTTTATGATTGGGACATCAAAATTTACTTTGTGTGAATTTTTGGTATTTTTCTGACAATGTTCATTTTTTAATGAATAGTGAAAAATACTGCAATTTACATCAAAACTGCTTTTTAATCTAATTTATTTATATGATTATATTATCTTTTGAATTGGTCTTAATGTGTAATATGAATATATTTTTACCATTTAATCCAATGGTGGTCATTGGAATCAATTTCACTTTGAAATTGGACTTAAACTAGTGTCAATCTTTTGATACTTATTGTTTCATAAAAACACGCTATTTGCTCTGACAGCGGGAATTAATTATTAAATTAATTAATGTGAATTATATGTTTTGAATTTTGTAAAATAGACTTCATTTTTGAATTCATAATATCAAATATAGCTTAGGGTGCATTTTTGGTAATTTTCTGAAAAACTTCAATTTTTGATGAATAGTGAAACCACTAAGTGGTACTTATAAAGACTGATTTTCCGTTTAAATGAAATTTTGACATCATTGTATTTTAAATTCCAAAAATACAACATACATGGTTGTCATTAAGAATTAAAATGTGGTTTAATGAGATTATAATAATTTTTTGGTGAATAGTAACTTATTAAGTTCTTAATCGCGATTAGTGGTAATTAGGGTAGTTTAAGGTATAAATAATGCTTTAATAATATGAAATGACCTAGACACATGTCCCAACCTTATTGGTTGTGTCATGGGCGACCTAGAAAAGCCATAGGTCAACTTGGGGACCCCATGGAGACACTTTGGTTGGGAAATGACATAAATTACTTTTTATTTAATGTAAAAGTAAAAATGACACAAACATAATATGTTTTACGAAAACAATTTTTACATGGGGTTATAAAGATAAGATTTTTGATTATAAATAGTCATTAGAAAGCTAAAACTATTTCCTACATCATAGTATTTTTTTTATAATTTTTCTACACTAAATAAATTAAATTATTTATGACATAATAATGATGCAGCGATGACATCATTATTTGACGATTTAAATAAAATGGAAAGATAATGTAACATCTATGAACTAAACATGTCCAAAACCAATTGGATGAGTGTATTTCGAACTTGTATCACCTTAGCCACGAATTATATAAATTTGGGACCTTTTGAAACCGAAACACATTTTCAAATAAAGTAATATTTCTTTACTTTCCAAAAGTGCCCCTCCTCTCCTCTTATAAAAGGCCCCCACCTCCACCTCATTTCACACACTCCTCAAGCCTTTTAATCGTCCAACCCCTGCCCATTTACTCTCTCCACATCCCTCTCCTCATCCTAGAGGATTCCCTTTGGCAGAATCTTTCAAAGGAAGCCTTTAGGCTCAAATCAAAAGAGTTACACTTTTAAAGGTAATTCATTCTCTCATGTTCATTTGTTTTATTTTGCTCCTCCAACCCCTTAAACTCTTTTTATTTACTTCTTTTGTAACAACACCAGTATCTTAAATATACTAGGATGTTTTTATAATATTTATTTGAGCTACACTCTCACACAACTACATCAAATGGTTAAAGAACATACGGTTTCTGTGGATGGCGAAATTCTGCCTCCCGAAACGATGATTGTTCAATACTCATTTAACACCTTCAAAGGTGGCCATTATGATGTCACTATTTTTATATATGATATATAATATGTTTATGTTTTACTTAAGCTTCTGTTTTTTTCATTTTGGGCATACCTTTATGGATTCCATTAGGGGTAAACACGATATCTTCATTTTAGGAAGTGTGGACTACCGCCCCCTGAAAGTGATTTGATTCGTTAATACCATATGTGGGATGTGTAAAGGATAAATTTAATGATATTATATATGTTATTATACTGGAATTATAATATACTTTTATATAATTATGATTACATTCCAGAAATACGAAATATAAATGGAAGTAGCGTTCATGCGTACGTACGGCCTACCGTCTCCATGAACGGTGCATTTCATTTCTTACCTCTAAATGTGATGTAATATTATAAATACATGTATATGCTGAATATATATGTTATCCAAATCATTAATATCATTCTGGATATAACGAAACTTTGACCAAATTAACAACATGTAAGTGTAAGAAATCTATTTTTGACTTAAGAACCAAATACCGACAAAATGAACACTATTAACTTAAATGATTACATGATGTTCATAACATGGTATGAAAGGAATAATGAACTTGAAAAAGGTTCATAAGCAAGTAGATATTAATTCAATTTTATTATTCAGGAGATTAAATAACGGTCGGGTCAAGTCGGATACGAGGTATGGGACTTCGTCTCAATCTCTTTTCATTGAGGCATATTTTATTTTATACACAACTTTCTTTTATATGGTGTATAAACCCCTTTGAGTTTTACGTTTATTCAAAATAAATCTTTTTTATACGAAGCATTTAATAAATGACAAAAGGGAATGTTTTTGTCGTACGTATGCGGCGACAACGACTTCTCCACCGTTGTGACCGTTATTTGAGTTTCGGCTTCCTCTACAAGCCATACCTTCTTTTTAAAAGAAAAATAAATACCATGTTTTACTTTTCTTTTATTTTGGTATTGAAAATGGTTTTCACAATGTTTTTGTGTTGTATTGATATCTTGTGATTGAAATGTGGAAATGTTATGTTTCCTTTATGCATGTTTTATGTGATATGATTATGTTATGGTTCTTGGGCATTATTATGAAGACGGGTGGTTCCGTGATAAACTAAGGGCGGGTGAGCCCGATATAGCTCTCCAATGCATTGGGTAACGTGAAGGAGTGAAACGTTATGGTTTCTCCGAAGAGATTTTAGGGAATATAATGTGATGGGTATTCCAAACGTAACCAAGAGGGTTACTCCCTACGTAAAAATGTTATGAATGCCTCAAGTTACCTTTATGTCTTATGATTTCTATGATTTATTCATGATTTTATGAGGTATGTTAAAGTGCCTATGTTTTATGGGTAAAGTATGATTTCATTCTTATGTATATATGAACTCGTGTTTCCTTCCTATGTTTTTATAACCCATACTGAGCTTTTTATGCTCATCCCATGTTTTTTTGAAATTATTTTCACAGGTCAAGGGAAAGGTACATGATATGATGACAATGTCAAGGAAGTGTCAAGAAATAATCCATGTTTTATTTTAAATGTGTTTCCATTGATGGGAATGAAGAATACTATCTTTATGTAACCACTTTGTTTACATGTGGAATGTAATGCATGTTTTATGATCTAATTCACTAAAACTCTAAACCTGAAAAGATCCTCAATGTGTAATCTTTTAATAACTCAAGATTAAGTAAGGTTTAAGGCTGGGGCCTTATACAAATACAATTGGTTTTTATAATTCGTATAATTTGACATGTTTATATAATATCCAACGATATAGGTCAAAACACATCATATGTATAATGATATAGGGTATATATATTTCATTTTAGAATTATTTTAGTTTGAAATTATGAAATAAACATTTCTCGAAAAAATTACCACTGATTTCATTCGGACACATCCATCTCATTCATTGAGCCAATGATATCTTCTCCCATAACTCGAAATTCAAAATTCATCACTTAACCATTTAGTTAAGTCATATCACTTATAATATAGAGTATGTATGCTAAATCATTGTTAAAATAAATCATCTTGGTTTTATTTTATACTTACAAGTATGTGTTTCTTTATATACATTAATAATATTCTCAAGTTTGAGGATTGACACACACACACACACACTCAAAGGCAATAAATCTATAGAATTTATAATATTGGTTATTATTATCATTGTGATCATTCATATGACATCCCAACTAATATATCAATGACTGTAGAATTCATGATAAGATGCCTCACTGAGTGTGAGTCTCATATACTTGAATGTCAGAGTACATCAGTTCTTTATTAGTGTAATAAATCTGGACCATAGGACATAGTTTTTTTTAATTCCATCATGGAATCTCTAGCTTCTTGTTATAGACGACAACAAGAATAACCTAAAAATGTGACAAACAATATACGGAAATTATCATATTAATGTTAAAAAAATTTAAAAAGTAATATTTTTTTAAGGATAATCTTGTGTTGGATCACATAAAAAGAGATACACAATGATATTGGCGATGAATCAATTTTTATAGATTTTCTAACCCCTATGAACCCTCATAGTTATTTGATATATTTCTCCCAAGATAATATATGAAGATGAAAATAAATAGGCACAAAATATTTTTTAACATGTTTTACCTCTTTTAAGGAAGAAAAAATCCCTAATGTTTTGTGTTTATCATCTCATGAACACTACTCAATTCATATTATCAAAATGGGCCCTATAAATAGTATGAAAAAGAAGTTGTTATAATGGTTGCATTAACTAGTTTCAATCTCACATAAATTGAAAAAATACACTTGAAAATTAATTTGAATTTATGATTTGATCCTCATATAGACTTCATAGATAATGGTTTATTCTTCTTCCATTTAAATATTTATTATATAATAATTTTCACCGCTCAAAAAAATATGTAAAGAAATGATATAGAGATTATAGGACCAATTTATATTTTCCAATTTATATTTTTATATTTCTCAAAAATATTGAATATATCGAATTTAGATAAATGATTTATAGCTCAGTATTCATGTAAATTATTATAATATACTACTTCCATGATACATTTTTGGTTTTCAATTGACAAGTCAAATGGACATGTTTCCATAATCTCATAATATCTCATTTTAGATTGTTGATAGGATCCTTGAGATATTTTTTTTATAATTTTAAAATCGTTATTATATTCCCTCTTATATGAGTTTAGTAAATAATATATAAATTCATTGCTGACAATTTTACAATGTTTTATATACACATTTTTTATCTTCTACTATTACCATTATGTGTACCTTTTTAAAATAAGTTATGCCTTTTTGAAATAAGGTATTCCCTTTTGAAATAAGGAAAACACTTTTGAAATAAGGTATAACCTTCCTAAATAAGGTAACTTTTCTGAAATTCAATTTAAATTTCCCAATTAAAGAATACCCTTATAATCATTATATTTATTTTTATTTTACATATTCTATTATGATTGAAATTTTTTGTGTGTTTTTATTATTTTTTTGATTATTTTTTTAAAATTTAAAATATTTGAATAGTAAAGGAGAAACATTTTCCTGAATTAATAATTTTTAAATTTATTAAAGGTTGTTTAGTGGATGTATTTATTACTATAAGAAACATTATATATATTTATTATTAATTAATTGGTCTATGTTTCACCATCTATTGTAAATTTACATCAATGAATGAGTAAGGTTAATGAAAATTGAAAATAATTTTAATTTTCAGTTAATAGATACAATATGTGAAACAGTACTGATAAATAAATATAAAAAAAAATTAAATTAATTTTTATCTTCACATTCAAGAAATCTACTTTGGAAAACTAAATGAAACAAATATAATATTCCATTTGAAATGCATACTAATGATATTTTTTGATGTAATGTATGAATAAAATCTGTATATAGAGTTTCATAGAAATATTAAAAATTATTGAAGAGTGTCAATGATACATGAACTAGGATAGATTAATGAAATATCGTAATGTGAAAAACTAAACATATTTTCTATAAATATTTTTTATCACTACTATTTTTATATTATATTTTACAATAAATTATATTTCTCTCATCTACTCCAAACATGATATAAGATTCCTTTAAATTCAGAGATTTCATTTTAATTTTTTTTTCATTATACAAATCTATTTTATATGTACATTATTTTTGAATTATTTTTTTGTATTCAAAAAGAGGAAAAATGTGTTAGGTAATACTACCCCTCAAATGGTTCATATTGAGTTGTGCCTCTTGGTAGAAAAACATAGGATAATTCATGCTGTGCCTCTATAATGAAGAAGGGAAGCTGAATTATGTTGTGAATTCCGGCATGAAAATTTCATTTATAATGGGTTTTTAATCCCCTTTAAAACTAAGGTAACTTTATAATTATAAATTCTTAAAATCCAAAATCCTCACATTCTCTAAAGAAAATTTTGAAATAGCTGGAAGATCTATAGGTAATAATGTTTTTAGGGTGTGATTTACTGTTTATTATATTTGATTACTTATTCACCTAACTTAATCTTTTGGATTTTATATGTACTATTTTTCAAGTAACACAAATTAGAGTACCTAAAAGTATATTGCGATAATTATAAAATATTCTAAAGGTTCTTCAATCATTGGTTTATTCATCCTTATTATAAATTTATTTCAATTAAAAAGTAGTTTGGAATATAATTTTATGAAATGGAAAATATATAGATAATGTAATTGTGGAAGGTGTAACTATCTAGGAAAATATTTAGTTTCTAAAGTTTAAAAAAATAACATTCTATTTATTTTTTTGTTTCTTACGAAATGTATAAAGATTAAAATAGATATTTTACTCAAACTTTATGTGAGAAAAAAGTGTTATGTTATTTTTCTGTTTATTTTTATATGTTACCTTTTTATTTTAATAAATAATATGTTATTATTATTTCTAAAAACCATTAACATATTTTATGAAAAAACATATTGTATTTTTTTATAATTTTTTATGAGACCGTCATTAAGGGGGATAAATTTGATTAGAATATGTTACATCTAATTATCAATTAATATAATTTTTTACTAAAACTTTTGATATCACTATGTTTGAGAAAATAATATTTGAAAATTGTATAATGGGTAAATAAATATATTGAATAAGGGGATAAATTCCATTTATGACTAATTTGAGGAACATGTAGATGGATATACGGTTTATGTACATAGTTTAAGGCCCTTTGTGAAGGGTAAAAACATTTACCCTTCAGAATACTAATTTATTTCAACTCTATTATTTCTTAATTAATAATTAATTTTCACGATATTCCCAATGTCATCGTACCCTTAATATTCCAACATATGTCTAGTAAGAATACATTCAGTCTTTTTTTTCTTTACTACTATAATGATTAATTTTTTTTAGTTACATATAAAATTACTTGATATATATTAACATTTTTTTATGATCCTTGTATATTTATGAGTAATTTATGGAGTATTTATAAATATTTTGTACTATAAGTTGTTTAAATATATATATAGATGTGTGAAAACCCCAATATGTAGTTTTGGAGTTGTTATCTTCTAAACCAAGAAAATTATTTTTAATTTAGTGGTACACATTCTATTTTTACTCTCTATCAACATACAATCGTTTATATGTAACTCTCCAAGGATTTAAAAATAAATTTAAAATTGAATGCCTAAAACACTTTTTTTTCTACAAAACAACACTTTCTTATAACTAAGACAATAACCAAAATTTTCCACTTCTATGATTTGAATTTCGAAAATCTGACAAACACAGTTGTGTTAAGGGTGATTTTTAGAGTCAGATAGAACCAACTTAACTTTTTTAGTGAATATTAGCCTACACTTTTGAATAGTAATATACCCTTATGTATATTAATGTGACCCCTATGAATTGTTACCTCACTAATGGAAGTATAAAAAAATTAGACACCTTATAAATGAACTGGAATATTGTATATATTATTTAATAATTATTTGTATATTTGTGAGTGATAAATATTTAATTAAAATACTAAATTAATAAGTAATTTAATTTTCAAAAAATGTAATCCTAAATAAATATTTTTTTTATTTTTTTATTTTAGGATAATTTTATGAGACCATTGTAAATTTTTGAATGTATTATAAAAGCATTTTTAAATAAAAAACCATAATTTTTCAAGTAAATAATTATTTTATTTAAAAACTAAATTTCAAATGTTTAAAAAATTATTTTGATAAAATGGATTTAATTTTTTGATTTTAAACATAAAATATTAGTTATGGCGATTTTTTGGGATTTTACTAAAATACCTGGCGTTTTGATGATTGGTAAAATAGAATAATTTTTATTAAATACTAAATACATGATTTATTGAGTCATATGTGATGTAAGGATGATTTAGTCACACTTGGTTACAACAAACATGCACTTATTACAGTTTTAGGTCTCATGAATCAATACTATTCATAGTCTTGAGAAAAAATATTAAACAAATGATTTCAATAATGAGAAACCCCTCCTTACCACTTCTCTTCACACATATCATGCATTGTGCCTTGTCTAAATTGTGGAAAAATATCCTCCCAATATCATCCCACACAATTAGTAGCCCATGGTCTCATAAAAACACCAAATCCTCTCCCCTAAAAAGGCTCTTAAGGATGATTAATTCTAGAGGTTAATTCTTCTTTTGAATTCTTTAACTTTCTTTTTAAGTTCTTTCGTTTTATTTTCTATCCTCATCTATCCTCATCAAAATATTATGAAATCTGTATAATGTTACAATTATTTAAATTTTTTTATGATTATCTAATTATTTATTATTATCTCTCCTTTGTCCTTATTTTATTCTAGTAGTAAAAAACACCATCCAAGATATTCTAATTTAATACAGTCATGAAAGCTAGATTTTCAATTTATATTACTGCCTCCAATTACGGTCATGAAAAAATTATTATGGTTGAACCATACTAGAATATATGTATAATTTATAATATATGGTTTTGGAAATCGTAGATAGACATGGTTTTTTTTATAATGAAAAACCAGTTCATTGTGTTCAAAACCCAACAATTAACCCAAATAGTTGCCATTAAATAATTTTTATAATGATTCTTCATCACTCTAAGTAACCAAATTAAATTTACCATCATGTAAAATTATTTATGTTCACTAATAACATATAACATAAATTATAGACAATCATCCTCATTTTACATGATTCTCCATTCATGTGTATAAGTATACCAATCATGAAACAAATGGACCTGAACAATGAAATTGAACCTCTTAACCCATGAAAAAGGCCATGAATGAAATTAATAAGGATATAATAAATAAATTAAATTAATATGAGGTTATATAATTATTAATTAAATAACCTATATTTTATTACTAATTTCATTAAGATCAAGTGGATAACACCTTCATACTTATGGTAAGGATTTATTCATCTCACATTCATTTTGGTGGGATATTCTGTATCCACTACTACTACAACAAGTGTATGGTGTATTTATATTTCCAATTGATGTTTCATATCATGAATATATTTATTTTCATGATATTAAATGTGTCATTTGATGATTATTAATTTTGGGGAATATGATTCAATTGATTATAACGATTTAAGTATTTTCTACCCAAACCTCTATTTTCATTTGGGTTTCTCTTATTCTCTACTCACCTCAATGAAAATCATATTTATTACTATTTAATCCTTCAAAATTATTTTTGAATCTGTTATATTTTCATTCCAATCAGAATATTTATTTATTTTATGGGTAGTTCCGTGTTTTAAAATAATCTTTCAAACAATTGTTTTGAAATGCAATATCGATTCAAGGAACATCCAAAATTCTTAAATATTTTAAAGTTCAATATATAATCTATTTAAGGCCACAATTATCATTCTAAAATAACACATTTTAACATGAAAAATATATTTTGTTTCATCTCTATTTTTATGAAAGAAAACATTCCGTTGTACTTTAAAATCCCCTAATATTTCCCTTAAACCGCACTAAAATGTTTTATTTCAAAATCTTATTTAAAAACTATTTTTAAATTATTTCACCTCAATAAGTCATTTTTATTCATAAAATAAAATTTCAATGACCTTACATTATATTTTATGGGATATACAAGATTTATATCTGATTTCATGACAAATACGAATGATTTTCCAAAAGAACTTTTCTTTCCAAATTAAGAAGGATTTCTCCCATTTCATGTTTAATGTTATGATATGTTCGACTTGTTCTCCAATTATTTCTTAATTTTAGTGTATGTACTTCCCCACAGTATTTTATTTCATGTTTCTCTATATTATCATGATATTTTATGGTATTATGATTTGAATGTTTCAAGGTGGAATGTGACACTTAAAACGTTTAAGGATTATTCCCCAAGGATTTTTAATAGATTCACATAAAAGTGTCTTCATATATGTAAAAATATATTATAGAATCATGTAATTCATTTAGTTTTACATTATATGATATTATCCAGAATTTTCTATAGAATGTTTTATGATTAGTTTGACCGTGGATGTGTTATATTGACATTTTTGACCATATTATGCTGAATGGTTAGTGTTTATGTGTAATGATTGGGGAATGTTATATACATTTCAAATATTAGTTTAAATATTATTGTGTATGTTGTTTATTATGATCCTAATTCATTTTAAGAATGAATTGGTCTTAGTAAGTGTCGATCGGGGCCCGCTATAGCCCTTCCGTTCATAGGTAGGTCTAAGGAGACAAACTATGGTCTTGGCACAAGGCCTTGATAGTATGATTATTTTTTGTCTTGGCACGAGGCCTTGAAGGTACCGTTATGATGTGCCACATTCTTCACTCCCTCATTATGATGCTAGTAATTGAATGTTCAGGTGGTTTTTAGACTTGTAGAATACCCAATATAATGTTTTAGTATGGAATTAGTTATTTAGCTCTTATTCCAACCATAGTTTGTAAATGTTTATTTTTAAAGGTATGTGTTTCTTGTTATTCACCATGCCTAATGTTTATTTTTATGATATCTTCCACTATAATTTTTACCCTTTCTGAGCATCTGAGCTCACCAATTTTATTTTATTTTATTTTTTCCTAGGAAGCGGAGAGGTGTATTATGAATTAATTGATGGGATAAACTCAGTGTTGTGGATGTTCCCAATAAAACAATTATGTTGTTTCTCATTTCAATCTTTCATGTTGAACCTATGTATGTAAGTGGTTTTCAAAAAATACTAAACTATTTGGTCTTGCAGGAACCATATTTCTTGTAATCGTGCCAATGTAATGAAATAATGCATTGACTCCAGACTTCTGGGGTCGTGCATTACTATTGGTATCAGAGGAATTATAGTGGAAAAAATAAAAACAATATTTAGAAGATGTATATTAGGGAAGGAAAACCTAATATAGACATGATGTTACACATACAAGAACATCCTAGAATTTTTGTAAGGAATAGTTTATTTGGATATTCCATGAAAATAAATCCATGTCTAGATCCTACAAGTGGATGTGGTTCTAGATCAAATGTACCTAGGAGTAAAAACTCTGACAATGTGATTTGAGCTTTACCCGGGGTAACCTAGTACACAAAAATGGGCCTTACTATGCATCTATTTTGACACTCTCTAGGGATATGTTTACGATAATTCACATTTTGGTTACAACCCATTATGAAGGATTTATTCCCCTAAAGAATCCATAGTGTATGGTTCTAGGATTTATGATTCATAAATTTATGGTATGTACTATATCATGTTTAGGGTTATATAGTGTTCATAATTTTATAATCTAAATTAGAAAATGTAATTGATTAGAAATAGAACCTAGTATATTGAATGATAACTTCACTAATTCTCATTATGAAATGATTAAGAATGATCGTATACCTTATGATCTTAAGCCATCATTTAGAATTAATATAGTCTCTAATGTATCCTCATAATATGAGGAGATAATATCATTTGTTAATAAGGTATATAAATAATTATCTAGGTATTATGTATTTTAAGGGATGCAAGAGAAGAAGAGGGTCAAATAGGAAATAATGGATAAAGGGAAGAATAAAATGGGTAGTTTTCCAACATGTGGTACTTGTGGAAGGAAACACCCAGAAGCATGCTTAAAAATAAAATGAGTCTACTACAAGTGTGGAGAAAAGGTCCACAATTTTCATGATTATGAGGGTAAGAAAATGGTTTTTAATGTAAAGTGATTCAACTACAATGAATTGGCACACTGTTTGAATCAATGTCCCAAGTATCAAAGGAATATTCCCAAAATGATGTTATTGGATAATGATCAAGTCATGATACTACTATAGATGAAGTGGAATGATTAATATTCCTCTTTTATAATCATTTCATCTGAATATTTTATCAGAAATGTGCTGGTTATAAGAAATATGGAATATATGAGGATTATAATTCGGTACAATCTAATTAAGAATTTGAAGTCGCTTTATGAATTGTACCAAGGATAAGTGACTCAGTAGAAAGTTAATATCTTGGGAATGTATGTGGATTAGGGAAAGAAAACCCTAAATATTTTCATAATGATTAAGACAATGATGATGAAATGATTGATTTAGAAAAGTACTCACAAACTCAAAATAGATTATTGACTTTTCTATAAGTGGTCTATGATATCATTGATGGAGTTTACAACATTTATGGATATAAAGAATATATCCAATATCATGTGTGATGATGAGTACATGTTTCCAAAAGGACGTATAATAATTTGAGTTATTACTATATTCCAAGAGGAACCATGATGAATATATTCCCATTTTTGGAATGTGAAAAATTAGGGCAGCTTCATGTTGATTAAGTCAAAATAAGCTAATAGATTCAATGGTCATGATGGATCATAGAGTTCTATACAAAATGAGGATTTACAAGTACAGAGTGTTCAAGTATATAGAATATATGGATATGGGAATGATTCTAAAGTGTTGTATCATGATCTTTTGGAATGTTAAACCATTTATGAAATGGTTTAAGTTGACCACTATATGTGGATTTTCAGTTTAATTTCACCACATGATTCAACATGAGCTAGAAGATGATGTATAGATAGTTCAAGGCCCAAAAAATGGATAAGATTGTGTTTATAAAATAGAAACATATAATTATACTATTATAGAGTAGAATAATGTCTCAATTATAGGAAAATAGGGTTAAAAAAATGTTGTCCTATCATAATTTTTTTTTTCAAAACTATAGTTTATGGTTTTGTGGAAACGATCTTTCATCTAAACATGTTCTCTTTCACTTTCCATCAGTACATGATGGTTTGATTATTCTTCCATGACTGTGTTATATAATTAAAATTATTATTTTTTGTAACCAATTAATTCCCCATTCTCTCTTATTAAGAGGATATTTTAACCATATTTTTGATGTGGGTTTCCCATAGAGAAATTTTCAAGTATCAACAGTTAACTGTCAAAATTCTATTTCAAAATTTTAAGGTCAAAATTTTAGTTAATAGAGGAGAATGTTACACCCCAAATATCTAAAAATAAATTTAATATTGAATTCATGAAACACTAAATCTCTAAAAAACATTGTGTTATTACAGAGGAAATAAACATAATTTTTCCACTTCTGTTATTTGAATTTAAAAAATATGACATACACAGTTGATTTTAGGGTGACTTTTAGAGTCTGATAGAACCTAATTAATTTTTGGTGAAGAGTAAACTACCCATATTAATAGAAATATAACCCTATGAATAGTAATGATAACCTTATGAATAGTAATATGACCCTTATGAATAGTAACATCACCCATGAAAGTATAAATAAAATTTAGACACCTTATAAATAAAGTGGAATATTTTAAAATTATTAATTATGTATTCATATTTTTTGTGAGTGATAAATATTTAATTAAAATTTTAAATTAATTAATTAATTCATTTTCATAAAATGGGTTCCTAAATAAATATTTTGTGGTCCTATGATTTTATTATATTTTTATGTGACCATAGTTATATTTTGAAAGTATTATAAAAGCAGTTTTAAATATAAAATCGATTCTTTTTATGTAAATAATGATTTTATTTTAAAATAAAACACCACACATTTAGAATATTATTTTCATAAAATGTTGTCCACTTTTATATTCTAGAAGTCAAAAAAATTATGGTGAATTTTTAGGATTTTTCTAAATGACTTGATTTTTTATGAATAGTATAATATGATAATTTGTGATAAATGCTAAATACATTATTTATCGAGTCATAGGTGATGTAAGGATGATGTAGGCATAAAATTTTCAAACTAACATGCACTTATTACTATTTTTGTACACATGAATCAATACTAATCATAGTGTTGAGAAAAATATTAAACTAATTGTTAAAATACTAAAAATCCCCTCCTAACCTCTTCTCTTCACTTCTCTCAAGCATTGTGCCTTGTCTAAATTCCTCCAAAATCCCCTCCTTATAACCTGTCCCACATCTAGTATCCCTTTTATCATAAAAAACAAATCTTCTCCGCTTATGATCCCATTAAGGATGATTCATTCAAGATTTAAATTCCACTTTTCAATTCTTTTACTTTCATTTCAAGTTCCTTTGTTTTCTATTCTACCCTCACCACCCCTCATCCAAATTTTATGAAACTTAAATACCGTACATGTACATAAATTCTGTTATGGTGGTGTAATATTTTATTATCATCTCTCCTTTACCCATATTTTGTGAAAGTAGTAAAAAACACCATCTGAGATGTGTTAATTTACCACATTCAAGGACAATGGATATTCAATTTATATTATTGTCTTCAATTATGGTCATGAAACCGTTAATATGGATAAACTAGAATATAATATATGTATTATGTCTCATATATGGTTCTGTAATATTTTTTTTCACATGGTTTTGATTTATAAAATAAAACTGAGTTCATTGTGTTCAAAACTCGGTAATTAAACCAAACGATTTTCATTAAATAATTTATATAAGGGTTCATCTTCACTCCAAGAATGCAAATGAAATTTAAATCCATTTAACCTTTTGGATGTTCGCAAATAACATATAGCTTCAATTCTATACAACCATTATCACTTTATATGATCCTCCATTCATGTATATAAGTATACTGATCAAGAAACAAATAGACACGAATAATGAAATTGATCGTCTTAACCCATAAAAAATGCCATGAATGAACATAATAAAGATATAATATATAAATTAAATAAATTTGAGGTTCTATAATTATTAATTAAATAAAATATATTATATTATTTATGTCATCGTGATCAAATGGAGAACACCTTTGGACATAAGGTAAGGGTTTATTCAATCTCACTTCTATTTTTTTGAGATATTCATTATTCACAACTACTACTTGTGTTTGGTGTATGTATACTGCCCATTAATGTTTCATATCATGAATATATTTATTTTCATGATATTTAATGTTTTATTTGTTGATTATTAATTTTGGGGCATATGATTCTATTGATTACATAGTTTTATGTATTTTCTACCTGAACTTCCATTTTCATTCAGGTTTCTCTTATTCTCTACTCACCTAAATAAAATTATTATTTATTCTAATGTACTGCTCATAAATTCTATGTGAATTTTATATATATGTGTACCAAAAATAATACTTCTTTATATTATTGGGAGTTATGTGTTTCAAAATCTCCATTCAAAAAATTGTTTTGAGATGCATGCCTGATTAACAAAACTTCTCAGATTCATACCTACATTAAATTTCACTATATAATATATGTTAAGCTATATTTAAATTTCTAAATTCAAAAATTATAACATGTAAAATATTTTTTTGTTAATTTATGGTTTTATGAAAGCAAACATGCCTCTACACGATAAAATCCTTTAATAATTTCCTTAAACCACACTAAATTTTTTTATTTCTAAATTTTTTTTAAAAACTATTTTTAAATAAATTTACCTCAATAAGTCTTCATTTAAGACTAAAATAAAATTTCAATTACCTTCCCTTGTAATTTTTGGGGTATACATGATTACAATAAGATTTCTTGGCAAATACAAAAGATTTTCCAAAATAACTCTTCTTTCTAATGTGAAAAACAATTTTTCTCATCTCACATTAAATTTTATGAGGCATATGAAATGTTCACCAATTATTATCAACTGGTGGTGTATGTAATAACCTTTGGTATATCATATCAAGATTCTCTTTATTATCATGATATTCTAGGGGATTGTGATTTGAATTTTTCAATATGGTATGGGACACTTTGGAATGTTTAAGAATTATTTCCTCAAGGATTTTTCAATGGTGTCATTTAAATGTGTCTTTATCTATGTCAAAATACTTTGTTTAATAATTTACTTCATTTTTTTTATCTCCATCGATATCATCCACCAAGTTCTATTGAGTGGTTTATGATAATTTCGACTGTGGATGTGCCATTCTATAACCATTCACCATATTACTCTGAATGGTTAGTGATTATATTCAATGATTAGAGAAAGATATTTACATTTCTTATGTTAGTTTCAATATGCATGTGTAAATTGTTTATGTTGATCCGCATTCATGTGAGGAATTCATTGGGCATAATAAGTGTCTCGTGGGGCCCGCTATAGCCCCTCAGTGTATCGGTAGGTCTCATTAGACAATCTATGGTCTTTCCATGAGGCCTTGAAAGTGTGATTATTTATGGTCTTGGAAAGATGCCTTGATTGTATAGTTATAATATCCTATATTATGAATTCCCTCATTATAAATCTAGTAACTGAATGTTCATGTGGTTATTCAGCTAGTAAAATAGTAAAGATTATGTTTTACTATGGCATTATTTATTCATCTCTTATTCCTACCATAGTATGTAAAAGTTTATTTTAAATAGAACATGTTTTTAGTTATTTAGCATACCTAATGTTATGTTTTTGATATCTTTCATTGTATTTTTTAACCTTATTGAGCATCCGAGCTTCCCCCTCTTATTATGTTTTACTTTTCCCCAGGATACGAAGAGGTGTATTATGAATGAATTGATGGATAAAAATTAGTGTTGTGGATGTTACCAATGAAACTTATATGTTATTTTTCATTTCATCATGTAATGTTGAACCCATATTTGTATTTGGTTTTCCAAAACTACAAAACTATTTTTTCTTTCAGTGTATAACTTCCTTGTAATCAATCCAATATAATGAAATAATGCATGGTCTCCAAGATTCTGGGTTCAAGGCATTACATTAGATATATATATATATATTAGGGACTAATAAATTTATGGGGAGTTAATTTTTTGTTATAATCTATTATTACTAAAATTATAATCTTCTTGGAATGTTTATTAACTACTAAAATATACTATTTGATCTTTACAACTATTTTTACATGTTATTTTAACACTTGTTTCATCATTTTTAAACATAGTGGGTTATCTTTGATATCAAAACTAACTCACTTTTAATAATGTACACATTTAGTTTTTGGATAAAAAGATATTCTGGAAATGGGAGAGACATCATTTTTATAATCTTTAAAAGGAAGAGAATTTTTTGAAATTATATTTTATTTGTAAATTATCAAATTGGGGATATGTTTATATGGTTATATGCGACTACATTCTTCTCGTAAATATAAAATCATCACTTTATTCCCTCTAACATAACTTTTTAAAGTAATATTGAAATTATTATTTTGATATTAAAATATTTGATGAAGAAAATAATGATATTATTTTTTTTAATTTTTTTCAATAATTTATATTTAATTTCTTTTTAATAATACATTAATAATACATCATTTATTTATATTTTTAATATCTTAATATTTTCATAATTATTTTTAATGATTAAAATTTTACAACGTTTATTATTTTTATTTATATAACCATTCTATTTTTAACCTTCCAAAATATGGTATACCCTTTTAAAATAAGTTATACCATTCATAAATGAGGTATAAAAATCTGAAATTCAATTTATATTTCCATAGTAAGGTATACTATTCAAAAAAATATTTATTTTTATTTTTTTGATTATATGAAGATTTAATTTGTTGTGTATGTAGATTATCTATATAATTTTTTTAAATTCACACTATTGAAATACTAATGGAGGTTGTTTTTGTGAATTATTTGTGAATTTCAATGTGATTAAATGTCCCACCTAGACATCGCATAGCAGTATGAATTTAGTTTTTATTTGTTTTTATTTTATCTCATTATTTTATCTAACTTTTCATTGTTGAGGATCGGGTCAGGCCTGACTTGAGTTATTGAGTTTTGCTGTTAAATGACCGTCTTTGGCTTATTAGCTACCGGTTCATGGGTAGGGCATGGTCGAAGCCATGTGGCTTCATCAAATCACTATGTGGCCTACCTAGTACACGAGTGACTAATAAATTAACGAGTTCAACAATAATTTGGGCAAAAAATAAAATAAGGAAGATATAAGGGATCAAAAATCATTTAATAATAATAATGATAATATTATTTAATAATATTATTTTTATTATTTTTATTTTTATTAATACTCTAAGTTGGTTTTTTTTATTATCAATAGTATTGTTATTATTAATATTCTAGTTAATATATACATTTTTTTTTAAATATTATATTAATTTCATAATTATAAAATTATCAATTTTTTATCAACATTAATAAGATTTTTTATTGTTATTTTGTAGGTTAGTTTATGTTTTGTTTAGGGTTCTGTTCATTTTTTTAAATTTCCATTTATTTTTCTATATTTTGTTTTCTTTTTTCCTTTTTTTCTTTTCTCTCCCTCACTCTCTCTTCCTCCTTGATATTTCCGTCTCACGTATATCCCCTATCCTTTAACCTTAAGTATTTAAACTTCCACCCTCCCTTATCCTTCTCATTGGCCACCCTCCACCCTCTCTGGATAACCGCACCACCCTTTCCTCTCTTTTATAAAGCCCCACCACCCTCCTCTCTCTCTCCTAGACAACCACGCACAACCCTTCCCACCATACACCGAACCCACACTGCCCATATTCTCTGTCTGGTTTTAGTGTGTCATTCTTTTTCAAAATAGAATTGTGTGTGTAGGTGTGGTATTGGGTATAGGTGGTGCCTTATTTGTTTTTTTAACATAACAAGTTACATGAACTTTGAACCTCTTTTGCATGAATGGGAAACTTGGGTACTAGGTCAGTGGACTAGGACTAGTGCAATAGTGACATAGAAGCGGCCTCAACCTGATTTCACTTAGCTGGATTGACAACTATAAAACTAAAAAACATTTGGATTTTTATATGAGACCAACATTATATGGGATTGTTCCTTACTAGGTGCTCGTGAATGATAATGCATGTTGTTGTGGTTCCCACCCCACTTTTCACTAAGATGCAATGTTCTAGGGTCCCACTTCTTTCTAGTATCTTTCAGGCCTCTCCCATGCTGTGCAAACCTTGTCAAAATTTTTATCACATTCATCACATGGTGTGAATTTGGGGTTATAATAAATCATGTGTGTGTATTTTAATTTATGTTATTTTATTTAAATTCATTTTCCTTAAAAAAAATTCACTAAAATTGTTTAAATATTTATCTCTTTTCGTCTGTTAAATGAGAAACTCTTTTTGTCATTTAATTTTTATACATGGAATATTTTCTTGGTTGCATCCTCTTGGTTGTTAGATCACACTCTACATACACCCTTTGGTGTACGTAGACTTTTTGATGTCTAATATAGGTAAATGGTAACACTTTTGGGAGTTGTGGTTCAGGTTGTTAGAAAAAATTTTGACGTGATGTTGTGGAGATGGCTTGAGGGTGGTTTTCTCTCACCTGGTGGTGGTTCTTGAGTTAGTTTTTGGTCACCCTACCTAGTGGTAGTTTTTTTTGGTTTCTAGTTTTCATATGTAAGTCACTTTCTGTTTGGTTAAAGGATTGTATGGTTTCCACATATAGATTGGGTTTAGTTTATTTTTCTAGTTGTTTTATATTTATTTATTCAGGAAAATTGTTCCCCAATTTTGTTTTTCATACCCGGGAACTTGTGCTAGCCCATGGGGATTGGGAACACCCTTTAGGCCTTTCCATTGACTAATTCTGGCATTAGTTGGATGGAAACCCAAGTTGGTTCATGAAAAATTTGTATTAGAGGAACGCGCAGCTCTTTGGGTTATTTTAATTGGTAGGAGTATCGTTAGACAGAAGATAGGACTATCAAGGTTCGTAGTAATGGTTGTGAGTAGGGTTACTAGCCAACACACCTTAATACAGACCTCAAGTCTCCATGGGATGTCAGGATACTTGTTTGATTTCTCCTCCAGGTGGGACGTACAGGCTTCAGAGTGTGTGTGGACATCGGTCGAGGAAGAATAGCTTTGGTTATGGTGTTGTTTCTGCATTTTTTGTTAACTAATGTAAATTTTTCTTTATAAGTTATATTTTTTTAACCTGATGTATTAATGATGTTGTTTTTGGAAATTTTTCTTCTTACAGTAGCATGCCTCCTAGGAGATCTCATACGCACCCACAAGAGGTAGCTGGAGCGATTTCTCCCTCTCCACCTGATTATAGTTTAGTGGAAGCTATACTTTAGACTGTTCAAGATATAGGACAAGGAGTGACTCATGTTCCTACTCCTGCTTAAGATAAAGAGGCGAAATCTTGTCCAAAAAAGGAAAATCTTTGGAATTTATTCGGAACCAACCCCATTAATTATGAGGTAGCACGAAGCCTCAACAATTTGAATAATGGCTTGAGAAGATGGAGTGCATGTTTGAATTCATGGACACTCCTAAAGATGTCATAGTGAAATGTGATTCGTTTATGCTAGAAGGTCTCAGTTGATGGTGGTGGGACTTGGTGGTCCCAGATGGGAAGAATGGGAAGATGAGTTGGAATGAATTCAAGGTGGTCTTTGATGACCAATACTGGCCTGAAGTCTTGGTGTTTTCTAGACCTCTATAATTCACAGATCTTGTTCAGGGGGACCTATCAATGATGGAGTATTCCAAACACTTCACTGAGCTAGTCTAGAATGCACTTAAAATGGTATATAATGAAAATACTAAGGCTAAATTATTAGAAAAGGGTTTGCAAAAAGAGATCTACTCTCAGATATACCTATTCATACTGAATACATAGGAAGAGGTGGTTATCCAAGCTTGTATGGTTGAGATTGATAGAAAGGGAAGGTATGGTTACTTTTGAGATATTTCATTGTTTGGAAGTTGGAGTTCATCCAAGAATAATGGAATGTGTGATGAGTAAGGAAAGAAGAGTGGTGGAATCTATGGCCATCCTCCTAGGAAGAAAACATCTAGGGCCTCTGGTGTAGGGTATGTGGTGTGCCATTGGTGCGGGAAGGTAAGACACATATGCCCTACTTGTACCTCCCCTCCAATGCCTTCTTATCAGTGTTGAGTTATGGGACATGAGTAATGATTTTTGAGGGTGACACACCCTTACCATAATTGTATTGGATCTGTGGATTTCATGGGAGTGTCAGTTCAACAAAAGATGACCAGGACGATGAGATCTTGGTTTGTTGGTCATGGTGGCAAGATTTGATCGTCTACTAGGCAGATCTAGACCAGGGTACCATAATATGCGAGTGGTCATTCTCATCAAAGGACTAGGAATCTGCAAGATATAGATCAGGAAACAATTGGATCTATTGCAGGACCTTTGAATATTTTAAATACCATTATTATTTCATCTTCTATTGCTTTAGTTTTATTTGATACTAGTGCTTCATTTTTCTTTATATTTTTCTATCTTGTGAATTTTTTGAACCTACCTACCGAACTGTTATCTTTTTATATATATATGGTAACACCATTGGGGAAAATGAAAGAGAAATTCCTTAGGTTTTCATCGTGTGTGATTTCTATGTTAGGATTTTAGATCGAGTGGGATTTCTTATTTCTGGATATGGACCTGTTTTATGTGATCCCTGGCATGGACAGGCTGGGGAAATTCCAAGTGCATATTGATTACTATCAGTGACAAGTTAGTTTTATGGAACCTGATTGGAGTCCCCAGATATTTATTATGGAACTAGATCCTCAGTTCGGTCATCTGAGACTTCCACTAATAAATTTGGGAAATATTTCTTATCGGTTATCATTTTTCCTGATGGACGACAATGGTGGCGCTCCTCATTATGGATTTTCTCCTGCAGTGGATGAGTTTCCAGAGCTATTTTCAAATAATTTTTAATGCATACCCCCAGAGCGAGATGTGGTGTTCTGGATTGAGTTTTCACTAGTAAAAAAACCTACATCTTTTCCCTCATATCACATGGACCCTGTAAAATTGAGTGAATTAATGATACAGCTATATGATTTGGAATCCAAAGGGTTCATTCTTTCAATCATCTCTCCTTGGTCCTCCCTAGTTTTATTCCTGAAGAAGGCATGTATATCTCTCTAGTAATGCATCAATTACCAGAAGTTGAATAAGGTAACCATAAATAATATATAACATTTTCCTTAGATTAATGATTTGTTCAACCAGATGTAAGGGGGAAATTGGTTCTCCAAAATAGACTTCTTTTCGGGTTACCACCAACTCAGGGTGAGAGTAGTGGAAATTCTGAAGATGGCATTCCAAAAGAGGTATGGCCACTTTGAGTATTTGGTCTTACCTTTTGGATTGAAAAATTATTTGGATGTTTTGATGGAATTGATGAATAGGTTGTTCCATGATTATCTAGACTTCTTTTTTTTAAGATCATGTAAATATTATTCAAAAGAAATGAGAGAGAAAGGTTACATGAAACAAAAAGAGTGGACCTTATTACAATCTCTTATAAAGTGGGGGAGAAGATCAACCACAAAAATATCAGTCATTTATGTTGGTGTTAGTGGATGACATTCTGATTTTCTGTGGATGTAAGGAAGAGCATGGGCATCACTAGCAGATCATGTTAGGAACTTTTTGGGATCTTCTCTTTTATGTGATGCTTTCAAAGAGCACATTCAAGATCAGGGAATTGAAGTTTCTAGGGAATTTCATTTTAGAATTAGGGGTTTCAATGGATTTCGAGAAGATCAGGGTAGTTGTTTCATGGGAACAACAAAGGAACTTGTTTCATATCAGTAGTTTACTTGTCCTGGTAGGTTATTACAGGTATTTTGTTCAGGATTTCTTGCGTCTTGCATACCCTATGACCTTACTCACCCAGAAAGGGGTGAAGTTGGAATAGATCCCATATTTCTAGGAATCCATTGAGGAGTTGGAGGGATAGTTAACTACCACACCTTTTTTGATCCTTCTACAGTTTGGGAAGGGCTACGCGGTCTATTATGATTCTTCAGGTATGGGCCTCATGTGTGTGATCATGTAGGATAATCTTGTAGTGGCTTAAGGTTCTCACCATCTCCGACCACACGAGAATAGTTACTCAACTCCTGACTTGGAGTTGGTAGTAGTGATTCACGCCCTAAAGACTTGGTGTAATTAACCCTTTGGGGAGAAATTTGTACTCTATTCTGACCATAAGATCATAGCCTTCATTTTCTCACAGATGGATCTTAATTAGAGGTAGTGCTATTGTTTCAAGTATCTACGAGGGTCTAACTTTTAAATTGTATATACCTTGGGTAAGGGTATTATAGTAGCTGATGCATTGAGTAGTAAAGAACCAGTAATAGATTTTATGACGTCCAGCGATGAGTGGACATTGATGTGGATCTTTTCCTAGATTCACTTGTAGAGAAATGAGTACAGCGAGGGTACATTCATTTCCAGTATTCAGTTGACACCTATTCTTATATAATTTATTCAGTGGTACCATCTCATTGATGAGCTATGATAGTGGTCTATGTAGTTTCTTCATGGTGTGAAGACCTCTTCTGAGTGGTCTTTGCCTCCTGAAGGAATCTTGTGCTTCAAGGGATGCGCAATGGTATTGTTTTCTCTACGGAAGGTGGTGATGCAGGATAGCCACCATTCTTAGCGGGTCACCCATCCCGGTACTAACAAGATGTATTAAGATGTTCATCACAAGTTTTAGTGGCCAAGAGTGAGATGGGACATAGCTGACTTCATATCAATATGTTATACTTGTTAAAGGTGAAAGCAGATCATCAGAGACCATATGGTTTACTCTAGAAATTACCAATTCCTACATAGAAATGGTATGACGTCACCATATACTTCATTATTGGCTTTCCTAATGTACCTTGAGGAAGGAACTCTATTTGGGTAGTGATTGACTGTCTGACCAAATCTACTCATTTTATTCTGATCATAGATACTAGTAAGGTGGATGAGCTGGTCTAATTGTACAATCAAGAGGTTGTAAGGCTTCGTGAGGTGTCACTAGATATTTTATAATGTAGACACCTATGTTTCACTAATTGGTTTTGGTAATCCCTTTAAAAGACTTTAGAACACATATTAGGATGAACATGGCATACCATTCTCAAACGGTTGGTCATAAAGAGTGGGAAAATCAAATTCTGGAAGACATGCTCTGTGTGTGTGTCTTGTACTTTAGAGGTTAATAGGATAACCATTTGATATATATTGATTTTTCTTATAATAACAGTTACCAATTCTCTATTAGAATGGAACCATTTGAGGCACTCTGTTGTCATCCAAGTCGGTCTTCTTTATGTTGGCATGAGGTATGTGAGACCTCAGTTTTGGGAACGATCCTTGTGAAGGAGACATCTAAAAAGTCAATTTGATTAGGCAATGGTTATTGAAAGCTCAGAGTCACCAAAAATCATATGAAGAACAGAGGTCTCAAGATCTTGAGATTTCTGTGGGTGAGCAGGTGTTCTTAAAGGTGGCCCCTCTCTTGGTTCACCGCTGCTTGGGAATGTTGGGAATTCTGACGTAGAGGTATGTTGGGCCTTTCGAGATTAATATGCGGATTGGAAAGGTTGAATATAGGTTAGATTTACCATCTTGGTTGACATCGATCCATGAAATATTTCATATCAACCAATTGAAAAAGAATAATTTGGACCTATCACATCTACTGAAGTAGGAAGAGTTTGAGATAGATCCCAACTTATCAGTGTTTGAGTGGCCAGTGCAGATAGTGGATTCCCAATAGAAGGTGCTTCACGGGATGTTCATTCCATTGGTTCACATTATTTGGAAACATGGTACTGATGAGCATGAGACTTGGGAGGGGAAGTCATGGGTTCATCAGAAGTACCATTTTTATTCTTTGATCAGGCTTCAAGTTGACTTTTTGATTATAGAATGGTTTCATAGTAGGGAGACTTATCAAACCCGGACTTTGCACTGTGGTATGATTTTAATTTTAATTTTTTAATTTTATCTCATAATATTATCTAACATTGATTTGTTGAGGTTCGGTTTGGACCCGACTTGATTTGTTTCATTTTTTTATAAATAAGTGTGTTTGTCTTGTTAGAGATCGATGCATCGTCGTAGCCATCTGGATTTTCTGAATCACTATACGACCTTCCCGGTGTGTGGGTGACTATTTTATTAGAAATTTGAATAAGAAATTGAGTGCAAAATAAAATAAGGATGATATATGGAGTCAATAATTATTTAATAATAATAATGACAATATTATTTAAGAATCTTATTGTTATTATTAATTTTTAAAATATTTTAATTAGGTTATTTTTTTATTAAAAACAGTAGTATTGTTATTATTATTATTATTATTATTTCATTTTATATTTTAATTTGGTGACTAATAATAATTTTTTTTATAATTATCAAATTATAAACATATTATCAACTGTAATAATATTTTTTGTCGTTTCTTTTTGGTTACATTTTTTTTAGGTTTCCTTTCATTTTTTATTTTTCTTTTCTTTTTCTATCTTTCCAATTCTTTGTCTTTTTTTGTTTTCTCTCCCTAACTATCACTTCCACCCCCTATGTTTATCATTCATAAGTCCCCTCTCAGCTAAGCTTAAGCACCATAGCTTCCTCCCTCCCTTTTCCTTCTTACCAGAACTCCCTCCACCCTCTCTTGATAGTTGCACTGCCCATTCCTCTCTCCCGTATAACGACACTACCTTCATCTCTTTCTTGAATAGTCTCCCTCCACCCTATCCACCTATAACTGAACTCACACCGCCCATCTTATATAAAATGTTTTCTAGTTGGTGCACCTCCAACAGACTCCCCCTTGCTCAGTTGGCCTCTCGCACCCTCGCCGCAAGTGCTTCCCAACTTATTTATTTGTTTTCCTCTGTTTCTAGATTATTGTAATAAGGTTAATTATGGTGTTTGGTCTGGTTTTTATGTTTTCAGTCCGAATTATTATTTTCATTGTATTTTTGTATCTTTTGAGGTATGATGGCCTATGGTGGTTTTTTTGCACCATATTTGTGATGCTTGATATATGATGGTAGGTCTTTTCACATATAAGTATTAATTGATTATTGATTTTCATGTTTAATCAATTTAGAATTTTTATAAGTTGGTTTTCATGGTTCAAAAACTGTTTTTTTAATTTAGCGTCCAATTTTTTTGATTGTAGCATATTTATCCGATATTTGTGTGTTTTTCTATGAAAAAACATGTTAGACTTTTTGTTAGCAGTTGACAAACCTTGCAGGTTTTCTGTTGGTGTATCCCAAATGCGCGTTGAGTTTATGAAAATTTTTGAATGATTTTTTTTTGATTTGATTCATGTGGTACATTTTGTAAAATTATTTGAAAAATACTATTTAATTGTGTGAGTGTTGTAATTGGGGTTTTCATTTGTTTTTAGTGTTCATTTTTTTCAAAATGGAATAATGTGGGTAGGTGTGCTATTTGGAATATTTTTTTCCATCATTGTTTTTTTAACATAACAGGTGACATGAAGTTTTATCATCTTAAGAATAAATGGGAAGCCTCAATACTTTGTTTGTGAACAAGGACCAGTGCTCTAGTGACACATAAGTGGAATCGTCCCAGATTCATTTATGTATATTGAAATGTACAACACTAACTAAACATCTGGATGATTATTGGAGACCCGTAGTTTATGGGTGTGTTCCCTACTAGTGAATCGTATATGAGAAGGTGTGTTGTTTTTGGTTCCCATAAAAATTATCCCAGGGATGCGATGTTCTAGGGTCACACTACTCACAAGTATCTTTCATGCCTCTCCCATTTTTTGTACTCCTCTACTTTTCACTCACCGTCGACACATGGCGTGACTTGGGTTAACCATAAAACCCAGTGTGTGTATTATAATTTAATTTATCTTCATTAAAGACATTATCCTTAAAAATATTTCATTAATTTTTTTTAAATATATATCACTTTTCGTCTATTAAATCTACAACTGTTTGTGATATATAATACTTATACGTGGAATCTTTTCTCGGTGGAACACTGTTGGGAATTACCTCACACCCTACCTACACAATTGAGTGTAAATAGATTTGGTTATTTCTGATATAGGTAAAGGTAAGGATTTTTTTAGTGGTGGATTAGGTTGTTAGCTACCTTCATGGAATGGCACTGTGGAGACGGTTGGAGGATTGTGTCCTCTCATCAAGTGGTGATTTTTTAGTATGTTTTTGGTTACCCTACCTAGTGGTAGTTGCTGAGTGGGTTTCTAGTTTTCATATGTAACTAAATTTTTTGTTTGGATAAATTCTTTATTGGTTATGACCTCAAGATTGGGTTTGGTTAATTTTTCTAATTTGTTTTCATTTATTTATTCAGGAAAATTGTTTCCTAGTTTAATTTTTCATACTCGACCCTTGTTCCAACCAGTGGATATCGGGAACACCCATCGGGACTTGACGCGGACCGGGTTGGGCATCGGTTGGATGGCAACCTGACTTTTTTCATGCCATTAAAGGCTAGTTAATGGGGGTATTAATCATTATAATCAAAATTTGATCTATTTATTATTAACGAATAACTATGTGTTATTGATTTTGTGTTAAATTTACATCTATAGAAAATAAGTATTAATGAATATTAAATACTATTTTTATGAGAAATTGATGGAGAAAAAACATACATCATTAATTGGGAAATTAAACTAAAAACACTAAAGTAGTTATTTTTCTCAACATCCACAACCGAAGATTAAAAAACAATTACAATGAATAGAATATTCATGTTGTAATGCATGAAAATAATATTTTTGAAGATAACATGTTATTATAATACCTATAAATTAATTGTTGCAAAACTAATGAAAACAATCATTGAATTTCAAGGATGCATGAACTGGGTGAGATGACACAAATGGTATGATGTAAAAATTTGAAAGATTATAAATACATATTTTTTATCAATCATCAAGGAATTTCCTTATTTCACATAAAAACATGTCTATCATCTACAACTGATGTGAAATAGTATGTCTTTGAATTTAGAGAATTAATTTTTCTTATGGTTTTTAGACTATATTATTCATATGTATTTTATGTTTCAATGATTGTTTCCTTTATGAATCTTGATTAAAAAGTGTAAAATTAGTTTTGGGTTACACTACCATTCAAACTATTCATTTTGGGTAAAGAATTGAGGTATAAATATGAATTTTTGTTTAGTATGTGCCTATTAATTAAAACAAGGAAGGTTGAATTTTTAGGAGTTAAAATGTACATATGATGCTTTAAAAAGGTTTTGGACACTCTTAGAAAGACATGTCACTTTATAGTGGGTTTTATAATTTTGAGTTGTAGGTGAGAAGAGTGGAAATAGGATAAATTTTATTTCCACAACTATAAACAATTATTTTTCATTTTTTTATTTATTTTCCTTTAATTATCTAAATATGATAAATATTTTAAATTATATTAATTTCCCATTTCACCCCTCCCCCATAATCCATTATTCTATCCTCATTTCTTAGAAAAATAGAAATAAATTGTTTTCTCCACTAACATTTCAAAAGAATATTTTATCATTTTCATTTTAATTTTAAACTCAATTAATGTAAACTAAATAAGTCTTCCCTCATTCACTGTTTAGTTAAAGAGAATTCTCATGAAATTTTTTCCAAAGTTTCTATATAGTATATCTCTCATTGAATTTATTAATTTCATGTTAACATGCACAATCTTCCATCATGATCTGGTTTCCAATACATGTAACATGGAATTTACCATCATTCAACAAACATCAATTTTAAAATTGATCAAAACTTATTTGAGCAATCATGATTTTTATTTCCATGATGAACAACTCTAAAAAATTATACAATTAAATTCCATATTTCAAAAGAGTAAAAATTCTTGGAATCTCACAAATTTATTCAATGAAAATATCATTTAAAAAAATCCAAATTCATAAAAGTACCTAGAATTAATTTTATGAAAAATGGAATAACTCAAATTAAAATATAAAAATAGAAAAAATGAAAAGTAAAATCACCCATACATAGGTTTAGATGACTTGTATAGGGATTTGCAAATCACTCATACACAGGTACATAACTCATAGATGACTTTTATGAAGTCCAAATGGCTCATATATGTATTTCTATTGACTTTTATGATACATAAAATCATGTGTATGAAGGTATATATGACTCTTGTGTAAACAAAAACATTCCATGAGATGTATCATATTAAAAATAGTACATAAACAATTTCTTATATCTCCAAATTTCCATCTTTTTTCATATAGGTTTAGAATCTCTATAAATACACTCAAAATAGCTCAATACATCATTAAGAAGTTTTCATTCACCTAATAATATAGTTTTTATGATCGATGCTCAATGGATAGACTCTTCTACAATACTCTAGATATGTTTCGCTTAATAATATAATTCCTCAGTTCCATTATTCAATAAGAACTTATAATTCCATTGAAACATGTCGAAGGTATTGTTTCCTCATATATCTACACATTTTATATATTCTATTTATGATCAACTCTAAAATTTTCACATTTTAAAAATTATTGACATCTAGTATAACATAATACTCACTTGGGTTAAATAATATCCACATTTGGATGTATTATCTATAAAATCCATCACATATTCATTGTATTGAAATAAAAATCCAAATTAAAAAATGTAAAGGCTCAACTAAACTTTAGTAATGAATATATTCATGAAATAATCTACTCAGTGTCTATATGATTTATCTCAATCTAGAAAACTAGATTGATTTAGTAAGTCAACAGTGTTTTCCAAAAATTCATCATATAAAGTTCATCATTTTTACTCTTAATGACTAAAATATTTCGTAGTCATAACTTCACTACTCAGTACACATATTAAAATAGTTCATAAATAATGAGAATAGTTTTTACCCTATAGGAAATATTTCATCAATGAATAACGGTAGATTAGATAGAGGAGTAGAATCAATGATTTTAAAAACTCAATGTTATAAATTTGGTTTCATTACCATTTCAATCCATAAAAACTAAAATAACTTAGTAGAGGGTAGCTTGAAATGAATGTAAGAAAACAATTAATTTGATGCAACAAATTCTAGATTCAATATTCAATCTACCATTGTCTTCTTTATAAAATGATACTTTATATCAATGAGTTTTTACCTTGAAAACTATATAATATTTTTGGATAGAAAGAAGGAACCATTTGTATCATAGCATAAAATCATAGGATACATAGCTTCATCCACATTATCAGTGTAACTTCACGTGATATATCCATATACTCAACCTCAACTAATCATAATGTAATTGATGTTTATTTCATTGTGATCCATGATATATAGATTATTACAATTAGAAATAATCCACTAGATGAGTACTTTTTATAATATATAGTTCCTGCCCTATCAGTATCAATAAATCCCCTCGTCTTCATCTCACATTTATTTTTATACATCTTGCTAAATTTAAATTTATTTGAGAATCATATCAAAATCAAAATTCTATTAAAAAGATGCATCTATTCAGGTTTTGATTTTGATCAGTTATAAACATGGACAATAGATAAAATATCATACCAAATTTTGTATTGTATATAATAATCCAATTTAGAATCATGAATTTCATCTCATTAACTATTTTTCCTTCATCATTCCCACCCAATATTATTAATATATGAATTGGTGTGGATACTCCACTGGATTAGTATATGTAATACTTCATCATGTTATCCATTTAATATTTTTCTTATGATATGAAAATGAATTCTATTTCATTGATAAATTTTATTCTAAATAAATCATTCCTATATGTATTAACAATTCAAATATTTTTTTCATGTTCATTGAGAAATTTTAAATTTTCTTTCATCATTTTTACGTAAATTATGTCTTCAACATACCCAATCACAAACATTTATGTTGTGTTGTCTTGTTAACATAAAAAATTATTCCCACATTCTCTTTATTTAATTCCATAATTCTCAGATACTCATCATGTTTAAAATAAAAAACTCTAGGACCTTTCTAAACAACCTAATGTTCCTTCTTCAGTTTACACGCCTTAAATACATCTAGGTCTAGCATGAATCTCTGAGGTTGTTCCATGTAATATTATTTAACCACCTTTCTATTCAAAACTGATTATTTAAAATATATTTGAAAAAAATAAAAATCATCCCTAATATACAATATCTAAAATTATATTCATAGATTATTGTATGAAAATTGAACGAAATTTTTCATCAATGTCATACTCCTTAATTTTTTTAAAAGCCTTTAAAAATAGGTTTGGCTCTCTTTCTAGCTTCTTAAACATTTTTATTCATCATATTCATAAAAATTCATTATCCTATAAAAAAATTTTTATCCAATGTTCCTTGGGAAATATCTGAGGTTTAATTATTTTCTATGTTTAATTTCTCTTCAATCATAGCCTTCACTCATAACATATGTAAAAACATTTCCAAAACTATTTTTTGTCCAATTATTTATTCTAAAATTTTATGTATGGATTCTATTTTCTTCTTAGTTTCTGAACTCCTTGCTTCTTGTCTCGAGTGATATTTCTAACAATTACACGTTTTCATAGCCTTTTATTTTCTTCTTCAAACATTAGATCCCCATTATCATCACTAGAATTAGTAGAATTTTCATATTTGTTCTTATTTTTTGTGGTTTTACAAGGTTAAAGACATAAAAAATAATCATCATCATATTACATTATAGTTTGATCGATTTCTTATTCATTTTTAATCACTACAACATCATAAATTAAAAAAAAATTATAAATAATATTATTCCATTTATAAGAACTCATATTTAGTGTATAAACAAGGAATATTCCATATTTAAATTTTACTCCCCATTTTACATATGTTCTATCTTCTTCTTAATCATGAAAGGTATCTCAGAAACTATTAAATAGTGAACATTTGGATTTATTTTAAACCACATCTCATAGTGAGTTATGACTAATTTTTTATAAAGAAATTATAATTCTGAATTATTCTGGTCGTTGTGATAGCTTTTAACTTTTAAAACCTTGAGGTTTCATATCCTTTCAGTATAGTATTATACATAAAATCTAGAATCATATACTTCATTTTAGACATTACATTCTATTATAGAGTATATAAATCTTAAATCCCATGTATAATTCAAATTTTATTAAGATATTTAGTGATCTTTTTGTTGGAACACCCACTCCCATTATGAGATCTATGTCTATTAAAAATAATAAATGATTAATTTTAAAATATAATAATAATAATTTTGAAATTTTCCAAGGCCTATGATTTTTTTGAATTTAATATTTTTCATTAAATTCCAAGGATTTAATCAATTTATGTGATTATATTTTTTCCTACTCTTTTATAATTGTTTTTCGTAGGTCAATATATATCAGATTGGATAATCTCATTATATTTCTATTGTTTGAATCTATCCCCATTTTTTGTGTTCCGTTCACCCTTTTACTCTTTATAGGTTTTATAAATGTTGTTAGTATATATTTTTAGAATATTAATATTCATAATGGCCTATTATATGAAAATATTTTTCATGTGTGTCTGGAAAATGTGGCAACGTCATATATGCTATAAACTATTTTCAGTTTATAGAATTTAATAAAATAGTGTATGTGAATCCCCATCATATAAATAATCATAGTGGGTTCTACAACAGTTTTTTAAAATAGAACCATATTTCAATATCTAGACTTTGTAACCATTTTTATAGAAGATAAATTTATTTTCAACATCTTCGTGTTTTTAAACACTCAATAATTTATTATTTAGTAAATCAATAAATTCAAAACTATCTAATATGATTTAATTTTTAATAATATTTATTGTCCCGACATATCTGGTCTTTTGAGGGTTGTACTTTCCATATATAATGACTCCAATTTCATAATTTTTAATTTTTTTAAAAAAAATATCATTCTATGTTAGATGAACAACCATTATCCACGATCCAAGATTTTTTTCAAATTTTTAATAATTTAATGTTACTTCAATAATGTATTCATTTTTCCAAATATAATTTTGATTATGATTATTTCCTAACCTATTACATATATTCAATTAAACTTATATAAATTCCACACATATATCTATGATATTTTTATCTTGATCCCACCTCTCACATACCCCTTGAGAGCTTCAAAAAAATTCCCTCACATCATATTTCCTCTCAAGCTATTGATTATTCTACTAAGATATATCTTATGGTTGTTGTCACCCGCATGATTATTTCTCTCTTTTCTATTTAGGTAGATAAATATACCAACAATTATATACCTTCTAGAAAAAGATAAATTATAAACATAAATATCCCAAAAATATTATTTTTTGATACAAAAAATATTTCTGATTGCGTTATATAATTAATCAATTGTCAATCCATGAATTAGTATACCAAACAAATCCATTTTGTTTGAAAATTTATTAAAAAAATGGAATTTTGAAGGTCCCAATTCAGAATTTTTTGTCTACAATATCCAATAATTTTTTTTTCTTTTTCATGGAATTTTAAGCTAATCCAAACTTTAGTCTATTATCAGATTCTTCTATAGATATGGTTTTTTATATTAATATATTGTAAATATTCCCTTTTCATACATTACAATTAATTTTTATTATCTAGTTGTTGGAGGTTTCTATAAATATTATCCATTTTATTTAATAGCTTGTTTTGGTCTATATGATTTTTCTTTATCCATATAAATTTTAGTTATCATTAATCTCTAATTATTAACATTTTTTCCCAAAGGATAATGGTTGATGTCATATTATTAATTATTTTTCTCTTTTCAACAATCTCAAATTTTTAAGTTTAAATTTCTATTAAAAATTATTTTGTAACCTCTAGTTATTTTGGCCTGTCTGAGAATCTATTTATTCAAATGATGTCCTCTATCATCCATCATATTTCATTTAATAACATTTTTATTTGAATTATCATAGTATAATATTTAAAAATATATCCATCATCAATAAATAACTAAATATTTTATTGTGACTCATCATTGAATGATTCCAGTTAATCTTTTTATTATGTCACAGTCACCCATTCATTGAAAACATTAGGAGCTTCCCCATCATCACAACTTTCATCACTTTTAGACACATATTTATTTTTTTATAGAAATTTAATTCTAAAATATTTAATTAAAATACACTAATTTCCCATTAAAAGATTTTTTAAATAATAACCCTTATTTATTAATTTTTGGCAGCTACATATTTCTTATATTCTCCTATTTTTCTTATGAGACGATGGGAAGAGAAATTACAACCATTAACACAATTAAAAAAATTAAAATGAAATTTAGCTCTTTACTTACCTATCCCATGTTTTAATATTCTTAACAAAAGAAAGAGTGTTTTAGAAAACTATTACTTACCTTCATCTTTAACTAGGATGTCCTTATATTTTAATATTTTTAATTATTTAAATTATTTGAAGAAAATTTTATTTTCCTTTTTACCATTTCAATTTAGATCATCTCCCCTTCCCCTCTCATAAATAATGAGTGTTATGAATTTCATCGGTATTATATTCATAAATTTATCTATCTTAATGTGAAGATATCTAGTCCTCAAATATTTATGATAAAATTATTATCATCTTCCATACCATTATTTAATGTTACAGAGTTTTTATAAACCATATAATGGCACTGAAAATAAAATTAAACAGATTAAAGGATTCATCAAAAGTTTATTCTTTATACATCCATATGTCTTAAAACTAATACATGTTGATCTGAATTTTATTTTATTTTATCTTTATATCTCATTTATTTATTCTATGAATCCTTTCTTAAAATGGTATTAGAATATTTCTATCCCAAAATTCTTTTAACTCATTATTATATAAATAATGTAAAACTGTATTCATGGATTATCCAACGTTTTTAGTGTTTTTATTTTTAACCGTAGGTCATGTTGGGGTCTCCATTTTTACTATAAAAAATATGGGAAAGATTAAAAATCATGAAACCCAATAAATAAAATTTAGGTTACCATTATATATTTATAAGTATGCAATAATATAGAATAAAATTTTGGGATCCCATTTCTATTAATAGAGTTGTGTTAATCAGTAACAGAATCTTGAGAAAACACTAATGATTGTACATTATTTGATTCCAATTTTTGTATCGCATGGAGGGTGATGCACACTAAGAGGGTGTGGGTGAATAAATTTTTTTGGATTCATAAATACCATTGAATGGATAATATTATTTAGATCCTCCCTCTATGTACTCATTATTTATAAAAATAATTAAACAACCCAATTTTATTAATGAGGTTCATCTACTTTATCTAAGACTAAATCCCTAAAATTTTGTGGTAATTATCTCATGTACACAAGTTCCATTTTATAAGAAATGTAACTCATGGTTATCAGTAGAATAATATAATTCTCCATTTATAATTAAGTCCAATGAAAATTCAAGCCTCTCTGAAGACTCCAAGATCGATGTTCATCTTCTTATTATCTTTATAGATTCATTACACAGTTATTCTCTATAGTGAAAAAAATATTGAAGTAGACTTATAAAAAAATTCCTAAAAACATTTATCTATCTCATTATATGCCTTTTTATTTTGTAAAAAATATAAATTAATTAAATTAAGATTAACGGATTACATCCCATCATTTAGATAAATCCCATAAAAACTATCTCTCCAAGCTCTTCGATGGGTTTTCTCTAATGATATTCTTAAATTACCATTTCACATTTTAATTCTCTATTTAATCTCATTTAAATTCAATAAAATATACCACCATCTCATTATATAGTAGGTTTTTTACTTTTATTCTATAATTCTATCCATTTAGTCAACATACTATAGCTCTCAAAATATCGTCATTTATAGATTATCATGAAAAAACTTCCATAATGATAATGGTATACTTTTTAATAACATGGAATATATATTCATTCATTAATTATAATTCTCAAATCTAATCATAATGAATATAAGAAATCATGATTCGTAATTCGTAATAATCAAATTCAAATAATTGTCTTATTTAATTACCCATCTCTTCAAAATATAAATTTTATAATCCTCTAAAATTTACATTTTAATGATCCCAATTATTTCACAAAGTAACGACTCCTAAGAAGACAATAAAATGACTCTAATGAGGCTTGAAATAACTCGTATGCAAATGGATAAATAACACAAGAATAGAGTAACATCATAATTACTCAATTTTATATGAATGATATCTATATGGGAGAATCACGCATACATGGATACATAACTCATAAATGTATCCTATGAAATATATATATCTTATATCTTGATTCTTCAGTAATCATATGAT
Organism: Viscum album; assembly: GCA_963277665.1. NCBI lineage: Eukaryota > Viridiplantae > Streptophyta > Magnoliopsida > Santalales > Viscaceae > Viscum > Viscum album. The sequence goes on along the minus strand of OY728159.1, from coordinate 825,046,585 downwards.
TCTAAAAATCACTCATATAGAGGTATATAATAACTCAAACAAAGATAGTTCCATTACATGAAGTTCCTCATTTTGATTCCAATACTTATCAATCTTTATATATCAATAGATTCAAAAGTTGACTCAAATGGGTTCATATGCTCTTAAAATAAACTCAAATCACCTAAGAACATCATCCTAAGGCACTTCTTAACCTAATACATTAGTTGGTATATTGAATAATCGATGTAAGGAATCTTCAACAATTGTCTATCTAGTTTTACCTAAAAAACAGGTTCTTCAATTCCCATATTCATCTATCACTTGAAATTCACTTAAATCAAGATGAATATATTCTTTCCTTATCCATAAAGTCTTTAATATTTTCCATTTAAGAAAAAATCTTGAATAAATTCTTTTAGACAAGTATTTACTAAACATATAACATCAACATAAAGTGTGTTTAATAGCTTGTATATATAAAATTGTATACCTATAATGTTATTATAAAGAAAAAATTATAGCTAATTCTAGGGATGATACTCCAAAAATTTCACAAAGAATCAAAATAAATTAATTTTCAACAATAAAAAAACCCAATAAGATGTTAATAATTTATTATTTTCTCTAATAACATCTTCAAAAACATGTAGAATACTAAATCACGGAGAGTAATGTTCCCTTGTGGGAATATTTCAACTCATGATTCCTATTGGGATCTCCCCACATATCATATTTTTAATAATTATTGTCAAACTATAATTGTACATGTATATATCTATAATCCACTATTATATAAATAACAACATTGGTATTTTTAATTGAGACAAATCTATAAATCATCATATTCTACATGAGGGAATGACTATTATGATACTCACAGAATTTTCATAACTCGTGTCACTGTCATTTTTTAATCTAAATATTTAAAATTACCAATAAACTTTTAGAAATTTTCCAATGAATTTAATAACCTTATCATTTTAATCTATATTTAAAAATATGAAAAACTAACAATACATAAATTAAAAACCAATATTGGGATAAAATATTATAATTTTCTCAATAATTGAAAATCGGTTATGTGGTATGCCATGTGGAATTCCAAAAGGCGATGAGGGGAACACCACATTCCAAGGGAACATGATGTGTGGTTTTACACTTCATATACATTTAGGGGCATTAAAATGGACTAAATAATTTTTCCAATTACTTTCACAACCTAATCCAACCTTGGTGGGTCACTATCATTAGAAAAACATTGATAATTTTAATTTTTTTAGTATAAAATGTTACTCTAATACACAATTGGGGTTGCAATATTCATGAAATGAATGACCTAAATCTTTTTTTTAGTGTAAAATTAAGTGAACTTGGGACAGTATGTTTCCCCTATATTGGAATATCATAAGAAAATATCCTTTCAATTGATTGTTTATAGATTTTTCTTCCTCCTGGTATATGGTTATAGTGAATTATGGGTATTTCCATATTGGAACAAGTGGCCCCATGAATCGAGGCCCACACGACTATTCATTTCCTAACACTCTCAATAGGAATAATGGTTTCTCCTATCACAATTTCAATACATTTTAATTTAAATACCCATATTTTACATCATCAACTCCTCTTTGTACATCGGTCTCCATGACATTATCAGTTTTATCCCTCATCAAAATTAAGAATGATTTATGACATAGTGCTTGAGTTAAGTGAAATCTAGTAGTTGATATTTCAGTTTGGGATTCGTTTGTTTGTTTCATATTCTTTTAGGTTTAGGTTGGCATTATTTACCAAACTATGGTCAAAATGTCTGAAATGATACAAAATCATTTCATCCCACATTAAGAGAATGTAATTTTTTGGTGGGAACCCCAATTAAATTAGATGAGGACAATGATCATTCCTTTCATTAGAATTTTTAATGTGTTTTTCTCAAATTTGGACTCTATTAAAATCTCATTGATACTATTTTTATGGTTTATATGGATTTAAAACATGAGAAATTTAATTGAATTATAAATTAAGGATATCTTCTAGTCCTATTATAATTACAATATTATGGATTTATCTTTGAATTATTAGGTTGACGTCGCTTGGTCATCTTATTTCAATTTATTGTTTGAGGTTACTAGTATTTCAATATATTATGGAATGATTCAAGGGATGGGAGGTTTATAGAAGGATCCCCAAATCCTACTCGTGGATTAAGGTGACCCAGGTTGGTTTATTATTTATTGATGTTCTAGATATTATGTGTGTTGTTGTTTCTTTTTATATATATGAATGTTTACTACTGAATTATGTTGTTTCGGAGGCTATTTTTTTATCATTTTCACTAACCAAATAAAATTTTATAATCTTGAAATTAATTAATTATATTTTTAGTTGTATTTAAAATTAATTTAAAAGGATTTATGATTTTTCTTTACCTTTTGTTTCATTGAAAACATGTATAAAAGATGTCATATAATTATTAGATACTCTAATTTTAAAAAATATAGACACGTGAAAGAGAAATTTGAAATTCAAGTTTCTAGATATTGATGATTGGTTGGAATAGAATATTGTTTATTCAGGTAAGGAGTTATAGTCAACAATTATATTACAAAATATATGAATAACCTATCACATAAATCATTAGTTTTAGTGAGAAATATTTTCCTAAAACATCTAGTGTTGGGGATGGTATAATGGAAAAAATATGATACCTCTATTATTTCTAAGGTTGGAAATCAGAATGGAATCTTCAAGGGTGTGTTGGTTCATTCAGGCTCACTAATATTGAATAAGGGAAGGATAATCCTCATAGTGATATAAAGTGTTATAAGGATGTTGGTTTCTTAGATAATCCTTTTGATTTCATGATATCTAATCCTAAGGAAACTTCTTAGTCTCATGCAGTGACAATGATATCAAGATGTTTGATATGTGATAAGATATTTAGGTTTCTCTTGATTATGTGAAGGGGTAGTAAAACCAATGGGATTCTAGGATTGATGATTACTTTTCAGAAATATGCATACATGATGAGACGTATTTTAAATTTTGGAATAATATAGGAAATATATTTATTGCTATATTGGGGTAATTATCTGTTCTTTTAGTGACACCATAAAATCCTTTAGTTATGGTATATAACCATACATCATATTATAGTATTTTAGAGTATTGTATTTTGGATAATTTTATTAAAGTTATCGGGGTGTCTCTTAACAGTTGTGTTGATATTTCATCATATAAAACATAGTATTGGGTAATCTCTCAGACATCTATTAATCAAATGAAAATGGGTAGTTAATCAATATATGAAGGTTCTTCTACTATGAATGTGAAGGGGTGATTAATGATAGTCTATAGAATGTGGGACATGGAATAATGAATGGGATTATTCTAAACCTATTTATGAAAACAGGTCAAATGTAAAAACAAGATGTAATGATCCTAAAAAAATTGATTGATTCTTGATAATGATGCTGATAATAAGGGAAATCCAATTATGAAGAAGTGAAATTCAAGGTTGGTTCTTGTTTCCTTGATTTCATGGTGTTTACAAATCCATAGTAGTTTCTATGAAATTTGGGTATGCTATGATATTATTGTATGATCTCCATGATGGAAGAAAATTCATGGTTTTCACCTCTAAAGCTACATATAATTGTAGTTCTAGTCCCCATGATAAGGGAATATACAAAAAAAACATTCATGATTTCTCACAAACTTTATAAGAGCATTATATCTTCCCTATTCTCAGTGGGATACCATAGTTATTTGATAATTATGGTGATGACAATTGTGTCTTAACACCAATGGATGGAATTAATCTTATTGTTACTATTATAAAAGAACTAATTATGTAAACTCAGATATCCTTTCTAATTATTATTGATTAAGGGTAAACAACCCCTCAACCCTAATATTTTTGCAATACAATGATATTTATTTGTAAAAAAATTTAATTACCACAATAGATTAATTTTTAGGGAAAAAGGATAGAAAATCTAAAATTAGAATACAAACAAAATATATTAAGATAGAGAGGTTTTATTAGGGCCTTATTTATATGATGAATTTTTTTTTAACTTATATATTAAATACATATTTCCAAAATTAGAACATGTCCTTTTGAGATATAGTGATTACCATATAGATATATTGTTTTGAACTTCTAATATTGAACATACTATCTTATATAATCCAAAATTCGGTATTCCTAACTTATAATTGAAACAAAATATCTAAAAATCATAGGATATATCTACAAAATAAATCGAGTTAGATAAGTAGAATGATGATATTGTAAAATATACCATGGTGCAAAGGATAATGAAACCATTAGACTCTCAACCATGGTGAAGGATAATGGAAGTGAGGATGAATCCATTGAGAAGTTTGAAATAGACAACCTCTCTAACCCTATGTAGAAGGACTGAAATTGGAAGAGAGGTTGGAATTATTTAGGTATGGTAGGACCATATAACATGATAAAAAGTAAATATTATTAGGCTCTCAAAAATGTTGAAAGGTTCTTTCCCTCTAACTTGATGGTGTTTTTTTAACTCAACATGCCACTTTTACTAGTCATTTCAAAACCTTGTACCACTTTTCCATTTTTGGTTAAATGATTATGGGCTTGGTTATCTAGGCCCATTGTTCATGTAAATTTAGATATTATTATTTATATCACTAATTATAATATTTTACAAAATAATTAATAATTAATAATATAATAATTAATTGATATTTAATAATATAATTAATTATATTATTAATAATATATAAAATTATATTAATTATTTTAAACATTATTATTTATTATTAAATATAAAATTAATTATCTATCTTCTTATTTGTTATAAAATTATTTATATATCATTAATTGTCTAAAAGTGAGTTTTGACTTAGGTTCATCATGAATTTTGCCAACATGACACATTATATAAAAAAATTGGTTCAATGGGTGATTTTTTCCATAGGATGTTGATATAATAAATTTTCATTATTATTGATCCACAAAAATATTTTCAATTGTTTTATTGATAAAATTACATTAATTTGGTTTAATGTTTATATTTAATTATATAATTATATTATTTTTTATGGAATTTCGGAAGTTTTTCATTTGAAATTTATATTTGGGTTAAATCTTATTATAAAAATTATTTTATATGTTTTGAAAAAGTCTTCAATCGGTCTTTAAAAAGTCATGTTGTATCCTATGTTTGATATCTAGTCCCTAGTTTAGAACCCTATGAATGAGTTGAATGTTATGATCTTGAACCCATATTTTGATAGGAATCCTCATGTTATAGTTCCTAACATTCAGAATGTACCTAACATAAGTAGCCTCACCAACATTGGAATCGTACTCCACATTCTAGAGTTCAATGTTTAGTTCCAACTATATGATATCAACCATATATTTGAGTCATCCTCATGCTGACCAACCCCACATTGAACCCGCCATCTATGGGTTTTGAATTTTAATATATTTTCAAAATTTCTACTATGATTGTGTTATAGTAACTCACTCATTAATGAAATTCAATGTTTAATTTAGAGAATCATAATAAATGGATTAATTTTTTCTAATTTCTAAGGGAACTTATGCTCTTCTATGGATGATTAAATTAACATTTAAAACATGCTGTTAATTTTGAAATCATAATTTATCCGGTGGAATTTTATATCACATTGACTCTAATTAAATTGGGATATATATTTAATTCAAAAATGTATATATGTATGGGTTGGTTTATCTTTTTAATTAACAATAAGTTTTCTCCAAATCTCAAAAAAATATTAATATATTTCTCAAATACTATATAATATATTTCATTCTATAGAAGATATTATACATTCTACTACAACTAAGTCTTATTATCTATGATAATTTTAGTAATAGTTTGTTAAAAATTCTCAGGACTACACTTTGGGGACGTATATGGTATAGAAGTAATTGTGTATTCGTAAAAATACCAAAAAATTAGTATTTTTGTAATGTTTTATTCCAATGTATACACTGTAAAAATATATATGATTTTTTTTAACAATAGTAGTTTTAATTTTTCATCTTTTTTAATGAAGATCCCTTCATTTTTCAGCTTTATCATCTATATCTGAATACCTTTAATTATAATTATTACAAACAAAACAAATTGTGTTGTTTATAAACAAATAAGTGTTGAGAGTTTCATGAGATACTATTAGTAATTTTTTAAAACCATGAAAAATATATTATAATATGTTGTAGTTTCTTACATTCATCTATCGAGATCCTTTAGAAATGATCTACTAGAAAATATCACCAGTCTCATAGAGAGAGTGTTGGTAGAGTAGACTATAGGACCTTTATGCCTTAAATAACTGTCAAACTATGGTGTCTTCTTATTTAAATTTTCACTTCATATTATTTTAAGGATAAGGGAACAACATTAATTAAAAATTGAGAAGGGAGATCAGTTCAAAAAAATCAAGTGTTTTTAAAAGGCATAATTCACCCCAATTATATCTTCATCATTATTCTTACATAACACGTTCTAAACATTACTTTTGGGGAGATATGAGTCCTCAATCCATTGAGTGTATGGGGGGACGTTTATTTTTGGTTTGTAATCTCACATGTAAAAATATATATTAATTATATTTATTAATTATGCTATTAATTGTTAATTATATTTTCACTAATTATTATTTTTTATATTAATAAATAAATATTTTCTTATTTATTAATTTATTAATTTATATTGACTTATTATTAAACAAAAAATTAATTATTAATTATCTTAATAATTAAATAATTGATTTTTATTCATTATTTCTTAAATATAATATAAATAATTAATTTCATTACTAATTTTCAATGATGATGTCATTAAATGATTATATTAGTAATTTTTTACTATAGTTTTTCTTATTATTAATTTTATTAATTGTATTATTAAATTTTTTTATTTAAAATATTAGTTATTATTTATATAATTCATAATTTATTTCAACTATTTATATTATAAACTGTAAATTATTATTTTTGTGTTAGTATTAACAATATAATATAATGGTAATGTCAGTAATGTGAAAATAAATCCTACAAAAAAATCAATAATGGATGTCAAGGTTTCTTATACTATAAAATATTTTCTTTGATGGGATTTTTAGTTATATTTAAATAGTAATTTAATGAAAGTAATTTCAAATAAATTAATAGTATTATAAATAATGTTATAAAAATTTTTAAATAAGAATCAAATGATTTCATGATTTTATATAAAGCATAATATTTTGAAATCATTTCATGTTTTTCCATGTCATATCAGTATATAATATAAACCTAGACTTACAAAAAAGAAATAAAAAATAAAAAACCCATATTATGATTTATTTCATGGAAGGTAAAGTCGAAAAATTTGATGGTGATACACTCTAAAAAATGAAATGAATTTAATTATAATTATTATAATTTATATTATACAAACTCTATGAGAAATAATTATATTATAATATTAAATATGGCGATTACGTGGGCTTGGAAATAGGTACATGTTCAATGAGTACCTGACACTAGTCAACCTAATAAAATATTATATGGGTCGATTCAATCCAAATTTTAAACATATTTTGGTATTATAATTGACAACCATTTCAAATTCAGGAAGGGTTTGGGTTCCTTTTATAGGATACCTCATATTTGAATCTATTATATTATTTTTTATCACTAATTTTTTCTTTATAAAACATATACTTTAAAAAGTGTTTTATGATACCTGTGGTGGTAATTAACTTGCATTATAGTGGCATGTAGAACTAAATTGAAATGTAACATATGGATGGAATAATTTTTTTATGATAAATAAATATTTGTTTGTCCACATGTTCTTATATGAATACTTAAAGTGTTTTAGTGGAGTGTGGCTCCATGTGATGTGGTGGTAGATAAATACACTATCAATTCAATTTTCACACTCATCCCACTTTTTTTCACTCATATCATACCCATGGTACCCCAAAGCCCACCCACTCCCCTTGTAATCCACTGTAAACTCTATTTTTAATAATATTATTATAATTTATAAAAATATAATTATTAAATGTGTTATGAAATATGTTCAATTATAAATCGGTATTATAATTTATATTCATGTTTGAAATTGGTTATTTATTTTCAATATTAAATGGGTTTAGGATTCATTATTTATTTCTAAATATTGGTCTAGTATAAATACTCCTATTTTAACAGGGACCTCACACATTTTTTCCCAAATATTATTATACATATGTGAACCAACAATATGGGATCAAAAATATTACATCTAGGTTACCACATTGGTTCTCATGGAATTATGTAATCCTCTTGGACTAGAAATGCATAAAAAATTGTATTTTGAGGGGATGGGTATTAAAATTTATAGATAAAATTTTCCCATTATGGGTCCATAATTTAAAATTACTAAATAAAAACAATAATATTAAAAAATTATTTTTAATAATATTATCCTCATATAATTTCTATTTTTACTATCATTTTAAATCACTTATGATTAAAAAATAATTTTTTAAAAACATTTCTCTCAACTTATCCTGTAACTTCATTAAACCCTTAAAGAGAATAAATTACTTTTTAGGGGAACTAGTGAATCCAAAAAAGAAACAAAAATTTGAATTATTTGGAATATAATATTTGACCTCAATGAATTATTGAATAATCATTATCTCAAACACATTCTTATGAATTACTCAAAACATAATAAACTCAACCATTTCAGAGTCTGCTAAAATATCCTCTTATGAGACCGCATGTGTAACACCCCAAGATTTTTATATTGATTTTTCATTAAATAAATACATTGGGTAATATATTTTTTCACATGAAACTCCTTTCTAAAATGAAACTATGGTACTTTAAAATTAAATTATTAGATTAGACCACAATAACATAATCGTTAAATTAGTTGTTATAAATAAAAGTAATCATGCTATGAAAACTATCTAGTAAGGATAAGGAATGACATAAAATGGTAAGTGTCTTCCTTATGAGGCTCACCTATAAAATCATAGAAAGAATGTGCTATCTATACAGTTTTACCTCAACCAAGACCCAACAGAACATTAATTATTATTCTTTAAGTGGAATCATTTCAAGGGAATTTATTGCTTGTATAAATTTCTATAAGATTCATTCCTGATAAACCGCCACCCATATCTATCAACTATGTTTTTTTAGACATATAATGCAATATGGGGAGTTATTTTCCCTTATAAAAATATAATTTAAATGGAGATGGTTGACTAAAATTGTAAACTACATGGATTTTATAAAATGATAACATTAATAATGAAATAGATTGATAAATTTGATATATATATATATATATTAATTTTAATTTCATTATTAATTAATTGATTATACATAATGAAATTTGGACATATAAATTTTTTACGATTATTAATATTTAGTTTGTATGATGCAAAGAATTATTTAAAATATAAAGAAAACATGGTTTGATAAAATGGTTTGACAATAGCTTGGTGTGAACTCATTTGTCTCCTCCCCTTAGGTTAATAGATTTATGTTATAACGCACTTGGCCTTAAGGATAATGAGGGTAAGAATTCCTCATCATTAAGGTTGTGATAACCCTATTGTTCTTCATCATTACTCAAGGAAATCATCCCTCATAGAATATATTAAGGAATAAAATGGGATGGAGAATCTTTTCTGTATGCAAACCCATTACAAAGAAACACACAAAATAACTTATAAGGATTTGTATAATAGAGATGAGAAATAAATCGATGATATAGTAAATGAGAACCTTTGAGGTTGATAGATAATTAATATTGGATATTTAATGATCTTTGAGAGGATATAATATAGATTCACCTTTTCTAGAGGAAATGATTTGATCAAGAATCAAAGAGACATTGTTCTAAAGTAGTAGCTCTTATAAGATACCAAATAGATGTATTTATGTCTTCTAATGGGCCTAGGAATATTTTAGATTCTATCATGATAATTTAATTAAATAAAGGCCAAAATAGCGGATTTTAAATCCGTTCCCTCCTAAAAGGATTGTATCAATGCCCCCGCCTATACAGTTTACCTCATCAGCAAGCAGGTGGGACCCCTAGAACTAGAAATAACCTGAAAATCTCTATCAACCAACTGATACAATACATCAGTTATCCTATTTCTTTTGGGTATAATGCATCACCTCTACTACCATCATCGTCTAGCTAATAGACTTCTTGTATATCTTCACATATTCCCATGGGGTACCAGGCAGCTGGTGTAGCCTCTAACACTTCACCTTGAAATAAATCCTCCCAAACGTCTTTTAGCCACATACAGTTGATCTTCTACCTTCATTCCATGATCTGTAAATTTATTAAATATAATTTAAATCATCTAGTAAGACCATCATGATTAATTTTAATTTAATTATATGTCTTCATCGATTAATTTAATGAAATGACCAATATACCAAATAAAGATATTGAAATTAACTCAAAAGAGAAAATTAGAAACATAAATGGCTATTTTTATATCATGGTAACACCATGAGAAAGATATAAGTAGACAAATATCCCATTTTTAATGATCATAAACGCATATGAAAAAAATAATTATCATTTAAATTAAAATTAAAATATATATATATATATATATCAATATATACAATATATTCAATCAACAGGGTCAAGAAATAAGATGAAAAAACACGATACATTTAAAAAAGTGTAATATGTTTAACTCCCCCTTTATGAAAACAAAAAAACATATAAAACTAATTTTTAGAAAATCTACCTCCCATTTTAAACATCAAAATTTCTCCCCTTTTTAGGATAATAAATGGTCCCCATTTGTTATTACCAATGAAAAAATAAAATAATGTTTTAATAAAAATTTAGAAAAACATAACATCCAGAATACACTTAAATAAGAGAATTAGACATAGTGGGGGATGTATAAAGTGGTATTTTGAAAAATGATATTTAGATTGGAGAATAGAAAGTGGAAATAATAAAATTGTAAAAGAATAAAAAACAATATATATATTTTTCAAAACATTCAACCCCATAAAGATTAGTTTTTCCTCAATTGATTGATTCCTTCATTGAAAAAAATCAAAAGAGTTCCTTCGAATATGTAGGAATACATTGTTGGTTCCCAAAAAATTTGTTTCTTTCATATTTACCACATGGATCATTGTTAAATAGAAGAGTATAAATAGGATTTTTATCATCACAAATCATTCTTTAAGGGAAATCAAATGAAATAAATAAACAATAAGATATTATTTATGTAATTCCCATATAATTTTTGAAAAAAAAATAAAAAAAATTATATTTTATTTAAAAAAAACATATTTTAAAATAAATTATTTATATTACAAATGTACTTGTTTTAAAATATATGATGTATAATTTTTAAAATAAGCGAAACATTTTTTATTTCTAAATTTAGTTTTTAAAAAAGTACATATTAATGAAATTTTTTATAATTTAATAGATAAGGATCTACCTTAAATGAATTCACAATTTAGATATAGAGATCATAGAAAAGATAGTAAATAGAATAAAATTTAAAATAAATCAAAAAATTCATCATTTAAAAAAAATCAATCCAAATAATTTTAAAAATGACTACTTCATTAACCCTCTATAAAATTGAAATATTTATAAAGGTACAATTAAAAATTCATTTTTCATAAAATAAAAATGGTCAAATACCAGTGGTTTAGTGATACTATTAGTTATTTGATAGTTCTTTATTACTAATTTGAATAATATATCACCCTTTTGGAAGTGATAACTTATAAAATATATCATATGGTCAATGTTTTTATTACAAGGGAGTTGGTTATTATTTTTAGAAATACTAATATAACTATTATTATCAGATATAATATGTATAAGGCTATATATAATCCTAAAGTACAAGGTAGTTTGTTTCATCAATATTATTTGGGAGAGAAAAATCTTGGTGAACATATATTATTCTTTGACTATAAAAATAACTACAAATTTGTTCTTCTTACTACTCCTTGAGATGAGATATTTTACATGTAGTTTTAAAGTCCCACAAATACTTTTCCTATCAAGTTGGTATCCACCAAAATTCATCACAGAAATTTGTTTTAAAATAACATCGTTAAGGATAAAAAAAAACACTAACTCTGATTTCTATACATTTAAAATAATCCTTTTAAAATTTTTTACATTGAATTCCTTAAGATTTCATTTAAAATGAGAAAAAATTAAAAAAATTAACATGATTACAAGACGGGTCATAGTACGATAAAGTAGATAAGCAGTCACACTTTTATAAATCTTTTTTTCAACCTAATTAAGGGCTTCACCCAATGATATCTTACAATTTATATTCATAGGTGTGAAACTTTACATAGACTGATCTATTCCAAATCATTTTTTTATTTCATTAGTGTATTTTACATGGTTTAGAAAAATATGATTATTATTTTTAGAGAATTTAAAACTATGAATAAATTATAGGTTACCAATAAATCTCATTTAAAGATTAATCTACATTAAATCATAAAATTCATACCAAATAGATTAATTGGTTTAGTTAAACCCACATATTAAATTCAAATTTCAATTACTAAAAATTAAATTGGGTTGTGTTTTAAAAATAATTGAATCTTATTTTAAAATATTAAATCCATTTGATAAATTAAAATTAGATAAATTATTATAACAAGATTGAGGGTCTTGTTTTACTCCACAATGAATCTTAATTAGTTTGAAAACAATATTATAAAATAATTATCTTCAAAACAAAGATGTTGTTATAAAAAATAATCAATAAAACCTTTTAATATTTTACTTTTAACATCCACTATAAATACATTGAAATTAAGGTGAGAAAAAAATGAAATTGATTTCAATTGATTTCAACAGAGTGTTGGGTGAAATTTCATAACTACATTTAATTTATTTTTCATGGTTATTACTTTTATCTAAAATAAGTGATTTATTTATTTTAAATTTAAATATTTAAATGAATGTATTTTTTAAAACCAATTTTGAGCTGATGATGGGATCAACATTATCACTTTCCTGTGTAGTACACACATAATATCTAGTGAGTTAATTTAGTTCCTATTGTATATAAAGAACCCAATTTTCATCATTAATAGAAACCTTGACAATTTGGGGTTCTATATGATTGATGAAGTTATGATGTTCATCCTCTTTCAAGACCGATATTTTAGTTTGAGTTTCGACTTTTAAATATATGATGATATTTTCATGTTTTTTGTCATTAGATATTTTAAATCGCTCTGGAAAATAATTTTAAATATATTATCCTCCAACTTCACATTATTTATAATTAAAAGGTTCAGTTAATGTTAAAATAATATTTTTAAAAACATCTTGAAGAATATATTTGGGAATATTTTCAACAAAAATAACATTAATTGATTTTACCAATATTTTAGAACTTTTATTTATAACTCTTCATGCCTTTATTGAGTTTGAGAACCCCTCAAAGATACAATCATCATATTTTGATTAAAATTTTCCATGATATTATTTGGTGTTTAGAATAAATTTTTAACAATCAAACACCTTGAAAAGTAACTCCATAGGGTTTTTATTTCTCTAACGTTCATAATACATATTTTTTTAAGAAATGGTATTATGATAATGTTATTAATGATAAAATAATAAGTATTCTCAATCCTATCCCGATTATTTATTCTTAAATTTAACTCAATTAAATGAGTTTGCGAGATTTCATAGATAGTTTATTTTTTTCTCACTACTACAGTATTTTTCTGAGGGGATTGAAAGGAAAAAATAATGATTATTCCCTAGAGAAGATCATAAATCATCCAATTCTTTATTGTCTAATTATAAAATATGATCACTTCAAATATTAATAATTTCAAAAAATCATTTTCAACTTCTTTTGAAAACATTATGAAGGTTTTTTAATTTTCAATTCTATGTGATAATATGTAAGACTAAATGAATCGAGTAACACCATCAACAATAAAAAAGTAAAGGATATACCTCCCAGACTATCAATTTGAGATGTCCTGGATAAATCCAGAAGAATTAAATTATGAAATTTAGAAGAAAACATTCAATTTTTATATTTCAATGAATATTTTTGATTCTTACCATATTTACATACTACGCAAACCATGTGATCTTTGAAAATGGGTTTGGGTAGATTTCATACATGTTGATAATAGTTGAGTTTTATAATTGAGTATGTGCTATAATGAACAACGAATATATATCAAATCCATGACTCACTAACTTGTGCCCTCATAATTTTACATTTTCACTATAAATAGATTCTTAAATTGACTAAATAATAATTTTTAAAATCATACCTATTAAATAAGAGATTTAAATTTAAGTTAAAATATTTTTAAAAATCATTTTCCTGATAAACTTTAAAACCATTGTCACACAATTTGAAAGTTCATAAAAAACTTTTTTGTAATCCTTTGAGAAAAAAAGTTACAAATAAGTGTTTCATTTGAAAAACTACTGTTACCTTCACTAGTTTTCTTACCACTTGATTAATAACTATATTTGATGTGACCTCCATATTTTTTATCAATTTTATTGTATTCAGAGTGTTTTCCACACAAGAGTCTTGAAAAATGTGTATGAAGTATCCATAGTTCTTCTTGTTCTTTTATCAGGAGACACTTTTCTTATATCATCAAATGAGTAAATGTTTTAGTACCTAAATGAACAATGTTATAATATTATTATCCAAATTTAATTTAGGTATCTATATTTATTTATTATTTGATTTTATTTTGAAAATATTAGATTAAAGATGAATTTATTTTGGTCTCCCTTACCAGGTATTCTTTTAATCACATTCATAAATTAAATGTGAAATTATTTTACAACAAGTGAAAACATTATAATTTAATAAATCTTTAATACAAGTTTTTTTCAATGGATTTAATGATTTCTTTACATGATTTTAGAAACCAATAACAGCCTTCTCTAATATATGTCTTTTAGAGCCCAAAAGTTTATTTAGATTATCTTCACCTTGAGTGAATTTTTAGAGAGAGTTGTTAAATAGTTTTTCTATATATTTGGGCTTATCAATATCGATTTGATTCTTAATTTTCATATTTAAATCTTACTTTTCCATGAATATTTTTCCTTCCCTTTTTGAATATATTTATTTTCATTAAGAACATGATGTTAACTCTTTCTAATCCCATTTTATAATGAATAATGTTAATGAAATCCATTTTCATGTTAGCCAAGAATCTATTTAAAGTATTCATAATTTACGTGACATGAGGAGCAAGAGAAATAATAATAAGGGATTAAGTGAGAGATTAAGATGTAGTGGGTGTAATGGGAAGGGGTACGAAAATCAATTTTGTCATCAGAATGTTCCATAAGGAACATATCACTTGGGTTACTTGATG
Organism: Viscum album; assembly: GCA_963277665.1. Lineage (NCBI taxonomy): Eukaryota > Viridiplantae > Streptophyta > Magnoliopsida > Santalales > Viscaceae > Viscum > Viscum album. The sequence continues at coordinate 825,031,164 of OY728159.1, read as the reverse complement.
AGGTTGGAGAAATTGAGTCCCTAGAGTCATCACAAACAATCCAGGTTGTAAATTAAAGGTCCTTATAAAAAAATTTTCCTTTATTTATCCTTATTTTTTTTATATGGTACCATCTATCATTTTGTGACTCTTTTTCATTCACTCATATAATGTCACTTATGGGTCCAATTTTGGGTTCAATTTATTTTATCTTTTGGAAGAATGATTTTTCTTGAATAATGTGTTTATTTTATTTATGGGTTTAAGATAATCAATAACTTAACCTATAGATGAGTCATCATTATATTATTTGATTGTGATTGTTTTATTTCCACATTTTGTTTCTCTATTATCCTACTTATCTTTCTATTTCATTGTAATTTCATACTTCATTAAGGATCTGATAAGTTCTTCAACCACTATTTTCTTCACATCCACTACCTTTTTTTACAATGACATCAGGTTACCAATTTCATATAATAACCCCGAGTATCTTTTTGCAATATTTTTTATAGAAAAATAATTACCAAGATATTTTCGACCATTACATATTCTATAAACCCATGTAAAAATATTATAAATGGATTCCTTTTTTAGTATATAAAATATTTTAAAATATTATAGATACATGTCTAATCTAGTATCTTTAACATTTTTGGTCCTTTAATAAGCGCCTTTTAGTATTTTCCATGTTTTAGGGGTTGTTTTACATGTAGAGAAACAATTCAGATCATTTATGTCAAGACCTAAATGTATATAAATCATGGATTTTCCATTAATTTCAAAGGATTTAATATCATCGGGAGTTTACTTATCTTTTGGTTCATTAGTAAGAATATACTAAATCATAACCCTTTTCCAGATATGTTGACTTTTTCTACAAAGAAAACTTCAAATATCATATTTCCAACAACAATGATCTATTCCATCAAAAATAAGATCATGAGAAAAATAATTGGATGTCATGATAAAAATATAGAACATTAAAATAAATTATTATTAAAAAAATTTACAAAACATAAAAATGAATATTTTTTAAATAAAAACACCAAGAACACATTTATACCCATTATTAGTCAAAAAACATACTACAATGGGGTTTTATTTAAATTTTAAAAATTAAAAAAATGAATGTAAATTCATATCTAAATGATATTGATATAATAAACTGATAACATTGATAAGTTGATAGATCTATAAATTCAAAATTAATGGTATAGTCAATTTCAAAATTAATTGATTGACTATGAATGGGGGAAAATGAACATATAAAATTTAGGAAATTATGTTTATTGATTTTGAATGATGAAAAGAATCAATAAAAAACGGAGAAAAACATGGTTTTAAAAAAGAGTTCCAAAATATCTCAGTGAGAGACCCAATGTCTACTCCCCTTAGACTGAGAGGTTTATACTATTACTCCATTAATATTGGTGGAAATAAAGAAACTCATCCTTCTTGATTATGGTTTTGAGTAACATCTAGAGCATCATTAGTATCCAAGGAACCTACCCTACACTTTTTCAGAATTGAGAACCCATTGATAAATAAGATGGGAAGAAGATGGATTTCATGGCACAATCCTATTACATGGATACTCACTAAATATCTCATAAGAATTTTTTACAATCAATATGAGAGGTGGAGAGATGGTGTAGGAAAGTGGATCCCCTGAAATTTATTTAGAAATGAGATTAAATCATGAGAGAAATTTGAGAGGATCCTATAAGGATTTTTATATTTGAAATCCAATTCATTGAAAATTATTTTTTCATCTGAGGTAGTCCGTTAATTGGTACAATGAATGGTCTGATGGGTGGTGAGTATTCATCTGTTATTATAGAGACATTATACTCACCATATTTGTTTTTACCAGATTTGAGTCATTATCCTTTAAGGGGATATTGGATTGACCACACGGGGATTGGGAAGTTTATCCCTTATGCATTACGAATGTGGTGCCATAGTTATATGGTCTCAATGGGTGATTTCATTGGGTCAAGTATTTGTGTAGTCAGTACACCAAGGATATAACTTCTTCAAACAGTCTCCATCAGGATTATTCTTGGACCTAGAAACACCCAACGACACTGGTATTCATGATTCATGGACCTACATTCCAAAGGCAGTTGCTTGTTAGATGACGATTTGGCCAATGAAACTTAAGGACTCCACTAGTAGAGAGGATGGGAGTTCAAGATCATCTCACACTTAGTGGGTAATTATTTCCTATTCTAATATTATCTTATAGATTTAAGTTGTTTCACATTTTTTTGAATCCTTGGTTCATCACTGAAGAGTGTATCCATGGGTTACCCCAAATTGGAATGATTGACAGAGGCATACATGGACTTGATGCTACAGAGGAAATGTTTACTAAATTCATGCCATAAGGTACTCTGGAGTTTATCGTCCTCTATCAGGGATAGAAGATGTCTTGATTTTGGGATCAAACCCATAATATGGGCTTTCTATGTATCCTTCAGAGAGGAATCAAAGACCACGTAGATATTGAAACTTGGGGATTATGCATGGGAGCATCCCATTTGAGGCGGTATAATTTGGTGAACCCTTTTGGAAGGGAATACCTTTTTAGTTAAGGCCTTGAAGCAGGAATCCTACTTATCCAATTTTGAAAAGGAATTATAGTTATCATAGTTGAGTATGGTTGGGGCTTACACTTGGAAGCTTCCCATTTGTGGGGAACATGATTGGGTAACCCCTTTCAGGAGGGCTTACTTTTTGAGCTCAGGCCTTCAAGAAGGTGTCCTACATATCTAGGTTTGAATAGGAATCAGAGTTCTTGCAGTTTAGGATAGGTTGGTTGTGTGTTTTTTGTGAACATCCCAAATCTCTATGCCCACATGAGTCATACTCGGTGTGAGAAACAAGAGAGTGTAAGAGATCCAACCAACCACACACCTCATCTCTGCTGATGATATTGGGCGGGCCTATGGAGAAAGAATATGAGGAAACGGTGGGAGAGGGTGTGGAGCAATGAACCCTTTAATGTGGGTGATATTAGTGGTCATGTGGCTCGGCCCTCAGAATGTTAGGGACTTACCTTAGTGGGAGTTCCAAAGAATTCATTCTGGGAAAGGGGAGGAATATCATCTCTCATCAAAAGAAGGGAAGAACACGATTCCTTCGACAGATCACCATTCCTCAATGAGTGAAAAAAGATATTGATCACTCTAAATCCTTAGAATGGGAATGTTCATGTCAGCATCCTATGTTTGGACTCTGGGTTACCATGGAAATGTATACTTATAGACATCCCTAGAGTCCAAAATATTGTGGGGAGAGCCTTTGTGACTCTAATTACCATTAGAATGTATACTCAAAGGGGAACACTGATGTACCTGATGATCTGATCATAATGGTTAGGTGGAATTGGAGGGGGGTTTGTCTTCAGGCTGGGGGACTTGTTCATGGAGGATATATGAAGGACTAGGCATCAATAGAGGGGTGAGATTAGAACCGGAGGTAAGGACACTTGATGACGCCCCCATTCTGTGTACTCTTTTCTCATGTGGGATGGGGGAAGCTCCAGAACCATAGTGGTATGAGGGTAGAGGGTCTTTATATGTACCAAGGTGGTACGCAGTCTTGGGAATGGACCGCCATGCACCGAAGTGGTATTAAGTCCTGGATTTTGTCTTCTATGCCTCTTTTGGTTTCATATGCATAATGATGAAGAATACAGAGAAGGGTTCTATCCGTATAGTGATACACTATGAGGAACTCCATATTGAAGGAAAATCCTAGAACCTATCATTCATGGGGAGTTCGTCCATGATCAATGTGTGATTCGGGATAACACAAATTAGGTTCGAATTTTTTCCATTACTATTAAGTTTTTAATTTTTATGGTTCTGGGACGATTATACCTCTAGAAATGTGGTTTTTGATTTGGACTTCATCGATGATTCAAAAATGAAGACGGAATCCTCTCCATAATCATTATTCCAACTTCTTAGAGCTCCTCTGTGCTTTATTTGTTTTTCCTTTATCAATTCGTTCTATAATACTTATATAAAACATTTTGAAAATCATATATAAGGGCATGAGACACCATTTGTGGAATCATGTGAAGTGATATCTCCACCCACGAAAGACTCATTCAACCCATGTTTATGGAGGATTTGTTTCGGGAGTCATGGTTCTCGGAACCCTGTTGATTTTCTTTATCTGCAAACCACTGAGTTCATGTGAAGTTATAAAGATGGCATGTGTGGGTTCCTGGGTTATCTGGCCATCACTCCATGGTCCAGCTCTTCACAGGTCCTTCCACATACTGTTGGTTTGTAGTTTATCTATTTTGAAAACTCCTCCCAGTGATGGTACTTAGGTCACTTAAAACTCTTTGTGAAATTCAATTTCATCATGTTTTAACCAAATACTTCAACTCAATTTGAATCCAATATCCTTCATGGATTTGTGATAATTCTTGATTCCTTCTATAATGTGATAATGGGAGTTTTTTCTTCCTTTTTTGAGGTTTTCATGACCCTAAAAATTCCACCCATAAGAATGGGGTCCATTATGAATGAATTGGAGACTATTTTGATGGAGAAGTGGTCCTCAACTGACTTGGTTGGTGGTAGAAGAGATAGATTCGATATGAGGGGACCACACATATATATAAGATCCCAGGTCATTTGTATTTTTCCGTTTCTCATCGTGAATAGTGCTCTCAAATCTCCCTTGTCTTTCTCTGCATTTGTGTACTGTCTCTTTTTTGAAATCTGTATTCATGAACCACTTTGTACTTACAGAGAACCAAGCACTTCACAATTGCTTCTGCCCATGAACAAGATTTTGGGTTTGATGAACAACATTGTAGAATTTAAATCTAAAATCTGAACATCTTCATAGAAGAATACAAGGTCCTTTGCATGTCCCACTCATCGAACATTAACCAGTGAATAGAACATTATGCCTAAAAAATCCAACCATAATATTTAAACAGAAACATTGAATATAGACATGGAGAGGCCTTCATTCGTGGTTTCTTCTTTCTACGAACCCTTGTGTTCAATAGAAAAAGCTATGTGGGACAGTGCCTCGTAGGAATTTCACATATCATGGTTGTATGCAGTATAATGTTTCCACATACTGCAGTATTATATGGGATTGCTTCCGTGTATCTTGCAGTACACTGGAAATAGCTGCCACATACCGTTTTTGGGATAAGTACACGAAGCCCCATGCAGACACTCTTTTATGTCTGTTGGCCATTTTTTGTTTCCTTTATCCAATAATTTTCATTAGACTAACGTTTTTGGGCAATTGGATATTTTTGTGCTGGCTACAATGGATCTTTCAAAGGCATTGAAGAAATCGTCAAAGACAAGGGAAACCATCGTTGAGGAAACTGACAACCATCTTTGATCCAACATTGTTCCTCATGACAGCTTCATAAAATATCTACATACACCAGTTCTCCTAGATCACCTATTGTCTGTGCAATTTCTACTTTATGGATTTGGTCTTCTTAATGACAATCATTTTCCATTGGTTGACCCTAATACTCATTTCATTCTCCTCGAATCATCATGAGGTCATGATCAGGACAATATTTCCTCAACAAGAGAGGTCATGGCTACTCAGATTCTAGAAAATGTGTTTATACTAGAAGGCACAATGTGGACACAAGTAAATTACATGTGTCAATCCACTACCTTGAGTGTAGTCACCCAATAGTTCCCATCTATTATCAACCTTCCACGAGAAAATCCTAACATTGTGTGGCGCACCAAATGGGACCTACGAGCTAGATGATGCTTCTATGAAGAATGGGCCTGGGCATTATTGGTACACCAAACCTGTTAAGAGTGCCCCAACCAGTAGAAGGTGGTGAACATATATCGAGAAGCCAAGGTTTCTTAGTTTTCATCTTTCTCTCGATGAGAAATACTTCATGAGTTGTTGAGACACTAGTGTTTAACCACCAACACCTTCCATTTGTCCAATGGGGAGGTGGGAATCACCATATGGTACATAAACCATCTCATAGGGCTCCCCATCCTTGGATATATGTATGATGAGTTTCATCCAATAGCTACAACTTGGTACGATAATGACCAAGTGTCCCCATTAACAACGATCCAACTGGTTATGGTAGATAGGTTATTTGATTTCACCCTCCACGCTTTCTCTCTTATTCCATTTGAGGCTTTCATATGGTCATTTCTGTAGGTGAATGGGCCTATGTTGAGAGCTCGCTACAGACAAACTCATCCATCCCATTAGTCTTGACAAATTCTAGGTTCATATTTGGCCATCCTAGAAGTAGATTGATATAGTTACTGGGGATATGAGATTCAAATAGATGTGACACATGTGATTAGATTAGTGGGTTTCTTTTCCTTGTTATTGAGTGTATGGATATTCCCATCCCATGATGTATATATCGAGGTCCGATATTTCACTCTGATGACGTCGTCTATGCTGAAAGAGGGTCAACCAACTAATCTATCCATTCCTACTCATTCTGGAATTTACGAGTTTTTGGGATAGATACAATAAGGTAAACCTATTAATCATCTCAGTGGACCTTTTCAATTCTTGTAGGGGTGGATAGAAGAAAACTTATCTTTCTATGAATATTAAAACACTGCATGGGTTCCTCACTCCAACTTTCAACCTTCCCTTCTAAAAATCCTAGTTTTTTGCTATGAATTTAAGTGTTAACAATGTAGTTGGGATGCTAAATGATTCTTCTCCCTTGTTATTTTCACCAAACCCTTCCCCTCATGGGTAAATAAGGGGTGATAGTTGTGATTCTCTAGATAAGCACTCATAAAACATCACACTCTAGGATGGGATGCTCACTTCTCTCATAGATAGAGTGGCCAATTGTGATCCATACCTCCCTTATCAGTTCTCCAAGAAATTTGGGTGCCTTAAATAGACTATGATTCTTCCCGCTTTTCAGTTAAGGGGAGAATCTCATTCCACAATTATTTCCAAATATGGATTATGATGATGTAGGAGGGTGGCGCTAATAAGTTTATCATCCCAAATACGATGCTAGATCTTCCATATGATGCTTTTGGAAGGGGAATCATCAATTCATCCTATTTCGATGGGGAGCGGTTCATACTGATCATTTGTTGTGGTCACTGCCCATGACCCTAATGAGGCTGGCCCTAGGAGAGTGTCACCAGTTACCTTAGAAGCTGCAGCTAGTCATCCAAATTCAGCTCGAGCAGTGTAACCATCTGATGGTAAGGAGATCCCCCCATCAAGGGTAACATATCATAGGTCTCTTCCCACCCCCGTAATTATTCTTCATTCATTTAAACATATTGTGGTGGGGGAGGAAGATGGACCTGGTGCCATGGGGAGGCATCAAGTAGTGAAAAAATAGGCATGGTATCAGTTATTTTCCCTTTCTGTGGAAACTCCTCTAGAATGATTTACAAATGAGACTGACAACTTTCGAGTCCTCGCAAGGCAATGTGCACTATACGCTAAAAAATCTCTTGTGGTCCCCTCTACCCCGTTGGGAACGAGCCTAAGCCCATGGTTTGGCCACCTGGGGCCTCGCTGGGGATGTGCAGTGCGCAGGTGCAGAGGCCACCCCAAAACCTCGTTACCCAAAAACACGTTCTGCCCGCGGGGCGTGGGTGAGTTGGTTAAAGGTGGTGGTGTCCTGACCCCGAGGTTTTGGGTTCGAGTCCTTTCAAGGTAATGCATACTATATGCTAACAAACCTCTTGTGGGCCCCTCTACGCCATTGGGAACTAGCCTTAGCCCAAGGGTTGGCCACCTTGGGCCTCACTGGGGACGTACGATGTGCAAGTGGGGAGGCCACCCCTATACCTTGTTACCCAAAATCATATTTTTTATTTAGTAGGGGTTTGAATTAGTGGTAAGAACCCGTTAATTATAAATTAAAAATGGTATTTCAAAACCCATTGGGTGAAGGTACTGTAGTAGTACTGTAGCAGACTGTTGTAGCAGCAACAATGTAGCAACGACAGGCACTGTAGCATTCACAGGTCACAGTAGCGGCGGCAGAGTACAATAGTAGTGGTAGGAACTCTGCATCATTGTAGAAGTGTAGGTACTGTAGAAGTACAATTCATATAATGGGCCTTGGGCCAAAAAATGGGCCTACAGGCCATGTAATGGGATAAATGCCCACTAGGTCTTCAAGCTATGTAATGGGTCTCCCTCTACCTTGTTAAAGAGGACTTTTATTTGCTTTAATAATAAAATAGGGTTTATCCCCCACCTTTTAAAAAAATAGCCCATGAAGACCTCACTTCTTGTGAAGATAAACTTGTTAAGTTCAATTATCCCCATCATTAGTTAATGACCATCTGAGATTTTTTGGAGGAACTCGATCAACTAATGATTGAAGAGGATAAGGCTGATGATTTGGTGATCTCCCAAAAGGAATAGTTATGATAATTTGAGGCTCATGTAAAAAGGATTAAGGCTCAACTGGCCTCTTTGGGTTACAATTACGAAGTTATCCATAAGAAAGGGAGGGACCATAAAGCCGTTATGGGATGCGTGTGCCCAATGTTCAAGGTTGAAGTGGGTGAGAGATATTTGTTAAAGAAAACTATTGATGGATCAAGGTATTCCACTACTAATTTTCTGTAAAGGGCAGGCTAAGATTTGATGTAACATTCCCAAATCATGATGTACTAATTTTCTTCTAAGACTATGGAGAGAAATCAAACAAGGGATATTACTCCATCTTTTTTTAACATAATGGAATTAATTTTCCTCAAAATAATTCTTATTTTCCTTTTCTTATAATTTTAATTAATGCCAATCAATCATATAAATGTCATTTCTATCAGGTATTAATTTTAAACCGTAATTCAAAACTAGTAAATTGAAATAATCTGATTGGGATTTAATGTTTTCTTGAGCCGTAGGACAGAACAAGCATAGTTCAACTTGTGATGGGGTTTTGTTGAAAACCTCACAAACCTTTGTGTATTTTTCGTTTTCACCATAATTTTTTCCTAAGCGTATTTGATATAGGCTTATCGGATATAACATGACTTTTTCTTAGGCCATACTTTTCATGTTTTCTACCTACCAATAGTTTTGTCTCTTTTGATAGCTCCAAATTTCGTTGTTTTTCTAAACCATACACAGTAGAGGTTTAAGGAGATAATACTCGAATTTTATCCAGGTTTTCCCTTTGTGGGTTCTCACTCTGGTGATTATTGTGTCTTTTTTACTAGAAGTTTATAGTAATGAAAATAATACATATTACTAATGTTTTAGGTTAAACATTTTTTTACCAAACATGATGGGGTTAGGGACTCAATTTGAGAATAATCATCTAGTAATGTCCAAATAACTTTTAGACATGAATGGTGGATTTTCTCTTGACCCTGAATTTGTAAGTTTTAGATATGTATAATTATTGTTATCCATTTTAGGTGTTCAAAGGTAGATGAGGACTATCCTGAGGATGAATTTAACTTTTATTGATGGTCATTTTTAGGTGACATATGAAGAGCCACCTGGGAATGATGTACATAGTCAAACAAAGGTGTAATTTGGACACTGGACTCCCATATTTGATGTCCTAGTGAATTTAGGATACTTTTCATTTGTTTTGGGTTTGGGGGAAATAGTGGGTGGCCTTTCTAAGGAATGATGTCCAAAATTATTTGGGGAATTTTTTTGACTTTGAATGGAAAACCACTCCCACACAAATTTTACACACATAAGGTGAAGGAAGTAAATCATCAGTTTAATTTGAAATACATTTCATGTTTGGGAACATGAAATGGAAGAGACATGTATGTCGTAATCCAGGGGGTTCCCCTATCTGGGGAGTGATATGGGACATAAATGTCATATGAGCATATGAAAACTGGAAATGACTCTCCTAAGGACTAATTTTTCTTTGATCGACATCCGTTTTGTAGGATACATATGTAGATCCACCGGGGCATGATGTACATAGTAAAACAAAGGTGTATGTAGGATACTAGCCTTCCATCTCTGATGGTCGTGAAGGATTATGGAGATTTGTACCCTTCTGGACACAGAATATGGCCTCTGAAAAAGAGTGAACCTAAGAAATAAAGGTGGAATTTCTTTTGGTTGAACATTTTTAGGGAACCCTGAGATATGTGGCGACATTTTTGTTTCATGTGCATATAAACTTCATGCATATGGATGGGATATACTTATTCTATAGAATCCTCAAGAGTGACTAAAGATGAATCTGGCCAGAATGTTCTGATATATCTAGGACATAGGTAGGAAAGGGAATGTAAACCATCACTATGAGGGTTCTTGCATTAGGAGGGATTTCATGAGGCTTGGGAGTTGTCAAGCATACTAAAAATGGATAGGAATCTCCTAAGGATGAATTTTTCTTTGGATGATGGTTATATTGTTGGTGACATATGCAAATCCATTAGATCTTAATGTTAATAGTCAAAAAAATGTGTCCATAGGACACTATCCTTCCATATCCGGTGGTCATGGATGATTATGGATATTCAATATTACTCAAAGCATGGAGTTTGATGTATGGATAGAGTATATCTGAATACATTAGAAACATTTGGTTTGTGATCCTCTCATGGGATTGAGTAACCCCCTATATAGATCTTACTTATATGTAGGGTGAGGCATTTTTTTCATCATTGGATTACCCTATAGTTTAACATCATATGATTAGGACATGGGGTTCCTTATAGGGAAGGGAACCCTGACATACCTTTTAGGGTCATGATGCTAGAACCAAATTCCTAAACTAATTTTCCATGATATCATGGTGGATATATTGATGTGGTCCATAAGAACATGTGATCTATACTCAATGTGTGAAACAAGGGATTACATGGATTCCATATGAACACATAATAAATATTAGGGGCATTTTACACTTCATCAACAATACAATGTTTAACGTCATATAGGTGAGACACTTCTGGCATTGTAGTTTGTCATCATGCAATGAGGAAGTTATGCTATGCAGTTTATAGTAATGAAGTAAGGACATTATGATGTGCAGTTTAGAGTCATGCAACAATGACATTATGTTTTTTAGTTTACAGTCATGCAGTGGGGTCATTATGATATCACAAATACCACAAATAGCTTTGCGTTAATCATGGTTGGGATATTCTGGAATTCCTTAGACATGAGTGATGATATAAGGTGTAAACCATAGCCTCGGGAGGCCCATGGGTTAGGAGGAATGACATGGGGCTTCAAATTCAATGAGCTTAATAAAGTTGGAGAGGACTCAACTGAGAAGAATTTTACTTTTGTTGACGGCTATTTGGTATGCAACATGTGTAAAGACATAAAGGAATGATGTGCATAGTCACACAAAAGCTTACATAGGACATTGACCTTCCATATTTGAAGGCTATTAATGTTTATGGGGACCCATGACTTCCTAGAATATGGAGTTTGACAAACAGGAATGATATGTTTAGGAAAGTAAGAAATATCGAGATCGTGATCATCCATGAACTACTGAAGATTCCACAATGATCTGAATCATATTTAAGGGAAGCATGATCTTTTGACTCCTTATTAGGATCAGAATATGAAATTGGAATTTTCATCATCTATTTAAATTTTTTACGCATGAATTTGGGGGCATGTGCGGGATCTCATAACATTGAGAATTGGGCAGCATTTTACTCCTGAGGAATATCCGAGTTTAATTTCTTGTTGTTAAGACCTTTCATGGATTCCCATGTACAAGTCTGACCTACACACGAAGAAAGGGGTATTTTTTAATTGGTTTCTGTGCTAGGATTCTAAATCAGAGCATAACTATGTATCATTCAAGGTCCGGAATCAATCCATACATATTTCTTAATATTCCCTACAAAGGATCATTCAACGTGTAGGGACATGAGATGGAATTTTTTATATTGGTGGTTTGGTTGGGTTGTGAAATTCAGGCATCACTACGTATCTAGTGAGGGATGGAATCAAGCCATATATAGTTATGAATTTTCTATGTACCAATCAGACATAGATTTAGGGGTAGGGGCATTTTGGTTTCATATGCTAGTTTGGTTACGTAAGGGAATACTTAACATCGATCCAAAGAACATGTGATTTATACTCTATGAGAAAAACAAGGAGTGCCAGGATATCCCTCCTAATATAGGGAGATTGATGATATGATAGACTTAATTTTTTGTGTGGGATTGGCTAAGATCAAGGGTCGTGTCATCACTACATATCCCACTAATGGATGGGAATCAGGACGTATATAGTTCTTTGGGGACCATGCATTTTATCATCATGAGATTAGGATGATTTATTCTATGCAGTGTTATCATCATGCAGTGAGGATGTTATGTTGTGAAGTTTAGAGTCATGCACCAAGAAATTGGAATCATAGTTTAATGTCGTGTAACAGGGACTAAAACCAAACAGTTAAACGTCATGTTTTCAGTATGGTGACTCATAGTTTAGGATCATAGAGTTCGGATCGTGGGCATCACTGTTATGTGAAGTACTTCTTTAGAAACCTTTTATTTGTGGGAGTCGTGATGAGTTGTCCATCCCTTGATATTAATGTTTATTCTCTATTAGAATATAACCTATGAATAAAATATGGTCCCTCCAAAATTGACTCAACCATTGGGGGATTCACCTCGAGTATCATCAAGGTTCTGAGGACCAACACCATCTATCCATCATGTAAAGACCAAAGGTGAACCTTTTTGTGGATGTCTCATGTCATCCAATATTGGTAGACTTCCAAATGGTGAAAAGTGTGCATCCTTTTCTCATCCAACTGCTCCCACTCATTAAACCATCTTTAGGACTACTCATACATGGACAGTTGATCACAAATGGCCACATGGAGTGACGGAACATTAATTTCATTACAAAAAAACCACCTCCTTCCCGTATTTTAGTGAGTATGGGGTTTCCTGGGTCGCAGTGCTAGTCATGGTATGGTAAGACCATTGAGCATGAATAGGTTGTCTGGAAATGATTTCTTATCTTTATCTACCATATTTTGGAGTATGTTGGACAAAGTATTATTCAATGCCTCTATATTCCAGTTGGTCGTTGTATGATAGTGGGATTAATGGTTGGATTAGATTTCACACTCCTGGTATAACTTTTCTAACACAGCAGAGTAGAAGTTGGTATCGTTTTTCATCAGTATTATAAGAGGGACACCAAATCTGGTAATTATGTTGGCTTTTAAAATGATAACAATTATTTTTTCCCTGAATTCTTTTAGGGTTATGGCTTTAGGCCATTTCGAAACGAAGTCGGTTGCAAGGATGATGAACTTGAATTGTCTGGCTATAGTGGAGGGATATGGTCCCACAACATCCATCCCCCAGGGAAAAAATGGCTAGGATTATATAGCTGTGTGAAGTAGATCTGGGGGTTGGTGAATAAAATTGTAATGAACTTGGATGTAAGGGAACTTCTTGGTGAATATGGAATAATACTGGATCATTGTGGGCCAATAGTATCCAAGCCTTTGAATTTGATGGGATATTTTGGTTTCAGATTGGTGTGATCCACAATATCTAGTGTGACCTTCTTTGATGACGGAAGTAGTCACTTATCCATTGATTCACCTGTTAAGTACTCCTTCAAGGCCTCATTTGTGGGGAACCTATTCTGTGTTTATGCCATTGTACAATTCAATATTGACTTCCCATCTTTGGATTTATTCTCTTCCAACCCTATCAGGGAGGAGTTCCCCCCTCTGAAGTTAATTTTCTATGTGAGTCATCCTACCAGTATTGTGACCATAAGGCTGAAAAAAGAGGTTAATATCCTAGATTTCCTCTATATTGTTATGAATAAATGGAAAGAACATCTGATGGTGGGAAATTATAGTAACCCTTTCATATCGCTCTCAATTATCTAGGGTTGTAGAAGCATTTTCTAATGAATTGTCTTGAGAATTTTGTGACTAGGGGACATAGGTTAGCATTGGTTCTGATAATAATTCATCTATCTATTCTCAAACAAGGTTCATAAATGGGGCCAATTCATCTTTCTTAATGGCATAGTCCCCATTGACCTTCATGATGGCCCACTCTTAATCACCAATTATCTTCTTGTGTTTAGCCGGTTCATGATATTCCATCTTTAGGCCACATATGAGGGCCTGGTAGTCTGCTCTATTATATGTGAGTCCCTCTAAAATCAAGAAATCATTAGGCAAGACATGCTTCTCGAGGGATATGAGTATAACTCCTAGACCTACTTTTTCGATCATTGGATCCGCCGCCAGTTTCTCTATTGGGTTTCTTGAAGCATCTTCAAATTATATTTACCAAGCTTGTGGGTATTCTTAGAAGGATAACACATCATAATATGGAAGATACGCATCCAACATGGTTCTTTCTTATGAGGGGTTCTCTTCAATAAATTCTTCTAATGCCTAGCCTTTTATGGACTTATGGGGAACATATTTTATGCCAGAATATTATAGGATAACTTCCCACCATGACAGGCGTCCAGTTACCATGGGATGGCTTAGGGTATACTTGATTTGGTTGTAGTGGGATACCAGATGGACCTCTTGGTGCTACACATAATTTATGAATTTCTAAACCATGAAGATTAGGCCAAGGCAGTTATTTTGCATTCTTGAATATTGAGTCTCAGCATCGATCATTGTTCTCGTGAGGTAAAAGAGATTATTCTCACTGTCAGCGTCATTCTTCTGGGTGATGAAATCACCTAATGACCATTCGAAGGTGGTTATGTATAAAATTATTTGTCTCCCCTCAACTGGAGGCATTATCACTGGTGGTCTTAGGATATATATTTTTATAATTTTTAATGCTTTTTGACAATCATTATCCCACTCATACGTAACTCCTTATTCATTAACAAGGTGAAAGGTAGACATTTACTTCATGTCTGGCCATGAAGTGCTGGATGTAGGTCATGTTCCCCTGGAGAACCATAAACATAGTGAGGTTGTGAAGTGGAGACATGCCAAAGATTGATTTTGTCTTCTCAAGGTCGACTTCAATGTCATGATAGCGTACGAAGAAGAAAAGGAATTTTTCATAGGTAATGTCAGAGGAACACATTAGGGGATTCATCTTTAAACTGTGTTTTCATACTTTGTTCAAGATAGTTTGAAGATCTATCAGGTTGTTTGAGAACTATCATGATTTAACCACCATATCATCGATGTAGCACTCGACAAACTTTCCCAGTAAGGGCTTGAAAATGCGATGCATGGCATGCTGATATGTAGTGTCGACATCTTTTAGACCAAACAGAACCACCTTACAATAGAACACTCCTTGAGGGTCCCTGAAACCAATAAATTATTCATCTCTTTGGGCCATTCAGATCTGGATGGGTCCAAAATATTTTTCCATTAATGAGAGGGCCTCATATCCAACGGTTGCATCAATCAACAATTCTGTGATTGGGACCATAAAATAATCTTTCTAGTAGTTACTATTGAAGTCCCTAAAGATGATGTAGACTCTAATACGTTCATTCTTATTTTTGACAGGGACGTTATTTTCCATTGATATCAGATAATGGACATCCTAGATAAAGTCATATTTTATTACCATGTTAACTTCATCCTCTATTTTGGTATCATGCGTTGGGTGAGCCCTTCTGGCGGACTTCTTATAGCCATGATGGTCTTCCAGTAGACCCAGATGATGACTGAAGACCTCAAGATCAAGGCCTATAATTTTTGTGGAGTTACATGAAATCACATATTGATTCTTCTTTAGGAAGTACGTATATGACTCTTGCTTCTCTAAAGGAATGGATATACTAAACCGAGTGGGATTCGGGTTGTCTTCAGTGCCCATGTTTATCTCGATAAGTTCATCGATTTTGGGGGAGAAACCTTCTTCAAATGTGGTAGGGGAATCTTTTTGGTCTTCTTCTTCATCATCATTATCATCATCATATTCATAGTCTTCTTCCTCCTCTTAGGGAGTTATAATTCTCGAGATGAACTCTACAATATTGGGAGATAAATTGCCTTCGGCCTTAGTGAGTAAGGAGGGAATGGTCTGGGGTCCCAAGGAGGGGTTGGGAGCATCTTTTTTTGGTTTTTCCCAGACATCATAGGAGCCAGTCTACTCTTCAAGGCCATTGGACTTGGTGGCCATAAAGGAAATCAGTCAAATAAATAAGTCTGTATCCGAGCATGAATTTATTCATTCAACTTGGTTAATTGGTAATACATACTCTTCCCCAAGCTGTCGGAGGGGATCAGAGATAAATATTTCCAATCAATTTGGGGAAGTGATCGAATTAACATCTTTGGTCCAAGACTACTTCTCTTTTGGTTCATAAACCCTACATCAATGTAATGAATCTTCCCAGATTCGAACATAGATTTATCAGAATTTAGTGCCCCATTTTTTTTCCAATAGCACAATTTTTAACGTACTGAGCTTTTGATGACAGAATTGCAGCGTGTTGATGCCATGAGGGAATCCCTAACAGGATATTTAAGGCCATACGTTTTCACACTACCAAAAACTCAAAATCAGACACGAGGAATCCAAGACAATTTTTAATCTTGATTATTCCCATCATCTTCTACTCTCTTTTGTCATATCTCAGTAGAGACATGGTGTAGGGTGTTAAACTATCTTCATAATATCCCAACGGATGAATTGTTCACAGTAGATGGAGTTTGGCTCCATAGCTTTTGTTTATAAAAAATATTCGAACAACAATGTTGTTTATCTTGTCAGACACATATTGGGGTTTGATGTTCCCTTACATGATGGAATCTACGTCCTTGTATATAAAGGAGATGACGATGTGGCATTCCTCAGGATTGGTCTCTATCTGACAGACATCACCAATACTACTTTGTCCTTAAATTCCTGGGACTTAGAAAGGCTTCGATGAGTGCCTCCCTAAGGTTTTTAGATAGACTCAAGGCATACCGGATTGATAGCTTCACCGGTAATGATGATAGAGGCTTTAGAATGTCATATTTATTATCTAAAGGTCATTTCTTCCTGGCTCAGTGATTATCTATCATGGACAATTTATGGGATTGAGCTTTGGATATTGATGGTCCAGCCTCTTTGATAGGAGCTGGTGGCACTATGGTACTTTTTGAGTTCATCTGAACTGGTCTGCTTATACACCTTGGGCAATTAGATATTTGATCTTCCTCCAACAGATACTCCAAGGCTATTGTGATTGGATTTTTTCCATTGGAATGGAGGAACATTCCAGTTCTTATTTTGTCTAGTGGAGGATTCTTCTGTGAGTTTCTGTAATGTTAATGATTTGAGCTAAGGTGTAGTTGGGAATTTTACTCCTACCATGATCATGCCTTCCCGAACACCTTCGGCCTTTGTGACCTCTTCCTCTGGACCACCAGTTTGATGAGGGGAATTTGGGTTTGCATCCATAGTCTATATCAAAGAAGAGGTCCATCAAGTGAATGACATTTAATGGAGTCGAAGATCAATTCTTGATCTCATATTACTTTTTCCTGACTGCCTTATTCTGATGGTGTTGTTTGGTGGGGTGGTTCTTGTTATACCATTTGTCCAGGAGGTTCCTATTGTACCATTTCATGGGGAGGCACCCATTGTACCTAGTCATCTATCTTGAAGTCCTAAAGTGTCAAGAATGGATTTTGATTTGGTGTTAGCTCATCTTCTTTCTCCTTCTTTCTGCCATTCTGGTCCTCAAAGGGCTCCAGGGTTGAGGATGACTGCTATGTTACATCATGAGCTATTGGGTACGCAGTTTCTTTCTTCAACTACACCTAGAGGATGCCATTTTCTCAGTTGACTATCTTCCAAGTCATCCAATAGTCAAAAATTAACCTCTTTTTTCTGGTGACTGCATGCCACTCCTCTTCCTCTCTTAGGTCTAAGGTGGAGATATATTCCACTTTTGATGGCGGAATACCCAACATTACTTTCCTAGAATCCATCATCTTTTGTAGTAGATCCTTGCAT
Organism: Viscum album; assembly: GCA_963277665.1. Taxonomy (NCBI): domain Eukaryota; kingdom Viridiplantae; phylum Streptophyta; class Magnoliopsida; order Santalales; family Viscaceae; genus Viscum; species Viscum album. The sequence goes on along the minus strand of OY728159.1, from coordinate 825,013,249 downwards.
ATGAAGCGCTCCTCGATGGTGTTCCCTGGTACCTATTGATAGGGACAATAATTTTATGGGTCATCAAGACCCACTTCATTGGATCACTTTGTCTCTAGTAGCAGGAGAATGTTTCAATTCAGGGATACCATGAAGTATATGTGTACTTGGTCATCTCGGAATGAGTAGATTTTATTTATTTGTTCCTAGAACTAATTTCTTTTATCACACCTTCATTTTTCTTTCCATAGAGGGGGTGTATGTTGGCATCCAATGGGTCCTGTATGGTTGGGGGGATGCCTCACAATTCGAGATGGTTCTGGGGGTGGATTTAAAGTAACATAAGCTTATTCAGATTTTTCCATTTCATTTTCCTGGGGGTGATGGGACCACCTTGGACTTGAGATTGGTATACTTCACAGAGTCTTAAATCCTTTGGAAAATAGTGGAAAAATCTCAAAACCCGCTTGTGTGCTTCACTAGGATGACTGGTGTTCACAATTCATCATACAGGTTATCAATTCACATAAAGAGCATTTCATCCTGGGAGAGTATCCAGTTAAGAGAATAAGTCAGGCCTTTCCATTTGGCAATAAATTCTAGAACTCTATCATTCTCTAACTACATGTAGTTCATACGATCACTAACTGTTGTCTTGGGATATGTCGGACAAAAATGGAAGGGAAAATATCACCAGAGGTCCTCCCAATCATTCATTGAGTTGGTTGGAAAGCTAGTATACCATATGAATGATGAACCCTTTAGGGTTCACACAAAACACCTAAGTTTTGTTGCTTCTTACTGCTCTGAAGTGCTAATCGTGTGATCACAGTAAGAGACATAGTGCGTTAAATGTTGTTATGGGTCTCCTGAACCATTGAACATTATGAATACGAGGTGTCCAAAGTTTAAAGGTGGCAGAATGTTGCTCAACCAATCAGGGTAGGGCTTTATCTCTAGTTTTATCGGAGCGCACCACCCTTCCAGGGCCTCTAGTTGAGATGTCAGCTGCTTGACGATATTCATGTGTCCGTGATGCATATCATACCGAACTGAAGCATGGGTGGGTGCAGCATGGGACAAAGCTGGATGTGCCAATGCTGCTAGAATTTGGAATGGATAACCTCCCAGGGTTCTCCTTTTGTTGGTAATCTTGAATATACTCTCGATTCATTCTCAATGGAGGAAATTCCTGATGTCCCTTCAGGGATAGATATAAGTAGGTTCATGGTCCCGATGCTGTTGTGGATGGAAAACCAATATTTTCTACATTTACTGGAATGAGTGGATGTGATAGGGGTACCAATTCTGGGAACACATATTCATATAACACTAGGGGAACACATCTGGAAAGATAGCTCCCTCGATGTAGGTTGACATCAATTCTCTTGAGCTCTTTAATTTCTTCCTCTTGCTTAGTGAATATATCATTGAGTGTGAGGGATACATTCTTAGTGGGAGAAGGGGGTGGGTCATAGAAAACCTGGGATTTATTTTTCTCCTTGTCGGTGTTTTTCAAGGGAGGTAATGATGGATTACCTAGGGGTGCCCATGTTTAGGACCGCTCTCTGGTTTTAGGTATGCACACCATCAGTTTCAATGTGGGGTGCCTCTGGGAGTGAACCATCTTCTCTTGAATATTCTCCCTTTATTGTCTTTCCTATGAGATCTATTGTGTTTATGTTTACCACATTCATTGAGGAATACTACATTGGGGGTGGTGGACCTGGTTCCAAATGGTAGGAAATCATTATACGTCCATTTTTGTAATTTCTCTACACATTATGCGATATTATTTGGGTTTCTTAGCATAAATTTACCCGAAGGGAGCCCTAATCTATCCTCGTAATGTGCCTTCATCTCGAAGTGTATGAACCACAAGACAGGGTGGAACGGGTGACCTCTCTGCTATTCATTCTTCTAATATGGGATAATATAGACATCCACTATGTGGGAATCTGAGGTAAAAACGCCCCTAGCATTGTGGGTTGGGGTTACTCCCATTATTCTATGGATGCACAATAGCCTAGATTTGTTGGTATTATGGGGGAATTTTTAGGTAAAAATTCCCCCATCCATGTGGGTTGGGGATGTTCCCACATTGTGGCAGTAGCCACTACTGTTTCCACTTTTTTGATTTCATGCACTCCCGAGCGGGAGTCAGCCGAGTATGGCACTGGACCCAAATGGGATTAATGGAATTTTGAATACATGTTCACTTCTTTCTAGATTGCCTTCCATAGGTGGGAAGACTTCTAGATGTTCTCATTTTTTTGGCTCCATATCATTTTGATGGATTGATCTAGTCAGACCTGATTCTTTTGGGACTTACTTTTGTCCGTTTTTTGTTGTGTATTCCATATTTCATGAGTAGGTATTTCATTTGATTGCTACCTTTGGGAAATTATACTACAAGATTTAATTTCTAATGAGGCATGATGTATGAGATGTGGGGTTAGGTATAAATCCCCATGTTATCCCCATCCCAGAATATGAACTTCAGACAGAGCGTCGCCAATGAGGTAATGAAACTCGTGCAGGTGTGGACTAAATCCAGTTAATGGTTTTTCATTTTCCTTTCTGATCATGGATACCCTGCATATGGGAGGGCTTGTAGGTCAATTAGACATCGAAGCATTCCTAATATGTTGACATGGTCCTTATACCCTTCAAAGAAAAATAACTTTTCTTTTACCTGGTAAACATTCATCCACATATTGAGGCTAATGTCGTGCATGTATTCCTCAAAAACCTCCCTTGGTATGTCAAAGTGAGAAGTGATCATAGGCCAATACATCACTAGTATATTATCTTTAGATATTTGTATTCTCATGAGAAACATATATTTTTGTCGTTCATTTTGGGACTCCTCTACTTGATATGACCATCTTTACTTCTTCATAAAAAATTCTTTCCATGAAGTTGAGCTGGTGGGAGACTTGTTGATAGGTGATCGACACATGGGTGGATCAGAAGATGAGCATGGCCCCGAACCATCCTATGGTTGAGAAATGATATCACTCATTATAGAAGGAGTGTCTGATATGTCTGACTTTTTCTATCTGGGTGCTTCAGCATAGGAGTGATTTCACACATTTGCCTTGGCAAGGGGAGGGACTTCATGCCAATATAAATTTTGATTGTGGGAGGACCTTCACAATTAGTGCTGGAATAGAGTGGGCTACCATTGAAACTTGATGCTCGATTTTATGGAGTGCCCCTATGGTTTATACCCTTGGGAGGACCTTTAGGGAAGGTGAAAATGAGGGTTTGACCTTCTTTCATCTATAATTAACTTATTGGAGGTCCTTATCGATGACTGCTATGATGGTGGGGGCTACAACCATAGCTTGATATCTAGTTGTAGGGAGAATTTATATAGTGTACATTCTGGTGAGGGCATTTAGGATGTACTTCAATGAGGTTACGGCCTTCTCCTTGCTTGATGTTACTATTGGTAGCGACTTCACAACCATTGCCATTTCGTGGATGGCCTTTGCAATGAGTGTCATCATGGTGAGTGCTACAATCAGGACTCGGCATCCGACTACAAAGAGAAGCATATCTACATTGTATACTCGAGGAAGAGCCATTTTGGTGGACGAATGTAAGGGGAGGACATTATTTCTAAATGATATATATGTCAAAGTGAGGGCTACACTAACACACATTAGGATATAGACTCTCGCGATCGATAATTCTTGGCCCATAGAGTAAGCCCTCATGGGTACCCTAGGGAGGACCTTTAGAGCTACTGGTAGCAACATTATAGGGAGGGCCTTCGTGACTATAACTGCTACTTCCATAAATTGGTATTGGACAGATATTGTCTCAATCCTTTACTAATATGTGTTTTAGGGAATCAGGAACCTCAGCTTCTAGAAGAGAAGGATCATGTATGTTTTCTACATTTTTTTTGTCTTTGGCGCATTTCATTTTTGGGTGCTCTCTTTTGGGTAACCAGGGACATCTGTTGTTGGTTACAACCTTCATATATGGGTCCCTATATTTTTGGGTCTCATGATGTCTCTTAGACACACTGACAGATATCTTGGGTTTTGGCATCGATATATGCCAGTCCTAGAGCGACCACCAAGTTGTACTGGCGTCCCCCTGTTGGAACGGGTATTTGTTCCCAGTACGGTTTTCCATATATCATGGGATATTTCTATTGACCCTCCTGGAATGGAATAGGGATTCATAACTACTCCAGAATGACTAACCCATTTTGTGAGTAAGTCATTCCATTCGAGGAAACTGGGTTGTGGGCCAGGTTCATCACCTTTTCTGCCGATGCAATGATATCTTGGTATGTTTGGAGGATTTGGTTTGGAATCAATGTCTGATCTTCTATACATTCCAGGAAGTGTTGTGACTCATCTTTTACTAGAATGGGTATGATGACCCATTCCAATGTTGGAGCAGGAGTTTGTTCCTTCTCTGGTCCTCCATAGGTTTCGAGTAGATTAAGGGAGTTCTCCTATGTCAGGGTAGATGAATGAGTCAACCACCTATTTTCTTCTTCGTTTTCAACTATATTGGAATTTTGGAAATCATATTTACCTACATGGATTTTCATCCTCTCTATTTCCATTTCATTTGTCTCTCGGGCTTTCTAAGCATCCACACAAATTTTACTATTTCTATATTTTATTTCCACCATATATGGATGTTGGGATTGATATGCATAATAGGTATTTGTGCCTTCTTGTAGCTGGTACCCATCCTATTTGGATGGATGGATTCTTGTACATTAGAAGATATCTGCATCTACCTGTAATCTTCCACTTTGTATGCATGGTGGGATTATCAAGCACTACCGGGAATGTGCATGTGCATTTATTGTTCAAGCATATTTTCATGGTTGGCTTGAGTGGAGGGGGTATAGTGTTATGTATTCCCGTTAAATTCCACTATATTTTTTAGTAGAGTTTATCCTTAGGATCCAGGGTGATATCATGTTCTTTAATATACATTTACCAACCTTGGCGGGCAGCCTTAGGTCTTCTGGACTTCATTAGGTTCCCTTGACATAAGATCATCTTCAACATGAGGAGATTTGGTCGCCTGCTGTTGGTAGTGACACTCTCTGGAAGGGACTTGTATATAGGACCAATGTGTATTTGAGATGATGTTTTCAACATGGACTTCATCAAGCTCCCTACTATAAGGGAGTCACGTTGTAGGGATATGATCCTAAATCAAATTGAAACGACCGCCAGGGCCACCTTATGTCGGGGCGCCAATCGCGGCTGAGGAGGTGGCTAGAGGTAATTTTCAAACTTGAGGGCTTTCCTTGTGGCCTCCACTATGGGAAGAGTACAATTTCTCTGGTAATCTTTAATCAGCGGGTTGGATACCCAGTGTTGAAGACACTAGGATGGATAGGGTTTCCTTTTACTTATCAAATCCCCAGCAGCCTGCGGGGTCGCTGAGGCGCGTGTCTACCTTGGTCGTCGGGATTTTATTTGGATCAAATGTTTCTCTATGGGAACCCTCAATATGTATATATATATGAAATATATAGTTAACAAAACCCTTTCCAAGTAGCATCTCTTGAACATATACATATTTGATGATTCATATTGGCTCCCATCCTTCTTTTTTTGTTGTGAGGTGAATGGGATTGAGTGGGGGTAAAACTACCACCTTGGTTAAGAATTCACTTTGTGTTCACCATTTTTTTCGGCCTCCGAGGAAGCGAATTATTGGGTGAAAAGAATGGTCTGACTGGTGACAAGAATTCATCCATTATTATAGTGGATTTCCCTTATCTCCATCTTTGTTTCAACCTGATCTGTGGTGTTATTATTTATGGGTGGATTGGATTAACCCCATGAGGAATGGGCAGTTTATCCTTTCTAGAACACAAAGAAGGTTCCACAGTCCAAGAGTCCCAACGGGAGATTTCTTGGGGTAATGTATTTGTGAAATCAGTTTTCTTAGGATATAACTTCCTTGGATAGTCTCCAATGGGTTTATTTGTGGAGCCAGAAACACCCAATAAACCAGGTGTCCATGATTCTTGGACTTTTTTTTCCAAAGGTAGGTGCTTGTTGGATAAGTATTTGGCCAACTAAAATTGAGGACCCCATTGGTCGAGAGGATGGGATTTCGCGCTCATTGCACCCTTTTGGGGGAAATTATTTCATATTTGGGGACTCTATTATAGACTTAAGTCATGTTCATGTGTTTTTAAATCCTTGGTTCATTGATGAAGAGTATATCCATGTGTTACCATTGATTGAAAGCATCATTATAGGAATAAAATGATTCGATGATATAGAGGAAATGATTACTTAATCCATGTAAGAAGGTACTCTGATGTTTATCGCCCTCTAGGGGGGGTAGATTGCTTGATGTTGGTATCAGACTCATAATATGGGTTTCCTACATATCCTCAGGAGAGGAATCAAATCCCACATAGTTTAAAAAACTTTTGCCTTATGAATTGGAGATACCCATTTGGGGGGACATGATTGAGGGAACCCTTTTGGAAGGGCACCCCTTTTCAAGACCGAGACTACAAGAAGGCATCCTGCATATCCTGGTTTGAACAAGAATCAGAGTTATCATAGTTCAGGATGAGTTGGTTCTAACGTATGGAAGTTTCCCACTTGGAAAGAATATGATCAGGTAAACCCTTTCAGAAGGGAACCCTTTTTGATCTCGGTTCTTCAAGAATAAATCCAACGTATCCTAGTTTGAACAGTAATAATAGTTATCATAGTTCTGGATGGGTTGGTTGTGTGGATATTGTGATCATCACAAATCTCTAAGCCCACATGGGTCATACTCAGTATGAGAAACAAGAGGATGTGAGAGATCCCACAAACCACACACCTCCTCTCCTGCTTATGGGATATGGGAGGACTATTGTAGAAGATAGTGAGGTGATGGTTGGAGAGGGTCCAGAGCAATGAACCCTTTAATGTGGAATGACATTAGGGGAAATGCAGCTCAGCCCTCGTAACGTTAGGTATTAACCTCAGTGGGAGTGCCCAAGAATGACTTATGGGAAAGGGGAGGAATATCTTCTCTCATTAAAAGGAGGGATGAACATAATTCCTTTGACTAATAATAATTCCCCATTGAGATAAAAATTAAGTGATCACCCTCAATCCCTAGAATGAGTAGGTTCATGTCAGTATCCTAAGGTTGGACTCTGAGTTACCATGGGAATGTAGACTTATATAAATCCCTAAAGTCTAAACGATTGTAGGGAGAGACTTCATGAATATACATACTATGGGTGTGTAGACTCAAAGGGGTACACTGATGCACCTGATGATATGATCATATTGGTCTAGTGGCTTTGGAGGAGGCTTTTACTTGATGATAGGGGACTTGTTCACGAAGGGGATATGGAGGAAAAGATGGTAATAGAGGGGCGAGATTGGAGCTGGTTAGAAGGACACCCGAAGACGCCCCCTTCTGGGTACTGATTTCTCATGCGGGATGGGGGAGCTCCACATACCATAATGTTATGCGGGTAGAGGGGCCATCTGTGCACCGAAGTAGTACGCGGGCTTTGGAATTGACCACCATAGACTATAGTGGTACAATCTACTGGATGTGGTAAGCCATACCTCTTCGAGTTCCATCTGTGTACTGATGCAGTACAAGACACAGGGGTACAGTCTTCAAAGTGATACACTATGTGGAACACTGTATTGATGCAGGGTCTTAGAGACTATCTTTCATGGGGAGTTCATCCTCTATGAATGTGTGATTCGTGATTACAACAATTAGGTTTGCGATTTTACCATTAATATTAAGTTCCTTATTTTTATGGTTTGTTTCTTATTATATCTATGGAATCTTTTTTTTATTTGGAATTCATTAATGATTTTAAACTGAAGTTGGAATCCTCTCTGAATTCTTCCTTCCAGCCTCGGGGGGCTCCTCTGTGATTTCTTCATCCATCCTTTCTTAGTTCCTTATGTGCTCCTTTTATAGAACATTGGGAAAATAATATCTATGTGAATGTGGAACCATTTGAGGAATCCCATGAATAAATATCTATACTGGCAGAAATCATGATCAATCGGGGTTTGAAGAGGCTGCATTACGCGAGTCATGGTTTGCAGAACCCTACCTATTTTTTTGGACGACAAACCGTTGAGTTTTCAAGATGGTATGTGAATGCCATTTGCAGGTTCCACGGTTTCCTAGCCATTTTTCTATGGGAAAATTCCTCATAGGTCCATCTATATACTAGTGGGGCATGGTTCATGTGTTCCGCGAACATTTCTCGGTGATGATATGTGGGTCACTTAAAACTATTTGAGAAGTTCAATTCCTTCATGTTTCATTCAATGATGGAAACTCAATTTGCATCCACATACCTTGTTGAACTTGTGGGAATGCATTATTCCTTCTAAATTGTGATTGTGGGAGTATTTTCTTCCCTTTTCAATGTATTTAGAACCCTACAATAATGAATCAATAATATTTTTTCATTAACCAATAGATCTTCGAAGCCACTAAGGAGACCTATTTAAAAGCTCAGTTATTTTTATAAATCTTATAGAATTAATTTGGATTATTAAATCTAAAGAATAATGAAATAATGTATTTATATAACCACATGAATTACATGCCTTGAAACTACTGGATACCATATTAACCACACTGGATGTTTGGTGTGACACATGGAATGAGAAGGAATATGAAAGCCTCCACTGGTCAGTCGCTTCAAGTGAGCGGAAGGCCAGTGGCCTTCTGGAAGAAGTTGTACCTATGCTACCATCATCATATGTTCGGTGTTCCTCCACCGGTTTTCTATTGAACTTATTATACGTCTACCCATATATATATATGGAACTATATATATGGTGCATTCTTCAACATTTCATTTCGATGTATGGCCTCTTAAGCTTCGATTCATTACCTTTAGTTGATCTTACGAATTCATTCCATTCAATTTAAACATTATTACAGGTATGTCCAAACACTTAAATATATTTCACATAAATTAAATTATATATTTTTAATATGAATAATATGTTGACACTATCTAATGATTGGTATGTAGTGATATTATGATGAATTGATATTATAAAAATTCATTTTCCTATAAATATTTTTTTCCATTATATTTATATTTAAAATCAATATTACTAAAATCTAGAATTTAAATCTAAAAAAATTATTTCATTTTTTATTCACTATGATTCTATTATTTTGGGGTGAATTTTTAGGATTTTTCTAAAAATATTTCTTTTTTGGTGAATAATAGAAATTATTGTTGTAAAAATTTCTCACTGTTATAACTTAATTAGAACATAAGCATGACATGAAAATTTATGAAACCATTTTCCGAACCTAAGATATATTCGATAATTAAAATTTTAATTTTACAATGTTATATTTAATTTATATAACCCTATTAATCATTTTTATCATAATTAATATTTTTTGAAAAAGAATATTTTTATGCATTATAGATTAAATATTTTATAATTCATTATTTTCCATTTTAGAAATTTAATATTATGAAATGGTTTTCATATTATTAAATATGATATCAACATTATCAAATAAGAGTAATTTTATTATTATCCATAATAATATGTTACCAAGGTTTAAAAAATAGTTACCTTGTTAAAATATAATTTTATTAAAAAGTTTAAACTAAGGAGAAATTGTATGAAATCACTCAAACTATAAAATCCTATCAAGGGATTTTTGGAGTATTTTTAAAATACATGGGGTAGTGAATAGTGGGATCATGGTTAGGGAAAACTGTATGGTCATCCCCTCAAAATAGTTTAGCCATTGACAATGGGGGTTTCCATAATTGTCAGACAATTAATGTAACCATGTGGCCAAACCATGCAACCTATCAAGTCTGCCTATGAGGGTGCATGGTTACATTCATGGTTAGCACTTACAGTTTATCTCAACTAGGAAACTATGCAAACAAGCTCTTAATCCCCTGAATAGTATGATTAAAATCAAGAGAACCTCATTTAAAATACTAAAAACTACTCATTAAACCCTAACATGACCCTTTATATTTTGGATTCTATCAAAAGAGGATTTTGGACAATCCAACCTCTTAACTCCCGAATTGAACTATCTATAGATTCATTTGACCCAGCTCTGAAAGTTTTCCCTTCTTTTTTGGAATACTTCTTTCCTTACTTTTCTCCATTTTTTAGACTGACAAATCCTCATGTATTTGGTATATAAATACCTTGATTTGATGAATTTTGAATTCTAGGGATTCCTTTTTGATTATCCTCACCTATATTTTTTTTGGAATATCATGTTTCTGTTGATTGACCATTTTATCATCTGACCGAAAGATATATGATTTTTAAGTCTTTTAATTTAATTTAAACCTTAATTTATTTCTTGATTTGGATTGTATTTCATTTTTTATTTTAAATTTAATTTATCTGCCCTTTGAATTTGGAAAGGCAGGGTTTGTGAATTAAAACTCTTTTTGAAAGTCTTTGGAATTTTTGGTTGGATATTAAGGAAAAAATGATCGAAATGAACTGCGAAATGTTTTGATTTTGATTCATGAAGAAATTGGATTTAAATGTAACATGATTTTGAAAGACCCGAACAAGATTTAAACCTATGTTTTGGTTTTGAAAAATAAATGAAACAGTGAAACCTAAAATTGTACATTTATACTATGAATGATTAATTAAACTGAAATTAATGAATTTACTTTGACTGATTTATTGATTTAACAACATGTGAGATTTAGTAGTTATTGGGTTATTGACATAAGAATGATAGGACACTAAATCCCAAGCAATGGATTAATAAAGGTAATATTTAATAAACCATGTTTTTCATGATTTACTCAATGGGATATTTATTTATTATCCTAGGGAACTAATCCTTAGAGATATGCACACACACACACACACACAAATCTATGACTGATTAACTGAGTAGTGAGAGGTTCTAAAATCCATAAATAAATGAACTCAAGGAATATGACCATCGTTAATTGTTTTTTATTTAATTATTACATACAAGAGATTATAATACTAATTTATTCTTTCCATTTATTATTTCTAAAAATTTATCATTTAATCCTATTTTTATATATCTACCATCATAATGAATTTAATGTGTATTTGGAAGATAAATGTAAAAATATTTCCATGACTTATATTTATTGAAATTGAAGAATATAAAGTTTATTTTTTTTATTGAAACTATACATGAAATAATTAGTGATGTCCTACTAGGATATTAATATCACACCCTTACAATTCCTTTCTATTTTTTGTAGATTATGTTATTTCATGTCCATGAAATAGGAATGTTTCACTTAGTGGTGGTGGGTGTTCCCAATTCAAGGGACCCTAGATTGATGGGGGGAGATATGGTTCAATTATTACATAGTTATGGTGATAATATTTAGGTGTATGTTATATCATTTTTACGATTTATTTTTTGGGGATTGGAGTCTACTTTATTGAAGTATATTTCTTCTTGATGAGCATTTTGGCATAATTATTTTTCATTCCTTTCCATTCTACTATTCTGTCATGGTTGTTTGTATAGTTGAAAAAATTTTCCCTTTGACATTTTGTTGTTGTTAGGTGATAGTTTATGACTCATGGAGATTAAGAATTCCCTTTGGGCTATTTCAATGAAAAATTGGGTATCAATTTTCCAGGGTATCCAGGTTTGTTCATGATGAAATGGTATCAAAGTACATTGAGTATTTTCCTCTTTTAATGATATCAGTATGCATTTTTTATGTCATGGTTGATAGAAATTAGGACTTTATGGACATAATATTTTGTTTATGAGGGGTTTCTTGTCCAACTCTAATCATAGATATCCTAAAGTCACAAATGGGTGTTAGGACAACTACCATTTTGGAATAAATTGCTCTAATCTAGTCTCTTCTATAATATTGATCATAACATTTACTATCCCAAAATATTGATTTATATTTATGGAATTGATATTAATGTATCCCTTGATTGAGTTGATTGTATTCATATCCTTGCTGGTGTTTTTATGTTGTCTCGTGATGTTGTATACTACCATGACCCCAAGCAGACATTTGAAAAGGCCTCGGGAGGGAGATTCCAATGAACAACATAAAATAAACACTCTAGTAGATAAGAATCTCATTGAGTTAGTAGTGCATGTTCTCCAAACACAGGTATAGGTAGCTATACTCATTCTTTTCCATGATTCGATAGAGGAACCTTGATGGGATGAAAATAGAGACGATTATCAACAGTTTATTTCGTATAATCCACTATATTTTTAAGGAACAAATATTCCTTAAGATTTATTAGATTGGTTGAAAAATATTAAGATACTTTTCATGTTCTTAGAAACATCTAATTTTATAAAGGTGAGATACAATACCTTTATGATATAGGGGATTAATAGTGTATGTTGGTATTTGATGGTTATAATGATGAACAATGGAGTATTTGAGTGGACAGATTTCATATCTCTTTCCAAGGATCACTTCTATATAGAATCAACGGTTTCAGAAAATCCTATATAATTTGTCTTACACTGTCAATGTTAAAAAATCAATACATGTTTTGAAAAATGATTCATTAAACTTGTGTAGTTTTCTATTGAGGTCATGATGAATGATAATTTTAAGGATAGTGTGTTAGAGATGGGTCTTTGATTTGATATATAATCTATGGTTTTTATATTGATGCATATATCATCTATAGATGTGTTGGGTAGAGTATTAATGGATGAGCTTGACCTAGCTAGCTAGTAATCACTAATTGGAGTTCATCATACTCCTAAAGGCATTTTTCTTAGTTTATTTATAGAAAATAGTATGTGTGATGATTTGCAGGGTGGAACTTGATATTTTAAATCATCCAAACCATATAAAAGTTTTATTTGGGACCCTTTAACTTTATTCCAATATGGCAAGGTGGGGAATTTGAATTGTGCTTCAATTGAGGAACCAAAGATCTATTGATCATGCGGTCAATTAGGGAACAATTTTGATGTTTTGTCATATATTTTATACCCTGCATATTATAATTCCCTCATTATAACATAAATTCCCTAGATTACATTAAGATTATTTAAGAAATAAGGGATCCTAAACTCAAGCAACCAAAAAAATATTCTTCACATAGTCTAAAAGTTTCCAATGGAATCAAATGTGGGTCTAGTGATAGTGAGAGGTACCACCACTATAGATTAATCTTTAGAGACTGATTTATTTGATATTAGTTAATCTCATTCCTTCATATCTTCAAATTTTGTGAATTTTCAAAAAATTACTATGTTACTTTTGACAAATGTGATGAATATTGCTACAGAATTCAAATCAAAGAGAGAATAACATCTCTAATTCAATTCTTTTGTTTTTTAATTATTGGGGATTGATCTCACATGTGGGTTTTTTTATCTAAACAAAAAACCATTATATTTCATAATAATGATTAATTAACTAGTTTCATATAAAACCTGAATTAGGTATTATCTTTAGTGGGTTTCCACTACCTTGCCCGATGAGGTGTTTCATGACTCATAAATAGAATGGGACATGAGATCAAGTATATATAGACCACCACCTTTTGACATGGGTAGACTGATATCTTTTGTTTCAATTCTTATTGATCATGAATCATTGAGAAGTTATCTCCCTCTTGTTTACGTCAGGTTTCTTGAAGTGTTTCCATGTAAATTTCCTATCTTTCTACCAATAAGGGAAGTATATTTTTCAATTTAAACGGTACCAAGTACCTAGACATTCTCTATTCCTTCTAACTGTATCTTTCTAGCTGAATTGGTATATTTAAAGACTCTGTTGTATTATGTTTTTGTAAAAATAAATTTTCCGCCTGATTGTTTCACCTTGGGACGAAGTAGTTATTTTTTAAATGAAATCTGATTGTACACATTGTATTTGTGTCCATTACTAGAAACCCAATCGATTTATGGAAAAGAAAACAAACCTATTTCTTGGTAATGATTATCTATTTATCTATTTGGAAATGAAAAACTGTTTCTTGATGATTGATCTTTTTTCTAGTTGACACCAATTAATTATCAAACAATTTTGCAACTATAATACTTCTTTCAGGTGTAGGTATGGACATTATGAGTAGATTCTTCCTTTTCGTCTAGATAATTCTACTATATTTTTTATAGCACTGATGATCATTCTACTCCATGAATATATTGATTCCATTATTATTGTCTTTATGGATAAAATATTAATTTACTCTAAAAATGATGAGGAGCATGTTAGTCATTTGATAGATGTTTTGATAATTTTTAGATATCATAAACTTCTTTAGAAGATACAAAAATGAAATTTATGGATGCAGGAACTGAATTTCAAGGGACATGTGTTCTTAAAACATTGTATTTTAATGGATCACAGGAAGGTGAAAACTATTATGAAATTGAATCAACCATGAAATTTTTTCAAGATTCATAGCTTCTTGTGCTTAGTGATGTATTATCACTAATTCATAAAGTATTTCCCAAAGATATATTCATTGATTTCGACTCTCACTTGGAATAGACTAATGTTCAAAAAGGATTCAATGTGTCTGGATTATTTTGTTATGTGAAATCAAATTATTACTTATTCAAACGTATTGAGTCTTACAAAGACTATGATGGGATATCTAATCACTTTTGTTGCATCAGGTTTAGGTTTGGTTTGTGGTCTTATATAGGGTCATCACGTGTTGGACTGCAGTTCCCAACATAATTGGACACATTAAATGATCCACTTTACTATTTATCAATAACATGAAGATATGATGAGTTACCTAAAGATTCAGTGTCATTACCTTTTTCAGAATCATTTACCCCATTTTTCTATAAAAAATCATGAGTTAGATTTACTCTCAAACATATTTAAATCACAGACATAGGTATTCGGTGGAGTGACTGTAGTCTTTTGGTTTTGAGGTTTCCTAAAACCCTATCATGGAGAATTTAATTTATGATGACTTGAGTAGGAAACCAATAACCCAATCTATGATGGAATAATCAAAGGGTGGAATCTAATGTCTCGCTTTTCTCCCACGAATTTGGGCGTTTGAAAGGATGGTTATGAGCTTTTTCTGTCATGTGTGCAGTTAAACTTCTCAATTATTAACCAAATTATTAAAAATAAGTAGATTGATAATGATTTATGTGGTAATACAGAATATCTTAATGGTGGGGAGACTATCAGTGAGTGGTTATTCTCTTCCAATATTGTTTTATGCATCTGAAACTAATACGTCATACAATATCCCATGTGAATAGCTATGATGGATGACTTCCATAATTCTTAGTGGGTGATACATCGTGGAACAAATAATATGTTCTATGAAAATTGGTAATTATTAAAGTTTCTATGTCTGATATGATACATTGCTGATTTTTTTCTTGTTATAATATTTTACAACAGTTCAAGATTGAGCACCAAAAAACATTGTGTGTGCTTGATCCCCTTCCATTTCAAACTTGAAAGTGAGATGATTTTTGATCAATTTTCTGTTTGTTTTTTCTTGTAACACTATTGGAAATATTGAAATATGTGTAGTGATTTCATGGCTAGTAAAATTAGATTACGTTATCTCTATTCAATATGAAACCAATGTCATGGACCTAGGAAGTCTATATATGCATGAGATCATCAGGTTTCATGGAGTTCTATCCACGATAATATTTTATTGGATCTCCGATTTTCATATCATTTTTTGAAAGGCCTATAGATGGTGATGGGATCCCATGTTATATTTTTTATGACATATCATTTACTAATGGATGGTTAGATAGAAAGATCTACACATATTTCTGAAGAAATAATTTTTCCTTGCATTCTCGATTTCTGTGTGTCATAGGATATCTACTTGGGGTAGGTTTAGTTTTCCTATAAAAAAATTTACAAATAATCCAAATAATATTACTCCTTTTGAGAACATTGATGATCAGTTATGTAATACATTTTTGTATCGATCAGAGTGCAGTGAAGCTTCCTAGGTTTGACCTAGTTTGGTCTTATAGATGGGGAAAATTATTTGGTTGATTCATCAGAAAATGTAGTTTTCTTAGAGCCAGTACAAATATTATACAGATGTTCATATTTGAACATTGAAGTTTTTAGTTTTTTAGAATATATTTTCTAGAGCTTCACCTTTATTAGGTCACCTTACTCTTTAAAGATAAGTAAAACATGCATTAACATATATGGGACCATTTATTGTGGTTGAGAAGATTAAGAAGGTGGATTACCATTTGGAATTTCTACATCATTTAATATTGATTCATAATGTGTTATATTTTTCATAGCACAAAAATTATTACTATGATGCATATCGTGTTTTTATCTTGGATGAACATGTTGTTTTAATTTATATATTTGTGATTGAACAACCTTTTGGATAGCTGATTCTCATATAAAAGTTCTCTATGGAAAAACTATACCTTTGGTTCATGTGATTTGGAAGCATGGTTTTGATTATTATGATGCATGGGAGAAGGAGGAACTATTGAGAGAGCATTTTCTATATGTGTTTTACATATATTCTTCTTGATAAGATTTCTGTAGGAAAATATTTGACAACATATATCATTAATAAACAATAATTCATGATTTATTATGTAAAGATTCACATAATACAATATGAGAAGATCATGAATCCAAGTGTCTTTAGGAATGTAGGTACATATCATTGAAAATTTAAATAGATATAAAATGACATTATTGAAAACTTCTTAAACATGATCCTAAAATTTCATCATTATTCTAAAATAGTATTAGATAAACAGGGGACACACATAAGAATGGGGTAAACTATAAATCCTGGTAAGGGAATAAAAAATAACAGAATAAGTTAAAACATTACATATTATACAAAATTCATATCAAGGTAACATGAGACGTGTGAAATTTCCAATATTGAAAAATGAGGCATGATATAACATAATAACATAAAGTCAACATATATATGTGGAAAAAATATAAAATATGACATAAAAAACATAAGTCAATGAAAAACTGTAATAAACACATCATAATGTGCATATTATTAACTATCATGAACCATACAAGGACTCTCATGAGATGAAAACATTAACCAATTCATTTGAGGAATAAATATTTATGTTCCCACCAATCACATTCATATCATATACATGCATTAGTGTCACGCATAGATCATGAAATATAAAGATTTATTTCCACAATTTTAGCTGAAACATTATGGTGTGTTGATTGGATATATGTAAATATCCAATAAATTAATTATATTTAAAACTATTTGAATATACTTGAGTGGAATTGGATACGGGTATCCACTTCAAAAATGTTGGGAAAGGAAAATCATAGAACAATTTCAGCAACATAACTACTATACATAATAGGTTATAAAAGGGGTGAATGGTTGAAAAATGGGTATATAATTACTTTAGAATTATAATTATATTAATACATATTTTTAAATTCATTTCCATATTGAATTATTAGAAATCAAAATGTGTGTCATAAAGAAGCTTCATGAGTAAAGAGTAGAAGGTGAGGATATTGTACATCAAGAGGACACTTCTAAATAATTGAAAGGATCTTCTTGGGAGCATAAATGAATATTTGGATGACTCTAGAGAGAAAAATTAATAGTAATCTCATACTCCAATTATTTTTAGTGAAGTGTAATTTGATGTTTTTTGGGTTTATACAACAAAAAATTTTAATTCATTATTCATTCCTAAAAATAGATTTTGTACTCCATATGATAATGTAATCAAAATAACAAACCTTATAATAGTTTTTTTCCTATGGTTTCTTCCAAATAGAATTGGTTTTCATTATTTTATCTATAAGAATATAACACATTTAAATAATTCAAATGGTGATGTGGAAGTGATTCATTTTTATAAATATTTTTTGTAACGATAAAATATGATATAGGTTTTGGGGGATTCATTAAGGGTTCATAAATTTATTTAAATAATTTTAAAAAAATATTATTATAAAGGGTAATATTAATTTTTGTCATGGGAACTCTTTATAGAGTTTATTAATTCCGTTTTTTATTTTTATTATGTCTTAATACACAATTTATAATTATACAATATTTAATATTGCAGAAAAAGTCTTATTTTATCAAACAATTATGAAAAAATAAACCTTGGATAAATTCAATGTGATAATTTCAAAAATAATATTTCTTTTTTCAAAATAGTTCTATAAAAATGAGACTTTTGATTTTAAAATCAAAAGTCACCTTTTATTTAAAAATACTTATTTTTTATAGTACCATTTTTTTAAACCTTGTAAAATTTAAATTTTACTTCATAAAATTATATTATCATTTAGATTTAATAAATATAATTTAATAATAATATTTTTTTTGAAATATCATATATTTCAGAAATTATTTAATTCCTAAAAAAGTCAATTTTGATTAAAAGTATATATTTCACAAAAAACCCATTTTCCTTTCATCTATAAAAATTAATTTTGTTACAAAACTCATTATTTAATCATTTAATAATTAATATTAAGAAGTGATAAATTTAATCCTTTCAAAAAATATAAAATTTCTTATTTTTAGGAACTATATACATTTCTATTTACTACCTTAGTGAATTCCCAATGGTTTATGAGTGAGATAGTGATATTTTCATGGGGTTGTTCAGTAAAAATGGTTTATACCATGATTTCAATGATCTTGATATTCTCCTAAAAATGGATTCTTCAATGATTTAGGTGTTGAATATGATATTGGGATTAGATAATCTAAAATCCCAGTGATTAAATATTCCTCAGAATCTCTGATAAATGTGCCCTATATAGTTCAATCCAACTAGTTGAGGTCATTTCATCTTCTGTCTATATTAATTGGACCTTATCACAACCCTTAATATACTAATCTAAATAGTTTTTACACAATGGACATGTTAACAATTTTTTATGTTGAAAAATAGTCTTTTACTTAAGAAATAATATATCATATAATGGTAAAAAATAAACAAATTTGGAAATTTGTTTTCTATAGCTACATTAATTAAAAATGAACTTATTCATACAAAAAGGGAATTTCATCTATAAAATTTTGATTTCTTACATCTATCCATCCTTGAAATTTCTATTTCATACACTGAAATTGATGAAGGTACATTTATTTCATTTCCTATTTTGGATTCCATGTCACTTCATCAAACTTGTAGTTTTTCCATAATACTTTTACCTAGTGGGTAGTCAGGTTTTGTTAAAACATGTTTCTATGATTAAAGATCATCACTGGATTCTCAACAAATTGAATATCATTCCAAAATGGTACAACCTATGGATTTAGTACATGTGTGGGGTATGATATATACTTCATCAAGAGGGATACATGGAACACATCTTGTACATGGGATATGTTAGATGGAAATATTAGTAAATGGTCCCCGGCTCTGATGTTATCAATGATCTCAAAGGGGATGATGTCTCTATGAATAAGCATTCCCTACATCCCAAGCCACATGAATTTCATCCAAGGATATATATGAAGGAACACTCTCTATCTAACCAAAAACTCTTAGTCTCAGAAAAAACTTGTTTTTATATTTTTTTCAACATTTTATAGACATTTTATGATTCTAAATGTCTTAAACCTTCTCTGTCATCTCTTGGATAATATCTAGTCCCACTAATATTATCTCTCTAAAAACATCCCAATATTTTATAGTTCAACACTACTTCCCCTACAGATCATCCTATGGTTCTGTCTGAATTCTATAATGGGAACATTTATTATATGATACATCTTCTGGGGGAAGGTGTTAATCCCAAAATCCATTGAAATCCATAAAACATGATATCATAATATCCTCAATACATTGAATGGTTCTTTCTGAGTAACCAACCATGTGATGATGACAAGATGTTTTGAATCATTGATCCATATCCATTTTTTGTTGAAAGCTTCTCCAAATCATTGAGTTAATCCTCATATTTTAATAAAATACAATAGAAAGGTGAATTCCATGATGTCTTACCAATTATATTATGTATATCATGGTGAGTTAGTCAATTGAAAAATCTTTCTTGATCAGAATAAAATGTGCTAATTTGGTCAGCTTTTCGACTACCACCGAGATGGTGTTTTTTGTTTTATGGGTTCCGGGGAGTCCTATGATGAAACCCATGGTCAAATTTTCCTAATTACATACTACTCTATGAAATGGTTTCATAATACCATTATACATATTTTATTCATCCTTTACTTGTTGAAATACCTAGAATTTTGAAACAGACCCTGCAATCTCCCCTTCATGTAATCCCACCAGAATTTTTACTTCAAATATATATACATATTAGTTCTTGCAGGAAGGACATAGAATGATGAGATATTAGCAACAACCAAAATATAACAGTTTATTTCATGTATTTATGATACACATATATGGTTTCAAAACATTATAACTCCAAATTTAGTAATATTGAACTCGAGAAAATTTTCTACCTTCTTCAGTAGTATCTTATAATCTTTCTAGGCTTACTTGATCCCCTCATGAATCATTGGTTGAGTAGTAATCTCATTATGTTAGGATGAATATCCTTTTATAATTTCCATATCCATCCCTTTCATGTCTCAGAATATTTGATCTCTTTCAATCCCCATCATAGATAGTGTAAGGAAAAACTATCTACTTATAGAATCTTATAGTTTTTTCCCATATTGGTAATGAAATGAACATTCATAGTCCTTGGTCAGCTTGAAACACAATCATTGGAACATATATTGATTGTTTTATTTGAAAATATAATACATGTTTTTATGATCTATATATATATATATTTCAAATCTCCTTGTATATATAATTTCACCAAATATTCAGTGAAAATATCATTACTGACTTTTATAGATCTCTCATTGGGAAGTTCTTATCTTGGATATTTAATTTCTGTGAGGAGTATAATATCACTTTTTTATCTTGCATGTGTGGACAAACCAATCCTTTTTTAGTATAATACCTTTACATAAAAAATCATTTACCACTTGTGGGTATTGTGATCATGGGTCTATTAATTATCCCCTTATTTAGCTCTTTAATTATATCCTTACATTTATCTGTGTATAAAAACATGACACAATTCTAATTTATCTTGGTTAGTGGGCTTTAAAATAATGATAAGTTTCTCAAAAGTGGAGGATAACACCCACCAAATACAAGGAAACTGTTGATTTTCATCATAGTTATTTGTCTAGTTCATTTTCATATGCCTTTATTTTTTACAGATCCATAGATATCACTTTGATGGTGATAACATAACTTGATGTGGTTACTTTCTCCATCGAGTACTCCCATTTACAATAATATTGAAATAAGATTTCCTTTGTAAAATCTTCATTAAAGAATTCAATTTTTTTCTATATTAATTCTTTATAATGTAGTAGATATGAATATCATCTATAAAGAATATAAAATATTTGGAATGGAAATCCCTAAATACACTATTCAAACAATTCCATGATGATTTATGTGGAATTAGTGAGTCTAAATCGAGTCACTGTGAACTTATAGTTCCTATACATTTAAAGAAAACTAAAATTTGGTATATCTACCATCCTCTTTATTACTTGATAACATCCCAACTGAATATCCACATTATAGAATTATTGTGCACTATATAGCTAATAAAAAAAGTCACAACGAAATTGAAGTGGTTTTTTTTGTGTTATCATGATATTTTTTATCTCAAATTAATAAATGTGAAGGTGAATTGAACCATCCTTCTTCTTGATGAATAAGAATGGTTTTACCCATAGTGGAGCACAATTTAATAAAAACCCACTCTCCAGATTCTCCTATAATAGTTTCTTCTTTGCCTCAAGTTCAAAAATTTATATTCTATATAGATTATTAGATATTATAAAACCCATGGGTGTGAGTATTATTGTGAACTCAACTTCCTATCTTGGATAAAGACTTGAAAATTCATTGGTAAAAACATCAATGAATTCCCTTACAGTGGGGATGTCATCAAGAATTACCTTTTATTTAGTCTTAATCATTTTATCTAGATACTATTGCTTTCAAAGAAAATAATTTACATTCTTGATATGTTAGTAACAATATATATTCATCCATCACCTTGCACAAGTATACAATAAATGTGAGATTTTCAATACATAGGGTGATTTCTGTATCTCGGTAATTTATGTTGGCTATATACAAAGAAAACAAATACACCCTCCTAATATCATAAAAAAAATATAAGGGATTTATAACAGGGTTCTATTGGAAAATTACACCAAAAAATTTGACTGGGGATGAGTAATATGCTTGGGATGAAATAATTTACCCATTTTATATTTTAACAAATAATATGAATTCGATGTTCTAAGGTAGTGTTTGAATAGTAATACTAAACTTTTAAGATACAAAATAATAATTAAACTAGAATAAAATAATGTTTCCTCTATCCATGAATGAATTACTATGAACACATTATTTTCTAGATCAACCCTAGTAGTTGTGATGGCATAAGATAAACCTTTCTTTATAGACCATAGAGGTTGTTGTCAGTGGTTTTCATTGAATATAATTGTCATAGGGCATTGATTCGCATAATTTCTTTATTCCTTTCAGTTCAAACACTAGATGGAAAGTTATTAGTTGACCAGACCACTACTTGGATCCATCACATTAATTGGTTTCTCCCATATACAACCGCTAGCAATAAATACTTTCTTCCTTCACTTAAATAATTTATTTGTGTCATTCAGTAAATTTCAATGATTCTTCTTCACACACTTTTGACAACTGGGCTGGTGGACTTTCTTATCCAATGACATTTTTCTATCACACCCGTAGAATTAAAATATATTATCTTGTTTTTTTCTAGGTTGAAGAGACCCTTGAGATTATCCAATATCCATTTTGACTTTGATTTTTCAGTGGAACAATTATTCAAATATTTCAATGTTTTCAATGGATAAGTTTTTTATGGACTCGGTTTTAACCCACCAAAGATGCGGTTAGCTTTAATTTTGGGGGAAATGAAAAAATTGATGGAATATTGCACAGTTATTGTATCATTTTCCATATATTCCCTAATGTATTAATCAAATATTTTCTAAAGGCTATGTAAGTCCCAGTCTATTTTTAGTTGGTGAGTTTGGGGAAAATATTTTTTAAAAGTCATTCTCCAAAATTCCTTCAACTCTATCGCTTTGGTCTCCCACTTGGGCTTCATATTTTGAAAAACTTCCTCCACTGATCAGGTTATTTCACTATATAATAAACAGTTATCAGTCTCTTCTCATTCATAGATAATTCAAGGATAGAGAAGATATTTTCAATAGAGTTGATCTATTTCACCATAACTAAGGGATAAAAAGTTCTACTGAATATCATAATCCATTTTCAGGTAAATGTATCAATTCCAACAATCTCTTTTTTAGAGGGATTCTGGAATTCTTTCTGATTGATGTATGTATTCAAAACATGTGTTAATTCCGAATTTATTATAAAAAATTTAATTATTCTTACTCCCGTCAGGTCGGGCATCCAATTTCCCTCACAATTTTTTTGTTGGATCAGTTTCTCCAATTTCTATATATTGACTAAAAATGACTAGAAAATTATGGATGATTATTTTTATTATTTTATTCATATAAATGGGAAACCGTGAACATTTATGGTGTAACTAATAAATACCATATATCCATTATCTTATGAATTTTTATGGATTTAATTTATGTTATCCATCACAAATATTTTAACATAGAAACTTATTGGAATTATTATTCCCATAAAAATGATTCATAAGTATATAATGAATTTAAAAAATCATATCCCATATATATTTAAAACTATTTTTGCATTAAGGACCATTGTAATGAACTAGTGGCGGATTGAATCTAGCTCGATGATCCCTTTTAGGGGTTATTACCCTAATGTAAATTTTTTCCATAGCTGCATCTACTTGTAATATCCAAACAGTGATATATTTTATTAGACCCAACATATTCTATAATTTACCAAAATTTATGGATTCCTTCCTCTATTGATTATTATCCCTATATATTTCCCACGGGTTTTCTAATATTAATCCAAAAAATCAGTATTCTTTTTCCTAATACCAACTATGATAACCCATATCATTAATAAAACTTAATTAATGATTTATGTTATAAATATCGCATAATAGCATACCATAAAATAATTAATCCTAGTTTATTTTTCAAATATGGTATCTTACAATGAAAATTTTTTCATTAATATAATGACATTATTGAAAACATCCATAACATGAACATAAGTTTCCATTTTTCTTCAAAAATTACATCGGGTGACCTATGGATGTACATAATAAATGGGTTGTCTATATAACCCAAAAAGGGAATAAAAAATCATATCATTAAGAATATAAGTAACTATGATCTAATATGAATGTCAATGAAAAATCAGAGGGTTGAGAAAAATTATCTTAAACAATGTTTTATAATATAACAATATAATAGAAAGGCATCACAAAAATGTGGAAACGATATAAAACAAAAATTATAAACATAAGTCAAGACTAACTGCAAAGACTACATAACATAGTGTGATTAGGATTAACTAACATTCACCATACATTAAATATTAGGAGATAAAAAATACCTAATGTATTATAGGATTATGTAATTCTGGGATACCCATCACTTCCATATCATGTACATGTATAAGTGTGCCACATAGATCATAAAATATAAAGATATATTTAACCAATATTTACCCCATTATTATGAAGTGTGGGTTTCTTAAATTTAAATCCCCAATAAATTAAGTATGGTTAAAACCATTTGAATACCCTTAAGTTGAAATGGATATGGGTATACACTACACAACTGTTTGGCATGTAAAATTTTATGATAATTTCATAAGCGTGATGGGTGTACATAAAGGATTATAGAAGGGGTGAATGAGAGGAAAATGGGTCTCCAGTTACTGGTAATCATAATGAAAATAATTAGGATGTTTAATAATATGTCTCAACTTAAAAAATTAGAAATAAAAAGGCATTAAATAATGAAGTTTCTTGAATAATGAGGATAAGGGGAGGATCCCTTACATTAAGAGGACGCTTCTAAAATCCTATGAGGATATTATTAATATATTAGTGTCACCATGGGTGATTAATGATGGTAAAAGTAAAAGTAATGTCATTATATATAAGCTTTTAGTAAATTGGAATTTTAGGTTTGGTGGGTTTATATAGTGAGAGGAAAATTTCTCTATTAATTTCTAAAATTATTTTTTGGTATCAATATGACAATGTAATCCAAAAAACAATAATCTTAGGATTTTTACCTATGGTTTCTCCCAAATCAGTCTGGTTTTAATTATTTTATATGTTTAATCGCTTAACACATTAAAACCATTACATTGGTTATGTATAAGTGAGTATTGTTTATAAATAATTGGTTTAGAAACCTAAAAATATATTATAGGTTTTTAAGGACTCAATATGGTATTAAAAAATTAATTAAAAAAATAAAAATATTTAAAATGGGAAACAATGTTATCATCATTATTATTTATAGTATTTATTATATCACTTATAGGCATTTATGATGTCACAATACATATAATATAACTTTACCATATATTTTTTAACAAAACATTCAACTGTATCAAGAAAATAATGGAAAAATCACTGCTAGATAATTTTATCATGATTATTTCAAAAATTATTATTATTTTATCAATGTAATTATATAAATATTTGAATTTACACTTTTAAACAAAAAAATCCCTATTTATTAAAAAATACTTATTTTTGAGAATAATAATTTTTAACCCTTTTAAGATTTACATTTGTCTTAATAAAATTATATTATCATCTATATTTAATAATTTTTTTATAATATTATTCAATTAAAATTTAATTTATTTCAAAAACTGTTTAATTCTTCAAAAAGAGTGTATTTATTGATACTATATATTTCACGAAAATAAATTTTTTTTATTATATCAAAATCTTATTTTTATCAAACTCATTTTTTAATATATTAAAAAGATATATTAAAGGAGTTAAATATAATATTGTTTTATCAAAAAAAAATATATAAATTCATAAAATTGGGTTCTATATAGATATCAATTTATTACACCAAAAAATTCCCTAAGTATAACTTTTGTGATGGTGAGATTTTCATGGTGTGCTTCGGAAACCAAGGATTGGGTCGTGATAATAATTATCTTTAAATTCCCCCATAAATGGTTGCTATCGTAAATTATTTTTTGAGTCTTATCTTGGTCTTAGTAAGTGGAAAATACTGGTGACATTATTTCCTGAAAAATATATAATATAGTCTCTTCATAAGGTAATAACCTATTGGTCAATACCATCGGTTCTTCTATATTTATCAATTAGAATTTATCAGAACCCTTATTCTACTAATCTAAATGTTTACAATAAAAAATATATATTATTAGTGGTTATTAGGCTTAATTGTCTTATACGTCTAACATGATATAGCTTATAATGGTCCAAAATAACCAAATTAGTTCAGTTATTTTCTCTAGATACATTACATAATAATGTATTCATTCATTTTAAAAGTAAATTTCATTTAAATATTTTTGGATCCTTATAAGATAATATTTATAGTGGGGATAATATAACATCCCATTTATATATTTTACGTATCAATTAGCTAATCTTTTTGTCATCATTTTCTTTGGTATTGTTTTCAATATTTTCTAAAGTTTTCAGTGAATTTTGGAAGTACATGAAGTCATGCATAGTTGGTTAAATTTTAGGTAAAACCATATCAAATCCCAATAAAAATGGTACTTACTTGGATAGTGATGGTTTTCATAGAATTATCATGGTTTCTATAACCATGTTTCAAACCATTCACCCATTACATAAGTCATATGAGGGTGCATGATTACTTCAAATGGTGTGGCCTCATTAGGAAACCACAGGAATGGGTCCCTAATGCGTTGAAAATTTTAATTAAAATAATAAGAACCTTTGTTAAAACGTTAAACCCATATAATTATAACTAAACTTAGTACTTTGGATTTAGGTGGATCTCAATGGGAGATTCTGGCATCTCCAAATCCCTTCCTCTCATATCAGAGTTCCAGTGGATCTGTTTGACCCCTCTCAACGGAGTGTTCTCTCCTTGATTTGGAGTCCCGCTTTCATTCCTTTTCTCCATCTATAAGAATGAATAATTCTGTTTTCATTAATGGATCTAGACACTAATTTTAGAGATTATGAATTCTAGTGATTCCTATTTAGCCTTCTTCTCCTTCGATTATCCATACTCAGTTCTCATTATGGGTTATTTACCATTTGATCATGTGACTTACAGATATATGATTACCTACAGATTTTACATTAAATTGAAACAATAATTTCTTTGTGGCTCTAAATTTAATTTCCAATTAGATGCCCTAAATTATGTTGATTTTATTTTTCATTTTGAAAAGGTATTTATTGTGAATTAAAACCCCTTTCAAAGGATCTAGAATTTTTAGGTTGATTTTGAGGAAAGATGTCTTAAAATAAAAGTTGAATTGATGAATTGAATTGATATTTATTCTTGAGAAAATATAACATTAATGAAAGGTTATTTTTAAAGGCATGAACATGATGAAAACTTTTTTCTTGGTTTTAAAATTGAAATTGATTTTTTAAAACTAAAATTGGGAATATGAATAGATAATGATTAATTGAATTTAAATGAATGAAATTCCCATGATTGATTTATTTATTTGAGCATGTGTGAGATTAAGTGGTTAGCGGATGATTGGTACAAGCATGTTAGGAATCTAAATCCCAATTAATTTACTGATGATGAAAACATTCACTAAAAAAAATTGGTATGAATTCCCTGATGGGGTGTTTTTTGATTATCCTGATGGAATGTTCCATATAGATGTGTACACAAACATTGATCTATTATTTATTGACTGATTAGAGTTAAGATACTATAGATATAGAATACCCTTGAGTCATATTACTACATTACTTTTTTTTGATATGTTTTGATTAGTACATTTTAATGATTATAGAACTATTTTTTTACATCCTTTAGTTTTATGTAAAAATATATATTTAATCTTATTTTAAAATATCATTTTTATTATAGATTTGAAAACAATATTAATTTAAAAACATAAAAAATTACATACCTTGTAATTATTTATGTTACATTATAAATGGTTTATTTGTTTTGGAACTACTTTTCAAATACATGGTGAGCTCATACTATGCTACTTAGTTCACACTGTATTATTGCCTTTGGGTGTTTGTAGATTTTTCTATACCAATTAAAGGAAAAGGGAAAATGATACTTATTAGGTTGGGGTTACATGATTCATGATTCACGAGATAGATGGTGGTGATTAATTGAGCTATGGTCCACTTGTTACACATAGATTGTAATACATATTTCGTGATTGCTGTTATTCAATTTATTTAATGATATATTACATTAGAATTTATGTATATTTTATTTTGGTACTTTTCTATTGAATATTTCTTTAGAATACATATTTTTAATTATTTTCTCATAAACTTTTATATCTTGGTTGTTTTTTCTTGTTAAAAAATTGTTCCCTTCAACTCATTGTTGATTTTGGCTATTAATTACCATCCCATTGGGATCGAGGAAGCACTGAGGCTATGTTAGTATCAGCTTGTGTATCAATGTACTAGGTTATCTGGGTTGGTTCATGACACAAACACTATCTATAAATGATTAGTAGATATTATTCTCAACCACACTCATCTTCTATCCATTTCAATCAACTTTTGGTTCAACTTTCTATAAATAGTGACTTGTTGTTTTATATTATTACAAAAAATACTCACCCCTCACTTATAAAAGGTTACATCCACCATAAATTTTTGTACACATCAAATATAAAATTAATTTTGAAAATATGAAATTTTACTTCCCCTATAACCATCTACCATGTTTTTTAGTCCCATTATCTAAATAAAGTACTAAAATCATCCATTTCAATATTGTACTCTAAGAGAAGGTTCAAACTCTCAATGTCAGTACTGATCAAAAATTAATATATTTCATTCACTATACATATCATATAAATATATTTTAATATTTTTAATATAATTAAATAAATGTTTTAAATATAATTAAATTTTATTATATTAATGGTATAACCATTATCTACCCATTCAACTTCCAAAGAAAAGTGTTAAATTAATTTTTGTGTAGTTGCTGAATACCGCCTCAATGAAGCGACATATATCATTTTCAAAAACCACATAAAATACATTTCTATAAAAATGGTATTTAATAAATAAATATTATATTTTTAAAAATATTAATATTTTTAAATAAAAAAATAATTTTCAAACGTCTCTCGTTCTATGAAAAATAAAAACATTTTCATTGTGTGTGTGCAGACAAATGCATCCATGAGTGACATTCTTAATTTTTCATCACTAACCCACATAGATGGTTATAAGAATGTAATTAAAGAATAAATATGTAATTATTAAGTAAATAATGTTTTTAGGAATTTTAATATTGATACATAATATGTGACTAACATACTAACTTCTGTTTGTCTAGTGTTTCTCAAATAAGATTGACACAAATTCGTTTCTTCACAAAACCAAATTAAAATTGTAATCAAATATAATTATAGTTTTATAATTAATTATAAAGAATATATTATAGTTTGTTTTATACTATATTAATTATGAACATTGTATAAATTAATGTTAATCAAAATTGACATTTTAAAACATGTGGGACACATTCAAATTCACCGATATCTGATGATAAAAATAAATATAACTAACTAATAGATATATAATAAACAATTAAAATTAAAGATTATATATGGTAAATATATATATAGGGTTCTAAAATAGGTTATTAAGTTTCTTATTTTTATCATATAGTATATTCAATCTTCTTTGTGAATTTGTGAATTAAGGTAGGGTGTTTATTAACTCAATACCACTTTCGTTCATTCAAAATTCTTCTTCTTGAACATCATTATTATAAGGTGGGTATATTATTAATTAGGATTATATTATTTTATATTTCATATTTTTTATGTTTATTTAAATTTATTTCTTATAAAATATCTTTCAAATTATTCTTAATTAAAAATTATGATGTTTGTAAGGGTTTTTCATAACTAAATTCATATTATTTGACTTATAATGATTATTTGTGAACCGAAACCTTTTTAGGAGATTTATATTATTTAATGATTTTTTGAAATTTTATTTATGATATTGTTTCAATTTATTTGTAGTTATTTATCATGAAGTAATTTCAAAAATATTGTTACATCAATGATTTTGATATTCATAAGGGTTTCATCTTAAACATCCTTCTTATAGACATGTTTACAATTATGCACTAATTTTATTTACAAGGCATTAATTTTATCATTTTTTGTACAATATCATGATTCAATATTTATTAATGGTATTTTAATATTTATTCAATGATTTCTCCTTCAATTAAAAATTGGGTCAAAGTTTACAAAATCCATATGGGTTTCCTCATATTAATTTAATTCATTGAGATATACTTCACTTTGACCACTTATTTTGTTTTTTGGTCAATACAATTAACATTTATAAAATATTAATATAATTATCATTAAATACAGTGTATTTACGGATCCATCTTAGGTCTTACTATTCATGAGTTTTCAATTTTAATGATAAAAAAGTTGTAAGGGGTTTTTCATGAATCAACTTTATTTCATGAGTCATAATTATTTCTCTTTGATAATTGGTCGACACGAATGTTTTATTGTATCCAATGTTAATTTTATAATTACTTTTCTCATTTTATGATGTTTTATGTATTCAAATAAAATACATATCTATTGATGTATTTCATTTTTCATAAAATTTAATTATATTAAGAATAATTCAAATCCTCTCTAAATGATACCCTTCCCTTTCATGTCCATATTCACAATCAATGTCTAATTTATTATCATGAAATCCAAATATGTTTTATTTATAATCAACATAAATGTTATCTTAGACTCTTTTAAAATGAAATATATAGAACTCATTTTATGAAGTGGGATCCAATATATTAATTTTGAAAATATTAAAATACATTTGTTTTCATTATCATATATTTTATATTTCACCCAAAGTTTACTCAATAAAAATATATATTATTTTTCAAGTATCTATTTTTGGTTTTTATTTAAAAGTTCTATTTGAAATGGTTTTTCAAGTTACATTATTAAAATTTATTTTTAAAATGTGACTCTTAACTTTACCTTTTTATAACATGGTAAAAAATGTTTTATGATTTCCCATCCATTTTCATCTTTAATGACAATCTACTTTGAAATTTGACTTTAATCACATTAAAAAGTGTTTATTAAATACACACTTTGTTTGATTGAAATATTGGCATCAACTGATCTAATTATTTAAATCATTTTACATATAGTAGTGGTTTGGAAACTAGTGCTATAGGCCTATAAAAATTATAGTCAAGGAAATAACAATACAAAACATAGGTATAGTTGATAGCAATGGTTTTGGTACATATACAATCAATTTCAAACCCTTGGTATATGATTATTTTCTAATAGTGTTAAGTTATGAAGCTCATGTCAGTAATGGGTAGCAAAAAGTAATGTATGATCCACCATGTAATGGTTTACTGAATATTTATGCCTAAACCACTATGTAATGTTTTTCTATGATTATGCATGTTTCATAGTTACCTATTATAATATTATTCAATGACATCCCCATTTCAATTTCAAATATATGTAATTATTCTCTAAGGATTATGATTCTTATCTCACACTATTATACAATTGTATATGTTTTTTTGTTTAAGATTTCATATTATTTTATCATGATATATGTAAAACTCATATTATTCAATATCTTTTAGAAAATATTTTTCTCTCACGCTTATTTTCTCACATATTCATTTGATATAACCCATGATGAAATGATATTGAGTTTTCCTTTATTGAGAATTTTAGGTAACCTCATTATTATGATTCCATTCCTTTGGTTATGAATATAGGAATAACCCATGAGGAGTATAGAATACGTTCTAGTATGGTTTAATTATGGAGATATGTTCACAATTATCATAATCATTTTCTTATGTAACTAATCCTTAAAGACACTAAACCTTCCATTCTTGGGACTATGTGATTATTTATAAGATTTAATTTTTATCTTATGAAAACAATATAAGATAAAGATGAGTTTTTCATGGTTTATCTAACATGGTATCAAATCATATGGCTAAAGCATGAGTTTGTTACACCAAACCATAGAGTGTGAGTATGGGGTGACTAAGTTATTATCCAAGTAGGGTTTTGTTATTTGTTGGGAATTGATTTTTGTTAATTTTATGATTATATTGCGATAACATTAATAAAAACACAATATATATATCTATGTGTATGATAAAATCATGATGTTTTGGAAAATTAATGATTCTTTGATATCCATGAAATTACATCCATATTTGGATATAAATAAGTGGATGAAGTCTATATCAAAATAAAATATATGTGTTATAACCCTAATAAGGTTTGGTTGAATATCAATATGATATTCACTTGATGCATGATAGGTGGGCCCAAATACACACTAGGTTTGACACTGATAGGTATATTCTTTTGTAATTCACGTGATCTTAATATACCGTTATAATGAATTTAAATGGAATCATAGGATGTATCTATTTATGTTAGAAAACCTAATTTTTTTAATAACTCTAAAGTATCATTGTTTACAATGATGGTTACAATGAAGGACATGTCTTTGTATTATTTTTCAAGTAATGTATTTACACTTGTATTGTAGGAAATTATCACAAAAATATTGTTTTATTTTTATTTTTGGAATTAGTATCATAAAAATGATGTTGTGAATTGTATGCCCCTATAAACTCCAACAAAATCATATTTTTAAAAAATCATTTTCTAATCATATAAAAAGATAGTTATCAATATATATCATTAAAAAATATATCATATTTTCTTTATCTTACGGACACTTTTAATTATTTTTATTAGTAATTGATAACTGAAATTTCAAAGATTAAATTTATTTAAGGGGTAGATAATTCAACATAATGAGATTTTATTATAGATTTCCCTTTAAATAAATACATTGTGTAACAACATTCATTATAGACAAAAAGTAAACTAAAAAAATCAGATACATTAAAATAAAATTATTAAATTTAACCATTATAACATATTTGTTAAAATTACTAGGTATGAATAAAACTAACCAAACTATGAAAACTGTTTATATAGGGGAAGAAATGACATCATGAATTATGTGTCTTCATTATGAGGCTCACCTAATCGAGAGTGGAAATGAAGCTAAATAATAATGGTTTTATGTTGATCGAGCTCCACACAAAGCCCAATAATTATGATTTGAGTGAAATTATTTTCTGAAGACACTCTAGCTTGGGGAAATTTATATGATATCAATGCAAGATGAACTGCAACCCATGATTTCCACTATAGCATACATTATTCTTATACTGTATATAGAGATCTCAAGGTGTTATATTAGTAGGATGATGACATAAACAGAAGATTATTAATATAAAAATATATTTTTATATAGATCAAATATAATTTTTACATATTAAATTTCATCTTTTGAAGAAAAAAATGTTTATTTTCAACTCTAATTCATTGATAAAATTCGATTAGTATTTCTAAATAACTAATATGTTCATTTTAATCATAAAAATTATTTTTCAGAAAACATCCTTTTCATGTGATATAAATTTTTATATCAAGGAAAAAATATAATATAGTTAAATAAAAAATAATATTAATTATGAATAACATATTGAAAGGAATTATTAAATGATAATAATAATGATTAGGGTCAGTAAATATTTTAAAAATTCATTCTCCAAAAAATATATTTTTCCCGTATATTTTTTATTTAAAAATTAAATTCATAAGTTTTATAAAATGATTTTTTTAAAGGGAAATTAATTTTTTTTCAAGGTAAAATTTTATTATGATTAATGTATGGGATTTTTCTAAAAATATAGTTTTATGTGAATAATACCAAATAATTGTTTATAAATATTGTGTGTTTAATTACATTTTTGAGAGATAAGTATAAATTAAAAATTTATGAAAACATTTTACTAATAAAATATTTATTTTATAAGAAAAATTATATATTTAAAATAATTGTTTTTAATTAGAAAATAATGATTAACATTTCATAACCTAATTAATATTTTTTTAAACCATTTTTTAATCTTTTACTTTTTTTGTTTTAAAATTAATTTTTTACTCTAACAAAAATTTAATATTCATAAATGGTTTTTATATTTTCAATCATAATATACGAACAAATAAATATGGTTAACTTTATTTTTAGATACAAAAAAATGATAGGAATGTTTAAAAATAGTTATCAGGGAAATAATAAATTTTGGTAAAAAGTTAACATTAAAGATAATGGCTTGAAATCACTCAAAACAAGTATCCAATTGAGTTTTTGAGGGGTTTTTTCCCACTCTAATACCCTCACCGTTATTTTCCACTTCTGGATAAACATTATAGGAATTGTGATATTCCTTTTATATTATTAACAAAATTCCACTCACATCACTTTTAAAATGGTACTTTCACTTCCCCTTTACAAAAAATATAATATTAGAATTAACATTCAAACACTAGCATTTTTAATAACCTTATATACCAATTCCATATATTTTATCACCTTAAAGTAATAAAAATTATTTAATCCTCTATTTTCAGTACGTACAAAAATAGAATGTTCAGATTCCCAATGTGAGTATAAATCATTTCTTAATCTTTTTTATTCTAAATATTTCACCTAAAAATAATTTTTACCATTAACATATTATTACATAATTATATTAAATTCTATTAAATGATATTACATTGTTTTTATAACTATTATATTATCTTACCCCTTCCTTATAAAAATGATAATTTCATTTTTATTTACGTATAGACTACCTCTTCCCTGACGCAACAAATTTCATTTTTCATAACCATCATAAATGGATGGTAATAAAAGGTTATTTAATGATTAAATATGATATTGGTAACCTTTTTATGTTTCTTAAAATATAAACCATTCCCTACATTTATCATGTTCAATATATAATTATAATATCATATGTCTGTATTTGTAGACTACCACCTCCATTGAATTATGTACTTCTTTTTCCATCATGAACATTCCTGTATGGTCATAAGAAAATAATTAATCGATTAAAATTATAATTTTATGTATATTGTTTTATATTATTTATGAGTTTTACTAATACTTAATTATTTATTATAATGCATTTTTTTAAAAATCTAACAAAACACCCCCAACGCCAATTATTTTTTCATGAAACATGACTAAATGTATCATGGAATGAAATTATAAATTTTTAATTTTTTTATAAAAAATTATATTCAAATACATTTTATAATATAGGGATTAATAATTTGGTACAAATGAATGGTAATCATCAATGAACGTTTAAAGCATGCGTGAAACAATCAAAATAACTAACATATGATGATAAAAATAAACTATAACTAACTAATAAATGTATTATTAATAATTATAATTAACGATTATATGAGGTAATAGGTATTAATACGGTTCTAATATATGTGTTTTTGATTGTTATGTTTATTGTAACAATGATAAAATCACTTTCATGGAAGATAAGAGTTAATGTAAGGGTGATTATTAACTCAATATCCCTTTCGTCAAGTTATAATGATTCATATAGAAATTCATTTTTATATATTTGTAAAATTATTAAATATTATTTTATTATATTTTATTCCATATTTTTCTAATTATTTATATTTCTTACATATAAATCCATTTTAAATGATTCTTACATCGAAAATATGACGTAGTAAGGCTTTTTCATAAATTGATTTCCATTTATTGAGTTATAATGATTATTTATAAACCTCATTATTCTATGTTGATATATTTTGTCCTTTTATTTTATAAATTATATGTAAAGTATATTTTATATAGAATTACAATTCATTTTTATGCTCTCCATTCTGAAGGATTGTCATTTCAATGATTATGATATTCGTGAGGGTTCTGTCTCAAACCTCCTTCATTGAGATAGTTTAGTATTATGCACTTATATTTATTTATATTGTTAACATGAAACATATTTTAGATCTTATATCATCATTATATATTTATTCATGGTATTTAAATTTTTATTTAACATTTTATATTTTAAGGGGGTCTTATCTCAAATGTTACAACGGTTGTAAGGAGTTCCTCATCTCAATTTTTATCTCTGAGATATACCTTATATTCATAACATATTTTCTATTTCTGGTACATATAATTCCCATGAATGTACTTGTAATTTAATTATCATTATAGTAAATGTATTTAAAATTATATCATATGTTATACCTTTCATGATTTTTCAATTCGAATGGTAATGAAGTCGTAAGGTGTTTTCATAACTCAACTTCATCTCTTGAGAGATAATTATAACTATTTCACCATAATTATGTAGAATTATTTTCTCCTATCACATGATAATAATATATTTAATTTCCTACTTATTTTATATTTATTTATATTTTAAAATAAAATACATATCCTTTGAAGATTTTATTTCTTCATAAATTATGACGATGTTATGAATAATTCCCATCATCTCCAAATGATGAATTTCTCTTCCATGTCCATTTTCACTCTTTTCACCAATGTTCAAATTTTTTATTTTTAAATGTTGGTAGATATTATTTTTGTAGATCTTAAAAAAATACCTCTTTTAATATGAATTATTATCACTCTTAAAATGATGTGGGTTAAAATAAATGTATTTACAAAATATAAAAAAATCAGAATAATATATTTTTTTCATCCACTGCTCGTAGACTATAGAAAACACATATATAATTATTTTCAAGGATCCATTAATTTGATTTCACTAATGTGGAATCATAAAAAGGATTTCATGTTTCCTTCATCAAAATATTTTCAAAAATGTGACTCATTACATCATCTTTTTACAACAAGGCTTGAAAAAATGTTTTATGAAATCACTTTTTTTATTATCCCTTCAATTTTCCTCATTACCTCAAATATATATATCTCCCTTTGAGTAATCTTATATGAATATCCTTATAAATTTATTTATCAAATACTCACCTTCGGTGATTTTTTTGTATCAACTCATATAATTATTGATGTCATTTTATGTGATACTATTTGGAAATGATATGAAAAATATTTAATTTCCTTGCGTTTTCATGATAATATGATTATTAATATTGAAATAATATATATGTATGGATTTTTAAAACATTGATCTATTATAGCCATCAAATAAATTTGTTATGTTTTTATATCTCATAAGATTAAAATGGTTCAAGGGTAAAGACACTCGATTCACTAATGGGTCATAAAGAACTATAATCCGTGACTAATGTACTAAATGTTATGATGCTCAAGTAAGTAATAGGTCATGATAAGTAATTCATTTTTTTAAATGGGTGGGCCCAAATCCTCAATTTATTATTTAAAGCGAAGACCTCTTTAGACTCGGTATAGGGAGACCCATTACATAGCCCGAAGGCCCAAGGCCAAGTGGCCTGAATACATGGCATGGAATACCATTTTTTGGCCCAAAGGACCCCTCAGGGAACAGTACTACTACAGTAAATGCTACAGTACATTTTCCGCTACAGTACCTACTACAGTCCCTCTGCCGCTACAATGCCGCTGCTGCTTCAGTACTGCTATAGTTTCCTGCTACAGTACCCCGGAAATTCGCCCCTGCTCGGATTTGATCCTAGGTCTTTTGGATTCCAAGAAATATCCTATACCACTAGGGTACATAAGCTTTGTCACATGATAAGTAATTCATGATTGACCATGTAATGGTTCATCGGATTATAATACATGAACAATCATTTCCTATTATTCCTATGATTCTTTTTGTTTCAGAGTCCCTTGTTATGCTATGTTTCAATAGAATGAATCCTTTTTATGTCATATCCTATTGATTATGATCTAAGTTCCATGTTTATTTTCTCACACTCGCATACCATGGTGAATATTAATTCTCTTTTTTATATCATGACATATGGAAAACTCTTACTATTCTGTATTTTAAAATATTATTCAGTTAGCATGTATATATATAATAATCAAATTGGGCCATTAGGGAATTTGGGAATTTGGAAAATTGGCCATTCTCTATTCAGCCAATTGTCCATTGGGCTAATATTCTAATATAACAGTTTTCCATTTGTTCATTAAGCCAATATGCTAATATTCCATTAGGTAAATAGCATAATAGGTCATTAGGGAAATAGTACATTAGGTAATTTGTAATGTTTTCCATTTTTTCAATTTTCTATTAGGTCATTCATCCATTGGGCTGTTGTTAGGTTGTTGGGACATTTTTTATCCATTGGGCCATTGTTAGGCCAATGTTAGGTCGTTGGGCCCTTGTTAGGTCATTGGGTCGTTGTTAGGTAGTTGGGAAATTGTTTGGACATTGATTCATTTGGATATCATTGGGCCATTGTTCAGTTGTTTTTGGGGTGTTGGGATGTTGTTGGGTCATTGTGTCATTAGTCCATTGGGCTGTTAGGTTGTTAGGGAATTTGAGGGTTAGGGTGTTAGGGTGCTAGGGTGTTAGGGCATTTGGGGGTTAGGGTGTTAGGGCATTATGGAATTAGGGAGTTAGGGTGTTAGGTCATTTGGCATTTGTCTATTAGGGTGTTTGGCCATTAGGGCGTTAAGTCATTCTGATGTTAGGACGTTTGGCCATTTGGGAATTTGGTAATTTGGCCAATTGGCTAAGTCTTCATTTAGCCAATTTTCCATTAGTCAAACAGTCTAATATTTACTTAAGCAATTTGGTCATTATTTCAATAGGATAATATTCCATTAGGCCAATAGGATATTTGTTAATTGGGATATTAGGTAATTAAGAGAGTAGTCCATTTGACCAAGAGTCCATTCGGTCGTTAGGTCGTTGGGGCGTTGGGGCATTAGGGAATTAGGCCATTAGGGTGTAAGGCCATTAGGGCATTTCGCCATTTGGGAATTTTTCCAATTGTCCAAGTCATCATTTTTTCAATTGGACATTAGGAAAATTCTAAAAATAGGCCATTTGACTAAGTAATCTACTCTAGTAGGGACCTACTGTGTTGCTCGAACATGATGAGGTGGTTTGAAAAGATGTTTGGACAACCATTCAGATTTGTTTTCTCGATATTGAACTATATAGAGTAATGTTCAATATTGAATCCCCCCCCCTTGGACAACCCCCTCATATCCCCCTACATCCCCCATTCTCCCACCCCCAGACAGCCCCCACCCCATAGAATAGTGCCCCCAAAAATCCCACGGGACAGCCCCACCCCCCCACACACAGACTCACCCCTAGTCATCCCCCACTCCCCCCCACTCCCCCCCCTGAACAGTGCTCTCCCGGACAGCACCCCCACCCCACTCACCCTCGGACAGCCCCCACTCCCCCCAGACAGCCCCCCACCCCTCACCCTCTGACTGCCCCCACTCCCCCCACTCACCCTGAACAACCCCCCCCCCCCCAAACTCCCCCAGAAAGCCCCCTCCCTCCCCCCCACCCCCACACTCCCCCACAGACACCCCCCCAAAACATTCCTCACACAACCCCCCCCCCCCCTCTACAGATAAAAACTCCCCCCCGTCACCCAACAGCTTCCAAAAGAATACTCATTTTCAATTGCACATGTGAAATGTGTCAATTTGATTATTATCAAATTATAATCCACACCAAGTTCAGTAAACCTGACTCTAAATAGAAAAATATGCCAACAGTGGGCATTAGGAGATAAGGTCATTTTTTCATTTGGGAAAGAGGGCATTAAGAAATTTGTTCATTAGGCATATAGGAAAATATACCATTACGACTATAGGAAATTAGGCCTATAGTACATTAGGCCATTAAGCTATTTGGTTGTTAGGCCACTAGTCTAGTAGGCCATTCGGCCCTTGGGCCTATAGGTCATTATTCCATTGGGCCATTAGGCCATTGGGCCACCATACCTATTTTCTATCCTCCAATGGGGATTATAAGAAATTATCTATCAAAAAAAGTATCCAATTACTAATCATACTATTAAAATTAAAAAACTATGGAGTATTTAAATATGTAAATTTCTCCAATCTCAAAAAATTCAACATTTAAAGTATAAATCAATATATAACATTAATTAAATAATAAATATAAAAGAAACACACCTAGTGAATATGATGCATCATGAGTGGTCATGACTTCTACCTCTATCTGGTGTGCCAGGGGCCTACAAAAAAAATATAAAAATTTTAATAACTAAAATAATAAAAATTAGATAAGTAAATTTATTATAAACCATCATCATATGATCCCCTTCACCATCACC
Organism: Viscum album; assembly: GCA_963277665.1. NCBI lineage: Eukaryota > Viridiplantae > Streptophyta > Magnoliopsida > Santalales > Viscaceae > Viscum > Viscum album. The sequence continues at coordinate 824,972,875 of OY728159.1, read as the reverse complement.
CAGACATAAATATTCCCACAGTGTTCTAACCTCAGCGATCAATTGCACACTTACCTCTTCAGAAGCGCACAACTGTGCCATTAAATCTAATAGTTGATGTGTAATCCGAGCAACAACAAGACCAAAAACCTTAGCACATGATACTATTGAACAAAGAATACTCGTTCCATATGTCAAACTATATGCAAGCCTATCACGACTAATAATGTGATTGAATATCTCATCCCTTCGCATGCAAGTTGTCGTTGGTCCTCTGGTAGCTGTTCTAACTCAACTTCAACTTGAGCCTATGCATTATATATATATATATATATATATATATATATATATATCTTTGTGTGTATGTGTGTGTTTATATACAAATTCATGTTAGTATTGGTAACAAGTACAAGAACTTGCTATAAGAGTTGTAGAGTATGGATCATTTGGACCATGAGTTCTCATCCACACCGACATTTTATCATTCGGTGCACCTTGATAACGTAACAATATACCAATAAAATATTAAAATATTCTCCAAAAACATATTAAATAATAAATTAAAAAATGAATAATAAATACATCATGTCAGATCTACGACACGTGATGAGTCCCGAGCCTGTGAGGTGGTTCCTACAACGCTCAATTCTCAGAATGGCTTTCTGACACCTCCTACATTCAATTAATTCATATTTCAAACAAATATAATGTCAATCATTCTTGAAAATATTTATACTATAATAAATATACTATCCTCAACGGCCAGAGTTGACTAGTATGCAACAAAGTCTCACCACTGAGATGGGAGAACACCTCTCATGACTTTTTTCAGAATGTTTGGGGTAACCACAATTGGTACCAAGTGCTCCCTCTTGATATTGAGTTTAAAATATTTCCACATCTTAGAAAATGTTCCCATACACACCAGCTGGAACTCAACGAGGCACACTTTTAGATTATTCTATTCAAAATAATATCACACATGTTTCTATTTTTTAAACATTGGAAAGAAACTGAAATGGTCTTCTTACCTAAACTTCCCTCCAAAGCCAATCTAATGTATCCTGAGGGTTCAAAGCCCAGTCATGTGTTATCAAGGGAAATATATGTGTGTCACGTATGATAGGACCCAACTAATGGATAAATGTAGGGGAATTAAATCCCACAGGATGAAATCTCTTGTCAAATGAAACATCAATGGTCATGTTGGAATTCCATGATGAAATTCCACGACCATGGCCTCTCTTATGAGAGGAATAAGTAGTCTAGTCTAACCCTATTGAAAATAAATTTTTACATAATTTGACAAATGTGCATATATATATATATATATATTAAAAAAACACAGTTACATTCAAACATCCCTTGAAAGGGGGTTATCAAAAATCAATAAAAATGAAGGCTTTCGGGCCATTTAGGCAGGAAGTGCTACTTGTTACCCAGACATGCCTGAAGTTGTAGAAAACATTAGAAAGGAAACCATAAAAAGTGTAAAAAAGCTAAATTGGATTGTTTTTTAAAAAATAAAAATTTTACAGTTTTTAATAAAACAAAAATGGATTGGATTTTTAAAAATTAAAAATATAATAGAACAGACATAAAATTATCTATAAAAAAGGCTTGTATTTAGAAGTTTCTTTTAACATGAAGTGATTTGGGGGTGGGTTGTCCTGGAGGGGGGTTGTCTAAGGGGGGATGGGAGTGGGGGGGCAGTCTTGGTGGAGGGGATGTGAAGGTGTGGGTGGGCTATCTGAGGGGATAATTGGGGGGTAGGTTGTCCGGGAGGAGGGTGTGGGGGTGTCCAAATGGGGTTGGGAGTGGGAGGGGTTGGGGTGGGGATGGGCTGTCTAGGGGCTATCTGGGAGGTGTTATGAGGGTTGGTTATTCGATAGGGTGGGATGTCTAGGGGAGGGGGTTGGGAGTGGGATGGGGATATCCGGGAGTAGGGGTTCTGTATGTAGGGGTGGGGATGTTTGGGGGAGTGGGGTGGTGTTCTCATGGGGTTAGGGGTGGGGTGCTATCCGTGGGGAGTTTGGGGGAGTGGGTTGTCTGGGAGGGGGGTTGTCCAGTGAGTTTTGTTTAGTTGTAAGGGTTGTGCATGTGGGGGTGGGGATGTCTGGGGGGACTGGGGTGGGGCTGTCCAGAGGCAGGGGGTTCGGGACTGTCCAGGGGGAGTTCTGTGGGGGGTGGGGGGGACCAGGATGAGGGATATCCAATGGAAGGTGGGGGCTATGCTGGTGGAGGGGATATGCAGGTAGGGGTGGGTCTATCCAGGGGGAGTGGGTTGGAGCTGTTTGGGGAGAGTGTGATGGGATGGTTGCAGGGAGGGGTGAAGGGGGTAGGGGGTAGTGGGGGTGAAGGGGGAGGGGGGCAGGGGCTGGTTCAAGGGAAGGGGGAATATGAAAGGGATGGATGGTGTAGGTTAGGGGTAGGATAGGGTTTGGTGTAGTGTAGGGGGGAGGGGGAGGGGCTGGTGCAGCAGTTGGGTAGGGGTTTTTGGTGGGGCTAGTGTAGTAGGGGGTAAGGGGCTACTGGGGGGAGGGGGATGGGATGGTGCAGTGCAGGGGGAGGGGGAGGGGCTGGTGTAGTAAGGGAGGGGGTAGGGTGTAGAGGGGAGGGGGATGGGTGCTGGGGGGAGGGGAAAGGGTGTAGGGAGGGGGTAATGGGGGCAGGGGGTAGTGGTGGTGAAAGGGGTGGGGCTGGGGGTGGGGGATGTCTGGGGGGAGTTTTGGGGGGTGGGCTGTCGGGGAGGGGGATGTCTAGGGGGTTGTCCAAGTGGATGGGCTGGGTAGGTAGATGTGGGGTTGTCTGGGTGAGTGGGGTGGGGCTGTCCAAGCGGTGGGGTGGTGCTGTCCTGGGGAGTTTTGGGTGCTAGGCTATTCAGATGGGGGAGCTGTCCATAGGGGCCACTGTCCATGTGGAGGGGATGTTCATGTGGGGGTGGGGGTGTCTAGGGCAGTGGGTTGGGGATGTCCTGGGGCTAGTGGGGCTGTACGAGGGGTGTTTTGGGTGGTGGGATCTCTAGGGGGTTGACCAGGTAGCGGAGTTGTGCAGGTGGGGGTGGGACTGTCTAGGGGGGAGTGATGTGGGGCTCTCTGGTGGGATATTATATCTATATATACACATATGTTTGTGAAATATGAATCTTTCAAGCTCAAAGTTTAATAATCATCCCATATAAAATTATCAATCTGATTAAAAATTACAACAAGTATTGAAAGGATATGGAAAGGGAGAGGGGGGCCTTAAAATCAAATCTACATGGTTACAAAATATTTCAATACTTTTAAAATACAATCTTTTTCCATTGCCCGAACTAGGGTGAATTCACCTTACTTAAAAAATGTTTTTACTCAAAGTAATCAACCTTTTCAATTTCATCTAGAAAAAAATTTATAAAACCAAAAAAATATACATCACCTAAAGAATTCTAGAGATGGAACTAGATACCAGAACCTTGGTTCACACATGCCCGTGAGGGAAGTAATAAAAAAGGATCAAACATAAGGTTAAAAATAGTGCCCCTGATCATTATTCTCATTTCTTTGAATCACATCCCCTAATGAAAATGGATTTAGGAAAGGGTAGATCATGAAAAAACTCAACGAAAACAAACCAGCAACACCATATCCATTCAAAGGATCATCCCGTGGAAGAATATCAGAATATGGATCTATAAGGTACCAAAACACAAGATCATTGGATATGAAAACATAGAACAAATGTAATGTTATGATCATTTGAAAAGAAGATACAAAATTATCACATACCCAATGTTTGGGTGGATGGGGTGTTGTCCATGGGTATTTTTGGGGGGGTTGTCTGTTCTGGAGGGGGAACTATCTAGGGGTTGATAGTGGGGGTCGTCCGGGTGTGGGGGTGGGGACTATCAAGATGGAGGGGGAGGGGCTTGGTGTGTGGGGGGATGTCCAAGTGGAGGAGTTTATTATTAATATAAATAAATAAAAATTATTATGTACCAAATTAGTTTGGGGTTATTTTAAACAATTTTTAAAAGTGCTTTAAACTGAAGAGCTGGAAAAAAATTATACCTTTCATTAAACATGAAAATCGGTTGTTTCTCCTTCAATGACCACTCTAACCCAATAAATATCTTCTTCAAATTGAACTATGGTATGTTGATCAGCTGTTTGGAAACAAAGGGAACATTCTTGGGTTCATCATTTCAAATAAAAACACTCCTCACCGAGACATTTTCACAACAACTTGCCAACTATTATTTGAAAGAAAAGTAACAAAGAATTCTTGTTCTACTTGTGATGTCTAAATGAAAGGTTCATTATCAACTCATTAATTTTTGTACAACATATAGTTAAAATTCACCAATATATATTGACATTGATTGTCTTTACTTCCACAGACTGGATGGACCCAATTACACTTTATCAATATATACTTCAACCCATGTGCGTATACAACTTCAATGATATCTGTCGATCGACCATAGTAAAAACCAGAATCAATGAATGTAAAACTCATTCCACTTTTTTGTTTTTCCTGATTTTCGTCAACATTTTTAATGTAAAATAGAAATCTATTTGCATCTATATCTTTATAATGACAAGCCATTATATATGGACCCTCTGCTAGTTTGATAAATTATTCAGTTAGTGTGGGGTCACCTAACTACCACTGGTTATGAACCTACACAATTCACAGAATTCAAAAATGATTTCAATAGAAATAAATTAGTATATAACATCACTCATAATGAAATTAAATTTATACATAAAAAATCAGTGAAAAAATCATGAAATGATGAATAATGGGATTGTTTAATTTTATACTCAGTCGCACAAGACATCTCTTCTTTTAGCTCATTAATGTGTTTCCTAAAAATGATAATGTGATGTTTAAATGATAAACATATTCCAACAAAACATGTAAAAGTTAAACAAAAAGTGATAATACACTTACTACAATAATGATGCAACTGAAGGAGTATTGGACATGATATATTGATGCACTCGTATCTACTCGATGTTGTCCATATCAAATATGGTTCTTTCTCAAACTGGACCATCATGAATTTGAGATGGATTATCTAATTTGGTTTCAACATCCATAAGATATTTTCACAAAAAATAGTACACTCATCCCCCAAATAACTATAGGCTATTGATGCCTCTAGAAAAGCTCTGTTGCGTAAAAATTGACTCAATGTATTCAGATACCTCTCAAGAGGATACATCCACCTGAATTGCACTAGACAAAAAACCATTACTTAATTAGTTAGGTGCACTATCAATTGAACCATAACATTGAAAAATGATCTGGGAAACAGTTTCTCAAAGTGATAGAGTAAGTACAATTTGGCCTTGAAATTTTTTTAAATCACACATTCGTTAATTTCATAAACAAAGTTGTCTAAAAAATACTCATCTCAATAAATGGTTGAACAACATTGGGGGATAAACAATGAAAAATTTCAATTGGAATAAACTGCTGAAGTAGTATGTGATTGTAAATACTTTTCAACCCTTCTAATGTCCTACTTATAAGATTCATACACAATAAAATATTATAAGAGTAACCATCAAGAACCTTGAGAATCGTTAAAATGGAAAGAAATATCTATTTCTCCTTTTTAATCATTGTATAATATGTAGTAGGCATAAATTCCTTGTTTTCCTCAGCTAACTGTTAATTCAACTATTTTTTTAAACCAATTTTTTTCAAATCATGACATGAATTAACATGGTCCTTTGATTTTCCACTGAAACCTAAAATGGTCCACAATATATTATCCCAAACATTTTTTTCAATGTGCATGACACCCAAATTATTCCATAGCAATTTAGTTTTCCAATAGGGGAGATTATAAAAAATACTTTTATTTTTCCAATTGTGACTACAATATATACCCACACAATGAATGTTAGGTAATGGATAGGCCACCAAATTCTAAAATTCATATACCATGCAAATGTTTTCATCCTAAATTGACGATAACAATTTGACTCCTTTCATGATCTTTGGTGCAGGGATGAACTCTCTAGAACTATCAGATGTTACTATGTCCTTTCTGAACCTATGCTGAGGGGGGAGAAAACATATGTGACCCATGTATGGCCATTTTCTGGAATGTTTAAGATATATTGATTTTTTACTTTAATTGCAACAAGGGAAATCAAAATACCCTTTCATACTCAAGCCTGATAAATTTTTATAAGACTGGAAGTCATTGATTGTCCAAAATAAGGAATCTTATAGTTTGAACATTTCATTCATTTCATAGTCATAAGTCATCACACAATAGCCCCAAAATTCATTCAACTCACCAATCAATGGTTGAAGGTAAACATCAATATTATCCTTTGGACTTCTAGGTCCTTCAATAAGAGTGGAAAGTATTATAAATTTATTGCTTCATACAAAGACATGGAAAAATATTATATGGAACCAATACCATGGGCCATGTTCTATGAGCTCCACAAACCATAGAATTGAATGGATTAAAACCATTTTCTGCCAACCCCAATCAGACAATACGAACATCTTAAACAAATTTGGGGTGTCTCTTATTGAAATCCTTCGATGCATGAGAGTCTACCGGGTGGGTTAACATATCACTTTTCTTATTTCTATCCGCATGTCACCTCGATAAATTAGAATATTTAGATGACATAAAAAATCTTTTCAACGTTGGATTTAGGGGAAAGTAAATAACTTTCATTAGAGTAATTTGTTTTCCCTATTTTGTAGTCTGGATTTGATGAGTCTAATTTCCCCTGTTCTCTTTCCACCTAGAAGTTCCAAAGACCATAAAAATATACAAATGGAATGTTTCTTTTCTAAACAACATACATGTTTTTTCACATGCATCTATGGTCTCATATGTAAAAACTATGTTCTCTGTCCACTTATGATCATGGTTATATGACATAGGAATCTTTTCATCGACATAAATAACCTTTTCAATAACACCAACAGCATGTCGAATGATGTCTCTGACCACTTATTCAAAGTCTTCAATTGAAATAACACCATGATAAACAAAAATTTATTGTAAGAATTATATCTTGGATATAATTCCATTTTTGCATTATCATGTACTTCATAAAACCTCCTTAAATCACAATCTTCAATGGAGTGAAAATTTTCTCACTGGTATCAACATTCTGGACATCAATGCCTTCAAGATCCAACCCAAATACCATTTCAGTAAGCATTTCATGAAATGGATCATTCATCCTCATATCAACATCCATATGACTACATATGTATTTTGAAAAAAAATATATTCTTCCCCATGAGGAGTCCAACTCTTATAATATTTCAGAAATTTGTTCATGAATAGGTGCTCCCTCACGATTTCTCGTGTGAATTGATATCTGTTTTCACATTTTCTACATGGAAAACTAATAAAGTCACTTTGAAATCCTCCAATGAACTCAATAAACTAAATAATTTCAATTAAATATTCTCTAGATGTTTTATTTGGAAGATCAATCCAACTCTTGTCCATAATAATATCTGTATATAAAAAATTTATACAAGACATAATATTACTTGCATTTTTCATATCAAATATATTTAAAATAACGACTTTCCAATTGCATGTGGAACATTGATAAAATAAAAAATTTATATCTCTAAATAAATTACTAGAGAATAGATGATGGAATGGAAGTGAAACCCCATGTCATCACAACCAAGTTGGTATCGTAAATCTAATTATGATTCTATATTCAACAAACTATATTGAGAATGAATTTGGTCTATAATTCCATAGAGTAATCATTTTTCAAGAATGGAATATTATAACCTGCATCTGTATATGGTACATGATAAAATATATCAAATACCAATCATGAATGATCATCCTTAGAAACTGTGTTAATGCCAACCAATAAATCAATATATATAATTTGTGACGAAAGTTCCCAAAATCAATTACTGATGAACAGTCTCTCAAACTCAGAGAAACTATATCTTTGTTCAAATAATTTCTCACTACCTCTTGGATTCACACTGCCTTTGTGCCATCAGATGCAACAAAGATTAAACATCAAAAATAGTATTCAATCTCTAAATTATGAAAAACTAACTATTCTATATCAAGGATAACATGAAATCTATACAATTCCAGAACAAAAAATACCAATCTATCTTCACTTATGTTATCAATAGAGAATGTGTGGGACAATGAATGTGATGACCCATGATGGATCATAGGGTCCAATATAGTTTACCACATGACCTCTAGTTGGTATCCCTTTATGTAAGATGTTTGTTACTAGAATTAAGGGTCTGAATGTCATCAGTGAAGAAAATATACCCATGGTATCAATAAATAAAAAATTAACAATAAAATAATAGAGTTGATAAACAATAAAAAATCATAATCCTTGGTAGGTATCACAGGTCATATAGTAAAAACACAAATACCCCCAATTTTTTAGGTCAATAAAAGTGTGGGAAATAAAAAGAATGTGAAAAAATATTGATACATCACTCTAAATACCATCTCAATTCTACCTCTAGAATATAAAAATTACATCACATTGAAACATGGAATTTCATATAAATGAGCAACATATAATGTTAATAATAACATATAGTATAGAAAGACATGTGATCAAACTCAAAAATGGGTCTCATGGGATATGTAAGCACACACATGTGGTCAAACATCAAACATTTTCTCGTGCGACACACAGAAACACACACAGAAATGTGATAAACTCAAGAATGGTATAAATAAAATAACAACACAAATTATAATATCAATCAAGTAAATATGTACAGGGACTCTACATTGTATGTAACTTCCAACCTAATGTAAAGTGTGAATTCTTCTTATACATACATAGTCAAACACATTGTTTCATTATTCTTTATACACACAAACACGTATACAAAAGAAATTCCATTTTGAACATTTTTATTCACACAAAACATTCATATAATCTACATGCATGTAAAATTTGTTTTTTAAATTTCCCAAAATTAAAACCTTAACATGGAAATTAGGGAATACCTGATAGCGTGAAAAATTCAGAACTGAGGGGAGCTGGAGGTGGTGTTGCGAGGGAGATGAGGGGAAATGGATGGGAGCCGGAGTCGAAGGTTGTGCGGCGAGGGAGGGGATGAGCGCTGATGGCAGTGCGAAGCTGGAGAATGAGGTGGTGAGGTGGCGGTGATGTTGCAAGGGAGGGGACTGGCAGTGCTATAAGGGAAAGGATGGGCGATGTCGTCATCGGGAACCGGAGGTGGGGGCGGTGTGGTGTTTCCGATTCAGTGAGGTTGGGGAGGTGGTGTGGGGGAGTGGGAGGTGGAAGCGGTGCAGAAAGGGAGGGGACAAGTAGGTGTGGGTGGTAGGGTTTGGGATCGAGGGGAGGGGGATAGGGAAAATATTTTTTTAGAAGCCTTGCGACCACCAATGGTGGTCACCCATGTAAGGGGCCTCCAAAACCCCCATTTTCTTGTAGTGTCACACACACACACACATATATGAATATAATTGGTAACTAAATATTTTTTATCAATAAAAACATGAATAAATTTTTTATTTCTTTTTAAGATCAATAGTATTTCTATTGTTAAATTCAATAAATTATAATTGTGATCATATAAAAAATTAAATGTGAGACAATTTAGGACTCTTACTTAGTGGCATTATGAGGGAACTCGTAATGTCCAATATAATAATTTAGAAACATGTTAGGGTACACATATAAGAAGTAGTTAATATTACAGTTACAATAACCTCATATGAATTCTCATTGTATAAAATAATATGTTTTTTCTGATATCTCTAATAAACTAGGATTCATTCTCATGACACCGAACTATTTGATCAATATATCATTCATCGAGTTCTGGAAATGAACCCATCAATACACTATAACCATGAAATTTTCAACTAAGATATCAATTATAATCAAAGGCCATGATATAGAATCTTCTTAAATCTCAAGGGATAAATCCTCTACTAACTTATTCATTAATGAAATATCACCTGTGACACTCCCAATTTATCCTACCTCAATATGAGAATATATTATCATTGTTTTTTATTAAAACATAAATATATAAGAATCATGATATAAATTAATAATAATCTCATTACTGAGGACCATTACACATGTATGTAGATATGAATATCCCATATCGCATTAACATGTATAATTCCTACATGTGGGTCATTCCTCATAATCTCATATATTAGAGAACACCATGTGAGAAAATTCCTGAGGTGATTTCTTGTATGCCTAAGAGAATCAAGAACCAAAAAAATATGCATACTATGTTCAAAATCAATAATGTTATCCTAACTATTGTATATAAAATTAATAACATTTTCATGTCACTTCATGGTCCTCGTCATTGTGGGGAACTACTATGAACATTCAATGAAAGAAGAACTCTATGAATTTAATAAAATCATTCAATACAAAAAAATATTCAATATATCATAATATATTTATTAATATTCAATAATTTTGAGTATATAGGTAATATAAAGTACAAATTGGTGTTTCTAGGGAAATAACTCCAAAAAGACTCCCACTTATAGAAGACCCAATTTCTACAAATATTTATTTTTTGACGTCCATATGATATTTATACTTTTTAAAGATAATTATTCAAAAAATGGGTTCACCAAGATCCCTTTCATGGAATGTCTTCTTCAAGTGAATATACTTTTATGAGAAAAAAATTCAGAAAAATATCATTTATTTTCTTTAAATAAAATAACTAAATAATCTTAATATTTTTTGGTTATTTAAAAGTAATATAAGATTCCATAGACTTAACATAATATAATTATTTCTTTAAGACTATTATTGGATCTTGGCCTTAAACATGACATATTATATATTTTTTATACTATGATTCACTTTCCTTCATTTCCAATCATATTTTAGGTATGTAGTTTTATGAATTTGGGAAAAACTCTTTTATAGTAAACCCAAACATTACAAGTGTACCCTTTTACTTTGTATCCATTTTTCTATAAAAACATTATATTAAAGAATGATTTATTTCCATGAAATAAATTCATAATTTTTATATTGACTTTATCTATGTCTCTATTCATCCTTAAAATATTTGGAAAATATTTTAAAATGTTGTATGAGGACAAAATCCTCAATAAGGGTCAAAATATAAGAAAACCAGTATTCTAGTGAAAAAATAAAAAAACACCCCATGAAAATATTAAACTTTTTTCACTGATCTCAAGAATATGAACTACATGAAAAAATATACACTTTTTTCTCAAATAAAAACAATTAAACCCATATCATGTAAAGAAAACCCCTTTTAGAAACATAGGGCATTACATTCATCACCCATTCAAAGAAAAACTAGATCCCAATTATATTCATTGGATAAAAGACCTTGGTAATGTCATTATGATTTTATATTAACACAAGGAACATCATACATTATATTGGATCACTATCTGGGTGAACCAATTGTATAATCACAATTGGTCTAACCTGGTGCTATCTGGGTTCACCCAACCTACAATCCATTTCAAGCTCACCTATTAGATATAATAGGGATCGACCTATTGTTTATGTTGAATCAGGTTTCCCATTTCTCATATAATTTTAATGTTCTATATAAAATATTTTTTTCATCAAACTTTTTTATCAAAAAACCTTTTTGAAACTCTTTTAATCCCATATAAAAAAGTACATTCAGAAATCAAAATACATTTAACATTTAAAACACCATATTCAAGGCTAAAATTTCCTCAGAAATGGAAATAAGTGTTTTAATTAAATATAACATCATTGTAAAAATTATTTATCAAAATAACCTTTTTTAATCAATTAACATCAATTTTTTAATCATAGATGCAATGTGATTTCAAAATAACACTTAGAACATTTCTTAGGGAAAATATTCTTTCCATTATGAGAATAATTATTTAAAAAATGTATTGTGATAAAAGAAGATATATTTTTTTAAATAATCCCATAAACATGTAATGGAATCATTAAATAAAATAATAATCATGAATGAATGCTAATTTTTTCATGCTGTATAAGTAAAAAAACAGTCATTTATTTTTTTTAGAAGGGATACAAAGTACCTCATTTTGGAAAAGACAAAAATATTGCTTTAAAACATTTTTTTGAAAAGGAAAAAGTTAATGAAAATGAATTTTAAAATAATAGTTTAATAGTAAAAACCTTGTTTGAAACTATTTTTTTTAAATATTGATATGTATATAAAGGAGATTTTTAAAGGAAACTATAAATGATGAATTTTTAGAGAAAGCCCCTTACCTTGGGATAGACTCATTGGTACATTCATTATCATAAAAAAAATTATAATAAGGTTAATTATTTGTTTTATTAAGAACCTTTTAAATATTATTAATTCATTTATATAACTTATTACCATATTATATAAAATTACATTATCATTTATGTTCGTGTCCGACGTTTGGGAAAACATTCAAATCATATGTTAGAAAAGAATTTGGTTGATTAAAATTGTCAAAAATTTTACTATTCCATCATCTACAAGAATATAATAATGATATAATAATAAATTTAATTTATAAATTATAAATCTAAATGAAAAAAATAAATATATTTATTAAAAAATGAACTGTGTTAAAATCATGGAGACAGTAAGTCAAATGTATTGTTGAGTAACATTCCAAATTTTCATCGATCCATATCCATTGAAAGTATGAATTATATATTTTTAAATAATTATTATAATATATGAAATATAATATTACTTATTTAAATGTATGAATATATGTCATCTATGTGATGTGTTGATGGAAAAATAATCACATCACTTAGGGGAGGTCGTAGTCCACACACATGCACAAACAAGGATATCATTTTTCAGTAAAAAGAATCATAAGGAATTAAATAAAAAATTATCTTATAAGAATGATAAATATTTAATGAGTATAATATATAAACTTTAATTCCATTATTATAAAGATTCATTTGATGTGGTGATGGAAAACTAATTACATCAGTTTGGGAGGCGGTGGTCCAAAATACACACATACAATGAATCTCTTACACATTTGATTGATGTTTTAGATGGATATATGTTATAACCTTGACATAATAACATATCAGTATGTTTTGGATGATAGAGTGATTATTTTATCATAGATGAAGAATATTATATAGAGGGGGAAGGAGAAACAAAACTAAAACAAGGCCAATAGAATGAAGGTATGGATACTAGGAAGGTATTTTGGTGGGGTTTCTCTGAACTGAAGGAGTTTTTTTGTTTGATGGATTGAGGAGAAGATATTTACTTTTATAAGTGATTGGTGTGGAACTCTTGGAATATCTAAAAATATTAAATTAATATATATTAGTATTCTATTAAAAATTGATCTGGTATAATTTATTTACAATATATTTTTAGTATGGGTAGAAGTCCCCTAATTCAACAAAATTTTGAAAACATATTGTTTGTGAAGATATCAATGTATCTTCTAGTTTTTCGCATGTGAGAGTGTGTGTTTATAAAACTTAGATACACACTTATTAGAAATTAGAAACAACACACAATCCGAGCAAATATAGAAAAAAGGATATGTGTGATTGCAAATACATATTAACACTCTTATAAGATGTCTTGAAAAGTATCTTGAGTTAAATTCTAGAAACAGACAACAAAACAGAGTGGCATGTAATATTATGTCCACTGTTTCCAGTGATGTAGAAGATTGATTGAGTAGTTCTTATCTTCTGTTTTTTTATTTCGATAATATTTTCTTCAGTTTAATCTCTTTGTAGTGTCTTCTAGTTTTCACCACTGAGTTGTTATATGGATTTTTTTCAAGCGCACGAGCTCTAGATTTCTAACCACATTCATCTCTTTGATCATATATTCCCATTATACTATGTATCCGATAAGAATCATGGTCTCATGTACCTTGTACCTCATACTGGTCTTTGACATAGATATTAATGTTGTCTATAAATGATATGTGAAGCTATTAAAATAAATAATACCACTATGTTTCACAAATAGGTTTGTTTGAATAGATATGAATTTAAATGTAAAAGTATGTAATGATGGTGTATCAGGAATAGTAGGTCAGGTAGAAATGTATTACAACTGATATATTAGATTTAGTGAACTCTATAATCTAGAATGGTGAATCGACTAGTGGTGACTCAAGAATGGTATGTCATTATGATAGTAGGTCCTCTAGATAGTAGGTCAACAAGATGTTGACTCATTAAATTAGTTCCTCATACCGGTAACACTTATATAGTTAATAACATGATGTCATTGTTAAGTCATTATGATGGTAAGTTAATGCAACAATGAAATAACTATTGGTAGCTCAATGTGACATTGCCTTGTCCTTTTTCATAATTCTTTGTCAATACTGATGGTGAGAAATTTGATAGTGAGATATTTCATCTGTAGATCTATTGAGATTGTATCTTATACTTAGTCATTTTTATACCAATGGTGAGATGTCCAATAGTGAATTCACCTCAATTGTGACTAAATCATGACAGTTAATTATATATAGTCATATTCTATCAATATGTCTTATGACATTAAATGCTAATATATTAGATTAAGCGGATAGGTAAACATGAGTAAACATAGTTAAACATAATTGACCATAATTAATCATGATTTTTTATCATTAAAGTTGGAGGAGACCAATAATATCCCTCTTTTGGGTGATCATAAATCTTGGAATTATTGAACCATTCATAATGATCAAAATAATAAATCATCATAACATGTCATACAGATCAGAGAAAATAAATAAAATTAAATTCTATCTCATGTGATCATATTTCTCCCCATTTTGGGATTATCAAAAAGAGAACACATATTAAATAAAGAACATAACATGGATGAAAATATATAATGTATTTCATGATTGAATGATAATATAGTGGATGTAAAAAAGTTAGAATTTCATCCTTATAGAAGATCAATCCCAAATCAATCCTTCTCTAAAGAAGGAACCATGAAGGATTTTTCCTCATCAGAAGAAGCATGTTAAAAAACAAAAGGTACCAAAGAGGATGATATATAAAGCTAATTAATGGGAACTCCAAAGGTTACTGTAGGTGTAATACATTGAGTAGAAGAGGTAGGGGTTGTAATTTCCCTATAGATCACAGGTCATATATGACTAAGATCTTGTGTTTTATACATGGTAAATAGTTGAAGGGTTATAAGCATAGGAGAAAAAGGATTCAGAGTCACAAAAGCATTGAACTAGGGATCAACTAAACGGTTGATTGTTCCTAAAGGTAAATTCATAGTCACTAGTAAAATAAGGAATTCTTCTAGTGCTACAAAAGAAGTACTCTGACAATTCATGTAAGGGTTCAAAAGGTTTATAAATTCCATGATTATTGGACCACCGTTATCTATATTCTTAGTGAAATCAACATTATTTTCAATAAACATTTGAAGTGCATGTGTAAGCTCCTTATGTTTTTTCACATGTTACTTGAAGGCTTATGTGACAGGAGGTAGCCTCAAATTCACAACCAAATATTTGAAATGGATATGCAAATGGTGTTTGGTATAAATTATTTTATATTATAAATATGATTTATTTTTTATATCCTTTTGAGTATATGTGGCTCCTTTCATGTAATACCTTACCATGACCTATATATGATCATCGTTCAGTCTATGTTTTCTTAGACTTTCTTGAATCCAGTGACACATCATAGTTACAATCTTTTCTCTTAGAATTATTCTGATTATATCAACATCAAGAGTCTAAATATTAGGAGTGTCTGAGGTTAAGGCTTCATTGACTTCATCATTGATAACTAATCTCAAAATATCCAGATCTAGATTTAGAGGAGTATGAGTATCATCCTTAGAATATGTATCCTAAATATTTCTTGAAACGTTTTTCAAGGATTCATTATAATCATATGAAACCCCTTCCACAATAATAATGAGTACATCTAACTCATCACTTATCCTTTTATTTTTAATCCTCAATTCTTAATGTTCCGAAATTATATGTGGTTGAATCCTGGAGACAACTCTCTCTCCAAGCATAGTGGCATCACTTTCATTGAGACTTTCCATCATGTAGGTTGTGGATGGAGAATACCTCTATCCACTAAACACAAATCTATTTAAATGATAGTGAATCCATGTTTTCCAAAATAATCTATTGGCATAGATGCAAAAAAAGGAGACACAATAGGGTCATGAGATACTACTAGAGTAAGTGTTATGTCCAGAATTTTTAAATCAAAACTCTTTGAGAATTATCAAATTCATCAACCAATGATCCCTTGGGATCAGATTCCTCATCATCTGAATTAGGATAGTCTAGGACTAGAAAGACATACCCTTGCCATTTTTTTCATTACTCAGTTGTCACCTAATAAGGGGTTATAGTATTAACTTTAACTCTTATAAAATGTTTCTACACCTAAAATGATGCATCCATTTAAATAATTTCATTCATCATATCATAAACAAGTTACTTCACTAGAGAATCTGGAGCTACTTCTTCATGTAAAAATGACTTAGGATCCCTTTGAGGTTCCACCACTAGTTCCTTTTCCACACAAAAAATTCAAATAAGATTTTAGGTTTTGTAGCCTTTTGAGGATCCAAAACATTTTTCTTATACACTATATTATTTTAAACATGAGTGTCAGATTATTAAATGAGTCCTTGATCCCTAAATATAGGATCTGCATCGCCACTAGATTCACCAACAATTTTACCACCCTCATGTTTTTCTTTTTCTTCTTCATTTACATCACTTCCAACTTATTATTCAGACTCTTATTATTTCTCTTAATTCTCTTCATTTTCTTCCTCTTCTGTTTAATCATCCTCGTTATCATTTTCCTCATCCTCATTCTCTTCGTCTTCATCATTGTACTCATCCTCATCTTTAGTTTCACTTATACTAAAAAAATAATTGTCTCCAGATTCATCTATCTCCCCATTAGAATTATCATCTAGGATAGTTTCTTGGGTATGAAAAAGTTTTTTAGCACTAAGAGATCCAAAGGTGATTTATTTGGGGATTTTAGATATATCTAGATCACTCCTATCATCAATAGGCGAACAAATTTCTTTCTATTCCTCGTATACTTCTTCTTCCTCATCTGAGAATTCTACTACCTCATCTGGTCCAAGATTAGGATCAGCCTCCCAAGAAGGATGTTGAACATGTTTAAAATTTTCATATATTTTATCATTATCCTCATCCCACATCTTATTATAAGGATTTAGGTTTGTCATCATTCTTGTGTATATGGATTTGGTTATGCCAAAACCATCACAGTCAATCCCAATTTCCTCTCATTCATTTAAAAATCCTTTAGATTTCAACACTGTATAAATCAACATAGAATAAAACTGGGATGTATATTTGGACCGAGTCTATATCGAATCACTCATATAGACCATGAGTAATCTATAAAAAAATAATCTTTTATCCTTCCTTCATCAAATATAATAAATATACATCCTAATATTTTAATGAGGAAATATCCACTTTCCTTGGACAAAGTTGATACTCCATAAACATAAATAACAACCTAAATTCACTATCCATATAATTTTATATAGGTATTCATAGTATTCCATAACTATTTAACTTAGTTAGGGCTATTTCATAAATGAGAGTATCACTATCGGGAAGAGTACTGCCCTGATAATCATCAAAAATACCTTCATGAGGTTTCTTCAAAATTTCATCCCACTACTTAGATGAGAATGAAATAATTTTTCCGTATACTTTCAACTTAATAAAAAATACATCAGATCCCTCAAGAATAAACTCAGAATACATATAAAACTCATGAACAAGTTTCTGATAGATAGGTCAAGTGTTGTTGGAGAACCAGTCCAACCAACCGTGTTCTGATAACATTTTCAAGAAAAGCGACTTACCTTATAACATCCAAACTTCATGGACTTATTTATCTATAATAGATATACTATTTTAAATATATGGGATAATAGGTTCAGGTTTATGAGCACTTCATTCATCCTTTTTCTTCTTCGAATGATGAGTCTCATCGGGTGAATTTTCTAACAAACGCTTCACTCGAGCCATTGCGATGGATTTAAATAGGTCAGTTCGAGGAGGAATGAGGTAGTGGTTTAAAAGAGAATGGTTTGGTTTTGGAAGACTATGTGAGTAATAAATTATTTTTTATTTGTTCAATATTTATCATCTATGGATTTTAAAAACATAAATCGAAAATGTGGAATAAAATAGAAATAAATAATTTAAACCTCGAGAATATTTTCGTGCCAGAAAAATAAAAAATTAATGTTCAATGGTAAGCCATATCGGTGAGTCTTAACAGTGAGTTTTCATCAGTGAGTCATCAATAGTGATTCATCAACAGTGAATCATCAATGGTGATCCATCAACAGTTAGTTATAAACTATGGGTCATCAATGGCGAGTCACATTGGTGGGTTATCAATAATGAGACATCAACGGTGAGTCACTCAACAGTTAGTCACTTAAAATAGAATTTTTTTCATACTAAAACATGAAACTATAGACTTTCAAAAAAAGTTACTTATTCCATAGGTTATTTTTCTATCCAAATTTAATTCACCAAAGCCAGAATAAGAATAACTAATTATTTAAAATGGTTTTCCTCTAGGATAGAATAATCCTATGCTGATATTATATTTTAGGTACTTGAAAATTATCTTAACAAAAAGTAAATGTGACTCTTTTGCATTATTTTTGAAAATGAGAACACAAAAACACACTAAACATGATATCATGTAAACTAGTAGTCATGTAAAGATGTATTCCAATCATCGCTCTGTTATTTCTTTGATGCGCAAATTTTCCATTTTCATCAACATCAAATTTAAAGGTGTTACTCATAGGAGTATCAATACTTTTAGTTCCATCGAAATTAATATGTTTTAAAATATCAATATTATGTTTAATTTTATTTAAAATCATCCCTTCCTAATTTGAAAATTTTGAAACCCAAGAAAGAATTTGATTTCACCCATTAAACTCATTTCAAACTAATTTCTCATATTTTTTGAAAAATCAACACATAAATAATTTTTCAAAGATCCAAAAATAATAATTTTAACATATATTAGAACAACTATAACATCTTCAGTTATTATTTTTATGAAAATAGTAGGATCAAATTAACTTTTTTTAAAACCTTTAGAAGTTTGAAACGTATTGAGTCTATCATTCCAAGAACTTGGAGACTTTTTTAAACAATAAAATGTGTTTGTTACTTTAAAAACATGATTAGAATATGAGGATTTTTAAAACCATGGGTTGTTCAAAAAAAACATCTTTAACAATATTCAGTAATGAACTTTTGACATACATATGATGAAATTTGAAAATTTGATGTACTAAATAAGCTAGTAGTAACTTAATGGCGTCAAGTCAGGACATAGGTGAAAAGTCTTCTTCATATTCTAGTCCTTCATCTTAATGATAAGCTTGTGCAACTAGACTGACATTATTTCTTACTATTGTACCAGCTTCATCCACATTGTTTCTAAACACCCATTTAGTGCCTATTATCACGGTGTATTTGGGTCTATCAACAAGTTTCCATACATTTTCTCTTTCAAACTGGTGAAATTATTCTTTAATATCCATCATCCAAAATTCATCATTGGTTGCATCATTGATGTTACTAGGTTCATGCTATGACAAAAAAGACATGATGTTTAACCTGGTTTCTTATAGAATATCTATTCTATGATCCATCTGTCTATATATCCAACTACCAAATCATAAGGAGAGTCATTAAGGGTTCTAAATTATCTATATAAATAAGGTCTGGTTACTTCAGGGTCATCTACATTTTTTGTTTCCCTTTGTTTAGAATCTAAAGATTTTCAAAAACGATATTTTTCTTCTTCTTTAATATTAGAATCAAAAGATTTAGAATTTTTATCTAGACTGGATCGTTTATCATCATGATTTTCTAGGGGGCTTGGATTAATGAGGATTTTCTTCATCAAACCTGGCCCACATAGATTCTTCCACACACTTAGTTATCTTATTAAAGACTATATAGGCTTTACTAGAGATTGAATTACTAAATACCATCCATTCATCACACTTGGGGGAACATTTTTCAAGATTTAATTTTGTATTGATTATAAAGTCTTTTCAGCTAATAACATCTAAGTAATTAACCTTTAGGTTCCAATTATTCGACATATCATAGGGGGTCTTATTTAGGATGGGTCTCTAAAACTCTATTGATTATGTAACAAGATATATTCATAACATATGCCTGAAAATAAATAGGTAAATCATATTCATTAATCATTGTATGGGATATTTCATGTAAATCACTATTTCTCCATTCTACAACTACGTTATACTGGGGTGTCCTAAGAGAAGAGAAGTTATGACTATATCCATATGGTGAGAAAAAAATTTCAAATTCATGATTTTCAAATTCATGATCATGGTCACTTATTATGTTTTTTATCCTAATTCCACTTAGGTTTTCTACTGATCTAGTATACTTGATGAAAAAAGATAAATCTATAATTTTGTATTCTAAAAAGAAGGTCTATGTATACCAAGAAAATTCATATACTAGAACATAGACATAGTGATTCCTATTTAAACATGAAACTATTTATGGTCTAAAAAAATATATTTGATCCATATAAAGAGGTTGCTAAGGTGATACTTCTCTCTTTTGGTTGGAAAGATATTTTATGTTTCTTTCCTTTTTGACAAGGATTACGGACTTTATCAATTGAAAACACAAGTTTTGGTAGATCCTTACCAAATACTTTTCTAGAAATATGTATAAGGGAGTGAATATTACAGTGTCCTAGTCTTCTATGATAGATCCAAGATAGTTTATGAAAGGCACATAAGCAAGAAACGTTATGTGAGACTAAAGAATACACACTTATAGCAAATACATTTTCATTTCTAAAAGTAGTAAAGAATAAATCATTGTTTGAATTGAAAACATTACAAACATAATTTTAAAATTTAACAATAAATCCATTCTCACACAACTATAAAATGCTAGTAATAGAGTACTTAATACCTTTAAAATAAAGAAATTTTTAATTAAAATGGAGTTAGTGTTACTAATTTTTCCAAGGCCAATAATTTTCCCTTTTGCATTGTCACTAATGGTGACTTATCCACCATCAATCATTATGAGGTTCTTGAAGATATAGTAGTCCTGTATCACATGTCTTGAACACCCACTATCCATGTAACCAAATCTTTTACTGGAGCTCTTCAAACAAATTTCCTTCAAAAATATTTTAGACAAGAAAATACATTGGTACCCAAACTTCATTAGGTCCAGTAATATTAGTAATTTATGCTTTATGTGACCACATTTTCTTCATGGGTTTCCTACTATAAGTTTGTACATCTTTGTAAAAGTAAACTCTAGTGGGTCCAAAAAAACTAGAAGAAGTAAAAAATGATCCACTATTATAAATTAGAGAAAATATTCCAGGGCTGGCCATTAAAACTGATATTAATGGTCTGTGTACAATTTTAGTTTTAAAAAAATTTATTTTCCCAGGTAGATAACCAATACAAGAAGTATTTTTAATATAAGGTGTTTACCAATCACTTTCAATATGGTAGCTTTACATTTTTAACTCTCTCTAATTCCTTTATAAATTACTCATTCTAAATTTTATGTTGGTAATTATCATTGACCAGTTTAGCATTCTTATCTTTTTTTATAATGGGTTCAAATTTATCATTACCTGAAAGAGAATGTTTTTTCTTAAGAGATTTATATTTATCATTAAAATAATTAGAATTATCCCAAATAATTTTACATAATTCAAACATTTATTCAATTGTGGTATTTTTAGAATTATCAAATTTAGATTCATCTCAATAAAAATAAGAATTATATGAAGGAGATGTGAAGGATACTTTGAATGTTCTTTTCATAAAACATATGTTTACTTGTCATCCTTTTCATTATGAGATGATTATGATTTACTAGATCCATCCTTAGACGTAGTCCAGGTAGCCTTCATTTCCTTCTTGAACCTTATATCTTTATCCTTGAATTTATTTTTATACTTAATCTTTGGATAGTCAGCTTTCACATGTCAGTTTTATTTGCATTCATAACAGACTATCTCACTAGTATTATCATTTATTTTCCAATATTTTTTTAGTTACCTTTGTTGTCAAAATTCCTAAAATAACTAGGATTTATAATGAACTTCTACTTTATATAAAACATCGTAAATCTATTGGCTAGTTGATCAATTTCCTCATCACTATCACTTTATGTATCTTCATTGCTGGAACTCTCAACCTGAACATGAATTTTATCCTTCTATTTGGATGTAGTGGTTTTGAAAGCCATTCTTTTTTTTTCATCATCTTCTTATCTTTTAACCTTAAACTCTTCCTTGTGCATCATCATCGTACATTTCATCTCCTTTACATCTAGTGCATCAATGTCACTATATTCTCTAATTAATACTAATATCCCTCTCTATCCTTACAGATGACATCTAAAGAACATCATGCTATGTTCTTTTATAGTGACTTTTTTTTCCAATGTGATCATTTTATTAACAATTTCACTAAACTAGAGACACATGTTAGTTATAAAATCATCATGCTTTATTTTGAAATTATCATATTTAATGTTATATGTTTTAAGACTCATTTCCTTTACATTAGTGGTTCTTTTATGTGAAATAGCTAATGCATCCTAAATTTCAATGGTTTTTTTTAAATGGATAAATCCTATTTAATTCTTCATCACCAAGAGCACAATAAAAGGAATTATAAGCTTTTCAATTATTATTATTTGATTCCATAGTTGGGTCATACCACGTGAATCTATCAGAATTACTAATTTTATATTCATCTATAATTAAAGACTAGATTTCAAAAACCAATGCTTTCTTAATGCATTTTGATCTTCAGTTTCTAATGAGGAAACTTTGTTCCATTAAAATAGAGTGTTTTATTGGTAGCAACATCTTCTTATATATTATCCTTATTAAACAATAAAACAAGTTTTAATTAACTACAAATTTTTAATAGACAAAAATATTGAGATCTTTAAAACACAAATAAAATCAATGTTCAAAATCATTGAATAATTTCAAAACATTTATAATCAAAAAGTAATAAATCCTATTGTACCAAATGTTTCTCAGATTAGGACACTCAAGAGGGTGGTGAATTGTGTTCTTATAAAATTTTATATCTAATCCACTTATTTAAAAGCTCCCCAATTTGAAATAAAAATCCTCCAAGTTAATCAAAGTAGGTGATTTAAAAATGATTTGATGTTTTTAAAGACTTCAAAAATAGTGATTAGTTCTCCATTAAAGTAAAATATATTATTATTTTAAATTTTTAAATAAATCTACTAAATAAAATAATAATATAAATACTATATAAAATTAACTATTAGATTGAGGTAGAGTTTTCTGAAAATATATATAGATAAAACTAAAATTTAAATAACACATTGGAATTTAAAACAAGAACATTAGTCTCAAGTATATACTTAATCCTCTACACATAGTGATCACCTTGCACCAACCAATTTATATAAATAAACTTTGATCTACAACCTAGATTGAAGTAAACAATAATATGCACACCATCAAAGTCAACAAGACCTCTACAAATGTTTTTGTTGGAGTGGAAAAAACCTGGTCACACAAGGAAATGTTCCACTGTTATCTATGTGACTGTAAAAAGAAAAATAGATAGTTTTTTAAGATATAAGTGTATCTTACAGTTTTTCACAGGATTTAGTGTGTGTTTATAAAATATATATACATGCACTGCTCATAATTTAGAAAAAATACAAAATAAGAGAAAAATATATATATATAAGAGTTTAGAAGCCTATGTGTGACTTTCAATGTATCTTGAGACTCTTGGAATATGTATTGAAAAGAATATTGAGTCGACTTCTGGAAATAGACAGCAAAATAATGTTTTATGTGATATTCTATCTACTTTTCTAGTATGGTATAAGTTGTATCATGTAGTTATTCTCTTCCCTTTTTTGTTACAAGATGTTCTTAGGTTTAAGCTCTCTGTATTATCTTTTTATTTTTACCACTCAGTATTTCCAATGTTTTTTTAGGCACATGAGCGATACCTTTCTCACCACATTAATCTTTATGAACAAATATTCCTTTTATATAGTGTAGCCATCAAGAATCAAATTATATGTTACCTAATAGCTAATATGGTTCTCTGGCATCTATATTAATGTTGTATACCAAAGATATAAAAATATTTTTAAATAAATAATGACACTACTTTTCAAAAATGTAATCATTAGATTAAAGTATATTTTAAATAAAAAAGTAATGATTCTATCTCAGGATCGTTAGTTCAGGTAGAAGTGTCTTATAAATAGTGTCTCAAACATAAAGGATTCTATAATCTGGAATGGTGAGTTGAGTATCAGTGAATACATAAAAGTAAGTCAGTCTAATGGTAGGTCCTCTTGATTTTACATTGTCTTGACAGTGAATCATGTTATTGGTAGCTCATACTAATAACTCATACATAGTGAAAAATCTAATTTCATCAGTAATTCATTTTGTCGGTAGGTTGATGCAACCTTGACTTAGCTATCAGTAGATCAATATAACGGTTTCTCATCCTTTTTAAGAATTATTTCTCTCTGATGATGGTGAGACAATTGAAAGGGATATATTTCATCAGTTGTTCTAGGGAAATGGTATCTCATACTTACTCATTTTTCTACAAACTATGAGATTTCCAATAGTCAGATCACCCCAACAGTGACTCAATCATAATAGTGACTTATACTTTGTCTTATTATTTCAATTTTTCTTATGATATGAAACACTAACAGAATAGATTAAAAGGATAAGTAAACATGAGTAAACATAATTAAAATTAGTTGAACTTAATTAATCCTTATTTTTGATAATTAAAACAAGAGGATTCCAAAAGATAAGTTTTGACTATTTTAAGCTTATCCTTTAGTTTTAATTATTCCTCAACTCTTTTCAAACTTACCGTGACAACAATGTTTTTTACATTAAGGGTTAATATGGATTCTATAAATGGATATATAGTTTTTAAATAAACCATTATTGATATTATCAACTATATAATGCTCACATGGATGAATATAATATTTTTAAAAATTTATATCATTTAATAAATTATTATTTATTATCAAATATCATTAATGTCAATTTTTAGAACTATTCATTTCCTTGATTTCAATATCATGAACAAAACATGTAAAATTAGAATAAAATATTCTAATACATCCCTAACATGAAATTTTAATCTATAAAATTCTTGGATCACATTAATAATCTCAAATTATATTACATTAAATATAACTAACATCATTAATTTTATTATCCAATTAATGGTAAAATTAATTTGTCGTTTTTGTGTAACAATTTAAGTAAAAAAATTTAACATAAAATTAAAAATATAATTCTATTAATATTATAAATATTTTATCTTTAAAAATACTATTTATAACCAAACAAATACTATGGTAATATGTATGTTAAAAATTAAATATTTATTAAAAATACGAGTGTTAAATTTTTCTTTTCTTGAAATAAAGTATTATAATGATCATAATCTCATAAAAATGGATAAAAATGACATATTTTGAATCTATGGACGATTTTGGATGAGACAGTCATTGAAAAAAAGTTATTAATGTATTGTGTTTATTTTATTGCATATATTATTTTATTTTTAGCCCTTAACTACCATATTTTCCCTTTAGTGTGGTAATAAAAAATATTATAATTATTAGGAAATTTGACTAAAAATAAATAAAATAGTCATATTTTACAAATTTGGAACTCATGTTCCAAATATCAAATCTATTTTTCAATATACAACACATAGAGGTTACAAAATTTAATTTTAAAGTCAAATTGGAAAAACACAAATAAAAATATTTTTTTCTCAAAAAAACACTTTTAAATATAAAATTTATTTATGATAAATTAATGTATAAAATCATTTTCAAAAACCATAATTTAATTTTTCTTAAATCATAATTATGTAATTAAGGTTTAAAATTAATAAAAAAATTTAAATTTGAAAATAAAATTTTTAATATAAGAATAATTTTCAATATTCATTGAAAAATAAATGATTTCTAAAAATTATAAAAAAATTCAACCTAAGATAATTTTATCTTAAAATTGAAAAATGAATTTTTTTAAAATATAATTTAATAACTCGAAAATTGAACTTCATAATAAATTAGTTTACTAAAACAATTTCCATTTTTGATTTTAAAAATTAATGAATATATTGATAATGAATATAAAAAATATCATTCAAGAATAATAGTAAACATAAAAATGATTTATTATATCACTAACTGGATTTTCATATTCTCCCCATATTTCGAGAATTTCTTCCCAACATTTTTATTCACTTATGAAACAAGAGGGGAAACCCTCCCCTAATAGCATATTCTAATTCCAATGTTTCTTCTTCTACCATATGTTGTCGACACAAAACCTTAACCTAGTGAATTACCTTGTTCGATAATAATTGTTCTATATTTTTAAGATTATTAATAGGATATTTATCGAAATAAACATTAAATTATAACTAATATATATTGGGTCTTAAAACATAATTTGAATCTAGAACCAACATTCTTAACTTTCAAACAATGAAAACACTATGTAGAAATTTCCACTCGATAGGTAGTTTTTCCATCTTTATCTAATATTTCATATAGTCTAATTAAGGGTGGAATAAACATTTCCGTTTTACCAAAATAAATACCACTTTTCCATAGAGATAAATTTGAAAAAATGATCACTTACCTAGAATGAATTCCCTTTCCTCAAGTTATTTGCATATCCTTTGTTTTGTTTTATATTATCTTCATATTTTATTGAATCACATTCACCTTCTTATCTATTTCCTCTTCATATTCTAGTCCCATGAACTTTCTTTTTAGATAATTCATCCCAAAACTCTTGATATTGATACCTATTTCTATATAATGCATCAATAGGTGTCATCTATATACTGGAATTAAAAGTGTTATTATAAGAAAACTCAACTAGAGAAATATGTTGATACCAAATTCCGAGATAATCCATTGAAAAATAACTAACTATATCTTCTAAGATCTAAATTGTTTATTCATGATTTCCATCAAAATAAGGATAACAAGTTAAACTAAAATTTAATTCATTACCCAACAACATTTATAGTCTTTTCCCAGAACAGTAAATTTATCTGGGGATGATGATCAGATACAATAGAGAGATGAAATCCATATGATCTTACTATCACCTTGAGATATTTTCAGGAGACTTTACATAACGAAATTGTATTTTTAATGGGAAGGCAATGTATATATTTAGTTATTCAATCAACAATAACCCAAATCCCATTTATCCCTTGTGATGTATTTGGAAATCCCACTAAAACAATACATTGATATATTTTCCCATTTTCAATCTATTACTAGAAAATATTGTGGAATCCCCCCAAAAAATTTGTTATGTAATAACCTGATTAAAAGTCAAAATTTTCATGACAAATTAATGAATTTCTCCTTTCATTCCTTCACAACAGTAATACTCCCAAAATTCATTGTACCTATTAGTGATTCTATGATTAATGGAAGATGTGGAACTATGAGATTAAATAAATAGTTCTCTCTTTAAATGGTAATTAAAAAAATGAATTTCAATATATCAAAGCACCTTCTTTTTCAACATTAAATTCTTCCAAATTACCCTACTTTACCAACTCTCCCATTTTCTAAAAAACATGATCCTCATTTTTTTCTCGTTGTTATTTTATTATTACATATATGATTGTACTAAAACCTAACAAATAATAGAGGAGGTTACTACATCCTCAAATTATAGTTGAAAATTCACCAAATAATTAACCAAAGTTTCATGTTCCAAATGTCACATAGTTAAAGATCTATGATGTTTTTCAGTCAAAGCATGAACATCTTTTTTACCTTCTTAAGACGGTAAAGAATCATCAAGATATAATACATGATCACTTACACCCATATTTTCTACCTCCTGCACAAATCCTAATGGGTGAATATACACATAAAACATTTATGATCAATATATATTTCACACTTTTCTCAATGTAAATGTTGAATCTTAATATTCATATAAAAACCAATAGTATAAAATTATAATATCATGTGTTAAATATCATTTCACTTATGAGATTTTAGTATAAGTGAATTATAAGAAATTACCTAATCATTCTACATTAATACATAATAAATTAATTACAAATAAGAGAAAATATAGAAGAATTAGTCACTATTCTTATAGGGATGGCCCAAAACTAGATAATTCACCAATATTATTTTTGGTTCTTCAACAAATCAACACATTATTTTATCTAGTTGATTTTAACTCCATTTTGAGTTAACTTAGTCAGTGTTCTAAATAACGAAGTGAATTTTTCTAATATTTATTGTAGTAACCCTCAAATCCAACAAAACTACCAATATCTATGCAATTTGTTGGTAATGGGAATTCATCAAAAACATTAGTTTTACTATGGTAAACAAATAATAAATCTTTAGAATCAATTTTTCTATTGTACAAAACAATTTAAAAAATTTAAATATACTAAATTTTCAATTGAGATTATTTTCTATTGAATTTTAAGGTATAATCATTAGGTGTATTTAATATTCCTTATGAAATTCATAATATTCCAATATATCATCAATAAAAACAATAAAAAACGTATCAAATATATCATGGAAAAATTATTCATTAGATCCATAAATTCATCTGGTGAACTAAACAACCCAAAGGTCATAACTACAAACTCATAATTCCCATATATAGTATGAAATTAAATTATAGGAACATATGCCTCCTTTATTTTCAACTAATGGTACACCGATCTCAAATAAATCTTAAAAAATATTATGCTCCATATATCTAATAAAAAAGCTTATTGATATGAGAAAAAGGGTACATGTTCATAATAGTGATGTTATTCAAATATTTATAACCAACGAAAATAATCTTGGAACCATATTTCATTTTTTAAAAACAAAATAGGTTCACCACAAGTTGATATAATTCAATGAATTAAACCTTTATCTTGAAATGTATACAATTTAATTTTCAGATAAATTTTTTTCATATATGTCATTGGAAAAGGGGTTTTTTTATTGGATTAGTATCATGAACTAAGTATATAGTAATCTCATCAATGAAATTTGGAATAATACTAGAAAAATCATTAATAAAAACATATATATTTCCATTAACTACTAGAACATTTCTAATTTGAACCATTTATTTCTTTACAAAAACATGATCTAGGAAACATTAACTACCATATCTAATCAATTTCTCAGTGTTTGGTTGGTTATAAAAGTTATGAAATCATTTAACAAAAAAATTGGATCTATAGTATACCTTATAAAGATAGATTGAATTTCAATTCCTACCAAAAATAAAATCAAACTCTACTGTGGGAAGTTAAAAAATATTTTTAGGGTATACCAACATAATAATAACAATATTATGACTCCTATAAACCGTTGTTTCTTTAATATTTCCATCAAAATATTTCACTGAAATTTATATCTTACCTTCATGAGGTGATATTCTAAATTCAGTTGCAAATTCCTTAGAATAGACCAAATGTGAAGATCCAGAGTCAAATAGGGTATCATTATAATTTGAATGATCAAGAATCATACCTATCAACAGTTCATTTAATATAACACTAACAACCATAGTAGAAGAAAAAGATTTTTCCATGCCATGCTATTTAAAATATTGATAATTTGTACACCTTTTAACTAATTTGGGACTCATTTTAACATAATTTCCCAACTAATTTTAATTAAAAGATGACAACACTTGTTATCTATCTGTTACACAATTATTTTATAGTTCAAAAGGATTTTTTTTTAGTCATGGTCAATATGAAACAACTCCCCACATCAGAAACAATTTCAAAAACAAGATAATGTTTTTTTTTTAAATTTCTTCAACCATGGTTGGAACATTTGGAGGCCTTCTTCAATAATTCTTCACTGGTTACTTCTATATTTTTGGCTACCTTAACAATTTTTTAATCTTTCCATCTCATAGAAAATAAGTTTCGTAAATTACCATATAATCTTTCTCAGCTAATCAAAAAACATTCTCATAACTTTTAAATTCTCATTCTTCTAAAGCTTTTTTAAACTGGAGTGAAATAAATTAATTTTATTATCAATGTCACAAATAAAATCTGGTGTGTAGCAAGAGAGTCTTTTAGAATTTTCTTCACACAAAACCATGGAATCTTTATCATTATACACCAAATCTTGGAATTTTTTCTGTATTCTAAGTCTAATAAAATTAGATAAATATTTCTCTGTAAAAAATTTCATAAATATTTCCCATTACATAAAATTAATATAATATTTTCAATGGAATTATTAACCATGCACAACCATTGATCAGTATTACCCTCAAACTGATAAATGTAAAGGGTTACCTTTTGATGTTCTAAAAATCCCATGACATTATAAAAATTCTCCAGGGACTTGATCTATCCTTCGGCAAAAAATATGTTAGAAAATCTTCTAAATTATGGTGGTTGTTTACTCATGAAATGATATACTAACATCATGTTCCTTTATAGTAGATCTAGATTCTTTAAATCACTGATTCCACTACCCACCGTCCGAATAATTTTATTAAAATTTTAAAAATATTGACTTTGAGTCTATGTGTGAATCATAAAAATCACATTCAAACCTCCCAAAACACCCCAAAATATCACATTCAAAATTAAAAAACACAAACACCCTCAAGACCTGCACCTGAGCCATCATTATCACCATTGTTCATCATTTCGATGTTGACACCCTCATTGTCAGAACAATCACACCATGAAAAAATCATTGGAGCGTTTCTCAAGTCGCACCATCACATTAAACCATCATAGTAACCACTAAATCCATGAGCTAAACAAATAGATTATACATAATTGTATTGGCATCTTTAGTGCCAGCTAGAGAAACTTATTGGCAACAACTGTCCGAAAGAAAAAGAATACTACACACTTAACAATCAATGCGAACAATATAAAAAACATCCATGAAACCAAGAACCTTAGTATTGAAAATCGACATATTTGGAAAAGGAAACACCAAACAACTCCATCATCAAAGTGGTCAAAAAATAGAAACCATATTGACTCTGGCCGCATCTAGGACAATGATAGCTAACAACCCAGCTACCAAAAAATCTTAGTTCCACCTCTCCAGCTCTGACTGGGAGAGGTGCATTAGAACATGAAGACAGAATAGGGATAAGAGTGTCTCAATAGATATTGAATGGAGCCTTCAAGTAGAAAATGGAATCGCTAGGGAAAGAAACTTTGACCATGGACCCATGAACCCTAAACATCATGGTTTCCACATTCACCAGACTTGACTTGGAGAAGAGAAGATGAATGAGAGGCTAGAGTAGGGTATGGGCAGCCAAGGGAACTATGTCAATGAAAATTCAACAAGACCACAAAAATATCCCTGTGGAACATTCTTTCATAAACATCACCTTGAAATAGCTAAAAAAATTGAGTGGATCGTCACTAATCTATGTCTCATCGCAAGCGGGGATATAGATCATCGTCGAGGCGGAGGAACAATGATATAATCCTGAAATTAGAGAAGGACGAGGGAAGAAATAAATAGGGGAGGGGAAAGAAGGAACCTAAGAAAGGAAATGGGGTAAGGCACCAGAGACACCTCCCCCTCTAAATCACCAGCGAGAAAACCCTATGGAAAAATGGAGAGAAAGATTATGTCACTTAGTACCCCCTAGACTCCACCACTATTTATAGCTTTCAGAAATGGATCCATCGCCACCAAAAAATACTTTTTTTCCAATTCTAACAATAAAAGGTAGTTGATTTGGTAGG
This sequence comes from Viscum album, assembly GCA_963277665.1. Classification (NCBI taxonomy): domain Eukaryota; kingdom Viridiplantae; phylum Streptophyta; class Magnoliopsida; order Santalales; family Viscaceae; genus Viscum; species Viscum album. Next base: position 824,940,973 of record OY728159.1, on the reverse strand, counting down.
ATATTGTCCCCTTAGTTCCTTCTAACTATATCCTTATTATCTCCTCTAGGGAAAAGTATTCTAAAAACACATAATATAGACAAATAAATATTAAATTCCTAAAATTATATATCATCTTAACCATTAATAAAAGTATTTTAAGGGTATTATATTAACTTTATTCTAAACTTTTAGGTCATCTATAGAAAACCTTGATACCAACTGTAAGGATATTACCTAAAACATAAGTTATTAGTGACTCTTAGAATAAGATTTAATTTCTTTCATTCCCAAATATATTTTTGGTTAATAGTTTTAGATAATTATGATAAAACTCTTACATAGTAAACTAATACATTACATTTTGTCACTTATACTTAGTAACAATTTTAACTATAAATAAAAAAATTAAAATAATATATGATTTATATTTTGAAAAGATATACACTATTATCTTTTTGACTTCATCTATGTCTATAATCACCCTTAAAACCTATGAAAAAAATTTTAAAACATGGAATGAATAAAAAAAGAATAGTTAGGGACATAAAAATTATAAAACCATTAGTCCAATAAAATACATGAAAACCAGAGAAACTTTTACCTTTATATTAATGTTCTTGAGTAGATGAAATAAATAATTTACACATTAAAATCATACATACATTATTCTCAAAGGAAAAAAATAAAACTCATAGAAAGAAAAAAATCCCTTTTGGAAACTTAAAAGGGTTATATTCATAATCTCTGTCTGAAATAATTGAAGCATAGTTAAATCCATAGGATAAACCTCTATGATAACCCCATAAAGTTTTTTAAGATAATGAATAATACCTAATTAATTGTAGCTTTATTTGGGAACACCCCTCGTATAGGCTATATCGGGCTCACCCAGTGCTATCTAGGTGTAACAAACATATATGCTATATCATACTCACTTGTGAACTATAATGGGGATCAACCCCTCGTATAATCTATATTGGTCTAATATTTCACATATAATCCTAATTTACCAAATAAAACCTTTTATTATTTAACTTTTTCTTTATAAAACCATGGAAGCACTCTTTTAAACAAATTTGAATAACAAATTTGGATATAAAAGTATAGTTTTTATTTAAAAACCAATTCTCATTACCAAAATTCTAAGAAAAAAGGAAATTGGGGTTTCCGTTGAAAAAATGTTCATTATAAACGATATTTAGGAAAATAAAATTTTTACATTATTTAACATCAATTGATATTATCCAAGATGGAAAATGATATTTAAATATCACTTGAAACATTTCATGAGGATGATATACTTTCATTTTGAAAAAAAATTATTTAAAAATATTATAATTAGAAAATAACCCTCTAAAATTTTAAACGAAGAATTTATGAAAATATTTTTCATGCTGTCAAGAAAATATATTCATAGTGTATAACATTAAACAATTATTATAAAATATTTATATGAAAGAAAAATAGGGTTTTAAGGGAAACATTAAACTGTGATTTTTAAGATATATGTCCTTACATTGAGGTCGACTCATCATGTATGTTCATTATATTCATAAATAACATACATAGGTAAATTATTTACTTTATTGATACAATTTCTCAATTTTTTTATTAATTTATATCACTTATTACCATGTTATTTAAAATTACATAATCATTTTAGTTCATGTTAGACGTTTCTGATGATATTCAAATCATATGTCGGAAGTGAATTTTGTAGGATGGAAATTGCAAAAAAATAATTATTTGATCATAAATATAATATTAATAATGAAATAATTATCAATATATATATATATTAATTATAATTTTATATAAAACCATTAAATATTTTTATGAAAAAATAACTGCTTTTAAAACCATGTAGACGGTAGGTCGTATGACGCATGTATAACATTTCCATTTTTCAAATATCCTTATGGAAAGATGGTATGTATTATATTATAATTAAAAAATATAATAATATCATAAATATAATAAAAAAATTATGTTTACATATAAAAATCATCCTTGTGATGTGGTGAAAAAATGAATAACATCGTAACATGGAGGTGATAGTCCACACATTTGAATGAATGACATTATCATTTTTCAGTGAATGGGATAGTGAGAAATGAAAAAAAAATATTTTAATTATTAATAATATTTAATTAATATCTTATATAAATGTTAATTCTTTTATTATGACCAGTTGTGAGGGGAGGTAATGGAAAACAAATGACATTAGTTTACAAGGTGGTAGTTTGTCTTACACACGAATGATGGATCCCTTTCAAATTTGATTGATATTGGAGATAGATATAGCTTATACCATTAACATAATAAAAACATAGTATATTTGCAATACTATTGTTATTATTTTATCATGTCTGAATAATATTTCATTCTGGTGGAAGAAGAAACAACACTAAAATGTGCAGTAAAAAACAATTCCTCTTCTTTGGAAAAGATCATTTGATTAGAACCTTAATCACTATAAATTGGTTTTATGCATAAATAAAATACCATATAATGAGTTTATATATTATAGAAATTGAATTGTGTGTTAATTTTCTAAAATAAATGGGTTTTGATATTTGATGGATGGAGGACAACAGGTTTCATTTTATAAGAGAGGGAATGGATCTCTTGGAATTCATCAAAAAATAAATTAATATAAATTATTATTAAATTAAAATAGATCCAAAATAATTTATATCAAATATAGGGTGATTAATCATATAAATACGATCATAAAATAAAATTTAGAAGAGTTTTGACCATTTTTTTGTCCACATCTTTTAGTTTTAACCCTTTTCACCCTTTTTGTACTTACCATGACAATATGGGTTTTTACAAATTAAGGGAAAATATAGTTACTCTAAATGAAAAATGGAAAAATAAAAAAAATCCAAGTATTTTAAACTATATATTAGTACCTTGAATGAATATATTATTTTTAATAAATTATTTCATATAATAAAATATTTCCTATTGTAATATATCATTGAATAGAATTTTTAAAACTACTCATTACTTTTATTTTAATAACATCAATATAATAATTAAAATTTCTGAAAACTTATTTTAATAAATCACTAAAATATAATATTTATCAATAAAATTAGTGTATCAAATTATTTTCATAATATTTTATTACATTAAATATTTTTAATACCATTCATTTGGTTATTCAATTAATTGTATAATTGTTGTGTGAGTGTTGTGTAAGAATTTAAGGTAATTATTTCTTCAGTAATTTTTTAAAAAAAATACCATGATAAATATAAATATTTTATATTTCATAATTATATTTATAACATAAAATTTCCTTTATTTATTCTTATGTTAAAGATATTAAAGGCACTAAAAACAAAAGTGATATATTTTTCAATTTTCCTGACATAAAATATTATAATTTTCATAATCCCATTAAAATGCGAAAAGGACATATATTAGACCTATGGATTATTTTAGATGATATATACTCATTAAATAAAATTTATTAATGTTTTAGGGTTATTTTATTGTCCTTGTCATTTTCTTTTTAACCATAAATTTCCTGATTTACCCTCTAATATGATAACAGAAACTATTATGTTTACTATTCATTTTGAAAAATAAAATAAAATGGTACTATCATACACATTATGACTTACAACTAAATATATCTAATTTATTTTTGAATATTAAATACATACCAGTGATTTAATTTAATTAAAAATAAAATCAGAAAAAATGTGATGAAAAACATTTTTTTAGAAAAATTCCATTTCTAAAAATAAAATGGTTTTTGCTAAATTAAAGTATAAAAACCATTTAACAAACATAAATAGACTATTTTAAGTCAAAATTAACTAATGAAAATTGTAAACTACTCCAAAACATATTATTATTTTATTAATAAATTTTTTAATAAATTTTTTTACTATTCATTAAGAATCAATGTTTTCCATAAAATTCTAAAAAATTCATGCTATAATAATTTTGGTATGAAGATTTAAAAAATTAAATTAAAATTTTAAAATTAAAATTTAATAATTTAAAAACTAACATTTAAAATAAAACCTCAATGAAATAAATTTGATAAAACTATTTCCATTTTTTATTTTCAAAATTACAAAATATATTTATAGTGAATATAATTATCTTATTCTAGAAAACAAATAACCTTGTAAATGATTTATTCTATCATTAAATTGGATATAACATTCTCCTAGTCTTTTTGTAATTATGTCTCACCGTTTTCATTCAATTATTAAATAAGTGGGGATCCCTTTCCCTCATAACATATTTAGATTCCCATGTTTCTTCTTCAACCATATGGTTTATCCACAAAATCATAACTTGGTGAATTACCATGATCTGTAATACATTATCAATGTGGTAAAGAATATGAATATGTTGTTTCTCATATGAAAATTTATCTTCTAACTAAATTTCCTTAGTTATCAATACATAATATTAATTTGGAATATGATTTCATAAAATTGAAAAAAAAACAATCTATACCATGGATAAACACAGATTCAAGGCCACTCAGTTTGAAATAGATCAAAATTTTTCTAAGAATTAAAATGGCTTGTTGAACAATGGACATAACATTCCATTTTTACTAAAACACATAATAGTTTTCCATGGATATACTTAATGAAAAACATGATATACAACCGTTAATGATAGATCATTACTTTAGTTATCCACATATCTTTTATTCTTGTTTTGTGTTATCATCATATGTTACTTAAAAACCTTAAACTTTTGATCCATTTCCTCTACCAAGTCTAGTCCCATAAACTTCCTTTCACATGCTTCAACAAAAAAATCTAGAGTATGATACCACTTTGTATACAATGCCTCAAAATATTCCATCTGTATATGAGAATGAAAAACTATTATAATAAGACAACTCAACCAAAGAAATATTATCATCCCAAATTCTCTTAACAGACTGAATGTTGGAATTGTTATTATGAATGAAACTGGGATAAATATTAAAGGAAAAAAAATAGTTGAGTCCCAATGAATAGACCCTCAAAATGAGTTTACATTACTATTGTAATGATCCTCTACTAAAAACATATTAAAGTGTAATCATGTCTAACTTTACTCACTACAACATCAGCTGCAAAGTTATATTCTCTCTATGTGTGCCCAAGATTTTCACCATGGTCCATCAAACTCATCCCCTTCCTAATAAGATAAGACACCTCTAAGGGTGTTCTCCCATCCATGGATCATCCCAATGAGAACATTAGAGTCTGATTCCACTTCCTTGATCTCAATGCTATATAAATTTCATATTGTATACCACTGATCAAAGCCCATTCCTCGGCCTCCAAGGAGATACATATTCCATAATAATCATTGGACCCAGAAATAACCAAACCACTACCATCCCTGACCAACCCTCCACCTCTCATATAATAAAAAACACATGACACAACCATATATTAAAAATTATACCATATCAGCATAAAATTTAGGAAACATAGTTTTCTTGACCAAACTATATTTTTCTCTAAAACCTGATACTACATTTGAGATTAATAAATTCATTTTAATTGAGGTGATTTTACCAAAACATAAAATAAAATAAACGAGGTTCATGCATCCCATAATTCTAGTTCATAATCTATCAAATCATTACCCAAAGGGTCTTTTTCTGAATGTATCTTGGTTAATGATACATGCTATTTTCAAATCAAAGCATCAGTAACATTATTTTTATCCCAAAAATTGTAGTTAATTATGGATTAATAATCCTTGAATAGTTCCACCCAACTTATCTATATCTCTTGTATATCCATTTTAATAGAAAGTACACTTCAAAAATTTTGATCAATATATATGTTACACTTTTCCCCATATAAATGTAGCTTCTAATTTTTTATATAACAAACCACAATTATTAATAAAAAATCATGTTTATATTAATATTTATCCTGATTTTTTAATTTAAGTGAATCATTTGAAAATATCTAACCATTCTACATCAAGACACAACCATTTTATTTTAAATAATCATCACTATAGATAAATAGGTCACCATTCTTAAGGGAAAGAGATGAAATTGGTTATTTCACCAATATTCTTTTTAGTTCTGAAAAAAACCATCGCATTCTTTTGTATAGATGAATTTAATTCCCTTTCAAGATAACTAATCTATTGGACTATAAAACTATGTAATTTCTTAACAAACCTCTAGTAGTAACCCACTACTCCATGAAAAATAATAATTATTGTGAAATTGGTCGGTCTTATCTATTATTTAAAAACAATATTTTTAGTGGGTCTAATAGTAATTACATATCTAGGAAAAATATTTCAATTTTACTAAATTTATTTCAAACAATATTCATTTTTACTGAATTTTTTAGAGATTTTATTTTATTTTAGTAATTTTGAAAAAAATCCTTAGTTTTCTTTCAGGTTCCTTGTGAATTTTAGAATATACCAGTATATCATTCATAAAAACAACCAAACACTTATCCATGAACTAGTGGAAAACTGTATTAATTATATCCATAAGTATATATGGTGTATTAGAACAACCATAGTGAATAACCACAAACTCATACTTTCCACATCTATCCTAAAATCCAGTCCTTGGAAATCCTTCCTGCTAAAAATTCAACTGATGATACCCTAGTCTAATATTAATCTTGTAAAAACACTTTTCTTTCTAAGGATGAATAAAAATCACTAATATGAGGAAAAGGGTAAATATTTCTAGCATTGATGATGTTGAAATATTTATAATCAATAAAAATACTCAAATAACCCTGTTTATTTTTAGAAAAAATATGAGTTCACCCTAGGGTGAAGTACGTGGATGAAAAAAATATTTTATCTAGAAACTCCAAAAATTTATTTTCCAATTAAAAATGTTATTCGTATTCCATTCAATAAGGTGTTTGGAAATTGGATAAGCATCAAGAACTAAGACAATGGTAAACTCAACCTCTTGATCCATAATAATACTTGTAAAATGCTCAGAAAAACATCCATATATTCATTAACTTCTATCACACCACTAGTTTGATAGTTTCATTCCTTATAACAACACAATCTAAGAAACTTTTAATGTCATCCTTAATAATTTTCTGAGGTTCTTCTTAGGTAATCAAATGGATGAAATCATTGAACAAAAAAAATATTATTTTTATAATCAATCATATAATGATAAACTGGAATAAAATCCATTCACAAAATAATATCAAACTCCACCATTGGAAGTTAAATATGATTTTCAGGACAGACCATCATACTAAAAAAATATAAAGATTCCTATAAATCTTGATAGATTTAATATTTCTACCCAGAGTTTTCACCAAAAGTTACATATTACCTTTATTAGGTGATATTTCTAATTCACATACATATTTATTGGAAATGAAATAATTCAATGATCGAGAGTCAAAATTCCAGAGTTACTGTAGCATCATAGCATTAGACTATATCAGGGGTAGAACTAAAGAAGGGGTGTAGGTACTGTAGCTGGGACTGTAGCGGTGGTGGTATTATACAACATTAGGTATTATAGAGGTACTATTCACCTAAGGGCCCCTTGGGGCAAAATTTGGGATATCATGCCCCTGGGCCTTCGATATATGTAATGGGTCTTCCTCTACCAAGTCAAAACGAGGTCTTTTCTTTGTTTTAATAATAAAAAGAGACTTCGTCCTCAACCTTTAAAAATATAATTTCCAAACTAATTGAAATTAAAACTCATCATCCTTGTTTGGATATCTATTACACCATTCTTGGATTTCTTATAACTATTTTCTTTATAGTCATTAGAATATGAACAAACATACAACATTGATAACACTTATCAAATCCTCTAAAATATTCCATTATTTTTTTACCACACATAGAACATTATGGGGTCCTTCATCTAGAGTTATTCACATTTTTCTTCTCCATTTCCTTCCACCTTAACCATTTCATACTTATGTAATCTCTAGGAACAAAAGTGTTGGAAAACTACATCTAAATTTTTTCAGCACAACAAACAACATTATCAAAACATTTAAATTATAATTCAATAAAATCTATTAGAAATACTGGTTTAAAACCAATGAAATTTTAAATTTTATTATCAATGACCTAAAAAAAATCTTTTATATATCTCACCAGTCATGTAAAACTATCTTTGTATGTAACCATAGAATCTTTTTATTTCTACATTAGATCTAGAAATAATTTCTCTATTAAGATTCAAAGAACCATCGAGAAATATTTCTCTAGAAAAAATATTATAAAATGATTCCCATTCCATGGCATTAATATCATCATTTAATATGGTATTATCAAACATATACTGTTTTTTGTCATCATAGCATTCAAAAAAATAAATGAAAAGGGATTCCATTTGATTTTATGAACATACCATGGCTTCAAATATATTCCCCAAGGTATTTATCCATAATTTGGCTATAACTAGGTCAGAATATCAACTGAATGTTGGATGATGTTTCCTCATAAAATGATATACTATTATCATTTTAAATTATGGTAGATCTATCTTCTCTCAAACATGGATTTCAACACCATTAATAGAATTCATCAACAAGTTCATCATAATAATAAACTAATCCACTATAATTCCAACCATTCTATGTAGCTGATTTGGGAGGATATCATCATGTTGTCTCCTCATAACTATAGCCTTCAAGTTTCCTCCATGAAAACCAACTCTGAACAAGAATAGTATATATGAAGAAATATAAAACTTCTAAAATTCTATATCATCATAAACATTAAGTGAAATAATTTAAGGGTATTCTATTATCATTATCTTAATCCATGATGTTATCTAAACCATGCTCTGATAACAACTATTAGTACATGACCATAAACATATCTTATTACTATTTATTTAAACATGAATACACTTTCATTTATTTCTAATCAACTTTTTGGATTATTTTAAAGACCCTGAAATTTCATGGAAATTTTTTTCTTAATTTATTTGGAATTTTATGAGTTTGTGGCTTCTAACGGAACCTGATTCCGAGCCTCGGTGTGCCCGGAATCAATTTCTGAAGTTTAGATCGGGTATGTTCAGTGAACAAATGAGTGGGTTTTTCTTTCATTTGGACTGGTGCTCGGAATCAAAATCCAAGGACATCGATGAAACCGCAGAGTCGGTAATTCCTTAAGAATACCTTTTCTGAAGGTGCATTTTCTTGGGAGGAGTTACTTAAATTTGAGGTTTAAGTGAAGAATAAAATAAAATTGCATTCCAATTTTATTAATCTTCTAAGTAGTTTTAACCTTTGTGTGGATGTTATGGAAACTAACCTAGTGAGGATAAAGGTGAGGTGAGGCCCACATGAACCCCACCCCTTCATATTCTCTAACCCCAATAACTAATCCCCTTTAAACCTCATGACTTTATTAAGTACCTCACCCCTCTCTCCTCTTAATTAAAATCCAACACACCTTATTTAATAAATTGAACCTATTCAATTAATTGGTTTAAGTTTGAATTTTTTTTAAAAGTTGGAAAACCTTGTCCTTATAAAATAAAATAAAGGATCTTATTTTATTTGGGAGGGGGGGTAGTTTTGATGTGTGGAGAAAAGGGAATAGAGAGAGCTCTAGCTTTGGAAGATCTTCATACTCCCTTGAAGAACTTAATCTCCTTCGTTGAAGAACTCTACGTCTCCGAAGAAGGACGTCGACTTGGCGGTCCCGGAATTCTCTATCCACTTCCTCTTCCGCAACAAGGAAGGAGACACTGACGATGGGAAGGACGCCATCAACCGCGGTGCTTGACAGCCATGAGATTTCTTCGAGGTAGGGGGTTTTCGTATATAGTGTTTATGTGAATTATACCCTCGTGCGTGGGTATTTAATTGCAGGGTGTTTGTATAATTTATTTTGGATAAATTATACCCTCGTCAATGATTAAAAACATCTTTTTAAATGATTTCCAATTCAAAACACATAATGCGGAGGGCGCGGGCCAAACAAACATGGCCCGACAACCCTCCGAAGCTTGTTTATTGATGTGTGGATCGACGGGAAATGACGAAGCGGGCCGCAAAGGCGTTTTGAAACCTTAGCCGTAATCTAAGGGTCCTGTAGTGACCGTAGGCACAGACAGTAGGAGGAACGGACCACCGGTGCGCGTCCGGTGGTCCGCAGAGAGTGGCGGCGGCACACCGCCGAAGATGACCGCTGCGGCTCGGACGCGATGTTCTGGAACGGCTATGTCGTTCTGGGTTTAAGGGAGGAGGGCGCAGCATTAAAGCCACGTCGTTACCAACCAGGGGGGCAGCGCCTCCCCCCGTTTCCAGCTCGGCCGAAACGGCCGAGCCGACCGGCCACACGGGCTGCGCCTGCCCAGGCCGGACTGGCCACGCCGGGCCAGGCCACCCAGTCCGGGTCGGGCCATGCCCCGATAGGCCGGACCCAGCCCTGTGTCTGGTTTCCCCGGTTCGGGCCGACCCAGGGGTGTGGGGGCGGGCCAGGCCGGGCCCAGGCCCCCCATTTCAGACTATTTTTAGTCATTTTCCTATATATTGTGCTTCGGACCTCCGATCGATGCACCGTTAGTTGTGTTGGGATCCTGGGGTCGGGACGGTCGTTTCGGTATATTACACTCAAGGTTTAGGAGAACTTTGTGTACGGCCTGGTTGGTTCGAGCACGAAACCAAACGGGCCCTCGGAGCGGAAACGCTTTTAAAATGAGCTCCGGACGACCGATTTACATGCCGTCGATTTTGTTGGATTAATCTTAGTGAGAAGGACCTTTTGGCTTACTTCTATTGAGGTTTGGACCCAGTTTGAGTGAGTTGGGTTGGTTTTGACTCAAAAACCAACCGGACCCCTGGAACGAAAAAGCCAATAACTCTCAGACCGGGCGTCCGATTGACGCGCCATCTGTCACGTTGAGTTCCTTTTGTCGAGACGGAACTTTGGGATACATAAACTCCGGAAGTTGTGTATGTTGATTTATCGACTCTCTTGGCTCATGGAGCGGACCCTCCCAGAATCGACCATGCTGTGTGTGGGAACCCTATAGCTGGCTGCGACTGCGACGACGATGATGACTACACTAAAATCCTCTATGGGTTCGGCAGCGATGACGACTGCACTGAAATCCTACGTGGGTTGGCCAGTGATGGAGACTACACTGAAATCCACCGTGGGTTCAGTAGTGATGACGAATGCACTGAAATCCTCAGTCGGTTCGGCAGTGATGACGACTGCACTGAAATCCTCCGTGGGTTCGGCAGCGAAGATAACCGTACTGAAATCCTTCGTGGGTTTGACAGCGATGACTAATGTTCTTGTATCCTACATGGGTCTAACAGTGTTTGACTCTATTCTTGTATCCTATGTGGGTCTGTCAGTGTAGCTGGTCTGTATCCTATGTGGGTCTGATAGCTTAGCTGGTCTAGAATCCTACGTGGGTCCCAGCTTAGATGATTCGGTGATGACTGCACTGAAATCCTCTGTCGGTTCGACTACGATGACGACTGCACTGAAATCCTCCATGGGTTCGGCAACGATGACGACTACACTGAAATCCTCTGTGGGATCGGCAGTGATGGCAACTCACTAAAATCTTCTGTGGGTTCGGCAGCGAAGACGACCGTATTGAAATCCTCTTTGGGTTCGATGGAAATGACTATTTTTCTTGTATCCTATGTGGCTCTGGCAGTGTTTGACTCTGTTCTCGTATCCTACGTGGGTCTAGCATTGTTTGACTCTGTTCTTGTATCCTACGTGGGTCTGGCAGAGTAGCTGGTCTGTATCCTATGTGGGTCCGACAGTTTAGCTGGTCTAGTATCCTATGTGGGTCCCAGCTTAGATGAATCAGTGGCTACATCTGATCATCTCTATCACCTTGTAAAGAAGTATACCTATGTGAGATGAGTCTTGACTTTCAATCAATATCTTTGATATGATTTACATGATTTCCTATGTGGGTTGGGTTGTGCTTTCCTGTGTGGATTGGGTTGTACTGTCCTATGTGGATGTGATCGAACTTGGGATCAGATATTGGAGCTGAACTAGAATTGATGACTTAGTTATATGTATGGTCATATACCTAAGTAGAGTTGGATGTTACTTTGTGATTGTATCTTTCCTTTGTGGATTATCCTTTTTAGATTCTGGAGACCTTCGGGGGTCTCGGGGTCCCTACTGAGTAGCATATACTCACCCCTGCACGGGCTATGCCCGCACTACGTTGTGTTGGATGTAGACGACGGACATCGCTGATCGTGATTGAGGCATGTGGAACAAGTAGGTACCTAGAGGTGGACCACTGGGCGAGACGTACACGGAGCAGACGGCTGGACCCGAGGAGCTGAGGAGGCTATCTAAACCCACCCTTCAGGTGGGACTTCCAGTGGATGGATTGACTTTGTATCTTTACTTTCAGTTGTTGTACTTTCTTTCAGTTGTACTTTACTTCAGTTGGGTTTTTATTCTGACCCATTTACTTTCCGCACCTACTATTGTACCCAATTTTACTTATTGTTACTTCTTCTTGCCTACTATGTGGTGTTTTTTACTTTATAAAGGCAATGCCTTCCCCTTTTTGTCGGGATTTACACATTGGTGCTAGTCGCCAGCCCCTAGCCTATGGGAGGTGGGCTAGGGGTAGTCACGGCACGGGTCCCGAGGACAGGCCCTAACAATTATACTTTTATAGAATTAGAAAAAAAAATATTAAATAGTAAACCCATAAGTTACATGTGGACACTGTTACACAGTATCAATTTATCCAATTAAAATGATTTAAATGAAATAACATTTATTTTCATCAAAAATAATTACTGTATTTATATTGGCTTCATTCGTGTCACTACTCGTCCATAAATCCTATGGAAATTTTTTAAATGTGGTATGCGTACAAATATATTAGTAATAGACATATAAATAAAAAAATTGTTACTCTAGTGAAAAAAATAAAATCCAATAAAAGATTACCTTTATCTTAATGATCTTTAGAAAAAAAAATCCCCTATAAAAATATTATGCACTTTTTTCTGATAAGAAAAAATTAAATCTCATAGAAATATAATAAACACTATTTGGAAACTAAAAGTATTAAATTCATCAATTATTTCTATTTTAAATGGATCTCAAATAAATACATAGAAGAAACCACCTTTGTAGATCCCTCCATATTTTAAATAAAGACAAGGACTATCAACTCATTACATGAAGTACTATCTCGGTGCACCCATCAAATAAGTTACATTAGGATCACCTGGAGATATCCAGGTGAAAAAAAAATATAAGATATATTTTGCTAAACTATAAGGTATAATGGGGAAAAAAATTGTACAAGCTATATCGAGCCCACCCATTTTATATAATATTCCCATTTACAATATAAAATAATTTATTTATGCTTCTTTTCACCATAAAACCTTTTAAGAACTCATTTATAACCATACTAAAATTTCACCTAAATATAGAAATTCACTTCCTATTTGAATACCCATTTTTAATACTAAAACACCCATAAAATAGAGAGAGGGGTTTTCATTGAAGAAAATATCATTATAAATATTCTTGATGAAAATAACCCTTCACTTTAAGTAACATCGATATATGTCATCTTATATGGAGCACAATTTTTAAATATCACTTGGATCATTTTCTCAGGAAGACTACCTTTCCATTTTGAAAATAGTTATTTAAGAAAATCGTCAAAAAAAGAATTTCTTTAAAAATAACCCCATAAACATGTAAGGGTAATTTAAAAACAAATATTATTCATGAAACGGGTCGAATCTATTCATGCAGTATATGTTAAAAAATATTTCTTTCATATTTTTGTCAGAAAAGTCCCAAATCACCTCAATTAAAAAATAACAAAAAATTATTTCCAAACCATTTTTAAAAAAATATGAATCAGAAAATATTAACATAAAATATATAATATAATATTAAATACCTTCTATAAAGAAATTTTATAAAAAATTGATTTTCAATAAAAAGATATTTTAACGGAACACATTAAAATATAATTTTTAAAAGAAAGTCCCCTACCTTGAGTTGGACTTATCACATACATTATTTATATTCTTGAATAATAAACTTAGGTTAATTATATACTTTTTTGTGAAACTTTTTAAACTATCTTATTCCTTTTATATAACTTATTACCTTGTTATTTTCAATTACTTAATCATTTATGATCACATCAGATGTTTCTAATGACATTTAGGTCATATGTTAAAAATAACATCATAAGGTTAACAATGGTCAAAGAGATCGTTATTAAATCATCTATAGAAAAAAATATTGAAATCATGATCATATATATATATATCAATTATAAAATTAAATCCAAATATTAAATATGGTTGTTAAAAATTAACAATGTAACATTCATAGAGATGGTAGATCGTATGCATGTATGCATAATGTTTCAATTTTTTAATGATCATTATCAATATAAGGTAAGTATTTTTTTATCATTATATAATTATAATAATATAATTAATATCATATTTCTTATTTAAATTTAATTATATATATCATCCATGTGATGTGATGAGGAAAAATGAATCACATCCCTACGTAGAAGTGGTAGTCTACACATATGCATGAATGACTATATAATTTTTTTATAAATGGAATGTTGATAAAATAAATTATATATTAGTTTCCATAATGATAAAGATTTAATTAATATTATATATAAATATTAATTCCATCATTATAACCAGTCATGAGAGGGTGTGATGGAGAAATGTTACATAGGTTCATAACGCAGGACTCTTCCGTACACACGTATTATGTATCAATTTCTCATTAACTGGATGTTGGTGATAAATATTGGTTATTACGTTAATATAATTATATATCAATATATTTATTATATATGTGTAATTATATTATCATAGTTCAATATGATTTTATAAAGGTGGAAGATGAAAAACATAACTAAAACATGTGGGGAAAAACTATTCCACTTATTCAGAAAACATCCATTGATTAAATCAATAATCCATCTAAAGATGGAGTTATTCTCAAACCATACCTCTATAATGAGAGGATATATTTTATAAAATGATTTTTTATGTGTTGGATGAATTTTATGGCTTTTTAATAGTGGAGGATTGAGTAAAAGACGTTCCCGTTTAAAAGAGAGTGGAGGGGCATTCTTAGAATTCCTAAAAATACTGAATTAATTTAAATTATTATTCAATTAAAATGGGTAAAAATGACTAATTTCTAATATAGGGTCTGAATGTTTATAAAAACCCTCATAAAATAAAAATTATCCAACTTTTTACTATTTTTGCATCCTTCTCTTTTGTTTTTAACCATTCATTGACCCTTTTTAAACTTACAAAGACAACATGGTTTTTATACATTAGGTGTAAATATAGTTTCTATAAATGTAAAAAAGGAAAATTAATATACCATGGTTGATATTATCCACAACATCTTGGTCAATTTTCTAAATATATGTTTTTATGAGTTTTATATAATTTAATAAAATATTATTTATTATTTTATAACATTAACATCAATTTTTAGAACAATTCATTAATTATATTTTAATAACATCAATAAAACATGTAAAACATGAAAAAAGACCTAACATGTCATTTTAATAAATAATATTATTTTATCACATTAATAATCAAAAATTATATTACTTTTTATATTCTTAATATAATTTATTTGATTCTTCAATTAATAGATTCATAACTCTTTCAGTGTTGTGTAAGAATTTAAGGAAAAAAAAATTTAACTAAAAATCTAAAATAAATTTCCATGATGAAGATAAATCTTTCATATTTAAAAATAGTATTTATAACGAAACATGTCCTTTAGTTATCCTTACATTTAAAATAATATTGTTATTAAAAACAAAATTGTGATTTTTTTTATGTTTCTTGGAATAAAATATTATAAAAGTACGAATATCATCAATATGGAAATAAAATGCCTTATATTGGACCTTTTGATGATTTTAAATGATATATACTCAAAAAATAAAAATTTTACCCGTTTTATGTTAATTTTATCATCCTATTTTTATTTTTCTAGAATAATATTTTTAGAAAAGTGAGAACCATATAAAAAGAGCCACAATTCACGCATATCCCCCTTCCACATGACACAACACATTCAAAATTAAAAATATATCATTAAATAAATTAAAAAATAAAATAAAAAATGACTAAAATACACTTCTAATTGTAATATTTTAAAATTAAAAAGAACTAATGAAATTATAAAACCAATTAAATTTTTTTCATTTTTTAAATAAAATTTTCAATTAAAAATGTTATTTTTCAATTTTCATTTAAAATTCAGAATATTTAGAAATCATTAAAAAACTTAATATAAGATAACATTGAAATTAAAATTTTAAAAATTACATTAATTTTATCATTTAAAAAATTTATTCATCTTAAAATTAAACATTTATATAAAACCGTATAAAAAATATTTTAATAAATATATTTCGATTTTTTTTCCAAAATTAGTCAATATATTTATAAGGAATATAAATATAAAATTAAATAATATTGATAAAAATGTAAATTATTTATTCTATCATTAACTCAGTTGTCACAAATATTCTCTTTCGTTTTAGAATAAGTTCATTTTAAGTATTTTTTTAGAAACATTGTTTTTCATTGTTTATTTCATTCATATAAAAAAGTAATTTATATGAATTCAATCGATTGTATCTTGAAATATTGATTTCATATCTAGAATCAGGTGGTGAAAATTTTTTAATGTGTTCAATTTCATTTTTTTTTGTTATGAATGTTAACCTTGGTAAAAATGTAATCACTCTCGTTCAATGGTAAAATAGGTTAATAATGGTTGAAAATATGTTTAAAGATCCCATAATAATATCTAAATTATTATTGGATGGTATAATTTTGAAAATTATAACCTTACATTGAAATCTAAATAGTTTAAATACAACTTTCCCATGAATAGAACATTATATTATCTTAATACTCTAAATAATTACACTTGTGTCATTTTCCACAATTATAAAAGGGAACCCTATCTCGTTTATTCATCACACAACTTTTTCAATTTATATAAACAAATATCTTCCCAAATATAATCCAAAAATACCTACCCATGTACTAGAGGTACTTATATCACTAAAAGGCCAGAAATATGAAGCTTAGGGTGTAATCCAAAAAGGGTTTCAAAGAAGAGGTATAACTCTTAACTGATTGTTTTAATGTTTACTTTTTCTTTTAACTATAAAGTAACATTTAAAAATTATTATATAATAACATTATTATCTTCTATGTACTCAAATTTTTATTATGTTCATGGTGCATCCCATTTTCATCTCTTGTTTTATCCTATGGGAAATAAAAAATTCAGTCATGTGTACATGTGGACTACCAACTTTACGAAGAGATGGGTTTCATTTTCCCTCACCACCTCACATGAACGGTTATAAGGGTGGAATTCATAAATATGTCAAAATATTATAAAATTAGTTTTATCTTTTAAATCAAATATATTACATGACTTCTTAAATTTTCTTTCCATTGAAAATAAAAACATTTCATGTGTGTACATGTAGAATAACACCTCCACAAATCTATGTTATTCATTTTTTATTTCTTCCTCATATCACTGGTCATAATATGGAATTAATGAATAAATAAGACATTATATATCTCATTAATTATTCTAAAAAACCAAAATAATACTTACCTTCTTTTTTCTATCTAATAGTAAATGGAAATTCTGCTCGCGTCTACTTGTGAACTAACTCCCTCAAGATATGACATATTGCATTTTTCAAATCCACCTTCTATGTATAGTTATAAAACATTTATTATTATATAATAATAATAATTTTTTCATGAATATTATTTTATTGATTATGGAACCACGATCTATTTCACTATAGTCAACCTACCATACTCGTTTTGGTCTTATTAACAGAATGACCTCAAAATGTTCAATGTGAACTTAACAATTTTAGTATTTAAATAAAACATGATAAAAAATAAAATAAAGGGAATAATTGTAATCTAATAAACATGAAAACGGTTCTCACAAAATTATGAATTTAATATAATTTTAGTACTCTAGAGAGTATAAATACCAATAATATGAGTTGGGATTCGAGGTAAGGTACATCCTTTTTAAAAATCATGTTTTAAAGTTCTACTTCAAACTCCCATAATTAAATTATTTTAAATGTTTCATTAATTTTTTTACTATTAAATGGTTTTTAAAGATCATTTTCAAGTATTTTTTACTTTTATTACAATGTTTTAAAAAAGTATCTTCTTTAAACAATGTCTCCATAAGAGGGGGTGAATCAAGGAGACCCCAACTTTTTACCTTTCACATTAATGACCATTTCTGTAAGATATCAAAAACCCATTTAACACATTCCTCCATTAAATTTTTTCCACATCACACATTATCCACATATGTAGAATGTTAATCTCCCAAGGACACTTGTATTTTAATTTTTCCTCCACTAAGGGATACACTAAAGAGAACACACCAATAATTTTTTGTTGTGGTTGGGACTATAATACTCTTTGTAGGGATATTATAAGGGTATCAGTATGGGATCACATCCGATACTAAGTAGAATACCACATACCTGCTCTTGAAAACTACTCAAGTGCGGGATGATTTATATTAAAGACATGAGGGTCTCTTCTACAATTTGGTAATTTATAGGATTTTCTATGTCAACATTGAGACAAATCATTACATCTTTATCTGTTGGTAGCTTCTATGTTATGACCCTCCTTTTTTCCCTTATTTTATTCATGCTTCAATTAGTCTAAATCCTTATAGGGAGTCTATCATTTTCCATAATTATTCTAAAAACATATGATTAGATCATTTTTTAAGGATAACTCTATCTACTCATATTTGTAACACTCTTCTTCTCTAGATGAGGATAATTTCATTTTTTAGATACTACTTAATTTTTAATATAGTTGTAGAATTTTATTCTATGCTCAATCCAATTATTCATAAATTCATCACATCCCACGGGGTATATCCCACTATGTTCCCCTACTTATTATGATCCTTCAACATGTCTTCTACGTTGACTAAAAGTCAATAATATTTCTACAATAATAATGTAGAATCTTATATATATATTTTAAAAATGGAGTTATTCAATAATTATAAGGCTCCAAGAATTCATCTTCGAGTTTATATAAAACAAAATTCAGCATTCTATATATTTCCATATGAATAATCCCTCTAAAATCTTCTTAATTACTACTATAAATTTGTGGAAATAACACATTTTTCATTTCTTATTAGCCATCCCAAATAAGTTTAAATTATTCCTACATTTAGTTTTCATGTAAAACCATTTTTATATTCTCTTATATTAACTGTAAAAATACGCATTCAACCCTTTATTCAAATCCTAGAATAATGCTCCATTCTTCAACCTTTACCTTTTCCTATTCTTCTTCATGGTCGATTTGATTTTTTAAATATTAAATTAAGTCTAAAAATTGATCCATAGAATCTATTTTAATATCCTTTTAAATACCCCACATAGAATTTCTAATTTTCTTGAAAGGATATTATAATTTTTAATATATTAATATTATGTAATGGAATATTTATTTAAAATCAATTCTTCCAATATAGAAGGAAATTCTAGTTTGAATATTCCATTAAAAATCCATCGAATATCTTACATTTGGGTAATTTATAATCTCCTTATGATTTAGTCATTATTCGTAATTTTATTCCCAATTTTTTTTGATTTATAGTATTCTTTAATCACTTCTCTGAGTAAAACACGTGGGAATGCCAAGGAAAAATCCAAGAAAAATACTAAAACTAAATGTTTTGAACTAAAATTATTCCCAAATGACCACATGCACAAATAATCATGCCTACCCAACTCCCCACATAAAGGTCTACAACTGACCACAATCAGTCATGAATGAATGAAAATTTCACAAAGTCATGAACTGACTAAAAGTTGAATTCCTACTGACCATGTCTAGCTTAACTGACTATATAAATACAACCCATTGATCATACATTGAACCTACTTAATGTGAATTTTTTTTAGAAAAATCATCAACTAAATTTACTATGAATTTCAACATATTATGAGTACTTCAAATAACAAGATGTAAGAAACTAACAGACTGTATACTGAAGAAACTAACCATAAAGATAAATGACCCTAAGATTTGAGTTTTCTTTATGAATACTGCTAGTATTATCCAAAATCATCTATGAATTTCCAATATATGAAAACTTCACCCAATATAAATATTCCTAATAAATAAATCAAGCATATACTAAAAGGTTTATAAAAACCTCAACAAATATTGGAAATACTTTTCCCTATAACTCATATCCATATTTTTAAAAAACTAATGTTAATACTTCCTAGCCATAATTTCATATCCATTTAATTGATAAATATTTTCAATAGTTATTCATCTTAATTCCATATCCATATTTTATAAAACTCTATTCACATAGGACCATGGATGAAATATAATATTTTTACTAGTTTATATATGAGTCATTTTGACTTTCATTACAAAATTTTGAAAAGAATGTTTGTTTAAATGATTATCGAATGATTATTTTTTCCACTTGTCATGAACATTCATTTTTTTAAGCTATGTTTAAAATATTTCAAATTTTTTATGTAAAATATTTCCTACAGTAATCTGGAAATTTTTTGTTTCAACTTTTTTTTCTAATTAAACTAAAGTTTCATGTTATTCTTATGATATAACATCATTTTTTATTTCATATATGTTTGAATACTAATTCAAATGAGTTTTATGGTTAATGTGAAATATAAATTTTTCATTTATGATAATGATATAGGATGTTTTTAATGAATAATGGGTGACCATGATATATCCCTGATAAATGGTGATCCCAATATAGCTCTCTAATCTATTGGGTTAAGGGATGGAGTCAACTGATGATACATTACTCCTATAATATGTGGAAATTATCTGGTTGATTGATTCTACTATAAGTTTTATTAAAAGGGAGATTTCATGGATACGATCACATAGTACATATATAATATGATTATAATGAATTATAAATTATATAGTTTGATTATTAAAGTAAATAAAATGTTAATATGTTTTTAAAAAAAATTATGAATACTTTTAAATTGTGAATGCATTTTTTCAAGGAATTGTATCATGAGTTTTCATGTTTCTTAAGAAACCCTTGTGATTTTAATTTTTCCTCTTTTGATTTAATATGAAATATGTTAGAACATATATTGATAAATAATTTTTTTTCTCAATGATTTTTTAAGGAATATTTGATTTCAAATGTTTATTTTGAAAAAGGAAACCATTTTTATGGATTTTTTAGGCTTAAATTTTCAATAATATATTTCTTTTATTTTATTTCACATAGAAAAAATAATTCTAATCCTATGTTTTAAAATTTATTTCACATTTATTAAGTATGATTATGAATTTTAATAAAATCATAAATTCAGTTTTTTGAGTTACCTTGATGGAAGATGGTGTTTCTTTATAAACAATATGTTTTATGGGGAAAATAGACCCTGTGTGGAAATTCAAAATTTATGATATAATTGATTTAAAGATTAAATAAATCTATAAACTTAAAAAGGTATTTGGGATGTAATTGATGAAATATAAAATATAAATAATGTAAATAATGGGACTTTTATGATTGGTTTGTTATAGTTTTTATCAAACAAAGGGGTTTATATAAATTTAGAGAATATGATAATATTAAATGATACTATTAAGAGATTTTAATTTATGGTATTATTATAATGAGATATATAATGATGATTTTAATGTTCCTTCATCTAATATATTTTTATTTATAATGTTTTTCCATTTATAAAATAGGGAATCTAAGGTAAAAATGTTTTATGATGATAATATCCTTCTGGACTAGAAACCTGGAATGGTTTGAATAGGAATATAGTAGTTTTTATCTATATTAAATTAGTTATGAAAGATATTAGTGAAGGCATAACCACAAGGGAGAAATTAGATTCCCCATAGAACAATATGTCAGTATTAGATTATTTTTTGGATTAGTACCCTATGAGTTTTGGTGGATCCTCAAACCCGATGAAATCCAAAGGACTGATTAACACTTTGAAGAAGATTTTTAATGTTCTGGGATGATTGAGATGTCATACGGTTATCTAGTTATTTATAATTTTTAAGGTGAACACTAAGAAAAAGGAATAAATTGATACCCTGGAATTGATGTTTTTAAAGATCTCTTTCTGGAAATGTATTTTACTAAATTTATTTGATATAGAATGGAATGGAAATTCATATAATTGAAGAAAATGAGTAGGGAATCAATTTCCACCTATGATGTTAATTTTCAAGAAATTCTAGGTATGTACCAAATTTTATTTTATAACATGATATAAAAATTAATCAAATTTACTCATGATTGAAACCAAGTTTACATAGGGATCTAGTTACTCATGAGTTCAAAAGTAATGAGGAAATTATATGTTGTTAGAACAAATAAGAGAAGGATTTTTTGTACTTTAACAAAAATAAGGATATGAATAAAAATAGGTGGAATGAAATTGGGAAAATTTATCTAAGAAACATAAAGGTAAGAAAATTAAAATGAGATCATATGATTAGTGTGCTAAAAAGAATTAGGAAAATTTCATATGAGATATGGGATGCATTGCTAATTAAGAAAGTTGACATGATTCTTGTGAATGTAAAGAAAAGACAAATGTCAATGGTTAGGCTGGTAATGAATATAAGGAAGTGAAATGTTTTAATTAGAGAGAAATGTTCTTCCAATTAATGTGTTTTCAAATAAAGGTATAAAGGATAGTGATCACAAAGATAATAAAATAAAGGATTATCAAAGGTATTTTTATTTTTTGTAAACAAAATTGAGTTTTTATGGGTATAATACTTATTTAATTTAAGTTTGACATTGGCCTGTTTGATTTAGGATCTTCACATTATTATATTTCGGAGGAATTTTCTATAATGATAGAAATATAACCTCAATTAATGAAGAAAAATAGTTTGGTAAAAACAATTTGTGGAATTATTAAAGAAACAAATATTTAGGTGAACCTTCCTTTTATCATATATGGAATGGTTTATATTTTAAATCAAGTTGGGTTACCCTTAGTGTGATTTATGTTTTTTTGGGTATATATTGTAATTTATTTTATCATGTTAAGATAGACTATAGAGGTAAATAATTTAAATTTAATCATCAGAGTCAATTTCGATTTTCATATAAGAATGTATTAACACCTTTGATAACATACCAAGAATCTGAGAAATTGATTAATGATGGGAAATAATGTTTTCTTTCTCATATTTTTTAGAAGAAGGAAACCATTCATATTAGTTATGTTACAGTTCTAAAGTTATATATGAATCATTTCATGATGATTTTTTCAATGTTATTCTTGATCGATATCATAAATTTACTATAGACAAAGATCATGTTGTTATGAAAATTTCAAAACCTTATTTTTGAGAGGATTCATGTGTGATATAAAATTGAGAAAATAGTTACATGAGTGATTTAATAAAATTGAGAAAATAGTTACATGAGTGATTTAATAATGTTCTCATCTACCCTAAAATATCACCTTAGGGAGGATTTATTTGTTTAGAAATAAGGATTATTTTATGAGACTTTTAATTGATTAAAGAACCATAAGAAACATTATCATAAATAACAAGTACCATTTGCCTCATTTGAATAACCTTTTAGATTAGCTCCATGAAGAATAATATTTTTTTAAATAAATATTTTAGGACTAGGGACCATCATCTAGAAATAAGGTAAAATGATATCTATAGGATGATATTTAAGATTATAAATGGCTTGTATCAATTTTTAGTTATTCTTTTTGGATTAATAAAAGCATATTTTGTATTTATATATCTAATGAATAGTTAATTCAATGATTATTTTCTTAAACTTTTGGTTTTTTATATCAATGATATTCTAGTATATTCTTAAATAAATAAAGGAATTGAGAAACATCTATGTTTTGTTTTTCAAACCTTAAAAGAGATATTATTGGACAAAACAATTTATAAACATTAATTTTTGTTAAAACGTACATATTTCCTAAGATATATTGGTTCAAAATAAGTAATAAGAGTTGATCCTATTAAGACTAACATTTTGTAAGGGTAGTGAAAAACTAAAAATTTAATGCAGATTCAAATTTGTCTTGCTTTAATTGGTTACTAAAGAGAGTTGATTGAAAACAAATTCTTCATTATCCAGATCACAGAACAAGTTAACTAAAAAATGAATTTTCTTTTTCAGGATGAAGGAATGTGATGAATGTTTTCAAGAATTGAAATTAATATTAGTTAATGATCTTGTGTTATCCTTTCCATATATACATGGGGGAGTTTGTTATTTATTTTTATACTTCTTAAAAGGGGAATAATGGTGTCTTGATGTAGAATTATTAGGTTATCATATGTCTATGTATTCAATGGAAACTCCTTGAGAATAATATTCCTACACATGAAATTCATCTTTCTGTAGTAGTTTTTTGAATGAAAATTATATAATCATCATATATATATATAGGTAAATTTGAAATATATATTGATCATTAATTTATAAAGTATATGTTCACTCAAAAAGATTTTAAGAAAAGGTTGAGAAGACATTTGAAACTGTTTAAGGATAACGATTACAAAATTTACTACCATCCTGTTTAAGAAACCAAGGTAGTATATTCTTTGATAGGAAATGATAGTGCATCATTAACTATGATACATTTGAAACATAATCCATTTGTTAGTGACATAATAAATGTTTTCCTGAATTTTTTTAAAGAAACTCTTTCATTTTTGGATCAGGCTTCAGTGAAGTAATTTTGTGAGAATAAATTAAAGAGGCTTGGGAAGAAGATCATGGGATGAAATGAAGAATAGAGTTGCTCAAAATGGGAAACCTATCATATTATAATGTTTATGAAGAAGGTATTATCATATTAGTAAAGAGTTTACATATTATGAGTAATTCCCATTTGATAATGAAATTGTTATGTTAAGCTTACAAATCCCTATTTTTTCAACCTGTAATAACTATGATGTATAAGTACCTCTACAAATATTATTGGTGTGAATTTATGAAGAAGGGTATAGTTGATTTTAACAAGAAATTTTTCATTTTTTACTCATCTAAATGTGAAAGAAATCTTCCAAAGGGTATGATTCATCATTTTTTAGTGCAAGAATATAAATTTAATAACATATGCATATATTTTTTGGCGGGATTACTAAAGACATATCAAGGTAATAATGTTATTTTTTTAAAAAATTTATCAGCCAAATAATTATATTAAATTTCTTCTCGATCGATTTATTTGTTATTAGATCATATTCCTAGATATCATCTTAATGATATAATCATATTACATGGAGCTCACATATCGATTGTATCAGATCAGAATCCCTTATTTATATTAATATTTTAAAAATAAATCCATATGTTGATGGGTAATAATGTAATTTTTAACAAGGATTTTCACCCTTACTCTAATAGATATTCAATGTTTACAATTCAGACCTCTGATGATATGCTTCAAGATTTCTTATTAGACTATCAGTGATGTTGGGATCAAAATCTTTTTTTAGATAAATTTTATTTGTGATCATAGATTTCATTTCAGTATTTAAATGGAACATTTAGAGGAATTATAGTAGACTCTATAATTTTGGGATAATGATAGGGAAATAATTTTGTAGTCAACAAAATAACTATAAGAAACTATTGGTAAGTTTATCATAAAATATCTTATTGGAAATGTTTTATGTGGTTTGTTAAAAAAGAAAAACAATTCCGTGGTATATTGGTCCATACGAAATTATATAAAATGTTTAGTTAGTTTATTATAATATATATTTTTCTCTATGTTTTTCTTAGGTATATCATGTGTTTAATGTTTTATTGTTTGGGAAATATATACTTTATGCATCTCATTTTTTAATCTTCGAGGTTGTACAGATAGATGATAATATTTCATATGAGTAAAATCCAATACATATTATAGATCATAGAGATAAGGTGTTATATAATAATGTAACACGCATTGTTAAGGTTTTATGTGAAATAAATATGATGGAAGAAGAAACATGACCACTAGAAAGTCAATGTGTGAAAAATATCCCAACCTATTTTAATAATGAATAAAATTGTGAGGATGTTATTTCCTTAAGAGTATAATAATGTAACAACCCATGAAATGTACAAAATAAAACAACTTAATTTTTTTGTTATATTAATTATTATATTTTGTGCATCCATATTCACTATAAAGTCATAGTCAACACTACTAGGTATGAAACTGGTCCAATTTTATATAGGATTTCATACTGTCCAATGAATAGTAAACTTAAAATTACCTTCTTAATAAAATTTGTACCAGTTTCCATGGAGAAACTTTAAGAAAAACAAGATCACATTCCTCTAATGGAACAAATTTCCTCTAGTTATCATAATCACTTTTCTTAATATTCTATAATGTCTTTTTATATTTTTGAAATATCATCACCTTGTTATAAATTTACTCTTCCTATTATTGTTTTATAAAAATCCTTTCACATACTTCATCCAAAAAATATTTATTTCCACACAGAATTCCACATAATTCCTAAAAATGTTAATACTATTTTATAGAATTGAAATAGTTTTTATAAAAAAAATAATCTAATTAATGATGTTCATCCCGAATTCCCTTATAGTCCATTGAAAAATAACTAAGCACGTCTTTGAAGTTTGGAATAGTTAATTTGGGTTTCTATCAGACTTATAGTCAAAAGTTGTACTAAATTTTAATTCAGTTCCCAACAACATCAAAAGTCTTTCCCAAAAGTTATATGTTAAACTAATATCACGTTCAAATATAATAGATATTAGAAGTAAATCTAACATGGATATCTCACTGAGATACTACAAGGAATGTTGATATAAATAAATAATATCTCAAATAGGAAAGAAATTAATAGATTTAATTAATCAATCAAAAATAAACCAAATCTCATTATTACCTTGAGATGTATTTGGAGATCACACCATGATATCCATGGATATATATTTCCATCACCCCTTGAGTACATGAAAATAATAAATCATCATTTTATAAATTATCATTCAACTTTTACCTTTTAAAATTTGACCACAATTCTCTGAAAATTAAGAAATATATATTTTCATTACATATCAATTGGAATACTCTCGATGGTCTCTATAAATTATAGTGCGACCAATATGAACAAAAAATGGGGAATAATGAGATACACTAAACAATTCTATCTTTCATTAGGAATCACAAGGAACTCATAACCTCTTTATGTATATCAAAACACCTTATTTTTCAACATGATATTTTGAAATCTTACCCCTTTAACCAAGTCTACATTTATCTATAAAACATGATCCTCCTATTGAGATTTCATAAATATTTATGATAGAGAAGATTATACTATAACATTAAATAAAAAAAGGGATGTTCTTACATCCACAACATCTAGGTCAAAATTCATCAAATCATTAACCAAAGGGTCATCTTCCAACCTTAAAAAAGATAATTATTTGTGTTGTTTTAGAAAAAAAAGATTCAGTTAATTTTTTTTCTATCCCATGATAGAAATGAATCATGCATTCGCAATCGTTGATCAGTTCCACCCTCAATATATTTATCATGTATTAATATTTATGTATGAATATAAACTTCCAACTTTCTGGATCAGTATATATTTCACAATGTTCTCCATATAAATAATGCTACTGCATTTTTCAAGAAAAAATCCATAGTAACTAATTAGATATCACGTGTAGGATAATTTTTATAATTATATTTCAATTAATATAAATAAAAATAAATTACCTGATAATTATGCATTAATTCTTATCCATGTATTTTCGAGGAAGAATCATTGTAGATGAATAACTCATTATTCTCGATTAGAAGGGAAAAAATGGGTGCATTCACCAGTCTTATTGTTAGTTCATATAAACAATAATCATATTATTTTTTCAAAATTAATTTAACTCCATTTATAGTTAATATAGTTTGTGGGATAGAATTGGGTGTTTTTTTTCAAAAAACCTCCTATAGTGACCATCCAATCCAAGAAAACTATAAATATTTTAATAATTGGTTCGTCTTAGTTATTCTAAAACAACTTTAGTTTCAGAATGTTCAATATAAAATCCATATTTATAAACAATTTTTCTATAGAAATATATTTTTTGAAACCAAAATTCTTATTTTATAAATTTTATATAGAGTTTATTTTCTTTTAGGGATTTCAAAACAATCTTTAGGTGTCTATAATTTTCCTGGTGACTTTTTGAATGTACCTTTATATAACCAATAAAAAGAAAAAAAACATATCCAAAAACCCTTGAATAACACTATTCACTATATCCCTAAATGCAGTTGGTGCATTGGAAAAAAATGGCATAATTAAGAACTCATAATTCCCATCTCTAGTTTGAAATGAATTGTTCATAACATCTTTTTCTATCACTATCAAGTTATGGAACCCTGAACTTTAATAAATATTTTAAAAATAATAAGTTCTTTAGAGTTGATCAAACAAATCATTTATATTAGTAAATGATACTTTTTCTTAATAATTATATTATTAAAGGATTCATAATCAATGCAAAGCCCATGGAACCAACTTAATATTTTTTTTAAAAAATATTTTCACCCAAAGGTAAAGAACATTGATGAATAAATTATTTATCTAGAAACCCATGCAATTTATTTTTAAATTTAAAAAGGTATAATTTTTTCTTTCAAAAGGGGTATTTTAATATTGTATTAGCATTAAGAACTAAGTTAATAATAACCTCAACCCCATGGTTAAGAATTACACAATGAAATTAATTTGAAAAAAAATCCTTATAATCATTAACTACTAACACATAACTAATTTGACCAGTATCTTTCATTACAAAAATATCCCAAAAGTAAAGTTCTCTACTATATATAATAAATTTATTAGTTTCATTATTGGATATAAAATGAATGAAATCATTGAAAAATCATTTTGGGATTTGTAATATTTCTTAGAAAGTTAAACAGATTGAAAATTGATAACCAAAATAATAACAAACACTACCATGGTAATTCTAATAATATTTGTTGCAATTATCATCCCACTATTAAAAATAATAAAATTACTTTAAATCATAGCTTATTTAATATTTCCACCCTGATATTTGACCAATATTTATTCCTTACTTTCATGAGGTGACATTTAAAATTGACTTGAAAATTTATTAAAAAAATAATGAAAAGATCTGGAGTCAAATAGTGTATTGGAATAATTGAAATGAGGAAGTAACATACTTATCCCCCACTTAATTTAATATTCCAACATCAAATATTGTATGAGAAAAAAATTCCATACAATTTAGTTTATTATATTTATGATTTCCACCCAATTTTACAAATTTTGGACACATGATATCATTATTTCACAAATGATTATAAATATAACACCACACCACTTGTATCATATCCTTTAACATATTTTGGATTATTAAAAAATATTTTCTTTTCAATCATAGCATATTTGAATCAAATTACCACATCTTTCACACATTCTAAAACCTGTTTAAAATTCATTAAAATTTCATTTACCACATAGGGAACATTTTAGGATCCTTCTTTCATAAATTTTCATGGGTTTCTTTTCTGTTTCCCACCACCATAACAATTTTATACTCTGATAATATCTAGAAGCATATGTTTATTAAAACTTCATCTATACATTCTCAAACCAATGAATAGTTTTCTCATAAATTTTAAATACTCATTCCATAAAATCTCTTTATAACCTTAGTTTTAAACTATAGAAATTTATTAATTTTACAATCAATATCTTTAAGAAAATATGGTATATACTTGGATGGTATTTTAATAATTTATTCATACACAAACATATAATTATAATCCTTCTATCTCAATTATAGTAATTATTTCTCCATTATGAGTCAACAAACTTATCGAAATATTTCTAAAGAAAATATTTTAAATTTTTTCTATTCTGTAGTATCAAGATTATCTTTTTCTATGTTATTCTTAATCATAGACCGAAATCAATCATATTCACCCTCTAAATGATAACTGGGAAGGGTTTCCTGTTGATGTTTTGATCATCCCATAAAAACAAATATCATCTCCTGGTCATTGCACCATCCTTAGGATAATTGTTTCATAATTTATAATAAATGATAGATATTTTTTCTTTATAAAATTATCTATTATCATAATGTTCCTTTATAATAGATATATCTAATTTTATACATGTATTGCACAACAATTTATTTCATTTGTTAACTAATCCATCATTTCCACAAAATACCCCATTCCAATTACAACCATTGTTAGTAGCTGGTTGGGGATGATATTTTACCCTTTGTTTCTTCCTACTATATTATTCATTTTTCCACCATGGAAAACCCTTCCAAAGAAAACATATTATTGATGAAGCAATATGAAAGTCCTAAAATTCTATATCATCTTAACCATTAAGTAAAAGATTTTATGGGTATTTTATTATCATTATCCTAACCCTTGATGACATCTAAACCCTACTTTGATACCAACTATAAGGATCCATCCTTAAACATAACATATTATTGAGTAGTGAGACTAGATTTCACATTCCTTAATTCCCAAAAATCTTATAAGTTTACATTTTTAGATAATAAAGAAATAACTTGTAAATATTAAACCTATATATTACATGTGGGCGCTTCTACTCAGTGTCAATTTTTTCTACAAAATATCTATAAAAAATTCAGGAAAAATATTCACAATGTTCATCTTTACCCCATCCACATCCCAAATCATTATTAAATCCTTATAAAAACATTTTAAAATGAGGAATGAGTAAAAAATCACAATAAGAGACATGAAAATATGAAAACTGTTAGTCTAGTGAAAAATATAAAAACACATGAAAATTATTCTGTTATCTCAATGTTCTTGATCACATTGAATTTATCATTTCATAATGAAAATAACAATAAAATTATGCTCAATTAAAAACATTAAAACTCATAGAAAAAAATAAAAAACCCTTTTGGAACCATAAAGAATTATGTTCATCAACCATGTTAGAAAATAACTGGAGATTACTTAAAACCATAATCGAAACATCCTCAGAAACTAAAACATTAGTTTGTTAAATATATGTATATTAACAAATTTGATAGAGTTAAATCATGGAACACACATCGTATTAGTTGTATCTAGCTCGCCCAGTTTTATATGGGTGAAACAAATATTTAATCCATATCAGTACAACCTATAAACTATAATGGAGATTAATTCCTAATATAATATTTATGGGGATTAATAGTTTCATATATAATCTATATTTTAATTATAAACCTTTTATGATTTCACTTATTTATCATAAAACAATTGAAAAACACTTTTAATCCCATATATAAAATAGATTTAGAATTCAAAAACTCCACTTCTTTGTTTTAAAAACCATTTTCAGTACCTTAATACACATGAAAAGGGAAACTGGATTTTCATTAAATAAAATATCATTTTAAACATTCTTGAGGAATATAACCTTTTAACTTTAAGTAACATCATTGAATGTCATCTTATGTGTAAAATAATATTGAAAGTTCACTTAGAACATTTCTTAATGAATATATCCTTTAAATTTTGAAAAAACCCTATTTTAAAAAACATTTTATTTGAAAATAAACTATAAAAATTTAAATTTATCGTCAATTAAATTAATATTCCTAATGGATGGAAAATTTGATCATTTTTTATAAGTAAAACACCTTCCTTTCATAATTTTTCATAAGAGTCAAAAAGTACCTCGTTTTGAAAACAACTAGATTTATATCAAACCATTTTTCAAGTAATAAAATTGAATAAAAATGAATTTAAAAATCATATTATAAGAGTAAAACCCTTATTTAAAACATTATTTATAAAGTATTAATATTAAATAAAAATTTAGTTTTAAGTGACACTTTTAAAGCTTCTTTTTAAAAGATAATACCTTACCATAAGATGAAACTACTAGGTATGTTCCTTATAATCATATATAATAAACATCTGTTAATTATTTACTAACATTAGAAAAAATTTCTGGTTTATTATTCCTTTTATATCACCTATTAACATGTTATATACAATTATGTATTCACTTTAGTTCAAAACATATTTTTCTGATGTTATCTGTCTCATATGTCATAAATGTCTTTGGTATGTTGAAAATGGTAAAAGAGTTAATTTTTACATCACCTATAGAGTAATAATAATGAAATAATTATTTATTTTACATATTAATTAAAATTTTAAATACAACCGTTAAATATGGTTATGAAAAATGAACTATGTTACAATCATGAGGTTGTTCGGTCATATATACACATGAGTGACGAATTCATTTTAAACCATAATTATAAATGTCACGACCCGCCCTCGGGGTCCGTGCCGTGACTACCCCAAGCCCGCCTTCCATAGGCCAGGGGCTGGCGACTAGCACCAAGGCGTAAATCCCAGTAAAAAGGGAAGGCATTGCCTTTGAAAAGTAAACACACACCACAGAGTAAACAAGTGGAAAGTAAACACTAAGCAAGCAGAGTACAACTGAAAGTGCGGAAAAGTAAATGGGCCAGTATACAAACCCAAACTGAAAGTAAAGTACAACTCGAAAAGGGAAAAACAGCAACTGAAAAGTAAAAGCTGCTACTCCGAGCTGTCCACTGGAAATCCCACCTGAAGGGTGGGTACAGATAGCTCCTCTGCTCCACGGGTCCCGTCGTCCGCTCCGTGCACGTCCCGCCCAGTGGTCCACCTCCGGGTACCGTCCCGCTCTACAAGCCTCAGCTAAGGTCAACGCTGTCCGTCGTCTGCAACCAACACAACGTAGTGCGGGCGAAGCCCGTGCAGGGGTGAGTATAAGCTACTTAGTAGGGACCCCGAGACCCCTGAAGGTCTCTCAAATCCACAAAGGATAAACCACGAAGAAAAGTACAATCACGAAGTAACAACCGACACTGCTTAGGTATATGCCCATACATATACCTAAGTCATCAATTAAAATACGCTCCAACCTCCGAGCCCAAGTACAACTCAGTCCACGCAGGAAAGTATACGTATTCCACATAGGAAAGCAAAATATAATCCACACAGGATTGCACAACACAATCCACACAGGAAAACAACAGGATTCAGCTCACACAGGTATACTTCTTCAAGGACGAAAAAGATGATCACTGATCCATCTAAGTCGTCAGACCCACGAAGGATCAATAGGTAACTAACCCCCGCAAAGACCCACACAGGATCGGGCTCACACAGAACCTGTAGGCGCTGGCTCACACAGAACCGCTGAGCGCAAGGACCCACACAGGATCGGGCCCACACAGGACCTGTAGCACTGATCCACGTAGGATCGCTGAGTGCTGAAGTCGTCGTCGTCGAATCCACATAGGATCTCTGTACTGTCGTCGTCGAATCCACACAGGATCTCTGTACTGTCGTCGTCGCAGTCACAGTAGCAGTCGTAGCAGTAGAACAGTCGCAGCCAGCACTAGGGTTCCCGCACACAGCTAGCTCGTTCGGAGGGTCCGCTCCACGAGCCGAGAGGCTGATACATCAACTGTCACAAAGACCAGAGTTGATGTATCCAAAAGTTCCGTATCGTCAACAGGAACTCAACGCAACAGACGGCGCGTCGATCGGACGCCCGGTCTGAGAGTTATTGGCATTTTCGTCTCCGGGGCCCGGTTGGTTTTTAAGGCAAAACCAACCCGACCGTACTCCACCTGCGTCCAAACCTCAGGCGGAGTATGCCAAAAGATCCGTCTCACTAAGAGGAACACTACGCGACTGACGGCACGTCAATCGGACGTCCGTAGCTCAAGATATGAGCGTTTCCGCTCCGAAGGCCCGGTTGGTTTCGTGAACGAACCAACCCGGCCGAACTCAAAGTAAACCGAAACCTTGAGTGCGATATACCAAAACGACCGTCTCGATCCAAGGATCGCGCTTCCGCAGACGGTTCGTCATTCGAAGGTCCGAGGCTCAAGTTATGAGCCAAAAACCGAATCTGGTTCGAAACGGGGGGGTCCGGGTCCGGGCCGACCCGGCCCGACCCCCCCCCCCCCCCCCCGGGGCGGCGCGGTGGCCGGCGGCCGGCGGCGGCGGGCCGCGGCGCGGCGGCGGCGGCGCCTGGCGCCGCACGTCGGTGGCACGCGGGGGGCTAACCCCCGCTTCTTCAGAAGGGCGGCGCGGCTTTTCCGCGCCGTTTGCAACAAATCGGCCCCCCCACGTGGGGGCCGGTTTTGAATTAAACCGGGGGGCTGCTGCCCCCCCCCCCCCCTTCCATGGAACCGCCCCCCTCATTATGAGGGGGGTTTTAAAGAACCGGCCGGGGAATTAAATTCCCCGGTTTTAAGTCATCCGGCCGGCCAGCTGGCCGGCCGGTTTTTACCAACGGGACCGGAAATTCCGGTCCCGCCTTTGACTTCCGACGCCGGCGGCTCGGCCGCCGGTCTCCTCTTCCGCTGCGGCCCGGAACCGGTCGCGGTCTTCTCATCCCGCCGCGGTTCGGAACCGGCCGCGGTCTTCTCGTCCCGCCGCGGCCCGGAACCGGCCGCGGTGCGACGGCACCGCGCCCCTTTCGCCGTGCCATGAATCCTTTCAACGCGGCGCGACGGCGTCGCGTTCTTGAAGATTTTTCCTTGGCGTAGCGCGACGGCGCCGCGTAAATTATTTGTACGATCATCCGCGTGGTGCGACGGCACCACGCCACTTTGCTTCCACCGCAAGAATTAAACAAGAACAATGGAGGGGGGGTTCGGCCGTGTTCGTGCGGTCCGGCCCCCCTCACGTTAAAATAATAACGCAACTCAAAATAAAATCAAGTCACACGTTAGTCTTGATAAAATCACGATCAAGAATAAAATAAGGAAACCAAAAGAAATCGTCAACCCCTACCTTGGGTTTAAGATTCGAAGATTCGGCTACGCTCCGCGGAAGACGGCGTCGCGGAGGTCGGGTGTCGCGGTCGTCGTTCGTCAAATCCGTTGACGAAGAGTTATGCCCGAAGAGACACGTCGTTGGCGGATCTTCGTTTGCCGACGAAGAAGGTCCGAGGAGGGTGAAGAGGTCCGAAGATACCGGGTCGCCGAGTCGATGATCCTTGACGAAGTGTTTTCGTTCTTCGTTGAGAATGAAGACGTTCTTCGCCGGAGAAGATGAAGTTCTTCAAGAGACTTAGAGCTCTCTCCTCCAATCCTCAACACAACCAACCTAACCCCCAAAAATAAAATAAGCTAATCTTATTTTATTAAGACATTCTATGAGTTCAAAATTCAAAAACTTAATTCCATTAATTAGATTAGTGTGTTGGCATGATTACAGTGAGGAGAGGGAAAGTCACCCAATTAATGGGAAGTTTAAAGGTTAAGATGAGTTACACATCTTAAGTGGGGGGTTTAGAGGAGTTAGGGAAGGTGAGGGGTTGGGCTCGTGTGGGCCCCACCCCACCTTTATTCTCTCAAGGGTAGTTAACAACAAGTAGGTCCCACCCAACTTCCACACATAGGTTAACAACTTAGAATATGAAATAAAATTGTAACACAATTTTATTACTTCACATTTAACTCCCCTTTTTTTAACAACTCTTCCTCAGCAAACGCACCTTCGGAAAAGTCCTCTTAAGCAAATATCGGCGCTGTGAGTTCATCGGTGCCCTCGGATTTCAATTCCGAGCACCGGATCAAAAGTTAGGAATTCTCGCTCGTTCGTTCACTGAACGTACCCGAGCCAAACTTCGGAAATTAATTCCGGGCACTCCGGGCCTCGGAATCAGGTGCCGTCTGAAACCGCGCTCTTGTAAAATTCTAAAGAAAATTAAGAAAAAAATTTCCTTGAGTTTTATGGGTCTTTACATTACTCCCACCTCAGGGCTTTACGTCCCCGTAAAGATACAACAAAAACTAGGGAAACAAATGAGGGTACTGAGCACGCATCTGAGCCTCCCGCTCCCATGTGCTCTCCTGGAGATTCCCGTGCTGCCATCTGATGCGCACAAGAGGAATCGATCGCCCACGCAGGACCCGCTCCTGTCGATCCTCTATCTCCACCGGGATCTCCGTAAAAGTCGCCCCATCGTCAACGTCAAGCTCCCCATGATCAATGATGTGCGTCGGGTCGTGCACGTATCTCCTCAGCTGGGATACGTGGAAGACGTCGTGCACCCGGTGCAACTGAGGTGGTAGAGCCAGGCGATAAGCCACCTCACCAATCCTGCTGAGAATCTGGAAAGGTCCGATGAAGCGCGGAGATAACTTGCCGCCTCGGCCAAATCTCCGAATACCACGTCGAGGTGAGACCCGCAAGAAGACGTGGTCGCCATCCTCGAACTCCAGTGGCCTCCGCCTCCTGTCAGCGTATGACTTCTTCCGGCTCTGAGCTGTCCTCATCCGCTCCTGGATGACCTGGACCTTCTCTGTCGTGGCCTAGACCATCTCCGGTCCCACCAGTGCTGACTCCCCAGGGTCTGTCCAGCACAAAGGAGATCTACATGGTCGGCCGTACAACGCCTCGTACGGTGCCATCCCGATGGTGGAGTGGTAGCTGTTGTTGTATGCGAACTCCACCAAGGGTAGGTGGTCCTCCCAGCTACGACCAAAGTCGAGGACACATGCGCGGAGCATGTCCTCGAGAGTCTGAATGGTCCTCTCCGTCTGACCATCTGTCTGAGGGTGAAAAGCTGTGCTAAGACGTAGCTGCGTCCCGAACGCCTCCTGTAACCCCTTCCAAAGCCGGGAAGTAAAGCGGGCATCTCGATCGGAGACGATAGATGATGGCACGCCGTGGAGCCGCACAATCTCCTGAACGTAGAGACTTCCCAAGCTCTCCACTGAGCCCTGCTCTCTGATGGGTAAGAAGTGTGCCGACTTGGTGAGTCGGTCAACAATCACCCAGATGGAGTCGTGACCTCTGGAAGTGCGTGGAAGTCCAGTCACGAAGTCCATAGATATGCCGTCCCACTTCCACTCCGGAACCTCCAAGGGCTGTACCAAGCCTGCTGGTACCTGATGCTCTGCCTTCACCTGCTGACAGGTGAGGCATCGAGAAACGAACTCTGCTACAGCCTTCTTCATGCCCGGCCACCAATGCTGTCGTCTGAGGTCCTGGTACATCTTCGCCACTCCAGGATGTACCGCTAAAGGAGAAGTGTGAAACTCTCTCAGCACTTCCTCTCGCAATGCGACTGGTACCATGGTACATCCTCTGAAAAGGATGTCGTGCTCTGTTCCAAGGGAGAAACCATCAGGTTCCTATCCCGAGGATATCTATGCACGCCGTGTCTCACAGTCAGCGTCCCCGCAATGTGCCTCCCTGACCCGCTGCAGTAGTGGAGGAGTGACTGTGAGAGACTGAAGAAAGGATGATCCATCACTATCCACGAAGGATATCTGCAGAGAGGCTAGCTGCTCCGTCGCCTCCTCAAGTAGCTGAATGCCCGTACTCCTGCTGAGGGCATCGGCTACTACGTTCCCCTTCCCAGGAGTATAGACTATCTCAAAGTCATAGTCCTGGAGGAACTCGAGCCATCGTCGCTGTCTCAGGTTCAGGTCCTTATGCGAGAAGATATACCTGAGACTCTGATGATCGGAAAAGACTGTAAAGCGCTCGCCCATCAGATAGTGTCGCCATGTCTTCAGAGCGAAGACCACTGCTGCTAACTTCAGGTCATGGGTAGCGTAGTTCTGCTCATGCGGCCTCAACTGACGTGATCCATAGGCGATCACAGCCCGCTCCTGCATCAGAACACATCCGAGTCCTGTCCCTGATGCATCGCAGTAGACTACGTACCCTACTCCCTCCTCAGGCAACCGCAAGATAGGTGCTCTAGTCAATCTCTGTCTCAGCTCCTGGAAGCTCTGCTGACAACTGTCTGACCACACGAAGGGTTTCCCCTTCTTCGTCAAAGCTGTGAGTGATGCCGCAACTCTGGAGAAGTTCGGCACAAATCTCCGATAGTATCCAGCTAGTCCCAAGAAACTCCGAACCTCAGTCACGCTCCTTGGTGGCTCCCATGCTAACACAGCCTCAATCTTCGCGGGATCCACTGCAACTCCTGCCTCAGAGATAACGTGTCCCAAAAAGTGGACCTCACGTATCCAGAACTGGCACTTCGAGAGCTTACCATAAAGCTGGTGCTCTCGGAGTGTGTCAAGAACAACTCGCAAGTGATAGGCGTGCTCCTCCTCTGTCGTAGAGTAAATCAGAATGTCGTCGATGAAGACCACGACAAACCGATCGAGGTATGGCTGAAAGATCCTGTTCATGAGAGCCATGAACACTGCTGGAGCATTGGTTACACCGAAGGGCATAACCAAGAACTCATAGTGGCCATACCGACATCTGAAGGCCGTCTTCTGCACATCCTCGTCTCTGACTCTAAGCTGATGATAGCCTGACCTGAGGTCTATCTTCGAGAACCACTGTGCTCCCTTGAGCTGATCAAAGAGGTCATCAATCCTCGGTAGTGGATACTTGTTCCTCACTGTCACCTGGTTCAGGCGACGATAGTCAACACAAAGTCGCAAGCTCCCGTCCGCCTTCTTGGCGAACAATATCGGGGAAGCCCAGGGTGAAACACTGGGTCGGATGAACCCCTTGCCCTGCAAGTCCTCCAACTGTACCCGTAGCTCTCGAAGCTCGGCGGGGGCCATCCGATATGCTGGAGTGGATATCGGGGCTGTCCCGGGGTACAAGTCAATATAAAAGTCTACCTCTCTGCGAGGAGGTAGCCCTGGAACGTCGTCGGGAAAGACGTCCGCAAACTGATCCACCACTGCAGGAAAACCAGGACTCCGCACGTCAACTGCTCCAAGGATAAGGCTAGCCAACTGATGAGTGATGGGCTGTCCTCTCCTCCGCGGAAGTCCATCCTGTGCTGCTAAGGCTCCCTTCTCGCCGGTGAAGGTGAACCTGCTCCCGTCGGTGCGTACACATCGCACCTTGCG
This sequence comes from Viscum album, assembly GCA_963277665.1. NCBI lineage: Eukaryota > Viridiplantae > Streptophyta > Magnoliopsida > Santalales > Viscaceae > Viscum > Viscum album. Next base: position 824,901,961 of record OY728159.1, on the reverse strand, counting down.
CCTAAAACAGTCAATCTGTGCATGGACCGTAGACAGCCAATCCATGCCCAAGATGACGTCGTAAGGCCTCGACGCTGCTACAAGAAGATCCCAGCCGAAGCTCTCGCCTCCTAGAGTAAGCTCACACTGCCGGCACCAGTGCGTAATCGTCGAGTCTGCTCCCGTAGGAGTCTCTAGCCGTAAGGATCGAGCCAACGGCTCTGTCGGAATCTCCGAGCTCCGAACAAGGGCAGCGGCTATGAAAGAGTGACTCGCTCCTGTGTCTATAAGAACTGCAGCAATGGTGTAGTAGACACAGATAGTACCTCGAATCATCTCGGGTGCGCCGTGGTCGTAGGCCTCTGCTGCCTGGAGCTGTGCCTGTCGCTGCCCGCCAGCTCCCTGTGGTCGGGGTGGACCTCCTGGTGGTGGTGGTGGTAGAGCCTCAAAGTGTCGGCCACCACCAGCTGCTCGTCCAGCTCCTCTGCCTCGTCCGCCTCCTCCCTGCGGACCGCCACGGTCAACCCTCTACCTTTGCCTCGGTGGTCCATCAACTGACTGCTGCTCCTCGGCACGACGGGTCGGGCATTCGCGAGCCATGTGGCCCTGCCCGCCGCACGAGTAGCACTGTCTGCCCCTCGGAAGACTGGCTCCGCGCTGTGTGCCCCGCACTGCTGAGCCAGTGCCCTGAGGTCGTCGGCCCGAAGGTCTGGTCTGTCTGGACCCCTGAGTCATCCGTCGACTGCCTGCTGCAGATGACTCTGCCACGTGCCGCCCTGCGGTGGGTCGCTGTGCTGGTGTAGACTCAGCAAGGAAGCTCTCGATCAGAAGGGCCCGCTCCAGTACTCCTGTATGAGTCGGTATGCTGAGGGAGATCAGCGATGCCCTGATCTCGTGTCTCAAACCCTGCTCGAAGGTCCGGGCCCGGAAGAATGGGTCCCGTACCATGTCGAACGAGTAGCGCGAGAGATCGGTAAATCTCGCCGAGTACTGGGCGACCGTCATGCTGCCCTGCCGCAGCTGTAGAAGCTCCTGGATACGCACCGCACGAAGGGTGGTTGGGACGAACTCCGAGCGGAAGAGGCTCTCAAAGTCCGTCCAAAGAAGAGATGCCTCATCGTGCACCTGGAGCATCAAGCTCCACCATCGTCCTGCTGCTACGTGTAATAGGCTCGCAGCGAGGATCATCATGAGGTCTTCTGGTGTCCTCACTAGCCTAAACACTCGAACTACTGCCTCCAGCCAGTCCTCTGCTGCCTGGGGATCCGTCTCCCCGCGAAACCTGGGCGGTCGCTGGCGCTGAAACTCATGCAGTGCGCTGAGGCGACGTGCATCGTCAGCGGCTGCTGCTGGAAGCATCGGGGGATCGGCGGGTAAAGCTACCGCCGGTGCCACTACTGGAAAAGGGCCCTGCACCGAGGCCTCGTCGCTCGGTGGGCTGTCGTCTCGCTCGACTCTCGGAACCCTAGCTGGCTGCCGTCGTGGGGCCATCCTGTAAAGGAAACAGGTGCGCCACGGTTAGAACAGTATACCTGGTGAGCTGATATAAGTAATCACAAAGAAAACTTTGGAACACACACGCAGTCAATGTTTTCGTGCATTAAGTCGGAAATCAGAAGTCAGGGTCCTGGTGTACGGATACGTCGGCCGCCGCACCAACACTGGACTCCCTGGACTGATAACCACACTCAATATGCTAAACATTATTGCTTCACATAGAAAAGATCAGAGTTCGCGGTAGAACCGAACTCCTCTGATACCAATTTGTCACGACCCGCCCTCGGGGTCCGTGCCGTGACTACCCCAAGCCCGCCTTCCATAGGCCAGGGGCTGGCGACTAGCACCAAGGCGTAAATCCCAGTAAAAAGGGAAGGCATTGCCTTTGAAAAGTAAACACACACCACAGAGTAAACAAGTGGAAAGTAAACACTAAGCAAGCAGAGTACAACTGAAAGTGCGGAAAAGTAAATGGGCCAGTATACAAACCCAAACTGAAAGTAAAGTACAACTCGAAAAGGGAAAAACAGCAACTGAAAAGTAAAAGCTGCTACTCCGAGCTGTCCACTGGAAATCCCACCTGAAGGGTGGGTACAGATAGCTCCTCTGCTCCACGGGTCCCGTCGTCCGCTCCGTGCACGTCCCGCCCAGTGGTCCACCTCCGGGTACCGTCCCGCTCTACAAGCCTCAGCTAAGGTCAACGTTGTCCGTCGTCTGCAACCAACACAACGTAGTGCGGGCGAAGCCCGTGCAGGGGTGAGTATAAGCTACTCAGTAGGGACCCCGAGACCCCTGAAGGTCTCTCAAATCCACAAAGGATAAACCACGAAGAAAAGTACAATCACGAAGTAACAACCGACACTGCTTAGGTATATGCCCATACATATACCTAAGTCATCAATTAAAATAAGCTCCAACCTCCGAGCCCAAGTACAACTCAGTCCACGCAGGAAAGTATACGTATTCCACATAGGAAAGCAAAATATAATCCACACAGGATTGCACAACACAATCCACACAGGAAAACAACAGGATTCAGCTCACACAGGTATACTTCTTCAAGGACAAAAAAGATGATCACTGATCCATCTAAGTCGTCGGACCCACGAAGGATCGATAGGTAACTAACCCCCGCAAAGACCCACACAGGATCGGGCTCACACAGAACCTGTAGGCGCTGGCTCACACAGAACCGCTGAGCGCAAGGACCCACACAGGATCGGGCCCACACAGGACCTGTAGCACTGATCCACGTAGGATCGCTGAGTGCTGAAGTCGTCGTCGTCGAATCCACATAGGATCTCTGTACTGTCGTCGTCGAATCCACACAGGATCTCTGTACTGTCGTCGTCGCAGTCACAGTAGCAGTCGTAGCAGTAGAACAGTCGCAGCCAGCACTAGGGTTCCCGCACACAGCTAGCTCGTTCGGAGGGTCCGCTCCACGAGCCGAGAGGCTGATACATCAACTGTCACAAAGACCAGAGTTGATGTATCCAAAAGTTCCGTATCGTCAACAGGAACTCAACGCAACAGACGGCGCGTCGATCGGACGCCCGGTCTGAGAGTTATTGGCATTTTCGTCTCCGGGGCCCGGTTGGTTTTTAAGGCAAAACCAACCCGACCGTACTCCACCTGCGTCCAAACCTCGGGCGGAGTATGCCAAAAGATCCGTCTCACTAAGAGGAACACTACGCGACTGACGGCACGTCAATCGGACGTCCGTAGCTCAAGATATGAGCGTTTCCGCTCCGAAGGCCCGGTTGGTTTCGTGAACGAACCAACCCGGCTGAACTCAAAGTAAACCGAAACCTTGAGTGCGATATACCAAAACGACCGTCTCGATCCAAGGATCGCGTTGCCGCAGACGGTTCTTCATTCGGAGGTCCGAGGCTCAAGTTATGAGCCAAAAACCGAATCTGGTTCGAAACGGGGGGGTCCGGGTCCGGGCCGACCCGGCCCGACCCCCCCCCCCCCCCCGAGGCAGCGCGGTGGCCGGCGGCGGCGGCGCCGGGCGCCGCACGTGGGCGGCACGCGGGGGGCTAACCCCCGCTTCTTCAGAAGGGCGGCGCGGCTTTGCCGCGCCGTTTGCAACAAATCGGCCCCCCACGTGGGGGCCGGTTTTGAATTAAACCGGGGGGCTGCTGCCCCCCCCCCCCTTCCATGGAACCGCCCCCCTCATTTTGAGGGGGGTTTTAAAGAACCGGCCGAGGAATTAAATTCCCCGGTTTTAAGTCATCCGGCCGGCCAGCTGGCCGGCCGGTTTTTACCAACGGGACCGGAAATTCCGGTCCCGCCTTTGACTTCCGATGCCGGCGGCCCGGCCGCCGGTCTCCTCTTCCGCCGCGGCCCGGAACCGGCCGCGGTCTTCTCGTCCCGCCGCGGCCCGGAACCGGCCGCGGTCTTCTCGTCCCGCCGCGGCCCGGAACCGGCCGCGGTGTTCGTCGTCCGGCGCGGTGCGACGACACCGCGCCCCTTTCGCCGTGCCATGAATCCTTTCAACGCGGCGCGACGGCGTCGCGTTCTTGAAGATTTTTCCTTGGCGTAGCGCGACGGCGCCGCGTAAATTATTTGTACGATCATCCGCGTGGTGCGACGGCACCACGCCACTTTGCTTCCACCGCAAGAATTAAACAAGAACAATGGAGGGGGGGTTCGGCCGTGTTCGTGCGGTCCGGCCCCCCTCACGTTAAAATAATAACGCAACTCAAAATAAAATCAAGTCACATGTTAGTCTTGATAAAATCACGATCAAGAATAAAATAAGGAAACCAAAAGAAATCGACAACCCCTACCTTGGGTTTAAGATTCGAAGATTCGGCTACGCTCCGCGGAAGACGGCGTCGCGGAGGTCGGGTGTCGCGGTCGTCGTTCGTCAAATCCGTTGACGAAGAGTTATGCCCGAAGAGACACGTCGTTGGCGGATCTTCGTTTGCCGACGAAGAAGGTCCGAGGAGGGTGAAGAGGTCCGAAGATACCGGGTCGCCGAGTCGATGATCCTTGACGAAGTGTTGTCGTTCTTCGTTGAGAATGAAGACGTTCTTCGCCGGAGAAGATGAAGTTCTTCAAGAGACTTAGAGCTCTCTCCTTCAATCCTCAACACAACCAACCTAACCCCCAAAAATAAAATAAGCTAATCTTATTTTATTAAGACATTCTATGAGTTCAAAATTCAAATACTTAATTCCATTAATTGGATTAGTGTGTTGGCATGATTAAAGTGAGGAGAGGGAAAGTCACCCAATTAATAGGAAGTTTAAAGGTTAAGATGAGTTACACATCTTAAGTGGGGGGTTTAGAGGAGTTAGGGAAGGTGAGGGGTTGGGCTCGTGTGGGCCCCACCCCACCTTTATTCTCTCAAGGGTAGTTAACAACAAGTAGGTCCCACCCAACATCCACACATAGGTTAACAACTTAGAATATGAAATAAAATTGTAACACAATTTTATTACTTCACATTTAACTCCCCTTTTTTTAACAACTCCTCCTCAGCAAACGCACCTTCGGGAAAAGTCCTCTTAAGCAAATATCGGCGCTGCGAGTTCATCGGTGCCCTCGGATTTCAATTCTGAGCACCGGATCAAAAGTTAGGAATTCTCGCTCGTTCGTTCACTGAACGTACCCGAGCCAAACTTCGGAAATTAATTCCGGGCACTCCGGGCCTCGGAATCAGGTGCCGTCTGAAACCGCGCTCTTGTAAAATTCTAAAGAAAATTAAGAAAAAATTTTCCTTGAGTTTTACGGGTCTTTACAATAAAAATAAGGTATATATTAATGAAAATTTAAAAAATTATTATAATATCGTAAATATAATATTAAATATTTAAATTTACTTTTATATATCATCCAAGTGATGTGGTGATGAAAAATGAATCACATCGCTTCATAGAGATGGTAGTCCACACATGTCCACAAATGACGTGATCATTTTCTGGGAATGGAATGCTGAGAAAGTTGATGAAAAATTATATTTTAAGAATTATAAATATGTCATGAATTTTATATATAAATTATAATTCCATCATTATAAACATTCTTGAGAGGTAGTGATTAATATTGAATTACATCGATTTGTAAGGCGGTTGTTTATTGCACTCATGAATGATGAATCCCTTTCCCATTTGATTGATTTTGGAAATGGATATATGTTATGACCATAGCATAATAAAATTATAGTATATTTAAGATATTTATGGTATTATTTTATCATGATTTATGAAGATTTTATGGAGGTTTAAGAAGAAAAAAACTGAAACTTTTGGTAAAAAACAATACATATTCTTTGGGAAACCATTATTGATTAACACCTTAATCCAGTAAAGGGTTTTGTTATGAATAAAATAATACCTCTATAAAGAGGTTAGGTAATTTTGTATGGTATTGAGGATGTAATTGAAATACTCTAGTGGGTTATTAAGTTTCATAGAAAGATGGGAAGATGTTACCTTTTATAAGAGAGGGGAGGGGCACTCTAGGAATTCTAAAAAATATTAAATTAATATAAATTAATATTCAAATAAAATTTGCTCAAGATTTTTTCATTTTATAATATATTAAATACGGATTTAATAGGATTGAATTAAATATGTATTCCATTAATATAATAAAATAAAATTATACATGTTTTTAATACTTATTTATCTTTATTCTTTGATTTTAACCCATCATTAACCCTTTTTAAACATACTAGGAAAATAGTATTTTTGATACATTAAGGGTCTATAAAGTTACAATAAGTTAAAAATGGCCCATAAAAACAATTTTTTGTATTATAAATCATATCTTACAAACTTTTATGAATATAAATTTTTCAGGAAATTTAAATCATTTAATAAAATATTAATTTTTATAATGTATCATTAATGAAATTTTTTATAACTATTCAATTATTTGATTTTAATAACATAAATACCTTAAAAAAAATTAGAAAATTAATATTTTAGTGCATCCATATAATTTCATACCAATCAATTAAATTCATGGATCACATTATTTATCTAAAATTATATTACTTTAAATAATTTTAAATTCATTAAATCGATTATTCCATTAATTGGATAATTACTATGTGAGTGTTCTTTAGGTATTTAAGGCATTTATTTATTAACTAAATATTATAAAAAATTGACCAATATGAATATAAAGCTTTTATATTTCAAAAAACAATTTATAATAGAATATTTCCTTTTTTTATCCTTATATTAGAAATATTATAGTTACTAAAAACAAGAGTGTGATGTTTTTTACTTTTCTTAACATAAAATATTATAATAACCAAAATCTCATCCAAATGGAAACAAAAGGTCGTATACTAGTCATAGATGTTGTTATGTATGGGATATACTCAATCAAGAAAATAATTAAACTTTAAGGGTTACTTTATTGTCTTTATCATTTTATTTTAAACCTTTCATTACAGGATTTACCCTTTAATGTGGTAACAAAGATTACTATGGTTACTATTAATTATAACCTAAAGAATAATATGAACCTATTTAACAAATTTGGGCCTAATATTCCAAATATGACATCCATTTTTCAAGATTCAAAAACATATAAGTGACATAATTTAATTTAAAATCAAATCTGAAAAACATGATGAAAAATAGTGTTTTTGAAAAATTCCTTTTAAAATATAAAATCTTATTATGTCAAATAAAATTATAAATCCAATATAAAGAACAATAATTTGATTATTTTAAATCAAAATGAAAAAATAATATTTTTAAATTAATCCAAAATATATTTTGAATTTTCCAATAATAGTTTCAATAAAAATCCTTATTTTTCACTATTCATTGAAAATTCAATATTTTCAGAAAATTATCATGTAATTATCCTACCATAATTTTCACATAATGAATTCAAAAATTAAATACATTTTCTAAAATCAAAATCTAAAATTTTTAAAATTTAACTTTTAAATAAAACACTATAGAAATGAGTTTAATAAAATTATATCCCTTTTTTATTTTCAAAAATTATTCCATATATTTATAATGAATATAAGTATCATATTAAATAATAATAATAAACATGGAAATGATTTATTCTATCATTACCTAGGCTTTTACATTATCATCCCTTTCAGTAATTGTGTCCCATAATTTTTATTTAGTTACGAAACTAGTGGGGTTATGTTTCCCTTAAAACATATTCAGATTCCCGTGTTTTCTCTTCAAAAATATTGTTTGTCCACATAATGTAAACCAAATGAATTACCTTTTAATATAATTCTTTATTATTACAGTGAAGAATCAAAATATAATAATTTTCACAAGAAAGTATATATTATAAATAAACTAGCTTAGGCCTCAAAACATGATATTAATTTGGAAGATTCTTTCTGAACATTGAACCATGAAAGACATTATATATTTTGCATAAAATCGAAGGTAATATCACATAGTAGTTTACTAATCCAACTTTATCTACTATTTCATACTGTCTAACGAATTCTGGACTTAACTTTCCCTTTTTACCAACATGAATAATAATTTTCCATGGAGATACTTTAAAAAAACATGGTAACTTTCCTTGAATCAAATATTTATCTTCTGGTTATCTACATAACTTTTCTACCTATTCTATGATTTCTTCATAAGTTTTTTAATCATTTTCACATTTTCAGAAATTTCCTCAACCAATTCTGTCCCATCCCCTTCTTTTAACCAAATACATCAGAAAAATATGGATTTAGAACCCACATTCCATATAATTCCACCAAAGGTACAATCTGTATACAGGAATGAAAAATCAATAAAATAATTATGTTCAGTCAAAATTCCCTACCAATTCATTGAACATAAACTAATCATGTCTTCTATGTTTTGAATTTTTGTTTTATTATTTTCACCAAACATCGGATTAAGAGATATATAAAAATTTAATATAATACCAAACAAATTCTAATGACCTTTCTAGAAATTAAAAATGAACCTATGATCATAATCATATTCAAATATAATAATTACCTTTAAAATTATTTGAAAATACAACCCTAAAATCCATGGATATATTTTTACATTTCCACTTTGGTACTAAATAATACTATTGAATCCCTTTTAAAATAGTAATTCTACTTTAACCTTTGGAAAAATAAAATATTTCTTGGTAATGAAAGAAATATATCTTTTCATTCCATCCCAACTATAATAATAAAAAAGGCCCCTATATTTCCTTGTGCAGCAAGGATGAACCAAAAATAGGGAACTATGAGCTTCTCACAATAATTATATATTTAATTGAGAATCATAATACACATATAATATCATCCCATGTATGTGAAAATTTCTTCTTTATCAAAATTAAATTTTGGAAAATTATCCTCATTAACAAACTCTACATCTTTTTGTAATGCATGATCCTCTTTTTATCTTGTTTTATTATTTGGAAAAGAGGTTATTACATTGAAATATGAAATATAATAGAGAAGTTATAGGTATCCACGTATTCTAGGTTTAAATTCTTCAAATCATTAATCAATGGGTCATGTTTCAAACATAACAAGGTTAATGATACATGATATTTTAAACTTAAAGAATCAGTTAATTTTTTTAACTTTCCTAACGTAGAAATGAGTTGTGAACCCATAATCCTTGATGAGTTCCACCTAACTTTTTTATATCATATACAACTCATTATGAGTGAAAATACAGTTCAAAATATTATGATCATGATATATTCACAATTTCTTCAATATAAATTATGCCTCTTATATTTTCAAATAAAAACCCATAGTAGCTAATTCCAAATCATTTGTAGGATAATTTTTCTCATGTCATTTTAATTTAAGTAAAGAATAAGTAACTACCTAATCATACTATATCAATACATAGAAATATCTACTCAAATGAGAATTAATATGTATTAATAAGTCATTATTCCTAGTGGGAAGGTCCAAATAGTATAATTCACCAATCATCTATTTATTTAGCAAAAATAATCATCATATTCTTTTGTTGATATGAATTTCACTCCCTTTTGAGGCATCTTAGTCCGTGGTCTAAAAAACTGAGTAATGTTTTCTCTAAATCTCTAGAAGTAACTAGAAATTCTATGAAAACTAAAAATATCTATGACATTATTTGGTCTTATCCATTCTTCAACAACATTAGTTTTATAAGGGTCACCGGTAATTCTATATTTAGAAACAATATGTACTTGGAAATAAATTTTTTCTAATGACCACTTTTATTTTCTAAATTTTCTATAGAGTTTATTTTCTTTTATAGCATATAAAAATAATCTTTAGGTCTATTTCAGGTTCCATATATTTTTTAGAATATACTTGTATATTATCAATAAAAACAACCCTAATCTTATCCAAGAACTCATATAAAACTATATTCATTATAACCATATATACGGATGTTTCATTAGATAACCCAAATGCAATAACTGAAAACTAATGATGCCCATATCTATTCTAAAATTCAGTTATTGGAATTCATGCCTCCCTTAATTTAAATTGATAGTACCCCAACATGAGATCTATATTCAAAAAATATTTCACTATTAAAATGTGTTAAAACAAATAATTGATATGAGGAAAAGGGTGAATGTATTTAAAAGTTATTTTTTAAAAATATTTATTATCAATGAAAGACCTCATGGAACTATTTTTCTTTTTAACAAACAAAATAAGTGCACCTCTAGGTGAATTACATGGATGAATAAAACCCTTATGCAGAAACTCATATAATTTATTTTTCAATTTGAATAGTTTTACGTATGTCATTAAATGAAGATATTTTGAACATTTCTTAGTATCAAGAAGTCATTTTATAGTAAACTAAACATATCAATCTGGAAATAATCATAAAAAATCACCAAGAAAAAAATCCTTTATTAATTAACTACAGTCACATCACAAATTTTATTATTTTATTTCATTCTAAAAACCTGATCAATGTGTCTTTTATGACCATCTATAATCAATTTCTGAGATTCTTGGTAGGTTATCAAAGGGATTAAATCTTTGAACAAGCCTTTCCCTGCTCTATAATCAATCTTATAATGAAAAACTAAAATATAATACAAACCCAAAATAATATCAAACTCTACCATATAAATTCCAACATGATTTGTAGGAAGTACCATTGAAATTATAATAATTGGAATATTATTATAAATATTGGTGGATTTAATATTTCCCCATGATTTTTCCATAAAATTTTAATATTTACATCTAGAGGTGATATTCCCAGTTCACATGAAAATTTCTCAGAAATGAAGTAATGTGAAGATCTATTTCCAAATATGGTATTGTCAAAACTGGAATAAAAAAGGAAAAAACTATTACTAAATTCATTTGATGGCCCAACATCAACCATATTAGTAGAAAATTATTTTCCCACAACTTCTTATTTTTGATATTGAAGATTTCCACCAGATTTAAATAATGTTGGACACACATTTTCATAATTTCCTAACTCATTGTAATTAAAACATCACAGCATTGTTTGGATATCTTTTACTATATTCTTGTATTTTTCATTACTCTTTTATTTATAATAAAGGGATACATGAACCAACTTACCACATCTATAACACCTTCCAGAACCTATTAAATATTCATTGAACTATTGATTACCAAAACTGGAACATTTTTCAGTCCTTCTTCTAGAATTCTACACTAGTTTCTCCTCTATTTTCTTCCACTCAACCATTTCATACTCTTATCATATCGAGGAATTAAAGTGTTAGAAGAATCCATCTAAATTTTCTCTTCATAATGAAAAAAATTCTAAACATTTAAATTCTCATTATCCAAAAGAAATTATTAAACTTAATTTCAAATCATAGTAATATTTAATATTAATGTCAATGTCATGATCAAAATTTTGTATGTACCAGGCCAATATTTTAAATTTGGCTTCATATGAAACCAAATAATCTTTATCCTTATTCATCCATTCTAATAATTTTTTCTCCATACTATTTTGAAAAACCTTTGGACAATATTTCTATAATAAAATATTATTTAATGTTTCACATTCCATAACATCAATATCATCCTTTTCATTGGTATTCATAACTCGGTACAACCATTGATCATATTCACCTTCAAAAGGATAACGTGAAAGGGTTAACCTTTGACATTATGAACATCCCATGACTACAAATATATTCTCCAGACCATTGATCAATCTTTTGGGAACAACTATATTAGACGACACAATGAATTATGGAGGATGTTTCCTTATAAAATAAACTAATATCTTCAAATTCTTTTTTGGTAGATCTATAATCTCTCATGCACAAGTTCGACCGCCATTTATATCTTGCACTAACTGATCCATAAACACAAAAAACTAATCTATTCAAATTCAAAGCATTCCAGGTAGCTGATTTCGGAGGATATCAACCCCTTGGTTCCTTGCTAAAATATCCTACTTATTTATTTAATAGAAACCCATTTAGAACAAATATTTTTAATATGAATCAATATGATTGTCCACATGTAACGCCCCAACCCCATTTACCTAGATTCGGTGAATTATTACATAACATTGGCATGATCACAAAATTTCAAATCTTGAAGGACCGATTAGTTTAGTATCCTTGGAATCACTAGATACATTCATAAATTTTACATTACATCATAAAATGAAAACTACAACAACATGGTATCCATAGTCTACACTCGTATCCCCTCATATTATCCCTACAGGTCATTCAAAAAATACTTATTCACATCCTAGGAAAAATAAAACATAGAAAGGGGTGAGCTGATATGCCCAATAAGAATAAAAATATATAAGAAACATTCATAAATAAGCATAAACATTTAAGGAAATTTATAACCAAAAAAAAAACCTTTTAAACTTGAATTTCAGCATAATATGGCATAAATAAAATGAAATAATTCCATTTAATTCTTCGCATGTATATTCAAATAATCAAATAATCACATCCAATATCAATAAAAACTTTCATAATGAAGGAATGCATAATGCCAGACTATCATAACCACGAAGCCAAGGCCTCGTGCCAAGACTACAAATAAGATTTTGTCAAGGCCTCATGCCAAGACACTAGTTTTTCTCATGAGACATGCTGATGCATCGAGGAGCTGTAGCGGGCTCCACCCGTCACTTATTAAGTCCAATGCATTCCTCATATGAACAGGTTTAAACATAACATAAACATTTGTATTAAAACTACCCTAGGAAATGTCAATACTTTCTCCAAAAACAATGAATGGTATAAAAATAAAACATCCATAGTAAAACATATCACAAAACCTTCAATAAAATATTGAAGTTTTGTATCATAATAAATCAACTTCAAATAAACTTAAAATCCATCAATGGAAGTTGACATAGATGAAATCAAAACTATTTGAGAGAAATATCTCTTTTTTTAAATAATTTAAAAGTCACATAATTATAAAATAAAACTTTTACTTTAAATATATTCTTATAAGCTTGTAAGGGAAGATTAGACGATTTTATAATGGCGTAAAATATCTGCACCCTCCGTATAAGTTAAAAAGACATTCATAACTTAATTTTGTCGAAAAGGTTAAAAGGGACCTTATTTGGAAAACGACCAAAAGATTCCTTTATAAACATCATATAAAAAGTCAAAAAATGGAATAAATGACTTTAACCCATATTCTGTAAAATACTAAGAATGTTTTGAAATTCATTTTTAAGAAACATGGATGTGGATGATAAAGAGGTCATAGTAGATAATTAGGTATAAACAACCTCGGATAATGAAGAGATTGTGAAATAAACCCTTACCTTGTACTTTTCCTTGGTTGATGGTTGGTTTAACTCTTGTATAATGGTGAAATAATTGTTATTAAATTATACAATAATCATATACATTAATATGATGTCATATATGATCTTTTAACATAGATTTGTTAATAATATCTTAGTGTTATCATCGTTTCGGGTGTTAACTCACTCATTTTCTTTTATATATTTTGTTAAATAAGCTGTGTTTGTTATGGATAGGATGTATATTATTCATATCCATAATTATATCAAGTCCTTTAACATTATTTGTAATCATAAAATTAGAATAAAAATTTCATGGATACGATGGGGAATGAATCTCATCGCGTTTGTGGAGATGGTAGTCTGTACGTACACACGAGCGACAATATCATTTTTTTGATATTAAAATAATATATAATTGGATGGTATATCATATATACAGAATCTTTATAATGTTATATTTATTATTTACATCAATTATATATCATTATCATACCCATCCAAATAATAATGTATTTGAATAACAATTGCACCACGACGTGGAGACGGTAAGTCGTACGTACGCATATATGGTGACATGTAATAAAAGGACGGATAGAATAATAAATATGGTTTTACCATATTTATATAAATATAAAATTATATAGAATATACTGGTGTTATTGTTTTAGAATTTAAATAACAAATAAAGAAGAAGTTGAAGAAGAAAAGAACTGGAAAAAGGGTGGTGAAAACATTACCTCTTCTTCGGGTTCTTCATTTTGATTTGATAAAAAGGGATCTTTAGGATAGATTTATGATCTAACTAAGGCCTCTAGGTTGAATTGAATGATATTGATATAGTATTTGGTTAGGTTTTGGCCGATTCAAAAGGCTTTGAAGGTGTGAAGAATTGGTTAGAAGTGGTGTCCTTTTATAAGGGGGGAGGGTCTCTTTAGAAAAAACATAAAGTATTATTTTATAATAAATTCATATTTAGTTTATAATGGATCCAAAGTGTATTATTCAAAGTCTAAGGTGGGGATTGGTCTAAATCCTTTCAACCAACAGATTTAAGATAGGTTTGGGTCATTATATTAACCTTGTCATTTAGTTTTAACTCATAGTTAATCAGTTTGACACTTAGCATGTCACTTTGTATTTTTATATTATATAGTTAATAAAAATACTATATACATCCAAGAGTCCGCCAAGTGGTCCATTAATAATACACATACCATTATATAAGTCCTTTGGCCGAACCGTAGAATTTTAGGAAAAGAATATCAATTAATAATATAATATTTGTTTTAAAAACTCATTTATGTCAATTTTGACACTATTCAATAATTGATTTTTGTTAAAGTCTTAACAACTTTACTAATTCGAAAAAAATTTATTTATTCAATCCTAAAATGTCATATCAACAAATAAAATTCGTTTATGGCATCAAAACTTTCAAATTATATTTATTTTAACATTTATAATACTAATTATTTGATTCTTTCATCAATAAGGAAAATACGGCATCATTATTGTGTCATAAATAAATTTAATTATTAAATGACTAAAAATTATAAATAAAATACCATTATGTAGGAAATATTTTTATCATTATAATTAATATTTATAGTCGAAAATATAACATATATAACTTTATTTAAATTTTTTTTTAAAAGATATATGCTTGTGTCATTTGGTATTTACTTAAACTTATTAATATAAAGTGTCATTATCACTTACAAGTTTATCCATGGGGTCCCAAAATCCACCCAATGATGCCCATGGTCAGATAATTATCAACCAATAAGGTTATGACACGTTTTAGGGTAATCTATTATTATTATAATATTATTTTTTTAACCTTATTTACCGGATTTACCCTTTAACCATGGTAAATAAAATATTTACCGAAGTAATTATACAAAATGTCTAAAAATAAAAGCTACCTATTTACACAATTTTTACATCTTGATTCCAAATATGGAATCCATTTTTATAAATTCAAAACACAGAAATGGGATAAATTAATTTAAAATTTATTCCCGCTGTAAAAACAAAAAGCGTGTTTTTTTGAAAAAATAACTATCAAAATATTAACACTTGTTTATGTCCGGTTTAATTGTGAAATTATGTATAATGACCGACATTATATTAAATAGTAAAAATATATTCTAAATATACTTTAAAACCACTCAAATTTATAAATTATCACTATTAATTATTTTGATTTAAAAAGTTGTTTTTAATTAAAATATAGTAATTTTTACTATTCATCAAAATATAAAAGTTATCTGAAAAGTACCAAAATTTCACCCAAGGATAATTTCGATATTCCGAATCCAAAAATGAAGTCCATTTTGAGAGATAAAATATATAAAATTTTAGAAAGTGGGTATTACTATTCATAATGGCTACTTTGATTGGTCTCGGTGTGTTAGAATCTCGTAGATGTGTACAACACACGCAACTGTATTATTCAAAGAGAATTATACCATGGAAGCTTGGGGCGTTACACCTCAAAGGTTATATCACATTAACCATTAAGTAAAATAATTTATGGGAGTTTGATTATTATTATCCAAACCCATGATGTCATCAGAACCATTATTTGATACCAACTGTAAGGACCCAAAATTAAACATCACATATTTTTGAGTCTTTATACTATAATTCAAATTTCTTAATTCCCAAATATCATTCACATTTAGATATTGAAAAATTAATGACAAAACTCTTACATAGTAAAACTATACATTACAAGTATACAAATCAACACAGTATCAATTTCTACTATTAAAACACCTATTAATATATAATATGAATTATTTTATGGAGAAAAATTCATAATTCTCATTTTTATTTCATCGATATCCCTACTCATCCTTGAAATCAATGAATAATACTTTCAAATTGGAATGAGAACATAAATCATAGAAAGGGACATAAAAAAGAAGGAAAATATTAGTCTGATGAAAACCCATGGAACAATTACCTTTATATTAATGATCGTTAGTAGATAAAATAAATAATTTCATTATAAAAATAATAAAAACATTCTACTCAAAGAAAATAATTAAAAAATTGATGCCCAAAAATTATAATGTACGAAAATTTTATTTGATATCACGTATGACACGCAACACCAAGCGCCTAAAGGAATATAATATCTGAAAACATTATAATATATTTACTATTTTAAATAATATAATTCTATGATATAGCTTTTAATTATTATGATATTGAGTTAGTGTGTATCATAAGAAACAAATAATTTCTCTGATTGTTTTCATTACACACAATAATGACTTTCTTTGAAAGCTTGTCTTACATGCATGACCGAGTCTTACTAAATAACAATATGTTATACTAATATATAAACTATCCATTAAATTAGATGTTTCGAATAGTATTAACTAAATTATGGAAATATATGGTTTACAAAAATATGAAATGGATTTTTTGGTAAAACATTAATTATAATTGAATATAAGAACCAATTTTACATAAAAAGAATGTTTTTATAGAAAATTATGTTTTTGTCTACATAGTTGATTTAACTTAATAAATTAAATTAATTTAAATTATTGACTGATGTTAATGTAATATATATATTATATATTATATAAAATATTTTTGACATTCAATTAATATATTTTATAGTCATAAGATAAGAACAAACCCAATATTTCAAAAAAAATCAATATTTTCTAAAGGCACCTTTACTACCTTTTTTGGAGAAGCTATTTTAAATCTAAAATTTTTCTCTTCATTGAATATTATGTAAAAAATGAAACATGATTTTTTAAATAAAAATTTATAAATTATTTTCAGATAATTTTTTTATTTTTCTATGATGTTTCATATTTTAAAGAATTATGAAAACTAATGAATTTAAATTCAAAAATTTTATTTTTCTAATTTATTAATAAGGTTAAATTATATTTTAAATTAGTTTTAAAGTTAAATTAGATCAATTATATAAATATTAATATAATCTAGGTAAGTATATTAAATTTCACTTTGAAATTGATCATACAAACATAGAAACTTTTGAACATTTTTACAATAATATTTGGTTTGTCATCCCGTCCTTGGGATTAAATTTGAATTAATATCTACCACTTCTATGATTGGAATTTTTTAAAAATGATCCTTATTTAGAATCATATTAATTTATAATGTAAAATAATTCCACAAAATTTTTTTGGAAGAAAATATTATTGAAAATGAATAAAATTAATTAATGTGATAAAGATTAACATTATCATAACAAAGGACTAAAGCTTAAACATAAGGATAAAAATGAACTTTAAACTTGTCTATAATACATTTTATTGACATGTTTCTACTATATACTCAATTTTATCTAATCGTGTATATTATTGATTCCGCTTTTCATAGTAAAAATGTGGGTGGAATTCCCTTTCCAAAAATTTACAAGAACGCCACTCCTCCAGTATAAAAAGGCACTCACACCTCCCACTTTCTAAAAAATATGAGGACAATTTTTCTCAATCATGATCTGAAAACATATATCCTAAAAATACCTCACCTTATCCTATAATCCTCACATTGGGCAGAATTCAATTCAAGGAATCCCTTTGGTTAAAACCAAAAGCAGTTACCCAAACAATAGGTGATATCCTTCCTCAGGCTCTTTTATTTTATTTTTTATTCTCCACCACTCGACTCTTATTATTCCAGGATTATATAATAACACATGTATACTAAAAATACAAATATTTTATTATTATATTCATTATAACTTCACTTACACACACTTTCATCTAATTCGTAACTAACTTATCACTTATGTGTACGGAGAACTACCACCTCAAAAAACGTTGTCATTTGTTTTGTCCATTACTACCTCTCATGGTTGGGAATTATGATGGACACACATTTTATATATGATATATATGATATTTATAATATCTTTATGATTTATTATTTTTTATATAATACATACTCTTATGATTTACATTTTCTATAAATATGATAATATCATTTGTGGAAGTGTGGACTACCGCCTCCTCAATGTGATGAGATTCATTCACGATATACATGGATTGTAAAAAGTATGGTTTTAATAAAACTATTTGAAATATATGACATAAATATGATACTATAATTATAATATAAATATATTTTATTTACTTTTCAATTTTTAAATTTGATAAATAAATGAATGTAGCGTTCGTGCGTATATACGGCCTACTGTCTCCATAAATGGTACATTCCATTTCTTATCTCCAAATATTGTGGATTTTTATTAAGAAATATATACATAATATATATTATATTTAAATCATTTTTTAAAATCTACATATAATGAGACAATGATAGGATCAATACATAACAAGTCAAAACATACTTGAGAAACTAGCCCATTAACACCCGAAATAGATAAAATAATGAAATATTACAAACAAAACAGTTAAAAGATATTATAAGAAAATCATATATGATATAATAAATATTAATATGGGTCTATAATAATTTAGAAACATGTTTAAAACCATTATACATGAATTAATTGAATGTTCAACTAAAAGGAAACACAAGGTATGGGATTCGTATCTCACTTTTCATTCCATGGGGCATACGCTATTATCACCGCTTATTTTTTTTGGTACTGTATATACTACCAATTATGATGTATTATAACATGAATTATTTTATACTCATGTTATTTTGAGTTCAAATTGAAATTATTTCTTCTAGAGAGATTTGAGTTCAAAGTTACAATATTGTAATGAATTTCATAACATGATTCAATTTCATTGGGTTATATTACCTACTCATTTTCATTATTATACTCTGATTCTACGTGTAATAAATTTTTATTATCTTCTATTGTATTAAAAAATATATTTGGACTTAAATCTTACACACATAATCTATTTATTTATTTATTCTCAGAAAAATTTTATGGTCTTTTCATGAGATTACATCACAATCTCATTTGATTTGGGATTGTTTTCACTTGAATTTCCGTAAAATAGAATTATTTGATCATTTTATAGTAAACCCTTTAATTTTATTATATTTTTTATGTTCATGATTTTTTTCAAATAATTGTACCATTTTTTCAATCATTGGTTCTTAAAATTATTTAAAAAATATTTTTAAGAAAATCAAACATCATTTCCCTATTTGTTTAGAGAACCAATTTTCTTCTAAAAACCCAGTATTCTATAAAGTTTTAAAAAATATTTTTAACCTTTACAAAATTATTTATTTAAAACATTTTTACCGTTTTGTCTTTAATAAATGTTTTCAAAGGAATCTCCTAGTCTTTTTCTGAATATGGTACTTTTCTAGCTTTTTACCATACAAAAATATTATTTTTACCCTGTATGACATTTATAGAATTTCCAACCATCTCTATTCAAATATTAATTTCCATTTTAAAAAGGTTATTTTTTAAAAATAATTTTTGAAAAAAATATATTTTCAAAGAAAGTGATTTTAAATTTTTTTTAAATAAAAATCTTATTTTCCTTAAGTATATTTTTAAAATATATTTTAATAAAATTTAAATTTATAAAAGAAAACAACCCTTTGTAATTATTCCACCTAGGATATTTTGTATTGATATCATTTTTATTCTTCCTATAGATGATTTATCATTTATTTGGATAGGGATTGTATAGAAATTAACTTCTTTAATTCCTTTGTTAGTCCTCTTGAAATATTCAATTTCCTATTATTATTGAATATTGAATTTCACCTACTTATCCATATCACTTATCATGGATATATTTATCTCCTAAACTGTATAACATTTTTTATATATGGTTTTCACTTTGATGGCTATTTTATTTACCTGGAAAATATTGATTAATTTGTACCTTTAATTCAACATGGATATTTGATAAAGAATATTATCTATTGATTATCTCAGATATTAGAAATTAGAAATGCATTGGACAAGAATTTATGGGTGGGTCTTAGACTTTATATATCCCCTCAATGCATCAACATGTTCTAATGATAAAAAATATTTACAAAAATTAAATAGGTTCATATCTGTAGTTTTAAACATCCATTTCAAAGGTCTTGATAGTGTAGGTTTTCACGTATCTTAGACATGGGGACAAGTAATTAAGAATCACCCTTATTTTGATTCTATATTTATTATCTAAGAGACTTTCAATGTGACTAAGTCTACTGATGCATTTTATTCTTATTTTATTGATAAAATGGAAAGAGTTTTTAATTTATTACCTTTAAATATTGATTTTTTTCTTATATAGTTATTTGAATGTAATATATTTCTAGTTATTTATAGACCCATAATTTCTACACACTTTATTCTAATTTAATTGATTTTATTTCATGCATATTTAGTTATTATAATACCATAATCATTACACTCATTGATTCATTATTATCTCATCAGTATTTAAACATACTAATCATTTTATCTCACCCCTATTGTGATTCCATTCCCTATTATTCCCTAAAGTTTTCTTCAAAACTAATGGAAGGACACACTATATGGAATAGATTTATTATCCTTGATTGAAAAAAAATGTTGTAAGTACTATATAAATTTTTAAAATAGGGCTTATGTATGTATCTAGTTTAACAGGACTATTAAAATGTTTGTTAGTTTGTAAAATTATTTACTGTACCTTATTCCAATGTAACATTATCATAACACTGGATCGATGAATTTTGGGCTTCGTTCACTATAGTTGGAATCAGAGAAAGATTCGTATAAAATGAAAATTAGATTTATGAAATTATATATTAGAGAACATAACCCTAAGACGGACTTTGAGTATAATTGTAGTAGCACATCCTAGAATCTATAAGGTATAGATTATGTCGGTCTTAATAGAAATAATTCCATTTCTGGATACTACAAGCGGACATGGTTCTAAAATATATGTACTTAAATGTAACATCTTTGACATCATGTTTCTGGATTGAATCGAGTATAACACTACAAAAAATTTGACATATCCCAGTGGTTGGAATCTGTTGGGATAGACCCTAAAACCATTGGGATAGCCTATCCCAATAGTTTTAAGAACTATTGGTATGTAAGGTGTTGCAATAGCCCTATGCCAATGGTTTATTATAAACCATTGTTATAGGTTGTCTGAATGTAATCTATGCCAATGGTTTAAGTAAGACTGTTGGTATATAAGTGTACCAATGGTTGAAGAACCATTGGTAGACGTACTGTTTAGCATCTAACAAATCCCAATGGTTATAAAAATACTATTGGAAGATATGTATACAAATGGTTTTTGAACCATTTGTATACATGAAGCATATATATTTTCCTAACTGTTTAAATAAAACTGTTGGGATATATAGTCCAGCATACAGTATACCAACAGTTTACAGAACCGTGGGTATATCCTATACTCCACATAAAATTGTAAACTTCCATATCCCATAGCATAACACCTCCCCACTACAATTCCAGTGGCCTCCCCTCTACATTACTGCAATTCCAGTAAGCAGCATACATCGACCTCCCCTCCTATGCCATTCTAGCAGCCTCTCCTCTACAATTCCAGTACTACAATTCCATAAAGTTGCATATAGATTTATCCAAGCTTGAATTATAGTAAAAACCTTCATAATAATGATGAATACAAAAAAAACACTTATCCATACAATATATAATTATGAATACAACACTTTAAAATACATAATTTAAAAAATACAGTCATACAGACAATAAAATTTAAAAACATCAAAAAAACCCTCATGAAATTGATTTTATGGTTTTGTGGTGATTTATTTGGGAAGAAAATAAGGCAGATAGATAAAATAATATATTCCATTATCCTTCATGTGTGATTGAACGCCCTTATGGCAGAGTTTAGCGCACTAATCAAGGGAGTGGAGTGCACTTTATAGTTATGAAGGTTGTTACTATAGAATTTCAATAATATGGAATGTTCTCAAGGTATTCAGGGTAAATGGATATAGAATAGGCCTCCTGATACTGGTATGAAATTAAATGTGGATAGAACATGAATATCATGGGAAATGAGGGGGTAAAAACTATTTAGATACAATAGGGGATTAGTGATTCTCTGTTTTAGTTACTTCTATAGTCTAGGTAATTATCTCGGGCTCTCCAATGGGGTGGGGGTGTTTAGGGGGTGGGGTGTTCAGGGGGAGGGGGTATCTAGGGGTGGGTTGGCTATCCACTGGGTGGGGGCTATCCAAGGGGGTGGGGGTGTCCAAGGGGTGGGGTGTCCAGGGGAGTGTAGGGAAGTCCAAGGGGGTGTGGGTGTTTAAGGGGTGGGGGTCTCCAGGGGGTGTAGGGCTATCTAGGGGGGCTATCCATGGGGGTGGGGGTGTCCAGGGGGTGGGGTGTCTAAGGGGTGGTGTGGTTTTAGGGGGAGGGGGGCTTTCTAAGGGGTGGGGTGTCCAGGGGGTGTCCAGGGGGTGGGGTGGTCCAATGTGGTGGGGTTGTCTAGGGGGGTTGGGGGAGAGTTTGTCCAAAGGATGGGGGTGCCCAGGGGGGAGGGTTTTCCATGGGGGGGGGGTTGTCCAGAGGGTGGGGTTGTCCAGGGGGTGGGTGTTGTCCAGTGGGTGGGAGTTGGCCAAGGTAGTGGGGGTGTCCAAGGGGTGGGGTGTCTAGGGGGTGGGGGCTTTCCAAGGTGGTGGGGTGCCCAAGGGGGGTGGGGGTGTCATGGGGGTGGGTTTTCAAGGGGGTTGAAAAGAGGGGTGGGCGGGCGGTCCACGTGGGTGTGGGGGGGGGGGGTTCAAAGGGGGAATAGGGTGTCAAGGGGTGGGGCTTTACAGGGGTGAGGAATGTCCATGGGGGTGTAGGTGTCCAGGGGGTGGGGGTGTCCAGGGGTGGGTTGTCCAAGGGGGTTGGGGTGACCAGGGGTGGGGGATATCTAAGGGGGGGGGTGTCCATGGTATGGGCGTGTCCAAGGGGTGGGGGTCTAGGGGTGGGTGGGTTGTCCATGGGGGTGGGGTTGTCCAAGGGACTAGGGGGTGACCAAGGGGTGGGGTGTCCAGGGGGTGGGGGTGGGGCTATCCAGGGGGTGGGGGATATCCATGGAGGTGGGGGTATCTAGGGGTGGAGTTTCCAGAGGGTGACTGTGTCTAGGGCATGGGGGTGTCTGGGGGGTGGGGTGTCCATGGAGTGGGGGGGTTGTCCATGAGGGTGGGGGTGTCCAAGGGGGTAGGGAGTGTACAGGAGGTGGGGATGTCTAGGGGTTAGGGGGGGGCCTTCCAGGGGGTGGGCGTGTTTAGGGGGTGGGTGGTGTCCATGGGTGGGGGCTGTCCGAGGGGGTGGGATGTCCAGGGGGTGTGGGGCTGTCTAAGGGGGTGGGGGTGTCCAGGGGGGTGTCCAGGGGGTGGGCCTATCGTCAACGTGGGTAGGGGCTGTCCAAGGGGGTAAGTGTGTCTAGGGGTGGTGTGGTGTCCAGGGGTGGGGGGTTGTCTAAGGTGGTGGGGGTTCCCTAGGGGGTGGGGGTGTCCCGAGGGGTTTTCCAAGGGGTGGGGGCTATCCAATGGGGTAGGGGTGTCTAGGAAGTGGGGGTGTCTTGGGGGTTGGGGATATCAAGTGGGTGATGGGGATATCCATGCGGGGGTCTAGGGGGCGGGCGGGCTTTCCATGGGGGTGGGGGCTTTCCAAGGGGGTTGGGGTGTCGAGGGGGTGGGGGGGTCCAGGGGGTGGGGGAAGTCCATGTCGGTATGGGGCTGTCCAAAGGGGTAGGGGTGTCCCAGGGGTGGGGGTGTTATGGGGGGTGGGGGCTCTCCATGGCGTGGGGTGTCCTGGGGTGGGGGTATCCAGGGGTGGGGTGGTGTCTATAGGGGTGGGCAGGCTATCCACGGGGGTGGGGCTATCCAAGGGGGTAGGGGGTGTCTAGGGGGTGGGGTTTCCAGGGGTGGGTGGGTTGTCTAGGGGTGAGGGTTTTCAAGTGGTGGGGGTGCCCAGGGGGTGGGGGATGTTTAGTGTTGGGGGTGTCCAGGGGTGGGAGTGTATAGGTGGTGGGGTGTCTATGGGGTGGGGGTGTCTAGGGGTGGGGACATAGAGTTTCTTCAACTCCCGTAGCAAGCAGTACCAGCCTCCTCTCCTAGTTCAATTTCCTGCAAAAATAACAAACCTATACATAATTCATAATTAATTACCTCCCATTACTTGTGAAATTGATTACAATTTCAATACTCTATACATAATTCAAAATGAAACCAGTGATGAAAAATATGATCGGAATACTATTCCAACAAAATAACACCAATTCAATTTGAGTACACTGCATATAATTCAAAATAACACAAATACACCCAAAAAATACACCATTTTAAATCATCATGTCAAGTGTTATTATTTATAGATAAAGAAATAAAGATAATGTGACCTTCCCAATCACACAAAAATTTTGGAACAACAAATCATCAAACATTGAATGTGAGTAATATCTGTAAAAAATGTAATGGATCAATAATTCCCTCATTACCATCACTACAATCACATTCATTATCAGCCTCACCCCCATCCTCATATTCATCTCCATTATCATCCCCACCCACCTCAATTCCTTCCTCATCACCCTCGTACTCCACCAAACCCTCCTCCTTTCCCTCCTACTCC
Source organism: Viscum album (assembly GCA_963277665.1). NCBI lineage: Eukaryota > Viridiplantae > Streptophyta > Magnoliopsida > Santalales > Viscaceae > Viscum > Viscum album. Next base: position 824,877,184 of record OY728159.1, on the reverse strand, counting down.
TCCTCAGCCTCCTTCTTGCCCTCCTCCTCTGGCATGGCCTCCTCCTCTCCCACCTCCTCTACCTCATCCTCCTCCTCACCATCATCTCGACCACCAATAGAACTTTCATCTGATGCGCTATATATAGAACGCATCAACGAAATATATACATCACAATATATGATGGCCTCTGGTGGAAGTTTTGGACATAAAGACATCCATCAGTTTCATAAATGCAGTGTTTTCCCTAGCATATTCTTCTTCCATCTCTGTGGCCCTTTTTTCATCAGGTTCTGCATGTGCCTTAACCTTCTGGAACTCGTTGGAACTACAAATCATAGCTAAGGAGGGCCAATACGTCGTTGCAGATATAATCATCCATGATTAGTAGTGTAATATTCCAGGGTTCTCATCTCCCAACACCTGATTTAAATAATCATTTAGACCAAAATTGTTAGGTTCCTGGGCATCAAGGGACTCTAAATTAGTCTATTAAACATATAAATACATTATTCAGTTACAAAATTTATATTAAAATTTAAAATCAACAATATGAAACTTAGATTCTTCCACTGAGTCGGTTTGTTAACTACACTTCCATCTTTCTTTCTTCTACTCAAGACAATCAATTTTGCTTGAGGTACACATCATTCAATATTCCATGTTTTCCTCTATAACGACATTGACAATAGAAAACTGTAATTAAAAATAGGTTACCAATAATTTATCTCATAACTCAAATTACATACCAACTTTAGAAATCAATTAAATTATAGATGAAACAATAGAAAGTAAAAGTCATAAAAAATTATAAACAACTATCATACTTGGTTCCTCTCGTGATCTGGAATCGTAGTACGTCCCAATGTGTGGAGGTATTTGTTATCATAAATTATTATTTATTTCTTTCGGATTATTCCTTAATAAAATTCAATAATTCAAAAGAAGTTATTAACGCATAACATGAAAATTTTTATTTAAATAATCATATTTGGTTAATACCTTAAACAGGATAGTCGTACAATGATTAATCATATATTGATACTGTTCTATTGAACAATAATCTATGACATGTACCATCTCTAACTCTGTTCCATCTCCAGCACTCCATCCAATATACAAATCATGCTTGTAGGTTCTCCAAATCTCACCTAAATCCTTTAGATGTGTTGTCCATTCACCCTCACTATCGTGTAAATTAAACCAAATTTGATACCAAAATATTAATTCATATAAATATAAAAATAATATATTGTATTAAATACCAAATATTTTTTTACCCATATCTCTCCCCAAGAATTATCCATGACTTCATTTGTCAATTGTCTCCCTAAGAGCGGGCTGACATGAATGATTTCAGATTATTTGGAAAGCGTCACCAAAAACCCCGACATTACTACCCTATTTTTTCAATAATTTTACTATCTTCAGTGTATTCCTCCATCAACTGTGTGTGGAGGTTCCTCACCGCACGCATGCATGTATTCCCCTTCCCCCTCCCCTTATCAGTATATGTATCTGTAATGATATTAAAAAATATTTTATCAACCAATGTTATAATGAAAATAAATAATGGTATAAAAATTTGTTAGGGTTATATAAATATACATGTGGTAGTCTGATCAATGGGTGCAACTAGATCCACAGAAACTGAAGGAACACCAAGTATAGGTAGAGTGGGTCCCAATGTATGCTCCATAGGGACAGACTCTGGCGGATCATGAGTCGATGAATAAGGAATAATAAAGATTTGAGATAAGAAAGTAGAATTAAAAATAAGATGACATAGATGGATAGAAGAATGTTGGATGGGGAGTGGGAATCATCACCGAATATGGTAAAAATGGATGAGGAGACTTAGATGTAAAGGGTGGTGAAAACATTGTAGGCCTAAGTATTATGTGTGTCCCTATTGACACACTGGGACCAGAATGTGGGATAGATGGTATGTCAATGGGAGGAGCAGAGTCTAATCAGTTTATGCCGACCAGATCGTATATCTCTCATACCCCCCCCCCCTCGTATGAACACCCTAGGTATTGGGTCCCCTACTAGGATTCTCATCAAATAATTGTTACTTAAGAGGTGGATCCTAAAAAAAATTTTAAAAAAATTAATAACATGAAATTATATATTATTTAAATATATATATTTTAAATAAAATACTTACTACATGAACTAGTTGTGGAATTATTATCTCAATCATGTGACGATTGTTGTCCATTCATCTTTTTCTATTTCCTCTCTTCAATTGGTTGAATATCCAACATTATAAAACAAATATGGAAGTAATTAGAAGAGGATAACTAATATGTAACTTAAAAAAACAAAATATATGAGAGGGAATTGGGGGATTCCTAGACAGCCTCCCCCCTAAACCCATGGACACCCCCACCCCCTGGACACCCCCACCCACTTGGACTGTTCCCACACCCCCTTGGACACCCCCACCCCATCCCCAGTGGACAATCCCCCACACCCTGGACACCGCCACCCCCTTGGACACCCCCACCCACTTGGATAGCCCCCCCCCCACACACACACCCTTGATATCCCCACTAGCCACCCCACCAACTAGACACACCCTTCCCCCTTGCACATCCCCTCATGGACACTCCCCACCCCCTAGACACCCCCCACCCCCTTGGACAGCCCCCACACCCCCATGGACACTCCCACCCCCTAAATACTCCTACCCCCACCCCAGCCCATTAACACTCTCAACCCCTAGACACCCCCACCCCCATGTACACCCCCCTAGAAACCCCCACCCCCTGGACACCCCCACCCCCCTCGACACCCCCACCCCCCCTGACACTCCCCCACCCCATTGGACATCCCCCACACCCCCTGAACACCCCCACCCCTATGGAAACATCCCCCCCCACCCCCTAGACACCCCCACACCTTGGACACTACCCCACCCCCTGGACACCACCCCACCCCCTGGACACCCCCACCCTTGGGAAACCCCACTCCCACCCCCTCGTATGAAAACCCTGAGTACTAGGACCACTACTTGGATTCTCTTCAAATAATTATCGCCTAAGAGGTAGAACCTGCAAAAATGTTTAAAAAAAATTAATCTCATAACATTATATATCATTAAAATATATATTTTTGAAAATAAATACTCACTACATGAACTAGTGGTGGAACAACCATCTCCGGCATTCGATGATTTTGGTCCATCATCTTTTTCTATCGCCTCTCTTCAATGGGTTGTATGTCCTAAATTTGAAAACAACGTGGAAGTAATTAGAAAAGAATAAAAAATGTGTAACCCAAAAAAATTATGAGATGGAATAGTGGGATTACTAGATATCCTCACCCAAACCCTGAACACCCCCACCCCCTGGACACCTCCACCCCATTGGATAGCCCCCACAGCCCCAGGACACCCCCTAAACACCCCCACCCCTTGGACAGCCCCCCTGGACACCCCCTCCTGGACAGCCCCCCCCCCCCCACCCATAGACACCCCCACCCCCCCCTAAACACCCCCCACCCCCATGGACAACCCCCACTCCTCTGGATATCCCCCCACCCCCTTGGACACCTTCCACACCCTCGAAACCCCCACCCCTTGAACATCCCCCTGGTCACCACGCACCCCCCTCCCCCTGAACACCCCCACCCCCTTGGACGGCCCCCAAACCCCATGGACGCCTGCAGCCCCTGAACATCCCCCACCCTGTGGACACCCCCACCCCCTGGAAACCCCCACCCCTAGAAACCCCCACCCCCTAGACACCCCCACCCCCTTGGACATCTCCCACACCCCCCTATACACCCCCACACACTTGGACACCCTCCCCCCCCCCCCACACACACACAACCTACTCGACACCCCCTACCCATATGGAAAACCCCCAACCCCCATCTACATCCTCCACCCATAGACAACCCACCCCCTTGGACAGTCCACACATACCCCTCGACACCACCCGGGACACCCCCAACCCTGTAGACAGCCCCCACCCCTGGACACACCCACCCCCTGGGAAGCCCCCCTCTCATGGACAGCCCTCCCCACAGACCCCCCTCCCCCACTGGATACACCCACCCCCTTGGATAGCCCCTCGTGGATACCCCCAACCCACCGCACTTGGACGACCCCCTCCCCTCCCTGGACAACCCACACCCGCCTCCCAACATGTGCACCCCCTCCACACCTGCACAGCCCCCCCCCCCACCTGGACAACCCACACCCCCTCCCAACCTGAAACCTACACCACCCTCCCCACCTTCATAGCCCACCCCCACCCCACATAGACATCCCACCCACCCCTCAATGAAAAACAATTTACAATGAAATAAATAAAATTTAATTCGAGATGAAAAAAATTCAATGAAACACAAACCTTAAAGAGGTGTAAATTGACTTAAAACATTTCATAACATTTTACCTTCCAGGATGACCCCTAAAAATACAAATTAAATTCAGATTGTACCGAAATAGAATGAAAATCCAAAATAAATAGAGTAAAAATATATAACTCAGTTACCACTTATGAATTTTAGGTGGAATAGGTCTCTTGTTTTGGAGAAATAGATCTTCTTCTAGAAGAAGTATTCTCGGGGCTAGGAACAATTGTAGATAGAGGCTCACATCTAGGAAAAAATGCATAAAAATACAGATATATATTTGAGAAGTAGGAGGGGAAAGGGTATTTGGGGGTTTTCAATACCAACAGTTTTTTAAAACCGTTGGTATTTATAAGATATACCAACTATTTTTTAATACCATTAGTATACCCTTCACAATTCCACACATATATCGACGGGTGTATTGAACCATTTTTAAAACTATATATTAATAGATTCATTCAAATGTTATCATTGAATAGTTGTTATATGGAACCTATCCCAATAGATTTCTAAAATCGTTGGGATATTTTCATTATTATAGGTATGGTTTCTAGTAGTGAAACCAAGTACATGATTACATGCCTTACCACACAGCCGGATTGACACACCTGGGGGAGATGGTTGGGATAGTTCACATTCTCTTTATAAACCATTATGAAGGATTTCAAAATATAATGAAAATGAAAGACTTAGGTTACACCTAAGGTGTTTTTGATTTAAAATAAATTTTTAAGATTTATACATCCAAAAAATTATTTTATGGTTTCTTCAATTGGATAACTAATTCTCACACTATGATTTTTTGTTTTAAGAAATTTCATCTTCTAAAGGATATACTCTAGAACAAGCAATAAAATATGTTGAAATAAATGGATGAATTATTTATGTATTCTTGTTGTATTTAAATCCATAGTTAAAAGGATATTTAATGATTAAATTTTAAGGATTTACATCATATTATTTTGGAAATTTTACTAATACGGTTTTATAAAAAGGACAACCTACAGGTTGGTTGGACCTAAACCCATGACTAAAAGATAAAAGGGGTTTCATGCCTACCACTGTACTACGCAACATCTTGGTTAATATTTAATTGTTTTTAATTAACCAATTTTATTAATAAATATTAATAATAAACTAGTAGTGTTACTTTTTAGTTTAAGAGATTAATGTATTTACCATATTGGAATTTAATAATTATTTGAGACAAATAGAAAGACATGTCACTATTTTATGGAGCATAAAATAGGCTAAAAGGTTATTTTAGTGTTTCATGGTTAAACATTGATTTTTGGATATCGATTTATTCCTGTAATGGTTAAATTACAAATTGATCAAAGAACAGACAAAATATGAAAATAAATTTTATAAAATTAAAATATATCAAGTATTTATATTTATTTATATTCTTAGCTAGTAATGAAATTACTCAACAGTTGGAAAATTATAATACAAATTGTCTTAAACATGAATTTTTGTTGAACACATGCTCTTCTAGATCATCCCAGATATACAACATTGAGACCCTAAACATTCCATTAGCAATTCACTTGTTTATGATTGAAGACCTCAATCACTCCCTATAAATATTTATGATTTTCCTCTAAGTATGTATACTTACTTTCCACTAATTTTCTCTTAGTTATAGAACTATTTATATGTTTTTCCATGTTTCTTTTTAGATCTCATTCTATCTTTTCTAGGGGATTTTTTTACAAACCCTTCTCTCAATGTGGGATTTACACATAGGATATATCAAACAATCTATTAGAAAGATTGATTTTGAATTATGAGGATGAAACTTATCAATGATAGGGGGAATGTAATGCCCTGATATTATAAAGTATAAAAATTATATTTGATAGTATGTATGATATGAAACACCAAGTTCATAAAAGAATATAATATCTCGACACATTAAAATATGTGTACTATTTATAATAAAATCAATCTATGATATTACATGAAATGAATGTGATACTGAGTTATCATGAATCACACACAAAAAAGGATTTCCTCTATAGAGTTTTTTATGCGCAACAATGTCTTTCTTAGATTGCTTCTCTTGCATGAAGGATTTAATCTTACCGAACAACAATAAATTAATAAAACAATATTATTTAGTATAATAAGATATAATCTAGCTGTTAAATTAGAAGTTATATATAGTATTAAATAAATTATTAAAATTTATGGGTCACAAAAATATAAAATCAATTCATTTTTTCAAAATTAATTATTAATGAATATTAAAACCAATTGAATATAAACAGATTTTTTATAGGGAACAATTTTTTCCCAAAATGTTTTTATCCTAATAAATTAAATTAATTTCAATTAGGGAGTGATGATGATTTAATATATATATTATATATTTATTCAAATATTTTTTACATTCATATAATATATTTTATAGTCATATGTTAATAAATAACAAAATATTATTCTTAAAAATTAATATTTTTTAAATGAACTTTTACGACCTTTTAATTGAGAACCAATTTTAAATATAATTTTTCTTATTTTTATAAATTTAATATGTTAAAATAAAATTTATTTTTTAAATAGAATCATTCAAAATATATTACTGTGAATTTTGGGTATTTTTCAGAGAAGTTTCATTTTTTGATGAAAACTGAAAAATACAGAATTTAAATCCAAAAATGTTTTTTTCATCTAATTTATTAATTAGGTTAAATTATATTATAAAGTGGTTTTATAGTATACTTAAATAAATTATTCTTAAATTACTCCAATTTAGGTAATTTAAATCAATTTTAATTTGAAAAGGAATATAAACATATATAAAACTTTTGAACATTTTTAATTTAAAAACCTTCTTTGTAATCCTGGTTATAACATTAAATTTAAATTATTTTATGAAACTTATTTTATTGTAATTTGGAAGAAAATAGATTCTATATTTTTAATTAGAATAATTTATTGTTTGTAATAAGTAAAAAGTAGTTTTTTACAAGAAAAAATAGTTAAAGAGATTAGAATTAATTATAGGTATTTAGAGAAACAAATAGCTTAACAAAGGACTAAACAATAAACTTAATGTCCAAAATTACATAGAAACTCTATAAAATCCAGTTGATGGCCATATTTCGACTCTATACTCCCTTGGATATAATTTGGTCCATTATTGGAGCAATGTTTTTTAGATAAAACATGTATAGAATTCTCATTCCAAAAATTCACAAGAATCCCATTCCTCATCCATTATAAAAAGGCACGCACATCTCTCACTTCCTCACACATCTCAAGACACTCTGAATCGAAAAATATATAACTATATAGATCCAAAAAATCTATACCATTATCCTAAAATCCTCTCCATGGAATGAAATATATCCAAGGACACCATTTGGTGTAACCAAAAAGAGTTTCCCAAACAATAGGTAACATCCTTCCTTAAGATATTTTATATTATTTTCATTCTCCACCACCTATAATAATTTTATTTTATGCTTATATAGTAACTCCAATGTCATAAATATACTAATATATTTTTATTCAATGGTTTTAACATTCACTTACATGCAATTCCTTCTAGTGGTCAAAGAACATATCATTTATGTGAACCGTGAACTACCAACTCACAAAATGATGTCATTAATTTTTCCTTTACCATTAATCATGTTTGGGAATTATGATGGAAATACCTTTTATATATGATATATATGATATTTTAAATTTATTTATTCTTCATTAATTTTTATATAACACATACCCTTATGCTTTCTATTTTGTATACATACGATATCATCATTTGTGGAAGTGTGGACTACCACATCCTCAAAGTGATGAGATTTGTTCACGCTAAACATGGAATGAAAAAAGGATGGTTTAAATAAAAATATATGAATTAAATATGATAATTTAATTATAATATACATATATATAATTTAATTTTCATTATTTTAATATAAAAAATAAATGGAAGTAGCATTCATGCGTATATATGACCTATTGTCCCCATGAGAGGTGAATTCCATTTCTTATCTCCAAATATTATACATTATTCCAAATACATATATAATAATTATGTATGATATTTAAATAATGTTTTAATATATATATATATATTATTAAACCATGATAGGATCAATAAGTATCATGTCAAAACATACTTGAGAAACTAAGCAATTAACACACAAAATAGTGAATATAATGAAATATTACTAACAAATGAGTAAGGAGATATTATTAGAAGATCATATATGATATAATAATTTTTAATATTATCTATAATAAGTTATTAAAATGTTTAAAACCATTATACATGAATTTAAATTATGTTCACCCGAAATTAAATTCAAGGTAAGTGATTATTATCTTACTTTTCTTTCTATGAGACATACACCATCATCACCACTTTTTTCTTTTGTGTGGTGTATTTACTACTACTTTTGATATATTATATCATGAATTATTTTATCTTAATTTTATTTTGATTTTAAATTTTAATTTTATCTTCTATGTGGATTTGAGTTAAAATTGACCATGTGGTAAAGAATTTCATAACCCGATTCCTTTTAATTGGGTTATATTTATTTCTTATTGTTTTTAATATTAAATTATTATATGGGTAATAATTTTTTACTATATATTATTTTATTTAATATTTTATTATATGAATTTATATTTTAAAAACATAATCTATTCATTGATTTATTCTCACATAATTTTTAGGGTCTTTTCAAGGGTTTACTTCATAATCATATTCTTTCACTATTATTTACACTTAAATTTACATCAAAAGAAATTTATTCATAATTTTTTAATAAAACCTTCAATTATGTTCTCATATGGTTATTCATGACATTTTTCATTTAGTAGTTCCATTTTTATACTATTCGGTCCTTAATAAGTTTTAGAAGATATTTTTATGAAAACCAAACTTCATTTCTATCTTTGGATAGACAACTTGTTTGCATCTAAAATCCCAGTTCTCTAATAAGGTTTATAAAAACATTAACCATTCCAAAATGATCTATTATATATATATTGACCATTTTTCTCTTTTTCATTTTTTTTAATGGAATATCCATGTTTTTTTCGGAAAGGGTACTTTTATAACCTTTTTAACATGTAAATGGAATGTTTTTTACCCTTGTACGGTATTTTTGGAATTACCCACCATCATTTCTTTGAAGCTACCGTTACATGGTTAAAAATTTATTTTTATGAGAAAATGGTTTCAAATTTATTTTAATTGAAAATTAATTTCAAAATGAATTTCAAAATAAAAAAGGAAATTTTCCTCAAGAATATTTTTAAAATATCTTATTATAGAATTTCTATTCATCAAATACAGTAAACCTTTATCCTTACTCCACATAGGATATTTTTTATAGATACAATCATTATTCTTCCTCTGTATTGTTTATTATTTATTTTTCCATGGATATTATTGACATTCACATCCTTGATTGCTTTGTTAGTCCCCTAGAAATATTAAATTTCTTATGATCATTAAACATTGAATTTTTCCTTTGTTTCCATATCATTTATCATAGATATTTTCATATCCAAAACTATATACCATTTTTATAGATGGTGTAAAAATTGAATGTTATTAGATTTATTTGGGAAATATTGATAAATCCATATCATTTATTTAATACGAATATTTGATAAGGTATATTTTATATTAATTAAATCGAGTATTCTATATGAGGAATGATTTTGACATGAAATGAACAGTTGGTCCAGAATATATATTTCCCTTCAATGCATCAATAGGGTCTCATGAGAAAAATTAATTTCCAAAATTAAATAGGTATCTTCCTATTGTTTTAAACCATATTGTGAATGGTCTTAATATTATAGGTTTTTATATGCCTCAAACCTAATGTCTAATAATTATTCATTGCCTTTATTTTCATTTAGTATTTATTATCCCTAATATTTTCATTATGATAATGTCTATGGATTCACTTCATTATCAATTTACTGATTAAATGTAATGATTTTTTAGTTTCTTACCTTTCTATATTGATTTTCATTATATTTTTATTCAAATGGAATATTTTTTTAGTTATTTCTCTTTCATATTATTTATTTATTTATTTCTAATTTTTTTGATTTCATGGAATGTGTCTTAAATAATTATCTTATCATATTTATTATTCTCATTGATTCATTTTTTCATCTATTTTATTTAACCTTGCTAGGAATTTTATCTTACCCTTATTATGTTTCATTTCCTCATGATTCCCAGAAGTGTTCTAAGAAAGTTATGAAAGGATAAACTAGATATAACAGTGTTATTATCATTGAATGAAAAAAATATGTTATAATTAGTGTAATCTATATAAACCAAGACTCATGTGTTAATATGTTTTAGAAATAATAAAAAACCGTTCGGTCTATTGGGATGTGATTTACTGTATATTATGCCAATGTAATAGAAGCATGACATCAGCTATGGGGATTTGGGGGTCGAGTCACTATAAAAAATTCTTTCAAAGAAAATCAAAATCCTTTCTAGAAACTTAAAGAATTACATTCATTTCCCATTTCACAATTAATTGTAGACCAATTAATACGATAAGAGAAACCACCTCGTTAACTCCAACCTTCTTCTATGTTAAGGAAAGAAATATTACCGAATGATTTAGACCACTATCTTGGAGCACGCATCATCTATTTTTCATCAGACACACTTGATGCTCTCTAATTAAAATAAACGCACAAGCTATATAAGGATCACCAGTGATCTATAATAGGGAAAAACCGATCATATAGTTATATCATTCTCACTAGTTTAACATATAATGATAATATAACATATAAATACATTTATTATTGAAACATTTCATTGTAAAACATTTGATAAACTCTTTTAAAACCATATGAAAAACAAATTTGGATATGAAAATGCACTTTTTATTTTAAAACCCATTTTCAATTCCAAAATAAATAGAAAAATGAAATTTGGGATTTTATTTGAAGAATATATAATATTCAACATTCTTGAGAAAAATAAAAATTTCCCATTAATTAAAATAAATTTATTTCATCTTAGATGGACAATTATATTGAAATATCACTTGGAAAATTTCTTGAGGAAGATATTGCTTCCACTTCCAAAACACGTATTTAAACAAACTGTACTATGATAAACAAAACAATTTATTTGAAAAAAACCCAATAAACATGTAATTTTTGATTAAAAAATAATATTAGTCTTGACGGTTGGAAATGTGTTCATATCATATTAGTTAAAAACATTACTTTTAAAAAATGGAAAAGTCACAAAGTGCCTCGTTTGGAAAATGCTAAACAATTCTTTCCAACCAATTTTTTAAAAAATAAATATGGCTAAAAATTTCATTAAAAAATTAAATGATAATATTAAACACCTTATTTAAAAAAATTATATAATTTGGATATTCAAAAAAATGAAGTTTTGAGGGACACTTTAACATATTATTTTTAAAAGAAAGTCTCTTACCTTGAGTCTGAATCTTCATGTACATTAATTATCATCGTGAATGATAAAATTAGGTTAATTATTTATTTATTAAAAACCTTTTTCATTTTTATTATTAATTTTTTATAACTTTTTACCATTTTATGTTCAATTACATAATCATTTAAGTTCATATTGGACGTTTTTTATGATTTTTGTCTCAAATGTCAGAAATAACATCAATAGCTTGATAATGGTCAATGGGGTCATTATTTCACCATCTAAAAAAATAATCATCAAATAATTGTAATTTTTTTTTATTAATTACATTTTAAATAAAATAAAATAAAATCTTGTTATAAAAATGAACTATGTTACCATCTTAGAGACGGTAGGTCATATGTACTCATGAGTAACATTTCCATTTTCGAGTGAACATTATTGAAAGAAGGTTGGTATTATTTTATCTTTAAAATTTTATAATAATAAAAAAATCATATTACTTATTTTAATGTATTTTCATATTCCATCCATTCGATTTGGTGATGAAAAATAAATCACACCACTTTGTAGAGGTGGTAGTCCACAAGTAATCACGAACACCATTATTATTTTTTGTGAATGGATTGGTGAGAAATTAAGTGGTATATTATTTTTAATAATGGTAATTATTTTATTTCTATCATATATAAACTTTAAATCCATCAGTAAAACTATCCATGAGAGGTGGTGATGGAAAATTAATTACATCGGTTCGCGATGCGGCATCCTTCCATATACAAAAATGGTGGACCCTTTTCCTGTTTTATGGATGTTGGAGATGGGTATTGGTTAATACATATACATAATAACATATAATTTTATTGATTATACTATTTTTATTATTTTTTCATGGTTCAAGAAAATTTTATGGGATATAAGAAGATACAAAACTAAAACATGTGGACAAAAATTAAACCTCTTCTTTCGAAAACATCCATTGCTTTAACCCATATGATTACTTAGGTTGATATTATTCCATAAAAAATCTCTCAAGAATGAGATTATGTATTCTAAGAATCTATTTTTATATTTCCATGGCCTATCCAAATGGGTTTTTATTTATGATGTATTGAGGAAGAGCGGCCCCCTTTTATAAAAGAGGGAAAGGGAACTCTTGGAATTCCTCAAAATACCTAATTAATGTAAATTAATATTCAATTAAAAATTGATCCAAACTAATTAATTTTAAATATAGAATGCTTATGGGTTTAAATAAAATTTCAAAAAAAATTAAGAAATTATTTACTATTTTTTATCCTTAATTTTTGGTTTTAACCCATCTTTGACCCTTTTTAATCATATCATGACATCAAGGTTTTTTTGTATTTAGAGGAAATATTGTTTCAATAAACGGAAAAAATAAATATAAATAGATAATTATTAATATTATATATTTTAACTTTTTAAACTTGTCAAAATATAATACTTTACATAATTTTATATCATTTGATAAATTTTATTTATTATAATATATAATCAACGTTAATTTTTTGAACTATTCATTACATTAACTTTAATAACATTACAAAAACAAGTAAAATTAGAAAATAATATTTTTATAAATTAATAAAATGTAATTTTAATATATAAATTTATTTTATATCATTAATTATTTCAAATTATATTAATTCAATTTTTTTTAATATCGTTTATTTGATTTTCCATTAATTGAATTATTATTAAGTCAGTGTTGTGTAAACATTTAAGGTAATTATTTTTTAACTAAAATTATAAATAAATTACCATGATGAAGATAAAACATCTATATTTATAAATACTAATTATGGAGGATAATATCATTTGTTTATCCTTATTTTAAAAATATTATATTTTTCAAAAACGGGACTATCACATTTTTTACTTTACCTGAAATAAAACGTTATAATGTTCATAATATCATCTAGAAGGAAATAAAAGGGACTATATTGAACCATAGTATTATTATAGATTATAATACCCATCTTAAAAAATTAGGAAATTTTTAGGGTTATTTTGAAGTAATTATAATTTTATTTTTAACCCTTAATTATCAGATTTATCAATTACTATGGTAATAAAAATTACTCATCATACAGTTCAGTTTGATTAAAAAAAGCGTTTTGTTTATCAAATTCTAGTATATTATTTCTAAATATGGAATTAATGTTTCATGATTTAGAACACAGAATTGGTAGAATTTCATTTTGAAGAAAATTGAAAATACGTGACAAACAAATCTTTTTTTGGAAAAATAAACATTTAAAATATAAAATATATTTATAAAAATTTAAATTATTCAATCCACTTAAAAACCATAATCATATTAATTTTAATAAAAAGAAAAAAATTATATATTAAAACTAATCCAAAAAAATTCACATTATAAATACAAATTTTAATAAAAATCTGTTTTTCCCATTATTCATTGAAAAATAAAAATATTCAGAAAATTATCAGAGATGCATCCTAAGATGACTTTAACATATAGAATTCAAAAATTAATTTTTTTTTCTAAATTAAAATTTATAAATTTGAAATTTTTTATCTTAAATAAAACCTTATAATAAATGAGTTTGATAAAACTATTTGACTTTTTGATTTTCAAAATAACTCAATATATATTTTATGAATATAACTATATTATTCAATAATACTAATAAAAATTAAAATAATTTATTATTTAATTACCTATGTTGTTACAAAGGTTATATTTAATTTTAAATAAAGTTCATTTTTACGATTAAAGAAATGTTTTAAAAAAATTATTCTCATTTTATTTATTTATTCATATAGAAAAATTATTTTCGATAACTTATTTATATTTAATCATGAAATAGTGATTTCATGTCTTGAATCAGTTTGTTCAAATATAGTATTGTCTTTAATTTAATTTAATTTTCATTACAAATATTATCTTTAGTAAACAAGTTATCACTATGGTAAATGGGTAACATAGGCTAATAAATGTTAAAATAAGTGATAAGTTCCCATAAGATTTTATTAATTTTTTTTGGATGGGAGAATTTTTAACCCTATATCCTTAACATAAAATTTTAATTTTTTTGACTACCAATTTCCCATGAATAATACATTCTATTATGGTAAAACATTACATAATTAAAAGACTTTCACTCCACCCATTTTGAAAAGGGAACCCCATCTCCTTTATTCTTCACACCACTTGAGATTTTAGGTTAAAAAATCCATAACCAAATATCATTGCAACATCCCTACACATGTACCGGTGGCCTTGATATCACTAAATGACCAAATATATAAAGCGTAATTTGTAAGCTAAATGAGGTTTTCAAAGAAGTCGTCTAGTTATTAACCAAGTGTTTTATAGTTTATTTCTTATTCTAACTCCTTAAAATATTATATAAAAAATTTATATAATTACATAATTATCTTTAATATACTAAAATTTTATTATGTATATGGTAAAACCCATTTTGATCTCATTTTCCATCCAATGTGAAATGAAATCTTCACTCATCTGTACATGTAGATTTCCATATTTGTGAAGCAATGTGTTTCATTTTGCATCACCACATCCCATGTATGGTTATTAAGATTTAATTAATAAATATATCATCATATTATGATATTATAATTATTTTTTGAAGATATTATATTTGTTACCATATAATTTTTATTGTTCATTAGAAAATGATAATGTTTCTCATTTGTACATATAGAATACCACCTCTCTAATCTATGTTATACATTTTCCATTTCCACCTCACATAGTTGTTCTTAACGATATAAGTACTGAATAAATATTACATGTATATTATATACATGATTTTATAAACTAAAATATTTTATACCTAATTTATTTTATTGGCAGTAGAAAATAGAAATGTTTCTTGTGTCCACCTCCATGATATGAAATATTAAATTTTTAATAGTCACATTACATGTATAGAAAACAAATGTCCTTATTGTATAAACATGATAAAATTTTATTTGTTAAATTATCTATATTATGGAACCAAGATTCTATTACCCATAGTAATCCTAACAAACTCCTTTTGTACTTATAAACCCAATGACCTCAAAATGACCTACATGAACTTAACCGTTTTTGTAACTAAATAAAACACAACAACAACTGAAATAAAGCAAATAATCACAATAGAATTAATATGAAAATGAATAATCATTTCAAATGTTTCTACACCACAAATTATTTAAATATACATAATTTAAATATCCCAATGACAATAGTATTTTACTTTTTTCACCACTAAGGGGTACTCCAGGAGCACACACCAAGAATATTTTGATGTGGTCGGGTCTATAATACTACTTTTAGGGATATTATAATGTCTTATGTAAGGGATCACTACCAATCCCATGCCCAATTCCCACCTATTCTATTCTACATTACTCAATGATGGATGAGTTAGTTTATAAACATGAGGTTCCCTCCAACATATTGATAAATTATAGGATTTTTATATCAATAAAGATACATCTCTTTACATATTTATCTCATATTAGATTATATGTTTTGAACCTCCATTCTTTCTTTTATTTTATTCATGAAAAATGAGACTAACTCCTTAGAGGAAGTTTAGTAACTTCCATTTATTTTAAAACACTAGATGAAAGGATCCTATGTGTGAGGATAACTTTATATATTCTTAGTTATATCACTCTTCTTCTCTAGATGATGACAAATTCAATTTTGAATTATCTTAAAGCTTACTTATTTTGACCCAATATTGTGGTGGAATATTATCATTATCCAAATACCTTTTTTCTTGATGAATCTGAAATTTCATAATAATCCATTATCTTCTTCTAGATCCCATTCATAAAGATAAAAATTATGTATCAATATACACATCCTTTTTCCTCTAATTTTATGTCTTCAATATTTCCATGTATATCCTCCATTGTCTAGAAAATTTTTACATTGTAATTATACACACATTCTATTCTTCAATGAATTCAACCCATGGTGTAGGTCACACAATATCCCTCCGAATATTTGTTTATCCTTCCAAATGTCAACTATAATATCAGATGTTAATAAAATTTATAGAATATGAATTTTAAATCTTCTATACCTATTTTAAATTTAGAGTTCATCTAGAATTATCAAGCTCTAGATCTTATTATTCTAGTGTATATAAAACCAAATTCATCCAGGTATATATTTCCATATAAACAATCTCTCAAAAATTTACTCGATCACTACTATATATACCAAGAAATATCATTTATTTTAAAATTCTAATAAACAATCCTGAAAATGAATTCATGGTTCCTGTATATTTTTTCGATGTAAAACATATTTATATCCACTTATAGTAAATATAAAAATTCTCAGTCAATCCATTATTAAAACACCAAAAATAGGGCTCCAGGATCTTTGACCAATATTGATTCATATTCTTTTTTATTATCGGGATGATTTTTCAAACATTTAATTCATTCCGACCATTGATCCATATAATATATGGTTATATCCTTTCAAACCCACCACTTAAAATATCTAAATATCATTTGAGGATGTGTTCATTTTAATCTATCAATATTATGGAATGGAATCTTTATTCAAAATGATTTCATCAAATATAGAAAATAATTCTAGTATGTATTATATTTTATGAAACCATCCCATATCTTGAGTCAAGGATATTTACAGTCAAATTTTTATTCAAAATTTATTCTACTATTAATTCATTATAAATTTTTTCTTTTAAAAATTTTGAAAGCACTTTTTTGAGTTAAAATTTTTGAAATTACATGGAAAATCTCCAAGAAAAAATCCCAAAATGAAGAGTGTTCAAATAACCATGTTCCCAACATACCACATGCACAAATAATCTAGCCTACTCAACTAACTACCTAAATAACTCCAAATAAATACATAAAGGAAACCAACTAACCATATGTGGAATCAGTCAAGTGTGAGTGAGAATTTCACAATATCATGAAATGATCAAATGTTGAATTCCAATGGATTGTGCCTGATTTAAAAGACCACGTAAATAAAACCAACTAAATATATTATAAACCAACCGAATATCAATGAAAATTTTAAAAATTCCCAAGTTCATAACATGTTGAGTTTCAACTGACCATTCCTACATCGACTAACCACATGAATAAAACTAAGATATTGTACATCTAAAAAACACACTATAAAGACAAATAACCTTGTGAAATGAGTTATTGTTAGGTAAACTACAAGTATTCAACATAATTGTCACAACACATCCCCCAGGGCTTGTTCCGTGACTACCCCAAGCTCACCTTCCATAGGCTAGGGGCCGGTGACTGGCACTGGAAAGGTGTATCCCTAATATGGGAAGGCATTTCCTTTTTACCATACAGACACACAGTTCAAGAACACAATATGAAGCAATAACACAAACTAGAACGCGACTAGATATAACCACAAAGTAAAGTATTATAGTAAAAAGAGTGTTGAAAGTAAAGGGGGTGGAATTCAATCCCAACTAAAAAAGTACAAGTACCACTAAAAAGTAAAAATACCACTGAAAGGTAAAAAATAGCTCCTGGATAGTCCACCAAGGATCCTACTTGAGGGATGGTATAGCTCTCGATCAGTAGTCCTTGCGTCACGTCACACCAAAAGGTCCATCTCCGAGCACTGTTCAGTCCTAGCTCCAAGCACCATCCAGTCCTAGCTCCCAAGCCAAGATCAATGTTGTACATCATCTGCACAAAACACCAAAATTTGTAGGCGAAGCCCGTGAAGGGGTGAGTATAACGATACTCAGTAGGGACCATAAGACCCTCATAGGTCTCATAGAGTTCCACAAAAGAAAAACTACAAATCATGAAGAAATAGACATCACCTCTACTTAGGTATATACCCATACATATACCTATGTTATCAAGATAAAATCATCTCACACAAGAGGGAATAATACCACAAAGGTAACACCACGAAGGTTGTGGTACCACACAGGTAACAGCACGATGGTAGAAGTACCACACAGGTAACACCACGAAGGTAGATGTACCACACAGGTAACACCACGAAGATAACACCATGAAAGTAAAACCACGAATGTAGAAGTGCGACATAGTTAACACCAAAAAATATAGAAGTACAACATAGGTAACACCACGAAAATAGAAGTACCAAATAGGTAACACGGCGAAGATAACACCATGAAGGTTGAAATACCACACAGGTAACACCACAATGATAGAAGTACCACATAGGTAACACAACAAAATATAGAAGTATTGCACGGGAACACCACGAAGGTAAATGTACCACATAGAATAACATCAAACAAAATCACAGAGTAAAGACATATCACAAAAATTATCACCTAAAACCAGGTTTTCAGTAATGTGTAGATGTACATATGATTATTCATGATATTAGATCATATTATTCTATCAAGAGGAACTATTTTTGACCATATGTAGTTTGACCCACACTAGATCGATAATTACTAACCCCCTGAAATGATCCAAACATGATCTGACCCACCTAGAGTCGATAGGTAACTAACCCCCTCTGACCCACATAGGATATGACCTACACAGGATCGGTATGCGCTAACCCACATAGGATCATGAGCGCTAACCCATACAGGATCTGACACACAAAGGATCAGTATGCGCTAACCTACACATGATCACTAAGCACTGACCCACATAGGATATGACCCACACAAGATCAGTATGGTCTTACCCACATAGGATCACTGAGCACTGAACTCCGTAAGATCTGTCTCCAAACTTCGCCTCACTACCAGCCACTAGATTCCTCGCACCTTGTGCGCTCGATTTCCGTTGAATCTTCTCTCTAGATATAGGTCATACCTAGACCTTCACTAATCTCCAGGTAGTAACAAAATGTAACGCCATGTCGTAAGGGTTCCAACACGACAGACGGTGTGTGATTCAGATGCCCGATCTGTGAGTTATAAGAAATTTAGCTCTAGGGGCCTAGTTGGATTCAGTTTCGATCCAACCCAGTCATACTCCAACTATCTCTAAAACTCAATAGAATCAAACCAAAAGTTTTTTCTCAATCTATGGATCCCATCATCGTATACGGTTTGTGAATCATATGTCTGGTTCTCAATATATGGCCCTTTATGTGATTATGGGCCCGGTTGGTCCCGGGTCTGCTATGACTCAGTCAGACTGACCCGACCCTACCCTGTCTGGCCTGGGCCGTGACAGACTCAGCTCATTGGGTCGAGGTCTGGCCTAGCCTACATGGGGGTGGCCTAGCCAGAAAAGCGCAGCCCACAAAGGGGCAGCACAACACAAGTGGGGCAGCGGCCTAGTATAGGGGTGGTGGCCCGCTGGGGTTGTGGCCCGATCTGAGGGAGGCGGCCACTCTGAGGGAGGTGGCCCAGTCGAAGGCAGAGGCCCAGTGGTGGGAGGTGGCCCGGCTGAGGGCGGTGTCCTAGTCGAGGGTGGTGGGCCGGTCGAGGGCAGCGGCCCGGTTCAGTATGACATGGGGGGTGTACTCCCCCCCCCAGTCTCTCAGATTCCCAAATAGCTCGTAGGCCTTTCGGTTGGCGAAGCGGTGACACCGTGAGGGCGCAGATCGGTCACTAAGAAACCCACAATAGGTGGGTTCATCCTTTGATGCGACTTCGGCCGCAACTGCCATACACCGATGGCGCAGCAGTCACGCCACATCCCTTCCCGTCGCCGGTCGTCATGTTGGCCGCATCCTCCATTCTCCGCGGCCCTCCTCTTACGGCGCGCGTTGACGTGCTTGTGGTCTTCCAAGGTGGCACAAGAAAAAAAGATAGCGGAGGGTTCGGGCCGAGTTTTTTAGGCCCGTGCCCTCCATATTAGCTTTTAATATGGAGGATGTTAAGGGAGTTCAATAAACAATTGAATTGAACACAAGATTTAACCCCGCAAAGATATCCCACGTCAACCTCTCGCAAAGACGAATAAATCATTGGTCAAACCATTAGTCGATTAACCCGATTTCATTAAGTAATTTCATGAACATGAAAGAGGGAATCAAAAACTTTCAAAATAAAATAACATATACCTTGAACTTTGAAGATTCGTCTGCGCCTGTCGGTGGACCGTGTTCTTAGTTCCTGGGACTGTCTCCCAAAGACACCACTTTCACGACGCCCATTGGTGGTTTGGTGTCATCTATCACCTCCTACTGGGCCGACATCGTCTTCTAAGGGTCTGGCATCGCGGTATTCCTTCCGCAATTCACTGCTTGGTGAAGCTCTCTAATACAACTTCCCAAGCTACATATTTATAGGAGAGGGGGAGGGTATGTAACGACGCAGGGAGTTAATGGGGCTCATTAATTAGGAAGATTCCTAATTTACCCCAACGTTTTTGTCACTCATATTGGAGGGTCATTCTATTTATTTTCTTTACAAGTCATTGGTCCTACCTTACCACTTTTCCATTGGAGGAATAGAATAAAAATAAAATAATAAAGTAATTTTATTTATTCTATTAAAAAGATCCAAATACTATCTTTTTCATCAGACCTACTGCAGTCGAAGTTAAGTCTCCCTTAAGTGAATCTCGGGGTTGTGGATTCAATGGTGCCATCAGATGTTTAATCCGATCAATAGTTCAAAAGTTAGAAAATTCCAATAATTCATTTAATAGACGTACCCAAAAAAAGTTTGGAAAATTAATAATAGTCACCCTCGACCCGCGCCGGTCAAGGTTAGGCTCTCCCTAAGTGAAACATGCCCCAAAAAAACCCAATGGTACTCTTATATTTTTAATTCGAGTTACTGTTTATAAGTTATGATTTTTTATTAAAAAATAATTGTCACTTAATTATTTTATTTTTAGTCAATAACTAACTTTCACTAGTGGACGGTGCCAGACTAGTTTAGTATCTGCCTAATGAAAACATAACTTCATGAGTTCAAAGTTTGTCTCGGATTTTTAAATCGAGTTACCATTTTTGATTTATAAGCATATGAAAAATAAAATAACTTTATTTAATTATTTTATTTATAGTTATGCCATTTTTTGGTTTTCTCACCAGAGGCCTGCGCTAACCAAACTTAAGTCAGGCATAGGGTAAACCCGCCATACAGAACACAACCATGCCCTTAGATTTCTGATCCAAAAAAATGGTTAAGAGTTATTTCACTTTTTCAGGAAAACTACTTACCCGCGCTAAATAGAGCTTAACGAAACTTCTACAGATCATTCTGGGCACTCTGGGCCACAGAATTGCGCGATGTCAGATTTTACCGTCTCGAAATAATTTCATATAATAAAAACATTTATATGGAATTTCAAGAACATTAAATTCTCCCCACCTTAGCGATTTACATCCTCGAAATCCAAAACAAAGTCAAAACAACCAAAATAGGGTACTGAGCACGAATCTGAGCCTCCTACTCCCATGTTCTCTCTTGGAGGCTCTCATGCTGCTAGTTTACGCACCCCAGAGGTATTGACTATCCATAAAGGACCTGCTCTATTCAATTATCAATCTATACTAGAACCTCCATAAACATCACCCCATCATTCATGTCTAGATCGCCATGGCCGATGAAGTGAGATGGGTCGTGCACGTATCTCCTCAGCTGAAATATGTGGAAGATGTCATGCACCCTCTCGAACTATGGTGGAAGAGCCAGGCGGTATGCTACCTTTCCTATCCTCTAATGTATTAGAAAAGGACCAATAACCCTTGGTGATAACTTGCCGCCTTGGCCAAATCCTTGTAGTCCCCATTGGGGAAAGACTCACAAGAATACGTGGTCCCCCTCCTAGAACTCCAAGGGTCTCTGTATCCTATCGGCATAAGACTTCTGCCAAATCTATGCAGTCTTCACTTACTGAAAAGTGATACATCGTGATACATATTCTGGCACTGCTTTCTTCATCCCTGGCCACCAGTACTGACGTCGGAGGCCCTGGTACATCTTCACCACACCAGGATGTACCGCCAAAGGGGACATATGGAACTCTCTCAACACCTACTCCTGAATTTCCACTAGTACAACTGTACGTCCTCTAAAAATGATGATGTGCTCCCCACCATCATAAAATCCATTAGGTGCCTACCTGGAGGATATCTGATCATGTCGAGCCTCACATTAAATGCCCCCAAGCTGCACCTCCCGGACATGATGAAGGAGTGGGGGAGTGACAATCATAGGCTGGAGGTAAGCAACTTCATCTCTATCCATGGAGGATATCTGCAGCGTGACTATCTAGTCTGACACCTCACTCAGCAGTTGTATACCAGACCTCCTGCTGAGTGAGTCTGAGTAGCTAGTCGTGCTGCAGATATCCTTTATAGAGAGAGATGAAGATTCTTACCTCCAGCCTATGACTGTCACTCCCCCACTCCTTCTTCAAGCCAGGGAGGCACATCTTGGTGGCACGGACTGCAAGGCTCAACGTGTTCATATATCGTAAGGGAAGGCACCTTATGGATTTTCTATAGGTGGGGAGGATGTCGTCCACTTCATAGGACGTGTCATGGTACTGGTGGTGCTTCGGGTGGAGGTGTTGAGGATGTTCCATACGTTCCCTCTGGCAGTACATCCTAGTGTGGTGAATATCTACCAGGACTTCCAACGTCAGTACTAGTGTCCATGGATAAAGAAAGTAGTGGCAGAATTTGTACCACAATGTCTCACATGTTAATAAGTGAATACTGCACAGAGATGAAAAAAGTATTATTCCAACGGGATATGGAGACCCTTGGAGTTCAAGGAGGGTGACCACGTAGTGTTGGTATTATCTTCTTGAAGCGGACTACGAATATTTGGCCGAGGCAGTAAGTTATCCCCGAGGTTTATCAGTTCTTTTATGATACTTCAAAGGATAGGTGAGTTAGCGTACTGCTTGGATCTTCCACTGTAGTTGGAGAGGGTGCACAACATCTTCCACATATCCCAGCTAAGGAGATATGTGCACGACCCATCTCACATCATCGACCACGGAGAAATGGACTTCGATGATGGGATGACTTTTAAATAGGTTCCACTGGTGATTGAGAATCGACAAGATCGGGTCCTTCATTGGTGGTCGAAACCTCTAGTGTGCGTACACTGGAAGCACGAGAACTATCAGGAGAACCCAAGGGAGAAAGAGGCTCAGATTCGTGCTCAATGCCCTCTTTTGGTTGTTTTGCCCTTTTTTTTGGATTTCGAGGACGTAAAGCCCTAATGTGGGGAAAATGTAATATCACAGATATTCTATATAATGTTTTTTTATTATATATAATGATTTCAAGACCATGATATCAAACGGTGCAGAATTATGAGGCCCAGAGAGCCCGGAATGATCCATCAAAGTTTGGTTAAGCTTTAGTTAGCACGCTTAAGAAGTTTTCCTAAAAATGTGGAGTAACTCTTCAAAGGTTGCTCAAATCAGAAATTTGAGGTAACCATTGTGTTCAGGATGGTGGTTTTAACCTAACTGCGACTTAAGTTTGGATGGTGAAGGCTTCTGGTAAGAAAACCCAAAAATTGCAAAACCATAAATAAAATAATTGTCTCTTAATTATTATATTTAAGGACAAAAACTAACTTTCACTAGTGGCCCATTCCATCCAAGGTTAGTATCTTCCTAATGAAAACATACCATCACATGTTCAGTAGTGGTATCATATTTTTAATCCAAGAATCTATTTGTGAGTTATAAGAATTTGAAAAATAAAATAACATTATTTTATTATTCTATTTATGGTTATCCTATTTTTGGGTTTTCTCATTGGATGCCTGTGCCGACAAGACGTAAGTCACGGCTAGGGTACAACTTACATCTTGAATACAATGGTTTTTTCTGATTTCTAATCTGTGCAACTGTTTAAGAGTTATTCCACCTTTTCAGGAAAACTGATTACGTGTGCTAACTAAAGCTTAACAAAACTTCGACGGATCATTTCGGGCACTCTGGGCCTCAGAATTGTGCGTCATCCGATTTCAATGTCTCAAAATAATTATATATAATATAATTATTATATGTAATTTCAGAGACATTACAATAATTCTCTATGAATCATCAACATAAGAAAACATCACCCTATACTAAGATGATTAATAAATCAATCAAAAATGTACTCAATGATTTCTATAAACTTCATGTATTACTTGAAGGAATTTTTCTCTATAATTAATATCCTTATTTTTAAACAATATCTTCAATAATTCCTCAACATAATTTCATATCCATGTTATTAAGAAATTTTTTAACTAATTATTCTTCATAATTCCAAATAAAAATTAAAATGAAAAATCACTTAGAATAATGGCTATATTAGAATCTTCTTAACATTTTATGTATGAGTCGCTTTCAATTTCTTTACCAAAGTATGAAAATAATATTTCCTTAAAAGATTATTAACTGAATAGATTTTCATATCATCCTGAACATTCATATTTTTAACGATTACATTAAAATATTTCAAATTGTTTTTAATGAAAAATACATTCTATAATATTCTAGACAATTTTCTTTTCAAATTAATTTTTTAATGAAACAAAAAATTCACCACTTTTTTATGGTATAACAAAATATATTATTACATATTGTATTGAATAAATATTTGAATGAGTTGTATGGTTTATATAAAATCTATGTGTTTCTTATTCATGAAATTGTTTATCAATGTTCTAAATAAAAAATGGGTGATATCTATATAACCCTAATAATAGGTGATCCCAATATATCACACTCATGTATTCCAGTAAGGGAGAATGTTTATTGATGATACATTATTCCTAAGGGGTGTGGAAAATATATGTATAAGTGATTATATTGTAATGATTATTAAAAGGGTGAATGTATGGATAATTTTTCAAAGTATATATATGATATGATTTCAACAATTTATAAAGTAAATATTTTGATTTATAAAAGAAATAAAACGAGCATAAGTTTTTTATAAATGTTTATGAACTTTTTAATAGGGAAAGGATTGTTTTTATTGGAAATGTAATAATGAGTTTTCATATTTTTCAAGAAACCCTTATGATTATGATTTTTTCCTTTTATTATTTTGGATGAAATATTTTATTAAATCTTTTGGGAAATCATTATATTTTTCTTGGAAAATAAATAGATATTTGAGCCCCAATGATTATCGTGAAAAAAGAAAACTTTTTTTTATTTTCTAGGTTTACCATTGGACTAACAGGTTTCAATTATTTAATATACTGTAATAATATTTTGTTACTCATCATATGATTAAAAAATGTTGATGATTAAGGATGGGTCAAAACATTAACAAAGCAATAGTTTTAATTATGGAAGTTACGTTGAAGGAAGCATATCTTTATTTATAATGACTATGTTTTGTGGGATAAATAGACATTGTTTCAAAATTTCAACTTTATAATAATATGGATTCCATCCATATATAAAAACATAAATCTAAAGAAAATTGGGATGTAATTGATGAAATATATTCCACAAATGTTGTTATTTATTGGACGGTTTTTGTTGTTGTTGTTGTTGTTTGTATAATAGAAAGGGTTTAGATAACATTAGAGGATTGTATGATATTAAAAGATACAATTAAGAGATATTAATTTATATTTATGTTATCATAAGATGCATTCTTTTGATTTCCAGGTTTCATCATCTAATATGTGTTTATTTATATTTTCTTTCCATAGAGAAAATAGGGTAGCTAACATAAAAAGGCACCAGAATAACAATATCCTTCCCAACTAGGATCCTGGAGTGGATAGAATTAGAACATTTCAGTTTTTATCAATATTGAATCAGTTGTAAGTGATATTTATAGAGGAACCACTTCAAGGTAGAGAACATATTATCCATAGAAGAATATGTCTATATTAGAAAATTTTAGGAAATAGAACCCTTTATGTTTTGGTGGATCCTCAATCCTATTGAAAGGTAGAGGACAAATTAATATTTTGGGGAAGATATGTCACGGCCCGTCCTTGAGTCCCATGTCCTGACTACCCCAAGCCCACCTTCCATAGGCCAGGGGCTGGCGTGTAGCACCAAAGGCGTAAATCCCAAAGCTGGGAAGGCATTGCCTTTATGAAAGTAAACAAACACAACATAGTACACACGTAAACCAAGCACTAAGTAATAATGAACACAGTAGTAAGTGTTGAAAGGAAAGGGGCCAGAAATACAATCCCAATAGTAAGTATAGTACAACAGAAAAGCTAGTACAACTGATGTAAAGTATAACATCAACAACCGAGTCGTTCTTCGGAAATCCCACCCGAAAGGTGGGTACAGATGGTCTCCTCAGCACCTCGGATCCATCTGTCTGCTCTGTGTACATCTCGCCAAGTGGTCCACCTCCAGGTACCTTCCAGCTCCATAATTCTCCACCTCGATCAGTGTTGTCTGTTGTCTGCATCCAACATAACATAGTGCGGGCGTAGCCCGTGCAAGGGTGAGTATACAAAACTCAGTAGGGACCCTGAGACCCCCGAAGGTCTCCCAGAATACACAAAGGATAAACCAAAAAGGAAATATACAATCACGAAGTATCAACCAACTCTACTTAGTTATATTCCCATACATATAACTAAGTTAACAATCTTAGATTGGCTCCAACTCTCGAGCCCAAGCACAACCCGGTCCCCACAGGAATGAAGTCAATCACATCGATGATAATGATTGAAATTCAAGACTCACCTCACACAGGTATACATTTTTCATGTAGAGATAGAGATGATCAGATGTAGTCACTGATTCATCTAAGCTGTCAAACCCCCGGAGGATTCCAGTACATTTGTCATCACTGCCGAACCCACGGAGGATTCGAGTACAGTTTTCGTTGCAGTCGCAGCCAGCTCTAGGGTTCCCACACACAGAACGCTCGATTCTGAGAGGGTCCGCTCCTTGAGTAAAGGGTTCGATACAACAACTATCACTAAGTTCAGATTTGATGTATCCCAAAGATCCGTCTCGTTAAAAAAAACCCAACACGACATACGGTGTGTCAATCGGATGCCCGGTCTGAGAGTTATTGGCATTTTCGTTCAAGGGGCCCGGTTGGAAATACGTTCATTCCAAACCCGGTCGTTTTCCAAAGTCATCAAAAACTCACTTAGATAAGTGCAAAAGGACCGCTTTGTCACGAGGGTCCCAATGCCACAGACGGCGCATCGATTGGACGCATGATCTTTAAGTTATTCATGATTAAGTGAAAACGAGCCTGGCCATTCAAGCCCAGTGGGCTGGCGGGTCGAGTCAACCTGGTTTTTACAGGTCCGACCCAGTAGAGTGTTGAACCACCCTAGTGAATCGTGCAGCCTGGCCCGGTGGGGCATGGCTCGGCCCGACGGCTGAGCACTGCGGGGGGGGGGGGGGGGCCTGGTCTCCCGAATCGGCGACGCCAAGCGGCGCCGCCCTTCCATCCGACCGGCCGAAGCCAGCCGGTCTTCCCGGTGTGAGCGGCCCACACGGGCGGGCCGCGGATACTCCAGCGTAGCGCCCTCCTTGCGCCGCGGGTCTTCCCAGCCCGGTCGGCTTGTTGTCATCCGGTTTGTCCGCCGAGCGTCCCACGGAACACGGGCAGTGGTCCTCCGCAGTGTGGCGCCCTCGTGGCGCCGCGGTCTCTTCAATTCGGCTGGATTAGCCGGCCCGTTCTCCATCGGCCGAGCGGCCCGCGGTTGTGGGTCACGGTTCATCCGCACGCGACAGGTGCACGGCTACCGCCTTCTCTCTTCGCCTCCTCTTCCAACATGCCTCAATCGCAAATAAATTCAGGAAAACATCAGAGGGTCATCAAGCCATTTTATTTCGACTCATGCCCTCCGCGTTAGGTGGTAACAATTGACAGAAGTTATTAAAAAGAAATCAACAGGAATGAGATAATTTATTCACTTATAAATTGTATGAAACCCCTACCTCGAAATAAGGTTCGCCGTAGTCGGGCCTCGCAGAAGACGGCGTCGCGGGGAGATGGTGTCAAATCATTGGCGTCGGGAAAGAAGGAGCTGAGGATGGCACGTCATCAGCATCCTTGTGGGTGGCTCCTTCTCCTTTGGCTTGGATGAAGATCAAAAGAGACTATCGTCATTCTTTGGTGGTTCTTCGTTGAAGAGAGAAACTCTTTCTTCAAATTCTCATGATCTCTTTGCCAAAAATCCTTTGAAAACAACAAGTTCCCAAACTAAAATAATATCTAACACTATTATTTTATTCACACATCATTTTTTAAAATTAAAACACTTTAATTAATTAATTGGTGGATTCAACTCATTAATTAAAAGTATTGTAAAAAATTAATGGGAGAGAGGGAGGTGGAAAGTTCACATAATTACGGGGAGAGTTGTCAAAGAAATAAATGAAGGGGAGTTTAAGGATGTTAAGGGGAGTTATGGGGAGATGAATGGTTTAGGGTATGTGTGGGACCCACCTCACAAATATCCTCTCATGGGATGTTATGTGGGTGTGGGCCCCACCTCTAACTCCCCTTGGGAGGAAATAACCACCAAACATAAATAAAATTGTGTATTATAAATTCTATTTATTTTATTCTAAATCACTAAAAATTAACTCTCATCCGTCATAAAAAGAAACTGTGGTAAAGGTCCCCTTAAGAGAATATCAACACTGTGAGTTCATTGGTGCCCTCAGATTTCGATTCTGAGCACCGGTTCAAAAGATAGAAAAACTTGCACGTACGTTTACTGAATGTACCTGAACTAAACATCAGAAATTGATTTTGGGAACACTGGACCTCGGAATCATGTGTTGTCAGAAACCACAAACTCGTAAAATTACAAAGTATTTAAGAAAAAAATTTCCATGAAATTTTCGGGTCTTTAAAAGATATTTTAAGTTATGGGATGTTAAAATGTTCATAAGGTAACTCATTTTATATATCCTAATAATGGTTAAGTCGATAAATGGCGGTCCTTGAATAATAATACTAAGTAAAATGAAGAAGTTTATGTCATGGAATGGATGGTATTTAAGGATATATACCTTATAAAGTATTTTAAAACATTTATTTGACTTAGAATTTAACCAAAATTATAGGACATGAAGAAAATGAAGGTGGGACTCTGTTTCCACCTTAGAATCTAATTTTAATATATTTTTTAGGTTATCACCAAATTTCATTTTAGAATATGATAAATAAATTATCAATTGTACTATATATTTTAACCAAGATTAAGAATGAAACTAGTTACTCATGAGTTCATAAGTTGTGAGGAAATTGTAAGGTGTTATGAGAAATAAGAGATTGATTTCTTATAAATTAACAACAATAAAGATAAGAATAAAACTACGTGAAGGGAAATTGAGAAAACTCATTAATGAAACCAAAAGATAATAAAATTCAATTACCCTCTTGTAATTTGTGTGGTAAGAATCATTATGATAACATCTTATGAAATCTAAGAAGTGTTACTAATTTTTAAAGATGAACACTTAGCTAGTGAAAGAAAAGGAAAGTGAAAGAGAAATGGTCCGAGTGGTAAAGAAATAAAGGTAGAGAAATTTTTTAATCGTAGTGATATGGGTCATTATATTAATGTGTTCCCAAAGGAAGGTATAAAGGATGGTGATTAACAATTCCAAAAAAAATAATGGTTTTGAAAATGCATTTGATATTTCGGTCCACAAAATGATGTTTTTATGGGTATAATAAATGTTTAATATAAGTATTCCAATCGATATTTTTACTTGGGGTCTACACATTCATTTATTTTGCATAAATTTCCCAGAAAAATGGGAATATAAACTCAATAATTGAATAAATAATTTTGGTAACAACACTTAGTTTAAGTATTAAAGAACGAAATATTTATGGGAACCTTCCTATAATCATATGTGACATTTTTTCCTATAAATCACTTTACCTTACCCTTAGTGGAGTTTCATGTTTTTGGGTATATATTGGATTTTAGTTTATCATGTTGAGATACATTGTAGAAAAAATACGTTATATTAAATTGTCATTTTAAATTTATATTCGCATATAATAATGATTTTATTCCATTTAAAACATAGCAACAAGATGTGAAATTGTTTAAATATGGGAATGAAAGATACCTTTCACATATTATTCAAAATATGGAAACCATTCAAATTAGTGATGTTATAGTTATAAATTAATATATAATAGAATTTTAACCCAGTGTTATTCTTGATAGAGAGGTTGAATTTATTATTGACATAGTTCCAAATTCTAAGACTATTACAAAGCATCATTATAGAATGGCTTAAAATGAGTTTTTTTAATTTAAAAAGAGTTAATGGCGTGATTTGATATGGGTTTCATCAACCCTAAAACTTCACCATATGGTGATTTTATTTTTTTTGAGATATTTATTGTTTTACAATCCTTTAAATAGATTATAGATCCATCGATAATATCACTGTAAATAAAAAGTATCAATTTCCTCATATCGATGACTTGATTTATTAACTCTAGGTAGCATAGTATTTGTCAAATATTGATCCCATGTTATTGTACCATAAGTTATAAGTAAAGTAATGTGATATATCAAAGATGAAATTTTGGACTATGTATGTCTATTTTGAGCATTTAGTTATTCCTTTTGAGTTAATAAAGGAACTCATTGTATTTATAAATGTAATGAATAAATTTTTCCATGAGTATATGAATACATTTTTTGTTGTTTATATCAATGATAATATGGTATATTCTAAAATATTTGAAGATCATGAGAAACATCTATGGATATTATTTCAATAATTAAAATAAAATTGCTTATAAAAAATAATGAATATGAATTTTGGATAAAACATGTATCTTTCCCTAGACATATTGTTTCTAAGTACGGAATATTACTTGATCCAACTAAGAATAATGTTGATTAATGTGAGTAAGAATCTAAATATTTTTTGAATTAATGGTTTAATACTGATTATTTGGTTAAAATTTTGTTTGGTTATCAAGATCACTGACTAAGTTAACTCAAACAAAACTTACATTTATCAGGATGAAGGAATGTAATTAACATTTTAAGTAATTGTAAATAATATTAATTAATGATCTAGTGCAATAATTTACATCAAAAAATAGAGAGTTATTTATTTACACTAATGCTTATTTAAAAGGCCTTGGTTTTTTATTGATGTATGATGTTTAGGTTACCACCTATCAAACATTTTAATTGAAACCCCATGATAATAATCATCCTATACATGACCTTCCACTAGATATAGTATTTTGACATTATAAATATAGAAGTGTCATATATATAGAGTGAAATGTGATATATCTATTGATCATTATTATATAAATTATATATTCACTCAAAAATAGTTGAACATGAGGTAAATAAGATGTCTAGAACTCATTAAAGATTATGATTACACAATTCCTTGTCATCCAGGTAAACCAACCAAGGTAATTGATCCTTTGAGATAAAATGATAGTGGGTCATTAAATATGATAAAATTTAAACATGATCCTCTAGTAAATTATTTAATAAAATTTTCCCTAGAAATTATGTATAAATAAACTCATTCCTTTTTCAACCAGGTTTCAGTGCATTAATCATTTTTAGAAAGAATTAAGGAGGCTCAAAATGAAGATCGCATATTTCAAAGAGGAGTACAGTTGGTCAAAAGGTAAATATTCTCTTATTTTAATGTTAATTACTAAGTTGTGTTCAATTTTTAAAATATTTTATGTATTTTGAGTGATTCCTAGTTAAAGATGAAATTTTTAAGTGGAGCCCACAACACTCAATTTTCTGTACATCCTTACATCACTTTGACATATAGAGGCCTTCATAAATATTATTTATGATAACATATAAAGAATTGTGTAGAATATTTTATCATGAAATGTTTTAATTTTTATTAGGATATATCTGAATTAAAACTAAAAATTTCATTGGTTCATCCTTTTTCAATTCTGGAGTAAAAATATGAAAATATATGCGTATATATTTTCATGGGAGTACCAAATGAATCTCGGAGTAATAATTTGATATGTGTAATTATAGATCACTTGACTAAATAAGTGAATTTTCTTCCTATTTGATATACTATATATTTTCATCATAATTCTAGAATTCATCTTAAGGATATATTCAGGTTACATGATTTTCCAATCTCAATTTTATCTGATCATAATCTCATATTTACATCAAATTTTTTAATATTACTTCTCGTGTTTATGGGTGATAAATTAATTTTTTTACATATATTTTCATCCTTAAATGGATGGATAATTAGAGTGTACATTTTTACTTTTTATTATATACTTCAAGATTTGTAATTATATTATCAGTAAATTTGGCATGAATATCTTTATTTAGTTGATTTTATTTAAAATAATAGTTTTCATTCTTGTAGTCAAAGGGGACATTTTGATTTATTATATTAGACTCTGAAATGTTGGGATGAAGATTTTGAAATAAAATTTTAGGGGATAATTTTAGTTGAGGTTGTGTCTGATATTGTAAATTTGATTCATCAGCACATGAGGTAACCTTAGAAAAGGTAGAAGAGTTTTGCAGAATACTAATGGAAATATATTTTTCGATTGAAGAAATGGTTCCATTATTAAATAATATCCTTAAAAATGTGTAATTTGATTTGTTAATAAAATTGAAATTAATTCCATGGTATATTGGTCCATTTTATATTCTATACAATACTGAATTAGTTTCTTATCATGTATCATTGCCTTTGATTTTATCTGTGGTACATGATGCGTTTTATGTTTCACTGTTGGGAAAATATATACCTGATACATATCATGTTTTGAGCATGAAATTGGTAAAGTTAAAAGAGAATATTTATTATGAAGAAAATAAAATACAAATTATAAATCATGGGGTCAATCTTATATAGAATAATTTAACACACCGGGTTAAGGTTTTCAATTAAATCCATATGATGGAAGAATCAACATGGTAATCTGAAATGGCTATGAGGGAAAGATATCCCTACCGCTTTTAGTAATAAATAATATTTAGATGAAAAATATTATTTAAGAGGATAAAAATGTGACAAACCATATAATTTCAATAATAAATTTATTTAATTTTTATATTTACTCATGATTATATTTTAGGGATCCATATTCACTATAACAATTTTACGTATTTTTCAGTCAAAAAATAAACATTATAATTCTAAAAAAAGTATTTTCCATGTATTATACAGTTTTATTTAAAAGTAACATTTATAAATTTTATAATTCTAATTTAATAAAATAAAATTTATTTTTTATATTAGAATATCAAATTTATATTATGGTGAATTTCAGATATTTTTTATAAAAATACTTATTTTTTTGTGAATAGTGGAAATTGTTTATTTTCGTAAAACATATATTACTTTTCAACAACAAAAAAGTAAATTAAATGTACCATTATATTTTGTATTTTGTTTTAATGAATCTTAAGATACTTTTTATTTAACATAATCTAACAACCATATGAATCATCATTATATTTTATTCTGGTATAAGTTTATTTTTAAGTATCAAAACACATTTTTTTGGAAAAACTACTCTTTGCTGCATTTTAAATTCTTATATTAATATTAATTTATTATAATTATACATATTAAATTTTGAAAAATGGATTTCATAATTGAAATCAGGAGGATTAGTTTTATCAATAAGTTCAATTTCATTTTTTTCATTATGAATAGTGACCTTGGTAAAAATGGCATCACTATGGTAAACGGGAAAATGGGTCAATAAAGGCAACAACTAAGTGATTAAGTCACATATCATATCTTAGTTCTTGTTTGAGGATATTATTTTGAGCTTCATCACCTTATATTATAATTTCAATTTTTAAGTACCACTTTCCAATGAATTAGACTATGTGTTGTATAAAAACACTCAATAATTACAAGAGTTCAACTCCCCTGACATATAAAAGGGCATAACATCTATTATCTTATTCAAAACACATGAGACTTTTAGATCAAAAAATACTTAAAATACCTTACCAACATACCTCACCATTTCATAATGGTCATGGTCTCACCAAAGGACCCAACCTATAAGTCTTAAAGTGTATTCCAAAGCAGGATTTCAGAGAAGATATGTATCTCTTAATCGAGGGTTTTCGGGTTTATTTGTTATTTCACCTCCTAAATCTCATATTTAACCATGGTAACATAATAAAAAAATTACATAAATATACTAAAATGTTATTTTTCTTATGTAAAACCCTTTTCATCAATTTTTTAATCCCATCTATATTGAAAACCTCTCTTATACATAAGTGTGGACATCCATATCCATGACATGATGCATTTCATTTTCCATCACTACATCACACAGATGGTTATAAATATATAATTAACTAATATATATTATTTTTATGAAATTATTCTTATCATTTAATGATAAATGTTACTTACCTTCTTACCCTTTCCATCTATTATAAAATAATAATGCCGCTCATGCGTATGTGTGGAATACCATGTCACGACCCGCCCTCGGGGTCCGTGCCGTGACTACCCCAAGCCCGCCTTCCATAGGCCAGGGGCTGGCGACTAGCACTAAGGCATAAATCCCGGTAAAAAAGGGAAGGCATTGCCTTTGTAAAGTAAACAAACACCACAGAGTAAGCAAGCGGAAAGTAAACACTAAGAAAAAGTAGAGTACAACTGAAAGTGCGGAAAAGTAAAAGGGCCAGTATAAAAACCCAAACTGAAAGTAAAGTACAACTCGAAAGGAGAAAACAGCAACTGAAAAGTAAAAGCCACTACACCAAGCTGTCCACTGGAAATCCCACCTGAAGGGTGGGTACAGATAGCTCAACTGCTCCACGGGTCCCGCCGTCTGCTCCGAGCACCTCCCACCCAGTGGTCCACCTCCAGGTACCGTCCTGCTCTGCAAGCCTCAGCCAAGATCAACGCTGTCCGTCGTCTGCAACCAACACAACGTAGTGCGGGCAAAGCCCGTGCAGGGGTGAGTATAAGCTACTCAGTAGGGACCCCGAGACCCCTGAAGGTCTGTCAAATCCACAAAGGATAAACCACGAAGAAAGGAACAATCACGAAGTATCAACCGACACTGCTTAGGTATATGCCCATACATATACCTAAGTCATCAATTTCAAATACGCTCCAACCTCTGAGCCCAAGTACAACTCAGTCCACACAGGAAAGTAAACGTATTCCACATAGGAAAGCAAAACATAATCCACACAGGATAGCACAACACAATCCACACAGGAAAGCAACAGGATTCAGCTCACACAGGATTTTCATTATCAAAAAACGTAACTACTGAAGAGCCCCATCTTTGAAGTGTACAGTGTCCTGTCACGACTCTGAGATACTGCTCACTAACCTAAGACTGCTGAGGTACTCATCCTGTCGAGTACCGCGGGTCTGCCGCCAACTACCGGGCGCTCCGTCCGCTGAGGGTCTGCTGCCAAATACCGGGCGCTCACCCAAATAGCCTACAGAGGTACTCCTCCAGTCGAGTACAGCGGGTCTGCTGCCAACTACCAGGCGCTCCGTCCGCCGTGGGTCTGCCGCCAAATATCGGGCGCTCCGTCCACTGGGCTAGTCGACTCACTCCAAGTCGAGTCGGTCGAGCAGTCTGCAGGTCTCAGCCGGGTACACGGTCTCCGTACTCCGTACGCTCGTCTCCAGTATCGCGGGTCTGCCGCTACAACCATGCGCACCACCTCTATCAAGTAAAACAGAAGATTCAGCTCACACGGGAATACTTATTCGGATGACGATAAAGATGATCACTGAACCATCTAAGTCGTCGGACCCACGAAGGATCGATAGGTACTAACCCCCGCAGTGACCTACACAGGATCAGACCCACACAGGATCGGGCCCACGCAGGACCTGTAGCACTGATCCACGTAGGATTGCTGAGTGCAGTAGTCGTCGCAGTCCACTGCGGATCTCTGCACAGTCGTCGCCGCAGTCCACTGAGGATCTCTGCATGGTCGTCGTCGGAGTCCACGGAGGATCTCTGCACAATCGTCGTTGTCGGAGAAGCAGTCGCAGCCAGCACTAGGGTTCCCACACACAGCAAGCTCGTTCGGAGGGTCCGCTCCACGAGCCGAGAGGCTGATACATCAACTGTCACAAAGTCCAGAGTTGATGTATCCAAAAGTTCCGTATCGTCAACAGGAAGTCAACGCAATAGACGGCTCATCGATCGGACGCCCGGTCTGAGAGTTATTGGCATTTTCGTCCCCGGGGCCCGGTTGGTTTTTAAGGCAAAACCAACCCGACCGTACTCCACCTGCGTCCAAACCTCGGGCGGAGTATGCCAAAAGAACCGTCTCACTAAGAGGAACACAACAAAGCTGATGGTACGTCAATCGGACGTCCGTAGCTCAAGATATGAGCGTTTCCACTCCGAAGGCCCGGTTGGTTTCGTGAACGAACCAACCCGGCCGAACCCAAAGTATTCCGAAACTTTGAGTGCGATATACCAAAACGACCGCCTCGATCCAAGGATCGTGTTGCCACAGACGGTTCGTCAATCGGAGGTCTGTGGATCATGTTATGGCCAAAAGACCGAAACCGTCTCGAAAATGGGGGGTCCGGGTCCGGGCCGGCCCGGCCCCCCCTGGGTCTACCCGACCCGGGTCTGACCCGGCCCGGCCGGCCGGTGGCGGCGGCCCGGCGCGGCGGCCTGGCGCCGCACGGAGGCAGCGCACGGGGGGCAAAGCCCCCCGCTTCAGCAAGAGGCGGCGCGGCTTTTTAGCCGCGCCTTTTGGAGAACCGGCCCCCCTCATGGGGGGCCTACTTGAGGAAACCGGGGGGCCTCCTTCCCCCCTCAAGGAAACCGCCCCCCTCATAAATGAGGGGGGTTTTTTATGCTAGCAGGGGGAATTTATTTCCCCCGCCTTTTGACCTTCCGGCCGGCCAACTGCCGGCCGGTTTTCTCAAACGGGACCGGAAAATCCGGTCCCCTTTCCAGCTTCCGACGCCGGCGGCCCGGCCGCCGGTCTTCTCGTCCCACCGCGGCCCGGAACCGGCCGCGGTGTTCGTCGTCCGGCACGGTTCGACGGCACCGCGCCCCTCCACCGCGCCTTTGATTCCCTTTGACGCGGCACGACGGCGTCGCGTTCTTGATGATTCTTCCACGGCGCGGCGCGACGGCGCTGCGCAAATAAGCCGGGCGAATAACCGCGTGGTGCGACGGCACCACGCCATCTTGTTTCAACCGCAAGTTAGATCATCAAGAACAAAGGAGGGGGTTCGGCCGTGTTCATGCGGTCCGGCCCCCTCACGTTAAATGATAACACATAATTATAATCCTCACGTTAGTCATGCTAGAACCACGAACAAGGATAAATAAATAAACAAATAACAACAACCCCTACCTTGGGTAAAGGTTAGAAGATTTGTCAACGTCCCGCGGAAGACAACGTCGCGGAGGTCGGGCGTCGCGGTAAACGTTTGTCAAATATGATGACGAAGAGGTACGTCCGAAGAGGTACGTCGTTGGCTAATCTTCGTATGCCGACAAAGGAAGTCCGAGGAGGAAGCGGCGTTCCCTCTCGTTGACGCGGAAGACGAAGAAGATAGGAGCGGTGTTCTTCATCGGAGCTTGAGCGTTCTTCGTCGGAGCTTGAGCGTTCTTCATCAAAGCTTGAGCTTTCTTCGTCAAAGCTTGAAGAAGAAAGAAAAGCTCTCAAAAGCTCTCAAGATGTCTAAACAAAAACTAACCAAATAAAATAAGATTGAGACTTATTTTATTCACAAACTTAACAAATGAATTTCAAAGGTTTGAAATTCAAAAAGGATAACTCCAAAATTAAATAACTCATGTCATTTAAAGAGGGGTTAAGGGAGTTGGGAGAAGATGAAAAGTTTAGGGTTCGTGTGGGCCCCACCACACTTAATCCTCTCAAGGGAGGTTAAGTGGGTGTGGGTCCCACCCCTAACTTCCTTTGAGAGAAGTTAAATAATAAGTTTAAATAAAAATATGTAATCCACAATTTTTATTTAACTTATTCTAAACTCCCAAAAACTAACTCTCATCCCGAAATAAACACAACCTCGGAAAAGGTCTCCTTAAGCGAATATCGGCGCTGCGAGTTCATCGGTGCCCTCGGATTTCAATTCCGAGCACCGGATCAAAAGTTAGGAAAACCCGCTTGTTCGTTCACTGAACATACCCGAGCCAAACTTCGGAAATTGATTCCGGGCACACCGGGCCTCGGAATCAGGTGCCGTCAGAAACCGCGCTCTTGTAAAATTACAAAGAAAATTAAGAAAAAATTTCCCTTGAATTTTACGGGTCTTTACATTACTCCCACCTCAGGGCTTTACGTCCCCGTAAAGATACATCAAAAACTAGGGAAACAAATAAGGGTACTGAGCACGCATCTGAGCCTCCCGCCCCCATGTGCTCTCCTGGAGATTCCCGTGCTGCCATCTGATGCGCACAAGAGGAATCGATCACCCACGCACGACCCGCTCCTGTCGATCCTCTATCTCCACCGGGACCTCCGTAAAAGTCGCCCCATCGTCAACGTCAAGCTCCCCATGGTCAATGATGTGCGTCGGGTCGTGCACGTATCTCCTCAGCTGAGACACGTGGAAGACGTCGTGCACCCAGTGCAACTGAGGTGGTAGAGCTAGGCGATAAGCCACCTCACCAATCCTGCTGAGGACCTGGAAGGGTCCGATGAAGCGCGGAGATAACTTGCCGCCTCGGACAAATCTCCGAATACCACGTCGAGGTGAGACCCGCAAGAAGACGTGGTCGCCATCCTCGAACTCTAGTGGCCTCCGCCTCGTGTCAGCGTATGACTTCTGCCGGCTCTGTGCTGTCCTCATCCGCTCCTGGATGACCTGGACCTTCTCTGTTGTGACCTGGACCATCTCTGGTCCCACTAGAGCTGCAAGATTTCTTCTTTGCCGATAAGAGAAATCTGGTCCCATCCCCTGGATGAACCACATTCTTTGCCTAATACATTCAATCCTAACATGGATGATACTAATCCATACCAAGGATGACGTCGTAAGGCCTCGACGTTACTACTAAGAGATTCAACTGTTACTCTCCCCTCCAAGGGTTGAGTCACACTGTCGGCATCAGTGTGTGGTAACTGGGTCTCCTCCAGTAGATGTCTCACAAGTGAGGGTCAAGTCAACAGCCAAAACTGGAACCTCTTAGTAACATCAAAAAAGAGGACAGGAACGAAAATATCACAAAGGTATGCATTTTTTTTATTATTGCAGCTCATAATAAAAGACGCTACACAAAAGCAACAAGGAACCAGAAGCACAAATGACATATCCACTAGTTCTGCTCCTGTCCATCGGCTCCCAGAGCTCCATGATCGAAGGCCTCGGCTGCCTGAAGCTGAGCTCTCGCATGTTCACCTACTCCCTGTGGTCGGGGTGGACCTCCTGGTGGTGGTGGTGGAAGAGCCTCAAAGCGTCGCCCACCACCGGCTACTCGTCCAGCTCCTCTGCCTCGTCCGCCTCCTCCCTGCGGACCGCCACAGTCGAACCTCTGCCTCTGCCTGGGAGGTTCTTCACTTAACTGCTGATCATCAGCATGGCGGGTCGGACAGTCACGAGCCATGTGACCAATCCCGCCACAGGAGTAACACTGCCCACTCTCGGCACGCCTGGCTCTGACTCCACCCCGGCTTCCCCGCACAACTGAGCCTGAGTCGTGCAGTCGGCCACTAGTAGGTCTGGTCTACCTGGAACCCTGAGTCTTCCGTCGGCTACCTGTTGCCGAAGACTCCGCTATCTGCCGCCCTACGGTAGGTCTCGCTGTGGACTCAGCCAGAAAACTCTCGATCAGGAGGGCTCGCTCTAGAACTCCTGCCTGGGTCGGGATGCTGAAGGAGATCAGTGATGCCCTGATCTCGTGTCTCAATCCCTGCTCGAAGGTCCGGGCCCGGAAGAAGGGGTCCCGTACCATGTCTGTCGAGTACCGAGAATGGTCGGTGAACCTCGCCGCGTACTGGGCGACCGTCAAGCTGCCCTGCCGCAGCTGAAGAAGCTCCTGGATGCGCACCGCACGGAGGGTGGCCGGGACGAAATATGAGTGGAAGAGGCTCTCGAAGTCCGTCCAGATGAGGGTGGCCTCATCGTGTACCTGGAGCATCAGGCTCCACCATCGCCCTGCTGCTGCGTGGAGTAGGCTCGCCGCGAGGATCACCATGAGGTCTGCTGGTGTCCTCACTAGCCTGAAAACTCGGACGGCCGCCTCCAGCCAGTCCTTTGCTGCCTGGGGATCCGTCTCCCCGCGAAACCTGGGTGGTCGCTGGCGCTGAAACTCATGCAGTGCGCTGAGGCGACATGCATCGTCAGCGGCTGGTGCTGGAAGCATCGGGGGCTCGACGGGTAGAACTACCGCCGGTGCCACTGCTGACAAAGGGTCCTGCACCGAGGCCTCGTCGCTCGGTGGGCTGTCGTCACACTCGACTCTCAGAACCCTAGCTGGCTGTCATCGTGGGGCCATCCTTAAAAGGAAACAGGTGCGCCATGGTCAGAACAGTATACCTGGTGAGCTGATATAAG
The DNA here is from genome assembly GCA_963277665.1 of Viscum album. Lineage (NCBI taxonomy): Eukaryota > Viridiplantae > Streptophyta > Magnoliopsida > Santalales > Viscaceae > Viscum > Viscum album. The sequence goes on along the minus strand of OY728159.1, from coordinate 824,835,978 downwards.
TAATCACAAAGAAAACTTTGAAACACACATGCAATCAATGTTTTCGTGCATTAAGTCGAAAATCAGAAGTCAGGGTCCTGGTGTACGGATACGTCGGCCGCCGCACCAACACTGGACTCCCTAGACTGATAACCACACTCAATACGCTAAACATTATTGCTTCACATAGAAAAGATCAGAGTTCGCGGTAGAACCGAACTCCTCTGATACCAATTTTTCACGACCCTCCCTCGGGGTCCGTGCCGTGACTACCCCAAGCCCGCCTTCCATAGGCCAGGGGCTGGCGACTAGCACCAAGGCGTAAATCCCGGTAAAAAAAGGGAAGGCATTGCCTTTGTAAAGTAAACAAACACCACAGAGTAAGCAAGCGGAAAGTAAACACTAAGCAAAAGCAGAGTACAACTGAAAGTGCGGAAAAGTAAAAGGGCCAGTATACAAACCCAAACTGAAAGTAAAGTACAACTCGAAAGAGGAAAACATCAACTGAAAAGTAAAAGCCGCCACACCGAGCTGTCCACTGGAAATCCCACCTGAAGGGTGGGTACAGATAGCTCCACTGCTCCACGGGTCCCGCCGTCCGCTCCGATCACGTCCCGCCCAGTGGTCCACCTCTAGGTACCGTCCTGCTCTTCAAGCCTCAGCCAAGATCAACGTTGTCCGTCGTCTGCAACCAACACAACGTAGTGTGGGCAAAGCCCGTGCAGGGGTGAGTATAAGCTACTCAGTAGGGACCCCGAGACCCCTGAAGGTCTCTCAAATCCACAAAGGATAAACCACGAATAAAGGAACAATCACGAAGTAACAACCGACACTGCTTAGGTATATGCCCATACATTTACCTAAGTCATCAATTTCAAATATGCTCCAACCTCCGAGCCCAAGTACAACTCATTCCACACAGGAAAGTAAACGTATTCCACACAGGAAAGCAAAACGTAATCCACACAGGATAGCACAACACAATCCACACAGGAAAGCAACAGGATTCAGCTCACACAGGATTTTTATTATCAAAAAACGTAACTACTGAAGAGCCCCATCTCTGAAGTGTACAATGTCCTGTCACGACTCTGAGATACTGCTCACTAACCTAAGACTGCTGAGGTACTCCTCCTGTCGAGTACCGCGGGTCTGCCGCCAACTACCGGGCGCTCCGTCCGCTGAGGGTCTGCTGCCAAATACCGGGCGCTCACCCAAATAGCCTACAGAGGTACTCCTCCCGTCGAGTACCGCGGGTCTGCTGCCAACTACCAGGTGCTCCGTCCGTCGTGGGTCTGCCGCCAAATACCGGGCGCTCCGTCCACTGGGTTAGTTGACTCACTCCAAGTCGAGTCGGTCGAGCAGTCTGCAGGTCTCAGCCGGCTACACGGTCTTCGTACTCCGTACGCTCGTCTCCAGTATCGCGGGTCTGCCGCTACAACCAAGCGCACCACCTCTATCAAGTAAAACAGAAGATTCAGCTCACACAGGAATAATTCTTCGGATGACGATAAAGATGATCACTGAACCATCTAAGTCGTCGGACCCACGAAATATCGATAGGTACTAACCCCCGCAGTGACCTACACAGGATCGGACCCACACAGGATCGGGCCCACGCAGGACCTCTAGCACTGATCCACGTAGGATCGCTGAGTGCAGTAGTCGTCGCAGTCCACTGCGGATCTCTGCACAGTCGTCGTCGCAGTCCACTGAGGATCTCTGCATGGTCGTCGTCGGAGTCCACGGAGGATCTCTGCACAATCGTCGCTGTCGGAGAAGCAGTCGCAGCCAGCACTAGGGTTCCCGCACACAACAATCTCGTTCGGAGGGTCCGCTCCACGAGCCGAGAGGCTGATACATCAACTGTCACAAAGTCCAGAGTTGATGTATCCAAAAGTTCCGTATCGTCAACAGGAAGTCAACGCAACAGACGGCGCGTTGATCGGACGCCCGGTCTGAGAGTTATTGGCATTTTCGTCCCCGGGGCCCGGTTGGTTTTTAAGGCAAAACCAACCCGACCGTACTCCACCTGTGTCCAAACCTCGGGCGGAGTATGCCAAAAGAACCGTCTCACTAAGAGGAACACAACAAAGCTGACGGCACGTCAATCGGACGTCCGTAGCTCAAGATATGAGCGTTTCCGCTCCGAAGGCCCGGTTGGTTTCGTGAACGAACCAACCCGGCCGAACCCAAAGTATTCCGAAACTTTGAGTGCGATATACCGAAACGACCGTCTCGATCTAAGGATCGCGTTGCCGCAGACGGTTCATCAATCGGATGTCCGTGTCTCACGTTATGGCCAAAAGACCGAAACCGTCTCGAAAACGGGGGGCAAAGCCCCCCGCTTCAGCAAGAGGCGGCGCAGCTTTTTAGCCGCGCCTTTTGGAGAACCGGCCCCCCCTTGTGGGGGGCCTTCTTGAGGAAACCGGGGGGCCTCCTGCCCCCCTCAAGGAAACCGCCCCCCTCATAAATGAGGGGGGGGGGTTTAAGCTGGCAGGGGGAATTTATTTCCCCCGCCTTTTGACCTTCTGGCCGGCCAACTGCCGGCCGGTTTTCTCCAACGGGACCGGAAAATCCGGTCCCCTTTCCGGCTTCCGACGCCGGCGGCCCGGCCGCCGGTCTTCTCGTCCCGCCGCGGCCCGGAACCGGCCGCGGTGTTCGTCGTCCGGCGTGGTGCGACGGCACCGCGCCCTTCCACCGCGCCTTTGATTCCCTTTGACGCGGCGCGACGGCGTCGCGTTCTTGATGATTCTTCCATGGCACGGCGCGACGGCGCTGCGCAAATAAGCCGGGCGAATAACCACGTGGTGCGATGGCACCACGCCATCTTGTTTCAACCGCAAGTTAGATCATCAAGAACAAAGGAGGGGGTCCGGCCGTGTTCATGTGGTCCGGCCCCCTCACGTTAAATGATAACACATAATTATAATCCTCACGTTAGTCATGCTAGAACCACGAACAAGGATAAATAAATAAACTAATAACAACAACACCTACCTTGGGTAAAGGTTCGAAGATTTGTCAACGTCCCGCGGAAGACAACATCGCGGAGGTCGAGCGTCGCGGTAAACGTTTGTCAAATCTGATGACGAAGAGGTACGTCCGAAGAGGTACGTCGTTGGCGAATCTTCGTATGCCGACGAAGGAAGTCCGAGGAGGAAGCGGCGTTCCCTCTCGTTGACGCGGAAGACGAAGAAGAGAGGAGCGGCGTTCTTCGTCGGAGCTTGAGCGTTCTTCGTCGGAGCTTGAGCGTTCTTCGTCAAAGCTTGAGCGTTCTTCGTCAAAGCTTGAAGAAGAAGGAAAAGCTCTCAAAAGCTCTCAAGATGTCTAAACAAAAACTAACCAAATAAAATAAGATTGAGACTTATTTTATTCACAAACTTAACAAATGAATTTCAAAGGTTTGAAATTCAAAAAGGATAATTCCAAAATTAAATAACTCATGTCATTTAAAGAGGGGTTAAGGGAGTTGGGAGAAGATGAAAAGTTTAGGGTTCGTGTGGGCCCCACCACACTTAATCCTCTCAAGGGAGGTTAAGTGGGTGTGGGTCCCACCCCTAACTTCCTTTGAGAGAAGTTAACTAATAAGTTTAAATAAAAATATGTAATCCACAATTTTTATTTAACTTATTCTAAACTCCCAAAAACTAACTCTCATCCCGAAATAAACGCAACCTCGGAAAAGGTCTCCTTAAGCGAATATCGGCGCTGCGAGTTCATCGGTGCCCTCGGATTTCAATTCCGAGCACCGGATCAAAAGTTAGGAAAACCCGCTCGTTCGTTCACTGAACGTACCCGAGCCAATCTTCGGAAATTGATTCCGGGCACACCGGGCCTCGGAATCAGGTGCCGTCAGAAACCGCGCTCTTGTAAAATTCCAAAGAAAATTAAGAAAAAATTTCCCTTGAATTTTACGGGTCTTTACATACCACCTCCATAAAGTGATATAATTCATTTTTGGGTACATACACACATGGTTCATCATAAGGATTTAATTAATGGATAAATATTACATTTTTAACATAGTTATGATTATTAGAAAGAAAAATATTATATTCATTATTTATTATACTTCCATTTGAAGAATGAAACAACACCCTTTTGTATATGCGGACTACTGCCTTCATGATATGACATATTTCATTTTTCATGTGCACCTTTCAAATATGGTTTAAAAAAATTAATGTATAATGATACTAAATTATTCATGATTAAGTTTTAATATATTATATACACTTCATCCCTTTATACTTATTCAGCCAACTAAAGTCATTTTTTACTTACCAAAAGAACACCCTCAAAATGTACAATGTGAACATAACAATTTTAATAACTAAATAAAAAATGGTAACAAGTGAAATAAATAGAATAATTATAATAAAATTATATGAAAAATACTCTTAATCAAATTTAAATATATTTTAATTCTATTACTCATGAAGGTATAAATACAAATGAAATGAGTTAGGATTCGAGATAAGGTCTTTCTTTTCAAAAATATTATTTTAATGGTTCTCATTCAATTTTTTTCCACACAGTGGTATTTAAAATGATTAAGTAATATTTATATTTTTTACTAAATGTTATATAAATATATTTTTTTATATTTTTTTATTTTTTTTATATGTATTTTAAAAGGTATATTTGAATCATTTTCTATATGATTCATTTTTTTCATTTCCAGATTGTGAAAAGATTATTTTTTTAAAAGATTATAGAATGAACATGTTTTCTCATTCTAAAGAGATTTATTTTAATTTAAAATTACTTTAAATGTTTCCATGGTTATTTTAAATAAAATAGTTTTTTCAATATTTTGTAAATTTTTACTTTTAGAAAAAATTTCTAAGGAAACCAAAATTTATTCTCATTTTTATAAGATAAATAAATTTGTTTTTTATTATAGGATAGAATTAAAATTATTTTTATTTTTATAGTTAATTTGAAATATATATTTTTTATATACATGATATGATTATTAGAAATTTTATATGGATAATGGATGGGGCCGATATAGCTTCGATCATGGGTGGGCCTGATATAGAACTTCAGTGATTTTGGTAAATTGATGTAGTTTATCAGTTATATTTTACCCCTAAGAGATGTGAGAATTATCTAGTTAGGTGATTCCAATATAAGGTTTCTTGAAAAATTGAATTTAAGGACAGAGTCTCAAGTTACCTACATGATATTATTACAATGATTTATAAAGAAAAACTTTTTATTTCAAAATTTATGTTATTGAGTTCATATTTGTATGGAATGTTTATGATTTTTTTAAAAAATAGATGTGAAAGTATTATGTTTCATGGAAAGGTATTCATGTGTTTTTATTCATTCAAAGAAACCCTTATGATTGAAATGTTTCACTAATTGTTTCTTATGCATTTTTTGTAAAATATATTAAGAAACATAGATTATTTCCTAGAAAAGTAAATGGATATTTGATCTCAAATGTTTATTTTGAAAAAGGAAATAATTATTTTGTTTTTTTGTCATTTAGGAATGGACTACTAGGTTTATTTTATTTATAGGCCATTACGTCAAATTTTTTCTCGTCTCGTGTTTTCAAATATTTTCCATCAGGTTTAAGGATGAGTAGGAACATTAAAAAAGAAATAGTTCTGGTTATGGGTGTTTCCTTGAATGAAGCAAGTTTTTTATAATAAATAACATGTTTTATTGTAAAGTATAAATTGTAACAAAATTTATAATTTATAATATTATTTATTTCCTGATACTATAAAATTATATACTTAAAATGGTATTTGAGATGTATGTATTAAAATATATTCAATAAATTATGAAATTTTTGGGGAGAAAATGTCTAGGTTCTTATAATATTGAATCTATTAAATATAATGTTAATGAATATAACTTTAATAAGTCTAATTTTATATCTAACAGGGTTATTATAGACCAAAATATTACATTTTTCTTCATATTTGTCCTTTTTGGAGAAAAATGTGTTCAATAACATCTTAATGGACTATAAGTCCAGTATTTCATCTCCAATTTGTATCATTTCCTCAGTATATTATATTAGGAAAAGAATATATCTCACACTAATAAATATTCAGAAAAATTCTCAAATTAATTGTTTATGAAAAAATACCTTATGGATTTTTAAGAGTTAATGTTCCATGATCTACAATCATTCTTCATCATATAAATCTATCTCTATAATTTCCATTCTTTATCGGGGTCTTTCGGAGTCAGTAAACATTCTCATTTTATAATATATATCATCTGGAAGGTTCTATTTAAAGATATACAATTTCACATCCATAAACCTAATCTCATTATAATGGTATTTTTTAATGAAAAGTATAGTTATGATGGATTTCATTACATAAAGCGGTGAAATGATTTCATCATAGTCTATTATATAATTCTTTTTAAACTATTTTCTACAACTAAATCCTTATAGGTAATAAATTTTCAATCAGTATCAACTTGATTCATTAATACCCATTGTCATCCATTTGTATGTAAAACAATTATAGGATCTACTAAAATCCAGACATGGGTTTTCTATACAGAATCCACTTTATAATTTAGATACTTTTTAAGTTTTGTATCTTCTCTTCCCATTAATACTTCCCTGTAGGAACATGGTTTGTTATTATAAAATAATAATGTTCCACTGTCCTTTTTAAATATAAACCCATATATTTATTGTTCTCTAACCACTCTAGTGCTGATGTATAGTATTTATATCTCAATAATTTCTTCTTCCTTGGGGTTATGGTGAATTATTTATTATACCAACTCTTGTGTATCTTAAGCCTAGTATTTTTCAAGGTCTATCTCAAACCCAAAAACTTTTTTTGAGACATTACCCCTATAAAGAAAAATGCCTTTTTTATCAACCATTACATTTTTTTTCTAATAGTTCATATAGTTAATATCCATTATTTTTCCTTCCATGACTTATAAAAATAATCTTAGTCAATATAGGTGACTTTTTTTACTTTAAGAGGACTTAAAAATGATTCATAACCACAATCACACAAAAGAGACAAAATAGGTTTCTTTTTACACCATATTTCAAATGGATCTTTTTTAATAACATTAGTTAGAACTGGGTTTTCAGAGTACATTATTGTCTATAATGAATATTCTAGAAAGGATAATAAAAGACTTATGTGACTAATTATTGATATCACAATTTATAACATGCTCAGGTTCCTCCTTTAACATAAATCATTAGAATATGGTGTATAAAGGGAAGTGATTTGAGAATATTCTGAACTAGAATAATTAATCAAAGAAGTCTTGGTTCACATATTCTCTTCCACTATCTAAGTGAAGTTTATTTAACTTCTTACCAATTTATTTCTCAATTTCATTCATGTATTCCAAAAATTTATAAAATATATTATACTTATACCTCATTATGTACAAATAACCATTTCTATTAATGTCATTAGTAAAAATTATGAAGTATGTGTATCCTCCCCATACTTCAATAAGAAATGGTCCACACACAAATTACTAAACTAATTCAATAATCAATATTTCCGATTCAACCTTTACACTATGAGGAGTTCTATTCATTTTTCCATGAAAACAAGAATGGCATACACCGAGTGGTTTTAGATAAAAATAATCAAAATAACCATCTTGATATAATTGTTTCAATCCATTATCATTTACATGACCATGCTAGTGGAACTATAGTTGGGTTTGATATGAGTATTTGGATTCATTTTTAATTTCAATTACTTTTTTACATTAATATACATAATTACTATAATTATGAAGTTTCATATCATAAAATATGCTATATTTCTAAAATAATCAGTTTTTATTCCTAAATTTTAAAATAAAACAGACCATATAAAGAAAGGATATAAAAATATCTTTTTTTAATGCTTATCACATAAAAATAGTTTTATCAATCATGTGGGTAATGTGAGGTGGTAGTCTTTAATAGCCACTGCATCAAATCTAGATCTGTTTTTAGCTCATAGATATACCTCATATCAATCAACCTTTTTTACATGGTTCCTTTATTTGTTTACAATTTCGATCACTATAGGGTATATATGATATCAAAGTTATCAAATTAAAAAATCTTCACTCAATAATGAATTCACATAAAAAATCCCATTTCCACATTAAGATGGCCCAATTCTACTTTTATAGCTCAACTTTACCAATTTTAAATAGATAGAATTAGGTTTCCTTGATTTCTAAATGATAGTACTCCTCTTCTTCAGTCATTGTAATGAAACCATATACTTATTATTATCCTTTGAACCTTTCAATTTCCCATTCCTCTTGTTCACTGTATCTATAGATGAATTTTTACATCTCATTTACTTATGAAACCAGTGAAACTATGCGTGGATATATGATATAGTATTCTCAATTTGGTTTATATCAATGTTTATATAAAAAGATGGATAAGATCTGAGGGAGTGATGAAGGTGTGAGATATATACAAAATTCATCAGGTAAATTAAACATTAGAATATATTTACGATCAATGTAGCCAAACATTTTGACCACAATAGTCCCATAAAGAACACATAATCTATGTTTTAATGTAAATAGTACCTTACAAATCTTAAAATGAACCTTTATAGGTCTCTCATGATATAAGAGAGGTGATTGAGCATCCTATATACAAACATGTTCTCATGGGACTTTTTAATTTTATCAGACAATGATTGTAATATTAAAAAGTATAAATATAATCCAATATCTAAGTGTTTCATGAAGATAGATAGATATTTCTCACTCACCTCCTTTTGTTGGAAGATCTGGAATTGGGTATACCATCACGTGAATCTTCTTCTCCTAAAATACTATAATGCTTAAATAGTTGTATCATTCTTGGAAGTAACTACCAACTTGTTTGTTATCTTAATTCGGTATTAATCCTCAGTATATCAAGGGTAATAACATAGTTATTTTATATAATAAAATAAAATCATAGTTAAGTACTTTTTTTATTAATTAATATGTGATAAGAAATTTATTAACTTATTTGTCTCTTACTATTTTCGTGTGTCCCAGTATCCCTCACCCTTGAACATTGAATGTCATATTGTATAGAATTTTTTTTGAAGGGACACTAATTTCCCTTCTTATAACCTAGGCTATGGAGAGATAAGTTACTCAATTATATAATGTTTAGTGGCATTTCCAACTGTTTCCCAATAGTTTCTTGATCCATTGACCGGACTCCCGAATTCAAAAATTCTAATTTGTATTTCCCCAAAGATCAACTATATTTTTCACTAATTATGACTATGAAAGTAAACCCATGATGATAAAAATGTTAATCCAAACCAAAACCATAGTTGGAACTCCCCAATAATTTAATACACCCTAAATTTATCAAGATTAAAACCTTGAACTATTTTTTCCATTATAACTAATGTAATTGAAAGGTTTTGACTTATTATCTAATAAAATGATTTTGTTTATATTACATAAATTTCATTATTTTATCCCTTACATGTAATTCAAAATTATATGTATTTTTTAAAATTAATTATCCATGTTTGGATAAAATAATTTATATAAAATCCATTTACTCTTTTTTATCATGAATATATGGCTATATTATCAACTTTTTTTTATATATTTTAATCATTATATAAACAAGAATCCACATAAAAAATAAATTACCATGCATAAAAAAAGTGATTATATCATTATATTTCTAATGATTAATTAATAAAGGAATTGATAAATAATTTTTTAAACCTAGAGGAAAACATCCTTTAGCTAGTCTTGTGTTTAGTTACACTATTTTACCAATGAAATTTATATATTTTCAGTTGTTTTCACCTTGTATAGGTTTTTTAATTGCTCTCAATCAATGTAGATCCATCTTTTTTATGTTTTAATCACTTGAAGGTGAGGGGGATTACGGTATGGCATAGAAAAAATAAACCATAGACATGGAATTCCTACAAAATAAATGTGGGAGGGAAGAAATTATGAAAATAATAAAACACTATCACATAATAAAACCAATGAAATAACATTAAATTAAATAAAAATCAAACACTTGCATTGGTCGGTCAAAGCTCAGGATTATTCACATACATACATCTACATTTTATCTATACTTTCTATGATTCATTTCATATCATCCTATTAATTTGGCTAAATTTATATTGAGTTAATAATTAAGTGTATTATTAATAATTTATTGATTTATCATAATTATTAATCCAAGAATCCCAACAGATACACATAATTCCATCCATTGGAATTTTTTTATTAAATCTAATTAATTAATTTTATTTAAAAAATAATTAATTACATTACATATACTTAGAGGAAGTGTGTAGTGACCCATTTTTTCATGTTCGGTGTACTTACATGACAAGTATTTTACACAAAGTGTCATATAGATTCATGAAATTTATTTCCTCATGTCAATATGAGTACTCAATTCAGTGTGTATTGACACCTAACATGCATTAAAATTCATTGAATCTACCTCTTCAAATGCCCATATATAATACCTAGAAGGTATGAAAATGATATCACATGTAGTTTCAGAATTTACATTGAAATTAATTAGGAATTTGATATTCTATAAAAAAAATCAGGCCACAATTATGAAAGATACATACTGTGTTGTTTGGTTTTAAATCCATAATTAATTTTTATTTTTTTTAATTAAATTACATTGTGTACAATATATCATAGTATTTACTCCACATAAACTGATATAAATTACACAAAATTTTCACCAACAACATGGAATGTAATTCCATTCTATAAATCCAACAATATAAACATGGGGAATGAATATGTAATCTGTATGCAATAATACTGTGTTACATGGTTTGCACACCATCTAAAAACCCTCTAATCAACGATTTCCCTTGTTTCTCATATAGAAGTCAACACAATATGTGTAATTAATTCACACATGGTGTAATTAATTATGCACCACAAGTAAAATACCCCCAATCAAAGACCACAAGTTAGTTATTCAACTAGTGCATTTCCATCTAACCTCAGGATCACCTCCTCTTATACTAGAGGCCACTGATTATTATTGAGGGTATAAGGAGTTATCATAGGGAGAATATACCTTGATATAAAATTAAGAAAAAATGGTAAAACACCAGACAACTTACAAAAAAATAATCATAGTATGTGGAAACAATAAACAAAAACATGAAATACCAAATGAAATGAATAAGATTACAGTCATATGGATACAAATTCATATCGGCATTCATGAACTAATCTCCCATTGATATGATAAAAATTACAAAATAAAAAATGACAATAGGATTTAAAATTATACCCAAACATTATCGCATTTGGTCTCTAGATCCCAACCAAGCTATCATGATCAATATTACAACACTGGGTATTTTCCCAAACAAAACATGTGATCAGTAATGTCGTCATATGTACCTATGCATCATGTCCACTCGATTATGGTGTTAGCACAACTCTAAAGATCACCTATAATGGGATCCAAAAAACCATAAAACATAGTGTATACACATATGTTATTCTCAAATGTATGAATAAATACATTGCAAATACATAAATAAATAAGCACCATCAATCACTAGGTTCAAAATTGACAATCAGGATCAACTATACCTACTCCATCTAGTGTCAATCCATCTATGGGTACACCACATAATCAATCCAATTTTTATCATGCTGAATAACCATATCACAGATTATGAAAGAACTAATTCCAAGGGGTTTATGATATGAAGTCCATTTTTATCACTCATAAGTGGATTTATACGAGTTTATCCTAAAAAATATAGTAGTATCATGTATAAAGACAATTCTGAGGAGTAAATCATATGAAATATAGTTGTATAAAGAATAATATAGATTATTATTAGGTAATATTAGGGAATCCATTAGTATTTATCATCAAGTTGATTAAAATGAGGCAATCTTGTTTAATATATATATATACCCAAATGTTGAGTCGTAAGAGATATCCTAGGCATTACTTCATAAGGACTCAAGGGAATTTTACCCTTCCCATAATATCATACATTGTTGATATAACTACATCATTATCACACTATCGACCTTTGGGTTTTAAGGTGAAAATCAATGTTGAGAACACATACTCTGCTAAATAGTGTGTTATCCTTTATGTTGATGCATGTTCTCGAGGTCCTAAAGGATCCAAAAGGCACCATAGACCAAATAGAAAAACATATTTTCAATTATTATGTGGGATGATAATGATACTGGTAGATTTCATTCGGAGGGATGGTGGAGATTTTTTAGAATAGTTGAAGAAGGGGGATTTAACATGTGCAATATATCAGAAACTATGAAATCCATTCAAGTGAGTCTATCTTAGGAAATCATTTAAGGGAAGTCTCTTTGGGATAGATTCATGAAACATAGGTATGGTGAGCAATGTAAGGAGTGGTCTAATGGGATGAAGATGTCTTCGAATATGGATAGACTAATGATAAAAATTTCTTAGGTTATGGATGATAAAGTTTGATGGGGGTGGGGTGGGGTGAGATTACTTATTGACGACATAATTGGATCTATGACCATCTGTTCTTACTAGGATGTCCAACTCTAGATATAACCATCAAAGAAGCCTCTAGTAACTCGATTGTCACTCAAAAAAAACTCGATCAATAGCAGAGGGAGGTGTTTCACGGAATTATGATGTTTGATGACCCATATAGGTGTATTCTATCTCTCTCAAAATAAGGGTTTTTAAATGGATATGATCTATGATAATTCATGCATGTATAATCTTGAAAAGATGATTTTGAAGCCACCCTCTAGTGAAAATGGATTCTAATGAATATGAATTTTCTTGTATAGATTTTATGGAACAAGACCCTCTTAAAGAAGGTTAACATATAGAAGAAATTGATATCGGGTGCATGTAGATGCTGGATATGTGCCATGCCCAGTTAGGAATCATGTTGGCATTTCTTTTTTAGAAGTGATAAAGAGATCGTAATGTGGAATCTTATAGAAATATTCATGTGGATAGAAATAGGTGGTTAATACTTTGAATATTTATTATCCAACAAGTTCTAGGGGTATGGGACTTTCTATGAGGATACGAAGGCACATTGAATGGTTTTATCTATAGTGTGTTGGGTCATTTTGGGGGCACGCAATAAATCCTGAGAAGGAAGAGATTATTCCTAGTCCTTCATTCAGGTGTGAAAACGATCTATGGTGGATAAGTTAAGGGGTATTCATGCCCATGGGCATGGATCCTTTTCTCTCACGAAACTAAATCCAAGAAAGGTTCTTTTATCAGACACCAATTTAAGAAACAACAGAGGGTCATGTATATGCTAGAACCCTCATTCTACTGGTTTGAATGATTATGTGGATTTCTAATGTGTATCAGGCTCCATGGGAGGTGGAAGGTTTGTCAGGGATGGGAGATAATAAGTAATTTTGGGCTTTAACTCAAACTATGGAACATGTAACTCACTTGGAGTAGTGGTAAGGGATTTGATTATTGTCCTCTAATTGTGTAAATTATATAACATCGGTCTCAAGGAAGTAGAAAATGATTCCAAATATCTTATTGGGACGATGTAAAGAAGAAATTAGGACCCATGGAAGTTGTAATATTTCATAAGTAAAGGGAAGAGATTTTTGGATCATGGAGAAAGGGTTGGGCACACATTAAGAGAAGTAAACTTTTTAGCTGATGCTTTAACTCATAAATCTTCTCCTAGTGATACTTTAATATTACTTTTAAGTATGGGATCTATTCCAAAGGAATGTAATCTTATTATTAAGGGATATTACATGGGAATACACTATATTTTTCTCATTGACCTATAAAACCTTCATTTTACAATAATAAAAAATTTCAATTTTATCCACTAACCCTCACTAGGTTCAAAAAATATTTGGGGAACCCAAGGATGTCCCCTACATATCATTGTATCACAGACACCCAACATGGGATCCTAGATCTCAATATCATATCTAGGTCCAATCCACCACTAAAAAGGTATATAAACTCATGGTAACATCCTAACCACATTTCAAAATCACTCTCTTCATAGGATAATACTCATCGACACCACTCTATAAAGATGACATTATACCCATCTCTCATCACCAGTCATCCTAAGTTGGTCCACACACACGACCTCCCATTGGTATATTCATGCTATACCCACCTATATGTTCTCATTCTAGTGAGGTATGAATAATCACCACCACAATCCAATCATGTTGACCAACTGATCTGAGGAATCTCATGTTTTTGTCTCAGCCTACCTAGGAAAATCATCCTATTTTAAAACTCATCTCTATAAATATTTTTCTACAAACTCCAATACGAGGGTCACTATATTAATTCATTTATTTTTTAACCCCATAAAATACATTAAACCTAAATACTTTAATTTATATTTATACGCATGGTCAATGATAGATTAGTCCCCAACTAGGGTATCATTTCCAATCGCATGGTCCATAATGTCATGTTGGTTTCATTTCATTTATAACCCTCGAGGTCCCTTTAATATAGTATATCATACATAAAATCAATCACTTTTCCATCAAAATCTAAGGTAACTATCTATTTTTGAAGGTTTTTATATCTTATATCATATTATTATAATTGAATCCTCGCCTATCAGCGGTCATGGAACTAATCCATTTCTCAAGGGTTTGTAATGGACACTAACACATTCATCCATTCATAAGAATTTCATTGTAAATTAAAAAACTATTTAAATTATAAATTCAATCATCTATAGTGGGATACCATATATCACATTCCATATATAAATATTCATTTACCAAAAAATGGAATGCATAGGGACCACTAACCTTATATGAATCAACTTCCCTTTAATCATAGTGTGACAACACTATCCTAATATCATCTTAGTCCACATTGTCATCACCCAACAACCTAAGCCCTTATCTTATGACATAATGATTAAATCAAATAATTATTACAATTTATAATTAATTTTACAAATTAATAAACTTAAATTATATTAATTTATAATTAATTTATAATTTAATTGAAAATTGAATAACTCCTTCACCCATCGAATAATGTGGTAAAGTCCACTCCGATTATGAACTTAAACATATTCCACTTGAAATAAAAAAATTTAATTGACTAATTTCATGGAAAATTTAATTCAATTTTACAAATAACCTAAATAAAAATCAATATGGAATTATATATTCATCAAAATAGTATGTACTAATGTGCATTCAATGTTATGGGAATACATTATTCATACTGTGAAAAAGTCTCATAAAATCGGGATGATTCTACCATGATTAGGAGGAATCGACTCAAGATTATTAAAATATCACCCAAATTAGATATAAACATAAGATGAAGAAAAAATATGGTGGATGGGGATATCATACTCCAAAACACCAAATAAAATTCACTGAAACACAGCATATATGAAGGAGATCAAAGTGGAAGGGATAGGAGACCATCTTGGTATGTGTAGTTGAGAGAGAAGAGAATGGAGGGTGGTAAGGGGTTAAAACCTACAATGTAAATTTGTGAAAATTCAAAAAAAATTAATGAAATCTGTTCACTCTCTATATTCCCACATAGTTTTCCAAAATTTGCAACAAAATTGTGGTTGGAACTGCCACAAGTATCCCCTCACCTGGTTTAGTTGCACTGTTCCTCAAACCATGTGAAAACCATGAAAAACTTTCTGACTCTAAAGTATTTGGTTTTTTATTGTTCTTATAGAACATCTAATCTATCATGCACTAACCCCCAATCCAAACCAAACTAACATGGTTTCCCTACACAATTTCCCCTAAACAAGTTTCAACTGTGAAATAGGGAATAAACTCTTCTTCCTAAATTATAATTCTTACTTTAAGCTCATTGCATACATCTGAGAACCTGTGAAACCTCTTGGGACTTGATTGAAAACTAATAAATCTCCTCAAATGATCCAACTCTCAAAATTATGATCTGATTACATATTATCGAATTGTTTCATACATTAGAAATATAAACCTAAAATTCCTACATAAAATCATAACATAAAAAGACACATGGTTTTTAAAAAATCCCAATCATAGCACCTCTCATACCTGTTAATTCTTGCTGTCCTTTCAATATTAATATTAATTTTTCTCAATCATTTATTTATAATCAAGTCATTTATTTCTTTCTCTAAACATTGAATGAGATTCAACGGCCAAAATTCAAAAACATAAGCATAAAATTCATTAAATGTTAATCCACCTACTCATCATGGTCACCATTACTGAGATGGTTCATAAAAACACAAATATATCCCAAAACACCACATATTTATCAAAAATTCATTCCTAGGCACCCAAATCATCCCACCATAATCTTATACTCATAAATCCACACCATCAAAATAACCAACTAAATCACATTTCTTTGTCCAATAACCTTCTCATTGTATTTTCCATCTCACTCTACTCATCCTCATATGAAAACACTGATCAATCCTCCTTTATATGACCATTTTGAAAATGTTTGGCCACACCCATCATCATGCTATCACATTACCCTATCATGATGCAAAAAACCAATGATCATTATCTGATCATCCAACCACCCACAATAATTTCTTTTTTCAATCCTCATCGTAACTCCATGGTTTGATTATCAACCAACCAAATCTTCTATTCATCTATCACTCCAAAAATATCCTCACTATGCAACTAAAAAACATCAAATTGAATCCAATCTATCCTAACCATGATTCCAATCCACATAATCTATCTGATACAATAAACAAACATAAAATCTAGTATTCCCCACAGAGCTAGAAAAAATTTGATATTCATGGCCATAGAAATCTTGGTTCCACTAACACCATCCAATAACCGGTTACATCCCACCCATTAGTCTACCAACATAGGTTCATATAACAGTGTCTGCTAATAAACTCCCCACTCTAGGGTTTTTCTTTTTTACTCCACTAAACAATTATATAGATAATATCCATAGGCTACACTCAAAATTTTTTTAAATTTATTGTCTAGACATGGTTATATCACTCATCCCAATGTTCCAATATAAACATCATTCACCACCTACCATCGGCTCAATAATAATATCATCCTCAACACATGCTAAAATTCAATATAAAATTAGGGTTACACCCTTTAATATCCTATAGTACATTCCCCACTATACAACTTCTATTATAACGCCCCTTAAGTGGAACATCAATAGGTTCAAATAAATTTCATTCCCAAAAACCTGTGCCAAGTCAAAAACTTTGGTCAACCATACCTTGGTACCCCAGACCATATCTGATGAAACATGTTTCTAATTTCATCAATACTGTAGAGAAATCAATCCCATAATAATTTCATTTAAACCATTAGTTCTAATCCCATAAATTATTGTTTATCAATCTACAAACAATGGGAACCAAACATAAAAATTTCATGAGCTGCATCGATCTCATATGAACCCAATAGGTGGATTATTAGTATAACTTAAATACTAAACTCAAATCATTATCCCATGAGTCACACACAATATTATTTAGGCTCAAATAGCTAAACCCCAATATTTTTCATCATGTAATTTATTTTCATCTAATTGAAATAACAATTTTTATTTCTTCCCATCAATCCTGACATCTCACCTATGCCAATGCCAAACACATGATCACCAGCCACCTTGGAATCATTCCAATATAGAATCATGTATTCAATATCTTATCATTCCACCTAAAGCATGATCTAGATTCCCAAAACTAGGAATACCATCGATACATCTCAATAAACCAAAACTTTTATACTAAAATATCTTCAAGTGATTTACTTTAATAAATCACAAGTCATATACTTGAATATATCACATATATTAATTCATTGTCCGTGAATCAATATCATAACTTGAATAATCAACCCAAAATTACCACTTGTAAGGAACCCATAGACCTTGTCTAACCCCACTATCATGTCACCCCTTAATAAATCAAAACCATTTTAATAGAATTCGGAAAACTCTTAATTACCCAATAATATCACTTATCTCACCAATATTATGATCCCCACATAAAAACACATTTCACTCTCACCTATCATGGAAATCATATCTAATGTAGGTCACAGATCATGAGAAACCACTATATTTATAGGAATAATATCACATGGAAACTAACATTAAAAATTCCCACAATAGGGTTCTCACATATATAAACAAATAATTATTCACATAAAAATTCCTCAATTAAATAGGGCATTAATCCAAACCAAGTATCTATATACAAGACTATACCCTTGAGAACTGTGATCTCATCTTTACATGAATATATAATGGATTCATCCCATGGTGATTGATTTCGTTTTTAATCCATATTCATATATTATGTGTGAGTATAATTACATTAAAAATATATATGGAAAACTACTATATAGGTTTTTGTTAACACATTAAATAACTAAACCAATTTTTTTCAAAACCTATACCAATGAACCCAGTGTCTATGCAGCCCTACTAAGGGCCATTGTATATCCTTTTCAAGACAGTATGTATAGTCAGAAAAATATAGAATCTATTTGTAGAATCTATTTACATTTCAGAATGAAAATACCCCATGGTTAAGTTGAGTATAATTCTACCAAAAGTTTATTTAATGGACCACCATATAATTTATTTTTGATGCTTTAGATTCTTTAATCATCTTCCATTAGTGATATAAATAACATATAGGCATGATAATTTCATCTGAATACTATGTTACAAATATGGTTCATGTTTATATGCCTTCTATAAATAGTCAAAGAGTTAAAAACATAAATCAAAAATATTTTACGCAACTGAATCATTCTATATGAAATTATATAACTATACAACAAGAAGAAAATAATAGAAATCCCATATCCCTTGTAACCTGAACTTTAGATTAGTAATTTTGTTTGTGATACACCAATTTGAGGTTCACCACAACCTAGGACATATTTCTATATGACATACCTCTCATCTCTCATTATAGTAAGAAAAAAATGTTCTTATACCTCTATTTGATTCCCTCCTAGAAAAAGACCCTTGATTGGTCTCTTAAACAATTCGGCAAGATGTAACCTCAAATGTGCCTCCCCATAAGCTAAATGATACTAACTAGATATCAGGGTATAAAGTGTTACCTTGGAGAGACTATACCCCCATTCCAATGTAGAGAAAAACATTAAAAACTAAATAAAATATATATCAATAACTATATTATATAGAATAAATAAACACAGTCATTCTATATCAAATGTAATAAGTAATTATATATTCAAATAAGAAAATGGTCACACCATCATACATCAACTAATCACCCACTAGGTTGATCACACATAAAAAATAAATTAAACAATTAAAAGTTATGAGTCTCCACTACTATCCTCATGCCTCGTCACATTCATTCAATAGATATCATATAAGATATGTAAATTGATCAGGAAATTTTGGGTATCTATCCTAACAAATAATGTTATCAGTAAAGCCTACTCAAGCACATAAGTGACATTTCTACATGACTAAGATGTTATTATAACTTATAATTGAATATCCAATGGTGTCCCAAACATAACCAGTAAAGGAAATGTGTGCCCATGTGATATATTTTGTAGTAAAAGCAAAAAAAAAACAGAAAAGTATAACTAAATAAACAATTTTGATCCTCCAATTTTGTGGTGACACATGAGATTGACTATACCATCTTTGTCTTGTGTCATAGTGTCTAAGAGCATAAATAAGAATCATTTCAAATATTAATGGGCTCAAAATATATATATTAGAAGGTGTAATCCATTTTCTGTATAAGGTGATACAAGGATATCTAGTTGTATTAGGAAAATCTAATTCCTAGGAGGGGAATCTTGGAAATATAATATAATCAAGAATAATTCTAATTTCTAGTAGGTAATCCTAGGAAATCTAGTAGTATCATGAATAAATATGATTCCTAGGAGGTAATCCTTGGAAATACATTCACATGAAGAATAAATTAAATTTTTAATAATCACTCCACAGAAACATAGATGGTCCTAAAGGTTGCATCCTAGATAATATCTTGGGATTTAATTCATAAGGACTCAAGGGTTTTATAACCCTATCATAATATCTAAAATTATGACTATAGACAATCAGGCTCCCATCATTGACTATTGCGTTGTAAAGTGTCACACAAATTCATCGCCATGCACTCTCCGTCACTAACCCTCACAAGTGTGAAAATATCTCTAGAGAACATGTAGAGGTTACCTAGGTCTTATTATGTAATTGACACCCTACAAGGTCTCCTAAATCTCAATATCATCCCTAAGGCTATTCACATTACTCAGACGGTGTCACACCCTTTGGTATCATCATGAAAACATTTTATCCTTCCTTGACTTAGAGGATAAGCACCGCTAAAACCATTGTTATATGATGGAATAATTCTCATATATAAACCCAAGTCATCCTAGTTCAATCCCATCATGAAACCAATCATCAATACACTATAGTTCTACCAATCGATGTTCTCACTTTCTAGTTGTGGGGGAAAATCACCCTTCTCACTAACTAGATATCCCAACGAATTAAGGTAATTAGAAAATACCATCATGTCCTACCTGACCTAATAAACCAAGTCTAAAACAATCCTCTTTAATAAGGTGCCAAATGGATTTTATTGATGGGAGACTACGTTTAATTATTAATTTTTTCACCACATTTGTGTCCCTTTACCTCTAGGATTAAATTTATATTTATACTCTCAATCACAAAAAGCATGAAGAAATAACTTAGGATTAATGCCCCATTGCAACATCTAATGGATCACATTCATTTCACTTTATTTAAACTTCTCAATGTCTTATATATCTCATAACACATTTTTATATTAAATCCCTAGGTAATTGGTGTCTAAGGGACTAAAATATTTTTGATGGTATATATATCTCATATTATAATTTTATAACCAATGCCTTAAATATTGATGGTAGGGGAACTAAGACAATGATAATGTTTATGTATTGGTCCTAATCACTTGCATCCAGTCATGAGAATTTTATTTTTAATTAATCAATGTATTTAATCTAAAAATGGAAATAACAATATATGGTGAGGCCACACGTCATATGAAACAAATAAAAAATAATTTATTAAAAAGGAATGAATAGAGACCACTTACCTGATATGAATCCATTTACCTTTTATCATAGCCTAGAAACACTCACCCAATTTCATCCAAGTCTAACTGGTCATCACATGACCACCCAAAGACTTGTCTAAATCCTTAACAATTAAATAAAAAAATTTAAAAATTTAAAATTAATTTTACAATTGTAATTGAATTTAATAATTTCAATTTATAATTAATTTATATTTTAATTCAAAAATTTAATAATGTCTGAAAACTAATTGAGTGATAACATCGCACCGAATAACTGGTAAATGGGGATCATTCCACTCCTAGCACATAATCGAGCTAAATCCACATGATAGACCCGATTTAAATGTCTGATTCAACAATCATTTTTATACAATTTAAAAAAAATCATATGATAAAACCATAAGGTATTGTACCTTTATCAAAATGGAATGTGATGGGGTGGGTTCATCATCATTGGACATTCATTATCAACACTGAGTAAAATCCCCATTATATCCGGTTTTTTCGACCATTCTCAAATGGAATAATATTAATAACCCTAATTAGGGTCTCCCAATATAAATGGAAACACCACAAAAAGTAAAAAAATAAAGGTGGATGGATATTACACCCCAAAATACTGAATAAAATGCACAACAACACCCTATATCATAGGGGATTGAAAAGGAAGGAGGGAGGTGACCCATTTGAACCATGTGTGCGAGGGAGAAGAGAGAGGGTGGTGGGGTTTAAAATATTTTTTTGTAAAAGTGTCCACTCAATCTCTTTTAATGAAATATAGGATCCCTCATGGTTTCTATATGGTTTTCCAAAATAGGTTCCAACCATGTGGTTCACACTTTCTTATGAAACCCCCCATGCATGGTTTGGCCATATTTTCTTCCAAATAGTGTGTAATCCATGAAAACCCCTATAAACACAAGTTTATTTGTTTTTAATGGTTTTTCTACAACTGTGTTCTAACTATTTGCCTACCTATAATCCAAACCCAATCTCCATGGTTTAGATACATTATTTCTACTAAACATGTGAAAACCATGTGATATAGTAAAATTATTTTACTAAAATTCTAGATTTCATCCAATGCTCTCAAGATTCAACAAAGAACCTATGGGACCTACTAAAACTCTATCCAAATCCAAGAAATCTCATCAAAATTCTCCAACTCTTATAATTCAAATCTGAATCCCAATTCAAAAAACATACCCATACTCCCTTAATAAAAATTTTAAATTCTCACTAAAATTCATAACTTGAAAAGGCATGGAGTCTTATAGAACATACACTGAACACATGACCACCACTTTGTGGTTGGATTTACATAGTGTGTGTTGTAGTTACATTCCATATAATATTTAATACGTTATTACCCCTTGTGGTTAGTATATGAAATTACTATGGTCATAATTCCAATATCTCTAGAATCACTAGTTTGAATCTCCATGTGTTTTTAACTTGTTCTTGGTCTTTCCATGTTCATGTGGTAGTGAATTAACATGTTATATTAAAATAGTGTATTTAGGATGAACCAAGATATGAAAAACTAATAAAATAATTTTACAAATAGTCAAAAATAAATTAAATAATTATATATTTAATTGTTAGAATATTGATACCTCATGAAGGTTCTACGTGTAGTGAAAGCCAGTTGGTTCCATGACCAATGATGTGTTTTTATCATTTTTTATGAATAAACCATAAACATTTGATGATGAATGACAAGTATAATAATTATATATGAATAAATACAATTAAAAAATCATTGAATTAGAGGGGGGATCGTTCTATTTAAATTTATAATTAATTTCCTAACAAAAATTATACATCAACCTTAAGAACATTCTCAAATGTATATTTTTATTGTTTGAACACCATTTGATTTGTACCATCGTTTCACTGGGAGTATCTAAAATAAAATCCCTCTTGAAATGATCCATAAATGATTCGTGATCTCATAATATCAAAATTTTATATCTGGGTACTATGTGAAGGTATTGACTCTCTTATAACATTCATGTTGACCATAATGAGTGATCTATAACTCATGAATGTCACATCACTGCATCTCTTGACCATGATAATGAGGATGTTGGAGAGGAATTCTCTCAGCCATGAGATAATATATAAAGGTTTTCTTTATTCGGGAGAATGTTATCTCTATGGGAGAATTTGTTTCCCCAGAATCTATATGACATAATGTTTTTTAAATGATATATGTTATGAATATATAGATCTAGGGTTTTAACATTGATAATTTCACAAGAGGCCCTTTATAAAATATTAAACATCACATATTCCTCTTATTAAAATAATAATATTATTTCACATTACATATGGTAATCCTTGCATTCATTAACTATCATTTTTATCATATAAATTATTTAAAAAATTAAGGATATTCATTGCATATAAAATTTTCAATAGAAATCTCCTGATTCATCCTTACTGCCCTTTTTATCATTTATCAAATTGTGAATATAAAATAATAAATAAATACTATTCATTAGATAAACTAAATAAATATTATATTCAATATCTTGTGAGTAAATTTTTATTTTAATATCCACAAAAATAAATTAATATTTATTTAATAATGAATATTATTTATTGCCTTGAAAATAATAAACAGAAAAAAATAAACATTCCATTTGATGGTCATGTGAGTAAATATTTATTGAATATTAAATGTAATTCAATAATAACTATGGTTTAATATTTTCATCCAATAAAAACACCAATTAATATTATTACTCAGTTTTTATATGATTATTTATTTCAATTGTCAAATTTAAATAACATTAAGATGAGTTAAATTGAAACATTAGGTGTGTAACCCTCTAAGCCTATTCCTCTATGCCCTTATGTGGGATTTCCAAATGTATAAAAATATGGTCTAAAAAATCATAAAGAAATTGATATTAGAAGAATTTAATGTTTTAATGATAATAACCACATAGAAATGCGTACCATGTTATAAAATCCATTTTATGATATTTATAATCAAATAGGTTTCATAATCATGCTATCATCATGTGTACTAATTACATATTTATTTGGATTCCTAAATGAACATACTAATACATATTGTCCATGAAATTTTTGTATGGATGTTCTATTCCAATCATAAGGACTGATATATTTTCTTCCTTAATTAAAAAGGTAAAAACCTCTACTTTATTATGAATTAATATAATATAAATCATGATGAAACTATTGTATCCTACATTTCTAGAATCATATATTGTGATGGTTTTCATTAATACCTCAATTTATGTGACTCATTAAACATATTAATAATAAGATAAAATCTAAATATCACTAAATATGTTCACACATAAACATAAATTACATTTTGTAAGCATGTGGAATTACAACTGGTTGGTATATCCTCATAATATATTGTCTTGAAGATAACTGAGTGTGAACTTTATGAGATGAAGTCTCCTAATCTAATGAGAATCAAGGACATGAAAATAAAATAATAGTTGTTTCACATCATAGATTGGTATCTGAACCACAAGACGTAAATGTAACAATATCATAATATAACTTCCTAGTTCTCATCAATGTGGGGAATAATTAAGACCTTTAAATGTGATATATATCATAGAAAATTGTCACATTATTTCTATATAAAATAAAAACAAATATTTGATAATATTATGATTAGTATTCATGAAATTGGATATAGGGGTGATCTAAATTAAAAAGTAGTTTGATCTAAGTCACCTACTCCAACACCTTCCCAATAATGGTGCACTATCCCCTACTTTTGATAACCATTTGGAGTGACATGGGGGAATCCACATGACAACATAAGAGTGTTCTTATGTATTTTATCACATTTTTACCTATCTGTTTAAATATAAAAATTAAATAGTCCATTATTCTTGTTTTTTAAATGAAGAATGATAGTGTGAACTTATTCTTCATCATAGAATATTTACAATAAGTATTTCATAGTTCAAGAAATTTATCTCTTCGTGGCCATCAATTGTATATTGGAAATTTAGTAATATAATATATGAGATTTATTAATGCATTTTCAATGAAGAAATAGTAGAGTGCAGGTCCATCACAAACTTTAAAAAGTTAAAAACTCCCCAATGGACTCTGTTCATAGTTCCTCCATATGAATCATGGAGACAGGTACCCCCTTTCTCAATACAAGCATGAAAATCCATGGGTCCCCCATATGATTGATGGGTTAAGGAATACCAAAATAGATGAGGGGTTGGTCATTTATTTATGGATTCAGAACCACCCTGATTATTGTGATTTCTTCATGAGGTATGAGTCCTCTACACAAGTTCAATACTCCATCTACCGATATACATAATTTTCCAAGTTGAATATCCACCACCATGATGTTTTAAAGATGGTTTTAATTATGGGTTGTTGAGTAGTTTGAATATAGTGAGACTTGATGTTATCTAAATAACTCATGTAACCAATAATATGATCTTCATGGAGTATTGTTTAGGGGATAGTATTTCATTTATATATTTATATTACTATGACTTTAAGAATTTATAGGTTATTATTGTCTTCCCCTTATACATAGGTTTTGATTTAACTTATCATTTACTCCTTAATTTGTTTTTTAAGGGTTTTAAACATGCTTTGTATATAGTTATTGTTGTATTGTTGTTCCTCCGACATGTACAATGTTCTATGTAGATAAGGGAAATTTCATGTCATATACTATGTGATATTAATTAATATCGATATAGTCGTTCTTGAGGGTGATAGTTATTATGAATTTTTTCCCAGGGAGTTAGTGTGAACAAGAATATCTGTTTTGGTTGCCCTAGGTATTTCTCTACATTGGGGTGTTGGGTTTACTTATTATCCTTCTTTCCTTAATTTTTTATTTTTTTGATCTTTTTGTTAATCGGATTTGTTCATGAAACATATTCATGAATTGGATGTTATATTTATTATTTAATTTTTTATGTTCTATTTTGTGGACATGAATTTGTGTATATGATTATTACACTAGCGAATCTCATGTTTGTGATATGACTTCATGGTATTGGTCACCAGCTTCTGGCCTATTAGAGGTATGCATATGATGGAACACCATACCTAAATGAGGGCCCATAAAGGTTCATGGTGGGTCGGTTGATGTAAAAGTTGTATGATAATGGGTTGTATCATAAGGATTGATTTTTTACATAGTTTTATTTTGGTGTATAGTTTGAAAGAAAAGGAAAATGTTTCAAGGGGGGTTGATTTCGTTTTTCAGAATAGGGAACCTTATGTAGGTGAGGATGGTAAACGTATACTTTTTTTAAGAGTCAAATATTCTATTAGTTAACTCAATACTTCAAGGAATCGGGTTTAAGGAACAATCATGATGGTATATACATCATGTAGTGTGTGATGTTGAAAATTTCCAAGTCCTTGTTGATTGAGCTAACATAGATACGATTTAATGAATATGTTTTATCATTTTTAATATTTGATGTCACCTTATAGACATTCATATATGATTTTATGTTAGGATCACGATAATTTAGTGCTCGTTCTTGAAGATACTTCCATTATTTAATTTTGTGGTGTTGAATTGATTTTGGGTCTCATTCGAGAGGTGCCTCTTCTAAGAGAGAAAAGTGAAGAACCATCACATTTTTTAGAGATTAGATCCTCCAAAAATTTGGTAGGGTGACTATCCTCAAAATACTAAGCATTAAAATATTTTACTCATGTTGTATTATATTACCTAGTATAATTTTGTTTTATGAGTTTAAATTATATATACCATTTAGGTTTTGAGGAAAGATTGATCCATATGACTCTAAGAACTATTATAAAGTAGTGGATCAGTTGATCATATTAGTTTGGACATTAGTCAATTTCATGGTAGTGATAGAAACTAGTCTCCTTTTGGTTGTATTGAGTTATTAGTGGGATCTAACTCAATAGATTCACACTACATTAACTCTACCATGGTAAGAGTTTTAGTTTCTATTTATAGAAGATTATTAGCTAATGACATATAATATGGTTCAATTATAGGATATTTTAGATCATTATCATGTCGATATAACTCGTTTTTTTACATTTCATGGTTTATAGACCTCAATATATACTCCTTAAAAATGGACCACAATGGATTTATACAATCTTATAAGTTTGAGTATTGTATTTAGAAGGATATTCTAGTATGGTTAATTCTTATATTCATCCCCACCTATTTTATAATTCTAGAGAGATTATTTTTTATAAATATTTTTTTTTTGAGATGTGCAACCAAGGATGAGAGAAGGTACCAGCTTTCATAAAATAGAGTCATTATTAGAATCCATATGGAAATAGGCATTAAGATCTTGCCAAAAATTCCAAAAACATGTTAAATCCTTGTAATTGGGATTAGAACTAAGAGATTATCAAAGAGTATGCAACTATAAGGGAGTTAAAATTTTCTATTCTTATGGAGGTTGAGGCCACAAGGCTCAATACTATATGGCCTAAAATATATGATATGGAATCTAGTGTTACAAGGTGTATGGACCACCATTTCAGAGAAAGTGATAAGATCAGTTGAATTTATAAGGTGCTTATGGTCATCCTGTAGGTGAATGTTTTGGCTATGGAATATATAGTAGAGTAGGAAGATCTAATGTTGTATGGTTATTTGATCAACATCCACCACTTCCATGACCAGGTGGTTCCTATCAATCTTATTTTGCAATAATATAGGATCATAAACATATGTATTCCATGGTGTTATTTGATTAAAAATTGACTGAAATTGTTTGAGATATGATATATTTTTTCTATACACAATCACTTATACTTTTTATCACTGGAAGGATCCCTTATTTTAATACTATATCTCTAGCTTAAGATATAAATATTATAGTAAACTCTCTAACCCAACCTCTTCAACTGGAGACTTCTATTAAAGGTAACCACATGCTCACCCTCATTTATAAATGGTTAAATATTTTAATTAGTATGTAGATTTTTTAATGGGATTTCATAGTATCATGGATGATTCCATCAGAATTTATCCTATGTATAGACTTAAAATCTCAAGTTTTTGTCTATATAGACTATTGTAATGGAAGGGATTTATTTCAGAGAAAAGTGGGATATTCGTCTAAGGGTAGTGAGGAATTCCTATATAAACCTATATTTGATTAAAAAATAGTTGTAGAGTTTATATAGGTGTATGGTTGATGTTTCTAAGAATCAGAATACTTTCAACATGGGTGTTCTATAGAGGATATTTTAATATTTATTCATCATTGAGAGAATAAATTCAATATTCATTAATACCTTGAGACCACACTAATTTCATACAAAATATATAATATGGGCCTGGTTGAGAAAAAATAGTATATTTTATAGTCAGAGGGAATTTTAGATAATGTTTTCACCAAACTTAGAGTCACTTTGGGAACCTCGCATTTCATTTTTAAAGAACATGGATGGTCGCCTATGTAATTGTATTGACTAGGTTTCCCTGAACAAATTAAAAATCATGAATAAATATAACATTCTAAGGATCGAATAATTCATGAAATAACAAAAGTGTAAAATTGGTTCTCAATGATTAATCTCATGTCTATGTATCATTATATTTTAATTTGAGGGGAAGATATCATAAAGAAGTATTTTAGGTGAAGTTAAAGTCATTATATGTTTTTAATAATTTTATTTAGTGTAAATAATTCCCTTGAAATATTTATTGGATTCATGAAACAAATCATATAATCCTTTTTTAAAAATTCATGGTACTTTTCATTGATTACATCCTCATATATTTTTTGATTAGGTAAGAGTGTGAAAATAATTTCATGATCATCTTTTAATTACATTAAGATAACCAATAATATACTAAAATATTAATCTAAAACTTTTATATTCATGAATTTCAATTTCTAGGGATTTTTTTTCTATTGGGTGGAGTTGTTGTTTTCATTGTGAATATTGATTTTATGATGTGTGGGTACCACCCAATAATGTGTTTGAGGTGTGTATATTTTTTTGATTAATTGGATATCACCATAGCATTGTATTGAAATTATCCATGATTATAGTTCCCATGAACACAATTTTTCAAATAACTCATCATTTCATATGTTCTAGTTATTTTCACAGAGATTTCAAGGAGCTAATGAGGTTGTTAACAAAGTTCCTTATTTCACAATTAATGGAAGAATGAGTTATATTCATTGTATTTCCCAATCCGTCCGGAATTGGGATTCAATGTGTACTAATTCAAGAGAAGGTGGTGATTTATTGTTTGTGTAGTTAATTGAAACCTTATGAGAATAAAAAAATAACCCATGAAATGGATATCATATAAATAAAATTCAGCTTGAAGGAATTGTGACATTACCATCTCAGTCAGTGATTCATGGTCTACAGGAATCACATGATTTTTTATTATATTTTCTACTAGTGTGATATCATCCTGAGATAGAAGTGACAGGTAGAGTTCCTGAAATATTATGAATTTAAGATAGTATTTACTTATATTATAGAAAATGTGGTGGTGTAAATCATTAATAAGAAATACCATTTTCAACCGTTTGAGGAGTCATCATACAATCTATCCTCAATGAAGTTGGTTTGGGCGGAAGAGGGAGATATTTCTTACCTTCAATCGATGGTGGTGGGCCCCACAGTCCTCTACTATGTATGGAATTCTACAATTGGATACAGTGATCTTTATATCTTTTAGAACCAAATATTCTTAGATGATTCACATGGAATTTATTTTATGTTTGGTCCCATATCATCGTTTTCAAGGATTAGAGAGTTGCTCTAGTTGGGATATATAAGGTGGTATAGATTGAGATTCCCACCTCCACCTTTGAAATGATTCATTGTGTTATAAATATGTATCAAGATCATGGGAATAATTATTGGTTTCTATAAAATAAGTTGAGTGTTAAGGAGTTAATGTATTTATACCTCACCATATGATGGGTGAAGGAAGAGTGTCATATTCTAGTCTATCTAAAACTTCTTCTTGAGATTCAACCATACAAGTGGGATAAGATATCAATGTAACTCGTGATAGGACTTCTATGTTCGATAAACATCCATGTTGTTTTTGGAGTGATTATGAATAAATTGACCAAGTCATCACACTTCCACTCTATTTGACATAATAGTTTATGGAGAGGTTGGGATACCTATAAATAGATGAGATTGAGTATTTTAAATGGTAAAACATGATGATATTTTCTGATAGAGACCCTGGATTCAACCCCTGATTATAGTAACATCTATATCAGGATTTTGGGACCCAGTTATGCTAGAGTACACTATTCCATCGGCTAATAGATAATTAGTTTATGACAGCCATTCAGGTTCTTGAGGACGTGAGGAAAGTATGATTATTTTATTTTCATATGATTTGGGATGGCCACCTATCATTAGTGGAGTTCATATATAATAAAAATTTTACTCCACTATCAACATGAAAAATCCCTACACCCTATATAAGAGGATATTAAGGTCTCCTCTATATTAAATAAGGACTACTGAGAAATCATTTATGGTCTCTAAACTGGTGAAGAATACTAATAGAGAATAAACATGGGATATGGGAGCATATGAGTCTATCATAAACTTATTACAAGTCCAATAAAAACAAATATAAAGGCCATAATAGTTTTTTGAGGGTTAATATGTATTTTTGAAGTTATCTTTATGACACAGTTTAAGGAGGTTCATTCAAGGGGATATTTCCCTAGGTCTCATTAGGCCTTTAAAAATCCAATACGAAGTAGATGAGGAATCTTATTACACACCATTACAACCACAACTGGACAAATAACACAATGCCTTTCATGTGTTGTATTTGTGGAGGAATTTTCAGGATCTATTAGACATTATCAACTAGCAAGATCTTTATGTAAATGATAATAGAAACTTTATAGGGTTCCATATAATAGTCAAGGGATGGTAAATAAATACACTTTAAGAACTTGTTATATCATTGGTTTGTATCTTATGGTGGCATAGAAATGATTAAGAGTGTTCATGGGAGTGCAAGAGTCATATTAAAGAAAATTACCCTAACATATTTGTATGATTTGTGTCTTTTGGGGAAAAAATATTGGAATTTGGGAGGATTTAATGACCAGGTTTTTTTATTGAACCCTTAAAAATATTTCATTTAGTGTTTTTAAGATTAGATTTATTATAATAGGTTTCACAATAATTTTGGAGAATATTTAATATTTTAAAATCTAATATTTTTATTCCTTATGTGTGAAATAAATAAACCATAAATATATCCAAAATTTAGTCTCACATGTATAATATATCATTATAGTTTGACTCAAGGAAATAGTTTTTCCTATGATAGGTTTCATTAGAGTTTTTGTTTTGGTCCCTGAATAGGCTTCCTTGGGTGATTTTAAAAAATTTCATATTTAAATTAACACTCCTCTAAAAATTTATATACAAACTGTCTAATTATGGTAACCCATATTTCAATATAAAACTTAGAGATAGATTACTGTGTGTTAATTGATTTGGTGTGACCATATTACAATGTGGAGGAAAATCATTTGGTAACTACGAAAGGATCTCAAGGAAGACAGTGGTTATTTTTCATGATGTTTTCTCCATGAAACATAAATTTAATTATTAATTATTTTATTTACTTTCCATCTATGTAATTTTGATCATGTCTTATAGGTATTATTATTTTCATTATTTTTGATTTCAAATTATTTTGATGCTCAAGGGAGTAATTTTTTCTTATATTGAAGAAATGATGATCGAGACTACTAGACACTTCCCCTATCCATAGATCCCAACCCCACCTTCAATGAAATTGGATGAACTACCACTTACCCTCTGTGTGACCATTTGTATGAAGGGTGATGATCTTGAGAGGTGAACAGTGATTTGGTTCATTGATAAAGGTTGTGAGTTGTGAGGCCAAATAAGTAGCAAAGTATGGGTAGTGTGTGTTGGAAATAAAATAAATAGGTGGTGTCCAGGAGAATAACATCAATGATATTCATACATTAAATGAGGAATCATAGGTTTCAGTAGAGGGTGGAATGTGCTTGGAAAGATGGGGGATCCCGGAAGTGGCTCAGTGACATGCGATGAGAGTTATTAAATAATGATCGATGATGGTGAAGATGACATATATAGAGGCTCAGGTGGCTTGGGCTTTGAAAAAAATAACCTGATTTAGGTATTTAAATCCACCTATTAGATAATGTAGAATTGATTATACGTAAAATGACCACCTGATAGATATAATGGAGACTCAACAGTAAGTTGAGTCCCCATCGGAGGCCCACATGAAGATGAGACACAACATGGATGGGGTCCATAGACTGACCCTATGTGGAAACCAAAATTTCAACATAAGATGGGAGATATCGGTTAGTCGTGATTTAAAAAATAATCAAACCAAAATATATGTAGTTTTATTGACTATATAGTCTCCCCCATTGTAGCCTGAGCAACATATAGGCTACTCACCATTGACAAGACTATAATTGTCATGGGATAGTTTAAGACACCACAAAGAGGGGGTTTAATTAGGGTTTGACCTAAAAAATCTCTCAGTTATATATTTCCTATCATATGTTAGTATGTGTGGATCTCAATAAAAATGATGCGATGACGAGAAAACGAGATAGAAATAACATAAAAAGCATAAAGTTGAATACAAGTTTCACCAACTCTTGTTGTTATTTGGAAAATACTTAGTGTGAAATTATTGTGATCCTACTAACCAAATCATTATTTTAATATAAAATATAAAAATTAAATCTGTATTGTTATGAAGATTGACTCCCAAGTATAAGAAATAATATAAAGAATAAATAAATTTATTGATCCCTACTTCCCCAACGTTAAGTTCCTACAGAATTTGGATATCATGTGCACTGTTTTCCTTCTACTTAAATAAGTCCCAAGACATCATTATAATCCTCCAAATAATATATCATAGGATAGAATATAATTTTATTAAAATAACTCAATAATTGTTTAGGGAGATAATTTTTTCTATTTATAATCCAGATAGACATGTGGCATAACGTCTCATCTCACTGTGTGGAAAAGAGTTTAAAAATATATATAAAATGATTTATATATTCATTGAACCTTATTATTGTATAACCCTATGGATTATAGTTCAATTTCTTATTTTCCCAAAATCCAGAATCAACATAATATTTCATGAACTCTATATGCACGCCGTGGTTTGAAACATCTCCATGTCTAGCGATGCCCCAAATTTTCATGGAAAGAATGTTATAGTGCGACATAACATTTTTTTAGTGTGATTTATTTCTTTAAATTGTAAAACACTTATCTTTTAAACAATTTTAGCATTGATTTTACATGGGATAGATTTACAATACATGTATCTCCTTGCAATCACTCAAAGATATCAATTATAGGGAAACTTTATCCATTGAACCATGATTTTATTCAACTCATAAAAACATTATTTATTTATATCTTCACTCAACAACAGATATAACCACACTCATAAATGATAATTTCTTCTATATATTCAATAGAAAACACATTCAATTATATAATGGAGTTCATGAGAGTAATGTAACTCTCGATGTAATAGAAATTTCATATTCACCATTTCTTAATTAAGATTAACAAAAAGTATCCAATTCTCAAGTCACTCAATGAGATGTAATTAAAAACATATAAACATACCATAATAATTAAGGTATCTTATTCCAAACTCTTAAACATCCCCTAATCCTCAATGGATATTCAAAATGATCTGAAAACTCTGAGGGATCTTTATCCATCACCTTCTGAATAACCCATCCATTTATTCATGTATTATAGTGGGACCCCAGTTCAAATCTTTATTGACTAAACCAGACCATTAAAAGGTTCATGTGGAACCATCCTCCACACACCTACCCTTTCATTGGATAACCCACACCATACTGGATTATTATTCCCCACTCCATGGCACCATGTTTTCCACCATAGGGCTTCCACATGAGCTCATCTGAGACTTGTTGTGAATTTTCATATGATTCCATTGAGTGTATGAATAATATAAATAAATAAATCTTTTATATGGTATTTCTATATTGAATGTGATTGTTCAATCCCTTTTCACCGTTAGAGTCCACTTGTGTTTTGACTTGGGTAGTTTGTGTTCTTATGATCTATACGGTCAAAAACTGGGTTGGAGAGATATAATTAAATCTATTTCATATTGTTGGGTACTTACTAGGTGATAAGTTGATAATATGGTCTAGGTAATCCATATAATTTATAACATTTTATACTCTCCCTGATACCCAGTGTGTGGGTCATCCAAAAAAATTAATGGGTTATATACTCCCTTGACCATTACTTCCATGATCAGGAATATGTATTGTCCTGAACCATCATGTCTCCATGTAACAAAAAAAGAATTAATTTTTTTATCAATTTTGTATATGGATAAATCTAAAATTTTAGATCTATATCAATAGATTCTCAATTTGTAAATGTTTTAAATTAATAATCCTATGTTTTTAGGGGGATGTTTGGTGAAAAATAATCAATATATGGTTTTGAGTGTTTAAAATTGAATAGGGGGTTTGTGGAAGATTTATGCCACCATGTACCCAAAATAATACCACCATAACCTAGAAATGTAACCAATGGGATTACGCATCGTCACTTCCCACCAGTCACCTAGTGATAAACCACTAGGTACCCAATGAGATATCGGGTTCCCAATGGCAGCTTGTCATGTTCCCAGTAGTGTCTAGTATAGCTATTAAAATTGGGATATTTTATGTTTTTTTTTCACATAAATACCCCCCACCACCACCACTACCCTTATTATTCTAGGGTTTCAGATGGATTTAAGATTTTTTGTCCTTCCCTCTTGTTTCCTCATCCACCCTCCTCTATATCTCATGGATTAGGGTGCTTTTGGACTATTTCTTAGTGTGGAATTGAAGTAAGAGTTTCCAATTTATTCTCTTGTGTTCCTCTACTTCCTTGTTCTATAATATAGTTTTCACTAATGAGATTTTGGAAGTGATGTTATAATATATTGTGTTATAATAGCATCTGATGCATGAATAGTTACTATTTCTTACATTGATGAAGCTCAAGAAACTTTGATTTTCACCATTAGAAATCATTCATCTTGAGGTGTGTTACCAAATAATTTTATTAAGGTTTTTCTTATTTTGTGATTATTTTCTTCATAATTATAGGTTGTATATTTTTTCGTGGAATAAATTAAATTTGAGTATATATTACCCCTTTTTTTATTGTTTTGATGTAATTACAATGCTCAGTATGTATTATGGATATTATAAAAACCTATGTTATATTTCAAGGATTAAATGATTTATTTATTAGTTTTTTATGATATATATGTTCATGGTTTTTTAGTTATTATTATAAGAATCAGATGGATCATGGTTTCTGTGATGAGGTTGGTGACCTTTACATTATTGGGTCTCATTAGATTTTAGTAATATTAGGTTTGCGATTTATTATTATCACTATTATTATTGTGTATTCATCACATTAGGTTATAATACCCTATAAATTTTAATGTTATTACATTGGCCTAATATTCAAAAAACATCATATATCTTGAAAATTATTCATTAGTGGATTCTAGGTTGAAATAGTTACAATAGAAAATTTTATTGTTTTTTTGGTGGCATTAGATGATTTCAAAGTTTTTAAAGGAAATTGTTACTGCCTTTAAAAGTAAATTTTTGAAGGATTGTGGTTTACGATTTGAATTCTTATGGAAAATGTTATAGTTTTTTGGAAATTATTTTTAATAGGATATCAACGAAAAATATTATATAATGTAATGGTTTAGAAATTTTATCATAAAACTAAGTGTTTGATTTCCAAAGGGGTTTGTCTTTTTGTAAATTGAATGAAATGGGGTCTTTTAGTAACTTATTTAATTGTAATTATTACTAGTATTTTTGGATAAATCCCCTATTTTGTAAATAATATGTCGATTCGACTATTCATGGTTTTAAAAGGAGGGGTATTTAATTATATTTTATTAAAATCCTAGATAAAATAACATGTTAAATGATTTGGTTTTTTAACTTATAACCACCCGACCCTATTTTTTTAAAAAATATTTTATTATTTGATCACAAATTATTAAGTTTATTTTATTGTTTTCTCTTTCTTCATAAAATAATAAGAACCATTTATGAGACCTTTCTTTGGGTGATTGGTTTTATAGACGTTATAGATTAATTTTTTAGGTTTCCATATTGACCTAGGTCCATAGGAACATTGGAATACCTAATATGTGAGTTCATAATTAGATTTATCAATTCACCAAAAATAATAATAGTGGGTCATCGGTTCTAATGAGGTATTGTTTTGTGAGTTATTCAAATTTAGCCTTTTGTGTGCATTTAATTTTTGTGATGAGTGATAAGATTCATTACTACTATATGTATGAACCACTTAAAAACATTAAAGGATGAGTAATGCATTAATCCCAATTTTATTTGATTAAAATCTTAACATTAATTCATGAATCATGGTCACATTATTGTCTATTTATAGAATATAACCAAATATGAAATTTGATATATTCGATGCATCCATTGAACTACTAGTAGGATGATTCTTAGTTCCCTCTTATATTCTCTTGTATAATTCCAATTGAGAAAGAGGAATTTGGTGTGCACCCTGTTAGGTAATAAGACTCACATGGTAGACCCCTTATTCAAGATATTATTCCTATAGGATGTGACATCTATGAGGACCATTGGGTTTGTATTAAACACTATAAGTATGTATAAATTTATTATTATATTATTTATTATCTTTTATTTTCTCATTTTGGATATAAAATCTGTCTAAATGTGATCTTAATCAAGGTTTTATGATTGTGGAGTGATAGTTAATGAGTCATTAGGTTGCATAGTGACTTTCCCTTTTGACATGAATTCTACCATTAAAAGATAGAGTTGACCTCCATATTTCTAGGGACTAACCTGAGGTAAAACCATGTACATAATATATACTTTGTTTATTTGATGATAATTCATGATTCAATGGATCAACCTATAGCCTAAAATTGTTATATCATCTAGTGAGAACCATCCCATATGGAGAATTACTATATATTTTACAATTTTAGAGGTTATATATGGGTGGACTAATAGAAAACTGTTGTGAGGATTAGTGAGGTGTTATGGGGTAGGGCACTAGATTTGAGTTATTCTATTTCATGTGTTGGGCCCCATTACTTATTTTTCTCATTTTTTATAATATAATTGATGTTAAAATGATATGTGATGGTTCATAACTCTTTGATTTCTTATTGTTTTGTTTCATGATATCATAGTTATTTCCCCTGATAAATTGGGGTTTTGGTTATTTAAGGGTAGTGATAAAACCAGTGGATTAGGTATGAATCTGATGAGTGGGTCATTTTGAATTTATAGAGGTATGGTTGTGGTTATTTATATTGAGATTAGAGTGAAAATATGGTATAACACAATGGGTTTTCAGAGGTTCTAAGTCTTCAATTATAGGATGAACTCTCATATCTTGAGTTTGGTAGCTCCAATATGAGTCATTATGGTGTGGGTGTCTTCAGAAAACTATAGAATTAAGGTGTATATTGTTTTGATAATTCATGATATATATTTATATACATATCTATGTGATCTAGTTTCATGTATAAAATACTTTCACTAACCCAATATTTTTATGAAAATCTATTTGATAACTAAGATTCAGCATGTTGAGGTGAGTGGGAAAATATTAATGAGTGGTTGGAATCACCCCTACCTACAAACACAGTATGGGATTTTACTTACATGCAAAAAAAATTATGTTTACTTTTAAGGATAATTAGTATATTGAGATGTATTCATGGTTTTAAGTGAGTATGATATCAAAGGATGACGACTCAGTAGGTAATTAATGTGAATTGGACTATAAGAAATTATATAATTTTCTCTTTGTTATTATAGTCCATCTGTATCAAATGATGGGCCATCTTGTTATTAAATTCTCTATTATTGATGTGTGTTATCATATTATTCTATTATGTCATGTTTATTTTATTTATTAATAATCATATAGATTATTTATTTCATATTACAAAAAAATTACTCCATTTTCCACTAAATTTTATTTCTAACTGTTTGATAATATTCATTATATACATGAGCGACGCCAAAATTTTAGTGTATTTGGACATTCTCCCTCTATTTTATAATTAAGGTAGTGTTATCCACATTGCTCTTTCCATCCCTTTCCACTAGTTATAAACCCCTAATGCATAGGGATATGGGATTGATGCTATTGGTTCCCCTAGATAGATACCACTTGGGTCGACTAGGATGGGTAATTATAAAGTGCAATAAAATCATGTATGTAGCTAGAGAAATATCAATATTAGGTTGACATGTGTTTTTGAAACTCTGGTGGAAAACCTATAGAATGCTTAGAAAATATGGATTTTTTTGGAACCCAAGTAACGAAGTTATGTCCAATGTTAACTACTACAATAGTGGTTATCACCAATGCTAGAATAGCCCGTTGTTAGTGCAAAAATGTTTTGTTAATCAGATCACAGTTAAAACCCCAAATAGTTTATTATTGAATTTTAAGCACTATTAAAGGGCCCTTTTAATATCACTTTTTTTGCACTGTCCAAGGGGTCCTTTAATAGTTCCTTTTTATCACTGATAAATGTAGTGCTATAAAATGGGTTAAAATAACTTTTTTCAGGCATCCATGAGCTCAACCCCTTTTTTCGTGCTTCCACGACACCTTGAATATTTCTCCCCCACCTTTATTAGCACCTTTCACCCCTACCACCCATTTCTTCAATGCTTTGAAAATTTACAACCTCATGTGTTCCCATTTGGATGCCAACCCTGCACATCTACTTTGATGATGGAACACCTTTACCACTACACCATGTTATTTTTTTGTATTTTTAATGATATTTTTGTTTATATATATACATATATATACATTTATACAAATATTTTTACATTTATATTTCTTATTTATAAATTTTTATAATTATTTTTAAATAAATTTAAATAATATATGTGTGTGTGTGTGAAATATGGGTAATTATATTTATTTAAATATATTATATAAGATATTAATTTACATATACAAGAATATAATATAAAGATATAGGTGTTCATTAATAAATCCATATATGTATATATAAAAATTATTAATATATTTTTATAATTAAAAAAATGGTTAGATATTGTTTTCAATAAAGTTTAAAAATATGTATATATTTACATATATTAGAATATATATTTATACATATATATGTTGATATAGGTACTTATATGAGTTATTTATTAAAAGTAAATATTATAAAACAAGCATAAATTTATTTGTAAATAACAATAATTGTGAAAAAATGAAAAAAATTTAAAACCATAATATCAATATAAAAGTAATAATTGGGAATAAATTTAGCATCCACCAAAAAAAGAAATAATACCACCTTAAACGTGGTATAAAATCAATAGAATAATAAAAAATTGGGTTACCCCAACTGAAAACTGATTTTTGTATTCCTTATAGGACTTTTTTGTCCTCTAAAATGTGATATAGGAATATCAATATCACTAAGGGAATAAATCTCGTCACATGCCTTGATTTGATATGTGGTAGAGCCCAAACGAACACCCGGATCAAAAGTTATGGTTGTTTGAGGTTCAAGTTAAATTTTCAACTTATTTTAGATATTTTATTGATTTAATGATTTTTTTATCTTCTATTTCATATTTAATGAGTATTAATTAGTAATAAATAGAAAATAATCAATTAAAAATATTTATAAAATTATTTTCTAATCCATTTTTACTAAATATCTTATATATATTATGTATAAATGAATTTTTACTATATCTCAAAACATATTTTAAAAAAATAGTATATTTATATTAATATATTTATATTTATATATTAATATATAATTTTTTATTAAATAAAATTTTGGTTGAATTATACCATTATCAGTTATACTAAAAAACATTGATAAAAGGGGGTCTTTATTAGTGCTTCTAAAAAAGCCTTGATAAACACCCCCTTTATCAGTGGTTTTTTTACATGAACTATTAAAAGACCCCATTTATCAGTGCTTGTAAAGATGTGTTGATAAAGATCCCCCATTAACAGCACATTTTTTAGCATTGTTAAATCCCTAGGGCTGGATAAACCCAGTTTGGTAGTTGCGGTTATAGATTATTCACTCTATATTTATAAAGGTACTGGAATAAGAATTATTATATAGG
This sequence comes from Viscum album, assembly GCA_963277665.1. Taxonomy (NCBI): domain Eukaryota; kingdom Viridiplantae; phylum Streptophyta; class Magnoliopsida; order Santalales; family Viscaceae; genus Viscum; species Viscum album. Next base: position 824,795,612 of record OY728159.1, on the reverse strand, counting down.
ATGGATGAGACTTTGGATGATTCATTAGGATCATCTAGGATCTAGTTATTTGGTTCATTGACCAAGATTGTTTTATTTTTATTAAATGATACAAAATCCTCAAGGCATTTCTTGATATAGTAACTTTTCTAGAACCATTATTAATTGAATCAACAAATAAATAAATCTAAATTTTCTCAAATATATTATCAGTGTTAATTTGTTTACTGTGTATCATAGGGGATTCTTTATGATTTTATAATTGATTTTTTTGTAACCATGAAGAAAGGTTTTTCTGTATTTTGGTTTTTTGGTAGAAAAATGATATTTTTGAAAGAAAACTCAAGGGGTGGAATGTGTCATAAGTAAATTTTTATATAAATATATTTGAAAATATTTTTTAAAATGAAAAATATTTTAAAGTAGAATAATTTATAGACTTATGATTTTATATTATATATTTTTTCAAGAACAGCATTGGATTCTAAGCGGTGGTTTAAAAGCTCCTACGAGTTTTGATGTGTGTCAATTTATTTTCTAGATTCTCAAAATCAGTATTTGATTCATATGTAAAAAAAATTATTGGATTTCAATGTTAATAATGAAAGTGACATGGTGTTCTACTTGTCATTTATTAAATTTTATAACATAGTTTTTTGATAGATTAATGTAATCTCACATTATGAAGTGGATGTTTAAGAAAAGTTATAGGTATCTAGTTATAGAGATAAATGGTTTAGAGTATGTACTAGCTAGATTTGGATTATAGGGTTCATTCTAATGGTGATGGGCAGCATTAGGTATAATCATCAAATATGAGTTATTATTAGTCTTGGAAGTATCTGGAAGTCTAGGCACAAATTGATCATTGGGGTGTTCTATTCATTCGTGCAACATTATAGGATGATGGTGATGGATAACAGAAGTGTGCCCCGGTGATCAAGATTAAATTCAATGAGCATCGAGGGAAAAATGGGAGAAAAATAATTTCAATGAGGTAATAATGATAATTAAAGGTCTAATAAGAGACTTTTTGATTGGGTATAAAGGCTTTGAGTGAATAGTATAATCTATTATGAAATGTTTTCACTGGAAGAATGATTAGAACCCACTAAAATAATTCAATGAGTAATCGAGTAATTGGTGTCTAGTGTGGGTTGAGGTTTATGGTTAGTTTATCCATAAAGATTATTAATTTAAATAAAAATTATTTTGTAGATATTTTAGTGACTCTTTCCTTTTTCATGTTAGTGAACCAAAATATGGATTTATATCCCTTCAATTTGGTGGATGGGTGAATTTTAATTTTTGGATCTTTATAGAAAGAAGAGTGTTTTAGTCATGTTTTAAATGACGAATCTAATATTTGGATGGTGGAGTTTTTATAGAAGATTATTTAGAATGATATTTACAGTTTTTAGACACAAAATAAGAGGTTTTTGGTGGTATTATGAAACTCGATACCTGTTCTAGTACCCTTGGGTGCCTAGTGAATTGAATGATGTATCTATCCCACCAGTTTTTCCATTGGGTGGTGGTTAGTTTTCCACTAGGTAGCGAGTGAGCTACCAAGAACCTGTTAGAGGCCGACCAGGTACCTAATAGGCCCTATTTTATTTTCATTCTTATGGATAAAATTTAATATTTTTATTGGGGTTACTTTTAAAATCCCTACCCCTAATGTTTCATGGGTATTGGTCAGCGGAAAAAGGAAGAGGCTACCTATATGGGTTTCCTCTCCCCCTCTTTTGTCTCCTTTGGATCAAACTTTGTTAGAATCAATTTTTACTATATAATTGAGGAAATATATTCCTTCTTCCCTCCCATATTCATCTTATTCCATCTTCACTATCAAAAACATGAGGCTTTAGTGTATGGTGTATATAAGATTCTCAATATGCTTGTATTATTTTTTTCCTATTTTTTGTATTTAGGTATGTCAATTGATGGTTCATTCAATATTTTTTGGTAATTTTTATATAATTTTTTATTTTTAGGTAATAAATTAGGTATTTCATATGTATTAGGCTCATGTGCATGACAATAATTGTCTTACACTTATTATTAACAATTTCAACATCTTTACGTCCCCTAAAAATATTTATGTCTATTACTCTAAATTTGGATTTTGGTAGTTAATGATTCAATTATTGTTCTATTAGTGTTTATCGATTCTGTACATTCACGTTGGTTTTTTTAGATAGGTATGAACATGGGAATGATTTGGTTTATGTCATGAGTTTGGTGTCATTTACATAATAGTATCTCTTGATTTTTTTAATGATATTATATTTATGTGTCATTACTACTGTTTAATTTTCATGTTTTCATGACGTTGTTTGACATAGAACCATAAATTGATATGGAATCAAATTAAAATAATTGTCAAAAAGAATATATAGATTTCTAAATAGTTAATTGTTTTCTATTTTTAAAACAAGTATTGGGGGCTCGTTCTATAATCTTTATTGGTAGTGTGTGTGGTTATTAGTTGGCTTTTCAAATTAAAATGGTTAATACCTTTAAAATGGTATTTTTAAAGGAAATAGGATTTTGGATTTAAATTTTTGATGAAAATGGTTTGATTTATGTTAATGTATTTGAATGTGATTATAAATTGGAAGTAGAAATTTAATGTAATTATTTTGAAATTGTATAAAAAAACAAAATTTTCAATTTTATAAATGTTTTAATCATAGTCAACAAAAAATATAAGGGGTTTTAATGAGTTTTTTATATTAATTTTCACTGGGCTAAGTTTTAAGGCCTATTTTTTGTAACTACAGTGCTTGATTCACTTTTCAAGGTTTATCAAAGAGGATTATTCAATTTTATTTTTATAAAATACTAGAACATTTGTTTTATTAAAATATTGGTTTGCTTCACTTAATAATTTCTATAACTTATTATTTTTATCGTTATTTACTTATGTAATACCCACATAATATTCTTATCATATTATTATATTCTATTTCTTGTTAGCATAGGAACCATATAGAAGTCCTTCCTTTTGGAAATATGTTTTCAAGCTGTTATTATTATGTTTTTTTAATTTATTTTTCCATATATCTATAGGAACCTTTTGTTACATTAAATTTTAGTTAAAACTATTAATCTTAGGTTTATCATGGATACTAGTAGAGGGTCATGGGGTTTAGTGAGGTTTTTTTGTGATATTTGTTCACAATTATCCTTTAATTAATACTGATATTATGTATGAGTGATAGGCCTCATCAGTCCCTCATAGGAGTTCCACTTTATTTACCTCAATGGTTGAGGTGAGAAATAATCAATTTGTTATTTGACCAAAGAGATACATTGGATATGAGATAAAAGTTCCATGTGCGATGTAGATCCACGGAATGGATCTAGTAATGAAGTAAGAGATATGAGATTCCTCCATTGTACAATTGATAGGACTGTAGGTTTCCTCCTTAGAGTTATTTTCATATGTAACTAAGATAGTTTGATAGGTCACATAGCATAATTATTAGTGATACTATTGTAATAGGCCTCTTGATCAAGATGTGATACACATGGGAGGTGATTTCTAGGATTACATTATGGTTTAATATTTAACTTGTGGAGTGGGTTTAAATTTATCTTATGGTCATATAAATTATTTTATTTACCCTATTGGGATATATAATCACTCAAGATATGATCCAAATACTAGGACTATGAATATAAAATGATAAATAATGAGGCTATAGGAGGGATCTTGGACAAAACATTGGAGTTGAATGAAAACTGAATGAGATAAATTTGACCAACATCCTTCTAGGGAACCACATGAGGAGAGATCATATACATGGAAAACACTTTTTTATGATGATATATAATTTATTGGATTATTTTGTAGCTTAGTGTTTTTCTATAACATAGTGGGATACAACCCCTATGATGAATTACAATATATATATATATAAGTTGGTGTCTCTTAATGAATAAACTGGAAGATAGATTTGGTGAGTAATTGTGTGATGAGATGGGGTGGGGTGGGTACCATTATTTATTTTTTCCATTTTTTTAATATGACTATTGTTTAGTATATAATCAATTATTTGGGTCCTCTTTCACTATAATTCTTTTCTTTCATTTTCAATTGGAATTTGACATAATGTTCATGTCCACTTTGATTTCCCATTTTTATATTTCTTGATACCATAATTATTTCCCATTATACGTAAGAGTATTGGTTATTTATGGGTATTAAAGTGACTGGTGGATTGAGTGAGAATTTGATGAGGTGGTGTTTTTAGATTTAGTGAGACCTTTTAAGATTATATCAATAGAGGTGAAAGTGATTGTTGGGTATATCACATTTGATATTCAATGTATATGAGTCATTGATTATTAACAGGTTCACAGTTACCTAATTTGGGTAGCTTCAATATGATTATTTAGGGTGTGTGTTTCTTCATTGCTTTTTATTATACATGTAAGGATTTATATAAACAATCATGGGATATGCTTCGAGGTGGGTGAGTCACATGTATCACCTACATGAACACTCCCAATATTATCATGAACATCCACCTGAACACTAACACTTAGTTTATCGAGGTGAGTGGGAGAATCCTTCAAGGATATTCAATTCACCATATTACTATATAAAAAACAAGGATTTTGATATACAATGGTATACCATTATGTTTTAATTTAGGGATAAGTATTATATTTCATCCAGAATCATGATTATAGAGTAGGGTAACTGAAGATGATGGCTTAGCATGTTAAAATAATGACTTGGGAAATAGGTTATTGAATAATTAATTTTTAAATATTGTTTTACCTTCTAATAAGTTGATGGGAAATTTCATTGTTATATGATATGTTATTTATGTATATTCTGTATAATTTTTCTACCACTATTCTATTATAATTTTGATTCATCGTGTATATTGTTCATTTTATATTTTATACTATGGGATTTCCTCTTACTTATTTTGTGTCTATTGGTTAGGATAGTCAATTATATGGAAGGGGTATGCTAAAATATCAAAAGATTAATACATGAGATCTATGTTTTATATTTGAGGTCATAATCTCCCCAAAACTATTCTAGAACCTCTATGATATTTGTTAGTCACTATTATCCAAGGAGCTGCACCTGAGATCATATAGCACCCCTATAATATAATTATTTATGTGGATCATGTCGAAGAATTATAGCAAGATTTCCCATATGACCAATTGGGTGATGAACTCCCACACAGACAGGGTATTGTTCCTCAAAATATTGAGTATGTAATCCCATAATCGATGTACATTCCTCAACAAGGATTGGTGTTCATACTCCCTCAACCAATATGAATACCTTGGTGAGGTGTACGTCTCCCAATATGAATTCATAATGATGATGTGTGTTATAAATTTTTGGTCAGTATAGAAATTGTGTGACTTGTTTTTTACTATATAACATGGGTTACCTATTAAATATTATCATCATGGACAAGGGATGTGATGATATGACTTCATTATTACCTATACTTTTTCATTTAATTAATAATATTTAGCTTCTTGTTAATAAATACTGTAATTTTTAGGAATGGAAATTAAGGTTAGATATTTGATTGGTCGCGAAAATTTAAACTAATTAATCATGTTGGAGGTGTCAATATAGGATGGGTAATCATTCTCATGAGTTGTCTTAAGATTAGGGATGAAAGTATTGTAAAATTATATAACATGTAATATTTTGGAATAATTATGAAATTTTGATGTGATTAATTTGTGAAAAAGATTTTTATAATATAAGGATTAAGGTATTTTCAGTGTTTTTTCAAAATATTGTTGGTATTGGAAACCATAGGAATATATTTCATGTACATTGGTGTTGTAGTATAAATATAAAAATATAGAAAACTCATGAACATAAGAGTCATTTTCGGATGGAGAACTTGAAATTGTGGGTGTGAAAAAAAATATTTAATTCCTAAATTTATTAGATATATTTTATAGTGAAATAATTGTTTGTCTCCGGAGAGAGGATTAAAATTAAATTATAACAATTAGTAAAAATAGGGTGGGTGATATTATATTTATTTAATTTTAAAGTAGATAAAATAAGTGAGATTTAATAAAAAAATATGTTATGGGTATTTCAATGGTTGGATTACAAATTTTTATGCTATCCTTATCTTTAAAAGGCTTCAATATTCTTCTTATAGACTAATAAATTAAAAAGTATACAATATCTTCCTTATTCACCCTAGTTTGAATAAAATTGTGACTCTTTATCTAAGAGTAATCACTTATTTATCACCCATTCTTCCAATGTGTTTGAAACAATATCAAATGACACCTAAAATAATAAACCAAACCAAAAGTTATGGGGAAAATTGAATATGGTAAAGTTACTCTTATGTAATTCACTAAAATTTCACCTCCTACACACATATATCAATATAATCACCACTCAGTGTATCTTATCCCATTGTATATAAGATATTTTGAATATATGGATAAATATTATTATAAACTTTTGATGAAAGAAAATAAAATAGATAACAAATTTGATCAAAATCCCGCTAAAATTATTATATGGGTACATGATGTAGAAATTGATTAATTGAATATTAACATTATTCATTTAACCACAAACTCTTAGATGAACAAAAGGTTCTCTTTCTATGACTCAATAACAAAGAGGTGTTTACCTATATATTTAAGAGGTAACCAATAGTGGTAATAATAAAAACAAAAAAATATAAAAATAGAAGTATTTGAAATAAAAACTCAAAAAAAAAACATTTTACCCCTTTAGACTCCTATACTTGTTATCAATATTTCCTTTGTTTCCTCCAATATGAACTTCAATGTAATCTCCATGATCACTAGTTTACTTCCCTTCATATTATTTCCTTATATTAATCAAACCACATTATAATATTTCTCTTTTAATCTAAATATATTCCATCAGATTTTAGGTTACCCAAAAATAAACATCTTGGAATTATACATTCCCTCTTTTAGTCACATATGATATTCCATGGATTCATTATTCTTTTATTAAAATATTTATCCTAATATCCATGTAGAATCTAGATGATATTACTAACCAAGGTTTCTTCTAAATATTTTTAAATATTTTTCCCCTTGTGTAAATCAATCCTCTAGATATTGAAAAGTGTATGAATATTTCATTTCAGAAAATTTTCACTTACATATACAGGGGCATAGGATTTTAATGATAAATTTTCACCACACTTTTTAAATTTTCTAGTAAAAATACAATATTAATTTATAAATATCTAATGGATTCCTAGTGATTACTTTTATGTATCAGTCAATGAAATGTATGCATCTACAAACTCAATTAGTTTTGCACCACTTCTTACAAAAAACACTTACATTTTGGTCTTCATGACCCATATATACACTAGTAATTTTCTATATTTTTAGTTTCAAATTCATAATGAATATTATTGGTGGAAATATTTACTTTTTTAAATCTGTAAAACTTACCTAAATTTCCTTATATTCTTCAAAATAACTTGTATATATGATTCCTCTACTTTTAAAGTGCCTCAAACATATAAAAATGTCTATATTCATCCCTTACTACTATAACAACATTCTTCTTCACTCAAAAACATCATATAGAAGAATTAAATTCAAATCAATTAAATAATTAATTATCAATATCAAGCCATTAATTTTATTTCATAAATTTGATATATTAATTAAATTAAAAAAATTTATACTTTGAGAATCATTCAAAAAAAATTAATGAAAATAATATTTAATTTCAAAACAACCTAAAATATAATTAATTAATAAATATGATGGAATAAAATGATTTAAATATCAATAAAAAATAATGATTTTATTTCCTCTACCATCTCCTCACACTAATTCCTCATACTTCATGACATGTGACCATTGAAAGAACTACCAAATAAAAAATTAAAACACTATCCAACATGACTTCCATTTCCAACAACCATGTCACTCAAATTTATCATTACCATTAAATGTTCTTATTCATATTTTCCTTGTGTAGTAAATTAAATTTATTATCACTTTTTTCATCCTAAAATAGTCATTTAATCTTATATTCCTTAAATTGTTTCACACAACAAACAAAATATAAATTTTAAGAAAATATTTTATCTTTACAAAATCATGTTGGGGTCACTATAAACGTGATAAATTTATAAATATCCACCCAATTAGTCAAGTACTTATGATTAGAAGGAGACCATTAAATGGTTTTCTATAGCATAGTTTAGGTATAATTAAAATGTTAAACACTTATTGGTATAATGGAGATGGTTTTTCTCTAATTTGAGTAAAATTCAAGATTTATAGTTTTCCCCCATGGATGGAAGTATCACACCATTCCCCATATAGATATTTAATTACTAAATATTTATATATTAACGTAATTTTACCACAAAAAATCCTCAATATATATAGATTTTTCTTCTATATATTTCTTCTTATATTGTTTTTCTTTTTAAAATTATTCTATTTAGATATAAATTTTAAATTAATAGGGTAACCTTTGATCTTTAAGAAATTTTGTGAACTTCTATGACTCCATTTTAAGGATATTTCCCCTCATATCAGCACCAACATTGATATAATATCCCTTATAAACTCCCTATATGTATTGTTCCAATTTCATCCCAGTAACAGACAGAAACTAATGTGTTCATTCAAATATATGCATAAATAGACCAGTTATTTCAGCTTGAATATCTCATAAATTTCCTTGCTCAATAATTTATCACAAAAACCCCAAACAATTTATTTCAACAATGATCATGTATTTACATCTGGAGATGGTAAATAAGGATTTGGGGATTATAATATGGCTTCATAGAAATTTAATTCAGTGGTTTTAGGGGATAAGAAAGCAAATATGTAAGGGTGGGATAAAATAGAACATTATATTAAAAATATAATTTTAAATTAATATAATTACAGAATAATTTAAAATATATGGTCCTAAATTCTCAATATGTTTCACTGAATTACATATAAAATAATAGTTTTTCTTTTATGGATTGGTTATAAAAATAAATGATGGAATTCTAAAGATGTTGGAAGATTTTTTTAAAATCCCCCTAGGTGTTTAATTTTAATTTAGGGTTGTATGGTATAGAATGAGATTAAAAAATAAGATGTATTTTCATGAGTTTCCAAAAAAGATAATTAGAAATCATGTTTATTTTTGAATTCATTAGTGTTTAGTCCCTAGATAAAGTCTATGTATCCAAAATGTAATAGGTTTAAATTTTTAAATGGTATTAAAATTGAGATCAATTTGTATTAAAACAAACAAAAGTGAAATAAAATTAAAAAAGAAGAATGGAAAAAAAAGAAAAATTAAAATTAAAATTCATAAAACTAAAAAAATTCCCTTCCCCATTATTAAATGATATATTTATATAATTTCATTCCAATTAAGATCATAGATAATATTGTTATAATGTAAGTAAATATAAAAAATTGTAGAAAGGTGAAACATAATGCTCCTATTTCCATATATATTAAAGGAGTGATATCTCATCCACCAATGTCTATTATAGACATCCATTATACTTATTTAGCTTGTTCCCATTAGTGATGAATATGTATTCTCATTATTATTTAACTATATTCAAAATACATAATAGATGCACAATAGAGAAAATAAATGTCACTTTTCATATTGAATAAATTTTACTAAACATTATCTTTATCCTTGAGTTATAAAGTAGTGACTGTTATCCTAAATGGTTTTATTTATATTGAATCATATTTTCATGTGCCACCATTTTCCTATAGTTGTGAATTATATAGTTCAAAATCCAATTTAGTTTAATTATTCATATTTTTGAATAAGTTTTTTCTTATCCTTTGTAAATTTATTCAGATCTATATTCTTCTCTCAAGCATCCCAATAGTCATTATGATCAAATTCCGTAGGTAGATGGAATACTTTTCCCTAAATCAACTAATATGATCTCATTATAATTAGATTTTTGTTGGATGTTATGTAATCCCATAAGGTGTCTTTTATTCTTTCACTTCAACCCTTCATATTTGTATTAATATATTTTTCTAGGATTCCTTTAATCTCTTAGTTTGAAATGTTAGCTTGTCTATTATTTTATTAGTGGTATTGTGTTGATGCCCCACATTATTTCTCAATTGTGATTCACCCTATAATTTCTCATTAAAGCTTCAATACATATATTATAGAATATGGTCCCTTAGTCACCAATGATAGAACTAGGGAATTAAAATCTGTAAAATATGTTAGTTAAGATAAAAACACACATAAATTTGGAATCATTAGTCTGGGTTTCTATAGCTTCCACCCAATTAAAAATATAGTACACAATTAACAGAATATAATCATTTCTGAAGGACAACGGAAAGGGTCCCATAAAATAAATTCCCCATATTTCAAGGAATTTACAATATTTTATTCATCTTTGGGTTATTTCTTGTCTCTTTTAAGTATCACTATGAATTTCCACTTCTCACATTTCATAAAAATTAAATTTTATCCTTAAGTTTTGTGGGATACATTAATCTAGAATCAAAAAATTCCTTAGTATCTTTTTATGTTAAAATTATCCTCATAATATATGTGTGTGTGGAGAAAGTTTACTACAGATTGTACCTCACTATTAGGAAAATATCTACTAGTCATTTTGTTCACTATAAAATCTTCCAAATGTATGGATCCTCACAAACATAAAATGTTGAGTCAAAATAGATTTTTAAGGTCCTTTATTTGTTTTTCTGAGATTATAATTGAGATATTACTATAAAACTAACCATATTATTGTACTATAGTGGCATTCTATTAAGAAAATTTTATTTCTCTCCTATAATGAAGTCATTTAATAGTTCAGTGTCTGTATTTTCCACCTCTGTTATGTGTGGAAGCATACTCAAGTGGTTTGTACCTTGATTAATTTCTCTTTTCTTATCTTCAATCTCCAAATAAAACACTTCGAATAACAACATCAATATAGCCAATCAAAGATTAGCTTCTTCCTTTTTTATCAAATATAATATGGTTGCATGATTATAAAAAATAATTACCTTATTACCAAGAAAATATGAACAAAATTAATCACAAGGAAGAACAATATATACCAATTATATTTTTGTTATTGTAAAAAGGATTTATTCCACATCCATTATTTTTGAGGAAAATTCAATGACATGATGTCTTCCATCAATTATTTGAGACAAAACTACCCCTAATGACTATGTTTGAAGAATCATAAAGTCACTCAAATGGGAATAATCCATTAGAAAGTTGTATTCTTAGATGTGTGGTAAACTTACACTTCAACACATCAAAATATTTTCTATAATCATAATTAAATGTAAAGTTATTATCTTTGAAAAGTAATCCAGATAGTGTTGGATAAATCATTCTAAAATCTCTAATAAATCATCTTAAGGAATATTAAATATCATAGAAAATATATAACATGTTTTACACAATTTTGATGGGTAAATTCATTGGTATCTTCAATTTCATATTTATTAATATTCATTCCTTATAGTAAAATTACATGCCCCAACACAATTATTATTTCCACTATGAAATTCAACTTTTCAAAATTTAAAATATGGTTTTTTTCAATGAAATTAATCAAAGAAATGACCATATTTCCCAATAAATGATCAAAATAATTTCCTAAATTGTTGAATTCATCAAGAAATACTTCTAATAAATCCTTAATAAGGTCAGATAAAATGATTACTTGGTATCTTAGAAATGTACTTGGTGAATTACATAATCAAAATTTAATTCAAATATAAGAAATTATACTATAAAGACATGTAAAGGTTTTATTTTTATTCCTCTCATGAAATGGGTATCTTTAAATTTTTTGAAAATCTATGTATGAAACAATAATGAATTTTTCTAGATAATAACTCTGGATTGTTTAACAAAGGGAATGGGAAAATGATCATTTTTAGGACATGATTCAGTTCCATATATTCTATACTTTTTCTCTAACTTTTTAAGAATATTATTGGAATTAGTTCATTATTCTCATTCTTAACTATGGTAAATCATGTTTTTAGGGGAACTGTGTCAATAGAACTAACCCATTGATAGTCAGATATAGGGTAGATTATACATGTTTCTAAAAAACAATAATCTCTTAATTAATTACCTCCATCATAGTTGGTTTGAGCCACTTATGGATCTATATAATAGGATTTGATTATTTTTCCACAAAAATTCCATGAATGAATTTATTTAGACTAAGCTCATAGATATGTTCTAAATTCCATCCAATTTGCCTCATATTTACCCTCAAAAGATTATTAATTTTATTTATCAATTAATATATAAGTTTTTAGTAATCATTTTTGTTTATATTCTTATTTTCATTAAAAGGATTATTTTATTTTATAGGGTACGGGTTTTAACTCCATATTTATGGGATACTCTAAAGATGAAATAAAATTTAGAATCCTTACCTCTACATCCTGGGTTTTAAGAACAACTGATGGAACAATGTCTCCTTAATCATTTAATGAATAATAAAACCCTTAAAAAATTAAAGAATCAGATCATTTTCATATTTTCCCATCGTGTTATCATGTTTCCCTGAAATATATTTCAAATAATATTCAAATATTAATTATTTTCTTGAGTATAAAATTTCTTGCAACATTCTAGATTCACAGATTCCATTTGGTTCCCTATAGTGTTAAATTTTGATAAGTGAATGATCCTCATGTGGGTAACTTATGGAATACAACCTATTAAAGATTATGGTATTTTCACTAAACTTCATAGTTGGAGTTCCTTCTTGGATATTAATTATTTTATTTAATATTTTCAATAGGGATCTTACCAAGATGATAGGTTACATTGAATTGGTTATATCTACCTTTATAATTGACACATCAAAATTAGATAGGAATATGAAATTATATGTTATAACTAAATCATCTAAAATTTACCAAACTGGGAATGTATTGGATCTTTTTGAATTTTCAACAACCACTCATGTGTGTTTGAGTTCTACAATCTACAAAAAAGTAAAAAAAATACAATTTTACATTAAATTAATAAAATAAAAATGATCAAACAATTAATCTTTAAAATAAATGGATCTAATTGTAAAAGGGAGATAAAATTTTCCTAGAACAAGAAATTTGGTCAAAATCAATGGTCTAATCAAGGTTAAGACCCTTCTTGGTATGTTTTTTCTCCCTTTACCAAGAAGTATCCTTTTTTGGTGTATAGTCCCTTATGGAAAATAACATATTTTGGAATTTTTTGAGAGAATATAGTAATGTTATGTTCATTTCCCCTTTCTAAGAAGTTTCAAAACTATAATATTCAATTTATTTCTATAGAATTTTCTTTGATAAAATCATTCTTAAGCAAATGTTTTTTGGGAAAATTTTCTTTTTTGTAAACCATTTTTTTTCAAGGGATTCTGACTTCTTATTACCTTTTTTGGACTTTATTCCCCTTTCCATTCTCCTATCTTCAAAGGATTATTTAAAAATTCATTTTTAGGTTTCCTATCATTTTATTAAAAAATATCATATTCCTAATTGTCGATCCAATTATTCATAGAATCTGATTTATAATATGGTGATTCTCCTCAAAACTTTTTATTGTTACCAATATTATTTTAATTTTGGGATTTAAACTAGTTAAAAGGGTAATTTTTTGATATTTTTTTAAATATATTATCAAGGATTCACAGTAGATTTTGTGTTTCATTTGCCTCATTTATCAACTTCTCAAACTCTTATTCAAAGGTGAATTATAATTTTACAACATCATAATTTCCTGAATCATAATTATGATTACAAAAAAATTGTATCATATGATGGGTAGACTCAATATGTAAACAATGGAAGAAGGATCAATCTAGTTATATAAGGACCATCTAAAGATCACATAATTTTATTGTGTTATGGTAGAGCACTAAATATTTGTACAGTTAGTAAATATGAGGGGTCACTGGGCTAGTATCCAAGTTGAAGCAAGCATGCTAAGTTATCTATAATTTTACAGAGTAAGTATAAATTTTTTACTAGATAACAGTTAGTATATAAGTTCATGTAACATTAGTTTTAAGGATAATGATTGAAAAAAAAATAAATAATAAATAAAAACAGGTGAATTTCTTATGGAGAGGTGATAACTTTTTTAAATTACATGTTTCTTATTAGTATATTTATAATCTCAAATATCTACTATTAAATATGAAGCATTACTATTTATCATGTTCACATATTACTCATTATCCAAAAAACAGTATTATATTTGTATATTTCCTAATTTATTTTCATTTCAATGTGTTTATATTTTCTTTAATGTGTTTGAGTTCTCTTATATGGGGAACAGATTAAATTTTGTGGTGATTACAGTGTGAAGTCCACCTACTTCAGGTATACATAGTTAGGGGAAGTGAAATTTAAGACCTCTCTTTTCTATAGGGAAAAAATATAACATGTGAAGTTCCAATAGTCCTAAGATCCTTCTTATGATGGATTTATTATAAGTACATGTGGTCAAACATCCCAACAAGTGGTTTTTAGGAGAGGTTTAAGTATCTTAGGTTCCTATATCCCTTGACAATATCTCAATTTATATGAGAGGATATTTCATTAGAAGATATAGTCCCAAATGATCTCAATGTTGGGGTAGATAAGTTTAATAAAATGTATTTTGGATTTTAGATAATGTTGATAATGGATCATCTTATTTAAAATGACATATATTCCCCACACAATAGTTTTTTTCATAGAATATAGATAAAAATGTAATTGGAAAAGATAGATTGGAAGTCACTGGAACTTTAGAGGATTTCATTGAAATGAAATTTATAATTTAACATTAAATAAGTAAATACAACAATTAATGCGATGAAGTTATTGGAAGATATTTTTGTAAAACCTACAAAATTGAAAAAATTGTTTAGGATGTGGTGGTTGTTCCGGACAAGTTTATTGGAAAGAAGACTGAAAATATATTAATTAAATTATTCAATGTGATATGAGGGGGGATAAAATCACAATGTTTATGTTCATGGATGATATATAGACAATCCTACAATTATCATCACTTTCAAAGAGTGGGTATGGAATGGTGTTGGTTTTCAATGAATCAAGTAAAAGAACATATATTATATTTGATGTTATCCTAGATCTGATTTCGAATGAAGAACATTTTCAAAATAATATCCAGAAACCATATGGTATTGATCTTAATGTTGATGGATGAGGATGGTTACCTCAATGGAAAGTATACCAAAAGAAACCATTTAATGTTAAGAAATAGAGGAATAATATTGGTAAGTAAGGTGGACCTAGTAATACATGTTTTAGATGTTGTAATAAATGAAATGTTAAGAAGGATTGTAGGAGCTATAAACAAATATTTTAAACACATTAAATAATTTATTCTCAAATTCCACAAGTAATATTTAGGAAGGAAATTTACTATTTATCTGTGTTAATATTCTAATATAATCATGTTTGGTTGAATTATTAATATCATTTTATTAAACATGAGTGTATAAATTCATATAAAAATTATGTATATGAATGTTTTAAAAAAAATTACTGGATTATTAAGTAATTAAGATCATCGTAAAAGGATATGTGAATATTTTGGTAAAGAATAGGGGATTATATGAGCTAAAATAAGTTATACAAATCCAAGGGATGTGGAATAAATTAATTACTTTTGGATAAATTGATAAAGTATACTACAATAATATCTTTTAAAATAGATACTAGAAATATTCTCAAGGGTCTATGGTGGTTATAGAATGAGTAAAATACAAGATTCAATGTTTAGATAGAAGAAGATATGATATTTCATTGGATAGAATAACATCATAAAAATATTATGAGATTTGGAATTATCAGATCAATCTTATCAGTTATAATAATATAAAATTTATAACTACTAAATGTATACTAAATCATGATCATATTAAAATATGAGTGAAAAATTTGTGCGTTGTGGAAACTAAGAAGGTTATCCTTCTACTTAGAGGTATGGAAACACATACTTTGGAAATTTATACTTGTTCATATGTTTTTTTGGTACATATCCTTATAAAATCACTTAGAGGTTAAATTTACATTGTAACTTTTGTTAACAGCATATGATAAAACATGGGGTACAATTTTAAAGAATAAGAATGATGTGTTTCAAGATTTAATTAAATATATATACATAGTGGAAAGAGAGTGTGTTAAAAATTTAAAATGAACCATTTCTAATAATAGTGGTGATTTAACCTAATAAAACTATAAACCTTATATAAAATGAATGGGACAATGCATGAGAGTTTGGTTCCCAACACACCATAAAAAATGGTGATGTTGAATCAATAAATAAATATTTTTAAAAAGAAGGCTCAAATTATGTTGTTTTCTACTGTAATTGCTAATGTAATTCGGGTGGAAGGACTCAGCACAGATGTTTAACTTTTCAATAGAATTTCAGCACCAACAGTTGGCTTGGAAATTCAAAAGGACTTATAGTCTAGTAGATGAACAGATGTGATTCACCTTAAACTATTTATAAGTTTTGAATATAAACTTAATGATACGATGGATAAGGAAAATAATAGGGTTGATTACAGATAATTCATTTCCAATGGTTATGGTGATGAAAACATTGAATAATAGAAATTGGATGAATAAAAGTGAAAAGTTATTTGAATCTAAGTTGTCCACATCAATGAAGGGATTCTATGGAAGGATCAAAACTTATAAAAAAGTTAATTTAAAAGAAATAAATTGACTGTCAAAGTCAAATTTAATTTGATTATGTGAACCAAAAGATAATAAATTATTGATATCTAATATTAAATAATCATAATTGTGGTGGTGAATCTAGTGGAAGAAAATATAGAAATGTCAAAGGAGGTTGAATCTTTAGTAGGAGTACTCAGAGATCTATCTCCAGAAATTAGATTACTAAAAGTTCAAGAACATGAAGGAATAGATAATTTTTGTGGTGTAGTATATATAATATAATTGATAAGATAAAAAAAAATTATAAATATAGTCAATATTTTTTTAGATATAGACTTTAAACTTCTAATAGATAATATAGAGCCAGAGTGGGTGTAAGAGTTAGCTACACTTGGTGATCCCAAACAGTGGAAATTAGAAATTATTAAAGTCAAAAATTCATGGAAAATTAATGAAACATGGGAGTTTATTGAACTACTAGAATTGGAAATGAAACATGAGAATATGTTGGTGTTACAATTTAAATAACAATCTAATGGTAAAGAAAATATATACGAAATAACTGGTGGATAAAATGTTTTATTAAAAAATATGGAGTTTATTTCATAGAAATATTGTGACTAATAGTTAAATATAAAACTGTATTCGCAATGGAGAAAATGGAATAATTAGAAGATATTTACTTATAACAGATATAGTAAACGATATCTTATCTTCCTAGTGAGTTACAAGAAGAAATTTAAACAAATCATCCAACATGTTTCATGAAATATAGGAATTTAAAATGATTTTTTAATTTTAAGAAAAAATGTTATAGGATGAAGAAATATCCATGAAAATTGAATCATACATTCAATTAATTTATGTTTGATGTAGGTTTTAAAAGTTTAATATGGATTATTATTATTAATAAAATGATTTTAGTGATGTAAAATTAATCATATCATTGTTGTATTTGGATGGAATTCATATGGAGGGTCTGTCAATTCAATGGATTCAACAATTTAATAGTAATTTATCTATAAAATTACAAATGAAGTATTTGGAGCATGATTAAAAATAATGGGGATAACTATATAAATATATAATAGAGACCAAGTATGAGATGAATGGATGCAAGTTGGTCACAAATGATATTGTTGGACACTTTACATTTTCCAAGGAATTGGAAATAGTAATGGATGTTGAGACCAAGTACATGGAGAATTTTCTATTCAAATTAGTAGGAATAATTTTAATTTATGTGATTATTTACACTGAGTTGGACATTTTCTATATAGTGGAATTTTTTCATCAATTTATGTCAAGTCTAAGAATGCTAAAGTATGATGATATCAAATAAAGACTTAATTATTTTAAAGGAATGGAATATAAAACCATTTCATTCAGGATATAAGACACTTTATGCGGATACATTGATGTTGACCTCACTATTGATTCAAATGCAAAAAATAGTAAAACAATATTTCTATTTTCCAAAATTGGAATAGTGTTGTTTTGGATGTTAAGGATACATTGGATTGTTACTCTAATTACATCTAAAATAGTGTATTTTGATGAAATCAAATATGGAAAAGAAATGATTTGGTTAATATGGTTTCTTATGGAACTTGGTATAAGTCAAGAAAGCTGAAATCTTTTTTTTGATATGAAAAGGCAAATTAACTTGAATAAAAAATAAGAATTCCATACGTGAACCAAATATACTGACTCGACATTCCATTCCATTTGATTTTTTTGGAGAATAAAGATATGGATCTATTGAAGATAGTGGGAAGCTAAAATACATTGGATATATTTACACAGATGATGGTATAAAGGGTTGTATTACTGGTCATAATGCTATCTTTTTTTAAAAAATAGTACACTCTTCCTCTTATTAATATATAAATGAAATAATCCACAATTTATTCATCATTAACACTAGGTTGAATGATGTTGTATGTTTTTATCAAACAGTAATATTTTCTTTATCACCCCTACTTCAGATATGAATGAAAGGATATTAAATGACAACCAAAACAATAAACCAACCCTAAACTACTCTAGAAAAAACGGTCAAGTAATGTTTCTCCCATTAAATTCTAGGAAATTTCACTACCTTGAAAAATAAATGAACAATCACTAGATAATCTAAAATGAGCCTATTCTATTCCAATATATGTTAACTCCCCTTAATATAGGGATGAATAATATTATCAACCCATGAATAATGAATATAACAGGAAAAATATACTTTTACACAGTCACACTCAAACTATTATCCATATGTTGAATGTGGGAATCTATTATCATAAGAAAAACTTTATTCATTAAATCCTTGACTCCATAATATAAAAAATTTCTATTAAAAATTCTATAATTACAAAAACAAATTTACCTATCCATTAAAGAGGTAACCATGAGTGAAAATAGTAAAAATATAAAATATTGAAGCAGTATAAAGAAGATATCAAAAATCATAATTTCCCCTCCCCTTGACCTCCAATTAATTTTATAGATTATTAGTTTTTTGTCCATATATATATTGAATATATACTCTTGGATATCTAGTTCACTTAACTTTAATTTTTACTTGTGTCTATCAGACCTCATAGTATTTATTCTCCTTTGAATCTGAATGGATTCCTCTATATTTGAGGTTCCAAAAAATCCACAACTTTTAATTATTCTTCTCTTCCTTTAGTCAACAGTGGTCTTTTAGGGCTTCAATCATCCTTAATTTTAATATTTTGACCATGTTAACAATTTTATATAGATGATATTGGTGGCCAAAGTTATATATGATTATTTTAAAATATTTTCCTCACATACCAAGTTCGTATCTATATTTTTCAATGGTTATTACTCTGATGTTTTTTGGAAAATAACTATTACCTATACTATGGTTTCTTGTTTTTACTCTTACATGTTAACCATACTTTGCTAATTTTTTAGTATATAGTCAAGATAAATTTATTTATATCATATTCCCAAGGGTTAATTTTATTTTCCATTCAGTGACTTTTATGCATTCCAATACATAACCATATTTCCAAACTTCTTATGAATGACTCTCATGTATGGGTCCGGATAAATCATATATATAGCATGAATTTCCTATATTTTCTTATGTGATGATATAATGACTCTTATGAATGGAAAAAAATTGTATCCACATCTCTTAAGAAAATCTCCTTTCTTGGTTCATAACGGCTTATATATATGAGTTATCTTCTCCCAAAGGGACTTATATATATATTATTATTCAAATTCCTCTATCCCTATTACAATCACAGTAATATTTAGTCAATAGATTCCATCAATATATTTTCCTTAAAAATAATAAATAAACAAATTATCAGTAGTTATCAAATAATTTAATTTCAAAAAAATAAATTAATTGAATTGATAATTCTGGCCTTTTATGTAATATTCATCAAATCCAATGAATG
The DNA here is from genome assembly GCA_963277665.1 of Viscum album. Taxonomy (NCBI): domain Eukaryota; kingdom Viridiplantae; phylum Streptophyta; class Magnoliopsida; order Santalales; family Viscaceae; genus Viscum; species Viscum album. The sequence goes on along the minus strand of OY728159.1, from coordinate 824,775,480 downwards.
AAACTTTAGTCAAAAAAATTTCCAAAAAACAGATTATTATAAAATATATGGGAATAAAATTAATGGAGTATCCACAAAAAAATTAATCTATTTCCTATATAATATGTTTAAGGATAAATTTTAATGATTAAATGTCCTAGTTTTGGGAAAATATGTTATGCCAGATATGTAAAAAGTAACCCCATGAAGGGTTGGGGAAATTTTGCCAGGTCCTGAAAACAAAATATGAAAGTTACACTTATGTATGGGTACATAATATGTATGAATCATATCCTTATACAAAAATTGATAGGTGTTAAAAGCATTTAGATGTGTAAATGTAACTCTCTAATACATGAGATTCATTAGGGATTTTTTATGGGTAAATAATCTTAAATAAAAAACCAAGAAAAAATTTAAGAATCATTTCTTAGTATATAAATGATGCTTCCTTATATGTGATGTCCAGAAATATAGTATTGTTTTTCGAGATGTTGTTATATTTAATGGTCATTTACGTGATATACAAGGGTCTAATTGTTTTATTTTTTATTGGTGACATCAAAGGATCATGTTAGGTGATACAAAAGGATCTTCTAGGTCAATATGTAAGGGTATCGATTTAAAAAAATAAAAATGATTATTTTTTTCTCTATTTTATAAAATTATTATTATTTAACATTTTTTAAATAAAATTGGGGAATTATATATTCTTTGATCATAATTTGGAGGATACACCTAAAATTACTCCCTTGATTCTCTATTCATCTTTATGTAAGTCGTATAAATGATTATTACTTCTTCTTTGATCATTCAATTATAAGAAATATTTATACATATGTAAATCTAAACTAGATTTTTTTTATAGTTTCAATCATTGTATTAGTTTTTTTATTTGTTGATCCATAAAAGAGAGTTTTGTTTAGATTACTGGATTTATTTCTATTAGAGTTGGATCTGATACAATTTCTTGATGAGTGGAGTTATGATAACTCTAGGTAGATGGTGCCTAATAATTTCTTTTTTTATACTTACATGTATTAATTTTATTATAAATGGGAATGGGTAGGTTCATTTGAGAAACTATAGATGGAAACACTTACGGTTTTTTTATTAAAAGGGATGTCTTTGGGTATCGTTAAGTGTAAGATGATGGATTATCGTGTTATGGTTTCAATAAGGGTTTTTAGGGTATAACAAGAGTGATTTTGAATATTTTAAATTGTAAATATATGATATGTTATAGGTGATATGGTTCATTCGGAACGTGATGGGTGATATCCCTAAGATTATGGGTGATTTTGTTCACAAGGATTGTGGTAATGGAAATTTTTTAGTGTGATATAGATGGTGTTGTTGAATGTCAACGTGGTATTTATAGTTTATTGAGATATGGATTTACAGATGGTGATACCCCCTTACCACAAGGTTAAGGCCATTGGGGTCATGTTCGGATAGGATAAGGATCAAGAAGTTTTTTTGACCACTTTTTTTAATAGTATAATTTGGAGTTTCAGTGGATTAGGGGGTGATAGTGATAAGCATTGATATGAATGAGGGATACACTAGAGATGACTGTGGTTACTAGCATGTGGGGTCATTGAATGGAATTGGCATGCACTCTGTATATATGGGATATTATAGGGATGGTGATTAAGATATTGTAAAGGATGGTTGTGTTTGTTCCTCGGGCTCTTTCAGGAATTAGAGACAATGATCAACTAAGAGTTCAAATAATTCCATGTGATATGAAATTGGTTGGATGTTCTGGGAAACATAAAATATATAAAATATAGATATATAATTCCACTCTAACACTTTCTGAGGGAATTAATGGATCACTATTTTATTTTGAGAATGAGTGGATAAAGTAATGTGGTGTATTTATTTTCATTTATTATTATTCCAACACTCTAGAATACATATATATATGTTTATTAGTGACACCCCTAATGTTTTCCTACTAAAAATATACTCACAATCTACAATTTCCCCCAAGACACATTCAGAATTTATGTCTCATTAAATATGTAAGGATAAGTGCTTGAAAACCAAATTATAATGGAAATTAAACTAATTATGGTTCATGGGATAATGATATGGTTTTCATGACAAGTTATTGGTTCCTCGGTTTTTTGTTAGCTTTTTATTGTAGGTAATTTTTTGTTTGTATATTATTCGAATGTTGTGGTTGATGTTTTCTACTTTTCTATAACTTATGTTGAATTTTATATGATTATGTTGGTTATAATATTTATATTATGGATTTTTCTCCCCTATTTTTTACAGTTTATTATATAATTGATATGATATTATTATTATTATTATTATTTGTTTCAAAGGGTATATATTCTCCTATATCACTCCATAGACCATTATTGCTAATTGGGAACCTTTAGCATGTGAGGAGGCACACCTATGGTCTACTATAACTCTAATCTAGTAATTTTAGTGTTATTCATGTTTGGATGTCACCAATTGGTATTGGATCATGGTTGTTACAAATTATTATCCAATAAAATTAGTTAAAAATGTGTATCAAAATGAGGAGGTTAAAATTTTGTATTAAAGTTAATTTTGTTTGTTATCATTGTTATAGAAGATTGGATTCATAATAATGTTTAAAAACATTGGACATATTTCAAAAAATAGGCCTATATAGTAAAATTATTGTTTTATATTGATGTAACCATGGTAATTGGGATTAGTTTTTTCTTTTTGTTGTTGAAAATGAGTTATTCAATTTAGACCCATTGATATTTGATATAATTTATTATTATTTAACACTCATTCCCTTGAGGAAAAATAGGTGGTATTTTTCCATCATTTTAGGTATATAGGGATCACATGAAATTTTTGTGATTATTGTGATTATCCTTATGGTTCTATAATGGAAGGGGGTTTAGTTGTTTATAGTGAAAACAATAAACTATGCGATTTTTCCCATATAGCTTCTTGGTGTCATTCTACATCACCAACATAGGTATAGGATTGTGGGTGTATAATAGTATGTAGATATTATGTGTGTATGGAATGTATAGCACATGACCCTAATATCAGTTAGAGGGTCCATGAGGTAGATTATAAGGAAACAGGAGTGGTAATGAAGTGTTAAGGATAATGGGTTATGGTGCCTATTGTAGATTTTAAATTTATTAATATCTATACTATTGTATCTATATTGAGAAAGGAATTTGGTTCTGAATAAAATGAAACCAAGACAACCAATGATGGTTCATTAGTAAGACATATACATGGTTCCACCAAGGCATGCACTGAACGATTCTCCTAAGGGAGGGGATGATAATGGGCCCAAAATAGTGGTCCAAAAGAATTTGAGATTGCAACAAAGTAAAGGGTATCTGGGAAAGTGGTTGAGATATATTATTAGGGTGATCTTGGTTCAATTTATACATAATATTGAACTAGTAGCTCAAAAATATAATCTATCTATGGTGAATCTGATTAGGGAGTCAAATTCATAACATCCTCCTTTATTCTAAGGAGAGGTTGGACCCCAGGTAGTGGAGTACTAGATTGATTCAGTATAAAAAATGGTATGATTGAGATACTATCAGGTTGTATAGTGAGTTTGGCTATGTATATGATTAGAGGGATAGTGAGACGCCGGTGGGATATGTAGGTGTTTGTAGGTGGGCATGATGGGGATATGCGGAACGATTTTGAGGTTGTGTTCTTTGATGAAATTTTTTTTGGACATTGAATGAATATAGGGAACATGAGTTTATATACATGATACATAGGGTGAAATTAGTTAAAAATTAGGTTTAGTGTTTCATATATGGGTTATTCTTTTCACCAAAATTGGTGGGATGTGATATTTATAATATTCAATGATTTGAGGATGGTTTAAATCATTTTATTCAGGTGTTGGTAAACATGTTCATATTGACCTCGTTTTTTGAGGTGGTGAACCAAGTGTTAATAATTGGAAATGACATATAATATGGGAGTACACCATTCCAAAAAATGTTTTTAGTAATTTCTGGTAATGAAGATCCAGATATATTGAAGTGGGGACAGGTGGTGACATAGTAGGGTAGTCAAGGAAGAGGTCTGATGACGCCAAGATGGAGTGATTCATCAATAATGTATATTCTTTATAGGAAAAGTGGGATTTTATTTTCACTCTATGATTGAATACTAAAACAGTATTAGGAATTTTTATATATGGGAAATCATGAACTGTTTTATTGAACAACATCATTAATAGTTAGGGGTCATGGATTGTGTTAAACATGGGATTTTAGGGTTGGTCCTATAGTGGTACCAAAGATCAATAGTCGATATTCAAATGAATGATGGGACAAGGTGGTGAAAGAGATACCTAGAAATAGGGATACTGATCAATATTATGTTTGACTCGATAAGGGGAAAACATTTAGGCCATTGAGCATCAGTTTATCAATATTTGATTGATCAAATGTGTTAAGAGAATGATAGGGAGTTCATGATAGTTAAAATCTGTCCATGATTATGGTGATTTTTATTTTTTATGATGTATACTAGTACATTATATGCATATGTGATAAATTGAAAACTAGACATTAGATATGGTGTCCGAGAAAAAAATGATTTGTGGTAATTATGGGATCCATTGGCATCAAGTACGATAATGGGAATCAGTTATAATGTATGATGGAAATGAGCATCAATATGATGTGTGGTATTTATAATTGATGTCTGGTGGATATTTTTGGACTGTTTGTGTATTAATAATTCATGATGAATTATGGGTATGACACCATCTATGTATAGGCATTTTTTGATGAACTAAGATTGGGTAAGTGATTCTAGTAGTGTGTATTTCCCAAAAAATGGATCAATTGGTCCTAAGTGGGTATTCAAGATGGTCAGGGAATAAATTTAACTAATTGGAATAATCTTATTATTTCATTAATTTGGTAATCGAGATGCATGGATTTTTGTAATAATAGATTCAAATTTTATAGAGATAGCTCAATGACGAGAAATTATATCATGGAGAGGTTTTAAATTACGAGGTATTCAATAATGGAAATTTTTGACATATCTTAGAATAACCATTTGACATTAGACACTGTTAAGGTGTATGGGTTGTTATTATTTTTTTGGAGAATGAGAATTTGGAATTTCCTCAAGAACAGGGGTGGAATTTTTGTGACATTTTATAGAGAATGGTATTTAGAATAATTTTGGATGTTATAAGTGAATGTATCCAATGATTTTTTGTTAAAATTGAATAAGTATTGTATTTTTTTGCGATATGTTGAAATTTTTAGATCTAAGAATGATTATGATTATTCTTTATATTTTTCTTTCTTTTATAATACCTTTCTGATAATGGAAAACTCTCATAGGAAAAAATCCATATTGTGATTTGTAAAGAGGAAATGTTTTATGCATAAAATTCCTAGTGTTTTGGAAATAGTTTCCACATAGAATATAAATATAACCATGTGAAGGATTCATAATATTTGTTAAATTTATGAAAACACCATATTTTAAAGTTACACATACATATGAGAACACCATACATAATAGTTCTCTTATATTACAAAAAAAATTCAATAGTGTATAAAGCCTTGAGATAAGTAAGAGTAAATATCTAATAAATAAGATTCATTCTATAGTTTCATTGCGTATGTGAGAATAAATCCATGATAAATAAAATATTTAAGATTCATTTCATGATACATAAGATTAACTTCTTTTTATCTTAAGGTTACAAAAATGGAATAGTATTGATAGACCCAGTGATATATAATGTTAATTTACTATGTATACAAGATTCTTAGTGTTTTATAGGTGATATATAAGGGTCCACTTAGGTTATTTGGAATTCTATTGAGGGTCAATACATAAGGATCCCATTGTTTATCAAAATGTGAAAATGTTAAATTTTTCCAATATTTTTCATAAGTTATTATATGTAATTCATTAAATATAAAAAAGGGATTTGAGGATTTTTACTAGCATATAGATGATACACTATAAATTTATATCATGATTCTCTCTCCATATCAATGTAGGTTCTTTAAATAATCTTATTAGTTATTTTATTTAGCCATTATATGGTGTATCCATGAGTAAGTCTAGTTTCCTTTTGGTTTTTTTCTCTCTCTAAATCCTGATTTTTTGTAGGTTGTTCCAAAAATTATAGATTTTTTAGGTTTCGTGGCCTCTTATTATTAGATCCATATCAATTAGAATTTTTGGAATAGTGGATTCTTGCTAACACATGGTAGGTATTCTCTAGATATTTTCAATGTTCATAATTTTTCTATATATTTTGTAAAAAATGGGCATAGGTGAGGTAATGTGAGTGATCAGGAATAGAACCACTTGTGATTTGTATTATTCATAAAGGATACGTGGGGTTAATAACATGTGTAAGATGATAGGTTGACCTAGTACAGTTCCATTTTTTGGTTTCTAAGATTTAATGATAATCAATTCATATATTATAATGTGGAAATTTATTAGATGTGATGGTCGATATGGATCTTTCTGAATGTGATCGGTAAAATATGTTTGACTATGAGTGGTGTTGATCACTGCAATTATGGTTATAGTGGATTTTTTGTGTGTTTTGTATGGTGTTTACCATGGTCATTCGAGAGAAATATGTTCATTGACGTGTGCCATTAGTTACAGTGATATGCACTCAAGGTATGGATAAGTTAATATGAGACATGTACACATGAGACAGGCATAATGAGAATTTTTTGAACACTCATTATCGGTGGTGTTCATAATTTTTTGATAATATTATGGGTGATGTTGTTGATCATCAATACAAGGGAGGTAAAAATTTTAGTATTCCCTAGTTGGCGGACATTAAAACCATTTTACGGGAGTGGGATAAAATTTGTAAATGTGGGATGTGATGAGGTTGATAATTAAGTCCAAGGAAAGGATGTTTGTATTCATTTGTTGGGATCCATCTAATGATTATACCAATGATTGGAAAAGTGTTTTTATAATGAAAAGTGATATTAAATTCGTTCCGATTCTAATGGATCTTCTAGTATAACAGACTATGGACACATTGTTCAACTCAGCTACATGATGAGGTTGGTAAAAACTCACATAGGGATGGATGATCAAGAGTGGATCAAGATTTATGGTGTATTGATTTCAATTTATTATGTTATTCATTCAATGGAATTATTGTGGGTGCAATTTAGGAACACTAATTGTGGTAGATTATTGAGTTCATACTCATGCCCTACATGGGTCCATTGGGGTGTGTGTAACCATTATATCTCATGGAACAGGTTAGGGTAATGGATCATCATCCAGAGTATAGTGGGGATGAAAGTATGGATCATTCATGGATTTAAAATGTTTGTTTTTGAAGGGTTTGTTCATTCCCTAACACCATTTTAACTATTTATCTATGAAAATAATATATATGTATATATGTGGTCAGACTAGCGGTGATTTTCTGTACATTTGTGTAAATAATATATCATTATAGATTATTATGTGGTTTTTCATTTTTATGTTATATATTTTTTTTCCTATTATTTAATTTTTATTCTTATATTTATGTGATGTTATTATTATTTATCTTCATAAGGTATAAGATCACCTCTATCCCACAATAGACCCTCTCTTCTAGTTAGTATCCTTCCATGTATAGGGAGGTGTTCCAAAATTCTACTACTGATCCAATTTAGTTGTTTAGAGTGGATTTGGTTGGGACATTACATTCTTGTCTACCCCTTTGAATTAGGCTTTGCTGACTTATGATTCAGTTCTCTCTTTATTTTTTTAGGAATCAATCTGGGTATGTTTATACTCACCCATGCCTAATAGTTCCACCAAAAAATTTTGTTCTCTGTGAAAATGATGAATAGATCAGGGTTGATCATAAAGGGAATGGGTCTGAAAAATGTATAGCTTAGTGGTGCTCGATGTTGACAATCATTATTGATGTTTCTGATGAAATTTGGTGTGATGAGGAACATACTTTCAAGATATTCTAGGTGTGTCTTTACATTATGATAATGAGATTACTTGTTATCCATATTTTCTATATTTTTTATTTACTTTATTATTAATATTATAATTTTTTTACATATGTGATATTCAATATTTGGATATTATATCTAGATTTTTAATTTATGTGTTTTGTTTAAAATATTGGTGGTTGGGTATAAGTTTACTATCTTAAGGCCTTATATATGTGTTATATTCAATCATGGGGTTCATCTCTAACCCTATTCCAATCATAGGTAGGCTTGGGATACACTTAACTACCCATCCCAAATAATGTCACATTGGGTCAACTCATGTCAATGATATAGAGTCAAAGGAATCACATACTAAAGAATGATTCATAAGTATCATACATCATATAATTAGTAGTTACTTATATCTATTAGATATTGTATATTTGATATTAAAAAAATATAACTTTAATCTACACTATAGTACTAACCAAAAGATCCCTTACTTACCCAACACACAACCATATATATATATTGGTTTAAATAAAACCCATTTTTCACCTAATTTATAAATTCTATATGATACTCAAATGAAACACAGAGGTGATCCCATTCCACCCTTTTAACTTCAATTACAACTATAATAATGTTGTCTAGGCATAATCATATCTTATATCCAATATACCAATAATCCAATATCCAGTCTACCAATATCATAAAATATTAGATAAAATAAAAACAATGGATTTGGTACTACTTATTAATTCGTTGATTTGGAACTAACCACACAACCCAATATAAAATCTCCATGTGACTTCAGGAGTAATTCGCAGTTTCTAGAGGTTTTTAAATTATGCCTATGGTTTCTAAATCCATTATCATAGACTAATGTTTTAGATGACCAAATAAATATTGTTCGATAATTAAAAAATTAATAAATAAATGAATAATAAATGATAAATAAAAATTTTATTCTTTTGTGGAATAACATTGGATGGTAAACCACTAAATAAACATAAATTTCAAATATATATATATACACACATATCCAAAAAAAATTCCAGGTATTCCATACTATTTCAGATCAATCATATATCAAATATAAACTATAACATCTAATAGTTTTATTGGATATATTAAAAAAAGAATAATATCTAGAGGGATGGACCACTAAAATGTGCCTTTGAAACAATTTCATACCAAGATTACTTGTTTTTTCCCTACCTCACCTAAATCAACCATTAAAGAGAGTATCATTTCCCTTATCAACATCATGAAACATTGAGTTTTCATGTACATGATAAGTGTTTATATAAGGTGTGAGTACTACAACTTAGTAGGATGCTTCCAACTCACCCTAAATTTGTACCATAAATTTAAATTTAATTCATGTGTGATGTAATTAAAATATAATAACAACACAATCAGTGCAAAAATTGAATAATTATCAAATAACACCATGTACATACTAGGATACTATAAAACATGACCATACTAGCTTCAAACCTTATTTGGGGCCATGAGGGAAGTAACAAAATAGTATTTGGTATCCTTCCTTACTTATATTCTAAGGGGAACATATAAAATAATAAAAGTAACCCTTTTGTTGTTGAACCATGGGTTATAATGAAACTATAAGGGTCAATCACTATCTATAAAAGGTCTGAGGTGAATAAAAAATTAAGGTTAACTTCTATTTATCATAGTTCTAAAGAGAATAAAAAATATGACATTTTTCTAAAAATTACATGGGAAAGAATTATAATTTGGGACCTTAAAATTTTAATTCTAGATTACTCCCCTTTTGAGTCGAGAACAAAACAAAAATATTCATCATGTAAAATTAAATAAAATAAATACTAGAACACATTAAAATTTAATTTATAGTATTATTCCTAATAATATATCTTCATCATGATTTAATGATAATTTTCTCAACCTGGTAAAAATAATAATAGTAAACTAATCTTTAACATATGTTGTTAAACTCGCATCTCTCTATTATAATAGTATCTCAGTCCCTTAGTCCCTTACCTTTATTAAACCATGTGGATCCTTATGTGACCTCACTTTTAGAGGATATAAAAATAAAATAGTTATAGTTAGTATGTTAATCTCAACTATAGTGATTAATAATATATATTTTTATAATTTAGGAACACACTAACTTCCCATTTGGGCCCCCTAAATATATTCTTTATTTTTTTTGTACACACATACACATAAAACTGCATTTAAATCATGGTAAATGTTAGTGGTGACCTAACTTGACCTAAATTAATGTTTCTTTTAGGGAATAATGATTGAAAAAACAAAGATAAATTTTTTATAAAAACTAATAAATATGACTAAAAATGGGTTTTTCCCTACATGTATAAGAGACATAAATAAAAATTTATGTATAATGGGTGGAAAACCATAGCCTCAACACATAGAGAATGATGTCCCCAATGGATCATTTATTAGTTGAATGGTGGAGGGGATTAAAGAGAATGAATTGATATTGTGAAGCAAGAAATAGAGGGGCGAGACTCTCTTGGATTTTTAGATGAATGAGGGCGGGAGAAAAAACATATTATTGAACAAAAATTAAATATAAAGTTTCTACAATTCCCTAAAATTAAATTTTGAGTTGTGATAGTAAATTTATACTTGATAAATCAAACAGGGATCTCAATGAGCCTTCATATTCCCAATATATTTCTATAGAGTTTCGATTGTGGAGGTTGATAATAGGAAATACCTCTTCCTAGAACACAAGATTTTGGGAACTCCCTAATGGGATCCAAGTTGTCAATTTTATGCTCCATAAGTCCAAAATTCCTATAAACAACTATAAAAACTTAATCATAAATCCTATAATACAGAATTTCATAGTTAATAAGGATAAATATAAATACCGCATATATACATTCTTTAGAGAATAATAGTTATTTTATTTATTGGGGTATATATAATTCTAGGACCTCCCATTACATAACATGTCCATAAATTAATTAATTACATGAAAAAAAGTAAATAAGTTATCTAATGACAATAATCATTCATAATAAGAGAAAAATTAAAAATGTGTCCTAGGAGAAATAAAATTTGTAACTAACTTAAAAGTGATGATTTTTATTCAAAAGTGCGTGTATGGGATGTATAAAGTGAGATGAAGGGGTAAAAGTAGTGGAGTCTGAGGGAATTCCATCATACATAGTTAATATGATCCACTAGTAAAGATCCATTGTTAATAAATATGTCCATAACTTATATAGTATCATATTTGGTAGAAAAACTATAATCCACCATATTACCTTCCCTCCATGTATATCCAATAACATTCTAATGGAGAAGCTTCTCACATACCTTGATAATATAAGAGATTCAATGGTGGCTAATGTAATGGCCCAACAAATTATTGACAAAAATTTAGGAATCATATTCTACCATTAAAAGATTAATATTTTTCTCATTACAAATATTGATACCTTTGAGAACTACCCAATCCTCAACTAGATGTGAGTTTCCTTCCCATAAATAAGATGAGTAGTCCATGATTATATAACTATTAGGAACCGAGATGATACCACCACTGCACATCAATCCATTAATGAATAAGAAATAAATTGCTTATTCCTTTATAGAAATATAAAATAGAATATTTATATTATATGGTAAAATTTATAATTCAATCAATATATATTCATATTAAAAAAAATTGACGAAGATAATTTCATGGAATTGTTTTAGTAAAAAGGATTCATGTGAAATGTCTAACAAGAAATCTATCAGGATCCCTTGAGGAAAATAATATTATAAAAAATAATACAATGAATGTATTCATGTTTACAAAGGATTGAAATTTTTTAGTATCATTTTAGTAAAGGATAAATACAAATAGAATCAATAGTATGTGACACACACACACACATAGATATATATATATATATATTATTTTCATTATAAATAAAAACCCCTTTAAGAAAGAACTAGAAAATTGGTTAGATTAAATGACATGTGTTCAATTATTCCTATATAAGAAGTGGTTATAAAGGTCTTGTTAAATGTTGAAAAATATATATATTAGTTATTATTTATATAATTACTTCACTATAAATTTTTTTATACCAATAGTTAAATAAATATATGAAATACATATATAATGATAATGATAATTGTTTTTTTCCAAAATGATAGATGAATTATTATGGAACACAAAGAACTAATCAAAATAGGGTAATTGAGTGTTTTTTAGAAAGACTCATGAATAGTATTCTTAATAAATAAAATATATATGTATGTATGTATGTACATTGGGAATTTAAAAACTAAAATTTTAATATATTCTTACAAAATGAATAAAATAATTATAGTTAGAGAATAGAATAGAACACATACCTTACCTATCATTTCCTATGACTTAAGAAATAAATAATTAATGATTTATCTACTTATTGAAGAGATAATTGAGAGATAAACTGAGATTACAATCATGAACATGAACCTTCGAGGTAATATAAATAGATAGATATGGTGATATGTATTGTAAAACATAGATACTTGTTTAAAATTTTTATTTATAGTTCTTAAAACTTTTGTTATAAAATATTAGCATAAAAAAATATAAAAATTATTTTCATTAAATGAATTGTTAAAATAAACCTATATTATTATATTTAAGCACCATGTTTTATTTATTTTTATGATTTAAAACTCTAATTCTATTTTTTTCAATAAAATATACATTTTAAAGAGGCATAAAATTGTTTTTCACTAAAATAAAATATATTTAACAATTTATTGATTATTTTATAGTTGTAAGGTTTACTAAAATATTTTTAAATAATTATTTTAATCAAAATATAACATTTTAATATGTGTAAAAAATAATCCTGATGAATATAAAAATTTTATATCCTAATTCACTCATATAATACATCATATATGTATATAATATTTTAATATTAAACCCTAAATTAAATCATTTAGAAAAGGTCCAAAAAACATACCATTACATAAATTTATGTGTTATTTAAAATTTTTGGTATTAATTTTATATAATTTTATCTCTAACTATGTTAAAATTAATTATTAAATATATATTATAGCGAAACAGTTTCTCATATAACCAACTCTATCAATGGTTACAATATTCTGACAACCACATTAAAGTTTTAATGAATTCCTTATCTATATTTATTTCTCATTCCATTTACATATAGCACATATGCCATTCAAAAATTTATCCCCATTCAAACAATACTTATCATCATCAATTATATTTATAATTTATAATGTTCTTATTCTGTAAATTGTGTTATCCATCATATGTATTATTTTTTTCATATCCCTACTGTCTGTTAGGAACTACGATTAAAGATTGTTTTATCATATATTCATAATAGTTATTTATACTTGTTAACCAATTTTATTTTTAACAGTTCATTAGAATTGATATCTTTTATCTATAGCATTACACTATGATGCATGAAAATAAGTTTTATTTTTTTATGTGTTTTATAAAATATATTTATTTATAATGGAAATTTAATTGTTCTCACATTATTGAACAATAAAAATTTCATTCTTGAAATTTAAATTTTACCCCAAAATAGGAATAAATGTGCATATTTTTCCTTCCACTTCTATTTTAACTCCCATGTTTTCTATTTGAACTTATTATTCCTCCAAAAAACCTTCACTTGTGTAATTATTTTATACCATAACATTTATTCTATTTTATTAGTAATTTTGTTAGATACTTTTTATATGATAAAATGGTATCCATTTTATATCCTTCACTACTTCTGAACAAAAATTCATATAACATTATATGAACTTCAGAATGGGTAATAAGAAAAGATAGTCAATATGAAACTATTTTCATACAATATAAAATATAAAGAGTAATAAGGATTAATTAACCATCCATCCAACATTAAATTTTTATTCTTAAAAAGGGCATAGATACAAGAAACAAGAGACAAGAAACAGGAAACAAGAAACATGACACACAGAACATAGGGAGGCCTGCTGTAATGTAAACTGAGGGAATCCCCTCAAATAAAATTAACCCCCTCATGTTTCAAGGAATCAATCATAAGATGGTAGGTGATTTTGGAGACCGGATTCTCCATAGATTCATGATGATTTGTAACTTTGTTCAACACATTCACTATATGGATCACACTGAAATTATTGGTGAGGAGGGTTTAGAATATCCTGATAGTATAGGATATCAAACGCGGTGTGTATAATTTTCCATAAAAAGTGTCGTGGAGGATCAAAGAATCATTGGCCTAATGTTTCATCTCAAAATATTTTCAATAATTATTAATATTTCACTTCTGTCGATTATGTGCTTCTTTATTATGTTTCTGGAACACTAATATTTTATCTATAATTTCTCACACAAGGTGTAGTACCAATAGTTTTATTTATCCAAATTAATTCCATAATGTATTATTTTGACATAATTTTTGGAACAGTCTATATAGAGTATTTTGTATGACTGTGGGGAAATTATTTTTATAAGGAAATTCAACCAAGGGAAGATTCCAGTCCATGATTCTTTGGATTATAATAAATAAATTTTTAAAATTTACAATAATATGTATGTAGTCTATTCTTATTAACTATAAATGAAAGGATGATAAATAAAAGGAATATATATATATATGTGTGTGTGTGTATAAACATTCAACAACTCTTCTAAAATTTTTATGTGATCATTGGATCTTGATCTAGCATGATTGATAATGACACACCATGAATACATAACACATCTTATATATATTCAAATGAGAAACTAGAGGGATAAATCCACTCATATTAATATAAATAGGGTATAGTTATATTGGAAATCAAAGAAAGATCTAATGTAATTATTATTTTTTTAATGTCAACGAATGGTAGATAAAAAATAATTTATAATATTATTCCATTTATATATAGGTACAACTAGTGATTAGATCACCGTTCATGAAGTTTTTATTAGTCCTTAACGTATTTTCATATTGATAATTTTCAATATTTAGAGATATCCATCTTCATGATATCCCACCAATAATGTTCTTTAAAATACTTATTTGTTTGGGTGGTCTCATGTTGTATTGAGAAATATTATTTTCTAGATTCATCCCTTATCTTTTTCTTTATCTATAGAATTGATGGTATATATAGCCTTCTAAAAAACCTAAGTATTAAATTTTAATCATTATCTTATGAATGTACCATGATCTAATAATTACATAATCTTTTTCAAAATAAGTAGGCTTCCTTGATATTATTTGGTATTAATGGTTGGAAAATAATTTTGGTTCAGCAAGATATTTTATATTCCCTTATGATTTCTGCGTTCATATTTACTTCCTAATAAATTAGAGGGTAGGATTTAATCCTAATTATAACAAGGACACATAATTAATTTCTACTTATGGAATCTACCCCCATTCTGTGTTTTGTAGGTTATTGTATATAGTGAAATCATAATCTTAAATATGAACAAATAATACACCCTACCATAATTTCAATTAATATTATATAGATATATATTTTAGAATTTATGTTACATGTATTTATCAAATACTACTAGTTAAATTTAATTTATCCATATGTTTAGATAAAATACTATCATTTCTAGATCCCTGGGATTCCTAAGATAATTTTCTTGTTTAGTATTTAATTATTTAGATGATTAAGTTAACACTTTCCGTTTTTCTATAATCACCCATGAATGAACTTTTTGTGTAATATTGTGGATAGTTATATAGTAACCTCCTAAATATAAGTTCAATATGGTTTCACTAACCATCCTTCTCTTTATCTCTTTAAAATTTATTTAAACCATTTTTTCCAAAAAATTAAACCACTTATTTATTAACATTTATAGTGGGATTAAAAGTAATGAAACATTTTCACAACAAACCAATTATTACATAATTATACAAGGATACCATGAATCTTTGATATTATTATAAGAATATTCCACTCAATAATAACCTTTATCTTAGTAGAACATTGCAAAATTATTTCACTATATACAATGTTCCTCATGAATTTGATTTTTTTTAACTATAATACATATTTAGTGTATCTAAAAAATAGCCTCTCCTTTCATAGAATTTCTTGTTGAATACTTAGGTGATCTTTATAATCTTATCAAATTTTATAATATAATAAAAAATAATCCATAAATTTCATATTGAATGTATCATGATAATATTAAAGAAACTATATATATATTAGATTAATATTATGGTGTAATTAATAGACACAAATGTTATGAAAAAGTTTTATTTTTATACCACATTTAGAAAAGATATTTTTTAAAATATGATTGCTTTTTAAATTTAGCGGAGTATATAATTGTTAAATATTAGAATTTTTTAAGAATCGAATGCCTAAAATATTTCCAAATAATTCATCAATATATAGAGGATAAAATTTATTATTTTAGATGATTTAATTGAGTTAAATACAGTTTATGCATAACCCAATTGATCCATAAAACTTTTTCATAAAAGGGAGGTATTTCCACAAGTAATGAAATAGTTTATCTAAAAGAAACAAGGATTTTTTTATAATCTCTTCTTTATCTTCTTCAACTACAATGATGCAATCTTATAAGAATCATTCATATAGGTTTGGATCCAAAATTTAGTTAGAATAAAAACTCAATATCTCAATTAGGTTAATTTCTAGGTAGTTAATTTTTGAATAAATTGATGTGTTCCTAAAAAATGGGATCTTTTCTGATAAATAATTTTCCACTTATTTTACCCTCATCACAACAACTTTTCATCAAATATGTTATTAAGGATTTTTCTTAGCATAGAAAAAGTAAACATATTTTACCTTAGAAACTGAATTTAGTTTGAACTGTCAGGATAATTACAAAATATTTCTCCCAAAATTTAATATCTATTCTGCACTTTTAGAGTAAATATATTCAAGTTATTTTTTTAAAGTCCACAATTTGTCTCTAAATTAGATTATTTATAGGATTTCATCCACAAAAATCAATAAGGGGATATGTTTTTTTCCCTTATTTCATATATAAATCTACTTAGATTACTATGAAATAAATATACCTCTATCCACTCAAGTATTTGTGTTATATTATTTTCAAAGTTGAATAAAACAAATGAATGTATAGAACCATACTCAAACGATGTATAATCCAACATTGTGTAATCAATGATATTTCTTCCTACCAAATATTTTATGGTTGTAACCAATATTATTATAATTAAAAAAAGTATGAAACTACGTTATGTGAATTTTATTGTGTTTATATTAGTTTCTCTATGGAGTATATTGTTTGTGGATTATATTAGATGATTTTTTTCTATATATAGTTGAAACATCACATCATATGTTGTTATTTCACCATGTTTTCCTTATAAATATTCATGTTTATAAGTCAGTGATTTATTTCATTGTGAGAATATTGATCTATATGAGTGTAATTTAATTAATTTTGGACCGTAAACTTCCAATAAGTTAAATTCCTATGTTTATATTACCACACTTTAGACAAATGGGTTATTTTAAAGTTATTACATATCTTCTTTCATTTAATGTATTCTCAAGATGTCGCTTAGTTATTATCTTATTATATAATTTTCCTTAAGTCCATTGATAATCCATATTCTATATTTCCACCATTAAGGAATAATAAACTATATATTCATTTGTTTCAAAATATAATACATAAATTGTTTTAAGAACACATTTTTTTAATATATCAAGATATTGTTCAATAATAATTTTAGGGTGATAAAAAAATAATGTACATAATTATAAAAACTAATAAAGATAGTCTTGTGTGTACAAAATATCTCATAAACCTTTTTATTAAGTTAAATTAATCTTATTCTCTACCATAACAAAAAATGTGAAAGAGAATTATTTCCTAATTAGTGATTTCTTGAAATATCTCGACACCATGTATTCAGTTTCATTATCATTAATTATGATATTATTAATGATTTCCACTAATTTTATTCATGTTTTAAGTCATATGTCACTAACATAACTTTTTTCTTCCTCAATAATTCCAAATTTACAATAATTTCTGTAAATAATTTCCTTAACATTGAATGAACAGTAGATCTATGGATCCATAGAATGATAGTGGTTGTTTTCTAAAAAATAAGTCCACTATTAATGAATCAAGAGGTGGTGATATAAAAAATTGCACAAGGTTTTTGTTATCCTCTATGATTTGAGTAAATTCAACTAAGATATCCATGATTTTCTTAACACTCATGACATTATATTGTAATTTCTATAGATCCCCAAATTATCTATTGTATTAATTGTTTATTTTTTTCTATTGTTACATTCCTATAAACAAATTTGTAAATAAGTTAAATAATTTTTTAATCATAATGAAAGATATCCATCCGTAGATTAATTTTTACACATATATGATTAAACTACTATTAAGAAATTTTACTTCTTTAATACTTTAGGTTTTCTACTAAGATGTATTTATCAAGCCTCAAAAAATAACTATTCTCTTATTCCAATTTAATTTTATCATACTCACTATTTTGGATTTAGTACTATAATAACTTACTTATCATTAAAAATAATAAATAATAATAATTTTTTTATAATTATCAAAAATATGAATCCATTCTTATTTGTGAATTATTAATGAAATATATTGAATAAAAATATAATAATATTTATTAATATATTATTTTAAAATTTTATATTGCTTTTTTTAACTATAAACAGAATACTTCTCATAAAATTATTTACTTCGTATGTATTATATAAAATAAGGTAGTGTAAGATTTGAATCCTATAAATTCTTTCACAAAACTATGGTATCATATCGAGAAATAATTCCCTATATAACATATGACTAATTTAAAAAATAATAATAAAACATAGATTGGTTCAATAATGATCATAATACATAGTTAATAAATACTTTTTAGATGTTATAAACACTATATCATGCCTCTTAACCATGTTTTATTATATTCATGTTTAACTACCAAAAAATTATATCATAATGGGAAAACATAATTGTAAATATACCTATACATATATTTGCAAGATATTAATCATTACCCAATATATTAAGTGGTTAAATAATTATAGAACCGCCTATAATATATATTTTATATAAATCAAAGAAACACTTGAAATAAATTTCATACATCTTTCAATAACATAAATCACTCAAAACATGAGAACAATTATCAAAAGTGACTCATGATAAAGGAAAGTTGGTGTTCATTTATGAAAATGAATAATCAAAGGATGCAATATATGGAGAATATTACTCTTAAATCAATATATGTTTATAATGAAAACAATCATAGTGAAAGAAAATATCATGAAAATATATCAATTCATAGGATTCAAGTTAATTTTTTAAAAATAATTTCATTAATAATCCCTTTAATGTAAAGGTATTGGATGAAAGTAATTTTATGATTGTATGTTTTTTATAGTGTATTGTGATGGTTTACTATTAACCTACGAGTGGATAAATATTTAAAGAATTGATATTTTATAAACTCTATAATTTATTTACATTGGTCATATAAAACCATTTTGAAAAATAACTCTCATGTTGGTCAGATTCAATGGTGAAATTTCACTTATACTAATGCAGGGAATATTCCCAAAGGTCGAGAAAATAGTTGAATCAAATATATCATAGTTAAAATTCATAGACATAAACATCCTTTCATCAGTTAAATATGTAAAATATAAAATATATAGGGAATTGTAATGGATTGATAATAAAAAAAATATCACAATAAAGAAATTAATTATTATCTCAAGAAAGAATCTCCAAGAGGGTTGAAATTAATAATTAAAAATTATATGGAAAAAAGTACCTTCAATGTAACATCCCGAACACAGATAGCTCTAAAACATTCCCCAAGCCCGGTTGGCCACATGGCCTCAAGTACATCTCCCCAAATTTGATAAGCTTCTGACTAGTAGTGAGGGCCTATGGTGTGTATTTAGGGAGACTATTCCCTCTTTCCAGAGTGTAACATAGTGAAATATAAATGACAATAAATAGCAGTAGTATAATAACTAGATGGATAATAGATAAATTAGATAGAAATATATATATATATATAATTCCAGAATTATCTCATATACAAAAGATGATGATATATGTCTCTAAAAATCATCCAATATATGTACATGGTAGTACAACACAATAACTATGTCAAAAAACTAAAAATACCAAAAAACACAATCTCTCGATGGCATTATGACCCTTGGATTAGACTTGTGATCTCCTAATCTTAATTATGGCACAAAATAAAGCATCAAATAGTGGGCACTTTCCCTAGTCCCTACTTTTATCCATAAAGTTTGTACGGGTACCCAACAGCATCCCGAACAGGGTATGAGATACAATTTAAGTAGGTAAGCACGCAAAGGTATATAATAAGTCATGGCTATGAAATATTACAAGATAAAGAAGTATGAAAATGTATATCATCGGTAAGTGGTAAGAAATGTAAAATTCCTATTGAATTTATGAAACAAAAAAAAATTGATCTGGTATAGCACAACAAAACTCCTTAAAAAACATGGTTCATCTCTTATAAGGTGGAAGCTATAACAAATAGAAAGAACCAAAATAGCCTTACCATAAAACCATACATATCATAACAATAACATCCATTTTTTATAACCATAAGTGTTATAAGAACCATTACTGATCCATATAAACATACAATTCAAATTTTCCATGGATGTTCTTTATAATCAATGTATCGTACCACAAAGGGGCAAATCAAAGGTGTAGATGAACAAGTCATTTTCATTGAGTCCCAGTAGCATATAAATGGAAACCCAATCATTGAACTAGTGGATTCCAAGGATTATATCAACAGATAATATCCAAAGTGAGTCCAACATTCCATATCCAAGTGGTGTAAATTCCCTTGGCATCCTATATAATCAAGATCTCAGGACTGTTTGGGTCCAAGGTATCTTCTACCATATAATAATATATGTGAGAGAAATAACCACAAAATCCAAATGGAATTAATATCTAAGGTTTCCAACCAAGTAATCCACTGCCATTTTGTTTTACAATTCGTTGCATCTAGAATTTCACATTGAATTCACTCAATTAGTATACCCATTCATTAAACAAAACCATTTAAAAATTAAAAATTAAACAATTCACATCATGTATCACATGGAAATGGAGGAAGTACATCTCATAATCAGTAATTGAATTCATATCATTTCATTATGGTGTTTATCTAAAAATGGAAGCTTACGACACACCCTAGGTTTGATTAACAAGTGTAAAAGGAAAATGGCACACCCCAAGTGTGGTCTTTATTAGGGAAAAAATTTTAACTAATATTAAATAAAAAAAATTCATCTCAAATAGTTTCCATTCCGTTTAATTAAATTAACCTATCCATTTTCTAGGTCACACTGAAAATTATAGTGGGAAAATTAATGGAAATTATCTTAATAAATCACCAAACCTCATATGAAATGTATATACCACCTACCATAGCTTGGTAGTAGAGTCATCATCAAATATCAACTCCAAATTTAACTATGATTGGGAGAAAAATGAAGAATGGATGAAAACCTTGGGAATAGTAAAAATTATCTTTTGCCTAAATCACTTTATCTATCCAAAGTTATGTGAAGAAAGGAAAAAAAGGAATTGAGATCATACTGATATGGATCCCATGAGAAAAATGGTTCTTGATTGCTATATTAGATGGAGGAATGGGATCAAAGGATACATTAAGTGTCAAATAAGTTCTCAAAGCCACCCGGCTATCAAACGTGAGGAAAGTATAAATTAAGATTTATTTAATATATTATTTAGGAATAGGATTGTAATTTCCCTATAATTATTGGGTTGCATGGTCTGGCCACATGGTTGGTCAAATTGTGTGCCAATCATGCACCCTTTATTGTAAGAAAGGGGAATTGCACACGGTATACATGCATGGTGTTCCAAATTATGTGATAACCAGGTCTCCTATAGCTCTAAAAAATTTCATAACATCCATATGGGTGTGAACCCTAAGTCACATAGTATTTCTAATCATTCATATTGTAGGAATCGATTTTCCATCCACGAACTGTTAGAAATAACTTTGTGGCTTTCCCATCATGGTTTCTACTAACTGTGAACTATGACGTTTCACCCCAAATTTTGGATTAGGGCTCCAAACAGACCCTAGGAACCCATGAAACATCCATTTGAAAATTGGGTACTCTCATTTGGTCATAATTAAATGTTTAAACTAAATGAAATGGATTATTTCCTCATAAAAATACTAGGGTTTTTACAATCTTTCAACCTTAATGTAGTTTGTCCATGAATCCCCCCATAAAGGTGTTCATGATTCTCCTGAGAATAAATATTTCCATTGGGAACATATTAAAACATCCCTCTCCCATGTATAATCCTGTAAATGGTCGTGATACAATAGAACACACACTATAGGAACTGACTGGCCTAAAAAAACCTTCATATTTATGTCAAAAATATGTATAAGATGCTCCTTAAAGGATACATCTACCTTTAACTCAATTTCCTCAGGCCCAAAATCATGAGACGGGTTTTAATGATAGTGTTATAGCTGAGATATGTGAAATAAATCATGCATAGATTTGTTCCTATAGGGTAAATTCAATTGATAGGCTATCATCCTGACTCTCTCTAGAATCTCGAACGACCCAACATATCACAGTGAATTCTTACCCTCTCTATTGACACATTTATTTACTAGACATAGTGTGATAAGTAAAAAGATAGGATCCCCATTCTTGAACTCTTGAGGTCATATGTGGTGATCATCATAAGGTTTATGAAAAGACTGTGCAGTAGCCATATGATTTTTGATCAGCTGAACCAAATGAGAATTTTTCTACCTAAGACATGGTCCCTATATATTTTTCTCTCCTTCCAATGGTTAGTACATGTGTGATAGACATGGAATACAATGAAATTTCCCATAATATTACATCTATATATTCACCTGATAACAATTATTTTATATGAACTCAACAAGGGGTATATCTCTCTTGTATGATACCCCAAAATCCATGACACATTCTCACAGCATCTACTCAAGCACTTATATCATATTCCCTGATTTGGAATCATTTTTAGGGTGGTATGTAATTATTATAAGAACCTATGTACCAAGTTCCCTCTATAAACTCTTCCAAAAACAAGATGTAAAGAATACACCCCTATCTGAAATGATAGTATTTGGGACCCAATAACAAAATCCATTTTTACATCATCATGTTTCCAATCAAAAATAGGTAACTGGTGTAAATGCATGGTTGGCCACAAATGTTCCACACTCACCTATAGACAAGTGAAACACCTCATAACAAAACCAACTACCTTACATTTTGTACTTGGTCACCAATACTAACAGTGTAAGTCATGGTACATCTTGGTGATGTAGGGATGCACTACTAAACTAAGGAATGAAAATATCACATCATCTCTTCACATATTTCCACTTGAACTCAAATAAAGCCATGCATATATAGGATCTCATCCTAACCTATAGTCTAACTAGAAGATGGGTCTTCACCTTCCAAAATATCTCGTATGACTAGTCCCTCTAAGCCTGATAACTACCTAATCCTCACCCCATCCAGCATAGTAGAGGACTCAACTAAGGATTAAATGTATACCGGTCCCCTACATTTATGAAACTCGAAGTTCATCTTTGAGAATAAATCCATAAGCTCTCATTTTCTACTAGTCTTCTAAATTAGTTATATCTGATTCCTCCTGCTTAGTGCATTGGCCACTACATTTCCTTTTATAGGCGTGTAGGCAAGATCGAAGTAAAAAAAGGCTCTTGGTACTCAAACCACCTATGGTACCTCATATTTAGATTATGATGTTAAAAGTTTTACTTGAGGATTTTGTGGTCTTTGTACACCACAAAATCTTCTCCTAGTAAGTAATGTCTCGAACAGTGAAAATACTAACAAATACAACTAACATGTGATTGTGCATTGAGTAGTTCCTCACATTTTCCATCAACATTAGAGAATCGTAAACCATTATTTTATCCACATACATAAGAACTTCACCTAGATCAATAATTAATATGTCTTAATACACGGTGTAGCTCATGTACTGCTCTGGAAGTGTTAGGACCGTAACTGATGTCATCCTCCCTTTCAACTTCTGAAAGGTTATCTTACAAGTATATGTCCATATGAACTCCTCACCCTTCATAGTAAATATCATAAAAGGAACTTCAAAGAGTGATAATTATTGTATGATATTCTTATAATATCTAGATAGACCAAAGACACTGAGTATTTCAAATAATTTCTGGGGCTACTCCAAAGAAACTACAACTCTCACCTTTTTTGGGTATATTGATACTACAATCTCTAGGATAATATGACTCAAGAATTGAATATGATCTATCTATAAGTGTAAAATTGTGATATTATCATAAAACTAATGATATCTCAATGTATCCAAAAAGATATCAAGTTTTTTCTTAATGTCCATTTCAATTTTGAGAATACAAAAAGATATCTTCCACGAAAACCACCAAACAAGAATCACGAAAAGAATGGAACAATCAGTTCATCAGTGCCAAAAAAATCACTTGTGCATTAATGAGACCAAAGAGCATAAAAATATATTCATATAGACTATACATTCTACTAAAAGTTTTATAAGGTATGGATGCAGGTCAAACACTCACCAGGTGATATCCGGATCTCAAATCAATTTTCAAGAATACAAAAGCTCCTTAAAGATGATCAAACAGGTCATCTATTTGTGGTGTGGGATATCTATTCTTAACTATGAGTTTGTTCAATTATTGATAACCCACTCATATACTAAGGTTAAAATCAACTTTTTCTCAAAAATGACAGGTAATCATGACTAATCTGTTTTGTTTTAAATGAACCCCTATTCTGTTAAATCCTCAAGCCGCCTCTTGAGGACCTGTAACTTTGTTGTAGCAATATTATAAAAATTAATGGCCTTCTAAACTCCTAGAATTATATCTATGGAGAAATAAACTCATTCTCAAGAAGTAAACAATAAAATTCAAACATGAAAAAATCCCTAAAACGATCAACCACTAGAGGAAAGTCCACCTAATGTGATCCATACTAATCCATATAAAAACTAGAAATTTGGGTGGTCATTTTACCCAGCCCACGATGTCATGGTCTTTCTTATCTTTCTTGTAAATCCCATTTAGACTTGTGAGTATAAAATATTCCCTATGGTGATATGAAATTCATATTATGGTGATAGCATTCAACATAGGATCAAAATAACAATATCTAATCTATTCCGAGTATGATGTCTTACCTAATTATCTCGAGGAAAAAAATATTTCAGAAAAAGGGACACCCACCACCCTCAAGGTGGAACTCCCTAAAATAGTATACATTCTCTGTTATAATTTCCAATGTAATTTATATAATCATAACACCCTCAAAAAAGTTATAACAATCCCAATTATTTCTACCACATTCACTGATATGAAACTAGGTGATTCACCTTTACCAATGAGATCAGATACTACCATAAAGGCTAATAGAATCTTACCATACACCATATATAGTATAGAACCCTAATTATTGGGGTTAGGATACATAGAATATATATATATATATATGGACTATACAGTGGCCCTATTATACAACCTCACTACCAGAAGTATGCCCAGTCTGATGTCTCAGTGTAACCGCTTCCAAAATACCTTGTCCATGACAACCAATACCTTGTCCTGGTCTACTGGTACTACTCCAACTCCCTGTTTGACACAGAGTTGAGAACCCCACTCCTGAAAATGGTGTCTAATATGGCCCCCTACCACTCATAGCTAGAGTGAATGTCATGCAAAAATGATATACCTAGACTAACCTGTCGCAAAATCGGTACTCGATTGGGCCACGATCACATTATTTCTTCATGTGGCCCCATCTACCACACTAATGATAGAACCCTAATCTACCAATACTCATAGCATGACCTGTACTCATTTCATTTGAAACCTCAAAAAGACTCTTCATGCATGAACACATTGAACCACTAGGTCAAGGGATACATTACTCTTTCACACCCCCAGCTTCCCTAAGATTCCTCCATATAATTAGAACCTAATTTACCATCTTGTATATAGAGGTGAATCTGACCACATTGAACTAAGATCTTATGGCATGTCGGATACCCTCCTCGAAGGGTATCTCCCTCAAAACATAATTAGCAAGGTAGGTTGGTGAAAAATGTAGCAGCTCTATAAATTGTAATGAGTACTCCATAACTATCATCTCACCATGATCTAGACACCTGAACTCACTAGCCCACTATTCCCTTAGAGTCCTAGGGAAAAATAATTCATAGATATTGGTCTAGAAATGTCACCAAACTATATCATGCAACACATCTCCTAGTTTAGTTCATCCCAAAAATGATTTTCTACTCCACAAAGTACATGAGTTGTGAGATTTACCCTCCCATTTGGAGGTGTCTTTAGATGCTCAAAGATAAACACCATGGCCTATAACCATATATTAACATCTTATGGAACTCAATCCCATAATAAATGGGAGGATGATACTTCTTAAACTCATTCATCAACTCATCGAAAGACAAGGAAGGTTAGGGTGTTCCATGAAATGTTTGCATTAGAAGGTAAAACCACTCACAGAATTGTGCCTTTACACATGTGTCTAGAATAATAGTTTTTGTCACAACTGGCACTAAACTAGGATCCACAGGTAGCCCATAACCCACCACCTCTAAATAATGGTCATCGCCACCCTCCTATTGTATGACCATAGGTTTTTGTGGTGCAATTCCTATACAATTCCAAATAAACTTCATAGAAAGATTAAATAACAATGGTCTCAACTCAAAAGCATAGGACATGTCAAAACCTTCCTATAAAATTGTAATAACACAAAACCTACTCCTTAATATAGGACTATAAAAAGAAACACTTGAATAGTCACTAGATACACTACCTATTACCCACTCAAACATTGGTCCAAGGCTATGTTCTATATTTATCATTTCAATTTCCATATGAATTTAATACTCATTTCACATTCATTCTAAATGTTTGACCCAAATGATCAACCCAATTTTGATCCACGAGGTACCATAAACATTATGAAATGAAGAATGGTTTCTACATAATCAACACCACTGCACATTCCAATTTATTAAACTCATTATCTATGACTCAACATACCATAATTTAATGCTCAGGGTGTCTACTGGAGAATAATTAGGAAAGAACTTCTTAGCTAATGGTAGGCACTCTGAGTACAAAAATTGTTTCTCAAAAAGTTGAACATAAGTATATCACAAAAAAGGTATAAATATCTTTTCATATATCATGACATCATTCAAAAATCAATGCATGCTACATGGAATGACATAATGCATTGCATGTTATTACTATAAAGTTCCTAAAATGAGTCATGAGATTTCATACCCTCATCTCATCATGCTACAACAAAAATAAATCCCACAATTGTATCAATAATAACTATAAAATTATAGTGTGTCACCCAATGGTGTAATCAAATAAACTATGATGGTAAAAATCTAGAAAAAATCCATTTTCATTCAAGAGAATTTTAATTTTTCCTCTATTCATGTTAGTTATACCAAGGCATAGCTTGTTACCAATCTCCAATTCCATTTTATCCATGTTTATTGTTTCCTAATAATAAACCAAAAAAGAAAAGGCACTGATACCATTTTATAAGGTGCTAGGCCCAGATTCTACTCAACTGTGCCTCAGGACTAGTTGGTAATGATGCCACAAGAAAATCTCCCCAAATCTAGAGGTCGTCGACTAGCAGTGAGGGCCTGGGTGTATTTGTGGGAATACTATTTCCACATAACAGTGTATATCATGGAAGAATATCAATAACAATAAATATGATAAATATTATAATAAAGAGACACATGATAAATAAAATTCATAGGAATATACAAACAATTTCAAAAGTATCTCATACACAAAAGATGATGATACATGTCTCTAAAAAGAATCCAAAAAAGTACACAATAGTACAATACAATACATATGTAAAAATACCAGAAATATCAACAAGAAATATCTCTTAATGGAATCACTAGAATCAAATCAGTCTTATTCTCTCCTTCTCCTATGCATGGAAAAAACTCAATCACTGAATTCATGGTGCTTTCATTGGTCCCTACCTGCATATATAACGACATTCCATGCACCCAATGGCATCCCAAACATGGTGTGATATGAAATACAAGTAGATAACAACTCAATATTATATAACAAGTTTGATATGTGTCATATAACAAGCTAAAGCTATATGAAAATAAATATCATAGTTAAGTAGTAAGAAATATAAAATTCCCATTGAAAGTATAAAACTAAAAAAGTGATACATTATATCCCAACAAGGCTCCTAAAAAACTTGGGCCAACTCCTATAAAATAGATTCTATAAGAAATCGAATGAACTAACACGTCCACATCATATAACCAGACATATCATAATGACCATGGCCTTTTCATATAACTATAAGTGTCAGAAGAACAACAACTATGTAGAATAGACATACATCTGATATTTTCTATGGTTGTTCTACGTAATCAAATCATCAGAACATGAAGGGATAGATACAAGGTGTAAAATACCAATACATATTAATTATTTCTAAGTATCATCTTAATGCAAACATGGTAATGTCACTCATGGACTCCAAAGATAATCACAAAAGATCATGTCCAATGACAGTCTAGTAAGCTGTATAAAAGGGGTAGAAATTCTAATGGAATCCTATGGAATCAAGCTCCAACGAGCATATAGGTCCAAGGAATTTTATACTATATAATAATATCCATGGATAAAATGACCATGGAATCTAGTAGGAATCAATATCCAGGATTTTCTAACAAAGGAATCCGGTAGAATTTAATTGTAGAACTCATTCCATCCATAATTTCATATTAAATTCAACCAATGAGTATATCCACTAATTTAAAAATACCATTTAAAAATATATAATTAAAAAATTAAAATCATTAATCACATGAAAATGGAGGAATTATATCTCCTAATCAATTAATTTAATTCAATTCATTTGATTAAAGGATTTCTATGACAAAACATGCTTACAACACACCCCTTAGGTGTTTTAATAAGTGGAAATGGAAAAGGGAACAAACCATGGGTGGCCTTGGTAGGGGAAATAACCAACAACTATTCTAAAAGGGACTAAGTCATACCCAACAGGTTCCATTCCATTTAATTCAACTAACCAATTCAATTTTGGGGTTGTGTTAGAATTTTCGGTTTGTGGAATAGCAGCAACTAGCTTAATAAAGCGGCAAATATCAACTGAAAAGTATCTACCACATACCATAGCTTAGTAGTATAGTGATCATCTAGTATCATCTTTTTTATTGACTCATATTGAGAGGAAAATGAATAATGTATGAAAACACCATGAATAGGGATAATTAGCTTGCACCTAAATAACTTTATCGATCCAAAGTTAAATAATGAGTGGCACAAAAGGTATTCAGATCTTAACAATGTGGATCCAATGATACAAATGGTTCTTGATTCCAATATCATATGAAAGAATAGGTTAAAAGGATACTTTAGGTGTCAAAGTATCTCTCAAAGACTTCTAGATATCCAATGTGAGTAATGTAGAGAATAGGATTGATTTAATATATTAATAATGAGAAAATTGTTCTTTTACACGAATTTCTAGGTTGTCTGGTTTGTCCATATGGGTTCCCAAACCATGAACCAACCGTGAACCCTTTACTATAGAAAAGGGGACCTCTGCAAGGATTCAACAAAAAATTCTGAATTCTGAAAAAATAGTGTCTCATCTCACTATCAAAAATCATAGATCCTATGCATGGGTGTGCACCCTATGTTGCATAGTTTTCTCTAACAATGCAGCCTTAAGAACTCTATTGTCTAGCCTCACACGTTTAGAAGTAACCATGTGGCCTACCCTACATGGTTTCTACTAACCTTTCACTATACCTTTTTCTTCCCAAAGTTAGGTTATGGGATTATAAAAATCCCTAGTCACCCCCTAAGCACCCACAATCAAATTAGGTATTCTCATTAGGTCGTAATTAATCATTCAAACTGAAAAAAGAAAGGATATGTACATTATTTGAAAAATTGGGTTCTCATAGTCAAACATAAATAATTTTATACATATAATATTAAAATATAATGGAATAAAATAATTTAGTGGAAATATATGAAACAACCAGAGATTTTATGTTATATTTCCCTTTAAATAAATTTAATTTCTTTGATAGCTTACTTTACATGAAACTCCAAGTCCAAATGAACTAAGATATAGTATACCATTATAACAAATCCATAAAATTATAGGTTTGAATATAAATAACAACACTGTGAAAAAATATTTATCAAGATTTTATATAATGTATTTTCTAATTCATATAAAATATGTACTCAATTTTTAGTAAAGTTGTTTTACAATTAAGAAATATTTTTTCTTCCATTTTTTTTAAAATTTTATTCTGTTTGGGAACATTATAAATAATTTCCACTAGTTTTAAAAATTGAATATAATAAAAAAGTATATCATTTTTTAAATATGAATATTAATATTTGTGAAGGGTGACATTATGATATTTTTCTCAAAAGAATAATTTTTTAGTGAATAGTAAAAAACGATTTTATATAAAACAATATTTTAAATTATAGTATTTTAAAAAAAAATTGATTTTAAAATGTGATTAGTTATTTTTTATTAAAAATTAACCAAATTATTTCATTTTAATTTAAATTTTTCTTAATTTTGGTATAAATAATTTTTTATACATCAAAAGTTATTTTTATTGAAAACTATTTTTCATCACATTTTATGGGTTTGTTTTTAAATTTATTTATGTCACATATATATAATTAATTTGATAAAATTTGATCCATATTTAAAATCCTCACTTCTATATTCTTTAATTATTCAACTTTTATTTTTTTTATGAATAGAAACTATGGTAAAATGGTTGCTACCTTGGAAAAAATTTAAAACTGGTTGCATGGGTTAAAACTAAAGTGATAAGGGTTAAATTGCCTTAAAATATATCCAAATACTATCGGATGATCATATTTTTACTCTATATTACTTTTAATTAAAATTAGATTCATTTGGTAGAATAGTTCTTGAATAATACAATAATATAAATTAAACATCTGAAAAATTCCAAAGAGTGTCATCTCCATCACTTATAAAATAAAACCACATCTCTTACCTTATTTACACATAAAGAGTCTCTTATACTATTTAATCCCTAAAAATTAATTTCATAATATTCATCCACCTAACCTTGATCAATTATTTTTAACTTAATATCATCTATTCAAGGATTAAGGTGTAATCCAAATGAGGTTTCTCAATGATGAGGTATAACTCTTAACAGATTAATTTTAATTTTATTTACTCTTCAACATTTTCTAAACCAATTATATGAATCATAAAATGATTATTATAGTATCATAAAAATATTTAGATGCTATTGTTTTTATTTTTGAAACTTTTTTCATCTCCAACTCCATCAAATGGGTAACTAAAACATCATTCGTGCATATGTGCGGACTACCACCTCGTGAAGAAATGTATTTAATTATCCATCACCATCTATCATGGTTAAAAATTATAATGGATTTAATGATTTTATATGATATTTATGAAATTATTATACTACTTTAATTATAATATCTTATAAAACTTCTTACCTTCCCAACTGTTGGAAAATGATAACATTGCTCATACGCACATGTGGACTACCACCTCCATGAAGCGATATGATTTGTTTTTATTTAAAATTTATATATATAGTAATAAGGACATATTTAATGAATTTACATGACATTTATGATATTATAATTATTATATAAAGGCAAATTATAAATCACCTTTCTTAATTTTATCCTTCTAAAAGTAGAAACATCACTCATGAGTACATACAAACTAAAGTCTTCATGAAGTGATCTAATTCATTTTAATTCATATATTTATGTGAATGGTAATAATAGTGTTTATAATGAATAAATATTTCACTAATTTAATTTTTACTATTTAATATATGATTAAACCAATACTAATGTGTTTGTATCAAAACTCTCGAACAGAAACATGCAAGAAAAACACACATGTTTTAACTAGAATAAAAAATTTCCGGTAGAATTTTTAATACAAGGATAATTGAAAATTATAAAAGAATATTAAATAATAATTTATTTATTGATATGGTTCTATAATATATTTATAATAAATATATATATATATATTATTCATTACTTTTAAACACATATGAAGGAAGATAATACATGAGGTAATGGATTTATATTGGAATCTCATTTCTTTTTGGGGTGGTTTATGCTAAATTTTCATTTAAAAAAATTATAGAGATAGTATCCTCTAAACCCTATATAATTTATTATCCTCTTGTAACTAATTAATATTTTATCTCCTAGAAAAATTTTACAAACTTTGGTGTTTAAAATGACCAAGAAAATGTCTTTACGAAAAAAAGAGTCACGATTTCATCATAGGTGTGGAATCTTTTTCTTACATTTTCATATTCCCTTTAAAATCTTTTGAATAATATTTTTTTATTATAAAATTAATTATTAGTTAAATTTTACACATATTTGACATTATATATAAAAAATTAAATAGATTCATCTTATTGTTCTATTAATGAGGTATTTTTTACCAAAGTTCTGAATGGAGTCTTTGTTTTAACGTATACTACACGAATGGATTTTTCCAGAGCCTTGAATACTCTTTTATTTGAATATTATTTTACATTTTTACATGGGTTTTATGAAATAAATGTATT
This sequence comes from Viscum album, assembly GCA_963277665.1. Lineage (NCBI taxonomy): Eukaryota > Viridiplantae > Streptophyta > Magnoliopsida > Santalales > Viscaceae > Viscum > Viscum album. The sequence continues at coordinate 824,742,657 of OY728159.1, read as the reverse complement.
TTTCTAATATTCTATAATTATTTATATTTTAAATAAGTGATTTCAAAATGAATAGTTTATTTTACTCAAAAGATGTTTCAGCGATCTTTTAACTGTATTTTCACCTATGAAAACGTCCATTGATGTTACATATACTTCATTGGAGACAAGATATAATGATATCATTCTTATTATTTCTATGTATAATTATTTATTATGATGATGAAATCTTGATGAAACCCATTTTCATTCCCACTTGTTAAGTTATACCAAAATGAGAAAATATCTCATGACCTTGTGGTATACATATGTATAGATTAGGATTATGTGATTTGTAGGTATGTAAAATCCATCCAATTAATTTGATAATGTGATATTGATATATCACGAGATGATGAAGAAAACTGTTGACAAGATTATGAATATATTTATACATATTTGGATGTGTGAGTGTAAATACTTTTATCTATGCTCATAAGATTAGGCAGGGAAGTGATTGTGAATAGTTATGTTTAATGTTTTATGTGTGACTTAAATTGCTTCTAGATGTTATAAAAATATTATTCATTGAAAATATTTCAATTATCAATGTTCACCGGATTATTATTTTTTATCCATATGATTCAACATGCCTATGTTAACAACCTTACTAATCATTCTTCTAGATATGACTTTATTTTGGATTTTATGATCTAATATGTTATGCATAACAGTATTTTACCTTTATATCATGCACATGACTACATTATTATACCAATATGATCATCACTTGCTCTTATGACTGATATCCACCCTAGTAGGTCATTTTACCTCACCCATTCTGATGTTTTCCTTCCATATGATTCATTAGAGTATTTCAAGTATGACATGTCTATAATAGTTCTAATATAAATATATGTTTGTGATATGTTGAATATATTTTAAGAACCAGTTGAAAATGTATCTAGTCTTCAAAGACATTAAACCTTTACCGTCTTTATACAAGTGTAATTGTGATATGTATTTATTATTCATATAGAATAATATAATATTTATGTATAATATGGTTCAGTAACCTCAAATGGTATCATAGAACAGTTTACATATTTTTCTAAATTAGGATTATAAAACATTGGTAATAACCCTTATAAGAATACTAAGTATAGGAGAATATATTAAGTTATGGTAAAAAAAATAGTGTGGTTTTCCTAGAAATTACAACCATTTCTAGATACAAGAAAGTGGTTTTTTATATGGAAAAGATACACATAGGGATAAAAACATTAATGGGTAATTTTGAGTATAACTTAATTGTCACTAGTTCATGATGGGTGGGACTAAGACTTCACACTTTTCTAGACAATATTAGGGGAAATGGTGGGGTTAATTCACACTTTTTTATTGAACACTTATGAAGGATTTGAATAGATGATGACTATAAATTAAACCTAATGTGTCATAGAATTAATGGAATGTTTCATGATATAGAACTCCTATTAATTCTTTTTCAGGTTTTGTTAGTATAATTTTTGAATCTCACCATTTTATAGTAAGGGAATTAAGATAGAATGATGTTGTTCGGGTGGTGATAGGCACACTCAAATATTGAAGTATATTCTTTGATATTAGTCATAATAATCTATTTATATCATCTAAATTCTCTAGGAATGTTCATATATATAATCAATTATTGGATTCATGTTCGAAATAAAAACATCTAAATTCATGATGATCACACCTCAAGTCTATAGCACCACTTTAATAGTAGTGTATGGGAATATTCTTCCTATAAATTATGTGATTATCATTATAGTTGAATTTGATATTTTCTTGACCCTCTCCCCATAAAGTGTATCCCTCTTGGGTTGGCAATGTGAGAAGGGAGATAATGACCCCTGATTCCCACCTCCAGTAGGCCCCGAGTTGGTGACTAGAACTGAGGGTATAGTAAACACACAAATGGGAGGCATTACCCTCTAAGAGAACACATGCAGAAGAGAGAGATAAGATATACACCAATAAAATACAACTCAGAACTAGAATATAAAAGAAACCCAAGTGCATATATGAAATGTCATGAAAAAGTACTACAACTGGAAGGGAAAAACTGCAAGTACCCAAAATAAAGTAAAAACAATAGCAACCACAGGTCCGAACAGCTCTCACAACCCCAAGCTAGTAGAAACCAGCTTGATCTCTAACCTACTCCAAGTGACCTGAAAAATAGTTTATATACACATAGGGTGAGTATAACAGTATACTCAGTAGGATCCTCCCCGAAGCCTCTCGTGCAAAATTAAAGAAAACATGCTAAATCACAGTGAACAACAAGTGAATCTAACTTGTCACCTAAACATGTATACTAAGTTCCCAACCTCAACATGGCTACTCTCACCAAGTAACGCATACAAGAATATATCATATAATAAAGAATATCAAGGGTACCCTGCTACTATTTCCCCACTGGTTTGGCACTTTGCCCCAACATCTCATGTCCTGAGCATCTCTCTCCAAAAAGGATTTCCCGTAGACACCTGGGCGAAGTACCACAGTATGCACCTCTTGAAAATAACCCAACATGTCCACATACCAATGTATCCAGGTAGTTTCAGGGATCCATCACATCTCACATAATGTGTATCATACGCTGGGTATTATACCTAAAGCAATTGTAGCCCATACACCGAGTAAGGATCCTCAAGCCGTCACAGCCTATACATGTTACACCTATAGTAGTCCATAGAAAACTATACCCAGAATATATGTGTGTGAATAACCACAAGCCATTACAGCCCTCTATACACATATATGGGGAAAAATAACCAATTTTCCTACCAGTACTAGTAACTACCAAGAGAAGAGTGCGGAGCCAAAGGGGGTAGTCATTCATCTATCCTCCCACCGGAATGTTGGGGAAAACACCCCCCAGGGCTCAGAATCCCCAGGGTGTCATTTTCCCTTACTGACTGGGTGGAGTAGCGTATAGAAACACAAAAAGTAAAGGATATATTATATCTCACAACCACACTATGGGCATTACCTAGTCTTAGACACAACTGCAGCTAATGTCTCTCAGAATCTGGGCTACTACTTCTAAGACTATGTATCCTATAATCATACATCTATTTTGAGATCTTTATTAGATTACTTCATTCCATTTTTATCAGTTTCACTTTACGTTCATTAATTCTTTAAACATTAATTAACCATGAAAAATTCCACATTTAATTTCGTTAGCATCTTACCCAAGTCAACTATTCCTTCAAAATTACAACCTCATCATTATGATCCAGAAACTCCTTCTCCATGGGTTAACACCATTTATTAAATTATTCATTATAGAATTACATTCCCACATTCCCATGAATTCTAGAAAAACAGTCGGTGCTACTAAACACAAGGGGCTCAACACGGTGAGTAGATGTACTACCCATCGGGTCATTGGCGCTTATAGGAAGAGATTATACCCATCCTTCCTTGAGAAGATAGACACATAAAGCACATGGCATACCCCACGTGTCTTTGCCTCTTTCGGAAGGAGGATAAGTAAGACAAGATGCCTTGAGCAGTGGGGAAAAGTAAATCAGTTAAACAACCAAAATAAATAGAAAGCATCCAACAATCACATCTGTCTCATTCCATCATCCCTAGTGTCCTCCACGACAACCACATGAATAAACCAATGCATCTTGCCACTCTATGAATCATCTACTTCCACAACCAAATGCCTTCATTCCCCCACATATCACCACAACCATTCAGGATCACATCATAGCACACGAATCAGAAGAATAACATCACATCAATATGGATCTTGGACCTTTAACAATCAAGAGTATAACTTAGAACCCTTTAAGGAATTATCAAACAATCTGTTCTTTCATCCATCTTGGATTCAGATTTATTATTCATAGGTTCCAAATTTGGTAAACCTAATCAGTAATCTATCACAAACAATTAAACATGATTACTGCACCAATTTGATTAACATCAAATTAAAACAAGAAGAACCAGATGCATTTACATGCATCTTTATCCATAGCCAACAATTTTAAATTACTTTCGGTTTATTTATTTACCAATTATCATCAAGAACGAACTTCTGATCAAATAAATCATAGATACCAAACTATCTAGAAAAACATTAGGCAATAATATAAGATAGATATAAAATTATTTATCAAATTAAAATATTTATTATGTCAATTCCATTTTCATATAGTGGGATTAAACATGCCAACAATACAGTTGCACGTAAAATAAAAGGGAAGCAATGAATCCCCTACCTCAAATAGTTCCTCTTGTTCTTTGTCCACACAACGGGTTGTGATCCTCCTCTCGCTACAAATTCAACCACCCGAGGATGCCACGGTATGACCACACCAACAAAACCCCAATAAAACCCCCATTAGAAGCATTGATATTACATGCTATAATATGGGAAGGAGAAATAAGAGAGGATTATCCCCAAAGGAATGCCGATAAAACATACCTTATATCGATGATTGATTGATACATCTCGGTTGGATCAAAACTGAGCGGAACCAATCCGAGGAGTAAAGTTTGATTGTGCAACTCCTATAGTAAGGATTGAAAGGTTCTAGCATCTCATATCCAAGAACAAAGAGGAAGAAAATGGAGGAAGATATCTCATCCTTTTTAAAGATTTAATGGGGCGACGGTTTAAGATATGCTTAATTCCCTATTAAAAGCGGATCGCATTAACCCATGCATTTTGTCCATGTAAAAACATCCTGGGCCTTATGAATAATTAATATAGGATTTATGGCCTTTGAATCGGCCTAAAGAGTCCCTAAAATAAGGCTTTAAATGTGTTTTATGTCAATGGAAGCATCAAAAGGGGAAAACTATAAGAAGCTAGAAACATTGTTCACCTAACGTTACTGTACACTGACCAATCTGTGAAGTAGATCTGTAAAACCGATCTGTGAAACAGGTCAATGAAACCGATCTGTGAAACTGATCTATGAAACCGATCTGTGAAATCAATCTGTCAAACCGATTTGTGAAACTGATTTGTGAAACCGATCTATGAATCCGATCTCTCAAACCGATATGTGAAACTGATCTGTGAAACCGATCTATGAAACTGATTTGTGAAACCAATCTGTTAACCAATCTGTGAAACCGATCTGTGAAACCGATCTATGAAACTGATCTTTGAAACCAATCTGTGAAAGCGATCTATGAAACTAATCTGTGAAACCGATCTGTGAAACCGATCTTTGAAATCGATCTTTGAAACCGATCTATGTGAAACCGATCTCTGAAACCGATCTGTGAAACCGATATGGGAAACCGATCTGTGAAACTGATCTGCGAAACTGATCCGTTAAACCGATCTGTGAAACTGATCCCTAAAATGGGTCTGTGAAACTGATCTGTGAAACACTATTCACAGAACTGGACATTTGGAAAAGTGTTGGAGATAAGTTACCTTGACCTCCCAAAACACCTCCAACACCACATTTTCACCAAGAAATGGACCTAAGAGGTCTAGGCCATTATAGATATAATTATGAGATTGGATTGGATCTACAAATATAGTAAATATATCAATTCCCAAGTATGTTAATTCAGGTTTGATATTCCAAATGAACTTTTGATCTTTTTTTTTAAAAAAAAAAAATATTAACATCTATTGGAAGTTACTTCCATTTATGGGTCTTACCATCTATTAATGAGGTTAATTTTACTAAAATAATTGTGTTGAAACTAAAAATTAAATATATTTCAATTGTTGAATATTTTAATATTCTATTTCCTAAAAACATTCCAATACTTCCCTTGAATCATGAAGTTGAGTTTTCAATACAACTCAATCCACATGCCACACCTATTTCAAAGAAAATTATAGAATAGAGCAAATTGAGTTAAAGAAATTGAATAAGAAACTCCAAGAGAATCAAGATATGGTATTTATGTTCCGTATTTCATCATCATGGGGTGAAATTATTCTTTTTTTTCTCTAAATATGATTCATTGTGTTTTTATATTGATTATAGAGAACGTTATAGGATCACTACTAAGAAAATGTTTACCTTGCCCCGTGTTGATGTATTGTTTGATAAACCTCACTTAAATAAATACTTTTCAAATATAAACCTGCATAATGGATATCTTTAATTTATGTTCAATAAAGAGGATATATTAAAGGCACCCTTCAATATTAGGTATAGTCATTATGAATTTATTGTAATTCCATTTAGAGTAAACATTACCCACAATTTAATTATGAATATATTGAATTGAATCTTAATATATTACCATGATTTGTTTTATTTTGTTATTTATAGAATATATTCATATATATTCAACAATAAAAGATGTTCATAATGATCATTTTATGACTACATTTAAGACCTTGAAGAATGAGAAGTAGTATTCCAGATTAATCAAGTGGGAAATTCTAGCTATAAAAAGGCTCGTTCTAGGGTCATATAATCTCAAATGAGAGTATATAGGTAGAACCTATAAATAATGATATTAATAACCAATAGAACAAACTAAACATTATTAATATGATCCATATTTTTCTAGGATTTGAAAGATATTATTTATGCTTACTGAATAATTTACTAAGATACCTAATTCACTGAAAAGATGGAATTAAAGTAATCCATGTGCCTGTGGAATGATAAATGCAGTGAAAATTTCAATGAGATGAAAAAGCTATGGTTAGTACATGTATTCGCACACTACCCTACAGTGGAGAACATTCTTTGATCTATAGTTATGAAATGAAGAAGGGATCAGGATTCCTACTTATGTAGAATGATATAGTGATAGCTTATGCCTCATGTCAATTACCTAACGTAGATTTGGAGCCAAAAACAATAATTATTTCATATAAAATATGAATTCATTATCTTTCTGTTAAAATATGTTATGTATTTAATAATTATAAAATCATTAAGAATATATTCACACATAAAGATTTGAATATTCACTAAATGATATAGTTGGAATTGATTAAATATTATGACTACACAGTACATTACCACAATAGGATGGCGAACAGCGTGGACGATGCTCTAAGTTGGAAGGACCAAGATAGTTTTACCATAATTTGGATTGATAGAGATACAATATTTATGGATTTCTAGAAGAAATTATTATATATTTATCTTGTGAGTTATTATACATCCATTCATGTGATGATTAAAGAGGTAAAGAAGGTGGATATGGAACTACATACGAATTCTAGAAAAGTCCCTAAGTTCAACCATGACTTCAACAAAATGATTAGGTTTTTAAATTGCATATGTGGCACCATCAATTCAGGACATAAAGAATATTTTGAATTAATATCATATTTATACATTATTTATGCATGCTAATTGTAATAATCTATATAGATACCTAAATGGGTATTTTTTTTACACATCTGGAAAATGGACATTAATAACTTGTATCTCAATGCCCAATATGTTACATTTTTAATGATACGAGGAAGAATTATAAGGTCATATCACAATAATCACCCATACCAGAATATAAATAGGAAAAAATTATCTTGTATTTTATCCTCATACTCCAAAAAAAATCTAAAGTGAATAATGTTGTTTGGTATGTGGTCTATATACTTTTTAATTAACCACATTTCATTAAAATAATAGGATATTTATAACTTTATCATCCTTACATGATATAAACTACAGTAGTTTTATGGTTTTATAAAGTGCTTCATTCTATTATATCTGATCAGCATATAAGGTTTTCATTGATGTTTTGGAACATTGTTCAACAATATTTGAATACAAAGTTGAACTTTATCATTTTATATCATCCTTAGACATATATTTTGTCTAAAAGGACTATTAAAAAACTGAAGGATATGTTGATATTATTCTCTATAGTTCTCAATGTTTCTTTAGATCAACACCTTTCTATGGTTGTGTTTTAGTTAAAAAACATCTTCCACTTAGACTTATGAATCCCTCTATGGTGTGAAATTTAGAACATAAACATGTTAGGATAAAGTTATATAAAAAAATCTATTAGTAACTAAGAAAGTTGATAAAATGGTAGATAGTATTAGATCCTGTTGACCACACATCTGAGTAGATCAAAGTCAATTGAAAACATAATGCTAACGATCAATGGTGAAATATATAGTTTGAAGTTGGTTACAAGGTATTCCTATGAATATCATTATGGAATAAATTTATAATATTTAGAATTGAGGGAAAACTATTCCCTATATATATCATTCCCTTCAAAATTCTTTTCATATTAGGACGGTTTCTTATCGCTTATTTCTTCCACAAAATCTCTCTCAAGTTTACGATGTGTTCCATATATCACTCTAGAGGAAGTACATATATAACCCTTCACATGTAATGAACTCATAAGTTGTACCAATATATTATGATATATCTTATAAGGAATAAATTTTGGATATTATGGAACAATGAGAGAATGATCTAGGAAAAAACACCATTCACATGGCCAATCTTTTTTGATTAAACCATGAAGTTGAGGAAGCTACACACGAACCTGAGGACTTGATGAGGCAAAAAAATCCTATGATGTCTATAATATAGTAATAGAATTTATAGTGGAGAATTATTATCATGGTGTAGAATGTAACACCTTGATATTTTATGATATAATTTTCCATACATAAATTAAATTTCTTTTATAGCTTGACTCTCATGAAACCCCATGTCAAAATGAAATGTGACATAGTATACCATTATAACCTTGCCATTAAATAGGTGGAATGAAAATAAATAACCATATTATGAGTAAATATGTATATAGTTTTTATATAATGTATTCACTAATGTATAATAATTAAGAACTCAATTTATCATTAAATTGATTTTATGATTCAGAATTATGTTTTATTCAAAAATGGTTTTATTAAATTTTGTGTGTAAATATTATAATGTATTTTGAATAATTTTATAAATTTTATTTTATTAAAAGGATACCATTTTTTAAATCATCATGTGAAAATAACAAAATATTGAAATTTTTGTTTTTTTCTAAGAAGAATAGTTTTTCAGTAAATAGTAAAAAATTATCCTTTTATAGAAAATAGTATTTTATATTAAATTTTTTAAAAAGTATCACTATGTTGTATTCTATTTTAAAATTTCAATAGTTAATTTTTATTAAAAATAATAAAATTAATTAAATATTATTCTAAATTTTTCTTAATTTTTGAATAAAAATATTTCTATACTTAAAAATAATTTTTCTAAATAATTGATTTTCGTCACATTTTGCAGGGTTGTTTTAAATTTAATTTTTTCACGTAAATAAATTAAATTACATAAAATTGACTCGATATTTGGAATAATTATCTACCAAATTTAGAATGAGGACACATTTATATTTGTTCATTATGAATATCAACATAGGAAAAAACTCAGTTACTACAATATGAGTTAAAAATGGTTAAAAGGTTTAAAACTAATATGATAAGAGTTAAAATGACTTAAAAACTCATATAAATCTGATTTGATGATATTATTTTTACCCTATATCATCTCCTCTTTTAATATTAGTCATTTTGAATCATTTTCGCATTTAAAATATTATATATTTTAATCTTATGAAAAATTTCATGGGTGTCCTCTCCCACACTTATAAAAGGACATCCCATATCCTCTCTTATCTACAATTCAAGTTCCTTTTATCTCAACCATGACTAACCCAAATAGTTTCCAACCATCACTCCAATCATCCTAGTTGTCTTATTATTATCATAATATCTTCCATTCAAGGCTTAATGAGTAAATCTAATGTGGCTTCTTAACAAAGATGTGTAATTATTAATGGGTACGTTCAATTTTATTTCATCTTCCAACGTATCTAAAACTATTGAATCCACCATAACATGATGAATAAATTATCATAAATATATTAATATTGTACTATGTCTATATTGAAACCTTAATTCATCTATCTTTATATCAAATGGGAAATAATAGCATCTTTCATACATACGTGGTGACTATAGCCTCACAAAGTGATGTATTTCATTTAAAATAAATATTCTTATATTGTTATGTATGATGCATTTTTTCTACCAAAGATGTTAATGGAATATTTGTTTTAATATATATTCCACAAATAAATTTTACTTCCATCGTGACTACTCTTTTCTTTATAGATTACTTTTTAGGTTACCATTATTCATTTAAAATAAAATGATTTTCCCAATATTATAGATGTTTTGATATTCTAAATAAGTTATTAGAACATGAATATTTTATTTTACTCAATGGATATTATCATAATATTTTTAGTTCATTTTTATCTATGAAAAAATCATTTTATGTCACATATTCTCCACTGGGGACATGAACTAATGATAATATTCTTATTCTTTCCATGGATGATTATTTATTATGATGATGAAATGTTGATGAAACTTGAATTCATTCTCATGAGTAAAGCTATAATGAAATTATCAATTTTTAATATCCTTGTGTAATATATATAAATTTGTTATGATTTTGTGACAAGTGGGAGCATTAAATACCTCTAATGTATTGGGTAATGTTATATTGATATCTCATGATATATTGATGATAATATTAGACCTGATTATAAATAGTTGTGTTCATATTATTATGTGCGAGTATTATTACTTATAGATATGATTAAAAGATTATTTGTGGACAACGTTGTAATAGATATTCTCACATTTTGATTTGTGGGTATGAATACTTCATGTTATTACCACAATATTATGCATAGACATGACCAAAAATAGCTATGTTCCCAAGATATTGATTTCCTGACATTATGATTCCACATGCCTATGTTATAACTATTGAATAATGAATACTGATTTGACAAACATTTTTTTCATACTTGTGGTTATTAATTTGTTTTTGAGTTTATGATAGAATAACTTCTAGGTGTAAATATTTTACATTGATAACATGAAATTGATTATTTTATCATGAAATTATCACTATATTATGATCTTTTAATTGGTATCTCCCATGTATACCCTTGATGAGAATTTGAGCTCACCCTTTCTAATTTTTTCTTTCCCGATGCATTGATTGAAGGTTTTAGGTATGATATTTAAAAAATGGTAATAATAGGAAGAAAATTATGGGGGATATTGAATGTATTTTAAGAGATAATTTTATTATGTATCTAATCTCCAAAGACATTATAACATTACGGTCCTTGGGAATGTTTAATTGTGATATTTATTGAATATTCATATACAGTGATGAACTATTTATTTATGTTACGATTTGGTCACCTTAATATAGGTATAGTTCACGATGTCAAACATTATATAAAGTAAATGTAGTATAAATGAACAATGATCATATTCCTATAAAATAAATAACAAAATAAATATATAATAACAAATGGGTTTTTTTATGAATAGCCAATACATCCCTAAAAATTAAATTAATTATATAATTAAGTAACTTCACTCCAAAACATCTAAACTTTTGATCCAAAGTGGTAGGAGGATATATACATAGATCTGAATATTAAAAGTTCTATGTTATAACTTATATAATCATAGATTAGTAGAATATTACTTATCTGTATAAATTCTATAATCAACAAGATCAATAGTAACCAATCCCTTATAAAAAGAAAACATGGATCATAATGATTAGATGTAACAATATTTATAACATAGGAATCTATTTGTCAAAAAATTGAATAAAAGAAAAAATAGTTAAAAAGATTTTTTAAACCTTTTACAATGAAAACATATAATTATGATATTAAAAATGGAAGAACATAAAAATAAAAGTAGAAAACTCTTTCTTTGAATAATAATATTTTTTATTAATAATTGTTTTAGTTCAGGTTTCCACCTTGATTTGAAGGAAATACACAATATGTCTATTTTAAGGTTTCTTTGTAAATCTAAGATGCCTGTCATCTTATTTATACAATAGATTTGGGATTGGTTATTAAAGATTGAAATAAGTTAGGAGATCATCCTATCAAATCCGACTTCTTATGTTCCACCTGGGTATACAAACATGGGTATGGATCCCTTTATGTTTTTTTTCATTTTTTGGTTTTTTAATAGTTCGGAGATTATGTTCCAAAATTTGGTGGTAAAAATAGGCCACTAGTTAGATAATGAAGGTAATATACTACCCAGTGGTATATAATAGAAAATCAATAGGTCTATAGGTTCCATTGGACAATTAGTGGAGTTTTTTATCTATTGTCTCACTACATGTAGAAACTAGTACCTAGTGTCATCACCAAGAACACCAATTATTAAGGGACTAATTGTCATTTTGGCTTGAAATATTTTCTTAATCCCACTTTATCAGACTCTTTTATCCTCATGCAATTTCTCTCAATTTTAGAGGCTCTTTAGTGATGTTTTGGTTCTTTTACCCTCAATTGTTGTGACTCCTTATGCTGATTGAAGACGTGGATCTCCATTTTTGATAATTCTATAAGGGGGATACTTCTAATCTTTTTTTCCCTCTATTTCCCCAAAATTATTAGGTCTCCAAAAAATAGATCATCGGGTCTAAAATAAACATGATTAATTTATATTTTTTTCATCATATCAATATTCTTGAGGATCTAATTTCTTTATTTTCCATCATTACTCTTAAAGATCAATTTTTTTTCATTATTCATATGGTTGGTTTCTCTAACTTATAGTCTAATATTTCGAATGTTGTATTCCCTTTAAGTATTTTATTTGATTAAAATTTTTAAATTTATTATTGGATATGGATTTTATCTTTGAGGGATATTATTACATCTTCAAAATAAAGGGGTTTTGGGGGAATCCTTTAAGTATTGTGATGTGTTTCATAAATTTCATTCAATATGTTTTAAAAAAATTTAATGTTTTTTCAATTATTAAATATCATGTGTATATCTAAAGAATTTTTTTTATTAAAATGTGGTATTGGTTTTCAAATAAATTATTCCTTTTAAAATGTTTATGAAACACGGTTTTGGATTTCTCCATAGAAAACTTTTATGGAACATTGTTCTGGATTCCTTGAACATGATGATGATGATGATGTAATAGAAAACATCATATCCCTTTTGGTATGGGTGAAAATAAATAAATACTATCCCTAGTGTAGTAATCCTTCATGTTGGGAAGTTCCCTTGATGTCATAGAGACTACGGGGATCCTTTCTTATGGATTTAAGTTCCCAAAATATTGGATTCATGTATGTATTCTAGTGTATATTTTAGAGTAATAGACGTTTAGTTTTATACACTCTAATTTCACATGTATCCCACTCGATTTATTTGATATTACATTATGTTCATGATATTTTGATATGATTATGTTCCCACTTGTTCATGTTATATGAAGTAATTCTTGAAAAAAAATCATGCCCTTGAAATTTTGATATGTCATATTGATTAGATTTATTAAATATGATATTATTTTAAAAGAAAAAAATATGTTTTATAAATGTAAAATGATTTATAATTATTTTTTTTAGAAATATTATTTGATAATGGACTATTCACATGGATAGAAATTGTAAAGATTCTTTGGTGGTATCATACTATGAATTTGTACTCACACCCCTATTTTTCATTTGTGCATTAAGAGTTTTATTATAAGGTATAAGTAAAGGGGAGATAATTTTTTATTTTATGTCTCTCACGTCAAGTGTTTCTAATAATTGGTTAGGATAGAGGAGAGTTTTCTCCGTGAGGAGATAGAATCATGTGTTGAATCAGGTTCTTTGTTGTTTATGGTCTTATTTATATGTTTTGGGGCCTTGTTGTGTACTTGTTGGATTTCACCTTTATCATTTTTGTTTTCACATATGATATATTTTTGGTATATATTGTTTTATTCTACTTCTCTTCAATAATATTTTAGGTTAGTGTGAAATCATTCTCATCTTTTCTTTTATAATGAAAAGTGATTGTTTGAAGACCATAGATATTGGGAATATTCTATGGGCCTTATGAAAAATCAATTCCTGTGAAGTTAAGGGTTTGACCAGGTAAAACTATTACAAATTAGTATCAAAGAATTAGTTTGTGTTAAATATAATTCCTATGATTTTTTATCACCAACTTAGTTCATGGGTTTTTTGATAGACTATAGATAGAATTTCCAAAACTCGAGAGGCATTGTGGGAGTGTACCCTTCTGTCTCACTTGCAAGACAAGAATTGAGTTACTAGGGGAAGTCTATAGTGTTTCAGTGTTCTTATCTAACATTTTGACATTTTTTATTTCGTTATTTAAATTCATTTAATGTTAAGGAAATATAATTACCTTATAATTGTTTTTCATTTTACTGTTCTTAGATTAGGAAACCTCAAAAGAGAGTTCTCATGATTTCTTAAGTGGTCGATGCATAGAAATCCATGAAGGTGAATACTCTAATTGATATAGTTCTAGTGGAAACTATCATTCAAAAAATCGGATCTATTGGATAGTTCACCAATGTTGAACACAAACTAATGGTGGAACATTATTTAGTATTTACATTTAATCATCCATTGATCTTTCATGGTGATAGGGTTTTACATGATACTAAGGAATGGGTTTTATAGATTGATATAATTTTCCTCTTTCTCAAATCACTAGAGGATTCCAATGATGTATTTACCACTTATATGCTCAAAGGTTCAGGGAGGAAGTGGTGGGAATATATAGTGAAATAAAATTTAAAATAATTATCCCTTGTACTAACTTTAGGAAGGACTTCAACCAATAGTTCTATCCTAATACACCAATAGTGGTGATGTCTTGGGAGTTTGTTAATTTAAAGTGGGGATATTATTCTATCTTTGAGTATACTACTTGGTTTATTGAGTTGGTAAACTTTTCTCTAAATCTTATTTCCATAAATCAACTCCATGCATGGAGATTTGAAATGGTTATAATGTTATTTATAAGATGTATATTGATTCTAATGTTCCTACCACCTACATAGAGTTCATTGATAAGGTATTTATGGATGAGGTAGACATAACAGGGAAGACATGACCGTATAGATAATTAGTGACAATGAGAGGTAACCAGAGTTATATTCCTAGTCGAAAAGTGATGTGGTCTGACCAGTGTCAAGGTGTAAGTAGTAGTGAATAAAGAACATCGGGGAAGAGTTTGTTGGTTTTATTCTAGTAAAATAAAAATGGTCACCACAAACATGATTTTCTGGATGTACCCAGGGGGTGTCACACTTGTGGTAAATCTAGTTTTTTATCATTTAAATGAGGGGAAATTATATGGAAGTAGAACTAGATCCTGTTACACCAACAGATCTCAATTTATACCAAACATAACTAAAGAGGTTGTATTTCAATATGATTATAAGGGTGATTCACATATAGAAAAGAAGTTTTATGATGATTTTAGGCATACGTATCCATCAAAGTGAGCATCATAGGAGGTAAAGGCAGTATTAGTTACTACACGGTGTATGATATTCATAAAATCTAATATGGTTATGGATTTGTTTAATATAGGTGAAAATAATTCTTTTTTATCATCCAATCTTAACAATACATTAGTCTTACATTTGGAACTCATTCCATTCATGATGACTCTTACTACTCATTTTTTAAAGTATTCAATGTAAGGATTTAAAAGAATTGAGTGTCGAGTGATGATTACTGACTGTAAATCTATTTGAGACTATTTATCCATTGAACTTGATATCTTTGACCATATCATTAGAATGTATTGGATGATTAAAAACAAATCTCATTCCAATTTCTATCATCATCGGGTACAATTTCCCTCTCCTAATGGAGTCACTCATGTTTTATAGGGTTAGTGGGTTCGATGATTAGGAATCGAAAGTCCCGTTGTCCTATGTGTTTATTTGATCTCATTCTAGATTTTATAATTTTCTCCTGATGTTGTTGATCTATGTAATAGTAGGCATTTTTTAATGGTGGGGTGTTATTATCCTGATGTTTTTCTAGATGATTTCTCAATGTCACAACCTCATAGTGAATTTTGGTTCTCTATATACTTACTTCTTATAATGAGACCCATTTATATACTATAGTACCATATGTAACCCATTAAATTAAAATAATTTGTCGATCATCTCAAGGATATTAAGGATAAGGGATTTATTCATCCAAGTCTATCACATTTGGTGTCCTCAATGTTCTTTGAAATGATTCTAGATGAGGGCCTTTTGATTTTTGTTGATCAACAAAAATTAAACCAAGTGATTGTAATGAAAAAATATCCCTTACCTAGAATCAATAATCTTTTTGATTAGATTAAGGGGTCTCATTGGTTTATAAAGATTTATGTGATATTAGGTTATAATCATCTAATGATCTAGGGGGTTGATATTACTAATATATAATTGAAGAGTAGGTATGGGTATTATGATTATTTTTTCATGTTATTTGGACCTAATAGAACTAATTCAGTGTTGGTGAATAAAATCTTTCATCAATTACCACATTACATTGTGGTTGTACATGTGGAAAATGTTCTTTTTTATTCTAGATTAGATCAGGATCATTATGATCCTTTGAATATCATCCTTGGGATCATTAGTTAAAATTTTCTTGTATGGGATTTTATCCACATGTCAGTTAAAGATTCAATAATTAAAATTTTAGGCTATGTAATTTATGATATTGACATAGTAGTGGATTTTAAAAAGAAACAAGAGGTGATATCTTGGGATTGTAATAATAATTTGTTTGAAACCCATAGTATCTTTATATAAGGTAGTTATTATCGACACTTTGTTCTGGAACTCTCCAAACGTGCATCTCAAATGAATAAGTAGACTCATAGGGGTGTAAATATTTTTTGTAATGATCTATGAAAAAACAATTTTTTGGACATGAATGTAAGATTCACTTCAGCACTAGTCATGATTCTTCCTAATCTGGGTGGCATTTTTAATGTCTTATGTGATTCCTTGGTATTAGTTTTGGTTGTGTTCTAGTATAGATAAGATAGTTGGTATCTTATGGCTTATGTTAGTTACACCCTAATGTGAAGAAATATCCCACTCCTTATATTGAGTTGGTCGTAGGTGTTAATGTGCTCAAGATATGGCACCACTACCTCTTTTGGAGCAGTTTCTGGTGTATTTAGACCATAAGAGTAAGAATTAAATTTTCACCTGGAGAGATATCAACCTAATAAATAGATGTTGGATGGATTTTCTTGAGTCATTTGATATTTATATATATTAAACATATGATAAAAGGAATGTTGTCCCAAACACTTTTCGTATTAATTTAATAAATCAGGAAGTGAATGAATAACTAGAAGAGTGGTTCTTGATGACCTTGTTCATCAAGATGCACATGGTAGAATCTGGAGTTTATAGACTAGTATTATTTCTTTTTACTCATACTAGTTCACTCTTACATGGCCATATTCAAAATAAACATGATGAGGATATAAATTGTTAGTGTTTTGATAAGATATTTTATAATGGTACCTCAGGTGAGTGTTCTTTGTCTTATAATAGAATTTTATACTCCCAATGAAGGAGGGTTTCATCAATAGTATTTATGTAGGAGTTTATGGAAAATGGTCACCACTTCTGGAGCTATTGTTCGATAATAATGGGTACTCATTTAAAGTTGAGTAGATTCTTTATTCATAGATAGATGGCCAAAGTGAGTGATCCATCCAAATTCTTGAAGTCATAAATTGGGAATATTATCTTGACTTAAGTATATTATGGGAGACTAATATTCCAATAGTGTTGTTTTTTTGATAAAAATAGTTATCAAGATTTGATCTATAAGGAACTATTTTAGGCTTTGAATTGGAGGCCTTGTTGGTCACCTATTTCTAGGGAAGCGGTTTGAGAAAAACCCATTTTTGGATTGAGTATCATTTAAGATATGAATGATATTTTAATATTGGTCAAGATAAAATTATAAATATCTTAGAGTCATTATAATCATTATGTCTATTGGTATCACTATCAACTGGTCTTTTAAATTATGTGAATAGGGTTTTCTTGATGTTTAACCTTTTTTGGGATATAGGTTCTTAGGGATGCAGGGTAGGTTCACACCTTGTTTTATTATCCCCTTTGATATTATGTTGAACATAGTAAGGTGTAATATTTTTTTATCTTACCTACTCATTTGATATCAATCTATTATGTGTTTTCTAATTAATAGCTGAAAAAGTATTAGTCAGGCTCGTTCCAACTACTTGAGTGGGAGGACATTGACATGAAACATAACACCTCACTAGTAAAAAGACTATTTCAAATAGTGTGCCAACCTGAAAAGGTGTTTTATGGGAATATTATCTAATTGGTTTGAGTGATATGGAAATCTGGTTGATACAACCATTATAAATTAGAGTGTGAAGCCTTGATGTTACAGAAACTGACTTCTATTTTCTCGGATTTATGATCTTATTTATTTTGCGGACAAAAAGATTTTATAATGGGTATATTTGTCACACATTGGTTTTTCGAAATAGGTAATAATCCCTTTAAGTTTTTTTCTTTCGGTTTTTAGGTCGCTTGAAGATTGAGAGATGGAATTTCAATTGTTGGTGGTTGTAAGAGGATATCAGCTAGATAATGAAGATCATCGGCTAGTCGGTGTTGGCTATAAAAAAATCCAATAGTTTTATAGCTTCCATCAACCACTATATGATTCATATAGATATAGGATCACTGTTTGTATCCACTAGCTAGCCAGTGGTTTCGTTGGGGGCATAGATTAGCAAGGGAATACTTTTAAGTTTGGCCAGAAATTTTTTTAATCCCTCTTAATCAGACTCCCTAACCATAATGTAATTTATCTCAATTTTAGTGGATACTTAGTGACATTTTGGTTCTCTACCACTCTATATTAGTGAATAATTGTAGAAATTCAAGGATTAGAACTCTATTTTTCATGATCCAGTAAGTGGACACATCATAATTTGATTTATTCTCTCTTTCTCCTTGATTTTGATGCCTCATGATACTAGACCATCATATCTATCATATATATGGAGAATTGATATTTTTTTCATCAGATATAGTATCTCGAGGATCCAATTTACTTTTTTCAAATCATAGTTCCTGAAGAGGAAATGATGTTTCATTATTCACATGGTAGGTATCTCTATCATATGGGATAACCCTAAGAATTATTTATGTTATTTTATGTTTTCATTTTGTTTTAATTTTAAAATTTATTTTCTATAATATATTTAATCTTTGAGGGATATTTTTTTCTTTTCAAAAACCTTATTTTTGTTAGAAACCATTTGAGATTTGTTTTGTGATAGATAAATTTCCTCAAAGATGTTTTTAAAATGGGGAATGGTTTTCCATGCATGGAAGGTAGTGTGCATCAGAATATAAACGTTGTCTTGGATCTGAAATGGATTATTCCCTGTAATTTTTTTGAAATAGATTTTTGAACTTTTTTTTGATACAAAATTTTTATTGACCGCTGTTTTGGTTTCCTTGAATGTGATCATGATATAATAACACACTTGGGAGAAAATGGGGCATCGGAAAAATGAAATAAATTCTATCCATAGTAGAGATATATATCACTATGGGAGGTTTTTTTATGTCCTAGAAACTAGGGGTAGCCTTTATGAGGGATTGAGGTTCTCAAAATTTAGGAGTCTTGAATATTGGCTAGTGTTCCATTGAGATTATTAGTGTTTTGGTTTTATACACTCTCATTTCAGGTATTTCCCCTTAGATTCATTTAGATTACATTACATGAATGAAATTTCTATATTCTTACTTTCCCATTTCTTCATGTTATATAAAGTGGTTCTAGAAAACTATTCATTTATCTATTTATAATGTTTAGAATGTGATATGTCTTACTATACTAATTTATTGAATATGGTATGATTTTTAAAATAAAAGAAATTTTTTTTAATGTGAAAATAATTATGTATTTTTAGAAATACATTTTTAATTTTTTCCAATGGATGCACATTTTTAAAAAAATTATATATTTTTTGGTTGTATCATATTGGTCATTTTTTATCAAACCCTACTTTTTTCCTTTGACAGTTTATAGCCATTGTTTTCAAGGTATTGGTAATGGTAATAACATTATGTATAATAAAATTGTCATTTATCATGATTCCCATTAGTGGGTTGGTATATATATGACATTTTCATAATGTGGATATAGACCCATGCGTTGTTTCGGGATCCATGTTGTCAATGGACATATTATATTATTTTAAGACATTGTCATCCATGTGTTAGATGTTACCTTAAGGGATATTGTTATGACATATGATATATTTTTCCAATCTGTAGTTTTTTTATCTTATATCATATGTTGTTTCACAGAGAAACTATTCCCGTATTCTCTTTTATGATACCCATGTACTGGTCACCAGCCCATGGTGGTCAGAAATGTGCTTTAGGATATGTAATAAATCAATTTGGGTGAATTTATTTCACATAAATGACTTATTGTAAAGATAAATTTCATTTAATTTCCATTCGTGCTTTGTTTTTGGGTTTTTCCAAACTTTTATGGAGGAATGGGTGAGTTTTCATGAATTGGGCCAAACGGTGAGCCCAATTCTAGATTTAAAAATAAATTTTTATTCCTTTATAACTCCTCCATTTTTTAACATTTTTCATCAATTCCAATTCCTACTTGTCATCCTCTGACCTATGAGCACCAAAATATTAATTTCGAGCATTTAGAAATCTATAATAATGGTGAATGTTAGTTTTCATTTAAGGAATTGGGCCTGGAAGAAAGCTCATTTCATGCATTAAAAATAATTTGTAATTATTCAATAAATCATTCTATTTTTATGTTTTTTCAGTTATTCCAACTCCCACCCAAGACCACTTACCTAAGTCGCACCCCCATTCTCTCCTCCTCTAATTTGGAGCTCAATAGAATCGAGAAATTGGGAGAAACCTCTCTGGATTTTATAAATATTCCAAATTTAAAGAGGTAAATTTATCCTTTCATAACTCCTTATATTTTTACTCTTTTACCCCATTCCAGTTCCTAAATTACCTCCTCATACTTGTTCGAAACTCCATTAAATTTTTAGTTGTTTTAAAATTCAGATTCTTCTCTATCTTGGGTCGTTTTATTCAATAATTGTTTGGGTAAGTTTTTCTCTCTTCAATTACTTCATTCTCCTTAGGGTTTCCTCCCACTTTCATAAATTTATAGAGTGTCCAGAAGTTAAAGTTAATATCTAGGTTTTGGTTTGGGGTATTTTTGGTGAAATATTATGGTTTTGGGTTTTTTTTCACTTTCATGTGGTGCGACGGATGTATGGTTGAGGTTTCACACCAAGATTCAATGGTTTTGACTCAAAAGGTAGGTGGTTCCATGTGTAAAAAATTATCGATGAGTTAGCTTTCTGTATTTACTCATTTTCATATTTCTCATATGTTGGGTGTGGTGAGAAAACTGTGTACGATTGATTTGGTTAAGTGTTAAATTTTACAGTTTCTTTTTAACTTGAAATTAGGTGGTTTCATGTGTAACTCATGGGGTTTTATTTTGGTGTATTTTATAAATTATGGAATTGGATTACTAAATCTTGTTTGGACTGCCAATTCTGGTTTGGTAATGTATTAGTGTCATGTGGTTCTAAAAAGAAGGAACTTGAATAGGTTTTATGTGTAAAAAATTGTTATACTTCTTGAGATCATTTTATAAAAATGTGTGTTTTCATTTGTATTTTTTTGGTATTATTCAAGGTTATTTTATAGAACTTTAATGTGGTTTCATAAATGTATCTAGGGCTTCCAATTATATTTTTTATAGGAATTGGTATATTTTTTGCCTTAAATGGGGGTTTTGAAATGGTTTTTGTGTGCAAGACATAGTAACATTACCATCTATCAAGACAGGTTGTAATGATGGAATTAAGGCTTATATATGATATTAATGACATTTTTATAGTTATTAAATGATAATATATAATTTATTTTTGTACCATTACATTCCCATAAAAATGATAACGTCATTCGTGCATACGTGTATACTATCACATCCTCGAAGCGATATGATCTTCTTTTCTTCACCAAATCACATGTATGATATATATATATATAAGTATATTAAATTATTAATATGATATTAATGATATTATTATCATTACATAATGATAAAATTATAATTACCTCCTTTGGAAACTAATCATTGGAAAATAGAAACATTACTCATACATTGATATGGCCTATCGTCTCCACGATTAAAACATTTTAATTTTTCATAATGATACATAAATGGTTTGATTTAAAATTATAAATGATTTATAAAATTGATTATTATTTCTCAAATATTATTCTAGATATTATGTACTAATTACCACTTTGACTATTTATTTCATACCAAAGTCATTTTGGAATCATGTGCTAAATATCACCAAAACATATGATATGAACATAAATAATTAAGTAATTGTTACAAAATGATAATAAGTGATATACAAACTAATAATAAACATTAAAAGGTTTTCAATAATTTAAATAACTAAACTAATTTAATTATTCAATAAGATAAATATTGTACATGACAAGTCGGACTCAATGTAAGGGACTTTCTTTTTAAAATCTCACTAAAAGTTACACATTCAACAATTTTTAAAAAATACAAAAAAATGATTTTTAAATTATAAGGAATGAATGTATTTAATATAATATAAGTCACATTAATTTTTTGATGCATCATTTAAAATTTTAGACTTTTATTTTTAAATAATGTGTATTCATTTTTGAATGTGTGTCTTTGTAAAAATAACATCAATGTGGTAATGTTATTTTTCCCTTATGATTGTTTATGTGATATGTTTATTTTATGGTTCTTTGGGATTTTTTTTGAATATGTGTGGTCATGTGATAGATTTATGGTGGGTGAGCCTATTATATCTCTCCAATTATTTGGTTAATGATATGGAGTTAATAGGTAGGTTTTCTATTAAGATATTAGAGGAATATTCTATGGTGGGTATTCTAAAAGTAACCATAAAGGTTAATCCCTATATAGGTTTGAAAGATACGGTAATATTGAAATGGAATTGATTCCACAAGTTACTATTTTGATTTATTTTTTCTATGGTGTTTTATAGGAATATTATTATTTCTTTAGTTAAGTTAAATAACTTATATATTATGGGGTTAGTAACACCTTGTGAAATGCTAATGACAAGGCTTGGGATCCACATACACATTATGTATTTTACACCCTCAAACATGGAACTGGAGTTTGGTTCCTTCACTTATATCATGAGGTTAGTACCTTATTGATCCTGACAAATCACATGTCCCATATATAACATATTGTATAGGTACCCCCCCCATATCCCCTCATGAGATAGGGAATGGTTCCCTAATATAGAGAGTCATTACCCACTTAATAGATATACATATCCCTTGATGAGGTGCAGGTCCTCTATTAGGATTGGAACCCCCCCCCCCCCCACCTTTAATGACATGAATATATTAAAAAAGTGTAATTCTTATGGAAGCCCTATACTTTTATACAATTTATTACATGATTTTAGCATATTTAACCAACAAATACACACTGGGGATCATAAATTCTACTGTATTTGGAAGATTATGTGAAATATTAAAAAACATGAATCAAATTTATAAAAATTCATGCAACCCAAGACGTCATTAACTTCTATGGGCCTAAATAAATTAGAAATTTATATGTTCCCAAACTGTACTAACTAAAAAGGCATATTATAGAATAAGTTCAGGCTCGAACCTCTAGATTGGGAAGAATGTAAATATGATAAATCTAAACTAAAGTTTAGCCAACTCCAATTTTAGATTTATTTTTTTAATCTAATAATTAAATTAAAATAAATGAATTCAAATATAGAAATATAAGAGAGAGTAATCAATTTCTAGTGGCAGTTTCTCTAAAAACACCCATCTGTGCTTCCAAAATAATCAAATGGGATAGTTGTGAAATAAAATAGTTTTATCGATAGAATAAATATTCATTCCCTAAAAAACTACCCTATAATATTAATTCATCATAGTGAAATTAATCAAAATAACTAAAATGAATTGTGTTTATATTTCCAAAAGCTGAAGAATAATTTCGTTCAATGTTCTTGAAGAAATAATCTCAATCATGTTGGGGTTCATTCATTATTGAAAACATATGGTCCATGATTCACCACCAAATAAAATAGTTGTACACACACAACATGATAATATGGAATAAAATCATCTTCACATGAGAAGTTAAATAGAACTATGAATATATTCACACCCTTTAAGCGATTCTACTCTTTCCTATAGGTTTTACCCGACCATGGTTGGGGGATCACCAATAACGATTAAAACCGAATCCATAAGAGAGATACTAAGAAATAAAGAACGATAAATGAATTAACAATAGAAACATATTGGAATTAAAACTACAAAGCATCCAATTAAATCATAAAATAATGAAAATAAAAAAAATAAACAAAACCCTATCTATAATGAAATCCTGGTTGGAACCCTATGGTAGCTTCTTGGTAGTCGATTCTCTCCACCTAGAATGGAATGCTTTTCTCTTGGATGGAATCCCAGTTTTAAAAGGATCATGTCCTTTCATAGGGATCCACCAGGTAAATTATGGCATTAAATGGTCATCCAAGTGTTTAATGATATTAAAGTTTCATCAAAGATATGTTGGAAATAAATTATTTATGTTATATAAGTAATTTACATGAAGTGTAAAGTATAAACGACATTTAATTTTACACCATGTGTATCTAATTCCTGACCTATGTCTACTTTGGTAATATTTCACAATTTTCCCTAAATGAAATTTATATTTCATGGAATGAATCAATTAATCATCACTTCATGTTGAATTTCTCCACTTACAACCCTAATGTCCTTCTCAAACAACAACTATATCACTATGAGTAATTTTTATACAACATTTTAAGTCATATTCCTCTTCCAGAAGCTCTGTTTTTCCTAGATATTTAGTTTTGTGTCTTGTAATTTCTCTATGATCATCCTAAAAAATTCGATGTCGCCCTTTATTTTTCTCAATTCACATGTATTCCCTTGTATTTCTCAAAAATTCAGTCCTTCATAAAAATATAAAAAACAACAATATCAGCCACATATCATATATTTAATAAATTAATATTCAATAGATTCATATATAAAAAATTATCAAAATATTTATTTAAAATTGAGATGTCAATATATTTTCTCCAATGATCATCAAACTCAATTTTATCTCCAAAAATTACATCATATAATCAAGGAAAAAACATATAAAAAAGGGATGATCTAAAAAACCTTGTAATGGAATAAGAATGAAAAAGAAGCATATAATATGAAACCTAGGCATAACATGATAACATATTAGGCATTGAACATGAATAAAAATTTAGAGGTATATCATACAGAATAAGGAATAATATAAACATGCCAATATAGGAATGTCGTATAAACATACAACCTGACATAAACATTATTAAAGTCTAACTAACAAGACTATATCACATGGTGGAAAAGGTCGCATAATGGATTAGGTTTACTCTCTAATCACAAACCTGATATATCATGAGAGTAAACATTATCCAATTCACTTGAGTAGTATATGGGTTCACCCATCATAACATGTTCATGAATTGTGTTCCCCATGAAGAATCAAAACATAAGGAATAAACATAAGGGTTACCCCTGTAATGAAATGGGTATTGTAATCATTGCATAAGGAATAACCATCGGGTGTATCATAATGGTTTCCATGAAATAATGGATTTAAAATCATACATTCGAATTCATAAGAGATAAAATGAATATATCATGAAAAATTATGTCTAGATGAAGTGAAAACATGTAAAAGGAGTGTTTAAGAAACTTTAAAAATGAGACACTTATGTGCGATTTAAGGAAGATACTAAAGATTCTTAAAGAGGAATAAGGCATAAATATTTTTATAAGAAAATAATGAACCTAGATATATTTTCAGGATAAAAGTTTTTATTTTATAAATATATTGGTGTCTTTATATTTTTTTTGATTCTAGATGATAATGTGGAAAAAAACGAGGAAGTTTCCTCTAATCGGATTTTTTTATCGAGATGAATTGAAAAGGGAAACTTTTAAAACAAGTATTTCCCCATAAATAAAAGATTAATTGACCTAGATGCATAATTTTAGAACCCATATATAATTTATAATAATTAATTAATTATAATGAACAAACACATTATTGTATATAGAGAGAATGTGTAACTCAATGGAAATTTGGATGTTCAGATAGATCCCTTACCTAATGTCTGAAGGTGTTAGGTACATGAACTTAATGTCCTAGATAATAAAAATTTAATCATTAATAATATAATTCATAACCTCTCACACATATTTTTGATTTATCATAATTTTATTATGTTCATTTATTTCAATTTTGATTAGTTGTAATATTAATTTTGTTCTTTCGAGAGCATTCGTTTCACGGTTTTATTATTAGTAACCATGAGTTTAATTATGGGAGTTATTATCAGATGGATATAAAAATCCATAACTATAATTATATGGTATTAATGTACGTATATAATATTAAAGTGGACCACATATAATTTTTTTTATCATTTTTATATAAATCATTTGATAGAATGTTAATGGAAAACGTTTTTTTTATTTTGATGGTTTTTCGATCATCACAATCTAGATTTATTTTAATATTTAAAATTATGTATGTTTATTAGTTATAGAACATGAAACAATATATAATATACATATTATAAAATTTTTAACCATTAAAATGGATTTATTACTATCCTTGAAGGTGGTAATGAAAAACAAAAACTCAACCTCCCCAAAGGCTATAAATCAACACATCACAGATGATATTTTCATTATTAAGATAAAAAGTGAAGGGAAGAGATTTGATTATCAATATTCCATTAAAAATTTAAAATTAAATTATATGTATGATAATTTTTTGTCATTTCACTTTTGACAGTGGATATGAGGGGAGCATAAGAAAAGAAAATAAATTAAAAGAGAAAGGATTATTTTACCCCTTGAATATCATCTCTTTGAGAAAATTCATAAGATACATGGAATTGGTATTTTGGTGTGAAAAGAAATACTAGGTCATGGGGAATTTCTTTTGGAGATAAATTATTTAAAATATTATCAAGATCCAAATATTATAACGTGTGAGGAGAAGGGGTGGTGAGGGTGGTATTTATAGGGGAGGGGCTTTCTTGATTATAGTAATCATATGTATATTATTTTGGATCAAGACCATCAATAGTGTTGATTCCTATTACTAAATATAGTATATTATTTAGGAGATTTCAAACAAATGGGTTATTAACTCATCCATATATCATCATTGACTCAATAATTCATATATTTGTTAAATACTGTAAATTGTTCTATTTCACTATTCACAAATGAATTCAACTATTTTAGAAAAATCCGAAAAATTCAAACAAACCATTTTTTGATGCATAAATTTAAAAAATAGGCTCCATTTTATAAAAAAAAATTAAAATATTATAAATTTATTCTTTAATTAAAATCATTATTTATTTAACAAATACTAATTTTAATATAATAACTAATTTTATGAAAATTTGAAAAATTATATAAGGTCTTATAATATTATATTATAATTATAATATAAAAAATATAAATTTATGAATCTATTTTATGAAAATAAATTTTCATTTCAATTATTATAATAATAATCAAATTTTGAATAAACATTTAGATTTCATAAAAATACCAAAACATAATTTATCATTTTTTAAAACATTTACTTAATTATTCCATGGTATAAATATATCATATTTTCATTTATAAGATACATAAATTTTATTTATTATATCATTAGTGAGGTTAATATTCTAAAAGTTGTATTACTATTCCAAATAGTCATATTTCTATTCTAATGGTTAGGTTACTATTCCAACATTCATATTTCTAACGATCATAAGGTTTTACTTCATCCTATAAATTTTGATTATTCCATTCCTCAGTCACTTCTATTTTCTATATATACATTAATATTTTAATTGAATATTTTATTATTAACATTGAGTTTTATTTCTACATCTTTGTTCGTGAGTGAGATCATTATAGTGAATCGAGAATATTCAAATTTTCTGATACTTATTATCTTATTTTCTATATATAGTCCCACTAAAATATTTTAAATTATTATATTTTTATTTCTGGACTAATTTATCATTATAAATTTATGAGAATAACATTTTTTTGGTTTCTTTATGTTATGCATTTAATTTATACAATATGACATAATTATAAGAAGGGAATTTTCGTTAATAAAATAATGTGTTGTTACATTCTCCACCCCTATGAAATTTCTCCCTAGAAATTTAGTTTTATATAATATGGTGAAAACATGTGAGGGTGTTTCTACTTCATCACTTCCTCTAGTTCCTATATCTTATCTTTATACTTATGGTTCCTCCAAAGTACTTGTACGAGGCAAGTTTTCATATTTCATAAGTCTTTATCTCTACTATCCAAGATCTTCACCATCTTTTCCTCATAAGATATATCACTTTTCAGTTGTACGACATCTGAATTCTAAAAAATTGAAGAATCTAGTATTTACTTCCACAAGATTAATACATGGAATACACCATACACTTGAGACAATATTGGTGGAAGTGTTGATCAATATGCCACAACTCTGATGTGATCACTAATCTCAAGGGGGTCGATATACCTAAGACTTATCCTTCCTTTCTTCCCAAATATCATGACTCTCTTCTATAAAGACATGTGGAGAATTACATTGTCTCCAAACTCAATCTTCAAGTATCATCAATGATTTTATATATAGATCTTTTATCTTCATTGGGATTCCCTAATGTTCTTCTGAAGGGTTTTAACCTTTTCCACCATTTCTTTTAGCATTTAAGGTCCCAACATCATTGGTTCACTAACTTTATCTCACCCTACTGGTTTTCTATATCATTTCCCATAAAGGGTCTCATATGGATCCATTTTAATTATTTAGTGGAAACAATTTTGGTAATAGAACTCAAACCGTGGTATATGTTGATCCCACCCTCATTTGAAGTCAATAAAAAATTCTCTCAATATGTCCTCCATTGTCCAAATAGTCTTCTTATATTGGTCATTAGTTTGAGGATGATAATTCTTGGTTATTATCAAATCATTATTTATATCATGTTGGAGACTTTTACCAAATAAATAGGTAAATATTGGATCTAGATTGGATACAATCTATAATGGTATTACATACAGCCTCACCACTTATTTGATGTATATCCATGCATGTTGATTGAGTGAGAAGTCCTATAAAATTGTGATAAAGTGAGTTGTCTTCATAACATGATTCACAATGGCCCATATTTTATTTTGTTTTATGTATGTATTCATAATTTTGATGAAAAATTATATAGTGATATTTTCCCACTTCCATATTTCTATGGATAATGGTTGCATCATCCCTTAATACTTTTTCATATCAGTATTCAATTGCTGAAATATCACGAAATTTAATTTATATTAAAAGATAATCCTCTTTATATTGTCCCATAAATAGTACTCTCGAATATCTCGATATATATTTGTGCTCTCTGGGAGGATTGAGAAGGTTGAGTTGTGTGCATCATTTGGAATATCTTATTTTGTCTAGGGATTGGATGGTACAAATAGTTACGACCAAATTCTTATGACACATTTGTCGTGAATTTTTAATTCAAAGGATTTATATTTTCTAATAGATTCCACTATCTCCTAAATTTTAACAAAGTATCATTGAGCGTCCTTCATCTTCTCTAAGAGCGATGGTTAAGTAATCATTTTAAAAGAGAATGATTATATACCTTTCTTTATGACTCACATTTCCATACTTTGAAATTATAATAATATTGTTTCCTATTAAATTTTCAACATTGAAAAAGTAACAAGATCCTTTCTACTTATAGAATATTCCACTTTACATTCTTTACCCAGATGGTAGAGGATTGAGTAGTCAAAATCCTTGATGAGCTCTAACCATTATCTCTAGAAATTATTAAAATCCTTATTTTTTAATATATATTTGAGAGTATTATTTTTAGTACATATATCCCACTTCTCCCCATATTGATAATTCTTCTAGATATACAATGATAATAGAAAAAAGGATAACTCTAGAACATACATGGGATATTTGGTCTCACAAACCTTAAACTTTATTAAAGAGTATGTTGTCACTTTTTCATTTTTCATCAATACACTACCTAATCCCTTCTTTAAATCATCATTGTATACTAATAATATTTCCCAAATTTTCATAAGTGTATTTACTGGAGTGTTCACAAGACTCTTTTTCAACTCTTTGAAGTAGTATTCAAATTCACTAGTCAATAAAATCATTACTCCCTTCCATGTCATCATGGTAATTGGGTTTGAAAATCACAAGAAGTTCCACAAAAATCATCGTTAATACCCATCTTGACAAAGAAAACTATATAGACCTATTAGAGATGTTGGTCTTGTCCACTCCTTGATTTTATTTCTCTTGTAAGGGTCTATATATATTCTTTTTTTAGTTATAGCATTACCTAGAAATTATACATCCTACATCCAAAAATCACATTTATTGTACTTTATATATAGTTTCTCCCTCTACATGTTCTTCAGTATAGTATTCAAATGTTCCTCATGTACCTCTTTTCTGTTAGAGTATAATGGAACATAATCAATAAAAACAACCAAAAAAACTCAACATAATCTCTAAAGACTCTATCCATTAAGTCTATGAATGTTGATAGAGAATTAGTGAGTCTGAAAGGCGTCACTATGAACTCATAGTGTCCATACCTCATTTGGAATGAAGTTTTAGGAATATATTCTTTCCTAACATTAAATTAGTGATATCTTGACCAAAGGTCCACCTTAGAGAAATACATAGCCCCAAATAGTTGAACGAAAATTATATTGTATATGGAATAAGATACTTTCTATTTATCAAGATTTTTTTGTTATCATGATAATAAATGCAGAGGGACATTGACCCATCCTTATTCTTGAAAAATAAGAATTTTTCACCCCATGGTGAAGTACTCAGGCATATAAAACCATTTTCTATATTCTCTTTTAATAGTTTATCTATTTCCTCATACTCAATGGTTTACATCCTATAAGGATTCATTAATATAATAAAATATCCATGTATAAGATCAATTATGAACTCAAACTATCGGTTAGTAGGAAGATCATGAAATTATTCTGGGAACATGTTAGTGTAGTCCCTCTCAGTGGGAATGTCTTCGAGCTTGATCTTATCATTTGTATTAATAATTTGATCTAGATATGATTTCTCATAAGAAAATAATGTCCATAATTTTAATGATGATTCTGAAGGAGATTGAACCTCCTCCTTACATATGTACAAAATTGGAGGATGCCTCAAGATGTGGTGAGTGATCTCCATTTCCTAATAATTGATGTTGGTTTGAATAAAGATAGATAATCCATTCACAATACGTTATCAAACTCTTACAAAGGAAGTAAGATAATATTTGATGGAAGGTTCAATCCACAAACATTAACCAGGGAGGATTTATTTTCATTAGATGTAGTAATTTCCCCATTCTATGTTATCATAGATTACTAAACCCTCATATTTTGAGGTGGTGTTGGAAATTTTCTAATAAACATATATGATATGAAATAATTCATATAAATAGATTCAAATATTACATTTTCTATTCTTGAATATATAACTAGAGTACCTTTCACCACATCATTGTTATGCTCTGACATAGTAGTGGTGATAGCATATGTCATTTATTGCAACCTTCAAGGTTATTTTTTTATTAATTCTACCAACCCTTATCTTAGAGCATTAGAGCACATAATTTCAATGTTCCTTGCATCTGAAACACTACACTAATGGCTGAGTGTTGTTCTGAACCATCCTCTCTTATTTCTCATTTTTTTTATTCTTCATATCCCTTACTTAATAATTATCCTAATGCACCTCTCTTCCATATTTTTATCACCTCCAGGATTCCTTTAGACCATTCCTGAGATGCGTCTTCCCACACTTTTAACATGTGGGATGCTATGATTTCAATCCCTCATGGTATTTTTCTATTGAGCCTCATATAATAAACCATGTTTTCCATATATTATCATTAATCCCATGATAACACTGAGAGTATCCAATATTCATCTCAACCTTTAGTGAACAATGTAAAAACACCTCATATCTTTCAAAGAATCCAATATCTAATTCATTTTATAGACTCAACTTTAGTGTAATACGGAATCAATCCACCTTGATTTTAGTGTTCATGATAAATCCAGTGGCATATCATGAAATCCTTGTAATTTTTTCCTTTTATTCCATTATAGATTCATCTTCATTTTTCATCATATATGAGGAACTCTCTCTATATTATGATGGGGGGTTCGGGGAAAATAATTATTGAAAAATATTTTTCTTGAATCCATCCCAATCCATGGAATCAATTTTCTCATTATAGTTTTTGTTATTGATCATTTTCCACAACCGATTAGCATCCACATAAAATGATAAACTACCAGCATGAATTTCTATTCTTCATAGCATTGAATGAAAGATTATATCTTATCAATATAGTTAATAATTTTATTGTAATAAGGTGATCATAAGGTTCACTAAAAATAAAAATCATTTTTCACATAAAGGATTCAACCACAATGTCCTCTTTTTTTGGAGAAGAAGGGTGTTCTACGTGATTCAAGTTATTATCTTTAACTTGATCCAGTATAGACAGTTCTGTCATGATGTTTTGATCTCTCGTTCCCATCATATTTGGCATTTATATGGAGAAATCGTCACATTTTTTATCACATTGATTGTGCGAATGGGTTCACCTATATCCAGACATTAACTAAAAAGAATAAATTATAATTATGGGTGCTTTAATACTTATCTAATAATCATATAAAAAGGAAACATTGAACATATATGGATAAAATTTTAACAGAAGAGTATATCCTAAGATGTGATTACCTATATTTCAATATAGGTTATCCATAGTGATAGAATTATCCCTAGGGTTCTTACTAATGTTTTATATTCCTAATCCCCAAGAAAAAATAGACTATCCTGGGATTCCAACTATATAAACCCTACCATTTTACACAAATAATTACATGATTTTAATCATATTTAACCATAAAATACAAACCAAGGATCATAAAGTATAGCATATTATTAATATTAGGTACATAATAAGAAAAAATGGCACAAAATATAAAATATATTCGATAATAAGATCTTAACTCCATTAAACATCCTACGGTATCATAGGATAACCAATGGAAAAGATATAGACAAAAGTGATGTGGTAAAAATCCAAGTAAAGGAATAAGCATAGAAAAGAAGCATAAAATATGACACTGAGGCATAACATGATAACATAATAATCATGGAACATGAATACACCTTTAAATTCATATCATATAGAATATGGAATTATATGAACATTGAAACATAGGAATGTGGAAGCAGCATACAATATAACATAAACATTAGTCAAAGGAAACCACCAATACTATATTACATGGTGGACAAAGTCCCATAATTGATTAGGTTTACTCCCTAATCCCATACATGAAATCTTAGGAGACTAAACATTACCCAATTTATTGGAAACCTATATGGGTTTAGCCATAATAACATGTTCATGTATATGTATTCTATATAATGAACCAAATCATAAGGAATAAACATAAGGGTTACCCATAGAAAGAAATGGGTATTGTAATCATGTCCTAATGAATAACCAGTGGATGTATGATAATTGTTTCCATGAAATCATGGATATAAATCATAAATTGAAATTAATAAGAGAAAATAGGAATATATCATGATAATATATGTCCAAATGAAGTGAAAACATATAAAATGGGTGTATAATAAACATTATAGGTCTGATTTATTACGATATAAGGAATATATAAAAGAGTATTTAAAGAGAAAAAGGGAATAATTGATTTTATAAACCAAGAAATGAACTAAAATAATTTTTCATTATAAAAGTAGTGATTTTAAAAAAATATTTATTTCTTAAAAAAATTGGAGTGTACTTAAGAATGTATAAGAAATGGAGAAGTTCCCTTTAATCAAGCTTGGTTATCGAGAAGAACTAAGAAGGGAACCTTTTAAATCATATATATCCCCATGAAAGAAGGATTGATTGATCTAGATACATATAATTGGAACATATATATAATTAATAATAGTTAAATAAGAATAATTAAGAAATATGTTGGTTTAAAGAGAGAGAAAGCGTAACCCAAAGGTAATTTGGGGGTTCGTAGAGATCCTTTACCTTATGCCTGAAAGTGATCTGCAAAATCACATAATATTGGGTATAATAAATATATATTCATTAATAATTTGAATCAGAACTTATGAAATATATATTTGATTTATTATAAATTTATTATGTTCATTTATGGTCATTTTTAAGAGTTTTAATGATTAATTTTTAAGTTCTGGCAGCATTTGTCTCATAGTTTTATGATCGGTTCCCTTGAGTTTAATTATGGGAGTTCTTGAAAAATGGAAACAAACATCAAAATTAGAATGATATGGTATTAATATACATGCATAATTTTAAATGTTCCCATATATAATTATTTTCTAATGTTAGGATTATTCATTTGATAAAATATTAATGATAAATGTTCTCTTTATTTTGGTGTTTTTTATCATAACAAACTAGTTTTGCTTTATTATTTAATATTATGTATATATATATTACATAAAAAATATTAAAAAATATAATATAGAAATTATAATTTTGTTAACCATATCAATGGGTTTATGACCAGCCATTAAGGTTTCAATAAAAAATAAAAACTCATCATCCATGAAGGTAGTGAATCGACACATCACAAACGTTGTATTAATTTTTATCATAAATGGTTAAAAGAAGAGATTTTAAGATGAATATTACATTAACATAATACTATTGTAGTATATGTATGATACTGGAGTTATAATATCACTTTTTATAGGGGATGTTAGGGGAGGACAAGAAATTGAAAATAAATTAAAAGAGAAAGAAGGAGGATTTTACCTCTTTAATATCGTCTCCTTGAGGTCCTCCTTAACTAACTTGTAATAAGTATTTTTGTGAGACTAGAAACACAATGAAATGGGGAAGTGGATAGGGAGAATAATTGGGTATAATATTCACAAGATCAAAATCTTATAAGGTCTGAGAAGGGGTCGTGAGTTGTGGTATTTAAAGGGGAGGAGAGGGGTGTTTTTCATTATTTGATTCATTTGTTTATTATTTGGGCTCTAAACTATCAATAGATTGATTAATATAACTAAATAATGTAAAACATTTATTATATTGTCATCCAATGGGTTATTACTTCATCCAAATGTCATCTATAACACAATAATTCATGTATTTTTTAAATACCATAAATTATCGTATTTCACTATTCGCCAAAAATTCAACTATTTTATAAAAAATCTATTAATTCACATTAAAAAAATTTGGATGTTTAGATTTCAAAAATGGAATCAATTTTATGAAAATAATATTATAAATATGTTAAATTTAATTTTTAATTTAAATATCATTTATTCAAAAAAAATACAGATTTTAATATTATAACGGTATTTATGACATTATGAAAATTTAATTCATGTATCATAAAATTATATTATAACTGTATTACCACAAAATATTAATTTATGAATCAATTTAATG
Organism: Viscum album; assembly: GCA_963277665.1. Taxonomy (NCBI): domain Eukaryota; kingdom Viridiplantae; phylum Streptophyta; class Magnoliopsida; order Santalales; family Viscaceae; genus Viscum; species Viscum album. The sequence goes on along the minus strand of OY728159.1, from coordinate 824,707,041 downwards.
AAAACTAATTTTTCTTTAAATCATTATATTTATTATAAAATTGTAAATAAACATTTACATTTCAAAAAATTTCCAACACTAAATTTATCATTTATAGGACATTTTTTTACTTATTCCAAGATATAAATATATCATATTTTCATTAATAAGATACCTAAATTATATTTATACTTTCATTGATGAGTTTACTATTCTAACGATCATATTACTAACCCTAATGGTAATGTTACTATTCCAACGGTCAGGTTACTATTCCAGCGGTCATATTTCTAATAGTCATAAGGGCTTACAACTTCCTATAAATACCGGTTATTCAATTAATTGTTTTATTCAATTTTATACCAAGTTTATATATACATTAATCTTATAAATTAATATTTAATTATAAACATTATGGTTTATTTCTACATATTTAATCGTCAGTTCGATCAATCTAGTAAATTGAGAAGATTTAAATTTTCTTATTCATGTTATCTTATTTTCAATTTATTGTACCACTATAATATTTCACATTCTTATTGGTTTATTTACTGAATAATGTATCATTCTTCATTTATGATAATAATATTTTTTGGTTTCTCTATATGAAATTTGTGATTTATAATATATGACTTAATTATAAGAAGGAAATTTTCATTGGATCGTTACAAGTCCCATACTATGATTTTAGAGACGTGATGTGGGAGATATAAAAGTTGTATTTCTTGGATATTATGGTTCATAATATATGTTGGGTATGTATATTATCCTATGAAATAAAACAATATTTATATTTAGTTGTGAGTTTGTAACTTTGTTATATCTATAATTGCCTCAATCCTTAAAGCATATCTAGATCATTTTCTATATCTCCATCTATATCAGGTTTTGAGATGACTTTTCATAATATCATTCATTTTTTTTCATGGAATACAACTACGTATTTTTATACTTTCTCGTGTGTAATAATCCTCTTCCACATGTTTTATATCTATGAAAATAATTTATTGTTTTAAGGAAGAATTTATTAACATTTAAATGGTGAATTTGGTTCTTAATGGTGCCTAATAGTGGTGCTTCCTATCAAAGACCATACAAGGAGTCATTTTTTCAAGGAGGTTTTTCCATTTATCATATGTTCATTGTACTTGTGCTATATAATTTCTAATGTTTTTACTTTGAGTCTTCCGAGATGATATTATTATGGATAGTTGATGTATCATTTATACACATTACCCTAGAACATGGTGGATATATATATATATATATACTTATTTATTTATTTATTTATTGGTTTTCAGATATAACATATATTAGAGATGTATATTTTGTTTTGGGTGTTCATTAGGATATTTTCACAAATATATTTTATTTTCCTTATTTGTTCAAGTCCATATACGCTAACTTATTTGAGGTATGCTTGGGGTGGTACACATAGCCTAATCATTATCCCAAGATGGGAACTATTTGGTTGAGTCATATTAATGTGGTATCATAGTAAGTTTATCTTACGGATGGATTTTGAAGTTAAGATCCATGTGAGGTTGGTTTGGGAAATATAGGGAAAATGTTTTCAGGGGTCTTGTGTTCAATTTTCAAACCATAGATTCAAGTGTAGGTGTGGGTGGATTATGCATCCTTCCTTCATGAGTTTGATAATATATTAATCAACTGGGTAACCCTAAGGCCTTGTTTTTTTATCATGGTTAGAATGATACATGCATCATACATTGGTTAATTATTGAACTATATGTCCTTATTAAGTAATCTATATAATATTAATTTAATAAATGGGGTTTTATCATATTAACTATAAGATGTATACCCACATATAAAAATATAGAATCCATAATAAGGGTTTTTATAACCCTTTATAGTACTAGAGCCGACAGTTAATAATCAGTTGAGTGATAAGTCATCGATTCAAGGATCCAATTAGAAGGCATCTCCACCCAATGATCATATGTTAAACCCTTTGATCATTGTTCACGGAGTAGATCTCTCACCTATGGTTTAGATATTGGATCTTGTTTTTTAAGAATAAAATAACTATAGGTTAACTTTTCTATAAGAGATTCATTAGTGGAATGCTAATTTTCTAGGAGATTTTGTTCCTCTTGTGGTAAAGGATTGGTCGGAGTTAATTACTAATACATTCCATCTAGTTCAATAACACCCTGATCAGATAGTGATCCTTTTATCTAGTCTCCAACATGGCATGGTAATTCATTGGTAGATATTTCCTACTCTAATTCATGATGAGGCTAACTTACCATGGGTTGAGATTATATATTTTTTCAAATAGGATCATTGTCTAGTGACATTGAGGATGTTTCAAGTTCAAGTGATATTGGATCTTTATTAGGGAATATTGATCATGAGTGAGTACACCTGTAGGTTTATAGACCTAAGAAGGTATTCCTTGATACAATTTATGATTTATTTTTGTGAACTTATCATTTTAAGTAATAACTCTAAAGATAAATTCAGATTTTGGTTGTACCTCATTACCTCCCCACCTATGTTGAAGTTTTAGATAGAGATTTGTTGAATAAGATCATCTTAGCCGATATGTATCCTAATATAAGAGTAAATTAGAGATTACCTAGAGTAGAGTAATCAGCATAAACTAGATAATGATAGTCATCAAGATCACATAATCATACGTATATGAATTTATAATCCAGATCTAGGGGATTAATGGTGGAGGGATCCCATTGAGGGTCTAGTTAATAGATTAGGGTTTCTATACTTGTGGATATAGATAATATGTGGATCCAAATTTTTCCAAAATGTGAGAAGTTGATGTAAACCAGGGAAATAATGCAGATAAAAATTCATATTAAATTCAATTTTGTGATCATGGATGACCCCATGATGGATAGGCTAACCCTTTAGAAGGAGGTTATAGTTGGGGATGGAATCATAGTAGTATGGACTACAGGTGAATGATTATTGGATCTACATCCACCATAACCACTGTTAGGATATCTTTTTTTTGTAGGATTCTAGTGTCTAGGTATATAGATATATTCACAATATAGATGGATTCAATCAGTTAGTGTTAGGCCTAGTTGGAGGTTCAAATTATTTATTTCCTACACTGGAACTCATAATTTTTATAAAAGAATGAGGTAATAATTTATTATTGTATCATTTTTCTAATATATATTTGGATTAAAGTAGATATCCTAGATTCACCTATGAATCTAGATACTTCTACTGGAGGTGACCACAGACCCATCTACACCAACATATTATGTTATATCATGATGAATGGATATAGATTTTTATGGGACTTCATCACAGTTGGAATAAATCCATATGATTTCATCCCTGTTATTTATTTTTTATCTTTATTGTGTGTAGGAATAGAAAATTATCATCGTAAAGTATCATTTTATCAAGATTATTGGACGATATTATCATACATGGGTGTGAGGTATATTTAGTTATGATAAGTGACTCTTACCCACAAGAATTTGTAACTGATTATCGGCATATTGATGACCTTGTTACTGGGTCCATTAGATACTCTAGATGATTATCATCCTATAGTTTTGGAGTATTACATTAATGTTTTTTATAGTAAATTATAGTATTTCCCCCTAATAAAAAGTTCGATATTTTCAGGTAATTTCACCCCAATAACACACAAATTACTTATGTTACTTTATGTATATCATAAGTTAAGGATGGAAAGATGATAGTGAAACTAGATGAAATGTTAGAGATAGGATTTATTAGGCTCAGTGTTTTCCCCTAGGAATCCCTAGTTCTATTTTTTAATAATTTATGAGAGAATCATAATCATTTTTTACTAACCCATTATAATCCAAGGGATACATAAGAAGAAATACACTCTTCTGAGAACTGATGGCTTCATAGGCCATATGAAAGTAGTGAAGTGGTTCTCAAAAATTAACCTCATGTTCAAATATCACTATATTTGAGTTTGTAAGGATGAAATATTAAAGGAAAAATACATTTTTTATAGACATTATGATTTTTTAGTAATTTTTTCTGTGTAATTAATTCCAATGATATGTTCTTCAGAATCATAAACAATATCTTCTAGAAATTTTTCAATTGGTTCATTGTGGACTTGATTGATGAAATCATCATAAACTTTGGGATAGATGAAAATCATTTGATAATTGACATAGAATTATGTTGGAAGAAACAAATGTATGTTAAATTCTTAAAATGGAAATTCTGGATTCGATAATTCCATTTGCTAGTAAATTTCATCAAAAAGGGTGGAGCAGTAGTTGACCCCATAATGATTGTGGCTATGATACTTTGGGAGCAACTAATGAATGTGTTTTATATTCATAAAAAATCATGTTGGTTGATTCCTTTTGTATGTAACATCATGTAGATAGTATCGACTTGGTTGGTTATAATGGAAGAATGATATTTCACCTACCATCATTTAGTAGTGGTTCCCACACACATCTAAATTGAGTGTGGGGGAGAATAGCTTGGACACATTGATTACATGGACTTATTTTACCAGATTTATTTATTTAATACACATGAGTTTTTCTACAAGGGTGATATCACATTATCCTTTTCTTGGAGTGGATAGTGGTTCTATTTGAGTTATATATTTATGTACGAAATGAGTTTCACATCTCACCTTTAAATGTATATCTTGGGGTCAAAAATATATTCCACGACATCAAGAACCAATATTGGGGGGGAAATCACGAATGGGAGTGTTAAATAATCTTTGTAATGGTACCAAACCTATTAGTGGATGAATTATAAGTTCTAAGTCCCAATTGGTATGAGAAAAACTATTGTGGTTACAAATTCGATGTGTGATAATATTTCAATGGAATGTTTAAAATAATTCTACATTTTTTAAAATATTAAACTACTCTTAGGGTTATAATCAACTAGTTGAGTACTTTAACCCTCTTCCACCCTATTCCAGTGAAAATTTCAATGGATTATTAACTACATTTATACATGGATGATGATGAGTATATATTTTAAATTAATTTTTTGGGAAATTTAATTATTAACTCATTTGTTTTAATTTTTTGACACCCATATTTTAATATTAATTTTCATTTATGGTTAATATCTTTTCTAGGATGAAATATTTGAAAAAATAAATAAAAATTAATAAATTTCATATATTTTTATATTATAAATTTCATTGTAATTTGTATAATTTTTTTGGGTAAAAATTGGGACAAAATGGATATCCCTCAACCTATGGGAGGAAAACTATTTAGAATTCTCAAAAGGTTTTCAAGCAACACCACCTATAGCAAAGGATAACCAAGAATAATAGAGAAATATTAGATAATACAATGATCAGGCATAATAGTGAACCAGTACAGGGTAGGAGAGTCTATCTGGTGGTGAAAGGAGAAATTAAATGGCATATAGGACACTGATGGCGTTGGGGGTCCACTAGACCCCATATATTTTAATGAGAAGATAAGGGGTGGATAATACTTATATAGGCCTCTATCAATAGAGATCTATTTTTTGGGTTGCAGAATTTCTCTAGGTACTGTTCACATTCCAAAATGGAGTCTTGCTGCGATTTCCAAGGCATTTTCATCCTCATTCATTTCAACCATATCTTCACCACTGATATTGAACCAAAGACCACCATACTACACCATATTCATTACTAATACATCGTAATACCACTATGTCTAGACATTAAGAAATACCCAATTCTATTGGAAAATAGAGCCTCACTACACTATTGCCATGATTATGTGGGGTAGTGATGGAGGAAGATTGAACAATTGAAAGGGTTGCATTGTGTCCCAACAATTATTTCATAGTTCCTTTAGGACATGAATAAAGTAAAATAAGTACAACATTATGGTCTTTCCACTAGGTTGTGGATCCTGATTACTCATAAAATTAATAAGGGATATTCATTGTAATCCAAATTCTTGTATCATGGGCTGAAGGAGCTTGATCAGGCTATAACATAGGGTTTTGATACATCATTAGGGGTGAAAAAAATGTTGGTGGCTTAAAAATTGAGGAATAATCAACTTTTTATTATGTTTATTAGGCTATGTTGGAGTCTATTCAAGGCCATTCATGTGAGGAAATGGATTTTCTATATAAGGTCTTGTCCACATCGTATGGTTAGGGGGGTTCTTCAATTTCAAATGTCTGATGTTTTCGGGGAAAAACTACACAGGATTATTTTAAGGAGAAAAAAATAAGAGTAAATACATGGGGGTCCTAACCATCTATCAAAGAGTAAAAGAACCCCTATAAACAAGATTATCAATCCTAGTCACTTCAACAAAATCAAAAATAAATAATCAGAAAACTCTCTCTTATAGATGGATAATGAAAATTATTTAAATATAAAGAAAGGGTAATTTTTACCAGGGGAATTCATGAATTTCACTGGGAGAAAAATACAAGAGGGAAAATATTAAAATAAAGGCTAATCAAGAGACATTAAAGGAGGTGTTTTTTGTAAATAGAGAATAACTCTACATTGTAGAGGGGATGCAGACCAGAGAGCCTAAGGGTCCACACATTCTTTCACATAAAGGGGATTGACTACTACTACATTAGGATGATAAAATAATAGGAATGTGGGATAATGTTATCCAACATTTATAGATATAGTGGAGGATAAGGTTTGAGTTCAACCATGATGATATGTAGCTAAGAGTTTATAATTTTTAACCTCTTTCTATGTAATTTTCAATTTATATGCTATTGTGAGACTAATAAGCCTATTTATCCATTTTTTCATTGAAATTTTATTTTGTAATTAACTCATCTATTCATATCCTTAAAATGTATTGTCTATTCATGATAATTTGAGATATTCTTCCTAAATAACTATGAAATTCAGAGAAGAGTGATAATGATTAAGGGGCTATGCATCTAAATAAATTATATATTATTTTCGTTGTTTCATAATTTAATTTAGTACGACATTATGATTTAAAAATTAATTTCGTCCCCTATGGGTCTTGAATTAGTTATGCTCTTAAGGGAAGACACCCATTTTAATTTAGCGGATTGGGGGAGTAATAGATGGTCATACATTTTTTTCTACATAAAATATTGATCTTAATGAACTTATAGTGGTTAAATAATTACCTTCAGAGAGGAGGTAGGTCGTCCATTGAAAATTTATTATATGGGGAGTGGTTGGAAAATATTCTCCATGAAATATTACTACTAATTAATATGAAAACATCAATAAGTAAAATTGAACTATCTTTCATGAACCACCATATATGGATTCACTCTCCCCCTTTTAATCCTTATTTTCATTCTCTTGGAGTTATTCCAATCGTGTCACTAAATTAGTTTAGTTGATTTTAATATAATAATTTGTAACATTTTCAATGTTACTGAATCATTTATAACCCTTTTTCCTCATGGGGTCAACCTTACACTAAACACTACTCCACTCTTTCTACTTAGTGTAATTATGGTTTTATAGATTTATAAATTTTATATTACCTTAGGATTTAATGATTTATTCCTTCTGACGTAAATTTATGGATTCATGACTTTTTAAAAAATAATTTTAAAAATTAAATAGGTAAATATGCCCCCCCCCACACACACACAGTTTATAGTTTTCTAATTTTAAATTAGGTTCATTAATTTTTTTATTCTTTTTATGCATGGGTTGTTTTTGGTTTTTGATCTCAGGAATAATTATGAAGGTGAACATCTAAGTAGTGATAGATAAATGAAACCTATCCTGAAAACATTAATAAAAGAGTGGTAAATCCAACAATGAGGGTGTGAGAATCAAGGAAACTAAATAGTACCACAACCATACCAAATTCTGAAAGAGGCACTCCTCAACATGGATTATAATCTCAAAGAGGGATTCAAACTCCTTGATAGAATAACTAGGGTGGCTAAAGTATCAATGGTATGATCCACTTACAATGAAAATAATGGATTTCCTATAAATAATAAGAAGATAGGATATGGTTGTTGATCAATTATGGGATAACATGCTTGACCAGATAGAGGAGGATATCCAAAACCTTCGTAATAAGAATATCCTCCAACACAAATTTTGTTGTAGCCTAAATAATAAGAGAGAAACCAATACATGACTTAATAAAAAAATCTCATTAATTTACTATTGAATATATTTTTATTACCCCCTAATGTATCCAAATAATACAAAAACGAATGAACGGTGAATGCTATAATTGTAAAGCTATGTGCAAAATTTGAAGAAGTATAGCCACCAGAAAAGTAAAAAAAATAACATTGGTTCAACTTATAGATATACGATGTGATTTTATTTTATACATTATGGTATTACACAACATGGCACATCACTAAACAAAAAACAAGAAGTTCTAACAATTAATAGGAATAGCTCAAGAGTCAAATAAAACACTTACCAAAGAAAAAATTGGTTTAATAAGGGACATTTGAATCTATAACATAATCCTTTTATATGATACAATAGGTAAGTTCAAACATAAAAACCTTAAAATAAGTTCTTTAAGAGAGCAAACCTAAGTTTTTATTTTTTTTTCTTTCTTTATTAAGACTATAGTTTTGGTTGTAAGACACCCTCCCACCATCATTTTTAATCTTTAATTGAATGGACCTTGAATATCCAATATCATTATATATATTATAGGTACATGAAGAATGAAATCAATAAAATGAGTAAAATAAGAGAATTAGGAAAATGGGAGTAAGATTAAAATTTCACCATTAACTTATACTCCCCTATTTTTCAGAATCTATTTTGAGATTAAACGAATAAAATTCATACCCACACATTGATTAGTTATTTACATATAATAAATAAAATTTATGATTTTTAGAAAACCCATGATTCCATGTTTTAATTTTTAAATTGATATAATTTAACAAACTATATAGAGATGTTGAATTATTAGAGTAAAAAATAAGAATTTGAAATTTAATGAATCATGATTTTTTATTTTTAGTCGCACCTTGATGAAAATTCCCTTACATATTTCTTGCAATTAATTTTACAATGTAATGTTGATAGGTTTATTATTTAAAAAAAATATGAGTGATTGACTTAAATTTTATGTCTTCCATTCCTGAGAGGTTTATAGACATTATTTTTCCTAAAATTATTCCTAAATTGTTTGAGAGAACTAGGAACAAGTTTCTTACTAGGACTTGAATTTTGACATTTTCAAAGTGATGACTGTGAAAAGGTAACTCTAAATATGATTGATGAATCTTAATTATTTATCCATTATCCTTGATAACTACCTAAAATTAATCCTAATTATTATACATAGATACTTTAGATGGACTTTAATTGGAATTAACCACATTATCAAATGATTTTTACCATTACTTCTCTTAACCTAATATTTATAAATATTTTCAAATGTCATGGGTGGGGGTAAGTGAGTTCATTCTAAAAGGGGATGTACATTGTATGGAAAAAAAGTTATAGTTGTTTTAATTAGGTTATGGAAAAATTTTCATTTCACCATTCATCATATACATTATTTCCCCTCTATAAAAAACTGAAGAATATTTGTTTGAGTTATATTTGATCAAAAATAGCCATCATTTGACCAATGATTTTTAAAATTTTGGTTGTGTGGTGGTTGTGAGAATTTTCCAAGATTAATTTCCCTAAAATCAAAAAAATGTAAAGAAAAATTAAATAAAAAAAATATTGGGATGTCTCAATCATTACATGCATTTTTAGGGCCTTAATTTCTGATCCGGTAAGTGGGAGTTGTCACTTGTAATAGGTGAACGTCTTTAGATTTAATTTTACTATCAACTATTATAATTATAAATTAACCTCCCATTTGATACTTAAATTTTTTATTCATCAATATCATACCATCCTTTTACCTTATAGTCATATGATCCTAAATTCAAGCCCTCTTGATTTGTAATCACTTTTTTCTATACTAATTGAAGAGTGTAGATCATTGTCAAGTTCAAAAGATTTAAATATGCGCCCAAGGAATGCGAATAACCCAATATTCATTTTACCTTGAGTGATTATAGAATAAAAAATGGTGAAGTAGATCATGTCTTCACATGTAAATAATGATAAATTAAGAGGCATAAATGAAAAAGAGAAGAATTTACCATATTTTTCATGGGAAAATAAAACACAATGTATCTAGTAGGGAGTTGGATTCATTTTAATTTGTTTGAAAATTGAAAATTCTATTCCATAATTAATAATTTTTTTCCATTGATTTTGAAATTTAAGTATTGTTATAATAGGGGTGTTTTTTTTCAATTCATAGTGGAGACATTTCCTTGATGAAATGAATGATTTAAGTGTGGTGGATTTGATGACTTCAAATTTCTTATTTTTAAAAAAAATTTAATTGATCAATGTCATTTCTGAATTTTTGAAACTCATTTATTAATTATTAATTATAATTTTTGGGTAATATCTATATTACAAAGGAATTATTCATTAAAAAATTAAAAATAAATATATTACATGTATTTTAATGTTATAAAGTTCTAAAACAATTTAAATATTTTTAGGTAAATATTTTTCCAACATGGATAGTCATTGACCTATGGGATACAAGACACATATCAGCTCAAGAAGGGTGAAGACACTGGTATGAGATCACATCGGTGTAAGGGAGGAGTGTATGTGTCATGGAAGGAGGACAGCTTCTCCAACATGAGAGAAACTAGTATCCTAGATAGTCCTTTGACTCACATCCATTTTAAAGAGTGTCTAATGGTACTAGATCATATTTATAGTGGCCCTAAATCATGTAAATATTGGATATGGGATGAAACATTTTTCTAGCTACTGTGAACTTGTCAAAATGATGTCATCTTGGAATCACTTACGTGTTTTCATCCTCATTCATTTTAAACAAGTTTTCTCTACCAATGCTGCACTATAGACCACCATGTTATGCCATCTCCATCTTCACTGCATCATAAACCCACCATGGTCATCCATGAAGGAAACTTAGATACTAATGTAAAATTGAGTGTAGATAAACCACAATCATGGCTATGTGGTGTCATGAATAAGGAAGCTTGAAATATTTAAAGGCTTCCCCCATATCCTATCCATTGTTTCATAGTCCATGTAGGCTGAGAATAAAATAAAAGAAGTTTTTTACCATGGATTTTCCACTATGTTGTAGAGCCATGTTTCTTGGAGAATGAACATGGGAGATGTTCCATCATCCAAAATCAAGTGTTGTGGGCCATAAGATCTTGAGAAGGATGCAACAAAGGGTTTTTATACATCATAAGGGGTGAAAAAATGTAATTGTCTTAAAAATGGTGGAGTAATTTTATTTTTTCATGGACACTGGGCCATGATGGAGGCTATAAATGACCATATACATGTTTAAAGGATTGATCCATAACGGTCCAATCAAAACCATAAGGTTAGGGGCCTCTTCAATTTCTAATTACTGATGTTTCTAGGATACTCCTGCAATATAGGATGAGTTCAAGGGGTGTGACATGAATAAGAAATATATGGGAGAATCTCCTACTATGAAGTAGTCAAAACACCGTAACAAACAAGAATATGGAGTTTAGGTACATAAACAAAGTCAAATAGAAAAAATCGTTTAACCCATTATTATATATGGATAATTAGAATAGTTAAAATTGAGAGAAGAGGTAAAATTCACAAGGGGAATTCATGCATCTATTGGGGTGAGAAAAATATAAGTGGGAAAATAATTGAAAAAAAAAGAGAATTATGAGAATTAAAAGGAGGTGATTCTTATTAATAGAGAATAATTTTGTTTTAGAGAGGGAATATATACTGAGGAGCCTAATATTAGAAAATTTATCTAGACCAAATTGGAAGGAATTCTATGAGTTTAAGGTACTAACATAGGATGAAAGTGGGATAATTCTATATGGTATCTAAAGTGAGAGTGGAGGACATGGGTAATCTTCAACTGTGATGTTATGTATATTGTAATTTATTTTTATTTTTAACTATTTGTATGAATTTATATGTGGTTATGATTGTAATAAGAATATGTATCTAATTTTTCAAAGCACTTTTATTTTATCACCAACTTCTCTTTTTCGTTCCCTCAAATGAAAATTTTATTCCTGATTGGTTGACAGATTATTCATGAATGATTATGAATTCAAGGGAAGGGTGAGAATGATTTAGGGGGTGTGTATCTAATTAAATTCTGTTTTACTTTTGAGTTATATAATTTAATTTTTTTACTTTGTGATTCAAATATATATCTTTTTCTTTGAGTGTTTAGTGATAAAAAATCTACAAGGAGAAGAAACCTATTATAATTAAGGTGAGTACAAGAAAACAGCTATCTATACATCTCATTGTTCTTAAAATATTGATCTTAATACACTTAGAGGTTATATAATTACTCTGATATATATAGTAATCCATCCTAGGAAAATTTTATTAATTCTAAGAGGCTATAATAATACTCCAAGAGATCTTATGTCTCGATAATATAAAGATATTCATAAGTGAAATTGAATTTTCTTTCATGAGTCACTATCCCGGGTTTCACTATCCCCCTTTTAAAACATATTTTCATTCTATTTGAATTAGTCCAACCACTCCTCTCAATTAGTTTAATTTATTTTAGTTAAACAATGTGTTACTTCATAGAAGCTATTGAATCATTTATAACCATTTTACTCATGGGACCCACCCCTTACTTACCACTACAATACTATTTATAGTTGACATTTTTTTCTATAAATTTCTAAATTCTATAGAATCAGAGGATATGATGATGTCTTTCAGAAATATCAGATGAGATTGTAAATTTCCATGGAGTATCCTCGAATATCATTTATAAATGAGATGCCCAATTCAAGCCCCTATTATGTGGGATATTGTAGGAAGATATTATGACTCGATTATGGTTGACTATATCATTTCATATTACAATATATGGCTATAAAAAGAGTTCTATTTAGGCTCATGAGGAAATATTATAGATTGTGTACATTATTTTAATAAGAAATATATAGATCACCTACCTATAGTGAGGTTTGTGTGTAATAAAATTGAATACATTATTATATATTTAGTACCTTTTGAGGTCATGTATAGAAGAATCTATAGATTTCCCCTTTATAGGATAAAGATTAGAGAGTCATTGCTTATGGGACCAGAGATCGTGTAGGTGATAATAGAGAGGGTATAGGTGATACAAGAGTGAAGGGAAACGTAAATCTTTATGAATACCTATACAAATCAAATATAGAGGGCTTCAGAGTTTGAGGAAGGGGAAATTTTCTTCTTAAATGTATTATAATGAAGTCTTAAGAACATTTGATCAAATAATAAACTTATCCCCATAGTTCATTAGGCCTCCCAAAATCCCTTGTGGGGGTGGGAGGTTTCATACTGTATGGAGTATCTTCCATAGTAAGGCTAGGTAGACAAAAACATCAATTTCTCGTAGATAAAGAGGTTTTTTCATCATCTTTCTCACATTTTCCACTATAGAAATATGGAATTCAAGGATGAAACCAACTTTTTTGACTAATCAATGGAGATCGAGGATAGGAAGTAGATAAACCATTAAGGGTATGTGATACCATTGTTTTGTTATTTGAAAATAATTTTTTGGATTACTCTTGTGAACTTGAGAGTCATATTTGAGCTCAGTAACCTCACCTTTATTAATTATATTTTCATATCATTTTGAAAAACCCTTAATTTTGGTTAGATATAGAGACCAGTATTTTTCATTAAAATCCTTTGAGAATAATTTATTAATATTTAAAAAAATAATGTGGTAAAATTAATTTATTATCTCAAGATATAGTTATTATTTTAAAAGAATATTATATTTATCCCATGAATATGAATGGGTTGAGTCACTGATATATTTTAAATAAATAACTTTATAGAAAATCCGTCCTTACAAACTTTTTTAAGATAGGATATTTGCATAGGAGATCTGTAATTTACGTTGGAATTTCAAGAACTGAAGTAGGCATGTTTTTTTATTTAATAAAAATATTGGTTGACTTAATTTCCTATCTATAAATACTTCAATAAATTCTATAATTTGGGGTAATATGTAATGTCTCAAACCCTATTAGATCATTAATTTTTATGGTTTTAGTGTCTTGTATGACTATTGTAGGTTTGAAGGAGGGTGGATCTTAGACTAATACATATGATGGGAAGAGTGCATTAAAGAGTTCCCCTATGTATTGTGTTGTGGGTGGTTGGTTAAAAGAGTGAAGTTTTGTTAAATTGTTTCTATAGTGTATCCATGGGAGATATGTCTTAATGTTTTGAAGGTCATAATTCCTAGTATTGGTATTTCTAGAATACCTTCACAATTCCCCTTAGGTTACACTGTGGTTTTGGTCTTTTTTAATTTGGGATAAATGGAAAGATAGAGATGTTTAGAATATTTATCATTGTAGTAGTGTAGAGACTAGATCATTTGGTTTTTTCCTTCTTACATTTTAGAGGGAATTGTTCCGTGGTGATTGTGTTGTACTATGATGGGGTCCAAGTACTTCCCTTGATATATTATAAATTAGGATGTTGTGGTTTGTAAATTTTATTTGTTTCTTTTCCCTTGATTGGTAAAATTATATTGAGGGGTTGATCAAGCGTATGTGTGATTCCCCAACCCCAGTTACCCAGAGTTAGTGCTTTATGAAATAAAATTGGAATTATACAAGGAATAATGTACCAACTACCGATCGGTTTATTATTATTAAAAACAAGATACATACATAAGTTCAACATTACAACTTGAAAAAAATACAACACTAATTCGTTCCATTAGAAACATCCAAGTCTCATAGATTATGCCTAGAATTCACTCAAAACTAAATTCTTCATATACTGGGAAAATGAAACCTAAGAAAGGGGTGAGCTCAAACGCTCAGTAAGGGAAAGAAATGCATCAGAAGATAATATTAACATTAGGCATGGTGAATAAATAAAAACACATTCCTTTACAAATAATAAGCAGGAACACTTTATGGAAGGAATATCAGTTGAGTAAATAATTCCATAATAAAACATAGTCATGGGTATTCTACTAGTTGAATAACCACATGAACCATCATTATTATTCTCATAATGAGGGAATGTATAATGTCGGACATTCTGAAACATCTTGTCAAGGTCTCGGCCAAGATGTCTAAAAATGATTTAGGCCTTGGCCAAAACCATATATCAAATTGGGAAAGGCCTCCGTCAATTCCATGTCTAATTGTCTCATGAGACCTATCGATGTACTGAGAAGCTATAGAAGGCTCCACCCCTCACATACTAAGTCCAATACATTCCTCATATGAAAAGGTTGAAACATGACATAAACATTTTTATTAAAACTAGCATACGAAATATCAATACATTAACCATAAACCATGAATGGTATCAAAATAATTCATCCATAGTCAAGCATATCACAAAACCATTAATACAATATGGAATATTTGTATCATAATAAATCAACTTCAAACAAGTTTAAAATGCACAAAGGATGTTGACATAGTTGAAATGAAAACTATTTGAAATAAATACTTATTCTTGTTTTGAAACCATTTAAGGGTCACATAATTATAAAATAAAACATTTATTTTGAAAATATTATTATAATATTTTAAGGGAAGCTTCTATGATGTTATAATAGTGGAAAATAGCTGCACTCTCCATATAAGTTAAAAAAGCATTCTTACCTTAATTATGTCGAAAAGGTCATAAAGTACCTTATTTGGAAAACGATGGAAAGATTACTTTAAAAAAATATTAGGTAAAATAAGGGTATAAATGACTTTAACCCATAGTCTAGTAAATATTAAAAATGTTTTGAAATATATTTTTAAGAAAACACAGATGTGGATGATAAAGAGGTCCCAGTAGATACTTACGTAAAAACAACCTCAGATAATAAAAAGATTGTGAAATTAACCCTTACCTTGTACTTTTCCTTGTTAGAGGGTGTGTTAACCTCATGTATAATAGTTAAAAAGTTTTTATTAT
This sequence comes from Viscum album, assembly GCA_963277665.1. Taxonomy (NCBI): domain Eukaryota; kingdom Viridiplantae; phylum Streptophyta; class Magnoliopsida; order Santalales; family Viscaceae; genus Viscum; species Viscum album. The sequence goes on along the minus strand of OY728159.1, from coordinate 824,691,089 downwards.
ATCATAAAAGAACCATATAAGTAAATATGATATCATATATGATCTTTAAATATTGCTTTGTTAATAATATTTTAGTAGTATCATCGTTTTGGGTGTTAACTGATCTGTTTTTCTTTATATGCTTGGTTATGTAAGCCATGTTTTTATGGATAGGATGTATTTTATTCATATACAGAATGATATTAAGTTCATAAAAATTATTTTTAATCATAAAATTAAAATTAATCTTGAATGATTATGATGGGGAATAATCTCATCGCGTTTGTGGAGACGGTAATCTGTACGTACGCACGCATGACAATATCATTATATTCATGGTGAAATCATATGTAATTGGATGGTATATCATATATACAGAATCATTAACATTTTATATTTATTATTTTCATCATTTATACATATTATTATACCCATACAAATAATTAAGTTTTTGAATAACAAACAACACCACGATGTGGAGTGGGTAAGCCATACATAGGCATGTATGGTGACTTTGTCATTCATATGATTGATAGAATAATGAATATTTTTGTAATATTTTTTAATAACATCATATTATATAGAATATACTGGATTTATTATTTTATAATGTAAACAACAAAGAAATAGGATGTTGAAAGAGGAAAGAACTTGAAAGAGGTGAAGAAATATTTACCTCTTCATTGGGTTCTTCCTTTTGATTTGATCGAAATTGATCCATAGGTGGGCTTTATGACCAAAGGAAGGCCACTAGGGTGAGGTTAGAAAAGTTTTGAGGATATATGGGAAGGTTTTGTCCAATAAAAATGGCTTTGGAGGTTTGAAATTAATAGAAGGGGAAGTTCCCTTTTATAAGAGAGGTGAGGGTCACTTTAGGAAAAGATTGAAATATTATTTTATAATAAAATAATTTTCGGTTTCTAATGGCTAAAAAATGAATTACTTCGAGGATAAGGTAGTTATGGGTATAAAACCTCTCAACCAATAGATTTTAGACAGGTTTAGATCATCATATTAACCTTATCTTTTATATTTAACTCTTAGTTAAATAGTTTTTCATTTACCATTTCACTTTGTATTTTTATATTATATGGTTAATAAACATACTATAATAAGACAAGATAACCCCATGTGGTTAATTATTAATATATAAAACTTTATATATTTCATTTTTCTGAACATTATATTTTTTGGATATTATATCAATTAATAATATAGTATTTGTTTTAACAACTCAATTATGTCAATTTTGACACTATTTAGTATTTGATTTTTTTAAAGCCATAAATACTTTATCACTTCAGATAAAATTTATTTAAACAGCCCTAACATGTCATATTAACCTATAAAATTATTGTAATTCATCAAAAGTCTCGATTTAAATTTATTTGGATATTTATAAAATCAATTATTTTAATATTTCATTAGTAAGGTAATTACTGCATCATCATTATGTCATACATAAATTAAATTATTTAATATAAAAAATTATAAATAAAATATCATTATGTACTAAATTGTTTCATATTTCTAATGAATATTTATAGTCAAATTTATATTGTGTGTAACCCTATATTAAAAATGTTTTATTTATTAAACTTTAAATTTAAATCTTTTAACTCTTCTTTATATAAAATAATAATTAATGATCTAATCTAATCCAAGTAGACCAAAGAGGATCATATTTTATTCCTAAGGTTGTTTTTTTTTCTAATTACACTTATCTAATAGAATTAGGACATGTTTTAGGGTAATTATGATATCATTTTTAACCTCAATTACCCTATTTACTTTTAACCGTGGTAAATAAAAGTCAAAAGTTTCTATTCACCAAAAATTATTTTCATCTTATTGAACCACATTTTACTTACTGATATTAATCGTGTCTCTCGGATTTTTGAAATTCCACTCACAGAAGCGGTAAAATTAAGTTTTATGCAAATTTGTAAATGCTCCTAGGAGGTGGGTAAAATACGGTAAAAAGTTAAATAAATTTTTTATATATCAATGATTATTATAAAATGACTCCTAAAAAATTACATTGAACCTATATAGGTAGTATGTATCTATTTTGACCTAAAATAAATTTACATAAAATAAATAATTATTTTAATAAAAAGTCAGTTTTAACCAATAATGTAGTGTTTTTCACTATTCATCAAAAATTCACCCTAAGCTAATTTCGATATTCTGAATTCAAAAATGAGGTCCATTTTGAAAAATACAATTTATAAAATTTTAAAAAGTGGGTATTACTATTCATAACAGCTATTTTTATTTGTTGTGGTGTGTTAGAATCTCAAAGTTGTGTACAATGAAAGATATTGAATTATTCGAAGGGAAACGTGCCATGGAAGCTTGGGGAGTTACATTCTTCCCTCCCTCAAATAATTTTTCCTAGAAATTTCAAGAATACTACTGCACAAAATGATTCGGGTGGTTCTACATCATAAGTTCCTCTGGTTCCCACATTACCTCTTCCATCTTATGGTTTCTCAATAGATGTTTTACCAGATGAGTCATTTGGTTTCTCAACACTTGTTCTCTGGTATCAAGAATCTTGATAGGCTCTTAACAATAAGAAAAACCAGGTTCCATTTCTATTTTCTCATAGGTGAGTACATGCATTGGGTCAGGCATGTATTTTCTCAACAGTGATATGTGGAGCACATCGTGAACTTTGGAGATACTTGGTGGCATTGCCAAATGGTAAGCTACAGCCCCAATTTGTTCTGAAATTTCGAAATGTCCTATATACCTGGGACTTAATTTTTCCTTCTTATTGAATTGTGTAACTCCCTTCCATGGAGATACCTTCAATAAAAAAAGATCTCCTACCTGAAATACCAAATCCTTCCTTCGGTTATCGGCATATCTCTTCTGCCTACTTTGAGCTACTTTGATGTGGGTTTGGATAACCTTCACCTTTTCCATCATTTCCTGAACAAGTTATGGGCCAACGAGATTTCTTTCACCAACGTCATCCCAACATGTTGGTGTGAGGCATCTATTTCCATATAATGCTTCATATGGTGCCATCTGAAAACGTAAATGGAAGCTATTGTTATAGGAAAATTCTACCAGAGCTAAATATTGATCCCTCATACCTTGAAAGTCAAGTGAGTAAGATCACAACATGTCTTCTATGGTTTGAATAGTTCGTTTTGATTATCCATCAGTCTGAGGGTGGTAGGTAGTGATCAAATAAAGTTTAGTATCCAGGGATCTATAAATAATTTTATAGAATCATTATGTAAAATGGGGATCGTGATCAGAAACAATAAATAGGGGTACTCCATGAATTCTTACAATTTCATTAATATACAGTCTTGCTAAAAGTTCAAGTGGTAAATCTTCTATTGTAGTATGAAAATGTGCTGACTTGGTAAGACGATCAACAATGACCCATATTGCATCATTACTTCTAGGAGTCTTTGGTATCCCCATGACAAAGAACATCATAATATCATCCCATTTCCACTCAGGTATGGGAAGAGGTTGCATGACTCTTCCAGGATGTTGCCTTCCAGCTTTCACTTGTTGACAAACCATACCTCTTGACACAAAATTAGTAATATCTCTCATCATGTTGTCCCACCAAAAATGTTCCTTCAAATCTCAATATATCTCGGTGCTCCCATGATGTATAGAGAAATTGGAGCTATGAGCATCATCCAACAATCCCCTTTTTAGATCATATATATCAGTAACACAATGTATCTCCCCAAATTTCAACATTTTATCTTCATATACAAAGTCACTCAATCTCCCATTATTTATAGCTTTAATCTTATTTTGAAACTCCTTATCTTTAGTCTGAGAATTTTTTATCCTTTCTAATAAAGATGGTTTGTAAACCATTTGAAAATGTATTTATGTTTCACCTTCCATGGTTATTCCCATATCCATCTTTACTAGATCCGTGAAAATAGGATCCCTTTCAACTCTCATCTTGGTCAAAACTCCATGATCCTTTCTTCTCAAAGCATCTACCACCTTCTTTACATTCGTCGGGTGGTAGTGTATTTCACAATAACAATCCTTGATAAATTCAACACATCTCCTTTGCCTCATGTTTAGTTCTCTTTGTGTAAAAATATACTTCAAACTCTTGTTACCAATATAAATCTCACATTTTTTACCATAGAGATAGTGTCTCCATATCTTTAGAGCGAAGATTATAGCTGCTAACTTAAGATCATGAGTAGGATAGTTTTCCTCATGAAGTTTTATCTATTGCGATGCATAGGCAATAACTCTATTATTCTACATAAAGACAAAACTGATTCCTCTCTTTCAAGCATCACTATAAATAACAAACCCCTCATTCCCCGATGGTAGAGTCAAGGTAGGAGCATTAACTAATCTTATCTTCAGTTCTTCAAAACATTCTTCACACTTTTTTATCCAAACAAATTTAACCCATTTATGTGTGATCTTGGTTAATGGGTTTTCTAATCGGGCAAAATTCTGTACAAAACTCTGATAATAACCTGCTAAACCAATAAAACTGCATACCTTAGTTATACTTGTCAGAGCTGTCCATTCTTGGATTGCCTTTTTCTTTGAAGGATCAACAGAGATTCCATCCTTAGGGACAATATTTCCAAGAAAGGAAATCTCATGAATCCATAATTCACACGTGCTAAACTTCCCATATAATTCATTTCTTCTATGATTCTTTAGAATATTGCACAACTAATTTTCATGATATTCATAGCTTTTGGATTATACCAAGATATCATTAATAAATACCACTAAAAAGTCATCAAGATATTCCTTGAAAACTCTATTCATTAGATCTATGAAGACATAGGTTGCATTAGTCAATCTGAAAGGCATTATTGTAAACTCGTAATGCTCGTACCTTGTTTGAAATGTTGTTTTCGGAATGTCTTCCTTCTTCACACACAACTAATGATATCCAGATCGAAGTTCAATCTTTGAAAAATATTGAGCTCCATGAAGTTGGTTGAATAAATCATCAATGCGAGGTAGGGGTACTTGTTCTTTATTATTATAGCATTGATCTCCCTGTAGTCAATGCACAACCTCATAGATTTGTCTTTCTTCTTAACAAAAGGAATAGGGGCTCCCCATGGAGAAACACTAGGGTGAATAAATCCCTAATTACTCAATTCCTCTAGTGGTTTCCTTAGTTTCACTAATACCACAGTGGACATTCTATAAGGGGTCTTTGATATGGGCCTTGAACCAGGAATTAAATCAATTCAATACTCAATTTCTCATTCTGGAGGATGTCCAGATAAATCCTATGGAAACACATCAACATATTATTGCACAATAGGTACGTACTATATTAGAACATTATTTTTCTCACCCATAATTATTTCACTCTCATCCTCTCCAATGATTGAATTTAGTAGAGCTACTATGGGTGGATCTAGATAAGAATCATATAGTGACGTATCTTCTCTAAAGATAAGGTACTCATTACCATCAATGAAAATTGTAACCTCTTTCTTATTATAATAAATTTTCTCATCATGGTCCAAAATCCAATCCATACTGAGGATTATATCAAATTCAATCATGGGTTTAACGATTAGATCATCAGATAAATATCGTTTATATGCATAGATAGGGACTATTTCACAAAATTTTGTTGCAATGATACATCCCTTAGGAGTTTTGATTGAAAACTCCCTTGTTAAATAAAATTGGAAATATCTAATTTTCTTAGAAAACTGGTAAGATATGAAACAATGCGATGATCTAGAATCAAATAAAGCATTGGTTAAACATGAGGAAACCATTAAATTACCTACCACTACATCTTTCATAGCTTCAAACTCAGCAGTAGTGATCGCATAATCTTGGCCTTGATCCCTTGGCCTTTTCTAAGGTATGTTTCACTAACTCTTAGGACATTCATTTTCATAATGTCCCATCTCCCTACAATTGTATCATTTAACATTGGTAGCTTCTTTCTTCCCCTTACAATCACTAGCAAGATGGCCTTTCTGTCCACCTTTTAGGCATACTTATTTTCCTTTTATATAGGAACCAAGTTTCTTCCTTCCATAATTATCATAGGGTGGAAATTAAAATCTTTCCAATTTACTTATTTCCTTTTCTAGAGTGTTTATCAGATCTATTCTTATCTTGATTTGCTTAAAATTTGTAAGACTTAGAGAATTACTTTTCTATCTTGATAGCACATGAGACAATATCTTCATACGATGAAAAGGATTGCGGGACTAATGATCGATGGATAAATGGTTTTAACCCATCAAAAAATGATCAATCTTACTTCTTGGGTTATGTATATAATCTGCAGCATGCCTTGATAACCATGTAAAGTTAGTTTCATACTTTGCGACATTCTCATCCTCCTTTTTCCTCAGACTCATAAATTGTCTTTCCATATCTGCTTGATGGTCCTGAGGAAAGTATTTTTCTAAGAAAATCTCTTTAAAATCCCTCCATTCCATTTTTTATACTTCTTCATCTTCCTTTGTATTTTGAATCAATGACCAATATTTATCTGCATCTCTCGTGAGGAGATAAACTTCCATGCCAACTTTTTCCCTTTCGCTACTCCCCAAAGCATGAAATATTTTATCTAAGGAACTTATCCATTGATCAACTACTAATGGATTTGTACTCCCATTGAATTTTTGTGGTTGTTTCCTCATGAAGCGGTCTAAATTGATCCTCCATGTTATGGATATGGGTGCTCCATACAGGTAAGGTTATTATTCATAACCTGAGTTAGTTGTCACAGTATGGTGATTAGATGATCAGCACCAGTTGTATCACCTGCTCCGCTATAATTATCTTGAGCAGGAGGGAAATCCCTACATGGATTACGTGTGTTGATATGGTTTCCATTCCTTCCACTAGGCACCGTTTCTAAAAAATGGCATACATTAGATTAGATTATGAAGTGTAATACATAATTCCAAACTTGATACACTTAACATAAATTAAATAGTTTATGGATATAATTCATAATCATATTAATGTTTTCATTGAGGAAGTATATACTCATAAATCCTTTATAATGGTTTGTAAAGAAAATTAGAATTATCCTAAGCATATCCCTTGGGAGTGTCGTAACCAAGAGTACATCAAGGCATGTGGTCGCGTACCTATTCCTGTTCGATTCTAGCTCAAAGCGGTGTTTTTGGGTCTAACCCCTAGTTACATCTGTTCCCAAGCCGCCTCTACCTGCTCTTATCTATACAGGGATGTATTGATTGTAAAACTCACAAAATATATAAAATACCCAAATTCTAGGAAGTTCTTCCATACTAATCCTCCAAGTCTATCTTAGGGTAATGTTCTTTAATCATAGTTTTTTTAAATCTAGCTTCCTAGGTTTCTACTAATCTTCCTTTAAAACCAACTATGATGCCCCAACCACAGTTACCCATATTTGGTGCTTTATTAAATAACATTGGCATGATACAAAGAATCATGTCCCAAAAGACCGATCAGTTTAGTATTATTGGCAACAAGATACATACATAAGTTCAACATTACAACTTGAAAAAAACAACACTAGTTTGTTAGATTAGAAACATCCAAGTCTACTAGATTATTCTTGCAAGTCACTCATAACTAACTTCTTCATATCCTGAGAAAATGAAACATAAGAAAGGGGTGAGCTTAAACACTCATTAAGGTCAATAAATACAGCGGAAGGTAACATAAACATTAGGCATGGTGAATAATTAAAAACACATGAATTGAAAAATAATAAAAAGCAACACTTTATGGTGGTAATATGAGCTAAGTAACTAATGCCATAATAAAACATAGTCATGGGTATTCTACTAGTCGAATAACCACATGAACCATAATTATTATTTTCATAATGAGGGAATGTATAATGTTGGAAATTCTGAATCATCTTATCAAGTCCTCGTCCAAGACATCAAAAAATGTTTTAGGCCTTAGCCAAAACTATATATCAAATTAGGAAAGGCCTCATCCAATTCCACATCTAATTTTCTTCTGATACATACCGATGCACCGAGGAGCTATAGCGGGATCCACCAGTCACATACTAAGTTCAATACATTCCTCATATGAAAAGGTTGAAACATAACATAAAAAATTCATATTAAAACTAGCATACAAAATGTCAATACTTTAACCATAAACCATGAATGGTAAAAAAATAACACATACACAGCCAAACATATCACAAAAATTAAATAAAATATAGAATATTTTTATCATAATAAATAACTTCAAACAAGTTTAAAATCCATCAAAGGATGTTGACATAGATGAAATGAAAACTATTTAAAAGAAATACCTCTTTCTATTTTGAAATCATTTAAGAGTCACATAATTATAAAAGAAAATATTTATTTTAAAAATATTCTTATAATATTGTAAGGGAAGCTTTTATGATGTTACAATAGTGGAAAATAAATGCACCCGCCATATAAGTTAAAAAAACATTCTTACCTAAATTTTGTCAAAAAGGTCATAAACTACCTTGTTTGGAAAATGATAGAAAGATTCCTTTCAAAACATATAAGGTCAAATAAGGGAATCAATTATTTTAAACCATAGTCTAGTAAATAGTAAAAAAAATTTGAAATACATTTTTAAGAAAACATGGATGTGGATGATAAAGAAGTCCCAGTAGATAATTACATAAAAACAACCTCGGATAATAAAGAGATTGTGAAATTAACCCTTACCTTGTACATTTCCTTGGTCGATGGTACTTTGACCTCCTGTATAATAGATAAATTAATTTTATTAAATTATAAAAGAACCATATAAGTAAATATGATATCATATATGATCTTTTAATATAGCTTTGTTAATAATATTTTAGTAGTATCATCATTTCTGGTGTTAACTGATATGTTTTCCTTTATATGCTCGGTTAGGTAAGCCATGTTTTTATGGATATGATGTATTTTATTCATATACATAATGATATTAAGTTCTTAAACATTATTTTTTATCATAAAATAAAAATTAATCTTGAATTATTACGAAGGGGAATGAATCTCATCGTGTTCATGGAGATGGAAATCTGTACGTACCCATGAGCGAAAATATCATTATATTGATGGTGAAATCATATGTAATTTGATGGTATATCATATATACATAATAATTAACATTTTATATTTATTATTTACATCAGTTATACTCATTATTATACCCATCCAAATAATGAAGTGTTTGAATAACAAACTACACCATGACGTGGAGACGGTAAGCCATACATAGGCATGTATGTTGACTTTTTCATTCATATGATGGATAGAATAATCAATATGGTTGTATTATTTTTATAATAAAATCATAGTATATATAAGATATTGGATTTGTTATTTTAGAATGTAAACAACAAAGATATAGGATGTGGAAAAAGAAAATAACTTGAACGAGGTGATGAAATATTTACCTCTTCTATGGGTTCTTCCTTTTGATTTGATCCAAAGGGCTCCATAGGTTGGATTTCTGACCAAAGTAAGGCCTATAGTATGAAGGGAGGAACGTTTTTAGGATATTTGGATGGGTTATGGCCGAGCTAAATGGATTCGGAGGTGTGAAAGTAAGCTAAGGGAAAGTGCCCTTTTATAAGATAGGTGAGGGTCACTTTAGGAAAAGCTTGAAATATAATTTTATAATAAAATCATTTTCGGTTTCTAATGGCTCCAAAATGGATTATTTCGATCCTAAAGTGGTTATTGGTCTAAAACCTCTCAAAAAATAGGTTTTATATAGGTTTAGGTCATCATATTAACCTTATCTTTTATATTTAACTCTTAGTTAAATAGTTTGTCATTTACCATGTCTCTTTGTATTTTTATATTATATGGTAATAAACATACTATAACAAGAAAAGAGAACCCAATGTGGTTCATTATTAATATATATAACTTTATCTAAGTCCTTTTTTCGAACCATATATTTTTAAGAATATTATATCAATTAATAATACAATATTCATTTTAAAAACTCAATTAGGTCAATTTTGACACTATTTAGTATTTGATTTTTTTGAAAGTAATAAAAACTTTATCACTTAGAATAAAATTTAATTAACCAACCCCAACATGTTATATTAATCTATAAAATTAGTGTAATTCCTAATAAGTATAAATAGAAATTTATTTGGATATTTATAATATCAATTATTTTAATATTTCATTAATAAGGTAATTACTGCATCATCATTGTGTCATAAATAAATTAAATTATTTAATGTATAAAATTTATAAATAAAATACCATTTTTTATAAATATTTTTATATTTCTAATAAATATTTATCGTCGAATTTATATTGTGTGTAACCTTTATTAAAAATGGTATAGTTATTAAACTTTGAATTTAACTCTTTTAACTCTTCTTTAAATAAAATAATAATAAATGTCATAATCTAATCCATGTGGACCAAAGGGGATCATATTTTATCCCTAAGGATGTTTTTGTTTGAATTACACTTATACAATAGAATTAAGACATGTTTTAGGGTAATTATGTTATCATTTTTACCCTTAATTTCCCTAATTACTTTTAACTGTGGTAAATAAAATTCAAAAGTTACTATTCACCAAAAATTATTTTCATCTTATTGAACCATATTTTACTTACTAATTTTAATCATGTCTCTCATATTTTTGAAATTCAACTCATAGAAGCAATAAAATTATGTTTTATGAAAACTTACAAATGCTCCTAGGAGGTGGGTAAAAGAGGGTAAAAAGTTCAATAAAATTTTTATATATCTAAACATATTATAAAAAGTCTCTAATTAATTACATTGAACTTATATAGGTATTATGTATCTATTTTGACACAAAATAAATTTAAATAAAAAAATAATTATTTAAATAAAAAGTCAGTTTTAACCAATAGTGCAGTTTATTTACTATTCATCAAAAATTCACCCTAAGCTAATTTCGATATTCTGAATTCAAAAATGAAGTCCATTTTGAAAAATAAAATTTATAAAATTTCAAAAGGTGGGTATTACTATTCATAACTACTAGTTTGACTTGTTGCAGTGTGTTATAATTTCGAAGTTGCGTACAATGAAAGCAATTGTTTTTTTCAAAGGGAAATGTACAGTGCAAGCTTGGGGTGTTACATTATGAGGGGGAGATGCGGGTGGTATGAAGTGAAATTTTTAGATATTATATGCATTAAACCTCATTGTTTCATGGCCCTACCCATTAAACTATAGTTTTTTATTTTCTATTATGGGTATAAAATAGGAATCCCCTCCTACATCCTTTTATTTTTATTATTTCTCTTGAATACTGGGTGATTTTAAGTAAATATTTGGATGCCCTTGAGGGTTATTTAGTATAATTTTACTATAGAATTCAATATATTAATTGATTATCATATAAATTGAGTTCATCTTCCCCTTTTTCTTTATTTCCATACAATTTTTATCTGGAATGGATTGTATATTAGTTGAATTTGGTTTAGGTTGACCTTGATTCATGGTATTAATGAGGATTACTACATCAATGATGGTTGAGGATTCCTTTATAGAATTTCATTAGGTTGATCATCTCTTCTTTAAATTATTCTTGTACATTAGTTCTGAAGCATTTATTATTGTAAGGAATTCAATAAATCTCTATTTTATGTGTGAATAGTGGATGTTTCATGCATTTTCATTCATTAGGTGCATATTATAGATTGGATTAAGGTGTATAATGAACTAGAAAAATGGTAATTAGTAATAATGGGGGGTTTCATAGTTTATTTCATGTTTCTATTTTTGTCTTATGTGATTGATGACTACCTTTATTATTATTGAAAATATTTTATTACTAATATATATATATATGTATTATTTTTTGGTTTAATTTTCTGTATCACCCTTTCATAAATGGTAAATCAAGTAAAATAGGTAATTAACTAGTGAAATGAAATATGAAAAGAATTATTGTTTCATGTGTAAGTAGGAAGTGTAGAAATGGAATATTACAAAATTTGGGAGTTTATGTGGTTGGATTTACATGTAGTGATGCTATTATTATGTATCCATGTTTGGGAATTTTTTATGTCTAGTTTCATTTGGGATGTGTTGATAATTGGTGCAGCGACTGCATTTCCACGGTTGGTAATGGAGATATGGTCATAATTTAGAATGATAGTATCAATTTTTTGTTGAATGGGGAAGTATTGTGGTGGTTATTTGAAGTGGGAAAATTTATAAATTTATCAATATTAATGGAATTTATTTGAATAATATAATTGATAACAGTTTTGGTTTTGGAATGGAATATAAATAATTGAATTGAATAGTTAATTTTTGGTTTACACATGGTAAATAGACGGGAATGGATTGTCAATAAATATTTAATTTAATATAATTGTGCACATAAAAGGGTTGTTAAATGGTAAATCTATAAATGATTAATTTATTTTATTACAGTAGAAAATATGAATGGTTTTTGTGGTTGTATTTTGTGGAAAGTGGGGACGGTTTTTTGTATAGCGGTTGTCAATAATGATAGTGTGTAGTGGTGATGGTGTAATTATTGTGGAGGTGAGGTGTTGATATTTTGATATGAACACTTAGGCTCAAATTTTGGGTGGCTAAATATATAATTAATTTACTTATGATTTCAAACACATCCCACTTGAGTTGGATAACTTAACTAATTCCCAAATGGTTTGGGTTCTATTTTTTCCCTAATATCTAGGTTGGTGAGGGAATAGACAGTTGACTACTCCTAATTCCTTGTAATCCCTTCTAGGTGTTCCATGGGTTGTGATGGATCAAAAGAGACATGTTATGTGTATGAGGTGATACTATTTGGTAGGGTTATTTCATGGTAGAAGAAGTTCATGAAGATGATCACCTCCATGTTAAAGATACCCTATTGAGATGGATATGTTGTGAGGATATGTCATTTGGTTGTGATGATTTGTCAATAAGGATATGTGGTGGCATGAGGTCATGGATATGTGATGATGATGTTGATGATGTAGCTATACTATGTGGTATGTGAGGATGATATGAGATGTGGTGTTTAATGACATGGTTGTGGAGGGTATGAAATTGCCAAGATGTTTTTTGTTTGGTCATGAGAGTGACATACTAGTGGGAAAGTAATTACAATTATCTATATTGATATATATATATATATTCTTTTTCTATTAAGTAATTATACTTGGGTGTGATTTTGGGTGGGCGATCCTTAGTGGGGTTGGGTGGTATTCAACCTGATAGGTACTTGTGGGTTCTATTGTTTATTCACTAAATCCTTAGTATAATTCTTCCACATTCGTATGAGTGGATCCAAGGATTGTCCTTAAAATTATACATGTATGAGAACCCATATATATATATATATATTACTAGTTTCTAGGGAAATTTGGGATCAAAATCTGGACGTTACTATCTTAGATCATGGAGCTTAGAGCTGCAGTCGGTGTCACTAATTCAGATCTTTAATTTTGGAATTTTCTAGGTAATTATATTTTTATAACATGTCATGAATTATGGGTTATTATGGGATTTCATATTTATGTTATATTATGGATTTCAATGGTATATTTCATATTTTTTACTGATATATTTTAGGGTAATGCCTCCAATATTCATGTTTTACACCCTTGGTGATATTCTCTAATCCATGGCATATTAGAGGAGGACCTCATGGGTAACTCTTTTCATCCCTACGAGCCCAAGAGGGGTTCCTAGTGGGTATGGTTTAAGAAAAAGTGGTATCATGTTTTAGGAATATGTATGTTTGATTGGGAAATAATGTTAGTCAAACTTAATACGTGATATAGAAAGGGACACTAGTCAGTACAATGATGATTAGGTCCCCTTGTGATATGACATGAAGACCTTAAGATTAATAAACACCATATTTAAGATAATTTTAATTTTGGGGTAGAGGATTATGAGAGTTGCATGAATCATACATAATTACACTTTTTTTAAATTGGGTGATATTAAGAAATTAAATTGAATCTAATTAAATGAACCATATATTAATTTCATGATATGTAGGTTATGAGTCTTATTTTCAGTTGTAAGGATGTTTTCTAGTCCTTGTCCTCGTGCATCTTAGGTTAACATGGTGAGGAAAGATGATTTGACTCATTTCTATAGGATTGATCCATCAAATGAGGATGAGGCTTAGAGGAAGAATATTTAAAACATCCAGCATAATGGATTGTTTAAGTTTGAAAGGAACACCTCGAATCTAGATATGGAGTGCTTGTTGGAGGAGATCGATATCACCTTATATTTGATCTAATCCAAGGAGAAGTATCGATTTTAATTGAAAATTGGCCTGATTCATGGGGCAATGAACTATGTATGGTTTATTTTATCTTATATATAGGGATGAGGTGGAAATTATATGTGTCAATTTCTAGAGGTAGTTCCATCTCGAGTTCCTATCAATGATGATTATGGTTTAGAAGAAGTGGGAGTTTCTATCCCTTCAGTGGGGGATATTGAGCGTATAGAAGACCAAGATTTTAATCAAGGACCTTGTTTCTATTTCCCTTTACCTTTTCCCAGATGATTATTCTAGAGTGTGATGGTTAAGGAGTTATTTTTCTTTATTATTCAATATGTAGTCACTATATTTTCATTATCTATATTTTAGAGGTGTAGAAGATGGTCGAGGTGATAGAGTGGATTATGGAACATCTATTATTTTCTTAAGAGGTAATAAATTTGGGATCCTAGATTCGATCTATTATGGGGGTCTTTTATGCAGGGTAGTTGAGGTTTCATTCTCGGGGGATTCAATCTCAACAAGTTACTACCCACTTACCCAGAGTTGGTAGAACTTTTTATTCACTAAGACCTTTTTGACTATGTGATTTACTTTTATATGTCATAATTACCATCATTTTTAGTGCATGACTATTATTACAATCCATCGAAGAGAAAGAGGTTAGTTTCTATTCTTGCCCCAACACTCATTGCCTCAATTATTATATCTGGAGTAGGGGAATTAAGCCCTTTTCCTACTGAGATGAGATGGAGATAGTAGAGGTTAGACCTAAGATTTTACCCACCCTCAAAGACAAATAAATTAGAATGGTTATGGATGTGGTCATCAGTCATGGGGTAGATGAGCTGGATGGTGGAAATTACATTCCATGTAGAAGTTTAAAATAGATGGTAAATATATCATTTGAGGTATTGTCTATATATCTTATCCATTTTATATCACTTTATTGAATTTTCTCTCATCGCCTTCTTTTATATCAATCAATATGGTCTGCACCTTAGGAATCAAGGTGGAGATTCTTTCAGTGACCCTAGTGTTCAATACACTAGTTGGAGGTTAGTTTAGTTTGTTTTATATATATTGTGGTAGTGAGATGATGAAAGGACAACTATGTCATTGGGGTATTACTTTCTACATTATATATAGACAAATAATATCATCCTTATCATGGATTAGTTGTATTTTTTGTATCATAACATTGACTATTTCTAGAGGAGAGTGAACTTATTTGATGAGGAGGTTTGACAAGCAGTGTTCATTGGTGAGTAGGATTATTGAATGGGTCAATAGTGTGTAGAGTTGTTATCATCTATGCTAGTTTTTATGTCATTAGATTTTTTAGAGGGGTGGGTGGTGGATTTACCAAGAGTTATTGTTGAATTTTTGGTTGTTTTACCTAAATAGGTTTGATGCATATTCTCTTGAATTTATATCTACTTCTTGATAGATTTATAAATTGGTGCCTCTCTAATCTCGGAAGAATCTTATTAGATGACACAATATGAGCTATATTATTTGAGGAACCATATAGATTATTTGATACGTAATGGATTCATATAATGTAGTGTATCATCCTCGTGATATCTAGTGTTATTAATTAATAAATAGAATGGTGATTTAAGTTTATATATATATTATCATAGCTGGCGGTCCAGAACTCTAACCACCTTCTGGGTATTAAGTATTTTCATACTAGTAGATGTCACACACCTCATTTTATAATATTTATTTTTATTTTGGGTACCATCAAATGATGGTGAATGAGGATGATATCCTGATTACATTCTTTTAATGTCTTTATGGGAACTTCTATTTTTAGTTATATCATTTTGTGTCAAAAAAGCACCATCTTTTTTCTTATGACACATAAACATTTTATTATCTGAGTTCCTATATCAATTCATGGTTATTCTTATAGAGGATATTCTTATATTCAAAAATTAAAAGGAGGAACATAATGATCATCTTAAATCTATTCTATAATTACTTCATCAAAATCATATTTATTGTAAGTTGTTTAGGTGAAATTTTTAGACATGTTAGGTGTATTTTATTAGGCATGTAATGTCCATAATGGGAGTGGAATTTGATCCTTCAAATATTTAGGTGGCTTTTTCTTGGATGTAACCTAATAACATTACAGGGGATCAAAGTTTCCATGGTATCATAGGCTATAATAATAGTTTGATGTCAGAATTTCATCATTTTATCGCCCCATCAACATATCTGACCAGGAAGGACCAAGATTTTATATGTACTGATCAGTGTCAAACAATTTTCAGATACCTGAAGGAGAGGTTAGTCTATTATATTTCTCATCAGCTACCAGGAGAGGGAGTTATGTTCAAAATTATATGTGATTATTCTTATCTTAGGTTAGTATGTGTCTTGATACAACATATAGTAGTGATATCATATGGGCCTAAGAAATTATGTTCTCATGAGCGTAACTATTCCACCAAAGATCTAAAATTGGTAGTAGTGGTATTTTCATTGAATCTATGGTTTCATTACCTAATAATTGATAGATTTATGTTCTTCATAGATCACAATATCTTGATTTATATTTTCTTTCAGAAAAATATGTATCTAGGTTATTGGTAGTGGAAGAAGTTATTATTGGACTATGAATTTCTTATGTCTCACTCCCCAAGAAAGGTAATGTACTTACTAATTAACTAATAAAAAATTAATTGGGAGATGTTTCTTTAGAACTAGTAAATTGTTGGAGATTGATGGGGGATCTTTGTGGTGATGCGTCGTGATGTGGATAAGGAAAGTGGTAGAGGTTACATGTTCAAGAAGAGAGTGAAAACATGTTTGTTGTAATAGGTACATGTGCCTAATTGGGGATACTTAGAGATAGATGTAATTTGGTATCATATTCTTTATGGTGAAACTCTAGAGGGGTTCTCATAATATTATCAATAACAAATATTGTCTTAGGGATGGTTGATTATTCTATCTGAGATGTAAGAGGAGGTTCTCTTTGACTTTCATAGATTATATTTGGAAGTACATCCTGGTGTATCTAAGTTGTCTATTTCCCCAGGATTTTAGCATTAGTGTACATGGATATTTTTATCATTAGTGGAGTTAATGAAAATATGTTTGATGAGACAGTAGGAAAAAGAAGGGCATCATGTTTCTGGTGGGTTATTTAAGTCGTTGGATGTCCCCAGGTAGAAGTGGGAAGATATCTCAATAGATTTCATGACTATTTAACCATGATACCAATGATTTAATGGTTCTATTTTGGTTATCATGGATCATTTTCTAAATTCATTTCAACCATAGGTGATTGGGGAATCGGTTAATATTGATGTTATGGATAATAAGTATATGGAAGTGGTAGTGAGGATCCATGGGGTACCAATGAACATCAACTCTGATTGGGATTCTTATTTTACCTCATATGTCTAAGAAGGTATCTTGTGTGCTTTTGGATCTCACATGTACCTTATCACCACATTCCACCCTCATACGTATGGGTATATGAAGCTAAAAATATGTTATTGAGTGATATTACATAATATTTAATATTGGGTTTTGGTGGAGTGTGGGTGAAGACCTTGTCCTTGTTTGAGTTTTTTAATTCAAATAGCTACCTCTCTTCCCTTATAATGTCTATATATAAGGATTTTTATAAGAGACCCTACAAATATGCATTATATCAGAGACAGTTTAGAGATCCAATGGTCTTTGGACCAAACGTAATACAGTGAATGATTGAGAATGGTCAAATAATATTGAGTGGATAAAAGTAACATGGGATACTCAAAAGTCTTTTGTTTATCGGAGTAAGAGACCTATAATGTTTGAGTTCTAGGAACATATATTCTTGAGGGTTTTTCCTCATCCTGGGAATCATAGGCTATACGGAAGGATTAAGTTGCCTCCATTGTTCATTGGACCTTTTAAGGTATTAGGGCATGTGGGTGAGGTGGAATATCATTTTGAACATCCCAAAAAGCAATATAAGATCCATGATGTTTTACATGTGTTATAGCTTCTTCAATTTCTTCATAATGGTTCTATTTTCATTGAATAGGAAGTGCTAGGTATAGAGGATGACATAAAATATATGGATCTTTCTGTTGAGATTCATGGTCATTGAGAGAAGGTGTTACATGGGTGAGTTACTCCCTTGGAATTCATTCTATATAGGAATGTTAGCTTTAAACAAATTATGATAGAACATGAGTTGTATATTAATGCTTAATATCCTCAGTAGTTGGGAGATTTTTCTCTATAATTTCTAAGATGATTGTTTCTACTAATTTATCGAGGATGTTTATTATCTTGTTATATTATATATCTAATCGATTTCATTGTATATATTTGTGAGGTATCTCTTGGGGGTGTATTTGGGTTGGTATCTGATTGTTTCTTTCAGGGGTTAGTACTGATTTCGAGGGAATAAAATTATTTTGAGAGGTATCTAATGTAACATCCCAAATTAGTCTAGATCATTGTATTCTTTTGAGTGTTGGAGGATCCAATAGGAGGTCTAATGATGTAAAGTGGGTCTAGGGATGTGATATTTTATGGGAAGAGTGAATTCCAACCAAGTACTAGGCTCTACACCATGGGTGGTTTATTAGAATACAGTAGTATTTATACCTAGTGTACTATGGTGTGGCCATGGGAGCTACGCGGTGGAGTTTTGAAAGTTGATATCCCCAATTATAAAATTATCAGAGTTCATGTAATATGGACATTAGGCCACATTATGTTTTATTTCTTAGGTCGATCCATATAAATATAAGGTAAAAAATTATATTGTTTATCACTACTATAATGTTTAACATAGAATGGTTGGTTGTGTGGTTATTCCATTTTGTAGGATATTATGTCTGGGTGCATGTGTAGCATCATAGTTTGGTTATAGGGGATCCCTTTTTATTTTTGGAATTAGGATAATGTGGTGTGGATATAGTCCATGCACTATAGACCTTCCTCAATTTAATTGGATTAAAATTTTTATTAGGTTTAAGAGTGTAGAGATATGAGGGATACATGACATGATTTGGGAATACTATCTAGAAAACACCCCATTGTATCTTGGGTCTACCCATTGAACTGTGGTTTTTTGATTTTCTAGCCAGTATATAAATTCATAATCCCCTTTGACATCCTTTTAATTCTCTTGTTTCTCTTTACCCTTGACCAATTTTTTTTTGTGAATTGGGAGGCCCTTGATGGTTCATTGATCAACATAATTCCTCATCTTTAAGAGATAAAAAGATTATAAACCAATGATATTTTTTCATAACATTCTATTTTATTTTGTCCCATTATTTCATTCTTATGGGGAATTTCAAGAGTTATTTTTGGTTTGGGTTTACCTTGAGTCATGGTTTTGATGAGGATTTTTATGTCTGAGATTTTTGGGGAACCCATTTCATGATTTTGGTTGGTTGATCATCTATTTGTTTCCTAGTTATTGTGTAGTATTAGTGAAGCATTGACTGAGGTGGGATATTTGAGAAATATTTATTTTCTGTGTTGATGGTATAATTTTCAGGCCTTTTCTTTCATTGTGTTAATATTATATATTAAATAATTAATACAATGAATCAAGATAAAAGAAATATTATTGATAGGGGTTATTGTTACATGTTTAAATGTTTCTATGTTTTACTTATGTGATAGATGAATACCTTTTCTGTCCCACAAAATATTTTACCACTAAGATATGTTTATGTGTTCTTTTATTTAAATTTTTTTACCCTTTACATAATATTTTAATCAATTAAATATGTTAAGGAACCAATTGTGTGAGGTATAAAATTTAATTAATGTTATTTTAATAAGAGGTAAATCTGTAAGTGTTCTATTGTTATAATAAAGTGTTGTTTTATACTAGGTTTCCTTTTTTATTATGTTTTGATTAGGTGGACTTGGTTGGGAATTTTTTATAGATCATTGGAGAGAGGATTTATTAAAAAATGGGGTTGCAACTTCCTTTCCACGATTAGAAAGAGGAGAGGTGGTTTTTTATGTTTAATGATGTTACAATTGTTTTAGAAAATGATGAATTGTTTTGGTGGTTATTGGCATGAGACTTATAGAAGTTGTGTAGTGTCCATATGGTTGAAATGAGGTTGTTTATAGATTATTATTAGAAATAGAATATTAAGTTAATAATGGAAATTCTAATGGGTGTGGGATGTGAATAGAATAATAATAAATGAATTGAATGGGTAAAAAATGGATTATTTTTTGGGGAGGGATCAGAATGGTTTGTTATTAAATATGGAATTGAATGGAATAATGAATGTAACATGGATGGTAAATGATAAATCTATATATATTTAAATTATTTGATTAAATAAGAAACTATTAATAGTGTTTGTGGTTGTCTTGTGTGGAAAGAGGGGTTGGTTTGTGTTATTTAGGTTGTTCATAATGGTAATACCTGATAGAGATAGTTTAGTGGTTGTGTATGTGAGGTAGTTCACTTGTTCTTTCTAAGTGTAACTAGTTTTTGGTGTTTCTCAAAAAAAATAGGTTTGTGAGGGAATGGATGGATTATTACTCCATCTTCACAAATCACCCATCTATGTGTGTAATGGGTTGTAATGCCTCACATTATACTGGTTATGTGGATGTGGTAATGGGTCTTGTTTTGGTTTACATATGGAAGGAATTGGGAATGATATTGATGTCATTCATGTTCACGATACTCTACTAAGATAGATATGTGACCAGGATGTGTCATAAGGTTGTGATGATATGATTATTTGGTTATTTGGTTATATAGTAGAAGTTATCAGTGGATATTTGATGATGATGGTGGTGGTGGGGTTGGGATATTCAGTATGTGGTGATAATATGAGATTTTTTGTATTGTGACATGAATGTGGAAGGGATGGGAGTGCCAGGAATTTTATTATTGGGGAATGATAGTAACACACCAATGGGGATATTTATATGGGTTTCCATGGTTATATATTTATAAATATATATATATACATATTCTTTCAATATTATGTTGTTGTAAATGGTTGAAATTTTGGGTGAGAAATCCTTAGTGAGTTATGGTGGTAATTGACTTGGTAGGTGCTTGTTGGTTCAACAATTTTTTCACTGAAGAATTAGTATTATTATCCCTCATTTTCTTGTGTAGTCTCAAGGAGTACCCTACTAAGTATACATGTATTCACGCACCTATACATGTATAAATTTTTTTAAAGTTTTCTATGGTGGTTTTATAGATTAATCTTGACATTCTAACTGTGAGCTTGTATTTGTAGTTAGTGATTCAACTATGGTGTCTTCATTTGGTATTTCTTTTTTAATTATTATATTCTTATGAAGATTAATTCATTTTTTATTTTAGTTTGATATTGGTTTTATTTTAGTATATGGTATTTATTGGTGTATTTTTATCACGTTCCTGGGAAATTTTAGGGTAAGGTTTTCCATTTCAATGTTTTATAAACTTGGCATAATTCATTAAATTGGGACCTATTAGAGGTGGGTATAAAGGTTATTCTCATATTCATTATAGGCCCAGGAGGGGTTCCCAGTGGGGGTGGGTCATAAAATTACGTTCCAATAATGACATAAACCCTAGGGTGAAAATTGGATATCACGTTTTTCTAGAAGGTTGTAATGTCGAATTACAGATTGAGGATGAACTTTGATACTTTGGAAGATCACCAACAAGGTGGGACTTTGTATATGACTCCTAACTTACTCTTAATGTGAATATATGTCAATTATCAATTTTTATTTTTTATGTTTTTCTTAGGATAATATGAATTTACATTTCTTGTGTTTTTTCGAAGATAATCGAGCATCATTTTGTGAATGAAGAATGAGTATCTAGATCATCATCTTCCATATCCCCTCTCTATCTCACCCGAATCATGTAATTAAGCTGGGTGTGTGAACATTGAAACATCGCTCAGGCTATGATGATGTGTGTATAGATAGCCTGGAATCCCCTCTCATGGGATATATTCCCCCTTGTGATCTCACCTCTCTCTCATCTTCATTTTCTATCAATTAATAAAACATAGTGATTACATTAAGTTAATAAATATGGAAAATATGATGGAAAATAGAGAATAAAAAAAGTTGTATTGAGATGACTAAATGGTGGTTCAAGAGAATCCTGAAAGAGATAACATGGAAGGGGTTATGATTGAGAGATGTAACTCAGTGACAACCGGGTTTGGATATATTACAATAGTTATGGGGTTTTGCCTGAACGATTGGTTTAGGATGGATTAGTAATGTTTACATAACTATATGAGGTGGTAAAAGTGGTCACATGTCACCTTCTAAGGTCAAAGTAGAAAATACATATCAGGAGGCTTGGGATTCTATAAAGGATATCACAATAACATAGTGTGTATCTGTTGAGAACATTCTTTATCTTATATTGGCCAATGGATATGGTTTTATGGTTGGAAAAATAATTTCATATGAATTATATCGATTGAGAACATGTTGTGTCTACTGAATGACATGAACATAGTTTTGTGGAAGTATATGCATTTTTTATTTTCAAGTAAAAAATATTATGTACATTTAGAGAAAATGTTGTGTATTTCACAAAATAAAATTGATCCATATGAATCTATCTTTTTGAAATATTATTATTCTTATTATATTTCATGTATCTCTGGTTTCATGTGAGATGTGATATTAGGGATATTGAGTAATGAGTTTGGGAATTCATTTAATCCTTAGTTGTCTCAATCCTTACATCGTATCTATGTTGTTCACAATTTCCCCTTCTATACTGTGTTTTAAGGTACCTTTTTGTTATTCCCATTCTTTTTGTTTTTGGGGATTCCTATTAGGTATTTTTATACACACCAAAGAACATGAATTATTTTCCATAATTTATATGTCTATTAAAACGATATCTGGTTTTGGGGATATCTCTATGTATGTGGTTATAGTGAATTTGATGCATAGTTTTTTTATGATGGTGGTTTCTTTAAGAGACAATTCTAGGATTTATTTCTGTGAGGAGGTGTTTTCTCTTTTAATATTCCTGTTATAGTTTAAGTAATTCTTTCTTATATTTTTTACTTTACCTTATATTCTAGCTATGAGGTATCAATTAAGATAGTTGGTGTCTCGTGCATTCACATTGCACTACATCATGATGTATATATATATATATATATATTATCACTGGTTATTAATCATGTTATGTATTGGATAGTGGTTATGGTTACTAAAATTTTGACCATGGGGTGGTGGTTTAGACCATTCCATGGTCTATCCTAATGTGAATAATAGAATAATTTAATACACTCTTCCATGGTGGTTATCTATGAGAATATTATGTTGTATGTTAATTCTCATTTTTTCCACTATCTTTTATATCATCTATCACATATCATTTTTTTAAATACTAATGTTTTTTTAGAATTTTGAACATCTTATGTGATTGTCTAAATGTTAAATAATCAATGTGGTTATTAATGCAAGAATTTATATTGTTGAAATGATGGATAAAAATTTTTGAAATTTTTATTCAACGTTAGTTGACCATTTTAGTTTTTTAGGCCTATATAAATCGGTTCAATACTATTATAATATGTATCATTCCATTATTTCAAAATTCTAGTTATAACTCCTTATAGATTATCTTATCGATCTCTTACTCCTCTCCTACCATTAATACTAAGGTTCAAGTAGATAGTGTCATGAAAGAGATAATTTCTTAGTGTCAGGATATTCATGTAATCTGTGGATACCTCTAGAGGAATGAGTATTTTGGCTGTTTCTTAGTGATATTAGTCAATCACATGTTTTAAGTATGGATAAGACTAACTAATATGGGTAAAGGTACACTATACGTATTCATTGTTTTATATTCAATCCAAACATATAGATATATTCTAGGATTTTTGGTGTTTTGTAGTTGTTCTTCTTCTATGATTAATATGTTAGACATCCCTAGGAAAACCATTAGTGGTATCATAGAAAATCTATCAACATTTTTCATGAAATTAATATGAAAAAATATAGAAATATACATTTGAGATGCTACAACATATCCAAATCCAAAACACCCATTTTGTTCTTAAGAATTCAACACCACAATGCATTCCATATAAAATTAGCTATTTTTTTATCTGGATTTTGATAAAAAATGGAATTGTTTGAAAAAAATATAATTTTTAGACATACAAGGAAATTATAAAAAAAAATAGGGTTTTAATATGTCACGCTATATTTTAGTCAATAGATATGTTGTTTTGTATCATTTAAAATGAAAACCACGCGGACATGCTCAATAATAGAAATCTAATTAACAAAAATGGCTCGTCTTCTCAAAAAAAAACCTAGAAACATCATGACTTATAAAAGAAATCCAATAATTTTATTCTTGTAATTCATTATCAAACCAAAATAAACACAAAAATGGTTGTGGACTTACCTAAATAATATTTTTCACCCTAGAGAAGACCATTCTATAGTGTAATGTTTTTTTAGATTAATTTTAATGAAAATTATCTTCTTGTTTAAATTCTACAAAATTATTATGCTTACAGGCCATCTGGGACCATAATGTATATGACGGGAGATTTAAATCATACAAAAAAATTTTGTTAGATATTCATTGGAACCATTTATTATATTTTTTGATATTTTTTCCATTTCAAGAAAAAGAGTTTTTAGGTTAATATAAAGATATATTAAATAATCAATACTGTAGCGCCCCGACCCCAGCTACCCAGAGTCGGTGCATTACTTCGTAACATTGGCATGATCACAGAAGATCAAGTCTTGAAAGACCAATTAGTTTAGTAGCCTTGGAAACACTAGATACATTCATAAGTCTTTCATTACATCAAAAAGTAAACAAACTACAATAACATAGTCATCACAGTCCACACTCATATCCATTTCTGACTACCCCTGTAGGTCATTCATAAAATACTTCTTCACATCCTGGAAAAAATATTAAAACATTGAAAGGGGTGAGCTCAGATGCTCAGTAAGGTTAACAATATAGCGGAAGCTTTCATAAATAAACATTAACATTTAAGGCAATGTATAACTAAAACAAAAGCCTTTTAAACTTGAACTTCAACATAATATGGAAAAAGTAAAATGAGATAATGCCATTCACTTCTTCAAATGGATATTCTACAGGTCGAATAATCACATGCAATATCAATAACCACTTTCATAATGAGAGAATGTATAATGCCAGACATTCTGAAACATTTTGTCAAGGCCTCGGCCAAGACGTCTAAAATGATTAAGGCCTCGGCCAAAACCATAAATCAAATTGGGAAAGGGCCTCGGCCAATTCCACGTCTAGTTGTCTCATGAGACCTACCGATGCATCGAGGAGCTATAGCGGGCTCCACCCGTCACTTATTAAGTCCAATACATTCCTCATATGAATAGGTTTAAACATAACATAAATATTCGTATTAAAACTAGCATACTAAACATCAACAATTTCTCCATAAACTATGGATGGTATAAAAATAACACATCTACAGTCAAATATTTTACAAAATGTTCAATGGGAGTTTTGTATCATAAATCAATTTCAATTAAACTTAAAACCCATCAAAGGATGTTGACATGGATGAAATCAAAGCTATTTGAGAGAAATATCTCTCTCTTTTTTTTGAAAGCATTTAAAAGTCCCATAATTATAAAATAATACATTTACTTTGAAAATATTCTTATAAGCTTGTATGGGAAGCTTCGACGAAGTTATAATGGCGGAAAATAGCCGCACCCACCGTGTAAGTTTAAAAAACATTCTTACCTTAAATTTCTCAAAGAGGCCATAAAGTACATTGTTTGGAAAACGACGGTAAGATTCCTTTCAAAGATGTATAAGGGTATAAATGACTTTAACCCATTTTTGATTTAATATTAAAAATGTTTTTAAAGACATTTTTAAGAAACATGGATGTGGATGATAACGAGGTCCCAGTAGATAATTATGTATAAACAACCTTAGATAATGAAGAGGTTGTGAAGTAAACCCTTACCTTGTACTTTTCCTTGGTTGGGGTAGGTTAACCTCCTGTATAATTGTGAAATAATTGTTATTAAATTATACAGGAATCATATACATTCATATGATATCATATATGATCTTTTAACATTGCATTGTTAACAATATCTTAGATTTATCGTTGTTTCGGGTGTTAACTTACTCATTTTCTTTTATATGTTTTGTTACGTAAGTCGTGTTTTTCATGGATAGGTTGTATCTTATTCATATCCAGAATGATATCATGTCCTTAAACATTATTCTTAAATCATCAAAAGATAATTATACTTGAATGGATACGACGGAGAATGAATCTCATCGCGTTCGTGGAGACGGTAGTCCGTACGTACGCACGAGCGACAATATCATTATTTTGATATTAAAATAATATATAATTGGATAGTATATCATATATAAAGAATCATTATCATGTTATATTTATTATTTACATTAATTACATATCATTATTATACCCATCTAAATAATAATATATTGAATAACAATTACACCACGACGTGGAGACGGTAAGCCATACGTAGGCACGTATGGTGACATGTCATTCAAATGATGGGTAGAATACTGAATATGTTTGTTCCATATTTATAATAACATCACAGTATATAGAATATACTGGAGTTATAATTTTAGAATTGAAATAATAAACAAAGAGGGGGTGGAAGAAGAAAGAAACTTGAAAGAGGGTGATGAAAACGTTACCTCTTCTTCGGGTTCTTCCTTTTGATTTGATCAAAAAGACTCCTTAGGATGGCTTTATGACTAAATTAAAGCTTCTAGGATGAAGGAAGAGAAGTTGGGAGAGTATTTGGGTAGAGGTTGGCCGTACCAAAAGGCTTGAAAGTGTGAATAAGGTGGTAGAGGTGGGGGCCTTTTATAAGAGGAGTGGAGGGGCTCTTTTGGAAAGATTGAAATGTTACATTATTATACAATGATTTTCGGATTATAAAGGTCTCACACTTATATAATTCGTGTATAAGGTGATAAGGGTTCGAAATATCCACATCCAATAGGCTTTGGACAAGTGTAAGCCTTGGATTTTGAATTATCTTCTCATTTTATTTAAATCGTTAAATAATGAGGTCATCGCTGCATCATCATGATGTCATAAATTATTTAATTTATTTAATGTCTAAAAATTATAAAAAAACTACTATGATGTAGGAAATCTTTTTAGATTTCTAATTAATATTTATAGTCAAAATTTGGACTTGTGTAACCCCACTTAAAAACTATTTTAGTAAAACAACTCATGTTTGTGTCAATTTAATTTTAACATTAAATAAATATATATTAATGTCATTTTCCAACTAAAGTGGCTTCATGGGGTCCCCAAGTTGACTCATGGATTTTCTTGGTCGGCCATGACACATCCAATAGGAGTAGGACAAGTGTCAAGCTCATATCATATTATTAAAACATTATTTTTACCTTCAACTACACTAATTACCTCTAATCGCGATTAAGAACTTAAAAGTTACTATTCACCAAAAAATTATTTTAATCTCATTGAACCACATTTTACTTCTTAATGAAAACCATGTATGTCGGATTTTTGAAAATAAAATCACAGAAGTGGTAATATTTCATTTAAACGAAAAATCAGTTATTTAACTACCACTTAGTGGTTTCACTATTCATCAAAAATTGAAGTTTTTTAGAACAAGGCCAAAATTTCACCCAAAGATATAATTGATATTCCGAATTCAAAAATGATGTCTATTTTACAAAATTACAAACATATAAGTTGCATTAATTAATTTTTTAATTAATTCCCGCTGTTACAACAAATAGCGTGTTTTTAAGAAACAATTTATATCAAAAGATTGGCAATTGTTTATGTCCAATTTCAATGTTAAATTAATTCTAATGACCAACTTTGGATAAAATGGTAAAAATATATTCTAATTATACTTTAAAACCACTAAATAGTATAATTTATCACTATAAATTATTTTGATTAAAAAAAGTTGTTTTTAAGTAATATTCACTATTCATAAAAAATTGGAAGTTCTCAGAAAATTACAAAAAATTCAACTTTGGATAATTTAGATATTACGAATACAAAAATGAAGTCCATTTTGAAATATAAAATTTCTATAATTTTAAAAAGTGGTTATTACTATTCATAACAGCTACTTTGATTAGTCGCGGTGTTTTAGAACTCGAAGTTGCGTACAATGCAAGCTATTGCATTATTGAATGAGAAGCGTATTGTGTAAGCTCGGGGTGTTACAAATACTGGATAAGGGGTAGATTATTTGTAATCCTAGTTATTGTGGTAATGGGAAAAAATAGATGTATTTAAATAATTACTGAAGTTTTTTCCCATAATTATAAAATAATATAGTCTTTATAGGTTTCTTTAAAAAAATTAAGCCTATTTCATATAAATAAATTCATACTGATATAGAAAAATGGCTAATTATCAAACCATAAGAGAATATTTATAGGATGCATAAAAATAGCTAATTCCTGTAGTTCCCCAATTAGCATATGATTCATTTGATGAAATATGTTGAAATTTTAAAGGTTATTATAAAAATTATAAGGGTAATTTATTTGACTCATGGAATCATATGAGGGTTATTGTCAGGTGTGTAAGAGTCATCAAGCTATGTACTGGTGTTTCAAAATGGCCATATGTAAAATCATACGGGTAATCTTGAAGTGTTTTTGTGCATCATCATATGATCCTTAACAGTAGGAGAAAACCCATTTTTGTGTGATCTATACTCAACATAATCAACATGAAATATAAATGAAGAACATAAATGTGCATTCCTAGAACACAATAATCTCAATTTTCAATCTTCAATGTAGTATTCTTGATGAACATCACAAGATAAGTTGATGAAATCTTATTACCACTAAGGATATTACACTAGAAATTTGATCCTATAAAATTTATTGACGATTTAAAAATTCATAAGGGGTGTTAGTACCTTTACCTAGTGATAAATTATGTTTTGAAGGAGAATAGAATTGGTAGTCTTGAATACAATCGGTCATACCCAATATAAGAGATCTGATTCATTTATATATCCATCCTTAATTTTTTTTTAAATTAAATACATCAGTCATATCCATCGTATCAGTATAATTTTATTCCAGTTTTAATTATTAATTTAATTATTTAATTTAATCTAATATTTTAATCTATTCCTAATGGATTCCAGTTGATCCATTTATAAAATATCACAACTAATGACACTGCATGGGAAGTTACATTTACCTATATGTAATTCATTCACATAAATATTTCAATACAAATCCAAAAATCCTCCCACTTTTATAAAAGTACCATAAAGACTTTATGAAAAACATCACAACTATTTCTGAATCCCTCAAAATCTCCTTTTGGATAAGGTTTTATAATACGTTTTCTATTTTGAAGTAAAAATAATTCAAAAAATATAATTCTAATCCATAGGCAAAACTATGTAACCAGGTGAGCCTTGATACCATGGACTACAAATATGAAATCCATATTTCATAAATGTAATTAAATATCAGCCTTTGGCAGAGCATAAGTACCACTCAATCTATAAAGGGGTCTAGTGTGATCTCAATCAAACATAATCGTGTATATATATATATATGAACATTTCCACCACAGGTGTATCATATACATCATATGTATACCTCTATAGTCACTCTTCTTATAACATATAGTTACCATTAGACTTATAAAAATGTCAATCTTGTATAGGCTATCTCATTTTTCATGATTCAATGAAGTAGACTAGTTGGGTTGAGGTCACATCTCATTCATCATAAAAATGAGTGAATCATGTGTCCCTCATATTAGTAACTAAACACATAATATGTGAATCAATTATGTATGTTCATGAATTTTCTCAGTCAAATTCAATCAAGGTTTAAATTTATTAACTCAATATAAAAGTGGAAAGATCTCATTTTGGTTTCACTACAAGGGATGACATGATGAACAACCTACCCAAGAACCTTCATATTAGCTAATTAAATATGTAAAATTCAGTAGTCATTCAAAGTATAAAGTTTCCCATACTTGGTATCTTGAAAAACTCTTGTAATTGGGGTTGATAATAAGAATATTCCCGTAATTATATCAATGACTACATGAAATTCCCTAAGATGTACTTTGGTGCATCAATAAAAGTAATAATTCTCAACATATTATCTCATAAATTCATTCTTAATATATCATATAAAACCCTTTTTGATGATTAAAAGATTTTATTTATACTTATCTAATCATATCATCACAATACATTATACATCATGATGATGATCGATTAGGGATAACTCAAAATTATACTTTGAGCAGATATTATCATATGACCATTCATGTAAAACCAAATTACATAACATATGAATGAATATTAAATTGATATTTAATTTATTAGGAAATAATGATACATTTTATATCATTAAACACTTTTAAATATATTTTATTAAAACCATATGAAGTGCATGTTTATCATAATAAATATGAAAAACTACTAGTTTTTGTCTTATTTTGTAGAATTTTCATGGTTTTTTTCACTTGTTATGTCTATATTTAATTCCTATCAAATATATATGTTTCCATATGATAAAAATATCCTTCTAAAATCTTAGTGAATAACATCTTTGATGTAATCTAGTTTGAAAAATGGTGATACGTAGGAATCATATTCCTAATGTTAAAATAATTGAACATAGTCATACTCCTTAACATAAAAACACTAAATGTTATGATGATATATTTCATTAAATCATTATAAATATTTCTAATATTAACATCATCTTTATATATAGAACCTATACTACCAATATTTCTCATCAATTTCAATTTCACAATTTAAATATTTAGTATTAATCATATCTTTAACTCTTTTAGTATAATTTGAATGTCACATCATTATGGTAAACACATGAAACCATTTACAATTCTCTTTACAATTATACCATAAAATATTTGAGGATATAAAGTTAATTTTACATTACAAAAAGGTTGAAATTATGGTGACATTAATTTTAAAAAAGTAACTAAATGAAACAATTTATATTTTTCTTTAGTATTATATATACTATGTATTTAGGATATTAAGGGAATAATAACTTAATATTAGATAAACATAATATTTTATTTGTTAACATTTAACTTCTATAAGTTCAAACATACTCCCATTGTTCTCTTAAACATTAATTCCTTCTCATAATATTTTTATAAGATTCAAAAAATCTTCTTTAGGTTGGTAAATTACATGTATTTATTTTATTATTAATATTTAATAGATAAACTATTATTTCAATATATTATATGGTATTCTATGTGTTCAGATAATTTTCCATGAAAAATATATTATTATTTAAAATATTTCACTTATGAGTGATGGGAAAAAAATCTCTCATATTTAAGAAATAATTTGATAGACACTTTTATCCTTCCCAGACATTTTAAACATGTTAAATAATCCATTGAATCATAAATGATGTGTACACTATAAATCATCTCATTCTATTCATAAAATCTTTTTTAAAAAAAATCCCTTAACAGATAATATAAATAAGATGAAGTTACACCTCATTTATATAAATTCATATGACATTATAATATATTCAAATATATTCTTTTAGAACTATTTTATTCATCATTTGAAGAAAAATTACAATATCAATAAATTTTAACTCAATTTTTAACTCTTATAAAATTACGACACTTGTAAAATATAAATTTGGAATCTTATGACCATCAAAATTGTGGAAAATCAAAACATTTTTACCTCACATGAACATTCCATGGAGTCTCAAAAAAGTATTCAAGGGTCCAAAATAATCCCATAATTCGATATAATTTCAAACTCTTCTTAATAACTCTAGGATTCAAGGATGTTGGCTTGATACTTGAAAAAAAATTATTATAATTTCCAATAGTATTTCCTCTTTCAATTTAAGCTTTTATTCATTTACATTATAAATACAATATAAGAATCTGATATCATAAGACTAATTAATTTATTCTCAAAACATTGAGAATAAAAGTTAAAAATCTATTTAATCCATTTATATCATTTTAAAACTTTCATAAATGTAAAACTGAAATAAAAAACATCAACTAGAACAAGATATAAAGAAAACTCTAGTAACCCCAAATCCATAGCATGAACAATCATATTGAGTATATGAGAAGAAACTAAAGTTCCTTAAGTCATTTATCATCTAATTATAATGTTCTTAACATAAAAATATAGATTCATTAGTTTAACAATTTCAAAATTTGGTAACTCAAGAGGGTGATTATATAACACATTAAAATTATTTTACTTAAGGAATTTTTTTATGTTTAAATTATTCATATATTATTACACTATGTTTCACCATTCCAAGGATTGATTGAAAATGTTTGATGATGACGATGTGATTATATACAATAATTTTTTTATCAAAAAAATATATGGACATATATCTTTTCATCAAGTAGTTTTAATATAATATCTCCACTAAAATTGATGACTTTGTATATCATATCCATTTAGTGATCCAATATCCCTATTTCACTCAGAAATAAATTTTTTTGGGGTTTCTCTCTCTATATAGTCATTTAAGTAGGGAATTATTACTATCATAAGATTTAATATTTTTATATAGTTGACAGGATGCCACTTTATCTAGATCCATCATATTGATGTACTCAACATTATTCCTTTGGTATCCTACTTAAGGGTTTTTCATCTGTTGAGACCCAAATTAAATTCCAAGAATAAGCTAACAAAAGAAAATCCAGTGTAACTTGTATTTATCACAAAACTACCAATTTAATAATAAAAAATTTCCTATTTATTACTTTACTTACATAAGATAATCTACGTGCACCATGATTTAGCACTGAACTATAGAGTCGGATGATCAAGGTCATTAAAAGTGCCACATTGTAATAAAACTCACACTTAATATTTAAGGGTATTTTTGAGACTTGATAATTTAATATACATTATATGCATATTAAATAAATTACTATTATTTTTTATGAAATCTTTATAATCTCATGTTTTATTCCCTTTTTGTGGGAAAGATTCTAATTATATAGTTTTTGAATTCGTATTTCATCCACCAAATTAATGTTTTCACACCACATTAAAGTGTAATTGTTTACACAACCCACAATTAGTGTTATTTATCTAAATATAGAATCCAAAAAAATTCATACTTATCTAAATGAATCATAAGAATAAGGTACATTAATTATTTATGTAAAGGTTTAGAAATATATAAGATTGATAATGTCTACATGAGTAAGCCCAGGGAAACATATAGCCAACCATTCACCTCTCGAGAATAAACAATAAGACTCCAAGTTAATGGGTAGTACAACCCCAAATCCCGACTCCTGAGGGATAATTTACTCAAGATAGAATCCAATTAATGATATATTTAAAACCAAATAATCACAAAATGTACCCAATATCAAAATTAACGCTAATAACTTCAATTACTGACCAAGATTAAGTTAATTAAAACTAAATTTTATAGAGGCATTCATAGAATGTAATGGATGGATCTATCTACTAGAATTAGTTTTTCATAAAGAAATCATACAATGTATTCAAAATATAAATAATTTTATATATATGAATAATGATAGGAATAACTATCCAAGATATGTAGATTTCAAAATTTTAATAATGAGAAATTTTTATAGAATTTTCCAAAATAAAACACTTTTATAAACCTTTTAAAATTAAAATTAATAATATGGATATTCCATAATCATATACATAAACGCTTTTATTTCTACTTTTTATATTAAATATTTTTTTTCATGTTATATGGCCTCCCAATTTAAATATATGATATTTAATGAATTTTATATTCAATAATTAAATATATATTATATAAAAAAAATTATATAATATAAATATCATATTGTAACGTCCCTTGTCCGTATTGGTTGAAAATTCCTAAATGAATTTGAAATTGGAGTTATTGAATGAGTTTAATTTTGAACTGGGATTTCAAATTGAATTTTTGGAGTTTTGATATAATATATTGATGTTTTTATATATAGAATGATATAAAAAGGTAGTTTAAGTGTTTAGATAGGCCTCAAGATATTTCATTTAGGTTTTATAAAATTTAGAAGATTCTTCCCAGAGAGTGTGGTTTGGGGTGTATGGTTTAGGGAAAACTATGTGGAACCCTAAACCTCAAAGAACACTGTATTCATTTTGTAGAGAGAATAGTAATCTCACATTTCTAGCACATGTTTATTGTTAAACTATTAGGTTTTCATATTAAATCATACAGTTTAGTTTGGTCTTGGGGGGCTTGTAGCATGGTTCTTTCATGGTCACAGTTAAACCATGTGCACTATTCTAGAGGTTTCTTCATATTCAGCACATAGTTTGGAAAACTATGTGGACCATCCATGTGATGTGGGTTACCTTTGAAAATGATATTTTCATGGTTGGTACATGGTTTGGTAAACCATGTGATCTGTTAAAAAATGAAAAACCACACCCCCCTCCCTCAAAATTTAAGAGGTGTTATCCCTTCTTCACTTCAATCGTCCCCTCTTGAAATTAAGCTCAATTACCTTCTTTTTATAATCTACAAGTCCCTTAAATGGGGTGTTCTTAGTGTCCTTATTTGATAATTTAAGGAATGAATATTCCTATGATTATCTCTTCGTTCCTTTTTTATCTCTTGATTTTAATGTTTGAGATCTCTTCTTAGGGTTTTTAGTTCTGATTCCACTACATCTTGTTGGAATAATATATTGTAAATAGGGATTTCATTCTTCCATGGATGAGGCCATACTAAAACAATATATGCCCCTAGTTTCACAATGTTTTTAGAAATTATGTCACCATTTAAGGTTTTTATTGTGTTTTTGGATTGTTCTGAATTAAATTTCTTATTTATTAGGTGATATTTATTGGGGGGTTTAATGTTCGGTGTGGGTGTCATATTGGCCTTTACCATTCCACATGATATGGTTCTAATGAAACACAATAATATTTTTAGTTTTGTTGAATATTTATATTTTTAATTAAATTTTTTAATTCTTATAACTGATATAATCAACTATTTTCATCTTCTTAGCATGACTTAATAAATTTTTGGGTGATGTGGGAATGGAAAGATCACGGACATCCCTTTGTGGGACATAGAAAAGTAATAGGACCTTAGAGATAAGTTGGGGAAATATTATAAAAATGACAGGTGGTCGGCATACTTGCCATTGTTGTATTTATTATTTTGATTTATGCATGAATATTTTGGTCTCATCATCGATGTGATCAGTGTGTATTAATTAAATATAATATGTAATAAAAATATTAATTAATTGGTTAAAATTAATTATTTTTTGAGATTAATTAAAATAAAATTTATTAACTTGGAAGAAAAAAGTGTCAAGGCACTAATGGACATTGGTTATAGCTGGTTTACTTCATCTTCTGATGGTCGAGGTCTTGACTTCATTCTTTCTTAGCTTATGTGGGTAGACCATATGTTGTTGATGTTGGGTATTGTGAGGAAACTAAACTAGTGAGATCCTAATAACTGATATTGTTTGTGGGCCATCACTTTGACTAATGTATATGTGAAATACCATACATACCTGATGAGGTTACATTTTCCTGATAATGATGATGTCAAGAGACATGGTATCCCATGGGAATTAGTAGTTCAAATTAGACCTAGATTAAGATTGTGGACCCAAGAGATGGTGCATATACTCTACTGTGACCTAGGTGGGATAGTGGGTGCCCGATCACTGACCGACCATGAGATAGAGAATATGAACTAGGTAGATATGGTTGTGGGTATCACCTTTTAACCCACGCATAATGTGCAATCCCATAAGGATGTGAACCGTAGTGATTGATTTAACCAGTCTTCCAACCATTGTATCTCATTTTATGTGTTAATGTATTTATTATGGATATAGATATGGTGTCCATATGTGCTTCCCAAAACCCATCCTGGGGGAATTATTTGATGTTTATGGTTTGGTAGGGATGCCCAGAGGTCCTTCATGGGATACGGTTATGGGCCTCATGTGATACAATTCTAATATGAATTGAATGATGACGCCATTATGGATGTCTGGTGTGTATCCTAAGATCTGGTTGTTGAGCCATGTAATAAAATCCTAGGACACTGGGATTCATCCTTAAGTCTATATGGGATTTCATATACACCATGGATCCCTAGGATTCCAAGACCTAATGGAATCCAATAGCATATACTTGGGGAATTTTTTTTATTATGTTTTTGATTATTTTGAGATACCTAGGTCGACCTTAGGATCTGACAATTCAAGACTAATGATTCTAATTATTCCTGGTTAGGATACCCATGATTCATGGGATATGGATGTCGTGAATGGTGACATGGGGTTATTTTATTTATTAATTTCCCAAGATTTCGGGATTCATCTTCAAGGAATTATTTATACCTATATATTGGAGAGATTCCATTAACACATAGGATCTAGACATTGAGACATTCATAAAGCGTTATTGGGTGGTTGATCTTGAATATGAGGGATTACTAGGAAACACTAGGATCTTGTTATTATATTGTTGACATAATATATTTGTGTGATCAGATACACCCCAACACTTTTCAACGCAGGTATTGTTTTTCAGGGTCATATACTTAGGGATCGATAATGGAATCTCTTCATATTAGGTTGTCATAGTGTACATTACATGCTCAGAGACATTCTAGGATTGATCTAAATTAAGTATTGTTGGTTTTTTTATTATCCAATAGTTTTTTGTAGTTTTGTTTTTTTTCTATATTGAGCATGTCACATGCATATATCACTGTATATACCAGTTGGTAAGAGACCAAATTGGTGGTTACCTACTGAGTTTCATAATCACACCATGCTTCAGCATCCATTCCACATGTATACATGATTATCTCTCACATGGTTATTGCAAGCACAAGTTTGGTTTGAGTCCTAGAATCACATGATCAAGAAGATGACTGAGATGAGGTTGTAGATAAGGATGATATGATGATCGGTGTAGTTGTTGGTCTAATTTATTTTATTTATTTTTTACTACTATGTATATATGACCATACTAGTGTATGTTTGGATGATTAATGGATTGGATATTCGATCCTTTACTATATTTAATTTATTATATTTCTCCTTACATTCAATTATTATGCATTAATTGTTTCATGATGGGTGATATTTATATATTTTATATTATGTTTCTCACACTAATGTATGGGGTATAGCCTCCCAAAATTACCGCTTTTGATGATCACCATTATTCAGATGGATATGGCATTCGTGGAGGCTTGCTTGAGTTTTGGTGTTAAATTGAGTCATGGGACCAGACTAGTGGACTTCTAAATGGGGAATTAAAAAGTGGTATCATAGGGTTTGTATTTTTTCGTTTTAGGAGTTGGTAAAAAGGGGACATGGGGATGTATCAGGGCCTATAATGGAACCTGGAATTTTGTGACATGAACACATTTCCTAGTGGAAGTTCATATTACCTTGGGAATGGGATTGATTTCCTTATATTTTTTTATAGTTCTAGTGATTATACACTATCATTGTACACATTCCATTTAAAATTTATGAATTATGAATTATTGGTTTTAATTTTATAGCCCATTTTATAGATATAGGCTATTTGGTTTTGTATTTTCATTATAGAGGAAAGAGGTTTCTGAAGTATCATTTCATAAATGAATTATTCAGATGATATCGGCTTACTACTATAGACATTTTTACTGGTGATTGAGGCTCTGTTTTTTAATATTTCAGCAACTTTCATCCATTGTTTTCATATATAAGTAATTGATTCCATTAAATGTAATATTCCAATAACTTATTACAGGTACTTATTAACCCTTTTTTTAGTAGTACTTTAGTTAGGGTTCATTTCATATTGATTGGGTTTAAAATTAGTAACTTTTAGAGCTTTAATAGGATGTTCATGGTTGGTGCATAGTTAGTGAAAACCATTCATTTTGGTCCAGGAAACTATGTGGCCAATAATGTGACACTAGAATGGGTGAATAGTTTTTCCAAATCATGAAACCTATCCCTCAAACTCTATGGATTCAAATAGTGGTGTTTTATACTTTTGGGTAATTGTTAAAGTAAATTTCCATCTAAACCATATTCCACCAAAAATAATCACACGGAGTTTCCATGGGTAGGGAACATGGTTACTACTAACTGTGTGTCTCGTGAAACAAATCATGCACGGGGATTTCTAATCACCCAGAATTTAAGTTCAAAATATCATGACCCACAGGTTATCCCCTAATTTACCCCTATTTACCCTAAATCAATTTCCTTGGTATTTAAGTCTCTCATGAAATAGTTTTGGATCCTCAACCCCCTTCTCTGGTCAGATCAAATCATGGATGATCGTATTTAATCTCCTTTAGGTATATAGATTTTATCTATTTTATTTTTCTTCTAATATCCTCATCTATGAACCTTAAATATTGATAGATAATCACGATGTCTATGGATCTAATCCCTTTTTATGGATCCTGTTTCTAGTTTATGTTTCTTTATCTCTTTTGACTTTTTTCTTCATTGGTGGATCTCGATGTGGGTGTTGTGTTGATTAGATTATGTGATTTAAGCAAATAGGTTCTGTAAATATATACCCTTCAACTAAAACATTTATTTTCCTGATTAAATTAAAATATAATTTTAGATGATTTTAAAACCCTATATTTGAGATTATTGGCATTATATTTTGATATTGGCATGGAATTTATGAAAACCCCCAATTTCAATGAAATTTAAATTGCTGGGAAAATTTTAGAAAATTGATGGTTTGATTTGAACATCAATTCTGTGAAAATTATTTGATGTAGATCCTTGAGGAATATTTATTAAAATGAATGATGATTATAAAGGGAATTAATTTGATCGTACTCATGACATGGTTTTTAAATTTAAAAGGATTTTTGAGAACTGAAATTCCAAAAAAAAATTAATTGATTTGAAATTTTTAATTTTTCTAAGATTTTTTGGTAGTTTTACTACTCATAATGGATTCCCATGATGGGGTGTAGATTAACTTCCCAATATGGCCAACCCTAATAGGTTGTAGATTGATTTTATGATATGGGGTCTCCTAATGGGGTGTAAACTGATTGCCCAATATGGGCACCCCTAATGGGGGGTATATTGACTGCCTAATAAGGGCACCTATATTAGGGTGTAGATTGAATGCTTGATATGGGATCCCCTAATGGGGTGTAGTTTGATTG
This sequence comes from Viscum album, assembly GCA_963277665.1. Classification (NCBI taxonomy): domain Eukaryota; kingdom Viridiplantae; phylum Streptophyta; class Magnoliopsida; order Santalales; family Viscaceae; genus Viscum; species Viscum album. The sequence continues at coordinate 824,651,620 of OY728159.1, read as the reverse complement.
CCCGAAATGGGTCACCTAATAGAGTGTTGATATGAGGATCCACATATTTTTATTTTGATCTATGATAATTGATTATTGAATTATTTTATTCATGCTAATTTTTTTATATAAATTGTTTATATAAAATTTTTATTTAAGCCTGTTTTTAGATATTTTCCATCATTTTATTTGAAATCACGTTTTTTTTAAAATATGAACTTTATTTTCCATACCTTATTTTTTTCAAAATTGATAGCATAATTGTATTCTTATTATATATTTTTTTATCAAAAAATTTGTGAGGCCCGAATGGTTTATTTATATCCCACCCAACTTTTTCTTTTAGTTATTTTTAGAAAATATTTTTCCAAGCCTGATCAAAGGGAATGTGCCACATCATGCTGGTAGATGTTATTAACCATTAGAACCTAGAGTGATATAGGTTACCATTGGAGATTTTATCCACTTGTTGCATGTTTGTTCACTTTTATCTTGGAAGATACTTATTACATTGATGATGTATAATTTTTTATTTTTTTACCTATTTTTTATGGTATGTTATCCTTGAGGAGTGATGATAGTGCCAAATTTTATCTATTATATTCTATTTTTTTGTGGAAAAATTGTTCCCTTCTATTTCTTGTATGATTCCTTGTGCTAGTCGCCAACATATGTGGATCGAAAATTCCCTTCGGGACATGTCAGAGTTGGGTTGGGTATTATGGTAACAGGGTATCCAGCAATGTTCATGAAAAAACGTTTTAGGGTCCAGGTTGTGCATCATTCCTTGATGTTGGTATGAAATTAAGATGTCCTGGTAGATATGATATAGGATTTTTGGGAATTATGAGTTGGTTTCGAGTGATTCTATTGCCATATATTATCATAAAAATACTTAAGATACCATGGTTGTTACGGAGAAGAATCCTTTATAAAGTATTTATATGATTCTAGTCTATCCACTAACATTGATATGAGTTTTTTGAAATAACAATACTAAATTATATTGGATGGAATTTATATTATTTTATCATTGATATGTGTATCCTTGATCATTATAGACTTGATGATTCTTTCAATTATTTCTTTTGATGTTATATAGCCCCATGCCTCTAGAAATAAATTTGAATAGTCCATAGGAGGAAGATTCTAGTGAACCGTAGTAAGAAAATACCCCAATGCACTAGAATCTTTTTATGATAGTGTTGTGTGTTGAAAAATCTATTAGATAGGTATCTTTACCTATTCCTGTTCAGGATCCAGTTGTGGATCCTCAAAGAGATGAATCTCAGAATCATGCTCAAGAGTTTATTCACTAGAATCCACATGATTTCCATGGTTCTAATGATCCTCACGATGATAAAGATTGGTTGTAAATGATCAATATTCTTTTTTGAGTCTTTCTAAATTCTTTTTTTGATTAAGGTGAAGTGTGAAAAAATCCATCTATAGGGGCATAGAGGAGATGGTGAGAGTTAATGGTAATGGAGAAGAAGCATCAGGTCTTGGAATATAAATACATTAAAGTCATTTTCATAGAACAGTTTTATCTAGAGTTAATGGTATTGGTAAATTTTATGGAGTTTCTCAACCTCCAGTAGGGTAACAAGACTATGATGTAGTACACAAACTATTTTGTTGAGATCATATAGTTTACCCTTGAGGTTGTAATAAATGAAAAAATGAAGGTTTTGATATTTGATATGGGTCTTCATACTAACATCCAATATCAATTATTCTTGTTGAAACTCACATACTACACTGACATACTAGATAATGCATTGATGGTTGAGTTATACCTAGCTGGTTACTAAGGGTTCATAGGAGTTACGTTTTCACCCAGTGTAAGTTCTGTGAGTTCCATTAAGGGTAAGATAAGTGGGATTATCTGTGTTAGGGATCTAGATGGTAGGAATTTTATAGACACCCTGAATTTCTTAGTAGAGTCCATGTTAATTTCTATTAGTGTGGAAAGGTTCAGAATTAGAAGTGGGTTTTCACTGTGGTACTGAAGAATTATATTTTTGTGGACACTTAGACCACCTATAGAAGTTATGCCATATCTTTTCTTCTACACATAGTGGAAATAGATCATCAATAACTAAAATTAATGCATTGTAAGAAAATTCTTAATGACCATAGGGGTTCTGACCATAAAAATTCACAATGGATATTCTTCATTTAGTGGAAGAGTATCCAGAGGAAGCGTATGTGGTTCATGTGACCATGATAGGTACCATAACAATAGCTTAATCTTTAGTCACTACTTTATTTTATATTGGTGTATCTCACTCATTTTTATAGATTACTGTTTTGAAAATTATAAATCATACTACTAATATTTTATCTTATGTGAGGGATATTATTATTCCCCATGAAATGAAGAGAGGGAAAGGTCAACAAGGTCTTTCTTGTGTTTTATCCTTATCAAAGTCTCAACATACTTGGTATTTTGTGGTTCTCAATATGAAATCCCATGACATAATCCTCGGGATTGATTAAATTATTCCTAATAAGTCCCAAACTAACTATAATATTTGATGAGTCTATTTTACTACATATGATGGGGTGTTCCATGTCTTTCAAGGATATTGGGACCAGAGGTCATGTAGATCCAGTACATATTTTCTGAAGTTATGTAGGTTAACATTAGTGTTTTATTTTTATTTATAGTGATAATATTTGAATGATGATATTCATCCAATAATCATCAAGTTTCCCAATTTGTTTCCTTAAAATTTATTTTTTTCCATCCATAAGAGAGGTAAATATATTTATTTATTTAATACCTAGTACCCATCTAGTATTTATTACTTATTACCATATATAACCATTAGAGTTGAAATAGTTAAATGCTCAGTTTAATTTTATTTTAGAGAAATAATTTATACTCCTGAGTGTGTCACCTTGGGAGGAACCTATTCTCTTTGTGAATAAAACTGATGGAACACTTCACCTCTATGTTTATTAGTGAAAAATAAATTAATTTCTGGTAAATAATTAATATTCTTCCATTTATTAATGATTTATCTTACTATTTGAAAGGTTCAAAGTTGTTCTCAATGATTGATTTCATTCAGGTTATCACCAATTGAGAACTTAAGAATATGATATTCCAAATACTTCTATCAAGAGATGGCATGGTCACTTTGAGTATCTACATATACCCTTTGGATTGAACAATAATCTATAGTATTTATATATTTAATGAATAGAATATTCCATGAGTACCTCAATTCATTCATAATTGTATTTTTTTATGATATTTTGGTTTGCTCCAAAAAAATTTAGGATTACGTGCATCATATGAGAGAAGTTAAAGAAGTATTGAGAGATCACTAACTTTTTTTGAAGATTTAAAAGTGTGATTTATAGATTTGAGAAGTGAATATATTGGAACACATGGACTTATCAAAAATAATTTCATTTTATCCTGAAAGGATGAAGGTTTTTGGGACATGGGAGAAACCATGAAATGTTTTTGATATCTGAATATTTTTTGGATTGGCAGTGTATTACCATAGGTTTCTTAAATATTTCTCAAATCTATCCTCTCTAATGACAACCTGCACTCATAAGTGAGTGAATGTTTTCTAAAATGAAAAATTTTAGAGGTATTTTTGATTCTTTAAAATTCCTTTTGAATTTCATGCCAGTGTAAAATATTCCAAAATATAAGCATGGATATGTGGTATTCTATGATGCATCAGGTTTGTTTTTGGGATGTGATCTTATGCAGGGTGATCACATGGTATCATCGATCTAGAATTCATAGGCCACATATGAAAAATTATGTGACCTATGATCTTGATCTATAAACAGTTATGAATTCTCTTAGGTGTTAGTGTAATTAAATATTTTGATAAAGGTTTACCATTTATTCAGAGAAAAAAATATTTAGTTATATCTTATCTTAAAATGATATATACCTATAATATATTAATTAAGGTTAGTACTTGTATTCTTTTTATTTGAACATTGGCTACACACCGATGAAGGTGAAGGTCATTTCTGACACTTTTTATGGGAAACGTGTAACCCAGTCTGTGAAAGAATCATTGAAAGATAAGAAATTGATATCTCTATATGCTCTATTTCATTTTTGAGTTTTTGAAAAGAGTCCAAGATTGTCTTGAAAATTTTTCAGTAGATTTATGCTCTTCTTGAGATATTTCATTGTGAACAACAAATTGATGATTAAATATATATAATTGGGGTCTATCTTTATTGTGGGGAGATCATCAGTGAGTGGACATTCTATATGGAGGGAATCCTATGTTTCTGAAACCAGTTTATTATGAATTTGGATGTGAGTAAGGATAGGATGGGAGATTTCCATAATTCCTAGTGGGTGGTGAACCCAGGTTCTAAGAAGTTGTTCTAGGATATACAGTGAAGATTCCACTTTCTACTCATGAGGTGAGATATAGCTAAATTTTTTTCTCATTCTTACACCTTCCGACAAGATAGATCTAGGAACAAAATACCTTTGGGTTTTCTTTAGCCACTTCCAATGATGACTTGGAAGTGTAATGAGATATCTATGAACATTTTTGTTGGGTTCCCATGAACACCTCAAGTTAATAATTTGATATGGGTTTTGATTGTTAGGCTAAACATATTATCTTACTGTATACTCATTTTAGATACATATAATATTGAGGAATTGTTACAACTTTATGTGCATGAGATTATCATATTTAATGGAGTTCCTTCAACTATAGTATTTTATAGGGGTCCCCACTTTACTTATTTCCTTTTTAGGGGAACCTAGGAGGCACTAGGATCTCAAGTGTGTTTGAGAAAAGTATATAACTTATAGACAGAGGGTCGGATGTAATGATCTATATAGATCTTTAAGGACATGTTGCTTGTGTAATCAATTTTCATGGATCTTGGGATGTCTATTTTTGACTGGTTGAATTTTCTTATAATATCAATTAACAATATATAATTTAAATGGATCATTTTTAATTATTATATGATAGGTCATATAAAGATTTGAAATTTTGCTCAAATATTGGTGAAGCTTCCTTGGTTGGACAGAGGTTAGTCCAGGAAATGATGGTAGAGATTCAGTTGATTTTTCAGATAATAGTTATTGTATATAGCTAGTATAAGTCTGATCATAGTCATCATCGATGAACATTGGAGTTCTTAGTTGGTCATTAGGTTTCCTTGAGATTTTTACCACATTTTGTTCATCAATGTCTTGTGAAATAAGGAATGATTGTGCAATGTTTTTTGGGTGATTTTGGGATTGGTGAGTGTGTGAGGGAAGTGTCTTACTATTTTGAACTTTTACCATAGTTGAATTCAATCCAAAATTTATTTCATGTTTCATAGCTTTGAATGTATTTTTCTGATCCTTCTCATTTTTTGAGATGGTCATATTTTGATGTTGAGCTCGATTTATCCATGGATGAGTATCTAGTTGGGATTATTTATTTGGAGACCAAGGTGCTTCATAGGAGTAATATACCAATGGTTTGTGTACTATGGTATTTTGGTTCTTATTTTCATGAGATATGGGAGAATGAGGCCCAAATGAGAGATTATTTTCCTCAAATCTTTAATATAAAATATTATTTAAAGGATTTATGGGGATGGAATGTTTTTATGGTGGGTAGGATGATACATATTGTTACCTTTTATAGGTACTTTTTGACCCTTATTTTGGTTTTACATAATATGGGGTTAATATGGTTTATTTTGGTTCAATGTTAGAAAATTTTGGATCTTTATAGAGTTGTGCATCATTGGAGTTTGGTTAGGTAAAACCTTGCGGTTTGTCCCCTGAAACCATATGGAAAAGGATGCTCTATTGTAAGGGGAAAATAGTTTTTCCAAACCATGTGAACTCCCCCTAAAGCCTTGAATCTTTGAATAATGTGTTTATTTATGGTTATGTCATTATTAAAGTAACCATGTGACAAAACCATGCACCCAAAAATAGAATATTAGGGATGAAGAATGGTTACGGTGTGCGGTCACTACTAACTATGTAGACTGTGCAGCAAACCATGTGTATGGGTTTTTAATACCCGTAAATTAATTAGAAAATATTGAGAAACCATTTTTAATCCCTAATACACCCCTATCAACACTAAATATATTTCCTTGTAATTTAATGTTCTCAAGAAGTAGTATTGTCTCCTCAAACCCCTTCTCATGGAAGATTGAAACATGGTTGATCTCATATGGGTAAGTAGATCTTATATCATGTGGTATTATCTTGATATAATATTATCTCCTCCTTAGATATTTATATACCATTCTAATATTTATAAATATAATATTATTTTTGATGGATCTTAATTCTAACTTATGTTTTTTGTTCTCCTACACCTTTGTTCTATGTTTGAAGATCACGTTGTGGGTGTGGTGTGGATTCAATTATGTGATTAAAGGTAGGTGGTCCCATTAATATTGTCCCTTAAGTTGAAATATTTAATTAATTTATTAAATTTAAATGAGTTTTTAAATGATTTTAAAAAACATAATTTGAGTTTAATGGCATTTCTTTTTGATAATGGCATGGAATTTATTAAAACCCCCCAATTTCAATGAAAATGAAATAGTTGGAAAAATATCAGAAAATTAATGGTTTGATTTGAAAATTAAATTGATGAAATTGATTTTATGTTTATCCTTGAGGGAATTGGATTAAATTTTAAAGTTTTTTTAAAAGTTAATGAATTTTATGAAACCCATGATTTGTTTTTGAAATGAAAAATTCAGGTTGAAAACTGAAACTGGTCATTTTAATTTTGTATTGATTTGGAAGGTTTAATGTTCCCATGATTGATTGGTAGTCTAAAAACCCATAATGGGGTCCCAAAATGGGGTTTATATTGACTTACTAAAATTTGACCCCATAATGGAGTGTAAATTGATTTCCAAATATGGTTTATTCTAATGGGGTGTAGATTGAATTCCTGATATGGGCTCCCCTAATAGGGTGTGCATTGATTGCTCGATATGGGAAACCCTAATGGGGCATGGTTTGATTTCAAGAAATGGTTTCCCCTAATGGGGTGTTGATATTATTATTTAGATATATTTATTTTTTTTCTTGATATTTGGTTATATAATTGGTTTATTCATGCAACTATTTTACAAAAACTATTTATTTAAACATGATTTGAGATATCTACCAACATTTACAACGAAATCGTATTTAATTGAAAATATGAAAATGATTTTTAATTCCTTGTTGTTTTTTTGAAATTGATATAATAATTAGCTTATTGATAGGGTATTGTTTATAGAACACTTGGTGATACCCTACAGGGATGTTTACCTCACACCCTACCTTGCAATTGGTAGACATATTTTTCTATGTCCAATAAAAGTACAAGTACCAGTTTTTAGTGGTGGATGTTCTCGATACATGGTCCCCAAAGTGATAGTGGTGACTAGTAGATATTTTATACTCATATTTCAAGGGTTTTGTTGATCTTTTATACTAGAACATTTTTATTACGTCGATGATGTACAATTTTGGGTTTGTTTTACCTATTTGTTTCTTGTATATTCTCCTTGAGGAGTGTTGATCATACCAACTTGTACCCATTATCTTATTCTCTTTTGTGTAAAAATTGTTCCCTTATATTTCTTGAATGATTAAAAATTATATTCTACAGCCCATGGGGATTAGGAACACCCTTCTAGTCATGTTAGAGTTGATCGGGGAATTAGGGTACCGAGGTATCCAGGCCGGTTTGTGATGTTATAATTATTTAGGATGACTTATATATGTATGCTTTATTATTGTGAATGTATCATGGATGTTATTGTGTTGATAGAGCTAGGTTCACTTCATAAAGGGACAAGTAGATACCCTAAGGGGTTATTAAATAAGTACAATGTTTTAGAGATGAATCATTTATGGTTGAGAGTTGGGTAGGAAAGATTATTTAATGTTATGGTAAAAACTTATTTCATGTTTTCCCATATAGCTTATAATGGTATTCTAATTAATCAATCAAGTAGCATTGTTTCCTTTGGTATGAGTCATCTAGAATTATGTTGTATTTTATGGTAGTAGAGACTAATGGGATATGATTCTCATGTGAGAAATCCTATGTATGGATGCTTGGTTAGAATTAGTTCCATTGTAGGCCATTGATTTGTAAATTGATATCAGTTTTTATGAGAATATATAGTGGGTTTTGTTGTATATCTATGTTGGGGGTGAGATAAGAACCATTTGGAGTTTCCCATGAGTTATAACCCTATTTATACTAGATTTATGGACTAGGTAGGATGAACTAGAGACCATGAGATATGACTCTGTATTAGTGAGTCAGATCTTGGTGATGATTTAAGGAAACCTATGATAGGGATTGTAATAGGATAATCGGTGCCTTTAGGAAAGAGGTAGGTGTAGGTTCTTCAGCATTCTATATGGGATTCTATGTTTTGTGTGATTATGGGTAAGCTTTTGAGGTTTTGGGATAACATTAGTTAGATAAGTGTTCATGCGATGAAACCTGGCACTGGTAAGGGGGGTAATTGTAAAAATAAGTGCTTAGGTTGCTCATAATTTAATAGAGATAACATTACTTATAGTTTGGTAATAGATTAACAAGTTGGGACTTATTTGGAGGATATACGACTCAAGGGAACATGGTTTGGTTTTTGGATCCAGTGGTGCAAGAGAATGTACCTGTTACATTAGAATAGGACCAAATAAAACATTTTTAGTGCATATGGGACCATAGAGCATTAACTCAATGATGTAAATTATTGGACTAAGGGTTGATAGTGATTTTTATAATATTCTTATGGTCATTACTACCAAGAGCTTCAAATTAATTTAAGTAGGTTACCCTATTATGAGGGCTATTTTGGGAAATGAATTGAGTGTGGTGACAGGATTGATTGAGGAGTTTTTTTAAAGTCATGTTTCGCCTATAATGGGTCAATCATGGCTTGGAAGGAGTGATATGCATGTGATTATTGATCTTATAGTTATATATATTGACTAATAGTATAATGGAATCCATATAGGGGGAGTCACCCCACTCTTCATCTAAGGATACAACCCTTATGATAAATAGGAACAGAAAAATGTGATCGGTCAATGGATGATCATTTTGGAATTATATTGTTCTCTGATAAATGGACCAAAAACCTTTTGGACACTCTGGTCAAATTTAGGAACATTTCAAGTGTGGTATCATTTGGAGTCAAAGTATGGGTGTTGGGATAAGGATGCCTCATAGTGATCTAAAAGTATTGTATCAGGGTGTTTCGGTTCTCAGAATATAGAATTGCATTGGGAAATGGAAACTGATGGTTTAACATTGGAGAGTCATCACAAATTATGTACAAACATCATTGATAATTCTTGGATGATCATGGTATGCATTTGGGTTTAAGGGTATTAGGATGGGATGTTTTAGTAATGTGTAAGTAGTGGGACATATTCATTTCTAAGAGGGGTCAACCAAAGGTTTTATGAAGGATTTTTTTCATGTGATTGGGTGTAGTAAAATAGGAACAATGCAGAGTGAATCATTAGAAAAATTGGAGTATATTGGTTGACGTTATTCTAATGGAGAGATATGTCATGGCACCGAATTATCCATTTGAAACTAAGATATATGGTGAGATGAACTACAGGATGAATAATCAATTGGATAATAATGTGTTTATCTCTCGATATATAATGGTTTCATGGGGTTTCATCTTAGATTTTCAAAAAATGGATATGAACATTGACCCATGTTACAGTGTCTTAATTTCCATAACTTGTTAGTTTCTCTTTAAAATCAAGTATGTAATTTTGATTTTGAATGAGGTTGTTAGTTTGTTAATGGATTACCATGATAGGTAGAGAGTTGTGGATGTTGACTATAAAGATTTCTCATGGATAATAATTATTATGGTGGGGAGATTCTATGATATCATTTCCATATAGTTTAAAAATTCAAAAAGAAATTTGAGTTTTAAATTAGTGGAGTATCTGATTATCGAACCCGGGTGTAGAATTGAATAATTAGAGTTGGTACTTCTTAAAGTGAATTTTTTAGATATTTACAATGGATAAAAAGGATGCTTCTATTCTCATATTTTCCTCATAAGTTTAACGTTATGTTTGGGATGTTTTAGAGGATTATTTTTAGGGAGAAAATTGTGGGTTCCTGGTTTAGGGGAAACTATGTAGCACCCTAAAAATAATTGAACACTAAGCTCATTTAGTGGGGATGATAGTTATCATTCACATCTAGAATATGGTTAAGATTTATCCATGAAGGATTGATAGGAAAACATGTGATTTTGTTTGGAATTTTTGGGCTTGGTGTATGGTTTGTGCATTGTTGTAGATAAAATGTGTAGAATGTTGCATATGTGTTTTCATGGTTAGTACATAGTGTGGAAGAACATGTGTACCAACTATATGAGGCAGGTTTCCTTGGATAGTTAGAGATATAAGGTTGGTTATGTTGATTCAATAAGGTTTCCTTATGACTTTTCCATTCCTTAATGTTTGGAAATCATAAACACTCTATCTCAAGGAAAATTTTATTTTCCTTAATAATTCATAAGGAAGATTTTCCTTTCTCATGGAAATTTTCTCCTTACCCAGTTTTGAATTCATAAGGAAAATTTTCATTCCTCAAGTAAAATTTTTCCTTACCATGTTTTCATTGTTCATGTTATAATCTAACTCATTTTATTTCTATGTATAAAATTTGGTTTTGTATCTAAAACTTTAAAATATTATAAATAATTAGATATATAGAATTCTGTTTCCAAGATTCGGATTTAGGTTCCAAATTCTCGGAATTCTGACTCCAAACTTTCTGAATTCAGACTCTGAACTTTCTGAGTTCTTGTTCCAAATTCTCTGAATTCAAACTCTGAACTTTCTGAGTTTAGAATCCAAATTCTCTGAATTCAGACTCCGAAATATCTGAGTTCAGACTTTGAATTCCTTGAATCCAGACTCCAAAAATTCTGATTTTAGACTCTGGATTCTCTAAATTCAAACTCCGAACATTCTATGTTCAGACTTCAAATTCTCTGAATTCAGTCTCTGAACATTCTGAATTCAGACTCTGAATTCTATGAATTCAGACTCCGAATTTCCTTGAAATTTAGACTCCAATAATTCTATATAATTCAAGTTCCAAATTCTTTTAAAGACAGAATCCGAATATTTATTTATCATAGACACTGAATGGTTTTTTGGTTAGACTCCGAACTTTTATTTTCCTTACACTCTGAAAAATGGATTTGGTTAAGCAGCCATATTTTTTTCTTACTCTTGTTATCATTATAAAATGATATCGTGATTTCTGTTTCTAACCAACCATTGTTTGTGTGAATCATATACAAGTCCCTCAAAAATTCAAGGAAAAATATGACCATTGGAGGAGGGAGCCGACTGTTGAAGATGTTCCTATAAATAGGATCTCATTTGAACGAGCTCAAAACAACAACTGAAGTTGATCAATCTAGAGATTACATGCTGCTGAAGTGATTTCTAGAGAGAGATATTTTATTGATTTATGCATACTAAACATCTTGTTCCGAATTGCTTCGTGCGACTCTAAATATTGCTGAGTCCATTCAAGGGATTCTAGGGATAGGAAGATAGAGGTTTTGACTACCTTGAAGTTTGAAGTCTTGTGGGGATATCAAGAAAGACATCAATATTAATATCAAGGTATTACCCTGGTGTGGGTGAGATAGAATTTCTTGAAATTATAAATCAATGAACCTTTATCCAAGGTTTTTGGATACCATACTCTTTGGGTTAAAATATTTACAACTTGTTACTTGTATTATTTCAAGATTTCTGGTGCATTTTGATTGTTAATGAAAGTATAAATATCTTATACTTTCTTATACTTGTACTCTGATTCATAAGATTCGATATGCTTTAAGGTAGAAAATTTAACTTTGTAAACTTTTCTTAAGCTTCATTTCTGAAACCACATTTCTAGAATCAAGCAACATTATAGAGCTAAGAGGTCTTGTGAATTTATCTTGTTTAACATTGTTAAACATTACCATCTTTAAAATTTTCAAAGGAGTTTTTTAAAGTGTACAATCCCCCCCCCCCTCTTATGTATTGAGAATCTAAATTCATTATTTTTTATCCTACAATTGGTATCAAAGGAGGTCTCTGAAATACTTATATTCACATATAAGTTTTCTTGCTCAAGTTTTTCATTGTTCTATATTTTCCTTGCTTAGGATATTTTTATCCTTGTTTACAAACTTTTATTACTAACAAGTTTGTGTGGAAAGATATTTTCTTTGAGATGTCATGAATGAATGTTGGTTCAATTAAAAATATTAATCCTACTAGACCTCCTATTTTTTATGGGAATGATTATGAATATTTGAGAGATCTTATGAAGACTTTTCTTATTAACACAGGAGTGGACAACTTTGTTATACTTATTGGAGATTACAACATTCCTGATAAGGAAGTACAAACTTTTACTAATCAAGAGAAGTCAGAATATAAACTTAACTACAACATACACAATAATTTGTTGTGTTCCATGACTAAGAATATATATAGCCAGATTTCTTCTTATGAAGCTGAAAATTTTATTTGGAAGAACCTTGAAGTAACTCATTTTGAAACTTCCAATGTTATTGAAACTTGAAGAGCTATTCCTAGAGCTGAGAACCATGGTTTTTTCTTTCCTTATGTAGAACCTATATGTAAGGTACAATAGAGATTTATGACTATTTTCAGCAGCTTAATATTCATGAGTGAAAAAGGTTTGGATGATGAGGCACTTGTAAAAAAGACTATATACATCATGCCTAATGAGTGTGAATCAAAGAGAACAGTTATTAATGAGAATAGGAAAGTCTCACAAATCACGCATGATGAGATTTTTGGAACTCTTCTTCAACATGAGAGTAGAATGAATAGAGATGCTGAAAATGTCAAGAAAATTAATGGGAATGGAAGTGTTGATTTTACAACTACTTCAAATCATATGAAATCCAAGACTCCTGAGAGAGTTACAAGATATAAATCTAAGAAAGTCACTATTTTATCTGAATCAAGTGAAAGTGAACATTTTGAGAATGAACTAGATAATCTTGCTCGAAGGATGAACAAGATAGTTGGTAATAAAGAATTCCAGTATAGATACAAGAAGAAAGAAAGAAATGATAAGAAATACTGTGAATTCACTTCTTATGAATGAAAAAGAGCTGGAAATATAATGTCAGATTGTCCTATGATTAAGAGAAAAGAAAGAAAGGAAAATAATTCTGAGAGGAATAGAAATAAGAACTATAAAGATAAATCTAAGAACTTTTTGAAAGATAATGACACCTAGAGTGTTAGTGGCGGAGACTCTTCTGATGAATCCTCAGATTAATAATCTTCTGGACAAAAGAATCTTGGTTTACTTGCCAAGTTACCTATTGAAAATCAATGTTTAATGGATAAGGTACAAAATGCTGAATCCATAACCAATGTATCAATGAATGATAATTATAGTGATAGTAAATTCTATGAATCCTCGAATAAAGAATCTTCTTCTTATGAAGATAATACTTTACCTAACTATGAAGAAGTTTCAAGATTTTCTATGCTCCTTGAGAATGAAAATTCTAAAGTTAAGAAAAATCATGATAATGAAAATTCTAGAATTTCTATTCTTTCTAAGGAAATATCAGATCATTCTAAAGATCTTGATAAGAAAACCCTTTATTTTGAAATTATTTCATAAAACCTTGAGGAAGTTAATTCTGAGAAGGATAAACTTTATAAGGATCTAGAAAAAATAATTTCTAAGAAAAATGTTTTCAAGCCTAACTCTAGTACTAAAACTGATGTTTTTAAGGATAAGAACATATTTATTAGACTAAAGTTAGAAATATTTTCCTTGAGTAAGTGATTGTAAAACATTGCCTTAGGGAATGAAAACTTTGATAAGATGTATTCCCAAATCTGACCTCTAAGGAATAATTATAGTTTTTGTTATACTTGTTCAAAACCGATTTTTAGTAACAATTATTTTGTTCCTCAAAGTGCTCCATTCTACACTAAGTTTCAGTGTGGTGGACATTGGGAAAAAACTATTCCTTAAACAAAACTCAGGCTTTAGGTTTTCATAAATGTTATTTTTCTATGAAAATCTGGATTCCAAAAAATTTTCTTTCTGTGGTTTCCAGATCCAAGAATGTTTGGATTCCAAAAGTCTAACACTCTTATTTTCAAGAAAATAAAGAAAGTAACAATAGAAATACTTGGTACATGGATAGTGGATGTTCTCGGCATATGAATGGTAACAAAAACTTTTTTGAAAAGATTATCAAGATCATAGGAGGAAAATTAACTTTCAGAGATAATGCTAAGGGAGAAATTATTGGTATAGGTAACATTTTTCTTCTTGGGAAAACATTGATTTCAAATTTTTTATTTGTTAAGGGTCTTAATAACAACCTCATTAGAATAATTCAATTATGTGATGAAGGTTACCTTGTGAATTTTAGGAATGACAAGTGCTTAGTACACAATTCCAAGGAAGAATTTATTCTTTCTTCCAATAGGTAAGAGAATGTTTACCCACTAAACTTAGAAGACCTCAGGAGCTAAGACCTACCTTGCCTTAATGCAATAGAATATCATTCTTGGTTGTGGAATAGAAGGTTAGAACACTGTAATCATAGGAACATTTTCAAACACTAAAATAAAAGACTAGTTAAGGATCTACCAGAGCTTAGATTTGATTCTTCAAAAGTTTGTGATCCTTTTTAATATAGAAAGCAACATAAATCAAGTTTTAAATCAGATGGTGAAGTCTCAACTACTGATACATTATAGTTAGTTCATATGGATATTTTTGGTTCGACACAAAATAGAAGCATTGGAGGAAAATATTATGTATTTGTTTTAGTTGATGATTGCACTAGATTTATGTGGGTCTATTTTCTAGCAAACAAATATGAATCTTTTTTTATTTAAAAAGTTTTAGAGCCCAAGTTAAAATTGAGAAAGACCATCCTTTGATATCTATTCATAGTGATCATGGAGGTGAATTTCAAAATTCGGATTTTGAAACCTTTTGTAGTATAAAAGGAATTACTCATAACTTCTCAGCACCCAGAACACCTCAACAAAATGGTGTTATTAAAAGAATAAATATAATTCTTAAAGATATAACAAGAACCATGTTGATTGAATATTCGGTAGCCAAAATTTTTTGGGCTGAAGCTGTAAGTAATGCTTGTTATACTATAAATCTCGTTTTGATTATGACCTTTTCATAATAAAACTCCTTATGAGTAATGGAATGGTAGAAAACCTAGACTTTCCTACTTCAAGGTTTTTGGTTGCAAAGTATTCATTATGAATAATAAAGATAATCTGCATAAATTCGCACCAAATTCGGATGAAGTAATTTTCTTAGGCTACTCCACAACATCTAAGGCTTATCGAGTTTTCAATAAAAATATTTTTACCATTGAAGAAACAGTATATGTCAAATTTGATGAAACAAATCCTTTTGTTTTTAAACAACCTCAACCTACATCCTTGGATGTGTTTTCAAAAACCAATTATCAAAATTTGTTAGAAGATCCTTCTGATAAGGAAAATGTTCAAGAGAATATTTCTGAATCATTTACCCAAGAATACTTCCTACCCTATGTTGATGAATAGGTTTTACAAAACCCAAATCAGTTGTTTCTAGAGAATCATCCCAGTGATAGTATCATTGGTGATGTAAATAAACCTGTAAGGACTTTAAGTTCCTTACTAAACTAAGTTGAACATCTAGCATTCCTTTCCCAATTAGAATAAAAAATCACTGATGAAGCTTTAGATGATGATGATTTGGTAAAAGTTATGCAATATGTGCTAAATGAATTCGAAAGGAATAAAGTCTAGACCTTGGTTGAAAGACCTAAGGAAACCTCTATTGTTGGAGTAAAATGGATCTTTAGAAATAAATGTGATGAAAATAGAATCATAGTAAGAAATAAATCTAGATTGGTTGCTAAAGGCTATAATCAATAAGAAGGAATAGACTATGAAGAAACCTATGCTCCAGTAGGTAGAATTGAATCTATTTATATTCTACTTTCCTTTATACTGTTATTCAATTTCAAACTTTTTCAAATGTATGTTAAATGTGCTTTCCTTAATTATTTTATTCAAGAGGAAGTTTTTGTTGAACAACCTACTGGTTTTGAAGATTCAAAACATCCTGAACATGTTTACAAACTTACCAAAGCTTTTTATGGACTTAAGCAAGCCCCTCGAGATTGGTATGATATACTTATAGGATTTTTTTCATCAAAATAATTACGTTAATGGAAATGTTGATCCAAACCTTTTATAAATAAATATAAGAAAAATGTTTTGATTTTTCGAATTTATGTTGATGACATTATATTTGGTTTAACTCATCAATCTTTAAATAATTCATTTTCGGAACTAATGAAATCTGAGTTTGAAATGAATATGATGGGTGAGTTAACTTTTTTACTTGGTTTTCAAATTTCTTAAAAACCAGAAAGAATTTATTTATCCCAAAATAAGTATATTAAAGATCTTTTTAAAAATTATGGATATGACAACACTAAGAGTATATGTACTCCCATTGGTACCTCAAATTAACTTGATCTTGATGATGCTGTGAAACTAGCAGATCAAACAAATTTTAGACGTATGATAGGAAGTCTACTTTACTTGACAGCTAGTCGTCTAGACATAATGTTTTCAGTATGCTTATTTGCAAGATATCAATCCAATCCAAAGGAATGTCATTTAAAGGCAGTGAAAAGAATTTTTCGCTATCTAAAGGTAACCATGGATCTTGGACTCTTTTACACTTCTAGAATTGATTTTTTTTTAAAAAAATCGGATACTAACTTTGGTGGATGTAGAATGGATATAAATATTACATCCAGAACTTGTTATTTCTTAGGAGATTCATTAGTTTCTTGGTTATGAAAAAAGCAAAACTTAGTAGCACTTTCCACTACTAAAGCCGAATATATAGCAGCTGGAAGTTTCTGTGCTCAAGTGTTATAGATGAAACACACATTCACTGACTATGGTATGAGTTTTACCAAAACACAAATTTTTTGTGATAATACTAGTTTCATTGCATTAATTAAAAACCTTGCACATCACTCTCATTCAAAACACATAGATATTAGGCATCACTTTCTCATGGACCACACACAAAAAGAAGATATCATTGTTTAATTTATCGAAACACAAGATCAACTTGCTGATATATTCACAAAGTCTTCACTCTCTAATAGATTTCAATACATTAAACAGAAGTTAGGAATGATAACAGTGAGGTAATATTCCATGTTAACTTCTTATTGAAACCAATCTCCTAATAGTAAGGAACTCCTTTTCATAGCTGGATTACATTTGTTTGTTAGATTTCTAAAAACAATTTGTAGTCTAAAATTTTTTCGTCGTCTAAAATTGTTTCGTAGTCTAAATTTTTTTGTATTCTAAACCTTTTTTGTAGTCTACGTTTTTTTCATAGTCAATTTGTTTTCCTGTATTCAAAATTTTGTAATGAAGATTTTCATACCTAAAATTTTTGTAATGAAGATTTTCGTACTTAAAATTTTCATAATGACGATTTTCATAATTAAAATTTTCAAAATGAATATTTTTGTACTTAAAATTTTTTAATGGAGATTTTCATACTTAAAATTTTCATAATGAAGATTTTTGTACTTAAATTTTTGTAATGGAGATTTTCATATTGAAAATTTTTGTAATAAATATTTTCGGAATCTAAAGTTCTTATAGAACAATTTTCCACATTAGGAATAATCTTCCTTGCAATCCAAAAGGTATGTTTCCTTTCTGAAATTTTCATTGTTGGTATTTTCATCTATTTTTAAAAATTTTGTATTATCTTTCTCTTGAATCGGATTATTTTTATTAAAAACCTCAAAAGATATAAATCCATCAAAATTCTTCTTCGGTAATTTATTTTAAGCCTTCAGATGTGATCAGAAGGTTTATTAACCGTTGGATTGAGTATGGAAGTTGAATTGTCACCTCAAAATCCTATATAAAGGACCCCTGATGGTAGTCCCACATCAAAACTCAAGCCTTTGTGTGCTGAAGCTCTAACCCTCCTACATAAGTTCATTCTGGATCTTTAAGGTTTCCTCAGCTCTGAATGTATGTTAAAGCTTCATCTCAAAAAGAAATGTTGTCTATAAATGAAATATCTGAATGGAAGGTTTACAGAGAAAGGTTGGTTCATCCGAAATTCTTCACTACATATGATTCCATTATCTCTAAGAATATAAATCTGAATGGGTGGGAGAGTTTTTTCATTTCTAAACTGAAAGCACAAGATCCAGTGTATTCGGAGTTTCTGATTGAATTCTACGAGACAGTAACTTTCTTCAAGGAAGAAGGTAGGAGCATGTTTTCTTTCAAGTGTTATGGGAAGACATATTAACTTTCATATACTAAGGATGCTAGTTTGATTGAAATACCTTATGAAGGAGAAGAAGAGTTCTGCTCACATAAGTTGCTTGATGTTTAAAGAATTTTTATTAAAGAAAAATCCATGGCTTGTCTTGTTCTTTCAGAGGTAAAGTCTTTGAAGATTCTTCACTTGTCTACAAATTTTCAGATTATTGAATTGTGCGTTCAAGGATTCATCATTTCGAGAAAAGGAGATAAGGATATATTAAAGAAGAGTGACATCTACATTCTAGATTTCTTGGTAAACTTAAGAATGATAAACTTGGTTAAGCATATCTTGGTTACAATTGAGAACATAAAGAATGGAAATCGGAAGGCTCACATTATTATGTATCCATCCATTCTATCAAAGATGATTTTTTGGTGTTTATAATCCTTCAAAATTCCTTGAAAATCTAAGTCAAGAAATTGAAAAGTCATGTTTTTAAGTAATGACACCTTGAGAAGGATAAAATTCGGTTTTTCTAAATAATCCAAAGAATTATATGATTTTCCTGAAGAGGAATTTGAAGCTCTTTCAAAGAAATAGGAGGTGGATGAAACCTCTAAAAAGTGTGGAAGGAAGAAGAAGGTAAAGGAAGTGGAAGAGAATAAAAAAACCCCAATTTCAAAGGAAACTCAATCTGCACCACTGAATCCCAAGAAACAAAAAGCTTATCCTGATGAGGAAGTAGAAAAGTGGAGAGAAGATAAGAAAAATCAGAAAGAAGGGGAGCCTAGGTTTGGCCTGGACCCTGCTGAGGAAAAATATTTGAAGGAAAAGGTAGCTGAACAGCTTGAGAAGCAAGAGAACGAAAAAAATCAGAAGAAATAGTTGTCTAAGGCATATATAGTATAATCACTTCTCAAGGATGCTAATAAATAATCTGAGAATATTCCAGTACGAGAATCCTTTCTGATAGAATCATTACTAGAGACTGTGGGAATGAAGTTTGTAACTCCAGAAAAATTACAAGAAAAAGAAGTATAAGAAAAACAAGTAGAATAATAATAATAAGGCAGTTGTGTTACCAAAGACCTGATAAAGTAATTTTAAGATTTTAATGAGAAGGAAATTCCTTCTAAAAAGTTATCATTCTAAGCCTCTGAAGCCGAGTCTTCAAAACATGATACCCTAGGGAAAGATGAGAAGAGTGGAGGAGAAGTGGGAAACATTTCTGAAGAATAAACCTCCAACCATGATTTCATTCAGCCAGAGGATGCTGAGGCACAAGCTCAGAAGGAAGAGGTAGATGAAGATAAAATTGTACAACTATCTAATAGTGAACACGAATCACCAAATAAAGAAGAATTCATTACGAAAGCTGATAAGGGAAACCAGGTGTTTGTGTATACACCTAAAAAAGCATTGGTGAAGAAGAAAGAAGTGGGTGCTTCATCAAAGAGGAAATCTGCTAATATTGAAAAAAATCCTCACCAAGAAAAATCTTTGATTCGCAATTGTCCTCTCTTGGACATGATTTTGTTTTCCAATATTTGAAAAATTTTGTTGGAACTATCCCTCTATTTCTAAGCATAGACTCTAATTTTCAAATGCTTCCTCATTCCTTAAATCAGAAATTAGATTCAGTATCCATGGTGATGGAGAAGTGCATCAAACTTGAGGCTGATTTCATAACCTTTTACATAAACTACAAATCCCAATAAAGATCTTGTAAGAAGATGACTAGCTGGTCAAAGAAAACTATAGAAGAAATGAGAATTCTTGATGAGTTCCTAGAAAGTGTCAAGGATAAATTTGACATCAAAGATGTGATGATCAAGGATCTCACAAATAGTTTTGAGGAAAAGCTAACTCTGGAACATAATTCTTGGATGCAAGAAGTTAAAGATCTGAATGGTAAATTATATTCAGTTGCTTAGAGTTAGAAGAGTGAAATAGATATTATAATCGAACTTGAGGAAAAATTTTCTAAGAAATAAGAAGTTATAAAGGGTTAGCCAGAATCTCTTAAGGCTTAGGAAGAAAAAATCAAAGCCTTAGAGATGGAAACGGAAGATCAGGATCAACATCTCAAACATGCATAGGAGGATCAAAAGGAACTTGATATGCTTAAAACCATAGTGAATAAGTGGATACCGAAGAAAAAGGAAGGATAATGTTATTCAATTCTGATCTTCTTTTGTATTCCTTACTTGTATAAATTTTTCCAGTACAAATAAAATTTTTGGTTGCTCGTCTTTTGGTTTTTTAGTACTATTATTTCAGGTACCATATTTTCTTTTCCATTCCCTTTAATCCTTTTTGAAAATCAAAAAGGGGGATAAACGAATGTTAAAAAAGAATACAAAGTAAAATAATAAATTTACCTAAGGGGGGGTTCATCTAAGGGGGAGTTCTTATCCAATATTATTTTTGTATTCAATAAAATGTGAAGTCTCAATCAAGAAATCAAGAATAATATCCTTAGTATTTCCAAATCCTAATAGGGAGTTATTTGTATTCATAATTTCTCATGTGTTAAGGGGATAACTTTTATTTTCAAAGCCCATAAATTTTTTTCTAAGTCCTTATATTCATTTTTATATGGATGTTTGTGATTTCCAAAAGGGGTGATATTGTTGAGCCAATAAGGTTTCATTATGAATTTTCTATTCCTTTATGTTTTGAAAATCAAAAACACTCTATCTCAAGGAAAATTTTATTTTCCTTAATAATTCATATGGAAGATTTTCTTTCCTCGAGGAAATTTTCTCCTTACCCAGTTTTTCCTTCATAAGGGAAATATTCCTTCCCCAAGGAAAATTTTTCCATACCATGTTTTCATTTTTCATGTTATAATCTAACTCATTTTATTTCTAAGTATAAAATTCAGTTTTATATCTAAAACCTTGGAATCTTATAAATACATAGATATAGAGCATTCTGTTTTCAGGATCCGGATTCAGGTTCCTAATTCTCTGAATTCAGACTCCAAACTTTCTGAATTTAGACTCCAAACATTCTGAGTTCAAGTTCCAAATTATCTGAATTCAAACTCTGAACTTTTTGATTTCATACTATAAATTCTTTGAATTCAGACTCCAAACTTTCTAAGTTCAGACAATGAATTATCTGAATCTAGACTCTGCACTTTCTGAGTTCAGACTCCAAATTCTTTGAATTCAGACTCCAAACATTCTGAATTCAGATTCCAAACATTCTGAGTTCAAGTTCCAAATTATATAAATTCAAACTCTGAACTTTTTGAGTTCATACTATGAATTCTCTGAATTCAGACTCCAAACTTTCTAAGTTCAGACTCTGAATTCTCTGAATCCAGACTCCGCACTTTCTGAGTTCAGACTCCAAATTCTTTGAATTCAGACTCCGAACTTTCTGAGTTCAGACTCTAAAATATCTGAATTCAGACTCTGAACTTTCTGAATTCAGACTCCGAATTCTCTGAATTCAAACTACAAATTCTTATGAATTCGAACTCTGAATTTCCTTGAAATTCAGACTCCAAAATTCTATATAATTCAGGTTCTTAATTCTTTTGAATATAGAATCCGAATATTTATGTATCATTGACACCTAATGGTTTTTTTGTTAGACTCCGAACATTTATTTTCCTTACACTCTGAAAAATGGATTTTTTTAAGCAACCATATTTTTTTCTTGCTCTTATTATAATTATAAAACGATGTCATGATTTCTATTTCTAACCAACCATTGATTGAGTGACACATGTACAGGTCCCTCCGAAATTCAAGGAAAAATATGACCATTGGATGAGGGAGCCGACTATAGAAGATGTGCCTATAAATAGAATCTCATTTGAATGATCTCAAAACAACAACTGAAGTTAATCAATCTAGAGATTACATGCTGCTGAAGTGATTTCTAGAGAGAGAGACTTTATTGCTTTGTGCGTACTAAATATCTTGTTCAGAATTTCTTTGTGTGACTCCCGACTCCAAATGTTTCTTTGTACATTTGAGAGCTTCCCGGGATATGAAGATAGAGGTGTAGACTACCTTGAATTTTGAGAGCTTATGGGGATAGCAAGATAATCTCTGATGTGCATATTGAGGGCTTACCCTAGTTTGGATAAGATATAATTTCATGAAAGTATAAATCAAGGGACCTTTATCCAAAGTTGTTGGATGCCATACTCTTTGGGTTAAAATATTTAGAAGTTGTTACTTGTATTGTTTCAGGATTTCCGCTGCATTTTGATTGTTAATGAATGTATAACTATATTATACTTTCTTATACTTGTACACTAATTAGTAAGATTCTATATGTTTTAAGGTAGAATCTTTATCTTTGTAAATTGTTCTTAAGTTTCATTTTAAGAACCACATTTCTGAAATCAAGTAAGTTGGTAGAACTAAGAGGTCTTGTGAATTTACCTTATTTAACTTTGTTAAACATTACCATCTTTAAATGTTCCATAGGAATTTTTTAAAGTATACATTTCATCTCCCCCCCCCTCTAGTATATTGAGCATCTACATTCATTATTTTCGATCCTACAGGTTCATGGATTAGACAATCGTACATCCTATTAAAAAGGGGAAAAAGACCATTCACACCCCCCTAAAAATTTATGAGGGGTAGTCACTCTTCTCCCATGTCCTTTCCTCACATGATCTAGCTCTATTTTCCTTAAATTTATTCTCCAAGACCCTATAAGTTGTTTTATTGGTGGCCTTATCTAATGATTCAAAGTAGAACTCTTCCTTTAGTGATCGCCTCTTTCTTTCTCTCTCTCCCTCATTAATATTTTTTGATATCTACGATAAGGGTTTTTGGTTTTGATTCCACTAGATAATATTTGAATTGAATTTTGGTATTTTAGATTTTTTTCTTTCTATGATGAGGGAATATCGAGATGATATCTTCACCAAGTTTCTCATTGATTTTGCAAGTTATATTTCTATTTAGAATATTTTTTTGGTTTTTGACTTTTTTAAAATTAAATTTTCAGTTGATTTGCTGATATTTGTTGGTTATTTTTCTCGATATAGGGTCAAGGTTGTGAGAAGATCCCATGGGGTGCCATGGGATGCAAGTCCAATGCAACACAACAATATGGTGGTTTTTTCGATATATTCTTAGTTTTAATAAATTTTTTAAATTAATTATAACTGTTTTAATTAATTTTTTGGATCTTATTGGTGTGAGTTAAGAGCTCAGTTTGGGATGTGGGATAGGAATAAGAATCGAAGGACCTTGAAGGTCCTTAGGGTAGGTGATAGAGAAAATTTTGTAAAATATTCTAAAAATCATTAGAGGAATATAAACTTTTCTTATGGTATTTATCCATTTAATTTATGCAAATAGATTTTCATCTTTCTACCTGGGGGATTAATGTGTTTAAATTAAATAAATTATGTAAATAAAATATTAATTAATTAATTTAATGAACTAGTTGTTTTGGTTAAATAAATTGAAATTCCTAAATTACGATGCACAAAGTGCCATGGCCCTGATGAAATTTGGTTATTTCTGGTTTTCCTTGTCCATAGATGGTTGATGTATTAACATTATTCATGATAAAATTTATAGGGTAGAACAAAGGCTATTAATTATGGGTTGGATGAGTTAACCGACTTAGGGAGATCTTGGTGACTGAGATAGGTTGTGGAACATCTCTTTGACTAATGTGGATGTGATGAACCACACATTGCCAACAAGGCCTCACTATCCTAATAATTATTTAAAGGGACAAAGTATCCCTCAATCATTTACGATTGACCTAATACCTAGATCAAACCGAGGACCCATGAGAGGGTGCCTATATTTTATTTCATCCTAGGTGGCCCTAGTGGATGCTCGATGAATACCAACCCTATGTGAGAGCATATGTACTATGAACATATAGTAGTTGGTGTCACCTGAGAACCTTCATTGAATGTGTTAGTTGATGGGGATGGAAACCATATTTATGGTTTTATGATTTTATTTGTCCCTTGGATTTCATTTTATTCTTTCATGTATTTATTGTGCTTGCAGCTATGGTGTATATATGTTCTTTCGGGAACTCAGCCTACACACCAGATGTAATGGCGATGGTTTCATAGGGATACCTAGACGTTCTTCCGGGGATCTGGATATGATCCTTATATTATATATTTATGATATGTCTTGGATGATGACATCTTTGTGGATGTCTAGCATGTGTATTGGGATCCAAATATTTATCCATGTGAAGAATGCCCAAGATGTCGATATTTTATCTTGACTCGATATGGGATTCCCTAGATTCCATGAGTACCTATGATACCTAGTCTAGCTAGGACCCAACCACATAGGCATAAGGAATGATTTTTATTCAAGTTATGATTATTATGAGATTTCTATATCATCCTTTGGATACATCATGTCTAGCTAGAAGAATCTACTTGTTCCTAATTAAGATAATCAGGATGATTGGGATCGGGCCATTATGTATGATTACTTGGAGGATGTTTTTTATTTAGTGATTTAATAGGATGTTAGGAACCGACATAGATCCATTATTTAAAACTGGATTTTACAGCGATACCTTTGATACTTGGGATCTATACATTGAACCATTTATAATGAGTTTGTTTTTAGATGAGATTGGATATGAGAGATGACTGGGTTACACCAGATCTGGGTACTTATATGGTTGGAATGATACTGTGATATAATCAAAGACACTATGGCACTGGTTGAAGCAGGTATGTTCAATTGAGTCAAAAACCAAGGGATTGGTAATGGTATGGATTTTGTATGTGGGTTGTCTTGGTCTACGTGATGTTCTTTTAGAAATTCTAGAATCTAGACGAATCAAGTATTAACATGTTATTTATTGTCTAGAATTTTTATTTATTTTTTTATAATGGGCATTTAACATGAATATATCACTGAAAACACCAATTGTTACAAGACCACATTGGTGGTTCCCCATTGTGTGTTGTACTAAAACCATGCTCAGGAATTTATTTCACATGGGTACCCAATCATCTCTCACATGGTCATTATATGAATAACTTTGGCTTGAGGCATGGGATACCATGATAGATAAGATAGCTCAGATGAGGTTTGAGAGTAGTATTACAAGAGGGTTGATGTAATAGTATGTATAATGCATTTTCTTTATTCTGTACTGTTATGTGTATGAGACCATCCCAGTGGGAATTTGGATGAGGAATGGAATTTCTATTCAGGCCATTACTATATTTTTTTTAATATTTTTCTTATTATATTTACTGATTCTACTTTGAATCTATCATGATGGATAATATTTATAAATTTTACATTTTTTACTCTAATATAGGGGATTTATTATACCCATAATACCTCCTTAGATCCCTATTACTAGTTAGAAGCCTTTTGAATTCAAGGTGGCATGCTTGAGGCCTTGTGGAAAACTGAGTTGGGGCACCAGTCAAGTATCCTTATGACCAATTCATTACACATATACATTACAAAATTTAGAACTTTGATCAAATTAAACATCAAAACATTTTGGATGTGGTTTAAATAATATATTTAAATAAGGAGTTCCTTTCAACACGAATAATTAAAATTAATTTATTATGAAAAACTCATAATTTAAACATAAACTCCATTTTATTTAACCATTATTTATGTAATTTATAAACTCTTTATGAACTATCATTGTAACTTCTGAATAAAAATTTTATTTAAAGGTTATGAATATAAAATATAATTTTGGTAAAAGGTATGATTCCTTTTTATTGTGATTTAAAAACAAAATATAAACTATATTAATTTGAAAAATATTAACTATTTAATATTTTAAAAATTATTTGTAAAACATGTTTACAAAAATTAATCAATTAACCATAAATTTTTTTTAGTTACATAATTCTAATATAGAATTTTCATTATACAAAAACTATGAATAAATATTCTAATTCAATTATTAATTGATTTTTCATAAGTAATAAATAAATTTTTTATTTATTATGTGAAATAAATATAAAAAATCATATTTAACAATGGAATGTGAATAAAATTATAAATCCTATCACTTATAAAATTTTAATTAAATTACAAACATATAATCTTAATATATATATATATATATATTATAAATAAACCCTTTTTTATAAATATTTTATATAAACTAAATTTTTTCAATATATATTCCATTATATTGGATATAAACACTTTAAATACACATTCAATATGAACTCTTTCATATTATAAATTATATGAGATTTTACATTAAATATATGATATTATTATGAATTATAAAGATTCCTTATTCCAATTTCTATTATGTAACTAATATATTAAATAAGTTCGCTTTTAATTTAAACAATTAAAATTAATTCATTACGAAAATTTTAAATTTTTAAATATAAAATACTTTATATTTTTTACTTATTTATATAATGTGGATTCCCTTTGTAAATTACCCTTATCATTTCTGAATAAAAACATTATTTCAACATCACAAGGGATTCCATGTAATTTGGTAAGAGGTATTTTAAATATTTTCTTTTAGTATTTGGAAATTTTTATTAATAAATGTTGCAAGAACATTATAGATAATTAATTATATACTATTTATAATTAATTAATTTATAACATATTTATAAATTTAAAAAATCCCAAATTACCTTTTACTATGATTTATAATCATTTTATAAATCCTAAAAAAATTAGAAGATATTTTTATTGTTAAAAATTTAATATTAATGTAATATTTATAATAATTAATTCAAAAAAACAAAATAATTAACCATTAATGTTTTTTAGTCAATTAATTTATAAAAAATCTTTATAAAATATATAAATATTCCATAATATCTTATTTTTTTACTTATAAAAAATTATAATTGTCTTAAAACTCTAATGTTCTGTTTCCCCACACCAGCAACACATATTATGTTAACGGATTAACATAAGTTATACCTTCAACTCCACATTATGTTAATAATTAAACTTTACATCAAGTGGTTCTCCCATCATTACATCATCATACAACATAATGTCCAGAGGGAAAACCCATTTATGATTTGAAAAACATGTTATTTATTTAACAATATAATAAACACATAAATTCAATGAGGAAGATGAATATAATGCCAATAATGGGTTTTCATAGATCATCATTTGATTCTTAGCAGCTGAAGAAAACCCATTTTGTGTGATTTATCATCGATAAAATCAATATGCAATATAAATTAATAATTTAAATATGTGTACTGGGATGGAAACAATATCCATCTACAATCTTTGATAGAGTGTGATTAAAGAACATAATAAGAGAGGAAGAAAAAAATCATCATACCTATAAAGGGATTACAATGGAAGAAGGATCTCAAAAAATTACATGAGGATCTATAAATTTAGATAGGGTGATAGTGCCTTCACATAGTGATGAACTACTTATCTGAAGAAATAGGGAATTGGGAGTCTTGTACACAATTGGTCATATCTAATAGAAGGCATCTCATCCCATTATATATCCATCCTTGAAATGTTTCATTTAATGAAATGTTTCATTCATATTAATCATATCGATATATTTTTATTCTTGTTGTACTTATTCATTGATGTCTTTGAATGAATGCAATCCATTTAATCCATTCACAATGGATTCCATTAAATCCATTTATAATGGATTTCATTTAATACATTCCTAATTCATTATAACAGATGAAACTGAATGGTAACATATAAGAACTAATATTTATTTCATTCAAATGAATATTTAGTGGAAATATACCACATCTAGTAATGATCGTGATGGATAGAACATGCTAGAATTCAAAAGGCTCAGTTTCTCCAAATTTCACATTAATTCAGCATTGGTTGAATTCATAAGTGTCATTATTTGAATATATAAGATTCATTATCTTCTAGAATATAGAAAAATAAATTATTCCTAAAATCATTGGTGTTATTAAACTATTTTATAAGATTAATTTTACACTAGTTTGAAAATGTAAGGTTCATTGAGAAATTTTGAAAGAACCATTTTTGTGATTCAAGGAAAAGAATTTGAGTCATCTAAATGTATAGGACAAAATCATAAGGTTCATTTCCTTATCTATTTGAGATGAATATTTATCTACCTATTGATGATTTAAAATATTATTTTAATAATAATAAAATATGATTATTATCTCATACCCCTATAAATAGATAAATTAATGGTGAAATGTATGGAAGATCCTGTCATGATATTTTTATTGATTTCAAATGAAATATTCACTACTACAAAAATAGGAAAGTGACGTGTTACGCTTTTATCAGCGCTAAAAAAGTGTTGAAAAAGGGGTGATTTTATCAGCGCTAAAAAAAAGCGTTGATAAAGGACCCCTTTATCAGCGCTTTTTTTAGCACTGTTAAAGGGGACCCCTTTATAAGCGCTTCTTTTAGTAGCGCTGATAAAGGGGGGATTTATTAGCGTTTTTCCCTAGCACTGATAAATTTTAAGTTTCAAAAAAAATTCATGAAAGATAATATATTTTTATATAAGTATGTTTATATTGATATAAATATAATATATATTTTTTAAATATACGTATAAATAGACTATTACATTTAATGTATAAGAAATTTAGTGAAAATGGATTTAAAATATTTAAAAAATATATAATTAATTAATAATTTTCTAATTATTATCAATTAAAAATCATTTAATAACAATTTGAGGACACAAAAAATCAAAATAATTAATAAAAGAACTAAAATAAGCTAAAAATGTAACTCAAACTATAAATGGCCATAACTTTTGATCCGGGTGTCCGTTTGAGATCTACAACATATCAAATCGAAGCCTGCGATGAGCTCTATGCACTGGTGACCCAAGAGAAGCCTCTATCACATTTTTAAAGGCCAAAAAAGGCCTAGAATACCACTAAAACTGAGTTTTTAGTCGGGATACCGCTATTTGTTAACATTCAAACAAGTATAAATTTTTATCCGGATGTCCGTTTGGCCTGTACCACATATCATATCGAATATTGTTTTATTTTCTTCGATCTGACTTGTTGTAGAGTTGAATCGGGCTTCTATATTATAAGTTATGGTTGTTTTAACATTCTATGGCTTTTCTGATACACATATATATGTATTTATTCGTAAATATATGTGTGTGTGTGTGTGTGTTTGTGTTGTATATATGTATATATGTATTTATTTATTTATTTACTAATAAAAACATATAAAAAACATATTTTTTCATAAATGTATTTAAAACTAATCTTATAAGTTATGGTTGTTTTAACGTTCTATGGATTGTCAAAGGCACATATATATGTATTTATTCGTAAATGTATATATGTCTGTGTGTGTGTGTGTTTGTGTGTTTTATATATATATGTATGTATTTATTTATTTATTTATTTATAAACACACATAAAAAACATATTTTTTCATAAATTTATTTAAAAATAATCTTATAAGTATATATTAATATACAAATAAATATACGTATAAAAAATTATAATTAAATATATATATATAAATATATTAATATACGAATGATTATATATATACTAATATGTGAATAAAAATATTTATATTAATATGAATCTATATTAATATATGAATAAATATAACTATATATATATATATAGATATATCATTAAATAGAGAACAAAACGAAATGGATTAGTGGTAAAGGTGCAGCTGCGAAAGGGGGGAGGTTGGGGATTCAAGTTCAGGTGGAAGCGAAGGGGGTGCGCGCGTATGAGGATATTCAGGAAGGGCAGCACGTGGGAGACCTCCTAGCGCTGATAAAGTTGGTGTGAAGCACTGATAAAAGCACTCCCCGCATTAATTTATTTCTTTTTTATTTTATTTTTAATTTTTTTCTAACCTTTATTAGCGCTTTTCAGATCGCTGATAAAAGAGACCCCCCTATATTAGCGCTAAGCTTTACATCGCTTTTTTAGAATTGTTAAAGCCTATTTGGAGTGCTGATATAGGCCATTTTTGTAGTAGTTATTTGGGTAGATCTGTTAAATGAAAAAGATCATTCAGTGACTTAGAATGTTTTTCACATGTATTCATGTATTGGAATATTATCAATCACAATATTATAATTAAAAATTCATTCAAAATATATTGAGGAATCTTGAGGATATTTTAGAATATTTAGTACTATTTATATTCAAGGGATGTCATGTGGAAGATAGTTTGATTTGTGAACCAATAGGTCCTGAATTATGGGATTAATACATGAGATTAGGTTGAAAAATAAAAAATGGAAGAAGGATATGTTGTTTCATGTAGTGAAAGAGTGCAGAATGGAATAGAGGCTACTATATAGATATACTTTTAATAACATGAATTACTGAAAGGGTAGGAGTAAAATAAGAACACCCTTACTATTCTGTTTTTCACATTCTTGTTTTCAAGGAATCATAATAAGTGACTTGCGTACTACCATTAAATTTATATATCCTTTTCACAATTTAGTGAGTAAAGATACAATAATCATAAGTGATCCTAGGATTGATTGTGTTTCCTTCTTAAAAAAATTTTAATAACTACAATGAGTAGTATTTATTTCTAGTATTTTATTACATTTTTAGTGTATAGTCCTTGGACTAGCCCTTTTTTCCTAAACCATGTAAAAATATTATGTCCCCAAATTTACATTCATTACTTATAATGTGTTCATGTATGTGAAGATTGAAAAATTCACTTATTATTACTAATATGGAGACAAGATCATGTGAGACATGAATAATAATTCCATATCCTATTTCACCCCCACCCCATTTTAAAGTGTAAAAAGATATTAGTTTCAATAAGTGGTACCAAATATTTGATTATAATAAATGAATATATTATCAAAAAATGGTTTCTATGTAGAACATAGTGAATTTTAGGGGAGTAATTTTATTTCATGGTATAAATTACCAAATATAAAAGAATATTATGAGATCTCACATATGGTCTCTTAAACATTCAGTATTCTCTAATGCTATTCATGAGATACATTTAAGTAATGTCACGGATTTATCAATGACTAAATAAGAAATGGAATTTCTCAACATATATTCCAAAGCTATTAATTCATTATCTAGTTCACGGAATAACCATATCTATATGGGTGATGATTCAAACTAGTATTAACAATATATATTCTACATTAGTCAGTACTTATGAAGGGTTAACAATGTGAAGGGGGAAAATCATTAAGTTTTTTTATAATAAGTGTCATGATATTAGGATGAATCATGATGAAGGTGAAAATAGGTTTTTAAATATGATATTGAGAAGACTATTATCCCTCTACAATCAAAAAGTATCTACATGGGAAGAAAGAAACTTGGTTGAGATACAACTAGATTATATACACAACAGTTTGGTGTCCTGTGAAATGTGGTTCAAGAAAAAAGGAACATCAAATTGTATAGAAAGAGAAATGGAATTAAAATCCATTGGAAATATTCACATCACTAAATATGGATAATAATATTAAGATGTTGATCATGATGTTTTTTTATCATTGGTGGAAAGATAATTCAAAAGGATAAAGGGTAGATTTAAATTTAAGACAGCCTTTGATTATCTTGGATGTGGTAAGGTTGGAAAAATTATAGAATGTTGTGCAATGAGATTTGATGAAGATGAATATGAGATGGAAACTATAATAAATTATTCATAATAATTTTCCCCTTAAAATATATTTCACACTAGAAAAGTATTCAATTAATTTTTTTTAGATAAATGGACTTATGAGTAAGGAAGAGTTAGTTGAGGAAGATTTTATTGAGAAATAATAAACTGAAATTAAATATTATATAGAATATTATATGATGGGAATTATTTAAAAATAAAAATCTGAGATATTTATAGAGATAATGACTATCAAACTGAATGTTTTTTAGATCTTAAGGTGTAACTTGAGTGAGAAATTAAAGATATTGATACTCATAGATAGAATGATAAAAAACATTGTACAATATTAAATGAATTCTCAAAATACATGGATCCACTTGAGTCTAAGACATACCAACTATATAAGGAGATGGTAAATCAATCAAATATTCATGAAATCATAAAATAAGTCTCATGGTTTAAAATAATAATTTTAGAGAATGCTTTGAAAATTTATGACCTTAATAATTGTTTGGAGTAAAGTGAAGAGTGTTGAAAATATTAATGAAGAAGTGTTTTCTTTTAGAAGTAATCTTGAATCTAAAATTAATTCAAGAGTTATAAAGAAGAATTTTTTGTTTGGAAAACTATAAAATATATAATTATTTGAAATAACCAATCAAGGCTTAGAAGGAGTTGAGAAATTTCTATATGGAAAAAGACCCATGTATATGCTTAAATGTGGAGTTGGATATAACATTGAGATATCAAAAATGGGAGCAATTACATTATAGAAAAAGGGACATAGAAGGATTTATAAAACCATAAACATTCAAAGGTTAATAAAAAAATGAATATACTCAAATGGTAGAGACATATGGAGGAGATAAATTTATAATATATTTACCTTAATGAAGTGTTGTTGTTTTTGATATATTTTCCACACCATGTAATATTATGGAAAGGCGAAGGGTTACTTGGAGGTAGAAGATTCTACAAGTTTCTAAATAATAATGAATATATATCCTTCAATATAAATAAGAAATGTTTTTTATTTATACTTATTACAATGTTCTAACATTTAAAATAATGTAGTTGATTACAGGAAAATGAGAAGTACAAGTTACCACCATGCAATTAAAATAATTATGGTTACAAAGATACCAAATCAGATACTATTGGGTAAAAGATTTTCCCCATTCTATAAAGTATAATAACATGATATAATTATATGTGATGGATAAAGAGAGGTTATTTCATCTAATTTATCATATCTTTTGTGCATCTCTTGAAAATAAAACAAGAAGAAATAAAAGTCAAACCAAGTTGTAGTTCCACTCAAATCTATATAGAATGAGATTACATGGGTCCTTAATAGTGGATGGTCAACCCATGGGACTGGGAACATGAACCACTTGAAAAATGTGAAGTAAATAGTTGATGGAAAAAATTTTTAAGTCAAATAAGTTCCTTATGACTTTTCCATTCCTTATTTTTTGAAAATCACAAACAATTTTTCCTTAAAGATTATTTTTTTTCTCTAAGGAAATTTATATTCTTAACCTTTATCATTTTTTTATATGTTATATTTAATGTTATTTATATAATATTAACTATATTTACTTAAGACCGAATTCCATTAAGATTAATTGGATCCTTATCTAAATATCAAAACAATATATTTATTTAGAATCTAATTCTCCCAATTTTGAGAATTTGATTCTCTCTATTTTTTACTCAGATTCACTCTATAATTTGACTCTATTTTTCATCAAAATCTAGACTCTGATTTCATCGAAATATAGACTCAAAATTCATTAAAATCTATACTCTAATTTCATCGAAATCTAGACTCTGATTTCATCAAAATATAGACTCTGGTTACTCCTTTTTTCAGAATCTATTTATATATATTTTTAGACTCTATTTCTACATATTTTCATACTATGTTTCAACATATTTTCAGACTTCATTTCAGCAAATTTTTAAACTCCATTTCTATATATTTTCATACTCTATTTCCATATAAATTCAGACTTTTATTTCTTATTATCCTTAGAATATGATTATTCATATTTGTTAAAGTTATATTTCTTTCTTAACATATTGTTCCAATTTTATTGGATCCTATTATGCTTAAGTTTCTTAAACATGATAATGTAGGTCTTAAATATTATTGTTTCTTATAAATAATAATGTTTTCCATATTTTCTTACACAAAATGATTTCATACAATCTATTATTAATTAACCATTGGTTGAGTGACACATATCCAGGTAACTTCGATTTTGAAGGAAAAATATGACTGTTGGAGGAGGAATCAACCATTGGAATCCATGCCTATAAATACCAATCCATTTGAAGAGGATATGTGATAAAGTTTTCGTAGATAGGTGTTGATATCTATAATTAAGTTATACTCTACGAGATATCTTCTCAAATCTGCCTTGTGTGAGTGTTGTGAACATCTTGTTCAGACGTGAAAAACTTGTTCAAACTTCCTAGTGAAAATCTGATTATTTCTGATCAATCAAAGGAATCTATGGCTAAGAATACAGAGGTCTCAATCACCATAGAGATTGAGGGCTTGCTGGGATTTCAAGACAGATACTTTTCTTCGTATCGATGTCTAACCCTTGTGTGGGTCAGATAGATTTTTTTGAAAATATAAATCAAGGGACCTTTATCCAAGGTTGTTGGATACCCTTCTCTATGGGTTAAATGATTTCTTATACTTGTTTACTTGTTTTTGTTAAATGTTTTAATTCCGCTATATTTTGGTAAAGTTTGGATGTGTTATTTTCCTACACTTTCTTATACTTTTATACTCTGATATAATTAATATTCTATATGCTTTAAGGTAGAATAATTCCCTAAGTAAAATTTTATTATGTTTCTCTATTAGATCCATATTATCGGATCCCAATCAAGTTAGTTTCTTAGTTAGGAACTAAAGAGGGTTTGTGAATCAATCTTGTTTAACTTTGTTAAACATAGATTTTATTAATGATAAAAAATAATTTTTTTAACCCTATAATTAACCCCCTTATATAATTGTGAAATATACATCTACATTTAGATCCTATAATTGGTATCAGAGGAGGTATCTAAAATATTTTTACATACATATAAGTTTTCTTTTCTCAACTTCTCTTGCTTAACATTACATGTTCAAGTTTTTCTTAAGATTGAATTTATAAACTATTTGTTTATAATCTTTTTCTCCTAATATTTTTTTGGAAAATATCTTTTGTATTTTCTTATAGAATGATAGGAATGAATTTTGGTTCTATAGATAATCTAAATTCTACCAGACACCCAATCATTGATGGAAATGATTATGAAAACTAGAGAGATAATATGACAACGTTTATTATCAACATCAGTGTGGATAACTATGTAATGTTAACTGGAGACTACAAAATTCCAAATAAGGAAATCAAATAATTCAACAATAATTAAAATAATGAGTATCATATTAACATTAAGGAATATAATACATTATCATGTTTTATGACTTGAAATATCTATAGATAGATTTCATCTTGTGAAGCTGATAATATCATCTAGAATAAATTATAAGTTATAAATTTTGGCACATCCATGGTCATTGAAATAATAATATCTATTCTTAGAGATGAATTCCATGGTTTTTTGTAAGTTCAACAATGGTTTATGACTATTGTTAATAGCCTTCATTTTATGGGTGTGAAAGGAATTTATTATGAAATTATTGTGGACAAGATTATAGCTATTATGCCCAATGAGTGGAAATCTAATAGAACTGCGATTAATGAGAAAATGAAAGTTTCAAACATCACCCTTGATGAGTTTTTTGGGTCACTTTGACAGAATGAAACTGGAATGAATAGAGATGTTGATATCAGTAAGAAAAATAATGGTAATGGAAGTGTTTATTTCCTTAATACATCAAATCATATGAAATCCAAGACTCTTGAAAGATTTACTAGATAAAAACTCAATAAACCTACTGTTATATTTGAATCAAGTGATAGTGATCATTCTAAGAATGAACTTTAAAACCTTTCTCAAAGAATGAAAAATATTTTTGGGAAAGAAATATTTCTAATATATATATAAGAAGAAAGACAAAAATGATAAAAATGATTCAGAAGTGACTTGTTTTGAAGGAAATATGGTAGTTCATATCAAACCAAACTATCCTATGATCAAAAGAAAATAAAGAAAGTATGGGAATTCAGAAAGAAATAAGAAGATGTACTAAAATTCAAAGTCTAAGAAAGTACAGAAATCTAATGACACCTAGAGTGTTACTGGTGGTGATTCATCTGATGAATCATCAGATATTGAATCTTCCGGACATTAGAATATTGGTATTATAGCAATAATTCAAACTAAAAATCAATGTCTCATGGCTAAGGTAAATACTTCTAAATCATTAACCAATATTTATTTAAATTATAATTTTCTTAATGTAGACAATTATGAATATTTGGATAAAGAATCTTCTTCATCATAAGATAATACTTTACCTTCATTTGAATAAGTATCTTAGTTTCCCAAGTTACATGAGAATGAGAATTGTAAGATCAATATGAAACATGATAAGAAAAATTCTAAAATTTGTATTGTAAGAAAATAAGTATCAGATCTTTCAAAAGATATTGATCATAAATCCCCTGATTTTGAAAATATTTCCAAAAAACTTTAGGAATTTAATTCTGAAAAGGATAAACTTTCTAAGCATCTTGAAAATTTAATTTCTAAAAAAAGTGTTTGAGAGATAAACTCAAATTCTTAGACTAATGTCTATGAGGATAATAATTTCATCATTAGCCTAAAATATGAAATATTTTCCTAAATTAAATTTTTTTTAAACTTTACTCATGGTAAGGAAGGTTTTGACAAAATGTATTAACAACTTCATCCTAGAAGGAAAAGTTTTGTATTTGGTTATTCTCATTCAAAAAAAAATTTAGTCACAACCATTTTGTTCCCCCAAGTTCTCCTTTTTTCACTAAGTTTTTATGTGGTGTAAATTAGGAGAAAATTTTCTCTTTGAATAAAACCCAATCCTTAGGTTTTCATAAATCTTAATTTTATAAGAAAATATGGATACCTAAGATTTTACTTTTTGGCAATTCTGGATACAAACAAGTTTGGATTATGAAAGTCTGAGTATTTTATTTTTAGGAAAACAATGTAAGGGAATACAACAATACATGGTACATTGATTGTGAATGTTCCCATCACAAGACTGGTAAAAAAATCATTGAAAATATTTTCAAGATTAAAGGTGGAAAATAAACTTTCAGAGATAATTATCAAGGAGAAATTGTTGGTATATTTAATAGTTCTCTTCTTGGAAAAGCTTCAGTTTTAAAAGGTTTATTTGTTAAAGGTATTAACCACAACATTGTATGTATAATCCAGTTATGTTATGAAGGTTACCTTGTGAATTTTATGTATGATAAATGTCTAGTACACAATTCCAGTGAATAGTTTATTCTCTCTTCCCATATGCATGAGAATGTTTATACACTAAACATAAAAGACCTTAGGATCCAAGATCTACCTTTCCTTGGTGCAATGGAAGATCAGTCTTGGTTATGGAATAAATAACTTGGACACAATAACCTTAAGAATCTATAAAAACTCTCAAGGAAAATACTTGTTTCGGATCTACCGGAGTATAGATTTGATTCTTCAAAAGTCTTTGATCTTTTTTAATATGGAAAGAAACATTATTCAAGTTTTAAATAAATTAGTTTAGTCTCAACATCTGATGCATTAAATCTAGTGTATATGGATATTTCTGATCCAATACAAACTGGAAGTATTGAAGGAAAATACTATTCATTTGTTTTATTTTATGATTACACTATATTTAGATGGGTATATTTTCTAGAAAAGAAATATGAATCCTTTTATTATTTTAAATATTTTTCATCAAAAGTTAAAAATGAGAAAAATAATCCATTAATAACTATCTATCGTGATCATGGGGGAGAATTTGAAATTTCAGATTTTAAAACTTTTTGTAGTAATAAAGGCATTACTCATAACTTCTCAACTCCAAGAACTCCTCAAAAAATGGTGTTTTTGAAAGAATAAATTTTATTCTTCAAGAGGTAACATGAACTATGTTGATTGAATACTCTATTGTTAAACACTATTTGGATGAAGCTACATATACTTCTTGTTATACTATAAATCATGTTTTTATCAGACCTTTTCTTAATAAAACTTATTATTCATTATGGATAGGTCGAAAAACTAAATTTTCATACTTTAATGTATTTGGATGAAAATTGTTAATCTAAAATACTAAAGATAACTTACATAAATTTATACCCAAATATGATGAAGAAATTTTCTTTAGTTACTCAACTACTTAAAATTCTTATAAATTTTTTTACAAAAAATATCTTGTACTATTGAAGAAATAGTACATGTTAAATTTGATGAAATTGATTGTTTTTTTAAACAACACAAACATATATCCTTAGATGTGTTTTCAGAAACTGATTATCATCCTTCGATAGAATATTCTTATAAAAAGGAAAATACTCGAGAAAATGTTTCTGAAGTATTTACCCCAGAAAATTTTTTACCTTATGTTGATGAACATTTTATAGAAAACCCAAATTAGTTTTTTCATAGGAATCGTCCTAGTGATAGAATAATTGGTGATGTAAATTAACATGTAAAGACTAAGAGTTCTTCAATAAATGAAGTAGAGCATCTAGAATTTCATTCCCATTTAGAACTTAAAATCACTAGTGAAGGTTTAGGTGATGATGATTTGATTAAATCTATGCAAGAAGAACTAAATGAATTCAAAAGGAACAATGTCTGGACCTTGTTTGAAAGGCCTAAAGAAACATATGTTATTGGAGTAAATTAGGTCTTCATAAATATGTGTGATGAAAATGGAATCCTTGTTATAAATAAATAAAGATTTTTTTCTTAAATCTATAATCAATAAGAAGGAAAAGATTGTGAAAAAAACCTATTCTTTAGTAGACATACTTGAATATATTCATATTCTACTAGAATTTATAGAATTTTTCAATTTAAAACTTTTTCAAATGTAAATTAAGTGTGATTTTCTTAATGGATATGTTCAAGAGGAAGTTTATGTTGAGAAAAATCCTTATTTTGAAGAAAGAAAATTTTTGAATATGTTTACAAACTTACCAAATCTATATATAGACTTAAACAAGCCCCTAAAGCCTAGTATGATAGACATACAAGATTTTTTTTCAAGAACAATTATGCTAAGGGAACTATGGATCCAACCCTTTTTATAAAGAAATATAAGAAAAATATTTTTATTGTTCAAATTTATGTTGATGAAATTATATTCAGATTAACACAACAATCTTTAAATGATTAATTTGTGAATCTCATGAAATTTGAGGTTGAAATGAGTATGATGGGTGAGCTAACATTTTTTTTGGTTTTAAAATTTCTCAAAAACCATAAGTAATTTATATATCTCAACATAAGAATATTAAATATCTTCTTAAGAATTATGGATTTAACAAAAATAATAGTATAATTAGTCCAATTGGTACCACAGACACTCTTGATCTTATTGAAGCTGGGAAACTAGTAGAGTAAACATCTTTTAGAGGTATAATAGGAAGTTCATTATACATAATAGTTAGTCATCCAGACTTAATATTTCTAGTATTCTTATGTGTAATATATAAATCTAATCCAAAATAATCTCATTTAAAATTTGTGAAATGAAATTTTCACTATTTAAAGGGAACCATGGATTTATGACATTTTTATTCTTCTAGAAATAATTTTGTTTCAAAAAGGATTTTGGATGATGATTTTTGTGGATGTAGAATGGATAGAAAAATTACATCTAGATCTTGTCATATTTATTAAGATTCATTAGTTTCTTGGAAACGCAAGAAACAACACTCAATAGTATTTTCCACTACTGAAGCTGAATATGTATTAGTTGAAGTTGTTGTGATCAAGTGTTGTGGATGCACAACACTCATAGACTGTGGCATGAGTTGTAAAAAAATAGAGATAACATGTGATGATACTAGTGCCATTTCCCTAAGAAAAAAACCGCATGCCACTCTCGTACAAAGTACAAAGACAAAAGGAATCACATTCTTAGTGATCACACACTTAAACGAGATATCATTCTTCAATTTATCAGAATGAAAGATGAATTTTCTGAAATTTTTACAAAACCTTTAACCTCCAAAATATTTCAATACATTAAACAAAATTTCGGAATTATAACCATAAGGTAATCATCCATATTAACTTTTTGTTGAAACAATCTTCTAACATTACATTACTCCTTTTTCTTAGGGGGGGTCACTCTTGAAACATTTCAGATATTAAAATATTTTGGAATCTAAAAATTCTATGAACTTAAATATTTTCACAATATAGATTTTTTTCAGAACTTAATTTTTTTCCATTTCCATTAATTTTTTTAATCCCATGATTTTCTAAGAGAAGCCATATCAATACTGACAAATATTTATGAGAATTTTCTATGGTACGTTCATTACCTATATTATCTTAATTACATCTATGTTTGTTGGTATTTGAAAATTTGTTTTTAAGAAAACTTTTTTATATTCACTTTCCTAAAATCTGATTTTTCTTTAAAACCTAGAAAGATTATAACCCATAAAAACCTTCTCTGACATTCATCCAAACCATCAAATCTGATTACCCTAATCTCAACCTGCAGATTGAATTGAGAATCTAAACTATCATCATAAAGACTATATAAAGGACCCCATGTTCGCAACCCACATTGGTTGTCTTAGAATTTTTGTGCAGAATCTCTTCCTTTATTCAAGTCTATAATCCCATCTTTCCCTTCACCATAACTTCTGAATGTCTCTTGAGATATCCTCTCAGACTCTGATGCAATCTCAATCAATCAATTAACCCAAGGGCTGGATAATGTTTAGGGAAAGGTTATTATAGCATAATTTCTTCACTAAGTACTATTATTTGATTTCAAAGATCGTCAAGTTAAATCAATGGTAAAGCATATGTGTATTTATGGAAAATAATCAGGACCCAGTTTATGTTGATCATGTTTTAGTATTTTATGATTTATTTTATTCCAATAAGAAAGGTGGAAAATAAATGTTCAAGTTCCAAAGTTATGGAAAGTCTTTCTACATATCTTTCAAAAAGGAAGTAAGTATTTTATACATACCTTATGAAGGATATTCAATCCTTTTCTCTCATAGATTTCTAGATAAGGAAGGATCATTTGAGAGAGTTAAAGATATTGAATACCTTAGCATTAAAGGAGTGAAGAAACCTAAGGTATCTCATTCTTTCACTAACCATAGATTGGTTGAATTATGGATGAAAGGATTCTTAATTCTGTGAAAGTGATAAAAATACTCTCTTATGATATTTGATATCATTCTTATTTTTTTTCTTTTGAATGTAAGGAAGATAAATTTGTTTAAGTATATTCTTTTGATAGTCAGCAACATTAATAATGACAATATCAAATCTAAAATTTTGATGTATCCTATAATCTTGTCTAAGATCATGAACTTATACTTAGACTGCTTCAAAATACATAGCACATCAAATGTCAAGATCTTTAATATTATGTTTCTTAGTGATGATACTTTTAGAATAATGAATATTTATTTCAATATTAAGACTCGTGAATTCTTTGATCTTCCTGATAAGGATGATCAAGATAAGAAAGGTGAAGCTGGAGAGACTTAAAAACCAAACCCCACGAAAATAAAATCCAAAGAATGAGAACCTTAGTTACCCAGATTGATTTTGGGAATCTCAATCAGAACCTCAAAAAATGAATAATCAAAATACATTGTCTGATTAATTAGTCTAAAAATAGAGAGAGTAGAAGAAGAAGAAGAATAAGAAGAAGAAGAAAGTGGGAGATTCAGTCTTTGGAATTGACCTAGCTGAGGCTATGTACATGATGATAATTCAGGAAGAAAATATCGAGAAAGAATATAAATAAGATAAAATAATAGAAAAATATTTTCAATCTCAGGTTCTTTAATCTTTGTTGAAAGACATTGGGAAAAATTCTGAACTGATTCAAATACTAGAAACCTTCTTGAGGAATGATTTAATTCTAGAAAATATTGTTGAAGAAGAAGAAATCATGAAACAAGAAGAAGAAGAGGAGGAGGAAAGAAAATATGTGATCATAATGGTTGATGAATATAAAGTGAACGAGAGATTCACTGACAAACATTCTATAATAACTTCCCAAGCATCATCCATGAAAATAGCTTCAAATGGGAAGAATGAAATTTCTAGAAAAAAGGAAGTTAAAAAAGTCATTCTAATGAATAAAGTGAAGACAATGATGATATTGTTCAGGATGATGAAGAAGAATTTAATTTTTGAGCATAATAAATTAAGGTGTCCAATGTTGTTGAAAGGTTTATGTTAAAGGAAAAATGGGCCTTATTGATACTCCTCGGAAATATGTAACTAGAACATCTTAGTTGAAGAGTGTTGAAGAAGAAAACGATTCTCCTCTAGGGAAATATGCCTTAGTCGCTGAACCATCCTTGTCCATGGGAATTTATTTTGTTGAAAAGTCTTCGAACAATCTTGTAGATTCAATTCCTTTTTTTCCCAAACATTGAATCACGATTCTAGTTGATTCAATAGTCAATAAATTTGAAAACGTAATCTATAAATCTTTTGATGGAGAATCTCATCAAGCTTGGGGATGACTTCAAATCATTAATGATCCATTATTAATCCCACAAGAAGTCATTTAATAAGATAAAAAGTTGGTTGAAGTCAATTATTGATGATATTAAAATAGTTGATGATTACATGGACTCAGTTGAAGATTATTTTAACAAAGTTGATCAAAAGATAGAGAATTTTTCAGAAAAGCTGAATCAAGAGAAATATTCCATAATTCATGAGTACAGACATCTTAATGGCAAGCTCAATTCTGTTTCTCTTATCCTACAGAGAGAAAGAGAAACTAGAGAACAGCTGGAAGAGAATGATAAGACCCAAAAAGATTTGATTAAGTCATAAGAAGATAGGATTCAGAGTCATGAAAAGAATAACCATAATCAGGAAGACTTACTCAAGATGTTTCAAGATGGTCATAAGGAGATAAATAATCTTAAATCCATTCTCAATAATGTTATTCCCAAAAAGAAAAAGGATGAATTATTTTCTTAAAACCAATCTTTTTTTGTACCAAAACATATTTATTCGTAGTTAATGAAATTTCTTACACTAGTTTGTATCAAATTAATATTTCCTAAACTTTCAGATACAAAAATATACACCTCCATTATTTTTTTTGAAAATCACAAAGGGGTGGAAAGTATTATTCTA
Organism: Viscum album; assembly: GCA_963277665.1. Lineage (NCBI taxonomy): Eukaryota > Viridiplantae > Streptophyta > Magnoliopsida > Santalales > Viscaceae > Viscum > Viscum album. The sequence goes on along the minus strand of OY728159.1, from coordinate 824,608,317 downwards.
AAAGAATATCATATTAAGGGGGATATTACCCAAAGAAAAAATTGATTCTAATAGTGGGATATTAACTTAAATAATACTTTCTTAAAAAAGGAAAGCTATTTCAAGAAAATTGGTTAAGACAATTAATACGATCCATAAGGTGGTCTAACCTAAGGGGGAGTTAGTTTTATTAACCTTAATACACAAATATAATAGAGGTATGTTTTTTTCCAGTTTTCGAAACATTATATTCTTTTTCAAAAAGTGGTTCGTGATTTCTAAAAAGGGGTAGATTATTAAGTCAAATAAGTTCCTTTTGACTTTTCCATTCCTTATTTTTTGAAAATCACAAAGAAGTTTCCTATAAATATTATTTCCTTTATCAAAGTAAATTTATATTATTAACCATTATCATGTTTTTAAATGTTATGCTCTATGTTCTTTATCTAAGATTAAATATATTTCTATGAGACAAAATTACCTTAAGATTAAGTGGATCCTTAACTAAATCTTAAAACCGTACAGTTCCTTAGAATCTGATTCTCTCTATTTTGATAATATGATTTTATCTTTTTTTGTTTTGATTCACTCTATAATTTGACTCCATTTTTCATAGAAATTAGACTCTTATTTCATCAAAATCTATACTCTTATTTCATTGAAATCAAGAATCCAATTCCCTTGAAATATAGACTCCAATTTCATTATACTCTAGACTCGGATTTTATTTAAATCTAGACTCCAATATCATTAAAATATAGACTCTGATTTCATCGAAATCTAGACTCCAATTTCATCGAAATATAGACTCTGATTTCATTGAATACTAGATTTCGATTTCAAAAAATTCTAGACTCTTGTTTCATCAAAATATAGACTTTGACTTCATCCAAATCTAGAATCTAATTTCATCAAAATATAGACTTTTATTCTTCATAATTCCATACTCCATTTACTCATATTTTCATATTTCATTTCTATATATTTTTAGACTTTGTTTCTATATATTCTCAAACTTTGATTTTTCATATTTTCATACTCTATTTATACATATTTTTAGAATCCATTTCTATGTATTTTTAGACTATATTTCCATATAAATTTAAAATTTTATTTCTTATTTTCCGTAGAATTTGTTTATTAATATTTATTAAAGTTGCATTTCTTCTATAACATATTGTTCCAATTTTATTATATCCTAGTATGCTTAAGTTTTTTAAACATGATAATGTTTGTCTAACATGTCATTTTTTCTTATAAATGATAATGTTTCCCATATGTTTTTACAAGAAATGATTTCGTACAATCTATTATTAACTAACTTTTGGATGAGTAACACATGTACAAGACCCTAAGATTTTAAAGGAAAAATATGACCGTTGGAGGAGGAGTAGAACATTGGAATCCATTCCTATAAATACACATCCATTTGAATGAGCTCTGTGCTAGATTATTCATATAGAGCTATTGATCTTTAGAATGATGTGATACTCTACGAGAGCTCTTCTGAAATATTCCTTGTGCGGATGTTGTGAAAATCTTCTTCATCATTGAATAACTTGTTCAACCTGCCTAGTGTGAATCTAATTATTGTTGATCAATCAAGGGCTTTCAGGGATAGTAATACATATGTGTTGATCACCTTAATGATCAAGGTCTTGTGAGGATAGAATGACATATACTGATCTTCGTTTCGAGGGCGTACCCTAGTTTGGGTAAGAAAGACATTCTGGAAAGTATAAATTAATGTACCTTAATACATGGTTGTTGGATACCCTTCTCTTTGGGTTAAAATATTTCTTATACATGTTTACTTATTTTTGTTACAAATTTTAATTTCTTTGTATTTTTATAAAGATATGATGTGGAACTTTTCTGCACTTTCTTATACTTGTATACTCTGATATAAATATGATTATATGTGCTTTAAGGTAGAATCTATCACTAAGTAAACTTGTATTAAGTTTCTTTATTGGATCCATATTATTGGATCCTATGAAAGTCAGTTTTTTAGTTATGAACTAAATAGGTTGTTTGAACCCATATTATATAACTTTGTTAAACATATATTTTATTAAGGATAAAAATGAATGTTTTTAAACATACAATTCCCCCCCCCCTCTTGTAATTGAGAAATATACATCTATATTTAGATCCTACAAAATCATGTTGTATTTTATGTACTTATTAAGATAAAGGAAAGTGGGAAGGGAAAGTTTGTAGGAAATGAACTAAAGATCGCACATGTACTCTATTTCAAAGGATTGTGACATACCATCTTCAATGTGACTTATCTTTGTGAATCCATTCTTAAGGTAAAATTTTATTAAAAATGGTTCTTAATAAAATTAAATTATTATAATTCTCTCATTAATGGTTGGTATTCAATGTAGTACCTGATATTTTCCTATAACAAGTATACATTAAATCTTTAGACTATTTCCCAATGCATATTCTATTACTTTATCATAGAAATAGTTCATAGTTATATTTAAAAGTAAAATTAATAAATTTTAAAAATTAAATAGACAAAATGAATATATTTTTTGAGTTTATATGGTTTAATTTATCTTTGTATGAATTTTTATAATTTTCCAAAAATAGTTGACTTCTGGCTAAAGAATGTAAAATAGTGATTTTTGAAAAACTGACATTTATTTTATTTAAATAATGTAATTTAATTATCCCATTATATTTTGGATTTAGTTTTAAAAAATAATAAATGAAAAAATATTAAAAATAATAAAATAAAATCTATAGGAATTATCCATATATTTTTTTGGCATAAGATTATTTTTATGTTTAAAACTCATTTTTTTTTTAAATAAACATTTGTATTTCATTGAATTTTACACAATTATGTTAAAATTAATTTCTTAAAATTATATAAATTTAATATTGAAAAATGGATTCCATTTTAAAATTATTATGTTCAAAAATTATTGATGGAGTTAATTTCATTTTTGGTTATTATGAATTGTAAATTTGGCAATAATGTTTTCAAAATGATAAAGGGGTAAAATGAGTTAATTAATGTTAAAACCTTGTGATAAGATCATAAAATATCATCTTAAATTTTATTTGATGAGTTATTTTTAAAATTAACACCTTATCTTATAAATTTAATTGTGTTAGTTCCACTTATTCATGAATAACACACTTATAATATCTAATAGTTAAGGATGCTTATATGTTATCCACTCACATCAATTATAAAAAGTCACCTCATATCCTCTTTTATTCACACCACTTAATCCATTTAGTCCAATCATGATATACTAAAATACCTTCCCAACATCTGTTATTATTTCTTATACATCTTTTTATCACCAAAATACTAATCCTTTAAGGCTTAAGGTTTAAAACAAAATATGTTTTACAAAGTAGTGTTTTAACACTTAACCAAGTGTTTTCATGTTTATTTCTTCATCCACCAACTTAAAATATAATATAACCACAATGATATGATTAAATAAGTATCTTAAATACACATAAATTTTATTATGTTTATGGAACAACCATTTTTCACCTTCGTTCCATCTTAAGTTAAATCAAAACACTTCTCATGCATATGTACAGCCTAACGTCTCCACGTAGAGGTGTAATTAATTTATCATCAACAATTTAATTTTATAGATATAAATATATAAATAATTAATATATTTAATATTTATGAACTAATTATTATTATATAATTATAATATATCATAAATATTATTCTCCTTCTACTATTCAAAAAATGACAATGTTGTATGTGTGTACATGTGAACCACCACCTCCATGAAGCGATGTGATACATATTTCATGTCTTCATTTCAAGGATTATTATAAAATTATATTTAATGTATAAAAATTATAATTATAAATTTAATTATATTATTAAGATAATGAAACCATTACCCATTTTACCCTGATTAATACATCGATTCAATTTATAGTTTATAAACTGAAGGACCCCAACTTGTCAAATGTGAACTTAACTAAATTAATTACTATATAAGAAATTGTAATAAATATAAAATTATTATGAAAAGGAAATAAACATGAAAAATAAATTATTGATAAAGTATAAAAATAATATAAGTTTATTATGCAAGATTTGGTGTATATATATGGGGATTCTGACTTGAGGTAAGAGTGTATTCTACAATTTCATTTTTATATGGGATTGTTTGTGTTTTAATTTTTATTGAAGGAAATAATAATCTCTTTCTATATTGAAATCCATTTATTTTATCATCCTTTGGTTATATATGGAAGTTAAAAAATTTGGTACTTAAAATGGCTAAGGAAATGTTTTTATGTAAAACCGACCTTATTTTTCATTTTAGTTAGGATTATTTCTCTTTCATATCCATGTTCTATATAATGTTTTCAATAATGATTTGAACATGATTAAATGATTTTATAATGTCGTTTTAAACTATATTATAATTTATTTTCATAGTTTTAAAAGGAATATTCTTATCATTTACCAAGAAATGTACTTTTGAATTTTTACCAAAAGTGTAAAGTGAATCATTGTTTTAAATTTTAATTAATGAATAGAGTTTCCCCCCATTATAACCATTATTTTATTTTAATATTCCTTTAAAATTTTCCGTATTAAATTTAAAATCAAATAATTTTCTCAAATGTTTGGACATTTTTATTTAAAATGTTATCAAAATAAAATGATATTTTTCTCATGTTTTCAAATAAAGGATTGAATTTTCCATTGAATGTATTTTAATCTATTTCAATATCCATTAATTATTATTATGTGATAATATGGATATAATATAATTATAACTTTCCCCTTATTTCTATAGATATCTTATGATCGTGTTGTTCTATTTATTGATTGGGGAAAATGATTGGGGAAAATGTTAAAATATTGGATGTTAGTTCTTCAATCAGAATATTTTTTTGATTATGTGTTATATTTCAAATAATTTGTTTCATATGATGAATGAATTGGAATGAGTAAGTGATTTTCAGGGCCCATTATAACTCCTTGATTAATTGATAGGTTTCATGAGACAAACTAGTTTGGGTATTTAGATATTCCTTACCTACTTATGTATGATGCCTTGGTATGAGGCCTTGACGGTGGGAATATGATATCTAGTATTATTCATTTTATCAATATAAATTAAGATATAATTATCCATGTTATAACTTATTTTTTTAAGTCATACATGGATATATTCTAATTTTAGAATATAAATTATTTGAAATATTTAATTATTGTTTATCTCTTCCACATTATTCATGCTTTGTTTATTCTATGATAGCTTCTATTGTACATTTTATCTTAATAAGTATATAATCACACCCTTTATTATGTTTTCATTTCCCCAATATAGTAAGAAGGAACCACTAAAATATTTTAGGGATATAGTATAAGATATAAAAAATTATCACTATAATTTTTTGGTTTTATTTCTTTTTTTTATTGTAATTTGAGAATCATGTATGTATCTAGTCTCCAAAGAAAGTTAAACTATTCAGTATCACGGTACAATATATCTTATATATTGTTTAAATTTAGTAATACATCCATTCTAGTTGTTTTACTAGATTCGTGGTGTTATTGAAAAATAGTAATCCTTTCTTCGATTTTTTGTGAGGAAAAAATTTTAAAAAAACAAAAATGGTCCATTAATAAATTAAAGAAATATTTTCACTTAAAATAAATAAACAATTCCCCACTTATTCCTTAAAAGAAACCATCCATAAATAATTTTCCATGCTTTTTTCATCATGAATTATCCACAAAAATTATTAATTATTACAAAATAGGGAGCACGGAACAAAGGTATAGGGGATACATAAAGATACCCAATTTCAAGTGGGGTGGAAGAAGTGGAGGCCAAGAGTATCACCTGTGATAATAATGGTTCTACCTATAGGAATAAACCCCAGTGAGACATACTCCATGAGATGGGTATCCTGGGAGGCCAGGAAGTTAGAAACATGGTAAACTTCACTCAATGTATGAAGAAGATCCATCTTGTAAGAGATAATCACCATGAATTTGTAAACCATATAGGTAATCTTTTAGGGGGTGGAAGCGAAATCATTAAGGGATATCCAGATAATCCTAGAGTTAGTCTTCATCGAGGCCATAGGAATCTTAAGAGTATGTAAAAGATTGATACCAATCATAGGAAGGTCGAGACTATCTCACCCAATGACCAAGAGAACTGTGCCTGGGTGTGTCAAGGGGGGGTCATGGGTCATGTATCTCCTTAAGGAGGGTGAATAATATTTCCATCACACTTTTCATAGAGAGTGGTATCTCTCACCACTATTATAATTATGTAGCTCATGTCATAATTTACACTAAAAAATCGGCATATCTAAGCCTTATGGAAGGAAAACCCTCTTATGAAATGTTTCTTTTAAGAGAGACTTAAATAAAACACTTTTGAGTTTTTAGAAGTAGATTTTATATCCAGGATAAATAAGGTAATAAATCTAAATACAATATTACAACTAATTAATGGGTATTGTTATGTTACTAAATATAGAGTAAGGCCTATAAATGCTACATTAAAAGGATAGTAAAATTAATGAAAACAATGTTGTTAATATTGTTGAGGAGATTTATGTAATGAACCATAGAAGTAAAAATTATGAACTAATCATGTATAATGATGAATTTTTTTAAAATGAATAAAATAAAAAATGTTATTCAGATAATGAAGAGTTAAAAATTTAAATTAGAGGATGAGAATGCTATTAAATAAATTCATTCATCAAGATAAGAAAGACATTAGTGGATGGAAGTTAATCCATCGAATATAATTGGATACAAATCTACACTAACTTAGATTCAAAGAATTATAATTATATATCATGTACTGTAATTATCAATAATGGATCAAACTATGTTATAAGAATCTATAGAGAATGATTCATGGGTTAAATCCCTAAAAGAAGAGTGGGGCTAGATTAATGAAAACCAAATATGGGAACCAATGGAAAGGCCAAAGGTTCACAATGTGATTATAAAAATGTGGTTCATTAACACTAAATTCAATGAATAACGTTTTTTGATCTAAAATAAATCGCATTTGGTATGTAAATTATATTACCAAATTGAATTTTTTAGGGTTGAGAAAATTTTCACATCAGTGGCCTAAATAAAGTTAATAAGAATCCTCTTAGAAGTGGAAATACAAAGTGGCTTCAAGATATTTCAAATGGATATATATATATATATATATATATTGATTTTGAATTTTTTTAAGGAATAAATTTATATTGAATGGCCAATATTTTTTTAATTTTTAAGGAAAAAATTTTTCAAGTTGAAGAAGTCCATGGGAAGACAAGAATAGGTTCCAAAAAATAGTATGCTCATCTGGACTCATATCCAAAGAAAATGTAATTCAAAATGGTTGATGTAGATCACAACTTTTTTACAAACACATCAAAGGAAGAATAATTTTTGGTTTTGTTTTATATGGATGATATAAACTTTAGGAAAGGCAGAAAATATATAGAGGGTTTTCTAGTATAAGGAGACCATACTTTTGAATTTACATGATTAGAGATATTAATAATTTTCAGGGGTTGTAGGTATCTGGGAAAGGGAGATACACTTTTTTTTCACAAGATGAATATAAAAATTAGCTAATAAGAAAGTTCAACATACATGATTCAAAACACATTTCAATAGTGGTTTTAGTTAGTACCAGACTTTTGAATCATGAGGATAGAGTGTTTGTCGATTCTACCTTTTAAAATATGATAATTGGATATTTTTATACATGATAGTAATAGAGATATATATTTTCTATGTTAATTTCTAAGTATTATATTTTTAAATAAATCCCAATGAAGTTTAAATTACAGTAGAAAATATAATTAAGAGGTAAATTTGAGGTTATACCACTTATGGTTTTCTATATAATTTATAAAATGTATATAAATTATCAAAGTTTACAAATGTTTACTTGGATAATGATATAGTGGATTCAAGGTTCACAATTTGTGGTGTATTTTTAATTATCACAAAGTGTGTTGATTAGATGAGTGAGAAGTAAGACAATACATCACTAATTATAGATAAATTTGAATATATTGAAATAACTAAATAATTCACATATATTTAGTGAATTAAATAGTAATTGGAAGATATTAATGAGAAACAAAGACAATTATAGTGATAAGAGTGAGATTTAACTCTCAAAGAATTTATTTAGGAACTTATAAACCAAAAAATGAAATTTTTTATCATTACAACAAGGAAAATTAATATTAGAGTGTAATTAAGAATGATTATGTTGGGACTAATTAATAATTTAAAGACAGAATAACTATGATGAAGGCTACTCTATAATTCAGGAAACACTAGTTGAACCTTGTTGTTCAACCACCACCCTTATCTTGATACGGTTTGGAATTCACCTCTATCCCTATTATATATAATTCTTATCTTGTTTATTTTATATTTTTAATTTAGGTTTTTATATTCAATTGATTTTGAGAAAAAATTTGGTTGATACTATCCATGATGAATTATAGAAGAATAATTAAGGCTTCATCCAGATTATATATAAAATACTTTAGAACATTACTTATTCTCCTGTTTCCTATAAAGATTTATGAATCAAATATACTTACATAATATATTAATGTCTCTCTTCTCAATTTTTTTTCAAATATCTAATTTTTTAAATTTCTTAAAAGTAATCACAATTATAGGATTAACCCATTATATTTTATTATCATGGGGTAAAAAGTAATGAAGAAGGAGTGTCGTGATCATAAAGATTACTAATTTAGGGGTATGTATAGAAATATGGAATTTTTTTGGATAATAATTGACTATAAGGAATTGAAAACAAAATATAAAATAAGATACTTTCGAAACCATAGATAATATTATTGGATTTTTTTTAATTGGAATCATTCTTACTAAAAATGTATTTAGTAAGTGGGACTAAATATACATGGGTTAATCAGTATTAGAGAAGGTATAGATTATTTTTATCCATAGTTTATATGGCCTTATATAAATCATGGATGAATTTAAATAAGGTTAAAAGGGTTTTGGATTAATTATAAAAGAATTGGGTTTTCATAGTCTTCTCTAAATTTTCATAATTCTATTTCATAAGAGTATGTTTCAAAGGTGGTAGAGAAATTTGGTTAAATCTAAAAATGTAAGAGTAATATTTAATACAATCATAGAAATACACCATGTTTGGGAGTTCTCCTATGAGTGGATGATTTATTTCATAATAAATAGGGAAATCAAAAGGTTTATTTCTATGACTCATGAAATATTGAAGGAGTCATTTCTAATTAATGTAAATGTCATTACTCTGTGTATGGAAATTTCATGAGGTTCATCAAGAAAACATAAGGTTCATCTAGAATTGTTCATGAATAATAGAAAATTTAGGAATTCATAATTCACTTGTTTAGTAGTTTACACTTTGTTGTTAAAATAAAAAATCATAAGATTTATATTATGAATTTGTAAGATTTGTTACCATTCAATAATATAGATTAATTATTAAGTCATAAAATCATAAAATTAAATGGACTATTTAGTAATATATCTTATATAGTAGTGTAGAAACACAAGGGTTGTTAAGACACTTCATAACATTCATTTTCATGAGTCAATTCAAATCGTAGTAGTCATTTTATAGTATAATAGAATTTTGTAAGGGTCATTACCTAAGCCATGTGAGATGAATATTTGACCACCTAGAGTAGATTTAAAATTTTATTTTTTTAATCATAATATTTGATTAATATCTTTGTGTGATAAAAAATAATATCTTCATTCCAAAAATAAATAAATTCCATGTTTTTATGTTAATGGTGATTTAAAATATAGGATTTGGATAGATATTCTTCTTAATAGATATCATACTACAACACGTAATGATGTGTCGTCTGTATGCATGCATGGTAATATTATTAATCATAATATATGATTAATAATTTAGTAGAAATATATTAAACACATTTATAGATTTTTTAGAGGATTGAAGACCTTGATATTAAAGGGAGATCATGAGGAAAATAGTAAGTGAATAATAATGAGTTTAACTACAACTAAAGCAATGTCAGATAAGTTATCAAATAGTTATAAAGTGGATTTCAATGAGAAGGACTTAAATATTCATGTTTTTCATAATATTTTTGGTGATCTAATGATATAACTTGATGAAATTGTAGATGAATTTATTAATCAAATCAATAATGTGGGTAAATCTATTAGTGCATTTAGTGAATAAGTGAAGGAAAATTATGTTTTGAAGAAGATTTTGAGAAGGATTCCAAACCTCTAAAACACAAAAGTATTTTCACATGAGTAAATAAACGTGGCAGAGATATCATTGGATTACATACACAGTAGCTTGGTGGTCTATGAAATTTGAGTCAATCCAAAAGAAATGTAAAATCATATAAACAACGAAATGTAATTAAAATCCATGTAGAATTTTAATATCACTAAATATGGATATGAAGAGGAAGATATAGATGATGATTTTTTATTACCATTTCTAATAAAATTTAAATAGGTAAAGGGTACACATGAAGTCAAGAAACCCTTTTCTTTTTCATAATATTGAAAGGTTGGACACATTATACTAAGGTGATAAAGAGATTTTATGGTTATAAATATGATATTTAAACTATATAATATTCATGAAAGAAGTTTTCCCTTATTACATATTTCAAAAAAAATATTCCATGAATACTTTTTAGAGAAAGATCCTTATGATAAATGGAAGAGGAACTTGATGATGATTACATGGAGAAAAAAGAATACAAATTTAAATCTAATATATATGATTCAATGATATACACTATTGAAAAAGAAAAATCTAATATAAATAATGAAAATTAAACTGAAGGTGTAGTAGTCCCCAAGGAGGTACTTAATGGAGGTCTTCCAGACATTAATAGGCAAGGAATGAAAAATTAAAAAATGGTACATTTTTAAATGAATCTCCAAAATATGTGGATCAACTTGATGCACATATAAAATAACTAAAAAAGGATTTTTAAGTTCAAGAAACCTATTCATGGAATATCATAATACATAGTTGAGTTTAAACTATAAAATTAAGAACAACATAAGATGATTTGTGGACATTATTTTTGTTTATAGGACAGAAAAACGATTCTTGAATATCATAAAAAAGAAGTTGTTTCTTTGAGAATTAAACTGGAATCTAAGATAAAGTAAAGGGATCCAAATAAGAATCATTAGTTTAACAAATTATTAGATATGAAATTATTGGAAGAATACAAACAAGTCTCATATTGTGTTGATAAAATTATGGATGAACAAATTCCCAGATAAATGGGTAAAAGTGTAGTTTGTAATATTGAGATATCAAAAAATAGTAGTGGTATTCCAAAACAAAAGGAAATTAAAGGTTTTAGAAAAAATTTTGTCTTATAATATAAATAAATAACCTTTTAGGTACTCTAAATATGGAAACATGTGGAGGATATAAGTTGAAAATATATTTCCCTTAAAGAAGTTCTAGTTTTTTGGATATCTTAGACACACCATGTAAAATTACGAAGAGGAAATTTGTTATTTAGAAGGAGATTCGCCCAAAATATGGAAAAGAAGAATAAATATTTATCCTTTAACATAAATAATAAATTATTTTTATGGATATTTATCTCAATGTTACAACTTTGGGAATAAATCGTTCTACTTCAATAAAATATAAATATATGTTACCACCATCGGAGTCAAAAAAATATGGTTTCAAAAAAATATATTTTTTTTGGGTAATAGATTTTGTCCATTATAGGAGTAAAGAGAACATGGATAAAAATATATATGTTATTGATAAAGAAAGGATCTTTCATTTAATGTCTTATCTCAGTTATGAATCTCTTATAAGGAATATTTAAGGAATTTTTATGCCTTTATATTCCTTAAAGCTTTTAAATATATCTGATTTAAGGGAAAACATATTTAACAATTTTTTATGTCCTAAGGAGAATAAAAATGTTGTTTTAATTATATTTCATTCTCTATAATTTGAATGAAAAAAATTAATTCATAAGGAATGCATGAAGGGATATTCCACTACTTTTCCTTATACCTTTATTTAAACCATAGTCTATTATTGGAGAAAACCATAATACCTGAAATATGATTTCATATAGCTTTCTCTCCCAATCTTATTATACGATTAAATCTAAAACATATGGAATTTCATAAAAATATAATATTTAACAACGGACCTATCATATGGTAGTATTAATTATGATAAAATGATAATAGTTATAATGAAAATAGATTCACCCTTTTATAAGCTACTATTCTGTTGTTGTAAGATTTTTAAAAAAATGGAGTTCATTCATGAAAAAATTGTATGATTATGCTTTTATTTAGGGAAAATTCTTGCATTAAATTATAATATACGATTTAGTACTGGTCAACCTAATGAAAATCTTTGAGTGATTGTAGAACTCACTACTATGAGATAATAGTTGGAGCATGTGTATATTTAAGGGTCATATGATGCATCAACTAATATCCCTAGAACTTGAATCTTTTCTTTTTTTACCTCCTTTTAACTATGTAGTGCTAGAATATCGTGGAGAGTAAATAGTCACATATGAATTTCATGTGATCTAGTCAGTATATGGATACCTATGGAGTGGTGATTTCATTTAGATTCTCTTTGTTGATCTATATAAAATCATTCAATTGTTTAAAGGTGATGTAGATGCTCAACGATGAACAATATTCACTTATGGAAGTTTTTTATTTATATTTTCATGTATTTCATTTATCTTTGAATGGGTAATCTATGAAAATGGAATTATTTTCTTTTTATTATTCTATTACAATTTAATAGATCCCAAAAAAATCCCAGTAGTAGTATAAGAGAAACCCATATCTTTAGATTTTAGAAATCATTATAAAATGAAGAAATTCCAATCATATTGAATGTCATATTATAATTCATTAATTATGGATGATTAATTGTAGTATGGGTTATATATCACGAAATAAGGTGTAATATATCATAAGTTATGATATAGTTTGGAATCATATATTTTCTATAGGTCATATAATATGACTTCACCCATCGTAATATATGATTCTTTTATGCCTGTTTTCTAAAATAAAGCATCGAGTTGAAAATACAACATCCTTGACTTTCATTGAATATGATATGTCATATTACATTATAAGACAAAATTGTGGTCATAAAATATTATTATAAATGTTCCATGGATTTATAGTATTTGGTGAAACATTTATCATAAAGTACGAGTGATAATCTAATGGAACTCTGCCTTAGAAGTCGTCCCTTACGACTAGATGAATCGTAAAAAAATATTTATTGAGAAATTTTTTTAATATATTTTCAATTATAAATTGAATTAATTTTTTATAAATTGTTTATAAATATAAATATATTATATTTCATGTATATTTTATTATTTATAAAAAAATAATGAATTAAATGCTTTTAAAGAGTATGTAATTATATAATTAAATATTTTTGAAATATTTGTAATTAAATATTCCTTAGAATTAAAACTTAATTTATTTAAATCAATATTGAATTTAATTAATAACAAGAAATTTTAATTTTAGGAATGAAAGGTTTTTATTCATGAATTATGGGAATTTCTATAATAAATAAATCTTAATTATAAAATTTTGATAGTTTCCTTTCATTTGTGAATTGTACATATATTTTTATCTCATTCATAAATTTATGAAATTTTTATTTATTTAAATTTTATTCCCTTATTTTATTCCTAATTATAAATTTTTTATACTATAAATTTTAATATTTTCTTTAGTTTATGTGTAAAAATGATTTTAATAAATTTTTCAAGCCCTTAATTTCATGTTAGGTCTATTAGAAAAAGATTTTTTTCATCTACCTTGAACTAAATTTAAAATTAAATTTATGATGTTGAATTTAATTATTGGAAATATTTTATATATATTAGGTATTAGATTTATGATGAATTATATTTTCTCCTGAGTTGATCGTCTTCAGGTAAAGGGACTTTTGTTCAAATATACCACAGTCCTAGAGACTTATAACTTGTTCTAGAAAGGTTGATAGTGTTATCTATTTGTGGTTCCAAGATTACTAAGGTATATATTTTCAATCTTATTTAATTATAAGAGTCTACAAGAATATTTCATGTAACTTTTGCATGAGTTACATCGGTATATGTGTAAATATGTTTGGATACTATTTTTATGTGGGTAAAACAAATTGTAGGTTGTTTAAAGAGTTACACATCAATATGGTTTGAACATATTGGTTTAGTGGTTGGAATGGGATTATAAACTAAATTTTTAGAAGCATTCATACATAAAGGTAATAACATTAGATAAGATGTTGATAATAAATCCCCTTTAAATACCAAGTGTTATATTCCTTCTAAAGAGGGACTTTTCAAGACCTTAATCATATAACTGTGTATGTTCTACTAAATTTGAATGCCTCTATATTATCTTGTATATGGAAAGAAATTAATATGTGAAACTAGATCATCCTTGAGTTTGGTATACTAAATAAAGGTGCCTTTGATTGAATATTTTTATCATATTATTGGAATTTTTTATAGATTACTCCTATCTAGAAAACCCTAAGAGTAATGATTCCATAGGAATATATTTGTGTTTATCCATGTGATGTATTGGGTAAATAGTTACCCACAAAACTATATAATAATCTTATGAGATGTTATTGGGATGATTCCCTAACTAAATATCTAATTGGTTAGAGATACACCAAAAAAGACTCATTTATTAATAAAATATGGAACTTATCCTACTAATAAAAATAATGAGTTTAAAAGGGGTCATCATTTTAGTGGAGGTCCATTTAACAAAATTCCTTATTAATGGTAATAAATTATGATACTTATTTGATAAAACCATTTTTTTGTACAAAGTAGCGTCATCATTTTCAAACATAACATTATGATTAATATAAGGAAGGAGAAGATTAATTTAAAAAACTACACAGACAGATAACTTAAGAAAATTTAATAAATATAAGGAAAATTCTATGTGTTACAGCAACACTGCCTTAATTAACCATGTTTGGAAGTTTTCAATCGGTTAATCTAATTAATTATAAATCATATATTGATTCACTTAGGGATTCAAGTTAATAACATGAAACATGGACTAAGTAATTTTATTCTCTATTAACTCACTAAATGTGATTTATTATGTTAATGACTTTATGAGCTTATAATTAGGGCTTATTTTTGTTCATAAAATCCAATTATTATCATTTATGGAAATTTTACAACAAGATGAAGGGGTTTAAGAAAATTTTACATGATATTACTAAGTGTTTTTAATATTTGGATTGGACATATGATGTCAAGATTCTAGATATTTTTTTATAATAATATTTTTTCAAATTTAAAAATATAAGAAGAAATTTCTGTTAGAGAGTCCAATAATTTTTATTTAAGTATCCAAATGAGGTTATTGAAACCTAAATATTATCAAGAAGGGGGTGATTATTCCACAAGATTTAATTATTAAAGATACCTTAATTGGGTTATGGAAACTTTATGGAATGTCTATATCAAGTATCAATGTTATAGAAATTTATTATTCTGTTTTTAATGGTATGTGATACCAGATATATACTTTATAAATATTTTAAATTTACATAACTATAAAAATAAGGGATTTTTTTTAAATTGTGTTGGTATAATTCAAGTGATGAGGAAAATATTTGATATATATAAGGATATGATGAAAAGGAATATAATATGAACCTAACTAATTAGTGTGTATCTTTATAACATATATCTTATGTGATAAAAGAATATATACATTAAAAAGTAGTTGTTTTGAAAAAAATTGAATGATTAATTAAATACACAAGGTGTATGATTCCTCAGATTTTAATATATATTTTAAAAATAATACAATGATAAAAAAATTTCTAAGTTAATGTGTTTATCCATATTTTTAAAAAACTATATGAGGGAATATGTTCTAACCACCGATTATTAGAATATATTAAGAGTGTTTTCTTTTTATATATAATTATCCAAATACATAGAATACCATATATGACATAGAAACAATAGATTTTTTTTAAATATTCCTAAAAATATGAAATAATTGTTATTTACTAACACAAATGTGTTTTTATATATTATCATGATATTATGAAACTAATATTTAGTCTAAGATTCCAATGGGAGTGTGTTTAGATTTTAAAAGTTAAATGTTAAAAGTAAAATATTATACAAGTCTAAAGTAAAATTATGTTTCACCTAATATCCTAAAGATTTTAGGACAAGTTATTATAAAGAAAAATATAAAATTTATATTACATTATCATAAAAGTTGAATATCTTTATTTACTAAGGTATTATTCCAATTGAAGTGAATATCACTTTAACGTAAAGGATTTTAGGTTGTGCGAGTAAAAATAAGTAAATAGTTTCATTATTTCAATGGAAAATTTTAATAGAATATTGTTCGAAGGGTAATGATGTTAAATGTAAAAAAAATTAGACAATAAAGAGTTTTCATTGTAACATTTTATGTTGGGAATTTAATTAGTTCAAATTTGTTCTAGGAGTTGAACATTGCGTATATGATTGCAAAATCTCACCATTATTCACTATTTATTTCATTATAGATGTTTCTCACTAAATTTTTTTTTTGGAAAGGTTTTATCAGATGGTCAAATAGAAATTTAACAAGAATTTTATAATATTTTTAATAAGTTGAAATTACCAAAAAAAAGTGTAAAAATATAGGATTTATCTAATAGTTTATCATATATTATATGATAAATTAGTGCCTATGTTGGGTTTTATCAAATATTCTTAAAAAATAAGAATATAAAATGTATCATATAATAGTAAATAAACATTTTATCATTTATTAATGTTGGTTTTATATATGTATATATAGATATATATATATATATATATATCATTAATGTAATGATAATTGACCTCTTAATGTATGACTTTGATTTTAACCCTAGATGATGTTCAGTATGGAGTTTTATAGCTTATGATGAAATATTATGGATACAATGTGTATGATTCTTGTATGATATATGGAATATCCTCATGAAGTATAATAAAAGGAAAGGTTATTTTATGTGTGTTGGATGACCCACTAGGTATACCATATTTTGTGGACTACACTATTTCTCTAGCATAATAGGGTTTCATGGAACATATTTAGTCTCATTTATCTAATATTGGTGAGATATATAGCATGGTAACATTCATAAATTGATGCATTTTTTATGAAATTCATTGTAAGGGTGGTTGTGTATATTGTTGATAATTTCATTTGTTGGATCTCAACTAATATAGAATTTTTCCTATCAAATGATGAGTATGACATCTAAAACATCAACTGATATAGAATATTTAATGTGTGTCCACTACTAGATAATATATATGATGTTATTATCTATTCGAAAGAGGGGGAATGTGATGAGATCATCCACCGATATGAATGAAAATTGTTGTATTCATTGATCTGGTAAGTCTATAATTGGATATTGGAGGGAATATTATTTAGCTATATGGGATGGACATACACAAATTCCCCTAGAAAATTGTTTTTTGAAAAAGGTAACATATAATAAGGCATTCTACTATGAGATATGGAAGATGTAAATAGTTATAAATATAATTTTTTTTTATGGAGATATTGTTGGATCCCTTTATAGAATGATTGAAATTGATTCTTTACTAGTTGCTACTGATTACTTACATTTATGGATCTAATGATTCATTTTTTTGTTAATGTTATTAAGGCTTTTGGGTATACACTTTTTAGTTTAATGAATAGTGATTTAGTTCATCTCGTAGGGCTTATTAAAAACTATTTTAGAGTTAATAAAAATATATTTGGAGTGGGTATTTTAATGGTATTATTATGATGTGATATAAGGTGATATTAATGATAGGTTTCCTAATTTTTTTGAAAGATACCCAAAAGAGTTTCGGATATGATTTCATGAGTTATCATATATGATATAACAAAAGGTTAAATGGTTAAATTTATTATAGGATTTAGTGCAAGTGGGATTTTAAAGGAGTTGGTATGATTTTATATACTCTAAAATATTTAAATGTATTTTATATAAAAGAAAACATATTTAATAATTGGGTTGTGTTTCAAAGATAATTGAAATGTGATTTTAAATTCATTTCCTTCTATAACATATGGTATGATAGAAGTCGGTCATAAAGAAGGCATGAAATAATATTTAATTCCCTTTCCTCCATACCTTCATTTCAATTGTGGTCTATGATTGGTGGTAATAATAATATAAAAAATATGATATCACAAAACTACCTCCCTCAATCATGTTGTACGATTCCAATTGAATCATAATGCCTTGCATGGGAAGATCATGTTGTATAATGTACATATTGTATTGTAGTCTTCATACATTTAAAATGATAACAGTTATTATTCAAATGGATTCATTACCATATAATCTATTATTCAACCACTGTAAGAGTTTTAATGAAAGAGACTTTATTCATGAAATGGTTTTATAAGTTGGAAGGGAGTTATTATTGATACATAAATTAACTCTTAACATATGTCTTAATATATTCCTACCTAAGGAACATCCATAATACCTTATAAAACTCACTTCCATATAATGGTAGTTAGTGTGTGTCCATATATTATACTCATATAATACTCATTATAATCTCCATAGAACTTGAAGCTCTAATTCTTCTACATCCTTTGTACCAATAGGTACTAGAATGTCATGGAGGGATGTGATCCAATCAACCCATGGATACTTATGAATGGGTGATTTTTTTTTGGAAAGTCTTTGATGATCTATATTAAATTATAAGATGGTTTTAAGGTGATGTACAAACTCAATGGTGAACAACATATATTTAGGGTAATGTTTTCGTTCTTTTATGTGAATTTACTTTATTATTGAATGGGTGGTCTTGTAAATTGTATTTAGTTTATTCTAACAGTTCAATTAATTTTTAATATACTCATAATAATCCCAATTAATATGGGAGAGGAAAGGAAAACCTAGATGATGTTTTATTCAAAGCTATCATTAATAATGATACTTAGATCCTTGATAGTGGTTATACATCCCACATGACTGTAATCATAAAAAAAATGAAAAATTTGAAGGATATATTTTATGTAATCATATGGTTTGGCAATGAAGGTGAATTGAAGATCAAAGGAACATGAAACACTATGTTAGTATGTTTTTAACTAAATATCCCATAAAAAATCTATTTACATATCTTGCAACATAACACACTGAGGATGGTTCAACTTTGTGACTCTATGACAGAGGTTACCTTTTGAAGGAAAGAGTTTTTGATTAATGGAAAGGATATAAATTACCTCATGAAAGGTTAGTGTAAAAACAAGAATCTTTACCGTGTATATAGAAAGGAGAAAGTGTTCCTTCTTACAGTGGAGGAGAAAGAATACTTACGGCACAAAGGGATAGGTCATATTACCTAAAAATCATTGAAATTTTATCAAATCTAAAAGATAAAATTGTTATTGAAGATTTTAGGGTGCAACTAAAGGGATTATAAATGAACCCAATAATGGTTTTTATAGGTTTCTTGGAATTAATCCTCAGAATTCGTGGATAGAAACCCCATAATATTCAATGAGAGGATATTTTCAATTATGATTTATAATTAATATGTAAACAATAATTACCTCTCATGAAAATTCTTTCTTCATTATTGATCAACCCATTTTACATTCTTGTTGAACCATTGTTGTGATTAATAATTCAAAGAACAACTTCATTATTAATATTCACAAGTGATCCATAATCTCATAATTAAATGGATGGAACTCTATTTGGTAGAATAAAGGTACCAATCAACCTGTGTCTTTTATCATTGATCTAAATGAAAATTCTATCTTGTTATCTCGATTTTTATAGGTATTGGAGGATGGTTGCCTCACATTCTTGAGATAATTGTGAATGGAATTTTATTTTTTCCTTTGGATATTTTTCTTGAGAGAAAATTTTGTGCACTATAAGTTACATAACCATAGAAAAGATATAAGATTTGTTATATACTTAGGGTTGGACAAGTAGTTATTACATAATGACCCTTAAGTAATTTATTAATTATAATTGAACCTGATATTTAATAATAATAATATTATTATTTATAATTATATATACTCAAAGATATTTAAATATTATTTATTAAATAAATAAATATTTATTTAAATTATGTTAAATAAAATATAATATTATTATAAGGAACATAATATGGCCTTATATATCTCATGAAAATTCATCAACCTTGAATAATAAATTTTTATTTAATAATTCATTTAATAAAAAATGAATAAATATTATAATTAAAAACTGTTGAATAAATATTTCTTAATATTAAAATCACATATAATATAAAAATAAAATGACTAGTGAATGGATTAATGGGATCAACATCACCTGAATAATTATTATTCCTTAGATTGGAGAATAAAATTTATCCTAATGTTAAATTCAAATATAATTTAGTTGATATTATGGATACACTAACTGAATAACCCTGTAGGCCTCTATTTTAGTGAAATTAAGAAATCTTTATATAGTTCAATATTAGAATCTCGAAACGCATTAAGACACCCATATAAAAATATTTTAATGAAATAATGACAATAACCTCATAAGAATGTTCATTGTGTAATATAATTTTTTGTATTGATATCTCATCAATAAGGTATAATACTTATTTCATCAAGCTATTTTATTTATTATCTTTATTCAAATTCCTAAAATTAACTCATCGATAAAGCACATTGGTCATGGGATTAAGAACATTTTTTAATTTTAATCAAAGGTCTTGATATATCATCTTCCAGGAGGGGGAGCATTAAATCATTTAATGACTTATTCAATTCAATTACATATCACTTATGATTAACCAAACATATCCTATTTTTATGTGAAAATGTGTAATCATGGTTATTGAAGATACATAAAATTACATGATTCATGATATAAATTAATAATAATCTCAAATCAAAGTATCACTACACACATACATAATTAGGAATATCCAATGAAGCATATAAAATGAGTGATTCCTATTGGAGGTTCTTCCCTCAAAATCACCCTTATTAGAGACTATAAAGTGTGAAGATTAATGAGAAGAAGCCTCATCCATTTATGAGAACCCACCACATGATATTCAAAATATAATCTATTTATTATTAGATTTTTTCATCTAGAAGTTAATATAAATGTTTTAGAATATTTTTATGGTACTTAAAAGTTATCATTATAGTGGGGAACTGCTATGACATTTTTATGTGAAAAATAATCTAAGGATATTATCTCATTAATGTTATATTAAATAATAATCAACATATGATAAAATATTTATTAATATTAAGGATTTGAATAAACATATAATTAAAAGTATACAGTTTGTTAGTTCAAGTGAACCAATTCCAACATTATCCTACTTACAGTCACTACTAAAAAAATGTGTTTATCCAGCGCTAGGTCTTTAACAGCGCTAACTAAAATCTCTTTTAAAGACCATATTTTTCATCACTAAAAATCATATTTAATGGTTTCCTTTAGAGTGGTTTTTTAGTGCGGTTAAAGTAGATCTTTAATAGTGATAAAAAAACATTATTGAAGGGGGGCCTTTATCAGTCCTTGTTAAAAAGCACTAAAAAATCCACCCACCCATTATCAATTCCAGAAAAAAATCACAAAAAAATTGTGTCCCTTTATTAGGTCTTTCAAAAAAGATTTGATAAAGGGGGCCTTAATCAGGGGTAGAAAAAAGGGTTTATAAAGGCCACCCTTTATCCTTATTTTTTTAAAAGTGCTAAAAGAGGCCCTCCTTTTATCAGACATTTTTTTCAAATACAGAAAAAGGGTATATTTCATAAAAAAATATTTCATCCAAAATAATATATTAATATATTAATATATTGATATTGATATAAATATAATATTTATTTTTTAAATAAGTTTTAGTTAAGGCTAAATAGGCATTTGCACATAATATATTATATATTTAGTGAAAATGACTTATAAAACAACAAAAATAATATTAATAAATTATTTGATAATTATAATTGAGTAATAGTTATTTAATTACAATAGAATTTCAAAAGATTAAATAAATTAATTAACGGTCTAATATTAGCTGAAAACATGACTTGAACTTCAAAAAACAATAACTTTTTATCGGGGTGTCCATTTGGGTTCTACCACATATCAAATTGAAGCTTACGATGAGATATACACACTAATGACTGGGGGAACCACCAGTCAGATTTTTGAAGTTCAAGAAAAGAAAATAAGGCCTCTAAAATTGATTTTTTTTGTTGGGGTACCATAATCTTCTAACATTCGATATAATTTCATAATCATTTGAGGGGGGGTCTTTTGTCCATTTTCAATGGGGAATGAATTTATTCCTAAGGATTACATTCATATTGATATTATAGTTCTGAAATTTTATCATTTTTAATGATGTGTTTTTATTTATAATTAAATATATTCATATTTTCTTATATTTGCTTATAATAAATAACTTCTATAAATACATATATCCAGATATTTATGTAAAGGTTTATTTTTAAATATATAAAATAAATATTTATAATTCAGTTTATTTAAAGTGAAAAAATTATCCATTTTATTTATGATATAAAAATGCATTGATATGTATATATATACCTACAAAAGTAAATTTTATATATAAACATGTGTGTTTCAATAATTAACAAATATATATATATATGTATATTCAAATATATTTAAATAAATAAATATTCAAAAAATTTATTTAAAACAATATCCAAACATTTTTTACATTATACAAATTTATATATATATATATATAATTTTTATATATACATATATGTGTGTGTTAATAAATGGATATATATTTATATTATATTCTAGTATATGTAAATTAATATATTATATAATATATTTAAATAAATATAAGTATATATATTAGAAACACACACATATTTTTTAAAAGTATTTAAAAGTAATTGTTTAAATATATGAATAAAAAAAATATATGTAAATATATATATAAATAAATAAAAATATAAATAAACAGAAAACAAAACAATATGGTGTAGTGGTAAAGGTATTCCATCTTCAAAGGAGAGAAGAAGGGTTCGATTCTAGCTATGCACAAGAGGCTGTAAATTCACAAGCCATTATTAAATGGGGGGTCACCATTAAAGGGGTCATTGAAGAACCAATAAAGGGGATGGTCTCATAGAAGTCCAAGAAAATATAATTTTACCACCTTTAATAGTGTTCTATTCACTAATAATGGGGTCTATCGGTGCTAAAAAAGTGATGTTAAAGGCACCCTTTAATAGCACTAAAAAGGTGATGTTAGAGGGGACCTTTAACAGTGCAATAAAAATCACTGTTAAAGGGGTCCTTTAATTGCACTTTTTTTAGTGTAGTGAAAGGAACTATTTAACAGTGCTTTTTTCAGCTTTCTTAAGTCCTTCTCTTTAACAACATATGTGTGTAAAGTGATCTGTAAAACATTGCTGAAGACCCTTTACTGGAACTGTTTAAAACCATTTTCATATCTATGACTAAATCCAACTACTAGAAGCTTTATGTCTACTAACTCTCACACTATATTCAAGATCCTACTAATATAATTCTTCAATGAATGGGTCTACCATATTTTCTTTCATGTATTTTTTTTAATTTGGATCTCTCCCTTTAAAGAAAAACCATTCAAATGGTGATACATCCAAATTATATACTTTTTCACCTGATGTGACCTTGATACCTTGGCTAAGAGAACCACTGCAGTATTATCACAGTACAGTGTCATAGAATATTTAATTTTAAGAGCCGCATTAATCTCATGAATGAAGGGTCTAGGAAACAACCTAAACCATGGGTGGTTAGTCTCACAGTTATATGATGTTTGTTTTAGAGTTTATAGTCATGGGACTTAGTAACTGTGGTTATAGGTTTTACTGGGGTGGGTCCTATAGCTATTTATGGTCAAGGCCATGGCTATAGGGTGCAGGTGTTAGGTTTTTTAGATAGAGGCATGGATTCCCATGGAAATAGGTCAATGGGGGTCGGTTTTATATCCATGATCATTTAGTTTTTCCCCTATAGGGTGATTATGTCAGGGTCTATAGACATAGGACTAGCTACCCATGGTTATAGGTTGACAGGGGAGGGTCTATTGGGATGGGTGGCCATGATTATGGCTATAGAGTTCTGGTATCAAAGTATATAGTCACGATCTCAACTTCTTGGTCTTATAAGTTGATAATGGTGGATTATATAGCGATGAGTGTCTATCCCTATTGCTATAGGATTCCATTTTCATCCTTTATATCCATTGAATTTTCTACCCATGGCTATAGGTTGATGGTGGCAGTGTCTGTAACCCCATGTGACAAGGCTCTTGGATTTAGGGTGTCAAGGATGGAGACTATAGTTATGGTCAAAACCACATGTTGTTATATTTTTTTGGTGGTTGTTTAAGTAGTCATAAACATATAAGTTGGTGGTTATAGGGTAACATTGATAAGGTTGACAGCCATGATCATGGCCACCCATGTCTACATATTGATATGTGTCAGGTCTATAAGAATATTTAGTTGGACCCATGGCTATAGGGTATTTGTTTCAGGGTCTATAGCCATAGGATATCCTCCCATTGTTATAGGCTAATGTGGGAAGGGTATAAATCCATGGGTGGCAAGGCCCAAGGCTAAGGGGAGACTATAGTCAAGGCGGTCTCCATGTAGATATGGATACCACACAAGGGAAACATTATGATTAAATTAATGATATTAATGAAACATGTTTATAAATTGTTACATATATATATATATATATTAAAGGTTATAGTAGAGTGATAAAGTGGGTACCATTGTAGGTATAATACCTAGGTTCGAAACAAAAAGCGGATAAATTCTAAACTATATCCATCATTGGACAGTTCATCACTAAAAGAACATATAGATACAAGAATTCCACCCATGTATATAGGTCTCTGAACATGAAACCTATATTCATATGAACTATTTACATGGATATGGGTGGTCTATTTCTTTAGGAATAGTTTTTGTAGCCATAGGTCTCATGGATATAGGTGGTTATAGCTATGGACCATGACCATGGATATAGAATTGTGGGATTTATCCATACTAGTATCATCCATGGGAATGTGGGATATATCCATGGTCAGGGCTAGTATATATGAACATTTTTTTAGTTGTTTATACCTTTACATTTTCTAAACCCTTTATCAACCAATCCTGCCTTATAAGTGATAAATTTATCATTCATGTATAGTTTATTATTAAAAATCCATTTTAACCCAATAAGTTTAATATCCATTAAAGGATCATCCAAAACCCATTCTAGGTTCTGGTATAAGTAATACATTTCAAAAATCATTTTTTATTTCCACTTTTTTACATCTAATATGGTTACTATTTTCTTATAAGATAGTGGTTTATCATTATCAACTAATAATGAGTCGCTATCCATAGTGACTAGAAAATCATATCTTTCTGGTTCTCCATCATATTTGGTTATTATACATAGTACTTGTGTCTATAGAACAACCTATTCCATGGAGATTTATGAAATTTTTTCATGTTCCAATACTTGTGTATCTTGAGCCTCAACTTTATCAAAGTATATTTTTCTTCTACTCTCTCTTTTAGAGTTGTGCTCCCTATCAAGGAACATATCATGTATAGATACTAATACCATTTTATCTAAATGTTTATATACATTATATACTCTTATTTCCATGGGATATCCTATAAAGATACACTTAGTGCCTCAAGGTATAAGTTTGTAGCTATAATTTTCCTTAAAAATTTCCTCTCATCCCCACACTTATAAATTTGATAACACAGATTTCCTTCCCCACCATAACTAATATGAGATTCTATTTTCCACTTTTTTCACTTTATTTTTGTTTATACATATTAATCTGTAATGTATATCAACAAATGGATAATGGAATACTCACATAACTCATCATCGATATCACCATGTCTAACAATGTATGGTTCCTCCTTTCACTTACACCATTACACTATGGTGTATCGGGAGGAGTGAGTTGAAATCGAATCCCAAACTCACTTATATAATCGATGAATTCTAGTATAAAGATACACTCCACCATGGTTTAGGATACATTTCTATATATTCTTACCAAGACTATTCTCTACATCATTCTTTAACCCCTTAAATTTCTAAAAGGATTCGAACTAATACCTTATTAACTAAAAAAACCATATCTGTTAAAGACATTAGAAAAAGTTATGAAATTAGATTATCCATCTCTATATTAAATATAAAAAGGTAAAAACATGTCTATATGAACTAATTCAAGAATATCTATGTCACTTTATCCATTTTCACTAAGTAGAGCTTTGGTTATTTTACCTTGAAATCAATAGTGGAATATATCAAGTGGTGTTAGTTTTAAAATGACATGAATACACATCTTGATATAGTTTATTCAAACTCATCTCATTTACATTTCCATGTTAGTGATTCCATAAATCGGTTTGAAATGAATCATGTGAACATGATTCATTATCAATTACCAACACTTGGTTTTCAGATTCATGTAAATAAAGATTGTTATTCAAATGTGTCAAATCATAACTTATGTTATATTTATAATTCTAGAAACTCTTATTTCCAAAATTAAAAATAAATCTATCCATGTATAAATGGGATGTGTATACAATGATTATGGTTACACCGGGAACATAATAACATTTCATTATAAATATAATTAAACCTATAAGTAAAGTGTGATATTAATATCCAATTTTCAGTACATCCAATTTTTCTTTGTTGGCGGCTCGAATATCAAATTCACCTCTAAAAACATTTTTGAATCTACATGTTTACTATATTTTTATATAAATTTAATCACCTGAAGTTTTATCTAATACACAATTTATAGTAATATAATGACTAAATTAAATAACGAATTCATGTAATTCTCCCCATTACTTATTCACTGAGCCATGGTTCTTTTAATGTGACCCTTCTTTCCGCTTAAAAAATATAATAATTTTTCATTAGCTTTCCCCTTATTGCTCCTCCTCTTGGATGGGTGGTGAAAAGGTACCATAGCTTTGGTGTTATTATTGGGGACCTTTACCTAAATATTACTCTTGTTCTTCATAAGGATTGGTTTTTTCTGGCTTCATGTCCTTATCTTCTTAGAGAATCAGAGTTTGGAGATCTTTGATAATATTAGAAATATTATTCATATTAAAATAAAAAAATAAAATAAGAGAAGCAATGAGGAAGAGATGAGAGAATGAGGTTTATCCATAATTCCTTAGGTGTCTTGAAACCTATATTTTATAGATTGTCAATATGGATAATCATGTTGACTACATGAGTTTCAACAGGTCCAAATTAACCAATATTTCATATAAAGAGTGTCTTGGAGATCTCATACCTCTCCCATATTAATTCCTTCTAATAAATATCGCAAAGATAAAAAAAATATGGCATATGAATCAATGAATTTGTGCAGATTCAAGATCTCACTAATCATGGATGATAGAATTAGGAATTTGAAATCAAATTCATCAACCACATGTTTCCATAATATAGTATTCCCATCTTCAATATCCTTCTTAAAATGCTCTTTAGGAACTATAGACTAACACATAAAATATCCAATCATGGTGTAGTATAATATGTAATCACCTATAAAACTCTTAGAAGTTCACATTAGTTTGGATATTTTATTTCTCTAATTTCATTAAAAGGTATATTATTGAGGTCAAATGAATTTCCATTTTCTACAAAAGAAAATAAACTAGTTTTTTAGTAATTTTCCTTGATTACCAAATTTATGACATAATAAATTTTATTTTATTATTATTTCACTATTTTATTAAATACCAATGTCCCTTTACAATAGATTCTGAATATTCTATAGTATGGAATTTCTAGTTTTAATGATCAGTATATCCCATTTCATAACTCAGGTGAGCTCCTAGTCAAATTACTCAAATGTATTTAGGTATAAAATATGTCCAACTAAATTAAATAGAAATTACTTGTTCCATTGATTGGACTCCTTAATAAAGAAATCTAGGACTCTGATTTCCTCAAAATTTTCCTTCAAATTGCACCAAGTCTAACAATGGAAAATACTATTGATTTCAATTTTGTGAAGTAAACCCAAAAAAATCATTATAACTTCTCTTTAAATAAAAGTTTAATAGAAAAGGATATACCCACACTTAGATCTTGGGATTCATTCTAAATTGAATAATGGATGGCTTTTCTGACTTAGTATTTCCATGTTGGATTTTTAAATTATGTGTAAATGTTCTTTCTTTTATATTTTTACATACCTGTTAATAATATATGTATTATACATAATTAATTAACCAATTATGATAAATTAATTTATTCATAATCCATTTATTTTATTTTATTTTATCAGGATCATAAATTTATTTACTTTATGTGACCGCAATTAATTATAAAATAGTTGAATCACATAAATAATAAATAATTATGCATTGTATGAAATAAAATAAATATATAGCATGGCCAAGATATTTTACTACTAGATTTTTTATCAAGAGGATGAAAAAATAACTCTTGATTATTGGGTAATAAATCATTAATAGAATCTTAGTTCAAGTTTTATTATTCCACCATTAACCTATGTACATCCTCAGTCTGTTTCACCTAGGATCGGTTTGAAACCATATCATCTCATCTAGAGCTCTTTATATTATATATTACTACTCACTCATGGGTGTGGGGAACTAGGGGTTCGGGGTTACATAAAATAAATTATGTAAACGAGATATTTTACATAATAAAGAGAGAGGAAATATTCAGAAATCGTGAAATTTAAATTAATAATAAATCTATCACAAAAAATCATACAATAAATAATTAAATTAAATAGACACCCAACATAGACATAGATCATTCTGGCTCTTGATCATCTCTACATGAAATTAATACACATTTAAACTACCTAAAATTTATTTAAATTTATTATTTTTTAAGATCATTTTATTGATTTAATAAATTCATTGTACTATAAATTCATTCGTTAATTTATCCTAATTATCCATCCAAACAGTCCTTTAGATTCTCATCCACAGTAATTTTAAATAAATTATTTGAATTAATTTTAATTAAAATTAAATAAGTACAAGTGGTGTACTGTAAGAAGCATAGTTTGTACCCTTATACTTCTGTATAAACCCATTTATAGAGTTTAACACTTACAAAACATATATATTACTCCACGAACCCACAATTTTGAGTTCAATTCAAAAAAATATTGTGTGATTTTTTTATTAAAGAAAATAAACAATTACACGACACTAAAATACAATCCAGAACCTTTTCTAGTCTTGGTTCGTGATAATTATATAATAACTTACTTTTTTTGAGTAAAACAAAAAATATATATCTACTTCTCTAGGACAATGCTAACTTATTATGTGATGTCATCCATCTTAGAACTTATAAGATAATTATGGATATTATTTTAAAACATGGGATGGCAATTAAATTACTCAGTAAAGGGTTTCAAAATGAGTGAAAATCCTTTAATGAAATCTCCTTTTGAAAATTACTTTTGAAAAATAATTTTGAACTTATTTTTAGAATAATTTCGAAAATAATTTAAAAAAACCTATAGAAAATTTTAATGAAATTATTTATTCCATCAAAATACTAGAAAAATTTAAAATAATTACACTAAATAATTTCTTTAAAAATAATCTCGTTATTTTTGTGAAAACAATATGAAATATTTTGAATACAAAACACTAAGTCCTCTTGAATCATTGAAGGTTTCCTTGGGCCTGCCCACTTTCCAAGGGATGGGTTCACTCCCTAATTCTTGAACATATTTACAATATCCAAGTGGTAGGTTTTATAAAAACACCTTACAATTTCTTTATATATATATATACATTTCTCATCATAATTTTTACATTAAATACTTAACAATGTATTTAATATATATATATACATTCATAAGAACACTTTTTCTAGATTAAAAATATCCAAATATCATAATAATTTTACTTTTCAAGGTATATTAAGGAAGGAATAAAATATATTTCATTTATAAAACATATAAAATATTATTTTAAAGTAATTCCTATAAGGGAATGAATTATTCAAAACACATATATGTATATACACAAATATTAAAACTAGTGTATATAATATAAATTCATGATATGTCATAGTTAAAGATGATGTACATATATTGTTTTGTTAAATGAAATTCATGATTTCACATGTAATATGATGGTTTTTATTATTTAAAACTTACTATAAATCATAAAACATAAAATGATTTCAAAAAATAATAACTTTTAATATAATAATTTTTTTCTTTTAAATATATATTTTTGATAAATTTAAATACCATATTTGGATTAATGGAAATAAGAGGCCAAATAAAATATAACCCATAATCATATTTTAAATTTTGAAAAAATAATTTCAACATTTGAATAACTTGAAATTAATATCATACACATATAGTTATTTGAAAAATTAATTATAAATGAAATATTTGAAAAGGGGATTTTTCATTATAATTAAAATCTCAAAGAATAAAAAAAATTAAAACAATAATAAAAATAAGAAATCTCTTATAATAAAAAATATTAATTCTAAAATAATTGGATAGAAAATTAATAAACTCCCTTAATAATTTTAAAAATGTAAATTTTTAAATGGAATTGACAAATAAATAAACATTTCAAAACAATGCAAAATAATTTTCCCTGCAAAAAATATTTATATAAGACTCTTACTGTTATTGTTGTTAGAATAATTCTTCTTATTTTTTTCCTTAGGATGCTCAAATATACTATCATAATTGGAAAACACATAAAGAAAGAAATTAGAGGTTACTTCTCTCCCTGACTCACGAAAATGCCTCATCAAACTCTCATCACTGGGTGTAGAGAGGTTGTACTAATTTCTATATCATATTTCCTAAATTATATATTCATAATTATATATAAATTAATTCAATGGATTATCACATATTAAGTTGTTGGTTGTGGTTACGCTTCTGAAAATATGGTCTTTATCCGTGCTAGAAAAGTCCATCTATAGTGCTAAAAAAAGAATTGTTAACCTTAGCGAAGATAAAAAGGGGTCCCATTTATCACCGCTAAAAAATGCCGATAAAGACCCCTTTTATCAGCGCCAAAAAACACTGATAAAAGAGGATTTTATCGGTACTAAAAAGAGATGATAAATTGGTCCTTTATCATAGATTTTTTAGCACTGCTAAAAGACCACTTTTATCAGCGCTTTTTAAATGCTGATAAAAGTTAAAAAATATATATTAAAAAAATAAATTTTTTTGCATTTTGGGGAGGGGCTTCAACAGTTCTTGAAGCCCCCTTTAATAGCACCCCCCCCCCCACCACCCCATCCTTCACACCACAACCACCCCTCACCCCCAGCCTTTGATAGTGCCCCACCCCCTTTAATAGTGCTAGCCCTTATTCCCCACCCGCACGCACGACCTGCCTCCCCCTAAATTCGAACTCAGGACTTGTTGCATGCACACCTAAGCCTTTAACACTCCACCATATTGATTTTCTCTTTATTTATTAATATATATATTTATATATATATATATATATATATAGTTATATTTACCCATATATTAATATATATTTATATTAATATATATTTATATTAATATATATATATATATAGTTATATTAATATATATATATATATATATTTAGTTATATTAATATATATAGTTATATAGTTATATTAATATTTATATTTGTATGTGAATAAATATATATATATATAGATAAATTTATATATTAATTTATATATATAGCTATATTTATATATTAATATATGTATTAATATATTAATATATATTTATAAGATCAGTTTTGAATACATTTATAAAATATGCTTTTTATGTGTGTTTATAAATAAATAAATACATATATACAACACACACACACATACACACATATATATATATATTATGTGTATATGTAAATATAATTATACATATTTATATATATACATTATATATTAATATGTACATGCATATGTTTAGAATATATAGAAAATATATTTCAGTTTGTCAACATAGACACACACAAATATATATAGACACACGCACATACACATTATATAGGTATATATATATTCATATATTTTTATTTTAAATAAAATGGATATTAGTTTTTAATTTATATAAGGCTTATATATTGAGAAATATATTTTATATGTAAATATGTTTAATTATTTATATATAAAATTAAATTTTTATGTGTGAATATATAAAAAATATGTATATATTTTGTTGGGCAAAAATCCCTCAAGGTATCATTGAAGCATTTCTGAGATGATTGTGTTTGTTGAAAAAGTGGACATATGAGTGGTGATTGTTGACAAAGCAAAACAATGACATACAAATTTGTTGACAAAGAGGATTTCATGGTGGAATGTTGAGTTCAAGAGCTGAGGTCAAAAATCCTTGTTTGATTTAAGAATGTCGATAAAAGGAATGGATGATCTGGAGGTGTTACAAAAGAACAGATACAAGGTGGCGCCGTTTTCCTGTGTTTTCCAAATTTTAGGGCCTGAAAATCGACAAATTAAGAAAAGTGTTTTTGGAAAAGGACTTGCACTTCGAGGACTTGGAGTATAGGAAACTTGTGCTCCATATGTTTTTCAAGATCAGAATATCAAAATATGGCTAAAGAAATAGGTTCGTGCAAGTTTGGGAGTTGGTCACGCAAGTGTCTAAAAGGAGAGAAGACTTGCGCGCTGAGACTGGGTCACGCAGGTGACTTGTGCGCCATCGCGCAGGGTGGTCAGATTTCCTATAAATACTAGACCACCCCTCCTCATTTTCTAACGGAGTTCAACAATTTGAGAAATCACAGCTCCCGTCGTCCAGGTGTGGTGGTCGCGCAAGTGGTGTGTGTGGTCGCACAGGTGGGACTTGAGCGCCAGAGGTTGAAGTTGTGCGCCGGTGTTAGAAGTTGAGCACTGGTTGGCAGTTGCGTGCCAATATTGGTTTGGGCGTAAAAGGAAGAGAGTCACGCAAGTTTCGAGTTGAGGAAGCTTGAGTCGCGCAAGTGTCTGAGGAGGACTTACGCTCCCTTTGTGACTTGTGCGCCGATACTTGCGCGCCAAGGTAGACTTGTGTGCCAAGTAAGGTTTGTTCCAGCAGTGTTTTTCGGACAGCGTGGAAGCTAGTACGTTGCCCGATACCTTCGGTGCAAAGAGATATTCATCTACGGGTGAAAGTTGTACTTCAAAAGAGCATCTACACACAGAGTAAAATGCATTCATTCATGCAAATGAAGAGACCTACAGGTCTATAAACTATGAGTGGATTCCTTCCAAGAGCAGTGAGCTTAGGAAGAGGAAGAAGGTGATCCTCTCCACCGGTAGTGAGCCAGAGAGAGAAACAGGGAGTGACCCTTGGGAAAGCAGTGAGCTGACCCAAAACATTGTATAGGCAGTGAGCCTGGGCATAGAAGTGATCTAGCCCGAACATTGTAATCCACAGCTAGTGAAGTCTAGTGGAATTTGGTACGAACTGGCAACTTGTCGGCGTATGCTCCTTGGACGTAGCCCTTTGCAGTGAACCAAGTAAAATTGATGTGTCATGTGCATGCTTTACTTTCTGTTTAATTTGTGCAACAAGAAAGAGAGAGAAGAGTGTTTTTCATAACAGTGAAACAAGATCAGAACGGGCGTTAATTTTTAATTAGTCATACCCTGATTCACCCCCCCTCTCAGGGTATTCAGCCTTGTGGACCGAACATATTTTCTATATATTTGATTATAAATTACATTACATAATGAAAAATGATAAAAAAACCCTAAAAACCTAAAAAAATAGGTAAAAATGGAGAAACCCTCAAAACCCATAAATACAGTCAGAAAGTCAAATAAACCCTATACACAGGGTAGTGATGGAAACTTATGATCCAAGAGTCCTTTCTAGCTCCGTGACCGGTCAAATTGAAGATCATAAAATGGTATTTGATATGATAGGTGGTGGAGGCCAAACAAAGATGTAGATCATAGGTTACAGTTGTTTGAAAAAATAGCAGACAGGACAAAAGTGCTAGAAATAGGGGCTTGAAAAACCTAACAAACCACAGAGTCACTAAAATGGGCATAACTTCTAATTCGGGTGTCTGTTTCAGCTCTGTGACCAGTCAAACCGAATCTCATAAAATTAAATATGATATAACAGGTAGAGGGAGCCAAAAAGACACATGTATCATGAGTTGTTTCTATTTTAAGAAAACATTAACAGGCCACCAGATAAGGAAATGTATTTTTGGAGACCTTCTTATGGTTTTGGGGGTTTAGGGTTTAAGACATAACTCAAACTATGATCTAGTCATATTTCTGCGTGTATATCTCTACTTCATTCAATTTGATATGTGGTAGAACCCAAATGTACACCCAGAGTGAAAGTTATGTTCGTTTTAAGTTATAGTTTTTTTGGAGTGGTATAACTAATATATATTCTATTTCATTGATCTTATCATGGTTTTGATTGTATGTTGTCCTCACTCATATAACAATATTCTATTTTAATGGTCATTGTGATCCAATAGATATACGGAGCATAATTTATGCCCATTTTAGTGAGTTGTGGGTTTCTTAGGTTTTTAGGCGCTAGGAGTTTTGCTCAATTTGAAACAAGAATAACTTATTCTCTAGGTGTCCGTTTTGTCTCTACCACATATCAAATCGAAACTTTTGAAAAGATACACACTCCTTTGACCACTAAAACCCCTTATTACATTCTTTGATGCCCAAAAGGGCCCAAAATCCCCCTGAATGGTCATAAGATTGGCTCCATGTGTCCGTTTTCCCATAACTTCTGATTCGGGTGTCCAATTTTCCTCTAGCACATATCAAATCAAATCTTGTGACTATAAGTACACTATGATGACCACTAGAACACATTATCAAATTATTCAAGGCATAAAAAGGTACTTAATATCTCCAAACGGCCATAATTTCTGCTCTGGGTGTCCGTTTTGCATCTACCACATATCAAATCATTCAAAAACACATTTAAAAAATATATATTATACTTATATCAATATAAATATAATTATATATCAATATATTATTTTTTATGAAATTTAAGTTTTTTTTAATATAAACTTTATCAGCGCTAGGGACAAAACACTGATAAAGCCCACCCTTTATTAGCGCTACTAAAAAATGTGTAGATAAAGGGGTCCCCTTTAACAGCATTAAAAATGGGCAGATAAAGGGTGTTCCTTTATCAGCTCTAAAAAAAAGTGCTGATAAAGGCACCCCCTTTATCAGTGTTTTTTTAGTGCTATTAAAGGGTAGCACTAGGGAAACCCCGTTTTGTGGTAGTGTTAGTAAGTTCTGATGAGAAATATATCTTTATATATTTCTTCCTTCACTATAAAGGATCGTACTAAAAGAAAAATGACAAACTAAGGATCTGCATAATGTCATGTTGATATGTGGTAATAAATTTTTAGAGATTATTTGAAAAGGTGTTAATTAGTGATGAAAAAGGTTAAGGGGATAGAAAAGGATGGTGGTGGGTTCACTAGATCGGACCATACACAAAATAATTCAAATCTTTCCAGAAACATTGACACAGACCGTTTCCAAAATAATGGTTGTATTTAATTTCAATGATGTAACAAATAACAAAATCAGGATGAAGAAACTTCAAAATATCAACTAGTAGGATATAAGATGTCGACAGATGAATCAAATGGAAGAAAGTGACAAACAAAGTAGTTAATATGAAAAGAACGATCAAGAGATAGGATTTCAGCACCAAGAAATTGAATAAGAAAACACCAACTTGCATATCTGTAAAACGCAATCCTCAAACTCGATTTTTCTCTTCTTGTTCAGATCGAGCATTCGATATCCCATCACTCAAACTACACTTAGTGTTCTACCTCCAATATTCTCAGACTCCCTCAGTATACAGATCTAACACTTGATTTCACACTGATGATTGATACTCTTCTTCTACACTCAGTTGAACTTTGGTTCCTCCATCATTGTGATGGGTTTGGAGTCTATTGCTTGTCCCCTCGATCTCTAGATTCTTCTTCATCTATCACGACTACACCGAAGCTTTCAGTTCCTCCTTCTGATCGATGCCCATCATGACCTCAAAACCCATTCCTCACTTATCTCGATCTTTTTTTCTTCCTTTATTCGGTTCTAATTTTCACTTTTTTTAATAGTTTTGTTTTTTTAACATTTATTATCATTTTAATTTATTTAATACAATTGAATTTATATTTTGATTAAAAAAATAATAAAAAACATAATTTAAAATTTTATAATTTTATAACCTCATTAATATATGTATAATTATATTTTTTGTTTTACATATTTATATTGTTAACATTTTATAAAACAGAATAATAATTGAAAATAAATAAATCTTATTCTTCCATATATAAAATAAATTATTGTTTTAAAACAAATTTATTTCTAATTTCATTATTTTGTATTAAAATATATTAAATAAATTTTATAATTCAAAATTATACTCATATATATATACATATATATTATAATTATCTTATAATTCATATTTTAAATTTAAATAAATTATAAATTACTTATTTTTTATGTAAATTTTTTAAGATTCTTTTTTTTATAATATATATTTTATAATAAAATTTATTGATTTAAATATTCACAAATATGAATACTCAGATTTTATTTATTAATATTTCCATCAATTAATTTATTCTATACATTTAAATAATGTTTCATTTTATAATTATTTAATTAATTCTTAAATCAAGATACAAAGAATAAATAATTTTTTTATTAAAACACAGGGTGTTACATTATCCCCACCCCTAAAATAATTGTGTCATCATAATTCATTCGTCAAACATAAGAAAATTCTGAATTTTATTCTTTAAAATTAATAAAAACTAAAAATTATAATGAAACCTAATTATCTAAGAAATTTCCATCACATAAATTTTTTTAACTTAAAATACAACATCTAATCTCCAAAGTTTTCTAGGTCATTATTCTGATACAAATTATAACACCCCGAACTCATGCTTCTAGATTCGGTGCATAAAAATGTTGTGTAATTTTTTATATAAAACAAACAAAACAATTACACAACCCTAATATAAATACCCTAAACTCTTCCAATTTGGGTTCTATAAGATTAGACAAGAAGTTACATTTTTTTTATTTCAATGAAATTAAACTAAAATAACTACTTTGTTATGTGTGCGCTAACACCTTATGCGACATCATTCATCTTATAAATTCTAAGATACCTATGTAAATTATTTAAAAACATGGAATAAGCATTAAATTACTCATTAAGGGGTTATAAAATCAATGAACAATCCTTTTATGAAATCTACTTTTGAAAATTAATTTTTCAAAATAATTTTGAACATATTTTTATAATACCTTTAAAAATAATTTTAAAAATGCCTTTAAAAAGATTCATGAAATTATTTACCCCTTGAAAATATGAAAATATTTGAATATACTTATGCTAAAAAATTTCTTTAAAAATAATTAAGTGATATTTCTAAAAACAATATGAAAACTTTTGAAAATAAAACACTAAGCCCGCCTATAATATTATAGTTTTTTGTGGGCTTATCCACTTTCTAAGGGATGTTTTCATTCCTGAATCCCTTACCATATTTATAATGTCCAAGTTAAAAGTTTTATAAAAATATTATAAGATTTATATATATATATATATATATATATTTCCCACCGTAGTTTTTACTTTAAAACATAACAATGTATTTAATATGTGTATATATATATATGTTTATATATATATATATATATACTTTCACAAAAACACTTTTGCTATATTTGAAACATCCAAATCTCGTGATAATTTTACTTTTCATGGACTGTTAATGAAGGTATAACATATATTTAATTTATGAAACATATAAAACATTATTTGAAATTAATTCCTACAAGGGAAAGAATTTTTAAAAACACACACATGTACATACACAGATAATAAAACTAGTGCATGTAATATAAATTCGTGATATATCACAGTTAAAACCTTACACTTATCTTGGATGTGAGGATAATTGATGGCATAAAAGTTTTATGGCATGCTTCAAGTAGAAACCATCCACTTATCTTCATGTGTTTCTACCCTTTATTTTCTTTGGATGGTGATGTTTAAGATGAAATTCAAGCAACGCTGGTATTCTTCTCAGCAGCTTCCTGGTTTAATAATTTATTGGTTATCATTTTCAAATGATGGTTTCAATGCTTTAAGGCTCTGGCTACCGAATGGAGGCCTGATGGTGGCGTTCCCATTATACATCCCCTTATGGAGCTCATGGAATGGTTGATGAAAGGTGGTTTAGATCACTTTCTCCTACTCGGGCTTTTGATTGCTTTCTCTTTGTATTTTCCATTTATTCCTCCATCAATCCCTACTGGTGTGAGTTCTTTACACCTTGTGCTTGTACTGCTACTCTTTTTTTTAATAAATTCCTTTGGGGAATGAATTGGATGCCCAATTCAAGTCACCACTTTTAAAAAAACAGTTAAATATGATGGTAATATCTTGTATCTTAAATGAAATTTGCACATCTAACATAATGGTTTTTATTATTTAAGACTTACTATTAATCATAAAACATAAAATGATTTCATAAAATAATAACTTTTAAAATAATAATATTTTTCTTATAAACATATATATTTTGGATCAAATAAAATCCCTAGTTTGAATTAAAGTTTATAAGGGTCCAACTAAAATAATACCCATAGTAATAACTTAAATTTTGGAAACATTTTTTCAAAATTTTAATAACTTGAAATAAATATCATACACATATATTTATTTGAAATCATAATTATAAAAAAAGTATTTTATGGGAGGAATTTATTTTACAATAAAAATCTAAAAGAATGGACATATTTAAAAAAACAATCCATTACAATAAAAAGAGGAATTCTGAAGTAATTTGATAGAAAATTAAAAAACTCACTTAATAATTTAGAAAATGAAAAAAATTAATGGAATTGAAAAATAAATAAACATTTTAAAACAAAGAAAAATCATTTATCTTAATAAAATATTTACAGAAAACACTTGTTTTTGTTCTTGATAGAATTATTATTATTAATTTTTTCCTTTAGAAGCTCATATATTTTTCCAGAATTGGAAAACAAAAAATAAATAAATAAATATAGGGATAATTCTATTCCTACCTCACCAAAATTACTTTCCAAAATATCCTCACGGGGTGAAGAGAGGTTATACTACTTCATATAGCCTTTTATTTAATTTTTTATTCATAATTATATATAGATTTATTTGAGGGATTATTACAGAGTAAGTTTAGTGTCATGTTTAGTGAGGACTGATGAGAAATATATCCTTTATATATTTATTTTTTTATTAAGAAGGACCAAACTGGATGAAAAATGGAAAACTAAATATCTAAATTATGATATATTGATATGGGATAATATATTTTAAGAGATTAAATGAAAATATTTTGATCAATGATGTAAAAAAAGTAAAGGGAGAAAAAAAGATAGTGTAAGGTTCACTAGATTTCACCATACCCAAAATAATCCAAATATGTCCAGAATCATTGACACAGACAGTTTCCAAAATAATGTGCGTATTTAATTTCAACATCATAAAAAACAATGACATTAGAATGAAAATAAATTTAAAATATCAACCAATTGGACATCAAATGTTGAGGGATGAATCAAATGGAAGAAATCGAGAAACAAAGAAATTAATATGCTATGAATGATCAAGTGATGATATTGGGACACCCAGAAATTTAATAGTAAAATGCATACATTGAGATCTGTAAAACCCAAACCTCATACACGAGTTTCCTCTTCTTATTCAGATCTTCAAAACGCACTATGTTTTCTACCTCATACACACCTGAACTCCATTGTTATACAAATATGACACTAGATTTCACACCAACGATCGATACCCTTCTTCTGAACTCAGTCCAAACATGGTTCCTCCATCATTACACCTGGGTCTGAAGCCTACTTCTTGGCCTTAACTTGATCTATCAATTCCTCTTCGACCAGCCCGGCTGCACTGAAGAGCTCGGGTCCCCGTTCTGATTGATGCCCAGATTTACCCCAAAACTTTTTTCTCACTTATCCTAGTTTTTATATTCCTTTATTTGGTTCTTAGTTTCTCTTATTTTTAATAGTTTTGTTTGTTTTTTGAAAAACTTTATTTTCATTTTAATTTCTTTAATAAAACTGAATTTATATTTTGATTAAATAAAATTATA
The DNA here is from genome assembly GCA_963277665.1 of Viscum album. NCBI lineage: Eukaryota > Viridiplantae > Streptophyta > Magnoliopsida > Santalales > Viscaceae > Viscum > Viscum album. The sequence continues at coordinate 824,567,945 of OY728159.1, read as the reverse complement.
AATAACATAATTTATAATTTCATAATCTCATTAATATATGTATTATATCATTAACATTTTATAAAAAAGATTCATAATGGAAAATAAATAAACATAATTATTTCATATAAAAAATAAATCATTGTTTTAAAACTAATTTATTTAAAATTTCATTATTTTATAATGAAATATAATACATGAATTTTACAATTCAAAATAATACTTAGAAATATTTTTAAAATTATCTTATAATTAATAATTTGACATTTAAGTCAATTATAAATTTTTTATTTTGTTTTTATTAAATTTTATTTATATTCATTCTTCAAAAAAATAATATATATTTTATCATAAAATTTATTGATTTAAATATTCATAATTATGAATAATTGGATTTTATGTATTAATATTTGCGTCATTTTATTTAGTGAATACATTTAAATTATGTTTCATTTAATTATTATTGAATTAATGTTTTAATCAAGATACTAATAATGCATAATTCTTTATTGAAACTTTGGGTGTTACAATATATAATTACAACATACAATATGTAAAATTGTGTGTGGTACTTGTCATGTACATTGTACTTACACAACTTGTATTATTGAACAACATATTGAAATGTATATGGAATGTTGTTCTATGAGTCAATATTTATATTGGTTTTTGATCAATACAGGATACATAATGATTTCGTCTACCAAACACACGCATGATGTGTCATTATTTAAGGGGCTCACCCTAGTGTGGTTACCTATGAGTACATGACGTGTATGTCTTTAATACACAATGTGTATCAACATTACTTAGAAAGAATCCTTAGAACCTTGGAATGGGATATTTGATCATGCTTTATATGTTCTATTCCTATTCTTGGTCATACGAAATCAAATGGTCATAATATCTTCACAATTTGATTAATTAATGAAAAAATGTTAATGAAAAACTGATAATCAAATTTTTTATTGATAAAAAATCGGTATAAATTAATATTTTATGGATCTAACACCACTTGAAGGTTTTGGGGCACAACAAAAGATGTTGGGATTGTTCCCAATAATGGTTTTCATTGGTTATTTTATAAATTCATAGTAATGGTTGATGGAAACCTTAGAATATACAAAGAAAGGGTGTCTTAACAAGTGATTTGTAATTAATTTGTAAACCAGAATCACATCTCTTGATAATTATTTCTTAATTAATGATTAATGTAGTTCATATTCTTATCATAATTTCATTGCAATCAGGAATCCAAATCATAACTCCTCAAGCATTATCCATATGTGCTCCAAAATGTCAGAATATTTTAAATGGAAATCTGAGTTCTTATACAGTAGTAACAACCATCTTGGGTCATTCATCATTGATTGAAATGAAATTTTTTTTTGCTTAAATAAATATCTATTGTTCTATCGATCTTGAGTGGGAGGAGTAGGGTGATCATCTCTTGTTCATGAGAACATTCTTGAGAGAATTATCTGTTATCCTGAAAGAGTTCTCTCAGGAGGAAATGTCTTGCCCAAAAATTCACATTACCTTACAAATAATATAAGTTAGCTTATATTCTTAGGGTTAGAAAATGAATTATTACACAAATTCCCTTAAATAATTTATTAATTCTAAATAAACCCCATATATATTAAAATTATTTTTATTATTATTATATTTAATGACTTTCACTAACTCACGTATATTTCAATATCTTTTATTTAATAAATCTATATTTATTTAAATAAATTTAATTAAAACATATAATTCTCATTTGGCCCCTAAATCAAGCCACCAAACCACCTCAATAATTATCTAGGCTTAAATAATAATAATTTATTTATTTATTTATACAATAATAAAATGAATAAATATTACATTAAAAAACTAAAGAACAAAAATTCATTATTATTCAACTCACATATATTCCAAAATGAAATAACAAGTGATTCAATTACAAAAATTTAGGTTTTTTGTGACGCCCTATTTAGAACATATTTCTATTGTAAATACGCTTTCCTAGTAAATTACATTGAAAATATTACTTTTTATGATAAAAATATAATTCCATAGTAAATGATGAAAAAAATTGGTAAACAATAAAAATAAAAATAAAATTCATTCATTTTAAAATTAAATATAAATTATAACATAAAAATAATTTCATATAAAATACATCATAAAATATCATTTAGGGGGTGGGAAATTATGTCTCACATGGGGTGGGAAATTAGTTCCAGCTGGCGAAGAGAACATCATCCCTAAACCACATGTGAGACATCACATATACTCCATTATCATTTTATGCTAATGATCTCACTATCATTGATTCTCTTCATACTCTCTTGTAAATCTCTGTATAAACTCATCCTCATCTCACACCCACACCTCAAACCTCAAGGCCTCAAATGAAGATGAAAATGATGCTACCTTTGAGATATAAGACGACATCGTTTAAGTGCCATAAAATATACCCATGGTCAATCGTGAACCAATAATAATCACCCAACCTTTGTAGGGGCCACTCTCCATCACCCCCATACAAGACACCTAATAAAAATGTGACTCAAATAATAACATATATTCAGCATCTATCTCAACCTAACTTTCATTCATGTGAGAAACCTCTCTCATGTTTGTCTCACGCAATCATATGAATATAAATTAAGAAGATAAAAATTTATTTTAATTGAAAAACTAGGAAAAAACACTAAACACAAAATGTTGTTTTTTATCACTAATATCCTATCTTGTACTATCACTATACATCTCCATATACACATCAAACTCAATAGTGTTTGTATCAGGTACAGACTTCATAAATTTATCAAAAAAATTGAATTAAATATAAATATAAACATATAATATAATTAAAAATTATTACTTACCAACTGATAATGATTTATACAAAAATTGTGCCTCTCATATCTCTATGTGACATCTTTTCTACCCTGAATCTGATGACTAGAAATATATCTCCTTTGGAAAGTCTCTTTAATAAATTATGTGTACGGTCCCTCCCTAGCCGAAGTGGGGTCATAATCAGGTCAATGTGTCCTATAATAATTGTAAAATATAGTCTCATATGTTCTCTATATAGTTCTCCTATTAAGAAAATTTTAAAAATAATATAAAATAATGTTAAGGCAATCTTTCCATGCCTCCTAAATAGTGGATCTTAGGTTGTCAGCAATTGGAGGAAATAAACACTACAAATATTTAATAATATATTCAATCAAAAATTTTACAAATTAATATATATATATATATACCAACTAGTGATTGAACATGTGGTAACATAACTCTATAGGAACTTTACCCGATTACACACATGGAGTTGAAAAATATTATCTTAAAATAGCAGTATCATGGCCAATAGCTCTATGAAAAAAAATTAAAACTAATAATAATTAGTAACATAAATAAAACATAAATTAAATTAAATTAAAACTCAAAAAATTAAGCCTACTTCCTCAAATGATGATCAAATTCAAGAGATATATGTCTATATATAATGAGATTTAGAATCATCAATCACACAAGGCCCCTTCCCCTATTATTTGGTGCTATCATGTCAAAACCATCAAATATCAAAGTAGGACTCTCATCACCAATTAATATTTACTTAGTCAAGGAAACAATTAATTCATCATAATTTAGATGAATCAGAAACATATAAAAAATTATAAAAAAAATTTAATTATAAAAAATATAAGTAATTTAAGAATTATAAAACCTTTTTAAAAATAAACTCAATGAAAGTGTGTATCCAGTATATAATTATTAATAAAAATTTATAATATAAAAAACTAATAAATAATTATGAAAAAAGATAATAAATCATTCATATTCTTTGTCTTCATATTCAGTTTTAGTTTCATCGGTAATAATATCTTCACCCACCTCATCGATAGCAACTTCAATATGATCTTAAATTTTATAAACCCTTGTAATATAACATTCATTGGTTATATCATAAACATTATCAACACCATCACCCCTTAACTAAGGGGTCTCATTGTAAATATTTTTATCTCTTTAATTCAATGATATTTTCATTGATTTTTCTTGAAAAATTTCCAGATAATGAGTACAAATGGAACCGCTATCATATTCCATAAATACATTTTCATGAGATTTAGTTTTTATCACACTCCACTAATCATTTAAATCTCTTGAAGCAGTATAGTATTTTTCAAAATAAATTTTTTTTCTTGATATTCCAATAGATATGGTTTATATTTTTCCAGAACACTTTTATAATTAATATCAATGATTCCATGTCATGAATGAACACACAACCCTCAATCTGTATCAAACCAATGACATTGAAACATTCTTTCAAAATTTCGAAACTATATGATAACTCAATTATTTTATCCATCATTTCATAAAATTCAAATTCACATCCATTATGATTATATCTTCTTAAAAACACCACTATTAAATAAATTTTTTGATTCTTCATATTACCATGTATGAAATAAAAATCAATTCACAAAATGGTTAATATAAAATTTAACTAACTTTTATGTAATATTGCTCAATGAAAATAATTATATATAAAATTTATCTCTATTTTTTTATACCTAAATAAATAAATAAAATGATAAATTATATAAAAAATAAAATATTCACTTATTATTTTCAACCATTAACAATTTATCTTACAAGTATTTAAAACTACTGGAATAAATTATGTTGTTTATTTTATTCAAGATAAGTTAGGGTAATATGTGTAAACTATTTTTTCATATGATAATTGTGTAATCAATAAAAAATCACATATATTTTCTTTTAAAAATTATTTAAAAAAAAGGTACAAAGAATTATATACTTCACAAATCATGTAATTTATTTATAATTAAGTAGAACATATGTATGAAATATATATAGATCTTCAATTGAAATCTAGAATTCATGATGATGACCAAAACCATGTTTATGATAATTAAATACTGATAATCGATAGTCTATGGAACCATCAACATTTCCCTCATTGTAACTCATTAAATTTTGTATTTTTAGATATTCAAATTGAAAGTAATAAGAGAGTAAAATTAAAATTTCATCCTATATGTATGCTTCAACAATTCACCCATCAATAGGGGCTTCATTACATACCTACTTCCTCAATTTTTCATACATATCTCAAATTAATACATTTATCAAGGTTGTAATGGACCTCTACATTTATGTTAATATAGAAAATACCATATTATATTTTCGATCGAGTTAAATAAGTTCTTTGAAAATATTTTTTAAATTTTACATAAAATTAAAACAACTTTTTATAGTGTTTCCATTTCATAATAATTTATTATTTCTACAAAAATGTCTCATAAGAAATATTATGTTTCATTCAACACATCCCATGTCAAATAAATAAAAAATACCTTTGAGGCTAATAAGAAATAATCTTTCATTATTACTTGACAATCAATGCTTTTTATTGTGGTAATATGTCCATTTATGAGGATACAAGATAGTAACCTAAAATATCTAATCTACTAAGATAAAAATAAATCAAATTCTTATAAAGTTCAAATAATTATTTTGGCTTCATTAAATTGTGTGTTCTTCCATTTACAAATAACTCATGTTTGGGATGCCTATAAATTTTTTAAATATCTAACAATGCATTTATAGTATCTCTGGTATCTCCAAGTGCATCCAATATGGTATAAAATATGTTATAAAAATAATTATTTTAAATATTAATTATATCTAAAATATAAAAACAACAAACAAATCAGACCAACATAGAAACTCCCAAAAAATACCTCATCTTATCCAACTGTTATCTCTCCCAAACCCACTTATTATTAGTCTATTTATAATTGGTCTAAAAGTTATGGGATGTAATGAAGAGAAAATATATTTTATAGTAATATCAAATATAACTATTGGGGTTTGTCTCTTTTAATTTTACATTTTTTAAAATTATTTCTATTTCATCGAAATGGGTGATATATATAAATAATTCATCGATGAGAGTTTAAAAAACATGAATTTCTTTCATTAACAAGCACAAACACTTTACTATCATCCATTTAGTATGGAAAAGATTTTAAACCATATACACTCTATCAAGAGAACATTCCACATGTTAGAAATTCTCTAATTATATACATTAATGCAATTTTAAGTATAAAATTATGAACTGTAACAACATTATATAAAGAGACACCATCATCATATAATAAAATTAACTCATCAATCAGTGTTTTAAAATAGACATTAATATTCTTATTTGGATGTCCAAGAATTAACAACACAATATATATATATATATATATATATATATATATATATTTCTGTGTGTGTGTGTGTGTGGTTTCTAATTCAATATCTATGGTGTAAAGTTGTACGAAGTCATGAAAATTGGACAACAAGAATACTGACTATTATAAGAACCAAATGGATAGAAACCCTAAGTATATATACAATACTGTATTTTTTGAGATTAGAAATAAAAATATGTGTGAACCTAATAAAAATGTTTCCAAGAATAAACCCCACAAGGATGATTTAACATTGTATCAATGGAAACTGATAGCCCCGTAGGGCATTTTTAGTTTCAAACAGTTATATGCAGAAACAAATTTATAAATAAAAAACTATGATACTAGATTAATTAAAATGAAGTAAAGTAGCAGATCAAGATCAATCCACAAAGATGGTGAAATTAATATGAATATAATTTCAAAAGATTTATTTTTATTAATTTTTAGAATGAAGTTATAGGAGTTGTGTTTGATAGAATTTTATAAAACAAAAGACGAAAACAATTCATAGTAGATTGATTGGGTTGTAAGAATATTTTGAAAGTGCACCAGGGTGTCATAATTAAAGGGTTTAGATGCAACTAAATTTTAGAAATTATTTTTATTAATTCATGATTGTTGTTTGATTTGATATAATAAAGATCCAATAATCATGGTATCCCCTCATTGATGTGCTAATTCCAAATTTCCCTTGGTCTGGTAATTTTGCGTGTATTCGTATCAAGTTTTTCTCGATACAATTTTTAAACTTAATTTCCCCTAAAGTAGATAATAGTCATGAATTCTTTAGGTTTTTTAGTTGTTCAATATTGAAGTTCCATATTAATTAAATTATCAATATACATGATAAAATAAAAATAAAGGGACTGGAAGTTGAAGAATAAATGGCACTAACCAAATACATGAATAATAATAAAGAAATCCAACACACTATCTTTGTTCTATTTACATCACCCTAGAAAATGGAAGGTTTACCCTTTCATCCTAGGATGAGAATAATATAGGGAAAGATAAAAATAAAATAAAAAACATAAAGAAAAATATATAAAGAACTAAGAAAGGTCTTTACAGCTTCTTACTCTAAGCTCTTGTATCCTGATCAGAATGGCCATTTAGCATAAGAAAATCCTCTATTTATAGGGTTCAAATTGGTTCTTCCTGAAACATTACATGATGTTTAATAGTGTTTCATGTCATGTAATCTCGTTCCTCAATTATCTTCATATGTTTTGAATCTATACAAATTTCATGTATGGATTTGAAACCTTGACTAATTTTATGATGTGTAATTGGGACTTAGGATGTGTAACTTTTAAATCTTCAAATCACATGAATCTCCATAAAATATTCTATGAAAACATATCTCAAAAAATGCCACATCATGTAATATAGTTACATCGATTTTCACACATTAGACAAGTATCTAATGATTCAATTCATCATAATACCAGATTCATCCATTTGAAAATGCATGAATCATTGGATAACTAAGTCCAAAATTATGAACTTATAATTTTCACTCATACAAATTTATGGGAAATGGCTTTAATTTAGGTATAAATGATTTAACCAAAGAAATTATTTGATCAAAATGAAAATTTGACATTATAAAATAATATTTAACAGTCATAAATTTTTTAACAAATTGAAATTTTCTTATTCTACAACTATGAAATAAATATTCCCATACAAATTTCAATAAATTTTAAAATCCAAACAGTTTTAATTCAAGGTTCAAATTTTCATTTGGACTTTCTATTTGGAAAGATGGGATAATAGCATCATGTATTTTTTTTAAATTCTGATAGTTCTAGAACTATTTTTTATTTTATTTTCTTTTGAATTTTATTTCTCACGTTGAAACTAAAAGACATAATCCGTCCAAAAACCAAACCACACAAGATAAACCACAACATCATCAAATGTTCCATAACTTCATAGATCATAATACTTATACATTCACTTAATTTTCCTTCTGAAAGAAACTCTAGATTTTACATTGTAAATGATATAAATTCTTCGAAGCCCTCGATGTAGGTAAGATTTATATGAGTACCATTTGAATTTTTTTCAATGATTTATCCAATCAAGACATCATAATAGAAAATGTTGTCTGTTTCATAGGTCTATAATTATCTAAAAATTTATAAATAACTAGTATTTTAATTATATAAATTTATACTATGTCATATTAATTTATAAAAAAATATTAATTTTTATAATTTATATATATTAAATATAAATTATATTATTTTTTATTAATTTATACTCATTTTATTAATTTATACTAATTTATATTATTTTTAAATAATTATACTGACTAGTGAAATATTTAAAAATTATTTTATTTATTTAAAACATTTTTATGAAATTATTGTATATGTATTTTAGTTTATTATAATTATTAAGAATTTTTAATAAATTAAATTAATATTTATTAAATGTTTATAATTTTTAATAATTTAAACTATTTTTTTATCAATTTCTATAATGTTTTTTAAATTTGAATAACTTTATTAAATTTACATTAAATATTATTAATTTATAATTATTTTTACGAATTTATACATATATTAACTACAAATTATTAAATTATCATAATTTATAATAGTTTAAACCGTTTTTTTCATAATTTATAATTTTTTTTATTTACATAAACAAATTTTATTAAATTCTTACTAAATGTTTTCAATTTATACGAATTCTCCTTCATGTATAATATTTATAATAAATCTAGACTCATTTATATTAATTTTTTAATTATTATACAAATTAATGACCGATTAATACTAATATTTACTAATTTATAGTAATTTTTTATAATTTATACTAATTATTATAAATTCATACTAAATTTTATTAATATTTATTAAATTATAGTAATTTATAATAATTTAAACTATTTGTTATTAATTTATAAAATATTATATATTTAAATGAATTTTATTAAATTTATAGTACTTTTTATAAATTTATACAAATTATTACGAATTAATACTAATTTGTTCTAAATAATTGTTAAATTATCAAAATTTATTACAATTTCAACTATTTTCTTAAATTTGTAGATATGTTTATGAATTTAAACTAATTTTATTAAATTTATACAAATTTTTACTCATTTATTTTAATTTTACTTAATATATGACATTTTTAATTAATTTATACTCATTTATTCTAATTTTTTATTAACTATATTAATCAACCACTATTAATACTTATTTTTCATAATATTTATTAAGTTATAAAAAAATTTTAATTTATACTAATTATTATTAATTTATACTAAATTATACAAATATTTATTAAATTATCATAATTTATAATAATTTAAACTATTTTTTCATTAATTTTTATAAAAAATATTTATTCAAATGAATTTTATTAAATTTATATATTTTTTTTGTTAATTTATTCTAATTATTATAAATTTATAATAATATTTATTAAATTATCATAATTTACAATAATTTAATCTGTCTTTTATTAATTTATAGATTTTATTATTATTTTAGTCTAATTTTATTAAATTTATACTAATTATTATTAATTTATAATAATTTTTATTCAATTATACTAATTTTACTTAATATATAATATTTCAACTTAATTTAAACTCATTTATAATTTTATTTATTAATTATACTAATTAGCGACAGATTTATATTAATTTTTATATTTTATATTAATTTTTTGTTATTTATATTAGTATTTAATAATTTCTACTAATTGTTTACATACTAAACTAATGGAAAATTTACATAAATAAATGTGAATTAAAAACTAATAACAATTAAACAAAAAAAGAATAATAATAATTAAATAAAGTAAATAAATACCTTGAAAATGTTGCGTTGAAAATCGGAATAATGGAATATGTTTGGAGAGATTTATAGAATAAGGGAGTGTTGGAGAGAATGAGAAAATAAGAGGGGAGGAGGCCCTTTTTATAATTAGTTTTTTTATGAAGGGTTTTTTGCTTTGGAATTTTATTGCAACACTTACTTTTTGTAATGGATAATTGAAACAAACTGTATATTTGAGATTATTATTTGTGATGGAATAAGGAACCATCACAAAAAAACCCCCACCAAAAAAATATTTCACAACTAACTAAAACTATTTTTGATGAATCAACTTTTGCAAATAATCATGTCGACATGGAATTTTTTATGGGTCCATTGTAAATAATGTTTTTTTTTGTGAAAGGCCCATCATAAAAAAATCATGCATAAAATTTTGCAATTATTTTCAAATCAATAGAAATACCTATTCCCAGCAGTGTGCGAGCATGCATGTCAAACCCATTTATGACAGAATATCAATTATGTCATAATTAATATTTTTTGTGATGGAATTTCTTATCTGTCATAAAAAAGGTTTGTCCACATGACTATTTGTGTTGAAATTTCAGCCTGTTTCAAATAGCATGTGGGAATAAATATTATTTCCTATAGAAATAATTTAACTATGATTTTTGATAAACTTAGTATTGACCCTCTACACATCTTTCTCAATGGCATTAGGCAGACTTTCCAAATGTCTAAGATTACCATCTAGTCACTCTTCAAGGTGCTCATAGAGAAAGAAATTAATGTTGCAACAACAATAGCCTCATATGGACACTCATTGTATAATATAATCCTTTTATCTTAATATCACATCAAGATGGTTTCATACTTATATCATCAACATATATGCTTGAATATATTTCTTGGATTGCCTGAAATGAAATCATTAGAAAACCACTATCTCCATAAACAGAATCAGACTATTCCATTTCTATCAAAGGTCTTGAGATATCATCTTCTGAACTTGGAAGGGAAAAATAATTTATGAACTTATTCAATCAATTTCATATCACTTATGATGCACCCAACTTATCCTACTTCAACTTAAGCATATATTGTAAAGGGTTTTGACAATAAACCAAAGTATATGATTCATGATATACATTAATAATAATCTCTAGTCTAAGGACCAAATCACACATATGAAAATACGAATATACAAAGACATATATAACATGTGGAATTTCTCTTTGAAGGTATATCTATGTAACCTCTTATCTTTGAAATTTCCAATTGAGAAAATTATTAAGAAGAAGCCTTTTCACTTATGAGTATCCAGAACCAAATATTCAAAACATCACTTATTTCCTATTAGAATGTGTCATCTAAAATAAAGGACATCATTTTTAGAATGTGGTGATGGAATTCACGGTTCTCATTATATTGGTAAATAGTTTTGAACTTTCAATGCAACAAATAATCTAAGGACATTATCACATTAATGTTATGAATAATAACACTCATCATTCATTAAGGTATTTATTGATATTTATGCCATTCACTATATAGGTAAAAGAATGTAAAAAACTTATTTAGTTCTATATAAAAAATCCAACGGATATCCCAAATCTAATGTTGAACCAAGAAAGGGTGCGTGATGCATGTATATGGGGTAATATGGTATATTAATTTTGTTATAAAAGGAAGAAAAGGGCATCCAACATACTTGGTCATGTTCACACTAACATGTTCGATCTTATGAACCAACTAGGCACACAAAGAGAGTAGTACATTATACTTTTTTTAGATGAATTTAGTAGAATGTAATGAATTTTATTCATGAAAACTGAGAAAAAATTATGTAGTGCATAAATAGGTTTAAAGGAGAGTTGAGATTAAAACTGATCACACCACCAAAATATTGTAGTCAGCAAATTGAACTTAGTTCGGTTCTATTGGAGTGAAAAATTACCTTTAGAAACATAACTCTAAACATGAAGTGTCTTCTTTGATGACTCCATAGTAGAATGGAATCATTAAAAGAAGAAATCAAATAACAATTAATATATCCAAGACACTACTGATCAAGAGTGGCATCTCTACCCACTATTTGGAAGAGGCACCTCAAGTTGCAGTTTACATTCAAAATTAGACATTTCTAAGCACCAGAGAATAAATAACATATTATAAAATGTGTCATGGAAGAAATTATTCACTCTAGAAACATTTTTATTTTTGAAAGTAGATGTTATATATAGAATAAAGAAGGAAATCAAGGAAAGTGAGACAATACAGATGATGAATGATTATTCTCTGGATACTCAAAAGGAGTAAGGCCTACAAATGTTATAACAAGGGGATGGGATTTTTTTTGAAAATAATTATATTAAATTTATTGAGGAGAAAGCTGGAAGGAATTATGGGAGTTCAAATTTCAAACATGTTGATGATGATTATTAAATTAATAAAAATTGAAAAACTATACAAAGTTCCTCAAATGTTGAATAATAAAAAGTTGAATTAAAGTAGGAAATAGTTGGTGAATAAATTTATCCTTCACCACAATAAATAAAAGGTAGTATGGAAGTTGTTCCATCCAATATTTTTATATATAATGATTCACCAAATCAATTGAGATGAATGAGGGAAGTATAGCATGTTGATATATTTTCAAAAGGATATCCAACATCATTTGTAGAAGTTATGATGAATGAGTCATGGGTTAGATATATGAATAAAAAGTTGAATAATATTGATAAAAAAATTTAGGATTTTTTTGGAAATTCTTAAGAATCACAATGTGACAGAACAAAGTGGTTATTCAAGAATAAATTCAATGAATCAAGCTGTGTTTAATGAAATAAATCACTTTTGGTATGTAAATGTTATAATAAAATTGGAGATATGGATGTTGAAGAAACTTTTACACTAGTGTCTTGAATTGATTCAATCATTATATTCTTATAAGGGGAAATAAAAAGTGGTTTTATTACATATTAAATAGATATAAAGACAACATTTATGAATACTTTTTTAAGAAATAATTCAATGTTCAATGACGAATAAGTTTCCTCATCGGAAATGATTGAAATAAGGTGTAAAAATTGGATAATACCCTATAAGGCCGCATAAAAGTTCTATATCCATGGTATTATCAACTTTTAATCATATCTGAGGAAACCATAATTCAAAATGGGTGGTTTATTACACAACCTTTATGTGAATACAACCAAGGAATAATAGTATATGGGGTGGTTTATGTAGATGATATAAACTTTGATTGAATAGAAACAAAATTCTATGGAGGATTTTTTAAATCTAATGAGCTCAGGTTCTGAAAGATTCATGATTTGAGAACTTACTTATTTACTTGGGTTTTAAATGGTTAATAAAGTGAGATACTCTTTTTTCACACAAGATAAATTTGTAAATGAGTTGTTCAGGAAGTCAGAAATGCATGATTCAAAACCCATTTCCACAACAATAATAGTTGGAACCAAACATGGGGAATAATTATTATGAAGTGTTGGTGAATATTACCTTTATAGGAGTGCCATTTAATGTTTTTTATAACTGATAGTAACTCATACATATATTTCCAATGCTACTTTATTAGCATCCCATTTTCAAAAAAAATTCCAAGGATGGGCATCTCTTAGCAATAAATAGAGTTATGAAAAATATATGAGGTACTACCATATATGGTGTTCTCTTTAAAATATAAAAGGAAATGATTTATTAACTTTTTTTATGTTGATTAGACTAGTTATGTGGTGGATAGAAAGATCACAACAAGTGTTTCAATTTTCATTGGCACTAAGTGTGTTGGATGGGTGAGTAAAAAGCAAGAGATTATATCACTGAGTATATAAGAAGCTAAATATATTTCAGGAACTAAATCATTCCAAAATTCTTAGTGGATGAAATGGATATTGGAATATATTTCTAGAAAATTTAAATAACCTATGGTGATCTATGGAGGGTTTTTTTAGTGACTAATAACAATTATTAGAACATGGAAAAATAATTTAAATCAATAAGAGGATCTCCATGAAACAAATATAAAACATGTAATAAAACCAAAATGAGTAAAAAATAGTATAAATACATATATTTCATTAAATATACCTCTACTTACCTTGATATTCATTTGATATGTTTGATATAGAACATTAAAGTGGAAAGAAAAATCATCCCATCTCAAAAACAATATCCACAAGACAACTAGATCACTCACTATATGTGAAGGATTCTTTTTCATCCATAGTGTGTTAGCACCTCACAATGCAATGGATAAATAATAACAGAAACATGGGTTTCATTTGGTTTCATCTAATATTATGAAGAACCACAAAAATCACAACCATTATATGGAAGTATGATTTATACGCCTTAAGGACACTCTTTGGTTTATTTTATTTATTCATGCATTAAAATTCATGAATAAATGCTCTGAATAGTATATATAAATTCAACATATTAATTTATCACCACTCATACATTTTATCTCTTAAAACTGTATAATAAATTATATCATAGGTGGAATACTAGTACAGGTGTCCAAAACACATTAAATAATATACCCAACGCTAATCATAATTTATATGCAAGCCAATATATATGCTATATATATCATGTATATATATGTGTGTGTGTATTTAGGTCATATTATCATAAATTACCCACATTAAATAAATCATAAAAGACTTTGTTTCATTTCACCTTATATTGTATCATATAAAACAACTTGTGATATCATATTCAAACCCCTTTTGGATACATTCCAAAAAACTTTACAAAATTTATCATTAACATAACCTCATATCACATCGTATATATTACCTTGTGAATACTTATCCAAAATAATTTTATATTAAATGTAATATAATTTTAGAGAATATCTCTAAGTCAAACTCAATCCCCATTCCATTAACTAAAAAGTGTGACCCCACAATACTTTATAGCATCGTCAAAAAATATGAATCTTTGGATACATATTTGTAAGAAATGAGTGGTTGCTTGAATTTTTTTTTACTCAATCAATAAAGGGATCTGGCTTAATATCCATCAAACATGTGAATCTCTATATCTACGTCCACCATTTTGTGTCATATGGAAATGTGAATTCCAATATTTACCCTTTTTCTATGACATCAAGTGTCTATGGGACATGTAAAATGTCAATCCTATATATTCTATTCATCTGTTGTAGATTATTAGAGTGTATACTGATCTTATCAATGAATAAATCACATGTAATTTATCATTATAGATTAGAAAATCGCGTATCACTTATCCACTATTTACTTCATATCATGATTATAAACTAAAATCTCAATCAATTATTCCTTTTTGATTTTATACTCCATTATATTTACAATACATTATACATTTTATATTCGGTATCACATACCTTTCAATATAAAATTATTAATTTCTATGACATTAATAAAAGAAATGGACATTACTTGAAGTTTCAAAAACCCTTTTAGTTATATCTTTGGATAATTAAATCATATATAATTATTACTCTTACTTCCTAAAAATTCTATGTTTCAATGAACAGGATTGGTTTCTTGAATAAAAATTATTAAACTTTTCAACCAAATTTTCTTCTTTGGGTTTGAAATTTTACATGCAAATATTTTTTAAGTAATTTTAGAACATAAACATAATATTCCTTGTTCATATTTATTCCTAAAACATTGAAAATGTCTACGAAACATTCTTTGAATTAATTCATATTTTTGAAACATTTCTATAGATGGAAATAGGATAAATTCTTTGACCAGAATAAGTCATATTTTTAAGTCTCTCCTTAAATCATGTTATAATATTAAAAAAACCATAAATCATGTGTATTAAAAATAACCAACTCATTCTATTGAAAAAAAAATTTGTTTATAGGCCCTTATAAAGATCTAAGTAAGATAAAAACACAAATCATATGATAATTTTATCCAATATTGAAACTTCCAAACAATATCTCCTTTTATACTTTACCTAAAAAAATTCAAGACTCATTTTTTTATCTTTTAATATTTTTTATATTAACCTAGAATTGTAAATAATACAAATGATATCATATTTATATTATAATAATATAATTTATTTCTATAAAAGATAATTTTTTAAGGAGTCCTTTAGTCGAATAGAGTTATCAATATATTCAATCATATTAAATATCATTTGATATACCCAAACATATTGAGTATATGAGACTAAAATTCATTGAATAAATTATTTAACTAGTCATATTGAGTACATGAGTATAGAATAAGATTCATTTGGTCACATTTCATTTAATGAATTTGAATTCTTGAATGAATCACTCTATGATTCCATAAGCATCTATATTAACTTGATGGATAATTTCCGAGCTTTGCTGCTGAGGTAGGAATTTTTTTGACACATAAAATTTTCCTTAAGAAAATTTCTTAAATCACCAATCTTGAATAAGAACTTCTCTTAAGTTACCAGTATTAATAGATACTTATATTAATCTTATCCCAATCAAGTATTTATAAAAAAAGTTTAGTTTAATGATGATGATATTATTATTTATAACAAAACCTTTTATCAAATGAGATTCAGGATTTATATGCATCCAATAATAAATTTTATTAAATGTGATACCACTAAAATGATGAACCCCTTTTAAAATACATCATATCCATTAGTGGTATAAGATCCATATTTTGCTAATATATGGGTCTTTTTAGTATTTCTCCCTTTTCTTATCTATTTAAGTGTGGTATCAAACCAATCACAACCATTGTGGCTCTTAGATAGTATAATGGATTAGTCTTTATCCAAATCCATCATATAGATATAATCTAATTTCTCCCTAAAATAACATAATCTTATTAGGGTCTCTCAGCTAGTGTAGCTCAAATAAAATTCTAAAAACAAGATAATAATGGAAAATACAAGGGATCCAAACATTATCATAACATGCCTAGCTGAACAATCCAGTGTCACTTATTACATTATTTCCCTATAAAAATTATCCAAGAGAACCTAGATTTAGTATGACTACCCACTTGGATCATCAAAGACTTAACTAGTGGTTATTTTGAATGAATATCACACTAAATATTTTAAGGGGATTTTAATCTCACTATCTTATCTCATGTTATTTATTATTTTATATGCATGCTTCAAGTAATTTAGTTTGGAATCTTATTCTATGAACCAAACCAACCATATTGATGTGAAATTCTTTACCCATCCTATAGGTTTTCCTTACTCACCAAAAATAGAATTCATGTATATTCATACATATCTAAATGCATCATATTTATAAGGTATATGAAAAAATCATGTAAAGGATTAAAGTTATATGAGATCATCAATCTCTTAATGAGTAATCCCATAGCAGCAGATAGAAAACCCCATTTACCAGCCTAGACCAGGCATAAGCCTCTAATCAGGTAGGTTTTCCAACCTCGAGTACCTCTACTTGTGGATACTTTACACAATAGACAATCCAATTCATCATTACACTAACACCTAATACGCATAAACTATATTCATCAACTAAATTAAATTTCATAATCCAAATAACTAACTGAGTTCATGGAATATGAAAACCAAATTCATTGTTAAACCTAGCATGTAATGTATGTATCTAACCTAGAAGAAATTTATCTTGTAAATTTGGACATACATACATTCTTAATATTAACAACTCATAATTGTGAATAAAATAAGTAATAAACCTTAAATAAATTAATAGTTTAAATATTCAACATGAGATAAACATTAAGAACAATTCATAAATAAAATCTAATTATAAACACTTATACAAAACATTTTTATTCATTATAGAGACTATCATTATGAATATAACATTTTTTATTCAATCCATGATATTTAATGTAAATAATTTATATTAAAACCAACATGAACTCTTTAATATTTATCATTATATGACATTTCCATTTTAAAAATATTATATTTTATGAATTATATATAATTTAAAATGAAATTTATATTATGAAACATAATATAATATCGTATAATAAAAATTATTTAAATCATGATCATATAATTCATCAAAACACTTTTTATATGGCCCAAACAATTTTCAAATAACTCTCCCTTAATATCAAAAATTCAAATTAATTTTGAATAATTCCTAATTTATACATGAACATTTTATATTTCAACCTTATTTGATAATTAATAATACTTTAAAGATTATTTCATATGATTTCTAAATAAAAAATATTATCTCTAGATCATAAGTCATTTTCATGACCCGTCCCACTAAGAACCGACCCATGACTACCCCAAGCCTACCTCCAACAGGCAAGGGGATAGATACCATCTCCAAATAATCATATCCCACAAATAGGTGGAATTATCCTAAAGTACTTGTATACATGCACAAATTTCCAAGCCCATGAAATACTAAAATATGAAATAATTTAAACCAATGTATGCCTACATCTAAGATCCCATAACAATCTACGATTGTAAATTAATGAAAGCAGAATAAATAGACCAATCAAAAACTATAAAGAGTCTAACCTACTAAAAGGGTGAGGAATAAAGTAAACTTAATGCTCCAAACAAACAACTCTTTATAACAAGATCTATATATGCTCCACCCACTCCTGATCCTCCCAGGACATCGTCAAAAGGGTCATCATTTTCATAAGAAACGGCACGTATGGTCGAATTCCATATAGGGATGAGTATAAAAATACACATTAGGACACCCCTAAAACACTAAACACAAAGAACCAAGTATATTCAGATCAATAAAATATATAAAAATAAAATTATAATAGAGACACCAAGATATACTAAGGAATGACACCACACCACTGAGTGGTTAGAACCAACTGTCATCCATAGGATTCATCTCAAATCAATACTCATTTTGAGAGAAACCACTCAATAATCTATGCTATCATAGAAGATACTTGACAAAAAGGATTAGATTATTATTCCCCACCCAGAAAACTTACTAGTCTAAGAAGACCCTAATACTCATATATGGGGGTCATGCCCAGAACCGTTGGGGGACACCATGAACCCAATTTGGATCAACCCGCTATATATGGGATCATTTAAGAATGATACCAAAAACCCTACTGATATAGGCTTCTAGATTTAGGATCAATTCCCTACTCAAGGAGGTCATGATAATTCCACTAACCCCACCTAGGGAACAAATACGATAGACCATCACACTCCATTCTTATAGAGGTATGCCACAACTCTATCTAGGAAACAACCTCTATAGGGGATCAAAATACAACTATGTGGATGTAATTCCACAATGTACCCTCAAGGGTATGGACCATGGGAAACACTCAACCAAAAATAGTTCAAATTAAGGAAATTAAGAGCAATAAACACTCTTGTAGGGGGGAAATGGCGTGTACTAGGGGTAAAAAGTGTATCCAGCTATCCCCATGTCTTTCCATCTGGTAAATAATAACACGTAATGTAAGTCTCCACATACATAGCGTGTAGAATAATTACACAGCATGTAGAGACACGTGAAACTCTTCCCATATTTCTTGGTTATGTCTGTGCACTATCCTACCTATGTACTAACCCGTGTATAGGTGGTTGTGTCTATGTCTAAGTACATGGTGTTCCTCTAGCAGTATAATTTTTCTCATGTCTGTGTACTTTATGAATTACACACTAAGCTATCACAGAGGGTTCACTCATCATGTGATAGGGGTCACACACCGTCTGATGCTTAACTTCACCCCAAAACCCTAGTAGCCGCTAAGAGGGACCCACACTACATGTAATCCCAAAATAAATTCCACGTTTTTTGGAATTTTATAGAATTTTTGTGATATCTTTCACACCATCATGCACTTCTCTAAAGCCTTATACCTTTCCTAAACTTGTAGATATGGGTTATTTCGGTCCATTCCAACATCAATTAATGGAAAAAAGAACTCGAATATTCTCAAAAATTGCCTCATTGAGCCACCATCATCATGCATAAAATGTAAATAATAACAGTACCCACAAATCCATTATGATCTACCTCTAATCCTCCATCACCATCATCACACCATTGATCATGAACTGCACTGGTGTTATTGATCTGTTTCACTGAAAAATGTTCATGAAACGACTAAATACTGAGAATTAGTCAAACTATAGTCTAAAAGGAAACACTCGTAATGAACATGTGAAGAATAGGGAAGGAAATCCATAAACCATAAGATGTGAGGAAAAAAACATGACCTTTATTAATTTGGTCACTATTTTCTATTGTTGAACAAAACGAATTAAGAGGAACAATAATAAAAATGAACACTTATAAAATTCCATAAATTTAAATCCACTGGCGATGAATGTATCAATTCTATTCATGTAAGTGATCTACATTCATTCGAGATTATGAAACATGATGAAAATAATAAATAAGATCCTACCTGGATTTTGGATAGATCATTAATGAATAGTGGTTCTATGGTTCCATTATTGTTGAGATCCACAACCTCCATTTTCACAACAATCAATGATATCATCTCAAACCATTATTATTTTCCAAGATTACTCTCGAGCATTCATTTGAATATTTAGGGTTTGAGTGGAAAACCCTGATAAAATCCTATAACCATACACTTATAAGAGAAATTAATCATTGTGTCAAAATAAAAATAAAAATAAACAAACAACGTTATTTTATTTATGTATGCCCCACAAAAAAGTTTCAAAAATTATCTGCACTGACAAAGATTATGTCAAAAATAGGGTAAAACTCATGTTATGAACTCAATGGTGCCCTCTAATTTATGATGCAGTACCCCATTCATGAGTTATTCCACTTTTTTAGAAATCTTTGTTCTTATTCTATTTAATAAATTTTAAACATTTATTCCAGACACACCGAGCCTCATAATTTCACATCATCTCAAGGCCTAGTCTCGAAAATAATTCATATAATGTCTAAAAAATATATAATACATTACATCCTCACCACATTAGATATTTTCATCCTGAAAATAGAAAAACCTCCTCAAAAAGATGAGGGCATTAGGCTAGCATCTTGGTCTCCCACTTCTAGGTGCTCTCCTAAAGATTCTCGTGCTACAACAGGACATGTACAAAGGGAATCGATAGCCCATGGAGGATCTTATCATGCTAATCCTTGATCTTTATAGGTACTATAGATAGATAGTTTTATCCTCAACATATATCTCTCCCCAATCGATATTGTTGGATGGTTCATGCATGTATCTACTCAACTGTAACACATGGAAGATTTCAAGTACCCAGTCCAACTGCAGTGATAGAGATAAGTGGTGAACCACCTCCCCAAATCAACATAGTATCTGAAAAGGGCCAATTAATCTCAAATACAACTTGTTAATGTGATAAAATCTCCTCAATATATATTGATGTGAGACCCTCATGAATACATGGTCTTCCTCCTCAAACTCCAGTGGTCTACATCATCAATCCACATAAGACTTATGATAACTCTTTTTAGTCCTCATTCACTCCAGGATGATTTTCACCTTCTCTGTAGTATCTCACACCAACTCTGATCCCATTAGTTCTAACTCACCTAGATCAGTAAAAAAACGTGGTGACTTACAGGGTTTCTCTTATAAATCCTGAAGTTGTGTCATACCAATGGTGGAATGATGTATGTTGTTATAAGCAAACTTAACCAAGGGTAGGTGATCCTCCCAAATATGGATAAAGTCCAATATAAAATCTTGAATATTTCCCACCATGACCGGAATTGTCCACTCTATCTGGACATTAGTCTGGGGGTGAAATACAGTTCTCAAGAATAACAAAATCCCAAAGCCCTCTTTTAATCCACTCTATAACTGAGGTGTGAAGTGATAATCATGTTTAGATACAATTGTTGAGGGGAATCTATGGATTTGTACTATCTCATATATATTGAGGTGTCCCAAACTCTCTATCGATCACTACGATTAGATATCTAGGAAGTGTTCTGACTTGGTGAGTCGGTCTATGATTACCTAGATGGTATTGTGTACCCTAGACGTATATGGTAATACCATCATGAAATCCATGGATTCCCTATCCCACTTCCACTCTGGAACCTCAAGGGGTTGAGCTAAACCTGCTAGAACTTGGAACTCATCCTACACATTCTAACAAGAGAGGCATCAAGAGACAAACTACGCAACTCACTTCTTCATGCTTGGATAACAAAACTGGAGATGGAGTTCCTGGTATATATTTTCCACACCTTGATTTACCGCCAAAGGGGATGTATTAAACTCATACATAACCCCCTCTTGAAACATTAAAGTTACTATCATCAGTCCTGTGAAAAGGATATCATGCTCTCTACCTTCAAAATATCCCTCAGGAGCATTCCCAATGGATATTTGAGTATGTAAGGTCTCAAATTTGGTATCTCTATGATGTGAATATCTGACACATTATAAAATATGTGGGGTAACAACCATTGAAAAATATATGAAACGCCATCATTTTCCAAAAATTTAATCTACAATGAGGCTAACTACTATGATTCTTCTACCAACAATTGAAAACACTATCTCATATTAAGATTCTCTACCACCATTTCCCCCTTCCTGGGAATATATACAATCACAATGTCATAGTCCTAGAGGAACTCTATCCATCACCTCAATCTCAAAAAATATTCTACTATGAGAATATATACTTGAGACTTTTGTGGTCAGAGTAAATGATAAAATGATTTCCCATCAGGTAGTGTCTCCAAATATTTAGTGTGAATACTGCCGCTGATAACTCAAGATCACAGGTCATTTAGTTCTACTAATTTGGTGTCAATTGACATGAGCCATAGTCAATAATCTCCTTCCTCTACATTAAAGAACAACCAAGTGTGGTCTTAAATGCATCATATAACACTACATATTCAACACCCTTCTATGGAAATATCAAGATTGAAGTGCTCATCGACCACTACCACAACTCTTAAAAGTACCGTTGAAACCTTCCCATCCACATGAAAGACTACCCCTTCCGAGTCAAAGTTGTAAAGGGTGTCTACACTCTGGTGGAATTGGGTAAAAACATATGATAGTACCCTTTTAACCCAAGTAAACTTCATACCTCGATAACACTATTGGTTGGATCCAATGAAAGAATTACCTCAATATTTTCTGATTCCAATTCTACTCCTGCATATGAGATGACGTGTACCAAAAAGTGGATATCTCAAATATAAAATTGACACTTTGAGAGATTCCCTTAATGTTGGTACTCTCAAAGTGTGGCAAGAACCATCCTCAAATGTCTCACATGCTCCTCTTTAGATATCGAATACATTAGGTTGTCATTGATGTAGACAGCCATGAACCATTCTAAGAAAGGTTGAAAGATCCTATTCATGAGTCCCATGAACACTACTGAGGCATTCATCTTTCCGAAAAGAATCACTAATTACTCATAGTTATCGTAGAGAAATATGAATTTCATCTTCAATATATCCCCATCTCATACTCGCAGTTGGTGATATCATGATTTATGTTCAATCTATGAGATCCATCATTCCCATCTAAATAGATCAAAAAATTTGTCCATCCTTGGTATATGATACTTATTCTTCTAGGT
The DNA here is from genome assembly GCA_963277665.1 of Viscum album. NCBI lineage: Eukaryota > Viridiplantae > Streptophyta > Magnoliopsida > Santalales > Viscaceae > Viscum > Viscum album. The sequence continues at coordinate 824,544,316 of OY728159.1, read as the reverse complement.
CACCTGATTCAAGAATCGACAATCTGCACATAAAATCAATCTCACATCGGCCTTCATAGTGAACAACACTCTCACTGCCTAGGGGAAACAATGGGTCTGACAAATACTTTCTCCTAAAGGTCCTCCAACTACACCCTTATCTCTTGAGGCTCTATAAGAGCCACCCGATATGCTGGTAAAGATATCGGTGTCATTCCAGGATACAAGTGGATACATAATTCTATATCTCAACAAGGAGGTAAACCCGATATGTCCTTAGGAAAGACATCCTCATACACCACCACCACTATAGAAAACCAATAGCCCAAAGTTTCCACTTCTCTAAGATTCATGCGATCCAACTGGTGGGTAATTGCCTATAAACTCATATTCATATGCTAATCCTTATTAATTGAGGTTTACTTCTTACCCATAATGTAAAACCATGTTATTTTACTAAAAACACATTGTATCCTCTTCCTAAAAGAGTCAGTCTGGGCATGAACTGTGGATATTTATTACATACCTAATATGACATCATAAGGCCTCATTACTGATAGAAATTGATCACAAACAAAACTATCTCCTCTAAGCATCAGATCATACTATCGGTATAAGTTCACAGTCAATGAATCACTATCTTTCAAAGTCTCTAACCACAAGGGTCGATCTAATGGATCAATCAAAATATCTATGTCTCAAACCAGAGAATTGGAATGTAAGGAATCACTTGAACTTATGTTAAGAAATACTATATATAAAGTATAAAATATATAGATCGTATCTTGTATCAACTTTAGAGACTAGAGTTCATCAGCCTCCATAGCCCGAAACTGGCCACATCCTAAACCACTGGCTTCATGAGCCTATCATGGACAACCTAGGGGTGGTGGTTGTTATAGGCCAAACCTATGACCACATCATACTGCCATGCCTTCCCTTCTTCCTTATCTACCGGCCTATAGACCACCATAATCCTACCTATGTCTATAACTTGGAGGTCCCTCAACTATCTCATGGTCAGCTATATGACATGTCAAAAAATCCCAACCCAAATTTCCACAAGCATTGAATGAGAAATGTTGAAACTCCCTTAGCTAATGAAATCCACCCTGATATCCCTACACAACTCACCATGTGTCCTAGGATCCCCACCTGAATCATCTTCTATGCTTATATCTATGTGACTGTCATTAGCTTCCAGCTATGAAGGTCTCAACTACGGGGTTTCTACTACTAGCTCCCACTACTGGTGTTTTCTCTTCTAGAAATATATCCACCACCGAGTCTTGTTCAAGAACCCCAACATAGGTGGGAATCCAAATGGATACCAATGATACCTAATATCCTGATACAAGACATGCTCAAATTTTTGATCTCTAAAGAACTAATCACACGCCGTATCCCAGGAGTAATGTGAGAGACCAATAAACCTCACTGAGTACTCTACCAAGATCAAACAACCCTCCTATAGATGTATAAGCTTTTGTATGTATGTCAATCATGAGAAGGATAGATAGAACTCCTCCCATAACAGATTATCAACGTATGACTTGGAGATAGTTTTCTCGTTGTGTGACCAAGTCACTAAACTCCACCATCACCCAAGAGATTCTTGAATAAGACTCACCGTGAGGACTGCCATATGATCTGCAAGCTTCCTCAGAAGGAAAATTTTTGGGTGACTACCTTTATCTAGTGATCAGTCACTTTGGATTATATCTCACCCCAAAACTTGGGAGGTAGCTTCCTATGAAACCCGTTCAATTCACTCGGCACGCGTACATCCTTAGCTGATACTTTCAGTGCTGGATATTGTTAAATGAGTGGTGGTATAGCTGGTAATCCATCCAGAGGTGCTATCATCAACACAGAAATATATAACGATGCCTCACCACTAGGAGGATTGTCCTCATGATCACATTGTATAATCATGTCTAGTTATCTACATGGAAAAATCCTGAAATATAACAAGATGTACCACTTTCATAAGAGTTTATATGGGGAGATAACTCAAGAAGAACATGAAAAATAAAAAACCTTTTTATATGATTCAAATACCAAAATTTTCCCTACAACCAAGGTCTATATATATATAATCAAAAGGTTGGTGATTAGAGTCCTGGTGTATGGATATGCTAGCTGTCACACCAACACTAGATTCCTTAGTCTGAAAACCGAACTCGAAACACTAGACATTGTTTCCCTAAACCAACATCACCAAATTAGGTCCTAATCTTGAACCAACTTGTCTGCTATACAACTTTTTCATAACCTGTACTCCTGAGGTCCAACCTATGACTACCCCAAAACTGCCTCCAATTTTCCAAGGGGTGGAAACTAGTACCGAATATGAATATCCCAAAAATGAGATTCATTATACTAAAGTTCATGTACACACGCACACATTTACAGACCACACAATGATAAAATTCAAATCAATTGAAACTAAAGCCAACATAAATCTATTATCTCATAACAGAATACGATGGTAATTTTCTAAAAGCAGAAAAGGGGGAGAAATACAAGCCCATCTAAAAATTGTAAAGAGTCTAACCTACCCTAGGGGCCAGTAATAATGTAAAATTTATGATCCCAGTAAACACCTCAGTCTGAAAAGATCTCTCTATGATCCACCTTCTCCATTTCATCCCATGAAACTGTCAAAAGGTTCATCATCTTCATAAGACATGATATATACAAGAAAATCCCATGCATGGGTGAGTATAAAAATACCCATTTGGAAACCCCAGAAACACTAAACACAAAGAACCAAGTATATTCATTTCAATATAGTATATAACATTCAATGTTTTATAGAAACACCTAGTTATACTCAGGATAGATACAACACCACCAGGCAGTCACAACCGTCTTCCAGCCATAGGATTCTACTCATAGCAATACTCATTCCCGGAGAACCCACTCCACAAGAAATAAAATCATCAGAGACACTCAAAAATGAGGTTTATATAATTGGGAGTTACCCAATAAAACTCAGTGACCTGAGAATACCATGATACTCAAATAGGGGTCACACCCAGAACTATTGGGGGACACCACGAACCCAATCTGGATCAACTCGCTGCATAGGGGATCTTATGCCAATGATACCACAAACCCTATTGATATGGCTTACTACATGGAGGATCAACTCCCTTCTAAATGAGGTCATGATGATTCCACAAACCCCACTTAGGGAACAACAATGATAGAGAATCTCACTCCAATCTCATGGAGGTACACCACATCTCTATTTGAGACATGGCATCTAGAGGGGATCACAATCTGATGATGTGGATGTAATGATGCACTATACCCTCAGTGGAATAGATCACAAGAACACACTTCACCAAGAGTGGTAAAAAAATAAGTAAATGAAGAGCTAAAAACACTCTTTAATAGGGGTACACAATGTGTACTAGGGGTACAACTTTTTTTTGCTAACTGCATGTATCCTCATGTGGTGAATCCTCACACTACATATAAGTCTCAACATATACATCATATAGAAAAAATTCATGGAGTGTAGAGATACATGATACCTTGCATGTTTCACATACCCATGTCCATTTACCGATATACCCACGTACTAACCTATGTACAAGTGGTTGTGTCCGTGTCAAAGTACACAACATGCCTCTGGTCATGAAATATTTTCTATGTCCACATAATTTCCAAAGAACATGTTGTGTGACAGGGTGTCACATGTCGTTTGATCCTTAACTTCATCCTAAATCCCCATCCACTACAGAGAGGGGACGACACGACATATAATATTTAAGTACACACTGTGTCTCATGGGATTTTTTAAATCCATTGAGATATCTTTTTCATTATCCTACACCTCATTGGATCTGTTGTCCTTACCAAAAAAATGTATATCGGGGTTCGACTGGTCCATGCCAACATCAATTGATGGAAAACCAGACTCGAATCTACATGGAAATTTCCTCGTCAATCCACTATCACCCAGTGTCAAAAAATGGGAATAACGGTACCAACATATCCATTCTGATCCACCATTTATCGTCCTCCACCATCATTGCACATCGATCACACCATCGATCATGAACTGCACACATGATATTGATCTGTTGGGATAAATAATGGTCGCACAATGACCAAATACCAACTATTTATTAAACCACAAGACAAAATGAAATTCCTACAATAAATGTTTTTGGTCGGAGTATGACACTCAAGAGGGGTTGAATTGAATTCCTATCAAAATTTATGTTAAAAATCCATATTTTTTACAAAACCCAATTTAAAATCTAAATAGACCAGTTAACCAAAGTATTATATTTATACATGTTTTGAATTTCCAATTAATTTCTCAAAGATTGTTTAATTCTCAGTTATAGAAATTTTAAATATTGATATAACTTGTGAAAGAAATTTTCTAATTCAAAATACTTATAAACACTAACTCATATTAACTATCAAAATAATATATAGTTCTCTGAAATATGTTTTAAAATAGATAAAACTAAATTTGAACAACATAGTGGATAAAAAACAAGAGGTTCATTCTCAAGAATATACATAATCTTCTCCACTTGGTGATCACTTGACACTAAGAATTTTATATTAATAAACCTGATCCACACACTTGATCGAGGTTAACACTAACACACAAGGTTTCCCTGGTCAACTAGACCTCTACCACAATTATTCATGGGAAAAAACATTCAACCAAGCCACACAGAGACCTCTTACATAGTTATATGTGGGTAAAATGGTGTAGAAAGATGAGTGATTAAGGATATCTTATATCCTCCTACTAATCTCAACACACAATATGTTTTTGTAATACAGACACACACACTTCTCAAAAGAATAGTAAGAATGTAAACAATATATTAGAAATAATAAGAAAATGTTTAGAATCCAATGTATGATGGGCTAGAAGATTATGGACTTCTTAGGTGTAGTAGATTTGAAACTTGAGTCCACTTTTGAAAATAGACACCAAAATAGAGTGTTGTGGAAGTTTTTTGTTCTATTTTTTAGTGAGTTGAGATTCTCCTCAAAGGTATTCTTCACTAGGGTTATTTGCTGCAAGGATGTTGGGAATTTTAGTTCACAACAAATCATTCCTTGTTCACAGATAAAAAAATGAGTATTCCTCTCAGATGTGCTTTTTATCCCCCTCATAAGTTCTCTCTATATGGTTTCTATAATTTTTTCTCAAGTTAATTCTTTATATACTGTAAAGGTCAACAATATGCACGATCCTCAACATGAGGGCTTCCTCATACCTCGTACTAGTCACTGACAATGGCTAAAAAATACAGACAAGGTCATTAATATAACAAGTAGTACTATGTTTCATAAACATGACCGTTATAACAAATTTTTAATTTAAGAGTACAAAATATTTTCTAAGTGTTGATCGGTAGGTCATTCTATTGATAGGTTCTTCTTCCAGTAGGTTGATGTGCCAGTGAATCCTTCTCTCGTTAGGTTGATGTGTAAGTGAGTCCATCTATCGTTAGGTTCTTCTTTCTGTAGGTCCTTGTATATATAGGTCCTTCTCTTGGTAGGTAGGTCTATCTGTAAGTCCTTATCTTGGTAGGTAGGTATGTCGGTAGGTCCCTCCATCGATAGGTCCTTTTATTGGTAGGTAGTTATGTCAGTAGGTCCTACCATCGATATGTCCAGAGTTGGTGAGTCGTTTTTTTTGGTGAGTTTTTGTGTTGGTAAGTTAGACTATCAGTGACTCAGACATGTATTGGTGACTAAAACTTTCAGTAGGTTGATGTTTTGGTACCTTATACTTATATCGATGACTCGTCTATTATTAGCTAATATATCTTTTGGTGACTCATACATCATTCGGTGATTCATGATATTAGTGACTCGTACTTGTCCTTTTTTCAATTTTTCTATCTTATATTATAAATATTAATAGAATATGTTAAACTTATAGTTGAACAAAGAAAATCATAATTAATCATATTTGAACATAAAACTTAAGACACGACTAAGAATGATTTGACATGATTTTTGAGAATTAAAACTAGAGAAGGCCAACAATATCCCCCTTTTTGATGATCACAAATCATGGAATTATAAAGAACAATTAGTTGATTCATATTGATCAAAGTAGTCATTCTGTTTATTATCTCATGAATACTATTTTTCTTTAAAAAATATGAAATTGCATTCCCCCCTTTCATGTTTCCATATTATCCAAAGATAAAATATGGAATAATGCATTCTCCCCCTTTTTAGATTATCACAATGAGTAAATTTTAGAAAATAAAAAAACTATTGAAGAACATAAATAATCAGATAATAAATAAAATAATGAAGAGATACTAAATTTCATTATCAAGTGAAATTAAATTGGAGAAGAACATAACAAAAGTACTATAGTACAACCCTATCAAAAAGTGATCCATACTACTTCTTCTTCAAATAGGGGTCCATCACTACATTTCCATTATCCGAAGCTATAGGGGTAGAAGCAGTAGATGTACAAGTAGTGGCTGGGGGGTCAGAGTGAATTCTGATAGGTGGAATATGAACTCCAAAAAACACTAAAGGGTCCAATCTTTGGATAGAGGAAGTAGGAGGGATAGTAAGAACCCTAAAAATGACTAGACGAATCTTCCTAAAATCTTGAGCAGGAGACCTGAGAATGCAAGGAGATAGTATGAGAGGTAGAAGATTAGAGAGAGGGTCTAATAGGTGAGGTAGCTGGTACAACAATAGTCATACTTTGGACATGTAGATAATGCTTGAGAATGTTAGTTAAATCCATGATAATATGCCCACTATATTCCACAACCTTGGTGAAATCATCCTTGTTTTCTAGAAACCTCTCAATGGTTGGAGTAAACTTCTTAAGTATATTCACTTGATCTCTGAAATCATGTGTCACTGGAGGAAGTCTCATATTCATAACTAAATACATGAAGTGGCTAATGAGCTAATTATTGGTTTATGTTCTCTTTAAATAAAAAACCCCTTTCTTGGTTATTTCCTCTTGTGCAGTTATAGTACCTTTGGATTAGAATATCACCATATCATAAACATAGTCATAGTTCTTCCTAATCTTCGAGATACTTTCCTGGTCAGTGCCAATGATAATTTTTTGAAACTCTTCTCTGATCACATTCCTGACCATATTAATATCTTTAGGGTGTGAAATTAGATCAGTTGAGCTAGATTCACCTTGAAAAATATCTCTAAGTTCCTATCTCAACTGATTCATATCAATATCAAGAGTCTAGGATTGAGCAACAGAATTTCTAGAAACAACATCCTCAAAATTCTTTATCACATTATCCAGGGATTTCTAGTAATTAATAGTCAATATTTTTATGATGGAAACCATTTAATTCAACTCATTCCACATTCTCTAGTTATCCTTTATTATAGTTTCAATAACTAATATTTTCCTATGTTTCACTTGAGAAAAAACTATTTCATTTGGAATAGAAATATCTATTTCACTTGGAGTAGGAATAGATGAATTATTAGTTTGATATGAAGTTCTAATAAGAGAGATTAGATCTGCCTAAAATCATTCAAAATCGGATTTGCTGACATACTCACCTGGTACTGAAGTCAGTAGAGGTGCAGGAGAAGAAGTAGATGTGAATATTGGAGGTGTCTCAGAATGAACATCTTGTTTAACTTCTGGTCTCCTTGGAACATCTACTCCATCATCAGCATCAGAATCTGAATAATTCAAACTGACTCAAACATAACAAGGATTTTTTTTCCATTCAGATACTACACTATAATAAAAAGGAGTTAGTGTATCAACTCTAACTTTCTTGGTTTGAGGGTAACCCTTAATTCGAGATCTTCTTTAAGTATAAACTAATCATGGTATAGGGTGCTACCTGTGATTCTACTTCACCATGAACATCAAGTACTTCCATTTCTTCAGCACCAACTTTAGGAGGTCCTACAAACTATTTCTGAACCATGGTACTGACAAGTTCTTAATTAGTACCTTGATCTTCACAAGGGAGATCTGAACCACTATCACTTCCACCACATTCATTCTCAACTTTATCTTCTCATTCATCTCCCCTTTTATCATTACATTCTTCATACTCTTCCTCACTACCATTTCCTTCAACTTCACTACAACTTTCCTCTTCCACACTATTTTCTTCTTCTTATTCGGTTTCCTTATATGAACCATTATATTGGCTTTTATTCTCCACACATCCTAATTCATGATTCTCATCATCATCATCTTAGGATAGAATAGTTTCCTTGGAAGGTAGAGATAAAGGTAATCTAGCATGTCGATAAGTCATCCCCTTGGGACTTTCACCAATATCAAGGTCACTCCTATCATCTACAAGAGACTTAGCTTCGCGACCAGTTTCTGTAACGCCCCGACCCCAGTTACCCAGAGTTGGTGCATTACTTCGTAACATTGGCATGATCACAAAAGTTCAAGTCTCGAAAGACCGATTAGTTTGGTAGCCTTGGAAACACTAGATACATTCATAAATGTTACATTACATCATAAAGTGAAAAACTAAAATAACAAAGTCTCCATAGTCCACACTCATATCCTCTTCTAACTATCCCTGTAGGACATTCATAAAATACTTCTTCACATCCTGGAAAATATTAAAACATTGAAAGGGGTGAGCTCAGATGCTCAGTAAGGATAACAATATAGCAGAAGCTTTAATAAATAAACAAAAACATTTAAGGAAATGTATAACTAAAACAAAAGCCTTTTAAACATTAACTTCAACATAATATGGAAAAAGTAAAATGAAATAATGTCATTTACTTATTCACATGGTTATTCTACTGGTCGAATATTCACGTGCAATATCAATAACCACTTTCATAATGATGGAATGCATAATGCCAGACTATCATAACCATGTAGCCAAGGCCTCGTGCCAAGACCACAAATAAGATTTTTTCAAGGCCTCGTGCCAAGACACTAGTTTGTCTCATGAGACCTGCCGATGCATTGAGGAGCTATAGCGGGCTCCACCCACCACTTATTAAGTCCAATTCATTCCTCATATGAACAGGTTTAAACATATCATAAAACATAACATAATTGTATCACATAAAACATGCATAAAGGAAACATAACATTTCCACATTTCAACCACAAGATATCAATACAAAACATTGATATAATAAAACCATTTTCAAGACCAAAATAAAAGAAAATTAAAACTTGGTATTTATTTTTCATTTAAAAAAAAGTTATGGCTTGTCGAGGAAGCCGAAACTCAAATAATGGTCATGGCGGTGGAGAAGTCATTGTCACCGCACACGTATGACAAGAAAAACATTCCTTTTTTTCATTTAGTAAAATTCATCATATAAAAATATTCCTTTTGAATAAATGTAAAAGTAAAAGGGGTTTATACACCGTATGAAACAAATTTGTGTATAAAACAAAATATGCCTCAATGAATGGAGATTGATATGAAGTTCCTTACAAAGATCATTTTTTAAATAAAATATACCTATTATGTGTATTCACTATAATTACACAAAAAGTAAGTACAAATACAAGATAGAACATAATAATATCATGACATAATTTGAAAGTAGGAGACTAACCCTAAGAACGGAAATTGGGTTAAGAAGTTCTCTTACCTCGTGTCCGACTTGACTTGATCGTTCTTTAATCTCCTGAATCATAAACTAGATTTAATTTATAGTTGCTTAAGAACCTTTTTCATGTCCATTATTCCTTTTATATCACTTATTACCATGTTACGAACATTATGTAATTATTTAAGTTAATAACGGTCATTTTGTCGATCTTTGGTACTTGAGTCAAAAATAAACATCTTATAATTACAAGTTGTTCATGAGGAGAAATATCCATTATATCCAGAATTATATTCATGATGTAGATATCATATATATTATATATATCCGGTATATACATGAATTTATAATATTTCATAACATTTATAGGTAAGAAATGAAATGCATCGTTCATGGAGACGGTAAGTCGTACGTACGCATGAACGCTACTTTCATTTATATTTTGTATTTAATGGAATGAAATTATAATTATATAAAGGTATACTATAATTCCAGTATAATATAATGTATAATACCATTTACTCCATCCTTTATACATCCCACATATGGCATTAATGGTTCAAATCACTTTGAGGGGGCGGTAGTCCCCACTTCCTAAAATGAAATTATCGTGTTTACCCATAATGGAAATCATAATGGTTTGCCATAAATGAAAAATAAAGAATCATAAGGAAAACAAAAACATAATATATATCATATATAAAAATAGTGTCATAATAATGGCCACCATGAGAGGTGTTATATGAGTGTTGAACAATCATCGTTTCGTGAGGCAGAAATTTTCCATCCACAAAAATAGTATGTTCTTTAACCATTAGATGTAGGTGTGTGTAAGTGTAAATAAAATCCTTCTCATAACAACATCCGAGTATATTGAATATACTGTTGTTGTTACAAAAGAAAATAATAAAAAGAATTTAGGGGGTTGGAGAAGCAAAATAAAACAAAACAACATTAGAGAAGACAATACCTTAAAATCAGGTAACTCTTTTTGATTTGAGCCAAAGGATTCCTTGGGAAGACTTCTGCCCAAAGTGAGGCTTCTAGGAGTAAGAGAGGGAATTTTAGAGAGTATTTGGGTAGAGGTTGTCCGAGCCAAAAGTCTTTGATGGTGTGAGTAAGGTGGTAGTGGTGGGGGCCTTTTATAAGAGGAGAGGAGGGGCACTCTTGGAAAGTCATGAAATGTTACTTTATTATATAATGAGTTTCGGATTTTAAAGATCCCACACTTATATATTTCTAGGATAAGGTGATAAGGGTTAGAAATATACTCATCCAACAGGTTTTTGACAAGTGTAAGTCTTATATTTTACATTATCTTTTTATTTTATTTAAATCGTTAATTAATGAGGTAATCGCTGCATCATCATGGTGTCATAAATAATTTAATTTATTTAAGGTCTAAAAATTATAAAAAAATATCATGATGTAGGAAATCTTTTTATCTTTATAATTAATATTTATAGTCAAAACTATGACTTGTGTAACCCCATTTAAAAATTGTTTTAGTAAAATAACTCATGTTTGTGACATTTTTATTTTAACATTAAATAAAATGTTTTTAATGTCATTTTCCTACCAAAGTGGCTCCATGGGGTACCCAAGTTGACCCATGGATTTTCGTAGATGGCCATTACTCATCCAATATGGGTAGGAAAAGTGTAATGGTATTTTCATATTTTTATAATATCATTTTTACCTTAAATTTCACTAATTACCTTTAATCGCGATTAATTAAACTTAAAAGTTACTATTCACTAAAATATTATTTTAATCCCATTGAACCACATTTTACTTCCTAATGACAACCATATATGTCAGAATTTTTAAAATCAAATCACAAAAGTGGTAATGTTTCATTTAAATGGAAAATCAGATTTTTAACTACCACTTAGTGGTTTCACTATTCATCCAAAATTGAAGTTTTTCAGAACAATGCCAAAATTTCACTCTAATATATAATTGATATTCCGAATTCAAAAATGATTTATATTTTATGAAATTCCAAAAATATAAGTTGCATTAATTAATTTTATAATTAATTCCCACTGTCACAACAAATAGCGTGTTTTTAAGAAATAATATATATCAAAAGATTGACAATTTTTCATGTCCAATTTCAAAGTGAAATTAATTCTAATGAACACCATTGGATAAAATGGTAAAAATATATTATAATTATCCTTTAAAACCAATCAATAGTATAATTTATCTCTATAAATTGTTTTGATTAAAAAAGTTTTTTTTAAGTATTTTTCACTATTCATAGAAAATTAGAAGTTCTCAGAAAATTACAAAAAATTCAACATAGGATAATTTCGATATTCCAAATAAAAAAATGAATTCCATTTTGAAATATAAAATATATATAATTTCAAAACGTGGGTATTACTATTCATAATGGCTATTTTGATTTTTCGCGGTGTGTTAGAATCTCGAACTTGCGTATAATGCAAGCTATTGCATTATTGAAAGAGAAGCGTATCGTGGAAGCTCGGGGTGTTACATTCTCCCCTCCTTCAATAAATTGCGTCCTCGCAATTTTGAAATTTTTCATTGAAAATAAAAGGTTGAAAATTAGAAAATACCTTTGTGGAAAACCCACATCAGAAATAGGGTTAATAAAAATATAACATTAAAAGAAAGAAAGAGAAGTACAAAGGTCACCCGAGATAGCCCATACTAGGATTCTATGAAAATATGGACATGGAGGAAAAACAAACCATCAAGGTCTGATGGAGAGTTGTAGAAAACTGGGTTAGGAGAAAGTTAACTATAAGAAAATCACAAACTTGTGATTGGTTAAACGATCATTGATTCCCCAGTTGAAAAGTTAACCGACAACATTTTTGTTTTAAGTTACCTTTAATAAAGTTGAGGAATTTATTTAGGAGATTTACTAAGAACGTAAGGAAATATACATACTTGTCATGTAGACTTTTCATTCTTTAATAAATTTTTACCGCAAACCTGTCTTTCACTCAAAAATATTATATTTATCCTAATCATACAAGGTTCAATATATTAACACAAACCATTTATATTAGAAAAACTATTTTGTAATAACCAGGGACTTCCTGTAGGCTAGTGGTAGGTACTAAAGGCCTATCGCACTATGGTTGTGGGTTTGATTCCTGTAGCTTTGTCCGACGCGACGGGCTATCCCCCAACCTGTAGGTTGTCCTTTTCCTAAAACTTTAGTATTATAATATTCCAAAAATAATCTTCTAAAATGTTTTAACCTTAAACAATACTATCCAAAGTTCAACTTAATTCATTCCAACCATTATATTTATCCAAAATACCTCTGTCCAGAATGTCTCTAAAAGGTCTCTAAATTCCAAAATCAATTGTAACCTCAGATTCCCCAAACAAAGTAATGTTTCTCTTATTGTCACATACTAAAAATATGATTACCTTCATCATATTAAAACCTTAATGAAAACAACAAGTACTGCAGTAAAATCCTTATATATATCACATTATTCATATAACAAGAATATAATCCTTGAGTCCAAAAGCACCAATACATTAATTATTCCACTTCAACTGTAGTAACAGCATAATATTGTCCTTGATCCCTTGGCCTTTTCTGAGGTAAGTTTTCCTGACTCCTATGATATTCATTTGCATAATGCCCCATTTCCCTACAATTGTAGCATTCAACATTGGTATCCTCTTTCTTTCCCTTGAAATCACGAGCCTGGTGACCTTTTTCTCCACATTTATAACAAACTCCCATTCCCTTTAGGCATGTACCAGGGTGATTCTTCCCACAATTATCACATAATGGAAAATCCTTCTTTCCCTTTTTCCCTTTATCTGTCTCTTATTCCACTGTTCTCTTCTTCTCTTGCTTTACTTTATTATCATAAGATTTAGAGAATTCATTTTCTGTCTTGATAGCACACGAGACTATATCTTCGTACGATGATAAGGTTTGTGATACTAAAGCTCGACAGAGAAATGGTTTTAACCCATAAAAGAAATGATCAATCATACTTCTTGGGTTACATATATAATCTAGAGCATGCCTCGCTAACCTTGTAAAGTTAGCCTCATACTTCGCGACATTCTCATCCTCCTTCTGTCTCAGACTCAAAAATTTTCTTTCCATATCTACTCGATGGTTATGTGGAAAGTATTTTTCTAAGAAAATTTCCATAAAATCCCTCTATTACATACTTGATACTTCTTCATCTTCCTTTGTGTTTTGAATCAGTGACCACCATTGATCGGCATCTCCAGTGAGGCGGTAAACTATCATGATAACCTTCTCCATTTCGCTACTCCCCAAGGCGTGGAATATTTTCTCTAAGGAGTTTTTCCATTGCTCAGCTAATAATGGATTTGTACCCCCATTAAATGTTGGTGGTTGATTCCTCATGAAGCGTTCTAACATTGATCCTCCACGTTGCAGATCAGGGTGCTCTATACGAGTAAGGTTATTATTCATAACCTGAGTGAGTTGTCCCAGTATGGTAATAAGTTGATCAGCACCAGTTGTATCTCCAGCTCCACAATAATTATCTTGATCAGGAGGGAAATACCTACACAGAGTACAATGCATTGATAAGGTTTCCATTCCTCCCACTAGGCGCCATGTCTCAAAAATTTCATAAACTATATTAGTTTATGAATCAAAATACATAATTCCATACTTGTAAAACACTTAACATAAATTGAACTATTTGTGGATATAATCCATAATCGTAAAAAGAAATGTTTTCTTTGAGGAAGTATATACTCATAAACCCTTCATAATGGTTTGTAAAGAAAATGAGAATTATCCTAAGCATATCCCCTGGGAGTGTCGTAACCAAGAGTGAAGCAAGGCCCGTTGTCGTGAACCAGTTCCCGTTCGAGTCTAGCTCAAAGTGGTGTTTTCGGGTTTTACCGCTAGGTACATCTCTGCCAGAGCCTCCTCTACCTGGTTGTATCTAGACAGGGATGTATTTCTCGAACAACCCACAAAATCTCTACAACAACAAAATTCTAGGAAGTTCTTCTATACTAATCCTCAAAGTCTATCTTATGGCTTTGCGCTCTAATCAGATTTTATCTAAATCTAGCTTCCAAGGTTAGTACTAAACTGCCTCTGACACCAACTGAAATGCCCCGACCCCAGTTACCCAGAGTCGGTGCATTACTTCATAACATTGGCATGATCACAAAAGAGAAAGTCTCGAAAGACCGATTAGTTTAGTAGCCTTGGAAACACTAGATACATTCATAAATGTTACATTACATCATAAAGTGAAAAATTACAATAACAAAGTCTCCATAGTCCACACTCATATCCTCTTCTGACTATCTCTGCAGGTCATTCATAAAATACTTCTTCATGTCCTGGAAAATATTAAAACATTGAAAGGGGTGAGCTCAGATGCTCAGTAAGGATAACAATATAGCGGAAGCATTCATAAATAAGTAAAAACATTTAAGGCAATGTATAACTAAAACAAAATGCTTTTAAACATGAACTTAAACATAATATGGAAAAAGTAAAATGAAATAATGCCATTTACTTATTCACATGGTTATTCTACTGGTCGAATAATCACGTGAAATATCAATAACCACTTTCATAATGATGGAATGCATAATGTCAGACTATCATAACCACGTAGCCAAGGCCTCGTGCCAAGACCACAAATAAGATTTTGTCAAGTCCTCGTTCCAAGACACTAGTTTGTCTCATGAGACCTGCCGATGCATCGAGGAGCTATAGCGGGCTCCACCCGTCACTTACTAAATCCAATGCATTCCTCATATGAATAGGTTTAAACATATCATAAACCATAACATAATCGTATCACATAAAACATGCATAAAAGAAACATAACATTTTCACATTTCAACTACAAGATATCAATACAACACATTGATATAATAAAACCATTTTCAATACCAAAATAAAAGAAAATTAAAACTTGGTATTTATTTTTCATTTAAAAAAAAGTTATGGCTTGTCGAGGAAGCCGAAACTCAAATAATAGTCATGGCGGCAGATAAGTCGTTGTCGCCACACACGTATGACAAGAAAAATATTCCTTTTTTTCATTTAGTAAAACACATCGTATAAAAATATTCCTTTTGAATAAACATAAAATTCAAAGGGGTTTATACACCGTATAGAAGAAATTTGTGTATAAAACAAAATATGCCTCAAGGAATGGAGATTGAGACGAAGTCCCTTACAAAGATAATTTTTTAAATAAAATAGTCCTATTATGTGTATTCACTATAAGTACACAAAAAGGAATTACAAATACAAGATAGAACATAATAATATCATGACATAATTTGAAAGTAGGAGATTAACCCAAAGAACGGAAATTGGGTTAAGAAGTTCCCTTACCTCGTGTCTGACTTGACTTGATCATTCTTTAATCTCATGAATCATATACTAGAGTTAATTTATATTTTCTTAAGAACCTATTTCATGTTCATTATTCCTTTTATATAACTTATTACCATCTTATGAACATTATGTAATTATTTAAGTTAATAATGGTCATTTTGCCGATCTTTGGTACTTGAGTCAAAAATAAACTTCTTATAATTACAAGTTGTTCATGAGGAGAAATATCCATTATATAAATAATTATATTCATGATTTAGATATCATATATATCATATATATCCAGTATATACATGCATTTATAATATTACATAACATTTAGAGATAAGAAATGAAATGCACCGTTCATGGAGAAGGTAAGCCGTACGTACGCATTAACGCTACTTTCATTTATATTTTGTATTTAATGGAATGAAATTATAATTATATAAAGGTATACTATAATTCTAGTATAATATAATGTATAATACGTTTTACTCCATCCTTTATACATCCCACATATGGCATTAACGGTTCAAATCACTTTGAGGGGGCGGTAGTCCCCACTTCCTAAAATGAAATTATCGTGTTTTCCCATAATAGAAATCATAAAGGTTTTCCATAAATGAAAAATACAGAATCATAAGGAAAACAAAAACATAATATATATCATATATAAAAATAGTTTCCTCATAATGGCCACAATGAGAGGTGTTATATGAGTGTTGAACAATCATCGTTTCGTGAGGCAGAAATTCACCATCCACAAAAACAGTATGTTCTTTAACCATTATATGTTTGTGTGTGTAAGTGTAAATAAAATCCATCTCAAAACAACATCCTAGTATATTGAATATACTGGTGTTGTTACAAAAGAAAATAATAAAAAGAGTTTAGGGGGTTGGAGAAGCAAAATAAAACAAAACAACAGTAGAGAAGACATTACCTTAAAATCGGGTAACTCTTTTTGATTTGAGCCAAAGGCTTCCTTGGGAAGACTTCTGCCCAAAGTGAGGCTTCTAGGAGTAAGAGAGGGAATTAGATAGAGTATTTGGGCAGAGTTTGGCCGAGCCAAAAGTCTTTGATGGTGTGATTAAGGTGGTAGTGGTGGGAGCCTTTTATAAGAGGATAGGAGGGGCACTCTTGGAAAGTCATGAAATGTTACTCTATTATATAATGAGTTTCGGATTTTAAAGGTCCCAAACTTATATATTTCTTGGATAAGGTGATAAGAGTTCGAAATATACTCATCCAATAGGTTTTTGAAAAGTGTATATCCTAGAGTTTACATTATCTTTTTATTTTATTTAAATCGTTAATTAATGAGGTAATCACTGCATCATCATGGTGTCATAAATAATTTAATTTATTTAATGTCTAAAAATTATAAAAAAATATCATGATGTAGGAAATCTTTTTAGATTTATAATTAATATTTATAGTCAAATCTATGACTTTTATAACCCCATTTAAAAATTGTTTTAGTAAAACAACTCATGTTTGTGACATTTTTATTTTAACATTAAATAAAACGTTTTTAATGTCATTTTCCTACCAAAGTGGCTCCATGGGGTCCCCAAGTTGACCCATGGATTTTCTGGGTCGTCCATTACTCATCCAATAGGGGTAGGACAAGTGTAAGGGTATTTTCATATTTTTATAATATCATTTTTACCTTAAATTTCACTAATTACCTTTAATCGTGATTAATTAAACTTAAAAGTTACTATTCACCAAAAAAAAAATTTAATCCCATTGAACCACATTTTACTTTCTAATGATAACCATGTATGGCAGATTTTTTAAAATTAAATCACAGAAGTGGTAATGTTTTATTTAAATGTAAAATCGGATTTTTAACAACCACTTAGTGGTTTCACTATTCATCAAAAATTGAAGTTTTTCAGAACTATGCCAAAATTTCACTCTAAGCTATAATTGATATTCCGAATTCAAAAATGATGTATATTTTATGAAATTCCAAACATATAAGTTGCATTATTTAATTTTATAATTAATTCCCGCTATCACAACAAATAGCGTGTTTTTAAGAAACAATATATATCAAAAGATTGACAATTTTTTTATGTCCAATTTCAAAGTGAAATTAATTATAATGAACTCCATTGGATAAAATGGTAAAAATATATTCTAATTATACTTTAAAACCACTCAATAGTATAATTTATCACTATAAATTATTTTGATTAAAAAAGTTGTTTTTAAGTATTTTTCACTATTCATAGAAAATTAGAAGTTCTGAGAAAATTACAAAAAATTCAACATAGGATAATTTCGATATTCCGAATAAAAAAATGAAGTCCATTTTGAAATATAAAATATATATAATGTCAATATGTTGGTATTACTATTCATAATGGCTATTTTGATTTGTCGCGGTATGTTAGAATCTCGAACTTGCGTACAATGCAAGCTATTGCATTATTGAAAGAGAAGCGTATCGTGGAAGCTCGGGGTGTTACAGTTTCAGTCGATTCCTCTTCATCAGAATAGACAACATTTTCATCTTGTAGTGGACCAGGATCAACTAAATATCATGGAAATGATGGATGGTAAACAGGGATCAAATTATCATATAATTTCTCATCATATCCAACCCACTCCCTCTTACAAGGATTGAAATTTATCCTCATTCTCTTGCAAATATTTTTACATAGGCAGATACCATTATAAGCAGACATGGTTTCTTTATCTTCAGTTATACATGCTTTGGATTTTAGCATGGAAAATGTCATTGTTATGTAAAACTAAGAATTTTTCTTGTATTAAGGCTTTATCATTTCACTTTTATGGACTATCAAGTACCTACACAAATTTTCTTTATGTCCTTTCTTCAGCAAATATAGCATATACACATATTGATATTTGAGTGAAGAAATGTCCTCTTTCCTAATACACACCTAGTGTTGTATGAACATGAATAATAACCTTTTTTCACCATCCAACTCAGCAGACATTGGTCTTCTATGCTCTGCATTACCAGTTAGTTCACCCAACGTGGTCTCATATAAAAATAAATCACTCGTGGGAAGAGTACTCCCCCGATAGCCAACTGATTGTGCTGTCGTGACACATCAAATTGATTATATTTTTAAGTTTGATTTATAGTCTAGGAAAGACCCTAGGTCATCTCTCAAGGAGCGTTGGTAGGTTTAGAGTGTGTATTTTTATTAAAAATGACTAAGAGAGGGGGTGGTTTTGAAAAGAGTTTAAAACAATGACTTAGTTGAAATAGCTTAAAAGTTGAGTGACTTAGTGGATTTTGAAAAATATGAGATAAAAGGGTCGATGTGATTTCACTACACACATATCAAGTTCATTGTTCATAGAGAATCATCTTAGGTTTAGAGTAATTCTTTAGTTGGAGTTAATTGGAATCCAGATTAATTTCTAATATTTTATTTCAATGCTTTATGGACCAACCCTTGACGTAACAATCGTATCTTCAAGGTCTAGTACTTATGCATGGAATAAGAGCTTCCAAAGTAGATTGAAATCTCAATAAGGTGGGTATGAAAAGGATTCTTGTGATGTCCAATCGGAACAACACAAGTCACGCACTCAAAACCTCACACCGATCGGTTAGAAATTAAGAGCATAACACTCACATGCATCAAATCAAGCATTGAAATCTGAAATGAAATAAGATACATGGAATTAAATGTTTAAAAACCCAAATTACTCCAAACCAGTAGCTAGTGTATGCATCAGAACTCCCTTGACATGTGTGTAGCTCCCTCACAACGAACACCCACTGTTTAGCTCGACATCTGGTGGAGGAGGAACTCGGGTTGAACTCCTTCTTCATTGTTGATCCCTGTATGAGGATAGGGGCCTCAAAAACCTCCAAGTTGATTAGGAGACTCCTCTAGGACTCCAAATTGGTAGCACTTCACTCCTTGTCTGAACTTGCAAATGAGGTTCCCTTGGTTCCCTTTTATTGGAAAATTGGAAGGTGGTTTTAGGCACACAGATTTCATCAATCCACTTGTACCATGCGTTTCAGTCTACAGACATCCTTATCTCGCTTTGTAAAAAATATAAAAGTTGTAGACCGACCTCTTGACTGTCTCCACTAAAATGTTGGCACCATTTTTACAACTACATCTCAATATATTGATAAAATACAGAACACTGCATTTGACTTCGTCCAAATTCGGTGGCTTGGACAGATCAGTTCGGATGGGCCCCATAGAAGCCGAATCAGGATTGGGTTACTTAATATGAAATGTATCCTACTAAATTTATAATAGTACCACAAAATTTCATCCCATTTGGATTCAAGGATTACGTGTACTATGCAAAACAGTATACTGATGTCCATGGATCCATGCAATTTTGGCCCATTTTTCTTCCACTTCATCAAGGGCCCTCCAAATCACCTCCACCTACATTGAAATAATAAAAACAAGTAACATTAACCATTATAATGTTGATTAAAATTAATTAAATAATTTAAACATAAAGTTAAATTTATTATTATAATTGGAATATTCATTACAAAACTAGTTTAAAATAGCGGTGTAAGGGTGGAATAAAACAGTGAATTGTGGTACGATCACACCCCCACACCTAAACATTTGCACTCCTGGGAAAAATCACATATCCAAATAAAATGATGCATATATATATTTCCAACATAATGAAGATTTAATATTTGAGGAAATTTTATTTAAATTAATGTGATCAATGCACGAACCACACCAAAAAGTTCTTCCCAGTGAAAATGGAAAAACATGTCTCATAAATCATATCACAATAAAATTCAAAGAGATTTATGACACCAACATGTGCAAGGAATTCAAAGGTCAACCATTACACTAACTCTTAATGTGTGTGTGTGAAAACCATTCCATGATATTCTTTCCACTTTTTATCAAATAAATATAGGTTATTTTATCATTATTCATCTTTAAATGATTTTTCACCGAACTTGTCCTACATCCTTTGCAAAAACAATTCAATACCCACTCATTTAAGAATTCCCAGAAGTCAAACCATAAGCTCCCGGCCTAGATATACCCATATTATTCACATTTCATCACTCCCCTCATTTATTATATTTTTTTTTTGAGGTTTCATTTGGAACAAATCTCACACTCGTCTCTCAACCCTTGTTTGATCTCCTCACGACACTAATTGAAATAGTTATAACAAGATCAAAGGTTGAGGAGGAGTGGTTTTTGACCTGTCCAAGACACACACAAAAAATTAGGGCATACAATAGTCAGACATTAGGTACACATGCATAGGTCAATCTGGTATAGTAATGAAACTGATCGGATAAGGAACGAATGTATGGAAATATCATTTCTAGCTGAAAATTTTTAACCCAACATATATTTACCTTATATTAAGTAAATATTCACAATTTTTGGTTTGGTGCAAAACTTTGTGGAGATATTAGTGACACAGTTTTCCCAAAAACTACTCACACAAGGATCATCAATCATCTCAAAGGATTTACACAGATACAACCATTTATATCATTAACAGAAAACCAATTCACTATAAGAAAATCACTCCCTGATATTAAATTCATACAAAAATTCTTTTTAGCCTTCGTTATGTTATTTTTACTTTCCCCCTTTTTTGGTTTCCAAATCATAGAACTTCAAAATTGTTGATGGGGAAAAATGAAAATACTATAAATAAGGCCAAAATGATAAAACAAATAGATAAAACGATGAAAATTCCTAACTAACCCAGGAATGTATCCACCCCCCCCCCCCCACACCTAGAGTATGTAGTGTCCTCAATGTAGTAAAAGAGAATATGGGAAGGAAGGATAAAACCCGGTGGATTTCATTCATATTTTTCTTCTTGAACTTGGAGTTCCTCCATCGGGGACTCCAGAACGGCTTCATGAATGTGCTTCAGCCGCTGCCCATTGACATTGAAGGTTTTCTTTGTTTCTTCATTTTGAACCTTAACAACACCAAATGGAGAGACATTAGTAATAATGTATGGTCCAAACCAGCAGGAACAAAGATTAATAGGATGCAATTTCAGCCTTGAATTGTATAGGAGGACCTTCTTCCCAATTTGGAACTCTCGATGAAGGATAAGGAGGTCGTGGGCAACCTTGGTTCGCTTCTTATAAATCCTGGAGTTCTCATAAGAATCTCTATGCATTTCTTCTTACTCCTGTATCTGTAACTTACTTTGAGAACCTACACCAGAAAGGTTAGAATTGAATTTTTTTAATGGCCCAATAGGCCTGGTGCTCAATCTCAACAGGGAGGTGACAACTCTTTCCAAAAACAATCCTATAAGGTGACATTCCAATGGGAGTTTTAAAAGCAGTACGGTAAGCCCATAATGAATCATCGAGTCTATGACTCCAATCTGTCATGTTGGGTTGGACCGTTTTTTCAAGAATTTGTTTTACCTCTCTATTTGACACCTCAGATTAACCATTAGTCTGTGGGTGATATGCAGTAGATACTCGATGTCCAACCCCATACCGATGCAAAAGTGATTGCATTGTTCGGTTGCAGAAATGAGAACCCTGGTCACTGATGATGATCCTAGGTAATCCAAACCTACAAAAAATCTGAGTTCTCAAAAATTCTACAACTATTTTGGAATCGTCTATCCTTGTGGCCCGTGCCTCTACCCATTTTGATACGTAATCAATGGAAAAAAATGTACAAGTTGCCAAAAGAATTGGAAAATGGATCCATAAAGTCAATGCCCCAAACATCAAAAATTTCATGAAATAGCAAGGGTTGTTGTGGCATTTCATTCCTTTTAGATACATTCCTCATTATTTAACAATGAGGACAAGATTTACAAAATTCATGTGCATTCCGAAAAAGTGTTGGCCCAAAGAGACCAGAATCAAGAACTTTGTGAGCAGTCTGTTGGGGACCAAAGTGGACCCCATAAGCAAGAGTGTGGCGGAATCTAAGGACAGACTGAAACTCACTATCGGGAACACAACGCCTAAGGACCTGATCACTACATCTGCGCCAATGGTAGGGGTCATCCCAAATTTACGAACGAGACTCATGTTTTAGACGACTGGCTTGGTTTTTGTTGAAATCAGTAGGAATGCAAGATGTTACCAAATAATTTACAATTTCAGCATACTAGATAATAGCATCTTGCACTTTGTACAATTTCTCATCAACAAACATGTCATTAATGGGAATACAAGGGTATGATACAATGTCTGAGGATGGGGGGATCCTATTGATATGGTCTGCCACCACATTCTCTACTCTTTTATCTCTAATTTCTAGATTGAATTCCTGAAGGAGGAGCATCCAACAAATGATTTGTGGTTTGGCTTTAGGCTTCTTTAGGAGATACCGGAGGGCTGCATGGTCTGAGAACACAATGACTTTGGACCCTAAAAGGTATGACCTGAATTTATCCAAGGCAAACACAATGGAAAGAAATTATTTTTCAGTGGTGGTGTAGTTTTCTTGGGCAGGGTCCAAAGTACGTGAGGCATAGGCTATGACATGTGGAGCTCAGTCGACCCTTTGTGACAAGACTGCCTCAAATGCATAGTTAGAGGCATCACACATGAGCTCAAATGGTAAATCCCACCGAGGTGGTTGGATTACTGGGGGTGAGGTGAGACTCCATTTTAATTTATTAAAACCTTCTTCACATTCTTTATCAAAATCAAAATCTTTTTCTTTTCGGAGTAAGCGGGAGAGGGGGAGTGCAATCTTACTAAAATCACGAATGAAACGACGGTAAAATACAGCATGACCTAGGAAATACAGCACATCACGTACATTTTTAGGGAATGGTAGGGAAGAAATGACATCCACTTTTGATTTATCTACTTGGATACAATCCCCAGAAATGACATTCCCCAAAACTATACCTTGTCGCACCATGAAATGGAATTTCTAATAATTTAATACCAGATTATATTCAATACAGTGACGTAGGATGAAACCAAGACTACTTAAACATTCATCAAAATAGGATCCATAAACAGTAAAATCATCCATGAAAACTTCCATGAAATTATCCAGGTAATCCGAAAAAATACTAACCATACATCATTGGAAAGTACCCAGAGCATTGCACAGGCCAAATGGCATCCTTCTATAGGTAAATGTGCCAAAGGGGCAAGTGAAGGTTTTCTTTTCCTGATCCTCGGGGGCAATATGGATCTGAAAGTATCCAGAATACCCATCAAGAAAAGAGTAATGGGACTTCCCCGCTAGCCTCTCTAGTATTTGGTCAATGAATGGAAATGGGAAATGGTCCTTCCTAGTGTATTGGTTTAGTCGGTGATAATCTATACAGACACGCCAACTATTCTGCACATGAGTTGGAACCAATTAATTTTTTTCATTTTTAATTACCGTTAGGCCAGTTTTTTTAGGAACTACTTGAACAAGACTGACGCATTTACTGTCAGAGATGGGGTAAATGATTTCAGCAGCCAATAATTTTGTTAATTCCTTTTTAACTACTTCTAAGAGGTTTGGGTTCAGTCGACATTGTGCCTGCCCCACTGTTTTAGCCTCATCAATTAATAAAATATGATGTGTACAAATTTATGGGCTAATACCAGGAATGTCTGCAAGTGTCTATCCCAATGCTTGTTTATTCTCCCTCAAAAGTTCAAGCAGTCTCAATTCATGCTTAGGAGGGAGTGAACCAGCAATGATGATGGGAAACTTGTTTCCATTCTCAAGATATGAATATTTTAAATCTTGAGACAATTTATTTAGTTCCAATTCAGGTGTATTTTGGATTGATGGGAGTGTGTGTGAAAGTGAGAGGTCTCTAATATCATCTAACTGCTCAATGGTATCATCCTCATATGAGGGATTAGCTTTTACAAGCTTAGCAGTATCATTGATGGTCATGTGATCCCCCGTGTTCAAGAAATTATCAATTAATAAACATGCAAGACATTTTTCTAGACCACTACAACAATCAACACATGATTCATTTCCAAGAATTTTAATAAAAGAGGAAAATTCATAAAGGTGATGAGGGGAAACAAATGAAGTGATTTTAGGGGAAGGGAGTACATCAATTGAATTTACCGAGAGAGAGGAATGTTCTTCTGAGGGGTGATTCATGGCATCAAGGATGTTGAAATGGACTATGTCACCACCAAATTCCATAGATAATGTACCATTATGAACATTAATTATGGATTTAGCGGTTTTCAAGAAAGGTCTTCCCAATCTAATTGGGGCTTGTCCATTCATCCCATCATCTTCCATTTTTAGCACATAAAAATCAGCAGGAAATATAAAATTTTGAACCCTCACAAGAACATCCTCTAACACACCAGAAGGGTGTGTCGTACTCCGATTTTCTAGCTGAACAACTATTCATGTGGGATTTAGTTCACCGACCTGCAAAGAAGTGTATATAGAGTGAGGAATCACATTAATAGAAGCACCCAAATCAAGCATAGAATTGGAGAAAGAATACTTTCCTATGGTGCACGGAATCGAGAATGTTCCAGAATCGTTGCACTTGGTGGGAAGTGATGGTTGTATCAATGCTGAGACGTTCCTCCCCAGGATCACCTTCTCATCACCTCTAAGTCACCTTCGGTGGGTACACATATCTTTCAGAAACTTTTCATATCTCAGAATTTTCTTGACGGCATCCATCAATGGAATGTTAACCAGTACTTTTTTGAAAGTCTCCAAGATTTCTTTATCAAGTTCAGTTTCCTTTTGTTTCCTTGGTTGGGTGGCTCTTTGGGGAAATGGAAGGGGAATGCTTGGGCTTTGTAACTCATCAATAGACACACTCTTTCCTTTGGTAGGACTTATCTCAAGACAAGGTTCCATCTCATTTGAACCTTTTTCAGTGGTTGGGATGGTGGTTACCTTAGCAGAGGATGACTCTAATGGAGGGTTCATTTGGTTTTTAAGTTGAGTTCCCCTGCTAAGGGTGATGGCACTAACATTTCCCTTATCCCTAGGGTTGACAAGTGGTTGAGATGGTAGTTTACCTGGCCCATGGCTTTGGATTTCACCCACTAAGTTAGCTAGTTGGCCAAATTGGGTTTTGAGGTCTTGTATGGCTGCTTGGGTGGTTTGTTGGAACTGGAGATTATTGGAAGCCATTTGTTTCATTATATATTCTAGGCTAGGCTCAGGTTTTGGAGGGGGTTATTGGAAAGGCCTTTGGGGTGGTTGAAAATTTATGGGTGGTGGTGGTTGATGGCTACTTTGCCCTGGTTGGTTCCATGGTTGATGAGGCTGGTTTGAATACCCCCCTTGCCTATAGGCTTGGTTGTCTTTCCACCCAGGGTTGGATGGATAGTAAGGTTCTTGCCTAATGGGTTGGTTATAGGGGCGTCCTGGAAATATTGCCTCACAACTCTCATAATTTTCTCTCAATTGGGGGCATTGGTCAGAATAGTGGGTATTAGAAGAGCTTATACCACATTGTATGGGAGGAGGAGATTGGAATTTTCCTTGGGAAAGAGCAAGTTGTCGTATAAGGGTACTCACGTCTTCAAACATTGTGTCCACCTTCTTCTAGAATTCAGTACTTTGCACCTCATGGACACCTCGAATGGGTACACTGGACCTTAAACTGAATTGTTGAGTGTTCTGTGCCATGGTCTCAATTAGGGTCCTTGCAGCAATTGGGGATTTATCCACTAGTGCACCACTTGCAGCAGCATCAATAATGTTATGATCTATTGGAATTAAACCTTCATAAAAACATTGTATTAAAAGTTGATCACTTATTTGGTGGTGTGGACAACTTGAACATAATATTTTAAAGCATTACCAATATTCATGAAGGGTTTCTTTTTGAGATTGTCTTATCCCACATATTTCTTTTATTATTGTTGCAGTTTGAGATTCTGGGAAGTATTTTTCAAGAAAAAGTCATTTCGTGTCCGCACAACCTCTAATATGTGAATTAACATAATACAACCAATATTTAGTCATGTCTTCTAATGAAAATGGAAATGCCCTAATTTTTAATTGTTCTTAATCCACATTAGTAGGTTTTAATGTTGAACACACAGTATGAGATTCTTTTAAATGCTTATGTGGATCTTCTCCTGGCAGTCCATGAAATTTTGGTAATAAATGAATTAAACCAGATTTTAGATCAAAATTGGGTGCCTCGCCTTGTAATTGAATGTAAGTGGGTCGGATATCAACATCAGGTGAGGTGAGTTCTTTTAGTGTTCTATTATTTTCATCCATGTTATACAAGTTTTTTTCAGTTTCAACTTTGGTTTCAGAAGAAGAAGAAGAATCAAGAAGAATTTTAAGATGTGATGTCTCTTTTTTCAAAGTGTGGTCTTGTGTGTATCAGTTTCATTGATGTAGGATCCTCTCTGGTTCGGGTTCGAAAGTTTGTAGGTCTCCCAGAGTATAACACATCATACAGAGAACCTACACAATAAATAAATTAGAACACAAAAATAAATGCAAAGGTAGAAGATAAAACAAACAAATATTCACAAAAATTACAAAAAAATTATCAAAAACACGCACAAAAAACCAAAGAGCTCCCCCGAAACGGCGCCAAAATTTGACCACGTTGTCATGAAATGTTAAATTGATTATATTTTTAATCTTAATTTATAGTCTAGGGCGGACCCTAGGTCGTCTCTCAAGGAGTGTTGGTAGGTTTAGAGTGTGTATTTTTAATAAAAATGACGAAGAGAGGGGGTGGTTTTGAAAAGAGTTTAAAACAATGACTTTGTTGAAATAGCATAAAAGTTGAGTGACCTAGTGGATTTTGATAAATATGAGATAAAAGGGTCGATTTGATTTCACTACACACATATCAAGTTCATTCTTCATAGAGATTCATCTTAGGTTTAGATTAATTCTTTGGTTGGTGTTAATTGGAATCCCGATTAATTCCTAAGCTTTAATTTCAATGCTTTAAGGACCAAACCTTGACGTAAAAATTGTATTGTCAAGGTCCAGTACTTATGCATGGAATAAGAGCTTCCAAATCATATTGAAATCTCAATAATTTGGGTATGAAAAGGATTATTGTGATGTCCAATCAGAACAACACAAGTCACGCACTCAAAACCTCACACCGATCGGTTAGAAATTAAGAGCATAATACTCACATGCATCAAATCAAGAATTAAAATATGAAATAAAATAAGATACAAGGAATGAAATGTTTAAACACCCAAATTACTCCAAATCAGTAGCTATTGTATGAATCTTAACTCCCTTTACATGTGTGTATCTCCCTCACAACGAACACCCACCGTTTAGCTCGACATCGGGTGGAGGAGGAAGCTCGCGTTGGACTCCTTATTCATTGTTGATCCCCCTATGAGGATAGGGGCCTCCAGAACCTCCAAGGTGATTAGGAGACTCCTATTGGACTCCAAATTGGCAGCACTTCAATCCTTGGCCGAACTTGCAAATGAGGTTCCCTTGGTACCCTTTTATAGGAAAATTGGAAGGTGGTTTTAGGCACACAGATTTCATCAACCCACTTGTACCATGCATTTAGGTCTTTAGACAGCCTTATCTCACTTTGGAAAAAATATAACAGTTGTAACCCTACCTCTTGAATGTCTCCAATGAAATTTTGGAACCATTTGGACAACTACATCTCAATATATTGATAAAATACAGAACACCGCATTTGACTTGGTCCAAATTCGGTGTCTTGGACAGATAAGTTCATATGGGACCCATAGAAGCCGAATCAGGATTGGGTTCATTAATATTAAATGTAGGCTATTAAATTTTGGACAGGCCCAAAAAATGGCAGCCCATTTGGATGCACGGATTTCATGTACTATGCGAAACAGTGGATAGATGTCCATGGATCTATGCAATTTTGGCACATTTTTCTTCCACTTCATCAAGGGCCCTCCAAATCACCTCCACCAACATTGAAATGATTAAAACAAGTAACATTGCCCATTATAATTTTGATTAAAATTAATTAAATGATTCAAACATAAAGTTCAATTTATTATTATATTTGGAATATTCATTACAAAACTAGTTTAAAACAGCGGTGTAAAGGTGGAATAAAACAGTTAATCGTGGTATGATCACCAACATATATCCCTTCATGAGGTACTTTTAGACATTCTAACTAATGCCTTGAATAAAATGATACTCTTATTCCATTCACTATATATTTAATCTAGTACATCACACTACCATCTAGAATAAACTAATCATGAAGATAAAATTCGTGTACCAGTCTATGGTAATAAGTTCTTTCATTATTTACAAACCATTCAAACCAAACTTGTGTCTACAACACAATTAACAAGAGAGAATCGCTTGTTAATAACCATTATGAGTCCACTTATATTTCAAGAATTAGCATAACATTTTAAATTCTTGGATGAATAGGCTTAGACATGCTTGATTCTCCATTCTGTCTCTTCATGGCCTGTGACGCATTTTTAGATCCTTCGAAGAATTATTTTACTCTAACCATCTTGAGGGTTCGATTGAAGGTAAGAATGTAAAAGGGTCAAAGTTAAAGAGATCATAAGGGTAAGAGTGTGATAGTGGAAGACCGAGGGTAATAAGTAAATTGGATCAACTCAGTTTTATGACTTAGGGTTTTATAAACCATAAATTAAGTAATCTAGGTCAAATAAAAAGAAATATGATAAACATCGTCACTTTCACAAAAATAAAAATAGTCAGTGAGCACTATCGGTGAGTATCCATCAGTTAGACATCATATATGATGGTAAGACACTATCATTGTGACACTTTCAGCATGACACTATCAATGTCAGCATGACACAACATGACATTGTCTATGTTGGACAGACACAGTCAGTATAACACAATCAATGTTAGTGAGATATTACCAGTATCCTATCAGTGAGTCATCTACACTAAGTTTTAACATAGAGTTACTAATTGTAGTTCCTAAAAAACTAATCATCCCAAAGATATGTATTTTAGATACCCTAAAGCTTTATGTACATGGACATTACATTACTTTAGCGGAAAACTTAATACATAACAAAAACAAACACATAAGGATCATAATAGTTTAGTGTCTTTGGAAACTTGGAACGTAATATTCTAATCACGGTGAAAGATCTTCAACATCTCCCATAAAGATATTCCCCTTTTTTTCTTACCTAAAACCTTTATTTATATCCTGGGGAAAAGAAAACATAAAAAGGGTGAGCTCAAATTCTCAGTAAGGGTAAACATGGATAAAATAAAACATACCATATACATTTGAACTTAAAAACATGAACATAATGTTTAAACATAAAAAGATTGAGAAATGACATAAAACATGGAAGTACGTAAGGCATAGATCATAAAGAAACATTAATAATGATAAAATAGCATGGTAATAAAACATGTAATTGTGGAATCCATTAAGCACATGTAATGATTTCCATAGTAGCCAAGGCATTGCTGCCAAGACCATCTTAGTGGACAAAGTCCCTTTCTGAATCGAGTTCACTCCTTGTTTCAGTCCTGTTTTACGGAATCGGTTTAACCTGACATTCCAGCCATGTCTATCTCATGAGATATAACTATTTACCCAATTCATTGGAGGTTGATATAGGTCCCACCCATCTCATAATGAAATCATTCTTACTTGTGCCATAAAATAAACTTAAAACATTCATCATAACCCACAGAATAAAATGGGTTTCATAAACATCATCCCATCATTTCATAATCCATATAAAACAAATGGAAATTTCATTATAAGAAAATTGAACCATGTAAATCATAGAGACATTAAACTTGAAACATACACATATCAAATAATGTCATCTTATATGGAAAATGGTTTTGATAAAAATTTTGAAATGAATTCTTGAAGAAAATATCCTTTCTTCATCAAAATCATTTTCTTTTCAAAAAATGCCATGCACTTTTAAAATATAAGTATTTTGTTGAAAATATTCATAAAATCATGTAGAGTAAGTTTCATGAAAATGAGGTGTTATGAAACCGTAAAAATCCATTCACGCCGTATAAGTTAAAAATAACATTCTCCTCGTACTTTTGTCAGAAAAGTCAAAAAAATACCTCATAACGTAAACAAAAGAAAGATTCCTTACATACCATGTAGTAAAAGTAAAAATGGGTAAAAAGGACATTAAACATACATAAAAACACTTTTAGAAAATATGGACATGGATGATAACAATAACCCCAGTAAATACTTCCATATAAGCAATCTCGGATAAAAAAAATGAGATTTGCAAAATTATCCATTACCTTAGGTCCGATATGCTTCATACGTATCCGAACCTCCTGTATAATGATTTAAATAATGTCATTGACTTATTAAAGAATCAAATTCATTGTTAT
This sequence comes from Viscum album, assembly GCA_963277665.1. Lineage (NCBI taxonomy): Eukaryota > Viridiplantae > Streptophyta > Magnoliopsida > Santalales > Viscaceae > Viscum > Viscum album. Next base: position 824,513,125 of record OY728159.1, on the reverse strand, counting down.
TATATCATATATGTTTCACTTATGACTTTATATTACCCGTTCTTTTATAAATTCCATGTTAAAGCAGCGTTTTGGGTAAAATCATTTTATTTATCGTATGTGTTTCGACTTGTCTTTCTTAATATTATTATTTATATCCTGATTTAAATAATTCCAGAATGTAAAAAATGATTTATATATAATATATATTCATCATATACATATATAATATAGATCAATAAAAGGAATGAAATACACCGCTCATGGAGACAGTAGGTCGTACGTACGCATGAACGCTATTTTCGTTTCCCTTTTCAATTGAATGGAATTAAGTAAATGACATACATATATATATATAAATAAATCCAGTATCATTATTATGTCCTATATTTCATTATTATTCATTATATATACTTTATAATCATTCATTAATGGTTAACATGGAGAGTGAATCTCATCGCGTCGTGGAGACGGTAGTCCGTAAGTACGCACGAGCGATGATATCATTCCCAAGATCGCGGAATTGTATTGGAGTGTATGTATAATATTTCAGAATAAATATCACTTTATAATAATCATATATAGTTATTTATTTGAACCATTATACCCATCCAAGTAAGGTGGTGATGGAAAATAGATTACACCACGGCGTGGAGACGGTATTCCGTACGTACGCACGCGTAGTGATTTCATTTTCCGTAGGATGGATAGATTGTGAAATAGAGTTGTCTCATACTTATAATAACACATCAGTATATGAGTGATACTTATGTTATTACTTCATAATGAAACATCCTAAGAAGAAGAAGTGGAAGAAGAAATAAATTTGAAAGAATTGGTAACGGACATTACCTCTTCTTTGAAGCGCCTCTTTGAGTCCTCCTCTTAGGGCAATAATGTTGGTCTTTGAAGAAGACCAGGACCTCTAGGATGTTTCTAGGGAATGGGAGAAGAGAATTTGGTAGGGTTTTTCTGAGCTTGACGACACAAAGTGGTGTGAGGAAGAGAGGGAGGAGGTGCCCTTTTATAAGGGAGGAGAAGGGCACCTTTGGAAAAACTAAAAATATTATTTTATTATAAAGCCAAATTCGGTTTTAAATAGATCAAAATTGATTTATTTCGAAGCTAAGGTTGGGATGGGTCGAAATCCTCTCATCCAATAGAATTTAGACAAGTTTAGGTTATCATTTTAACCTTATCATTTATATTTAACTTTAAGTTAGATAATTTTACTTTTACCGTGTCTTTTTGTGTTCTTACACTATAAGGTTAATAAAATTACTATAAGAAGACAAAATAACCCCAAGTTGTTTATTATTAATATATATAACCTTATCTAAGTCATTTGGAAGAACCTTAGATTTTTAGGAATAAAATAAAAATTAATAATATAATATTTTTTTTAAAAACTATTTTATGTCAATTTTAAACCTATTTAGTAATTGATTTTTGTAAAAATTATAACAGAATGATTAGTTCAAAAAACGTTAATTAAATCAATAATAACATGTCATATTAACCTATAAAATTAGTTTAATTCATAAAAAAACTCAAATTACATTTATTTGGGTATTTATAACATCAATTATGTCAATATTTCATTATTAAGATAATTATTGCATCATTGTTGTATCATAAATAAATTAAATTATTTCATGTCTAAAAATTATAAATAAACTACCATTATGTTGGAAATCTTTTTACCTTTCTAATGAATATTTATAGTCAAATTTATCTTATTTATAACCTCATATTAAAAATGATTTACTTATTAAACTTTGATTTTAACTATTTTAACCCTTCTTTAAGTAAATTGATAATAAATGTCCTAATCTAATACATGTGGGCCTAACTGGTAATATTTTATTCCTAAAGTTGTTTTTGGTCGAATTACACTTATACAATAGAGTTAGGACATGTGTTAGGGTAATAATAATAACACTTTTACCCTTAATTACCCTATTTACTTTTAATCGTGGTAAAAAAAAGTAAAAAGTTACTATTCAACAAAAATTATTTTCATCTCATTGAACCACATTTTACTTACAGACATCAACCATGTCTCTCGGATTTTTTAAATTCCACTCACAGAAGCGGTAAAATTATGTTTTATGAAAAATTCATTTTTTTAACTACCACTTAGTGGTTTCACTATTAATCAAAAAATGAAAGTTTCCAGAAAAATACCAAAAATTAGGCCTAAGCTATATTTGATATTATGAACTCAAAAATGATGTATATTTTACCAAATTCAGAACATATCAGTTGCATTAATTAATTTAAAAATTAATTCCCGTCGTCAAAACGAATAGCGTGTTCTTAAGAGATAATAACTATCAAAAGATTGACACTTGTTTATGTCTGGTTTAAATGTGAAATTACATCCAATGAACAACATTGTATTAAATTGTAAAAATATATTCTATATATACTTTAAAACCACCCAAATTAATAATTTATCACTATTAATTATTTCGATTAAAAAAGTTGTTTTTAATTAAAATTTAGTAATTTTCACTATTCATCAGAATGTGAAAGTTATTTGAAAAGTACCAAAATTTCACCCTAAGCTAATTTCGATATTCCGAATCCAAAAATGAAGTCCATTTTGAAAAATAAAATTTACAAAATTTCAAAAAGTGGTTATTACTATTCATAACGGCTAGTTTTAATAATATTTTTATAGCATATTGTTGTTTAGTGAAACTCATTATTGCGTATTACACACGCTATCGAGGAAGGTCGTGATTGCGTGTCATGCAAGGCAATTCAGGGATGCGTGTTATGCAAGATCCTTTTGGTGTAGCGTACAACACAAGACATTAATGAAATCAAAAAGAATATTTTTCATAAAATCTCGGGGTGTTACATTCTACCCCCCTTAAAATGAATTTCACCCTCAAAATTCGCCGGGGTTATAAATGGTTTACTACTCGAAAGTTTCTTTAATAGAAACCCACATCTTAAAAAGGAATACCAAAACCAATCTTTAAAAACAAAAGTATGAAATGTAACAGTTACCCAAATAAACTAATCATTGGGTTTCCACATAGGTGAAAATATGGATATGGAAGAGAAACCTAACCATCATGTTCTGATGGAGAGTGGTAGAGAACATGGATATGGAAAAGCCAGAAATCACAAATCCATAAATTTGTGATGATCTAAGGTACCATCTGATTCATCAGATATAAGAGCACTAGGACAGCATTTTTGGTTTTCAAGATCAGTTCCCCTAAAGTTGATGAAATTGGAATTAGAAGAAATACTTTCGTGATTTTGGTGTAGTCTCACTGTTAGTCGTTCTTTGAACAATTTCCACTTCATCTCTTAAAGAAATAAAGTTGAATTTGTCATTCGTGATGTGTTAGCAGATCCTGTGATATAATGAGGGTTCATTCCATCTGTCTCAAACAAAAGGTTAGAAAAGTTATCAAAAAATATGTAAGTCCATCTATAGTGGATTAATCATATATAGTTCCTAAAATGGACTTATACTTCTTATATTATACCGATTAATATAATAAAACTAGTTTCTACTAAACAGGGACTTCCTTTAGGCCAATGGTAGGTGATAAAGGCCAGTCGCACTTAGGTTGTGGGTTCGATTCCCACAGCCTTGTCTGACGCGATGGGTCATCGTCCGTCCTACAGGTTGTCCTTTTTCTAAAACTACATTACTATAACATCCCATAAATAATATCAAAAAAAGTTCTATTCTTAAACAATACTAACTTATGTACAACATAATCCATTTCAATCTTTAGGCTTATCTAAAATACTTCGGTCCAAGCTCATAGTATAAAGAAAATGATTACTTGAAATGTCATCAACCAAGCATGTAAATACCATCATTTATCCCCCATATATCTTGTTGGTCACATTCCAATCATGTGAATACCTTAATCATGTATTCTCTTGAAAAATGAATACCCATTAAACCATAGTGAAAACATGAATGCTGTCAAAAGTTAACTCTTTCAACATACCAAAATCCAAAAATTCTATATACTCAAGCCATGATATCACTTAGTCCTTATATCAATCATGAGATCATGAATACTGTCAAACATTTAATTTTCTCCTTATCCCTTCATTATGCGCATATCATCTGCTTTCCAAAATATTTTAATCACTTTTCATGGTTACCGGTACCTTAAAAGTATTGAAAACCACAATAGAATAATACAAAAATATTCCAATATTCCACGATACTATATACAACATTATTTTGGAATCCCATTACATAAACACTTAATCATTCCACCACATCGTTGTCGTATTCAACATCGCCAATAGTGATCACATGTGACTTCCCTTTGTCCTTTTCCTTAAGCGGTTGCTCATGTCGCTCATCACTAACCCTTAGATTAGGGCATTTATTAGCATAATGCCCCATTTCCTTACACTTGAAGCATTGAAGTGTTGTTGGTGCATTATCTGCAGTCTTTTCTTTATTCACACCATTAGCAACCCTTTTTACATTACTTCGACACTCAGCTGCTCGATGACCGTCTTTTCCACACATAAAACATTTTCTAGTCCCTTTAAGACAATCTCCACCATGCTTCTTTCCACACTTTGAGAATAAGGAAACATTCATCTTCTTTTCACCATTATTCTGAGATTTCTCCTTGAACTCCATCTTTCATTTCTTGTCAAAACCATGAGATGAATATGTAACACCAACTTCCATTTCTACCTTAATAGCACAGCGCACAATTTCTTCATAGCTACTGAAGTCTCTTATAGCTAATTCCCTTCGAAGATTTGGTTTTAAGCCACTGAAGAATCGATCAACTTTACTTTCAGGTTGGATGATAAAGCATGATGCATACCTTGCAATCCTTGTAAAATTTGCTTCGTATATACCAACAAATTCATCATCCTTTTTCTTTAGTTCAAGAAACTCCTTATCCATCTTTGTTTGAAGAATAAGAGGGAAGTACTTATTGAAAAATAAGTTCTTGAACTCATCCCATTCCATGGACTCAATTTCATCTCTTGGCCTCATATTCTTGATAAGATTCCACCATTGATCAGCTTCACCTTCCAAACGATATACTGCTAAGATGACTTTATCATGTTCAGAACATTAAAGAACTGAAAATATCTTTTCAGTGGTACTGATCCATTGTTCAGCAACAAGTGGATCAGAAGACCCACTGAAAGAAGGTGGATGTTTCCTCATGAAGGACTCAATAGAATATTGTTCTCTTCTCTGCTCATTTGGAAGTCCAGAATGATTCATAGCTTGTGTAAGTATAGCAATAATATTTTTCACTCCATCTCCCATAACATTTGTTTGTTCAGGAGTACAATCATTGCATTTTCCATTACATTGATCAACACGGTTCCTTTGGGTTCCAGCCATTGTCTAAAACCCATAAATAATAGTGTGAGAGGCAAAAATCATGCTAGGGAAAACAATATAATAAAGGTGGAGTACCTTCAATATCTAACATCTTAGGTTACCATAATTCTAGCACTATAACCTATACTTATACTTAACCTTAGGGACATCCCTATACATACCTTATAAATATCTATAGGGATCTCACTAAAGTTCTCGCATCCTAGTTTCCAAAGGTTGACTAGACCTTTCCTCTGATACCAACTGTAGAGAACCTAAAGCTTGACGTACATGGACATTACATTACTTTAGTGGAAAACATAATACATAACAAAAACAAACACACAAGGACCGTAATATTTTAGTGTCTTTGGAAACTTGGAAAGTAATCTTCTAATCGTGGTGAAAGATCTTCAACATCTCCCATAAAGATCTTCCCCTTTTTTCTTACCTAAAACCTTTCTTTATATCCTGGGGAAAAGAAAACATAAAAAGGGTGAGCTCAAATGCTCAGTAAGTGTAAACATGGATAAAATAAAACATACCATATACATTTGAACTTAAAAACATGAACATAATGTTTAAACATCAAAAGCATGAGAAATGACATAAAAAATGGAAGTACCTAAGGCATAGATCATAAAAAAACATTAAGAATGATAAAATAGCATGGGAATAAAACATGTAATTGTGGCATCCATTAAGCACATGTAATGATTTCCATAGTAGCCAAGGCATTGCTTCCAAGACCATCTTAGTGGACAAAGTCCCTTCTGAATCGAGTTCACTCCTCGTTTCAGTCCTGTTTTACTGAACCGGTTTAACCTGCCATCCCAGCCATGTCTATCTCATGAGATATAAATCTTTACCCAATGAATTGGAGGGAGATATAGGTCCCACCCATCTCATAATGAAATCATTCTTACTTGTTCCACAAAATAAACTTAAAACATTCATCATAACCCAAAGAATAAAATGGGTTTCATAAACATCATCCCATCATTTCATAATCCATATAAAACAAATGGAAATTTCATCATAAGAAAAGTGAACCATGTAAATCATAGAGACATTAAACTTGAAACATACACATATCAAATAATTTCATCTTATATGGAAAATGGTTTTGATAAAACATTTGAAATGAATTATTGAAGAAAATATCCTTTCTTCATCAAAATCATTTTCTTTTCAAAAAATGCCTTGGACTTTTAAAATATAATTATTTTGTTGAAAATATTCATAAAATCATGTAGAGTAAGTTTCATGAAAATTAGGCTTTATGAAACCGTAAAAATCCGTTCACGCCATATAAGTTAAAAATAACATTCTCCTCGTACTTTTGTCAGAAAAGTCAAAAAAGTACCTCGTAACGTAAACAAAAGAAAGATTCCTTACATACCATGTAGTAAAAGTCAAAATGGGTAAAAAGGAAATTAAACATACATAAAAACACCTTTAGAAAACATGGACATGGATGATAACAATAACCCCAGTAAATACTTCCATATAAGAAATCTCGGATAAAAAAAATGAGATTTGCAAAATTATCTCTTACCTTAGGTCCGATATGCTTCGTACATTTCCGAACCTCCTGTATAATGATTTAAATAATGTCATTGACTTATTATAGAATCAAATTAATTGTTATTATATCATATATGTTTCACTTCTGACTTTATATTACCCGTTCTTTTGTAAATTCCATGTTAAAGCAGTGTTTTGGGTAAAATCATTTAATTTATCGTATGTGTTTCGACTTGTAGTTCTTGATATTATTACTTATATCCTGATTTACATAATTCCAGAATGTAAAATATGATTTATATATAATATATATTCATCATATACATATATAATATAGATCAATAAAAGGAATGAAATACACCACTCATGGAGACGATAGGTCGTACGTACGCATGAACGCTGTTTTGTTTCCCTTTTGAATTGAATGGAAGTAAGTAAATGACATACATATATATATAAATAAATCCAGTATCATTAATATGTCATATATTTCATTATTATTCATTATATATACTTTATAATCATTCATGAATGGTTAACATGGAGAGTGAATCTCATCGCGTCTTGGAGATGGTAGTCCATACATACGCACGAGCGATGATATCATTCCCAAGATCATGGAATTGTATTGGAGTGTATGTATACTATTTAAGAATCAATATAACTTTACAATAATCATATATAGTTATTTATTTGAACCATTATACCCTTCTAAGTAAGGTGGTGATGGAAAATAGATTACACCACGGCGTGGAGATGGTATTCTGTACGTACGCACGCGTGGTGATTTCATTTTCCGTAGGATGGATAGATGGTGAAATAGGGTTGTTTCATACTTATAATAACATATAATTATATGAGTTATACTGATGTCATTACTTCATAATGAAACAACCTAATAAGAAGAAGTGGAAGAAGAAACAAAGTTGAAAGAATTGGTAACGGACATTACCTCTTCTTTGAAGCGCCTCTTTGAGTCCTCCTCTTAGGGCACTAAAATTGGTCTTTGAAGAATACCAGGACCTATAGGATTTTTCTAGGGAAGGGTAGAAGAGAATTTTTCAGGGGTTGTCCGAGCTTGAAGGCTCAAAGTGGTGTGAGGAAGAGAGGGAGGAGGTGCCCTTTTATAAGGGAGGAGAGGGGCACCTTTGGAAAAACTAAAAATATTTTTTTATTATAAAGCCAAATTCGGTTTTAAATAGATCAAAATTGATTTATTTAGAAGCTAAGGTGGGTATGGGTCTAAATATTCTAATAAAATAGAATTTAGACAAGTTTAGGTTCCTATTTTAACCTTATAATTTATATTTAACTTTAAGTTAGATAATTTTACTTTTACCGTGTCTTTTTGCGTTCTTACACTATAAAGTTAATAAAATTACTATAAGAAGCCAGAATAACCCCAAGTTGTTTATTATTAATATATATAGCCTTATCTAAGTCATTTGGCCGAACTTTATATTTTTAGGAATAAAATAACAATTAATAATATAATATTTGTTTTAAAAACTATTTTATGTCAATTTTGACACTATTTAGTAATTGGTTTTTGTGAAAATTATAACAGAATTATTAGTTCAAAAAAAGTTAATTAAATCAATAATAACATGTCATATTAACCTAGAAAATTAGTGGAATTCATAAAAAGTCTTAAATTACATTTATTTGGGTACTTATAACATCAATTATATCAATATTTCATTAATAAGATAATTATTTCATCACTGTTGTGTCATAAATAAATTAAATTATTTAATGTCCAAAAATTATAAATAAAATACCATCATGTTGTAAATAATTTTATATTTCTAATGAATATTTATAGTCGAATTTATATTATGTATAACCTCATATTAAAAATGATTTACTTATTAAACTTTGATTTTAACTATTTTAACCCTTCTTTAAGTAAATTGATAATAAATGTCCTAATCTAATCCATGTGGGCCTAAGTGGTCATATTTTATTCCTAGGGTTGTTTTTTTTCTAATTACACTTATCCAATAGAATTAGGACATGTTTTAGTGTAATAATAATAACACTTTTACCCTTAATTACCCTATTTACTTTTAACCGTGGTAAAAAAAGTAAAAAGTTATTATTCACCAAAAATTATTTTCATCTCATTGAACCACATTTTACTTACTAACATCAACCATGTCTCTCAGATTTTTGAAATTCCACTCACAGAAGCGGTAAAATTATGTTTTATGAAAAATTCATTTTTTTAACTACCACTTAGTGGTTTCACTATTCATCAAAAAATGAAACTTTCCAGAAAAATACCAAAAATTAGGCCTAAGCTATATTTGATATTATGAACTCAAAAATGATTTATATTTTACCAAATTCAAAACATATTAGTTGCATTAATTAATTTAAAAATTAATTCCCGTCGTCAAAACAAATAGCGTGTTCTTAAGAGATAATAACTATCAAAAGATTGACATTTGTTTATTTCTGGTTTAAATGTGAAATTACATCCAATGACCAACATTGTATTAAATTGTAAAAATATATTCTAAATATACTTTAAAAACATCAAAATTAATAATTTATCAACATTAATTACTTCGATTAAAAAAACTTGTTTTTAATTAAAATTTAGTAATTTTCACTATTCATCAGAATATGAAAGTTATTTGAAGAGTACCAAAATTTCACCCTAAGCTAATTTCGATATTCCGAATCCAAAAATGAAGTCCATATTGAAAAATAAAATTTAAAAAATTTCAAAAAGTGGTTATTACTATTCATAATGGCTAGTTTTAATAATATTTTACTAGTATATTTTTGTTTAGTGAAACTCGTTATTGTGTACTACACACACTATCAAGGAAGGTCACGATTGTGTGTAATGCAAGGCAAGTCAAGGATGCATGTTGTGCAAGCTCTTTTTGGTGTATTGTACAACACAAGACATTAATGAAATCAAAAAGAATATTTTTCATAAAATCTCAGGGTGTTACATGTATGATGTAACTCATTCTTTCAGAGTTTAATGGCTTAGTAAATATATCAGCAAGATGATGTTCTGTGCCAAAAACTTCAAGAGTTATATCACCATTTTGATAATTATATCTCAAAATGTGACATCTTACATCAATATGTTTTGTTATAGAGTGAGAGACATGATTCATTGATTTGTTAATAACACTTTCATTATCACAGTTTATAGGGACATGTCTAAAATGATATACATAATCTTGTAATTTGTGATTCATTAACAAAAATTGATCACAATAACTACCAGGAGATATGTATTCAGCCTCATCAGTAGATGATATAACAAACCTTTTGTTTTTACTACACCATGATACTATAGACTTTCCCAAAAATTGACATGTTCCAAATGTGCTTTTTTTGTCTAACTTACAACCTCCAAAATCAGCATCTAAATAAATAACTAAATCCAATGTTTATTCTCTATGGTAGAAAAATCCTAAGTTGGTAGTATAATTGAGGTATTTGAAAATTATTTTAACAACATTTAAATGAAATTATTTTGGGTTTTCTTGAAAATTAGCACTCATACATACACTAAACATAATAACAAGTCAGATATCATCCATGTAATGTAGACTTCCAATCATCCCTCTATAATTAGTTTGATCAACAGATTTACCATTTTCATCAAGATCCAAATTACAAGCAGTACGCATTGTAGTATCACTAATTGTTGTACTATCAAAGAAAAACCTTTTTAAAATATCATTAGTATATTTAATTTTATTTAAAATAAAACCTTCTTTATATTTAAATATTTTAAATACAAGAATGAATTTGAGTTCTCCCCTTAAAGTCATTTCAAATAAACATTTCATCATTTTTTAGAAATAAATACATTAAAAATAATTTTAAAATCCAAAAATAATGTCATCATAATAGATTTGAACTAATAAAACATCTTTAGAAATTATTTTTATAAAGATAGTAGGATCATCTATACCTTTTTTTAAACCTTTATAAATAATAAAAGTACTTAGACTATCGTACCAAGATCATGGAGTCTGTTTTAAACCATATAAGGCCTTTGTTAACTTAAAAACATGATTTGGAAAATTAGGGTTTGTAAAACTAGAGGGTTGATCAACAAAAAAATCCGAAATTATATACACATTTAATAATCCACTTTTAACATCCATTTCATATAGTTTGAAATTGAGATGAGATGCATGTGCTAGTATAATTCTAATGGATTCATATCTAGAAACTCGAGGAAATGTTTTTTCATAGACAATGCCTTCTTATTGACTATATCCTTTTGCAACCAGTCAGGCCTTATTCCTCAATATGGTGCCTGCTTCATCTACTTTTTTTATAAAGACCTAGTTAGTGCATATGGTTAAGGTGTCTTTAGGTCTACCACTATATTCCAAGCTTTATTTATTTCAAATAGATTCAAATTTTCTTTCATATACATCACCCCAAATTCATCATTCATTGCATCATTAGTGTTTTTAGGTTAAAGTTGTGACAAGAAGGATTTATTTTCAACTTGGTTCCTAAGAGAAGCTCTAGTCCTTGTCCCTTTATCTAAGTCTCCAACTAAAGCATCTATGTAATGTTTTTTAAGGGCTCTAAAAGATCTAGAAAAGTAAGGACTAGTTATTTATGGTTCATATAAAAGTTTAATTTCAGTATGATTAGAGACTATAGATTTTCCAGAACTATAGGGTTTAGTACATTTCTTAATAGCAAAATTAGGGGGTCCATCATTTTTTGTACAGATTGGAAAGATCATCCTCACTATTTTCAAGAGGGGTTTTAGGTTCATGAGAATCTATTTCATCAAATTTAACATGTATAGATTCTTCCACACATTTAGTTCTTTTATTAAAAACTCTATAGATTTACTAGAGTTTGAACAACCTAGGAAAATACCTTCATCGCTTTTGGATGAAAATTTTTCAAGATTTTTCTTAGTATTTATAATATAATCCTAGAAACCAAAAACATTAAAGTAACTAACTTTGGGTATCCTATTATTCCATTTATCATAAGGATTTTTCTTAATAATTTTTTTATTAAGACTATTGATTATATAAACATTTGTACATATAGCTTTAGAATAAAAATAAATAGGCGATTCATACTCATTAAGCCTTTTCTAGGGTATTTCTTATAAGGTTATATTCCATCTTTCTATAACTCCATTCTGATGGGGTGTACTAGAATCAGAGAAGTTCTGAAAATAGCCATTTTGTGAGAAAAAGGATTCAAACTATTGGTTCTCAATCTCACATCCATGATAAATCCTTACGGTTTTTATCCTAAGACCACTTAAGTTCTCTATAGATCTAGCATACTTGGTGATGTAAGAACAAGCTTCACTCTTGTGAGCTAAAAACAAAGTCCAAGAATACCTAGAGAAGCCATCTAAAAAAACATAGATATATTTCTTCCCACTAAGACTTGAAACTATATTTGGTTCAAACAAACATTGTGAAGAAAATTAGGTGGTTGATAATTTGAAGTTCTTTATTTGGTTTGAAATATGTTTTATGTTTTTCCCTTTTGAAGAAGATTGCAGACATTGTTGTCTAGAAATTCAAGTTTGGGTAGATCCTTGACTAACCCTTTCCTTTTAAGATTTCTATGCGAGTGAGTGTTACAGTGGAAAAATATCCTATTCCAAATCCAGGATTCTTTATGAAATAAACTTAAGCACAAAACATTTTAAGAATCTAGAGAATCCAATTTCATTGCATAAACATTCTCATTTATAAAAGTAATAAATACTAACTGATTTTTATAATTAAACACATTACATGCATCATTTTAAAATTTAACATTGAAAACATCATCACATAACTGAGAGATAATAAGTATATTTTACTTTAATCCATCAAAATAAGTAATTTAGAAATTTAAATTGAATTACTGTTACCAATTTGGCCAAGGAAATTTATTTTTGTATTTACCTTTTTAGCTAAAGAAACATGCTCTCCATCAATATTTATAAGATTTTTGAAGCTCGATTAGTCCCCTGTTATGTGTCTTAAAAATCCAATGTCCATGTACGATATGATTTTCGAGGATTTATTCTATCATGCATCCTACAAATACAATTCAAACGGGAAAATTTTTTGGAACCAAGACTTTCTTAGGTCCATTAATATTAGTAATTAATTATATGGGAAGCCATACATTATTCATGGGTTTCCTATAAATAGTTTTTAAAGTATTATAAAAAATAAACTCGATTTTTTATGAAAAAACTAGAAGAAGTAAAATATTTTCCACTACTAGATGTTGCACCGAATTTCTCAAATCTTTGTACAAATCCAAATTTTCCAGATTTTGATAAAAAATTGTTTTCAACAAAGTTTCATTGACCTAGATGATAACCTATACCATTAGAATATTATGGTGAAAACAATTTAACAAAAATTTGAGTAAGAGTGTTCTTTCCATTGGTAAAATTTTCTAAGTCCTTTTTCAACGACTTATTAGACAATTTAAGCTCGTTATTTTCTTTAATAAATTGAGAATTTTCACTTTATCCACAGTATGCTTGGATTTAACAGTATAGGTTAGATCATGTTGTTTCAATAAAATTTTATATTTATATTTTAATTCACCTCATGTAACTTTAACCATTTTTTTGGACTCAAACATTTCCTCGTTAGTCATATTATTTGAATTGAATTTTATAGGAGATGCAAGGGTTACCACAAAAGTTTTTTTCATGAATAAAATTATAGCTTTGTCACCTTTATCATCATGTGAAGACTCTGACTCACTAATTCTATCCTCATAAGCACTCCAGGTGTCCTTTATTGCCTTCTTTTGACTTTTTTCTTTACCCTCATATTTCTTCTTATAATTTAACTTAGGACAGTCGTCCTTTACATTTCCTCTTCTATTATATTCATAATAGACTATCTCATTTAAGTTATCACCTCTCTTCCAGTCCTTTTATAGTTTCCCTTGTAGTCATACTTTCCTTTGTAATTCGGCTTCCTAAAGAACTTATTCATTATGTAATTTTTTTTAAACATTCTAGCTAATTGGTCCACTTTTTCATCACTATCAGACGGTGATTCTTTATTTATTGAACTATAAAAATGAGTTTGTTATTTCTCCTTTTCATTGTGTTTAGAAGAAGTGGTCTTGAAAGACACTAACTATCTCTTTGTTTCATCATCCTCTTCTTTTTTGTCCTTCAGTTATTCCTCGTACATTAGAATCTTACCTATCAACTCTTTTAATGGAAACTTACTGATATAACATGATTATCAAATTAACACTGAGGTTCCTCTCCCTCTTTCTTGTATACATCTGAGAATTCACCTGGTTTATTCCTTAGTTTTAACATCCTTTCCCAGAGAAATCTTATTATTTAAAATTTTATTAAACCTGAGATACATGTTAGATATAGGTTCATAAAGATTTATTTTGAATTTATCATATTTAATTGTATATGTATTGAGTCTCGTTTCTTTAACATTGTTGGTTCCTTCATGTAAAATAGTTGTAGTATCACAAATTTCATGGGATTTTTCACTTGCCTAAATCCTATTGAATTATTCATCTCTTATAGAACAGTATAAGTCATTCATATAATTGTGATTATTTTTATAGGCATCCTTGGTTGGGTCATCCCAAGTATTCCTAGCAGTAGTAGGAATAAAATATTCATCTACAATTTAAGACTAAATTTCCAAACACATACTTTCTAAATGAATTTTCATCTTAATTTTCCACTCAGCATAATTAGTTCCATTGAAAAATAGTGTTTTGTTGTTAGATGCACCTGCTAATCTATTATCCATAATAAAGAAAAAAGAATAGGGTTTTAAAGAGCTATAAATTTAGAACTAATAGAAATTTAGAGATCGTTAAAATGAAACTAAAATCACTGTTGAAATATTTGAAAAAGCATCAAGAACATGGAAAATTGAAGATTAAAAGAAATCCTCTGATACCAAATATTGGTCGATGTAAGACACTCATGAGGGGGGTGAATTAAGTTACTATCAAAATTTTTGTTAAAAAACTAATTTAAAAAATTCCTCCAATTTAAAATTTAAACATCCCACTTAACTAAAGTAGTAGATTTATAATATTTTTTAATGTTAAATTAATTTTTCAAAGTTTGATGAATTCCCAGTTACTTAGATTTGAAATATTGATATAACTTATGGAAGTTATTTTCTGAATAAAAATAGTTATAAACACTAATTAAGATTAACTATCAATGTAATATCTGTTTTCTCAAATATATGTGAAAATAGAAAAAACTACATTCGAAAAACATAGAAGATGAAAAGAAGAGGTTCAGTATCAAGTAGAGACCTAATCCTCTCCACTTGATGATCACCTACCACCAAAAAGATTATATTAATAAACTTGATCCACACCCTGGATTGGGGTTTACAACAACACACAAGGTTTTCCAGGACAACTAGACCTCTACCACAGTTATTTATGGGAAAAAATACAACAAGGACACACAAGGACCTCTTCCACAGCTATACGTTGGTGAAAATGGTGTAGAAAGATGAGTCAGTGAGTATATATAGTATCCTCTAGCTTAGAATAGGAGATATTTTGTGTTTGTGATATAGACACACACACTACTATAAATAATAGTAAGAATGTACACAATAGAGAAGAAATAATAATAAAATGTTTAGAATGCTCCGTGGGTTGTGCATGAAGCTTCTAGACTTCTTAGGTGTAACATATGGGAATCCTGAATCCACTTCTAGAAACAGACACCAAAACAGAGTGTCATGGATACTTTGTGTTATGACTTCTAGTGAGTTGAGATGCTCCACAAAGGTGTTATTCACTAGGGTTTGTTGCTACATGGATGTTGGTATTTTTAGTTCACAAAAAATCCTTGTTCATAGATAGAAATAATGAGTGTTCTTCTCATATATATGTTTTCTCCACCTCATAAGTTCTCTCTATATGGTTGATTCATTTTTTTCACAGATGAATACTTTATATACTATAAAGGTCGACAATTAGAACGATGTTCAACCTGAGGGCTTCCACGTACCTATTACTGGTCTCTGAAAATGTCTACAAAAGATATAAGTGGTCGTTAATATAATAATAATTAATAATTTTCATAAATATGACTGTTAGAATTAATTTTGAATTTAAGAGAAAAGAAAATTTTCTAAGTTTCAATTGGTAGTTCATTCTATCGGTAGGTTCTGCGGTCAGTAGGTTGATGTTTCGATGAGTCCTTTTATTAGTGGTTCAATGTGTTGGTGAGTCCTTCTGTCAGTAGGTTATTCGGTTAATATGACCTTCTATCGGTAGGTCCTTATATTTGTAGGTAGGTCAGTCGGTAGGTCCATCCATCAGTATGTCCTTCTATCGATAGATAGGTCTGTTGGTATGTCCTTTCATCATTATGTCCAGTGTCGGTGATTCAATACTATTGGTGAGTTTTTTTGTTGGTATTTCAGACTATCAGTGACTTAGACTTGTATCGATGACCCAACCTATCATTATGTTGATGTTTTGATGGCTCATAATTTTTTCGGTTACTCATCTCTCGGTAGCTCATATTTATGTCGGTGACTCATACTTCTTTCAGTGAGTCATGATATCAGTGACTCATATTTGGCCTTTTTTGCCTATTTTCCTATCTTATATAATAAATATTAATATAATATGTTAAACATATAGTTGAACATATATAATCCAATTTAATAATATATGAACTTAAAACCCAATACATGATTAAGAATGATTTGACATGATTTGACATGATTTGTGAGCATTAAAACTGGAGAGGTCCATCAAATGTGAAAATAATGGGGGAAGAAATCCATAAACCACAAGATGTGAGGAATAAACCTCATCCATTGTCATTTCAGATTTTATTTATTGTCATCAAAGAATATGAATGGTAGGCATAAAAATCACAATGAATAATTATAAAATTCCATCAATTTAAATCCATTGGTGATGCACGTATCAATTCTGTTTATGTAATTGACCCGAATTTATTTGTTATTTAAAAATGGGGTGTAAATCACAAAAAAACACCCTACATGGAGTTTGGTTCAATAATTTATGGAGAAATTTTTCATGTTTTCATCATTGATGAGATCCAAAAACACTATTGTCATAATGATCCATGATTCAGTCCCGATCTATTGTTATTTTCCAAGAACTCTCTCTAGTGGTCTCTTGAATCTCAGGATTTGAGTGGATAACCCAGAGGAAATCCTATAACCATATAATTATAGATAAATCATTCATAGTGTAAAAATAATCAAAACAATTAAATTAATTTTTTTGTTTCTTTATTTATTCCCATGAATAATTTTTCGCAAATGGTCTATATCGATAAATAATTTGTCGTGCCTATGGTAAAACTCGTGCTTTCAACTCAACAGTGCCCTCATATTTCTTATCTAAGTCTCTAATTGGGAGTTATTCAATTTTTTCAGGAAAACTATGCACATGTTCTATTTACTATATTTAATATATTTCAAACATTTTTTAAGGCCACACTAGGCCACAGAATGGCATTCCATCTTTGCAACAAGTCTTAAAAATAATCCATATTATATCCAAAAATAATTCATGGAAAATATGATTTATTACAGACATTCCATAATATTTTGTTAAAGGGTTATTCAGATATTGACATTTAATATTTAGTTAAATATAAAAGTTACATAAACATTTATTTAATTAATTATAAAAAATTATAATTAATTTATTTTTAAATATTTTATAAATTAAATATTCCAAAAAAAAATTATAATGATTTGTAAATATTTTACAAACCGTTGAGATTATTAAATAATTTATAAATAGTTTTTAAATTTTTTTCTATCTTTCCATATTTATAATCCATATTCTACATAAGGGTATACTCATTTTTCTATTATACAGAAACTCTGCATAAGGGTAATCCAATTTTGGATCACTTAAATAAAGCTAATTGGTTGATTACCCTTATATAAAACACATCTACATAGAGGTAACCAATATGATACCTTTACATACCCTTAAGAAAACCTTTTTTACCCTTACATGAACCCCTTCGTGTGAAGGTAAGTCAGCGGTTACCTTTACATGACCAAACATATAAAGGTAATTCCCTGGTTACCCTTATGCAATTAATCTTCTTAAGGGTAATGACTTCATAAAATTTACATAATCCATCTTTGTATAGTTAACACTTGGGTAACATTTACATATACCATATATGTAAGGGTAATCCCTCTCAAAAAATAAATTTCTAGAATATTAAAATGCCTCTGTATTTTTTTAATTTATTCTTCATTCCAAGAATGATTTAATAAATCTAAATCATGGGTCACTCTGATACCACTGAAGGTTTTTCTTAGTTTCTAATAATAATTATCAAAACATGAAGAATCAATTTAAACACTTTGTCTAATGATATCCATGAAAAATATGAAACATGTGATAAAACCAAAATAAAAAAAACACTAATACAATTACATACCACTCACTGAATATGCTTCTACTACCCTTTATGTTCATTTAATATGTTTGATGCAGATCACTAAAATGGAAAAGGTCTTCCCACCTCTATAGTGTCTCCACATGCCAACTCTATCTATCATCATATGGGAGGGATTACTCTACATCCACAGTGTGTTATCACCTCATAATACAAAGTATGAAGTAGATGGGAGACATAGGTTTATGGGAGTTTTGGATAATATTAAGAATTAACAGAAACATCACAATAAACATATGAATTTATAATTTGTAAACCTTAAGGTTTGTCCTTGGGTATTTTATTTATTCATGTATTGAAATGCATGAATAATTATCTGACCATAATATATACATTCATCATATAAATTTTTTACCTCCCATACATTTCATTTCATGAAATGTTATAATAAATGATATCTCAGGTTGAAGACTAGTCCAAGAATCCATCACACATATAAAATATACCCCATTCATGGAAATAATAATTCTATTTCAAAGATGATATACAAGTTATATATATATATATATATATATATATAACAAATATTCCCATTGATATTTTGTGATAATAAGAGAGTAATTAAACTAATAAATAATTTGGTTTTTCACTCTTGAACTAGACACATTGAAATAATATATTATTTCATTTATTAAAAATTTTGATAAGGAGTAATAATGATGGAGTATATTGACATTGCTTAGTAGCTGGAAAATGTCATCATTAAGACCTTGGTTCCTCCAATATTCATGAAGTACTGGTCAAACCTTAGTGTTCAATCCCCTCCATTATCTTGAGTGTGTTTCTAAGTTCCCCTTCACCACATTATATATAGTGTTTTACTTGGTTGTTGTATGTGTTTATTTCAGGTTCTTATATTCTATTGAGTTTTAGAATATAGGGAGAGATATTATCCATGGGGAATACTAGAAGAATAATGAAAGCTTGGTCTAGATTATATGTATATATCTATATATCTAAACTTATTCTCTTGTTTCTTACATTGAGTTATGGATCGTGTAATATTAGAGAATATGTTAAAAAATATTTTCTTATATTTTCATATTTGTTTAAAGTATTCATAACTCAAGGAATAACCCTTTAGATTTTATTTTCAAAGGGTTAGAGGGGCTATGTGGGGGAATGTTGGAACCACAACTTATATTGTTGGATTTTCTATCAATTAAAATAACTATTACTAGAAAATGTGTATGTATGTTTTTTTAAAGTTATATAAGAGAATAAATAATGGATGAGGCAATGATTATATTTATTCATGGTTTTTATGTCGTGAGAGAAAGCTTGGAAGATTTTGAAGAAGGTAAGAGGTGTCTTGCAGTAATTTTATAAGAATCTAGTTTGTACAATTTTATTTTAATTTTTCAAAGTGTATTTCAAAAGAGTAAGCTTTAAAGGAGGAGGAGAAAAGTTGCTATGTCTCAAAATGTATGAATAATATTTACTATTTTCATATAAAATAAAAAATTATTATAATTCCCCTATTATATTAATATTCATTTAATGTTAAAGGTAGAAATCATAAGGGTTATCATGAAAATAATATGGGTTATTTATATGACTCCTCTCATCTTGAAGGTGTTAAGTATAGAACACATAATTGTCATCAGGCTATGTACTAATGTTTATAATGGTCCTTAAATCATGTAGGTTTATTAAGATGGGTTGAATCAGTGACCATTTTCTCTTTTTACAATAAATTTTTCTTATCATGTTATGGAAACTATTCTTAACATCTGAAACTTTTTATAGTTATGATCCAATCAAATATATATATCAAAATCAAATTTAAAAAAAACATTTAAAGAGACATCAAATCACAACACTTATAATTTTAAACACAATGACATACTCCTTGACATGTTGGTTATCCCCTCCTACATGAATTCTTTTACTAACTTCTTTCGAGATTACAATGGAAGATGTAACAACTGGTTCAACACCCTAGTGATCATTCTTCCAGCTAAACCTGATTATACCCCCCAATAATTAGATTTTATCCCATAATTTTTTAAACCCCCATATATCCTTCTTGTATTCTCTTTCTTTATAGCTAGATATTCACCATCGAATGATCCTTTTTAGCAACTGGTTATACACTCCAGTTATAATCTCTTCCCTTATTATTTTTTGATCTGTTATATAAATATTATCACATTCTCTATACGAATGTTGGATCGCCTTCACTTGTGTACAACCTTCAAGATATTCAAAAACAATCTTAAGATTATGTTGGTCTTGATACTTACTTTATATATTTAATATACCTAGATATTCTTAATCTAAAATTTTCTAAACATTGTTACGAACACATCCTTAAAAATATCTCTTTGATGAATTCATATGGTAATCTATGTTTCATGGGTTTTTCTAGTATGTATACATCCCATGTATCGTACCTAATTTTGATTTAGTGAGGTATGACTTGTTTAAAGAAAAAATATCCAATGACTCAAACTATTTATTATATGTATGACAAAGAAAGTTCCATATGTTGCGCTTCCAGATTCAACTCTATAGAAACTTAGTTTTCCACACTCACTTTTCTTATTATTTATATGATGAAACTTGGTCTGGAAACTCTTCTCCAACATGAAATTTATCTTGGTTGGATGCTCAGTGTAACAAAAAGAACATCATGTTAAAAAAAATTGGTTAACAGTGTCTTTTCATATAGTATAAACACCCCTTTATATATGTGAAACTCTGGGAGGAATGTGTGGAAAACGAAAATATTTTCTCACTCATTTAAAATTCACTAGACACTTCTAAACTCTTCTCAAGTATTCTTAATCATTCCTAATGATTCAGGAGAACTCCAAAACCCACAGTCTTCCTAGAACTTACTTATCCTCATGTGTTAAGTAACTTCAGCAAGATTCATTAACTTTGGTAAGATAACAAACATTGATCGATCATATAAAAATAATCATTGTTATAGAATTTAAAAAAGTGTTTATAAAGATCCATAGAACTACTCCTTCCATTGGAAAATATCTAGATTCATCCATCCGAGGGACCTTCATTTGTAATCCATATTCTATGAAATCTTTATGTGATGTACACAACATTTATGTGTTTGATCATCTACACATGTATCCTCTGTCTGACATATTCATTTGATATGATCTATCTAATATGTTTTTATAGGTGTGTATGATTATTCTTCATAAAATCATATGTGTGATGAAATTTACATTCTTTGTATGATTTTTATCTTCTTGATTCAACTTAACATTTTCTCAATAATGGTATAAAATTATATACTTTGAGAACCTTTAAATTTACTTAATGGTTGCAACTGTATCTTCGTCTGTTGGATCTTTCAATTGTCTTCCCAAAGGACCATCATCCATTGAAACTTCATAGAAATCATTATCTAGTTCTTTAAATGGATTTCCTCCATCTGATATCTTTCAAAATATATCCTCTATCTAGTTCACTTTCTTTATCTTATTCATCTAATGATCTTTGTTAGGATCGATAAAAACTAACTCTCTACCAGAGTGACTTCTTTTTGGGTATTTTCATGACCCATGCGTAACTAGGTTTACCCTTAAATAGGTTTTGATATATCCCCTATAACCTTAAAAAACCTTCTCTAAAGTAGTTTATCATAAGACTTAGAGACTAATTTACTATATTTAAATAGTACTTCTTACAACCTCATCTCTAAAATTTGTAACTTAGACTAAAAAATCCATTCAAATATAGTATGTGTTTCTCCCAATTTTTAATTATTTAAAATTGTCAAGAATTATGTAAATTAAATGTTGTGAACTTCTAGAATTACTCCATCTAATCCTTTTTCTAATTATTTGCATCTGGTGATCTTAACACTTGTCTTCCTAATAACATAGACAACTTAATATAGCCTGCAACTCCAACCAACTTCTCATTATTTATGAAACTATTTTCTTAGTGATTATTGTCCACTAATCTCTTCCTATTGAAATATATAAATTGATTTTATTTTAGTAAACTTTGTTTGATAACCTCAATCCAATGAATTGTGTTTAGGGAACTCTTCCTTTATACTCTATCTTGGATCATGAAATAATTCATGATAGTGATAAATTTAAGAATAAAATATAGTCTTCATAATTTGTTAAGAAACATTCTTATTCTTAATTAAGTAACATTCATAAGGAACATTGTCTTTAAACACATATTAATATATTGAAAAAAAGAAACTAAACTCACTTTTTCACAAAATTCTATCCCTTTGTGTCTATTGTCAATATCCACATAAAACATTAAAACCCATCAAATTTGATATGGGTTCTCAATTATTCCCCCTCATTTTTTATTTCTCTATCTATGTAACTTATCCCTCTTGTTGACAATAAAATGAAATGTGAAACATAAATATCATATCATATTATCATCCTTCTTCTCAGAAATTTGAACTTTTTTCTTAAAAGAAAAATAGTATCAGATGAGTTTCTTAACAAAGATCCTTTAACCTAAAAACTCTAAATCTACAAGGGATAAATTGGTATTGAAAATAAGATTGAATAATTAATGTGGTAAATATTTTCCAAATAACTTCCTTAATGTAATAATTTCTTCTAGTTTCTTCCAATATTTTGATTTATGATGAAATATGAGTTAGTTGATTAGGATAAATCCTTCACATATCACAAAACAAATATCAAAATAGTTCATCTTTATAACCACATCTTTCCAAACATCTCAAATTTCTTAACACCAATACATTATTTTTGAGAAATTTATGATATGTATACCTCATCTTTAACTTTGGTCCACCTTAATGGTAGTATTACATTCCTTATCATGTAAATAACAATGATCCATGATGGAATCTATTTTTCTATAAAAAATACTTCTACATTCATCCAACTTCATTAATTTTTATCCTTTAATTCACCACAAGTTTGGGAATAAGGAGGAACCTTACTGTTCCTTTTAATTAATGATCAAAACAAGAATAATATTTCAGTATCAACTTTTTCTTATTATTTATATATTTTTTAATGGATGATTTTTCTACCATATGATCAGCCTTATCATATTTTATAATTTATTTTTAATCATCTATAGAATCATCAGTTGAAGCTCTCAAAAATTCTCCATCTTTAGTAAAAAAATTGTAACTTTTCATTTGAAATGTCCTCTTCATGATTTAATATTGGGATAGTAACATAGTAATATAATTTCTTGTATTATTCCTATATTACTCACATATCTTTCATTCCTTAAAAATGATTAACCTTCCATCTACTGATAAATTTTTATTAACCTTGTTCATATCTTAAAAAACAAATTTTGCCACTTTTTCTTCAATAGACTTTTGTGTTTCCTTTTTTCATGGCTATTTGATCTACACAAATAACTAAGAGCTATACCTTTCCATTCTCAACTTGCAGAACAATCTCAACTTTATTAAACCTATCACAAGTCATTATTGAGGCGTTAACATTTTTCACCTCTTACACATTTTTTTATTCCTCAAATTGACTTCCTATAAAAAAATTGTATCTACTCAATGTATATTCCCCTTGATTCGTAGAAGTTTCCTAATAGAGACATATTATACCAACGTGAATATTATATGTTCCAAAAAACTCCACAATGCCAAAAGTGAACTTTGAATATTTATCATTCACAGTGATATTAATATTGATATAAAGTTTGTTATTGTTATTTATTCAAGAATTTTGGGAAACATTATTTAGGGATAAAGTTTTTGATGAATTCCAAACTTTCTTATTAGAGGATGATGTTCCAAAAATATTGAATTTTGAACTAGAACTTTTACTAAGAGAATATGTACATTGTAATTTTTTATGAAATAAAACAAAATTGCTTATGTGAACCATTCATTTCACCATATTGAGAAGTCTCACCTTTAACCACAACTAATTTTTTGATTCCTTCATTGAAATTTCATAACTCACTCTATACTATAAGAAACAATTATTCTGTTTCTGAAAACTCTTTTTATTTCTCATAAAATCATTTTTTAAAAACATTTACCATATTCTCGAGTTCAACTAGATTTAACCTATTTTTCTTACTTTTCTAAACAAGTAAAATTTCATGAATGTTGAAATTCTTTTATTGGGTTGACATTTCTTCATAACATTTTCATTTTTCTCAAGATCATTAATTTCATTATATGAGCACTAATAACACTGAGATTTATCTCCTATATTTTTATTCACTCCTTATTCTCAAAATTAATTTCGTTAAATTCATTATTCAACATCGTTCTTTTCTTCTTGAGTTTTTTATTTTCCTCAAGTGTTTATTATAAATTTTATTTTAGAATAAACTCAGTTTATGAAATTTCATCATCCTTATTATCACTTAGATATGAATCAGTTCCTTTTCAAACCCGATATAAGAAGTTAGAATGGAAACCATATTTATATCTAGATAAATAATTATGTCTCTATTTTTCTCAATAAAATTTTAATATTTTAAGAAATGTTTTTATTATTTTTCCAAAAATTCTATTTGTAATACATTTTGTCTTCTTCTTATGATATAGAATATTCATACATCTTCTTAGGGTAATTTTTTTTCAAATTGGGCTTTACCATTAAAATTACAATATTTGAGATAGGGTTTACCTTTTTCATTCCAATTTTTCGATTTCTATTTTTTATAAAGAATATAAATTATTATGTTGAGGTATTATTCTTCATCTTCTACCTTTGAATTACTTGATTCTTCTAAAACTTATTTATATTTGATATTCCTTTTAATAAATCGTTGAAATTCATTTTTTCCTTAGCCTTCTTCTTAAAGATGTTTATTTTACTCATCTCATATGCCAAAATAATGTTCTAAATTTTATCTAGAGATCAATATTATTTATCTTTTAATGTTGATACTTCTTAATCAAATCTATCAAGAAATTTTCTCATCATTTTTTTAGTCATAGTAAAATCCTTAATATTCCCACTGAAACCTATGATATTTATTATAATATCAATAGATATTGTAAACTATTCATCAATATATTCTTCATAATCCATATAAATGTCTTAAAATATAATTTTCTAGATTTCTAGCTTGTCTTTGTTAACTTTATCATTTCCATCATAGATGCTTCTCAACTTGCCCTATATTTTCTTATCCATTAGAAAGACCATAATTATTTTTAAAAACATCTTCATGAGAGACATCAAAATAGAATTCTAAGATCTTTTGTTGTCATCAAAATTTCAATTATCATCAAATGTCAAATAAAATTCATAAATGGGATGAAATCACAATTTTGATGTATCTCAAACTTCTTGACTAGGAGATAAAAGATAGGGTAACATCATATTATTCATAATGTGATAGTTTATTTAATTAAATACTAGAACACCCATATTTTTCACTAAATTAAGAATCTCCATTATCGTAGTTGGATGATTTATAGAGTAAATCCTCTATGATAACAATTAAATATCCTTAGATTGTGTAGTATCATTGTGAGGGGGAGAATTAGTGATAACATTTTCTTTTTGTAAGAAAAATTTCTTAGATTGGTATGGAAACTTTTCTTAGCCCTTGAAACTTATTAGAGTTATAATCCACTCAAATATAAACCTCAATCTCACTAATCATATTCAAAAATATATAGAGAGATCAATAAATGATATTTACATTGTTAAATACAAAGAACCAATCCTTTATATGCTATTTATACCAAAAAATATGGATTATATTGCTAAATTATTTCAAGATTACAAAGGAATATGAAGAAACTGGTTCTACACCCTAGTAATCATTCCTCCATATGACTCTGATTCTACCCACCATAAATTAGATCTTCTACTATAGTAGGTTATACCCACATCTATACTTCACATACACACTATCTTCATATCCATTTACACAGACTAGAAATAAGCCTTTTCAGAAACTGGTTATACCCCATGCTACCAGATCTTCCATTCTTATTTTCTAGTTCATTGTAGAAAAATATTTTCCTTATCCACAAGCATGTTGGATCACCCTCACCTATGTAAAATATTCAAGATTTTTAAAACCTCTCTTAATATTATGTTGGTGTTAAAACTTCCTCCAAATCCTTGGTTGACCTAGTTAATCTAAATCTAAACATTTACAAACATTGTTAGGAAAACATCATAGAAAAATTTTGTTTGATGACTTCTTCTGGTAACCATTGTCTATTGGGACATTCCAATTTTTCATCATCCACTACTTCACAAATCACTATTCTTTGGTCTGGTATGCCTTATTCAAATAAACTCCATCTAAAAACATATTATATTTCTTCTCTATCCAATGAATAAAGTTTGATCAGTTATGATTCTTGTTTAAACTGAGTAGAAATTTATTTGGTCACGCTCTCTTTTCTTATTCTCTATATGACAGAACTCAGTATGTTAACTCTTCTTGAACATAAAATTTACCTTGGTTGGAAACTCATTATAACACAAAAACACCAGTGTGTCATATTTATTTATAGGTGAATAACTTCTTTTTTTACGGTATGAAATCTCCTTTATATAGGTAAACCTATGGGAGGAAAGTAAGGGAACGTGAAATATTTTCCTACTCATATGAAATTCTTTTGTCAATTCTCAATACTTATAGAGTATTTATGAAAATTATTGAAACTTTATGAGAACTCCATTATCCAAAATATTCCTTGAACTACTATAAAATTTGAAATTAAGGAAGTTAGCTAAGATTTCGTAACTTTGGAAAGACAAAAAAACATTTATCAATTAGCTCATTTTCATCATTATTAATGACTTTTCAAAAAAAAAATTAAGATCCTTATATCTCCTCTATCTATTATAATAGATCTAGATTTTTTCATCCTGTGTACCTTCATTTGGATTCCCTTTTGTTTGAAAAATATATCTCATACACTCAACATATGTGTGTCTAATGATCTACACATGTATCATCTATCTGATGAATTCATCCAATATGATCTATATGATAATTTATAATAGCATTGTATGATCATATTTTATAGAATCGTATATCCAATGACACTAGAATTCTTTGTATGATGTCTATACATCTAATATATCTCAATTATATCTCAAAACTTATCTTCCATTCTTCTCTTTATAAACATTTACATTTCTCTAACAGTCGCAACATTATCTCCATCGATTGGATATTTTGATTTTTTATCTGATGGACCTTCATCCATTCCAACTTTATATAAATATATGTCTTGATATTTATATATATTTCCTCCATCCAATATATTTGAATACATATCCTTAATCTAGTGTGATTCCTTACACTTTTTTATAAAATGATCTTTTCTTTGGATCGGTACGAACTCACCTTCTGCCAGAGTGAAATTTATGTTGGTATTTTTAGGAACATTACTTATCTAGTGGTACCCATAAGTAGGATTTTATATCCATTGGATACCCTTATGTTACTTTTTTTGAAGTATTGAATCACAACCCTTACACATCACTTTACTACATTTATGTAGCACTTCTTATATATGTATATTTAAACATTGTAACTTGGAAAAAAAATGTTCACATTGGTTATATATTTCTCACCATTTTTACTTCTTTCACTTTTTTCATAAGTAAGTAAATTCAGTACTATATACGTATTGAAATTATATGTCCAATAATTCTTTCCAATGATCTACATCTTGTGATCTCAATCCTTGTTTTTCCAATAATAGGCACAACTTCATATAGCCTACAACTCAAAACCTCTTCGGATTTTTTATACAAATTTCCTTTTTATTGATCTATATCTGATGATATTTTTACATTGACCTATTTCATTAGATTTACATATGGTTAATTATGTCCAATAACCTTTGTATGGTGAACTGTGTTTGGGGAACTATTCCATTAGAATCTATATTGGATCACGAAATTCATCATGATAGTGAGAAATTTAAAAATAACATAGCATCGTATGACATTGTAAAGAAAATTTCTTATACTACATTAAGTAACATTCTTAAGAAACTATCTCATTAAACACATATTGATATGTTGATAAAAAACAAAACTCACTTTGGAACAACAGTTTTCTATGGTTCATCTGGAAAATATTGAGGTTCAACTGGAGCTAACCATAAATAATGGGAAAGGTAATAATTCATTAGAGTCAATTTCTCATAAGTTCACTCTAAATTGGAAAAGGGTGAATTTATAAGAGTCATAATCTGAAATAATAAGATTCATTATCATTTGTAATGCATAAAAAAGATTACATCCTAATATCATAAGGGTTATTGGACCATTAAGTAGTTCATTTTATAGTTTCATGAAAACATAAGGGTCATCACACCATTTCATAAGAGTTATTATTGTGATTCATGGTAAATCAGAGAATTCATCTTAGACTGGAGAAAACGTTTTTCATGGTTTTTCACATAGGCATTTGAGATAAAGTTTTTACCACTAATAGTAAATTTAAAATATGATTTTATTAATCATAAAATATGATTAATAGCTCAGCTTACTACAAAAGTAGAAAGTTGTGTAGAAATTGAAGGAGGATCATGTTGTGATATTTTTTTGATTTAAAATAGAGGTTTTGGGGGAATATATTTATTGAAAAAGATCACTCCATGAGTAAAAATGTTTCACCACATATATATATATACATTATAATATTATTAATTTCAATATGTGATTAATAATCTGATCAAAATCGGTTATAGGATATTTTATTTTTTTGGAGGATTGAAGACCATGATATTTTTATGAGTTCATATAGAAGATAATTTTAGAATAATGGGGAGTTTTTTAGAAATAAAATAGTCATGAATTATGGGATTAACACATGAGATTAAATTGAAAAAAAATTAAAAAATTAGAGAGAAATAGATTTTTTGGTGTATAGATAGACTGTAAATAATAGAAGAGACGTTGTTATGAAGATATAACCTAATGATTAGAAATTGAAAAATTATAATAATTAAAATTAGAGCATGCCCATTGTTTTTAGTGTTTAAAATATATTTTGTGATGAATCCTTGTAAGTGACCTATTTGTCACCATTCCATTTGTAACTCTTTTTTTGAGGCTTTAAGTTGAAATACAAGAATAGGAAGTGTTATAATATATCCTTCCTAATCATTTGTAATAACTTCAGTGATTATTATTACATCTAAATACATCAATGAATTAATTTCATATTCTATATGGAAAAAACCTTTCTGGTGAACAACAAAACATTTGGTGTCTTTGTATTTACTTTCTTTGTTTGAAATGTTTTTATGTGTGTGTCTATAATAATTTACAGATTTGGTTTTTTCTTACTAACTCAAGGAAAAGATACTGATATAGTTAAAGAATATTTGAACACCCTAATTCACCCTCCCCACTCTTAATATGAATTAGTCTACTGGTTTAAAAATATAGTCTATTTTTAATGTGGATTTACAAAGTTGTATAATTTACAAAGTTTTTATAAATTATATAATAATATTAAAATATAAATGTATTTATATTTATTTATTATTTTTTCCTAAATGTAAATACATAATGTTTTTATTAAATTATTATTTTAAATTTTATTTAAGTCATTATAGAATAATGTTTGTATGATATGATCGATGGTTTAAATAAATCCTAGAGACAGGTAATTATTTTATAAATTTTTTCTATAAATATGAAATGTTTATTATTCAATAATAAAATTGTTTTTGAAGTATATAATATTCTTAAATATGAAGTATTACATATTAACTCCATTTAAATATTAATAATAAATTTTCATATTGGTTAAAATTTAATTTTTCATGTTTTTTATACTTTAATTATAAATTTTTTTTATATCTTTATTTTTGAATTGTTCATAAATTTTCTATCTCATGATAAAATTTCTGAATTTTTATTAATTTATTTATTCTCTAATTTATTTATAGATATAAATTGTTATATTATTAATTTTTATATATGATTTAGCATAGAATGATAGAACACTTCTATAAAGTGGCATGCAAGCATATAAAGAGTAACATGCTAGGAATGATAATGGATTTAGTTTTATTCTACATTAAAATTGGCTTATACTAGGTTATGAGAATGAATTAAGTAGTAAATTATAGTCTATGTATATTATATGTTAAGATTATAATGTAATTTAGGTCTCTATTTAGTAAATTATTCTTGGATATAGGGGATTTTGGTAGAACTACTCATTTACATAGAGTCTTATGCCTTGTCTAGAAAATTGCGGGTTGGTTATTTGTCACATTCATATTTATATTGTGGGTATTTTTGATTTTATATTATTATTATATTTTTAATGATATTGTTTAATGTTAATTTTTCATGGGATGTAAAGACCCATAAAATTCAAGGAAATTTTTTTTTCTTAATTTTTTTTGGAATTTTACAAGAACGCAGTTTCTGACGGCACCTGATTCTGAGGCCCGGTGTGCCCGGAATCATTTTCCGAAGTTTGGCTCGGGTACGTTCAGTGAACAAATGAGCGGTTTTTTCTAACTTTTGAACCAGTTCTCGGAATCTAATTCCGAGGGCACCGATGGAATCGCAGCGCCGGTATTTTCTTAGAAACGCCTTTTCCGGAGTTGTGTTTGCTCGGGTGTTGTTTTTAGTTTTTGGGGTTAAGTTAAGAAATAAAATAAAGTGGTGCGACAACTTTATTTTATTTAACTTAAAGCCACTTAAATCCACTTAAGCTAAGTTAAGCGGATAGGGTGGAACCCAAAATATCCTACCCACTTTGTAGGATATTTGTGAGGTGGGGCCCGCACGATCCCCACCGTTTCTTTTCCTCTAAGTAACGCACCCGCAAAAACCCCTTTTAAATGAAAGTCAACCGGTGCATTTTCTTAAATTCTTAACGCCCCTATTAATTGGTCAGTTAATTCGTTACCATTAATTCATCGAATTAATGATTCGTTTCTTAACTTTGTTTTTCGTTTGTTGGCATAAGAATAAAATAAGACCAACGCATGTTTGTCTTGGGTGTGGCTTGTTGAGAGGATTTGGAGAAACTCTATCTTCATCCTCCTTCGCGAAGAACGCGAAGAACGCAAAGAATGCATCGTCACCGATGAAGAACACCGGCCTTCGACGAAAGGCGACAAAGAACTCCGAACCCTCGGAGATCGACGACGCGACGCCATGTACCGCGATGCCGACGATTCTCCTTCCGCGACGTTCTTCTGCGGTGTTCCTTCCTCACGACAACCTTCGATCAACAACCGATTGAGGTAGGGGATTGCGGTTCATTTATTTCTCCTTTGTGGATTATATATTTAACATGGGTTTAATTGGTGCAATTAAATCTGTGTGTTTATAACCCTCAGAGATCGTCGACGCGACGTCGTGTATCGCGACGACAGCGATGCCCCTTCGGTGATGCAACGATCATCTTCTTCCACGACGGTCAATTCCGCGACGAACTCACGTTCGATGACTATGACAAGGTAAGGGTTTGATTATTTTAATTCTTTGTGATTTATACCTACTATGTTTGATTAAGATTGTTGTGGGACTTTTAAAACCGCTAACGCGGTGGGTGCGGACTAACGAACAAGTCTGAACCCACCGCCCCTTTCCTTCTTGGTGTGCATAATGGCGGACGTCGACAAAGCAGGCTGCACGGGCGATGCGAGGTCCTCATAGTGAAGGACGGACCCTGGGAGGGCCTTTGTAGAAGACGGTGTGAAATTAAGACCACCAGAACTCGTCTGGTGGTCCGCGGAGCAGCCCACCGGCGCGCCCTGTTGGCACGGCGGCGCCGGCGACCGGAGGCGGCGGCACCCGGTGCGCCGCCAGAAGGAACCACCGCGGCTGAAGCCGCGGTGGTAGAACGCGGTCCCGCAACCACGCGGGACTGGATGAGGACGGGACGCGGTGGCCCGGCCGCGTCCGCTGGAAAGGGCGTCCCCACGCGGGGTCACGGTTCCCTCACGCGGGGGCAACACGCCCCCCACTCCGCTCGGCCGTAACTAGCCGAGCCGACCCACCTGGCGGCCGGGCCGGGTCGCGCCTAGGCCGGACCGGGCCACCCAGGTCAGGCCGGGCCACGCCGGCCGGGTCGGACCTGGACCCGGGTCGGGTCGACCCTGTTCGGGCCGACCCAGGGGGGTTGGGCCAGGTCGGTCCGGGCCTAGACCCCCCATTTTCGGACCTTTTTGGTCTTTTCTCATAACTTGAGCTACGGGCCTCCGATCGACACACCGTCAGTGGAGATGTGATCCTTGGATCGAGACGGTCGTTTCGGTATATCACACTCAAGGTTTCTGAGTACTTTGTGTTTGGACGGGATGGTTCGTACACGAAACCAACCGGGCCCTCGGAGCGGAAACGCTTATAACTTGAGCTCCGGACGTCTGATTGACGTGTCGTCGACTTTGTCGGATTCCTCTAAGTGAGATGAATCTTTTTGATTACTTCGCTCGAGGTTTGTACGCAGGTGTAGTACGGTCGGGTCGGTTTTTCCTTAAAAACCAATCGGGCCCCTGGAACGAAAAAGCCAATAACTCTCAGACCGGGCGCCGTCTGCGACGTTGAGTTCCTGTTGATGATACGGAACTTTTGGATACATAAACTCTAGACTATGTGTCAGTTGATTTATCAGCCTCTCGGCTCGTGGATCAGACCCTCCCGAACGAGCTTGCTGTGTGCGGGAACCCTAGAACTAGCTGCATCTGCGACGATAATGAAGACAGTACGGGAATCCTCCGTGGGTTCGGTAGTGACCACTATGGTACTTTTTGGGATACATCAACTCCGGACTACATGTTAGTTGATGCATCGACCTCTTCGATCATGGATTGAACCCTCCCAAAACGAGCTTGATGTGTGCAGAAACCCTAGAGCCGGTTGAGACTTGACAACTGCTGATCGAACGACTCGGTGTGTTACGGATAGCCCAGTGGGAAGTGCTTGGTTGTAGCAGCAGACCCACGGCGGAGGAGCGCTTGGTTATAGCGGCAGACTCGCGGTACTCAACAGAAGGAGTACCTCTGGAGGCTATGAGGGGGAGCGCTTGGTTGTAGCGGTAGACCCACGACAGAGGAGCGCTTAGTTGTAGCGGCAGACCTACGACGGAGGAGCGCTTGGTTGTAGCAGCACGGCAGAGCGCTTGGTTGTAGCAAAAGACCCACAGCCGAGGAGCACTTGGTTGTAGTGGCAGACCTGTGGTACTCAACAGAAGGAGTACCTCTAGAGGCTATGAGGGGGAGCGCTTGGTTGTAGTGGCAGACCTAGGGTGGGAAGCGCTTGGTTGTAGCAGCAGGCCCACAGTACTCGATAGGTGGAGTACTACAATAGTCCAAGGTTAGAGGGAAGAGCTTGGTTGCAGTGGCAGAACCACTGTACTTGATATAGAAGGAGTTTGCCAATAGTTATGGTTTCAACTTCATGATCGATCCTTTGTGGGTCATTGCGGGGGTTAGTACCTTTCGATCCTTTGTGGGTCCGACGGTTTAGATGAATCAGTGGCAATATCTGATCATCTCTATCGTCATACAAAGAAGTATTCCTGTGTGAGCTGAATCCTGTTTTTCTTTCCTTCGTGGATTGTGCTGTGATATCCTGTGTGGATTACGTTTTGCTTTCCTGTGTGGACTGGGTTGTACGTGGGCTCGGATGTTGGAGCTGAATGAGAATTGATGACTTAGGTATATGTATGGGCATATACCTAAGTAGTTTCGGATGTTACTTCGTGATTGTATCTTTCCTTTGTGGATTATCCTTTGTGGATTATGGGAGACCTTCGGGGGTCTCGGGGTCCCTACTGAGTAGCTTATACTCACCCCTGCACGGGTTATTCCCGCACTACGTTGTGTTGGTTGCAGACGACGGACAACGCTGATCATGGTTAAGGTTTGCAGAGCAGGACAGTACCAGGAGGTGGACCACTGGGCGGGAGGTTCTCGGAGCGGATGACTAGACCCGAGGAGCTGTTGAGACTATCTGTACTCACCCATCAGGTGGGATTTCCAGTGGGCAGCTCGACGTTGCGGCTTTACTTTCAGTTTTTGTTTTCTCTTCCATTTGTACTTTACTTTCAGTTTAGGTTTGTATACTGGCCCACTTATTTTTCAGCACTTACTGATGTTCTCAGTTTTTACTTAGTGATTACTTCTACTTATTTCTTTCTCTGTGGTGTTTTTTTACTTTACAAAGGCAATGCCTTGCCTTTTACCGGGATTTACGCCTTGGTGCTAGTCGCCAGCCCCTGGCCTATGGAAGGCGGGCTTGGGGTAGTCACGGCACGGGCCCTGAGGACGGGTCGTAACAAATTGGTATCAGAGGAGTTCGGTTCTACCGCAGAAATTAGGACTCTAATATTTTCTATGTGAAGCAATAGTGTTAAGAGTATTGAGTGTGGTTATCAGTCCAGGGAGTCCAGTGTTGGTGCAGCGGCCGACGTATCCGTACACCAGGACCCTGACTTCTGATTTCTGACTTAATGCCCGAAAACATTGATTGCATGTGTGTGTCAAGTTTTCTTTGTGATTACTTTATGTCAGCTCACTAGGTATACTATTATTACCATGGTGCACCTGTTTCTTTTCAGGATGGCCCCACGATGGCAGCCAGCTAGGGTTCCGAGAGTTGAGCGTGATGATAGCCCACCGAGCGACGAGGCCTCAGTACAGGGCCCTTTGACAGTAGGGGCACCGACGGTACCTCTACCTGCTGAGCCACCGATGCTACCAGCCCCAGCCGCTGACGGTGCACGTCGCCTTAGTGCACTGCATGAGTTCCACACCAGCGACCTCCCAGGTTCCGCAGGGAGACAGACCCCCAGGCAGCCGAGGATTGGATGGAGGTAGTGGTACGAGTTTTCCGGTTAGCGAGGACACCAGAAGACCTCATAGTGATCCTCGCGGCGAGCCTACTGCACGCGGCAGCAGGCAGATGGTGGAGCTTGATGCTCCAGGTGCACGATGAGGCATCTCTTCTCTGGATGGACTTTGAGAGCCTCTTCCGCTCGGAGTTCGTCCTGGCCACCCTCCATGCGATGCGCATCTAGAAGCTTCTTCAGCTGCGGTAGGGCAGCATGACAGTAGCCCAGTACGCGGCAAGGTTTACCGATCTCTCGCGCTATTCGACGGACATGGTATGGGACCCATTCTTCAGGGCCCGAACCTTCGAGCAGGGGCTCAGGCGAGAGATCAGAGCTTCAGTTGTCTCTCACAGCATTCTGACACAGACAGGGGTGTTGGAGCGAGCCCTCTAAGTGGAGAGTTTCCTTGCTGAGCAGTCTCTAGCAGCAGGACCCACCACCAACTGGCATGTAGTAGAGTCTTTTGTAGCAAGCAGTAGACAGATGACGCAGAGGTCCATGAGGACTAGACCTACAGGTGGTTGACCGCATGACACGGGATCGTTTGTGCGAGGCACCCGGGGTGGACAAAGAATTACCATGAGCGGACAGTGTTACTCATGCGGCGGGGTTGGTCACATGGCTCGTGACTGTCTGACCCGCCATACGGATGACCAGAAGATGAATGAAAAACCTCCCAGGCAGAGGTAGAGGTTTGATCGAGGTGGACTGCATGGAGCAGGCGACCGTGGCAGGGGAGATGGCCCTGGAGCTGGAGGTGGACGAAGCTTCGAGGTGTTTCCACCACCACCACCAGGAGTTCCACCCCAACCGCAGGGAGCTGGTGGACATGGGAGAGCTCAGCTTCAGGCAGCTGAGGCCTACGATCAGGGAGCTCCGAGAGCATATGGACAGAAGCGGGACTAGCTCCAGACCTGGAGACTTTTTTTGCTGCTTCTAGCGTTGTGGATGTTTTGTGTCTTTGTACTTTGAGCTACAGTAATAAAAGAAACCTTTCTTTTGGCATTTACCTTCATGTCCTCTCTTTGTGTTGTTACTAAGAGGTTCCGGTTTAAAAAACTGTTGACTTGACCCTCACATTGAGATACCTACTGGAGGAGACCCAGTGACCACACACTGATGCCGATAGTGTGACTCAACCCTTGGAGGTGAGAGTAATGGTTGGATCTCTTGGTAGTAGCGTCGAGGCCTTACGACGTCACCCTTGTTATGGGTTAGTATCATCCCTGACGGGATTGACTGTATTAGGTGAAGAATGTGGTTCATCCTGGGGATGAGATCGGATTTCTCTTCTCGGCAAAGAAGAAATCTCAGCAGCTCTTGTCGGACCAGAAAGGTCCAAGTCATCCAAGAGCGGATGAGGACAGCTTAGATCCGGCAAAAGTCTTATTCTAACAGGAGGCGGAGACCACTAGAGTTAGAGGTTCGTGACCATGTTTCCCTGCATGTCTCACCTCGACGTGGATTATGGAGATTTGACCAAGGCGGCAAGTTGTCTCGAGGCTTCATCGGACCATTCCAGGTCCTCATCAGGATTGGCGAGGTGGCCTATCGCCTAGCTCTACCACCTCAGTTGCACCGGGTGTACGACGTCTTCCACGTATCTCAGCTGAGGAGATACGTGCACGACTCGACGCACATCATTGACCATGGGGAGCTGGACGTTGATGATGGGGTGACTTTTGCGGAGGTCCCGGTGGAGATCGAGGATCAATAGAAGCGGGTCCTATGTGGATGGTAGATTCCTCTAGTGCACATCAGATGGAATCATGGGAACCTCCAGGAGAGCACTTGGGAGTGGGAGGCTCAGATGCGTGCTCAGTACCCACTTTTTTTTCCCTAGTTTATGATGTATCTTTACGAGGACGTAAATCCCTGAGGTGAGAGTGATGTAAAGACCCGTAAAATTCAAGGAAATTTTTTTTCTTAATTTTCTTTGGAATTTTACAAGAACGCAGTTTCTAACGGAACCTGATTCCGAGGCCCGGTGTTCCCGGAATCATTTTCTGAAGTTTGGCTCAGGTACGTTCAGTGAAAGAACGAGCGGGTTTTTCTTACTTTTGAACCGGTGCTCGGAATCGAATTCTGAGGTCACCGATGGAATCACAGCGCTGGTATTTCCTTATAAACGCCTTTTCCGTAGTTGCATTTGCTCGAGTGTGGTTTTTAGTTTTTGGGGTTAAGTTAAGAAATAAAATATAGCGGTGCGACAACTTTATTTTATTTCACTTAAAGCCACTTAAAGCCACTTAATGTCACTTAATCTAAGTTAAGCGGATAGGGTGGAACCCAAAATATCCTACCCACTTGGTAGGATATTTGTGAGGTGGGGCCCGCACGAGCCCCACCGTTTCTTTTCCTCTAAGTAACGCACCCGCGAAAACCAATTTTAAATGAAAGTCAACCGGTGCGTTTTATTAAATTCTTAACGCCCCTATTAATTGGGAAGTTAAGTCATTACCATTAATTCATCAAATTAATGATTTGTTTTTTAACTTTGTTTTTCATTTGTTGGCATAAGAATAAAATACGACCAACGCATGTTTGTCTTGGGTGTGGCTTGTTGAGAGGATTTAGAGAAACTCTATCTTCATCCTCCTTCGTGAAGAACGTAAAGAACGCGAAGAATGCATCGTCGCCGACGAAGAACGCCGGCCTTCGACGAAAGGCGACGAAGAAGGCCGAACCCTCGGAGATCGACGACAAGACGCCGTGTACCGCGACGCTTGTAACAGCCCAAGATTTTATGAAAAATATTCTTTTTAATTTCACTAATGTCTTGTGTTGTACGCTACACCAAAAGGAGCTTTCACAACACGCATCTTTGACTTGCCTTGCATTACACGCAATCGCGACCTTCCTCGATAGCGTGTGTAGTACGCAATAACGAGTTTCACTAAACAACAATATGCTATTAAAATATTATTAAAACTAGCCGTTATGAATAGTAATAACCACTTTTTGAAATTTTGTAAATTTTATTTTTCAAAATGGAATTCTTTTTTGGATTCAGAATATTGAAATTAGCCTAGGGTGAAATTTTGGTATTTTTCTGAAAACTTTCAATTTTTGATGAATAGTGAAACCACTAAGTGGTAGTTAAAAAACTGAATTTTTCATAAAACTTAATTTTACCGCTTCTGTAAGTGGAATTTCTAAAATCCGAGAGACGCGTTTAATATCAAGGAATAAAATGTGGTTCAATGAGATGAAAATATTTTTTGGTGAATAGTAACTTTTTACATTTTTTTAACATGGTAAAAAGTAAATAGGGTAATTAAGGGTAGAAATAATATTATTATTACCCTAACACATGTCCTAATTCTATTGGACAAGTTTAATTCGACCAAAAACAAACATAGGAATAAAATATGACCATTTAGGCCCACTTGGATTAGATTAGGACATTTATTATTAATTTATTTAAAGAATGGTTAAAAGAGGTAAAATCAAAGTTTATTTACTAAAACATTTTTAATATGGGGTTATACATAAGATAAATTATAATATAAATATTCATTAGAAAGCTAAAAGGATTTCCTACATAATGGTATTTTATTTGTAATTTTTAGACATTAAATAATTTAATTTATTTATGACACAACGATGATGTAGTAATTATCTTATTAATGAAATATTGACATAATTGATGTTATAAATACCCAAATAAATATAATTTGAGACTTTTTATGAATTACACTAAATTTATAGGTTAATATGACATGTTATTATTTATTTAATTAACTTTTTTAGAACTTATAATTCTGTAATTATTTTCACAAAAATCAATTACTAAATAGTGTCAAAATTGACATAAAATAGTTTTTAAAACAAATATTATATTATTAATTTTTATTTTATTCCTAAAAATATAAGGTTCGGCCAAATGACTTAGATAAGGTTATATATATTAATAATAAACAACTTGGGGTTCTTTTGGCTTCTTATAGTAAGTTTATTAACCTTATAGTGTAAGAACACAAGAAGACACGGTAAAAGTACAATTATTTAACTTAATGTTAAATCTAAATGATAAGGTTAAAATAGGAACCTAAACTTATCTAAATTCTATTGGATGAGATTATTTCGACCCATCCCCACCTTATCTTCGAAATATATCAATTTGGAGCTATTTAAAACCGAACTTTACTTTATAATAAAATAATATTTTTAGTTATTCCAAAGGTACCCCTCTCCTCCCTTATAAAAGGGAACCTCCTCCCTCTCCTCCTCACACCAATTTGAGCATTAAAGCTCGTCCAACCCCTGAAAAAATCTCTTCTCCACTTCCATAGTATCATCCTAGAGGTTCTGGTCTTCTTCAAAGACCATCCTTAGTTCTTTAAGTGGAGGTTAAGTGAAGGCGCGTCAAAAAGAGGTAATATCCATTACCGATCTTTTTCAATTTCTTTCTTCTTCAACTTCTTCTTCTTTAGTTGTTTCATGATAAAGTAATAACATAAGTATTTCTTATATACTGATATGTTATTATAAATATGAAACAACTCTAATTAACCTTCTATCCATCCTACGGAAAAAGGAAATCACCACGCGTGCGTACGTACGGAATACCGTCTCCATGCCGTGGTGTAATCTATTTTCTGCCACCACCTTAATTGGATGGGTATAAT
The DNA here is from genome assembly GCA_963277665.1 of Viscum album. Lineage (NCBI taxonomy): Eukaryota > Viridiplantae > Streptophyta > Magnoliopsida > Santalales > Viscaceae > Viscum > Viscum album. Next base: position 824,473,392 of record OY728159.1, on the reverse strand, counting down.
AGTGTAATGAGTAACTATATACGATTATTATAAAGTGATATTGATACTGAAATAGTATACATACAAATCAACACAAGTTCACGATCATGAGAACGATATCATCGCTCGTGCGTACGTACGGACAACCGTCTCCACGACGCGATGAGATTCATTCTCCATGTTAACCATTTAAGAATGATTATAAAGTATATATAAGAAATAATAATGAAATATATGACATTATAAAGCTACTGGCTTTATGTATATATGTATTTCATCTACTTACTTCCATTCAAGACAATAAGGAAAGGAAAACAACGTTCATGCGTACGTACGGACTACCGTCTCCATGAACGGTGTGTTTCATTTCATTTATCTATCTATTATATATATATATATATATACTGAATATATATGATATATAAATCATGTTTTGTATTCTGGAAGTAAGTAAATCAAGATATAAGTAATAATAATGTCAAGAACAACAAGTCCAAACGCCTACGATAAATGAAATGATTTTACCCAAAACGCTCTTTAACATGGAATTTACAAAAGAACGGGTAAAATAAAGTCATAAGTGAACCATATATGATATCATAACAATTATTATGATTCTGTAATAAGTCAATGACATTATTTAAATCATTATACAGGAGGTTCGGACACTTACGAAGCAAATCAGACCTAAGGTAAGGGAAATATCACAATCTCATTTTTATCTGAGATTGTTTATACTTTGGAATTTACTGGGGTGTATTTTATCATCCACATCCATGTTTCCTCAATATGTAATATTTATATCCTTCTACAATAGTTTATATCCAATTTTAACCTTCTGTGAGTTTTTAGTAAAAGATATGAAAGGAATATTTTGTCATTTTTTGTACGAGGTACTTTTTGACTTTTCCGACAAAAGTACGAAGAATGATTTTTTTAACTTATACGGAATGAATGGATTTTTAAAACATTATTTCCAAGAAGCTTCCTTTACAAGTTTTGAAGTTTATTTTTAATCAACTTCTTTTAGTTTAAAATTGTATGACATGTTAAGAAAGGAAAATGTTTTTGAATAAGAAATGATATTTTCCTCAAGAATGGAGTTCAAGTGTTTTATCAAAATTATTTTCCATCTAAGATAATAAAGGGTTCTGTTTTTATCCCTATTTTTACATTGATTTGATTATGTTATGATGGAATTATTTTTTTATGATGTCCTTTTATCTTATATGGATTATGATATGATGGCATGATGTTTAAGATTCCCATTTTTATTACATGGGTTATGCAATGATGTATGATTTATGATTTTGTGGAACACATAATAATGGTATCATTATGAGATGGGTGGGACCTATATCTCCCTCCAATGCATTGGGTAAAGATTTTATATCTCATGGGATAGACATGGCTGGAACGGTAGGTTATACCGGTTTAGTGAAACAGGACTGAAACGAGGGTGACTCGGTTCAGAAAGGGACTTTGTCCACTAAGATAGTCTTGGAAATGAGTCTTGACTAACAAGAAATGATTCTCTATGATTATGTGTGAATGCCACAAAGTTTCGTGTTTTAAGTTATGATTATTGTGATTACATTTCACTGCCATGATTTACCCCATGTTATGAAATTATGATCTCTTTTGCAGGTTAATATTTCCAAAAGTTATGTGCTTATGTATATGATGTGATTGATATTTATTTTGTTTACGCTTATTGAGAATTCGAGCTCACCCTTTTATGTTTTCTTTTCCCCAGGATATAAAGAAAGGTTTTAGGTATAAAAAAAAGAAGATCTTTATGGGAGATGTTGAAGATCTTTCACCACGATTAGAAGATTACGTTCCGAGTTTCCAAAGACACTAAACTATTACGATCCTTGTGTGTGTGTTTTTGTTATGTATTAACTATTCCGCAAATGTAATGTAATGTCAATGTACGTCAAGCTTCGGGTCTCTACAGTTGGTATCAGAGGAAAGGTTTAGTCAAACTTTGGAAACTAGGATGCGAAAACGTTAGTGAGATCCCTAGAGATATTTCTAAGGTATGTATAGGGATGTCCCTAAGGATAAGTATACGTATTGGATATAGTCCTAGAACTATGGTAAAGAAATTAGATTAAACTAAAGATGTTAGATATTGAAGTTACTCCCCCTTTATTATGAATTTTTCCTCTCACACTATTCTTTTTGGGTTTTAGAAAATGGTTGGAAACAAGATGATTCACGATAATGGAGGATATGATGGAAAATGGAATGATATTCTTCATGAGAAACCAAATGAAATGGGATTTGGAAGTCCAAACATCATTATTATGCTGAATCAGAAATCTCATAATATGATCAATAAAGTAAAATTTGGTAAGTTTCCTGACTCGGCTAATAAGAGAAAGATGGAATTTCATGATGATCATAGAGGAAAGAAAGTTCAATTTCCCCTATGTAAATCATGTGGGAAGAGGCATCAAGGAGAATGTTTCAATGGAACTGGAAGATGCTTTGGGTGTGGAAAAGAAGGACACAAAGCCAGTAAGTGCAAAGGAAAAGGTTCAGTTAACACCAGGGATGAGGATAATGGTATTGCTACGACATCAACAATGGTTAAATGTTTTAAATATGGAATGTACGGGAATTATGGAATCCAATGCCCTAAGGGAAAGTCTCATGAAGAGAATCAGTATGGTCGTATGGGTAGTATTTATGTTGATAATGATGAAGAGACTACAAATGATATGTGAGTTGAAAGAATTGTTGACGCTCGGTCAATGGTTTAAGAATGTAGTGGAATGATTACATGTATATCATGTGTAATGTTGTATAAGTAATCTCATGCTACTATGGAATAAAGATACATCTATGGATTGTTACACTGTTGTCTTTCCTTGAGTTTTGAAAGTGTATGATTAATGTTACCAGTATCCATGAAAGGTTATTCAGATATTTTTGGAATGTAGATGATATGCGCATAATGAAGGGATAAGGAGAAAATTAAATGTTTGATAGTATTCATGAGCTCATGACTGATATAAGGACAAGGTTATATCATGGTTTGAGTATAAAGAATTTTTGGATTTTGGTATGTGGAAAGTGTTAACTTTTAACTGCATTCATGTTTTCACTAAGGTTCAATGGGTATTCATTCTTCAAGAGAATACATGATTAAGGTATTCACATTTGACCAACAAGATATATCTTATGATATATGGGGGATAAATGATGACATTCACGTGATTGTTCTGTGACATTTCAAGTAATCATTTTCTTTATACAATGAGCTTGGACCGAAGTATTTTAGATAAGCCTAAATATTAGAATGGATTATGTTGGACATAAGTTAGGATAAAACGTTTTTCGATATTATTGATGGGATGTTATAGAAATATAGCTTTAGAAAAAGGAAAACCTGCAGGACGGGCGAGAGCCCATCGCGTCGGACAAGGCTGTGGGAATCGAACCCACAACCGAAGTGCGACTGGCCTTTATCGCCTACCACTGGCCTACAGGAAGTCCCTGTTTAGTAGAAACTAGTTTTATTATATTAAGCAGTATGATATATGAAGTATAAGTCCATTTTAGGAACCATATATGATTAATCTCACTATAGAATGACTTATGTATATTTAATAACTTTTGCTAACCTTTTGTTTGAGATAGATGGAATGACCCGTCATTCTATCACATGATCAGCTAACACTTCATGAATAACAAATTCAACTTCATTTATTTAAGAGATGAAGTAGAAATTGTTCAAGGCACGAACAACAGTGAGATTGTACCAAAATAAAGTAAGTATTTATTCTAATTCAAACTCTTCAACTTTAGGGAAACGATCTTGAAAACCAAAAATGTTGTCCTAGTGCTCTTATATCTGATTAATCAGATGGTACCTTAGATCATCACAAATTTATGGATTTTTGATTGTTGGCTTTTCCATAGCCATGTTCTCTACCACTCTCCATCAGAACATGATGGTTAGATTTTTCTTCCATATCCATATTTTCACCTATGTGGAAACCTAGTGATTAGTTTATTTGGGTAACCGTTACGTTTCATACTTTAATTTTTAAAGATTGGTTTTGGTATTCATTTTTACGATGTGGGTTTCTATTAAAGAAACTTTCGAATAGTAAACCATTTATAACCCCGATGAATTTTGAGGGCAAAATTCATTTTAAGGGGGGTAGAATGTAACAGCCCAAGATTTTATGAAAAATATTCTTTTTAATTTCACTAATGTCTTGTGTTGTACGGTACACCAAAAGGAGCTTGCACAACACGCATCCTTGACTTGCCTTTCATTACACGCAATCACGACCTTCCTCGATAGCGTGTGTAGTACGCAATAACGAGTTTCACTAAACAACAATATGCTATTAAAATATTATTAAAACTAGCCGTTATGAATTGTAATAACCACTTTTTGAAATTTTTTAAATTTTATTTTTCAAAATGGTATTAATTTTTGGATTCAGAATATCGAAATTAGCCTAGGGTGAAATTTTGGTATTATTCTGAAAACTTTCAATTTTTGATGAATAGTGAAACCACTAAGTGGTAGTTAAAAAACTGAATTTTTCATAAAACTTAATTGTACCTCTTCTGTGAGTGGAATTTCAAAAATCAAAGAGACACGGTTAATATCAAGGACTAAAATGTGGTTCAATGAGATGAAAATAATATTTGGTGAATAGTAACTTTTTACTTTTTTTACCACGGTAAAAAGTAAATAGGGTAATTAAAGGTAGAAATGATATTATTATTACCCTAAAGCATGTCCTAATTCTATTGGACAAGTTTAATTCGACCAAAAACAAACATAGGAATAAAATATGACCATTTAGGCCCACTTGGATTAGATTAGGACATTTATTATTAATTTATTTAAAGAAGGGTTAAAAGAGGTAAAATCAAAGTTTATTTACTAAAAATTTTTTAATATGGAGTTATACATAATATAAATTAGACTATAAATATTCATTAGAAATCTAACAATATTTCCTACATAATGGTATTTTATTTGTAATTTTTAGACATTAAATAATTTAATTTATTTATGACACAACGATGATGCAGTAATTATCTTATTAATGAAATATTGACATAATTGATGTTATAAATACCCAAATATATATAATTTGAGACTTTTTATGAATTAGAATAATTTTATAGGTTAATATGACATGTTAGTATTGATTTAATTAACTTCTTTAGAACTTATCATTCTGTTATGATTTTCACAAAAATCAATTACTAAATAGTTTCAAAATTGACATAAAATAGTTTTTGAAACAAATATTATATTATTAATTGTTATTTTATTCCTAAAAATCTAAGGTTATGCCAAATGACTTAGATAAGGTTATATATATTAATAATAAACAACTTGTGGTTAGTTTGGCTTCTTATAGTAAGTTTATTAACCTTATAGTGTAAGAACACAAGAAGACACGGTAAAAGTACAATTATTTAACTTAATGTTAAATCTAAATGATAAGGTTAAAATAGGAACCTAAACTTGTCTAAATTCTATTGGATGAGAGTATTTCGACCCATCCCCACCTTAGCTTTGAAATATATCAATTTGGAGCTATTTAAAACCGAACTTGACTTTATAATAAAATAATATTTTTAGTTATTCCAAAGGTACCCCTCTCCTCCCTTATAAAAGGGAACCTCCTCCCTCTCCTCCTCACAAATATTTGAGCATTCAAGCTCGTCCAACCCCTACCAAAATCTCTTCTCCACTTCCCTAGTATCATCCTAGATGTCCTGGTATTCTTCAAAGACCATCCTTAGTTCTTTAAGTGGAGGTTAAGTGAAGACGCGTCAAAAAGAGGTAATATCCATTACCGATCTTTTTCAATTTCTTTCTTCTTCAACTTCTTCTTATTTAGTTGTTACATGATAAAGTAATAACATCAGTATTTATTATATACTGATATGTTATTATAAATATGAAACAACTCTAATTAACCTTCTATACATCCTATGAAAAAAGGAAATCACCGCGCGTGCGTATGTACGGAATACCGTCTCCACGCCGTGGTGTAATCTATTTTCTGCCACCACCTTAATTGGATGGGTATAATGGTGTAATGAGAAACTATATATTATTATTATAAAGTGATATTGATACTGAAATAGTATACATACACTTCAACACAATTTCACGATCATGAGAACGATATCATCGCTCGTGCGTACGTACGGACTACCGTCTCCACAACGCGATGAGATTCATTCTCCATGTTAACCATTTAAGAATAATTATAAAGTATATATAAGCAATAATAATGAAATATATGAAATTATAAAGCTACTGGATTTATGTATATATGTATGTCATCTACTTACTTCCATTCAAGACAATAAGGAAAGGAAAACAACGTTCATGCGTACGTACGGACTACCGTCTCCATGAACGGTGTGTTTCATTTCATTTATCTATTTATTATATATATATATATATACTGAATATATATGATATATAAATCATTTTTTATATTCTGGAAGTAAGTAAATCATGATATTATTAATAATAATGTCAAGAACAACAAGTCCAAACACCTACGATAAATGAAACAATTTTACCCAAAACGCTCTTTAACATGGAATTTACAAAAGAACGGGTAAAATAAAGTCATAAGTGAACCATATATGATATCATAACAATTAATATGATTCTTGAATAAGTCAATGACATTATTTAAATCATTATACAAGAGTTTTGGACACTTAAGAAGAAAATCAGACCTAAGGTAAGGGAAATATCACAATCTCATTTTTATCCGAGATTGTTTATACTTTGGAATTTACTGGGGTGTATTTTATCATCCACATCCATGTTTCCTCAATATGTAATATTTATATCCTTATACAATAGTTTATATCCAATTTTAACCTTTGGTGAGTTTTTAGTAAAAGATATGAAAGGAATCTTTTGTCGTTTTTCGTACGAGGTACTTTTTGACTTTTCCGACAAAAGTACGAAGAATGTTTTTTTAACTTATACGGCAAGAATGGATTTTTAAAACATTATTTCCAAGAAGCTTACTTTACAAGTTTTCAAGTTTATTTTTAATCAACTTCTTTTAGTTTAAAATTTAATGACATGTTAAGAAAGGAAAATGTTTTTGAAGAAGAAATGATATTTTCCTCAAGAATGGAGTTCAAGTGTTTTATCAAAATTATTTTCCATCTAAGATAATAATGGGTTCTGTTTTTATCCCTATTTTTACATTGATTCGATTATGTTATGATGGAATTATTTTTTTATGATGTCCTTTTATCTTATATGGATTATGTTATGATGGCATGATGTTTAAGATTCCCATTTTTATTACATGGGTTATGCAATGATGTATGATTTATGATTTTGTGGCACACATAAGAATGGTATCATTATGAGATGGGTGGGACCTATATCTCCCTCCAATGCATTGGGTAAAGATTTTATATCTCATGAGATAGACATGGCTGGAACGGTAGGTTATACCGGTTCAGTGAAACAGGACTGAAACGAGGGTGACTCGGTTCAGAAAGGGACTTTGTCCACTAAGATAGTCTTGGCAATGAGTCTTGACTAACAAGAAATGATTCTCTATGATTATGTGTGAATGCCACAAAGTTTCATGTTTTAAGTTATGATTATTGTGATTACATTTCACAGCCATGATTTACCCCATGTTATGAAATTATGATCTCTTTTGCAGGTTAAGATTTCCAAAATTTATGTCCTTATGTATATGATGTGATTGATATTTATTTTGTTTACCCTTACTGAGCATTTGAGCTCACCCTTTTATGTTTTCTTTTCCCCAGGATATAAAGAAAGGTTTTAGGTATAAAAAAAATATGATCTTTATGGGAGATGTTGAAGATCTTTCACCACGATTAGAAGATTACGTTCCGAGTTTCCAAAGACACTAAACTATTACGATCCTTGTGTGTGTGTTTTTGTTATGTACTAAGTATTCCGCAAATGTAATGTAATTTCAATGTACGTCAAGCTTCGGGTCTCTACAGTTGGTATCAGAGGAAAGTTTTAGTCAACCTTTGGAAACTAGGATGCGAAAACGTTAGTGAGATCCCTAGAGATATTTCTAAGGTATGTCTAGGGATGTCCCTAAGGATAAGTATACGTATAGGATATAGTCCTAGAACTATGGTAAAGAAATTAGATTAAACTAAAGATGTTAGATATTGAAGTTACTCCCCCTTTATTATGATTTTTTCCTCTCACACTATTCTTTTTGGGGTTTAGAAAATGGCTAGAAACAAGGTGATTCACGATAATGGAGGATATGATGGACAATGGAATGATATTCTTCATGAGCAACCAAATGAAATGGGATTTGGAAGTCCAAACATCATTATTATGCCGAATCAGCAATCTCATAATATGATCAATAAAGTAAAATTTGGTAAGTTTCCTGACTCGGCTAATAAGAGAAAGATGGAGTTTCATGATGATCATAGAGGAAAGAAAGTTCAATTTCACCTATGTAAATCATGTGGGAAGAGGCATCAAGGAGAATATTTCAATGGAACTGGAAGATTCTTTGGGTGTGGAAAAGAAGGACACAAAGCCAGTAAGTGCAAAAGAAAAGGTTCAGTTAACACCGGGGATGAGGATAATGGTATTTCTATGACATCAACAATGGTTAAATGTTTTAAATGTGGAATGTACGGGCATTATGCAAACCAATGCCCTAAGGGAAAGTCTCATGAAGAGAATCAGTATGGTCGTATGGCTAGTATTTATGTGGATGATGATGAAGAGACTACAAATGATATGTGAGATGAAAGAATTGTTGAAGCTCGGTCAATGGTTTAAGAATGTAGTGGAATGATTACATGTTTATCATGTGTAATGTTGTATAAGTAATCTCATGCTACTATGGAATAAAGATACATCTATGGATTGTTACACTATTGTCTTTCCTTGAGTTTTGAAAGTGTATGATTAATGTTACCAGTATCCATGAAAGGTTATTCAGATATTTTTGGAATGTAGATGATATGCGCATAATGAAGGGATAAGGAGAAAATTAAATGTTTGATAGTATTCATAAGCTCATGACTGATATAAGGAGAAGGTTATATCATGGTTTGATTATATAGAATTTTTTGATTTTGGTATGTGGAAAGTGTTAACTTTTAACTGCATTCATGTTTTCACTAAGGTTCAATGGGTATTCATTCTTCAAGAGAATACATGATTAAGGTATTCACATTTGACCAACAAGATATATCTTATGATATATGGGGGATAAATGATGGCATTCACGTGATTGTTCTGTGACATTTCAAGTAATCATTTTCTATATACTATGAGCTTGGACCAAAGTATTTTAGATAAGCCTAAAGATTAGAATGGATTATGTTGGACATAAGTTAAGATAAAACGTTTTTCGATATTATTGATGGGATGTTATAGTAATATAGCTTTAGAAAAAGGACAACCTGCAGGACGGGCGACAGCCCATCGCGTCGGACAAGGCTGTGGGAATCGAACCCACAACCGAAGTGCGACTGGCCTTTATCGCCTACCACTGGCCTACAGGAAGTCCCTGTTTAGTAGAAACTAGTTTTATTATATTAAGCAGTATGATATATGAAGTATAAGTCCATTTTAGGAACCATATATGATTAATCTCACTAAAGAATGACTTATGTATATTTAATAACTTTTGCTAACCTTTTGTTTGAGATAGATGGAATGACCCGTCATTCTATCACATGATCTGCTAACACTTCACGAATAACAAATTCAACTTCATTTATTTAAGAGATGAAGTAGAAATTGTTCAAGGCACGAACAACAGTGAGATTGTACCAAAATAAAGTAAGTATTTATTCTAATTCAAACTCTTCAACTTTAGGGAAACGATCTTGAAAACCAAAAATGTTGTCCTAGTGCTCTTATATCTGATTAATCAGATGGTACCTTAGATCGTCACAAATTTATGGATTTTTTATTGTTGTATTTACCATAGCCATGTTCTCTACCACTCTCCATCAGAACATGATGGTTAGATTTTTCTTCCATATCCATATTTTCACCTATGTGGAAACCCAGTGATTAGTTTATTTGGGTAACTGTTGTGTTTCATACTTTCGTTTTTAAATATTGGTTTTGGTATTCCTTTTTATGATGTGGGTTTCTATTAAAGAAACTTTCGAATAGTAAACCATTTATAACCCCGATGAATTTCGAGGGAGAAATTCATTTTAAGGGGGGTAGAATGTAACAGCCCAAGATTTTATGAAAAATATTCTTTTTAATTTCACTAATGTCTTGTGTTGTACGCTACACCAAAAGGAGCTTACACAACACGCATCCTTGACTTGCCTTGCATTACACGTAATCACGACCTTCCTCGATAGCATGTGTAGTACGCAATAATGAGTTTCACTAAAAAACAATATGCTATTAAAATATTATTAAAACTATTCGTTATGAATAGTAATAACCACTTTTTGAAATTTTGTAAATTTTATTTTTCAAAATGGAATTCATTTTTGGATTCGGAATATCGAAATTAGCCTAGGGTGAAATTTTTTTATTTTTCTGAAAACTTTCAATTTTTGATGAATAGTGAAACCACTAAGTGGTAGTTAAAAAACTGAATTTTTCATAAAAGTTAATTTTACCGCTTCTGTGAGTGGAATTTTGAAAATCTGAGACACACGGTTAATATCAAGGACTAAAATGTGGTTCAATGAGATGAAAATAATTTTTGGTGAATAGTAACTTTTTACTTTTTTTTACCACGGTAAAAAGTAAATAGGGTAATTAAAGGTAGAAATGATATTATTATTACCCTAAAACATGTCCTAATTCTATTGGACAAGTGTAATTCGACCAAAAACAAACATAGGAATAAAATATGACCATTTAGGCCCACTTGGATTAGATTAGGACATTTATTATTAATTTATTTAAAGAAGGGTTAAAAGAGGTAAAATCAAAGTTTATTTACTAAAACATTTTTAATATGGAGTTATACATAATATAAATTAGACTATAAATATTCATTAGAAATATAACAATATTTCCTACATAATGGTATTTTATTTGTAATTTTTAGACATTAAATAATTTAATTTATTTATGACACAACGATGATGCAGTAATTATCTTATTAATGAAATATTGACATAATTGATGTTATAAATACCCAAATATATATAATTTGAGACTTTTTATGAATTACACTAATTTTCTAGGTTAATATGACATGTTAGTATTGATTTAATTAACTTTTTTAGAACTTATCATCCTGTTATGATTTTCAAAAAAATCAATTACTAAATAGTGTCAAAATTGACATAAAATAGTTTTTAAAAAAATATTATATTATTAATTGTTATTTTATTCCTAAAAATCTAAGGTTCGGAAAAATGACTTATATAAGGTTATATATATTAATAATAAACAACTTGGGGTTCTTTTGGCTTCTTATAGTAAGTTTATTAACCTTATAGTGTAAGAACACAAGAAGACACGGTAAAAGTACAATTATTTAACTTAATGTTAAATCTAAATGATAAGGTTAAAATAGGAACCTAAACTTGTCTAAATTCTATTGGATGAGAGTATTTCGACCCATCCCCACCTTAGCTTCGAAATATATCAATTTAGAGCTATTTAAAACCGAACTTGACTTTATAATAAAATAATATTTTTCGTTATTCCAAAGGTACCCCTCTCCTCCCTTATAAAAGGGCACCTCCTCCCTCTCCTCCTCACACCAATTTGAGCATTCAAGCTCAGCCAACCCCTACTGAAATATCTTCTCCACTTCCCTAGTATCATCCTAGATGTCCTGGTATTCTTCAAAGACTATCCTTAGTTCTTTAAGTGGAGGTTAAGTGAAGGCGCGTCAAAAAGAGGTAATATCCATTACCGATCTTTTTCAATTTCTTTCTTCTTCAACTTCTTCTTATTTAGTTGTTTCATGATAAAGTAATAACATCAGTATTTCTTATATACTTATATGTTATTATAAATATGAAACAACTCTAATTAACCTTCTATCCATCCTACAGAAAAAGGAAATCACCGCGCGTGCGTAGGTACGGAATACCGTCTCCACGCCGTGGTGTAATCTATTTTCTGCAACCACCTTAATTGGATGGGTATAATGGTGTAATGAGTAACTATATATGATTATTATAAAGTGATATTGATACTGAAATAGTATACATACACTTCAACACAAGTTCACGATCATGAGAATGATATCATCGCTCGTGCGTACGTATGGACTACCGTCTCCACGACGCGATGAGATTCATTCTCCATGTTAACCATTTAAGAATGATTATAAAGTATATATAAACAATAATAATGGAATATATGACATTATAAAGCTACTGGATTTATGTATATATGTATTTCATCTACTTAATTCCATTCAAGACAATAAGGAAAGGAAAACAACGTTCATGCGTACGTACGGACTACCGTCTCCATGAACGGTGGGTTTCATTTCATTTATCTATCTATTATATATATATACTGAATATATATGATATATAAATCATGTTTTATATTCTGGAAGTAAGTAAATCATGATATAAGTAATAATAATGTCAAGAACAACAAGTCCAAACACCTACAATAAATGAAACGATTTTACCCAAAACGCTCTTTAACATGGAATTTACAAAAGAACGGGTAAAATATAGTCATAAGTGAACCATATATGATATCATAACAATTAGTATGATTCTAGAATAAGTAAATGACATTATTTAAATCATTATACAGGAGGTTCGGACACTTACGAAGCAAATCGGACCTAAGGTAAGGGAAATATCACAATCTCATTTTTATCGGAGATTGTTTATACTTTGGAATTTAATGGGGTGTATTTTATCATCCACATCCATGTTTCCTCAATATGTAATATTTATATCCTTCTACAATAGTTTATATCCAATTTTAACCTTCGGTGAGTTTTTAGTAAAAGATATGAAAGGAATCTTTTGTCGTTTTTCGTATGAGGTACTTTTTGACTTTTCCGACAAAAGTACGAAGAATGTTTTTTTTAACTTATACGGCATGAATGGATTTTTAAAACATTATTTCCAAGAAGCTTCCTTTACAAGTTTTCAAGTTTATTTTTAATCAACTTCTTTTAGTTTAAAATTGTATGACATGTTAAGAAAGGAAAATGTTTTTGAAGAAGAAATGATATTTTCATCAAGAATGGAGTTCAAGTGTTTTATCAAAATTATTTTCCATCTAAGATAATAATGGGTTCTGTTTTTATCCCTATTTTTACATTGATTTGATTATGTTATGATGGAATTATTTTTTTATGATGTCCTTTTATCTTATATGGATTATGTTATGATGGCATGATGTTTAAGATTCCCATTTTTATTACATGGGTTATGCAATTATGTATGATTTATGATTTTGTGGCACACATAAGAATGGTATCATTATGAGATGGGTGGGACCTATATCTCCCTCCAATGCATTGGGTAAAGATTTTATATCTCATGAGATAGACATGGCTGGAACGGTAGGTTATACCGGTTCAGTGAAACAGGACTGAAATGAGGGTGACTCGGTTCAGAAAGGGACTTCGTCCACTAAGATAGTCTTGGAAATGAGTCTTGACTAACAAGAAATGATTCTCTATGATTATGTGTGAATGCCACAAAGTTTCATGTTTTAAGTTATGATTATTGTGATTACATTTCACTGCCATGATTTACCCGATGTTATGAAATTATGATCTCTTTTGCAGGTTAAGATTTCCAAAAGTTATGTGCTTATGTATATGATGTGATTGATATTTCTTTTGTTTACCCTTACTGAGAATTTGAGCTCACCCTTTTATGTTTTCTTTCCCCAGGATATAAAGAAAGGTTTTAGGTATAAAAAAAAGAAGATCTTTATGGGAGATGTTGAAGATCTTTCACCACGATTAGAAGATTATGTTCCGAGTTTCCAAAGACACTAAACTATTACGATCCTTGCGTGTGTGTTTTTATTATGTACTAAGTATTCTGCAAATGTAATGTAATGTCAATGTACGTCAAGCTTCGGGTCTCTATAGTTGGTATCATAGGAAAGGTTTAGTCAACCTTTGGAAACTAGGATGCGAAAACGTTAGTGAGATCCCTAGAGATATTTCTAAGGTATGTCTAGGGATGTCCCTAAGGATAAGTATACGTATAGGATATAGACCTAGAACTATGGTAACGAAATTAGATTAAACCAAAGATGTTAGATATTGAAGTTACTCCCCCTTTATTATGATTTTTGCCTCTCACACTATTCTTTTTGGGTTTTAGAAAATGGCTGGAAACAAGATGATTCATGATAATGGAGGATATGATGGACAATGGAATGATATTCTTCATGAGCAACCAAATGAAATGGGATTTGGAAGTCCAAACATCATTATTATGCCGAATCAGCAATCTCATAATATGATCAATAAAGTAAAATTTGGTAAGTTTCCTGACTTGGCTAATTAGAGAAAGATGGAGTTTCATGATGATCATAGAGGAAAGAAAGTTCAATTTCCCTTATGTAAATCATGTGGGAAGAGGCATCAAGGAGAATGTTTCAAAGGAACTGGAATATGCTTTGGGTGTGGAAAAGAAGGACACAAAGCCAGTAAGTGCAAAGGAAAAGGTTCAGTTAACACCAGGGATGAGGATAATGGTTTTGCTACGACATCAACAATGGTTAAATGTTTTAAATGTGGAATGTACGGGCATTATGCAAACCAATGCCCTAAGGGAAAGTCTCATGAAGAGAATCAGTATAGTCGTATGGGTAGTATTTATGTGGATGATGATGAAAAGACTACAAATGATATGTGAGATGAAAGAATTGTTGACGCTCGGTCAATGGTTTAAGAATGTAGTGGAATGATTACATGTTTATCATGTGTAATGTTGTATAAGTAATCTCCTACTACTATGGAATAAAGAGACATCTATGGATTGTTACACTGTTGTCTTTCCTTGAGTTTTGAAAGTGTATGATTAATGTTACCAGTATCCCTGAAAGGTTATTAAGATATTTTTGGAATGTAGATGATATGCGCATAATGAAGGGATAAGGAGAAAATTAAATGTTTGATAGTATTCATGAGCTCATGACTGATATAAGGACAAGGTTATATCATGGTTTGAGTATAAAGAATTTCTGGATTTTGGTATGTGGAAAGTGTTAACTTTTAACTGCATTCATGTTTTCACTAAGGTTCAATGGGTATTCATTCTTCAAGAGAATACATGATTAATGTATTCACATTTGACCAACAAGATATATCTTATGATATATGGGGGATAAATGATGGCATTCACGTGATTGTTCTGTGACATTTCAAGTAATCATTTTCTTTATACTATGAGCTTGGACCGAAGTATTTTAGATAAGCCTAAAGATTAGAATGGATTATGTTGGACATAAGTTAAGATAAAACGTTTTTCGATATTATTGATGGGATGTTATAGTAATATAGCTTTAGAAAAAGGACAACTTGCAGGACGGGTGACATCACATCGCGTCGGACAAGGCTGTGGGAATCGAACCCACAACCGAAGTGCGACTGACCTTTATCGCCTACCACTGGCCTACAGGAAGTCCCTGTTTAGTAGAAACTAGTTTTATTATATTAAGCAGTATGATATATGAAGTATAAGTCCATTTTAGGAACCATATATGATTAATCTCACTATAGAATGACTTATGTATATTTAATAACTTTTGCTAACCTTTTGTTGGAGATAGATGGAATGACCCGTCATTCTATCACATGATCTGCTAACACTTCACGAATAACAAATTCAACTTCATTTATTTAAGAGATGAAGTAGACTTTTTTCAAGGCACGAACAACAGTGAGATTGTACCAAATAAAGTAAGTATTTATTCTAATTCAAACTCTTCAACTTTAGGGAAACGATCTTGAAAACCAAAAATGTTGTGCTAGTGATCTTATATCTGATTAATCAGATGGTATCTTAGATCGTCACAAATTTATGGATTTTTTATTGTTGGATTTTCCATAGCCATGTTCTCTACCACTCTCCATCAGAACATGATAGTTAGATTTTTCTTCCATATCCATATTTTTACCTATGTGGAAACCCAGTGATTAGTTTATTTGGGTAACCGTTACGTTTCATACTTTCGTTTTTAAATATTGGTTTTGGTATTCCTTTTTACGATGTGGGTTTCTATTAAAGAAACTTTCGAATAGTAAACCATTTATAACCCCGATGAATTTCGAGGGCGAAATTCATTTTAAGGGGGGTAGAATGTAACAGCCCAAGATTTTATGAAAAATATTATCTTTAATTTCACTAATGTCTTGTGTTGTACGCTACACCAAAAGGAGCTTGCACAACACGCATCCTTGACTTGCCTTGCATTACACGCAATTACAACCTTCCTCGATAGCGTGTGTAGTACTCAATAACGAGTTTCACTAAATAACAATATGCTATTAAAATATTATTAGAACTAGCCGTTATGAATAGTAATAACCACTTTTTGAAATTTTGTAAATTTTATTTTTCAAAATGGAATTCATTTTTGGATTCGGAATATCGAAATTAGCCTAGGGTGAAATTTTGGTATTTTTCTGAAAACTTTCAATTTTTGATGAATAGTGAAACCACTAAGTGGTAGTTAAAAAACTGAATTTTTCATAAAACTTAATTTTACCGCTTTTGTGAGTGGAATTTCAAAAATCCGAGAGACACGGTTAATATCAAGGACTAAAATTTGGTTCAATGAGATGAAAATATTTTTTGGTGAATAGTAACTTTTTACTTTTTTTTACCACGGTAAAAAGTAAATAGGGTAATTAAGGGTAGAAATGATATTATTATTACCCTAACACATGTCCTAATTCTATTGGACAAGTGTAATTCGTCCGAAAACAAACATAGGAATAAAATATGACCATTTAGGGCCACTTGGATTAGATTAGGACATTTATTATTAATTTATTTAAAGAATGGTTAAAAGAGGTAAAATCAAAGTTTATTTACTAAAACATTTTTAATATGGGGTTATACATAAGATAAATTAGACTATAAATATTCATTAGAAAGCTAAAAAGATTTCCTACATAATTGTATTTTATTTGTAATTTTTAGACATTAAATAATTTAATTTATTTATGACACAACGATGATGCAGTAATTATCTTAATAATGAAATATTGACATAATTGATGTTATAAATACCCAAATAAATATAATTTGAGACTTTTTATGAATTTAAGTAATTTTATAGGTTAATATGACATGTTATTATTGATTTAATTAACGTTTTTCGAACTTATCATTTTGTTATGATTTTCACAAAAATCAATTACTAAATAGTGTCAAAATTGACATAAAATAGTTTTTAAAACAAATATTATATTATTAATTTTTATTTTATTCCTAAAAATAAACGGTTCGGCCAAATGACTTATATATGGTTATATATATTAATAATAAACAACTTGGGGTTCTTTTGGCTTCTTATAGTAAGTTTATTAACCTTATAGTGTAAGAACACAAGAAGACACTGTAAAAGTACAATTATTTAACTTAATGTTAAATCTAAATGATAAGGTTAAAATAGGAACCTAAACTTGTATAAATTATATTGGATGAGAGTATTTCTACCCATACCCACCTTAGCTTCGAAATATATCAATTTGGAGCTATTTAAAACCGAACTTGACTTTATAATAAAATAATATTTTTAGTTATTCCAAAGGTACCCCTCTCCTCCCTTATAAAAGGGCACCTCCTCTCTCTCCTCCTCACACCAATTTGAGCATTCAAGCTCGGAAAACCCCTACCAAAATCTCTTCTCCACTTCCCGAGTATCATCCTAGAGGTCCTGGTCTTCTTCAAATACCATCCTTAGTTCTTTAAGTGGAGGTTAAGTGAAGGCGCGTCAAAAAGAGGTAATATCCATTACCGATCTTTTTCAATTTCTTTCTTCTTCAACTTCTTCTTCTTTAGTTGTTTCATGATAAAGTAATAACATCAGTATTTATTATATACTGATATATTATTATAAATATGAAACAACTCTAATTAACCTTCTATCCATCCTACGGAAAAAGTAAATCACCGCGCGTGCGTACGTACGGAATACCGTCTCCACTCCGTGGTGTAATCTATTTTCTGCCACCTCCTTAATTGGATGGGTATAATGGTGTAATGAGTAACTATATATGATTATTATAAAGTGATATTGATACTGAAATAGTATACATACACTTCAACACAATTTCACGATCATGAGAACGATATCATCGCTCGTGCGTACGTACGGACTACCGTCTCCACGACGCGATGAGATTCATTCTCCATGTTAACCATTTAAGAATGATTATAAAGTATATATAAGAAATAATAATGAAATATATGACATTATAAAGCTACTGGATTTATGTATATATGTATTTCATCTACTTACTTCCATTCAAGACAATAAGGAAAGGAAAACAACGTTCATGCGTACGTACGGACTACCGTCTCCATGAACGGTGTGTTTTATTTCATTTATCTATCTATTATATATATATATATACTGAATATATATGATATATAAATCATGTTTTATATTCTGGAAGTAAGTAAATCATGATATAAGTAATAATAATGTCAAGAACAACAAGTCCAAACACCTACGATAAATGAAACGATTTTACCCAAAACGCTCTTTAACATGGAATTTACAAAAGAACAGGTAAAATAAAGTCATAAGTGAACCATATATGATATCATAACAATTAGTATGATTCTGGAATAAGTCAATGACATTATTTAAATCATTATACAGGAGGTTCGGACACTTACGAAGTAAATCGGACCTAAGGTAAGGGAAATATCACAATCTCATTTTTATCCGAAATTGTTTATAATTTGGAATTTACTGGGGGTATTTTATCATCCACATCCATGTTTCCAAAATATGTAATATTTATATCCTTATACAATAGTTTATATCCAATTTTAACCTTCGGTGAGTTTTTAGTAAAAGATATGAAAGGAATCTTTTGTCGTTTTTTGTACGAGGTACTTTTTGACTTTTCCGACAAAAGTACGAAGAATGTTTTTTTTAACTTATACGGCATGAATGGATTTTTAAAACATTATTTCCAAGAAGATTTCTTTACAAGTTTTCAAGTTTATTTTTAATCAACTTCTTTTAGTTTAAAATTGTATGACATGTTAAGAAAGGAAAATGTTTTTGAAGAAGAAATGATATTTTCCTCAAGAATGGAGTTCAAGTGTTTTATCAAAATTATTTTCCATCTAAGATAATAAAGGGTTCTGTTTTTATCCCTATTTTTACATTGATTTGATTATGTTATGATGGAATTATTTTTTTATGATGTCCTTTTATCTTATATGGATTATGTTATGATGGCATGATGTTTAAGATTCCCATTTTTATTACATGAGTTATGCAATGATGTATGATTTATGATTTTGTGGCACACATAAGAATGGTATCATTATGAGATGGGTGGGACCTATATCTCCCTCCAATGCATTGGGTAAAGTTTTTATATCTCATGAGATAGACATGGCTGGAATGGTAGGTTATACCGGTTCAGTGAAACAGGACTGAAACGAGGGTGACTCGGTTCAGAAAGGGACTTTGTCCACTAAGATAGTCTTGGAAATGAGTCTTGACTAACAAGAAATGATTCTCTATGATTATGTGTGAATGCCAAAAAATTTAATGTTTTAAGTTATGATTATTGTGATTACATTTCACTGCCATGATTTACCCCATGTTATGAAATTATGATCTCTTTTGCAGGTTAAGATTTCCAAAAGTTATGTGCTTATGTATATGATGTGATTGATATTTCTTTTGTTTACCCTTACTGAGCATTTGAGCTCACCCTTTTATGTTTTCTTTTCCCCAGGATATAAAGAAAGGTTTTAGGTATAAAAAAAGAAGATCTTTATGGGAGATGTTGAAGATCTTTCACCACGATTAGAAGATTACGTTCTGAGTTTCCAAAGACACTAAACTATTACGATCTTTGCATGTGTGTTTTTGTTATGTACTAAGTATTCCGCAAATGTAATGTAATGTCAATGTACATTGAGCTTTGTGTCTCTACAACCCTGACGATTCTCCTTCCGCGACGTTCTTCTGCGGTGTTCCTTCCCCGCGACAACCTTCGATCAACAACCGATTGATGTAGGGGATTGCGGTTCATTTATTTTTCCTTTGTGGATTAAATCCTTTACAAGGGTTTAATTGGTGCAATTAAATCTTTCTGTTTATAACCCTCAGATATCGTCGACGCGATGCTGTGTACCGCGACGACAGCGACGCCCCATCCGCGACGCGACGATCCTCTTCTTCCGTGACGGTCAATTCCGCGACGAACTCATGTTCGACGACTACAACGAGGTAAGGGTTTTGATTCTTTTAAATCTTTGTGATTTATACCTATGGAGTTTGATTAAAATTGTTGTTAGAATTTGAAAATCGCTAACGTGGTGGGTGCGGACTAACGAACAAGTTTGAACCCACCACCCCTTTCGCTCTTGGTGTGCGTAATGGCGGACATCGACAAAGCAGGTCGCACGGGCGATGCGGGGTCCTCATAGTCAAGGACGGACCCCGGGAGGGCCTTTGGAAAAGACAGCATGAAATTCTGACCACTGAAACTTGCCCGGTGGTCCGCGGAGCAGCCCGTCGGCGCACCTCACCGGCACGGCGGCGCCGGCGGCAGGAGGCGGCGGCGCCCAACGCGCCGCTGGAAGGAACCACCATGGCTGAAGCCACGGCGGTATTACGTGGTCCTGCAACCGCGCGGGACCAGAGTAGGATGGGATGCGGCGGCCCGACCGTATCCGCTGGCAAGGGCGGCCCCACGCGGGGTCGCGGTTCCCTCACGCGGGGGCAGCACGCCCCCCGCTCCGCTCGGCCGTAACCGGCCGAGCTGACCCGCCTGGCGGCCAGGCCGTGCCTGCGCCGGCCGGGCTGGGTCACGCCCAGGCTGGGCCGGGGCACCCAGGCCGGGCCGAGCCGCGCCGTCCGGGTCGGACCCGGGTCGGGTCGACCCGGGCCCAGACCCCCCCGTTTTCGGACTTTTTCAGTCTCTTGTTCATAACATGAGCTATGGGCCTCCGATCAACGCACCGTCAGCGGCGATGTGATCCTTGGATCTAGACGGTCGTTTTGGTATATCGCACTCAAGGTTTTGGAGTACTTTGGGTTTGGCCAGGTTGGTTCGTACACGAAACCAACCGGGCCCTCGGAGCGGAAACGCTTATAACTTGAGCTCCGGACGTCCGATTGATGTGTCGTCGACTTTGATGGAATCCTCTAAGTGAGATGGATCTTTTGGCTTACTCCACCTGAGGTTTGGACGCATGTGGAGTACGTTCGGGTTGGTTTTTCCTTAAAAACCAACCGGGGCCCTGGAATGAAAAGGCCAATAACTCTCAGACCGGGCGTCCGATTGACGCGCCGTCTGCGACATTGAGTTCCTGTTGATGATACGGAAATTTTGGATACATCAACTCTGGACTATGTGTCAGTTGATGTATCAGCCTCTCGGCTCGTGGAGCGGACCCTCCCGAACAAGCTTGCTGTGTATAGGAACCCTAGAACTGGCTGCGTCTGCGATGACAATAAAGACAGTACGAGAATCCTCCGTGGGTTTGGTAGTGACCACTACGGTACTTTTTGGGATACATCAACTCCGGACTACATTTCAGTTGATGAATCGACCTCCTGGCTCGTGGAGTGGGCCCTCTAGGAACGAGCTTGCTGTGTGCGGAAACCCTAGAGCCGGTTGAGACTTGACGACTGCTGATCGAAAGACTCGGTGTGTTACGGATAGCCCAGTGGGAAGCGCTTGGTTGTAGCAGCAGACACACGGAGGAGGAGCCCTTAGTTGTAGCGGCAGACCCGCGGTACTCAACAGAACGAGTACCTCTGGAGGCTATGAGGGGGAGCGCTTGGTTGTAGCGGCATATCCATGACGGAGGAGCACTTGGTTGTAGCGGCAGACCTACGACGGAGGAGTGCTTGGTTGTAGCAGCACGGGGGAGCGCTTGGTTGTAGCAGCAGACCCACAGCTGAGGAGCGCTTGGTTGTAGCGGCAGACCCAGGGTGGGAAGTGCTTGGTTGTAGCAGCAGGCCCACAGTACTCGATAAGTGGAGTACTACAGCAGTCCAAGGTTAGAGGGAAGCGCTTGGTTGTAGCGGCATACCCACTGTACTTGATATAGAAGGAGTTTCTCAATATCTATGGTTTCGACTTTACGATCGATCCTTTGTGGGTCATTTTGGGGGTTAGTACCTTCTGATCCTTTGTGGGTCCGACAGCTTAGATGAATCAGTGGAAATATTTGATCATCTCTATCGTCATACAAAGAAGTATTCATGTGTGAGCTGAATCCTATTTTGCTTTCCTTTGTGGATTCTGTTGTGCTATCCTGTGTGTATTACGTTTTGCTTTCCTGTGTGGACTGGGTTGTACTTGGGCTCGGATGTTGGAGCCGAACGAGAATTGATGACTTAGTTATATGTATGGGCTTATACCTAAGCAGTTTCGGATGTTACTTCGTGATTGTATCTTTCCTTTGTGGATTATCCTTTGTGGATTCTGGGAGACCTTAGGGGGTCTCAGGGTCCCTACTGAGTAGCTTATACTCACCCCTGCACGGGCTATGCCCGCACTACGTTGTGTTGGTTGCAGACGACAGACAGCACTGATCGTGGTTGAGGCTTGCGGAGCAGGACGGTACCAGGAGGTGGACCACTGGGCGGGATGTTCTCAGAGCGGACGGCTGGACCCGAGGAGCTATGGAGGCTATCTGTACTCACCATTCAAGTGGGATTTCCAGTGGACAGCTCGACGTTGCGGCTTTACTTTCAGTTTTTGTTTTCCCTTCCAGTTGTACTGTACTTTCAGTTTGGGTTTGTATATTGGCCCACATACTTTTCCGCACTTACTATTGTTCTTAGTTTTTACTTATTGATTACTTCTACTGCTTTCTTACTCTGTGATGTTTGTTTACTTTACAAAGGCAATGCCTTCCCTTTTACCAGTATTTATGCCTTAGTGCTAGTCACCAGCCCCTAGCCTATGGATGGCGGGCTTGGGGTAGTCATGGCACGGGCCCCGAGGACGGATCGTGACGTGGGATGCATTTGGATATGTATAAATGTAATTATATTTTAATTTGGTTTCGAAACATAATTTTCAAGTTGTGTAAAGAGTTGCACATAAATATTGTTTGAACATATTAATTTAGTAGAAGGAATATGATTCCAAAAAATTATTTATAATCAGGAATATATAAATATAATATAATGTTATACGATGGTGATATCAAATCACTTTTAAAATACAAAGTATCATATTCCGTCAAAACCATACACTTGTAAAGACCATGGTCATCCAACTGGGTAGTTTCATTATAAATCAGGGTACCCTTATATTATATTTTATAAAAAAATAATGTAATGAGGTTACCCTAAGATTTATGTGCCTCATTTTTTTGTTTTCTTTAGGCTATAATTAGTTAGGAAGGTGAAAATTTTTGGATACCAAAGAAATAGTCTTTTGTTTATCCTTATAACGGATTAGGTAGATGGTTTGTTGCTTAATCATCCAAGAGTCATAAATGATATGTTGGAGATAATACCATACCTAAATAGCTTGGTGGTGAGGTTCATGCTAATGTAGGGACATTTCCTTAACAAAATATTGATCTTTTCCCCCTAATGGATATGATGAAATTTTAAAATGATTTATCATTTAGTTCATGTATATTTAATAAAATTCATTATTAAATGAATGTAAAACATGACACTCATTTGATAAAATATTTATTTTAGATATAGAGTAATTTTCATCATCAAACATATCTTATAGATAAATCCTAGTAAAAGGGGTAGATTAACCAACTTGTTTATCTAGAAACATAATAATTGTTCTTTAGAAAGGAAAAAATATATGTGTTAGAGAAAACCCTTCTTTAGTATACAACTATTGAAGTTGTTCAACACTTAAATATAGATTCTAATGTGATGAATAGAATTATTCACATAAGGTTTCAATGTCATTAGATAAAAATTAATACAATGAACATTAGTCTCCTATCATATGCTCAGTGTGATTGATTATTCCAAAGACTATGTGACATATAAGATATCCTCTAAGGATTGTTCTAGTTATATAATTAATTCAATTAGAAATATATAGATTAATGAGTTCAAGAAATTTTTACCATATAATCTAAATGTATTGATAATATATGAATAGGGAATTACATATATAGTTTATAGTTGTTTTTTTATAGTAAAAGTGGATAAAATTTTGTACTATAAGAAGAAAAGTTAGTTAAAAAGTCCAACAATGTTTCTTAAAGTACCTAGTCAAGGTCATTGAATCCTCAAGGTAGTGTCAAGAATAAAGAATAGTAATTCCATGTGAGAAATCAATCATGATACTTGAAAGAGTGTATAAAACTCTATGTAATTTAAATTTAGGTATTGATGTTATAGAAATCAATTCATTGATTTTAAAGGTTGTATTATACCATCACCTCTAATGAGCCAGAGGACTTATTTTTTTATTTTAATTTTAGGAATTTTATATTTTTAACTTAGTTAAGGGGGAACCATAAAATGGTATAAAATCTATGTGGAATAAGGCCATTACATTTCTCATCGTTCCAGCAACATAAGGCCACTAAATAGCCCAAAGGCCCAAGCATAATACCCCAAACTAAATCATCCCCTTTTCCTTGTCTTTTATATCTATCACTTTAGCTTGTAGTCATGACTTCTAATTGGTGGTTAGTTATCCTTTCCACACCAGTATGGGGTCCTTAACTAGTGTGTTCTAGCTTCTCCATGATGTAACCTTCATATTTAACAGATCATTAGGTCCCAAATTTTCCCTCATGCTTCTCAACTAGTCAGGAACTACTCCATCATGAATTTATGGTCCAAAATTTGTGGTCCTGGAGGCCCAAGTTACAACCAATATTCCCTACCTTAGTGACTCATTGGCCTTTCATTGATGGTCCATAGGCCCGTGGGCATGAAATCCTAGTTATATGACCCAAAATCCCATATTGTTTTAATAGAATCGCTATTAAAATACATATACAATACCCATTATAGTAACGTTATAGTAACTTCTGAAATACTCCTCCTCTTGGATTTAAACCTAGGTTTCACATAAGATTATGGGGTGTGTTAACCACTCATCTACCACCCCAACTATAATTGGTGTATGATACCGACTCTATGTCTTACAAGTGTTGTAATCATATAGAAGTTGAAAATAAAGAAAATAATTGATTAATATTATAATTTATATTCTAGTGATGAAGTAAGGGTTTTTTTATTCAAAAATCTGAATACAATGATTTTTTCAAACCCGAATGGAGATAAAGGATGTGTATAGTTATCTCATTTCCCATATATAATAAGAGTTTTTTTATAAAAAAGAAGTTATTATGAAAATATGATGTTAATAAAAATGGTTTATGATTCATCAGATTATGTAACATACTTGAAAAGAAGATTTGGAGGATAAAAGAGTTTATCCATTTTAATACTAAAATATGAGAGAATTGATTCTTCCACCATCAATGACATATTTTAAAGATTAACCTTCTTTTCAAGAAAATTTCATAAACTACAAAGAACATTATATAAGATATAAAAACAATAGTTTTCTTATTAAATATTCCTAATTAAGTAAATTGGTGTTATTTCATAACACGAAATAGCTTAACTATGCCAAAAAAAATATTCAGTGGCGGTTTAAAATGCCACGAAATAGTTTTGTGCTCATTTTTTAGAATCATCGTATATCATTCAGTGGTGGATTTTAAATGTTATTTTTTATTATTTATTTACTGAAAAAAAATAATTAAATATTTATTTATGTATTTTTTATATTGAATTTATTATTATTTATCCTACTATACATGAATATCTCATGCATTCTATACAAAAATTTAGTATATATATGTGCTCGGTGAGATTTAAATCTCTTAAATCTTGGTTATTCTATAGATTCTTTACCATTCTAGCAAACTCTTCATGTTGCGAGTAAAAAAAATTTAATTTACTTATATATATACAGATAAATACATGTAAATATGTATACATAAATAACAATATTAAATAATAAAAAATACCAAATAATAAATAATAAATAACAAATAAATCTGAAATAAATAATTAATAACTAATAAATAACAAACAAATGATTAATAAATAATAAATAAATAAATACTAATTAAATATTAAATAAATAAAGAATAATTAATAATTAATTAATTGTAAATTAACAAT
This sequence comes from Viscum album, assembly GCA_963277665.1. Taxonomy (NCBI): domain Eukaryota; kingdom Viridiplantae; phylum Streptophyta; class Magnoliopsida; order Santalales; family Viscaceae; genus Viscum; species Viscum album. The sequence continues at coordinate 824,447,057 of OY728159.1, read as the reverse complement.
AAGTAATAAATCAATATATGATAAATAAATAATAAATCAATAATAAATTAATAAAAAAAATTATAAATCCTAAAGTAATTAATGAGTATATATTAAAGGGGTAATAAATAAATAATAAAAAATACATTAATAACAAAAAAATAATAAGTTAATAATAAATATATAACTAATCAATTAATGATAAAAATTAATAAATTAATAATGATTAATAAATATATATATATAATAAAAAATTAGTTAATAAATAACCAATACATAATAAATACATAATAAATACATAATATATAATAAATAATACACTAATAGTAAATTAATAATAAATAATGCATTAATAATAATTAATAATTTTATAATAAATTTATAATAAATAATATGTAATAATATAAAGAAAATATTAAACAAATATTAAATTAATAATAAATAACATATAATATATAAATATATACTAAATAAATAACATAAAAATAATTAATTAATAATAAATAATAAATAATAAGTGATAAGTGATAACTAATAAATATTTAATTTATATACAATTACATATTTTTTTTTAAATACAATTATATGGATCTTATAAAAAACTATAAATATAAATATAAATATAAATAAATTTATCTAAATGTACATAATTACATGTACATAGACACACACACGCCAACCAACAGAACACATATAAATATATATATGAAAATCATATATATAATTATACATTAATATTTATTAATATACATAAATAGATATAAATATCAATATATATATATATATATACATATAATGAAATTTTCATAAATATATATAAACACACAATTTTATTACATAAATATATATAAACACATATTTATATTGCATAAATTTTTATAAATGCACAAATATACATAATTTTATATTAATATAAATATATATATATATAAACATAAGTAATATATATATATATATCCACATAATATGTAAAAATATACAAACATAAAAACATATAAACATTTACAAATGTATATAAATAAATACAAATATGCATAAATACATATAAATATATATTCATAGATACAATTAAATATATTTTTAAATAAATATTGAAAAATATATATATTTATAAATAAACATACATAAATGTATAGAAATACATAAATATATATATATATATTAGATAATATATCACAAAAAGAGGGAAAAAACAATAATTTCAACACCATAAAATCAATAAGAATGTACATCCATGAAATAAAATCATAGACTACCCAAGAAAACATATGAATACACTCTTAAACAAAGATAAAATCACATCGAATGTTCAATAATCATGTAATCTGAATAAAAAAAGTCATTTTTATGGGTCTTTTAGGACTAATATATCCTTGAAAAAATGGAGACCTGGGTCTATCCAATTTAGAATGTCGTAGATATCATTTCAAGCTTTGATTTGAAATGTGGTAGATCCTAAACGGAAATCGAGATCAAAAGTTATGGTCGTTTGAAGTTCAAATCTGATTTTAAACTTCTCTTTCAAAAGTAATAAATTTTATTTTATTATTCATTACCAAATTATTATATAATTTCATTGTATTTCATTTCATAAGCTTTGATTTGACTCATTATGAAGAAAAAACAATCACCCAGAATAAAATTTACGGTCATTTGATGTTGAAGTCTGGTTTTTAACTTATCCTAAATTTAATTTTAGTTTCATATAATTACTAACTGATAATTATAAATATTTAGTAATTAATTCATAATAAATAATTAAAATATTAAATAATAAAAATAAGTGATTATAAATAATAACTAATTATTTTTAAAAATTAATAATTTGTTAATAAATATTTAATTCTTTTCTATTAGTTTAGAGGCAATTATGGAAACACATAAGCAAAAACATTTCACTGAGTATTTAGCAGCAGTTTTTAAAACTGTGGTGAAATTAATTTTATCTTGTAGTTTTTGTGTATCTTGGAAAGATATTCAAAAGTTAATATAGTGGCTAAGACGTTAGTGGGAGTATATTGGGACTTTGAGAAGTTCAAATTTGAAAAATGAAATATTATTGAACTCAAACTGGATGTCAATTAAATATCATAAAATGTATTATCTATATTGATAAAATATTAATGTAAATATTAGAATATTTTTTCCAAAATATTTTAAGGGAAATTTTGATGAAATTTTATGAAGGATGAATATAAATTTATAAAGTGTTATAATTAGACTACAGAATTTATTAACAATATAACATTGGAAGTTGTGGGGTAATGGAGTTTGAATATATTCAATGATTTGAACATTAGGAATATGATTCCTAATTATCAATGTTATTTAAACAAGCTTTCTTTATAGATTTTTCTCATTAAAGGGTTTATTGGGAGGGTTTTATCAAGTGGTCACATAGCGATTTTTCAATTATTACATTGAGATTTAGTGAATTTAACAAATCCCAAGAAATTTGTGTAAACATAGGGTTAATCATGCAGTCTATTATATGTGATATGTTAGACATATGGTTATGTACGTTTTTGTTAATTATTTTTAAAGAACTTTGAAGTGAACTTTGGTTTCTGATTTAGTTTTTTTTTCAATGTTATTTTTTTCAATGAAGCATTTAAATAGTTTTTTGGTGATATTTTGTGATGGATTGAATAATATACTCAATGTAGGAAAGAAGGTACTCCTCATGAATAATGGGAAAAGTAGATTTATTTTGGTTTATTGGAGTTGTAAAATAATATTGATATGTTCATAATGGATTATGGAAATAGGTGATAATTCCTATAAATATCTGGTTTCATAGCTTTTAGGGTATAGTTATTAACATTAGATGATTGAATGTGTTAAAATTCATGGAAGAACATGATAGGTATTGATGGAATTGTTCAAGGGATATCAGAGATAATTTGAAAGTCTTTGAAGGTGGTAGCTATTATGTAAAACTTGTGAGATTATATAATCAAAGGTTAATTTATATTTTTAGTAGGAAGATTGAATAAACAAGATATCTAAGGAAACACCCATGGTTTTATGGATTCGGACTTGAAAAGGTTATTGATATGTTTTTGTTGGATATCTTATTATGTTGTATTTACAAAGAGTAATAAATATTCAAAGTGTATAAGGAGTTAATTGAATTGAATAGTAAACTATCCAAAGGATATTTTGATTTAAGGATACTGAAATTAGTGTTTAAATACATTTTATTATGTTTTTGAAGGTTGGAGAGGCATTGGAGCATGTGGATGTCATTCTGAATTTATTTTATAAATTCTATTTTTGGAGTTCAAATTGAAAATATAGCTAAGTACTAAAGATTTCATATGGATTCATTAATTTTTTATTATTCCACTCTATTTCATATGACTTCCCTACTTTTCACATCACATCATAAGTGAAATCATATAAATTCATGAATATTGAGTAAATTTAGGAAGAGCGTAAGTATTCAAGGAAAATCATTTAACTTTGGTTGTAATCATATGTCTTTAAATTACATCATATAACTTTTGCCTAATGAAGTAAAATAGAAATTTCAGAGAGCATACAACATTAAGTGATGAATAATTCTTCAATTATAGAGGTTATTCCTTCAGAACTATCGTACGACTTTAGGATCTGTTATCATATGACTTTAAAAATCCAGACTTTGTTTGACTTTTTAAGTAATATGAAATACTTTTTTTCTTATTTGTAGGAATTTAAAATACTTATGAAATTAAGTACCTATTTATCATATGACTTAAATGGTTATGAAATTATTGATATCACTATTAGTTTTTCATTTTTAATATCTGAAGATAAAAATAAATTAGGATAATGCAAGAGTTGTTCATCATGGATTTAAATATCACACACATTAAGAATAGTGTATGATTAAAGCACAAAATAAAACTGAAATAGATCTTCAAGGAAGATCAAAGATGGAGAAAATTAGGAATAATTAAAATTCTATTTTAATGAATAAAATCCAAAATATAAAGAAAATAATTTTACCTGATTCTTATGTTGTTCCATCCTAATCCAAACATCATGAAGCTAAGATTATCCATGATCCAAGACTGGTTTAAGTTGATTTAGAGAAAGTGTGTAGTTGTGAAAAGGTAACTTGATACTTTTTACTTTGTTACTAGAAGTTTCTATATTCTATATAATGGTAATCAATGGTGTTTCATAGGGGTAAATTTGAAATTCTGGAGGTTGCATAATGGTTATTTGGGCCAACGTATTGGTAATCTTAATCTATGAAAAGCTTATCTAAACTTATATAAAGGAAAATTGTTTGGTTCTATGATATACGTAATGGTAGTTTGAACTTATTTAAGGGTTAAAAAACAAACCATAGGCTACATAAATGTGTCTAGAGTTTACAAAATTTATTTCTGATGAAGAAGGAAAGAAAATATGATGATTATCGAGCTGTACTGAAATTTTTTAAATATCACACGGAAATTTGATTAAAGGTAAAGGGACATGGTTTGAATGAATTCATATGTGTTTATAATTAAAAACTGTTTTAATATATTTATTTTTTCCATTTTTTGATGAATTAATCATTTCTTCAAGTTGCAATATGAAAAGAGAGGAGTTTAATATGGTTCTGTGAGAAATATGAGATGAGTATCTTGAAAAGTAGATGATTATAAGAAAAATAAATTAAGGCCTACAAGAATATACATAATGATATTCATATCCAAGAAAAATAAGAAAATAAGAGAAAAATCAAGGGTAATCCTAGAAATTACATGGAAAATGGTTTCAGAGAAAAAAGGAACATTTAGATTGTTTAAATAAACACATATGGATAAAGTGAAGAAAATATAACAACCATCATGAGAACTAAACTACATCGATATATTCTATATTAAATATATATATATAATATTATTTATTGGCGACCTATATGAAAAATAGAAAAATATAGAGAAGAAAACGTTTTGTTTTGGTAAAAAATATTAGAGTTATAAGACAAAAATATCTAGAATAACTTTCAAAGGAGAAAAAAACCAATAATATGATAATAATATGATAATAAGATGAAGTGGAAGATCATTTTTTATCAATTTTAAAAGAAGAATAAGGACCTAGACATCATTGTGAGATTAATTTAAGATATTTGAAGTAGGGGTAAGAATAAAAAGGAATATGTAAGGAGAGACTAACATACTTTGCATGTCACTTATCTGTTGGGGTCGAGCCTTTTAATGATTGAGTAGTGGGAAATCTAGGTAAGCAGTTTTTATTAAAGATCTATGAAGTTATGATGAAATAGAGAATAATTTATAGAGACTAATTGAATACCGATTATAAGATTAAGATTGTATTTTTGAGTAAAATGAAATTTATCTTGTTGATACATAATCATCTAGTTCAGTACCGATGATTTACTTCTATTTTAGACATAAAATGAAAAACTTTCATACTCAGGATGTAAATCCGTAGAACCTATGGGACATGGTTTTTGAAGAGAGATCATAGTGATAATCTATTATTATATTGATAAGTTATTAAAGGAATTATTTTAAGAATAAGTAACCTATATGCACAGTGAGACTCTTCTCATGTGAGGGAAACACCAACCATTATAGTCAATGTTTAGTTATATCATAGAAACCATGATTGAGGAGAATAACCAATCAAGGAAAGGAGAAGGCCTTTGATTTGAACATTATAAAAATAGTTTATTCTCTTTTATATTTTTTATTTACATAAAAGTTGTTTTTTATTTCTTGGTTACACTAATTTAAATCCATTTACACTAACCAGTAATGTGGGTTAAATTCCAAAGGAGGTAAAATATTCAAAGCTAATTTATAATTTTATTAAAAAAATGTGACGCCTAATTTACCCCCCCCCCCAATCCTCTCAAGGTGTTTACACTGATCCTAAGGGGAATTTCAACTTTTATCAAATCAATTTTATCTTTGATTGGATGTTATATTTCCTACACATGTATTTTTATTTGAGTTAATTAAGTATAGATTTGAAGAGATATTTATATTAGAGCCTCAAATAGAATAACCAGATTCTATTACTATTGATATAAATATGGAATTATCTCTAAATACTATAACAATATAAAAAATAAATAGGATAAAAACCTGAGAAGAATCTAAAGAAATAATTAAGAATCAATATTAGATGAATTTATTCATATTAGAGCTAGTATTTCTTGTTTTGATAAAACTGATGTAATTAAATATGTTCATATACCCTACTCTGAGGTAGGAAGTTATTTGAAGAAAGTTCCTTCTGAAACTTTTTCACACACTTTTGGGTTTATTTGAGATCTAGATGAGGAAAAATAATAAATAATTTATGATATTAAATCTATAAAAATAAATCTATTGGTGGTATATCTTAAGAAATGAAACCCTCTCATCATAGAGCTAAAAGCTAAAAAATAAATCACTAAAAATTAGTAGAGATAAATTATAAATGGATGATGAAAATTTTAAATTCTATACTAATGGTAATTCTAATATTTACAAATCTAGTAATGATAATATCCATTCATTAGAATAAACACATAAATATATAATAGGGTCAAGGAATCCCAATTAGGAGTTGAAGAAAAATAATTAACGAGTGTGAACATACCTTTTAAGAAATAATAAATATGCATAAATAATAGTTTTAGATGATGAAAATTAAATGATAATATAGGTTAATATTATTTCTAAAAGAGAAAAATAATCTCATTTGAAATTTTCAGGATCTAAAAGTGAAACTGAAAATTTTGGAAGCAAAAACAACCTGGACATCACAACATGTCGAGAAAATATTTTTTACTACACAAACATTAAAATGATATTTTATTTAATGAAAAATGTTTATGGTTAAATTTTTTTTGAGATATTGTAAATAATCATCTATCTCAAACTCTTGAAAAATGTATCCCACAGTTTATATAATGTTCTTTGTATTAATTATTTTATTCTGGAATACAGAGAAAAAGAAAAAGACTATACAAATGTGAAAGAAGAAAAATATTGAAACACCTAACACATAATCAAGGTTGATAGTTAACATTTACTAGAAAAATAACTTCCAAAAGGATCCCAAAAATATTTAGGTTCCATCTCAATGATAGTAAACGTGAAAATATGCTCATATTTCATTTACAAAAACAATTGACCATTTTAATTAAAATATGAATATCCAACTGACAAGTGAGGTGTAGTAAAAATTGATTTCTAGAATAATATATTAGAATAAATAATTTCAATAATCCCTAAAGATACAGGTAGAAAAGTTGAATGTTAAAGTAAACTTGATGAATTAAAGTAGACTACATAAGAAAATAGTAATCTATACATGGGGAAAAGATTTAAGTGTGTTGAAAATTTATGTGAGATGTGAAACATATATGGTCACTCCTATAATGAATGTTGGTATAACCCTAACATGTATTATATAAATACCAAATGGAATATATTATTCTATTTTGGTAATAAAGTTCACCCCTTGGATTACTGTAAGAGGGCTATAAATATCAAAGAAAAATGGAGTAAGCAAAAATTTGAAATAGACTCCATCCAATAGTGGGGATATAAGATTGGATTAGGGGTTGATAATATTTTTTAATACGTTGAGAGGATTCCTGAAAAGTTTATATCATATTTTATAAAAATTATTGTTTCAAAGGTGAAGGCAAGAAAGACACCAGGCTGCTAGATGTATAAGTGTTATGTGAGGTCAAAAGGAGCTAAAAAAGACAAGGTAATATAATAAATTTTTCTAAATATTGAAAGGGTTATTTTTAGGAGGTATTCTACAAAAAAATATTAAACTGATCATGAGCCTAAATACATATTTGTCATATTTCCATATTGGATATAAGAAACTAGGAATTTGGAGAAAAATGAGAAGAATCAAACTACCCAAGTTGTAGAAGTTGAGAAGCCTATTTCATCTAAGAATAAAGGTGAAATATAGAATAAATCCATGGTAACCAATAATGTATAGACCTGTAAAATAAATAAAAAATATCATTAAGAGTTATCTAATAATTACACTCATAATAAAAAAATTCAGGGTTAAGAAACAAGTCTCGGACTCCGTGTTATTATTTGTTTGAAATAATACAAAGATGAAAAAGTGGGTGGTGAATCGTGTATTTTTGATAATATTCATTATTTTTGGATTTTAACTCCCTATGTGATTTATGTATTTATTTAACATTCTCTTTTGTAAGAAATATGAGCAATAAAAATCTTAAAATAATGACACAAAAACATTAATAGTGGTTCAGGGCACAAACACCCCCTATTCCATGCCACCAACTCTCTCTCGGTGATCTTGGTAAATTTTCATAAGAAAAGGTCCTCTTATCATAAGACCTTAAAATCCAAAACTAATTATAGATAGTTGAGACATTTATAATAAGGACAAACAAAGACTTATGGTTAGTTTATAGGTAATCAATTATCCATATCTTAATGAAATAATTTGACACTTCACCACAACTGAGTTAGGGAATTTGAAACTCCAATAAATCAAAATAGTATGATTTGTTGATGATTCGGGTTGAAATTCACAATTAGAGAAGAAAAGAACATATTAAGAATATTCATCTTTAAAGATGAAGGTATTCAATTAAGAAAAGATTTGAAGCAATCCTAGTTGAAAATGAACATTAATTACACAACAACAAAAAAATCAGTTGTAATCTCACTGTAGTACGAGGTTAAAAATTACATCCTCAAAGTGTAGTTTCTTTTAGAAAATAACACATTCAACTGTTATTTGTAGTAGATCTATAAAATTATATTCCCAGAATGTATGCAGTTTTTATATTGAAAATGTATTATCCTCGAATATCATATATACTTGTGTGTTTTACATGAAAACGATCATATCATATATATAGAATACAAGGAATTTATTTTGTCTCAGTAGATCTGTAAATGTTTCTTAATAGATTACAAAAATTTCAAATTCAAATAATTTAGGAGAGTCATAACTATCCTTAGGATTTGGAGTGATTTACTCCATTGAATACAGTTCTTGAAAACAAATAAAAATGAGCCATTGAATCGGTCTTAATATAGCTTTTAATTGATATTTATTTCTGTCAATACCTTTTCAAAAGTATTAGATAAAATCACATATTTAAAATCTAAAATTTCAAATAGTAAAACATAGGGTTCCTTCATAAAACGAAAAAAATACCAAATGTAGGGTTTATGATAAAAGTACAGTTGATGTACTATATATTTGTTTCACCAAACACAGGGTCCTATAACCATTACTTCCCTTCTTAAAAACATAAGGTTCCAACCAAATGTAGGGTTGATGAATCATAATTTCTGTTAATATAGGGTATATGATCCATATACACTATTCAAAATGTTGGTTTCATTCCTTAAGCTAGGATTTCCAATATAGGTTTTGAATAGTGTTTTCGAAATATGCTAAAATTTGTTCCAAACACTTTAAAAAATATTTCTTTAATATTAATAACATAAAAATAGTTCCAAAACAAATATTACAAAGAATGTTAATTTCTTGAAATTTATTTAAAGTAATATCATCATTAAAACAAACAAGGGTATTTTTTAGCATCAAAATCAATAATATTTATAGAGTATTGTTGAGACAATACATGAAAAACAATCTACCCTATTTTCATTATCACAAAACCCATAATATAATTAATTGAAAATATAGTATTTTGTAAACACTAATGAAAAAATATTTTTAAAGAAAGTACTTGAAGTTTTGAAAATTTATTTTTCAATAAATTATTTCAATTTTACAGTACTATTTTAATTTAAAAATGATACTATTAATATTAGAATGTTTTTTAACCAATTTTACCCCCTTTTATGATATCAAAAAGAATGTGTATTAAAATGGATTAAATCACATTTAATGTAGCACATTACTTTAAGTGAATGTTACAGCATGTGGTATAGAAAAAAAACATGTGTTCTGGTAGTGGCGATGAAAAAAAATAAAACATAGAAATTATACATAGAATATCAATAATTAACATAATTTAAATAAAAAAATTTATAAATACATGATTGATTTTGTCTTGAGGAAAAGTTTTAAACAATAGGGATGGTAGATAGTGAATGGTTTTGATCAGGATAGGTTTTAGGTTCTGGAAAAGCTTAAGAAACCTGAAAAACTTATTTCAACACTACTATATGACCTTGTAGCCTTTCTGAAATATTTTAAACTTTATTAAAATTCTTGAATCTTGACTGAATTTAAAATTTTCAATTAGATTAACATTGAGAAAGTCATGTATATTTTCCTCTATCTTCAAAAATTGAGAAATATTTTTACTGAACTTATTGAGAATGAATCTAATTCCACGTTCACTTGAAGTAATTTTTTTGATAAGATACTTTTTATTATCTAATATAGCATGCATAGGTGAACTATTACACTAAAGAGGCTAAATTTATTCATTCATGTATGACATCACTGAACTGATTTCTTGAAATATTCTGATTAGGTCTGATGATGTTTGTGGTACAGAAGAAGAAGTCCTTTATTGAATGATAATTTCTTTAAATGATACAAACTAACTTCCCAAATAATATTTTAAATCTTGAAAATCTATTTTGTAAATATATTCTGATTTGATCTTTCAAAACTAATCCAACATATCTCTATTGAAAGCATAAAAATATACTTTTGAAATAGAATTTTCTCAGAATTCTTGAAGTTAGGCCTGGATAGAATATAATTCCAATCATGAAGCAGATGAATTAATTAAATATTATAATTATTTACTAGAAAATTCCAATTCTTTTTGTATACTGAATTTCTCCTCATATACTTTGTTGAATTTAATAACCAAGTCCTATATCTAATTTTTCATATAATCAGATATTCCCTCATCTGGATTCTTTGTCTGAGTACTTACTTCAACAATAGAAATATACTTAACTAAAGTCTTTGCAATTGAAAAATAAATATCATAAAGTATTTATTTCCTTTATATAGAAATAGATGTTTTTCTTTCCATGGATTATCTGATAGGAGATCAATCATGAAGATCAATAATTGTTTTAGATTCAGTTATTCATTTTTTAACTTTCTCTCCTTCTTGATCATTTTCTCTTTGTTGATATGATTGATGGGAAGCTTTCTGATCTTGAACTAGACTATCATACCATTATTCCTTAGAATAATATATTTTTCAAAAATTCAATAATGGGGTATTATCACAAGTTCCATGTGTTTCTCCCTCTGGATCCTTATACTGAGTCTCTTCTATGATCATGGGAATTGTAATGAGTTCCTCAATGTCTACTACTTCAGAAGTTTCCTCATTAAGATCTATAGTAACAAAACAGATCTTTCTTTTAGTTGTTTGAGCAACAACTTCTATTCCAGATTATCCAATTTCTTCATTTCTAAAATTAACTAATCCTACATATTATATATTACCTTTCTCCCTCTAAGCAGTACCACCATATTATTTTTTATTAGTTACATTCACTAACAATAATTAAACATTCATTTTTCTCCAAAAGAAGATTAACTTTATTAAGATACAACCATTAAGAACATTAATTTTATTAAATATAGTTTTAGAATCAATATGTCGAATCCTATTCTTTATTAATAGAATAATTGAAATGATCTGGCCACAGGGATAGAATGATATTATTTCCACTAATTGGTAGTAGTAACTCAGATATTTTAGCATATATCTATGGAAGTTCAACTAAATATCACTGATAAATAGAAACATGATATACATGTCTAAGTAACAAATACTTTCTAAATTAGCAACCCTTGGAATGATATATCTCTGAATAAACTTTACCAAAACTTTTTGGTTAGCCTTGATATCTTTTACAAAACTTTTACTGATATTTGTTCAACCAAAAAGAAAATACATGATATATTCTGACTTTTGATCATAATTTCCAATTGATTGAAGATACAAATGGAATAATCCTTTATGAGGTAATTTTAAAATCTGAGCAATTTCTATTTAGGATATTGAAAACTCCTTATTATCTACTCATGAAGACATTTTATCCTCTGTTTTTCCAAAACTAAACTGAACATTTCTGTTAAACTTCTTTTATTCTATCTCATAAAAAAATAATCATTTTATTCATTAAAAAAAATTAAAACCCATTAAATAAATGATCTTTCTTGATTAGAAGTTTCATTTGATACAACCATTCACAATCAAAAACATTTCCTTGAAGAATCATTTGGAAAAGGACACAATGACACTTTGGATTTTTTGGTTCACCTTCATATGTTAACTTTTTCTTCATCATTTCATAGAATCTAAATATTATAGCAATTCAGATTCAAGGTTTTGGAAGAGATATACAGAATCTGGAAGTCGAAAAGGTTTAAAATCGAATAGTAATGAAATATGAATAGTCTTCTGATGTATCATTGATGTGGTCTGGTTTCTTGTGATGATTACATATGGTAATCATTAGATTTTAATTTTGAAAATATATTCTTTAAAAACAAAATGTAAAAAAATTAACCAAATAAAGGAATAATAAAAATAAAATTACTAACATATAAACTAACAAAATAAATTAAAACAAATTAATAAAAATTTATTTAAAATTAAATATCCTGAACTCTCCTTTAATAAAATCAAAACTTGTAGTGGTAATTTTTTTAGTAAAAATACTATCTAATTTATATTTTATATTTATAAATTCTAATGATATATCATTTTTAAGAACATGATATCTTAGAAAATGAGGTCTTATATCAATTTTCTTAGTCTTAGAGGGGATTATAAGATTTTTTTTAAATATTAATTGCACTAGTATTATCACATAAAATAGTTATATAATGAAAATTTAGTTCAAAATATAGTAGAGTGTGTTTCGTCAACAACACTTGTGTAAAACAACTGCCAGCAAACACATATTCTTCCTTGGTCGTTGACAGAGCAACTGAATATTATTTCTTACTTGACCATGACACTAAATATTTCCCTAAAAAGTGATAGGTTCTTGAGTTACTTTTTATATCTAATATACACCCTCAAAAATTATCATTTGAATATGAAATTAAATCAAAATTATATGTTTTTGGATAAAGATGAGATTGAAAAATAGTTCATTTTAAATATCAAAACATTATTTTAACATCAATAAGATGATATTCTTTTGGATTTGGTATAAATATAGAACGTAAACATACATAAAACATTATGTATGGTTTATAACAGTAAGATACAATAATCTTCCAATCATACCTCCATATAACTTGTGGTCAACTAGTTTTCTAGCTTCATCCAAATAAAGTTTTACATTTATACACATGGGAGTTGTGTGAGTATTTCTTTTTCAAGTCTAAACATTTTCAATAAATCAATAATATATTTAAATTTATTTAAAAAATATCCATAATCTTATTGATAAATCCTAAATCCTAAAAAGAAATTAATTTCTCTCATCGTACTCATTTAAAAAATGAATTAGATTTGAGAAATCCTTACAAATATTTTTATTTTTTAATCCCAAAATAACATAATCAATATAAATTTGTACTAATAAAATATTAAAACAAAGATTTTTCTTAAAAATAATAGGATCTATTAATCCCATAAAAAACTATTTTCCAACAAAAAATGAGATTAGTCTTCCATACCAAGCTCTAGGTTCTTGATTAACTCCACAAAGAGCCTTTGTATGATTTAAAATAGAATTTGGTTTCTGAGGGTCTTCAAAACTAAGGTTTTTTCAACATTAACCTCCTCCATTAAATGGATATTTAAATATAATATTTTACATCCATATAATATAATTAAAAATTTATATGAGATGAATAAGTTAAAAGGATTTTAATGACTTCTAATCTAGCTACATGTGCAAAGGTTTCATCATAATCTTTTCATTATTTTTTATTATATCCTTTTGATACTAATATATCTATATTTCATATTATGATCCCTTGATCATAATGTTTATTTCTAAATATCCATTTAGTTCCAATCACTGAGAAATATGATGTCCTTTCAACTAATTCCCAAACATTATTTCTTATAAATTGGTTTAGTTCTTTTTTCATGGCTAATAACCAACTATCATCTTTAAAATCTTCTTCAATATACATAGGTACTAACTCATATAGAAATGTAGAAAATTAAACTTGGTTTCCTATATTTCTTCTAGTACTAACTCCTATATATAGGTTTCCTATAACTATTTCTAAAGGATGGTCCTTTAAGGTTCTAGACTATCTAGGTAAGACACTTTCAGGTTCTTCAGTTTCATGATCTTATGAACTGGACTGAATTTCATTTATATCATTTCCAAAATCATCATTAAAATTTATATTGTCATGTTTTCTAAAGATTCATATTTATCATATGTTTGATCTTTCTCTTTAATTAAAGGGTCATATTCATCAAACATCACATGAAAAAATTCTTCAACAGCCCTTGACTTTTTTTAAACACTCTCCCAGAATAAAAGTAGCAGAATATCCTATAATGATTACTTCATCGGCTTTTGGATTGAATTTACCATGGTTTCTCTTAGTATTCAAGATATATATCTATAATTCCATAACTTTTAAGTACTTTTCTTTAGGTTTTCTATTGTTATAAAGATCATAGTGTGTATTTTAAAAAATGGATGTATTAAAACTCTATTCAGGATGTTGAAATCCATAATTACAGCTTATACCCACAAATAGGTAGGAAGGTTGTATTCATTTAGCATAGTCCTTTCCATATCTTGAATAGTTAGATTTCTATTTTCAACAATTCCATTTTGTTTAGGTGTTCTTGGTGAAGATAATGTGTGTTTAATACCTAGATTTCAGAATAAAAAAATAATTAAATTCATGATTCTCAAATTCTTCACCATGATCACTTCTTAATGAAATTATTTTAATAATATTTTCATTTTAAATAATTTTCTAAAAGCGTTAAAAAATAGGAAAACCCTCAATTTTGAGGTTTAGAAAGTAAACCCAATTAAATATTTAAAATCATCAAATAGAACATAGACATATAATTTTCCATCCAAACATGCTACCCTAGATGGTCTAAAAAGATCCACTTGGATAAGTTCTAGTAGTATAGATGAAGAAATTTTGTTAATTGATTTGAAAATGTATTTATGTTGTTAGCTGATATGGGATACATCATAGAATCTATCATAGTTAAATTTAAGACTAGGAAAATTAGAATTTAATTATTTCTTAAATAATTTATTTAATGAATATATATTGTTATGCCCAATTATTCTAGGCCAATTCCATGGATCATTTGTCTTATCATTTAAATAATTCAATTTTTATTTCCATGAGGAATTGAGATCTAACATATAATCCACTTCAGTTATAGGTTCTCTAAATTTAACCAATTTATCATTGACAACTGAGCATGAATTGTTATAAAAATCAACACAAAATCTATCATCACAAAGTTTGGAAATACTTATCAGGTTGTGCTTTAGCCCTTGTACATACAGTACTTTGTTTATTTAAATTTTCTTTGGATATAAAACACTTAAAACTCCAACTATTTATCCTCTATCATTTTCACCAAGGTGACAAGATCTCCATTAATTTTTGTCAGTGTATGGAAATTTGTAGATTCACAACTCTTGTGTCTGGTGCAGCCACTATCCATATACCCTATAGTATTTTTGTTCCTATTTTCTTTTACCCTACTGAAGTGTGACTTTTTAATCCAAAATAATGTAGAGAAAAAGTACATAATCTCCATAAGGAGGTCTGAAATGATGAAAACCAAGTGCATCACCCATGACAAAAAAACACTGCAATCCAACTATGTTAGAAATCAGTGATATAGGAATCAAGATTTTCCTGATTTTACCAAAATTCATAATACCATATTCAATAAAGTTTTTGGAAATAAAATAATTTTTAACTCCAAATATTTAAGGATTTCATAAATAATATTTTTTAGTGTAATGACCCTTTATTCTACTATAATAGGAGGTAGAATTTTTTGAATTGGGCACAAAATAAGTTTTAAATATTTTTTTTACCCTTAATTCCAATTCAAGACTTTTCTATTTTAATAAAATTCTTTCCAAGAATATCATTTATATATTTATCCTGTTTTTTTTAAATACAATCATTAATTTTATAAGATTTTACTTAATCCTGTAATTCTTCTATCCATTTTTCATGATCAATACAGTTTGATATAGAAGAATTGATTTTTTCAATTACTTCTTGATGTTGTTTTATCGTTGTTCCTCTTTCACCTAATATAGAATTTTGAATATTTTTTAATGATTTCTGATTCTTTAATAAAAAATCATATTTCTCTTCTTTCATTGAATAGTATGCAGCTAATTTATTATTTGAGCATCTATTAGAGTTAGAGGTAGAATAGTAATAGGTTTGTACATCTTCTTCTTCCTTATCCATAAAGAACATATTGGATTTGATATTTTGTGTCTCTTTATCCGAATCAAATTTTGAATAAATTCAATAGTCTTATGTTACACTTCACATAAATTTGATATCTCTCTTATCTTTATGTTCATAATCATATTTCTTATGATATTTTTTTATTATTTTTTTATCTTTTAATTAGGGGAAATCAGGTTTGATGTGACTCATCTATTTTCAATCATACCATATTACTTCTCTAGGTTAGTTTTCATATTTCATAAAGGATTTATTCAATTCTCTATTATTCTTGTAGAATTTCCTATACTTTTTAGATAGATGATCCAATTCCATTTTATAGTTTAAACAGTCTAAATCTTTGTCAATATTTACATATTGCTTGGATATTCTTTCATTCTTCTTAGAAGTGACTTTTAGAGCATTATTTTCCCTTTTCAATATCTTTTGATATTTAGCACCATCTTTCATTTCTGATTCATACATCATCAATGTAATAATTAATTCCTTCACATTAAAATTCTTGATAGGTGATCATTGTCGAAAAGATGTCGATATACAATTACATTTAAGGGGAAGTAATATAAGTACTTTCAGTTCTTGGTTTCCTCCAATGGGCCAAAGGCCTTTATTGTTATTGATTTTTGATAATCTACCTTTCAAGGGGTAAGGTGGAACCCTTACAAGGCATGTAGGCGTAAGTATTACATGGCCCGTAGGCCTTAGAGGAATTCATTTTCCCATAGGCTTCAAAAATTACATACAACCCAGACTAAATACTTGAAACTGCTCCTCCCCAGTATCTTCATCGTGAAATCATCTCTTCAACTTCGCATGGCTATTCGGATAGGCATTCCCATGCATGCATAGGCTTATCCCGATGGTAGGTGTCATACCCTCTCATTCTTGCAATCCATTTAGCTTCTTCTATGGTGAAAGCTCCTTGTTCATCCTCCTTGTAGAGCATGTTCCTCGTAGGTTGTCTGGTTTGCATCTGCACTTAAGGTGGCCCGAAGGTCTTGAGGTGGCCTGAAGGCCTAACTGACTTGAAGGCCTGGGTGGCTCAAAGGCCTTAAAGGACTTGGGGACCAAATCGGTGGCTCAAAGTCCCAAACGGGGGAATATTCCTGGAGGTTACCATGCCAAACAGTACCTGCTACAGTTACCTCTACAGTACCCTAAAATAATGTCTCCGCCTGGATTTGATCCCGGGTCTCCAAGATGCACTTACAGAGTCCTTACCAACCAGGATAAGGCTCATGTTCCTTTAAGTGCTTAGTTTGATTGTGAAATTGGATCTCCCATGTTTGTAATATTTTTGAGAATTTATATTAATCATCCAATAATTTTTTTATGCTTTCACTATTAAACATTCTAAAGGTGTTAAACATTAGTTTCACAGTAGAATACCTCATTTGTCTAATGTTATTTGTTTTTTGATATGCGATAGATGTTTTCTATGATGTTTTATAGGAAGTTGGACAATTTGATACATGATTATATTCATATGGACGAAGTACACAGATGATAGAATCCATTTCTTTTGATTTTATATTATATTCATTTTTTATTGCAGAATCCCAAGTCTTTGGTTTCTGAGGATTTTCATAAGGAGTGATGATCACTGAGTAAACATTGAATCCAAAATTCATTAGGTAGATGATCATTCTATATTTCTATAATCCATAGTTTTTACCATTAAAATACAAAGCATGAATCACAGACATACCTTATTTTGGATCATCATTTACCATCTAATTTGTATATACCTTATTCTTTTAAGATTCCTAGAGATTTTTCATAAAATATCACCTTTGATACCAATTATTAGGTAAGAATAATACCAAGATACATAAGAGGGGGTGAATTGTGTCTTTTATATAATCATGATAGTTTATAATGTTTAACTCTCTTTTTAATTTATGGATATATGTAGTGTTCTCTTCTGTATAAATTATGAGTAGCATATAAAAAGAAAATAAGAACCCAAAACTTATTTTAGTGGTTCAGGTCACAAATATAGCCCAATTCACTCCACCAATGCTCTCTTAGTGAGCTTAGTTAATTTCAATTATAAAATATTCTCTTATAATTGGACCTTCAAATCCACAACTGCGTTTAAGCAGTTAACAACTTTACAATAAGGCTAAATAGAGCCTCCTAGTTCATTTATAAGGAATTATTTATCCATAACTCTGTGTAAGAATCTGACACTTAACCACAACTGAGTATGAGAAGTTGAAACTCCAATAAATCAAAAGAGATGGATTTGTTGATGATCTGGGTTGAACTTCATAGTTTCAGTAAGAACTGAAAGAATATAGACCTTCTTCTTCAAAGATGAATTTCTCAATTAAGATAAGTTTTTAAGTGATCCTAGTTTCAAATGATCTTTAATTATATAGAAAAAAATAAGAAGTAGTAATCTCACAGCAGTATGAGGTTGAAAAGTATATCTTTAAAGTGTATCTTTTTTTATAAAATAACATAATTTATCATTATTTGTAGTAAATAAATAAATATATATTCATATAAAGTATGGAGTTGTTATATTGAAAACATATTACCCAAAAATATCATATATCTATTTGTTTTACATCAAAATGATCCTATCATATATATAGAACATTAAGATTTTATTTTAGTTGATAAGATCCAAAACAAATCATGAAAGATCCCAAATATTTAAAATTAAAATCATTTAGAAGTTTTTTATATTTACTTAGGATTAGTAGTGATTTAATCCATTGAATATGGTTCTTTGAATCGATCAAAACCACCATTTGAATCGGCCGTATCATATCTTTCAATAGATATCTTTTTGTGTCAAGACCATTGTAGAAATAACAGATAAAATCTCAGATTTAAAATATCTAATGTTGAATATTCAAACATAGTGTTCCTTCATAAAACAGAAAAATACCAAACATACAGTTGATGATAAAAGTGGGTTTGATGTACCATATGTTTGTTTTACAAAAAATTGGTTTCCTTATTAATATAGGGTTATTCAACCATATGTTCCCTTCCTACAAATGTAAGGTTCCATCAAAATTTATGGTTGATGAATCATACTTTTTGTTAACTTAGGTTATATGATCAATACTTATTGTTCTGAATGTAGGGTTCATTCATTACACTATGCTTACCAAAGTAGGGTGTGGACAATGTTTCTAGAATATTCTAAATTTCATTCCTAACACTTTAATGAATATTTATTTAGGATTAATAACTTGAAGATAATTCTATAACAAATATTGAAAATAATATTAATTTACTCAAATTCACTTAATGTAATATAATCAGTAAAAAACAAGGGTATTTTTTATCATCAAAATAAATAATATTTCCATAGTATTGTTGAGTCAATACATGCCAATAGTTATAACTAATGAAATTGTGAAATTACACCATATTCCCACTTTTGTTCATTTTTGTCTAAATATTATGACTTGAAGATGATGGGGTATGAAATACATCCCTTAAGGGGGAAATAGAGCATTAAAATCTAGTGTATATTTATTATTACTATATAAATATGTATTTATGGACATCCCCAATAGATAATTATGTTTGATATTTTATTTTCACTCTCTTAAATTTATTTTAGGTTGTGATGAATGTATTATCAAGGGGTGATTATCTAATAAAACGGGGATGTGTAATAACATGTTCTTGAATGTTTTAATTTATTTATTAATATGAGTGTATGTTTTTAAAAATTCTGGAAATTCTGATTGAATAAACCCAAATAATTAAATTGAGATTTGGTACCACATTAAGAAATGTGAATGGATAGATTTTTTGTTGTAGTGAAATAAATATTGTTTTCTATAATGGGTTAGCCCATTCGGACTTCAATATGACTTACTTAAGGCTCGTTACTAAGAAAATTTCAGTTCCACTATTCTCTCATGTATTTATCTGAGTTCAGTGGAAGTAAAATAAAAAAATAAGGAAATATGTTTCTTTAATTCAAATGAGAAAGGGGTTGAATGATTTTCCTTTGGAATACCTTCCAATGTATCTATTTTATGAAAAATGGGTGAAAAGGTTTTTACCTTAGTTTTATTTAATATCATTAAGGGGGAGAATAAAAATGTAAACATTGAGTGATGTATTTACATGCATCTTAATTTTCAAAGTTCAATGTATTGATAACAACTTTAAAGGGGGGAAATTAAAGTGGAATTTGGTGTGTGATTATATTTGTTATCAATGTTATTTTTTGTTAATGATGAATTCAACAGGTTTTTGGTGAATTTAGATGATGGATTAAGAAATCCACACAATTCATGAAGAGGTTGATTCCCATAAATGATGGTAAATATATATTGATGTTGATGCGATTATATTTTTCAAGGAATATTCATATGGAGAAAAAACTGTGAAAATAGGGGATACTACTTATGAAGATATGGATGAATAACTATTAGGTTGTAGTTAGTAACATCAGATGATTGAATGTGTTAAACTTCTTGGAATACCATGATAGGTGTTTATGGAACTATTCTAGTTATTTCTATAATAGTTTTGAAATCATTGAAGGTGTTACATTTTGTGTACATATTGTAAGATAATAAAACTAAATACTAAGTTCTAGTTTGAATAGGAATATTGAAGACCCTAGATTCTGAAGTAATCATCCATGGTTATGGAAAAATATTTTAAAAAGATGTTGATCTATTTTCATTGAAAAATCTATTAATATGTAGTTATGAAGGGTAATAAATATTGAAAGTATGAAATGAGCTAACTGAAGTAAATATGAAACCATATAAATGATCTTGTTATTGAAGGCTACTAAGATTAGTGTAGAAATACCTTTTGTTATGATTTGATAATGTTGGAGAGTCCCTATAGTACATGGAATTAATTATAAATTTATTTAAGAAGTTTTATTTTGGAAGTTCAAATTAAAAATGTAGCTAAGTCCTGAAGATTCTGTATATATTTAGTTATTTTGTATGACTTCCATACTTTTCATATGACTTGAAGTGAAAGTGTATGAATTCATTAATATAGTTTGAATTCGGGTAGCGTGTAAGTATTTAGGGAAAATCATTTGACTTTGGTTGTGATTGTACATATTTGGGTTATATCATATGAATTTGAGTTCAGGAAAGAAAATGGTAAAGGTATTGAGTGTATGACATTTATCATAACATAATTCTTCAAGGATAGAGCATATGACTTCAAGAAAATTGTATGACTTTAAGAGTTACCGTCATAAGAATTTTGAAATGTGTAATCATTATGAGTATCTAGGTTATATGAAATAGAGATTTTTTCTTTATTGAATTCTTAATACATTTGAAATGAAGTACCCTTATAAATTTATTAATTCACTAATTTTGAAATTTTTGAGAGTGCTACAGTATGAAAAGTGGTTTATTGTATTTAAAATTTAAATATGGAAATAAATTGAGATTGTTCTTCAAATTTTCCTAATAGATTTAAACATCATAAAAACATAAAATAGCCTATGATTCAAGTACATAATAAAAGATAAACTAATATTCAATGAAGAGCAAAGATGGAGAAAATTTCAAAGAATTTAAATTCTATTTTAATAATTAAATTACATAATATGAAGAAATTAATTTCATTTGGTACTTGTTCTATTCCAACATGATCCAAATATCAAAAAGATAATATTATAAATAATCAAATATGGATTTAATAAAATTTAAATAATATGGGAAGAATTTTAAAAGTAAGCAGATACTTGTGTAAAGTTTACTCCATGATTCTTCCCTTTGTGTAAGCATAATCAAATATGTTGCATCGGGGTAACTTGAATATTATAAAGGATTCATAAGGGTCATATGGACCTATGTAAAGTTAATAAATATATGTATAAAGGTTATATTAACTCACATAAAGGTAATCCCATTGGTTATATGAGGTTCCTAAAGGTTATTTGGAACTATATTAGGGTAATAGAAAGAAGTCACAAACAATGTAGAGGTTTTTTGAGTGCGCATAATTTATTTCTGAGGAAGAAGACAAGAAAATATAAAGATTAAATTATTGTAATTTAATGTTATAAATATTATAGGTAAATTTTATTCAAGCATAAGGGACTGGGTTTGATGAAATATATCATTGTTCTTATGTAAGTGATGATTTAAGCTGTTGATTTTTTCAATTTTTCATTATGGAATAGTTCTTTATGTTTCAATGTGAAAAGAGACTATTTCAATCTAGTTCAATGAGAAATATGAGATTAGTATCTTGATAATAATATAATATGAATAAAAATTATTTGAGTTCTATATGAATATATTAGAAGACCTTATTAGCTGAGAAAAAGAGAAAAAGAATAGAAAATTCAAGGGTGATCCTAGAAATTACTAGGATACAATAGTTTAGGAGATAAAAGGAATATAGAGATCGTGGTAACACCCTTTCATAGGTAATGTGAAAAAAATAAAAAGGATCATGGGATCCAAATCACATATATATATTAAATATTTCATATATATATATATATATATTACTGGTAACATACATATAAAAGAGAAAAAAAGTAAAGATAGGTAATAGTTTTATTCAAGTAAAAATCATAAGGTTTTGAGGTAAGAATATCTATAATAACCCTCAAAGGATAAAAGGACCAAGAAGAAAATACTTGGATTAATATGAATATCACAGGGTATTGAAGCTAAAAGAAGAAGGATTTAACCATTATTCTATGATTTATTTGAGAGTGTCAAAGTAGTGGGGAGAAGTATAAAGGAAGTAAAATATGAGGACAGATCAACCTGATGTTCATGAAACTTATTAGTTCATGTTTACAATTTCAATGTTTGAGTATAGAAAAATCTTGGTAATCTCTTTCTACTAAATATCTATAAACCTAAGTAAAAAAATACTAATTTACAAATACTAAGATAAGACTCGCTATTATTTCAAGACCCTATTATTGAGTTTAAGGAGATGTATCTTATATCAAAAAAATAATCTTATTCAGTCTTGGTGATCTATTTCCAAGTTAGATTTGAAAGGAAACACTTCCATACACATGGTGTGAATTCATAGAACCTATGGGACTCAAATGAAATAAGGGGATAATAATGAAGCATTATTAATATACTGAGTAGGTGTAGAAGGAATTTCTATGATAATAAATCACTTTATTGTATGGAAAGGATCTTTTTATGTCTAGGAAACATAAATTATTATAGTAAACATTTGTTTATAGTAGAGAAACCATGATTTTTTATAATACAAATCATAGAAAGAAGTAGACCGTCGATCCAAACTTTGTAAAAATACTAGGTTATAGTTTATTTTATTTACTTTCATGCATGTTTGTGATGATTCCTAGTTTAAAATAAAATGGATCCATTTTCACTAATAAGAAATAGAGGTTAAATTAATTATGGGTAAGAGATTCCATGAGAATTTTAAATTTGGTAAAAATAAGTTATGCATGAATACCCCTCCCCCTAACATAAGTGTATACACTGATCCTAAATTAAATTTCAAGTGATATCAGGGAAAGGTTCCATCTAATTGTATTTATGTTTTTTACACAATTTTTTATCTAATTTGATGATGTTTGGATTTGAAGAATTTCTTGTAGAAGAGCCTCAATCGAAAGAACCAGATTTTAAGACTATGGATATACATTTGGAGGTATCCTAAAAGTATATGTAAAATATGATAAATAAAAAGGATTTCAATATAGTAAAAATATCAATAATGAAAGAAGATTCTCCCTTAACTAAAGGTAGTTAGAGTGGAGATAGTAGTTCCAATTGTGATGAAACTTATATAATTAAAACTACTTATAAGCATTAATATGATGTTTTAAGTAATTCGAATATAATTCTTGACGAAATTTTTTCTCATTTATTTGGTTTTAGTTAAGACCTAAATGATTAAAAACAAAGTTTATAGATGATGTTAAATATAGGAAAAATAAATTGGAAAGACAGTTTCAAAAATGTAAATCTCTCATCAAAGAGTTGAAAGATGATAATAATTCCTTGATAATTATCATAGATAATATCTCAGTGGATGAATAAAACTTTCAATTCTACATTTATGAGAAATATAAAAAATTTAAAATCATTGATGAGAATATCTATGCATTGGAAGAAACACAAAAATCTGGAATGGGAGTCAATGAATCACAAATGGGTCTTAATGTCAAAATAATTATTAAGATTGATCATACCTTACAATAAATTAGTAATATTCGTAGAAAATAGTTTTTATATATTAAAATTATTTTGGGGGATAGAGTTACTCACTTTTAGTAGAGAACAATACTCTTTGTTTAATGTATCTTGAACAAGATGTGAAACTGAAAAATATATATGAAATAAAATGTGAAACATCACAACATGATGAAAAAAATGTTCTTCCACATAAACCTATAAAATATTTTTTTTATTTAAATAATACTTATAATGGTGGAAAAAAATATTGAGATCACGTGGAGAAGAATCCACCTCAATCCCATAGAGAAAAGGCATCTGATTGTTCAAATAAAGTTACTTAAGTTGAATCTAATATT
This sequence comes from Viscum album, assembly GCA_963277665.1. Taxonomy (NCBI): domain Eukaryota; kingdom Viridiplantae; phylum Streptophyta; class Magnoliopsida; order Santalales; family Viscaceae; genus Viscum; species Viscum album. Next base: position 824,422,198 of record OY728159.1, on the reverse strand, counting down.
TATTGAAGGGTAGAAAAAATATAAAAATATAAAAATATAAAATAATAAAACTACTGAAACATCCACCACATCATCAATGGTGAAGGTGAGTATGTACTTGATAAAGTTTCCCGCAAATTTAACCAAATATTTTAGGTTTTAACCCAAATATAGAAAGTATGCAATTTTGGATAGATTTCTTTTACTGGAAAAAGAACCAAGTTCATTAGAATATTTTGGTTCCACTAGAAACTTGTGAATATAGAAATTAATTTTTGGAATTATATATTAGTATTTAAAATATCATGAATCCAATTATATAAGGGGTCTAATCTGAAATTTAAATGAATCTTGCTGAACTGAAGCAAACTACATAGGAAAACAGTATTCAGTCTATAAGAAATAGATTTATATGCCATGAAAAATTTTGTGGGATATTCAATATATATGGTAACTTATATGATTAATTTTCATACAAAACTACTATTTTTCATTTATATAGTGAAGTTAAAATATTAATCTATTATGGTAATAAATTCCATACAATGGATCACTGTGAGATGAACATAAATGTCAAAGAGAAAGGGTGAAATCAGAGATAATCAATCCAAGAGAGGGATTATAGGGTTGTATTAGTAGATAATAATACATTTTAAGAGATTTATAGGATACCCAACAATTTAAACTGAAATGTTATTAAATAATTATTTCAAAGGTTCAACTTGGAAGGACACTAGACGGCTAGATGTATTACTATTTTTCCTAGTCAAAAGCAGCTAAAAAAGAAAATAGAAAAGAACTAATTTGTCTAAATATTAAAATAGATATCTTAAATTTAGGGTCACACAAAAATATATGGTTTTTTATGAACCATATAGAATATTTATCATATGTAAAGATCATCTAGAAGAAGCTAGGAAGTTGGGAAAAGTTGAAAAGAATTAAACTGCTCTAGTTGTTAAAGTTTAGAAGTCTATTTAATCTAGGAAGAAATAAGATATCCAAAAGAAATAAATGTTACCAAAAAATGTACAAGATTATAAAATAAAGGGATGATATACCATGATTATTTCTCTAAAAATTTGAATCACAAAAAAAGTTTCTTCGGTTGATATACAAGTCTCAGCCACAATGTTATAATTGCAGAAATGATGGAATTCAACCCTATTCCCAAATTGGTTTGGTTGTGACTAAATTTTTGGAATTAAAGGTGATAATTTATGGAATATATCTGCTATGGGGGTTATACTTAATAATTCAATTATTCTATATATTAATTATTATTATATAAATCTAAGATTTTAGACAACCTTAACAAATGAAAATGTTTGTTGGATGATTTTCACTAAGCTAACTCTGTTTTAGTTTATAATAGATGTACAGTAAAAGGGTTTTATTGTATAATAAAATTTTGAAGTTAAATAACTTTCACTATAATTTTTTAATGTGTTTTTTAAAATTACTATATGTTTGTAAAATTTATTGAAAATCAGATTGAAAAAATCCAAATAACTTAATTTTTGTGTTGGTACCACATTAAGAAATGTGAATGGGTAGATTTTTTGAAATTTTAAAATCACCCTTTCTTATATTTTATTGGACCACATATACATTGATATAACATATCGAAGGCTCATTTCTATGAAATTTGTTTCCACCCTTCTCTTGTGTATTTATCTTAGTGCATTGTAGGTGGAGGAAAAAAAGGGGAGAAGAAGGTTCTTTAATTTAAATGAGAACGGGTGAGAATAATTTTCCCTTAGAAGAACTCACATGTATATATAGAGTTATCAATTAGGGGAAAGTTATTTCCATCATTTTCATTTATTTTCATTATGGGGGAGAATAAAAATTGAACTTTTTGTAGAGCGCTGACATGCATCTTACATTTTAATTTTCATTGTATTGATAAAAACTCCAAGGGGGTTATTGAAGAAACAATTGGTGTGTGAGTGAATTTGTTTTCAATTATATTTACTATCAATGAATAATGATAATATTTTTTTGGTTAATTCTATTGAACGGTTGAAGAATTTAACCAATTTAGGAATAAGGTGCTCCCAGTTGTATAAAAATTACTTAAAACAATTTGTTTATAACTTTTGTTATTAATAATCGATTTTATAAAAAAATTACATTGGTTATAAAAATAATAATTGTTAAAAATTAAGTCACTATGTTTTCAACATTGGTAATATCATAACCGATGTATAAAACTTTCAAAAAAAATTAAATTCGATCCTTAGTACAATTTTTTTTAATTTCACTTGATTTCTCATGAACCCCAATCACTCTCTTTCAAAACATCCATTATCTAACTTATCTTATTCATCTTCACCATTCCCATCATCTTCATTGGCCTCATCCACCATCCTAAACCCCTATTTATATTTTCCTATAAGATCTCTATCATCTACGACATCTGATGTTTTCATTAGTTTGAATTTTTTTACGACATCTCCCTTCTTTAAACCATCGGGATCTTATCTCCCTAATCCGACTCAACCTCCATAATCATCACTATTGGCCTCAACAACTACTATCACCCACAAATGTTATTTTCCTCTCTCTGATTTATGTCTTTCATGGAATCTGATTTTCTGTGCAGTTTAAAATAATCATGGCTTTTAAGATATTTTTAATTGACTAATTTTTACTAATTTAATTATTTTTATGCTTGGTATATGTTTTTATAATAATAAATTGTTTCCTTATCTATTATAGGAAGTAATAACTATATGGTTTTCATAGTATTGAAATTAAGTTAATAAATTTTCAGATTAGTATGAGAAGTGTTGTAGTGATTCATATATATTTTATCATTCATGTTCCTTGGATGATTCCTTTGAAATTATTGATTTATCGATTAGCCCATTTATTTTTATTTTGTTCATAAAATAAAGACAAAGAATATAGGAGGGATTATTATTCATATTAGAATTTATTTTATCATAAAAATAATATAAATATTATTCAAATATTGTTCATATTATTGTATGAGGTTTTATGAAATAAAATTAAATGATAAATGTATTCTTATTCATTTTATTTTTTGATCAATGATTTAAATGTTTTCATTTGAGTGGTGGTATACCGTCAAATGAAATTGACTACTCTTGAAAATGAGATTTTTTTTTTGCGATAGTCAAACCTATATAATTATAGACATGATTTTTTTATAGTAAATCAGTCCTTTATTATATTCATTTTATATGGAAAGGCAATGATTATTTTTTATGGTACACATAAATGATAACATTTATTTATGTGGTAAATCATTATGACATTCCATTTAAAATATTTTTTTACCACCATATATAAATTCTTTTATGATCAAGGTAAAAAGGCCATTATCAAAGATAGAAATGTTATGGAGGATTTATTGATTGATAATTCATGTATGTATTCTTTTTAGTAAATAACACTATTTTATTTTCCTATATATACTTTAATTTTTTCCTAAAAAAATGATGAATTCCATGAGATGATTATATGTATTATGACTTCCAATATATATAAAATATGTGTTATTATAAAACTAGATCGAGGGGTAGGTACATGGGTAATCATAATATATAATGATTCTATAACATTCAACAGGTAAATTTCTCCTTAAAAAAAATTTATTATTACATGCAATTATTATGTAATGGTTCATATAATGATTTACTTGTTAGGTCACTCATTCCCATCAAATGAACATATAGACAACTTTATTGTTTTAATAGTTGTTCAACTATCCTAATTCTAGTCCTAAATTCAAATTTATTTTTCTCAAACAATTATACTTTGGAAAAATTAAATGTACTCTCCTTACATGAGTTGGTATCTTTAAATTTACTCTCACTACTTCTTATTATTATCTATTTATAAATTACCTTAAATATTCTTTTATATAATTCCTATATGTGGATTTAGTGATGAATTTATGTTTAAATATTAACAAAACTCCTTTATTTGTTTTTATATTTATTTATAAAATTCATTTTTAAATTAAATTTAAATATAGAGTGACCTATATTTGATACATGAAATTTTTTGATGGGTTATAATGAATTATAGTTGGATTACTATATGATGAACAAGTGATGAATATAAGGAAGGGGTTGATGATTTTTTGTAATTTTACCAATAAAAAGCTCCAAATAATGACATGTTTTTCTATAGATGCATAAAATGTTTAAATATGACAAATTTTCAATGCATTAAAATAAAAAATAATTGAATATGGTATGGTTTTTATCTTAGTTGAATTATTTGTATTTTGAATGGTGAAATTGGGAAAAATTAAATATCTATTAATGATGAATATTTTCAAGATGATTAGTCTCATTAAATTGAAGAAATGATTCATGATATTAAACTTAACGAAATTGAGAAAGCACTGATGATGATGATTTTATATGGAATTGTTAAAACCCCATTATATCCAAGTTGTACAAGTTTAATGGTTTTATCAACAATGTTAAAATTAATTAACTTAATGACCATAAATGGATGGAGTGACAAGAGTTTATAGAGTTGTTATAACTATTAATAAACATACTTCCAAAATACAATAACCATTAAGATTTAGATTATAATTTGTGGGAAACATCATACCTAATGTTTTTGGGTACAAGAATATAAATTCCTTCATAATGATTGCGTGTTATATAGAAAGGAATATGAAGCTCTGTTAGAGTAACTTAAATGTGGGATATCAGGGTATAATTTAAAATTAAAATCAAAGATTGGTTTCTATATTAACATAACTCTTATTAAAGTAATTTAATATCTTTATATAATTCCTCATATAAAATGTTTATTTTAAAGTTAAAATTATGTAAAATTCTTAAGATGGAAAGAATATAAGTGAATAGAAGATGTAAAATTATTTTATTGAACTGATTTTCTACAATAAAAAAATGATCAATAATTTCTTTAATTTGGGAATTATTTTATAAACATCAGACTTAGGTTTTGTATATATTAAATGAATTTATATTGGATAATTAGTAGTAAACATAGTTTATGGAGGTTTTTTTGGTAATTTAAAACTTATCTCATAAATTTTATTTGAATCATAAATATATCATGTTGAGTTTAATGATTTATAGGCCATAATATCCTAGAAATGATATTGATATTTACTTTTCACCATTAATTTATGATTTGAAACCCTTATGGGTGTAAGGTATGAAAGTTTATTATTCCTGTAAAAAGGAATATTTTCAATGGTATAAAACGATTATGTTTACTATATAAAACTTTTTATTTTATGGAAATTTTTTTGGATACAGTGTTAAGGGGCATAAATATTGTCCAATTTGTTAAGTAGGGACTTCATTTTTTCAACTACAACATGTGAGTAATATAGGTTAAATTGTTCATTAAAGGTTTTTGTCTATGGATCACTTTTATTTAGGATTTGAAAAGGAATAGATGGATCAAAATAATATGATATCTCTTCAAATACTTTTTCAATTGATCAATATTTTCAGAGAAACAAAAAAAATTGATGTCATGTTTAGAAAGACACAAGAATATTTTTATTATAGAAATATATATAATAATTAATTAATATTTAATAAACTTCTATATTTGAGATATAATGGGGTAAAACATAGCATTAATGGGACTCATGTTGAGAATAATATCTATGAATGTTTTATTGTATAATTGTTGGATATTAAATTCAATATGAAGGATAGTTGGGAAGAAATATTACATTTACTTACAATGAGAATATGTATGGATTTATATCCCTATTATAAAGGAAAAAAATTTACTTATATATTACTTTTCATACATTATCCAAGAGTAAGAAAATAAATTATTCTCAATGCATCCATGGTATCAATGTGCCTGAGGGTTATTTTTAAAATGTAAAAATATATGTGTCACTAAAATATTCAAATTTAATGGGAATGAAATATCATGATTTTTATGTTATGATAAAAATTCTCCCACAAATTTCATTACATGGAAGGAAACCCATCTGTTTGATATAGAATATCATCATGGTGAATTATTTTTTTAATTCAATTTTTAACGAAGTCATGGATCTAAATTCAATAAAAAATTTAGATAACTACGCAATATATATACTTTGTCATCTAGAAATCTACTTTACACCATATTTTTTGATATCATGATACATTTAATGGATAATTTGGTTATAAAAAATCTTTTAACTCTAATTTATCTATGGTGGATGTTTCATTTTGAAAGGAATATAAAGATATTAAAGGGGTTTTTAAATAATCCATATCTTTAAAAAGCATCCATTATTGATAAATAGATTTTTTGAGGAAGTGTAAGTGTTTTATTGAGAATAATTACCTTAGTTAAATCATGTCAGTTTGCTTATATCTCTCAATGAACAAGTCAATTTTGTGGGAAAGGGGATTCGTGTGTTGAAAATAAATTCATTGAAAGAACAAAAAATATAGTAGGAATATTTATACATCTTTAATTATATACATGGTTCATATCCATATATAAAATCACATACTAATTGGGCCTTCGGTACTCTAGCAGACACTGTAGCAGGAATGGTTCGGTACTGTAGCAACCGAAACTATTCATCCATCTAGGCCATCGGGCCACCGGTTTGGTCCTTGTGTCCTGAAAGGAATTTGATCCACCCAAGGCCTTCGGTCCAGTTGATTCTCAAGGCCTTCGGTCCACCTTAAGGCCTTAGGGCCACCCTAAGGCCTTCGGGCCACATGAATGAAGGCCCCAGACACACTACAAAAAAGGATCTGCCCTAAAAGAGGATTCAGAGCAGGTTCACTCACCAAAGCAGAGCCAAATGGATTGTCAAAAGGAGAGGGTATTGCTATGCCATAGGTACTAGCCTGTGCTTGCACGGTAAGCCTATCCAGACGGTCATTCAAAGGTGGAGATCTACTATCAGGATGCAGATGCTGGGGAGGGTCAGTTCCTTGTAGATAGTCTGGTTGAATTCCCTTAGACCTTCGGGTCATGTAATCTCCTAAGCCTGCGGGCCATGCAATCTATGATCCTACGGGCCTTATAAGGGTTCCCCCTCATCCATTGAAAGAGGTTTTATCAAAAATCAATAAAAATGAAGGCCTTTGGGCCATTCAGGCTAACATGGTCCATTCCTAAAAACACCTAATCTATCCTGAAGTGTAATAACCTAGACCCTAATATCCTTGAGTAGTGGTTATTTTATTAAAATGGGATAGATACAAGAGATTACACCAATAAAGATTGATCTGTTTAGTATTATTGAGTATCTGGATACATACATGGTTCTCTTATTGCATTGGTAATTAATATAAAACATAACAAATGAAAATAAACTTCTTCCTTGAAACTTACTCAAATATTACATTATCACAAACTAGGGTTGAAAAATAAATAAAAGGATGTGATCAAATGGTCATTAAGGGTTACATGAATCAATAATAATTGAAGAATATTCAACATGTAATAATAATTATGTAAAGGTAAATAATCTAAGAAACACATTCCATCAATACCCTGATAATGAAAATGCAACCATGGATTTTTTCATAGTGAAAATATCAAGGAAAGTAATAACTGGATAATGAATGAAGAAATTTCTTATTTATTGGATATCATGTTTATAGAACATGAACCATTATATTGTCAATATAGTTTATTCGATTTTAAATAGACATCAATGGGTTTTTACCAATTGTGTTTTCTCATGAAACCTGTCGATGCATCTAGGGGCTGTTTATAATCGAACCTGGCCCGTAACTGAAATTCCAATGAATTCATCATAAATAGATTCAGTTAATTGAAAAAAACATATGTAAAAATTTTATACATCTAATAAAATTATATTATTCATGATACAATAAATTCATATATTTAATGAATGGTGATCATAAATAAAATGGAAATATACATACACCGCACACAAAGAATAATTTGTCAAAGGAAATAAAATAATGGTTTCTATGAAAGAATACATTTAAATAATAATTATAAATTCATATGTTAAATTTGTTATATATATTGAAAAATTATTTCCAAATGAAGTGAAAACATGTAAAAATATTTTTTAAGAAACTTTAGAAAAGAGTCTCTTTACTATGATTAAAAGAAAAATATAAAAGAGTCTCTAAAGAGGGAAAAGAATAATTGTTAGAATAAAACTAAGAAATAAACCAAGATAGTTTTTCATGATAATAATAGTGATTTAAAAAATAACGGTGGATCAAAATTGATTATGGAGTGTTCTTGAAAATAGGTAAGAAATTGGAAAGTTCCCTTAAATAGGACTCGCTTATCAGGAGGAATTGAAAAGGATACTTATAAAAAATGATTTTCCCCATAAAATGAAGAAGTATTGAGCAAGGAAAATATTTTTTTAACATATAAATATATTGTATGAGTATTTTATTTTAATTATTAAGAATTAAGTTTGGTCAAAGACAGAGATAGAGTAACCTGAAGGAAAAATGGAGGTTTGGGGAGAATCCCTTACCTTATGTCAGAAAGTGTTCTATACATGCACTTAAAGTCCTAAATAATGAAATTAGATTCATTAATAATTTAATAAAAAACCTATTAAATATTTATTTTATTTATTATAATTTTATTTAAGTTAATTTATTTTTTTATGAGTTATAAGGTTCCTTTTTGTCGTTTGAGAGTGTTTGTTTCCCTGGATTTCATAATGGGTCACTTGTATACATGTATGGAAGTTCACGTAAAAATGGGATTAATTATCCAAAATTGAAATTATATGTTATTAATGAACTCACAAAATATTAAATAGATTTATTTATATTTTTTTTCAAATATGAGGATGATTCGTTTAATAAAACACTAAAGATGAATTTCGTTTATTTTTGGTTAATTTTTTATTATAAAGAGCTAGTTTTATTTAATTAATTAATATCATGTATATATATTAGTTAAAGAATATTATATAATCTATAATATGTATAATAAAAAATTATTTGACAAAAATAATGATTTTATGACCATCCTTGAATTAGGTAATGGAAAATTGAAAAGCATCATCCACGATAGCAGTAAATCAGCACATCACAGACGATATTTTCATTTTTAGAATAAAAAAGAGAGAAGAAGAGGATTGATGACATGTTTTATATTGACATAATAAAATTATATTATATATAAGATAAATTATTTATCATTTATTTTTTGATATAGGAGGTGAGGTAAGGATAATAAAAAAAATAAATTGAAAGGGAAGGATTAAGGGTTTTGTCTTTTAAATTATTCTCCTTGAGAACCTCCATAAGAAACTTAGATTTTTGTCATTTATTGAGAAAAACGGCTCATGGATGTGGGGGACAGTATTGGGAATAGGATTAAGTAGAAATTTTAAAAACATCATGGATTTTTATCTATGAAAATAAGATGTGGAGAGGGGTTTTATTTTTTTATAGTAGAGAGGGGTGTTTTCTCATTATTTTATTCATTAGTTTATTATTTTGACTCAAGACTATGAATAGTTTAATAATTATCACTAAATATATTTAAATAATGAATTATATTTCATTATTATGGTATTATATCATCCATACATCATATATGAATAAATAATTCAGGTATTTATCTTATACCATAAATTATCATATTTTACTATTCACCGAAAATTCAACTATTTTAGAAAAGTCCTGAAAATTCACCCTAAATTTTTTTTCAACATGTATAATTAAAAAAAGAAATCAATTTTATGAAAATAATTATATACATATATATTAAATTTATATTCTAATTAAAATCATCATTTACTAAAAAATTACTAATTTTAATGTTATAACTAATTTATATCACTTTGAAAAATTACTTTATATCTTGTAAATGTATATTATAATCTTAAGAAACAATTATTAATTTCTGATTATATTTTATGAAAATAAATTTTCTTCTATATCATTATGTTAATTATAAAATTGTAGATAAACATTTATGTTTTATAAAAAATTCAACACTTAATTTATCATTTTTAAAAGATTTATTTACTCATACTATGATATAATTATATTATATTTTCATTTATAAAAAGCCTAAATTTTATTTATAAATTCATAGGTGATGTTACTATTATATTAGACAAATTTCTATTCCTAAGGGTCACATTAGTATTTCGAAGTTAATGTTACTATTTTATTGGTATATGTTCCTTAATTTCTAGAAAAATACTCTTAGTTCATTCAATTTTTTTGTGTTCTATAGGTTATTTTATATGATTTGTGATTTATGAAATAATTTAGTGTAAAATTTAAGATATCAAATGAATTGAATTTATTTAATAGGAGACATAATATAAAATATTGGGGTGTCACATTCCTCCCCCTTCAAGGATTTCATCCTCAAAAAATTTCATGTATGTTTCCTTCTAAACAGATGAGGGTGGTTCTTCTTCATAACATCCTCAAGTTCCCACATTTAGTCTTCCATTTTATGGTTTCTCAGAAGAACCTTTACAATTATAGTCATCTTATTTCTTTATAATTTTTGTCTTATATCAATAATCTCAATAGGTGCTTCATAGTAAGAAAAATCAGGTTCTAGTTCTATTTCTTTATGGGTGATTACATGTGTTGGATCTGGCATGTACTTCTTTAACAATGATATGTGGAACAAATCATGAACTTTGGAGAGACTTGGTGGAATTTTGAATTGATACTCTACAAATACAATTCATTCTAGAATTTCATAAGTTCATATGTACTTGGGGCTCAATTTCCCTTTCTTATCGAACATTATGACACCCTTCAATGGAGATACTTTCATAAATACATGATTTACAACATGAAATTATAAATCCTTTCTTTAGTTATCAGTATAACTCTTTTTTCTACCTTGAGATTTTATAATATGATCTTAAATAGTATTTATCTTTGTCTTTGAATCTCTAATAAGTTCTGGTCCTATAAGTTTCCTCTCACCAACTTCATCCCAACAAGTTGGAGTTTGAAATCTCTTTCCATATAATACTTCATACAACATCATTTGAATACTATAATTGAGACAATTATTGTAGGAAAATTCCACCAAAGGTAAATATTCATATCGTATACCTTTTAAAGTCATGTGAGCATGATCTCAACATGTCTTCCAATATCTTAATAGTCCTTTCAAACTATCTTTCGGTTTGAGAGTGATAAGAAGTACTCATATGAAACTCAGTATCCAAAGCCTTTTAGAGACTCTTCTAGAATTTTGATGTGAAACGGGGATCTCAATCAGACACAATCAATAAATGTTAACCAAGAAGTCTTACAAATTCATTAATATATGGTCATTATAGGCGCTCAAAAGGTGAATCTTCTCTTATAGAAAGGAAATGTGTTGATTTTGTAAGACGATCAACAATAACACATATTTCATAATTCCTTCTAGGTTCACTTGATATTCCTATAAAAATATCCATCATAATTTCATCCCACATATATATAGAAATAGTTAAAGGTTTTATGACTCCTCTAGGATTTTGTCTATCAAACTTCACTTGTTGTCAAACTAGACACCCTGACACAAAGTCTACAATTTCCCACTTCATGTTATCCCACAAAAAATGTTCCTTCAAATCTCTATACATCTTGGTACTATTAGGGTGTATAAATAAATTTGAGATATTATCATCATTATATGGTTTCTTTTTTTGTTCTCGTATTGATATAACACTTAACCTCTTTCCCAATTTTGATAAATCCAACCCCATTCATGAATTTTTCCAATATTTCATCCTTAAAAGATTTAATTTTATTTTTAAAACTCTTATCATTTGATTTATAACCTTTTATCTTCTCTAGTAAATATGGTTTAGACATCATTTGAAAAATTGGTGATGTTTCCTCTTGCTTAAAAATTCCCTTATCCTTATTTACTAAATATATGAACATCAGATCTTTATTCATCCTCATTTGGGTAAGAATTCAATGATATTTCTTACTTAATGCATATGCTACATTATTTTCATTCCTTGGGTGATAGTGTATATAACAATCATAATCTTTACATAACTCGACCCATCATCTTTTCCTCATATTTATTTCTTTCTACATAAATAATTATTTTAAACTCTTGGGATCTGTATATATCTAACATATTTCACCATAGAGATAGTTTCTCCATATATTCAGAGAAAATATTACTACTACTAACTCTAGATCAGGAGTTTGATAATTTTTTTCTTGAGTCATCAACTTCCTTGATAAATATGCAATAAATTTATAATTTTTCATAAGTAAACAACCAATTCCTTTCTTCAATGCATCATCGTCTATCATAAACCCATCATTTCATGATGGTAGAGTCAAAATCAGATAATTGACTAATATTCTCTTCAATTGTTCAAAACATTCTTCACATAATTTTGTCCATATAAACTTAACCACTTTGCGTGTGAGCATCGTTCTTGGTTTAACCAATCGAGAAAAATTATAAACAAAATAATGATATTAACATGTTAAACTAATGGAAATACATACCTCAATTATGTTTATTTGAGTAGGATATTCTTATATTTTCTTTTCATTCACATGATAAACTAATATTCCATGCTTAGAAATAATATGGCCCTGGAAATAAATTTTCTAAAGCCATAATTAACACTTTATAAATTTACCTTATAAATCTTTCCTTCTAAGAGTCTTAAGAATAATCCAAAATTGATTTATATGGTTTTAATATCTTTTAGAATACACCATAATATCATCAATGGATACAACAATAAAATCACTAATATATTCATTTAATACTCTATTCATTCCATGAAAATAGAGGGTGTATTAGTCAATCCAAATGTAATTATTGTGAACTGGTAATGTTCATACCTCTTCTGAAAAGTTGACATCAAAATATCTTCCTTATTTAATATCAATTTATGATACCCAAAACGAAATTCAATCTTCAAAAAATATTGATCTCTCTAAACTTGATAAAATAAAGAACCAATTTTAGTCAGAGGGTACTTGTAACACAACAATATTTTATGGAATTTCACTTTTAAAATTTAATTTCTTCGACAACATAGGTTTTACACAACCCCAAGAATAAATGAAAAATGATATATAATTAAATATCATTATAACCTAGTTTTTAAATTGGAATTTATGAATAATATTAACCAAATTTTGAAATTTATATATTATATATTTAATCAAATTGTTTTGTAATTCATACAAATGATTTTATAAGCATAAGATAATAATGAATCCAATTTTATGCATTAGAAGGCAATGTTTTTTCTAAATCATAGTTTTACCACCTTGTAAGGGATAACTTAGTTTAAAACTAAATTTTGAAACTTTTATAAATTAAATTGAAAAAAATAAACTTTAATTTTAAAATTTTAATGTCAAAATGATCTTAGGGTGAAATTTTAGTATTTTTCTAAAAAAAATTATTTTCTAGTGAATATTCAATATTCTTGATTTTTATAAAACTCTTATTTTTATTATATTAATAATATATTAATGATTTTAATAGTAAATTTACCTCTGAAATTATAAATAAAATTTAGATATCTTATAAATGAAAACATGGTATATTTATATCATGGAATATGTAAATAAATGTTTTAAAAATGATAAATTGAGTATTTGTATTTTTATGAAACGTAAATGTTTATTTACAATTTTATAATCATATATTAATTTAAAATAAAATAAATTTTCATAAAATAGATTCAAAATTTATTATTTTTGTATCTTATGATTATATTAAAATTTTATGATACCTTAGTTAATATTTTAAAGCGGCCAAAAATCAGATATAATTTTAAAATTGATATTTTTCAAACAAGTGATGATTTTAATTAAAATTAAAATTCCTCATAATTAGAAAATTATTTCCCTAAAATGGAATCCATTTTTTAATTCTAAACACTGATAAATGTTAGACTGAATTTTTGTGATTTTTCTAAAATACTTGATTTTTTTGCGAATAGTAAAATACAGTAAATTATGGTATAAATACATTATAAGTTAAATACACTATTACTTGAGTCATTGATGATGTAATCACCATAATATCAAACTACCCAGCATTATTTTAATATATTTATTGATAATTATGAAAATATTTCATGTATTTATAAAAAATAATAAACAAATGAACAAAATATTCAAAAAATATCTCTCTCCTCCACTACAAATATCACCCCTCACCATCTCTTCTCCTCACACCAACAAATCCATTAATCTTGTATAATTTATACCCAATACCTCTAATAAACCTTTACCCTACATTCTTGTATTTTTTATCTCATCCAAATTTCCATTTCAAAGTTCTGTACATATGTTATCAAGGAAAATAATTCAGGACATAAAACCCTTAATCCGTACCTTTTATTTTATTTTATTTTTTATTATCATTTATTATCCTTCTGTCACATCATATTTCCAAAAAATAATTAAAAATATAGTATCTTATATATAATTTAATTTCATTATTCCAACAAAAAATTCACCATCAATTCACTTCTCCTTTTCCTTTTATTTTAAAGATGAAAACATCATTTATGAGGTACTGATTTACTACCTTCATGGATGACGAGTTTTTATTTTTCAATTCTGCCTTCAAGGCTGGTAATAAACCATTTTTATGGTTAAAATAGACATTAATATTTGTAATAAAACATATTTAATTTTCTGTAACCAGTATTTATTTAGATAATATTAATTCATAACACAAAACTTGTGCGTGATGATCAAAAAACTACAAAAAATAATCTAAATGTGTATCACTAACGTCTTATCTAATGATTCATCCTCACCCAAAATAACCAAATGACTTATATAACCATTTATTATTTTTTAATATAATTAAAAATATATAATTTCACTTCTATAAAACTATTTTCATTTTACATGATCTTCCATATGCTTATAATTTTAATCTGATCATGAAAACCAAGGAAACGAATGCTCTCAAATGATAAAATTATATTTAATAATTCAAAGAAAAGGACATAAATGAACTTAATAAAATTATACTAAATAAAATACATGTAGAAAAGGATATATATTAATTAAATAATTTATTTAATCTAGTTATCTAGGAGATAAATAACTACTATAGAACACATTCAGACATAAGGTAAGGATTTTCTCATCACATTTTTACTTCTATGAGATATATGCCTTGTTCAAAAATTATTTATTGTGTGTGGTATATGTACTATCCATTGATATGTAATGTTATAAGTCTCCATATTCTCATGATATTATATATTTTATTTTATGTTATTCCTTCATAGGTATTATTATTTAAATGTTTTAAAGTTGTATGGGACACTTTGGAATAATTAAATATTATTTTACTCAAGAATTTTTCAATGGTCTCATTTAAAAGTATCTTCATCTATGTCAACATACTTTTTTAATCTTGTACATCACTAAGTTTGATATCTTATGATATCATCTACTATATTTTTTTGAAGGGTTTAGGATCATTTTGACCAGGGATATGCTATTTTGATACTATTCATGGTTTTATGGTTATTGTATTCTCATTTCATATGCTAGTTTTTTCATATGAAAGTTTGTGTTGATTATGTTCCATCACTTTTAATATAATAAATGCATTTTACTTAGTAAGTGATGGTTGGGGCCCACTATATCCCCTCTATTCATATGTAGATCTCATGAGACAAACTAGACCGGGTTTTTGCCGAGGCCTTACCCATTTATGTAGACTTCTTGGTCAAGGCCATGATGGTATGTTTATAATGTATGACATTATGAATTCCCACATTATGATATTAGTAATTGATATCTAATGTTATTATTCAACTAGTATAATATCCATGGTTAAGTTTCATTCTCATGTGATTATTTATATGACATTATTTATTTCGATTTTATTATAGGAATATTATGCTCACGATTATGTTTTAATGGCATGTGTTTCAAGTTATTCACTATGACTTATTTTTTATATTTATTTTTGATATATTACTCTATATTTTTTACCCTTAATGATCATATAATATCGACCCTTTCTTATGTTTTATTTTTCCCAGGATGTGAAGATGTAAATTATGAATGAAATGGAGGTATAATCTAGTAGTTTATGGGTGTTTCCAATGGAGTTTTTATATTTTTTTTCTTTCAAGTTTTAATGTAAAACTCATTTTTGTATGTGGATTTACATATAAACAAAAATATTCAGTTCTTCATGATGTTAATTCATAATTTATTATACCAATTTAATAAAGTAAGGCAGCGGTTTTGGGCTACTGCGGTTGGGGTCTTTACAGTTCCTATTATAGGAAGTTTAATAGAAACCTTGGAAACTAGATTTAGAAAACATGGATTATGGAACATAACTCTATGGTAGAGTTTAAAGATAATCATAGAGGAACATCCTAGAATTTTGGTAAGGTAGATATTATGTGGTTATTCTTAGAAATACATCCATATTTGGATACAAAATTTAGGTTTGGATCTGGAATAGATATACCCAGGGGTAACAATATTGATAGGGTGCATTAGACCTGACTTGGTGTAGCCTAGTACACAACAATGGACCTTAATGTGCACCTATTTTGACAATCCCATGGGATATGATTAGTATAATTCAACATTTTCATTACAAACCATTATAAAGGATTTAATGGTAAATATGTCTCTAAAGAAACATAGTTTATGATTAAGATATTAGTTATGTATAAGTTTTTAATTTATATTAAGTGTTTTTATAGTTCAAAATTATGCATTATGATTTATACCCTAATCTATTTTATTTTATTTATTATAAATGTTGCATGGAAGGATGTTTGATTAATAATAGATTAAATTTTCTAACTATATTATTTTTATAAAACCTCTATTTCTTAAATTTTATTTTCAATTAAGAAACATCCTTGAAATGGAAGGAGAAAGTTCACAAAAAAATATTCTCTCTCTTCCAGAGGATTTAATTTCAATGATAATCTTGAAATATTCTTCATATGATTTTGAAACCTTTATTAGCATCCAAGATACCTGGATGAAAATGTAAAAGTCATCTCACTACTCTACTATTCCCAATTTATTCCTAAGATCATGGTCTGAATACAAACAAATCTTGTATTCTCTATTTTCCCACTATTCTAGACATGGAAGGTATTACTAGGGTATTTTTTAATTCTTCATCCAAAATTAACCATACAAATAACTCATAAATATTAAAGGATAATTGAAATATGGTGACCTCCAAGCAGTTTACATTTATCAAATTTTAAAATTTATATATTTATAATTATCAAAGATAATTTGGAGACCTTTTACAGAAAAATAATATGATTTTATAAATTTCAGGTTCAGGCAGATGTTCAAAAAATTTATGTTGGAAATAAAACATTTCTAAATACTTATCAATGACCTCATCATTTCTATCCAAATTGTACAAGTTTAATTTGGAAAGAGGATATAAAGGATTTGGGTGTTTCCCTAAGGTACCACTAGCATTCATGAGATCTGGCTCTTCACGAGAGATGCCAACACTGAAGACCTGGATAAAGGTATGAGTTGTTGTATAAAAGTTTCTATTTTTAGTGATATAAATAAAATTATTTTTTGGAAATAAATGTATGAATTATTTATGTTTTGGGGTTGAATTGACAACATTAGTTATTAACCTTATTTCAAGAGTGTCCATTATACCTATTCTTAAATTTATATTAATATATTTTTTGAAAAGGATATCCCACACACCAGGTGACCACCTATCACATCAGGAAAGTCCATAGGGTTTGAATTCACAACTTAAGGGAGACAAGGTGGAAACTCCTACCACTAGGCTACATGAATTCCTGATTTTTGTGACTTTTCTTATTGATAAAGGTTATTTTTATTTTAGGGAAACTATTTTATCAAATAGATAAACTTAGTATTAGAAAATGATTTGGAGATTAATTATTTAGTGGAATACACATAATATTTTAAGCAATAAAATTTGAACTGTATTTTGGAGTAAAATATAATTTTATTATGGACTAATGGTGATTCAGGTTGTTTATATAAATGGTTTACATATCTAAAAAATTTATAAACCTTTCTGGCATGTGAATTTTAATGGATATATTTTGGATGAGTCTTAAGGTTGGAATGGTTTATTTTGGACATTGGATATTATTATTTGATGTCAAATTTTGATTTATTAAATACATTCTGATAACAATTTTTGTTTCAGTAAATATTTAAAGTCAAAAGGAACTATTGGTGGATCTTATGATTTATAAAAGTGAATCTAGAATAAAAACATTTCTTGAATATCCATATTTTGGTTTAAGAAATGATGTACAGATAGAAAGAAGCACAAACAAATGATAAGATTGTGCTTATGACATGGAAAGGAATTAGGAATGTTTAATTTCATAAGTGATTTTATGGATAGTAAAGGAAACCCTCAAATATTTGAAAAATATTTTAAAACAAAAATATTATCCATTTACTTTTATTTCTCTGAATTCAGTGGTATTTTAACTGATCATAAGATTTATGGTTTCATAATGGTCAACTTTCTACTAACCATGTTCTCTACCACTCCCCATCAGAACTTGATAGTCAAATTTTATCTTCAATTTCCATGTTATCTCTTTCCACTAATGATTTCCTACCCAAAATCATAGTTTTTTTGTAACCTTATCATTTCTCATTCCCTCTTATTAAGAGGATATGTTATTAACTATATTTATGATTTTGGTTTATCACAAAGGAATTTTGAAGTATCAACTATTGAATTTTAAATTACAATTTCAAATTGAGTGGTTGTAATTTATTTTTGTAGGGGAGAATGTGACACCCTAATATTTTATGGTTTGTCTCTTTTTTAATTTAATTTCATCGATGGCATTGGTTTCACATGAAACCAAGAATAAAATGAACAATGATATACAATTAAATATCATTATAACCCAGTCGTTAAATTAGCGATAAGGAATAGTATTATCCAAATTATGAAATTTATATATTATATATTTAATAAAATGTTTTAACTTTCATAAAAATGATTTTATTGGAAAAATATAATAATGAAACCAATTTTACGTAATAAAAGGCCATATTTTTTCTAAAACATATTTTTACCTCTTTTTAACGATGAACTTATTTTAAAAATAAATTTTTCCTCTTTTATAAATTATACCAAACAAAATAAACATCATTTTTAAAATTTTATGGTCAAAATTATCTTAGGGTGAAATTTTTGTATTTCTCTTAAAATATTAATTTTCCAGAGAATAGTGAAAATTCACGATTTTTATAAAACTATCATTTTTATTATATTAATACTATATGTATGATTTGAATAGTAACTTCACCTATGAATTTATAAATAAAATTTAGGTATCTTATAAATGAAAACATGACATATTTATATCATGGAATATGTAAATAAATATTTTAAAAATGGTAAATTAAGTATTGGTATTTTGGGAAACATAAATGTTTATTTATAATTTTATAATCAATATATTAATTTAAAAAATATATTTTAAATAAATAGATACATAAATTAATATTTTTTTTTCTTATTATTATAAAATAATTTTATGAGGCCTTAGTTAATATTTTAAAGTGCCATATAATCAGTTATAATTTTAGAATTAGTATTTTTTGAATAAATGATGATTTTAGTTAAAAAATTAATTTCCCATAATTTGAAAATTATTTTCTTAAAATTTATCCCCTTTTTTATTCTAAATTTAAAAAAATGGTTAGGGTGATTTTTTGTGATTTTTCTAGAATACTTTAATTTTCATGAATAGTAAAATATGGTGATTTACGGTATAAATACATTATAAGTTAAATACAATATTACTTGAGTAATTGATGATGTAATCATAATAATATAAAAATATCCTTAATTAAATTAATTTATTTATTTATAATTCTCAAACTATTCAATGTCTTTATAAAAAATATTAAACAAATGATTAATATTCAAAAAACACCCATCTCCTCCTCTATAAATACCACCCCTGACCACCTCTCCTACTCACACAACCAAAGCCTTGAATCTTGTCCAATTTTTTCCCAAAACCTCTCCCAAACCTTTAACCTATATTCTAGTCTTTCTAGTCACACCCAAAAGACCATTTCAAAATTTCTTTAGGAGGTTATCACAGAGAATAATTCAAGAGGTAAAACCCTTAATCCTTCCCTTTTATTTTTGTTATTTTTATTTTATTTTAGTATTCTTACCTCACCTGCTAAGTCCAAAAATTCTTGATAACACAAGTATATTATATATAATTTAATGTTATTATGTCAATAGAAAATCAACCATTACGTTTCTTTTCCTTTTCCTTTTATTTTAAAGATGAAAACATCATCCGTGAAGTGCTGATTTACAACCTTCTTGGATGATGTGTTTTCATTTTTCAATTTGTCCTTCAAGGATGGTTATAAAACCATTTTTATGGTTAAAAAAGAATTTAATATTTTTAATAAAATTTATTTAATGTTATGGAACTTGTATATATCCATAATATTAATTCGTAACACAAAACTAGCACGTGATGATCGAAAAACTGTAAAAATAATCTAAATTATTATCACTAACATCTTATCTAATGATTCATCCTCACCCCAAATAACCAAATTACTTATATAAAAATTTAATATTCTATAAGATAATTAATAATATATAATTTCAATTCTGGACTACTATTTTCATTTTACATGATCTTTCATACACGTATAAGAGTATACCGATCATGAAAACCAAGGAAACGAATGCTCCCAAATGATAAAAGTTTATTTTTAAACTCTTTAAAAAAGACATTAATGAACTTAATAAAAATATAATAAGTCAAATACATGAATAAAATTTTCTAAATTAATTAATTAATGGATTTAATCTAATTATATAGGATATTAAGATTAATTTTAGAACACATTAATACATAAGGTAAGGTTTTTCTCATCTCACTTATACTTTTGTGAGATATATGCCTTGTTCACCACTAATTAATTTTGTGTGGTGTATATAAATCCCTTTTATATTTAATATCATAAGTATCATTATTATCATGATATTATAAGTTTAATTTAATTTAATTCTTTCATAGGTATTATGTTTTAAATGTTTCAAATTAGTATGGGACACTTTGGAATGTTTAAAGATTATTTTCCTCAAGAATTTTTCAATGGTCTCGTTTAAATGTATCACCATATATGTCAAAATTATTTGTTGAATCTTGTACTTCACTAATTTTTACCTCTTATGATGCCATATACCATATGTTTTTGAAGGGTTTGTGATTAGTTTGACTACATATCTGCTATTTTGATACCATTCATGGTTATTGTTAATGTATTCACATTTCATAGGCTAGTTTTCAATATGAATGTTTATTTTGATTATGTTCCACCCCTTTTAATATGAGGAATACATTGGACGTAGTAAGTGATGGGTGGTTCCCACTATATCCCCTCGATGCATTGGTTGGTCTCATGAGGCAAACTAGACCAGGTTTTAGCCAAGGCCTTACCCATTTTTGTAGACTTCTTGGTCGATTCCTTGATGGTATGATTATGATGTCTAGAATTATGAATTCTATCATTATGATATTATTAATTGATAGTCCATGTGATTATTTGACTAGTATAATATCCATATTTAAGTTTCATTATCATGTGATTATTTATATGGATTTATTTATTCAGATTTTATTCCTTCCATGTTATGCTCAATATTATATTTAATGGCATGTGTTTCAAGTTATTCACCATGCCTTATTGTTTATGTTTATTTTTGGTTCCTTCTACTGTATTGTTTACCCTTACTGATCATCTGATCTCACCCCTTTCTTATGTTTTATTTTTCCTCAGGATGTGAAGACATATATTTCGAATGACATGCAAGGATAATCTAGAAGTTTATGGGTGTTTCCAATGGAGTTGCTATGTTGTTTTTACTTTAAAGTTGTAATGTAAAACATATGTTTTTGTCTAGTTTTCTAGAGCTAATAAACTATTTGGTACTTTGGGATGTTAATGATTTTTTATAGTACCAATGTAATAAAGTAAGGTACCAACTCTGGGATACTGGGGTCGGGGTCTTTACAGAACTTTTTCTTTGTTGTAATAGCATTTATTTCTCTTTATTCAATACACAGCCTCAAATATCCATCTTTCTTCTTAACAAAGAGAACATGGGATCCCCATGGGGAAACACTAGATAAAATAAATCAATTATTACTCAACTCCTATAGCTGTTTTTTCAACTCCACAAATTTCACAGTGGCCATTATATAAGGAGTATTTGATACTGGTCTTGAATTGGGGGATTAAATTAATGGTAAATTAAACATCACACTATGGGGGTGTTTAGGTAATTACTCAGTAAATACATCAATGTATTCTTGCACAATTGCTACATCATCAATTTGAATATGACTTTACTCATCCCTAGATTTTGTTTTCTCTTCCTCCAAAATAATTTCATTTAGTAGAGTTACTGAGGGTGGATCTAGATAATAATTAGATTATGAAGTTTCTTCTCTTAAGATAAGGGATTCTACATCTTCCTCGCAAATAATAATTTATTTATTCTTGAAAAAAAATTGACGTCATATTTTTAAATCCATTCCATTTTGAGGATTATATCAAATTCAACCATATGTATGATGACGATTCCAGAAAATAAAGCATGTTTATATTCCATAATGGTATTTTTTAGACACATTTTTGTTGTAATGATACTTCCCTTATTGGTTTTGGCTGACAACTCCCTTATTAAATCAAAAGAAAATTATATAATTTTCTTTAAAAATTGGGTAGATATAAAATATTGTGGTCATCCCAAATCAAATAAATCATTAGATAGAAATAAATATAGGATTAATGTACATACCACCACATCATTAGGTACTTTTACTTTAGTTGTAGTGATTACATAAGCTTAGTCTCCTCCCCTTGTCCTCTTTTGTTGTAGACTCTCCCGGATGCTTGGGACATTGATTTGAATAATTACCCATTTCATTACAATTTAATTTTCAAACATCATTGATTTTTTTCTTTCCCATGCAATCATTATCTTGATAACCCTTTTGTCCACACTTATAGATAACTCCCATACCTTTTAAGCATTTCCCATTATTCTTCATTCCACAATTTTCTCATAATGAAAAATACTTTGTTCCCTTATTATTATTTGACACTTAACCTTTTTCATGATTATCATAAGAACTCTTCTTCACTTGATTTCATTTGAAAAAATAGGATCTTGAAATTTTATTCTCTATTTTGAGGGCACTTAATATTATTTCATCATATGATGAAAATGTTTGAGATGCTAGTACCCTTTGGAGACATGGATTAAGACCTTCCAAGAAATGATCAACATTTTCTTTTGAATACTATATTAAATATAAACCATACATGTATAGTCTTTTGAAGGTATAATTATACCCTATAACACTATCTTATTCCCTTTTATATGAGCTATCTAATTTCCTCTTTATTTTAGTTTGTTTCTCATGATGGAAATATTTTTTTAAGAATGTTTCTTTACAAGTTATCTATTAAATGTCTTAAATTTCATCTTTCTTATTTTTATTTTGGATTAATAACCACCATTTATCAACATATCCATTAAGAAAATATACTACCAGTACTACCTTTTCATTTTAATTGCATCCCAATGCCAAAAAAATATTTTCAAGAGACTTGATCTTCTTCTCATTTAACACTATATTAGTAGTCCCACCAAATGATGGTGTATTTTGTTACATGAAATGATCCTCCATAAATATAGCATATTTATTTATCATAAAATGTGTAATTTTCCATAATATGGTCATGATCTTCATATCTCCAAAAAAATTACATTGACTTTATTAGTGGGTCAATCCATACATTTATTGTGGGTATTGACTCCCTTCCATAATGTGTCATCACTAAATAATGTAACACACTAAATTATCTCCTAATTATCATGATTATTGATCCAAAAATTCACTCTAAGAAATTATTATAATTCTCATGTATATTTAACATCTAGTTTCTAAGATTTCTACTAAACTTTCTCTGATACCAACTGTAACAATCCCGACCCCAATAGCCTAGAGTTAGTGGTCATTTTATTACAATGGTATAGATACAAGAGATTTCATCACCAAATATCAATAAGTATAGAAATATTGAATTAATATATATATAAAAGGTTCCATTATTAAATTTTTAATTTACATAAAACATAAAAAATGAATATAGATAGCTTCCTTGACACTTATTCAAAGATTACTTCTTCATAACCTGGGGAAAGAAAACAAATAAAAGAGTGTGGTAAAATGATCAGTAAGAGTTATATGAATCTATAAGAAGTGAAGAAAAGTAAATATGGAATAATCATTATGGAAAGGAAAATAATCTGAAAAACACATTCCATTAATGCACTGAGAAGGAAAATGCAACCATAGATTTTTTTATAGTGAAAATCTCATGGAATGTAATATATGAATAATGAATGAAAAAAAATTGTTGATTTATTGGACTTCATGTATCTAGAATATTAAGAATTATACCTTTAATATGGTTTAATTATGTGGGTGAAAAACCATCTAATTATGTTTGGAAACAGACATGAACTATTTTTCGCCAACTGTTTTGTCTCATGAGACATGTCAAAGCATCAAGAGGCTATCAATAACCAAGCATCACACATAAATGAAAGTCCAAAACATTCTTCATACATTTATTAAATTTAATAACAACACCATATAAAAAATGTTATTTTTATAAGAGAATAATAATATCCATGATATAGTAAATATGGATATTTAATGAATGATTATCATAAATAAAAGGGAAATATACATAAAGCACACACAAGGAATAAATGGTCAAAGGGAATAACCTAAGGGATTTATTTAAATAATGTATTTAAATAATAATTAGACATTAATAATGCAAAATAGGTATAAATAATGATAAATTATTTCCAACAGAAGTGAAAACATGTAAATATATTTTTTAAGAAACTATTGAAAATAGTCCCTTTAATGCTATTAAAGGAAAAATATAAGAGTATCTAAAGCGGGAAAATGAATAATTATTATCATAAAACCAAAAATGAACAAAGTTAGATTTCATTATAATAAGATTTATTTCAGAAAACTTTTTTGTCTTAAAACAGATTATGGAGTGTTCGTGAAAATGGGTAAGAAATAGGAAATTTCCCTTAAATTGGGTTTGCTTATCGGGAGGAATTGAAAAAGGGTCCTTATAAACATGCATTTACCCATCAAAGGAAGAATAATTGAGCTATGAAAATATTATCAGATCATATACATAAATTTTATAATTATTACTTATGAATCTTTAAGAATTATATTGTGGTTAATATAGAGAGAGTTAGTAACCCGAATTAAAAATTGAGGTTTGGGGGGAATCTGCTACCTTATGTTTGAAAATGTTTTGTACTTGCACTTAATGTCCCAGATAATGAAATTATATTCATTAATAATGTAATAACTAACCTATTATAAATTTATTTTATTTTTTTTATTTTTTTAAGTTCATTTAAAGACTTTTTAATGAGTTATAAGATTTATTTTTTTCATTCAGGAGTGTTCGTTTCCTGACTTTTCATGATTGGTTACTTGTATACATGTATGAAAGTTCATGTAAAAATGGGATTCATTATCTAGAATTGAAATTATATTTCATTAATGAACTTAAATAATATTAAATGGTATTTTATATCATTTTTTTCTAGATATGAGCATCATTCATTAGATAAAACGTTAACGGTAAACGATTATTTATTTTCGTGAATTTTTTATTATCATGAACTATTTTTGTTTCATTAATTAATATCATGTATAAATATTTTTTACATAACATTATATGACTTAAAATATTTATAATAAAATCTTATTTAACCATAATAATGGTTTTATGACCATCCTCGAATGCATTGATGGAAAATGAAAATGCATCGTCAATGGTGGCGGTAAATCGGTACATCACGGATGATATTTTCATTTTCAGAATAAAATGGATAGAATATGGGTATTGATGATAAATTTAACATTAAAAAATAAAATAAAATTATATATAATATACTAGAGTTATCATGCATGTTTGGATAGATAAAGTGAGGTAAGGATAAGAAAATAAAAGAAATTGAACAAAATTGAAAAGGATTAAGGGTTTTACCTCTTGAATTCTTCTCATAGGTATTTTATTAGGACTAAAGGCTCATGGAAGTTGGGGAGAGACATGGGAAGATGATTGGTAATAAATTTAATAATCTTAGTCTTTTTAGGTGTGAGTAGAATAGGTGGTGAGGAGTGGTATTTATAGTGGAGGAGAGGGGTGTTTTCTCATTCTATTATTCATTAGTTCATTATTTTGCCCCAAGACTATGAATATTTTGATTATTATTACTAAATATATTTAAATAATGAATTATAGTCCAATATTATGGGCTTAAATTATCCATACATCATTTATTACTAAATAATTCATGTATTTAGCTTATACAATAAATTACTGTATTTCACAATTCACAGAAAATTCAACTGTTTTACAAAAATACCAAAAAATTACCCTAACAATTTTTAGATGTGTATAATTAAAAAAATAACTCCATTTTATGAATAAATTTTTTTCAATATTAGAAATTTAATATTTAATCAAAATCATCATTTATTTGAAAAATACAAATTTTAATATTATAACTGATTTTATAACCCTTTGAAAAATTAATTAAGGTGTCCTACAATTATCTTATAATCTTAATAAAAAAATTAATTTATGATTATATTTTACAAAAATAAATTTTCTTTTATATCATTTTATTAAATATAAAATTATAAATAAACATTTATGTTTTATAAAAAATACTAACACTTCATTTATCATTTTGAAAATATATATTTACTTATACTATCATATAATGATATAATATCTTAATTTATAAGATTCCTAAATTTTATTTATACTTTAATATAATATATTAATATTCTATTGGATGAATTACTATTCCTAAGGGTAGCATTATTATTCCAAAGGTAAAGTTACTATTTCATTGGTATATGTTCCTTAATTTCTAAAAAAAATCCTCTTTTTTTCATTAAGTTTGTTTTTTGTTTTCTATGTGATATTATATGATTTGTACTATATGAAATAATTTTGTGTGAAATTTAATCTATTGAATTAATTGAATTTATTTAAGAGGATACATATTGTAAAATCTTTGGGTGTTATATGTGGAAAGTACCAAAGAGAATCTCAATCCACACAGGCTAGCAATAAGCACCTGTGTATCAAGAAATACCTTTGGAAAGGATTTGGAAAATAATATACTAAACAATAAATAGTTTTCATATAAAAAAATAAATCATGGAAATACAAATCCAAATAGAAAAAGACAATATAGTACAAGATAATATAAATTCCAATCCAAAACTGGTAATTTAAGTACCTAAGACCCACAAAAACCCGTCCCCATGTGATATGAGGGAAGAACCCACCATGTAACCTACCAAACTCCCTCACCCCACTAACATAGATACTTTGTTCCACTATATGGAACCTTTAATTTACCTATGAAATATATAAAAATATCTACACAAGCCTAAATGTATGTGCTGGGTGTGAGAAAACCAGACCAGTTGGATCCCAACAAGTGTTTTATAAGTGGTATTTATAAAATAAACCAATTATGCTCATTTAAATAAATTAAATTCATGAAATATAGCTTTAAATGATTTTAAATAACTCATATAAATCCACCCTTTTATAAAAGTTTATAAAGAACACATAAATAAATAATTTTCAACGAATTTACCAACAAACCATTTCTCAAGAATTTTTAAACATCCAATCTAAAAGGATCATGATGGAAACCAAAATTTGGGTAGTCGAGGTCAGGTTAGTAATTATAATAACACATCAAATATAAAATGTCTAAGTGCCCTCAAATAATTATAACATGGGCCTAGGGAAAGGAGAAGTCCCCAAAAAGTGAACCCCCTATCATAACCAAATTTATTTAGAGTTGTAGTGTTTTCCTTGCTAGGAAGCTACAAACCATCCAAGAATTCCTATTTGAATATATACCACTCCTAATTACCCCATGTTTCTATGTTCTATATCCCACACTTCAAGGCTTTCAATTTCACAGATGGCCCAAACTTGGAGGCCTTATTTTTCATGGTTCAAATATTTTCTAGAGTATATCACACATCAATAATCAAACTGCCAAATTTATAATGAAACATTATTTTAAATCCATTTCTATTTTCAAAAATAATAAATCCATTTCATAGAGTAATCAAAAACTATCACATTTTAAGAATCATAAATCATACAATTAAACAATTTAGAAAACCCAATTTAAAATTAGTAAGAAATGATGGTTTATAAGAAAGTCTTTTCATGAAACCACCCACCTGAGACACTTAGTATTCCAAAAAAATGAGTGGGATCTACATTCCAAGAGGAATTAAGGATCCTAATAATCAAATAAGTGTCTTAATCCATGAAAAACATATCAATAAACCAATTCAATAAACTCTAGATCAATAGAGATAATAGAAACCACTTATCAAGAAAATTATTAAATAATAACATAAAGATCTAGGTAGATATGGTATATACCTTCCTCTATCACAATAGATCAATAAAAACCCATTAGATCACAACACAACCCATAGGTCTAGAAAAAATCCTTTTTCCTTGGTAACTTCAAGAAAAATGATATGTGATCTAGAATAACCATGAAGAATAATAATTAAGAGGCTCTTTCCATGAGTTTCCTTGATCCAATACCCCATGGGATTTCATAATCACACTCTAAAAGGGTTTCAATATCCAAAATATCCAAGTAGAACCCTTATAGTCAATATCCATAGATGTAGGAGGATTAATGAAGTTAGCAAGAGGAGTACTAGGTTTTGAAATGAATTTTAAGATTAATTAATTATTATCACATGGTTTAGCATAATAATTTAACAAATTTTTCTTTAACCATAAACCCTTTTATATCCATTGAAGATAATTTCATGGGTTGGTTACATGGTTTCTCTAAATATGAACCAACCATGATAAAATCCATTATCCCAAACCACCAAAAGTTTCACAGTTTCTTGAGAATGCCACATGGTTTGGGATGACTGTGCACCAACTGTGTACATAACTAGAAACCTCCAAAAAATCCCAAAAATTACACAGAACAAACTAAGAATGATTCAAAACAAAAGATGGTAAATATTAAATATAAGTACCCCATAGTGACATCTGGATGTGAGAATTATCCCCACAATATTACTTTTTCCCTGAAAAAGATGATTCCATGGATCACTCATCATCAATTCCAATTCACACATCTCATGAGAATCTATTATGTGATTCCACAACACTGAGACAACATAATAGAATTATAATTCAGAATAGTTTCCTAATAATTCATGGCATGAACCAATCATTCAAAAACTAACATATAAAAATCCAAATCATGAACTTTCTAGTTCATAAAATAAGAGGTATCGGGATAATACTTCTTAAGCTATGAAACATGGAATATATCATTTATATAATTCAATTGATAAAAACAATCTAATAGATAATAAAATTTTCCAATATTCTCAGTGATCTCAAAAGGTATCACATATCTCATAGCTAATTTCCCTTACATTAAAAGCTAATTGTAACCCCGTAAAGGTGAAACTTTAAAGAACATTTAGTCACCTACTAAAAATTTTAGAGGGAAACATTGATGATACACATAACATTTATGCCAAATTCGAGGTATCTCTTGTAATTGATGAATAATATAAATCTTTAATAATGTATCTAGAATAATTATTGATTCCAAGGGAGATATTTAACCAACTTTAGACTAAAAAAGTTATTAATTAATCATTTTTACATTCAAAGCCTCAAAAAGACCCATATTGATGGAAAAATGGTAACTAATATTGTAAGTAAACTCAAACAACCCCAAATAGTTACCCCAAGAGCCTCAAAAATCCATAACATAAGGAAATATCAAAGCCTCCAAAAAATAAATAGATCTCTCCATCTATCCATCTATCTAGGTATGGGAATCCATGCTTGATTTAAATTTAGAACTCACTGCCTCCTAAAGGAATTTACAAAAACAAGAAGTAAAATTGGACTCCCTATCTAAAATAATATCATTTGATGCCCTATGAAACCTTATAACCTCATGAATTTACATTTTTCCTAAATCCTCAATCTTGGTGGTCTTAGGAATTAGAATAATTTTTTTGACTTCATTATTCGATCAATCCCCACCCATATGGAATTATTATCTCGGGGGGTCTATGGTAAATCAATGATGAAATTTATGGACACCTTATCCCATTTACATACATTCACTATAAGGGGATGAATAAATATCGAGGGATTTTGGTTCTCAACATTAATATATTGATAGGTAAAACAACGTGGCATAAAATCTGTCATGTCACATTTCAAACCTAGCCACCAAAACTGAAGCTTCATGTCACAATGAATATTATTTATACCACGATGAAAAAACCCACTAATAATGAGGAATACTATACATTGTATCCTTCCTTCCAAAATCAGGAATAAAATTTGGTTTTCAAAACAAATAATTCTTTCTAGAGAGAAAGACTGCACTGTAATAGTATTGCTACCATATAAAGAGTTTGTGATACCCCAAAAACCTTATTCTCGTTATTTCTCCTAAAAAATAAAATGAAGAAGAGATTATTTCAATTGAGTTCTAGCCAAAAAAAATGGTTTTATCTTCCTCTATCACAGCCATGTGCATCTGACCAAATAGTCACATGATATCCCATTCAAATTTGAATTCCAAAATCTATTGATAATGAAACTTTATAATTAAATCATTTGTTGAAACATTCTCCACTCCTGGGGTATATGAAATTTCCAAGTCAAAATAATGATGATATTTTACTAATCACCAATGTGTAAGGTTCAGTTATTTTTGAGAAAAAATGTAACGAAAATTATTATGTTCATAATAGATAATGAACATTTACTCAAAGAAGTAATATTTCCAACTATTTGGAGAAATAATAAATTTTGATGGTTTCAAATCATGGGTAGAGTAATTATTCTCATGTTTCTAAAGCTAATGAGATTCATACACCACTATATTATATTATTTCATAACAAAACATCCCATACCATCAATTAAAGTATCACAAAACAAAAATAACTGATTCTTAATTCTTGTAAAATAAAAATGGGTATTGAAATAAAGAATTTATTCAATTAATCAAAGGAAGTATGACATGTAGAATCCCATATTAAATTTACCCCCTTCTTGGTAAGATAATTCAACAGTGATGAAATCTTTAAGAATTATTTCACAAACCACCAATAATAACCTTCTAAACCCAAGAATTTTTTAATGTCAATGAAATTTTGTGGTTCCTACCGTTAAAAGACAACTTTCAACTTCTCAAGATCAATAGATATGTCATTTTTTGAAATCGAATGTCTCAAAAACATAACTTAATCAATACAAAAAAATAAATTTTGATAACATATAATAAAGGTCGTGAACAGTCATGTTTTTCAAAATTAATTTTAGGTGACACTCTTGCTCATCTCCAGTTCTTGAGTAAAACAGAATGTCATCCATGAATACTATGATAAATTAATCACTTTAACAGTATAAAATATGATTTATTAGGTCCATGAAAACAAATAGAGTTTTAGTTAGACCAAACTACATTATAAGATATTCAAAGTTTCTATACCTACTCTGGAAGGAAGTATTTGGAACAACTAACTCCTTAACAATTAGTTGATGATATCAAGACTGAAGGTCAATTTTAAAGAACCACTTTTCCACTTTAATTTATCAAAAAATTAATTGATATAGGGAAAATGATAAATATTCTGACTCATATTTTGATTAATATTTCAATAATCAACCCAAAAATAAAGAGACTAATCATCCATTTTATTAAAAAGCACAAGGGATTCCTAAGGTGATATATAAGGATGAATTAAGCCTTTAGCTTTGAAATCATCAAAATAAATCTTCAAATCCTTAAATTCCATAAAATACATATGGTATAAAGGAATGATTATCATCTAAGTTCTTGGCACCAAATCGATCAAAAACTCAACTTCCCTCTCGGGGGAACACCAGATAAATCTACTGGAAACACTTTAATAAATTACTTGATCACCCTAGGAAGATCACAACCAATTATTTCTCCTCTATGTTTGACTAAAATAGATTAAATCAATTTCTTATGTTCTAGTAAAGTAAGTACTACTATACTAGACCATGGATCCAACTCTCTATGAAACACTCAAGATTTCCCATCAAAGGCTATAAAGGAAACCTGTCGATTATATCAATCAATATAATTATTTATGGGAAATTAATCAATTAATACTAAGGATAATATAAAATAGATCCAAGTTGAGAACCATAAAATCCCAAACTATCACAAATTATGATACCATCAAATAACATGAGGGATAATGAAAACCTTACTCCTTGTTTCCAATAGGCATTTTTAACTCCATAACAAAGGGAATGAGTTCTATTTAATGTTTTAAAATGTTTAAAAAGTTGGTTGATAAAAAATAATGAGAGGTGCAATTATCAAATAAAGAAATTACTAAATTATAGTAAATAAAGATATTACCTCTCATAGTTGTAGGGCATAAATTTACTTTCACATGAGAGTCTTCCACTATGTGTAACTACTTACTTCTAGAGGTCAGAGGGTGGAACCTTGTAGTATTCAAAGTATCCAACAACACTGAAAACCCTTTAGGTGGCCATGATCACATTCCATAATATAGAGTAGAAAAAATACAAATGGAACCATTTTAAGTGACCATGACATCTACATGAGTTTCATATTTTAGGAAGAAAGGAAAAAGTATATCTTATGGGCCCTATTTTCACACTGGTATCAAGTATAAGTTCTACTGTTAACTATTGTTGAAGATTTTCTATAAGTCTACTGCTAGGAGGGACTTCCGCCATCTTTAAAAACATTTCTCCACATCCTAATCATTTCAGATGATCCAATAAAACTACCACTATATGGAAGAGGATTCCTAACTAACACTAACCTTTATGTTAGGTCAACCACTTCAATCAAATCTCTATCAACCACTTCAGCATTGGAGTAAATATTCATTATATAAAACTAATATTGAATATCTGGTTGCAAGCCCATATGAATCCAATGATTCTTAAACTAATCACTCGATAAAATATTATGAGAGAAAAAAAACAGTTATAAAAATTGATTACCATACTTACAATATAATCACCTTATTGAATGGTAAGTAACTCTATAGATTTATCCATCATCAATTATTTAGGGAAAAATACTAGAGAAATATGGTCTTGAAATATTTTCACTCCAAACCTTTATGGTTTTTTCCCTAAACTATTGTGTCCTTACATATCTTTCTAGGGCCTTCAAGATTAAATATGGAACAATTCAATTTGATGGACTTTATATATTCTAATAAGTTTAAAATACACTTGATCTTCTCCAACCATTCTTTCACTTCTTGAGTATCATTTTTTCCTTGTAAGGATGGTGTTTTCTAGTGAATAAACTCTTGGGCTCGACCTTTATCTCCCCTAGTCCCTATTTACACTTACTTAGCTTCATCCAAGAAGGGGACAACCCCCTAGTCCATGGAACAAACTACTCAGACTACCACCTCAATAAGATTCTGATTTAATGAAGGGTTTCCTCATAGAAAATCATATGCATCACCATGTTGAGGAACTCTAGGAAGCCTTTGTAGGATTTTTACTACATTAAAAAGAAGAGAGACAATTATAAAAGTGATAAATATTAGTTTTCACAAAGATAACATAAGAAAAGAACTGATTTTGGATCAAAACTAAACATAAGAGATACACTTCCCAATATCTTATGGTAACTTAAGGCTTGTTATGATATCAAATGGTCAAGAAATCACTAATAACCTACCCTTTTAGTCCTGAAAATCTTATTTACCATCTACCAAAACATCTCAATACCTGAAGGCCCTATACAATGAACCTCCCTCTGATATCAATTTCTCATGAACCAACTAGGGTCATCCCAAAACTGGACACTTGAGTTAGCCTATGGAAAGGCTTGAAGGGTTCCTTGAATCCCCACAGACTAGAGACAAGATCATGGGGATCAATAACTACCTTTGATAATGAGTTTTCCAATTGTAAACCAAATAATCTATAGTTAGAAT
This sequence comes from Viscum album, assembly GCA_963277665.1. Lineage (NCBI taxonomy): Eukaryota > Viridiplantae > Streptophyta > Magnoliopsida > Santalales > Viscaceae > Viscum > Viscum album. The sequence goes on along the minus strand of OY728159.1, from coordinate 824,388,044 downwards.
ATAAAAAAAGAAATACATCATGCCAATGAAAATCGAAATAGTGGAAGAAAAAATAGTATAAGGAAATATATGTTCAAAATCAAAACTAGTAAACAAAAGTATTTGAGGCCAATAACAACCCGTAATCATGTGATTTGAGGTAAAACATCAGACCATGTAAACTACCAAACTCCCAAAACCCACTAACATAGATACTCATTAACACTATACAGTGCCTTGCCTTTACCTATATCAGATAAAATAATATATGCACACACCCAAATATATAATCAGGGTGTGAGAAAAAAATCCTAGTTGGATCCCACCAAGTATTCCACAAGTAGTTTTTATAAAACAAAAAAATTATGTTCATTTAGATAAATTCAAGGTATTAAATGTAACATTACACAATTTCCAATAAATTATGAAAATCCAACCTTTAATAATAGTTTATAAAGCACACAAAAACAAATCATTTTAAATGAATTTGTAAATAAAACATTTCTCACAAATTTTTAAATAACTAGTCTAAATAGGGAATCATGAAAACTAGTCTTATGGTTGGTTAATTCTAGGTTTTATGGGATCCTCACACCTCAATTTATCAACTAAATAAGTGCACACAAATCATAAGAACATGGGCCTATGGATATAAGAACAACCCCATAATTCAACCCCTACCATATCGAATTTTAGTTAGAGTTGGATCATTTTTTCATTTTAGTTAGCCGAAAACCATCCTTGAGTGCTTGTCATAATCTATACCCAATTAATAACCCTGGGTTCCCATGATACATAGCCTACACTTAGGGGTTTTCAATTTCACAAATGACCCACACATGGAGGCTTTCATTTTCATGGTCTAAATCATTTCAAGAGAATATCACACATTAATAATCAAACTACCCAAATTTATAATAAAACATTCTTTGAAATCAATTTTATTTTCAATGAAAGTGGGGGAATCTATTTTATTGAGGAATCACATAAAATCAAATTTCAATAATGATAAATCAAGAAATTAAAAAAATTAAAAAATTAAAATGATAAATCAATCATGGTTGGTAAACAAATGCTTTTCGTGAAACCACACATTTCAAACACATGGTATTCCCAAAAAATGAATGGGTTCCACATGCCAAGGGAAAAAAATAATCCTATGAGTAAAAGGATATCCCTAAATAATGGAACCCATATCAATAAACCTGTATTAAAAAAAGATAAATAAATAGAGAAAATAGAAACCAACTACCAACATAATTCATGAACAAGCACACAATTATCTAGGTATATTTGGTCTCTGCCTTCCTATCTAAAAAATATATCTATAAGAAAACCCATTGGATCACAACACAACTAGTATATGGTTCCTTATATGAAAAATAGAGGAGATCTAGAATAACATGTATGGATAATAAATAATGGTCTCTTACCTCAAGGTTCCTAGATCTAACACCACAAGATTTATGAGAATCACTCTTTGAAAAGGTTGATATCTAAACAATATTCAAGTGGAAAATCTAGATTCAAGATCCAACACTGTAGGAGGAAGACTAGCGATAACAAGAGGAGGATCATTTTTAGAAAAGAGTTTTGGATTAATTAATTCTTTCCATATGTTTTGGAATCATAGTTTAACAAATCATTCATTAACCTTGCACCTGTTTTTGTCCATTAGATATATCCGCACAATTTGGTCACATAGTTTTTCTAATTGTGCACTAACTATGAAAGAATAAATTATCCCAAACCACCATAATTTCCATGTTTTCCTAACAATGTTTCATGGTTTATCCTAACCATATACCAACTGTGTACATGCCCATAAAGATCCAAACTCTCTCAAAAATTACTCAAAACAACCCTATAATGGTTCAAAGAAAAAATATCCAAAAAATGAATATAGGTACTTTAAAGGGACATTAGGATGTGATATATTTATTAAATAAATATGGGAGATTATTTAATTTAAATTTTGAGTTATTTTTTTAAAATTTAAATGAGTTTTTGGAAACAACACTGTTAAACATGATGAGTTCTGTATAAAAAATCTATATATGAATATATTAAATTAAATAGATTTCCCTATTTTCATAGAAGCACATGAGAAAAAACTATTACATGTTTTTGTTCTATAAAATTTGTAGTGGTCAATTTTTTCAAAAGAAAAAATATATATATTGGTCATAAGAAACTTAATTATGGATTATGTGACAACCCTAATTCCATATAAAGATTAAAATAAAATATTTATGATCAATTCACTCACAGGGTTCTTTACATTCGAAAAAATCATGAAGAAATGATATAGGAAAACAAAACCTTAGTAAACTCCTAATATTATAGGTACCATATATTTATTTTTTGTTTAATTTTAATAATTTTATAAAATGTTAGATTTGATATTTTTTTTATTTTTTATTAAAGTCAAGTATTTTAAAAAATATGATATATTAATTATTTGATTATTTATGTTTATATAATTTTATAATTATTCAATTTTTTAAAATGTTAGATATACTATTTATAATTTTATAAAGTGTTTGGATACTTTGGTTTATTTTTATCATTTACCTATTTCTATTTTACTTTATATGTAATGGATGGATCTATATAATCTTATAGTTAAGTTTTTTTCCTTTTTTCTATATCATTTCATGTCTAAAAAATATTGAGAACATTTTTTAGTATTATAGATAACTACTTCAACTAATATGAATAAAAATTTGTTTCTTTTAGTTTCATTATGGTTTTATATTTTTAGAAAAATTATTAAATTTCCTATCTAAATAATATATTGTATAATATTTTACAAATTTTTTGTTATTTTGATTTTTCAGGATAATTTCATAACAAACATCTAAGTCACCATGATCTTCTTGGAATAATCATACACATACTTCTGATGAGGAGCCTCCTCATTATTCTATACAGAATCCGAATTCTAAATACAAAGAAACAGATTTCAGAGATTGTAAAAATGGTAGCACAAATTTACCTAAATTATTAGTTTCTTGTAGCTAGGTCCAAAGGATATTTATTGAGTTTTATGGAAATTGTAATATTACCAATCCAAATTAAAAAAAACATGAAACTTTTATATCTTTTTATGATCAAGTCAAATTTAGTATAGGGATTTGTGATTATAGAGGTGTTAACCAAATGATATTATCGCAAATATGGAAGATTATTTGGGTAAGATCAATTATTATTATTCTATATATCATAACATGTTTTTACTCATTAAATTTATTTTTATCATCTCATCTAATGAAATCTGATATACTTGACACTAGATATGTTGATAGGAAATGTTTATATTTTCTTTCTAGGAGGTTGTGGGATTTTAAATCAACACTAAATTCATATTTAATTTTTGGTGAAAGAAAAAAATTAAAATTATTATAATATATATGTTTTTATATATGAATATATATTAAAAAAATTTATTAAAAATAAACAACATAATGCATATTTGGTAAGTGATATGTCATATTTTTGAGGTGTTTCTTTTATAATCATTAAAAATTATCATATTAATGATTTGTTTGTCCTTAATTATTAGGTGGAATTGAGATATCACTAGGATATAAAATAAAAAATCTATAAAATCATACATTACCTCATGGAGAGTATACATTATTGGAAGAATAAATGATGGCTGAAAATTTTGAGGAATTCAGAGCTGATTCATCAGGCTCCACAGAAATTTCCCCTCCTTCTCCCTATCCAGACATGAAAATTGGAGAAGATAAAGAATTTAAAAAAAGGGTAAATATATTATATATGAGATGAATACTCTAAAAAATATTGTAATAATTTATTTAAGTTATTTTTCAACTCTCTATATTCTTAAATTCACTAAAAAATTTCAAATATTCAATATAGGATTCCCTTGAGGAACATTGCACACCATGGAACTTCCTAGAAAAGAGTTGGGATAATATTTTAATAGCTATATTTGGGAATACAAAACATCTAGGTCATGTAAGAGGATACACAGTGGGTGTATTAGTTAAAAAATAGTTTTTTCATTGTATAAATTTTGTGAGGGTGGATGTTTATAAAGGGAAAATAGACATTTTATGATCTAAGGTTAAAGAGGTGGGAGAGACGATGGGGGGATGATTATATAATTGGTAAAATATATTTTTTATGACACATAAAGACAATTTTAGGATGTATATCCCACCACACCTCTACTTTCATATCCCAATCCTCCACCTCCACGTTAATATCTTGCTACTCCGCCTCCACCTCCACAGCGTCCCATATACTGTGAGTTAAATGTTAAGGATCCCTAATAACATATTGTAGCATATGAGATCATATATAATATTTAAGATACCATAAATCTTATTAAAAGGAGATATATTATCTTAGTTTCTTGTTATATGATATTATAGATGCATTATCTAGAGAATCATTCCCTGATAATGTGGTTTGTATAGTTGGAAAAAGTTTCAGACCTTTTGTAATTTGGACATCTTTAACTTTTTGAAAACTTACCACTAAGTTATGCATCTATTATATCCTTTATTTAATATTTGTGTTAAATTTTTTTTAATAGTATATATATATATGAATATATTAAAAGTAATAAAATATTATATAGATAATAAAAACATGTTTAGATCCCTTCATCTTTGCTTTTTTATTTCTAAAAGAGTTTTTAAAATATCATCATATTCATTTATATTGAGGGATAATAAAGATGTTCCAATGACATCTGAAATTAATTGTTATTTTTATACCATGATAAATTTCAATATAGATATCATAGAGCTTCTAAAAACATATATGTTGGGTCCCATGGTGATGCAAATCCTTCCTGTTAAGTCGATTTTCATATTTATTTCAATTATATCAAATTTCTTTAACTTCATACCTATGTTTTTTTATTAGGTGTATTCAAAAAATTTGTATTCAATATGAAATGACATAAGTGTATGTATTAATGGACACTCAATTTATTTATCTAATAGAACATCAAATAAAGGTTTAAGAAATAAAAAACTAAACATCTGAATGATTTCAAAATGGTGCAATAAAGTGTTTGATTCTACCTCTCTAAAATCATGAAACATAAATTTCATTATTTATTTATTAAATAACCACTTATATTATATTTTTCTATATAAATTTCTATTAAATATTGGGTGTTTTTAGTCTAGATGAAAGGAAATCTTACTGGTTATGCTCCATGCATAGAGGCATTTGAGAAAACTTTAAATAAGTATTAGAGAAGTAAATTTGATTATTTTAATACTTAAATATTACAATAAAATTTTATTTTGTTTCATAAATTTAATTTTTAAACCAAGAATGGAATAAATATAATTAGATATGAGGAAAATAAGAATAATTATTAAATATGTGTGTATATTTTTGAGATGGTTTTTGATTACTCTAATTTAGGAAATATTTAAAATTTTATTTTCAACTAAATTGATAATTTTTTTTTAAATAATAAATGTCATAAAAAAATAGAAGATTTAAATATTAGATATTATGTTTTAAGATTTATGTACAAACTAATAATAATATGAACAATTATAATGTTCAACATGGTTATATTTTATTAGAGAATTTCATTTTATTTATATTGAGATTATCTTGAATATGAATTTTTAATAATTTATTTTATAATTTATATAATTTTTTTGATCCTCACTGTTATGATGAAAATGAGTTGAAATATATTTGGTGGGTATGGGAAGATTATTTCTTAGCTTTAATTTAGTTTTATCTTATATAGATATTAAAATATTAGGCTTCGTAAAGAAATTATAATTTGACACAAGTTATAATATAAATATTTTTTTATAAAACTATAAATTATTGTTGTTTTCTATTGTTATTTTTATTTTTTTGAGATATTGGTTTTTCTATATATAGTTTGGGTTGGTGTATTTGTTAAAAAAAGATAAAAAATATATTTTTTACATCACTTATTAACTAACATTAATAATGAAATTTTCATGTATATTTTTTAACAAATGATGTTAAATATTTTGACATTGGTTATTCATAAAAATTAGTGTCAAAAGGGTTATTTAAAATCATTTATTCAATAAATGATGTAAAAACATTATGAAACTAGAGGTTGTCAAGATAATTTATTCCTCAGTTATAAAATTAACCAATGTTAAATGTATTTTTTGACATCAGTTTTCATAACCAGTGTAAAATTTTATTTATTACGTCATTTAAAATGATGTCTCTAAATAAAAAAAGTTAAAAAAATTGATAATAAAAACCTTTTTCTTCACTGGTTTGGTAATGAAAAATGGGAAGATAATATTGATGTGGTTGTCATTGGATTCACAGTTGAATATTCATATTTTTTAAATGGAGTATGTAAATATTTGATACTACCTATGAATATATGGATTCACATATTCTAGGTTTTATGTATTAATATTAAATGGTTTAATGTGTTGAAATTCATGGAAGAACATGACAGGTAATGATGAAACTATTCTAATTTTGTCTGAAATAGTTTAGAAATATTTAAATGTGTTAACTACTATGTGTAAATTGTGAGATGTTATTAAAAATGTTAATGGATAGTTCAAATGTGGATATTGAAGACCTATTATAATAAATAAACCATTCATAGTTTTATGGTTAAGGATTTGAAATGTTTTCTAATATGTTTCTACTGGACATATTATTAAGCTGTTGTTTCAAATAGTGTTAAATATTTAATGTGTGGAAGGAGATAGATGAAGCAAATAGGAAACCATCCATATGGTATCTTTATTAAAGTCTTATAAAATTAATGTATAAATAGATTGAATAAATTTTTGATAATGATATAGAAGACCTAGAATAGGTGGAAGTCATTCTAAATTTATTTGAGAAACACTACTGTTTAGTTCAAATTAAAAATATGGATAAGTCCTGACAATTTTTGATGGATTCAATGATTACATATGACTCCATTCCATTTTTTATGAATTTAATTCTTTTCATGTGACTTAAAAAGTGAAATTGTATAACTTCATGAATATCATATGACATCAGGTAGAGCATAAGCCTTTGGGTAAAATAATATAACTTTGGTTTTGAGTGTAAGTATTTGGATTCCATCTTATAACTTTGATCCAGGGAGGGAAAATAGAAAAGACATTGAGTATTCAACTTTGATTTGAATTTAAGCATTGAGTGATGGATCATGTGAGTTTCTGGAGAAGAAGATGAGTAGGATTAAAGGAAGTTGGGGCCCGCAGAAAGATTCTAGAATATCTTCTTTATAACATCCCAAGTAAATAAAGAATAATACATTTTCATATTTATTAATATTTGTGAATTAAATAATAATTTTACTTTAAAGTGGATGTTATGTTTAATGGTGTACCCAATACGCAACAATGAGTTTCTTTGAAATCTTACGTTGCACAAAATGTTGGGTCATACTGAAAAATAATAATATAATATTATTATTTTAAATGGTAGTTAACATCAATCCTTTTTATTGGAGGGAATGAACAGAACTAACCATATTATGATTATACATTTTTATTAAATGTTTTTATATTTATCTAATAAAAGTTAGAAGCGTAAAATGTGAATGAATCTAATTTTAAGCATAAATACTCTAATATTCTTTAAAAAGTCAATTTACCGCCTTTTAATGGCGAACCATCTTTAAATCTTGTTTTGGTAACTTTTATATGTTCTATTTGACAAAATAAAATTCTTCTTTAGAATAAGGACATAAAAATTTACTTTGGGTAAATTTTTGGTATTTTCTGATAAAATTCATTTTTTTATGAATAGTGAAAAATAATGTATCTTAATTCAAAACTACCTTTTAATCTAATTAATTTATATGGATAGATTATATTTTTAATTGGTTTTAAAGTGTAATTAGATTATATTTTTTCCATTTAATCCAATTTTGGTCATTATAAGTAATTTCACTTTGAAATTGGACATAAACAAGTGTCAATATTTTGATAGTCATTATTTCTTAAAAACGCTTTTTTTGTTTTGAAAATTGGAATTAATTTTAAATTAATTAATTAAACTTCTATGTTTTTAATATGTTAAAATATACAACATTTATGAATTTTAAATATCAAATATATATTAGGCTGAATTTTTGGTATTTTTCTGAAAACCTTCAATTTTGATGAATAGTGAAAACTCTGAGTAGTAGTTAAAAACCGACTTCTTCATTTAAATGAAATTTTACCACTTCTGTGAATTAAAATCTGAAAATCCAACATACATGGTTGTTATTATTATGTAAAATGTGGTTCAACAAGATGAAAATAATTTTTGGAGAATAGTAACTTTTGACATTTATTTACCACGATTAAAGGTAAATAGGGTAATTCAAGGTAAAAATAATATTATAATAATATTAAATTACCCTAAAATGTATTCTAATACTATTGGTAAATTTAATTTAATGACAAAAATGACATAAACATATATCTTTTAGTAAATAAATTCATACATGGGGTTATATAAGTTATCTATTTGAATATAAATATTAATTTTAAATCTAAAATGATTTAATACATCATGGTATTTTTTCTATAATTTTTAGACATCATATAAATAAAATTATTTATGACACAATAATGATGCAGTGTTAACCTTATTAATGAATGATTTAAATAAATGAGATTATAAAAATTAAAATAATATCCAAAACCTGTCCAATTATTTTTGGATGATTTTATTTCGAACAATAGTCATCTTATCTTTTACTTTAATAAGTTTGTGTCTTTTAGAAACCGAAAATAATTATATAATAAAATAATATTTTTAAACTTTCCTAAAAAGACTCTCCTACCCCTTATAAAATTACATCACCTATAACCCATTACTCACACCTCTCAATCCCCTTGACTCATCCAAACTCTACCCAAATAATCTCTCATGATCCCTCTCTTCCACCTATAATACTTATCTTAGGGCAGGTGAGCCTGAGATAGCTCACTAATACATTGGGTAACATGACAGAGGTAAATGTTAATGTTTATCCTAAGATATTTAGTTAATATACTATGATGGGTATTCCAAATTAAACTCCCTACGTAGATGTGAAATCTATAACATAAGTACGTTATGGATGCCACAAGTTACATTTATGATTTGTGATTACTATGTGTTATTCATAAATCTTATGATTTCATGAGGTATGTTAAAGAGATTATGTTATGTATGTATTGATGAACTAATGTTTTCTTTCTTTTTTTATAACCCTTACTGAGCTCTTTATGCTCATCCCATGTTTTGAATTTTGTTTCATAAGACTTAAATATGAATAGGGTCAAGGATGGGATCAAGGAAAAGTCATGTTGTCTAAAACATGGAACCAGACATGACTCTTTTTTTCAAGAGTTTTTATTTTATGAAAAAAATGGAAACTGAGTAGAAGTGTATACATGTTATATTCAAGTTTTTATGTATATGTTATTACCTAATTCTCTAAAACTATAAACCTAAAAAGATCATAAATGTGAATTATCCATTTAATTCAAGATTATGTAATGTTTTAAGGATGGATTCTTATAGTTCGTATCAAAGGTCGGTTTAGAAAACATTATGCATTATGAGTTTTTATTAGACGCATGATTAGTATCTATGTCTACTATTTAAGTTAAATCCTTGTTTTATAACTTTTTCAAATCAAGGAAGGTCAGTTACAAATGGAAGGAGGAGGATCTCAAACACCTTCCTATCTCTTCCTGATGACATGCTTACAATAATTATTGCAAAGTCATGTTCAGATGATTGGGAAACATTTTCTAGCATACAAATCACTTGTAAAAAGTTGTTTGAGATGTCAAACACCTCCAATATACCTCGATATCATCATGGATCATGGGTTGTATTTAATCAAATCCTCTTTTCACAATATTCTCAAATTTTCATGAAATGTAAATATAATCAAGGAATTTTAAAATATTTTACCTTATCAAAAGATTTTGAAGCATGTTATGATTTTGAAAAATGTTATAAAGAAGCAATACTAGAAATGGTGGTTTTCCCAACAGATATATACCAATGGTTTGAAGAAACTGTTGGTATATTGTAAAAATGCCACATTTGCAAACGGTTTTCTCAAACCGTTGGAAAATGTGTTAATATAGTTAATCTTTCTCAACGGTTTGGAAAAACTGTTGGGAAAGCTTTAGTTCCTCTAACATATACCAATGGTTTTACTAAATCATTTTTAAGATAGGCTTTACCAACTATTTTTAAAAAATATTGGGAAACTTTTCCCCCCAAAACCCAACACCCCAGCTCCCACTTGGCCCAATTTTAGACCTAATACAGATCTCTTCCCAAAGTCTTCTCGGCCACGAAACTCCTTCCAGCCATAGATCCTTCTTCAATCAAAAAAAAATATTTCTACACTTCAAATTAGTATGTGTTATTTTATTTTTAGTGTTCTTCCTCTCTTTTTTATGTTTGCTGTTTTGATTTTGGATAAATTAGAGTTATTTTTGTCTTTGGAGTACTGAACCCTTTGGTTTGTTTTATGTTCTTTTTGTTCTATACCTCAAATTATTTTAAATTCTTATAAAAATTTGGTGGCTGGTTTATTTTGGAGGGTTATGACTCAGGCTGTTATGGAATTTTCTAATGAATTATTAATTCCCCAGCATAATAAATCCCTTAAAATGTAACCCAGAGGGATTCTCTAAACTCTACCCATATTGTAACATATTTGAAAAGATTTATCTAAGGATTTTATTTCTAGGTTCCCAAAGTCACAAAGTTCTGAGGGTATTTTTGTTGTGGTTGATCACATATCAATGTATGCTCATTTCTCATCCTTAAAGCACCCCTTTACATCTCATGATGTGGTTGATTTATTTATGAAGAAGGTTGTATGTCTTCATGCCATGATGAGTGATATTTTTAGTGATCATGAAACACTATATACCAGTATTTATTGGAAATAATTATTTCATTTTCAAGGCATCAAATAAAATATGATATCATATTATCACCCCCAAACAGATGGGAAGATGGATATTTTTAACCATATTATTTAAATGTATTTACACTATTTTTACTATTTAAATGAAATTAACTAAGAATGGTGGCTACCTTGGGTTGAATATAGCTAAAATACCTCCCCCCACCCCACCCCTTGGACACCCCACCCCCCTAGACACCCCCACCCTCCTTGGACACCCCTCACCCCCATGTTTAGCCCCCCCTGGACACCCCCACCACCCCTAGACACCCCCACAACCCTAGATACCCCCACCCCCATGGACACCCTCCACCCCCTTGGACATCCCCCCCCCACCCCATCCCCTTAGACAGCCCCCCCCCCCCCCCAGGACACCACCACACCTCCTAGACACCACCGCTCCTCCTAAGTGGCTGACCCAATTTTTAAATTCGAATTAACAATGTAATTGATTTCCCCTTTTCGCAATGACATTTTCTAAGTAACCTATAGAGCCTTATAAATTGAGTTTTCATGTATTGATAAATTGAATTTTTCATGTTTTGATAAATTAAATTTTTCATGTTTTGATAAAATGAATGTGTTGTTTGGAATGAAATGGCTAATGCATAGTAGTTTGGATTTCTTAATGAATAAAATGATTTTAAATTAAAATACCCTAAGGGGGCTGCAGGAGGGGTTGGGGGATGTCCAGGTGTGGGGGACTATCCAGGTGGGGGTGGGTTGTCCAGGGGGTTAGGGGGGATACAAGGGGTAGGGGCTATAGGGGTGTGGGGGAGGGGGTATGGGCTACCCTAAGGAGGGGTGTGGGCTATCCAAGTGGGGTCAGGGTGGGGTGTCCAAGTGGGGGAGGGGGTGTGGGGTGTCCAGGGAGGGGGTGGGTTATCAAGGTGGGGGGGGCTGCAAGGGAGGGGTGTGGGTTATCCAGGGAGGGGTGGGTTGTCCTGGGGGGGGACTATCCAGGTGGGGGAGGGGGTATGGGGTGTCTAAGGGGGGTGTCTAGTGGGTCCGTGGGGGCGTGGGCCATCCAGGTGGGGGGGGGCTATCCAGGGGGCTGTTAGGGGGGGCTTTAGGGGAGGGGTGTAGGGGAGGGGGTGTAGGATATCCAGGGAGGGGGTGTGTTATCCAAGGGTGGTGGTGGGTGGGTTATCCATGTGGGGGAGGGGGTGTGGGCTATCAAGGGGGGTTGTCCAAGGGGGTGGGGGTGGGCTGTCCAGGTGGGAGAGGGGGATGTGGGTTGTCTAGGGAGGAGGGGGTGGGCTGTCAAGGTGTGGTGTGGGGTGTTCGAGTGGGGTGGGGGGGCTATCCAGGTGGGGTGCAGGGGGGTAGGGGTTGTAGGGGTGTGGGGGTGTGGGCTATCCAGGGAGGGGGTGGGTTTTCCACTCTGATACTCTACAAAGAAATATCACTCAGGTTCTTATTTACTATTCATATGAATCTCAGGTTCTTATTTACTATTCATATGAATCTCATAAAAATTTAACATTCGTACAACTCCATATCATTTAATGATATAACAAGGCTCATACTCCTATGAGTAGTGTCCCCATCGAAACATGGATGATAAAATCCGATCCATGTATGATATTTGGTGGTGTGTTTAAAATTGGGTGTGGTGTAATTTATATGTATGATATTCATTGTTTACACCAACAGTATTCTCGGTCATCTATAATAGGCTTGAAATCATGCTATAATTGGATAAATATTGGATTTTATGGACCCTAGTTTGGGGGTGGACACTTCCACCCCTTGGACAGCCCCCCCACCCCCCTTAGACAAGCCCCCCAGGACACCCCCACCCCCTGAACAGCCCTACCATCCCCGTGGACAGCCCTTCCACCCCCGTGGATAGCCCGCCCACCCCCTGTGGACAGGCCCGCACACCCCCCTGTACCCCCTGGACAGCCCTGCCACCCCTGTGGACATCCTGCACAACCTCCTGGACACCCCCTCCCCCCATGGACATCCCCCCCACCCCCCATGGACAGCCCCCCACCCCCGTGGACAGCCCCCCCATCCCCCGTGGATAGCCCCCCCATCCCCCGTGGACAGCCCGCCCTCCCACTGTGGATAGCCCTCCAACCTACCCTGGACAACCTCATACCCCCCCTTGGACAGCCCCACCACCCCCATGGACAGCCCGCCCACCCCACACCGTACCCCCCTAGATAGCCCCGCCACCCCCCCCTGGACAGCCTGCCCACCCCCTAGACAGCCCCTACCCCTATAAAGCCCCCCTAGACACCCATGATCCCCCTGGACAGCCCCACCACCCCCGTGGATAGCCCCACCCACCCCCCCCATGGACCACCCCCTCCCCACATGGACAACCTCCACCCCTGTGGAAAGCCCACCCACCCCCTGGACACCCGCCCCATCACCCCTCGGACACCCCCCATCATCCTCCCGGACACCCCCCACCCCCTGGAAAGCCCCCCCCCCACCCCATAGATACCCTCGACCCCACTGAATATCCCCACCACCAACATGGATAGCCCGACCCCCCCCCCCCCCCCGTGGACAGCCCGCCCCACCCCCCCTGGACACCCATTACCCCCCTGGACAGCCCCGCCACCTCCCTGGATAGCCTTTCCACCCCCCTGGACCACCTTTACCCCCTGGACAGCCCCCACGACTGGAAAGCCCCCACAACACCCCTTGGACACCCCCGACCCCCCCTAGACAGCCCTGTCACCCCCCGTGGACAGCCCACCTACCCCCTGGATAGCCCATACCACCCTGGACAACCCCCCCACCCACCCACCCACCCACCCCCATGGAGAGAATTCCCACCCCCCCTGGACACCCGCCCACCACCCCTGGACACCCCCCCCCCCCATCACCCCCGAACACCTCCCACCCCTAGAAATCCCCCCCCACCCCACCCACCTTAACACCCCTGACCCCACTGGATAGCCCCTTCCACCCCCATAGACAGCCTCAGCACCCCCCGTGGACAGCCCGCACTCCTCCCATGGACACCCTATACCCCCCTAGACAGCCACGCCACCCCCCCATGGATAGCCCACCCACCCCCTGGACACCCCATACCCCCTGGACAGCCCCACCCACCCCCTGGACGCCCCTCTCACCCCCCTGGACATCTCGTACCCCCTAGAAAACCCTACCCCACCCCCTGTAAACCCCACTCACCCCCTGGACACCCTGTACCCCCTGGAAAGCCCCCCCCCCCCCCCCCCCCACACCTAGAAATCCCCCACCCCCTAGACACCCCTGACCCCCCTGGATAGCCTCGCCACCCCCGTGGTCAGCCCACCCCACCCCCTGGACACCCCGTACCCCCCTAGACATCCCTCACCCCCGTGGACAGCCCACCCACCTGGACACTCTGACCCCCCTAGAAATCCCCCCACCCCCTGGACACCTTCGACCCCCCCCTAGACAGCCCTGCCACCCCCCTGGACACCCCCACCCCCTTGGGGAAATACATGTGATCCCTCAAATTATCTAATAAAATATAAAATTTCTTTGATAAAAAAATTTAGTCAACTTCTGAATAATTCTCCTCCACAAGTGTACATGATCTTGTACACTCATGTTTAGTTCTTCAAAGATATTTTTGTTATAAATATAGTATTTTTTTGTGTTTCATATTATGATTCTAATATAGAGTAGTGTGTCAATTATGGTTTCATATAAAGTGAATAATTCTCATTTACTTAAATATATTTTCGATTGAACTTCAATCTTATTGAATTGATTTTGATGAAATGACTTATAATAATTTTTTTATATAATGGATATAAGTTGGATGTATGAAACCGATCAGATATCAAGTGATTTTCAAAAAAAATTGGAGAGATTTTTAGATTTTTCATTTCATAATGCTTCAGATAGTGGTCACATACACTACCCCTATTACAAGTGTGTTGTAAGACCTTGGTTGAGCTGTGAAGAAGTCAGATACCACCTAACCAAATATGGTTTTCAAGAAAACAAACTTTGTGTGGTATCACAATGGGGAGGAAATGACATCTCAAATTGTTGATGATTCAAATGAGAGGACTAGATTGAAGAATTTGTTATATGACTGGTTTCCATTTATTCATCATCATGGAAAAAGAATGGATTCTGACCTAAGAAGATTTCGATATGATCCCACATGATGAGTCTAATGAAAATGATGATGTTGTCAGGGTGAAAAAATTGAAATATGCTGCCACAACTCCAGTATATGGACAATGCGGTAAAATGAAAAATCTGGAATTTTTAATCTTATTGGTTCATGGGAAAACTATGTATGGGATCTCTAATACAACCATCGATTACATTCTTACCTTATTGAAGGACTTACTTCCATATAATATAGATATTGTCTCAAACCACTATATGGCATGGAAGTTAGTTGATGAACTTGGATTTTTCCTGAAACAAAATTCATGCTTGCCTGAAATATTACAGTTTATTCTGGGAAGAAAATGCTGAACAGAATGACGGTATAAAATGTGGCACATTCTATTGGAATCCAAATACTGATGAAACACCATCCCGTGTGCCACATAAAGTAATGTGGAACTTTCCATTGATCCCCAGATTCCTAGAATCTTTTTATGTCTGATGAAATATCAATAAAAATGCAATGGAATGATACTGAAAGAAAGAAGTATAATGATGAGTTGGTTCACCCTTCAGATGTATTTTCATGGTAGCGATTTGATGCTTGATATCCTGATTTTTCAGTTGATGTGTGTAATGTGAGGTTGGGTCTTTCATGTGAAGGTTTTAATCTGTTTGGTTAGATGCTTATGTCATACATCACATGGATGATTTTTATACACATTTATAATATCCCCCCCCCCCATGGTTGTGTATGAAAAAACCTTTCACTTTCATGATTATACTCATATCTGGCCCTTCTGATCCCAGAAATGATATAGATGTATACATTCAACCTTTAATAAAAGAGTTGAAACTTCTTTGGGATGTGGGTGAGCGCACATACGATGCATTTTCGAAAGAAATATTTCATATGTGTGTTGCACTTATGTAGACAATCAATGATTTTCCTACTTATTCAATAATGTCTAGATGGAGCACAAAGGGAAAACTATCATGTCCTATTTTTATGAAGAATACATGATCCATAACACTGAAACATTGTTATAGTTTTAGTTTTATGGGACATCGATGATTCTTTCCAATGAACCATCTATATAGAAATAATAATCAATGATTTAACAATACCATGGAGGCCGATGATCCACCTCAGTATATGTTTGGAAATAATGTGCTTAATTAATTGAAAGATTTTAGTTCTTCATATGGGAAGGGTCAAATGAAATCTGGAAAGAGAAAGAATGTTTCCACTAAAACCTGTTACAATTTGAATAAGAGAAGTATCTTCTTTTATTTTCCTTATTGGTCAACCAATTTTTTACGTCATTGCTTAGACATAATTCACATTGAAAAAAATACATATGAAATGTTGATTTCTATTCTTCTAAATGTTAAGGGAAAAACAAAATATGATTTATGGTTGTGGAGTGACTTGGTGGATTGGGGCATCAGACCGGAATTGCATCTTGTGTGTATCAGTGAAAATAAATGGAAACTTCCATGTTCTTCTTATGTGATGACACCTACAATAAAAAAATTCAATTTCTGGAAGTACTAGATAATATTAAAGTTCCTGATGGCTATTCAAGCAACATATCCAAATGGGTCAACAGAATAGAGTTGAATCTAAAATCTTTGAAGACTCATGATTATCACATCCTTTTGCATGAGTTGATTCCAATGAAAATTCGTCATCTTTTTTAAAATAATATAAGGGTGGATGTTATTAATTTGTGCCATTTTTTTAGAGATCTTTGGGCTAAGAATTTTTTCAAGTATTTATTGAAAAAAATGTTGCTAGATGCCCCATTAATTTTGTGTGAGTTAGAGAAAATATTTCCTCCATCATTTTTCACATGAATGTTGCATATAACTGTCACGCTGAGTAAATTTAAGTGGTTTGATTGAATGATGAGGCATGGAACATTTATTGATGATTATGGATTTCTAGTAATTTATATGACTTGCACTCTTGATATCGATGAACCATATGTATTGGTATCAATGGTGAAACAAATTTTTTATGTCAAATACCATCTTCGACCTGAATTTGGTGTCGTTGTTGAATTAATTCAAATACATATTTTTTATGATGATGATGATGGAATTTACACCATCCCTACTGCCATTGGAAACGATCCATTTATTATTTTTGATGACTCCAATAGCTCAATTGTTAGAGTTTACTGTGAACCTGAAGTTGTGGTAGAAAATATATAAAATCATTCATTCATGTTTTCAATTCTTTTGGTTTACCTTGAATTGGGATGTTAAGGTTGGTACTATTCAAATTGATTTAATATTTATTACAAATATGTTGTATCTGACTTGACCGTTATGTGAATTTTCAATATTTATTAGTTGAAATTTTATTTGAACTGCATTTTCTAATTTCGAATTGAACTATATTCAAACCTACGAAACCAAAATTTCTAACTTGGTGAACATTTAAATGCTTCAACTATGATTTGTAAAAAAAATTTATGACTCTAAGACCTCTCTTTAACATTATACTAGGTAATGAACATGATGGTTTTTATTCTTCTGCAAAACATGTATTGAAACCTACATCATCTACCTGAGCTAAAGAAATTAAATTTTCCTTAACTTTGACAACTACTTTACCACTTATGAATCTAGTAGAATCAATGTTCCATGATTTTAATATACTGATGAAGCTTAGTAAATAACCATCCTACTAAAAAATTAAATTTCTTGATTACATCTTGTACGATTTATTGACTTTATTATATATTTTTTCAAGATCACCTAAAACAATGGTTAGTAAAATTATCCATGAATCCCCCTATTCCCTCTCATTTATTTTGTTTTTTGGGTTACACATTAGTTATCCTTTTTTATTTAATTCCATATTTTTTTAAAATGTAGGAAATGAAACCAATTGAAGAGAGGTGATGAAAACATATTATATACAACAATCGTCGCATGACTGAGCTGGGGCATTCCACCACTAGTACCTGCCATGAGTATTTATTTCAAATATATATATTTAAATAATATATAATGTCATGTGATTAATTTTATTAAAATTTTTTGCAGGATCCATATATTAGGAGATAGTTTTTTGATGAGCATCCTAGTAGTGGTCCCAGTACTCAGGGTGTTCGTACAAGGGGGGTGGTACGAGAGCTAGGACAATCTATTCGGAATACCTGATTAGACCCTTCCCCTCCCAATGACAAAACATCCATACCACATGCTGATCTTGGTGTGTCATTAGGGATACACGGGATATTTAGGCCTCCCATTTTTTCACCACAGTTTACATATGATCCTCCTCACCCGTCTGTACCATATCTGATGATGATTCCCACTACCCATCCAGTATTCGTCCAGCCATCCCTATCATCTTCTTTTACTTCTGCTTCCCTTCTCTCTGGGATTTTATATTCCATCTTCTTTGACTTATACTCCACCAGAGTCTGTCCCAGCAAAACATACATTGGGACCCACTCTATCTTTACAGGGTGTTCCTTATGTTTCGGCACATCCAGCGGTGCCCCATTGATCAGACTACTGCAGGTATACTTGTATAACCCTAACAAATTTTTACACCATTATTTATTTTCATTATAACATGTATTGATAAAATATGTGTTTTTCATTCATAACAGATACATATATTGATAGTAGGAGGGGGTAGGGGAATACACGCATGTGTGTGGTGTGGAACTTCCACATGCAGTTGATAGTGGAGTACAATGAAGATAGTCAGATGATTGAAAAATCAAGGCATCAATGTCGGGAGTTTTTTTGGCAACGCTTTCCAAATACTCCGACATCATTCCTGTCAACCCGCTCTCACGGAGACAGCTACCAAATGAAGTCAAGGTTAAAGCCTGGGAAGAGATATGGGTAAAAATATCTGTTGTATTTAATGAAATATATTAATTTTTGTATTTAAATGAATTAATATTTTGGGGTCAATTGCAGTTTAATTTCCCTAATGGTGAGGGTGCACGACCCAGCACGTCTAAAGGATTTAGGTGAGCTTTGGGGAGCTTATAAGAATGATTTGTACATTGGACGATGTGATAGAGTTGGCACAGAGTTAGAGGCGGTCCCTATCATGGATTATTTTTTGTTAGAATAGTACTAACATATGATTACTTATTGGATGACTAGCTAATTTACGGTATTAATCCAATTAGGGGTATTTAAATGAAAATTTTCATGTTTTTTGTTGATACTAATTATTAAGATTTATTTATGATTCATCTGGAAGAAATAAAAAAACATTGATGCTAAGAAAGAAATCCACAAATTGGGACGTACTACGATGCCAAATCCTGAGAGGCAGCAGGTATGACAATTTATAATCTTTCTTTACGACTTTCACTTTCTATTGTTTCCTCCATAATTTATTCGATTTCTAAAGTTGTTATATAATTTTAGTTATGAAATTAATGTTTTTTTGGTATCCTATTTTTAATTATGTTTTCCTACATTAAATTTCATTGTAGAGGCATAAATTGAATATAGAAGGACGTGTGCCTCCAACAAAATTGTTTTTCTCGAGTAGAAAGAAGAAAGATGGAAGTGCGGTTAATGAACCGACTCAGCAGCAGATTATAATTTTTACTTTGTTGATTTAAAATTTAATATCTATTTTTTTAACTTAATAATCTATTTATATTAGTAACAAGTTGATTTAGAGGCCCTTGATGCCCAAGAAACCTGACAATTTTGGGCCAAACAATCACTTACATCAGGTGTTGGGAGATGAGCACCTGGTAGAGTACGCTACCAACCTGGGAAGAGTATAGTTTTTGATAAGGTATTGTCCCTCATCATGTACAATTTATTGTTCCAATGAGTTGTAGCAGGTTAAGGCATGGGAAGAACAGGCTGAAAAAAGGGCCACGGGGATGGCAGAACAGTCTGTTATAGAAAACACTGCATTTATGAAACTGATGGAAGTTTTACGTCCAACACTTCCACCAGAGGCCAACACTACTTGTGATGAATATATTTCATCAATGTGTTCTATATATGGTGCACCAGGTGTAAATTCTAGTGGTTGACGATACGATGGCGAGGAGAATGTCGAGGCGGAGGAGGAGGAGGAGTAGGAGGCCTATGAGGAGGCTGAGGCGGAGGAGGGAGGGTGACGAGGAGGGCGAGGCAGAGGAGGAGGGGCGATGAGGAGGCTGAGGATCAGTACGAGGGAGAGGAGGAGGGAAGGGAAAAATGGTGGGGATGACGATGAGGATGAGGGTGAGGGTGATAATGATGGTGATGATAGTGATGGCGATAAGGGACAGATTTATCCGTTACATTTTTGACCGATATTTATTGACCTTTGATGTTTATTAATTTGTTGTGCCTGAATATATGTGTGATTAGGTAGGTCACAATTAGATTTATTTTATTATCTATAAATAATAAAACTTGACTTGATTATTTTTTGTGCCTGATTCACCCCTCCCCTAGACATCCCCCCACCCCCTGGACACCTCGTACCCCCTGTACAGCCCCTCCACCCCCGTGGATAGCCCACCCACCCCCATGGATAGCCCACCCAACACCCTGGACAACCCACTATAAGGTCAGGATCTTACACACTGAGAGGGGAAGGGGGAGAATCAATAATATGTTTTTCTTTTAATTATCCTTTCTATTTAAACATTCTTTGCCTCATGTTAAAGAATTATCACTTTTCTAAAAACAAAAAAAAAATCACACATCCACATGAACTAAATTATTTAAATGGTTCACTACTCAACAAGAATAGTTGCATCCATGTTATGGTTTGGAAATAATCCAATACCACAAAATCCACAAGAAATAAAATCCTTTAGTGTGGATAAAAGCAAGTTTGATATACACTTACAGTTATGTATCTCTATGATAAATACAACAATGCATGTGATTATTATAGAAAAATTGTGTTATGCATGTTTGTGTAAACATGTTAAAAACCTTTCACCAATTTATTCAAAACATCTTATTCTTATTTTTTTTAACTTTCACTTTTGATAACTCTCAAAAAAATTCTTCGCTCTTGTGGATAGCCCGCCCACCCCCCTGGATACCCCCTACCCCCTGGATAGCCCGACCACCCCCGTGGACAGCCTCGGACACCCCCTGGACACCACCCCACCCCCTCAAGGACACCACCCCACCTAGGACACCACCCCACCCCCTAGGACCCCCCCCCCCCCGGACACCACCCCACCCCCGTGGACCCCCCCTAGACACCCCCACCCCCATGGACACACCTATGGACAGCCACCCCCCCCCCCCCCACCCTTGATAGCCCCCCCCCCCCCCCCACCACCACCACCACCACCACCACCACCCTGGACACCCCCCACCCCCACCCCATGGACACCCCCATGGATAGCCCCTCCCCCACCCCACCACCATGGACACCCCCCCCCCCCACACACACACATCCTCCCTGGGCACCTTGTACCCCCTGGACAGCCCCGCCACCCCCGCAGACAGCCCCCCCCCCCCACCCACCTAGACAACCCCTCCTCCTGTAGACAGTCTCCCCACCCCCTAGACACCCCATACCCCCCCAAGACAACCCCACCCACCCCCTGGACACCCCATACAGCCCTGGACAGCCCCGCCCACCCCCGTGGGGAGCCCCTCCCACCCCCCCTGGATAGCCCTTCCCACCCACCATGATAACCCCCCACAACGTGGACAACCCCGCCCACCCCCCTTGGACAGCCCCCCCTAGACACCCCTAACCCTCGTGGACAACCCACCCCCTTGGACACCCGGTACCCCCTAGACAGTCCCACCCACCCCCGTGGACACCCCCTAACCCCCCCCCCCCCCCCATGTAACATCCCCACCCACACCCTAGACAACCCAGGACACCTTGAATAGCCCTACCACCCCTGTGGACCGCCCCCACCCCTAGATAGCCCCCACCCCTGTGGATACCACCCCACCCCCCTTAGACAGCCCCCAACCCCTGGACCCCCCCCCCCCTGAACACCACCCCACCTCTGGACCCCCCCCCCCCCCAACCCCCTAGAAAGCCCCCCACCCCCAACCCCCTGGACACCACCCCACCCCCCTGGACACCCCCAAGGACACCCCCCCCCCCGGACACCACCCCACCCCCCGGGACACCCCCTGGACACCCCGTACCCCCTGGAAAGCCCCGCCCACCCCCTGGACACCCCATACCCCATGGAGAGTCCTGCCCACCCCCATGGACAGCCCCACCAACCCCCCTAGACAGCCCCCCCCCAGACAGCCCCCCACCCAAATGGACAGCCCCTCCCATTCCCCTGGATAGCCCCACCCACCCCCTTGGACACCCCTACCCCCCCCCCCCCCCCCCCCGTGGACAACCCTCCCACCCCCTTGGACACCTCTTACCCCTGGACAGCCCCTCCCACCCCCGTAGACACCCCCAACCCACCTGGATAGCCCCCACCCCCTGGACCGTCCCCCACCCCCGTAGACAGCCCCACCCACCCCCTGCACACCCCCGACCGCCTGGATAGCCCTGCCACCCCGGTGGACCCCCCCCCCAGACATCCCCCACTCCCTTGATAGCCTCCCACTCCCCTGGACATCCCCCACCCATGTGGACATCCCCCCCCCCAACCCCCTGGACACCCCCCGAGACACCCCCATGGACACCCCCCTGACCCCCCCCCCCCCACACACACACACACACACCACCCTAGATAGCCCCCCACCACCCCTGGACACCCCCATCCCCCCCCCCAAACACCCCTACCCCTCTGGAAACCCCTAACCCCCTTGGATAGCCACCCACAACCCCTAAACATCCCCCCAATCCCCTGAATTCTGAATTGAATTCTTTATGTATTAAATTAACTTATGAATTATGTGTTAATGGTGTATTGGTATACTTGTTGTATGTGTATATTTGATGTAATTACCTTATGAATTATGTGATAATTTGGTATGTGTGTAGAGGTTAATTAAATACATAATTGGAGGTATTCAGATTTATATATGAATTCGGTGTTGGATGAGTTCTGTATGAATTCATACAGAATTCTGAATTCAGTATGTATTATGGAGGAATACTTGTTAATGGTGTATTGTGTTACTTGTTGTGTGTGTATGTATTATGTGGTTCTATTGTGTTTGATTTTTTTTTGGAATTGTTGCAGCTGCACAGGGGGAATTGCTATTGCACAGGGGTTGTTGAGGCCAGCAATTCGTCTTGCTGTATGTATAAAGGATATGCCAACATTTTACAGCCGTTGGTATATGTGTAAAAGAATTAAGTAAATCGTTGGTATAAGTATATGACAATGGTTTGTAAATCGTTGGCATAGATAATTTTATTTGAGATTTACCAACAATTTTTTGCAAACCATTGGTAAAAGTCTATACAAATGGTTTTGTAAACCATTGGTATATAGATACTTCATGCTATTACTCACGGTTTAAAATTGTTGCCAAACATATATACCAATGGTTTACTGAAACCGTTGGTATATACTAATTTTTTCAGACATATTCCAAGGGTTCTCATAGAACCATTGGGATATGTCTATCCCTACGGCTCAAGACCCAACATTTTGGACAACCGTTGGTATAGTTTATACCAACGGTTGTCCAGCCTTTACCAATGGTTTTAAATCGTTGGTAAAGCTAAAATTTCTAGTAGTGAAGGAGACCCTTGCGCAACCTATTTATATTTGATTTTAAATTATAGTCTTTCAGTACATACTTATGTTATTTTAAAAGGATCATTGATTGAAATATTTAACTCAAACTCAGTCTAACTATTTTTTAAAAATCAAGTTTTTTTAGATGTTTTGAAATTATATGTTATAAATGATTATTTTACGAAACTGTTTTTTTGTGAACACCCATATGACCCATGTTTTACAAGGTGTATTTGGATGAAGGAAGAAAATTATTTTCAAGTATATATAAATCATTATTGAAATTCATGGACCTTCTACTTGTGTGAACAAGATGATAATGAACTCACGTGGACACCATGATCAAGGTATGATGTTCTTTCTTTTGGGAATAGTTTTATTTTATCATATGGAGGTGAAATAAAAAATTACAATATATATAAGTCTTCATTAAAATGTTGAGGTCTTAATGAGTTGGGACAAAAGTGATAGGTATAATACAACCTTTGAGGTTAAAATATGTTAGGGTTATTTTTTAGTTTTATAAAAAGAATAACTCGTAAGATGGGTGACAACTCTTCGTGTCTGGAAAGGCCATGGGAACCGAACCCACAATTGAATGGCACTAAGGGCGCATCGCCTACCACTGGCCTACGGGAAGTCCTTGGTTAGTGTGAGTTATTCCTTTAGTTAAATTATTTTATGGATCAAGAATAAGTTGATTTTGGGTACTTATGTATTATCAAATGGATATTCTTAGTATGGGAAAATGATTTGGTGATTAAGTGATAAAGGTTATTTTGGAAGATGTTCTCCCTTCTGAGGAAACACTATAGACCTAAGGAAAATAGAATACTATGGGATTTCTTTTGAGGAATAATGGTTGAAATTTTATTTTATAAGAATATATGTTTTATTTCAATTTGGGTTATTTATGTAAATTATTAACCTATCATAGAGAATATGCGATTAAGTTAATTACACTTCAGTATGATACATTAAGAGTAGTCGATGTTATTTATAGATAAATGTTAATATTTACTGTGGAATACTATTTGATTAAATCCATCCGAGTTTTGGGTTTCAATCTTAGTTTGGTTTAATTTGAATAATTTTATGGATAGTTGTTTATTGAATAGTCTTTATTGAACTTTGGGTATTTTTTGTCTAATTTTGGATATTAGGAATAGTATTTGTTTTTTATATATTATCCTTTTTGAGAATTATCTGATCTTATAATAAACTTTTTGGGTTTAGTTAATGTATAAAGATGAGAGAAATATATAGTTCTTATTTTGTGGATTATGTGATTCTCTATAAGTTGGTTTGAGCACTTCATGTGTGACCAAGTCATCTTGAATACTGATCGTTTGGAGAAAATATGAGTTTTTTGTAGAAACTTACTAAAGGATGAAACTCTACATGAAAATTAAGTATATTTCCTTATGTCCTTATTCAATATATTAAAAAATTCTCCAACTTTATGAAAATTAACTTAAAACATAAAAAATGTTGTCTGTTTACTTTTCCTACTGGGAAACCAAAGACCATTTAACCTATCAAAAGTTTGTTATTCTCTGGTGGTTAACTTTCTCCTAATCATGTATTCTATCACTCTCCATCAGAACTTGACACTTAGTTTCTCCTCCATATCCATGTTTTCATGTAATCCTAGTATGGGTTATCTCAGGTTTCCTTTTTAATTATCTTTATTTATTTTAAATTGATAGTTTTATTGACTCTTTTTCCGATGTGGGACTTTTAATGAAGTTTTTGAGACCAATTTTAAAATTATGAGGTCGCAATTTCTATAATGGGGGAAGGATATAACATCACAAGTAAATAAAGAATAATTAATTTTCATATTTATTAATATTTATGAATGAAATATTAATTTTACTTAAAATGGGATTCTATGTTCGATGACTTACTCGATACGCAACAACGGGTTTCTTTTAAATCATACGTTGCACCCAACGTTGGGTCATGCTGAAAAATAATAATATAATATTATTATTTTAAAAGGTAGTTAACATCTATACATTTTATTAGAGTGAATGAATAGAACTAACCATATTATGATTATACATGTTTTTTAAATGTTTTTACATTTATCCAATAAAAATTAAAGGCTTAAAAAATGAATGAATCTAATTTTAAGCATAAATACTATAATATTCTTTAAAAGGTCAATTTACTGCCTTTTGATGGAGAACCCTCTTTAAATATAATTTTGATCAATTTTATATGTTCTATTTGAAAAAATAAAATTCTTCTTTAGAATCGGGACATCAAAATTTACTTTGGTTAATTTTTGGTATTTTTTGATAAAATTCGTTTTTTAATGTATAGTGAAAAATATTGTATCTTAATTCAAAACTGCCTTTTAATATAATTTATTTATATGGTTATACTATCTTTTTAATTAGTTTTAAAGTGTAATTATATTATATTTTAACCATTTAATCTAATTTTGGTCATTGTAATTAATTTCACTTTGAAATTGGATATAAACAAGTGTCAATCTTTTGATAGTTATTATTTCCTAAAAACACGCTTTTTGTTTTGACATTGTGAATTAATTTTAAATTAATTAATGAAACTTATATGTTTTTAATTTGTTAAAATAGACATCATTTTTTAATTCGGAATATCAAAAATGTATTAGGCTTAATTTTTTGTATTTGTCTAAAAACCTTCAATTTTTGATGAAAAGTGAAAACACTGAGTAATAGTTAAAAACCCGACTTCTTCATTTAAATGAAATTTTACCGCTTTTGTGAATTGAATTTATAAAATCCGACATACATGGTTGTTATTAGTAAGTAAAATATGATTCAATAAGATTCAAATAATTTTTGGTGAATAGTAACTTTTGACTTATTTACCGCGATTAAAGGTAAATAGGGTAATTTAAGATAAAAATAATATTATAATAATATTAAATTACCCTAACATGTGTCTTAATCATATTGGTTGATAAATTTCTAACCATGGGAATCCCTGTGTCGATTTTGTGACCCCATGGATCCACTTAAGAGTGATAATGACACTTTATATTAAGTAATATAAATTAATGACAAAAATGACATAAACATATATCTTTTATTAATCAATTCTTATATGGTGTTATATAAGTTATATTTTCAACTATAAATATTAATTTTAAAGATAAAAAAAATTCCTACATCATCGTATTTTTTTATAATTTTTAGACATCATATAAATAAAATTATTTATGAAACAATAATGATGCAGTGTTTACCTCGTTAATGAATGATTTAAATAAATGAGATTATAAAAATTAAAACAATATCCAAAACCTATCCAATTCTTATTGTATGATTTTATTTCGAATTATAGTCATCTTTACTTAGACTTTAATATGTTTTGGACCTTTATAAATCGAAAATAATTATATAATAAAATAATATTTTGAAACTTTCCTTAAGAGCCCCTCCTCCCCCTTATAAAAATCCATCACATCTAACCCATTACTCACACCTCTCAATCCCCTTGTATAGTCCAATATCTGTCCAAATAAGATCTCAAGATCACTCTCTTCCACCTAGAATCATTACCTTAGGCAGAAGGCACTTCAAGAAATCCTTTTGGTTCAAACCAAAGGGAGTTACGCGATTTAAAGATAATGTCTTCTCTTAAGTTATTTTATCTCATTTTACTTCTCCAACCACCTAAAAACTTTTTATTCCTTTATTTTATAAAAAAACCAGTATACTAAATATACTAGGTTTTTGATATTATAATTATTCAAACTACACTTACATACACCTCTGTCTAATGGTTAACGAACATACTGTTTTTGTGGACGGTGAACTACTGCCTCACGAAACGATGACTGTTCAATCTTCTCCTACCACCTCTTATAGTGTCCATTAAGATGTAACTATATTTATATGTGATATATATTATTTTTATATTGTTTATATTCTTCTGTATTTTTTATTTATATAATACCTTTATGGTTTCCATAGTGGGTAAACACGATAATTTCATTTGAGGAAGTGCGGACTACCGCCCCCTCAAAGTGATATGACTCGTTCATGAAATATGAGGGACGTATAAAGTATGTAGTTAATGAAATTATATATGATATTATAATGTAATTATAATATACCTATTTATCATTATGTTTTAATTCCATTAAAATACAAAATAGAAATGAAAGTAGCGTTCATGCATACGTACGGCTTACCGTCTCCATGAACGATACATTTCATTTCTTATCTCCAAATGTTATGTACTATTATAAATAAATATATATACTAGATATATAGGATATATATGATACTTAAATCAAGAATATCATTTTGGAGATAATGTACTTTTGACCACATGGACAACTTGTAATTATAAGAAGTTCATTTTTTACTCAAGTACCAAATATTGAAAAAACAAACATTGTTAACTTAAATGATTAAAAAATGTTTATAACATGATAATAAGAAATATAAAAGGAATGATAAACTTGAAAAATGTTCTTAAGCAAGTATAAATTAACTTTAGTTTATTATTCAAGAGATTAAAGAACGAACGGGTCAAGTCAAACCCAAGGTAAGGGAACTTCTTAACCCAATTTCCATTCTTTGGGATAAACTTATAATTTTTTATTATTTTGTACTATGATTATGTGAGATATAACTTTTGATATAATATCTTGTATTTATACTTTCTTTATGTGTACTTATTTTTAATACACATAATTTATCTATTTTATTTACAAAATGATCTTTGTAAGGAACTTCGTCTCAATCTCCTTTCATTGAGGAATATTTTTTTATACATAACTTTCTTTTATACGGTGTATAAACACCTTTGACTTTTAATTTCATTCAAATGGAATATTTTTCTAGGAGGTGTTTTACTAAACAATAAAAAATAATGTTTTTTAACGTAAGCGGTGATAATGACATTTTCTGCCATCATGAGTATTATTTGATATGTGGCTTCCTTAACAAGCCATAATGTTTTTAAGAGGAAAATAAATACCATATACTCTTTTATGTATATTGTTATTGAAAATGGTAATGATAATTGATTTTTTAGGTCAATATATTTAAATGATGTGGAAATTTTATTTTTCCTTTATGTTTGTTTTATGTGTTATGAATATGTTATGGTTCTTGGGCATTGTTTACATATACGGGTGGTTCTGTAATAAACCTAGGGAGGGTGAGCCCAAGATAGTTCTCCAATGCATTGGGTAACATGAAGGAGGTAAACATTAATTTTTATCCAAAGATATTTAGGGAATATATTGTGATGGGTATTCCAAATTTAACTCCCTATGTAGCTGTGAATGCTAAAATGTAAGTATGTTTTGGATGCCACAAGTTACCTTTATGATTTGTGATTACTATGTGTTATTCATAAATCTTATGATTTCATGAGGTATGTTAAAGAGATTATGTTATGTATGTATTGATGAACTAATGTTTTCTTTCTTTTTTTTATAACCCTTACTCATATTTTTATGCTCATCCAAAGTTTTGAAATTTTTTTCATAGGACTTAAAGATGAATAGGTTCAAGGATGGGTTCGAGGAAAATTCATGATGTATAAAACATGGAACTATATATGACTCTTTTTTTCAAGAGTTTTTATTTTATGAAAAAAATGGAAACTGAGTAGAACTTTCAACGTGTAATATTCAAGTAGTTATGTATATGTTATAACCTAATTCTTTAAAAATATAAACCTGAAAAGATCCTCAATGTTAATTATCCATTTAATTAAAGATTATGTAATGTTTTAAGGTTGCATCCTTATATTCTTGGACTCAATAAAGTGAATATGAAAAAAAGTATGGGTACACTTTTAAATTACCAAGATACAATGGTTGAGGTGATAAAAGTAATATGGATATCATGGGAACACCCATGTATAGATAAAGTTAATAAAAATTGAAAAGGATCATGTGCACCAAATCACATAGTGATATTCTATATTTCATCTATAGAAGATATTATTTTTTAGTGACCTACATATAAAATAGAAAAATATGGTGAGAGTTATTTCTTTTGTCCAAGAAAAAATATATAGGAGTTATGATCCAAGAATTTCTAGAATAAATCTCAAATGAGAATAAGAACTAAAAAGTAGATACTAAGAAGAAGCTAAATATAACTAGGTATAAAGGCTAGAAGAATAAAAAGAATAATTTGACCATCATTATAATATCATTTTGAGAGAGAAAAATTAGTGAGAAAAATCATGGGGATGAGAAGATGAGGAGATACTAACATGATGTTCATGTTACTTATCAGTTGGTGTTAAGACTTTTAGTGTTTGAGTAGTGAGAAATCCAAGTTAGTAATTTCTATTTAAGATCTTTTAAGTTAGTATAATATAGAAAATAATTTTTAGAAACTACTTTAAGATCTTATAATAGTTTAAGACTACGTTTTTGAGTTTAATTAGATCTATCATTTTGATATATAAGCATCTTTTGTGATCCTGGTAATCTATATTCAATTTGGAGTTGAAAGGAAACACTTTCATATGCACAATGTAGAGTCATAGAACCTATAGGACTATGTCATGAAAGAAGATCACATTTTTAATTTTTGACTATACTGAGAAACTATTAAAGGATTTCAATTTATAATTAGGAACTTGCATGCACAGTGAGACTCTATATATGTATGGTAAAACTAACTATTATAGTCAAATTTTAATTATAATAGAGAAATCATGATTGGGGAGAATAACCAATCATGGAAATGAGTATTCCTTTATGTTGAACCCTATAAAAACATTTTTTCTCTTTTATCTACTTTAATTTCGTGCATTTTGCTGATTATTTTTTGTTTAAACTAAAATTAATCTATTTTAACTAACCGACAGGAGAGGTTAAATTATAAAGGGGGTCAAAGATTCCAAGAGAATTTGGAAATTAATAAAAATAGGATACACTTAATTCACCACCTATTTGGATTTCATCATAAATATTAAGGTTACTTTCAAAGTTTAAGGATATAAAATGTATCATGTTATATAACATTTAATCTCGACTTTATCAATCTTTCATTTTTGTTGTATATTTTTTGTGTGTGTGTCTGGTGAAGTTAAATGATAATTGACCAATCACGACATGACTTTTAGTTATCCCTAACTGATGTTCATCATGTGGTGTTATTGGTTGTGAATAAATATTATGATTATCATGAGTGGGATTCTTATATTAAGATGTAGAATATACTCATGAGGCATAAAATGAGTTTTTTACACTGGATTACCCATGAAGTATACCATAGGAAACATCATACATTATGTATTATGTATACTAGGGGTACATAGTTCATAATTGGAGTCCTGAATACATGAGGTTGTAAATATACCTAGCATGAAATCCTTCATACTTTGATACCATTCTTACACAATCCTTAAGGTATTGCTAATCCGGGTGTGTTTAGGTATGTTGTTGGTCATATCGTTGGTTGGATCTTAACTATAATAGGATTTTTTTTCTATTATATAACGAGTATTAAATTTGGGACCTATATTGATATGAAATAAGGAAGTGTACAATATTACTGAATAAAGACATGTGATGTGCTTATCTATCAGATGTGGGACTTGTAATGTGCTTATACATAAAGGTGAAAGATATGCGATGTATTCATTAACAATGTTAGTCTATATTCAGATAATCAAGAATTTATGAGTAGATATATAGGATTTACATACTTTATATCTCATTGTTATTTTATGTATGAGGAAAAAAAATCATATAAAAATTCATACTTGAATATGATACAGTGGGTGGAGATGGGTATATAGATACATATGTTTGATAAAAATAGCACCAGATCCATTTACAGCTTAAGTAGTATTGGAAATTTTATAAATGCCTCTTTTTGCTTGAATTTATGGATTATAGAATTCCTAATTATTTATAATTCTAAAAAGTCCCATGGGGTAACACTTTTTGGGCATCTGAATGAGGATCAAGTTTATGAGACTTTGAGAGTTTCCCTAAAATTATTTTGGAAGATATCCAAAAGAGGTGCTATATGTATTTTCATAAATTGATAAATATGATATAATATATAGTGAACATTTATGATATATTTTATAAAAGGAGTTTATAAAGATATCCAAAAGGGGTTTTTGATATAGTTTCCCAAGCTGTTATATATGATCTGACATAAGAATAAATGAAGCTAAGTCTATGAGGCTTTTAATTCAAGTGGGATATTGATGGTTATGTGAACTAAAAGTCCAAAAACACCATGTTCTATCCTTATATTCACCACATAATAGTGTAATAAATAATTTAATAGTGTTTATATATGATATTATCATATTTTTTGATAATTTTTTGTTTTAATACAATTTTTCAAATCAGTTATCACACTTGGTTGATTGTTATGTGATGATGATTTTGGGGAGTTTGAACATCATGTATAAATATTTAATGGATAAAAAAAATATGGGGATTAATTATATGGTTTCAAGTGGGGAAACATTGTATAACATTTATAAAATTTTCATTCAATGTAGACAGTCTATTTGAGGTTATTAGATTCCTATATAAAATGGTTCAATCCTCTTACAATGTGTGAAATTCCATTATATCAAAATTCTAGTTACGACTCCTCATAAATGATTATATCTAGATCTAATTTCCATCCTACCTTAAAACCTAAGGTTATAGTATATTGTGTCTTGAGAAAGATACTTTTATGGGAATCAAGAGATTCATAAAATCTATAGATACCCCCAATGGAAGGAGTATTTCAACTAGTTCTCAGTGGTCATGATCAAATACTTGTTTGAAGGGTGGAAATTCCAAATTGAAATTTTCAAAGGTATTCCATTTTTATTCTTTGATTATATTGATTCCAAATGTATAGATATATTTTGGGATTTATGGTATTTTAAATTTTTTCACCCATTCCATTTAAGTCGTTAACATTTCTCAGAAACCATTCATTATATATATATATGTATTTCGTTTCACATAATCATAAGTCGAAGGCCTCCCATGTGTGGGATATGTATTATTTTTTCATGTCACAAACCCCGGGATTATTTGAGGTGATATTGGGGAATTAAAATTGGTATAACTACCAACCCAATCAAAGAATTAGTGGGTTGGTTTATGTCACTTGTATTGCGTTGGCTCCACCAGGTTAGATACCCTAATAAGGGTGAATCATGGTATGTTTAATTAAAAAATTTCCCCCTTTAGATATTGTTTTATTGTTAAAAAATAAAATATTCTCTCTATAATTATCTTATAAATATATAATCTCAAATAAAATCATGTATGGGACATATCAATTTTACTTGGTTCACCCAAACTGGGCTAGTCCAAGTTTTATACAAAGGCAATAAGCTAATGTACCAAAATCACTAAACTATACTACTGTTATAATGTTTAGAGTAGACTAACTATCCCCCTTATTTATAACCATTCAATATTGATAACTCATTGCACTCTCAACTAAAGTGAATTCACATTTCTTTTATATGATTCTTCTATTTTTCTTAGTCATTTCAATCTCCATTCACACATATGTGAGTGTTCAATGAAGCTATGTTTTCACTCGAAAGATGAAATCCACATTGCCACATACTTGAATTTGTGGAAAACTCCTTCTTCTTTGTGAAATTATATTATGTAAAATAGAATTAATGTAATATTATTCATTACAAACTCTAACCAAGTGTTTTTCTACTTCATGAACTCATGATCTTGTCCATGCACTCCAACCATGTGGATAACTGGTCAACATGAACTACAACCTTGAACCCTTCGAAAAATCAAAACTATTGAATGAATTATTATTAAACTCATGGTATTCTCTACATACTCCAACCTCATGGACTCCTCCATTACAAACTCCATTATTTGGGCTTTCACTTCATGAACTTACTTTCACAAAATCCGCTATGTGGCTAATACATCATAGACTACATTTGGACTTATCCTAATTTCTATAGTAATGATCTTATGTAATGAAATTAGACCTACCATAAATAAGTTATTATGGGTAATTTTATAGGAAACATCCATTTATAAATCTACTAATAATAATTACTATTAATCCCTTTACATAAACTCATCTTTTTTCTATTGTACCTTATACTGTGAACTCGACCTCAGAGTGCATGGACCGATTTCATGGCCCACAAAAATATCATGTGGATTGGATTAAAAATCTCTATAAAATGACCATATAATTCATTCCATATTAAAATCATATACTCCATGCCACCTTATGATAGTGTACTACAGTTGAGGCTTCTCTAACTTACCCCTTGATTCACATACTCAACCTTGTCATTTTTATGCCTTTGACCTCACAATATTCTTGTCACGAGATTAATTCATGATTCTAAAAACATGACCTTAAGGTCCATGTAATAATCCCCATGATCTATGTAATCTAATTCATACAAAAATTTACTTTTCCAAAAACCAATATTGAAACTCTAATTTTTTTTCCCAAAAAATGGAAAACACTAGGAAATGATGTCATCTTCAATGTGCTAATTTTGAAAACCTCAAATTACTATTAGAACCACTTTTTCAACCAATAAAATAACCCAAAAACACCAAAAATAATCAATAGGTTTTTTCCAATAATAAACCCCTTTGGGTTTATTTATGACACTTTAAAACTATTTAGAATATTCTGTTTAAAAATACTCATACACCTTTTTCTATAACAAAAACTCGCTCTATATGACTCAATATAGATATAAAAGACTTACTTAAAATATACTCCAAGCCCAAAAGAGTTAATATTGTTTTTAGAACCAATGTTATCATGCATAGTTCGTTAGTGAATAACCTTTTTCTCAATATCACTTATTATTTATTGATACATGATGTTAAAAATTATTCTACATATTATAGCTCTCAATAAGACCACTTATCAACCATACTTCCCAACTACTTGCATCACAATACAAATGTTCACTCCTTTAATGATATGTCTTTATTTAAAGGACATATTTAGAACCAATAATTCAATAAAACTCCCCATGATTAGACATGGAACTATTATCCCCCTATAATAAACTTTTCCTATTCTTAAATAATATTTTTCCCCATTTTTTAATGAACACAAAGGTCACTATTTTTCAAAATAAAATAGGGAAATTAACACTAACCAAAACATAAGGAAAATCACAATATATCTCGAGGAGTGGGGGTTTCTCAGCCACACTGCATAGGTTCGGGAGGTTAACTAGACTCCAAGGACTAGTTAATTTCATTCAAATTCCTCCTCGGGTAAGGTCATTGTAATAATTTTTGTGACCTAAAGTTATACAAGAATATACTCTAACTTCACCAAACCTTACTCAACTTTATCCTTAATTAAATGATACTTTATTTTGATTTTCTTCAACCATAAGTCATGGATAGTATTTTTTCAAATATTAATATCACTTGAATTAACATAATTGATTCTAAGTAAATAAATCACTTTAAATCCCATGTATTTAATCTATTGTTTCATCCAGAATAATTGGAAACAATATTGAGTCAATGCAATATATTAAGATTTTGTAGTTCCTAGAAAAAATCGGTCTTATTTATTAATAAGCCAATAAATTCATAACCCATCAAGATATAATGAACCATCATATATTGACTTCCTTTCATCCACTGAATCGGGCCAGTCTACACCTATATATCTCAACAACTCTTATTGATATATTTATCTATGTGGTAAACCAAAATAAAACATTTCTTTGATATATTGTAGTCTTGTTTTCATCATAATAAATTGTCTTTCCTTTGTATTAATTTTATATCATTCCACCAGGACTATGAAAAAAAATGTTAGGTCATATCTCTTTTAAGTACAACAAGATTTCAATAATATGTCTGTATTTTATGATCTTGACCGCTTTTCATTAACCATCCCTTAACAATTTCATCCATGTGGAAGCTAGATTTTTTTTATTAGTGTCTTACTTTTTAAATCTTTTTAGAACATACATATAATATTTTTTTGAGAGATAAATGTTTCATTCCTTCATTGTATAACCTATTAACCATGAAAAAGTATCATCTCATTAATCGATGACATTTTTAACTCAAACTTCATGAACTCTATAAAAAAAATTCATTATGCTTTATATGTTACACTAGATATTATATCATAAACATAAAATAGCATCATCATCCTTTGATTACTCTCATTACTAACATAAAAATTGTAATCAACTCTACCATGATAAAAGTCATACTTCTTTGAGTATTGATAAAACTGTGAATACGAAGATTTTTGTGTCATCTTAAACCCTTATAAATCTGTATTTAAATGATAAACTTGTATCTCATAATCCTGTAAAATAAAACCATCTAAGTGTTTGATGTATACATATAACTATAAAACTCCATTTATAAAAACTGACTTAACATCCATATAGAAGATTGGAATTGTATTTTCACTATTATGTTTGGGAATAATCGAATTTTCTCTATCATTTATTTGGGTGAAAATGTCTAATAAACATTGATTCCCTCAATCTGGGAGTACCCCTTAAACACTAGTTGTTATTTGTTTCCAATCACCATGTTGTCTTCATTTAGCTTGTTACAAAAAACTCATTTAGTCTTGATGATATTATTGTGTCATAACCACAAAAAAATATCCCAAATTTTATACTCCTCAATTTAATCAATCTATTCATTCATAGCCTGAACCTAATTCTCATCTCTAGAAGAATCTTCCAAACATTTTGTCTCTACCTATTATAGGAAAAATATTTATTATAGATACATTATTCTACTAATCTTTACTGGTATTTCTTAGTCACCACTTATATTCTTCTGATCAATTTCATCTTGCCTCTTTGTATTCTATGAAAATAAAAATATTACTTTATCTTAGTCATCATAAGAATATTCTTATGAATCATTATTTTACACTAGTGTTCCCCCTGATTTACTTAACTTCTCATCACTTTCATTGGGAAATTAGTCATTATTTTGTTGAATATTCTTCTCATTTACCATTAAAAAAACATCATTTCTCTCTATAAAATTTCATATATTCCTATTGAAGAATTTATATGATTTTCTTTTACCTAAGTGTCCAAGAAATAACTCTTCCCCTATGCAATTTTCAAAATTATTATTCCCGTTCTTATTGATAATGAAATTTTTACTTCTAAATACTCAAAATTATTTCAATATAAACTTTTTCCATACTATATCTCATATATATACTTTTATTATTTCAAACACAACAAAAATCTATTAGATATGTAGACTGATGTCAAGAATTATTCCTTACAAAAATTTCCATATAGGTATTTTTCAATGAGCATTTTTCAAGCCATATTTTGTATCTTATTTCTCCTCAAAAACACACTATTTTATTGAAGATTTATCAATACAAAAACATGGTGTCATATCCCATGTATTCCAAGATAATACTCCACCTAGAAGTTGGTAAACTCCATTCCATTTTCGGTTAAGAATTTTATAATTTTCTATCCAATCACATTTTCATCTTCCCTCTGATATATTGTTATGAAATTGAAGACTTCATACTTGTAGATAATAATTTTAATCTATTCCATTATATTGTAATCATAAAATAGAAGAACATATTATTTCTTCATGTTAATATCTCATAGTGATGTAGGTATACATACATTAATATTGTAAGAAAATATCTTTTATTTGAGGTACAGAACCTTTTAATTTCTTTTAAATTATTTAAATTTATCCTAATATAAGTTCCTAATGAGTTTACCAGAGTTTTGAGGGTGTACGGGGCTCATAAAGTCCTAGACACCTAGATTTTTGGGGAAGCGTATGGGCCAAACAGTTTGGAGAACCCATGTCGCCCAGTCTACACGGTTTCATTAAATATTGTGGGGTGGTTCAGTGCCCTGTCTAGGGACTCATGGTTTATATTAACCATGTATCCTTGGACGCACACCAAGGTGAGTTCTACAGACCACTTAAAAGTCTTATTTTTCAAGTGATGCACATGGTTAGTCAAATCGTGTGCCTAACCCATGTGAGGGGTGTCTTAGGATAGGGCTGGGTGCACTGTAGACATACAGTTTGGCCAACCATCTAACCCCTTCAAAAAGGGTAACTTAAATTTTTTCTCATATTTTATTTTAATAATCCATATCACTTTTCTTTTCTCTCCCATGAAAATCATCCCATATCTTCCTTTGAAGCTTCCTCCATGCCTAAATCTAAGAATAGAAGGATCTCCTCAATCTGGACTTCAATCGAGCCACTTTCAGTCTCATTGGATGTGTATTGGTATTCTCTCCATTCCTCTTGTTCCTTTCCTTATTTATCTTTCCCTCAAATAACTTATTTTGGTGAGATCTAATATTCCCTATTTTTAAGGAATTTTTCTATTTACTCATTTTCTTCTGTTTTATCCCATATTAGAGGCTCAAAATGGATGAGGAGTCAACTACTAAACGAAGGTATGTGGTATTCTTATTTTCCCTTAAAGTCTTGGTGTTTATGTATTACACCATAGTGTCATGTGCCAAATTTTATTGGTGATTCTTATTAAATGGAATGATTCTTAAATTAAATGATTTGGATTGACCTATATGTCTAAGAGACGTATTTAATTATCATTGGAGGTTTAGGACATTGAATTGAACCTCCCATTTTGGTGTGATTATAAAATGTATAAAACCACCATGGGTGTCCTATGAACTAGATTCATCTTAGAGTTTGGTTCTTTACCCCTCACTTTATTATGTTAAATGATTGGATTAAATGTAAATTGAATTGAATCAAATAGTGAATGGAAGGTTATATCCTTATGCCTTTGGACATTGTCTTTTCTCTCTTTGGCTTGATATGTTTCTTAAAACCAAAATTCCTACTTCAGATTAATGGGAGGTTTCATGGGATTCTTTTCTTTCTAAGCTTATCTCTATATTTGATCTTCCTTTTTGGGTGATTTAAATTGATTTCATAAATTTGATGTCCTAATGAATTTAAATGTGAACATAAATGGTATGGTTAGTCTTTGGACCTATGACTATTCTTATTATCATACTAGGATGAAGAGATTGGTTCTGACTCAGAGAACCACAAATAGACTCATTAGGGTTATTTGATTAAATAAACCATAAATGAATTTTTCATGAACCTTGGGTGACATATGGGTTCTTATATGAATTCCATGGATGAACTCACTTGGAATCTTGATTTTATATGCCTGAGTGATACTTGGACTCCCTATGAGGAATTCTAAGTATGGACTCAGAGGGAAGACTATTATTATGCCATGAGTGATACATAGACTCCCTATGTGGAATTCCAAAGACAGACTCAAAGGGTCGATCATTATACATGCCATCAGTGACACTTAGACTCTCATTGTAAGCCACCAAGGATAGAATCAGAGGGTGGTGAATTTATACCACGCCTAGAGCGATACCAGGGTTCTTATGAGGAATTTCTAGTATGAGCTTGTATGGTGATAGGTTCATGTTATTCCTAGAGTGGTACTAGGGTTCCAAATTAGGAATGATACGGGCAGGATTAGTTTTTCTTTTTAGTTAAATAATAAATTTATTATACGATGTATCTTCCAAGATAATGCACAAACATGGATTTAATCAGATCCATGCATTTTATAACAGCATTATTATAAAAATATTGATTAGATATGACTCACGGTGGAAACTTGGGTGATGAGCTAGGTCCCGAAACTTTATTAAAAACTAAATCATGATTGACTAATTACTTAGAGATATTTTATCCTCGGCCGAACAAGGTAGCAGAGGATGGGCATTCCATGGGAACCTAGACCCATGTGGGTTATTTTTTTAGGACACTTCATTTACATATTTTTTTATTACCTACACACTTTTCATTATATATTCATAAAATTTATGGCATTATACACCATTGGTGGTGTCCTATTGAGTTTATCTCACACCATGATTGGGTCGTCATTTGGTACATGGATATATTTCATGGATGTGGGTAGCGATAAGGGAATGTGGCCAGCTATGGATGATTTATTACCATGCTATAATGGTGTACATGAGTATAGGACCGAGACTCTACTCAAGATGCTACTAGAGATAGGCTTGGGACTTTTTTGTTTTTGTATTGCATGATGTGTATGCAAGATTTCTCGATCAACCTATGTTTACCTTTTTGTATAGTATTCCCTGGTCATTATTTTTTATATGAAATTAATGGATGTGATTACTTGGTTATTTATATGATGGATGTTTACCATTCCTCTATTTAGTTATCTTTCATGCTTCTTCAATTGATTTATATGATTATCCTGATGAGGTACACTCTAATCATGAGGGAATAATCTCCCCACTAATCCACCATGGACCATCACTTCTGGTCAATAGCCTCTGGAATATGGGGAGGTTCACCTGAGGTTATGTGGGAAAATGGTTTTGGTTACTATAGGGTGAACCGGGTCTTGGACATCACAAAATCGTATTAGAGAATGTTTCCTTTTCCCTTTCTTTAATTACTAATTGAGATGGTATGAAGTAGAAATAGAATGTGTCAGTATTTGGTCCTAATCTTGGGAATTTTAGTAGTTAACCCACATTCAGTGAAAAGATAAATTACCTAGAATGGTACATGTTGTTCTGGATTGTGCTTATTATAGTTTCCTTAGTTTCACTATTGATTGATGCACTTTATGTTTGATGTTCCTTATAGATATGTATTTTTACCCTTGTACAATATGGAAAGGAAATATTGAATCATGAATCATCATAGGAACTTCATGATTTATATGTCATGCATATTCCATGCCATATTTATATTATGGCATGCATTGATTTTAGCAAGTTTTGGTGCCTTTATTTATATATCCATGAAATTATTCAAACATTTCATGTAAGGATTGGATAAATAATTGTTTTTGACTAAATGGATTACATATTTCAATGTATAATGTGAATGGGACTTTATAAATTTGAAATGGTGATCTATATAATTCAACCATTTTAAGAGATTTGATATTTAAATGATTATGAATTGAAATGAAATTGAATTCTAAAATGAAATGTTCACCATTAAATGGGTATTACAATTGGAACCTAAAGGGTGTTTCCATCTATAAAATGCAATATACACTCTATATCCTAGTACCCTTGACTTATAGAAGTGAAATTGACCCTAACATAAACACAATAGTGGAAAGTAAGCAGTGTATCTTTATTTTCATATGATCTTCTCATCACCCAAACTAGGATTTAGGAGTAGGTAGAAGGGTGTGAATCTTATATAGGGAGGATTTTACCTTTACTATTCAAATATCATTGTTTCTAGTAGTTATCAAATATTATGTTATGGCATGTGTTTGGAATTATAGAGACATGCCACCATGGTCGTCTCAAGTCGTGCACTAGGAGGGTGGAGATGACCATACTCTATAGGTGGTGGGATATAGTCCACTAGTAGAATCTCTAGTAGTGCCTCTTGAGACACTTCCTATTATACTTAATATGGCTATCGATGACCAATTTTGAAAGGGTTTCCTATGATTTATGCAGACTATTCAGGGAGCCCTACGACTTAGCCCAACTATAGCAGAGTTGATACATGAGATTCAGTAGTAGCATTCACCCACGTTTTCAAAGGATGGTGGACCATAGGCAACGGAGTCATGGATAGAGGTCATTCAATCTATTTTTGAGAATTTGGAGATACCTCACAAGAGGATATTAAAGCTCTCTCTGTATATGATTTAGGATTCCACCAAGAGATGGTGGGATTTTATTACTCATACAGATTGTCATAGGGATATGGAATGGATGGATTTTTATATTTCCTTCTATGATTATTTCTATCCTGAGATATTGGGGGTTGATAAATCTATAAATTTTATACAATTGGATCAGGGTGGTTTATTAGTTATAGACTATTCTACCCATTTTATGGAGCTATGACATTTCACACCTATTTTCTATGTGATGAGTTAATTAAACTTAATCGATTTGAGGATGGTATCAAATATGACATCCAATTATAGTTGAATGCATTTTGTATTACTACCATATCTTGGATAGTGATTTTGGTGTTTATCATTGAGCATAACCTGAGATACGATGGGGGTGTGAGCCAGGGTGGTTTTGTATCTAGATATGGAACTACATTGACCAACAGTACGAAGTTTCATTTGGAGCTACCATGTAGTGATTTTAGTATCTAGGGTGTGTACATAGGTAGCTAGGTGAGGGTTCATCAGTGCAGTATACCTAAATATATGAAACCTCAGTATAATAAGAACCCAATTGAATGATAGTATTACGGAAATATGGGTTATATTTATTAATTTTGAATATATTTTCCTCCATTATCTAGTGATATAGGTTATGCACCGACTCTGCATTCATGTGTGGTGTTAGAATCTTCTCATTGGGCAGTGAGCTCGAATGTTACTGGCTGATTAGGCTGAGTGGGTGGTCATGGATGGGGTAACCCGACACCAGACTTACAATGCCAATAGATTTGACTAATTCAGGTTATTCAGGTTATATCTCATGGTTTTGGATCAGGAAACATGTTTACAGTGTAGCTGGTACCTGAGGATCATAGTGTTGGACCTTCCATGGTGAGAGGAACTATTTTAGTAGCCTCTACTCTGGTATATTCTCTTTTTGATATAGGTTCTTCCAATTCCTTTAAATATGTGCCTATTGTAGAGAGCCTTAAACTCAATGTTCATTTTTCCTATGGAGTGATAAAACTCGATACATCATTGGGGTTTTGATCAGAGAGTGTACACCAGTGCAAGGAGTAAACCCTAAAGATAGGTGTGTGTCTCTTCATATGGGATCTCCTTTTACTCTAGATGACAAGGTTTGATATCATTATTTGGATGGACTGGTTTGTTCCCTATCATGCTTATGCAAATTTCTATTGCTGGAGGGTGAATTTCACATAACCATAAGGTGAGATTTTTTTTCCCAAGTTTGAGTGGGATTTCTAGGAAAGACAAGATGAAACCATGAATCATGGATTGGGTGGGATGATAACTTAGATTACTAGATTAAATTTAGATGATCAGGGAATGCATCAAGAAAATTTCCCTCCTATCATAGATCATTTCAGGGACCCCGGAAACCCGCGACCCCGGAAACCCCATGACCCCGGCAACCCCGTGACCCCGGCAACCCCGGCCCCCCGCGACCTGGGAAACCCCATGACCCCAGCGACCCAGCTTCCTCGGCGACCTATACGAACCCTAGGGTTTGATTTCTAACTTTTTTGTTGTTTTGATATTATTTATTTCTTTATTATTATTGTTTCTTATAATAAATTGTAATGTTGTATTTATTGTATTGTATGCAGATGTTTTCGTTTATGATTATTTGTTTTTCTACTTATTTCATGTGATTTTTTATGTGTTTGTTAGTTTTTATTCTTAAGTGATTGTTTTTCTATCTGCTTGATTGTTTGTGGTTGTTTGATACTATACTCATGGGTTTTGATGGCTCATGGTTACAATACATGCTTATATTATGGGTTATAATGGATTAAGGTATAACATATACACATTTTCCTAGGTTGTGATGGCTTTAAGGCTATGTCATGTTTCTGGTTGTGATGGCTCGAGGTTATAACATGTGTCATTGAGGTAATGATGTGGAAATTTAGTTGATGTTGTGATGGTTAACACTGGTTGAGAGTTAGACATTCTTGTTATGCAGATGTGATGATGATGAGATGATTGACATAGGTTGAGATTTGGGATTACCTATTTTATAGCTAATATGATGATGTGACAGTGATGATTGACACATGTTAAGAGATGGGTTTTCTGTTTTGTTGAAAATATTGATGGTTTCCCTATTATGGAAATTTTTGTGAAGTGGCATAATTATTTGATGATGATGTTATAAATATGGAATATATACATTATTGTTATAATTACATGGAAATCAAAATCCCCATTTCTTACTTTCTTTTGATAATCCATTGGTTTAATATGATAATACCTTTACAAGTGATATGGTTAAAGATAGAAAATATATAATGTGTTACATTTATGAATAAAATGATGCTTGATAAGGAGATCAAATTGATGGAGTGGAATGAATTTATGAAAATTATTTATGATAAATATTTTCCTTTAACTCTCTCATATAAAATTAAGAATTATTTCCTTGGCCTCAAGAAAAGGGAAGAATAATCCTTCAATTGTATGAGGAAAACTTCATATGACATTTACCATATTCTTCATCTATTTTCAATAACCCTAAAAGTTCACTTAAAACCCATTATTTTTGTCTGAATATCAAACTATTAAATTATTTTGTGATATGATAAATTGTTGTCTATAAAGATATTTTTTGATAAAACCTCAAAGCTGAAATAGAGATCATTGATTATCGAGGGTTTCATGGTTTAATAGATAATAAGTGAAGTGTGGATTTCAATTCTTTTAGTGAAATAAATAAATATCATGGGGTTAAGAACGTTTATCATCCCACTTATCTAAATTGTATGAAGAATCATGCCATAAATTTCTTAAATAAGAAAATAAAATGATTCAGGTGTTGTAAATAGGTGAACATAGCTATAGAATGTCTATGGGAGAAACCCACCATTGTGATGGAATAAAGGAATTATCT
This sequence comes from Viscum album, assembly GCA_963277665.1. Lineage (NCBI taxonomy): Eukaryota > Viridiplantae > Streptophyta > Magnoliopsida > Santalales > Viscaceae > Viscum > Viscum album. Next base: position 824,343,803 of record OY728159.1, on the reverse strand, counting down.
AATCAACCCTAATAATATTTTAAAATTTTTATATTAAATAAATGGGTACCCTATTTAAATCAATTCATTGTGTGAAGGGGTATATAATTTTATCAATGAAAACAACATATATGGTCTATAGGGTAAGGGTAAGCTTATGAAAAAAATTACTGATATGGATACTAATAATAATATGGTTACAGGTATGATAGTTAATTACTCAGGTATAGAGAAAATACTATTTTATTCATGTTTTATACATTCTTTCATATCATGAATGTTTTGTATAACTGTTAAAACACCCCCATCAAAACATCTATGTTGAGTTATTATTGATGTGATAAAATTATTCAATCATTTCATCCCCTTATAATAATTCATTCCCTTAAGAAATATTTTGATTAATATAAAATAAAACCTTAAGATACTCCCTTTTGTGTAATTAAATGAAATTATGTGTATGAATTACTTTTTCTTGTATAAATATAGGATATATTTTATAATTAATAAAATTATCCTCAATATCGTAAATCTCCCTCTCATTCTATACAAGTGAATATAGAAAGATGATTATCCTTGGTAATCATTATGTAAAGAATGGATATTTTTTAATTCTAATTGAGAATATATATATCAAATTATTGAGACTATAGAAAAGATAAACCATGATTAAATTCTCATTGTGAGAGAATACGCTGATGTTTTTACCATTTATTTTCTGGTCTTCCGCCTAAATAAGTGGTTGATTTCTCAATTAAACTTATACCCAATGATTTTTTATATATCCAAGATTCTAGTATTCCTCTCATACGTGTCACCCCTATAATAATTTTCTTGTTTTGATGTTATATAATGTTCATTGATCTTTATTGATTAAATATTTCATCATGCATTTCCATGAACACCACCACTTATCATGCCTCAATATTATCCCTCACGTGGTTCTTGACACTCCAAATTAACATTGTGTGTAGTTTTTTAAGCATTATAAGGTTTTACCTAAATATTATTTATAATAGATTTATTCGATATTAGATTTTTATATGAAGTCTCTATAGAGAACTTAGGTTGGGGTTATTCCAAATTAACAATATGCTTTGGTTTTCATGGTAAAGTAGCTACCACGTTGTTAGCACATTGTTTCTCTTTACCAAAGAAACTTCCCCTATCCCAAACACTAGAGGATTCATATATAACTCAGGGGCTCATATTTATTATATTATGTTTCTGTAATGTTACACTATCGTATATATGAATCTCTTTCTCTATTTAGTAGTAACTATGTGTTTTAATTATTTTTATTATTGTGTAGGCACATTGTGATATACATGGATAAAAGCTGGATCACATTATCTGGGAACACACCTCAGTATGTTAAGGGTTTGAATGAGTTTTTAGATTTTGAAATTTCTAATCGATCCGTTGAAGGGAGAATAAAATGTCCATGTCCTAAATGTAAATTTAGAACATGGTTGAAGAGAGATGAGGTTTATGAACATTTAATACTAAATCAATTCCCTGGTCAATATTTGTGTTGGATTTGGCATGGATAATTGAATGTTACAGAAAGATTGAGCACTAATTTTAATCCACAGAATGAGGTCCCAAGTTCGTCGACAATGGAAAATGAAATGCAAAATCTCATAAATGATGCATTCGGTACTGCAAGACACCGTTATCAACATCAAAACATATTAGAACAACCGCAAGAGGGTGAAATAAATTGCAACGTGAAAAGTGATGTTTTTGAGACTGTAACATAGGCAGATCAAGATTTTAACATATCATTAGATCCTCCTCTTGATTTTTGTGGAGCCAAATATAAGAGAAAACTTCACTGAGGAAAATGCATTTCATGATTTAGTTGATTATGGAAATCAAGAGTTGTATAGTGGGTGTTTGTAATATTCAAAGCTTTCATTTCTTTTAAAGTTGTACCATATCAAATGTCTATGTGGAATTACAAATAAGGTAATGTACACCATATTGGAATTGATTCGTGATGCATTTCCTGAAGAAAAAATCCCAGAATCTTTTTATGATATGAAAAAAGTTGTTAACAAGCTTGGTCTGAATTATAAAAAAATACATGTGTGTCCCAATGATTGTATGCTTTATTGGGGAGAGGATTCAAGTAGACAGAATTTCAAGAAATTTTCTTCTTCTAGATGGAAGGAAAAGGGTGATGTTGGAAGTCTAAATGAACATAATTTCATGGAGAAGAAGAAAAGGAACACACCTGCAAAGGTTTTGCGTTACTTTACTTTGAAGCCTCGATTGCAAAGATTATTCATGTCATCGAAAACCGCTGAATACATGAAGTGGAATTCTATAGATAATAACAATGATGGGTTAATGATACATCCATGAGATTCTCAATCATGGAAGACATTTTATTCATTACATCTCGATTTCTCAACTGATCCTAGGAATGTTCGATTGGGATTGGCTGCCGATGGATTCAACCCATTTGGGACTTTGAGTACCAGTTATAGCATTTGGCCAGTTGTTTTGATCCCTTATAATTTTTCTCCTTGGATGTTTATGAAACAAACATATTTTATCCTTTCGATGATTATTCCTGGAAAACAAATGCCTGGAAATGATATTTATGTATACATGTAGCCTTTGATTGATGAATTGCAGGAGTTATGGAGCAACGGTATTTAGACATTTGATGATTCTTCTAAAACAATGTTCAAAATGCATGTTGCTTTAATGTGGACCATTAGTGACTTCCCTGGGCTTGGGAATTTATCTGGTTGGAACACTTACATGGGTTTGGCTTGTCCCGTTTGTAACTTGGATTTTGAGCCCAAACGGCTACCTCATAGTAGAAAATGGTGATTCTTGTGTCATCAAAGATTTCTCGATGCATCTCATAGATTTCGGCTGAACAGATCAAATTTTAATGGTTCCATTGATTGTAGACCTCCTCCAAAGTTGTTAACTGGTTCTGAAATATTGACACAGCTTGAAAATGTTGAAACAGAATTTGGGAAGGTTTATCATTTGAATGAGAGTGGAAAACGGGTCTGAAGTGCATCGTCAAGAGAAACCGGAACGCCACAGTGGAAGAAAAAAAGTATATTCTTCAAAATTCCATATTCGGAATTTAATTTGTTGCGGAATAATCTTGATGTGATGCATTTTGAGAGGAATGTCTGTGACAATTTGATATTCACATTTCTTAATGAGCATGGAAATTCGAAGGATCATCTCAATGCTCGCAAAGACTTACAAGTAATGAACATAAAACGCGATCTCTGGCTAGATGAGAATGAAAAGTATCCTCCGGCAATTTTTGCAATGAAAAATAGGGATAAAGATACATTCCTTTGAATGTTAAAGAATGTTAAGGTATCTTATGGGTATTCAAGTAACATCTTGAGGTGTTTTTACTTGAAGAATCATAAGTTACATGGATTGAAAAGTCACGATTCACATATTTTGTTACAGCAGTTACTGCCATTGGCATTGCGTACATTATTACCTGAAAAAATTACTGCTGTTGTACTCCAGTTCTGCACATTTTTCAGACAACTATGTGAGAAATATCTACATCCATTTTATCTTGACAACCTCCAGGAGAGGTTTTTATTGATCCTTTGTGCAATGGAGATGATCTTTCCTCCGTTGTTTTTTACTATAATGATGCATTTAACTATGCATTTGGTTGAGGAAGCTAAATTAAGAGGCCCCGTTCATTATCGATGGATGTATCCAATTGAGAGGTACTTTATTTATATGTTTTCCAGTTAAGTAAACAATTTTTGGTACTTAATTAAATTCATAATTATGTTTATTTTATTTCACAGATATCTTGGACATTTGAAATCATACGTGAGAAATAAAGCTCAACCAAAAGGCTTTATTGCTGAAGTCTATTTGGATGAGGAGTGTTTGACCTTTTGTTATCGATACTTGGATGATATTGAGACAAGATTTAATCTAGTTGGACGTGTTGACCACATCTACTCAATCTCAAATACATCAAAAATCCAAAATATTTCCTGTTATTGGCCGATCAGTTGGGACGACCTCAAATGTGACATTGATTGAATTGGAATTATTACAGGCACATAGATATGTGTTGCTGAATAGTGAAATTGCAGATCCATTTATTGAAGAGTTGAGTATACAAACAAAGAGACGAATGAGAGGTCGAACCCGAAATGGGAAAGATATAATGAAATCTGTTAATAAAGAGCTTGTAGAATGGTTTGCACGACGTGTAAGTTCATAAATATTGAAATAAATACGAATATTAATTTGACACATAAATTTTGAAAATCTAATAAATTATATTTCTTTTTTCAGATCATGAATACTGTTACTCGAGTAGAGGTGTTAGAATATTTGATGTTTCTTGCTACAGTTCCTCTAAAACAAGTTAGAAAGTTCGACTCTTATAATGTGAATGTCTTTATATTTCGTACAGTCGATCGAGAAGTGGGTTTGAAAACACAGAATAGTGTTATATTTACATTTTATGAAGTGGAATACTATGGAAAGTTGCATGAGATTGTTGAATTAAACTACCACAGACATTTTTCAGTTGTTTTATTCAAATGCAAATGGGTCGATTTTATCAGAGGTGTTAAAAGAGATTCCTTGCAATTTACTTCTGTGAACTTCTCTCACTTGATGGATGTTGGTGATCGTGAACTGCATGATCCATATATCTTATCATCTCAAGAAAAAATGGTATATTATGTGAATGATGTGTCCGATGAAGGTTGGAGTGTAGTTGCTCACATAATACAAAGAGATTTGTATGATATGGGTGATGAAGTGGAAATTTTGACCTCTGAAATTGAAGTTAATCAGCAATAGGAAGCAGGATTATTTATCCATCATGATATTGAAAATATTAGTATAGCAAGGTTGAATTAAGTAGATGAAGCAATGGAGTAGGAAACCAACATTATTGAAGGGGAAAATTATTTTATGTACAATTATTTATTTATTTAGCAACCACTTGTTTCATTTCTGCAGTCATTCATTATCATTGTTATATATATTTTTTCTATTATTAATGGGCATCTATTATCATTTTTAATTTTTTCTGTATAATTTTTTGAAATATATATTCTAAACTTAATTTTATTTGATTAAATGATAGGAATGCCAAGGAGGAAGCGGTACACTATTTCATTTAGTTCTGCGACAGATGGCAATCCATCTGGATCCCTCCCCACGACATCTGAGGCATCAGCTATTGACACCCCTACACCATCTCCCCCTTCACCATATCTCACACAATATGTGGATGTCCCATTAGAGGGTGAGTCGTCGACTCCCCCTTCAGAAGCCTCGACAGTGGGGCAGTGACACGCCCCTTCCAGTTCATCCCGGGCATACTGGAGTGTCACTGTCACAGGTACAAATTTTGATTAAATAAATTTATTTCATTTTTTTATACTAATTGTTTTCTCATTGAAGATGAAAAGAATGAAACCGTGGAAAAAAACATAAAAAGTTTAGGTGTTTGGAATATGACTGGTGAGAAGATATTCGTTCCATTTGATTCTTATGGGGTCCCTACAGCTGACGCTGCGGGGTTACTTGGCTAGATTTTAGGCCAGCTTGCAGCGGAGCCTGTTTCCCTTCCCATTTCATATAACAATTGGAGACATATGCCTCCAAGCTGGAAAAACAAAGTTTATTATTCTCAAATAAAGTTAAATTTATTACATTATGGTTTAATTGAATGTCATGTTACTAATATGTTCAAAATGAATTTATATATACAGATATTCATCCACTTTACCATTGCTGATGTGATAGCACGGAAGTGTACATTGAAAAATCTAGGTAAGAAGTGGAAAGATTTAAAATAGAGATTGTGGTGTGATTTCAACGATACTTCGTTGACCGCGCAGCAAATGTATGAGAAGCTACCTAGTGGGGTACCGAAAGAACAATGGAAAGTGTTTATTAACAGACATCGTGATTAGAAGCGGATGGTATTGAAATATATATTATTATATTATCCTCATTTTACATTTATACTTGTATATGAAAAGTACATGACATTCAATAAATTAGTATTAAATTGAATTTTATTCTTTTTAGGATCTCTCAAGATAGAATGCATCAAACAGGGCTAAGAAAGTCATCCCTCACACTGCGGGCTCAAAAAGTTTTTTCTAGAAGCCGAACGACATTGGTAATCTTTTAATTAGTATAAATATTTATAAGAAAATATTATCTGTTTAATATATTGAATTGTTGATTTATCTTTTCTTAATGCAGTCCCAGAGTTTAGGGCATGAAGCATCCAGAACTGAACTGTGGTTGGATGTTCACAAGAGATTAGATGGAAGCTTTGTTAATGAGCCTGCTAAAGAAGTTGGGGTATGAAGTCAATTTTTTATCATAATAACTTATTATCAGTTTTTACTGTGTTAATATATATTGATATTTTATTTATAGGTAAAAATTAATGAACTATGGGATGTCAAACCTATGCAGTCCTACTCAGTCTCCCAGGACGACCCTGTTGCTAAAGTCCTTGGGAAGAAGCATCCTAGGAGAGTGCGCGGGATGGGTTTGGGACCCGTACCATCTGATGTTTTTAGTAGGCCAACGGGGATGGAATCTGCATCTACTCCTGACTTTACTCAGCCCATACCCGAAGATGCTAAGAAAGAGATTGTTTCTTTATGAAACACAGTTCACCAGCAGGGGGTCAGATATCTGCTTTGTAGAAAGAGTTGATTGAAATACGTCAGTAGATGAGAAGATATGCCCCGGTGGTAGTGCATCGACTGGTGGTATGCAGGTAAATCACAAAAAATCTAATTCATTTAATTTTCTAACTTTCATTGGTTTTATGTTTTAATATGAATATGCAACTGTATTTAATTTTCAATATAATTCTCTTACAGGTGACAACAGAAAGTGAAGATGAATGTGGAGAGGGTGACGATGCATCATTGGACCCTGATTAGTTGTATTGTTGGTGTGTTGAACAAATACGGGAACTGTTGGTTTGTATATGTAACATTTGTGGCACATAGTTTCCACCACACATTTTCATGTCCTAAAATTTCCTTGATTTATCATGTTTCTTTTTATGCATTTTATTGATTTCTGATGTTTCTTTTTATGTCTTGATTTCTCGAGTGTGGTATACATCATTTCATTTAGGCCTGTTTTTGAATTGGTAGTTGCCACCACACATTTTCATGTCCTAAATTTCACCCATACTATCACACATCAATCACTTCTACATCCTCCCTTAATAGTAGAAGTAATAATGGACTCATTAAACACTAAATACTTTGTTATTCAAGAGGGTTACTGGCTGCAATGAATGATCTATGCCTTAATGTGCATTGTGTGCATCAATTGAGAGGGTTACCAACTCTATGAATGGAGGACCCATGTCCTATCTCTAGGATAGGGTTACGTAATCCAAAAAATAAATAGAGGACTCATTCCTTGGATCCATTATGCTACCAGGAGGGTTATCGACCCGATGGATGGTCCAATTTTCCACCCACACCTATCATAATCCCTACAATGCTATAAAGCACCATCTACTTGTATGTTATCAATATAAACCCTAGATTATGAATGCATGTGTAGCATCATGTTCTATATAGAAAAATTATTATAATGGACTACTCATATGTCCAAAACATACACTCCAGTGAGAAGATATATAAATTACTAGAATATATCTAGCACACAAGACCCGATGGATTTTTTTTGCAAAAAAGGTACCACCATTAGTTATACATCTATCATATATGATTGATGATAGTTTTACTAAGTGCCCACCCCAAATATGTCATGATAATATATTAGAAACACAATAAGAATCAAAGGGTCTCATCCATCCCAACAAGTGATTCACAGGTGTCATAAGTAATGAAAATTGTGTCATGCCCAATTAGAGATTCTAGTGAATATTGTTAAATATCATGAATCAAGACTAAATATAAATATAAATAAAACCATGGTCAACTGAACGCCCATTCCCATCATTATCATCTTAGATCTATCAGGCATCCACATTGGTTCAGGTTCTATAGTGACACCTATAACCATCTCTAAAGAAACACATGCACCTGTTCAGGGTTGGTCTATCTACTGGGAACCCACATGGGTCCTCTAGGTCTGTATGTATGTAGAGTAATATCTCTTGAGATCCTTGTTAATGGACCACTTTCTCAATATAGTACTTTTTATTCGATAAAATCACAATTTCTATCAGTGTCAATATATAAAATAACATCTCGGCCTCAATGTGGAAACCAAATAATGGGTTTTCCAGGAATATGGATCATGGACCATCTTAGTTAGAAGGTTACACTTAGATGGTCCACTCAGCAAACCCAATCCTAGTCCATCCTATGTTCATCCACCTAGAGTAAATCGCAACTAATGTAAAAGGGTTTGGTAATACAAACAATTACTACGACTGCATAACTTGATGGTATACCCAAGACACATTCCATACTAGATAGGCCATGGTTTCTAAGTAAAACATTACTTAATTGTTGGAGGTGTCTCAAGGGTCTTATCTAGCCCACATTGGATGGTCATATTATGTCACAAAAAACCTCCATAAAAAGGTATACAAGGCTTATCCTCTAGGGAAAAGACATCTCAAAAGCCCCCCCCCCCAATGAAGGGGTCAGGAAGTCACTTGAGATCTCTAAGTTCAATGCTTCATCCTTTAGAGACCGAGGAATTAGGCCAGTACACAATATTTTATTTTTTCCCTAGCACATAGTTTAGTTCTCTCATGGTCTTCAATCACCTTAACATTTTAATTTCAATTAAACATTTAATTAAAAACTAATAATTGGGTTTATAGAAGGAGAATGGAATCCAATGGAAATCTTACACACCTCAAACCACACAAAATAATAATAAAAACAATAGTTCTAGAACATTAGAGATCCTAACTCATTTTGAAGCCCCTTTCCATTGACACACCACTTAACAACTCATGGACAGACCTCACCCCCAAGCTTTCCCTGGACCAATCTTTCACCACCCATTTTCTTAGGTCCTATAACATACAAAGGAATCATACATAATTAATTATAATATTTTATCATCAGTTATAATTAATTAATCCATTTTAACCAAATATGAATAATATATAATTTCTTACCAAATGATTTTTTGTGGAAAGTGATGTTTTTGTGTGTGATTGTCATGTTATTTTTTATATTGAGGAAGTGATTGTGGGAATGTGATGTAGTGAAGGAGGAGGGATAGTGATGATGATACATGATGTGGGTTATGCATGGTAGGAGGGATATAATGTATTTCAGTTGGTTTATATTTCTGGTTTGATTTGTTTTTTAGGGCAGTGGTGTAGCAAAAGCAGAAATTTTTTTTTCTGGGCAGCTTTTAGCGGCGGTTTTAACCGCCGCGACATTTATATGGATGACGGTTTAAACTGCCATTAAACTGTGAAAACCGCCGCTAAACATAAATTTTTTCTAATGTTTAGTGGTGGTTTTAACCACCGCGAGATAGCTGAATCCTTGCTTCCTCGTTCCGCAGCAGTTCCCATGACTTTGGTGGCGGTTTTACGGCTACTAAATGTGAGTTTATTCGCGGCAGTTTTAACCACCGTGAATAAATTGATATCCAGGGAGCGTAAAAACCACCACCAAATTCAAGAAAACTGCCTCTAAATGAGGCAGCTATGATGCTTTCCTTAAACCATCACAAATATGTTGGTGAGGCCATATTAGGCTGTAGTTTCTGTAAACTGTCTCCAAACCATGTCGTGGCGGTTTAAAACGCCACGAAATGCAAAAAAAACCACCGCTAAACGGGGATTTTTTTGTAGTGAATTTTTCTTCTGCTAAAAACTGATACCTGAAAATTTTATTTCAAAAACATAGGGTGAGCATACAAATACCCAGTAGGGGGTTTAAAAAATAACATATTATACCCAAAATAACTTTTGAAAATTTCCTTAAAACATTTTCTTTAAAATTTTGTAGCACATTAAACATACCATGACAATTGTCTAAGGGATATAAGTGCACAATTTAAAACATACTAACTTTATCATGATTCAATAATGGGAATTCTAATTTAGAATAAAAAGTAAAATAAATTTCATGTAAAAATTCAAGTACAAAATTAATAACTAAGTATAATGTATGATCAGAGCTACGCTTAAAATAATAACTTCAATTCCATCCTTTATTATTGTGTTACATAATTTGGCCATAAAATATCTGAATATTTCATAAATAATATGCCATACTTAAACTTCTTGTGATTCTCATAATCATAAGCTCTTTAACTAGAAATATTCTACTAGTCGAATATTCTTCTTGTTAATTAATTTACATAGTCATAATGAGGAAAGTGCATATGCCAGACAGAGTCAAGGCCTTGTGCCAAGACGTCTAATGATTAAGGCCTCAGCCAAAATCCATAACTCAATAATTAGGAAAGTGGTCATCCAATTCTGCTTCTAGTTGTCTCATGAGACCTACCGATTCATCGAGGGGCTATAGAAGGCCCCACCCATCACATATTATGTCCAATGAATTCCTCATATCTCTAAATCAAAGTTCACATCCCATTTTGATTTATTAAATTACTTATCACTTATCAAACCAAGTTTCTCATTCGATTTGATTACTTACTTCACATTACTCATAGTGTCCCATACCACCATGAATATTTTAATTCTAATTTCCCTTCATAAATGTTCATAACCAATAATTTCATTGACTATCCCTTAACTTTACAAACTCTTCCACGGAAATAAAATTTTAATGCGTTAAAATACATATTCATCTTTCATGCCCAATTCATGTACAGATAAATGGAATTGGAAATGGACTAAATCATAATATGCCAGTTACTATTTAGACAACATGTTTCTTCACGACATGCATAAACTAGTATAAAATCTTTGCGCATGTGATTTTGATTTAAAACGCACTAGTAATGAATGAATAAGGTTACCACATAAAATGATAGTTCCTAAAACATTTTTTACCATTTACTTAATGAAATTTTCTTCTAGGTGTATAATAAATAAAAAGGTAAACCCAACATTCTGTGTGGGGTGATAATTTCACATTTCCTCATACATTTATTATAAATAATCTTTTTTTAACACATTATATATTAAAACTTGAAAGTATGGGACTCAACCATAACATTTATCATTTAATATAAATATTGGAGGGTAACTCATACATGTAAATATGAAGTTGCAAGCCTCTAATATTTATACTCATGAACCAAGAACATTTAAAGAAAATCATTTAAAATAAATACACTTAGGGTTTCATGTTGTGTAAAACATTTATTCAATGGGGTGTGCTTAAGAATTAGTGTTTAGTCGAAGCCAAAAATATTTGAAAACACAAGTTTTGTATCTTCCTCGCCAACATTGGAAATTTATAAATTCAATTGGGGATCAAAGATGGAATATATACACACACGTACCCACATACCTGATTATACATTATGTGTATATTTAAGGGACTCTTCCATGAGTATTTAACACTTGCAAGACTATAAAAAATAGAAACTAAAATTATAATGATGAAATGCTTAATACTTCATGTATATATTATAAATACATATTTAAGAACATACATGATCAAGTATAAAAGTTTCCTTACAAATATGATTCCATGGATTTCATAGATCTTTAATAATTTTTAATCTCAAACATAGAAATATTTAATGTGGCAAATGAAGTTTATGAAAATCTGAGGGTTGTGTATATTATACTTATATATTTCCATATATATATGTAGATACATAACCGATTATGTATTTAAGGCATAAAAAAAATTTCATGGGGTGTCCATGCTTAAGTTATATTAATACCCTGTAACTCAAGATCTTGCAACTCTTATTTGAGAAAAAAAAGAATTAACCCCAAACCATAAGATGATGTAAATTTATATTACAAGTATATATGTATATATATTAATACAACTTAAAACCCAACAATAAAGACAAAGATTAATCCCTTACCTTATATTGAGGAGGAAGAGGGGCTCGAGAGACGCTAGAAAACTCGGAGAACTCGTTGAGGTCCGCTGGAGGATTTTGTGCAAGGAACCGGGAGGTTCTTTGGATGCCTCGGTGTGTTTTTTATAAACTATACCTATAATGGTCATTTTAATACAAGATGGAAGGCATTCGAGGCCAACATAGATTATAAAAATATTAGGGAAAGGGATCTCTATGGAAACCATGTAAGAGGAGGGTCTGACGGCTGAAAGGGGTGAAGAAAATGGTGCAAAAAGGTAGGTAGTGTACTGGTGCATGGAACGCCACGGGGGAAGAAGACAACGCTTCGAGTAGAAAACCAGGAGGAATTTCAATGGCCAAGATCAGATCTGTCTTGGATTCAAGGGTCGTGATGCATCCATGATTTATAAAGGTAATAACTGGCTTAGATTAAATCCATGTTTGATCAGACGGCCCGAGATTGAAGCGGCGCTTCAAAAACCTCGAACGGCCACGATTAGATCGTGCCGGATCAAATGGACCATGAAAACCGTAGTGAAATTCATGGTAGCTGAGGGTCGAGTGCAGGGTCGAGATCAATGGCCCAAATCACGCGCTTCATGATCCAACAACCATGATCATGTTTCACCTGAAAAAACGTGTCCTACATCGAATCGGGGAGGCGCGTGTGGCTTCCTTATAAGCCTAAGACTCTGGTCCATGGTTCAGAAAACTCATAGCACACACGCAGGGGGCCTTACACATGGTCTCCCACTTCCCTCGCATGCCTCGGCCTACCCATACCCATCGCGGCCTTACGCCCGCGCTGCGCACTCATGCGCTCCTACTCCCGTGCACCCTTCGGGGAACCTATGCACACGCTCGGGCTGGCCCTGGCTTGGGATGAGGGTTAGGCTCAACCACCTAGCGTGAGTTGCCTCCCTTGGCCCAGCCATAAAGGGCTATCCCTTATGAGCCCAATATTTTTTATAAACACTATAACCTAAATAGATAAATGAAGTATTAAGGGTAAATAATACTATATAGGAATTTCTCTTTTCAAACATGACTTTTATTTAGGCTTAAGATAAATTAATGAACACCAAATTATACCTTGTTTAATAATATTTCTAGAACTATCTATAAACACCAAAGCTTTAACATAAATTGAAATTCGGTAAATCCTCGTAAAATCATTTTTACTAAAATTATAGTTGTCAAAACTAAGTTAGCCAAAAATATAGTTTAATTAAATGAAATTAAACATAGTTTAAAAAAACACTTAATGAAAATATTTACAATACATTTGAATCAAGTGCAAAATGTTTTGAATTCCTTATTACATTTGAAAAAAAACACCAATGTGTAATTCAAAACATTTCACTATGTCCTTTTAACATTCATGATTAGGAGTAGTTTTATAATTTTTTAATCCATAATATAATTATTCGGAGATCTAAAATATACTCATAAATTTTCAATTATTTACCCAACAAGGCCAACATCTACATTTATATTTGTTATTTATAGCCGATGGGATTCCATGATCACCCAGGGAAATGGTCAAATTAGCACTTTATAAAATTATGCCTTAGGGTGCCATAAAACTCAAAGAAGGAAAATCGTTCTCATCATTCCATTGGTGCTTAGAATATTCGTGGTGTCTTTGGCCATTCTTATGTTCATTATGTCAAATTCTAAGAACCCATATTACTTTCTTGGGGTTCTCATTGTTTTAAGTGGTCTCCCTGTAATTCTGATAGGGTTTTTAATAGGTATATTTGGTTAGCATATTTACTCTTTTGATTTAGGTGTATTGTAAACACTACAGTGTTTTTATTTAAATGAAAAGTCTTGTTTCCATTTGTGTGTTTTACTCGGTTGTATTATAATTTAAATTAAAACTATATTGTTACTTCCTCATGAAAAACAAGTTTTGTTCAGTTATTATGAAATTCAAAAAAAATGTAAACATAAACATATCAATACATGAGGTTCGAGTTTTGGGGTGTTACATCATTCCCACCAATGAGGAATTGAATCCTCGCAATTCATTCTACATACGCATAACATAAAGACTCCTTTACTAACTTTACCACAACCTCCATCATGGAGGTTTCTCCAGTGTGGCTAGGTTAATTCCAAAGTTTATGTTTAACTCTTCAGCTTATTTGGCCCTGATACATTTTGAGCAGAAAGGGTTTAACCTCTGCATAGTGCATTCGGGCCTCCACAAAAATGCTCGAGGGGTGAAAATTAGGAGATGTCCAAATAGACCATCTCTCAAAGAATTCACCAGACTGACTCTCAATTGGGAATATCTAAGTCATAGGCATTGTCATATAAACTGAAACTGAGGAGTTGGTACATCTAAGTTGCACAAAGGTCTCCCTCCAATGCAACCTCTTGAAATCTTTCTCTACCCGTGAAGTTTCGACCTAGAGTAAATAATATAAATAGTCTTTTGTAGTATTTCCCTCTCTGCATGTACTCAGCCAACTGTATTGTGTCTATTATATGGTATATGTAGTCATTCTCCTGATAGGAACGAAGAATGCATGGGCTGTTTGACACTTTGTAGAGTTGCTTGCACGTTTTTCACAAATTTTCAAAAGGTAGGTACTCCTCTTCATAGGTTTTGACCAAGACAGTCTCTAGTATCTCAGTAGGGAGTGATAGGATGTGAGTCTGTCCTTCCATTTGAAAAATTTATTATGAAGGATCAATTAGTGAAACCTATTCAGAAACATAAACACATACAAGATAGAAAAAAGAAATAAGAGATAAAAAATTATGTTCTCATATCACCACTTGTTCATAAAAAAATAAAGGCTAATGGTTTCCCCAGTCCCCTACTACATGAATCCCCAAAACTAGTTCAAAACTTTCAATATTCCAGAACCATATACAACCCAAGAAATATGGTTCACTATCATGGGTGCACCTCGGTTGTCTCTAGAGTCTGACATGTGGGGTGTACAATTGTGATACGTCTGTATGTACTTGTTGTCTATATATCGAACAGGAGGCTTCGTACTCAAGGATGACAAAGTCCATTACCTGACCAAAATGGAAATAGGACAGGACTTGACACATATATGCCGCATGGAGGTCTCCCGCTATTGCATCTTCTTGGAAGGCCATGAGGGATTGGATGCCTTCCACTGCGGTGAATCATCTAAAATGTTCCTCGTAGTATTTTCCCCATCATGCATAGGATGGAAACTGGGCTTGCATCATAAATATGTAATCCATACTCACTCTTCGGTGGAGTTGAAGTACTCGGGGAGAATTAGATATGTTATACATATGTTTGCATGACATACAGATATGGGCATAGTTTATATAATTTTCATGGTTGGCTATTGAAATTATGGTTTCTAGGGCCTCATTGGGAAGAGACAGAAGATTAGTACCTTCATTTTACATCTATAAATCAGGAAAATTTTCATATTTAGTAATTCATAAGTAGATTTTTCTTTATTTCAATTCTATTTTTCCAGAGTTATCTAAACTGAATCCTCTGATACCAACTGACACGCCCCAGCTCCCATGTACCTGGAGCTGGTGCCATACAGAGGATCGAATTCGGTTCAAGATCTGAGAAACCAGCTTCTTCTAAAATGTTTCTTCTTCTAAAAACTGAAACCTGAAAATTTTATTTCAAAAATGTAGGGTGAGCACACAAATTCCCAGTATGGGGTTTAAAAAATAAAATATTATACCCAAAATAACTTTTGAAAACATTCTTTAAAATTTTCATAAAGAATTTTCTTTAAAATGTTGTAACACATTAAACATACCATTAAAATTGTCTAAGGGATATAAGTGCACAATTTAAAACATACTAACTTTATCATGATTCAATAATGGGAATGCTCATTCAGAATAAAAATTAAAAGACATTTCATGTTAAAATAAAAATAAAAAATTAATAACTAAGTGTAATGCCTGATCAGAGCTGCACTTAAAATAATAACTTCAATTCCATCCATTACTATTGTGTTACATACTCTGGCCATAAAATCTATGAATACTGCATAAATAATATGTCATACATAAAATTCTTGCAATTCTCATAATCATAAGCTTTTTAACCAGGAATATTCTACTAGTCTAATATTCTTCTGGTTAATTAATTTACATGTTCATAATGAGGAATGTGCATATGCAGGACTATGTCAAGGCCTTGTGCCAAGACGTCTAATGATTAAGGCCTCGGCCAAAATCCATAACTCAATAATTAGGAAAGGCCCAAACAATTCGGCTTCTAGTTGTCTCATGAGACCTACCAATGCATCGAGGGGCTATAGCGGGCCCCACCCGTCACATACTACATCCAATGAATTCCTCATATCTCTAAATCAAAGTGCACATACCACTTTGATTTATTAAATTACTTATCACTTATCAAAGCAAGTGTCTCATTCTATTTCGTTACTTACTTCACATTACTCACAGTGTCCCATACCACCATGAATATTTTAATTCTAATTCCCCTTCATAAAATTTCATAACCAATAATTTGTCTAACTATCCCTTAACTTTACAAACCCTTCCATGGAAATAAACTTTTAATGCGTTAAAATACATATTCATCTTTCATGCCCAATTCATGCACAGATAAATGGAATTGGAAATTGAATAAATCATAATATGCCAGTTAATATTTAGACAACATGTTCCTTCACGACATGCATAAACTAGTATACAATCTTTGCACATGTGATGTTGATTTAAAACACACCAGTAATGAATGAATGAGGTTACCACATAAAATGATACTTCCTGAAACAATTTTGACCATTTACTTAGTGAAATTTTCTTCTGGGTGTATAATAAATAAAAAAGTAAACCCAACATTCTGTGTGGGGTGTTAATTTCACATTTACTCATAGATTTATTATAAATAATCCTTTTTTTAAAACATTTGATATTAAAACTTGAAATTATGGGACTCAAACATAACATTTATCATTTAATATAAATAGTGAGAGTAACTCATACATGTGAATATGAAGTTTCAAGCCTCTAATATATATACTCATGAACCAAGAACATCAAAAGAAAAGCATTTAAAATAACTACACTTAGGGTTTCATGTTGTGTAAAACATTCATTCAACAGGGTGTGCTTAAGAAGTAGTGTTTAGTCAAAGCCAAAAATATTTGAAAACACAAGTTTTGTATCTTCCTCGTAAACCTTGGAAATTTATAAATTAAATTGGGGATCAAAGATGGCATATATACAAACACGTACCCACATACCTGATTATACATTATGAGTATACGTAAGGGACTATTCCATGCTTATTTAACACTTTCAAGACTATAAAAAATAAAAACTAAAAGTATATTGAGGAAATACTTAATACCGTATGTATATATTATAACTACATATTTAAGAACATACATGATCAAGTATAAAAGTTTCCTTAAAAAAATGATTCCATGGATTTCGTAGATCTTTAATAATTTTGAATCTCAAACTTATAAATCTTTAATTTGGCATATAAATTTTATGAAAATACGAGGGCTGTGTATATTATACTTATATATTTCTATATAAATATGTATATACATAACCGATTATGTATTTAAGGCATAAAACAAATTTTCATGGGGTGTCCATGTTTAGGGTCTATTAATACCATGTAACTCAAGATCTTGCAACTCTTATTTGAGAAAAAAAAGAATTAACCCCAAACTGTAAGATGATGTAAATTTATGTTACAAGTATATATGTATATATATTCATACAACTTAAAACCCAACAAGTAAGACAAAGATTAATCCCCTACCTTAGATCGAGGAGGAAGAGGGGCTCAGGAGGTGCTGGAAAACTCGAAGAACTCGTTGAGGTCCGCTGGAGGCTTATGTGAAAGGAACTGGGAGGTTCTTCGGATGCCTCGGTGTGGTTTTTATAAACTATAACAATAATGGTCATTTTAATACAAGATAGAAGGGATCTGAGGCCAACATACATTATAAAAATACTAAGGAAAGAGATCTATATGGAAACCGTGTAAGAGGAGGGTCCGGTGGCTGAAAGGGGTGAAGAAAATGGTGAAAAAAATAGGTAGTGTATTGGTGCATGGCACACCGCGAGCGAAGAAGACAGTGCTTTGAGTAGAAAACCGGGAGGAGTTTTGATGGCCAGGATCAAATCTGTCTTGAATTCAAGGGCCGGGATGCATCCATGATTTATAAAGTTAATGACCGACTTGGATTAAATCCAAGTCTGGTCGGATGGCCTGAGATTGAAGAGGCATTTTAAAAACCTCAAATGACCATGATTAGATCACGCCGGATCGAATGGCCCATAAAAACCATGGTGAAATTCGTGGTTGCTGAGGGTAGAGTGAGGGGTTGAGATCAATGCTCCAAATCGCGTGCTTTGTGATCCAATGGTCATGATCACGTTTCACCCAAAAAAACGCATCACACATCAAATCAGGGAGGCACGTGCGACTTCTTTATAAGCATAAGCCTCTGTTCCATGGTTCAGAAAACACACAGCACACACACAGGGGGCCTTACACACAGGATCCCGCTTCCCCCGCAGGCCTCAACCTACCCATACCCACCGTGGCCTTGCGCCCGCACTACACACTCATGTGCTCATTCTGCTGTGCACCCTTCGGGGAACCTATTCCCATGCTCGGGTTGGCCCTAGCTTGGGCTGAGGGCTAGGCTCAGCCACCTAGCGTGAGCTGCCTCCCTTGGCCCAGCCATAAAGGGCTAGCCCTTGCAGGCCCAAAATGTTTTATAAACACTATAACCTAAATAGATATATGAAGTCTTAAGGGTAAATAATACTATATAGAAATTTCTCTTTTCAAACATGACTTTTATTTAAGCTTAAGAAAAATTAATGAACACCTAATTATACCTTGTCTAATAATATTTCTATAACTATCTATAAACAACAAAGCTTTAACATAAATTGAAATTCGGTAAATCCTCGTAAAATATTTTGTACTAATATTATAGTAGTCAAAACTAAGTTAAACAAAAAATATAGTTTAATTAAATGAAATTAAACATAATTTTAAAAAAACACTGAATAAAAATCTTTACAATACATTTTAATCAATTGCAACATGTTTTTAATTCCTTATTACATTTCAAAAAAAACACCGATGTGTAATTCAAAACATTTCACTATGTTCTTTTAATGTTCATGATTAGGAGTAGTTTTATAATTTTTCAATCCATAATCTAATTATTCAGAGATCTAAATTATACTCATAAATTTTCAATGAATTATCCAACAAGGAAAACGGCTACATTTATAGTCATTATTTATAGTCGTTGGGATTCCATGATCACTCAGGGCAACGGTAAAATTAGCACCGTATAAAACTAAGCCTTAGGGTGCCATAAAACTCAAAGTAGGAAAATGTTTCTCATCGCACCATTGGTGATTAGCGTATTCGTGGTGGCTTTGGCTATTCTTATGTTCATTATGTCAGATTCTAAGAACCCTTATTACTTTCTTGGGGTTCTCTTTGTTTTAAGTGGTCTCCCTTTAATTCTGATAGGGTTTTTAATAGGTATATTTGGTTAGCATGATTAATCTTTTGATTTAGGTGTATTGTAAACACTACGGTGTTTTTATTTAAATGAAAATCCATGTGTCCATTTGTGTGTTTTACTCAGTTTCATTCTAATATAAATTAAAACCATATTGTTACTTCCTTATGAAAAACAAGTTTTGTTCAGTTATTATGAGATACAAAAAAAAGTAACCATAAACATATCAATACCTGAGGTTCGGGTTTTGGGGTGTTACGGTATTCAATGATTTGATCAGTCTACACTCAAAGATAAGAGATTTTTTTTGTTGACAAAGTTTTATAAGAGATATGAGGTGATTTATTGAATACACATGGTTTATGCATCATCATGTTTCTATAACATGTTTTTGAGAATAATATTTGGATAGAATTGTTTTATCCAGAATAAAATTTTTATCAAATTATTTATTAAAATATGTTGAAATGTGTTCCCACCAACCATTAGTGGTATATTTTGATAAAGTCTTATTTTAAGTGAAATTTTTTTTGAACATATTAAATACCATATATCACATGGAAACAATGGTTTATTTGTTAAATATTACTTTTAAAAGGAAATAAAATTTATTTCCTAACATAAAAGAGTTTTTGTATCTTATAAAGATATTATAAAAAGAATATAGTTTCTAAGAGGTAGTGGGAGTATGATTCTACTTAGAGAAGTTCAAAATTAACAAATAAAGGATAACATAAATCTAATGTTAAAGTGTTTTCTACTTTATATCCTAAAAGTGTTTAGGATATGTGATAGTAAAGAAAAATGTAAATTGTTTCATTTAGTTTCCATTTAGAAAGTAGTTATCACTTTTATAATAGTTTAAGATAAAGAGTTTTTAATTCAATATCATAAAAGTTTTTTGGATATGTGGGTATAAAGAAAAATTTAAAGAGTTACATTTAATTATTGTGAAAATTTAAACGTACCATTTCTTGAATGATTTTACCTATAGAGATGAAAACTGATTTACCCTTGATATACTAAAATATTTTAGGGTATGATGGTTAAGATGAATGTAAATAGTTTCATTAGTTACTGTACAAATTTGGTTTTCACTTTATCCTAAATGATTTTGGGAGGATTGATAAACAATAATGTAAGTAGTTATATTATTTCAAGGAAGAAGTTTGGTGGAATAAGGTTTGAAAGATGATGATAATGAACTTATAAAGAGTTATGAGTGGACAATAGAAGTTAACATCGTAACATTTTATGTTGCAAAGTTAATAAGTTAGAATATTTTCAAAGAGTTCAAAAAATTAGGAATGTGATTCTTAAGTCTCGTCATTATTCAAATTAGATAACATCATTGATGTTTATTACTAAAGAAGTTATTGGGAGGGTTTAATTAGATTGTCACATAAAGATGTTACATGACCACATAAATATCTGATGTTGATTACATATGATGAAATAACATAACAAACCACTAAAAGTGTAGAAAACATAATTATGATCTAGTAGTTTATCATATATGATATGAAAAACTAGTTATTATATTTGTTTTGATAAGTATTCTTAAAGAGTTTAAGAATATGAAAATGTATCATAATTGAATGATAACCTCTATTGTATCATTCTTTCATTTTGTCTATATAAATGTATATATAGATATATATTTCATGAATTGTAATGAAAATTGACCTCTCAAAATATGAATTTGAGTTACCCCTTACCAATTTTTGTCATGGAGTATTATAGTATGAGTATGATTCTTGCATAGAGATACATAATATACTCCTGGGGAAAAAATGATGTGATTCTTTATGTGCATTGGATAACATAGTAGGTATACCATAAAAGTTTCATATAGACTCCTTTGGAATACCAGGGGTGAATAAATAGTATTTGAGTCCCAACTACCTATGGTTTGTTAGATACCTAGCATGATAACCTTCATAATTTGACACCCTACTTACACAAGTCAACATATGAACATAGCTAATCAGGGGGTGTTTTGGTATATTTTTTATCATGTCATTAGTTGGAGTTTAACCAAGATGATATATTTCCTTTTTTAAAAATAGTATGACATATAATCCCTTCATTAAGATATATTGTGGGAGTGTGTGACTATACCTATATATTATATATTTATTTAGATAAAGGATATGTGATGTTCTTATCCATAAGGATGAATGAAATGTGATTTATTAATTGATCAGATCTGTCTACACTCATCCATAAGATAGGTTTTTTGTTGAGAAAGATTTATAAAAAATATGAGGTGATTTATTTAATGCACATTGTTTATAATTCATCATGTTTCTATGAGATATTTTTTAGAAGAATATTTGGATAGAATTTTTTTATCGAGAGAAGAATTGTTATCTAAGTATTTGTTAAAATATGAGGAAATGTGTTCCCACCACCCATCAGTGGTATTTTATAATAAAGTATTATTGTAAGTGAAAAAAAAATTGAACACATTGAATACCATATTTGACATGGAAATAATATTTTATTTGTAAAATATTCCTATTAAAATGAAATAAATAAAATAAATGTTATTTCCTAACATAAAGTGTTTTTTATATTAGCAAGATATTCTAAAAAGAATATAGTTCCTTAGAGGATATTGGGAGTATTATTATACTAATAGAAGTTAAAAATTAGAAAATATATCATAACATCAATCTAAAGTTAAAGAATTTTTTAATTTATATCTTAAAAGAGTTTAGGATATGTGTTGGTAAAGAACAAAGTAAATTATTTCATACAGATACCATTTAGAAAGTGGATATCACTGTTATAATAGTTTAAGATAAATAGTTTTTCACTCAATATCCTAAAATAGTTTTGTATATGTAATGAAAAATATAATTTTAAAGAGATACATTTATTTATCATGAAAAATGAAAGGTTCCATTTCTTGAAGGATTATACCTGTAAAGATGAAAAATGATTTACCCTTGATATACTAAAAGAATTTAGGATTATGGTATATAGGAATATAAATAGTTGCATTGGTTAATGTAACAAATTGGTTTTTACTTTATCCTAAAAGAGTTTAGGATGATTGATAAACAATAATGTATGTAATTACATTATTTCAAGGAATAGTTTTGGTGGAATAAGGTTCAAAAGTTGATGATAATGAACTTATAAAGAGTTATGAGTAGACAATAGAATTTAACATCATAACATTTTATATTGCGAAGTTGATAAGTTATAATATGTTCAAATAATTAAAAATATTAATGTGATTACTAAGTCTCACCATTATTCAAATTGTCTTACTTTAAAGATATTTTTCACTAAATAGTTTATTGGGATGTTTTTTTAGATGGTCACATAGAGATGTGACATGACCATGTAAATATGTGATGTGGATTATATATTATGTAATGAGATAAAAAAACCCAAAAAGTGTAGAAAACATAAGGATGATCTGGTAGTTTATCATATATAATATGAAAAACTAGTGATTATGTTTTTTTGTTAAGTACTCTTAAAGAGTTTAAGAATATTAAAATGAATCATAATTGAATGATAGACTCCATTTTACCATTCATTCATGTTGGATATATAAATGTATATATAGATATGTATTTCATTAATTGTAATGATAATTGATGTCTAAAAATATGACTTTGACTTATCCCTAACTAATTTTTGTGATAGGGTATTATAGTGTGAGTAGAATTCTTTCATAAAGATACATAATATGCTCATGAGGCACAAAACAAAGAATATTATTCTTTATGTGCATTGGATAACCTACTAGGTATACCATAAAGAGTTTAATATCGATTACTTGCATATACCAGGGGTGCATAGATCGTATTTTAGTCCCCACTACCAGTGGTTGGTGAGATACCTATCATGAGAACCTTAAAACTTGGATATCATACTTACGCAAGTCAACATATGAAATTAGCTAATCAGGGTGTGGTTGGGTACATTTTTTATTGTTTCATTAGTTGGATCTTAAGAAATATGAGATTTGTCCTCTTGTATAATGAGAATAACATATGGTACATTTATTGAGATAGATTGTGGGAGTGAGTGACCACACATAATTATTATATATTTATTCAGATAAGGGACATCTGATGTTCTTATTCATAAGGATTAAAGACATGTGATGTATTCATATATTGGATCATTCTAAACTAATATATAAGAGAAGTTTTTTTTGACAAATATTTATATACAATATGAGGTGATTTATTGAATACACATGGTTTATACTTCATCATGTTTCTATAAAATGTTTTTTAGATGAAGATTTGGATTGAAGTGTTTTATCCAAGATAAAAATTTTATCTATATATTGGTTAAAATATGTGGAAATGTTTTCCCACCACCCATTAGTGGTATATTTTAATAAAGTCTTCTTTTAAGTGAAAAATGTTTGAAACACATTGAATACCATATATAACATGTAAAAAATATTTTATTTGCTAAATATTCCTATTAAAAATAAATAAATGTCATTTCCTAACATAAAAGTTTTTTTGTATCTTGGAAATATATTATGAAAATAATAGTGTCTAAGAGGATAGTGGTAGTATTATTGGACTTATAGAAGTTCAAAATTAACAAATAAAGGATAAAATAAATCTAAAGTTAAAGTATTTTCTACTTTATATCCTAATAGAGTTTTGGATATGTGATGGTAAATAAAAGTGTAAATTTTTTTATTTAGACACCATTTTGAAAGTGGTTATCACTATTATAAGAGTATAAGATAAATAGTTTTTCACTCAATATTGTAAAATTGTTTTTGATATGTAATGATAAAGAAAAATTTAAAGAGTTGCATTTATTTATCATGATAAATGAAACACACCATTTCTTAGAGGATTGTACCTATAAATATGAAAATGGATTTACACTTGATATACTAAAAGAGTTTAGGGTATGATGGTAAAGAATAATGTAAAGAGTTTAATTGGTTACTATAACAAATTGGTTTATACTTTATCCTAAATGGCTTTAGGAGTTTTGATAAACAATAATGTAAGCAGTTAAATTATTTCAAGGAAGATTTTTTTTTGGAATAATGTTCAAAAGATGACGATAATGAAATTATTAAGAGTTTTGAGTAGACAAAAGAAGTTTACATAATAACATTTGATGTCGTGAATTTAATAAGTTAGAATATGTTCAAAGAGTTAAAAAAATATGAATGTGATTCCTATGTCTCACCATTATTCAAATTGTTTTACTTCATAAATTTTTAACACTATAGAGTTTATTGGTAGGTTTTTTATTAGATGGTCACATAGAGATGTGACATGAACACATAAAGATATGATGTGGATTACATATGATGTAATGAGATAAAAAACCTATAAAGTGTAGTAAACATAACAATTATTTGGTATTTTATCATATATGATATGAAAAATTGGTGCTTGTGTTGGTTTTGTTAAGTATTCTTAAAGAGTTTAAGAATATTAAAATGTATCATAATTTAATGGAATACTCCATTTTATCATTCTTTCAGGATGGATATATAAATGTATATATTGATATATGTTTCATGATGTGTAATGATAAATGACCTCTAAAAATATGAATTTTATTTATACATAATTGATGTTTTTCATGGAGTATTATAGTGTGAGTATGATTATTTCATAGAGATACATAATATGGTCATGAGGAACAAGACAAAGAATATGATTCTTTATGTGAAATATATTTCCTACTAGGTATAACGAAAAAATATTCATATTGATTCCTTTGGTATACAAGGTTTTCATAGATCATATTTGAGTCTCCACTACCTATGTTTGGTGAGATACCTAGAATTAGAACCTTCATACTTTGATACCCTACTTTCACAAGTCAACATATAAACTTAGATAATCTGAGGGTGGTTGGGTATGTTGTTGATCATGTTGTCAGTTGGATATTAACCAAGAAGAAATGTGTCCTCTTCTATAATGGGTATGAAATATGGTCCCTTGATTGAGATAAATTATGGGATTGTGTGACTACACCTATATATTATATATTTATTCAGATAAGGGAAATGTGATGTGCATATCCATAAGGATTAATGAAATGTTATGTATTCATTGGTCAGATTATTCTACACTCAGAGAGTCAAGAATAGATGAGTTAGATATAAGGGATTCAAATTCCCCATGTCCTAGGACACTTGATGTCTTATAAAAGGGGGAAATATGAGAATGCACATTCACATATAATGAAAACTAGTGGACACAAGTATAGAGATACATGTGTTTGATGGAGATCACTCCAGATCCCTTGATGTCTTGAGTATCATGGATTATTTTTTAGAAACCAATACTTTATTATCTATATGGATTCAGAGATTCAAATTTTTTTATGCACTATATAATCCTATGTGATCACACTATGTGGCTGACTGAATGAATATTGAGTTTGACATGGAGATATACTCTAAAATTGTTTTAATAGTTAATCCATAACATATTTGGACAAGGTGTTCATATTATGTGACACAATTTGAAGTTAATGACAACATTCCAGAATAAGTTTTAGAAGATATATAAATGAATTTTTTGATATGGTTTCACAATTTATTGTTTATGATGTGATATAAGGTGAAATAACATAAAGTCCTTTAGGATTTAGAACAAGTGGGAGATTAATGGGATATTCCTAAAATAATTATATATATATATATTATGAAAATTATGATTTTCATTGACTGGGTATATTATTATACAATATGTGATTGCATGAACATAATAAATAGTTATCATTTTTTGTTTTTCCCACATAATATATCATTAAATGAAATCATTTTAAATTTAAATGAAACATATGAGCATTATAAATGAATTGGATGTATGGTTTAACCTAATCAATTTTTATTCATGTGATATAAATTCATGAATAAATGAAGATGGCCGAGAAATGTTCTCAATGATATATATATATATATATATATATATATATATATATTACTTCCATGCAATGGAAATAAATATGTGATTTCTTCATACCTGATCGAACTTCCTAACACCCAAATATTCTATTTTCCATAGCCCCATCCCACCAAATATATCACAATTAATAGAGAGAAAGATAATGACCTCGAGTCCCGCCTCTAGTGGGCCCTGAGTTGGAAACTAGCACCAAGGGTATAAAAATCTCAGAGTATGGGAGGCATTACCCTCTATAAATGAAATAGGATTGGGATATTGGACAAACAATCTAAAAAAAAATCTAGAAGAAAATATAAAGGTAAACCAAAAACCATCCCATAATGCATGGATAAATAAAACTGATACATTTAAGTTTCCAAAGTAAAAAACCAAAAAGACAAGTCTACGATCATAACTCAATAGTAACTCCAACCCATCTAGTAATGTCCATCATAGTCTCCAAATTCCACCTGGAAACCTGAAAGTGGTTTATATACGTAGGGTGAACATAATAGGTATACTCAGTAGGGACATAATTAAGGCCTCAAGTGAACATGTAAAAAGAGCATACTAATTCTCCAGTGAACAAAAAATAGGACCAACAAAAACCTATATAGGTCATCTAACCAAACCAAGACTCACCATGACTCGCTCAGTAAATCATGCATCTAATATAATAATATAGTATCAAGATCATAATAAAGAAAGGAACCATGCTACCTCTTCCCCACTGATTTTCTGCTCTCATGCTACAATGTTAAAGTACTATACTCTCATCCCTTCCACACACATGACATCACATCACATCACATCCCACCCATAGACACCAGGTCCATGAATTATACCACAACACATCACATCCCACCCATAGACACATGGACTACACATCACATCCCACCCATAGGAACCTGGACCACACATCACAACCAGATCCAAAACAAAAGAGTATCATGAATGTGAAGTACATCAATCGTGTGTCTTCCTCCCACCGTGAATTACCCCCTCCATATATCACATCATACCTGGTCATATCTCTCCTCTAGACACCTTTAACAACACATCACATCTCTCCTGAACACATCTGAGCTAACATGTCACAATTGAAGGATGAGTGGGTGAATGGGGTATCCAACCATCTATATCACTACCATCCTAGATGTTGTGGAAAACGCATGGAACTCAGCACCTCTGATCATTCGTAAGGTTATCCAACTCGGTTAGGGATAGTATAAAATAATATAAGCATACATGATATAGATATAGCACACAATACCCAACCTAAGGGTTAACATCAGCAACACTAGCACACACCACATCACCACCATCGTACCGAACATCAACCGTCACAACTCCTACCACCACTATATGAAACACACCACATAGTCTCCATACAAGAAACAAAACATTCCACTTTCCACCGACAAGTTTCACCACATTTATTCACCAAGACATTTACCACACATATCTGTTTCCATCCCATTATATTCAATTACCAACCCATTCATTTATTCATTTCATTCATCATTTTAATTTATTCCACTGCTACCTGGACAACTAACACAACCACACCATACAACTATAATCACAACACCACACATATCCACCATCATAATCATATCACATCACCCAAATCATCTCCCAATATAACAACAGCACATATAATCCATCGCATAACCACAATCATTTTGTACCATAACCACTAATTCACAACCTCTACACCATAATCACTATGCCATAACCATTATGCCACAACCACTACACCACAACCTCTACGCCACAACCTTGGTGCCACAACCACTACGCCACAACCATTGTAGCATAACCTCTTTTCAACAACCACTGTGCCACATTGCACAACTACACACACAAAAAACCATGCCAACCAATCACCGCATCACTGCCCCATACACTACACAACTCATCCAGTCACATCCATCGTCTCACAATATCCCAGAACCTACAGGTCAATGCAACAAGCATAAGCATACATCACAACAAACCTTACATCTTCCATATTTATTCAAGGGAATTACCACATATCTTTTTTATTTAGCATGATTATTATCACCCAAACCAAATTTACTAGGGAAACCAATTATTATCCAAATATATGCTCATTAATCTTTTATTTGGGTGAGATCACAAAAAATCATAGCAATGGTCACTACATCATAACAACTATAGTGAAAACAAGGATCCTAATAACCACTATGTTTAAAATTGGAAACTGATATATATAATGACATTAACAACATATATAAAAGTATTTAAGCATAATATAACTCCCCATTCCCATTAATTTATGATATTCCAATTAACTATATGATTACACTAACACCTACTATCCACCCAAAGGTAAGAAAAAGCATGAAGATCACACACATAGCACGTAAAATAATGATAATGAGGATCCCCTACCTCAAAGAAGATTTTTGAACTCATTGTGAACTACAGGATTAAGAAGAAACACACAAAAACAACCATCGCCACAAGAACTCATGAATAA
Organism: Viscum album; assembly: GCA_963277665.1. Taxonomy (NCBI): domain Eukaryota; kingdom Viridiplantae; phylum Streptophyta; class Magnoliopsida; order Santalales; family Viscaceae; genus Viscum; species Viscum album. The sequence goes on along the minus strand of OY728159.1, from coordinate 824,314,896 downwards.
ACCTACACTGCGCACACATATCATCAAAGCACAACCCAACTTACACCCCAAAGCAAAGAAAAAATTTCCACAGTGAATCCCAAAATAATAATGGAAGGAAACTCATGAGAATGAGATAAGAACTTTCCATATATTGAATATGGGAAGACAAGGATCTATCTCTGATTAAGTAATCACAAATAGGTTGAAGGGAGAGTCATTGGGTGTCTTGGAAATGATAGGGAACGCCACTAGCCATTGGGTTTGGAGAAAAACCTAGCACTACAGCATTTTATAAATGTGTTTCACATGGAATTTAAATATTTTGTAGACCTTAACAATGTGTAAATGTTGGTTTTATTGTTTCACCAAAAAACATGTTTCTGCAACCATTTAAATCGTGAATTTATTACACATAGTGTAACACCCCATGAACCATCCTTCACAAGTTTTGAACCTTCCTTTCTTTTCGTGTAAATTTTACATGACATGTATTCTTCCTACCTCTAGCTTTTTAATATAAAACGCCTCTAGTCACACTCTAGTCCTCCTCCAAGCACCATGAAACCTCCTCAAGCCTCCCCTAAAACACATCCAACATCAAAAAACTAGAAAAGTAATGAATCGATAGGAAACATATTATTACATCATATAACTCTAAAATGATTGATGTCCATGAGAATCCAAAACCAATCCTATAAGGAAAAGGGGTCTGAAAACCCACCCTATGAGATATATCTAAAGGATCTTGTTACTCCTCAATACTACCACCATATAAACATGTCAAACAAAGTAGCCACAAAACATATCACACAACCTCATCACTATGCAACCACATCAAATCAACATCTAATTCCAACCACATGACACCATGAACCACTCATCCACATACACAACCAACCAACCTCCACATAGCCCAAACCCAAAATCATCACAAACAATGAACTTCACTTCCTTGAATGTAAAAAATTGGGAATTACATCCTTCACATCAAGATATTATCCACTCTATGAAGCATCGACTCCCCTACATAGGTTCAGTTGCATCATAATTAATATGTCTCTACTAGGAGTAAGGTCCTCCCCTTTCCATATGTCATGGGTTTTATTACACATCATACATCAAGGAAAACAACACATCTCATAATATATCACTATCGAAACATCACGATATAAGACAAATAAAACAAATAAAAACTCAAAATAGCTCTAGGTACTGGGAACAAATCTGAATATCTCTCTCTCTCTCTCAAGTACTCTCCTCTATGCCATCATGCCTCTATAACACACAGACCAAGGGAATGGTCTAGCCACACATCACCTTCTCTCAATGATCCTGGATCACTACTATCCACTCCATGAATGTTGTGTAATCCTCGATATCCAACTCTCCTAAGTCAATAATGTGGGAGTCGTCATGAAGATATCATCAAAGTTGAGACATCTAGAAGATGTTGTGGTTCCTCTCCAACTGCGATGGAAACTCCAACTGATACACCACCTTTTCAACACATCTCAACACCTAAAAGAATCCAAAAAACCTAGAAGAAATATTTCTCTCTCTGCCAAACCTCTATTTCCCACGCCGAGGGAAGGCTCTCAAGAACACATGGTCTCCAACCTCGAACCCAAGAGACCACCTCCTACAGTTATCATTTTACTTATGATGTTCTTTTCCACCCTCATTTGTTCAATAACCCAATAGATCTTCTTGATATTTCTTTTGTGCCACATCAGGACTAAGAATAGTATAATCTCCAACCTCTTTCTATCACAGTAAAGAACAACATGGCTTTCCATACAATGCCTCAAATGGAGCCATACCAATGGATGAGTGATAGCTATGGTTATATGAAAACTCAGCAAAAGGAAGTAATCATACCCAAGATTCACTAAATTCTAAGATGAATTCCCATAACATAACCTCTAGTGTCTGGATGGTTCACTCTATCTAACCATCTATATAAGTGTGGAAAGTAGTGATAAGGCACAATTGGAAGCCAAACGCATGTTGAAATCCCCTCCAAACTTGGGATTTAAAATGAGGATCCTGATCAGATATGATGGTCCTTAGTACCCCTTGATTCCTAACTAAATCATCCATGTATAGACTTGCTAAAATATCCATTGAAATCGACTCAAGGATCTCTAGAAATTGAGTCGATTTCACCATTCATTCCACTATCACCCAAACTACATCACAAACTCCCTAATCTTGGGGTAACCGTATGACAAAATACAACTATATGTCCTCCCATTTGTATTTATGGACATCCAAGGACTGAAAAAAACAACCTGTAACTTGGTGTTCTACTTTAACCTACTGAAAAATCATACATATTGCCACAAACTCTACTACTAACCATTTTATCCTTGGAAAAAAAATATGTCTCCTCAAGCGACGATACATCTTTATCATACCAGGATGTTCTATTAAAGGTGATTTGTGAAACTCATGGAGAAATCCCTCATAGATCACTTTTGAGACAAACATCCTCTCCTAGAACAACACCCAATTATGACCATCCTATGACCATCCCTCGGGAGTTTCACTATGACCGACATGATCACACAACAACTATGGCTCTTAGTCTCCCCACTGAGACTCCTCCACATGTTGCATCAAGGATGGCTCCATAACCAAATAATAAATACAACCTTTGTCACTTCTCTCTCTAACATCAATATGTATCATTAAATTATCTCTATTCCTTTCCACACACCTGTAGACTCCTGGGAAACATCCTATCGAGTCTTCTGACTCAATGCATCGATAACTACATTACCCTTTCCTGGGGTGTAAGAGATCTCAAAATCATAATCCTGATGAAAATCCTCCACCTATACTGATGTAAATTTTTATCATGTTGAGAGAAAACATATCTTAGTCTCTTGTCGTCCATGAAAACAAAAAAAAACTCTCACTAACATGGTAATGTAGCCACAACTTTAGCACGAACACAACTTCCACCAACTTTAGGTCATGGGTGACATAGTTATAGAAATGGGACCATAAATGACTAGATCTATAAGATATAACCACCATCTTCTACATTAATATTCTTCCCAAGACCAGATGGGATGTGCCACAAAAAACCTCAAACAACACATCCTCCTCAGCCAACTAGATCACTGGAGCACTAAACAACATATCCTTAAGGTAATTGAACACTGATTAATACTGATATGTCTACACAAAATCCTGGTCATTTTTTTCAACACTATCAATGAGGCTAAAAATCAAGATAAATCGGTTATGAAACTTTGATAATAGCCTATGAGACCAAAAAAACTATGAACCTCTTCCAAATTATTGGGTACTACCCAAGAAAAAATTACTTCTAACTCCAACGAGTCCACTACCACACCCTCTCGAGACACCACATGTATAAGTAAATACACCACTTGTATCTAGAACACAAACTCACACAACTTCCCATAAAGCTGGTGGTGTTAGTAGACCTGCAAACCAACTATGAGATGCTTGATATTGTCTTCCTCTAGATTCAAGTATACCAAGATATCATCAATGAATACAATAATGAACTGATCTAGAAACTCATTGAACACAGAGTTCATAATCCCCAAGAATATGGCTGGTACGTTCTTAACACCGAACGATATGACCATAGACTCAAAGTCCTCATATTTGTATCTAAATATACTCTTATAAATATCTTCATCTTTTACTCTCATTTGGTTGAACATATCATCAATCCTTAGAAGAGGGTAATGATTCTTGATTGTTGCCTTATTCAACCTCTATTAGTCTATACGCGACATCCGACTCTCATCCAAATTCATGGATAACAACACTGAAGCACCCCATGATGACACACTAGGTCGGATGAAACCCCTATGCACCATATCATCCACATGTAGACTCAACACATGAAACTACATGGGAACCATTTGATTGGAGACATCAAAAGCAGAGACACACTTAGTTGGAACTCTATCCTAAACTCGTCATCGCATCAAAGAGGTAGTGTTATAACCTCCTCTAGGAAAACATCCATGAACTTCCCCATAACCCTAGAAGCATCCCCAACCTGAGATTATACTGACAGCTCTACTAACTATAAAAAATGTTTCCCCTTTCCTACCACCTATATGATAGCCTGACTCACCAAGGAACACCACTTGTTGGCCTCCCACATTAAAAAACAATACGCTTCTATGAAATCATTTGATTAATACACACAAAGAATACAACCAATCCATACTAATGATAACATCATATGGCTGTATCTGTAACAATAATAAGTCCCCCAATGACTGGTATTTCCCCATCACCAGTCTGCATTCCCAACACATATCAAACAAGGAATCCTAGCCTCCAACAAGCATAGATAACCCTAGGGGCACTAGAAGCCTCTAAAATTCTACTACCAACAAATGGACCAAATAAGAAGAAACAAATGATTGATAGGATCCTAAATCAAACACAAAACACACAAGGGTAGACAACCAACTGATTTTATCTCAAACAACTCCCAGATTTTCTGGGGCTGCTTCCTCTAGCATGTGCATCTGACCGTGCTCGGTTCCTCTACCTCTATGCTAATGGCCTCCACGGTCACACTCTAGAATGGTTCCATGTGGATGGGGACCATAAAGAGGCTACCCTCTACCAACTTATCCTTTTCTCACAATTTGAACAAAAATCAGTAGTCCTTTCCAATATAACTATCTCGGAGGAAACTATTACTATTGAAAATAGACCTGACCACCCATTGGAAACCACACTCTTGAGTGGTTTGAAATTGAGCCATACGGTGCCCATATATCCTGCAGATATGTCATGAAAATGGAAAACCCACAAAAGGTGCTCAAAAACCCCCATTACACGATAGTTGGGAAAGAAACTACCATGGTTGGTTCCCTAGTAAATAGAAGCCTAATTTCCTTAACAACCACAACCCACTACCTGAAGCCATGATCCTCAAAACAACCTACTAACCACCCAACTATGGTTCAACTCCCATGTAAAGAATATTCTCAATAACCTCATCATTTTTATGAACCTCTAGATACATCAGAAGCATAAATGAAGTGACCAAATACCTAATCACTAGACATAATGCCTCCTCCTAACACCTCACTCTGGACTCCTCATCTAGAAAAACATATGTAGAAATGTGAAGGGGGAACTTGAACCTGATCCCAATCTCCCACATGCTTAGACTCCCCTACATAAGGGAGATAAACTCCTACCTATTGTATTTATTTATCATTAATTATTTAAACTCTACTGGAAACTCCCTCTTAAATTTGGGCCATAACACATCTATCTCCTTGTGGTCACCAAGAAACAATGTCCACCATAGATTCATAGCTCCCTGCATCTGACTAACTGCTAGTGGAATCCAAAACTCAACTCGTGCTCATATCAAACCAAAAGTGATATTGAGCTCCTCTATCTAGCATTATATCTTTAGATCTGAGACTCTCCCCTAATACTTACCCAAACATTTTCACTGAAATAAATGTAAGGACCACTACCATGCCTTATACTCCTCTTTCATGTAAACCCTCTGATGATCATCCAAATCAACCTATTAAACCTCGACTACCTGATCAACTCATAGATGATGAACATGAGTCATTCATGAAAACAAGTAGAACATCTTAAGCCTGGTAGCATGACATTTTATTAAATATTTTTTTATTTTTTCATTCAATTTTCTCAAAACACCCAATTCAAACATGAACACAAGTCATCATGATGCATGTAGCACTCCCAGGTCTCTGAAGTTACTGGGGCGTACAGCGGAATTCACTGGGATGGGGTTTAAAAAAAATTCATCATCAGAACAATATAACATGTCATATATGATGATCCAAGACCTGGTAATGTCCAAGGATCTCATATGAATTAAATGAAACATGAAAAAACATGCACCTTATTCCAAATCGGATCACACTCGACTGATGCTATTTATTGATGACCATTTCTTGAAGGATCTAAATCTAAAACTCTCCAGATCATCCACACACACTCTGAGAATCTGTGTGCACATTTTTTTATAAATTTCAAGTGCTATAATGGAGCTATAATGATCACTACAACAACATGATGATCCCCATGATCCCCTTCCTTTGATCCACAAAAGAATATATGAATTTGTGCTCAAAGAGATAATTTCTCTCTCTATAAGGTAGAAGGAGAGAGAATATCTCATCCCATTGGAATGAACAACATCAAGCTTAGATTATTCTCTCCAGATTATATGGTTTGTCAAGAAAATACCTAGGTAGGGTTCCCTGACCCCTAGAAAGTCAACGCCCACTAAATAAGAAAAAAATAAGTGATTATGAAAAACTAAACTACATCATAAATATTTTTTATATTTTATCACACATATGTAATATATATTAAATATATTGTGGGATAAAACTGATTAATTTAACTCAAATCCTAACTCTTGTTAATATTAAACAAATGTTGAATATTAAATAATATTCGTTCATATAATATTTCTATCGTATTCACTAATTACCTTGTGAATAATTTTAAAAAATAAATTCAACCAAATTTTTATTTACATAACTAATAATGAATTTATTTATTCTTCGGTGATCAATGACTTGTATAACACTTAGACCCCATGGTGGGGCCCACCATGTATGATGTACCTATTCACCAGAATAAGGAAAATTCTTGAATACACTATTGTGTGTGACCCTCTAGGACCTGATCTCGATAGTGGTCAATATTATTCACAGACCAAGAGTAGATTCTAGAAACATATCAAGGCCCTTAAAGAGGTAAATAATAGGCATGACAATGTCAAACAACCTATGAACATGCACCATGTAATATAATCTCTTTGTATTTAGATATCTCATAAAGAGGGACATACAATTGTGTCACTGTCTTTTCTAGATTTATTATTTGTTGATCTGTCTATATGGATTTACCATCAACTTCCTTGGCCAAGTGCTTATAAAGGAACTACCATCTAGATCAACCAGTCCCGAGATATTACATCCTATACTCTGAAGTGAAAAATCATATTTGGATCATTCAACCAATGACATACTACCAATGACGCACTCAACACAATCCACCTCACCACACTTTCATTATCATGGTTTTTTTCTTACATCAAATTATGTGATCAAATGAAACATTTTGATAATGATCCCAAGTAAGGATACCAATACGCATGTTCATAGATAGGAACAACAAATGATACCTGGGACATGTGGTGTTTCTATTGGTGGTTCTATCCTCATGATATTGCTTACGAGAGATCACCAAGGGTAAACTTCATGAGAAGAAGTCTCAATGCTTATGAGCCCCAACACCTCATAGTCAAACATCAATTGTGTCCAATTAGTATGATCCATCTAGACCATATGAACTGTGTTTAAGACTAATTTCATAGTATCTCGAGGTTCTCATTATAGGATAATATCTACTATAACCTTTTTATATGAAAATTATTCTATGGACATTACTATTTACTAGTATATGAAAAAATTTCTACATTATAATGGTAAGAGTACATCATGAATATCTAACATATCAGTGATATAGTAATCAAAAAATTACTGTTTAGTTAGGTATAAGGAACTCACTATTACAACACTCCCACTTTCACTAGATCCAACCTGCTAACCATCCTAGTTAGATCTCACATGATTAAGATCATGTTTCTTTTATTCACGACTTTAGTTGGTGGGTCTTTCATGTCTCCCCTGCATGAAAATCCTACTATGTGCAACCTCACCTAGTTGAGTAATAATTTTCAAGAGATTTTATCCCTGATTATATCCCTTTTTCCACTATCATAACTAGACATCTTGGCTTTTAATAGTAATAGAATTATCATAATGATAAAACTTTTCTTATTACGTGTGATTCCAATAACTTTAACAAATCATTTGTATTTTACACTGCTTCTACACACTCATTATTTATAAATATATCTACCATTGGATTTTATGAGCATGTCCCGCTCATCACCATTATCCTAACTATGATTTTAGATCGGATTTATCTAAGTAATACTAGTTTGTGTCCCTTCAAAACTAGTATCCCTTCTTCTCCACATACAATGTATATATCCTTTGTACTTACTCTAGTACTATTGGATAGTTATGACTACTTCCCTTGTATTTATCCTAGATATAATTGATATTTTCCAACCATAAAGTTTATATTAGAAATATAATGTCTCATACATATCATGGAATATGTGATTGATCCATCATAGAAGCATATGGAACTATAATCACCACATTAATCTCCTCTTATGTCCATACATGTCTTCTTGGATAGATTTATGTCATGTTACATTGGTAACAATTCTATCTAAAATTGTTACAATTTTATTTTTCAATATCATGTCATTATATATATGATTGACTAGGTCTAAGAAACCATTTGATCAACTTAAGTAGATATTGTTCACTAAAACTTAGTATTCTACTTTAAGTCAATCTTTGGAGAGTTACTTTCATCCTGGTCCTAACTAACTATAAGACAAATAGTTTTTTTCATATGTAATAAAATATATTTCACTTGGAAAACATTGGCACACCCACTAACCTCATTGAGATATATAAAAACTATTCATTCTAAATGAATATTATATGATCTTACTACTTTGACCCTAAACTGGATTTGAGTAACTTGCACCTCTTATTCATAATCTATGGCGCACCAGCCCTTTCAAGTTGTATCCTATAGACACCTTCCATAATTGGCGGTCTTGAAATCTAATTCTTAATAAAATGATCATTGAAGGTAGATATGATAAGTAAAATTCTGATGGATTTTGGCATAGAAACATGATATTTCTCATTGACCCTTATTGGAACAGTTCTTGTACTATCCATGTATCACCTCATTTGAATACCCACCACGGTGTTCAAAATAATAATCCCCTAGTACTTTGGTACATGAAATCCATTATTGAATTTTTATTGATCTTTTCAATCTTAACTAATTGACATATACTGCTTACTTGTAGGAATTATTATTCTCAATGAATAATATATCACTAGACATGGTGAATATAAAACCATCACTATGGTTTTATCCTTCCAACACATTATGTGTCTATGGAACATTCCTCTTCCACACCTCTTGTGAAACTCATTTTAATGCCAACTATTTATGCATATCTATCATTAAATAAACCCAATTAAATCTTTCTCCCACTATATTGAATAGATATTTTTACCCTTATAATTATTTATACGATATCCTTATAAAATTTAGGATAATTACTATAGATTCACTTTGTGTTTTTCTTGATACAAGTTGATTTCCTAACAAACTCTTTGCATCTAAACATTTTTTATTATGATATAATGAATTTCCATCATACTATAACTCATATGATGTACATTTCTTTTTATAGATGACATATTTTTATGATATATCGCCATTATTTGTGATTCATGTCTTTAAAATAATAGAAGTATCTATAATGGACATGTTTTAACTTTGATGCTCCTTTTACTTACATCATGACCCTAATGTGTATCAGGAAATGTGTGTTTGGGAATTTCTACTCACTACATTTTTTGATCAATTTTAACATATAAGACTCATCATTAATCCTACTTATTAGCATCATAGACCTAATGTGGATAAGGTAATTTTCATTTATGAATTACTACATGCAACATTGTAACGCCCTGACCCCAGTTACCCAGAGTCGGTGCATTATTGCGGGACATTGGCATGATCACAAAAGATCAAGTCTCGAAATACCAATTAGTTTAGTAGCCTTGGAAACACTAGATACATTCATAAATGTTACATTATATCATAAAGTGAAAAACTACAATAACATAGTCTCCATTTTCCACACTCATATCTCCTTCAGACTATCCCTGCAGGTCATTCCTAAAATACTTCTTCACATCCTAGAAAAATTAAAACATTGAAAGGGGTGAGCTCAGATGCTCAGTAAGGATAACAATATAGCGAAAGCTTTCATAAATAAACATTAACATTTAAGGCAATGTATAACTAAAACAAAAGCCTTTTAAACTTGAACTTCAGCATAATATGGAAAAAATAAAATGAAATAATGTCATTTACTTATTCACATGGATATTCTACTGGTCAAATAACCACATGCAATATCAATAACCACTTTCATAATGATGGAATTCATAATGTCATACTATCATAACCACGTAGACAACGTCTCGTGCCAAGACTACAAATAAGATTTTGTCAAGGCCTCGTGCCAAGACACTAGTTTGTCTCATGAGACCTGCTGATGCATCGAGGAGTTATAGTGGGCTCCACCCGTCACTTATTAAGTCCAATGCATTCCTCATATGAACAGGTTTAAACATATCATAAACCATAAAATAATCATATCATATAAAATATGCATAAAGGAAACATAAAATTTCCAAATTTCAATCACAAGATATCAATAAAACACATTGATATAATAAAAACACTTTCAAAACCATTTTCAATACCAAAATAAAAGAAAATTAAAACTTGATATTTATTTTTCATTTTAAAAAAAAGTTATGGCTTGTAGAGGAAGATGAAACTCAAATAATGGTCACGGCGGCAGGGAAGACGCTGTCTCCGCATACGTAAGAAAAAAACATTTATTTTGTCATTTAGTAAAAACGCTTCATATAAAAAGATTCCTTTTGAGTAAAAGTAAAAGTCAAAGGGGTTTATATACCGTATAAAATAAAGTTGTGTATAAAACCAAATATGCCTCAATGAAAGGAGATTGAGACTAAGTCCCTTACAAAGATCATTTTTTTAAATAAAATAGATCTATTATGTGTATTCACTATAAGTACACATAAATAAAGTACAAATACAAGATAGGACATAATAATATCATGACATAATTTGAAAGTAGGAGATTAACCCAAAGAATGGAAATTGGGTTAAGAAGTTCCCTTACCTCGTGTCCGACTTGACTCGACCGCTCTTTAACCTCTTGAATAATAAACTAGAGTTAATCTCTACCTGGTTAAGAACCTTTTTCAAGTTCATTATTCCTTTTATATTATTTATTACCATGTTATTAACATTATGTAATTATTTAATTTAATAACGGTCGTTTTGTCGATCTTATGTACTTGAGTCAACAATAAACTTCTTATAATTACAAGTGGTTTATGTGGTAGAATATCCATTATCTCCAGAATTATATTCATGATTTAGATATCATATATATTCTATATATGCATTTATAATATTACATAACATTTAGAGGTAAGAAATGAAATGCACCGTTCATGGAGACGGTAAGTCGTACGTACGCATGAACGCTACTTTCATTTCTATTTCATATTTAATGGAATGAAGTTATAATTATATAAAGGTATAATATAATTCTAGTATAATATAATGTATAATACCATTTACTCTATCCTTTATACATCCCACATATGGCATTAACGATTCAAATCACTTTGATGGGACGGTAGTCTGCACTTCCTAAAATGAAAATATCGCATTTACCCATAATGGAAACCATAAAGGTATGCAATAAATGAAAAATACAGAAGCTTAAGTAAAACATAAACATATTATATATCATATATAAATATAGTGACATCTTAATGTCCACCTTTGAAGGTGTTATATGAGTGTTGAACAATCATCATTTCGTGAGGCATAAATTCGTCATCCACAGAAACAGTATGTTCTTTAACCATTAGATGTAGGTGTGTGTAAGTGTAGCTCGAATACTTCTTATAACAACATACTAGTATATTGAGGATATTGGTGTTTTTACAATAGAAATTAATAAAAAGAGTTTAGGGGGTTGGAGAAGCAAAATAAAACAAAATAACATAAGAGAAGACATTACCTTAAAATCGGGTAACTCTTTTTGATTTGAGCCAAAGGCTTCCTTGGGAAGAATTCTGCCCAAAGTGAGGCTTCTAGGAGTAATAGAGGGAAGTTGAGAGAGTATTTGGGAAGAGGTTTTCTGAGCCAAATGGCTTTAATGTGTGAATAAGGTGGTAGAGGTGGGGGCCTTTTATAAGAGGAGAGGAGGGGCACTCTTGGAAAGATTGAAATGTTACTTTATTATGAAATGATTTTCAGATTCTAAAGGTCCAAAAATGATATATTTCGAGGATAAGGTAATAAGGGTTCAAAATCTACTCATCCAATAGGTTTTTGACAAGTGTAAGCCTTATATTTTACATTATCTTTTCATTTTATTTAAATCATTAATTAATGAGGTAATCGCTGCATCATCATTGTGTCATAAAAATTTTAATTTATTTAATGTCTAAAAATTATAAAAAAATATCATGATGTAGGAAATCTTTTTATATCTCTAATTAATATTTATAGTCAAAAATATGACTTGTATAACCCCATTTATAAATTGTTTTAGTAAAATAACTCATGTTTGTGACATTTTTATTTTAACATTAAATAAAAAGTTTTTAATGTCATTTTCCTACCAAAGTGGCTCTATGAGGTCCCCAAGTTGACCCATGGATTTTCTTGGTCGGCCATGACTCATCCAATAGGGGTAGGAAAAGTGTAAAGGTATTTTCATATTTTTATAATATCATTTTTACCTTAAATTTCACTAATTACCTTTAATCGCGATTAATTAAAATTAAAAGTTACTATTCACCAAAAAAATTATTTTAATCCCATTGAACCACATTTTACTTCTTAATGACAACCATGTATGTCGGATTTTTGAAAATCAAATCACAGAAGTGGTAATGTTTCATTTAAACGAAAAATCAGTTTTTTAACTACCACTTAGTGGTTTCACTATTCATCAAAAATTGAAGTTTTTCAGAACAATGCCAAAATTTCACCCTAAGCTATAATTGATATTCCGAATTAAAAAATGATATATATTTTACAAAATTCCAAACATATAAGTTTCATTAATTAATTTTATAACTAATTCCTACTGTCACAACAAATAGAGTGTTTTTAAGAAACAATATATATCAAAAGATTGACAATTGTTTATATCCAATTTCAAAGTGAAATTAATTCTAATGAACACCATTGGATAAAATGGTAAAAATATATTCTAATTATACTTTAAAACCACTCAATAGTATAATTTATCACTATAAATTATTTTGATTAAAAAAGTTGTTTTAAGTATTTTTCACTATTCATAAAAAATGGAAGTTCTCAGAAAATTACAAAAAATTAACCTTAGGATAATTTCGATATTACGAATACAAAAATGAAGTCCATTTTGAAATATAAAATTTCTATAATTTTAAAAAGTGAGTATTACTATTCATAACAGCTACTTTGATTAGTCGCGGTGTGTTAGAACTCGAACTTGCATACAATGCAAGCTATTGCTGTAAAGACTCGGGTTTTTGGCTCTATCAGACTTTGGAATATTTCTACGAATAATTCCAGAGCTAGGCGCGAAGACGGCGTGCGGTTCTGAGGCCCGGTGTGCCCGGAATTAATTTTATAAAAATATTAAGTATTTTTAAACTATGCACGTGGAGGGGGTGTGATATCTCCTAAACGGTAGCTCAGAATGGGGATCTGAGGGCACAGTTGCGTCTAGAACGTGTCGTTTACCCTAGGCGAGGTGTAAACTTTGCGGGCGCGGGCCTGCGGTGAGAAACGCCACCAGGGGCGTTTTCGTAAATAAGTAGCAAATTTAGTGTGCGAGCGTCGGCTCGAATAACTTCTGAACGGAGTCTCGGATCGCAAATCTGATTCCTCCGTTGCGTTCAGAACGATGTTTTTACCCTAAAGGTGACCTTATCCTTGTCCGCGTTGGGCGCGGGGTCGGGGGCGTGTCGGGGCGGGGAGTTGAGCAGATATTTGTTGGAAACAAATATCCCCCCCTTGTTGGACGTGTGAAGCGCAGAGGAGTTCCTCCCCCTTCTCCTCCCCTTCCGACGGCGAATCGGCGGCCGAATCGTGCGATCAAGGTGCCGTTGAGCTCAGATTTCGACGGCGGGCATTCCAGGATCGTGCGGCCGAAGCTTTGGAGCGCGGATCGTCGGCGTTTCGCCCGCGAGGTAGGCGGTTTGAGTTTTGAAATCCCGGACCCCGTTTACTTGTTGTTTTTCTTCAAATCGTTATAAGGGTTGTATAGTTTGGGTCCCGAGGTTTCCGAAACATGTTTCGGATCTGATTTTGGAGCACCGGGGTGCTCCCGGGGGTCCCCGGAAGTTTTCCGGCAGAAATCCCGGATTCCGGCGGCGGCCATGGTGGAATCCGGCGAGGCAGAGTGGCGGCGCGATGGTTTCCGGTGGCAGCGCGGCGGAATCCGGCGGCGGCGCGGTGGTTTCCGGCGATGCTGGCGGTGGTCCGGCCAGGATTTTCCGGGGGTTCTTTAAACCCCCGTAACTCGCAAGCCGTAACTCCGATTTGTGAGCCGTTTGCGGCGACGCGCTCCTTGCGTCGAGATGGACCTTTTGAACTCACTTTAAGGGTTTAAGAGTTCGGGATCGTGGCTCGGGAGTTAGAAACGTCGTATAAAATAATATTATTTTATTATTCTACGACTTCGGGCCATTGTAACTTCTACCCGGAGTGTCTGATTGACGTGTTGTCAGTGGCGTTGAGACCCTGATGGTACGACGGACTTTTTGAGATGGTTTTCGGGTGTTGGGTCTATGAACGGGGGCGGGCCCCACGAGGCCAGGTTTTGGCGTTTGCGGAGAAACGCAGCTTTTGCACCAGGAGTCCGATTTTGGTGGATGAATAGTCGATCCTGTGTGTTTTTCCGAGGGGATCGCAATGGTGCGATCCGTTCGATAAGTTTCGGAATCCAGGTGTGGGCCCCACCCGAGCTGGCCTTCGGTGAATAGTACCTTTTTCACCGAGTGTCTATTTTGGACGATTGAGTAGTCGATTCCGCTTGTTTTTCCAAGGGGATTGTCGTGGTATGGTCCGCTCGATGAGTTTTGGGATCGTTGTGTGGGCCCCGCATGGGCTAGCTAAGGTGAATAGTGTCTTTTTCACCGGTGCTCCGTTTCGGGCGAGTAAACAGCCTATGATGCGTGTTTTTCCGTGTGGAACGCGATGGTGGCCTCGATTTTTTCCTAGGAGATGCGCAGTGTGGCGTTGTGGCGGGTCGCTCGGGTTAGCGACGTTTGGACCAGCAGTGGTTGAGGGTGCTCCCTTGGTTCGTTCCTACGAGGGTTCGTGTGGCATAACAACCTCCGTATGGGTTTGTGATCCTCTCGATGGGATGTTTTAAACTGTTAGAGTTGTGGTATCCCTCCGGTGGGCCTGGAGTGGATCCTCTAGCATCTTTACCCTAGATCGGGTTCTTGGTATCGCTGTGACCGCTTATTTACGGGCGGTGATCCCCTATCTAGCAGGTTAACCCCGTAGGGTTTGTGGCATCATCGGAAATATGATCCCCTACGCGGTGGGTCGTGCTCAGTAGGGTTGTGGCATCGTCGGGTATACGATCCCCTACTCAGCATGTGGTTTATAGTAGGGTTACGGTATCATTGGTTATGTGATCCCCTACTCAGCGCGTGGTTTTGGTAGGGTTGTGGCATCGTCGGTTCGATCCCCTACATCGTGAGTTATACCAGATAGGGTTCTGGTATCGTCGTGACCATCCTTATATGGATGATGATCCTCTATCTGAGTGTGGAGTTTCTGTCGAGTGCCAGATCGGGTTGTGGTATCCCCCAGCGGATCTTGGGTGTGATCTCCTATCTGTGGGAACTACGTATGCCAGATCGGGTCGTGGTATCCCCCAGCGGACCCTGGGACTGATCCCCTATCTGAGAGCTACGTATACCGGAGTGGGTCTTGGTATCCCCTAGCGGACCCTAGCGGCGATCCCCTATCCGAGGAGTTTGGAGGTTTTGTTGTTTCAGCGCTGTTTCCACAGTGATGTTATCTGATGAGCATAGTCTCGCGGGTGAGCGTTTGAGATGTTTGTTTGGGACCCAATGGAGTGTATCTCTCGGATGAGTGTCATCTGGTATGCCAGTGATCATGGGGTGTACTCTCCTGGTTGGGACAGTTGCTGGTGATGAGGTCGGTACCTCTTGTGGCTTTGTGGCGTGAGTTGAGTATATCTGGATTGTTCATGGTGTATGTATGGGCATACACCTGAGTTGAGATGACTAGTTGTTTTTAGCCGAGGATGGTCATGAGATGGAGTTTCTCTCTCGTCTGGTTTCCCTCTAGCTGGGTTGAGCGGACTGTTGCCTTTCAGTTGCTCCCTTGGGTTTTGGGTTTTTGGGGTGCCTACTGAGTATGTTTATACTCACCCCTGCACGGGATTTGCCCACACATGTTTGTGTCTTGTGCAGACCACATTCCTTTTGATGGAGTCCCAGGAGGACCCGGAGCAGGCGGAGCTTAGTGAGCGAGTGGACCAGGGTGTCTACCGGAGCTGTGCCGAGGGATCTTTCCGGCGGGTGTTTGTGGTAGCGTTCCCCTTCTTCAGAGCAGGTTGGACGTGCTTTGTAGTTTTCTTTGGTGGGCACTGTTTTGCCCTTTGTACTTTTATTGTTGCACTCTGGTTTGGGATAGATGTATGCATGCATTTTCTTTTCAGTTTTATATATCTCTGCATTGTTGCATGGAGGTGTTTGTGGGTTTGTGCGTACAGGTACCATAGGCTAATGCCTCCCATGTGTGAGATAGCCTACTCGGCGTTGGTCTCCAGCCCCTGGCCTATTGGAGGCAGGCATGGGGAGTCGCGGCTCGAGCCCCGTTGGGTCGGGTCGTGACAGAGTGGTATCAGAGGAGGTTCCACCTTTGGGATCTCAGAATGTAGCTGGTATAGCTGTGAGCTTGGTTCGGGTTGCATAGCGGCAGTGTTAGGATGTTTCGAGATCGGGTTTCAGGCCAGAGACTCCAGTGTTGGTGCAACGGCCGACGTATCCATACACCAGGGCTCTGATAACCTGCCTTTCGACTCGGGACATTCGTACACTGGTCGCAGGGACATAATGGTACATGCATCATATAAGACTGGGTTTTTGGTTTTTCCTTGTCCTTCTTGAGTCAGCTCTCTGGATATACTCTTTGACTGTGGTGCGTCTTGAATGTATTTCAGGATGCCTCCACGACGACAGCCAGCGGGGGTTCTGCAGCAGGATTGTGCTGATGACCCACCCCGTGTAGTGGCTGTGGAGCAGGGCGCAGGTTCTGAGGTTGCACCTCCAGGTGGTCTGCCAGTTGAGCCACCACCTGTCGAGCAGTTGGTTGTGTCGGCGGTGCAGGACGAGGTTGCGCGCAGGCTAAGTGCGCTGCACGAGTTCCAGAGGCAGCGACCTCTGTGGTTCTGGGGTGATCCAGACCCCCAGGCAGCTGATGACTGGCTTGAGGCAGTCACCCGGGTTTTCCGCCTAGTGAGGAAACCTCCAGATCAGATGGTGGTGCTAGCAGTGAGCCTTCTGCATGGTTCTGTTGGGCGATGGTGGAGTTTGGTGACGCAGTCCCATGATGAGGAGACGCTCACGTGGGCAGAGTTTGAGCGGCTCTTCAGGGAGGAGTTCTATCCGGTGACGCTGAGGTCAGTGCGGATCCAGGAGCTTCTGCAGCTTCGACAGGAGAGCATGACTGTGTCGGAGTACTCAGTGAGGTTTACAGACCTGTCGCGCTACTCCCTGGATATGGTTCGAGACCCGTTCTTTAGGGCTCGGAACTTCGAGCAGGGCTTACGCAGGGACATCCGAGCAGGTGTGGTTTCCTTGTGTCTGCCCACCTATGCTGGAGTGCTGGAGCGAGCGTTGGTGGTGGAGAGTTTTCTGGCTGAGCAGATCCCCCCTGTTAGTGCTGGGAACTCGAGAGCTGAGACTTCGTCGGTCGGATCGGCATCTGGTAGCCGATGACAGACTCAGGGGTCAGGACGTGGTCGACGTTTCAGGAGGCGACCCCAGGATGGAGGATTTGAGGCTCAGGGCTCGCAGGGCAGTTTTGGTCAGCCGCAAGAGAGGCAGTGTTATTCTTGCGACGGTCAGGGACATCTTGCTAGAGATTGTCTGACCCGACGTGCTGCTGAGAGGGAGCCGGTCGATGGACCGCCTTGGCAGAGGCAGCGTCTCGAGCAAGGAGGTCCGCAGGGCGGCGAACGTGGCGGCGGAGCTGGTGCAGCGGGAGGCGGTGGTAGGGAGTACCAGTTGCCACCACCCCCACCCCCAGGTGGTCCACGCCAAGCTCAGGGAGCTGGTGGCCGAGGGCGAGGACAACTGCATGCTCTGGAGGCAGTCGACCCAGAGGCACCGCGGATGGATAGAGGTACGCCTTGTGTCCTTCTATTTACTGTAGTAGTTTGATAGGCACTGTTTAGTAGTACTCTTTCCTTTTGTTTCTTGATCGAGTTTTGTTCAGGGCGTTGATAAGACCCTCTGTGGGTGTCTGTTGGTGAGCTCGCTGGTGTGTGAGACCCAGTTGAGAGTCTGATCGCTTTCCTTGTACTTAGGGCTTTTCGGGGATGAAAAGTTCTAAGGAGGGGAGGATGTAGAGACTCGGGTTTTTATCCCTATCAGACTTTGAAATATTTATACAAATAATTCCAGAGCTAGGCGCGAAGACGGCGTGCGATTCTGAGGCCCGGTGTGCCCGGAATTAATTTTATAAAAATATTAAGTATTTTTATACTATGCACGTGGCGGGGGTGTGATATCTCCTAAACGGTAGCTCAGAACGGGGATCTGAGGGCACGGTTGCGTCCGAAACGTGTCGTTTACCCTAGGCGAGGTGTAAACTTTGCGGGCGTGGGCTTGCGGTGAGAAACGCCACCAGGGGCGTTTCCGTAAATAAGCAGCAAAGTTAGTGTGCGAGTGTCGGCTTGAATAACTTCTGAACGGAGTCTTGGATCGCAAATCTGAGTCCGTCGTTGCGTTCAGAACGATGTTTTTACCCTAAAGGTGACCTTATCCTTGTCCGCGTCGGGCGCGGGGTCGGGGGTGTGTCGGGGCGGGGAGTTGAGCATATATTTGTTGGAAACAAATATCCCCCCCTTGTTGGACGTGTGAAGCGCAGAGGAGTTCCTCCTCCTTCTCCTCCCCTTCCGACGGCGAATCGGCGACCGAATCGTGCGATCAAGGTGCCGTCGAGCTCGGATTTCGACGGCGGGCATTCCAGGATCGTGCGGCGGAAGCTTTGGAGCGCGGATCGTCGACGTTTCGCCCACGAGGTAGGCCGTTTGAGTTTTGAAATCTTGGACCCCGTTTATTTGTTGTTTTTCTTCAAATCGTTATAAGGGTTGTATAGTTTGGGTCCTGAGGTTTCCGAAACATGTTTCGGATCTGATTTTGGAGCATCGGGGTGCTCCCGGGGGTCCCCGGAAGTTTTCCGGCGGAAATCCTGGATTCCGGCGGCGGCCATGGCGGAATCCAGCGAGGCAGGGCGGCGGCGCGGCGGAATCCGGCGGCGGCGCGGTGGTTTCCGGCGAGGGTGGCGGTGGTCCGGCCAGGATTTTTCGGGGGTTCTTTAAACCCCCGTAACTCGCAAATCGTAACTTCGATTTGTGAGCCGTTTGAGGCGACGCACTCCTTGCGTCGAGACGGACCTTTTGAACTTACTTTGAGGGTTTAAGGGTTCGGGATCGTGACCTGGGAGTTAGAAACGTCGTATAAAATAATATTATTTTATTATTTTACGACTTCGGGCCGTTGTAACTTCTACCCGGAGCGTCTGATTGACGTGCCGTCAGTGGCGTTGAGACCCTGATGGTACGACGGACTTTTTGAGATGGTTTCCGGGTGTTGGGTCTGTGAACGGGGTGCGGGCCCCACGAGGCCGGGTTTTGGCGTTTGCGGAGAAACGCAGCGTTTGCACCAGGAGTCTGATTTTGGCGGATGAATAGTCGATCCTGTGTGTTTTTCCGAGGGGATCGCAATGGTGTGATCCGTTCGATGAGTTTCGGAATCCAGGCGTGGGCCCCACCCGAGCTGGCCTTCGGTGAATAGTACCTTTTTCACCGGGTGTCTGTTTTGGACGAGCGAGTAGTCGATTCCGCTTGTTTTTCCGAGGGGATTGTTGTGGTATGGTCCGCTCGATGAGTTTTGGGATCGTTGTGTGGGCCCCGCACGGGCTAGCTACGGTGAATAGTGTCTTTTTCACTGGTGCTCCGTTTTGGGCGAGTAAACAGCCTATGCTGCGTGTTTTTCCGCGTGGAACGCGATGGTGGCCTCGGTTTTGGCCTAGGATATGCGTAGTGTGGCGTTGTGGCGGGTTGATTGGGTTAGCGACGTTTGGACCAGCAGTGGTTGAGGGTGCTCCCTTGGTCCGTTCCTACGAGGGTTCGTGTGGCATCACAACCTCCGTATGGGTTTGTGATCCTCTCGATGGGATGTTTTAAACTGTTAGAGTTGTGGTATCCCTCCGGTGGGCCCGGAGTGGATCCTCTAGCATCTTTACCCTAGATCGGGTTCTTGGTATCGTTGTGACCGCTTATTTACGGGCGGCGATCCCCTATCTAGCAGGTTAACCCCGTAGGGTTTGTGGCATCATCGGAAATATGATCCCCTACGCGGTGGGCCGTGCTCAGTAGGGTTGTGGCATCGTCGGGTATACGATCTCCTACTCAACATGTGGTTTATAGTAGGGTTATGATATCGTTGGTTATACGATCCCCTACTCAGTGCGTGGTTTTGGTAGGGTTGCGGCATCGTCGGTTTGATCCCCTACATCGTGAGTTATACCAGATAGAGTTCCAGTATCGTCGTGACCATCCTTATATGGACGATGATCCTCTATCTGAGTGTGGAGTTTCTGTTGAGTGCCAGATCGGGTTGTGGTATCCCCCAGCGGATCCTGGGTGTGATCCCCTATCTGTGAGAACTACATATGCCAGATCAGGTCGTGGTGTCCCCCAGCGGACCCTGGGAGTGATCCCCTATCTGAGAGCTACGTATACCGGAGTGGGTCTTGATATCCCCTAGCGGACCCTAGCGGCGATCCCCTATCCGAGGAGTTTGGAGGTTTTGTTGTTTCAGCGCTGTTTCCACAGTGATGTTATCCGAAGAGCGTGGTCTCTCAGGTGAGGGTTTCAGATGTTTGTTTGGGACCCGATGGAGTGTATCTCTCGGATGAGTGTCATCTGGTATGACAGTGATCATGGGGTGTACTCTCCTGGTTGGGACAGTTGCTGGTGATGAGGTTGGTACCTCTTGTGGCTTTGTGGCGTGAGCTGAGTATATATGGATTGTTCAAGGTGTATGTATGGGCATACACCTGAGCTGAGCTGACTAGTTTGTGTTTAGCCGAGGATGGTCACGAGATGAAGTTTCTCTCTTGTCTGGGTTCCCTCTAGCTGGGTTGAGCGGACTGTTGCCTTTTAGTTGCTCCCTTGGGTTTTGGGTTTTGGGGGTGCCTACTGAGTATGTTTATACTCATCCCTGCATGGGTTTTGCTCGCACATGTTTGTGTCTTGTGCAGACCACATGTCTTTTGACGGAGTCCCAGGAGGACCCGGAGCAGGCGGAGCTTAGTGAGCGAGTGGACCGGGGTGTCTACCGGAGCTGTGCCGAGGGATCTTTCCGGCGGGTGTTTGTGGCAGTGTTCCCCTTCTTCAGAGCAGGTTGGGAGTGCTTTGTAGTTTTCTTTGGTGGGCCCTGTTTTGCCCTTTGTACTTTTGTTGTTGCACTCTGGTTTGGGATAGATGTATGCATGCATTTCCTTTTCAGTTTTATATATCTCTGCATTATTGCATGGAGGTGTTTGTGGGTGTGTGCGTACATGTACCATAGGATAATGCCTCCCATGTGTGAGATAGCCTACTCGGCGCTGGTCGCCAGCCCCTGGCCTAGTGGAGGCGGGCTTGGGGAGTCGCGGCTCGAGCCCCGTTGGGTCGGGTCATGACAATTGCATTATTGAAAGAGAAGCATATCGTGGAAGCTCGGGGTGTTAAAAACATTATATTGATTGATGAATTCTTTGATCAAGATATTATTTGGCATGCTTGCCTGAAATAGATCATATCATCTAACCATGCATATACCATACCTTACTTTCACATTCCTTAATAACTTAAAGGAATCTAATGAAGTATACTTACCACTAGCTTACACTTATAATAGATCATGCTCTATTGTTGAACTAATTCCATAAGCTTTGTGGTGTACCTTTATTTATAAAGGTTTCATTTTACAATCTAATTAAGTATATATGTGGACAATACCTAAAGTGTTTAGCTCCAATGAGTCTAAATACTACAACTTGGTATATAAGTTTTTCATTTTATATTTATCACTTATTGCTTATGATTCAAGTATTGCTGAACTATTTGTTAATAATAAGACCCCACAAACAACATTCATTCCAAAATAGAAATAATGTATCCCTGTGTCCAAAATACATTTGAGATAAATGTTTTTGTTATACTTAATAAAAGTTCTACTAGAATTGTTCACTTGGAAATATAGATTTCATGTAATTATCACCGCTGACTTGGGCACCACCCTTTCTCAGTTGCTTAGAGAACACACCTTACTTCTTGTAATGTTTCAATACATACTTGGCTATTGTATTCAAATACACATATATGATTGGAATATCGTATTTAATACCCAATAAGAATAATAGGTACATTAGTTGAAACTGGTGAATATTCACTAAGGAAGAAGTGATCACTTTCTTATTCAATTCAGTTCATTGCATTTATCTTCCATAGAATTTATTTCACAATATGTGAAGAAAATAACATCATGTTTAACACCTCTTTCTTTGAAAGAACTTGAAAAGGTTCCTTTTACATCACTCTTATCATTGGACTTTTTGCCTTTCCTTTCAAATTGTTCGCCATATTAACTAAATATTAATCCTACATTAATGTTCTAATTTACATGGAGAACCTTACCTAAAGGGTAATGAAGCATTTACTCCATCCTGATTGTTTTATAATCTTAAATGAAATTGGAGTAAGTGGGTGAAAATGATATGATAAAGGGATCCATTGAAATATTGTGACCCATCTTTCAATTTACACACATCCAGTGTAATCATCACCTATTCATATATGCGCCTTACTTTCTAATCACAAGCTTCTCAAAGATGAGACTACATGTAATATCATCTATGTTTTGATGTTTTTATCTACAACTCACATAAGATGTTGATGATAACATTATTACATAACCCTCATATGCATAACACATTAGCCTCGGGTAATAATTTTTACACCCTTGATTCCTAAGGTGTCTTAATAGGTATTTGAGATGCCATCACTTTAAATTTATGATATTGTAGTATTGGGAGAAAGTGTTTGTACTGCCTATTGGAAACTTGTGCTGAATAGAACATTGAATTTGTCCAATAAATATCATAGTTTTACTTATGGTATTACATTCCATTTTCTAAAAAAATCTAGCAGATTAGTAATTTTATCTTGATTACTGATTTCGACATTATTGATTGATTAATTAAATCATTAAATGTATCCCACTGTTTTATCAAATTTTAAGAACCCCATGTACTAGAACCGGACTAATAGGCCGCTTGAGTATTCTAGTGGCAAGGATCCCTGACCCTCTCCACATAGTCTACAAGTCATGGTTACGCCACTACTCAAAGACTTCAAGGTAGGTGTTACTATATCCAACCACATTAACTCGCAGATCCTTAATATGTTAAGTGAAGTCACAGGTTCTAAAATCATACAAATGGTTCACTCAATGTTTGCCTCTAAAGTTGTAGCAAGCAAGCATTGACTACTCTTTTATTGTCAACTTTAGTTAAGTCAACCCATCAGTCTCATAAGAACTCCCCAATAGTAGGAGTGACCCTCAACTATGGGCGATCAGACACCTTGAACACTTGGTTTTGTTCAAATTCAAATGATGTAAGGCATTTATGACTTATTATTTCTTTGAGGGTTTTTATTTATATTTTTTTGACGAAAGTAATTCATTTTTATTAATCTATTCATTCTTTGTTATCGGGCTCACAACTAAACTTTAATAGAAAAAGATTCATCACTCCTTTAAGTATCTTAATGTTTATTATTTTATTTGTTTCCTTCTGTTATGTAAATGCATAAAATAATAAACAAATTCATAAAGGAAACAAAATGTCTCACTGGTGTTGAGAAAAAAATATTGGTTGGCCCATTTATACTTAATGGATCAACAATGGCCTATGAAAATCATACACGAGGCGTATCTTGATTCACGATGCAGCTCGACCCCCAATCCAGTGTATCCATTTCTATTCTAGATATTACCTCGAGTTAGTGTTTTCTGCATCTTACATCATCTTCGTTATGATACAAAAATACTCACGCGCAAGAGAGGCGGTCTCAGGAGTACAAAATACAGATAACTAACTTTTATCTGGTCACGTAGATCCTTATACATATTAAATGAGAAAAAATGATGATGCGCATAACATCTTATATAATTACAATCATCACATGCAATAAATAGTTAAATAAATCATCCAGGCATACACAAGTGCGTGACTTGCTCAATAAAAGTTGGTATAATAAATAAACATGTGATGAAAATTAAATTACAATAAATTAAGTGCGTGGGTATTTAATTAAATTAAATGAATTAATGAGATTCAAATAATTTAATTCAATTCCTTCTCACGGTTAATTTAATTATTATTCCAAAAATTAAATTAATTAATTAATTTAATTTATTACCAAAATTAAGTTAGTTTTTCACGAGTATTAAAAAAAATATTTTAAACCAAAATTAATTTTAATTAATTTAATTTAATAATGAAATTAAATTAATTAATTTTTATTAAATAAAATATTCTTAGGTCCTGAAAACCCAACGTTGGGCCTGTGCAGGTCAGGTCAACCCCGTGCATGCCCGCTCGAGGCCGGGCAGACCCTACCCAGAGGTATTCATTGAAGAGTGGAAAAACCGATTTTAGGTGCAGGCGGGCAACTAGAAAAGGATTGCCTCTCCATACAGGGTTTGGGTGTGGGTGGAGGGTCGCTAGATGGTGCAGCAAGGGCTCAGCTCAGAGGCAGGACCAAAGGGATGGTCGGTGATGGTGGTTGCTGCGGAGGTGCACAACGGTGGGCACCAGTAAAGGGAGGCGCCCGTATATATCCCTTCGATGCAACGGCGTCGGCAAACGGTTTATCTAGGGGTGGCGGCTCATGAGGAGTGACACTGGTCGGGTGCCATCAGGTGCCACCTGATAGGACGGAGGCGGCGGGTTCCTCCACTCGCTTCAGGCTGGAGGCGTGGCTGGCTGGGGACCCCTGGATGGTGGGGCGTCGGCGGTCGCCTGATGTCACGGCCGCGGAACGAGTGGGTGATATCAGGATTGGGTGAGGTCGCGCCCTGGGTGCGGTGGAGGCATGGCCAGGGTGCGGGGTTCCAGCAACGAAGGCGGAATGGGGGCTGACCGAGGATGGAGGGATACTCAGTGGTGTTTGGTGGATGAGTTGAGTGAGGGCGGTGCTGATGGGTCGAAGGTGGATAGCCGGAGGTGGTGTGGTGCTGGGCCGGATGAGGCACGAAGGCCGACCGAGTCTGCTGCTTCGGCCAGGCAGAGGGGGGTGGTTCCGGCCGCAATGAGGAGGGAGGTGCACTGGTGTGACCAATTGGAAGGAGGTGGCGTGTTGGGGAAGCACGCATGGGTCCCCAAAGGGAGTTTTTTTTTTTTTTTTTTTAACTATCTGAAAAAAAAAAATTAAACGGCATAAGTTAATTTTTTTTTTAAAAAAAATAAGGTACAAAGGCGGCATCGAGGATGGTGCCTTTGTGTTGATGCGCAAAGGCGGCATCGGCAATGCCGCTTTCGCTCATCCGCGCCGCCTTTGACCAGGATCGATGAAATGACATCGCCGATGCCGCCTTTACCTCAGCTCCCTATAAAAGAGCACCCCCCTTCTTCCCACTCAATATTTCCCTTCATCTCTCCTAAATCCTCTCCGTCTCTCTCTAAAAAAATCATTTTCTGTGCAGGTTTTTGCGAAGCATCCTTTAAAGGTATTTTTATTTATTTAATTTAATGTTTTTTATTTATTTAATTGAATTTTTTTAGTTTTAAATATTTCATTTTTTTAAGTAGTTTAGGTAGTTCATAATATTTTGTTTATTAGGCTGTGTAATTAGTTATATATAGTTTGAAAAAATTATTGTTTGTAGTATAGATTAAGTATAGATTATAGATAAACTTAGTATTAAGTATTGTGAAATTTTGGTAGCATAAAGATTATGTGGTTATCTAAGCAATCAAATCTCTGTCTGGATACAAACAAGTGGATGTAGCTCGGGCACAAATGTACATTGGAGTGAAAAATTTGGGCTTGACCCGGGGTATCCTGGTACACGACAACGGGCCTTGCTATACTTCTGGCTTGACACTCTCGGGGGATATGTTTAATATGATTTATACTTTTTTATAAACTACTAAAATATCTAAGAAACGAAAGATCAAATTAATATATTTATCAATAATATAATGATAATTTTGATGTTATAAAATGAAATAAGGACAAAATAATTAACGAATGAAAGTTATTATTAGTAATTAAAGATGTTTAAGTAGTTTAATTAGTTATGTATAGTTTAGGAATAATACTTATTATTAGTAATGACTTATTATAGACTAATTAATGATAACTTATGATTAAAAACGAATACATATGATTAGTTAATTATAAATAACTAATAAATATAATATGATTAAAGATTAAAGAATAAATAATTAAAGAATAACTTAATAGTGATTAACTAGTGATTAAAGAATGAGTGATCAGTTAAAAAAGTTATTATTAGTAATTAAAGATGTTATGTATTAAGTAGTTTAATTAGTTATATATAGTTTAGAAACATACTTATTATTAGTAATGATTAATTATAAATTAATTAATGATAACTTAGGATTAAAAATGAATACATATGATTAGTTAATTATAATTAACTATTGAATATAATGTGATTAAGGATTAAAGAATAAATTATTAAAGAATAACTTAATAATGATTAACTAGTGATTAAAATTTTGTATAAAGAAACATTACTAGAATAATTTAGGGTATGAAAAGGCTTCCTAAAATTTTATTCTAATAAATATTATATGGTTAACCATCATTGTTAATATTTGTTAAATTATCATAATTTTGCTGAAAGAAACATTTTTGACGTAGGGAGTCATGTTTGCCTGTGTGTACTGCTATGGGGAGGTTATTCAAACTGAGCAAGGAGTTTCTTACAGTACACAACCAATAACGGTGGTTAGTACAGCTGATTGTGTAACCATAAGTGACCTTCAAGAGAGAATCTATGGTTCCTTAAATCTGGGACCCGATCAAGAGATCATGTTTATGAGCTATAGACATTTGCAATTCCTGGCAACACTATGACATCTAACTTGTCCATTGGTTACTAATATGTAGTGGGTCCAAGCAATTAATTTATTTTTTCAACGGTTAGATGGTACCATGATGGAGTTATACGTTGATGTTGCTACTATACAACAACAACGTCTAGTTGTACGAAGGCGTATAATTACAAGAGTGGTTGAAAACAGACCACCCCATGAAATTGAGTCTATTCCAAATGATGCAACAGAAGAGGACAACCTAGATAATCTCTCGGATATACATGTCAATCCGACTTCCGATGAGGAGTTTCTTAATGATGAATCAGATGGTGACAACAATGCTGATGAGGAGGGATCAACTGAAGTTAGGAAGGAGGTTTTGAGAAATGCAATAGTTTAACATCAATCTTGATCTACAATAAATCATCCACCACTCCTTTTATCTTGGTCAGAAGAAATTACACGTGTGCCTAAATTCAACAATACTGTTCTCACACCGGCAACTGAGTTCCCCTGAGTTGTATCAGATAGGTTTAGTGAGTTGGACAAAACCTTATATATTAGAAGGAATTTCCAAGTAAAGATGCATAAAAAAGCATACTAAAGAGATTTCACATTGAGAGGCACTGCAGCTATATAGTTCATGAATCATGTCATAGTAAATATGTCATACGGTGTGATAAGTATGGGGATGATTGTAGATTTATCTTGAGGGCGATTCCAGACATTACATTTGGAGGTTGGAGAATCTCGAAGATTGAGGCAGCTTATACTTGCATTCATCCAAGCCTCACACAAGATCATACCTCATTGGATGCATAATTTGTGTCATCTATTATTGTTGAGATGATTAGGACATGCCAATATGTTCTAATAGCCCTTGTTCAAGAGATGATTCAACATACATTCGATTATAAGATTTCTTATAATAAGGCATGAATGGCGAAACAAAAGGCAATTCTAAAGGTCTATGGTGATTGGGATAACTCATATCAGGTGTTGCTGCAATTGTTAGCCATACTGAGGCATCATAACCAAGTTGTCTTCCATCTGGATACAAATGAACATGTGTCTCACGATAACCATCTTGATCCATCTCGTGTTCAATTTCAACGGTTTTTCTGGGCATTCCTTCTCTGTATCTCCACATTTCATTTCAGAAAATAGTTTATTCAGATTGATGGAACATTTCTATACAGAAAATACAAGGGCGTATTGTTGATTACGGAAACCCAAGATGGAAACCGTTCACCTCTTCCGCTTGCCTTTTACATTGTAGATAAAGAAAACTATGAATCATGGAGTTGGTTTCTCACATATATCAGCAACTATTTCACTAACATTTTGGGTGTTTTTTTGATATCTGGTCGCCATCGGGCAGTTAATGAGGCAATCAATGCGGATCCTGATACATGGAAATACCCAAATGCACATCATCAGTTCTGCATTAGACACATTTCTAGCAATATACATAAAAAATTCCACAACGAACCGATGAATAAGGCAATCACAAGTCTTGATACGCATTGTATTTATTATTTTTTACTATTTCAACATAAAGAAAAAATAAAATTATGTGAAATATCATCTGTTATGTGTAGCATATGACTCAGAATAACAATGGTTTGAAGAACGTTTTGAACAAATACGCCCGGATAATCAAAAAGTTTATGATTATATGATGCAGATTCCAAAAGATAAATGAACATTGACATATAACAGGGGGAAGAGGTACAAACACATGACGACAAACATTGTGGAGTGCATCAATGGTGTCTTCAAAGGGCTTCACTAGTTACCTATAATCTCCCTAGTCCAGGACACATTATATTGATGTGTGAAGTACTTTGTTGATAGACAAAAACTAGTATCAGACAAGTTCAAGAGCGTTTAGACCCCATCACAAATCGCATCGGTGAACAAATGGTGGTATTACTGGAAACAAGGCAATATCAATGTGGAAAATTTCAGGCCTTACGGTTTCCATGAACACACGCCATCACAACATGTGCCTCTGTGAACATATCATGGGAATAATATGTTGATCCAATGTGCCAGATGGATACCATTTCTAACTCTTATGTTTCACCATGGACACCTACTGGGGAGTATTGTTATTTCCCAATTCCCAAAGGCCAGCCGATAGCGATACCTAACATCAATCGATTATGTCCTCATGGGACACCGAAGGCTAGTAAGATGCATAATGAGATGGAATGGCCTCAAGAACAAGGGTAGAGTTTGAGATGCACGATATTTCATAAAGAAGGTCATAACTAGAAACGATGCCCTAACTTTGTTGGGTCGAGTTCACAGTCTCATCCAGAATGATGTATTGTCTTCATTGTGATATTCTCATATTGTAAATTAAATGTTGTTATCTCTTCTTTTTCTCTCATTTTTCTAAACTCCAAAACCCAAAAGCAGAACACTTAACCCAGAAACTTCTTTCCTAAACATTAATATCAAAATTCAAAACCCTAAACCCCCAAACCTAAACCCCAAACCAAAAACATCTTCCCTTTACCATGGTTTTTGATAACATTATGTGTGATATTTTAATAACCTTTTATATAACGGAATAATAGTATCATAATGATTATCATAAGTTATTCAATATAGATAATTAGATAAATTCCTAAAACATCATTAGTAATTGACCTGGTTTATCTTAATCCAATCCATAATTAGTTGATCATAAAGCTCCTCAAAAATATGTCAAACAAAATTCAGGACCCAATAATTTAGAAATATTGTCTCTACGATTCTAAAAATCAGTATTCCATTATTCCAAAAATGTATATATTAGTGAAACATACATAATATCTAAATACCCTATTAATCTTAAATATTTAATAAAAACATGCATGATTTCATGAAATAACTTTCTCATTATTCCTTAAATAAAATCTTAGATAATAAAATTCATTTCATAAATCCAAAAGCAGAACAGTTAACCAATATTCTAAATTAAATGTAGTTATCACTTATTTTTTTTCCTCAGTTTTCTAAACCCCAAAACCCACAAGCATAAAACTTTACCCAAAAACATCTTTCCTAAACCTTAATAACAAAATTTTAAACCCTAAACCCTCAAACCTAAACCCTAACCCAAAAATCATAAACCTAAACCCTAAAACCATACAAAAAATCCAAAAACCTAGATATATTCCCTTAAAACATGTATCAATTAATAAAATTCTTACAAAGATATTTTCATTAATAAAATTCCTTCACAACATAATCTTTTACCTCTATTTTTTATTTTCTTTCCTCTTGTTATCTTTATTTGATTCAGAACCAAAATACATGGAGAATTATATTTATTTTGGTAAAAATAACTTCATAAAACAATGCGAATAAACATGTCAGGTCTTCCTAAACCTTAATATCAAAATATAAAACCCTAAACCCTCAAACATAAACCCTAACCAAAAAATAAGGACACTGTGTAATATTAAACCAAAATTAATATGCTACCAAAATTAATAAATCTTGGAGGGAAGGGAAAAAATTCCATAAATTTAGAAGAACACACCTTTTTCTTACCTCTGGATCTACAGGGTCTCTAAAGACTCACAATTGTATAAAAGAGAAAGTTAGGCATTGTTAAAAAGCAGTTACGTTTACCAGTGGTTTACTATGTGATGTGGTGAAAGAGACAGATGCCAATGTTGGTAGATATGTAGTCTAAATGGCTAATATTAGGTTAGATGTTTCTACTGAATATATAGTACAAATTTTAGGAAAACTGTTTGGAATTTCCTAAAACTGAAAAAACATTTATTTGTGTAAGAAATAGTAAATGCATTTTGATTTACACGTTCAAAATTATTGAATGAATAGGTAGATGTAGTGGAGTTGCTAACTGAATCTATCACATGTGCAGAAGATCTCCTCAGATCTGTAATTGGGTGGCTAGTAGGTAGGTGTGTCGAAGTTATACCTGAAATAGAAAACCAATGTAGATGTTATAGTAGCTTGTGGGGGAAAGGATTGGCTGGCGGATTGTAGAGAAGCATACAGCGGGATCCCTAGGTGAGGAAGATCGGCTGATGGATTGCAGAGAAAGCCTAAGATCAAGGGAATATCAGAGATAGCATGGGAGCTGTGAGATAGAGAAGAGACGGGATGCAGATGAAGGGACCTCGATACCTAAACCCTAAAATCTTACAAAAAATAAAAAAACCTAGATATATTCCCTTAAAGAATGTATCAATTAATAAAATTCTTACAAAGATATTCTTATTAATAAAATTATTTCACAACATAATTTTTTTCCATATATTTTTCTCTTCTTTCCTCTTGTTATCTTTATTTAATTTAGAACCAAAAGACATGGAGAATTATATTTCTTTTAGTAAAAATAACATTATAAAATAATGTGAATAAACATGGCATGTCTTCCATTATACAAGTCATAACATTATGCTAACCATAACATTATATTTACATTTTACAATTATGACTCATTTCATTTGTTTATATGCAGATGGATGATACCATACTACTTACTCAGCAGCGTACCCATATTTCACAGGCCGTGTTAGAGGGTTGTATAGATTGATTGATTAGGGTGCGTCGAGCGCACCATTTTCATCATAGGGAGCCTCCACATTCCATTAGACCATACTTGCATCGTGTTGGATTCTATGGCCTTGCTGTATGAGATTTCACATTTGTAGACCATTACCTACTTGATGCCCTCGTTGAGAGGTAGAGACTAGAAAAACACACATTCCACCTGCCTGAGGGAGATATGACCATCACCCTCCAAGATGTGGCAGTGTTTCTCAGTCTTCCTATCTAGGGGAGACCCATTATTGGACTCACTCGTGAAGCTTGGCCAGACCTTTCTCAATGCTTGTTAGGCGTTGATATTTTGTCTGACCGTAGGGCTACCAATGGAGCGTCCATATCTATGCATTAATTGGAGTCACCGATTCTACATTTACAGGATGATGATGATGAGAATATTGTCACATGTTATGCCTGTGCATATATATTATAGCTCATTGGCGAGACAATGTGTACTGATCACTCAGGGATGCATGTGCATGTGATATATCTACCCCTAATAGAGGACTTTGATCTGGCTGGGATGTATAGTTGGGGATCATCCTAATTGGAATACACGTAAATATAATTATGCAGGCTATCCCACAGGAACCTCACAGGTCTTGGGGGATGCGTCATCCTTATTCAGATGTGGGAAAGAGAGCGCACCCTTGCATTTCACCCTAATCTTGTTGGTCTACAAGTCGAGATGGAGGTGATGCAAGACACTCTGTGTGGAAGCTGGTATGATCAGTCATTTCTATTGTTTTCTGATGCTATTATGAGTTGTTAACATTAATTTCTCATTATTTTTCACTATCAATGATGTATTTTATAGGTAGTGTCAGCGAAACAATTTTTATGTGGTTTTGAGACAACATTTGGGCGTATATCAGCTACAGTTGGATTGTCTCTTACCCAATCAGGTATGTATATACAATCTATCATTGTCTAACATATTTAATAATAGAATCAATTTTAGTTAGGTTTTTTTCTGATAAAATCACATGTCATTTCAGATTTCATGGATTCTGTACAGGAGTATTACGGACCAGTTGCCAGCATACTGCACTATTGGGCTTGAGGATGCTATGGCTGTAGTGCCCCTCATTCACTTCCATACTATTGAGTGGTAGTATTCTGATAGATTCATGTTCCAGTTTTTCTTTACTCAGCCAATTCCATTGCCGTCGAGATAGACAGAGCTACTTCATCGGATGAAGCTGGCAGGGAGGCAGGATGATGAATGGTCTCGAGTACATGCTAGCTTTATCGACTGCTGGCACAAACGTTCAGATTTTTTTATTCAGGGTGTTCCTACGAATCGATTCTTTCTTTTGGAGCAGGTTGAGTATGATCCATGGTATAGATTGAAGTCTATACTGTATCTTACCCAACCTGGCATAGAGATGCAGAGGATGGTAAGTTAATAAATTTCCATTAATTTGTTTATTGAACTATTTTCTAATTCAATTTGAATATCTTTACAGGGAAGTTATACAGAGCAGCTTGTTCACATGAGTGATGAAGAGGAGGAGGGGGTCTTTAGCCAGGAATCCATCCATGCTATAGCGCTAGAGGTGAGGGCATCTTTTCATGCGCTTTCTAAGAGCATCTTCGCACGTTCGACCCGAAGAGAGGAGGTTCCCGCCCAAGAAGAACATCCTGCAGTTGATGCTGTTGCTGAGGATCCTTGACCATGGAGACATAGACGGCGTCGTACTGCACATGAGGTCTCACCTATTCCACAAGCAGAGGTCGTCCCTCTAGTAGTTCAGGATCATCCGATTCAGGATGCGTCTCAGGTGGCATGGGATTCGTCTTTCCTAACATGATATCCGCAGTTCTCTCCATCTTGGGTTCTAGATCCATCATAGACTTTGGATACATCGTATCTTTGGGTTCCAGATCCATTATAGTCTTGGGGTATAGCTCCATCGCAGGCTTGGTTCCCCACTACGATGGACGCAAGTCCTTCTTCCACCCTAGTGGGAGAAGGATCTGGAGGGCAGTACGAGATGCAGTCGACAACTCCTCCCACTGACACACAGATGGAGAATTCACCCGTCGATGTTTCAGTGCCCAAGGATCATCTTTCTCCAGGTCATCAGACTCCACTACACACTCGATGCGGACGTCCTATTCGCAGACAACCATGTGGGATAAAATCTCCTTGCCACAGACATAGACATTGATTGTACATGTTTATTTACATGTTTAATGTCTACTGAAATCAAAATACTATTATTAATATTATCTCTTCTTATATGTTTATCCGATATTTCAGTTTTCATTTATATTTTAGGCACATTTTATATTTTACAGCTTTCAAGGTCGATTACTTGAAACATAGAAATAATTAGTAAATTTCAAGTAAATAACTTTAAAATATTAAAAAATATACAGTATAAAAACAATGTAAATAAAATTTAAAATATAGCCTAATAATCTAAAAATTTATTGAAAATAAAGTGTTTCGTAAATAAAATAAATAAATGATAATGAAAGGAATGTATGAAAAGTAACTCAGAAGTGAGAATGAAAAGAATGAATGTCGAGGAGGATCCTAAGCTACCTACTTGACTTTGAAAGCCTATAAAATATAAACTATAAGACCCATATAAATAAAAATTTAAAATTCAACTACTTTTTATATGTTTAATCAATGTTTAAAATTTCATTCATATCGGTCTTACAATTTATATTATATAGGCTAGAAAAGTCACGTACTTGAAACATTTTTATGTTTCAAGTAGGTGGATTAGAAATCTTATAAATTATTTTTCACCAACATTTTTTAAGAAATTATTTTTATTTTGGACTAATTGTTATATGTTTAAGCAATGTTTACAATTTTATTCATATCTGTCTTATTATTTATATTATATAGGCTAGCAAAGTCACGTACTTGAAACATTTTTAAGTTTCAAGTAGGTGGATTAGAAATCTTATAAATTATTTTTCACTAACATTTTTTAAGAAATTAGTTTTATTTTGGACCACTTGTTATATGTTTATGAAATGTTCAAAATTTTATTCATATATATCTTACAGTTTATATTATAAAGGCTAGCAAAGTCACATACTTGAATCATTTTTA
Source organism: Viscum album (assembly GCA_963277665.1). Lineage (NCBI taxonomy): Eukaryota > Viridiplantae > Streptophyta > Magnoliopsida > Santalales > Viscaceae > Viscum > Viscum album. The sequence continues at coordinate 824,280,062 of OY728159.1, read as the reverse complement.
AGTTTCAAGTAGGTTGATTTGAAATCTTATAAATTATTTTTCACCAACATTTTTTAGATATTATTTTTATTTTGGAATACTTGTTATATGTTTAATCAATGTTTAAAATTTCATTCATATCAGTCTGATAGTTTATATTTTATAGGTTATCAAAGTCACGTACTCGAATAAAAGATAAATTATGTTGAGACATTAAGTTATATATATATATATATATAACCATACGAACATAATAATAAAACATCAAAATTTTAAATATATAAAAAACATAATTAAAATAGATTTTTTTAATATTTTAGGGAAAGGGTGGCATCGACGATTCCTCCTTTAAGCGGTATTTTTTAAAAAAAAAATTAACCTAGGTCGTTTTAAAAAAATTAGAGAAAGAGTATAAAAAAACTCCCCCAAAGAAAACCTATTCATTTTTATTTTTCCAAGTCATGTTGATACCATGTCAAAATCATCCTCTTTTATATTTTTTTAAATGTATAATTTTCCACATTACCACCTGCTCATTTTTGTTTTTGTGTAGATTTTTCCACATACCTGAACCAATTTATGAAATATCCAAAGGAAACTAACATAACATTTCAATATAATAACAATAATATTATAATAATAAAATTATTACTATTATTATAATAATTAAAATAAAAACAATAATGCTGGAATATGGATCCGACTGGAAAATATTATTCTGAACAGAAAAGGTTTTCACTTGAATTTGTTATTGTCGACATCTATGGGTAAAACTGAATATATATAAAATATATACATTCTACAAATTTAAATACATGAAAACTACACATTTTCAATCCGTATTTTTTAGATGTTCATAACACGGTCATCCAAGATCAGATTGTAGTGTGGTCGGATCTGTTGGAACTGAATTTACACCTTGTACTTAAATTTAAAGATAATTTACTTTTTTTGTCTCAAAAAATTCATTTCATCCCACTTATACCAGTTGAAGGTGCCAGGGCATGCAGAAAAATATGGTGGGTTGGGGTTTAAAAATATTTCATCATCAGAGAAACAGAGATTGTCATCTCAGAAGATCTGATCCTTAATATGTTTCAATTAAATAGAGTTTGAAAAATAAATAGAAAGTGTACCTCATTCTAAATCAGAGTGCTCCAAACTGCAGCTCATCGCCAGTAACTGTTTTTTGAAGGATCCAAAGATGAACCCATCTTGATCATCCAAACATGGTCCAATAATCAATGTGCACATATTTGGTTGAATTCTAGGTGTTAGAGTGGAGCTATGACTATCTCTTCAATGTCCTGGTGATCACCATTATCCACTTCCTTCGATCCTCAAAGATATACTTCGATCATAATTTGTAGAGAGCCTTTATCTCTCTATAGAGAGGGAGGATAGAGAATATCTTATTCTTTTTGAACGAACAACACCAAGTTGAGCTTCTCTTGCTTATATAGAGGGTAAAAAATACCAGTATAGGGTTCCCTGGCCCCCTGAAAATCAATGCCCACAGAATAAGAAATAAATAAATAATTAAGGCGAACAAAACTGCATCATAAATATTATTTATATTTTATCACATACATGTAATATATATTAACTGTATAATGTGATAAAACGTATTCATTTAACATGACTTGTAATTCCTATTAATTTTTAATGAACCTTGAATATTAGATAATATTTATCCATATAATACTTTTATCGTATTCACTAAATACCTTGTGTGTACTTTTAATAAATAAATTCAACCAAATTATTCTTTACTTAGATAATAATGAATTTATTTATTCTTCAATGATCAAGTACATGGAAAACACTTGGACCCTATGGTGGGTCCCACCATTCTTGATGCACTTATTCACCAGAATAGGGAAGATTCTTGAATTTTCAATTGTTTGTGACCCTCTAGACCCATACCTCGATAGCAATGAATAGTATTCACAGACCATGAGTGGAGTCTATCAACCCATCAAGGCCCCCTAAGGAGATAAAAAAATAGTCATAAAAATGATAACCAACCTATGAACATGCACTATGTAATATAATCTCTTTGTATTTAGATATATCATAAACTAGGAAACACACTTGTCACATCATCCTTCATTGATTTTTTATTTGTTGATCTATCTAGATAGATTTACCCACGACTGCCTTAGACAAGGACTTATGAAGAAACTTCCATCATGACCAACCATTCTTGATATATTACTTCCTAAATTTGAAAGAGAAAATTTATATATTGATCATTCAACCAATGTCTTACCATCAATGATGCACCCAACACAAGATACCTCACCATGATTTCATTATCATGGTTTTTGTCTTGAATCAAAGTACACAATCAAAAAACACACATTGACAATGATATCAATTTGAGAGAGAAATACACATGTCCGTAGATAGGAACAACCAATGGAAAATGAAACATATGTTTTTTCTATTGGAGGGTCTATCCTCATTATCTCACCTACCAAAGATCACTGTGTGAAAACTTCATGAGAAGAAGTCTTAATGTTTATGTCCCCCTAGCACCTGATAGTCATACATTAATTTTTTCTAGTTAGTATGATGTATATGGACCATAGGGCCTATTTTAAATATTAATTTTATTGTATCTCAAGGTTCATTATAACTTGAGATCTACTATAACCTTTTGATATGATAATTAATCTATGAACATTACCATTTAACAATGGACGTAGAAATGTCTACCCTATAATGGTAAGAATAAATCATGCATATCTAACTATATCCATGATATGGTAATAAAAAATTACTATTTTGTTGGGTCTAGGGAACCCACTATTACAACACTCTCTACCATGCAAATAGGCCCACCTCACATGGTCGTTCAATAAGTTCATAGTCCGTGCACTGGATCATGGGGGACCCTAAAATCCCATGTCCCTACAGATCTTCCAGTCCTATTTCATGCATCAAGGTCAACTAACACTATTTCCATAACAATCCATGCAATCCTTACTATGCCTAACTCCAAAATTCATCATATCTCTCAACCATCACCTCTGATATCCCTCTGTCATGACCCCCTCCCACCAAAGATACCACAATGAAGGGAGATAGATAATAACCATTGATTCCCACCTCCAGTAGACCCTGGGTTGGAGACTAACACCAAGGGTATAAAAATATCATAGTATGAGAGAAATTACCCTCTATAAATGAAACAAGACTGTGAATTAAGATAAACAATTACCAAATAACTCTAGCAGACAATATACTGGTAAACCTAAAACCATCCCATAATGTATGGATAAATTAAATATATATATATATATATATATAAGTATCCAAAGTAAATACCCAAAATATAAGTGTGTGGAAGAAAATCAACAATAACTCCAACCCAGCTAGTAATTTCTTACTCATTCCCCAAAGACCTCTTGGAAACTTAAACATAATTTATATATGTATGGTGATGTTAATAGGTATACTTAGTAGGGATATAACCAAGGCCTCCAGTGAAAATGATAAAAGGGAATGGTAATGTACAAGTGAACAAAAAACAAAACCAACAAGAACATATACACGTCATCTAACCAAACTCACCCTCACCATGGCTCACTCACCAAATCATGCATGCAATATAATAATATAGCATTGAAATCAGAACAAAGAATGGCACCCCACTGTATCTTCCCCATATATTTTCCACTCTCATATCCCAATGTCAAATGTAATATGCTCACATATATTCCAAACATATCAGATCACATCACATCACATCTCACCCATGGACACCTAAGCCACACATCAAATCACGTCATATCCCACCCACAAACACCTGAACCACACATCACATCTCTCCCATAAACAACTAGGAAACACATCACAACTAGAACCAGAACAGTAGAGTATTGTGAATGTAAAATACATCAACCACATGCCCTCCTCCTATCATGCATGATCCCCACCATAAATCACATCACACCACATCATGTATCTCCCATAGAAAACTGGTCTAACACACAACATATCTCTTGAAGACACTTGGGTCAACACATCACTATTGATGGAAGAGCGGAGGATAGGGGATAGTCATCCAATCATATCACTACCATCCTACATTTTGGGGAAAACACTCATATATCCATACCTTTGAGTGTTGGTAAGGTTATCCAACTCGGGTGAGGAACATATAAAATAACATAAACATATATGGTATAGATATAACACACAATACTCAACTTAATGGTTCACATCAACATCACTAGTGCACACCACATCACCACCATCATACCACACATTAACTATCACAACCCCTACCACCACTATATAAAACACAAACTGCCACACAGGCCACACAACATTCCATTTTCCACTGACACGTTTTACCACATTTATTTATTAAGACCTTTACCACACATTTCTGTTTCCATCCTGATATAATTAATTACCAACCCATTCATTTATTCATTTCTATCACAAACCAAGATGGGATTCCATCCCACCCAACATCTAACCTAACATGTGGCAAGGCTCAAAGGGAATTGCCGATCCCCATGGGATGTAAACTAATTCCTGGGAATCAAACATCACATTTTGGGAATGATTTTTCCCATAATAATCAACCATAAGCATACCACAAGAATGATACATCACATCTCAACCATTAACCATAACCAAAACACAACTATTAAGAGTTAATCATTCTACATTTTTAACCAAAAACGGAAATACCACAATGGGGAGGGGAACTAACTATACAACCAAGAATTCATGAAAAAGGAGGGTCAACACACCCATTCCACAACCACCAACACCTACCAAAGAAGGAACCACTAGTTACCAGATTCATCGTCACCACCACAGAACAACTTGTCTTCAACCAGGTCAAACATAATAAGGTCTACGTACACCCAAGGGTGTATATAAGGTGTGATACAATGCCCAATAGGATACCACCAAAATATATTTCATTATATAAGATAATAAGAAAAATAAAAATGATATTTTTTATGAAAAATAAAGAAAACATTTTAAATGAGGCTTGATTTGAAATTAAAAGGGGAATTAAACACAACGACAAGACAAATGATAAGAATAACGTCACATGAGAACCATGGGTAATACCTAAGGAAGTAGGATTATTTGGGTCCAAGTACACTCATATATATATGATGAATACATACCAAAACCCACAGTTTCCTCATGCATTATCCACTATAGGGGAATCACATCCCAAGGTCTAGTGGTCTCTAATCACTATCATATGTTTAGTTAGTTTTGTAGCGTCAATCCTTCTAGGGGGACTGGGCCTTGGACCAATCGAACCGCCTGGCTTTCTAAGCCTAGTTAGTCCACCTAGGTTCCTAAGATCCCCTTGTTCTCAATTCATTTCCCTATGTCACATGAACCACTTCACACACACACACATTTCCAACATTTTAAATACACATGAATAACAACCATTTCCAATGGGGAAAACCCATTTCAAACCCTTAAGAACACCAAACCCTTTGGAAAACTTGTTTCAAATCACTCAAAAAATTCATAAAACCCGTTTAGGAACCATAGAAAGAAAACTAAAATCATCAAACAATGTTATATCATGAAACCACCTACCTTTAGCTTAGAAACTTATGAAAAAATGGGTGAAAAATGAAAATGAACCAAGAGGAGATCTTATAAAGGAAAGAACACAACATAACCATCATGTTCAAACCCAAATAAACAAGGTTAAACCCTATTTATAGAAAAAAATTCACTGGAGAAAGATAAACCCAAGAGATAAGGATAAGAAGACCAAGAATAAGAAGAAAAACAATAGAGGATAGGCTTAATTGAAGAGTTCTTGAAGGATATATAGAAAATACACAAAGGGAAAGAGGTCAAAGAGAGCCAAGAGAGAGGGGAAGGCACACCTATGGCTGAGAATCCCAAATGGGGTGAGTGGGGGTGGATTTTTGGTTAAATTAGAAGATGTAGAAAAGGAAAATTCCACACTTTTAAAGTTCTAGATAGACCGTGCTATTTGGCCATATAGTTTTCCAAACTGCACACCAACCATGGGGAAAATTTTTCCAAAGGGAAAAGAGTTTGTACTGTTTCCTGGGGGAGGGAGCACACCTGTACGGTCAATAGTGTGCCTTAGAAAGGACCACTGGTCTGAGTATACGATTAGCTTGCACACCCATGAAGTAGGTTATGCATCCTAGACATTACCACTATTCAAGGATTACAAACTACTCAGTGATGGCACTTAGTTTCTACTAACCATGATCTAACTATGCGCCACCTGCTTTCCAACCTTTAAAATGAAATTTTTTCACTAAAATCACCCTAGAAATCCAAAGGACAAAATATGTGACAATTATCCCCACCAATAAAACTTTCTACCCTCATAAAGTCATTCCAAAGTCTCGTCAGAGAACAAAAATGGGTATTGGTCATCTACCCAATATATTCTCTCACAAGTCTCATGATGATCATGACCATGCTGCCAAAGAACTCAGAATGATGTTATGGACTTACCCTAAAGTAATTTTTCTTTGAAGTCCAGAATCCTCCATGACCTCTCAACCATGGAAAAACAGGACTCCAACTCCAATTCATCCCAATTCGGCACGTCATATGGGTATGAATTGTATTTCTTAGACTACAAGACATGGAACACGACATGAGTCGACATCAACTAGGATGAAAAATATAACCAATATGACACCTTAAAAAAAATATCAGTAATCTAAAAAGTTTTGATGTACCTTGACATCATCTTCCTTTTCTTACCAAGATGAATATAACCCAAGAAAGGGGCCATCTTCAGAAACACCTGAGCACTAATTGATATTTCCAAGTCACGACACTGTTGATTTATAAGACTTATGATGGATCAGTTCTACCAAAAAAACACTCCTTGGATAACCACACCTTATCAGATATCTCATGCACAAGGTTCAGTCCCATCAATGGGGTGTCACCCACTTCTTCCCAACACAATGGAGACCGACCTGACCAACCATAAAGCACCTCAAGGAGATAAATTCTTATTGAGGATTGGTAAATATTTTTATATGAAAATTATACCAATAAAAAGTTGGTATCCCATGATCCTTCAAAATAAAACACACATGTTTGAAGAATGTCTTCCAAGATCTGATTTTCCCGCTCTATCTGACCATCCGTTTGAGGATGGTATGTTGTACTGAACCTAATCTATGACCCCATTGCCTTATGAAGATCTTCCAAAAAATGAGCTATAAAATGAGGGTCCCTATATGAAACAATAACTGACAACACACCTTGAAGCCTCACTATATCCTGAACATTCAATTGAACCAAATCATCCACTTTGGTCGAGTCCCTAATCAGAATTAAATGGACTAATTTGTTAAGATGTCCAATCACCACCAAAATCATGTTCCTTCCCCAAGGTGTATGAGGCACCCTAATGATAAAATACATGGTGAACTTATCCCACTTATATATAGGAATGGGTAGTGGATGAAGCAAACCGGAGGGCCTTTAGTGCACTACTTTAACATACTGTCAAGTATAACACCTAGATACAAAGTCAGCTATGTCTCATCGCATACTTGGAAACCAAAACAAACGATGAACATAATAAAACATCTTGGTGGTCCTGGTATGAATAGACCATCGAGACTAGTGGTTATCCTACATCATCACATTCTGCAAAGATGACAAAACCACAAGATGACACTCGAATCAGGGAATTCCATTTGAAGATAAAGACCACTTTTTGGGAACTTCCCTGACACTATGAATCTGCATAGAATGCTTGCAGAACTCATTGCCAAAATTCTCTTCCTAGATCAAATCCATATGGGAGGGCATCAACTGAACACTGGCCAAGAAAATACCTGTGTTACATTCCTTGGTCTCTAGATGTATCTAGGAAAAAATCCCCATCAAGCTCTACTCATCACCAGACACTTTTATCACTTGCACTGGTATTTTCATAATCAAGTGATTTTCTACCACATTACCTTTTCTCGGGGTATAAATGATATCAAAATTAAACCCTTGAAGGTACCCACCCCAATGATGTTGTCTTAGATTTAGATCCTTCTGGGAGAAAATATAAACCAAACTTTTAGGATCCGATTAGACTACAAATTTCTCCCTAAAGAGATAGTGACACCAGGTCTTCAAGGCATGCATCACTATCAATAATTCCAAGATGTGGGTTGGATAGTTCTTATCATTTGTTCAGAGATGTTGAGAACCATATTCCACCAAGTTCTCATCCTGCATCAACACATACCCAACACCCATTCCTAAGGAATCAAATAAGACCACATAACCCTTTCTAGATTCAGGAAGGATCAAAATGGGGACTTTTTTCAAATGTTTCTTGAGTTCTTAAAAGGACGCATGAAATTCCAGGATCCTCTAAAACCTTACCCCTTTATAGGTAAGTATAGTCATGGGTGAATCAATCTGATAGAAATATCTAGCAAACCACCTATAATACCCCATCAGGACCAAAAATATCCCGATCTCGAAGAGGTTCCTCAGCTACTCCCATGACATCACTACATTGATCTTCTCAAGGTCCATTGAAACCCCACGTTTTGAGATAACATGGCCTCTAAACATTACCTCATAATCTAGATGGTATACTTAGAGAGATTCATATGGAGGCGGTGATCTCAAAGAGTTCCTTGCACAATCATCAAGTGGTTCTCATGATCTTCTTCATTCCCAAAGTAAACCAAGATATCATCCACAAATACCACAATGAAAGAATTGAGGAACTGATGGAAGACCCTGTTCATAAGTTTCATGAAGAATGTTGGATCATTTTTCAATCTAAAAGAAATGAATAAATACTCTAAGTCATCATAACTTCTTTAGAAGGTTGTTTTTAGGACATCTACCTCTCTAATTCAGATCAGGTGATATCTGGAATGAAATTAAATCTTAGAGAACCACCTTTCTCCCTCGAGTTGATAAAATATGTCATCAATATGTGGAAAGGGGTATTTATTCTTGATCAATACCTTATTCAACTCTCGGTAATAGATATATAATCAAATGGATCCATCAGATTTATTTTCAAACAAAATAGGGAATCCCACAGTGATACACTCAGGAAAATTAATCCTTTGAATTCCAAATCATCTAGATGTATATTTAATTCTACTACTAAAAATATTGCTTTTATCATTTCTAGAAAATTCTATTTACAACACTAAAAAAGAACAGTTAATCTCATCGAAGATAAAGGGGGTCTATTTTATCAATTCTAAAAAAATGCTAATAAAGACCACTTTTATCAACATTTTTTTAAAAGTGCTGATAAAAGTTAAAAAAACATAAAAAAAATAAAAAAAATATGCAATTCGGGGAGGGGCTTCAACAGCGCTTGAATCCCCCTTCAACAGCCCCCCCCCCCCCACACCCCAACTTACACGCCCCAGCCACTGCCCCAAACATTAACAGTGCCCCACCCCCTTTAACAGTGCTAGCCCTTATTCCCCACCCGTGCGCGCGACCTGCCTCTCCCTGGATTCGAACTTGGGACATGTTTCCTGCACATCCAAGCCTTTACTAATCCACCATATTACTTTTCTCTTCATTTATTAATATATCTATTTATTTATATATATATATATAGTTATATTTACTCATATATTAATATATATTTATATTAACACACACATATATATATAGTTATATTAATATATATATATATCCATATATTAATATATATATATATATATATCCATATATTAATATATATATATATATATATCCATATATTAATATATATATATATATATATATCTATATATTAATATATATATATATATCTGTATATTAATAAATATATATAGTTATATTTATATATTAATATATTTATTTGTATATTAATATATATTTATAAAGATCAGTTTTAAATACATTTATAAAATATTTTTTGTGTGTGTGTGTTTATAAATAAATAAATACATATATACAACACACACACACACACACACACATATATATATATATATATTATATGTGTATATGTAAGTATAATTATACATATTTATATATATTTACAAATATTATATATTAATATTTATATACATATGTTTAGAATATATAGATAATATATATCAGTTTTTCAGTACAGATGCACACAAATATATATATATATATATATACACGTACACATTATATAGGTATATAAATAATCATATATTTTTATTTTAAATAAAAATTATATTAGTTTTCTATTTAGATAAGTCTTATATATTGAGAAATATATTTTATATGTAAATATGTTTTATTATTTATTTATAAAATTAAAATTTTATGTTTGAATATATAAAAAATATGTATATATTGTTATATATTTGATTATAAATAATAGTACATTATGAAAAACGATAACAAGCCCTGAAAAGATGAAAAACAGGTAAAAAAATGGAGAAACCCTCAAAACTCATAAATACAGTCAGAAAGTCCGATAAACCATAAACTCAGGGTAACGATGGAAACTTATGATCTGAGAGTCTGTTCCAACTCTATGACCATTAAAATAAAAAATAATTAAACAATATTTGATATGATAGGTGGTGGAGGCCGAACAGGCAAGCAGACCATAAGTTACAGTTGTTTGAAAAAACAACAGTCAGGAAAAAAGTGATAGAAATGGGGTCTTGAAAGAAATAACAAACCATAGAGTCAGTAAAACAAGCATAACTTCTGATCCAAGTGTCTGTTTCAGCTCCGTTACTAGTCAATCCGAAGATCATTGAACTACATATGATATAACAGGTGGAGGAGGCCAAACAGACACACGGATCAGGAGTTAATTCCATTTTAAGAAAAATTTGACAGGGCACCAGACATAGATGTTGGAGTTTGTGGCCTAGAACCAACTAATTTTTACTTTATTCATTAATAAATACCTTATCACATCTTTATTGTTCTTCGTTGTGACAATGCATGTGATAATGTCCTAAGGAAAACTGTTTCATTAAAGGGTCATAGCGGATCCCTGCTATGATGAGAACCCAGAAGTGCCATAACACTGTTCTTGAATATATGTTCTATGGACGAATGATGTTATTTGAGGGAAAAAAATAATACAGACCATTAGGGGAGAGGACTCATAAAACTTTGAGGCACCTTCTCATGATGTGCTCCCTTGGTAATATCCAGGAGGATATTATGAGAACGAGACCCGCCAGTAGGAAATTCACATTTCATAGTGTTATTGGATGTTCCTATATACGGACGTGTGTATTGGTCCTTAGACTTTAAGATTATTATTAATGAGTATTAAAACTCGCACACTTAGATGTATTGATGAAAAATGTGATGACACACTGTTCGCAGTGAGGTAGGATACGTTGGGTGCATCACGAGTAATACCAAATTAATAGATAATGCGAGAAAGGATTTGTCCCTTATGTTCCATAACAGAAGTATAAATCCCATGACCTTTGATGGAATTAATATAGCCTAAGTAATTCCATGGCCATGGTAAGGAATGGACAAGTTCAATTCTAGAATGTCAAAGAAAGAATAATCGAGCACATGGGTTGATGACACTAGAATGAAACCCGCTTGATTAGAGATATCGAGACAAAGGGATTATATTACACGGTAAGCATTCGTATGAGGTGACACATCAATCCAGCGTCAACTTGTTTCTCTTGGGTGCCTTGACCCGTTGCTAGACAGTAATCTTGGAATTTAGGCAAGCCCACCTAATGCCAACGTGAAAGAATCCTAGAGGGTCACACACTAAGTGTGTCCATGTATCTCAGTTAAATATTAATTTAACAAGTTGAATAAATATTATTCCCGACTGTGGTTTAATAATTATTTAAGGATGCCTGATCGCATTTATTTCAACACTAGTTATTCGAGAGAATATATTGTGGGCGAAATAATATGTTTATTAGAAATTATTGTAGTTACATTTATTTAAGAAATAAATAGCCAATACTCATGGTCTAATAAATGTAGTGGGGGAAATAAATAAAAATGGAAAATAAAAGTACACGCCATTTATATTAAATATACACGTCCTGTAGTTTTATAGAAAAGGAGTACACACCGTGTATTAATAATTACATGCCATGTAGTTTTTCCAGTCGGTATTTTGAGAATATAATATTGTTTTATTAAATGATATTTATTATAATCAGTGTGGCCACATGTTAAGGAATTAATAATTTGACATGGGGGTTTTCAATAAGAGTTAATGAAATAAATAAAATGCGTAACACGTTTATTTATTGTCATAACTCTATAACCTCAAACCCGATTATAAATATCCTCACAACCCTAACACTTTTCCTCAATCGTTGTGCACAACAATTCTGGAGAATTATTTCAAGGCCGAAAGAACTACTTCCTCCAAGAATGCTCTCTAGACCGAGAGAGATCCTCCTCCATCAGATCAAGGTGATCGAAGGCGGACATCGCAAGCAAAGGTTCTTCCATGCTAGCACCCGGAGATCCCTTCAGTGACATCCAGAGATACATGGATCATGTGTGGATCACCACTAGAGGAATCCTACACTTGGATTCTACGACGTAATGACAGATCACATCAGATAATGACTGGAGACATCAATGAAGAAATAATTCCACCAAGGTAATTATTATGAATTAATTAAATTAATTATAACCAACATATGATGATCCTATCTCTATGGTTTTAGGACTCCCTCTTTTGTTTTTCGTTATTTGTTCAATTCCAAAGATCCGACATTTTATATCATGACGGATCTTGGTTTGAACGTTGTTTAACACTAAAATCAAATTTGGGTAGTCCCACCAACGCGCTTCCACTGTGCCCAGAACCTACAAGTGGTATCAAAGGGGTCATATCAGTGATTATAATTATTTAGTTTTTTGTTGGTGATTTACACATTTAATAATTTAGTTATTTCAATTCAAGTTAATTGTTCTTTAAATTTGAATCTCGAGATCTCTTCCTCCTCTATCGTTTCTCATTCACCATACAAAAATGAACTTTTACTTTAATTTTTGATTAAAATAAAATAGAGGATCTCATCTGAAGGAGACAAACATTCCTGGCCGTACAACACAAGAATACACGGCGTGTATTCGGAAGTACACGCCGTGTAGTCTAGGTTCATGCATTGGACTGGTCTGCCAAATCAGGCAGTGTATTGATCCTATCTAAGTCATTTATGACACCGTGTGTTGACCAGGAATAGGTGGCATATAGTTTCTGGATAACATTCCATGTGGTCCAACAAAACACGGCGTGTAGTCCCTTTGGGCTGCAATTGGACCATGTACCCCATACACGACTTGCCCGACTGGAAACCGTGTAACGCAGATACAACACGGCGTGTGTCCAACTGAACATGCCATGTACTCTGAAAATTTCCAAAGTAAATCAACACGCCATGTCCCCGGGCATGTACTTCAGATGGAAGGTGAAGAAAAGTACATGCTGTGTAGTCAGAACTACATGTTGTGTACTCACCCAAATTACGCAGATTTATTAAAATTTATTATTATATTATAAAAACCCTTGAGATGTGTACCATGGTGCAGGTGTCAAGCTGAGGCACAACATGTGATAGGTGTTTTATATATATGTGTTTAATTTAACATCTGCATAATGAATGGGAATTCCCTGGGTTTCCTCCAAGGTAAAAGTTACGTACAAGGATAATTTTAATTTATTTAAAATTATGATGGATGATAATCTCAAGGAAATTCAGAAAAAATGGTTTAAGATAAAAGGATTGATTAATTAAAGATAATTAATTGATTCGAGTGTGATTTATCTTAAATAATAATGATTAATGAATTGAATGATAGTTTTATTTACGCGTAAATATCGTTGCATGTATGGATGATCATGAGCTAGACCGAGACCTTTTTATGTGAATGGTTTCTTTAATTTATTTATTTAAATTAAATTTGTTGGCATGCGAGCCTTTTCCTCATTAATATGTAGGGCATGCGCACCCAAGGATTATTTTATGTAAAAACCCCTTTTACCCCTCACCTGCATGTGAGATAAATGCATATGTAATGGATGGAGCTCTCAAGCTAGTGAAGGTGGCTCAAGGCAGGATCCAAGGCGAAACCAATCCAATGAGATAAAAAGGTGGATAATAGGAAAGCTATAAACACGAACCCAAAAGGTTCAAGGTGTTTCTACCTTAGGTCTTGGGTTAGTTTATCAACCTCTAGATAAACTAACCAATAGATCAAGCTCATGATCATAATATTTATTTTATTTCTGTCAGTTGCATGGTTTATTTTTTGTGGGTGTGTTGTCACGATCACACAATTAATGAATTAAACAAGCATGCAAGATGGAACTAAAATAATACCACCTTATGCGTAAATACTATCTTGACATGGTTAGTCACTTAATTATATCCCAATTAATATTAACAAGAATGTAATCAAATATAATAAAATGAAAATTTATGTATAAGGATAAAATCCCTCAAAAGAAATATTAAGTCGGTATAACCTTCCATAATCTTGGTTAGAATCGAACCATAGTTAAAAGTGCTTGACCAACCCTAGTTGGGGTGCTTTCAATTATTGGGGAATTCTAATTCAAGGTTTTGGGTTGAATTAACTTGGTTCACATCAAGGGTTGACTATCACAGCAGGACTTGGTGTGACTAAGAGGCAAAGGTTGAGGAAATCCAAAATAAAAGGATTTTAGGATTGGGGATTCCACTCAGCGGATCAAGGAGATGCGATTTAATGTAGTTGGAATTTGGAATGCCTACCTAAAACCCTTCAAGTTTCTTGACCAACCCTAGTTGGGGTAATGAGAAGGGAAATATGGATCCTTGCCACTAGAATATTCAGGCAACAGAATATTCTGATGTCAATGGTGAGGGCTATTGGATTTTGATAAAATAGTGGGAGACTAATAAGTATTAATTTATTTATGTTTCTCAGTTTTTATAATAAAGTACTAAACCTTTTCTCATTTTAATTTGTAGAAATGGAAATAAAATGACTTCAAACATATCATTGTGAACCATACTCAAGAAGGAAAACCTTCTCACTGACACCAATTTCCAAGAGTGGCTGAGGCGTTTACGTGTAATCCTTCACCATGAAAGGAAATTGTATGTGATGGAAGAGCTTGTTACAGTTGTGCCTGGAAAAGAGGCTAGTGATGAGGAAATATCTCTCTATGAAAAACACATGGATGATGCCACAGATGTCCAGTGTTTCATGCTACCGGCCATGTCCAATGAGCTCTTGAAGCAACATGAAAACATGGATGCGTATATCATGATGTCTCACCTTAAGGATCTCTACCAAGATAAGGCGAGACATGAGAGGTATGAGATCTCCAATTTTTTGTTTACAACTATGTTTGGAGATTATGTGCCAGCTGTGCCTCATGTAGTCAAGCTTATTGGCTACATTGAATGCCTGGACATCTTAGGGATTAAATTCCCGGATGATTTTCGTACAGATCTCATCCTATCATCACTTCCCAAGACCTTCTCTAGCTTTATTGTCAACTACAACATGAGAAACAATGAGAAGAGTCTATCAAAACTTCTGACATTGATTCGCCAGATAGATAAGGACATGGGGCATGAAAAACCCGCAGTCCTTACGGTTAATAGGAAAATAAAGGACAAGGAAAAGGGGCCAAAGACTTATAAACGGTCTGACGCCCACGAGCGTCGTCCCTCCAAGAAGGGGAAGATCCAGAGGCAGGGCAAGGAATGGGAGACAATGTATTTTGCATGTGTCAAGAAAGGCCACTGGAAGAGGAACTGCACCCAGAAGCGTGGGGACTCTAAAGGTGCATTTGTTATCGAGTGTAATCTTTCTATTTCTACAAATTGGGTATTAGATACAGCTTTTGGGGATCACATATGTATTCAAATTCAAGAAGAAAGTAGATTTAGAAATATTTACAGAGGAGAGGTGGATCTTTGAGCTACCAATGGCGTAAGGATGGCTGCGTTGGCTATTGGCAATTACCACCTCTCATTACTAACTGACATGATTTTGGTTTTACAAAACTATTATTATGTGACTAGTGTTACCAAGAACATAATTTCTGTATCTTGTTTGTATATGGATGGATTTTTTTTTAAGTTTGGAAATAAGGGTTGTCTATTTTATAAGAACAACGTATGTTATGGTATGGAACATTTAAATAATGGTTTGTATGTATTAAATTATGAAAACCAAGTGTTGGAAATCGATAATGAAACAAACTCACATGACTCATACATCACCCAATTGTTGCATCATCGTCTCGGTCATGTAAATGAGAAGCGCTTGAAAAATCTCTGTCAAGATGGCTATTTAGACTCTAATGAGCTAAAACCACTTGATATATGTCGTGCTTGTTTACAAGGAAAAATGACCAAGCTGCCTTTTGGTGGATAGGGTGAAAGGACCACAGAGCTTCTAGGATTGGTACACACAGATGTGTGTTGACCATTTCCAATAGAAGCTAGATGTGGATATTCTTACTTCATTACTTTTACTGATGATTTGAGTAGATATGGATATGTATACTTAATGAGGTATAAGTCAGAGGCCTTAGATAAATTTAAGGAATTCAAGAATGAAGTAGATAATAATCTTGGTAAGAAGATAAAGAAACTTCGATCAGATCAAGGTAGAGAATATCTGAACCAAGAGTTCATCGATCTTCTACGGGAGTCTGGGATTCTATATCAGCTCACTCCTCCTTATACACCACAGTGGAATGGTGTTAGTGAAATGAGGAACTGAACCTTTTTGGACATGGTGAGGTCGATGATGAGTCATGTAGTTCTTCCATTATCCTTTTGGGGATATGCATTAAAAACTACAGCATACACATTAAACCGAGTACCAACTAAGGTGGAAAATGGAATTCCATACGAGTTATGGAATGGAAAGAAACCCATTTTTTCACACACATGTGTATGGGGATGCATGGAATTTGTTAAGGCCTTCCTAGGAAAAAAACTAGCACCCCGGGGCATGAAGTGTATCTTTATACGATATCCCAAATAAACGAAAGGATATTACCTATATAACCCTTCAAACAAGAAAGTGATTGTCGCCAGACAAGCCTTCTTTCTTAAGAGGGAGCACATCCTCAAAAAGGATAGTGGGAGCAAGATTGACTTCAATGAAGTTGATGCTCAAGATACACAAGAGTTTGTACAGGAACAAGTTCCACAGGTCTCCGTGGAAGAGGTTCTAGAAACACAAGTACTGCGTAGGAGCTCAAGAGAGGTAAGGGAACCAGAGAGATTTGGTTTCCTAGTCACCGAGGATGGTGAATCATTATTGTTGGACAATGATGAACCTCTCTCCTACAAGGAACCAGTAGAAAGCTCAGAAGCTGCAAGATGGCTAGAAGATATGAATTATGAGATGGATTCCATGTATCAGAACCAAGTCTGGGTTCTGGTCGATGATCCAATTGATGTAAATCCTGTTGGATGCAAATGGGTATTCAAGAGAAAACTAGACATGGAAGGTCAAGTTAGCACCTATAAAGCAAGGCTAGTGGCTAAAGGATTCAGACAACATTAAGGAATTGACTATGATGAAACCTTCTCGCCAGTTTCCATGTTTAAATCCATAAAAATCATAATTTCCATAGAAGCTTACCATGACTACAAGATTTGGAAAATGGATGTCAAAACATCATTCCTTAATGGGAACCTTCAGGAAGATGCCTATATGACACAACTAGAAGGGTTTGTGACACCATGTAAATCCAAACGAGTTTGCAAGTTGCAGAAATCCATTTATAGATTAAAGCAAGCATCCAGGTCATGGAACATTCTATTTGATGAATCCATAAAGGAATTTGGGTTCATTAAGAATGAATGTGAGCCATGTGTCTATAATAAGTTTAATGGGAATGTGATCGTTATACTAGTAGTATATGTTGACGACATATTGATTATTGGAAACAATGTACCAGTCTTATAGTTAGTTAAGGACTGGTTGAACAAGTGTTTCTCCATGAAGGACATGGGTGAAACAACCTACATTATAGGGATCGGTATCATTCTTGATGGATCTAAGAGGCTGCTTGGACTAAGTCAGGGTACATACATTGACCAGATACTAAAGAGATTTAGTATAGAACAATCCAAGAGGGGATTGGTTCCAGTGTCACGTGACCTATATCTTTCTAAGAAAATGTGTCCTTAGACACAACAAGAAAAAGACAGAATGAGTAAGATCCCATACGCTTTGGCTATAGGATCCATCATGTATGTCATGTTAGGTACCAGGCTTGAAGTTTCCAATGCACTGAGCATGGTAGACAGATATCAACCACATCCAGGAGAACAACATTGGACTACTGTTAATACTATCCTTAAGTAACTCAAAAGAACTAAGGATATGTTCCTGGTGTATGGAGGAGACGAGGATATTTTCATCAGAGGGTATGATGATGCTGGTTTTCAGGTAGATCAGAACAATATGAAGTTGCAATCTAGATATGTTTTCTGTCTCAATGGAGGAGCAGTGAGCTGGAAGAGTTCAAAGCATCCAGTTGTCACCGATTCTATAGCAAATTCTGAATATATAGCGGCTTCTGATGTATCCAAGGAAGCCTTTTGGATCCATAACTTTGTCTAGGAGTTTTATGTGGTGCCTAGCAGTAAAGACCCTATCACATTGTATTGTGATAATACTGTAGTGGTGGATCTTTCAAAAGAACCAAGGTTGCATCAACGGATAAAGCACATACCCCAGAAGTATCACCTATTGAGGGATTTCTATCATAGGGGTGAAGTTTAATTGAGTAGAGTTTCCATATAAGAGAACATGGTAGACCCCATGACTAAAGGACTATCTCAGCAGAAGCATGAATATCATGTGAGAGCTAGCGGGTTAAAGGTTGTTAGTAGTTGGCTCTAGTCCAAGTGGGATTCTGTTGAAGTTGGTGGCCTATAACAAACTACTTTGTACTTTATTCATTAATAAATACCTTATCACATCTTGATTATTCTTTTGCATGACAATGCATGTGATAATGTCTTAAGGACAACTGTTTCATTAAAGGGTCATATCAGATCCCTGCTATGATGAGAACCCGGAAGTTCCATAACACTGTTCTTGAATATATTTTCTATGGCCGTATGATGTTATTTGAGGGACAGAAATAATACAGGACATTATGGGTGAGGAATCATAAAACTTTGAGGCACCTTCTCATTGTGTGCACCCTTGGTAATATCCAGGAGGATATTATGTGAATGAGACCCGCCAGTAGGAAATTCACATTTCATAGTGTCATTGGATGTTCCTATCTGCGGACGTGTGTATTGGTCCTTAGACTTTAAGATTATTATTAATGAGTATTAAAACTCACACACTTAGATGTATTGACGAAAAATGTGAAAACACACTGTTCGTAGTGAGGTAGGATATATTGGGTGCATCACGAGTAATACCGCATTAATAGATAATGCGGGAAAGGATTTGTCTCTTATGTTCCATAACAAAAGTAGATATCTCAGGACCTTTGATGGAATTGATATAGCCTAAGTAAATCCATGGCCATGGTAAGGAATGGAAAAGTTCAATTCCAGAAACTCAAAGGAAGAATAATCAAGCACATGGGTTGATGGATTATAATCATCGTGGGAGCATGTCAATGAATTAATAATTCGACATGGGGTTTTTTAATAAGAGTTAATGAAATAAATAACACGCGTAACACATTTATTTATTGTCATAACTCTATAACCTCAAACCCAATTATAAATATCCTCAAAACCCCAAAACTTTTCCTTAATCATTGTGCACAACAATTCTGGAGAATTATTTCAAGTCCGAAAGAACTACTTCCTCCAAGAATGCTCTCTAGACCGAGATAGATCCTCCTCCATCGGATCAAGGCAATCGAAGGCGGACATCGCAAGTGAAGTTTCTTCCGTGATATCACTTGGAGATCCCTTCAGCAACATTCAGAGATACGTGGAGCATGTGTGGATCACCGCTAGAGGAATCCTACACTTGGATTCTACGACACAATGACAGATCGCATCGGATCGTGACCGAAGACATCAATGAAGAAAGAATTCCACCAAGGTAATTCTTGTGAATTAATTAAATTACTTATAACCAACATATTATGATCTTATATCTATGGTTCCAGGACTCCCTCTTTTGTTTTTTATTCTTCATTCTATTTTGAAGATTCAGAATTTTATATCTTTATAGATCTCGGTTTGAACGTTGTTTAATGCTAAAATCAAAGTTGTGCACTCCCACCAACACGCTTCCACTGCGCCCAGAACCTACAATAGAAATGATGTTTCATAGAAATTATAATAGTTTTTTGTGGTTTTAGGGTTGGAGAAATGACTTGAACTATGTTACAGCCAGTTTTATGTGTAGATATCTTCTCTGCCTTCGATTTGATATGGGGTAGAGTCCAAACGGACACCCAGAGTGAAAGTTATAGCCGTTTGAAGTTGGAGTTTTTTTGGAGGGGTATAACTGATATATCTTCCTTTTATTTGATATTATCATGGTTTCGATTAAACTTGGTCTTCACTCATCTCACGATATTCGATTTTACTGGTCGCGGAGCTCAAACGAACACTCATCGCAGAAGTTATGCTCGTTTTAGTGAGTTACGGGTTTCTTAGGTTTTTAGGCGCTAAAAGGGTTTCTCAATTTCAAATGATAATAACTTCTACTCAAGGTATTTGTTTTGGATCTACCACATATCAAATCAAAACTTGTAAAAGTATACACACTCTGGTGACCACTATAACTCCTCACATTCTTCAAGGCCCCAAAAGGCCCAAAATCCCTCTGGACGGTCATAAGTTTGGCTCCGGGTGTCCTTTTTTCCATAACTTCTACTCCGGGCGACCGTTTTTCCTTTACCACATATCAAATATAATATTTTGACTAGACCTAAACTTTGGTGACCACTGTAAAACCTTCTCATATTCTTCAAGGCATGAAAAGGTTCTTAATCTCTCCAAACAACCATAATTTCTTCACTGAGTGTCTATTTTGCGTCTACCACTTATAAAATTGATCTAAAATATATTTAAAATATATATGTTATATTTATATCAATTAAATATACTTATATATCATTATATTATTTTTTATGAATTTTTTTTTTTGAAATATACACTTTATCAGCGCTGGGGAAAAAGCGCTAATAAAGCCCCTCCTTTACCAACGCTACTAAAAAAGCGCTGATAAAGGTGCCCCATTTAACTGTGTTAAAAAAAAGCACTGATAAAGGGGGTGCCTTTATCAGTGCTAAAAAAACTGATACATGGTCATTTTTAATAGCTCTTTTTTAGCACTGTTAAAAATTCACTTTATGAACACTTTGTTTAGTGCTGTTAAAGTGTGGCACTACAGGAACCCAGTTTTGTGGCAGTGTTCCCTCAACTCGGTGGGGGTCATACAATATGAGGGAAGAGATATATGTTTTGTTTCTGATGCCAAATCACTGGTGAACTCCACATATCTCTCTAGGTGTGACCTTAAGAAATCACCTAGAAACACATATGGAAACTCATCCACCAAAGGAGGAAATCTATCCTCAAAACCTTTGTCATTATCCTCTAAAATGAGTGATGAGACCTAGAAAATTAGATTGTCTAACTTTGGAAGTGGGTATCTAGAACATCTTGGCCAAGTATCCCATTCAACTTATAAAACCAGAGTACTCCCATAGGGTTCCACAAAGCTCACTCACTGATGGTAAAAATCGATGTGCACCTTGAAATGCATCTTCCATTCCAATTCGAGGATCGCATCAAAGAGGTACATCTCTATAATCAGGAAATCCCACTCTAACTCGACCCTTGATAGAGTGAGAGCGCATTATGGAAAACTAAAACCCTACTCCCTATTCTTTCCAAGTGGTTTTACCAAATCCATTACATAAGGAATGTGCTTGGTTAACAATATTAACAATTCCTAAAGGTGGGTGAAAATTAATGAATTAGAAGCACCCATGTCAAACAAAGCAACTATAGATGATGAAATAAAAACAATACCTCAGACTGTCACGGGGCCTACATCTGATTCCACCAGCACTTGATCCATGGAATGCAGGTGCACCATATATTCCTAGGTATGAGAATGACTACTAACCCACAACTCTGCTTTAAGCCGACTCTTTCCATTATTAGTTCAAGTCCTACTGCCATGACCACCAAACTGAGAACCCACTCTCCTGAACACACTGACTGCATATGCTTTGTCCTTCTATACTAATGGAACAAGACTGATGCAACATCTAAAGTCATAAATTAAGATAATCAAGAATGATGGCCTGAGCTACCTCCTCTACTATTCACATGTTCATCATGTTTCCTCTTATTTTTAGAAAAACTAATTCTACCCTAACCAATTTCTAGAACTATCCTAGAAAAACCCAAATTTCTAGAATGATCTATCTCCACCACCAAGGCTCAATCCACTATCTTAGCACAATTCTTCAACTTAAACAAGAAGACATGAGACCATATGTGTAGCCAAATCCTCATTTCAAGCCATCGAGCCTTCAGCTTCTCATTAGAAACTACCTCGTGTGAAAACCAAACTAACCCTACAAAACTATTGGCTTACTCCATCACAGTCTGATCCCCTAGTTGGAGATCTAAAAACTCCTAGGTCTTGGAAAAGTTTAAGGACTTAGGGTGATACTACACATTGAATCCAAACTTTAATCCATTCCAACCCATATTCTCAAGATTCCAAACCGGAATTGATGAGTCCCACCATATCTGATTGGGCCTTCCAACAAGAATGGAATACATTTCACATTGAATGCCTCAATGGTATCAAGAAACCAAATAATCCTACTGATCTTCTTGATCCAATCCTCTGCCTCCTGGGGATTCATGCTACCCTAGAAGGAAGGAGGATTTTTCTTAAGGAAATATAGTGCCTTTTCCTTTCCCATACCTGATTCGGCTTCTTTTACATGAGCATGTCTAGAGGTCCCTCCCTAATCCAATGCTTAAACTTCTCGAACAACTGCTTCCACTAGTCTCTGATCAACTGGTGAGGGAGAAATCTCTTTGTCCACTTCCTGCTATTTCATAGGAAGTCTCTGGGGATGCATCTTGTTTCAAAAATCAACAAACATAAGGAAACAATCAAAACATATCAAGAAAATTCTCAATAACCATAAACTTTAAACACTTTCATAAATCGTTTCAAAACCATAACAAGTATAATAACAAGCCAAACCACTCCATCTCGCTTGGTGTCCATGGATAATATACAACTTGTACATCTCACCTAGAAGAGGATTAAAACCAAAATACTAAACATCTCATGGTGACCCAAGGACCATTATAAGGTGTATTGGCCAGACACCCCAATCACAATTAGAACCTCATGCCCTGACAATCCTAGATCTGGTCTATCGAGACTTTGCCAGATAACATGACCCAAAGAAATGTTGAAACCTGCTCTGATACCATTTTTCACGAACTAAGCCTAGATTTCATCCAACCCTACATTCTACTCAAATCGTGGAAAGTCCTAAAGGGAATTTTCAATACTCATAGGCTAACAAATTGTTCTTGGGCATCAAAAATCTCTTTTTCGGAATGATTTCCCCCATAAGAATTAACCATAAACATCCCATAAGAATGATATATCACTTCTCAACAATTGACCATAACCAAAACGCAACTATCAAGAGTTAAGTATTTTACATTTTTAACTAAAAAACCAAAATACCAAAATGGGGTGGGGAACCAACTATACAACAAAGCCTCTATGCTACAAGAGGGCCAACACCCCCATGTCACCACCACTAACACCTTCCAAATAAGGAATCACTAGAAACCAGATCAACCATCACCACCAAAAAACAAATTTCATTTACCTGGGATAAAAATAACAATGTCTACATACACTCAAGGGAGTGATCCAATGCCCCATAGGATACCACCAAAAGTGATTCCATGCTATAATATCATATAAAAAATTAACATGCTAACTTTTAGGAAAAATAAAGAGAACATTTTAAATGAGGTGTGATTTGAAATTAAAATGAAAATTAAACACAGCAACAAACCGAACAATAATCATAACATCACATGAGTAACACGAGTAATCCCTAAGGCACTGGGTTAGTGGTGTCCTAAGATCCTCATACCTTGGTGATGAACGCATACCAAAACCCACAACATCCTCATGTAAGGGACACTAGAGGGGAATCACATCCCAAGTTATACTAGTCAACAATCATCATTATATGTTTATTTAGTGTTGTAGTATCGATCCTGCTAGGGGGAACCTAGCCTCAGCCTTTCGAGACCACCTACCATATTAGACCTACTCTTCCCACATATATACCTAAGATCCCCTTATTCTCAACTCCTTTCATTTCCCTATTTCAAATCAACCACTTCACACACACTCACATCCAAGATTTCAAGTACACATGAAAACAACCACTTTTTTTGATAATAACACATTTCATACCATTAATCTCGATAAAACCATTTGAAAACATGTTTCAAAACACTCAAAAAATTCATAAAAAACATTTAAGACCCGTATCATGCACACCAAAATCATAAAAATAATGTTAAAACATGGAACCATATACCTTTATCTTGTAAACTTAATGAAAATGGGTAGAAATCAAAAACACAATAATATAAGATCCAATAATGGAAATCACACAACATAACCATCAAGATCAAACCCAAAAAATCATTTTTCAACCCTCTTTAGGGAAAAAAATTCTCTAGAGAAAGATAAACCTAAGAGTGTAAGAGAAGGAGATCAAGAAGAAGAAAGAAAAAAAGAGAGGAGAGGCTTACTTGAAGCATTATTAAAGGATCCCCACCAAATATACCAAGGAAAAGAGGTCCAAGGGAGCCAAAAGGTAGGGGAGGAATTCCTAGTGCTGACAACCCCGAATGGGGTGAGTAAGAATGGATTTGGGGTTAAATATGAAGATCGAAAAAAGGTAAATTCAATATATTTAATTTTCTAGGTAGGACAGAAGTATGCTTGGGGGAGGCAGCTTGCTCGTACGGTAGACTACCTCTAACAGGGCCACTGATCTGGGTGCTTGATTATCCTATACGCCCATGTGGCCTAGAAAATCCTATTGTCCAAGGTACATAGTCTTCTCTAGGCTGGTGCATGGTTTTAACTAATCATGTGCCAATTGTGTTCTGGTAGCTACTGGGCTTAAAAATCATCATATTTCACCAAAATAACCTGGGAAATCCAAAGGACCAATATAAGAGCAAAATATAAGAGACAAATACCTCAAAATGAAACCACGAATGTGACAATTTCATTCAGCCTTGTAATTTATTCTACTACTACCCAGAAAACTAACACAACCACATCACACAACTATCATCACAACACCACACATATCCAATATCATCATCACATCACATCGCCCAAGTCATCTCACAACACAACAACTGCACATCTCGTCTATCACACAAACACAACTTCCACGCACCACAACCATTGATCCATATCCACTACGCCAAACCTTGTGTCATAACCACTATGCCAAATTGTAAAACTTCCAACATCCCATCCATGCCAAACAACCATCACATAAATGCCCCCACACACTGCACAACCAAGCCGATCATATCCATTGTTTTATAATTGACCAAACCACACAGAGTAACAAAACAAGAACACACACACATCATGATATACATTATAACTTCTATATTTATTCAATGTATTTATCACAAATATTTATTTAACATGAGTATTATCAAACAAACAAGATGTCCCAAGGAAACAAATTATTACCAAAATATATATTCTTTAATCTTTTATTCTGGTGCGAAAAAACAACAACACAACAAGGGTCATCATAATATAACAGCTACAATGAAAACAAAGCTCCCAACATCCATTATTTACAGAATTGAAAATAGACTTTCAGAATAACATCAGAAACATATATAAAAGAAATAAATCATGAGATAACTCCATACACCCATTAATTTTAGATATGTAAATTAATTATATGATTATGTCAACCCCTACTATCCACCTAAAGGAAATAAAAAGGATGTAGATCTCATACAAAACATGTAAACGAGTGAGAACAAGGATCTCATACCTCAGAGAAGCTTTTCCAAATTTCTACGCACTACAAGAGAAAAGAATAAATGCTCAAACCCACTACAGAACAAGGAACTCACAAATAAACCTACACCACACACAAATATCGTCAAAACGTATCCAGACTTACACCCCAAACCAAAGTAACATCGCCATAGAGAATCCCAGAATAAGAATGGAATGAAACACATGAGTAGGAGATAAGAACTCCCCATAGATCGAAGATGGTAGGCTAAGGATCAATCTCAATTGAAGGAATCACATGGTTGATAGAGGGAGAGACACTGGGTTTCTGGGAAATGAGAGGGAGTACCACTGACCATAGGGTTCAAAGAAAACCCGAGAGCTGCAGCCTTTTATAAATGCAATACATATGGAATTTACATGGTGTGTAACCCAAACATAGCATATAAATGTTGGGTATTGAGTTTCACTAAAAAACATGTTGCCTCAACCTTTTAAATCCCTATTTTATTACACATTGTGTAACACCCCATGAACCATCCTTCACAAGTCTTGAACTATCATTTATCATTGCGTACACTTTACACCACATGTATTTCTACAACCTCTAGTTTTTTAACAACAAACACCTCAGGTCTCACTCTAGGTCTCCTTCGGCCACCACAAAACCTTCTCAAGACTCTCCTAAAACACCCCCAACACCAAAAACTGGAAAAGTAAAAGATCGATTGGATATAGACCGTTACATATTTCATATTCCTTCTTTGAGTCAAATGTACCAACAAACTGTGCAGGTTGGTGGTTCCCTCTCGAACATCGAGTGATTCAGGTGCAACCCATAAATACACTGAGGAGGTGGGATACCAGTGTTTTCCACTTATGTGGTCTTTATAAAATAATGTGATTGTGTTGAAGATGTTGCAAAATCACTACAGTGTAAGCTATGCCTTTTATAGTGTTCTTCATTTTAGTATTTTATATGTAGGTTTCATATCTTCAGACTAGGTTTCTATTTTATTCTGTTATGTTTAATAAGTGTTATTAGACTCCTTTGAAACCTAACATGCAGTGCACTATATTAAAAATATGTAATATTATTGAATTATTATTTCATACACATGTATAAACATATATTTCATTCACTAAATGAAATACACTATTACATACACTACAATATGAGACATTAATTTTGTATGTGATGTTTTTTTTGAGACATGGATTAAGATGTCCTAAAGATGGAATTAATTAATAATATGCAATCTTCTATATATTTAATTAAATTATAACATAAACAAAAATTTTATATATTAAAACATTATTTATTGTATAGAAATATGAAACCAGATTTGGATGATGAATATGCTTCTAAAATTAGAAACACCACAGGTAATTTGGATTTTGATAGATTATAAATCAATGATATTAAACATCTCCTTTCATCTCATTCAATTGTGAAGAAATCAAAGTTTGAGAAAATAAACCAACTTTTTTTCTCTAATATATGACTTTATACATATCTTATTTATATAGATTCTAGAGGAAGATGCTATATTATAAATAAAATCATGCAACACACAAATGTTGGGATGTATTCTGTGAGGCTTAAACTCGAGACCTCATCTAGACCCATAAATTCACCTACCAGTTGTGCACTATTAGGGCTCATTCATATCTATTTATAATGTGCCAAAAAAATTAAACTCTATTAAATTACCATGTATCACTTTTTTTATTTAAATTTTTTCAATATTAATATTAATTTTTAACTTTAAAAAATATAAATATTGTGAAAATTAATCATTAAAATATAATACAGTATTTTTCTAATGCACGAGCCGAATTACTAGTTTGTTGTATCAAAATAAATAGTTCACTGAAGACATTGAAAATTTAAATGTAAATTTATTTGGAATATATATATATATGTGTGTGTGTGTGTGTGTTTCATTATGTGTGGGGTGACATATGTTGCGGGGTTCTCCTCATTTCACGGTCGATGCGAGCACAATACAGAGGTTGCGTGGTAATTTTCAAGTGTATTTTTGTCCAAAAAATTGTAGGTTCCACCATTCGGATGGGCGTCAATTGTATCTATTTTGAAAAATTATCATAACAGGTTAGGCACATGAATTTTAGGATGAGGTCCACCGTGGGATGGCTTACCCATGTTAAAAAATTGACGTGGCAGAAGATCTAAATTTTAAATAATTTTTATTTCAAAAAAAATTGGTTTATTTGAATGTGTTGCACTTAATTACCCTTCAATCCTACTATAATGCAACTAGAAAAAAAACTCAAACCCTAAAAAATTAAATCAAAAAAAAATATATAACAAGAATTCATTAATAATAAATATAATTATAGATATAAAACAATAATAAATATATAATAATAGTAAATAAAACTAAAAATATAATAATAAATAATATTGTTTATACATTTATAAATATATAATTTTAAATATAAAACAATAATAAATATATAATAATAGTAAATAAAACTAAAAATATAATAATAATAGTAAATAAAACTCAAATTATAACAATAATTAATAATTTTTTATATGTTTATAAATATATAATTGGACATATAAAATAATAATAAATATATAATGATAGTAAATAAAACTGAAAGTATAAAAATAATTGATTTATGTATTAATCTATTTTCTCTTGTATTTTAAGTGGAAATTTGAATTGAAAATTTGGGATGAAAATTTTTATCCTATGATCGTATGAAGTGAAATAAAACTAAAATACAAGTAAAATCTATCATCAATATAATAAACATGCAAGGAATAACTTACATTGAAAATATATCATACTTGGAATGCAGTTTTCACAACAAACATAGATTCCACTGGTAGATTTAAACTTTCACTACGAGTCTTCATTTGGAATTTTCAATGGGATTGTGTGACTTTCTAGTGTAAATGTATAATTAAAATTATATTATATATTTACATTTGAAAGGGGTTACTCCCGATTCTTGTCAATAGTCTGAAAATAAGGTTTTTTCATAGGGCGACGTTTAAGAGATCATTCCTTCACAACCTGATGTACAAGGTTGCATTGTGAAACCACTGGCTGTGGATTTCTTAGGGTAGCTTCCACAGGAAGATGGGTCCAAAAAATATGATGTTCAACAAAATGTGGATTTTTATCAAGATATTAAAAATTTATTCATTTCATTAGGAATGAATCATAAATGGGTTAATGTATCAGATGATGGAAGTAAAAAAGGAGCAGTGGGTGATCTTATTGGATGCCACAAATCTTCGATCCACAGGTATAAATGATCCTATTTCCATTAAGTATTTTTTTATATATTTCAAGGGAATGATGGTCAGAAGTGAAGGTTTAGCTTTGATTCCTACAAAAATAAGGCTCTAGAAGGATTAATCCAATATTATTAGGAATGTGTCTATTAGGTAATCACAATGTATCAAAGATTCAGCTCACTCTAGAGTAGAAAAGGTCCAAGGAGGGGATCCTAGGGATCCTCAATCAAGGTAATTCACAACTAGAGTGGGAAACTACTGATGATGATGATGATTCTGATTATGATTCTAGAAATGATATTAGCTTTCTTGATCTATATTTTTCTTTTTTTAGATGAGAGCATCTCCCTTGGTAAGACCCTATCCATTTTATTACTTGCTTTTTCTCTTTTTCTTTCACCTTTAATAAAAGATTAGGACTTTTTCTTCTGGCTAAACCTTTTTCTTAAATAATAATTTTCCCAATGTAATGATTCAATTTATTATGAATATATTTTGGTTTTATAGATGTTAATATTTAAAACTATTCATGATTTAACTCTTTCAAAGACACAAAAATTATAAATTAAATGATATTGTAAGATTTAAAATTAAATGATTAAAAATTATCATTCTCTAAATGAATTTGAAAGGTATAAGGTTAATTTATTATTTATTTTAATGAGTATATGAAATTTTTGGGGATTATTTTAAAATACATATAATGTGTTATTTATTTTCATAGAAAAATTTAAATATTTCGTCATTATTTTTTATATAAATTAACTATATAATATACTCATTTTTTTCATTCCTCAGTGTTCATGACTGATCTTAAATTATATAGACATATTTTTTATATTTTATTCATGTTGGGGGATGACTGTAACGTTTATGTTTATTTTTTATTTATTAAAAGTATATATTAATTATGATAGCTGTTTTTTAGTATTCTTTGTTTGGTTATTAGGATATTGTAATATTTGAAAAAACCCAATGCTAATTTAAATTCCATTTAACAAGAATATAACATAGGTAAAATGGTAATCTATAATGGTGACATGTTTGGTTAAATGATTATGATACAATTTTGAATTATTGTGATTATTTATTTTCATATATATATATATATATATCAATATATTTCTTTTGATTAGTCATGATAATTTATTTTGTTAATAGTGTTTGGTAAAAAATGGATTGAATATTTTTTTTTCAATATTTATCTTTTTTTAAGAAATGTGTTTGGGTAAAATCATTATTTTCCTATTTTAAAGGATGAGGTTATTATAATTGTTTAATTTAAAATACTCTTGATATTCTTAAGTTATGTGTAAAGGGTTATTGTGTATTTTAATAAATGGGTTATTTATTTCATGTAATATTGTTATTTTTATTTAATGAGTATGATTAGTTTTATTATATATATATATTTTCAAACAATTCAAGGGTATCTTAAATTTTATTTGTTTTACCACTATAAGATAAGGACATTTTAATAGAATGTTTTGAATGAAAATTTATTTATTATGAATTAATGAAAAATAAATGTTTGGTTTCAAAAATTTCAAAAATTTTAAAAATTATATAAATTTAATGGTTTTAATATTATTTTAAAGAAATACAATGAATATAAGTTATTTTTATATAAATATGACTAATCTTTTAGAAAAAATTTGTGTAATGGGAATGAAATTCATAGCACCACTTGGGTTGGACTTTTAAAACAATGTTTATACCTTAATTAATGTAATTATAGGCCCAAATGCATCCCCAAGAAAGTTTATTAGGCCTCCCCATGGATATTCATGATTAATCCATGTAAGGATCCCTTCATTATTTAAATCCTTTCTCTTGTCATTGGGCCACCAAATCCTCATGATGGGTCTTTTCCATTTGAGTGTGTTCTTCCCTCCACATCAAGTCCACCTTCAACTCCTTGATGCCCATTGATATGTTTATATATATTTCATTACATGGAATTTGTTTCTTCATTCGTAATTATTATTTATGATATTTAATATTTGATTCAACATTTTAACTTTAAGAATAGTTTGATCAGTGTTTGGTAATATTCATAATGTATGTTGTCAAATAAGGTTATTTTCATATAATATTTTCAATAAAATGGAAGCATTTATGTGAAGTAATTATTAAATTTCTTGAATTATTTTTTCTATAATGTTAAATGATATATTTATAGTAGGTGAATCATGATGTGGAATTAGTTTAATATTAATATAATTTTAGAAATTGGGTATTGAAAATTTTAATGAATAATGATCAGTTTTGTGGCCTTTAAAGATGATTCCAATATTTGATTATATTTGATTTCAAAATTATTTATTGAAATATATTTTAGTTTAATAACTTAAAATTTAAACTCAATTTATTGTTTAAATATTTTATCACCTTTAATTTTGATTCAGGAAACCTTTGGTGTTAGATTCTAGGGGTTGATATCAATGAAAATGCGAGGAAATATGGGATGAGAAACTATATTAGTTCTTTAGTTGGGGAAAATGTAGAAAACACTAGAATTATTAATAAGATTTATTAATCTACTACACATAGTGTAACACCCATTTTTTAATAATAATTTTAATAAAATATTTTATTGGTAAAAATAATGGGTAAAATTTTATTTTTTTGGCTAAAATGATCAAGTTTTCTATTCCATAATTGGATTCCTATGGTAATACATGATATGGGTTACTTTCTCAAATCACCCACTTGAATTATATTTTCACTTTGGCCACTGACCTCTTATCAAAATAAATCCATAAAATTAGGGATTAGTTTGTTTTTTATAAGAATTATGAAACTAAAAAAGGGATGTTAAACCCAGATTTTTATTCTCATCATCTTTTTAGACTTATGTTTTGGCCTTTGATTTTTTCCTTGAGTTATAGGTGTTCCAGATTTAAATTTTGAGTTTTGTGTTGTTTTTCTCCAGTTTCATAGTTTAGGTGCATGGTTAGGGGAAACCGTGCACCATTCTATAGGAAACCCTATGAGTCCTTGATTGCATTAGGTTAAGCGTGCACAACCCACACACGAGTAGGCAAACCATGCAGACGATGTGCACATGGTTCTTCTATTTTGAACAGAACCATGTCTCAAGGTTGGTGCAAAATTTATCAAATCATGCATCCAAACTGTGTGAATGCCCAGTGTGTCCAGTAATGGGTGCACAATTGGTGTACAGTTTAAACCCAGAATTCCCATTTTCCTCCTCTCCTAGTTCATGCAACCCAAAGGGGGATCCTACCTCCCTTTCCAAGCTTCTGATCCGCTCCCATAGTGTAGACCTAGGGTTTCTTCAAGGTTTTGGGGGTGATTCTTTAAGGTATTCTCCACATATCTTCTTCATCTTCCTTCTCCTTCCATTCTATCTTGATTTCCTATTCTCCCTTTGTCATGTAGATCTAGGGTTCTTATTTTGTTGTGTTTAATATATGATTTTTGTGTGTTTAAGGTTCCCTATGGTTTTTCTTTATTCTTTGGACCCTTTCAAAGTTGTTTTGAGAGGGCGTTGTTGAAGAGATATGAGTTGGATGTTGGTTTTCTTTTCACTTGTCCTTTAAATTTAGGGAGTATTGGTTTATTTCTTTTCACAATTTCCTTTGATATTAAATAGTGATGTATATCTTTTAGAATAATTGTTTGATATTAAATATTTTTTTTCTTGGTTTCTTTGAAGTATATGAAATTTTTTCATTAAGTTATGCACACCAAGTGTTTTCTTAAATATCCGACTGAAGTTTGTAAGTGATTAGTGAATTTTGAAGCATGTTTTTGGATTGGTAAAGGTATTTGGATTCTAAAATGATGGGATGAGTTTATTAAATGGGTTTTTTCTAAATGGTGTCGTATTTTGAAAACAATGTGTGTTTTATTATTTGGTAAATGGTTTGGCATGCGATGATTGGTTCTTTAAAATGGTGTGAAAATTTGAAGGAAATGTGTTGGTTTTATTTTGGAAACGAGTAATTTCTCGAAGGGTGTTTGAGGCCCATTTGGATCTTTTATGGAAATGATCATCTTGAAAACTCTACTTGGATAATCGTCTTACCTTGGATATCTTGAATGTTTTGGGAGGCCCATGCTGAGAGGATCCCTTATGTTCGAATGGTTGAAAGTAAAGTGGTTGTTACTTGGGGTGGCTTTGGGGGTGACTTGTTGTGTGAGTTAGTTTTGTATGATATATGTGCATGTAATTGAATTCTTGGTCGGAATTGTTAGATCACCCCTACATTAGTCTTGACATGGGAACCAAGAATAAATAAATAATTTTAATAGAACAATAGCTATACTAGATTAGGATTTCGTTCTAGCTTGTATCCTATAATAGGGGATTTGTTTTGTTTTTTTTCTATGGGAGTGTGCCCTGCGGTCAGACTAGGTAGGTTGCGATCGAGTTTGTGGGTGAGAGTTGATGTCATCGGGTGAGGTATTCCTTCAGGATGAGTCAAGATGTATAGTATGTTTTATATTATTCCACTGAGATCCTAGGTTCTCCCATGTATTTTTGAACTTAGTTTTTTGTGGTGGATGATTGAAATGCATGTTGGTTAGTTACTCTTGCTTACTTATTTCTAATTCTCTTAATATATGATCATTTTTGTTTCTCTCCTATGTGGTGTACCTCTTATGAAAAGTTACGTGTTGGTTTTCAAAGGTTTATGGAAAATGTTTTGGAAATGTTTTACACTCACATATCCCATTTCAAATAAAAACATGACCCTTTCTCTTTTGAAATGAAAATAGTTCCTCCCTAGAAAGGAATATGGTTTTAAATAGAAAAAGGGAAATGGTCCGTGTTTTTCCTTAAGTGAAAATGTGTGAAAGATCATACTTTTATATATTTTATTTCAAAAATAGATTTTATGTTTATTTTATTTCAAAGAATGTATATTGGGAATAGATTTTTAAGACATGCCTACTATGTTTTAATACTCATGCCTATAGTTCTTTCTTGTTTTCAGATTTTGGTGCCAGTCCCAGCTTGGTTTTGATTTCCATGGGTGATGGATACTTTTGGTATCAGAGAGTGACCCTCATGGTCACATATAGACTTTGTGGTAGTTAGGTTTACTTTGGGTTTTTTTTTCATTTTTTATAATTTCAGTTTATATATAAATGATGTTTAGTTTGGATATTTATTTACATTGGAATTATCTATTTTTATTTTATTTTATTTATTCATACTGAGAGAAATCATTCCCTTGGTTTCTCTGTTGATGCCCTAATACTAGTGTCCAACTTAGAAGGATTGAGAACGCTTTTTGGGACTTGTCGTGGATCGACTTGGGTGACTGGTTCGGGTCAAATTGGATTGGTTCATGAAAAGGTAGTGTCAGAGAAGGTTGGTTCTTTAAAGGAACTAGCATTCAGAACGCCCTTTTTTATTTTGGATTTCAAAGTAGATGGAGTATGAATGTCGGAGTTTGAGGTGTAGGTCTAGGGTAGTGTCTGGCCAACACTCTCTAGACCGAACCTTGAGTTTCCATGGGAACTTAGGTTTTGTTTAGTTTATTTGGTAATTATTGGCTATTTTTTGTTTGGGATATGAAATGGGGGTTGGGTCAGTGGTATCGATGAGCTCACAGGTCCTGGAAAGCCATGTGGAGCCAGGGATAAGTTCCAAGAAGACTCTATGTTCTAGTAGTGTGATTAGCATGTGGCCACCAACCATATGGTCTAGTCAACCATCAACGCTAGTTTCCCCTTAATAATTATTTTGGTGTATTCCTTGATTCTAATTTTTTTTTTCTGAGAACACTTGTTTGGGAATTGTGAAAACTAGATATAATGTGTTAATAGTTTGGTTTTGAGAAGATAGAAATAGAGTTTTCATATTTATTTTGAATAAATTCTTAGAAAATGTATTTTTATAAGATTTTTTTGGGTAAAAAGAGGATGGGTTTATCGATATTGGATTTATATAATCAAGAGCCAGGGTTTTTTGAATTTGTTTTATTTATAAAAATATAAATTTATGTTAAAAAGGGTTTTGGAACCTGTTTTAAATGATAAAATGAGTTTTTAATCAAATGATTTTTATGGAATGAGATTTTTTTAGTTGATTGAAATATTTTAAATGATATGAGTTGGGTTTTTTAATGGAACTCATCAAATTTGTATTTATGAATGGAATAAAATGGATTGAACTGTAGAGTTCGAAAATGTTTTTTTATTTAGTGACTAGTGGTCTTTTGAAAAGGTATTGTGAAATTCAAAAAGGGAAGTGGGTTGGGAGCTTGAAAGTTGGGTTGAATATTTTGTTTCAAGAAATGAGATGTTTTTTTAACCTTTGGCATTTTCATGGGTGCTCACATCCATGGATATGTGTGGGAAAGTGGATGGATGATGGCATGGATAGATGAGTGCCCAAATTAGAATGAGTGTATGGGTGCCCAAATTGGCATGAGAATATGCATATGTGAGGATCTAAGAAATACCATTGGTGATTGTGAAACCTATCAAGTTTGTATTGATTTTCAAAAAGTGTTTTATGAAAATGAAATTGTGATATTTTTATAATCATAGGTTGTGTGGTGCATTCTCTTTTTATTCATAAATATTGTTTATACAATGTTTTAAGTTTGATAATTCATGTTGTTGAATTGGTTTTGATTGAGTTCTTGGTTTTCTTGTTGGTTAGTGTTCTCCCCCACTTAAGGATAGATGGATTTTCAAGATGCGGATATGGGTGGTTTACCGTTAGAAGCACTTATAGCTGATCAACCTACTGACTTATTTCTTGAGCTTCAAAAGTTAAATCCTCATCTCTTTTATGGTAAAGCGAATACTCTCGAAGAGGAAGAGTGGATGCAGAAAATTGAGAAGAACTTTATTTTCCTTCAGTTTCCTGAGTCCCTAAAGGTGAAGTTCTCTAACTTTATTCTTGAAGGTCTGACTTGGAAGTGGTGGAAGCCATTCTCTTGAACCAATCCTCAAGAAGATCTTACCTGTGAGTTCTTCAAGGCTTCATTCATTCAGAAGTATTTCTATAAGGTAGTGAAGGTGAGAAAGGGGATGAAGATGTGATGTGTAAAACAAGGTGATTGATCGATGATGGAATTATTTGGTAATTTTGTGGATCTATTTCCTTAAATTCAGAAGTGGGATGAGGATGATTCCCATAAAGATCAACATTTTGAGAGCCAGATTTGTCCTGATCTGAAGTTGAAGGTGTCAAAGTCCAATCTAACCTTATTTGCTGACATGTTAAGGAACGATGTTTGGGATGAAGTTGTGATAGTAAAAATAGTTAAGATGACCAACCATACTCCATTCTCTAAAAGAGGAGGGAATTCTTGTAAGGATATGCGGAATCAGTCTGAATCTGTTGGTGTTGGTCACATAATTAAAAGGCCTCTTGATCTTTTTTCGTCTTCCTTTATGAATATGATCATGGTGTGTCATCAATGTGGAAATCCTAGTCATAAGAAGCTTTCATCTCTGAGTTCCCCAAATACGTTCCCTACATGTGGATGCCTAGGTCACTTGTAATGGTTCTATCGGGGTATTTCTAGGAAGTGACATAGATACCAATCCACCCCTTTGAAAAACACTCCATCCCATTTGCAAGAGTAGTGTGTTGTTTTGGGATCAGTTTAAGTCCCCTTTCTATGTAATGCTTCTTTTTTTAATGGTTGTGTCCGATGGTGTATTGTGGTGTTTAATTTTTTTAAAATGTAAAAGTGGATGTTGTGGATCTTCAGAGAACTCATATTTTAATTAATTCATGTCTTTTGTAAATTATATAATTTTTCCATCTCGAGTGGAGGTGTGTACTATGGTGTGTATGGTTTATTCTACCTCTCATTTTGGGTGAAGTAGGATGATGTGTGTGCATCTTCTAAATACCCATATTAGTAAAAGTTCCTGGTTGGAGAAAAGTGAGTCTCATGGAGTATCGTTTTCTTTTCGTTCTACCTGGGGTGCAGTGTGGCCTCTCATGACACAAAAAGAAGAAGTTTACATTAAGAACTATTAGCTCCTGACTGTGAGGTAGTGAATTATTGAAGACATTATGGCTCCAACCATAGGTCCTGGAGTGAATATTTTTCCCAGTATGGAATCCCATGGGTAGGGAGGACATGGTTATATATTTTTTCTTCAATGTTGGGATTTCAATAATTTAAGATTCTATATTGTAGCTTCTTCAACTTGGAAGGTCCCTTTTTGTGGGAAATTTCATAGAGGACTCATTTCATAATCACGATCCTTGTGGTTTAAAAGTTCCTCATTGGTTTTAAGGAGTCATGGTAATATCGTTTTCCTAAAATTATAGTGGTGGTTCCTTTTCAAATGTGGATCTATGATTGGTTGTCCTTGTGTAGTTAGACTTCATGATTCAGTTTTGGTTTTGGTTTGTTCTCAATTAGAGAAAGTGAATCATGATTTTATATCTTTCTCTTGGTTTGGAGTATCTTTCATCAGGGGCCCCTTGGGGTGGTGGATTTTTTCTCTGCAGGGAGTTCTCAGGTTGGTTTAAGCCAATCAGTCCTTAATGGTGGGGAGAACCACCATGGATCTTGTTGAGGTTTCTTCTAGAGTTGATTAGTGGTAGTGGGTTTCTAGTGGTGGGGAGTCTATTCCAACCTCACATGTTGATAATCTGGTTTAGTTTTTGGTGTTATATTGAAAATGGATGGTTTTGTTTGGATTTTTTGGTTTTGAGTTTTTTCTTCGGAGTGAATGTTGGGTTTCTTGGAGTATTCCCAAAGGTTCTATTAAATGAAAGGTTGAAGAAGTTGTAGATCATGTTCTTATTTTGTTTATTCAGAAATGGTTTGGGTTCATTGGTTCATTTTAGGTAAGAGGTCTAGGTTTTGTTATAGTGTTCTTTGACTTGTTCTTGATTTGTGTGGTTGGATCATGTGATTGTGGGAATCCTTTGTCTATGATCGATCAAATGGAAGATGTTTTGGATTTTTTGGTAGAAAGATTAATGGTGGAGAGAATTGTCACACCCATATTTTTATTTTCATCCTCTATTACATAATATCTTTTGGACTTTGTTTTTTCATTGAGTTTTGGGTGTTCTAGATTTAAATTTAGAGTTTCAGGTTGTTTTTATCCAAATTTATGGTTTAGGTTCATGGTTAGAGGAAACATTGTGTCATTATCTAAGAAATAGTGTGGGTCCTTGGTTGCCTCAGGTCAAGGGATAATGACCCATGTACAGGTAAGCAAACCACATGGAAGGTTTGTGCATGGTTCTGTCATTTTGAATAGAACCATGTCGCACAGTTGGCGGAAAATTTATCAAACCATGAAACCAAACCGTGTGATTACTCAGTGTGTCCAATGAGGAACACACGACTGGTTCATGGTTTGGGAAACCATGCAGTCTATCCATGCATAGTGCCCATTTCATTAAAATTTTGAAATTACTCTTCTTCCCTCTAAGGATTTTAACCCCAAAACACCCACTTTCCTCCTCTATAGGTTCTTATAACCCAAATGGGGATCCTCCCTCCCTCTCCAATCTTCTTATCCTATCCCATGGTGTGGATCTAGGGTTTCTTTAATGTTTTGGGGTTATTCTTCAAGTTATTATCCTCCTCTCTTCTTCCTCTTCCTTCTCCTTCTATTTTCTCTTGAGTTCCTCTTCTCCCTTGGCCATATGGATCTAGGGTTCCTATATTGTTGGGATTAATTTATGGGTTTTGTGTGTTTAAGGTTACTTGGGGTTGTTTTTGCTTCTTCATTCCTTTGTAATGTTGTTTCAGGAAGGTGTTGTTGAAGCATTGTGAGTTTCAGGTAGGTTTCTCTTTTCACCTATCCTTTAAATTTAAGAATCATTGGTTTTTTTCTCTTTACACCGTCCTTGGATATTAAATAGGGAGGTTTGTTTTTTATAACAATTGTTTTATATGAAATAATGTGGTTTTATTGGTTTCTTTTAGGATATGTAATTGTTTCATTATGTTATGCACACTAAGTATTTAATAAAATGCCCTGTTGGATTTTGTAAGTGATTTTTGAATTTTGAAGCATGGTTTTGGATTGGTAAAGGTATTTGGATTCTAAAATGAGGGGTTGGGTTTCTTAAATGTATTTTTCCTAAATAGTGATGGATTTTGAAAATGGAATGTGATTTATGGTTTGGCATGGGATGATGGTGTGTAGCCCATTTGGCATCCTGTTGAAAGTGAATTTGGTTTGAAAATGTGGTGTGAGTGCTTAAATGGAATTTTTCTAGAATGGTCGTGGAGTTAAAAATGGCGTGGTTGTAACTTTTTGAAAGTTGGGTTTGGTTATTTGAAAATGGTTTGACAATGTGATGTAATTTTTTTGGTTTTATTTTGTAAATGAGTGATTTCTCAATGGGTGTTTGTGGGTCATTCAGAAATTTTATGGAAATGGCCATTTTAAAAACTCTCCTTGGATAATCATCCTACCATGGTTATGTTGAATAGTGTGGGAGGCCCACGCTGAGAGTCTCCCTTGTGTTTGAATGGTTGAAAGGAAATAGGTTGTTCTTTAGGGTGGCTCGAGGGGTGAATTATTGTGTGCGTTTATTATGTATGTTATATGTGCATGTGCTTGGATGTTTGGTTTTCATTATTGTCTCACCCCTATACCAGTATTGACATGAGAACCTGGCATAACTAGCTGATTTTTAGTGAATGATTGCTGCACTATCTTAGAATTTTGCTCTGGTTAGTGGACCAAAATAGGTGATTTGTTTTGTCTTTTTTTTTCCATAGGAGAGTAATCCTCGGTGAGACTTGGTAGGGTTAGATTGAGAATTTGGGTGAGAACTGATATCATCGGGTGAGGCATGCCTTTAGGATGAGTAAATATTTATAGTATGTTCTAGATTATTCCACTGATCTCATAGGTTCTCCTATGTCTTTTGACACTTATTTGTCCATGGAGGATGATTGAGATGATTATTAGTTGGATAATATTTATTTATTATTTACATTTCCCTTACTATATGATCATTGTTGTTTCTCTTTTGTGCAATTTACATCTTATGGAAATTTATGCGTTGGTTTTTAATGGTTTATATAAAATATTTTAGAAATGTTTTATATTCTCTTCCCCCATTTTAAATAAAAACATCATCCTTTCTCTTTTGAAATGAAAAAGGTCCCTCCATGAAAAGGAATGTGGTTTAAAATGAAAAAATGTAAATGGACCATGTTTTTTATGGGAAAATTCATGAAAGAGATAACTTTTATATATTGTATTTCAAACCTAAAGTTGTTGTTTATTTTATTTCAAAGTAAGTTTATTGGGAATAGATT
Organism: Viscum album; assembly: GCA_963277665.1. Taxonomy (NCBI): domain Eukaryota; kingdom Viridiplantae; phylum Streptophyta; class Magnoliopsida; order Santalales; family Viscaceae; genus Viscum; species Viscum album. Next base: position 824,239,514 of record OY728159.1, on the reverse strand, counting down.
GGTTTCGGAATGCCTACTATGTTTTAATACTCATGCTTATAGTTATTTCTTATTTGTATCTTTTAGTGAAGGTCCCATCTTGGTTTAAATTATCATGGGTGATGGTTGATTTTGTTATTAGGTAGTGACCCTCAGGGTTACATGGAGACTTTATAGTAGTTAGGTTCAGTTTGGGTTTTGTTGTTCAGTTTTTTGTAATTTCATTTTTTTAATAAACGATGTTCAGTTGGGATATTTATTTATATTGGTATGATCTATTTTTTCACTATTTTATTTATTTATATCGTTCTAAATCATTCACTGGGTTTTTCTGTTGATTCCATGATGCTATTTTCTATCTCCAAAGGATCAGGAACACATATTAGGCCTTGTTGTGGATCAACTTGGGTGATCGTTTTGAGGTCGACTCTAGTTAATTCATGAAAATAGAAATAAAATATTTCCCTAGTATCATCAAATAAACCCATCAAATCCAAATAAGGATCCCCTTGTAGGGATCATACTACTGTTTTTTCTATTTTTTAACTTTAGACAACAAACTAAAAAAATTTTTGTGGTGCTTCCCCTACTCCCTAGGATGAGAACATTTAGATATAAGTAGAAAACTATCATTCTCATCATCTTCATCTCTCAAATGGTTATTATTTCATTTCTTTTCTTGAGACCCATCCCTAATCTATTATGGACATGAACCTATGTTTCTTGAACTACCCAGAGCATGATGAAATTATTTGAAACATTAAAATATTGAGTTCCCCTTATTTAAAAGGAAACTTTTTTATGTACTTATTTATTTTCATAAATATTAATATTAACAAATCAAATAGTATGGATATGACTAAAAAATGGATGGATTTTAATTGTATGACAAAATCCTATAAAGATATGCTGAAATATTTCATCATGTTTGAGAAAGATCACGTATATGACCCTTATCAAATCATTTTCCTATGTTTATGCTATTTTTATTCAAGAATAGTTAGTCCAGAAGAGTTGCAAGAACACATGAGCTGTCACAGAATAGATCGAAGTTGTAAATTTTGTACTAAAAATGGGTAAAAAGTTATTATAGCTTGTAAATGTGATATAACGGTGTTTTATGGATCATATGATATGATTAAAATCATGGAAAATAAATAATATCATATCAAGGATGTGATTATAGGTTTGAATGATGATGAATATTGTATTGGGTAAATGAAAATGATAGTTGAAGATGAAATTTTTGATTGTACAATTTTTTTGATAAGTTAAAGGGATTTTTTAAAGATTCCATTGTATGATTGTTGTGTTAAATATACAGTATTTTAAGCTATATAATTTAAAATCTAGAAATGGATAGAGTGACACCAATTTTACTAAACTACTTTCTTTATTGAATGATATTATCCCCGAAGATAATGATCTTCCAAGTTGAACATATGACTCTAAAAGAATGCAACGTTCAATGGGTATGATCTCTTGAATAATAAATACATGTTCAAATGACCGTATACTCTTTCACGAGGACCACAAACTACTTAAAAAATGCCCAAAGTGGGGTTCTTCTCAATACAAAAAAAAAGAATCAGGTACTACAAAATTTGTATGTTACTTTCCAATAATTCCAAGGTTTAGGCACCAAGTGGTATGACTACAAGGATATTGATGTGTCATATAGATACAATAAATAAATATAGAAAACTTTTTCACCTAGTATAATCTCCTAAGTATAGGATAATTGATCAAAAATATCATGAATTTGGAAATGATCCAAGAAACCTTCGTCTTGCGCTATCTATAGATGAATTGAATAATTTTGGTTTTAAAAGTATCACTCATATTACAATGCCAGTTATGATGATAAATTATAACTTTCCATTGTGGTTATAAATAAAATGAAAATACATTATTCCATATATGCTTATATTATCACCAAAACAACTGGGTAATGATGTTGATGTTTATTTTTATCCATTGATAAAAGATTTTAAATTACTATGGGATTCAATGGCTACATTGTATGATGATAATAGAAATTAAGATTTCCCATTAAGATCCATGTCATACTAGATAATAAATGACATTACTTTTTATGGAAATATGTAAGGATATAACATTAAATGAACTCAAGGGTGTCCCATTTGTGAACACGGTACACATTAAATTAGGTTGAACATCCATTGAAGATTGTGTTTCTAATACATCATAGATTTATAACCTAGAAACATAAGTACTGATCTTGGAAGAAATCATTCGATGAGAATTCAGAAGAATGTACGACACCATATCAAATAACAGGTGATCAAATATTTGACAAAGTAAAATATAGGGACACTGCTTTTGGTAAAATTTTTCAAAAAAACTTATGAAAAAATGGTTGGAAAAGAGGATCTATTTTTTTAATTACCATAATCTAAGTGTTTTTACATTAGAAATTTTCTAGATTTTATTCATCCTGAAAAAAATGTACATGATAGTTTCATTGGCATATTACTAAATACACCCAGAAAAAAGGATGGAATTAAGGCTAGGATGGACATTATTGACATGGAAATATGGGAGGAGTTGATGCCAGTGAAGGGTGAAAACCCATATTTTCTTCCCCCAACTAGTTATAATATTTCCATATAGGAGAGATATTGGTTTTGAAACTTCTTGAATGATGTAAAGGTTTTATATTGGTATTCATCTAATAACAAGAATATCATGAAAATGAGTGATTTAAATTTAAAGGGTCTGAAATCATATGGATTTCATGTTTTGATACAATATCTAATGCCTGCAATTTTATGTTTCATTTTTTCCAATAATTTTTTTCATATATTAACCAAGCTCTGTTTCTTTTTCAAATCTATATAAAGAAAAGTTATAGACCTAGAAAAATTTCAAACAATGGAAAAGAAAATTACTATCATATTACGTGAATTGGAAATGTTCTTCCCAGTGAAATTATTTGATATGATATTTCACTTGATTGTTCACTTGATGAGATAAATTTGACTATATGGTCCTATACATTATATATGGATGTAACCCATTAAATGGTATTTGAATATTTTAAAAGGGTATATCAAAATTTGAAGTTGAGGGGAGGGTTTTATTGTAGAGGGATATATTGTTGATAAAGAAATTGAAGTATGTACCAACTACATATCTATTGTGGAAAGAATTGGTCTACTGAAATCTTGTAACATTGGGTATCTTGTAGGTGAAATAATTTCTGGAATATATATTGTCACAATCAATATTATAGATCTGTAGTAGGACCACCTTTATGTTTTTAATAATAGTTTAAATGTTTCCCCATATTTTTAAACCAACAATGAAATTCGTAGGCATTAGAATCCATTAAGGGATGAAATATGGATATCAAATACACCTAATTAACAGTTTATAGTATGGTTTCAAGACCATATTTTTAAGGAATCAGATGGAAATCTGGATTCAATTTCATAGCATCTATGATTTCCAACTAGAGGAATAAGTGTACATGTATTATCTTATAATGGTTATGTGTTCTATATAAACAAACATGATTAAGACAATAACTTGAAAAAAAGTGGAGTTACACTTGTGGATTAAGTGACACATGTATCTAGTATCAGGTACAAAAATACAATTTATGTGAATATTTCATACTTTTGCATCATCAAACAAATATTGGAGTTGGAGTATACAAAATTCTAAGGGATGATTTTTCATTTCAAGTGGGTTGATAACAGTAGTGTTATTAAAATATATGAATTGTGATTCATGGAAGTGGATTTAAGTAAGGAAGTGTATAAGTAAGAACCATTTATAATGGCATCATAGGTAGTAAACGTATTTTATGTTATATATCCCATAAAACAAGAGTGGTCAATTATTTTGTTATAGACTAAAACCACTAAAGGTTTAGATGAAAATTCAACCGAGGATAAAACTTTCATTGAGATGTTTCAATCCTTTTTTAGTGGTCTTAATAAAGATGGGGTCTTTTATGTTAGATCATATCATAATGAAGGAATTTGGATACTTAATAGAGGGGTAAAATCCCTTCAACCTTTTTAAAAAATAAAGTGTCCAATAATAAGGTTATATTTTTTAATATACCTTGTATTACCTCATGTTATTATCTTTTCACTGCTTAATTTATTTAATGTAAATTAAATGTTGAACTATATATTATAATAATTACTTTTTTATGTATTGATACTCCAAATCCTGGGGAACAATAAGTTTCTCAACCCACTGTTTCTCTCAGTGTAGAGGAACAATGACCTTCTGCACATGCCGATGCTACTAATCCAGAGGAACATCATATTGAAGATGTTGAACCCCATGAAATGGTATATGGTGAATAAACAATGTCCAAAAAAAAAACAGGAGTAATATAGTATGACAATATTAGAAAAAATTATGAAGGAAAAAAGTAAAGGTGTCAAATTCAAGGTCGGGTGGAATGTGTGCAACCAGCCTATTAACCCCAATAAGGCCATGCTCAATAGTTTCATTGGTCTCATCACTTTGAAACATGTTATGATTAATGTAGATTAATGAAACCATGTTTTTTCCAAGATTTAGAAACTAATTTGAGAAGATATTAGGGTAACATTATGATATACTTTATTTATCTTACTAAATAATAAAATATTGAAACATTGACTTACTCTTCATTATCCCTTGAAAAGTGAATTTATAGTACATAAATTTCATAATAAATTTGTTTTAATGCATGATAGGAAGGCTCACAGAGGCATTCACATAATTATAATGAAACTTCATCTCGAATGTGCTGAAGGGAAAATAAACTCGCAGCCACCACAAATGTATGCACACCTAATAAGACAAGAAGCATGGGATGTGTTTACGGGTTGTCATGAATATATATCTTTTTTAGGTTTATTGTGGATGTTAATAAATTGTTTTAAAATAATTATATTAATAACATTGATTAAGAATTTTTAATTTATTAAATAATAACTGAGTGCTGAAAATAAGCAATGGGAAACAAAACCAACGTACCACTACCGTAAATCAAGGATGGAATACGCTTCACATTAGAAAAATTAGAACGTATTTCAAATCTATCGTAATAATTTTATGTGACATGAAACAATAAAATTATTATTTTACTTTTATTATATAATTATTGATGAATCCAAATCCAAATCCACTTACATCTCAGATCATGTGCTATGGAAGAAGGAACCTGTAAAAAAAGATGCGATAATAATAGATGAAAACACCCAAAAAGTGTGTGAGTCATGTGTAATCATGACATAATAATTTTTTTTATTTAAATTTACATTAAATAACAATGACTCCTTATTTTTATATATTTTATATCCAAATTAGAAAAAGGAAACATCAACACCTATACTGGATGAACACTTACTATTAGTAGCCTTGCAGTAGCCAGAATAGTATGCCTTTATCAGAGGTACCGGTTTTAGGGAGACACCCCAAACATATTTTGAGAAAAGAAAACAAATAGGGGATAAATATAAAAAAATTTAAGAGATGAAAACACAATTATATACCCTTGAAAAAAATCATTAGAAGTATGAGTCTCTAGAAAATTTTATGGGGAGAATTAAAGAGAATAAAAAACTCAATAACAACCACAACATGAAGACCCCCCCTACCCCACAAGCTTTGAGGAGATCCATTCCCCTCAAAGAGATATCTTATATGAGGTAATCAATATTCTCATTTTATTTGAAATGTGAATCATGCAGACACTAATAACTTTATCGTGCTGATATTCTACAGGGTTAGAATGATTGTGATGTACATCAATCAACACCCACCCATCACCGTATTGTGGGGGATAACATGTTCAATATCTAATAAGACACTCTATATAATTGAAAACTTCCATAAAGTCATGTGAGAGTGGTGATTATCACGACTCATAAGCCAAGAACCGAGTTACTTATTCTTCACGATGATTTAGATATTCATATGATCAAGAAATTTATTTGAATATTTATTGCATGTCTATCAATATTTTAAAAAACATGCCGATACAGAGATAATAATTTCCAATTTATTTTTCATGAAAATTTTTTATCAATTACTAAAAAATGTCTGAATTGATGAATTTTATTATAGACGGGAAAAGGTAATGGGTAAAATAAAAGGTCAAACCAAAATGATCAAAACGATCAACCGAACAATAGAAAAGAACTTCACAAAGCACATTTACCACACCTATTAAATATCCATATTTTCTAACATTTTTGGTTCGTACAGTTACAAGGTTACAAAGTGGTAGTAGTCACATTGTTGATTCTGAAGAAAAAATGTCTAGAGAGTCCATTTCAAACATCATTTATCTTGAGAATGTAAATGAAATCCTCAAGTATGAAAGGCTATGAGTCTTAGTTGTAAATGTACACATGAATTTTTTTAATGATTTGTTTTTCCAATAGTTGATCTACTATGTTAATAATGAATAAATACAATTCATATTTTTTTGTAGGTGTCTATATCAATACTATTTTAAAGGGAAAACCATATGAACAAAAATATTGACTCATTCACCCCCACATCACTTTTACTGACCAAAACTAAATAAAAACAACTAAAATTAATGAAATAATGTCAAAAATGGCCATAGCATTTGAAATAAAACTTATAGATGATAGAATATTCTTATTAATAATGTTTAATGGGTTAAACTATACAATTTAATCATATTAAATATATTTTCACTCCTATTAATTTTTCTCTTTTATTTTTTAGGTATCATTGGGTACTAGTTTTAGTCAATTTGGATACACCAAATATTCATTTCCTGAATTCACTGCATGGATACCCAACAAAAAAACCACACATGATGATGTTTTTCATTTTGGAACACACTAAATCCAATTTTTTATAACTAAAATTAAAATTATATATTTTATATTATGTTTTACTGATAAAAACTTTATAGGGTGGTGTTAAAATATCACGAAAATCATTGGATTGAGTACAATTCATGCGTACAAGGATCCTGTCAAATTATATAAGTGGATAAGTATTAGGGTATTTATAATAATATTTCACTATCAAAACACATATAAAAATAAATTACTTATTTTTATCAATGTTTATGCAGTGTTCAAAAAAAACCAAAAGAAAAGATTATGGTTATTATGTTTGTAAATTTATGAAATATATCATATACCATAAAAAAACTAGCATCCTCAAAGAGGTATTTTCAAAGATAATTACTATTTCATTTAAAATATTTATTAATACTTAATGTATTTATATTTTTTTAATACTACTATGAATTTTAAAATCCCTCATATTCAAAATTTGAAATATATTTGTTTATAAATGATTGGGAAACATACCTGATGTCAGAATGTACACATATATCATAAAGATGTGACTTCTTAATACTTATTTAGTTTATTTTATTATAATTTTATCCATATTTTTAGTTAATACCCACATCATTGTTATCTAATACTTATTTTGTAAATTTTTACAAAGATCATGAAAAAATGACTTCTTCAACAAGGATGATTCAATCATATACTATGATCATGCCCTCAATAAGGATGATACACTCATGATGATGTAATTTTCTGTTTATTCTCAAATGATTTCAACATTCTGGGTTATCAAACAACAATACTATTAGAAAACCCATAATGTTAAATTAATTGTAGGATAAAAATACACAGTGGGATCAACCATACCTCAATTTGATACATGGTGAACCCAATATGACTCAAATTGTATGGTTTTAGTTTAAAATTGACATTTTATTAATGTTTCATTTATATTTATGTTTAATTTATTTCTTTATTGTATTAATAACATAAGAATTGTTTTCTTATACTGGTGGATTATTTTTCTTAGGTTAAGGTGGTTTGTTCAGAGCTGCTTGTGATCATGATACATTGGACTTCGAGGCTGTAACTGAGATAATGACAACAAGGAAATGAGTCAAGAATGTATTCAACCATCATGAAAAGGCGAATTATTAATAATTATTTAATTAATTTTGTCATTATTTTATCTACTATTTGTATGTTAATTTTCTTATCATATTTATCTAATAATTATTTTTTTCACAGATCCTTTGGGAATTCATAGTTTTCTTTCAGCTATCTGTAATAAGCTAGAAAGGAAAGAACATATTCCTTTCTGATGGAAGAGGAAACCCCATGCTGTCTGAAACATGAAGTGTTTAAGTTATCCTGGGGTTTTCTCTTATATCATAATAAATGATATTCTCTATTTTCTATATTTTTTTAGATAGTTGAAATAAAAAACATATCAGATACTCAATTATCCACACATCAATCCGATACACAGTGTTCTCAGTATGACTAAAACTATATGTTTTTAGTTTATAATTTAAATTTTAGTTCAAAACACATATCACATACTCAAAAATAAGAAAATTCCTTAATATTTTTTTGATAATTTAGAAAAAAAATCCATAAGTCATTTTAAATGTTTAGGAATCAGTCACACCTCAATTTGATGCACGGTATGGCCGGTATGACTTCATGTGGGTCTTTTTATTTCAAAATGTCATTTTAGTAAAAAAGAAAAGTGACATACTTAAAACAAATCAAACACATTTGGATTATTTTTATACATTTTGAAAATGACCCAAAATTAATTTCTTGATGTGTGGGAATAATCCACACCTTAATCTGATACACAGTGTGCCTAATATGACTCAAAGTGTCCATTATCATTTTAAAATTGAAATTTTAGTTAAATACATGTGTTATCCACTGAAAACTGATAAAACATGCTTGGATTGTCTTGATAATTTTGAAAAATGATTAATAAGTCATTTTTCACATGTAGGAATCTGTATCATGTAATACCTACACATGATGTGATAGATATGAATCAAAGTGTGTGTTTCCAATTTAAACTAAAATTTTAGTAAAAACCATAAGTGACACACTCAAAAATGAAAAAATTAATTCTAATTTTTTTGATACTATATAACAAATATCCAAAAATTATTTTCAATATCTAGGAATCATATTCACCTCAATCTAACACACAATGTGACCAGTATGACTTCGAGTGTTTCTTTTTATTTAAAATTGAAATTTTAGTAAAAAAGATAATTGACATACTCAAAATCAATAAAACACATTCATATTGTCTTGATACTCTAGGAAAATGGACCATAAGTCATTTTTGTTGTTAGGTCCACTAGGCAAGATACCCTGAGAGGGTTGGGGGTGAATCAGGGTATAAAAAATTAAAACAACTACCCCTTGATCTTGTTTTGTTGTTAGAAAAAATTCTCTTCTCTCTCTCCTTCACGTTATAGAGTATGAATAAATCTTAAATCATTCACAAGACAAAACAATTTTACTTGGTTCACCCATACTGGGATACATCTAAGGATCCTACACCAGTGATTTCCAATGTACCAAATCCACTATAAGCACACTGTTGTTTACCAGTTCTAAGTGGACTCACTATCCCTCCTTGTTTACAACCATTCATAATTTGGGAACTCACTATGCTCACAACTGATGTGAGATCCCTTCATTTTTAGAAGATCCACTCATAGTTTATAGAAATTTAGGTATCTTCATTATCACTAATGAATACATCCTCAGTTATAGATATATGCTCTATTGAAGTCCAAATTTCATCCAATGATGAATACCCCATTGCCACTGATCACTAGGCCACAACCTTTGGAAATAACTTCGCAAAGCCCCCTACTTCACGGAGCTCCCAATTTCACAAAGCTCAAACAAACCTTCACAAAGTCCCTACTTCTTTGCAAAGCACACACCTTTGCAGAAATTACTATTTTGCAGAGCACACTACTTCGCAGAGCTCAAGCCTTCATATAGCTTAGGCGGTTGCAGAGATTAATCCGTCGCAAAGTGACTTCTTTCATAAAGCTCACTGAGCCAATGCGAAACACACCTCTTTCACGAAGCGATATTAGCCCCTGCGAATCTTATACCTTTTGCGAAGCACACTGCCTTCATGAACCTCCATTTCAATTCGAGAGTTAACATTTTTTCTTAGAAAAACTCTCTACTTATCTCGAGGGGGTCGAGGTCTATTTATAAGTGATTCCACCTACCCGAGAACCTTCCGAGTGAAGCCAGTGCCACATCAGCTCAAATCTCAAAGCTCTAAAATTCATGCTGATTGTTTTTCCAAATCATGAAGAACAATGAAAATTTTAATATCGCAGAGCTTGTTGTAACCACAAATCATTCCATTAATTCTTTAGCACTACCGCCACAAAGCTCCCTCACAATGCCCTTCATCTCTACCGTTTGTGAATCTTTTCATAATTGCAGAGCTCACCATCAAAATTCTTCCAGTCTCTTCAAAATCCACTTCAAGAATCCCATATTTGTAAAACTCAAGACGTTTCCATATTTTGATGAGATCTTCAAGGAAATCCAAATTTCACGATTCTCACTAAATCCCAAAGTTTGGACCCCAAAAAGTTTGCAAACACTAGAAAATGACGCCAATTTGTATCTATTATTTTATACTGCCTCCAGATCATCCATTCATTTGACATGGTTCTTTGTCAACATGGATTGTCAACAACATCTCTAGAAATCGAAAATTCCCCATGGAAACCTTCATTGTGAAAAAACACAACCAACCCAAAAATGCTGCAATGTTACCTTGAGGGATTCTTTCCCAACAATCTCTCCCTTTGGGTTTTTGAAAACTTTTCTCATAAATATTTTCTACAATTTGATACCTCACTAAATCTCCTTCCATCATATACCACCATTCACATGTTACAATTTAGATAGTGACCAAAGATTAATTCACCACATACTCTAATCCCACATGAGAAATTATTGGCATGATAAACAAGAGTAGTATGAAAATTTCATCAATGAATCACTTCATTTCTGACACTAATTATTGATACCATAATGATTACAAGAAACTAATTTCATCAAAAACCTAAGTTATCGTGATATATAATCTTTGATTGATCAATTCAAACAACATCATATTTAAAACTGTACCCCTATCTCATTACTCCCCCCTATCTCACTACTCCACCTGTCAGATTCTCCCTGTGTCTTTGACTAAGACATTTTCTCCTTTCTTTAGCCATATTTTCTCCCCCTTGAGGAGTCACTATTTCTCCCCCTTTGTCAAAGAATCCAAATGTCACTCCTTTGTGGTCTGAAACATTGGAAAGAACATAGATTAGCATATTAGAGAAAAACACACCATACCTCAGGGAGAGGGGGGGGGGGGGTCCCACATCCACACATTTTTAAGTACAGGGAGTCGACTGAACTCCCAGAGCCAATAAATGCCTCTCAAAAGCTTCCTTGGGTAAGGCCATTGTCAGAATGTATGCAACCTGTAGTTCTGTAGGGACATACTCCAACTTCACAATTCTCCACTCAACCTTCTCCTTGATAAAATGATACTTTATCTCAATGTGATTTTTCCTTGAATGATGGAAAATATTTTTGATGATATTTATATCACTTGAGTTATCCCACTAGATTCTGATTGGAGACTTCACTTCAAATCTCATATCATCAAGCTACCGCTTCATCCACAATAATTGTTTGCATGCTTGACTGGAGCCAATATAATTAGCTTCTGCGGTGCTCAATGAAATGAAATATTGCGTCTTTATTACCCAAGAAATACACAAGACACCAAGATAAAATCAACTCATGAAGTTGACTTTTTTTTCATCTGATGAACCATCCCAATCTATATCTATATATCCCAACAGCTCCAGCTAAGATTTTTCATTATACATCCAACCAAAATCCATCGTTACTTTGATATACCAAAGTATCCTTTTTAATGAAAGCATGTGTCTTTCCTTGGGATTACTTTGATATCATTCTCCATGGCATGTGGGGAAAATAATATCAGGTCTCGTCGCTATTAGGTATAGTAATATTCTATTAATCTTCCTATATTCTATGATATTAATTGCCTTTCCATCATCATATTTTGATAATTTCATCTGGGTATCAACCAGAGTCTTCATCTCCTCGGAATTTTCTATTCCAAATCTTCTCAGAACCTCCTTGGCATATTTTTATTGAGAGTTTAAAGTGATATTCCTTCCTTGTGACACCTGTAAACCAAGGAAAAACATCATCTCTCCAATCATTGAAATTTTGAACTCACTTTTCATGAATTCAGAAAACTGTCTACACCGAGCTTCATCTGATCCGCCAAATATTTTTTCATTGACATAATCCAACACCAATATCCTTTGATTACTCTCATTGTTGAAATAGAGATTGTAATCAAATCCACCATGCTAGAAACCGAACTTATTCAAATACTGATCAAGCCTCGAGTACCATGCTCTTAGTTCTTGTTTCAGCCCATATAATGCCTTATTTAGCTGAAAAGCCTTGTTCTCATACTCATGAATGAGAATACCATTTGGCTACTCGATATTCACTTCTCCCTTCAGAAACCCATTCAAGAATGCAAATTTGACATCCATATAGAAAAATTTGAACTTCTGTTGCACTATAATGGCTAGGAATAATCTAATTGCATCCAACCATGAAACGTGTGAAATGCCTCATCAACATATATTCCCTATATCTGGGAGTATCCTTTGCACACTAGTCATGCTTTTTTCGAATCACTATGATATCTTCATTCATCTTGTTCTGATAGACCCATTTACTCCCGATGGAATTCTTATCTGCTGGCCTTGAAACAATCCCAATTCTGGTTCTTCTCAATCAGATCTACCTCTTCAGTCATAGCCTGAACCCAATTTTCATCTTCAGCTGTATCAGTAAAGAATTTAGGCTCTACCTGAGATAGGAAATATGTGTGCTCTAGTGATTTCATTATTCTTGTTTGAATTGGAGATGAATGATCACCAATGATATTCTTCATATCAATTTTAGCTCGACTCCTTGGCTTCTGTGTAGATACAGATTATACTTCTTCATGCTCATCAACAGTATCTTCTTCTGAATTAGCATTGGTCACTTCTGCTCCTCCTGTGTTACTTTACTCTTCATCACTTTCATCAAGAAACTTTTCACTATGTTATTGAGTACTCTCTTTATTTTCCTCAACAGTGACATCATTTCTCTCAACTACTTTTCCTAGACTCTTGTTAAAGCATTTGTATGCTTTTCTTTTTTTCTGAGTAGCTAAGGAATATCCCCTCATCTCCACATGATTAAAATTTTCTATGTTTCTCCTTGTTGAGGATAAAGAACTTACTTCCAAAGATTCTAAAGTATTTCATTATTGTCTTCCTTCTATACCACATCTCATATGGATTCTTACCATCTTTTGGACACAACAAAGCCCTATTCTAGATGTAGACTGATGTCAATACTACTTCCTTCCAAAATTTATTTGGTAGGTCTTTTTTCTATTAGAATAGTTTTGGCCATGTTGTTGATGATTATATTTCTCCTTTCAACCAATAAATTATGTTGTAGGGTTCTTACTGAAGAAACGTGATTCCTTATCCTGTATTTCTCAAGATAGTTTTACACCTAACTGTTTGTGAATTTTATGCCATTGTTAGTACGAAACTTTAGAATTTTCTGCCCTGACATCCTTTCAGATTCCCTTTGATGTTGTTTTAGACAACTAAACACATCAGACTTATGGGAAATAATGAATACCCATTCCATTTTCTATATTCATCAATGAAAAGAACATAATACCACTTTACATCAATGGATCTTAGTGTGATAGTCCCACAAATATCATCATGCACTAATTTGAGCATTCTTGTTGACTTCTTTTCCTTAACCTTATACATATTTCTGATGATCTTCCCTTGTTGACATGAATCACACATATGTGTATGATCACATGATAGCTTAGGGAGGTCTTTAGCTGCATCACACTTCAATAGATCTTGTAGGGATGGTTCAAATATATGACTTAGTCATTTATCCCATAACTTGTTTTCTTCCTCTCTAGACAAAAAAGACATATCTTCTTGTCCACTTTCAAGGTGGAGATTCCCCTTTATTCTTTTTCCCTATAGAACTACTGCACCATCTCATCCTTTGTCGATACATGTATTCTTAATAAACCTTATATAATTCCTTGAGTCACATAGTTGAATGACACTGAGTAAATTGTGACTAAGACCTTCTACTACCAAGACATCAGCACGTCTCATCTCTTTTCCACCAAACCTGTCCTTTCCTAATACAATACTCTTCAAGACTTCATCATTTACAAACTTGAAAACTAATTATTTATCATATTTTATGCCTGTAACAAGATCCTTATTACCTAACATGTGATATGTGCAACCGCTACTAAGGATCCATACACCAGAACCGTCTGATGTTTTAAGGGAAATTTCAAAAACCATTTCCTTGTTTTCTCTCTTCTTGTGGGTCCATATTTTTGTCGCCAAACTCAACAAATATTGATACTTAAGACCATTTTTAGAGTATGATGGAATGACTTCGTCTTGAAAAGTTTCAAATCTATTTTTCATTTTCAACTCACCTGTTGGTTCATTAGTCTATTGCTTACGAACATTTTGGTTCTTCTTTGGCATATTCCTCTGTATGGTCTATGTGCAGTCTCTAGACATGTGTGCGAAATCCTTCTCACAAAAAACAATGTCTCTCAAATTATTTTCTATGATATCGAGATTTTTTGGATTCCATTGTTGTTCTTGTTCCCATTGATATCTCTTGGTTGTGGAACACACATACTATGAATGTCCCATATTTCCACAACAGTAACACCTGATATAGGGTGAATTCATATGTGTCACTTTTATATTACTAGTTTCCTCTTATGATCACTGAATATTATGATTCTTCTTTTTTCCCAAATCCACTTTCAATGGTGGAATGGGTACTTGCGGTCTAACATCAATTTTTACAACTTTTTGTTTTCGGTCTGGCCTTATATCAATAATAACATCCGAACATGATTGTTTCTTCCTTTATGCATAACCACAATTCTACACATTCATCTTATCTATTTTTGGAGTGATCTGCTTTCCTGTTGTCACAATAGGAGTCAAGAGTTTTTCTTGGTCATTAACCGTTTTCTGCAAACCGATAACTTCTCCTTAGAGTTCTTTGATACACTTTATTTGATATCTCCTTGAGTTATTCAAGACATTGATCTCCCTTTTCTATTTTTCAACCTTGATTATATACTGAATAACTGATTTTGAGTCCTCTGGTGTTGATTTTTTGAGTTTCTCAATTTCTTCGATCAACTCAGACTACTCTTCCTCTTGCTGCTACATATAGAGTTTGGAATCACGAACTACTTTGTTGGATTTCTTTGTTTTCTCTCTTCAAACAACCATCTCTTCAAGAGTAGCCTCTAACTCAGCATGCATATCAAATCTTCCTTAAACTTATTATTAATCATCAATGTCGGTTTATTCCTTTTTATGAGTACTATCAAAAACTACCAGCATAGGATTTTCTCCATGATCTTTGCAGTTCCCTATCTCTTCAACCTCTTCAACATCAGACTCATATGAACTATCACATTCTTGTTAAATAATATTCTTCCTCTTAAAGAAATTTCTAAGGAACTATTTCTTTCCTTTCACATAGGATGAATACTTATTCTTGGGAATTTTAATTTCATCCTCCTCATCTTCTTAAAACTTCTTGGGGAACCTTTCTGCAAGATGAATAACTTTTCCACATCTAAATAAAGCAAGTGAAAGTTTACCTTTGAACATTTCTTTTTCTCTTTGAAGATTCTAGAAAAGGAATGGCATCACCTCATCTATCTTTTCTTCTTCCTAAGAATATTCAATGGTGAGATTATCCATGGCCTTGAATGCCACCTCTTTAGATTTTCCCTTTTCCACAGCATTGTTATCATCATTTCTCATTTCATATGAAACAATGGTTATATATAGGTTATCCAATGTCAGTTCTTTCAGGTCTTCATCTCCCAAAACTAAAATTTTTGGATTGAACTGAGGTTTATGTTTCCTCAGGATGTGCTTCACAATCTTTATGTCTTCAATTACTTCACCAATACCTCGCATGTCTTCCACAACAACATTTACCATGTCAAAGAATTCATCAACAAACTCATTCGCATTCATTCTAAAATCATCATATTTATTCCAAAAAACTTGCATTTTATCCTCTATGACCTTTATATCTCCTTCATATATATTCAATATATTTTCCCACATGGCATGTTATGTTTTTATGGACATCACCTTTGTATAGATAACATTGGACAGGGCCCCCCCTAAAGCATTGATTCCCTTGTAGTTTACATCTAATTCTCTTTGATCGGATTTCGACAATGCACCACTACTAATATCGATAATTATACCATGCATTTATACTGTAAACACATCCATTCCCAGAGACCGGATATAGTGTTTCATCTAATTATTCCATAACTGAAAATTGTTCCTGTCGAAGATCGGAATTCCTTTGTGATTGGTGACCTATATTTGAGATATAAACAATGATATCAACCTTTCCCTCAAATACCAATTGTTAGGTCTACTTGGCTAGATACCCTGAGAGGGGGGTGAATCAGGGTATGAAAAATTAAAACAACTTCCCCTTGATCTTGTGTTGTTGTTAGACAAAAATATATTCTCTCTCTGCTTCCTTTATAGAGTATGAATGAATCTTAAAGCAAAGGACACATCAATTTTACTTGGTTCACCCGCAATGGGCTACGTCCATGGAGCACAAACTAGAAATGTACTGATGTAACAAATCCATTATAAGTGCACTACTGTTTACAAGTTCTAAGTGGATTCATTGTCCCTCCAGGTTTACAGCCATTCAAAATTTGAGAACTCACTGCTCTCACAACTGATGTGAGCTTCCTACTTCTTTAGAAGATCCACTCATAGTTTATAGACTTGCAGGTCTCTTCATTATCACTAATGAATACATCCTAAATTATAGATAGATTCCCTATTGAAGTCCAAATTTCACCAATTTATGAATACCCCTTTTCCACTGATCATTGGGAAACAAACTTTAGAAATACCTTCACAAAGATCCCTACTGTACGAAGTTCCCAATATTGAAAATCTCAAACAAGCCTTCATGAAGTCTCTTCTTCTTTGGAAATCACACTCCTTCACAGAGCTTACTTCTTTGTAGAGCACACTGCCTCATAGAGTTCAAGCATTCATGCAGCTTAGGCTGTCGTAGAGCTCAGGTCGTTTCAAAGTGGCTTCCTTCGCGAAGCTCACTGAGCCAAGACAGAACACACCTCTTTCATGGAGCTAGATTCACTGTTGCAAAGCTCCTACCTTTCACAAAGAAAACTACCTCTACTAACCTCCTTTTTTATTCAAGAGATATAAATTTTTCTTGGGAAAACTCTCTACTTATCTCCAGGGGTTGAGTTCTATTTATAGGTGATTCCACCAACTCAAGAACCTTTCACGTGAAGTCAGTTCCACGTTAGATCAAATCTCAATGATTCGAAATTCCTACTGAAATTATCTTCAAATCACAAAGAACCACAAAAATTTTCATATCATAGAGCTTGTCGTAACCATGGAGCATTCTGTCAATTAATTTTCACTATCTCCAAAAATCTCCCTCACAACGACCTTCATCTTTGTCATTCGCAAAGCTAGTCGTAATCACAGAGCTCACCGTCAACATTCTTCCACTCTCTGCGAAATCCACTTCAAGAAGCCCATATTTTCAAAACTCAAGCCTTTGCCTTATTTTGATTAGAAATTTAAGGAAATCCATATTTCATGATGCTCACCAAATCCCAAATTTTGGACCCCAAAAATTTGGAAAACACTAGAAAATGACACCACCTTATGTTAGTTCTTTTTTACCACCTCAAGATCATCCATTAATTTTTCACAGTTCTTTGTCAACATGGATTGTCAACAAAATTTCTGGAACTCAACAATTCACAATCGAAATCTACATTATAAACAAACACAACCAACCCAAAAATGTTGCAATGTTACCTTGAGGAATTTTTTCCCAATAGACATGTAATAATCATCCACACCTCAATTTGATACAAGGTGTTTCTGGTATGACTCAAAGTGTTCGTTGTTAGTGTAAAATTTATATTTTAGTTCAAAACATGTGGCACACACTAAAAACCAAGAAAAAATGATCTTGTTGTCTTGATAATTTATAAGAATGATTCGTAAATAATTTTTTATGTGTAGGATTAAATATCACATAAAATTGACACACGATGTGACTGGTATGAGTTAAAGTGCGTGTTTCCATTTTAAAATGAAATTTCAATAAAAAAAGTAACATACTCAAACCCAAAAAAACACCTTTGGATTGTTTTGATACTTTAGGATAATAATCCATAATTAATTTTTGACTTTTATGAATCATCTCCACCTAAACATTACGCATGGTGTGACTCGTATGACTCAAAGTGTGTCTTTATATTTGAAATTAACATTTTACTAAAAAAGAAAAGTGAAATACTGAAAATCTCGAAAACACATTCACAGTGTTTTTATACTTTAGGAAAATGATTATTAATTCATTTTTGATGTATATGAATCAGTTTCACCTGAATCTGATACATGGTATGCCTAGTATGACACAAAGTGTCTGTTATCAGTGTAAAATTGACATTTTAGTTCAAAACATGTGCCACTCACTAAAAACTAAGAAAACACTCTCATATTATATTGATAATTTATGAGAACGATTCATAATTCATTTTTGACATGTAGTAATCAGTGTCATGTCAAACTGACACATGATGTGATTGGTATGACTCAAAGTGGGTGTTTCCAGTTTAAAGTGACATTTTAGTAAGAAACAAAAGTGACATACTCAAAACTAAAAAAACAAATTTTTATTATTTGTTACTCTGGGAAACTAATCCATAAGTCATTTTTGAAATGTAGGAATCATCCGCACCTCAATATGACACTTGGGGTGACGGGTATGACTTTAAGTGTGTCTTTTTATTTAAAATTGACATTTTATTAAAAAAGACAAGTAAAATACTCAAATATATGAATGAAAATTTTTATTATAGCTGACCACCTATGAGTCAGGCTCACCTTAGAAAATGAGGGGTATCTGATGCCAAAACACATGTAAGGCACTAATCCTACATGAGTCCTTTACCGGTACCGCCAGTTCTAACTGCTAATCAATGGGCAGTGATATATCTGGCACACTACATGAAGGTACCATCTCAGGAAACTGTCTATGCACTGAAGCTTCTTCACCTTATGGAGCATCTTCATGGTCACGCACTGGAAAAGTCTAAAATCTAGGATCACCATATGCTCTAATGGTGTCACAACTAGGAGGAAAACTCTAGCCACAACCTCCAGCCTATCCTCAAATGCTGAGGAATCTGTCTCGGCTTGAAACCTCAAAGGCATCTGCTGCTAGAACTCATGAAATGCGCTCAATAGGCATGCCCAATCCACTAGTGTGGCTGGTGGTAACTTCTTCCCAATGGTGCTGTTGTTGCTGGTACACCACTCGAAGGTGCCAACATAGTAAGAGGGCCTTGCGCCAGAGCCTCATCGCTCATTGGGCCGTCATCATATACTCTCTCGGGAATCCTAGCTGGTCGTCTATGCAACACCATCATGATAAAAAACAGGAGCAGCACAATCATTAAGTTATAACTCATGAGATGAATCCAAATAAACCAAGGGAAAAAATTTCCAAAACATACACAATCAGTGTTTTCGTGCACCGAGTTTGAAATCAGAATTCCGGGTCCTGGTGTATGAATACGTCAGGCGCTACACCAATACTAGACTCCCAGAACTGAAAACCACACTCAAAACACTTAACACTACTTCCCCATTGAAAAGATCATAGTCTTATCTCTTTGGTAGAATCAGATCCTTTGATACCACTTTGTCACGACCCGTCCCCTAGGGCCCGTGTCATGACTACCCCAAGCCAACCTTCCATAGGCCAAGGGCAAGCGACTAGCACCTGAAAGGCGTATCCCTATAATGGGAATCCATTGCCTTTAACCCTTTCCAAACACACAATCCAAGAACATTACAAGAAGCAACCAAGAAGTAAAATGTTGTAGTAAATAGTGTGCTGAAAGTAAAGGGGCCAGAATACAAGCTCAACTGGAAAGTACAAGTACAACTGAAAAGAGAAAAACAGCTCCTGGATCGTCCATCGAGGATCCTACATGAAGGGTAGGTATAGCTCTCGATCATTAGTCCCTACATCACATCCCAAAAAATGGTCCACCTCTGAGCACCGTCTAGTCATGGATCCCTCAGCCTTGATCAACGATGTTATTCGTCTACACAAGACACAACAAGGTGCGTGCGAAGCCCATGCTGGGGTGAGTATAACAATACTCAGTAGGGCCCCCATACCCATGAAGGTCTCCCAGAGTTCCACAAAAGAAAAACCACAAAGCAAGACCTCAATAATAAATCACGATGTAGTCATCAAATTTACTTAGGTATATTCCCATATATATACCTAAGTTATAAAAATATACTCATCTCATACATGATGGATGAATATCACAAAGGCAACACCACATAGGTAACACCACAAAGGTAAAAGTTCCACATAGGTATCACCACGAAGATAACACCATGAAAGTAAAATTACCACCGAGGTAACACCACATAGATATCACCACGAAGGTAAAAGTACCACACATGTATCATCACGAAGATATCACCATGAAGGTTAAAGTACCGCACATGTATCACCACGAAGATAAAAGACTCAGCTCACACTAGGTATATAAGTAAGGCATAGAAGTATAGATGATTATTCGAGAAGCTAGTTCACCTTATTCTATAGAGAGGCACTGCTACTGATTATACGGAGTTTTAACCACATATGATTGATAGGTACAAACCCCCACAATGATCCACACAAGATCCGACCCTCCCAGATTCGATAGGTACTAACCCCCGCAATGACCCACACAGGATCTAACCCACACAGGATCGCTATGCACCAACTGACATAGGATTACTAAGCATTGACCCACGTAGGATCTGACCCACATAGGATCAGTGTTGACCCACACAGGAATGATCAATACTAATCTCGGTATGATCTGTCTCCAACCTTTGCCTCACTGCCAGCCACCGGATTCACGCTCATAGTACGCTTGATTCCTGATGAACCGCTCCTCAAGCCATTGGTCATACCTCAACCACCACAAAGATCCATGAAGAAGTATTCAAAAGCACAACTATGTCTTAAGGGATGCGACAGACGATGCGTCAATCGAACTCACGGTCTATGACTTATAAGTGTTTTAGTTCTAAGGGCCCAGTTGGATTAAGATTCGATCCAACTTGGACGTACTCAAACATTATCTAAATATCAAGTGGAGTATACCAAAAGGACAATCTCACTCCAATGGTTCCAGTGCCGTAGATGGTGCGTTAATCAGATGCTCGGTCTGTTTGTTACACCCCTTTCTGTAGAATGGGGGTGATCACACTTCGGTCTGGTCCGACTCATTTGGGCCCTCCAGAATATGTCAAAGGGACCACTTCCCAAAAGGGATCCCAACGCCACTGACAGTGTGTCGAACGGACACCCGATTTGTCAGTTACAGGAATTTCTTTATCTGAGGACCGGTTGGGACTAGGGTCGGTCCGACTTGGTCAGACCAGCCCGACGCAATGGGTCCAAAGATCCACCTGACATTTCTTGGGACAAGCCTAATAAGGTTCATCCCAGTTCGGTTCTCAGGCCTAGGATGTGGTTGGCCCAGCCCGTCGGGTGGGGCTCGGTCCACCTGCATTGGCCCACCGGGCCGCGGGTTCGGCCTGGCCCGCTGGCGTGTCTGGCCTGCTGGGCCACGGGTCCAGCCCGGTCCCTTGGGTGGGTCCAGCCTACTCGTCCAGCCCGCGCCCGGCCCGGTCCACCAGAAGGTGGACCAGTCTTCCCTGCTGGTCCCGCGGGTGTAGGGCCATTTCGACTAGCTGGTGGGGCGATGCCCCACCGCGTAACCGTCGGTCATTTTGGCCATTCGGGGGGTCTTCCAACCTAGCGTAGCGCGGGGGGTGTGCCGTTCTCCACCTTTCGTGGCTTCAATCCACGAACTCCTCCAACGGGGTGCGACGACACACTGCTCCACCTCTGCCTTCCGGAACCGTCCGGTGCAGGCTGCCCTGCCCGACCGCCGTGGCTGAAAAGCTGCGACCTTTCTCCGCCGGCGACGCATGACGGCGCGCCACATCACCTCTATGGTCAGCGGGTGCTAGGCTCTCTATTGACCACCATGTCATAGTGCCGCGACCTCCTCTTGCAGCATGGGACGATTTGTGACCTCCATTGCGGTTGGCTGGTGCCGGCTGCCGCCATCATCTGCAAGCACCGGTCTCCGGTGCCGTGCTGACGGTCTTCTGTGGAGAACACACCAAAATTCTTATAAAAGAATTAATATAATAATAAAGTAAATGAAACCAATCACTTAAAAAGAGACGGTCTATTCTCATGGTCATCCAAATGCATGAAATGAATTATGAATTTAATAAAACTATCATTCAATTATTAATAATTCTTATTTAAGATAAATTGTTCTCAAATTAATTATGTCATGACCCGTCCCCCGAGTCCCATTTCTTGAATACCCCAAGCCTACCTTCCATAGGTCAGGGGCTGGAAACTAGCACTGGAAAGGCATATCCCTGTAATGGGAAGGAATTTCCTTTAAACCAGTAAAAACACACAATACAATAACATGACAAGAAGAAACCACGAAGTAAACTACTGTAGTAAATAGTGTGCTGAAAGTAAAGGGGCCAGAATACAAGCCCAACTGGAAAGTACAAGTACAACTAAAAAGAGAAAAACAACTCCTGGATCACCCACTGAGGATCCTACCTGAAGGGTAGGTACAACTCTTGATCAGTAGTCCCTACGTCACGTCACACCAAATAGTCCACCTCTAGGCACCATCCAGTCCTGGATCCCTCAGCCTCGATCAACGATGTCCATCGTCTGCACAAGAGATGATAAGGTGCGGGTGAATCCCATGCATGGGTTAATATAAAAATACTTAGTAGTAACCCCAAGACCCACGAAGGTCTCCCAGAGTTCCACAAAAGAAAAACCACTAAGCAAGACCTCAATCACAAAGCATGAAACAGTCTTAAACTTTAATTAGGTATATGCCCATACATTTTCCCAAGTTATAAAAATATACTCATCTCATACATGAGGGAATAATATCATAATGGTAACACCACGGAGGTAACACCAGAAAGGTAAAAGTTTCACACATGTAACACAATGATGATAACACCACGATGGTAAAAGTACCAAACAGGTAACACCACAAAGATATCACCACGAAGGTAAAAGTACCACACAAGTATCACCACAAAGATATCACCATGAAGGTTAAAGAAACACACAGGTATCACCATGAAGATAAAAGAATCAGATCACACTAGGTTTATAAGTAAGGCGCAAAAGTACAGGTGATTAGTCGAGAATCTAGATCATATTATTTTTTCGAGAGGCACCACTGCTGACTATACAGAGTCTAACCCACACAAGATCGATAGGTACTAACCCCCACAATGATCCACACAAGATCTAACCCACCCAGAGTCGATAGGTACTAACCCCCGCAATAAACCACACATGATCTGACCCACACAGGATCGGTATGAATTGACCCACACAGGATCACTGAGCTCTGACCCACACAGGATCTGACCCACACAGGATCAGTGCTGACCCACACTGGATCGCTCGGTACTAACCTCGTTATAATCTGTCTCCAACCTCCACCTCAATGACAACCACTAGATTCCTGCTCATAGTATGCTTGATTCTTGAATAACCGCTCCTCAATCCATTAGTCATACCCCAACCTCCACGAATCTCCATGAAGAAGTATTCTAAAGGACCTCCATGTCATAAGGGTTCAAACGTGACAGTCAACGCGTCAATAGGACACCCGGTTTGTGACTTATAAGCATTTTAGTTCCGAGGGCCTGGTTGGATTTAGATTCGGTCCAAACTGGACATACACCAACTTTATCCAAATCTCATGTAAAGTATACCAAAAGGACCATCTCGTTCCAAGGATTCTGACACCGTAGACGACGTATCAATTAGACGACTGGTTTGTTAGTTGCACCCCTTTCCGTGGAATGGGGGTGACCACACTTCGGTCCAGTCCGGATCGGTCAGGCCCACCGGAATATGCCAAAGGGACCGCTTCCCAAAAGGGATCCCAACGCTACTGATGGCGTGTTGAAAGGACACCTGGTTTGTCAGTTATGGGCATTTCTTTATCCGGGGACCAGTTGGGTCTGGGGTCAGTCCAACTTGGTCAGACCAGCCCTATGCAATGGGTCACGGGATCTACCTGACCTCGCTCGGGTCCGGATCACTAAGGGTTAGCCCAGTTCGGTTCGCGGGCTCGAGATGTGGTTGGCCCAAATCATCGGGAGGGGCTCAACCCACCTTAAATGTTTTCATAATTATATTACGATATTTATTCAAGTAATAGAAAACAAAATATATGATTGTAAAAATATTAAAAGAATTATAATTTAAATTAGTTTTATAATTCCATGAATTTTGTAGAAAAATATATAATATTATTGATATTTAAAAGTATTTTTTTTAATTTTATTTTTTTCTTTCTATCTTTAAAGACAAATTAAATGAATTGTTCCAAAGCTAACATTAATGATATTTTATGAAAATAATATTTTATTAAATTATTTATAAAATTATAAAAAACTTTCAATAGGATAATTATTATAATATATCCTCTAAAATTTCATAAATCATCCATTTATGATCCAATAGTTAGCTTATAAGTAAAATTATAACCCTTTAAGATTCAAAAAATTGTTATCATGGTTAATTTTAAAATGGGATATTTAAGCAGTTAAACTAAAATATATGGTTTTAAAAAACACTCAAACCTATAAAACATATATTGGTTGATGTGATTACAACAAAATCCTACCTTATCTTCTAATATATTGCCATTTGGAAGAATTTTTCTAGAGAATGAAATTATTATAATTTAATCTTTTAAAAAATTCCATAAGTTCACCTCACCTAAATTATAAAAGAGCACATTATAACCTCACTTATTCACAATTCATTGATCCCTATATCTTGAGAAAACTCTGATAAAATTCCTTATACACCCATGTAACTACATTATATATGTTATGGTCTTTCAAAAAAGTCAACCCCAAGGTTTATAAGAGAATATATAAAATATTTTTTTCAATGAAGAGGTAATCA
Organism: Viscum album; assembly: GCA_963277665.1. NCBI lineage: Eukaryota > Viridiplantae > Streptophyta > Magnoliopsida > Santalales > Viscaceae > Viscum > Viscum album. The sequence continues at coordinate 824,214,354 of OY728159.1, read as the reverse complement.
CCTTAAATGATCACTTTACTTTTAATTATTCTTTTACCTTTATTCACCCACTTTCCAATAAAAGAAAAGTGAAATTATTTTTAGTGCATACGTATGACTTACTATCGCCAAATAGAAATACAATTAATTCTTCATCACTATATTTCATGGATGGTTATTATGATTTGATTAAATTTTATATATAATATTAATGAAATAATTATTCTTATAGAACTATAATATCATATTTTATTCTTTCCTTCTAAACCATTGGAAAATTACAACGTCATTCATGTGTATGCGTGGACTGCCACCTCCACGAAGCGATGCGATTTTTTAATTTAAATTTTACTTGGATGGTAATAAGGATATATTTAATTAATATATACTATATATATAATATTATAATTATTATTTAAAGGTTAATTATTGTTAACCTTTCTTTCATTCCATCCTTTGAAAAGTGAAAACAACATTCATGTGTACGTACGACCTACCATCTCCATGAAAAATGTAATTCATTTTCCTATCTCTATCCTTTATGGATGACTATAAATATGTATATAATGAATATATATTATATTTATATCATGATTAATGCTATTTATATTATAGAACCATGATCCAAATAGAAGGACTAGAACTGCTGAACTGAAACATGCATGAAAACGAAGAAGTTATCGCACAAAACTATTATTTTTAATAATAAATTGTTAATAAGTGGATGATAATATGTCATAAATAAACCATACATGATATTATATTCATGATTATAGTTATTTAATACATTTATAATAAATATATCTTTATTATACAAGTGTTTTGATTGTATATTAAGGAGGATGAGGATTGAGGTTAGGGATTTATGTTTCAATACTATTTTAATCAGGATTATTTATGCTTACGTTTTCATTAAAAAAATTATATAATCCTTATCTGATAAAACCATTTAATTTTATTCTCCTTTTTTATTTCTTGAGAATATATTTAGTCCTTTTATTTTCCTCACTTTACGAATTCAATAGATAAATTGAGTTTTTCTAAAGGAAAACCAACTATACTTCTCTCTTCGATCTAAAATAATTTTTCTTCTATATCCATGTTTTCTAAAAAAAATTTAAACAATAATTTTAATATAAAAATATGATAATTTAAAGTAATTTTTACCCATGGTTGAATTTTTAGAATATTTTTTAAAAGTAATATTTTTTTCATTTTCCGAATGAGGTACTTTTTAGATTTTTCTAATTTTTTTTGAAAGGAATGTTTATTTTAACTTATACAGCATAAATAGAATTTTCTTCCATCATGACCATTTAAGAATTTTAATCATTATTTACAAGGTTCCAAGTATCATCTAAAATAATTTTTTTGAAATATTTTTATTTTTAATAGTAATTTTCAAAGTGGAAAGGATATTTTCTTCAAGAAATGGTTAAATAAACTTTTAAAAGGAATATCTATCTTTGATAAAATAATTTGATGATAATTATTAATTAATCATAATATTATTCAAAGATATCATCCCTATTCTTTAACATTATGATTTATGATTTTGATGATGAGATGTTTACGGAATCTATTCAATTTCATGGGTTATTCTACGTTAAATTGATGGAATGTATATAAAACCCTTTTTATTTTAATGGGTTATGAGGTGATGATATGGTGAATGTTTTATGATATTGTCGGCACATATATATGGTTTTCATTATGTGATTTCTGGACCTATAATTATATATCACTCTAAGGAATTAGGTTAATTTTTTTATATCATGAGATAATTATGGGAAATAATTGGATGTTCTTAATCCTCTATCAAAAATAAATCGATGTTCTTGATCCCTTATGGAAAACAAGTTGATGTGCTTGATACACTATGGGAATCAAATGTTGATTCCTAATCTATTATGATTTCATAGTATGGAAAGTTAAACTTGAAATATTAAACTCTTCTTATACTTATGATGGTGCCACACTTTTATGACATGAACTTATGGTTCATGGTTGATTTATAAAGAAATATCAATCTTATGATTCATGTATTTTGAAAAGATAATTCTTTATTCCATGAATCATGTTAATGATCTTTGAAAGGTTGGGCATAAAATTTCTAGGTTATTTTCATGATGTCATAACCCTATTTTTATCTTATGATTTCATATGGTAAAAAATTTATATCTCCTATGTTTATACTTACTGAGAATATAAGATCTCCCTTTATTATGCTTCCTTTACCCAGGTTATGAAGAAGGTTTTTAAGCAGGGTATGCTAACAAGGGTACACAGTGATAAGAACATTATGGGAGATGATGAAAAATGTATCTAAATAATATGTTTATGTATCAAGACTCAAAGAACACTAAAATGTCACAGTTATATATTGGATCATGATATAATATTTGAAATATTTATATATAATGATGTGATATTGATATATGAAAATCATGGACTTCTATAAAATTCTTTAAACACATTGTATGGGATGCGATAAGAGCCTTTCAAGGATCGTCTGAGGATTTTTAGGGAAAATATATGATGATTGAGTTCATTCTTATTTGTTTGGAGTTTGAAAAATTTAGATAAAAATTGATGAATGAGAGTGGTGTTCTCATATGTGATCAGGCATGGCGAGTTCGAACCGCACCAGGTGCATTATTGGAATTTCAGGATAATGTTTTGATAATAAATCTTTATTATAGTGGAATTGTGTCTCAAAATTATCTATTTTAATCTAAGACCTATGTTGGGCAGAATCATCGTTTGGATGTTCAACTAGATGAAAACATGATTGTTATTTAGGTTAGACAATCTCAGGTGTTTGATGGTGGTTGTGAGCATTGGATCGAGTTTTGGTGGTGTAAGTGCCTTATATTCAAAGCGAAGTCTTAGAATCATGTTGGGAATTTATAGGTGTTAAACATGATTTTGAGTTATATCCGATGATTGATGGGGTTATAATATTCGATTAGATCTCAACCAAGACTTCTCAAGGACAAAAAGTAATAAGGTGGGGTGCTTGTAAGATTTGGTTCCCATGTGGGCTCTAGAAATTCAGGATGATTTTGAATTTGTAATTAATGGTAGGGTTTATTTGACTGAGATTATAAATTAGATTCACAGTCTTGAAGAGCCTCAAGATGGGGGATTTAGGAAAAGAATATAATCTTTGAAGTCATCTTGGGGGCTCCAAAGAGCATATGGAGAGGCCAAGTCGCTACTACAGCAAAGTCACTGGCCAGAAGGTGGGGGTTTTTAAAGATGCATAAATTACCATGTTTTCTCTTGGATTTTTAGAAGGGGTTTCCCCCTTCCCCTCCTATTTGGTCCATGTAGACCAGGGGTCCTCCACCCTTCCCTTTCCCATTCCCCATGGTGTTGGGTTCCATCTTGGGTATTTTTCCATATAATTTGAGGTATGTCACAACCTCCTTCAACCTTTGTTGTCTCCCTCCTCTCCACGTCATGATTTATGGTTTGGGTTTCTCATTCTGATTCCACTAGATTATAGTTTAATCAAACACCAATGATAGGGATTCCACTCTACCTAGGGAGAGGATATCTCAGGATTCCATCTATATATATCTGCATGCCTTTTCATTGATCCTTGTTATCATAGTGAATTTCCAATTTTTTTAAGATTATATTAAATTAAATAATTTTTTTAGTGATGTTGGTTAGGGATATTCTTGGGAATAGTATTGAGATTCCCCTCCATACCTCTTAGGGATAGTTGGATTTGGTTTCGTTGCGAAGAAGTGGCCTAGTGAGTTTTTAACGATTATACCTAAGTCAAATTGAGTTAATTAATTAATTATAAATATTATAAGTATTTAATTATTTTTGTGTGTGTAATTTATTGGTTTATGATATGTATATTGGGACTGGTTGATAGAGGATTGGGTTGTAAAAGCTTTAACATGCCTTGGAAGCTGCAACCATACCTTGGTGTCAAAGTGGAAAGCTCCAAGTGTGGTAGGTGGTCTTGTATACATTCCCTATGAAATTATTTCTGATTTTGATGCAAGTTGATTCTCATCCATACCATCGAGGGAGATTTCCCTGGTTCATTTGATTTAATTAAATAATTTTTTTAATTAAATTTAATTTTTTAATTAAAATATGTAAACACCATGGGACATGAAAAACACTTATGTTATAGCTTGTCATCTTGGATACTGATGTCCAAGGTTGAGACCTTGAGACACTAGATTGCCTCTAGACCTCTTTTGAGGTGAGGCTAGACTAATAGGGCTACTTATCCCATGCAAAGGGGCTTGATATGATTTTGTGATAGAGGAAAGGGTTGACCTAGTGATCCTTGGTCTTGTAGGACTTATAGGACCTCCTTCACAAAAATCAATCCATTTAGGCTCATTAGGGTGAGGATAAGATTATATGCCCTCTCATGTATTATGTGACTAGTCCTAGGTGGGAAAACCATAGGTTGATTGAGATAGGAATGGATGAGTGGAATGATCCATATTGACCCTCAGGATCGGGATGGGTCATGATCCATATGAAGACTATAACCTTTGTGGAAAGATCCTGAGTAGCTAGAGTGGCCATCATACACTATTTATGATGATGTCAGATGAAATATCCCATTATGTCGGGTGTTGACCCAAAATTATGTCTGATACTGTGGGACATAGTGGGTACCTGTTGATGGGATGACCTTGAGAAGGTGTGAATGGGATGGTAGTGGGTGTCCCAATGGAAATCTTATTGTACTGGTGACCCCAAGAGGTTGAAAATAGTGAGGATGGGTGTAGGGGTTTATCAATACCTATGTTCTTCTTTTAGTGGTTTTGGAATGTGATCTTGGGGAAGATGTGATGTGATTTGGCTACCATGGTTATGTGGACAAGTATATGGATTGGATTCCATGTTCTCGATCTAGGTATAGATTAGATCTTCCTTAGTTTAGGTGATCAGTACTGATAGGATCCTCCACGAATTTTTGGATTGGATATTGATATGGGATTCCATGAATTTTGATCTGGTATGATAGGTTTTCGCAGGCCTTTCCCTCAAAGTTGAGAGCATACTAATAGAAGATTACATGGATTTGGATCTTGTGATAGGGTTACAATGGGTCTCATCCATGGAGTCAGGAGAATATGATAAGATCTTCCTTATATTTGAATCCTAGATTATAGGATTGTCATGGTATGTGTCTCTAATGTTTTGAGGATTGAATAGGGATTCAATGAATGCATAGATCACATGTTACTTGGGAGGCTGGGTCTTTGAGGCATGCTCAGAGACACCCCAACACTGGTCAAAGTTGGTATAACTAATCAGTGTTATAGACCTAACTATTGAGAATAATTTATTTTATTTTCATCAGTTAATTTTCCATTGAGAACATCATATTCACATATCACAACATATACCAGATAGTACATGATTATGTTGATTATGACCTGCTGAGTTTTGTACTCACACCTTGCTCATTCCACCATTCTACTTGGGAACCTGAGAAGATGTTCACTTAATTGAAGGCATTGGTTTTCCAGAAGTTGAGGATAACATGATTGATCATGATGGATCAAATGGTATATAAATATTGGGATGATGTATGGATTGAGGATTTCATGGATCTATTGTTTTTATTTTATTTTATTTTTGTCTATATATTTGATTGAACAAGTGGGTGGACTTTTGTATGTATGGTATGCAAGTTTGATCCTTTATAGAACTTCATTATTTATTTTGGTTTTTTTCATTTGATTTTTACAATTTTAGATTATCATGATGTATTATGCTTGGTTATTTTACATTTTATTGCGCACTCTAAGATAGGAGTTATTGTCTCCCCACAATACCACCTTCGACCCCTTCTTTTTAAGATAGCTTCTAGGGAATGGGGAGGCATACCAAAGGTCATGTGGAAAATTGGTTTCTCTATAGTTCATAGAGTGATCCAAGGTGGGAAATTATAGAGTATGATATCTATTCTCATATAATTCTTCATATGGTTCCATATAAATTCTTGAATGTAAGCTATTATTGGATGACAATTCCACCAAAGGTATATATTGGTCCCATGTTATAATGAATTGACTAAGACTAACATAAACTTTCACCCGACCTGGCCCACCACTCAAACCGAAGGGTGTTCCTAATACCCATGGGGTAGAAAATAGAATCTAAGAATCACAAGATACCCTATAGGTAATAGTTTCTCCCTCTAATCAAAGTTAATAGACAACAAAAAATTTATGAAGAATTCATCATGGGGTGTTAATATTTCAGACATCCATGTAACATAGAAATAAGCAGCACCAAATAAAGCAAAATAAATGACATATAACCAATGAATATGATTTAACCCATTCACATAAACATACAAAATTATCCATAATTAAACACACAACTAGTTTTAACAAAAGAAATTAAATAAAAATAAAATAAATTCCATTTTGACCAATACAAAAACACATCGCAAAATAAAACAACACCCAAACCAAACCATGAGATCATCTCCAAGAAACCCATGGTCACTCAAAATATCCCAAATCACCCATAAAAATCCTAATAAATTGATAAATATACTGAAATAAAAACCTAGAACCTGTATAAAACATAATATCTATATATACACACATGAGTTTGCATGTATGGTGTGAGGTATAAAGTCTAGTAGGATCTCACGAAGGATTCTATGCAATTAATTAAATGAAAAAAATCCATAAATTTAAGTTTTAAATAAATTAAAAATTAAGTTTTGTATTTTAACATGAATTTAGTGAAATAAAACAACACAATTTCAATTTAAAATAACATAACATAACTTTTTAGCCCAAAATATAGTGAAATATGAAGAACCTTTATGATGAATTGTTTTAAAAACGTTTTTGTATTTGTTTACAACTATATTTTTGTATTATAATTATTTTTTTCAGGAATCAGATCCATTTTCATTGTATTCAGACAATCAGATCCAAAATATTGTGTGGTAGAATTTTTTGTTTTCTAGAAGACTATATTTTCTATAACCAGAGAAATAATGAAGCTACTAAAGGGTTTTTAAAGAAGAGTGTGAAGTCAGGAGATAGAAAGTTTTTATAAATTCTAAAACAAAATAAGATGATGATTTTTCAGATCAAGAAGTTCTCATAATTCATGAAAACTTTCATGATAAATTCTTTTGAAGAAATGGTGAAAATGATTGAAGAATTTCATAGTTTAAAAATGGTTTTTTTGTAATCATGTTTTTGTAATGATACTTTCCTAATCATATTTTTATAATTAGTGGATCATAATCAGCATTATTAGGAGAATAATAACTGGTATTATGAGAGAATCATAATCGGCATTCTGAGAGAATCATAACCTACATTCCGAGAGAATCGAAGCCATAATTCTTAGAGAATCAAAACCTGCATTATGATAGAATCATAACTAGCATTCTAAGAGAATCATAACCTACATTTTGACAGAATCATAACTCGCATTATGAGAGAATCATAACCCACATTCTGAGATAATCATTACTAGCATTCTGAGAGAATTGTAATATGTATTATATAGATAATCATAACCATCATTATAAGAGAATCGTAACAAGTATTCTGAGAGAATCATAACTGATATTCTATAGAGAATCATAACTCTCATTCTACAAAAATCATATCCAGCATTATGAGAGATTCGTAATTGGAATTCTATAGAGAATCATATCTATAATTCTATGAAAATCATAACCAAAATTCTGCAGAAAATCGGCACCAGAATTCTGAAACAATAGGATCCAACATTATTGTATTGAGAAAGAATTCATAATGAGCCGATTACAAAGAAGAATTAAAGTGGTCAAACATGAAATTAACTTTTTCATAAATCTGTAAGAAATATAAGGAGGTTTGAAGAAGTCAAAGATGAAGTTTAAATGTGAGATATTTTCAATGTTTTGAGATTTGAGGAAGCGTGGAATGTTTTTATGCTTCTTGCTCTTGGTTTCAAAGTTTCCTATGAATACATTCTCATATCACTTCTTTATTAGAAACTTTCACACACACAAAAGGAGGAGAAATGGATAATTAAAAAGTATAAGTTACCATATGATTAAAGAAGAATTGAATTGATTATTTGAGAAAAGTTTGAGTTTTGGAGATTGATACTGAATTCATTGAATTGAATTATTGTACTCAGAAAATCGGATCCAGAATCATTCTATTTAGAGTATCGTATCCAAGATCCAAATTTATTAGAGAACCATATCTAGGATCTATAATTATTTTATTCATAGAATTGTATCCAGAATTAAAAATTATTGTATTTAGGAAATCAGATCCATGATCATTTTACTGATAGAATCAGATCCAACATCATTGTATTGAGAAAATCGAATCCAGAATCCAACATCATTGTATTGAGAAAAAATCGCATGCAGTCAAATCAGACTGAGGATTTGAACTGAGAAACTATGGAGAAGATTCAAAAAAGTATTTATTCTTTTGTTTGGCTTAATTTGTTTATAATAAAACATTTTAAACCGATAAGAGTCAGTATAATCATTCCTATCCGGAGATATAATGTGTCTAACGGGAGTTGGAAAAGTTGTATTCACTTCTTCTTAATAGTGGATTTCCATAGACCCACAAGTGTGGATATGGAAAGGATGTAGGTTCTCACACTGAGGCTGAACTTTATAAATCTTGTGATCTTTTCTTTAATACCTTCTTTTTTATTCATGAGTATTCAATAAAAGTTGATAAGGATATAAAACTGAACATGTTTTAGGGGTTGATTTTATTAATGTTTTGAAACATATAAAAAGTGGATAACTGATTCAACCCCCTTCTCATTTGTTATTCTATCCTTAGAACATAAATTAGTATCATAGGGGGTTCCCTTATTGAATTATTATCATGGATAATAACAATTTTATCAATAGTAGATAAATTACAACATTCAATGTAAATAATTATTATGGATGAAAAAATAGGTTGATTCCTTATCTCATATCTCTTTTATTACAAGTTGTTGGTGCTGCTACTATTGGTTTTCCACCTATTGAGAAATATGATACCATGAAATTTATTATGAAGATAAATATTGAAGTTTATGAAAATGATAGAAATTAAATCCTTTTTTCTTTTTAGATAATGTTTATTAAAAATTGATGGGTCTCAAGACTTCAAAAATTACATGGGATAATCTGGAAAGTGTTTCTGAAGGGAATAAAAAATTCAAGGAAGAAAAGATTCAAATAAATCATAGTAAGTATAAAGACATCATAATGATAGATGATGAAACAATTAATAAATACTTTTCTATATTAAATGAAAATTTCTACAATATCAGTGGATTCATAGATGTCCTGGAAGATTCTACAATTGTGAAGAAACTTATGAGGAACTTTCTGGACATGTTCGATTCTAAAATTTATTCTTTAGAAGATAGGGATGATTTATATCTTGAAGAGTTTGATAACTTTATTGTTTCTTATGAAATTAGGAAATCTCCAATATTTAAAAATAATATGAAATATGAAATAGATTTTGAAGCTATGAGAAAGATGAAAATCCAAGATGTTGATGAAGCTGATTATTGTGAGTCTAATGATGAGTTGAATGAAAAAATAATGTCTCTCATATCCATGAACTATAAAAGTGGAAGAGGAAAGTATGGATGAAGGATTCCCCTTAAATATTTTGAGTGTGGTGGAATTAGACACTTTTCTATGAATTTACACAAGAATAAAGTTAGAGAATATCAAGATGATTCTGACGAAAAACGTCGAGGGAAGAAGTGAAACAAAAATGATAAAGAAGTGAAGTCCTTGAACAAATTCAAGAATAAGTTTTCTGGAAAGAAAAAAAGTTTGTTGAGTAAGATGGTTGAATTAGACTCAACTGAAAATGATTCTTTTTAAAGAAGAAAGTTTGGAAAAATTATGAACCTTCATTGAAAAAGTTGAGAGAAAAAAAGATTCCTCATAGAGTAAAGAAAGTGGTGAAGAATATTGTAGAGAGTATCAACACCAAACCAAAATTTTTTACATGTCTTGAGAAAAAAAACTCTTAAGAAAGAAATTAGAGTAACGAAGAAAGATAGTGAATAATTTTTTGATGGAATAAAATATGTCATTAAGAAGGAGGATGAATACATTCAGTTAAAAACTTAGAATTGATGAATATGGAAATATAATTGGAGATCTTGGAAAGAAGATTGAATCTAAGGAAGAAGAGGTTAACATGTTAGAATAAAAAATTCTTGAGTATGAAAGTACCCTGATAATGATGAATGAAAACTTCATCAATGCTATGAAAGTAAAATATTAAGCTTCTAATGTTTCTAGGAAGGCTCATTACAAGAATCAGGTGAAAAATTATCTTACCAAAAATAATGTTTCATCTAATTCTTTTAACATTTTAGGTTCCAAAAAAGGTATTGGGAAATCTTTTTTGGAGAAAGGAAGTGAGAAATCTATTAATTTTACAAAAGTAGAAAACACACTCAAAAGAAAAGATGGTTCACATCCTAAGTAAGTTAGAGCTGAAATAAGTTACTAACCTCCAAAAAAAATTCCATAGAGAAAGATCTTTATTCAATTAGAAAATCAATATTTTAAGGCAATTACTGGTGTTGTGGAATCTATGGGCATAGGGCTTATAATTTTTCGAAGAACTTATCTCTACCCAAAAGATGGTTTGATGAAATAAAAATCAATAGAGAAAAAAGAATGAGAATCTATCCTAAATTATAAAAATATGGAAAGGTGAATTCTCAAGATATTAGAATCATTCCAACAAAGAATCAATTTGAATGTACGGAATAATTTTGTGGAAGATGTGATCATTTTGGTCATCATGTTGAAATATGTATAACAATACTTCTAGAACATGTCTCTTATGATAGAAAAGAAAAGAAATCTGAAAAGAAGATGGTTGAAGAAAGATCTTTTGTTGTTGAGATAACTTTAGAGGTAAGTAAGAGGAACAAACCTTGGATTTTTAATATTGATTATTATTCATATATGACAGGTGATATAAAAATCTTGAAGCAAGTTGAGAATAATGATGGGGTAGTTACATTTGGAAATAATAGTTCCTTAAAAATCAGAGGGATCGATATGGAAGATATTGAAGTGGAGAAATTGAAATCTAAATTAGTATTACTTGTTGATGGGATAAAATATAACAACTTAGTATAAGTGTACTTTGTGATGATGGAAAATAATTAATATTTTGAAAGGATTCTTGTATCATCAAAAATGTAAAATATGGAAAAGTCATTACAAAATGAGAAAGAACCAGTGGGAATCTCTTTCAAATAGGATAATTCAATAAATCATGTTACTGGAGTGCTGAATATAAAAAACAAATTGTGGTGAAGAAGACTTGGGAAACATAGGTAAAAAAACACGAACAATATTTCTAAATTTGATGTTGTGTAGAATTTTCAATAATTGAAAACAAGAGATGAATATGTTTGTATTACTTTAAAAAAGGAAAGATGACTAACAAAAGTCATAAGAGAATTGAGATTCAATCTACCAGACCACTTGTGCTTATTCATTCTGATCTATGTGGGTCAATGTGACATTAATAAAAAAATTCATATTTATAATCTATCACTTTTATTGATGATTTCACTCATATAAAAAACATCATGTTCATGAAGAACAAGTCATAGGCTATTGAAATGTTCAAATTATTCAGATAAGATGTTGATAAAGAATTGGGGGTTTCTATCACGAAGCAAAGTACATATAATGGTACTGAATTCAAAAACAATACATTTGAAACTTATCTAAGAAAGCATGGTATCAATCATCTGTATAGTGATCCCTACACTGCATAACAAAATAGAGTAGCAAAAATAAATAATAGAAGATTTTTTGAAATGGGAATAATTATGTTGGTATAATACAATCTTTAAAAGTTCTATTTGAGAAATTTAGTTATTATTGCTACACATGTTAAAAATAGATGTTTCTTGTGACCATAAAACAACATAACTCTTTATGAAATTTTTTATAACCCAAAACATTCATTTAAATAATTTAACGTTTTTAGAAGTCCATGTTTTCTCAAAATAAAAAATCTATACTTGGGAAAGTTTTATGAGAAAGACGAGGAAGTAAATTTAGTGGGTTATTATCCAAATGGGAGAAGTTACAAATGTTAGAACAAATTTTTACAAAAGTTGGTGGAATCTATGATGTGAAGGTCATTGAAAATAAAAGTTACTTAACAAAGGTTATTGAGAATACCAAGGAGAATAAATTGCATATCTTCAATAATAGTGAAAGTTATTCAAAGCATTATTATTTAGATTTAGAAGAATCATGTTATGGGGAAATTCCAGTTGGGAATTAAAATTTGATATTTACTACCTTATGAAAATATATTGAATTCAAAAAACATTATTGGGAATTAGAAGGATCCGGTTCAGACCAGAAGAAATTTGAGATTAGAAAATCAGACTTTACTTATCTCAAAAGTTGAACCAAAATTAGTTTTAGAGGCTATTCAACATAAATAATGAGTGGATTTTATGAATGAGGAGTTAGATCAGATTGAGAAGAATGAAAAATGGGAACTTGTTCCAAGGCCCACAAATAAAGGTGCTATCAAAACTGAGTGGGGTTATAGAAAAAAATTGAATAAGTATGGAGAAGATTAAAGAAACAAAGCAAGAATTATTTGTAAAGGATATGAATAGGTGGAAGGTGTGGATATTGATGAAACTTTTTCCCTAGTTACGAGATTGGAAACTATTAGAATGTTTCTTTTAGTGGCCGCACACCAGAATTACAAAGTTTACCAGATGGATATAAAGTCAGCTTCATTAAATAGAGATATTGAGGAAGAAGTTAACATTGATAACCCTTGTGTGTTTCTACTTGATGGGGATGAAAAAAAAGTTTGTAAATTGAAGAAATATTTGTATGGACTGAAACAAATTCCACACACTTGGTATTCGAATCTTAATAATTTTTTTGAGAATGATGAACTTTTATAAAAGAAATGTTGATAGAAACTTGTATGTGAAATATTTTTACTCGAGAACATTAATTGTAATTTTTTATGTCGATGATATAATTTTTTTAGGGCTGAAGAAAAGGACTATGATGTGTCTGCTGAAGAAATGAAGAATAATTTTGAAATTTCTATGTTTGAAGAATTAAATTTCTTCCTTGGATTACAAGGCTAAAAAAATACATCTTCTTATCTCAATAAAAATATTCCAGTTAAATTTTAAAGAATTTTGGGATGGATAAATACAAAGAAGTTTAAAATCCTATTTCAGTGAGCACAAATTTGAGAAATAATGAATTCAGAATAATTGTGAAATAGAAAAAATTTGAAAAACTGATAGGAATTATTCTTTACCTTACCTCTTCAAGGCCTGATATTATTTATGTTGTGACTTTGTGTGCCAACTGTGAAAGTAATCTAAAGGAATCACATATGTTGGCAGCTGAAAGAATTTTGAGATATGTCAATGGAACGAATTCACATGGGTTGTTATACAAAAGAAATCATGAGATGATATTTCATGGTTATACTAATGCCGATTAGGTTGTATATTATAGTGATAGAAAATCAGCCTCAGGAGGAAAATTTATTTTGGGTGAACGTTGTGTGAGTTGGCACAGTAAGAAAAAAATTTCAGTAACATTGAGCATAGCTGAATCTGAATATATTGCAACTACTCAGGCTTGTAATCAAATTTTGTGGATGAAAGTTCAGATGGAAGATTTGAAAGTGAATTTTTCAAAACCATTCAAGACACTTTGTGATAATCAAAGTGAAATTGATATTTCTAATAATCATATCCAACATTCAAGATAATAAAACATTGACATAAAGTTTCACTTTATAGAATAGAAAGTTGTTACTAGAGATGTTTTACTGGAATAAATTTCAACAAAGTATGAAATTACTGATATCTTTACAAAAGTAATATTGAAAGAAAGATTTGTGGAATTGAGGTTTCAACTAAATGTTTATCCTCCTTCCGTATCTTCTTAAATATCATAAGGAAGATCCCCTACTATGCTTTGGATTGTGTTGACAGTGGGGAAGTGTAAGTAAACAACATTGTACTTTGTAATAAGTTTTTACTTATTTTCCTTTTATGAATCTGAATATGTGGTTATCATATAATGGGGGAGAGAAAAATAAATGTGAGAGAAAAATAAAGTGAGAAAATAAAGAATGGGGGTGGGGAGACAGTATGAAAAGAAAAGTGAGGAGAGGTTATCTTTACATGGCCATAAAATTTTCTTACAACCAAGGGATAAAATTCCTTCCAAAACATTACTTTATCCAATAGTGTGGTTTTAGGAAGCTCTTTTTTTGAGAAAGGCTATGTTTTGATAAAATTCAAAAATATTGATTTGGGGAAAATTATGAGATTTGAAAAGTTGTTACGAGGTTTGCCAACAAATCCAAAGGGGGATATTGAAGTACCTTTGTGATAAATTGTTTTAACAATGTTTTTGTATTTGTTTACAATTAACCTTTTTGTATTGGAACAATTTTCTTTCTAGGAATCTGATCCATCTGTATCTTATTTAGACCATTAGATCTAAAATAATCAGAGATAGAATTTATTATTTTATAAAAGACTATCTTTAATGTAATCAGTGAAATAATGAAGATGCTAACGGGTTTTTGAAAGAAAAATGCGAAGTCAGGAGATGAAAAGTTTTCATACTTTCTAAAAAAAATTAGAATATGGTTTTCTGATCAAGAAGTTATCATAAGTCATTAAAACATTCATGATAAAATATTTTGAAGAAATGGTGAAGAGGTTTGAAGAATTTAAGATTTGAAAAATAGATTTTCGTAATCAGATTTTCATAATCAGATTTTCGTAATCAGATTATTGTAATCATAAGATTGTAATTAGTATTCTGAGGAGAATCATAATTTTCATTATGAGATTACCATAACAAGAATTCTTAGAGAATCATAACCCAAATTCTGATAGAATCATAACCAGTATTCTGAGAGAATCATAACATGCATTCTAAGAGAATCATAACTGACATTCTAAGAGAATCATAACCTACATTCTGAGAGAATCATAACTAATATTATAAGGGAATCATAACCTACATTCTGAGATAATCATAACCAGTATTCTGAGAGAGTCATAACCTGTATTCTATAGAGAATTATAACCAGAATTCTGAGAGAATCTTAACAAGAATTCTAAGAGAATCACAACCGGTTTTCTTCAGAGAATCATAACCATCATTATGTGAAAATTATAACCAGCATTCTGAGATAATCATAACTAGTATTCTACATAGAATCATAACCAACATTCTGTGAAAATCGTAATTAGCACTCTGCAGAAAATAAGCACTAGAATTATATAACTATTGGATCTAGCTTTATTTTATTAAGAAATAATTTGTAATGAGCTGATTTCGAAGAAGAATTAAAGTGTTAAAACATGACATTGACTTTTTAACAAATCTCAAAGAAGTCTAATGAGGTTTTAATAAGTCAAATATGATTTTTAAATGAGAGATATTTTCAGAGTTTTGAGATTTGGGGAAGTGGGGAAAGTGTTCATGTTTCCCACTCATGGTTTCTGATATGATTATAAATACTTGCTCATATAAATTGTTCATTAGAAACTTTCCCACATAGAAAAAAGGAAGAGAACTGGATAATTCAAAAGTTAAAGTTCCCATATGATTGAAGAAGAATTGAATTGTCCATTTGAGTAGAGTTTGAGTTTTGGAGATTGAGACTAAATTCATTTTATTGAATTATCGTACTCGGAAAATCAGATCTAGAATCATTGTATTCATAGAATCGAATACAGGATCCAATATTGTTAGATAATCCTATCTAATATATAACATTATTGTATTCATAGAATCATATCTATAATCTAGAATTATCGTATTTAGGAAATCAGATCCAACATCATTTTTTAGAGAATCAGATCCAACATCATTTTATTGATAAAATCGGATCCAGAATCCAGCATCATTATATTGAGAAAAAATCAGATCCACCCAAATTAGACTGAGGATTTGGCTGAGAAATTGTGGAGATGATTCAAAAATGAATTTATTCTTTTGTTTGGATTAATTTTTTTATAAGAAAACATTTTAAATTGATATGAGTCAGTATAATAATTCCTATTAAGGGATAGGTGTCTAATGGGAGTTCGAACAAGTTGTATTCACTTCTTAATAGTCGATTTCCATAGACCCACGAGAGTCGCTATGGAAAGGATTTAAGTTCTCACACTGAGTCCGAACTTTGTAAATCTTATGGTCATTTCTTTTATACCTTATTTTTCATACATGAGTATTAAATTAAAGTTGATAAGGATATAAATCTTAACAGGTTTTTTTGGGTTAAGTTTATAAAAGTTTTGAAACTTCTAAAATGTAAAAAATTGATTCAACCCCCCCTTCTCAGTTGTTATTCAATCCTTGTAACTTCAAAATATTCACTTAACAGTAAAATGATTTAATAAATGAAATAAACACATTTTATATAAAAAAAATAAAACTAAACTATTTTACCTTGTTCCCAACCTATCATAAAATCCTCAAACATACAAAAAACCATTTCTCCATTATTGAAATCACATTTCTATTCAAACAATTTAGGAAACCAACTCAACTATAAATAATAGAAGCCCAACCTAAGTGTGAATAACTATATCAAAAAGTATAATCAAAGTAAACAATTCAATGGTGTCACAAACAATACAATCAATTAGGTATAAAAATAATATTAAATGTGAATCCCATATAAAAATATCAATAATATAATACATGTCACAGGAAACTCCCTAGGTCCTAAAGTTATATGAACCTAACAATAATTAACAATACATAACAATATGGGACCAACTGATGTCCCACATAATGTCAGAATCATAACACAAACCACTAGACAACCCCACACTAGCATCATTAGGGGGAACACCCCACCTAGATCTATCTCATGATAGAGGGGACATTATCCCATGTGTTCTCTAAACTAGTGTAGCATAAATTAAGTTATCCTTCTTAATTACTTGGGTTCACATAACCAATAAAAGTGTATTTGAGAAAAAATTAATCCAATATAAAAATATTCATCAATAAATCATATACAATAAATCTCCCTAACCTCTAAAACATTCACACGAAACAACCCCCCTTTATATCATATAAAAATTAAATAAATCAACATCCCATAAAGGGGGAAATTTTATCTAATAAACAAATAAATGGAAAAATGGGGGTCTCAAGGGAATAAAGACTTTGGTTTTAGAAATTAAAAAATGAAAATTCTTAAAATTTTGAATACGAAACCAACGTTTTTCCATAATTTTAAGATCTCAACATTTAAAACAACCTTTTGAAATCAACGAGAAAACAAAAACATTACCATTCCAAATAATTTATTTAAAAACATGGTTGGCCTAATTTTAAAATCCAAAAATAGTCCTAATCTCTATATTCATCATCAAATACATGTAAAAGTTCCTTTTAGGTGTTTCTATAAATACTTGGCATGTGAAAACATTTAATTTCTAAGTGATACTTGAATTTCATATATAAACCCCTTTATACCAATCTGAAAATTCTTGAAACAAATTTATAAACCTTTCATAAATGTCATACATGGTTATAAATTCATAAAAAAGGATTTATAAACCTCAAAACATCATGAATTAAAAATTAAAGGAATAACATAGAAACAATTACCTCAAAATGAATGGAAAATAATCTGCAAGGTGTTTCCTTCCATGAAAAACACCTAAAAAATGAGGAGACACCCTTTACAGACCCAAAGAAAAAAATACATAGGTTTTAACTAACCCAAACCCAAAATCATCACTTACATAGTGGTCAGGGTTTCAAAAATAAGGAAAACCCTAAGAGAAATAAAGGCGGAATAGTGGAAGAAAGAAAGAG
Source organism: Viscum album (assembly GCA_963277665.1). Lineage (NCBI taxonomy): Eukaryota > Viridiplantae > Streptophyta > Magnoliopsida > Santalales > Viscaceae > Viscum > Viscum album. The sequence continues at coordinate 824,196,467 of OY728159.1, read as the reverse complement.
GGAGAAGAAAGGTTACCCACGACACCACTTGAAATATGGAAAAGGATAATCCAAAAATAAAATCGAAGAGATTGGAGGTCAATACTAGGTCTCCATGGGACTTTTCACATGAAATTGGGAAGTAATACCCATTTTAGGTCTTAAAATCGTTCGAACAAAACTGGTATTTTGAAAACACTAAGATTCAACCTATGACACATCAGAACACGACACATTACATTGTGGTATGAACACTTTAAAAACTCACATGGCCAGGGAATGAAGGTATTTAGTCCATAACTATATATGTGGGGAAAATATAAGTTGTGTAATGATGACCCTATTCATGGTTTGACCTATTGTAGTCAAGGACTATGCTTCTTGAGGCTCCTTAAAACACACAAAAACTAAAGAAAACTTTCAGAAGATTAAAACACTTGAAAATCATCTAGTATAGAAAACAACAATAAAATCGGGGGGGGGGGGGGGGTTACAATTCTCCCAACCATTACACTTTATTCCCCTAGAAAATCCTCATTCAAAATATAAGGTAATGAAAAACTAAAATATTAACACCCTAATATTAAAGGTGGGTGTGTTGGGAAATAAAATAAGGTCTAGTGGGAAAAATCACTCTACAACACACACAAATCCACAGAAACTAAACCTCTAAACTCTAATTTCACTAAGTATATACAAGAACATATCAAATAAAACCAATGATCCTAAATTAATAACATAATAGGGACCTATCACATGTATCTATCCCATTTATAGTTCTTTTAAAATCGCTCATTAAAGGTAAAACACTCTTAAGATGATACCACTAATGAAATAAAAAACTCCTCCACCAAACAACCAAGAAGAGGAAAATTTTCATTAACCATATGTGATCATATAAAAAACAAACAATTAAAACCTAATATAAAATAAACCCTAAACAAAGAAACATACACACAAATGATTTCATCAAACCATCTAAACCAACCAAAAAAACAGACAAGGAACAAACCATAAATAGTTATACCAAACTCCATATAATTGCACATGGGTCATGATATTTCACAAGGATAAATTATGACCTTATAAAAAGAACATATTCTCATGAAAAATTCAACTAAACCTACCAAACACCAACCAAAACCAAACATGAACTGGTATAACATGGAACCTAAGGGCTCCCCATGCCATCCCATCAACAAGAATCCCATTACAATGAACAATAACACATTAAATACTTGAGAAACTATATTTCATAGACTAAAAAAAAATTCCCAAAAAATAGCCAACATAAAATAAGAAAAGATCAAGTGATACCTAAAGGAAAAATCCATAAAAAAAATTCTTGGAAAAATTAACCAAAATATAAAAAAAATATGTAATAGGAAACCATAAAATAGGAAACCATAAAAAAGAAAAAAAACTCACACAAAACATCTCTTTGTACTTCTTAAAAAAATGTGACATAAAAAAACTCTAAATACAATACAAATGGACATAATGAAAACAAGTACTTAGAGATTTTCTATACTGGGTCTTATAGTTCCCTAGAGATTCACATTGAAATCACATGAGAAATATCTTCATTTTATAAGATACACTGTGATCCTGAGAAGGATAACCCACATTTACCAACACTTTCAATCTAGGCCCATCCATATTTTACTTGACACCCAATGAGTTTCCTTTAGTCATACCAAATAGTACTGAGGAGGAACCCATCACAGGTCTCCTATATTGATCAACTTACACTCACATGGCCCTCTAAGTCACCTCCTAAAAATATGATAGGCTATAATGAAACACACGTTAATTGAGTTCAGGAGAATACCTCCAACAAAGAAATGATTTTTTACAATTGTTTTGATAACCATGTACAAAATAAAATACCAATTTTCCTAAGAAATAATAAACATACATCGACACTATTCACTCACATTGATGAAGTTTTATGAACTCAAGAGATTTCTCCACCTTCACGTTCTCAAGATATAAACACTAAATGAACATCGTATTGAAGAATTACCAAGATATGAACTTATAAAATTGTGAAGGAAAAATCAACTCACACCACATTATAAACTTTACAACCAAAAAAATCAAAGTATATCTCACCCTTGAAGGATCATGAGTCTTAATATAATTGAGGATTCCCTCAATCCATTATAACCACTCCACTTATTCATATGAACCTCAATCCTATAAAAAGAGGGTGGATAGAGATTCAAGAAATCCGAGATATGGTTCAAGAGAATAGAAGTTTTAGATTCATTTAATTTATTTAAAATCTTGGTAGAGTTTGAAATCGAAGGCATCTTCTACAAACAATGATAGGATTTACTAGGGGGATTCTCCTTAGAGATGCGGGGTTTATTTTCATTATTAACATTTCTAAGAGGCATTTTATAAATGACATAAGATATGAACATGATCTATTCAGTCCATACAATCTAAACCAAATTTTCCTATTAAATAAAAACGGAAAAAAAAATCAAAAATAGGTATCAAAAAAATCAAAACAAATCAATCACACATAAAAAAAATTATTTCCTTTAAAATCAACAACTTCAATTTACAAATGTCATACTATTTTCACCAAGGTACACACTTGAAAGAAACAATTTTTTTTTCTATTAAAATAAACCAACCTTGAAAAAATGATCAAATCACCATTTAGAATTAAAAAAAATCATTTCACAACTTCTCTATAATTTTAAATCATTCCCAAAATCAATGGGGTCTATTTTTGAAGATTTGAACTAAAATCCCACTTTGATTTTAAAACATATTATAAATTCCAACATTATATTTTCCACTTAATAAAATAACTCATGTGATGAAAGATAATTCTTTTTTAAAACACCAACTAAATTTGGTTTTTAAATCAAATGTTTTATAAAATTCCCCTTTTCACCAAAAATAGCCTTTAAAATATAAAAAAAATAACATTCATCAAGAAAAATATACCTTAACAATATCAAAATAGCATCAGTACATTCTCAAGATCCTATCCAATAAGTTGGAACCACTTTTAGATCAATATAGACCCAAAATAGATCGAAACCAAAAAAATGTAGGGTTGTAGAGATGCACATATTTTGGATGTATGGTTTGGTGTACAATGACACGACCATGTGAAAGGATCTACTGAGTCCTCATAACTATCTATACAAGATCTATATGGATTACCAGTCCATGAAATCTAATTTTACAGTTCTTGTTCTTCATCAACTTTCAACCTGTAATGTAAGAGAACCCCTAAAATCACATGTGGAATTCATTAGGGATCAAAATACCATTATTACACATCAGTTTACAACAAAACTATATGAGAAAGGAATCAAAATCCAAGACTTAAGTCCCAACCACACATTCCAATATGAGGTACTAAAAAATAATGAGAAATCTAAACTCTCCTTACACCTACTTCTTGGGTCCCGATGAACTGATCTTCATACTGCGAAACATACTAAATCACAAGATTTTTTTTAAAGAACCTATATCTTATAAAAATATAGGATCTAATACCATTAACATTGAACTATCCCAGACTAACATGACACATCACCTGACCCAACTCACCACTAATCCCGAAGGGACTTTCTGATCCTCATGGGTTGGAAACTAGTGCCTAAGCATCATCAAACACAATCTTGGGGACACTTTCACCAACAAATAAGTGTAAATAAATAGTGAACCATTTACTAAAAATCCAGAATGGGGAATTTATATTTCAAATTTCAATGTAAAATAAAAATAATAAGTTTAAAATAAATTAAAACAAATGATTCATAACCAATGTGAAGTTCCTAAGGATTATAGAACAATTGATAGGGGTTGAATGAGTTGTCATATTTTTAAAAATTTTTATATTTAAGAAACTTAACCCCAGAAACTTTTTAGATTTATTTCTGTATATCATTTTGGTAAACTCACATGCATGAAAAAGTACAAAAGTAATAAAATCACACAAGATTTATAAGGTTTGGACTCAGTGTGAGATCCTACATCCTTGTGATGGACACCCCCATGTGTTCATAAAAATTCACTATTATCAAGAAGTGAATACAAATTTTGTGTCAACTACCATTGGAAACCTTTGATCTCTCAATAGGAAATATTATATTAAATCCCATTAGTTTATAAATTTTTATTACAAAATTTGATCCACACCACAAGTATTTAACTCTGTGAAATCTACTCCCACAAATCTCTATTCAGAAACTCTGTCCAATGTGCATGTGTCTGATGAGTCTATATCTGATGGCCTCCATCCAATAATCCTTTTTGGAAATTGTTCCCTTTAAAAAATTTCTTTTATGTATGATTAGAAAACTTATTTCCCTACAAAAACTTTTGCTATAAAATCATATATGTTGGATCTGCCTATTTCCCTTGATCTTGTTCTCATAACTAAACTCTATTCGATACTTTTTTACCAAATCTCTTTTAAGAAAACTTCTTCAACATGAAAAATATCGTCAGTTGGAAACTAAGCACTGAAATAATTCTTCCAGAATCTTAGTTTATTGTCAGTGAAAAGTTCCTTGTACCATTGAACTTTTCATCTTTATTTATATGTGATCTATAAATGGATAATATGGGAAACTAATTTCATATTCCCACTCACTGAAATTAATAAATATGAATTTCAATATCATTATAATTTCATTGGAATTATTCTCAAATATTCTCAAATCTTATGGAGTCTTATATAATATTCTTGAATTTTGTTAAATTATACTATTTTTCAAACTACTGTTAGTTCCTTAAATCCAAATTGCAAGAAACTCACCAATCATAACATCAAATTTTTTACAATTTTCAACTTCATGAATCTTTAACTTTATAACTTTATAAGAAATTTGACTTTTTAAATTCAAGAAACTTCAAATTTTTACACCTTGGAAACATTCTATGCTCGATCATACTATTCTTGCACATTCTCTGTATAATCATATTGTTTTTCCGGTGATGAAGTATTAATTTTCTAATATCCTAACTTTCTTAATTTCTTCATCCCATCACCATTCTTCCCTTCTAGAATTTCTAAATAAAGTATCATATGATGATCTATGTTTGGTTAGGTTTGTCTGATCTATAAAATTTGGTTGGTTAGGTTTGTCTGATGAATTACATCTCTTCACTTCTAAAAACTTCAACTATGGTCTATCTGATCAAGAACGTTTCATCACCATATCTTTTCACATTTTTCAAAACAGAAAAAAACTCAAAAGAAAAAAATTCAAATATTCTTAAAATATCTCTTTTTGATGACCCTGTGGCTTTTTTCCCCTTATTTCACATAATATACATTGTCAAGTCCGATCTATCTGATGATCTATGTCTGATTCCTTATATAAAAGTTCCTTATTACAAACATGGACTTTATGAAAGAGGCTTTGTCTGATGCTACGTCTAAGGGATTTCTAGATCATTAATTTTTCAAAACATATTTTTCATCTCAAGACTTTTAAAAAAATTGAAATACAAAAAAAAGCTACATCCAATTGTTCTTTTAATGGATCATCTAAAAAGTAACTTTAAAATTCTTCAAACTTTTGGAAATTCATACTTCTATCTTCTAGAAACTTATACATCATGTGCTTCTCTATCCGATAAGCTATATTCAAAAAACATAAACTTATTTTTTTTAAAAGCTTGTATCATGATATTTTTGTGGCTTATGAAACTTTGAGATCATCATACCATAGTCTAAATATATTTGGAAAGTTATTATCTTTATAACTTTCCAAATATTCTGACTTTACAACTTTATTCATCTTCAGTAACTTTATAAATGTTTTTTGTTAACTTCCATAAACTCTTATTTTCATGTTTTACAAAAACATTATTTAATAAAAGTTAGTTGTTAATAAATACAAAATTTTTCTAGTAAAACAAAAAAAATAATCTTCAATATCTCCCTTTTGATTTTTTGAAATTTTTTTTTAACAACTTTTAACACTAACCATTTTTCATCACTCATACTTTTTCCCAACTCATTTTTATAACAAAGAAATTTTTTCAAATATTACCAAAACACACATTTCTTAAAATAGCGTGTAGTAACACCACACTACCAAATAAAGTAATGTTTTAAAGTAATTACATCCTTCATTGGTAGTAAAATTTTTGGCCATATTACGATAAACTCCACTTACTTTGATCTTTTTTATTCTTTCAATCTCAAATTTCACTCCCCACTTTATTTTCTCTCCCCCATTTTATGATAACCACATATTCAGATTCATTATAGAAAGAAATGTGAAAACTTATTATGATGTTAATACTTTCACTCCCTTTTTGTCAACATAATACAAATTATAGTGAGCGTCTTACTTTAGAACATTAGGAAGTCACTGGTAGAGGAAGGACATGAAGTTATAGCCTCTAATACACAAACCATTCTTTTAGAATATAGTTGGTTAAGATATCAGAAATTAGATACATCATATCCACCATAAAATTTCTATTTTACAAAGTGAAACTTAATATCAATGTTCCTTGATCTTGATTCTTAGACATGATTTTTAGAAATATCATTTTTACTCTGATTATCACAAAGTATCTTCAATAGTGTAGAAAAATTCACTTTTAAATCTTCCTGCTGAACTTTCATCCCCAACATTTGAGTACAAGACTAGGTAGTCGCAAAATATTCTGATTCTTCTATAATAAAAGTTACTTAACTATGTTTCTTACAATGTCAAGTCACACAGTGTTCTCCGAACTAAAATGTTGCTCCATAATTTGATCTTTTGTTATTATAATCTCCAGACCAATCAACATTAGTATAACCATTAAAGTTCTTATCACAACTTATTTTGTACATCATCCCATATAAATTTTCTCCATAAAAATATCTCAAAATTATCTTTACTTCCAATATATGAGATTTTTTAGATAACTCTAATATCTACCATATAAAGACACATCATAAACAATATCATGTCTTGAGGTTGTAAGGTAAATAAAACTTCCTATCATCTTCCAAAAATCATTCTAATTTATAATTTTCATGGTTTCATATTTATTTAACACTACACTAACTAAAATCAGGGTAGAAAATTATTTAGAAACTACCATGAAATTGTTTTCTAATAACTCCATGGAATAATTTTCTCGAGATAGGAAACTGCATTTTTCATTTTGTTGAACTAGTAAACCTAGGAGGTAAGTTATTTATTGTAATATTGACATCACAAAGTTCTTCTTCATTTATTTAGAATTTTTTTTCAAAAAGTTTTTCTATCACTAGTAAAAATTATATCATCCACATAAACAATTAAAATCCGGATTCATGAATCCACTTATTTCACATACATGTTTCTATAAAATTTTCATTTTGATAAAATCAACATTTTTAGACAACTATAAAGTTTGGAGAACCAGGAATAGGATTTTATTAACCCATAAAATGGTTTATTCAATTTAAAATCCTTCCTTTCATCACTATCATGTTTAAAACCATAATGTAGATCAATGTACACTTCTTCCTCAATATTCCCATTTAATAAAGGCAACTTTACATCCATATAATGAACTTTATAACATCGATGTTCATATACTAATAATAATAATCTGATGGTTTCTAATCTTCAAAATGTTGAAAATGTTTCTTCATATTCCACACCTTCCCCTTATAAATAACCTTTAAAAACAATTATTATGTTATTTCATGAAACTTCTACATGTCAATTAAACTTTTTTATGTACAACCATTTTATTATGGTAACAATTTTATCTACTGGTCATGGAACAAGCTCCCACATTTATTTTTTCTTAATTGTATCCAACTCATTATTAATTACATTCACCCATTATTTATGATTTAGTTCTTATAAAATTGATTCTGGTTGAATCTATGAAATGAGTGATGTCTGATTTTAGAATCACAATCTTTTTTAGTCTTAATCTAAACATTCTAATTTCCAAGTATATTTTTAGTTTCAAAATTTTTTTGTAATGTAGGAAATTTTAAATTTTCTCTTCTAGATTTACTATCATCATCACACAATTTATCTGAGTCTTGATATATATATATATATATTTTTCACTTTCACTTTCATTCAAAAAATTTAGTTTGTCTTACTCAAAATTTGTAACATCCTTTGTTAAGGAATATGGATTTTCAATAACATTCACATCATAAAGATCCACCAATTTTTTTTAAAAATTTTTTCTAACATTTTTAACATATCTCATTGGGTGAATATACCATGAATGTTCCTTCCTAACCTTCTTTATCAAATTTCCCAAGATCCATTTTTTTGATTTTTTGAAAACAGGGACTTCCAAAAACCATGAAATATTTCAATGAAGTTTTTTTGTTATCCCATATTTCATACAAATTAATTTTTGATTCAATCCATTACAAACTTATATTTTTCACATGTATCTCATTACTAATGGATTATATCTAGTATAACTTTGAAATCATGTACTCTTCCAACATTCTTCTTACAATTTTCAGCAAATTTATATTTTTTCTCTCTACAAATCCATTTTTTTGAGGGGTGTATGGTGCACTATATAGATGTTTTATTCCATAGTTATTTAGATAATATTATTAATAATATCATGTGAATTATGTACCATTATTGTTTCTCAAATTTTTTATATAAACCCCTATTTCTCTCTCAATACATATTCTAAAAGATATGAATATTTCCATATAATTTGATTTTGGTTTCATAAACATGATATTGGTCATCCAAGTGAAATAATCAATAAAAGTAATAAAGTAAAAATATCTATTTTTTAATTGATGTCTCATATATCCAAAAATATCTGAGTGAATAATCTCAAGAGTTTTCACATATTGATTTTTTAATTTCTTATGGATTTTACTTATTGTATTTCAGTTTTGACAAGTTATACAAACATCATATTATCTTCTTCTCAATATTAGAATATTTTATACCACATTAACTTTATAAACATTTTTCAAACGTTTCTACCAAATATTACCATGTATGTTTTGTCACAACTTGTTCTAATATTTAGCACCCAAGTAACATGAGTCACTAAGTTCCCCAATCCAAAAAATATTTTTGATGGTTCTTTCTCCTGTTATAAAATGTTTTCCATATTCCACACTTCTGATGATATAGGAATCTTTTCCAAACATTAAATATTTACCATCATCACAAATTTGAATCACACTAAGAAGGTTGTTCTTGAGATCATATGTAAATAACACTTCCTTAGATTTTAGTTTTTGAGGTTCTATCTCATGGGTTCCTATTCCTATGATTTTCATGGAACCATTATTTCCCAAAGTAACTTCTCCCCCATAACAAATTTCAATATCTCTAAATATTTTTATATCTCTCATCATGTGTGAGGAATAACCACTATCAATAATCCAAGATTTTTTCATTTTTCTTACTTTTAAAACTATCTCAATAATAAAAGAACTTTCTCCAACTTTATTATTTCCATCCTCCTATTCTTTTCTAGCATAATAAATTTTCCTTAGAAGTGCAGTCATACATTATTCAGATAACTGATCTAGTTGATCACATCTTCCAAAAACTTCTTCTTGGTTGTCAAAATAATTTTTCATTAAAGATTTTATAACATCATGATATTTCACTTTTCTTACTTCCTCTAGATTAGGAAAGTTCCTCCTTATACTTCCTACATTGATTCCCCTATCATCATGCCTCTTTATTGGAAGTGACATGTTATCCCATTAATTGTAATATTTGTGACCATAAATTCCACATCACTGGCATAAACCATAAAACATTGGTTTTATATAGAAAGTATGAAATCTATTTATATAATTTTTTTTGATGTTCATATCTTCTTTCTATTCATACATTAACTGGGATTGAGGAAATTTTCATATGGAGGGGATTTTAATCATTCATGGATTTTATAGGTTTATCAAATCCCTTATCAACCCAATTTTTCCAAAAAAATTTCTTGGCACCTAAAATGTTAGAAAAAATAAACGCTCTTTTACATTTAGTGGGTGAATATTTCACCCGATTCATGGAGTAATTTTTTTGTAGCCTTAGATGACTCAAATTTTATATCTTAATCCATGCCGAAATTTTCATTCAAATCTCATAAGGTAATTTCAACCACAAGGAGTTTTGATTGATTTTTTTAACATTACCTTACCTATATTCCAACTTCCTACTAGTGTATTCATCCATCTTTCCATATTCAACAATTCTTGGTTTATAGCCTATGATTTCTTGGATGTAATGTTCTTTTTTCCTAAGTACATATTTTCTTCCTTCAATTAATTTTCCATATTCTTTATTTATCAATATTATTTATTTCATTAGAGTTTGGTTTTTCTAAAGACATGTTATAACTTATGATATGAGCAAATAATTTCAATAATATTCTTCCCCTCCTCCTCCTTCTTCACTATTTGAAAAATCTTCCTTTTTGTCAACATTGAAAATGAAGTTTGTTGATTCTTTATAAACATTCATCTTTTGATGAATAAATATCATCGAAGTCAGATTCTACTTTTCTTACTCAACATGATTCTTATTTTTCATGTAAACTTTTTTCATTTCACTAGTATAATTATTTTCTTACTTAGTTGTTTTGTTTGGTTTTCTCTATCAAGTGTTTTCTTCAAAATGATCTTAAAATTAAACAACTTTATTATTTAGAAAATTCCTAGAAAAGTTCCTGATTCTACCAAATTCAAACATTTTAGAAGAAGTTTTTCTTCGTAATTTCCTCTTACTATTTGATAATTATTAGAGATAAGAGACATTATTTTTTCATTCAACTCATTATCCTTAATATCTTCATAATCAAAAGAATCAACATATTCATCATATTGAATTTATATCCTTCTCATATCTTAAAAATTCATCTCATCTTTGATCTTATTTTTTAATTCTGGTACTTTTCTCATTTCATATGCAATAATAATGTTATGAAATCAATCTTCTAATAAACCTTATTTATATTCTAAAGAAAATATTTTAGAATCAAACTTGTTTGGAAAGTCTCTCATAAGTTTCTTAACAATTGTATAATCTTCCAAGACATCTCTAAAACCTATTATGTAATAAAAAACATCACTCACTCTATTGAACTAATCATCAATAGTTTCTTCACATATCATTCAAATATATTCAAACATGTTATTCCATATTTTTATCCACACTTAATTCACTTTAGTATTTCCTTCAAAAATAACTTCAAGCTTGTCCCACATTATCTTTGTTGTTTGGGACCCATCATCTTCATATAATTTTTTTTTGATAAAGACATAGGAATAATATTTATATCTTTTCCATCAACTTCAATGTTTCTGTTTTTATAAGAATTCATGGGATTATCTTTCTCATTGAGTGGAATCCTAATAGTTCATGCATCTACAACCTCCAAGAAAAGAGATAGGATACATGGAATCATTCTATTTTTCTAGAAATGATAATTTTTCCCATAAAATGTAATAATCCCACTATTGTTGGAGGAATTAATATTTTTTATCATAAAGATCTGACCATGGAACCTGGATTTGATACCACTTAAAGTTCCTAAGGACTGTAGATCAAATAAGTGTGAGTGTGTGGGGGGGGGGTGAATTAGTTTTTATCTTTTTAGAAATTTTCATATTTAAGAAAATTAACCCCAGGAAATTGTTATAGTTATTTTTCTACCACCTTTGTGTAAACTCACATGAATAAAAAATTAGAAATATAAGAAAAGCACACAAGATTTACAAGGTTCAACCTCAGTTTGAGAACTGATATCCTTTCCATGGACACTCCCATGGGTTTATAGAAATTCACTATTATCAAGAATTGAATAAAAATTATGTGTCAAATCCTAATGGAAACCATTTATTTCCTAATAAGAAATATTATACTGACTTTTGTCAGTTTACAATTTTGTATTACACAATTTGATCCACCACACAAGTATGTAACTTTGTGAAATTTAGTCCAACAGTTGTATACTCAGAAACTCTGTCTAATGTACATGCGTTTGATGGGTATACATTCTATGGATTCTATTCGATGCAACTTTTTTTAAACATCACCATTTGTAAAACCTATGTTCTGTCTGATTAGAAAACTCATCACCTCACAAAAACATATGTACAAAAAGCCTATAAGTCTCCTCTATTTGATTCTCTCTATCTGGTTTTGAAAATTGAACTATGTTAGATAATATTGTATGAATTATTTTTCTAGAAAACTTATTTAAAATTAAAATTTAATTATTTTAGAAACTCAACTATGACACAGTTCTTAAAAAATATCCAAATTTTATCAGTGAATATCCAGATGTACCATTTTACTTTTCATTTATATTTATAGGTGCTCGAGAAATAGAAAATGTGGGGAAATAGTTTCATTTTCCTGCTCACTAAAATTCATAAGTATGAATTTCTCACTCGCATGAATTTCATTAGAAGGATTCACAACTCTTCTAGAGTCTTCCCAAATCTTCTAGAATTTTCTAAAATTCTATATTGTTATAACCTTCTTGAATTTACTTAACTTATGATGTTAATAAACATATCAATATTTGTAACACCAACTTTTTACAATTTTCAACTTCATAAAACTTCAACTTTTTAACTCTATAAAAACTTAGAATTTGTAACTTTTTTAAACTTCAAATTTGTAAATATGGAAAATATTTTCTTCCCGATTATACTATTCATGCACATTATTCATATACTCATACTATTCATCTAGTAATAAAGTATATATTTTCTAATATCCTGAATTTCATTCTTTATTCATCTCATAAAATTTCTTATCTTCCAAAATTTATAACTAAATCAGCTTCCAATGATATGGGTTTAGTCAACTTCGTCTGATCTGGAAAATTTATTCAGCTGGGTTCATTAAATGAAAATTTTGTACATCTGTTCACAATAAAAAAACTAACTCCATTCCATTTAATCAGGAACTTTTCATCACCATATCTTCTAAAATTTTAAAAAATTACTAAAAACTCAATAACAACAATTTAAAATATTCTTCCAATATTTATGCCTGATGATCTATGACCTACGTATCTTCCCTATTGCAACTAATATCCACTATAAAGTCAAGTCTGTCTGATGATCTATGTCTTATGAATTTGTGAAAAATTTTCTTATTACAATCTCATACATTCTAAAAAAGGATTGATCTGATGGTTCATCTAATGAACCACCCAATCAGTAACTCTGAAAAACTTCTTTGTCGTATCATGACTTGTAAACAAATTAACTTAATAAACATGAGATTCATTTAATATTTTACCTATTGGATCATCTTATCAGCAACTTTTCAAGTGTTCAAACTTAATTAAATTCATACATCTAGTTTTCTAGAAACTTATATGTCTGGGGTTTCTTTGTCTGATAAGATAATTCTAAAAAACTTCAAATTCATTTTTTCAAAATCCAATTTCATGATATTTTTCATGAAATACAGAAATTTGATATTGGAATATCATCATATAACTTTATTTGTAAAGTTATTATCATTCTAGCTTTACAAACTTTTTGAATTTACAACTATCTTCATCTTTAATAACTTCATAAAAAAAGTTTATTGAGTTCTAAAAACTCTTATATTCTTGTTTTTTTACAAATTATTTAAAAGAAGTTAGTTGTCAATAGATACATAACTTTTTTATCCAATCATCACAAAGGATATTCATAATAGATATGATTCAACCCATTCATGTAAAAATAAAAAATTATCCACAATTAGATATACTACATAGTCTAACAAAAGAGACTAAATGTAAATAAAATAAAGGTTGACTTGACCAATATAACAACATATCCTAAAATAAATCCATATATGAACAATACCATAATATCCCCTCCAAGTGAACCATGGTCACTCACCACATTCCAACTCACTCATCACTGGCTCAAGAAAGTGATAAGTTGACAAAATTAAGAACCTAGAAATTATATAAAACATAAGATATGCATATACACATATGAGTTTTTATGAAGGTTATAACATAATATTCCTAGTAAGATCTCACCACGGTGTCTATAAAATTTCTTATATGAAACAATCAATAAATTATAGTTTGAAATACCATAAAAATGAGTTTTTCAATTGTAATAAGAAGGTAGTAAAATTAAACCACATACTTTCACTTTCATAGAATGGAACATCCCCTTTAAAACCAAAATCAATATAAATATATACATAATAATGGGGGGGGGGGTTTAAAACTTGAAATGTGATATTTTTATTTAAAAAAAATAAAAATTTATCTATAATTCCCAACCTTTCATAAAATCACCAAACATAAAACTAACCATTTACATTTAATTGAATACTTCTTTCCAAAATCACTTTCAAACCATTTATTAAACCAACCTAGACAAATAATAAAAGCTCAATAAAAGTGGTAATCGTTATATCAATGAATTACAACCAATGTAAACAATTCAATGGTGTTACATATAATATAAGTATAAGGGGATATAAAAATTTTGAAATGGGAATCCCCTATATAAAATCATGAACAATAGAATATGTGTTATGGGAAACTCTATAGGTCCTAAAGTGAGATTACCCTAATAATAATAAACAATACATAACTATACATGACCAATTACCAGCCCAAGTTGCTTTCAGAACTTAAAATAAACCACCTGACTAGACCACACAAGCATCATTAGGGGAACTCCCAACCTAGCCTTATCTCTAGATAGAAGAGAAAATAGACCAATTGTGCACTAAATTAGTGTAGAATAAATCAAGTTCTCATACTTAGTTACTCAACTTCCCATTACCAATTAGTGTGGAGGTGAGTGAATAAATAATCCAGGATCAACATATACAACAATAAATCATATACTATAAATCTTCCTCACCTACAACACCATCACGTGAAATATTCCATTTCACATCATATAAACATTACATAAATAAACATTCCATAAAAGGAAAAAGTATATCCAAGATATACAAAAGGGGAAAACATGACGGTTTCACAGGCATCAATCCATTAGTTTTAGAAAGTTATAACAATGCCTTCTTAAAATTCTAAATCAAAATTACAAGTCCTTTCCACACTTTTATTCTCAAAATTTAAAACCAAATTTATAAATAAATGATGAAGAATTACCATTCCCTATCAATAAAATTTCTTTAAAAACATGGCTTCCCTTCTTTAAAAATATAAAACAGGGTCTGATCCCCAAATTAATTATCAATACATCTAAAAGTGCATCGTAGGAATTTATTTATACTAAACATAAATAAACATTTAATTTCACAGCGAGGCAAGAATTTCATAAACAAAACCCTTAATTAAAAGATAAAAATTATTAATTTTTTTTAAAATCTTCATAAACATCATAGATGTGTATACATTGATAGAAATGGAATTTATAAAATTCAATCTCTTTATGAATTGTGAAATAAAGGAAAAACATAAAAAAATCTACCTAAAACCAAATAGAAAGAGAGCCACTACATGTCATATTACATGTAGAACAACCAAAAAAAATAAATCACACTTAGTGGACCCTAAACAATAAAAAACCTAGGTTAGAAAAAACCCAATCCCAAAATCACCACTTACATAGTGGTTTGGGTTTTCAGAAGAAGGAAAAACCTTGGAGAAATAGAAAGGGAAAACAGAGAATAAAAAAGATGTAAAAGGAATGTTACCTTGAAAATATTTTGAAATTATAAAAAGTGGAATCCAAAAAATAAAGGTGGATAAATGGGGGGATGCACCTAGGTATCCATGTGGAATTTAACACACAATTGGGAAAAAGAGACCCATTTTTGGTCTTAAAAATGAGGGGGGAGTTGGGATTTTGAAAATTTTAAGATTCATTCCAAAACAAGTCATGTAGTGACATAATATTTCATGATGTGAGCTCTACCATAACCCCTGTGGTTGTAGTTTGATTCCATGCATTTCAATATAAAGGCATGAAATCCAAAATAATAGTCCTATGAAAAATTCGTGTTGTAGTGTGACAAGACAGACTGTGATGTGACCTACTATAGTCCAAGATAATAGCTTTTAGGTCCCCCCTAAAACATCTGAAATACTAAATCAAAATTATAAAATGGGGACCCAGAACATGTCTCCACGCCATTTAAAGTTCATATAAAATGGTGAAATTAATGGAAAACATTCCAAATAAGAGTAAAATAATGCAAGATAAATATCCTCCACTGAATAGTTGAGAAGAGGAAACATTCCACTAACCACATGCGACTATCCAAAAAAACTAATCCAAACCTAACAAAAAAATTGACTAGAAAATATAAACATCCATATAAATGATCTCATCAAAAACCATTGAAGAATCCAAAAACTAATCGTGATAAAAATAGATAAAGATAAAACCGAAACCATTAGTACCAATAAAATCCAAGGGATCCCACATTGAGTTATGATACTCTGCAAGTATAAACATGAAAATCAACCATAGAACACCATTTCGTAAACAACATAACCAAACCATCCAATCACCTGACAATGTCTAATCAAAACTCGGGCACCACACATCCTATCTACTGGATCACAGGTCCAACGATTACCCATACCATCTGATCAACCAATTTCCTCATTGAAAACAACCCCAATACATTTAAACATCAAGAAAAAAATATCCCATCAAACAAATTTAATCACTCCCACAAAATGAAAAGCACCCCACAAAAAATGATCAAGGTATATATAATGGAAATATATAATAAAAAATATCTCAAAAATGTTAACCAAAAACTATAGTCAAATAAAAATCATTAAAATGAAACCATCAGGCATGCAACTAAAAAATAAAAAAATATCAAGTCAAACAATGCCCAATAATTCTTCTGAAAACCAAACTTGAAAAACCTTTTAAGATGATCCAAACAACCACAAAATAAACTGGTACTTGGATATTTCCAACATTATAGATTATAGTTCCTTAGAGATCCACCCAAAAATCACATTATATATCTCTTCTTCTTACAATAAACACTAATATCCTAAGAAGAAAGGCCCTTGTAAACCTTCATATCCAATCTATGATCATCCATACATTTCTTTACACATGACGAGTTTCCTTCAGTCATGCTGGATAATACCGAGGTTTCAACCATCATAGGTTACCAATACTGATCATCTTCCACCCACATGGACCACTTGACCACCTCATTAAAATATGATTGGCTAGAACCAAACACAATTGATCTGAGGTATGGGTGATTAATTCCACCAAACAAATTATCTTTCATAGACTCCTTGACAACCAACTTAGTCGAAATGATAACTACATCTAAGAGATTATCAATATAATCCTTCACTATTCTATCACCCTAATAAACTCCCACAAACTCAATATATTTATCTACCTTTATGTTCTTAGGAGAGAACCATATAATGAAAACTGTCTTAAATAATTTCCAAGACATGCTCCCATGAAACTAAGAAGGAACCATCAACCCTCACCACACTAGGCTTGATCTGACCAGTAAACTTACAAAATTTATCATGATTGAATACCCATGAGTGTTAAAATAATCAATGATTCCCTCAATCATTTCTAACCAATAAACTATTTAAGATAAACTCTAATCTCCACAAAAAATAGGGTGGATACTAATTTAATAATTATAAGACATTGTCTAAGAACAGAAAAGGTTTTGAGTCAACAACTCTATTAAATGTTTGGGTAGAGTCTAGAGCCAAATGGGTCTTCCCTAAATTCCAAGAGGATTCACTAAGAAGATCAACCTCATATACAGACCTACTACATTACTTATTGACCTTTATGGGTGTCATTTTCTAAATAACACATCACATGAACACAATCAGTTCCAACCTCATAATTTAAACCAAATAGTACCATTAAAAATGAATATACACATATAAAAATAATAATTCACCAAAACAAAATGCATCAGTCACATATCACAAGAAATTATTTCCTTTAAAATCTCTAACTTCAATTTAAAATATTAAAAAATATTTCACCAAGGAACACTCTTGAAAAAAATCAACTTTTTTCCTTTAAAAAAATCAACCTTGGAAAAATTCATAAATCCTATATTATAATAAAATTAAATAATTTAAAAACTATATTACAATTTTAAATCATTACCAAAAGCAATGGGACCATTTTTTAAATCATTTACCTAAAATCCCACTTTGATTTTTAAACATCTTCTGAATGCTATCATAAAATCAACCACTTTATAAAATACTTCATGTGAAATGAGATAATTAATTTTCAAATCACCCACCAAAACTCGTTTTTAAATACAAAATTTTATTAAGTTCACCCTTTTCACCTAAAAAATCTTTATAATATCAAACATAAACAAAACATAACACCACAAATCAAGAAACATTTACCTCAACAACATAAAAACACCATCCAACCCTTTTTGATCTCATCACCAATAAGTGATAATCACTTTTTGAGAAATCTAGTCCCAAAATAGATTAAAAAAACAGAAAATGGGATGGATGTAAATATGTTAATGGTTTGGACACACATTTTAGTGTATCGCGATCCAATCATTTGATAGGATCTATAATGTCCTCAGAACCATCTACACAAGCTCCACATGGTTTATTAAACCATGGAAGTTGATTGTGTAGATCCATTTCTTCATATAATTTCACCCCAAAACATAATATAAAACCCATAATCAGTTACATAACTTATTGGGGATCCAAATACCATTATTACAGCAGAAAATACAAAAAAACCATTCAAGAATGGAAAAAAATAAAAAAGACTCAAGTCTTGACTACTCATGGAAACCGGAGGTTCTGAATGAGAAATATCTAGATAGACTCTCCCAATATTGACCTCTTGAGTCCCAAAACACAAATAATCTTACTAATGATCTCCCAAAATAACAAGAAAAATTTTCAAGAACCCAAGACTTACAAAAACCTTGTTTTTGATACCATTTATAATGAACTATCTTGGGATGACCTGAATCCCCACTTGATCTGAAGGGTGTTCCAGATACCCATGGGATAGAAAATAGTTCTTGGGAATCACGTGACACACTATTGGAATTGTTTCTATATAAATTAATGTAAATAAATAGAATAATATTTATAAAAAACTGTTATGGGATGTTCATATGTCGAATGTCCATAAAAAATAGAAATAATCATAACCAAATAAACCAAAACAATTGAGTCTTAATAAATGAATACGATTCAACCCATTTTTATAAACATAAAAAATTTACATAATTAAATATACAACCAAATATAATAAAAGATACTAAATGAAAAAAATAAAGGTCGTATTGGAAAATATAACAACACATACGAAAATAATAAAATTCCTAAACCAAACAGCGATATCAACTCCAGGAGACCCGTGGTCACTCAGCACATTCTAACTCAACCATCAATATTCCTAGGAAGAAATAACTAGATAAAAAGTATAACATGGAACCTATATAAAAAAGAGCTTCATTCATGCATATGAGTGTGTATTTGGGGTTTGATCAAACAAGCATAGTAGGATCACACTAAGGAGTCTATGCGATTTCTTACACGAAATAATCAATAAATTCCAATTTAAAATATAATATAAAATATTTTTTTCTAATATAACAAGAAATTAGCGAAATTGAACTTTATACTTTCACTTTTAATGAATGAAACTTATCTTTTTAAGAAAAAATAAATTTGAATCTTCACTTAATATTAAAATTATATAAAACCTAAAATAAAATCCTTTTATTTAAATAAAAACAAAATAAAAATATTTCCCCTAATTTATAACCTTTTAAAAAATATCCAAACATAAAACCAACCATTTCTATTTTATTCAAAAAAAATTCCAAAAAAAATTTCAAACAAGATTGGAAACTAGCACAGTTATAAATAATAAAAGTATAACATAAGTGGACACTAATATATAGAATAAGTAAAACCAAAGTAAAAAATGCGATGGTTTCATAGATAATACAAGTATAAGGGGATACAATACATATGAAATGTGAATCCTCTATATCAAATAATCAAAAATAGAAGAGGTTCTATGGGAAACTCTATATGTCCTAAAGTGTGATGGACTAAAAAATAATTAAGAACACCTAACAATACATAATAAGAAATGACTAACTTTTAGCCTATGTTCCATCAAAATCATAACAAAAACCACCCAACTATCCCACACTAACATCATAGAGGGCACTCCCCACCCATCCTTATCTTATGATAGAGGGAAAACTACCCCATGTGTGCTATGAAATAGTATAGTATAAATCAAGATCTCCCACTTATTTACCTGGGTACCCATGACCTATCAAAGTGGATGTTTTAAAATAATCAATATAATATCAACATATACATCAATAAATAATATATAAAAACCCACATTACATACCACACCCTTACATGAAATAAAATCTTTTTACATCATATAAACATCACATTATTCAATATCCTAGAAAAGAAATAAGTCTATCCAATAAATTCCCAAAGGGAAGAAATGAGGGTATCATGGGCATCGATCCAGTGGTTTTATAAAGTTTCAAATGAGCCTTCTTAAATTTAAAACTCTAAATGCCAAATCATTTTCAAAAATTTAAAATATCAACATTTTATTCAACCTTTATAAATTAATGATAAAAAACATTCCCATTCCAAATCATTTTATAAAAAAATGGGTTCCCTTCTTTTAAAACCCAAAATTGGACCTAATACCCACATTCATCATTAAAACTATTTAAAAGTGTCTCATAGGTATTTTAACAAATACCACACTTTCAAAGAAATTAATTTCAAAGAGATTATTGAATTTAAAAATTAAACCCATTTAATATAAGAAAGAAATTCTTAAAAAAATTTATAAACCCTAAATAAGAATCATACATGGGTATACTTGCATAATGAATGAATTTATAAACCTCAATAAATTTATGAATTGTTAAATAAAGGAATAATATAGAGACACCTACCTCAATATGAATAAAAAAAGTCAAAAAAATTCAACTTCCTTTATGAACACTTGAAAAAAGAGAAACCACACTCTATGGACATAATGTAACAAAAATCCTAGTTTAAAACCAACATGAATGCAAAAATACCCACTTACACATTAGTTATGGTTTTCAAAATTAAGAGAAGATTAAGAGAAATAGAGGGGGAAGGAAGGGAATAAAAAATAGGAAGGTGTGAGATTGCCTTGAAAACCATTTGAAATGTAGAAAAAAGGAATCCAAAATGACATGGTAGAATGGGGAGCCATCACATAGGGATCCATGGGATGTATTTCATGAAATGGAGAAAAGAATTCCAATTTTGTGTCTTGAAAATGAGGGGTATGGTTGGATTTTAAAAATTCAGGAGTCTACCTATAAAATAGAGAGGCATGACACATTATGTCACAAATGAATGTTTTAGATCCCAAATAGTTAGAGTGTGATTCCATGCATCACAGAATGAAATTATGTAGTATATAAAATCATAATTAGAGAAAATCATGGACATATAATGATGATCCTGGTCATGGTGTAACCTACTACAGTACAATACTATAACTTCTTGAGGCTCCCAAAAATGCAGGAAAACTAAATAATTTTTCTAAAAATTTCAAATAACAAAATAAATTAAATATAGAAAAAAACAATGACATAGGGGTTTCATAATTCTCCCCACCATCCCAATTTATTTCACAAAAAATTATTTATTAAAAATATAAGCTAATTGAAAAATAAAAACTCTATACCCCAATACTGGAGGTGGAAGGATGGGAAATAACCTCAAAAGATATAGTCAGAAATAAGTATTATACAAGCCACAAAAATACTCAAATAATGGAACCTAAAACCCTTAACATCCATAAAAATAATCTCATTAAGACCATCAAAGAATGTATAAACTACTACCAAAAACATAGATGGATAAAAAACTATAACTAGTCCCACCAAGAAACCACATGGGATCCTACCTTGGGTCATGATACTCTATAAGGATAAATGAGGTCCTTATCCATGAAACACTATCTCATAGAGAACCCAACCAAAATAATCAAAACACCTTCCAACACTTATCTTGAACTGATGAACCACACATCCCAGCCACCCAATCATTAATCCAAGGGATTATCATACCATCCCATCAACAAAAACCTTCATAAAAACTAAAACATACACATTCAAACCTCCAGATTCAAGTTTCGATTAACCAAACACAATCAAACCCAAAAAGACAACCAACATCCTATAATAAATGATCAAGAGATACCTAAAGAAAAAATATATCAAAACTATATTAGGAAATTTAACTAGAATATTTCATCAAATCTAGATCCAAAAAAGTAAACCACCGAATAAGAAACCATAAAATAGAAAAAATATCAATCCAAACTAAACTCAATACTTATTATGGAAATACAACTTACAATATCTCCAATGATGAACCAAACAACCACAACACAAATAGTTCCTCTGATATTTCTCACATAAGAAATTAAAGGGACCCATATCTCTACATTTAAATCACATGAGAGATATATTATTCTTTCAGGAAATACTAAAATCTTTAGAAAATTCACCCTCATGAAAATGAACTTACAATATAAGCTCATACTATTTCTAATCCACATTTGAGGGGTCATCTTTATCCATAATAGATAAGAGGTATATTCTTTCCATAACAGGTTTCTTATAATTTTAAGCTTCCACCCATATGGACCTCTCGACCAACTCCTTAAAAGATGATAGTCTAGAACCAAGATAAACTAAATCAAGGTTGGGAATAAGACACCATCCAATGAAATAATATTTTTTAAATTTATTCATAACCACATTGGGAGAAAATACTCCAAGATATAAGAAATTATTAACATACTCCTTCACCATTTTCTCACCTTTATGATAGCTCAGAAACTCAAGATATTTATCCTAATACACATTCTTGAGATAATACCTCAAAATGAACATCATCTTGAAGAATTCACAAGAAATTCTCCCACATAACTAAGAAGGTATCATAAAATCCCACCACAGTTGCTCAGTCTAACTAGAAAACTTATAGTATCCCTCACCCTAGAATCATCGGGAGTCTTGACTAAATTTAGGAATCACTCAATAATTTTTAACCAATATATTACTTTAGATGAACACTGATATCTGAAAAAATACGATGGATACTAGTTCAAGAATTCTAAGATAGGGTTTGAGAGTAGAAAAGTTTCATAAAATTCTACTCTATTCAGAGTCCCTATAGAGTTTGGAACTGAAGGGATCTTCTCTATATTATTAGAGGATTCTCCATAAGAATTATCCTTAGATATATTCCTTCAAATTTATTTGTTTATATTTTTTGGAGGCATTTTATATATAATACAATACATGATAATGATTAATTAAACCCCCAATGTTTAAACAAAATGTCCCCATTACAAACTAAGGGACACATCCAAAAATAAGAATCCACCAATTCAAAAACACTTCATTCACACATCAAAAAAAAATTTTAACTTTAAAATCACTAACTTAAATTGAAAAATTTAAAACTCATTTCACCAAGGCTCACACTTCAAATCACTTTTTTCCATTAAAAAAATCAACGTTGGTAAAATTACCAATTAGACTTTTAAAATTAAATGAAATAATTTTAAAACTTTATTAAAATTTAAAATCATTACAAACATAAATGGGATCCCATTTTAAAGAATTTAACTAAAATACCACATTTATTTTAAAAAATATTCTAAATTTCACAATGAAATCTTCTAATTTATAAAATACCCTATCTAAATCAAGAGAATTATTTTTCAAAACAAAACCCAAAATTGATTTTTAAATCAAACATTAAATTAAATTATAGCTTTTCACCTTAAAAAACCTCTAAAATTTTAGACATAAATAAAACATGACACCATAAAACCCTAAAAACGAACCCTAATAACTTCAAAACACATTAAAAAAGTCATGAGCTACTCTCCAACAAATGGGAGCTTGTTATGGAGAATCTGAACCCAAAAGTGGTCAAAATGAAAAAATCGTATTGATACAGAGTTATACATGTTTTTCCTATATGGTTTGGTGGATTATGGTCCAATCATGTGATAATATCTATGTAGTCCTCATAACCATCTTCATGGGCTCCATGAGGATTACCATAACTTGTGAGATAACCACACAGTACAAATTTCTTCATCCAATTTCATTTAAAAATATAAATGAACCCCCAAAATCACTTACGAAACTCATTCAGGATCTAAATACCCTTATTACAAATTAAAACACACAAAACCAATTAATAATAGAATAAAATCCAAGACTCAATTCCCAAATATCCATGGAAACATGAGGTTTTGAATGTGAAATAGCTAGCCATACTTTACACACACCTACCTATTGATTCCTAAAACACTTATCTTTATACTACCGAATTCCCAAAATAATAAGAAAACTTTTCAAGAATCTAGTCCTTCAAAAATATAGGATTTGATGCCATTTATAATGAACTAGATCAGGCTGACAAGTCACATCCACTATCTTGGATCATTGCTCAGCCTAAGGGGGATCCCAATCCTGATGTACTTGAAACTAGTGGTGAGGTATAACAACATTCACTCTTGGGAATGGTTTCAACCTCAACTCAGAGAAAATAAACAGAAAATAATTTATTAAAAATCTGGTATGCGTAATTTTTATGTCATACATACATGAAAAATTGATATAATAAGAACCAAATAAACGAAAAAAATGATTATAACCAAAGGAATATGGTTTGACCCATTTGTGTAAACACAAAAAAATTATCTACAATTAAATATATAAACAATCCTAATAAAATAAAATGAATGAAATAAAGGAAAGGTTGTATTGGATGATACAAAAACACATCTTAAAATAAAAAAATACCTAAACCAAATAGTGATATCAACTTTAATCAATATGTGGTCACTCAGTACTCCCCAAATCACCTATCAAAATCTGAATAAAGTGATAAATACAATTAAAGAAGAATGTAGAACCTATATAAAACATAAATGATGTATAAAATAAAATGAATGTGTATGAATTCAGTGAGCTAATAGGACTAGTAAGATCTCACCAAGAGCTCATGAAATTCCCCACATGATGCACTCCATAAATTTGAGTTTGTAATATAATAGAAAATAATGTTTTACATTTTAAAAACAAATTAGTGAAATCAAACATCATACATTCACTTTTAAATAATTAAACTTTCCTTTTTAAAGAAAAAATAAATTAGAATATCCACTTAGTAGTGAAACAATTTAAAACCTTAAATGAGGGCCTTTGATTTAAATGAAAACAAAATGAAAACTTTTCACCTATTACAAACCTTTCATAAAACCCACAAACATAAAACCAACCATTTTTATTTTATTGAAATATTTTTTCAAAAAAAACTTTTCAAACTATTTAGGACACCATATTATCCATAAAGAAAAAAATAACAAAATTATTAGGCACCACTAAATAAAATAATTTCAACCAAAGAAAAAAATAATAATGACGCCATAAATTATACAAACATAATTGGGTATAAATAATTTGAAATGGGAATCCCCTATATTGAATCATTTACAAAATAATAGGTTTTATCATAAAATACTTAGGTATTAAAGTTATATGGAACTAATAATAATTAAAAATACATAATAATATGTGGCCAAAGAAAAACATATGTTACATCGAAACCATAGAACAAACCATGTGACTAGACCACATTAGCAACCTTGAGGTCACTCTTGGTTATGTGCCAATATATTGTCTCACACAAAATTAGTTATTAACTAAACTAATTAACTGGTTAACTAGTGTAAGTAGGATTTAATACTATAGGGAAGTAGTATGAAAACATGAGTAAATGAGTTTCCTCCAATTATTCAGGTGAAGAAATTATATAGGAAAATTAATTAAAATAGAAGCTTGAAAATCAAACAAAAGTAGAAGAATAAGAAATGAAACAAAGGAAATAAAAGTAAAATAATAATGAATGACTAGGGTTTATTATAAAAATAATTCCATAGTATTTCAAATTATTTATGAAATTATTTTACTTTGGGGATTCAATTTTTCCATTGTTTCTTAGTCTGATAATGAATGTTTTTATTCTTCAATATTTAATTCCTTGATATTGTAATTAATCTCTTTAAAAATGTGTTTTCAACAAGAACCACAAAATAGTGGAAAAAGTCTCACCTAATAGTTATCGATTCCTCCAATGTAACTCTTTTAGTTCTCTCCTATAGTTTCATTATTTTTCTAATATGCACTAACTTTTGATATTGGAATTATATCATCAAAGTTATTATAAAACATAAATCACAATAAAAGAAGTGCATCAATATTCAAATTACAATATACCTGTAATCTTATTATAACCCATTATGAAATCCTAATCCTCTCATGACCATGGGAAAAATGAAAGGGTTGAGTAAAAAAACAATACTACCAATGTATAAAATAGGAATAAGGAATTAGATGTGGAAAAGGAATAAAGGAATAAAAAATGAAGAAAAAAATGCTTATTGGATTCATGGTAGGATCGATTCAACAAAATGTCGACACATTATCTCTTGTAAAACAAACCTTAATTTCAAGGGCAACCTATATATTTATAGAAAAATATATTACATGGTGTGTATTAAAAGTAAAATATGTGTCATTGGGAAAGAAGCACCAAACAACCCATAAAAATTCTTAAATAATGAAACCTTGAACCTCAAACACCACTAAGTATCTTCAAGAATAGATCAACAATAACTGATGAAACAAGATCCCTAATAGAATAGAGACCTAACACATTTCTACCTAACATTTATAGTTCTTATAAAATGGTGTAGTGAATGGAAAAAATCCTAATAGAAGACTTCTAAAACAAGAAACAACTCCTCCACCAAACACATGAGAAAATGAAACCTTCCACTAACCACATATGTCCATATGATAAGGAACTAATCAAAAACCAAGATAAAAAAACCTACAACATCTAAACTTCCACATAAATTATCTAATCGAATCTATAGAAGAATTAATTATCCAATCCAGAAAAAATAGAAATGGTACAAAACATCACTAGTCCAACCAAAAAACAACATAGTCTCCCACCTTAGTTCACGATACTCCATAAGGATAATCTAAAACCTCAACAATGAAACACCATCTCATGGAAAACTAAAATAAACCAGATAAACACTAGATAATGCCTAACATAAATTGGTGTACCTTAAATCCTAACTACCCGATCATGGATCCAAGGCTTACTTATGAAATAATATCAATATAAATTGTCATTACAACCATAAATTTTTCATACAAACATCAAGAAAGAAAAATCCATAATACAAATATAATCACACCCACAACATGGACAAAATCCATTAATAAATGGTAAATTTTTACCTTAAGGAAAAATCCAATAAAAACTATCTTAGAAATTTTAACAAAAATATTTATTAAAATCTAAATACACAAAAGGGAACCATTAAAAATGTAACAAGATAATAGAAAAAAACTCAAGACAAACTACACCATAAACTTATTATGAAAACCAACTTAAAAAACCTATGATGATGACCCAAATGACCACCACAAAAATAGGTCCTTGGAAATTTTTGACATCAGGGAATAGAGATCCCAATAACTGCACACTAAAATCACATGATAAATATCTTTTTCTTATGAGAAAGTCTAAGATCCCAATAAGTTTGAACCTTATAAACTATCATTTTAATTTGGTCTCATACAACTTCTTATCCGAACATAATGGGTTTCCTTTATTCATACCTATTAGGATTGAGGTGACACATATCACATGTTTCCTACATTGATCTTATTATACCCACATGGCCTTCTAGAACACATATTAAAAATATGGTAGGCAAGAACCATGAACAATTGATATGATGTTCGAGCAAATAAATCCACCAAATAAATGACAATTTTTAGTCTTTTAAATGACCAACTTGTGAGAAAAGGACACCATATCTAAGAAAATACTAACATACTCTTTCAATTTTTACTCACCCTGATGAAGTATCAAAAACTAAATACCTTTCACCATCTTCATGTTCTTGTGATATAACCATTGAATGAATGTCTCCTTGAATAATTACCAAGACATGTTCCCGTTTAACTGTGAAGAAACCATAAACTCTCACCACACTTGGATATGTCTAACTAGAAAACACATAGTACCTCTCAACCTTGATTCCTTATGAGTCTTGAGAGAATTGAGGATTCCCTCAGTCTTTTTTAGAGACTCCAATACTACAGTTAAACCATGATATCTATAAAAAGAGGGAGAATACCAGTTTATGAATTATGATATAGGGTAAAGAGTAGACATGATTTGGAGTCCACAAAACCATTAAATGTCTGGTTAGAGTATGAAACTAAAGGTATCATCTCTAAATTTTGATAGGATTAATGTTGAGTTTTATCTTTAGATACAGAACTTTTAATTTTTTTATTGATGTTTCTGAGATTCATTTTTTTGTACATCACAACACATAAACATGATCAATTCATTCATCACAATTTAAAATAATATATCCCTTTAATAAATAAGAGAAAAATAAAAAAATAGGAATCAACCAAATCAAAACACATCATTCACACATAAAAAACTTCTTTACGTTTAAATCACTTACTCCCATTTAAAAAATTTAAAAAACATTTCACTAAGGCACACACTTGAAAAATAAATAATTTTTTTCATTAAAACAAATTAACCTTGAAAAAATTATTAATTTCACTTTTATAATTAAATTAAATAATTACAAAACATCATTAGAAATTGAAATCATTCCCAAAATATATTGGTTTT
This sequence comes from Viscum album, assembly GCA_963277665.1. Classification (NCBI taxonomy): domain Eukaryota; kingdom Viridiplantae; phylum Streptophyta; class Magnoliopsida; order Santalales; family Viscaceae; genus Viscum; species Viscum album. The sequence goes on along the minus strand of OY728159.1, from coordinate 824,167,715 downwards.
ATTTTTAAAGAATTTTAAAAAGTTATCTAGTTTATTTTAAAACATCTTCCAAATGAAATCATGAAGTCATATACTTTATAAAATACCACATTCAAATTAAGATAATTAATTTTAAAAAAACTCACCAAAATTGGTTTTTAAATAATTTTTTTATGAAACTCTGTTTATTATCCAAAAACATACCTTTAAAAAATCGAACATAAATGAAACACAAAACTATGAATTAATAAAAATTAAACTCAATAATATAAAAAAACCATCAAAACATTATTGTGCTTCTCTCTAACAAGTAGAAAAAATTTTAGAGCATCATAAATCTAGATATGTGCATGGTTTGGTCAGAGGGTTAGGGGGACCATGTCCCAACTATTTTACAGACTCTGTGAAGTCTTTAGAAACATTTTAATAGGATTCACATGGTTATCTTGATCGTGTGAGCTAATTGTGCAGCTCTATTTCTTCATCCACATTCTCAAAAAACATAAGAGAACCACAAAAATCACTTAGAAAACTCATTGGGGGTCTAATTAATATTATTAGAAATCGAAATAGAACAAAAATTGTAATGAATTAAATTAAAATCCAAGAATCATTTCTCGAATACCCATGACATGAGTCATTGTAAGATGGCCATGAATTTCAAAGAGAAAGGGAGAAAGATGATAGAATCATCTAATATAGGTATTATATGTTTCTATTAGTTGATGATAATACTTTTGAATTGGTTAAAAGGATACTCAAAAATAGTATCTCAAATGTGTTTTAATAAGTGTGTAAAAGGTGAAACCATGAAATACACCTGACTTCCAGATGTATGAAAAATTTTTCTAGTCAAAAGAAGAAAAACAGGACAAAAAAAAGAACCAATTTCTATGAATATAAAAAAGTGATGTTGTAAAGAGTGGGACCAAGAAAAAAAGATAAGGTGTAGGAAGATCCTGAATACATATTTATTATATAGATATACCATCTAGAATAATATAGGAAGTCAGATAAAGGTGTAAATAATCAAACTACTTTGGTTGCTAAAGTTTAGAAGTCTATTTAAGATAGAAATAAAAGTGATACCCTGAATAAATATATGTTATAAAAAAATGTAATGACTTATAAAATCAAGTTAGGATATAACATGAAGATGTATCCAAGAATTGGAGTCATAAGGAAAATTTTTATTGAGTATAGAAACATACCTCAACCCCAATGCTACAACTGAAGAAATGATTGAAGTGCACCACATTCTCTCATTAGTTTGGTTATGTTTAATTATTTTTAGTTGGTGGTAATGAATTATGGAATGAATCCATTGAGGGGTAGATAATAAAGGACTCATGGCTATTATATATTTATTATTATTATATAAAAAAGGAATTCTAGACAACCCCATCAAATATAATAGTTTGAAGTATGATTTCACCCTCTTAACTCTGTTTTAAATTAAGATAGATGCATTATAAAGGCGAATTGATTATCTAAAAAAATAGGAAAGTACAATAAATTTCACTAGAATGTTCTAATGTGTTTCTTAAGATGACTGTAGTTTTGTAAAATTTCTTGAAAATTTGATTTAACTATCCCTAAAGACTTAAAATCTGAGTTGGAACCACATCGAGAAATGTGAATGGATGGATTTGTTGATATATTAAAATCAATATTATTTTTTATAGTGGGTCAGACCATTAATAATCAGAGATGAATTACATAAATATCATTTCTAGGAAAATTTTGGTTCTACTCATCTCTTATGTAGTTATCTATGTACAATGGAATAAGAAGAACAAACAGGAGAAGTAGGTTATTTAATTGAGATGATAAAGGGGTGATTTTCTATTGGAATAACCCCCCATATCTATAGTGTGTATGGGTGGGGGGATGGTCCCATATTTTTATATATTTTAATTTATGGGGAGAATAAAATGTTAACTTTTAGTAGATTATTAACATTCATCTTGCATTTGTAAGGTCATTGTATTGACAACCACTACAAGCGGGTGTTAAAGTTCCCTTTGGTGTCTGATTGTATTTGTTTTCAATTTTATTTGTTATAAATGATGTTTGTAAATAAATTTATGGTGTCATTATTTTATGGATTAATGAATCCATAAAATACATGAATAATGTCCTCTCTATGGAATCCCACCTTTTTATTACATAACTTTTCATTGCATTTTACAAAATAGAGGATCTTTGAAGCTTAATGTCTTGGAAATAAGGCATATAATAGATTAAAACATGAAAAAATTATTGTAATACACTTTAAAAGAATATTAATTTTTTCATCCTATGTAAAATTACACCAACTCATAACCTAAGGACATACATCAAAGGAAAGGGTGATCATAAGGCCCAGTGGGGGGAAAATAAGGGAAACAATTTACATGTAAACTTGAGAGATATCAATAAGAAAATGAGAAATTTTCATAAATTCATGTTAAAGAGTCATATCATAAAAATAATAACATGAAAATTTGGCAAAAAAAATTAATATATACATTCAGAAGAATATCACTGAGGTCCATCCCTAAGGTGTCATAAAATTTACCAAGGTTATTTGCCAAGGAATCGTAAAACTTGTCATCTCTAGAGATTAATTTCTTTAACCAATAAATTGGAGAACTATAAATTATCAAAATTAATATGTATTTAATTTCATGTTATATATATATTATAATAAAAAATTTCATAAATAACCCATAGAGAATAAAATAAATGGATTTCATATCAAAATCATGGCATTTTAAAAAAGTGCTTATGATCATTATGTCATTTATAACCCAAGGAAAGGGAATGAGGGTTTTAAGTATGTAAATTATAGAATAAAATAAATCATATTTATGTATTGATTAATATACCTATAAATTTAATATTTTTGGGTATCCAAAAAAGAAAATAAAAAAATTTCATGAAAAAAGAGAGATATTTTGAGATGAAAATTCTGCAGCATAATAGGTATGAAACATGGTTCTATAAAAAATTAAAAAGAGAAGATACAAGTTTCAACCATTCATAATAGACTCATAATAATTTATAGTGATAGAATAAAATACAAATAAGAACATGCTATGGAAATTTGGAAGACATACCACATAAAAGAAACATGAATGGAAAAAGAGAAGTTGAGAATTCCCTTACCTTGAAGAGTAACTTCTAAAAATGTATGATCGGGACCTTGGTGGCTTAAAAACACCTTGGAAGTACTAATTTTAAGTTAATACTAGCATATATTCTAAGGGGATTATTTTTTAATGAATTGAAACTAAGTAATGGGTGGGTATTTATAGTAAAATAGAGAGAGTTTTTATTAATTTCCGAGGTCACCTCATTAGTGGTATTTGAAAAACCATGGGATTTCCCATGGTATTTAACCATGATATTGTCCACATGGGACAGGTAATATAATATTTTAATAAAAAAGAGTATACAATAATTTTAAATTACATAATACATTATTATAATTTCATTAAACACACTGAAAACTCAAAACTGTATTTTTACTATTCACTGAAAAACAAAATATTTTATAAAAATCTAATAAATTCACTGTAACCTAATATCAACCATATTAATTAAAAAATGGAATTTATTTTATAAATATAATTTTAAAAATATGATAAATTTTACTTTTAACTCTAAAATACATAATTATTAAAAATAATAGTAGCGAGAAAATGCATAGTAAACTGCATAGTAAAATTTTCAGCACTTAAAAAAGAATTTTATTATTTTTAATTAAAAAAATTATTTTTATAACACTATTAATTATAATAAATATTATTAATAAAACCTTAGTTTAATATAATAATTTATATCTCTATGAAAAGTAAAATTATTACCCAAAAAAACCAATTTCATCAAATTCCATCTCAGTTTTTTAAGAAAAAATATTCTTAAAATAGAAATGATGAATTAAAATTTTTATTTAAAAAAATAGATACACTTAAAGTAACTATGTCCTTGAAACATAACCACTTAAAACACCCACATACAACCTAAGGTTAAGGTGTGCGATGGTGATGGACTCTTAGGGTGACTCAGATAACATCACCTGAGTGGTAATCTCAAAAAACTTGATCTTATCCCATATGTTATTTAATTCAAGATTAACATTTTGAAGATAATATTAGGCTTGTTTAAGTGTGAATCCCAGTGATTCTACCTCCCACAAAAGTTCTAACAAATATACTTTGTACGACAAGAGTCTGCTGGATGATGCTATCAACTCTTTTTTTGAATCAATTATCCATTATCATTTCTATTTATAAACAATAATTATAATGTTAAAAATTATTATTTTTTCCAACAGTCATATTAACCAATGTTCATATAACGGTCAAAAAATGATGGTCAAGTTTCATTTATACTTATTTATTTTTATTTATTATGAAATAGTAAAACATAAATTTTAAAAAAATAAAATATTATTCAAAAGTTCAGGTCATTACATTCTTCCCCCCTTAAGAAATTTCATCCCCAAAATTTCAACTCATTCCCTTAGAAGAGAAAAGGTGTGGGTACTTATATCTCATGGTATCCTCTAGTTCCCATGTGGCTTCTTCATATTTGTGGTTCCTCCACAACACTTTAACAAGGTGGGTAGTCTTGTTGCACAAAACCTTATCTCTACGATCCAAGATCTCCACCAGCTACTCCTCATAAGAGAGGCCATGTTCCAGTTGTACCACTCTAGATTCAGTACATGTGAAGGTTCAGTTATGTACTTCCTTAAGATATATACATGAAAAAAATAATGAACTTGTACTAAATTTGGAGGAATTGAAAGCCGATAGGGCATTGCTTCTATGAGATCCAAGATTTCATAGGGGCCAATGTAGCTTAGGTTGAGCATCCATTTCTTTAGAAACCTCATGACTCTCTTCCAAAGTGAAATTTTAAGGAAGAATTTTTCACCAACATCAAAATCCGAGTCCTTTTGATTGTTGTCATCATAAATCTTATGTTGAATCTCATTATCCTTTATGTGTTGTTGGATGGAATGAATGTTTTCTGTCATCTATTCCACAAGATCAGGCCCAAGGAGCTTTCTCTAACCAACTTCATCCCAAAAAGTAGGAGTTCTAAATCGATTTCCATATAGAGATTTATAGGGTACCATTTGAATTCTCTAATAGAAGATTTTTTTGTTGGATAATTTAACTAATGGGATATGTGAATCTCATCCTCCTTTAAATTACATTAAGCATGTTCTCAACATGTCCTTAAGAGTTTGAATAGTCATTTCACATTGGCCGTTAGTTTGGGGGTGATAGGCCATACTGGAATTTAATTTGGTACTCAATTCATTTTAAATACTTCTCCAGAATTTTTCTATGAACCTCATATCATAATCAAATATGATATAGAGTGGTACCACATGCAACCTTACCACTTCCACCATGAAAATACTATCAAGTTAATCAATAGATAAATCTTTCAAATAGATATAAAATGGGTAGTATTGGCGTGACAGTCCACTATAACTTATATCGCATTGTTTCCTTTGGAAGTTAATGGGAGATCAGTGACAAAGTCTATAGTGATATTTCCCCACTTCCATACTGGTTTGGGTAGTGGTTGTAATACCCCTTTATAAAGTTATCTCTCTACCTTCACTTGCTAACACACCAAGCAATTTGTAGTGTAGTTAGCAATCTCCATTTTCATGTTATCCCACGAACAATGATCACGATAGTCCCTACACATTTTCGTGCTTCTAGGATGTATAGAAAATTTAGAGATATGAGATTTATCCATAATCTCCTTCTTTATTTCCAGAATAGATGGAACACATAGACTTTTACAAAATTTTAGTACACCTTCTTGATCAATATTGAACTCAGGAAACATTCCATCCTTCAGAGAATAAAAATTCTTTGTAATAAAGGATCTTATTTTTGGGATTTCTTGATCTTTTTTAGTAATGATGGTTGAGATATCGTTTGGGATATAGTTGATGATTTCCTTTCCCTTAAAATTCCTAGGTCCAGTTTTCTATGTATTTGATCAAAGGATCACCTTGAATCCTCGTCATTGAGAGAACAATATGGTATTTCCAACTTAATGCATCAATGAATTTTTTTACACTTCTAAGGTAATAATTAATTGAAAAATCATTTTTTTAAGAAGTTCCGAAAATCTTCTCTATCTCATGTTCAATTCCTTTTGTATGAAAATAAACTTTAAACTTTGACGGTCTATGTATATATCACACTTATCACTATAAAGATAGTGCATCCATATCTTCAGAGAAAAAGCTACCATAGCCAGCTCCAGATCATGCATAGGATAATTATACTCATGAGGCTTTAGCTGTCGAGATGCATAAGTAACCATCTTGTCATTTTTCATGAGTATTCACCCAAGAAATTTTAGAGATGCATCACTAAAAATAATGTATCATTCTCCGATTGAGGAAAGAGTTAACATAGGTGCAGTAACCAATCTATTCTTCATCTCTTGGAAACCTTTTTCACACTCATTTTTCTAGATGAACATAACCCCCTTTCGAGGTAACATGGTTAATGGATTAGAAATTTTTGAAAAGTTTTCCACAAACCTCCTATAATATCTTGATAAATCAAGGAAACTACGAATCTCAGTTATTATAGTAGGATGAGGCCACTCCTCTCAACCCTTGTCAATAAAGGGTCAACTAATATTTCTTTATTGGTTAAAATGTTCCCTAAGAAAGCTACTTATTGTAACCAATACTAACACTTGATAAAATTTCTAAATATCCTCTCCTTCCTCCTATTTTTCAATAAAACCCTTAGATGATCCTCAAACTCCTCCCAAATTTTTCAATATATCAGAATACCATAAATAAAAACTACTAAAAAGTTATCAAGGTATTCCTTAAAGACTCTATTCATCAAATCCATAAAAATATCAGGAAGATTAGTTATACCGAGGGGAATAACAACAAACTAATAAGGAATGTATCTTTATAGGAATGTGGTATGTGTAATATCCCCTTTCTTCACCCTCAATTGATGATAACCAAATCAAAGATCAATCTTATAGAATAATTGAGCCCCATGAAGCTTTTTAAATAAGTCATCAATTCTTGGAAGAGGGTATTTTTTTCTTCACTAGGATCTCATTCATTTATCTATAATCAATGCATAGACACATTGATCCAACCATCTTCTTTATAATGAGAAAATGTTCTCCCAAAGGATATACACTCGGTCAGATAGCCCCCTTCTCCAAAAGATTTTGGAGTTGTTTCTTTAATTCCTCTGACTCCACATTTTCCATTCTATATGGGGTCTTCGATATCAGATGAGATCTAGGTATGAATTTAATTGGGAAGTCTACCTCTATTTTTTGTGGGGGGGGGGTCCAGGTAACTCCTTAGGAAATACATCAATGTATTCCAGAATGATGTGGACATTATCTAACCTTATACTCTAATTTACTTATTCTTCTTCACCTATTAACTCCATAAAGAAGGCTATAGGATATGCTTATAGAAAATGATCAGGTCGACATATCTCTCCTTGGAAGATAACATTTGGTCATCCATTCATGACTATTAAGATTTCCTTACTTCTGTATTTGATCTTACCATTATAATTTGTGAGCTAGTCCATCCCTAGTATAATGTTGAATTCTAACATGGAATGAATACTAGATTTGGGATAATATTGTTGTCACAAAATTAAATACTAGAGTTTCTAATCACTATTGATTATTGTATATTTTCTCCACGAGTCTTCACTGATAAATCTACTTTTACTAGTTCAAGGATTGATTAAATATTCTTTTTAAACTTGTAAGAAATGAAGGAATGCGTAGAACCAAAATCAAGCAAAGTACATACTAGAGTTGAGTAAAAAACAAGATTACCTACCACCAAATCATTTGAAGATTCAAATTTAGTCATCGTGATAGAAAAATCATGACCTTTATCCCTTTTCCTATGCTGAGGCTGATGGTGATTCCCCTCCACTATCCTTGGATTTGGATAGTGATTGCAAAAATGCTCAAGTTATCCACACTTGAAGTAATAGACTTCAGGTAGGGCCTGCACCATTTTCCATTTTTTGTTAGTGTTTGTAAGTTGAGTCTTCACCTCAATATGATAATTACAAGAGATATGGGCATCTCTTCCACACTTTTAACACTTCCTTCTCCCGAGAAGGCAGTTCCCTGAATGCTTCTTCCCATATTTATTACACAAGGTCAGTTGAAATTTCTTTCCTCCTCTTCCCTATTCAAATATCCTCCCCAATCGTTGATCGATTTATCTCTTCTTTTCATTATATTTGTAAGACCACCATGTCTAACCAAACTCCAGTTCTACCTTCATATCACTTCATATGATCTCTTCATAGTTTTCATAGTCTTGGTTGTCTAGATTTTTCTTTAGATAAGGTTTTAGTCCACCAAATAATCTACCAAACTTCCCATTAGGATCCATGAAAAAGAAAGAGGTGTAACGTGAAATCCTTATAAATTTCATATCATAGAATCTCATAGATTAATTATCCTTCTGATCTAGCTCAATAAATTCCATCTCCATTTTCATTCTCATCGAATGAGGGAAATACTTATTGAAGAAGATCCCTCTAAACTCTTCCCACTCCATAACTTCAATATACCCTCTTAGCCTCATGTTTTTAATCATCACACACCAATTATAAACTTATCCCTCTAAGTATTAAATAGATAGGTTGAATTTATATTATTCCTAAATAATAAGTACAAACATGATATATTCTATAGAATTTACCAACTATTCTGCAATCAATGGGTTGTCAGATCCACTAAACATTGGTAGTCGTTGACACATGAAGGAATCAACATAAAGTTATTCCATTATTTGATGAAATTGGTACCTCATATTTATTTAAGTAATTTCCAATAACTTTAGTCACTTGATTCATCATTCTCATGAAAGTTTCTATTCTGGATTCCATTGGAGGACTGTTAGTGCATGGTCCATTGCAGTCACTATTTGCACGGTTCTTCTTATTTCCTACCATTTTATAAAATAAGAAAACCTTAGTGAGACAATTGTTTAATTTAAGAATATTATAACTCTAAAGTATTTTTGTGTCTTAAAACATCATTATTAAACATGTTATTAATTTTCAATAATTACATTTTCTATAAATCCTTCATAATAGTTCATAAAAATCTTGTGATTAACCCAATATATCCCCCGAGTGTATCAAACTAGGGGTGAATCAAGGACTATTCTCATGAATCAGATCATGTTCGAGTCTATCTCAAAGTAGTGGTTTCATGTTTTACCCTTAGATACATCTATTCCAGAGCCACATCCGCTTGTTCATATCCATATAGGGATTTCTTTGTTTTAAAAAAACTTAGTTAATATTTCACCAAAATACCAGGATGTTTTCATATATTTAAACTTTTCCTTAGGGTTATTCATAATGTTTTTAAATCCTAATATACACAAAATAATTAAACTATATTTTTATACCAACTAAAGAATCCTGCCTTTTTATTACATAACATTTCATTACATTTTACAAAACAAAGGATCTTAAAAGTTTAATGTCTTTGAAATAAGGTACATAATACATTAAAACATGAAAAAATTATTATAATCCACTTGAAATGATTCCTAATTTGTTCATCCTATTTACAATTATACCAACACATAACCAGGTTATATACATCAAATGAAATAGTGTGCATAAGGCCCAATAAGGGAAAAATAAGGGAAACCGTTTACATGTGAACTTAAGAGATATCAATAAGAACGTGAGGAATTTTCATAAATGAAAAAAAGAGAAATATAATAACAATAATAACTTAAATAATAACTTGAAAATGTATATAAAACATTTAATTTAGATATTTATAATCATATCACCAAGTTCCATCCCCAAGGTGTCAAAAAAATTACCAATGTTATTCACCATGGTATCATAAAACTTTTCATCTCTAGAGATTAATTTCTTTACCCAATGAATTAGAGAGATATCAGGTCTCACCCTAAATATGTATTTATTCTAAAGTGATCCAAATATATCATAATAAAAAATTTCATAAATAACCCAAATAGAATAAAATAAATGGGTTTTATATCAAAATCACGATGTTTTAATCTAAGGGTTTAGTTTTTCATAAATTTAATATTTTGAAGCCCGAAGGGGCCATTATTATTAGAGGGGATTACCTAGGTCTCCACCATTTTATACCTCATTATTACCTTTTAATCTATTTATTCTTCCTTTTTGGTCCTTGTCTCCCTTATACTCTTCTTTTTTCCTCTGAAGAAAAATTTACATGATGATGATTCCATATTAAAAAGTACTTAAAAACATGATCCTTATGTCATTTATAACCCATTGAATGGGAATGAGGGTTTTATATATATAAATTCAAGAATAAAATAAATAATTTTTATTTTTTTATGAATACCTCCAGAAAGTAAAGAGTTTAGGTTATTCACATAAATAAAATAAAATAATTTCTTGAGAAAAAGAGAGAGATTTTGAGATGAAAAATGTACAACATAACGGGTATGAAACATGGTTTTATAAAACATTTAAAAGAGAGGGGTCAAGGTTCACCCATTCATAAAATACTAATAATACATTATAGGGATATAATAACATGTAAATAAGAACATGGTTTGGAAATTTGAAAGAAATACCACATAAAAGAGAACTTAAAAGGAAAAGAGACGTTGAGAATTCCCTTACCTTGATGAGTAACTTCTAAAAATCTATGATCAAGAACTTGGGGGCTTGAGGACACCTTGTGATGACTCCTTTGGAATTAATAATATCATATATTATAGGGTTTGATTTTTTAATGAAATTAAATGATGTAATGGGTGAATATTTATAGTAAAAGAGATGGATTTTTTATTAATTTTTTAGGACACCTCAATAGTGTTATTTGAAAAACCATGGGCTTTACCATGGTATTTTTCCATGTTATTGGCCATTTGGAACACCTCATAAAATATATTAATTCAAAATATTCTACAAGAAATTTAAATTACATAATAAATCATTATGATGTTATTAAACACACCGAATACTCAAAACTATATTTTTACTATTCACCGAAAAACAAAATATTTTATAAAAAATCTCATAAATTAACCATAACCTAATATAAACCCGATAAATTAAAAAATGGAATTTATTTTATCATAATAATTATATAAATATGATAAATTTAACTTTTAACTTTTAAATACTTAATTATTAAAAATAATAGCGAACAGAAAATGCATAATAAACTGCATGGTAAAAGTTTCGACACATAAAAAATTTAAAATTATTTTATCATTTGTAATTAAAATGGAGTGTTTTTATAACACTATTTAATTATAATAAACATTATTAATAAAACTATAGTTTAATATAATAATATATATCTCTCTAAAAATTACAAATTTTACCCAAAAAATCAATTTATCAAATTCCATCTCAATTTCTTAAGAAAAACTATTCTTAAAAAGGAAATGATGAAATAAAAATTTTCTTTAAGGAAAGGGATTAAATTTTAAGTAACTAGGGACTTGATACACAACCCCTTAAAACAACCACATATGACTTAAGGGTAAGGTGTGTGATGATGATGGAATCTTGGGGTGGCTCATATAACATCGCATGATTTGTAAACTCTACTAACTTGAACTTCTCCTATAGGTGATTTCGTTCAAGACTAACATATTGAGGCTCAGATTAGGATTGGTCAAGAGTGAAGCCTAATGATTATACCTCCCACCCAATTTCTAAGAAATGGTCTTCTTACGAAAAGAGTGTACTGGATGAGGCCATTGACTTTTCTTTATTCATTAATTATCCAATGTCATTTCTATTTATACACAAAAATAATAATGTTATTTTTTTTAATGGTCATATTAACTAATGGTCATTTAATGGTCAATACCCAATGGTAAATTTTCATTTATGTTTAAATATTTTTATTTATTATGATAAGTAAAATATATATTTTTAGGAAACAAAATATTATTCAAAGGTTTGGGTTATTACACTCTCTATGGAAGAATTTTTTTTAAAATATCATATTTATAACTTTGGAAACTAATAATTGATATTAGAAAATATTTTTTACATCAGTCATAAAATAATCAACATAAATAAATCATGTAGTGATTTTTTTGATATTAGTAATATCTTAACTAATGTAGAAAACCTTTAAAAAAATGTTAAGTATATCCTCACTATAATATTTTTCAATTGTGTTTGATTTATCATGAACCATAATCTATCACCTTTGAATCCTATAGCTGATGAACTCTCTTAATAATATTCACCACTTCTATTATAATCATTAGCCTCATCCAACACCCTGAACCCCTATTTCTATTTGCCTCTCCAATTTCTATCATCAATGACATCTAATTTTTTTTTTCCGTTTTTTCAAATATTTCTATGATATCTCCCTTTTTTGAAACTCTGAGCCCTGATCTCTAAAATATGAATCAACCTCCATCATTATAATTATTATCCACATACAATACTATCTTAAACCATTTTAATATTCCTCTATTCTATTAATTTCTTTCATGGAATAAAATTTTCTCTCTAGTTTAGATTTTTCATGGCTTATAAAGTATTTTTACTTGATTTTTTGTTCTGAGTACATTATTTTTATGCATTATACATGTTTTTATATCAATTAATTGTCTTCTTTTCTATATAAACAAGTATGAACTATATATATTTCATGGAATTGAAATTCAATTAATGAATTTTTAGATAATGAATATAAGTTTTGATGTGATTCATATATATGTTATCATTCATGTTCCTTGGATGATGCTTTTAAAATTATCGATTTATTGATTAGTCCATTTATTTCTATATTTTAAGAAAAAACTATAAATAACCTGGGAGGTATTATTATTCACATAAAAAGTTAATTTAACAATAAATGAAGTTAAAATTTATTCATATGTTGTTCAGAATACTATATGATATTTGTGAATATAGAATTACATAATATTTGTATTCTTATTAATTTTATTTTATGATAAATGATTTTAATGTTTTAATTTGATAGGTTATGTACCATAGAAAAAAATTGACTCCTGGTGAAAATGAAATTGTTTTTTCTATGATAGTCAGACATATAGGATTACATATATGATATTTTTTAGTAAATAGGTTCTCTGTTACATGCATTTTATATGGAAATATGATGATTATTTTTTATAGTATAAATAAATGTTGATATTTATTTATGTTGTAAATTGTTATGATATTTCATTTTAAATTATTGTTTTACCTATATATATATATATATTCTTCTATAATTCTTGGAAAACTGATTTTAAAAGATAGAAAATATATTGATCATTTATGGATTGGTAATTCGTGTATATATTGATATTAATAAATAATTATATTTCATTTTGCTATATATAATTTCATTTCTTCTCAACTAAATGATGAAATTGGTTAGATTTTTATATATATTATGAATACCATTATATATAAAATATATGCTATTATATAATTAGATTTAGGGGTAGGTATGTGGGTAATCATAATATATAATGAATATATAACATTCAAAAAATAAATTTTTCCTAAATAAATAAATAATTATTACATACAATGATTATTTATTAGCTTATATAGTAATTTAATTATAAGGACACCCATTCCCTTCCAATAACCATGTAGATAATTTTATTCTTTTAATAGTTGATCAAATATCATAATTTAAGTCTTAGATTCGAACTTATTTTTATCACATTGTCATCCTTTGGGAAAAATAAATTTGCTCTCCTTAAAATAAACCAGTTTAATTATATTTACTCTCCTTACCTCTTCTTTTTATCTATCTAGAAATTTTCTTATATTTCATTTTATATAATGACAATATAATATGTAGAGATGAATTTATGTTTTGATGTTAGTATAAATAATTTTTTTGTTTTTATTGTTATACATAAAAGTAATTTTTAAATTAAATTTCAAAATACAGTGTCTTATATTTGATACTTGAAATTTGTTGATAGGTGATAATGAATCATAGTTTAATTACTGCACTATGTACAAGTAATGAATATAAGGAAGGGTTTGATGCTTTTTTTGAATTTTCCAAATAAAATGATCCAAATAATGACTTGTTTTTTTTCATTATTTAATGTATAAATATGAAAAAATTTCAAAACCTAGAAATCAATGATCATTGAATATGTCATGGTTCTAATATGAGTTTCATTCTCTAGATTTGGAATGGTTAAATTAAGAAAAATTCAAGTAATATTAATGATGAAGATTTCTAAGATGATAAGTTTGATCAAATTGAATAAATGATTAATGATAGTAAAGTTGAGGAAATTAGGAAAGCATCGATGATCAAGAACCTATACGGTGATGCTAAAAACCCATTGTATCCTGGTTACAAAAAATTTATGGTTTTGTCAAAGATATTGATATTAATTAATTTCTAGAAATAGATATAGTGAGAATAGATTAATTGAGTTGCTACAACTAGTAAAAGAAAAAATTATTGAAGAAAATGATCATCCATATTTACTTTATTATATGATGAAAATATTATGCTTGGTGGATTTTGGGTACAATAAGATAAAATCATTCCCAAATGACTATGTGTGAAATAAAAAGGAATACGAAAGTCTATCAAAGTAACCTAAATATTGGATATCTTTGTATAAGTTGAAAGAAAAATAATAGGTTTATTTATATATTACTAAGACTCTTTATTAGGTAATTGGATATCTTCCCATGATTCCTCATCTAAAATGACTATTTTTAAAATCAAATGATGCAAAAAATGTTAATAAGTCATTCATAGAAGAAAATATCTGATGGAAAATTATATCATATAGTTGTTTTTTCATAATGTAATAAAATGTTCGTCAAATTCCTTTATTTTTAACTAATAATAGAAATCTTAGAATTAGGTTGTTCACACATGAAATGAATTAATATCTAATCCTTAGTTGTAAACATTGTTTATAGCCAGTTTTTTTTATAAATTTATAACATATATTTTAAATTTGATATGAAGTAGAGATATAACTTGTTGACTTTAAAGATATATGGGCCAAAACATCTTGACAATGATATTGATATTAACTTATAACCATTAATTGATGATTAAAAAACTTGGTGTAGTAATGTATCATAGTTTATGATTATTATGAAAAGTAATATCTTTAATGGAATACAATTATTATGTTTACCATAAAAACATTCAACCGTATGAAAATTTTTATGGATTTTGTGTTAAGGGGTATAAATCTCATCCAATTTGTAAAGAAGGGACCATAATTTTCAACTAATACATTAGAGGAAAACATTGTACATGGGTCATTGAAGGTTTTTTTTCTATGGATCACCCATATTTAATATTCAAATTGGAATATAATAGATCACAAGAATTTGATATCTCCCTAAATCCTTTGTCAACAGGTCAATATTTTTAGAGAGTGAAAAATATTGATTTCATATTCATAAATACACAATGTTCTAGTAATGATATAAAGACATGAAAGATGTAATCAATATTTATTGCGATTACACATTTAAGATATCATGAGGTAAAACATAATATTTAAGTGATTCACGTTGATAAGAATATCCATGACAATTTGACTGGAATATTTTTAGATATTAAAATTAATATGAAGGATGGTTTGCATATAATATTGGATTTTCTGTCATTGATAATATGTTTAGAGTTAGCACCCACTTTTAAAATAAAAAAATGTGATTTCCTTTAGATTATCATACATTATCTATGAGGGGAAAAATAAATTTTTTTATTGACTCTATGGTATCAAAGTGCATGAGGGTTATTCTGAAAATGTAGAAAAATACTAAAATATTTGAAATTAACAAGCATAAAATATCATTATTATATGTTATAATGAAATAGATCCTACTGGTTTTTTTATGATAAAGATTATCCGTCCATTTCAGATGGATTGCCCTCAAGGTTTGTTATTTTTTCAATTACATATGTTACAAATTGATTTATATGAATTCATTAAACTATTTAGAGAATGATGTAGTCTATATACTTTTTCAATTGGAAATGTAATTTCCAATATCTTTTATTAATATCATGGAATATTTAATTGTTTATTTAGTGTTAGAAATAAATATGTATGATCTTATATATCAATGTTAGATTTATCCTTTTTAAAGGTATATGAAGATGCTAAATGGTTTTTTTAAAAATCCCTATTGACCAAAATCCTCCATTGTTGAGAAATTTAATTTTTAGGAAGCCTAGGAATTTTGTAAAAAATACTTGTCTTCAGAAGAGAATGTAGGTTTTCCTATATCTCATCATGAACGAGTTAATTTTTTGGTAAAGGTGATTCATGGGTTGAAAATAATGTCATTGACATGTCAAAATTCAAAGTACGCATATTTAAACATCTTGAATAATATAGATAATGTTCAACCATATATAATATCAAATACTAATGTTTTTAAACAACAATATTTGAAAAATAAATATATGTGGACATTAAATGTGTATATCAAAAAAATATCTATTTTAAAGAGACCATATATAAAAAATTTGATGTATCAGAAACATCAAGATTGTTAGTGGGTTGCCCACATTTAAAAATAATAACATGGTTTGGGTGTGAAATAAGTGGCTATACATTTTGTACCAAATAACAGGAGATCATAAGTGAAGTTTAGAATACTAATGTATTTTTATTCATATAAGCAATTAATTTTTCAAGTTTAAAGAAAAAAAATCAATTTCTATTTAAGTTCATATTATGGATTTTTTCACAAACCCACTCTGGTCATCTCTATACCGGATACGCAAGTCGGCCTGTGGAAATGACCAAAGGGTGTCCATTATTTCTATGGGATGACAATAAGTGCATGGGAATCAAGAACTACCTTTGGGAATGATTTTCCTATAATAAAGTAAATAATTTATAGTTTTCATTTAATAAAAGAAATAAAATATGTTAATTCAAAGTAAAAAAATAAAAGACAAAAGAGTTTAAGATAATATAAATTCCAAACCAAAGTTTGTGGACTAAAGTAGCTGAGACTAACCAAAACCTATATCTATGTGATATGAGGTCAAATATTCCACCATTTCATCTAAAAAACTCCCAAAACCCACTAACATAGATTCTCACTGACACCATGTAGTTCCTTTCCTTTACCTACAACATATAAAAATAAATCTACACACACCCAAAGGTTTGGGTAATGTGTGAGAAAACGCGCCTAGTAGGATCTCACCTAGCGTTCCATAAGTTGTCTTTATAAAACAAACCAATTATGATCATTTAAAAAATACAAGTCATGAACTATAAATTTACAAATTTTTTAATAAATCATGTAAATCCACTATTTTAGAAAATTTTATAAATAACTCATAAACAAATAAGCTTTGAATCATTTACCAATAAAACATTTCTCAAGAACTTGTAAATAACCAATCCAAATGGATCAAGATATAAACTATCGATAGGGATGTATAGTTTAGCATTATTTATTATCCTCACACATAAATGGTCAAATAACTATGTGCACAAAAATTCCTAGAACATGATCCTAGGGATAAGATAACATTCCACCAAGTGCACCCCTAACATAATAAAGTTTAGTTAGATTTGTATAATTTTTTCATGCTAGATATTAGTAAACCGCATGCTTAACCCAATATACCCTAACCCCTAAGTACCTTAGGTTCCCATGTCCCATTTCCCACACTTGGAGGCTTTCAATTTCACAAATGTCCCACACATAGAGAATTTTCTTCTCATAGTTAAAATCATTTCATGAGCATATCACACATTAATAATAAAATAGCCCAAATTTATAATAAAAACTTCTATGAAATAAATTTCCATTTTAAAAAGAACTGAACAATCTATTTTATATAAGAATCAAAATTATAAAATTTCAAGAATCATAAGTCATACATTTAAAAAAATTAGAACAAATAATTTAAAATGAGAAAAAATGCATAGTTTATAAACAAAGGCTTTTCACAAAACCACCCACCTCAAACACTTGTTATTCCTAATAAATGAGTGAGATCTATATGCTAAGAATAATAAAGGATAGTAATAATAAAAGGGAGATCCCTAAAACATGAAAAAAATATCAAGAATCCCAAATTTAATAAACTCTAGATCAAGAGAGACATGAGAAACCAATTTCCAAGACAATTCTGGAAGAATCACACAAAGATCATGGTAGGTATGGTATCTACCTTACTCTCTTATAATAGAACTATAAGAAAAAACATTAAATTAAAACACAAACCATATATCTGGGGAAAAAATATTTATATATAGTTCCTTCTAGAAAAACGGGTGGTGATCTTGAAGAACATTTAAGAACAATAAAGAATGGGATCTTACCTCAAGTTCTCTAAACCCAACACCCCAAGATGCATCAAAATTTATCTCCAGATAGGTTTGTATCTCCAAAATATCAAATTGGAACCCTTAGAGTTGATATCCAAGTCTATAAAATATATAATTTGTTAACAAGAGGTGTATCGAGTTTGGAAAATATTTTTTATATTAATTAATTCTTTTCACATGGTTTGGCTTTGCGGTTTAACAAACTATGTACCAACCATGTGCCTATTTCTATATATCGGAGACAAATTCATAGTTTGGTTACATTTTTTATCTGAATATGTTCCATCCATGATAAATGATATTATCCCAAACCACCATAGGTCACATAGTTTACTAATAATTTTATATGGTTTGGGATAACCATGTACTAATTGTGCACTTGAATAGAAACATATAAAAACTCCCAAAAATTACCTGGAATGATTGGAGAATAGTGAAAAAAATATGGTCAAAAAGTGAATAAAATTACATGAAAGTGAAATTATGATTTGAGGATTCTCCCCACCATATAAATTTTTATCCCAACAATGTCAAGAAAAATCCGACTAGTCAAATGAAATATGAGTTAATTTGTCCCTCATAATTAACTCTCATTATTAAATATTATTATAATATGTTCAATTCTCTTCCAAAATACTCAAACCAATATAATAGAATTAGCATAAAAATATTTTACTAAGAATTAACAACTTGAACTGGTCATTCAACTACTGACAGATCCGCTTCCAAATCAAGATCTGTGTAACTCAGAACATGGAAGGGATTAGGATGATACTTCTTAAATTGAGAAATTTGGAATACATCATGTGTAAAATTCAACTAAGATGGAAAATATTACCATTAATCCACTTTTCCTTTTAACTTAGTGATATCAAAATTTACAATGTATCTCACAACCAATTTCCCTTACATTCCAATCCAACGGTGACCTAATAAAGGCTAAAAATTCAAAAAATATGTGGTCACCTACTAAAAATTACATAGGACAACGCCAATGATACACAAAATAATTATGTTGAATTTGGTTTTTTTCCATTCCTTGATGAATAATTTTAATATTTACAAACATATTCTAAAAAAATATCAATCTTATAAGACATACTTCACCCACCATCAGAACAACAAAGGGGTGAGGTAAATGGACATCTATATAAAGCCTCAAAATGATTCTTGCTAATGTATGACTGGTAACTATATTTATAAGATAATTTAACTAAGCCAAAATCACTATACTAAGATACTCCAAAGTCTATAATGAAATATCATAGTATATCATCCAAAATTTTAATATCTCACTCAATTTTTTATCTAATAATGGAAAGCCATGCTCAATTTAAATGTAGAAGTCATCACTTCCTAGATCCCTTTTAAAAAATAATAGGTAATTTGGGAACCCCTATGCGAAAGAATAGTATTTGGTACACTTTTAAACCTCATGATATTTTAAATGATTTTTTTCCAAAATCAACAACCTTGGTGGTGTATCAAAATGTAATGAAATTGAATAACTTTATTAGTCGATCAATCACCACCCATAATGAATTCATTCTTCAAGGATTATATGGTAACCTAATGATGAAATCCATAGACACCTCATCTTATTTATAGATAGTACCTGAAAGAGGATTAAGTGATCTAGAAATATTTTGGGGTTTAACCTTAATCTTTCAATATGTATAACAATGAAGACCCAAAATAGTTATATTGCAGTTGAAACTTGGGCACAAAAACTAACACTTCATGCCATAGTACATCTTAATTATACCTGGATAAACAAACCAATGAGAATAATGAAAATGTTCCATCATATCTATCCTCCCATGTGAAGGAATGAAAAAAAAATTTCTAAAAAATAATGCCTTTTAGGGATAAAAAACACTCAAAATGGTCTCCCTACAACATAAATATTTCTTGATAATACTGAACTCTTCATCCCATATTATCACCTAAAAAATCAACTCAGTCATAAAATATTTCAACTGAGTGTTATCCAAAAAAATAGTAGCCTATTCCTCCATCACATCCAAGTAAATCTTAGAAAAGTTTCCCATGATATTCCAATCATCTTTATATTTTATAACTACTAGATTAGGAAACTTTTTAATCAAATAATCTTCAACAACATTCCCCTTTTCTGGGGTATAGGAAATATAAAAGTCAAAATACTAAAAATACTCTATTAATCACCTCTGCATAAGGTTTGAATATTTTAGAGAAAATATGTAACTCAATCTCTTATGGTTCGAATAGAAAATGAACCTTCACCAAAGAGGTAATTTCACCAAATATTTAGAGAATGAAAAACTAATACAATACCCAAATCATGGGTGGAGTAATTATTATCATGTGTCTAAACCTAATGAGATTCATAATCCACTACATAACCTTGTTTTATAACAACATAGCTCAAACATTCTCCTGAAGCACCAAAAAACACAAGATAGTATATTCATACTTTTGGTGAAGCCAAAATATGTGTCGAAGTTAAAAATTGATTCAATTCATCAATGTTAGTAAAACACTTAGAATCCTATATGAACTTTACCCTCCCTCCTCCCAGTAAGATCAATCAATAGTGATGTAAGCTTTGATAAGTCTTTCACAAAACTCTGATAATATTATACCAAATCTAAGAATATTCTAATCTAAAATACATTATTTGGTTCCTCCCATAACAAGATAAATATCACCTTATTTGGTTCAATAGATATTTCGTGTTCTGAAACCATATATTCCCAAAACTTAACTTCCTAAATCAAAAAATAATTTTTTTATAACTTATAATAAATGTGTTGATCCCTCAATATTTCAAAAATTAGGTGATTCCCCTGATCCTCTTTATTTCTAGAGTAGACTATAATTTTATCCACAAATAACCTAAAAAAAGATCAATATATTAGTGGAAAATTTGATTCACAAGGTCCATGAAAATATTTGGGGTGTTAGTCATAACAAAAAACATCACAAGATATTAAAAGTATCCATAACTTCTCTAGAAATTAATCTTTGGAACAACTGATTCCTTAACTCTGAGTTGATGATATCCAAACCAAAGTTCATTTTTAGAGAACCACTTTATCCCTTTTATTAACAAAAAAATTAATTGATGTAGGTCAAAGGGTACTTATTTTTAATCATTTACTGATTAATCTTCTAATAACCAATACACAACAAAATAGACCCATAACCCTTTTCAGAAAAAATCATGGGGACTGCCCAAGGAGATTCACTAAAAAAATGAATACATTAGATTTAAAATAGTCAAAATTAATCTTAAATTCCATTAATTTAAAGAAAACCATATGGTATGAATTAATGGATGTATTTTGAGTTCCTGACACCAAATCAATTAAAAAAATATACTTCCCTCTCTAAAGGTAGACTAGAGAAATTAGCTAGAAAACATTAGGAAATTCATTAACCACCAAAGGAAGATCGTATCTTGTAAGTTCACCCCCAATTTCAACTATAAAATTGGAAATAAAACTTATAAGTTTCAATAAAGGAATCCCTCCTTGGATAGATCCTAGATACCACTATCTTTGAAACAATTAGAAGTTCCCATTGGAGGCTCTAAAGAATAATAATTGATTATAGAAATCAACTGATTATATATATATAACTAATGAAACAATATTTAGGACAATATAAATGATATATAAGTTTAGAGCCATAAAATTACAAACTAGATCAACTTAATTTATCAAAAGACAACTTTAGGGACATTTAAAACCTTAATCATTCTTATTTACAAGAGTAATAATCAACTACATAACAAAGGGAATGAATTCCATTAGGTGTTTTAAAAGGTTCATGAAGTGGGTCAATATAAAAGAATTAGATAAACCATTATCAAATAAATTATTCACTAAAGAAGATGTAATAAATATAGTAGATCTCATAGTTGTAGGGCCTAAATCAACTTTTAACTGATACACTATTTCTCACATGTATGATTCTAAAGATAAACAGAGATGAGAGAAATTAATTACCATGAAAATTCTTGAAGAAGCACACAAAGATATAGTTAGATATAGTCACTACCTTCCAATGTCACAATGGTCTAATAATAAAACCCATGATATCATGATAAGAAAAATAGATACATAAACAACCTCCCAAAACTATGGCTCCTTCCAAGAAAGTGAGAGGAGATATAGAATAATGGTAAATAACAACAATGAATGGGCTCTTACATCAAGTTTCCTAGATCCAACATCCCAAGATAAATCATAATAACTCTCTATAAGGGTTGATAACTACAAAATCTCAATGTGAAAACCTTAGAGTTTATATACAAGGATGTAGGATGGACATAGGGGTTAATGGGTGGAATATTGGGTTTATAAAAGAATTTTTAGATTAATGAATTCTTGTCATATGGTTTAGTTGCACGGTTTAATAAGACATAACCCAACTATATATATCTATTTTTGTACATTATTGATAGATATATGGTTTGGTCACAAATTTTTCTAACCATTATCCAACTAGTTGTTTTTTTCTAAAATAACACAATATACAAGGTTTCCTAAGAATGTTCAATAGTTTGAATTAACCATGAACCAACCATATGCATTCCTTGAAACCTTAAAAACCACTGAAGCATTACCCGGGACAACCCAAGAATGGTTCAAAACAAAATATGGTTAAAAAAATCATATAATTTCATTAAAGTGGAATTTTTATGTAAGATAGTTATTAATGAAATACGGGACATTTATTTCATTAAATTTCAAGTTCCTGTGTTAAACTATAAATTGGTTTTCAATAACAATAGTGTTAAACATGGTAATTAATATATAAAATTAGTTAATCTAAATAGATGAAAATACACAAATGAACTTATTATTATGGTAACACATGTGATGAAAATATTCTATGTTATTGATCCATAAAATGTTATGTGGTCTATTGTTTAACAAGGAAAAATAATACATTGGTGATCAGAAACTAAATAATGAATTATATGACACCCCTAATTCCATATAATTATTACCATAGGATATTGATGACTAATTCAGAGACATGGTTTATGAAATGTGAATCAATTATGAAGAAGGAATGCGGGAAATAAATCTTTTAGCAACCTCCTAATATTGTAAGTACCATATATTTATTTTTTGTTTAACTTTTAAAATTTTGTAAAATGTTAGATATACTATTTTTATTTCTATTTGTTATATAAGTCAGAAATTTTAAAAATTTTATATATTAATTTTTTTAGTTGTATTTGTACAATTTTCTAATTTTTCAATTTTTTAAAATTTTAGATATACTATTTATAAATTGATAAAGAGTCTCACTTCTTTTTTTTTGTATAATTTTATTATTTCTAATTAACATTAAATGTAATGGATGATTTTTTATAATCTTGTAGTTAATTTTTTTCTTATTTCTATATCATTACATCAATCATAAAAGTTTTCAACATTTTTTTAGTATTATAATCAAAAAATTAAATGAATTTGAATAAGAAAGTGTTTCATATAGATTAATTATGGTAGTATCTTTTTTTCAATTTTTTTACTTATAAATGATAGATTATATAATATTATAATAATTTTTAATTAATTTTATTTTTTGGATAATTTCATATTAAACAGTTGAGTCATTATGATCTTCCAGGGAGGATCACATGCATACTTTTCATCAGGATCCTCCATATTCTTCTAAATATAACACTTCTAATTGTAAATGGAAAGAGAAGTCTTTTAGGGTTGGTAAACATGGTATCACACATTTAACTAAATTACCAATTTATCATATCTGGCCCCATAGGTTATTTATTTATTTTTATGATAATATTATTCTTACAAGTACAAATTATAAACAATTTATATAGCTTTTATATCTTTTTGTTCTCAAGAGAAATTTTTTATTGTAATTTTTTATTTGAGAGGTGGTGAACAAATGATATTATTTCAAATATGGGAGACCATTTTGGTAATATAATTTATTATTATTTTATTTATCATGAAACATTTTTACTCATTTAAGTTATTTTTTACTTCTCATCAGATGAAATATGATATACTTGGCACTAGAGAAGTTGATAAGAAATGTTAATTATTTTTCTTCTAGGAGATAGATACATTTTCAATCAACACAAACTTTAGATTTCATTCATGGTGAAAGTAAAAAATGAAAATTATTATACTATATATGGTTTTTTAGATGAGGATATGTATAATTTTTTTGAAAGTATACAATATGAATCATTTTTTGTAGGTGTGATGTCTTCTTTTTTTGGTGTTTCTTTATAAAATTAATAAACATTATAATATCAATGATATTTTTCCTAAATTAATTGGTTTTATGGATATATAATCATTAAATAAAAATTAAAAACATAAACACTCACACTTTATCTTGTGGAGGGTATAAACTATAGAAATAAAAAATGATGGTTGGAAATTTTGAAAAATTGGGATCCAAGTCATTAGGATCCACATAAAATGCCCCTCATTCTACGCAACTTGACATGAAAAGCGGAAAAGGGATCATATGTCAAAAGGGAAAAATATCTTATGGATGAGGTGAAATTTTTAGCTAAAAATACTTTAATAAGTTCATTAAGTTATTTTTTTAAACTCATAAAATTTTGTAATTCACTATTAAACTTTCCAAATATTCTATATAGGATACTGTTGAGGAGAAGTGCACACATGGGAACTTCTTACCTGAGGGTAGGTCTAATATTTTGACAGGTACATTGGGGAATCCTGAACGACTAGGTCATATATGAGGAAACATGGGGGTGTATTAATTTAAAAACTATTTGGTCATTTCTGTAACTTCTTCTAGGGATGATGTTTATAAATAAAAAAAATAGGCATTTTAGAAGATAGATTTAGGATATGGGTGAGATTATGGAAGATAATATCTTATATTTGGTATGATATATGTTCTTGGACATATAGAGATAGTTGTAGGATGTATATCCCACTCCACCTTTTCCCGTATATCCCACTCCCCCACCGTCACTTGAATATCTCGCTTCTCCACCCCATCCTCCATAGTTTCCCATCTACTATTAGTTATGTACTGTGGATACCTAGTATCATATTATAGAATATATGATCATATATAATATTAGGGACATCATACATCATCAGTAAATGGATATATAATTTTAGGATAATAATAGCTTATATTATTGATACATAATATTTAATATCATTCCCTACTAATGAGGTTTTTATAGTTAGAAAAATTGTCAGAAATTTTTTTATTTGGTCATCTCAACTTTTCTAAAAACCTACCAATTCTATATCTATCAATTATATCCTTTATTTCATATTTGAGTAAAATTTATTTTCATAATACACACACACACACACACATATATATATATATATATATATATGAATACATTAAATGTAAATACATGTTCTATAAAAAGTAAAAACATTTTGTGACCCCTTTGACTATGCTTCTTATTTATCAATGAATTTATAAAACATCACCATTTTAATTTATTTTGAGATATGACTATAAAGTGACCATGATTGATGAAATTTATAGGCATGATTATACCATGAAAAGTTTTAAGATATATATTAGGGAGATTATAACTATAGATATATTGGGTCTTATAATGAAGAAAATATTTCCTATGTCAGTTGATTTTTATATTTATTTATATTATATCAGCTTGATCTAACTTCATACTCTTTTTATTAGGGATATTTATGCACATTGTATTCAATATGAAACAACATGAATTTATGAATTAATGGAAAAAAACTATTTCTCTTATTGCTTGGATAATGCAGGTTTAAGAAAGAACAACTTATATATTTGAAATATTTCAAAATGATATAATTAAGTGTTTGATTCTACCTTGTATTCAAAGGTATAAAACATATATTTCATAAAGATTTATTTTTTATTAAATAAACACTGAAATTATATTTTTGTATATTAGGGGCCACTATATGTTGGTTGTTTTTAATCTAAATAAAAGTAATTAATACCGGTTAGGCCCCATATATAGAGACATAAAAAGTTGATATTTTATTTTATGATTTATGTAAGAAATAATAACAACAGTAATAGTTATAAAGTTCAACAAGGTTAAATTTTATTCTAAAATTTAATTTTATTTATATTAACATTATATTAAAAAAATTAATACTTTGTTTTATGAATTTTGGATTATTTATTATTCTCACGATTATGATACAAATGATTTTAATCATCTCCTGGGAGTATAAGAAAATTATTTATTTGCTTTAATTTTAGTTTAGTTTATATAAATTTTGAAATATTAGACATCAATTGTAAAATAATTATAATTTGAAACAAGTCATGATGTAAATATTTTTTATGAAACTATATAGTGGGGTTTCTTCTATCATTCTATATATTTTTTGGAGCTGGTGGCCTTTCTATATATATGTTGGGTTGGTGTATTTTTTTAAAAAATTAAACATATTTTTTACATCAGTAATTAAATAAATAAAATTAATAATGAAATTTTTACATCAGTTATTAAATAATTGATGTCAAATTATGAATTGAACAATAGTTATTAGAAAAACTGACATCAAAAGTGTGATTTCATTTCATTTAATCAATAATTTTTGTGAAAATATTATGAAATTTCAGGTTATTTGGGTAATTTATACGTTGGTTTTAAAATTCACCAATGTTAAATATATTTGGTAACATGGTTTTTGTAGTACCCCTAGTTTTTGGTATGTAAACTTTAATGGATGATTTTCATGGTTATAATGTTAAGGGTGATAAAGGGTAGAGTCAGGATAACTTTGAATGAAGTTTAGAGGCAAAGGGGAAGTCGCACATGCGACACATGATTTGTTTTACTATGCGAAAAAACCGTGCGTAGTTAGTCATTTTGAGGTAGTGGATCCCATATGGTTGGAGCACAGTTTGGGAGACTGTGCGAGGAGGCCATGAGAGGGTTTGTCAAGGTAGTGGCTAACGTATGGTTTGTCTAACCTTGCAAACTAACCTTGCGGTCACTTAAGTGAGATCCTAAAAAAGTGGATCTCACACATTTTTTTCACTAAGTGGATTGTTTTTTATACTAAGAGGCCATAACTTGGGATTTTTCTCCTCCTAAGTAGAAATAGGGTTCTCCCATAGTTTTGGAGGTGATCTGAAGGCTTCCTTGGTGAATTCAATCTGGATTCTTGAGGTATGTGATTGTTCCTCTCCGTTCTTGTTCAGTTTCATAGATCTACTTAGATCTACTTATTCTTTTCTATCGATTTATTATATATACACCCATTATGGGTAGATATAAGCATTTTTATACTAAATATGATGAAATTTGATCTTGGTCTTTCTAGGAGAAGAGATATAAGGTGGGTTCTTGAAGAATCATCCTGGTTTTATTGAGAGTTCTTTGTTCATTGTGGTTTTCTTCAAAACCTTTAAGGTAGGATGCTTCTTTATCTACTCCACTTAGTAGAAATGATTGGATTAAATTCAAATTTTATGTGTGTTGTTGAATTGATTGTGATTTGGTTGTTAAAAACTTGTTGGAAACCTTCTTGAGTGATGGTTGTGAAATCTGGAAAAATGGGGATTTTGATTGAGTGCTTTGGTTCTTGATTTTAAAATGTGGACTTTAAAAAGTGGATTTTTTGGATTGTTGGCACATTATTGGTATTATATGTTTTCAATAAAAGGTAAAAGTTTTATTAAAATTAAATGTTTCTTTGAAATTGGTTGTGCTTTGGTTTTCAATAAAAGTTCAGATTTATTGAAATGGGTTATTGTGAAAATGGAAGTATTTGGAATAAATGGTGTTGGTGTGAGTTAATGATTAACAATACCTTATTAATGGATGATTACCATTTGGGTACAAGGGATGTGAACCTAAATCAGTGGCGTGTTTCATTGGGACACAAGGTAATTGGAAGAGAGACCGCTCATGAGTGTGGAACTGTCGAAAGAAGCATGCATGTGTGGGTGTGTGGTGAACTATGGAATGAGTATGCCAAATGATAATAATAATTGGGTTTTAACCTTTAATTAGTTATTTTTTCTGTAAAAAATAACTTTCTTGAAATTCGATTCATTCATTTTTGTTTTCACGTGGTCGTAAATGGTTTTTGGAACTTGTTTATATTTGGTTATAAATTGTTTTTGTAAATTGATTTATATAAACAGTCTTATATAAATGTGGAAAAATTTTATATCATAGTGGTGTGAGTAGGGAAGACATTGGGGAAAACTTACTCAGTTTTATACTCACCCCTGATTTGGAACTTTGGTGCTTTTGCAGATACTACCTTACGGGATAGGGGTAAAGGTAACGTTTCCCATATTTTTAGGACTACCTCGTAATGTTTAGGATGTTTGGAGATTGGGGATATTGTATCTTGTGGAGCATGGTGTCTTGTGGTCTTTCGAGAGTCTTGTGTTGTTTATCTACTGTGTACTTTGATACTTGGTTATTCTTCCATTGTTACATACTTGGATTTGGTTTTGAGATACAAGAAGTTGTTCAGTGGTCTTTCATTTTTTCATGCATCATATAGAGAATGTTTAGTTATGGTTGGTTGGTTTATTGGTTTATTTATTAAAGGGTAAATTATCCACCACTTGTATTTTAAACCCTTCGGCATTTATTTCCAGCATTTGGCATCTTGGGGAAGTCACTTAAGGCTAAGTAATGACTCGTTGTGCTCTCAAGCCAATGAGAATTGGTAGGTCATTATAGTTTTTAATATTCGGTGTTAAAAGAACTTATTTATTACATTATTTAAATGTAATTATCTAAGGAATATGTGTTTAAAAATAAGAAACCAATGATAAAAACCTTTTTTACACAAGTGTGTCAATGAAAAATGGGAAAAGAAGATTGATGTAGTTTTCATTGGATTTAAATAGGAATATTCCTATATTAAAAATAGAGTATGGAAAGAGGTGATGTTACCAATGAAGTTTTTGTTGTACAAATTCTAGGTTGTATCTATTAACATCAAATGATTGGATGTGATGAACTTTATGGAAGAACATGAAAGTTGTTGATAGAACAATTCAAGTGTTGTCTATAATATTTTGGAAATATTTAAAGGTAAAAGATACTATGTATAACTTGTGATATTCTATTACCAAAGGTTAGTGGATAATTAGAATGGGGAGATTGAAGACCCATGGTGCTGAAGGAAACATCCAAAGATTTATGGATGATGATTTTAAAAGGATGTTGATCTATTTTTATAGGATGTATTATTAAGTTGGACTAAAAAATTGTTATAAATATTTAAAGTGGGTAAGATGAAAGATGAAGTCAAGATGAAACCATTTAAATGGTATTTTGATTAAATTATAATAAAATATGTGTATAAATAACTTGTAATTTTTTTATAAGGATTGATTACCTTTGGAATAGGTGGAAGGAATTATGAATTTATTTGAGAAATTATATTTTTCGAGTTCAAAATAAAAATACAATGTATTAAAGATTTCATATGGATTAAATGATTTTTTATGACTTCATGCCATTTAGTATGACATCTATTAATGTCATATGACTTCAAAAGTAAAATCATATAACTTCATCAAGATCATATGAATTTAGAAAAAACATAAGTATTCAGGTAAAATCATATGACTTTGGTTGTTAGTGTACATCTTTGGATTACATCGTATAACTCCTTGTCAAGGTAAGAAAGTGAAAAAGACATCGAGAATATGACATTGAGTTGAGTGTAGGTATTTAGGGATGGATTGTATGACTGTAGTACTATTTCATTAATTCAAGAACTTCCATCATATGATTTTGGAAATTCATACATTGTATAACTTTATAAGTCAAAAGAAATAGTGACTGTTACTTTATATAACTTTTAAAGACATACGAATTGAATTACCATGTGCATTATAATACATTAATAGTTAGTAACATTTTGAGAGTGTTGTATGATGAAAATTGAGTTTTTCGGATTTAATATTTGAAGATTGTAATCAATTGGGATGATGCAAGATCTATTCCTCATGGATTTAAAAATCACAATCACTTAGAATGGTGCATGATTAAAGCATAAAAATGAAAGATAATTTACAATAAAGTTAGATCAAAGCCAGAGAAATTCTGGAAGAATACAAATGTTATTTTAATAAATAAATTCTAGAATATAAAGAAAGTGATTTAAGTTGATTATTTTGTTCTTCCAATATGATCCAAACATCATGAAGCTAATATTTTCAATGATCCAAACCCTAGTTTAAGGTCCATTTAGACCTTTGTAGATATAATTATAATCTATGTAATAGTCATATTGACTTTTAAAGGTAATTAATTGGGTTTTATGAGCTATTTATAGGTTATCTAGAACTATGTAAAAGTAATAAAACAAACTACAGTCGACATGAAGGTATGTTGAGTTTCTAGAATTCATTTTTATTAATTAATATAATAAAATTAAAATATTATTGATTTGTGATGAAATGTTTTAAATATCACAAGTAAATATTATTCAAGATAAAGGAACTAAGTTTGATGAAATGAAGTATCTTTCTTATGTGACTGATAATTTTTTTTAGTTTTTAAAATTTTCATCATCAAGTAGTTATTCATGCCACAATTTGAATGGATTGGAGTTTGAGTTGATTTGGTGAGAAAGATGAGGTGAGTATCTTGAGAATAATACAAGCAGATGAAAAAGAATATAGGGAATACAAGAATCTTATAAAATATTTTATTTTCCAAGAAAAATATAATATAAAAAGAAAAATCAAGGTTACTATTGGAAATTACCAAGAGACAATGGTTGAGAAGATAAAAGAAATATATAGATCATGATACACCAATGTATAGAAAAAGTGAAAAATGTTACAAGGATCGTGTTCACTAAATCACATAGAGATATTACATATTTCATACAGATAAAATATTATTTCCTAGTGAATTATGTATAAAATAGAAAAATATGGAGAGTTACTATTGATTTGTTCAAGTAAAAAAACAAGATTCGTGAGACCATAATATCTAGAAGAAATCGCATAGGAGAACAAGAACCAAGGAGTTAATATTAAGCTGAAGGTAAAGATCACTAGGTAAAAATCCTATAAGAAAAATAAGAAAAATAAGAAGAATAGTATGAAGAAGATGACCATCATTTTAAGATTAGTTTGAAAGATTCTAAGTAGTGAGAAAATAGAGAGGCGAAAGAGCTAAGGAGAGAATGGCCTATTGTGGATTTTACTTATCATTTGTTTCCAAGACTTTCTATGTTTGAGTAGTGATAAATCCATGTAGGTGATTTATAATTAAGATATGCGTAGTTCAGATAAAATAGATACTCAATTTCAGAGAATAATTAAAGATCTGCTGTGAGTTTAAGGCTTTGTTATTGAGTTAATGTAGATCAATCTTGTTGGAGCATAAGAATATTGTGCAGTATTGGTGATCTACTTGTAAGTTTTAGCTAAAAGTAAACTCTTGAATATACATGGTGTGGATTCATAAAACCTATAAAACTTAGGTATGTAGGTATATCATAGTTAGACTTTGTAACTATAGTGAGAAGCTATTAAAGTAATTCAAGTGAGAAGAAGGCACTTTCATGCTTGTTGAGACTCTGTACAGGTGTGAAAAACAAAAACCATTGCACTAAAAATTTGACTATAATAGACAAACCATGATTGGTGTGAATAAAAAATCATGGTATGGAGTCTAAATTTGATCTAAACCTTATAAAAATACCATGTTCTCTTTTATCTTGCTTACTAGAATGAATTTAGTTGATGATTACTAAGTTAAACTAAAATATATCAATTTTCACTAACTAATAATAGATGTTAAATTCCAAATAGAGAAAAATTTTCAAACAGAAATTAGAATTTAGTAAATTTAGGATACACCTAA
The DNA here is from genome assembly GCA_963277665.1 of Viscum album. Taxonomy (NCBI): domain Eukaryota; kingdom Viridiplantae; phylum Streptophyta; class Magnoliopsida; order Santalales; family Viscaceae; genus Viscum; species Viscum album. Next base: position 824,135,508 of record OY728159.1, on the reverse strand, counting down.
TTCACCCCCACTCAAGTGTCCACATCAACCCTAATGGTATTTTCAAGGTTTAAGGTTATAAAATGTATCATGCTATGTAAAATTTAATCTACCCATATAATTATTTCACATTAGATGGATGTGTGTGTGTGTGGTGGAGTGAAATGATAACTGACCTATCAAAGTATAAATTTGAGTTATCTCTAACTGATGTTCACCATGAATTTTTATAGGTTGTACAGAAATGTTACAGTTAGCATGAGTTGGATTCTTATATCAAGACACCAATTATACCAATGAGGAAAAAATGAGTTTTGTATACTAGACGACCCATAATGTATACCACATAGAGTGACATGCATTATGTATTATCTATAATAGTGGTGTATATTTTATATTTAGATTACCCAATACCTAATTTTGGAGATATACCTAGTATAAAAACCATCATACTTTGACACATTTATTACGTAAGCCTTAAGGGATGGATAATTAGGGGTGGTTAGGTATGTTGTTGATCATGTTATTCGTTGGAGCTTAACCACGTAGAATTTTTACTCATATCTAGAGAGTATAACATTTGGACCCAAATTGAGAAGAATAAGGAAGTTTACAACTATAACTAGGTAAGACATATGATGTGATTATCTATCATATTAGGGTGCAAGTGATGTGCTTATCCATAAATGTGAATGACATGTGATGCATTCATAGACATGGTTATTCTATACTCATAGAATAAAGAATGTATGAGATGTTATATTGTATTGAAATACTCTTTGTCTAATTGTTACTTGATGTATGAGACAAAGGTATCATATAAAATTTTATACTTTCATATGATGCATCCAATAGACATAGGTATAGAGATACATGTGTTTTGTATAGATCACCCTATAGTAGTTTGTAGCTTGAGTAGTATTGGAAATTTTATAGAGGCCTCTCTTTGCTTAAATTTATGGATTCATGAATTCATAATTGTTGTTGATGATATAAAGGCCCATGGGGTCATTATTTTTTGTCATGATAATGAGGATCAAGTTTATAAAACTGTGAGAGTTACCCTAAAATTATTTTAGAGGATATCCAGAAGATACTCTAGCTGTATTTTCTTAAATTGTAACATATGATATAACATATAGTGAAAATGTATGATAAATATTCTAAAACTAATTTTGGAATATATCCAGAAAAGTTTTTAGGATATAGTTTCAAAAGTTGTTATATATGATTATAAATATAATGAAATTAAGCTAAGTCTATGGGGTTTTTAGTGAAATTGAGATATTGATGGTTATGTGCATTATAAGGTAGAGAAAACCATGGTCTATCCTTATATCCACCAAAGAATAGTATAATAAAACATGTTATGATGGATATATATGATATTATTATATTGTATATTAATATTAGGTTTGACTACCATTTTTCCCATCACTTATCATACCTGGTTGTTTATTATATGATAATGATTTTAAGGAGTTTGAACATCTTATACAACTATTTTAGGAATGATTAGGGTAACACACCTTATCTAACTAAAATTAAAAGTAGAGCATTAGTACATCAGGTCACGTCACATGTATTTTATTGGCCCCATAAGGTTAGATACCATGAGAGGTGGGTGAATTAGGGTGTGTTGAATTAAAACAATTACCCCTTTAGATATTGTTTCATTGTAGAATAAAATAATCTTTTATTTACATTACCACAATAATATATAAATAGAAATAAAATCATGTATGGGTTTCATCAATTTTACTTGGTTCATAAAAACTAGACAATTACAAGGAGAATACAAAGGTAATGTTCCAACGTACCAAAATCACTAAATTGTACTACCATTACAATGTTTGGATCAAAATCATTGTCCCCTTAGTTTGCAACCATTCACTTTTGAGAACTTGATAATCAATAAAATTAAGTGAATGAAATTATCCTCTATAATATTATTCTATTGTTATGAATCGGTTTAGTCTTGGTTCACACATATGTGAGTGTTCAATGAATCTCTATTTTCACCCGAGAGATTAAATCCTCTTTATCGCTTACTTTACATTGCATAAAACACTTTTTTTATTTGAAAAATGATCTGATATAAACTTGAATTCATGTAGCATATTCACAAAAAACTCTAACCTTGTGCACGATTACATCGCAAACTGTTGATATTCTCCATGCACTCTAACCTTGTACTCAAATTATCAATGTGAAATCCAAACTTACGAACTCGTTCACTCCAAAATCCAACCTTAAAAGTGAATCCTCTACAAAATCACGGTTTTCAATGAATAATCTTACCTATTGAACTCATCCTTTACATGATACCTTCCACTAGATTACACTTCATGAACTCACTTTCATGAAATATTCATTCTGGATTGTACTTTACAGAACACATACAGATTTAGCAGAATTTACTCAAAAATGATCTTCTATAATGAAATTCTACAAACCATAATAAATTTATTAGGGTTCCATTTATAATAAAATTCATTTGATAATTTTTTTAATCATAATTATTATTAATTCCTTCACATAAACTCATCCTCTTTTCCACCATGCCTCATACCATGAACTTGACCTCGTGGTGCATGGACTGAATTCGTAGTCCACAAAATATCCTTTACGGTGGCCCAAAAATCTCCATCAAATGATCTCGTAATCTATTGATATGAAATTTATTAGTTTATTATTTAAAAAAGTTGTGTTATTTTAATTATAAACCAAGAAAATGAAATATTATGTAAAAATAATTAAAGGAAAAGGATAAAAATCAGTTTTTGTCAGAATATAATATAACTTAGGTTCCAAAAGGATAAAAATAGGCTTGTAAATTAAATATATTATTTTAATTCTCAAACACATATTTAGTCAAAATCATGTTTTATAATTCTAATTGTTATGAGTGGGAACCCTAGAACCAACTATTGTATGTACTTTGATTATTATAACATGTATACAATTTAATATGAACATGTGTTCTCTCATACCTAGATAGTAACATTAATTCCATCTATAATATATCATTTAAAATTCCCTTAGATCATATGACATATAAAAAGGTTATACTAGTTCCTGACAATAATGAGAACCATCAAATACCATGACAGTGATCTTGTCCATATGTCCTATGGTATAGATACATTATGTTGATAGGATATAGATGATATATGACTTATGCACTGGAGGTTCATAATCATTGATACTTCATTTCATGAAATTTGAAATTGTTGATCTTGATAATATGAGATCTTGAGGAATAGATCATCGATAGGAACATCACATGTTTCATGTGTCATTGGGGTTTCTTATATACAAGAATGTGCATTGGTCTCTTGACTTGAAATCATTATCAATGTGTGCCATTTAATCACAAAATTTTTGGTAAGAGAAAAACCATGAGATTAATGGTTTTTAAGGAATCTTTCATTGGGTGTTTCATTAGAGGTATGACATTGGTTTAATGATTGACATAAGATTTTTCACATCCAAGTAGAGGAAGAGATATATTGGCCCTAGTTGAATAGGATTGTAATACATTAACTAAATCAAAGGCCATGGTAGAAGACAGAAAATCTATCTAGTAAGTTCATAGAAATAATAAATAAATAAGGTAAGTATAGTGAACCAAGTTATGAATCCTACTTTATGAGATATTTCATGAAAAAGAGATTATATTACACAAAATGTGTTCATGAAAAATCTTATCATTGTCATGAATGGACTTGTATATTTAGGGGTCATGATGGGTTGCTAGCATCTACTTCTATTCTTTGAGTGGTACTCACTACTACTAAGATAAAGACCTATAGAGATACACATGAAGCACATCTTGATGCTTGTCCAATTCTGGTGAATTAGTGTTTAGGAAATAGTGGGCCACACATTATATTTTCCCTTATGGATCAAAGAAATAGTGATTTGGCGATCATGATGACATCAAAGAGTTATTTATCATATCTACTCTAGAACCTGGTGTATGACGATCAATGATTGATTAGTATCTAGACCATGTATGGATGATATAAGTGGATCCAAAATATGTTCCTTTGAGAAATGATTATTGACAAAGGGTACAAAATTCTTATGTCAAAAAATCAAATGATGTGACAGTTGAATTATATTTATATGATTAATTCCTTCCACCTGAGATCCTTGGGTGGTAATTGAGCATGGTGTAGTATCATAGATGATTTCATGATGTCAGGACAATGATAGAATTTTAAAATCTCAATGTTCTATGCTTCCACTTCATTCTTGACTCCAAAATTTATATAAGAGAGATCACATGAAAAATAATGTCAAAGTAAAATTATTTATGCCATTAATTTTAGTAGAGGACATTGCAACATCCACAAAAAATATAACAATTCCTTGATATGTGGTTGGATGGCTGAGTTATTTCCATTTGGAGTTTGAAATTGGATCGAAACCATTGTTTCAAGAAATAAATAATATATATATATATATATATATTAAATTTGTGCGATGATGGTAGGATGTGATCCCTAATATTATGGTTAGTCATACACAGCTAGAGCATCAATTTTTGAGGAGCAATATTTTACACTCTGTGTGGGAGGGTGGGGGGGGGGGGGTGCATAGAGTCACCTAACCAAAACAATAAAATAAAAAAAGGGACGGTGTCTAGTAGTTTAGACACCAACCATATTTTCCATGACCCACATTAGGGGGTCATGAGGTATATGTAGTAGCCATGTGGGGCACTATAAGTATAATTGTTTTTAAAAATATTCTTCTATTATATATTTGAAGTGGTAGCACTATAGGGTGACGTTTCAGCCAGTTGTACACACCACAAGTGGGGAGTATCTATCCCAAATGACTCAGGGTGGGATAAGTTTGGCTCTACCAGACCCACATATCATATATAGCTCACCCACCCACCCAGATACCCCTATGGGGTTATTTTTAAAGGTTGAGAGCACTGCAAAAATTACCAAAATTCCAAAAAAAACAAAAAATATTTGGAAGGTATAAAAATATTTGGGGAATGTCCAATTAATAAATTATTTATTGAAATATAAATTTATTTAATTTAATTTATGATTAATTTTATTATGAAGAATTAATTATAGGCTGTAGTTGATTCAATAAATATATTTCATGTCAAAAGATCACGAGAGAGACCAACCTATGTTTATCTGGTATTTTAGTTATTTTTTATTTATTACAATGCATGAGATTTATTCAATAAATAATTAATTTATAAGACTTTCTATGCACCATATCTATCACATTATATGTATAATAGAATGTTTGTCAACGATAAAACTTAATTATTTTTATTTCTCATTATTGAGTTCCCCTCACCTATGTGTGAGTATTTATGTATAATGATGAGAATGGATGAATATTTACATTGTCCTGAGATTCCAAAAACCTATAGAAGAGGAATAAATAAGTTGTAAGGGGTGATCAAAACAATATGAGTCATACACGAATCTGGTGTACACCCCTAGGGTTACAGTTGATCCATTTTCACTCAATCGATCAACCAATTGTAAAATACCATGACCATTCACTTCACTTTTTTTTATTTATGTTTGGTTTATTATTATTTTGTGAATTTTTTATGTTTATGTCATTATTTAAAATTATAAATGATAATGATTAGAAAAAATTGGATAATACAATGTGGATGTTTTTCATTTATGTATGGTCAATATGTGAGTGTGATTCCATATAAAAAACAAGTTAAATTAGATAAAATGATTACATTCACTTCTAATAATTAAAATTCATCAAAAATATATTAAGTCATAATGCCTTCTATTTTGTAAAATTGGAAAAAACTGGATGTATGAGGTGTTCATAAACCCAAGATGATGGTTCCTCCTCCTACTATGGATTTACTATGAGAGATATGTGTAGACTTAACTAACATATGAAACAAATTAGTGGTCATAGCTAGTTTGTATTATCTTTAGTGGTAAAGTGTTGAGTAAATCAAAGTTATGGTTTCTAGAATTCTGGAATTCACTAAACAATTCAAAGATACATGAGTCAATGTGTCTTTCTAGTAAAAATACTACCTTGAAACTCTCTGAGTAGTGTAATAGCCATATCTTGTAATATAAGGAGATATTTCAAGGATCCTTTCTACAAGAATACTCAAGCGACTCTGTATTTGGAATTTTGTAGTTTAGGGATACTATGATTCAATAAAATATTGGGATACATTTAAGGATTATTTAATTAGTAATTTATATTAGTAATAAATATAATGTACTAAACTTATAATTATTTTGATAAAATGAAAAATACCACCAATAGTTCAATATCACTATGATCAATACTCAATAAAGGGAATATCTTGATAGGAAATAACTTCTAGGAGTGGTACTAGTGCTTGCACATAGTACTACACTAATAGAAGAAGATGCCTAAAAAATGTTATCTGATATGAAAGTGATTTATCATGATATAGACTGATAAGTAAGATAGAATATATAAATTAGAAATTTTTGGTATAGGCTAGAAGAAAGGAGTTAGGCATTCCCTTAAGTACTCAAGATGATTTTGTATATTGAGAGATTGGAATCCGTTGAGTTCAAGATAAATCAATAACTAGTAATTGGCATCATTATTTCCCATTTAACACCAATATTATTGAATTTTATTTTTTAGTTATAATATGAATAACATCAAAAAAGAACTCCCAAATTTATTAGATTTAGTTTTTTAAGATGATAATTATATAAAGAGAACTAACTCTTCAGTCCATATGGAAAACAAGAGGAGGAATAGAAAGGATAAGGCATTAAAGGTCGAACCTAAGCTAAAGAAACTGACACACCACCCCTCCGAGAAGACAAATATTTTTAGGGAGAGAAATGAGTAATATGATATATTCTTTTTATGTGGAAAGAATTGTGACTGGAAGAAGAATTACAACATTAAAAAAATAACCAAGCCTATTCTTATGATTTTGGAATATTTGTCATTGAATTTAATTTATCCATTTCTATATGTCAGGTATTAGATACTACATGAGGCTCACACATTCTAATTCAAATGTAGGAATAAAATAGATATAAGAATATTTCAAAGGATGGGGTATATCTTCAAGTAGAAAATAGTGAAATATTGGAAGCATTAGCAGTAGAACATTGTCATATATCTTTTCTTAGTGGTTTTGTTTTTTGTATAAAATAATTGTTATTATGTACCATTCAATACTATAAGAATAATATCAGTGACGTGATTATAAACTCTAGGTTTTTATTTTGAGTTTGAATATAAATTTTGTCACTTTTTAACAATAACATATGTTATGGTGTGACACATATTAACAATGGATTGAATATACTTGAACTTGAAAACCATGTTTTGGAAATCAATAAAAAAAATAATTGAGAATGACTCATATCATACCCACCTATGTAACTTTATGATAGATCGCGTAAATGAAAATCAATTAAGATAATTACATCAAGGAGGGTATTTAGACTCTATTGAGTTAAAACCTTTGGATGTATTCCTTGTTTGGTTATAAGAGAAAATGGTTAAACCACCCTTCATTGGGGAAGGAGTAATGGCCACAAAAGTAGTGACCCAAACACATAAAACATTGATATTACATATTTTAGATTAATATTCATTACATCACACAAGTACACTCTTGAATATCATAATTGTCTAGTGCCTTTGGAGACTAGTTGTACAATATTATAATTTTGTAAAATATCTTCAATATCACTCATAAATATCTTCCCCTTTTTTTACTCTTCACAAACATACCCTAATCAAAACCTTTCTTCATGACTTGGGAAAAGAAACATAACAAAGGGTGAGCTCAGATGCTCATTAAGGGTAAAAATGGGAAATAAGTAAACATAACATGATCATAAGGTTATGAAAATATGATCATAACTTATGAAATCCATACCCTTCATATCAAATATAAGTATCTTATGTCTTGGAAAAAATATTGGATGATCATAATACATGAATCATAATTAAATCAAATAACACGATCCATGAGAAAAGGGAACTAGTTTCCTGGAAATTTCATTATAGTACAACCTTTTAAAAAATAGTTTCATAAACATCATTTCATCATAATCATAAACCAACCAGAGAAATAATAAAGATGGTATCATTGGATGATATCCCCAGTATATATCAAGTAACATCAAAGGAAATCATAACAAATGGAAAATGATTTTTAAAGAAAATGCCTTGAAAAATTTCTTGTGGAAAATAAAATTTCTTTGAAAATCACCATTTAAAAACTATAAATTCATAAAATATTGTGTAAATACTATTATTTAAAAATAATATAGAAAAATTATAAAGGAATCATTAAAAATCATTTAAAATAATTAATGAGGAAAATATCCTTTCCACTTTGTACAAAAAATTAAAAACAAAAAATATTTTCAAAATCATATTTTTTTGTAAATGGACTTTCAAAATAATGAAGGAATATTTAAAAAATTTAGTCATCATGATGGTAATGTTTTACATTTTAAAATAATTATTCATTTTACATTTTCAATAAAATCCAAATTGGTTCTATTTTAAAAAAGATACATGAATATTCATTTTAAAAAAATTCATAAAAAATTAAAACAAGGGGAAATTTTACTTTAAAATATCATAAAATAAGATTAAAAAAATTATAAAACATTTCTAAAAAACATCGATGTGAAAAAAATGGTTTCTGGATGAAGGGAAAAATAATGTCAGTTTTATTTAAAATAATTATTTTGGAATCATGGGTACATTGAGAGGGTAAAATGAAGTGAAAACATGTATTCTCATGACATAAATAGAGGATAATAAAATTAATTATATTCTTGAGAGATGGATCATAATATATCATCATATAAAATATGATCATAAATAATCCTGACGAATAATGATATCGTAATATCAAACCGTTACTGCTTTGGTAACTTTTAAATCATAAGAAAAATTAAAGAATAACATCAAAATAAAATTTAAATATCACTAATATAAGTAATTTACTTATATAACATGTAAAATTGTCTTTATATACACCTCATAAAAGGAGATAAGTGCATAACATAATGTATGTCCCAAAGAAGAAAAATTAAGACAAAAATCTCTTACCACTTTGGTAAATTTGGAATCATAAAAACCATGATTGATAGAACCTAAAATTGATATTTAAATCCAAATAACTTTCATGAAAATAATCATAAAATAAGTTCATGGTTAGTATATAGACCACATAAAAAAATATGTGGTGAATATGGCCTATGTCTCATAGAAGTAAAAAGTGAGACACAAATCCCTTAACTTAAGTCTTGACTTCCTTTATACAAGATAAAACATATTATATAATAAATATAAATTTTTATAAATATATTAAAAAAAATTCTATGTATCATACCATATATGATTTACTTATGCCCTTTAATTACTTGTTTATTAATAATTCCTGGTTAAAATCATGTTTTGGGAAATAACTACATTATTTTTTCATGTATTTCTTGATTTGATATTTTTAGTCACATAACTTTGATAATGATTATGTCATCTATATATTTATAACCATCCTATAAATATAATATATATTTATTATATATATATATATATTTAGATTAATCCATAAATGTTAAAGAGAAAAAATGAATTACACCGTTTATAGAGACGGTATGTCGTACGTATGCATGAACACTATTTCCATTTTATTGAAGGATGAAATGAAAGAATGGTAAATAATATATTAAATTTATAGAATCGTTTTTATTTCATATATATCAAACTTATTCATTAAAATTACCCTAATTATCTCCCATTCAAAGCATTAGTGAAAAATGAATCACATCAGTCATGAGGTGGTAGACCGCCGTACACTCAAATGACGTTATCGTATCCCCCACAGAATAGAAAATAAGAAGGTATGTGTGATATCATGTTTTTGTAAGTTTAAATATTTTAAAAAGATAATATATATTCATTTAATCTATCCTTATTACCATCCATGTAAAATAGAAATGAAAACTACATAACATCGGTTTGCGAGGCGGTAGTTCAACGTACACATGAGGGTCATCATTATTTTCTAACGGGTCATAAGGTAAGAAGTTATATGTGATTTTATAATTATAAAAGTATAATAATATCATAAATATATCTTAAAAATTTTAAATCCATCCTTACATCCATCCTTTGGAGGTTGTGATGGAAAACAAATAACATCAGTTTGGGAGGTGGTAGTATTCTGTACACATGAATGATGATTTTGTATACCATTTGGTGGAATTATAGATTTATATATCTTAATAAATTATAAAAATAACAAATAATTATATATTAGCTACTTTTTTCAATATTTTATCATATTTGGAAAATATTTTAAGGGGTTAGTACAAGAAGTAAAAAAATGCATTGTAAAAAACCTTACCCCTTCCTCAAACAACCTCTTTTGGTTTAACCTAAATCCTCCCTAGTTTGGATTTATGATCACAAAATTAAATCTAGAATATATTTAGGGAATTAAAAAAATCATTTTGGTAGGTATTGTACAAAATAAATTGTTTTATAAGTGTTGAGAGGAGATGATAGTGGGTGGACTTTTATAAGTGAGGCGAGTGGCACAATTATAATTTTTCAAAAGAAAAATGCGTACCCATGTTTTTCACCTAACACAAGACTATAAAATGGTCCATTATTGAACCTTATAAGTTATAAGGTCTAAATATGTCTATAAAATAGGGTTTTGACAAGTTTAAATGTAATTTTATGACATATATTTTTAGATTAACCCCCCAATAAACCTGTTTTAACTTTAACCATGGTAATAAATTTTTACAACTTTTAATATTAACCATTGAAAAAAATTAATTTGACATTTTTAGATAATATAAATTATTATGATTCCAAATAAGTATTACATTTTTATAAATTCCATTCAAATAAGTGGAAATTTTTAATTTAAAATTTATATCGTAAGCATGATAAAAAGCGGTTTTCTAAATAGAAAACTTTTAAAAGATAAAAAGTTTATATATAAAAATTTAATATAAAATTGATTTGAATGAAATAAATTGTATTAAAGGATATATAATTTAACTATTTTTATTTTTAATATTATATTAAATTAACATTTATCTTTTAAATAATTTAAATGAAAATGCAGTTTTTTAATAAATACATTTATTTTTCACTATTCACTGAAAATTTTATCTCTTTATAAAATTATCAAAAATTCACCCTAAGATTGTTTAGGTGTGTAGATTTAAAAAATGATTTTTTAAATACATTTTTTAAAAGTTTTAAAAACTATTTTTATTATTTTTTCAGAAAAAGTAATAAAAATATTTTTTCATAAAAAGTAATAAAAATATTTTTTAAGAAAATAGAATTTTAAAAAATTATAAAGACCTTACCAAAAATTAAGTATGTTTTATCACATTATTTTAATTATAAAAAACCATTACACATAATATTTAAAATTTTGTTATTCCTACTCATACCACCAGTTTTAATAGTTAGTTTATAATATCCATGTTAAATAGTAATATAAACAGTATATTGTAGTTCTTTAGAACTCGAGGTTACCTATAGAACAAGATATCAAAGAAATTAAATATATATATATATATATATATATATATTATAAAATATCAGGGTGTCACATTATACACCCTTTAAAATAAATTTACACCCTTAAAATTCAACAATTTGGTAAAAAACCTAAGGATACTTTTTTATCATTACATCCTTAGGTTCGCATGTGGCTTCCTCAAGTTAGTGGTTTCACCACGAAACTTGGCCAGGTGAGTGGTATTGTTTCATAGAAATTTCTCTATATGATCCAGAATCTCCACTCATTGTTCCTCGTAAAAGAGATCACGCTCTAACAGTATGACCTAAGAATTTATTACATGTTATGGGTGAGGTATATACCTCAGGAGAGATACATAGAACACATTATGAACTAGAGAAAGGTTTAGTGAAAGAAACAAGAGATAATCTATGGTCCCGATATGATAATTTTTTTTAAAGGGACAGATATACCTAGGGAATAGTTTTCCCTTATTTTTTAATATTATCGCCTTTTTCCATGGGGAAATTCTTAGGAAAACCCACTCACAAAATTAAAATTCCATATCACACCAATGATTATCAACATAACTTTTATTTTGACTTTGTTATTGCCTTACATGTTGTTAAATGTATCTGACCTTATCTACCATTTCATCAGCTAGCTTAGGTCCTAATAGATTTCTTTTTTGTAACTTCATTATAGTATGGTGGTGTTCTATAATTCCTTTCATAAAGGGCTCTATAAGAAGCTATCTGAATTCTCAATTAAATTCAATTATTGTAAGAAAACTCAAATAAAGGAAGGTATTTATCCCAACCACATTTGAAATCTATAGAAAAAGATCTTATCATATACTATAGGGTTTTAATTATTCAATCAAACTGACTATCTATCTAAGGATGACATACTATACTGAAACTTATATATGTATCCAGGACTTGTTGAAGACTTCTTTAGAACTTCAGGGTGAAACACATATCCTAATTAAATACAATGTAATATGGTAATCCATGCACCCTTACTCCTTCATTAATGTATATTCTAGAAAGATGATCCAAATAGAAATCTTCTAGGATAAAAACAAAGTGCATAGTATTCATAAGGTGATCGACTATAACCCACATTTAACTCAACATCAAGGATTGGATAAAACCTAAAGGTTTCCAATACATTTGTTCATATATCCATAATGATTAAATGTATTCCTCCTCAAATAAACTTGTCTCTAAAATATATACAAAATCAATAGGTTGTATTTCCATAAATGTCTCTTAAAATATCCTTAATGTCGATAAACTTCCAATACATAGAACATAAAAATGGGTGTCAGTGACTTTGAACATGTGATCATCCTTAAACTCATAAAGCCATGATGATATATATAAATATTAAGTTAATATTACATGGAGGCATATACAATTTCAAAATATAATTCACACATTATCCCTTAAATAATATATTTTCATATATAAAAAAATTTCCATTGGAAGCTTGGGTTCATCCTTGTACTGAAAGAATATAAAATGTTATCGGATTATTCCAAAATCCCTATAGAGGGACAAAATCAATTCTCAAAATCACATGAAATTTCACTAAAGTATGAACAATAATATTTTCATGGGGCTTAATAATACAAAATAAAACATGAATTTTCCCAACTAATGAGGGGAGGATAAATGTGAACTAATTATAATGATTCACTTTATCCATTGCGATTTCATAAGATTTCACTTTTTCCTTTCTCTTTAGAGGTTTTTCTGGTTTATCATCCACATTAGCCCTTAGATTGGGGTATTGATATATATAATTTCCAAACTCCTTATGCTTGAATCACAAGAGTGTGGGTGGTTCACTTTATGGAGCTTTCTCTCTATTTACACCATTATCTAACTTATTCACATCACTTAAGCATTAAGCTACTTAATGGACTTATTTTATGCACTTAAAAAATTAATTATTCCCTTTAAAAAATATTTCACCATGATTCTTTCACTACTTAAAGCATAAAGAATAAATCATCTTCTTTTATCCATGGTTTTTCGAATTATCTTGGACTTCATCTCTATTTTAATATCAAAACCTTGTGATTGATGGGTAACTCTATTCTCAATTTACAACTTGATATCACAAATAATTATTTCTTCATATATAATAATGTCCCTTATAGATAAAAACTTTTAAAGACTTGGTTTTAAGCCAATCATGAATTAATCAACCTTACATTCAGGTAGGATGATATTACCAGAAACATACCTCCCAAGTCTTGTAAAATTTCCCTCATATGTAACGATAGATTCATCATTCTTTTTTTAGATCAATTAATTCCTTTTATATTTTTTATAAATAATAATAGGGAAATAATTTTTGAAAAATATGAACTTAAACTCATCCCACTCGATGGATTCAATTTTACCTTGTTCTCCCATATTCATGATATGATTCCACCATTGATCTACTTCACCATCCACATGATAGCTATCCAAAATGAATTTTTCAGTATCTAAACACTAGATAATGAAAAATATTTTTTTAGTGGTACTAATCCATTGATCAAATACTAGATTTCCAAATGAACCACTAAAATAAGGGAGATGTTGTCTCATGAAAGAATCAATAGAATGTTGATCCCCCTTGATAATTTGGAAGTTCAGCATGATTCATAGTTTGAGAAAGTTATGTGAACATAGAAATGATATTTTTCATTCCATTTCCTACAAACTCTGGCTTATCATAAGGAAAATCATTTCATTTTCTATCACACTCAACATTTACATGGTTTCTTTGGGTTTTATCCATTGACTAAAACCCAAACATATAGTGCTAGCGACACTAATAATAGTGTAAAACCACATTATCATAAAAATCACTTGTACTATGTCTAAATCGTGACACCTTATTTTTAATATATGACATAGTAGGTTTAGACCATGTCACTCTTGGTCATTTTTCACATACTTCATGATGGTTTGTAAATATATTTTTTAATTTCTATAACATATCCCTTCGAAGTGTCAAACTAGGGGTGTAGTATGGTCCATTTTCTTGCAACAGGTGATGATAGAGTCCATATCAGTTTTCATTTTTTGAATTTATTACCCCTATGTACCTCAGTCATAGATCCACACCCATTTATAGTATCCATACATGGATTTAATTTCTTAGAAACAAATCTCTCTCTCCTTTACCAAAATTTCAAGTACATTTTCCAATACTTTTACTCATCCTTAAACTTATCCTTAGACATATCCCTATACATATACTTAGACATATACCTAGGTATCTCACTAAATTTTTCTTATCGTAGTTTCCAAAGGTCAACTAAACCTATCTTATGATACCAATTGTAGTGAACCAAACTTCTTATACATAGATATCACATCTTTTATATGAATATTCAATACATTACACAAACACATTCTTGAGGGTAATAATGGTTTAGTGCCTTTGGAGACTAGGTACACAATTTTCTTATTTAGTGAAAGATATTCAACATCACATATAAATATCTTCCACTTTTTGTACTCTTTATAAACACATCCAAATTATAACCTTTCTTTATAACTTGGGAAAAGAAATATAAGAAAGGGTGAGCTCAAATTCTCAAAAAGGGTATATATGGAAAATACATAAACATAACATGGGAATAAAGGAATTATAACATAAGAATAATATATAAAAACCATTCCCTTAATATCAAAGATCAAAATCCTAGGTCATGGAATAAATATTGATAGTTTAAAATCTATAAAACATAATGGAATCAAAGAAAATGATCCTTGATAACCTAAAATTGGAATAAGACATAGATTTGAGGTATACACCTAATCTTTGAACATTGTGAACATGTATAAATAGATACAAGTTCACTCATTAAGTCAATGACATGAAATCATGCCCTCAAATAAACTTATGGATAAGAAAATAAGTCCATGACTAACCTCATGGACATGAAATCTAGGACAATGAATAAAATTGTGAACATGTAATCAGGTTCATGCATAACATTTTTAACATGTCACCATGACCACTTATAACATTGTGAAAAATTAATCAAGTTCATGCATAGCCCTGTGAACATGTAATTATGTTCACACATAACATATTTACTCATGAGTTATCCATCTTTACCAAATTAATTGGAGTGATATATAGGTCTCACCCATCACATAATCGATACATCTAAATACCACAATATCATAAAACATTCATCATATCATAAATCATGAAAAGGGGTCTGGTTTCATAAACATTTCATTATAGTATAACCTATGTAATGTAATAGGTTTCATAAATATCTTATCATCATAATCAAAAAATATCCATATAAAGAATAAAGATGGTATCATTGGATCATATCTCTTTACAACTTAATTAATATAAAAGGATGTCTTCATAGATAGAAAATCATTTTTAAAGAAAACTCATATGAAACATTTCTTGGGGAAAATAAAATTTCATTGAAAATAAACTTTTTAAAACTATAAATTCATAAAATATTTTAGAAATAATTATATTAGAAAATAAACATTAAAACTTATAAAGGAAACATTAATTTTTTTTAAAAAAACTAATTGAGGAAAATATCATTTTTAATTTAAAAAAATCATAAAAGATTTTCAAAATACATTTCTTTGAGAATAAACATTGAATCTTATGATTGAATCATTAAAATATTGAGTGGTAATGATGACGAGGAATGTCGTACACTGTAAAATAAAGATTCCTTTAACATTTTTAGTAAAATAAAAAAGGGACTTATTTTGAAAGAGATATGAAGAATCCTTTTAATAAATTATTTAAAATGTAAAATAGTGGAAAAAATGGAATTAAATAGTTCCATATGAGATTAAAACATTTTTAAAAACATTTTTAGAAAACATGTATATGATAAAAAATGGTTTTTTGACTGAAGAGATAAATAAGGTTTGTTTTATTTAAAACTTTTCCTTCAGAATCATGGGTAAATAGATAGAGGGAAGTAAAGGGAAACCATGTATTATCATGACATAAATAGAGGAGAATAAAATTCAAGAGTTTCTTGGATATGGATCATAATATTTCATTATCAAAAACATAATCATAAAAAATACTGATGGAAAATGAGATCGTAACATCAAAATTTTACTACAGTGGAAACTTTTGAATTGTAATACCCATTAAAGAATAACATAAAAATAAACATTAAATATCATGAATATAATTATATTAATGTTATAAAATGTAAAATGGGTTTTATATGCACATTATTAAGGGAGATAGGTGCATAACATAACATATGTCCCAAAAAAGGAAAATTGAGATGAAAATCCCTTACCCCTTTGGCAACTTTTAAAATCTAAACCCCATGAAAGAGAGATACTTAAATGGATATGTAAATCCCAATAATTTTAAGGGTAATACTCATAAAATAATTTCTTTTGCATCATATACACAACATAAAATAAATATGTGTTGAATATGGCATGTGTCTCACAGAAGTAAAAACTGAGATGGAAATCTCTTACCTTAAGTATCGACTTACTTCATAAATGTTTAATAATACTATTTAAAAAAATATAATTTTATTATAAATCTGTTAAATAAGAATAATTTTATGTATAATAGCATATATTATTTATTTATGACCTTTTATTACCCATTTATTGACAATTTCATGTTAAAATATCACTCTGGTAAATAACTACTTTGTTTTTCATGTATGTTTTTATTTTTTATTTTTGGTCCTCTTACTTTGATCATGGTTCCATAATTTAAAGAGTTTTTACATTGATAAAAATATAATATATATTTATTATATATTTATTTATATTGATCCATAAAATTTAGATATATCAAATGAAATACAATGTTCAGGTAGACGGTAGGTCATACGTACACAATAATGTTGTTTCCATTTTATCAAAATATGAAATGAAATAAAGTTAAATAATATATTAACTTTAAAAATAATTTTTATTTCAAATATATCACATATATTAACAAAATTTACTTTAATTACATTCCCTGAAAAGTGTTACTGAAAAATGAATCACATCGCTTCGTGATGTGGTAGTCCGTCGTACACACAAATGACATTATCCTCTCCCCAACAGAATGGAAATTAAGAAGTTATATGTGATTTCATAAATATATATGTATAATTATGTTACAAATATCATATATATTCATTCGATCTATCCTTATGACCATCCATGTAAAACATAAATGAAAAAAACATCACATTAGTTCGTAAGGTGGTAGTCTGGTGTACACACGAGTGACATTATTGTTTACCAAAGGGTTGAAATGTAAGAAGATATATTTGATATTATTATACCAAAATTATAATAATATCATCAATATATCATATATTATTATTAAATTCATCGTTATATCCATCTGTGAGAGGTGGTGATGGAAAATAATTTACATCAGTTCTCAAGGAGGTAATCCACCATACACAAGAATGATGATTAAATAACTCATTTGATGGAAGTTTGGATGGATATAGATTATTAAATTAACCTAATAACACATAATTATATATTTAATAATTTTTTAATTATTTTAACATATTTTTTAAATATTTTCAAGATTTGTAAGAAGAAGTAAAACAAAAACGCATTGCTAAAAACTTTACCTCTTCCTTGGACTACCTCTTTAGGATTAACCTAAAGATTTCCTAGATTAGATTTAAGATATAAAAAATTCTTATAGGATGTGGGTATGTAATTAAGGAATAATTTTGTTCTATTATAGGATGAACCAAATGTTTTTGAGGTGTGAATAGGAGTGGATAGTGGGTGTTGTTTTATAAGTGAGGTGAGTGTCATACTTGTAAGTTTTCAAAAGAAAATGGTGTAACAATGTTTTTCATAAGAAAAGAGGCTCTAAAATGGAATATTATCTAATATTATATGTTATAAGGTCAAAAGTAATCCTTAAAATTGGTTTTTTACAACTCTATAGGCCATTTTAACCCTTATCTTTTTAGTTTAACTCCTCATAAACCCGTTATAACCTTAATTACGGTAATTAATTTTTACTATTCCTTATATAAAAAATTAAGTTGAAATTGTTAGATAACACAAATTATTATTATTCGAAATATTTAATCCATTTTTTAAAATTCCATTCACATAAGTGCAAAATTATAATTTAAAATTAATTCCATAGATGCGATAAAAAGCCAGTTTTTCAAAGAGAAAATTTTCAAAAGTTTATAAAGTTATTATATCAAAATTAATAATGTATAATTGATTCTGATTACCTGAATTAGATATATATATATATAATTTAACTAATTTTACTTTTAAAAACACATTATAATAAAATCTAGCTTGTAAATTCTTTGAATTAAAATGAAGTTTTTTAATAAAAACCTGTATTTTTCTCCATTCATTGAAAAACTTATTTATTCAGAAAATTTTCAAAAATCTACTCTAAGATAATTTTTAAATATAAATTTCAAAAATGAAGTTTATTTTTTAAAATAATTTTTTTTAAAGTTTCAAAAAATTAATTTTTTCATAAAAAATAAATAAAAACATTTTTTGAGAAAATAGAATTTTCAAAACATACAATCAATTTACCAAAAATTATGTACATTTTTATCAATATGTTTTCTTTATATAAAACCATTTGTAATTAATATTTTTTTATTCCTATACATACATCCAATTTTAAGGGATATGTTATAATGGCCATGTTAGATAGTATTATAAATAGTATATTGTGATTCGTTAGAACTCGGTTATGTGTGTGGCACAATCTATCAAAGAAATTAAATTTATTCAAAAAATGTATTTCATAAAATCTTGGGGTGTTATAAAAAACTATTGGAATTTATTTATCTTGATTATGTATTTTAGTTATAGTATAGTAAATGGGTGGATATTTTAAATTCTTAAAAATTACCAATGACATTAATAAGTATCGATATATCTACTTAATGTAGAATAAGTCATATTCCTTTTAGATGTTTAAGGAATATATGAATGAATTAGATTACCAAATTATTAATGATATAAAGAAACCCCACTCAATCCATGGTGAATAATATTTAAGCCTATCATTGATCAATTACTTGAAGGAGTATGAGATAATCACCCGACCCACTCCTCCTTATACAACTCAATGGAATGGTCTAAGTAAAAAAGGGGAATTGTACCTTACTTGACAAGGTAGGATCAATTTTGAGTTATGAAATTATATATGGACTACAAAAAATTTCTTATAAACCAATTTGAGTACCAAATAAGGAAACGTATTAAAATATATATTATTTATTTTTTGGAATTAAACCCACTCTATAACATAGACAAGTAAGGGGATTCAAGGCATTTTTCAAGGAAATACTGAATGCAAATATAGAATCCAAAAGAATTGATTACATATTTATAGTATTTTCTAAAGAAAAAATGGATATTACCCATATAAATGTTTATAAAGAAGAGTTATTATGGTGATACATTCCATATTTCTAGAAAGGGAACACTTTTCTAATGAAAATAGTTAGAGAAAAGTCGACTTTGATGAAGTTAAAATTTTAGTTGCACAAAATTGGGTGTGAGAACAATCAGTAAAAGAGATAGTGGGATATAAATATGTTCCTATGACACCACAACCATTGATATTTATGAGAGATATTATATAACCGTAGAGAAATAGTTTTCTTATCACTGTGTCAAGTTACACATTACTCTAAGAGAATGATGAACTTTTAACATAAATGGAGGCATTGGGAGGAAAGCATGTGGATAAATAGCAAGAAGACATATATTATTATATAAGGTAAATATATTAAAATGAATTTATGATTTTGGAATACCATCTAGTTAATATAATACATATTCAATTCAAATGGTTTTTCAAGAAAAGTCTGGACATGAATGGTAAAGTTCCTATACAACACAATGGATTACGTAGGGATTTTGACAATGATAAGACATTGGCTATGACCGAATTTTCTAACTGATCATGGTGGAGAAATCCATCAGAATATTACTTGTAGTAATATCCTTCCATGATTACAATATTTGAAAAATGGATTTCAAAATATATTTTCAAAATGAGAAGTTGGTTGAAGACATCTATATGAATTAACTCGAAGGATTCACTAGGTCAATGAGTTATAATAAAGTAAGAATGATAAAAAGATCCATTTATAGATATGAGTAAACATTACATTCATGGAATGCTCATTTTTAAGAGGATATAAGAGAATTTTTTTTTGTTAAGGATGAAAGTGATTCATGAGTCTATAAGAAGGTTACTTAAAATTCTATCATTTTCTTAATATTTTATGTTTATGAAATATTAACTGTGAGAAATGAAGTGAAATTATTATAATCAGTTAATAAGTTGATAAATGAATGTTTCTACTTGAAAGAAATAGGCGAATGAAATTATATTCTAAGGAGATAGATCTCAGAGGCTGCTTAGGCTATGTCAAAGTACATATATTGACAAGTTACTCAAAAGTTATAATATGGAACAATCCAATAAATTGTTCTTACCAATGTCACATGGTATGAATCTCTCGAGGAAAATTTTTCCACAATCATAGGTGGGTATTCAAATGATTATTAGAATACCTTTTTCTTTGGAAGTATGATTTATTATGCGTGCCATTATATATAATAAGTTTGATGTTTCTTTTGATTTAAGCATGGTGGAAAGATATCATGATAATACAAAAGAGCTATATTGAGAAACCATAAAGACTATCATGAAGTACTTGAGATATATAAGGATATGTTCTTGGTGAAAGGAAGATATGAGGAGCTAGTGGTGAGGGGATAAACATATGGTAGCTTTCAAAAAAATCATAATGATATGAAATCGAAGTCAGTGTATGCCTTTTTCCTGAATGGTGGTGCGATAAGCTAGATAATATCAAAGAAACTCATAGTCAATGATTTTATAATAGAATCTGAGTTTATAACATCTTATGATATATCTAAGTAGGCAATATGGATATAAAAATTTGTCTCAGATATTAGTGTTGTGTCTATTATTGAAAACCATATTACATTTTATTAGGATAAAACTTCTATAGTGGTACTCTCTAAGGATACAAGGTCATACAAGATGATAAATCATATAATTATTAAGTTCCATATACTTAGTGATTTTACTAAAAAAGTTGAATCCAAAATTAGAAACATTTACACATAGGATAACATGGTAAAGCCCTTGTATAAAAATCTATATGAGGAAAAACATAATTCTCATGTGAGATATAGTATGTTGATATTTGTTTTAATTTGGATCCAGAGCAATTGGGAGTGTTGTGAGTCGGTTCCCTAGACCATACCTGTGTATTTACTTTGATTACACAACATGTATATAGATTGATATATACATTGGTTCTCTCATACAATGATAGTAATATTACTTCTACATATACTATATCATTGGTAATGTCTTTAGATTAAATTTCATATCAAAATGTTATATAGTTTCCAACTCTAATTAAAACCTTAATATTTCATGATAGTGATCTTAAAAATATGTCATATAGTGTAGATACATCAAGATGATGGGATATAGATTATGTATGACTATTAAGAGTTGGGGGATTATAATAATTGATAAAATCATCTCATGATATTCATACTTAATGATATTTTGAGTATTAAATCACGAGGACTAAATTTACAATAGTAACGCCAAATATTTCAGGTTTCATTGGTTGTTCCTATATCAAGAATTTGATTTGGTATATTGAATTAATAACATTACCAATGTGTACCATTTTTTCATTCACATTTATTTAGGATTAAAACTATACCATTGATGTTATGGTGAGGTAGCTTATTTTGGGTGTCTAATTGGTGGTATAGAATTGGTTGAATGAACAATACATATTTGTTGCTTCAGAGTAAAGGAAGAGATATATTGGTCCTAGTTTACATGGATAATAAAACCTTCACTAAATCCATATAAATGGAAGAAGATGGTAGCTCTATTCAGTATGGTCATATAAAGAATAAATAAATTAGGTAATGATTGTGACATAATTTATGTATCCTAATTTATTAGATATTGTGTGATAAAGAGATAGCATTATGAAATGTATGTTTGTAGGATAGGTTGTCATTGTTATAACAAACATTGTATTTTTAAGAGATATCATTGTTTTCTAGGCTCCACTCTTGGTTTATGAGTAGTACTCATAGCTATAGAGATAAGGACATAGACGGTCACACACAAAGCACATTCCGATGCTTGAATAATTCTAGTGAATTGGGGTTTAATACATAGTAGGACCCGTCAAAGGGACCAAGATATGTTCAAGATGATACTATCAAAATAAATATATGAAAACACTATTATTAAATTTTATAATAATAGCTATTATATTTATTTTCTCAATGTATTCACAAGTTTTACTTCAATACAAAAAATATTATTTTATGAATGAATATTTTATTCAAGGGTTATTAAACATTTTCAAGAGATATATGTCAATATAATGGAACATATTTTATCACATAACACAATTTATATGTTACAATTAGGCGATTAAATATTTATGATGTTTATAACATGTTAATTATGCCATATGTCATAAATTTGGTTTAATTTAGTACATTATATTTATTAAAAGACCAAGGGGGAATTTTAATAAATAAACCTAACCTATATATACTTAATTAAACCAAATTCATGTGAACTATTAATCCACTTGAATCTCCTCTCCTCCCAAGATCTCTCTCAATTTTTAGAGATAGAAGATGTAGATCTGATCACCTAGATCCGAGTTATCCATTTTGGATAGAGAAAACAACAATCATGTTATCATGATGGTGTCAAAGAGTTTGTTTTCTCTATACTACTACCCAATGTGTTATTATTTATTACTAACAAACATATAGAGTGTGGGGGGGTTATCTAAGGTGTTCTATCATCAATTACATTGAACATTTATTACTGAAAAAGTGAAAAACATGCATGCGTCAACAATTAAAATGATAGCAGTTAGATTTTATTTTATGCTTAATTATTTATGCATAAGATCATGGGGTTGTAACTAGGATTGGTCTGTTATCAGAGACTATATCATGATTTTGGTTCAAACATATATTATAGGACATATAGTGTGAAGTTTCCCTGATGATTGAGGATTAGTTGATAAAAGTTCCAAAAACTACTCATATAGAATTTTCCCAAATAAATACTCTATAGAATACCACTCAGCTGGGTTTACCAATATATTCTTTTCCCTCTGATGGAAGTTTGTGTGTATATATAGTGAACCACTCTATGTTGAGGATAAAGAATTATTCCTCATGCACAGGTGGTGTAGTGATCCTTTTGGGTTGGTATGGAACTTGGTGCATAAGAGTTTGACCCATTGTGGGACATTAGTTCTTAGGTTCGTCTATTTGAAGTTATAGTGAAAATATATACAATATTTTCCCATATAGAATGGAAAAAAAATTCAAATTTACTGAACTATAAGTTGTATTTCACCAAGTATGGATCATCTTAGATGATGTCATTGTGCGTATAACTGTAGACTAGTGAGACTTAATTATCCAGGAAGAAATCTCATGTGGGGATGTTTAGAGAGGATGGGTTCTGTAGTTGTGGTTGGTGGCTTGGTATGAAATGTTGTCATATGTAAGACCTTGTGAGTGGCTTCTTGGCATGTTTATGCCAAAGATTGTGATGATATAATGAATAACACCCAATGATATGTGACCTTATATGAGGGTTGACATATAGTCTAGGTGGTTAGAATTAGTGACCATAACATGAGACTTGTCCTGGTAGGGATAGTTGGAGACATAGAGAGCCTTAGTTTTGACCCATACCCTAGTGGGTTATTTTTTTATGTTGTTAGAGGGATAATGTGAGAGAGGTTAGACCACAGTTTGGTTTCTTAGTGAAGGGAAGAATGAGTGCTACTTTTGGTTATAATATTTTGACGCACATGAGGTTCTCATGGTTTGTGTCATGGGTAGGATTAATCCCTTGGTTTCTAAGGAAGCACTTAGGGTGAATGAGTTTCGATACTAGCTTCGACAGGCATGATGATTTGGGTTCCTGATCCCATTGTCCAGTGGGTTTGGTTTTGAGGGTAGAACAAGGGTGATGTCTGGATATATGTGTTTACGTTTGTTTTTAGAAACATGGTTAGAGGTTGGATGGATGATCATGAGTAGAACAACACTTGGGGGTGGCTAACTATGTTTATGAGGTTGACATGCCTCAACCATTGGATAACCACAAGTGGTGATAAAATGACGTTCTGATGCGAGTGTTCATTAATGAATAATGGAATGAGTGAGGTGTTGAATTATAATGAGGGGTTCAATGGGAGTTACTAGAGTTTCATGAATGATGTGATGTGGAACATGGCCATGTTTTCATGTCATGGTAGAACACAAAGAAGCATGATTCATGTGTGGTAATTAGTAGTATTAATGAGATGGATGAGGGATGATGATGATTAATGAGATGCTTGTGGGCATGGTGACTTGTGGTTTTGAGTAAGATTTTAATATGTCTATCCATGGTTGAGGGAATGTGGGTTTTTGGATCAGGTTTCATGGAATTCTTGACCCAAGGGTAGACCTTGAAACACACTGTTGGGGAGACATGGTGTTAGGGGTTGGGTAAAGTCAAGTGACTCTTGGCTTGAGGTAAGTTTGGATATGGAGGAGGGACTCATGGATGATGGTAGAATCTTCCGAAGGGTGGAATGAGGGTTTTTACCCCCATTATTAATTTAAATTTGGATATTTCATGGAAGTTATTTGCATGGTTCTAGAATGGGTTATTAGTGATGTTTGCGTTGAAGCTCGGGAATGAGTGAGTTTCATCCATGACATTTGTTATGCCCTGTGATGGACGGAGCATGGGCCATGGTAATCAAGAGCTTGTTTTAGTATTATGATGAAACAAGTTCTCCTATAGTGGGGAGTGGGATGTTGTCTAAGATCATGTGACCCTTAAATGAGAAGATTCCTGGAAATGGTACGCATTGTTGGATGGTCATTCCAGATTTTGGATGTGAAATCGAGTGGAATTCAGGAGGGTATCAGATTGGTGATGAACCAATGCTCCATGTAAGAGCAAGAATGATGGAGTAGGTGGTTGGTGATTCAAACTTGGATTTACATTTGGAGTTGATCATATAATCCAGTGAGAATGTTTGAATGGTCAAGGTGTGTCTCCTTAATTAGGGACACTGATATCGGGTAGTTGGTGATGTGTCAGTGGTTGGAGTTGTGGGATTTCAGGGGAAGTAGGATGGGGATGGTTTATTGTGTCTTCTCCCCTATAATTTAAGTTATTGAGTTTTTAACTTCTTTAATCACATTGTATGATATGTGGAAGGATAATTTTTAGGATCTTTTAAGGATTGTTAAGGAAAATATTGTGTGATCTAGTTCAATATTGGTTGTTTTGATTTCAACTAATTTTGATTAGAATCAAGAAATAAGAGTGGAATTCTCATATGTGATTGGGTATGGAGAGTTGTAACTATATTGAGTGAGTCATTAGAATGTTGGCATTCTGTTTTGATAATAAATTCCAACAATGGAGGCATCATGTCTCACAATTGGACATTGTAATATAAGACCTATAGTGGGGGGAGCCATAGGTTTGGTGTTCAATTAGACAATGGTGTAATCGTGTTTTGGGTTAGACAGACTCAGGTAAGTGTCTTATTTATGTTCTAGTAGAGGTTGTGAGAATTTTATTGGGATTTTTTGGTTTAATTACCTTATATTCAAAGTGGTTCCTTAGAAGTGTGTTGGACATTTAGAGTCAAAACACTGCTATTTGAGCAAGAATCAATGACTAATGCAATTTGGAATGTTCTATTAGGATTGGACTTCTTATGAAGTATAATTAAAATGGTGGGAATATTGTAATATTCTTGTCCATGTTGGATCTTGGAATTCAGGATGATTTTGAATTTTGAATTAATCATCAGTTCAATTTGATAACTGGGATTAAAAAATAGGTTTTGGGGCTTGGAACACCTCAATAGTGGGGTTTGGAACATAAATGGAGGATCATGAGTCATCATAGGGGCTCAAAGTACCATTGAAAGAGGTTAGGTGTCTATTATAAAAAAAGATATAGAGAAAACACTAGTTGGAATATTGGGGTTTTAATGTTTGGGAAATTATGAAATTGTCCCATTGGATTTTTAGAAGGGGGTTCCCCCTTCAACTCCTATTTGATCTGCAATGACCAGGGGGTCCTACTCACTTCCATTTCCTCCTTCCCTTTAGTTTGGGGTTCCATACTTTGTTTTTTAGAGTATTTGAGGTATGTATCACCCTCCATCAACCTATATTTTTCCCTCCCCTTTTTCTAATGTTCAATTTCTATGGTTTTTTATTTTAATTCCACCAAGGCATGGTGGAATAAAACACTGGTGATGGGGATTCCACTTTTCCTAGGAAGATGATATCTCATGATTTCATTTTTCACATCCTATCATGTTGTTTCATTGAGGTATGCCATCATAGGGAATTTCTAAATCTTTTGAGATTATATTAATTTAAATTAATATATTTTTTTAGTTTTTTTGGTTAGTTATTTTCTAGATAATGGTGTCAAGATTCCCCTATGGACCTCTCATGGGTATTTGGATTTTGTTCTTGTGTGAAGTGGAGACTCTTCAAGTATTTACAGATTATTCCTAAGTTTAATTGAGTAAATTAATTAATTATAATTGTTATATTTAATTAATTATGAATTTTTTGTGTAATTTAGAAGTTTAGGATGAGGATAAGAGCATAATTGATCGATGATAAGGTTGTAAAGGCTTTAATGGGACTTGGTAGTTTTTTCTATCCCTTGAAATCAAAGTGGAAAGCTTCGTACAAGGTAGGTGGTCTCATATTATTTCCCTATGTAATTCTTTTAGTTTATGTCACAAGTGGATTATCAGTCAAGAAACTGATGGTGATTCTCCTAGTTAATTTAATTTAATTAAATAACTTTTTTGAATTAAATATGATTATTTAATTAAAATTGATGAGCACCATGGGTCATGAAAAACCCTTATTCTCGACCTTGTCACCTCTATCACCGATGCCTGAGACTGAGATATTGAGTCACTAAATGGACTCCAAACCTATTTTGAGTTGAGTGCAGACTGGTGAGACTCCTTAGACTATGAATAGGTTCTTGAGATACTTTAAATCCAATGATAAGGGTGGAACTAGTGATCTTAGTCCATTTAGGCCTTAGAGTACCTTATTCGTGGGGTTTTAGTCATTTAAGATCATCTACATGAGGATGGGATTAGAGACATTATCTTATCTGATGCGACTAGGTTGAAGGGGTCATACCATAGGATGATCGGGACTGGGTTGGGTGAGTGAACTAACCTAGAGTGACGCTTTGTATTGAGATGTGTTTTGAGACATCTATGGGCTATTACCTATGTGGAGAGACCTCGAGTATCTAGATAGGCTATGCTACCCAATTTACGAAGTTGTGGGATGTGATGTCCCAATGATTCGGGTGTTGAACTAAGATTACAGTTGAGACCGAGGGACCTAGTGGGTACCCATTGGTGGAATGATCCTGATAGAGTGTGTGTAGGATAGTAGTTGGTGTACCCATGTAACTCTTACTATATTGGAGAGACCAAGGGATTATGGATAGTGAGAATGGGTGTGGGAGTTCATCCAATCCTATGTTTTTGTTTTTATGGTTATCTAGCGAACCCTTGGGGTATACATGATGTAGTTTGTCCACTTTGTTATGGGTATGGGTATATGGATAGGTAGCCATGTTTTGGATCTAAGTATGGATTGGATCTACCTAGTATAAAGAGATATGTATATGGTTGGAACTTTCATGGATATGGAGCTCCGTGTTTAGATTTTCCCGGGATCAAGAGCTCAGTACTGATAAGATATTCCATGAATTTGAGGCTCAAATACTAATCAAGGATGACATGGATTTGGACCCCGGATGATAGGGCTTCCATGATCCTTGTCCTCATATTTGATAGAAAACAAATAAAGGCTTCCATGGATTTGGATAACTTGATATGGATACCATGGGCCTTGTCCTTGGAGTTAGGAGGATATGATAAGGGATGGATTATATTAGGAGCTCCGGTGATAAGATTGTCATGGGATAGGTCCTCGATGTTTTGAGGATTATCTTGGGAAACCATAAATGGGGATATTTTTTGTTACTTGGGAGGGATGGACTTTGAGACATGCTTAGAGAGTTCTAAACTGGATAAAGTTGGTATGGTTGATTAGAGTAATGGATCTGAGGATTGAAAACAATTTAATTTCTTTCGATTTGTTAAATTCTATGTGATGATGTCACAAGCACATAACATTGAATATATTAGCCTACATAGGACTGCATTGGTTGTTCCCTATTGAATTTTATACATGCACCCTACTTAGGCTGTCATTTCACATGGGTACCCAAGAAGACATTCACCTGATTTCTAGAATAAGTTTGGCAAATTACCAACATAGCATAATCAAGAAAGATGGATTGAATAGTACATGGATCTTAGGATGAGGTATGGATCGATGATTTCATGGATCCAGTGTTTTTTATTTTCATTTATTTTGGTATGTATATGTGATTGGCCAAATGGTTGGATTGTTGTATATATGACATGGCAGTTGATACCTTTATAGTATTTCTTAATTTATTATTATTTTGTATATTTATTTCTTTAACTTTAAGTTTTTCATGATGTATGATTCTTGGTTATTTTACCTATTATTAAACACTATAATATAGGGGGTATATTCTTCCCACAATACCACCTTAGACCCTTGCTACTAGTCAGTAGCTTCTAAAATATGGGAAGGTGTGCCTGAGGTCATTTGGTGAACTTCTCTGGATACTATTCTTAGAGTGAGTCGAGGAAGTATTTTATATAGTGTGATATATCTTCTCATAAAAATATTAATTCTATGTCATATAAATGTTGTATTGTAATCAATTATTGTATTAAAATTCATCCAAATCTAGATACTGTTCTAATGTTGTAATGATCCAAACCAGACTAACAGGTCATGTCACCCGAATTGGCTCATCAATCGACACAAAGGGAATTACTAATCTTCACATGGTGTAAAATAGTTCTTGGACATCATAGGATAAAATATAGGGAGAAGATTCACCCTCAAATCAATGCAAATAGACAATATAAAATTTACTAAAAATTTATCATGGGGAATTCGTATGTCAGGTGTCCATGCAATAAAAAATTTGCAGAACCCAAATAAACTGAAAAAAATCATATCCAATGAATAAGATTCAACCCATTCATGAAAACATACAACATTATCAATAATTAAATACATATACTATTAAAAAAAATCATAATGAAATTAAAAGAAATTCTACATTTACTGATACAATAACACATCCCAAAATAAAAAAAATACCCAAACCAAACTATGAGAACACCTCCAAGTGACCCAAGGTCACTTACCACATCCAAAATTACCTATTATTAGCCCAAGAAACTGATGAACAGATTGAAATTAGAACCTAGAACCTATATAAAACATAAGATCTATATACACACACATGAGTGTGTGTATAGGGTGTGAGATAACAAGTCTATTTGGATCTCATGAAGGAGTATGAGAAATTACTTAAATGAAACTATATATAAATTATATTTTGAAAAAAGTCTAAAATAATGGTTTTTATTTTTACATAAAGGTAGTAAAATCAGACCACGTACTTTCACATTTAAATAATGGAACATCCATTTTAAAACTAAAATCTAGTAGAATCTATACTTAGTAGTGAAACACTTTAAAAGTTGAAATGGATGCCTTTGATTTAAAAAAAATCTATTTTCTCTTATTCCCAACCTTTTATAAAATTCACAAACAAAAAACCAATAATTTTCATTTTTATTCAAGGCTCATTTCTATTAAAACCATTTAGAAATCAAAAATTACCATAAAGAATAAAATCCCAAAATAATAATACACCCATATATCAAATAAGTACAACCAAAGTAAATAATTAAATGGCATCTTAAACAATACAATCAAACATGGATACAAATAATATGAAATGTGAATCCACTAAAAAAAATATCAACAACATAATAGGTGTCCTAATAAACTTCCTTGGTCCAAAAGTAAGATGAACCTAACCATACTTAATAATAAAGAACAATATGGGACCAAATTATGACCCACATTGATTCCAAACCACAACCCAAACCACCATACGAACTCACAATAACATCATAAATAGAACTACCCACCTAGTACTATATCATGATAGTGAGTAAACTAGCCCATATGTTTTCTAAATTGGTATATCTTAAATCATGGACTCCCAGGTAGTTATGTTAGTTCCCCCGAGAATCAGAGTAGAGGTTTGTAGACAATTAATACAAGGTCAACATATGCATTAATAAATCATATACAATAAATATCCCTTTCTTATAAAAACATTTCATGAAACAACCCCCTTTATATCATATAAACATCACATAAATCAAAATCCCATAAATGGAACAAGTCTATCCAATAAATACACAATGGAAAAAATTAAGGTCTAATGGGAATCAAGACATTGGTTTTAGAAAGTTCCAAACAGACCTTCTCAAAACATGGAATCATAATTCTAGGTCCTTACCATACTTTTAAAATCTGAACATTTTAAAAACCCATTATAAATAAATAATAAAACAAAAACATTCCCATTCCAATAAATTTATTTATAAACATGGTTTCCCTTCCTTTAATTAAAAATCTAGGTCAATGCTCCACATTCATCATTAAAACCATTTAAAAATTCCTTTTAAAATTTTTATAGACACTTATCACGTGAAAACATTTAATTACAAAGTGATACTAACATTTCATAAATAAAACTCTTTATATCGAGCTAAAAATTATTTAAGCCAATTTATAAAACCTTCATAAATGTCATACATGGGTATAATTTCATAAAAAAGGAATTTATAAACCTCAATAAATTCATGAATTATAATGTAAAATAATAAACTAGAAATAACTACTCAAAATAAATGTAAAACAATCCATAATTTGTTTCATTCCACAAAAAACACTAGAACAAGGAGAAACCACCCTCTACAAACCCCAAGAAACCAAAACCCTAGGTTATAAGAAACCCAAACCTAAAATCCTCACCCATGAAATGGTTAAGGTTTCCAAAATAAGGAAAAACCTAGAATAAATAGAGTAGGGAAGATGAGAAAAATAAATATGAAGAAGGAATGATACCATGGAAATGACATGAAATATGGAAAATAGAAATCCAAAAATGAAAGAGGAGAAATGGGAGGTCTCACCCAAGGCTCCATGGGACATCATGCATAAA
Source organism: Viscum album (assembly GCA_963277665.1). Lineage (NCBI taxonomy): Eukaryota > Viridiplantae > Streptophyta > Magnoliopsida > Santalales > Viscaceae > Viscum > Viscum album. The sequence goes on along the minus strand of OY728159.1, from coordinate 824,103,659 downwards.
ATGGGGGAAATAAAACCAATTTTGGATATTAAAATAAATAGGAAAAATCTAGTATTTAAAAAATATTAAGAGTTTACCTTCGAAATTTTATGGTGTGACATATAACGTTCCATCATGAACACTTTCAGAACATTCATGGTCATGGCGTAATGTTATGCATTCCAAAATTATATACTTCAGGAAAATCCTGGCTACAACATGATGACCATGTTCATGTTGATACCTACTTCAATCTAGGATTAAACTTCCCAGGGATCCCTAAAACACCCCAAAACTAAATAAAACTTTCAACAGAGAAATGTTTTTGAAAATAATTTGATTTTAAAAAAAAGTGACATCAGGGGTGTCACAAACTTACCCTCTATGCTATTTTCTTCCCTCAGAATTTCCTCATTCAAAATATAAGGTAATTAAAAACTATGACTGTTACACCCCAATAATAAAGGTGGGAATGTTGGGATAGAACATAAGAATGTCTAGTGGAAAAGAATCACTATATAATCCAAAAAGCCCTAAAAAAATAACCACAAACCAAAAACACCACTGAGTATCTCTAAGCATAGTTTAAACACAACCAAAGAGTAGAGAGACCTAAGAAAACAGAGACCTATCACATATCTCAACATTATTTATATTTCTTTTAAAATATTTCAAAAAAAGAAAAAATGATCTCGAGAGGATATAACTAACAAAAGAAAAAACTCCACCACCAAACACTTGAGAAGAGGAAACCTTCCATTAACCATAGGTGATCATACAAAAATGATCTAATTGAAACCTATGATAAAAAAATATGAAATATCCAAAACATCCACATAAATGATCTCATCAAAACTATCAAATAATCCATCAACCAACCCAAACAAAAATAGGAAAGGAAAAAACCATGACGATTTGTATTGAGAAATCACATGGACTCCCACTATGGGTCATGATACTTCACAAGGATAAACTAAGACCTTATCCATATAACATTATATCCTTAAAAACCCAACCAAACCTACCAAACACTAGAAAAAACCTAACCTAAACTGGTACACCACATGTCCAAGCTACTCGATCACGGAACCTAAGGGTTTCCCATTCCATCCAATCATCAAACATCATCATTAAAATCGATACCTATACATTCAAATATTGATAAATTTGATTCCATATACCAAACATAAACATTCACCCAAAATGGTCATCATCCCATAAAAATTATCAAGTGATACCTAAAGTAAAAATGTAGAAAAAAACTATCTCAAAAAAATTAAACATAGGATTTAATTAGATAAAAATATATAAAAGTAAACCACCAAATAAGAAACCAAAAAAGATAAAAACATATCACAATGAATTAATCCTAATATATTTTCTGAAAAAAAAACATATTGCTGGATCGATATATAGATGTATATGTATATTAGATGGAACAATACAAGAGGGGGGGTAAATTGTAGGTTTAAGAACTTTGTGTTTAAACACTTAAGAAATAAAATTCACAACAGATACAATTAACCACAATTGTATTGTGTATAAAGGTATGATATGATGTAATAATATAATAAGTGTAAAGAAATTGAATTCAAAATGAATACAATAATTAGAGTAATAAAATAGTGAAGGATTAAACCATAAAGCATATAGAATCAATCGATACAATATGTAACAATATGATTTTAATTGAAACAATTACAAATGAATATGAAATGAAGAAAGGAAACAATACAATTCCCTTTCTAAAACAAACAGCAGTGGAAATTTAAAAGTATTAAAATTCTTTTGACCCAAATAGAAGGGTATCCTTTCACCTAGGATAAGAGGTCTGTCTTACCACCACCTTGGTAAGCCCTCGATACGATGATCGGTATATATGTCTTGCTTTCCCCACAAGACCATGATACAATGATCGGTACTTCTTTATTACTATCCCCTCAAGCCCTTGATTTTGCATGTAATCGGCACCTCTGTCTTTCAAATAATTGAAAGCCCTCGATACAAAGATCGGTAGAACTATTTGCCTATCGTCAGCAGCCCTTGATCGTTATCACCTGATCGGTTGCACAAAGAAAAAAAAATCACTTATTGAAATACAAAAACTAATAACGAGTCGTTAACGTTTTGTAATTTCAAGGCTTTCTCATGAAGCAAGAGAGAATTCATAACATCTCTCTCTAGAACTTGATAGAAGCACAAAATGATCACAGTTCACAAAATGATCACAGTCTCTCAGTTGTTCTTCTCAGCTTCAAATGAACTCCTATTTATAGGCCTTAGTTTCCAACGATCACATTTCCTCTAATGGTCATATTTCTCCAAAAAAAACTCAGAGGGACTTGGACACTTGGAATTATAATGTTCATATTAAAACAGAAAACATGACACTGTTTTGATTAGATTATAACTAACTCCACGACATTATTTTGGTTAAAAAAAGATATATGAAGATGATAAACATGAGTACGATTGAAATGTGTTGATAAAGGATAAAAAAAACATGTAACAAAAATATTAGTACACTAAGTATTACTTAGTGTAATGTATTGATATGATACAAAGTGAGTATGATGCACAAAAGACAGTACGATTGACAGAATCAGTATGATTGATAGAGACAATACGATTGACAGAGTCAGTACGATTGATAGAGTCAGTACGATTGACAGATTCAGTACGATTGACATAGTTATTACCATTGACAGAGTCAGTACGATTGACATAGTCAGTTTAATTGACAGAGTTAGTACGATTGAAAAAGTTAGTATGATTGATAGAGTCAGTACGATTGACAGAGTCAGTACGATTGACATATTCAGTATGATCATCATAGTTAGTATGATAAGCATGTATTAATACATTTGTGATTTCTAAGAAAATACATAAAAGTAAAAAAGATAACTTTTGACTCAACAATATCCCCCTTTTTGGAAAGCACAAAACATAAATTAAAAACAAAAAGAAAAACTTATCTCCCCCTGAGTTATTGGAAACTCTTCTTCATAAGAAATTGAATACAACTAACTCCCCCTTAGGTATGTACTTTCCTAAGGATTGTATTCTTAGATTTTACTTTATTTATAATTATTTGATTAAAACATTCTCCCCTTATAAAATATTCTCCCCCTTTGTGATTTAAAAAAAGAATGGGGTAATCTTGAGTTACCTGAAAGAGTTAGAAAAGAAATGAAAGGCAATGAGAAAGGTAACATACATCTCATTTATATAAAAAATGTCTATAGGATTCTAGAAATGAGCAACGAAAGATACAACAACACTCATTTTTTTCTTTCCTTTTCTTTCTTGATCAGATCACGAAGAACGAATTTCATCTTTTTGATTTCTTTATTTTCTTCAGAGATAAAATCACCCTGATATTTGATAAGCTCTTATTGATCGGAAAAAAATCTGATCCTGATTCTTGATAGTCTCTTCTTGGACTCTGATTACTTCTTCAAGAGTATCAATTCTATCTTGCAAATTCTTATTGTCTTTAGATAACACAAAATTGTGCTTCTTCAACAAAACTATTCCATCTTTGAAAGAAGAAACCTTGAAAAACTCTATCTGAAAAGTATTCATTCTCTCATGTAGCTCTTTTACTAAAGTAATATCATCTCCATGAGTTGTTGACATCTGATTCAAGCTTTCAACAGTTTCTTTGTCAAGATTATTGAAAGAAATAGCAAGATCATTTGAAATACTCCTTAAGTCTTTAATTTAAATTTCAGGATCATTCACTGAGCTCTTTATTTTGTATGACCACTTAGTCATTATATTTCAAGCCTTATTATGAGTAGCTGAACTTTCAGATAGAACTTTTAAATCCACTTTAATTGACAAAACTCTCTTTCTCAGTTCTCTTACAGAACCAAACTTCTTCCTTTGATTTTCAGTAATGAAATCAATTTTCCCTTCAAGTATAGGAAAATAAAGAATATTCTTCTCAATCCTCTTCAAGACATGAACAATGTAATCACTCTTATTAAGAGAAATTGTGTGTTATGAATCAGTATCCTCATCGTACGAATCCAGTTTATTTGATCGGTCTGAGTCTTCAACTGGTTTTTTTCCTTTTGCTTTTTGTTTCTCCTTTCTTTCTTCTTCCACTTTTTCACTGATAAAAATTAATTTTTTGGTATGAGAAGACTGAGCACCTTGCTTTTCTTGGGAAGGAATTCTATCTGAAGTTTCAAGAGATTAAGCTAGTGCTTGAACTGCATGAGGAACCTTTTGAGTACCTTCACTTTTCTTTTGAAACGATTCTTCTCTACTCTTTTTTGAACTCTGAAGAAATTCCAAAAGAAAATATTCTTCCTCTTCTTTACCTTCTTGTACCTATTTCAAAATTTGTTTTCCTTTCTCTTTCTCTGGAAGACTCTATACGATAGTTTCTTGATGCACTTCTTCCATTAGTTGAGCACTAGCCTCCTCAACCATTTTCATAACTTTAGAAACATCAAATTCTTGAGCTTTCTTTTTTAAAAGAGTCTACTTTTTCTTATAATCTTGAAGAGTATCCTCTACCCTTATCCTTTCAGCAAAAGCTTCAGGTGGATCAAGATCGAACTTAGGATCACCTTATTTTCTTTTTTCACTATCTTTCCTCCACTTGGCCACAACCTCCTTGCTGTATTTAGGTTTCTTCTTTGGCTTAGAACTGGTTTGCAGATCTGACTTTTGAGGAACAAAAATAGTTGGATTATATTAGATTGGAAAAGGTGCCGATTTATTTGGTGCCGATTGATTTTGTGCTAATTCAACTTCTACATATTTGACAAAGAGCTTTGAGTTTTCATCGAAACAAACATAAAACTTCTTCAATGTATTCTTACTTATCCAGGAAGGCTTCAACTCTTTCAATTTCCCTTTCAAAGAAATATTACAAAACTTCATGCTCTCAAGAATGAACTTTGTAAGAATAGAGGGATACATAATCAAATGGGACTTGGTCGTTCTTGAATTTACATTCTTGACTGTTTCAAAAATTTATCCCATGAGATTTACCTTTCTCAGGTTTACAAGATAGTCCAGCATAAAAATATCAGAGACTTTAAGAGTTTCTCTGTCCACTTTCCTTGGGATAAGAAAACATTACATCCAAAGCACCATGAATCTGTTATCTGGAGATAAATGATATACTTTTCTCTTCTCTTAATTTATAAGAAGCAACGACTTTTAATAACTTTATTTATTAAACGTACCAACTTCCTCTAGTAGTTTATGAGATGGACAAAAAGAATCACCTTCTGTTGAGACATTTAGAAAGTGGGCTGCTTGTGTCATAGACATTCAGATTTTTCTATCGTACACAACAAAGTTTATCATCATATTTTGTCAAAAGGCATGGTTTTGTAGAATTGACTAACTTCCTCAATAAGAACAAGATATTGAGATATAGGTTTTTCAACACAAAGATGTTCCAGTCCTTGAAACAAAATAATCATACTGATTGTTGAATCATATGTGTCAGAGAAGTCCCGAGAAACTAACCTTTATCTGAGGAATTATTTCCTTGAAAATGTTTTTGAAGACATTTCGGCAGGAGTGTTGGTAGAGGATTGAGACATATTGATGTGGAAAATGGAAGATCGTATGGAGTCTTAAAAAAAGGGGGCAGAGCTTCACCACAAGATCTGAAAAACTGGTGTGGGTTTGGGAGTGGGGGTTCTATTTATATGAGAAAAAAAAGATGACTGTTAATCTTCTACAGTTGAGATTTGAAGGGAAAAAAATCAACGGATAGGATTTAAAGGGTTTTTAAAAAAACGAGAAACAATAAAAAGTAAAAAACAATACAAAGTAAGGAAAGAATGTACATATCAGAGATTGTAAGGAAATTATTGGTTTAATAGTATTAACATAGTGAAAGAAAATACAAGAGTATGAGGAGAAAGAATACGATCGGTTGTGAGACTGATGGAAAAAAAATTCATTACCACAGATTGTCAAGCCGATGGAAAAAAAAGTTATTACCATAGGTTGTCAAGCTGACGGAAAACAATGTCATTACCATAGGTTGTCAGGCCGATGGAAAACAAAATCATTACCATAGGTTGTCAAGACGATGAAAAACAAATTTATTACCATAGGTTTTCATGCCGATGGAAAAAAAAGTCATTACTATAGGTTTCCATGACGATGTAAAACAAAGTCATTACCATAGGTTTCCCTACCGATGTAAAACAAAGTTATTACCATAGGTTGACGTGTCGATGGAAAACAATGTTGTTACCATAGGTTGACGTGCCGATGGAAAACAAAGTTGTTACTATAGGTTGATGTGCCGATGGAAAACAAAGTTGTTACCATAGGTTGACATGCTGATGGAAAACAAAGTTGTTACCATAGGTTGACATGCCGATGGAAAAAAAAGTTGTTACCATAGGCTGACGTACCAATGGAAAACAAAGTTGTTACCATAGGGTGACGTGCCGATAGAAAACAAAGTTGTTAAAATAGGTTGACATGCCGATGGAAAACAAATTTGTTACAATAGGTTGATGTGCCGATGAAAACAAATCAATACGATACTTAGGTAAACAAGATGACATATTATTAAAATAATAACCAAATAGTCAAAAATATAATTAGAAATATAGCAAACTAAAATAATAAACGAATAAAGAAGGATAATTTTAATAAATATATAAGGTAAAAAAATGTTCTCCATATTTTAAGAGGAGTTTAATGTAAGGATAAGTGTAAAACATGAAGTAGACATGAATTATTATTTTAATGTAATCATTCCTAGCTTCTATTTTATAAAATCAAATCTATCGAAAGGTAATGGTTTTGTAAAAATGTCAGCAAGTTGTTCTTGCATTCTGATGCATTGTAAAATAATATCTCTTTTTAGTGTTTGATCCATAAGAAAGTGATGCCTAATATCTATGTGTTTTGCATAGGAGTGATGTGATGAGTTTTTACTAAGTGTTATGGAACTAGTATTATCACATAGAATTTGAGTTTTGGAAAAACTCAATCCATAGTCAGTGAGTGTGTGTTGCATCCACAACACTTGAGCACAAAAACTTACAGCTGCTACATATTCATCTTCAGTAGTGGAATGTTCTACTGAGTGTTGTTTCTTACAGGACCAAGAAACCAAGGAATCTCCTAAGAAATGACATGTTCTGATGTACTCTTTCTATCCATTCTACAACCACCAAAGTCAGAATCTGAAAAACTTTTTAAAACAAAATCATTTCCAGAAAAATAAGAACACCCTAAATCCAGAGTTCCTTTTAAATACCGAAAGAATCTTTTCACATCTTTTAAATGAGACTCTTTTGGATTTGATTGGTATCTTGCACATAAGAATACCGAAAACATTAAGTCTGGTCGACTAATTGTCAAGTATAACAAAATCCCTATCATAACACTAAAAATTGTTTGATCTACTAGTTTCCCTGTTTCATCAAGATCAAGTGTATTTGAGGTACCAATTGGAGTGCTAATACTTTTAGTATTGTCGTATCCATACTTTTTGAGTAAATATTTAATATACTTATGTTGAGATATATATGTTCCTTCTGGTTTTTGTGAAATTTAAAAACCTAAAAAGAATGTTAACTCACCCATAATACTTATTTCAAACTTATATTTCATTAAATTCGCAAAAGAATCACTTAAATACTGCTGAATTAATCCAAATATGATGTCATCAACATAAATTTGAACAATCAAAATATTTTTATTTTCTATTTTTATAAAAAGGGTTGGATCTACTGTACCTTTTGCATAATTTTTTTGTAAAATAAATCTCGTAATTCTATCATACCATGATCTAAGGGATTTTTTAAGGCCATATAAAGCTTTGGTAAGTTTGAAAACATGATTATGATTTTTTGGGTCTAGAAAACCTTGGGGTTGTTCGACAAAAACTTCTTCTTGAACAAAACCATTTAGAAAAGAACATTTAACTTCCATTTTAAATAAATTGAAATTAAAGTATGCTGCAAAGTCTAATAGAATACGAATAGATTCAAGTCTAGATACCAGAGCATATGTTTCTTCATAGTTTATTCCCTCTTATTGATTATATCCCTTAGCAACAAGTATTTCTTTATATCTTACAATGATTCCATTTTCATCACATTTATTTCTGAAAACCCATTTTACACCAATTACAATTGTTTCTTTAGGTATTTCAACTAAAGTCCAGACTTGATTCCTTTCAAATTCATTTATTTCATCTTGTGTTGCTTTAATCTAATCTTCATCACCTAAGGCCTCACTTGGACTTTTAGGTTCAAATTGGGAAAGAAAGGAAAGATTTTCTATTTCATTTCTCAAGGAATTTCTGGTCCTTATAGGTTGATTTACATCGCCAATGATGTTATCACTGGGATGATTCCTAAGAAGCAATTGATTTGGGTTTTGTAAAACCTATTCATCAACGTATGGTAGAAAATATTATAGGGTAAAAGTTTCAGAAAAACATTATTGAACATTTTCCTTATCAGAAGGATCTTCTAATAAAAGTTGAATTTTTTTTTGAAAACACATCTGAAGATGTATGTTGGCTTTTTTTGATAACAAAAGGATTAGTTTCGTCAAATTTAACATGCACTATTTCATCAACAATACAAGTATTTTTATTGAAAACTCTATAAGCCTTAGATGTTGTAGAATAGCCTAGAAATATTACTTTATTAGATTTTGGTGCGAATTTTTGTAGATTATATTTAGTATTCAGAATGAATACTTTGAATCCAAAAACTTTGAAGTATGAAATTTTAGGTTTTCGGCCAGTCCACAATTCATAAGGTGTTTTATTAAGAAAAGGTCTAGTTAAAACACGATTTATAGTATAACAAGCAGTACTAATAGATTCAGCCCAAAAATGCTTAGAAATTGACTATTCACTCAACATGGTTCTTGTCATTTCCTGAAAAATGTGATTTATTCTTTCAACAACACCATTTTTATGAGGATTTCTTAGAGCTGAGAAATTACGAGTAATACCCTAATCTGAATTTTGAAATTCACCACCATGATTACTATGGATAGTTATAAATGGTAGGTTTTTCTCATTTTTAACTTGGGATCTAAAAGTTTTGAAATAGAAAAAGTCTTCAGATTTCTTTGTTAGAAAATAGACCCATGTAAATCTAGTAAAGTCATCAACTAAAACAAATACATAGTATTTTCCTCAAATGATTCCAGTCTGTGAAGGAAAAAAAAGATCCATGTGCACTATCTATAATTCATTAGAAGTTGAAACTTCATTAATTGATCTAAATCTATTTTTATGTTGCTTTCCAAATTGACATGGATCATAGTCCTTTGAAGAATCATATCTAATATTCGGCAGACCCTTTACAAGTATTTTCTTTGAAAGTTTAAAAAGGTTTCTTAGGCTTCAGTGTCCTAGTCTTATATTCCATAGCCATCATTGGTCTTCTATTGCACTTAAGCAAGGTAAATTTTGTCTCCTAGGGTCTTCTAAGTTAATAGTGTATACATTCCCTTGCCTATGGGAAGATATAATAAATTCATCCTTGGAATTGTGAACTAAGAATTTATCATTTATAAAATTTATAAGTTATAATTCATCAAATAATTGACCTATATTGATGAGATTGTTCTTAAGACCTTTAAAAAACAAACTATTTGAAATAAGAACTTTTCCAAGAAAAACAATTTTACCTATTCCAACAATCTTTCCTTGAGCATTATCTATGAAGGTAACCTTTCCACCTTTTGTTTCGATAATATTTTCAAAGAAATCTTTGTTTTCAGTCATGTGTTGAGAAAAACCACTATCCATGTACCAAATATTCTTTTTGGTACACTTCCTATTTTCCTGAAAAAGAAACAATTAGCTTTTCATGATCAAAACTTGTTTGGATCCAGAAGGGTTAGATAAGAGAATTTTAGGAATCCACATTTGTTTTGAAAAACAAGCTTTATGAAATCCTAAAGACTGAGTTCTATTAAGAGAACAATATCTTTTCCATTGTCCACCACATTGACACTTAGTACAAAAAGGGGTACTTTGAGGAGCAAAATAGTTATTACTAAAAATTTGTTTAGAATGAGTATAACGAAAACTAGAATGATTTATCAAAGGTCAAATTTGATAATACATTTTATCAATGTTTTCCCTGCCATAAGTAAAGTTTGAAAAATATTTCTTCAAGGAGAAATATTTCTAACTTTAGTTGTAAAACTAAGTTTTTATCCTCTAAAACATTTTATTTTGAATTAGAGTTAGGCTCGAAAACATTTTTCTTATAAATTAGATTTTCAAGATCCTTAGAAAGTTTATCCTTATCAGATCTGACATTCTAAAGGGTTTTTAAAGTACTTTCAAATTAAGAAGTTTTCATATCAAGATCATTAGAAAGATATGATACTTATTTAGTTAAAATTGAAATTCTAGAATTTTCTTTATCAATATTTTTCTTGAGTTTAGAATTTTCATTATCATGTAGTTTAGAAATCCTAGTCACTTATTCAAAAGAAGGTAATGTATTATCTTCTAATGAAGAAGACTCTTCATTTGAAGATTCATAATATTTATTATTAGTATAATTTTCATTCAAGGAAACATTTTTAATAGCTTCAGCATTGTGTACCTTAGCCATGAAACAATGATTTTCAATTGGTTGTCTGGCCATAAGTCCAGTATTTCTTTATCCCCAGGATTCATATTCTGAATAATCATCTGATGAATCGCCATCACTTTCACTCCAAGTATCATTTTCATTCAATACTTTTTTGTCTTTGTCTTGTAATACTTTTTTTATTTCTTTCAGGATGTTTCTCCTTTCTATCTTTTCTCTTCAGTAAAGGACAATCAGGTATTATATAACCTACTTTCTTGCATTCATAACAAGTTACCTATGAATCTTTCTTATCCTTTATATATTTCTTTTTGAATCGGTATTGGAAGTCTTTATTTCCCATAATGTTGTTCATCCTTCGAGAAAGATTGGATAACTCATTATCTGAATGATCACAATCACTTGATTCTGATAAAATAACCTTCTTGGCTTTGGATCTTGATATCCTTTCAATAGTTTTAGCTTTAGATGTAGTAGTAAAAGATACACTTCCATTTCCATTTTTCTTTTTATTTAAAGCAGCATCTCTCTTCATTCTTGTCTCATACTTTAAAATAGTTCCAAAGAGTTCATCAAGAGTAATCTGAGAAATTTTCTATTTTCATTAATAGCTGTCCTTTTTGACTCCCATTGATTTGGCATTATATAAATAATTTTTTCAACAAGAGCTTCATCATCAAGACCTTTTTCTCCCATATATAGTAAACTATTGACAATTTTCATGAATATTTGTTTCACTTTAAATATTGGCTCTCCATAAGGAAAAATAAATCCATGATACTCTGTTTGAAGCATTGATCTTCTTATTTCTATAACGTTGGATGTTCCAAAATGTGTGACTTCCAATTTCTTCCAAATACAATTGGATACTTTACAAGATGATATCTGACTGTATATATTCCTGGTCATAGAACATATCAAAGTATTACGTACCTTGTAATTCAGTTGATATTCTTTCCTCTCTTGATTGGAGAAAGTATTGACTTTTTTGTCAGGAATTTTGTAACCTTTAGTAAGCATAATAAAATTGTCTACACCAGTATTGATAACAAATGTCTTCATTTGATCCCTCCAGTACTCATAATCATTCCCATAAAATATAGGTGGTATGGTTGGATTTATATTGTTAATTGATCCAATATTCATCCCGGCCATCTAATAAAACAAAATCTTTTCCACTCCACACATTAGTGTAGTAAGTAGTTGAAATAGAAATTTTGAAACAAATCAGTGGAAACCTCCTCTGATACCAATTGTTGGATAGATATATAGATGTATATGTATATTAAATGGAACAATATAATAGGGGGTGAATTTTAGGTTTAAAAACTTTGTGTTTAAACACTTAAGAAATACAATTCACAATAGATACAATTAACCACAATTGTATTGAGTATAAAGGTATGATATGATGTAATACTATGAGAAGTGTAAAGAAATTATATTCAAAATGAATACGATAATCAGAGTAATACAATAGTGAAGGATTCTACCATAAAGTGTATAGAATCAATCGATACAATATGTAACAGTATGATTATAATTGAAACAATTACAAATGAATATGAAATGAAGAAAGGAAACAATACAAGTCCCTTTCTAAAACAAACAACAATGGAAATGTAAAAGTATTACAATTATTTTGACCAAAAGACAAGGGTATCCTTTCACCTAGGATAAGAGGTCTGTCTTACCACCACCTTGGTAAGCCCTCGATACGATGATCGGTACGTCTGTCTTTCTATCCCCACAAGCCCTATATACAGTGATCGGTACGTATGTCTTGTTATCCCCGCAAGCCCTCGATTTTGCAGGTAATCGGAACCTCTGTCTTTCAAACAATTGAAAGCCCTTGATACAAAGATAATTAGCACCGTCTTCCTATCCTCAACATCCCTCGATCGTTATCACCTGATCGGTCACACAAAGCAAAAAAAATCACTTATTTAAATACAAAAACTAAGAATAATCCGTTCACATTTTGTAATTTCAATGCTTTCACATGAAGCAAGAGAGAAGTCACATAGTCTCTCTCTAGAACTTGATAGAAGCACAAAATGATCAAAGTGTCTCATTTTTTCTTCTCAGCTTCAAATGACCTCCTATTTATAGGCCTCATATTCCAACAGTCGCATTTCCTCCAACGGTCATATTTCTCTGGAAAACTCGGAGGGACTTGGACACCTGACATTATAATGGTCACATTGAAACAGAAAACATGACATCGTTTTGATTAGTTTATAACTAACTTCACGACATCGTTTTGGTTAAAACAAAAGATATATAAAGATGATAAACATGATTACGATTGACATGTGTTGATAAAGGATAAAAACAAGCATGTGATAAAAATATGAGTACTATAAGTATTACATAGTGTAATGTATTGATATGATACAAAGTGAGTATGATGCACAAAAGTCAGTATGATTGAAAGAGTGAGTATGATTAACAGAGTTAGTACGATTGACAGAGTCAATACGATTGACAGATTTAGTATGATTGACAGAGTCAGTATGATTGATAGAGTCAGTATGATTGAAAGAGTCAGTACGATTGACAGAGTCAGTATGATTGACAGAGTCAGTATGATTGACAGAGTTAGTACGATCAGTATAGTCAGTATGATAAGCATGTATGAATATATTTTTTATTTCCAAAACAATACATAAAAGTCAAAAGAGAACTTTTGCCTCAACACATACAAAACCTCTGAAGACAACCCAAACTGAAACAATGATATTAAGTCCTCGTAGATTTATTACATGAGGATTTATAGTGCCATAGATACCCACATTGAAATAACATGATAAATATATTATCATAACTATAAACACTAATATCCTTATAATACCAACCCTCATAAAACATCACTTCAAATATAGGCCGATAAATTTTTTTCTTCCCTCCTGATGAGTTTCCTTTAGTCATACCAGATGGGAATAAGGTGGTACCTATCACAGATTTCTTAAACTGATCCATTTATTCATTCATGTCCCTCTAAGACAAATCCTAAAAATATGATATCAAATAACCAATCATGATTGATTCTAGTTCTGGGAGAATAACTCCACTAAATGAATGAGCTTTATGGAGTTGTTAATGACTAGTTGAAGAGAAAAGGCTATTATCACTAATAAATAATTGGCACACAACTTTACCATTAGCTCACCTTTATGAAGTCTCATGAACTTGAGAGATTTATACACCTTCACATTATTGAGATAGAACCAATAAATAAACATCATATTAAAGAATTCACACGATATACTCTTTGTGAAATTGTGAAGAACCCATCAAATCCCACCACACTCAGCATGGTCCAACTAGAAAACTTAGAGTAAATCTCAAGCTTGAATCCTTAAGATTCTCAATATAATTGAGGATAACCTCAATACTTTCTAACCACTCTACTTATTCATCAAAACCCTTATCTAAAAAAAGGTGGATACGAGTTCAAGAATTCTAAGATATGGTTCAATAGTAGAAAATATTTAGATTCACCAATTTATTTGGAGTCTGGGTAGAATTTGGAATCGAATGTATCTTCTCCAAATGATTAGAGTATACATGGGAAGGATCATCCATATAAAAGGGACTTGTACTTTCTTTATTGATATTTATAAGAGGAATTTCCCAAATAAAATAATATATGGACATGATCTATTCATACCTCATAATTGAAACCAAATGGCCCCATTACAGACTAAGAGACACCTTTAAAAATAGGAATCCACCAAATCAAAATACATCATTCATACATCACAAAAATTATTTCCTTTAAAATAACCAACTTACATTTAAAAAATTATAACTCATTTCACCAAGGTACACACTTGAAAAATGGATCTTTTTTTCCTTTAAAATAAACCAAACATGGTAAAATACTAAATTACACTTTTAGAATTAAACAAAATAATTTCAAAACATTATTATAATTCAAAAAAATTCCAAAAATAAATGGGGGTCCATTTTTAAATATTTTACCTAAAATCCCACTTTGATTTCCAAACATCTTATAAATACCATAATGAAACCATCCATTTTATAAAATACTTCATGCAAAGTAAGATAATAATTTTTTAAACTACCAACCAAAATTGGTTTTTGAAAAACATGTTTTATGGAATTCCATTCTTCACCAAAAATGGACTCTAAAACATAAAATATAAACAAATAATAACTCCATTAATCAAGAAAAATCACATCAATAACATCAAAAAATCATAAAAACCTTATTGACATCCTTTAAAACAAGTGGGAACCACTTTCAAATAAATATATGCCTAAAAGAATCTAAAACATTAAAAATGGGAGGGATATAGAGTTGTGAATAGTTTAATTTTATGGTATGGTGTACCATGACCAAACCATGTGAAGGGATATATGATATCCTTAGAACTATCTATATGGGCTTCAAATGGATTACCAGACCACAAGATCTTGTTGTGTAGGTCTGGTTCTTCATCCACTTTCACCCCCAATGCATGATAACCCACAAAATCACTTACACAATTCATTGGGGATAAAATAAAACTATTTCACATTAATTTAGAATAAAATAATTCATTAAAAAAACCAAAATCCATGACACTAATCACAAAAACTAATAAAAATATAAGTTGTTGAATAATAAAGGGCAAGCTGAACTCTCTCTACACCCACTTCTAGAGTCTAATTGAACTTATCTTCATACTACCAAAATCTCTAAATAAGAAGGAAAATTGTCAAAAACCTAATCCTTCTAAAAAACCTATGATCTAATAACATTTTCAATGAACCATCCTAGAATGACTTGAAATATCACCAAACTTGTCTCTACATTTTCCTAAAGGGAATTATTGATCCCTATGAGATGGAAACTAGTGACCGAGCATCACCGAATATAATCTTAGCAATTCTTTCAACCTAAAATAAGTGTAAATAAATAGTGGATAATTTTCTAAAAATATAGCAAGGTGAATTAATATGTTGGGTGTCCATGTGAGATAAAAATAAGTTGAACAAAAAAAAATTAAAAAAAATATTCATAACCTATGATTATGATTCAACTCATTCATGGAAACATAAAAAATTATCCAAAATTAAATATATAATCGGTTCTCACAAAACTATCTGAATTTAAATAAAATAAAATTTGTCTTGGATGATATAAAAACACAACCCAAAATAAAACAACACTTTAACCATACCATTATATTACATCTAAGTGAACAATGGTCACTCACCACATCCCAAATCACTCATTGGTACCTCAAGAAAGAAATAACTGGAATAAATTAGAACATAGAACATGTATACTACATAAGAGACACATATAAACATATAGTTTTTTTTATTCTAGGTGTGATCTGACATGCCTAGTAAAATCTCACAAAGGAGTCTATGAAATTAGTTACATGAAACAACCCTTAAATTCTATTTTGAAATAAAATAAAAAATGAACTTTTTCAATTTTACAAGAAGTTAGGGAAAATAAACCACATAATTAAATCATTTCATAAGTACTTATTTCTTTTAAAATCACTAACTTTCGATTAAAAATCTATAACCCATTTATTGATGAACTCACTTGAAAAAAATATCATTTTTTACTTTAAAACAAATTAACCTCGGTAAAATGCCTAATTCCAATTTTAGAATTAGAAAAAATAATTTCTTATCTATATTATAATTTAAAATCATTCCAAAAAATAAATGGGATCCATTTTTAGTGAATTTACATTAAATATAACATTTATTTTAAAACATATTTTAAACGATATCATTAAATCATCCACCTTATAAAATCATTCATTCAGAGTAAGAGAATTATTTTTCAAACCACCCACCAAAACTGATTTTTAAATCAAAAGTTTTATAAATGTACACCATTTCAACCGAAAAAACTCTAATAAATTGAACATAAATGAAACATAACCCCATACATCAATAAAATTCACTCAAAACATCAAACCACTATGAAAACATAATTAATGTCATATTTAATAATTGGGAACCACCTCCAGAGCAATTTGTACCCAAAATAGGTTAAAAGGGAAAAATATAAGAGGGATATAGAGTTGTAAATGGTTTGGCATCATAGTTTGGTGGACTATGATCCAACTATAAGAAAGGATCTATGAAATCATTAGAACCATATATTCATGCTCTATATGGTTTACTTGTAGAGACACAAGCTTTACATACATAGACTTTACATTACATTTGTGGAATACTTAATACATGACACAAATAGACACCCAAAGACTGTATTAGTTTAATGTATTTGGAAACATGGAAACTAATCTTCTAACTTGGTGAAAGAACTTCACCATCTCCTATAAATATCTTACCATTTTGTTTTTATACCTAAAACCTTTCTTTATATCATGGGGAAAAGTAAACATAATAATGGTGAGCTCAAATACTCGTTAAGGGTAAGCATTGAGAACATAAGATAAACCACAAACATGAGAATGTAAAAACATGGACATAAGGTTTAAATATCAAAATCATGACTCATGAAATAAATATTGTAAGGTCATGAGGAATAGAACATAAAGTAACATTAACCATGATAAAATAGCATTGGCATAAAACATGGAATAATGGAAAAAAAATAAGCTCATAATATGATTGCCATAGTATCCAAGGGATTGATGACAAGACCATCATAGTGGATAACGTACATTATGAACCGGGTTTGAATGCCATTATAGCCATGTATTATTAAACAATATTTATTTTCCATTCCAGCCCTGTATTAATGAACTGGATTTTCTTGTCATTCTAGTCATGTCTATATCATGAGATATAAATCTTTACCCAATGCATTGGAGGGAGATATAGGTTCTACCCATATCATAATTAAATCATTCTTATATGTTACAAAAAAACATAAATCATAAATCATATCATAACCCAAGAAATAAAATGGGTTTCTTAAACATCATTCCATCATAACATAATTCATATAAAAGATCATTCTATCATTAACACAGTCAAATCGTAGTAATAATAGGGATATAAACATAAACCTATTTAAATAGCATCATCATAGATGGAAAATAATTTTTACAAAACACTCGAACCTAATTCCCGAGGAAAAAGTCCTTTCTTATTCAAACACATTTTCTTTTCTCAAAATGCCACACAATTTTAAAAGAAAAGAATTTAGTTGAAAATAAACTTGAAAGAGTAATAGAAGCTTCATGGAAATAAGGAATCCTGAAACCATAAAAATAAATTCATGTCATATAAGTTAAAAAATACATTCTCCTCAAAATTTTTCATAGAAGTCAAAAAGTAACTCATATGGTGAATGAAAGTAAGATTCCTTCCAAACCATGTAGTAAAAGTAAAAAATGGGTAAAAATGAATTTAAACATACATAGAAGAATATTAAACATTTTATGAAAACATTTTTAGAAAATAAGGACATGGATGATAAATATACCCATAGTAAATAATAACATATAAAAAATCTTAGATAAAAATGATATTGTGAAATTATCCCTTACCTTAGGTCTGATATGCTTCGTATGTATCTGAACCTTCTCTTCTTCAATGTTACTCCTCTAAATCTACTCTAAGAGAACTATATTTGGTATTTTAAGAATACCAGGACCTATATAATGTTTTAATGGAAGTTGATAATGGAAATGGGTAGGTTAAAGTCGAGCTTGAAGTCTCAAAATGAAGTTAATAGTTGAGGGAGGAAGTTCCCTTTTATAATTGAGGTGAGGGGCACTTTTGAAAACCTCCAAAATTTTAATTTATAATAAAATCAAACCCCACTAAAAAACCACTAAAATGTATCAATTTATAATATTATATGATATTGGGTTGAAATATCATCAACCAATAAATTTTATACAAGTTTCTATGTCCATTGAAACCTTCTATTTTCAATTTAACACTTAGTTATTCTATTTCATTATTATTCGGGTAACAAATATTTCAATATTAAAAGGGTAAAATATTTACTTATTTGTTGTAAATTAGATCATAAATAAATAATATAGAATTTATTTGACCATATAATAACGATTCTATATTTTTTAAAATGTTTTATTATTTTTACATAATTTAATTAAACACTGTTTTGATAAATAATCGATAGTGTAAATTTTGACACTATTTAATTTATTGATTTTTAAAAATATTAATATAACAAGTTAACTTTGAACCAACTATTATATTATATTACTAAGAGGTCAAGGGTATCTAGAAAATTCATTGGACATATTAGTTATCCCAAAATATATTTATTTTAATATTTTTTTATAACATTTACTTTATATCTCCATTAAAAAATAACTTCAATGATTTTGGGTAATTATTTAATATACTTATTTGTTGAGTAAAAATAAAAAATAATATACTATAATGAAGATAAATTTAATATCTTTCATGATAATATTTTTAGTCGAATTTATCTGCTATAAAATAAAACATTAAAAATGTTATTCTTATTAAGGTATGAATATAACATCTTTAAAATTACTTTAAATAATATAATATAAAGATCATTATATTTTCTATAAGGATCCAAATGGTCACTATCTTGAACTTTGTATGATTATGGTCGTGATATACTTGACCAATAATATTTTTTCATGTTTTTGGACATTTTTATGGTTATTATGATTTTAATAAAAAATGTTTCATTGATTTCTCATCAATTAATTATTTTTTACATCATCAAAGAATAAGACTTTAAGGTAAATATTTATTTCATAAAAATTAAAAATAAATATCTAAGATGTAGGTAATTATTATATATTTACATGGACTATTTATTTTCAAATATGTCACTTTGTAATCTATATATTGAAATTATTATACTTATAAGAAATGTGAGTTTGACATTTTGCCTCTTTAATTGGTTTTATTAATATATATGTCATTGTCATTGTCATGTGACAATTAAATGACTAATTTTCAAACCTAAGATATTAAAGGTATATTTTTATTCATCCAATATGATTTTGGAAGATTTTAGGATAATTTTATTATCATTAGCATATTATTTGTTACACTAATTTACCCGATTTAACTTTAACCGCGTTAAATAAAAAATACCGTAGATACTATTCATAATATCAAAAAAATTAAAATAAAACGATTAACATAATTTAAACCCACTGATTCCAGATATAGATTCCATTTTTTAAAATTTAAAACCTATAAGTTTTAGTAATTAATTTAAAATTAATCATGTTCTCAGATAAATTATTTGTTTGTTTAAAAGTTAAAACATTGCAAAAGATTAAAATGTTTTTACATATGAATTCAATATAAAATTAATGACAATGAATTAAATTGTATAAAATTATAAAAATATAGTCTATTTATACTTTAAAACCATCCAACAATAAAATTTAACCATATAATTTTTTATGGAAAAATTTTCTTTCAATTAAAATTTATTGTATTTTTACTATTTATCAAAATATGAATTTTATCAGAAAAAACCAAAATTTCAACCAAGTTAAATATTGATGTCCTATTTCCAAATAAGATGTTTATTTTTTCTAATATATTATATAAAATTATTTAGAACTATATTTAAAATTGGTGTTCTATCAAAACACGACAAAACTATATTTTTTTGAAAAATACTTCTTTTATCCAAAAAGTTAAATTTGTTCATATATAATGTTCTAGAAAATAAATAATATGAATTTTAATGTTATATAAAATTAAAATTATGTTTAATATTATTCATAATGGCTAGTTTATATCCCATTAAATAATATTATTTTAATAATATATCATTATTTGGTGAAACTCGGTATTGTGTACAATGCAAGCTATCAAGGAAGGTCACTCTTGCATGTAACACATGCCAAGTCAGGGTTATGTTTATTAAAATATTCCTTTTTTTTTCTTATAACATAATCTAAACATTTCTCTATTGTACATTGAACAAAATCTATACTCAGTGTTGCGTGAAATGAATTCTATCAAAATAACTTGAAATTTTGTGTAACACAAGCCAAGAATAGTGTTGAGTATACTATAAATAATATAGTGTTGTGTATAGAATAAGATAATCTTGGTTTATAATACAACACAAGACATAAAATAAATTAAAAATAATATATCTCATAAAATCTCAGGTTGTTGCATTTTACCCCCATTAAAATGAATTTCTCCCTCAAAATTTTTCAGGGTTATAAATGGTTTACTACTTGAAAGTTTCTTTCATGGAAACCCACAACAGAAAAAGGGTTACTAAAAATTCATTTTAAAAAGGAAAGTTAGAAACATAATGGTTACCCAAAATAACTCATCACTGGGTTTCCACATAGAATAACATTAGTGGGAAGTGAAAACATGGATATGGAAAATAAATCAAACCATCGAGTTCTAATGGATAGTAATAGAGAATAAGGTTTGGAGAAAGTTAAATACCAAAAAGTGATAAATCTACGATGATTTAAGGAACTATCTGATTCATCGGATTAGAAGGTACTAGGATTACATTTTTTGGTTTTCAAGATCCTTTCCATAAAATTGGAAATTTTTTCATGAGAATAAATACTTACTATATTTTGGTACAATATCACCATTGTTATTGCCTATAATATTTTTCAATTCATCTCTTATTTAAATAAATGAAGTTGAATTTTTCAGTCTTAAAGTGTTACTAGATAATGCGATAGAATGATATATCATTCCCTTTGTCTCTATCGCAAAAAGGTTACCACAAGTTATCAAATATGCATAAGTCCATCTATGGTGAGATTAATCATATATGGTTCCAAAAAATGGACTTATACTTTATCTATCATACCTCTTAAATAAAATAAATCTACTTTATACTAACTTGGGACTTCCTATAGGCTAGTGGTAGGTGATAAAGGCCTGTCACACTTTAGTTGTGGGTTTGATTCCTGTAGCCTTGTCCGACACAGCGGGTTGTCAGTCATCCTGCATAATGTTTTTTTCTAAAACTATATTATTATAACATTACAGAAAAAATATTACAAAAAAGTTTTAGCCTTAAAAAATTTTATCTGATATCTAAATTAATCCATTCTAACTATTAGTGTTATCCAAAATACTTCTGTCCAAACTCACACTATAAAAAAACAATTACAAGAAAGTTCATATAACAAGCATGTGAATACCGTTATTTATCCCCCATATATCATAAGATATATCTTGTTGTTCACATTCCAAACATTTGAATGACTTCATCATGAATTCTCTTGAGTTAGTAATAACCTAAATTGCCATATATGCTTATTGAAAACATTCATATTTCCTTATTCCAAAACTTATTGGATATATTCCTTAAGTCTGAAAAAGTTTCACAATTCATCTATGATATCATAACCCTCTTGTTAATAACTCAATAATTAGTTCCCAAGAAATTAGAATAATCTAATTTATTTATTCAAATACAACACATATTTATCCAAACATCATTATATTAACATATGGGACACATTAAGGATTATCATTCCCTTCATCATGTGTTATTAAAGTATATCACTTTACCCTTAAATCAATTTTTTGCTCCTTAAAACTATTAAACATATCCTTTCCAATCCTTAATGAAAAACTTATACTAAAAACACATAAAAATTTCAAGATTCATATAAAATAATCTTTGAATTCCGAAACATATACACCCCAATCATCCAACTTTATTCTAAAACCATTACTCAGGATCCATCATCTTCATCTTTCCTGAAATATAAATCATGTCTTAACGTTTCTCCACCTCAAGATTCTTAGGTTTAATGTAAACAGTATTTGAATAACATCACATACCTTTCATATGTCATTTAAAATCTCTTTATCCTCATCATTATGACCAATACCCATACCATAGTCATGATTCTCTTCATGATATTTCCACTTAGGAAATAAATCTTCAAAATTCTCATAATTTCCACATCTAAAATATTCAATGGTTAACAATGTTCTATTTAGTTCTGGATATTGACTAAGACCAGAAATAAAAGTGTGAGAAATACATATTAGATATTAGAAACATATAAGTAGGGTAAATTACTTTAAATATTTTAATCTATGATATCTTTAGGTTAACGCTAGGTTATTCTTGATTATCACAAAAACCCTAGGTTTGTAAAATGTACTTGACTTATCCTTAGGACATCCCTAGACATATCCTTAGAAATATCTCTAGGTATCTTACTAATTTTTTCAAATCTTAGTTTCCAAAGGTTGACTAAACCTTCTCTCTGATACAAACTGTAGAGACCCAATCTTGACGTACATGGACATTACAATACTTTTTTATAATACTTAATACATGACAAAAAAAGATACCAAAGAACATATTATTCTAGTGTATTTGGAAACTTTGAACTTAATTTTCAAAATTGTTGAAAGATTTTCAATATCTCATATAAAGATCTTCCCCTTTTTTTCCTACCTAAAACCTTTCTTTAAATACTAGGTAAAAGAAAAAAAAAGGGTGCAATAAATTGCTCAGTAAGGGTAAACATTGAGAAAATAAAATAAATCATAACCATAAGAATGTAAAAACATGAGCATAATATTTAAATATCAAAATCCTGAGTCATAAAATAAATCTTTTCTATTTGTAAGGTATAGATCATAAAATAATATTAACCACAATATAATAGAATTGACATTAAACATGGAATTGTGGAAAACAAATAAGCTCATAATATTATTTCCTTAGTATCAAATAAATTGATCCCAAGACCATCTTAGTGGAAAAATTCACTTAATGAACTAGTTTTACATTTCATTATATCCATGTATTACTGAACCAGATTTATTTTTATTTTCCAGCCCCGTATTACTGAACTGAATTTATTTGTCATTCATTTCATGTCTATATCATGAGATATAAATCTTTACCTAATGCATTGGAGAGAGATATAGGTCTCACCAATCTCAAAATGAAATCATTCTTAAACGTTCCATAAAATCATAAATCATTCATCATAGCATAACTCAAGAAATAAAATGGATTTCTTAAATATCATTCCATCATAACATAATCTATATAAAAGATCATTCCATCATTAACACAATAAAATCATAGTAATACTAGAGATAAAAAATATAACCCTATTTAAATAGAATAATCTTAGATGGAAAATAATTTTGATAGAACACTCGAACCTAATTCCAAAGGAAAACATCCTTTCTTCTTCAAAAACATTTTCTTTTCTCAAAATTCCACACAATATTAAATGAAAAGAATACAGTTGAAAATAATCTTAAAATCGTGTAAAATAAGATTCATGGAAAGAAGGTGTCATGAAACCTTAAAAATCCATTCATTCCGTACAAGTTAATTTTTTTTTTCCTTTTACTTTTTTCAGATCATTCAAAAAAGTAACTCGTATGGTGAACAAAAAAATATTCCTTCCAAACCATGTAGTAAAAGTCAAAAATATGTAAAAATGACTTTAATCATACATAGAAGAATAGTAAAAATTTTAGGAAAATAGTTTTAGAAAACATGGACATGGATAATAAATATACCCTCATTAAATAATTATATATAAAAAATCTTGGATACAAATGGGATTATGAAATTATACCTTAC
The DNA here is from genome assembly GCA_963277665.1 of Viscum album. Lineage (NCBI taxonomy): Eukaryota > Viridiplantae > Streptophyta > Magnoliopsida > Santalales > Viscaceae > Viscum > Viscum album. The sequence goes on along the minus strand of OY728159.1, from coordinate 824,079,554 downwards.
CTTATGTCTGATATGCTTTATATATATCTTAATGACCTCTTCTTCAACGTTCCTCCTCTAAATCTCCTCTTAGAGCACCATAGTTGGTCTATGAAGAAGAGAATGACCTCTATAATGTTTGTAGGGAAGTTGAGAAGGGAAAGAAGCCGGGTATAGTCAATATTGAAGGCTCAAAATGAAGTGAATAGTTCAGGGAGGAAGTTCCCTTTTATAAATGTGGTGAGGGTCACTTTTGAAAACCTCAAAATATTAATTTATAATAAAATCAAAAACTTATTAAATATCTCCAAAATGTCCCAATTTAAAAGATGATATGAGATAGGGTTGTAATCTCATCAACCAATAAATTTTATACAAGTTTCATTGTCCATTCAATGCTTATCTTTTCAATTTAACACTTAGTTATTCTATTTCATTTTAACTGGGGTAAAAATATTTCATTATTAAAGGGGTAAAATATTTACTTATTTTATGTAAATTTTATAACAAATAAATAATTTAGAATTTTTTTTGACTATATAATAATTATTATATATTTCTAAAAATGTTTTATTATTCTTAAATAATTTATTAAACACTATTTTTATAAACAATCAATTGTGTCAATTTTGACAATTTTCAATTTATTTATTTTTAAAAATATTAATATAACAAGTTAACTTCAAAAAAACTATTTTATTATATTCCTATGAGGTCAAGGGTATCTATAAAATTCATTCAAAATATTTTTTATCCAAAAATATATTTATTTTAATATTTTTAATAACATTTATTTGATATATCCATTAATAAAATAATTACTTCATTGATTTTGGGTAATTATTTAATATACTTATTTGTTGAGTAAAAATTAAAAATAAAATACTATAACGAATATAAATTTAATATATTTCATTATAATATATGTAGTCTAATTTATCTTCTATAAAATCAAAAATAAAAAATGTAATAATTATAAAAGTGTGAAGGTAACAACTTTGACATTACTTTAAATAAAATAATTTAAAGGTCATAATCTATTCTATAATGCTCCAAATGGTCACTATCTTGACCTTTGGATGATTATGGTTGAGATATACTCAAGAAATAAGATTTGGTCATGTTTTGGAAATTTTTATGGTTATTATAATTTTAATTAAAATTGTTTCATATATTTCTCATAAATTAATTAATTTTTACATCATCTAAGATTTGTTTAGGAAATTATTTGTTTTCTAAAAAATAAAAATAAATTACCATGATGTATGAATTTATTTTATATTTCAATGAACTATTTATTTCCAAATATATCAGCTTTTTATCCCTATATGAAAATTATTATAGTTATAAGAAATGTGAGTTTGACATTTTGTCACTTTCATTGATTTTATTAATATCTATGTCATTTTCATTGAAAAGTGGCCATTAAATGACTATGTTTCAAAAAAAAACATGTTAAGCATAAAAATGTATTCATACAATCTTATTTATTTATGTTTTAGGAATTTTTTTGTCTTTATCATATTATTTGTTACACTAATTTAACCGATTTACCTTTAACCGCATTAAATAAAAATTATCGGAATTACTATTCATAATATCAAAAAAAAGTAACCTATTAACATAATTTGGACCCACTAATTCGAAATATAGAATCCATTTTTCAAAATTTAAAACACAGAAGATGTATTAATTAATTTTAAATTTTTCCTTCTATTTAAAAAAAGGGGTTTTTTTAAAAGTTAAAACATTGTAAAAGATTGAAAGGTTTTGACATATGAATTCAATGTAAAATTAATGACAATTAATTATATTTTTTTAAATTATAAAAATATATTCTATCTATACTTTAAACCAACTCAACAATATAATTTGACCATATAAATTATTTCGATGAAAAAAGTTGATTTTAATTAAAATTTAGCGTATTATTGTTATCCATCAAAATATGAATTTCATCAGAAAAATAAAAAATTTCAAAAAAGTTAAATTTTGATGTCCCGCTTTGAAAGAATATGTTTATTTTGTCAAATATAATATATAAAAGTGTTAAATTCTAGATTTAAAATTTTTGTGCCTTCAAAAGGTGGAAAATGTGCATTTTTTGAAAAATATCTCTTTTATCTGAAAAATTGAATCTGTTCTTATATCATGTTCTAGAAAATACATAAGATGAATGTTAATGTTATATAAAATTCAAAATTTGGTCAATAATATTTATAGTGGAAAGTTTATATCCCATTAAATAATAATATTTTTATAATATATCTTTGTTTGGTGAAACTCACTATTGCGTACAACGCAAGCTATCGACGAAGGTCGCTCATTTGTGTAATTCAATACAATTTAGTTTTAGGTTAAGTGTAAGCTTCCTTTGGTGTTTCGTATAACATAATCTAAACATAGTTATTTTATAGATTGAACAAAATCTATACTCATTGTTTCATGAATTGAATTCTTTTAGAAGAACTTGAAATTGTGTGTAACACAAGCCAAGAATAGTGTTGTGTATACTGCAAGCTAATACAATGTTGCGTATAGCTCAATTTAATATTGGTTTAGTGTATTGCACACGACATCAAATAAATTAAAAATAATTTATCTTATAAAATCTCGGAGTGTTACATTTCCAAACCATGAGAGATAATTATGTAGTTCTAATTATTCATCCACTTTCTCCCTAAAACATTAGATAACCCCATACTCACTTGTATAACCCATTGGGGATCCAAATACTACTATTTCGCAAAAAAATTCAACAAAACCAGTAAATAATAGAATAAAAATAAAAAATACTCAAGTCTCAACTACCCATGGAAAAATTAGGTTCCATATGATAAAGATCTATCTATACTCTCCTCGTTCCTACCTCTAGAGTCCCTACACACTAATCTTCATAATACCAAACTCCCAAAAAACAAGAAAAATTTTGAAGAACCCAAAAGTCCAAAAAACCTTGGTTCAAATAGCATTTGTAATGAACTGGCCCAGGTTGACCTGATACATCACACAGACTGACACACCACACAACCTAAAGGGTTTTCACAATATATATATGATAGAAAATTGTTCTTGGTCATCACATGATACTCTAATTTAATAGTTTCTCTCTCATATTAAGGTAAATAAAAAAAAACTATTTATCAAAAATTTGGCATGGGGCATTCATATGTCAAACAACCATAAAAAATATAAATAATCAAAACCAAATAACAAAAAATATTTGAGTCATAACCAATGAATATGATTCAACTAATTCGCAAAAATATAAAACAATTACCACAATTAAATATACAACCAAATCTAACAAAAGACACTGAATGAAAATAAAATAAAGGTCATATTGGTTGATAAAAACACATCCAAAAATAAAACAATACCAGAAAAAAACTATGATATCACCTCCAGGTGACCCATGGTCACTCACCACATTAGACTCACCCCTAGATATCCCATAAAAGCAATATCCAAATCAAAAGTAGAACCTGGAGCCTATATAAAACAAAATATTTTCATACACATATATGAGTGTGTATGTGGGGTGTGAAATAACATTCTTAGTAGGATATAAATATGGATTATATTCATTTATCTTTTTGAAACAATATATAAATGGTAGTTTGAAATATAATAGAAAGAATGATTTTAATTTTAAAAAAAGGTGGTGAAATCAAATTGTATACTTTCACTTTTAAAGATTAAAACATCCATTTTTAACTAAAAATCAAGTGGAATATCTGCATAATAGTGTAATAATTTAAAACTAGAAATGAGGTCATTTGATTTAACAAACCAAAACAAAACTATTTTCCTTTATTCCCAACCTTTTATAAAATCTATAAACATAAGACAAACCATTTCTATTTAATTGAAAACACCTTTAAAAATTTACATTTCAAAATAATTACAAAACCAATGAAGTCATAAGGAATAAAAGTACCACATAATAAGGTAAAAATATATCAAATAAGTACAATCTAAGTAATAAATGAGATGGTTTTTCAAAAAATACTATTATAAGGGGATACAAAGAATATGTAATGAGAATCCTCTATATAGAATCACCGACAATAGAATAAGAGTCAAGGGAAAATCCTTAGGTTCTAAAGTGTGATGAACCAACCAATAATTCACAATACTTAAGAGTACATAACAATAAATGGACAAATTTTATCCTATGTTTCATCCAAACCATAACATAAACCACCTGACTACCCACACAAACATAATTAGTGGAACTCCCCACATAGCTCCATCTCAGTCTAGAGTGAAAATCGGCCCATGTGTTATTTGAACTAGTGTAGCATAAATCAATATCTCCCACTTATTTAATTAGGTTCCCATGACCAATTAGTGTAGAGGTGAGAAAACAATCTGGAAAATATCAACATATACATCAATAAAGCATATATAATAAACCTCCCTTACCACGAACACCATCACATGTAATAACCCATTTTATATCACATAAAAATCACATAAATAAATATCCCATAAAAATTACAATTTATTATTATAAATACCCAAGGGGGAGAAATGAGTGTCTCATAGGCATAAATATATTGGTTTTCAAAAGTTCCAATTGACCCTTCTTAAATTTAGAACTTCTAATTTCATGTCCTTTCGAAACTTTTAAAATATAAACATTTAAAACAACCTTTAGAAATCAATGAGACAAAATACTTTCCAATTACAAAAAAAAAATTTTAAAAATGGTTTACATTTTTTTAAATCTAAAATTGGACCTAGGGCCCACAATAATAATTAAAACCATTTAAAAGTGCTTCTTAGGTATTTCTAAAATCACTTAGCTTTTGAAAAAAAATCAAATTGAACCTTTAATTGAATAAAGAAATACCTTTATTTCAGTCTAAAATTTTTTAAAACCAATTTATAGGTCCTTCATAATCATCATACATCAGTATAATTTCATAAAAAGTTAATTTATAAACCTCAATCATTTCATCAATAGTAAAATAAAGGTCTAATATAGATACACCCACATCTGTATTAGTGGAAAACAATTCAAAACATGCCATCTTCCATTTAAATCACTAAAAAAATGAGGAACCACCATTTATGGACCCTAAGTAACCAAAAACATAGGTTTGAACCAACCCAAACCCAAAATGTCCACTTAAACATTGGATACGATTTTGGGAAGAAGGAAAAAACTTGGATAAATATAGGGGGAAGAAGGGAATAAATAAAGAGTAAGATTGAAGATTAATATAGAAACCACTTTAAATATAGAAAAAAATGATCCAAAAATGAATTGGAATTAGGGGTTGGATACACATAGGGATATGTGGGATGGATTTCAAGAAATAGGGAAAATAAGATCTGTTTCAGGTCTCAAAATCAAGGGGGGAAAGTTGTCATTTAAAATAACTAAAATTTTACCCCAGACATGGAATTTTGTGACACATTATGTTATGGAGTGAATTATTTTAGAACTCGCATGTTCATAGTGTAATGTATTTCATCATGGAATGAAGGTATATTGTCTAGAACATTATACCTTGGGAAAATAGTTTTCTTGGAATGATGACCCCGATCATGCTGTAATGTGTTCCATCCTAGGATTACATATTCACATGGATCACCAAAACCCTTTAAAAACTAAAGAAAATTACTGACAACTTTTAATAAAAAATCATTCAATATAAAAAAATAATGAAATGGGGGTCTCACAATTATCCCCACCATGTCACTTTCTATCCCCAAAAATTCCTCTCTCAAAATAGAATGTGATATAAAGATAAAACAATTAAAACCCAATATTAGAGGTGGGAAGTTAGAAAATAAACTACGAAGTTTTCATGGAAAATAATCACTATAAAACCTATAATAGTGTTTAAAAAATGAAACCTAAAACCTAAAGTGCCATTATTTATCTCCATACACAAACCTAACTTCACAAATTCGCTGAGATATGTATGAGAATGCAGACATTACATGGATTTCCCCACCATTTAGTGTTCCTTTACAATGGTGTTTGTAATGTAAAACACTCCTAGGAGAATCCCACTAACAAAAGAAACCATTTCTCCACTAAATAAACAAGAAGAGGAAACCTTCCACAAACCATATATAGCCATCCAAAAAGGATTTGATCAAAACCTAAGAAAAAAAACCTGAAACATCTGAACATATGTACAAATGATCACAAAAAAACTATAGAAGAATCAATAAACCAATCCAAAAAATTATTCAAGGTGTATACCAGAACCATTTATTCTAAGAAATTGCATGGGATCCCACCTTGGGTCATGATACTCTATAAGGATAAACTAAAACCTCAACCACAAAACTATGTCTCATGGAGAACCCAACCTGAAGTGCCCAGATCAGTGTGAATCACTGAGAGGGGGAGGGGGTGAATCAGTGATCCCTTAAAACTTTTTACTAATTGATTCTTAATCAATTAAACCTCTATGGCTTGTTAAGGCCTCGATCCACTCTTCTTATGTCTCTCAACCTTTCCCGAATAATGCAGTAATGAAAAGGCACAGGACACAAGGATTTACAAGGTTCGGCACCAAAGGCCTACATCCTTGCCATGCTCTCCCAGCATGGATTCTCCATTATAACCTGTTAAAATTACAATGGTCGATACAAAGTCCCACTGTATCTCTCCTGAGTCCCACAGGAGGGTCTTTATACTGCGTCACACAGTGTTACCAGAGTCCCACTGGCTTGCTCCAGAATCCCACTAGAGACTTCCTCCACCCTGAGTCTCACAGGGGTCTTCTCCTGGCTGCTCGAGTCACACGAGTAGCTCTTCTTCTTGTTCAGCTCTTCAAGTATCTTCTGCAGTCTGGGATAAAGACTGCTGGCCTTGCTCTGTACCTCTGATCACTTGTGATGATCAGGTCTTCTCGTCTTGCTCAGGATTTATCTCCTTCTTCTCAGGATGACCTGGCCTCTCTCTTCAAGAATCTTCAACAGCCTCTGAAAAGGTCTGTTGGTCTTGCTCAGCAATCTTCTGATCACTTCACTTGATCAGGCTCTTCTCAATTACTGAATACTCAGACAACTGATGTCTTTAACTTCAGTCTGGTCCAGTCTCACTTCACATCAACTTCATGCACTGAGTGCATGGCATCTCTGCTTCCTCATGCACTGACTGCATGGCCTTCTCAATCTCTTCAAGATCTTCAAGTCTTGGACAACTCAAATGAACACATGCAGATTTAGCTTTGTTCACGTGCGCACGTGCATGCATGTAAGCATGCACTCCCTTTCTTCTCTTCTTGGTGCAGTAAACCCTCAGAGGGTGTAGTCAACTATAGCACACACCTCCTTCACAATCTTCACACACTTAATTCTATTTGTTTACACACTTAAAAGTGTGTTGTACTTTGTGTGGGTCTTCTCCTCTTCTTCTAAGTGAGCACACACTTCTTGTGCACACACATAGCCTTCGGCCACTTCTTTAATTTGCACACACAATTTGTTCTTTTAATTTGTTCTTCAAAGTGTGCACACACAAGGCACTAAAGGCCTCGGGTTCTCCCTCTTTGCACAAGACACTGCCCGTAGGTGTTCTTGTCTTCTTGGCACACAAGCACAAAGGCTCGGCCTTCCTTCTCTTCTTGCACACACCCAAGGCTACTGCCTCTTCTTCAAATGCACACACAAGGTGTGTTCTTCAATTTGGCACAACCATAAGGTATGGCCTCGAGTTCTCTTTTCCACTTGGCACACACACACTGAGTGTATTTGTCTTAATATACCCGAACTCAAACTAGGCGCGCAAGGAGGTGTGTCCCTCTTCTTGTCTTCAAATGCCGCGCAGGCTCAAGTGTGTGGCCAGCACGTAGGGGTGCAAGAGCACAAGGTCCTGAGCAGGGTGTGGCAACACCTTCCTACCGCGTAGGGGGCGCGGTGGCTTCCTCCCGCCGTGTAAGCTCGCGGGCAGAGAGGGTAATGGCCTTGAGCGCGCAAGTGTGCGGCTCGGCTCCTTCCTGTCGCGCAAGGGATGCGCGCAGGGTCTCCTCCAACTTCTTTTGCGCAAATATGCGCAAAAGGGACTTCACGAAGCCAAGGGTGGCTTCGGGCTGCTTCGTCGCGCAAGTGGGTTGCGCGGAGCTCCAAACTTCACGAGGCACAACAGGCTCTCACGGGACTTAGATTTTCAACAGAGTTTCAGCAAGAAAAAACGAGAGCATGGGCTCTCCTTTTATAGGCAGAGAAGCCTCAAAACATCCGCGTGGGATAAATCTCAAATCCCCAAGATTTTCGGATCTTTAAAAATCTTTCCAGATCTTGATTTTTATACTCTGTTTCAACGCGGGTTTCATTTTTTTATTTTCCTCCTTCACGTGCATGCATTTTCGAACGAATGCATGGCCTCTTTAATACTTGTCTATGCATACCGCGAACACACGTGGCCTCGGCACCTTTGGTTTGCCTCGGCCGAACTTCAAATTCTTTCTCAATGCATGCATGCAACATTTTAATGCATGCATGAGTTCGTTATGGCCTAACGATCACAAAGGAGGTCTCGGTTTTCTCGGAGGTGGCCTGGAACTCAAAAACCGAGCTCGGGTTGCTCCTGGTTCGACGGACGCAGTGGGAATGCATGGGTGGCCTTCGGCTGAGCTCGAGGAAGGAGACAGACTCTCCGGCCGTTGGATCGGGCGATCAGAATACTTTGGATGGCCGGGATCTGAAGATCTCGCGCGGGATCGATAGTGCGGTCGAGATCTGGCGCGCGATCGATCTAGCGGCTCAGATTTGCTCCTGGAAATTTTTCCGCGTCCCACATCGAAACGGCGAGCGGATCTTCCGCGCTTTATCACCCTGGCGCTGCCTCAACCCCTTGATTGAACTTCCAACCTCCACGGTGCCGCCCCGCACCGTGTTCTCCCTGCGGGCGCGCTCTTGCGCCCACCTCTGCTCTTCTGCGGGCGCGCTCTAGCGCCCACCATGCACTGCCTGACACTCGTGGGTGCGCTCATGCGCCCCTACCGCGCTCCTCCGGGCGTGCCCCAGATTCCCATGCAGTGTCTTGGGTGCGCCCTACCGCCCTGGCTCGCCCCACGGGTTCCCCCATGGGCGTGGTGCCCTAGCGCCCATGCCTTGGGGTTGAACCCCCAAGGTGCCTTGGCTGGCCAATTTTTTGCTAGTGCAAATATTAAGACTTTGTTAAAAACAAAGTTCTCCTCCATATAAAACATGCCAATTGCCAAGGGCCACTTCTTTCTTCCTCCCATTTCTTCATTTCTTCTTCATAAGAATTCTTCCAATCTCCTCAACATATATTCATTACTTAGGAGGGAAATTCTTGAAGGTTCTTCATCAACCGAGCTCTTAATCACATAAATTTTCAATGTTCTTCATTGATCCAATCAGAGATCAAGTTGGATCAAATTCTCCAAATTCACATACACTAGGAGATAGTGCATGGACATCTTTAATCCACTTCATCCACTTAGATCTTATGGATGGATCACTTTAAACTTCTCATGCATTGTCAGTACAATGCATGGTCTTCAAACAATGTTGTGACATTGTATCCAGTTGATACAAGTTCTTGGAACTTTAAGAACAGCTCAACAATCGTCTGATTTACATAGAGAATGTTTCAAACACAACATCCTATGTCACTTAGTGAATCTCCTAAGTGACATGCATCTTTATGTTCCATGGCCATTCTCCATCATCACCATCACCATCACATCCTTTGTCATTCACATATTGAAACTCCTTGACATCCATCCATTCATTCCTTGACAACAACATACCTCATTGACAACAAATGCAACACAGTGCACTTCAATCTCCCCCTTTGTATTTGTTGGCAATACACTAGAGCACATATGAATGGGTCAATATGTGTGACAATATTTTCTCCCCCTTATTGGCAATCAAATGCAAAGGTGTGGTGTGGTTCTCTTCCACAATATCTCTTCCTCCCTTCGAATAGCATCTTCTTGAAAAACAATAGGAGAGGGATGATGTCACATGTTCTTCTTTAGCAAGGAACCTTTAGTGAATCAGCTCTAAGTCTACTTGGGCAAACCCGGTGTAGAAAAAAAGAGTGATATGACCAAGGAATTCAATGCTGTCCACATTCACTGTAAACATGTGAGATCATGCTTAGGGGTTGAATATTTTCAGATATTCAATGAATTGCTGAATCCTGCACATACTTCACAAAACACATTAGAATGTTCAGGTGCAAAGATAAAGCTCCCCCTTTCATCTACTTTCTCAAGATGATATTAATTTCAGAACATCATCTTCTCCAGATTGGCTCCCCCTCAAGGGGTGCACTCCATTCTGTCCAAACCATCCTCCAGTTGAGAATGATCATCATCTTCAATTCCATACAGTGTCAGCACATGTAAATACCAATAGTATAAGGGAATAAGATGGAACCTCCTTGGTTCATCAATGTGAACAACAAGGTTGAGAAGATTCTCTCAACCGAGATGTCCCATTTTCACCATTCTTCACACTTGCACATATGATCTTCTTTGATGTTTGTGCTGGTGTGGATCTCAACACATCTTCATGTGAAATCTTCTTCTTCCCTTTTGCCTTAGCAATTTCCAGAACTTTATCTTCATCTTTTTGCAGATCTTTGGCAAGTTGCAAATGATTTGGCCATATGACTAGTAAATCATTTGGAAGAGTGGCCTCAGTTTTGGAAGTTCCACATGGTTCTTTGGATGCTGCTAAGCTACCTCTCTTAGGCAACTTATTTTCAATCAATCCCTTCTTCTTCTGGATTGATTGTCTTTTGGAGTTCAGTCTGCTTCTATTTAGTTTCATGGCTTCTTTACAAAGGTCCATGATGTGTCCTTTCTTTCCACAGTAGAAGCATGTTTTCTTGGTGGTCCTTCTGGATGCATCACCCTTCTTGGATTTCAATTCCAAGGACTTCTCTTCATTCTTCAAACTCTTCTTGGGAGCATCTTCCACTTTCTTCTGCTTGCTTCCCAAGGAATCTCTCTTAGCCAGGTTCAGTGATCTTCTCTTCATTCCAGCTTCGGATACATTCAGAGATTGATATGTATCAACTCTTTGACCACTTTTGCAACCATCCCAGATGTTGTCAAGTAATCCAAATCTATTTGCAGTAAACAGATGTCTCTGGACCTGTGGATGTTGCTTCCTTCCTTCTAGCTTGCTCCCCCTTGGCATGGGCTTCCTCTGTGCTTTGGCATTCAGTGGATTGTACCAACAATCCTTTGCACAATGCCCATACTTGTTACAACACCAGCATTGTCCCACGAATCTTGACCTCTTCAGTCCTTCTGATTGTAGGGTACTTTTCTTGACCTGTTGTGCTGTTTCAGGAGAGCTCTGATTCTTTACTGTCTTCATCCATATTTGTTTGGAATTATTCTTCCATCCTGCACCTTTTGTGGAAACACAATTATAAGAATCAGTACAAGATGGTATGGATGGCACCTTCTTTTTAGAAGATGTTGCTCTTTCATTAGAGGATGTATTTCTTTTAGAATCATCCTTCTCAAAGCATACTTGAGTAGCAACATTTCTCCTTTTAGCTGACTGGGAGGATTTGGATTTGGGTGATTGCTGATTTTTCAATATCACCTCCTGTTCTAAGCATTTCATATTGAGGGAGTTCTTCTCATCCTCAATAGTTCTTAGCCTTCCTTCCCATTTCTCTTCCAGCTGCTTTATCTGGTCTTCATGCACCTTCTTTAATTCTTGCAATGAATTGTCCAGCTCCTTCACCAATTTGACTTTTTCTTCGAGTTGAGCATCTCTGACATTCATTGACACTTTGTGCCTCTTTTCCAGTGCATTGAAAACATCTCTGACCATTATTTTAAAGAAATCTTTCTCAGAAAGGCTTCTTTGCAATTCTTCAGCAGTGTCTTCATATATTTCATTTCAAAGAGAAACGGTTTCATCTTTAGCCTTCACCAGCTTTCTGAGAGTGTTGGTTATGCCAACCCTTTTTCCAATTGATCTTCCATTGCATTGGCTTCTTCTTCTAACTGTGATTTTTCTTCATGAAGATCATGGATGCCTGTAGCTATACACTTTGCCACTTCCATGGGAACTGTCTTCTGAAGATATTTGAGTGCACTCTGAAGATCATTCATTATTTCAACTTCATCACAGCTAGGACAGGCTTTCTTCATCTTCTTGGCATGTTTCTTCTTTCTATTTTTCTGAGTCTTGGTAGATATCTCCATTTGAGGCTGGTCGCTCGTTTCCTCAAATCTGCACTTCATAAAGACTCCCTTGGATCTTTTAGAGGTAACCTGGCTCTGATACCAATTGAAGTGCCCAGATCAGTGTGAATCACTGAGAGGGGGAGGGGTGAATCAGTGATCCCTTAAAACTTTTTACTAATTGATTCTTAATCAATTAAACCTCTATGGCTTGTTAAGGACTCAATCCACTCTTCTTATGTCTCTCAACCTTTCCCGGATAATGCAGTAATGAAAAGGCACAGGACACAAGGATTTACAAGGTTAGGCACCAAAGGCCTACATCCTTGCCATGCTCTCCCAGCATGGATTCTCCATTATAACCTGTTAAAATTACAATGGTCGATACAGAGTCCCACTGTATCTCTCCTGAGTCCCACAGGAGGGTCTTTATACTGCGTCACACAGTGTTACCAGAGTCCCACTGGCCTGCTCCAGAATCCCACTAGAGACTTCCTCCACCCTGAGTCTCACAGGGGTCTTCTCCTGGCTGCTCGAGTCACACGAGTAGCTCTTCTTCTTGTTCAGCTCTTCAAGTATCTTCAGCAGTCTGGGATAAAGACTGCTGGCCTTTCTCTGTACCTCTGATCACTTGTGATGATCAGGTCTTCTCGTCTTGCTCAGGATTTATCTCCTTCTTCTCAGGATGACCTGGCCTCTCTCTTCAAGAATATTCAACAACCTCTGAAAAGGTCTGTTGGTCTTGCTCAACAATCTTCTGATCACTTCACTTGATCAAGCTCTTCTCAATTACTGAATACTCAGACAACTGATGTCTTTAACTTCAGTCTGGTCCAGTCTCACTTCACATCAACTTCATGCACTGAGTGCATGGCATCTCTGCTTCCTCATGCACTGACTGCATGGCCTTCTCAATCTCTTCAAGATCTTCAAGTCTTGGACAACTCAAATGCACACAAGCAGATTTAGCTTTGTTCACGTGCGCACGTGCATGCATGTAAGCATGCACTCCCCTTCTTCTCTTCTTGGTGCAGTAAACCCTCAGAGGGTGTAGTCAACTATAACACACACCTCCTTCACAATCTTCACACACTTAATTCTATTTGTTTACACACTTAAAAGTGTGTTTTACTTTGTGTGGGTCTTCTCCTCTTCTTCTAAGTGAGCACACACTTCTTGTGCACACACATAGCCTTCGGCCACTTCTTTAATTTTCACACACAATTTGTTCTTTTAATTTGTTCTTCAAAGTGTGCACACACAAGGCACTAAAGGCCACGGGTTCTCCCTCTTTGCACAAGCCACTGCCCGTAGGTGTTCTTGTCTTCTTGGCACACAAGCACAAAGGCTCGGCCTTCCTTCTCTTCTTGAACACACCCAAGGCTACTGCCTCTTCTTCAAATGCACACACAAGGTGTGTTCTTTAATTTGGCACAACCATAAGGTATGGCCTCGGGTTCTCTTTTCCACTTGGCACACACACACTGAGTGTATTTGTCTTAATATACCCGAACTCAAACTAGGCGCGCAAGGAGGTGTGTCCCTCTTCTTGTCTTCAAATGCCGCGCAGGCTCAAGTGTGTGGCCAGCGCGCAGGGGTGCAAGAGCACAAGGTCCTGAGCAGGGTGTGGCAACACCTTCCTACCGCGCAGGGGGCGCGGTGGCTTCCTCCTGCCGTGTAAGCTCGCGGGCAGAGAGGGTAATGGCCTTGAGCGCGCAAGTGTGCGGCTCGGCTCCTTCCTGTCGCGCAAGGGATGCGCGCAGGGTATCCTCCAACTTCTTTTGCGCAAATATGCGCAAAAGGGACTTCACGAAGCCAAGGGTGGCTTCGGGCTGCTTCGTCGTGCAAGTGGGTTGCGCGGAGCTCCAAACTTCACAAGGCACAAAAGGCTCTCACGGGACTTAGATTTTCAAAAGAGTTTTAGCAAGCAAAAACGAGAGCATGGGCTCTCCTTTTATAGGCAGAGAAGCCTCAAAACTTCCGCGTGGGATAAATCTCAAATCCCCAAGATTTTCGGATCTTTAAAAATCTTTCCAGATCTTGATTTTTATACTCTGTTTCAACGCGGGTTGCATTTTTTTATTTTCCTCCTTCACGTGCATGAATTTTCGAACGAATGCATGTCCTCTTTAATACTTGTCTATGCATACCACGAACACACGTGGCCTCGGCACCTTTGGTTTGCCTCGGCCGAACTTCAAATTATTTCTCAATGCATGCATGCAACATTTTAATGCATGCATGAGTTCGTTATGGACTAACGATCACAAAGGAGGTCTCGGTTTGCTCGGAGGTGGACTGGAACTCAAAAACCAAGCTCGGGTTGCTCCTGGTTCGACGGACGCAGCGAGAATGCGTGGGTGGCCTTCGGCTGAGCTCGAGGAAGGAGACGGACTCTCCGGCCGTTGGATTGGGCGATCAAAAGACTTTGGAAGGCCGGGATCTAAAGATCTCGCGCGGGATCGATCGTGCGGTCGAGATCTGGCGCGCGATCGATCGAGCGGCTCAGATTCGCTCCTGGAAATTTTTCCGCGTCCCACATCGAAACGGCGAGCGGATTTTCCGCACTTTATCACCCTGGCGCTGCCTCAACCCCTCGATTGAACTTCCAACCTCCACGGTGCCGCCCCGCACCGTGTTCTCCCTACGGGCGCGCTCTTGCGCCCACCTCTGCTCTTCTGCGGGCGCGCTCTAGCGCCCACCATGCACTGCCTGACACTCGTGGGTGCGCTCATGCGCCCCTACCACGCTCCTCCGGGCGTTCCCCAGACGCCCATGAGGTGTCTTGGGTGCGCCCTACCGCCCTGGCTTTCCCTACGGGTTCCCCCATGGGTGTGGTGCCCTAGCGCCCATGCCTTGGGGTTGAACCCCCAAGGTGCCTTGGCTGGCCAATTTTTTGCTAGTGCAAATATTAAGACTTTGTTAAAAACAAAGTTCTCCTCCATATAAAACATGCCAATTGCCAAGTGCCACTTCTTTCTTCCTCCCATTTCTTCATTTATTCTTCATAAGAATTCTTCCAATCTCCTCAACATATATTCATTACTTAGGAGGGAAATTCTTGAAGGTTCTTCATCAACCGAGCTCTTAATCACATAAATTTTCAATGTTCTTCATTGATCCAATCAGAGATCAAGTTGGATCAAATTCTCCAAATTCACATACACTAGGAGATAGTGCATGGACATCTTTAATCCACTTCATCCACTTAGAACTTATGGATGGATCACTTTCAACTCCTCATGCATTGTCAGTACAATGCATGGACTTCAAACAATGTTGTGACATTGTATCCAGTTGATACAAGTTCTTGGAACTTTAAGAACAGCTCAACAATCGTCTGATTTACATAGAGAATGTTTCAACCACAACATCCTATGTCACTTAGTGAATCTCCTAAGTGACATGCATCTTTATGTTCCATGCCCATTATCCATCATCACCATCACCATCACATCCTTTGTCATTAACATATTGAAACTCCTTGACATCCATCCATTCATTCCTTGACAACAACATACCTCATTGACAACAAATGCAACACAGTGCACTTCACAACCAAACCATTCAAACACCATCCAACACCGAACCTAAACAAGTGTACCACACATCATATCTACCCAATCAAGGATCCAATGGTTCCCCTTACCTTCCCATAAATAAAAATACTCATATCAAATAACAACTTCAAATTCAAATATCCATAAATAATATTCTATTAAACAAACATAAGAAAACCTAAAAAACAACCAACATCATATAATAAATGATCACGAGAAACCTAAATAAAAAATCTACTATAAAATATCCCAGAAACTTTAAGAAATATCTTTAATCAAATCCAAATATAATAAAGTAAACCACCGAACATGCATCCAAAAAATAGGAAATAATATCAAGCCAAACTAAACTCAAGACGTATTTTGAAAAATCAACTTAAAAAACCTATGATGATGACCCAAAACCATAATAAAAATTGGGCCTCTAGGATTACTAACATGAGGTCAGAGAGCTCCCCAGATCTCCAAAGTGAAGGAACAATATATATATCTTCTTATTAAAAGAAAAAATAAAATAAAAATAAACTCGACCCTCATCAAACTACACTTTTAATTTGATCTCATTTATATTTTACTCCACACCCGATGGGATGACTTAAGTCATATTTGATAGGAGTGAAGTTATACCCAACATAAGATTCCTAGACTAGTAAACTTCCACCTACCAGGACCTCCCAACCACCTGTAGAAAATTCTATAGGCAAAAAACCAAGCACAACAAATATGATGTATGGTTCAAGACCTCCACCAAATAAATGAGCCTTCAGAGAGTTTTTAATAAAAAAATGGGAGAAAATAACACTAATTATAAGAAATTAACAACATACTCCTTCATCATTTACTCACTTTGATAATGGTTCACACACTCAAGAGTTTTATCTAACTTAAAATTATTAGGACAAACCCACCAATTGAACATATCCTAAAATAATTCCCAATAAATTCTTCTATATATAGAGAACAAACCATAAAATCCCACTACAGTTTGCTCAATCCAAGTAGTAAAATCATAGAATCTCTCATCCTTGAAGTCTCCTGAGTCTTGAGTTAATTGAGGATTCCCTCAATCATTTTTAACAACTCCACTACTTCAACAAAACGCTCTTCTCAATAATTTCACAAAATTCTCCTATTTCACCCAAAACAACCTTTAAAAAATAAAATAAGAATGAAACACAACACCATAAATCAATAAAATCGCTTAAATAACATCAAAACACTATCAAAACCTTCTTTAGATTCTCTCCAACAACTGAACCACTTTTAGAGTAACATAAACCAAAAATAGGTTTAAATGAAAAAAACAAGGAGGGATACAAATTAGTGAATCATTTGGATTCATGGTTTATTGAATAGTATTCCAACCTTGTTATAAGCTCTATATAGTCCTTGAAACCATTTTAATGGCCTCCATGTGGTTTACCATACTCTCACGAACTAGTTTGGGTCGACCCTGAACCAGTCACCTAGGACACTCTGTAAAAAGTCATGAGAGGCATTCTCGATCCTCATAGGATGGAGACAAGCATCGAGGGAATTAGTTATAGTTACAAGGGAACAATTTCTTCAAAATATAAACAATAAGGAAAATAGTGAAAATAATTGGCATCCCAAAACACATTTATAAAAAAACAACATCATTTATATTACAAAACTGAAAGCAAAACAGAATGATGAAACTAAACATACCAGATTTTATGACCAACTAACTCTATGTGACCTCTCTGGTCACTCTCCAACACAAAGATCCCATGTCTACCAAGGCTACTAAACTCAATCTGAAACCTACACAGGGGATGCAATAGAAGAAAACTATAGGCATGAGTATTAAAACTCAGTAGGTTAGCCCAATATTCTATTCCCAATGCACTTACTTGAAAATAAAATAAACATAAATTTAAAGTTTTAAATAGAAGATATAAAACTATGTTTTCCAAATGATTTTCCATGCTATAAAAATTACCATACAAAAAACCTGCTTGTTTAATAAATAATAATGCTAGTAACAATTTTCAAAGAGGTAAAACTTCAAAATAAAAATAGTTTTTAAGAGGGATTCTTTAAAGATTGTATAATTTTAAATAAAATACACACACTGCTTAAATTACCAACCAAACACACCATATTCTGATGGTGAGTACAAAACAGCCAATGAACACAAGTCACGGGAACACCCCTAGACACTAGCTAGTTTTTAGCCCCGGGTACCTCGTATCTCTGTGAAGGTAACCATAATAAATATCCATTCTCATGCACATGAGCCTCTAGTATGAAAATAATCTATAACCCAGTGGTCTCCAACTTCATCATCATTATTATAGATTAGTTATTGTTGTCATCATCCATCTTTCGATGTGAAACAGGGGTGAAACCCGTCCAGATCACTAGAATACTAGTACACGTCCACCCACCTAGATACCCATGTTTCCAATTAGTGATAAATAAAGTTTCACATATTATCAAATTAACTTTTCACATGGATACTCTATTCCTAGATCATACATACACAAAAGATCCCACACACATGCCTAAAAGTTCTTTCACAAATCAATAAACCACTTAAAATTTTCGTAAAACAATTTGAATAAGTATAATAGGGCTCTGCACATAAAATCCATTTAAAAATTCTCTTTTAAGGAAAAACACCAACCAATACCATATAAAACCAAAAAATTCAGACCCAACACCATTTAATAAATAAATTTCATGGATCACAAAATGGCCCCATATGGTGAAACATTGAACACCCATGAAAATCCTTTTTAAGAAAAATGAAAAAAGGGCCTTTAATAATTTTACCAAACTAATGTGCATCAAAGGTAAAAATTAATAATTTAATAAAGTGGTGTACACATAGAATTAGTATCATAAAAAACATTTACATAATCCCTTTAAAATACTTAGGTTACACATTCAAAGTTCAACAATTTTCTTAAAAATGCTGAACGAGCCACTTACCAGAAACTCTTTCCCAAACATGTAAAAAACCAATACCCATATCTTTATAAAACTAAAAACCCTTTGTAAATACATAAAATTACCCCAATATATCACTTTATATGCTGATCATACTTTAATACATTCAAATAATTCATTTTATATCACATTTAGGACACAAAATCCAACTGTGTGCTTTTCTGAAAACTAGGCATGCAACATTTCGCAAAACAACTTCTATTTAACACCAAAGGGGTAAAAAAAATTTCATGAAAAATATTTATTATAATAGTTAAACTAGGTCATAAAAATCAAAATACATATGCAAAAACTAGCAATAATTTTATTTAAACAAGCAGTGTACACTTTTATAACGAAACAACTCCATTTTACACACAAAAAAGACATAAATTACCATTTTTAACACCAAATAGAACATTAAAAGGTTGTGAAAAAATAATAATCATGTATAAAAGGTGTAAAAATTATAAAAAAGATGAAACTTAAATAATAAAGTCAAATTCTTTAGAGAACATGCCTAAAAAACATGGCGGAATAGAAACGCACAACCAAAATCACCCACTACGGGTTTATAAACCCTAAACCTATGAAGAACATACCTAAAACAACATAACCACCATAAAAATAATTCAAAAAAATTCCCCAAAGTTTTTAATAAATATAATAGAATAAATAACCATGTAATAATGGAAGGAGGATGAAGAGGGAGGAGAAAGGAGAAGGAATCTCATCTTTGAAAATAGAGAACTCTTTGTCTTCTTTTATATCCACAAACTTAGAAAATAGGGAATGGCTTGGAACATCTTTGAGATTCTCCCATGGTATGGAAGAACTAGGAAAATAATATTTTTGAGAAAAAAATAATGAATTTAATGATTTATGAAGGATACAAATTATCTTTGGAAAATCTATATGATTTGATAAACATTGAAAAGTTTTTCCTTAATCTACGACTAAGATGTTCTCTAAAGAGGGAAAATGGAACATGGGGGATTTTTCTAGGGTTCCTATGATATATTGGGATGTGGAAACACAAAAAATTATTAAAAATTTAATAATATATAAAAGAAACAAATTATGTTTTTAAATATGGAAATGGGCTCACGGTTTCTCCCAAATCATGAAGTAACCGCCCTTTATCCAAAAATTCCAAAACAAGAAATGGGGCACCCAAAGTAGGATTATTAGAAATAGATGGAACTTAAAAAATCAACATTAATATCACCGAAAATCAAAGAAAAGTATCGGTATTTACAAATAACCAGATCAAAACAATAAAATAAAAAATCGGGTGTAACAATTCTCTCCACCATTAAAGCTTTCCGCCCCCGAAAAGCAACAACACTTTCTAGTTGAAAGATCAACACTTAAGGTTTAATTATCAAAATATACCAGAATCTAAAGATAAGGAAATATAATCCACCATTAATGTAAATTAATCCTCTAGCTCAAAAAACCCCCAACTCCTAACCACTTCCTGAGAATCAACGGAAAGATCAAGCCACCGCCTCCACAACCAAGCCAAGAACCAGATTTTTAGTCCTTCTCCCAATGAACCCAACAATAAACCAAATCAAAGAGCACTAAAAAAAACTAAAGATTCCTTGGGAGTCTGGAATGGATGCCCCCCTATTAAGAGAAAACTATCCCTTGACAAGTTCTTAGGAGGAAAATCAACGAGACCCATGGTGGGTCTCTCCACCATTAGAAACCAACTAGCAACGAACAAACAAATAATTAAAAATGAACTAGAATTGTGCCTCACTTGAACAAGTTCAAAAAAACTATCCAAAAACATCCAACAAACCAAAGTTAAGAGGGTTATAACATGAACATTTGAACCACCCACTCCCGAACGGTGGGTACCAGAATTGAGTTAACACTTTTGGCACGGATCAAAACCCTCACCACTTAGGGTGGGGAGGGAATGGGACCCAATAAATGGGACACTGAAAACACAAAATAAATAGAGGAACCACCCAAAAATCTCCACCTATAAATTGGTAAAACCAAGACCAAATTTGATTTACACAGGTGTTCCACACAGGGACATTGATCGGAAACCCACATCCCTGAACACATAACCATAGACATTGTGTGTGTGGTAAGTCCACCACACTTCTTGCGACAAGAGGAAATTCACAGTGAAGAGGGACCACAATAGAAACATAGAAAATACCTTACCATAAAGGTGGAGTTATGAGGCTAATTGATCTCCCCACAACTCTGGTGATTTCTGGACTACGTGAAAAGCTTTACTCTGAGGCCTATGGGTGGATCCATAATGCTTGAAGCATCTGCTACACCGCAGTTAGGTGCTAAGGATCACAACACCCCAAAAAACACACTTTCTCAACAACACACCTTCATATAAATAGGAACTCAAAGATACATAGCACCATTATCTCTCACTCTTAATGAGGAGCAGAATGGACCAGAAATATAGCCAACACATCAACATCACTAAGCACAACTGCTATATCCAAAAAAATTATCACGACCTGAATGCAGTTTAAATCAATCCCAAACAGCACTTTATTCCAACAAATGGGCTGAGGAATCATCTGAATAGGTGGATTTAACATTTGAAATGAATCCTTAGGTTGATCAATATGAAATATTTCCAATAGAGAACTATCCATGGCCCCCTCACAATATCCAACACATCTTTAGAAACCCATTGAGCATTACTCCAAAACCGATCCACCAAAAAGATCCCATCTCAAGAGACAACAAGAGTATGACTTCCAGATCATAAAGAAGTGTATATAATAAACAACTCTTCTAAGACATAGAAAAAAACTATCCACATAACTATCATTTTATAAACAAATGCCCTAATTTTTCAGCTCAAAAAACATGAAAAAAAAACTAACTCGGTGGATTTTCACATTCACCAATGGTGTTTCATCAATTCTCACTCACATGCACATTTCCATACCACCCCAAAAACCCAAAAACTATTCTATATAGTCCATCCCTATAGATATCAAAAAAACCATGCATGAGTGCACCCATGAAAACATCAAAAGCTAAAACAAAACAACATCATTCTAAAAAACATGTACCTTACAAAGGAACACTAACCACAAAGTCAAAAAACCCATTTCATATTTCATAAAACAACCCAAAAATAATCAAGAACCATTTTTTTAAAAACCTACCCCTTTTCATTTTTAACAAATTTAAAAACAACCAAGCTACTCCAAACAACCCCTTCCCATTTTCTAAAATTCATCAAGGCATCATTTCATAATACTACTTCCATTGAGACCATTACCTTCTCTAGGAAAACACCAACCGCTTAAAACCAATTTCCAAAACCATTTCATCATATTCAAAAACTTTTAAATATCGCAAAACACCTCATTTAAAACAAAGATTCAGAATCACATTAAAATGATTCACACCTTCAAAACATTTTATTTCAACCAACCCCAAGTTTAGATTTTGGAAAATCCAATCTTGTTAAATCATTTTCACTTCCTCCAAAAAATTTGTTTCACAAAAACACAACCTTCAAAAACCATTCTTATATTTAGTTTTTGGGAACCCCCTTTTCCACTTTTCAAAATCCAATACTTCCTTTAAAACCCATTTCCAAAATTCTCACACAATAATTTTCAAAAAAATCAGAATTCAAGAAAGGTATAGGAAACCCACAAAAGGGAACTAATGTTAGTGGGTGACTTGACTATATGGTTGGTAGCCGCATGTCAAACACACAACCAAAACAGATATGGTTCTTTGGTCTATGCCCCTGCTCTACGTGGCTTGTAAGGACCTATGAGCTCTCAAAGGACATTAGTCTAACTCCCCTTGTTATATCCCAACATTAAACAAGCAACAATAACAAAGGAAACTAATAAAATAGGAATTCCTGTAGAAAATCAAGGATCATAACGAGAAATAGTTTTGAATACTCTTCTAGCACTTACCCACTCAATTACCAACAATCCTACTCCATCTATGTTGAATTCCCCAAAATAAAAAGGTCCATATAAAAATCAAGGTCTATTAAGATTTTACCTCCTCTGATGCCATTTTGTCATGAACCAGTCCAGGTAAACCATGAATCGGTCACCTGAGCCGCTCCATGAAAATCCTTAGAGGCATTTTATGAACCTCCCAGGATGGTGAAAAGTTCATAAGGAATCAGTTATAGTGATTAGGTAATGATTTATCCCAAATATAAATAATAAGGAAAATCGTGGAAATAATAGAAATCCCAATACACATTTATAAAAAAACAACATCATTTATATGATAAAACTGAAAGTACAACTGAGCGATACAACTAAACTGACCAGACCTGATGACCAACTAACTCCATCTGACCTCTCTGGTCACACTCCTACACAATTATCCCATGTGTCTCAAGAAAAAAACCCAAGATGAAACCTTTACAAGGGATAAAAACAGAATAAAACTATAGGCGTGAGTATTAAAAATCACTAGGTTAGCCTGGTATTCTATTACAAATTAATTTCCTTTAAAATAAAATAAAAATCAATTTCATGTTTTAAATACAAGATATAAAATTATTTTTTCCAAATTAGGTTCCATGCTATAAAAATTACCAGATAGAAACGTGCAAGTTTTATAAATAATAATTATAGTAAAATTTTTCAAAGATGTGAAACATTAAAATGAAAATAGTTTTCAAGAGGGATGCTTTAAAGAATGTATACTTTTATATAAAACACACAAACTTCTTAAATTACCAACCAAACACAATGTATACTAATGGGGAGTACAAAATAGACAACAAGTACAAGTCATGGGAATACCCCTTAGGCACTAGTTAGTTGTGAGCCCCAGGTACCTCGTATATCGGTGAAGGTAACCATAATAAATATCCATTATCATGCATGCGAACCACTATTAGAAGAATCATCCATAACCTAGTGGTACCCGACATCATCATCATTATATTTTAGTTAGTGTTGTCATCATCAAATTTTCTATGTGAAACAGGGACAAAAACCTTCCAGATCACTAGCATACTAGTACACGTCCACCCACCTAGATACCTAGGTTTTCCTTTAGTTATCAATAAAATTACACATATTATAAAATAAAAATTTCACATGAAAACTCCATTTCTAGATCATATAGACATAAAAGATCCCTCGCACATGCCTTCCATTTCTTCCAGAGATCAATAAACTACTTAAAATTATCATAAAACATTTTGAAGAAGTATAATGGGGCTCTGTACGTAAAATCCATTTAAAAATTATCTTTTAAGGCCAAACACACACAAATACCATATCAAACCAAATTTTTCATCCCAAAAACCATTTAATAAATAATTTTCATTGATCATAAAATGGCCCCACATGGTGAAACATTGAATACACATGAAAACCCTTTTTTAAGAAAAATGCTAAACGGGCGTTTAGTCATTTAACCTGACCAACTTGCATCAAAGGTAAAAATTAAACATTTCAAGAAGTTTTATACACAAAACATTAGTATCATAAAATAAATTTACATAATATATTTTTAACTCTTAGGTTACACATCAAAGTTCAACCATTTTCTTAAAAAAGTTGAACGGTCCACTTACCAGAAACACTTGAAAAAACATGTCAAAAACCGAACAAATATCTTTATAAAACCAAAAACCCATTTTAAATCCATAAAAGGACAAAAAATATATCACTTTACATGCTTTCCATACTTTAATAAATCCAAAAAATTCATTTTATATCACATTTAGTACACAAAATCCAACTAAACACTTTTCTGAAAACAAGGCATGCAATATTTAGCAAAACAACATCTATTTAACACCCAAAGGGATTAAAAAAAAATTCCATGCCAATTTGTTTTATAATAGTTAAAACAAGTCATAAACATCACAATCTATATGTGAAAACTAGCGGAACATTTATTTAAACAAGCAGTGATACATTTTATAATTAAACAACTCCATTTTACACAAAAAAAGGAATAAATAACCATTTTACACTCCAAATAGAAAATAAAAAGGTTTTAAAACAATACTAGTCATGTATATCAGGTGATAAAAACATGAAAAATATGAGACTTAAATAATAAAGGCATGTTCTTGGGAGAACCTACCTCAAAATCCTGGCAGAAAGTAAACGCACAACCAAAATTACCCGTCATGGGTTTATAAACTCTAAACCAATGAATAACATACCTAAAAAAACATAACCCCCATAAAAAATCATTCTAAAACAAAATCCTAGGTCGTTCATAACCTGGTGAGAAAAATAACCATAAAGTAATGGAAGGAAGAGGAAGAAAGAGGAGAAAGGAAAAGAAATCTCACCCTGGAAAATAGAGAGCTCTTAATCTTCCCTTAGATCCCCACACTTAGAGGAGATTTAATGGCTTGGAAATTCTTGGTGGGGATCTAGACGAACCAATTAAATAATATTTTTTTAAAAAAATTGTATGAATTGAATGATTTATGAATGAGAAAAATTGCCTTTGTAAAATCATAAATATCTGACAAAATTGATAAGTGTTTCCATAATCTATGACTAAGATGAGATCTAAAGAGGGATAATGGAACATGGGGGTGCGACTAGGGTTATTGGCCTCTATTAGGAGGTTGAATCACTAAAAATTATACAAAAATTAATATGATATAAATGAAAAAAATTATTTTTTTAAAACTAAAAATGCGCCCACGGGCTAGCGCAATACTTGCATAAATAACCCAAATTCACCATTCTTATGAATTCATAAGGGTTCCAAAAGGATATGGTGGTTTGAATATGTCAATTGAGGCTAATTTTGAAGTTTAATGAGTGAAAAATGATGACAAAAAGGAGTTATAAAAGAAACAAAATTTGTTTTTAAATCTGAAAATGGCCTCACGGTTTGGCCCAAATCATGAAGTAACCACCATTTATCCAAAACTCCCAGACAAGCAATGGGGAACCTAAATTAGGATGATTAAACATATATATAAATTATAAACTCAACATTAATCTCACCTAAAACCAAATAAAAGGATCAGAATTTTCAAATAACTAGATCAAACCAAAAACATGAAAAATCGGGTGTGACACAAACCATGTGAACAAACCATGACACACTAATTTCTTCATCCACTTTCATCCCAAAATGAAATAGAAACTCCAAAATCACTTAAAAAACTCATTGGGTATCTATGTACCATTATTATATATAAAAATAAAAAAATCAATAATATATTCAAAATACAAGTCTCAAATCCTAACTACCAATGAAAACTCAAGGTTTTGAATTAGAAAGTGCTAGCCAGAATTTTTCAACTCCTACATATTGAGTCCTACCACACTTATCTCCATACCACTGGACTCCAAAAATAAAAAGAAATCTTCTTCAAAACCTTTAAATTATAAAAACCTAGTCTCTGTTAATGTTTTTAATTAACTAGAGTAAAATAAAAAGATGTATCCCCAAACCTGACTCACCACTCTTCCCGAAGGGTGTTGCCAATCCCTAAAAGCTAGAAACTAGTTCCTATGTCTAATAAGAAGCACTCTTTGGAATGAATTTTCCCTCAAATAAGAGTAATAAAGTAATAAATAATTTACTGTAAATATGGAATATGGAATTGGTATATTGTAAATCCATAAAAAATAAAAATAAAAAGAACCAAATAAACTGAAACAAACAATTAGTAACCAATTAATATTATTTGACCCATTTTTGTAAACATAAAAATTTATCCACAATTAAATATACAACCATTTAAAACAAAATATAATAAATTAAAATAAAATAAAGGTTGTCTTGGAAAATAAAATAACACATTAAAAAAAATACACAAAAAATGTGATATAACCTCCATGAAACCCATGTTCAATCACCACATCCCAAATCAATTATCAGCTCCTCGAGAAAGCAACAACCACACTAAAAAACCTTAAACCTTTATAAAACATAACATATATACCCAAACACATGAATATGTTCATTGGTTGTGAGTTAAAATTCCTAGTAAAAAATTACCAAGAGTCTATAAAATTATTCACAAGATACGATCCATAAATGAGAGTTTGAAATATAATACAAAATAATGTTTTTCATTTTAACAAAAATGTAATGTAATAAAACATCATACATTAACTTTTATATAATGGAACATACCTTTTTAAATCAAATGAAGTGGAGTTTACACTTAGTACAGAAACACTTTAAAACCTAAAATGTGGTCCTTTGATTTAAAAGAAAACAAAATGAAACCTCTTCCCCCCATTTGTAACCTTTCATAAAATCCCCAAACATAAAACCAACCGTTTATCTTTTAATCAAAACACCATTCAAAAATCAATTTTAAAACTATTTATGATGCCATATCAATCATAAATAATAAATTAAAAACATATGTAGATTCCATTATATTATATATTTTCAACCAAAGTAAACAATTGAATAGAACCATAAATAACAAAATTATAAGGGGATATAAACAATTTTGAAATGGTAATCCCTTATATCAAATAATTAATAATAGAATAGTTATAATTGGAAACTATGATGGTATTAAATTTGGATGACCCTAAAAATAATTAACAATACATAATATTATGTGTCTAACTACCAATCTATATTACATACAAACCATAACATAAACCACTTGACTAGAACACACTAGAATCATTAGGAGAACTCCCGGTCACATGCTCTTTTCAAAGTTTGTGCCAAATTATTTATTACCCAATCCAACTAAAATGGTTTCTAGTATAGGTGGGGACCAATACCATAGTGTATGAAGTTTGTATAAATGATTTAGTGAGTTTAATCTTATTAATAAGGGGAAAAATTGATATAATAAAAAGAACTGAAATAACATATTGAAAATCAAATGAAAGTATAATAAGAAGAAATGAAAAAAATAAAGAAGAGTAAATTAGAATGTGTTGGTGTGGCAATTTTGATCAGGGTTTATTATAAAAATTATTCCTTAGTATTTAAAATTATTCATGAAATTATTTTACTATTCGTATTAAATTTCACCACTGTTTCTTTTTCGGATAATGAATGATTTCATTGTTTAAGAGTTAACTCTTTGATCTTGTAATTAAGTTATTTAAAAATGTTATTTCAATAAAAATCCAAAAAATACTGGCTATAGACTCACCGAATGGTCATAGGTTCACCCAATTTAACTCATTATTAATTACTATTAGTTTCATTCTTGGTTCAATATGACACAACTGGTGATGTTGGAATTAGATAATCAAAGAGATTTTAAAACAGAAATCTTAATAAATAGAAATACATTAGAATTAAAAATAAAACGAACTTGTAATCTAATTAAAACACCAATATACAATATTTACCCAAAAATTTCCATGGGAATGGTGAAATAGTTTATTTAAAAACTAAACCTACCCATGGATAGAATTTTACTAAAAAATAATATGGGAAATATAAGAAAATAAACAAAAAATGAAGCAAAAACACCTACTGACTTTAGAGGATGATTGAGTCAATGGAATGGAGGATCCTCCCCTATAAAAAAAACATTAATTTAGAGGCCAACCTCTATAATTATAGAAAATAATATTTCACATTATGCACTTAAAGTACATTACTTGTACTTGGGTAAAATAAAATTTTCTTTCTTTCTCCATTGGTTGGTGAACAGCCGCTCTTCCCATTAAATTTCCATGCATTGGTTTTAAATAGGAGAATAGTAAAATATATGTGACACTGAAGTATATTTCATGTAGTAATGAATATCCATCAACCACTTCTATAATGGTCTAACAATGAATTTTCATATATCACACAACAAGTTCTTCATGGTTGAGAACATGGGTGTGTACTCCAACTAGTCGAGCCGTACGCTGTCAAAAATACACAATGTGTGATTATTAATTAAATATCATGTAACTATTATTTTTTCATCAAAACGTACTAAATAGATGAATTAAACTATATATACTAGAAAATTAATCGATTACATTGAAATAAATCATTTGAATTATATTGAATCATATATCTGGTATAAACAAAATATTTAATAAATAAAATAACTACAATTATTATTCATAAATCAGACACAAAAATTCCACCATACTTGATATTTTAATTGAACTCAAGAAAAATATCAACTGAAAATAAAATATAGTCCATACTCTAACAAGGGAAGTATTTAATCAATTATATTCATAAACACAAAGTGATAACTGAGAATTTCAAAAATCACAATATTTATTCAATTTTAGTGAATTCTAATCACACCTCTTATATAATTCCAATCCAATACATTTTCATATATTTAATTCTTTTTTTACAACATTTCATATATACTCGTGTGATTTGTGATCAACCTCACCTGAAAAAAAATTCACCCATCACTCAAGTTCATTTAATCAGAGTTATGGTCAATTTCAAGTATATGAATGCTCTAAATAGTCTTACAAATAATCTAAATCTCTATATAGAAATTAAACCTAAAAAATAAAAATGACTTTTCATGTAGGTTTACATGAGTTTGAGGCTAAATTTTGGTGTGTAATGATGCAAAAATTAAACTCAGAGACTTGAAAAAGGAGGAAAATTAAATAAATACAAATCATGATATTCAATACAATGCCAAATAAAAAATACACCCCCTATCAAGTTCCCCCAAAACAAAATAGGAACCCCTATTTATTTTAAAAATTTATTTCAAAAATCAAATTTCGGTGTAGTGAATGAAATTTTTACATTTTTAATACAACTTAAGACCACACATAATAAAACGGGTTAATGGTCTCTGAACCCCTTCCTCAAATGTACTAGAGAAATTTCACCAAAACTCATTCCATGGTAATATCTCTAAACTATTACATGAATCAGAAAAATCTATCTTTTATAATCTCATCATGAATAATCATGAAATAGTGGAAAATATTTTGGGTAATAAGAATAATAATTCATGTAATGTGGT
The DNA here is from genome assembly GCA_963277665.1 of Viscum album. Taxonomy (NCBI): domain Eukaryota; kingdom Viridiplantae; phylum Streptophyta; class Magnoliopsida; order Santalales; family Viscaceae; genus Viscum; species Viscum album. The sequence continues at coordinate 824,049,981 of OY728159.1, read as the reverse complement.
TTTCCATTAAGGATATTGAATGTCGTTATGGGTTTCATAAAATATTATGTGTAAATCGGGTCTCAAGGTGAAATGGGTTGAAAGTACCAATATACTGCCTCAATCATTTTTGAGTTGATCAAAATCAACATGTATTGATAAGAAAAAGTTGAATATTCAAGTACCCCTACATATATTGATAATCACTCAAGAAAGAGTGTATAAGAAATAGTATTCGAAAAAGGTTAAGAATACATATTGAGAATGGGAATAAAAATATACCAAATTAACAATTCATGTTATGAATATAATTATATTTATATTATATAAAATTTTTCAAGAATCAAAATAAAAAATCAGGATTATATTACTAATCATATTAAAATATTATAAAACTATAATAAGAATGAAACTCTCAAAATTTTCAGCCATGTATTTATTATTTATAATTATAATCAATCAAAAAACTCTAACATTCTAAATAACTTATTCTAATTATTGATAAATCATTTATTAGTCTAATGTAAAATGACGAGTGTGGAGTCAAGATACCCACCCCACACTTAATCTTGCACATGGTCACGATGTGAAACACTGTGTATGAGAAATGAGAAGTGAGAGGAAAAAAGGCTAGTCAAAAGATGGGAAGTAATGAAAGAAGTAAAGTATGAAATTAATAAATAGAAGGGATTCCTAAAAATAATACTCCCCTGGGTGGTGGAGATCATAAAAGTGGAAAAAAATGTAAAAGGAACCTCTAAAAAGTATGTAGCGTCTAGTGAAATACTCCCAAAAAATAAAACTATTATGTGGATGCATAGGGAAATAATGTCAAGAAGCACATAAAAACACAATAAGATATGTATATAAAAAAAATTATGTTTCAAATATAGTCACTGCATGTCCATATGGGAAGTTGATTTCAGATATGTAGGATCCTTCATTGTAGGAGAGTGATCTATCAAAAATAGATATAGGGAACTGTCATACCATTGTAGGGGAGAAGTTGAGATATATGGATGAGAAGATTTTATACCTCACACGAGTAAAAACTAATAATAAATTCCTTAATAAAGGGTTTAATGATCATAGGATGTGGCTCAGATGGATAAGGTTCAAGCTAAACTATTATATGTGGTGGGAGGATGAGGCCCAAATGGTGAAGAATAAAGTCCACACCCGCCTTAAGGTGGTTTTACTGTCCCATGGGGCCCTCCATGAAAGATCCCACTAAAACCATCCAAGAGAGGATTGATGAGTCAACCAAGGGTATGGTGGGTATGTGGATGGGTTAAAGGGACAAATCTCACAAATGGGTGGAATAAAACATAGCAGTGGAAAAAGAGTCGGATAAATGTGGTGGTGGTATTATAGATGGGGTAGTTGGAGGAATGTGATTATTAATAAACCTAGGGACCTTATGATTTACTCTCATTGTAGCAAGTTTTGTGTTCTCCTATATGAGCACATAAATTACCCCCCCACTTTTTGACTATGCCTATGAAAATAATCATGAGATATTCCTTCTACTAGGGAGATCCTAAAATATAATATAGAAGGGAGGTCTCAAAAACCCCAGGTGATACACCAATTAGGTGGCTTATAAAATATCATTTTGTTTTTCCTAACATTCTATGAACATATTATGAAAGTTTGATGTGGCAAAGTAGGGGAGGTCAGTATAGTAAATCCAAAAGATATAGGTGAGGAACTCTATATCTCACCCAAACACAAGTCCTCCATCCTCATAATAAAAAAACAATATGGAACTAAAATAGTGGTGTATGGGATGAAGGGGAAGTGAGATGATCAAAGAGATTTTTTGTGAAGTGGGAGTATACATGACACCAGGTCCTTTAAAATCCAATTACATAATGAGATGATCTTTGAAATCAAGTCCTGAAAGGGTAAAAACAAGGGTGGGTAGATAGATGGGGGAAAAGCCACACCCCATCCAAAACCACTCATCATGAGAGAAAGTGTCTACCACTCATATAAAATCATCCTAGTTTTATGATTTCACTTAGTATCTCCTGATACGCTATCATTTAAAACTAAAATGTCACAATGAACTCCAAAAATAAATATCTATTGGTGGGAGTGTTGACCTATGAAATAGTAATAAAATGTGTATATCTTAGTAGTACCTATAACTCCTCCAAAAGTTAGTCTCTTATAAATGTTCTTATCTAAAAACTAGATGATGAGAAAAATAGTGGGTTATGAAAATAAATCTAGATGGCCATTGGATGGGTGATTCTCAGTTATTACTAGGTACATATAAGGTTGAGGTACAAAAGCTTTAGGCACTGATCTTGGTCGAGCCCTGACTTCTAATTTGGATGTCTCTAATAGAGTTTCACCTAGTGGAGGTGGTGGTGCAGCTAATGTGACACCAGTTAGTGCACAAATAGATGATTCATATGTAACAAATGAATATTTCAGCATAGGGGGAAGTACTACTTCCAATTCTATTGGTTGGGAAGTTGGTAAGTCCACAAGAGGATTCTCTTATAGTGTCTCTATATGGACCCCTGCATTGAGTGTGTTGTACAAATATAATGTGTCACAGAGCTTCTTATGTGATGAATAATGATACTAATCTTAGATAAAACTAAAATGAAATATAATGAAATGAAAAAAAATAAAATAAAAATAACCACACAAGAAATTTTAAATGTACACAGTGTGTGCTTACATTGTACATGGCATGTAGTAAAAATATGGGATGACCTTGTGTGCTGAGGGAGGCATGTCCCTACTACCCTTGTGGGTGAAATGGAAGTGTACATAGTATGTTCTAAAAAAGCATTGTGTGGAATTAAATGGTAACCGGATCTATGTGGAGTTTTGGACACCCACTAAGGTCTTTCCTGGTTGATCAATGATTACATGATGTGTTGCAAACACACATGTCTTGTGCTTTTAAAATCATATGATTACCTGTGTTAAATTTTACATGATGTGTTATCTATGTTTGTGCCATTTAAATGGTTTTTTTGACAAAAAACACCATAAATACTAAATAACCAAAAAAATTGATGGAAAAATTGAAACAAGGGTCATAGAACCACATAACTAGATATGGGAAACAAATTCCAGATATTTGAGGTGTTAAAATTCCTTGTAAGGAAAAATTGAAGATAGAATGTACAAGTCCCACTCAGTATGAAATTAGAAGGAGGGTGTAGTGACATAGATATTGGTCGAGTGGAAGGGTTATATGATTTTAAAGCTTGGGTACATGATGGGTATATCACAAACACACAATGTCCTCTTTTATTTTTTGGTTTTTAAAAATTTATTTATTTATTATATAATTATTATATAATTATTATATAAATATAAATATAAATATATACACATATAAAAATAGTGTATGTAGAGATATACTATGTGTGTTATAAAAAATAGAAATGTGAATAATAATTAGGCTCTATTTCTTAGGGTAGGGTTCAAACCGATGACCAGTTTGATCTCGTTTATCACTATCAAACACTGAAGCAATGTTTGTTCATCTAATCAATTTTTTTTTTCTATTTTATATATTAATGGAATAAAAAATGACTAAATAAACTACTCATGACATATAGTCTTTTTAATTATGAAGTTGGGGAGATTGGAATGACTTGAACTTGGGTCTTTTGGACTTTCTGAAGAGGCACTTCCTATCACACCAACCCCATATTCAGTTAAAAAAATTATAATATTTTTAATATTATGAAATAACTACTCACAGATGATTAATATAAACATACATGACATCTGATTTTATTTTATGAAAATTGAATAAATTTAGTTTGCTATGAGGACTTGTACACGAGTCTTTTGGACCATAGGTTACAACCCCACCAACCGGTCCAATACCATTATTAGTTTTAATTTTATTTTTTATATATTTTTAGTACTTTTAAAAATATCACCCATAAAAATACATGACATACACTAATATACACAATGTTTTTTAATTAAAAAGGATGGAAATAATTCCTGTGATAGGACACAATCACAGGTCTTTTAGGACTCGGATAGAGACTCCATCAATCAACCCATCACTATCACTTATTTTATTTATGTTTTTTATTATTTTTTATATATATGAAAATATAACATGTTATTTAATATAATAAATGTGTTAAAAAGAATAAACCATGTACAGATAGAGGGTACATAGGGATTTCAACCTACAACATATCAGATAACCTCGAGCGACTATTCTATCAACACAAGCTTCATTATTGTTTATTCACTTAACCTGAATTTAATTATATTAACTAATCTAATTAACACAAAAATAATATTATAAATACATGTCATTTACTATGTACACACGATGTGTACTCATAAAAAACTCATGTATTTACATTAATTTAAAGTAGATAAGGTGAAAGGAAGTACAAAATATTCATTCTATAAGTATATGTCGTGCAACGATTAAATAAAAAAATGTAAAGAATTAGAAGTTATAATCTTGGTTTCCTCCTAGTTAGTACATATACTTTTGGTCTTTTTCTTGAGATGAGATTAAAAAACATACCGATAATTTAAATATGGACATGGAATCTACTTAGTGAGCAACCACATGTGACCAATGTAACACCCTCAAACTTTAAAAGAACATTGTTCTAGATAGCATATTCAACACGCAACACTGAGTTTAAAAATACCATAATGTAATATTTATGTATTATTGTTTAAACATGACCAATATAGTTAAGTTGTTAAATTGGTAGGTGTGAATAGTAACAACTACTTTATGAAATATATATATGAGGACCTACTCAAGTCCTAGGGCCTATGTTTTTTCTGTATTTTCATTCCTTGAATTTTGTTATGCGGTGTCTGATGTAATTGACCTTATATATATAATCACCCAATGTTAACAAATATATTTTTTTTCTATAAAAAATAAATTTTCATAAAAAATGATTTTTATTGATTTTGTGATAAAATATTATACTTAATCTATGTAAATTTTAGAAATTTTATTTTATAATATGAAAATTGTTTTTTAAATTGGAAGATTGATATTAACATATGGTTAAATGTTTGGATTTTTTGAAAAATATTAATTTCTCAGTGAATACTAAAAATACTTATTTTTTTAAAATTATCATATATTTTAATAAATTAAGTAATTTAAAATTAAAATTATTATTTTAATTTGATTTAAAAGTAACATAAGTTTTATTTATTTAGATATAATCTGATTAGTTACATTTAAATCAACTTTATATTGTATTTTAGTATATGTTTAATTTTATTCTTTAAAATGCATTTTTCTAAAAACTGTTTTAAAGTGCTTAATATTCCTCCATTTTAATTAATTAAAATAAAAATTGATGAGGAATGATTTATATTAAATTTATAGATTATATATCTATATTTTTAAATTTAAATTTATATAATGATTATTCTATTCATTCTATTAATATAATATCATCTTTTCCTTGAAAAATAGATTTTTTTTAAAACTATTTTTCATCGGGCTTGCAGGTTTTATTTTAAATTAGTTTTTTTTCACTTCTATGAATTTAATTTTAAAAATTGATTCAATAATTGGAAAATACATAATATTATATAATAATTTCAACCTAATTTTTTTTCATAATGAATAGTAAAAACAATAATTAAAATAGTTGTTGAACTGTTACTGTTGGCTCGTCTATGACAATCAGAGATTGTTGGAACCCTATAATGGAGGAATATGAAAATGATGTTTTTTGATATTCAGTAGTGCATATAAGAATGATCAATATTTTTTGTACTAAATAAGTGGATACTAAGGAGAAATATTCTCATTGGGCTGTGAAGATGACAGAAGATTTGAATAGATTTCTTACAACTGCGGTGACTGAAGCATTTGAGGTGAATCTTCCTTGATCTATGGTGGTCTTGGAGGATGAGGAGGGTGGGATGCATTTTCCCAATGTAATAGAACTGATTGAGGTGGTGGGGGTTGGCCTATTTGGTTTTACTTTGATAAATAAGGTGAGTTCCCATTCTAGTCATGTGGCAATTGAAGCAGACTCTAATAGAAGACATTTTTCATATCTGAAGGATTTTTCTCCACAGTGAATTGTGAAGAAAGGTGACACTACGCATGTAATTTCTAGAAATGATGAAATTATTGAGAGATTCATGATTTTTGAGCACCCCATCGTTTCTAGGATCGTTATTCCTACTGTAATTATTTGGAGAACTAATATTCTGGTTCAGAATCTATCTTCTATATAGTTTTATTATGATTGCAGATGTATTCTCATGGGCCGGGGATTTTTTCTTATCATTAATTCATCTGAGGAGTTGAAGCAGATGGATTGTGGGATTAGATCAATTTACTTAAAGTGAGTAATTTGTTTCTTTGAATAATAGTAATTTCAATTCAATCCACTTTCTATAAAAAATAATAGATCTTAATTATGGATTAAATTTTTTGTTCTTAACTAGATCAATTGGAATCTTAATATTTTATTTGATATTTCCTATTCTGTGGGAATCCCGGTCAAAATGGATATGTCCACTAAGGTACAAAAATTTGGTCATTATTCCAGATTCTTGGTGGATGTTGACTTAAGCACTTTCTTGATTCATAATATTGTTCTGTCAGCATCAGATGATGATATCCTTATGAAAGTTTAATATTGAATACTTCATGATTTTATTCCATATTTTCAAACTATTATCCATGTCAAGGATAACTATAGAAAAAAATATGGTTTTATCTTATTTTTCTTTAAAATGACATCTTTTAGACTCTTTTAGAAATAAAATGAGGAGTCATAGAGTCTAGAATAATTCTGTTTTTACTGGAGATAATAAATCCCCTTCAGATAGGGGTAAAGAACATGTTAGTACAGGACCAGCAAGTGCTGAAAGTGGAAATAGGATAGGTAATTTCTCTACCTCTGATTGACCTGGACCCTCTTCTTCTGATGGAATAGAAATTTAAAGGTAGCACATGGGTTCGACACTCAAAAAAGTGCAAAGATTTAGGAGTATGAAAATGAGGTACTTGTTCAGTGTGCCTCATGATAGGACACTTATTCACAAACTAAGAAAGGTTGTATGGTGGAACCATTGCCAATGGATTTCTCATGACATGCTCTACATGATGATGGGTCCAGAACATATGACATTATTTAGGATAAAAATTATCATAAGAAGATTCATAATGTATTCTACTCATCATTAATTGGAAAGAGGGGTAAAATTTCTGATGATGGTAGTGAAAAAGAATAGTGGTTAGTATTGTTGGGAGTCTCTCATCTTAGGCCTTCAGGAAGTGGAGCGTCTTTTAAAGATGATGTCATTGGTAGAAGAAATAGTGATCTCCTAAAAAGAAGGCCTCATAAAGAATACACCCATATGCTAAGGAAATTTTCTACCATATCCTCTTCCAAGGATTAAAAGGTTATGCTCACCCTGGAGCAAAAAAGGTCTAATGTAGGGATCCTTAGGATTCTCAATTAAGGTAACTCACAATTAGAGTGGGAGACTACAGATGAATATGATTATGACTATGGGAATGATATTTCTTATTATGATTAATAAACTAGTTTATTGGATGAGGGAAGGTCTCTTTGTTTGACCCCATCCACTTCTCTTATTATCTTTTTCTTTATTTTAATAAATTTTGGTATCTTTTCTTCTGGCTAGATCTTTTTGGTAAAAAATGTCACTCCTCCTCAATTATAACCCCCCTCAAATATTCACACCTCTAAATCCATTTGTCTTTAAAAAAACCAACCAAAATATCTCCCAAAGACACTTATCCACATTCTAGATCTTCATTTCTTCCCAAAAGGCCAATCATAGATTCCTTAATAAGAGATCTAAAGGTTGTTATTCTAAGCGAAATCGATCATCTTCACTGTGATCCCTCTATTTAATTATTCTTTTTACACCTTTAGTTATGTCTTCAAAATTCCAACATAATAAGAAAATTATATAATATATTATTATATGTTACTATATTTATGGCATAATAGTTTTCTATTTCCACTTCTATCAAATGGGAAACAAAACCATCCTTCGTGTTTGCGGTGGACTACCACCTCTCAAATCGATGTAATTAATTTTCCATCAGCACCAATCATGAATATTCATGATGAGGGATTTAATTTTTATATATGATGTTCTTAAAATATTAATCATTATAAAAAAGTAACATATCATATAATTTATTACCTTACCATCTATTTAAAAATTATTACATTATTCATGTGTACGGAGGACTATCGCCTCGCAAAGCAATGTGATTCATTTTCTTATTAACACATCAGTTGGATGGTAAACATAAGTTTGTTTAAATAAATTATATGACATTTATAATATAATTATCTTTCTATAATGATAAAATAACACTTAACTTCTTTTGGTCCTGATCATTGAAAAATAGAAACGTTACGCATGCATACATAGGGCATATAGTCTCTATGATTGTAACGTAGTACATTTTTCGTAAACACATTTCATAATTGGTTTTAGAAAGTGTAATTAATTTATAAAAATTCTAATTATTTCACATTTATTATTATATAGAAGATTTAATAATGACCTCTTTTACCATGGTCAACAAACAGATGTTATTATGAAATATTGAACCAAATTCCCTAAAATAACTTGACATGGACATAAATGAATAAATAAATAAACATGTAATTAAAATAAATGAATTTAATTTTTTGATTTTAAGGTATTAAACCTAGTTATGTTTATTAAGAATTTTTTTTTGATATAATTTAAGTATACATGAGATAAAATACTTACATGATAAAGTCTCGACTCGAGGTAAGGATTTCTTCTAAAAAATTCATTCTTTGAGATACATGATATTTTATGGACGTAATTTATTATAAATGGTTTATATATAGAACCATTAAATATTATATCATGTATCCTTCATAATTCATAATATTTGAAGAATCACACCAAGATCTAGGTAGATATAGTCTCTATGTTCCTCTATCACAGTGGACTGATAAGAAAACACATTAGATCATAACCAAAACCATAGATCCTACCACAACAGCCTCAATATATGGTTCCTTCCAAGAAAAATATAGGAGATATAGAATAACTATGAAGAGAAATAAATAATAGGATCTTACCTCGAGTTTCCTAGATCCAACACACCAAGATCGATCAGAATCACTCTCTGGAAGTTTTTAGATCTTTTAAACATCCAAGTGGAACCCTTAGAATTGAGATTAAAGTTTGTAAGAGTAAGATATGGGTTAATTGGTAGGTTTATTAATATAGGAAAGAATTTTTTGATTAATTAATTCTCATTGTATGTTTTAACTACACAGTTTAACAATACATACACCAACTGTATTACTATTTTTTTCTATTGGAGATAGACACATGGTTTGGTCACAAGAGTTTTATAACAATTTACTAATATAGTCAAACTCCATTATCATAAATGAGAAAATTTTAATTATTACCTAATAATTTGTTTTCTTTTACCAAATTATGTTCCAATCATGAACATGCTCAAAAACCTCCCAAACCTCCCAAAAATTACTCAAAACAACCCAATAACGGATCAAAAAAAATGGTCAAAACATGTGAATATTAGTACCTTAAAGTTTCATTGATATGTGATAGAGTTATTGAAGAAATATGGGATATTTATTATATTAAATTTTAAGTTCTTGTGATAAACTTTAAATTGGTAGTCAATAACTACATTATTAAACATGATGATTTCAATATGAACCTAGTAAATTTGAAGAGATTAAAATACACATATGACCGTATTATCTTGGTTACACATACAAAAAAAATATTCCATGTTCTTAATCCATAAAATTTGTAGTGTTATATTTTTTTAAAAGAAAAAACAGTATTTTGGTGATAATAAACATAATAATAGATCATGTGATAATCCCACTTCCCAAGAAAGATTTTTAGAGGATATTTATAACCAATTTACATAAATGGATTGTGAAATATAAAATAATAATAATGAAGTAACATTAGAAAAATACTTTAGAAACCTCATAATATTATAGGTACTGTGTACTTATTTTCTATTTAAATTTTATAATTTTTCAAAATGTTATATATATACTATTTTTATTTTTATTTGATATTTAAGTCAGGTATTTTAAATAGTGAGATATATAAATTATTTGATTAGTTTTTTTGTTTAATTTTCTAAATATTCAATTTTTAAAATGTTAGATGTACTGTTTATAACTTGATAAAGAGTTTGACTACTCTTTTTGTATCGTTTTTCTATTTCTATTTAACTTTATATCTAATACATGGATTTTTTTGATCTTGTAGTTAAGTTTTATTTTATTTTTTCTATATTTTTTTATTTCTCATAAATGTTTTCAACATTATTTTAGTATTATAGTTAACAACATCAACTAATATGAATAAAATTGTTTTTCATTTAGTTTTATTATGGGTACATCATTTTTTAAATTTTTTTAATTATATATATAAATTATATATTATATAATATCTTACTAACTGTTTGTTAATTTGATTTGTAGGGTAATTTCATATCAAACAGTCGGGTCACCATGATCTTTCAAGATCCTATGCATACTTCAAATGAAGTGCCCCTTCATTATTATACACATAATTCTTCTAATTCTAAATGGAAAGAAAAGGCTTCTAGGGATGGTAAATTTGAAAGAACATGTTTTATTAAATAATTAGTTGTTGGTGGTTGTCTCTAGAGGATAATTATTTAGTTTAATGATAATAAAAATCTCAAAATTCCAAATTACAAAAAATATTTATGTTTTATATCCTTATATTCATGAGAAAAAATCAGTAATATTTTTTTTCTGATTATAGAAGTTTCAACTTAATGTTATTATCTCAAATATAGGAGACCATTTTAATAAGATCATTCATTATTATTTTATTTATCATAACATTATTTTACTTATTTAATTTATTTTTCCCTTATCATCAGATGAAATATGATATAAATGACATTAGAGAATTCAGGAGGAAATTTTTATCTTTTTCTTCTAGGTGGTGGAGAGATTTTAAATCAATGCTTACATCAGATTTCATTTTTAGTGAAATAAAAAACCAAAACTGTTGTAATATATATATTTTTATAGAAGAATATATATGGAAAAATTATATTGAAATTATACAACATGGATCATTTTTTTATAAGCAATGTCAACTTTTTGAAGTGTTTATTTTTATAATTATTAAAAATGATCATATTAATGATTTTATTTACCTTATTTAATTGGAATTGTGTAGATATAATCATTAGATAAAATTAAAAAAAAATTATTCCCTCATATTTTACATTGTGAAGGGTATAATTTGTTAGAAGAACAAATGATGGCCGAAGATTTTAAAAAATTGATATCAAAGTCATCAAACTCCAAAAAATTTCAACTCCTTATCCCCAACCAGACATAAAAAATAGAAAAGAGATAAGATGTCAAAAAAAGGAACATATCTTATATATTTGTTTTTTAGCTAAAAATATTATAATAAGTTATTTAAATTATTTTATAACTCTTTAAAATTTTCAATTAACTAATAATTTTTCCAAATATTCTATACAGGATGTCCTTGATGAGAATTGCACACAGGGGACCTTCCTAACTGAGGGAAGGACTGATATTTTGATAGCTATGTGAGGAAATCATGAAAACCTAGGTCTCATAATAGGATACATGTTTTGTGTATCAATTAAAAAAGTGTTTGGTAACTCTGTAACTTCTTGGACTAAGAATATTTATAAAATAAAAAATTGACAGTTACAAGATAATGTTTAGGAGATGGGTGAGAAGATGGTGGTGAATATTAGATCATTGTTATAATAAATATTTTATGACATAAAAAGGTAGTTTTAGGATGTATATCCCACTCTATCTTTTTCAGGATCTTTCTTCCAACTGTAATTATTTGGAAAATCAATATTCTAGTTTAGAAGCTATCTTCTATGTGGGGTTATTTTGATTGGATATGTATTCTCATGGGTCAGGTATTTTTTTATATCGTTAATCCATTTAAGGAGTTAAAGTCGATGGCTTGGGGGATTGCATAAATTTCCTTAAAGTTTGGTATGTTTTACTTTAAAGAATGGTATTTTTGATTTAATACTTTTTCTAAAAGAATAGAGCTCAAGTCAATATTAAAATTGTTGCTCTTAACTGGATCCTCAATAATCCTAAGATTTTATTTGATATTTACTATACTATGGGAATCCTAATAAAAATGGATAGGGCCACTTAGGTATCCCAATTTAGTCATTATACTAGAGTCTTGGTGGACATTGACTTAAACCCTTGATTAATTCATTATATTGTTTTGTTAGCTCTGGATAATGATATCCCTCTAAAAGTGGAATATGAAAGAGTTCTTGATTTATTTCCAGATTGTCAAACTATTGGCCATGTCATGGATAACTGTCATAAATATATGGTTTGCTATTTTTTCTTTTAAAAGGACATATTGTGTACACCTATAGGAATAAAATTAGAAGGCACATAGTTTAGAATAATTTAGTTTTTACTAGAGAAAATAAATCCCCCCCGGATAGGGGTAAGGAACATGTTAGTGCTAAACCAGTAAGTGATGAAGTTGGAAATAGGACAGGTAATTGCTCTACCTTTGATCGATATGTTCCCTCTTTTTCTAATGCAATAGAAATGTAAGGGTAGCACATGAGGGAAGATACACATCAAGGTGAGGAGCTTCAGGAGTCTACAAATGAGGCACTTTTTCACTTTCCCACACTAGAGGGTTCTTATTTACAATCAGAAGGGAAACTTTGTATGGTGAAACCACTATCAATGGATTTCTCAAGACATTATCTACATGATTATGGGTCTAAGACATATGATATTCAGTAGGATATGAATTATCGTGAGGGGATTTAGAATGTATTATTATATTCAGTAATTGGGAAGTGGGGTAACATTTTTGACGAGGGCAGTGATAGAGAACCATGATTGGGGTTGTTGGACATCACTTATCTTAGACCTTCAGGCAGTGGTGTGTCTTTTAAGGATGTTTTAATTGGTACTAGAAAAAGTGATCCTCTAAAAATATGGACACAAAAATATTACTCTAATATACCAAGGAATATGTTTTCCAGATCCTCTTCTAAGGATTCAAAGGTTATGCTCACCCTGGAGTAGAAAAGGTCTAATGAAGGGATCCTTAGGATTCTCAATCAAGGTAACTCAAAATCATAGTGGGAAACTATAGATTAATTTTATTATGACTATGGGAATAATATTTCTTATTATAATTACTAAATCAGTTTATTTGATGATGGAAAGTCTCATTTTTTTGACCCCATCCACTTCTCTTACTATATTTTTTTTCTTTTAATAAATTTTGGGAGCTTTTATTCTGGTTAGGTATTTTAGGTAAAAAATTTCATTCCTCTTCAATTATAAAAGGCTACCACTCCCCCACTTATTCACACCTCTAATTCCATTTGGCTTAAACAAACTCTACCAAAATATCTCTCAAAAATAATTATCTACATTCTAGATCTTCATTTCTTTTATGGACCTAATTTATTTTATATTGTGTATATATAGAACTTTTAAATATTATATCATGAATCTTTTGTAATTAAGAATATTTTAAGTTAAAATTAATTTACATCATTCATGGGATATGTGATTCAAAATTTACCAAAGTGGTAAGGGTTTATGTTTCAATCTCATTTTAATTGAGATTATTTAAGCTTGAATTTCCACAATAGTAAATTATTTCATTATTATCTAATAAAACTCTTTAATTTTATTCTCCTCTATATATTAATGAAATAGTTTCATTTTACTCTCTTTAGTACTTAAAATTATTGAGAAAATGTTTTTAAGAAAATATAACTTTATTTATCCCTTCAAAAAAATTATTTTTCTTCTATATACATGTTTTCTAAAAATATTTTCAATTTTTTTAACATTCACTATATTATTTACTAAATTAATTTTTACCTAGGTTTAAATTTTTTAAAAATGTTTTGAAAATAATTGTCTTGTCATTTTCCAAAAAATTAACATTTTAACCTTTTTAAAATAGTGTGAAATTAATGTTTTTAACTTGTATGACATTTATGGAATTACCCTCCATCATGAGTAATAAATTCTTTTAATCTTCCTTCATAAGGATACATAGTTCTTTAAAAAAAACAATAATATTTATTTTTTTATTTTGAGAAGTGATTTCAAAGAAAAAAAGTTTAATTTCCCCATGAAATATTCCATGTAATGTTTTAAAGTCATTTTCATCAACAAGTACAACTTTTTATGTTACATATAGATTCTAAGTTATGTATATATGTCTCTAACATATAAACCTAGCTTTATATCCCTTATTTTAATGGGGTAATACATGTATTATGTTTATCTCACAAATGGATTCATTAAAAATATTGTTTTGGTTTTTATATGACAAAAGATTATGAAACCCATTTCTTTACATGGGTAATTTTTATGCTTATTCCTTATGATTGATTTCCTTTTGTGGCACACATAATAATGAACACATTAGTATGGGAACCCCATATATGCATTATGTAATACTTTAGTCCCATGTGGCATCATGTATGGGGTATGATAGTAATCCTAATCCATTATGGGACTTATACACCAAGTGATATTATCTAAAATGTTATCCTTGACACATTTTTATATCATGTAATATGTTGCTTCCACATTTCCTATGATTACATGATCTTATGATACCATGTTATTTAAGTTGTCCTATAATGTGATTACCTCTTGATCCTTATATTTTAAGATATCATGTTATACATTTGAATCACAATCTATGATTCCTTATCATTTTTATTTTCTTACTGGGATTTTTATCTCACCAATTATATATATATATATTTCCTAGTTTATACCATGCAGTTCAGGAGCTCGGAAGGATTTAGAAGCTCATTATAGAGAACAAAATAAATTTTTTAGTGTATTAAAACTTTGATGTATTATAAACCTAGTCATCTAAATACACTAATCCTCGTGATCTTTGGGTTGTAATTAATGTAATTTTAGGTTAGAAATATTATAATAATATGTGTAAAAACATAGGTTTCTATAGTTTGTATAATAGAAATGTTTTAGTTAACATTTGGAAACTAGGATGAGAAAAAATTAGTTAGAACCCTATGGATAAGTATAAGTATAATTCTAAGTATCGGAAAATATCCTAGAATTTTGGTAAACGATAGAGAAAGTGTTTTCTAAGTAATTACATCCCTTTATGGATACTACAATTAGATGTGACTCTATAGTAGTTATATCTAGGGGTAATTACTATAAAAATGGTTCATTTTTTGCACTCGATCATCACCTGTTGCATGAAAATATGCCCTGCTGTACACCTAGTTTGACACTCCTGGTGGATATGTTTTGGATATTCACAAAAAAGTTTATGAACCATTATGAATGACTTAAAAAATTGTTTCATTTGAAAACTGAATAGGAAACATTAACATGGATAACCTATATTGAAACCTAGAGACTCATAAATTAGGATATAATTATCATTTAAAATCTATTCCTTATAAGTTTATAAGTTTCCCCCTTGTATGTAAATTAATTCTCATCAAATTTAGTTTATTTTGGATTGTTATTGGTGGAAAATAAGATAAATCATTCCATCAACCAATGTGATGAGAAATGTAATGATTTCCCTAACGATATTTATAACCTATTGAAAATGGAATCTAGATATCTTATGATAATTACAAATGAGTTATCTAGAATTATGATAAGGAAATTGGAACATATTTGAATTTCCAAACACATCAAAGAAGATAAGGATGGTGTCTCATAGAAGTTCAAGTGTTAAAGGTAATAATGAAAAGATGATTAAATTTATTATATGTCAAATTTTTGTGAATAGTAACCATGGAATATTCCTTAAAGAAACTCAAATAATCATAATGTGTGGTAAAGGAGGCCAAAAATTAGCTAAATGATGAAAAAAATGAAGAGCTTGATTAACAAGCCATGGGAAAATAAAGTTCACCCTAAGGCACCAATAAAAATTCAATGTTGTAGATGTGGAGAACTTTGTCATTATTCATGATAATTCCCTAATCCAATTATTAATTCTTAATGGTCTATATTATCAAAATCATTTAAGTGGAATGAATGAAGAGTTTTGGTGTTGGAATTTGAGCATCATATTGTTGAAGAATTATTATTAATGGTATTGTATTTATGAGAATCATGAAACTTCTATAGATTATTTTGTAGCAGTTTTTCTTTAATAATTTTTAATAATGTGCAGAATGGTACTGATAACCTATAAATCTGATTTTATGGTATGGTGGTTTTTTATTGAAAACACATGATTGAGGAAAAAAAATCTTTGATATATACTCAGTGTTGAGATAATTATATTCAAATAATATTATTTTATTTTGTGGGAAAAAAATAAGTTGGATGGAATACTTTAGTGGTTAAGAAAATTATTTTATTATTTATGTTAATTTTTTTATGTTCATGATATTTTTTTTGAATTTTATATGAATTGTATTAATATAGTTTTACAAAAAGGACAACCCACATGTCATACGAAAACTCACCATATCCAGGAAGGTTGTAGGGCTTGAACCCACTACCGAAGGGTGATAAGGGTGTAGTGCCTACCACTAGCCTACATAATGTACTAGTTAGTATGAAATTGTTTTGACATAAATTATTTAGTCGATAAATTTTAAGTTGATTTTGGGAAAAATATTATAGGATCAAATATTTTTTAATTTTTAGGATTTTGAGGGGATTAATGATTTTTTTGAAAATATTTTATTGAATAAATATATATATATATATAACCTTTTAATTAAACATAAATTATTATTTAGTAAGAATGTGATTATGTTTTTGGAGATGTAATTTGAGGGGTATAAGATAACATTTGAAGTTCAAACCATATTTAATGTTATGTTTACTGCGGTTATTTAGAAAATAGGGTTAGTTATTTAAGGAATGATCTATGTTAAACCTTTGTTTTTATTGTTGAAAATTTTAGATTAATATATTCATATTTTTTTGGTTATTATCTTACTTTGTGTTATCCATTATGGTTTTAATAAATATTATGGAATATATTGTTACTATTTTATGGATATTATGATCCATTAAAATTTAATTTTATTATTTTATGGAAAAATATATATTGGATATTCATTCCTTAGAGTAAGAGGTTAAGTGGAAATTTATTGAATCACAATGAAAGGATGAAATTATTTTTACTAAATAAAAATATATTAATAATTTTTTTGGGTTCTCCATATTGATAGAAAAAGAATCTCTCAATTCGAGAAAAAAGATCTTGAAACAAAAAAATTATCCTATTACATTCATATCCATTTAATCAAACTTCTTTAAATTCATCACTGATTTATGGTTTTGTAGTTGTTAAATTTCCCTATATCATTCACTCTATTGTGATAAATGATCTCTATCACTATTCATAATTATTTATGCTTTTCTTCCATTTATTTATTTTTACATCCCAATAATTTTATCCTATTTGTAAACCTAGTCATGTGTTATTCCTGATGACCAATGTATTCCCCTTTCCCTATTTTAGTAGGATTTTTTATTAACCCTTTTTACAATGTGGGTTTTCTGCAAAGTAATTTTCAAATATCAAACCCGTCATTACTAAACATAAGTTCAAATTGTGATGATGAAATTTATTTAAGGGTTATAATTTAGAACCTAAATATTTTAAAATAATGCTATGCTCAATAGCATATTCAACACACAACACTGAGTTTAATTGAACTATAATATAATATTTAAAAATTATTATTTAAACATGAATGATATAAACTAGCCATTAAATTGGAAGGTATGAATAGTAATGGTTAATTTATGGAATATATATTAACTTCCAAATCAATATAAATTTATTTATAAATTCTTAATAAATTGTCACTAAACATTAATAAAGATATTTTACTCTACAAAAAACATGTTTCCTTCAAAAATGATTTTTATTATTTTTCTGAGAAAATATTATAAATAATTTAGGAAACATTGAGAAATATGTTTTATAAAGTTAAAATATTTTTTAAATAATCATGTTGATATTAACTTAGTGTTAAATTTTGGTATTTTTGGGAAAATATTGAATTCTCAATGAATAATGAAAAATACCAATTTTTGTAAAACTGTAATTTCTTTTAATAAATTAAGTAATTTAAAAGTATCACTATTATTTTAATTGGATTAAAAATTAACATAAATATAATTTAGTTATATATAATCTAATTAATTACCTTTAAATCACCTTTATACTTGATTTTTGTATAAATTTATTTTTAGGCTTAAAAACACATTCTTCTAAAAACTGCTTCCAATTGCTTAATGTTACACCGTTTTTATTATATAAAATAAGACAATGAAAAATTATTTAAATTAAATTTATATTATATATATATATATATATATTAATTTAAATTCATATAATGATTATTTTTATTCATGCGGTTAATATAAGATCATCTTTTCCTTGAAAAATGAATTTTTTCAGAATATCGCTTTTCTTCATACTAGCCAGTTTTGTTATATTAAATTAGGAAACTTATGGGGAGAATGATAAAATTGATTTACAATTTTCTATAATTTTAATTTATATTATATAATAAGTTCAACTTAATTTTTAGTCATAATGAAGAGTAAAAACACTAAAATAATAGTTACTGTGGAATACAAATGGTAAAATCGAGTAAACTTAGAATTAAAGAGGTAGAAATATTTAAAATATGTTTATTTTTATTATTATAGTTGTGTATTAGCAATATATATCCTCCAATTATTTAATTTTCAATCTAGTAGGAATGTTTTTTTATAGTGACTTTGCATAATTGAAAACGTTTGAGTATTTAACAAAATGTCACTCCTCCTCAATTAAAAAATGGGACCCCTCCCCTAACTTATGCACACATATTAAGAAAATTTTCTCAACAAAACCTTGATAAACTATATATAAAACATCCTTAGATACATTATATAGCTTCGTGCCTTTACAAAAGACCAACCTTATGGTCCTTAATAATGGACTTAAGTGAGGATCTCCTTAGAGAATGTAATCATCTTTACCAAGCTCTTTCTTTCTATTTATTATTTTCCACCTTCAATTATGTCTTAAAAATTACAGTATAATAACACAATTATATCATATATTATAATATTTTTTTATGCCATAATATTTATCCATCTCCTCCTCCACCAAATAGAAAACAAAACCATCATCAAGTGTACGACGGACTACCGCCTCACGAACTGATGCAATTTATTTTCCATTATCACCTCTAATGGTTTTCAATTTAGATAAAATAAATTTTTAAATAATATATTAATGAAATATTAATAATTATTAGAAATTAAAATGACATATACTTTCTAACCTTACCATCCATTGAAAAATGATAACATCGTTCGTGTGTATGGTAGACTATCGCCTTATGAAGCGATGTGATTCATTTTTTTATTATCGTATCACATGGATGGTATATGTAAGCGTATTTAAAGAAATAATGTTACATTTATTATATAATTATCATTTTAATGATAAAATAACTCTTACATTCTTTCCATAATGATCATTGAAAAATGGAAACATTACTCATGCGTATATAGGACCTAACGTCTCCATGGTTGTAATTTTGTTCATTTTTCATAACAATGCTTCAGGGTTAGTTTTAAAATTATAATTAATTTATAAAAATTAAAACCATTTCATTATAAATATTATGTATATTATGGAACAATGAAATCTTTAACCATGATCAACACACCAGTGCCCTTCTGAAATCCGAAACCAAGCATCCTCAAAACACCACACATGGATATAAGTGAATAAGTAAATAAATATTTCATTAAAATTAATGAAGTAAATGGTTAATTTTAAGGGATTAAACTAGTAAGAGTTTATTAATAAAATAATAATTAATATAATTTTATTATAAAGGGGAAAAATATACATGATAAAGTCTCTACTTGAGGAAAGGGTTTCATCTCAAAACTTCCTTATTTGAGACATGTTATTTCATGCACCTAATTTATTTTAAATGGTGTATATAATACCATTTTAAATATCATATTGTGAATCCTTCATAATTCATAATATTTTTAACTATAATTCATTTACTTTATTAATGGGAGTTATGATTTAAAAGTTATCAAAGCAGTATGGGTTTATGTTTCAATATAATTTTAATTGAAATTATATATACTAGAATTTACATTATAGAAAATTATTTAATAATTCTATATTAAAACCTTTTAATTTTATTTTCCTTTTGTTATTAATTTAATTTTCAATTAATAGCTATATTTTAACCTCTTTGTTACTTTTTTCTAATAATATTTTTATTTTTTTTCAAAATTATCCAAATTAATTATTAAAGACAGTTATAACCATTTTTTACTTTTTTTAAATATTTTGAATGGAATCTTCTTATCATTTTCTAAATGAGGTACTTTTTAATATATTTACAAAGAAATTAAAGGAATGTTTTTAACTTGTAAGAAATGTAAGGAATTACCATCCATCATGACCACTCAATTCTGTAAAGATTTATTTATGATCATCCATTTTTTTAAACAAAATGTAAACTAAAATATTGTGGTTTTTTTATTTTTAAGAAGCAGTTTCAATGAGAAAAGTGTAATTTCCTCAATAAATATTCGGTGTCATATTTTAAAGATATTTTCATCAATGACGACAACCTTTGATATTATGGATTGATTCTAAGTTATGTATATATGTCTCTAAAATATACCCCAAGCTTAATATCCCTTAATTTTATTGGGTAATACATTCCTTATGTTCATATCTCAAATAACTTCATTTAAAAATATCCTTTGTTTATGATATGAGACAAAATTAAGCAACCCATTTCTTTCCATTGATAATTCTTATGTTTATTCCTTAGGATTGATTTCATTTTGTGGAACCCATAATTGTGAACAAGTTATGATGGGTTTTACCAGATATAACTCCAATGCATTGGGTAAAACTTTAGTCTATAGGGCATCATGTTTGGGGTTAGAGAATAAACCTAATCCATTATGGGACATTTTCTACCATGTGATATTGTCTAGGCAGTTTACCATGACCTGTTTTTATGTTAGGTTATATGTTTCTACCACATTTTCTATGATTGTGTGGTCTTATGATACCATGACATTTATGTTATTCTCCAATGTGATTCATATTAAGTCTTTTCTTTTATGATATCATGTTACACATTTGTCTCACAAGTTATGCTTCCTATGGATCTTTATTCCCTTACTAGGTTTTTTAGCTCACCCCTCTTATCAATGAATTCCCCAAGTTATCGTATACAGTTTAGGAGCTCAAAAGTATTTAGGATCTAACTATGGATAATAAAATAAAAAGTTTAATTTTATCCTCACTTTGATGTATTATAAACCAAGTATTACGAATACACTATGCCACATGATCTTTGGGTTGTAATTAATGGATGTTTATGTTAAAAATAAAGTAATAATATGTTTAAAAGTCAGGGGTCACAATAACTGACACCTTCCTTGTATAAGGGGATGCTTTATAGTTCATGAGGGTGAGGAGGTGACTTATAATAATTCTTCTTAGTGTATAAAAGGTTCCAATGGTTCACAAGTGTGTCGATTGGGATATTCATTTCCCCCACCTATTGATTTTACCTCTCCTCAATAATAAATACCTATATATAGTCAAACAATTACTATGGAGTAGGTAAAACACCAATTGAGTAATCAAAGGAAAAATATTGATCAATTTTGGTATATGTTTGGCATGATGTATCACAATTTTTAAATTTTTTAATATGGTAAAACCATGTCAAAAGAATTTATTTTTGAATGATTGGTGGTAAAATCATTAAGTGTTCCCTTAGTAAAGTTAAGAGAAAAAGGCTTAACTCCATAATCAACTGGATCATACAAATTCAGTATTATCTCTAGAATATTCTATAAATATTTTCCAAGTCTACCAAACCTTTTGGTTTAGTCCAGCTGAAATTTTGTAAAGGACTCTATCATCGATAATAATTTATCATTAAAAATTGAAGAAGAATTTGGTATAGAATATGGAGTTGGGGTGTAGGATGTACACTAGTATTCCTCATATTGAAAATCATCATACATATATGTATATTACTCCACCAGATAGTAGTATGAAATTTCTCAATCACATAGATAAAAAAACTCACCAAACATACCATACCAAACTTTAGTAGAATACATACCCATTGAATGTGAGACAGAGGTTCGTGAGAGAAAGAAATAAAAAAGAAAATTCTAAAAAATTATGTACCTAAATTAATTAGATTCAACACAAAACTTACTCTAATACATCCCCTAGAAACTGTACCATAATTTGGTATCATTCCTATTATAAATAATGCACATAATTTTTTATCCTCTAAATAGAATAACTCATTAACTAGTGGAAGTGGGGTTTGATCCCATAGGGAAGCAGTGTGTAGATGTGAGTTAGTTAAATTTTTCTGATTATTCAGGAGATGAAAATGGTGTATGAAATATAATTGAAATAATATATTAAAATTAAAATGAAATAACAACAAAAATAAATGAAACTAAAAAAATAAAATCAAAAAAGGATGTGTTAGAGTTTTAATTTTGACCATGGTTTATTTTAGAAATAATTTCTTATTTTTTTAAATTATTTAGGAAATTATTTTTCCACCATTATTCAATTTTACTATCTCTTCATGGCCTGATAAAAATCATTTACATTCTTTAATAGTTAATTCCTTAATCCTTAAGTTCTTCAAAAACATGTTTTCAAAAAAAACCTAAAACAATGGAAATGATCTCACCCAACTGTCATATATTCCCCAATTCTAACTCCTTTAGTGCTCTCC
Source organism: Viscum album (assembly GCA_963277665.1). NCBI lineage: Eukaryota > Viridiplantae > Streptophyta > Magnoliopsida > Santalales > Viscaceae > Viscum > Viscum album. The sequence goes on along the minus strand of OY728159.1, from coordinate 824,027,117 downwards.
AGTATTGTAATTATTTGTTTGATATAACAAAATTGGTGAGTTTTTAAATAGATCATCAAATAAATTATAAAACATAAATCAAAATAATGATAAATGCATCAGAATTCAAATAACAATGCATCACTAATCTTACTACAAACCCAACATGAAATCCTCATTATCTCATGACCATTGGGATGGTGAAAGGGTTGAGTATAAAACAAACCCTACCTATGTATTGATAAGTAATGAATAATAATAGGGTAAAAATGGAAGAAAACAAATGAATAAGAAAGAAAAAACATCTACTAGCTTTAAGGGAGAATCAGGTCGACAGAATAGTAGCACCTCTCTTCTAGAAAAATAACCCTTAATTCAGGGGCCAAAATAAGTATTTATAGAAAATCAAATTAGATGGAATGTACCAAAGTAAATTATTTCTACTTGGGTAAAATTGTATTTTCCTTTTTCTCTATCAGTAGATAAACCACTGCACTTCCCATTAAATTTCTATGCATTGGCTATCGGTAACTGAATAGTACATGATGTGGGGCACTTATGTTCATGGAATATAGTAATGAATTCTATACGAACCACTTATAGAATAGGTAAAAATGGAATTCTCATAGATTACATGGAATTTTATTTACGGTCGGAAACTTGGACTTATACTTCGGTCAGTCGAGTCGTGTGCCATCAAAAAGTACATGATGTGTACTTATTAATTACTAGTTGTGTAGCTTTAATTTTTCATCAAAAATTCATTAATCCATACATTCAACTATAAAAACCTATAAATTAGTCAATTAGACCAAAATAAAGAATTTGAACTATATTAAATCATATATCCAGTAGAAACTAACTCTTTACTCAGTAAAACACTACAAAATACTATGCAAAAATCAGGCACATCAACTCCCACCAATCTATATCTCATGCTAGTGGAGAAACTAGACCATGTGTGTTCTAAACTAGTGTGGCATAAATCAAGGTCACCCAATTATTTACCAAGTTTCCTATGACCAATTAGATTTTATGTGAGAAAACAATAAATCCAAGATCAACATATGCATCAATAAAGCATATACAATAAATCACACTCACCTCCAACAGCCTCTTAGGAAACACTACTACAAAACATTCCTTTAATCGCAATGGCCTTTATCAGTACTAGAAAAAATCACTGATACTGGTTCTCTTTATCAGTGAAAAACAAGCAATGATAAAGGCTACCTTTTATCAGTGCTTTTTTAGCACTGGTAAATGGTACCCATTATCAACACATTATTTTTGACACTAATAAATGGTGCCCTTTATCAGTGATTTATTTTAACAAAGATACATGCCCTGAATAAAATGAACTAATTAAAAAAATAAAAATTGAAAATGAGTAAATTAAAAAAATATTAAAAATTCTATTAATTAAATATTTATTGATAAAAATGAATAAATTTAATACAATATATATAAATTATAAATAACATTAAATAATATATATTGAATATATAGATATATAAAATAAAATAATTAAATAAATAATAAATAAAAATAAGTAAATTAAGAAAAATATTAAACAATTCATTAATTAAATAATTATAGAAAAAATTAATAAAATTAATATATATATTTTATAAATATTAATAATTAGTATATAGTAAATATATATATATATATAAATGTATATAATATTTATTAAATACGATTTATATAATACAAAATATTTATACTTTATATTAAAAAAGTCATATATTTAGTGAATAATGGTTTATAATTAAAAATTAATACGAATTAAAAATGCTGAAAAATTGCATTGGGTAATGGATATAATTGAATGTCATTTTCAATTTAACATATATAAAATGTGTGTTATATTTATTTCATAAATATATATATACACATAACTAATTAATTTTTATATACAATACACACACACAAATATTATGTAATTAATGAAATTTTATATAGAAACACATGCACAAAATATTTATGTAATTTATTCAAATTTTAGTATTCATTTTAGAATTTCATTATAACATGATAAATTTAATATATTTTGTATTTATTCTGTAAAATTTATTTATATATGTTTAATTATATTACAGTTAAGTATTAATTCATTAATAATATTATTTATTATTTAATTTTATTTTTTATTTTGTTGGGAATTTAATCATTTTATATTATTTATTTATATATATTTATTTACTCTGTTCTAATATTTTCAACAAGTAATCATCTTTATTTCAATAAATATCTGTATTTTTTTAATAATTTATATTTAATGAATAAAACTTGTCCATTTTTTCAATATTTTTAAAGTGTAGTCATTTTTTATAATTTAGTTTCACTCATTTTTAACCTCAAATGGCCCGAAGGCCTTCATTTTTTTATTGATTTTGATAATCCACCTTTCTAGGGGTGAGGTAGAACCCTTACCAGGCCCGTAGCTGAAATTATTTTATGGCCCATAGGCCTTAGAGGAATTCATTAACGTGGGCTTCAAACATTGCATACAACACAGACTAACTACTTGGAACTACTCCTCCCCATCATCTTCATTATTAAATCATATCTCCACCTTCGCATAGCTGTTCAGTTAGGCTTTCTCATGCATGAATAGCCTTGTCCTGAAGGCAGGTGTCATACCCTCTCATTATTGCAATCCGTTTTAGCTTCTATAATGGTGAAAGCTCCTTGATCATCCTCTTTTTGAAGTTTGTTCCCTGTAGGTTGTCTGGTTTGCATCTGCACTTAAGGTGGCCTAAAGGTCTTGAGGTGGCCCGAAGGCATAGGTGGACCGATGGCCTTAAAGAACTCGGGGACCAATTCGGTGGCCCGAAGGCCCAAATGGGGGAATATTCCATGCTGTTACAGTGCCTGTTATAGTTCCCACTACAGTTCCCGCTATAATACCTACTATAGTTCTGCACAGTTCCTACTACAATACTGCTAAAATATCCAAAAATTAACATCTTCCTAGATTTGATCTTGGGTCTCCTGGATGCACTTAAGGAGTCATCACTAAATGGTTTGTGGCTCATGTGCTTTCACTATTTTTTAACATGCATGCATTTAATATTATATATTCATTAATAATGTTAAAAGTACATTTATAAATATGTATTGATAAATATATCTATAAATGTATGTTCACTATATTTATAAATTTATATATCTATAATTATAAATATATAAATATTATATTTTTTAAAATTATTTATATAATTATAAATAAATAATTATATACATTTAAATAATTATAAAAATATATTAAATTTAATTAAATAATGAATAAATTTACTATATTTATTTTTATATTTATATTTATGTTTTTTTATTAAATAAATAAATATATATAATTATACAAATATATAATGAATAAAATATAACAAAATATAAATATTATCCTTTTTAAAGAATTTATATAATTATATATTTAAATTATTATAAAATTATAATAAATTTATTTAAATAATTATAAAAATATAATAAATATATCTAAATAATGAATATATTTTCTATATTAATTTTTATATTTTTATATTTGTATTAAATATATATATAATTATATAAATACATATAATGATATAAATATATTTATAACTACATAAATATAATAAATATATTTAAATAATGAATATATTTACTATATTTATATCTATAATTATTTATTAAAAATACATATAATTATATAAAAATATATAATTATATAAATATATATAATGATATAAATGTATTTAGAATTATAAATAAATAATTATATTTAAAACAGTATCTATATAATTATAAATAAATAATTATATATTTAAATAATTATAAAATTATAATAAATATATATATTTATTTAAATATATTTACAAATTTTTTATTTATAATTATAACTATAAATCATTTATCTGCTCTAAAGTTTCAACGTTGATAAATATGAAGTTTTATCAGTGTTAAAACTTTATCACCAATAAAGATGACTTTTATCATTGATTTTTATCGCTAATAAACCTATGTCTTTATTAGCTCTTTTTTAGAACCGCTAATAAAAGTATCACTGTTCTATTTAATAACCATAACTTCAACTGAATTTATCGTGATTTATCAAACTATATGTGGACGCCACCACCCATTATCACTCCTCCTCAATGAATTTAACCTCGAATCAAGTCTCGAATGAATCCAAGGGTTGAATCCAAGGATTGAATGAATTAAGGATTGAAGAATTCAATGATCAAACGAATCTTGGATTTTATATGATATCAATATTTCTCTTAGCTGAATCAAAGCTTCAATCCTAGGTATGTTAATTTTTATCCTTCTCCTCGCTAATTTTTCTTGTTTAGAGATATCTTTTTTCATTTTTTCATTAACTATTTCTATTCATCATTCATTGTTTCCTTCATTCTTTAATGATTTTTACCAACATGTCTATTCACTGTGACTACTGCCATTGCAAATCTCACATATATTTCTTATCATTTCTACTCTAATTGAGTTTAACATATATGTTTTCATTATTTATAGATGTTTCTTTATATGGGACATTTTCCACCTAAAATAACCTTCCATTATAGCTTTAAAATTCATAAATTATACAAAAGATCCAATACACTATGTCACCATTTATTATAGAAATTTCAATGACTCAAAAACCAAGGTTTATATTTTGATCCACATGTTGTCTAGTTTTTTCAGAATTAGAAGTTTTTAAATTCCAAGTAAATGTATCAATTTTTTGGGATTTATTTGGGAAAAATTAGTTATATGCTTTCTACTAGCTACCTTGGATATAGGGGAGGGTCCTTTATATGTTTCATCATCTAGTTATTCAACAATTTATTTTTCAAACAATTAGTGCACATGAAATCATTTTAGTTCAAAAATTATATTCAAAAATAGAAGTTATATTTCCATTTTGATGTAGATATATCTGGATGATTAGATCATATGAGGATTTTTAATCCCCCAGATAGTGTTATTTCACTATAAGAGTCCTCCATGGATTATTTGGGGGTATGATCATTCTTTTTTACCTATTGAGAAGAAACTATTTGTATTGAGTCTAGATTATCCAATTTAGTAAAAATATCAAATCATTTCGTATTTAGAATTATTTTCACATTCTCTTATATTTTAATTTCAAATTCACAAGATATTATTTTCTCTATATTATTATCTTTATGCATTTCTCTTTTTTATTTTATTATATGTTCAGTATCTTTAATTGTTTTACCACTAATCTTCAGTTGAACATCTTTGATAACAATTAATTATTTTAATTTTGGTTTATCTTCTCATGTCCTTTATACCCTTTCTTTTAAAAACTTCTTCATGATATGGATGTTTCTTATTTCTTGGACTTGTACACCAATTAGGTTCAACTCACGAATTATATTTATTCTCTACCATTGTATCTTAACTAGATGAAACACTAGATCTATGTCTATGAAGAGAAATTTTATTTTAATTAAATTTATAAAATTTATTCCTAAAAAAGTATACCACTCTAGATTCAAAAATGACATTATATTCTATGTACCCAGGATCCCCTCATCCCTAATCACTCTCTTGGGTATCTCATAAGCAGTAGAATAGGATCCTTCATATCCCTCCTTTCTAATCTGGTTGTTTCTCTTTCAGGATGTAATTTCATTTCTTATTACCCTAGGTTTTCCATTTATTTCTGAACCTTTATTGATTCCCTTCCCTCTTTTCTTCTTAATATCATCATTCTCAAGGATAGATTTTTAGTTTCTTCCACCCAACATTAGTTCTTAAAAGGTTTTATGTCTACTCTGATCCCAACCTAGTGCAGTGTTTCCATCTCAGACTACCATGGGTTCCTTCATTAGAGATGTCTCTTGGTTCCGAGGGTGGGTCATCCAACCCTAAGTGGTATCTGCCAGGATTTTCATTCCTAGATATGTTAGGATTGATAGATTGGTTTTCTCAGCTTAGTCTAATGTTTGGGAAAAGGCGTGTGGTGGAGGCAGATTGATGGTGGTTGATTTTTTAGATAGGTTTGATTTTTGGTTTTAACATCCGGTTTGGTGTTTCATCATCATCAATGATGTTATTCTTCTCGTCTGTTTTCTTTCTCAATAGTTATTCAATCCCTCTCTCCTATTTCTTCTTTTTTGGACAAATGGGCTTCTTCCTCTTATTGATGGTTCTGATGAAATTGGTATGTGGTTGAGTCAAAGGTCATTGCTCCCGGATTAGGCCTACCCCTTCCCAACTCTTCTTTTACCTCTTATTCCTTCTCACCAAGCCATGCTGACCTAATGTGATGGTTCTTTGTGAGGTTTTGGGATGGTTTTGTTTGTGTTGTGGTGGGATTTTCATGAGGAGCAATCTAAAAGATAGTGTTCATATTGGTCTTGGTTTGGGGATTCTGGTTTTCACTCATGATATTTTTCAATAACTATTTTTCATGTTTTTTAATGGAAGGGGATCATTGAGGTTGGTTGGTTTTCTCTCAAAATTGATGGTTGTTTCTGGTTAATGTTTTTTATTATGTTTGTTTTTTTCATAGTGATGTTGTCAACTTTATTTGGTTTTACTGGTGATGGGGTAGGGATGAGGATGATGTATAGTGTGTAGGGTGTGCTGCTCGAGGGTCTCTCATTCCATGATGAAGACAGTGTGTTATTTGTTTTTAATTTTTTTGAGTTTTAATGTGTTTTTTGTGCACTCTAATGTTTTGGTACTTTTTAGTTTTATATGGTGTAAGTGGTTTTGGTATGGTATAGTTTTTTAGGTTCCTAATCAACCGTAAAAGTGGTTTTATTCAGAAAATGAAAAAAAATTGATTTAAAAGACATTAGATTCTATGTGAATTGTTCTATATATTTTATTATTATTTTATATAGGAAAACAACTTATTTAATTATTTTAGTTTCAATTTTAGTTCTTTAAGTAATAGAAGCTCTGAAAAATTCTAACCACTCCCATTATTTAATCTATGAAAGGTTTGGTTTTATCTTCATCAACGCTATCTCTAGAATGGTTATTATAGAATTTTTTTTCTTTAGAATCATCCCTCATCTCTTCTATGTTTCTTGAACTAATATGAGAAGTAGTTATCCAAAATGATCACCAGTACTTGGTGTGAGATGAATTTTGGTTAGAGTAGTTCAAGAAACATAGTTTGATGTCCACAAGATATGGGGGTGAGTCTTAAGAAACAAAATCCAATAATAAATGTTTGGGAGATGAAGATGATGAGGATTACAGTTTTCTATAACTTTCACCTTTTCATGAATTCAAAGGATAACACTTACCATAGTAGTGTAATTATTTTCTTAAATCCAATTTCCCATTTCCTTCAAATAATATTGAAATTATTTGAAATAATAAAATTTTAGGTTTCCCTTATTATAATTATCAATAACTTTCACCTTTGATAATGAAGATCTTATGTGTATTTATTTATTGTACAAAATCAATATTTTACGAACTTAATAGGATGCATATGAATCAAAAATGGATGCATATTAATTGTTTGAAAAAATACTATGAATATTTAATTAAATAGTTCATCAAGTTTTAAATATAGCATGGATATGAGCCTTCCCAAATCCTCTTTCCATGTTTACATTGTTTTTATTCAAGAAAAATTAGTTTGGAAGAGTTGTAAGAACATTTGATTTGTCACAAAATATATCAGAGCTATAAATTTTGGACTAAACATGGGGAAAACTGAACATTCAATCTAATTGGGATAATACTATGATTTATGGATCATTTGATATGAATACCAGTGTAAATGATGATATAGATTGAATGGAACAAATGATAATGGAAATTTAAGATGACCTTCTTGATTTTCCAAAGTTGTTTGAGATTTTAAATAGTTGTGTTAACAGTCCATTTCATATTGTTTTTACTAAATGCACAACATTTTTAGTTGTATTAAATTTATATAATTTAAAAGTTGGCAGTGGATGGACTGAAACCATCTTTATAGAAATACTTGGTCTTTAGATTGATATGTATCTAAAAGAAAATTAACTTCTATTTCGAACATATGGCACTAAAAAAATAATACATTCAATGTGCATGATATCTAAAAAATACATGCTTGTCCAAATGATTGAATTTTGTTTCATAAGGACCATTAATCACTCATAAAATTCTCTAAGTGTGTTGTTGATCGATACAAGAAATGTGAATCAAGTATTTAGAACGTTTTATGGTAATTTCAATCATTTTGATGTTTAGAAGACTATATTGATGTCAGGAAACCATGATACAATTGACATATCATGCAGATATAAGAATTAAAGATGGGAACCTATGTCATCCAATATATTATCCTTAGTGGAAGAATATTAATTACGAGTATTCTGAATTTGGAAATTATATGAGAAACTTTCATCTTGCATTATCTACAGATGGAGTCAATCCTTTTTGTGTATAGAGTAGTACTTACAATACATGGCCCTTTATGTTGGTAAATTATAGCTTCCTGCCATAGTTATACATGCAGTGAAAATAATTTATGTTGTCTCTACTTATATATGGACAAAATAAACCCAGTAATGATATTGATTTCTATTCGAGTCCATTTACAGAATATCTGAATTGATGTGGGATATAGGTGTTTCAATGCATGATGCTCATAGAAGGAAAGAATTCACATTTAGGGTCATGTTGTATGGGATGATAAATTACATTCCTGTTTATGGAAATTTAATATGCCATATAATTAAAGTAATGTTGGGGTGTCTCATTTGTGATGAATGCACACACTCAGTTCAGTTGAAACATTCTTTGAAAACTTTGTTTCTAGGACAATGAAAATTTCACCTCAATGACATAAATATCGATCCTAAATGAAATCATTATATGGTAATATCGAATAAGGTAAAAAATTGTCTCCACTAATGGGTGATCAACTATTCAATGAAGTAAAATATATAGGCACTATTTTCAATAAACCACTTTAAAGAATCTTATGAAAATAGGTTGTAAGAAGAAATCAATTTTTATTGTATTCCCATGTTGGAATTTTTTTTACATTAGAAATTTTCTCGATTTCATGAAAGTAGAAAAAATGTATGCAGTAGTGTTATTGAAATGATATTAAGTGTTCTTAGAATAACTAAATATGGAATCATGTCTAAGTTGAACATGAATAACATCAGGATAATGGAAGAGGTGGCACGAGTGAAGGGTAAAGGGAATATTTTTCTTCATCCAACAACTTACACTCTATGCAGACAGAAAAAATTGAAAATTTTCTTTTTCCTTAATATTATAAAATTTCAAGAGGGTATTCATAAAATATCAATAATTTCATTTAAATGACTAATTTAAAGATACAGAGACTAAAATCACATAACTATCATGTTTTGATGCAATATTTGATGCTTGATGCTTTCCATTACATTCAAATTGAAAATGTCCAATATACATTAACAAGTCTCTGCTTATTTTTCAAATCCATATGTAGAAAATTTATAGACCTAATAAAGTTTCCAATCATGAATAAAGAGTTTATAGACATATTATGTGAATTAGAGATGTTCTTACCACTATAATTCTTCGATATAATGGTCCACCTGTCTGTTCACTTGGTTATAGAGGTTAAACTATGTAGTACTATCTATTACAGAGGTATGCACACCATTGAATGGTATATAAATGTTTTGAAAGGGTATGTAAATAATCAAAGTTGTCCAGAAGGATTTATTATAGAATGATATATTTTTGAATAAGCTATTAATTTTTTTACCAATTACCTATCATATGTTGACAGAATTGGTCTCCCAAATTCTCATCACAGTTGATGCCTTATAGGTGAATGGATTTCTGTAAGACATGTAGTTACAATTAACTTCATAGAACATGATAAATCACACCTTTATATTATATATAATAGTGAACATATTGATCCATACGTTTAATCCCACAAATAAATTATTTGAGATTTGAATCAATCAAGGGTTAAAGGATACATATAAAATACTCATAATCAATAATTTATAAGATAGTTCTGAGATCAAATTTATAAGAAGTTTATCTTAAAATATGAATTCAAATTTTTAATGAATTCTATGGCTAGCTAGGGGACTAAATGTAAATTTTATATCATACACTAGTTTTGTAATAAATGGTTATACGCTCTATAAACAATAAAAGGATTACTAGAACATGATGTAAAATAGTGGATCTATTCTTATAGAGGAAGTGATGAATATATCTAATTCCATGGATAGAAATCCAATTTATGAAAATAAATAATATTTTGGCATTATCGAACAAATATACGAGTTTTATTTTACAACATTTTAAGTGTCTCTTTTCCAGTGCAAATGGGTTGACAATAGGAGTGCAGTGAAAGTTGATGAAATGGGATTTGTAATGATGAACTTAAGCATGGAATGTGGAAATTTAGATTCGTTTATAATGGAATTACAAGAAATGAAATTATTTTATATCTTAGATCTTGAAAACAAGAATTGGTTGATTTTCCAACTGGAGACTAAAACAACTGTCAGATCAGATGAAAATTTAATCAAGGATGACCATTTCATTGGGATATCACAATCTGTTCTTTCTATTATCAATGTAGAAAATGTATTTACATTATAGGGGACCTCAAATATAATATTTGGATTCTTGATATAGGATCAAAATCCCAAAAATCATTAAAAAATTAAATAAAGATCAATTAAAAGGTAAAAGTGTTTTTTAAGATATTATGTTTGTCCTCTAATATTATATATTCTTTAATAAAATAACATAATCTAAATTAAATATTTTACTACTGATAAAAACTATGTCTTCTATACATGATGATGTTACCAATCCCATGGAAGAAGAGACTATAATGAAGGTAAATCTTTGGGAATATGTAAAGGTAATGTTATGATATACTTTATCTATTTAAATGAAAAAATATATAATGAACGATTGATTTAAATTTCATTATTCCTTGAAAAAATCATTTATTTTAGAATATTTCTTTCTGTACTTCATGACTTTATACATAAAAACTTTCACAGACTTCTCCTCCCTCAAAACCCATGCACCCTTGTATTATTGGCATTTATAACTTTCTTTCATATTCCCTCCACTTCCTTTGGAGGAAGAGAAATGGCGCCGTCTCTAATCAATAATAGGGGGTAATCTTGATGTTTTCAAAGTAAAATAATTTTACATATAATTAATGTATTGTTTTATATTTATGTTTAATTTATTTGTTTATATTATCACTCACATAATAATTGTTTTCCTATACAGATGAATTCATTTATTCAATAAGGGGTGGTTTGTTTAAAGCTAATCATGACCACGATAGGTTAGACTTTGAGGCTCAAACTGAGATAATTACAATACAGAAATGGATTTATAATGTATACAAATATCTTGAAAAGGTGAATTCCTACTATTAATTTAATTAATTGTTTTCACTATTTTATCTACTAATTGTAAGTTAATTTCCTTATCATTTTTATCTAATAATTATTTAGTTTTCTCATAGATATTTTGGGAATTATTATTTTCTTTTAATTATCATTAACAAGCAATAGAAGAGATAACATATTCCTTTGTTCTAATTTTACCATGATTTACATTACCTTTATTTTTTGAACTATCAACACAGTATATTGAGATGATGTTCTTAGACGAAAATCCTTTTTTGGCTAAGAACATCGACTCAATATGAAGTGTTGTAATTTCAAAAAATAAAGGCAATTGAAATCAAGGTAACAATATAATTTTATATTTTTGAATACTTTGGGATTTTTGGGAATCAAACACACTTCAATCTGACACACGGTGTGACCAATATGACTCAAAAGGCGTCTTTTTATTTTAAAATAACATTAATTTTAGTAGGAATGACAATAAAAATGCTCAAAACTGAGAAAACATATTTTTATTATTTTGATACTTTAGGATAACGATTCATAATAAATTTTTAGGTGTAGAAATTATCCACACCTCAATTTAACACATGATATACCGGGTATGACTCAAAGTGTTCGTTATCTATTTAAAACTGATATTTTAGTTCAAAAAGTGTCACTCACTAAAAACTAATCAAACATGAACATATTTTCTTAATAATTTAAGAAAGTGATTCATAATTCATTTTTTATGTATAGGAATAATTCGCAAGTCCAACCAACACATGATGTGACTGTTATGAATCAAAGTGAATGTTTCCATTTTAAAATGATATTTTAGAAGAAAAAAAGACACATAAAAAATTATTTGATACTCTATGAAAATGATCCAAAAAATTATTTGAGATGTTTTGGAATCATATTCACTTCAATCTGATGTACGATGTGACTGGTATGACTCCAAGTGCATCTTTTTATTTCATATTGACATTAATTTTAGAAAAAAAAAGACAACTGACATACTCAAAACTAATAAACTGATTTTATATTGTTTTTATAATTTAATAAAATGATTCATTAGTCATTTCTGTCATGTAGGATTCATCCTCACCTAAATCTGATACATGATATGCCCAGTATGACTCAAATGGGTTTTTATTAGTATAAAATTTACATTTTAGTTCAAAAAGTGTCACTCACTGAAATATGAGAAAATGCACTCGAATTATCTTGATAATTTATTAAAATTATTCAAAATGTAGTTTTTATTTGTTGTAATTAGTCTTATGTTAAACCGACACATGATTTTTATGTATGAATCAAAGTGTGTGTTTTCAGTTTAAAATGACATATTCATAAAAATGATATTTGTCATACTCAAAACAAAAAAACTGAATTTGGATTGTTTTGATACTTTAAATAAATTATTAAAAATTCATTTGGGACAACTATGAATCATTCTCACCTCAACCTGATGCATGGTGTGACTAGTATGACTCCAGGTGTGTCTTTTTATTTAAAACTCACATCAATTTTAGTAAAAATGACAAATGACATACTCAAAAATAAGAATATGAATTCATATTATTTTGATACATTAGGAAAATTATCCATAATTCATTTGGGACATGTATTAATTATCTTTACATCAATTTGATACACAATGTTCCCAGCATGGATCAAAGTTTTCATCATCATTTTAAAATAGACCTTTTAGTACAAACATCATCACTCATTAAAAATTGAGAAAACATGATCATATTTTATTAACAATTTACTAAAAACATTCATAAGTCATTTTTGATTTTTAGGAATTAGTATCACATGAAACCGACACACGATGTCACTAGTATGACTCAAAGTGTATGTTTCTAGTTTAAAAAGTAATTTTAGTAAAAAAGACAAGTGGCATACTAAAAACAAATAAAACGAATTAATATTATTGAGATACCTTAGAAAAATGGTCCATAAGTTGTTTAAGATTTTTAGGAACCATAGAAACCTTAATCTGATGCATGTTATGACTAGTATGACTCCAATAATGTCCTTTTTTTTAAAATTGAAATTAATTTTTGTAAAAAAGGAAACTCGCATACTCAAAACCAATAAAACACATTCATATTGTTTTGATAATTTATAAAAATAATCCAAAATTAATTTTTGATGTGTAGGAATCATCCTCACCTCAATCCAATAAATTATGTGACTGATATGACTCAAAATGTCCATTATCAGTTTAGAATTATCATTTTAGTTAAAAAGTTTCACACACTGAAAACCAATAAAACACACTCATTATTTTTTTTTGTTAATTTAGTAAACCTATTAATAAATCATTTTCAACTTGTAGTAATTAATATCACTTCAAATGGACACATGATGTGAGTTTTAAGAATCAAAGTGCGTGTTCCCATTTTAAAATGATACTTTAGTAAAAAAAGACAAGTGGCATACCCAAAATAGAGCAAATGAATTCAGATTTTTTTTCATACTTTAGTACAATTATACATCAGTAATTTTAGACATGTAGGAATTAGATTCACCTCAATATGATTCATGTTGTGGCCGGTGTGACTCCAAGTTCATATTTTTATTTAATAAGTTTTATTTTAGTATAAAACATGCATCACATCACCAAAACCGATTAAACGAGCCTAGGTTGTTTTAACATCATATTATCTGCTATAAATTAGTTATTTTTATCATCATTTTTATATTATAATTATTTATTTAATCTTTTTATAGATAATTCTTTTAAATGAACAATAAATGGTGTGATGTGGAAGAGTCAATCATAAATGAGATAGATACAAAGTGTTTCTGGTATGAATCAAAGTTTTGTTTAAAATTAACACTTTATATTTAATTTATTTATTTATATTATTACTAACATAATAATTTTATTTTTAAATAGTTGCATACTTTTTCTTGAAAAGGGGTGGTTTGTTTCGCAATAGCATGAGTCAGGGTTAGAGGAAAAAGAAAAAGGGACATTGATGTTTTTTAATGTTTGTAATAATTTGTACTTATGTAATTTTATAAATCAATGTTTGATATGTCTATAATAGTTTTTTCATTTATTTGTTTTGAATATTTTATTACCTTTAAATTCTGTATTTCTACTTTATTTTGATTCTTTCTGATCTTGTTTTTGGTACTACATTGTCCTATTACATTACACTTCATTATGCCCCTTTATCAGTCCTTCTAAAAGGACTGATAAATGTTGTCCTCTATCATCCCTTATAAAAGTGATGATAAAATACCCCTTTATCATCTCTTTTGTACATATGATAGTGGTCCAAGTCTTTTAATCATGATTAGGTAGTTAGGATGTATCTAGTGCAGAAATAGAATGTTTTAGTGGTTTTAAAGACATATTTTATAGTAGTGAAACAACACATTTTAACATCATATAAACATCACATAAATCAACATCCCATAAAGGTTATAATATATCAAATATATACATAAGGAAAAAAATCACGGTCTCATCTGGTATTCGAAAATTTCAAAATTTCTATCTTAAAATTTAAACTCAGAATTCCAAAACCTTTCCACACTTTAAAAATCTCAACATTTAAAATAACCTTTAAATATCAATGAGAAAAAAACACCTTTACAATTAAAGATAATTTCTTTATCTTATTTAAAAATAAAAAATAGGGCCCAATCCCCAAAATCATCATCAAAACCATTTAAAAGTCCCTTATTAGAATTTCTATAAACCCTTGGCATTAAAAAATATTTAATTTCAAATATATACTTGAATTTCATAAATAAGACCCTTTATACCAAGATGAAAATTGTTAAAAAAATTATAAACCCTTCAAAAACATCATATATGGTTATAATTTCATAAAAAAAATAATTTATAAACCTAAAAATATTCATGGATTGTGAAATATAGGAATAATATAGAAACACCACCACAAACTGAATAGAAAATAAGCCATAACATTTTTCCTACCTCTAAAAACTCTAAAACTAGGAAGAACTACCCTTTGGGGACACTAAGTCACTACAACCATAATTTATAACCAACCTAAACAAAAAATCCACACTTTTGTATTTTTTAGGGTTTCTAGAAGAAGTAAAAACCTATGAGAAATAGAGGGGTAATGGAAGAATGAAAGAGGAAGATAAGAAGGTTACCTTATAAACCACATGAAATCTGAAAAAAAAACCAAAAATAAAATAAGCATAGGGAATTCCAAAACTAGGTCTCTATAGGATGTCTCAAAAAATGGAGAAAACAATATCCATTTAGGTATAAAAATTGAGGGGCTAAATTAGTGATTTCAAAAAAATATGAGTCTTCCCAGGATGTTCCTCAACATGACACATTAGGTCATGAAGTGAGAATTTTTAAAACGAGAATGGTCATAGAGTGATTCCATGAATCATGATATGAAGGTTTTCAGAATAAAACTAGAGACATGAGGAAAATCTTGGTCATAGAATTTTGACCCCTATTATGGCACAACCTGCTGCAATCCAAGATTACAGCTTCTCAGGGATCCTCAAAGCATCTAAAAACTAAAAAAATTATAATCCTACAATAACCAAAATCAATAAATATAGAAAGAAAATGTGACATGGGTTTGTCATAATTCTCCCCCCCATATAAATTTATACCCCTATAAAAAACTTAGTCTAAATAAAATCTAAACAAATCTAAAACCACCACACACTAATACTAGAGGTGGGCGTGTTGGGAGATATCCTAAGAAGGTCCTCTCAGAAAGAATCACTAGAAAATCTAAAAAATACTTAAAAAACAAAACCTCAAACCACAAACTACACTAAGTATCTCAAAGCCTAGATCAATTGTCACTAGTTAAATAAGATCCCGAAGAAAATAGAGACCTAAAATAGGTCATGCCAATATTTAATGTTCCTCTAAAATGGTGTAGTAAAGGGAAAACCGTGTTAATATGAGACCACTAACGCAAGAAAAATAATCCCCCAACAAACAACATAGATAAGTAAACCTTTCCCAAACCATGTGTGACTATACAAAAAGGAACTCATAAAAACCTAATACAAAAACAACTTGAAACATCCAAACATTCACATAGATGATCTCATAAAAACCATAAAAGAATCTATTATCCAATATGGGAAAAATAGTAAAGGCACAAAACACTACAAGTAATGCCATGAAATGACACAGTCTCCCACCTTAGTTCATGATACTCCACTAGGATAAACTAAAACCACAATAATTAAAAACTATCTCTTGGAAAACTTATCCAAACTATCCAAACACTAACTAATGCCTAACCTGAATAGGTTCACCAAACAACATAGTTACCCAATATTATACCCAAGTGTTCCCCATGAAATATCATCAACAAAATTCATCAGCACAACCAATACCTACACATTTATACCTTGAGAAACAATTTTACATCAACAAAATATAATCACACCTGAAAAATGACCAACATCCTTTAAGAAATTATCAAGTGAGAACTTAAAAAAACATCCTACAAAAACTATGTCATATACATTAATTAAAATCTATAATCAAATACAAATTCAGAATAGGTAAGCACATAACATGTATCCAAAAAATAGAAAAACATTAATCCAAACTACACTAAACCCTTATTATAAAAACCCAACTTATAAAACCTCTAAATATTTCCCAAACAATCACAATAAAAAATTACTTAGAAATTTCCAACACGAGGGATTCAAGTTCCCCAAATATACACACTAAAAGTACATGTGTGATCTCCTAATCATATGAGAAACACTAAGATCCCAATAACTCCGACCCTTATCAACCATCACTTTAAATATAGGTTCATCCAACTTCTTATCCATACCTAATGTGTTGACTTCAATCATAACCAATAGTATTGAGGTGACACCCATCATAGGTTGCCTAGATTGATCTGTTTCTCCCTACATGGACTTCTCAACCACCTATATAAAAGATTATAGGAAAGAACCAAGAACAAATAATCTAAGACAGAGAAAATACATCCACCAAGGAAATTATATTTTTCAGTGTTTTCAATGAACAACTTGGGATAAAAGGAAACCATATTTATAAGTCAACCGACAAACTCCTTCACCTTTTACTCGCATTGATGAAGGATCAAAAACTCAATATTTTTTTCCACCATTATTTTATCATGATAGAACCACAAAATGATTAACTTATTGAATAATTTATAATACATCCTCCTATAAAACTATGAAGAAACAATCAACTTCCACCACACTTGGCTAGGTCTAACCAAAAAACACATAGTAGATTTCATCCCTAATGCCTTACAAGTCTCGATAGAATTTAGGATTCCCTAACCCCTTTATGACCACTCCAATACTTCAGTTGAACCCCCAATATATATAAAAAATGGTGGATACCGGTTAAAGAAGTCTGAGATAGGGTTCAAGAGATGAGAAGGTTCAGATTCCACCACTATATTCAGAGTCATATGAGAGTCCAAAATTGAAGATATCTTCTAAAAATGATGAGAAGATTCACTTGGAGGATCATATTTAGGTATAGAAAATTTAATTTATTTATTGAAATTTTTGATAGTCATTTTCTAAATAACACAAGACATGAACATAATCAGTCTATGCCTCTCAATTTAAACCAAACTGTACAATTAAAAACTATGGGATACATTCAAAATAAGAATACACCAAATTAAAACACATTATTCACACATCAAAAAACTTATTTAATTTTAAATCACTTCTAAACAAAAAATTAAAACTCATTTCACCAAGTCAAACACTTGAAAAATAGAGAAACATTTTTCCATTAAAAAAATAAACCCTGGTAAAATGTCCCATTACAATTTTAGAATTAATGAAATCAATACAAAATAATATTAAAATTAAAAGACAATCCCAAAATATATGGGATACATTTTTAATTAATTTACCTAAATTAACAATTTTATTTTAAAACATCTTTAAAATTTCTTCATGAAATCATCCACTTTATAAAATACCTCATTCAAAGAAAAATAATTCCTTTTCAAACCACCCACAAAAACTGTTTTTTAAATCAAAAGTTATTTTAAATTCACTTTCTTCTCCCCAAAAAACCATTAAATAATTGAACATAAACAAAAAACCACAATTTAAGAAAAATTCATCTCAATAATTTGAAAAACACCATCAAAACCTTATTAAGTCCTATAAAAAATATATAAACAAATTTTGGATAAATAAATACTTATAGATGTTAATGGTTTGGTCATATGGTTAGGTGGACCATTTTAAAACCATGTGAGAAATCTAATAATTCCTCAAAACCATTTAAATGGTCTCTAAATGGTTAATTAAACTATGTGATATAATCGTACAAATTTATTTCTTCATCCACTTTCACCCAAAAAAAAAATAGAACCCTAAAAACAACTTAAACACTTATTTGTGATCCAAATATAATTATTACACATCAATAAAATAAAGAAGTTCATAATTTAATTAAAATCCAAGACTCAAGCTCTCACTACACATGACATGAATTATTACAAGATGTCCGTAAATGTCAAAGTGAAAGGGAGAAAGTTGAGAGAATCCATCCAAGGTAGGGATTATAGGATTATATTAGTTGATGATTATACTTTTTAATATGTTTAAAGGATACCCAAAATGGTATCTAAAAGGTTATTAAATAAGTGTTTCAAATGAAAAACCAGGAAATACACCAAGCTTCCATATGTATAATTTTATCCCTTGGTCAAAAGGTGATGAAAAAAGACAAGGTAAAAGCACCAATATCTCTAAATATAAAAATGGGTTTTCTAAATAGGGTTAAAACACAAAAATAGAAGGTGTAGAGTGATATTTTAGACATATTGATCATGTGGGTAGATCATTTGGAAGAATCTAAGAAGATGAAGAGAGCTGGAAAAAAAGAAAAAATTATCTAATTTCTAAAGTTGAGAAGCCTATTTAGGATAAGAATAAAAGTGATATCCAGAATAAATCCATGTTATAAAAATATTTACTTACATAGAAAATAAAAGGAGGATATATCATGAATATTTCTCTAATAATTAGAGTCATATGAAAAAAAAATTCTTGGGTTGAGAAATAAGTCTCATTCCCAATGTTATAATTTTAGAAA
Source organism: Viscum album (assembly GCA_963277665.1). Lineage (NCBI taxonomy): Eukaryota > Viridiplantae > Streptophyta > Magnoliopsida > Santalales > Viscaceae > Viscum > Viscum album. The sequence goes on along the minus strand of OY728159.1, from coordinate 824,007,677 downwards.
TGATATAATTCTACCCAATTCCCACATTGGTTTGGTTGGGATTAAATTTTAGGAATTGAATTTTATGAAGTATGGAATTTATCCCTTGAGGGAGGGATAATAAAGAAGTCATGTATGAAAGATATTAATTATTCTTATATAAATCTGTAATTCCAGACAACACCATCAAATGTAACAGATTGAGGGATGATTTTCACTCTCTTAACTCTATTTTTATTTATGATAGATGTATTATAAAGGGAGAGTTATTATCTAACAAATTATAAAATTAAAATAAATTTCACTTCAATGTTCTAGTATATTTATTAAGAAGATTTTAGGTTTTTAACATTTCTTGAAAATATGAATAAAAAAACCCTAAAGACATAAATTTTGAGTTGGTACCACATTGAAAAATGTGAATGGGTAGCTTTCTCGATATGGTAAAATCACTCTTTTTTTTCTAGAGTGTTTTGGCCCAAATATACTTATATATGACTTACCTAAGGATCATTTCTAAGAAACATGTGGTTCCACCCTTCCGTCATGTAATTATATAACTTTAATGGAAATATAATAACAAAAAGGGATAAGAAGGTTCTTTAATTCAGATAAAAATGTGGAGAATAATTTTAACTTGGAAAACCCCCTTTATCTATGGTGTGAGTATTAGAAGGTGAATCAATACTTTTTATTTATTTTCATTTAGGTAGAGAATAAAAATTATACTTTTAGTTGATTATTGACATGCATCATACATTTAGAATTCCATTTTATTGATAACAAATCCAAATGAGGGGATCAAAGTACCCTTTAGTGTGTGATTGTATCTATTACCAATGGTATTTATTGTCAATTAAGAATGTAAATAGTTTTTTGGTGAACCTGGTTAATGGATTGAATAGTCCTTCAAATGCATGAAGATGGTGCTCCCACAAAAACAAAAAATAGTCAAAACAATATATTTATAACTTAAATTACTAATAAAAAACTTTATAAAACCTTTTTTACATCGGTTATATAATTATGTCTCTTTTTTTCCAACATAGGTAATATCATAAATAATATAAAAAACCCTTTAAAAAAATGTAACATCCAACCTCACATAATTTTTTTTAGTTTCACTTCATTTTTTCGGAACCCTAATCACTCTCCTTAAAAACCTCTAACCTTTAACTTCTATTCTTAATATTCACCACCTCTACCACTATTGTTGGCGTCATCCACTTCCCTCAACTCCTATTTCTATTTTACTCTCCAATTTTTTACTTTTATAGAATCCAATTTTGTATTTAGTTCAGATATTTCTTTGAAATATCTCTTTTTTGAACCTTTGGGCTATCATCTACCTGATCTAACAAAACCTAAATCATCGTCATCAGCCTCAGCTGCTACTATCATCCATAATTTTTATTTGAATAACATATATTTATGTATTTTATGGCATCTAATTTTCTCTCTAGTTTGTATTCTTTCATGGATTGTAAGGTATTTTTACTTAATTAGTTGTTACTGATTGCATGATTTTAATGCATCATATATGTATTTATATTTTTTAATTGTTTTATTATCGATTTATGTAAGAATGTACTATATGGTTATCATGTTATAGAAATTAAATTAATGATTTTTTATATAAGGAAGAGAATTGTTGTAGTGATTAATATGTATGTTATCATTCAAGTTCCTTGGACAATACATTTGAAATTATAGATTTGTTGATTAGTGAATTTATTTATATTGTTTCATAAAATAACTATAAATAATATGGGGGGGGATTATTATTCATATTAGAAGTAGTTTTAACCTGAAATGAAATTTAAATTTATTCATATATTGTTCATAATATTATATGATATTTTAGAATATAGAATCACATCATATATTTTTTTTATTTAGTTTATTTTATGAACAAATATTTGAATGTTTTCACTTGAATGGTTCTATAATATGTAATTAAATTTACTTTTGGTGAAAATGAAATTGTGTTTTTAGTGATATTCAAACCTATAGGATTACAGAAAAGATATGTTTCTGTTGTAAATAGTTTCTTTGTTACATGCATTTTATATGGAAACATGCTGATTATTTTTTACAATGTACATAAATGTTAATATATATTTATGTGGTAAATAATTATAATGTTACATTTAAATTATTGTTTTACCTATAGATATATTCCTTTATGATTTAGGAAGAAATATCATTTTAAAATATATAAATTCGATGAATCATTTATGGATTGATAATTCATGTCTATGTTTTTTTAGTAAATAATTATATTCAACTAAATGATGAAATTTGTGAGATAGTTATATGTATTATGACTTCTTTTATATATTAAAAATATGTTATTATAACCCCAGATTAAGGATTAGGTATATAGGTAATCATAATATATAATTATAAAATAACATTAAATAATTATTATTTTTTCTAAATTAATAATTAATTGTTACATTAAACAATTATTTAATGGGTCTTATAATTATTTAATTATTAGTTTTATCATTAACTTGCAATGATAATGTGGTAAACTATATTATTTTAATACTTTATCAACTATCCTAATTCAATTCCTAAATTAAAATATATTTTTATTACATTGTGATGCTTTGTAAAAACTAAATTTACTCTCCTTCACATGAAATGGTGACATTAAATTTACTCTCATCCCATATTCATGTAATATATCTAGAAATTTTCTTACATATCCTTATATATAATGTCTATATTAGGATTTAGAGATGAATTTATTTCTTGACATTAATATTACTCCTTTTTTTGTATTGTTATTTAATAAAGTAAATTTTAAATTAAATTTCAAAATACAGTGAATTATATAAGATACTTGAAATTTATTTATAGGTGATAATTAATCATATTTGTATCACAATAGGATGGAAAACTTGGGAATATGAGGAAGGGATTGATGCTTTCTTGGATTTTTCCAAACAAAATGTTCTAAATAATGACATGTATTTATATTCATTCCTGAAATGTTTAAATTTGACAATGTTTCAATACAGATAAATCAAATATCATTAAATATGTCATGTTTTTAATATAATTTAAAATATATAGATTTGGAATGGTGAAATTTAGAAAAATTCAAGCTCTATAAATGATGAAGATTTTTAAAATGACTATTCTTATCAAATTGAAGAAATGATTCATGATATTAAAATTGAATCAATTGATAAAGAATACATGATCAAGAACCTATATGGTGATGCTAAAATACCATTATATCCATGTTGTATGAAAACTGATATTTTATCGATGGTGTTAAGATTAATTAACTTCTATAAATAGATGTAGTGATCATAGTTTCATAGAGTTTATATAACTCTTAAAATAAATACTTAAAAAAGAAAATGTTCTTATATATTCCCATTATAATATGAATAGAATATTATGCCCGATGGGTTTTGGGTACAACAAGATACATTCCTACCCAAATGACTTTGTGTTATATAGGAATGAATATTAAGGTTTATCATAGTTTTTTAAAAGTTAGATTTCATGGTATATGTTGAAAGATAAATCATACGTTGATTTAGATATTACTAAGATGCTTTATGTGGTAATTGGATATCTTTCAATAATTACTCAACAGAAATATTTATTTGAAAATTCAAATAATATAAAAATTTTAGGAAGGAATTTAGATAAGAAAATATCAAATAAAAAATTACATCATCCAGTTGATTGTACATGATGGAACAAAATTGATCAAAAATTTCCAATATTTGGAAATGAAGTTAGAAATATCATACTTAAGTTGTGAATAAATGTAATCTATTCATATTATGTCATTAGTAGTATACAAAGTTCATGTATAATTTTTTTGGTGATTACTATCTAATATTCTAAATTTTATATGGATCGAAAATATTTCTTATTGAGTTTAAATATTTATGGGCCAAAAATATTGGAAAATATATTGATTTTGAATTTCACTGTTAATTTATGATTTAAAACACATATGAGATGATGGTATTAGAGTTAATTATTCTTATAAAATAGAATATTTTCAGTGGTATACAAAGATTATATTTACTATAAAAACATTCAATCGTATGAAATTATTTTTTGATACATTGCTAAATGGTAATAATTCTTATCAAATTTATGAAGGAGGGACTTAATTTTTTTAACTACAACATGGTAGGAAAATAGTGTACATGGTAAATTGAAGGTTTTATTTATGGATCACTCTTATTTAATATTTTCAAAATAATTTAATGGTTTACAAGAATTTCATATCTCTCCAATTCCGTTATCTAATGATCATTATTTTGGGAGAGTGAAAAACATTGATGTCATATTTGGAAAGACACAATGATTCAATGAAAATGAAAATATATGAAAGAATGAATCAATATTTATTGATCTCACATATTGGAGATATCATGTGGTAAAACAAAACATTTATGTGATGCATATTGAGAAGAATATATGTAATAGTTTTATTTGATAATTGTTAGATATCAATGGAAATATGAAGCATGAATTAGATGAAATATTGGATTTACTATCAATGAGAATATATTTACTATTATCACCCAATCTTAAAGGGAAAAACATACTTGCCTATATATTTTTATACATTATCCAAGAAAGAGAAAATCAATTTTTATCAGCACCTATGTGGTATCAAATTTCTTCAGGGTTATTCTTCAAATGTAAAATAATAGTGTGACTAAAATATTTAAACAAGATTGAAATCACATGATTTTCATGTTATAATGCAAAAGATTCTACTAGTTTCATTACATGAAAGATTACCCATCCATTTCATATATATTATCATCAAGGTGTGTTGTTTTCTAAATTCCATTTGTAAAAAATTGATGGATATGAATTTTTTGAAAAATTTAGACATTGATATAGTCTATATACATTTTCACCTAGAAATTTAATTTTCATAATATTTTAATTTGATATCATATTATATTTAATGGTTTATTTGAGGCTAGAAATAAATCCTTTCTATCTCATATATCTATTTTATATGTATCCTCTTGAAAGAATTATTAATATTTTTAAGGGTTTTGATAAGAATCCATATCGATAAAAATCCTCCATGGTTGAGAAAGATATTTTTGAGGAAATTTCATAAATTTATAAAAAATACTTATATTTAGTAGAGAATATCATTTTTCTTATATCTCCCCATTAACAAGTCGATTTTGGGGGAAATGAGATTCATGGGTTGAAAATAAATTCACTGATAGTTAAAAAAATAAATTAGGTATATCTATAAATATTGAATAATATAGATGATGCTCGACCATATATAATATCATGTATTAATGTGTTAAAAATAGTATTCAAAAAATAAATATATGTGGATATGGAATAAGTACAAAAACTATTTTTTAAAATAGTTTTAAGTGACCATTCATAGTAACTCAGACTCATCAGAAACATTGAGATGGTTAGCAGTCCGCCCAAGTTTAAAAGTAATAACATGGTTTAGGTATAACATCAATGGCTATACATTTTATACTAAATACCAAGATACTATAAGTACATTTCAGAATAGTAATGTATTTTTATTCATATAAGTGATTTATTTTTCAAGTGTAAATGAAAAACACCATTATTCACTTTAAGTGAATATTATGGAGTTTTCAAGACCCTACTCAGGTCATACCTAAACTAGATACATGAGTATCCTCATGGAATAGAAATAATCAAAGAGAATCCCTGATCACCAGAAGCTGGAAAGAAGTGCTAGGGCATTAGGAATTACCTGTTAGAATTATTTTTCCCATAATAAAATGAAAAATAAATTGTTGTGATATAAAAAAAAATATACAACAAGACAATGAAAATACAATTAGAAAAAGACAAAAGACTGCAGGCAATAAAATTGTCAAACCAAAATTGTCAAACTAAATTAGTTGATTCCAACAACTACCCATCTCCATATGATATCAGGGAAAACATAACACTGAGTGTTAATAGGAATGTGAGATCCTTTAAATCAAATTAGATCCCAAAACCATGAAAAACATATCAAGAATCCCAAATTTAATAAACCCTTAATCAACAAAGTCCAAGAGAAACAACTTTCCATGAAAATTCCTAAAGATGAACACAAAGATCATGGTAAATATAGACTCTAACTTCCTATATCATAATAAAACTACAAGAAACCCCTTTAGATTACAACACAACCAGTATATCCATTCAAAACACCACATATTTATGGTTCCTTCTATGAAAAAGGGTGGAGATCTATAATAAAGGTCAATAATAAAAAAGAATGGGATATTGCCTCAAGTTTCCTAAATTCAATACCCCAAGATCCTTCTGAATATCTCTCTAGATGGTTTGGGATATACAAAATATCCGAGTGGAACCCTTAGAGATGAGATACAAGGTTATAAGTGTAATAATTATGTTAATAAGAGGTGTATCGGGTTTAGAAAGTAAATTTCAAATTAATTAATTTTGATTATATGGTTTGGCCATTTACTTTAATAAATTGTACACAAATCATGCCCTCATTTATATCCATTTGAGATAGCTTTGTGGTTTGGTTTTATGATTTATTTAATCATGCACCAACCGTGATAAATTCTATTATCCCAAACCAACAAAAGTAAAAAAGTTTCCAAGCTTGGTATAATTTTTTTCCAGCCCTGCATATTCCCAAAAACCTCCAAAAACTATAAAAAATTACTCGAAGTAAACCAAGAATGGTTCCAATAAAAATATGGAAAAATGGATATAAGTAACTGAAATTGATATTATGATGTAAAAATTATTCCCAAATATTCACTTTTTATACCAATAAATTCATGATAAAGAAGACTGGTAAAAGAAATGATGAGGCTATTTATCCCTCATCAGTTATTCTCATTCCCATGTATCATGAGAATCTGTTCTAAGCTGCCATTAAAATCAAACCATCATACTAGAATACCAATGTATAATATTTTCCTGGGAATTAACAACTTAAAATGGTCATTCAACTACTCATATATATAGTTCCAAATGTAGACCGTCATAGTTTAAAACCTGAGGGGTTGTGATGATACTTCTTAAGCTAGGAAACATGGAATACATTATATAATGAAGTCAACTGAGATGGTAAAACTAATTTTTTAATCTACTTTTCCAATATGATCAGTGACCTAAAAAGGTTCCACATATCACATATCTAGTTTCCCTTTATTTCCAAGCAGATGGGGATATAATCAATGTGAAACTTTTAAGAAAACTTGACAACTTACTCAATCATCCAAAGGAATACACTAAAGATATGAATAATATTTATGATTAATTTGAGATATTTCCATTCACTGATGAATAATATGAATCTTTACTCACATATCCTAAATAATTATTGGTCCCAAAAGTGATACTTCACTGACCTCATACCAATTAAGGACTGACTTTCACATTCATCCACAAAAAAATAAAAATATCCTTATTTATATCTGATTGGTAAGAAATGTTATAAAAAACACAAATTGTACTAAATAAAAATCCCATGAGCCTCCAAAGTCCATAGAGTATGATCAGAGAAAATCCTCAACTATATGAATAGCTCACTCCATATATCTATCCATATAAAGATGGTAAGCCATGGGAAATTTAAATTTAGGACTCATTAGGTGTAATTTACAAAAGTGAAAAGTAAAAGAGGGATCCCAATCTAAAATAATAGCACACAATGCCCAATGAAACCTCATAATCTCATGAATGTACAACTTTCCCAAATCCCCAACCTTGGTGGTGTCTCAAATTATAATGAAATTAACTAAATTCATTATTAGATCAATCCCCATCTATATGAAATTCTTCCTTTAAGTAATCCATGGTAACCTAATGATGAAATACATGGCCACCATATCTCATTTCTAGATAAGTTCTAAAAGTGGGTGAAGTAATCTATAAGGATTTTGGTTTTCATCATTAATATTATGATATGTAAATAACAAGATACAAAATCAATTATGTCACATTTGAATCCTATCCACCAAAAATAATGCTTCATATCATAGTATATCTTCATTGTACCATGTTGAATAACCTACTAATAATAATGAAATTTTTTCATCACAACCTCCCTCCTAGATGAAGGAATGAAAAACTAGTTTTTGAAACAAATAATGCCTTTTGGGGAGAAAGACCACTCAGAAATGGTCTCCCTACCATAGAAGTATTTCTGAATACTTCTGAACTCTTCATCTAACTATTTCTCATGAAAAATAAACTTGAGAAGAGGTAATGTCAATTCAGTTTTATTTATAAAAATAAAATCCTCCTCCTCTATCGCATCCACGTGAATCTGATCAAGGGGTCCTAGGATCTTCTATTCATATTTTAATTTTATAACTACTTGATAAGGAAAATTTTAATCAATACATATAAAAAAAATTCCCATTTCCTGGGGTATAAGAAATTTCTAAGAAAAAATATAGAAGATACTCTAACCATCACCTCCATCTAAAATTATGGTATTTATGAGAAATGATGTAACTCAAACAGTTGTGGTTATAATAGAAAATGATCAATTTATAAAAGAGGTAATGTCTCAAACTCTTGAAATAATAAAAACCTTATGCAAGTTTCCAAACATGGGTGGGGTAATTCTTATCATGTGTCTAAAGCTGAAGAGTGATGTACTCTACTAAATTATCCTATTTCATAAGAACATAGCCCAAACAAACAAATATACGATTTCAAAGGTTTGGTATTAGTCCATTGTTGGGATACACTACTACCACCATTACGATCCTCATTACACTTCCTATTGATTATTGAAGATCAACTGAGACTACCAATATATGGAAGAGGAATCTCAAAAAACCCCAACCTTCCTACCAGGTAAATCACTACTATCAGATCTCTGTCAACCACTTCAATATAAGAGTAAATCATTAGTATATAAACCTAATATCAAATATATAATTTCAATCCCATATAAAACCTCTGATCCTTAAAATTATCACTCAACATAGTCTCATGACATGGAGAAATTGGTTCTGTTAATTGGTTGGAATATATCATTATAGTCTAATCAACTAGTTGAATGGTGAGTAACTCTAGGGATTTATCCACCATCAAAAACTGAGATAACAAATAATAGAGAATGATGTCCTTGAAGTCTTTACACTCTAAAACTTTATGGTGTTTTTTTCTAAACTATCATTCCCTACCATCTATTGTTAGTCTCTTTGATCTTAAGAGTAGAACATTTCAATTTTATGGAGTTTGGAGTTTCCAAGAAGTCTAAAATCCACTCGATATTCTCTAAACATTCCTCTGATTCTTAAGGATCATTTATTTCCTGCTAGGATAGTGGTTTTAGGTGAAGAAACTATTGGTATTTATCTTTATCTCCTATATTCCATGGTTTCACTTCCCTGAATTGAGTTGGGGTGGGGACAATGCCCTCGTCCATGGATTGGATTATGTTCACTACTGATTCATCAATATTCTGAATAAATGGAGGTTTTACTCGAAGAAAATAATATGAAAAAACCTCTTGAGGAACTATAAGAATACTTTTTGGGGTGTGGTACTATATGAAGTAAATAAAATAGAACATCAGACATGTGAGAAATCTTAGTTTGAACCACGATAACCTAAAAAATAAATGTTTTTGGATGCAAACTCAACAAAAGGGACATATTTCCCAATATACTATGGAATCTTAAGGATTTTTACAATGAGAAATATCCATGAATTTTATTTTAACCTACCCTTTATGTAATAACAATATTATCTTCCATCTACCAAAAAATAACAAGACATGGACGATGTGGATAAAAAACCTCCCTCTAATACCAATTTACCACCAACCAACTTAGGTTATCCCTAAACCGAACACCAAATCCATCTCGTGGTAAGGCCTGAAGGGTATCATTGATCCCTAGAGGATGAAAATAAGTGATCAGGTATTAATAACTACCTTTGGGAATTATTTGTTCTCTAATAAACCAAAAAATCAATATTTGGAATTAAAAAATACAACATTCCAATTAAAATCCAAACATTGGTGACAAAAGAATACAAGGAAATGCAAGTTCCAAAACAAAACTAGTAAACCAAAGTAGTTGAGACCCAAAAAGACATATCTTCATGGGATATGAGGTAAAAAATCCCACCATGTCACTTTGGAAACTCCCACACCTCACAAACATAGATACCTTCCACTACCATATGACCCCTTTCCTTTAGCTATGTTGAATAAAACAATATCTAAACACCCCTAAAGGTATGTATAAGGTGTGATAAAACAATCCTAGTTGGATACCACCAACTATTCCATAAATAGTATTTCTAAAAAAAATTATGCTTATTTAAATAAATTCAAGGTATGAAATAGAGAATTACATGATTTTAATAAATCATGGAAATCCACCTTTTTAAAATAGTTTATAAACCATGTATAAAAAATCATTTTCAAATAATTTAAAAATAAAACATTTATTAAGTGTTTTTAAATAACCAATATAAAATGAGCACCACATAAACTAGTTTTAGAGTATGTTATGTTTGGGTTAACTGGGATCCTAACACATCAATGATCAAATTAATAATTTTGAAAAATCCCTAAAACATGTTCCTAGGGATAGGAGAACACCCAAAAAAGTGAACCCCTTACCATAACAATGTTTAGATTGAGTTGTATAATTTTTCCATCCACGATAGTCACAAACTATCCAAGTGTACTTTCCACAATATATACCCTTCCAAAGTACCCAATGTTCCTAGGATCCATATCCCATGCATATTATCTTTATATTTCATAAATATACCACCCTTCGAAAATTTAATTTTCATATTTAAAATAATTTCAAGAGAATATAACACATTAATAATCAAACTATTTGTATTTTTATATGATATTTATGTCACATGTTTTAAAAAATAAGGAATATAACTTTTTTGATTATTTTTTTCTGTAATTTTATAATTATTGAATTTTGAAAAATGTTAGATATACTATTAATAATTTTATAGAGAGTTTGATTTCTTTTTCTTATATCATTTTTAAATTTCTACTTAACTTTATATCTAATACATGGATTTTTATAATCTAGTATTTAAGTTTATTTTCTTTTTCCTACATCATTTCATGTATCATAAATGTTTTAAACATTATTTTAGTATAATAGTTAACCAATTCAATTAACATTAATAAAAATGTGTTTCGTTTAGTTTTATTATGGTTTCATAATTTTTAAATTTTTATTTAATTCTTTATATAAATTAAAGATTTTATAATCTCTTACTAATGGTTTTTTAATTTAATTTATAAGATAATTTCATATCAAATAGCCGAGTCACCATGATCTTTCAGTGAGGTTCCTATGCATACTTCTAATTAAGAGCCTCCTCATTCGTCTACACATAATTCTTCAAATTCTAAATGGAAATAGAAGGATTCAAGTGTAGAAAAATTTGATAGAACATGTTCACCTAAAATATAAGTTGATTTTGTTTCAGTATAGAAGATAGTTATTGAGTTTTATGATAATATAAATCTTAAAAGTCCAAATTACAAATAATTTTGAACTTTTATATCATTATAATAATGAGAAATAGTCAGTATTATGATTTCTGATTATAGAGGTTTCAACTAAATGATATTATCTCAAATATGGGTTACCATTTTCAGAATATCGTTCGTTATTATTTTATATATCGTAACATTTTTTACTTATTTTAGCTATTTTTTTCTTATCATCAGATGACATATGACATAAATGACACTAGAGAATTTACGAGGAAATTTTTACCTTTTTTTCTGGGTAGTGGGGAGATTTTAAATCAATTGTAACATCATATTTCATTTTTGGTGAAATGAAAAAGGAAAACTATTGTAATATATATATTTTAATATATGAAGATATATGGAAATATTTTAATGAAATTATACAACATGGAGCATTTTTTCTAATAGAAATGTCAAATTCTTGAGGTGTTTTTTGTATAATCATTAAAAATGATCATATTAATGATTTTTTATCTTAATTAATAGGTTTTGTGTAGATATATTCATTATATCAAATCAAAAAATTTATTTCCTCATATTTTACATTTTGGAGGGTATTCATTGTTAGAAGAACAAATGATGGATGAAGATTTTGAAAAATTGAGATCTAAGTCATAAGACTCCAGATAAATTGCCCCTCATTATCCCCAATTAGAAATAAAAAATAGAAAAGGTATTAGATGTTAAAAAAGGGAACATATATTATATATTTGGTGATTTTTTAGCTAAACATATTATAATATGTTATTTAAGGTATTTTTTTAACTCTTTACATTTTTTAATTCACTAATAATTTTTCCAAATATTATATATAGTATGTCCTTGAGGATCATTGCACACATGGGATATTCTTACCTGAGGGTAAGACTAATATTTTGATACCTACATATTGAAATCATGAAAACCTAGGTCTAATACAAGGATACAAGTTTTGTGTATCAATTAAAAAAGTTTTTGGTCACTCTGTAACTTCTTTGACTGAGAATATTTATAAAGAAAAAAATAGATATTTTATAAGCTAAAGTTAAGGAGATGGGTGAGATGATAGTGGTGAAGATTATATAATTGTTAAAATAAATATTTTATGACATACAGTGATAATTTTAGGATTCTTATCCCACACCATAATTTCTAGGATCATTCTTCCTACTTTAATTATTTGTAAAATTGATATTCTGGTTTAGAAGCTATCTTTTATATGGGGTTATACTGATTGGATATGTATTCTTGTGGGTTGGGGATTTTTTCATATTATTAATCCATCTAAGGAGTTGAAGGAGATGGCTTGGGGGATTGGATAAATTTCCTTAATTATAGGTATGGTTTTCTTCCAAGATTTGGATTTTTGAATCAATAATTTTTCTAAAAAATAAAAGAACTCAAGTCTACATTAAAATTGTTTTTCTTAACTAGATCCTATAACATCCTTATATTTTATTTGATATTAACTCTATTATGGGAATCCTGATCAAAATGCATAGGGCCACTTAGGTATTCAAATTTGGTCATATTTCCAGAGTCTTGGTGGATGTTGAATTAATCCCTGCTTGATTTATAATATTTTTCTGTCACCACTAGATAATGATATCCCTCTAAAACTAGAATATAAAATACTTCCTAATTTCTTTCCAGATTTTCAAACTATTGGCCATGTCAAGGATAACTGGCATAAAAATATGGTTTGATATTTTTTTTCTCTAAAAGAACATATTTTGGACTCTTTTATGAATAAAATGAGGAGTCACATAGTTTATAATAATTTTTTTACTAGAAAAAATAAATCCCCTCCAGATAGGGGTAATGAACATTTTAGTGTGGGACCAATAAGCGGTGAAGGTGTAAAGAGGACAGGTAGTTGCTCTACCTCTGATTGACTTTTTCCCTATTCTTATAATTCTATGGAAATTTAAGGGTAGTACATGAGGGATAACACTCAGTAAGGTTAGGAGATGCAGGAGTCTACAAATGAGTCACTTGTTCACTGTGCTGTTCTAGAGGATGCTTATTCACAACCTGAAGGGAAAGGTTATATGGTGTAACCACTAGCAATAGATTTATCAAGACATGCTCCAAATGTTGATGGGTCTAGGACATATGATATTCAGCAGTATATGAATTTTCATCAAGATATTCATAATGTATTATCCTCCTCAGTAATTGGGAAGTGGGGTAACATTTCTGATGATTACAGTGATAAATAAAAATAATTTGTGTTGTTGTACATCGATCATCTTAGGCCTTCAGGTAGTGGTGTGTCTTTTAAGGATGATTTAATTGGTAGTGGAATAAAGAGATCTTCCAAAAATAAGGACACATAAATATTACTCCGATATACCAAGGAATATGTGTACCATATCCTCTTCCAAGTCTTTAAAGGTTATGCTCAACCTAGAGAAAAAAAGGTCTAATGCAGGAATCCTTAGGATTCTCAATCAAGGTAACTCACAATCAGAGTGGGAAACTGAAGATGAATCTAATTATGACTCTGGTAATAATCCTTCTTATTGTGATTACTGAAATAGTTTATTTTAGGATGGAAAGTCTCTTTTTTTACCGAATTAACTTTTCTTTTTATCTTTTTATTTCCTTTAATAAAGTTTGGGATCTTTTCTTCAGACTATATCTTTTTGATAAAAATGACCCTCCTCCTCAATTATAAAAGGTCTTCTATCGCCTCACTTTTTCACACCTCTAAATCCATTTTGTTTGAACAAACCCTAAAAAAATATCTCCCAAAAATTCTTATCCACATTCTATATCTTCACTTCTTCCCAAAATACCAACTATAGAGTCTTTTCCAAGAGATATAAAGGAGGCTATTCTAAGCGAAAGTAACCTTCTTCACCGAGATCCTTCTCTTTAATTATTCTTTTTCAAACATAAATTATGGATTAAAAATTCCAATATAATAACATAATTATATAAAATATACTTACATGTTACTATATTTATGGAATAATATTTTTCTATATCCACTTCTATCAAATGTGAAATGAAACCATCATCCGCGTCTATGAAAGACTACCACCTCTCAAAATGATTTAATTCATTTTCCATCACTGCCTATCAAGAATATTCATGATGATGGATTTAGTTTCTATATATGATATTATTGATATATTAATCATTTTTAAACTATAACATATCATATAATTTCTTACCTAACCATCCATTTAAAAATTATTACATCATTCATGTGTATAGAGAACTATCGTCTCACAAAGTAATGTGATTAATTTTTTTATTAACGCATCACATGGATGGTATAAATAAGTTTATTAATAAAATTAAATGATATTTATGATATAATTATACTTCTAGAAAGATAAAATAACACTTAACTTCTTTCCATCGTGATCATTGAAAAATGGAAATGTTACTCATGCATACATTGGGCATACCATCTCTATTATTGTAAGGAAGTTAATTTTACATAAAAACATTTCATATTTTGTTTTAAAAAGTATAACTAATGGATAAAAATTATAATTATTTTATGTTTATTATTTTAGATATGATGTACTAACTGACCCATTTTACCATGGTCAATACACCAATGTTATTTTGAAATAATGAACCAAATGTCCTCAAAAATATCTATATAGAAATAAATGAATAAGTAATTAAATATGTTATTTAAATAATTGAATTTAATTTTTTTATTTTAAGGTATTAAAATTAGTAAAGTTTATTAAGAAAAAAATTGATATAAGTTTATTATATAGGAGATAAAATACATACATGATAAAGTCTGGACTTGAGGTAAGGGTTTCTTCTCAAAACTTTCTTCTTTAAGACACATGTTATTTTATGGACCTAATTTATTTTAAATGGTGTATACATAGACTTTTTAAATATTGTATCATGAATCCTTAATAATTAATAATATTATAAGTTAAAATTCATTTACTTAATTCATGGGATATATGATTCAAATGTTCCCAAAGTGGTACATGTTTATGTTTTAATCTCATTTTAATTGAGATTATTTATGCTTAAATTTCCCCTATAGGAAATTATTTGATAATTGTATAATAAAACACTTTTATTTTATTCTCCTCTGCATATTCATGAAATATTTAAATTTTACTCTCTTTGGAACTTAAAATTATTGATAAAATGTTGTTAAGAAAATATAACTTTATTTATCTCTTCAAAAATAATTAATTTTCATCATATACATGTTTTCAAAAAAATATTTTCAATTTTTTTAACATTCACTGTATTGTTTATTTTTGTTTTTTTACCCATGTTATTTTCAATTTTTTTTGTTTGAAAGGAACCATCAAGTCATTTTCCAAACAACACACTTTTTAAAATTTTTACAATATTGTGAAAGGAATGTGTTTTAACAAGTACCACATGTATGGAATTACCCACCACCATGAATACTAAATTCTCAAAATCTTACATTATAAGAATCCCCAATTCTTTTTAAAAGAGTATGTAATATTATGTTTTTTTATTTTTTAAGAAGTGATCTCAAAGTGAAAAGGTTAATTTGATCATGAAATATTCTATGTAATGTTTTAAAGCCATTTTATAAATAAGGACAACTTTTTAATTTAGAGATTGATTATATGGTATGTATATATATCTCACATATAAACCTAGCATAATATCACTTAATTTGATGGGGTATTACATGTTTTATGTCCATATCTCTAATGCCTTCATTAAAAAAATATTTTGGATTTTATATGAGACACGATTATAAAACTCATTTATTTAAATGGTTAATTCTTATGTTATGACTTATGACTGATTTCCTTTTATGTCACACATAATATTAAACAAGTTAGGATGGGAATTCCTAGATAGTTATCCAATGCATTAGGTAAAACTTTAGTCCCATGTGGAATCATGTATGGGGTTAGGTAGTAATCCTAATATATTATGGGACTTAGTACACCATGTGATATTATATAGGTTGTTAGCCTTGACACATTTTTATATCATGTTATATGTTACTTCCACATATCCTATGATTCCATGATCTTATGATACCATGTCATTTATGTTATACTCCAATGTGATTACTATTGATTCTTATCTTTTGTGATATCATGCTATATATTTGACTCACAATCTATGATTCCTTATCATGTTTATTTTCTTACTGTAATTTTTATATCACCTCTTTTGTATAAATATTTCCTAGGCTACACCATGCTATTTAAGAGCTTGGAAGGATTTATAAGCTCATTGTAGAAATCAAATAAATTCTTTATTTTATTAACACTTTGATGTATTATAAACCTA
The DNA here is from genome assembly GCA_963277665.1 of Viscum album. NCBI lineage: Eukaryota > Viridiplantae > Streptophyta > Magnoliopsida > Santalales > Viscaceae > Viscum > Viscum album. Next base: position 823,990,909 of record OY728159.1, on the reverse strand, counting down.
GTCTTCCAAATACATTAAGCCTCATGATATTTGGGTTGTAATTAATATATTTTTATGTCAAAAATATTGTAATAATATGTATAAAAACATATGTTTCTATAGTTCATATTAGAGAAAATGTTCAGTGAAAATTTGGATACTTGGATGAGAAAACTTTAGTTAGAACCCTGTAGATAAGTCTATGGATAAGTCTAAGTATAGGAAAATATCCTAAAATTTTGGTGAAGAATTAAGTGAGTGGTTTCTAAGTAATTAAATCCCTTTATGGATACTACAATAGGATGTGGCTCTAGAATGGTTATACCTAGGGGTAATTAATATAAAAATTGTTCATTTTCTTCACTTGATCATCACTTGTTGCATAAAAATAGGCCTTACTGTACACCTAGTTTGACACTCCTGGGGGATATGTTTTTGAAATTCACAAAACACTTTATGAACCATTATGAAGGACTTGAAAAAAAATTTTGGTTAAAAAATCTAATAGGAAAAAATACCATGGATAACCTACATTGAAACCTAGTGAATCATAATTTAGTATATAATTATCATTTTAAATTTATTCCTTATAGGTTTATAATTTTCTCGTTTGTATGTTGGTGAATTCTCATCTTGTTTATTTTATTCGGGTTAGTTAATGGTGGAAAATATGATAAATCATGTCAGCAACCAATGTGATGAGAAATGTAATAATTTCCTTAATGAGATTGATAACCTATTGGGAATGGAATTTAGAAATCTCGTGATAATTACAAATTATTTATCTATAATTATGATAAAAAACTGGAACATAGTTAAATTTCCAAACATAGCAAAGAAGATAAAGAAGGCATCTCAGGGAAGTTCAAGTGTTAATGTTTTTTAAAAGGTTGGGGACGAAGCCTCATTTATTATTAAAGAAAATCAAAGACCTCTTTTAACTGGGTAAAGGGAGACCTATTACATAGCCCGAAGGCCCAGTGGGCATTTAGCCTATTACATGGCCCATAGGCCCATTTTTTTGGCCCAAAGCCCATTCTGTGAATAGTACTGCTACAGTACCGTGTTACTGCAGTACTGCACAGTACCCGCCGCTGCTACAGTACTCTTCCGCCGCTACAGTGCCCTGCCGCCGCTATAGTTCCCACCATTGCTACAGTGCCACTGCTGCTATAGTACGCTACAATACTGCTACAATATCCTAGATGTCAAAGATGTGGGAATAGGAACCATGGAATATTCCTTAAAAAAACTGGAATAATCCTGATGTGTGCTGAAGGAGGAAAACAATTCTCTAAATGATGAATAAAAATGAAGATTCTAATTAATAAGCCCCATGAAAATAAAGCTTAAACAAAGGCACCGCTAACAATTCAATGTTTTATATGTGTGGATCTTTTTCATTATTCAAGTCAATTTTCTAATTCAGGGATTAATTCCTAATGGACTATGTTATCAAAATCTTTGATGTGTGGAATAAATGTAGTTTTTAGGTGTTAGAATTCAAGATTCATGTCATTAGAGTATTATTATTAATGGTATTATAGTTATGAGACTCATGAATCTTCAATAGATTATTCTACAATAGTTTTTCTTTAAGGAATATTAAGAATGTGTAGAATGGTACTAATAACCTAGAAAAGTGATTTTATTGTAAGATGATTTTTATGGAAAACACATGACTGAGGAAAATAAAATCTTTGATATATACTTGATGCTGAGATAATTAAAGTCAATTAATATTATTTTATTTTGTGGGGAAAAAATAAGTTGAATGGAATACTTTAGTGGTTAAAAAATTATTTGATTATTTATGATATTTTGAGTATGTTTATAATATTTTTTTGAACTTTATATGAATTATATTAATATAGTTTTATAAAAAATACAACCAACAATTCATATGAAAACACACCATATTTTTTAAGGCCATAGGGTTGGAACCCACAACCGAAGGGTGATAAGGGTGTAGCGCCTTCCACTAGCCTATGTAATGTGTTAGTTAGTATGAAATTGTTTTTACATAAATTATTTAGTAGATAAATTTTAATTTGATATTGGGAAACATATTAGAGGATAAAATATTTTTTAATTTTTAGGATTTTGAGGTGATTAATGATATTTTTGGAAATTTTCTATTGAGTCAAGATATGTTTAAAATTTAGATTAAACATAAATTATTATTTGGGAAGAATGTGATTATGTTTTTTAATATGTAATTTAATGGGTATGAGATAACATTTGAAGTAAAAACCATATTTAATGTCGAATTTAGTGAGGTTTTTTGGAAAATAGGGTTATTTCTTTATGGAATGATCTATGTTAAACATTTTTTTATTATTGAGTTTTGGAGATTTATATATTAATGTTATTTTTGGTATTATTTTACTTTGTGATAGATATTCTAGTTTTAATAAATAAATTGGTATATATTGTTACTCTTTTATGGATCTTATGATCTATTAAAAGTTAATTTTATTACTTCCATCATAAAAAATTTATATTCTATATTAATTTCTTAGAGTAAGAGGTGAAGTGGAAATTGATTAAAGCAAAATGAAAGGATTAAATTGTATTTATGAAATAAGAAGATATCAAGTAAGTATTTTTTTGGGTTCTACATATTGATAGAAAATGAAGCCCTCAAATTGGGGGAAAGGATCTTGAAACAAAAAAAAATCCCATTACATTCATACCCATTGAATCAAAGGTATTTAAATTCATCACAGATTTATGGTTTTGTGGTTGTTAAATTTCTCTTGATCATTCACTTTCTTATGATAAATGATCTTTATCACTATCCATAATTATATGTGATTTTTTTCCATGTTTATATTTTTACATCCCACTAATTTTATCCAAGTTGTAAACCTAGTCATGTGTTATTCTAGATTACTATCATATACCATATTCCCTATTTTAAAAGGAAGTTTTATTAACCCTTTTTATAATGTGGGTTTTCTATAAATGAATTTTCGAATATCATACCCTTTATTACTGAACATAAGATCAAATTGTTATAATTAAATTTATTTAAGGGGGTAGAATTTATCACCCTTAAATTTTAAAATAACATTATGCTCAATAACATATTCAACACACAACACTAAGTTTAAAAGAACTACAAAATAATTTTAAAGTATTATTATTTAAACATGATTGATATAACCATTCCATTAAATTAGAAAGTACGAATAGTAATAAATACTTTATTAAATATATATAAATGTTAAAATAAATATAAATTTATTTAAAAATGATTAATAAATTATCACACAACTTTAATAAAGATATTATATTCTACAAAAAATATGCTTCCTTCAGAAATGATTTTTATTACTTTTATGAGAAACATATTATAATAAATTTATGGAACATTGAGAAATATGTTTTATAAAGTAAAAATAAATTTTTAAATAATCATATTTATATTAAATTAGTGTTAATTATTTGTATTTTTTTTGGAAAATGTTGATTTCATGATGAATAGTGAAAAATACCGATTTTTAAAAAAATATAATTTCTTTTAATAAATTAAGTAATTTAAAAGTCTAAAATTATTTTAATTTGATTAAAAAGTGACATAATTATTATTTGGTTATATATAATGTAATTAATTACCTTTAACTAAAACATATAATGGATTTTAGTTTAAATTTATTTTTAGGCTTAAAAATACATTTTTCTGAAGACTGTTTTAAAGTGCTTAATATTACCAAATTTTTGTTAATTAAAATAACCCATAATAAGGAATTATTTAAATTAAATTTATATTATATATATTTATATTAATTTAAATTCATATAATGATGATTTTAATACTTGTTTTTAATATAATATTATCTTAACATTGAAAAATGAATTTTTTAGAATACTGATTTTTGTCACGCTTTTGGGTTTTATTTTAAATTAAATTATGCCACTTATGGAAAATTAATTTGATAAAAAGGTTTTAAAATTTTTAGTAAAATTAATTAATATTATATAATAAGTTAATATTAATTTTTTTTCATAATGAGTAGTAAAAATAGTAAAAAAAGTTATTGTGGTAAAAAATGGTGAAGGTTAGTAACCATAGAGTTAAAGAGGATAACATGTTTAAAATATGTTTATTTTTATTGGTACAGGTGTGTATCATCCTTATATATCCTTATATTATTTATTTTTTCAAATTTTTAGGCATTGTTTTAGAGTGACTTCCCATAATTGAAAAGTATTGGATATTTACAAAAATGTCACTCCTCTTCAATTAAAAATGGGGACCCCTCCCCTCACTTATTCAAACCTCTTAAGAATTTCTTCTCAACCAACACCTAATGAAATATATATAGAAAATCTTTAAATACATTATATACCTTCTGGACTTCACAAAATACCAACCTTATGGTCCTTAATAAGATATCAAAAGGAGGTTCTTCTAAGCGATGGTAATCATCTTTACTGAGCTCCTTCATTTTATTTATTATTTTTTCACCTTCAATAATGTCTTAAAAATTCCAGTATAATAACACCATTATATCATATATTTCGATATATTATTATTTTTATGTCATAATATTTATCCATCTCCTCTTATATCATATAGAAAACAAAACCATCATTCATGTGTACGGCGAACTGCCGCCTCATGAACTGATGTAATTTGTTTTCCATAATTACCTTTCATTGTTTTTCATTTAGATAGATTCAAATTTTATATATGATATTAATTAAATATTAATGATTATTTAAAATTAAAACAACATACACTTCTTACCTTACCTTCCATTGAAAAATGAAAACATCCTTCGCGTGTACGGCAGACTATTGCCTTACGAAGCGATGTGATTAAATTTTTTATTATTGTGTCACATGGATGGAATATGTAAGTGTTTTTAAAATATAATATTATACTTATTATATAATTATAATTTTTTTATGATAAAATAACACTTAACTTCTTTCCATCATGATCGTTGAAAAATGGAAATGTTACTCATGCTTACGTATGGCCTACCATCTTCATAACTGTAAAGTAGGTCATTTTTCCTAACCATTTTCATGGTTAGTTTTAAAAGTATAATTAATGTATAAAAATTATAATTAATTAATTAATAATATTCTTTATATGATGAAACAATGACCCCTTTGACCACAATCAACACATCGGCGTTGTTTTGAAATTAAGAACCAAGCTTCCTCAAAACACCCACGTGGATATAAGAGAATACGTAATTAAATATATCATTAAAATAAACAAATAAAATGTTTATTTTTAAGGGATTAAAGTTGTAAAATTTTATTAAGAAAAAAATAATTCATATAAGTTTGTTATAAGGGAGATAAAATACAAACATACCAAAGTCTAGACTTAAGGTAAGGGTTTCATTTCAAAACATTATTCTTTGAGACACATGTTATTTTATGCACCTAATTTTATTTAAATGGTGTATATAAAAACACTTTAAATGTTATATTTTTAATCATTAATAATTCATTATATTTTAACTTACAACTCATTTAAATTATTCATGGGAATTATGATTCAAAAGTTTCCAAAATTGTATGGGTGTATGTATTAATCTCATCTTAATCCAGATTATTTATTCTTGAATTTACGTTATAAATAATTATTTGATAATTTTATAATTAAACCCATTAATTTTATTATCCTCTTGTTATTCAGTAAATTTTCCTGTAAATTTTTTATTTTACTCTCTTTTTTTCTTAAAATTATTTAAAAAATGTTTTTAATAAAATATGATTTAATTTTTCTATTAGAATGAAAATGATTTTTATTCCATATCCTTTTATTCTAAAAAAAATTTGGTTTTCTTTAAATTATCCAAATTATTTATTAAAGATAGTTTTAACCATTTTTTACTTTTTAAAAAAATATTTAGAAAGGATCCATCTTATCATTTTCTGAATGAGGTACTTTTTAATATCTTTACAACAGCCTGAAAGGAATGTTTTTTTACTTGTAAAAAATATATGGAATTACCATCCATAATGACCAATAAATTATTTAAAGATTCATTTATTATAATCCATGGGTTTTAATGAAAATTTGAACTATAATATTTTGGTTTTTTTTATTTTCAAGAAGTGGTTTCAGAGTGAAAAGTGTAATTTCCTCAATAAAAATTTTGTGTAATATTTTAAAAACATTTTCATCAATGACGATGAACTTTGATGTTATGGATTGCTTATAATTTATGAAAATATATTTATAAAATATGCCCCATGATTAATCTCCCTTACTTTTATTGGGTAATACATTTCTTATGTTCATCTCTCAAATAACATCATTGCAAAATTTCCTTTCGTTATGATATGAGAAAAGAGTATGCAACTTATTTATTTCCATGGGTAATTATTATGTTTGTGACTTGCGATTTATTTACTTCTATGGAATGCAAAATCGTGAGAATTTTATGGTAGGTTTTCCAGATATCACTCTAATTTATTGTGTAACAATTTAGTCTAATGAGGTGTCACATATTGGGTTAGATAATAATCCTAATCCATTATGAGACTTTCTCCACAATGTGATATTATCTAGGAAGTTAACCTTGACACATGTTTATGTCAGTTTATATGTTTTTACCACATTTTCTATGATTACATGGTCTTATAATACCATGTTATTTATTTTATGCTCCAATGGGATTAGTATTAAGCCTTCTATTATATGATATCATGTTATACATTTGAATCACAAGTTTTTCTTCCTATTAATCTTATTACCTTGCTAAGACTTGAACTCAACCCCTTTATCTATGAATTACCCAAGTTATTTCATGAAGCTTAGGAGATCAATAGTATTTATGATCTCATTATGGAGAATAAAATAAAAAGTTTCATTTTTGACTCACATTGATTTATTATAAACCTAGTCTTCCAAAGACACTTGGCCTCGTGATTTTTGGGTTGAAATTAACAGATGTTTATGTAAAATTTCATGTAATAATTTGTTTAAAAGTCATGGGTCACTATAATTGGCACCTTCCTTGTATAAGGGGATGATTTATATTTCATGAGGGTGAGGATGTGAATTATAGTAATTCTTAGTAGTGGCTAAAAGGTGCCAAATATGGAAAAGTGTGTTGATTAGAAGATTTATTTCCACCACCTCTTGAGGTTACATATCCTCAAAACTAAATACTTGCATATAGTCATAAAACTACTATAGAGGAATTAAAAAAATTGATGAATCAAAGGAAAATTATTTTTGAATTTTTTTATGCTGGGCAGGATGTATAACCATTTTTAAATTTTTCATACGGTAAAACCATGTCAAAATATTTTATTTTTCAATGATTCATGGTTAAACCATTAAGTGTTCCCTCAATAAAATCTAGAGAAGAAGGCTTAACTTCACAATAAACTGGATTATCCAAATTCATTATTATCTCCAAAATATTCAATACTAAATTTCCAAGTCTTCCAAACCTTTTGGTTTATTTCAACTCCCATTTGGTATTGGATTTCATCATTGATAATAATTTGTCAAAAAAAACTGAAGAAGAGTCTGGTAGAGAATAGGAAGATAGGATGTAGGATGTACACTAGTATTCCTCATATTTAAACTCATCGTCCATATATGTATATTACTCCAACAGATATGAGTATGAAATTTCTCAATTACATAGATAAAAAAACCTCACCAAACATACCATACTAATCTCTAGTAGAATATACACCCATTAAATATGAGATAGAGGTACCTGAGAGAAATAAATAAAAGAAAATTTTGAAAAATTATGTACATAATTAATTATATTCAACAAAAAACTTACTCTACTACTTCCCCTAACAACTGCACCAGAATTTGATCACATTCCCATTGTAAGGCGTGCGCCAAATTTGTGTTGGACCCAAGGTTGTTCATTGATAATAATGGATTGTGGTTTGTGTTTATTGTGAATATGCACATGGATGACTATGGAGTTTTCAAGGAATGTGTTCATATGTTTGATGTTGATAGTAGTATCGAAGGTGGTGTAGTTTTCCAGTGTTTTCCAAATTTTTGGGCCTCAAAATCTAGAGTTTGTTATTGGAAAAAGAAGATTTTTCATGTAGGAGTGAATGGTATGAGAAACGGCAAATAAATTCGGAAAAATAAGGGAACAACATACCTTGGAACATGGACCGCATACCATGTTCTAAGAATGGTTTGTGTCCACATACTAGGTGTCAAGAAAAGTTTGCATAATTGAAAATTGTTTACAGCAACGGTTTGTAGGGAAGGTGTAAAACACACAGAATATAGTAGGTTCATGGGATTGTTGCGGTTCGCAGGACAGGAACGTTACACGGTTGAGGCTATACCAAATAAAAAATTTGTTAAATATTATATTATTGGATTTTTCGATACATTTTTTCATATATAAGGAGTATAAATCCCCTTCATTTACATGATGGAACGAAGATTAAAAATCAAGGAAGAATTTAGAGAAGTCTGGAGTGGTTCGCAGGAATGAAACTCCGCATAAGAAGAAGTGATCTACAGAGGGGAAAATATCCCATAGAAGATATATTGGTTCACAGATAAAGCTCTTTCAATACTCAATGGGGAATAGGTAGTTTGAGAAGTAGGGGTTATTTGTGAAAGGCGGTTTGCAGAGGTAGTATACATAGCTGGTACGTAGAGCACACGCAGTACGTGGAGTAGGATAATTTTTAGAGGAAATAAAGTAGTACGTAGTGGAGTGGGGTAGTATGTGGGGGGATGGATGGTACGTGAAAATAGAAGTGTTATACATAGGTTTTGATCTATGAACCATACATACTATTCAGTACATAGAGGAGGTAAAGTGGTATGTGGAGCACCCAAGGAAGCCTAAAAATCAACCAAATCAGTTTTTGAAATTAATTTCCATAACCAATCATTTTGTGGGAATGTAAATTACATCTATGGGTGATAAAAAGACTTCAAAAAAGCATCCATTTATAGTTGATGATGTATGATTTAATGTTAAACCATTGAAGCAACCTTCAAGTCCATAAAATGAGTACATATTCTTCTAAGGCCGTGAGCTAGGGGAGTTAACAGATGTGATCTGAGGGATACAATGAGATATCCATGAGATTTTATTAATGAAGTGTGCCTGGTATAGAGTGACTATACCCAAAATTTTTTACTCCACAACTAGTGAAGATTAGTGAATTTTGGTACGATAGAAACACTGTCGGCGTATGCTCCTTGGACGTAGCCCTTAGTGATGAACCAAGTAAATTTGTTATTTCATTGCTTTGCATGTGATTGTTTTCTTTATTCTCTTTCTTATCAGATAGGTTTAACATGTTCCTATCAATGTGGGAATAAGATCCGTCAAATTAAAATAAAAAATTTGACACCCTGATTCAGAACTACCCTCTTAGGATGTTCTAGGGTCCTTCAAGTGGTATCAGAGGGTAAAGGTTACTGGTCTTAAAAATGTGTTTTTATTTCATGGAGATTTCAGTTAATGTCAAGGTAGTCCACCTCTTCAATGAAATTAATTTTAATATTTGGAAGAATAAGATGAGATCTCATCTAAGATCTCTTGGAATGGAAGTCCTATTTTCTATTATGCAAGGAATAAAAGTCACTAATCATATAGGGTGGTCTATGACTAATAAAAATAGGAAAATTCTTGAGGGAAACAGTAAATCACAAAATGATCTCACTTCATATCTTTTTTATCAGATCTATCTAAAGGTAATGAGTTACACATCATCTTAGTCAATGTGGGAGAAACATGAAAATATTTATGAAGGAGAAAATAATGTGAAGGAGGAAAAATATAACAACTATATTATTTATTAGAAACATAAATATGATTAATGACATAAAATTACGCTTAATAAAACCCATAATATTGTGATGTCTAGTTTATTTGGGGCTTAGAAAAATTACATGACACCTTAATACATAAAAAACAACATCTTTATTGAAAACTTCTTTTACATGACCCCAAAAATCCTTCGTACTTAGCATTGCATGGGATAACCTAAAGACATACATAAGAAAAGGGTGATCTATAAATCCCAGTAATGGAGTAAACAAGGAATAACATGAAGAATAAAATAAATGTTAGAAAATAGACATATCAATGGAGCATAAGAGAAACATGAACATAAAGATATGATATAACATGATTATCATAAAATGGTAATGTCACAACAACATACAACATGATATTATCACGATCCAAGGATCATTTCACATGGATTAGCTTGAGTAAAACCTAATTTCTCATAAATTATCATGAGTAAACCCTTATCTCACATGGCGTATCATGATACTAAACATTACCCAATGCATTGGAGTGATATCAGGGCACACCCTTCATAATCATTTCAATCTCATGCTTAAGTGTTCCACATAGATCATAACATTGACTAATTCAACGTTATCATTTATTCCAATATATAGGAATTTGTAATAAATACATTAATTTTCATAATAAATAATTATATGTGCACAAAGGTGAATACCCTTGATAGAGAAATGGGCATAGTGTTCACTACATGATGATTTTGGCATGGAAAATCACAGTGCAATTTCGGCAGCATAAAAGCCTTCATAAAAATTCATAAAAATGGTTGATGAGAGAGAAAAGGGTATATCATCATATATAAATGAAATTTATAGTAAAGGGGTCATATAAATACATGTCCCAACATAAGGAATTTGGAAATAGAAGGTGTAACATAATAAAGAAACTAAAATTAAGACGAGATATGAAATAACTTTTAAAAAATTCGGCATAGTAACGAGTGTACATGGGGAGGTTAATGAGATCTAAAGGGATCTATAATCATTAAAAAATAATAAGGTAAGTATGTGGGAGTTTCGAAAATATACAACATAATTTTGAATTGAAAATAGGGTATAACAATATAAGGAAACTTGGACAAAAATGAGAAAGGAAAGTGAGGATCCCTACATGAGTGTGTCACTTCAAAAGCTTGAAGAGGGGATTCTTGAGAGTTTAGGGAACATATGGAGGATTATAGGGAGAGTATGACATTTTAGGGATTTTCTTCAAGTATTTTGAGTGAAGAGAAGTGGGATCTTGGGTGGGTTTAAATAGGTAAGGAGAAGGGAATTATTTAATATTTCACAAACTTAGGTTTTGGAATCTATATTATTAAATATTCAAAAACACAAACCAATCCATGGTTTTTGAAAATTATTTTTTCCAAATAGGAGTGGAAAACATTATTTCATGAGGAAAAGGGCTGAATATATCTTATGTGGAGGTGATTCACACTTTCAAGGAAATCATTTTAAAATTTTAAAATATTGTATATGTCTTGGAGGATTCACTAGGGATTTATAAAATAAATAAAACAAATCTAAAATCACACTATTTTAATGGGAAAAAATATATTGGTCTTATAATACCCATTATAGTGTTTATTTCACCATTTTGGGGTCATTATGATGTCATAAAGCACATATTTTATTTATACGGTATTTTATTTTTACCCAAAAAATAGACTCTCAGAAAATTATGAAAATTTCACCATTAGATAATTTATAAGTAATGATTCTAAAAATAATAATAATTTTATCTAAATGATTTTCTAAATATGTGAATTTTCACTTTTAAAAGGAAAACTCAAATTTATTGAAAATTCACGCTTTTTGACACAAACTGGTTTAAAACCTTAATAAAAATTACATTTGAATTCATAAAAATTATATAATAATTTATTATTCATAAAATTAATTTGATAATAATATTTTATTAAAATATTAATTATTTCGAAAATTAATTACTTCCTTAAAATAAATTCTTTATAAATACACTTTCTATTTTATCGTATAAAAATATAACTCTTATCAGATGGATTAATTAATCATTTAAAGATAAGAAACTGATATAAGAATAATTTATAAGAATTTTTTATAATATTATTAATAAAAACCTTAATTTATTATAGTAATGTATATATTTATCAAAAGTGCCATTTTTACCCAAAGAATCAATTTATCAAATTCATCATTTTTTAAGAAATACTATTCTCATAAAAGAATTGATGGAATAAGACTTTTATTTATAAAAAATGATCATACAATAAGGGACTAATACCTTATTACAAAACCCCTTATAAAACCCACATAAGACCTAAGGGTAAGGTGTGAAATAGTCACAGACTCATGGGGTGACTTGGATAACATCGCCCGGGTGGTATTCTCTATTAACTTGAAATTATACCATATGAGATCTCATTAAAGATTAACATATTGAATCTCAGATTGGGTTTGGTCAGGAGCGAAGCCCAGTGACGTTTACTCCTTTCTGAGCTCTGAAAAATGAGCTTCGTATGGCTCGAGTCTACTTGATGAGGCCATCCTCTCCTTTTTCTATGTCGAAAGGATTTCTTAAAACCTTATATTTATATTAGTTGTGTGAAAATAGTTTAATGGATATATTATCAATGATAATGATACTTAATGGTCATTTAAACCTAATAATAATTAAAAAAATAATAAATGTGTTTTCTATATTCATAAGACCTTAAAAGAAAGGTAATTTTATTCATAAAATATCTAGTTCTATACAAAACTTCAAGTCCTACACAATAGGTTTGACAACCTAAAGATGCATTCTGTTGAGAATGAAAATTCCTTCTTCAATCGAATTACTGAAGTGGTAGGAGAAATTCAAAGTCTCGGTGAAGAAATCAAAGACATTGATATAGTAAAGAAAATCATGATAATACTTCCACCCCTTTACAATGAAAAGGGGTCATCCCTTGAGGAAATAGATATTTCTAAACTTTATCTGGATGATCTATCGAGCAGCCTGGTGGAATATAATATGAAAGTAAAACTATAATATTCTATGACTATGTATGTAAGGAAATGAATTTCAAATCCATGTAAAAACTGAAAATTTTAGGATATATTGGTTGTGAAGATGATGAGGAAAAAGAAATTATTTCTCACATTTCTAAGAATTTCAAGAAGGGAGAAGGGGAATTTAATAGTAAGTTACCTATGGCTTGTTTTCATTGTGGAAGATTTGGGAACATTGCCTCTCTGTGCACAATAAATTTCAATTATGAAGAGTTCAAAGATGAAAACATAGATAAGTAATAGAAAAGGCTTTTCAAAAATGAAGACTCCAAATCGGGAAAGAAAGTACAGAAGAATGTTTTTTCTATGAAGAGGAGGATGATGATAATGAATTATGTGAAGAAGAAGAACCAAAATTTAAAAATGGAAACCATGCCTCTATGATGAATACCATTTAAAATTCATAACCATCAAAAGATAAATCTAGAGAAAATAATTTGACAACTAATGATGATCTCATGTTGAAACTTAAGGATTATTTTGGTAATCTTGAGAAAAAATTTAGGAGATGAAATAAGTGTAAAGAAATTGTGGAAGAATTATCAGAATATATTGACCGACTTGAAGCTGAAAGTGAATGAATAGAAAAACTAGTGAAAGTTCAATCATTAATACTTGAAATCACTGAAGATGTAGTGGAACTAAATCTCATAATCGAAGAACAAGAAAAATTCATCAATGACCTTACCTTAAGACTATAAGAGAATTCCAAAACCATTAAGGGACTTGAAGAAGAAGTTGTTACTATTATGAGTAAACTTAGAAGTGAATCAAATTCAAAATAAGCAAATAAGAAAATTCAATTTTGGTAGGTTCTCGAATGCTAAGATTTTAGAAAAAGAAAAATGTGGTTTTGATGGAGTTGAAAAGATTTTGAGTGATCAAATACCCGTATGCATGGGAAATATTGAAATCGATTGTGATGTTGAAATGTCAAATACTACAAATAAAGTGGACCAGAATAAAAAAGGATAAAACTTGATCATATTGAAAAGTCACAAGAAATGTTGAAAAATAAACCCTTAAATAAAACTAAAAGGGTAATTGAAGATTATCCCCGAGTTTCTATAAATGGCAGGCAGTCAAACCATTTTCACTAGGAAGAAGGCATGAGGTGAAATAGAAGTGAGAAGACATTTCCTCTCATGAAGGGTCTGTTATGTGGCTATCTGGTCTATACCATGACATATTGTGAAGAGGCAAAGAGCTATTTGAACAGGAAAGATCTATTAAGTCAATAAAGGAGTCAGATTTCATATATTATATCTTAAATAATAAATAGTTTCTATGTATATTGTTTTCACTGTTCAAACATTGTTCATAAATCTATGTATTGGAGGTAGAGGTATGATAGTAAAAATTTATACAATGCTCAGAGATAGGTCAATAATCGCCAACCATATGATGTTTTTATCTAAAACAGATTTTCTATTTTGGAAGATGAGTATGAATATGAAGAGCATGTTTACACAAAAGAGAGAATTGAAAGTTCCTCAATGTCCTACACTCAATCCAATATCCCATGGAAGGAAAATAAGAAATTTGACAAATCTTACCTTGAATAAGTAGCTTTCAAAGAAACAAATAGAAACAGGACCTGGATTCTTGAAAGTGGGCGTTCTTCCTATATGATGGGTAATTCTGAATTATTAACAAATATTAATAAAATGGTTGATGGGATAATAAGTTTCGGTAATTATGGACCTTTGACGATAAAAGGCTATGGAAGCACTGAACTGGAAAATGGAGAGCTTAAGAATACTGAAGTTTAGTATGTGGATGGTTTATGTCACAATATCCTTAGTGTGAGTCAACTCCATGACTCCGTACTTATAGTGACTTTTAATCAGAAAGGTTGTACTACAAGAGGAAATACAAGTAATTCTCTTATTAAAGGATATAGAATAGAGGGAAACTTGTATCAGGTCGATTGTAAATAAAACATATTCTACATGACTGTTGAAGAAGAAAACAACATGTGGAATAAAATATTAGTGCACATCAATCAGAAAGACATGGAAAAGATATCCAATACAAAGATTATCATGGATATCCCCAACCTGAAGCACGAGCGAGGAAAGGCTTCTGATGCTTGTATACGGGGGAAGCTAGTCTGCAATTCCTATTAGCCAAAAAAGAAAAGAGCATCTAATTTTCTTGATCTAATTCATGCAGATGTATGTAGATAGATAAATTTTTCTTGAATCCAGGGAGAAAGGTACTTAGTCATCTTTATATATGATTACAGTACAATGGCATGTCTGGAGGTTATACACAAGAATAGAAAACTGCTTGATTGTATGACAACGTATAGTCAAATCACTGAGAATGATACTGGACGGACCATCAAAGTTCTTCAATCTGAAAAATGTATGGTAATACACATCCATTGAGTTTGAAAATTACCTAAAGAAACATGGAATATCTCATGAGGTAATTGTTGTGATAATTCTGAAGCAAAATGTATTTTTTGATCATCGAAATCAATAAGTGAACAACATGGAAAGAAATATGCTAATTGAGAGTCATATCTATTTCCATTACTGTAAAGAAGATGTTCAACCTATAGTGTACATTCAAAATCTGACAAGGATCTACATGGGAGAGATGAAGACACCATATGAATTGTGGCATGGAAGGAATCCCTCTTTGAAATATTTTTGTGTTTTCAAAAGTAAATGTTTCATCCGAAACAAAGAAGGAAATAAAGGGAAGTATGCTGAAAATACAGACAAAGGAATATTCCTTGGATACTCAATGAATAGAAAATATTATAAGTGTTTCATTAAGAACATGGTAAGGATTGTGGAAAGAATTTATGTTAAGATCATTAAAGATAAAACTATAAATTCTTTAATAAATTCTCATGCGGATGTGATAAAAGATGATTAATAATGTGAACATGGAACAAATGAAAATACAGAAGTGGAGGAAGGTGTACAAAACTCTCAAGGTTCACAACAATATGTTGATTTAGAAGAAGAATCTGAATAGGAAACTGTGATTGAATAAAAAACTGTTGAACCTCATAGAAGAAATCGAAGAGAAAAAATTGATCAGTCTAATATCAAAGAGGACTAGACAGTGTCCAAACACACAAGGAGAATGAGAAATACTACACAATATTCATTCCTTTCAGTTGTGGAACCTTCTTATTTTGAAGAAGATGAAAAGACTACAAAAAAACACGGTGATTAGAGGGGGTTATTTTTTCATTTAGAGGGGGTTATAACCCCCTCAAAAGACATTATCGGTGGTTATGGGTAACCGCTGCTAATGTGGTCGCCCTATGTTAGTTGGGTCAGTTTTCATAAATCACTAGTATAACAAGTTGAGTTTTAGAGATTGTTATATTAGAAGAGGTTTAAAACCCCTTTTAATGTTAAGGTAAATATCTAGGAAGCCACCCCTAATTGATATCAGGATGAAACTTTAGGGGCAGTTTTCAATAACTGCCCCTAATTTATCAATTCTTTAAGGGCGGTTTAAAGAGCCCCTAAAGTTTCTTCCAAGTATTTTTATTTTTTTTATTTTTTATCCACTCCAGGACTCCCTCACCCGCTCCCCCCAGTCTTGATCGGACTTCTCCACTATATTTCCCCACTCTCCCTCCCCTCCAATTCCTACTCTCTCCCTCCCCGCCTCAAATCTCACTCGAACCCCTCCAGATCCCCCCCTCCAATCACACTCACACTCTGGACCCTCTAATCCCTTCCTCCCACACCATTTGGCCACTCCACAACTAACCCATGTTGCATCATAAATTGCACTGACCACCACTTAAAATTCAATGCTGACGAGTTTCTAACCCAAAACAGTTCAAATAGCGCACCCCAATGCCTCGCCTAATTACCACTATGACAATTCTCTTTTGATATATATTATACGCATGATAATATTTATATATATGGTATTGTTTATTATACGAAAAATTATTTTCATAATATATTTAAATAAATTTATATAATAATATATATTTTTTACTATATTTACATGTATATAATATTGTATATATTATATTTATATATAATATTTATATATAATATTTATATATAATATTTATATAATGTATTTATATATTATATTTATATATATTATATTTATATATAATATATTTATATATATTATATATTATATATTTACAATATTTATATGTTTATACAATTATATATATTTATATATTACCCAAATATATTATAAATATATATATATATATGTATATTACATATTTATATGCTTAAAAATATGTATAATATATTTTATAAATACACTTATATGTATATATTT
Organism: Viscum album; assembly: GCA_963277665.1. Classification (NCBI taxonomy): domain Eukaryota; kingdom Viridiplantae; phylum Streptophyta; class Magnoliopsida; order Santalales; family Viscaceae; genus Viscum; species Viscum album. The sequence continues at coordinate 823,973,805 of OY728159.1, read as the reverse complement.
ATTATATATTTATATATGTATACATTTTAATATATTTATATTATATTATATTTAATATACATGCAATTAATTTAAAATATGATTAATTTAATTATTATATATATAATATAATTTTTCAATACAGATGAAATTTTATGTACATTTATATATAAATATATTTATACATTTATTTATATTTATATATTTTAGATATATAATTATAATATATATATTTATATTTAATTTTTTCTATATTATATATATTTGAATACATAATATAATATAAATGTATTTATACATAAATATAAAATACAAATGTTTTTAATATAATATATGTATAATATAAATCATAACATAAATGTATTTAATAAATGTAGAGTGTTTATAAAACCATATATACATTTTATATATTTATATCTTTGTGTGTCTGTTTATGTATTTATATAATATTTATAGATATGATATAAATATAATATATATTTATTTAACTATTTTTGTATACTTATGTGTGTGTGTGCACGATAACAATAATATTATTAATTATTGTTATTGTTTTTACACTTGTTTTTTAGACTATAAAAATTATATGTTTGTTTTATAAATACTATATATTTATTTTATAATTTATGTCATGCATATATTATATTAAATAAATTTATATTATATATTTATGTAAATTACTTATAAACATAAATACATATTTATATATTATATACATGTTTATTTAAATAATATATATATATGTATGTATGTATGTATTTACTTAATATATTTATATAAGGTCTTTAAAAATATATTCATATAATGTATTTCAATACATATATTTAGTTTTATAAAAAAAATATAATTTTATCTATAATTAATATATAATTAATAATATATAAAATACGATTTATAGAAATATTTATATAATTTATTTCAATACATATATTTATTATTACGTACATTAATATATATATATATATATATATATTTCAGTAAATATAATTTTATAATAATTTGTAAATTAAAATATATTTATTTGTATAAATTATATTTCATATAATATTAATCATATACAATATAAAAGCATAAATATAATATTTAAAAATATATTTTTTATTATTATAATATAATTTATAAAAAAATACAAGATTGGGTTTTTATATTATATAATTTTTATATAAATTATATTTATTCATATATTTATATAATATGTTTATGATTTTATATTATAAATAATTAATATTATATGAAATAAAATTTATACAACTAAATATATATTAATGTACATAATATTATACAATTATATTCATGTTTATATATAAATACAATTAAATACAATTAAATACAATCATATAAATGTTTCATATTATATGTTCATATAATGTATTTAAATACATTTATATAATATAATATAATTATATATATATATATTATGGAATTTTCTTTTTAAAAATATAGTGGGGGTTCACAACCCTTTTTAATCTCTTAAATTAGAGGGGGTTTTGAACCCCCTTTAATTTGAAGTTATTAGAGGGGGTTTTAAACCCCCTCTAAATTGAAGACATTAGAGGGGGTTTTGAACCCCCTCTAATTTGAAAACATTATAGGGTGTATTGAACCTCCTCTAATATAATAAATTACTGTGCTAGTTAATTACATTAGAGGGGGTCTTCACCCCCCTATAATTTAAGATATTAATGGGAGGTTTGGATCTCGCTTTAAAATCTAACTAGGTATTAAAAAAATAATGATAAAAAATATAGAGGGGATCCATAAGCCCCCCCCCATAAATTTTATGATTAGCGAGAGTTGTACATAATCCCCCTCTAATTTTTATTGAAAATTACTTTAGTGGGGGTTGTGCAAAACCCCCTATAATTATACATAAAATGAATTTAGAGGAGATTCTACATAACCCCCTATAAATAACCCCCTCCCCCTAATGTACTATTTTTTTGTAGTGAAAGGGTGAATCATGGGTTAAATCCATGAATGAAGAGATGAATCAGACTATCAAGAATGAAACATGGTATCAAGTTAAGAGACCAAAATATCACAATGTGATTCATATAAAGTGTATTTTCAAGAATAAATTCAATGAACATGGAAATGTGATTAGAAAAAAGCCCTTATTGGTGTGTAAAGGATATTCACAGATTAAAGGCATCGATGTTGAAGAAACATTTTTTCTTTTGGATGGACTAGAATTAATCATGCTATTTCTTTCCATGGAAATCTAAAGAGGATATAAAGTGTATCAAATATATGTCAAGACAACTTTCCTAAATGGTGTTCTTGAGGAAGAAGTCTACATTGAACAATCAGTGGGTTTTCTGCTCGGAAATTATGAAATGAAGGTCTGTAGATTAAAGAAAGCACTATATGGACTGAAGTAGGCACCACGGGCATGGTACTCTTGACTAGATTCTTATGTCAAAAATCTTGAATTCAAAAGTGTAGGAGTAGATCACAATCTCTATGTAAAGAATTATCATAAGGATAAGTTCATGTTATTGGTGTACATTGATGATATTATTTTTAGTGAAAGCAGGAAGGGATCGGTGGATGAATTTGTTAGACACATGAAATCATAATTTGAAATGTCGATGATTAGTGAACTTACATACTTTTTAAGGCTGAAGGTGATTTATAAGAATGATTACACATTCATTTCCCAGGAAAAGTATGCAAGAGATATATTAAAGAAATTTAATGTGCATGATTCCAAAACAATTTCAACTCCAATTTTGGTTGAAACAAAACTTATAAATCATGAAGATGGGACTTCTATGGATCCAATAATGTATAGAAGAATCATTGGAATCTTGATGTACCTAACAGTGACATGACCAGATATTGTATTTGCAACATGATTAACATCCCGCTTTCAGAGTAATCTGAAAGAAGAACATATCGAGGAAGTGAAAAGAATAATGAGGTACATTCAAGGTACCCACAATTATGGAATATATTTATCTCTATGAAGTGATGGTGAACTATTAGTGTTTTCTCATGCAGACTAGGTTAGAGATTTGGCGGACATAAAGTCCACTAGTGGTGTAGCATTATATGTTGGAAAGAAATGTGTGGGATAGCTGAGAAAGAAACAAGAAAGCACTTCTATTATTACTCCTAAAGTAGGATATATCTTGACAACAAAATCTTGCACTTAGCATCTTTGGATGAAGTAGCAATTGACTGACATTGGTGATGAGGTGAAACAGCCAATGGTGATTTACAAAGATAACAAGAGCACAATTGATTTAATGAATAATCTTGTTCATTAATCTCATATGAAATATATTGAAATTAGATTTCACTTCATCATGGAAAAATTTGAACAGGGCGTGATTAAAAAGGATCATGTGGGAATTGATGATCAAGTGGCTGATATTCTTACCAAGCCACTGGAAATGGATGTGTTTGAGAAACATTGGTTGAACCTCGGTGTTCAACCACCTCCAACTGTATAAATAGGTCACAGAATTCCCCTATCCTAATTTTTTTAACTATTTTAATATGGTTTTGGAAGTGAAGAAGGTTTATGGGGGAGATACGATCCAATAGGAGTATGTTTTTTAGCTCTAAAGTCAAGATTTGATTATTTGAGTTTATTACCAATGGGGGAGAATGGATAAATTCAATGGGGAGTGAACTTGTTTTTTATAGACATAAGAATTTTGGTAAATAGAGAAGGTCAAAAATGAAATTATAGGGTAGAAAATAAAAGAATTAGATCTCAATTCAAGTCATGTATCCTATTTTCTACATTTAGAACTCCTCATGTAGACTTAGAGTGATGGATGAGTTGTTTCTTTAAGTTGTTTCTTGACGGTTCAGGTTTTGATCATGAATGGCACTTCAGTAAATTTTTCTTGTGATTTCCAACAAACCCAAATGGGGAGATTATTGGACATACGATTGTTTATTGATAATAATGAATCTTGGTTTGTGTTTTTTCTCAATCTGCACAAGGATGGAAAGGGATTATACGAGGAATGTGGTCATATGTTAAAGGCTAAAATAAATATTGAAGGTGGGGCATTTTCTTAGTGTTTGCCAAATTTTTTGGCCTCAAAATCGAGAGTTTGATGTAGGAAAAAGAAGTTTTTTCACATAGGAGTGAACGATATGACAAATGGAAAACAAAATCAGTAAAATAAGGTAATTGCATACCTCAGAACATGGATCATGTACCATCTTCTAGGAATGGTTTTAGGCCATGTACCAAGTAGAGGGAACAATATATGGGGAAGTTCGCGGAATTGAAAATGGTTTACAGCGATGGTTCACAGAGAAGGCATGTAGCAGGTGGAATGTTGGAGGTTCATAGGATTACTAAGGTTCATGGGACAAAATAGGTATGCTGTGGAGACTATACCAAATCAAAGATTTGTTAAATATTAGATTAGTAGTTTTTTCTTCATGGTCGAGAAATTGGACTTCTAAACCGGCTGGTCGTACCGTGTTCCATCAAAAAGTACTCGATGCGTTCTTATTAATTACTAGTTGTGTAATCGTTAATTTTTCATAGAAACATCCTTGATCCACACATTCAACTCTAAAAACCTATAAATTAGTCAATTAAACTGAAAGGAAGCATTTGAACTATATTAAATCATATACCTAGTAGAAACTGACTCTTTACTCATCAAAACACCTCAAAATACTATCCACAAATTAAGAACATCAACTCCCACTTATCCATATCTCACGCTAGTGGGGAAACTAGATTGTGTGTGTTATAAACTAGTGTGGGATAAATCAAGGTCACTCACTTAGTAACCCAGGTTCCCATGACCAATCGGAGTTGATGTGAGTAAACAATCAATCCAAGATCAACATATGCATCAATAAATCATATTCAATAAATCACCCTCACCTCCAACGGCCTCTTAGGAAACACTACTACAAAACAAGAATTTAAAAGAGTTGGCCTTTGTCATCACTAGAAAAAAGCACTGATACTGGTCCTCTTTATCATTGCTAAAACAAGCGATGGTATATGGTACCATTTATGAGTCCTTTTTAGCCCTGATAAAAGGTACCGTTTATCAGCGCTTTATTTTTAGCACTAATAAAGGATACCTTTTATCAGCACTTTATTTTTAGCAATGATAAAGGGAACCTTTATCAGTTCTTTTTTAGCACTGATAATGTCCCTAAATAAAATGAACTAATTAAACAAATAAAAATTAAAAATGAGTAAACTAAAAAAATATTAAAAATGCTATTAATTAAATATTTATTGATAAAAATGAATAAATTTAATATAGTATATATAAATTATAAATACTAATAAATAGTATATATTTAATATATAGATATGTAAAATACAATAATTAAATAAATAGAAATTAAAAACGATTAAATTAAGAAAAATATTAAACAATTAATTAAATAAAGAATTATAGGTAAAATAAATAAATTTAATATATATATATATGTATATTATAAATATTAATAAATAGTATATATTAAATATAGATATATATGAATGTATAAAATATTTCCTAAATGTGATTTATATAATAAAAAAATATTTATAATTTACATTAAACAAGTCATATATTTAGTGAAGAATGGTTTATAAATAAAAATTAATATGGATTATAAATACTAACTAATTGCATTGAGTAATGGACATAATTGAATGTCCTTTAATTTTCCAATTTAACATATATCAAATGTGTTTTATATTGATTTCACATACATATACGTAACTAATTCATTTTCATATACAATTCACACACACAAATATTTATGTAATTAATGAAATCTTATATAAAAACACATGCACCCAATATTTATGTAATTTATTTAAATTTTAGTATTCATTTTAGAATTTCATTATAACATGGAATATTTAATATATTATGTATTTAATTGGAAAATTTTATTTATTCATTTTTAATTTTATAACAGTTAGGTCTTTATTAATTTTTAATAATTTTTAGTTTTTTTTATTTTTTTGGGAATTTAATCATTTTATACTATTTATTTATATATATATTTTTATTATCTTATAATATTTCCAATATGTGTTCATATTTATTTCAATATATATCAATATTTTTTAATATTTTATATTTAATTAATAAAACTTATCTAGTTTTTCAATATTTTTAATGTGTACTCATTTTTAATTATTCAGTTTCACTCATTTTTAAGACGCATGCATTTAAGATTATATAATTATTAATAATGTTAAAAGAATATTTTTAAATATGTATAAATAAATATATTTATAAATATACATTTACTATATTTTTAAATTTATATATCTATAATTATACATAAATATATATTATTTTTTTATAACGTATTTATATAATTATGAATAAATAATTATATATATTTAAATAATTATAATAAATATAACAAATTTACTTACATAATGAATAAATTTACTATATTTTAATTTTTTTTATTTTTATTTTTATTTTTATATATATAAATATATTTAATTATATAAATATTATTTTTTTAAAAAAATTTATATATTATATAATTATATAATTGAATAAGTTTAATAAATATGTTTAAATAATTATAAAATTATAATAAATATATTTAAATAATGAATATATTTTCTATATTTATATTTATATATATTTATTAAATATATTTATAATTATATAGAAATATATAATGATATAAATGTATTTATAATTATAAATAAATTATTATATTTAAAAAAGAGAATCTATATAATTATAAATAAATAATTATATATTTAAATAATTGTAAAATTACAATAAATAAAAATATAAATATATTTACAAATTATTTATTTATAATTAAAATTATAAATCATTTATCAGTGCTAAAGTTTTATCACTCATAATTGTGGAGTTTTATGAGGGATAAAACTTTAGCATTGATAAAGATGACTTTTATCAGTTTTTTTATCACTAATAAAACTATATCTTTATCAGTGGTTTTTTAGAACCACTATTAAAAATTTCCCTAGTCTATTTAAAAAGTCTAACTTCAACTGAATCTGTCATGACTTAACAAGCTATCTATGGAATCCACCTCTCATTGTCTCTCCTACTCAGGGAATTTAACCTCCAATCAAGTCTCAAAAGAATCCAAGGGTTGAATCCAAGGCTTGAATAGATTAAGGCTTGAAGAATTCAAGGATCGAATGAATCGAGGCTTTTACACATGATATCTCTGTTTCTCTCCAATGAATCAAATCTTCAATCCAATGTATGTTAATTTTTTTCCTCCTCCTTACTCTTTTTTATTGTTTGGAGATATATTTTTTTCATTATCTCTTTATATTCATCATTAATTTTTGTTTTCATTCTAGAATGATTTTTACCTACTTGCTTATTCACTATGACTGCTACCATTGCAGATACAATATATATTTTTAATCATTTAAAGTCTAATTGAGTTTCACATATGTGTGTTCATTTTCAATGGATGTGGCTTCATTTGAGGAATTTTCCACCAAAAAAATAGCCTTCTATTGTAGCTTAAGAATTTATAAATTATACAAAATATAAAATGCACTGTGTCAAAATTTATTATAGAAAATTAAATGACACATAAACCATGGTTTATCATATTGAACCACATATTGTCTAGTTTTTCCATAACTTAAAGCATATAAATTTTAAGTGATTGTTTCAATTAGTTGTGATTTATTTGGGTAAAACTAGTTATATACTTTCTACTAGCCACCTTGGATATAGTGGATGGTCCTTCAAAAGTTTTCATCAACCAGTTATTTAATAATTTATGTTTCAAACAAGTATTTCACATTAAACTATTATTATCACAAATATTATATTCAAATATCGAAGGTATATTTCCATTTTAATGTAAATATATCCATATAATTAGATCATATAAGGATTTTCAATCCCCTAAATAGAGTTCTTTCACTATAATATTTCTACATGGAATATTATGGGGTATGATCATTCTTTTTTTACTTTTTGAGAATAAAATATTAGTATTGATTCCAGATTCTCTAATTTAGTAGAAATATCAAATCATTTCATATTAAGAATTATTTTCACATTATCTTCTATTTTTATTAAAACTTCACAATATATTCATGTCTCTCTAATTTTATCTTCACACATTTCTCTTTTTTTTGTAGATGTTTAATGTCTTTAATAATTTTACCTCTAATCTCCAATTGAGAATCTTTGATAACAATTAATTATTTTAATTTTTGGGTTATCCCCTCAAGACCTTTCTTTTTATCTTACCTTTATTGAATTATAGTGAGAAACAATTTAAAAATTAGTGTATTACACTTTGAATTCCAAAATCAATGTATTTTTTTTCTTACTTGTTGGGAGAGATTAAAACAAATGTATAACATTTCTTTTAAAACCTTCCTCATTCCTGTATTTTTGTCATAATAGTCATTGATATCCTTATAAATATTTATAAAAATTTGGAAAATATTAGTGGCTATTTCATTAGAAATGTTCATTCAGTTCTATCAAATAAGTTCGAGAATATTCATATTATTCGGGGTAAATTTATTTATTTAAATTTCAAATAAAAATATAGTTTTACCATCCATTTAATGATCACACAAAAGATTTATCAAATTTAAAGGAAAATATATCATTATTATCATAATTTGAACTAAATTAGTACAAGTATAAAAATAATAAACTCATTACATTTATTTGAAATTTGGATTAACAATCAAAATTTAAAAACTTGAATGTTATCATTTGAGTCATACATTCTTCAAAATACAAATTTACAACCAATATTATTTGAATATTTTATAAAAAAATTAAATATTCAAGTATTATTTCTCATCATATAATCTATTTCATCATTGAATTATTATTTCTAGAACTCAACATATTTTAAAGACAATAATTCTTTATATAACTTGATATCATCATCTATGGTTAGCCCCATAAGTTATTTTTTCAGAATATTATTATGTTCATCTCTATAAATAAGAAAAACAAAGGATTGGAAATATATGAATTCATTATATAGATGTTTCTCATTTCTATGTATTGTACACCATTTAGGTTCAAATAACGAATCATATTTATTCTTTGCCATTATATCTTAACTTGATGAAACACTAGATTGATGGATATAAGGAAAAATTTGATTTTAATTAAATTTATAAAATTTATTCTTAAAAAAGTATACAGCTATAGATTAAAAAATGACATTAGATTCTATGTACCCAGGATGCTCTCATCCTTGATCACTCTCTAGGGTTTCTCACAGGCGATAGAACATGATTCTTTAGCTCCTGCCTTTTTGCTCCGACTGTTTCTCCTCCATGATGGTACTTTATTTATGCTTCTCTAAGGTTTTCCATTTATTCTAGAAGCTTTTTGTCTTCCCTACCCTCGATTCTTCTTAATCCCATCATTCTCAGGGCTAGCTTTCTATTTTCGCCCACTAGGCATTAGTTCTTCCCATGTTTTGTGTCTTCTTGTATCCCATCCCAGTGCAACATTTCCAGTTCATACTATCATGGGTTCCTTCATTGGGGATGGCCTTATTTCCGAGGGTGGGTCTTCTATCCCAAAGTGGTGTCCCCCTGGCTTCACATTCCTAGAGATGTTAGGATTTATGGACTTCTTTTCTCCACTTGGTCCAATGTTAGTGTGGAGGCATGTGGTGGAGGTGGATCGATGGCGGTGGGTTCTAGAGATATGGTTGATTTTTGGTTTTAAGGTCTGGTTTGGTGTTTCATCATTGTCAAGGACATTTTTCTTCTTGTTTTTATCTTTATCAGTGGCTCTTCAATCCCCCTCACATGATGCTTCTTTTTGGGCCCAATGGTCTTCTTCCTCCTATTGATGGTTCTGAAGAAATTGGTTTTTGGTTAAATCAAAGTTCCACACTCCCTTCTTAGGCCTACCCTACCCAAACTCTACTCTTTCCTATTATTCCTTCTCACCAAGCCAGGTTTGCCCGATGTGGTGGTTCTTGGTGAGGTTTTGGAATGTATTTTTTTGAGATCTTGTGGGAATTTCATGAGGACTGAGCAGGAATATGGTCTTCATATTAGTCTTGGTTTTGTGATTCTGTATTTTTTTCATGATCTTATTCAATACCTTTTGTTTGTGATTCTTGATGGAATGGGTACTCGGAGGATGGTTTGTTTTCTCTTAATGTTGATGGTAGTTTCTGGTGGACATTTTTTAGTATGTTTTTTGTTCAACATAGTGATGTTGTTGACATTGTTGGGTCTTCACCGGTTATGGGGTAGGGATGATGATGATGGTGTCTAGTGCATAGGGTGTGCTACTCTAGGGTCTTTCAATCCATTATGATTATGAAGTGTGCTTTATTTTTTCAAACTTTTTGAATTTGAATGTTCTTGGTGTGCATTGTGATGTTTTGGGCCTTTTTATTTATGTATGGTGTAATTTTTTTGGAATGGGGTAATTATTTAGGTTTCTATTCAACCATAAAAGTGATTTTATTCAAAAAATAAAAAATAGACTTGGATGATATTAACTTCTATGTGAATTATTATATATAATTTATTATTATTTTTTAGAGGAAAAAACATATTTAATTATTTTAGTTTCATTTTTAGTTCTTTTAGGAATAGAAATTATGAAAAATTCTAAGCACCCCATTATTTAAGATAAGAAATGTTTGGTTTTATCCTCATCAAATTCATCTCCCGAGTGGTTATTATAGTAATTTTTTGTTTGAGACTCATCCCCCATCTCTTCTATATTGATTGAAATAATTGGAGAAGTAGTTATCCAAAATGATCACCAGTACCCGGTATTGGATGACTTTTTATTAGAGTAGTTCAAGCAACATGGGTGTATGTCCACAAGAGATGGGGGATGAGTCTTAAACAACAAAATCCAATAATAACTTTTTGGGGGATGAAGCTTATGAGGATGATAGTTTTCTATAACTTTCACCTTTGGATGAATTCAAAGGATAACACCAACCATAGTTGGGTAATTATTTTCTTAAATTCAATTACCCATTTCCTTTAAAGCATACTAAAATTATTTTAAACAATCAAATGTTGGGTTCCCCTTATTATATTTGTACATATCTTTCACCTTTGATATTGAATATCTTATGTGTATTTATTTATTTATTGTAAAAAATTCATATTTTATAAACTTAATAGGATGGATATGATTAAACAATTAATGTATTCTAATCATTTGAAAAAAATAGTATGAAGGTAGAATTAAGGAGTTCATAAAGTTTGCAATATATCATGCATAAAAAACTTCTCAAATCATTTATCCATGTTTAAATTATTTTTATTCAAGGAAAATTAGTCTGGAAGAGTTGGAAGAACATTTTATTCGTAATGGAGTATATCAGAGTTATAAATGTTGGAATAAAAAAGGGAAAAAATTGAACATGCACACAAATTGGAATAATAATACGACTTATGGATCATTTGATATGAATACCAGTGTAAATGATGATAGATATTGCATTGAAGAAACAAAAATGGAAATTGAAAATAACCTTCTTGATTTTGCAAAGTTTTTTAAGAATTTAAATAGTTGTTCTAAGAGACCACTCTATACAAGTTTTACTAAATACACAACAATTTTATAAGTATTTAATTTATATAATTTTAAAGTTGTTAGTAGATGGAGTGACACCAGCTTTACAAAATTACTTGGTCTCCAGAATGATATTCTTCAAGAAGAAAATTACCTTTCATTTTGAACATATGATGCTAAATGAATGCTACTTTCAATGGACACGATCTCTAAAAACCTACATGCTTTACTAAATGATTGAATATTTTATCATAAGGACCATCAATCACTCATAAAATGCCCTAAGTGTGCTGTGGATCGATACAAGAAAAATTAATCAAGTCCTTCAAAAGTTGTATGGTAATTTAAAATCATTTTAAGGTTTAGAAGTCTATATGGATGTCAGAAAATCATGATACAATTCAAATATCATGCAGATACAAGAATTAAATTAGGGAACCTACATCATCTTGTATATTATCCATATTTGAATAAAATTTATTACGAGTATCCTGAATTTGGGGATGATATGAGAAACTTTCATCTGTCATTATCTATAAATGGATTCAACACTTTTGGTATAAATAGTAGTACTTACAATACATGGACCATCATGTTAGTAAATTGTAGCTTCCCACCATGGTTATTCATAAATTAAAAATATATTATGTTCTCTCTACTTATATCTGGACCGAAGTAATGGTTATGCATAAAGTGAAAATATATTATGTTGTCTCTACTTATATCTGGACCATAGAAACCTGGAATTGATATTGATATCTATTTGTGTCCATTGATTGAATATTTGAATTGATATGGTATATAGGTGTTATAATGCATGATTCTCATATTATTAAATAATTAATATTGAGTTCCATGTTGTACGAAATGATAAATTACTTTTCGACTTATGAAAATTTAACACACTATAGCATTAAATGAATGTTGTGGTGTCCCATTAGTGAAGAATGGACACACTTAGTTTAGTTGAAACATTCCTTGAATAGTTTTTCTTTAGGAAAATGAAAATTCTTACCTTGACGCCATAAATACCGATCCTAGATGACATCATTCTATGGGAATACCGAACAAGGTACAACACTGTCTCCACTAATGGATGATCAAATATTCAACAATGTAAAAGATATTGACACTATTTTTAGTAAACCATTTTAAAAAAACTTTATAAAATCATGTTGAAGGAATATATAAATTTTATTTGTATCCCCATTTTGGAATTTTTTGGACAATAGACATTTTTTTGATTTCATGCATATAGAAAAAAATGTATTTGATTGTGTTATTGGCATGTCATTAAGTGTTCCTGAAAAAAAAAGGAATAAAGGCTTGGTTGGACATGATTAACATTGGGATAAGTGAATAGTTGTCACTAGTGAAGGGTAAAGGGCAGACTTTTAATCCTACAATATCTTACACTCTATCCATAAAGGAAAATTTTTAATTTTTCCTTTTTTTAATATTTTAAAAGTAAAATATTGGTATTTTTAAAATATCAATAATCCCATGTCAATGACTAATTTGAAGTTACAGGGACTAAAATCACATGATTGTCGTGTTTTGATGCAAGATTTGTTGCTTGTTTCTTTCCTTTTCATTCTACCAAAAAATGTATGTCACACATTAACTAGACCCTTCTTATTTTTCAAATCCATATGTAGTAATGTTAGACACCTGAAAAAGTTTCCAATCATGAATAAATTGGTTACATATATATTATATGAATTAGATATGTTCTTCCCACTATAATTCTTTGATATAAAGCTCTACCTTAAGGTCCACTTGGATAGAGAGGTTAAACTATGTGGTTTTGTCCCTTACTAATGGATGTACCCCATTGAATGATATATAAATTTTTTGAAAGGGTATGTCAAGAATCGAAGTCATCCAGAAAGTTGTATTGAGGAATGATATATTTTTGAAGAAGTTGTTAAATTTTGTACCGATTACCTATCAGATGTTGATAGCATTGATCTCCAAAATTCTCATTATAGCAGACACCATATGGCTAGAGAGAGTTTTGGAAGAGATGTAGTTACAATTACCTTTACATATCAGGAGAAATCACTCAATTATATTTTATATAATAGTAAAGATATTAATCCATATGTTAAATCCCACAAATAAATTCTTAGATATTTGAATCAATCAAGGTTTAAAGTGTGAATATCAAATAAAAATATTCAAAAATTTATAATATGGTTTTGAGAATAGATTTATAAGAAGTTTATCTTAAAATATGAATTCAATTTTTAAACAAATTTGATGTCTAACCAAGGGACTGAATGAAAATCTTATATCTTACACTATTTTTGTAATCAATAGTTATATGTTCTATAAAAAAGAAAAATATGACTAAAAATGATGTAAAACAGTGGAGTTATTCTTATGGAAGAAGTGAGGCACATATCCAATTCTAATGATAGAAATCCAATTAAAGAAAATATATAATATTTTGGCATTATTGAATAGATATACGAGTTTGGTTACACAACATTTCAAGTGTCTCTTTTCTATTGAAAATGGGTTGACAATAGGATTCTAATTAAATTTGATGAAATGGGGTTCTTGAAGGTGAATTTAATCATGGAAAGGGAAAAGGTTGATTCATTCATAATGTCATCACAAGTAATGAAAGTATTTTATATCTCGGATCCAGAAAACAAGAACTATTTGATTGTCTTGCTGAAGACTAAAACAATGTTCGGGTGAGATGAAAATTCAATCAAACATGACCCTTTCATTAAGAGATCACAATCAATTTATGTCAGTCTCAATTTTTAAAATGTATTATACATTAAAGGGGACCTCAAAGAGGCAATTGGGATTCTCGATAGAGGATCAAAATCCCAACAATATTTAAAAAATAAATATATTTCAATGTGATGGTAAAAGTGATTTTTAAGGCACTATTATTTTTTCATAATATTATCTTTTATCTAATGAAATAACATAATCTAAATTAAATTTTTCACTACTCAAGAAAATAATGTCTTCTATACATGATGATGTTACCAATCCCCTGGAAGTAGATACTATAATGAAGGAAACCATTTGGTAAGATGTATAGGTAATGTTATTATATATTTTCTCTATTTTACTAAGAAAATATAGAATGAAATGTTGATTTAATTTTCATTATTCCTTAAAAAACTAATATATTTTAGAATATTTTAATCAATCCTTCATTCCCTTATACACCAAAACATCCAAAGAATTCTTCTACCTCATGACCGACTCACCCCTATAGTGTTGTAATTTATCACTTTCCTTCAAGTTCCCTACACTACCTTTATAAGAAGAGCAATGACATTGCCTCTACTCAATCACAGGGGTAATATTGATGTTTTCGTAGTAAAATCATTTTATCTAGAATTAATGTATTATTTCATATTTATTTTTAATGTATTTATTTATATTATTACTTGCATAATAATTTTTTTCTTATATAGGTGGATTCTTTTGTTCGAGTTAGGGTGGTTTGCTGGAAGCTACTCATTCTCATGATAGATTGGACTTTAAGGTTGCAACTAAGATAATGAAAATAGGGAAATAGTTCAAGAATGTATAAAACCAATATAAAAAGGTGAATGTATAATACTTGTTTAATTAAAATTTTCATCATTTTATCTATTATTTGTAAGTTAATTTCCTTATCATTTTTATCTAATAATTATTTAGTAATTTTCACACATATTTTGGTAAGTCATATTTTTCTTTCAACTATTAGAAAAAATCCACAAAAGAGATAAAATATTCCTTTCGGCCAATTTCACAATGATTTCCATTGTATTTCTTTGTCGAACTACTGACATTGCATATTTAGATGATGTTCTTAGTTGAAAAAACCTTGTTCAGCTAAGAACATCGAATCAATATGTAGTTTTTGAATTTCCAAAAATAAAGATGATAGAAATAATGGTAACATTGGTTTTTTCAGAATTTTTTCATACTTTAGGATCTGTAGGAATCAGACACACTTCAATCTGACACACGGTGTGACCGGTATGACTCAAAGTGTGTATTTTTATTTAAAATTGACATTAATTTTAGTAAAAAAGACAACTAACATACTCAAAACTGATAAAAAAAACATTTTTATGGTTTAGATATTTACTATAATGATCCTTAAGTAATTTTTTATGTGTAGGAATTAGTCGTACCTCAATATGATACCTAATATACCCGTTATGACTCAAAGTTTTCATTATCAGTTTAAAATTGAAATTTTAGTTGAAAAAGTGTTACTCATTGAAAACTGATCAAACATGCTCATATTTTCTTCATAATTTAATAAAATGACTCATAATTCATTTTTTATGTTTAGGAATAATTCTCACATCAAAATAAAACCTATTGTGACTTTTATGACTCAAAGTGCGTGTTTCCAGTTTAAAATGACATTTTAGTAAAAAAGACAAATGATATAATCAAAACCAAGAAAACACATTCTAATATATTTAATAATTTTGGAAGACCATCCATACGTAATTTGAGATGTGTAGAAATGATATTCACCTCAATATGACTTACGGTGTGACCAGTATGACTCCAAGTGTGCATTTTTATTTTAAATCAACATTAATTTTAGTAAAAAAGGAAACAGACATACTCAAAACAAAGAAAACACATTAATATTGTCTTAATAATTTAATAAAATGATAAATAAGTCATTTTTGACATGTAGGATTTGTCCTCACCTCAATCTGATAAATGATATGCCTGGTATGACTCAAAGTTTCCACTATCAATTTAAAATTTACATTTTAGTTCAAAAAGTATCACTCACTATAATATGATAAAATGTGCTCGAATTATATTGATAATTTATAAAATTTATTCATAATTAATTTTTTATGTGTAGTAATTAGTATCATGTTAAACCGACTCTCGATTTAGCCTGTATGACTCAAAGTGCATGTTTCCAGTTTAAAATGACATTTTCATAAAACAATAAAGGTGACATACTCAAAACTAAGAAAATAAATTTAGATTGTTTTGATAATTTGTAACAGTGATCCATAATTCATTTGGGGCATCTATGAATCAGATTAACCTCAACCCGATGCATGGTGTGTCCAGTATGACTCCAAGTGTGTCTTTTTAATTAAAATTTACATTAAATTTAGTAAAAACTAAAAACTTATGTACTCAAAACTAAGAAAATGTGTTAAAATTATTTTTATACTTTAGTAAAATGATCCATAAGTAATTTTTGACATGTATTAATTATCTTCACCTCAACTCGATACATGATGTTTCTAGTATGACTCAAAGTGTCTTTCACCAGTTTAAAATTGACATTTTAGTTTAAAAAGTGTCACTTACTAAAAACTTAAAAAACACACTCATATTATATTGATAATTTTTTAAAACAATTAATAAGTCATTTTTTATATTTAGGAATCATTATCACATCAAACTGACACAAGATGTGACTCATATGACTCAAAGTGTGTGTTTCTAGTTCAAAATAACTTTTTAGTAAAAAAGAAAAGTGACATACTCAAAATTGATAAAACACATTAATATTGTTGATATACTTTAGTAAAATTATCCATAAGTTGTTTGATATTTTTATGAATAAGTTAAACCTCAATCTAACACATAGTGTGGTTGGTATGACTCCAAGTGTGTCTTTTTATTTTTAAAATTGACATTAGTTTTAGTAAAAAAGACAACTGATATACTCAAAGGAAATAAAAAGCATTAATATTGTTTTGATACTTTATAAAAATGATTAATAAATCATTTTTCATGTGTAGAAATAATACTCACCTTAATATGATAAATTATGTGCCTGGTATGACTCTGAGTGTTCGTTATCAGTTTAGAATTGACATTTTAGTTCAAAAAGTGCTACTCACTAAAAACCAAGAAAACACACTCATATTTTCTTGATAATTTAGGAAAATAATTTATAAGTTATTTGTGACATGTATTAATTAGTATCACATCAAACTAACACATGATGTGGCCTATATGACTCAAAGTGTGTGTTTCCATTTTAAAATTACATTTTAGTAAAAAAGATAAGTGATGTTCTAAAAATAGAACAATGGTATTAAGATTGTTTTTATAATTTATTATAATGATAAATTAGTCATTTTGGATGTGTAGGAATAACATTCACCTAAATCTGATTCATGGTTTGAATGGTATAACTCAATGTGCATCTTTTTAATTAATAATTGTCATTTTAATTTAAAATACGCATCACATAGCCAAAACCGATTTAAAAAGAATAGATTTTTTTTCATCATCTAATATTCTATAACTTAATTATTTTCCTCTTAATTTCTATCATATACTTATTTTGTTATTTTTAAAGAGATAATTCTTGGAAATGAACAAGAAATGGTGTGATGTGTGATAATCAACCGCAAATCAGTTTGATACATAGTGTTCCTCGTATAACTCAAAGTTTAGTTTAAAATTAATACTTTTTGTTTAATCTATTTCTTTATATTGTTACTAACATAAGATTTTTTTTCTTATACAGTTTTGTTCATTTTATTAATTAGGGTTTAATTGTTCGGAAATAGCATGATTTGGGGTCAGGGGGAAAATTCAAAGGGACATTGATGTTTTGGAATGTATGTAATAATTTGTACTTACTCTTAGAATGGTATAAAACAATGTTTTAAATGTCTATAATATATTTTTTTCTTGTATTTGGGTTTTAAATTTTACTTCCTTCAAATTATATATTTTTACTTTATTCTGATTCATTATGATGTTGTTTTTGTATTGTAGTATGTTGTTACAGCACACTTCATTATGCCCCTTTATCAGACATTCTAAATGCACTGATAAATTTGATCCTTTATTATCACTTCTAAAAGCGCTGATAAAAGACCCCTTTATCATCACTTTTATAAAGAAGTTAATGGCCCAAGCCTTTTAATAATGATATGGTATTTATGTATTATCTAGAACTAATAAAGACTATTTTTAGTGCTTTTAAATTCCTTTTTTATATTAGTGAAACAACACATTTTTACATCATATAAACATCACATAAATCAACATTTCATAAAGGGTACAATATATCCAACAAATACATAAGGGGGAAAATTTGCAGTCTCATGGGAATCAATCCACTGGTTTTGGAAAGACCCAAACATTTCAATTTAAAATTACAACTTAGTATTCCAAATCCTTTCCATGATTTAAAAATCTCATCATTTAGATCAACATTTAGAAATCAATGAGAAAAAAACACCTTTCCCATTAAAAATAATTTCTTTAAAATCATGGTTTATCTTATTTTAAAATACAAAATAAGGCCAAATCCCAAATATCATCATCAAAACTATTTAAAAGTTCCTCAAAGGAATTTATATTAACACTTGGCATGAAAATATATTTAATTTCAAAGTGATACTAGAATTTCATAAAGAAAACCCTTTATACCAAGCTGAAAAATCTTGAAAAAAAATTATAAAACATTTCATAAACATCGTATATGGTTATAATTTCATAAAAAACTAATTTATAAATTTCAATAACTTCATGTATTGTGAAATATATAAATAACATAGAAACACCTACCACAACCGAATGGAAAACAATCCATAACTTGCTTCTTTCTTCAATGAACACTAAAACAAGGATGAACCACCCTATAGGGAAACTAAGTAACCAAAACTATAAGTTAGAACCAACCTAAACAAAAAAACCCAACTATCATAGAAGTTAGGGTTTTAGAAGAAGTAAAAAGCTAGGAGAAATATAAGGGTAATGGAATAATGAAAGAGAAATATAATAAGGTAACCTTGGAAACCACTTGAAATATGAAAAATAAGAAGCTAAAAATGAAATATAGGAAAGTGGAGGCCACACCTAGGGCTCTATAGGATGTCTCACACAAAACAGAGAAAAAAATACCCATTTGGGTATAAAAATAGAACGAATAAATCAGTTATTTCAAAAAAAAATATGAGTCTTCCCAATACATGTCTTAACATGACACATTAGGTCATGAAGTGAATTTTTTTAAAACCTTCATGGTTATAGAGTAATGAAATGAATAATGATGTGAATGTTTTTAGTCCAAAACTATACACCTAAGGAAAATCCTAGTCCTTAAATGATGACCCCTATTATAGAACAACCTCCTACAATCCAGGACTACATCATCTTGGGGATCCTCAAAAAACTTGAAACACTAAAAAATTATAAACTTATAAAAACCAAAATCAATCAGTAAAGAAAGAAAATGGGACATGTTTTTTTCATAATTATCCCCACCATACCACTTTATACCCCTAGAAAGACCTTAGTCTAAATAAAATATAACAAAAAAAATCAAACATCTACACAATAATAATAGAGGTGGGAATGTTGGGAAATATCCTAATAAGTTCTAGTGGGAAAGAATCACTAGAAAACCCATAAAAATTATTCAAAAATAGAACCTCAAACATAAAACTACGCTATGTATCTTAAATCCTAGATGAACCAACGCTAAAGAAATGAGATCCATAAGGGAATACAGACCTAAAATAAGTCACCCCAATATTTAAAGATCTTATAAAATGGTGTAGTAAAGGAAAAACACTGTTAATATGATACCACTAATGCAAGAAACAAATCCACCATTGAACACCCTAGAAGATGAAACATTTATCTAACCATATGTGACTATCCCAAAATGAATTGATCAAAACCTAAGAGAAAAAAAAACTGAAAAATCCAAACATCCACATAGATGATCCCATCAAAACCATCAAAGAATATATTATTCAATCTAGAAAAAAATTAAAAAGGAACCAACCACCACAAATAATACCAAGAAACGACATAGGCTCCTACCTGATTTCATGAAGCATCATAAGGATAAACAAAAACTTCAACAATAAAACACTAACACTTAGAAAAATCATCCAAACTATCCAATCACTAACTAATTCCTAACCTAAATTGGTTCACCACACACCATAGCTACCCGATCTTAGACCCAAGGGTTCCCCATGAAATCTCATTAACAAAAAACCTCATCACAACTAATACTTTCACATTAATACATCGAGAAATAATATTCCATCTACCAAATATAATAACACCTACAAAATAACCAACATTCTATAAGAAATTATCAAGGGATAACTTAAGGAAACATAAAAAACAAGATTATAAAAATTAATTAAAATCTAAAATCAAATCCAAATCCAAAAAAGGTAAGCATAGAACATGTAACCAAAAAATATAAAAACATATCAATCCAAGCTACACCCCAAAACTTCTTCTAAAACCCCAACTTACAAAACCTATAAAGATGTCCAAAACAATCATAATAAAAAAGTCCTTAGAAATTTCATACATGAGGGATTTATTTCCCCAAATCTACACACTAAAATTACATGTGTGATATCCTATTCATGTTAGAAACACTAAGATCCTAATAACACTGAACCATATCAACCTTCAATTTAAATATGGGTTCATCCAACTTCTTATCTTCACTAAATGGGTTTACTTTAGTCATAAGCGATAAGATTGAGGTTCCACCCATCATAGGTTTTCTATATTGATTTTCTTCTACCTACATAGCCCTCTCATCCACCTATATAAAACATCATAGGTAATAACCAAGAACAACTACTCTAAGATAGAGAAAATATATCCCCCAAGGAAATGATATTTTTCAGTGTTTTAAACGAACTAGGGAGAAAAGGCCATCATATTTATGAATCAACTGATATAATTTTTCATTATTTACTCACCCTGATGAAGGATCAAAAAATCAATAAAAAACAATACTAAAATTTAATGTCATTCCCAAAATATATGGGATCACGTTTCAAATCATTTACCTAAAATACCAGTTTTATTTTAAGACATCTTAAAAATAATATCATGAAATCATCCACTTTATAAAATACCTCATTAAAATAAAAATAATTCCATTTCAAACCACCCATAAAAACTTGTTTTTAAATAAAATATTTTTTAATTCACTATCTATACTAAAAAGCCTTTAAAACATTGAACATAAACAAAATAAAAAATTGTGCAACAAGAAAAATTCACCTTAATAATATAAAAAACACCTTCGAAAACTTCTTAATCTCTTATCCAAAATATGGGAACCAATTTTGGACAAATAAATACTTATAGATATTCATGGTTAGGTGGTCCATTTTACAACCATGTGAAAAACTATTATAATTCCTCAAAACCATTTAAATGGGTTCTAAATGGTTAACTAAACTATTTGAGCTAACTATACCACTCTAATTCTTCATCCAATTTCAACCCAAAACATAATATAACCCCCTAAAATAACATAAAAACACATTAGGGATCCAAATATCATTAGTTAGCATCAAAATAAAACAAAAAATGGTAACTAATTAAATTAAAATACAAGACTTATGTCTTGACTACCATTGACATGAATTATTTCAAGATAGCCATGAATGTCAAAGTGAAAGGGATAAAGCTGAGATAATTCATACAAGGGAGGGATTATTAGATTATATTAGTTGATGATTTTTATTTTTAAGCATATTAATGAATATCTAAAATGGGTATCTAAAAGGTGATTAAATAAGTGTGTCCAATGAACAACCATGAAAGACAACATGCTTCAAGATGTATAATTTTTTCCCGGGACAAATGGAGATGAAAAAAGACAAGGTAGAAGAAAAAATATCTCTAAATATAAAAACGAGTTTTTTAAAGAGGGTTAAAACACAAAAAGAGAAGGTGTATAATGATCCTAAAGACATATTGATCATATAGATATATCATCTGAAAGAAGAAAGGAAGTTGGATAAAGCTATAAAAAATAAAAAAATATCTAATTTATAAAGATGAGAAGATTATTTAGGATAGGAATAAAATTGATATCCATAAGAAATTAATATTATAAAAAATTTAAAAAATGTGAAAATAAAGGGAGGATATATCATGAAGAGTAATCTAAGAATTAGAGTCACAGCGAAAATTTTTATTAGGTTGAGAAATAAGCCTCATCCCTAATGATATAACTGAAGAAATGATGGATGTCCACCTCATTCCCACATTGGTTTGGTTGTGGTTAAATTTTAGGAATTTAATTTAAAGAAGTATGGAATTCATCCCTTGATTTGGAGCTATTAAATAAGTTATATATGCTAGATATTTATTATTCTTATATAAATATATAATTCTAGATAACCCAAGCAAATATAAAAAATTGGGGGATGATTCTAACTCTCCAAACACTATTTTAATTTATGATAATTGTATTATAAAGGGATAGTGATTATCTAGAAAAGGGGAAACTAAATTAAATCTCAATTAAATGTTCTTGTCTGTTTATTAAGAAGACTATAGGTTTGTAACATTTCTTGAAAAATTGATTAAACAAACCCTAAAGAATTAAATTCTTAGTTGGTACCACAAAAAGAAATGTGAATCGGTAGATTTTTTGATATGGTAAAATCACTATTTTTTTATAGATTGGTTTGGCCCAAATATAATTAGATATTACATACCTAAGGATAATTTCTATGAAACATGTGGTTCCACCCTAGTCTCATGTAATTATTTAAGTGTAACAGAAACAAGAAAAAAAGGGGATAAGAAGGTTCTTTAATTCATATGTGAAAGGGGGAGAATAATTTTAGCTTGTAAGGGCCCCCTTTATCTATGGTGTAAGTAGTAGAAGGTATTTCCCTCCTTTGTATTTATTTTCATTAAGGGATAGAATAAAATGTGAACTTTGAGTAGGGTATTGACATGCATCGTACATTTATAAGTCCATTGTATTGATAAAAAATCCAAAGGAGGGTATTGAAGTACCCTTTCATGTGTGATTTCATCTATTGAAAAGGGTATTTATTGTCAATTAATCATGTAAACAGTTTTTTGGTGAAGTTGGTTGGTGTATTGAATAATCCACCCAATGAATGAATAAGGTACTCCCACAAGTAAAAAATATTTAAAACAAAAAATTTATAACTTAAATTATTAATAAAAAACTTTATAAAACATTTTTTACAATGGTTATAAAATTATTGATATAAAAAATTAAGTCTATATTTTTTCAATATTGGTAATTCTATAACTAATGTATAAACCCTTTACAAAAATGTAATGTCCAACCTCACTAATTTTTTTTAATTATGCTTGATTTTTTATGAACCCTACTAAATCTCCTTATAAACCTCTAGCCTTTAACTTATCTTCTTCATATTCACCACTTCTATAATCATTTTTGGCCTCATGCCTCAACTCTTATTTCTATTTCCCCTCCAATTTCTAACTTATGGCATCCATTTTTTTATTTATTTTGGATATTTATCTGAAATATCTCTTCTTTAAACTTCTGGGATTTGATCTCCCTGATCTGACTCATCCTCCATCGTCATCATTATCAACCTCAGTTGATACTATCATACATCATTTTTATTTTACTATCTTCAATTCGTGCCATTCATATTCTCTTATTTTCTATTTAGTTTGTATTTTTTCGCAGCTTATAATGTATTTTTACTTAAGTTGTATTTACTAATTTCATTATTTTAAATTATGGTATATGTATTTATATTAATTAATTTTTTTCTTATCTATTTATGTAATAATATACTATATGGTTTTCATGTAATTGAAATTCAATTAATCAATTTTCAGATAAGGAAGATAAGTTTTGTAGTGATTCATATGTACATTATCATTCAAGTTTTCTAACAATGTCTTTGAAATTATCGATTGATTTATTAGTCAATTTATTTATATTTTTTTCATGAAATGACTATAAATAATATGGGAGGGATTATTATTTATATTAGAAGTTATTTTGACAAGAAATAAAATTAATATTTATTTATATATTGTTCAGAATATTATATGAGGTTTGAGAATATAAAATTACATCATATGTTTTTTGTTATACATTTTATATTTTGACAAAAAAAAATTGAATGTTTTCAATTGATTGGTTGTATACTATAGAATTAAATTTACTACTGGTGAAAAGGAATTTTTTTTCAATGATATTTATACCTACAGTATTACATACATGATATGTTTCTATTATAAATAGTTTCATTGTTACATGCATTTTATATGGAAACATGATGGTTATTTTTTATAGTTTACATAAATTTTAATATTTATTTATGTGGTAAATCATTATAATGTTACATGTAAATTATTTTTTTACCTATATATATATATATATATATATTAATTTATGATTGAAGAAAAAAGATCATTTTTAAATATATAAATTATAAGAATCATTTAAGGATTGATAATTCATATATATGTTCTTTTTAGTAAATAATTTTGTTCAACTAAATGATAAATTTTGTGTGATTGTTATATGTACTATGAATTATTTTATATATAAAATATATGTTATTAAAAAACTATATATATGGGTAGGTATATAGGTAATCATAATATTTAATGACATAATAACATTAAATAAGTAATCTTTTTCTAAATTAATATTTAATTTTTACATCCAACAATTATTTAATGGGACATATTATGATTTAATTGTTAGTATTTTTATTCCATTATAATGATAATGTGGAAAAATATATTATTTTAATAGTTAATCACCTATCTAGTTCAATTCCTAAATTCAAACATATTTTTATCACATTATTATGCTTTAGAAAAACTAAATTTACACTCGTTCACATGAATTAGTGACATTAAATTTACTCTCATTCCATTTTATTGTTATATATTTAGAAATTTTCTTACATATACTTCAATATAATGGATAAATAAGGATTTATAAAGGAATTTATGTCTTGAAATTAATATAACTCCTTTGTTTTTGAATTGTTATTTATAAAAGCAATTTTTAAATTAAATTTCAAAATACAATGACTTATATTTAATACTTGAAATTTATTGATTAGTGATAATGAATCATATTTGGATTATTGTAGGATGGAAAATTGATGAATATGAGGAAGGGGTTGATTCTTTATTTTAAATTTACAAATAAAATGTTCTAAATAAAGACATATTTTTCTATTTATTCCTGAAATGTTTAAATATGATAATTATTCAATATATAAAAATAAAATATCATTAAATATGTCATGGTTTTAATCTAGTTTAAAATATTTAAATTTGGAATGGTGAAATTTTGAAAAAAATCATGCTCTATTAATGATGAAGATTTTTAAAATGAAAATTCTGAACAAATTGAAGAAAAATGATTCATGATATTAAAGTTGAAGAAATTGAGAAAGAAACGATGATCAAGAACCAATACGATGATCCTAAAATAACATTTTATACAATTTGTAATTTTTTTTATTTTATCAATGGTGTTAAGACTAATTAACTTCCATAAATGGATCGAGTGAAAAGAGTTTTATAGAGTTTCTACAACTGTTAAAAGGCATACTTCTTGAAGATAAAGATATTCTATATTCCCATTATAATATGAATAATTATTATGCGTGATGGGTTTTGGGTACAATAAGATAAATTATAACCTGAATGATTATGTTTTATATAGGAAGGAATATTAATGTCTATCATATTGTTCTAAATCTTAGATATTGTGGTATATATTAAAAGAAAAATCATAGGTTGATTTACTAAGATTATTTCTAAGGTAATTGTATATATTTCTATAATTCCTTAGAGAAAATTTTATTTTAAAAATTAAAATAATGAAAAAGGTTACGAAGGCTTGTAAATAAGAAAATATTAGATAGAAAATTTCATCATCAAGTTGATTGTACATGATGGGAAAAAATTGATCAAAAATTGCCAATGTTTAGAAATGATGTTAGAAATATTATAATTAGGTTATGCATAGATGAAATGAATTCATTTTACAGCCTTAGTAGTATACATAGTTCATATCTTGTTTTGTTGGTGATTTATAGATAATATCCTGCATTTTATATGAATCAGAAATATTTTATGTTGATTTTAAATATTTATGGGCCAAAACATCTTGGAAATGATATTTATATTGACTTTCAAAATTAATTGATGATTTAAAACCCTTATGGGATGAAGGTATCAGTGTAAATGATTCTTATAAATTGTAATATTTTCAATGGTATATAATGACTATATTTACTATAAAAACATTCAAGTATATGGAAATTTATTTGGATACAATGTTAAAGTGGAATAAATCTTGTCCAATTTTTGAAGGAGGGACTTCATGTTTTTAACTACACCATGGGAGGAAAATAGTGTACAAGTTTCATTGAAGTTTTTTATCTATGGATCACTCTTATTAAAGATTCGAAAAGAAATTGAACAGTTTACAAGAATTTTATATCTCTCCAAATCCTTTATCAATTGATCAATGTTTTGGGAGAGTTAAAAAACATTGATGTCATATTTGGAAAGACTTAATAATTTAGTGATGATATAAATATATGAAATAATGAATAAATATTTATTGATTTTCCATATTGGAGATATCATGTGATAAAACAATATATTTATGTGGTGGATGTTGATAAGAATATATGTAATAGTTTGATTGGATTATTGTTAGATATAAAAGTAAATAAGAAGGATGGTTTACATGCAAGATTAGATTTTCTATAAATGTGAATATATTTTGTGTTAGCACCCACTCATAATGGAAAACAAACATACATGCCTCCATATTTTCATACATTATCCTAGAGGGATAAAATCAATTTTTATCATCACCTTTGTTGTATCAAGGTACCTCAAGGTTATTCATAAAATGTAAAAAAATTGTGTGAATAAATATTTAAACAATAAATCTCAGGATTATCATGTTATAATGCAACATAGCCTATTAGTTTCATTACATGCAACACTATCCATCCATGTCATATGGATTATCATCAAGTAGTTTTATTTTTTCAATTCCATTTGTAAAAAATTGATTGATATAATTTTTTTGAACAATTTGGAGAACGATATAGTATATATACTTTTTCACCTAGAAATTTAATGTCCATCACCTTTTAATTTGATATGATAGTATATTTAATGGTTAATTAGATGATAGAAATAAAGTCTTTTTATATCATTTATTTATGTTGGATGTATCCTTTTGAAATGAACATGAATATTTTGAAGGGTTTTGTTAAGAATCCATATCGATAAAAATCCTCCATTGTTGAGAAATATTTTTTCAAGGAAGTTGAATAGTTTTATACAAAATACTTGTACTCAGCAGAGCATATTAGTTTTCCAATATCTCCCCATTAAGAAGTAAATTTTGGAAAAAAATGGGATTCATTGGTTAAAAATAAGTCATTTATAGTTCAAAAATAAATTAGGTATATTTATACATCTTTAATAATATAGATGATTCTCATACATATATAATATCATTTATTAATGTGTAAAAAATAGTATTAAAAAAGAGAGATTAGTAGATATTGAATGCGTAAAAAAATGTTTTAAAAATAGGTTAAAGGGAAAATTCATAGTAAATATGATTCATCATAAACATTTATATTTTTAGTTGTCCACCCATGTTTTAAATTTAATGACATGGTTTGCGTATAACATCAATCGTTATACACTTTATACTAAATAAAAAACAACATAAGTGTAGTTTATAATAGTAATGTACCGGTGTTCACGGAAGTGATATATTTTTCAACTGTAAATGAAAAAAACACCAATATTCACTTTAAGTGAATATTATATAGATATCATGAACGAACTTAGTTCATACCAAAACTAGATACCACAGTATCCTCAGGGAAATGATCAAAGACCATCCCTGATTCACAAGGGATGGTGAAAAGTGAATGTGAATTAGGAATTTCCTATAAGAATGATTTTTCACATAATAAAATGAAAAAATCAATATTCGGGAAATAAAATAAATAAATACAACAAGACAATTAAAATCAATATATAAAAACAAAAAATACTACAAAGAAATACAAGTTTCAAGCCAAAACTATTAAACTAAAGTATTTAATGCCAACAACTACCCATATTCATGTGATATTAGGGAAACCATACCACCATGTGTTAGGAGGAATGGAGGATCCTATGAATCAAATTATATCCCAAAACTATGAAAACCATATTAAGAAACCCAAATTTAACAAACTCTTTATCAACAAAGACCAAGAGAAACCGCTTACCATGAAAATTCCTGAAGAATCACACAAATATCATGGTAAATATAGACTCTAAATTCTTATCTCACAGTAAAACTATAAGAAAAACAATTATTTTACAACACAACCCATAGATTCATTAAAAACATCCTTGATCTATAGTCCCTTCTATGAAAAAGGGTGAAGATATAGAATAAAGGTGAAGAACAAAAAAGAATGAGATCTTGCCTCAAGTTTTATAAATTCAATACCCCAAGATCCATCATAATCATTCTCTAGATTTGGTGGGATAACGAAAATCTCCATGTAGAACCCATAGAGATGATATAAAAGGTTATAGTAGGAATATTTATGTTAATAAGAGTTGTATTATTTTTAGAAAATAATTTTCAAATTAATTAATTCACATTACATGGTTTGTCCATACAGTTCAACAAACTGTACACAAATCATGGCCTCATTTATATCCATTTTAGATAGAAATGTGGTTTAGTTTTATTATTTTTATAATCATGCACCAACCATGAAAAATTCCATTATCCCAAACCAACACAAGGTTCAAAGTTTCCTAGTTTGGGCTACCTTTTTTTCACGTTGCACATGCCCCCAAACCTCCAAACACTCCCAAAAATTACCCGAAACAGCCTAATAATGGTTCAAATCAAAAGATGGTAAAAATGGATATAAGTAATAGATATTGATATCAGTATGTAAAAATTATACCCTAAAAATCACTTTTTATACCCAAAAATTCATTATAAAGAAGAGTAGTAAAATTAATGATGATTCCATTACTCCCTCATCATCGATTCTCATTCTTGTGTTTCATGAGAATCTGTTTTGTGCATCCATGACACTCAAACCAACATAATATACTACCCAGGTAGAATATTTTCTTGGGAACTAAAAACATAAACTGGTCATTAAACTAATCATATATCTAGTTCCAAATCAAGATCTTCTTGGTTCAAGACTTAAGAGGGGTTGTGATCATGCTTCTTAAGAAATGAAACATGGAATATATCATGTATAGAAGTCAACTGAGCTAGTAAAACTAACTATTGATCCAATTTTCCAATATGACCAGTGATCTAAAAATTTACCATGTATCACATATCTAGTTTCCCTTGATTTCCAATCTGATGGGGACATAAAAAATTTGAAACTTTCAAGAAAACCTGACCACCTACTGAAACTTCCATAGGATGAAATTGAATATATTCCTAGTATTTATAATGAATTTGAGATATTTTTATTCACCAATGAATAATCTGAATATTTTCAGACATTTCCAAAATAATTCGTGGTCTAAAAAGAGATATTTCACCCACCTCAATCCAATAAAGGAGTGACATGAACATTTATCCAAACAGAACCTCTCAAGGATCTATGGTGATGTATGCTAGGGTCAATATTGTTATAAAAATCTAAAATTGTCCCAAATAGCTATCCCATGAGCCTCCAAAGTCCATGGAGTAAGCTCAAAGAATATCCTCTAAAATATGAATAGATCACTCCATCTGTCTACCCATATAAAGATGTTAAGATATGGAGAATTTAAATTTTTGACTCATCAGGAGTAATTTAAAAAACTGAGAGGTAAAATAGAGATCCCAATCCAAGAAAATAACACATGGTGAAAAATAGTATTCTCTTCATCTATAAAATCTAGTCGATTGTGATCAAGGAGTCCTATGATCTTCCATTCATATTTAAATTTTATAACTGCTTGAGAAGGAAACTTTTACTCAACACATATATAATAACATTACCCTTTCCTAGGGTATATGAAATTTCTAAATCAAAATACAAAAGATACTCTAACCATCAAATCCATCTAAGGTTCAGGTATTTCTGAGAAAATATGTAACTCAAACTATTATCGTTAGAATAGACAATGATCTTTTAACCAAGTAGGTAATGTCTCTAAGTCTTAGGAGAATGAAAAGATTCCTTAAGTTTCCAAACATGGGTGGGGTAATTCTTATCATGTGTCGAAACCTAACTAGCATTTTACTCCACTACATGATCATCTTGAATAATAAAATAGCTCAAACCAACACATGGAGCATCAAAAAACACATCATACACCATTCCTACCTTTGGTAAATTCAAAATAAGTGCTAAATTAAGAAATTGATTAAATTAATCAATGGAAGTATGACACTTATAATCCCATATGAATTTTACTGACTTCCTGGTAAGAGCATCCAATGGTGATGCATTCTTTAAGAAGACTTTTTAAAACCCTTGATAATATCCTTCCAATCCTAAAAATATTTTGAATATCAAAAATATTCTATGGTTCCTTCTATGAAAATATAGTTTTCACCTTCTCAAGATCAATTGATATGTCATTTTTTGAAACCACATGTCCCAAGAACATAAGTTCATACATCCAAAAATGAAATTTTAATATCTTAGAAAAAAGGTTTTATCCCTCAATATTTCTAAAATGAATTTCAGTTTATTCTTATTTTCCTATTTAGTTATCTAGTAATTTAAAATGTAATCCATTAATACCATTACAAAGTAATCAATGTATTAGTGGAAATTATGATTCATCTTGGCCATGAAAATAGTCGGAGTGTTAGTCTGAAAAAATGAAATCAAAAGATATTCAAAGTGGTCATACCCTCTCCAGAAAGTAGTCTTGGGAACAACTAAATCCTTAAATCTGAGTTGATAATATCCATATCAAAGATCAATTTTAGATAACCACTTTTCCTTTTAATTGATCAATTAGTTCATCAATATCGAGCAAAAGATAATTATTCTCAATCATCACCAAATTAAGATCCTGATAATTGACATGAAAATGGATTGTCACATCAACCTTTTTATAGAAAAGCACACGGGAAACCCAAGGTGATTCATTATGATGAAAGAATCATTTATATTTCAAATCATCCAAGAGAATCTTCAATTCCTTCAATTTCACAAAATCCATGCATTGTAAAGGGATATATATCAGTTGAGTTCCCAATACCAAATAGATCAAAAACATGACTTCCCTATCCATAGGTGGACTAAATAAATCAGTTATGAACACTTTAGGAAATTAAATGTACACCAAAGGAAGGTCACAACCATTAGGTTTTTTCCTATGTTTTATTGTAAAGGGGGGAATAAATTTTTTAGGTTTTGAAAAAGATGTCCTACTTTATGAGATCTCAAATCCCACTCTACCTAAACACTTTGGTGTTCGGATCATGGCTATAAATAACTCATGACGATTATAAAAATCAACAGATAAAATGAGAAACATCAAAAAAAAAATTAATTATTCTGTCTAAGAGTTTTCATCAAATACATAACAAAGGGAATTACTTCCATTCTATGTTTTAAAAGTTTTATGAAGTGGGTCATTATAATGAAATGAGTGTCACCATTATAAAAAACAAGTTGCTATAGAATAATAAATATAGATAGTATCTTTCACTATTAAAGGTTGTGAATCAGCTTCCAACTGGTACTCTTCCACTATATATAACTACTTCATTCTAGTGGTCATATGATAGAACATTGTAGTCATTGAAGAATCTAAATACACTGTATACAATTTCGGTTCCATCGAGCATGTTTCATTAGATGGAGTAGAAAAATCTTGGAAGAAAAAATACAAGGGACCTTAGTATCCACATGAATTATAAATTTAAGGAGGGATGGGTAAAGTACATATTGTGTACATTATCTTACAAAATTATTAGAAATTCAAAGTTACATTATTAACTATTGTCAAAGGTGTGGTATTAGTCCATTGATTGGATCAACTACCACCACCCTTACGAACCTCATTCTATTTCCTATTGATTCCTGGATATCAACTGAAACTACCAATATGTGAAAGTGGAATCTCAATAAACACGGACCATCATGTCATGTCAATTACTACTATCAGAGCTCTTTCAACCACTTCAGTATAAGAGTAAAAATTTATTATATACACCTAAGATAAAATATCTTATTTCAATCCTGTATGGAACCTCTAGTTCTTTAACTTATCACTCAATACAATCTAATGAGATAGAGAAACTAGTTTAGTTAGGTGGTTGGCATACATCATTATAGTCTAATCACCCTATTGAATGGTGAGTAATTTTATAGATTTATCTATCATAAAAAATTTAGATAAAAACTACTAGATAAATATGTTATTGAATTATTTCCATTCTAAAGCATCATGATATTTGTTTTACAAACTATCATGTCGCACCATCTATTTTTGGCGCTTTTAGCTTAAAGGTAGGAAATTTCACTTTGACAGAGTTTGAAGTTTCCAATAAGACTGAAATCCACTTGATCTTCTCTAAACATTGCTCTAATTCTTGAGGATCATTTATTACTTACAAGGATAGTGGTTTTGGGTAAATAAAATGTTTGGATTGATTTTTAACTCCTCTATTCCCTAGTTTCACATCCCTAGATTGAGTCAGGGTGGGGAAAATTCCCTCGTCCATGGATCGGACTGTGTACACTACTACTTCAATAATATTTTGAATGAATAGAGGTTTTAGTCAAAGAAAATCATATGACAAAACCTCTTGAGGAACTAGAAGAATACTTTTGGGGGTGTGGAACTACATCGAAGAAATAAAATAGAACATCAGACATGTGAGAAATATTAGTTTGAGCCAAGAGAACATAAAAAAATAACTGAGTTTGGATCAAAACTCAACACAAGAGACATACTTCCCAATATACCATGGTAACTTAAGGCTTGTTACAATGAGAACTATCTAGAAACTCACTTTTGACCTACCCATTAGCTACTAACAATATTATCTTCCATATACCAAAACATTCCAAGACATGAATGTTGTGGACAAAAAACCACCATCTAATACCAATTTGTCACCAACCAACCTGGGTCATCCCTGAACCGAACACCTAAGCCATCCTGTTGCAAGTCCTGAAGGGTATACTTGATCCCTAGGGGGTGGAAATAAGTGATCAGGTATCAAGAACTACCTTCAACAATAAACCAAAAAATCAATATTTGGGATAAAAAATAAAACTTTCCAATGAAAATCCAAACATAAAAAGACGAGAGAGTACATGGAAATACAAGTTACAAACCGAAAATAGTATACCAAAGTAGTTGATACCAAAAAAAAACATATCTCCATGTGATATGAGGTAAAACATACCACCATGTCACTTTCCAAACTACCACACCTCACAAACACAGATACCTTCCACCACCATAAAGCCCCTTGTCCATACCTATGTCAAATAAAACAAGATCTACACACACCCAAAGGTATCTACAAGGTGTGAGAAAACAATCCTAGTAGGATTCCACCAACTATTCCATAAGTAGCATTTATTAAAAAATTACTCTCATTTAAAGAAATTCAATGTATGAAATATAGAATTACATGATTTCAATAAATCATAGAAATCCAACTTTTAAAGTAGTTTATAAATCACTTATAAAAAATTATTTTCAAATAATTTAAAAATAAAACATTTCTAATGTATTTTTAAATAACCAATATAAAAGGATCACCATGGATACTAATCTTAGGGTAGGATATGTTTGGGTTAAATAGGATCCTCACACCTCAATTATCAAATTACTAAGTTTAAAAAATCCTTAGAACATGTTCCTAGGGATAGAAGAACACCCCCAACAAGTGAACACCTTACCATAAAAAAGTTTAGTTTAAGTTTTAGACTTTTTCCATGCTAAGTAGTCGAAAATTATACTATATTACCTACCCCAATATATCCCCTTCCTAAGTACCCAAGATTTCCATGTTACATATCCCACACTTATAGGCATTATATTTTATAAATATACCACTATTTGAAGCTTTAATTTTTATATTTAAAATCTTTTCAAGAGAATATCACGCATTAATAATAAAACTACAAAAATTTATAATAAAAATGCTTCGAAATCCATTTACAATTTTCTATATGAAAGCAGGAATTCATTTTAAAAAATAATTGTAAACTATCACATTTTTTTAATCATAAATCCTTCTATTAAATAATTTAGAAAAATAAATTTAAAATGGGAAAGAAATCAGGGTTTATAAACAAAGGCATTTCATAAAACCACTCCCTCATACACTTGGTATTCCCAAATATGAATGGGATCCACATTCCAAGAGAAACTAAGGATCCGAAAAAGAAATTCAAAATATTAACCCATAAAACTCATATCAATAAACTCATATTCAACAAACTCTATATAAATAGAGATAAGAGAAAACACTTACTAAAACATTTCTTGAGGAAGCACATAAAGATCTAGGTAGATCTAGTCTCTACGTTCCTCTATCACAATGGACTGATAAGAAAACAAATTAGATAATAACACAACCCATATATCCATAAAAAACATCCACAATCTATGGTTCCTTCCATGAAAAAATCAGTAGATATATAATAATTGTGAATAATAGTATGGAATGGGATCTTACCTCGATTTTCCAAGATCCAACACACTAAGATCCATTGGAATAACTCTCTAGAAGGGTTTAAATCTTTAAAATATCCAAGTGGAAACCTTAGAGTATAGATTCAAGGTTTTAAAAGTAAATTAGGGGTTAATGATAGGTTTATTGATTTATGAAATACTTTTTTGGATTAATTAATAATCATCATATGTTTTAGCTGCACGGTTTAACAAACCATGCACCAACTATATTCCTAGATTTTTTCTTTTGGAGATAGCTACATGATTTGGTTATAGGTGTTTTCTAACTATATAACAATCATGTGAAAATTAATTATACTAAATTAATTAATGTTTCATGGTTTCCTGATAGTTGTTTTTACCTAACGATGTTCCTATCATGCACATACTCAGAAACATCTATAAGTTTCCAAAAATTAATCAACACAACCCAAAATGGCTCAAAAAAGTTTATTAAAATAAGTGAATATAAGTAACTTCAAGTTTCATATACATGTGATAGAGTTATTGAGTAAATATTGGAGATTGATTATATTAAATTTCATGTTCCCATGTTAAACTGTAAATCGGTAGTCAATAAGAAGAATGTCAAACATGATGATTTTAGTATGAAACTAGTAAATCTGAATATATTAAAATACATAGATGACCCAATTATCATGGTAACACATAAAAAACAAATATTCCATGTTCTTTATCCATTAAATGTGTAGCGGTCTATGGTTTTTCAAATAAAAAACAATATTTTGGTAATAAGAAACTTAATAATGAATTATGTGACATCCCCACTTCCCTATAAATATTAGTAGAGGATATTTATAAACAATTTATATGCATGGTTTGTGAAATATGAAATAATAATGAATAAGTAACATGGGAAAAAATCCTTTATCAACCTCACAATATTATAGGTATCGAAAATTTATTTTCTATTTAAATTTTATAATTTATTAAATTGTTATATATACTATTTCTATTTTTATTTGATATTTAAGTCACATGTTTTAAAAAATACGATATATAAATTTTTTAATTACTTTTGATTGTGTAATTTTATAATTATTTAATTTTGTAAAATGTTATATATATTTTTTATAATTTGATAAATATTTTGACTATTTTTTTTCTTTTGTATCATTTTCCAATTTCTATTTAACTTTATATCTAATAGATGGATTTTTTTAATCTTGTAGTTAATTTTTTTTTCTTTTTTCTATATCATTTCATGCCACATAAATGTTTGAAACAATATTTTAGTATTATAGTTAACTACATAAACTAATGTGAATAAAAATTTGTTTTGTTTAGTTTTATTACGTTTGCATCATTTTCTAAATTTTTATTTTATTTTATATGTAAAATATAAATTATATAGTCTCTTACTAATTGTTTTTTAATTTGATTTTTAGGATAATTTCATATCCAAAAACTAAGTCACCATGTTCTTTTTGGGAGGATCCTATTAATACTTCTAATGAGGAGCATCCTCATTCTTCTACACATAATTCTTCAAAATCCAAATTGAAAGAGAAGGCCTATGGGTTTGGTACATGTGATAGAACATGTTTACATTAAATATTAGTTTTTTGTGGTTGGGTCTATAGGATAGATATTCATTTTGATGATAATATTAATCTTATAATTCTAAATTAAAAAAATAAACTTTTATATATTTATAATCATGAGAAAATGTTAGTTTAATGATTTATGATTATAGAGGTTTCAACTAAATGATATTATCTCAAATATAGGATACCGTTTTGAT
Source organism: Viscum album (assembly GCA_963277665.1). Classification (NCBI taxonomy): domain Eukaryota; kingdom Viridiplantae; phylum Streptophyta; class Magnoliopsida; order Santalales; family Viscaceae; genus Viscum; species Viscum album. Next base: position 823,937,082 of record OY728159.1, on the reverse strand, counting down.
AAGCTCATTCATTATAATTTTATTTATCATAACTTGTTTTTATGTATTTATTTTATTTTTCTCTTCTCATCAGATAAAATATAAAATACATGACACTAGAAAATTCAGTATGACATTTTTATCTTTTTCTTCTAGATGGTGGGGAGATTTTAAATCAATGAAAACATAAAATTTAATTTTTGGTGACATGAAAAACAAATTGTTGTAATATATATATATATAAGTATTTATGGAAAATATTTATTAAAATTAGGCAACATGGGGCATTTTTTGTAAGAGCAATGTAAAATTTTTAGGTGTTTCTTTGTATAATGATTAAAAATGATCATATTAATGATTTTATTTACCTTAATAAACATGTGTTTTGTAGATATCATAATTAGATAAAATTGAAAAATATATTCCATTATATTTTACATTATGGATAGTATACATTGTTAGAAGAACAAATTTGGGCTGACGACTTTGCAAATTTGAGATTTGAGTCATCAGACTCCAGAGAAACTGCCCCTTCTTATCCCCAAACAAACATGAAAAATGTAAAAGGGATCAGATGTCAAAAAAGGGAGCATATATTATATATGTGGTGATTTTTTAGCTATAAATATTATAATAATTTATTTAAGTTATTTTTTAACTCCTTAAATTTTTTATTTCACTAGTAATTTTTTCAAATATTCTATACAGGATGTCCCTGAGGAGAAGTGCACACAAGGGACCTTCCTACTTGAGGGCAGAACTATTTTTTGATAGTTTCGTGAGGAAATCTTAAAAACCTAGGTCTCATACCAGGATACATGTTTGGTGTATCAATTAAAAAAGTGTTTGGTCAATCTGGAACTTCTTCGAGTGAGAATATCTATAAATGAAAAAATAGACATCTTACAAGCTACCGTAAAGGATATGGGTGAGATGATGGCGTTAAAGATTAGATCATTGGTACAATAAATATTTTCTGACATACATAGATAGTTTTAGGATATATATATCCCACTCCACCTCTTCTTACATATCCCACTCCCCCACCTCTGCATGAATATCTAATTATTCCACCTCCTCTTCCACAATTTTCGATCTACTATGAGTTATATATTGAGGATCCCAAGTATCATATTGTATAATATTGGATCATGTATAAAATTTTGGATACCATACATCATTACTAAATTGATATAGACCAAACTAGGTTAATGGTACATGATATTATAGATTCACTAGATAGAGTATCATTCCCCGCTTTTAAGGTTTATACTGTTTGAAAAAGTGTCAGACATTTTTACACTAGTCATTAAAACTTTTATGAAAACATATCCCTTATTTATGCATCAATTATATCCTTTATTTCATATTTTTCTTATATTTTTTTGAATATTATATGTATATATATTAATATATTAAAGGTAAAGAAATGTTGTATAAAATGTAAAAACATGTTGAGACCCCTTCATCTTCACTTTTTATTTATAAAAAACTTTATAAAATATCCTTATATGCCTTTGTATTGATGGATAATTATGAAGTGACAATGAAAAATAAATTTTATGGGCTTCATTATACCATGATAATTTGTAAGTGAGATATTATGGAGCTTCTAACTATATATATATTAGCTATCATAGTGATGAAAATATTTCACAAGTAAGTTAATTGTCTTATGTATTTCAGTTTTATCATCTTGATCTAAATTTATACCAATGTTTTTACTAGGTATACTCATAATCCCTGTATTCAATATGAAATAATGATAGTGTATGGATTATGGTACACATAATTTATTTCTATTATGTCCTGTAACATGCGGGTTGAGGAAAGAAAATATTATATATCTGAAAGAAATCAGAATGATGCAATAAATTGTTTTATTCTACCTTAACTTAAAATGTATGAAACATATATTTCATAAATTATTATTTGTTTTTATTAAATAACCACTCATATTATAATTTTTTATATTATTATCCATTAGATTTTGGGTGTTTTTAGTCCATATTAAATGAAAGCATACTGGTTACAATTAATAAATAGTGACCTAAGAAAAAACATCAATGATGTATTAGTGATTTAAGTTTGATCATTTTAATACTTATGTATTACAATAAAATTATATTTCACTTTATACATATCATTTTTAAATAGAGAATAGAATCACTATAATGAGATAATTAGAATGAGGAATACAAAGACCGCATGTGTTTGTGAATAGGTGACTTCATTTTTATCTATTCCAATTTAGAAAATATTGAAAATGTTTATTTTTAATTGATTTCATAACATAATTTAAAATATAAATTTTATAAACAATGAGGATACATCAAAAGTGGTTATTATTTTCTAAGATTTATGTATGAAATAATAACAAAATTAAGAGTTATAAAGTTCAGAAAGGTTAGATTTTATCATAACATTTTTTTTAATTATATTGAAATTATATTAAAAATAAATGGTCAATAATTTATTTTATAATTTTTACATTTTTTATGATTATCTCCCTTAAGATGAAAATGAGAAGAATTATCTTTGGATAGTATGGGTGGATTATTTTTTAGATTAAATTTGGTTTTAGTTTATGTGGATTTTGAAATATTATACTTTAATTATAAAATAATTTAAATTTGAGACAAGTTAATGTGTAAATATTTTTTATAAAAATGTGCATTGGTTTCTTTTCTTTTCTTTTGGTTTAGAGTTATAAGTTTTTCTGTTTATTGTTTAGGTTCGAATATTAGTAAAAAAAATAAAAAAATATTTCTTATGTATATTATTAAATAACTAGAATAAATAATGACATTTTCACATTAATTACTAAATAAATTATGTTCAATGATGATTTTTACATTGGTTATTCTAAAAAACGATGTCAAAAGGGTTATATCATGTTAGTTATTCAGTAACTGATGTGAAAAAATTATGAAATTTCAGGTTTTCGAGGTAAATTATACATCGGTTTTGAAATTAAACAATGTTAAATACATTTTTTGACATAAATTTAATAATCAGGGTAAACAAAATTACTTATTATGTCATTTATAATAATGCATCAAAAGAATCGTTGTTAAAAAATAAAAAACTGATAATAAAACCACTTTTCCTCACTAGTGTGTCTATGAACAATGACCAAAGGAGATTGATGTGATTTTCATTGGATTTTCAAAGGAATATTCATAGGTTTTAAATGGAGTACAGAAAGAGGTGATGCTATCTATGATGATCATGTTATACAGCTTCAAGGCTGCAACTATTAACATCAAATGATTGAATGTGATGAACTTTATGGAATAACATGGTATGTGCTGATGGAACTACTCTAGTGTTATCTACAACTGTTTGAAAATATGTGAATGTGATGGGTATTGTTTATAGCTTTTGAGATGTTATTATTAAAGATTTATGTCTAGTATGGATGGTGATATTGAATACCCAATATGTTGAAGGAACCATCCATAGTTTTATTGGTAAATATTTGAAAAGGTTGTTGAATTCTTTTTACTAGATATCTTATTAAGTTGTATATACAAATATTAATAAACATTTAAAGTGTGGAAGGAGATAGAAGAAGTATATAATAAACCATCTAAATGGTATTTTGATTGAAGTATACTAACATTAGTGTAGAAATACCTTGGATGAATTTTTGAGAAAGTTGAAGAATCCCTAAAATAGGTGGAATTCATTCTGAATTTATTTGAGAAATTCTATTTTTTTAGTTAAAATTGAAAATATGGATAGGTCCTGAATATTATCTATGTATTCAATGATTTTTCCTAACTTCACACCATTTCTTATAACTTCTATGTTTTTTATGACTTTAAAAGTGAAATCGTAGGACTTTATGAATATCGTATTACTTCATGCGGAGCATAAGTCTTCAGGGGAAATCATATGAATTTGGTTGTGAGAGTATGTCTTTGGATTACATCATATGAGTTAGAGACAAGTTAGTAAAATAGAAAAGGCATTAACTGTATTACTTTAAATACAGTGTAAGTCTTTAGTGATGGAGTGTATAACTTAAGGACTATTATATGAATTCAGGATCTATCATCATATGATTTTGGAAACTCATACATTGTATAACTTTCTAATTCATAAAAAATAGATATTTTTTATTTTTAGGACTTTCAAAGACATATTAAATGAAGTACCCTAATTGGTTTATGAATTTAACACATATGAACCTTTTAAGAGTGTTACAAGATGAAAAGTGAGTTTTCCAATTTTAATATTTGAAGATGGAAATAATGCATGATGGTAAAAGTTTTGTTCCCCATAGATTTAAACATTACAAACACATGTAATGGTGTTTGATTCAAGAACAAAAATGAAAGATAAATTGGTCTTCAAGGAAGATCAAATCTAGAGAGATTCTAGAAGAATTTAAAATTTGTTTTAAAGAAGAGATTCTGGAACATGAAGAATGTAAGTTAAGTTGATGATTTTATTGTCCCAATATGATCTAAGAATCATTAAGCTAAGATTATCTAATATATAGGATTGGTTTATGTTGATATGGAGAAGATTAAAATTTTTGTAAAGGAAACTAGATACTTGTGTAACAGTTACTCCATGTTCCCTCATTCTATGTAAAGGTAATCAAACTTGTTCTTAGGGGTGACTCAGAAATTTTAAAGTATATATAAGGGTCATTTGGGCCTATGTAATGGTAACCAAAATCTAGGTAAATGTCATATTGACTTGTATAAATATAATAAAATGTATTCTATGAGCTATATATGTAATGGTTATATGGACCTATGTAAAGGTAACAAAAAAACATAGGCTTCATAAAGGTATGTTGAGTTTATAGAATTGAATTTTAATTAATAAGATAAGAAAATTTGAAGATTATTGAGTTTTCATGAAATTTTATAAATATCAAAATTAAATGTTATTAAAGAATTAGTTATTGAGTTTGATGAAATAGAATTGTTTTTCTTATGTGACTGATGATTTAAGTTGTTGGGATTTTTAGTTTTTCATATTCAATAAATTATTCATGCCACAAGTTGAATGGATAGGAGTTTGAGATGGTTTGGTGATAAAAATGAGGTGAGTATCTTGAGAAGAAGATGAGCATAAGAAAAAATTATTTTGAGACCAATATAAATATTTTAAAAGATATGCTTGGTAAAAAAATATAATATGAAAAGATAAATAGAGGGTACTTCTAGAAATTACCAGCAGACAATGATTTATAATATAAAAGAAATATGGAGATCGTATAAACATTCCCATCAAGATAAAGTAAATAAAAATTGAGAAGGATCGTTTTTACCAAATCATATAGAGATATTATACTATATATATATAATATTATTTCCTAGTGACCTATGTATAAAATAGAAAAATATGGGGATAAGTAGTAGTTATATTCAAGTAAAAAAATATATTTTTGATCTAATAAGATCTATAAGAACTCTCAAAGGAGAACAAGAACCAAGAATTTGATACTCAACTAAAGTAGAAGATTACTGGGTATCAAGGATAGAATAAAAAGAAGAAGAATAAGAAGAAAAATAATATGGACATCATTATAAGATTAGTTTGAGAGATTCAAAGCAATGAGAATGTATGAGTAGTTGTATGGTATCAAGATACTTTATATCTCATTTTTACTCAATTTATGACATAAAGGGATCATATAAAAATATATACTTTCATATGATGCAACTATTGGTAATAGGCTTAGTGATACAAGTGTTTGATAGAGATCACCCCAGATCCCTTTGTATCTTGAGTAGTATTAGCACATTTCTAGAGGCTCCTCGTTGTTTAAATTTATAGATTTGATAATTGATAATTTTTTTCAATGTTATAAAGGACCATGGGGTAACAATTTTTTTTCATGTTAATTAGTATCATGTTCATCAAACTTTTATAGATACCCTAAAATTATTTTTGAGGATTTTCAAAATTTGTTCTAGATGGATTTTTATAAATTGTAATAAATAATGTAACATAGAGTGACAATTTTTGATAAGTTTTCCAAAAATATTTTTGGAATATATCCAAAAGGGGTGTTGGATATAGTTTCATAAGTTTTTATATATGATGTGACATAAGGATAAAGATTGATAATTCTCTATAGCTTTTAGTTAAAGTGATATATTGATGGTTATGGCACTAAAAGTCCCACCACATCGTGATCTATCTTTATATGCACCACAGCATTGTGTTAGAAAATATTTTTTGATGGGTATATATGAGATTATCATATTGTATGACAATGTTTTGTCTGAATAACATTTTTCATATCAATTATCACTCTCAGTTATTTGTTATAGGATGAATATTTTGAGATGTTTTAATATCCTGTATGAATATTTAAAGATTAAATAATCAATGTGGTGATCAATTAGAGTGTTTCAAGGGTTTAGACATTGGATAATGTTTGTAAAACATTCACTTAGTATAGGATATCTATTTAAGTTTATTAGAGGCCTATATAAATCAGTTTAATCCTTTTGAAATGTGTGGCATTACATTATATCAAAATTCTAGTCATAAATCCTCAAAGATAATTTGTTTAGCTCTCATTCATATCCTACTATAAAACCTATGTATTTAGCAGACTATGTATTAAGAAAGATAATTTCTATGTATAAATATATTTATCAAATCTATGGATACCCCAAAAAGAGGGATTCTTTCATCTGCTTCACATTGAATAGGATAAAACATTTTTTTGGAGCATGAATAGGCCAAGTCAACATGGTTAAAGGTAAAATGTTTTTATTCTTCATTTTATATTCATTCAAAATGTAAAGAAATATTTTGGTATTTATAGTTGTTTGAATTTGTTTTCCCATTTCATTTAATTAATTATATATCCCTTTAAAAAATCATTATATATATATATATATATATTACACTTACTCATATGGATAATGCATCCCATTTGTGTGATATGTCATGTTTTTTCTAGTCACCAACTCCTAGCTTATTGGGGGTGAGATTGGGTTAGTACACTCAGTATAACTGCCGTCACAAGAGAAGCACCACTATGATAGGTCATGTCACTTTTATTTTTTTTACCCTATCATTTTAGATAACCTAAGAGGTGGTGAATTATGGTATTTTGAATTAAAACAATTCTCCCTTTAGATCTTGTTTCGTTGTTAAAAAACTCTTCTATATATATTTATCATAGAAATATATAGACTCAAATAAAATAATGAAAGGTATAAATCAATTTTAATTGGTTCACCCAAACTAGGCTAGTCTAATGAGTATACAAAGGAAATTTTCCAATGTAGAAAAATCACTAAACTCCATTACTATTACTAGGTTAGAAGCAAACTCACTTCCCCACTAGTTTACAACCATTAACTCTTGAGAACTCAAAACTCTCTAAACTAAAGTGAATTCACTACGCTTATAGATAATTATTCAAGTTTTATGAATCAGTTCATACTTGGTTCACACATATGTGAGTGTTTAATGAAGCTCTCTTTTCACCTGATAGATTAAATCCTCTTTACCACATACTTTACATCGTGGAAAACTTCTTCTTCTTTGAGAAATAATCTTTTGTAAACTTAAATTCATGAAAAAATATTCACCACAAAATCTTACCTCATGAACTGATCATTAATGAACTCATAAGCTTCTCCAAGCACTCTAAAATTGTGTACAACTTCTCAATGGAAACTTCAACCATCCGGACTCCTCCTACATGAAAACCAACCATGAGGATGACTCCTCTACAAAATCATGGTCTACTTTGTATACACCAACCTCGTAAAATCCTTTTCCTAAGATCCCTTCCATGAACTTTCACCTCACAAACTCACTTTCACAAAGTCCCCTATGTGTCTTTTACTTTGCCTACAAATTTCAAACTTAGCCAAATTTCTTCATTGACGATCTTCTATAATGAAATTAACTCTACCTTAATGAGGTTATTAGGGGTAATTTTATAAAAAAAACTCCTTTAATAAATACTATAATAATAATTACTATTAATATCTTCACTTAAAATTATTTTCTCTTCCAGTTCACCTCATACCACTAGCTTGACATCATGGTGAATTATTAACTTTTTGGGCTGCAAACTCTCCTTTTTAGTGGACCAAAAATCTCCATCAAAAAATTGTATACTATATTCATCCTTAATACCACATACTTAATTCCACCTTATGATCACATAATTGATTTTAGTCTCTATATTCATTCCTTGAGGTTCACATACTCGGCCTTTCAGTATGTGTGCTTTTGAACACACAATATTCCAGTCATAATTTTTTTTCATGAATCTAAAAAATTAACCTTGGTCCACGTAATCATCCTTGATATCTTAAAACTATACTTAACATAAACACTTTAAAAATAAACACAATAATACAAAAACACCAAAACATCATTGATATATATTTTTCCCAACAATATCCCCATTTGGGTTTGTTGATAACTCTTCAAAATTGTTTAGAAACTTATATTTATAAATACTCTTAAACATTTTTCTCCAACCACCACTCAAAATTTGTAAATAAAGATAGATATAAAAGGCAATATCAATTAATACTTTAAGCTAACATGAGTCAATATAAGCATGATAAACAATATTACCATGAAAATTTCATCTATGCATTACTTTTTTCTTAATACAACCTATTCAAGCTTGATGCCAAATATTGAAGAAAAATGTATGAATTGTGGCACTTGATAAGACTACTTATTCACCAAACTTATTAACTACGTGAATCATGAGACCAATGGTAACACCGTTAATGATATATATTCATTTAAATAATATCTTTATCACCTCAAAATTAACAAAGCTTTCCTTGAGTGAAAATGGAACTTCTCCCCCACCCCTAGAAGAAACTTTTCCACCTCCATCAATAACATTTATCCCCCTTTTTCAAATAACTAAAAGGTCACTCATTTATAGATTGAAATTGGGGAAAGAACAAAAATCAATACATAGGTAAATTCACAACATACCTTGGGTTTGGGGGTTTTTACATCCACACCGCTTCGGTTTGGGGGGTCTACTAGACTCTGAGACCTAGTTGACATTCTTAAAATTCCTCCTTGAGTAAGGTATTTGTCATAATGTCTATGACCTAAATTCCTATGGGAATATACTCAAACTTCACCAACCATTTCTCAAACTTACCCTAAATAAAATGATAATTTATTTTAATTTTCTTCATACTCAAGTTATGGATAGTATTTTTTTAAGATATATATCACTTGAATTATCATAATTTATTTTTATCATAGACTTCACTTCAACTACCATGACTTTAATATTCTATTTCATCCATAATAAATTATGCTCAATATTGAGTCACTAAAATATATTCATCTTATGTGGTTCTCAAAGAAATATATTATTGTTTCTTAATAAGATAATAAATACACAATCACATGATATATATTGTACCATCATATGTTTACTTCCTATCATCCACTGAACCCGTTCAGTATGCATCTATATATATATCAAAAACTCTTGTTGAGACGTTTAGCTATATAGAAAAAAAAGATCAACCATGCCTTTGATATACCATATTTTTATCTTAATAATAGTAAATTTTCATTCCTTAGGATTAAATTGATATAATTCTACCTTGAATGTGAAAACACAATGATAGGTTATGTCGTTGTTAATTACAACAAGATACTAATAATATTTCTATATTCTATGACAGTGACCTCTTGGAATTCATCATCCATTGAAAATTTCAACAAATTTGAAACCGGAGTTGTCATTTCCTTGGAATAATCCTTTATAAATCTCCTCATAACATCCTTGGAATATTTGGATTGAGAGATAACTATTTCATGCCTTCCTTGTATAACCTGACGACCAAGGAAAAATTTCATCTCGCCAATCAATGAAATTTTAAACTCACACTTCCTGAACTTTTTAAACTATTTTCATTACGATTCATATGTTCCAAAAAATATTACGTCATACACACACTAGAATCTTTTTCCTTTGATTACTCTCATTATTAATATGGAATTTGTGATCAATTCCCCCATATTGAAAACCAATATTATTCAAGTATTGATAAAGGTGTTAATACCAATATCTTGGGGTCTTCTTCATCCCATATAATGTTTTCCTCAACTAAAAAACCTTGTTCTCATCTTCATGTATAATTAAATCATATAAGTGTTTAATGTACACATATTCCTCTAAAACTCTAGTTTCAATAATTGATTTAACATCAATTTAGAAGACTTTGAATTGTATTTGAACTATTATAGCTGGTAAAATATTTATTTTTCTCTATACTTTACATAGGTGAAAATCTATAATAAAAATCGATTCCCATGATCTAGGAGTACACCTTCCACACAAGCCTTACTTAATTTATAATCACCATGTCATATTCATTTAGCTTGTTACGTAAAACCCATTTAGTTCTAATCATGCTCATATTTGTCATCCTCAAAACCGTCTCTCAGGTTTTATTCTAATCAATTTTTTTAAGATCATAATTTATATATTAATTACAATTTTCATCTCTAATAAAATCTTCAAATAATTTTGGATATACCTATGATAGGAAAAACTTTTGTTGTAGTGAATTAATTTTCCAAATCTATAGTAGTGTTTTTTTATCACCAATTATATTCTACTGATCAATTTAATCTCATCTATTTAGATTTTTTGATACAGGTATGAATTTATCATTCTCATCATCAGTATATTCATTTGAATTAAAATTTTATACTTGTTCTCCCCTACTTTTCTTACATTATTATCACTTTAATTAGTAAATTGTTCATTATATTGTTGAATGTTCTATTTATTTTCAACCAAAACAACATAATTTCTCACTAAAACATTTCTTATCAATTATATAATCACTTATATTCTTCTATTTTTCCTAATTGGACAAGAAATATTGCTTATGTTCCATAGTATTCAAACTTCATGTGATTCTCCTTAATGAGAATGAAATATTTACTTCTAAAAACTCAAAAGAATTTTAATGATAATTTATTACCATACCATAGCTCATTTATATTATTTTCTTCTTCCACACACAAAATATATCTATTATATATGTAGACTAGTCTCATGAGTGCTTCCTTACAAAAATTCATAGGTTGTTCTTTTTCAATGATTTGTTTTATGGACAAATTTTTTATGATCCTATTTCTCCTCTAAACCACACAATTTTACTGATGTGTTATCACTACTAAAATTTGTTGTCGTATCTTGTGTCTTTCAAGCTTCCAACTGGGTATTGGTAAAATCTTTTCCATTATATGTAAAAAAAATTACAATTATTTGTCTAAAAAAATATCAATGTTACTCTAATATTGTGTTATTCAACTGAACAATTCAAACTTATAAATGATGATTGTAATCCATTCCATTTTTTTATAATCATCAATGAAAATAACATATTATATATTTCCATAAATATCTATTGGTGATATAGGTCCAAAAGATCCATATTTACCATCATATGGGAAGTTCATCCACTATCAATGATCCATACACCAACTCGATCTGATGATTTAAGGGAAATCTCCACAACTAATTCCTACTAAATTATTTTATTTTTAATCCATGTATTTGGATTTTTACCTAGTGTTGATTGAAATTATTTATCCGATTTAGATTATTATAGACCAACATCATATGATAAATCTATAAATTGATTTTGAATTTTTAACTTTCTTGATGGTTCCTTGAGCTACAATGTACAACCACTTTTGGTTCTTTAATGACACATTCCCCTAAATTATTGATGAGAAATATTTGGTTATATTTATAAATAAACCACACTATAAACAATGACCTTCAAAATTACACCTATAATATTGATATTTATTCAGATACCTTTGTTTCACTTGTGCCTTTTGGTACCTTTTATTCTATATAATAAACATCTTGAGAATATATAATCTTTCCATAATAATGAGACTTGATACAAGGTGCAACCCCATGTGTTATTTATATAGCAACATAACTCTACTAGGTTCTCTAAATTTTATAATTTTATTCATTCCTAGACAAAAATTTAACCTCATAGTGGGTGCTTATGGTCTAGCATCAACCATCCCTAATTTTTGTTATAAATCATAACTCATAATTTTTTTTATTATAATGTGTCTTTTTCACCAAGTGAAAATATTTTGAATATTTCATAGGATCTTCATGATCAATTTTTACTTTGTCTACCTCCAGTGTGACCTACTTTCCCAATTTAATACTAAATTTCAAGAGTTTATATTGTTATTTAACTTTTTATCCAAGTCAGAAAATCCTTCCTCAACCTCTTTGATATGACCAAATTGATCTTTGACTATGTTAATAAAACAATAAATAGGTCTGGTATATTCTTCAACTTCATGTTTTTACTCAATGACCTTCTCTAAGTTTTTTGGATTTTCATATTTGAGGATTTTAATTTCTGCTATCAACTTATACTTCCCCTGTTATTAATTATAAATATATATATTTTGGCATCATGAACCACACTATTGGAGTTTTTTTGTCTCTCCAAACATATATTTATTCAATAGTGGCCAAAAGTTTTAATTATAGATCAATATTTCCTTCTTCTTCTCCTATTTTAGAATCTCTTTCTTCCGTTTTCTAGGAATTACTCAAAACAACAACCGAATAATTTTCTCTATGGTCTTTGTAGCCTTTAATTTCTTATGATTCACTTTCTCTTTAATAGTTATATTCTTATGAAATAAGTTTCTTCTTCTTGAATATATTAAACATGGTGTTTCTCTTATATTTCACTTTGTCTAAAGACTTTTTTAAAACTCTATATCTCTCTTATGATGTTTTCATGATCACTAACACTCACATTTGTATCTAGAATTTTCGTTTATGTAAATTTCTACTTAATAGACATTTATTTTTCCTTGATAAATCAATTTAAGTCTTTGAATAATCCTTAAAGATCTTGGAAAAGTTTCATTTTATGTGATAAAACCATGTAATGAAGATTCAAGGGTAGTTTTAAGGCTTTAAAGGAAGACAATATAATTTGGAGATGTTCCAATCTTAGAAAAAATAACTAGATATCCGGTGTAGTGCCATTATCTAAATGGTGATTTATAAAGAAGTCCCCCGACCAACAGGAGTCCACCAGTTGGTGGGTGGAGGAGTTATAGACACCTAGTGTAAGAAGGAAGATCCCAATGAGCTCCATCATTCTTACTGGATAGCTAGTGGCATCAGGTGACCAGTTGATAGGTCCAAATATACTAGTTAAAATTTCAATTTTTTTAGTCCATATCCTCTTAATTTCATGCTGACAATTCTTAATGACTAGGATGGATTCCATAATTCTCTCATCCCTTTTATAGGATTTGAAATATATACCTTCAGATCTTGGATCTATACAATGATCTTGTGAAACAACTCTTAGATTGAATCATTTCGAGTCACTAGAAATCTAAATAATCCTATCAAAGATACATTTCTCATTTCTAAACCTCTCAAAGGCTCTCATATTTTCTCTCTATCTATCTTCTATAATTTGTATCTATCCTAATAGAGAGATAATAGAGCATAATTGTAATTAATTTTCATCAAGAAAAATATTTTCCCCTTATCCTACCTTCTACAAAGGGTTTTGTGCTATAACCATTATAAAGCATTGTACATGGGTGCTTACTACCATTAAAGTAATGGAGGATTGGTTTCTTTATACTTCTATAAAAAAACAAGGGAGTATGTGTTACCTGATCTACATTAAAATCAAGTGACTAATAATGAATGCATATCATGCAAAGGGTAGGAGATATAGGGGCTCACACCAAGATATTTTTAAACTCCTTTATCAAACCATGTTTTCTCTTTATTTTAATTTACAAATTTTATTATCCAATCTCAATACGCATAAATTTCATAAATTTTATTCATCTATTTTATTTCACACTTACTCACTTAATTAAATTTTAAAGTTTATTTATAATGTGAATCATGTTTATCACTTTATCTCTTCTTCGTATTGAAATCACTTCATTTTGAATTTTTTTCATTTATTATTTAATTTTTTAGAATGAAACTCCCCCCCCTCAATTTTTCTCTCCATCCAAAAAATTGGTATCAAATGAAATATTTTTATTTTTTTCAAAAATCATGGTTTTCAAAAATTGATTTTATTTTTGAAAATATTAACTGATTTAAAAGTTAATTATAGTTTAAATGGAATCTAATTTTCAAAATTCTCTAGAAGGAATTTCTTTGGGAAGTGACCCTTTATTTAATGGTTCAAATTAATCTTTTGGGAAAAAACACATATATTCCTTTCTTAGTGTTTTTATCCTATTTTAAAAAATTTTATTCATGGATAGACTAATAAAAAATAATTGGATGATAAATATACACCATAAGATATTTCTATTTTTGAACTTAATGGAAAATCCATGAATGGTCTTCATTGCAAGCTTGAAGAAAATGAATTTAATTTTGTTTATTCTGGAAAAACCACCAATGATATCTAGAAAGTATTAAAGGTCACACATGTTGGTGTGAATAAAGTTAAATACACTATATTGGATATATTTAATCATGAATTTGGAAGCATCACCATGAATTCAAATGAATCTATTACTAATATTTTTTACCCATTTTATTGAGATTTTAAAAGTACAAAAGTATATTGGTGATTGTTTTTATATATAAACATTAGTAAATAAAATTATATGGATATTTTTGAGCTCTTGGCAACCAAAGTTGATGGTTATATAAGAAACAAAGGGCATTGAAAATATCACACATGAACAACAAATTGGCTCTCTAATAACATATGAATTTACTATAAAGATACAAGTCAGTAAATAAGATAAATAACAAAATAAATCCAAAGAATCTAAAAATAATAATTGTCTTCAATGATATTTATGATGATGATTCATCCAATAATGAATTTGAGATTGAATGCTTGACCAAGAGATTGTACAAATTGAATAAAAAGAGGAAATATTTTCATCATCCTAAAAATAAAGATCAAGTTGAAGTGTCAGAAGTAAATTTATATGAATGAAACAAGAAGGATTATATTATACTAGATTTCCCCATATAATAAATAAGTTAAGACAAAATAAGATAGGTAATAAATCTATTAAAATCTTAACCTAGAGTGATAGTTAAGACTCCTTATACTCAACCTCCTCAAGTGAATCAAGTCCTAAATTCCACATGGTACATATTGAGGTGTGTGATGAGGTTATTTCTCTAATGCCTCACTCTCTTTCTAATTTATATTATTTATCTCATTCATCCCCTTATTATTAATCTTCTTATTAACAATATGAAATTGAAATTTTTTATAAATAAATCATCTGTAAATAAAAAACATACAAATAAATACAAATATGTCTTAATGAGAAATTTTAATTTTCTAATGAAAAATTTCTTCTTTCTAAAAAAAGATGATTTGGTTCTGAAACTAAAACAACAACCAAACAATGAGAATTAAATTTATAAAATCAAATATCTAAAAAATAGTCCTCATTTCACCCATGGTGATCAATATCTTGATATGATTTTGGGTTCTCAATGTCCTTAAATAATAATCATGGTTTTGGTTTTTCAAATAAAATAGTTTTGTTCCCAAAATACTAATTTTGTAAAAGGGTTTTCTTAAAATAATTTTTTAAATTATTATCAAAAAATTAAGCATTTAATTTATGAATAAAATTGTAAAATTACTAGATATGGTAGTCCTAAATCTTTTCACATTTAATATAATATTCTCAATATAAAATATAAAACTAAAATATTTTGGGTTCCTAAATCAATATTAATAAATATTAGTAAACCCAATATTATTTTGGGTTATAAATATCTTCTATCTAACCTTAATATACCAAAAATATGGGTAATAAAAATAACTTTTTAATATCTTGTATGACTACACCAATGTATATCATTTATCATATCATATGGTGTCTTCTTTACAAAAAAAATTCTATATACTCCTAAAATTATTAATATAATATTATTACATCTTAAGATCTTTTTAAAATTCTATAATGGAGGGGGATCCCAGATTTTACCTTTCTAGATAAATTTATATATCAAATTTCATCTCATGAATATATAATGTTTAAATTATTAAAAAAACCCTCTTGAAATTAATTTCAAGATATCTCCTCTCTATCATCTATCTATGTATTCTTATTATTAATAGATGAAAGGTTTTACATTAAAATTTTATTTATATGTTTATTTATTTCTTTTTCTTATTTTCTATAATTTTTTCTTCAATTTTTTAAAGAAAAAATCTTCAATTTTTTAAACTTATTTTTTACCAATTCTAATTTTTTTTCTATAATTTTCAAATTTGGTTTTCGTAAATCTTTCAAATTTATTTTTCTTATCTTTTTTGAATTTCAATTTTATCTTTTTAAAATTTATTTTCCTTATATTTTTAAATTTATTTTTTTGTGTTTTTCAAAATTATTTTCTAAAATGATTTAAATCTTTATAAAATATTGAGATTCACTATAATATTTTACTTTGTTATATTTTAATCAAAATTATGTAATATTTAACATTTTAATCTTTAATCCATCTCATTCACTTTTTTTTATTTCTAACTTATATGTTATCCATGCTTTACATGCCTTATTTTCATATCTTGGTTTTTGAGTTTATGATAATCATTAATAGGGAGAAAGTATTACATGATAATATTTATTTACCTTTTGTGCAATTAACTTCTTGATATTAATGTCTTATCATTTTACTTCCTTATTTTATGTTTGATAATAATAAGGGTGAGAAGTTTTTTGGTTATTTGACAAAAAAAATTGTGTGGGTATTTTTTGGTTATTAAAAAAACGTATTTAAAAAGGGAGAAGATAGTTTAAGTTGAGTTTACTTCTTGAGAATATATGAAGATCATTTATCCCTTGATCATGTTGAATATACCTTGTTTTTATCATGTATATGGTGATATTTTAAATTACTTTGAATACAAGTTTCTCCCTTTATTTAGTCTTTATATAACTTTTTATTTTAAATTTTTGTGATCATAAAAAAGGTGGAAAGTTTTGTATCTATCCTTATTTATCATGATGTTTTCATGATCACAAAAACTAACCAATTTATTTAAATATTTAATTAAATTTATTTAGGTTTATATTTAATGGAATTTGAAGTATCATTAATAAATCAATTTATGTAATTGAATAATCTTTTAGTATCTTGTTAATGTTTCATTGGATGTGATGAAAATATGGAAGTAAAATTTAAGGGTAGTTTGAAGGATTGAAAGGAAGATTATATACCTTAGTGGTCTTTTATTCTCAGAATGTAGAATTGGATAGCCAGTAGTGTGTAAAGAAGACTGTCAACCAACAATAGTCCAATAGACACTCGGTGGAGGAGAATCAACTACTTGGTGGAATAAGGTAGAGCCCAGAAAGCTCTATCATGCTTATAGGATTGCTATTGGAATCAGGTGGCTAGAAAATAAGGCTGAATTTTCTATTTTAATTTCTAATTTTTATGGGTCCCTATACCTTTAATTGGATATTTAAAATGCTTAATTATTGGGTTGTTTTCTATGATTTTATCACCCCTTTTGGAGACTATAAATAGATACCTTGGATGAATATATCTCCACAATGATCTTGTGTAATGATACTCTGATCAAATCATGTCGAGTCACTAGAAATATCAAGAATCCTCTTAAAGCGACACTTCTCATTTCTCATTCTCTCAAAGGATCTCACCTCTTCTCTCTATATCTCTCCTATAATTTTTTTTCTATATTTCAAGAGAGATAAGAGAGTAGATTTTTCATTGATTTTTGTCAGCAAAATATCTCTTCTAATCCTACTTCTATAAATTTTTTCTTGTTATAGCTGATGAAAATCAATGGATATAGGTTCTTACTAACATTAATTTTAAGGTATGCATGGTTTATCGATACTTACATAAAAAATAAATAGAGGATGGGTTACTTGATTTATATTAAAATCAAGGGACTAATATGGTAAACCACCCAACCCAAGGGGAAGATGCATAGGGGATCACGCCGTGCTATTGTCAAACTCCTTTATTAAATTGTGTTTTCTATCTATTTTAATTTATTCATTTCACCACCCAATATCAATACACATAAATTAAATAAGTTTGATTTATATATTTTCAATTATTCTTACTCGCTTAATTAAATTTGATATTATCTTTATAATTTGTATTGAATTTATCCCTTTATCACTTCATCATTTCAAAATCATTTTATTTTTAATTTGTCATTTAATTTTATTATTTTATTTTTATAATGAAATTCACCCCCTCCACCCCCACCCCCTTCTTACATTTTTCTCTCTAACCAAAACGCCTTCTTCGTGGGAATTTCATCATCTTAATCATCATCTGCAAAATTATTGTGAAACTTTTCTATAAGGTGCCTAGCCTTTCCACATCGAAATCACGTAAGTGGATGTTTCCATTTAAAATTTCATTTTTTCCTTTGTATATTTGAGGATAGGGATGACATGAATATATCCACCTCTAATTATTCCTCACCAACCTCTATACTGAGCTTCTTCATTGATTTTAATTCCACCCGTTTATATTTTCCATTTTTTATTGCCTCATTATCATAATTTATCATATCATATTAAATAAGAGTATTATGAAAACTATCCAATTCCATATCATTTGGATATTTTTCCTCAAGTACATAGAATTTCATATTGAAGTAGGGTGAAAATATTCTCAAGATAAACTTGATGATCATCAAATCATTGAGGGTTTCCTAGAAATTTGTGCATGTCCTCTACAATAACATTCACCTGATCAATGAATTTATCAAAAGATTCATTAGGGTTCATCCTCAAGTCCTCATACTTATTCCACATAACCTTCAATTTTCCATCCCTAACTTTTTAATAGATTTTGTATGTGTTTATAAATTTTTCCCACATAGTGTGTGAGTATTTACATGACATCACCATTATGTAGATTGTGTTGGATGAAGTTCCTATTACAGAATTAATAGTTTAATCATCAATATCTATTTCTCTCTAATATTTTTCTGATAAATCCCTAATTTCCATATTAACTAAGATTCCATGCATAGTAGTTATCTACACATTATAACAACTCATACTTCACAAACCATGATATTACTTAAAAGTTGAATAATATTCATTCTGAAATATAACAAAGCCACAAAATAATTGTATAGGTATATCGTCTTTAGAAACTCAAAAACATAAACAATTGGTTCATAAGACATCTTCATTGTCACCCACTTATTTCATCATAACTAGACCACCTTTTGACATATCTTACTTAATAACCTTTTTAATGACCTGTAAAAAAGAAATATATGAAAGTGTGAGAATAGATGCTCAGTAAGGGTAAACAAGGGAAACATAAATCATATCATAAACATAATATATAAGAAAATAACAATTGAAAATATCGTCCTACATATGAAAGATCGTGATATAATGGCATGGGATAAATTATAAAAGTTTGTACAAATAAATGAACATAATAAGAAAAGTAATAAAAAAATAAATGAAGTTTTGTGGCATATACATAATCATAGAAAATCATTTCCTATTAGTCAATGATCATTCCCAAGACCAACATAGTAGAAAAAGTCCGTTACTGAAACAAGTTCACCCCTTGTTTCAGCCTTGTATTACTGAACTAACATCATTTACTATTCCAAACATGTCTATCTAATGAGATATAAATCTTCATATAGTGAATTGGAGGGAGATATAGGTCCAAACCATCTCATAATGAAAATCATTCTTACATGTGACACAAAAATATAAATCATTCATCATAGAATAACCCAAGGAATAAAATGAGTTTCTTAAACTTCATTCCATCATAATCCATATAAAAAAATGGATTTCATTAATATAATTACAAAATAAACAAAATAAAACCATAATAATAATAGTTATAGAAACATAACCCTATTAAATAATGTATTCTTATATGGGAAACAATTTTTACAAAACACTTGATATTAATTCTTGAGGAAAATATCATTTCTACTTCAAAAACATTTTCTTTTCTCAAAATGTCACAAAATTTTAAAAGAAAATAATTTATTTGAAAATATACTTGAAATATTGTAGATAATTATTCATGGAAATAAGGTGTTAATAATACTTAAAAATCCATTCATGACATATAATTTTAAAAAAATATTCTCCTTGTACTTTTTTCTGAAAAAGTCAAAAAGTACCTCATATTGAATAATGACAAAAGAGTCATTTCAAATCGTTTAGTAAAAATTCACCAATGGGTAAAATTTAATTTAAAAATTTGTAAAATAATTTAAATATTATTACATATCTATGTAACATGGATGTGGATGATAAATATACCCTAGTAAATACTTATGAAAAAACAATCTCGGATAATAAGGAGATTGCAAAATTATTCCTTACCTTAGGTATAATATCCTTCGTATGTATTTGAACCTCATATATAATGATTTAAATAATTTCATTGACTTATTAAAATATCTTAGTAATTATTATGATATCATATATGATCATATTATCATCAGTTTGTTAATAACATTTCATTATCATTCAGATATTAAATATTTTATGTTCTTATGCCTGTTTTTTCGAATAAGTTCGGGTTCTCCTTAGGTCATGATTATATCATTTAAAAATGATATTAACATAATATATACCATATTTATTCATTTTTTACATTTATATAATTATTTTTTAATGATGATTATGTATAATGAATCGCATCGCATTGTGGAGATGATAGGTCCCACATACGCACGACCGACGATATCATTCCCATCTTTGTTGAATGTTATTTAATTGGATGATGTATAATATTTAATAATTAATATAATGTTATAATAATAATATATATTTATTATTTTCATCATTATACCCATCCAAGTAAGGTGGTGGGGAAAACATATTACACCATGGTGTGGAGACGGTAAGTCGAACGTACGCTAGGTGGTGATTTCATTTTTTGTTGGATGGATAAAAGGTGGAATATTGTTGTTTCATAATTATAATAAAATATAGGTATATAATTGATACATGATTTATTAATTTATAATTAAATAAATCATTAATAGGAAGTATAATAAGAAATTAGTTTGAAATAATTGGTAGAAGATATTACCTCTTTTTCAACGTGTTTCCTCCAAATATCCTCTTAGAGCACTAGAGTTGGTCTCTGAAGAAGACCAAAACCTCTAGATTGTAATTAGGGAGTTGATAAGGGAAAATGGCGTGGGATTAAAGATCTTAAAGGCTAAAAGTAAATTGAATTGGTGATGGGGGGGGTTCCCTTTTATAATTGAGGCGAGGGGCACTTTTGGGATCTCCAAAAATATTAATTTGTAATAACAACAAACCCTACCCAAAACCTCCAAAATGGACCAATTTAGATTATGAATGATATATGGTTGTAAATTAATCAACCATTAAATTTTATAAAAGTATTTTTTTTTCAATTTAAAAACTATAATTTTAATTAACACTTAGTTATTCTATTTAATTTTAATTAAGATAACAAATATTTCAATATTAAAAGGGTGAAATATTTATTAATTTAATGTCAATTAGACCATAAATACGTGCCTTATAACATTTTAGACCATATAATAGTTGTCATATATATTTTTTTAAAAGGTTTTATGATTTTTAAATAATTTAATAAAATTTTATTTTGATAAACAATCATTAGTGTCAATTTTTACACTATTCAATTTATTGATTTTTAAAAATATTAATATAACAAGTTAACTTCGATCCAAATATTTTATTATATTAATAAGAGATAAAGGTAATATATAATGTTCATTTTACATATTAATTAACTAAAATTATATTTATTTTATTATTTTTAATAACATTTATTTGATATCTCCATTAATAAAATAATTAGTACATCAATTTTGTGTAATCATTTAGTATACTTATCTGTTGAATAAAAATTAAAACTAAAATACAATGACGAAGATAAATATAATAGATTTCATAATAATATAATTAGTTGAATTTATCTTCTAGAAAATCCACATTTAAAATGTTATACTTATTAAATTATGAATGTGACACCTCTAACATCACTTTAAATAAAATAATATAAGTGTAAAAATATCTTCTATAAGACTCCAAATGGTAACTAAATCTACCCTTCGATGGTTATCATAGATATATACTCAACCACTAATATTTGGTCAAGTTTTTGGGTCCTTTTATGGTTATTAATATTTTAATACATATTATTTTATTTATTTCTCATCAATTATTTAATTTTTACATCATCAATGTATAAGTCTTTAAGGTAATTATTTATTTTCTAAAAATTTAAATAATAACATGATAAAGAAAAAAAATTATATTTATAATGGTTATTTATAATCTAATTTCTCTTCTGTATAACATTATATAAAAAATGATTTAGTTATTAAAATCTGATTGAGACATATTTAACTTTCTTTTAAAGAATAAATTATATGTTTTAATCTCATCCAAGTGGATTCAAAATGATACCATTTCTCCCCAAGTATGATTTAGGTCGAAAAAAACTCATAAAATGTTATTAAAAAAGTGTTAGGGTAATTTTATAATAGTATTCTTACCCTTAATTGCTTGTTTTACCCTTTTACCGTATTAATAAAAATTACCGAAGTTATTATTTATAATTCCCAAAAATAAAACAAAGATATTTACATAATTTGGAACTACTGATTCCAAATATAGAATCTATATTTCAAAATTCAAAACATAGAAGTTGTGGGAATTAATTTAAAATTAATCCCATTGTGAAAAAGAGATACCAGGTTTTAAAAAGTTAAAAAATTTCAAAAGATTGAAATGTTTTTACATCCCAATTCAATATAAAATTAATGATAATGAAATAAATTATATTTAAATATAAAAATATATTATATTTATACTTTAAAACCATTAAATATTATAATTTAACTATATAAATTATTTCAATGAAAAAATTTGTTTTCAATTAAAATTTAGTGTATTTTCACTATTCATCAAAATTTGAAAGTTATCAGAAAAATATTAAAATTACATTAAAATTTAAATTTTTTTATCCCTCTTTCAAAGAAAATTTTTATGTTTTCATATAAAAATTATTAATGTGTAAAAATATTAATTTAAAAGGGGTTCTCTATTAAAAGGTAGAAAAGTACCATTTTGAAAAATATAGGTTTTTATACATTAAATATGGTTTATTCATACCCTATGAAAAAAATATTTGGTGGATGAATATAAAAAAATTTATTAAGTATATAGCATATATATTTCTTTAATTTCATTTACTAATAGAAATTCACAAAATTTATAAATACAAAAAATATATATAATTGATTTATCTTTTTTTATAAATAATTGGCAGTGAATGACTTCGCCATATATTTTCATAAGTTAGTTATATTTATTCCTGATAACCTAATAGCTAGGTTAAAATGGTCATTTTATACTATGGGAATCTCATAGTTCATTTAAACTCACAATTTCATGCAAAGAAAGCTATTGAATAATTAAAAAAACTCAGAGAAAATATTTCAAAAAAACATCTTGGTGTTACATTATACTCTCCCTTAAACTGAATTTCGCCCTCAAAATTTTTCACTTGGATACAAACAGATGAGGATATCTCTCCCTCATCATATCCTCAACTTCCCACATAGTTTCCTCAAATTGGTGGTTCTTCCGCATAACTTTAACAAAGCGAGTGGTCTTGTTTCGTAGAACTTTCATGCTATGATCTAGAATCTCTATTGGTTTTTCTTCATAAGAAAGATTTTTCTTCAGTGGTATGACACCTGAGTTTAGTACATATTAAGGATTAGGTATGTACTTTCTCAAGAGAGATACATGGAACACATCATTAACTTTAGAGAGATTTGGTGGAAGCACCAATCAGTAAGATACCTTCCCAACATGGTCCATAATTTCAAAAGGACTGATATACCATGGGCACAGCATTCCCTTCTTTCCAAATCTCATTACTCTCTTCTAGGTAGATATTCATAGAAACACCTTCTCACCCACTTTAAACTCTAGGTATTTTCATTAGTTTTTAGCATAGATTCTTTTTCGACTCTAAGCTACTCTTATGTGTTGTTGAATAGATCTAAACTTTTCTGTCATTTCATCAACAAAATCATGACCTTATAGATTTATTTCCACAAATTCATCCCATAAAGTTGGACTTCTACAATTATATTCATAGAGGGATTTATAAGGATAAATCTGAATACTGGAATGAAATATATTTTTGTAAGAAAATTCCACCAAATGTACATTTTGATCCCAACCACTTTTGAAATCCATAGTAAAATCTCTCAACTTGTCGTCTAGAGTTTGAATTGTCCTCTCAGACTGACCATCTGTCTGAGGATAATAAGAAGTGATGAAACTTAACTTTGTATCCAGATCTAGTTGAATATTTCACTAGAAATTCAAGGTAAAACATCGATCCCAAACATATATAATGGAAAGTGGTACTCCATGAAATCTTATCACTTCTTTTACATATATCCTAGAATGTTGATCAAGATAAAAATCCTCTCTAATATCAATAAAGTTATCCAACATTGTAATGTGATCAACTATAACTCATATAGAATTATGAACTTTATATGTTTTGGGAATCTTGATGTCAATGTCCATAGTGATGTTTTTTTATTTCCATTCTGGTGTGGGTAATGGTTGTGGCATCCCCTTATACTTTTATCTTTCAGTCTTAACTTGTTAACAAACCAAGAATTGAGAGACATATTCAGCAACATATCTTTTCATGCCATCCCACCAGAAATACTCTTTTAGTTCCCTCAAGATATTTTTTCTTCTAGGGTGAATAGAGAATAAAGAACTATGATCCCCATCCAACAGATCCTTTAATTATTGTATGGGAGTAAAACAAACGTAATTCCTAAACCTTTTTATTCTATCAAAATAAAGGATGAATTCAGGAACATTTTCCCCCTATTTGTTAGCTCTACGTCTTCCTTTTGTGCCTCCTTAATCTTCAATTTTATAGATGGTCGAACATTCATTTGAGAAAGATAAGATTTACATCCTTCCTTTAAAATTTGAAGATCCATCCTTGGGAAATCCATAAATATTGGATCTTTTGTGATCCTCATCATGTATAGGCTAGCATGGTCCTTTCGACTCAAAGCATCTGCCACCTTGTTTGATTTCCTAGTGTGGTAATGTATTGAGCATTCCTAATATTTAATCAACTCAAACCATCTTCTTTGACACATATTCATCTCCTTTTGTGTGAAAATATACTTTAAAATTTTATGATTAATATAAATATCACACCTTTCACCATAAAGATAATGCCTCTATATCATTAATGAAAATATTATCATAGATTACTCAAAATCAAGAGTTGGGTAATTTTTCTCATGGATTTTCAATTTCCATGAGGCACAAGCTATCACCATATCATTTTTCATAAGAAAACAACCCATCCCCCTTTTTGATGCATCACTTTAGATCACAAAAATTTCTCCACTATAAGGTTGTGTGAGCACAGGTGAACTGGTTAACCTTCTTTTGAGATCTTTGAAATTATCTTCACATTCCTATGTCCACATGAACATAGCTCCTTTCCGAGTCAATTTGGTGAGCGGATTAAATAATCATGAAAAATCTTTCACAAAACATTGATAATATCCAGCTAAACCAAGAAAACATTAGATCTCAGTTACCATTTTTGGTCTAGGATAACTTTTAAAAACTTCTGTTTTTTCTGGATCCATAGATATCTCTTCTCTTGAGATTATGTTACCCAAAAATGAAACTTTATAAAGAAAAAATTCACACTTGTTAAATTTTTTATAAATCTTATCCTTTATTAGGGTCTTCAATACATTTCTCAAGTGATCTTCATGTTTTTACTTACTCTTAAAAGAGACAACAATATCATTCATAAAGGCTACCAAAAACTGATCAATATAGTCTCTAAAGACTCTATTCCTTAGATCAATAAAGATAGGTTGGGAATTAGTAAGACCAAAAGGCATCACTATGAATTTACAGTGTCTATACCGTGTACGGAATGTTGTATTTGGTATATCCTCCTTATTAACCCTTAATTGATGATATTCTAAAAGAATATCAATATTGGAAAAGTATTGAGCTTCACATGGTTGGTTTAATAAGTCATCATTTTTTAGAAGAGGATATTTTTCATTGATCGTGAACTTGTTAAGTTCTCGATAATCAATGTAAAGTCTCATTGATCTATCTTTCTTCTTAATAAATAGAATAGGTTCTCCCCATGGTGATACACTATGGAATATGAATCCCTTATCAATATTCTTCTTAATTTGCTTCTTCAATTCATACAACTCGATTGGGGTCATTCTATAAGGTTTCTGTGAAATAGTCATAGCACCCGGTATGAGTTCTATTGAAAAATCAACCTCACAATTCGGTGGAAAACCTAGAAATTATTCAAGAAATACATCATCAAACTCGAATACAGTGGGTGTATTCTTAATTTTGAGTTTCTCTCCAACCATTGGAGATAAATAACCTTCATTTATAGGAATCAAGACCCATAAGATGGAATAAATTTCTACTGGAACGTTATATTCATCCTTTCACTAATAGATGACCATAGATTGATCTAAAATGTGAAATCTGACTTCCCTTCCTTGGAAATTGATATGAGATCCATATAGATAAATCCAATCCATGCCAATAATCACATCAAATTCCATTAGAGGAAGGATTACAAGATTTGAAGGAATCAATTTCCCACAAACTTCAACCACAGATGAATTATAAACTTTTGATGGGACGATTTTTCCATTAAGAGTTGTCACGGCTAACTCAACATATAATTGTTGAGGCAATAAAGTGATACCCTTATAAAATTCTTCAAAAATAAAATAGTGGGTAGATCCATAATCAAATAAAACATTTTTCCACTTTAGAGTGGATGGTATGTGTACCTTTCAAGACTTCATTATCATAAACCACATAAAAGATAGTGATCACATGTGACTTGCCTTTGTATTTGGCCTTAAGAGTTTGCTGACTTCAATCATCATAAATAAACCTTGGAAAATGGAATTTATTATCATAATTCCCCATTTACTTTCACTTGTAACATTGACTTATAGGAGGTGCATTCTTTGTAGCCTTTTCTCTATTCGCATCGTTAGACGTATTTTTCTCAGCACTTCGGCATTCAACTAAATAGTGAACTTATTTCACACATTAAAAACATTTAGTAGTCCCTTAAAGGCAATTCCCTCCATGTTTCTTTCCACACTTTGAGCATAAGCGAAAACTCATATTCTTTTTTATGTGGTCTTTAGATTTTTCCTTGAATTCCATTTTTCTCTTATTATCATACCCATAGGACTGATGGGTTACTCCAATATTCATATCAACCTTGATAGAACATCAAATGATTTATTAATAGATATTGAAGTCCCTTATGGATAATTCCCTCTAGAGGATTGGTTTTAAGCCACTAAATAATCAATCAATTTTACTCTCAGGTTGGATAATAATTCTAGAAGCGTAGTTTGCAAGTATTGTAAAATTTTCTTCATAGGTAACAATGAATTCATTGTTCTTTTTCTTATGTTCAAGGAACTACTTATCCATATTTGTTTGAATAATATGAGGAAATTACTTATTGAAAAATAATTTCTTGATCTCCTCCCATTATACGGATTCAATTTCATATATTTGCCTCGTATTCTTAATAAGGTTCCACTATTGATCAACTACACCTTCCAAATGATATAATCCTAAGATGAATTTATCATGTTATGAATATTGGAGAATTGAAAATATCTTTTTAGTAGTACTGATCCATTGTTCAACCACTAATTGATCAGAAGACCTGTTGAAAAAAGGTGGATTCTACCTCATGAAGGACTCAACGGAATTTTGGTCCCTCATTTTCTCATTTTGAATTCCTACATGATTCATAACTTGAGAAAGTTGTGTGATAATAGCTATAATATTTTTCATTATATCTCAAGTAACATTTGGTTTCTTAGGAGGATAATCATTGCATTGCTCATCGCATTCAAGCCAACGAGCCTGTACCAGAGTGGTAAGGGCTCCTGCTTGGCATCCAAGAGACCCGGGTAGAGGCAAATTTTCAGTACTGTAGCAGTACTGTATCATGTGCTGTAGTAGTTACTGTTCAGAACTATATCAGCTGGAACTATTCAACCGATTTGGGTCTTCGGGCCACCGTTTTGGGCCTACGGGTCTCCAGGGCCTTCGGGTCATCAAATGCCTTCGGGCCACAGGGCCTTCGGGTCACGTAGACCATGGAGTATCCCAGTTCACACAGAACATGCCCTATAAGAGGATCATAGCAACAGGAGTAGCATCCACTAGATGCAGAACTAACCGGATTGGAAGAATGAGAGGGTATGACAGCCGCCATTGGGGCCAGGCACCATGCAGCTTTGTTCGGGGAAATGCTAGCCGATCAGCAATGCAATGTGGGGAGCTAATGAGATTAATAATTCAAGACACTGGGGAGGGACAAGTTCTAGTGGGCTGGGCCTACGGGTCTTGTTATAGGCATGGTATGCCTCTGGACCTTCGGTTCATGTATTGCGGGTCATGTCGGGCCTTGTGCCTTGGGCCTACGGGTAATGTACGGGTTCCCCTTCAACCCTTAAAAGGGGGATTATCTATAATAAAATAAAAAATAAGGCCTTTTGTCCATTCAAGCCCATCGCATTCAACATTAATGTAGTTCCTTCGGGTTCCATCCATTAACAAAAACTAAGAATCATAGTGTGAGAAACACTAATCATAATGTGAAAACCACATAATCAAGAATAAAAGTTCAATTTTGGAAACTTTAGGTTTTATCCTAGGTTATTCATGATCATTTCTAAAACAATATGTTTATAACCTATACTTTTACGTATCCTTAGGGTTCTTACTAAGTTTTTCTCATCCTAGTTTCCAAATGTTAACTATAACTTTCCTCTGATGCCAACTATAACAACCCATACTTTACATAAATTGACATTACTTCAAAGTTGAAGAATATTCATTACAAAATATAACAATTCCAAAAAAGGACCAGATAGGTATAGTGTATTTAAAAACTGGGAAATATAAACAACTATTTCAAAAGAAATCTTCATTGTCTCCCACTTATTTCATCATAACTAGACTCTTTTTTTACATATCTTACTTAATAACCTTACTCATGATCTGGGGAAAAACATATTAAAGGGTGATATAAAATGCTCAGTAAGGTTACATAAGGTAAATATCAATCATATCATAAACATAATACATAATAAAATGACATATGAAAATATTATCCTGCATATGAAAGATCATGATATCATGTCCAAGATAAATCACAAAAGTTTATAATAATCAACAAACATAATCCCAAAAGTCATAATATAAGACATGAAGTTTTGTGTCATACACATAAGCATAGAAAATCATTTCATATTAGTTAAGTCTCATTTCCAAGACTAGCATAGCAGACAAAGTCCCTTACTAAACCAATTTCACCCCTTATTCTATCTTTGTATTACTGAACTGGGATCATTTCAATTCCTTACATGTTTATATGATGAGATATAAATCTTTACCCAATGCATTGGAGGTAGATATAATTCTCACCCATACCATAATTAAATCATTCTTACATGTTTCAAAAAAACATAAATCATTCATCATAGCCTAACCCAAAGAATAAAATGGATTTCTTGAACATCATTCCATCATAATCCATATAAATCAAAAGGATTTCATAAATATAATTAAAATATAAACACAATAAAACCATATTAATAATAGGAATGGAAACATAACCCTATTAAATAAGGTCATCTTAGATATAAAATAATTCTGATAAAACAATTGATATTAATTCTTGAGGAAAACATCCTTTCTTCTTTAAAAAATTTTTGCTTTTCCCAAAATGTCACAATTTTAATAGAAAAGAATTTATTTAAAAATAAACTTGAAATCTTTTAGATGAATATTTATGGAAATAAGGAGTTATAAAGAAGTAGAAATCTATTCATTCCATATAAGTTAAAAAACAGTCTCCTTGTACTTTTTCCTAAAAAGTCAAAAAGTACCACGTATCGAATAACGACAAAAGATTCATTTCATACCATTTGGTAAAAATTCACCAATGGGTAAAATTGACTTTAAAAAATTGTATAAGAATATAAATATTATTAAATATAAAGGGAAAATGTGTGTGGATGATAAATATACCCCATTAAATACTTATGAATAAACAATCTTGGATAATAATGAGATTGAAAAATTATCCCTTATCTTAGGTATGATATCCTTCGTATGTATTCGAACCTCATATATAATTATTTAAATAATGTAATTTACTCATTCAAATATCGTAGTAATTTTTATGATATCATATCTGATCATATTATTATCTTTTTGTTAATAACATTTCATTTTTATTCGGATATTAACAACTTTATGTTCTTATGCATGTTTTGTCGAATAAGTTCTGGTTCTCCATATTAGGTCATGTTTATATCATTTGAAAATAATATTAACATAATATATACCATATTTATTAATTTTTTACATTTATATAAATATTATTTAATGAAGATCATGTAGAAAGAACCGTATCACATCGTGGAGATGGTAGGCAGTATGTACACATGAGGGACGATATCATTTCTATCTTTATTGAATGGTATTTAATTGGATGGTGTATAATATTTAATAATTAATATCATGTTATAATAATAATATATATTTATTATTTTAATCATTATATGCATCCAAGATAGGTGGTGGGGAAAATAGATTACACCATGGTGTGGAGAAAGTAAGTCGTACGTACGCACATGTGGTGATTTAATTTTTCATAGGATGGATAGAAGGTGGAATATTTTTGTTTCATAATTATAATAACATCTCAGTATATAATTGATACTGGATTTATTAACTTACAATTAATCAACTCATGATGATAAAGTATAAGAATAAAGATGTTTGAAATAATCGATAGAAGAGATTACCTCTTCTTGAACATGTTTCCCCCAAATCTCCTCTTAGAGCACTAGAGTTGGTCTTTGAAGAAGACCAAAACCTCTAGAATGTAACTCGGTAAGTTGATAAGGGAAAATGGCAATGTATTACTAAGATTAAAGTCACAAAGTAAATTGAAGAGGTGAAGGGGATGCGGCCTTTTATAATTGACGTGAGGGTCACTTTTGGGATCTCTAAAAATATTAACTTATAAAAATATCAAAACCTACCCAAAACTCTCCAAAATGTCCCAATTTAGAATATTAATGAGATAGGGTTGTAATATAATCAACAAATAAATTTTATATAAGTGTTTATATCAATTTAAACACTATCATTTTAATTAACACTTAGTTATTCTATTTAATTTTAATTAAGATAACAAATATTTCAATATTAAAACGGTGAAATATTTACTTATTTGATGTCAATTAGACCATAAATAGGTACCTCAGAAAATTTTAGACCATATCATAGTTGTTATATATTTTTTAAAAAAAATTATGATTTTTAAATAATTTAATAAAACATTGTTTTTGATAAACAATCATTAGTGTCAATTTTGACACTATTTAATTTATTGATAATTAAAAATATTACTATAACAAGTTAACTTCAAACCAAATATTTTATTATATTTATAATAAGTAAAGGTAATATATAAAATTCATTTTACATTTTAATTAACCAAAATTATATTTATTTTAGTATTTTTAATAAAATTTATTTGATATCTCCATTAATAAAATAATTACTACATCAATTTTGTGTAATTATTTAGTATACTTATTTGTTGAATAAAAATTAAAAGTAAAATAATATAATGAATTTAAATAAACTATATTTCCTAATAATATAAGCAGTTGAATATATATTCTAGAAAATACAATATTTAAAATGTTATACTTTTTAAATTATGAATGTGACACCTTTAACATCACTTTAAATAAAATAATATAAGTGTCACAATCTCTTCTATAATACTCCAAATAGTCACTAACGTGACCCTTGGATGGTTATCATTGAGATATAATAGATAAATAATATTTCTTCAAGTGGTTGGGTCCTTTTATGGTCATTAATATTTTAATAAAAATTGTTTTATTGATTTCTCATCAATTAATTAATTTTTACATCATCAAAGTATAACTCTTTAAGGTAATTATTTAATTTCTAAAAATTAAAAAAAATTAACATGATAAATAAAAACATTTTAGATTTAACATTATTATTTATAATCTAAGTTATATTCTGTATAACCTTATATAAAAATGATTTAGTTATTAAAATTTGAGTGAGACATATTTAACTTTTCTTTAAAAAATAAATTATATGTCTTAATCTCATCCAAGTGGCTTCCAAATGATACAATTTAGACCCATGGATGATTTACGTCTAAAACGACTCGTCCAATGATATTAAAAAAGTGTTAAGGTAATTTTATAATAGTATTATTACCCTTAATTTCTTGTTTTACCGTTTTACCGTATTAATAAAAATTACTGAAGTTACTATTCATAATGCCCAAAAATAAAACAAATCTATTTACATAATTTGGATCTAATAATTCCAAATTTGGAATACATATTTCAAAATTAAAAACATTTAATTTTCAGTAATTAATCTAAAATTAATCTCATTTTCAGAAAGAGATAACAGGTTTTAAAAGATAAAACATTGCAAAAGATTGAAATGTTTTTGCATTTGAATTCAATATAAAATTATTGATAATGAAATACATTATATTTAATTATAAAAATATATTCTATTTATACTTTAAAACCATTAAATATTATAATTTAACCATATAAATTATTTCGATGAAAAAATTTGTTTTCAATTTAAATTTAGTGTATTTTTACTATTCATCAAAATTTGAAAGTTATCAGAAAAATATTAAAATTTAATAAAAAGTAAATTTTAATATCCCACTTCCAAAGAAAATTTTTATGTTGTCATATAAAAATTATTAATGTGTAAAAATATTAATTTAAAAGGGGTTCTCCATTGAAAGGCGAAAAGTACCCTTTTGAAAAATATAGGTTTTTATACATCAAATAGGGTTTATTCATACCCTATGAGAAAACTATTAGGTAAATGAATATAAAATAATTATTAAGCATATAGCATATATATTTCATTAATTTCATTTACAAATAGAAAATAACTCAATTTATTAATATAAAAAATAAAAATATATAATTGATTTATATTTTTTTATAAATAATTGGTAGCGAAAGACTTCACCATATATTTTTATAAGTTAGTTATATTTATTCCTGTTATCCTAATGGATAGGTTAAAATGGTCATTTTATACTAAGGTCATCTCACAGTTCATTTAAACTCACGATTGCGTGCAATGAAAGCTATTGAACAATTAAAAATACACAGAGAAAATATTTCAAAAAAACATCTGGGTTTTACATTCTATCCCCATTAAAATGGATTTCCCTCAAAATTCATCACATGGATACAGACAGATGAGGATATATCTCCCTCATCATATCCTTAACTTCCCTCATAGATTCCTTAAATTTGTGGTTCCTCCACAAAACGTTAACCAAGCGAGTGGTCTTGTTTCATAGAAATTTCTCACTACGATCCAGATTATCTATCTATTGTTCTCTATAAGAAAGATATTTCTCCAGTGGCATGACACCTGAGTTTAGTACATATGAGGGATCAAGTACGTACTTTCTTGATAGAGAAACATGTAACACATCATGAACTATAGAGAGATTCGGTGGAAGCACCAATCAGTAAGATACCTTCCCAACACGGTCCATAATTTCAAAAGGACCGATATACCTTGGGAACAACTTGCCCTTTTTTAAAAATCTCATTACTCTTTTCTGGGGAGATATTCGTAGAAACACCTTGTCACCCACTTCAACTCTAGGTATTTTCTTCGGTTTTTGGCATAAATTTTTTGTCGACTCTGAGCTACACTTATGTGTTGTTGAATAGATCTAACCTTTTCTTTCATTTCATCAACAAGATCAGGTCCTAATATAATTCTTTCCCAAACTTCATCCCAAAAAGTTAGAGTTCTGCACTTTTTTTTATAGAGAGCTTCATAACGATCCATATGAATACTATAGTTAAATCTATTTTTGTAAAAAAATTCCACCAAAGTAGGTTTTAATCCCAACCACCATTTAAATCCATAGAAAAATCTCTCAACATGTCTTCTAGAGTTTGAATTGTCATCTCAGATTGAACCTCTATCTAAGGATGATAAGAAGTGCGGAAACTTAACTCTGTATTCAGATCTTGTGGAATATTTCACTAGAACATCAAGGTAAAACTTGAATCCCAAACATATATAATGGAAAGTGGTACACCAGTAAATCATATCACTTCCTTTACATATATCCTAGAAAGCTGATCAAGAGATAGATCCTCTCAAATAGCAATGAAGTTTGTCGATTTCATAAGTTGGTCAACTATAACTCATATAACATTATGGACTTTAGATGTTTTGGGAAGCCCAATGATAATGTCTATAGTGATGTTTTCCCATTTCCATTCTGGTGTGGGTAATGGTTGTGACATACACTTAGACTTTTATCTTTTAGACTTAACTTGTTGATAGACCCAACACTGAGAGACATATTCAGCAGAAACTCTTTTCATTCCATCCCACCAAAAATACTCTTTCAGATCCCTCTACATTTTGTGCTTCTAGGGTGAATAGAGAATGAAGAACAATGAGCCTCATCCAACAGCTCCTTTAATTCTGGTATGGGATTAATACAAACCAGATTCTTGAACCTTATTATTCTATCAAAATCAAGGTTGAATTCAAGAACATTTCTCACCTTCTTTTTTATCTCTACATATTCCCTTTACAACTCCTTAATCTTCAATTTTATAAATAGTTGAACATTAATTTGATAAAGATAATATTTCTATCCTTCCTTTAAAATTTTAAGATCAAACCTTCGAAAATCCATAAATATTGGATCCTTTGTGATCCTCATCATGGATAGGTTATCATGGTCCTTTCGACTCAAATCATTTTCCACCTTATTCGATTTCCTTGGGTGGTAATGTATTGAGTATTTGTAATCTTTAATCAACTCCAACCATATTCTTTGACACATATTCAACTCCTTTTATTTGAAAATATACTTTAAACTGTTATGATTGGTATAAATATCACACCTTTCACCATAATGATAATGCCTCCATATATTTAATGAAAATATTACCAAATCTAACTCTAAATCATGAGTAGGGTAATTTTTATCATGGATTTTCAGTTTCCATGAGGCATAAGCTATCACCATATCACTTTTCACGAGGAAAAAACCCATCCACTACAAGGCAGTGTGAACACAGGTGCACTGGTTAACCTTCTTTTGAACTCTTTTAAATTATCTTCACATTCCTCTGCCCACACGAACTTAGCTCCTTTCCAAGTCAATTTGGCGAGTATATTAGATAATTGTGAAAAATATTTCACAAAACGTTGATAATATCTAGTTAAACCAATAAAACTTTGGATATCAGCTACTATTTTTGGCCTAGGCTTACTTTTAAAAACTTCTGTTTTTGCTGGATCCATAGATATCCCTTCTCTTGAGATTATGTGACCCAAAAATGATGCTTTCTAATGAAAAAAAAATCACACTTGGTAAATTTTACATAAATAATATCCTTTCTTAGGTTCTTTAGTACATTTCTCAAGTGATCTTCATGTTCTTACTTTCTCTTCGAATAGACAAAAATATCGTCTATAAAGACTTCCAAAAATTGATCAAGATAGTCTCTAAAGACTCTATTAACTAGATAAATGAATATAGGTGTGGAATTAGTATGACCAAAAGGTATCACTATAAATTCATAGTTTCTATACCATTTATATAATATCTTCTTTGGTATATCCTCTTTATTTACCCATAATTGATGATATCATGAAAAAAGATCATTCTTGCAAAAGTATCCCTTAACTTAGATCTGATATCCTTTGTATGTATCTGAAACTCCTATACAATGATTTAAATATTTTAATTTAATTATTAAAGAATAATATTAATTTTTTATGATATTATATAATATTATATTATCATCTGTTTATTAATAACATTTCATTGTTATTCGGATATTAACTGTTTTGTGTTCTTATGCATGTTTTGTCAAAAATGTTCTCGTTATCATTCTTAGGTTATAGTTATACCATTTAAAATTATATTAAAATAATATATTCCATATCAATTAATTATTTACATTTATATAATTATTATTTAATGATGATCATGTAGAATGAATCGTATCGCTTCGTGGAAATGGTAGGTTGTACGTATGCACGAGTGAAGATATCATTCCCATATTTGTTAAATGGTATTTAATTGGATGGTGTATAAAATTTACTAAATAATATAATGTTATAATAATCATATATTTTTATTATTTTTATCATTATACCCATCCAAGTAAGGTGGTGATGAGAACATATTACACCATGGTGTGGAGACGGTAAGTCATATGTACGCACGCATGGTGATTTCATTTTTTGTATGATGGATAGAAGGTGGAATATTGTTATTTCATAATTATAATAACATCTCAGTATATAATTGATATTGGATTTATTAATTTATAATTAAATGACTCATGAAGAGAATTATAAGAAGAAAGAAGTTTGAAAGAATCGGTAGAAGAGATTACCCCTTCTTCGACGTGCTTCCTACAAATCTCCTCTTAGAGCACTAGAATTGGTCTTTGAAGAAGACCAGAGCCTCTAGAATGTAACTAGGGTTGTTGATAATGGAAAATGGTATGGGATTACTAAGACCAAATTATCAATGTAAAATGAAGAGGTGGGGGGTATATTCCCTTTTATAATTGAGGTGAGGGGCACTTTTGGGATCTCCAATAATATTAATTTATAATAACATAAAAACCTACCCAAAAACCTCCAAAATGTACCAATTTATAATATTAATGAGATATTATCTTAATATAATCAAATAATAAATTTTATAAAAGTGTTTATGTAAATTTATACAATATAATGTTAATTAACACTTAGTTATTCTATTTAATATTAATTAAGATAACAAATATTTCAATATTAAAAGTATGAAATATTTACTTATTTTATGTCAATTATACAATAAATAAGTACTTTAGAACATTTTAGACCATATCATAGTTATTATGATTTTTTTAAATGTTTTATTATTTTTAAATAATTTAAAAAAACATTAATTTGATAATCAATCATTTCTGTCAATTTTGACATTATTCAATTTATTGATTTTTAAAAATATTAATATAACAAGTTAACTTTTAAAAAATATATTTTATTATATTCATAATAGTTCAAGGTAATATAAAAAATTCATTGGAAAAATTAATTAACCTATATTATATTTATTTTAGTATTTTTAATAACATTTATTTGATATCTCTATTTGTAAAATAATTATTACATCAATTTTCTGTAATTATTTAGTATACATATTAGTTAAATAAAAATTAAAAATAAAGTAGTATGATGAAGATAAATCTACTAGTTTTCTTAAGAATACAAGTATTTTTATTTATCTTCTATAAAATTCAACATTTAAAATTTTATAATTATTAAATTATGAATGTGACACCTTTTACATCACTTTAAACAAAATAATACAAGCGTCGCAATCTCTTCAATAAGGCTCCAAATGGTCAAAAAATCAACTCTTGGATGGTTATCATCAAGTTATACTTGACCAATAATATTGGTTCATGTTTTGTGTCCTTTTATGGTTATTAATATTTTAATAAATTTTTTTTATTGATTTCTCATCAATTAATTAATTTTTACATCATCAAAGAATAAGTCTTTAAGGTAATTATTTATTTTTTAAAAATTAAAAATAAATTTACATGATATAGAAAAACATTTTATATTTAAAATTATTATTTATAATCTAATTTATCTTATGTATAACCATATATAAAAAATTATTTAGTTATTAAAATTTGATGTAGACATATTTAACTTTTCTTTAAAAATAAATTAAATGTCCTAATCTCATCAGGTGGATTCCAAATGACACCATTTATACCCAAGTATGATTTAGGTCAAAATATTACATCTAATTATATTATGACAAGTGTTAGGGTAACTTTATAATAGTATCCATACACTTAATTACTCGTTTTTCCTTTTACCGTATTAATAAAAATTACCGAAGTTATTATTCATAATGACCAAAAAATTTCAATAATTTGGACCTAATAATTCCAAATATGGAATATATTTTTCAAAATTAAAAATATTGAAGTTTCAGTAATTAATTTTAAATTAATCTCATTATCAGAAAGAGATAACAGGTTTTAAAATTTAAAACATTGCAAAAAATTCAAATGTTTTTACATCTGAATTCAATGTAAAATTAATGTTTGTGACATACGTTATATTTAATTATAAATATATATTATATTTATTATTTAAAACCATTCAATATTATAATTTAACTATATAAATTATTTCGATGAAAAAAGTTTTTTTCAATTAAAATATATTGTATTTTTACTATTTATCAAAATTTTATAGTTATCAGCAAAATATTAAAATTTCATCTAAAGTAAATTTTTATAACCCAATTAAAAAAATATGTCTATATTGTCATATAAAAATTATTAACATATAAAAATATTAATTTAAAATGGGTTCTCCGTTAAAAGGAGGAAAATTACCCTTTTTAAAAATATAGGTTTTTATAAATGAAATAGGGTTTATTCATACCCTATAAAAAATATATATTGGATGAATATTAAAAAATTTATTTATTATATAAAACATATGATTAATTAATTTCATTTACTAATAAAAATTCACTGATTTTTTTAATACAAAAATGCAAATATATAATTGATTTATATTTTTTTATAAATAATTGGTACTGAATGACTTCACCATAATTTTTCATAAGTTAGTTATATTTATTCCCGCTAACATAAAGGCTAGGTTAAAATGGTCATTTTATAATAATGGCATATCATGGTTCTTTTAAAATCATGATTCCATACAATTCAAGCTATTGAAGAAATAAAAATACTTAGAGAAAAGTTTTCATAAAAACAGCTGAGTGTTACACACATCTATTCTTAAAGTTTGGAAATGGTGTCATATCTAGTTCTTCAACAGTTTAAAGTTGTTTCCCTTAAATATCATAATCCCTTAGTGATTTATTATTTTCATTCCTTCAACTGAGATAGATATACTTACTTTAACCTTTCTCTATGATACCAATTATTGGCCTCACCGACTAAGATAACTTAATAGGGGTGAATCCAGTTATGTAAAATTAAAACAATTTCCTCTTTGGATCTTGTTTAGTTATTAAACAAAACACTCTTCTCACTCTCTTTATTAATGAAATATATAAACAAATTAATTACAAAATGGATAAAAAATATTTAATTAACATGAACTGGACTAGTCCAAGTAGCATAAAAATGCAATGTGCCAATGTACCAAAATCACTATAGTAAACTGATGTTAAAAGATTGGAGAGGACTCATTATCCCCCTAGTTTACAAAAATTCACTCGTGATAACTCACTTCTCTATCAACTGAACTGAATAAACTACTCCTCTAGATAATTATTTCACTATTCTAAATCAGTTAAAACTTGGTTTGCGCATATGTGAGTGTGGAATGAATCTTTATTTTCCGCCAATAGACTAAATCCAATTTACCATGTACTTGATTTCATGGAAAAATCTTTCATGAAATACACTTATTTAAACTTAAATTCATGGAAAAAAATTCACCAAAAACTCTGACCTCATGGACTACTGCTTCACAAATTCTTAAGTTTCTCTATGTACTCCAACCTTATGGAAAGCTACTCACCATGAACTCCAACCTTGAAAATGACTCTCCCATGGAATCCAGCCTTGCAAACAAATAATCTATGAATTCATGGTCTCCTCTTTGTAATCTACCCTCATATAATCCTCTTTTATAAATTTACTTCTATGAACTTACACATCATAGACTCACTTCAAAAAACTCTCCTATGAAGCTTTTACTTTATGAATACCTTTCAGACTTGGTCGAATTCCCCCAATGTTGAACTTCTATAACGAAATTTTATCTACCTTGATGAAGTGATTATATATCCTTTATAGGAAAAGTCATTTGATAAATATATTAGTCATGGTTAAAGTAAATCCTTTCACTTAAACTCATCCACTTCATCATTACACCTCATACCATGATATTGACCTCACGATGCAGGAACCGACTTCATGGTCCATGAACACTCCTTTGTAATGGGCCAAAAATATTTATCAAACGACCAAATACTCCATTCCACCTTATGACCATGTACTCCATTCATCCTTATGACTTCATAAATCATTCTAGGTTCCATGGACATACCACATATTTCTTATACTTTACCTCATGGTATGTATGCTTTTGACCTTTAAATCCTACACCCATAACCTTCCTTCATGATTCCAAAAACATAACCTAATGATCCACATACTCAACTTCACAACAAAACATTCCTTTTCCTAAAAAAACTTTAAACCACCAAATTTTTAGGCTCGTAAATTTGGAAAACACTAGGAAATGGTATCTTTATAATATATGATAATTATAAGAACCTCCAATATATTACAGAGTAATTTTTTCAATATTTTTTGTTAATAAAAACTAATACCCAAAAACACTAAAACATTATCAAGAGTTTTTTCCCATAATATTTTTATTTATCAAAAAAATGATTCAAAATATTTCATTTAAAATAATGGCTCAATAATTATTGTTTTGGATTTTATAAAATTATTCAAAATGGGTCTTCCTCAAGAAAGAGAGAAAGAAAAAATTACCATGGGAGTAAGGGATATATAATGGGTCTTCCTCGAGAAAGATAGAAAGAGAAATTTTCTTTCATAATAAAAAGAGGCTTCAGCCCCAACATTAAAAAAAAAGTAATAAAATATTTAAGACTTAAAATGCATTCCCCTCATGGTTGTTTATTATAATCTCATGGTATTTTGTTTAAAAAACATGGTTTATCCTCTTTCATGCTTCCTAGAACTAAAATATATCATTTTTAATAAATTATAAATTTTAAGTAATCATTTAATGGTTTTTTCATCAAGTAGAATATATTTTATACAATATGGATTCATTTATATGTAGTAGTTTGATTATATTATTTTTTTAACCAATATTTCAAAAACTATATCATGATTTAAGACATGGAAATAACAATTTAAATTGTTAAATCATTTTTTCATCATAGTTTACTCATAAAAATACCATATTCTTATATCATGTTTTAATATTCAAACCAAAATTTGAGTGCGTCCAAATATTATTAAAATTTAATCATTGTCTAATTTTAACAAGTTGACTCCAAATATGATATTCATTTTCTTAAAATTAATATTTAATAATAGGAAAGTTAATTGTAAAATATATACCTTAAAGAAGTTATTTTAGATAAAGATATAGATTTATAATTACAATATTGTTGTTGCATCTATCATATTACTTTTTCCTTCTCAATTTTTAGTAGTCATGTAATACCAAAACAACTCATATATCATCTTAAAAATTCTCTATATTCAAATCATTAATCATATTCTAAAATCTAGTTTTATTTTTCAAAATGTATATTCCATGAATTCTACTGTTTATATGTGTGGTGTTCATTATAGTTGTAAATCATGTTCTGAATAACGAGTCAAAAAATAAGAAACCACTAGTTACTATATTTATTTGTATTTACTATTCAATTTTGTCTTTATTCATTAATAGTATTCCCCCTCATGCGTTTTCAAGGGATGTAGTCACTAATAATACGAAATAACTAACTATATATATAATTTCATGGAAGTAGAAACTAATATTTAATTAATATGTATCCAAGAATTGAAAACATATAGATTAATGAAAAATTTAAAGGATTGATGATGAAATATAAACTTTAATATAAACTATAATATAAATTTCTAATTAAAAAGCTATATAAACTGGAATATAAAATGGAATTGCAGTATAGTATATACTTTAATATAAAGTCCAATATAAATAGTTACATAATAAAATATAAAATGAATTTATAATTCATGATAATTCATAGACAAGAACATTGTAATGATGCATTAGAGTTAAACTACTAATATAAATATTTAAAGGAATAAATTTAAAATTAATTCAAAATTTATATGATTTTATGAATTGAACAACTATAGATGGATAAAAATTATAGAAGTGTGTGAATATCATCTTCTCAAGATGGAATGTAAAATGTTCTATAACTATGTACTTAAATACCAAAATTTGTGTAAATAGAGCCTGATAAGTCAAAATAAATGAATATTAATTAGAGTAGGAGATGACACAGAGTGACATAAAACCTGAAGAGGGTATCCACTGATTCAGATGATCTGACATAAATAAACATGCATTTTTTCCTCTGGGGAAAGAAATAATAATCAATTATTAATGTTCCAAACCATGCATCTAAATATGAAAAGAGTATAAAAAACTAAAATTAAAATAATTTACAGAGTATTGATTGCAACTAATGTTGCAAGAGAATTTTGTGACAATTCTATAATTTCAAAAAATGATAACTCAACTGTTAACTTAATCATTTATAAAAATAAATACATACATACATATAAATAAATATATATATATACAGATATATAAATGAAAAAAAGTTCATCTGATAGGTTTAGAATTTAGTTACTCAG
The DNA here is from genome assembly GCA_963277665.1 of Viscum album. Classification (NCBI taxonomy): domain Eukaryota; kingdom Viridiplantae; phylum Streptophyta; class Magnoliopsida; order Santalales; family Viscaceae; genus Viscum; species Viscum album. Next base: position 823,894,363 of record OY728159.1, on the reverse strand, counting down.
TGATTAATACTTAATATTACACATTAAACAAGAAAAAAAATGTGTAACTAGATGATTAGTCTTATAATTATACATACAGTTTTTAAATAGACTAAAAAATTAATATTAAATGTTATAAAAAACATAGTTACCAACTAAGTTAGATATTCAACATAAATGAAAACATCAAAAAATTGATGAAAATTTGAAAATTACAATATAATCAGGCATAATATATTTCTAAAATTATATTTAATTTGTACAACATGTTTCATTTATGAGTTTAAAATTGGGTACTCAATTATCAAAATTAAAGACTACAAATCCAAAATTATAAGAGAAAGATAACTTAAAAAAATAGCATACTTTATACTAAAATTGCATAAAGTTGAAAGAAATGAATAATATATATCACTTAAAAATAACAAAGTTATTGGGGAGAGATAATGGATGATGAAAAGAATAGATGGACAAAGAGAGAATAACATATATAAATTTATTTATCTAGAATGACCCATGCTTGATATTGGGGGAAGAAAATATGTAAATTGCAGGGAAGAGATAAATCAAACCTACATGATCGGGGAAGTCAGATTATCTATGGGGATGAGATAACCCAATATGGTAATGCATTCTACTGAGGGAATATGGAAATGGGAACATAGAGATAAAACCTAAGTTTTTTAGGATTATATGGTGCTGGAGACCAGAAATAAAGTGTCCTTATTTGGTGTGGAGTTGTATATGGTGTTGGGGAAAACAGATCCCCAACTTTGGAAAGATTATTAGGATCTATAAGTTCTCAATTAATGATAAATGTGAGATATTTGAGGTCATTTTTTATAGTTGTTTTAATTAATTATAAATTTTTTTTATTTAATTGACAATTTATAAATGTATAAAAACTATTACATATATATACATAATTATAATTAGAGTAAATTAATATTAAAGACAACTGAATATAAAATTAAAACAAAAAAACTCATAATATAATAATTAAATATGTATCAACTAAAAATTAATTCATAAACATATATGAGCATCACATTATAAGTTAATAATATGTATACATATGTATATTTTTTATAAATAAATTATAAATAATTGATTATCAAATAAAAATTAGAAACTACGTAATACAAATGTAAACTATAGATTGGTTACATGAAATTATATTTATTAATATATATGGAACGTTCAAGAAACAATCACGAAAAAATTTGTATTAATTAATGCATATACATGGGTAGTGTTGTATTAATAAATATAATAAATAAAATATACTAAAAGTGATTAATATATATAGAAAATTCTAAAAATATTCCTGGAAAGATATTCATTAATTGATACATATACATGAGTACTTTTTTTGTTAATAAATATATAAATAAAATTATACTTGGAGTAATTAATACATATTTATAGATATATAAACATGCATAGAAAGAGTTGTGTTAATTAATGCACATACATGAGCATTATTTTATTAATAAATATGAAAAATAAATTGTTCTTGGAGTAATTACTGAAATGAATTTATTAAGTATTTTTTCATCTAGTTGGTTCTTGTAAATAAAGAAATGGAAATCATAAATTTCTAAATATTTAAGAGACGTTATAATATTTCTATGAAAAAACCCTTATGGTAGAGAGAAGTGGGATGGTTTTTTAATGTTTTATTGGGATGGTAATTATCATATGATATAGGTGTTAATATATTATAACTATCTAGATTTAGATTCTTATTATGAAGAACAGATGAACCTAGAAAAAATAGATTATATATTTTAGTAGTTTAAAAATCTATGACAGTAAAAATTAAATAACTCACAAAGAATCATAATAGAAACATGTTTCGGGAGGATATTCCCACATTATTTTAATCATTATTTCTGTTGAAATAGAAAAACAAAAAATTTGACTCCCATTGTGAAAATTTTAATTTAGTTGATTTTGCAAAAAGAATTATAGTCAATATCACCATAAAATTAATGTAACCTGAAAACAGTGATACAAAAAAGTAAGAAACCATAGGTAGTAAAACAACCCTGTATTAGTAAATTTGGTAATGGAAAAATATTAAAACATTATATAATCCTTAGTATATGAATCTATATTTAGTTCAACAGCGGTTGGTATTCTTAAGCTGACACAGGGATATGTAATATAATAGCAGATGTTAATGATTTTAAAAATCAAGTTTAAATTTAAATATAATATGTAACATGATATATATACAAACTATATCATTTATAAAATTTTCACAAACTTGGATAAGTGGATGATTTTCTTTACAAAATCAATAATTACTTATATAATCTTTCCAGCATGGACAATTTTTTTATAGTTCAATGACAAATTTAACATATATATAATCATATGATAAAGTGTGAAATTAAATTATTGTAATCATAATCTTTATAATAAGTGATAATGTTATTAAAAAACTAATAAAAAAATAAATTATGAAGTTGATTCTTGTAAAAGGGAATTATCCATTTTCAAATATAATTTTTGCAATTAGTTTTTATGCTAAAATGTGAAATTATATGATTTCATGCTTACTAGAGTATAGTATTTATCATAATAAATTTATTTTATAAAATATAAGTAAACATTAAAATGGTGAAATAACTTAATAGAATTTCTCAATAAATATTTTCATACAAACAGTTTCTGTAATTAGAAAAATGGATGAGAAAATATAACTATTAAGGAAAATAACCAACAATATTTTGAAAAAAATTAAAAATGCAGTGTAATATTAAAATATTGAATTAATTTTACATATAAATAATACACTATGTAGTTTATATAGATTATGCACACTGAAAGATGGTTTGAATATGCACAAAGTATGGTGGGATAATATAGAATATTCATTCCTTAAAAATACAGACTATGCATTATTTATATAACCAAAATAGTATACTGAATCATGGAAGTGAAATAGTTAGAAAAGGGAAAACATATACATACATATGGAAACCATATTTTTCTTTCAAATTAGGCATTTGGGGAAGAAAAGATTGGGGTTATTGTTTAGTTGTGTTGGGAGAATTTATCTGATATAATAAAATGATCTAAACTACTGAAATGTGGAGTTTTTAAAATGAATAAATTTCATAGGAACATGATTTTAAATTATGGAATCAAGAAATAAGATTGTAAAATAACTTGAATCGATTGGTGGAGTAGCTTTTAGGAAGGAGTAAACTTAATTAGGTCCATTACAACCAGATAAGTAGCAGTTGAGGTCACTGACACCATATATTAGAGAGTGAAGCTTAAGAAGTAATGGTACACTAGCTAGAAGTTGAGAGATGTGGAAATAGAGGCAGGGTGCTAGGTGTGATGGAATCCAATGGGAGATTGATCAGTAGAGTCAAAGTGTAGGCCTCTAGCAATGTATATTTGATAAAAAAATCCAAGAAAGTCAAGTATTGTGGTTGGTAATATATGGTGAGGAGGAAACCAAATTGGGGATGTGAAGAAGGAGATAGAGTTGGGAAGGCGAGAAGGTAGATGTGGATATATTATAGGTTATTGGAACCAAACTTCATTGGCCCTCTATTTTAGATATAATTAAAAGATAAAATAAAGTGGAAAAAATGTGGAAATAAATGACACCAGTTGTAACGTGGAAAAAACACAAAAAAGAAAATGGAAAACCCCATAGGAAAATAGAAGGATCTCACAATGGATAAAATTGGGTACATATACTCTAGAAAAATTATAAAGAGAAAATACTCATACTAAATCTCTTGGATAATGAAGAAATAAACCTCAAAAAATACCACACATAAATGATGGGAGGAAATGTGATAAAGAAAATGAGAAAACTAGAGGAAGTTGCTACATTTTTTAGGCAAGTCTTACCCCTACCACTCTTCTCTACAATATGGGTTTGGGTGCTTTATCCACCCACTACACAACCAAACATGACTATCTCCATTGAAAAATGACGGGGTGGGATCATCCTTTTAATAAAAAACTTACAACATATCTCCCACTTGGAGGCTTGATTGAGAACCAATCACATATCTACACACCTTTTAGATATGCCAAACTGTGTTGCTCGCATCTCTACACGGATGATTTAGGATTTTCTTTATCTGAACTTATTAGAGTCATCCACCTTCATCGGGAAATCTTCTATATTTTCTTTCGTATGATTTTTTTGCATATTCACTCTTATCTCCTCCACCACATCTCAAAAAATGATATTTTAATCCAATATGCTATATCCTAGAATTAAAAGATGGATTCCATAAAATTTGAAAGGTTTTATGATTGTCACAAAAACAATAGAATATGATTTTTTCTCTGTCTGAGCTCATCCAACAACCTTCTCATCCAAATTGCCTCTTTTCAATCCAGTGTATCTTCCATGTACTATACCTCCATTGTGGATAAATTCTCAACTAAATGTAACTTTTAAATCCATCTCACAGCTCCTCATACAAGAGTAAACATATAACCATTAGTGGATTTCATATGGTAAGAATCACCTTAAAAATTTGGGAAAACATATCTCTTGAGAGAAAAATATGATTCTATATAGCATAATACAGTACTTGAGGTCTCCTAGATGTATCTCAAGATCATCTTCATTGTTTTATAATTCTCACATCCTAGATTCACTATGTATCGTCTAATTTCTCCCACTGCATGTGCAAAATATAATCTAGTAAAATCCAAATAAAACATTGTAATCTTTGCTACTAATTCATACTGTACTCAAGGAATATTTATCCTCTATGCTTTACTGCTAAGACTCATCATAGAGGATAACATTAAATTAATAGGAAGTAGGGAAGATAATGGATTACAATCTTTCATGTGGAAGTGTTTCAAGACTTTACTCATGTAATTATTTTGTGATATACAAATATTATCATTATTTATGTCATGTTAAATTTTCATCCTAAGAATCTTGTTCTATAGTCCTAATTACATCATATCAAACTCCCAATAAAAATGATCCACCATCTCCAAGATCTGATCATTGTTGGGGTCTACAACCAACATGTCATCCATATACAATTGAATAATTATGCAATCATTACTATCCAAACCCCTGAAATATGAATAAGGATTTAAATGAAGATTTTTGTATCCACGTCTCATGATATAGGAATAAAATCTCTTTTAATAATAACTTAGTGTCTACTTAAGACCACACAATGATTTTTTAAACCAATAAACCAAAGTCTCCTTTCTTTCTTTTTCAAAAACCTCTAATTGGAACATATATATCTCTCTATCAAGATCACCATAGAGAAAAGTGGTATTCACATCCATATTCTCTAGATGTAAACTATATGTAACACACATCACTAGAACTATACAAATAATCATCATTATAACAATAGAAGAAAATATTTCATTATAATAAATACCTTCCTTTTGATCATATCGTTTTACTACAAGTTATGATATATTTCCACTTGGTCCTTCCATCCCACTTGATGTTAAAGACCCTTTTTTTAATATCCTTCCTTCTATGAGGTAATAAAACAATATCCTAAGTATTTTACATATATAAGTCTTCAAGATCTTCATGAATCACCACCATCTATGAGGATAAATTTAGACTATGGGTTTCTTCCAGAAATGTAGATGGATCTCCATACTATGTCAATAAGAAGTATACAATATTTCTCTCAGTAACATATTCTAAGTGCCATACTAGTGATTTTTTCTCCTGAGTTGACATTTGTATCCCATACTCAACTGGTAATTGATAATCATACTCCAATAATGCCACATAAGAAACTAGTAATTCCTTGTATTTGTCCTATACTTTGACTATTGTACTTTTTTGTATTCTCTTTATCCACGTCACCATAAATTTTCATTTTCTCCCTATCTTCTAAAAAAATGAAATATTTTTAGATGTTAAGCTTTTGGGAAGTTGGGTCACACAAATGATACCCCTTCATACCATCAGTGTATTCTAAAAAGATACATTTCCAAGATCTTGAATTCAAATTTGGTCTTTTCTAGTCATTAAATTGTGCATATACAAGACTTTTAAAAGTATGTAACCAAGCATAGTTAGTGAGTTTACCATTACACACCTGCATTGGTGTCTTTACATCCATCTCTAGTAAAGGAGATCGATTTATCACCTAATAGGTGGTATTCATTACTTATGCCAATAATTTTTCGAAAATTACTATAGTATTAATCATATCCCTTATTCCATCCAATAGGGTTATATTCATCCTCTTTTCCAATTGATTCTGTTGATGAGCATACTTTACCATGAACTATCTTTCGATTCCTTCCCATGGAAAACAATTATCAAACTCCTCACTTGTATATTCTCTACCTTTTTCAGTCCTTAAAAACGTGATCCTCTTTCCATATTCCAGTTCCTTTCATTATTTTAAGGTTCAGAAGGCTTAAAACCCATCCATTTTACTTTTTATTAGGTGCACCCAACATCTCCTAGAATAATCATCAATGAAGGATACAAAGTACCTTTCTCCACACAAGGATATAACTGATGCTTACCAAACTTTATAATGGTTCAACTCTAAAATAAGTTTTCTTCTCATTGTTGATGAACCAAAATTTAACCTTCATTTATTACTCAAAACACAATTCTAAAAAGTGGAAATGATACCTTTGTAATACCATGCATTAAATTTAGATCAGTAAGAATATTTTGTCCTCATTTGTTCATATGACTAGACTTCTAATGTCATGAAATCATCACAACTTCTATTGAGGTTGGTTATATAACAACTATTGCTTCCTCTATGTATATTTAACCTATAAGAACATATAGGTTATTCAAGATCCTATCTTAATTTATCACAAAAAATCCTCCCTTCACAACTCTCATCACTCCATTATCAATGCAAGTCTTTAATCTGATATCATAAAATTATCCCAAAGATAATATGTTCTTCTTCTATCCCTTCATATGGAATACTCCTTGGATGGTTTATACTATTCCTTCATGTATATTCAATTTTATAGTGATGACTTTGATGATATTCAAGATGTGATATTTCCCCATGTACGTAAGTCCTTATAGTATAGTATCATACCGATAAATCCATTCCCATTGAGATTTAATTTTCCATATTGCTCCTTATTCAATTATCCATTCATTGTTGAGTCGTTTTATACCTTCAACATTCATCACCACTTCACTGACTAGTATATCTTCATTCCTAGAAATACTCACCACATTTCCATCCATTTCATAATTCTAGCTCCCTTTGTAACCATACTCTAACATCACACCTATTGGTATTTTTCTATTTTTCAGTATCTAATTATCCTTCCATGACATTGTCTGCATCTTTATATTCCACAATAGAAAATTATTCCCATTGAATTTCCTAATTTTAAATTTTTTATTCTATGTGGATATTCCATCAGTATATAACCATTTATATTTCACAATGGTGTATTAAATAATCTCAATAAATCTTTTCTGATGTGAAAGATCAATCATAGTTACAGTCACAGAGCATACTCAAATTTATAAGAAATATTAATACATAAAAAGGACAATAACTCTAGCCAAAACCTAGCTCTGATACATATTATTGGAACTGAAAAATTATTATTCTATAGGTGAGATGATAATTATGAGATAAAATAAAGTGAAAAAATTATGAATTAAATGACACCATATGTAACATGGAAGACACCCCAAGATGAAAGGGGTAAAAACCCACAAGAAAATAGAATGATCTTAGTGTCGGTAAAAGTGGGAAAAGAAACTCTTTCACTATTACAAGGAGAAACCCCTCATAATTTCTCTCTTAAATAATAGATAAATAAACCTTATAAAATACGCCACATAAATGATGGTAAGAGATATGATAAATCTAATTAAAAACTAGGGGAAACCACTACCTTTTATAGGAAATCCTCATCCCCTACTGATCTTATCATCAAGATGGTATGTTGTCGTTTGTCCACCCATCACACAACTAACCGCACCTTCCCCAATTAAAAACTTAAGGGGATGAACCATCCTTTTAATAATAAATTACAGACAATATATGGTGGATATGAAAAGAGAGTGACTCAAATAGGGAGTTTGATAGAAGGGGAGGTGGTGGGGAGGAGTCAGGCAGTACCAACCTTGGAGGGAGATTGAATCAAGAATCAAGTGAATACATTTGGTAGAGCAGGTGAGGAGGGAGAAAATTGAATCAAGAAAACATGGGATATGGGTGTGACACATGGGAGAGAGATCATGGTCTTTATAAGAATTATATATTTTAATGTAGGTTTTTGATTTGTAAAATCTTATTATAAAGTAATAAAATTATTATTATTTAATGATATTGGGAATTTGATTTATTCATTTATTGAGAAAAATTATTGGTTTCCACAAACATGGACTATTTAAAAGTTGTTATTGTTTTCACATGTATTCTACATAAAAATATATTTTCATTTGAATTATATTTAAATTCACCTCATAAAAGTAATAAAGTGTAGATTCAAACCATATTTCTTATTTGTTATAATAATATATAGTTTAATAAGGATGTTGAATAATTAAATTTTAACATATTTAAAAATACTTCAAATTTATATATACCATTTTTTATGGGATGATGTGAGCTACATCATTCTCTTCATTGTGTGTGTTAATGATGGAACAACATGGTCATTTTCAAGGGTATTTTTGTCTGAAAAAAATCATAGGACCACTGATTGTATGGGAGGACACTGTACTCATTTCTCAGATCATTATATTATTTCAAAGGGATAATGAAAATTATGGACCAAAAAAAGACATAATTCAAACCTAGAAAAATGTAAAACTGTAGGGATCATTTTTTTACAAGGGGTATGTAAATGACTTTTATACCCTAAAAACTACCCCCCCCCCTTCTCAGACCTAATTCCATTTGACACCCAGATTCCTTATCTCCTAAGCTCATACTGCCACTACATCCTCTCTCATAATTTTCTAGATACCACCTCCTCTTATGATCTCATTTCATTTCTACCTCCTCTCTTTCAACCTGCTCTCTAACATTCATACCCTTACTGCCTCCTTAGTGTTCTCCTCCACTCATCCTTTATCATGCTCCTCCAATATTGAACACTTCCCATTTTCATCTACTATGGTCATACTTCTCATGTCACAGTCACCTTGATCCTAGGAGATCCATCCACCAACCATCAGCTCCTCTCTCACCAATAACATATTTCTTTTTCCCTTCTCCCAGCACCTACTATATTTGAAACCATATTTTATGTAAATTATATGTTTCCGATATTTTTTTTATTTATTTTTTTTAATTTATGTAAATATGAACTAAGGATGAGTTTTAATTTATTATATTCATTAATGTTGTTGGTTGGTTTATACATGTTGATGTAAAATTATATAGAAAAATAATGTTTTTTTATTTTCATTTTGATGGAGTACTTTCCAGTGATTCCTGAGGAAAAATGCATTATGAAGGTGGAAGATCATTGGGTAGGTTGTTAATAAAATTTATTTCATCTGATGATATGTCAATATTGGCATCATGAATTATGAATTTTCAAGTTTCATTGTTAGATTTAAAATAAAAATTAAATTTTTGAAATGGTATTTTTTTATACCTTATAGATGATGGGGGAGTTGATCGATTGTTCAGATTCAATGAAATTTTTTCTCATTTCTACATTATTTTGAGGTTATGTGAATGCTTGTAGTCGACAGTAAATGTAGATAAAAGTTAATGACATGTCAATATTGTTTATATTAATATTTTTTTCACAAGATATGTATTAACATTTGGTATTTAAATTTTAGGGTTGAATTAGTTGGTGGAAATTGAAAAGAAATTTTATCATCTGATGGTTATTTTCAAATTCTACCTTGTGCAATTAATAATATTCTATGTTCAATTATAGAGTTAAATTATTCAATGTGGAATGAATTTTTGGGGGATGTTGGCTTGATTATTCCTTCATCCAAAGCCTTGAGGAATATAATCTTCATGTATAGCATTGAAAACAGGTCTGACTATAAATATGTAATGAGTTGTCCTTCAAAAAATATTTTCAAATTCAAAGTTGAGAGTTTAATATGGAAGTTAATAGTATATGGATTGGGGAATTCCACTCCATTTATTTGTGTGAATGTTTTTCAAAATTATCATATATATTCAACTTAAAATAGAATAATAATTTGTCATAAATAAATGGTGTCATTAATGTAATCTATTATTTATGATGAGGTGAATTCAAATAAAATGAAATTAAAGTTTACTTCTATAGAGAATTTTTTATTGATCTTACATTCTATAAAATGTTAAGATCCAAGAAAAAAATAGTTGGTGGAATATATAGGGTTTTCGATCAATCATATATATTAATCATCTGCATATGAAATAGACTACTGGAAGTTGATTCGAATAAGTGGATATATTCTGAAAATGGAAAATTTGAAATATTATTAATTGGATATGGGCATTGCATAAATAGTTTCTTATTAGATACTTGAACGATGTTGTTTGTGGATGTGTGTCACTTTAGTGTTATTTAAAAAGGTACCTTATTGGAAGTATCTGTATATGATGTAGATGAAAACCTCTTCCCATTGGCATATGAAATTATTCGGTGTGAAACATATGATTATTGGACATGGTTTTTAAAAAACATAAAATAAATTATAGGTTATATTAAATTGGTTATTATGTTTTATCAACACAATGTGATTATAGGTGTTTTTATAAAATTTATTGGTAGAGATAGACATTCATATTTTTACTGTCATATCAGACGTTTTGTCGATATTGGATACTTGAGTCAAAAATGAACTTATTTTGACATACATTTTCCATGGGGTCAAAATTACATCATCTAGAGAATAATATTAATGATTTAAATATCATATATATCTATTGTATATGTATTTATAAAAATACATAATATTTTTAGATAAGAAATGAAATACTCCATTCAAGGAGATGGTTGGTCGTACATACACATGAATGATACTTTCATTTATTTGTCATATTAAAAGAATAATAATTAAATTATAATTTATAGTATTATAATCATGTCATATATGTCTCATAGGTTTAGAAAAACCATCCTTTATATGTTCCATGTATAGCATAAATGAGTCATATCACTTTGTGGGGGCAGTAGTCCACTCTTCCTCAAACATGATTATCGTATTTACACAACATGGAAAGAAAAAAGGTGTGTTCTAAATAAAAATTACAGAAGAACAGAGATAATATAAATATAATATATATCATATAGAAATATATTTTCAATAATAATGGACACCATGAGAGGTGGTATGGAAAAAATTGAACAATCATTGTTTCGTGAGGCAGTATATCACCGCACATAGAAAAAATATGTTCATTACCAATTAAATGGAGATGTGGGTAAGTTTAGGTTAAAATATTATCATATAAACATCTTAGTATATTTAGGATAACATTTTTTTCATTTAATCATAAAATAATAAGAGTATAGGGAGTGGAGAATGGAAGAGAAACTAAAAGGCATGGGAGAAGCCGTTACCTTTTAATTGGGTAACTTATTTTGGTTTATACCAAAAGGTTTACTTGGGAGGCTTTCTTTTGTAAAAGAGGATTCTAGGATGAGGGGTAATATAGAAAGAACTATAGTATCTCAGGTGGCACTATAGCGGCAGAGGCACTGTAGTAGGAACTTTAGTAGCAACGTACTGTAGTAGGTAATATAACAGCCTGGGTACTGTACCGGTATTGCTCTCCGTGGGGATATTTGGGCCAAAAATGGGCTTTCAAGCCTTGTATTCAGGTCACTTTGCCTTGGTACTTTGGGATATGTAATGGGTCTCCCTCTACCCAATAAAAATGTGGTCTTTTCTATAAATAATAATGAGGCTTCGACCCAAACCTTAAAAAAAGAGAAGTACTAAAGTCACCTGAGATAACACATATTAGGATTCCATGTTGGAAAACATGGATATGGAATAAAAAATAACCATCTTGTTATGATGTAGAGTGATAGAAAACATGATCATGAGAAATTTAACAATCAAAAAATCAAAAACTTATGATGGGTTAAATGGTGTTTTATTTCACAGTAGGAAAAGTAAATAGAAAACATTTTTATTTTAAAATCCTTAATCCTTTTAAAAAAGTTGAATAATTATTTACGAGATTGACTAATAACATAAGAAAACATAATTACTTGTCAAATATTGTTTCATACTTTAATAAAGTTTTACCAAAAACTCATCTTTTCTCCAAACAATGAGTATTCAAGATGACTTGGTCACACCTAAGGCACTTGAATAAACTCCTATAGAATCACTTAATCCACAAAATATTAACTATTTATTCATATTGAATTGAAACATTAACCAAAACCAAAAAGGTTAGGATAAAAATGAGATAATTTCCCCAAAAGAATAAACCATTGTATGAAGAAAAACTGCTTTTAATCTCCAAAATTCAACAGTAATATCCAATGTTCAAAAAAGACCATTCAAAAAATAACTTTCCTTAAAATTCCTCAAACAATCCAAACTAATATTGAAACCCAAAATTTTGATGGATTTGATCACATAGTCTTCTAGGAAAAATTTTAACATGTATCTCCAAATAATATCAACCACTCTTAATGTATCCTACTAAAAAGTAATTCCCTAATAACATATTCTCCAAAATAGTTTAATCACTTCCATAGATAACCCGAATCGCCATAAGTCCACAATAAAAAAATGGACTCTTCCAAAATATAGTTAAACCAATACTCCTTAAATAAAATCCCATATTATTCTATTTTAGTTAGGTATATAGGGTTCCCAAAGTAGTGAACATCTTCCACAAAAACATTTATCACTCAATCCCCAAATTATTTTCCAATACCAAGGATATCTATTTGATAAAATATAAGTTCCCAAAATCAACTTTTTATTATTTCATTAACTTGTTTAACTAAAAAGATAAATTCATACTAACTAGGTACATTAAATAGTCTTATGGAATGTGATAAAGGCATGTCGCACTCTGGTTTTGGGTTCGATTCCCGCAGCCATGTCCGATGTGAAAGGTTGTCACACGGTCTGTGTGTTGTCATTTTTTTAAAACAACTATATAATTATTTGAATATTAAAAAAATATTATAAATTCTTCAAAAATAATCATAAAATGTTTTAACCTCAAAGTTTACTTCATACCTCTTATTTGGAATCCCAAAAACTAAGAATCCATAATTTCCTCAAAGGTGAATGTGTCTGAAAATTTCATTAGTCACCTTAATATTTTATACCATAAATCCTAAAAATGGGTTTATATGACATTGAACTTATGATAAACCTTAAAATTATAAACCCATAAGTATATACCTAACTCTTTAGAAAATATCCTAATATCTAAATTTTTCAAAACCATCCTCTGATACCAACTATAAGGATATCCCTAACTCTTGTCTGGGTGATTCCCTTTAAGACCTATGGGTCATATAATTGTATCTCAGCCTTCAAGACTTATAAGGGTTCCACCTCATCCCTTGAAAGGTGGATTATCAAATTTAAAAAAATGAAGGCCTTCGGGACATTCAGTTAAACATTACATAAACTTAAGTTAAGTCAATAATTTTACTTTATTTCACATTAAGAATCATTTCAGGTTTAGAGTTTTAGAAAATTAGTCCATAAATATTATATAAAAATAAAATTTATACAAAGTGGATACAACTAAAATAGTATCCATTTCTTCCACAATATAAAACTTTTTAAAGATAAACATGATTTCTTTTCTTGATAAAATTCTTCTTAACTTATTCTTTTCTTATACCCATCCTTATACCCTATGGAAAACATTTCAAAAACTTGTAATGAGTATAAAAATCTCAGTAAGTAATATAAAATAAGGAATAAAACCATTAGTCCATTGATATTTTTCTTACATTGTCTCTTTAATAGCTACATAGAGAGTAACCTCCATGGCTACATTAGGAATACCCATCACAGTATATTCCCTAAATCTCTTAAGATAAACCTTAACATTTACCTTCATCTCATTAGCCAATGCATTGGAGAGCTATCAAAGTCTCACCCACTCTCGGTTTATTGTGGAACCACCAAAATACATAATCAATTCCCAAGAACCATAACATAATCATAACATATGAACAAGCATAAAGGAAAAATAACATTTTCCATATTGTAATAATAAGACATCATTACAAGATATTGACATAATTAATCCATTGTAAAAAACATTTTCAATACCAAAATACCAAAAAAATAAATATAGTATTTACTTTTCTTTTTAAAAACATTATAGCCTGTAGAGGAATTAAAATACCAAATATTGTTCATGGCGGTAGAAAGGTCGTTTTCACCGCATTTGTTAAAAAACATTCCTTTTTTCATTTAGTAAAATGCTTCGTAGAAAAATATTCCTTTCAAAAATCATTGAATTAAATTAAAATTAAAAGGGAGTAATTATACACCATATAAAATAAGGAGGTTTATATTATCAAAATTTGTCTCAATGAAAGGAGATTAAGATGAAGTACCTTACAAATATCATATCATTAGATCAAGGATAAATCATTGACATAATTATGTGTGAAAAAATATAAATATACCCAATATAAGTGAATATTTAGTGTAAAATAATCAATGTTTATTCACAAATATTCTTGGAAAAAAAGAGTAATAACATGGATATTTAACTCAATGAATGGAAATTGAGTTTAGATTTCCCTTAAAAAGATTATTTATTTAATAAAATAGATTTATTATGTGTATTCACATAATGTAAGTATAAAAAAAAAGATAGTATATCAAAATTTATTTCTCACATAATCATACCATGACATAATCAATATGTAGAAGACTAACCCAAAGAATGGAAATTAGGTTAAGAAGTTCCCTTACCTTGAGTCTGACTCGTCTCGTACAATCATTATGTTCCCGAATAATAAACATTGGTTAATTTATTCTTGATTTAGAAAAATTTTTAAGTTTATTATTTCTCTTATATCAAATATTACCATATTATAAAAATTACATTACAATTTAAGTTCATATCGGACGTTTTGTCGATATTGGGTACTTGAGTCAAAAATGAACTTGTTTTTATGTAAATTGAACATATGGTCAAAATTTCATCATATCCAGAATAATATTCATGATTTAAATATCATATATATCTACTATATATGTATTTATAATAAACCATAATATTTGGAGATAATAAATGAAACACACCGTTCATGGAGACGGTAGATTGTATGTACGCATGAAAACTAAATTGATTTCTCTATCATATGAAAAGAATAAGAATTAAATTTTAATTTATATTATTATATTAATGTCATATATTTATCATATATTTAATAAAACTATCCCTTATATGTTCCATGTATAGTGGGAAAGACTCATATCACTTTGAGGGGATGGTAGTCCACAATTCTTCCAATGAAATTATCGTATTTAAACATCTTGGAAATCATAAAGGTATGTTCTAAATAAAAATTACAGAAGAATATAGAAAATATAAATATAATATATATCAAATATAAATATTGATTCAATCAGAATATCCACCACGAGAGGTTCTATGGGAAAATTGAACAATCATCGTTTCGGGAGGCAGTAGTTCGTCATACACGGAAACAGTATGTTCGTTACCCATTAAATGAAAGTGTGTGTAAGTGTAGATTAAAAACTTATCATGAAAAAATTATATTATATTTATTATATTGTTTTTTATGTATTAAAAAAATATGAAGAGTATAGAGAGTGGATAATGGAAATGAAAATAAAAAGCAAGAGAGAAGGTGTTACCTCTTAATCAGGTAACTTATTTTGGTTTATACCAAAGGGATTTCTTGGGAGGTTTTCTTTACTAAAAAAGGATTCTAGGATTATGGGAGGGATTATACGAATATTTTTTGGCATATATTTGATGATCCAAAAGTCTTTGTAAGTTTGAGTAATAGAGAGGAATGAGTGCTTTTTTATATGAGAGTAGAAGGGCACCCTTGGAATTGTTAAAAGTATTAAATTAATATAAAAACAATTTATATTCTAAATGGTGAAAACTCATTTATTTATAATAAAATATGAGTATATTTCTAAATAATCTCATCCAATAATTTTTATACATGTATTTATTTTATTTTAGACCATATATTTTCAGTTTACCCTTAATTACTCTCTTTAATTTTAATTGAGGTATTGACATTTTAATTATTAAGAGGCCATTAATTTCACTTATATGGGGTAAATTTCCAATAATTGTAAACTTAATTAACTTTTAGATATTAAAATATCTAATTTTTAATTTTAAATTATTTTTTGATTTTAAAATAATTTAATAAAATATTATTTTTATAAAATATCAATAGTTTCAATTTTTACACAATTCATTTCATTGAATTTAAATAAAATCCAAATAGAGATATTACATAAAAAAAATTAATAATCTTATAAAATGTCATATAAACCTAAAAAAATAGTGTATGACAAATATTATTTCAAATAATATTTATTTTACTATTTATAAAATCATTTATTTGATATTTCTCTTAAAAAAATAATCATTGTATCACTGTTGTGTCAATATTTATGGTAATTATTTAATATCTAAAAATTATAAATAAATTCACATAATGTATATAATTTTATTATATTGTTGTATACTGTTTCTTTTCTAATTTTAATCATGTTTATTACTACATTAAAATTATTATACTTATTAAAGATAAAAGAGTGACATGTTGTCACTTTCTTTTGTTTTAATAATAATTACATCACTTTCATGGAAAAAAGTCAATTAAATTAATAATTTAAAACCATTAGTTGATATTTATCAACATTAATTCATAAAATATTATTTTTATAGGTGTGAGGGTAATTTTATTATCTTTATAATATTGTTTATTACCCTAATTTAACTGATTTACCATTAACTGTAATAAATAAAAATTATCATAGTTACTATTCATAGTATCTAAAAAAATAGAATTAGCCTATTAACATAATTTGGACCCACTGATTCAAACTATGGAATCAATTTTTCAAAATACAAAACAAATAAGTTACATTAATTAATTTAAAATTAATTATCACTGTCAAAGTAAGGAAACATGTTTTTTTAAAGTAAAAAACATTAAATGATTGATGTGATTTTATATCTAATTTCAATGTGAAATAACTTCCAATGACCAAAATTGAATTAAATTATAAAAAAATAATATAATTATACTTTAAAAACTATTAAAATTATAACCTTTCTGTATAAATAAATCAGATGAAACTGAAATTTTAAATTAAAATGTAGTATTTTTCACTATTCATTAAAAAATTAATATTATTAGAAAAATAAAAAAAATCAAATAAGTAAATTTTTATGTCCAGATTCCAAAGAAAAAGTTTTTAAAAAAAAACTAACTTATAAAAGTGTAACAAACTAGATTTAAAATAGGTTCTCCATCAAAAGAAGGTATGACTGTATTTTTAGAAAAATGCTCATTTAATCCATAAAATTGAATTTGTTCTTCTATCATGTCTAGAAAACATATAAGATAAATTTTAAACATTAAATTGAATATATTAAATATATAATTAATTAATAAAATCCATATAGATTGATATTATTATTTTATAAACTCACTTATTTTCATTTAAATAGTTTTTCAGAAAAAAACATTTTCTTTTAATTAAAAAGAATTCTATTTTAATTTGTAAATAAATTTTACAAAATAATTAATTAAATTCATATGTTAAAAATATTTTCAAAAATCAATTTATATTTTTCATAACCTCTATTTTAACAGCGTGGTTATAAGGTAACATATTAATGCTTAAGTTCGACGTGATGTATTATGCACGCTATTGAACATATTGTCTCCTTTTAAAAACTCAGGATGTTGCGTTTAGATTGTAACACCTATGTTACAATTAGATGTGTTGAAATATACCAATTAAATGTATAAAACATTTTTTGATCCACCGAAGATGTGTCTTCATCATTATAAATTAGTTAGTGACACGTCAAAAAGTTGAAAATATCACAATCTGGGTTGATGTTACAACTTTGAGAGGGTGTTGGTTTTTCTATAATATGACTAATTTGTTTATAAATAAGGGAATGTTAGAGGGGATAATTATTTATATATGAAAATAATTAAAATATGTTTTTTATGGAGTTTTTATATTTAAATTCTATTAATTCTAGGTTTTTTTGTGGTTTTGTGTTACTTATAATGATATTGGGGTATGAATAATCACAAGTGTTTATAAATTAATTGATGTAGTCTAGAGGATGTATAAAATTATGGAATTTAAACTAAGTCAACATGTTTAGATCAGATAATTTATAAATTTTAACACCGACCTTATTGGTTTTAACACAAACCCTCCATATTTTAACACTCATGCCCCGTATTTTTTTGTTTTGGTTTTTGTGAAAAGTAAATTAATAATCCATGAATTTCACATAAAATTATTTTTATATTGTAACACCTATGTTAAAACAGAATGCATTGAAATATACCAATTAAATGGATGAAATTTTTTTCAGCGATCGAAGATGTGCCTTCCTCATGGAAAAGAAGTTGGCCACATGTGAAAAATGTGCAGAAATACCAATATGAGGTGATCTGACAACTTTTAGAGGGTACTGGTTTTTGTGTATGATGCCTAATCTATTTCTAGACAAGGTAATGTTAGAGATGATAATGATTTAAATATGAAAAAAAAAATATTATTTTTCGGAGTTTTCTTATTTATAACCTATTAATATAGGTTTTTTTGGTTTTATATTACTTACAATGATTCTAAGATACGAATAATCACTGGTGTTTATAAACTAATTGAATCAGTTATAAAGATATATGACATTCTGAAATTTAAACCTAATCAACATGTTTAGATTGAAACACCTATATTACATCTTTATTTTGGTAAAGATTCAATTAAAAATCCATGAATTTCACATAACATAATATTTAGATTGTAACACCTATGTTAAAATTGAATGTGTTGACATATACTAATAAAATCAATGAAAAATACTCAAATATTTTACAATCGAATTCCTCGACATGTTTTGTTTTTGTGAAAAATTCAATTAAAACTCTAGGAATTCCACACAACATAATTTTTAGAATTTAACACCTATGTTACAATTGAATGTATTGACATATACAAATTAAATGGATGAAACATTTTTATAGCCACCATAGATTTTTCTTTCTCATTTTAAAGAAGTTGGTCACACATAAAAAAAGGTGCATAATTCCCAATCTAGGTAGATTTGAAAACATTGAGGGGGTGTTGTTTTTAAAAGCAAGGCCTTCGGGACATTCAGTCATATATGTTTCCTAATTTGTTTCAAAATAAGGTAATATTAGATAATACAATGATATAAATATGAAAATAATCCAAATATTTTTTTTTGTGAATTTTTTTATATTTATATCCTATTAATTATTTTTTTTCTGTAGTTTTGTGTTACAATGATTTTGAGGTATAAATAATCACTAGTGTCTATAAATTAATTGATGCAGCCAAGAATATGTATGAAATTCTTACATCTAACCAATTTAAACATGTTTAGATGACATCATTTATAAATTTTAACATTGACCTTCTAGGTTTTAACACCAATCCTCCATATTTTAACACTAATCTATATTTTTTTATTTTTTATTTTACTAAAAAGTCAATTAACACTCCATGAATTTTACATTACATAATTTTTATATTTTAAAACCTATATTACAATTTAATTCATTAATATATACCAATTAAATGGATGAAATTTTTTTGCATCCACGAAATATTTTTCTTCCTCTTTGTAAGGAAGTGGGTGACATGTGAAAAAGGTATAGAAATACCAATCCAGGGTGATATGAAAAATTTGAGAGGTTTTTGTTTTATATGTTTTCTACTTCATTTGTTTCCAAAGAAGGGAATGTTATAGTGGAAAATTATTTAAGTCTGAAAAAAAATCAAATATTTTTTTTGTGGAGTTCTGCTATTTAAATCTTATTAATTCTGGTTTTTTGTGGTTTTGTGTTAATTATAATGATGTTGAGGTACGAATAATCACTATTGTTTATAAATTAATTGATTAAGCTATGAATATGCATGAAAATATAACATTTAAACCATGTCAACATGTCTAGATCACATAAATTATAGATTTTAACACTTACCTTCTAGGTTTTAACACTGAGCCTCCTAATTTTAAAACTCTAGCTCAAGGTTTTTTTTTTGGTTTTTTTGAAAAGTCAATTTACACTCCATGAATTTGAAACACCAATGTTATAGTTGAATGTGTCAAAATATACAACCAAATTCCCACCAAATTCTCCCAAATCCTAGAAAATCACGATCATTTTCCAATACCAACATCTCCTCAACAAATTATATCTTTAACTATAAAATGCCTCCAAAAAAGATTTCCTCCTTGCATTACATTCATGGTTCATCAAAAACCATATTAAGTCAAACCTTTTACTTTGAATCTGATTCTATAAACATATCATGAAACAAGTTTCTATATATAAGATAGACAAACAAATATTTAAAAAAGTGTAAAATAAATACATTAGTATAGTTTTTATTCTCCATCATTGTACAACATTATTCCAGGTATCTGATCAAGTGAATTCAAAAATCAATTCTAAAAAATAAAAACCTAAACCTCATTATACAAATAAAAAACATTTGAAAAAAAATAAGTGGTTTATTTAGTCTACCAATTATATTGCAGCTAAAAAGATTCACAAAAACATTAAATTTAGATGGACAAGAAAATACCCATTAAGAAATATTCCACAAAATTTTAACAAGGAGTACATCCAATATAAAATTAAACATATATAACAAATTACTACTTTCTAAAATATTAACTATGTTTTTTAACCAAAAAAATGATGATAAAATTCATTTTAAGTACCAACATTGTAGAAAGGTTTTTATTTTGTATACCAGTGGAAATAGTAACAAGTGAGTCTGAAACATGTAATTTATTTTTCTATAAGTTAGAATGGTAGAAAATCCAATGAAAATTTAGAAATGTAGGGAAAACAAGTCAGCGCTCTCCTATATTATATCCAACAATGTAAATCATGACATAGATCAAATAATCAGTCACTTTCCACTATTATTTACATGACATAATTTTATCCTACAATAATATATTATCAAAATATATAAAACCTAAAACAATTTTATTACATATATATATTCCTAAAACTAGTATCATGAATAATAAATCAAATATGTGTCTAGTCAATACTCCAAAAGATATCTAATCATTGATGAGACTTCATGAAATCATGGTCATCATCTATGATTTTAAAAAAATTATTCATATGTTACTAGTTTGTTATGATAAAATATTTTAGTATAAAGGATTTATATACAAAACTTGTTTTTGAAGCATTCCATAGGGCCCAAATAATGACACTCATATTCAATAAAATCGTAATTATACATGTCAATAACTCAACATTTAAACTGCAGTACATAACTATATGAAATACATTTCAATAAAATTCTATTCTTCAAAATATTTATATGATAAAATTCTACTTCTATTTACTTCTATGATTCCTTCCCAAGGTTCACAACTCATAAACCCTCCTTTTAAATCCACCTCAGCCTTTGAGAGGATGTTTAACATAGGGTGGCCATTTTTTATTCTTCTTTCACTATGAACTCCTTAGATACATGCTCGCATATGGGTCTCCCAATATATCTTTAAAGGAAACTTTATCCATTTCCTATTTTTCTTTTTCATTGAATTCTACTACTACCCCCCAATTCTTAATCACCATACTTAGTTATCATTAACAAATTTTATTCTTATTTATCTTCCTCCACCTTATCATCTTTATCTATCTCCTCATATTCCTATATAGACTCCTCTAATTGATCCTCATACTTACCATAATCCTCCTTTTCTTCCTCTAGAAAATTTTCAAATCAGCCTACTTCATCAGTAGAGGCTCCAGCTAATAAATTACCTAGAACTTCAATGAGTTCATGCAGGTTATCATTGATATATTTCATATATCCAATATAAAAAACTTTTACATATTATAATATATAATAGTCGGTAAAATTTCAGTAACGGATATAAAAAGGAATCATTCTTATTAAACAATCCAAATAATAATATATGGGCATATAAAATTAGTCCTTCAAGGCATTAATATGAATCCCCAAAAAATTAACATAGTGAATCCAAAATTTAACACTCAACATCCACATTTTAACACTAACCATCAAAATTTTAACTTTAACAGTAACATATACAAATAGGAAGACGTTTAATTAAACAGTCTAGATAATAACACTAAATTTCTAAATTTTAACACAATAATTCCAATTTTAGACACTAAAAATATAAATTTTAACATATGTGAATCTAAAATGAGGCTTTGAGAGTATTTTAAATCATGATTATAGAAATTATCAAATAGAATCCACAATTTAACACTAAGAATCCAAATTTTAACACTAACCATCCATATTTTAACACTAACTTTATAGACATAAAAATTAAGCTTTTCAATTTAACATTTCAAAGTTGGAAACACTAAAATTCCATAATTTAACATTACAATTACATGTTTTAACACTATAAATACAAATAGAAACACACTGTCATTTATAATGAGTCTTACAATGAATTTAATATCAATATACCAGATTTTAACACTGAAAATTGATAATTTAACACTTGGTATCCATATTTTAACACTAACCATCCATATTTTAACTTTAAATGTAATATATAGAAATATGGATATTTTAAATTAAAAAATATATATAATAACACTAAATTTACAAATTTTAACATGATAATTATTGGTTAACACTATAAATACACATTTCAACATATGGGAATCTAAAATGAGGCTTTCAAAGTATTTAACATAAATCTTACAAAACAATAACACAAATCGTCCATAATTTAACATTGAGCATCCAAATTTTAAAACTAACCATTCGGATTTTAACACTAACATTAAAGACATAAAAATAATGTTTTTCAATTGAACATTTCAAAATTAGAAACACTAAAATTATTCAATTTAACACTATAATTCTATATTTTAACAATGTAAATACATATCTAAACACATAGGAATTTCTAATGAGGATTTCAAGTCATTAACATCAAGATAATATAAATTAACACTAAGAATTCATAATTTCACACACATCATCCATATTTTAACACTAACCATCTGAATTTTAACTTTAATAGTAATGGATATAAGTAAAAAGAATTTTAATTAAACAATATAGATAATAACACTAAATTTAAAAATTTTAACACTATAATAATAGGTTTTGACACTAAAAATACACATTTTAACATATGGGAATATAAAATGAGGCTTTAAAAGTATTTAACATCAAAATTATATAAATTAACAGATATTATCTGTAATTTAACACTGATTATCCATATTTTAACACTAACCATCCAGATTTTACACTAACATTATAGACATAAAAAAGAAATCTTTTCAATTGAGCATTTTAAAGTTTTAAACTGTAAAATTCCACAATTTAACACTATAATTCTAGTTTTTAGTACTATAAATACACATATAAACACTTGATAATTTATAATGAGGCTTTCAAGGAATTTCAAATCAAGCTGCTAGAAATTAACACTAAGCATCTGCAATTTAACACTCAGTATCTAGATTCTAATACAAACCATCAAGATTTTAACACTAAAATTATAGACATAAAAATCATTTTAATTAAACATTTAAAAGTTTGAAATTATAAAATTCCACAATTTAATACTATAATTCTATGTTTTCACACTGAAAATACACATCAAGAAAATGGGAATTTCTAATGAGGATTTCGAGGTATTTAACATCAAGCTACCAAAAATTAACATCAACCATATGAAATTTAAAACTCAACATCCAAATGATAACGTTATAAATCTTATATATGAACATGAATCTTTTGAATTGATAAATTCATATGGTAAAACAAACTTTCAACATTTTAACACTAACATCCTATATTTATACACATATATTAAAAATTTTAACATGAATATTTTTTATATAAAGCATTAATATTTTAACACTATTATTCTCCATTTTAACAAAGAGGATCCAAATTTTAAGACTCACATTCCAAAATTTAACACTAAATTTTTATAATTTAACATTAAGATTTTTAAATAAACCATTAATAATTTAACACCAAGATACCACATTTTAACAAAGCATCAAAATATTAATATGGTGATATTAAAATTTATTGTCCGTATTTTAATAATATAATGACACATTTTGATGGTAACAATCTAACTTTTATTGCTTCAATTAGTGATTTTAATACTAAGAATGCAAATTTTAACACTATAAATCCAAATTTTATCACTGAGAATCCAGATTTTAATGCTTAGATTCTAGATTTTAATGCCCAAATTATATATATTAACATCGACATTATAGATATTGAAATGAATATTTTAAAATTAACCATCCAAAATATAATACTAAAATTACACATTCTGATATAGTGTATCTATATTTTAACACAAATAACATATTTTAATACTATAATTTCAAATTTTAATGTGGAAATTTTAATAGGAATATTTCAGGAATATGAAGATGAATTTTTTTCCATATGGATAAAATAATATTGATCAGAAAAACTACTCCCTAATAAAGTAATATGCACATATAAGATTACTTTTTTACGTATTCCTTCTAAATTAAATCATTTTTTAATGTTTCATTCATCCCAAAATTAAAAAACATTTTCACCACAAAAATTAAAAACATCACCAATCAGGAAGTCGATGAAGAAAAATAACTACATTACAGTTTCAACATATTAATATTATTAAAATATATTTACTAACTAATTAAAAAATCAAACACATTCAAAAAAATTTAGAACATACTAACATGAAAATTGAACAACCACCAATATCCTTATCTCATTGGCCTTTTTGGATTGAATTACTATAGATATCCACCTCATGATCAAGCTCCACAAAAAAACAAATTGTAACCAATCCCATTCTCTATAATTTCATTGAAAAACACACAAAATCTATAAATTTCTTTCATTAACAATAGAATGATAACTATGATTTAACAAGTTCCCCAATGTAAACAGCATAAAGGTCATCACAAATTCCATTTCCCCAAGCTCTAAAAATATAATTTCCATTAATACATTAAATTATTTCCCATTTAATAATTATTCATTTTTTATATTCATCGTTATACTTTTCAAAACAGAAAAATATTCCTCAAGAAGGATTCTTTACAAGTAATTGACATATACCATTGTAATAATCATTTTCATTCCTCTAAGTTCTATAATACATGTGGGAGGATCAAAGGAATCTATAAGCATCTCACATAGCTCTCTTATAGAGCATTGAAATTTAAATTCCAACAACTTGCCAAATCCCAATTCTATCACCTCTTGTTTTAGATTCTCATCTCTAACAATGAAATCAATAATATCTTCAAATAAATTTATATAACCTGTATAATTTAAAATATTTTATAATATAACTCTTTTAATCACTATACCATCCATTTTTTCCATTTTCCATTAGATTATATTTGTTCTTCTATGTTTTTGATAGTTTTGACCAAGCATCTAATATGATATCAATTGCATCCCTAATATTTTTATATACACCTTTATTTTTCTTAAAATAAATTTTACAAGACATTATAAAGGGAAATAAAATTATATCACATCCTAAATATAACATGATTTTGTAAAACAAATAAAACATACCAATTTTTTTTAAACATGGTGGACTCTTTCTCTCCATTGCAGTCACTTCTACCAGACAATAGAACTGTAAAATAGATATAAATGATGTAAGGAATTAGAAAATTGATATCAAAATATGAACATAATGGGTGGAGGAAAGTAATATAATAAAATAAAATTTCATGGTCAGAAGAGAAGGATACCAGGAGGTGGAAATGGCTGGCTAGTGTTTTCACGAGAGGAGGGCAACAATAGGAGAGAGAAGGGTCATGAATTGGGAGTAGAGTAAGATGGAATGGGATTGGTGGGTGATGGTGAGATGAGCACTCAGGAGATGATGTGATGGTTTGTTAGGGTTTGGGGTAGAGTAAGGAAACAATGTGGGAGAGTAGGGACAAATTGTGGGTGCAAAGGGAGATGGTGTGGTAGTGAATAGTGACTGTGAGATGAGTATGTAGGAGGAGATGGTAGTGGTCTAGGGTTATCAAGAGAGGAGAGTGATGGAATGGGAGAGGAATTAAATGGTGTGGGATAGAGGGTGATTATGAGAGGAGCGTATGGGGGGAGGGTACCGGGGACTAGGGATTTTGGGAAAAAGGGGGAAACAAGTATGGGTATAATGGTCATTTATATAACTAATGTAAACAAATTGGTATATGTTTTTACATTTTTTCAGTTATGTGTCTTCAATCTGAATTTTACCCCTATTTTGGTACATAAGATTCATTATCATGATTATAAAATTTAAAATTCCAATGGTGGTGATGAATGTTTTGGGCATTAATTTATTTTTCTCTACTCTAGAGGATTTCCCTAAATCATTATCGGATGAACAATACAAGGATCCACAAAGGTTAAAGACGTGGAAGAGAGGCCAATATCCAAAGGGCATAGGAATATATCTTAAGAATTTGATATCGAGAATGAGAAGGTACTAACTTACTTTTTTCTTTTGATGTGGTCATTTAATGCCTTGCTTGGCCCACCTTCTAGCTTGTATGTTTTCCTTTTATTAATAAATTTTAGGTCATGGGTTTGGTTTCCAAATCTATGACTAAACGATCTTGGTATATTTATAATTTATATATAATTTTATAAATATATATAAAATTATATAAATATATTTATAATTATATACAAATATTTTTAAATATGTTTACAAATATATATATTTATAATTATAATTATAAATTTATATTTATAATTATATTTATAAATACATATTTAGAGTTCTTTCAATGAAATTATAATTATATATATTTAAATTTTTTTAATTATATTAAATATATTATTAAAATTACTTATATAGGTATTTATAAATTTTAAAACTTTAGCATTAATAAGGATATATTTTTTCAATACTTATTTAGCACTAATAAAGATATATTTTATCAGCACTGATAAAGAGGTATTTTATCATCACTTATTATTTTAGAACTGATAAAACCCCTCTTTATCAATTTTTTTTGGAAGCATTGATAAAATATTTTCTCAATATTTTAAATAGAACCATAACCGA
The DNA here is from genome assembly GCA_963277665.1 of Viscum album. NCBI lineage: Eukaryota > Viridiplantae > Streptophyta > Magnoliopsida > Santalales > Viscaceae > Viscum > Viscum album. The sequence goes on along the minus strand of OY728159.1, from coordinate 823,867,103 downwards.
ACTAATTTACCTCACGCCGTTCAAGATCTCGTGGATGGTTAGCTCTGCCACCGCTCCCCCTCAACCTACTCTCGGATAAATCCACACTCTCAAATATGAGGTGTGTTATTATTTATCCTCATCTATCATTAATTAGTGTCATCAATCACCTCTATCATTCATACCTAGTCCACACTAAGTTATATTTTTGTGTCCCTTATTTCTTTCTATCTGTCGACCACCTCCTCACTATCATTGTCTTCAACCTGGTCTAACCACCCACCATTATAAAGAAACCCTATAGTGACTACCCTTTCTCCATCTTCCACTCCCTCAACCAATTAATGAAGAAATACTTCCCCCACTTTCATTATAAACTCCTCTCCATCATCATTTTCACAATTTTTTAATAGATTTTTTTGTAATCCGGGTTGGTGAGAGATTGACTTCAATGTTTTACCATTTCACATTATGTGTTTCCTTTATAATTTTACCATTTAATATATAATTTTCTACAAATTATTATTATACAATCTAGGTTTTTTATAAGGGTAATGTCCTTTGATGATTATGATAGAAAATTATAAGTAAAAAAATTTATAGATGTGATATGAAGTGTGTATCCATTACTCTTATTAATGATTTGGGAAAAATGTGTGATAAATAGAAATCCTATTAATTTAATTTCTATTTTATTTAAACTTATATTAATTATTTAGATATTAGATACTCATGAATTAAATTTAAATTGTCTAATTATAATACATTTATCATCACATAATGAAAGTTATAATTTTCATTTTAGTGATGTGTTTATTAGTCAATTGTTCCAAAAATTTAATGAGAATTAGTGTGATATTAATTAAAGGAATGAATATTTTTTTCCTTTTTTAGGGAGTTTTTTTATATGTATTATTTAAAGGTATATTTTATACTTTTATAAAATTATATATTTGGGTTATTTAGATTCAAAACTCGATATTGGTTTTTAGCATTTATTTTGAAAATATTTTAAAAGGAAGAATGGATTTTGGGGGTTTTGAAATTCAAAAATAGGTTGGTAATTAAATTTTATTGTTTTATGGTGATTTCTATGAAATGGTTTTATAGTTGATTTAGGGAATTGGTTTTGAAAATGAATATAAATAGTCAAGGGTTTTATAAAAATTATTTCTCAATGGATTACTTGATTAAGTGGATAAATTGACATTTTTTTGTGAAAAAAACATTAAATTAAATTTTTTTAAAGTTCCTTTGAAAAAATCAAGGTCAAGGACCTTTATTAAAGAAAAGAAAAATAGGAACACAAATAGGATAAATATGGATTATAAATGAAAAAAATGGACTCATGAAAACAAAAAATAAAAAAGGAGTCATCAAAGATCATATTCCAAATGATTATAATCTTCAAAGTCCCAATCCCTTTCACAATCATCTGCCAGTGAACTAAAATAGCCATCTTTAAGATTCCACCCATATGTAAAATATTTTTATCTAGTTCTCAAGGTGGTCTTCATATGGTAGTAGTCATTCCTTTTTATTGAATTCTTCAATAAGAATGCTCAAATGTGTTTAAAGTGTTCTATTTATTTTTTATTAGAATTGGACTCCTAGGTTTAAAGGTGTTGTGATTTTTCCTTGGTTAATATAGGTTTTGAGATAATGATTTTTCAGATTAGTTTTCTTATCTACTTACATTAAATATGAGGGGTGGGTAAGGAAAAATCTATTCATGGTTTGAGGTGTGAGGGTATGTATAAGTTTCATCTTTATATTTATAGCATTATTTATTTTGATTAATCCTTGTACATAATATTATTGTTATTTTGATCTATTTTGTGTCATTAGGAATTGTTTGAGTGTCACCCATAAAAAAATTTAATTTAAAACACATTTATCTCAAACAAATAAAAGATTAGAAGATAGTGGAAGAATTTTATACAATATATTACAATCTCCCAAAACCATACATATGATATAGATTTTATTAAGAACGAGTATACTCTTTTGTTAAAAATTGAGGTGACCATAAGTGTATTAATATCCCCAAACTGGGATTAAGTATATTTGGGGATATGGAATTAATAAACTATATAATATATAGTTTTAGGAAAATATCATTTATATAATTTCTTGTACTATCTATTATATGTGGAATAAAAATGTTTTGGATCTCAATTATGTGAAATCCATGATAACTAATTTTTTTTCAATTTTTATTATTGGAAAGTTTTTATGGTGTTTTAAGAAAATTTAATAGATCTTTTGGATATTTTAGGATATTTGAAATATAACTAAGATTGATAACAGTACTATTTTTAAAATAGGTTTTTCTCAATGGGTTATAGTACAAATATATTTGCTAGTATCTCTATAATACATGGTCTAGTGTAATATATATAAAAAGTGAGTTGCATGGAATCCAACTTCTCTTATCATTAATAATAGTTTCATCCATTAATTTCAATAAATTCTAAATTCTTGACCCTGTGTCAAAATTTAATGATTACATGACCTTGTTTGTTCCATGCAAATATTTTTTTACAAAAAATTATAAAGTCATGTCACAATTAAATGGAAATAAAGAACAAGAATTTCTAAGAGAAGTATGTCATCTAATAATAAATAAATTTGGGTTTCCAATATATTTATTAGTGATTATTAGATTAATATATGTCTTTGAGTGATTCAGTTTAATAATAAATGAAGTTTATTAACATTGTTAATAATATATTTTATAACTATACATGAAATAATGATTTGAAATCCCGTGATTTATAATGTAAATTGTATCAGAACATGGTAAATTGGAATAAATGATAGAGGAAACATTTATGCTTGAAGTGGCTACCTGTCATTGGAAAAATGTCATAATTAAAGGAAAGAAGGGTCAAGGGTTGACCGATACTTTCCAGTGGTCAAATTTCCCATGATTTCAATTGCTCAGTACCTTTTCTAGATCTTTAAATTAACCATACATGATATTTTTTCCACTACAATTTATGGTCACCTAAACTATCCTAGTCCTTTAAATATCAACTTATACTATCGATTAAACGCCACCTATCCCACAACGTACCAAGTGAAGAAATGAATAAACATCAATTCCTCCCTCTTGTTGAACTCCCACATAGAAAGGTTACATAAAATGTCCTAGAATTATTGCCTTTTTGTCTCACACAACATCAAATTGATAACCTTGAACAAAAACCACATGTTTACCCTAGGTTACTTCTTTTCATGTCACCCTTGTGTAAAATGATAACTTGTCATGAATCATCACCTATAATATTAAAATGTTGGGTTCCCATTATTATAATTATCTATAACTTTATCCTATTATTATAAATATCTTATGTGTATTTATTTATTTTTTATACAAAATGAATATTTAATGAACCAAATAGGATGGATATGAATCGAAAATGTATGCACACTAATCATTTTATAGAAGAGTATAAATATGGAGTTAAAGAGTTTATAAAGTTTACAATAGATAAGGAATATGACCCTTCTCAAATCCTTTTTTTGTGTGTTTATGTTGTTGTTATTCAAGATAAATTAGTATGAAAGAGTTGAAAGAACATTTTATTTTTCAAGAAATATATCATAGTTGTAAATTTTGTAATAAACATGGGGAAAACTAAATGTGTGTACCGATTGGGATGATACTATGATTTATGGATTGTTTTTTATGAATACTATTGTAAATGATGATGGAGTTTGTAGAGAAGAAATGAAAATGGTAATTGAACATTACCTTCATAATTGTAAAAAGTTGTTTGAGAAGTTCAATAGTTGTTCTAAGAGACTATTGTATATTGGTTATACTAAATACACAACATTTTCAGTTGTATTGAAGTTATATAATTTGAAAGTTGGAAGCAGATGTAGTGATAGTAGATTTATAGAACTACTTTTTCTTTTTAATGATATGCTACTAGAAGAAAATAAACTTCCTTGTTGGACATATGACTCTAAATTAATTCTACCTTTAATGGGAATAATCTATAAAATAATACATGCATTTCCAAATGATTGTATATTATTTCAAAAGGACCATAAATCAATAATAAAATTCTCTAAGTGTGGCATGAATCGATACAAGAAATATGAATCAAGTCCTTTGAAATATGTATGGTACTTTACAATCATTTCAAAAGTTATAATACTATATGGATGTTAAGAAATTTCATGAAAATAGACATGTCATGTAGATAAAAGAATTCTCACAATCCCGTATTCCTTATATTTACTTAATTATGGGTTTTTCCTCCCTATGGCCCCCACTCTCTTGGTCTCCACTCTCCTCTACGCTAGGGTTTCTTCCCAGCGTCATCATCGTTTCTCCCTTCCTAGCCCCCTCGCCCCCCACACAGTGAAGGTCCTTCTCTGGAACTCCTCCACTTCTCTCCTTCTTGTTCCCCTGTTCTCCTCCTAGCCTCGTTTTCTCTCTCTCAGTGACCATGGTTCCTCTTCCCGTCACCTTTGGATTCTCTATATTTCTTCCTATTTGGTCTTGTTTTCCACTTTCTCTCTAATGAAGGCGCTTCCGTCTTCCTTGAATCGATGACGTCTTCTTTGGTCTCCCTCGATTCAACATCATCTTCTTAGTTCTCCATCGAATCAACAACATGTTCTTCAGTATTCTTCGTATCGACGACATATTCTTCCTAGGCTGCCTCACTTCTACTTCAGTGGTCCCTAGTTCTTCCTCCTCATTGAAAATGCCTTCATTAAGATCTCTCAGTCACTTGAACTATTTCTCTCACCATAAGTTATACTGCTCATATCCTGGTCATATTTGGAGTGGGGGTTACAATAGGGTTTTGGGATGTGTAGTTCGATGACTGTCAATGTTCCAGGCGCAATCTCCTCAATGTTGGATTTGGGTTTTTCAGTTTTCTTCCTCATGATACTAGTGAAGGTTTGTATGATTCTTCCTAGTGGTTGATCTATTTCATTCTTGTTCAGTGGTGTTGTGTTTTGGGTTTGGTTTCAACGTCGACGATGGGTTTATTCTCAGCAGTGACGATGAGGACTTCTCATCGGCGATGATGGTCTGCAATGGTTTCTTTCATCAGCGATTCTAGTGGTGCTCTATGGTGACGACGTCAGTGTTCTCAACGATGATGTGGGTCTTCTGTGGTATAGTGATCGAATGGCTTTGATGTTAGTGTGTGCATCACAAGGTGACTTTGACAGTGGCATTATGATAGTTTACTACTTTTTGATTTTCAATTTTTGAATTTGTTGTTTCAGTGGAGGTATTGTCGAGTCTATGGGTTTTGCATGGTATGTTAAAAAATTTTAAATAGGTTGCATCTGATGGTCAAGGCGCAGTGAATGGTTGTGTTTCTTATTTTTAAATTTATCTATGTAATGGGTGTTTGATGAGGTTTTGGCTGGATGTTGGAGGAATGGTGTTATAGGTTCCCACTTACCCTTAAAGTGGATTTTCAATAAAATTAAAAAATGGATTGTGGTGGTAGATAGAAGAATTAAATATGGTAAGCTATGTCATCCAACACACTCTCCTCAAAGGAAAAAAATTGATTAGGAGTATCCTGGATTTGGAAATGAGCAGCAAAGCCTCCTTCTTACATTAGCTATAAATGGAATAAATCCTTTTATTGTAAAAATCAGTACTCACAGAACATAGCCAGTTATGTTGGTAAATTATAACTTTGCACCATGGTTATACAGGAAGCACAAATACATTATGTTTTCTCTGCTTATATCTATACCAAAACAACCTAGTAATGATATTGATTTTTATTTAGACCCATTTATAGAAGATCTGAAATTAATGTGAGATGTAGGTGTTACAAAGTATGATTCACATAGAAGTGAAGAATTCACATTGAGGTCCATGTTGTATAATATGATAAATGAAATTCCATATTATGGAAATTTTTAGGATATAACATTAAAAAAATGTTGGGGTGTCCCATTTGTGAATAATTCACACACTCAGTTAGGCTGAAACATTCTTTAAAGACTGTGTTTTTAAGACATTAGAAATTTTTACCTCGATGACATAAATACCAATCTTTGATTATAGCAATCAATGAGAATACCAAACAAGGTGAAACACCATCTCCACTAATGGGTGATCAATTGTTTGATAAAGTAAAAGACACTAACATTGTTTTTTATAAACCATTTTTAAAAAACCTTATGACAATAGGTTGGAAAAATAGATCAATTTTATTTTAATTTTCATACTGGAATTGTTTGTATGTCAAACAAATTCTTGATGTCAAGCATGTAAAAAATGTATTTGATAGTGTTATTGGAACATTATTAAATGTTACTAGAAAAACAAAATATGGCATCAAGGATATGTTGAATATGATTCAAATAAGGATAATGGATGAGTGAGCACCAATGAAGGGTAAAAGCTATAATTTTCTTCTTCTAGCAGCTTACACTCTATCTAGATAAGAAAAATTAAAAATTGTAATTTCCATTAATAGAGTAAAATTTATATAGGTGTATTCATAAAATATAAAGAATGTCATTTAAATAAACAATTTGGAGTTATAGAGACTAAAATCACATGAGTATCATGTTTTGATACCAGATTTGATGCCCACCATTTTACATTTCATTCTATTTAAAAATGGAAAAAATATATTAACAAGAATATGTTTATTTTTTAAATCCATATACAATAAATTTATAGGCCCGAAAAAGTTTCCAGACATGAATGAGGATATTTTATTCATATTATGTGAATTAGATATGTTATTAACACCATCATTCTTTGATATAACGGTCCACCAGATGGTTCACTTAGTTATACAGGTTCAAATATGTGGTATTATCCATTAAAGATGGATGTACCCAATTTAATGATATATGAATATTTTGAAAGGGTGTATCCAGAATCAAATATGGCCAAAATTTTGTATTGTAGAATGATATATTTTTTAAGAAGCAATTGAATTTTGTAATTATTATCTATCAAATGTTGATAGCTTCGATCTCCCAAAGTCTCATCATTGCGAACACCTTATAGGCAAATGGATTTCTAGAATATATGTTTTCACAATTACTATCATAGAGTGTAACTAAGCTCACCATTACATTTTAAATAATAGTGCATATTTTTATCCATAAATTTAGTCCCGCAAATAAATTATTATACATTTGAATCCATCAATGAATGAAGGATGGAAATCAAAGACACGTAGTTTATAGGATGGCCCTGAGATCATATTTATATGGAGTTATCTACAAATCCAAATTCAATTTTCAAATGAATTTAATGGATATCCAGGGGACCAAATTCAAATTTTATATCTTACATTGGTTTTTTAATTAATGTTTATACAATCTATACAAAAGAACACAACAATCTTAGCACTATGAAAACAGTGAAGTTACACTTATGGATGAAATGATGCACATATTTGGTTCCAAGGATATAAATCTAATTTATGTGAATATTTCATATTTCTACATCATCGAACAAATATACATGTTTTATTACAAAACATTTCAAGTGTCAATTTACATTGAAAATGGTTTAAAAACAAGAGTGTAGTTAAATTTGATGAAATGGGATTTGTGAAAGTGAATTTTAGTATATAAGGGTATAAGGAAGAGCCATTCAAAATGGAATCATAAGAAATGTCGGAATATTATGTCTCAGATACAAAAAAATAGAATTGGCCAATTTTTCTTTTGGTGACGAAAACAATTGTAGGGTTAGATGAAAATCCAATTGAGGATGACCCTTTCATTATGAGGTCATAATCATTTCATGGTGTTCCCAATGTAGATGATGTATTTTATGTTATAAGGGGGAAAAGAGGGTATTTTGATTCTTGATAGAGGATAAAAATCCCTTAAAACTTTAAATAAAAGAAAGAGAGTTTGATGAGTATCTTAAATTATTTTTTAATATACTATGATTTTCCTCATAATATTATATGTTCTATACTGTATTAAGGTGATCTAAATTAAATGCTTTATTACTCATGCAGATAATGACTTATATACATTATGAAGTTACTAATCTCATGGAAGAACACATAGTTGATGATAAAACTTCAAAATTATTATTGGATCAAAAAATGTTGATGAAAAAACAATAATATCATATCATCACTGTGTTGGATAATATTATCACGAAAATGATCAAGGGTATAAATTTTGATGTTGGATGGAATCAACACAGCCAACCTATTGACCCTAACAAGCCAATGTTCACTAGTTATGTTGGGGTCACAATGATAATATATTTTTCAATTGATATAGACTCATGGTTCCATGTACAACCTGTAACAAAGGAAACCCTTTGGGAAGAAATTAAGGTAATGTTACAATATAAATTCTCTATTTTACCAAAAAATTATATAATGAAATGATGATTCGGTTTTCATCGTACCATGAAATATTAATTTATTTTAGATTATTTTGATAATAAATATGTCTTAATGACAACTATAAAATCTTGTATAGGATTTTTGACACTTCTTACCAAGATTCATCTCTGGGATGATGAGGGGAAAGTAAATCCCCACCCACGAGTAACATATGAACACTTTATAAAGGAGGAAACATTGGATTATTTCAATTGTTTTTGTGATGATAAGTCATATAAATGGAATTTTAGTTGATAATATATTATTTTAAATTGTTTATTTTATTCTATTTGATTCAAAACTGTTGATTTATGAAACAAAAAAAGGAGTGCTAAAAATAAACAATGTGCATCAAAACCTGTGTACCCTTATCACAAAGAAATGATAGGGTACTATTCACTAAAGAATAAAATGGTATCGATTTTAAATCTACGATAAAATTTTATGTGATATGAAATAATTTATTTTTATTTATATGTATATTTATGATTCAAAATTTAAATCCACTTTCATCCCACAGCTTGTGCTGTGGAAGGAGGACCGTGTAAATAAATAGGGTAAACTAGTTGATGAAAATACACAAATAGTATTAGAAATATGTGTAAGTATGAAATCATAGTAATTTTTTATACTTTATAAAAATATAACATAAAAATATCTATTAATATTCATAAATTTTTTATATGGTTTGGAAATAAGAATCATCAGTGATCGTAAATAAACAAAAATGACATTCAGTATATTTGAAGCATCTAGAACAATATGGTTACATTAGAGGTATAGGTTTTAGAGTGTCACCTTGAACATATTTTGAGAAGAAAAGGAAAAAATAAGATTCATATAAGATAATGAAAGGATTTTTCGTGAAATTATATGCTTTACGATATAAAATTATCTGATTTGGTTTGGTAGACTAATATATGTGAAAGGATCCAAGATGAATGGCAGAGGGAAAATGATCATCACATGAAGATCCAAATGACACCACTAGCTTTATGGATATTCATTCCCTTAAACCACATAACTTACTCATGGTAATAAATTTTTTCATTACTCTTTATCCTAAATGTGAATCAAACAACTTTTGATGACTTTATATCACTAAAATTTTATATGGTGAAGTTGTATGTGATTTTTATCTATCAACCACAATGAACCCCATTTTTTCGATGGGTACAGTGTATAATATCCTGAGTGACATGATACACCACAAAGAACTCCCAAAATATCACATTAGAGTGGGGATTGAAGTAGCTCAAGATCCGTGTGATGGGTTTCTTATTCCACTTGAGGATCTAGATATTAGAATAGTCGATGATTTTATTGGAACTTTTATAGTATGGTTGTCTAATCTAATAATGATATTTAAGGTATATTATTAAAAAAAATCCAAATGAAAAACCTATAACAGTAGCTGAAAAAAGTTCTGAAGTGAGTTATGATATTATAGATGGATAAAATGATGGGGAAAAAAATATTGGGTCAAGATAATCTAGTGAATTGGCCAAGAAAAAAAAAGAACCTTCCAAGAGTGCCTTCTCTCTACCATTTCTACTAAAACATATTTTAACATTACAATTTCATATAGAAACCACATTAAACGATGGATATATGTCCTACATTCAATATGAAGAATAAATATTTGTAAATTTCATTATAGATGTGGTTGGTATTGAGTGTATAAATGAGATTACCAATTTTTAATGGCTAGGTGTCTGATTTGTAAACACATACATCAAGTAAATTTTCGTAATCTATATATAAAAAAATTATCAGCCACATTCATTAAAGTTAATAACTATTCATATTTTATAAACTGTTTATAATACTATTATGTAAAGGAAAAACCCAGTGAAGATGGATTTGGATTTATTATTCCCTGTATCATTTCTACACAATAATTTTCTTTGGGAGTAAAATAAATTGATAACAAAAAAGATGAACTAAGAGTGGTGTTTGAGAATAAAATAACTGAAAATAGGAACTTTTTGATTCATACAATGTAATGGTAAAACTCTATAATATAATCACATAATTTTTTTTCTTTTTTCCAATACTTATTTTATTTGTATTCTTAGGAAGAAATTGATATTGATATCAATCAATTTGGATACCCTGGATATTTATTTTTTGGATCCAATGCACGGATTTCCATCAAATTGACCACATATGATGTTTATTAAGAATTTTAATGCACTAAAATCAATATTTTACCAATAAACATCAAATTATATGTTTTCATAATGAGAATTTTGTTTTGATAGGGTATTATATAAATATATTCGAAATCATGGTATGAGGTTGGTCAAGGAACATAATAATACTATAAGTTTCATAAAATGGAAACATATTAATGTATATATAGAAATATTTAACTATTATAACATATATCAAAAAAATTACTTATTTTGGTCAATTTTTCTGAAGTTCCCAAAGAATGATAACGACAATGATTATGGATGTTATGTTTTCAAATTTATGAAAGATATCATATACCATGAAAACATTATTATCCCTAGATAGGTAATTTTTTAAGGTAATTTCAATTTTATTAAAAATATTTATTAATCATTTTCTTGTATATATTTTCACAGTACTACCAAGATTTCTAAAAATCTACGTACTCAAAAGAAGAAGTAAATTTTTTTTACAGATGATTATTCTAAGTACATGGTGTTGGAATGTTTTTCAACATCAAATTTAGGTTATAACCTATTATGTTTGTGATCTAGTATGGTCTATGACCTTCGATATATATTTATGATGTGAAGAATTAGTATTGGAATGCTTGTATATTATTTTTTATCTATTTCTCAAGGAGAAGTATAATAGAGGGAATCAATTTGCTTAGAAATGAATGGTAAAAAAACAAAGTGATAGAATTTATACGTACATCATGAATAGGTGACTTCCAACAACTTATTTAGTGAATTGTTTCATCATTTTATCTACTTATTCAGTTAATTTCAATATCATTTTCCTGATACTTATTTTTTAAAATTCACACAATAGTTCAAAACACACATCACATGATCAAAACCAAGAAATTAAATTCATATTTTTTTGACACTTAAATAAAATGATTCATTATTCATTTATTATGTGTAGGAATTAACTTCACATCAATCTAACACACAATGTGGTTTTTATGACTTAAAGTTCATGTTTTTAAAATAAAAGTGTCATTTTAGTTTAAATCACAGATCACATATCCAAAAATGAGTAAACAAGATTATATTATATTAAAAATTTAGGACAATGATCTATAATTCATTTGTGACATGTAGGAATTGACCACATGTCAATCTGATACCCAATGTGTTCAGTATGACTCTAATTATGTGTTTTTAATATAAAAGTATCATTTTAGTTTAAAATTCATGTCACACAGAAAAAACCAAGAAAACGAGATTAGATCGTTTTTAAGATTTATGAAAAAAACTCCTAATTCGTTTTTCATGTGTAGGAATTGACCATACAATTATTTGACACGCGATGTGGTTGATATGACTCAAAGTATTTGTTTTCAATATAAAAATATCATTTTAGTTTAAAACATGTTTCACATCAACAAAACTGGGAAAACAAGATCAAATTGTTTTTAAACTTTAGAAATATGATTAAAAATTCATTTCTGTTGTGTAGGAATCAACCACACATCAATCTGACACCTGATGTGGTCAGTATCATTTAAAATTTGTGTTTTCAATGTAAATGAGTCATCTTAGTCTAAAACGCTTGTCACATCACAAAAATTGATAAAATGAGCTCATATTGTTTTCAAACATTAGTAAAAGGATCCATAATTAATTTTTTATGTATAGGAATTGATCACATGCCAATCTAACACATGATGTGGTCATCATGACTCAAAGTACTTGTTTTCAATATTAGTTTCATTTTAGTTTAAAATACTTTAAATAGTCAAAACCAATAAAATAATATTGTGTTGTTTTAAAACTTTAGTAAAATGATCCACAATTTATTTTTGACATGTATAATCAACCACATGTCAATATGACACCTGATGTGGTTGGTATGACTCGAAGTGTCTGTTTTAAATACAGAAGTGTCATTTTAGTTTAAAACATGCACCAAATACCGAAAACATAGAAAATAGTCTCGTATTATTTTAAAACTTTAGTTAAATGATTGATAATTTACTTGTGACATGTACAAATTGACCAAAAAGTAATCTAACGCCTGATGTGGTCGATATGACTTGAAGTGTGTGTTTTTAATGAAAAAGTTGTATTTTAATTTAAAACACATGTCACATTTCCAAAACCAAGAAAACGATCTCATATTATATTCAAAAATTCTAAAAAATATCCATAAATAATTTTCCACATTTAGGTTTTGACTACACATCAATCCGACACACAATATGATTAGTATGACACAAAGTGTGTGTTTTCAATACAAAAGTGAATTTTAATTTAAAACAGACATTAGATTTACAAAACCAAAAAAAACAAACTTGAATTATTTTACAACTTTAGAAAAATGGTCCATAATTCATTTGTTTCATGTAATAAATAACCATACATCAATCTGACACATGATGTGACCTATATAACTCAAAGTATGTGTTTTCAATATAAAGGTGTTGTTTTAGTTTTAAAGACACATCACTTTCCAAATCCAAGAAAATGATTTTGGATTTTTTTCAAACTTTAGGAAAATAATCCATAATTAATTTTTGGCATTTGAAAATTTACTACACATCAATCTGACACATGATGTGTTCAGTGTGACTTGAAGTTCATGTTTTTAATATATAAGTTCCATTTTAGTTGAAAATGAACTTCAAATAGATAAAATTGAGAATAACAAGCTCAAATTGTTTTCTTATCATTTTTTCTAATATTTCATAATTAATTTCCATAATTATTTATCTAATACTTGTTTATTTAATTTTCATAGAGATAATTTTTGAAAAAAAATAATAAATGGTGTGACAACTAAAGGCCTATTCTCAAAATACAAGTTCTCTTGAATTTGATCACAATCATAGTAAGGTTTTTATCACCATGGAATTGAACCAATTCAAGAGAACCTACTTTTTTGAATAAGACAATGGTATGATGTGTAAGAATTAACCAAAACTCAATCTAAATCATAGTATTCCTAGTATGAATCAAAGCATATGATTTTAGTTTAAAATTGACACTTTGTTCTTAATTCAATCCTTTATAGTATTGTTAACATAAAAATGTTTTCTTATACAGGATTATTATTTTTATTGATCTGGGGTGGTTTGTTTGGAAAATAATATCATGACCTGGGGTTAGAGGCCAAAGATAAAGGTACATTGATGTTTTTTAATTTCTTTGACAAATTTTACTTACTCGTTTAATTGTACACACAAATTTTTGAAATGTTCTCTAATATAGAATTTTTTTCTTGTATTTGTGTTGTAAATTTTATTTCAATTAAATTCTGAATTTTCTTCCAGTATTTTCTCCCTATTTTTTCTACTACAGTGTGAAATAATTTTAAGATCACACTATAGTATTATTCCCCTCTATCAGTGATAAACTAGTGCTGATAAAGGACCCCCTTTATTGAAACTATTTTGAGCACTGATAAAGGCCTTGGGATTTTAATGGCGCTCAAATTTTCAGAGATTTTTTACACTGAAAAGCCCAATTATAGTCATATTAAAGGCCTTATGTGTTGAATTGATTCACTATATATATTTAATGATAAAATTACTCAATTTATAATTATAATTTTTTCAAAATATTAACAATAATACAATGATGTGACAATAGAGTTCTACCTGAACAAGATTTTTAAATTACATATCATAATAGTCATAATGTAAATGGAATTGAAAATGAAGAATATTAAAAACAAAATTCAATATTGTAATTACATGATTAGAATTTATAAAATGAGATAAAATAGATGATTTGAAATGATATAGAATACTAATTTGATTAGATTATCTAGAATTCTTATTTATAAAAAGATTTATCATATTCTTATTGTAATCACAATACAAGATTGTCTAGAATTTTATTTTTTGGTTCATAATATCCATTTTTTATTTAAAATATTAATTTAAACTCCATGGTTTCTTTTATGTTGCCTATATTTTTTAATAAGGATGTGTAAGAGTATAACTCAAAAGAAAAGGGTGAAAGGATTGAGTTCAAAATCATTAAGAGTCAATGTGTATCTAATGTTAATTTTTCTACTCCTTTATATATTGTTTTAATAAAAGTTATTAAGTTATATAATAGTTTAAAAGACATCAAATATTATTTTTTTATTAATTTAAAAATATATTTTGTTCATTCTTGCTAATATGGGGAAGAAAAATAATCCTATGAAAATTAAATAAGACAAAAATTTTATTTTTCTTGATCAAGTAAAAAATTAATCTAATAAATAATAAATAGTTATTATGTCATGATTTGTATATGTCAATGTATTTTTAAAATAATGGGTTTATAATATTATATATTTGTTTTATGTCGTTTCATCAGATATTAAAGTTAAATTCTTGATGTTTGTCCACATTATAATTTATAGACAGACAATATACAAGTTCAAATATGTCACAATGAAAAACATGCATGGTGGATAGAATGGACCGAAATCTCTATTTATAAAAGCATATCCATGAGTATTAATTACAAAAAAAATCATCTTCATATACATTTTTTAATTTTCATTTTATACTCACTTTTCCATTTGATTCAAATATCCTTTCATATTCAATTATCCATACATTACAACAAAATCACACTTATTCAATGCTACTCTTTATCAGTGATAAAAAAACAATGATAAGGGGGTTGTTTTTATTAGAGATAACTAAAAAATTGATAAAGTTCCTTTTTATCAACATTTAAAAAACACTGATAAAAGAATCCCCTTTATCAATGTTTTTTCTTAGCACTAATAAAGGATTACTTTATTAGTGATTTTTTAGTGCTGATAAAAAGGAGCTTTATAAACGCTTTTTTAAGCGGTTATAAAATACGACTTTCATAAATAGTATAAATATTATTAAAAAAATATTTTAATATATAAAATATTTATATTGATAAATATAAAATACATTTTCATAAATATGATTTATATAATACTAAATATGTATTTACAATTAATATAAAATATATTTATCGGATTACGGTTTAAAAATAATTAAAATTTAATATTAATTAATAATTTGATAATTAGTATTGACTAATAGAAATTTAATAAAGATTTAGTGATATAAGAAAATTAAAATTCATTAATATATTAAGATTAGTTGAAATTATAACTTGAACTTCAAACGACCATAATTTTTTATTCAGGTGTCTCTTTGGGCTATACCACATATCAAATTGAAGCTAGTGAAAAGATCTAGGTTATTTTAATTTCAATACAAGAAAAATAGGATTTAGTGGTAGTTTTTTAGAAATGGTTCTGAGAACTGCCGCTAAATATAATTTTTTTTTATTTTGAAAATTGTTTTTTAAAGCTGCCACTCAATTAATGGAAAAAGGTATTGAATATTAAATATTTAATAATTATTTATTATTAATAATTATAATTTATTATTTATAATCATTTATTATTTATTATTTACAAATTTAATTATGTGTTAGTTGTTATTTATTTATAATTATTATTTAATAACTATTTGAAACATAAATTAATTATAGGATAAGTTGAAAACTAGACTTCTGCATCAAATGACCATAACTATTGATCCAAGTGTTTGTTTTAGATCCACAACCAGTCAAATTGAAGCTTATGAAAAGAGCCGCAATGACATTATATTATAATTTTTGTTTAATATTTATTATTTAATATTTATTTACAATGTATTATTAGATTTTTCTTAAATTTTTATTTGTATATTTAATATTTATTATATATTATTACATATTATTAGTCATTTATCATTTATTATTTATTATTTATTTATTATTTATTATTTATTATTTATTATTTATTATTTATTTGGAATAAAAAATGGATTGAATCTGATTTTCATCTGACAGTTAATGCCCTCAGGACACGCACCGAGGTCATACCATATAGAGTTCTACCTCAATGGAATGATTTCACCTAGGCCATTAGTTATCTTAATTTGTGGGTCTCACATGCATATATGGAAGCCAACTTTTTTGTGAATGCCTTATCAAAGATGGTGATCGTGACAATGAGCTCGATCTGGTCCTTCTAGACTCATGATCACTATTTATCATTGATTGAGGGTGACATGCGGGGTGTGATTCATTCCCATATTTTTAAAACCCCTTGTAATGTTTGACGCTTTATAGTTTATTTTATAACATATTTTAGGAATGGCTTTGTCAGGGTCCTAAGATTTTTTGATATTTTTCATTTATCTATAATTAATTAATTATGTATTAATTGTTAATTATTTAATTAATTTTTATTTATTTATGATTTATTTTAATTTTTTTATTTATTTCATATTTAATTATTATTTATTTGTTCGTTTATTATTTATTTATTATTTATTTATTACTATTTATTATTTATTTACTACTTATTTATTTATTATTTAATTTGTTATTTAATTTATTATTTATTATTAATTTATTATAATCATATTATTTATTATTTATTATTTATTTCATATTTATATCTTATTAAGTTATTCTTTATTTATAATTTATTTATAATTTATTATTTATTTATTTATTTATTATTTATTTATTTATCATTTATTTATTATTATTTATTTATTTATTATTTATTTATGGATTATTTATTATTTATTTATTTAATAATTAAAGAATATTTAGAAAATATTATTTTTTATTAATTATTATTTTATTATTTATTATTTATTAATAATTTGTTGTTTTATTTTATTCTTTGAAAATTTAGGGTCGAAACCCTTCTGTTAAAACCAAAGAGGAAACAAAAAGGATGGGGTCAGAGAGATAAATTTCCCTCATTATAAATAGACCATTCACCGTCCAATCTTTTTGAAAGTTATATAATCCTCATTATGCAAAGCCCCCATTTGATGCGACCACTTCCATGGCTTTGGTCTCTTGGATGATGACCTCTCCTCCAAGTCTTCATTTGTTTCCATGGTCCATTAGAATCCTTTGATTCCTCAGGGTCACTTTCAGTAGCATCTGGTCACACCTCCTTCTGCTCAGAGGGATCAGGCAGGGCATCTCTGTCAGTTCCCCTCTCATGTGGGTCTTAATCTCATGAGAAATAAGTTGAACCTAATCTTCTCTAGAAATGTATTTAAGAAAATTAGGTGATTCAAGTACTCTGAAAAGAATGGATGTAGTTACATGATCCATGTTTTGGTTTTCGTGATTGGATGCCTATGGAAAGGAGTCCTAGTTATCCGTAATCACTTCAGCAGTAAGGCTCGGTGCGATTACAGGCATACCAGGATCTCTAGGAGAGTCACAATTGATGGATCGTACATTTTTTCCATCTCAATAAAGAGCTGGATTGATACAAATTCATTGATGGTACTTTGAGTTTTCTTATAGGTTAGTCTAAGAGAATCCAAATGAATAGAATAATGCTCCACCTGAGTAATCACCCTGTCAGTGACTTCATTGGTTGGGAGGTCTGAAGATAGATCTCCTACTAATGTGTTGTATTTGTTGGTTCCAACCTGAGGAGACGCATATGCCATCCCAGCCCCAAACAGGGCATTTTTTCTCCACTACTATATCATTGCATTTTGTTTGACTTTTTTAATTGAATAGGGGCATTCACCACTATCATAGGTCCTTTTCCTTTATCACCAGAGTTAAGAAACAATACCTCATGGTGACCAATGTAATCCATCTCTATATAATAATCTGAGGACCACAACTCATTAGTGGTAGGTTTATTAATAATTCCAAATTGGAGGAATAACCCATCCTAAACACTTAAAGGTGATTTCCCTTTGTCCACTATTCTTGGTTGGTAAACACATGGTTCACCTTATTCCTAACTTTTCATTAGAAATTCTATCTTAAGAGTGTTGTTCTAAAGATACTCTACACCATGAGGTTGAATTCTAGTAGAATGAAAATACTTTTAGGAAGAACCAGCACCCAAGACCCCCTTATTTCATGGATTTTTACTTCATTTATTAGTAACATGCCCTTTCAAACCACAAGATCTACAAGTCATTGTCATATGACAAACATCATCATCATGACTTAAATTATTGCAACTCATACAATAATTAGGAACTTCTTCAAAATCAATATCCATATCAAATAGATAATCAGTAGTAGTCAAAATAATTATTTTAATTAATAGGGAGCTTAGATCCACCTCAACAATAAACCCCTAGATTTGAATCCATACCTGGGTTATAGAATTCTTGGCCATAAAGGGATTAAAATAAGGATCCCGGTTCTAGATATTAGGGAAACCAGACTTCAAATCGATAAATCTCTACCCCAATATTTTTATTTCATGTCCACATCAGGAAAGATTATGTGAAAAAATCCCTTTCCAAGTGAAATCAAACGCCAATCCTTAAAGCCCAAAATATTAAGGAGCTACCTCCTAAGATCAGGAAGACTCCAATTGTATTCGATGTCTTGTGAGGATAAATAAGCATTCAAAAATATATTATATTCTTTTAATAATTCCAAGAAAATACCATGTGAAGCCTAAATGAACATCATCTCCCAATTTTCTTGATGTAATTGGTAGATGAGTCAATCCCTTAAAACATGTAAAAAAACAAATTCTTGAATCATCTTTAAAAATGTGAGCACAACCAGGAATCGAGGGACAAAATTTATCATGTACATCTAGTTTTCCCCTTATATCAAAAGATATAGGAATCTAAGGGTTGATAATCCCCTGAACAGAAGTGGAATAAGCCTTAGATTTGGGGTTTTTAGAAGATGAGGGACCTGGATTAGGCTGACCCCCAGACCCATCTGGGTTAGCAGAAGCAGGTGTAGCACCACTACATCCTGTTGAAGCCATCCAATCTATAAAAGAAATCAACATTGATCACCATGGAATCACCCAAGCGAAGCTCTCATGTTAATCACCATCTTGTTCCATTATTAATTTATTATTAATGTATTATTTATTACTTATTTATTATATATTCATTAATTATTTAATATTAATTATTAATCAATTACTAATTATTTATTTATCATATACTGATTTATTATTTATTATTAATTTAGTTTTAATATATTATTTATATATTATTTATATATTTTTAATTATTATTTATTCATTATTTATTTATTATTTTCTTATTATTTAGTTTTTTATTATTGATTAATGATTATTTATTATTTATTATTTGTTTATTTACTTATTTTCTATTTATTTATTACTTCTTAATTATTATTAATTCATAATTACCATATTATTTATTATTTATTATTTGTTTTTTGTTTTTTGTTTTTTGTTTTTTTGTTTTTTTATTATTTATTAATTATTAATACTTTTTTCTATTTATTTATTATTTATTATTTTTTTCATTATTTATTATTATTATTATTCTTTAATATTATTATTCTTTAATATTATTATTTATGTATACACATTTATATGTATTTATTTGTATGTATGTATGTATATATATATATATGGGTGTGTGTGTGTGTGTTACATTCTGTTTACTCACTACATGAAGAACTTACTCGAGTGATAAGTCGTTGTGGAATAACCAAGAGATATGGGGTTAAAATCTCATCCAACTCATATATATGCTAATTTTTTTCATAACACGCATGACATATGGATGCATGGTAAGATAAATAAATAATAAGTAAAAAATAAATAAACTAATAATAAATTTATATATTTATTACGTAAATAAAAAAAATAAAAATTAAAAAACATATGATAAATTAATAGAGGTGGTTTAAATATTGCTGGAAACCCGCTACTAAACCATATGCAATTATTCTATAAAAATGTTGTGAAATTTTTCGTGACACCGCATTAAATGGTGATTTAAATAACCATCGCAAAACGACTTAGTGGCAGTTGAAACTGCTATTAAACAGCAAAAAACATTGCTAAATGATCTTTTAGGAATAGTGTTAGGGTGGCTACTCACTATTTTTTCAAAGTCAAAAAGCTCTAAAAAGTCTCCAAAACTGATTTTTTTAGTTGGGATATCCTAATTTTAAATATTTTATGAGATTTCAGATTCATTTAATTGGTTCTTCCTATCTTTTTTTCGATGGAGTCTTAATTTTTTCCAAGAATGTACACTCATATGGATATTATAATGTTGACATTTTACCCTTTTTAATATTGTAGTGTAATTTAAAATTAAATATATTCATATATATACATATTTTTAGATATTTATATATAAATATTTAATAGTATAAATAAATATTTAAACATATTTACATATAAAATATCTTTTAAAATACATAAACCATATTGAAATACATATTTATAATTCTTTTTTCAATAGGTTAGGGTCAAGACCATTTTTATTAAAAAGAAAAAGAAAACCCTCTTCTAAACGGGGAGAGTCGACCCTTACATAACCTGAAGGATCAAAGACCCAAAGACCTGAAGCAACATGGACCAAAGGCCCAGTGGCCCATTGTCCAAAACATGGCCCAAAGTCCTGGTGTGAGAATTCTCCAACACATCATATCCTCGAACAAATGACACAGCCCCCCCCCCACTACCAAAATTCATCTCCACATGAATCGAGTCCAAGAAATGTATTCCCCTTCTAGGAAATGTTTGATATTACTGAACTGATGCAGCGAGGTAGGTCACCCCTTCATCCATGAATGGTAGGAGGGTAGGATAATGAATACCACAATTTATTATCCATTTTATTTAAACTAAAAATGTATGTTTGTGTATATACCTATGAAAATGTTATATAATGTTTATATATAAATATATGTGTGTGTCTATATTAAAAAATAAATAAATATTTATGTGTATATTATTATAAGGACCCAGTCTTAAAAAATTACATAATCTAGAATTAAATGAATAATTCACAATGAGGATCTTTTCAGGTTTATAGTTTTAGAGAATTAGGACATAACTATTACATCTCAAAGATTACAAGGTAGACACATCTACTCAGTTTCCATTTTTTTCACAAAATATAAACTCTTGAACAAAAGTGTCATGTCTAGTTCCATGTTTTAGACATCATGACATTTCCTTGATCCCATCCTTGACCGTATTCCACTTTAAGTCATGTGGAAAAGATTTCAAAAACATGTGATGAGCACAAAAAGCTCAGTAAGGTATATAAAAATATGGAAAGGAAACATTAGTCCACATATACATAAGAATCAATGAAAACATAATTTACTCATAAAACATAAGTACTTTAACATACCTCATGAAATTATAAGATTTATTAATAACTCATATAAATCATAAGACGTAAAGGTAACTTGAAGCATTCATAACATTATTACGTAGGGATAAACCCTCATGGTTACATTTGGAGTACCCATCATAGTATATTCCCTAAATCTCTTCAGAGAAACCTTAGCGTTTAACTCCTTCGCGTTACCCAATGCATTGGAGCGCTATCTCGGGCTCACCCACCCTTAGTTTATCACGGAACCACTCGATTTCCTAAACATTTACCAAGAACCATAACATAATCATAACACTTAAAACAGGCATAAAAGAAACATAAAATTTCCACATTTAAATCACAAGAGATCACATCATGATATTATCATAAATAAAAACAACAAATAAAATCATTAAAATTCTATGAGAGAAAAATCCCTTTATACTTTGAAAATATTAAAAGAAGACATTTAAAAGATATTTTAGAATCAAAGTGTCCCATACCACTTCGAAACTTTTGAAAGGTTTTTAAAACATTCATGTCCATATAAATAAATCCTTAAAACCATTTTTTAAAACACGGACATGGATGATAAATGTTTAAAAGAATAAGTCTGTAAAACCATTTAAAACTATGTTTTAATAAAAGAGTCATTTTCCATTTTGAACATTTAAATTATAATCCACAAGAAAGTAGACCATTTTCAAAACATTTAAATTAATTTAGTATATACATAATATGGATATGGAATGTCAAAGAGTCTGTATATACACTTTATTAAAGAATAAAAGTGCATATCTTTAAGAAATGTCTCAATGAGAAGAAATTGAGATGTAATCCCAATCAAGGATCATGCCATTAGAGAAAGGATAAATAAATGACATAATTATGTGTGACAAATATAAATACACTAAATATAAGTGGATACTCAGTGTAAAAAAATCAGATGTCATCCACACAGATTCATAGCACAACATAATAAAGAAGTAGAGGTTTAACCCAAAGAATTGAAATTGGGTTAAGATGTTCCCTTACAAAAATTCGACAGCCTAACAGCATCACATTAAAATTCAGAAATTGATTTGATGAGAGATAAAATGGTATCTCATCACTTGGAAATAAAATTTACATCAATAAGGATATATAAGAACATATCCCAACATAATAAGATTTAAATTAAAAGTTATAACAAAATAAGTCTTTTAAAAAGAGGAGGGTGAAAGGTTCCCTTACCGATTTGGGTAACTTTCGAAACGTTCACCCCATGAAAGAAGGATCATAAAATGAAGATGTAAATACCCATAAATTAAAGTGTATTACACAAATAATACAATCATGTACAGTACATACACCACACAAAATGAAATAGTGGAAAATGTAGCATGAATCTCACGGGAAGACAAAGTGAGATAAAAAGTCCCTTACGAAATTTCGGCAACCTAACGGCACCAATTAAAACATACAAAAATGGATTGATGAGACCAAATAGGGTCTCTCATAATATGAACATAGAATGTATATAATTAGTAATATAAAATAACTTCCCCAAACATAAGAAAGATGATCTTAAAATAAATGACATAAAAGAGAGTATTTAAAAAAGAAAGAGAGAGGTAAGATCCCTTACCTCATGTCTGACTTTGTCTTGTTCATTTCTTTATATTACTGAATAATAAACTAGAGATAATTTATACTTTCTTAAGAACCTTTTTCAATTTCATTATTCATTTTATATCACTTATGACCATGTTATGAACATTATGTAATTATTTGAGTTAATAACGGTCGTTTTGTAGATCATTGGTACTTGAGTCAAAAATAAACTTCTTATAATTACAAGTTGTTCATGTGGTAAAATATCCATTATATCAAGAATTATATTCATGATTTTGATATCATATATATCCATTATATACTTTCATTTATAATATTACATAACATTTAATGGTAAGAAATGAAATGCATCGTTCATGGAGACGGTAAGCCGTTCGTACGCATGAACGCTACTTTCATTTCTATTTCGTATTTAATTGAATTAAAACTAAATTAGATATATATATTATAGTTATAGTATAATATATATGTTATATAGGTCACATATGTTCATTAATTTCATTCTTTATACATTCTATGTATTGCATGAACGAGTGACATCACTTGAGGTGGCGGTAGTCCACACTTCCTCAAATGAAATTATCGCATTTGCACAACATGAAAAGCATAAATGTATGTTTTAAATGTAAAATAAAGAAGCACAGAGATGAAATAAATATAATATATATCATAAATAATTATATTTCCATCATAATGGCCACCATTAGAGGTGGTAGGAGAAGATAGAACAATCATCATTTTGTGAGGCAGTAATTCGCCATCCACGGAAACAGTATGTTCTTTAACCGTTAGACAGAGGTGTGTGTAAGTGTAGCTCAAATACTTATCATAACAACATCCTAGTATATTTAAGATACTGGTTTTGTTACAAAATAAAGTAATAAAAATATTTTATGTGGTTTGATAAGAAAAATAAAACAAAAGAACATTCGAGAAGACTTTACCTTTAAATCGAGTAACTCCCCTTCATTTGGACCAAAAGGGTTTCTAACAGAGCTTTATGCCTAATGGAAGTCTTATATGATGAATATAGGGATGGGGAGAGATACAATGAGCATAGGTTGGACGATCCAATGTCTTTATAGGTGTGGGTAAGGTGGTAGAGGTGGGTGCCTTTTATAAGAGGGAGGGGGGGCACTCTTGGAAAGTCAAGAAATGCTACTTTATTATATAATGAGTTTCGGATTTTAAAGGTCCCACAATTATATATTTTGAGGATAAGGTGATAAGAGTTCTAAATACACACATAAAATAGGTATTTTAATGGTTTATGTCTTAGATTTTACATTATCTTTTCGTTTTATTTAAATCGTTCATTAATGAGGTAATCGCTGCATCATCATGGTGTCATAAAAAAATTAATTTAGTTAGTGTCTAAAAATTATAAACAAATACTATGATGTTGGAAATATTTTTCTATTTACAATGACTATTTATAGTCTAAGAGATCAATTATGTAGACAAAATTAAAATTGTTTTACTTTTGCGTTATATACTTTGGTTACATTTTCCTTTCTTTAAAAATATATGATAAAAGGTCACTATCACACTAAAGTGATTCCATGAGGTCCCAAGGTTGGCACAAGGAATCCCATGGTCTTCCATGACACCACCAGTAGAATTATCACACATTTTGGGGTAATTCTATATTTTTATGATATTATTTTATTACCCTTAACTACCTGGTTACTAATTAAACACGATAATTAAAGATAACTACCGTCGTTACTATTCATAATGTCCAAAAACAAAAGAGTCTTAATTACATAATTTGGACTTTATGATTCAAAATATGGAATCCATTTTATCAAATTCCAAACACATAAATTTTATTAATTAATTTAAAATAATTCTTGTTGTTAAAACAAAGAGCGTGTTTTTAAGAAACAGTATCTATTAAAATATTGACACTTGTTTATGTCCAATTTCAAAGTGAAATTAATTAAAATGACCAAAATTGGATTCAATGGTAAAAATATATTTTGATTACACTTTAAAACCAATTAAAAATATTATTATACCATATAAATAAATTATTCTAAAAGGAGTTTTTGAATTAAAATACATCATTTTACACTATTCATTAAAAAATGAACTTTATCGAAAAAATACAAAAAATTTATACAAAGTAAATTTTGATGTCACGATTCTAAAAAAGAATTTTATTTTGTTAAATATAAAACATAAAATTGTCAAAATGTGGATTTAAAAGGGCTTCTCCATCAAAAGGCGGTCAATCAACCTTTTAAAGAATATTAGAATATTTACACTTAAAATTGGATTCATTCACATTTTAAGCATCTAACATTTATTTAATAAATGTAAAAATATTTGACAAGAATATATAATCACTTTTTACTTAGTTCTCTTCATTCCCGCCATTACATTGACTAGGAGTTTACTACCATTTACAATAATATTATTTTATTATTAGCGTGCAACATATGATTTCAAAGAAACTCGTTGTTGCGTATTGGGTATGCCATCGAACATAGCATCCCCTTTTAAGTAATACTAGTATTTCATTCACAAATATTAATATATATATGAACATTTCATAATCATTATTTACCTGGGATGTTACAATTCTAATATATATAAATAAATATTACTATACACTATATGTAAATAAATATAAATAAATATATACATATATATATATAGACACACTCACACGCACAAATACACGCACAAAAAACATATTTTATAAATCTATGTAAAAATAATTATATATATATATATAAATATGGATAAAAAGATGTATCTAAATAAATATAAATAAATATATATATCATAAAATATATAAAAAATAACATGGAGCAATGGTAAAGCACAATCACACGAAGGTATAGGTCACAACTTCAAATCTAGGCATTCGTACACTAGTGTGAGGGATAACAAGCATTGATAAAGGCATGGGGAAGAAGTGGGGAAGGGGAGTTCTAATAATGGTGGTAGGTGAGCAGTGGAGACAAAATTGCACTGATAAATGGAGTTAGCAAGTGAGTAGATGTTGAACCAGAATAAAATTATTAACGCTGATAAATAATAGTTTTATCAGTACTTATTTTTTCGCTAATAAAGAGAAATTTATCAACACCAAAAACCATTGATAAATTTGTGCTAATAAATTCACCATTTATTAGCACTTATTTTTAGCGTTGATAAAGGGTTCCTTTTTAGTTCCTTTTATAGTGGTGATAAAAGAGACATGCTTTTAAAGGAACTTACAACATCAATGCTTTTTAGCACTAATAAAACCTTTTTTCATGCTGATAAAGGGAGGATTTGTAGTAGTGTATATATACTACGTAATCATTATTTCATAAAATATATCTACATATTAATGGATACATATATAATTCTTATATTTTTTAAAATCATCCCACCCACATGTCACCCTATTTGTTTCCCATTTGCCTCTAATTTTCCATAAATATATTTCTATTCCATATTCCAATTCCTATCCCTCTCAAATTCAGATTTTATCCCAAAAGAAATAATCTACACAAAATCCCTAACTTTACTATGCATGGATTTATGTTGTTCCCTCCAAATCCTTGATCTTCTTATTCAGAAATGATCATTAGTTCTCTAATATGCATTGGTTATATACCTCAGTAACTGTTCTCTCTTCCATTTCGGTTCTCCTATCAACTTTGTATATCTTCCATTTATCTCTATTAATGTCTTCACTACGGTTATTGGTGATCATATATCTTCTATTTATAAGAAATATTTGATGTTAATTATCCTTTGACACTCATCCACATTGATGACCTAGATCTCTCCAAGTTGGTTGTCCCCAAATGGTTCTCTCACACATCAGTTAGCATTGGCTGTGAACCTCCTTATGTTCTTCTCCCATGAATTTTTGTAGTCTTGATTTTCCTCCTAAGAAATTTCAATATAATTTAAATCACATACCCTCTCCTTGAGTTATCCCGTAAACTTTCATATATTTTATTAATATTTTGGTATTTTAGTTTTCTTACCATACATTTCATAATAATTTTTTCATTTTGAAAGGTTCAAAATCAATTACCATGTTCAAAGTACCAATCAGTTAAAGATAATATGTTTTTTCTCTAAAATGATTTAGGTATATGTATGTGTGAGGTGCTCCAGTATTTTTAATTTTATTTTCCCTCTCTCTAATTGTATAAGTGTTTTAATTAGAGGCATTCAATGGAACATCTGATGATGGAGATTCATTTACCAAAAGATTAAATATCTTCTCTCTGGGCACCTTTGATGTTTTAACTGATGTACTTAACGTTGGTATAAATTCCTTACTATTTTCAAATTTTAGTATGATTGATTGAGCTATAGTCTAATTCATTTACAGTAATATTCTGGGCATTATGTTATTAGAAAATTTTATTTTATATTTTCTAGTAGACCAAATACTGTGAATCTCTCAGATATTTCAATAAAGATTAAAGATGTCACAATGAATATTGTAGCTGTAACTTTGAATTATAGGAGTTCTTTCATGGTAGTTGATTTATAGTTTTTATTTAGTTTAAAATCAATAGTTTGATCCTAACAACATGTTTTGGAAGGATCAAAATCAGTTATCTATTTTAAAGTCCCAAACTCCTTGATATAATATGCTTTTTCACTCATTCCCTTTTAGGCCTCTTAATTTCCTCATAATTTTCATTTTCACTAGAATTAATTCCGTGTAAAGAGATTTAATTATTTATATCGATGTAATATTATGAAAAATCATATCTTTAATACACCATAATTAATGATTTTTTATATAAAGGTACACATGATATAATCCCAAAATATCATGATGCCTAGTGTATTTGGGTAATTAGGTGCATAATATAAAAACTTGTAAAAAATTTACAAAAACATTATTTAAAAGATCCAAAACATGCTCTTATATTCCTTGAATCTTATAAAACTACATGGGATAACCTAGGTATGTACATATGAAAGGGGTAATCTATAAACCCTAGTAAGAGAACACACAAAGAATAGCATAAGTTAAAGCAATACATGTGTTCCAAGAATTGTATCAGGGTAACATAATAGGGGGGTGAATCATAATATTGAACAATAAAGCACGATATATCGTGATTACAAAAATGTAATATAGGAATGTGGAAACAAATTAAAATATGTAATCATAAACATAAGTTGAGGCTAACCTCCAATAAGACATAACATAGTGCTATTAGGATAACCTCCCACACATCATACATGGAATATCATGAGATTAAGACATTTTCCAATGCATTGGAGCACTATTTGGCTGAGCCCATCATTTTCATATCATGTACATGCATAAGTGTTCAATATAGATCATTCAATATAGAATCATATTTCATATAATTTAATCACAAGATTAAGGAGTGTGGGATATATACATGGAATTCCAAAATCAATTAAGTATAGGTACATTTAGGTGAATATCCTTGAGTGGAAATGGGGATGAGTGTTCATAAAATAAATGTTTGGCATGAAAAATCGTATTATAATTTCGGAAGCATAACGAGGGTACTCAAAAATTCATGTTGCCGATTAATGAGATTTAAATAGGTATCTCTTCACGTGGAAATAATAAGTTTATTAATAGGGATATGTAATAATATAATTCCAACATGAAAAATTGGTAATTAAAATGCATATGATAAATATGGTTCTTGAACAAATAGGAGGAGATGATCCCTTACCTTGAGAGGGTGTATATAAAATCTTGGGAATAGCTTATTAATAGATTTCTGGAACCTTGGTAGGAATCTATAGAGGTAAGGGTTTATTAATTTATTTATCTAAGTGTTTTGAGAGAAGAGTAATAAGAGTTTGGGTGGGTTAATATAGAAAATGAGACTTAGGTTTGGGACTCTATATGATAAAGTAATCAAAACCAAAAACCTTCCCATGGTTTTTTCTAATGGTTTCTACCAAATTGAAGTGTTTTTATTTATTTTTCAATTATAATAATAGATATCATTAGAATAATACCCTTGGTGATGTGAAAGTGAGTCTTGTTTACAAAGAATTGATTTTAAAACCTTAATATATAATATAGGTTTTAAAGGATTCATTAAGGGTTTATAAAATTAATCAAATAACCTCAAAAACATAATACTTTAAAGGTAAAATATATATATTTGGTCATGGATACCTTTTATATCATATATTACACCACTTTAAGGTCATTATGATGTTATAATATACATTGTATATTTGTATTGTATTTAATTTTGTCCCAATAATTTGACTATCTCCAAAAATTATGAAAAAATGACCATTGGATAATTTTGACATGTTTATTTAAACAATAATTAATATTTTATCCAAATAATCCTATAATTATGATAATTTACACTTTTAAATAAAAAATCTATATTTATTAAAAAATATTGGTTTCTTTTACAATAACCATTTTTGTCCCTTATAAAAAATATTTTTGACTTCATAAAAGTAAATTATCATTTATATTTATTAAAATATATTTAATGATAATATTTTTTAAAAAATATATTTATTTGAAAAATTATTGAATTCATTAAAATAAAATTTCTTGATTGAAACTATATATTTCCCAAAAATACAATTTGTGTTTCATTATATCAAAATCTAATTTTTATCAAATTAATTATTTAATAATTTAAAACATAAGAATAATAATAATTAAGGACAATTATAATCATTATTTTATATAAAAAATATAAATATAAAAAATAATACTTTTAGGGTCCAGATACATAACCCTTTATTACACCAGTGAAAACCCTGAGGGTAAGGTGTGTGATAGTGATATTTTCTTGGGGTGGTTCGGCGTACATGGTTTGGGTCATGATCTCTATGAGATATAAATTCTTCTATAAATGGTTTCATTCAAGATTTAGTTATTGAATCTTGGATTGGGGTTGATCAAGGAAAAATCCCAATAATGTTATCTCTATTGGAAGCTCTGATAAATGACATTCAAAGGGTACAATCCTACTGGTCAAGGCCATTGATTCTTTTGTTTGTATCAATTCGTCTTTATCACAACCTTTTATATAAAATAGTCATACAATCACTGTTCAATATCTATATTATTAATATTTATGATTCTTAATGTTCTTTTAAATATGACATGATATAACCAAAATAGTTCATGTGTTTTTTATAACTTTATTACTTAATAAGGAATTTATTTATTTTAAAAGAGATAATTTCAAATATAAAAGTTTGGTTTGTTATATTATTCCCCCCTTCAAAAATTGCCCCTTGAAATTTTAACTTCATGCATTAACAAATATTAGGGTACTTTTGTACATGTGTTTGGTATGAGTATAAAAGATCATTATCCAATGGTTACATATATAGATTTAGTACATGTGATGGGTATGGTCTGTACTTACCCAATAACTATACATATAACACATCATTTACTTGAGATAGGTTAGGTGGAAGTGCTAGTCGATAGTCCACCACTCTGATGAGATCAAGGATATCAAATGGGATAATGTACCTCGGACTAAGATTTCCCTTATTTCCAAAACTCGTGACTTTCTTCCATGGTGATATATAAAGGAACACTTTATCATTGACCTAAAACTCCATGTCTCTTCGATGATTGTATACATATCTTTTTTGTCAACTTTGTGTGGATTTCATATGAAACTAAATGGTTTGAAGCATCTATTTCATTTTTTGGATAAGATTAAGTACCATAAGCTTCCTCTCTCTAACTTTATCCCAACATTCTAGAGTCTAACGCCTCTTCCCATATAGAGCCTCATAAGGTTTCATTTAAATGATAGAATGTAAACTGTTGTTATATGAGAACTCTACTAGGGGAAGGTGTTAATCCCAACATCCTTGTAAATCCATGGAACATGATATTAGAATATCCTCTAGATTTTGATGGGATATTTCATATTTTCTTTCTATTATTGGGTGATAAGAAGTGTTCAAGATTAGTTATATATCCAATGCTTGTTAAAGCCTTCCCCAAAACCTCAAGGTAAACCTCAAATATTGATCAGATACAATAGAGATTGGATCTCCATGTAGTATTTCTACTTCCCTTATGTATATCTCGGGGATTTGGTCAAGATATAAATATTTCTTGATAACAGTGAAATTCACTAACTTGGTGAGGTGGTCAACTATCACCTAGATAGCGCTATTGACTTTAGGTGTCCTAGGGAGTCCTATGATGAAATACATGCTTATGTTTTCCTATTTACACACTAGTATGGTAAATTATTTAATCATACCCTTATAATTCCATCAATTCACCTTGACTTGTTATCATATGAAGCATCGAGATACAAACTATACAATCTATATCTTCATTTATCCCACAACAAGTTTTGCTTCAAATATCTATACATATTAGTGCTTCATGGATGAACAGAGAAGTATGATCTATGCACATCATCTAGAATTCCCCTCTACAGTTCTAGTTTTTAAGGGACACATATCTAGGTTCTAAACCTTATAACTCCATCTTCTTCAATGTTGACCTCTATAATATTCGCTACCTTCTTCTATAGCAACTCATCATCATTATGGGCCTCCTTGATCCTATCAAGAATAGATAGTTTAGAATTTATTTGAGTAAAGTAAGATTAAAATCCTTTTATTATTCACATATCTATCCTTTTCATATCTAATAAGATTATATCCCTTTCAATACACATAATGGATAGATTTTTATGATCCTTTCTACTAAGAGAATCTACCACTTTCTTTTCTTTCCCATGATAGTATTGGATTGAACAATCACAATCCTTGATTAAATCTAACCACATTCATTGGTTCATATTGAGATCCTTTTGTGTGAATATATACTTGAGGATATTAGGATATATATATATATATATCACACTTCTCCTCATAGACCCAGGATCAAATCCGGGTAGGGACAAATTTTTGGACACTATAGCAGTATTGTAGCAGGGGCACTGCAGTAGTACTGTATTAGTGGCGACTGTAGCAGTGGTGGCACTGTAGCGGCAGAAGAACTGTTGTAGGTACTATAGTGGCGGTTGTACTATAGCAGGCACTGTAGAAGAAGGGTACTGTAGTAGTACTGTTCACTGAGGGGTCCTTTGGGAAAAAAATGGGCTTTCAGGCCTTGTATTTAGGTCACATGGCCTTGGGCCTTCAATAAATGTAATGGGTCTCCCTCTAACCACACTAAAATAGGTATTTTATTAAATAATAAATTGTGGCTTTGGCCCCAACCTTTAAAAAAATGATAACATCACTAAATATTCAACACGGAGATCACAACTATTGATTATAGATAATGATTTGGGTAGTTATACTCATGGATATTTAACGGTTGGAGGCATAGTCTATCACTTTTTTATCTTTTATGAGTATACAACCCAATCCCTTTTTGGATGCATCACTATAGATCACAAATCATTCCCCACTAGTGGGGAATATGAGTATAATTTCAGTGATTAGCCACTTCTTTTTCACTTTAAAACATTCTTTGCATTCATCGGTCCATAAAATCTTGACTCCCTACCATGTAAGATTGGTTAGTGGGCATGAAAATCATGATAATTTTCTCACAAATTGAAAATGGTACCCATCTAATATAAGGAAACATTAGATTTCTATCAAAGATGTTAGCCTTTGCCATTCTTCGATTACCTCTATTTTGAATGACCCACAAATATACCTTTACTGGTGATAACATTTCATAATAAATCTACTTTATCTAACCAAAACTCATATTTACTATACTTAACAAATAAATTTTCCATTCACAAATTCTTTAGTATATAATTAAAATTCTTCTCATGTTCTTTTTTTATTTTAGATTATATAAGAATATCATCTATAAATACTACTAAAAATTTAGTGAGGTAATCCCTAAAAACTATATTTATTAGGTCCATGAATATTTTTGTATAATTATTAATTCCAAATAGAATCACTATGAAATCTTAGTTCTTATACCTTGTATGAAAATCAGTCTTGGGGATATACTCTTTCTTCACCTTTACTTGATAATATCTCGACTGAAGATCCGCCTTAGAGAAATATTGGGCTCCACATAGTTGATCAAACAATTCATAAAACTATGTCATATGATACATGTACTTTATTGTGGACTCTTTGAGATCATGATAATCAATTCAGATTCACATTTAACCATCCTTTTTCTTGATAAAGAGAATTGGTGCACCCTATTGTGTAGCACTTGGTTGTATAAACCATTTATTTAGATTATCCTATAATTGTTTCTTAATATACTCAAGTTAAACAATGGTCATTCTATATGGAGTATTAGATATTGTAAAATCTCTGGGTATGAGCTCGGTTAAGAACTCCACATCATAACTAGGGGGAAGACCATGCAATTGTTTGGGAAACACATCAATGAATTCTATTATAATAATCATGTCAAAAAGTATGATATTTTATCCAGTCTCGATCATTTGAGCTATATATTCTTGGTCATGAGTAAATAATATCCAAGCTTGAGATGTTGGTACCAAATAAAATTCATCCCCCTCCTTTACCTTGTATATAATTGGAGGAAAATTCTAAATACGGAGAGTGATTTCCTTATCTTATCAATTTATATTAGATCTATATAAGGAAATCCAATCCATGCCTAAAATTTCATCAAACTCTTATAAAGAGATTTTCAAAAGATTTTCGAGAAGATTTAGCCCACAAATATGGACATGGGATGAGTTATATTTTTGGGATGCAACAAATGACCCATTCTCTATCTTCATTGATAAATCAACTTCAATGTTTTGAGGTGGTGTATGAATAGTTATACTAAAATTACATGATACAAAAGAATTCATAGAACCCAAATCAAAAAGTGAATTCTCTTTTCTTAAATGAATAACTAGAATACATGTCACCACATCCTTATCAAGATCCACCTTAGAAGTTTATATTACATAAGCTCTCCCTTTATATCTAAGCCTTATAGGTTGTTGTCATTAGTTTTCATCGATAACCCTTGTATTAGGGAATTGATTGAAATAGTGTCTTTGTTCCTTGAAGTTAAAACATTGGATAATAGGTCGAGGGTTGACCAGAGCATTCCTTTCTTCCATCACATTGGTGGGTTTCTCCCATCAAAAATATCTAGCTAGGTTCCCTTCCTTCCTGCACAGAAAACGTTTTTGATGGAGTTGGGGGCCTAGAACCAACTACTTTGTACTTTATTAATTAATAAAAGCCTTATCACATCTTGATTGTTCTTCTGCGTGACAATGAATGTGATAATGTCATAAGGATAGCTGTTGCATTAAAGGGTCATAGCGGATCCCTACTATGATGATAACCCGGAAGTCCCATAACACTATCCTTGAATATATGTTCTATGGACGGATTATATTCTTTGTGGGACACAAATAATATAGTCCATTAGGGGTGAGGACTCATAAAACATTGAGGCACCATCTCATGGTGTGAGACCTTGGTAATATCCCGGAGGATATTATGAGAACAAGACCCTCCAGTAGGAAATCCACATTTTATAGTGTCATTGGATGTTCCTATCTACAGATGTGTGTATTGATCCTTAGACTTTGAAATTATTATTAATGGGTATTACCACTCACGCACTTAGTTGTATTGACAAAAACTGTGATGACACACTTTTCGCAGCGAGGTAGGATACAATGGGTGTGTCACGAGTAATACTACATTAATAGATAATGCGAGAAAGAATTTGTCCCTTCTGTTCCATAACGAAAGTAGATATCTCAGGCCCTTTGATGGAATTGATATATCCTAAATAAATCCATGTCCATGGTAAAGTATAGGAGAGTTCAATTCCGGAAAGTCAAATAAAGAATAATTGAGCACATGGGTTGGTGGCACTAGCATGCAACTCGCTTGATTAGAGATATCGAGGAAAAGGAATTATATTACACGGTTAGCATTCATATGAGGTGACACATCATTGCGGCGTTAACTTCTTTCTCTATGGGTGACTTTGCGTGTTTCTAGATGCTAACCTTGGACTTTAGGCATGATCCACCTAATGCCACTGAGAAAGAAGCCTAGAGGGTCACACACTATGTGTGTCCATGTATCTCATTTAAATATCATTTTAACAAGTTAAATAAATATTATTCCCGACGGTGGTTTAATAATTATTTAAGGATTCATGATTGCATTTATTTTGACACAAGTTATTCGAGAGAATATATTGTAGATGAAATAATATTTATTAGTGAGTGATGCAGTTATATTTATTTAAGAAATAAATATCCATTACTCAAGGTCTAATAAATGTAGTGAAGGAAATAAAGAAAAGTGGAAAATAAAAGTACACGTCGTGTATATTTAATATACATGCCGTGTATTTTTATGGAAAACAAGAACTTTTTGTGTATTAATTATTACATGGTTTGTGGTTTTTCAAGTCGGTATTTTGAGGAAATAATATCATTATTGTGATATTTATTATAATCAGTGTTGGTGCATGTCAAGGAATTAATCATTCGACATGGGGGTTTTCAATAATATTTAATGAAATAAATAAAAATTATAACACATTTATTTATTTTCATAACTCTATAACCTCAACCCCGATTATAAATATCCTCACAACCCCAACACATTTCAACCAGAAAATCATTGTGCACATTAATTCTGGAGAATTAATTCAAGGTAGAAAGAACTCCTTCCTCCAAGAATGCTCTCAAGACCGAGAGACCAAGGCGATCGAAGGCGGACATCGCAAGTGAAGGTTCTTTCATGCTATCACCCGGATATCCCTTCGGCGATGTCTGGAGATACGTGGCACAGGTGTGGATCACTACTAGAGGAATCCTACACTTGGATTCTACGACGCAATGACGGATCACAAGATCATGGCTGGAGACATCAACGAAAAAAGAATTCCACAAAAATAATTCTTGTGAATTAATTAAATTAATTATATCCAACATATGAAGATCCTATCTCTATGGTTCCAGGATTCGCTCTTTTTTTCGTTCTTCATTCAATTCCGAAGATCCGGTTTTTTATATTGTGAAGGATCTCGGTTTGAACGTTGTTTAATGCTAATATTAATGTTGGGGAAACCCACCAATGTGCTTCTGCTGCGCCCGGAACCTACAAGTGGTATCAGAGTGGTCATATCGTTGATTATAATTATTTGGTTTTTTTGTTGATGTTTTACGCATTTAATAATTTAGTTGTTTCAATTCAAGTTTAATCATTCTAGAAATATGAATCTCAAGATCTATTCCCCCTCCCTCGTTTCTCGTTCACCTCACAGATACGAATTTTTTCTTTTAATTTTGATCAAAATAAAATAGAGGGACTCATCTGGATGAGCCAAACATTTCTGGCTGTACAACACCAGAATACACAACGTGTATTCGGAAGTACACACCGTGTAGTCTAGGTTCAATTAATTTACTGATCCTCCAAATCAGGCCATGTATTGGAGTATACCTATGTCATTTATGACACCGTGTGTTGACCAGGAACAAGTGGAACATGGTTTCAGGATTACACGTCGTGTGGTCCAACTGAACACGGTGTGTAGTCCCTTTGGGTTTGGGTTGGACCGTGTACCCCATACACGGCTTGCCCGACTGGAAACCGTGTAATGCGGAAACTACACGATGTGTGTCCCACTGTACACACCATGTACTCTGAGAATATCTGATGTGCATTAACACGCCATGTCCCTGGGTGTGTACTTCCAATGGATGGTGAAGAAAAGTACACACCATGTAGTTAGAACTACACACTGTGTACTCACCCAAATTATGCAGATTTATTAAAATTTATTATTATATTATACAAACCCTTGAGACGTGCACCATAGTGCAGGCGTAAAGCTGAGGAACAAAACGTGATAGGTGTTTTATATATATGTGTTTAATTTAACATCTTCATAATAAATGAGAATTCACTGGGTTTCCTCCAAGGTACAAGTTACATACAACGATAATTTTAAATGAATTTATTTGTTTAAAATTATGATGGATAAGAATCTGAAGGAAGTTCAGAAAATGTTTTAAGATAAAAAGATTGATTAATTAAAGATATTTAATTGATTCGAGTGTGATTTATCTTAAAATAGAATGATTAAAGAATTGAATGCTAGTTTAATTTATGCGTAAATATCATTTCATTTATAGATGATCATGAGCTAGACCGAGACCTTTGTATGTGAATGGTTTCATTTAATTTATTTATTTAAATTAAATTTGTTGTCCTACGAGCCATATCCTCATTAATATGTAGGGCCTGCGCGCCTAAGGATTCTTTTATGTAAAAACCCCTTTTTACCCCTCACCTGCGTGTGAGATAAATTCATATTTAATGGATGGAGATACCATGCTAGTGGAGGAGGCTCAAGTCAAGAGCCAAGGTGAAACCAATCCAAGGAGATACAAACGTGGACCGGTGGAAAGCTGTAAACACGAACTCGAAAGGTTCAAGGTGTTTCCCCCCTAGGTCTTGGGTTAGATTATCAACCGCTAGATAAACTAAGCAATAGAAAAAGGTCATGATCATACCATTTATTTTATTTCTGTCAGTTGCATGGTGTATTTATTGTGGTTGTGTTGTCACGATCACACAATTAATTAATTAAATGAGCATGCAAGATGGAACTAAAATAAAACTGACTTATACGTAAATATTATCTTAGACATGGTTAATCACTTAATTATATCCCACTTAATATTAACAAACATGTAATAAAAGATAATAAATTTTAAATTTACATATAAGGATAAAATCCCTCAATAGAAATATTAAGTCGGTATAGCCTTCCATAATCTTGGTTAGAATCGAACCATAGTTCAAAGTGCTTGACCAACCATAGTTGGGGTGCTTTCAATTATCAGGGAATTCTAATTCAAGGTTTTGGGTCGACTTTACTTGGTTCACATCAAGGGTTGACTGCCACAGTAGGACTTGTTGTGACCAAGAGGCGAAGGTTGAGGAAATCCAAAATAAAAGGATTTCAGGATTGGGGTGTCCACTCAGAGGATCAAGGAGCTCTGAGTTAATGCAGTTGGCATTTGGAATGCCTACTTAAAACCCTTCAAGTTTCTTGACCAACCCTATTTGGGGTAATGAGAAGGGAAATATGGATCCTTGTCACTAGAATATTCAGGCAACATAATATTCCTGAAGTCAATGGTGAGGGCTATTGGATTTCGATAAAATAGTGGGAGACTAATATGTATTAATTTATTTATTTGTCTCAATTTTGTAATAAAGTACTAAACCTTTTCTCATATTAATTTGATGAAACAGAAAGAAAATAACTTCAAACATATCATTGTGAACCATACTAGAGAAGGAAAATCGTCTCACCAGCACCAATTTCCAAGAGTGGTAGAGGCATTTACACATCATCCTTCGCCAAGAAAGGAAATTGTATGTGCTGGAAGAGACTATTCCAGTTGCACCTGGGAAAGAGGCTAGTGATGAGAAATTATCTCTCTATATGAAACACATGGATGATGCCACCGATTTCTAGTGTTTCATGCTATCGTCCATGTCCAATGAGATCTTCAAGCAACATGAAAACATGGACATGTATAGCATGATGTCTCACCTTAAGGATCTCTACCAAGAGAAGGAGAGACCAGAGAGGTATGAGATCTCCAATGCATTGTTTACAACTAAGCTTGGAGAGTCTGCGCCAGCTGGGCCTCATGTAGTCAAGATTATTGTCTACATTGAACACCTTGACATCTTAGGGATTAAATTCCCGGATGAGTTGTGTACAGATCTCATCCAATCATCCCTGCCCAAGACCTTATCTAGCTTCATTGTCAATTATAACATGAGCGGAAATGAGAAGAGTCTATCAGAGCTTCTGACCTTGATTCTCCAGGTATACAAGGACATGGGGCGTGAAAAACCTGCAGTCCTTATGGTGAATAAGAATAGTAAGGACAAGGAAAAGGGGACAAAGACTTATAAATGGTCTGAAGCCCCCCGATCACCATCCTTCAAAGAAGGGGAAGATCCAGAGGTAGGGAAAGGAATGGGAGGTGGTGTGTTTTTCATGTGGCAAGGAATCCCACTAGAAGAGGAACTACACCCAAGAAGCGTGGGGACGCTAAAGGTGTGTTCATTATCTAGTGTAATCTTTCTATTTCTACACATTGGGTATTAGATACAGCTTGTGGGGCTCACATCTTTATTCAAATGAAAGAACCAAGTAGATTTAGAAATATTTCCATAGGAGAGGTGGATCTTAAAGCTGCCAATGGCGTAAGGCTGGCTACATTGGCTATTAGAGATTACCACCTCTCACTGCCGACTGGGATGATTTTAGTTTTACACAACTATTATTATGTGCCTAGTGTTACCAAGAACATAATTTATGTATCTTGTTTGGATATGGATGGATTTTTTTTCAAATTTGGAAATAAGGGTTGTCTCTTTTATAAGAAAAATGTATGTTATGGTATGGAACATTTAAATAATGGTTTGTATGTATTAAATTACGAAAACCAAGTGTTGGAAATCAATAATGAAACAAACTCACATGACATATACATCACCCAGTTGTGGCATCACCGTCTCGGTAATGTGAATGAGATGTGCTTGACAAAGCCCTACCAAGATGGCTATTTAGACTCTACTGAGGTAAAACCACTTGATAGATGTTACACTTGTTTACAAGGAAAAATGACCAAGCCGCCTTTTGGGGGATAGGGTGAAAGGGCTATAGATATTCTAGGATTGGTACACACATATGTGTGTGGACCATTTCCAGTAGAAGCTAGAGGTGGATATTCTTACATCATTACTTTTACTGGTGATTTGAGTAGATATGGATATGTCTACTTAATGAGGTATAAGTCAGAGGCCTTAGTGAACTTTAAGGAATTTAAGAATGAAGTAGAGAATAATCTTGGTAAGAATATAAAGAAACTTTGATCAGATTGAGGTGGATAATATCTGAACCAAGAGTTCATCGATCTTCTACGGGAGTCTGGGATTCTATATCAGCTCACTCCTCCTTATACACCATAGTGGAACGGTGTTAGTGAAAGGATTAACCGCACCTTTTTGGACATGGTGAGGTCGAGGATGAGTCATGCAGATCTTCCATTATCCTTTTGGGGATATGCATTACAAACAGCAGCATACACATTAAACCGAGTACCAACTAAGGCAGTAAATGGAATTCCCTCCGAGATATGGATTGGAAAGAAACCCATTTTGTCACACACACGTGTATGGGGATGCAAGACATTTGTTAAGGCCTCATCAGGCAACAAAATAGCACCCCAGGGCACAATATGTATCTTTATAAGATATCCTAAGGAAACGAAAGGATATTACCTATATAACCCTTCAGAAAAGAAAGTGATTGTCGCTAGACAAGCCATATTTCTTGAGAGGGAGAACATACTCAAGAAAGATAGTGGGAGAAATATTTACATCGATGAATTTGATGCTCAAGATACACAAGATTTGGTATAGGAACAAGTTACACATGTCCCCATGGAAGAGGTTCTAGAAACACAAGTACTGCGTAGGAGCTCAAGAGAGGTAAGGGAACCAGAGAGATTTGGTATCCTAGTCACCGAGGATGGTGAATCATTATTGTTAGCCAATGATGAACCTATCTCCTACAAGGAAGTAGTAGAAATCTCGGAAGCTGCAAGATGGCTAGAAGCTATGAATTCTGAGATGGATTCCATGTATCAGAACCAAGTCTGGGTTCTGGTCGATGAGCCAGTTGATGTAAATCTTGTTGGATGCAAATGGGTATTCAAGAGAAAGCAGGATATGGAAGGTCAAGTTAGCACCTATAAAGCAAGGATAGTGGCTAAAGGGTTCATACAACGTCAAGGAATTGACTATGATGAAACCTTCTCACTAGTTTCCATATTTAAATCCATAAGAATCATACTTTCCATAGAATCTTACCATGACTACGAGGTTTTGAAAATGGATGTCAAAACAGCATCCCTTAATAGGAACCTTCAGGAAGATGTCTATATGACACAACCAGAAGGGTTTGTGACACCAGGTGAAGACAAACAGGTTTTCAAGTTGCATAAATCCGTTTATGGATTAAACCAATCATCCAGGTCATGGAACATTCGATTTGATGAAGCCATAAAGGAATTTGGGTTTATTAAGAACGAATGTGAGCCATGTGATTATAAGCGGTTTAACGGGAATGCGATCGTTATCCTAGTAGTAT
The DNA here is from genome assembly GCA_963277665.1 of Viscum album. Classification (NCBI taxonomy): domain Eukaryota; kingdom Viridiplantae; phylum Streptophyta; class Magnoliopsida; order Santalales; family Viscaceae; genus Viscum; species Viscum album. The sequence goes on along the minus strand of OY728159.1, from coordinate 823,825,687 downwards.
ATGTTGATGACATATTGCTTATTGGAAGTGATGTACCAGTCTTACAATCAGTTATGGACTAGTTGAAAAAGTGTTTCTCCATGAAGGACTTGGGTGAAGCAGCCTACATTCTAGGGATCAAGATTATTCGTGATAGATCCAAGAGGCTTCTTGGAATAAGTCAGAGTACATACATTAACCAGATACTAAAGCGATTTAGTATGGAACAATCCAAGAGGGGATTGGTTCCAGTGTCACATGGCCTACATCTTTCTAAGTAAACTTTTCCTCAGACACAACAAGAGAAAGATATAATGAGTAAGATCCCATACGCTTCGGCTATGGGGTCCATCATGTATGCCATGTTATGTACCAGGCTTGATGTTGCCTATGCACTGATCATGGTAGGGAGATATCAAGAAGATCTAGGAGAACTGTATTGGATTGCTGTTAAGACTATCCTTAAGTATCTAAGAAGAACTAATGATATGTTCCAAGTGTATGGAGGAGACGAGGAGCTAGTCATCATAGGGTATGTTGACGCTCGTTTTCAGACAGATCAAAATTATCTGAAGTCGCAATCTGGATATGCTTTCTGTCTCAATTGAGGAGTTGTGAGCTGGAAGAGTTCAAAGCAGCCAGTTGTCACCGATTCTACAGCAGAGTCCGAATATATAATGGCTTCTGATGCAGCCAAGGAATCCTTCTGGATTCAGAACTTTGTACAGGATCTTGATGTGGTACCTATAAGTAAAGATCCCATTACATTGTATTGTGATAATACTGTAACGGTGGCTCCTAAAAAAGAACCAAGGTCACATCAATGGAAAAAGCACATACTCTATAAGTATCACTTGTTGAGAGATTTCTATCAAAGGGGTGAAGTTACAGCGAGCAGAGTGTCCACGAAAGAGAACATGGCGGACCCCATGACTAAAGGCCTATCTCAGCAAAAGCATGAATATCATGTGAGAGCTAGTGGGTTAAATGTCGTTAGCTATTGGTTCTAGTCCAAGTGGAAGTCTGTTGGATTTGGTGGCCTAGAACCAACTACTATGTACTTTATTTATTAATAAAATCCTTATCACATCTTGATTTTTCTTCTGCGTGACAATGCATGTGATAATGTCCTAAGGATAGCTGTTGCATTAAAGGGTCATAGCGGATCCCTGCTATGATGAGAACTCGAAAGTTCCATAACACTGTCCTTGAATATATGTTCTATGTTCAGATGATATTAATTTAGGGACACAAATAATACGGTCCATTAGGGGTGAGGACTCATAAAACATTGAGGCACCATCTCATGGTGTGCGCCCTTAGTAATATCTAGGAGGATATTATGAGAACGAGACCTGCCAGTAGGAAATCCACATTTTATAGTGTCATTGGATGTTCATATATGCGGACGTGTGTATTGATCCTTAGACTTTAGGATTATTATTAATGAGTATTAAAACTCACGCACTTAGATATATTGACGAAAACTGTGATGATGCACTATTCACAGCGAGGTAGGATACGTTGGGTGCGTCACGAGTAATACTACATTAATATATAATGCGAGAAATGATTCGTCCCTTTTATTCCATAACAGAAGTAGATATCTCAGGACCTTTGATGGAATTGATATAGCCTAAATAAATCGATGGCCATGATAAAGTATGGGAGAGTTTAATTCCGTAAATTCAAAGAAAAAATAATCGAGCACATGGGTTGATGTCACTAGCATGCAACCCGCTTGATTAGAGATATCAAAGAAAATGTATTATATTACACGGTAAGTGTTCGTATGAGGTGACACGCCATTGCGGCGTTAAATTCTTTATCTATGGGTGCCTTGGAGTGTTTCTAGATGCTAACCTTGGACTTTAGGCAGGCTCTGCCTAATGCCACTGAGAAAGAGGCCTAGAGGGTCACACACTAAGTGTGTCCATGTATCTCAGTTTAATATAAATTTAACAAGTTAAAAAAATATTATTCCTGAATGGGGTTTAATAATTATTTAAGGATTCCTAATTGCATTTATTTCGACACTAGTTATTTGAGAGAATATATTGTGGATGAAATAATATTTATTAGCTAGTGATGAAATTATATTTATTTAAGAAATAAATAGCCATTACTCAAGGTCAAATAAATGTGGTGGAGGAAATAAATAAAAGTGTAAAATAAAAGTACATGTCGTGTATATTTAATATACACACCGAGTAGTTTTATGGAAAACAAGGACACACCGTGTATTAATTATTACATGGCGTGTGGTTTTTCAAGTCGGTATTTTGAAAAAATAATATCATTATTGTGATATTTATTATAATAAACGTTGGTGCATGTTAAGGAATTAATCATTCTACATGGGGGTTTTCAATAAGAGTTAATGAAATAAATAAAATGCGTAACGCGTTTATTTATTTTCATAACATTATAAACTCAAACCTGATTATAAATATCCTCACAACTCGAACACTTTTCAACAAGAAAATCATTGTGCACAAAAATTCTGGAGAATTCTTTCAAGGCCGAAAGAACTCCTTCCTCCAAGAACGCCCTCAAGACCGAGAGACCAAGGCGATCGAAGGCGGACATAGCAAGTGAAGGTTCTTCCACGCTAGCACCCAGAGATCCCTTCGGTGATGTCTGAAGATATGTGGCACATGTGTGGATCACCAATAGAGGAATCCTACACTTGGATTCTACGACGCAACGATGGATCACATGATCGTGACTGAATACATCAACGATGAAATAATTCCACCAAGGTAATTCTTATGAATTAATTAAATTAATTATAACCAACATATGATGATCCTATCTCTATGGTTCCAGGATTCCCTCTTTTGTTTTTCATTCTTCATTCTATTCCAAATATCCATCATTTTATATCATGACAGATCTCGGTTTGAACGTTGTTTAATGCTAAAATTAAAGTTGGTCAAACCCACCAACGCGCTTCCGCTGCGCCCGAAACCTACAATTTTTTTGTCCCATTTAGAAAAAATTTTGTATACGTATCCCCATCCTTTTAACAAGTGGGATGATGTAATTTCTTACCCCTATAATTTTTTCCATCACACTGTTAGAATTAAAATACATTCTATACTCTTATTCCCAATCCCAAGAAACCCTTGAAATGTTTCTATCTCTATTTCTACTTTAAGGTCACATCGTAAAATCTCTTCATAGATATCCAAGTCCTAAATGCCTATAGATTTTCATAAATTTGGATTTATCCCTCTAAAGAAGCAGTCAACTTTACTTTTAGGGGAAATTTCAAAGCTATAGTCATGCCATACAAGTCTGGTGAAGTTTTCTTCATATGCCCCAATGTATTATTCATCCTTTTTTATTGAGGTTAAGGAAATCCCTCTCCATTTTTAGTCAAAGAGTGTGTAGAATATATTAGTTGAAAAACATTTTCTAGAATATCTTCCACTCCATATCATCAGTCTCCTCCTTGATCTTCATATTTTTTTACCAACATCCATCATTTATTAGCTTCTCCCTTCATATAGTAAAAATACAACATGACCTTCTCATGCTCTAAGAATTAAAGGATGGAAAAGATCATTTCAATGGAGTTTATCCATTTCTCCATGAATAATAGATTTGAAGATCCGTTGAAATTAAGAGGCCTTTGGCATGTAAAGGTCTCAATTGAAACTTTATCTTTCTTAGGGGGATTTGGGAATTCCTCCTAATTCAAGTTTCAATTCAAAACATGAATAAATCGAGAAATTATTTCCTTGAATTTGGTGATTCCTTCTCTCATTGGTTTGGTAATTTCATTTTTCCATTCATTACATTGTTCTTCACATTGGTTATTAACTTAGTTTCTTTTATTCCCATCCATTGACTAAAAATAATGGAAAAATTAGGGATGGGTATTTTTAAACTATTAAACACATAAATGAGAAACCATGAAGATTAAAGGGATAAGTCATAAATGAAATATATTATTTAATGTGCCCTTTTGATGTTATTACCCACATATACATCCATTCCATAGCTTCATCCACTTGTAGTATCCATACATGGATGTATTTTCCTAGAATCTAGTTAACCAATACTTTACCAAAATTTAGGGATGTTTTCCTAGGTTTAGTCTTGTCCCTGAGGATTTTACTGGAGACTTCTAATCCTAATCCCAAAACTAGCTATACTTTATTCTGATACCAACTATAACAACCCATATATTTAATAAACCTTAATTAATGATTTGTTACATAAATATACACATAACACAATCCCAATAGATCATGAAGACTAGTGTATTTGGGGAATTAGGTACATAACACAACAAATTGTAACCACAATATAACAACATTATTTAAAATCTCCAAAACATGCACTTATATTCCATGGAACTTCTAAAACTTAATGGGATATCCTAAGGACATACTTAAGAAAGGGTTGATCTATAAATCCCATTAAGGTAATAAACATAGTATAGCATAAGTAAAGAAATACATGTGATCCAAGAGGTATATAAAGTAAAATAAGAGGGGTGAGAATTGTGATCTTTAACATTGAATCATGATATATCATGATAACATAAAGACATATTAGTAATTTTTAAATAACTAAAAACATAGCATCATAAACACAATTCTAGGATAACCACCAAGATAACATAACATGGTGTGGAGGTTGACGTATCCAAACAACTCGTGGATTGGGTGTAGATAACTGATAGTCAAAAATTCTTGTGGAGGCAGGCTGTCAATTTTGATTCATGGACAGATTTTTTCATGTCTTGTAATCCGTTAGGGAATATGGATTAGGTATGTCGTAGTGGTTCTATGAGCAAGAAGTTAAAAGATATACGGAAAGAGGATCGTTTTCATGATGGATATGTAGTGGATCACTTGATCCATCATGGGAAGGATCATATAGAAGGAATAATTTAGGAAGCATGAGCTATGGTCACAGACGATATCTTGGGCCGAGGTGGTTCTACTGCTGGAAAAGAGATTGATTTTTTGTGCTCGAGTGGTGTCATGAAACAAGCACTAGCTTTACCTCATGAGCTGAAGGTGAATGAAATTTTTGATAGAATGAAATGGGATTTGAAGGTTGTGAACCATGGAGATATTGTGGTTATAATTGATAATCATGGAGGAGATTTTGTTGCTCATGAGGATGCAGAGGGTGCACATGAGTTCCCTCTTCTTGAGGGTCCTTAGGGTGGCAGTGGGCGCATAATAGAGATTGTGGTTAATGGAGGTCTTATAACTCCCCTAGGTGTTTAATATACTGAGGTGGTGTGCCTAGGGAGTGGAAACCATTCTAGACTCAAGAAAAGTCCTAGAAGAGAGGTGGAACCCTTGGAGTTGGGAAATCGCTTTGAACAAATACCTAATGAAGATCTGATTTAGGATTTTGAGGAAGCACTGATTAGACCCTCCATGGAAGGGTAGAAGGTTCCCAGGAATGAATCAAGTGAAGACTACTCTACAAGTGAAACAAAGGATGTAGTTTAGGGTGATATTCTTCCTAGGATGAGGAGAAGTAGAAGCCGGAAAGGCAATCAAAATGAGAGAAAGGACTACTCATTTTTGACACTTCGAATGGAGACACATTCAAAAAAGAAGCTAAAAGAGAAGAAGATGGATATTGATAGTCACCCTCTTCCCAAGGTTTTTTGTCAGTAGTGGAAACATGATGATTTATTTGACCATTCACTTGAATTGCTTATGAGTTCATAAGAAGAAGTCATTGAACGGGTTTTTTCACTCAATTCTACTGAAGAAGAATATTCCAAGATGATGGGGAGACCAATGAGGATGACTCTCAATGAGTAGGGATATTCTTATATCGACAAGTAAGACCTGATTCTTATTGGGGGGATTCAATAATGGGAAGATTATCCTTGAGGAGTATATCCATGCTTGGGAAAAGCTGACAGTTTGGTTCAAATCTCTCTTAATGGATGAACCAAACACCAAGGTAAGTAATATATCTTGTAAATTATTTAGGGATACTAAATCTGGTAGTCGTAAACTGTCCTTTAATTGTTTGTTATCTCTTTATGTTATTGACCTATTGGTTTCTCATTTTATTCCTTAAAAGTGATTGAATAATAAAAAATTAATTTTCAATAAATGAGAAGGGGGACTATCACAACTTGTAAATAATAAGAGAAGTAATATGGGAACTTAAGAACATAATTCTAAATGAAAAATTGGGAATTAGAACGTATAATATAAATAAAGTTCTTGAATAAAGAAGAGAATGGGAGGATCCCTTACCCTGAGAGGGCACTTCCAAAAGATTGGTAGGATATTCTTGAGAGATTGGAGGGAAATTGGAAAGACTCTAGAGAGATAAGGGTGGAGTAATGTCATATTGAAAGGGTTTTGAGTTAATATTAATGAGAGTTTTTATAGGTTTATATAGAAAAATGGAGGATAATTCTTTATTAATTTCCAAACGTAGGTTTTGGAATCTATATGATAAAGTAATCAAAACCACAAACCTTACCATGGGTTTTTGCACATGGTTTCTACCAAATTGAAGTAGTTTTCATTATTTTAAAAATTTAAGAACCTATATCATTAAAATAATACTCATGATGTTCTGAAAATGAGTCATGTTTACAAATAATTGAATTTAAAACCTTAAAATATAAAAAAGGTTTTGGAGGATTCATTAAGGGTTTATAAAATTAATCAAATAACATCAAAAACACATTATTCTAAAGGGAAAATATTTATTTTGTATACCTTTTATGGCATATATTACCTCACTTTTGGGTCATTATGATGTCATAATACAGACCATATATTTTTACTGTATTTAATTTTGACCTAAAAATTTGACTATCTCCAAAAAATTATGAAAAAATAATTGTTGGATGATTTCAACATGATGATTTAAAAAATAATATTTATTTTATAAAAATAATTCTAAAATTATGATAATTTACTCTTTAAAATAAAAAATCCATATTTATTGAAAAATACTGGTTTTCTGACAATAATAATTTTCTAACCCTTATAAAATTTAGTTTTGACATTGTATTATTATATTATAATATATATTTAATAAAAATTATTTAATAATAATATTTTAAAATATAATATATTTAAAAAATTCTTGAATTCATTAAAATAGAGTGTCTTGATTGAAACTATACATTTCCCAAAAATAACATTTTTGTTTCTTCATATAAAATATAATTTTTGTCAAACTCATTAGATAATCATTTAAAAAGTAATAATAATAATAGTAATTATAATGGATAGTTATAATCATTATTTTATATAAACATAGAAATATAAAAATTCATACTTTTATGTTCTAGATACATTACCCATCATTACACCAGTGAAAGTCCTAAGGGTAAGTTGTGTTATAGTGGGATTTTCTTAGCATGGTTTGACATATATGGTTTGGTTTGTGATCTCAGTGAGCTTGAACTTCTCTTATAAATAGTTTTTTTTTCATGCTTTGTTTGTTTAATATTAGCTTAATATTGATCAAGGGAAAATCCTAGTGATTTTATCTCCCTTGGAAGCTCTGATAAATGGGATCCATAGGGTACAATCCTATTGGTCAAGGCCATCACTCCTTCTATTTGTGTCTATTGGACATTATCACAACCCTTTATATATACTATTCATATGATCATTGTTCAATGGCTATTTTATCAATGGTTATTATGGTTAAATATATTTTAAATTTGATAGGATATAACAAAATTAGTGCATGTGTTTTCTATAACATTATTACTTAATAATTGTTGGGAAAAAATCCTTCAAGGTAACATTGTAGAATTTTTGGTTTGATTGTGTTTGATGAAAAACCAGGTTTCCAATGTATGTTATGGAACTCCAGAAATATTTTTAACATGGTATGTTGACAAAGATCCAGGATGAAGTAATTAATTCCCTCAAAGTGGTACATAAAATTTCATATATAAGGTGGTGTTGTTTCCCAGTGTTTTCCAAATTTTTGGGGTCCAAAATTTGGAGTTTGGATAGAATAAAAAAAGTGTATTTCCTTGAAGGCATTATGAAAATATGGAAAATTCATGAGTTTTGTAAAGGTGGTTTCATGAAGATAAAATAAAAGTTGACGGTGATCTCCACGATTACGACTAGCATCACGAAAGATGGATTTCCATGAAGGCCTTATAAAAATATGGAAAAGGCCTGAATTTTATGAAGATTGGGTTTTTGTGAAGGTTCGTTTGTGAAGGAAATGGATCATCGTGAATGATCATGGAGAATGATCATCACAACTGACATGAAGGTTTTTGACAAAAATATCCACGATTATAATAATAATCATAAATGGAAAATTTCTATGGAACTTCGTAAAGAAGGGAGCATCATGGAGAAATTGAGGGAGCATCATGAAATGGTGATGACATGGATGGAATCTTCTGGAATTGGTAGAAATGCCTATTAATTGGCATCTACCACTAGAGAAAATTAGTGAGAGTTAACAAATATATTAAGGCTCCAGATTTGCAAAGGTGGTTCATGAAGGTGGTTCATGAGAAAAAATTTACAAATTCTGTGAAATCCAACCGAATGATTTGAGCATCATGAAATTAAATGAATTCAAGAAGCCTATGTAAGATTCATTAAATGAAGGAGCTTTGTGGAGATTGTTGAGATTCATGAAAGAAGGATCTTTGAAGAGTCTATTTGAGCTTTGAGTAAGACAGAGCTTCACGAAGGCTTTTTGAGCTTCGTGAAAGAAGGAACTTTTTGAAGGTTGTTTGAGATTTTTGAAAGAAGGAGCTCCAAGAAGGCTATTTGAGCTTCATGAAACAAAGATATTCACAAAGGATATTTTAGCTTCATGAATGAGGGATCTTCATGAAGGTAATTAAATATCGTGAAAAGTGTTTAAAAGGTATTTCCTAGTAAATATATGGTAAAGTGTAATTAATCAATTAGATGAAAGTGGAACTTCAAAAGAGAATATACATATAGAAAAGGATGCATTAATTAGAGACAATTAGGGGACCTACAAGACTATAAACTATGGGTAAATCCCTTCCAAGAGTAGTGAACAAAGGAAGAGGAAGAAGGTGATCCTTTACACCGGTAGTGATCCAAAGAAAGAGACATAAGGAGTGAACCTTGGGAAAGTAGTGAGCTAACCCTAAACCTTGTAAAGGAAGTGAGCCTAGGCATAGAAGTTATCTAGCCCAAAAAAATTTTTGGTAGTGAGCCTTAGTGTATTTGGTACATCGAAACATTGTCGTTGTATGTTCTTTGGATGTATCTCAATGAGGGTGAACAAAGTAAAAATTTGTGTGTTCATCATCTTTCCCTTCTGCATTACATTCAAAGAATCGTCATCAGATAAAGAAAGAAAGAATCAGATCGTCATTAAAACTTAAGTGAAAAAAAAATTGACCCTTATAATAAATAGGTCAAGATCCACAGGGGTAGGAATAATTTTTAGAAGAATATTCATACCCTGATTCACTCCCCCCCCCCTCAGGGTATCTATGTCCTTTTTGGACATAATAATTAGTATCATAGGGAAGATTTATTTTATCGCATTTTTTTCACTAACTTGGTTCAGTTGATTGTAAAAGTTAAATATTTGGTCCATGTTTATCTTAGTGTTTCATGGAAAAGGGAATAACTTCAAAGAATAATAATAATTTTGGTGTAATTCCTCAGCATGGAAGTGTCTATGGAAAGAGCATGATTTAGTTTAAGGTAACCAACAACATACTAAATAAATAACTGGATGAATTAGATAGTGAAACTATTCACTCATTTGGTGATGCTAAAGGAATGAGCCAAGAACCTGATATTTCAAGTGATGCTAGTACATCTTATGATAAAGAAATTAAAAGAAGACCAAAAGTGGAAGTTTTCGACAAAAATAAAGGAATTGAATTAGAAACTGGATGAAAAAAATTAATCTAAAGATATCCAAATCCAAGTGTAGGAAATTTAATCCAGCAATTTGAAAGGTTTAAATAAATGAATTCAAGAATTAGATACAGATATTATGGAGAATAATGATTCATAAGATGAAGAATTGAAAAATATGTCTACGAAGATAGAAAAACTCAAATATGATGAAAAGGGGAAGAATATAAACTCAGAATCTCAAATCCATGAATGATGATCTTTATAAACAACTATTAGAACTAGTTTAGGATACCCAAAGGCTACAAAAAGAGAATGCATGTTGTGCTGATTATATTTCTCAGGAAAAATTTAAAATAAAGGATCAAAGTAACATTGTGGATAATCTCAACGGAGAATTGGAAGATGAGATGGGTTATGGGAAGAATCTCAAGAGAGAACATAATGATCAACTTGAATCAAGGGATATAAAGATTCAATAACTAGGAGAAGATCTATAATTAGTTAAGAAAGAAGTGGGGAAATATAATTCCAAAGGTAAGCCTAAATTGAAGGATGTTTTTCACTTACTATTTAATTATCCTTCGGTAGGTGATGATGAAATGAAAAATAAAATATTCTATTTACAAGGAGAAAAAATAAAATATTTTCTCATATCAAATGTCATATAGTTTGTAAAACAATAATATTGGATATGATGAACCCTCTCCCATGCATTATAAGATGAGAGTTGTGGACATTTCTAGAAATAGGTAAAATCTTATAGATATTGAAAACAAACCTAAAAAGTTTTTTATAGTAAATAATAATAGCATGTAATATTTCTGTGAGATTTATGGTCATATATAATGTTTTTTAGAGGCTTTGGAATATATTTCATGTTTCAAAGATAGAAACATTTCAAAATCTGAGAATAGGAAGAAGTATCTTGATAAATATGAAATCTATCAAAACAATGTGTCCATGAAATGATACTATTGTGGAAGAATGGGACGCACCATGAGTATGTGTCAAGAAGATCATGAGCTCAATTTAATAATAAAAACTCAAGATCTATCAATATATCGGCCAATAAATTATGACACAGGGGTATGTTTTTAATGGGATATGTTTTGTATGTTCTAATCACGGGCATTCAGCAAGGTATTTCAGCAGGAAGAAAGGAGGGAAAGAAAAGGTACTCAAAAGAAGATCCCAAACTACAGTGGTGTATAACGAGAAATCCTACAATAGAAGAAAAAAGTGATAAGTTTAAAATAAGTTTAAAATATCAGAGGAAACACAAGGGGCTCAACAAAATGTGTATCAAGAACCTCCTATATTACACTCACAATAACTCTCTTTGAAAGAATTTGAATGAACTTGGAAGAAAAAAGGAGGATCTTCTCCATTTGTGAGTAAGAAGAATGTATGTTTAGTGGAGGACCCACCTCTAACACAAAACAATGTGGTGACTCAGATAACTGATAATTGAAAAATAAACATTTTTTTTGAAAAATTTTCATGTCATACCCCAAGGAAAGGACTGAAGGTAAGAGGAAGATCCCTTCAATGGAGGGAGGATAAAGGGAATATGATAAGTAGAAATATCCCTATTCAAATAAAGATTCATGAAAAATGTCATACTAGTGGAGCATCAAAGAAATAAATTTCTACTAATGGATGTAAACAGAAACTTTTAAAAAATGTCAAGCCTATTGAGGCTAAATATCATTATAATACTTGATATGTGGGTAAATATTTCTTAGTAATATGGAAATAATAGTTAAAATTTGTTGATCAGTTGGAAAAATCACAAAAACAGTACAGTCCATTGTAAGAAATTATCAAAAGGTAGATCTATCAGGATCAACCACAATCCTCATATTGAGGATTTAGGATTTACCTATCTACCCATGAATTAAATGTTTCTAATATCTACTAGAAGTTGTGAAATAATAAGTGGGATATACAATCCATAAGGTATTTTTTCTGAAAGAGAATGATTTCATAAGTTGAATAGAGGTACATACAAAAAGAATAATCGGAAAAATTGAGAATAATCATATTATTGTTTTCCATAGTGGTGAAAATAAAGTTCAACGTTTTCCAGATGGAGGTAAAGTCAGAATTTCTGAATGGGGTTCTAGAAGAAGAAGTTTACATTCAAAATCTATATGGTTTTATCATTCATAAAGATGAGTACAAATTTTTTAGCTGGAGAAGGTGTTATATGAAGTAGGCACCAAGAGCATGGTATTCAAGAATAGATCACTTTTTGAAGAAGCTTAGTTTAAAATGTGGTGGAATTGATTACAATCTATATGTGAACAATGAAAATAATAAATGGATTATTGTACTAGTATATGTCAATGACATAATATTTGGTGGATTAGATAAAGCACAGTGTAGGTAGTTTTATGAATTCATGAAAAGTGAGTTTGAAATGTCAATGATTGGTGAACTGATGTTTTCTTTGGTTTACATGTGTCACAAGGAAATAATGGCACATTCATTTCTCAATATAAATATTATAAGGAGGTTTTGAGAAGATTTGGAATGGATAATTACAAGTAGATGATGTATCTGGTATCTATCTAGAAGAAATTGTCACGGGATGATGAAGGCAGTGTATTTAATATTATAGAATATAGGAAAATTATTGGTAGTGTATTGTACTTGACAACAATAAGTCTTGATATTATTTTTGCCACATTCTAAGCAGTAAGGTATCAAATCAATCCCAAATAAAAACACATGCTTTTAGTGAAAATAATACTTTAGTATATCAAGGGAACGGTGGATTTCACTTTGATGTATAATGAAAAATATCATCTAGAGTTATTGGGATATACATATACAGATTGGTCTGGATCAACAGATGATAGGAAATAAATTACAGGTGGTGAATTCTATATTAGTGGATTGTGTATTTCATGGAAAAGCAAGAAACCTGATTGCATTTCATTGATCACTGTATAAGATAAATATTTTACGGCCACGTAATCTTGCACATAATTAGTGTGGATGAAGTAGTAGCTTGATGATATGGGAATTGACGTGAAGTCTTTGATCGGAATCCATTACGATAATTCAAGTGCTATAAATCTTAGAAAAAAAATCAATTCATAACTCAAGTACAATGAAAATTGAAATCAAGTATCATTTTATCAAGGATAAAGTATAGAAAGGTCTTGTGAAGTTGGAGTACATGCCTACATAATAACAGGTTGAAAACATTCAGAAAAGGGCCTTACCCAAAGAAGTGGGTGACCAACATCGACTAGCTCTTGGAGTTCAGTCAACTCCCTGCACTTGAAAAAGGTGTGGATGTGGGACCCCCACTCCCCAAGTTTTGGTGTGTTTCCTTAAGTATTTTATTTGTGATATTTAACCTGTTACAGACCATAATAATTTAACCTTAAAGTTTGTTGACAAAGGGGGGAAATTTTGGATGTTAGAAGGGTTAAAATGTATTAATCAAGGCAGGGGAGAAGCTTCTATTTAGAGCAGAGATATAGGGGGAGAATTGAGATATGTGTATTTTTAAATTTGAGGATGCTAATGTTGATTGATAAAATTATATATATCATAACAGATGGAGTTCGTGATGAAAGTAGTTGAGAGGTTTTGGAATAAATTGATTCATTGATAATCTTTTCATGTTACTCTTGTTTCTCATACTAAGCATGGATCAAGCGGTCTTAGAGTGCGTGTTGATTAAATATTTAATCTCTATCTAAATAGAATGAAGTGAATATTGGTAAAATATAGAAGAATATTTAACATGGTATCAAAATGTAAATATTTGTCAACAAACCCAAAGGGAGAGATTGTTGGGGGGAAATACATCAAGGTAACATTGCAGCATTTTTGAGTTGATTGTGTTTGTTGACAAAGTGGGTGTCTAAGGTATGTTGAATAACTCTATTGAGATTGTTGACATGGTATGTTGACAAAGTTATAGGATGAAGGAATTAATTCCCTATAAGTGGTATAGAAAATTGCATACACAAGGTGACGTCAATTCCTAGTGTTTTCCAAATTTTTGGGGTCCAAAATTTGTAGTTTGTCAAGAATCATGAAAAGTGAATTTCCTTTATGGACTTATGAAAATATTTAAATGGGGTGAGTTGGTTTGAGGTGGTTTTTCAAAGGTACAACAAAATTAGACAGTGATCTCCATGATTATGGCAAACATCGAGAAAGATGGATTTCTATGAAGGCCTATCAAAAATATGGAAAAGGAATTTCATGAAGACTCGGTTTTCATAAAGTTTGGTTCACAAAGGAAATGGATCATAAAAAAATAGCATGTTAAATTATAATCTCAAATTATGTGAAGGTTTTTTATAGAAATATCCACGATTATGACAAGTATCGTGAACGGAAAATTTCCATAGGGCTTTTCAAAGAAGGGAGAATTGTGGTGAAAATGAGGGAGCATCACAAAATGGTGATGACATGGATGAAAGCTTCTGGAATCGATGGAAATGCCTATAAATAGGCCTCTACCCTCTTGAAAAACTCAACATGACTTAAAAAAGATCTTAAGGCTCCATATCCATGAGGGTGGTTCATAAAGGTGGTTCATGAAGGTGGTTCATGTGAAAAAGTTCACAAAGGCTGTGAAAGAAAACCAAATGTTTTGAGCATCGTGAAAGTAAAGGAATGTTTTAGGGCTATATAAGCTTCATGAAATGGATGATATTCATAGAGGCTGTTGAGATTTGAAAAATAATGATCTTTTCGGAAGCGGTTTGATCATCATGAAAGAAGGAGCTTCACAAAGGCTATTTGAGCTTCATGAAAGAAGGAGCTTCATAAAGGCTATTTCAGCTTCAAGAAATAAGGATCTTCACAAAGGTTGTTTAAGCTTCATGAAAGAATAAGGTTCACGAAGGTAGTTTGAGATTCATGAAGGAAATTAAGCATCATGAAAAGTTTTTTAAATGGATTTCCTAGTAAATATGTGAATTTGTATTCATCAATTGGATGAAAGTGTAACTTTAACAGAGAATCTACATGTAGTGTAAGGTACATTCATTAGAGATAATGATGGGATCTACATGTCTATAAACAACGGGTGAATCCCTTCTAAGATAAGTGAATAATGGAAGATGAAGAAGGTGATCATTTCCACCAATAGTGATCCAGATAAAGAGACACAGGGAGTGACCCTTGGAAAAGAAGTGAGAAAACCCTAAACCTTATAAAGGTAGTGATCCTGGGCATAGAAGTGATCTAGCCCGAACAACATTTTGGCAGTGAGCCTTAGTAGATTTGGTACATTGACACATTGTCATCTTATGCTCCTTTGATGTATCCCTGTGAGGGTGAAACAAGTAAAGATTTGTGTTTCTATCTTCCTTCTTTCCTGCATTACATTCAAATCATCATCATCAGATAATGAAGGAAAGAATAAGATCATCATTAACAATTAAGTGAAAACAAAGTGACCTTTATAAAAAAGAGGTCACTATCTAGTGGGGAGGGAATAATTTTGAAAAGAATACACATAACATAATTCACCCCCCCCCCCCTCAAGGTACCAGTCTCATTTTGGACCTAAAAATAATGCATTTATTTATTAAAAAAGAGGTAACTTCATTTAGAAAATTTTGGGTCATTACAAATCTTTTCCTATTTTTGATCATATTATTTTTACCGATGTTGTGTCCTTAGTTTCCACCCTTTTATTATTTCAATACATGTTCCATGACTATCCTTGAATTTATTTAATTTAATTGACTTTAAACCAAACAAGTAACATTGGATAAACTGTTCAATTAATAATCCATAATTTAAATAATTTGGAATTATTCAACAAGATTATCATTCCTGTATATTTTTTGTATACAAGTGTTAAGTGGTTTGATCTTATAATGATAGATTAATTTTATTTATATAAAAGTTCTAGGTGTTTTTATCTTATAATGACATATTATGTTTATTCACTACTACAGATATAGGTTTCATCAGTTCTAGAAATAGCCTTCTTAAGAGCTTAAAAAGCACTGATGTTCTAAGTGACTTTAAAAGCCGATGAATTTTATCAGTGCTAAAAATAGCATAGATAAAAGGCACCTTCATCAACACTAGAAAACATTATAATAAAGGGATTACTTTATCAGCATTATTCATAAAATTGATAAAAGGTTGGCTACTGCAGTATCCTACTAAAATTACATCTTATAGTACACTGTAGAAAATAAAAAATTGAATTTCAATAAAATTTATATAATAAATGAAACAAAAAAAACTATATCATAAATATTTCAAATATTTATTTACAAAATTATATTGGTACATACAATTTACACAAACATCAAAAAAATTCAAAAACATTAATGTTTCATTATCTTTGGCCCCCCAACCCTCTCTCAAAAGAGCCTAATCAATCTACCGGTTGCTGAAAAAACCACCCAAACTAAATAAAAAGAGTGTTCCTAAATAAAAAAATTAATATGTTAGTCATAATATAAATAAATAAATTAAACATAAATATGATACAATGAACTAATAAAATGCCACTTTTTAACTAAAAACATACACTTCGAGTCATACTGGGCACACCATGTATCAAATTAATGTGAAGTTAATTTCTATGCATCATAAATGATTTATAGATCATTTACCTAAAGTATCAACACAATATTAGTTCATTTACTTAGTTTTAAGTATTTAACAAGTGTTTTGAACTAATGTCTCAACTTTAAACTAAAAATATATAATTCAAGTCATCTCGGGTATATCCTATGTCATATTAATGTGTGGTTGATTACTACACATCACAAATGATGTATGGGTCATTTTTATAAAGTATCAAGATAATCCAAGTGAATTTTCTTGGTTTTATGTATGTGACTTTTGTTTTGAACGAAAATATCAATTTTAAATAAAAACACACACTTTGAGCCATATCGGTCACACTATGTATCATATTGATGTGTGGTTGATTCCTTCACATCAAAAATAACTTACGGAATTATTTACTAATTTATCAAGACAATAAAAGTGTATTTTCAAGGATTCTAGTGAGTGAAAAATGTTTTTAACAAAAAATTCATTTTTAAACTGAAATGATGCACTTTGATCCATACTATTCATACCATGTGTCATATTAATGTGTATATGGTTTTTACAAATTAAAAATGACTTATGGATCATTGTCCTGAAGTATCAAGAAAATCCGAGCATGTTATCTTATTTTAACTAAAATATCACTTTTAAACTGAAATCGCCATTTTGATCCCTACCAATCATACCATGTATCAAATTGAGGTACAGTTGATTCCTACACATAAAAATGACTTATAGATTGTTTACCTAAATTATCAAAATAATATGAATTGGTTTTCTCAGTTTTGATCATGTCATGTGTATTTTTAACTAAAATTCCAGTTGTAAACTAAAACCACACATTTTGAGTCATATTGATCACACTGTGTATTTTATTGAGGGGCAGTTAATTCCTACACATAAAAAATTACTTATGGATCATTATCCTAAAATATTAAAACAATTTTAGTGTGTTTTATCATTTTTAAGTATTTCACATACATTTTAAAATAAAATATCAATTTTAAATAAAAAACACATTTTTGAGTCATATTGTTCACACCATGTATTGGAATAACATTTGATTGATTACTACACATCAAAAATAACTTAGGTATAAATATTCTAAAGTATCAAGAAAATATGAGTGTGTTTTCTAGGTTTTCATTGATTTCCACATGTTTTTAACAAAAAAATATTTCAAAATTGAAAACACGTGCTTTGAGTCATGTTGGTCACATCGTGTGTCCGATTGAAATACAGTTGATTACTACTCATCACAAATGACTTATACATCATTTTTATAAAGTATCAAGAAAATATTAGCAAGTTTACTTGGTTTTTATTGAGTGACATACGTTTTTAACTAAAATGTCTGCTTTAAACTGAGAACACACATTTTTGAGTCATGATGGTCACACTATGTATCAGATTGAGGTATTGTTGATTCCTACACATCACAAATTACTTAAGGACCATTTTCATGAAGAATAAAAATAATTTGAATGTGGTTTCTCATTTTTTAGTATGTCACACATCTTTCTTACTAAAATTTTGTAAGGACCCTGTTGGAGTAATGAACCACTGAGAGGGGGGTGAATCAGTGGTACCCCTTTGTTCTTCATTTAAGTTACCTTTAAAAAATAACAACCTTTGTCTCCTGTTAAAGATATACTTCCTTGCTGAGAAACAAACAAGCACACATCCAAAGGAACACAACAATTTACAAGGTTCACTATTCAATAAGAATAACTATGTCCTTGGTATAGTTGGAAACAATCCAACACCATACATTCCACTAAGAAAACAATCCTTGGATTACAACGAGTAGGATATACCCTTACACTCGTGAAGCACTGTAAAACAATCACTCCAGTGCGTGTGCACCCTCTTAGCACAATAGGGAAAAGTCTCGTTTCTTGTAATAGCTTATGTTACCTGCACTTCTTTTCAAATACACAAGTGTAAGCAAGTTCAGCACAAATCTTCACTTCCTTACCCAGAAGAAAGGAAAGGACTTCTTGGACTTGAGATAGATCAATTACAGTCTGAACATCCCATTCTGAATCTCCACTCCAAATTTTCCCAATCCGATTCTTCAATCTGAATCTTCCTCAGTCTGAGAAACTCAATACAGTGACAGCCAGTACTGATTCCCCATTCCGAATCTCCGCTCTGAATTCTTCACTCCGGATTCTTCACTTCGAATTTTATTCTTCACTCTGATTCTTCAATCTGAGTCTTCCTCAGACTGAGAAACACAATACAGTGACAGCCAGTACTGATTCTTCATTCTGAATCTCCACTCTGAATTCTTCACTCTGAATTCTTCACTCTGAATTTTCTTCTTCACTCTGATTCTTCAATACGAGTCTTCCTCAGTCTGAGAAACTCAATACAGTGACAACCAGTACTGATTCCCCATTCCGAATCTCTACTCCGAATTTTCTTCTTCGCTTATAATTTTCTCAATCCGAGAAACTCAATATAGTGTCAACCTGTATCAAATTCTCGTTTCAATTGAGACTGCAATGAAACTCTGTCGGCCAAACACTTCATTCTTTCTCTAGATTATCCGAGATTCTCTCTCTTATTTTTCATCAATAACTCACTTTTTACCCTGATCTCCTTTTATAGGTGATCCAAAGTGTGCTTAGGTGGGAAACCAAAATATTTTCCCACTCACTTAAATTCACCCAAATATTAATTTCTCTTGAAATCTCGGAGTAATTAAAACTTTTTCAACTCTTCTAGAATCTTATCAAATATTCCTCCAATACTCTTTATTTAGAACTTAGATCTCTTCCGGATCTGACCTTATAGCTTCTCGGCATCACATTCTCGGATCCTTCCTTTTTGAGTCTTCAACATAACTTCTATTCTCGGCATAACTCTTCAACTCTTCTTCGGCATGACACCATTTTAATTCTCGGTATGACTCTTAATCACTTCTCGGTATGACTTCTCCATTCTCGGTGTGACTTCACCAGTTCTCGGAACGGAGTTCTGATTCTCAGTATGACTTCCGGTTCCCGGAACACCTCTTCCTGATTCTCGGAACAGCTTCAGGTTACGACTTCACCAATTCTCGGTATGGCTTCTCGTTACGACTTCACCAATTCTCGGTATGGCTTCTCCTTACAACTTCACCAATTCTATGTATGGCTTCTCATTAAGACTTCACCAATCCTCGGTTTGGATTCTCGTTACGACTTCACCAATTCAGGAAGTCAACTCTGAAATTCTCGCTACAAACTTCTTCTTCAGCAAGTCGACTCCGAACTTCTCACTACAAACTTCATCTTCAGTAAGTTGACTCCGAACTTCTCGCTCCAAACTTCTTATTCAACAAGTCAACTCTGATCTTCTCGCTACAAACTTCTTCTTCACCATATCTTTAACCAGATTTTATCATGAAATGTTTCATGATTTGTGAGAACTTTAAGATCAGCAGAGCATCGTCATATTTTTAATGAAGTCTTAGAGACTTCACAATTCAATAGCTTCCAGGTTCGGAGAATTTTCAATTTTCCGGTTATGAACTTATCAATTTCCAGACTCCAAATTCTTCGAACACCAGGTTTAGAATGTTCAATATACTCGGTTCCGAATCTTTAAACTTATACCTTCCGAATTCTTAGAAATTCAAGGTGTCTTTCCTTTATGAAAACTTACTCAAGATCAATAAAAGACAATCCATGAAAACCATCTCTTCCTTCAGCTTGGTCCTAACAATCTCCCCTTTTGGATTTTGTTTTCAACCAAGTTTTCATAAATCAAGAAACATTGTAACCTTAAGCAATGGATTAATTATCAATAATTCTAAGCCTAAGTGAGCTAACTCATTGTAGGAAACAAGAATCATTGATAGAAAAACCATGATGTCCATAGTTTGTGAAAAAAAACATCTTCAACTTCATACATATTCAGCTTCATACATCCTGTAAACAACTTCATGTTCTTTCCTACAACCACTCCAACAAATAGTTAGAATTGTTCACATACACAAGAATTGTTGAGCTCAGAGCTTACCCACAACTCTCTCTTTGAACAATAGATTTATGATACAAACAACTTCTCCCCATTGAAAAAATAATCCAAATGTAAGAAGAGAGGGGGGATGGAACAACATACCTTAGCCTTGAAGAGAAATAGGTTGGACACCCATGTTCAACCTCAATCTTGAGAATGATTCCTTTGGCAAGGGTTTCGTGAAAATATCACAAAATTGTTCAGCAGATGAAACATATTCACGTTTCAGTTCATTCTTTTCCATATGCTCTTTGATGAAATGATATTTGATGTCAATATGCTTCGATCGAGAATGTTTGACTAGATTCTTGGTAAGATTAATTGTTCTTTGATTATCACAGCCCAAGAGCAAGGGCAGCTTCACTTCAACTAACAAATCTTCCAACTGTGTCTTCATCCAGATGAGTTGAGTGGTGGCCATGGTGGCAGCAACATATTCAGCTTCAGCCGTACTAAGTGTCACAGAATTTTTCTTCTTTGAGTGTCATCCAACACAACTTTTTCCTATAAAGAACACTCCACCAGATGTGGATCTTCTATCATCAACATTTCTTGCCCAATCTACATCTTAATAGACAACTAAATCAATATTATTTGAGCCACTATACTTGATTCCGAATTCTATTGTGCCTTTTATATATATGAGAATTCTTTTTCCATCAACAATATGTGATTATTTAGGAGCACTCTAAAATCTTGCACATAAGGTAACATAAAAAACAATATCTGGTCTTGACGTAGTCAGGTATAACAAACTTCCAATCAACTTTCGATATTCTTTCTGATCAACTTCTTTTCCTTCATTATCTTTTCTTAGCTTCATTCCCACTAAGATAGGAGTTGATACAGGTTTTGAGTTTTCCATCCCAAACTTTTTTAGAAGTTCCTTAGCATACATTTCTTGGGAGAGAAAAATGAATTCTTTCTGTTGCAAAATTTGTAACCCAAGAAAGCATCTCATTTCACCTAACATAGATATCTCAAAGACATTCTTCATTTCTTCAGCAAACCTTTCACAGCTTCTTTCATCATTCCCATCAAAAATAATGTCGTCAACATAGACAATCCCAATGAGAGAAAGATCTTGGCTTTCCTTAATGTATAGATTGCTGTCAACCTTCCCTTTCTTGAAGTTCATCTCCTTTAAGCAAGTATCTAGTTTGGAATACCATGCTCTTGGAGCTTTCTTTAGCCCATAAAAGGATTTCTTCAACCTGCACACATAACTTTCATTCTTCCCAACAACAAATCCACATGGTTGCTCAATAAAAACTTCTTCTTTGATATCACCATTAGGAAATGTGGATTTAACATCCATTTGAATGATTTTGTAGCCTCGTTGTGCAGCAATAGAAAGAAATATTCGAATAGTTTCTAATCTGGATATTGGAGAAAAAGTTTCTTCAAAGTCAATTCCTTCAATCTGAGAGTAGCCTTTGAAAACCAATCTTGCTTTATTTCTAAAAAATTCACCTTCTTCATTCAACTTGTTTAGGATGACCCATTTGGTTCCAATAATGTTCTTACTTTGAGTCTGGGGTATGAGTTCCCATGTGTCATTAGTTTCAATCTGATCCAATTCTCCATTCATGGCTTGAACCCATTCTGGATGCTCAAAGGCTTCTTTAACATCATTTGGTTCCACTTTGGAATACAAGGAAGTATGTGATATAGAATTACTTGTTCTTCTTGTTTGAACCATGTGACATTGATCACCAATAATATTCTGAGATTTCACTTGTTTCATCAGCCTTGGATAAGTTTTTCGTGTGCCTTATCATCACTTGATATGGCTGAATCCGATATATCATCTTGATTACGATTACAATTCATTGCATCCTTATCAGAATTGTTAACTTCATCTTACTCATCTTCCTTGTCTGTCTGGACATGCTTATCATTCCCTAGAGTTTCAATGAATTTTACATCAACTCCATCCGCAATTCTTCTTGTTTCTTTATTAAAGCATCTATAACCTCTTCCTTCTGGTGCATATCCAAGAAAAATTTTGTCTTCTCCTTTCCTCTCGAATTTTCCACTACTTCCACCTTTCTTATTTATAATGCATGGGCTCCCAAAAACTTTAGCATGTTTCATACTTGGTGTAATTCCATAGAAAAGTTCATATGGAGTATTTTTTGATTGAGGCCTATAGAAACATAGGTTTTGAATATAAACAGTTGTACTTGTAGCTTGCCTCCAAAAGTAATGAGTAAGTCCATGTTCAAGAAATATGGTTCTTCCCATTTCCACCAAGCTTTTGTTCTTCTATTCAGCAACCCCATTTTGTTGAGGTGTATATGGAGCACTATATTCATTCTGAATCCCATGCTTCTCAAGATAGTATTCAAATTATTCACTTCTATACTCACCACCATTATCTGTTCTCAACTTCTTCACAGAGTACTCACATTCTTTCTCAGCTTTCCTTCTGAAGCTTTTAAACATTTTCAGGGTGTCTGACTCGTGCTTCATAAACATAACACACGCAATGCGAGTAAAATCACAATTGAATGTGATGAAGTAATTGTCTCCATTTGTTGATTGTTTGATCATCGGACCACATATATCAGAATGTATTAGTTCAAGGGGTTGTTTAGAAAAAATGTCAACTTTTTATGCACAAAACTTGTAATATTTATTTTCTGACAGGTATTGCAACACCAATCTCTTTTTCTTGGAAAATCTGGAATATCTCAAACACTATCCCTTTTAGATAACTTGCTCATATTTCTCTAACACATATGTCCAAGTCTTCTATTCCACAACTAATTTTCTTCCACTATGCTCATGTAACAAGATTTTTGTTAATTTCCAACTTGAAACATGTTTTATTTGGTTCATTGGCCTCTTGTAACAATCTGCCCATCTTCTTCACTTTTCACAATAAATCCATATTTCTTGAAGATAACTTTGTTACCCTCATCACACAATTGTGATACACTCAGCAAGTTGTGCTTCAGCCCATCAACATATAGAGTTTTCTTGGAATTTAATTTTTCCTTTCCAATGATGGCTGATCCAACACCATTGATTTTTAAAGATTCATCGTTGCCAAATGTCATTGTGCCTTCTTTAAACTTCTTCATATTCTTTAGAAACTTCAAGTCTCCTGTCATATGTGAAGAACACCCACTATCAAGTATCCAAGTTCGTTCTTCCTTTGTAACTTTTAGAGCAGTTTCAACGACAAGAGCTTTTTCTTATTTC
This sequence comes from Viscum album, assembly GCA_963277665.1. Taxonomy (NCBI): domain Eukaryota; kingdom Viridiplantae; phylum Streptophyta; class Magnoliopsida; order Santalales; family Viscaceae; genus Viscum; species Viscum album. The sequence continues at coordinate 823,802,078 of OY728159.1, read as the reverse complement.
ACTTCTTTCTTCACCTTCGGCTTCTGAAAATTAAGAACTTTTTTTGAGCAGGTAACAGCACAAGACATCCATTTTCAAGGTGTACAGGTTGTTCACACCTTTCACAAATGGTCTCTAGAGGCTGGAACATATTTTTTGTCTTAACTTAATTCTTCTAAACTTTCTTCAAGAAAAACTTCTCACTCTTCTTCCTTTGAGGAGATTGACTCCCCCACAATATCTTCTTTTCATAACTCGTGGGGTGATGGTAATAATTTTGATTGAACCAACACATATTTTTTGTATGCCCAAATCAACCACAATACAAATAGTACCCATCGAAGGAGTACCTTCCTCTAAAGATTTTTTTCTGATACTTATTTGTTGCTCTTTCTTCAGTCCCACCAACCATTCTTTTGTTATGAATATTGATCTGCTGGAATTATGCCTTCTCTGATTTTTCATGTTTTTCACCAGTGTTAGAATTAGGTTTCCTTGAAACTTCAGAGTTCCCAGTAACACTGGTCTTGTCCACATAAGTAACTTTCTCAGATTTCTTCTTCACAGAATCCACCTTATTCTTCTGTTGAATTTTATCAGAATGTGCTTTTTGAGAGCCTTCACCAACATCAGTAGTTGAGTTTTGAAAACAAATGTTTTTTTACTCAACTTTTGAGAGCTTCTTTTGAACGAGTTCTAATTCTTCCTCTTTTGCCTTCAACTTTACTCCCATATGCTCATTTTGATTTTTCTCATCTTCAAGAGACTTATTCAAGTCTTAAAGCTCTTTCTCAAGTTCTTCTTTATCATTGGATTGATTGGATGCTGAGGAAAATTCATCTTCCATTTTTTTAAGCTTCTCCAGCCTTCTAATCTTTCTTAAACATCCCTTCAATTATTCTTTCAGATGCATCTCAAGCTGAGTTTCTTCTTCTTCCGAGCTACTGCTTCCGAAATCTTCATCATTCCTTGTTGCAATGAAATTATTTTCCACACCATGCTCAACTGATTTTTCGGATTTAGCATCACTTTCTTCATCTTCTTCATTTATGGATAGAAAGCTTTTCCTATTTGATTTGAAGAACTTATTTTCTTTCTCTAACTTTTTTTTCCTCCCGGCTTCTTCCATAACTTTCTTGGTTTTATTTCTTCTTCATCATTGTCTTCCTCTTTCCCCCTTCAAGGACAGTTAGCCGCAAAATGGCCAATGCCTCCACATTCAAAACACTTCAAGGGAAGTTTTCCTTTATATTTCCCTATGCCTCTTTTAACATTTCTTGAAAACAAGGATAAAATATATTTAAGATTTTTAAATACCTTGCTTTTAGAGTCAGAGTCACCAACATATTCTTTAATCAAGATCTTCTTAGACTTTTCCTTCTTCATGGATTTGAAAGATAATTCTCTTTCAACCTTTGTCTTTGTCTTCATAGCCTTTTCCCTTCTCATCTCATAAGTAATGAGAGTGTTATGCAAATCATCGAGAGATAGATTCTCTGAATCATTGTCTTCTAATGAAGATACCTTCGCATCGAATTTATCAGGAAGAATCCTCAAGATATTTTCTACCACAGTAGAGTATTTTAGCTCTTCACCAATACATCTGATGGTCCTAACAATATCATTTACACTGGTGAAGAAATCCCCAACAGATTCATGCTCTCCCATCTTCAAGTCTTCATACTTCAATCTCCATATTTGAAGTTTTGCCTTCTTGACTTTTGTATTTCATTCGTATATGTTTTTCAGTTTGTCCCATATACCCTTGGTTGTGGCCACTCCTTTTACTCTCAAGACTTCACTTTCAGAAAGTAAAGAAAATATAGCATTCTTGGCTCTTCCTTTATTCTCACGAAACTTCTTGTCAATAGGTGTAAGTGGAACATTGTCTTCAATGGGGGGAAACCCAACTGTTGCAGCTTCAAGAACATCATAACTAATAGACATGAGATACAGTAGCATCATATCCTTCCAGATGAGATAGTTCTTCCCATAGAATACCGGAATGCCTTTATCATTCACGCAATTCAGATTCTCCATCAGCAAGGAAAACAAAGGCAACCTCCCTCTGATACCACTTGTAAGGACCCAGTTGGAGTAATGAACCACTGAGAGGGGGGGTGAATCAGTGGTACCCCTTTGTTCTTATTTTAAGTTCCCTTAAAAAGAGAACAACCTTTGTCTCCTATTAAAGATATAATTCCCTACTGGGAAACAAATAATCACACGTCCAAAGGAACACAACAATTTACAAGGTTCACTATTCAATTAGAATAGCTACGTCCTTAGTAAGGTTGGAAACAATCTAGCACCATACAATCCACTAAGAAAACAATCCTTAGATTACAACGAGTAGGATATACCCTTACACTCGTGAAGCACTGTGAAACAATCACTCCAGTGCGTGTGCACCCTCTTAGCACAATAGGGAAAAGTCTCGTTTCTTGTAACATCTTATGTTACCTACACTTATTTTTAAATACAAAAGTGTAAGCAAGTTCAGCACAAATATTCACTTCCTTACCCAGAAGAAAGGAAAGGACTCCTTGGACTTGAGATAGATCAATTACATTTTGAACTTCCCATTCTGAATCTCCACTCTGAATTTCCCCAATCCGGTTCTTCAATCTGAATCTTCCTCAGTCTGAGAAACTCAATACGGTGATAGCCAGTGCTGATTCCCCATTCCGAATCTCCACTCCAGATTCTTCAATCCAAATTCTTCAATCCGAATTTTCTTCTTCACTATGATTCTTCAATCCGAGTCTTCCTCAGTCTGATAAACTCAATACAGTGAAAGCCAGTAATGATTCCCCATTCCAAATCTCCACTCCAAATTCTTCACTCCGAATTCTTCACTCCAAATTTTCTTCTTCACTCTGATTCTTCAATCTGAGTCTTCCTCAGTCTGAGAAACTCAATACGGTGACAGCCAGTACAGATTCTCCATTCCAAATCTCCAATCTGAATTTTCTTCTTCACTCTAAATTTTCTCAATCCGAGAAACTCAATACAGTGTCAACCAGTATCAAATTCTCGTTTCAGTTGAGACTACAATGAAACTCTGTCAGCCAAACACTTCTTTCTCTCTCTAGATTATCAGAGCTTCTATCTCTGCTTTTTCATCAATAACTCACTTTATTCCCTGATCTCCTTTTATAGGTGCTCCAAAGTGTGATTAGGCGGGAAACCAAAATATTTTCCCGCTCACTTAAATTCACCCAAATCTAAATTTCTCCTGAAATCTCAAAGTAATTAAGACCTTGTCAATGATTCTAGAATATTCTCGAATCTTCCTCCACTTCTATTGATTTAGAACTTTGGCCTTTTCTAGATCCGACCTTCTGGCTTCTTGGCATCACATTCTCGGATCCTTCCTTCCTAAGTCTTCGACATCACTTCAATTCTCAGCATAACTCTTCACCGCTTCTTCGGCATGACACCATTTCAATTCTCGGTATGACTCTTCATCACTTCTCGGTACGACTTCTCCATTCTCTTTGCGACTTCACCAGTTCTCGGAACAGCGTTCTAATTCTCAGTATGACTTCTGGTTCCCGGAACGGCTCTTCCTGATTCTCAGAACTGCTTCAGGTTAAGACTTCACCAATTCTCAGTATGGATTCTCGTTACGACTTCACCAATTCTCGGTATGGATTCTCGTTACGACTTCACCAATTCTCGGTATGGCTTCTCGTTATGACTTCACCAATTCTCAGTATGGCTTATCGTTACGACTTCACCAATTCTCGGTATGGCTTCTCGTTACGACTTCACCAATTCAGGAATTCGACTCCGAACTTCTCGCTAAGAACTTCTTCTTCAGCAAGTCGACTCTGAACTTCTCACTATGAACTTCTTCTTCAGCAAGTCGACTCCGAACTTCTCGCTACGAAATTCTTCTTCAGCAAGTCGACTCTGAACTTCTCGCTATGAACTTCTTCTTCACCATATATTCAACCAGCTTTTATCATGAAATTTTTCATGATTTATGATAACTTTAAGATCAGAAAATCATCGTCATATTTTTAATGAAGTCTTAGAGACTTCACAATTCAACTGCTTCCAGGTTCCAAGAATTTGCATTTTCCTGATTCCGAACTTCTCAATTTCTAGACTCTGAATTCTTTGAACACCAGGTTCTGAATGTTCAATATACTCGGTTTCGAATCTTCAAACTTCTAGCTTCCAAATTCTTAGAAATTCAAGGTGTCTTTTCTTTATGAAAACTTCCTCAAGATCAACAAATGACAATCCATGAAAACCATATCTTCCTTCAGCTTGGTCCTAACAAATTTCATTTCTAAAATGAAACCACACATTTTGAGTCGTACCGGTCATGCTATGTATCAGATTGAGGTGCAGTCAATTACTGCACGTCAAAAATGAATGAAGAATTATTTTCCAAAATTTTAAAAATAATTGGATTATTTTTACTTGGTTTTGAGTATGTCATGTGTCTTTTTAACTAAAATTTTATTTTAAACTAGAAACATTCATTTTGATTCATAATGGTCACATTTTGCATCAGATTGATGTGTTATTGATTCACACACATTGAAAATAAATTAAGGACCACTTTCCTAAAGTATCCAGACAATTAAAGTGAATTTTATCATTTTTCAATGAGTGACACCCATTTTTAAATAACTATAATCATTTTGTGTCATACTGGTTATACCATGTATCAGAATGAGGTATGATTGATTTCTACACATCAGAAATGACTTATGGTTCATTTTCTAAAAATATAAAAATAGTTTGAATTCTTTTTCTTAGTTTTGAGTATGTCATGTATCTTTTTAACTAAATTTTCATTTGTAAACTGAAACCACACATTTTGAGTCATACCGATCACACCATGAATCTGGTTGAGGTGAGGCTAATTTCTATACATCACAAATGACGTATGTATTATTGTTCTAAATTATAAAAATAGTATTAATGTTTTTATTTGGTTTTGAGTATGACATGTTTCTTTTGAAATAAAATATCAATTTTAAATAATAACACGCATTTTGAGTCATACTAATTATATCGTGTGGTTTATTCCTACACATCACAAATGACATAAGGATTATTATCCTAAAGTATCATGGCAAAATGAGTGTTTTTTATAGGTTTTTAGTGAGTGACACATGTTTTTAACTAAAATTTAATTTTTAAATTTAAAACATGCACATCTAGTTATACTGGTCAAATCATGTATCAAATAGAGATGCAAATAATTCCTACATGTCAAAAATGACGTATGGATTATTTTTCTAAATTATAAATACTGTACAAATATTTTTTCTTCATTTTTAGTGAGTGAAACACATTTTAACTAAAATGTCAATTTTAAATAGAAAACGTGCACTTTGAGTCATTTGTAAACTAAAAACACACACTAATGAACATATAGAGATCAAATAAAGAACAAATAGCTCTATAAAAAGAACAAATAGTGCCCAGATATCCATAAAATTTATTCTAGAATTGAATTTGGGTTTTCTGTTAACTCCTTAAAAATATGGTCTTGAAACCATCCTATAAAATATCAATTACGTGTATTTGATATCCTTATTTCATCCCTTGATGGATTAAAATTCCTTAGAATCACTTTTATAGATTTTAACATATCTAGAAACCTATAAAATATTATGAAAATCATAAAGGTGAGCCTTTACCTTCTTTTTAATAGTAACTATAATAATATCCATTCTAGAAATTCCTTCACCCACAAGCCACTTAGTGTGATGATATTTTGGTAAACCAATGATTTTCACATAAGATAGGTAGTCTATACATAATTTAATGTATTCATAGATAATATATTTCTATATAATACAAAATTTTGGTTTTCTTCTATTTTTGACACACCCTTTAAAAATTTTCATGTATCATTCAATGGGGTGCATCTATCGATAATAAATAGGACCACATAGTTAGATCTCTCTAACCAAGTGAACCATAAATTCAACCATCATATCAAATAATTATGGCTGGAATAACATATCTAATTCACATAATATAACAACAATTTCATTTTCCATAGTTAGTAATTTCATTGGTTCTATAAAATTACTACATATATCTTTGAAAAAGAAATATATTTTGGTTAATGTACGATGGTCATTCTTAGGAAAATGAAATGTAATGATACATGCATTAGATCTTGTATGAAAACATGACAATCATATGATTTCATTCCCTTTAAAATTAAATAAATCATTGATATGATATTATTGATATTTTATGAATACCCATCTGAAGATTTTACATCATTCAGAAAGTTTCAAACTGATATCTCTCTTTCATGGAGAGAGTATAGGAAGTTGGAGGAATAAAAATCCATATTTCAACCTTATATGGCACTAACTATTCATGTATCCCCATGTTAATCATATCCACCTAGCCTTAATTTCATCCTTTGTTTTACTGGGTGCATTTAGTCATGTTTTAATGAAACTATCACATACATTTTTTCACATGCCAGACGTCAAGAAATTGTATGATGTAAAAACAATTCAAATACTATAATTCATAAGAAGAAAAACTGGTCACTTTTTTCAACTAGTTTTCTTAAGGTTTTTCAAAGAAGTTTTACCAAAAGAAGTGTCCATATATTTTAATTTCTTAAATAGTTGATCACATGTTATTTGAGATTGTGTTGTACCTTATTCTGAATTCTCACTGAATGATGTCATCAAAGATTGGTATTTATGTCATCGGGGTAGAAATATGTGATTTCTTAGAAACACATTCTTTAGTGAATGTTTTAACCTAACTGAGTGTATACCTTATTCACAAATAGGATTACCTTGATTTCCTTTAATTTTATATCATAACACATTTCCATAAGAAGGAAAGTAATTTATCATCTAGTATAATATGGATCTCAATGTAAAATCTTCATTTCTGTAAGTATCATACAACATAACACCTTAATCCCACATTAATTTCAAATCTTTTATCAATGGATCTAAATAAGAATCAATATCATTACCTGGTTGTTTTAGTCTTTATATAAGTAGATACAATATAATGTATTTTCACTTCATGCATAAACGAGGTGAAATGATATAATTTACAAGCATAACTAACCATGTATTGTGAGTGCTTCTTTATAAACCAAAAGGATTCACTCTATTTTTAGATAGCACAATACAAAGTTTTATCATATCATTTCCAAATTTAGGATACTCATGATCAATTTTCTTCCACCGAGGAGAGTTTTTTGGCTGATAAAGTTTCTTACCATGATTTCTTATATCTAAGAGCCACATCAATTGCCTTGTAATCTCCTAACGTTTATATAGGCACCAAGACCTTGAATGATAAAAAATTATCATAATACTTTTGAAGGACTTGATTCAACTTTATTGTATTGTTATTATCCACATTTTTGACATTTTTTAAGTGATTAATAGTCCTTGCAAAATAATATTCAATCATTTGGATAAGGATGTATTGTTTCAGAGATCATACTCATTGAATGTAGAATTTTATTAGTGTCAACTCATTATCTTATGGTAGTATATCATTCAAGAGGGAAAGTAGTTCAGTGAAGCTGATGTCACTCCATCCATTTCAATATTCTACATTATATAGATTCATTATGGCTGACAATGTTGTATATTTAATATAACCAACATACAATGTCATCTTTACCCAACTCTTTAACTTATAAAATAGTTTTGGATAATCATGAAGTTCACCTTAAACTATCATTTCTATTTCATCAATATGATATTCCTTATCATTAACATTTATAATCCTATCCTCGATATGGTCTTTATCATTTCTCAAACTTGTAATCATATTAGATAATCTATAAAACACAATGATATCTCATTCACTAGCTACATTCAGTTTTTTCCCAGGTTTAGTCCAACATTTATAACTTCAGTCTATTCCTTGATGAATCAAGTATTCTTTAAACTCATATGGACTAATTAGTCTTGAATAACAACAATGTAAATATAGATAGAGGAATTGATAGGGTTAATATGCATGATCTTTTGCAAAATTGATGATATTTTTACCTAATCCTCATACTCTTTTGATATATGATTAGCATCCATCCATTTTTGATTCATATCCATCATATTTGATTCAGTAATATTCATATTTAACAAAATAAATAAATAAATAGAAAGTATGATCTTAAAACCCTAAAAGGACATTATTAAAGAATAATTTATGATACATGAGGCCTTTGTTCTAATATAATAATAATTGAATAATGTGTATTGAGATTGTTTTATAGTGGTAGAAATCATTAAAGGAAGGAAATGTGCGATATCTATAAAGTTACAAGGAATCTAATTAAATGTTCATATTTTAAAAAACACATAGATCAGTGATGGTTTTAGTTAATTTTATAGGTGGGAGTATAATAATAGTTATCAAAGAACAGTGATCCAAATTCTTATTAGGGATGAAAGGAACAATCAAATTCAATACAAGTTAAAGAAGTGCCTCGGTGGGATCAGTAGTAATACTCATCTCAAATTAATGATTAGAGTATAAGACTAACAAAATGGGATCACCTTAAAACAAAAATCAACCTCAGTGGAACCAACGAAGAGAATTAACTTCAGAAAAAATCCAAAGAGGAAATGGGGAATGAGGTTTAAACAAGATAGGATTAGACATGGATGTTTTGAATGCTGGTCATGATTCCAATTTAAGGAGTGAACGATAGTCAGAGTGAAAATTTAAAAATATTTTTGAGAGTCCCTATAACTAGGACCAAGGTTTAAATAAAAATGTGGGAATATTTCAATGGGATGAAAGAATAAATTCAACTAGAAAAAAAGATCAAAATTAGGACTCAAAGAAATCCAATAGTGGTCAGAATAAAAGAAAGTGGGACCAAGAGCAAGAACACACTAAAAATAAAGACCCACTTACTAATTAGAACTAAGGTTGGAATGAAAGTTGAAGGAATCCTCAATGGGTTCAGAAAGGGGAAGAAACTGTTATGATTGTAAATTTACAAATTTGGGGAACTCTGAATGAAAATGCATGTGAATTGAGTAAAGTTGAAAATTTTCATGCTACGAGTTCTCTAGATGCTGGTGGAAGAAATCAAAGACTACAAACATATCAGTGGGGACACCAAACTAGATTAACTTTTAGGAAGGGTGATGTGAATGATTAATGAGGTTGGGGTGCTTTATCTAATGCCAAAGATTGGGAAAACAAACCCCATCCTCTAAGGGAAAGGAATTTGCGTGGTGATAATCCAATAATTGGAATGCTTACTGCAACTCGACAATGTTTGGGCACATTCCTTTCAAAAGAATAGGTCACAATTTCTTATGTTGAACTGGTGATGTAAGATCGACTAAAGAAAAGTATAAATAATCACATGCCTTGAGTTTTGAGAGGGTCGATTCATCTGAGAAGTTTGAGGGGGAGTGGCGGTAGAGGTAGACTTCCACGAAAGATGGAATAACGTGAAGAAGTGAGTTCTGTTAGGGTGTAATTTATAAGATCAGGAATATTTTTATCAGTGCTTTCCAAAAATCACTAATAAAGATGTTTTAATTAGTGTTAAAATAATATAAGTTAATAAAACCTATATTTATTAGTGCTTTTTTAAGTGCCGATAAAAACTATTTAAAATAAAATATATAAATATTAAACGAATATAAATTAAAAATGAATAAATTATAATAATAAAAAAGTAAAAAATAATTAATATTATTTATTAATATGTAATCTTAAATCTATGAATGTTAAAAATCAGTGAAATTAAATAACTAAAAATGAATAGAGTTCAAAAATATTAAAAAAATGGATAAGATTTATTAATTATATAAATAGTAAAAAAAATTAAAATTAATATATTTTAACATGAAGATGAAAACATATTTAAAATATTAAAATATAGTAAATAAGTATGTATATTTAAATATTATAAAAAGATAAAAATATAAAAAATATAAACAAATAAATAATATTAAAAATGAATAAATAATATTAACTAAAATAATATTAAAAATGAATAAATAAAATATAATATATAACATAACTATTTAAAAAATAAATTTGTAGAATTAACTACATGAATTGTAAACACGTACAAAAATGAAGAAAATATTAAAAAAATGAATATAAATAAATTAATTATATAGATTTCAAATATTTTAAAAATATTAAAACTTAATAAAAAAATGAATAAATATTAATCATATAAATTAAAAACATATTAAGAATATTAAAACGTAATAAATAATTATATATAATTCATAAGATTAATTAAATGAATTGTAAAAACATAAAAAATGAATAAAATGTTAAAAAATGCATTTAAATAAATTAATTATATAAATTTCAAACATTTTAAAAATATTACACCTTAATAAAAGAAATTGAATAAATATTAATTATAAAAATTAAAAACATATTAAGAATATTATAACATAGTAAATAATTATGTACAAATAAGTATTAAAAATGAATAAATTCCAAAAATATTAAAATTTAATAAAGATTATAAATGAATAAATAATAATAAATTAATTAATATTAAAAATGAATAAATAAAAATTGAATAAATTACAAAAAAAATTAAAAAGTTAATTAGAAAAATAAATTATGTGAATTATAGACACACAAAACTAAATAAATAGATACTATTGATTATATAAATTTCAAAAATATTAAAAATGAATTACATTGACTATACCAAAATATTAATAATTAAATAAAAATAAATACACACACATGTATTCGGAATGAATGAATTAAAATAAATATGATTACATGATTTTGTTAATTAAGTAAAAATATAAAAAATTAGTCAAATAATATTTAATTTTCATATATTAAAAAAATTAAATTAATATAATAACATAATTAACTACATAAACACCAAAATGGTGTTGGAGATAGCATATGTCGGGGTTCAATTTCATGCCAAAATGGTGTTTTCATGCCAAAATGAGGTTCCCATGCCAAAATGACATCAGTTGGAGATGATATTACTAGAATCAACTATATAAATTTCAAACATATTAAAAATATTAAAACTTAATCAATAAAATTGAATAAATATTAATCATATAAATTAAAAACATATTGAAAATATTAAAACTTGGTAAATAAATATTTTTAAATTTTAAAAAATGAATAAATTCGAAAAAAATAGAAAATAAAAAATTTAAAAAAATGGAAAAAATATTAAATGAAATAATATTAAAAATGAATAAATAAAATTAAATAAATTACAAAAATATTTTTTAAAAAAGTTAATTCATAACATGAATTGAAAATACTTAAAAATTTATAAAAATGAATAAATAAATAATAAAATTATTTCTAATTATTGATGTATTTATTTTATTGATTGTATAAAAAAATTAATTAATTGTTAACATTTAAAATTTTCAATAATAATAATAATAATAATTTAAGTAAATATATTAGTATTTAAAAATGAATAAATAACTATCAAAATTGAATATATTATAAAAATAGTAAATGAATGTATATTAAAAATAAATAACTATTAAATATGAATAAATTACAGAAAATGCTAAAAATAGTGAAATATTAAAAATAAATAAACAACATTAAATCAATAAATAGGCATACATGTACACACATACATATGTATAGACGTACATGTATAGATACATACACGTAGATATACACATATATACATACACATGTACATACATAAACATATACACATACGCATACGCATACACATACACATACATGTATGTCTACACATACACATTCATACAATTACATACATGTGCATGCACATACATACACATATATATGCATACATACACATACTACATAAACATACGTATACATACACATACACTCATACATACACATAGATGTACATGTACACAATCATACTGATACCCACATACACATACACTTATACATACACATACAAATACACACACACAAATGTATACATGTAGAAATACACATACACACATAGATGCTCATAGGCATGCATGTGTACAAATAAATACTCATACATGGAAACGTATATACATAAACATACACATACACATATGATCATACACATACACATGGACATGAATATGCATGTAAATACACTGTAATGTACCACCCCTCCTCATTGGCTTGAGAAGGTGGTAGGATATTACTTAGCCTTAGGTGAAATCTCTAAGACACCAAAGGTTGGAAATAAATGCTAAGGGATTCATAAACAGATGGGGGATGATTTTCCCTTTGAAAGTAAAAAAAATAAAATCAATATAACCATAACTAATATCCACTATATGATGCATGATAACAATGTAATACAACTCAAATTAATGCTAACTCACAATAATAATAAAAAACTATACCATAACCCATATTAGAGTACAAAGTGTAAGATAAAACCAGAAAAGCTCAAAGACTCCAAAGAAACCAACTCCACATCTCTCAACATGATCTAAACTCCAACTCCACAATCCATGTTCAAAGCATCATGATGCATCACTAAAGAAACAAGATAATTTTCCTTTACCTATGTCTCAATAAAAAACATTTGAAAAAGTAGAAAAGTTCCAAAGCAAGGGGTGAGTAATGAAACACAGTAGGTTTTCCTCAAATGACTTCCCTACTCACACCACTAGGATAGAACATGTTAGAAAATTTATATAAAATAAATTTTATAAGCCGCTTTAAAAATTTTATAATGGTTTATATCAAAGAAAATAATTTTCTCAACAAAACAATTTTTGTGGAAACAAAAAAAAATTCCTTCAAACCATTTCACAAATCCTTTGGGCATAAACCATTCCAATCCACACATGCATTCCCAAGTGACAATTCCATACTCATGAGTGGTTTCTCATCCATACACCAATTCCTCACTAAGTGTCAAATATCCTTATTCCCCAATGTCACATGCCCCTTATCTAGGTTTATGTCCCTTATACCCTAATGGAACACACCCCTTATTCAAGTTCACGTCGAAATCATGAACTCACATCAACCTATGTATGCCAAAACTATCACATTCCAACTATTTCAATCCATTTCAATAGAATATTTATTTTTATTAAAAAAAAGTCTATCAAACTATCGCTAAAGAGGGTTTCTACCAATATTTGTAAAACAAATTCACAATTTATTCTAATAAATTCAAACAATTTGAAACTAATCCTTCAAGTTACAATAAGAGGAGTCGATAGTAAAGCCACTAACCTCAAAAACATAGGCAAAAATGAAGAACAACGCAAATTCTTCAACAAAAATTGGTTGAAACTCCAAAAAATCTCCTTAGATATCAATACCTAACATCAACACAGCCAAATATAATCATTATTGGAATCAAATATCATAGATATATCCCCAAAGAACTACATCTATGAATATAAGAGAGATAATAAGAATATATCTAAGAAATCCCACTAATAAATTAGACTTACTGAGAAATTTAACCTTCACCTCACCAATATTTTACAACGGATCACTCTCAAGTTGAAGGGAAGGGTCCCTACAGCCTTTGGAAAGAGTGGAATTTGAGATAGGGTCGTATTAAGTAAAAAACATGGGTAAAAGGGATAAAATGAGTTAGATCCTCAAATTTTTTATCTAAATTTTTGTGATGCATGGTTTAAGTGCTCGGTTAGAAAAATTTTATTCCAACCACTACCGCTAAACACGCTTCACATGGTTGGCTCGCATGGTTAGAAAAATTGTGTGCCATCTGTGAAGAACCCCATTGTTCATCTTTTCATGGTTAATCCTAGATGGCCACATGGTTTGGATAAATTGTGCGCCTACCTAGAGACCAATACCTTCTTTTACACCATTTCTTGAAGGTGTTGTGTGGTTTCTACTAATCGTGCTCAAACTATTCATCTGCAAAAAATCCCCAAAACATTTCAAAAATTCTCCAAACCCTCCCAAACCTCACCCAACCACTTTACATACATAAAATACATAAATAAATAGTACTTATTTAAAATCTTGGGTGCTACATTCTCCCCACCATTGGTCTTTTCATCCCTAGAAAGTAGAAAAACAAAATATTCCTGAAAGATTTTGGGTCGTTTCTCAACCATTTCCTTTTCTTGTTCCCAAGTTTATTCTTGAATATGACCATGTTACCACAAAACCTACACTAGAACGATGATTTTCCCATGAAATAATTTCTATTTCCTATCCATAATCTGCACCAAAACATGAACCAATGAAGAATTCATCTCTAGTTTAGTATGATCCCATAAAATCACATGGTTAGTATCAGTTTGATACTTCTTCAACTGAGAAACAAGAAATACAATGTGCATCGAACTGAACCTAGGTGGAAAATCCAATTGACATGTCACCTCACCAACCCATTCAAGTATCTCAAAAGGGTCGATGTATCAAGTAGATAACTTTCCCTTCTTCCCAAAATAATGATTCCTAATCCACATAGATATTCTTAAGAAAACATGAGTACTCACCTAAATTTTTTTTTGTCAAAAATGATCCAAATATGATTTTTTAAGACTCCGAGTTGTCCACATCCTCTTTATGATCAACAAAATCTTCTTTGTTGTCTCTGGTAAAAGGCATGTCCTAACCATTTAAGTCTCACATATTTCCACCCAACAAAGTGGATAATGAAAAGAACATCCATAATATGATTCAAAATGATCTATATGTCTTGAATCCTGATAAAACTTGTTATATAAGAATTCCACTAATAGTACATTTGCTTCCCATGAACCACCAAAATCCATTACATAATCCCACAACATGTCTTCCATTGTTTGTATCATCCTTTCAGATTATACATTCATCTATGGATGATACACTATACTCATATTCAACTGAGTCCCTAGGGGTTATTATAAGGATTTCCCAAAAAAAGATGTAAACATCATGTCTCTATCTAATACTATAGAAATTGGTACTCCATGCCTCTTTAGCACTTCTCAAATATAGATTTTTGACAAGTCCTCCACCATATGATATTCTTGAATAGGGATGAAATGGGGTGACTTTGTGAGCTAGTCCACTACCACCCATATGGAATCATTATTCCAAACCATTATTAGGAGACCTATCTAAAAATACATTTCTATCTAATCCCATTTCCAAACAAGAATTGGTAAAGACTACAACATACCTATTGGTCACTAGTGCTCTGCCTTAACCTGCTGATAGGTGAGGTGTCTTAAAACAAACTCAGATGCCTTTATTTTCATTCCAATCCATAAAAAATTTTCTTTCATTACCTTGTAAGTTTTCTATATACAAGGGTGAATAACCCATATCAAATGGTTGTAAGTATAAAGAATTTGTTTTTGACAATTCAAAGGTATGACCATCCGACCTCGAAACCATAAAAATGAACTCCTATCTAGTTTCCATCCCTCAATGGTCTCCCCATCATTGAATTTTGACCTCAAAACAAAAAAAAATTAATTATATGTTTGTAACTCTTTAAATGTATCAACCAAATCAGTAACCAAAGAAACTAGAAAGAAAACTACAATATTATCTCAGTCTCCAAAATCCAAGTGCATGGCAGCTATCACCGACATCAACTACCACCGATCTGAAGCCTCTTTTACCAAATGACCATATTAATTTCTACTTAATGAATTCACCACTGAAATTTATTTACCCAGTGTATACATCAAGTCAAAGTTAAAACATTTGGTGATACATCTTCCATCTTATTTTTCTCAAATTCAAATCTCTTTTTGAGAAAATGTGTTTTAATATTTTATGATCTGTAAACACCGTGAATTTCTCACCACAAAGGTAAAGATGCCAAGTCTTCAAAGCATGGACCACAACAGCTAACTCAAAATCTTATATTGGGTAATTATTCTCATGAAAAGATAACTATAATTATCCATAAGAAGAAACATAATCTCCCTACATGATAACACATCCCAACCTAGATCCCAAATCATTACAATGTACCACATACCCATGACTAGATTCCTATAAAATCAATATCAGTGTTGATGTAATGCGAAATTTAAGATGTTTAAAATACTTCTAACATTAATAATTCCATTATGAAAGAACAAATTTCCTTATAAAAGTTGTCATAGGTGAATCTAGTCACGAAAAAAGCATCGATAATAACCACCTAATCCAAGGAAACTACGTATCTCAAAGACATTATTTGGTGGTTTCCAAGAGATAATAGCTTCTATGTTTTCTAGATTTACTAAAACACATCATTAAAAGATAACATGGAAAAGAAAATGTACCTATTTTATCCAAAAATCAAACTTTGATAATTTGGAACATAGAAACTAATCTTTCAAAATTATCAACATTGTTGCCAAGTGTCTCTCATGATCATCCCTTGTACTAGAATAAAGAAATATTTCATTCAAAAACACTAATAAAAAGAATATAGATACCTTTGAAATATATAATTAATCAATTTTATAAATATTTATGTTGCATTCGTAGGACCATAATTCATAACCACATACTCATAATAGCCATATCTACTTCTGATAGTTGTCTTGAAAATATCCTTCTTCTGAACCCACAATTGGTGATATCCCAATCATAAGTAAATTTTATAGAACCATTAGGATCCACTCAATTGATATAAGAGTTAATAAATGCATGGAAGTGGATATAAATTCTTTATAATCACTTTGTTAAGCTTAATATAATCCACATATAGCCTTAGAGTTCCATATACTTTTTTTACAAACAAGATTGGTGCTTCCCACAGGGACGAGCTAGGCCAAATGAACCCTTTTCTTTCCAGAACATCAATTACCATTATAATTCCATTAGTTATGTTGGTTCCATCTGATAATATAGAATTGAAATAGGACCGGTCTCAGGGAGGAGTTCAATTTTATAGTCCACTTCTCTTATAGATATAAACCATGAGAAATTATCAGTAAATACATATGAAAACTTACTAACTACAAAAAGAAAACCACTATTCTTGATCTCATCCACTGATGTCAGGGTCAAAGATACTAACTCATATGATATAGGCCCAACTACTAGAGCTAACAAGTCAATTGCACCTTCCTTTACATTATGGTCTCTTAAAAATTGATGCTTGACACCATCATCAGTTGTAAAACTAAACTTTCAAGTATTATAATTGATGTGATATTTGAGCATTGCCAACCAACTCATACCCAGGATTATGTCATAGACATCCATCTCAATCCCAGATAAATCCCAACTAAATTCATCTCCATAAATTTTTATTGAACACACTTTTCACATAAAGGCTCGACATTCTCTTTGACTAAGAGGTGTATGAAGTTTCAAAACATAGGGCATCATCTCAACATGAAAACCCAAAAGATAAACAACAAGAGAAGAGATAAAAAAATGGACTAAATTTATATAAAACAAGGATTTCATAAGGATATAATTCAAAAAAAATCAATCCTCTCACCATCGATGGTTCATATTGATCATCCACAATCAGTTTCTCATCTCCACATAATTACTTTCCCACTTCCCTCTGCTCTTTATGTTAATTCTGGGTGAAGAGGAAGCATTGTGTTGGAGGGAGATATATTAAAATTTCTTTTAATAATCATTGTCATAAACCAAGAGTGAATATCTTACACATCAAATTTATAATTAATTTATTTGATATCTAAAGAAAGAAATACCTGGGTTTTGGAACTTTCTTCATTGATGATTTTTTATCGTCTAAAAAGGCCCATTCGGATTGCCTCCATTGTGATTGTGAGGATCCAAGGGTAGAATCCCTCTATCGGTGATCCACATGTCCTCCAATGGTTTCTAAGCAATGTCATTCATTCTACGGGTGCTAGGACAGTGAATCAAATGTCTTGCATTGTTCGTTATTGATCTATCATTCATTGGTATTGAAGAAATTCTTTCTTAGGTTTCTTGTTCTTGATAGGGAGATATGAGGAGGAGTAAAGAGATAATTAATTCTGTGCAAAAATTCTCAATTCCCAAACATAGAATTGGTTTCGAATGTTTTACACAACAGACATAGTTGTCTATTTATAGAGTTGTGATTTTAGTGACAATATTTAATTACATAACATCCATTAAATATAATTATAACCATTAATGAAATCCCATTCCACATAATATTATTATTATTATTATTTTGTGGTGAATCAACTTGTGAAAAATGGATAAATAATATTTATCGACTCTTAAATAATTATTTTATCACCGGACATGGTCTTGGTCCATTACAACTCCTATTTCATTTATTGAACACCCGAATAAATATTTTATTCTCTTAAATAAATATTTTATTCATAAACTAGTAAATTAATATTTATTAAATATTCAATAAAATAAATAAATATATTTTATTCACAACCTGGTGAATAAATATTTATTTAATCTATGTGATCAATATAACTTGAATAAGATTATTCCGTAGTCTTAATAATAATATTTATTCCACTAATTAAATTCAAATAGAATTTAATTGAAACCAACAGAAACACTTATTGTGTAACCCTCTAGGATTATTTTTCTGTGGAATTAGGTGGGCTTGGCTAAAGTCTAAGATTATTATCTAGTCATGGGTTAAGGAATACAAGAGAAAGAACTTAAAGTCACAACGACGACAACCACATATGAACGCTCACTATGTAATATCATACTTTTATCATCATATCTCAACAAGAAGGTTTCATGACAGTTTCATCAACCTATATGCTCGATACATCATTCTTTGACTGTCTGAAATAAACCCGTCATTACACCATGGACATGGAATTTAGGGTGACGGTTCTATTTCAATCAAAGGGTCGATATATCAAATTCCATAAATATGGAAGGGAAAAATCCTTCCTTGAATTATCCATTAATAACATATCATTCTTGATGAACCCAATGTACTGTTCTTTCCACCAACATATGGCATGACGGTTTTCATCAGAAAATCTAAGTGCATGAGTCATGGCATGTATTAATGAAAATATTAAAGTATAAAGACTATTACACATGCTTGTATATAGGAATATCCAATGACACTAAAACATGCAGAATTCCTACTAGAGGGTATGTTCTAATAATCTTCTGTCTTGGAGATTACCAAGTGTGAAGTTCAAGAGAAGAAGTCTCATCTGCTTACGAGTACTCACACCTGACGGTCTATATATTATGTGTCCCATAATATTATGTTATCCAATCGTAGAACTATATTAAGATTATTTTCATAGCACTTCAAGGTTCTCATCATAGCGGATAACTACTATGACCTTATAAATGCAGTAAATACTCTAAGAAATTATTTCATTAAAGTCATGTAGAACAATGAACAATATGTAACAATATGTTTAATTTAATATTTAATACATCAAATATTCATGTAATAAAAGTAAAAATAGTTGTTTCTAGGAAACTAACTCTAACACTTTATTGACCTATTGAGATTGCACAGCCTATAGAGTCATGGTATTCCTAGAATCACTATGGATACCTTGGTTCTACTGATGAGTGGTATTATACTTCCCTTATCCCGTTGAAGCATAGAACATCTGTGAAACATGAGATATGTTCCTAGTTCCTGACCATGAAGAAATGTGATAATAGCACTGAAGATTCCCCATATGATTTAAATTGTGGCATGATCTGGGTGGTTTTGTATAATTTCTCTTTATGTGATCTATTGTGATGTGTCCCCTAGGGCCTATGTCATGACTACCCCAAGAACACCTCCTATAGTCCAGAGGCTGGAGACTAGTGCTAAGTAGGAATATGTCATAAAGGGGAGGCATTTTAATAGATACCTATAGACACACACACACACGTCTCCAAGAGTAAGTTATGAAACTGAAAACACTGAGTGAACATATATGCATCTCACTAAGACAACCACTGAGAGTAATGGTGAAATACTGAAAATTAAATGGGACATAATACAAGCCCAACTAAAACAAAAAAGTACAAGCTCCTAGATTTTTTCTGTAGAAAGCTATACCTAAAGGGTAAGTACAATAAGTTTTCTGAATGTTGCTGAACCGTGTCACGTCTGTCGGGTCACCATAAAGCACCACCTATCTCTGACCCACCAAGGAATCTATCAAAGCTATCAATTGTTTTCATAAGGCATGTCACGTGCGGGCGAAGACCATATAGGGGTGAGTAAAATAATACAAATTTGGGACCCCAAACCACAAAGCAAGACACAAGGAAGACTATCAAAGATCTACACAATGTTTATCCTCTAAGAAGTAAAATAAAGAGATTCATTAGAGTCATCTCACACTAGGATAAATATACTAAGAAATTAAAAGCATATCCAAATCCATCGAGACATACAGTCTCTGTAGGAGACCTACTTCGCGCCCTCACAGGTTACCAACTCCACGTCTTTTCAAAAGACCAACTTTGCACCCTCACATAAAACCGACTCTGTGTCTTCATAGGAGACAAAATTTGTGCCCTCTCTAGATACCAACTCTGAATCTTCGTGGGAGAGCAACTCCACACCCTCTCCAGAGACCAACTCTATGTCTTTTCCACAACTTGTCATAAGATTATGTCCTTAGCATTCTAGCTTCGAGAGCACACAATCCTCAATCCAATAGGTTGTATGTCAACCTATAATAAAACTCACATAGAGTATCTTAAAAGTACGACCTCATTGTGAGGGTACCAATAAGGAAAACAACTCATCAAACAAATGCACAGTTTGAGAGTTATGGGCATTTAAGTAAAAAGGGGTTGGTTGGCCCTGGGTTTGGTCCAACCTAATCAGACTGACCCAACCCAACCCGAACCAGGTCCTGCCTGACCTGACCAGTGGGGTTCGACCTGACCTATTGGGAAAACCCCACCCACTCGAGTGGCCCGGTTCATCGCCCGAAATGAGGTAGGCATCACATCCCCGCCTGGTCAACACGGTCGACAACCGCATTCAACGAAATCATCCACTGTGTGACCCGCCCCTCAGTGATTATAACAGGGTCCCACCTTGGTCTCACTAGACAGTAGCCCCGTCTTCTTTCCATGTTAGCCAAGCCAAGGGTTCCTCCTTCCAGGTGGCCGCGTCACTATGCATCAGCGGCTCCTTTTCTGCGGGCTTCCACCGTCATCTTGGTGGTCCTCTCTTCGAGTTGGGAACGCCGTTGAAAACCTCCGGCCATCACCATCATTTCCACAGGCTCAAGATTACCTTGTCATCAATCTGGGGGTCTGATCATATTTGTAACCACCTAGAAAAACTTGTTATGACCATGAGGGTTCACCGACAAAGAACACAAGAACGGGGGAGAGAAATGCATGAACCAACAAGGAGGAACACACCTCGATAAATGTTCATGTCGATTGTGGATCATTTACATTAGAAAAAAAGTTTATAATCCAATAAAAATTTCAATATCAATCTCCCATAACCCTGAAAACAGGTAAAACCCATCTTGTAACAACAACTGATCTGTGGTCCAATCTTTTTGTGGATTGGTTCACGTTCATCATAGAATATCAAGAACGAGGGAAATGAGAATTAAAATAAAACTCAAAAAATACCTAGGAAGAGGATGAGTCAAAGGATAGAATTCTCCATTGGTGGAGATCCATCTATGAATGTCCTTGATTTGTCATTTGTCAGTTCTTGATCTGAACACTGATTTCCAAATCATAGTTTCCGGTGAGAGAGAATCCTTCTCCTTCGTTAGGTAAACTTCTAGGCTCCATGGAAATTCTCTGGTGTTTTGAATTATAACACTGGTCCCTACCTCTAATTAAGGGAGAAAATGTGTTAATGTGTTTCAGCATTTTAAAAATGTTTTATCATTTCCATGATACTGAATTGCAGTATCACTGAGTCATCTCATCTCAGTGCTGTTGAGTTGCTGCGTAACATTGAAGAAAAAAATAACCTTTTTTAAGTATATTTTATTTTTCTCTTAAAATGTTCATAAATTAACTACTTAAACTGACTCGTACCGACCAATTTTAGGCCCTACCAAAGGTAAAATCATTATTCTGACCTCAATAGTGCCCTCGGATTTTCAATCTAGGCACCTGTTTAGATGTTAGTAAAACATCACACAAGTTCTATTTTTAATAAACTTAAAAAAAATAGTTCAAAAATTTATTCTAGGCACCCCAAGACACTGAATCACCTATCATCTCCACACCTAGTCTCAAAATAATCAGATATAATTTTCAAAAAATTACACAAGAAGATATAGATCATTACATTCTCCCCACCTTAGGGATTCACGTCCCAGAAATCCAAAACAAGTGATAAACAAACAAATAGGGATACTGAGCATGAATCTGAGCCCCTCACTCCCATTTTCTCTCCTAGATATTTCTGTGTGGACATCGAACGTGCACTAGAGGAATAAATCACCCACAGAGGGTCATCTAATGTCGATCCTTGATCTCCACTGAGAACTCCACAAAAGTCACCGCATCATCAACATCCATCTTTCCCCAGTCAATGACGTGTGATGGGTCATGAACGTATCTCTTTAGTTGGGATACATGGATAATTTTGTACACCCAATCTAACTGCAGAGGTAGAGCCAAGTAGTATGCCACCTCTCCCACTCTACTCAGTATCAGAAAAGGTTTGATGAACCACGGAGAAAACTTATCACCCCGAAAAAATATTGGTATCTCACATCGAGGAGAGACCCTAAGAAACACATGGTCCCCATCCTCATACTCCAAGGGTCTCTATCACCTATCAGCATAGGACTTATGATGGATTTTTGCAGTCTTCATCCACTCCTTAATGACCTGTACCTTCTCTATAGTAGCATGCACCAACTCCGGGGCCATGAGTGCGGACTCTCTGAGGTCATCCCAACAAAGTGGCGACCTACAGGGTTTCCCATAAAAGTCCTCTAATGGTGCCATACCAATGGTGGAGTGGTAGTTGTTGTGCGTAAACTCCACCGGGGTTTGGTGATACTCCCATGTATGGCCAAAATTGAGGATACAAGCATGTAGCACGTCCTATAAGACCTAAATGGTCCACTCCATCTAAATGTCTGTCTGCAGGTGGAAAGCTATGCTCAAGCACAGCTGAGTCTCAAACACCTCCTACAATCCCTTCCACAACTGGGATGTAAAGCATGTGTCATGATCTAATAATATCATAGATGGGACTCTATGGAGTTGAAATATCTCCTAAGTGTAGAGGCTTCCCAAGATCTCTACTGAACCATGTTCCCAAATTTATAGGGAGCGGTCCAACTTGGTGAGTCGGTCAATGATCACCTATATGATATCATGACCCCTAGACATATGTGGTAAACCCATCACAAAGTCCATCGATATTCCATCCCACTTCCACTTTGGAACCTCAAGGGGTTGAATCAAACCCATTGGAACCTAGTTCTCGGCCTTCACTTGCTGAAAAGTGAGGCAGCTGGAAACAAACTATATCGTTGTCTTCTTTATTCCTAGCCACCAAAACTAACTCCAGAGGTTCTGGTACATATTTTCCACACCTAGATGTGCCACCAAATTGGATTTATGGAAATCCCTGAACACCTCCTCCCATCACTTCACTGGTATGACTATGCGTCCTTTGAAAAGGATGGCGTGCTCTCCACCTTTCGAATATCCATCAGGGGAATTCCTTGTGGACATCTGAGCACATGTAGTCTCACAGCTGGTATCTTCGAGTTGTGCCTCCCTGACTCACTATAAGAGTGGAGTGGTAACTACCATCGACTGAAGATAAGCTACTCTATATCCATCCACAAAGGATATCTAAATTGAGGCCAACTGCTCGGAGGCCTCATTCAGTAGATGTGAACCCGATCTCCGGCTGGGAGTATTTTAAACCACATTCCCCTTCCCAGAAGTATAGACTATCTCAAATTAATAGTCCTAGAGTAACTCTAGGAAAGGCTATTGTCTCTGATCTAGATCCTTTTGAGAAAAGATATACCTAAGACTTTTTGTGTCTGGGTAGATGATAAACTGCTTTCCTATAAGGTAGTGTCTCCACATCTTCAATGTGAATACTACCACCACCAACTCCAGATAAACGGTTGTGTAGTTATGATCATGTGGTCTCAACTCCCATGAATTGTAGGCCATCACTTCTTTCCTCTAAATCAGGACACAACCAAGCCCGGTCCCTGATGCATCGCAGAACACCATGTACTCAAAACCCTCCTCTGGAAATCTCCGGATGGTATCACTTTTCAAACTCTACCTCAGCTATTGAAATCTCTATTGGCACTTCTCCTTCCACATAAAAGGTTTTCACTTTCATGTTAAGTATTTCATGGATCTTGTTACTCTATAAAAATTGGGTATGAACCTCCGATAGTACCTATCCAACCTAAGGAAACACTGCACCTTGGTAACGTTCTTGGGTGGCTCCCAAGTAAGCACCGCCTCTATCTTCACTAGATCTACTACAACTCTAGAATCTGAAAAGACATGTCCCAGAAATTGGACCTCTCGTATCAAAAAATGACACTATGAGATCTTCCCATTAAACTGGTGCTCTCGGAGTAAGTTTGGGACCATCCTCAAGTGTATCATGTGCTCCTCATCGAATGTCAAGTACACCAGGATGTCATCAATAAAGACCACTAAAAACCAGTCTAGGTAAGGCTAGAAGAACCAATTCATGAGGCCCATAAACACTATTGGGGAATTCGTTACAACAAATGGAATCACTAAGAACTCATAGTGTCCATAGAGACATTTGAAATCCATCTTCGAAATGTCCTTACCCCACACCTGAATCTTGTGATAGTCTGATCTATGGTCTATCTTTGAGAACCATCTCACTCCCTTCACCAGATCGAAGATGTCATCAATCCTCGGTAGTGGATACTTATTCTTCACGGTCACCTGATTCAGCCGTCAGAAGTCCACACATAACCTCAATCTACTCTAGGCCTTATTGGAAATCAATAATGAGGTTACACACGGTTAAACACTATGTCTCAAGAAGTCCTTCCTCTTTAAGTCCTATAATTGTACCCTCAATTAATGAAGTTCTATGGGAGCCATCTGATATACCAGTTTATATATTGGTTTATCCCATGGTAAAATTAAATTCATAAGTTTACCTTCTTATGAGGAGGTATTCCTGGAACATCTTCCAAAAAGATGTCCTCATACTCATCCACCACTACAGGAAACTAAGGACTTTTTGTATCCACTACACTGAGGGTAATGCTAGCCAACTGATGTGTGATCGGCTACACCCTCCAATGTGCGAGTCCATCCTGAGAAACTCCGGTTTCCTTTTCACTAATAAAGGAAAACTCAGTCTCATCTCTATGGACACACCGCATTGTGTGCCTAAAATAGATGATCTAAGCATGAACTATGGATAACCATTCCATACCCAGAATGACGTCATAAGGCCTTGATTCTTCCACCAAGAGATCCCAACTAAAATTCTCACCCCAAGAGTAAGGGAACACGGTCAGCACCAGTGTGTGATCATCGAATCTCCTCTCACAAGAGTCTCTATGTTTAGGGACCGAGTCAATGGTTTCACTGGAATCTTCATGTCTCGAACAAGGGTTGTGGAGAGAAAATAGTGACCGGAACCCATGTCTATAAAAACTGTATCTAGGGTGGAAAAGACATATATCATACCTCTAATAATCTTGGGAGTCTCAGGATCGCAAGCCTCCATTTCCTAAAGCTGGCATCACCCCTGTCCATCATCTCTCTGAGCTTGTAGTGGACCACCATGGGTGGTGGTGGTAATACCTTGAACCTCCATCCACCTCTAGCCTGTAATAACCTGGTTCTTCCATTGAGGTACGAATATCTTTTTTTTCTTTTTTCCTTTTGATTTGTTTTTGAGAAAAATAGGGAAAAATAGGAAAGTACTGGAATCAGACTGTCACACGACCTGACTTAGGGTTACCCACCATGTAATCCTAAGTACACGTTGTGTACTCTCTGGATGTGTAAGGGGTATACATGGCGTGTAGGGATTTCGATAGAGGATTAGAGGACCAAACCTTCTACATGTCATGTACTTCCTAGGGCACATTGTGTAGTCAAGTTACCAATACCTCAACAAGATTTGGCTGTCTTTTGAGCAGTAAAAAAACTACATAGTGTGAAGTCCCAAGTAAATACCCTATATTTTATTCTTTTTTTCAAAACGGGCAGTAGCCTTGTTTTTGTTTCTGGGAAGAACCCTCGATGGGTTTGAGCGAGTAGCGGAACCAGAGGAAGAAATTCTTCTAGATTTCTCGTCTAAACCCTAATTTAAACATCATAAAATTCACTGGAACCCAAATGGTAAGCCCTTGATTCCTCTTAAACCATTCTTTATGATTTCTCCTCTTGACCAAATTATCAAGGGTTGATCATTTTTTATCATTTTTTAGATCTAATCTATACTAGGCCTAATTAGAGGTCAATACTGGACAAGGAAAATTGTACGAGTATGAGGTAGGTGGTGTATACTTCATTTTGTGTTTTCGTGGACATTTGGGAGTTGCGGATTTTAGCACAACGTTGGGTTTTCATGAAGAATCCTATTATTGCATTTTAATTTGGTTGTTAGACCCATGGGATGTCGTCGGGCATGCCCTATACCTAAATTGCTTGAGTGAGGTCGGGTGAGAGGCGATTTCTCATTGAGACATTTTTTATGGGGGTTCCAAAATGGTTATAATTGAATTATTTTGTTTTAAAATGGAATGTTTAATTTGTTAAATCATGATTAGTCTTGTTATAGGCATTCAATACCTCCACGTCATATTTTGGTGATTGTTTAAAGTGCGAAATTCAATCATCTAAATTGAATTTTTATTATAATGTGTTGTTAAAATTATATATATGTATACTTGATTGAATTCCATATTCTGAGACCCTTTGGGTTGTGAAGGGCTTGACCCGAGGTTGGGATGGCATGGCCATCAGGATACTTTTGGTTGGGTGTGGCCCAGATTTTCTTGGGTGGTTTTAACCATGGGATTGGACATCAAGGACATCGGTTTGAGGCAATGTGACTATCAGGTTGGGAAAGGCCCAGGATACTTGGATGGCATGGCCATCAGATTTGATCAATATGGTCGTAGGGGCACGAGGTGCCATAGATGGTGTGGCTTGGGTTCTTATTTAGTGATTACCACTCACCCTTGATGGCCAAAGTTCCAATTGAGTCGCATGCACACATTTTGACTCTGTACTGAGGTATTTTTGACCACTTTTGTGGGTACAGTCTCTTGATAGTTGTGGTTTAGGTACTATTTGTGTGGGGGTGCTTTCCGTAGGAAGCCATGAGGAAGGTGAGGATCCTTTGGCGGATAGCGATAAGGCTATTGGGTTGGGGGCTGATTCTTTTCTTGATTGATGTCATAGGAAAAGATACTTATTTGAGGACATACATCGTTGTTCCTCCACTTTTCATGCCATGAGAAGATGTGAGATTTAGAGCAGGGGTCTATGATACCAGGTTACTTCTATTTGAGCATGCCTTTGGGACATTGGTACTTGAGATAGGAGGTGGAAGGAGGCATATGGTGTTGGGATATGTGTTTGAGGTGGAACCTGAGGTTTCACCTAGGCATTTCCACTATAGAGGTACCTTATTCCATGGTTCAAGAACTCTCATTTCTTTTAAAATTTCAGCATTGGCCGAAGCAGGTGACGCTCCCTAGTGGCTGTTGAGCACCAATGAAGGTGGTATTTATTATTGCATTGAATTTCTTACCATTCTTAGTTTTATTGTATTCTTAAACATATATTCTTTGTACGCACCATTGAGAGGTATCCAACTGAGATTCATCTCACACCCTACATAGGCCCTTTGAGACACATATAGACTTTATGAATTTTCATGAAAGTAAAGGATCAACCTCAGGATTTGGATCATAGAAATGTTTGGAAAGGAGATTGGTATAGACCTTGAGGTGATGACTAACTAGATTTTACTTTTTTAGTATCCATTTATATATCATCATGCTTAATTTATTATTATAGATACTGTTGGTTATCCATTAGTTCCCTTAGTATATTTATATGTATGACCTGCTGTGGATGCATTCATTGTTTGTTTAAGTAGTGGTTACAAGGGATTTTTAGCATGTTGTTCTGTTTAATTTCTGTTGTAGTTGTCTCCATATTACTTCTGTTGTTTATTGATATTGAATATGCTTCCGCTCTGTGGGTCTAGTTCGAGTCTGTTGAGTTATTTATTTTCCATTGCATGTTATTCTATTATGCTTGGACTGGTACAATTATCTTCATCCTATATGGTATGGCCTCTCCACTATACCTAATTTCACCCTCACTTCCAGTCGACAACCTTTGGTTTTTGGGGAGGTTCACCAAAGGTCAATGACACCGAGCCCATTTAGCACTATTCAGGTGGTTGTTCTAGTTAGGATGTTACAAAGTGGTATCATAGAAGGTTATTCTTGACTGAGATTTAGTAGCATTGATTCGATGGGTACTAATGAGATCAAGACTTCCTTTCTTTTATGTTGGTTTACTATTTGGGATATGGTAGACTGGAGATAGGTTGTAATTGGAAGTTGGTTTCTAGATTGTTATTGGGTGCCTACATCCTCAGGTACAAGGGATGGACCATGTTTCCTTGGGTGGGAATTTCAGTTTTGGTTTTTCTTAGATGAAAGTTAATATGATTTCCAACTTTGTGGCTCACTTGGTTTGTAACGATTATTGGTTGTGATATGTGACTCTTGACCTAGTGTGGTAAGGTAGAAATAGACCCTGGCCTAGTAAGGCAAGGCGTGGTTGTTTGGATTTTTATAGGCACATTTTTAGGGAATTTCAATTTCATATATGTGCATAAGATTTGTGAAGAGATAATACCATGTGAATAAAATCAAATTCTATGATGTGATAGAATTTATTATTTTATGCAATGTGATTTTCCATGCTTAATATATTTTTAGAATTACATGTGGAAGTGGATTTGGGATTGACTCCTATTCGAGTAGGTAGGTTTTATGGTTGAGGGTATGTTGATCACTAGGATTGGGAGACTCGGTCGTCAGTTTTAGGCAATGATGGTTCTCAGGATGGGCATGGCCTGAGGTACTTTTGATACTTGGATCTATTGAGGGTGGGAAAGGAGGCCATGAGGCCGGGATGCTGTGAGGAATAGTTGTGATGGGGGAGAGTAAGGTTAGTTTTAATGTGCTACCTATTTATTAATTTCCCTATCGATGTTATATATATATTATTATATATGTTGGTTGTTGGACCATTTATGGTATTTATCAGGTTCCTTCTAGATGGATCTATGGAACATCACACGGGTGATAGTATGGTGTTAAAGGAGTACAATCACGTTCAGACCCATGAGGGGCAGGCAGAGCATGAGCCGCAGGTATAGGCCCAAGGATAGGATCAGGTTCCGGACCCAGTGTAGGCATATAAGTAGTCGGTTTTGGAATTGTTCGAGTCATGGCTCGACAAGAATCTTTGATCTGGTCGGGTACATGTTTTATTGGAGATCGATAGAGACGTGTGGGGAACGTATCCCTCTATGGATTACCATACTCGAGAGTTCTAATCGCAGTACCCATCACTTTTTCAGGGTGATGGTGGTCCACAAGCGGTTGAGAACTAGATAGAGAGCATGGAGATGATCTTCAAGCTGCTCAAGATGCCTCCAGGGTGGAGGGGCAGGCTGGTGATGTACATGCTGAGAGGATCGGCGAAGCACTGGTGGGATGTGCAGGTCCAGGCTTGCATACACGAGGGACTGGCTTTAAAGGAATTTTAGGAAAGATTCTTTGATCACTTTTTCCTAGAGATTCTTAGGGAAGAGAGAGATCGGTAGTTCTTGATCCTTCAGCAGGGTGACATATCTGTCTTGGACTATAAAGATAATTTCACTGAGTTGTCTCACTTCACACCTGGTATAGTAAGCGATTACAACTCAAGGGGGAGGTGCTATGAGGATGGATTACGACATTACATTTGGTTGAACATGAACATCTTTAGGTTGGATTTGTTCTTATATGTAGTGAATCAGACACTCATAGCCAAGGGAAACCTGAAAACGGGTCTCACGTAGGTCGGGAGGTGTCTTCAAGTGATGGTTTAAATGGAAGGAAACGATTTTTGGATGTGTTCTAGTAGAAAGGTCAGGCCAAGGACTCATCTAAACCACCTTATGGAAGTTAAGTAGTGGTTTTCTCTCAGTGTGGGGTAGTCAGAGAATTTTCAGACTCAGTGCGATAGGCCTCCAAGGAGTGTCAGGCATGTGGATAGGTGGGGCATCTCAAGAGGTTCTACAAGTAGCCTTCTCAGTTAGTCGGCGGGTAGGGACCAAGGAAGTCATATGCTTTAGAGGTCGATTTAGGATCGGTACCAGGTGAGGGTAGTTGAGGCTCAACTACATGCAGAGGACGTGGTAGAGATAGTGGGACCCAGCTAAGGGGTCAGTGTCCAGTGAATAGTGTAGCACCATATGGAGGACAGGCTTCAAGAATCCACGTTTTAGGCTAGGTGCACATCGTGGAGCTGTCAGGGGCTCAGCAGGCTGGTGATCCAAAGATGTTCAGAGGTATTTCATGGGTGTGGCGTAGTTTTTTTTACTTTTGTTTGGAATATCTTGTTGAGTCATGTCCATTTTGAGTGCTTGTTTTGATATGCGTAGGATATTTTTGGACAAACTAGACATTGTTCAGTGGGTTGGAACCATTTCAGGTGCATGATTATATATATATGTATGATATTTTTGGAATAATTAGCATCATTGGATGCATGTTTTGAGGCACCTTGGGCATCGGGGCATCCCTGGGATACATGTTACTTACAGTTCCTTGGGAATTAGGACATTGAGGATGTGGTTGTGATTGAGGTTCAAGGCACTGGGTTGTTTTGATCATCCATGGGATGTGGGACCTCATTGTACCATGGGTTACATGGGATCAAGGCAGGCGTCGATGTGGTGTGGGAGGTGATTGGGTGTTGGAAACAACACGGGAGCACTTGATGAGGTGTAGGGCTGACAATGCATCATAGGAGGACCATGGGTCCGAAAAATATGTCTTTGGAACTTTTTTTAATTTGGTCTTTGGGATAGAGTTATTCTGTATTGTTTCTTCACCACCCTTTGAAGTTAAATTTGGGGAAAATTTTCTTTCAGGGGGGTGTTTGTAAGAACCCAGTTCTTCCCTTGAGGTACGAGTCTCTTTTTTTATTTTCCCTTTTGAGTTGTCTTTGTGAAAATAAGGAAAAACTAGGCAAGTACTGGAATTAGACTGTCACATGACCTGAATTAGGGTTACATGTTGCGTAATCCCATGTACACGTCATATACATGGTGTTTAGGGATGTTGGTAGGGGATTAGAAGACCAAACCTTATACATGTTGTGTACTGCCTAGTGCATGCCATGTTTTCAAGTCGAAAATACCTCAGTAAGATTCGGCCGTCTTTTGAACAGTAAAAGAACCTACATGGAGTTTACTCTCAAGTACACACCGTGTATTTTATTTTTTCATCAAAATGGTTATTAGCCTATTTTTATGTTTCTAGGTAGAACCCTTGATGGCTTTGAGCAAGCAGAAGCACCATAGGAGGAAATTCCTCTAAATTTTCCATCTGAATCCCAATTTAAACATTGTCAGATCCATTGGAACCCAAATGGTAAGTCCTCAATTACTCTTGATCTATTCTTCATGATTTCTCCTCTCGACCAAGTTATCTTGGGTTGAGAGTTTTTTATCATTTTGCAGATCTACTCCATTTTAGGCCAAATTAGAGGTTGGTGCTAGACGAGTACAATCGTATGAGTAAAAGGTAGGAGGTGCATACTTTGTTTTGTGCTTTCATGTACATTTGGTGGTTTCATATTTTAGCACAATAGTGGGTTTTCAAGTGGAAACCTTTTATTGAATTTTAATTTAATTATTAGACCCATGGGATGTCTTCGGGAATTTCCTATACCTGAATTTATTGAGTGAGGTCGGGCGACATGCCATTATTCATTAGGACATTTTGTTCGAGGGGTGAAAAAATTGTTATAATTGAAATTTTTTGTTTTAAACTGGTATGTTTAATTTGTTAAAGCATGATTATGCTTGTTAGAGTCATTAAAGACCTCCATTTATTATTTTGATGATTGATTAATGTTTTCAATTTAATCATCTAGATTGAATTTCTTGATTATGATGTGTTGTTTAAATTGTATATATATGTACTTGCTTGAATTTCATATTCTGAGAGCTTTTGGGTTGTGATGGGCATGACCAGTGGTTGGGATTCCATGGCCATCAAGATACTTTTGGTTAGGCATGGCCCATATTTTCTTGGGTGGTTTTGACTATGGGATTGGGTGTGAAGGATGTTGGATTGAGACAGTGTGACTATCTGGTTGGGAAAGGCTTGGGATACTTGGATGGTACGACCATTGTATTTGAGTGACATGGTCGTAGGCGCACGAGGTTCCAGAGATGTTATGGCTTGGGTTCTTATTTGGTGATTATCGCTCACCCATGATGTACAATGTTACAATTGAGTTGTGTGCACATAGGTTGATTCTATGATGAGATGGTTCTGACAACTTTTGTGGGTAGAGACCCCCAATAGTTGTTGTTTAGGTACTATTTGTTTGGGGGTGATTGTCATAGAAGCCACATGGAATGTGAGGAGCCTTTGGGGGATAGTGATGATACTATAGTGTTAGGGGATGAGGCTCTCCATGATTGAGGTCGTGGGCCAGGATACTTATTTGAGGACATGCATCATTGTTCATCCGGTTGTCGTGACATAGGAAGACGTGAGCTTTTGTGCAGGGGTTCATGGGACTGGGTTACTTCAATTTGGGTGTGCCTTCAGGACGTCAGTACTTGAGACATGAGGTATCAAGAGGCACATGGTGTCGGGATATGTGTTTGAGGTGGAACCTGAGGGTTCACCACGGAATTGTGACTATAGGGGTACCTTGGGCCATGGGTCAAGGACTCTCCTTGCTTCTGAGATTCTAACATTGGCCGAAGCAGGTGATGCTCCCTGGTGGCTGTTGAGCACCAGTGGAGGTGGAATTTATTATTGCATTGAACTATTTAACTTACATAGTTTTATTGTCTACTTAAAAACTTATGATTTGTATACACCATTGGGTGGTATCCTACTGAGATTCATCTCACACCCTACATGGTCCCTTCAAGATGCGTGTAGACTTTATGAATTTGTGTGTAGGTAAAGGATCGGTATGAGGACTTGGACCATAGAAATATTTGGAAAAGATATTGGTATGGACCATGAGTTCATCCCTAGATGGAGTTTACTTTGTTTAGTTTTCATTTCTGTATTAGCATGCTTAATTTATTATTGTTTCTACTGTTGGTTATTCATTGGTGCCCTTAGTAAATTGACATGTATGAACTTCTATGGATGCATTCCTTGTTTGTTTAATTAGTGGTTACAAGTGGTGTTTATCATGTTATTCTATTTAATTTTCACTATAGTTGTTTCTATATTACACTTGTTGTTTATTAGTATTGAATATGCTTATGCTCTGTGGGTCTAGTTCGAGTCTACTGAGCCATTTATTTTCCACTGCATGTAATTATATTATGCTCGGACCGGTACCATTATCTTCATCCTAGAGGGTATAACCTCTCAACTATACCTGATTTCACACTTGATTCTAGTTGGAAGCCTTTGGCGTTTGGGGAGGTGCACCTAAGGTCAGTGACACCCATCCCATTTAGCATTATTTGGGTGGCTATTCGGGCCGGGACGTTACATTGCCACTTATCCCACTACTCTACCACATTCTCCACCTATAATACCACCTTGTTTATTCCTTTTTCACTACGTCAAAGTTCCCTCGACTATCTCCTGGTTAGTCGTATGGCTGGTCAGACAATCTCTAGCCATATGTCCCTGACCGTCGCACGGGTAGCACAACCCTTCTTTAGGCCGACCTGCTCTTCCCTAGAAGCCTCACACCATTGATCTCATGTCCTAGGGTTATCCCCTAGATTTTCTAGTCCTCTTGGAACCCTACGTCAGCTGTTGGCTACATACTGCTACAGACTCAGCTACCTGACGCTCAATGGTAGCTCCCACCATTGGTTCCTTCTCCACAAGAAATCTCTCTACCGGTAGAGCTCGCTCCAGCACCCTTGCATGTGTAGGAATGCTAAGGGATATTATCGAATCCCTAATCACCCAGAGTATTCCCTGCTCGAAGGTACGAGCCCTAAAAAATGGGTCATGCACCATGCCTATAGAGTAGCGTGAAAGATCCACAAATCTCGCAGTGTACTCTGCCACCGTCTAGCTTCCCTACTGCAGACACAAGAGCTCCTATATACGCATAGAGCGTAACATTACTAGAAAGAAATACTCCCTAAAGAGATGCTCAAAGTCCATACAGGAGTGGGTCACCACCTCATGCACCTAGATTTTCAGGATCCACTATATCCCCACTGAGCCCTATAGAAGACTCACAACTAGGACCACCATTTGGTCAAGAGGTGTCTTCACTAGGAAAAAAACTCATGTAAACACCTCCATCCAATACTCAGCTACCTGAGGAACTGTCTCACCTTAGAACCTGGGAGGTATTTGTCTCTGGAACTCATGTAATGAATTGTTCCTATATAGATCCTTTACCGATAACGCCGGTAGGAACTGCTGCTCTTCGGGTGGTGGTATTATCGGTACACCACTAGGAGGTGCTATCTCTGGTAACGATCCCTACACTAATGACTCATCGCTCAGTGGACCATCCTCGAGGTCGCGCCTTGGAATCATGGTTAGCTGTCTATGTGGAAGCATCCTAAAAAAGAACAAGATGTATCACATTCAATAGAGTATACCTGGTGATATGACTTTGACTCAAGATGCACATGAGAACACACACAATTACTATATGATGCATGAACCATTGATTTCCCATGCAACTAGTGCTTTCATATACTGAGTCGAAAAAGTAGATTTCAAGGTCCTGGTGTATGGATACATCATCTGCCGCACCAACACTGGGTTCCCTGGCTTGAAATCCGAACTTGAAAAACTTAACTTTGTTTCCCCAAAACAAAATTAAAACTGATGGCCCTTTGATACCACTCTATCACGACCCATCCCCCGGGATCCATTCCATGACTACCACAAACCTGTCTCCCATAGGTCAGGGGCTGGCGACTAGCATCAAGTAGGCATATGATACAAAGGGGAGGCATTTTCCTAAGTACCTGTAAACATTCACACGTATCCAATAGTAAGTGATAAAACTAAAAACATTGAGTAAAAATGTATTCAACCCACTATGATAACCACTGAGAGTAATAGTAAAAAACTGAAAAATAAACAGGCTTGAATACTAGCCCAACTAAAACAGAAAAGTACAAACTCCCAGATCTCATATGTAGAAAACCATAACTGAAGAGTATGCACAGTAAGCTGTCTGAATGTCATTGAATCATACCACATCCTTCGGGTCACCCTGAAGCACCACCTGTCTCCATCCCACCAAGGAATCCATCGAAACTATCGATCATTTTCACGAGGAACAACATGTGTGGGAGACGCTTGTGAAGGGTGAGTAAAATAATAGTCAGTAGGGACCCAAAACTATAAAGTTAAACCACAAAGAAAGACACAAGGTAGACTACCAAAGAGGTACACGAAGTATAGACTCTAAGAAGTAAAATCAAGAGATTCATTGGATTCATATCACACTATGATACATATACTAATAAATTCCAGGCATATCCAAATCCATCAAGACATACCGTCTCCGCAAGAGACCCACTACGCACCCTTTCATGAGACCAACTTTGAATCTTCACAGGAGTCCAACTTAGAACCCTCATAGGAGACCAACTTTGAGTCTTCGTAGGAGACCAACTCCACTCCCTCATAGGAGAACAAATCTATGTATTCGTAGGAGACCAACTCTGTGCCCTCACAGGAGACCAACTCCGCATCTTCGCAGGAGAACAACTCCGCGTCTTTTTCATAGCCAGTCATAGGATTCCGTCCTTAGTGCACTAGCTCCGGGATAACCTAATCCTCAATCCAATAGTGTTTATTCCAACCTCCATGAAAACTCATGTATAGTATCCCAAAAGGACCACCTCATCACTAGGATCCCAATACTGCAAACAGATCGTCAAACAGATGCACGGTTTGAGAGTTATGGGCATTTAAGTAGAAAGGGGTTGATTGGGTTCGTGTCTGGTCCGACTTGACCGGACCGACCTGACCCAAACCGGGTCCCATATGACCCAACCCACCGAGTACAACCCTACCCACTAGGCCCGACCCATTTGAACGGGTCGATTCGTCCACCCGGGACGCGGCGGGTACCACGTCCCCACCTGGTCAACACGGCCGAGCGCCACATGACTCACCCCACGGTGGTTGACGCGGGGTCCTACTAGGTCCGGTTGAGGCCCACCGCTAGCCCTATCTGCCACCTATGGAATCCATGCCACAGATTCCTCCCGTCGAGTGCCCGTACCACCATTGGCATCTTCTTTTCTGCAGGTCGCCACCATCATCATGGTGGTATGTTCTTCAAGCTGGGAATTCCCTTGAAAACCTCTGGTCATCACAATCATTTCCATGGGATCAAGATTGTCTTGACATTGCTCTGGGGGTATGGTCACATTTGAAACCACCCGAAAAAACACGCTGTGACCATGAGGGTCTGCCAGTCGAAGAACGAAAGAATGTGGGAGAGAAAATCATGAACCAATAAGGAGGAACGGATCTCGATCGATGTTTTTGTATATCATGGAATCTTTCCATTAGAATGGAAGTTTATAATCCAATATCAAATTCATGATCAATCTCTCATAACGCTGCAAACAGGTAAAACCCATCCTATAACAACAACCAATATAGGGACAATCTCTTTGTGGATTGGTACATATTCTTCGTAGAATATCAAGAACAGGGGAAAATAGCATCAAAATAAAACTCACACCCCACCTAGAAAGTGTTAGGTCCCAAAAGGGGCCTATATACCCTAAGATGGGGTGAATTAGGGTAGGGGTATTATTTTTCAAATTTTTATTTCCCCACTATATCTTGACCTTTTTATTACAAGGGTTTCTTTTTTGCAATTGTTTGTTTATTATGATCACTTCTTTTCTTCTTTATCTGATGATGATTCTTTGGATGCAATGTAGGGAAGCAAGAATGCAGACACAAATATTTTTACATGGTTCACCCTCACATGGATACATCTAAGGAGCATACAATGACAATGTTCCGTTGTACCAAATACACTAAAGCTCACTGAAAATAATGTTTGAGCTAGATCACTTATATGCCTAGGCCCACTGCCTTTACAAAGTTTAGGGTAAGCTCTATGCTTTCCCAAGGGTTACTCCCTATTTCTCTCTCTCTAGATCACTACTGGTAGAAAGGATAACCTTCTTCCTCTTCCTTTTCTCACTTCTTTGGAAAGGATCCCCTCACTGTTTATGGACTTCTAGGTCCTATCATTATCACTAATGAATGCATCCTCCACTATATGTAGATGCTCTGTTGAAGTCCAAATTTCATCCACTAATGAATACCCATTTTCCACTGAACACTAGGAAATAACCTTTGAAATACTTTTTCAAATATAAATTCTTCACAAAGCTCCCTATTTTTCAAATCCCAATCATCCTTTGAAAAGCTATGTTTCAAATCTATATTGAAAATCACTATTGTCAAGCTCCATTTCAAAGCTCTGTTGTGAAGCCCCATTGATAAGATTCATTATAAAGCTTGGTTGTGAACCTCCATTGCAATGTTCCACTGTGAAGCTCAATTGTGAAGATTTGTTGTGATGCTCCCTCATGAAGCTCCCAATTTTGCAGAGCTCAAACAAGCCGCTGCAAAGCTCCTTAGTGATGCTCCTTTGTGAAGCTTCTAATTTTGTACAGATCTAACAATCCACTGAAAAGATCCTTTGTGAAGCTCCTTAGAGAAGCTCCTTCGTGAGCTTCCTACACAACTCTAGAGACTTAATTTTTTTTGAAAAACTATATACTCTTCTCAAGGGGGTTGAGGACTATTTATAGGTGATTCCACTGACTTGATAACCTTCCACACAATGTCAGTTCCATGTCATCTCAAATTGCAATGTTTTGAAATTCTGATCGAAATTATCTCTATATTGAGAAGAACCATATAAATTTTCGGATCACAGAGCTTGTTGTAATCACGAAGAATTCCGTAAATTCCTTTGTGTCGCCACCGTAATGCTCCCTCATAATGCTCTTCACCTTTGTTGTTTGAAAAGATCGTTATAATTGTAGAGGTCACCATCAACATTCTCACAGTCTCTACAAAATCCCCTGCATGAAGCCCATATTCACGAAACTCATGCCTTTTCCATATTTTTATGAGATCTTAAAGGTGATCCTCTTTTCACGATGCTCACTAAATTTCAAATTTTGGACCCCAAAAATTTGGAAAACACTGGAAAATGGTGCCACCTTGTATATTTTATTTTGTACCACCTCCAGACCATCCATTCCTTTTTCATGGTTCTTTTTAAACATGTATTGTCAATCACTTATCTTGAACTTGAAAATTCACCATGAAAACCTCCTTTATCAACAAACACAACTAACCTAAAAATATTGTAATGTTACCTTGAGATATTTTTTCCCAAAAATATCCCCCTTTAGGTTTGTTGAAAACTCTTCTAAAAACGATTCTCTACACTTTGATACCTCACTTAAGCTCCTCCTATCATCTACCATCATTAACCTCTTGTAATTCAGATAATGACCAAATATTTACTCACCACATACTCTAATCCCACATGGGAAATTCTTGGAATGAGAAATAAGAGTAGTATGAAAAGTTCATCAATGAATAACTTCATTTTTTACACCAATTGTTGATACCATACTGATACTAATAAAATGATTTCATCACAAACCTCAACTCTCATGATATATCTTCTTTGATCGATCAGTTCAAGCATCATAAGATTGGAAACTCCCCCCCCTATCTCATTGCTCCCCTATCTCACTGCTCCACCTATCAACTTCTCATCATGTCTTCAACTAAGACATTTTCTCCCTTCCTTAGCCATAGTTTCTCCCCCTTTATGAGTCAATATTTCTCCCCCTTTGTCAACAAACCCAAAGGTCACTCCTTTTTGGTCTGCAACATTAGAAAGAACACATATTAATACATTAAAGAAAAACATACCATACCTAGGGGAGTGGTTTGTCCCATATCCACACTTTTTCAAGTGCGGGGAGTCGACTGGGCTCCCAGAGCCAATTGATGCCTCTCAAAATCTTCCTTGGGTAAGACTTTTGTCAGAATATCTACAACCTGTAGTTCTGTAGGCACAAAATCCAACTTCACAAGCCCTTGATCCACTTTATCCTTGATAAGATGATATTTGATTTCAATGTGCTTTCTCCTTGAGTGATGGATTTTATTTTTTCTAGGATTGATAGAACTTTAATTATCTCACTAGATTGATCGAAGACTTCACTTCAACACCCATGTCATCAAGCTGTTTCTTTATCCAAAATAATTTTGTGCATGCATGAGTGTCTACAATATAATCATCTTATGTGGTTCTCAATGAAATGAAATGTTTCTTCATTCTTGTCCAAGAAATACACAATAAACCAAGATAGAAAGCACCTCCAAACATAGATTTCTTGTCATCTGCTAACCTTTCCCAATCTGCATCTACATATCCCAAAAGCTCTAGCTGAGATTTATCATTATACATCAAAATAAAATCCAAAGTTCCCTTAATATACCAAAGTATTATTTTCACTAGAAGCATGTAGATTTATTTGGTATTTCTATGATATCACACTTCATGGCATGTGGCAAAAAAAATGTAAAGTCTTGTCATTGTCAGGTATAGTAAACTTCCAATAACCTTCCAATATTCTGTTACATTAACTGATTTTCCATCATCATATTTTGAAAATTTCATCTGGGTAGAAATCAGAGTCTTCAACTATTTGTAATTTTCCATTCCAAATATTCTAAGAACCTCTTTGTCATATTTTTATTGAGAAATGAAAGTTTCATTCCTTCCTTGCGTCACCTTTAAACCAAAGAAAAATTCCAGCTCTCTAATTATTGACATTTCAAAGTCACTTTTCATGAAGTCATAAAATTTTCTACACTGAGCTTCATATAATCCGCCAAATATTATTTCATAGAAATAAACTAGAACCACCATCCTTTGTTTACTATCATTTCTTAAATAGAGATTATAATAAAATCCCCCACACTGAAAGCCAAGATTCTTCAAATATTGATAAAGCCCTGAATACCAATCTCTTGGTGCTTGTTTCATCCCATATAGCACCATTTCAACCAAGAAACTTTATTCTCATATTGATGAATGATAAAACCATCTATCTGGTCAATCTATACTTATTATTCTAAAACCCCATTCAAAAATGCAGATTTGGCATCCATTTGGAACACCTTGAACTTCTGTTTCACTACAATGGACAAATATAATCAGATAGTTTCCATCCTTGAAATAGGCGCAAAAAGTCTCATTTACATCAATATCCTCTATCTAGGACTGGCCTTTCCACACTAGTTGTGCTTTGTTTCATATTACTATGTCATCTTCATTCATATTGTTGCAAAATACCCAATTAGTCATGATAACGTTCTCATTTTTTGGCCTTGAAACAATCACCCACGTCTTATTATTCTCAATTTGGTAAAGCTCTATATTCATCACCTGAACCCAATTCTCATCTCCAACTACTTCACTAGAACATTTAGGCTCTACCTATGATAAGTATGATGGTTTCTGTGGAGTCTTCATTCTCATGGTCTGTACTAGTGTTTCCTGGTAACCAATTATGCTTTGTCTATCAATTTACCTCTTCTCACAGATCTCTAGGTAGATACTAACATATCCACATCCTTCTCAAAATATGAGTCTTTTTCTGAATCATCGTTGTTCAGTTCTATTCCCCCTGAGTCTCTTACCTCCTCATCAATTTCATCAGGAAACTATTCAATGTGTTGTTGATGATTCTGTTCATTTTCTATGACAGTGATATCATTCCTCTCAACTAATTTTCCAATATCCTTGTTGAAATGCCATTGATACTCTCACACAGCCTCTTGCTATCTTGAAAACTATCAGATGATACCATAATGTTAGAATAAAATAGATAATCATAAAATACATGAATGTTACTGCTATGTCTTCCATTGGTAGAGAACCAAAATCTGAAGTAGGTCATCAAATTATTACTTTGATAACTATTGTATCTGATTATGATATTGAATGTTCCTCCTATGTTATTCAACACTTCTTGTTGTTAGGCCAACTATTTAGACCCACAAAAATTCCACTTCTCCTGCATCATTTCTTCACATGTGACTACAGTTTTGAGAAACATCTCCAGCTCAATTACATCAAAGAGATATTCATTGGGTGAATAAACCATTTAACAATGATCCATCAAAAATACCTATAATCCTACTGATTTGGAACTCTGTATTGGAAAAAATAGATAGAGTTAATAACACCATCATTGTATATTGTATACAATTAATTCCTATCATCTTCAACTCTGATAACTGATTTGAATAATTTTATAATCCCAAGAAAATCACTTCACCACCTTTCATATTTTGATGTGACTTCCCCTTGGATTGTATCTCCTTAAAAACCTGAAACACTTGCACATAAGTTAGTATAATTTAAACACTTAGGGAGAGGGGAACGTTTATAATCCTAAATATTAGGATTGTGGTTGATTATAATGGGTCAACCCTTGGATTACTTCTTAAAGAGAATCACAATCCTTCCTTGCCTTTCCTAACTACCTGGACAACTTCAAATGTTCTAGCCATATGACTAAGCATTCATTACCCAGATGCTGAGTCTTTTTCTAATATGTAGATTCTACAGGCTTGTCCTTTCTCACACTTTGGGATTTAAACCCACTTGTAGACATTTTATTCTTATATGTTCCACCAATATTCCACATCCCTTGATTCCTTATCTGAGTAGGTATCTCTCCACTTGTCTTCACTTCTCAGTATGTGGCATGATATATGGATTTTATAAGATATTATTTATTCATTTTTCTTTTATCAGTTGTTTTAATCATGCTACCCTTTCTTGTTGGGGTTGAGTTTTCCACTAATTTTACATTCTTCTTACTCACAACTAGAGTAGAACTCCCCTTAATCTTCCAGGTTCGTTCACATTCTCTCCAAGAGAGTTGTTTTGAGTGTGAGAGAGAAGGTGATTGATACACCTTTTGTTCAGCTCCTTGTGATTCCCCTAAGGTAGAAAACCTATTTTTGAACTTTCCACATTGTCTTACAATGTAATATTTATTGTTATACATCATTAGAGTTGATAATCTCCTTCTGGTTTCCTTTTCTTTTCTCGCTTTCTTCTTGCTGCAATGTATTTCCAAACACCAATGTTCATAACATATAAAACATCTTCCATAAAATTCATACCTCATTTCATCAATTCTCAACCGATATGTTGAGGCATCCTAAGTTATTCTTCTTATATTGAGCTCCTAATCTTGCTGACCAATGCTCATATTGTGTCCCATTCTTCCTCAGTAATAGCATTTGATGAATGCTTTTTTCTGAGAGGTGTTACTTTTATACTTTTCATGATTCTTATTATTATTCTCATATTTACTAAAAAATTTATCTTCAAAGTATGAAATGTATTCCTAATCCTCTAAAAAATCTTGATGTATGACCATGAATCCCATATAAATTGCACATGCTATCATTACATCCTGTAACAGCCTTTTTAGGTCTATTTCTAGCACCTACAGTGTTTTTATTATCTTTGGAACACTTCACTGCTCTCTTCTTATCATGCATAATAGGGGGATCATCATATTAAATTACAGACAATCCCATACTATGTGGTCTTTGAGATGAGAAAATATGTTTTTGCTTCACCTCAGAAATAGCATACTTTCTTTTCATTTTATCATCACCTGTTGAAGTAAAATTGAATAGTAAATGCAACGGATCCTTCAACTTAGGATTTCTTTTGTCATTTGATTTCTCCATTTCTTTCTTAACTGATTATATCTCTTCCTCCAGTTTTTTAATCTTCCTATCTCTTGAT
The DNA here is from genome assembly GCA_963277665.1 of Viscum album. NCBI lineage: Eukaryota > Viridiplantae > Streptophyta > Magnoliopsida > Santalales > Viscaceae > Viscum > Viscum album. The sequence goes on along the minus strand of OY728159.1, from coordinate 823,759,142 downwards.
TCAAGTTGAGCATTGAGTTCTCTTCTGAGATTCTCCCCACTAATCTTCTCATCTTCCTGTTCTCGTGTGATCTTATCTACCATATCACTTTGCTTATTTATTTTCAGTTTTTCTTGAGCACCAGAATCAGAGCAGGATGCATTATCTTGTTGTAGCCTTTGATTCTTCTAAACTAGTTATGTTAGTTGTGCATCAAGATTATCATTTCTAGCTTTCAAATTTTGAATGTTATATAATTTTATATTCATTCCCATATCATAATATTTGCATTTGTCTCTCTTTGAAGATTTATCTTTCAATTCTTCATCTTGGGAATCATTCTTCTCCCTCTTGTTAGTAGCCACATCAATAAGCCTTTGATTTAAAACCCTTATCTTGTTGACCTCAATTTCCAGTACTTGGATCTGGATATTTTTAGATTTAACTTCTTCATCCAATTTCCAATCCAATTCCTTTGTCATGTCGACATCATCTACCAGTGGCTTTCTTGAAATTTATTCATCATCGGTAGTTTCAAAATCACTTTGAATTCCAAGTACATCACTTCTTACTACATCATTATTGAGTGAATCTATCATTTCTATATCTAATTCATCCAAACCTTCCTTCAGCAAGTTGTTTGATTCCTTTAGTTGAATCACAATTTTTCCGTAAACACTTCCTCACTAAGGAATACCATCTGACTTCTGCTTCTTATTTTATTTTTTTCTCATTGTCATGGCACACCAAGATAAGAGAATACTAAATATTTAACTTAAGAAATTGACTAAACTAAGTCAGAGCAAAAAAATCTGATAAAAGAAACATTCACTCTCATACCAATTATTAGGTCCAAAAAGGGGACTATATACCCTGAGTTGGGGGTGAATCAGGGTATGGATATTATTTTTCAAATTGTTCCTGCCCCACTAGTTATTAACCTCTTTATCACAATGGTAACTTTTTTTGAACTTGGGTTTTTATCATGATCACTTATTTTCTTTTTTATTTGATGATGATTCTTTGGATTCAATATAGGTAAGTAAAGAGATAGACATAGTGATTTTTACTTGGTTCAACCTCACTGGGATACGTCCAAGGAGCATACAATGGCAATATGCCACTGTACCAAATCCACTAAAACTCACTATGAATAATGTTCAGACTAGATCACTTCGATGACTAGGATCACTACCTTTACAAAGTTTAGGGTCATATCACTACTTTCCCAAGTGTCACTACCTATTTCTCTCTCTCTAGATCACTACCAGTAGAAAGGATAACCTTATTCCTCTTCTTTTTCTCACTGCTTTGGAAAGGATTCCCTCATAGTTTATGGACTTGCAGGACCTATAATTGTCACTAATGAATGCATCCTCCGTTGTATCTAGATTCTCAGTTGAAGTCCAAATTTCATCCCCTGATAAATACACCTTTTCCACTGAACACTAGGCCATACCCTTTGAAATACTTTTTCAAAGCTCACTGCTTCGCAAAGCTCCCTATTTTTCAAATCCCAACCAGCCTTTTCAAAGCTTTATTGCAAAGAACTATTGAGAAGCTTTGTTGTGAAGCTCTATTGAAAATATCCATTGCCAAGATTTGTTGAAAATCTCGATTGTGAAGCTCCACTGCGAAGCTCCATTTCAAATCTTGATTGTAAAGCTACATTACAAAGCTCCCTAAAGAATCTCCCAATTTCATAGATCTCAAAAAATCCACTGCAAAGCTCCCTCATAAAGCTTCTTAGCGAAGCTCCTTTGCAAAGCTACTAATTTCACAGAGCTCAAACAAGCCATTGTGAAACTCCTTCTCGAAGATCCTTAATGAAGATCCTTCATGAACTTCCTTCACGATTTGATAGACTTACGATTTTCCATGAAAAACTCCCTTCCCTTCTCAAGGGGGTCGAGGCCTATTTATAGGTGATTCCACCGACTTGAGAACCTTCCACGCAATGTCAGCTCCACATCATCTCAAATTGCAAAGCTCCAAAATTCCCATCGAAATTATCTCTATATTGCAAAGCACCACAAAAATTTTCGGATCACAGAGTTCATCGTAATCATGGAGCATTATGTTAATTCCTTTGTGCCACCATTGTAATGCTCCCTCACAATGATCATCACCTCTATTATTCACGAAGCTCATCATAATCTCAGAGCTCACCATCAACATTATCCCAGTCTCTACAAAATCCACTGCATAAATCCCATCTTCACGAAACTCATGCATTTGACATATTTTGATGAGATCTTAAAGGAGATCCTCTTTTCATGATGCTCACCAAATTCAAAATTTTGGACCCAAAAAAAATTGGAAAACACTAGAAAATGGTTCCACCTTGTATCTTTTCTTTTGTACCACCTCCAGATCATCCATTCCTTTGTCATGGTTCTTTTTCAACATGTATTGTCAAAAACTTCTCTCGAACTCAACAATTCACCAGGAAAACCTTCTTTTTCAAAAAAACAAAACCAAGCCAAAAAATGTTGTAATGTTACCTTGAGGTATTTTTTCCCAACAATCTCCCCATTTCAGTTTTTTGACAACTCAACTCAAAACAATTCTCTACACTTTGATACCTCACTGAAGCTCCTTCCATCATCTACCATCATTCACCTCTTGTAATTCATATAGTGACTAAAGATTTACTCACCACAATCTCTAAGCCTACATGCGCAATGCTCAGCATGAGAAACAAGAGTAGTATGAAAAGTTCATCAATGTATCACTTCATTTGTGACACCAACTGTTGATACCATACTGATACCAATAAACTATTTTCATCACAAAACCCAGCTTTCATGATATATCTTCTTTGATTGATCAGTTCAAGCATCGTCAGAATTAAAACTCCCCCTATCTCATTCTTCCCCCTATCTTGCTGCTCCACCTGTCAGCTTCTCCCCATGTCTTTGACTAAGTTATTTTCTCCCTTCCTTAGCCACATTTTATCCCCCTTTAGGAGTCACTCTTTCTCCCCCTTTTTCAAAAAACCCAAAGGTCACTTCTTTGTGGTCTTCAGCATTGGAAAGAATGCAGATTATCACATTAGAGAAAAACATACCATACCTTGGGGAAAGGGGAACCCATATCCACACTTTTTCAAGTACGGGGAGTCGATTGGACTCAAAAAGCTAGTTTATTCCTCTCAAAATCTTCCTTGTGTAAGAACTTTGTCAAAATATCTATAACTTGGAGTTTTTTAGGCACAAAATCCAACTTCACAAGACCTTTCTCCACCTTCTCCTTGATAAAATGATATTTGATTTCAATGTTCTTTGTACTTGATTGATGGACTGTATTTTTGTTTAGATTTATAGAACTCGAATTATCACACTAGATTTCAACCAGAGACTTCACTTCAACTCCCATATCATCAAGTTTTTGTTTCATCCACAATAACTATGTACATGCTTGAGTGGATGAAATATAATAAGATTCTACGTTGCTCAATGAAATACAATCTTGCTTCTTTCTTAGCCAAGAAATACACAATCCACCAAGATAAAAAAGCGCCTCCTAACGTATATTTCCTGTCATCTGCTAACCTAGCCCAATCTGCATCTATATATCCCAAAATATCTGGATGAGATTTAATATTATACATCAAATTGAAATCCACAGTTCCATTAATATACCGAAGTATTCTTTTCACAGCAATCATGGGGATTTCCTTGGGATTTCTATGATATCACATTGCTTGGCATGTGCTAAAAAGAATATCAAGTCTTTTCTCTATTAGGTATAGTTAACTTCCAATAACTGTCTAGTATTCTGTTACATTTACGGCCCTTCCATCATCATCTTTTGATAATTTCATCTAAGTAGAAATTGGAGTCTTCAACTATTGGGAATTTTCCATTCCAAATCTTCTCAGAACCTTCTTGGCATATTTGGATTGAGAAATGAAAAAGTCATTCCTTCCTTGTGTCCCCTGTAAAGAAAGGAAAATTTTCACCTCTCTAATCATTGACTTTTTGAACTCACTTTTCATGAAGTCGGAAAACTATCTCCACTGAGCTTCATCTAATCTTCCAAATATCATGTCATTGACATAAACCATCACCATCATCCTTTTTTTACTATCATTGTTGAAATATTATAATCAACTCTACCACGCTAAAATCCATGCTTCTTCAAATACAGATCAAGCCTCGAATACCAAGCTCTTGGTGCTTGTTTCATCCCATATAGCACTTTATTCAAATGAAAAAAAATTTCTCATATTCATGAAAGAGAAAATCATATGTATGGTCAATGTAGACTTCTTCTTCTAGAACCCCATTCAAAAATTCAGATTTGACGTCTATCTGGAACACCTTGAACTTCTGTTGCACTATAATGGACAAATATAATCTTATTGTCTACATCCTTGAAACATGTGAAAAAAGTCTCATTAAAATCAATATCCTCTATCTGGGAGTGTCCTTTTCACACCAGTTGTGCTTTGTTTTGAGTTACTAATCCATATTCATTCATCTTGTTGAGAAATACCAAATTATTCATGATGACGTTTTCATCTGTTGGCCCCAAAACAATCCCCCACATCTGATTCTTCTCAATTTAGTCAAGATCTTCATTCATCACCTAAACCCAATTCTCATATCCATTTTCTTCACTAGAACATTTAATCTCTACATGCGATAAGTATGATGGTTGTTGTAGAGTATTCATCCTCATGGTCTATACTAGCATTGCCCAGTCACCAATTATACTTTGTCTATCGATTTCAATTTTTTTCACATATCTATATATAGATACTAACTTATACACATCCTTCTCATCATATCAGTCTTTTCTGAATCATTTTTTTTTTCACTTCTACTCTCCCTGAGTCTCTTACCTCCTCATCTTTTTCATTAGGAATGGTTCACTGTGTTGTTGATGATTTTTTTCATTTTCTATGATAGTGACATCATTTCTCTCAACTATTTTTCCTAGCTCATTATTGAAAAACTATTGACATTCTCACATAGATTCTTGGTATCTTGAAAACTATAAGATGATACAATAATGTTAGAACAAAATAGATAATCATGAAATACATGAATGTTTCTGATTCTCCCGCAATATGTCTTCTCTCGATGGACAACTAACACCAGAACTAGGTTATCCCATTATTGCTTTGATAGCTCTTTCATCTGATTATGATATGGAATGATCCTCCTATGTTATGAAAAACTTCTTGTTGTTAGGCCCACTATTTATACCAACAAACATTATTCTTATCCTACATCATTTATTCACATGTGACTACAGGTTTGAGAAACATCACCATCTCAATTACATCAATGAGAACTTCATTGGGTGAATTATCCACTTAGAAATGAGCCATCAACAAGACCTCTAAGCCTAATGAGTTGGAACTCAGTGTAGGAAACAAGATATAAAGTTTATAACACCATCATTGTCCATTATAGATAATTAATTCCTCTCATATTCAACTTTGATAACTGATTTGAATCATTTGATATTCTCAAGCACATCACTTCACAAAATTTCATATTTTGATGAAAATTATCCTTGGATTATATCTACCTAAAAACCTAAAACACTTTCACATCAATTAGTTTAATTTAAACACTTAGGGAGAGGGGAACTTCTGGAATCCCCAAGATGAGTATTGTGGTTGATTCTGATGGGTCAACCCTTTGATTCTTTCTTACAGAGCATCACACTCTTTCCTTGCCAACTCCAACTGCCTAGCCAACTTCAACTATTCTGGCTATATGACTAAGTATTAATTGCCTACAAGATGAGTCTTTTTTTGATATGAAGACTCTACAGGCTTGGCCTTTCTCACACTTTGGGGTTTAAACCCACTTGTAGACATTTTCTTCTTAGGTGTTCTACCAATATTCCACATCTCTTGATTCCTTCTCTGAGTAATAATATCTCCACTTGTCTTCAATTCTCAGTATGTGGAATGAGATATAGATTTTATAAGACATTCTATATTCATTTTTCTTTTATCAGTTGTTTGAATCATGCTACCCTTTCTGGTTGGGGTTGATTTTTCCACTGATTTTACATTCTTCTTACTCACAACTAGAGTATATCTCCCCTTAATCTTCCAGGTTTTTTCACATTATCTCCAAGAGAGTTGTTGTGAGTGTGACAGAGAAGGTGATTGATACATATTTTTTTCATATACTTGTGATTACCCTGAGTTAGTAAAATTATTTTTCATCTTACCAATTTGTATTCCAATGTAATATTTTTCATTATACATCACTCGAGTTGAGAATCTCTTTCTGGGTTCCTTTTCCTTTATCTATTTATTCTCAATGAAATGTCTTTCCAAATGCTCATTATCAGAACATATAAAACATATTCCATCCAATTCATACCTCATTTCATCATTTGTAAACTATGATATTGAAGTAGCTTGAGTTATTCTTCTGATATTGAGCTTTTGAGCTTCCTGACGCATGCTCATAGTGTGTCCCATTCTTCCATAGTAATAGCATCTGATGAATGCTTTCTCCTGAGAGGTGTTCCTTTTATACATTCCATGATTCTTCTTGTTATTCTATGATTTAGTAAAATTTATATCTTCACTGTATGAAATGTATTCCTGAGCCTATTAAAAAAAGCATTATGTATGACCATGAATCCCACAGAAATACCACACACTATTGTTACTTCATGTAACATCCTTTTTAGGTTTATCTCCAGCACATACAATATTTTTCTTATCTCTGGAACACTTCACTGCTCTCTTCTTATCATGCATAAGATGGGGATCATCATATCCAATTCAAGACATTCCCATACTATGTGGTCTTTGAGATGAGAAAATATGTTTTTGCTGCTCCTCATAAATAGCATACATTATTTTCATTTTATCATCACCTACCAAAGGATAATCAAATAGTAAGTGCAATGAATCCTTCAACTTAGTCTTTTCTTTTTCATTTGATTTCTCTATTTAATTCTTAACTGATTCTATATCTTCCTCCAGTTTCTGAATATTTTTATCTCTTGATTCAATTTGAGCATTGAGTTCTCTTCTGAGATTCTTCCTGCTACTCATCTCATCTTCCAGTTCTCGTGTGATCTTATCTACCATATCACATTGCTACTTTATTTTCAACTTTTATTGACCACCCTAATTAGAGAAGGATGTATTATCTTGTTTTTTTATTTGATTCTTCTGAACTAGTTCGGTTAGTTGTGCAGCAAGATCATCATTTTTGGATTTAAAATTTTGAATATTATCTGAGTTCAGATTCAGTACCTTATCAGCGCCATGTCATCTCAAATCTCAAAGCTCCAAAATACCCACCGAAATTCTCTCTATATCGTGAAGCACCACATAAATTCTCAAATTGAAGAGCTCGTCATAATTGCAGAGCATTCTGTCAATTAATTTGTTCCACTGTCGCAATTATCCCTCACAATGCTCTTCACCTCTGTTGTTCGCAAAGCTCATCGTAATCACATATCTCACCGTCAACATTTTCCTAGACTTTGTGAAATCCACTACATGAATCCCATATTCACAAAACTAATGACTTTTTCATATTTTGATGAGATATTCAAGGAGATCCTCTCTTCAGTATGCTCACCAAATTCCAAATTTTTGACCCCAAAAATTTGGAAAACATCGGAAAATGGTCCCACCTTGTATCTTTTATTTTTTTTACCACCTCCAGATCATCCATTATTTTGTCATGGTTATTTTTGAACATGTATTTTCAACAAATTCTCTTGAACTCTACAATTCACCATGAAAACCTACTTTATCAACAAACACAACCAACCCAAAAATGTTGTAATGTTACCTTGAGGGAATTTTCCCAACAATCTCCTCCGTTGGGTTTGTTGAAAAATCTTCTCAAAATGATTCTCTGCACATTGATACCACACTAAATTTCCTTCCATCATATACCATGATTCACCTCTTGTAATTCAGATAGTGACCAAAGATTTAATCACCACATACTATAAACCCACATGGTAAATTCTTGGCATGAGAAACAAAAGTATTATGAAAAGTTCATCAATGAATCACTTAATTATTTACACCAATTATTGATACCATATTGATACCCATAAACTGCTTTCATCATGAACCTCTACTGTCCTGATATATCTTCTTTGATCGATTATTTCAAGCATCATCAGAATTTAAACTCTCCCCCTATCTCATTACTCCTTCTATATCGCTGCTCCACCTGTTAGCTTCGCCCCATGTCTTTGACTAAGATATTTTCTCCCTCCCTTAGCCGTAGTTTCTCCCCCTTTAGGAGTCACTCTTTCTCCCTCTTTTTCAATGAACCCAAATGTCACTTCTTTGTGGTCTCCAACATTGTAAAGAACACATATTAGTACATTAGGTAAAATCATACCATACCTTTGGGAGAGGGGGATCCCATATCCACACTTTTTCAAGTGTAGGGAGTCGACTGGACTCCCAGAGCCAATTAATGCCTCTCAAAAGCTTCCTTGGGTAAGGAATTTGTCAGAATATATACAACCTATAGTTTTTTAGGCACAAACTCCAACTTCACAAGCCATTGATCCACCTTCTCCTTAATAAAATGATATTTTATTTCAATGTACTTTGTCCATGAGTGATGGACTCTAATTTTTCTAAGATTGATAGAACTTGAATTATCACATTAGATTCCAATCAGAGACCTCACTTCAACTCCCATATCATCAAGTTGTTGATTCATCCATAATAACTGTGTGGATGCTTGAGTGGCCGCAATATAATCAGCTTCTATAGTGTTCAATGAAATGAAATATTTAATCTTTATTATCCAAGAAATACAAAATCCACTAAGATATAAAGCACCTCCAGACATAGATTTCATTTCATCTACTGACCCGGCTCAATCTGCATCTGTATATCCGAAAAGATCTGGGTGAGATTTATCATTATACATCAAACCAAAATCCATAGTTCCCTTAATATACTGAAGTATTATTTTCACTGTAAGTATGTGTCTTTCCTTGGGATTTCTCTGATATCGCACTGCTTGTCATGTGTAAAAAGAAATATCAAGTCTTTTCACTGTCATGTACATTAAAATTCCAATAACCTGCCAATATTCAATTACATTAACGGCCTTTCCATCATCATCTTTTGATAATTTCATCTGGGTAGCAACCAATGTCTTCAAGTCTTTGGAATTTTCCATTCTAAATCTTCTCATAACCACCTTGGTATATTTGGATTGATAAATGAAAGTTTCAGTCCTTCCTTGTGTCACCTTTAAACGAAGGAAAATGTCAACTCTCTAATCATTGACATTTTGAACTCACTTTTCATGAAGTCAGAAAACTGTATGTACTGAGCTTCATTTGATCCTCCAAATATTATGTCATTGAGATAAAACAGAACAATCATCTTTTTTTAGTATATTTTTTGAAATAGAGGTTATAATCAACACTACCACGTTGAAATCCAAGCCTCTTCAAATATTGATCAATCCTTGAATACCAATCTATTGGTGCTTGTTTCATCCCATATAGCACTTTATTCAACCGAAAAACTTTTCCCTCATCTTCATGAATGATAAAACCATCTGTCTTGTAAATGTAGAATTCTTATTCTAGAACCCCATTCAAAAATGCAGATTTGATGTCCATTTGGAACTCCATGAACTTTTGTTGCACTATAATGGAAAAATATAATCTGATTGTTTCCATCCTTGAAATAGGTGCAAAAAGTATCATCGATATGAATATACTCTATTTGGGAGTGGCATTTTCACAATATTTGTTCTTCGTTTTGAGTTACTATTCCATATTCATTCATCTTATTGCAAAATACCCAATTAGTCATGATGATGTTCTCATCTGTTGGCCTCAAAACAATCCCCCACATCGGATTCTTCTCAATTTGGTCAAGCTCTTCATTCATTGTCTGAACTGAATTCTCATATCCGGCTGCTTCACTAGAACATTTAGGCTCTACCTATGATAAGTATGATGGTTGTTATAGATTATTCATCCTCAAGATCTACACTGATGTTTCCTAGTCACCAATTACACTTTGTCTGTCAATTTCATCTTTTCTCACAGATCTCTATGTAGATACTAACTTATCCACATCCCTCTCATCATCTGAGACTTTTTCTGAATCATCCTTTTTCACTTCTACTCCCGTTGAGTCTCTTACCTCCTAATCAATTTCATCATGAAACTTTTCACTGTGTCGTTGGTGATTCCTTTAATTTCTTATAACAGTGACATCATTGCTCTCAACTAATTTTCCTAGATCCTTGTTGAAACACCTTTGATATTCTCATCCACCTTCTTGGTATCATAAAAACTATAAGTCAATACCATAATGTTAGAACAAAATAGATAATCACGAAATACATGAATGTTGTTGCTTCTACCACAATATGTCTTCTCTTGATGGACAACTAACACAAGAACTAGGTCATCCCATTATTGCTTTGATAGATCTTTCATCTGATTATGATATTGAATTCCCCTCCTATGTTATGCAACACTTCTTGTTATTAGGCCCACTGTTTAGACCCACAAACATTATTCTTCTCCTGCATCATTTCTTCACAAGTGACTGTAGGTTTCAGAAACATCTCCAACTCAATTACATCAATGAGATCTTCATTAGGTGAATTAACCACTTAGAAAAGAGCCATCAACAAGACCTCTAAGCCTGCTTAGTTGGAACTTAGTGTAGGAAATAAGAGATAAAGTTGATAACACCATCACTGTCCATTGTACACAATTAATTCCTCTCATATTCAACTCTAATAACTAATTTGAATCATTTGTTACCAAGCACCTCACTTCACCACCTTGCACCTTTTGATGCAACTTCCCCTTGGATTGTATCTCCCTAAATACCCGAAACACTTTCACATTCGTTAGTAGAATTTAAAAATTTAGGGAGAGGGGAACTTATGGAATCATCAATATGAGTATTGTGGTTGATTATAATGAGTAAATCCTTTTATTATTTCTTACATAGAATCACACTCCTTCCATGCCTACTCCAAATACCTGGCCAACTTTAACTGTTCTGGCTATATGACTAAGCATTCATTTCCCACATGCTGAGTCTTTTTCTAATATGAACATTCTGAAAGCTTGGCCTTTCTCAAACTTTAGGGTTTAAACCCACTTGTAGAAATTTTCTTCTTAGATGTTCCAAAAATATTCCACATCCCTTGATTCCTTCTCTGAGTAGGAATCTATCCACGTGTCTTCACTTCTCGGTATGCGGCAAGAGATGTGGATTTTCTAAGACATTATTTATTCATTTTTATTTTATCAGTTATTTGAACCATTCTACTCTTTATTGTTGGGTTTGAGTTTTCCACTTATTTTAAATTCTTCTTACTCACAACTAGAGTAGATATCCCCTTAATCTTCCAGGTTTATTCACATTCTCTCCAAGAGAGTTGTTGTGAGTGTGACAAAGATGGTGGTTGATACACATTTTGTTCAGCTCCTTGTGATTCCCCGGAGGTAATAAACCTATTTTTCAACTTACCACTTTGTCTTGGAATGTAATATTTCTCATTATACATTACTAGAGTTGATAATCTCCTTTTGGGTTCCTTTTCCACATCTGGTCTTGAAATAATCCCATATAGATTTAAAAAAAATACATGAAAAAATTAGAGACATTACATGATCAAAAAATCCACACTTAAAACATATTGTCTTACTCTTTAGTTTTGGAGGAAGATTCACTAATCTATCCATCTGATTCTGATTTATAATCCCACATTGGAAATAGGTTTCCCTATTCCTCTTATTCTCAGCATTAGAGCTCCCACCATTTACTATAGGTATCAATATGCTTCCTCTACCAATGCTACCTTAGATTTCTATTTCTACCACTATCACTCTATTAACAATCTCTGTGTAATCTATTATATAGATCATGGAAATATTCAAGAAAATATATTTCCTAAAACTTGATTCAAAAATGTGTTCCTTCACGGATTCACTAGTAGAAACATTAGGTGAAAATCAATCTAAAATCATTAATTTAGTTGCATACTCTATCCCTGAGAGATTCTACTTATTAAAAATGGAAAAGTGTATCGTTCTACTAATCCTGAACATGTGAGGATATAATTGTTTGTTGGATAATTATTAAAAATCCTCCCATGTAATTACTTGGTCTAACTTATCCAAAATTGATAAATCCTAGCACTAGCATAAAAGATCCTCCAGCATAAACATTTCCAAATTTAATTTCAGCTCTACTGGTGTACCAAGAAAATTAAAGATTTGATTCGTCCAATTTATTCAAACCTCTGCCTTCTCTGGTTCCAAATCACCCCAAAAGATGGGTGGATTTTTCTTTTGGAACTAAATGGAATTATCCACTTGTCTTGGTTCATCCCTTCGGTCCCCTCCGTCCATAGATTGAAAATCCTAGAAAATACGATGAACCAGTTGTTGGTTAACATATGGATTAGGTGAAACCACATTCCTAGAAGATTATTTAGGTTGGTTTCTTCTACACCTATTGGGTTCCATTTCTATAACAAACAAAATTCCATAAGTCTCACTCTCTTGAAATTTAATTCACAAATATTTCAAATTCTTCCACATCCTTTATATCAAAACATTTCTTTCTAAAATCAAGAATTTTCCATGTTCAACCATTTTTTGAAAATTACACCATTCTTTTGAAAAATCAATCCATTTTCAAAATATCACAATCATATCCTTGTCAAAATCTCACATTTGAAAAAAAATTAAACTTTTTTTAAAAATATACACTTTTTGGACCAAATCATAAATCATTACGCAAAATAAAATATGCACTCCTAGTGGGATGTTATTTCAATCAATGCACGTCATGCTCTTCTCATTGCCTAAACCCCTAAAAATGAGGTTATAACTCCAATAAGTGTCGCAAAACACTTATGTTACCAACTCCATAGTAACATGAAGTTCAATATAAATAAGTTAGATACGCCTCTTTATGCTCTACATTTCAAGTCTCAAAAATCATACTCCTTTTTGCCATCCCAACTATAACGAACCAAAGTTTTTAATGGAAATTACTTTCTTATAATTGTGTTACATAATCACATGAAAACACAACATAATGAACTACTAAGTGCTATGTTACCTTTAAACATAAGTTTTTCACTTCTGTGTTTGGAATTTCAAAAATCTGACATACATAGTTGCGATGAGTAAGTTATTTGGAGTACGATAGGGTAAACATAATTTTTGGTGAATAGTGTCCTACCCTAAGGAATAGTAACATACGCTTATTAATATTGATATTCCCTAATAAATAGTAACCTTACCTATTATAATATATAAATAATATTTCAAGTTGAAAGTACGATATACCTATATTTTAGAAGAAGTAAATGAATGTTTTAAAACTGGTTTTTGATAATAAATTATGATTTAATTAAATTTTAAAATAATCATATTTAGAAAATTATTTTTTAAAAATGGATTTCATTTTTGGATTCTACATGTCAAAAAATGGTTAGGGTGATTTTTTGGGTTTTTTCTGAAATACTTGAATTTTTGGTGAATAGTAAAATACATTAATTTACCATATAAATACATTATAATTTAAATACACTATTACTAACATCAAAAGTGATATAAGCACCCAAATCTCAAACTCACATGCATTTATGACTATTATTGGTCTTTTAATTATCACTATTGGTGGTCTTGAGAGAAAATAATAAACTAATGATTAAAAAATTATGAAAAGCCTCCTCTCCTCCACTACAACCACCCCCCCCCCCCCTCACTTCCTCTTCTCTTCACTCCTCTCAATCCTTGTGTATTTACAATATTCTGCCCAAATATCTCCCCAAGATCCTCCTGCAGGCCCAAAATCCCCTATTCTCTTCAATAAACCAAAACCTCTCCCCTTATGAGGTTTCAAAAGGAGATAAACTCAAGAGGTAAATTCCTCTTTCAAATTCTTTTATGTCTTTTAAGTTATTTTCTTTTCTTGTTTCTTTCCTCACCTCCCACAACCCAAATAGTATTATAAATCCAGTAACATACATTTATTTGAATGTTTTTACGAAAATGGGATATTTAATTATCATCTCTCCTTTCCCCATCTTTTATTTGAAAGAAATGAAAACACGGTTTGAGATGTGTTAATTTAGCACATTCAATGACAATGATTTATCAATTACCATTGTCATATTTAATTATTTTCATGAAACCATTTGTGTTATATTTGAACTATATTATTTTATATTCAATATATCCTAGTTAATTTTCTGTAATCCTTTTGTACAAATGGTATTATTTTATAAAGCAAAACATGTTCATTGTAATCAAACCAACCGATTAACCAAAACGATTATCACTAAGGTTTTATATAATAACTCATCATCACTTCCAATAAACGAATGAATTTTTATAACCATGTAATCTCCTGTATGTTTACTAATAACATAGAAATTCAATTTTGGACAACCACTTTCATCTTACATGTTTATCCGAACAGGAATATAAGTGAACTGATCATTAAAAACCAAGTAAGCAACCAGACCCGAACAAGGAAATTTAACCTTATAACCAATCAAAATGGTTATGAATGAACTTAAAAAGGTTATACTAAAAAAATTTCATATATAATAGGTTCTAGAATTATTAATTAATAAACCTAATTTTTTTATTCAGGTCATTGATAATAAGTGGAGAACACCACTGGATTTAAGGTAAGGGACCCTCTCCATTTCACTCTTAATCAAGATTGTATTCTATGCTATGCCTTTTTATGTGTAATACCAAATGATGGGGTATGATTTAACACCTTCCCCATACATCCCTAATGATTTATAATTTATGATAAACCCCTTTTTTCTCTCATCAATCTCTCTTAGGTACACTCGATACCATGCCGATAGTCCGTAATGAATTCTACATGAACCTCATTTGTTCTTTCGGGTTGCCTTATCTTTATTTATGTAAAAATGAAGTTATCTTATATATTTATGTGAATATTATAAATATTGTTTATTTTTACAGAATTCATTTACCAAGACCCTTTCATCACTCTCTTTCTGGTATATACATGTTTTATAATGATTCCCTCCTTAGTACTTTCTGATAAGCAAACCAGTTTTAAGGGAACTTTCCGACTTCTTACCCAATTTCAAGTACACTATATACTTTGTTTTAAGCCACCATTTCCTTTATAAAATCAGTATTTTTATTATGAAAACCTTCTTGGTTCAATTCTGGTTTTATATAAAATATTTTCCTCTTTTCTATTTTAAAATCCCTATAGTATTTTTCCTAAAACTGCACAAAAATGTTTTAATGATAAAATTTATAAAATACGTTTCCTAAATGTTTTAACTTCTGTTTGACATAAATTTATATGATATATTCCTATATTAACTTTTGAATTTCTATGTATGTCATAATTCCTTTCTTTCATGGACACTTTCATTATACGCCCATTGGTTATGCTTTATGTCATGATTGTGGTACCCAATTATTTCCATGGGTAACCCTTATGATTATATAAGGTTGACTATGTATGATTATTTATGTGGAAATCTTATTCATGAAAATTTTGAGATGGTTTCACCCAGATATCACTCCAATTCATTGGGTAAAGTTAAGTCTCATGATATTCTATGTGAAATGGGATTTGCGGTTAGCCTTGACTCGTACTACTATGGGAAACAGGATTGGAGGTTCGCCTTGACCAATAATAATATGGGAAAGGGGATTGGAGGTTAGAATTGACTCATACTGAAGACATGTTTTATGATTTTGACACATTTATATGATTTCATGTTTATATGATCCTATGTTTATATTATATGATTTCATATGTTCCATGATTTTGGTATCATTATGTCATGCCTCCTAATGTGCGTGATTAGGCTGTATTCTCATGTTCATTCCCTTATTGGTCTTTTTATCTCATCCCTTTGTTCATGTATTCCCCAAGGTACCCTATATAGATGTAAGGGATCAAAGGATGTTAGGCTATTTTTATAGAGATTAAATAAAGAAGTGTTTTTTTAACCCCATGTTTTATGTTTTATGTACCTAGTCTTCTGAGACACTATACTTAACAATCCCTGGCTTGTACTCTGATGTATAATTATGATTAAAATCATGTAACATTATGTGTAAAAGGCTAGGGTCTCTATAGTTGGTATCATAGGATGGTCTAGTTATTTTTGGAGATTAGGAATAGAGCACCTTAGTGAGAACAATAAGGATGATATGAAGTATAAGAAAACACCCCTAAGATTTGGTAAGTATAGAGTAAGTGGTTTATCAAGAAAATACATCCTTTTATGGATACAAATAAGTAGATGAAGCTCTGGCACAGATATACCTAGGAATGAAAACTCCAATAAGGAGTTTTGGGCTTGATTTGGGGTATCCTAGTACACAACAATGGGCCTTGCTTCACTTTTGGTATTGAAACTCCCAGGAAATATGCTTTGGTAAATTTACAAGCATATTACAAACCATTATTTAGGGAATAAAAAAATACCATAATAATATAAGTTATGAAATAGATCGAGGATAACCTTGATTTAAACCTAAGGAATCACAAGTTAGGATATACTTCTCCTTTACATGTTTATCCTTTTATATTCAAAGTTTTCTTTTTATGCTAAATATCTAAGTATTGAAGCCATCTAATTATACGTTATTTTTCTTAGTTAATAAAGGGAAATAGAATAACACATTCCAATAATCTATGTGATAGGAAATGTGAATATTTCTCTATTGATGTGCCTGATATAACGGGAGTGTGTGTTCAAAACATCATGAAAGTACTTGCTTAGCTGGCTCAAGATACGAATAATAAATTGAATCATGTGGAACACCCTCCTACTCCAAGGAAAGAGAAAGTTTTCATAGAATCCATCATGCGGTAAAGGCCTCCCATGTTTATCAGATCTTCTAATCCCCTCCTCAAGGAAAAATGTATTAACTTCATTAAAAAGATATTATCTGTCCTCCGGTGCTCAGAAGAAGAGAAATTTGTACTAAAAGTCTATCGTTTTGATGGGGAAGCTGATCAGTGGTGGACACTGATCAAGAATACAATGTCCCAAGAGGAAATTGATTCCATGCATTGGGAGGAATTCAAGAGGATGGTTTTCAACAAATATTTTTCTTGAACCCTCCATCTAAATATAGAAAGACAGTTCCTCATATTCAAGCAGAAGGAAGAAGAGTCCATCGGGGCGTATGAAGAAAATTTTAAAAGGCTTAAAAGGTATGCCTATGGATTTTTCATGAACACCTAAAGCAAGGTGGATTTCCTATTTAGCGGACTAAAGACGACTCTATGAAAAGTGTTGGTATCTCAAGACTTTGATAGTTATGAGGATATTGTCTATTGTACCCTCAAGGTTGAAATGGATATTGAAGACTCTAAGTGGTTTTGTGGGCCTAGTTACACGAAGAAGAAAATGGAAAACAACATGGGTGATTCATCAAATAAATCCCATGATGGAAAGAAGCCTCGCTTTTCCCCTTGTTAAAGTTGTGGAAAGAAGAATCATAGGAACTATCTGAAGGGAACCTAGAATTTCTTCAAATGTGGAGAGTTTTGTCATCTAGATAAAAATTTGTCGATGGGATATGAAGAATCCCACTAATGAGGAAGAAGAAAGGAAGGTTCAGATCAACACTCAGCTTGTAGTGTAGTGTTACAACTATAAGGATCATGGGCATTATGCAAGAAATTTCCCTAAGTCAATAGTTTATAGAGGCAATCAACAACAACCTCCAAGGAAACAAGGAAGGGATTATGCTATCACTACTGCTAAGGTAGATCCGGACAATGATGTGGTTACAAGTATGCTATTTATTCATTCAAGAATAAAGGATGTACTATTTGATTATGTTTCTACACATTCTTTCATATCATACAAGTTTAGTAGAACTATTCAAATGCCACCTAAAAATTTGGAGGAAATGTTATATATGAGAATAGTGAATGGGGAAATTATTTCATAAATGGTTTATAACTCCTCCCCAGTTAATGTTTTTGGACTGAACCTCCTAGAAAATCTCGTTATACTTCCTTTAGTAGAGTTTGTTTCTATCTTGGGCATGGATTGGATATCTTTGTACAAGGTCAACATCAACTTTCAGGAAAGGTAGATCACTCTTCACATCTCGAAGTATCCTCCGATTCTTTACAAGTGTAAGGAGGAAGATGAATCTACTTTAGAATCATCATCTCAAGTGTGGATATTGTTTCCTTATAAGCAAGCATATATAGCTCAAATGATTGAGAAAAAGGAGAGAATCATGCTTGAAGACATGCCCATCGTGATTACACTGATGTATTCGCTGACGAGTTTTCAGGTCTTCCTCATAACAGAGAGGTTGAGTTTTCAATTGAACTTATCCCTATATTTCTTCCTATATCAAAGACACCTTACATAATGGACACTTTGGAGCTAGAGGAGATAAAGAAGTAGTTATAGGAGAATCTGGAGAAGGGTTTTATATACCCAAGTGATTCACTGTGGGGTGCACCAATCCTCTTAATCAAGAAGAAGGATGGATCAATGTGCCTTTATATTGATTATCATGAAGTCAATAAAATCATGATAAAGAACAAGTATCCCCTTCCACAGATAGATGAATTGTTCGATCAGCTTCATGGGGCCTGTAATTTCTCTAAGGTGGACCTTCGGTCGGGATATCACCAACTAAAGGTGAGGAAGTATGATATTCCCAAGACTGCTTTTCAAATGAGTTATGGAAACTAGGAGTTCATAGTGATTCCCTTAGGACTCACTAATGCTCCAGCAATTTTCATGGATTTAATGAATAAAGTCTTTAGAGATTACCTCAACAAATTTGTGGTAGTCTTTATTGACGATATTCTAATATACTCCAAGAGAAAGGAGGAACACGAGGAGAATTTGAATAATGTGTTAAAGACTATGTCAAGGGAGAAGATGTATGAAATGTACATTAAATGTTAGTTTTGTATGGAGGAAGTATCATCCTTGGGGAATGTTATCACCAGCAAAGGGATATATGTGGACCCTTCCAAGACAAAGGTAATTAAAGAGTGGCCCAGCACAACATCTATAATGGAGATCTATAGATTTTTGGGTTTATTTGGGTATTATAAATGATTTTTGAAGAACTTTTCATGATTTTCAAACCCAATGTCCAAGCTGACACAAAAGGGAGTAAAGTTTGTCTGGACTCAAGAATGTGACGACTGTTTCAAGGATTTGAAAACGAGGCTTATCACTGTGCCAGTACTCACACTCCCAACAAGTGGATAACTTTTTTTGATGTACAGTGATGCTTCAAAGAAGGTCTTAGGTTGTGTGCTAATGAAAAATAATAAAGTGGTAGCATACGCCTCAAAGCAGCTGAAAATACATGAACAAAACTATCCCACGCATGATCTAGAGTTGACGGTTGTGATCTTTGCATTGAAAATCTGGCAGCATTAACTCTCTGGGGAGAAGTGTGAGATATATACTAACCACAAGAGTCTCAAATATATATTCACACAAAAAGAGATTAATATGCATCAGCGAAGATGTATAGATCTCATCAAGGATTATTACTGCTCAATCCAGTACCATCCTTGTAAGGAAAACAAGGTGGCAAATGCTCTAAGTAGAAAGGATATTATATCATTATCAATAATGATAATTGAAAAGGATATGATCTTATTATATTTGAAGAGGATGTACATGGGAATCATTAAGCGAGGAACATCATCAATACTTTCTCAAATGATTTCTCAACCATCCCTCATGGAGAAAATAAAGGATGCTCAAAGAAAGGATGTGGAAATTCTAAAAAGGGTGGAAGATATCAGAAATAGGAAATCGTCAAAGTTCAAGATTGATGACGAAGGAGTTGTAATATTTGGGTCAAGATTATTCGTACCATCTGATCTAGAGATAAAGAAGGATCTTATGAATGACACACATAGCCCAAAATTCTCTATCCACCTTGGAAGCACAAAGATGTATCGAGATCTCTGAGAAAAATTTTTGTGGGACAATATGAAAAGGGATATTTTTTAATATACATCAAAGTTCCTAGTATGTCACTAAGTGAAGGCTGAAAGTAAGGGATGATGCAGCCACTACCCATACCAACATGGAAGTGGGAGAACATTACCATGGAATTTGTCACTGTACTTCCAAGGACATCCAGAAGAAAAAATGATATATGGTTCACTGTGGACCATCTTACAAAGACATCTCACTTTATCTCAATTCGAGAGGACTTATCATTAGATCAAATTGCGTGGATTTACATCAAAGAAGTGGTAAGGATGCATGGAGTACCACTTTATATTGTATCTGACCGTGATCCGAGATTCACCTCAAAGTTCTGAAAAAGTATCAAACATTCTCTAAGCACTGAACTGAACTTTAGTACGGACTATCTTCATCATACTAATGGCCTATCTGAATGAACTATTCAGTCACTAGAAGATATGTTGAGAGAATGTTCTATGGACTTCAAATGAGGATGGGACCAAAATCTTCCACTGGTTGAATTCTCCAACAATAGCAGTTTCTACTCGAGCATCTGAATGGAACCATATGAATCCCTATATAGGAAAAGGTTCAAAAGACTGGCGTTTTCACATGTAGTTGGTGAGTGTAAGCTTCTAGGACCTGAAATTGTTTAAGAAATGGTGAAGAAGGTGAAAACTATTCAGTAGCATATCAAGGCAGTCCAAAGTCTACAGAAGAGTTATGAAGATAACCATTGATGAGATCTTGAGTTCAATGTTGGAGACATGGTATTTCTACACATATCTCTGTGGAAGAAGGTCATGAGGTTTAGAAAGAAAGGGAATTTAAGTCCCATGAACACCAGCCCCTTCGAGATCCTTGATCGAGTCGGAGCTGTAGCCTATTGACTGGCACTTCACATGTATCCTTCTTAAGAAATTACTTACCAGACCCTTCACATGTACTCTCTTTAAAGGTGGTACAGTTAGAGGATGATCTTTCCTATGAGGAGCAGCCAGTGAAGATCTTGGAAAATAGAGATAAATTTCTATGCAACAAGACTACTCACCTAGTAAAATTATTGTGGAAGAACCATAAATACGAAGATGCAACATGGGAACTAGAGGAGGCAATGAACGAAAAGTACTCGCACCTGTTTTTGGCCTAGAATTTAAAAAGAAATTTCGGGGGAGACATTTTATAAGGGGGGGGGGGGAAGAATGTAACGACCCAAATTTTTAATGGAAATTATTTTCTAATAATTATGTCATATAATAACATGAAAACACAACATAATGAACTACTAAGTGTTATGTGACCTTTAAATATAAGTTTTTCACTTCTGTGTTTGGAATTTCAAAAATCTGACATACACGGTTGCGATCAGTAAGTTATTTGGATTATGATAGGGAAAACAAACTTTTTTGTGAATAGTAACCTACCCTTATGAATGGTAACATACCCTTATGAATAGTGATATATCATAATGAATAGTAACCTTACCTATGATAATATATAAATAATATTCAAGTTGAAAGTACGATATACCTATATTTTAGAATAAGTAAATAAATGTTTTAAAACTGGTTTTTGATAATAAATTATGATTTTAATTAAATATTAAATTAATCATATTTAGAAAATAATTTTTGAAAAATAGATTTCATTTTTGGATTTTAAACGTTGAAGAATTGTTAGGGTGAATTTTTTGGTATTTTTATGAAATTCTTGAATTTTGGTGAATAGGAAAATACATTAATTTACCGTATAAATACATTATAATTTAAATCTACTATTACTGACATCAAATGTGATGTAATCACCCAAATCTCAAACTCACATGAATTTATGACTATTCTTGGTCTTGTAATCATCACTATTTCTGGTCCTTAGGGAAAATAATAAACTAATGATTAAAAAATTATGAAAACCCTCCTATCCTCCACTATAACACCCCCCCTCACTCCCTCTTCTCTTCACACCTCTAAAGCCTTGTACCTTGAAAATATTCTGCCCAAATCTCTCTCCAAGCTCCTCCCCCACGTCTAACAGCCCCTAGTCTCTTTAATATACCAAAACCTATCCCCTTAAGAGGCTCCCAAAGGAGATAAACTCAAGAGGTAAATTCCTCTTTCAAATTATTTTATTTCTTTTAAGTTCTTTTCTTTTCTTGTTTCTTTCCTCACCTCCCTTCACCCAAATAGTATGATAACTCTAGTAATATACATGTACTGTAATGTTGTTATTCTAATGGTATATTTCATTATCATCTCTCTTTTCCCATATTTTATTTGAATGAAATGAAAACACCGTTTGAGATGTGTTAATTCAGCACATTCAAGGACAATAGTTTATCAATTTCTATTGTCATATTTAATTCTAGTCATGAAACCATTTGTGTTATGGTTGAAACAGATTATTATATATGTAAAATAGCCTATTTAAGGTTCTGTAATACTTCTGTACAAATGGTATTATGTTATAAAGAAAAACATGTTCATTGTAATCAAACCCACTGATTAACCAAAACAGTTATCACTATGGTTTTATATAATAACGCATCTTCACTCCCAATAACCGAATGAATTTTTATAAACATGTAATCTCATTTATGTACACTAATAACATAAAACTTCAATTATGGACAACCAATTTCATCTTACATGTTTATCTGAACATGAATATAAGTGAAACAATCATTAAAAACAAAGCAAGCAACCAGGCCCGAACAATGAAATTGAGCCTTATAACCAATCAAAATGGCCTTGAATGAACTTAAAACGGTTATACTAAATATTTTAAATATATAATAGGTTCTGGACTTATTAGTTAATAAACCTAATTTGTTTATTCATCTCATTAATTACAAGAGGATAACACCACCGGATTTATAGTAAGGGGTCCTCTCTATTTCACTCTTAATCAAGATAGTCCTCTAAGCTATGACTTTTTTTGTGCAATACCAAATGATGGGGTATGGTTTCACACCTTAAACATACTTCCCTCATGATGTATAAGTGATGATAAACCCATTTTTTCTCTCATCAATCCCTCTTAGGTACACCTGATACCATGCTGATAATCCATCACAAATTCTACCCGAACCTCCTTTGTTCTTTCAGGTTGAATTGTCTTTATTTATATCAAAATGGAGTTATCTTATCTATTTATGTTAATCTTCTAAATACTGTGTATTTGTATAGAATATTTTACCAATACCCTTTCATCACTATCTTTCATGGATATACATGTTTTTAAATTATTCCCTTCTTTGTACTTTCTAATAAGCAAACATGTTTTAAGGGGACTTCCCGAATTCTTATTTGATTTCAACTACACTATATCCTCTATTTTAAGCCACCATTGTATTTATAAAATCAGTATTTTTTATTATTAAAACCTTATTGGTTAAATTCTGGTTTTATATAAAAGATTTTCCACATTTTTATTTTAAAATTCCTATAGTATTTTCCTTAAAACCGCACAAAAATGTTTTAATGATAAAATTTCTCAAATACATTTCCTAAATGTTGTCACTTATGTTTAAAATCACTTTCCATGATATATTCCAAGTTTACCTTATGAAAATCCCTATATGTTCTAATTTCTTTCTTTTATGGACACTTTCATGATACGCTCATTGGTTATGCTTTATGTCATGATTATGGTGCTCAATTATTTCCATGGGTAACCCTTATGTTTATGTATGGTTGATTATATATGATTATTTATGTGGAAAGAATGTTCATAAAAATTTTGATATGGGTGTGCCCATACAGCACTCCAATGCATTGGGTAAAGTTAAGTCTTATGAGATGTTATGTGAAATGGGATTGGCGGTTAGCCTTGACTCGTACTACTATGGTAAATGGGATTGGCGATTATACTTGACCCATACTACTATGGGGAACAGTATTGGTGGTTAGCCTTGACTCGTACTAAAGACATGTTTTACGATTATACCACAATTATATGATTCCATGTTTATGAGATCCCATGTTTATATGATATGATTTCATATGTTCCATGCTTTTGATATTATTATGTAATGTATCCTAACTCATGTTCTTAAGTTTTATTCTCATGTTCATTCCCTTACTAGGAATTTTAGATCATCAATTAATTCATGTGTTCCCCAGGGTACCCTATGAATATGAAAGGGCTCAAAGTATGTTAGGATATTTTTATGGATATTAAATAAAGATGTGTTTTTTTAGCCCCGTGTTTTATGTTTTATGTAACTAGTCTTCTAAGACACTAGACTTAATGGTCCTTGGCTTGTACTCTGATGTATAATTATTCTTAAAATCATGTAATGTTATGTGTAAAAGGCTAGGGTCACTATACCAACTCAAAGAACAAACTAGACTGATTGGAAACTCAAAACTGACTACTCAATACCAGTAAACCCAAAATGAAAAATAGACCAGACAAGACTGATGTCATTTGTTACATCCCATCCCTCCTCATTCCCTTAAGAAGGTGGTAGGATATTACTTGGCCTTAGGTGACATCCTCAAGACACCAAAGTCTGAAAATAAATGTCTAGGTCTTCATAAACATATGGGGTGATTTTTCATTTGAATGGAAAATAACCAAATCAAGATAAGAATAACTAATATCCACTGTAATATGCATGATAAAAATTTAATACAACTCAAATTATTGCTAAAAATAAAAAAAACTATACCATAACCCATATTAGAGTACAAAGTGGAAGATGAGACCAACAATTCTCAAAGACTCCAAAGACACCAACTCAATAGATCCCAACATGATCCAAGATCCAACTCCACAATTCATGCTAAAGTCACCATTATAAATCACTAAATAAATGAGACACATTTTCTTTACCTAAGTCTCGATAAACACCATCTTCAAAATCACTATAGAGCCAAAGTGGGAGGTGAGTAATGTGAAGGACCCTGAAACACCCTGAGAGGGGAGGGGTGAATCAGGGTGTCAATTTTTTTTTAAAGTTGTGGATTTTGTTCCCACATTAGTAAGAACTTGTTAAATATAAAAAAAATGAAAATAGGGAGATAACACAGAACTTTTACTTGGTTCACCGCAAAGGGTAACATCCAAGGAGAATACGCTGATAGTGTGTCGGTCGTACCTAAATCCACTAATCCTTACTAGTTTGAGGATTACAATATTTGGTCATAGTCACTATGTGCTAGGTACATCACATTTAAAAAATTTTAGGGATAGCTCCCTACATCCCTTAGATCACATCCCTCAACTCCCCCTAGCTCAATGCCTTGAGAGAAGTCAAACTCAGGGCATCGACTTGAATGTTGTTTCAATAGATTTGCATTGAAGTCTTTGTCTCTATTCAGCATGAGACACTGCTTGAATCAAAGTCCTGAATTGATCCACTTGAAATCACTAAACCACTGAACTAGATATTCAGAACATGTATTCATCCTACATTGAAAATTGTGTGCAACACCTACCCTGTGTGTGCAAGATCTTACTTTTGCACGCAAGATTTTCTTTTCACTTGGAAAATATTTCGCACAACTACACCATTTACATGAAACTTTATCTTTTGAATGAAACTCATACAACTTTAACTTTTCCGGGCAACTTTAACTTATCTGCAAAACTTCAACTTTTCCGTGCAAATTTAACTTTTTCGTCCAACTTCAACTTTTCCACGCAACCCACTTTTTGCGCAACTTTTACGCACATCAGATCTCAGATATTTTCTAAGTCTACAACCGTACCGAATGAGAGGGTCACCTCTTATTTATAGTCATTGTTGACCCCCGCATGTAAAAACCACCATGTCGCGCAAAACATCTCATTCTGCGTGCAATGCTTTTCATGCATGAACTATTTTCCTCACAGAACTCCATATTTTTCATAGAGCTCATGCCTTTTCCATTTTTCGACGTTCTGATCCCAAAACATGCCCTGTGTGAAAGTTTAGAAGATACCTACAATATTGGGTCCAACATTCTTTTCCAAACACACATTTCTCCATTTTGTGACTTTTATGCCTAAAAATTTGGCAAACACTAAGAAATGATGCCACCTTCAATATTGTTGTCTGCTCAAACTGTATGATCCCTTTTCTAGAAAACATTCTGAACATCCAATGAGGATTAACAACAAACACAAACCAAACTCCATTTCTTGCATAAAATGGTCATGGTTCTAACATAATGAAACTCTGTAGGTTTTCCCCAAATGACTTCTCTACTCACTCAACTTTGATATAACATGTTAGCACATTTATATAAAAAAAATTATATAAAACAATTTAAAACATTTATAATAGTTTATATCAAATCCAATCCATTTCTCGGAAAAACAGTTTCCATGGAAACATCCAAATAAGTCCTTCAAACTATTTCACAAATCCATTTGGCATAACCCATTCCAATCCACACATGCATGCCCTGAAGAAAATTCCATACTCGTGATCAATTTCTCATTCATCCACCACGTTATCACTAAGTTTCCAATATCCTTATGCCCCAATTCCACATGCTCCTTATCCAGGGTCACATCCCTTATACCCCAATGGTACACACCCCTTATTCAGGTTCATGTTAAAAGCATGAACTCACACCAGCCTGTGTATGCCAAAACCATGTCAAACCAACCATTTCAATAAAACATTTCTTTTTATTGAAAACCTTTATATCAAACCATTTCCATGAATCAAAACCAAACCATATATTAAAACATCCTTTTAAATTAATGAAACAAAGCAATTTTTATAATCACCAATTTCCACAATTTTCCAAACCATCACTAAAGAGGGTTTCTACCAAGATTTGTACAACAATTTCATATTCAATTTCAATAAATTAAAAAAAATGAAACAAAGAATTAAAGTTATAATAATAGGAGTCGATAGTGAATCCACCTACCTTGGAAACATATGAGAAAATGAATAACGACACAAATTATTCAACAAAACCAGGTTAAAACTCCAAAAACCAATCTTAAATCTCGTTCCCTAACATCAAAACAGCCAAATCTCATCATTATTGGAATAAACTATCATAGATCTATCCCCAAAGTACTATATATATGAATATAATAGAGGTAAGAAGGATAGATCTATGAAAAACCACCATTAATGGAGACTTACCAAGTAATCCAACCTTCAATGCACCTAGATTTTCCAACTGATCGCTCCCGAATCGAAGGGAAGGGTCTCCATAGCCTTTGGGAAGAGTGTAATTTGAGTTAGGGTTAGATTAAGTGAAAAAACATGGGTTAAAGGGCTAAACCGATTTAGATCCACAATTTTTTGATCTAACTTTTAGTTGTGCACGGTTTAGGTGCACGACTAGGCATCCAGTGCGCCAACCACTACCTCTAAACACCCTTTACAAGGTTGTCTCATGCGGTTAGACAAACTATGCGCCAACTGTGCAGAACCCCTCTATTCCACTTTGCAGGGTAACTCCTCGGTGGCTGCATAGTTTGGAAAAATTTTCACCTACCTAGAGACCACTGCCTATCTTTGCACTGTTTCTTGAAGGTGTTGCATGGTTTCTACTAATCATGCTCAAACCGTGCACCACCAGAAAATCCCCAAAAACATTCCAAAAGTTCTCCAAACCCTCCGAAACTTCACCCAACCAATTTACATACTTAAAATACATAATTAAAGGGGTACTTACTTGGAACCAATGGTGTAACATGCACATACACATACATAAAATTACATAGATGTGCATGCACATACATACACATATATACATATGCATCTATACATACACATTCTACATAAACATACATAAAAATGCACATATGCATACACATACACACATCCATGTGCATAAATATGCATATGTACGCATACATGCATATACACATACACACATATATACATACACATACATAGGCATACATGCATGTACATACACATATAGGTATGCATGAACATACAAACAATTACATACACATACACATACACGTACACACATGTATACACATACACATACATACAATTACATACACATATATACACATATACATACACACACATACATAGAATACACGTACATGTAAACATACACACACACACACACAACACAACACATTTATACACATACAACTCATACAAACATGCACACATACAGACATACACATATGTCCACATATATACATATGCATATAGATTCATGAACATATATTTTAAATTATTTAATATTAATATAAATATATAAATTCAAATATTAATTATCTTCATTTATATATTTATTTAATTTTTTAAATAAAATATTTGTATTTGTATTTATATTTATTATATACACATTTTTTAATTAATGTATATAAATATACTATTAAACATTTTTATTGACTAATATAAATTTGATAATTATATATATATATGTATATATAACTATGAAAATACTATTGATAATAATTTTTTATTAAAATTTTCATAAATCATATTTATATATTATATTTACATATAGATATTTAATGAAATGGCTTCTTACTCTAATGGAGAGTCTCTTTCTCTAAATCCTCTAACAATCTTTTTAGGGATCGCTCGATTTCTATCATCTCTAGGAATGATCGAGATCATCTCGATATTGTAGGAAACTATGAGCTATTTTTCTTCTCTTGTCCATGCAAAAGGGTTGAACTGCTTAATGGAGGCATGGAGCATTGCTCAAAGGATGGGATGGATATCTAGGTAACGATGAAGTTGATGACCATAGGATGTCTGATAATGATGGATGTCAGGCAACTAGATTTAACACCCTAATATTTTATGGTATGTCTATTTTAAAATTTAACATCTTTGATAGTTTATGCTTCACTCAACACTGAGTTTAAAACAATAATATGTTATTAAATATGATCGTTGGAATAGTAATGTGACCCTTAGGAATAATAATCCGGCCAATATAATAGTAACATCTCTTATTAAAGTATAAATAAAATTTATGTTTATTATAAATTAAATAAGATATATTTATATCTTGGGGAAATTAGATAATTTTTTTAAAAAGGATATATTAAATGTTGGTATTTTTGTGAAAAAAAAAATCTTTATTTATAATTTTATAATTTATATAATGATTTAAAAGAAAATATATTTTCATAAAATGGATTCATGAATTAATATTTTTTATATTATGATTATAATATAATTTTATGAGACCTTAATTAATTTTTCAAGGTGTTATAAAATCAGTAATAATTTTAAAATTGGTATTTTTAGAATAAATGATGATTTTAATTAAAAATTAAATTTATCCTATTTAGAGAATTATTTTCATGAAATTGATTAATTTTTTGGATTCTACACATCAAAAAATGGTTAGGGTGAATTTTGGTGATTTTTATAAAATTGCTGATTTTTTGTGAATAATGACATACTGTAATTTACGGTATATGTATTTTTTAAATTAAATACACTATTTACTGAGTCATTAATGATTTAAGCACCATAATATCAAAATATAATCCTCTATTTATGATATATAATCATGTAATAAAAACTATTCATATTTTTGATTCAAAATAATAAACAAATGAATTAAATAATAAAAAAACACTCTTATCCTCTGCTATAAATACAACCCCTTCTCCTCACACCTCAAAATCCTTGAATATTGTCCAATTTCTTCCCAATACCTCTAAAAAACCTCTAAAACATGTTAAATTCTTTCTGGTATTACCAAAATACCTTCTAAAAGTTCCTCAAGGTGGTTCTTAAGGAGAGGAATTCAAGAGGTAAAATCTCATTTCGTTCTTTTAATTTTCTTTCAATTTCTTTTCTTTTCTTATACTTTCCTTACCTCCACTATGAAAAAATGCATGATAAATACATTATCATATTTATTATATAATTTTATTATGGTTATGGTATATCCACCAATAATTATTTCCTCTTCCTCTTTTTATTCTAAAAATGAAAACATCGTCTATGAGGTGCTGATTTAACGCCTTCATGGACGACGAGTTTTCATTTTTTAATTCTGCCTTCAAGGCTGGTCATAAAAAAATTATGTTTGAACCATAATTTAATATATGTAATAAAACTTATTTAATGTTATTGAACTAGTAAATAAACATAATATTAATTCATCAATACAAAACTAGTTCGTAATGATTGAAAAAGTGCCAAAATAATCTAAATAGTTGTAATTAATTCTTATTTAATGAATCATCCTCGTATTTAGAAAAAAAATTATATATAATACCATTAAATCACTTTTAATTTCATTAATAAAATATAATT
Organism: Viscum album; assembly: GCA_963277665.1. Classification (NCBI taxonomy): domain Eukaryota; kingdom Viridiplantae; phylum Streptophyta; class Magnoliopsida; order Santalales; family Viscaceae; genus Viscum; species Viscum album. Next base: position 823,728,977 of record OY728159.1, on the reverse strand, counting down.
TTAATTCTAGATAACTATTTCCATTTTTACATGATCTTTTATACATGTATACAAGTGAATCAATCATGAAAACCAAGGAAATGGACACTCCCGAATGACAAAATTGAATATTATAATTATTAAAAGGTCTATAAATGGACCTAGAATAATTATTATAAATTTATTACATTTTTAATAAGTTCTGAATTAAATTATTTATGAATCTAATTTTATTATCCAGGACATTAAATTTAAGTTCATAAGACTTTCATACATAAGGTAAGTGCTTCTTCCCGAACCTCCATTTTTCATCCGAGTTATGGTTTCTCTTTCTTTACTCCAATTTAATAATTTTTTTATTTCTATATAATTATTCTAAATTATGTTTATATGTGTCAAAATCATGTATCTAGATCAGTTCATATTTCTTTGTTGGTGAAATAAATGTTTCATTAGGATCCATTTTCAATTCATCTCGTTAAGCAAGCCCAATTTAAGGGAACTTCCCAATTTCTTACTCGTTTTCAAGTATCGTCCATAATATATTTTAAGACACCATTATTTTATAAAATCACTATTTATTCATGGTAAAACTATCTTTGTTCATTTCTGGTTTTATATAAACAGTTGTGACTTTTTTCATTTTAAAGAATCTTTTATATTTTATCTTAAACAGCACTGAAGTAGCCCAAATCTAAAGTTTCTTAAAAACACTTTTTACATGTTGGAAATCATTTAGGCCTCAAACATAATTTCATTTTACTTTTATTTTCATTTCTATTATATACAATTCTAGAATCTGATTTTATGACAAATACAAATGATTTTCCAAAGGACTCTTCTTTGCAAAGTAAAAAAGGGTATTTCTCTCAAGAATTCCTCGATGATTTTATTATAGTATTTTCATGTATTTAAAAACCCTCTGATGAATCTTTTTATTAATTGGGATTTATCTTTTATGATGTCATATGCCATATTTTATTAAATTTTTTATGATCATTTTTATTTTGTATGTTTTATCTTGATACCATTCACCTTATTACTCAGAATGGTTAGTTATTATGTTTACTGATTGGGGAAAGTTATTTATATTTCATATGTATATATTGTTTATGTTTCACCCCATTAATATAAGGAATGCATTAGAGTTATTAAGTTATGTTCGGGCCCTCTATAGCCCCTCAATGCATCGGCGGGTCTCACGAGACAAGCTAGTTTGGGTATTGGATGACATCTTACCTATTTATAGTGTCTTGGTCGAAGCCTTGATGGTATGTTATGATGTCAAACAATATTAATTCAATCATTATGATATTAATAATTGATAATCCATGTGATTATTTGACTAGTATAATATCTATGGTTAAGTTTCTTTCTCATTTAATTACTTATGGAATTATTTAATCAGATTTTATCCCTGCCATATTATGCTCAAGATTATGATTTAATGGAATGTGTTATTAGTTATTCAACATGAATTATTGTTTATGTTTATTTATGATAGCTTCAGTTGTATTGATTATCCTTACTGAGCATCTGATCTCACCCTTTTCTTATGTTTTATTTTTCCATATGATGTGAATATGTATATCATGAATGACTTGCAGGGATAATCTAGGAGTTTAATGATGTTTCCAATGGAGTTTCATTGTTGTTTTTCCTTTCAATTATGAAATGTAAAACTTATGTTAATATCTAGTTTTTCAAAAGCTACTAAACTATTCGGTCCTTAAGGGTGTGAATCTATTATTTATTATACCAATGTAATAAAGTAAGGTATAGGATCCAGACTACTAGGTTTAGGGTTTTTATAGTTGGTACCATAGTAAGTTTAGTAGAAACTTTAGAAACTAGATTTATAAAATATATATTAGGGAACATAACCCTAAGATATACTTTTAGAATAAGCATAGAATAATATACTAGAATTTTGGTAAGGTATAGATTATGTGGGTCTTCCTATAAATGCATCCCTATCTAGATACTATAAGTGGATGTAGTTCTGTTATAGATGTACTTAAGGGTAACAAATCTGACAAGGTATGTCGGGATTGACTTGAAGTAACCTGGTGCACGAAAATGGGCCTTACTGCACACATGGCTTGACACTCTTAAGGGATATTCTTAGGATATTTCACATTTTATTTACAAACCATTATGAATTATTAGAAAAGTAAATATGTCCCTAAATAAACCATGTTTATGATTATGAGTTTAACTGTGTATAAATTTTCAATTTATGTTAAGTATTTTTCAATTTCCAAATTTTGAATTATAACCTAATTTAGTGTATTTAATTATTAATAAATGGCACCTAGTAGAAGTAATAGAATCCATATCAATGTATGTATCCTATTTAGGTATTTTCCTCCCATGAAAGACAATGATGTTGGGGCTGGAGCTGAAACTAGAGCTGAACAACTTATAACTATATGGGAAAAAATGACTCACGTTATGAGAAATAACCATACTTGCATGGAGAAGCCCAAACCACAATGTGGTGTAACAATGTTAGACCACTTCATGTGATAAAAACCTTCATTATTCAATTGGACTGCAAACCCATTTGTAGATGAGCAATATATAATTTCCCTAGAGAATATATTTCTCGCTTTGGGAAGTAATGAAAGGGAGAAGGTTATCATGGAAATTTATCCTCTCTCAAGAGATGTGGATTGATGTTGGTAATTGATTCAAAACACTAAGGATGAAGTTAAAATTGAAAACATGGAATGGAATTATTTTAAGGATATTTTTTAGAGAAATATTTTCTTAGAGAACAATGAGCGGATATGGAAAGGAAATTTCTACGCCTCAGATAGAAAGAGGATGAAAAAGGTTATAATTATGAATCTAACTTTAAAAGGTTATAAAGGCATGTATTAGACTATATACATAATCCAAAGATCAAGACTGACCATTTCTTTGATATTTTTAAACCAATCCTTCGAAGGGAACTAGTATCCCAAACATTCTCATCATATGAGGATATAGTATCTTCTATTATCAAGACAGAGAAATAATTATCCAAGTCTTATGGTTATAAAGGTAAACAATATAATAATTGGATGGTGGATCAAAAAATGGATGAGGATAATAAAATAAATAATATTTTTTACACATGTGATAATTGTGGGAAGAAAAACCTCGATACATGCTTGAAGGGAATGGGATTTTACTACAAATGTGGAGAGAAAGGAAACCAGAATCATGATTATAAGGTAAGGAAATAAGCTAGCTATTTCCAATGCTTCAACTGTAAGGAGATGGGGGACTATGTAAATTAATTTCTCAAGCATCAGGGTAATATATCCCAGAAAAAGAAAATGGATCAAGGACAAGCTTATGTTATTACTACAGTTGAAGTGGAATACTTAATGTATTTATGTTTTTGGATTCATGAATATGCTATGTTATTCTGGTTATAAGAATCATGAGATATATAAGTATTCTACTACATAACTTCTTCTTTAAGGAATTGGAAGCATGTGATGAATAACACTAGTAATCAAGAGAAGTGATTCTGTTATAAGTTGATCTTTTTGAAAACACGTGACTTGGGAAAGATAACCCTTAATATGTGCTTGATATTGAGATAAATAGATGGTTATGGGATAGTATTGGTGACCATGGAGGTGGTTAGTGATCTGATGGTTTATGATATTATATAATTATTAGATGTTTGGATTTAATTACAACCTGTGATTTTATTTTTGGAAGCATGCATGTTATCATTGAAGTCTAAAGGTGATCAAGGTATTCAAATATTTTGGTATGTGATAATAAGATAAGAATTATGTTGTTCTAGGGGAAATATAATTTTAAGTAACCTTTCTTCTAATTCTTTGGTCTTTGAATTTGGACAGACATATTTTGGATGGATTTTAAGTTTAACTACTTATGGAATGGATTAGTGATATCATTTATTAACGTTAATGTATGAATTATCATATTGGATAACCAGTGATAATCTTTTTGGTTTCAGTAAACATTTAAAGGCCAAAGGAATGACTTATGGATCGTTTGATCAAAATTTCTAAGGCATAAAAATTCATCTTAAATGTCCATATTTTTGTTTAAGAAATGAATTGGATATAGATTGAATCACAACCAAAGGATGATATTATGATTCTAACATGGAAATAAATCAAGTAATTTTTTTTTCAAGTTCCTATATATATATTAAAATAATCCCTCAAATTTAGGAAAAGGGTTTTGGAACAAAAATGATAATAGTTTACTTTTATTTCTAAGAAATAAATGGTTTTTTAACTGATCACAAATTTATGGTCTTGTGATGCTTAAATTTTTTATTACCATGTTCTCTATCACACTTCATCAAAACTTGATAGTTAGATTTATTTTCCAGACCCATGTTTTCACTTCCCACTAATATTCTCCTGTAGGGAAACCTTGTTTTGTGGTGACCATCACATTGTCATTTCCCTCTTTTTAAGAGAAAGTTTGATTAAACCTTTTTACAATGTGGGATTTCAAAAAGGGTATTCTAAAATGAAAACTCCATGATTGCCAGCCAAAAGTTTAAATTGCAAGGATGAAAATTATTGAAGGAGGGGAGAATGTAACACCCTGAGACTTTATAGTATGTATTTTAAAATTTAACATCTTTAATGGTTTATGCTTCATGCAACACCGAGTTTAAAACCATAATATACTATTAAATATGACCATTGGAATATTAATGTGACCCTTGGGAATAGTAATCTAGCTAATAGAATATTAACCACATCTATAAAATTATAAATAAAATTTGGGTTTCTTATAAATGAAAATGTGATATATTTATATCTTGGAAAAAGTAGATTAATGTTTTAAAAATGATAAATTAAGTGTTGGTATTTTTGTGTAACAAAAAAATTGTTTAAAATTTTATAATTAATATATTTATTTAAAAGACAATATATTTTCATAAAATAGATTCATGAATTAATGTTTTTTACCTTATTATTATAAGATAATTTTTTGAGACCTTAATTAATTTTTTAAACTGTTATAAAATCAGTTATAATTTTAAAATTAGTATTTTTTAATAATTTATGATTTTAATTAAAAATGAAATTTATCATATTTAAAAGTATTTTCAAAAAATGGATTCCATTTTTTATTTCCATATGTCGAATCATGGTTAGGTTGGATTTTTGATATTTTTCTAAAATAGTTGAATTTTTTAAATAGTGAAATACAGTAATTTACAGTATATATACATTATAAGTTAAATACACTAATTATTGATTCATTGCTGATATAACCACCATAATCTTGAACTTTACTCCTCTATTTACTACATGTAGTCATGTAATCAAAACTATTCAAAGTTTGGATTGCTGATGTAAGCACCATAATCTTTATCTTTACTCCTATAATTACTATATGTAGTCAAGTAATCAAAAATATTCATAGTCATGAGTCAAAATAATAAACAAATGAATTAAATAATCAAAAAACACTCATCTCATCTACTATAAATATCACTCTTTTCCACCCCTTCTTCTCACACCTCCAAAGCCTTGAAGTTTGTCCATTTTTTTCTCAATCCCTCTCCCAAACCTATCCACCTCATTCTAGTCTTACTGGTCTTACCAAAATACCATTTAAAAGTTCCTTAAGGAGGTTCTCAAGGAGAGGAATTCAAGAGGTAAAATCTTCTTTCATTCTTTTAATTTTCATTCAATTTTTTTTATTAGCATTTCCTTACCTCCTCTATCCTAAAATGCATGATAAATCTACTATATTATATATTTTTGAATTTTATTATGATTATGGGATATCCACCATCAATTTTTTTCCCTTCTCCTTTTTATTCTAAAAATGAAAACATTGTCTCTAAGGTGCTGATTTACCACCTTCATGGATGATGAATTTTGGTTTTCCAATTACACCTTCAAGATTGGTCATAAAATAATATTTATGGTTAAACCAGACTTTAATATATGTAATAAAACTTATTTAATGTTTTGAAACCAGTATATACACATAATATTAATTCATAAAGACAAAAATAGTTTGTGATGATTGAAAAAAACACCAAAATAATCTAAATGGTTATCATTAATGCTTTATCTTATGAATCATCCACATATATGGAAAAAATTATATATATGACTATTAAATATCCTATAAGTTCATTAATAACATATAATTTCAATTTTGGATAACTATTTCCATTTTCACATGATGTTTCTTACATGTATACAAGTGAATCAATCATGAAAACCAAGGAAACAGACACTCCCGAATGAAAAAATTGAATCTTATAACTCATCAAAAGACCATAAAATAAATTTAATAAAATTATAATATATTTAATACATTATGAATAAGTACTAAATTAAATTATTAATGAATCTAATTTCATTATCCATGACATTAAGTACAAATGTGGAACAGTTTCAGACATAAGGTAAGGGTTTCTTCCCGAACCTCCATTTTTTATTTGGGTTTTGATTTCTCTCTCTTTACCTCACTGTAATTACTCTTTATTTTTATATAATTCTTATAAATTCTGTTTATATGTTTCAAAATCATGTATCTAGATCAGTTAATCTTTCTTTGATGGTTAAATACATGTTTTAAAATGTTCCATTTTCAATTCTTCTCATTAAGCAGGCTCGATTAAAAAGAACTTCCCAATTTCTTACTCATTTTCAAGTATCATCCATAATATATATTAAGACATCATTATTTTATAAAATAACTCTTTTTTAATGAAAAACTATATTTTTTCATTTATGGTTTTATACAAACAATTATGACTTTTTTCATTTTAAATACACTTTTATATTTTCTCTTAATCCACACTAAAGTGCCCCAATTCTAATGTTTATTAAAAATTATTTTTACATGTTTGACATCATTTATGACTCAAATATAATTTCATTGTCCTTACCTTTTATTTTCTAGGATATAAATGTTTACAATCTGATTTTATGAAAAATACAAATGATTTTCCAAAAGAACTCTTCTTTTCCAAGTAAAAAGAGTATTTCTCTCAAGAATTCCTAGATGATTTTATTATAGTATCTTCATCTACTTCAACACCCTCTGTTTAATCATATGATTAATTTGGATTTATCTTTTATTATATCGTGTATAATGTTTTATTAAATGATTTGTGATCAATTTGAATGTGGATGTTCTATCTTGATACCATTCACCATATTACTCGGAATGTTAGTGATTATGTTTACTGATTGAGGAAAGTTATTTAAATTCTATATGTATATGTTGTTTATGTTTCACCTCCATTCATATGAGGAATTAATTGAACTTATTAATTGATGGGGGCCCACTATAGTCTCTCGATGAATCGGTAGGTCTAATGAGACAAACTAGTTTGGGTAATGGATGGCGTCTTACCCATTTATGGTGTCTTGGCCGAAGCCTTGACGGTATGTTATGATGTCTATAATTATTCATTACCTTATTATGATATTAATAATTGATCATCCATGTAATTATTAAACTATTATAATATACATGGTTAAGTTTCTTTCTCATGTGATTACTTGTGACATTATTTAATCAGCTTTTATCTTGGTCATATTATGCTCAAGACTATGTTGTAATGGAATGTGTTATTAGTTATCCACCATGCCTTATTGTTTATGTTTATTTATGATAGTTTTTGCTATATCGCTTACCCTTACTAAGCATAGGATTTAAACCCTTTATTAAGTTTTATTTTTCCCTAGGATGTGAAGAGGTATATTATGAATGACTTTCAGGGATGATCTATGAGTTTAAGGATGTTTCTAATGGAGTTTCTATATTGTTTTTCTTTCAATTTGTATTGTAAAATTTATGTTTATATCTAGTTTTTTCAAAGATAATAAAATATTTGTTTCTTTTTTGTGTGACTTCATTGTTTATTATACCAATTTAATAAAGTAAGGCACTGAATTTGGGCTACTAGGGTCGGGGTATTTACTCTGGAGATCAGGTTTTGGACTGTTCATGTCGATCTCGGGCATTGTTGTTTTGATTTCTGCAAAAGGGTACATATTGGATGGATGGCGGAAATTGTCTGCAAATTGAAGGGTTGTAGGCCTTTAAGGGGCGCGAGGAAGTTAGTGACCAGATGTGCTATCAGCGATGGTGTTTAGGATAGGTCGTCAATGGTGTGTGGCGACCTTGTTTATAAGACGCAAAGAGAAGGTGGCCTCACAGCATGGGTGATGACATCGGGACAGATATGTGACCTTGGGATGCGTCATTGGCGACATGCGGCAAAGTGGGCTTCTGACCCCAATGGCAATGATTGGGGCTGGCAATGACAGATCAAGGGGGTGGTCGTGGTGGTCCACAAAACTAGGGATCCCCACCCAATGGTAGGGATTGATATAGTGACCCATGACTTTTATATATAACATTACATGATTTTAATCATAATTATACATCATAGTACAAGTCAGGGATCGTTAAGTCTAGTGTCTTGGAAGACTAGGTGCATATAACAAAAAACATGGGGCTAAAAAACACTTCTTTATTTAATCTCTATAAAAACATCTCCTAACATCCTTTGAGCCCTTACATCTACATAGGGTACCTTGGGGAACACATGAGAAAAGGGATGAGCTAAAAACCCTACTAAGGTAATGAACATATGGATGCATCTTAATCACATGAGTTATAAGGCATGACATAATGATATCAAAAGCATGGAACAGATAAAATCGTATCATATAGGCATGGAATCATTTAAACATGGAATCATATAAATGTGGAAGAATCATAAAACGTGTCTTTAGTATGGGTCAAGTCTAACCGCCAATCCCATTTCCCATTTTAGTACAAGCCAAGGCTAACTATCAATCCTGATTCCCATTTTAGTATGGGTCAAGGATGACTGCCAATCCCATTTCACATCGTATCTCATGAGACTTAACTTTACCCAATGCATTGGAGCACTATCTGGGAACACCCATATCAACATTTTCATGAATATTCTTGCCACATAAATCATCATATATAATCAACCATTCATAAAAATAAGGATAACCATGGAAAGAATTGGGTACCGCAATCATGACATAAGGCATAACCAATGAGCGTATCATGAAAGTTTTCATGAAAGAAAGGGATTAGAAAATACATGGAGGTTCATAAGGTAAAATAGTAATATAACACAGTAGTTGGTGTCAAACAAAAGTGACAACATATAATAAATGTATTTGATAAATAATAGCATTAAAACATTTTTGTGCGGTTTTAAGGAAAATACTATAGATATTTTAAAATAGAAAAGAGGTAAATATATTATATAAAACCAGAATTTAACCAAGAAGGTTTTAATAATAAAAATACTGATTTTATAAAGGTAATTTTGGATTAAAACAGAGGATAGAGTGCACTTGAAATTGGGTAAAAATTCAGGAAGTTCCCGTAAAACAGGTTTGGTTATCAGAAAGTTCGAGAGGATCTTTTAAAAACATGTATATCCAAAAAAGAGAGTGATAAAAGGGTATACATAAATAAATTTATTAAAACTAAACAGAATTTAGAATATTTACATAAATAGATAAGATGATCCCATTTTTATATAAAGAATGATAAGGAAACCCGAAAGAACAAAGAAGGTTCTGGTAGAATTTATTGTGATTTATCGACATGGTGTCGGGTGTACCTAAGAGGGATTTATAATAGATAAAAGGGGTGTATCATCACTTATAAATCATTAGAGAATTATGGGGGAGGTGAAAAATTATACACCATCATTAGATATTACACATAAAATGGCATAGCATAGAGGACATCTTGATTGAGAGTGAAATGGAGAGGATCCCTTACCTTAAATCTGTTGGTGTTCTCCTCTTGTTATTAATGACCTGAATAAACAAATTTGGTTTATTAATTTATAATTATAGAACCTATTATATATATAATTGGTTTATTATAATCATTTTAATTTTATTTATAACCATTTTTATTGGCTATGTGGTTCAATTTCATTGTTCAGGCTCATTTGTGTACTTGGTTTTAATGACTGGTTCTCTTATATTCATGTTTGGATAAACATGTAAGAAGAAAGAGGTTTTATAGAATTGAATTTATATTCTATTGGTGAAAATATAGTAGATTACATGGTTTTAAATTTAATTTAGTTACTTAGAGTGAAGTCGAATTATTATATAAAACCATAGTGACAACTATTTTTGTTAATCGGTTGATTTGATTACAAAGAACATGTTTTGATTTATAACTTAATACCATTTGCAAAAAAAGGATTACAGAACCAAAATAAGATATATTACCTATATAATAATCTATTTCAACCATAACACAAATGGTTTCATGGCCAGAATTAAAGATAATAATAGAAATTGATAAACGGTTGTCCTTGAATGTGCTAAATTAGCACATCTCAAACGGTGCTTTCATTTCTTTCAAATAAAATGTGTGGAAAGGAGAGAAGATAATTAAATATCCCATTAGCATAAAAACATTCCAGTATATATATTTTATTGTAGTTATCATATTATTTGGGTGAAAGGAGGTGAGGAAAGAGACAAAAAGAAAAGAACTTAAAAGAAATGAAGGAATTGAAAAGAGGAATTTACCTCTTGAGACTTCCTCCTTTGAGAACCTCTTAATGGGAAAGGTTTTGGTATTTTTAAGAGGATAAGTGTTTTTGGACATTAGGGAGGAGATTTGGGGAGATTATGGCAGAATATTGGCAAGGAACAAGGCTTGAGAATAGTGAAGAGAAGAGGGAGTGAGGGGGGTTTTATAGTGGAGGAGAGGAGGGATTACATAATATTATAATCATTAATTTATTATTTCTTCACAAGACAAGTAATAGTAAGTATTTCATGACCATGAATAGTAATAAATTCATGTGACTTTGAACCAATTGGTCTTACATCAGAACATTATCATAAATTACTCAATAAATCCATTATTTAACATTTATCGTAAATTATCGTATTTTACTATTCATTAAAAATTCAAGTATTTTAGAAAAATCTCAAAAATTCATCCAGACCATTTTTTGACGTGTATAATCTGAAAATGAAATCCATTTTTCAAAAATACTTTTCTAAATATGATTATTTTAATATTTAATTAAAATAATAAATTTTTATCAAAAACTATTTTTAAAACATTCATTAATTTATTAAAAAATATAAGTATATCATACTTTCAACTTGATTATTTTTTATATATTATCATAGGTAAGGTAAATATTCATTAGGGTATATCACTATTCATAAGGTTATGGTACTATTCATAGGGGTAGGTTACTATTAGCCAAAAATTATGTTTTCCCTATCGGACTCCAAATAACTTACTGATCGCAACCGTGTATGTCAGATTTTTGAAATTCCAAACACAGAAGTGAGAAACTTATGTTTAAAGGTCACTTATCACTTAGTAGTTCATTATGTTGTGTTTTCATGTAATTTTATGACATATTTATAAGAAGGGAATTTCCATTGAAAAACATTGGGTCATTACATTCTTTTCCCCTTATGAAATTACGCCCTCGAAATTTCATTTTACATTCTAAGACAAAAATAGGTGTGGGTACTTTTCCTTTATTTCTTCCTCTAGTTCCCATGTTTCCTATTTGCACTTATGGTTTCACCATAGTACCTTAACCAGATGAGTAGTCTTGTTGCATAGAACTTTATCTCTATGATCTATGATCTTCACTGGATGGTCCTCATAGGAAAGATCATCTTCCAACTGTACCACCTATTAAGAGAGTACATTTTAAGTGTCTTTTATGTACTTCCTTAAGAGGGATAAATGAAATACAGCATGTACTTTATACATGGTAGGTGGAAGTGCTAGTCGATAGGCCATAGCTCCGACTTGATCAAGGATCTCGAAGGGGCCGATGTACCTGGGACTTAACTTCCATTTCTTCCCAAAACTCATGACCTTCTATCAGGGAGATATGTGTAAAAATATCATGTCTCCAACTATAAACTCAAGGTCTCATCAACGACTGTCTGTATAACTTTTCTATTGACTTTGGGATTCCTTGATATGATTCTGAATGGTTTTCACCTTCTCTACCATTTCTTCGTCCATTTCAGGTCCTAGAAGCTTACGCTCACCAACTTCATCCCAAAACGTTGGTGTTATGCACCTTTTCCCATAAAGGGCTTCATGTGGTTCCATTCAGATCCTCGATTGGAAACTATTATTGTAAGAGAATTCAACCAGTGAAATATGTTGGTCCCATCCTCCTTTTAATTCCATAGAACATGCTATCAACATGTCGTCCAATGTCTGAATAGTTTCCTCAGATTGGCCATCAGTTTGAGGATGATAGGTCGTACTGAAGTTCAATTTCTTAGAGCATGTTGGAGACTTTTCCAGAACTTTGAGGCGAATCTTGGATCACGATCGGATACAATAGATAGTGGAACTCCATACAGCCTTACCACTTCTTTGATGTAAATCTGTGCAAGTTGATCCAATGATAAGTCATCTCGAATTGTGATAAAGTGATTTATCTTTGTAGACGATCCACAATGACCCATATGACATTGTTTCCTCTTGATGTACTTTGAATTCCAGTGACAAAGTCCATGGTAATGTTCTCCCACTTCCATGCTAGTATGGGTAGTGGTTGCATCATCCCCTTATACTTTTGCCTCTCAGCCTTCACTTGCTGGCATACTAGACACTTTGATGTTTATTCAACAATCTCCCTTTTCATATTGTCCTACCAAAAGTTTTCTCAAACATCTTGATACATCTTTGTGCTCCTTGTGTGGATAGAGAAGGTTGAGCTATGTGTGTCATTCATAAGCTTATTCTTTATCTCTGGATCTGATGGTACACATAACCATGTCTCAAATCTTACAATTAATTCATCATCAATTTTGAAATAAGAGGATTTCCCATTTCTGATAGCTTCCACCCTTTTCTGAATTTCCAAATCTTTTCTTTGAGAATCATTTATTTTCTCCAAGAGAGATGGTTGAGAAATCATTTGAGAAAGGATTGATGATGTTCCTACCTTAATTATTCCCATATCTATAATTTTCAAATCTAATAAGATCTTATCCTTTTTAAATTCTCATCATTGATAAAGATGCATGATCCTTTCTACTTAGAGCATTTTCCACATTGTTTACCTTACCGGGATGGTAGTGGATTGAGAAGTCATAATACATGGTGATCTCTATCCATCTTTGTTGGCGCATATTAATCTCTTTATGTGTGAATATATATTTTAGACTCTTGTGGTTAGTATATATCTCACACTTCTCCCCATAGAGATAATGCCGCCAGAATTTCAATGCAAAGGACACAGCTGTCAAATCCAGATCATGTGTGGGATAGTTTTGATCATGGATTTTTAGCTTCCTTGAGTCATAGGCTATAACTTTATCATTTTGAATTATCACATAGCCTAATACTTTCTTAAAATCATCACTATATACCAAAAAGAGTTATCCACTTGTAGGGAGTGTGAGTACCGACACAGTGCTAAGCCTTTTTTCAACTCCTTGAAACAGTCTTCACATTCCTTAGACCAAAAAATCTTTACTCCCTTCCATGTCAACTTGGTCATTGGGTTTGATAATCATGAAAATTTCTTTACAAATATTCGATAATACCCAACTAAACCCAAAAATCTACAGATCGCCATTACAAAAGTTGGTGTGGGCCACTCTTCGATTGCCTTTTTCTTAGAAGGGTCTAAAAATATCCCTTTGCTAGTGAAAACATGTCCCAAGAATGATACTTCCTCCATCTAGAACTCACATTTACTGTAATTTCGTACAACTTCTCCCTTCGAAAATTCTTTAACACAGTATTCAAATTCTCTTTATGTTCCTCCTTGCTCTTGGAGTATATCAGAATATCGTCAATAAATACTACAAATTTTTTTTGAGGTAATCTCTAAATACTCTATTCATTAAATCCATGAAAATTTCTGGAGCATTAGTGAGTTCGAAGGGCATCTCTATGAACTCAAAGTGTCCATACCTAGTTCAAAAGTTAGTCTTGGGAATATCTTCCTTCCTCACATTTAATTGGTGATATCCCAACTGAAGGTCCACCTTAGAGAAATAAGTGGCCCCATGAAGCTGATTGAACAAGTCATCTATCTGTGGTAGGGGATACTTGTTCTTTATCATGATTTTATTGATCTCATGATAATCAATGCAGAGGTGAATTAATCCATATTTCTTCTTGACAAAAAGTACTAGAACACCCCACGGTGAAGCACTCGGGCATATAAAACCCTTCTCTATATTCTCATTTAACTGCTTCTTCAGCTCTTCCAGCTCTACGGTGGCCATTTTGTAAGGTATCTTTTAGATAGGTAGAAATCCAGGGATACGTTCAATTGATAACTCAACCTCTAAGTTAGGAGGAAGATCAAGAAACTCTTAAAGTAATACATCAGTGTAATCCCTCACGATGGGCATGTCTTCAAGCGTGATTCTCTAATTTTTCTCAATCATTTGAGCTAGATATGCCTCCTCACATGGAAGAAATATCCACACAATAGATTAATATTCTAAAGGAGATTCATCTTCCTCCTTCCACTTGTAAAGAATCATAGGATGCTTTAGGATGTGAAGAGTGATCTCCCTTTCTCGAAAGTTGATGTTGGCCTTGTACAAAGATGGCCAATCCATGCCCAAGATAGCGTCGAAATCCACTAAAGGAAGTATGATGATATTTTCTGGGAGGTTCAGTTCACAAACATTCACTAGGGAGGAGTTATAAACCACGGACGCAATAATTTCCCCATTCGCTGTTCTCACATATAACTTTTTCCAGATTTTGAGGTGGTTTTTGAATAGTTCAATTAAACTTTCAAGATATGAAAGAATTCATAGAACTAGAATCAAATAGTACGTTCATTATTCTTGAATAAATAACTAGAATACCTTTCACCACATCATTGTCCAGCTCCACCTCAGCAGTAGTAATAGCATAAGCCCTTCCTTGTTGCCTAGGAAGTTTTTTTTGATTGCCTCCAATAGCCCTAGGCTTAGGGAAATTGTTTTCATAATTCTCATGATCCTTGTAGTTGTAACACTGCACTACAGGCTGAGTGTTGCTCTGAACCTTTCTTTATTCTTTAAAATTAGCGGGATTTTTCATATCCCTTCGGCAGTTCTTGGATAAATGACCAAACATTCCACATTTGAAGTAATTCTTGGTTCCCTTTAGACAGTTACTAGGATGCTTCTTCCCAAAACTTTTACAAGGGAAAAAGTTATGATTATTTCCAACATGGGATTTTTTTGATGAACCACTCATGTTGTTCTCCATTTTCTACTTCTTTTCATTAGGCCCACGAGATCACTGAGAGACTCCAATCTCTATTTCAACCTTGAGGGCACAATGGACAATATCCTCATAACTGTCAAAGTCTCGAATCGCCAATTATTTTCATAGATTTGGCTTTAGTCCACTAAAGAAGTGATCCACCTTGATTTCAGTGTTAATGAAAAATCCAAAGGCATACCTTACAAGCCTTGTAATTTTTGCTTCATACGCCCCGATGGACTCATCTTCCTTCTGCTTGAGTCTGTGGAAATCTCTTTCCATCTTGAGACGGAGGGTTCGAGGAAAATATTTTTTGAAAAACATCCTCTTTAATTCCTCCCAATCAATGGAATAAATTTCTTATTTGGACTTTGTATTCTTGATCAATGTCTACCACTAATCAGCTTCCCCATCAAAAGGATAGACCACCAGTACAACCTTCTCTTCTTCCGAGCACTAGAGGATGAAGAATAGCTTTTCAATAGAGTTAATCCATTGTTCCATGAGGAGGGGATCAGAAGATCTGCTAAACATGGGAGGCCTTTCCTGCATGAAGGATTCTAAGGAAACTTGTTCTTTCCTTGGAGGAGGAGGGTGTTCCACATGATTCAAGTTATTATTCATAACTCGAGCCAACTGAGAAAGTACTGTCATGATTTTTTGAGCACCTTCTCCCATCATATCAAGCATATAATTAGGTTAATATTCACATTTCATATCACATTGGTTGTTGGAACATGTTCTATTTCCCACCATTATCTAAGAAAAAGAATGTATAATTAGAGGTCTTGAATACTTAGCTATTAAGCATAAAAAGGAAACTTTGAACATAAAAGGATAAAATTATAAAGTGGAAGTATATCCTACCTTGTGATTCCTAAGATTTAAATCTAGGTTATCCTCAATATATTTCTTAACTTATATTCTTATTGGATTTTTTTGTCCCTTAAAAATGGTTTGTACTAAGCTCATGAATCTACCAAAGCATATCCCCCAGGAGTGTCATAACCAAGAGTTCAGCAAGGCCCGTTGTTGTGTACCAGGATACCCTAGGTCAAGCCCGAAACTCCTTGTCAGAGTTTTCAATCCTAGGTATATCTATGTCAGAGCTGCCTCTACCTACACATATCTAGACATGGATGTATTTTCTTTCTAAAACACATACTCAATACTCACCAAAATTTAGTAATTTTTTCTTATACTTATTCTCATCCTTAAAGTTCTCACTAAGGGGCTCTATTCCTAATCTCCAAAAATAACTAGACTATCCTCTAATACCAACTATAGAAACCCAGGACTTTTATATATAACATGAAATGATTTTAAGAATAATTATAAATCAGAGTACAATCCAAGGATCGTTAAGTCTAGTATCTTGAAAGACTAGGTACATATAACAAAAAACATGGTGATAAAAAAAACTTCTTTATTTAATCTCCATAAATAGAGATCCTAACATACTTTGAGCCCTTACATCTATATAGGGTACCCTGGGGAACACATGAGAAAAGGAATGAGCTAAAAAACTTAGTAAGGGAATGAACATAAGGATACATCTTAAGCACATGAGTTAGGAGTCATGACATAATGATATCCAAAGCATGAAACATATAAAATCGTATCATATAAGCATGGAATAATATAAACATGGAATCATATAAATGTGGAATAATCATAAAACATGTATATAGTATGGTTCAAGGCTAACCTCCAATCTTGTTCCCCATTTTAGTATGGGTCAAGGCTAACCGCCAATCCCGTTTCACATCGCATATCATTAGATTTAACTTTACCCAATGCATTGGAGCTCTATCTGGGCGCAACCATATCAACAATTTCATGAATATTATTTCCACATAAATAGTCATATATAATCAACAATTCATAAACATAAGGATACCCATGGAAAGAATTGGGTACCACAATCATTACATAAGGCATAACCAATGAGTGTATCATGAAAGTGTCCGTAAAAGAAAAGGATTAGAACATAAATGGGCGTTAATAAGGAAAAATAGTCATATAACATGGTATTTGGTGTCAAACATAATTGAAAACATATAAGAAATTTATTTGAAAAACAATAGCATTAAAACATTTTTGTGCGGTTTTAAAGAAAATATTATAGAGATTTTAAAATAGAAAAGAGGTCAATCTTTTATATAAAACCAGAATTGAACCAAGAAGTCTTTTATAATAAAAATAATGATTTCATAAAGGAAATGGTGTCTTAAAATAGAGGATATATTGCACTTGAAATTGGGTAAAAATTCAGGAAGTTCCCTTAAAACGGGTTTGCTTATCGGAAAGTTCTAAAGAGAGAATATTTTAAAAACATGTGTATCCACAAAAGAGAGTGATGAAAGGGTCTTCATAAATGAATTTTGTAAAACTAAACAAAATTTATAATATTTAAATAAATATATAAGATAAGTCCATTTTGATATAAATAATGAAAAGGCAACCCGAAAGAACAAATAAGGTTTAGGTAGAATTCGTTATGATTTCTTGGCATGGTGTCGGTGTACCTAAGAGGGCTTGATGAGAGAGAAAATGGGTTTCTCGTCACTTATAAATCATGAGGGACGTATTGGGGAGGTGATAAATCAAACCCCATCATTAGAGATTACACATAAAATGGCATAACATAGAGGAAATCCTGATTAAGAGTGAAATGGAGAGGATCTCTTACCTTAAATATGTTGGTGTTCTCATCTTGTTATTAAATACCTGAATAAAAAAATTAGGTTTATTAATTAACAATTATAGAACCTATTATATATATAATTGGTTTGTTATAATAATT
Source organism: Viscum album (assembly GCA_963277665.1). NCBI lineage: Eukaryota > Viridiplantae > Streptophyta > Magnoliopsida > Santalales > Viscaceae > Viscum > Viscum album. Next base: position 823,710,922 of record OY728159.1, on the reverse strand, counting down.
TTAAGTTCATTTATAACCTTTTTGATTTGTTATGAGGTTCAATTTCATTGTTCGGGATCATTTGCTTACTTTGTTTTAATGATCGGTTCACTTATATTCATGTTTGGATAAACATGTAATATGAAATAGGTTGTCTAGAATTGAAGTTATATTCTATTAGTGAAAATATAGGAGATTACATGGTTTTAAATTTAATTTACTTACGTATAGTGAAGTCAAATTATTATATAAAACAATAGCGACAACCGTTTTTGTTAATCAGTGGGTTTGATTACAAAGAACATGTTTTGATTTATAACTTAATACCATTTGTAAAAAAGGATTACAGAACCAAAATCGGATATATTAACTATATAATAATCTGGTTCTATCATAACACAAATTGTTTCATGACCCGAATTAAAGATAGTAATAGAAATTGATAAATCGTTGTCCTTGAATGAGCTAAATTAGCACATCTCAAACGGTGCTTTCATTTCTTTCAAATAAAAGGTGGGGAAAAGAGAGAAGATAATGAAATATCCCAATAGCATAAAAAAATTATAGTACATGTATGTTACTGGAGTTATCATACTATTTGGGTTAAGGTAGGTGAGGAAAGAAACAAAAAGAAAAGAACTTAAAAGAAATGAAGGAATTGGAAAGAGGAATTTACCTCTTCAGACTTCCTCCTTTGCGAACCTCTTAAGGGGAGAGGTTTTGGTATTTTGAAGAGTCCAGAGGATTTTTTAGGTGGAGGAGGATCTTTAGGAGAGATTTGGGAAGAATATTGGCAAGTCACGAGGTTTAAGAGTAGTGAAGAGAAGTGGGAGTGAGGGGTGGTTTATAGTGGAGGAGAGTAGGGATTTCATAATATTATAATCATTAATTTATTATTTATTCACAAGACAAGTAATAGTAAGTATTCCATGACCAATAATAGTAATAAATTCGTGTGACTTCAAACCAATTGGTCTTACATCAACATATCATCATCAATGACTCAATAAATCCATTATTTAACATTTATCGCAAATTATCATATTTTACTATTCATAAAAAATTCAAGTATTTCATAAAAATCTCAAAAATTCACCCTAACCATTTTTCGATGTATATAATCCAAAAAAGTAATCCATTTTTTAAAAATAATTTTTTAAATATGATTATTTTAATATTTAATTAAAATCATAATATCTTATCAAAAACATGTTTTAAAACATTCATTAACTTATTCTAAAATATAGGTATATAGTACTTTAAACATGAATATTATTTATATATTATCATAGGTAAGGTTACTATTCATTATGGTATATCACTATTCATAAGGGGTTGTGACTATTCATAAGGGTAGGTTATTATTCACCCAAAATTAAGTTTTTCTTATCGGAGTCCAAATAACTTACTGATTGCAACTGTGAATATCATATTTTTAAAATTCCAAACACAAAAGTGGAAAAATTATGTTTAAAGGTCACTTATCACTTAGTAGTTCATTATGTTGTGTTTTCATGTGATTTTATTACGTATTTATAAGAAGTGAATTTCCATTGAACAACATTGGGTTGTTATAATTGACAGGTGTGGTTCGGCGATGTCCTTAGGTTGCGGGGAGCAAGTCACCGACAACCTTGGGTGCAGGTGAAAGATGGCGATGGAGTTTGGTTTTAGGTTGACGATGACTTCGACGACCTCAAAATGTGGGGTGTCAACAACATGCATGGGATGCAGACGGATTATGATCTTGGGATGCAGACTGATGACGAATTTGAGGTGCATCGTGGGCTACAAGCTAGCGGGGCTTGGTGCGGGCGATGAGGTCGGGATACGGATAGGCGATGATCATTAGACGCATTGTGGGCTACATGCCAGCATGCTCGGTATGCAGCCTCTGATTGGGACATCGGTGGAGATTCTTTTCGACAAGATGGGTAGGACTTTGGGCTGCATCTTTATGGATTTCAATGAGTCATTTTTCATTAAGATTATATAGATAAGAAATTGGCCTATGGGTCGGGTGGGCCTTTGGACCAATTTTTATTAGCTAACGTTTCAAGGCTATGTATTCAGGCTGATATAGTGGGTATATGGGCCATTTATCTTAGGATAATGGGTTATGCATTTTTGGGGGTCTTCAGGTCCCAATTCTCATTTTGTTAAAAAGTCTTTTTGCATTGGTTTTATTTTGGGTGGCATTGTTTATCACTTATGTGTTTGGTGGTGCTCCATATGCCATATGTTTTATGTCTTTGTTCTGCACTTTTTTTTCTTAATAAATTTTAGGATCGAGCAGTCGCTCGAATCCTGCTTTGTTAAAGGCCCAGTGGATGTTACCTTGTATGGATGGAGTCAATGGGCCTATAATATCGCTTATTCAAGCCCAAAATTGATGTTTAAATCTTGGATCATATGGTGCACGAATTTGGATGCCTTTCCCACATGGAGGATTCTAGAAATGGCATCTTTGGACACAAAATTTAAATCTAGTGGGCTATGCCCTCAAATTCAAATCTGGTGGGCTATATTTGGAAAGTTGTGTGCTACTTTTCCAAAAGTATTTGTTAGAATTTATCTTTTTGACTTTTAAAGGGACAAGGTAGGTTTAGCCTTTATGACTTTAGGGTATTAGACCCTTGACCATTGTATCACCCCCTTGGCTATAAATAGCCACCCCATGACATTGTATTTTCATTCAAGAATTAATTGAGAGCTTATGTTTTGTTTCCCTCCATTGTGTGAGGATTTTCCCAGTTTTTCCCCTTGCTCTTGTGAATTATTGCCTTGTCAATCTATAAGTTAGATTGGTGAACCAAGATCACAAAGCCCCCAATTTTGTGCCTCAACCCAAGTGCGTTGTTGTGTGGATTGGCTATCACATCCCTCCTTTGATTGTGTTGTCTAAGTAGTAGGTTGTGCCCCTTATAGCGTTGATTGACTAATTGCATCCACTATCCATACCCATCATCCGTCACTTATCCCCAAACTGTATCCTACATCTTCTGTCCTACGCCGTGAAGATTGGTCCACCCCGTGCATCTCACATCAGTTGGTATCAGATCTCTGGTTGACACGGTAGGAATCTATCCCTTCATTTACTTTACTTTTGTCCATTACCCTTCTTATATTTTCTTATTATCCACCCATTCAAAAAACATTTTTCTTTGAAAACCTTCATAATTGGCCTTTATTGTGAAAGATTTAAATATTTTTACATTGAGTCAATTATTCATCCATCTTCTTTTTGCCTTTAATTTACTATATGTGATTTGTATCTGAAAAAAAAACATAAAAAAATCTCTCAACTAATCATTTTGTGCTTCTAAAAATTAACCACATCCTTTCATTGAGGGATTTCAAAAAAAAATTGTCTTACTCTCCATTCATCATCCTGTACTTTAAAACTCCAAGCACAACAGTTTTTGGAGAGATTTGACGGGAAAAAAAGAAAAAAAAAGTGGATACAATTACTTTATCATCGTACTTTGCATTATTAGCACTTTCCATTTCCATACATCACTTTATCCATCATTTTTCTTCATCCCCATATCATTTTGGGCTCATATTGTTATTAATTTTTCTTATCTTGCACAATCGGGAAAAACCCACACACCACCTTTCTATCCCTTATTTCCACCCTCTTTTTGACCCTTTACCATTTTTAAACCCTTAACCACTCAAGCAGGTTGTGTTAAACCATCCCCCGACATAATCTTTATTGGGGAAGGATCGGTGGCACATGATCACCCTAAACAAGGTATTATATTTCATAATATATTGTGATTTAAATTGAGTTTTGAGAGTGGAGAGAAATAAAAAGAAAAAAACATTCCTGGGTGTGTATCCTTGTGTGTGGGAGTGTGTATACTTGTGTGTGTGAGTGTGTATCCTTGTGTGTGTGAGTGTGTATCATTGTGTGTTCCCCCTAGTGTGTGTTTGAGTTTTCAAAACTTATAATGGCAGAAGATCGTGAGAAGAAAATTGCTCATGTTAGCGATGAAGGAAGTCGAAGTAGATCTCCCACACTCGAAGCTACACAACTCCAAATGCAAGATTTGGTGAGCCACTTTGAGAAGCTTCTTGATAGGATGCTGGAAGTGCTATATGAGAGGATTGATGAATTAAAGAATAAACCAAGCCCAAGGATGTTCCATGATAACCCACGATGCACTCTGACACCACATCATCCCCATATCATGGAGGATGTGATGGTAAACTTTGATGATGATCTTGATGATGTCCCACAAGGGATAAGGTTGTACCCATAACCTAGAGGAGGACAAAGTAGAAGACATGGTGATGACCTTCTTGGCGGGATCAAGGTGAAGGTTCCCTCTTTTCAAGGAAAAAGTGATCTGGAAGCATACTTGGAGTGGGAGGTGTGGATCGATCAGGTCTTTTCATGCCATTCATATTCTGAGGAGAAAGAGGTAAAACTTGATTCCCTTGAATTTTATGATTATGCTTTAATTTTGTGGGATCAAATGAAAAAGGAGAGGTCTAGATATGGTGGATGTCCCATCAATACTTGGGTTGACATGAAGTTCTCCATTCGGAAGCAGTTTTTTCCCACACATTACCATAGAGATCTCCACAACAAACTTCAGTGGCTCACCCAAGGGAGCAAGAGTGTGGAAGATTACTACAAAGAGATAAAAATTTCCATGATTCGAGAAAACATTGAGGAGGATCCGGAGGCAACCATGGAATGGTTTTTACATGGGCTCAATCTGGAGATTGCTGATCAAGTGGAGATCTACCATCATATAAAAATACAATATATGATTCACCAATCCACCAAGATCGAGCAAAAAATAAAAAGGAGGAGAAACATGAGGAAACTCCCTACCCCTTTCATTCCATGGAGAAATCTGAGCAGGGATATTGTAGAACCATCAAAGGAAAAAGAGGAGGTTGATTGCAAAAGTGACAAGGTAATTCTTCCACTTAAGAAACCTACTTTTCAGTACAACCAATATAGAAATAGAGATATTCGATGTTACAAATGTCAAGGAATGTCTCACATTTCTAGCGAGTGCCCGAACCAGCGCACCATGACCATCAATAAGTATTGAGAATGGGAGACTAATGGAGAGATCTCGGAAGAGGAGGAAGAAGAATCTCCAGAGATTAATAATAGAGAATTTGCGGAAGACGGTGAGATTCTTGTCAGTAAAAGAGTTTTAATTGCACAAATGATCATTGGAGAGAAGGAGAAGTGAGAGAACCTTTTTATACACGATGCAACATCAATGGGAAGGTATGTAGAATTATTATTGATGGGGGAAGTTGTAGCAATGTGGCGAGCATAGATTTGGTGGAGAAGTTGGGACTGCTAAATTTGAGGCATCAAAATCCATATCAGATTCAGTGGTTGAATGATTCTAGTGAGCTAAAGGTCACCAAGCAAGTGAATTTATTGTTCACCATCAGTAAGTACATATATGTGGTTGTTTGCGATGTTGTTCCGATGAAGGCTTGAAATTTGTTGTTGGGACGATTGTGGAAGTACGATCGGCATGTTACTCATGACGGTTTCTTGAATCGTCTCCCTTTTGTACTCTAAGGGGAACCTATAACCCTCAACCCCATGTCCCCCAATAAAATTTTGGAAGATATCATTTTGAGAGAAAAATAAAAAAAAGTGATGAGGGAAAAAAGAGAAAAAATGAAAAAGGAGAGAATGAGGGGACAATAGAAAACGAGGGAAGAAAAGAAATGGAGAGAAAAGAAAAACCAAGAGGGGAAAAAGATTTGAGAGGAGGGAAAAGTGTGATGTTGGCAAAAAAGAGTGAGGTTAAGGAAGCTTTGATTTCTCAGCAAAATCTCATAGTACTTATGTATAAAGAGGTGATGCTGAACACTAACAACTTAGCATCTACATTTTCACATGTTGTTGAATCTTTGTTGTAGGAATTTGAAGATGTGTTTCCCGAAGAGGTGCCACCTGGTTTACCACTCATTAGAGGTATTGAGCATCAAATTGACCTCATACCAAGAGCATCACTACCAAAATACCCTGCATATCACACCAACCTGGAAGAGGAAAAAGAAATTAAATGGAAAGTTCAAGATCTTTTGGATGTGGGATATGTAAGAGAGAGCCATAGTCCTTGTGTGGTACCGGTGCTTCTAGTTCCAAAGAAGAATGGAACATGGATAATGTGCATTGACTACAGATCCATCAATAACATCACAGTCAGGTATCGCCATCCTATCCCTGGGTTAGATGATATGCTAGATGAATTAAATGGTTCAACTATTTTCTTAAAAATTTATTTAAGAAGTGGTTGCCACCAAATTAGGATGAAAGAAGGAGATGAGTGGAAAACGACATTTAAGACAAAACATGGACTTTATGAATGGTTAGTCATGCCTTTTGGTCTCACCAATGCACCTAGCACATTTATGACGTTAATGAATCATGTCTTACATGAATATATTGTAAATTTTTTGGTAGTTTACTTTGATGGCATTTTGATTTATAGTAGGACCTTTCTTGAACATGTAGATCACTTAATAAAATTCCTAAAGGTGTTAGGGAAGGAAAACCTGTTTGGAAACATAAATAATTGTTAATTTTGTCTCGATAAGATTGTTTTTCTTGGATTTGTTGTGAATAGTAATGGAGTTGAAGTTGATACTGAGAAGATCAAAGCAATACCAGAATGGCCAACCCCAACCTCTGTTAGATAGGTAATAAGTTTTCATGGGCTTGGTATTTTTTACAGGATATTTGTAAAGGAATTCAGCACATTAACAGCACCGTTGAACGCATTGAAAATGAAGAATATTCCTTTAAAATGGGGGATAACTCAAGATAAGGCCTTCCATGAACATTAGGAGAGACTCACCCATGAACCCTCTACTTGCACTTCCAGACTTTGGTAAGATCTTTGAAATTGAATGTGATGCAAGCGAAATTGATATAGGAGGATTACTCATGCAAGAAGGTAAGCCTGCTGCTTTCTTTAGTGAGAAGTTAAATGGCCCAACTCTAAACTATTCTACATATGATAAAGAGTTGTATGCCTTGTTTAGAGTACTAGAAACATTGAAACATTATCTTTGTCCTAAAGAATTTGTGATCAATTTTGATCATGAGGCTCTTAAATACATTAAGATCCAACTTAAACTAAATAGGAGACATTCTAGATGGATGGAATTCATTGAATCATTTCCATATGTCATCAAGCATAAAAAGGGTAAAGAAAATACTACGGTCGATACACTTTCATGTAGATATTCTCTTTTATCCGTGTTGGATTCGAAACTCCTTGGTTTTGAATGCATTAAGGATTCATATGTCACTGATAGTGATTTTATAGAACCTTATGAACATTGTAAACCTGGAGTTAGTTGGGAAAAGTTCTATTTACATTATGGATTCTTATTCCAGATTGATAAGCTTTGAATTATCAATTTCTCTATCCATTTACTTTTAATGATGGAGTCACATTCTGGTGGGTTAATGGGATATTTTGGTGTTGCGAAAACTCTAAGTGTTCTTAGTGAGCATTTTTATTGGTCTAGGATATCTAGATATGTTGAGAAATTTTTGGGAAAATGCATTGTCTTCCATAAAGACAAATCAAAACTGAACCCACATGGACTATATCTTCCTCTCCCAATCCCCAACACCCCTTGGGAGGACATATCAATGGAATTTATCATGGGGTTACCACGGAACAAGAGGGGGAGAGATTCTATTTTTATTGTGGTGGATTTGTTTTCAAAAATGACACATTTTTTTCCTTGTCACAAAACAGATGATTCCACTAACATTGCAACACTTTTATTTCAGGAAGTAGTTAAACTTCATGGAATGCCAAGGATGATTGTGTCGGATCGAGACACAAAATTCCTTAGTTACTTTTGGAAGACATTGTGGAGAAAACTAGGAACGAAGTTACTATTTTACACTACTTTTCATCTGCAAACCGATGGACAAACAGAGGTGGTGAATCATACACTATCATCTATTCAGTGAAAATTTATCAAAAACAATATCATGAATTGGTAGGAGTGTCTTCCACATGTGTAATTCTCATATAACATGGTCAGGCACTCCACTACTCAATACTCTCCATTCGAAATTGTTTACGGTTTTAACCCACTTTCCCCTATTGATCTAGTTCCTTAACCTTTGGAGGAAGCAACTAATATGGATGCGAAAGGGCGCACATAATTCATCAAACAACTCCATGAAAAGGTAAGGAAAAATATCGAGCGGATGACCCATAAATATGTTGATCGTGTAAACAAGGGTCGCGAACAAGTGTTGTTCGAGCCTGGGGACTTGGTCTGGATTCATATGCGAAAGGAGAGATTTCCAAACAAGCAGAAATCAAAACTCATGACACGAGGAGACAGACCTTTCCGAGTGCTCAAGAATATTAACAACAATGCTTACAAGATAGATTTTCCAAGTGAGTATGGTGTAAGTTCCACTTTCAATGTTACTGATCTTTCTCTTTTTTGGGTGTAGTGGATGAAGAGTCGATGAAGACTCCTTTTCAAGAGGGGGAGGATGATGAGAACCATGTTAAAGGCACCAAGTCGATTGCGTGGGAGGAAGATTTGGATTTGCAAGGCCCAATGACACGAGGGAGATTAAAGAGACTCAATGCTACAATGGTCATGCATCATGCTTCGTTAAAGGCCCAATGGATATTTCCTTGCATGGATGGAGGAAATGGGCCTATAATATCACTTATTCAAGCCCAAAATTGATGTTTAAATCTTGGTCCATAGGGTTTCACGAATTTGGATGTCTTGTCGACATGGAGGATTCTATAAATGACATCTTTGGACACCAAAGTTTAATCTGGTGGGCTATGCACTCAAACTCAAATTTAGTGAGCTATAGTTGGAAAGTTGTGTGTTAATTTTCCAAAATTATTTGTTAGACTTAATCTTTTTGACTTTTAAGGGGACAATGTTGGTTTAGCCTTTATGAATTTAGGGTATTATACCCTTGACCATTGTATCACCCCCTTGGCTATAAATAAGCACCCCATGACATTGTATTTTAATTCAAGAATTAATTGAGATATTATGCTTTGTTTATCTCCATTGTGTGAGGATTGTCCCGGTTTTTCCCCTTGCTCTTGTGCATTTTTGTCTTGTCAATCTACAAGTTAGATTAGTGATCCAAGATTACAAATCCCTCAATTCCGTGCCTCAACCCAAGTGCGTTGTTGTGTGGATTGGCTATCACGTCCCTCCTTTGGGTGTGTTGTCTAAGTAGTAGGTCGCGCTCCTTATAGCGTTGATTGACTACTTGCATCCGCTATCCATACCCACTATCCCCCACTTATCCCCAAACTACATCCTATATCTTCTGCCCTACGCCGTGAAGATCAGGTCACCCCGTGCGTCTCACATCAATATGCCACATGTTTTACGTCGTTGTTCTGCACTTTTTTTCTTAATAAATTTTAGGATCGAGTAGTCACTCAGATCGTGAATATTTCAAATTATATTTACATATATATTCATATTGTGATATAAATCTTATTTAAATATATATAAAATATTTTATTCTCTATGACCATAAACAATGGTGTTTCGGGATGTTAAAGGTGAAGATTTTATTAACACTAAAAAAATGGTAATAAAGTGTCACATTTATCAATGTTAAAAAGAACATTCGTAAACGGTGCCTTTTTATGATCACTTTTATTATCACTTTTTTGTAGCACTAATAAATGTCCCCCCTTTATTAGTTTTTTTCATTTAGCGCTGATAAAAGTCGTCGTTAAATATCACATGATCTGTAATAGTGATTTGACACTCAACATGACCATTGTGTTGGGTTTTATTAATAATAATAAAACCTTAAAACTTTTTGGTGATTTTTTTGGTATTATTCTATGTATTGATTGGTTTTACTAGATTTATATTCGAATCTATTATCATGTGTTCTTTCTTTGTTTAACTAATCCAAATGTTGTCATAACTTCCTGAATATTTAATTAATTGTAAAATGATATTTTTTAAATTTATATTTCTTGCTTATTCATTTTTTCCATTATATTACAATGCCAATATAAAGAAAATGAATAGTCAAAAAACTGATTGATATATATAAAGTGTATGATAGTATTACTCAGAAGGCTACTCGCATGATTACTATGTACAGTCTACTCACTATGTATAATTTTCAAATTGTAGATTACAATGTTTGAGCTTACTATTATGTATGCACGCACCGCTAATTGCTAGTGTTGTCTATAGATTACACATGGTATACATTATGCTATATCTCATCTTTGGTATCATTGTTTTATAATTTTGTTAGAAGATTACATTGTTATATACATCATTGATCATCCAATGGCACATTACATTGTATAATTTGTTACTACATATTACACTAGGTTTTGGAATTTGAATACCGCATTGTATAATCTGATTAATGTGTATAAATTATAGCATAAATAACCTTTTTAGTAGAAAAATATGGTGCAATATTTTGACGATAAAGATGATTTTGAAACTAGAGGTGATAGTAATTGGTATTTTGGTAGGTTACAAAGAAAAGATATTAAACATCTAATTTTATCTCATTCCATTACGAAGAAACTTGAGTTCAAGAAAATGCACAAACTTTTTTTCCTCTAATATATGGCTTCATGAATCTCTATTTATACTGTGCCAACAAACTTTGAACTTCTATTCTATTACTATGCAGCACTTATTTGTGGTTTAAATTTTCTCAATATCAATATTAATTATTAACTTCCCAAAATTCAACTCTTGTGAAAATTAAACAATTTTTTTAAAGGAAAATACATAAATTACTAATCAAGGAAACCAGGATTACAAAGCCAATGAGGGAATGAGTTCACCCAACAATGTTCACATAAAAATTTCCTAAAACGAGCCAAATGATGGGCTTTCGAATTACCATCCCTATTGATAAAATAAAATTTGCATGCATCAAATATAGTGTCCAGGAAACAGATCTTCCTCGGGATGAGGCCATAGGTCTGGGAATCCTCATCTTTTTTTGAGAGTACATTCACCACTTTGAGGTAGTCGGATTCCACCAGAATCTTGGGACAATATTTTGAACGGGCAAAAATAATCCCCTCGAGGATGGCTGAGGCCTCAGACACCACAGGGCTCCATGTGTTAGGCACAACCCTACACTGATATTCCACATTCTGGCCAACACTGTTATGAGAAATGAGTCCAATACCGACCCTTGAATGAGTAGAGACAGCAGCATCTGTATTAATCTTAAAGAAACACTTTGGGGGGGAGACCAAACAGGAGCTTCTCGTTGAGTGTGGATCAAAGGATGCCTCTCATCACCTTTATTCCATCCATTCATCCACTCCAAAGCTCTATCCAACCATGGTTGATCAGGGTTCACTTTTATCTGGAAAATGCATTCATTCGGTCTAGTCCAAACCAACCAAGAAATTTTGCAAAGAAGCCCCACCACTGTTGGTTCAAGAGAAGACACCCATTTAGTAAGTTTTGTGACCAACCCAATTGAAAGATAAAAGAGAATAACAAAATCTGGCCTCCAAAACTTCCACGCCCCTTCCACCCCCCTTACAGGAAAGGATTTCATGCAAAGGGGATTCCACTTCATGGAGGCACAAAGGAAAAGTGTCATCCTCAGCCAAATGGAAACGCACCAGAAAATCACGGGTTGGAAGAACCCCAGCACAGACCTTGCACCAAAAAACTTTCACCTTAGGGGGGGCGTTGAGGGACCAGAGGCACTTCCACTGATTATCGGTGGAGACCTAGGCCAATCCTTGGACCCTCATTTTGTAACCTGACCGAATAGAATATCTCTCATGAGGTTCCCCAGTCCAGCAAATCTGGTCAATACCCATTCCTGGTGTGAGAGGGATACTCAGGATGAGCTGACGATCCACCTCGTTAAACCAGTAACAAAGCTTCTTCCGATACCACTCCTCAAGCGAGTCATCGAGCAAGTCACGTACATTGCATCTTCTGAACCAGGAACAACTAGTGAGGAAACCTTATGATTGAAGCCACCTTCCCGCCATGGATCCTTCCAAATGTTAATATTATGCCCATCATAAATTCTCCACATGCAGCATAGATCAATGATAGATTTTTTCCCCAAATGCTTCTCCACAAAAAACTCGGTTGTGCCCCCATCTTGGCATGCAAGAAGTCAGAGTGAGGGAAGTACTTAGCTCATACCACCTTTGAGAATAGGAAATTTGGGTGGGAAAGAAGGCGCCATCCTTGCTTCGTGAAAAGAGCCTCATTAAACCATTTGAGATTATGAATGACGGGGTCTCCATAGAATTTTGAAACACAAAGCTTCTCCCAGGACATCCAATGGGAATTATGTTTGCCCTTATGTGATCCCCACCAAAAATTGGTCAACCAGAAGTGGATTTGATCCACGAGAGTTTCTAGGAATTTAAACAACGACATAGCATAAGACGAGATTTCTTGGGCCACTAACTTCACGAGAACTTCCTTTCCCGCCTTGGAAATATTCCTACTAGACCAAAGACAAATCATATTATCCACCCTATCCACAATCATGCCAAAAACGTGTTTCTTCGACCTACCCACCAGGGTCGGGAGGCCAAGGTACTTGGGATGCTTATCAACCAGCAGAAACCCAAACATTTGCTGCAAATCCTCTCTCTTAGCTTGTAGGATGCCTTTACTAAAAGATAACACTGATTTTGAAGCATTGAGATGTTTCCCAGTGGCCTTTTCATACAGATTGATGATATTCGGCACTGCACTGCATTCTTGTAGGGTAGCACGCGCGGAAAGGAGGCTATCATCTGCAAAGAAGAGATGAGAGATAGGGGCATTTCTACATACTGTAGCACCATGGACAACACCTTGATCGACAACCTTCATGATGAGATGAGAAAAGACATCTGCCACTAGAATGAAGAGGTAACGTGATAGGGGGTCCCCTTGTCTCAAGCCTCTTGATGGTTTCACGCTCGCTGAAGGGACCCCATTAGTATTGATTCTATAGGAGATAGATGTAACACAATTCATGACATTAGAGATCCATTTCGTCCCAATGCCCGGCCTGGATAGAACAAGTTCGAGAAAAGGCCATTCAATTATATCATAAGCTTTCATCATATCTAGTTTCATTTACATGGTTCCTCGCTTGGATGAGGAGCTCATTTTCATATAGTGGAATAATTAAAATGCAATGGCAGCATTTTCCGTAATAGATCTCTTTGGAACGAAATCACTTTGGTTATCTTAGAAAAGCAGTGGGAGAAAATTCCTAAGTCTGGCCACTAGTATTTTGGAGAACATTTTGTAAATCACATTACACAGACTGATTGGCTGAAACTCTGAGATTCTCTCAGGGTACTGGGATTTGGGGATAAGAGTAATAAGATTTTCATTCAGGGATTCAAGAGAGGCTCTTCCAGCCCACACCTCCTTCATTAGGGCCACCACATCGTGCCCCACTATATGCCAAAAGCATTTAAAGAACAGAGCATGAAACCCATCAGGCCCTGGTGCCTTGGTAGAGTGAATATGATGCAGGTCCCCAATGAATTCCTCCTCAGACAAATCTCTTTCCAGGTACCGATTCATATCTTCAGTAACCAACTTTGGGATGCATCCAATCAGGCATGAGGGAGTGATAATACTTTCAGCTGAATAGGGGTTGCTGAAAAAGTCCAGGATAATGGAGTGAATTCCATTTGTGTCATGCACAACTCTTCCAGTGCGGTCCTCCAAATGAGCAATATGATTCTTCCTTCTCCTCACAGACGCTCGTTGGTGAAGAAATTTGGTGTTCTGATCACCATATTTGATATGGGACTCTCGTGCCCGAATGAACCAAAAACTCTCTTTCTCCCTCAGAGCTGTATTAAGATTCTTTTCTTCCACAGAGATGTTTCTAAGTACAGAGTCACAACAAGGATAGGAGTGGAGTCGATTTAATTGATTCTCTGCCTCCTTAATACGTCGGTCAAAGTTACCAAACCTAGCTGAGCTCCACGTCTGAAGGTGAGACGCAACAGTGCGTAAGCTGGGCATGATGCACCAATTCGAACCCTCCCAATATTCTTGAACCACCTTTTCACAGTCACTATCTTGGATCCACATACTTTCAAAGTGAAAGGTTCTCTCAGGTCCCCTCTGTTTCCCTTGTGAGACGGTTGACAACATGATTGGGCAGTGGTCAGAGGAGATGGGGGGCAGGTGGAGAATAGAAAAAGCATGAAAAAGAGAGGTTCACTCATCATTCCCAACAAATCTATCTAAACTTTCCACCAGGTGGTTCTCCATTGACCTACCCCGATGCCAGGTGAACAGCGAGCTAGAAAACCCAAGGTCATGAAGGGAGTTTGACATAAGAGACATCCTAAAATCGTTCATCGCGGCACCACTCCTCACACGTCCCCATTCTTTTTCATGGGGAGATATGATCTTGTTAAAATCCCCCACACATCAGAAGAGGGCCAGGGAGGGAAACCCGCAGTCGCATCAAAAGGGCCCATGATCTGTGTTTTTATGCCCACCCAGCCACCCGTAGAACCCAACAGACGACCAATGAGGAGTCTCTGGGCCAGCAACCGTCACAGCAATGTGACGAGGCATGCGGGTTATTTTCACGGTCGTTGCAAGTACAATACAGGGGTTGTGGGGTCATTTTCAGGGGTATTTTTGCCCAAAAAAACGTAGGCCCACCGTTTGAATGGGCTGCAATCCTATCTGTTTCTCGGACCGCTATATTATTTTAAATTTTAAAATGCCAGCGGCGGTGATGAAATTTTTGGGCATTACTTTATTTTTGTTTTTTTAATAAATTTGACGGTAAATTGATGGTAATTTGGTGGTAATTATTTTAAAAAGAATTGCAATCAATAACAATTTTCATACATTCAAACTCTCATCATTTAATTCTTTGAAATTAAAACTCCTTTATAATAAATTTATTTTTAAAACAAATTACTCAAAATCTGTTTTATTTATATTTATTAATACTTGTTTAACTATACTAAATTATTTAAATAATTATTTATACTTTCAAAATTTTAGACTCTTCAAAGAAAACCTAGTGGTTAGGGTTTCCCAATTGTATCAAAGAGGAATAGTTTGATTCTCAATGACTACTTTAGCACCATTTGAGATTTTAGACTCTTCGGGGAAAACCCAAGTTAGGTTCACTCAATTGTCTCAAAGAGAAAAAGTTTGATTCTCACCGGCTATCTTATTAACAATAAATATTTTAGACTCTTCGAGGAAAACCCCGGTGGTTAGGTTCACTCAATTGTCTCAAAGATGTTGAGTTTGATTCTCACCAGCTATTTTATTAGCATTCGAGACCCTGAATATGATATGAATACTATAGATATTCCATTTAACAGCGCGTAATAAGGTTTTTAAAAGTGCTAAAAAAGTACGGTTATCCTTAGCATTGTTAAAGGGTCCCCTTTATCATCGTTATTTCTAGCACTGATAAAGGCCCCACCTATTTCAGTGTGGTGTTTGTATAACATCACATTGCAATAACCTATAACATGTACACAAAATATATAATTTAATTGAAATAAATTTTACATCACAAATACAAAAAACAAAAATATTATATACATTTCAAACAATGTTTTGTATAATTACATTTACAATTACTATCCACAAACATTTAAAAACATTAACATTACATCGTCTTTGGTACCTAAGATTCCCTCTCAAAAAAATGTGTCTATGGTATCAGTTGCCGAAAAAATCACCTCAACCCAATCAAAAGAATCAATCTATATAAGAAAACAAATATTATATTAGTAATATTATAAAAAAATAAATTAAACATTAATATGAAAGAATACGTTAGTAAACTGTCAACTTTAAATAAAAAGACACACTTTGAGATATATCGGTCACACCGTGCATCGTACTGAGATGTGGTTGATTCCAACACATCACAAATGAGTTATGGATCGTTGTTCTAAAGTATCAAAGAAAATTGAATTGGTTTGCTCCGTTTTGATTATGTCAATTGTTCTTTTTAATGAAATTAATGTCAATTTTAAATAAAGACACAACTGGAGTAATACCGGTCACATTGTGCATGGGAATGAGGTGGGGCTGACTCCTACATGTCATAAATTACTTATGGATCATTGTCCTAAAGTATCTAAACAATTCAAATGTGTTTGCTCGGCTTTCAGTATGTCACTTGTGTTTTCACTAAAATGTCATTTCAAATTATAAACACAAACTTTGAGTCATACTGATCACATCGTGTATAAGTTTGACGTGAGACTGCCTCCTACACATCAAAAATAACTTATGAATCGTTGTCCTAAATTATCAACACAATCGGAGCACATTTACTTGGTTTTCAATGAGTGACACATGTTTTGAACTAAAATGTCAATTTTAAACTGATAACAGACACTTTGAGTCATATCTATCACACCGTGCATCATATTGAAGTGCGGGTGATTCCTACACATCACAAATGACTCATGGATCATTGTTCTAAAGCATCAAAACAATCAAAATGTGTTTGCTCGGTTTTCAGTATGTCATTTTTTCTTTTTGATAAAATTAATATAAATTTAAAATAAAAGGGCACACTTTGAGTCATATCGGTCACATCATGAGTCTAATTGAGGTGAAATGAATTTCTACATATCAAAAATGACTCATAGATCATTTTCATAAAGTAAAAAAAACAATCCGAATGTTTTTTATCTGTTTTTAGTATGTCACTTGTTCTTTTTAGTAAAATTAATGTTAATTTTAAATAAAAAGACGCACCATGAGTCATACCGGTCACACCGTGTGTCGTATTGAGGTGATGTTGATTCCTACACGTTATAAATGACTCATATATTGTTGTTCTAAACTATCAAAACAATCCTAATGTTTTTTCTCTATTTTTTGTATGTCACTTTTTCTTTTTACTAAAACTAATGTCAATTTTAAACAAAAATACACACTTGGAGTTATATCGATCACATCGTGCATCTAATTGAGGTGTGGGTGATTCTTACACGACTCAAATGACTTATGAATCATTTTTTTAACGTATCAAAACAATCCGAATGTTTTTTATCGATTTTCAGTATGTCAGTTGTTCTTTGTACTAAAATTAATGTCAATTTTAAATAAAAAGACACGCTTAGAGTTATACCGATCACACTGTGCGTCATATTGAGGTAGGGTTGATTCCTACATGTTAAAAATGAATTATGAATCATTTTCCTAGATTATAAAAACAATCCAGAGGCATTTTATCATTTTTCAGTATCTCCCTTATTTTTTTTAAAAAATTAATGTCAATTTTAAATAAATAGACACAATTGGAATTATACCGGTCGTACCATGCATTGTATTGAATTAAAAATGATTCTTACATGTCACAAAAGACTTATGAATCATTTTAATAAAGTATAAAAACAATATGAATGTGTTTTCTCAGTTTTCAGTATGTCACTTGTGTTTTTTAATAAAATGTCATTTGAAACTGGAAACACGCACTTTGAGTCATATCGGTCACATCGTGTGTTAGTTTTACATGAGACTACTTCCGAAACATCAAACATTAATTAAGAATTGTTGTAATAAATTATCAATATAGTTTGATCAGGTTTTCTTGGTTTTCAGTGAGTCAAACTTTTTGAACAAAAATGTCAATTTTAAACTAATAACAGACACTTTGAGTCATACCTGACACATCGTATATCGGATTGAGGTGTAGTTGATTCCAAAACATCATAAATGGATTATGGATCATTTTAATAAAGTATAAAAACAATACAAATTCACTTTCTTGGTTTTGAGTACGTCAGTTGTTTTTTTACTAAAATTAATGTCAATTTTAAATAAAAACACCCACTTAGAGTCATACCGATCACACTGTGCATCAGAGTGAGGAGCAACTGATTTTACATATCCCAAATGACTTATGGATCATTTTTCTAAAGTATGAAAACAATCGGAATTTTTTTCTTAGTTTTGAGTATGTCACTTGTCTTTTTTTTTACTAAAATGTCATTTTAAACTCGAAACACGTACTTTGAGTCATACCAGTCACATCGTGCATCAGTTTGTCGTAAGACTAATTTATAAATGTCAAAAATAACTTGTTAATCATTTTCCTAAATTATCAAGATAATTTGTGCATGTTTTCTCGATTTTCAATAAGTAACACTTTTTGAACTAAAATGTCAATTTTAAAGTGATAACAGACATTTTGAGTCATACCAGGAACATAATTTATCGGATTGAGGTGAGGATGATTCCTACACATCAAAAATGACTTATGAATCATTTTACTAAAGTCTAGAAACAATAAAAAATCGTTTTATTGGTTTTGAGTATGTCAATTGTCTTTTTTATTAAAATTAATGTCAATTTTAAATAAAAAGATACATTTGGAGTCATACCAGTCACACCGTGCATTGGATTAAGGTGACATTGATTCCTACGCATCTCAAATAACTTATGGTTCATTTTACTAAAGTATATCCAAATTTTGTTTCTCAATTTTCAGTATGTCACATGTATTTTTTACTAAAATGTCATTTTAAACAAGAAACACACACTTTGAGTGATATCAGCACATCGTGTGTCGGTTTGATGCAAGACAGATTTCTACACGTCACAAATGACTTATGAATGTCAAAAACTACATTCTTCAAGATGAGGAAAGGGAGGAAAAGTGTTAGGACCTTCCTTATTCTAGATGAAGGAGATATAACGACCCCTGAGTCCCACCACTAGTAGCCCCCGGGGTGGTGACAAGCACCAAGGGTATAGAAATATCACAAAATGAGAGGCATTACCCTTTTAATAGTAACCATATCAAAAGATAAGATGTATCAACCATAGAAAAAATCCAAGACATATATTAAAGAAATCCAAAATCCATCCCACATGCATGTTTAAAATATAACTACTATGAAACAAGACTCTCCAAACTAAATACCAAAAGAACCAAGATAAGTAGTGACATAACATATGTCCCCACATTTGAGCTAGTAATGCTCACAATAGTCCCTATAGTCCTCTTAGAAACCTAAATGAAGTTTTATATACGTAGGGTGAACATACAGGTATACTCAGTAGAAAAACCAAAGTCTCTCATGCATAAGTGGAGAAGCATACTAATGCCCCCCATGAGAAAACATCGGAAACAAATATCACCTAACAAGGTATACTAACCACCCCAATCTCACCAAGCCACACTCGCCAAATAATACAAATCAAGTAAAGTAATATAGTAAGAACATCGATGTTGGGGTACCCCACACCACTTCCCACTGGTTAAATGCTCATACCCTAATGACAAATGCCCTGATGCTTCCACACTCTTCCACAAACCCCATTTCAAAACCTACCCAAAAACACCTAGGCCTCAGAGCTAGTCCCACAACCAGGGAATACAAAGTTTACCACATCCCTACTACACACACCTGGGCCACATACCACATCACATATCGCTCACAAGCACCTAGGCCACATATTTCACCTAATCCTGAAGACACCTGGGAAAGCACACCACATCTCATCCCGAAGACACCTAGGAAACAAACCACCTTGCCCACAAACACCTAGGCCTCACAACCTGTCTGAAGAGTCTTGGGATACTAATTTCTAGAAGAGGGATTAGGGAAGATCCAATAATCATCCATTCATCCTTTCACTGGGATGTTGGGAAAATACACTCTCCCCCATGACACTGGGGGTGTTCAACACATATTACTCAACTAGGGTGGGGTGCATATAGAAAACACAAGGAAAATATAGGTATGTATGTAGGTATCAAACACTCATCCCAACCTATGGGTTTTCCAACAAGTAACCATCCCACAAAACCACCTTTCATGCTACCACTAAATGATTTTATCAACACCATTAGCAGTCACTTCAGAAGTTGATAAAAAGAGAGTCTCTTTACAACAAGCCATGACTTAAAACATACCCCCATTCCACTCATTTAACCAAATTTTATTCTTTATTAAGTAGACCATTTATTCATTCCATACCTACCCAGGAAACTATAAATCACAACACACAACAAGCCCCACATCAAGGTCACACAGAGAATAAAGAACCACAATAAGTTAACCCACTTCACATTCCTCTCCATTTAACACCCATACCAACCACTTCCAACATCATTCTTCAAAGTCATACCGCCTTGTCCTTCCTCTAAAAAAGAAAACCCCAAACTTACTACCAAACCCTGTAACACACCTCATCACAACCAACCTGGAAGCCCCACTATATAACAACACCACACCCATCACACCTAGTAAGATAAACATAACACAACCCAAAATTGTATCCCCACTCCTCAAACACTGCACAACTATTCCACAATCAATCAATCTCTCAACCTGAGATTCCATTACACCATCCATACCACTCCAACTACAGTCGTACCCTCAACAAAAACACTGCACAACGTCACAAGGCACAAAGCAGAATGAAACCACGCACAGCACACAACCACACCAAACAAGGCAAAGAATATTTAGATTTAGCAAATAATCATTATTTAATTCCACTTTGATAATTCAGGGGAGATCACCGAAGGTGTATAATCCAGGGGCATCCATTTAGTTAACAAAATATTAGTGGTTAATCGGTTTTTTGTAAATATAGACATTCAAAATAAAACAACAACAAGAATCCATGATCCATCACCCATGTGCAAACAATAACCACCAATTCCCATGATTTTCAATAGGATACAATATGCAATATGAATCAAAAATAGATAATACAACATGATCATCATCATCATCTTCCCAGCCCCTCATTTATCACTTCTTGTTATCTTCATTAACTTTGGATCCAAGTGTATCTACAAAGAGACATGAGTACACCCACCTCGCATGATACAAAATTTAAAAGATAAGAAGGGATCCCTACCTTGGAAGAACAAATGGTCGACAACTCCTCCTAGTGCCAAAATAGGGGGTGCCCGAGGCTCCAAGGGAATGCGATCAACATGGACTCACAGATCCTCATGGAAGAAAGGTTAGTGATACCTTCGTATAAATAGAAAGGGAAGAAAACAAGAAAGGAAGGGTCTCAAATTTAGAAATTCTAGATCCTAAATCTACAGGGAAAATGGTTTCGAAGGCCATTAAAATGGGATCATGATCAATACTACACAGTTTGACTGTTAAAAGTCTCGGGGGTGTTAAAAATATAATTGATATTGAAACTCATTCAAAAACACTTAAACATGATTTTAAACTCATTTTATGTAAAATAAAATGTTCAGGGGTGAATATAAAAAAAATGGGGAAAACTAGAAATTTTGGAATCTATCAAAATGACTCACTGATGCGAGTCACCAATGGTTGAGTCACCAACATGAATCCCTGGTGCGAGTCATCGATGACTGAGTCACCGATGTGAGTCATCTATGGATGAGTCATCGATGCGAGTCACCAATGGATGAGTCACTAATGTGACTCCCAGATGGCTGAGTCACCAACGCGACTCGTCGATGGATGAGTCACCAATATGACTCACTGATGGATGAGTCACTGACGCGACTCACCAACGCCACTCACTACTGCCACTCACCAATGCCTTGGATCGACGCCACCTACTGATGCCACCTACCAATTCCACCTACTGATGCACCTACCAATGCCACCTACCGACATCGCCTACCGACACACCTACTGACGCCACATACCGACACCACCTACCTACTGATGCCACCTAACGATGGAAAAATAGGATTTTTTTTGCAAACTCTTGAAATGAGCTACCGTTCCTTCCCAGAACACCCCAAACACTATATTTTCACAAAGGAATGGACCAGAGAGGTTCATTCCATTACATCAGATACCTCTCAAACTATTCTCTCTCTTGATAATTCAAAACCAAGCCTT
Source organism: Viscum album (assembly GCA_963277665.1). Lineage (NCBI taxonomy): Eukaryota > Viridiplantae > Streptophyta > Magnoliopsida > Santalales > Viscaceae > Viscum > Viscum album. The sequence goes on along the minus strand of OY728159.1, from coordinate 823,689,068 downwards.
AAAGAAAAAGGGATTTGGACAACAACCCTAAAAGATACCTCTCAAAGATCTTTCTATACCTGAAACATTACTAACAACCAAACTCGTTGAAGCTCAATGATAAACCACCATGTATTGTTCGAAAGTAGGAGTGAAAACTCAACATCCAAGAACACCTCCTACAATATCTGCTAACCATAACAACAACACTATACTCCACAGAAGCACCAACTGTCCAAACACATGAATTAGGTAATTATTTCTTCTATGTCAAGGTACTATCCACTCTGGGCAGCACCGACTCACCCGCATGGGTTTAATTTCATATCAATTAATGTTTCTCAATTATAAATATGGTCTTCCCCTTTTCACTTGTCAGGACTTTACCACACATCATAGAACAATGAAATAACTCATCTCATAACAAACAAGGTCCAAACATCACATTATAAGGAAAAACACAACAAGGCAGAACTCAAAACAACTCAAGGTATTAGGCATTCATCTACATTTATCACTCCGATATACTCTCCTCTAGGCCACCATGCCTCCACAACACACAAACCAAAGGAATGGTCCATCCACACAACACCTTCTCTAGACAATCCTGGATCTCCACTAGTTGCTCCACATATGTCGCATCGTCCTAGATATCCAACTCTCCTCATTCAATGACATGGGAGTCATCGTGAAGATACTAATGAACCTGATAGACGTGAAAGATGTCATGGACCTTCTTTAACTTCAGTGGTAGAACAAACTAGTATGCCACATCACCAACTCTTCCTAACACCTCGATGGGTCCGATGAACCTCATGGAAAGATGACTTCCTCTTACAAAACTCTACTGCCCATGTCGAGGGGAAACCATCAAGAACACATGGTCCCCAAACTAGAACTACAAGGGCCTCCTCTTATGATCGTCATGAGACTTATGTTGGTCTTGTGCTGCCTTCATTCTCTCATGAATGAGCTGAACTTTCTCTATCATGCTCTACACTACCTCAGAGCCAAGAACAACTATCTCCGCAACCTTTGTCTAGTACAAAGGTAAATGACACAGTCTTCTATAAAAAGATTCAAATGGAGCCATGGCAATGGAATATTGATGGATATTATTGTAAGAGAACTCTACCAAGGGAAGTATCGCACCCAAGGTCCTCCAAAGTGTAAGACGTATTCTCGCAACATGTCCTCCGATGTCTGGATTGTCTGTTCTGTTTGCCCATCTTTTTGAGGGTATAAAGTAATGATGAGGCATAACTGCGTTCCAAAATCATGTTTCAATACCCTCCAGACATGTGAGGTAAAACCCATATCCCGATCTAAGATGATGGATCTCATAACTCCATGCAGTCACACTACCTCATCCACATACCTCCTAGCCAAGTCATCCACTGTGCCCGACTCCTTAATCGCTAAGAAATGGGTCGATTTCATCAGCTAATATGCCACTATCTAGATATCATTACAACCTACTTGATCCCTAGGTAACCGGTGATGAAATCCATCGAGATGTCATCCCACTTACACTCAGTAAAATCTAAAGGCTACAACAAACCACCAGGAACATGGTGCTCAGCCTTCACCTACTAGAACACTAAGCTCTTTTCCAAAACTCTTTCACTTCCCACCTCATCCTGGGCCACCAAAACTATTCTCTCAAATTGTGGTACATCTTATAAATTCCTAGGTGTAATACTAAGGGTGATATGTGAAACTCACAATGAACTCCCACGTGTATCGCTACCAGAACAAACAAATTCCAATGAAACAAAATCAGATTCTGACCATCCTCTGACCATCCCTTCATAGCATCACCCTGGTCAACGCGATCATGCATCACCTCTACCTTAGAGTCTCCCCATTGAGACTCCTCCACCCACTACATCAGAGTAGACTATATTGCCATCTGAATTAGACAGCCTCTACCATCATCTATTCCTACATCTCAGTACAAGGATTCCAACTCCTCTATCTCCCTCCAAGCATCTACAAATTTCTGAAAAACCTCTTTCTGTGACTTCCTTCTTAAGGAATTGGAAACAAAATTCCAATTTCATGAGGTGTAAGAAATCTCAAAATCACAGTCTTAAAGAAACTCCATCCACCTGCACTGTTACAAGTTCAGATCTCACTGGGAAAAGATATACCTCAATCTCTTGTGATCCGTGAAGACCACAAAGTGCTCCCTAATGAGGTAATGCCTCCATAAATTCAGTGCAAACACGACCATTGTAACACCCTGTCCCCTCTGGACAGAAGCCGATGTATTAATTGTGATATTGGAATGGTTAGAAGGAATTAAAATCCTAAAGGAACGATCATTTTAGTAGTCTTTAAGAAACTAGATACATTGATTTAACATAAAATACATTGGATAAGGTTAAAAGATACAATCCATAAAGAAAAAAAATTTATCCACTAGCACTCAATAAATGAAATCCTCTTCATAACCTGTTTAAGGTAAACAATGAAAGGGGTGAGCTCAAACACTCTGTAAGGGTTACAAAGAGCAGAAGCATGAGTACAATAATAAGTGAATCATAATCAATCTGATCTAATCAAAATGGCATAGTGAATAAATGAACAACTAATGCCATTAATAAAATGAGAATGAAACTGCATCCATAGATTTTGTCATAGTGAAAACCTCATGGATAATAATAATAACTGATTTTTAATAAAGATAATTCTTATTAATTGTACGTCATGTATCTGGCACATGAACTATAATACCATAAAAATGGTTTAGTTCTATGGGTAGAAACCCGTCTGATTTTTTGAAACAAACTCAAAGAGTCTATCGCCAAACTGTTTTGTCTCATGAGACCTATCGATGCATCGAGGGGCTGTAGTGCACCCCACCCACCTCTACATCCAAGAATTCTTTATAAATAAATTCAATACAATAACAATGTGTATTTACATTATCCGTATAGAATAGAGGATACAGATTCATCAACATTTCTAGAGTCCAAACAACATTAAAACAAATACAGTATGTAAAATGGTATACGGCTTAGACAATAATAATATCCATGATATGAGGATATGTATATTTAAATGGAATATAATTTCAAATGAAAAGTGATCTAAAATGGGCAGTAGGTACACCACATAAGAAAAAGTAGGTGCGCAATTACTAAGCAAGTCACAACGAAGTGAAAATTGAGACAAAGCTCGTTACCTTGTTGTATTCAATTGAGTCATATAAAAAATGTTAATAACCACCAAAAGAGTCACAGAATAAAATGAATATAATGATAACCATGATAACATATTTCAAATGGCAGTAAACCTATACCACATATAAGAAATAAGAGGTGAACAATGAAAATCCCACAGAATTGAATGTGAGATGGGAAAACCTCTTACGAACATTTTGGCATGGTAACAAGCGTTATTGAAAGGTCTTAATGAGAGTTAAAGGGGTATTCAATTATTTATATATCAAAAGGACAGTTTGGGGGAGTTGAGAAAACATACCCCATCACTAGAAATTAAAAACAAAAGCACACAAGATAGGGTGGATTCTTGAATAAAAGTGAGAGAGAGGATCCCTAACTTTATGCTTGAAGGTGTTCTTGACTTTTTATTAAAGACCTAAATAAACAAATTAGGATTATTAATTCATAATTCCATAACCTCTGTTATATGTAAATGATTTATTATAATCCTTTTTAGTTCATTCTAGGCCTTTTTGATTGGTTATAAGGTTAAATTTCATTGTTCGGGCTTGTTTGTTTACTTGGTTTTAAATGACAGGTTCACTTATATTCAAGTTTGGATAAATATATAAGATGTATGTGGTTGTCCAGAAATGATGTTATATTATTTTAGTGAACATCTTGAAGATTACAGGGTTTTTAATTTAATTTGGTTACTTAGAGTGAAGTCGAATTATTATATATATAACCTTAGTGAGTACCGTTTTGGCTAAAAGGTGGGTTTGATTACAATGAACATGTTTTGATTTATAACTTAATACCATTTGTACAAAAGGATTAAATAACTAAACATAGGATATATTACATATATAATAATCTGGTTCAACCATAACATGAATAGTTTCATGACCATAATTAAAGATTATAACAGAAATCAATAAATTGTTGTCCTTGAATGTGCTAAATTAGCACATCTCAAACGGTGCTTTCATTTCTTTCAAATAAATGGTGGGGAAAGGAGAAGAGGTAATGAAATATACCATTAGCATGAAAACATTACAGTACATGTATGTTACTGGATTTTTCATACCATTATGGTGAAGGTAGGTGATAAAATAAACAAAAATAAATGAACTTAAAAGAAAAGAAGGGATTTGAAAGAGGAATTTACCTCTTGAGATTTCCTCCTTTGAGAACCTCTTAAGGGGAGAAGTTTTGGACTTTTTATGAGACCAAAGCTTTCTGTACGTGGTAGAGGAGGTTGGGAAGGTATTTAGATAGAATTTGGAGAAGGAAAAAGGCTTTAGAGGAGTGAAAGGAAGGGGGGTGAGAGGGGGTTTTTATAGTGGAGGAGAGAGGGGATTTTTTAATATAAAACTAATTAATTTATTATTTCTCATCAAGAAAAGGAATAGTGAGTATTTCAGGACCAAGAATAGTAAATGGGGAATGTGAATTTGAACCAAGTGGGCTTACATCCGCAGAACATCATCGATGACTCGATTAATCCATTATTTTGCATTTATTGTAAATTATCGGATTCTACTATTCATCAAAAATTAAAGTATTTCAGAAAAATCCCAAAAATTCAACCAAACCATTTTTTGACGTGTATAATCCAAAAATGAATTTCATTTTTTACAAATAATTTTCTAAATATGATTATTTTGATATTTAATTAAAATAATAATTTATTATCAAAACCAGTTTTAAAACATTCATTAACTCATTCTAAAATATAGGTATATCATACTTCTAACTTGAATATTATTTTTATACAACCATAGGGGAGGTTACTATTCATTAGGGTAGGTTACTATTCATCAATAATTATTTTTGTTTTATTAGACTCCAAAAAAACATCTTGAACACAACTGTGTATGCCGGATTTTTAAAATTCAAATCACAGAGCTGTTGAATTTAAGTTTAGGGGCTAAGTTATGACTATATCCTATATGTAACCATGTTTGGTTCCATAGGGGCTCAGTGATTCATGAAATATATTCTACCTAATGAATAGAGTGTATTTAAGAGAAACATACCATAAAATGTTTGCGGTGCTACATTATTCCCTCCTTCGGAAATTTCGTCCTCAAAATTTTTATGTATAAATCCCACCAAAAAGATGTGGGTGATTCTTTTTCATAACATCCTCAGGTTCCCATGTTGCTTCCTCCATATTCTGGTTTCTCCAAAGAACCTTCACTAGGCAATTTGTCCGATTTCTCAATACATGTTCCCTTGTGTTAAGAATCCCAATAGGCTTTTAAAAATATTATAAATCAGGTTCCAGTTAAATTTCTTCATATGTGAGAACATGTGTTGGGTCTGGCATGTATTTCTTTAATAATGACACATGGAACACATCATGAACTTTGGAGATATTTGGCAGCATCGCTAGACGGTAAGCTACAACTCTGATTCTTTCCAAAATTTCAAATGGCCCAATGTACATGGGGCTCAGTTTACCTTTCTTACCGAACCTTAGGACACCCTTCTATGGAGATACTTTTAGAAAGACATGATCACCCACCTTGAATTCAAAATCCTTTATTTGATTGTTAGCATAACTCTTCTGCCGACTTTGGGATGCCTTAATATGGGCTTGAATTTTCTTCACCTTTTTTGTGGTCTCTTCAATAAGTTCTGAGCCTATAAGTTTCTTGTCACCAACTTCGTCCAAATAAGTTGGAGTTCGACACCTATTTTCATATAACGCTTCATACAGAGCCATTTAAATACTAGAATGGAAACTATTGTTGTAGGAAAATTCCACCAAAGGTATGTATTGATCCCACATACCTCGGAAGTCAAGAGAGAATGACATCAGCATGTCCTCTAAAGTTTGAATAGTCCTTTCAGACTGTCCATTGGTTTGGGGGTGATAAGCAGTACTCATACAAAGCTCAGTATTCAAAGATTTTTGGAGACTTTTCCAGAACATTGATGTTAACCAGGGATCTGGATCGGATACAATTGATAGAGGTTCACCATGAAGTATTACCACTTCATTAATATACATTCTTGTCAGGCGCTCGAGTGGAAAATCCTCTCGTATAGGATGTAAATGTGCTGATTTTGTGAAACGATCAACAATTACCCATATTGCATCGTTCCTTCTAGGTGTCCTCAGTAGTCCAGTGATAAAATCCATTGTAATGTTATCCCACTTGCACATAAGAATAGGTAGAGTTTTCATCACTCCTTTGGGTTGTTGTATCTCTGCCTTCACTTGTTGAAAAACTAGACACCTTGAAATGTAGTCAGAAATTTCCCGCTTTATATTATCCCACTAGAAGTATTCCTTCAGATCTTTGTACATCTTGGGTCTCCTCGGGTGTATAGAGAAATTTGAGCTATAGGCATCGTCTAATAGTTCCCTATTTATCTCAGGTACCGATGGAACACATAACCTCTTCCCAAATTTCATAACTCCTTCTTCATACACAAAGTCATCTAGTCTTCTTTCCTTGATAGCATTAATTTTCTTATGCATATTCTCATCATCAAATTGAGAGATTTTTATTTTCTCTAATAAATATGGTTTAAAAATCATTTGAAAGAGAAAATATTCTTCCCCTTACTTAACAATTCCCATATCTATCTTCAGTATATCCATGAATATAGGATCTCTTTTTATCCTCATTTGAGTAAGAAGGCCATGATCTTTCCTACTTAATTCATCTTCCACCTTATTCGCCTTTCCTGGGTGGTAGTGTATTGAACAATCGTAATATTTTAGTAACTCAAGCCATCTTCTTTGCCTCATTTAGAGTTATTTTTGTGTAAAAATGCATTTCAAACTCTTGTGGTCTATATATATCTCACATCTCTCTCCGTAGAGATAATGCCTCCATATTTTCAAAGCAAAGATTACAGCTTCTAGTGTAAGATCATCAATTAGATAATTTTTCTCATGAGTCTTCAACTGTCTTGATACCTAAGAAATAACTTTATCGTTTTGCATAAGGACGCAACCCATCCCATTCTTTGATGCATCGCTGTATATCACAAATCCATCACTTCCATATGGAAGATTCAAAATTGGAGCATTGACCAATCTTCTTTTCAATTTTTCGAAGCATTCTGTACACTCTTTTGTCCATACAAACTTAACTCCTTTTCGTGTGAGCTTGGTTAGCGGGTTAGCAAGTCGGGGAAATTCTAAACGAAACGTTGGTAATAACCTGCTAAGCCAATAAAACTGCGTACCTCAGTTATGTTTGTTGGCGGAAGACAATCTTGGATTGCCTTTGTCTTCGCAGGATCAACTAGGATTCCATACTAAGAGACAATATGGCCTTGAAAAGAAAATGATTGAAGCCAGAATTCGCACTTGCTAAACTTCCCATATAATTCATTTCTTCTAAGAGTTTCCAGAATAATCTGCAAGTGATTCTCATGGTCTTCATAGCTTTTTGAGTATACCAGGATATCATCGATAAACACCACAACAATGTTATCAAGATATTCCTTGAAAACTCTATTCATTAAATCCATGAAAATAGAGGGTGAATTAGTCAGTCCAAATGACATCACCGTAAACTCGTAATGCCCATACCTGGTTCGAAATGCTATCTTAGGAATATCTTCCTTCCTCACACGTAGCTGATGATATCCGGACCGAAGGTCAATCTTCTAAAAGTATTGGTCTCCATGGAGATGATCAAATAAATCATCAATCCGAGGCAGAGGATACTTATTCATTATTGTAATGTCATTGATTTCCCTATAATCAATGCATAGCCTCATAGATCCATCTTTCTTCTTAACAAATAGGACTGGGGCTCCCTATGGAGAAACACTAGGTCGAATAAATCCTTCTTTCACTCAAATACTCTAGTTGTTTCTTTAGATCTACCAATTCAACAGGGGCCATTCTATAGGGAGTCTTTGATATAGGTTTTACATCAGGAGTTAAATAAATAGAGAACTCAACTTCCCTCACTGGAGGATGTCTAGGTAAATCCTATGGAAATACATCAATGTACTCTTGCACTATGTTCACATCTTCAATTTAAATATTTCTTTCATTATCCATAGATGTTGGTTTATATTCCTATCCAAGTATTTCATTTAGTAGAGCTATTGGGGGTGGTTCTCGATAAGAATCAGGTGGTGATGTTTCTTCCCTAAAGACAAGGCATTCTACACCATTTTCAAAAATTGTAACTTCCTTCTTCTTACAATAAATCTTCGCATCAAAATTTGACAGTCAATCCTTTCCAAGAATTATATCAAATTCAGTAATTGGTATTATGACAAGGTTAGCAACTAAATCACGTTTTGGTAACTGGAGGGGAACTAGTCGACATTTATTTGTTTCAATGATACATCCCCCATGATTTTTGACTGACAAATACTTTATTAAATCAAATTGTACATATCTAATTTTCATGGCTAACTTAGAAGATATAAATGAATGCGATGATCCAGAATCAAATAAGGTGTTGGCTAAGTTTGAGGAAACAATTAATGTACCTGCCACCACATCAATAGGGACTTCGACCTCCGCAGTTGTAATCGCATACGATCTCCCTTGATCTCTTGGCCTTTTCTAAGTCAAGTTTCCTTGGCATTTAGGACACTCATTTTCATAGTGTCCCATATCTCTGCAATTGTAGCATTGAACATCATTGAATTTTTTCTTCCCCTTGCATTCATCGGATCGAGGACCCTTTTCTCCGCAGTTATATCATACTCCCATGCCTTTCAAGCATTTCCTAAGATGATTCTTTCCACATTTCTCACATAATGGGAAACTATTTGTTCCCTTTCTCTTCTTTGGTGCTTCTCATTTTCCTCTGTTATCCGAGTACCACTTCTTATCTTGGTTTCCTTTTAAAAGATTTGATCTAGAAAATTATCTCTCTATTTTGATGGCACTTGATACAATTCCATCATATGATGAAAATGTTTGAGAAGCCAGTGCCCTATGAAGACTTGGCTTAAGACCTTCAAACAAATGATCAATCTTGTCTGCTAAGTCATGTATGTAATCTATGGCATACCTAGCCAGCCTTGTGAAAGTATCCCCATACTCTGCAACAATGTCCTCTTCCCTCTGTTTCAAGCTAATGAATTTACACTTCATTTCATTTCATTGCTCACGAGGGAAATATTTCTCAACGAATATTTCCTTAAAAGTACTCCACTCCATATCTTATATTTCTTCTTCCTCCATGGTGTTCTGAATCAGGGACCACCATTGGTCAGCATCACCCTTGAGACAATATACTTCAAGTACCACCTTCTCATTCTCATTACATCTTAATGCCATGAATATCTTCTCAAGTGACTTGATCCACTACTTAGCTACCACTAGATTAGTAGTCCCACTAAAAGATGGGGGATTCTGCTGCATGAAATGATCCAACATAGGTGTGGAATGGTTATTTGTTACAACTTGAGAAAGTTGTCCCAATATAGTCATGATCTGATCTGCTCCAATATTGACTGTGTTGACATGCTCAGTAGGTAGATCCATACATTTCCCATGAGTATTGATTCCCCTTCTTCGATTAGACATCATTTCTAAATAATGGGATAAAATACATTAGTTTATGAATCTCAAATAGAAAAGTACTTAACATGGATTGAAATTATATGCATAGCTAATCTTATAAATATGGTTCTTCTAAGGAAAAATATACATTAAATCCTTCATAATGGATTGTAAAGAAAACATAAATTATCCTAAGTATATCCCCCGGGAGTGTCATAACCAAGATAGTTGCAAGGCCCGTTGTCGTGTACTAGTTCCCATTCGAGTCTAGCTCAAAGCGGTGTTTTCGGGTTTTACCCCTAGATATATATGTGCCAGAGCCGCCTCTACCTACTTGTATCTAGATAGGGATGTATTGCTTGAAATATCCATATAATATATTCCTTACCAAAATACCCGGATTTTTTTGTAAGTTTATCCTCAAATACTACATTAGGACTTCGTTCCCTACTATATATTTCCTACTCTAGCTTCCAAGTTTCTTACTAAACTTCCTCTGATGCCAATTGTAACACCCCGTACCCTCTGGACAGAAGCTGATGCATTACTTGTGATATTGTCAAGGTTAGAAGGAATGAAAATCCCTAAGGAACGATCAGTTTAGTAGTCTTGAAGAAACTAGATACAATGATTTAATATAAAATACATTGGATAAAGTTACAAGATACAATCTATAAAGAAAAACAAAAACTGCATCCACTAGCACTCAATAAATGTCCTCCTCTTCATAACCTTTTGAAGGTAAACAATGAAAGGGGTGATCTCAAACGCTCTATAAGGGTTACAAATAAAAGAATCATGAGTACAATAATAAGTGAATCATAATCAATCTAACATAATCAAAATGGCATAGTGAATAAATGAACAACTAATGCCATTAATAAACTGAGAATGAAATTGCATCCATAGATTTTGTCATAGTGAAAACCTCATGGATAATAATAATAACTGATATTGAATAAAGAGAATGCTTATTAATTGGAAATCATGTATCTGTAACATGAACCATAATACCATAAAAACGGTTTAGTTTTATGGGTAGAAACCCGTCTGATATTTGGAAACAAACTCGAAGGGTCTATCGCCAAAATGTTTTGTCTCAAGAGACCTACTGATGCATCGAGGGGCTGTAGTGGGCCCCACCCACCTCTAAATACAATAATTCTTTATAAATAGATTCAGTACAAGAGAAATGTTTGTTTACATTATCCTTATAGAATAGAGGATACAGATTCATCAACATTTCCACAGTCAAAACAACATTCAGAATAAATACCAAATGTAAAATGGTATACGAATTAGACAATAATAATATCCATGATATGTGGATATGGATATTTAAATGGAATATAATTTCAATTGAAAAGTGATATCAAATGGGCAGTAGGTACACCACATAAGAAAGATTAGGTGCACAATTACTAAGCAAGTCACAACGAAGTGAAAATTGAGACAAAGCTCGTTAACTTGTTGTATTCAATTGAGTCATATGAAATAAGTTAATAACCACCAAAAGAGTCACAGAATAAAATTAATATAATGATAACCATGATAAAATCTGTCAAATGGTAGTACACCTATACCACATATAATAAATAATAGGTGAACAATGAAAATCCCACAGAATTGAATGTGAGATGGGAAAACCTCTTACAAACATTTTGGCATGGTAACGAGTGTTATTGCAAGGTCTTAATGAGAGGTAAAGGGGTATTCCCTTATTTATATATCAAAAGGGAAGTATTGGTTAGTTTAGAAAACATACCCCATCATTAGAAATTAAAAAAAAAGCACACAAGATAGGGTGGATTCTTGAATAAAAGTGAGAGAGATGATCACTTACCTTATGCTTGAAGGTGTTCTTGACTTGTTATTAAAGACATGAATAAAAAAATTAGGATTATTAATTCATAATTCCAGAACCTCTTTTATATGTAAATGAATTATTATAATCCTTTTTAGTTCATTCTAGGCCTTTTTGATTGGTTATAAGGTTCAATTTCATTGTTCGGGCTTGTTTGTTTACTTTGTTTTAAATGATTGGTTCACTTATATTCAAGTTTGGATAAATATATAAGATGGATGTGGTTGTCCAGAAATGAAGTTATATTATTTTAGTGAACATCTAGAAGATTACATTGTTTTAACTATAATTTGGTTACTTAGAGTGAAGTCGAATTATTATAAATATATAACCTTAGTGACAACCGTTTTGGCTAAAAGGTGGGTTTGATTACAATGAACATGTTTATATTTATAACTTAATACCATTTGTACAAAAGGATTAAAGAACTAAACATAGGATATATTACATATAAAATAATCTGTTTCAACCATAACATGAATTGTTTCATGACCAGAATGAAAGATTATAACATAAATCAATAAATCGTTGTCCTTGAATGTGCCAAATTAGCACATCTCAAACGGTGCTTTCATTTATTTCAAATAAATGGTGCGGAAAGGAGAAGAGGTAATGAAATATAACATTAGCATGAAAACATTCCATTACATGTATGTTACTGGATTTTTCATACCATTATGGTGAAGGTAGGTGAGAAAAGAAACAAAAATAAATAAACTTAAAAGAAAAGAAGGGATTTGAAAGTGGAATTTACCTCTTGAGATTTCCTCCTTTGAGAACCTCTTAAGGTGAGAGGTTTTGGTTTTTTTATGAGACCAAAGCTTTCTGAACGTGGGGGAGGAGGTTGGGAAAGGTATTTGGACAGAATTTGGAGAAGGCACAAGGCTTGAGAGGAGTGAATGGAAGGGGGTGAGAGGGGGTTTTATAGTGGAGGAGAGAGGGGATTTCTTAATATAAAACTCATTAACTTATTATTTCTCCTCAAGAAAAGGAATAGTGAGTATTCCATGACCAAGAATAGTAAATGGGTCATGTGAATTAGAACCAAGTGGGATTACATCAGCAGAGCATCATTGATGACTCAATTAATCCATTATTTAGCATTTATTATAAATTATCGGATTCTACTATTCATCAAAAATTAAAGTATTTCAGAAAAATACCAAAAATTCACTCTAACGGTTTTTTGACGTGTAGAATTCAAAAATGAAGTCCATTTTTTCAAAAATAATTTTCTAAATATGATTATTTTAATATTTAATTAACATAATAATTTATTATCAAAACCAGTTTTAAAACATTCATTAACTCATTCTAAAATATAGGTATATCGTACTTCCAACTTGAATATTATTTTTATACCACCATAGGGGAGGTTACTACTCATTAGGGTATATCACTATTCATAAGGGTATGTTACTATTCATTATGGTAGGTTACTATTCACCAAAAATTATTTTTGTTTTATTGGACTCCAAAAAACATCTTGAACACAACCGTGTATGCCGGATTTTTAAAATTCAAATCACAGAGCTGGTAAATTTAAGTTTAGTGGATATGTTATGGCTATCTCCTATTAGTTACCATGTTTTGTTCCATAGGGGCTCTGTGATTCATGAAATATATGCTACCTAATGAATAGAGTGTATTTAAGAGAAACATACCATAAAATTTTTGGGGTGCTACAACCGCCGCTAGCTCCAGATCATGGATGGCATAGTTACATTTATGGGGATGTAAATGACTATACCCATAAGATATCACTCCCCATAGTTTCATCAGCACACATCCCAAAACCCATATGGGAATAATTATAAAATACCCCAAACATCACACCCTCCTCTATAAATTGAAGCATTAGTGCACTGAACAACTTCCCCTTTAGATAGTTGAACACTTCTTGGCACTGCTCACTCCACATGAAATCTTGTCCTTTTATGGTCAAATCCATCAATGGAGTTGCAAATCAAGGGAAATCAGCTAAAAATCATTAATAATAGCTTGCCAGATTGAGAAAACTACAAACCACTATGACATTATTGGGTGCTTCCAAAAAAACAACTACCTCAACCTTCGACGGGTCTACTAACACACCCTACTATGACACCACATGATTGAGGAAGTGTACCTCTCTTGTCCAAAACTTACACTTGGAAAACTTCCTATAAAGATGGTGGCATCAAAGAAACTCTAAGAGAGTCTTAAGATGCTTGAAATTTTCCTCCTCTGACCTAGAGTATATCAATATTTCATCAATAAATACAATGATGAACTAGTCTAGGAACTCATAGAAAATAGAGTTCATAATCCCCATGAACATGGTTGGTGTGTTCGTAACATCGAACGACATAACCATAAACATGATGTGCCCATACCTACACAAGAAAGTGGTATTTAGGATATCATCCTCCTTCGCCCTCAGCCGGTGATATCCAGACTGCAAATCGACCTTAGAGAACCAACTTTCTCCCCTCATCTGGTCAAAAAGGTCATATATCCTCAAGAGAGGGTAACAATTCTTAACTGTTACCTGATTCATCCACTGGTAGTATATGGAAAACCTCATACCACCATATACCTTTTTTAAAAAAAACATGAGAGCACCCTATGGAAACACACTAGGCTGGATAAATCCCTTCTTCATCAGGTCAGCAATCTGAATCCTCAACTACCACAGTTCTGAAGGTGTCATCTGATAAGGAGCCATCAGAATCAGAAAAGCACTGGGCTATAATTATATCCCAAACTCAAGGTCACGTCGAGGGGGTAGAGTCACAAACTAATTAGGTAAAACATCCAAGAACTTCCAAAAACATTTGTAACCCCCACCATCTGAGCATCCACTTATTTTACTGACATCTCAACGAACAAGGAAAGAAGAGGCTCCACACGCAGACTACCCATCAGACAACTATGCTCGCCAAAAAAAATCACACGATGTCCATCTATGTCTAAAAACATGACTCTTGTTTGGAATAATTCTATAACATCATGAATAGAGTACAACCAATCGATTCTAAGGATGAAATCATATGGTTTCATCTTTAACAAGAAAAGTTCCCCACAGGACTAATGCAGTCCCATCATTAGTCTACATCCCCAGCACACATCAAACAAGATGGTCTGACCTCCAATCGGTGTACTCAACACCAGGGGAACGAAAGGTCACTCTATGTCTAGTCTCAGAGAAAGGGATAGATCATATGAAACAAAGGAGCGTGAAACTTCTGAATCAAATAAGGCACAAACAAGAGTACTAAACAAGTTTATCGTACCTCAAATGATCTCTAGCCTCGCTGAAACTACTACCTATGTGGTGTGAAATTAACTATTCCCAGCTCATATTCACCTATTCTTATGACCTCCTCATCAACCAAGCCTAGTTTGAGGTCTCTAAGGAATACCATGAGGTCTGCCTCTACATTCTTTGTCTCCCCTCGGTAGATCATTCACCTATTGTCCCAAATGTTGAAATGTACTCACTGAAAACTATTGCTGAGGCAGGCACTAAACCTACCTACCTCCACCAAAATAATCTCAAAATGGCCATTGGGAACTAACTTTGATGGTGTTCATGATCTCGACAATCAAAACACTTCAGCCCCAAGTTCACAGAAAAATCATGGGGGCTGGAAGTTCAAAATGGAAACTGTTAAGGACAACTCCTTGCTGGTCAAAACCTGGAAGGCCCTGGTGATTGAGACCTGCTGCTAGAAACCTTACCTCTAGAAGAACTTTATTATATCCCTTATCATGGTAGACCTCCTCATGAGTGCATCCTCTCAACTACCTATGTCTTCTTCTGGACCTCTAAGTACGTCGGTAAGGTGAATGGAGTAACCATGTACTAGAGAGAAGGACAAAGTTCCTCCTCTAGACATCTCACATGAGACTCCTCATCCAGAAAGAGATATGAATAAAACCTAAGTAGATCCTTGATGTTGATACATATCTCTCATACAAACATACTCCCAATACTAGAGGGAGAGTAACTATTTCCTCTTCTTATAATTTATGGTTTAAGAAAGTAATTCTGCTCGGAACTCCTTCTCAAAATCGACCCACAGAAAATTAGCCTCCTTTCTCTCCCCCAGGTACAACATCCACCACTGACACGT
This sequence comes from Viscum album, assembly GCA_963277665.1. NCBI lineage: Eukaryota > Viridiplantae > Streptophyta > Magnoliopsida > Santalales > Viscaceae > Viscum > Viscum album. The sequence continues at coordinate 823,673,432 of OY728159.1, read as the reverse complement.
AGATCCTCGCATTTGGCTCACTACAATAGGAACCCAATACTCTATTGAATCCTAAATCAAACTAAAGGTGATCACATGCTCCTTGAGCTAGCTCTCTGTCTCCATATCCAAAATGATACCCTCATACTTTCCCAGAGCCTACTGCGAGAAAGAACGTAACATCTTCTACCACTGATCCACCTCCTATACTTGATCAACCCTCTATCGATCAATTAGATCAGCCTGCTAAGCCTCAACTGCTTGTACTACACATAGACGATGACCGGGTTCCATAGCTAAAAAAGGTAAACAAGGAACTCCTTAGCCCGAGTAGTATGGAATTTTATTTAAGATTTATTTTAACTCATTTCATTTCCCATTTAAATTTCCCCAAAACAAACCATTTCAAATTGAAACACAAGTCATTATGATGCATGTACCTTTATTAGGGTCACTACCCTATAAATGGTGTAGCCTCACTTGGTCGTTCGGTAGGCTTAGTGTCCTTACATCGGATCATGAGGGCCCTAAAATCCCATGTCCTAGCTGGAATTCCCTGACCTCTATCACACACCAAGATCACCTAACTCTATTTCCCTACCAACTCATGAAATCCTCACTGTGCCTAACTCCATACTCCATTCTATTTCTCAACTATCATCTCTGATACAATTATATCATGACCCGACTTCTTCAAGATGAGGAAAGGGTGAAAAAGTGTCAGGACCTTCCTTCTTCAAGATAAAGGAGAGATAATGAACCCTGGGTCCTACCTTCAGTAGGCCTTAGGTTGGAAGCTAGCACCAAGGGTATAGAAATCTCACAAAATGGGAGGCATTACCCTTTTCATAGTAACCATATCAGAAGATAAGATGTATCAACCACAAAAAATCTCCAAGACATATATAAAAGAAATCCAAAATCCATCCCACATGCATGTTTAAAATAAAACCGCTACAAAAAAAAGATTCTCTAAAGTAAATACCAAAAGAACAAATATAATAAGTGAGACAACAACTGTCCCCAAATCTGAGCTAGTAATGCCCAACATGGTCCTTGTAGTCATCCTGGAAACCTGAAAGTAATTTTAAATACGTAAGGTGAACATACAAGTATACTCATTAGGAAAACTAAAGTCTCTCATACACAAGTGGATAATCATACTAATTCCCCCATGAGAAAATAGCAGAAACCAATAACACCTAACAAGGTATGCTAACCATCCCAATCTCACCAAGTCACACTCGCCAAATAATGCAAATCAAGTAAAGTAATATAATAAGCACATCGATATTTGGGTACCCCACAACACTTCTCATTGGTTAACTTCTTATACCCTAACAGAAAATGTCATGATGCTTCCAGACTCTTCCACAAGCCCCATTTTACAAACCGCCCGCACACACCTGGGCCTCAAAGCTAGTATTATAACATGGGAATACATAGCTCACCACATCCCGCTCACACACACCTGAGACACATACCACATCACATCTCACTCGCAGACACTTGGACCACATACCACCCCTCATCCCAAAGATACTTAGGAAATCACACCACATATCAACCCAAAGATACCTAGGAAACAATCCACATCGCCCGAAAACACCTGGGCCTCACAACCACCCCACAACCTTCATGAAGAGTCTTGGGATACTAATTCCTAGAAGATGGAGAAAGGAAGATCCAATAACAATCCATCCATCCTCCCACTAGGATGTTGGGAAAAGACACCCACAACTATGATAGTGGGGGTGTTCAACCCATAGTGCTAAACTATGGTGGGGTGTTTATATAAAACATAAGGAAAATATAGGTATTTATATAGGTATCAAACACTCATCCCAACCTATGGGTTTTTTCCAAAAAGTAACCATCCCAAAAAAACCACCTTTGTCTCTACCTCTGAATGAATTTATCAACACCAGCAACAATCAATTCAGAAGTTAATAAAAAGAGAGATACTTTACAACAATCCATGAATTAAAACATACCCCTGGACAACTCATTTAACCAACTATCATTATTTATTAAGGAGATCATTTATTCATTCCATACCTACCCAGGAAACTACCAATCACAACACAAAACAAGGCCCACACCAAGGTCACATAAAGAAATAAGAACCATGGTAAGTTAACCCACTTCACATTTCTATCCATTTAACACCCATACCAACCACTTCCATCATCATTCTTCAAAGTCATACCTTCTTATCCTTCCTATCAACAATAAAACACACAACTTACTGCCAAAGTCCGCAAAACACCTTATCACAACCAACCTGACAACCCCACTGTATAAGAACACCACACCCATCACACCCAGTAACATAAAAATAGCACAACCCAAACCTATAGCCCCGCTGCTCAAACACTACATATCCATTCCAAAATAAAACAATATCTCAACTTGAGATTCCATTACACTATCCAGACCACCCCAACTACATTTTTACCCTTAATAGCAGCACCACAAAGACCCACAAGGCACAAAGCAGAATGAAACCACACACAACGCACAACTACACCAAACAACCCAAAGCGTATTTAAATTTAGAAAATACTCATTCTTTAATTCCACATTGATAATTTCGGGGTGATTGTTGAAGGTGTATAATCCAAGGGCATCCATTTATTTAATCGAATATAAGTGGTTAATCAGTTTTATGTAAATACATATGTTCAACATAAAACAAAAACAAGTATCCACGATCCATCACCCATGTGAAAACAAAGGCCACCAACAACCATGATTTTCAGTAGGATACAACATATAATATGAATCAAAAATAGATAAGACAACACAATCATTATCATCATCTTCCCAACCCCTCATTTATTACTTATTATTATATTCATTAAATTTGGATCCAACTATATTCAAAAGGATACATGATTACATCCACCCCGCATGATACACAATTTAAAAGAGACGAACGGATCCCTACCATGGAATAACAGACAATTGGTAACCCCTCATAGTGCCAAAACAGGGGGTGCACAAGGCTCTAGGGAAACATAATACAAGGGTGAAACATAAACTCATGGATCCTCGGGGAATAAATTTTTTGGGTGCTTCGATATCAAGATAAAGGGAAGCAAGCAATAAAGGAAGGGTCTTGAATTTATAAAGGTCATATCATAAATCTACGAGGAAAACAATTTCAAAGACCATTAAAGTGGGATCATGATCAAGACCACATGGTTTGACTGTTAAAAGCATCAGGGGGTTAATAAATTAAATATATATTTTAAAACACATTTAAAAACAATTAAACATTGTTTTAAACTCATTTTACATCAAATAAAATATTAAGGGCGAATCTGGAAAAAATGGGAAAAATTGGATATTTTGGAAAACTATCAAAATGACTCACCAACATGAGTAACCGATGGATGAGTCACTAACACAACTCAACAACTTGAGTCACCGATGGTTGAGTCCTCGATGAAACCAACTGATGCCTGAGTCACCGACATTAGTCACCGATGGCTGAGTCAATAACACAACTCACCGATGGCTAAGCCACCGGAACCACTCACCAATACCACTCACCTACGCCACTTACCAACTACGCCTACCGATTCCACCTATCAACTCCACCTACCAATGAACCTGCCAACTCTACCTATTAATTCACCTACTATTTCCACCTACTGATGCTACCTTCCAAAGAAAAAATTTGATTTGTTTTGGAAAACTCTTGAAATGAGCTACTGTTGCCTCCCAGAACACCCCAAAAACTATATTTTCACAAAGGAATAGTCCAGAGAGGTCTAGAAAATTATAATGAATTAATTTCCTAAATTATTAAGACAATATGAGTTTGTTTTCTTGATTTTTAGTGAGTGACACTTTTTGAATTATAATGTCAATTTTAAACTGATAAAGGGAACTTTGAGTCATACCAGACACATCGTGTATCAGATTTATATTTTGTTTATTCCTAAACATAAAAAATTACTATATATAATTTTATTAAAATATAAAAATAATCTAAATTCATTTTCTCAGTTTTGAGTATGTGAGTTGTCTTTTTTACTAAAATTAATGTCAATTTTAAATAAAAAGGTGTACGTGAAGTCAAAATAGTCACACTATGTATCGGATTGAGGTTTGGTTGATTCCTATATGTCCTAAATGACTTATGGATCATTTTTTTATAGTATAAAAAAAATCCTAATGTGTTTTTTGGTTTTGAGTTTGTTAGTTGTCTTTTTTACTAAAATTAATGTCAATTTTAAATAAAAAGATGTAAAAGGAGTCATATTGATCACACTATGTGTCAGATTGAGTTTCTATTGATTCCTATATGTACCAAATGACTTTTGGATCACTATCTTCAAGTATCAAAACAATTTGAAATGCCAATATTACCCTGATTTCCATTGTCTTTATATGTCTAACTTCCAACACTATATATTGATTTGATACTCTTAGCTGAAAAACCTTCGTCTACTCTTCTAGTTTTCAACGACAATAAAAGTGTTTTGACTAAGAACATCAAGTCAATATGAAATGTTGGTAACCCGACAAATAAAATCAATGTAAAGCATGGTAACATTGGTAAAAAATAATATGCTATCTCTTTTGTGGCTTGTTTCAAATAGTTGAAAGAAAAATATGATTTCCCAAAATATCTATGAAAAAATAAGGATTAAATACAAATGATAAGGAAAATAACTTGCAAATAGTATATAAAATGATGAAAAATTAGTTAAATAAGTAGTAGTAATTCACCTTTTATGATGGTTGTATACATTCTTAACCCATTTCCTTGTTTTAATTATCTCATTTGCAGTCTCGAAGTCCAATCTCTCACGAGCATGAGAAGTTTCAAACAAACCAATCCAACTCAAACAAAGGAATTCGCCTGTATAAGAAAATAATTATTATGTGAGTAATACTAAAAATAAATATATTAAACATAAATATGAAACAATCCATTACTTCTATGGAAGTCACATCTTCATGGTATTTGTGTAAATTTTTTTTATCAAGTATCTTACCCATTCATTTCTAAGAAAATATATATTGTGTTGTGATTATGAGTATTTTTGATAGTCATAGTTTTATTAGAAAAATATAAATACAAAAAATTATTGATAAATATTTTAAATTAAATAGTAATTATCTTTGAAAATACCTCTTGAAGGATACTAGTTTGTTGATGGAATATGATCTCTCTCTTATATTTATGAACATAATAACCACAATCTTTTCTATTTGTTTGTTTTGGATATTGTAGAAACATTTAGAAAAATAAGTAATTTGTTTGGATATGTGTTTGGATGGTGAAATATTATTATATATGTCTGGATACTTGTCCACTTGTGGAACTTGTTAGGCTCCTTATGCTTAATGATTGTCCTTATACCATGAATTTCATGATAATTAAACACCACCTTATCATAACAGAATTCTAATTAAAACATAATATAAATTATATAACTTTATGTTTAATTATAAAAAGTTGAATGTAGTGTATTACAAATTGAAAAATGTCATCATGTGTGTTTGGTTTGTTGGGTATCTATGTAGTGAATCTAGGAAATAAATATTTCGAGTATCCAAATTGACTACAATGGGCATCCAATGTTGCCTAAAAACACAAAAATGGATAACTAATGAAATAAATGAAAATATATTTGATATGATTAAATTATATATTTTTACCCCTAAATAATTGGTATTAAGAAAAGTCTATCATCCATAAGTTTTCTTTCAAATGATTTGGCCAGTTTTTTCACTATTTCATTCATTTTTATTGAATCTATTTCAGGTTGTTCTGTAGAAGTGGTGTGAGCAATAATGAGTCCAAATTTATGTTCATGGGGTAATCCTTTCAATTGGTATTGATATATACACCTGAAAAATATGAAATATATTTATTCATCATTAACATAGCATAACATATTTTGAAAAAACAAGTCATGAAAACATACCTCGTGTATACATTTACAACTGAGCCTCCTAGACATTCATAGTTGAGTATTTCATTTACATTCTCAATAGAACTTTAGTCTGCAATTTCATCTCCATACATTTGTTCTTCAAAATCAACTATGTGATTACAACCATTTTGTAACTTTGTATCTACATAAACCTTCAATGTTAGTAAATGATAATATTGAATGGGTGGGGTAATAGTGTTTTTGGAATATCTTTTCGATTGATTGGTTGATTATTTTGATGGTTTTGAGTTGAACATTCATTTCACCCCCTTCCATTTTTTATTTTGTAATAACATTCACCAGTTTAGACCTTTTTTCATTAATTGTTAAAGGTTTAGCATAAAAAATAAATTGTAAATGAATACCTCATTGTCAAAAAATGTATTACCATCCACAATGTACATGAAAATAAATATGTACAATATGTACATTAAATTAATCCCATGATTCTTGGCTTATTAGGTGTTCATACATAAGCAGTGGGTGTGGGTTTATTTTACCTTCAGCATCATTAGGATGAAATCTTGTTAGAATTATGTGAAATACTTTGTGAATACTTCCAGAAAGAATTAATACTTATTTATTATGGGATTCATATAATATAAACTCACTCTAAAAGGGTTGATAAAGAGTAATTGAATGTTCCATTATTTTATTTTTTAGTAAAATAAAGAAAATATATCAAAATGTTATCGTAATTTCTTCCAAAATCAGTATCTTAAGAGTGGGAAAAACATGGTGCCACAAATCTACATTAATTGGAAAATGTTGTCGAGTGATGATCAAAATGTAACCATTGAAAATAGCCTGTTGGGGTTAACATGTGGTCCACACACATTCCATCCAACCTTGTATTTGATGCATTTTTCACCTTAATAAATTTTTCCAACACCTTCACACTACAGTGATCATGTTTTTTATACAATATCGAGTCTTCATAACCTACCATTTCCTTAGATTCAAAATCATCAATATGTTCTTCCTCTGGATTGGTAGCATCTACATGTGCATAAGGTCATTGTTCCCCTGCACTGGGATCAACAACAATTTGAGAAACATATTGTTCCTCTACATTGGGAGTAGTAGCAGGTTGATAAATCTATTGTTCCTCATGATTGAGAGCATCAAAACATGTAGAATCCATTATCTATAGAAGTGATTTAACATTTAATTTAGATTATATAAATGTAGTAGTGAATAGATAATAACATGAGGTAACCCATAGTATATTACAAAAAACATATAACCTAATTATTAAACTCTTTTTTAAAGGATTAATATATTTGAACCCTCTATCGAGTATCCAAATCCTTTCATTGTGGAATACTATGACATACAAAGCCTTGACTACATTGGAACAACTGTGAAATGATTGTGATGTCCTAATAAAAGAGTTATCCTAAGTTGAATTTTCATCTGACCCTTTGGTAGTTTTGGTTGATAATAGAACAATTAACCCTTTATGGTTTGTAGGATCCAGAACATAAAATACTTGCACTACGTGTGATCCCATTATAAATGGTTTTTATTTGTACCTTTACTAAAATCCAATTTCAGAAATCCTAATTCATCTATTTTAACAACACTCTTATTATTAACCCTCTTAAATTAAAAAACATGAACTTGGAAAGTTCACTAGTGCAGAAAACATTTTTTACGGTGGATATTTTTTATTTTCAACGTCAGATTTTGGCCAACGTTATTACAGGAGACGTTATAAACATAGTTTTTTACATTGGTTATTTTACAACCAACATAAAAAACACAAATCTGAAGCATTTTTCACATCGGTTGATAAAAACCTGACGTGGAAAATGCTTCGGAGGAGTGCTTTATTACATCAATTATTTAATAACTGACATGGTATATACCCTTTCACATCAGTTATATAATAACCGACGTCATAAAGCACTCTTCCGAAGCATTTATCATGTCGGTTATTTTTATAACCGGTGTGATAGACCTGTCTGCCAAGTGGCTTTCAAAGCCGGTTATATAATAACAGACGTAAAAACATATCTACGATGTTGGTTATTTTATAACCGACGTAAAAAAATATCTATTTCAATTTATTACGTCAGTTATGAAATAACCGACGTAAAAACAATTTCCCATGAAGTTATTACGTTGGTTTCCAAATAAACAACATTAAAACAAATACCAATGCATTTTTTACATCGGTTATGAAATAACCGATGTAAAAAAAATTAAATAAAATCGAACCACTGCTATGCCCAACCAAATCACCTGAAACAGAGCAAAAGGTTACCAAAAACAGACAAGAACAGACCAGAACCCCCCCCCCCCACACACCCCTAGACCCCCCCCCCCCCCACACCCCTGGAAACCCCCCACCCACCGGACAACCCCCACACCCCGGGACATCCCCACCACCCCCTGGACATCCCCCACACCCCTGGAAACCCCCACCCTCCTGTATACCCCCACCCCTAGGACAACACTCCCAAACCCTTGGACAGCCCTCCCACACCCCTGAAATAGACCAAAAAGTTACCAAAAATAGACCAGAACCCCCTCACCCCATTGGATAGCCCCCACCACACCCTTGGACACCCCCCCCCCCCACACCCCTGAACTTCCCCCACCCCCGGGACAGCACCCAACACCCCTGGACAACCCCCCCCCCCACCCTTCTGGACACCCCCCAACACCCCTGGACTACACCACCACCCCCTGGACATCCCCCCCTCACCCCTGGACAACCCCCACCCTTATGTATACCCCCCACCCCCTGGACATCACTCCCACACCCATTGATATCCCCCACCCCTAAAAAACCTCCTACCCTCCTGGACACCCACCACACCCCTAGACTGCCCCACCCCCTGGACAGCCCCCCACACCCCTGGATAACCCACACCCTCCTGTATACCCCCACCCCCAGGGACATCACTCCCACACACCTAGACAGCCCTCCCACACCGCTGAAACAGACCAAAAAGTTACCAAAAATAGACCAGAACCCCCTCACCCCACTGGACAACCCCCACCGCACCCATGGACACCCCAACACCCCTGGACTTCCCCCACCCCCAAGACAACCCCCAACACCCCTGGACAACCCCCCACCCTCCTGGACACCCCCACACCCCTGGACTTCCACCCACCCCCAAGACTGCCCCCACCCTCTTGAACACCCCCCACACCCCTGTACTGCCCCCACCCCCTAGATAGCCCCCCCACACCCTTGGACAACCCCCCACCCTCCTGGACACCCCCACACCCCTGGAATACCCCCAACCCCAGGACTACCCCCACCCTCCTGGACACCCCCCATACCCATGGACTGCCCCACACCTTGGTTAGCCCCCACACCCCTGGAAAATCCCCCCACCCTCCTAGACACCCCCTCACACCCCTGGACTGCCCCCACCCTCGGGACTGCCCCCACCCTCCTGGACACCCCCCACACCCCTGGACCGCCCCCTACCTCCTGGACAGCCCCCCACACCCCTGGACAACCCCCCACCCTCCTGGACACCCCCACACCACTGGACTACTCCCACCCCCAGGACTACCCCCACCCTCATGGACACCCCACACCCTTGGACACCCCCCCCCCACACACACTATCTGGATATCCCCCCACACCCCTGGACAACCCCACCCCCCCACCCTTCTAGACACCCCCACACCCCTGGTCTTCCCCCACCCCTAGGACTGCCCCCACCCTCTTGGACACCCCCTGGACATCCCCCACACCCCTAGACTGCCCCCCTTGGACATCCCCCACACCCCTGGACAACCCCCCCCCCCCCCCCCCACCCTCCTGGACACCCCCACACCCCTAGACTACCCCCCACCCCCGGGACTTCCCCACACACCCCTGGACATCCCCCCACTCTCCTAGACATCCCTCCCACCCTCATAAACACCCTCCCACCTCACTGGACAACCCCCACCACACCCCTAGACACCCCCACCTCACTGGACACCCCCAGACCAAAAACAAACTAAAACATGACCAAAACTAGACCATAACCCCCCCCCCCACTAGACATCCCCCACCACACCCCTGGACACCCCCCCCCCCCCACACCCCTGGACTTCCCCCACCCCAGGACATCCCTGGATAGCTGGTATTGGGAGAGGAGGTGTCGCCATCCCTCGGGGGGGGGATAAACACTACTGGAAGGTACTCATCACTCCCACATGCGAATCTTGAGCTCTCAAAATGTTTCACCAACGCTTTCTTCCCATATAAAAATCATTCTTTCTATCACTTTGATGGCATTATAACTATGGGGAAAACGCCATCACACATGAAGACGTTTCTCCCTGGTTATACTGGAATCAAATTGATAGAATGAATGATGTTTACAGGGGAAGAAAGCATCGGTGAAACATTTTGAGAGCTCAATCTTCACATGTGGGAGTAATGAGTACCTTCCAGCAGCATTTATCCCCCAAAGGGATGGCGTCACCTCTTCTCCCAGCCCCTTTACTGCCCCCTCCCCCATCCCCATGTACACCCTGGACCCCCCCCCCCCCACCCCACTGGATAGTCCTCCCAAACCCCTGGAATCCTCCCTCACCCCACATGACACCCCCACACCCCTGGACATCCCCCCACTCCCCTGGACAGCCCTACCACCCTCCTGGAAACGGTCCCACCCCTTGGACTGAACCTCACTCTCATGGACACCCACGATACCCCCCACCCCACCAGACAACCCTCCCACACCCCTGGATACCCCCCACCCCACTGAACACACCCCCACACCCTTGGAACCACTCCCCCCAGACCAGAATCCATTCCATCAAAACCATCATAAGTAGACCAAAACAAGAAGTAGAGAAAAATTAAACATTCACATATATAACATTCAAAACTTACACTGTCAACTTAAAAAAAACAATATACAACCTAAATGACTACCAAATACACAATTACAATGACAATATTCAAAATTAAATTTTACACTCCAAACAACTAAAATTCAATCAAACCTGTAAAATAATTTGACTATTCCACTTGTAAGTGTTTGACATCTTAAGCACTATAGGGTTGAGGGTCATCAAATAGATAAAAATTAAAACGATATTAGTTAATGTGTATACTAAATATATCAAATTAAATATTATGGAAATTTTTAAAAGGAAATCTTACCATGTCAATGTAAACAACTGTCCTAGTTGTTATTATTTCATACATAAATCTTAACATATAATATCTGCATTTGATGACGCCTTTTTGTTCATGATAATTATGTATGAATGAGTTTAAATTCAATATATAATTTACATGTAATAAATCAAAAATCAAAAATTATAAATGGATATTTACCTTTACATTTACATATTTGACCTTCGCACTCCTTTTCTTTGTGTTTTTTAGAAAGTAGACCCATCCCCGGTTAGAAAATAATAAAAATGGGATAAATTTAAAATTCACTATAATATATAAAACTATTGAGAAATTGAAACTTACTTTTCCAATATTTTATTAAAAATTTCCCGCACATCACCATGGACAGAGCATATCCAATAAAGTGTCTTCTCCCTTGGGAAAAAAACCCCTAACATCCAATGATCACTGATAAAAGAAAATTTAAGGTTAGTGGTTTTTTATGTTAAAAGATAATGAACACTTTGAGAGATATTTGTTCCATACCTCTCAAAAAAGGGATTATCTAACATTGTGTGACTATATTTTTTTCAAGTCCTTCAGCAATATAAAGCATTATTTGTTCCTCATCCAAGGCACATGCTTCAGGGGAAATAAAATGCATGTCCATGTACCCATATACATATGTCCACTCAGTCTTCTCACAAATTTTATAAAGATACCTAATACAAAACAGACATAAGTATACATTTTTAATAAATATAACGCAGGGAAAAGGTGTTAAGACTTACATGTAAAAAAATTTCACCACTTTGATGCCCAACTTATCTCCAGTAACAAGCTCCATGATATCATTTTTCACAATTCCCATAGTTATTGCACGTCCAAAAACATGAGCTTCTATTGGAAACTCATAATGATCTACTAACAAATTTGAATATCTAGACAATCTGTCAAAACTAATAGAATCTGTATCTGATCTCATATCCATTTGTCTTTGTTGTTGTCTATACATTATTTCTTTACCTTTGAAGTATTCTTGTAAAAATAAATAGAATAATATATTATTTTTCAAATGATTAAACAACTTTAATAAAAAAAAATAGAAGATATAACATACATACCTCTATGGTAATGAGTCGAAGAAGTTTGGATCACCAAATTAAAAAATGGTCAATACTATGTCTAACTGTCGTCACCTCATCTGTAGGTAATGGTACTCGAGCTAATCTATCTATAATATCCTGTACAGTGAACCTCTAATTCTCTACCTCTAATTTTTGATGATAAACTGTATCTCCTATAAAATATATCAACCCATATTCAATTATATGATGTCGAGGATCATCAACATACAACTTGCAATAAGTAGGAAGCTACGGCGGAGGAGTAGGATAAAAAATGGGGTCTGTAGGCTGAGGTGGGGGAGTGGGAGCTACTAGCGGAGGTGGAGGATAAATAATGGGGTCTGTAGGGGGAGGTGGAGGAGTGGGAGCTGCAGTCTGAAATTGTCTTTTCATGTCTGCAAACATAGACTGTACCGACGCTCTAATCTTTTACTCCATTATCACATTAATATTATGAACTTCAGCCTCCAAGGATTCTATTTTTTTATAAACACCCTCAACGTAGGATGTTTAAGAACATGGAAGCACTTTTCTTATCGATACACCTACTGGATATCCTCGTACACAACCAGGATGTTTGAGATTTCCCAATGCTACAGATAAAATATCTTACCTCCTAGTAGCTGTAAATACCCCCTGTGAGCTCTACTCCTCAAGATAATCCTATATTAACTAATTGAACATTTCTGTAATGATTGAAATTATATGAAAAAATAGTTAACTTAAATAAATAAAATAGATATCTTACAATCCTCTCAGCTACGATTCTTGAATCTTCCAAAAGATATTGCCCTTCTTTTCCCATTCGAGCTCTCTTTCATTTTTCATGTCTAGATGGAGGGGATGGAGTGGCCACCTCTCCAAATCTTGAAGACTCAACTCTTAGTTTTTTTTAATTTTTCTGCCATCATTTGTTCTTCCAATAATGTATACCCTCCCCGAGATAAACTATGAGGGTATACATTTTTAGATTGGATCTCCTGATGATATTTCCTTGTTTTCTATAAATTAAGAATAAGAAATCATTAACAAAACATTAATAATATCATTTATATAAGAAATATTATAAATGTTTACATTTCCCTTACCAAAAATGAATATTTTCTTCTACTTTCAACAAACTGTCTCCATGTGTCTCCATCTATGAAAGGATATATATGACATGGATTGTCATGACTCCTATGTCTAAAAATGAAATCAGACATGAGGGTTGATTTGAAATCCATCCATATCTTGGTAGCCATCGATAAATATTTCTTCCTGACTCCTCCAGTGTCAAGAATATCAAATTTCATCTAATAAAGAAGAGTTTATACATATTATATATATTAGAAACATTTAAAGAATACGCAAACAATAGAAAAATATCTTACCAAAATCGTCTCCCACTCCTAAGAGATTATCACTTTGTCCACACTTCTCCAATCATCAAACAAAATGCTTACTTTTATCTTACCCTGATTTGATACAAAACTCTTGAAATATTTTGCATTTGGACCTCTAGGAATATCATCCTTATCAAACTCAACGAGTATCCTCTGATCCTGCGTACGGGAAAGTGATAATTTTGGTAAACGTGTGCACCCACATTTACCAACTCTTGAAATCTTTTCCGTAATAGGAGCACATGAGGAAGATTGGGGAATATCAAGAAGAGCATGTGAATGTTCCTCCCCAGAGGTATGACCAATATGCTCATATCTAGAATCATGTGGTAGATCAAATGATTGATCTGTCATTATCCTTCAAATCAAAAAAAACAAACATTAGTTCACAAATATAAAAATTCAAATATTTTAATACTACTGTAATCAGAAAATAGAAAATTGTACTAAGTTATGTAATAGTAAACATGGTTAATATGGTAAGCATGTTAAATAATGGTAAATATGGTAAAGATGGTAAACATGGTAATCCTGGTAAACATGGTAAACATGGTAAAGTAATTGTCACTAAACAAAAATAATAGATATATAATTTATGTAATGGTAAACATGATAAAGTAAACTAAACAAAATTAAAACATGGTAAACCTGGTAAACATGGTAAACATGGTAAAGTAATTTTCACTAAACAAAAATAATAGATATATAATTTATGTAATGGTAAACAAGATAAAGTAAACTAAACAAAATTAAAACAAATAAAAACTTATAATTATTTTGTTTTAATACATGTTTTAATAAATAAAAAAACATACACTATATAACATTTTATGAAAATAATAAATGTAAACAATAAATAAAAAAATGTTACCTGTAATTTTAGGAATGTACAAATGGATTGTTTTCCCAAATTCCTTCATCGTGATCATTTTTTATGGCACAAACCATGTCTTCAACATGCTCATCATTATGTTATGTTAATATTTCTATGGAAGTAGAAATATCACATAAATCAACATCTTCATCAAGTTCATCCTCACCAAAATATTGTTTTTTCCCTTGTAAAACAACATCCCACTGCATATCTAATTTATCTACTACATAGAAAATTTGTTTTGCATGTGTTTCCATTATAAAAGAATTAGCTGTGTCTTCCAATCTATTCAGATTAACAACTGTCATTCCAAATTAATCATGTCTGACACTATTGTTACCAATAAACCATTTACAGTTAAAAATAAGAAATTTAATTTTAAATTAATCAACCTCTCATATGTCTTCAATCACTCCATAATATGCACTTGATGCAGAAATTAGGTTTTTGTCCTTAACACTCGAAAAATGCATTGCTTCTCTAAACACTAATACACCACTATTCTGAACTGCACTTTTTTTGTCCTGAGCTTTTGTATGAAATGTATAGCCATTAATTTCATAACCGGACCATGTTATCACATTTAAACATGGACCACCCAATATCCATTTTAATGTCTCTAATAAATCTGATCTACCAAGCAAGGCCTTTTTAAACCATGACAAAAATGTTTTTTTGTGCTCATTCGAAATCCACATTTCTTTCTTCTTTGGATGACATTGTTTCAACTCATTAATATGCAATGTGATATACGGTTGAGAATCACCTAGGTTATTCAAGATTTACGATTCTAACTTCTTCATCTGTTCAGATGAAAATGATTTTACTTTCAATCCACGAATCCCCTTTCCCTCATTATTAACTCATTCATGGCGAGATGGAGTCAAAGCTATGTGTTACGCCATAGCTAATTATCTCGTACAAAACTCTGCAACCTCCTTAGAAATATACTTTTCAATAATGTAGGCTTCAGGTTGATATGGATTCTTAACAAACCCCTTAAATATTTTCATATACCTTTCAAAAAGATACATCCAACAAAGATATACTGGTCCACAAATCTTTATTTCTCGAACCTGATGAGTCATTAAATGGACCATTATATCAAAAAAAAGTTGGAGGAAGATACATTTAAAATTGACAAAGTATACAAATTGCAGAATTTTTCAAAATGTTCAATGCATTCACATCAATCACCTTATTACAAATTGAATTGAAAAAATAACACAACTTCATTATAGTCTTTCTGAGACAGATGGGCAATATTCCATGCAATGAAACTAGTAGAAGTTGTTGCATCATGACATGACAATCATGAGATTTAATACCTATCAACTTCAAGTCCTTCGATGAGAGAAAATTTTTTACATTTAAAGAATAACCTTGAGGAACTTTGATATCAGGAAGACACTGACAAAATCTAATTTTCTCCCTCTTTGATAATGTATGACAAGTTGAGGGAGGAAATTTTTGTCTTCCATTAGGTTTGGGAGCTAACTTCAAACGTATTCCCATTGATAGTAAGTCTAATATTTCATTCAACCAATCTTTTTTCTTTTCTTTAATATATAACAATGTTCTAATCAAACTATCACAAAAATTCTTCTTCACGTGCATGACATCAATATAATGTTTAACTTCATGATATCTCTAATATGGTAGCTCAAAAAGTATTGACCTTTTCTTCCAAACATGTCTATCATTACCATATTTATGTGTCTTTCCCAATGTCACATCAAGGTTTTTCACCCTCTCAAAATATAGATCAGGGGATAAAGGTTTTGGAGAAATATTAAATTATTGTGAGCCATTGAATGCCTTTTTTAGTCTTATATAAGAGTTATCCATAGGAAAAAACTTTCAATGACCCATGTATACTATTTTCCTCCCATGATTCAATTGACAATATGACGTCTGTTGTACGTAAATTGGACATTCTTTATTCCCTTTAACAGTGTATCCAGAAAAATTTCCATATCTTGTGAATTCATTTATAGTGGAAAAAATCACTGCATAGAGTTAAAAATATTCCATTTTATAAGAATCATACACCCTTATACCATCCTCCCATAAAAGTTTCAAATCTTAAATCAACGGTGACAAGAAAACATCAATATCATTACTTGGTTCCTTCAGAACAGAGATCATTATACTCAACATGACATATTTTCACTTCATACAAACTTCAGGAGAGAGTTTGTAAATTACCAATAAAACATTCCATGAACTATTTGTGCTACTGAGGGTTCGGTATGGATTCATTCCATCTGTGCACAACCCTAGTCTAATATTTCTAATTTCATTTCCAAATATAGGATACTACTCATCAATTTTCTTCCATTGTGGACAATTAGTTGGATGACGTATTTTTCCATCACATAACCGCTCATCAGCATGCCATATTAACCTTTTTGCATCATGTGAATTAGAAAATAAACATTTAAAACAATTAATTATAGGAAGATACCAAAATACCTTTAAACTGATCTTTGTAATCTCTACATCAGCCTGTGATTTTTCTTCCACCTTATACCATGATGTCCCACATTTAAGACACTCTGATAGAAATTCATATTCCTTCCTATATATCATACATTCATTTGGACAGGCATGTATTTTCTTATATCCCAATCCCATTAGTCATAATATTTTCATCGCCTTATAATGTGAATCTGGAAGATCGTTATCTTTTGGAAGAATGTATTTCATCAATTCTAGCAGCTCTGTAAAACTTTTTTCACTCCATCCATGTTTTTCCTTCAGCTTAATCAATATCCACAGTGCCGACAAAATTGTAAAATTTGTACAACTAGGATATAATGGTTTTTCAGCATCACCATATAGACATGAAACTATTGGTTCTATCTCAATTTATTCTACTACAATATTGCGAATCATTTCTTCAATTCCATCGGAGTCACCATCTTGTGAATCATCATCATCAGTGACATTCCGTACAGTTTCACCACACCAAATCCAAGGGTTGTAACTCGGATTAAAACCATGACAAATCAGATGATATTTTATCAATATACTTTTCAACTTCTTCATATTCAAACATTTCAGGCATGGACAGAAAAAAAATATAACTACTTGTAACATTTCGTTTAGCAAATTCCAAAAAGGCATCAACACCTTCATCATATTCATTGCTCATTCGATGTGCCATAATCCAACTTCGATTCATTATTACCTATAACAAATATCAAAATTATACATCTTTTTAAGATAATAAAAATGTATTTTTATATGAAAAAAAATCATAATTTTAATTTAAAACGATTTTGAAATATAAAACAAATCTATGAATATTTAAAAAAATATGCTTGAATATGATTTTAAAAAGAAAATATAGTTAGATATAACAGTTTTAAATTCATCTTGGATCATTTCTTCTTAAGGTTCACAAAGAATACATCCTGGTGCAACTGGATACCAAATTCACCCTTCCATAAAAAATAAATATGAAGTATAAATATTAAAATATGTATTCATTTGATACTAAAAATTACATAGATCCTAACGATTTGAAACCTCTAGATAGCCCCCCACCCCTCTAGATAGCCCCCCACCCCCCTGGACCCCACCCCCACCCCCTAGACATCACCCCCACCCCCTTGGACACCACCCCCACCCCCTGGACACCCATACCCCCTTGGAAAACACCCCCACCCCCTGAACACCACCCCACCCCCTTGGACACCCCCACCCCCTTGGAAACCCCATGGAAACCACCACCCCCTTGGACATCCCCCCCCCCACCCCTCTGGACAGCCCCCCACCCCTTGGACAGCCCCCACCCCTCCTGGACACCACCCCCACCCCTACCCTCTTGGACACCCCCAACCCCCTGGACACCCCCACCCCCTTGGACACCCCCTAGACACCACCCCCCTTGGACAACCCCCCCCCCCCCCCCCATCTGTACAGCCCCAACCCCTTGGACAACCCCCCCCCCCCACCCCCTTGGACACCCCCACCCCTCCTAATAAACCTATAACACATATATTACTATTAAACTGTCAATTTAAAAATGACCAAACATCCCAAATAATATAAGGAATGAAGGAGAAGAAGAAGTGGACGAAGAAGAAAAAAAGAAAAAAAGAATAAAGAAATAAGAACATGGAATAAGTAACTTATTTAAGGAAATTCCATAGAATCCAAGAAAACCATAGGGCCTCCAATGGTTGATAGAAAATTAGAGAAAATGGAGTAAACCTGAGAGTCAAATTATATTTAAAATAAAAACTCAGATAGAGAAAATCACAGTGTAAAGCCTACCATCACGGCACAATGGGGTTAGGATAACTACACATCTTTGAAAACCATGACATGGACTCCCCCATAAATCATAATTTTCTCATAGTCAATGACTGTTCAAAATATATATAACCAAATAGAATCATATTTCAACACCCCTCATCTTTTCATAATTCTTGAATCCCTAAAAATCACAATGGAAACCTCGAACATAGACTGTACCAACCCCCTTAGACACCACCCCACATCACCATGGAAACCACCCTCATCCCCTTAAAAAGCACTAATAAATTATAGCCTAATATCCATGAAACATTACAATCATCATGTCATAATCTCACAAACCACGATGAAATAGTCAATCCCAATTGAAACTTATCCCCCACCCCATTGGACACCACCCCCAACCCCTTGGGACACCCCCTGGACACCACCACCCCTTAGACATCCCCCCAACCTTTGGACACCACCCCCACACCCTTGGACACCCATGGACACCACCACTCCCTTGGACAGCCCCTGCACCCCTGGACACCACCCCCACCCCCTTGGACACCCCCTGGACACCACCACCCCCCTTGGAACACACCCCTCTAGACACCCCCACACCATGGACATCCCCCCAAACCTCTAGATATCCTCCACCCCCTTGGACTCCCCCACCCCTCCTGGACATCACCCCCCACCTCCTACCCCCTTGGACACCCCCTGGACACCCCCAACCCTCGGGACAGCCCCCCCCACACAACCCCCCAAACCCCTTGGACAAGCCCCCACCCCTTGGACATCCCCCCACCCCCTTGGATAGCCTCCCCACCCCCTTAGACACACCCACCCCCTTAGATCCCCCACCCACACACACCCCTGGACTGCCCCCCCCCACCCACCAACACCACCACCATGGACACCCTGGACACGCCCAACCCTCTGTACAACCCCCCAAACCCTATGGAAACCACCCCCACCCCCTTGGACACCCCCTGGACACCACCACCCCCTTGGATAGCTCCCCACCCCTCTGGACAGCCCCCCACCCCCTGGACAGCCCCTCACACCTCTAGAAAGCCCCCCTGGACTCCCCCCCCCCCTCTTGGACACCACCCCCACCCCCCAGAAAACCCCCAAACCCTTTGGACAGGCCCCCACTCCCTTAGACACCCCCCACCCATCCACCCCTTTGGACAGCCCCCCAACCCCTTCGACCCCCCACACACCCATGGATTCCCCCCCCCCCCCCCCCGAACCCTCTGGAGAGCCCCCACCCCTGGACACCACCCCCACCCCCTTTTACATCCCCCGCACCCCCCTTTGGATACCCCCAACCCCCTTGGATATCCGCCACACCCCCTAGACACCACCTCCACCCCCTTTGACACCCCCTGGAAACCCCCACCCAACCCCCCTGGACACCCCCACCCACTTTCACAGCCCCCACCCCCTTGGAAACCCCCCGTACGTGAACACACACATGATAGAACACACAAAAATCGTAAACTTGCATGATATCAATTCTATAGGTTTATTTTACTAGAAAAGAATTTAGCATGGTATAGATGAACACTATGAAACTAACCATGATTTCATGAACAAATAAAAATATCATCTCAATAAATTAGTATAGGGAATCACGGGAAAAAACGGAAAAGGAGTCGTGTGAGGCTTACTTGAGTGTTGTGAGTCGACCTGATATATCTGATAACAATAAATATGAATAATGATGTTGGAAAAACAAGGCTGGAGGGAAAGACTTTGATGAATTGATTCCAGGTTTTCCGCGTGAGAGAGACGAGTCGCAGGTTTCCCGATCGAAGAAAACTGAATGAATGAATACGAGGTGCGATAAATAATTTAAAATATTTATCACATCAGTTATTTAATATTCTCCATGATAAACTATTTTTTAATGTTTATAACGTTGTTTATTTAGTAATTGACATAGAAAACAATTTATCACGTCGGTTATTTTATGACCGACGTGATATATGTCGCTTCATACCGACGTGATAAATTGTTGTGATTGGATTTATCACGTCGTTTTTTTTATAACCGACGTGTTAAAGGACTGAGCTTTCCTTTATCACGTCGGTTATTTAATAACCACCATGATAAAGTGCCAAGCTTTCCTTTATTAGGTCGGTTATTTTATAACTGACGTGATAAAGCGCGCCAGATTCAATTTGCACGTCGGTTATACAATAACTGACGTAAAAAAGCTAATCTTCATATATTTTATGTCTGTTATAAAATAACCAACGTAAAATATGGATCCTGATTGATATATCACGTCAGTTATATAGAACTGACGTGAAAAATACCGACGTGTTAAACGTTTTTTCCACTAGTGGTTGTATAATACAACTCTCATATTTGTTTGATGATGCCAAAGTATAACATATTCACATAACTTGGATTTCTTTCCTTAGTACTAGAAACATTAATCACTTCAACAACATGTGTAAGTCCACTATTTTTCACGGTACTACCTTCATCACGTTTATTTGTATAGAATGTATAATCATTAATTACATAAACATTGAAAGATAATACATACACACTTAGTTTTATGGCCAGCCATTGAAGTCGTTATGAAATTGAATCTGTATTTTTATTTGACTCCTTAAAATATGGTATCTAAACCATCCTATAAAATATTGATTATATGTATTTGATATCCATCTTTCAGCCCTTGATGTATTCAAATGCCTAAGTATTTATTTGTGGGTTTCAACATATGGAAAACCTTTAAACTATTATGTAAAATATAAAGGTGGGCCTACTCCTGATATGTAATATTGATTGTGACAATATCTCTTCCATAAATTACTTCACCCACAATCCACTCTTTGAGATGAGATTTCAGTAGACCAATTCTTTCCACACTAGATAGGTAGTCGGTACATAGTTCAACTGTTTCCTTGACAATATCTCTCTCTACAATACAAACCTTTGGAAAACTTCAATTTTTGACATACCCTTTCAAAATATTCATATACCATTAGATAGGTTATATCTATATATAGTGTATAGGACCACATAGTCATATATCTTTCACTAAGTGAATCATTAAGTGAATCATCATATCAAAGAATGTCGGTTGGAAGAATATTTCCCATTCAAACGATATGACAGAATTTTACTTTTCCATAGTTGACAATTTCACTAGGTCTATAATTTTTATACATATAGATTTGAAAAAGAAATAGATCTTGGTTAATGTATGACAAATTTTCTTGGAAAAAATGTAACATAAAGATACATGAATTAGATCTTGCATCAAAACATGGAAGTTATGTGATTTCAAACCCTTTAACTTTAAATCAGTCATTGTCATGATATTCTTAATACTCAATAAATACCCCTATAGAAACATTATTTCATTCAAGAAGTTGAAAACTGATATCTCTCCTGCTTGGAAAGAGTGTAAGAAGTTGGAGGAAGAAAAGTTCATTTTCCACCCTTCACTAGCACTAACTCTTACCATATTCCCATATCAACCATGTCCAAACTATCCTTAATTACATCCTTTTTTTCAAGTGCATTTAGTAAAATTCCATTTACACTATCACATACATTTTTTTTAACATACATAATATTAGAAAAATGTATGATATATAGAAAATTCCAGTATGGTAATTCAAAAAAACTAATCACTTTTTCCAATTGATTTTCATAAGGTTTTTCAAAAAAAAATTACCAAAAGAAGTATCCACATCTTTTACTTTCTCAAGTAGTTGATCACCTCTTAGTGAAGAGAGTGTTGTACATTATTTTGAACTTCCCTCTAATTATGTCATCCAAGATTAGTACTTACATCATCAGGGTAGAAATATATGATGTCCTAGAAACATAGTCTTTGATGAATGTATCAACCTAATTAAATTTGTACATTGTTCGCAAATGGGACACCCTTGAGTTCCATTAATTCTATATCCCAACAAATTTTCCTAAGAAGGAATGTCATTTATTGTTCTATACAATATGACTTTCAATGTGAAATCTTCATTTTTGTAAGCATCATACAACATAACACATGAATCCCACAATAATTTGAAATCTTCAATCAATGATCCAAATAAACATCAATATCATTATTTGATTGTTTTGGTACTGATATAAGCATAGATAACATGATGTATTTTCATTTCATGCATAACCATAGTGTAAAGTAATAATTTACCAATATAGCAGGCCATGTACTGTGAGTTCTTCTTTGAAAACCAAAAGGATTCACTCCATCTATAGATAAAGCAATATGAAGTCTTCTCTGTTCATTTCTAAATTCAGGATACTCATGATAAATTATCTTACACTGAGGAGAGTCTATTAAGTGATGAAGTTTACCATATTTATTTATTTTATCTGCGTGCTACTCCAACTATCTTATAGTCTCCTCGCTTCCATATAGGTGTTTAAACCTTAGAATGATTGGAAAGTATCATAAAACTTTCTTAGGACCTGATTTATCTTTCTTCTATCGAGAAACACCACACTTTGGGTGTGATCGAGATCATATCTGAGAATGATCGAGATCATCTCTATGTTTTAGGACACTATGAGCTATTTTCCTTCTATTGCACATGAAAAAGTGTTGAACTACTTAATGGAATCATAGAGCATTGCTCAATGGAGGGGATGGATATCAAGTTGACGATGAGGTTGATGACCTTAGGATGTTTGGAAACAATGGGAGTTTGGCTATTGGATATAACACCCCAAAATTTTATTATATGTCTCTTTTAAAATTTAACATCTTTGATAGTTTGTGCTTCATGCAACATCGAGTTTAAAACCATAATATACTATTAAATGTGATCGTTGGAATAGTAATGTGAACCTTTGGAATAGAAATCCATCTAATAGAATAGAAACCTCACCTATGAATGTATAAATAAAATTTAGGTTTCTTATATATGAAAATGTGATATATTTATATCTTGGAAATTATAGATAAATGTTTTAAAAAGGATAAATTAAGTGTTGGTATTTTTGTGAAACAGAAAATATTTATTTAAAATTTTATAATTAATATAATGATTTAAAAGAAAATATATTTTCATAAAATAGAATCATGAATTAATATTTAGTTGTCTTCTTATTATAATACAATTTTATGTGACCATAATTAATTTTTCAAAGTATTATAAAATCAGTTATAATTTTAAAATCAATATTTTTCAAATAAATAATGATTTTAATAAAGAATTAAAATTATCATATTTAGAAAATTATTTTCATAAAATGGATTCCATTTTTGAATTATACACATCAAAAAATTATTAGGGTGAATTTTTTGGATTTTTCTGAAATAGTTTAATTTTTGTGAGTAGTGAAATACAGTAATTCATGGTATATATACATTATAAGTTAAATACACTATTTATAGAGTCATTACTGATGTAAGCACCACAATATCAAACTATCTTCCTTTAGTTACTATATTTAATCATGTAATCAAAACTATTCATAGTCTTGAGTTAAAATAATAAACAAATGAATTAAATAATCGAAAAACACTTCTCTCCCCCACTATAAATACCACACCTCACCACCCCTTCTCCTAACACCTCAAAATCCTTAAAAAAATATCCAATTTCTACCCAACACCTATCCCAAACATCTCCCCCATGTTCTGGTATTTATTTTCTTACCAAAATACCACTTAAAATTTACATAAGTAGGTTCTCAAGGAGAGGAATTCAAGAGGTAAAATCTCCTTTCATTATTTTAATTTTCTTTCAATTTATTTTCTTTTCTTATACTTTACTTACCTAATCTATCCAAAAATGCATGATAAATACATTATCTTATATATACTGAAATGTTATTATTATTATGGTATATCCACCATCAATTCTTTTCTCTTTCTCTTTTTATTCTAAAAATTAAAACACCATCTGTGAGGTGCCGATTTACCTCCTTTATGGACAATAAGTTTTCATTTTTCAATTCATAATTCCAGACTGGTCATAAAAATAATTATGGTTAAACTAGAATTTAATATATTTAATAAAACCTATTTATTATTATAGAACTAGTATATACACATAATATTCATTCATAAAGACAAAACTAGTTCACGTTGATCGGGAAAATGTCAAAACAATCTTAATAGTTATCATTAACACTTTATCTAATGAATCATCTTCATATCTGGAAAAAATTTATATATAAGACCATTAAATATCTTGTAATTTTATTAATGACATGTAATTTTAATTCTAGATAAATATATTTATTTTTACATGATCTTTCAGACATGTATACGAGTGAATCAATCATGAAAATCAAGGAAATGCCAACTGAGGTTGGCTTAGTGGTATCGTGTAAGACGACCACTCCCTGGAAAAAGAAATGGCTCAGGTTCGAGTCTTTCCACACTCGAACTTAGATGGGGGTGTGTGGTGCGCATGGTGGGGGTTGGGCCAATAATAATCATGGTGTGGTTCCCAACTATACCTCGTTACCCATATAACATGTTTGGTCACTTCAGTGGTGGCGTAGTTATGAAAACCCTTCTTTTAATACAAACTTAAACATGATTTATTACATAAAACATCACTTGATACAACAAAGAAGATCTAGAGGTTTAGTGTCTCTGGGGATTAGGATCATTACATAAAAACTTAAGACATGAAATACAACATCTTTAAGGAAAACTTCTTTTACATGACCACTACATTCCATCATACTTAGCATTGCATGGGATAACCTGAGGACATGCACAAGAAAAGGGTGAGCTATAAAGCCCAGTAAGGGAGTACACATGGAATAACATGAGGAGTAAAATAAATTTTAGAAAATAGGAATATCAATAGATCATAAAAGAAACATGAACATAAAGGCATGATAAATCATGATAATCATAACATGGAATTGTGGCAACAACACTTAACATGTAATTAGCATGATCCAAGGCTCATTGCACATAGAGCATGAGTAAATCCTCATTGAACATGAAGCACGAGTAAACCCTCGTTGTACTTAATTTATCATGAGTCAACACTAATTTCACATGACGTATCATGATACTATACTTTACCCAATGCATTGGAGCGCTATAATGGCGCACCCTTCTTAAACATTTCATTTCATGCATAAGTGTGCCACATGGATCATAAATCATGGATTCATAAAACATAGTCATTTATTCCACGATGAAGGAATTTGTAATTCATACATGAAAATTTATAATCAATAAGTAAATGTGCATAATGGTGAATATCCTTGATGGAGAAATGGGCATGGTATTCACTACACAATGGAATTGACTTAGAAAATCGGTGCGATTTCGGCAGCATAACGACGTGAAGTAAGAATTCATAAAAAAAGGTTGATGAGAGAGAAAGGGGTTCCTCATCATATTTACATTTAATGGACAGTAAGGAGTTCATATAGATACATTTCGATCAATTTTAATGGAATTTAGGTTCATGATACGAGAGTATTTCTTGAATGTAAAAGAAGAGAGAGAAGTTCCTTTCGGAATTTCGGCATAGTAATGGGTGTACATGGGAGGAATTTAATGAGAGAGAAAGGGGTCTCCCATAATTTGAACGATAAGAGGGAATTATGGGGGAGGTGCGAAACCATACCCCAAAATTCATAATTCAAATTAAAAGGGAAATACAACTTAAAGAAAATTGACAAAAATGAGAAAGGGAGAAAAAACCATTACTTGGAAGTGTTCTTCCAAATGCTAGAGAGAGGCTTGTGAGAGGTTTCTTGGGAGCTTGGGGCACCTTGGGAGGATTATAGAGAGAGTAGGTAATAGGTTGGACGAACTCCAAAGGCTTTTAGTGAGGAGGAAGTGGGATATTTGGTGGGTTTATATAGGAAAGGTGAGGGAATTCTTTATTATTTAGGTTTGGGTACCCTTACATTAAATTAATCCAAACCACAAACCATCCCATGGTTTTTGCCCATAGTTTTTTAAAAAGCGTAGAGGAAAACAATATTTTATAAGGCCAAAGTCTGAACTTCTTAAAATATTATGGTTTCTTATGTGGAGGTGAGTCACACTCCCATTGAAATTAATTTAAAAAGGCAAGGTGTTGAATAAGTTTTGAGGGGTCCATTAATGCTTTGAAAAGTAAGTCAAACAAACCTAAAATCACATTATTTTAGTGGTAAAACATATATTGGCCGAACATAAAGATTATAGTATTTTATTACATCACTATTGGGTCATTATGATGTCATAAAACACATTTTATATTTAAATGGATTTAATTTTTACCCAAAAATTTGACTGTCTCAAAAAATTATGAAAAATTCACCATTGGATAATTTCGACCTCTTGATTCAAAAAATAACATTTATTTTATCTAAATAATTTTCTAAATATTTTAATTTTATCTTTTAAAATAAAAACCGCCATTTATCGAAAATTCAAGGGTTTTGACAGAAATGGTTTTCAAACCTTAATAAAAAAATTTAATTACATTCATAAAATTATAAGATAATTTATATTTAGAAATTAATTTAATAATATTATTATTATTTTATTAAAATATCATTTAATTCAAAAATCCCTTAATTTAATAAAATAGATTTTTTAATTAAATAATAACTAAAACCACCATTTGTACTTTAAAAACTATTTACAATGTATCAAAAATGACTAGAAATTATATTCATTATTATATACAAAAAAAGAATGTACATGAACATAATACTAATTATTTGTTTCATAACCCTTTAAAACAGCCGCATAAGACCTAAGGGTAAGGTGTGCGATGGTGACAGACTCTTGGGATGGCTCGGATAACATTGCTCGAGTGGTAATTTCAATCAACTTCCACTTTTCCCGTAGACGGTCACGTTCGAGCTTGAAATGATGAAGCTCAACTTGGGCTTGGTCAAGGGAAAAGCCCAAAGATGTCACCTCTTTTCTAAGCTCTGATAAATGGGCTTCGTATGGTGAAATTATACTGGATGAGGTCGTCGCTTCCTTTGTCTGAGTAAATTGGATTTGTTAAAGTCCAGTATTTATACTAATCATGTGATCACTATTCAACGGCTATATTAGCAACGGTCAAAATTCTTAACATAAAACCAAAGAAGTTGACATTTTATATAAACATAAAGAGACATTTAATTAGATCAAGAGGGATTTCTGTTAATGAAACTTTGGGTTGTTACAATATTCCCCCCTTGAACAATTTCTCCCTCGAAATTTTCATTTTCCCACACTAAAATAGATGTGGGTAACTTAGCTTCATCACTTCCTCTGATTCCCAAGTTGCTTCTTCAAACTTTTGGTTTCTCCACAACACCTTAACAAGGTGCATTGTCTTATTTCGTAGAAATTTTTCTCTACGATCTAAGATCTTCATTGGTTTCTCCTAATAAAAAAGATCATCTTCCAATTGTACCACCTCAGAAGAGAGTACATGTGAAGGGTCCGGTATGTACTTCTTTAAGTGGGATACATGAAATACATCATGTGATTTGGCCATAGTAGGTGGAAGTGCTAGTCGATAGGCCATAGCCCCGACACGATCAAGAATCTTGAAGGGGCCGATGTACCTTGGACTTAACTTCCCTTTCTTTCCAAACCTCATGACCTTCTTCCATGGAGATATGCGTAGAAAAACCATGTCTCCAACTTGAAACTCAAGGTCTCATCGAAAGTTATCTGCATAACTCTTCTATCGACTCTGAGCTGCCTTGATATGTTGTTGAATGGTTTTCACCTTCTCCACCATTTCCTCGACCATTTCTAGTCCAAGAAGCTTACGTTCACTGACCTCATCCCAACATGCCGGTGTTCTGCACCTTTTCCCATAAAGGGCTTCATATGGTGTCATTTGGATGCTCGAGTGGAAACTATTATTATAAGAGAACTCAACCAGAGGAAGATGTTGATTCCATCCTTCTTTAAAGTCCATTGAGCACGCTATCAACATATACTCAAGTGTTTGGATAGTGCGCTCAGATTGTCCATCAGTTTGAGGATGATATGCCGTACTGAAGTTCAGTTCAGTATTCAGAGCATGTTGAAGACTCTTCCAAAACATAGAGGTGAATCTTGGATCTCGGTCAGATGCAATATATAGTGGTACTTCATGCAACCTTACCACTTCCCTGATATATATCTGTCCCAGTTGATCCAAAGAGAAATCCTCTAGAACAGAAATGAATTGTGCAGTCTTTGTAAGACGATCCACAACAACCCAGATTGCATTGTTTCCTTTAGATGTCCTTGGAAGTCCGGTGACAAAGTCCATGGTGATGTTCTCCCATTTCCATTCTAGTATGGGCAATGGTTGCATCATCCCCTTAGACTTCTGCCTCTCTGCCTTCACTTGCTGACACACCTGGAACTTTGATGTATACTCAGCGATCTCCTTCTTCATATTATTCCACCAAAAGTTTTCTTGAAGATCTCGATACATCTTTGTGCTCCCTGGGTGAATAGAGAAATTTGAACTATGTGCATCATCCAAAAGTTCCTTCTTCATCTCTGGACTCGATGGAACACATAGTCTTTTCCCAATCCGCACAATTCCTTCTTCATTAACATTAAACTCCGAGGATTTCCCTTTTTTGATAGCTTCTACTTTTTCCTGAATTCCCACATCATCCTTTTTAGCATCCTTTAACCTTTCCAAAAGAGATGGTTGAGCAATCATTTGTGAAAGGATTGATGATTTTCCCTTCTTTATGATTCTCACAGCCATCTACATCAAGTCTAAAAAGATTGGGTCCTTCTCAATTCTCATCATTTATAGAATCACTGGGTCCTTTCTACTTAGGGCATCTTCCACCTTGTTCGCTTTCCCAGGGTGGTAATGTATTGAACAGTCATAATCCTTGATGAGCTCTATACATCTTATCTAGAACATATTAAGCTCTTTATGTGTGAATATATATTTAAGACTCTTGTGGTCAGCATATATCTCACATTTCTCCCCATAAAGATAATGCCTCCAGATTTTCAAGGCAAAGATCACCGCCGCTAACTCCAGATCATGCGTTGGATAGTTTCTCTCATGGATTTTCAACTTCCTTGAGGCATAGGATATCACTTTATCATTCTGTATCAGCACATAGCCTAAGCCCTTCTTTGAAGCGTCACTGAATACCACAAAAGTTCCCCACTTGTGGGTAAAGTGAGCACGAGCGCAGTGATAAGCCTCCTTTTCAACTCCTTGAAGCTTCTTTCGCATTCATCACTCCAAGAAAACTTTACTCCCTTCCGAGTTAGCTTGGTAAGAGAGTTGGACAATCGTGAGAAACTTCTCACAAATCATCGATAATATCCAGGTAACCCCAAGAAGCTACGGATATCCATTACCGATATTGGCCTCAGCCATCCCTCAATTGCATCTATTTTAGAGGGGTCCACAGATATCCCATTGCTTGTGATGATATGTCCTAAGAATGAGGCATCCTTCAACCAGAACTCACACTTTTTGTACTCTGCATAGAGCTTATCCTTTTGAAAAGTCTCTAGTATAGTTTTTAAATGCTCCTCATGATCCTCCTTGGTTTTGGAGTATATTAGAATGTCATCTATAATGACTACCAAAAATTTGTCAGGGTAATCTCTAAAGACTCTATTCATCAAGTCCATGAAGATTTATGGAGCATTAGTGAGTTTGAAAGGAATTACTATGAATTCATAGTGCTCATATCTTGTGTGAAAAGCAGTCTTGGAGATATCTTCCTTCTTCACCCTTACTTGATAATATCCCGACCGCAAGTCCACCTTGGAGAAGTACTGTTCTCCACGTAGCTGATCAAACAGGTCATCAATTCTTGGTAGATGATACTTGTTCTTTATCATGATTTTGTTAATTTCATGATAATCGATGCAAAGCCGCATTGACCCATCCTTCTTCTTGACGAAGAGGACTGGTGCACCCCATGGTGAAGCACTTGGGCATATAAACCCTTTATCCAGATTCTTTTGTAGTTGTTTCTTCAGCTCTTCAAGCCCAATAACATTCATTCTATATGGAGTCTTGGATATTGGTAGCGCCCCAGGTATAAGTTCAATTGAGAACTCAACATCTCTTATAGGAGGAAGACCATGCATTTCCTCGGGAAACACTTCCACAAATTCCCTCACAATAGGCATTTCTTCAAGGATGGTTTCTTCCTTGGACTCAATCATCTGATCCAGATACGCATGCTCATAGGGCAGTAATATCCATGTTTGAGATGATGGAGCTAAAGGAGATTCATCTTCCTCCTGACACTTGTAATGAATCGGGGGTCGATTCTCCATATAGAGTGTGATTTCCCTCTCCCGAAAATTTATATTGGCTCTATATAAGGTAATCCAATCCATGCCAAGAATTGTATCAAATTCCACCAGAGGGAGTATGATGTGGTTTGACAAGAAATTCAATCCACATATTATAACAGGGGAGGACTTCTATTCATGGGATGCACTGATTGCCCCATTTTCCATACTCACCGACATCTTTACGTCCATGCTTTGTGGTAGTGCTAGGATTGTGCTACTAAACTTTCGAGATATAAAAGAATGCGTAGAAGCTGAATCAAAAAGTAAGTTTTCTATTCGTGAATGAATAACTAGAGTACCTGTCACCACTTCATTTTCGGGGTTCACTTCGGCAGAAGTGATGGAAAAATCTCTTTTTTGTTTCCTTGGAGGTTGTTGGTTGTCTTTCAAAACCCTTGGATTAGGGCACTGATTAGCAAAATGACCCGGTTCTTTGCATTTGTAGCATTGAACAATGCGTTGAGGTTCGAACAGAGCATTCCTATCCTCTGTCACAGCCACAGGTCTTTCTTGCCGACAATTAATAGCTAGGTGCCCTTCTCTTCTACACCTGAAGCATTTTCTCATCCCCTTAAGAAAATTTCTAGGGTGCTTCTTTCCGCACTTTTGGAAAGTGGGGTGCTAGATATTCTTAGCACCGTTGGATTTATCCACCGGACCACCAGAATTGAATTCCACCTTACCCTTCTTGTCCCCATGATACCCCTGTGATTCCCCAATCTCTATTTCGACCTTGAGGGCACATTGGACAATTTCCTCATAGCTGTCGAAGTCACGGATCGCTAATGATTTCCACAAGCTAGACTTCAGCCCACCAAAGAAGCGGTCAACATTGCATTCGAGGGTAACGAAAAAGCCAGAAGCGTATCGTGCAAGCCTTGTGAAGTTTTCCGAGTATGCTCTAACAGATTCTTCAACTTTTTTCTTGAGGTAAAGGAATTTCCTTTCCATCTAAAGCCGGAGGGTGCGTGGAAAATATTTATCGAAAAACATCTTCTGAAAATCCTTCCATTCCAAAGCCTAGATCTCCTCCTTAGGCTTCGTATTTTTTATCAAAGTCCACCATTGATCAGCTTCACCCTCCATACGATAAGAAGCCATGAGAAATTTCTCTTGTTCAGAACATTTAAGGATGGATAAGATCTTTTCAATGGAGTTGATCCATTTTTCAGTGATCGTGGGATCGGATGATCCACTAAAAGTATGAGGCCTTTGCCTCATGAAGCTCTCGATAGTGACTTGTTCCTTCTTAGGGGGGTTTGGACGTTCCTCTTGACCCGTGTTTCTATTTAATTCTTGAGTTAGCTGAGAGAGAAGCGTGATAAAGTTCGTGATTCCCGCTCCCATTGGATTGGGCATCTCATTAGTACAGTCATCACACTGATCCTCACATCGGTTGTTAGCCCGAGTCCTCCTATTACCGGCCATTGGCTGGAATAAAAATAAAGTTAGGGGGTAACACATAAAGGGTAATCCAAAGACAAAAGTTGATGACTTATAAATAAACTTTTATTTCCTTACTCATGAGTCTATAGGTTTCAATCTAAGATTTTCATGATCTACTTTCTAACATATATTCTTAGAGGCATTTTTTTATTCCCTTAATAAGGGTTTATACTAAGCTTGTGAATTTACCAAAGCATATCCCCCATGAGTGTCGTAACCAAGAGTGCCGCAAGGCTCGTTGTCGTGCACCAGTTCCCGTTCGAGTCTAGCTCAAAGAGGTGTATTTGGGTTTTACCCCAAGGATACATATGTGCCAGAGCCGCCTCTACATGCTCGTATCCAGACAGGGATGTATATTCTTAATAACCCACTTACTCAATACTCACCAAAACATAGGGACATATTTATTGTACTTAGTCTTTTATCTAAGGCTTTACTAGGCTTTCCTAATCCCAAAAATAACTAAACCTATCCTTTGATACCAACTATGACAACCCTGCTTTTAATACAAACTTAAACATGATTTATTACATAAAACTTCACTTGATACAACAAAGAAGATTGAGAGGTTTATGTCTTTGGGTCTTAGGATCATTACATAAAAACTTAATACATGAAATACAACATCTTTATTGAAAACTTCATTTACATGACCACTACATTCCCTCATACTTAGCATTGTATGGGATAACCTGAGGACATGCACAAGAAAAGGGTGAGCTATAAAGCCCAGTAAGGGAGTACAAATGGAATAACATGAGGAGTACAATACATGTTAGACAATAGGCATATCAATATATCATAAAAGAAACATGAACATAAAGGCATGATAAAGCATGATAATCATAACATGGAAATGTGGCAACAACACTTATCATGGAATTAGCATGAGCCAAGGCTCATTGCACATATAGAATGAGTAAATCCAAATTGCACATGAAGCACGAGTAAACCCTCATTTCACTTGATTTAGCATGAGTCAACACTCATTGCACATGACGTATCATGATACTATACTTTACCCAATGCATTGGAGCGCTATAAGGGTGCACCCTTCTTAAACATTTAATTTCATGCATAAGTGTGCCACATGGATCATAAATCATGGATTCATAAAACATAATCATTTATTCCATGATGAAGGAATGTGGAATTCATACATGATACTTTATAGTCAATAATTAAATGTGCATAAAGGTGAATACCCTTGATGGAGAAATGGGCATGGTATTCACTACACAATGGCATTGGCTTAGAAAATCGGTGCGATTTCGGCCGCATAATGGCGTGAAGTAAGAATTCATAAAAAAGGTTGATGAGAGAGAAAGGGGTTCCTCATCATATTTACATGTAATATACAGTAAGGAGGTCATATAGATACATGTCCCAATAATTTTAATGTAATTTAGGTTCATGATACAAGAGTATTGCTTGAATGTAAAAGAAGAGAGAGAAGTTCTTTTCGAAATTTCAGCATAGTAACGGGTGTACATGGGAGGCATTTAATGAGAGAGAAAGGGGTATCCCATAATTCAAACAATAAGAGGGCAGTATGGGTGAGGTGAAAAACCATACCACAACATTCTTAATTGAAATTAAAAGGGCAATACAACTTAAAGAAAATTGACAAAAATGAGAAAGGAAGAAAAAACCCTTACTTAGAAGTGTGCTTCCAAAGGCTAGAGAGAGGCTTGTGAGAGGCTTCTTGGGAGCTTGGGGCACCTTGTGAGGATTCTAGAGAGAGTAGGGAAGAGGTTGGACGAACTCCAAAGGCTTTGAGTGAGGAGGAAGTGGGAGCTTGGGTGGGTTTATATAGGAAAGGTGAGGGAATTCTTTATTATTTAGGTTTGGGTCCCTTTACATTAAATTAATCCAAACCAAAAACCATCCCATGGTTTTTGCCCATGGGTTTTGGAAAAGGTAAGATGAAAACAATGTTTTATAAGGCCAATGTCCGAACTTCTTAAAATATTAGGGTTGCTTATGTGGAGGTGAGTCACACTCCCATGGAAATTAATTTAAAAAGGCACGGTGTTGAATACGTTTTGAGGGGTCCATTAATGCTTTCAAAAGTAAGTCAAAAAAACACAAAATCACATTATTTTAATGTTAAAACATATATTTTCCTAAGATAACGATTATAGTATTTTATTACATCACTATTGGGTAATTATGATTTCATAAAACACATTATATATTTAAATGGTATTTAATTTTTACCCAAAAATTTGACTGTCTCAGAAAATTATGAAAAATTCACCATTGGATAATTTCAACGTCCTGATTCCAGAAATAACATTTATTTTATATAAATAATTTTCTAAATATGTTAATTTTCACTTTTAAAATAAAAACTGACATTTATCGAAAATTCACAGGTTTTGATAGAAATGGATTTCAAACCTTAATAAAAAAATTTAATTACATTCATATAATTATAAGATCATCTATATTTAAAAATTAATTTAATAATAATATTATTATTTTATTAAAATATTATTTAATTCAAAAATCCCTTAATTTAATAAAATAGATTTCTTAATTTAATAATAACTAAAAACACCATTTGTACTTTAAAAACTATTTACAATGTATCAAAAATGACTAGAAATTATATTCATTATTATATACAAAAAAAATAATGTACTTGAACATAGTACTACTTATTTGTTACATAACCCCTTAAAACAGCCGCATAAGACCTAAGGGTAAGGTGTGTGATGGTGAAAGACCCTTGGGGTGGCTCGGATAACATCGCTCGAGTGGTAATTTCAATCAACTTCCACTTTTCCCGTAGACGGTCACGTTCGAGCTTGACATGATAAAGCTCAGCTTGGGCTTGGTCAAGGGAAAATCCCAAGGATGCCACCTCTTTTCCAAGCTCCGACAAATGGGCTTCGTATGGGGAAATTCTACTGGATGAGGCCATCACTTCCTTTGTCTGAGTAAATTGGATTTGTTAAAGTCCAATATTTATACTAATCATGTTATCACTGTTCAATGGCTATATTAGCAATGGTCAAAATCCTTAACATAAAACCAAAGAAGTTGACATTTTATATAAACATAAAGAGACATTTAATTAGATCAAGAGGGATTTCCATTAATTAAACTTTGGGTCATTACAGTAGTGGTTCAAGGTCGAGGACCATAGCCACAATGTTCGGTGAGGTATGGGGTTCGATTCCTGAGATCCCACTATTGGGGTAATTTCCACCTCCTATGCTCTGCTCACCTTTCTAGGTAACCCAGTGTCTCATTGGATGGGTAGAAGGGCAGAAACCACCTAGCTGACGGATTGTTGTGTCAAACCATCGCTGATCGGACTGTTACCATGTGGGACGCTTTTCCATATCGGTTGGAAACGACTCCTTCCCAGCTGGGGCTTCTCTGGATCACCTATTCAAGGTAAGGGGGGTTTCTGGATGTGGAGGGTTCGAAAAGGCCACTCTCAGAGATTCTCTTTTAAATAAAGAATAAAACCAAGGAAATGGACACTCTCATGCGACAAAATTGAAACTTATAACTCATCAAAAGACCATAAATGAACTTAATAAAATTATAGTGAATTGAATAGGTGTTGAAGAGATTATAAATTAAATTATTTATGAATCTAATATCATTATCCAGGACATTAAGTACAAGTGCAGAACACTTTCAGACATAAGGTTCGTGTTTCTGTCCGAACATCCATTTCTCATTTGGGTAACATTTTCACTCTCCTTACCCCAATGTAATTCTTATTTATTTCTACATAATTATTATAAATTATATTTATATGTTCCAAACTCATGTATACAGATTGGTTCATCATTATTTTATGGGGAAATTCATGTTTTATAAGGTTCCATTTTCAATTCTTCTCATTAAGCAAGCAAGATTAAAGGGAACTTCATAATTTCTTGCCCATTTTCAAGTATCATCCATAACCTATTTTAGACGTTGTTATTTTCTAGAATTGAACTTTTTTCATGAAAAACTATCTTTATTCATTTTTGGTTTTATACAAACAATTATTACCTTTTTTGTTTTAAAGACTCTTATATTTTCTCTTAAACTTCACTAAAGTGGCCCAATTCTAAAGTTTCTTAAAAAATATTTTTACATATTGGAAATCTTTTATGCTTCAAACATAATTTCATTGTCCTTACCTATTCCTTTATGGGATATACATGTCTACAATCTGATTTTATAAAAAATATAAATAATTTTCCAAAAGAACTCTTCTTTTCAATGTAAAAAAAGTTATTTCTTTTAAGAATTCGTCAATGATTTTATTGAAGTATTTACATCTATTTCAAAACTCTATATTTAATTATATGCTTAATTGGGATTGATTTTTTATGATTTCATCTACCGTATTTTATTAGATAGTTTATTATCAGTTTGATTATGGATGTGTTATTTTGATACCATTCACCATATTACTCAGAATGGTTAGAGATTATGTTTACTGATTGGGGAAAGTTATTTAAATTCCATATGTATGTGTTGTTTATGATTCACCCAATTCATATGAGGAATGAATTAAACTTATTAAGAGATGGGTGGGGCCCTATATATACCCTCAATGCATCGGTAGGTCTCATGAGACAAACAAGTTTGGGTATTGGATGAGGTCTTACCTGTTTATGGTGTCTTGGTTGAAGCCTTAACGGTGTGTTATGATGTTCGGCATTATGAATAACCTAATTATGATATTAGTAATTGATAATCCATGTGATTATTCAATTTTTTCATGGTTAAATTTCTTTCTCATGTGATTACTTATGGCATTATTAATTAGCTTTTATCCCTACCATATTATGATTAATATTATGTTTTAATGATATGTGTTATTAGTTATTTGCCATGCCTTATTATTTATGTTTATTTATGACACCTTCCACTGTATTGCTTACCCTTATTGATCATCTGAGCTCACCCCTTTCTTATGTTTTATTTTTTCCTAGTATGTGAAGATGTATATCATGAATGACTCGCTACGGGAAAAATGCTCATTTGCAACGGGTCAGAGGCCCGTTACAAATAACGGCCATTTGCGACGGGAGTGAAGGGGTCCGTCGCAAAACGTTTGGCATGACTTTCTTTCCAAACCGTGGGAAGAGCATTTGCAACGGGTAAAAGATTCCGGTCGCAAGTACCCGTTTCAGATTTTAGTATTTGCAATGGGAATTCACCCCGTCGCAAATAGCATGTCGGTAGGTTTTCATTTGCAACGGGACCCATCGCAAATGACTATTTATCGGCCAACGTAATTATTGTGGGTTATTAGTATTTGTGACAGGTCTCGTCGCAAATAGACCCATCGCAAATAATGGTCATTTGTGATAGGAGCGAAGGGGCCCATCTCAAAAAGTTTGGTGCGAATTTCCCGGCAAACCGCGGGAAGAGCATTTGGGATGGGTAAAAGATTCCCGCCACAAATACCCGATTCAGTTTTTAGTATTTGCGACGAGAATTCATCTCATCGCAAATAGTATGTCGGAAGGTTTTCATTTTCAACAGGACCTGTCGCAAATGACTATTTACCTGCTGACGTAATTACTGTGGGTGGTTGGCATTTATGACAGGTCTCGTCGCAAATAGACCTGTCACAAATGATCTAACCTATATATACGTCATCCTTTTCTCTCTCATTCTACTCCTCTCCCAATCTCTTTTTATCATTCTTCTGGAAAAAGTTTTTCTAAACTTTTTCATAGTTTAAAGTTTTCAATCGGAGCATAGTTCGTGCAATCTATACTCTGAAAGCTTCAGTTTCAAGGTATTTATCTTTTTTTATTGTTTAGTTAATTTATTTAATTTTAAATTATTTATAATTTTTTTAATTAGTTGTAATTAAATTAAGTTAAAATTAGATATTTTTTTCAGTTCTTATTTTTTGTGAATAATTATGTGTTAGTGTTAATTAAAAATAATTAGAAATAAATAGAAATAATTAGTAATAAATAGAAATAATTAGTAATAAATAGAAATAATTATTAATAAATAGAAATAACTAGTAATAATTAAAAATAGTCAGTCATAATTAGAAACAATGAGTCATAATTACAGATAATTAATGATAATTATAAATAATTAGTACTCAATTAGTATTAAATTAGTAGTAAATTCTAAAAATTAGCAATACATTCTAAAAATTAGTAATAAATTCTAAAAATTATTAATAAATTCTAAAAATTAGTAATAATTAGTAAAAATAGTAATAATTAGCAGTAATTGGTAATAACTAGTAAGAATTAGTAAAAATTTGATGTAATTTGTAATAATTAGGAATAATTTGAGATAATTAGTAATAATTTGATATAATTAGTAATAATTTGATATAATTAGTATTAATTGGTAATAATTAAGAATAATTAGAAATAATTAGGAATAATTAGGATTAATTAGTAATAATTAGGGTTAATTAACATTAATTAGGATTAATTTGTAATTATTAAGTATAATTAGGAATAATTATGAGTAATTAGTAATAATTATGATTAATTTGTAATAATTGGGATTAATTAATAATAATTAGTAATAACTAGTAATAAGTAGTAATAATTAGTAATAATTAGTAATAATTAGTAATAATTATTAATTATTAGTAATAATTAGTAATAATTAGTAATAATTAGTAATAATTTTTAATAATTAGTAATAATTAGTAATAATTAGTAATAATTAGGATTAAGTAGTATTAATTAGGATTAATTAGTAACAATTAGTAATAACTAATTAGAATTAGAATTAATTAATAAAAATTAGGATTAATTAGTAATAATTAGTAATAATTAGTAATAATTAAGATTAATTAGATATAATTAGGAATAATTAGATATAATTAGGAATAATTAGGATCTAATTGGTAATAATTAGGATCTAATTAGTAATAATTAGGATTAATTATTAATAATTAGGTTTAATTAGTAATAATGAGGAATAATTAGTAATAATTAGTAATAATTAGAAATAATTAGAAATAAATAGTAATAATTAGTAATAATTAGGAATAATTAGTAATAATTAGTAATAATTAGTAATAATTAGCAATAATTAAGAATAATTAACAATAATTAGCAATAATTGGGAATAATTAGCAATAATTAGGAACAATTAGCAATAATTATGAATAATTAAGAATAATTAGTAATAATTAGCAATAATTAGCAATAATTAGAAACAATTAGAAATAATTAGCAATAATTGTCCTCTTTTTTTGATGTTTTTCTAATAAAAAATTATACAAAAAACTAATTATTCTATATTATTTAGAAAAACTATAGAACAAGGAAGTCGACAATAGTCATTATTAGATGATTGTGGTTGGATAAATCAGTATAGAAAACCAAATGGTTCTGGTTTAAATCTTGTATATATTGAGGGTGTTCAATATTTCTTATCATTTGCATCATTGAAACCATAATTTGTTTCAGAAGGGACAATTAAGTGTTCTTGTAAAAAATGTACTCTTAGAACGTTTGACACATTTGATGTAACACCCCATGGTTTTAAAAATAACTTGAATTCTTGAAACTTTGTTTATGTAGATATTTATAATTATCCCTTAAACATAATTTTGAATCTTCTATGTTTTTAATTTCGAAAAACAATCATCTAAAATTGTGTTCAGTAAGTTATTTGGAGTTTGATGGAACCAACTTGTTTTTTTGGTGAATCGTGGAATACCCTTATGAATAGTAATATGAATGGTAATATGACCCTAATGAATAGTAAATTATATTAATATTTTTTTATTAAGGCTTTAATATAATAACATCTTGGTTAATTTTTCAATGTGATATAAAAGGATTTATAGTTTTAAAATTGTTTATTTTTTGAATTTAGTATGATTTTATTTAAAAATTAAATTACTAATATTTATAAAATTATTTTCAAAAAATGGAGTTCATTTTTGAATTCTACACATCGGAAATTGGTAAGGGTATATTTTTGAGATTTTTCTGATACAGTTGATATTTCGGTGAATAGTAAAAGTCCAGTTTTGAGTTTCGGTGTATTAATTACATCATTAATGATGTAATAATGATGTAATGAATCTGGTCGACTTGGGCAAAGTACAATAATATGTAAGGTGTACCATGTGGCTAATACCTTGGGAAAATACCATTGGAAAAGCCCATGGGTTTGCAAATACCACTAATGAGGTGTCCCATGGAAATTATTAAAATATTCCCTCACTTTTGCTATAAATACCAACCCATTCCTTCATTAAATACTTTCAAAAAAATTCATCAATGAATATATGGCCTCCTTAAATCCCTATTAGTCCTCCTAGGGTTTCCTCAAACCCCTAAGATCCAAACCTTCAAGTTCTAGGAGTCACTCTACAAGGTAAGAAAATTCTAAATTTCTTTCGTTTTCTATTCAAGTTGTCTTCTATGTGGTATAACTTTAAAGTTTCCATAACACATTACTATTACCTTCTTATTATTGATGTATTATGTATTATGATTCATTTTTTGATCGGTGAACCTTGTCCCCTCTCTTTTTAATCTTTCTAAAACCATGTTGCATAGTCGTTAGGCTGCCGAATTTTTGTAAGGAAATTCTTAACCCAATTTCCATTCCTTGGGTTAACCTTATAATTTTTCCATTATGTTGTATTAAGATTATTTGGGTGATGAATTTTTGTTTATATAATTTATTATTATGTGTATTTATAGTGTATACACATGTACATTTCATTCTATTAATTCTCACTTCAATTACATTTTTAAGGGACTTTCATTTTAAAATCCTTTTAAAAGTCTCTCTAATAATTTTTAATGGGATTTTATTTTTATATGTATATGGAATGAGTTATTTATCCAAATTTCAAGAAAATTTATTACCATGATATGTTCCTTGGACATTATTTATGTTGGTTTGAGCCCATTATAGCTCAAGATATGTTGGGTTTAGCCCATTACAGCTCAAGATATGACAGGTGAACCATATTATAGATTTCCAATGCATTGGGTACTCTGGAGATGGAATTTGACCAAAATGTTTTTCTATATATAAGGTTTAATGTAAGAGTGATATGGTAAATATGTCCCAAGTCAACGACATGAGTATACTATACATTCGAGTTTTTATGATATGGATTTTATTGGTTTTTATGTTATCACTTGACTAACGCTTTCTATCTTTATATCCCTTATTGAGTTTTATATGCATCCCATGTTTTTAAAATGTTTTTTGTAGGATATAAGGATAGTTAAGATAAATAAGGGATTCATGTTGTTTGATAAGGAGTGTTGTCAAAGAAATCATGCTTTGTGTTTTAATGTCTTATATTTTGAAAAAAATGGAAACTGTTTTTAATAGAGTCCTATTTGTATGAATGTGGTATTTTATGTATATACGTTATCCCAATTCTTTAAAACTATAAAACCAAAAAGATTCTCAATGTGTAATAATGCATGTTCTTGTTTAAAATTCAAGATTAAGTAACGTTATAAGGTCGGGTCCTTATAGTTGGTATCAGAGGATGGTTTAGATTACTTTAGGTGTTTGGGTGATATTTAAAGAATACCATAACTGATTTTTACCCTATGATTAATTTGAAATGTTATTGAATTTAAGGATTTCCATGTTTCTTCATCTATGTTATGTTTGTTTAGAATGGTTTTCGGTAGAGTAAATAGGGAAGCTGAAGTAGGAAGGCACTAAGAGGCTGATTTTTTTTAAATCTACAACCCGAAATGGTGGGAATCAGAACTGATCAGTTTATGACAGCAATGGCTCAGTTGACTCAAGAAATAAATAGGGGTGGTGTCCATGCTAGATAGGAACATGATCAACCATGAAGAAACATGTCTTTTGTGGATCACTTTATGAGGCAACATCATCCATCATTCAGTGGAACTACAGATCAAGTGATAATTGAAGGATGGATCAATGCTCTAGAAAAGATATTTGATGTCCTGGGATGTTTAGAACGTCAAAAGGTAATACTAGAAATTTATCATTTGTAAGGTGAATTCGATCAGTTGTGGTATCTAGCTAAGAATACGATAGAAAGAGATGATCTTCATAGTCTAGAATGGGATGATTTTAAGAGTCTTTTTCTGGAAAAATATTTTCCCAAAACTATTCAACTTAGAATAGAGAAACAATTCTTGGAACTGAAGTAGAAAGATGATGATTTTGTGGAAGTATATGAAGCCAATTTAGAAATACTGGCCAGGTATGT
Source organism: Viscum album (assembly GCA_963277665.1). Taxonomy (NCBI): domain Eukaryota; kingdom Viridiplantae; phylum Streptophyta; class Magnoliopsida; order Santalales; family Viscaceae; genus Viscum; species Viscum album. The sequence goes on along the minus strand of OY728159.1, from coordinate 823,630,867 downwards.
ACCATATTTTACTCGGGATTTTGAAAGTAAAATTAATATATTTTACTCTGGTTTGAAACCACTTTTGCAAAGATCTTTGGTATCATGAGTGTTTAAAAGACATGAGAAGCTTGTTAGTTGTGCTGAAAAAGTTGAGATTGAGTTTTTTGAAACATATGTGCATCGTGATGACAAGAATGAGAAGCGATCGGGGTGGAAGAAAATGGGGAAGAACTTGTCAAAGAAGTCTGGAGGTAAGAAAATGAATTTCCCTTCTTATGAAAAGTGTGGTAAAAGGCATCCTGGTGAATGTATTGTAAATTATATGAAATGATACTTATGTGGGATGTTTGGAAAAATGTCTCACGAGTGTAAGGAAAATGATCCAAAAACTAATGAGAAGTCGATGGTGGGATGCTTTAACTGTAAGGTATTGGGTCATTTTGCTAATGTTTGTCTGAAGCTAGTTACTCAAGTAGGGAATCAACATGATTGGAAGCAGAAGGGTTTGGTAAAATATTTTTCAACCACTTCATCAGATGTTGAGCCGTCAAATAAGGTGGTATCAGGTACATTTCTTGTTTTTTCAGATTTCACAAAAGTTTTGTTTGATTCAAGGTCTACACATTCCTTCATTTCTGATAAATTTTCAGAAAAATTTGGTATTCAACCTCATGAAATGAAACCGGATCTCATGGTAAAAACACCTTAAGGAAATATTTTGGAAAAAAGAAATTATAAGAATCTATTTATCCTTTCCTGTGGAAAGAATATACCTTCAAATCATGTTTTTTTCATCTAGTAGAGTTTGATGTTATTCTGGGTATGGATTGACTTTCTTTTTATCATGCTAAGATAGATTGCAGAGAAAAAGAAGTTTTTTTTCGGAAATAATTTCAGTTTGTGTACACAAATGAACTCATACCATTAATAACATATCAGGAAGCTAAGAAACTGATAAGGGATAGAAATGAAATTTTTCTTGCTCATATTTTTAAAGATAAGGAAACTATACAGATTAATGATGTACCAGTGGTAAATGAATACTTGGATTTTTTTCCGATGATTTTCCTGGTGTTATTCCTAATCAAGAGGTTTAGTTTACTATTTACTTAGTTCCTGATGCTAAGCCAATTTCTAAACCTCCTTATAAAATGACCCAAATGGAACTTCTGGAATTAAAAAAGTAGTTGCATGAATTATTAGATAAAGGCTTCATCCAACCCAGGACTTCACCATGGGGCGCTCCTGTCTTGTTTGTTAAGAAAAAATATGGTTCAATGAGACTTTTCATCGATTATAGAGCCTTAAAAAACATTCATATTAAAAATAAGTATCCTTTTCCTCATATCGATGACTTGTTTGATCAGCTCTAGGGAGCATAATATTTTTCAAAGGTTGACCTCAGGTCAGGGTACCATCAATTGAAAGTAAAAGATGAATACATCCCGAAGACTGTGTTCCGTACTAGATATGGTCATTATGAATTTATAGTTATTTCTTTTGGTTTAACTAATGCACCTGTTGTATTAATGGATCTTATAAATATAATATTTCATGATTTCTTGGATAAGTTTGTGGTTGTGTTTATTCATGAAATTATGGTATATTTTAGAAGTAAAGAGGAGCGTGAAAAACATCTACGGGTTGTTTTGCAAACCTTAAAAGAAAAAAAATTATATGGAAAATTCAGCAAGTGTGATTTTTGGTTGCAACAGATTTCTTTTCTTGGGAACATGGTAAATAAGGATGGAATAACAGTTGATCATTCCAAAACACAAGTGGTTGATGAATGTCCCAGACCTAAAAATGTTATAGATATTCATATTTTTCTTGGCTTAGTAGGTTATTACCGATGGTTTGTTAAAAACTTTGCATGGTTATCTAGCCCGCTAACTAATCTAACACGAAAAGCAGTTAAAATTGTTTAGATAGAATAATGTGATTTTTTTTCAAGAACTAAAGAAGAGATTGGTGAATGCTCTAGTTTTCACATTTCCATTCCAAAGTGGTGAGTTTGTCATCTACAATGATGCTTCATTGAAGGGACTTGGTTGTGTTCTGATGAAAAATGATCTGGTAATTGTATATGCTTCAAGACAACTAAAACCACATGAGTTAAATTATCCCACACATGATTTGGAATTGGAAGTTGTGGTTTTTTGCTTTGAAAATTTGGAGGCACCATTTATACAGAGCCAAATGTCAAATATATACTGACCATAAAAATCTGAAAGATATATTCGCTCATAATGAATTAAACATAAGGCAAAGAAGATGGATTAAACTGATAAAGGATTATGATTGCATGATCAATTACCATCTAGGAAAAGAAAATAAAGTGGTAGATGTCTTGAGTTGAAAACATCATGCATCATTATCCATGTTACATTTGGAACATGATCCCTTGGTTAATGATTTGATGAATTTTTTCTTAGAAGTTGTTTGTGCAGGGAATACATCTGTTTTGTTTCGGGTTTTAGTGCAGTCATTATTATCAGACAGAATTAAGAAAGCACATAAGGAAGACCGTGATCTATATAAAAAGGTATAATTGGTTAAAATGGGTAAGTTTCTAGAATTTAATCTTGATAAAGATTGTGTATTAAGATTTTGAAAAAGGTTGTGTGTGCCTTGTGATTCACAGTTAAAGAAAGACTTGTTGTGTGAAGCTCATAGTTCTCCATTTATAGTTTATCTTAGAAGTACTAATATGTACAGAGACCTTCAGAAGTATTATTGGTGGGATTGAATGAAAAGATATATTTATGATTTTACTATGAAATGCTTGACATTTCAATAGGTTAAAGTAGAGTGGCAGTTACCAAAGGGGATGCTTCAGCCTTTGCTAGTGCCATAGTGGAAATGGGAGAATGTATCCATGGAATTTGTGGTGGAACTACCAAATACTTATTGAAGCAACAATGAGAATTGGGTTATTGTTGATCGACTGAAAAAATCTTCACATTTTATTTCTATTCATGATGCAATGTATTTGGATCAGCTTTCTCAATTTTACCTCAAAGAGATTGTCAGGCTACAAGGAGTTCCTATTTCCATTGTATTTGATCGGGATCCAAGGTTCACTTCTAACTTTTGGAAGGGGCTTCAGAAGTCGTTGGGCACAGAATTAAATTTCAGTATATCTTTTCATCCTCAATCAGATGGGAAGTCAGAATGAACGACTCAGACTTTGGAGGATATGCTTCGATCTTGTTCAATGGACTATCATGGAAGTTGGTATCATCATATTTATTTAGTTGAGTTTTCTTATAATAATAGTTTTCATTCCAGTATACAGATGGAACCTTTTTAGGAATTTTATGGGAAGTGGTGTCGAACTCTATAATTTTGGGATGAAGTCAGGGAAAGGAAGTTGATGGTACCAGAACTAGTAGAATAAGTGGCTGAGAAAGTTAAGATGTTCCAGCAGCACATGAGGACAACTCATAGTAGGGAGAAAATTTATGTAGATAACAGAAGGAAAGACTTCTCTTTCGAGGTAAGTGACCATGTTTTCCTTAAAATCTCTCCTTGGAAAAGTGTGTTGTGTTTTGGTAAGAACGGGAAGCTAAGTTTGTGGTTCATTGGTCCTTTTGAAATCCTGGAGAATGTTGGAACAGTTTCATACTGAGTAGCTTGCCTCATAGTCTGTCTCAGGCACACAATGTTTTTTATGTTTTGGTGTTGAGGAAGTATGTGCCAAATTCATCACATGTCTTGAGCCCAGAAGCAGTTCAGCTGGAAGAGAACCTTTATTATGAAAAGAAACCAGTTCATATTCTTGATTGATAGGAACAGGTATTGCGGAATAAGTTAATCCACCAGGTAAATGTTTTGTGGAGAAACCACTTGGTTAAAAAAGAAACATGGGATTCTGAAAATTCTATGAGGGAAAGGTACCCTCACTTGTTTAATGAGTAAATAAAATTATGAGAACATAATTTCTAGAAGGCGGGGATAATGTAACACCCCATGGTTTTAAAAATAAATTTAATTCTTGAAACTTTTTTTTATGTAGATATTTATAAATATCCTTTAAACATACTTTTGAAGCTTCTATGTTTTGAATTTTGAAAAACTATCATCTAAAATTATGTTCAGTAAGTTATTTAGAGCCTGATGGAACCAACTTGTTTTTTAGATGAATAGTAACATACCCTTATGAATAGTAATATGACCCTAATGAATAGTAAATTGTATTAACATTTTATTTTCTTAAGGCTTTAAGATAATAACATCTTGGTTAATTTTTCAATGTGATATAAAAGCAGTTATAGTTTTAAAATTGTTTATTTTTGAATTAAGTATGCTTTTATTTAAAGATTCAACTAATAATATTTAGAAAATTACTTTCAAAAAATGGAGTTCGTTTTTGAATTTTACATATCGAAAAATGGTAAAGGTAAATTTTTGGGATTTTTCTGATTCAATTGATTTTTCGATGAATAGTAAAAAACAATTTTGAGTTTCAGTGTATTAATGACATCATTAGTGATGTAATAATGATGTAATGAATCTGGTCGACTTGGGTACAAAACAATAATATGTGACATTTTCCAAATGGCTAGTACCTTTGGAAAATACCATGGTCAAGCCCATGGTTTTGCAAATACCACTAATGAGGTGTCCCTTGGAAATTATTAAAATATTCCCTCACTTTTTCTATAAATACCAACCCATTAATTCATTAAATTCATTCCTAAATTGTTATCAATGAAGCTCTGGCCTCCTTACCTCTCTAGTAGTCCTCCCAAGGTTTCCTCAAGCCCCTAAAGTCCCAACCTTCAAGTTCTAGGAGTTACTCTACAAGGTAAGAAAATTCTAAATTTCTTTCCTTTTCCATTTAAGTTTTCTTCTATGTGGTATAACTTTCATGTTTCCATACCATGTTCTTATTACCTTCTTATTCTTGATATATTATTTATTATGATTCATTTTTGTATGGGTGACCCTTGTCCCTTTTCTTTATAATATTTTCTAAAACCATGTTGCATAGTCATTAGGCTGTCGAATTTTTGTAAGGGAATTCTTAACCTAATTTCCATTCCTTGGGTTAACCTTCTACTTTATCCATTATGTTGTATTAATATTGTTGGTGTGATGAATTTTAGTTTATATAATGTATTATTATGTTTATTTACAGTGTATACACATGTACATTCCATTCTATTAATTCTCACTTCAATTATATTTTTAAGGGACTTTCTTTTTAAAATCCTTTTAAAAGTCTCTCTAATAATTTTCAAAGGGATTATATTTTTATATGTATATGGAATGAGTGCTTTTTCCTGATTTAAAGAAAATTTATTACCTTTATATTTTCCTTGTACATTATTTATGTTGGTTTGAGCCCATTATAGCTCAAGATATGTTGGGTTGAGCCCATTATAGATCAAGATATGTTGGGTTGTGCCCATTATAGCTCAAGATATGACGGGCGAGCCCCATTATATCTCTTTAATGGATTGGGTACTCCATAGACGGAAGTTGACCAAAATTTTATTCCATATATAAGGTTGAATGTAAGAGTGATATGGTAAATATGTCCCAAGGCAACAATATGAGTATACTATGCATTCGAGTTTTCATGATATGGGTTTTATTGGTTTGTATGTTATCACTTGACTAATGATTTCTATATTTATATCCCTTACTGAGTTTTATACTCATCCCATGTTTTTAAATTTTTTTTCATAGGATATAAGTATGGGTAAGAGAATGAAAGGATTAGTGATGTTTGATATGGAGTGCTGTCAAAGAAATAATTTTTTATGTTTTAATGTCTTATATTTTAAAAAAAGTGGAAACTATTTTTAATAGAGTCCAATTTTTACGAATGTGGTATGTTATGTATGTAATTTATCCTAATTATTAAAAACTCTAAACCTGAAAAGATCCTCAATGTGTAATGATATATATTCTTGTTTAAAATTCAAGATTAAGTAACATTATAAGGTAGAGTCCTTATATTTGACAATGTTGGAGGTCATTTATTTTGTTTTGGTTTTCAACCAGATTATGTTTTTTGGTATCAACATGGTGAATGTAGTTCTAGAGAAGATGCTAATAATTTGGTTCTAGATGCATCAAGGTTTCAAAATTTAGTACATGATGTGGCAGGTCTCTCTATTCAGAAAACTGAAATGCAAGACGATATTGATTTAACTCCTGAATTGGAACCATCTGATTTTTATGTGTTATTGAGGTCCGCTAAGGATGCCTGATATCCTGGTTGAAAGATAAGAAAATTTTAAGCAGTTGATAATTTTAGGGATATTAAATCAAATAATGGAATCTCAAATAGCCATTTTGGTTAGATATTCTCTTTGGTTAAAACACCGCTACCTGAAGGAAATGTTTTGCCTATAAATTTTTATGTGTAAGAGGTTGGTTCGTAATCCGGCTCTTGGTTATCAGAAAATTAATGCATGTTATAATGATTACATCTTATATTACGGTGAAAATGAGTTGTTTCATATTTGTCCCACATGTTAACAGTCGAGGTATAAAGATGCTCAAGTGGGAAATTATGGATTAATTCCCATAAATAATTGAGATATTTTCTGCTTACACCTCGATTGCAGCATATGTTTTTTCCTCAGAACACAACAACATTGATAACATGGCACAAAACCAATATTCCAACTAATAAAATCTTAAATCATCCATCTAATGGTGATTTATGGAAACATTTTGATCAAGTGCATCCGTATTTTTCTTTATAAGCCCGAAACATGTGATTGGGTCTTTCTAAAGATGGTTTCTATCCATTTGGTTCTTACAGTAGTTAATATTCATGTTGGCCTGTCTTTATAACTTCGTACAATTTACCGACTTGGATTTTAATGAAATTTTTATATATATATTTAACTTTATTAATTCTTGGACATCCAAAAAATAATATTAATGTTTATTTGAAACCATTTATTAATGAATTAAATTCATTGTGGAGTAATGGTGTGAGTTCATTTGATGGTGCTGCAAAATAAAATTTTCTGATGAAAGGTATATTGATGTGGAAAATTAGTAATTTCCCAGCATATGGAATATTATCTGGCTAGTGTACACATGGTCCAAAATCATGTTCATACTGTATGAGGGACAGCAAAGCGTTTATTCTCTTCAATGGAAAAAACATAGTTTCTTCGACTATCATGGAAAATTCCTTCCAACGAATCATCCTTTTTGGAAAAATAAATATCATTTCAGAAAAAGGCACAATTGAAAAATATGGACCTCCAAAAATGATCTCAAGTACAGAGTTAAAATTAGTTATCTCTTCATTACCTATAATCACATTTGTACCAGAAATAAACCAACATAAATTTGATGGCTTTAGAAAAGAGCACAATTGGATAAAATGATTTTTTTTGGGATTTACCATATTGGTATGATTTGTTGGTCCGTCACATGTTTGATGTCATTCATATTGAGAAAAATTATTTTGATATTTTTTCATACTATTATGGATACACCAGGTAAGACGAAAGATAATGTAAAGGTATGATTAGATCTTTCCCAAATTTTTAGGCGACCAGAACTAGAAATGTTTGAAAATGTTAGATCACATAATTTAATGAATCTAAAAGTATCTTATATACTATCCAAAGAGAGTTGCTTATTATTTTGTCAGTGGATTGCAGATTTGAGACTTTCATATGGTTATGCTTCCAATTTGAGAATATGTGTCAAAAATGGTCATATTACCAGATTGAAAAGTCATGATTATCATGTTTTAATGGAAATACTACTACTGATTAGATTAAGAGGCTGGTTGAATTCAATGATTTGGGATGCTCTAACAGAGATATCATATTTTTTTAGATACATTTGTGCAGTGAAAAATTACTACGATGCAGTAAGTAGACTGTAAGAAGACGTTGTTTTAATTTTATGTAAACTGAAAAAAATATTCACGTCGGCTTTATTTGACTCAAAGGAACATTTGATATTGCATTTTCCACATGAAAATAAAATGTGGAGGTCTAGAAAGTTTAGATGGATGTACCCATTCGAGAGATGCATGTTGAAATTGAAGAAAAAAGTATGTAACAAAGTATCGATTGAAGGCTCAATTGCAGAAGATTATTTACAAGAGCAAATTTCTTTATTTTGATCTCATTACTTTCAATCTGAATACCCCTAAAAACACAACTACATGGGTCGTAATGGGGGAAATGTTGATGATGACATGAGCAATCAATTATCAATTTTCAATCTGCCTGAACATAGATTCAGTGGAGTTCATGAACGATGGATTTCTGATGATGAACATCACAGAGCTTATAAATATGTTCTTTTAAACTATAAAGAAATGTCACCAGTTGTAATGTAAGTGATTCTATCACTTATTATATAGTTTTAGTTATAGTAAATTAATATTATTGTATTTATAGGTTATATGATAATCATATCAAGAAACAATTTTTACAAATTACAGTAGCTACCTTAGAATAACTTTGGCAAAACAATTTGGCCTACTGGTTTTAAAAACTAGAAATGTACATTATTTTTGGTTTAATATATAAAATCAATTTATTACTTGTAATAGTGATAATTTTTTTAAAAAATTTCAGGTATCTTTACATGCTAATAAGATCAATAATTTATTGTGTATATTGAGTAACCACTACCTAAAATGGTTAAATCTTATAATGAATATGTGGTTAATAGTTATCTCTTTCATAAATGTGCATATGGGGAATCAAAAAAACAATGAATAGTGTTGTTTTCTTGAAGGGATTACATCATAGAGAGAATGGAGTTGACTTTTATGGCATGCTTGATGAAATTATTGAGCTGTGTTATCTGGGACAGAATTACATAACAATGTTTAAATTTCAATGGATGGATATTGAGAGAGGCTTTTGTGTTCATCCGACTCATGTAATCTTTGATATTAAATATAAAAGTCTTCTTGAAGCAAATGGACCATTTATTATTAGATCATCAAGCACGTAAAATTTTTTATTTAAAATATTATGCTACTACAATAGAGTTGGGTGATTGGTGGGGCATAATAAAAATTAAATATCGAGAAAATCAGTTTACTCAAAGTGAATTTGGTTTCACTAAAGTGCAAGGAAATGATTTTTCAAGAGACTATACCAAATCCATCTATTTCACAAAGAGACATGAATATTAATGTTGACACCCCACAGTTAAGGTTCGATAGTGACGATGATGTTAATGATGTTATAAATGAATTTGAAATGACAAGAGATGATCAAACTGAAACTAATATAGAAATTGATGATGTTGAGGAGGAAGATAAAGACATTGACATCGACATCTATGAACATGAGGATGAAGATGGAAATTGACATAGTTTAATTCAAGTTATAATCAAATATAATTTATATCAATATATAATAGTTATTTTTAATTATTTAATAACTATAATCATTTCATGTTTCAGATGGACCCAGATCTATATCTTCTATTGTAGGAGGATGATATACCTTTAGACGAGCAGGATATTGAGTCATATGACCCTCATGCCATTGGCACTTCAGGGGGCACTTTGATGGGGCATGACCTTGCCTGACTGATGATTTCCGACCCTATCCCTGAGCGACGTCCACGTCTTGGATTTGATCCACGCACACAGAGGTATGTTTAGCTGTGTATTTTAGTAATTTTTTATTATTTTATTTATATTTTAATTTTTTGATTATTTGTTCTTTTTTCAAAGATTTACATGTATAGTCATTGGACATGGGGTCCTATATTGCACAATTATTTTTCTGAGTCATGGGTCTCATGGGATGAAATTCCGGATGACATTCAGCACCGCGTGTTTGATCGTTGGCTTGTATGTAAATAAATAATATGTATTTTGAAATAAATTTATTTAATAACTTAATATTAAAAATTATTTATAGGGTTTATATTATCTCATTGATGATAGCATGTGTGGCGCTATCTAGAAGGCATGTTAGGGGGTTATGCATTCATGTTCTAGTCAGTTTTTGCACAATTTAAAAAATAGTGCAATGAAGAAAGAAGGAAAGACATAGTTTGAGGAGTCATGTCCCATCCACCCACCAGATTGCATTTAATCTTATGCTTGGGATTGATTATGTACACACTTGTTTAGTAGGCAGTTTCAGAGTAGATCATCGGTAGGTCACCACAATTGGGGGAGACAGGAGGTGACACATAGAGTCGGTAGTCGTACATTCAGTACACATAGAAAGCATATGGTAAATACTTTATTAAAATATTTTATATAACATTAAATGTAAATGGTTTAGTTTATATTCATATAGGTAGTCGCAGAACCCAATATTACGAAGTTCGATGTTTATAGTCAGATGTACAGTGATCTGAACACTAGAGAGATTAGAGGTGCTTGCCAGTGTTAGATTGTGGTCAGTGTACTTTATTTTTGAGTTTTAAATTTTACTACAAATAATATTTTAAAAAATTTAATATTAAATTGGAATTTAAGGAGTCATATGAGGTCGCGACGTCTCAATCACAGGCTGAGAGTCAGGCCAAGACTGATGCTCAGACCAGTGCCCACCCATTTTTTTAGTCATCATGGATTCAGGAAACCTCGTATGCCTTCGAAAAATGCCAAGTTTTTGGTATCAACTCTCGATTGACGCCTATGAGTTTTTATGGCACTCTTGTGATGTCGTTTTCCACCTCGAGAGGATCTCGTGGAGACATCATAATCTACTACATAGTATCAGGAGGAGCTGTGAGCTAAGAGTGAGCTTATAGAGAGTATGCATAGAGAGTAGTAGGAGATGGGTCAATGGAAGCACCAGCAGTAGGAAGAGCTCTGAAGACTACAGCAGCCACTGGAGGATGAGATGATTCGATGGAGGCACCAACAGATAGAGTACATCTGACGTCTGACTCGGAGTTTAGGGATGGAGGTCTCTCCACCATCTCCTCCAGCTCCTCCAAACGACCCTCCCCCCAGTGATTTAGTTTAGTTTTTATGAAAAAAAATTACATGTAATTGTTTTTTGTAATATTAACTTTTTAAAGTTTTAAATAGTGTGTTTTTTATATTATTATGAATATTACATTTTTTAGTATTTATTTGATTTTTTTATAATTTTGTGAATATTGAGATTTTTAATATATTACTAATATTAATATTATTAATTAATGAATATTAAAAATATTATCATTTAATGAATATTAAAAATATTATTATTATTATATTCTTTTATCATTTTATAATTTAATTTATGTTGCTAGTATTAATATTATTCTTTCATTTATATTAGTTTTATATTATTATTTTTATTTTTTTTACTGAGTTTTATTATGAATATTACATTTTTTAGTATTGATTTGATTTTTTAATATTTTTGTGAAACTTGAGGTTTTTAAAATATTACTAATATTAATTTTATTATTTAATGAATATTAAAAATATTACTATTATTATATTATTTTATAATTTAATAATTTAATTTATGTTTCTAATAATAATATTATTATTTAATTTATATTAGTTTTATATTATTATTAGTATTATTTTTATTTTATTGAATATTTTTATGTTTTCAAGTATTTGCGATGGGTCCCATCGTAAATAGTCCAAATAAAAGAAGTTATTGTGACAAGACCCATCTCAAATAGTTTTTAAATAATTGGGATACTATTGCGATGGGGAATGGCCTGTCGCAATAGGTTTTTAAAAAAAATGGAAAAACTATTTGCGACGGGGGTATGGACTACCGCAAATATTATTATTTGCGACAGAACATCGTAAATAATAAAATTTACAATGCCCTTTTCTATAATGGGTCATTTGCGATGTGACCCCATCGCAAATTCCATGTTTTACAGTAGTGACTTGTAGGGATAATTTGTGAGTTTAAGGATGTTTCTAATGGAGTTTCTGTGTTGTTTTTCCTTTCAAGTTGTAATGTAAAACTTATGTTTGTATTTAGTTTTCCAAAGCTACTAAACTATTCAGTGTTTCGGGGTGCAACTTCCTTATTTATTATACCAATGTAGTAATGTGAGGCACCGACTCTGAGATACTAGGGTCGGGGTCTTTACAGTTGGTATTAGAGTAAGTTTAGTAGAATCCTTGGAAACTATATTTAGAAAACATATATCAGGAAACATAACCCGAAGATAGAATTTGAGGATAAGCATATAATAAAATCTTAGAATTTTGGTAAGGTAGAGATTATGTGGTTCTTCTTAACAATACATCCCTGTCTGGATACTAATGGTTCCGGCACAAATGTACCTCGGGGTAACAACTCTGATAAGGTGTTTCAGGCCTGACTTAGCATAACCTGGTATAGAAAAATGGGTCTTATTGTGCACCTGGTTTGACACTCTCAATGGATATTCTTAAGATAACTCATATTTTATTTGCAAACCATTATGAAGGATTTAAAAATTAAACATGTCCCCAAATAAACCATTTTTATGATTATGGTATTAGCTATGCGTAAAATTTCAATTTATGTTAAGTATTTTTCAAGTTTCAAATTATTCATTATAACCGAATTTAGTGTACGAAATTATTTAGAAATGATTCCTAGTGGAAGGAATAGAAACTATATCAATATATATATATATATCCCATTTATGGATTTCTCTCCCATGCTAGATAATGATGTTGGATCTAGATCTCCAACTAGAGTTGAAAAAATTATAACTATATTGAGAAAATTGACTCGGGTTATGGGAAATAACCTTACTCGCATGGAGTAGCCTGAAGCACAATGCATTGTAACAATGTTAGACCACTTCATGTGACAACAACCTCCATTATTCAATGAGAATCCAAACCCATTTGTAGCTGAGCAATTGATAAGTTCCCTAGATAAGATATTTCTTACTTTGGGAAGTAATAAAAGGGATAAGTTTATCATGGAAGTTTATCACCTATCAGGATATGTGGATCAATGGTGGAAACTGATTCAAAACACTAAGGAATAAGTAGAAATTGAAAACATGGAATGGAAGGATTTTAAGGATCTTTTTTGGGAGAAATATTTCCCTAGAGAACAACAAACGGATATGGAGAGGAAATTCTTGAGCCTAAGACAGAAAGAGGTTGAAAAAGTTTCAAAGTATGAATCTAATTTTACAAGGTTATCAAGGTAAATCGCAAACTATATACATAATCTAAAGATAAATATTGATCATTTCTTTGATGGTCTTAAACCAATCCTTCGAAGGGAACTGATCTCCCAAACATTCTCATCATATGTGGATATAGTATCTTGAACTATCAAGACAGATGAGGACTAATCCAATTATTATGGTTTTAAAGGTAAAAAATAGAATAAGAGAATGGAATATCAAAAAATGGATATGGATAAGAAAATAAAAAAGGATTTTTTTCACATGTGATAATTATGGGAAGAAACACCTTGGTACATGCTTTAAGGAAATGTGAGTTTTTTATAAATGTGGAGAGAAAGGCCACCAGGCTCAAGATTTCAAGGGAAGGAAAGAAGATGGATATATATAATGCTTCAACTGTAAAGAGATGAGGCACTATGAAAATGAATTTCCCAAGTGTCAGGGTAATATAGCTCAGAAGAAGAAAAGGGATCAGGTCCAAGCTTGTGTTGTTACTATAATCTAAGTGGAATAATTAATTTATTTATGTTTTTTGATTTATGAATATGTTATGTTATTCTGGTAATAAGAATCATGATATATATAAGTATTATACTATAGTACTTCTTCATTAAGAAATTGGAATCATGTGATAAATAGCACCAGTAATCAAGAGAGGTGATTCTGTTATGAGTTGATCTTTTCAAAAACACATGAATTGGGAAACATAACCCTTAATATGTGCTTGATGTTGAGATAATAATAAATAGATGTTTATGTGATATTATTGGTGACCATGAATGTGGTTAGTGATGTGATGGTTTATGATGTGCTAGAATTATTAGATTTTTGGATTTAAGGACGACCTGAGAATTTATTTTTGGAAGCATGCATGTTTTCATTAAGGTTTAAAGGTGATCAAGGTATTCAAATACTTTTTATGTGATAATAAGAGAAGAATTATGTTGTTCTGGGTAAAATCTAATGTCACTATAACAAATGACAATATTAGAAGGGGTTATAACCCCTTTTAAAGACATTAGCGTAGGTTATGAGGAACCGTCGCCGATGTGTTCGCCTATTGTTAGTAGCGACGATTTTGAGGAAGCACTGGTAAATTCATGGTGAATTTAGGGGCAGTTACATTAGACCCCCTCTAATGTTTGATTAAATTTATCCACATTAATGATGGTTATAGTCGCGACCGCATTTAATCTATGGATTTAGGGGTGGTTTGAACAACCCCTACATCCTCTAATGGTGATAGATTTAGGGGAGGTTGTGTACAACCACCCCTAAAGATTGTCTTTTTTTTAATACAATAAATCCATAATCGCCCCACCCTTCCCCATGAATCGCCTCTCCTCCTACCCCCCCCCCCCCCCGTGACCCACCTCTCCTCTCCTCATATTCCCTTAACCCGCCTCTCCTCCAGTTCCACCCCGTGACCCGCCTGTCCTCTCCTCTTGTTCCCATAACCCGCCTCTCCTGTACCCACCATCCTCTCATGTTCATGTTTATGCGGGACCCGTGACCACTCCCCATCTATCAAATTCAGAAAGGCCTACTAAATTTTGAAACGTAGAGGATTCTAACCTATGCTCTGTCGGTATTCCTCCTTCACATCAACCGCTACCCAATTCCATTTTCTTTATTCAAGGCTTATATTATTATAGTTATATATATTAATCAGTTTATTAAAATATACATTATTTTCATAATATATTTAAATACTTACAATAATTTTATTAAAATATGCATATATATTAATAACCATATATATATATATATTAACGAATTTAAACAAATAATTTATATATTATTGTACTTATATATATTAATAACTTTATTAAAATAAAAATTATTAAAATAATGTATTTAAATACATATAATGAGTTTATTAAAATACACTTATATATTAATAAACATATATATATTAACAAATTTACACATATAATTTATATATTGTAGTATTTATATTATTAAAAATTTTATTAAGATAAACATTATTTGAATAATATATTTAAATAAATTAAATAAATAACATGTATCTATATTTATATAAATATAAATATATATATATATATATATATTTTATGCACACCTCTATAAATTATATATTTAAATATATTTAAATAAAATTATCTATGTATGCATTTATAAATACATTTATATCAAACACAAACAAACAAAAATGTGTATTTATATATTTATTTGTAATTGTTTATATTTATATGTATACACATATATATTACACACACACACACACACACACACATATATATATTACCCAAATATATTATTCAAATATATATATATTATTTATACATACACAATTAATATATTTATTTATTTATTTTTATTACATACTTATATGAATATAATATATTATACATTTTATAAATACATTCATATATGTATACAATATATATTATATATATATTATGAATTTGTTTAAGAAAATAGTGGGGGTTCACAACCCCTCTGATCTCTTAAATTTGAGGGGGTTGTGAACCCCCAGTATTTTCGTAAAAAACAATTTTCATATAACACACACACACACACATATATAACACCTATAAAATCCAACTTAATATATATATATATAGGGGTTGTTCAAAACCCCCTATGATGTATACGTAAATGAATTTAGAGGGGCTTGTGCATAACCCCCTCTAAATAACCCCCTCTAATGTACTGTTTTTTGTAGTGTGTTAAGTAACCTTTCTTCTAATTCTTTGGTCTTTGAATTTGGAAAAACACATATTGGATGGGTCTTAAGGTTAACTACTTATATAATGGATTAAGGATATCATTTATTAAGATTAAAGTATGATTTATCATATTGGGTAACATGTGATAACCTTTTGGTTTTAGTAAACATTTAAAGACGGAAGTAATGACTTATGGATCGTTAGATCCAAATACCTTGGGTATAAAAATACATCTTGAATATCCGTATTTTGGTTAAAGAAGTGATTTAGAGATAGATCGAAGTACAACTAAAGAATGAGATTATTCTTCTTACATGTAAAGAAATCAAGTAATTTTATTTTATAAAGTTCTTATCTGTATAGTAAAAGAATCCCTCAACTTTAGGAAAAGGGTTTTGGAACAGAAACATTATCCGTTTAATTTTCTTTCTAAGAAATCAATGGATTTTTAACTGATCACATATTTAAGATCTTGTGATGGTTAACTTTCTGATGAAAATGTTCTATATCACTCTCCATCATAACTCGATAGCTAAATTTCTTTTCCAGACCCATGTTTCACTTCCCATTAATGTTCTCCAATATGGAAACCTTGTTTTGTGCTGACCATCACATTTTCATTTCCCTATTTTTAAGAGAAATTTTTATTAAACCTTTTTATGATGTGGGATTTCTACAAGGGTATTCTAAAATGAAAACTCCGTGATTAAAAAACAAAAGATTAAATTGTGAGGATGTAATTTATTGAAGGATAGGATAACATAACACCCCATGATTTTATAGTATGTCTCTTTTAAAATTTAATATCTTTAATAGTTTCGGATTCACGCAACACCAAGTTTAAAACCCTAATATACTATTAAATATGACTGTTGGGATAGTAATTTGACCCTTAGGAATAGTAATCTGACCAATATAATAGTAACCGCACCTGTGGAATTATAAATAAAATTTAGGTTTCTTATAAATGAAAATGTTATATATTTATATCTTGAAAAAAGTTGTTAAATGTTTTAAAAGGGATAAATTAAGTGTTGGTATTTTTGTGAAACAAAAATATTTATTTATAATTTTATGATTAATATAATAATTTAAAAGAGAATATATCTTCATAAAATAGATTCATGAATTAATATTTTGTTGTCTTATGATTATAATCTAATTTTATGAGACCTTAATTAATTTTTCAATGTGTTATAAAATCAGTTATAATTTTAAAATCAGTATTTTTGGAATAAATGTAGATTTTAATTAAAAATTAAATGTATCATATTTAAAAAATTAATTTCATAAAATGGATTCCATTTTTTAATTCCATATGTTGAAAAATGGTTAGGGTTATTTTTTGAGATTTTTCTAAATTAGTTGAATTTTTGTGAATAGTGAAATTTTGTAATTTACGGTAAATACACATTATAAGTTAAATATAGTATTTACTTAGTCATTATTGATGTAAGCATCATAATCTTGAACTCTCGTCCTCTCTTTACTATATATAGTCATAGAATTAAAACTCTTTATAGTCTTGAACTTAAATAATAAGAAAATGAATTAAATAATCAAAAAAGACTCCTCTCCTCTACTATAAATATCGTCTCTCACCACCTCTTCTCCTTACACCTCCAAGGCCTTGAGGATTGTCTAATTTCTACCTAATCACTCTCCTGAACCTATCCCCCACGTTATTTTCTTTTTGTTCTTACAAAAAGACCATTTAAAAGTTCCTTAAGGAGGTTCTCAAGGGGAGGAATTCAATAGGTAATATCTAATTTTGTTCTTTTAATTTTCTTTCCATTTATTTTATTTTCTTATTTTCCATTACCTCCTATGTCCTAACATGCATGATAACTATAATATATTATATATTCTATAATTTTATTATGATTATGGGATATCCTCCATCAATTCCTTTTTCTTCCCCTTTTTATTCTAAAAATGAAAATATCGTCTCTGAGGTATCGATTTACCACCTTCGTGGACGATGGGTTTTCATTTTTCAATTTCACCTTCAAGGCTGGTTATAAAAAAAATTATGGTTAAAACAGACTTTAATACATGTAATACAACTTATTTAATGTTATGAAACTAGTATATACACATAATTTTAATTCATAAAGACAAAACTAGTTCATGATGATCGAAAAAACGCGAAAATAATCTAAATGGTTATCATTAACGCTTTATCTAATGAATCATCCTCATATCTAGAAAAAATATATATATGTGACCATTAAATATCCTTTATGTTCATTAATAATATATAATTTCAATTCTAGATAACTATTTCCATTTTTATATGATCTTTCATACATGTATACAAGTGAATCAATATGAAAACCAAGGAAACAAGTACTCCCGATTGACAAAATTGAATCTTATAACTCATCAAAAGAGCATAAATGAACTTAATAAAATTATAATAAATTTAATACATATTGAATATGTTTTAAATTAAATTATCAATTAATCTAATCTCATTATCTAATATATTAAGTACAAGTGCAGAACACTTTCGTACATAAGGTAAGAGTTTATTCTGAACCTCTATTTTCATTCGGGTTAAGTTTTCCCTCTCTTCATCTCAATGTAATTCTTATTTATTTTTATATAATTCTTATAAATTCTATGAATATGTTCCAAACTCATGTATCTATATCAGTTCATCTTTTTTGATGGGGAAATATATGTTTTATAAGGCTCCCTTTTCAATTCTTCTCATTAAGCAAGCCAAGGGAACTTCTTAATTTCTTTACCACTTTTAAGTACCATCCATAATCTATTTTAAGACACCATTATTTTCTAAAATCACTATTTTTTCATGAAAAAATGTCTTTTTTTTATTTCTATTTTTTTTACAAACAATTCCGACTTTTCCATTTTAAAGACTCTTATATTTTCTCTTAAACCACACTGAAGTGGACCAATTCAAAAGTTTATTAAAAACTCTTTCCACGTGTTGGACATCATTTATGCCTCAAACATAATTTCATTTTACTTCTCTTTTCCTTTATAGGATACACATGTCTACAATCTGATTTTATGACAAATACAAATTATTCCAAAATAACTCTTCTTCGCAAAGTAAAAAAGGGTATTTATCTCGACACCCTATGTTGAATCTTATTCTTAATTGGGATTGATCTTTTAGAGTATTTTCATCTGTTTAAACACCCTATGTTGAATCTTATGCTTAATTGAGATTGATCTTTTATGATATCATCTACCATGTTTTATTAAATGGTTTATGATCAATTTGAATGTGAATGTGCTATCTTGATACTATTCATCATATTACTCATAATATAAGTGATTATATTTATTGATTGAGGAAAGTTATTTACATTTCATATGTATATGTTGTTTATGTTCCACCCCATTCATATGAGGGATGAATTGGACTTAGTAAGTGATAGGTGGGACCTGTTATAGTCCCTCGATACATCGGTAGGTCTCATGAGATAATCTAGTTTGGGTATTGGCTGGCGTCTTACCCATTTATGGTGTCTTGGGTGAAGCCTTGATGGTATGTTATGATGTTTAACATTATGAATTCCCTTATTATGATATTAGTAATTGATAATACATGTGATTATTCGACTATTAGAATATTCACAGTTAAGTTTCTTTATCATGTGATTACTTATGATATTATTTAATCATCTTTTATCTATATCATATTATGCTTAAGATTATGTTTTAATGTCATGTGTTTTTAGTTATTCACTATGTCTTATTGTTTATGTTTATTTATGATAGTTTCAAATATATTGCTTACTCTTGTTGAGCATCTGAACTCACCACTTTTGTTATGTTTTACTTTACCCTAGGATTTGAAGATGTATATTACGAATGACTTGTAAGGATAATCTAGGAGTTTAAATATGTTTCCAATGGAGTTGTTATGTTGTTTTTCATTTCAAGTTGTAATGTATATCTTATGTTTGTATCAGGTTTTTCCAAAGCTACTAAACTATTCAGTCATTCGGGTGCGACTTCTTTTTTTATTATACCAATGTAATAAAGTAAGGCACTAGCTCTAGGCTAATAGAGTTGGGGTCTTTACACTAGAGATCAAGTTGCAAACTGTTGATGTCAATCTCAGGCGTTGTTGTTTTGACATCCACAAACTAGGATGTGTTAGGCGGATGGCGGAAACTGTCAGAAAATTAAAGGGATGTTGGTCTTCAAGGGATGTGATAAAGTCATTGTGTTTTTGATGATGGCGTTCAGGACAGGTCGGCGACGGTGTGCGATGACCTTGTTTATGAGATGCAAAGAGAAAGTGGTCGCGCGACATAGGTGATTACCTCGGGACAGAGCTGTGGCCTTGGGATGCGTCATCGGCGACATGTGGCGAAGCGGGCTTGGGACCCCAGTGGTGATGATTAGGGCTGGTGATGATGGATTGAGGGGGTGGTGGTGGTGATCCATGACACCAGGGGGGGAACCTAATGGTGGGGATAGACGGGTGTGGGTCGGCGATATTCTCATGTTATGGGGAGAAAGCCACCAACGACATTGGGTGTAGGTGCATGATGGCGATGGTGTTTGGTTTCTTGTTGACAATGACTTTGATGACCTCGAAATGTGGGGTGTTGACAATGTGCATGGGATGCAGGAAAGTTATGATCCTTGGATGCAGAAGGACGATGACATTGAGGTGTGCTGCAAGGAACAGGCTAGCGGGGCTTGGTGGGGGTGACCAGGTCAGGATGCGCATAGGTGATAATCGTCGGATGCGTTGCGGGCTATAGGCTAGCATGCTCGGGATGCGGCCTCTGATTGAGACATGGGTGGTGATACTTGTCAATGAGATTAGCAGGACTTCGGGCTGCATCTTATGGATTTTCAATGAGGCATTTTTCAAGATTATTATACAGACAAGAATGTTGAAATAGTGGGTTCCCTAGACCCAACTATGTAGTAATTTTGATTACCGTATCATGTGTATAGTTAGATATGCATGATGATATCTTACCATTATAGTGTAGACTTTTCTGCATCCACTATGATAATGGTAATGTCCAATGGTTAAGTGTCGTGTTGAGAGGTTATAGCAGATCCCAGACTATAATGAGAATCTCGAGATACAATGACATTGATCTTAAATATATGTTCTATATTCTAGATACATCTTACTGACTGGACACGGTATATGTCTGACTATCTGGTGATGGGGGCTCATAAGCATTGAGACATGTTCTCAAGAAGTTCGTACTTGGTGATCTTTAGTAGTGAGATCATGAGGAAAGACCTGCCAATAGGAACACCACGTGTTTTGGGTGTCATTGGTTGTTCCTATCTATGGACATGTGTATTGGTCTCTTGACTTGAGACCATTACCAAAGTACATCATTTAATTACGTACTTTGATGCAAGGGGAAAACCATGGAAGTAATGTCGTGGTGAGGTAGTTTGTGTTGAGTGCGTTATTGGTGGTATGATGTTGGTTGAATGGTCAATAAAGGATTTAACGCTTCCGAGTATAGGAAGTTGTATATCTCAGGCCTGGTGGATCAAGATGTTGCCGCATTCATAAGTCTTTGGCCAAAGCAGTAGAAAGGAAAATACATCCAGATAGATCAACAAATAATAAATCAAGATAAGGATGATGACACAAGAGTGTGTCCTGCTTTATGAGATATTTAATGACAAAGATACTATAGTACACAGTCAGTGTTCGTAGGTTGGTAGTCGTTGCAATGACAATCCTTATCTCTTTAGGGGCCATGACGGGTTGCTAGACACCTCTCTTGGTCTGTGGATTTTATTCACTACTATGGAGATAAGGGTCTAGAGGGTCACACACAATAGCGTATTCAAGAATCCGCCCTATTCAGTTGAATAGGTATATGGACATAGGGGGCCCTGCTATGGGATCCGAGCATTGTCCATGTTGTTGATCACCAAAAGAATTTAAAAAATTCATTAATATTCAAGTTACAAATATTTTGGATTGAATTTATTTAATGTATTTATGAGTTTAGTAAATACGTGAAAATATTAATCGAACGAATATTATTTTAATATTCAAGGTTCGCTTAATATTAAACGAGACAACGAGTCGAGTTAAATGGCTTAGATTTTATCACGTAATATATTTCATATATATTAAAAGTATGTGATAAAATAATAAATAATATTGACGCAGTTTTAAGTCATCATAGTTATTTATTTACTGGGCATGGAATTAATGGGGGTCGGGGAACCCAACTGGGTAATTTCCATGATCCTCTATAAATAGAGGAGAGGGGCTCAAGCGCAACAACTATTCATGTCAATTTGGCCAGAGCCTCTCTCTCCTCCCGCTCTCTAGAGAGAGAAGCTCTCAATCCGAGCTCGAATCGAGTTTCTCCTCATGAATCGCAACATCGACAATGCAGTGATTATCGGGACATCGAATATATCATCGGATCGCCGCACTAGCACCTGGAGTTTGACGATCAGCATTCTTGCGGATTTCTGAAGCATGTGTGGACGATCTAGAGGGATCCTACTATGGATCCTTCATGTAATGATCACCGGCGACAAGTTGCGGTCGACAACGGCTTCAGATCTGAAATGGGTAAGTTTTTTTAAATTTTGTGCTCTCTACAATCCGCGTGAGATTCTCACACCTCTCCGGGGCTTGGATCGTCAGTGACGACGAGTTCCATCGTCTCGCCGACGAAAATTTTAAAATCCCCATCCCACCGACTTCCACTGCGGGCCCCAAATACCCAACAGTGGTATCAGAGCGATCACATAGATTTTCTGATCCAAATAAAATTAATTTGCATGAAATTAAGTATAGGGTTTAAAATTAATTTGCATAGATTTTCTGGGCGGGTTTGTCTTGTCATGTATGGACATAATGAACTTTCCCGGTCTAGGAGAAGCCAAGTATAGGCTTTTCGCGACCTGTTATAGGTCTGCGCAGGTTCAGCGCAACCCGCAACAGATCAAAATACTGTTTCGAGGGTTTGGTTAATTAATTAATTAAATTAAATTAAATTAAATTAATATATTAATTATGGTTTAAAAATATTAAATTTTAATACCCGAGGTTAAAATTAATTTAATTTTTGTAATTAAATTAATTAATAAATTTATTTAATTTTAAGTATTAAAATTAAATTAATTACATGACCGTTAATTAATTAAATTTTTTGAATTTATTAATTCATTTAATTTAATTAAATTAAATAACCCTCATACTTATTTATGCATTTTAATTTTTTAATTGCGCTGTAGTTACCCGACTACTGGTCTTAAGAATTTTCCCCATATATATTCTTTTTATTTATTTAATTAATTAATTAACTGTGTGCGATTTTTGTAAATTAATTTAAAGACGGTCTGCACATCATCTATTTTTTGGTTAAAATGTATAAGGGCATGCACGCCCAATATTTATTTGATGTACATTTATACCTGAGTTCCCCTCGCATGTGCACGAGTATCTTTGTACTTAGGACGAAGATGACGAGCGACGTGGACCCCGACAAGATGAGGCAGTGTACGACGGTGAAAGACGACACGAGGATTCCACCAAGACGAGGCAGTACTCCAAGACGTGATGTCGATACTGCAGAAGACCAGCGGACATGCATCATAGGGAAAGCTGCATCTAGTGTCAAGTTTCGACACAGGTATGATGCCCCTTAGGTCGTTTAGATGCTTAAGACCAGTCGGGTAGTTGTATGGCCTTTATTCATTTATTTATTATTTTATGCATTTTAGAATAGCAGGAAAATACATAAAATGATAAATAATAAAATGCATAAAGAAGTGATGTTTGATTTCTATTGATGTTCAGTTGTGAGCGCGACAATGTAGATGAACAAGATTAATAGAAATGGATTACATTTGTCGAGAGAAAATCCAATAAAACCCTCAAAGAAAATATTAATTCACAAACTGTAACATCCCAAGGTTTTCTAAAAATAAATTGAAAATGATTGAAATTTTGTTTAAGTTATATATTTATAAGTATCCTTTAAAAATAATTTTATTTCTTCAATGTTATAAATGTATTATGTCCTAATTCTATAAAGCTTTA
This sequence comes from Viscum album, assembly GCA_963277665.1. Taxonomy (NCBI): domain Eukaryota; kingdom Viridiplantae; phylum Streptophyta; class Magnoliopsida; order Santalales; family Viscaceae; genus Viscum; species Viscum album. Next base: position 823,607,071 of record OY728159.1, on the reverse strand, counting down.
AACTAGAAAAGATCCTCAACTTAAAAGGAAGTGTTTTATTGATTAAATTCAAGAACATGTATGTAATAAGGTCGGGTCCTTATAGTTGGTATCATAGGATGATTTAGATGACTTTAGGGGTTAGGGTGATGCTAATAGAATACCATAAATGATTTACACTCTATGTTTAATTTGTTATATCATTTAAAGATTACCATGTTGGTTCATCTAAAAAATGTTTGTTCAGAATGGTTGTCCACAGAAGGAACAGGGATGCTGAAGAGGAGAGGCACCGACAGAATGACATCCTTTCTGATCTACAACCCGGAATGGTAGGGATTGGAACCGAGAAATTTGTGATAGTAATGGCTCAGTTAACGCAGGTAATAAATGGAGGTGGCATCCATGAAATATAACCAATAGAGGTACCCCAACGAAACATGACAGTGGTGGAACATTTTATGAGACAACATCCTCCTGCATTCAATGGATCTTCTGACCCAGTGGCAGCTGAAGGATGGATTAAAGCCCTTGAAAATATATTTGATGTTATGGGATGTTCAGACAATCAAAAGGTAAGTCTTTCCATTTATTTTTTTGAAGGGGAAGCTGATCAGTGGTGGTCAATGGTATGAAATGTCTGGGGTAGAGAGGATTTTGATGCCTTAGTGTGGGATGAATTTAAAAGTCTTTTTCTTGAAAAATATTTTCCTAAGGTGGTGATACATAGAATAGAGAATTAATTCCTTGAATTGAAACTGAAGGAAGAAGATTTAGTGTCTATGTATGAAGCGAACTTCGCCCGACTGGCAAGGTATGCTCCAAATCTTATTCTGGATCTCGAAAGAAAAATCAACCGCTTTTACTCAGGATTGAAGCAAAGGTATCGAAGGGTGTTGGCCTCCCGTGAATTCAAAAGTTATGAGAAACTTGTCCGATGTGCTGAGAGGGTAGAGATGGAGTTTTATGATGATCACATGCATTTTGGAAACAAAGAGAAGAAGAGGGCCAGTTGGCAATCTATGGGTAAGAATCAACCAAAGAAATCTGATGGTGAGAAAATACAGTTTCTAGTTTGTAAAAAGTGTGGCAAAAAGCACCCTGGGGAGTGTCTTATCAAAACTGGGAAGTGTTTTAAATGTGGTAAGTTTAGACATATGGCCCAAGATTGAAATGAAAATGATCCAAAGACTAATCCTAATAAGCAAACTGTAAAGTGTTTTAAATGTAGTGAGATGAGTCACTATGCAAATGCATGTCCAAAGAGAGATCCAAATGATGCAAAGAAGCTAGACTACAAGCAAAAAGGTGTAGTGAGATCCTTTGCGACTATGTCAGCAGGTGTTGGGCCATCTAATGAAGTTTTATCAGGTACTTTGTTTGTTCACTCATATTTTTCTAAAGTTTTGTTTGATACGGGGTCTACACATTCCTTCATCTCTAAGAAATTTTTTAGTAAATTGGAAATATCACCTCAACAAATGAGACCCGGTCTTGTTGTTAAAACACCAAGGGGAAATGTTATAGCAAAGAGGAATTATAAGAATCTTTCTATTGTGGTATGTGGAAAGACTTTACCTGCAAACCTTGTTGTTTTTCCCTTAGTTGAGTTTGATGTTATTCTGGGGATGGACTGGCTTTCTGATTATCATGCTAAGATTGATTGTAGTGCTAAAGAAGTGGTTTTTTAGAAAGAGTTTCAGTTTGTATACAAGAATGAACCCATACAATTGATAACATATCAGAAAGCTGAGAAACTACTAAAATATGGAAATGAAAGTTATTTTTCTCGTATTTTTGAAAACAAGGTAACTATTCAAATTAATGATGTTCCAGTGGTAAATGAATACCTTGATGTTTTTACTGAGGGGTTACCCAGTGTTATACCTGAACACGAAGTCGAATTCACAATTGACATAGTTCCTAATGCTAATCCAATTTCAAAACCCCCATATCGTATGGCTCTAATAGAACTTCTTGAATTGAAAAATCAGTTGCAGGATTTTCTTGTCAAAGGCTTCATTCGTCCCAGCACTTCACCATAGGGAGCCCCTGTTTTGTTTGTTAAAAAGAAAGATGGTTCCATGAGACTTTGAATTGATTATAGAGCTTTGAATAAAATCACTGTTTAAAATAAGTATCCTTTTCATCATATTTATGACTTGTTTGATCAGCTCTAGGGAGCTCAGTACTTTTCCAAGATTGACTTGAGAACTGGATACCATCAGCTGAAGGTAAAGGAGGATGACATCCCGAAAACAAGATTTCGTACTAGATATGAGCATTATGAATTTTTTGTTATGCCATTTGGGTTAACTAATGCACATGTTTTATTCATGAATCTTATGAATAGAGTATTTCATGAGTTCTTGGATAACTTTGTGGTTGTATTTATTGATGACATTCTGGTTTTTTCTAAAAATAAAGAGGAGCGTGAAAAACATCTAAGGGTTGTTTTACAAACTTTAAAAGAAAAGAAACTATATGTAAAATTCAGCAAGTGTGATTTCTGGTTGCAACAGATTTCTTTTCTTGGGCACATTGTAAATAAGGATGGAATAACAGTTGATCCTGCCAAAACAAAAGTAGTTGATGAATGGCCCAGACCCACAAATGTTACAGAGATTCGTAATTTTCTGGGCTTAGCAAGTTATTACCGACAGTTTGTTAAAAACATTGCACGGTTATCTAGCCCGATAACTAAGTTAACATGGAAAGGGGTTAAATTTTGTTTGGACATAGGAATGTGATGTTTGTTTTCAGGAACTAATGAAGAGACTGGTGAATGCTCCAGTTTTGGCCTTACCTTCCCGGAATGGTGAGTTTGTCATCTACAGTGATGATTTTTTAAAGGGACTTGGGTGTGTTTTGATGAAAAATGATCAGGTAATTGCCAATGCTTCAAGAAAACTTAAACCTCATGAGCTAAATTATCCCACACATGATTTGGAATTGGCAGATGTGGTTTTTTCTTTGAAAATGTAGAGGCATCATCTATACCGAACCAAATGCCAAATATATAATAACCATAAAAGTCTTAAGTATATATTCACTCAGAAAGAATTAAACATGAGGAAGAGAATATGGATAGAACTGATAAAGGATTCTGACTGCACGATCAATTACCATCCTGGAAAAGCAAACAAAGTAGCATATTCCTTAAGTCGGAAAAATCATGCATAATTAACCATGATACATTTGGAACATGGTCCCTTGATTAATGATTTGATTAATTTTGGCTTAGAAGTTGCTGGTATAGGGAATATATCTTTTTTGTTTCAGGATTCAGTGCAGTCTTCGTTGTCAGACAAAATTATGAAAGCGCAGAGGGAAGACCGTGATCTATAGAAAAAGGTAGAATTGGTTAAAATGGGTAAGTTTCTAGAATTTAATCTTGATAAAGATTGTGTTTTAAGATTTCGAAAAAGGTTGTGTGTGCCTTGTGATTCCCATTTGAAGAAAGAATTATTGTGTGAAGCTCATAGTTCTCCATTTTTTGTTCATACTGGAAGTACTAAGATGTACGGAGACCTTCTCGAGTATTATTGTTTGAATGGGATGAAGAGAGATATTGCTGATTTTACAATGAAATGTTTGACATGTCCGCAGGTTAAAGCAGAGCGGAAGTTACTGAAGGGGATGCTTTATCCTTTTCCAGTTCCAGAGTGGAAATGGGAGAATATATCCATGGATTTTGTGGTGGGACTACCAATGACTTCTCGAGGTAACAATGTGATTTGGGTTATTGTTGATCGGCTAACAAAGTCTTCACATTTTCTTTCAATTCGAGATACAATGACTTCGGATCAGCTTTCTCGATTGTACCTCAAGGAGATTGTCAGGTTACATGGAGTTCCTCTTTCCATTATGTCTGACCGAGATCCCAGGTTCACTTCTAACTTTTGGAAGGGACTTCAGAAGTCATTGGGCACAGAGTTGAATTTCAGTACAACTTGTCATCCTCAATCAGATGGGCAATCAGAACGAACGATTCTGACTTTGGAGGATATGCTTCGAGATTGTTCAATAGACTATCACGGAAGTTGGGATCATCATCTTTCTTTAGTTGAGTTTTCTTATAATAATAGTTTTTCATTCCAGTATTCATATGGAACATTTTCAGGCCTTGTACGGGAAGCGGTGTCGGACTCCTAAGTTTTGGGATGAAGTTGGTGAAAGAAAGTTCATGGGGCCATAATTAGTTGAAGAAGTGGCTGAGGAAGTGAGGATGATCCAGCAACACATGAGGACAGCTCAGAGCAGGTAGAAAAGTTATATAGATAATAGAAGGAAAGGCTTCTCTTTCAAGGTAGGTGACCATGTTTTCCTTAAAATATATCCTTAGAAAAGTGTGATGTGTTTCAGTAATAAAGGATAACTAAGTCCATGGTTCATCGATCCTTTTGAAATCTTGGAGAAAGTTTGAACAGTTGCATACCGCATAGTTTTTCCTCCTAGCTTTTTTTAGGTACACAATGTTTTTCATGTTTCGATGTTGAGAAAGTATGTTCCAAATTCATCACATGTCTTGAGCCCGGAAGCAGTTCAGCTGGAAGAGAACCTTTCTTATGAAGAGAAATTGGTTCAGATTCTTGATCGAAGAGAACATGTATTGCAGAATAAGGTAATCCACCAGGTAAAGGTTTTGTGGAGAAACCACATGGTTGAAGAAGCAACATGGGAGTCTGAAAATGCTATGAGGGAAAAATACCCTCCGTTGTTTAATAAGTTAATAAAATTGTGAGGATAAAATTTCAAGAAGGTGGGGATAATGTAACATCCCAAGTTTTTCTAAAAATAAATTTAAAATTCTTGAAATTTTGTTTAAGGTATATATTTATAAGTATCCATTAAACATAATTTTATTTCTTCAATGTTATGAATGTATTATGTCCGAATTCTCTAAATCTCTAAACTTGAAAAGATCCTCAACATAAAAGGAAGTTTTTTCATGATTAAATTCAAGATTATGTATATAATAAGGTTGGTTCCTTATACAAATAGCCTTCCATCATTCCAGTTTGAACAAAACTGGGTGTTTTTGTGTCGGTTCATGCCTTACCTGAGGGTGCTCTTACTACCGGGGAGTTCTTATTCGTGTGATGGGTCGACTTAACTACAATTGCAGTAATGAAATAGCCTTATCTATATTTTTTTTGTAATTCTAGAGGCAAGTGATGAGTAAATCAGTAAATGGTTGTTGAAGCTGGGACTTCACTCAACAGATCAAGGAACCACGAGTTAATGCGGTTGGTCATCCAAAAGCCTACCTTGGACCCTCCGAGTAGTGGTGTAGCCATAGCTTGTAGACTATGAGGGTGGTTCAGGGATCCTTGCCACTAGAATACTCAAGAGTATTTCGATTCTAGTATAGAGGGTTCTTAGAATTCGAAAAAAAATTAGTGGGAGGCATTTAATGATTAAATAATCAGTAATGTCATATTTCACATAAAAGTACAATATGCTAAAGTATATTTGTAGATAATGGCATGCAATGCCATAATAAAACTGTGATAAATATTATACAAAGTTAATGTCTAAACTAAGAATGAATTTCTTAAATGTAGTATAGGCGCTTGCGCACATTACTATTACAATGGGAATTCAAGGTGCTTATGTCCCAACCTGTTAAGTCACCTCAGGAAGCGAGGGTGTAAAATTGCTTACAGGAGACTCATGAATCAAGCATATGATGGTTCTGTCATAACGTTATCATCAAAGTATAATGTTAGTTGCCACCACTACATCAGGACATGGATGATGTTACATGTAATCTCATCTCCAAGATCCTTTCGAGGAGAAAGCGAAGCAAGATTTGGATGTGATTGTCGCACTCGGTTTGTGTAAAGTGAAAGATAGTTCACAATATTTCATGCCATCCCATTTCTTATACCTTTTACACCCAATTACTCTAGTTTCATTTAAGGATACAAACGAACATCATAGAGTAAGTTCTTCATTATATTTAAGATAAATATTCTTCAAGTAATAAAAATATTGGAGATAATGCCATCTTTTATTCTAATAGAGAGTACATTGAATGGCAAGGCAAAAATGATTATGGAAAGTTACACCAAAGACACCTTCTTCATGTCCATAAATGAAAAGTGGTTGGTTATTTAACATGAGGTTATTTTCATCACATAATGAAATGAATTCATGGAAGTTTAAAACTGAAATACAAGAAGCAAGTACCCGCTTCTCGTTCAGTTTATATTCATCAAATAAAGTATTGTTATCTCACATACGTCTTGGGTATTAAAATACAATATTTCAATTATATATGAATTGAAATACAATAACCAAGTAAGTTGAGAAACATTACTAGAAGTAATGTGTCTTCTCCAAGCAGCTGAGAAAGGGTGATTCCTAAGTCAGCAGAGAGAAACACATAACTTCTAATTGCCAAGTGATTGATTAAAATTGAACAAGTTGTGAAGTATAACCAAAAACATTTATCTCATGTGCTCAATTATACATGATGAGATATTATTCCATTTTTTGGAATGAATTTTGTTTGTTGTAACATACTCAAAAAATAGTTCACTGCCATTAGAATCAATGGAAATACATGATGAATATAAAATGTAAGACCTACCTAGTTGTGGTAATGTGATTATTTTTCAAGTAAAACTAAAAGCAGACGCCAACTATATACCCATTATGGTATTTAGGTTCGGAATAGCTAAACACATATGTTATTATTGACACCCTTAGTTTAGACAAATAAACCTTTAGAAATAAAGGTATTCCACAACGCTTTCTGAGGTTAGTTCAACAAGAAAGTGTGAACTATTCCAAAGAAAGCAAGAGGTAAAGATACTTCATAAGTTTCCTTTAATTAATTATGGAATAGTTAAGTATATTTTTGTTCAGAAGATATGAGTTGCTTCAGATTGGTAGGCCGAAGAATATCTTGACCAAGCAATCATCTATCATGTTAATGTAGCGTGGAGTAATTCCTAAACGCATGTTACCTTATCTGCATCACCGTATTGATGTTCATAAGGAGGGTCGATGATGAGTCTTACATATTAACATTGATCAAAAAACATGTAGCGTGGATCAATTCCTAAACACATATGTTACACATCAAAATTATGATGTAAGTTGTATCAATGTTTCAACTTGAGGAAACTTCCATTATAGTTTATGATGTTCTTTGAAAATAACGTCTTAAACCCATAACCAATATGCAAACTAAAATGAAAAATGGATATCATACGATTCATAGTATGATGGAAAATCCATTATGTAATAGGACATGTCTAGAGGAAAATCATTTGTTAATATTTAAACAAACTTGCATCAAGTTAAACACATTGTGCATCTAAGTTAATTATCCTAACAGTTGCTTAAGATATTACCTAAATCCCTAAGATAGAAAAGATGTAGTCAAGTACTAGACTACATTTCTATACAAGGGTGCACATATCTATTAGAGATAGTGGGAGTTGAATTTACTTAGACTTAGTCAATGATCGAGATGCACAAATGTTTGGAATAAGGTACAAGTTCCACAAGTACATGTGGAATTGGCATGTTCCAGAGACACATACTGTGTAGGAATAATGAAACCATTGTGATGGTTTTATATTCACCATGGCCGGTGATATATTATTAATTAAGAATAATAAATCCTACAAGTAAGTAGTATAATGCAACGAGCTAAGATTCACAAGATCAACTAAAATTCAATAATGGATTCCATGTATCAAATTGCAAAGGGGCTTATAAATTGAATATTGTGGTGGGTATTAAAATGAACTGATACAAGGATAGTACAATTATGGTACCAACAAGGCTTGATTGGTTATACCAAGTTGGTATGCCTAAATCTATTATAATTTTACTTGACATAGATAAAATTCGAAGATATTTTTATTGGTCATTAGATGTCAAGGTCATTTTTCGTGGAAGGTGACTATACGATGCAACCAGAAAGAGATGATGACATCAAATGATGCCAATAAGGGTTGAAAGTTACTGAAATCTAATTATGGATTAAAGTAAGAAACAAGATCTTAGAGCATTCATTATAAACGAATCTTTTCCTTGTGTCTACTAAAGGTTAGTGGGATCACCAATGTTTTCGAAATGATATATGTTCGGAAACATATAGATTTTTTTTTGATCTTACAGTTGTATAAGATCAGGTTAAAAGCAATTCTCTAATGATTGCCTTCAAGTAGAAACCTATGTTTTGGGGAACATGATCCACTGTGGTATATCCATAGGTTTATTGGTCCTAGTCGATCATACAGATAGTGATATTGTATTGAAAAATACAAGTTGGAACAATTCAAGTTCAGAATTGTTGCCTATGTCACATGGCTTAATCTCTCTAGGTTAACATGTTCAGAGCATGTGTAGAGATTAATGTTGTGAATTGATACCATATGCTTTAGAGATGGATCAATAACATATGCCAGAATATGTACAATAATTGATACTGCCAGGATATAATTTAGTATAGGCGGATATCAATTATTTCCAAGAGCACTACAAGTGATGCAGTCAGAACTATCATCTTTTACTTCAGCAAGTACATATGATATGTACCGGGAATAAGTAGAGGAAGGTATACTAATTATGGTGGGATACATACTGGTAATCCTTAGATCAATTTTATCTTGTATCATAGTTAGGCAAAGGAGATGAGTGAGTCAAGCTCATAAAAGGTTGTGGTAGCCATACCTACAAATACCGAGTACGTTGCAGCTTCTAAGGAAGCTAAGAAGCAGTTATAAATCACAGAGATTTGTTCCAGTTCTTGGATTGAAACCTAGTTATAAAATTAATATCATAATGAGAATTATTATATTCTTACTAGCCAAGTTTTCAAGTTATGACAATGGACAAAAGTAATAAACTCGGAGATACCTTATCTTGAGAAGTTTTACTCAAGGAGTTGAGGTCTCATATAGCAGATATGCCACGTAGTGAAAACGTGGTAGGCTTAGCAGTTAAATCCATTACTCAGCAGAAGAATGGTATTTATCATGTGAGTAGCTAACAAGTTTAGTTAGAAAGTTGTCTCTAGTTGAAGTGGGAGTGTTGAAATAGTGGGTTCCTTATACCCAACTATGTAGTACTTTTGATTATCATATCACGTGTACAGTTAGATATGCATGATGATATCTTACCATTATTGTGTAGACTTTTCTGCATCCAGTATGATAATGGTAATGTCCAAAGGATAATTTTCGTGTCGATAGGTTATAGCAGATCCTAGGCTGTAATGAGAACCTTGAGATACAATGACATTGGTCTTAAATATATGTTCTATAGTCTAGATACATCTTAATGACTAGACATTATAGATTTCTGACTATCAGGTGCTAGGGGATCATAAGCATTGAGACTTCTTCTCATGAAGTTTGCACTTGGTGATCTCTAGTAGTGAGATCATGAGGACAAGACCGCCAATAGAAACACCACATGTTTTGGGTGTCATTGGCTGTTCCTATCTACGGACACGTGTATTGGTCTCCTGAATTGAGACTATTAATAATGTACATCATTTAATTACGTACTTTGATGCAAGGCAAAAACCATGGCAGTAATGGCGTGGAGAGGTAGTTTGTGCTAAGTGCGTTTTTGGTGGTATGACATTGGTTGAATGGTCAAGAAAGGATTTTTATCTTCCGACTTTAGTATGTTGTATATCTCAGGACTGGTTGATCGGGATGGTTCCTCCTTAATTAGTCTTTTCCCAAAGTAGTGAAAAGGAAAATCCATCCAGATATATCAAAAAATAATAAATCAAGATAAGGCTGATGACACAAGAGTGTGTCCTGCTTTATGAGATATTTAATGACAAAGAGACTATAGTACACAGTCAGTGTTCATAGGTTGGTAGTCGTTGCAATGACTATCCTTATCTCTTTAGGGGCCATAACAGGTTACTAGACCCCACTCTTGGTCTGTGGATTTTATTCACTAGTATTGAGATAAGGGCCTAGAGGGTCACACACAATAGCGTATTCAAGAATCCACCTTATTCAGTTGAATAGGTATATGGACATAGTGGGCACCGCCATGGGGTCTGAGCATTGTCCATGTTGTCGATCACCAAAAGAATTAAATAAATTTATTAATATTCAAGTTATGAATATTTGGTATTGAATTTATTTAATGTATTTACGAGTTCAGTAAATACGAGAAAATATTAATCGAACGAATATTATTTTAATATTAATGGTTCGCTTAATATTAAGCGGGACAACGAGTCGAGTTAAATGGCTCAGATTTTATCATGTAATATATTGAATATATATTACAAGTATGTTATAAAATAAATAAATAATATTGATGCAGTTTTAAGTCTTTATAGTTATTTATTTGGTGGACGTGGAATTAACGGGGGCCGGGGAACCCAACCGGGTAATTTCCATGATCCGCTATAAATAGAGGAGAGGGGCTCAAGCGCAACAACTATTCATGTCAATTTGGCCAGATCCTCTCTCTCCTCCTGCACTCTAGAGAGAGAAGCTCTCGATCCAAGCTTGGATTGAGTTTCTCCTCACGCATCGCAAGATCGACGATGCGGTGATCGTCAGGATGTTGAATAAATCGTCGAATCACCGCGCTAGCACCTGGAGTTCAACGATCGGCGTTACTGTGGATTTCTGAAGCATGTGTGGACGATCTAGAGGGATCCTGCTATGGATCCTTCATTCAACAATTGTCAGCGAAAATTTTTGGTGGACAACGGCTTCAGATCTGAAACGGGTATGTTTTTTTCTCTTTACAATCTGCGCGAGATCCTCGAACCTCTTCGGGGCTCAGATCGTCGGCGACGACAAGTTCCTTCATCTCACCGATGAAAATTTTAAAATCCCCGGCCCACCAGCTTCCACTACGGGCCCTAGATACCCAACAAATAAATGGGTCTATGGGTCGGGTGGGCCATTGGACTAATTTTTATGAGCTAATGTTTCAAGGCTATGTATTTATGCGAATATAGTGGGCATATGGGCCATTTATCTTGGGATAATGGGTTATGCACTTTTGAGGGTATTTTGGTCTCAATTCTCATTTTGTTGGTGGGGATTTTTTTGATTTGGTTTTATTTTTGGTGTCATTGTATTTCACTTTTGTGTTTGGTGGTGCTTCATGTGCCACATGTTTTATGTCGTTGTTCTGCATTTTTTTTCTTAATAAATTTTAGGATCCAGCAGTCGCTCACATCCTGATTCTTCCAAATTAAATTTATATATGTATACTTATTTTAATATAAATATTATTTAAATATATATATATAAATTATTTTATTCTCTATGACCTTTAACAACGCTTTTTTCGAGGTGTTAAAGGTGGATATTTTATTAACACTAAAAAAGTGGCGATAAAGTATCACCTTTATCAACACTAAAAAAACACTCATAAATGGTACCCTTTTATGATCACTTTTATCACTGTTTTTTTAGCGTTAATAAAAGTCCCCTCTTTATTATCATTTTTCATTAAGTGCTAATAAAAGTCAACACTTAATATCATGCGATCTGTAATAGTGATTTGACACTCAACATAACCATTATATTGAGTTTTATTAATTAAAACAAAACCTCAAAACTTTTCAGTTTGTTTTTTTGGTATTATTAAATGAATTTATTGGTTTTACTAGATTTATATTCAGATCTATTCTAATATTTTCATCTTTTATTTTACTAATTCAAAGGTTGTCGGAATTTCTTTAATATTCAACTAATTGTAAAATGATATTTTTTAAAATTATATTACTTTCTTATTCATTTTTTTCATTGTATTACAATGCCAATATGAAAGAAACGAATACTCAAAAAATTGACTGATATATAAAAATTACATGACTGTCACTCAGTGTAACATCCCAAGAATCTGTGTTTCATGTAATGGTAAATTTTATATTTTATATCACCCATTAATCGAACAAACTGGTTTTTTATGAAAAAGTAATAATGAAATAGAGTAAACACACAAAATGAACCAAATGCTCTTTATTCAAATGGGAACACCATATTAACTACCATAAAATTAGATCAAACGGGAAATTAATATAACCGAAGATACCAATTAAAAACCTTATTAATATTACAGGAAGACCACTCAAAAGAATGAGAACCCCGAGAAGACGATAGGGGTCTTTAGCATCCATCAAAACAAACATAAGAATGGCCAAAGCCACCGCAACCACACTAAGCACTAAAGGTATGACTTGAACCATTTTATTCTTCTTCTTCAATCACCTTAAGCTTATGACACCCCGAGACCAGGTTTTAAATGACACCAATTTCATCGTTACCTTTTTATGTAGTCGTTGGGTCTTTACATTCCATGACCATTGGTTAAAGGGTTTTTAAAAATAACGAGGTTTATCTTTTTATAAAAACCTAGTTTTTATTATGCTTTCATAATTTTTTGGAATTTCAAATGTTTTAAAATGTCAAAATGTTTTAATATGTCTAAATTTTTTAAATGGTATCTTCATATATCATAGTTTTAAAGGAAATTTTTTAAAAGAAAGTGCTCAGTTTAAATTAAGAGACATTTTAAATATAAAAGAAAGATTATGTAATATTATAATTAATTTTAGGTCTATAAAGACTTATATTTCACTTTATATGTTTATAATTAATCTTATAAAGATTTTTTTTATAAAACCTTACACCAATTTTACACGAGTAACTCTTTTAAATAAGTTAATGTGTAAAAATGTATAAATATATTAATTTAGGTTTTCTAAGTTGATTTTATAAAACGTTAGTTTATATCTGTATATATATATATATATTACTTTTAATTTAATTATATATTTCCACCTGGTTCTGTTTATAAAAATTATATGTATTGAAATTTTAAAAGGGTTACACCCTTTTGAGACAAGCCTACCGGGGGAGGCAGCTCACATCGAGGTGTGGCTGAGCCTTGACTCCTGGGTGCACTCGGGGTGGAGCGCGGTCAGAGTTAGGCCGAGGCCTGTAGGGGGTGGGGGTTGTGTATAAGCCCCCGGGGGTGTGTGTTGTGTTATTACTAGCTATGCGAAAGGCTGAAGCTTATATGGGAGCTCAGCGTGCCACCACGTTTCAATGTGGGAACCAAATTTTAAGCTGAAACGAGATCGTGGCCATTGTGTCTCTCATCGCGCGATCTTGGTCGTTGAAACCGATCTCGGGTTCAACCCCCAATTGACTGCGGTATGTCCCTGCATTTTTGTGAGCCGTTCGATCCTATGCGATATAGTCGCGGCCGTCTGAGGCATTTAAATTGTTGCGTTGTTCGTGAGCCATTCGATCTAGCGCGAAATAATCATGGTCATCCAATTTTTTTTAAAAACCCCGCATTAATCCTAGCCGTCCATTTATTTTCGTATTTACCCCCACGGTTCCTCTTCTTCTTCCTCGCGCATGCCGCGTACCAGTAACCTATCTCCCCGTTTTCTTTTCCTAGGCCAGCAGTGGACCCATTCTCGTCCCTTCTTTCCATGAAGTTGGCACCACCCATTAATACTCAGCCTCGGATCCCCTCGATGCCTCTTCACACTAGGTCGGCCATTTCATTTTTCTTTTAAGCCTCATGTTGCACCGAAGCGTGGCACGGTTCCTTCATGTTTTCTCTCCAGAGCTTCTGAGCCGTTGCAACAACCTCTCTTGCTCCTTCTCCTCCTCTCCAAGATGATAAGGGAACTTGGTTTTTCTTGGCTGTATATCTTCCATTTCGGTTTTGAATATATATATATATATATATATATATATATATACGACTATGATATTTTATTCAACGACATGTGAACCCATTCTTCCTACATGTTTTCCCTCATCCTTCAAAGCAAATCAAACCAAGGAATAATGTGGTTTTGTGGGTGGGATTTGTTCCAGTTTCAGTCAAGACATATATATATATATATACATATATATATATTTATGTATATTTATGTATATATATAAGCTTATATAAAACCATGCAAACAGTTTCTTACATGTTTTCCTCACCTCGCATGGAGGGTCGAACTAGAGGAATGAACCCTTGACTGGCCTTGGTTATTTCCATCATCAGTTTTGGGTATATATATATATATATATATATATATGTATTCAAATACAATCGTTTATAATTTTCAAGACTTGAATACTAACCCTTAATTAGTATTTTAGATGTGAACTGCGTTTTAGATTTAAGTATAAATCTTGTTATAGAATATTACAATAGTTTTTAAATACATATGTTCATAGGGATACATGGATAATAAATATAATATGGTTTTGGGGACAATCTAATAAATGGAAAATGTTTAGAGTTGTTTTTAATCTTAAGGAATTTAATGGACTTTAATTAAATTGTGTAAAAACCCGTATATACACTTTGCGTATATATGGTTATGTAAAATGTATTTATAGGTTTATTTTCCAAAACCCTGATACATGTAAGATTTTAATAATTTTGTTGGTTTCTAAGCCAATATGTATACTGCACTAATGAGCTTGTTTAATTAAAGAAGTTATATTGACTTTCACCCTTGTTGTGTTTTATGAATTAAAAAGATTTATTTGGATTGATTAATATATATTAGAGGATTAGGGATTTATGGGATCATGTTATCATGTTCTATGCATTTATTTTTTTATGATAAACCTGTTGTGGTGAATGTTAGTAGTTAATCATGTTATGGTTTAATTTATTTTCAAGTTCGATGACATGTTAATCGCAATAATTAATGGCAAATGTTTTTCCTTAATTATTTCATTTCTGTGATATAGTAATTTTAAGGATGTCATCATTTATCACATCATGTGGAAAACCCTAATCATCAATCATTTTATGTGCTTTTTATGAGTTAAATTAATGGAATCATGTACCTGGAATTAATAACAAAGATTCACATATTTGAAACATAGCTCTTATCAACGTAGAAATGATTCATGTTATAATTTCATATTTAATTCAGGTATTTCTTCTGTAAATGTCATTTAATTTTTTTATTTGATTGATAAAACACAGAATAATAATAAATAATCTAAGAACCCATTATTTGGAGTGGTATGGGACACCCCAAAAAACATCACTTTAAAATGGGTATCCAAATCGGTATGGGACGCCTTTGATACATAGCCCCTAAGACATAAGAGGATTGTATTGTACTGATTATGTGATGGGTGGGGCCCGCTATAGCCCCTCGATGCATCAGTAGGTCTCATGAGACAAAATAGTGTCAGGACACAAGGCCTGACAACAGTTACGGTTCAAGTGGAATTCCTGGACATAGACAGTTCAGGTGAAATTCCTGGACATAGATGATTATGGTCTTGGCATGAGGCCTTGACACAGTCTAGAATTATACCCTCCTTTTAATGTTTTAGTAAGTGACCAACCATGGGATTTTTCGACTATTAGGATATCCCTGGTTCAGAGCCTTTTCTATACACAGAAGAATTAACGGAATGACATAATATGTCTCAGTAGTTTTGGACTTGGTTCATTTAATAGTAGCATTATGTTATTACATGTGAAAAGATATGGATATGTCCATCATGATATGTGCACCAGTTATGTTCATTTTTATTATGTCTTGTGCACTCATAACTGCCTTTCTAGTAGTATTCATTACCCTCCATGTTGTTAATGTTCATGTATTATAAAAGCATTTTATTTTCCTAATTGGAACTGCATACTCTAATCATGATTAGATGTTATGATATTAGTTTTCTTTATTTCAAGATATTTAGTTTTCCGATGTTTAATTTATCTTCAAGAGTGATATTTTATTTTCAGTAATGAAAGATTATTTTCAGATTATTTTCAAACCCCTTACTAGGCATACTTTTCTCACCCTGCGTTTTAAATGAAAATTTTACAGGTATGAGTCATGACTTCAATGAAGTTTCAGAATGTAGCTGGTTTTCCCAGAACCTAAACCTCACGAGCCTCTGTAATAATGGGACATGATGTAATACTTGTAAATGTTTGTAATGTATTTTTGGTACATCATGTCTTACTGGAACTGGTGCAGGGCACTTGGAGGTCGGGTCCTTACATTTGGTATCAGAGGATAGGTTCAGATAACTCTGCAAAACTAGGTATTGTAAAATATGAATGAGCATCACTAAGTAATTATATTGTAACTTTCAGATGGAAGATGGAAACGTACCTACCAATCTTCTGTCACTTCCCACTAAGGCCCTGGAGACCATTGTGTCTCTAGATATCCGATAGAACATTCTAAATTATTCCCATATCCGCATGTCATGAAAGAACCTGTACGATGTGTCAAACTCACCTCGGGTGCTTAGTCTACACCAGGGTTTGACAATGGATTACCTTGTTAAGATGATGACCCAATTCCCCTCATATACATGTCGAGGAAGGTACTATGAGAGACTTTTCCAAGTATTCATAGTAGGTGAACAATTTGGCACTATGATCCTTAATCCTTTTCAAGAAGCTGCTACTGCCGGAGACCTCTGAGCGGCCTACCTTTGTCAGATTTTGAACTACGGCTTCTGAGGCCAATTATTGGACTTCTGGATGTTAGAAGATGAGTCCACCTGACTGTATTACAGGAAACAAGTGTATGTTGATGTTTCCCAACTTCATACCCCTCATGATACACTCAGGAGACGTCACAGGTGTCTCCATGAATTTAACCCCGAATGCTCAGCCTGTGTTTGGTTTGAGGAGTTAGGAAGTTTTTCTTCTCTATGTGGAGTTTGTATAGTAGGTCGTTAATGGAAACTCAGGAACTGATGTATAAACTTGTGTGCAATTGAAATATTTTTTTTCCTATCCTATCAATACCTTATTTGTACTTTTAAGTTAATTATCATGAATATATTTTTAAATTGCTGGACAAACAAATATCTTATCCCTACCTGATGAAATTTTGGAGGAAATATTAATCAGAACATGCACCGTGGACTATCCTTATTTCCTCCATCTGTGAGGATCATGTCAACGAATGTTTGAATTGTCCAACATCCATGAAATTCTTTGTTCCTACCAAGTGGTCGACCATGTATTCAACCTTATCTCCAATACCCAACTCCCTCATTATATGCCGAGGGGGAGGTACTTCAAATGTATTTTTCGATGTTTCACTCTGGCACAAAATTTTTCTGCCAGAGCATGTTTCCTGGTAGCTGGTCTAGATGGGAACCGCAGAGTAGCCTTCATGTGCCAAATTTTAAACCTCAGTCTATCAGATCGTATTGTTCCAATGGAATATCTTGAGCGTGATGTAGTCCGACGGAGCACCAGAGAATATGTCCATTCGGACATCCCAGACTTTATTACTGCACAAGAATCCCTATGGAATCCTTTGTGTAGAACACATGAGAATGAGTTCAAGACATACTTCTCAAGGTGTATCTGGGCCAGTGAAGCAGAGGAACTGAGTACCAACCTTGGTATTCCTTTGACTGAGCCAAATCTCCCATTTTGATGATGATGATCGTCTGAGAGTTTTCTTTTTTAGTTTATGAATAGAATTGTGAGGACACAATTCTTTGAAGGGGGAATAATATAATATCCCAAGAATCTTTATTTCATGTAACGGTAAATTTTATATTTTATGTCACCCATTAATCGAACAAACTGGTTTCTTGTGAAAAAGTAATAATGAAATAGAGTAAACACACAAAATGAACGAAAGTCCCTTTATTAAAATGATAACATCATAGTAACTACAATACACTGAGATCAAATGGGAAATTAATCTAGCCAAAGATACCAATTAAAAACTTTATTAAGGTTACAGGAAGCCCACTCAAAACAAGGAGAACCCCGAGAAGACGATAGTGGTCTTTAGCATCCATAAAAACAAACATAAGAATGGCCGAAGCCATCGAAGCCACACTAAGCACTAAATGGATGACTTGAACCATTTTCTTCTTCTTCTTCAATCAACATAATCTTAAGACACCCCGAGACCAGGTTTTATATGACACCAATTTGATCGTTAGATTTTTATGTAGCCTTTGGGTCTTTAAATTCCATGATTGTTGGTTCAAGGGTTTTTAAAATTAATGTGGTTTATCTTTTTATAAAAACATGGTTTTTATTATGCTTTCATAATTTTGTGGAATTTCAAATGTTTTAATATGTCTAAATGTTTTAATATATCTAAATGTTTTAAATGGTATCTTCATATATCATGGTTTTAAAGGAAATGTTTTAAAAGAACGTACTCAGTTTAAATTAAGATACGATTTAAATATAAAAGAAAGATTATGTAATTTTATTATTAATTTCAGGTCTATAAAGACTTATATTTCACTTTAAATGTTTATAATTGATCATATAATGTTTTTTTTATAAAACCTTATGCCAATTTCACATGAGTAACTCTTTTAAATAAGTTAATGTGTAAAAATGTATACATATATTAATTTAGGTTTTGTAAGT
Organism: Viscum album; assembly: GCA_963277665.1. Classification (NCBI taxonomy): domain Eukaryota; kingdom Viridiplantae; phylum Streptophyta; class Magnoliopsida; order Santalales; family Viscaceae; genus Viscum; species Viscum album. Next base: position 823,588,714 of record OY728159.1, on the reverse strand, counting down.
TTATTTTATAAAAAGTTAGTTTATATCTATGTATATATATATATTACATTTAATTTAATTGTGTATTTCTACCTGGTTCTGTTTATAAAAATTTTATGTATTAAAATTTTAAAAGGGTTACACCCTTTTGAGACAAGCCTACCGGGGGAGGCAGCTCATATCGAGGTGTGGAAAAGACTTGACTCCCCGACCGGCGCTCAGGGGAACACTTTAGGGGCGCTTAGTGGTGCGAGAGCCGCGGCTAGGTGGCGTGGGTGCGCTCGGGGCAGAGCGCGGTCGGAGTTAGGTCGAGGCTTTCAGGTGGTGGGGGCCGTGTATAAGCCCACAGGGGTGTGTGATGTGTTATTAATAGCTATGTGAAAGGCTGAAGCTTATATGGGAGCTCAGCACGCCTCCACGTTTCTATGTGGGAACCAAATTTTCGGCCGAAATGAGATCGTGGCCGTTGGATCTCTCATCGCGCGATCTTGGCCGTCGAAACAGATCCTAGGTTCAACCCTCAATCGACCATGGAATGTCACCACATTTTTGTGAGTCGTTCGATCCTATGTGATCTAATCGTTGTCGTCTGAGGCATCTAAAATGCTGCATTGTTCGTGAGTTGTTCGATCTAGCGCGAAATAATTGTGGTCGTCCGAATTTTTTTTAAAAACCCTGCATTAATCTTGGCCATCCATTTATTTTCATATTAACCCCGACGGTTCCTCTTCTTCTTCCTCACGCATGCCTCATACCAGTAACCTATATCCCCATTTTCTTTTCATAGGCCGGTAGTGGACCCATTCTCGTCCCTTCTTTCCACGAAGTTGGCACCACCCAATAATACTCGGCCTCGGATCCCCTCGACGCCTCTTCACACTTCGTCGGTCGTTTCATTTTTCTTTTAAGCCTTGTGTTTCACCGAAGCATGGCACAGTTCCTTCGTGTTTTCTCTCCATAGCTTTCGACCCGTCGTGAAAACCTCACTTGCTCCTTCTCCTCCTCTCCAAGCCGGTAACGGAACATGGTTTGTCTTGGCTATTTATCTTCTGTTTCGGTTTTTAATGTATATTTATATATACACGACTACGGGCTTGTTTGCAGCGGCATCCGAACCCATTATTCCTACATGTTTTCCCTCGTCCTTAAAAACGGATCAAACCAAGGAATAATGGGGTTTTTTGGGTGGGTTTTGTTCCAGTTTTGGTTGATACATATATATATATATATACATTTATATATATATATATAAGCTCGTGTAAAACCATGAAAACCGTTTCTTACGTGTTTTCCTCTCCTCGCATTGAGGGTCGAACCAGAGGAGTGAACCCTTGACTGGCCTTGGTTGTTTCCAGCGTCGGTTTTGGGTATATATGAATATATATATATATATATATCTATATATGTATGTGTGTATGTATGTATGTATGTATGTGTATTCCAATACAATCGTTTATAATTTTCAAGATTTTAATACTAACCCTTAATTAGTATTTTAGATGGGAACAATGTTTTAGATTTAAGTATAAATATTGTTATAGAATATTACAATAGTTTTTAAATACTTATGTGCATAGGGATACATGGATAATAAATCTTATATGGTTTTGGGGACAATATATTAAATGGAAAATGTTTAGAGGTGTTTTTAATCTTAAGGAATTTAAAGGAATTTGATTAAATTGTGTAAAAACCCATATATACAATCTGCGTATATATGGTTATGTAAAATGTATTTATAGGATTATTTTCCAAAACCCTATTACATGTAATATTTTAATAATTTTGGTGGTTGCTAAGCCAATATGTATGTTGCACTAATGAGCTTGTTTAATTAAAGAAGTTATATTGACTTTCACCCCTGTTGTGTTTTATGAATTAAAGAGAAGTATTTTGTCTTGATTAAGATATATTAGAGGATTATGGATTTATGGGATCATGTTGTCATGTTCTATACATTTATTGTTTTAAGATAAACCTGTTGTGGTGAATGTTAGTAGTTAATCAAGTTATGGTTTAATTTATTTGCAATTTCGATGACATGTTAATCATAATAATTAATGGAAAATTTTTTTCCTTAAGTATTTCATTTCCATGATATACTAAATTTAAGGATGTCATCATTTATCACCTCATGTGGAAAACCCTAATAATACATCATTTTATGTGATTTTTATGAGATAATTTAATGGAATCATGTACATGGAATTAGTAACATAGTTTCACATATTTGAAAATTAGCTCTTATCAACATAGAAATGATGCATGTTATAATGACATATTTAATTCATGTATTTCTTCTGTAAATGTCATTTTATATTTTTATTTGATTGATAAAACACCAAATAATAATAAAGATTATAAGAACCCATTATTTGGAGTGGTATGGGACACCCCAAATAACATCACTTTAAAATGGGTATCTAAAGCGGTATGGGACGCCTTGGATACATAGCCCCTAAGACATAATAGGATTGTATTGGACTGATTATGTGACGGGTGGGGCCCGCTATAGCCCCTCGATGCATCGGTTGGTCTCATGAGACAAAATACTGTCACAACACAAGGCCTGACAACAATTACGGTTCACGTGAAATTCATGGACAGAGACGGTTCAGGTGAAATTCCTAGACATAGATGATTATGGTCTTGGCATGAGACCATGACACAATATGGCATTATACCCTATTTTAATGTTTTAGTATGTGACCAACCATGGGATTTTCTAACTATTAGGATATCCCTGGTTCGGAGCCTTTTGTATGCACAGAAGAATTAATGGAATGACTTGATATGTCTCAGTAGTTTTGGACTTGGTTCATGTAACAGCATCTTTATGTTATTACATGTGAAAATATATGGATATGGCCATCATGATATGTGAACCAGTTATGTTCATTTTGATTATGTCTTGTGCACTCAGAACTACCTTTCTATTAGTATTCATTACCCTATATGTTGTTAATGGTCATGTATTATACAAGAATTTTATTTTCCTAATTGGAATTGTGTACTCGGATCATGATTAGATGTTACGATATTAGTTTTCTTTATTTCAAGATATTTCGTTTTCCAATGTTTAAGTTATTTTCAAGAGTACTATTTTCTTTTTAGTAAAGAAAGATAATTTTCAAATTATTTTCAACCCCCTTACAGGGCATACTTTTCTCACTCTACGTTTTAAATGAAAATTTTACAGGTATCAGTCATGACTTCAATGAAGTTCCAGAATGCAGATGGTTTTCCCAGAAACTGAACCTCACGAGCCTCTGTAATAATGGGACATGATATAATACTTGTAAATGTTTGTAATGTATTTTTGGTACATCATGTCTCACTGGAACCGGCTCCGGGCACTCGGAGGCCGGGTCCTTACAGTTGGTATCATAGGATTGGTTCAGATAACTCTGGAAAACCGGGTAGTGTAAATATATGACTGAGCATCACTAAGTAATTATATTGTAACTTTCAGATGGTAGATGAAAACATACCTACCAATCTTCTGTCACTTCCCACTGAGGCCTTGGAGACCATTGTGTCTCTATCTAGCCGAGAGAACATTCTTAATTATGACCATATCCACTTGTCATGCAAGCACCTGTACGATGTGTCAAACTCACCTCGGGTTCTTAGTCTAGACCGCGGTTAGGGAATGGATTACCTATTTATGATGACGACCCAATTCCCCTCATATGCACGTCACTGAAGGTACTATGAGGGACTTTTCTGAGTATTCACGGCAAGTGATGAATTTGGAACTATGATCCTTAACCCTTTTCAAGAAGTTGCCTCTACCGGAGACCTCCGAGCGGCCTAACTTTGACAGATTTTGAACTATGGATTCTGGGGCCAATTGTTGGACTTTGGGATGTTAGAAGATGATTCCACCCGACTGTCTTACAGGCAACAAGTGTATGTTGGTGTTTCCCAACTTCATACCCCTAATGCTACACTCAGGAGACGTCATAGGTGTCTCCATGAATTTAACCCTGAATGCTCAACATGTGTTTGGTTTGAGGAGTTAGGAAGTTTTCCTTCCCTATGTGGAGTTCTTATAGTAGGTCGTTAAAGGAAACACAGGCACTGATGTATAAACTTGTGTGAAATTGAAATATTATTTGTTTTTCTTTCCTATCAATACCTTATTTGAACTTTTAAGTGAATTCTCATGAATATATTTTCAAATGGCTGGACAAACAAATACCTTATCTCTACGTGATGAAATTTTGGATGAAATCTTAATCAGGATGTGCACCGTGGACTATCCTTCGTTCCTCCATCTGTGAGGATCATGTCAAGGAATGTTTGAATTGTCCAAAATCCATGAAATTCTTTGTTCCTACCGAGGGGTCAACCATGAATTACACCTTATCGCCAATACCCAACTCCCTCATTATAGGTAGAGGGGGAGGTAGTTCGAAGGTCTTTTTCGATGTTTCACTCTGGCACAAAATTTTTCTGCCCGAGCATGTTTCCTGGTAGCTACTTAATATGGGAACCACAGAGCATCCATCATGTACCAGATTCTAAACCTTAGTCTATCTGATCACATGGTTCCAATGGAATATCTTGAGCTTGATGTAGTCCGACGGAGCACCAGATAATATGTCTATTCAGAAATCCCCGAATTTATTACCGCACGAGCATCCCTATGGAAGCCTATGTGTAGAACACATGAGAAGGAGTTCAAGACATACTTCTCAAGGTGTATCTGGGCCAGTGAAGCAGAGGGACTGAGTACCGACCTGGGTATTACTTTGACTGATCCAAATCTCCCATTTTGGTGATGATGATCGTCTGGGAGTTTTCTTTTCAGTTTATGAATAGAATTGTGAAGACAAAATTCTTTGAAGGGGGGAATAATATAACATCCCAAGAATCTTTGTGTCATGTAACGGTAAATTTTATATTTTATGTCACCCATTAATCAAACAAACTGGTTTCTTATGAAAAAGTAATAATGAAATAGAGTAAACACACAAAATGAATGAAAGACTCTTTATTCAAATGGGAACACCATAGTAACTACAATACAATGAGATCAAATAGGAAATTAATCTAACCAAAGATACCAATTAAAAACCCTATTAATATTACAGGAAGACCACTCAAAACAATGAGAACCCCGAGAAGACGATAGGGGTCTTTATCGTCCATCAAAACAAACATAAGAATGTACGAAGCCGCCGCAGCCACACTAAGCACTGAAGGTATGACTTGAACCATTTTCTTCTTCTTCTTCAATCATCTTAAGCATAAGACACCCTGAGACCAGGTTTTATATGACACAAATTTGACTGTTACATTTTTATGTAGCCGTTGGGTCTTTAAATTCCATGACCGTTGGTTAAAGGTTTTTTAAAATTAATGAGGTTTATCTTTTTATAAAAACATTGTTTTTATTACGATTTCATAATTTTTTGGAATTTCAAATGTTTTAATATGTATAAATGTTTTAATATGTATAAATTTTTTAAATGGTATCTTCATATATCATGGTTTTAAAGGAAATTTTTTAATAGAACGTAGTCAGTTTAAATTAAGATACATTTTAAATATAAAAGAAATTTTATGTAATATTATTATTAATTTGAGGTCTATAAAGACTTATATTTCACTTTATATGTTTATAATTAAGCTTATAAAGATTATTTTTATAAAATCTTATGCCAATTTCACATGAGTAACTATTTTTAAATAAGTTAATGTGTAAAAATGTATACATATATTAATTTAGGTTTTGTAAGTTGATTTTATAAAAAGTTAGTTTATATCTCTGTATATATATATATATATATGTATATATTACTTTTAATTTAATTATGTATTTCTACCTCGTTCTGTTTATAAAAATTTTAAGTATTAAAATTTTAAAAGGGTTACACCCTTTTGAGACAAGCCTACCGGGGGAGGCAGCTCACATCGAGGTGTGGCCGAGCCTTGACTCCCAGACCAATGCTCAGGGGAACCCTTTAGGGGCGCTCATAGGTGCGAGAGCCGCTGCTAGGCGACGTGGGTGTGCTCGGGGCAGAGCACGGTCAGAGTTAGGCCGAGGCCTGTATGGGGTGGGGGCTGTGTGTACGCCCCCGGGGGTGTGTGATGTGTTATTACTAGCTATGCGAAAGGTCAAAGGTTATATGGGAGCTCGGCGTGCCTCCACGTTTCGATGTGGGTACCAAATTTTCGGCCGAAACGGGATCGTGGCCGTTGGATCTCTCATCGCGTGATCTCGGCCGTCGAAACTGATCCCGGGTTCAACCCTCAATCAACTGCGGTATGTCACCGCATTTTTGTGATCTGTTCGATCCTATGTGATCTAATCGCGGTCGTCCAAGGCATTTAAAATGATGCATTGTTCATGAGTCGTTCGATCTAGCGTGAATTAATCGTGGTCATCTGAATTTTTTTTAAAAAACAGTGCATTAATCCTGGTCGTCCATTTATTTTCATATTGACCCCCACGGTTCCTCTTCTTCTTCCACACTCATGTCATGCACCAGTAACCTATCTCCCCGTTTTCTTTTCCTAGGCCGGTAGTGGAACCGTTCTCATCCCTTCATTCCATGAAGTTGGCACCGCCCAATAATACTCGGCCTCGGATCCCCTCGACACCTCTTCACACTTGGTCGGTCGATTCATTTTTCTTTTAAGACTCATGTTGCACCGAAGCGTGGCACAGTTCCTTTGTGTTTTCTCTCTAGAGCTTTCGACCTGTCGCAACAACCTCACTTGCTCCTCCTCCTCCTCTCCAAGCCAATAAGGGAACATGGTTTGTCTTGGCTATTTATCTTCTGTTTTGGTTTTGAGTGTATATATATATATATATATATAAATATAAATATATATATATATATACGACTACGAGCTTTTATTCAGTAGAATCTGAACCCATTCTACCTACAAGTTCTCCCTCTTCCTTCAAACCAGATCAAACCAAAGAATAATGGGGTTTTGTGGGTGGGTTTTGTTCCATTTTCGGTCGAGACATATATATATATATACGCTCGTGTAAAACCATGCAAATCGTTTCTTACGTGTTTTCCTCACCTCGCATGGAGGGTCGAACCAGAGGAGTGAACCCTTGACTGGCCTTGGTTGTTTCCAGCATTGGTTTTGGGTATATATGAATATATATATATATATATATATATATGTATGTTTGTATGTATGTATGTATGTGTATTCCAATACAATCGTTTATAATTTTCAAGATTTGAATACTAACCCTTAATTAGTATTTTAGATGCGAACAATGTTTTAGATTTAAGTTTAAATCTTGTTATAGAATATTATAATAGTTTTTAAATACTTATGTGAATAGGGAAACATGGATAATAAATCTTATATGGTTTTGGGGACAATCTATTAAATGGACAATATTTAGAGTTGTTTTTAATCATAAGGAATTTAATGGACATTGATTAAATTGTGTAAAAACCCATATATACAATTTGTGTATATATGGTTATGTAAAATGTATTTATAGAATTATTTTACAAAACCCTATTACATGTAATATTTTAATAATTTTGGTGGTTACTAATCCAATATGTATGTTGCACTAATGAGCTTGTTTAACTAAATAAGTTATATTGACTTTCACCCGTGTTGTCTTTTATGAATTAAAATGATGTATTTTGGCTTGATTAAGATATATTAGAGGATTAGGGATTTATGGGATCATGTTATCATGTTCTATGAATTTATTATTTTATGATAAACTTGTTGCGGTGAATGTTAGTAGTTAATCAAGTTATGGTTTACTTTATTTGCAAGTTCGATGAATGTTAATTGCAATAATTAATGGAAAATGTTTTTCCTTAAGTATTTCATTTCTGTGATATAATAATTTTAATGATGTCATCATTTATCACCTCATGTGGCAAACCCTAATAATCCATCATTTTATGTGCTTTTTATGAGTTAAATTAATGGAATCATGTACCTGGAATTAATAACATAGTTTCACATATTTGAAACTTAGATCTTATCAACATAGAAATGATGCATGTTATAATGTCATATTTAATTCATGTATTTCTTCTGTAAATGTCATTTCATATTTTTATTTGATTGATAAAACACCAAATAATAATAAATAATCTAAGAACCCATTATTTGGAGTGGTATGGGACACCCCAAATAACATCACTTTAAAATGGGTATCCAAAGCGGTATGGGGCGCCTTGGATACATAGAACCTAAGACATAACAGTATTGTATTGGACTGATTATGTGACGGGTGGGGCCCGCTATAGCCCCTAGATGCATCAGTAGGTCTAATGAGACAAAATAGTGTCACAGCACAAGGCCTGACAACAATTACGGTTCAGGTGAAATTCCAAGACATAGATGATTATGGTCAAGGCACGAGACCTTGACACCGTATGGCATTATACCCTCCTTTTAATGTTTTAGTAAGTGACCAACCATGGGATTTTCCGACTAGTAGGATATCCCTGGTTCAGAGCCTTTTGTATGCACAGAATAATTAATAGAATGACATGATATATCTCAGTAGTTTTGGACTTGGTTCATTAACAACATCTTTATGTTATTACATGTGAAAAGATATAGATATGGCCATCATGATATGTGAACCATTTATGTTCATTTTGATTATGTCTTGTGCACTCAGAACTGCATTTTTATTAGTATTCATTACCCTACATGTTGTAAATGGTCATGTATTATACAAGCATTTTGTTTTCCTAATTGGAACTGCATACTCTAATCATGATTAGATGTTATGATATTAGTTTTCTTTATTTCAAGATATTTCGTTTTCAAATGTTTAAGTTATTTTCAAGTGTACTATTTTCTTTTCCGTAAAGAAAGATTATTTTCAAATTATTTTCAAACCCCTTACTGGGCATACTTTTCTCACCCTACGTTTTAAATGAAAATTTTACAGGTATCAGTCATGACTTCAATGAAGTTTCAAAATGCAGCTGGTTTTCCCAAAACCTGAAACTCATGATCCTCTATAATAATGGGACATGATTTAATAATTGTAAATGTTTGTAATGTATTTTTGGTACATCATGTCTCACTGGAACCGGCTCCGGGCACTCGGAGGCCGGTTCCTTACAGTTGGTATCATATGATAGGTTCAGAAAACTATGGATAACCAGGTAGTGTAAATATATGACTGAGCATCACTATGTAATAATATTGTAACTTTTAGATGGCAGATGGAAAAGTACCTACCAATCTTCTGTCACTTCCCGCTAAGGCCCTGGAGACCATTGTGTCTCTAGATAGTCGAGAGAACTTTATTAATTATGTCCATATCTGCTTGTCATGAAAGAACCTATACGATGTGTCAAACTCACCTTGGGTGCTTAGTCTAGACCGGGGTTTGGGAATGGATTAACTCCTTATGATGACGACCCAATTCCCCTCATATGCACGTCAGGGAATGTACTATGAGGAACTTTTCCGAGTATTCACAGTAGGTGATGAATTTGGCACTATGATCCTTAACCCCTTTCAAGAAGTTTCTGCTACTGGAGACCTCCGAGCGGCCTACCTTTGTCAGATTTTGAACTATGGATTCTGGGGACAATTGTTGGACTTCGGGATGTTATAAGATGATTCTACCTGACTGTCTTACAGTCAACAAGTGTATGTTGGAGTTTCCCAACTTCATACCCCTAATTCTACACTCAGGAGACGTCATAGGTGTCTCTATGAATTTAACCCTGAATTCTCAACCTGTGTTTGGTTTGAGGAGTTAAGAAGTTTTGTTTCTCTATGTGGAGTTCGTATAGTAGGTCATTAAAGGAAACACAAGAACTGATGTATAAACTTGTGTGCAATTGAAATATTATTTGTTTTCCTTTCCTAACAATACCTTATTTGAACTTTTAAGTTAATTCTATTGAATATATTTTCAAATGGATGGAAAAACAAATATCTTATCCCTACGTGATGAAATTTTGGAGCAAATCTTAATCAGGACATGCACCGTGGACTATCCTTCTTTCCTCCATCTGCGACGATCATGTCAACGAATGTTTGAATTGTCCAACAGCCATGAAATTATTTGTTCCTGCCAAGGGGTCAACCATGTATTCCACATTATCGCCAATACCGAACTCCCTCATTATAGGTAGAGGGGGAGGTACTTTGAAGGTATTTTTCGATGTTTCACTCGGGTACATAATTTTTCTGCCAGAGCATGTTTCCTGGTAGCTGATTAATATGGGAACTGCAGAGCAGCCTTCATGTACCAGATTCTAAACCTTAGTCTATCTGATCGCATGGTTCCAATGGAATATGTTGAGCATGATGTAGTCCAACGGAGCACCAGAGAATATGTCTATTCGGACATCCCCGACTTTATTACCACACGAGCATCCCTATGGAAGCTTGTGTGTAGAACACATGAGCAGGATTTCAAGACATACTGCTCAAGGTGTATCTGGGCCAGTGAAGCAGAGGAACTGAGTACCAAACTGGGTATTCCTTTGACCGAGCCAAATCTCCCATTTTGGTGATTATGATCGTCTGGGAGTTTTCTTTTTCAGTTTATGAATAGAATTACGAGGACGAAATTCTTTGGATGGGGGAATAATGTGACATCCGAAAAATCTGTGTTTCATGTAACGGTAAATTTTATATTTTATGTCACCCATTAATCGAACAAACTGGTTTCTTATGAAAAATTAATAATGAAATAGAGTAAACACACAAAATGAACGAAAGGCTCTTTATTCAAATGGGAACACCATAGTAACTACAATACACTGAGAGCAAACGGTAAATTAATCTAACCAAAGATACCAATTAAAAACCCTATTAAGATTACAGGAAGACCACTCAAAACAATGAGAACCCCGAGAAGACGATAGGGGTCTTTAGCATCCATCAAATCAAATATAAGAATGGCCGAAGCCACTGCAGCCACACTAAGCACTGAAGGGATGAATTGAACCATTTTATTCTTCTTCTTCAATCACCTTAAGCTTAAAACACCCCGAGACTAGGTTTTATATGACACCTATTTGACCGTTACCTTTTTATGTAGCCGTTGGGTCTTTAAATTCCATGACCGTTTGTTAAAGGGTTTTTAAAATTAATGAGGTTTATCTTTTTATAAGAACTTGGTTTTTATTATGATTTTATAATTTTGTGGAATTTCAAATGTTTTAATATGTCTAAATGTTTTAATATGTCTAATTATTTTAAATGGTATCTTTATATATCATGGTTTTGAAGGAAATGTTTTAAAAGACCAGACTCAGTTTAAATTAAGATACATTTTAAATATAAAAAAAAATATTATGTAATATTATTATAAATTTGAGCTCTATAAAAACTTATATTTCACTTTATATGTTTATAATTAAGCTTATAAAGATTTTTTTTATAAAACCTTATGCCAATTTCACATGAGTAAATCTTTTAAATAAGTTAATGTGTAAAAATTTATACATATATTACTTTAGGTTTTGTAAGTTTATTTTATAAAAAGTTAGTTTATATCTGTGTATATATATATATTACTTTTAATTTAATTATGTATTTCTACCTAGTTCTGTTTATAAAAATTTTAAGTATTAAAATTTTAGAAGGGTTACACCCTTTTGAGACAAGCCTGTCGGGGGAGGCAGCTCACATCGAGGTGTGGCTGAGCCTTGACTCCATGGCCGGCGCTCAGGGGAACCCTTTAGTGGTTCTTAGAGGTGCGAGAGCTGCAGTTAGGCAGTGTAGGTTCACTCAGTGCGGAGTGCGGTCAGAGTTAGGTCGAGGCCTGCAGGTGGTGGGGGCCATGTATAAGCCCCCGGGGGTATGTGCTCTGTTATTACTAGCCATGCGAAAGGTTGAAGCTTATACGGGAGCTTTGCGTGCCTCCACATTTTGATGTTGGAACCAAATTTTCGGCCGAAACGAGATCGTGACTGTTGGATCTCTCATCGCGCAATCTCGGCCATCGAAACCGATCCCAGGTTCAACCCTCAATTGACCGCGGTATGTCACCGCATTTTTGTGAGCTGTTCGATCCGATACGATCTAATCGTGGTCGTTTGAGGCATTTAAAATGCCGCATTGTTCATGAGCCGTTCGATCTAGCACGAAATAATCGTGGTCGTCTGATTTTTTTAAAACCCCGCATTAATCCTGGTCATCCATTTATTTTCATATCTACCCCCTTGGTTCCTCTTCTTCTTCCTCGTGCCTGCCGCACACCAGTTACCTATCTCCCCATTTTCTTTGCCTAGGCCGGCAGTGGACCCGTTCTCGTCCCTTCTTTCCACAAAGTTGGCACCACCCATTAATACTTGGCCTCATATCCCCTCGACACCTCTTCACACTAGGTCGGCCATTTCATTTTTCTTTTAAGCCTCGTGATGCATCAAAGTGTGGCATGGTTCTTCGTGTTTTCTCTCCAGAGCTTTCGACCTGTCGTGACGACCTCACTTGCTCCTTCTCCTCCTCTCCAAGCCGGTAAGGGAACTTGGTTTGTCTTGTCTATTTATCTTCCATTTCAGTTTTGAATGTATATATATATATATATATATATGTATATATATATATATATATATATATACGACTGCGAGCTTGTATGCAGTGGCATCCGAACCCATTCTTCCTACAAGTTTTCCCTCATCCTTCAAACCGGATCAAACCAAGGAATAATGGGGTTTTGTGGGTGGGTTTTGTTCCAGTTTCGATCGAGACATACATATATATATATACATTTATATATATATATGTATATATGTTTAAATATTAGCTCGTGTAAAACCATGCAAATCGTTTCTTACGTGTTATCCTCACCTCGCATGGAGGGTCGAACCAGAGGAGTGAACCCTTGACTGGCCTTGGTTGTTTCCAGCGTCGGTTTTGGGTATATATGAATATATATATATATATATATATATATATGTATATGTATTCTAATACAATTATTTATAATTTTAAGGACTTGAATACTAACCCTTAATTAGTATTTTAGATGTGAACTACATTTTAGATTTAAGTATAAATATTGTTATAGAATATTACAATAGTTTTTAAATACTTATGTGCATAGGGATACATGGATAATAAATCATATATGGTTTTGGGGACAATCTAATAAATGTATAATTTTTAGAGGTGTTTTTAATATTAAGGAATTTAATGGAATTTGATTAAATTTTGTAAAAACCCATATATACACTTTGCGTATAAATGGTTATGTAAAATGTATTTATAGGTTTATATTCTAAAACCCTGATACATGTAAGATTTTAATAATTTTGGTGGTTACTAAGACAATATGTATGTTGCACTAATGAGCTTGTTTAATTAAAGAAGTTATATTGACTTTCACCCTTGTTGTGTTTTATGAATTAAAAAGATGTATTTTGTCTTGATTATGATATATTATAGGATTATGGATTTATGGGATCATGTTATCATGTTCTATGCATTTATTGTTTTATGATAAACCTTCTACGGTGAATGTTAGTAGTTAATCAAGTTATGGATTAATTTATTTGCAAGTTCTATGACATGTTAATCGCAATAATTAAGGGCAAATGTTTTTCCTTAAGTATTTCATTTCCGTGATATAATAATTTTAAGGATGTCATCATTTATCACCTCATGTGTCAAACCCTGATCATCCATCATTTTATGTGCTTTTTATGAGTTAAATTAATGGAATCATGTACCTGGAATTAATAACTTAGATTCACATATTTGAAACTTAGCTCTTATCAACATAGATATGATGCATGTTATAATTTCATAGTTAATGCATGCATTTCTTCTGTAAATGTCATTTCATATTTTAATTTGATTGATAAAACACCAAATAATAATAAAGAATCTAAGAACCCGTTATTTGGAGTGGTATGGGACAGCCCAAATAACATCACTTTAAAATGGGTATCCAAAGTGGTATGGGACACCTTGGATACATAGCCCCTAAGACATAAGAGGATTGTATTGGACTGATTATGTAACGCATGGGGCCCGCTATAGCCCCTCGATACATCGGTAGGTCTCATGAGACAAAATAGTGTCACGATACAAGGTCTGACAATAGTTACGGTTCAAGTGAAATTCCTGGAAATAGACGGTTCAGGTGAAATTCATGGACATAGATGATTATGGTCTTGGCACGAGGCCTTGACACAGTTTGGCATTATACCCGCCTATTAATGTTTTAGTAAGTGACCAACCATGGGATTTTCCGACTAGTAGGATATCCTTGGTTCAGAGCCTTTTGTATGCAGAGAAGAATTAATGGAATGACATGATATGTCTCAGTAGTTTTGGATTTGGTTCATTTAACAGTAGCTTTATGTTATTACATGTGAAAAGATATGGATATGTCCATCATAATATGTGCACCAGTTATGTTCATTTTGATTATATCTTGTGCACTCAGAACTGACTTGATAGTAGTATTCATTACCCTGCAATTTGTTAATGGTCATGTATTACACAACCATTTTATTTTCCTAATTGGAACTGTGTACTATGATTGTGATTAGATGTTATGATATTAGTTTTCTTTATTTCAAGATATTTAGTTTTCCAATGTTTAAGTTATTTTCAAGAGTACTATTTTCTTTTCAGTAAGAAAAGATTATTTTCAAATTATTTTCAAACCCCTTACTGGGAATACTTTTCTCACCCTACATTTTATATGAAAAGTTTACAGGTATCAGTCACGACTTCAATGAATTTTCAGAATGCAGCTGGTTTTCCCAGAACCTGAACCTCACAAACCTCTGTAATAATGGGACATGATTTAATACTTGTAAATGTTTGTAATGTATTTTTGGTACATCATGTCTCACTGGAACCGGCTCTGGGCACTCGGAGGTCGGGTCCTTACACTCAGAAGGCTACGCACATTGTTACTATGTACAATCTACTCAGTATGTATCGTTCTCAAATTGCATATTAGAGTGTTTGAGCTTACTATTCAATGTGCACACACTGCTAATTACTAGTGTTGTAGACAGATTACACATGTTATACATTATGCTATATCTCATCTTTGGGATCATTGTTTTCTAATGTTGTTAGAAGATTATGTTGTTATATACATCATTGATCCGCCAATGGAACATTACATTGTGTATAATTCAAATTTTAATTTGTTTTGATATATGAAGTACACTATATCAAATATGTAATATTATTAAAATATTATTGCATGCAGATGTATAAACTTATATTGCATGCATGAGACTTGATACACTATTACATACACTACTATATGCAATATTAATTCAATATGTGGTATGTTTTTGAGATATCCAGTTACTGAATATGGAATTAAATTATAATATGAAATCTTATATGATTTTAATTAAATTATAGCATAAATAACTTTTTCATTTTATTAATACATTCTTTACTGTAGAGAAATATGCTGCAAGATTTTGGTAGGTTACAAATCAAAGATATTAAACATTGAATTTCATCTCATTTCATTCCAATCAAACAGAAGTTTGAGAAAATACACATTCTTTTTTCTCTAATATACGGCTTCATGCATCACTATTTATAATGCGCCAAAAAAAATCAATATTAATTAATATGCAACACTTATTTTTGGTTTAAATTTTCTCAATATCAAATTAATTATTAATTATTAACTTCCAAAAATACAACTCTTCTGAAAATTAAACAATTAAATTATGGTATCATGTATATATATATATATGTTGTTTTGCGTGGGATGACATGACCTGTGGGTGCTACTCCTTTCGCGGTCGGTTGCGTGGTCATTTTCAAGGGTATTTTTGTCCGAAAAAAATCGTAGGACCACTGTTTGGATGGGAGAAAACCGTATCCGTTTCCCGGATCGGTATATTATTTTAAAATTTAAAATTCCAGCGGCGATGATGAAATTTTAATGAATTGCTTTGTTTTTGTTCTTTTTAATAAATTTTACTATAATAATTTTAAAAAGCATTACACTCAATATCAATTTTGATACATTCAAACTCTCATCATTTAATTCTTTGAAATTCAAACTCCTTTATAACAGATTTATTTTTAAAACCAATCACTCTAAATCTATTTTATTTATATTTTTAAATGCTTGTTTAAATATACTAAATTATTTAAATAATCATTTATACTTTCCAAATTTTATACTCTTCAGGGAAAGCCCAGTGGTTAGGGTCGCTCAATTTTGTCAAAGAGGTGGATTTTGATTCTCAATGGCTATCTTATTAGTATTTGAGATTTTAGACTGCTATTAGCATTTGAGACCCCGAGTCTAATATCCACTTGATTGAGGGAGGTTCATGGGAGGAACACATCAAACAATTCATGGTTGGGAGGAGTTTATGTAAAAAATAATAATAATAATAATAATAATAATAATAATAATAATTTCAAAAAAATTAAACTTATTTATAAATATCAAATGAATTAATCTTATATTAAAAAGGTATATTCTATAATTTTATTATGTAGTTGAAGCTTGAGTTAGTAGTAAGCACCTCGTAATTCTATATCGAGTGTTGGGGGTTCAAATCCCAAAGAGTGAAAGACTGTAGCGGGTACTATAGCAGATGAGGTATTGTAACAGTACTATTTACAAAATGGATATTGAGCCAAAATTTCGGAACTACGAGTCATGTAATGTACTTCATGTCCTCCGAGCCTTAATGCTAAAAATATATATAATGTAATGAAGTGACTAATTGGGTAGGTTATCCCTTAGGAGGGATATGACTTTCCTTTCAGGTCTATGTATATGAGGTGTGTGTTTAATGTAACCTGATATAATATAATTTTATTATCAATTAATTAATAATAACTAAATGTGTTTCGAATTTAAAATTAATTTATAAAATTGTAACAACTCTAACTCTGGTAGCTCATAGTCGATGATTACTTTGTTGTATTAATACAAAATACAAGTGATCACGTCATATATGATCCAATGGTTTAGTGTTATTAGGAGACTAGATACATACATGGCTCACACATTACATTTGAAAACTTAAAACACAACTTAAATACTCAATGAGAACTCTATTATTCCTTCTACCGTATCATTGAAATTATATAGAGTTCACTACCACAGTCCACGCGATATACAAAGTTGACTTCTATCACTGCTAAATAAAAAAGCGATAATAAAACGAGAACTTCTATTAGCGTTAGGTAAAACAACTAATAAATATTACATTTATCAACTCTAAAAAACGATGTTAAAAGCGTACTCTTTGTCAGGGAATTTTTTAATGCTGATAAAGGTTCACTTTATTTATGTTTTTCTTAGCATTGATAAAAGACTTGTATAACATTCAATGAAAAATATTATCATATTTTTATTCAGAAATTAATATTTAATTATATACATTAATTATAAAATCCATGTATATAATTAATATAAATATGATATATATATATATACATATATATTAATAAAAAATTGTATAAATATAAATGATGCATTGTAAATATGTGATATTTGAATTTATATATTTATATCAATGTGTGTGCATGTGTATGCATTATGTTGTATGTGTGTGTTTTGTGTCTGTATATATACACTACAAAAAAGGAGAGTTTAGGGACGTTTTTTTCTATACACGGTGGTTTAAACCGTTACAATGTGGTTTAGCAGTGGTTCCCAACACTACCATAGATCGACACAAAACCAGCGCCTGCTTTTATCAGCGCTAAATAGAAAGTGGTGATAAAGCGTCACTTTTATCAGCGATAGGTAAAAGCACTGATAAATGTCACTTTTATGAGTGTTAAAAAAACGTTAATAAAAGTGCACATTCTATCAGTGATTTTTTTAGCACTGATAAAGGTTGATCTTTATCGGCGCTGTTATTAGCGCTGATAAATTTTTTAATAAAAAATATTATTAAAATATATATAATTATTATATTTATATTGAAAAATAATGTTTATTTATATAAATTGATTAAAAAACACTTATTTATAATTAATATAAATATGATATATTAATATATATTTTTTAATAATTCAAATATATATATATATATAATGTTTTAAAAAAATTAATTAGAAGATTATAAATAAATAATTATATATTTAAATAATTATAAAATTATAATATTTTTTAAATAATAAATATATATATTTTTTATAATTATATATTTATAATTATATATAAATACCCTTTAAATATATTTATTTATAACTATAAATTCAAATAAATATATATATTTGAATAAATATATGTCTCCAATGAATTAGGTCAATAAATTAATATATATATACATACATACATACATACATGCATACATACATATATATATCATGAGATTATGATATTCATGGACATGATTGTCGTTATTTATGTTAATATACTGACGTATGAGTATAATTGACACTATATGATCATAAATTTATTTGTGGATATGATGGGTTGGTATGTTCCAAATGTTAAGACTACCTATATTATGATGACGCATGCATATGTTATATATTCACGACCTATGAATGTTCATTTATACATTATCACCCTTATTATTCATGCTCTCATATATGCGACGACTCGTTTTTTATGATCAATACTTTACTAGGTATGATTCATTCATATTATACCATGAACTCATTATGTTCTCATAAATAATTATAAAATTACAATAAATATATTTAAATAATAAATATATTTATTATATTTCTAATTATAAAATGTTAATTATATATAAATACTATTTAAATATATTTCTTTATAATTATAAATATAAATAAATATAGTTAAATAATAAATATAGTTATTATATTTATAATTATATATATTTATATATTGAAATAAATATATATAATTATATAAATATGCCAAAAGTGGTGTGAACCACGATGTATAGTTATATATATATATATAATTATATAGAAATATTTTTAAATACATTTATTTATAATTATATGAATATATTTATAATTATATTGAATTTTTCTAAATATATATATATACACAAATATTTATAAATATATAATTGTATAAATATATTTAAAAATATATACAAATATTTATAAATATAATTATTATATATATAATTATAAATAAATAAATATTTTTAAATATTTGTATACATATATAAATATATTTATATAATTATATATATTTATAAAATTATAAATATAATAAAAATATATATAAATAAACATTTCTATATTTATTTATAATTATATATATATATATTTAAAATAATTATAAAATTATAATAAATATATTTATTATATTTATAATTTTATAAATATATATAATTATATAAATATATTTATAAATATATACAAATATTTCTAAATATATACAAATATTTATAAATATAAACAAATATTTATAAATATATTTATTATATATAGAATTATAAATAAATAAATAAATAAATATAGTTATATATATATATTGTATAAATAATTTTATAAATATACATAAAAATATAAACAAATTATTAAGATTAAATATTTATCAATGTTTTTAGCACTGATTAAGATAACCCTTTATAAGCGCTAAAAAGATGCTGATAATACTATTCTTTACCAGCGCTAGAATTTTAGCACTGATAAAGAGAAGTTTTATAGGCACTTTCTATTTTAGTGCAGATAAAATTGCTCTTTATCAATGCATTTTTGAAAATGGTGATAAAAACCATAAGTGTTCTTATAAAATGAACTCTGACAAAGGGGTGTCGTTGCTCACGCCTTGAAACTTTCACGGAACCCAAACCTTGCCGCCGCTGCAAACATTTTTGCTAGACCCTACTGTTATTGCCGATCGATATTTTCGACAAATTGATATCTCCAAATCTAAGGTATATGTCCGATTTATCTTGTTAGCACCTCCGACTACACTATTTCTTCAGTCGTACCTCGCTGAATCACACGTCTTCACTTCTCCTCGATGAACCGAACGAATAGCCCCCAAAGCAACCATCTCTGTTATATCTAGTAGTTTTGATCTATGTGAGGGTCGAGTTTGAGAAGGTGTATTACTATAGGAGCTCGATGACCCCAGGTGCTAGATTTGCAGCGCTGCATGATGATTATGGTTTTCTTTTTCGGAAACGAATCACTCTAAGAGTGAGCTTGACCAAACATGAGGAGTGGGTTTTTGGTGTTGAGACTGAGTTTTAATTGATGGGGTTTCATTTAAGAATTATGAACTTCGATGCATATTTAATGCAAAAAGGATCTCCCAGATGAGACTCGAAAATGGTATGATTTCATTTAATTATTTGTGTTCATTATTTATGTCACCATCCTTGTCAGTCCTCTCCTCTTATCTTCCCCGTGCAACGCACGCTGTAGGCCAAAATCTAGGGTGTAAGGATAATAGATTTTTCATTTATTTCATGGGACCAGCATGTGTGATCTCTGTTTTGGGTTTTTTGGACTCTGTTGGGGTAGATTTGTGTCTCCCTTATTGAAAGCACTGAGTTGTAACTAGGTTTTCCCCCACACTTAGCTCTTTAATTTTGGATTTGTTGATTATTTGGTCTTTTAATTATTGTTTTAGACTTCTAATAACAGTATTAATTTTTTTAGTGGAATCCATAGGATGAAAGAAAGGTTTTCTCTCTGTTTCCATTGAATGTTAAATGTTTTATATTAAAAAAATAAAATTTTTAATTATTTTTTCAATTTCCTTGTGCACCATGTGTTTGTTAATTTTTTTGAACAACCCTTATGAAGGTTGTTTGTAATTTAAAAAGGTGTTCTGGTCTTCAAAAATAATTTTCAATTGGTTCTTAATTTTTACTTGGAATTTCAAGTAATACTTGAAATTCAAAGTGTTGATAAAGCGATTCAAGTTTAGTTGTGAATAAAAAGTGCTTGGTATGAAAATGTCTTTTGAAATTTCCAAAGTGTTTTATGTTTATAATTTTATAGCTTTATATAATTTAAATTTTATATACTTTTGTAAATTTTTTAGTATACTAATATAATTTAATAATAATTTTTTATTAAATATTTATTCATTTATAGTTTTATTCATTTACAAATTTATATACTTTTATAAATTTTATAGTATATCATATTTACATATATAGTTTAAATATAACATTTTATTAATTATTTATACTTTTATAGTTTTCTAGATTTATAAATTAATATACAATTATAGTTTTATTCATTATATATTATCATACTTTTATACATTCATAAATTTTACTTCTGTATTATATAAATTTATACCTTTAATTTTTTTTAAAACTATATACTTCTATAAATTATATATACTTTTATAACATATATGTAATTTTATATAGTTTTATAAAAAAGGAGAGAGGTCAATGAATGAAGGATATATTGAATTTCTTACTTTTAATCTCATGTAGATTTATCTCAATGTATAATGAGAGAAAATCATTGAATAATGATGGAAAACCCTTAAAATTTCTCTATAAAAAATGTAAACTCAATCAAAGATGTTTTAGGGTAATATTGATGTTTTAAGGATGAGGGAGGGGGTTTAAAATTGATAACCCATAACAAAAACATATTAGTATAATTTTTATTTGTTGAATAAAAATAAGCTCATATAGTTAACACACATGGATAACTAATCATGGTTTAGATTGCGTAAAGTTACATTACATGTTCCTTGACCATACAAGTTTTAAAAATCATGCTCATACATTGTTCTTGAGCCAAATACTAATCCAAATTTCTATTCCAAGGTAAACACCCTATTTCAAGTTTAACAGTATAGACAAAATTTTATTCTTATATCATTATAATTTCTCCCTTAAATATTTAAATTTTAAATGACTGATGGGCCATTTGACAAAACAATTATTTATTTATATCTCTACACAACACTATTATAGTGATAGAGTATGGTCGAACCTAAGGGAAGGTGAAGAATGAGTTGGTGTCAGTTGGTCGATTCCTCATTTTCAAGAAGCCTCCACCAACTCAAATCCACTACCTCAAATCTAATCAAATTTCATAAATTCCACTACTACCATGTGAACTGACATCGACTCCAAACAAAAAGTACTTGAATGCATATCCAGTTTTAATTCAGCCTTCAAGTGGATTCCCAACAACTTCCAATTGGCCTCTATTTTATTTATTAGTATCTTTTTCAAAGTATTTAAATTCTAGAATTGTCAAAGCCACATGTTAGTCCATTGTATTCCTTCCACTCTTTCTGATTTCAACCTCTAGTCAAATTGTCTACATCATCACTCACTAAAAATCATTTATAGACCAAGAAACCATCTCAATTTGTGTCACAAAGACAAGTTTACTCGATTATTCATCTTCCCTGAACTCAGAAACCATTCAAAAAACACAAGGAAACTTTTTTCATTCCCCATGATTCATGAGACGCACACAAATCCCTTATTGAAATGATCCATCTTAGGCAGTCATAACCCAACACTAGAAGCCTTAGCCTTCACTTAGCACTATCTTCACCTCCTACATAATATTTATTGATAATAACACCATGGAAAGGGCATGTCACTAATTTTAGAGTTGGTGTCCTAGAACCAACTATTTTTACTTTGATTACATGAATATTTAATTATATATTATTCATTGTTCTGCATGACTATGATGTAATTATGTCCTAGAGTATTTGTCGCATTGATAAGGTCATAACAGTTCTCCGCTATGATGAGAACCTTGAAGTGCTGTGACAATATTCTTAAATATATTTATGTGTTTGGATGACATACTATGATGGGAAACATAGTATACAGACTGTCAGGTGCGAGTACTTGTAAGCATATGAGAATTCTTCTTGTGAAGTTTGCACTTGGTAATCTCCAAGACGATAGATTATGAGAAAATACCCGCCAGTAGGAATTCTGTATGTTTTGGTGTTATAGGATATTCCTATCTGTGTGCCTCTGTAATGGTCCTTAGACTGTAAAATTATTATTAATACGTGTCACAACTCACACACTTTGATTTACTAACGAAAACCATCACACCATATGTTTGTGGGAAGTAGGGTACATTGGGTGCGTCATGAATGACATGCTATTAATGGATAAGTTGAGGAAGGATTTTTCCCTTCCATTTATGGAAGTTAATATCTCTGCCATTTTATTGAAATAGAACTATCGCCCTAAATTCCATGGCCATGGTGTCACGATGAGTTTATTTGAGGTAGTCAAATAATGACATATCAAGCATATAGGTTGATTAAACTATCATGAAATCTACTAGATGAGATATTGTGACAAAGGGATTATATTACACAGTGAGCGTTTGTATGTGGATGTCATTGTTGCAACATTAAGTTCTTTCTCTTGGGTGCCTTGACCTATTTCAAGACAGTAATCTTGGACTTTAGGTAGGCCCGCCTATTGTTAATGAGAAATAATCCTAGAGAGTCACACATTAAGTGTTTCTGATGGTATTGATTAAATTATATCTGAATTTAATTAATGGAAGAAATCTTATTCTTAATACTGAGGAATAATTTTATTCAATTTAAAATGATTTCATAAATTAAATAAATATTTATTCACCATATTTTGAATAAAATATATTTATTTATCTTATTGAACATTTAATAAATATTTATTTACTAGTTTGTAAATAAAAAAATTTATTTAAGAGAATAAAATATTTTATCTGGGTGTTCAATAAATGGAATAGGAGTTCGAACGAACCAAGACTGTGTCTGTTGATAAATTAATTATTTACAAGTTGGTAAATAATGTTTATCCAGTTAGCGCAAGAAATTACAATAATACTGTTATCATTATGTTGAACAAGATTTAATTTATGGTTATGTTTTTCAAAAGTTGGCGCACAACAAATAATGGAATTTTTATTTTTATTATGTGGTATGGGTTTTCTGTAATAGTTATAATTAAATTTAATTTTTTTTTGCAATAAAATATTGTAACTAAAACCCCATGTCGATTAATAGACAGGTATGTCTATTGTTCCAAAACCTGGTGAATTGAGATTTTTTGAGCCATACATTTTCTCTCTCGACTCCTCTCATCTCTCCATCTCAATTAAGAGAAAAGTTCTTCAAGACCAAAAAACGAGAGATCAAGAATGATCGACAAAATACATTTGTTTCGTTATGCAAGCACTCAGAGAACGAGTGGCATTGTTCGGAGACCATTAGATCACATGTAGATCACCACTAGGGGGATTCTACTTTGGATCCTTGTGAGTGCAATGAATAAAATCTATATGGGTCATTCTGGATGATCAACGATCATCAATGAAGTAAGTACCAAAGGCCGAGGTATTTAATTTCTTCAGAAATTAATAAATTAATTATAAACATGATGTGAAATATACTCTTTCTCGGATCCGGTTCTTTTCTTATCTTTGTCTAAATATTTGATTTTAATCCATGGATACTACCTTTCATCGTCGTATTGATCCCAGATTGGTCATCAATTATGGTAAAAGAAAAGTTGGTCCCTCCCAATGTCGTGCTTCCATTGCATCTAGTTCCTTCAAGTGGTATCAGAGGGGGGTCATCATCTTTTATAATTATTTATATAATTCATTGATGATTTACGCTTTAATAATATGCTTTTTTAATTCATGTTTAATTGTTCTTGTAATCTGAATTTTGAGATACATTCTTTCTCTTTTCGTTCCTCACAGATTTAAGAGAAACATCTTTTTGGATTAAAATTAAATCAAGGATCTCATCAGAAGGCGCCGATGATTCTATCCAGGTAACATGATAGTACACGCCGTGTAATCCAGATTACACACCGTGTAGTTGTGTTCATTTCATCAGGAGTATTTCATCAATTACACAAGTCGTGTGCATTAATGGCACATTATGTAGTTAATTCTTACATTGTATGTTGACCTGGACAGACTGGTGCATGGTCAACTAAATTACACGCCGTGTGGCCCACTAGACATAGCGTGTAGTCCCTTTGGGTTAAGGGCCAAACTATGTATCATATACATGACTAATCCAACCAGTAACTGTGTAACCCAAAGATAACATGATGTGTGGCCCACTGAACATGCTATGTACTCTGAGATTTCCTAAGTACGCCTCACATGCTGAATCCCTAGGCGTGTACTTCAGATAATATGGTGAAGGCACTATACACCGTGTAGTTGGAACTACATGTCGTGTACTTTACCAAATTACACAAAATTAAAACTTTAATGTTTGTGTAATGTTTAGAATTATATATCATGCATATTTGAATGAGTATTCCCCATGTTACCTCTAATTTTATGGATGATAATCTGAAGAAAATTCAGAAAATGATTAAGATAAAAGGATTAATTAATTAAATATAATAATTAATCGATTTGAGAACGATTTATCATAATAAGAATGATTAATTTTTTGAATTCTAGTTTTATTAAATGCGTAATTCGTTGCATGTATGTGGATGATCATGAGTTAGACTAAACCTTTGTATGTGATTGGTTTCCTTTTATTTTATTTTAAATTAATTTTTTGGCCTACATGCCATCTCTCCTCATTAATATGTAAGGACTATATGAACATGGTTTCTTTTATGTAAAATCCATTTTTACCCCTCACCTGCATGTGTGTTAAAAATCATATATAATGGACGAAGCTCCCAAGCTTCTGTTCGTGGTTCAAGTAAGGAGCCTAGGAGAAACCAATCCAGGGAGATATAAAGGCGGATAGGTGGAAAGTTGTGGACATGAACCATAAATGATTCAAGGATTTTCTCCCCAAAGTTAGTAGTTATTTTATCAACTGTTAAATAAACTAACCATTAGAGGGAATAGAGAGAGAAGCTTGCGAACGACTATCTTGCAAACCCTACTGCGTGATTTTTGGCGATGACTACCATTTAGCCTGTTGAATCTCTTCTAACATGGATTCTTTTGATTTGGATTGGGATAAAGCCTTCTAAAGGGACTCACTTAAGGTGAAGGTGGTCGCAAATCCACCCATGGATTCCAATCAAGATTTGAAACAACCTATCAAGGGGATCTCCTTTGTTGAGGCACTTAAAGGCCGGGATCTGCAAAAATCTTCCTCAATGACGCCCCTAATAATTAAAAAGCTCTAGGATGGAGGACTTATGGTTGAAGCAGACCCTGAAGCCCTACCAAAGAGAGAGTAATTATGTAAGTTTTATGTTCTTGTTCGAGTTTATTATCTTCAAGGAGACAAACTATGGTCAACAAATGAGATAAAACCGAGGATTGGCCATTGTTGGGGATTTGAAAATTGGAAATTAGTTTCAATTGGGAGAGGATATTTTCACATTATCTTGAACTCGCAAGAGGAGTTAGATTGTGTCTCGAAGCATGGAAATTTACATCTGAATCCAGGTGTACTTTGACTATCCACTTGGGATTATGCATTCAATCCATTTACACATATAAATTCCATGGCGTAAATATGGATTCGATTCCATGGAATAAGATGGTATTTTTGGCACCCCAAAACTTTAAATGATCTCACCTCTTGCATAGGAATCCCACTAAAGATTTATCAGAGAACATTGAATGGTGATTTGGGACAATATGCAAGAATCATGGTGGAGGTCAATCTTGAGTCGAAATTTCCGCATGCCATTGCTTTTAATGCCAAGGACTACAGGACTGAGGTAAGGATTGAGTATGAACGTAGTCCCCCTTTTTGTGATTATTGCAAAATCATTGGTCATAATTTTATAAATTTCCATGTGATAAGAAAGAAAGCACACCCCCCTAATGAGAATGATTGGGCTGAAGTTAGGAAAGGAAGAAGGAATAACAAAACAGGTTTTGAGGCTGACAAGCCTATCAAGAAAAATGAACAATGGATTAGAAAGAGTGATGATCTTTCTACCTCAAAGACCCCCAACATACATGGGCGGAGATGGTTGATATGGAAGAACTTGGAATAGAGGAGGAGTCTATTTTTGATGAGATGGTCTCTATGGTCCTTGAAACTGTCAACAATGCCATCCAAGCTGATACTATTGAGAAGAATCCAAATGCTAGATAGGGCAAAAATGAAAATATAGATGAAAATCAGATTTTGCATAGACCTCCTGTTAAAAGTGATCACCTATTGGAAGGCAGAACTCTTGGTCCAAAATTGAATGTTTCTTCTTCTGATTTAGGAACTTCACAGATACCATTGGACTATAGCTCTGAACAGATGCAACCTACTAAACATTTTTCTTCCAAAGTTGTAACTTTCAGTAACAGATTCATGGTGGAATCTGACTCATCTAGTGATGGAAACTGAAACCCCAATAGATCCAGACTTGAAGAGGCTGGAAAAGAAGTGACTAATGCAGCTGACAAAACTCCAGGATTTCAAATATTTCCCTGCATAACAAGGAAGAATAAAGTGATGACCACTGAAGAAAAGGAGTTATGTGGCCCTGTACACAAACTGGTTCCTTCTAATTTTTCACAGAACATGTTGTCCTCTATGAAGCATCCTTCACTTGAGGGTAGTACACATAATGAGGAGAATAGACACACTGATCTCAAGGAGGAGGAAGAATTCAGTGCATCTCTTGACAACACTACAGGGTAGGGAGAAAGAAATATTGAAACTGAGTTGAGAAAATCTTCTCACATGTTGGACCCCCTCTGACTTCATAGGACATGGAGGGCACTAGGAATAGAAGTACATCTGTACATATTATAGGGGGTGGTCTTCTAGACATGCAACATGACTTGCATGCAACTGTGCTGAAAACTTCTATATGCAACTCCAGCAGTTTAAAAAACATTGAAAAAGAAAATACACAGATAGATACAAAACATGATGAGGTTGGCACGCAATTTCATCAAGAAGCGACCTCAGCAGGTATAAAAACAAATGATACTTCCCCTAACCCTTCCAGGTACCAGCGTGAAAAAAACGAAAAGGAAAAAAATTCCTCTCCCAAGAAATTAAGGAAATCAAAATGGGGGAAGAACTCCAGAGGTAACAAAAATAAGGGGCCCAGTCCCAAGCCTAATTATAAATTAATATATTCTACTGGAATTGTCAGGGTATAGCTAACCCAGACACCTTCACAACTTGTAAGAACTTTTTATTTACACATAAACCTATAATGTTTTCTATATCTGAGCCTAAAATCAATTTCACTTCAGGTTTTAATAGTTTGGAGAAATATGGTTATAATTTTATAGGTTATACTTCTAAAAATAGCGCTTATGACTTCTTGTGGGTATTTGCTAATATTTCTATAAATAATTGCAATATTTACAATGTTGATAATCAATCCATAACATGTGAAATAAATTTTCATATGAATACCTTCTTTTGTACTTTTGTGTATTCTTGCAATAGGTATCAGGATAGGAGAAATCTTTGGAACAATATATCCTCCCTTAACAACACTATCTAAGACCCTTGGGTCATTATTGGTGACTTTAACACTATTATTGGGTCTAGTGAAAAATTAGGACAATTACATTCTAATCTCTCCCCTAAATAGTTTAAAATTTTTATTGAGGAGAATAACCTGGTCGAGATTAGTCTAGTTGGTGCTAAATACACTTGGTATATAAGACAATGCAATAGAATTTTAGCAGGCAAGCTAGATAGAGCCTTCACAAATTTCCAGGCTCTTGATAAATGGAATTTCATTTCTAGTATTACTTTTCCTAAACTTAATTCTGATCATCATCCAATTTTGATGAGCCTAAAATCTAGAGACAATAAGCCCATTCTACCTTTTCAGTTCAATAATTCCTGGAGCACTGACTCAGATTGCAATAAGATTGTTAGGGATACTTGGAACTCAATTTGCACTAATGATACCTTTTCTTGTATCATGAAGCTTAAAGTTATAAAGAAAAAATTAATGTTCCGGTGCAAGGAAAAAATCCAACAAAATGATATTGAAATTAGCTCCCTAGAGCATGGTCTAAATCAGATTCAAAATGATTTAAGTCAAAATTACTTTACTACAGATCCAACTCAGGAAATATAGATTTTCAATAAAATTAACACACTTCTTTCTCTTAAGGATAATATCAGGAAACAAACTCTTAGAGTAAACTAGCTTAAAGATGGTGACAGAAACACTAAATTCTTTAATTCTATTAAAGGGCCAAAAAGGCTAGCAGACCTATCGCCTTAGTTAAAGACGGGGTTCTCATAATTGATAATGAAGGGGCTTTGGACAATCATGTCACTAACTATTTTAGTAACCTTTTTAATGGGCCCTCTCAGGATAGGGATATCAAGCCTGCTATCATTCATCTCTTAGTTGGGGGAAATGACAACGAACTTTTGAATAGTATTCCAATTGATCATGAAATCAAGGAAGTGGTCTTTAGTCTAAAACATGATATTTCCCCCGACCCTGATGGGTTCACTAATGCTTTTTTTTCAGCAACATTGGGACCTTTTTTCCAATGATGTTTGTCACCTGGTTAAATATATTTTTAATAATGTATACCTCCCTTATGGTATCAATGATAAATTCTTACCCTCATTCCTAAAGTGGACAACACTTCAGAAATTCATCTTTTTAGGCCCATCGCTCTTATTGACACTGTTTATAAAATTATATCAAAGCTGTTAGCTAAGAGAATCGATCCTATTGCAAACAAGATTATATCCTGGAATCAATTTTGGTTCTTAAAAGGAAGAAATATACAAGACTTTATATGCCTTGCCTCTGAAAGTTAAAACTTCTTAAAAAAGAACCAAAGATTGGGAAGTGTGGACATTAAATTAGATATTAGGAAGGATTTCGATACCATTGATTGGAGTTTCATTTACAATATTTTATACAGTTTTGGATTTAATGATAGACTTGTTAGAAAAATAAAACCCCTTTTTAACTCTACTCACATTTCTGTTCTTATCAAGGGTTCCCCTAAGGGTTTTTTCACTTGTACAAAAGGTGTGAGACAGGGAGACCCTTTTTCTGCCATACTTTTTGTTATTGCTGAAGACTACCTTAGCAGGATTATCATATATTCTATTAATTGGGGAATTATAAATCCCATATTTTCCTCTAGAACTCTAATTTTCCCCTGGCATCTCTTATAGGCTGATGATATAATTTTATTTCTGCAAGGAGATAAGAAAAACATAAAAAGGGTTAAGGATGTCCTCTCCCATTATGAGGATCTCTCTAGTCAATCCATAAATTGGAGTAAATTGTTTATTTACTTTTGGAAAATTTTCCCCGCTCCCAGAAAAATTGATTTCATGAATGAACTTGGGATAAAGGAAGGATTATTACATTTTAATTACCTCGGGGTCCCCATCTTCTAGGGAAAACCCAAAGTCACTTAATTTTCAAGCATTTTTTACTAGATTAGTAACCAACTCTCCTCCTAAAAAGGAAAAACCTTATTGATGGAAGGAAGAATTTGTCTTTTCAAGCACACTATTGTTTCTAAAATGGTGTATTTATGATGGTGTACAAATGGCCCGCTGACTTATTAAAAAAGATTAATAGAAGCATAAATAATTTTTTCTGGAGTGGAAGAACTCTTGAAAGGAAACTTGTCATTGTTCCTTGGAAAACCTTTTTCACTCCCATTTGTAATGGAGGGCTAGGGATAAAGAACCTTAATTATTTCAATGAGGCCCTTAAAGCTAAAATTACATGGAATATTATGAACAACAAATCTCAAACCTATTATTTTCTTCGTGATAGATTCTATAATAATCTTAGAAGAGGAAAACATTCTTATTTGGACTCCTTGACATGGTCTTCAATCAAGAACATTTTTTCTAAAATCATGGCCAATTCTAGATGGGTAGTCACAGGAATTCCTCTCTTCTTTTGTGGTTAGATAACTGGAATGGAATACCTCTTAGTAGCATGGTTGGTCACATCCCTTTGTCTGAAAATTTAAACATCACCATAAATGATTGGATGAGTTCCCCTAATGATGATATACCAAATGAAATCACTACTATTATAAACAACTATACCTTTTTCAACACCAATTATTTCCTAGTATGGGAACCAGCTCATAATGGTGTGCTAAATTCAAAGCTTTATTATAGGCATAAGGTTACCGAAAACACAAAATCTTTTTCCTAGTTAAGGAATTTTAACAAAAAATGTGTTAGTCCCTCTCAACACACTATCATTTGGAGGATTTCTAACAATATAATTCCCACTTATTGCAATCTTTAGATGTGTGGTATACAACTTTGTTCCAAATGTTGCATGTGTAACCAATACAGAGAGAATGCTAATCATCTATTTCTATCTTGTGCTACTTCTTCTGCCTTATGGGTTTACATTTGTGAAATTTTTGATTTTAGGTGGACATGTTTGGATTATATTGGTTTACAGCTTCAAAAATGCACTTCCATGGATGCCTCTACTCAAATTCACCAACTTTTCATTGCATCCATGGAAGAACTGATCAATCTTATCTGGTATAAGAGAAATTCAATTAAGAACAAAACTAATGCTTTCAATTTTCATGTAGCTCAGATAAAAATCCACACTGCGATCATGGAGGCAGGAATCATGCAAGCAGGGAATTTCCACAATTCAATCAAAGATTTCTGTATCCTGAGATGACTTGGGATCAACGGATGATACAACTCGCCGAAAGGTCTGTTGGAAGTTTTCTGGAAACCACCTATTCCTGGATAGATAAAGCTGAACATAGATGGCACCTTAAAAGGAAACCCTGGACCTGCTGGCTATGGAATCATATCCAGAAACCACAATAGAGACATTCTTGAATGATTCTATGGTTTGTGTGGTAATGTCTCCTCCCTTGAAGTAGAAATGTTCAGTGTCATCAATGTTATTGAATTGATAAGTAAAAAAAGGCTAGAACACCGTCTGGATTGAAAGTGATTCAACGACCATTGTTTAGGCTCTTAGACATGGAATAAATCACTTTCCATGGACCCTTACTACTAAATGGATCACCTACCTGCACTACCTATCAGGGGTCAATCATATTATCACTCACACCTACATAGAGGCGAATAAATTGGTGGATGGCCTTGCCAATAAGGGTGTTGATAGAAATCGCAAATGCATGGACATCCTTCTGGAGGAATTCACCACTCTTCACTAGAATGATTGTAATAAATTCCCCTCCTTTAGACTTTTGTAACTTTTCTTGATCTATTTTAGTTCTCTGGTCTTTGATCAGGGCATCATCCTTTAAAAAATAAATAAATAAACTAACCATTATAAGAGATCATGATCATTCCCTTTACATTATTTTATTTCGGTCATTTGCATGGTTTTTCATTATGGATATATTGTCGTGACTACATAATTAATAAAATAAAAATCATGAAAGATAGAACTAAAATAAACCAGTATTATGCCTAAATATTATCAAGACATGGTTAATCCATTAAGTATGTTCCACTTAATATTAACAAGAATGTGATAAAGATAATTAAAAAATTTATTCATAAGAGATAAAAATCACTCAATAAAATATTAAGTCAGACTAAGCCTTCCATCACTTGAATAAGGGAAAGACTCAATAAAACAAAGTGTTTGAACAACCCTTGTTGGGACACTTACTTTTATATAGGAAGCTCTTATAAAATTTTTGGGTTGACTTAACCATTTTACATATAGAGGGGTAGCTCTTTCTAGACTTAGTGTAAATTTGGAGGCAAGTGTTGAGGAAATCCAAGTCAGAATTTCAGGATTGGGGAGTCTACTCAACGGATCAAGGAGCTGCAAGCCCACAGTTGGGATAGACCTGCCTACCTAAATACCTTCAAATAACTTGACCAACCCATGTTGGGGTTATGCTAAGGGTAATATGGATCCTTACCATTATAATTTTCTAGAAACTAGACATTCCGAGTTCAATGGTGAGGGCCATTGGGAATTGATAAAATAGTGGGAGACTTAATAAAATTATTTTATTATTTCTCATAAAATGTAATCATGAATGTACTAATTATCTACTCTTTTAATTATAGACTAAAAATTACAAGCTCGTCGACCACACTATCCCTATGATCAATAATAGATAATGACAACATCCTCACCGGTAGTAACTTCCAGGAATGGTTTAGATGACTTCAGGTCATTCTACTCCATGAATGAAAATCTTACATGCTGGAGTCCTCATTACCTAATCCTTCTGCCCGAAAGGCTGGTGATGAAGAGTTCCTAGTCTATGAGAAACATATGAACGACATGGTTTATGTTCAATGTTTGATGTTATCATCAATGTCTAGGGAACTCATGAAGTCTCATGAAAACATGGATGCATATAGAATGCTTGAGCACAACCATGGTCTTTACTAGGAGAGAGAAAAATAAGAACAACTTTAGATCTCCAAGTCACTCTTTTAGAGTAATCTTGGAGAGGGTGCTCCGGTTGGGCCTCACATAGTCAACATCATTGGAGACATTGAGCACCTAGAGGTTCTAGGGTTTAAACTACCCGAAGAATTGGGTACCGACCTCATTCTCACATCACTCCCTCATATATTCTCCAATTTTGTTATGAATTTCAATATGGAAAAAATTGAGAAATATCTACTAGATCTTCTTATCCTCCTTCTCCAAGTGGACAAATACATGAAGCGTGAAAATCCTTTCATCCTTATGGTGAATAAGAGGAAAGGGAAGGTGAATAGATTTAACCCCAAATATTCTTCATGCCTTTCCAAGAAAAGGAAGACCAAGGCAGACAAAAGGGAATAGGAAGATGTTTGTTTCTCATGTGGTAAGAAGGGCCAGTGGAAGAAAAACATCCCTCATCTAAAGAAGCAAGGGGAAACTTCAGATGCATTTTTTATCTAGTGCAATTTATCTATTTCTACAAATTGAGTATCAGATATAGCATGTGGTGCTCAAATATGTATCCAAATATAGGAACCAAGTAGATTTAAGAAAATTGATCGAGGGGAGGTAGATCTACGAGAAACAAATGGATATAGACTTTCTGTTTTAGTTTTTAGCGACTAACACCTCACATTGCCGAATAGGATGATCTTGGTATTAAATGGTTATTATTATGCACCTTCTATAACCAATTTTTTTTTTCTATATCCATATAGATATAGATGGATTCATTTTCAAGTTCAGAAATAAATTTTGGTTATTTTATAAAGATAGCATTTGTTTTGGTAAGGCACATTTATATAACAGTCTTTACATGTTGGATTGCACAAAACAAGTAATGACAATCGATAACAAAGCTACTTCACATGACTCATATCACACCCAACTTTGGCAGCATCGACTAGGTCTTGTAAATGATAAATGCTTAACAAAGTTACATAAAGATGGATATTTAGATTCTTTCAAACTAAAATCACTTCGCGTATGTCATGAATGTTTACAAGAAAAAATGACTAAAGCCCCATTTAGTGGGAAAGGTGAAAGGTCCCAAGAGCTTCTTTAATTGGTTCTTACCAATGTTCATGAACCATTTCTAGTTAAATCAATGGGCAGGTACTCATAATTTACAACTTTTAGTGATGATTTTAGTAGATATGGATATATCTACTTAATGAGGTATAAGTAAGATTATGTTGATAAGTTCAAGGAATACAAGAATAAAGTTGAGAACCATCTTGGTACGAAGATTAAGAAACTCTACTCAGACTGAGGTGGAGAATATATCAATCAAGACTTCATTGATTACTTACGAGATTTTGGGATCCTATCCCAACTCACTCCTCCTTACACACCCCAGTGGAATGGTCTAAGATAAAGGAGTAACCAATCCTTGTTGAACATGGTGAGACCGATGATGAGTCATGCAAGTCTTCCATTATCCTTTTGGGGATATGCGTTAAAAAAAGGAACACATACTAAACCAAGTACCAATTACATCAATAAATGGTATTCCATACAAGCTTTGAAACGAAAGAAAATCCATGTTATTGAATTTATATGTGTGGTGAAGTGAAGCATTTGTTAAGGCCTCTTCAAGTAACAAACTCACCCCGAGGCACAAAGTGTACCTTTATAGGATACCCCAAGAAAACAAGGGGATATTACCTATTCGACACCTCATAAAAAATGGTTATAGTGGAAAGATATGCCATATTCCTTGAAAGGGATCACATCTCTAAAAGATATAGTGGGAGTGAGATAGGGTTCGATGAAGTCGAGGCTCAAGGTACACAAGAGTTAGTACAGAAGAAAATTCCACAAAGCCCTATGGAAGAAAGATTTGTTCGAGAGACACAAGTACTACATAGGAGTACAAGAGTGGTTAGAGAAACAGAATGGTAAAGTTTTCTAGTTACTTAGGATGGTGACTCATTATTAGTTGATAATAATGATCCTCTAACCTACAAGGAAGTAGTAAGTGGCACATACGTTTCCAAGTGGAAAGAATCCGTGAATTCAAAAATGGATTCCATGTACCAAAAAAAAGTCTGGATTTTGGTAGATCCCCAAATAGATATAAAGCCTATTGGTTTCAAATGGGTATTCAAGAATAAAATGGTAATGGAAGGACCAGTCAATACCTATAAGGGATGGCTAGTTGTAAAAGGGCTTAAACATCATCAATGCATTGACCATGATGAAACCTTTTCACCATGTGCAATGATGAAATCCATAAATATTTATACTAACCATTACCGCTTACCATGACTATGAGATTTCAGAAATGGATGTCTAAACAAACTTACTTAACAAGAACCTTCAGGAAGATTTCTACATGACACAACCTGAAGGGTTTGTGACTCAAAATGATGCTAATAAGATATGAAAGTTTAAAAAATCCATTTATGGATTAAAGTAAGAATCCATGTCATGGAAATTCATTTTGACTAATATATAACAGAATTTGGTTTTATAAATAATGAATGTGAGCCTTGTGCCTATAAACGATTTAGTGGGAGTGCAGACATTTTTCTAATAGTATATGCTGATGAAATGTTACTTATTGGAAATGAAATACCAGTCTTACAGTCTATTAAAGAATGGTTTAATAAATTATTCTTCATGAAGGAATTGGATGAGACAACATATATTCTTGGGATCAATATACATTCTGATAGATCCATGAGATTACTGGGCCTAAGTCAAAGTACATACATTGATAAGATACTGAAGAAATTTAGTATGGAACAATCCAATGGGGGATTATTTCTAGTGTTACATGGAATTCATATTTCCAAGAAAATGTGTCCTTATACACACAAGGAAAGAAAGAGAATGGTAAGGATTCCACACACATCATCGATTGGGTCAGTCATGTATGCTATTCTATGTACTAGGCTAGATGTCTCCTATGCATTGAGTACAGTAGGAAGATATCAAACTGATCCAAGTGACCAATATTGGATGGAAATCAATACCATCCTTAATTATTTGAGGTGTGATAAGGATATGTTCTTGGTTTATGAAGGAGATGAAGAACTAGTAATCAGAGGATATGCATATGCTAGTTTCGATACTGATCAAAATGACATGAAGTCACAAATAAGATACATCTTCACTATCAATGGAGGTGTTGTGAGATGAAAGATCAAAAATCAAGGTGTGGTCACAGATTCTACAATAGAGTCCAAGTATATCGTAGATTCTAAGGAAACTAAAGAAGAAGTTTGGATACAAAGCTTTGTCCAAGAGCTGGGTGTGGTTCCTAGCAGTAAATGTCTCATCACACTCTATTATGATAATACTGTAGTGGTGGATATCTCAAAAGAGTCAAGGTCACATTAGTGGGAAAAGAACATAATTCAAAAGTACCATCTCTTGAGGGATCTTTCTTAGAGAGGTGAAGTTGCAGTGAGCAACATTTCTATAGAAGACAACGTGGCAGACCCCTTGACTAAATATTTAACTCAAAAGAAACATAATCATCTTGTGAGTTCTAGCGGATTGAAAGTTGTAGGTAGTTGGCTCTAGTCCGAGTGATATTTTATTAGAGTTGGTGTCCTAAAACCAACTATTTGTACTTTTATTACATGAATATTTAACTACATATTGTTCATTTCTTTGTATAAATATGATGTAATTGTTTCCCAAAGTATTTGTCCCATTGATAAGGTGATAGAAGTTCCCCGCTTCGATGAGAACCTTGAAGTGTTATGACAATATTATTAAATATAGTTCTATGGTTGGATGACATACTATGATGGGACACATAGTATAAAGGATGTCAGGTGTGAGTACACGTAAGTAGATGAGACTTTTTCTCATGAAGTTCTCACTTGGTAATCTCAAAGATTAGAGATTATGATAACATACCCACTAGTAGGAATTATGATTGTTTTGGTGTCATCAGATATTCCTATCTTCAAGCATGTGTAATGGTCCTTAGACTTTAATATTATCATTAATACCTGTCATGACTCGTGCACATTGATTTACTGACGAAAAACACCATTCCATATGTTGGTGAGAAGTAGTTTATATTGGGTGCATCACGAATGACATGTTATTAATGGATAAGTCGAGGAAGGATTTGTCCCTTCTATTTAGGGGAGTTAATATCTTAGATCTTTGAT
Organism: Viscum album; assembly: GCA_963277665.1. Taxonomy (NCBI): domain Eukaryota; kingdom Viridiplantae; phylum Streptophyta; class Magnoliopsida; order Santalales; family Viscaceae; genus Viscum; species Viscum album. The sequence continues at coordinate 823,551,420 of OY728159.1, read as the reverse complement.
TGAAATAGAACAATTTCCCTAAATTTCATGGACATGGTGTAACAATAAGTTTATTTCAGGTAATCAAACAATGAAATATCAATCATATAGGTTGATGAAACTATCATGAAACCTTCTGGATTAGATATTGTGACAAAGGGATTATATTACATAGTGAGCATTTGTATGTGGATGTTGTCGTTGCAACTTTAAGTACTTTATATTGGGTTACTTGACCCATTTCTAGACAGTAATCCTAGACTTTAGGAAAGCCCACCTAATTCCAACAAGAAATAATCCTAAAGGGCCACACGCTAAGTGTTTCTAGTGGTCTCGATTAAATTCTATTTTAATTTGATTAATGGAATAAATATTATTCTCAAGACCGAGATTTTTTTTATTCAAGTTAAAATGATCCCATAAATTAAATAAATATTTATTCACTGGATTGTGAATAAAATATATTTATTTATTTTATTAAACATTTAATAAATATTTATTTACTATTTTGTAAATAAAAAATATTTATTTAAGATAATAAAATATTTTATTCGGGTTTTCAATAAATGGAATAGGAGTTCGAACGGATCAAGACTGTGTCCGTTGATAAATTAATTATTTACAAATCATTAAATAATGTTCATCTAGTTGGCCCAAGAAATAATAATAATACTGTTATCATTATTTGGAACTAGATTTCATTTAGGGTTCTATTTTGCAGAAGTTGGCACACCACAAATAATGGTGATATTATTGTTATTATGTGGCATGGATTTTCTCTAATAGTTATAATTGCATTTAATTTCTATTTTGCAATTAAATATTACAACTGAAACCCCATGTCGATTAAGATGTAGGTACATCTATTGTTCCAAACCCCAATGAATTGAGAATTGTTGATCCAAACATTTTCTCTCTTGACTCCTCTGATCTCTCCCTCTCAAGAACGAGAAAAGTTTTTTAAGACCGAAGAACAAGTGATCAAGAACAATTGTGGAAATAACTTGGCTTTGGCGTGATATCACCTGGAGAACAAGTGACATTGTTCAGAGACCACTAGAGCATGTGTGGATCACCACTAGAGAGATTCTACTTTGGATCCTCATGAGTGCAATGAAGACAATCCAGAAGGGTCATTTCGGATGATCAACGATCATCAATGAATAAAGTACTAAAGACCCAAGTATTTAATTTCTTCAGAAATTAATAAATTAATTATAAAAATGATGTTCAAGATCCCCTTTCTCAGATCCAATTCTTTTCTTATCTTTGTCTAAATCTATGATTTTAATCTATGGATACTGGAATTCATCGTCGTATCAATCACAGTTTGGTCACCGATTATGGAAAAAGAAAATTTGGGCCCTCCCAATGCCTCGCTTCTACTGCGTCTAGATCCTTCAACTTACTCTATCCAACTCACAAGATATCCATAATGACCTCACTCCCATAAAAGGTGAATTAATGTTTAACCACATTCCAAATCCTAAAACTAATTTGTATCCAACATCACTTGTATGGTTTAAATTAGATAATCCCTCTACAATTACATCTTTTCTCTGATTTAGTGTTAGTTTATTAGGGGATGAGTCACAAATAAATGTAATGATAACTATAATCCTCATCAGATTCATCTCCCAAACAGTTATTATTTCATATTTTTTACTGAGACTCATATCCCATCTTTTCTACATGAATTCATAGGACAAAACCTACCACCAATGGAGCAATTCTTTTCTTAAACACAATTACCCATTTCCTTCCAATCATGATGTAATTATTTGAAATATTAAAATGTTGTATTCCCCTTATTTTAAAGGCCCCTTTTGTGTATTTATTTTGTTAAATATTAATATTACCGAATCAAATAGAATGGATATTAATAGAGAATGGATGGATGCTAATTGTATGAAAAAAGAGTAAGAATATAGGGTGAAATAGTTCATTATGTTTCAAAAAGATCATGAATATGACCCTTCTCAGATCCTTTCTGTGTTTACGCTGTTGTTATTCAAGGATAATTAGTCCATAGGAGTTAGAAGAACACTTGATCTGTCATAAAATTGATCAAATTTATAAATGTAAGAATGAACATGGGGAAACATGAATGTAGCTAATGATTGGGATAACACTGCATTTTATGTATTATCTGATATGATTAAAAGTATGGATAATGAAGAACACCATATGAAGGATGTGATTACATGTGTGAATTATGATGAAGATTGTATTTAGGAAATAATAATTAAAATTATATACAAACTTTAAGATTATCGAAAATTGTTTGAGAAGTTAAAGAGTAGTGAAAAGATGCCATTGTATGTTGGTTGCACTAAATATACATCATTTTCTTCCATATTGAAGTTATATAATTTAAAAGATAGAAATAGATGGAGTGAATCATGTTTTACTGAATGAATTTCTCTCTTGAATGATATTATCTCAAAATATAATGAGCTACCTAGTTGAAAATATCATTCTAAATGAATGATACATTCAATGGGTATGATCTCTGAAAGAATACATGCTTTTCCAAATGATTGTATATTTTTTTACAAGGACCAAAAATCACTTAATGAATTCCCAAAGTGTGGTGATTCTCAATATAAGAAATATGAATTGGATCCTATGAAAGTTTTATGGTAATTTCTAATCATTCCAAGGTCTAAGAACTTATATGGAAGTGACTAGACTACAAGGTAATTGACATGGCATGCAGATGTAAGAAATAACGGTGGGAAACTTCATCACCTGAAAGAATATCCTCAGTGGAAGAAAATTGATCATGAGTATCTTGAATTTGGAAACAAGTCAAGAAACCTTTTTCTTGCATTATCTATAGATGGAGTGAATCCTTTTGGTTTTCAAAGTAGCACTCATAGTATATGGATGGTTATGTTGGTAAATTATAACTTTTCACCATGGTTATGCATAAAATGAAAATAAATTATATTATCTACAATTATATTAGGACCAAAACAACTGGGTGATGATATTGATGTTTATTTAGATCTATTGATCCAAGATTTGAAATTATTATGGGATTCATGTTTTATGTTGTATGATGATTACAAAAATGAATATTTCACATTGAGAACCATGTTGTACAGAACAATAAATGAATTTCGTGCTTATAAAAATTTGTTAGGATATAAAATTTAATGAACTCATGGGTGTCCAATTTCTAAACAAGGTACACAATCAATTAGGTTGAAACATTCATCGAATACTATGTTTCTAGGACATTGTAGATTTCTACCCCAATGACATAAGTACCGATATTTGATGACATCATTCGATAGGAGTTTAGAAGAATGTGCAATACCATCTCTACTAATAAGTGATCAACTATTTGAGACTGTTAAAGATATGAACACTGATTTTGGTAAACCTTTTTCAAAAATCCTTACGAAAACTAGTTGAAAAAAGAGATAAGTTTTTTTGAATTAACATACTAGAATTGTCTATACGTCATACATTTTCTTGATGTTATGAATATTGAAAAAAATGTATGTGATAGTGTAATTGGCACATTACTAAATGCACCTTACAATACAAAGGATGAAATTAAGGCTAGGTTAGACATGATTGATATGGGAATACAGGAAGAGTTGGCACAAGTGATGGGTAAAAAATAGGAATTTCTTCTTCCAGCTACTTACACTCTTTCCAAGCAAGAGATATATTAGTTTTTCAACTTCTTGAATGATTTAAATTTTCAATAGGGGTATTAATCAAATATCAAGAATATAGTGTCAATGGATTATTTAAAGTTAAAGTGTATGAAATCACATGACTTTCCTATTTTTATGCAAGATCTAATTCATATAGATTTATGTTGAAATTTTTTCAAAAATGTCCATCATACATTAACCAAGATATGTTTTTTTAAAATATATATGAAAAAAAATTATAGGCCTAGAGAAATAAACAACTATAGAAAAGGAAATTTCCATAAAATTATATGAATTGGAAATGATATTCCCACCATCATTATTTGATATGATGGTTCATTCGGTTAGAGAGATTTGACTATGTGGTCCTATACATTATAGATATATGTACCCCATTGAACAATATATGAATATTTTGAAAGGGTATGTCAAAAATAGAAGTTATTCATAGGGTTTTATTGTAGAGTTATATATTTTTGAGGAAGCCATTAAATTCTATACTGACTACCTATCCAGTGTGGAAATAATTTCTCTACCGAAATATCATCACACCAAGAAGCTTGTGGGTGATGTAATTTATAGAATAGATGTTGTCACAATCAATATTACAGATCCAGAACAGGCCCACCTTTATGTTTTTCATAAACGTTTAGAGGTTTACCCATATGTTGAAACCCACAAATAAATTATTAGGAATCAGATTCTATCAAGGGTTGATGGATGGATATCAAATACACATAATAAATAGTTTATAGGATGGTCTTGAGACCATATTTTTACATAGTCAGATGAAAATACATATTCAATTTTAGAATGACTTTGATGTCTAGCCATAAGACCGAGTTTTTATGTATTATATTACAATAGTTATGTAATTAATGATTATACATTCTATAAAAATGAACATGATAATGACCATACCATGAAAAATAGTGGAGTTACACTTATGGATTATGCGATGCATGTTTTTGGTACTAAGAACATAAATACAATTTATATGAACATGCCATACTTTGGCATCATCAGAAAATATGACAGTTCAATTATAAAACATTTGAAGTATCTATTTTTCAACGCAAGTGGGTTGATAACATGAGTGTTCTTAAAATAGATAAATTGAGATTAATTAAAGTAAATTTTAGTAAGGAAGGGTGAAAAGATAAACCATTTATAATGGAATCATAGGTAGTATAAATATTTAATATCCCAGATCCTGTAAACTAAAAGTGGTCAATTGTTATGTTGTCGGCAAAAACTACTGAAGGGTTAGATGAAAATTCAACAAAGGATTACCCTTTCATTAGGACGGCACAATAATTTTTCATCAGTACTAATATAGATAGGGTTTTTTATATTAGAGGATACCATAATGAAGGTATTTGGATACTTGATAGAGGGGTCAAATCCATTCATTTTTTAAAAAAAGAGTTCATTACTCAGGTTATATTCAACTAAGGATTCCCCTTTCGTTGGGAAATTATAATCCTTTTATAGCAGTCCTAATGTAGACATAGTTTTTTATATCAGAGGAGACCATAATTAATGGATTTGGATACTCAATAGAGGGGTCAAATCCTTTCATTTTGTTTAAAAAGAGTTTATTACTCAGGTTATATTCAACTAAGGATTCCCCTTTCATTGGGACATTATAATCATTTTATAGTGGTCCTAATGTAGACATGGTTTTTTTATATCATAGGAGACCATAATTAAGGGATTTGGATACTCAATCGAGGGGTAAAATCCATTCAATTTTTTAAAAAAATAGATTTCAATACTTATGTTATATTTCTTTTGTAATATACATTCTGTTACCTAATGTTATTATCTGTTCACTGTTGCATTTATATAATCTAAATTAAATGTCAAACCAATTCTGTAGATAATGACTTATTCATGTGATGATACTCCCAATCATGAGGAAAAAAAGGTTTCTCAACCTTTTTCTGCTCCCAGTGAAAAGAAATAATGAACTTCTGCATATGCTGATGCTACTTATCCAGATAAATAATAGGTTTCTCAACCTTATTATACTCCCAGTGCAAAGGAACAATGACCTTCCATAGAATCCAATGATGCCAATATAGAAGAACAACATATTGATGATTTTAAATCTGATGAAATGGTAGATGATGAAGAACCAATGTTGCATAAAAAAAGAGCATCATAGCATGAAGACGTTAACAAAAATTATTAAGGAAAAAATCAAATACATCAAATTTTAGGTCAGATTAAATATGTGTGACTAACCTATTAACCCCCAAAAGGACATGTTTAGTAGTTTCATTAGGCCCATCACTTGGCTGCGTGTGCCGATTGATGTAGATTAGTGGCACCATGTTGTGACCCTTCTTAATACACTGATTTGAGAAGAGATTATGGTAACATTATGATATCTGTTCTTTATTTTACTAAAAAATAAAATAATGAAACATTTAATTACTCTTCATCATCCCCTATAGAGTGAATTTTTAATAGACGACTTCCATAATAAATTTGTATTAATTCTTACTAGAAAGGCTCACAGTGGATTTTTCATAATTATAATGAGATTTCATCTTAAAGATGTTGAAGGGAAACTAAACCCTCACCCACCACTTATGTGTGCACAATTGATAATCCAAAAAAAATGGGATGTGTTTACTGGATACTGTGGGGAGATATCTTTTCAGGTAAATTGTGTATGGTAATACATTATTTGAAAATACATGTATTAATCATTTTGATTGATAATTTTTTATTTATGAAACAAGAATCGAGTGCTGAAAAATAAGGAATGGGTAGCAAAACCAATGTACCCCTACCATAAAGAAATGATGTGGTACACTTGAAAAAAAAGTGGTATGTATTTTAAATCTATCATAATACTTTTATGTGACATGAAACAACAACATAATTATGTTCCTCTGTTTATATAAAAATCGATGAATCAAAATCTAAAGCCACTTCCATCCCATGTTATGTGCTATGAAAGGAGGAACATGTAAATAAAGATGTGGTACTAATAGATAAAAACACAAAAAAGTGTGGGAAACATGTGTAAGTATGACATAATAAAAATTTGCTTTACTTTAAATTTCTATTACATAACAATTTCTTATATTTTATATCTGAATTAGACATAGGAATCATAAACACATATATCGGATGAACACCCACTATTGGTGTCCTTGAAGTGGATAAAATAGTATGGCTATGTCAGAGGTGTTTGTTTTGTGGGGACACCCTAAACATATTTTAAGAAAAGAAAGCAATAAGAGGATAAAGATAATGAAATAGGAGAGATGAAAGAAATATTATATTACCTAGAAGAAAAATTTCATTGGAATTCTGAGTTTCTATAAAATGTTATGGTAGGGAAACAAAGAGAATAAATAACTCAATAACAACCATTAAATGAAGATCTTTCCCCACCCCCACTAGCTTTTAGGTGAGTCATTCCCCACAAAGAGTTGTCTTATATGAGGTAATTAATATCCTCATAATTGTTTCTATGAAATGTGAATTAGAAAGACATTGATACCTTTACTGTATTAATATTATATAGGTTGGAAATGATTAGGATTTATATCTATCAACACCCACCCATCACCTTGTTACGTGGGATATAATGTTCAATATTAAAGAAGATAGTCTATAAAATAGACCACTTCCAACAGGTCATGTGAGAGTGGGAATTACTATAGCTCATGAGCTGAACATTGAGCTACCTATTCCACTTTATGACATAGATATTCACATGGTTGACCAATCTATTAGAACATTCATATAATGACCATCAGATCTTGTAAAAAACATGTTTACAAGGAGGCATTCATTTACAATTTATTTTTCATGCTAAACCCTTAACAATTAATGAAAAATGTTTTGAATCAATGAATGTTATTATGGAAAAAAATGAAGGGGTGAAATAAATGGTTGAATAAAAACCATCCAAAGGATCAACCAGCTGATGAAAAATATCTTAAGAAATCACCTTTACCCCACCTACTCAATATCTGTATTTACTAACATTGAATGTTCATGCAAATAAAAAGTTACAGAGTGGTAATAATAACATAGTTGATTATGAAGAACAAATATATGAAGTGGTCATTACAAAAAACAGTTCTCTTGATAATGTAAATTAAATCCTCAAGTATGAATGGCTAGGAGTCTCAGTTGTAAATGTATACATGAGGTATGTTTTCATGATTTGTTTTTTCAATAGCTAATATAATTTTTTAATTATGAATAAAGACATTTTATATTTTTTATAAAAATATATATGAATAATAATTTAAGAGAATACCCCATGAACATAAATATGGACTCATTAGTCCTCACGTCATTTCTACAAACAAAAAATAAATAGAATAAAAAATATATGAAATAGTTGAAAACTGGACAAATCGTTTGAAAGAAAAGTTGTAGATAAAAGAATCTTCATAATACCAATGATGAAGGGGTAAAAATATAAAATTTAATCATATTAAATATATTTTCATTTATTTCATTACTTATTTTTTTATGCAATATTGGATACTCATTGCAGTCAATTTGGATACTCCAAAGATGTATTTTCTGGATTCATTGCATGGATACCCAACAAACCGACCACTCATGATGGTGTTTATCAATTTGTAATACACTACATCCAAAATTTTAAAACTAAAATTCAGGTTATATATCTTATTATGTTTTAATTAGAATTATATTATGATTGGGAGATGTTTAAATATCCTAAAAATCATGGCATGAGATTAGTCCATGCGCACAATGAGCCTAACAAGTTCCACAAGTGGACAAGTATCAGGGTATATATAATAGGATTTCACTATCAAGAACATATCAAAACAAATTACTTAATTTTATAAATTTTTCTGTTGTGTAAAAAAATAAACAAAGGGAAAATATTGTGGTTCTTATGTTTGTAAATTTATGAGAGATATCATACACCATCAACAAACTAGTATCCCTGAAGAGGTATTTTTACAGATAATTACTATTTCATTTAAAATATTTATTAATCCTTTGTGTATTTATATATTTCTAGTACTAATATGATTGTCAAAAATCCTAATATTCACAATAAGAAATAGATTTTTTATAAACGAATGGGGAACATACTTGATGGCAATGTACAGATATATCATGAAGATATGACTTCTTAATTTTTATTTAGTTTATTTTCTCATCATTTTATCTACTTTTTTTATTTAATTTCTTCATCATTTCCATCTGATACTTATCTTGTTAATTTTCACAGAGATCATAAAGAATTGAACTCATGCAATATTGGACTTTGTGGTTACAACTAAAATAATGAAAATAAGAAAATGGGTCAAGAATGTATACAATCATCCTGAAAAGGTGAATTCCTAATAACATTAAAAAAAGAAAGATATTTCAATGAGAGGTTAATGTTTTTTTGATATACTATGTTTTTCCTCATAATATTATATGTTCTCTTCTAAATTAACATAATCAAAATTAAATGTTTGACTACTCATGAAGACAATGTCTTCTGCACATGATGATGTTACCAATCTCGTAGAAGAATATACCATAATGAAGGAAACACTTTGGGAAGATATAAAAGTAATTTTATGATATAATTTCTTTATTTTAATAAAAATTTATAAAATGAAATATTGATTTAATTTTCATTATTACTCGTAGAGTTAAATTATTTTAGAATATTCTTATCCATCTTCTTTGCCTTTCTACACAAAAACTTCCACAAACTTCTTCTCATTCCAAAAACTTTTCAACCCTATAGTGTTGGAATTTATCACTTTCCTTCAATTCGCTCTACTACCATTATAGGAAGAGCAATAGTGCCGACTCTACTCAATCATAGAGTTAATATTGATGTTTTCATATTAAAATCATTGTCCATAGAAGTAATAGATTATATAATATTTATGTTTAATTTATTTGTTTTTAGTATTACTTACATAATAATTGTTTTCTTATATTGTTGAATTATTTTGTTCGAGTTGGGGTGGTTTGTTCTAATCTACTCATTCTCATGAGAGATTGATATCCAAGGTTGCAATTGAGATAAAGACAATAAAGAAATAGGTTAATAATTTATAAAACCATCATGAAGAGATAAATTCCTGCTACTTATCTAATTAACTTTATCACCATTTTATCTACTATTTATAAGTTAATTTATTATCATTTTTATCTAATTATTATTTATTTTTTTCACATATCTTTTGGGAAGTCATATTCATCTTTCAACTATCTACAATAAGCCGCAAAAGAGATAACATCTTCTTTTATTCCAATGTTACCATGATTTCCATTTATTTTCTTTTTTGAACCACTGAAATTGCATATTAATTCGATGTTATTAGCTGAAAAACCTTTCTCGTTATTGAAAACCACAAGAGTATAAGAAGGTTTTTCATCTAAGAACATCAACTCAATATGTAGTGTTGGAAGTTCAACAAAGAAAGTAAATGGAAACCATGGTAACATATGAACTTCATATTATTTTTATAATTTATAAAAACGATCCATAAGTCATTTAGGATGCGTACAAATCAGTCACACCTCAATCTGAAACATGGTGTGACCAATATATCTCGAAGTGCGTCCTTTTATTTAAAATTGACATTATTTTTTGTAAAAAAGACACATCGAATACTAAAAACTGAGAAAACACAATAAGATTATTTTTATACTTTAGGAAAATGACTCATAAGTCATTTTTGACATGTAGGAATCAACCATACCTCGATTTTATGGACGATGTGACCGATATTATTCTAAGTGTGTCTTTTTATTTAAAATTGACCTTAATTTTAGTAAAAAGAACAAATGACATACTCAAAATTGAGAAAATGTATTTAGATTGTTTTGATAATTTAGAACAACTATCCACAAGTCATTTGTGACATGTTTTAATGAACCAAAACTTAATCTAATGCATGTGTGACTGGTATGACTCCAACTGTGTCTTTTTATTTAAAATTGACATTAATTTTACAAAAAAGAACAAGTTTCATGCTGAAAACTAAGAAAATTAATTTGTATTATTTTGATACTTTATGAAAATGATGCATAAGTCATTTGGGATGAGTAGGAATCAACCGTACATCAATATGATGCATGGTGTGACCGTTATGACTCAAAGTTTCTTTTATTAGTTTAAAATTTTCATTTTATTTCAAAACATGTGTCAATCACTGAAAACCAACCAAAAGTGATTGATTGTATTGATAATTTAGGAAAAAAATCATAAGTCGTTTGTGATGTGTAGGAAGTAGTATCACATCAACCTGACAAATGATGTGAATGGTATGACTCAAAGTGCATGTTTCCTATTTCAAATGGCATTTTAGTAAAAGAATAAGTGACACACTAAAACTGAGAAAATAAATTCAAATTGTTTTGATACTTTATAAAAATTATCTATAAGTCATTTTTGACATTTATGAATCCAATACACATAAATTTGATGCATGATGTGATTAGTATAACTCAAAGTGTGTCTTTTTATTTAAATTTGGCATTAATTTTAGTAAAAAGAACAAGTGACATACTGAAAATTGAGTAAACACATTTCGATTGTTTTGATACTTTATAAAAATGATTCATAAGTCATTTTTTATGTGTAGGAATCTATAGAACCTCAATATGATGCACATTGTGACTAATATGACTCAAAATGTCCATTATTAATTTAAAATTTTCATTTTAGTTCAAAACATATCACTCAATAAAAACCAATAAAACACACTCTGATTGTATTGATAATTTATTAAAATAATTAATTAGTCATTTTTTATGTGTAAGAATTAGTCTCACATTAAACTGACATACGATGCGACCGGTATGACTCAAAGTGTGTGTTTCTAGTTTCAAATGATATTTTAAAAAAACACAAGTGACATACTCAAAACCAAGAAAAAACATTTATATTATTTTTATACTCTAGTGAAATGACCCATAAGTCATTTATGACATGTAGGAATTAACCAAACCTCAATCTGATGCACAATGTGTTCAGAATAACTCCAAGTTTTTCTTTTTATTTAAAATTGACATTAATTTTAGTAAATAGAACAAGTGACATACTGAAAACTAAGAAAAAACATTTTTATTATTTTGATACTTTTGTAAAATTATTATTAAGTAATTTTTGACATTTAGGAATAAGTTGCACCTTAATATGATGCTTGTTGTGACTAGTATAACTCTAAGTGTTTCTTTTTATTTAAAATTGACATTAATTTTAGTAAAAGGAACAAGTGACATACTGAAAAATGATCAAATGTATTTAGATTATTTTCATATATTAGGAAAATGATCCATAAGTCATTTTTTATGTGTAGGAATCAAGCTCACCTCAATTTTATTCACGATGTGCTTGATATGACTCCAAGTGTGTATTTTAATTTAAAATTAATATTAATTTTAGTAGAAATAAAAAGTGACATACTGAAAATTAAGAAAAAACATTCAGATTTTATTGATACTTTATGAAAATGATCCATAAGTCTTTTTTGACATGTAAGAATAAAAATCACCTCAATATTATGCACGGTGTGACTGGTATGTCTCAAAGTTTCTATTATCAGTTTAAAATTGGCATTTTAGTTCAAAACATGTGTCACTCACTGAAAACTAAGAAAATGCGCTCTGATTGTATTGATAATTTAGGAAAGGAGTTCAAAAAGTCATTTTTGATGTATAGGAAGTAGTATCACATCAAATTGACACATGATGTGACCGGTATGACTCGAAGTGTGTGTTTCCAGTTTGAAATGACATTTTATTAAAAAACACAAGGAATGTACTAAAAATTGAAAAAACATATTCATAATTTTTTGATACTTTAGGATAATAATCCAGAAGTAATTTTTGATGTTTAGGAATCATCCTCATGTCAATATGATGCATGGCATGACCGATATAACTTAAAGTGTGTCTTTTATTTAAAATTGGCATTAATTTTTGTAAAAATAACAAGTGACATACTCAAAATCGAGCAAAAACATTCATATTGTTTTGATACTTTAGAAAAATTATCTATAAATAATTTATGATGTGTAGGAATCAAATGAACCTCAATACGATGCATGTTGTGACCGATATAAGTCCAAGTGTGTCTTTTTTATTTAAAATTAAAATTTTATTAACGTATTCTTTCTTATTAATGATTAATTTATTTCTTTATAGTATTATTAACATAGGATTTGTTTTATTATATAGGTGGACTCTTTTTCTTGGGTTAAGGTGATTTTTTAGTAACAGATATCATGGGAGGACTTTTTTTGATAGGGGATCACAAGTTCCAAATATGATGAAACATTAATGTTTTTAAATGTTTGTGGATAATAATTATGCATTTAATCATACAAAACATTATTTTAAATATATATAGTAGTGATTTTTTTGTATTCATGATGTAAAATTTATTTAAATTAAATTATATATTTTCATATAGGTTACTAGTATTTTCTATAATGTGTTGTTATTTAAATAGCACACTACAGTAGGTTGGGCCTTTATTATTGCTATTTCTTGCACTGATAAAGGGGGGTCTTTATTAGCACTATTTCTAGCATTGATAAGGGGGAGGTGGGGTCATTATCAGTGTTAATTAATGCATTAATAAAAGTCCCCCTTTATTAGTACCTTTTTAGTGATGATAAAGGGTACCCCCATTTACGGCATTGAGAATAACAACGCCTTTTTGTGTCATTAAAGTCCTTTTTACGTAATGTTAAAGGGAATATCTGTAGTAGTGCAATAAATTTGGAACCAATTATTTTTAAATAAGATGAAAATGAAATTGAAGAAATGAAAATAATATCCCTACAATATATAGAAATGGTTAATGATAACTGCCACTAAATAAAATTTTAAAAAATATATTTAGCGGTGGTTTATAATAACTGCCGCTAAATATATTTCTAAATTATTTATTTATTTTTAAAATATTTGATACAAAAATATAAATATAAAACCTCTTATATACAATAAACTAAAACATAAATTCATAATAAACTCATTATATATACACCATCATACACCCATATTCATATATATACAACCTCAATCAACTCATACCTCTGTTAATCCATACCTCAGTCAACCCATACCTTAGTCAACCCATAACTCAGTCATCAAAATATACATAAAAAATATGTCCACCAAAAAATCCATGGCTAATATAAATTTATCCCATGACCTCTACTACATCCATTTACCTCCAAACCATTTCATCAACTAGAACCAACCACATCAACTCATCAATCGGAACAAAAAAAGACAGAAATTTGAACTAAACACTATAAATTAGAATTACAATAGAATCATTGATAATATTTAATCATACCACAAAATTTGAGACCCCCCCATGAATACCTTTTGAATAATTTCATGGATAATAATTTTCAACCTTCTACCTATTTCCAAAATTTGTCACCTATAATAAAAACCAGAACAATTAAGAAAAGAAATGAAAAAGTGAATATACACAGAATATATTTAGAATATTACATGTAAAATTTGTTATTTTGTTAATTAAAAGGAAAAAAAATTAATATAAAACAAATAATAAATCAATCATAACACTTTGAAAACATAAACTTACTGATTAAAGATATTATTCAACACTTGGAACTAAAAAGGGATAAGTATATAACAATATAATCGAAATTTTAAATCGACGTGCGGTGTTCTTGAAATTTACTTAATAATTTTTTTTAAAATTATTTTAATTGAAAAAATTTATTATATTTTAAAAATAATTTAATGGTGGTTTTACCATGATTTCATGTCAAATTGAGGTCGTTTGTTATAGTTTTGACCATTATATGCATGTTTTAGTGTTTTAAAACAATGAAAACATGTTTACGACCATATCAGGAAAACCATAACTCAAAATGATGTTTTTTAAATTACTAAATTAAAAAAATGAATATAAATTCATTTTACTATGATTTAACATTAATCTGACATCATTTGTGTAGTTTTGACCCCCTCACACACATTTTTAAAAGACTTCAGTATCTTTAAAAATCGTTTATTGAGTCATTATGAGCACACCACACATAATATGGATATGTTTCATTTTTATACACACCAAAAATAATTGAAAGGTGATTTTACCATGAGTTTACATCAATATGAGGCAGTTCTCTATGATTTTTGCCGCTACACGCATGTTTTAGTGTTTTAAAACACTAAAAACACGTTTAGAGGCATCCCGAGAAAACCGTAACTCGAAATGTTGTGTTGTCAATACTACATTTCAAAAATATTTATATGACCATTTTACCTTGATATAATGACTATTTGATATTTTTTTATAGTTTTAACCCCCTAACACATGTTTTTAAGGACTATTGTATCTTTAAAAACTGCTTATTGAGTAATTTAGAGAACACTACATGTCAGATGGTTGTTTTATCTTTTTCATACATGCCAAAAATAATTCAATTATAGCTTTTTGATGATTTTAAATCAAAATGATGTTGTTTCCTATGGTTTTTACTGTTACACACATGTTTTAATATTTTAAAACACTAAAAACATGTTTATGGACATCCTGAGAGAACTGTAACCCAAAATGATGTGTTGTTGGTTCATAAATTTCAAAAATAAATCTATGTTTGTTTTCATCTGATTTCACATCCATCCGATTTTTTTTGTAGTTTTGAACCCCTGACACATGTTTTTAAAGGCTTTGGTATCTTTAAAAACTACTAATTGAGTCATTCAGAGCACACTGCATGTTGGATGGATGTGTTATCTCAACATACATGTCACAAGTAATTTAATGGTGATTTTTTCATGATTTGAAATCAATTTAAGGTCGTTTTATATGGTTTTGATCATTATACGCATGTTTTAGTGTTTTAAAACACAAAAAACATGTTTACGGGCATCCTAGGAAAAAATTAAATCCGAATTATGTGTAGTAAGTTCTTATATTTTAAAAATAAATCTACAGTCCTTTTCTTATGATTTCACAATCATCCGACATCGTTTTCATAGTTTTAACCCCCATACACACATTTTTAATGACTTTGTATCTTTAAAAACTGCTTATTGAGTCATTCTGAGAACACCACACATATAATGAATCTGAATTTTATGCATACATATCAAAAGTAATTCAAATGTGATTTTCTCATGATTTGATGTTAATCTGAATTTTTTTCCTATGGTTTTGACTATTACACACATGTTTTGGTGTTTTAAAACATTGAAAATGTTTTATGGGTATCTCAAGAAAACCATAACTTATAATGATGTGTTATAGGTTAATAAATTTCAAGAATAAATATAATGTTATTTTTCTCTGATTTAAGGGCCATACGATGTCGTTTTTTTTTCATTTTGATCCCCTCACACATGTTTTAAAAGACTCGAGAATCTTTAAAAACTACTTATCGAGTCATTCCAAGCACAACATACATCATATGGATGTTTTGTCTATGATTACACACCAAAAATCATCTAACGGTGGATGCACCATTATTTTACATCAAAACAAGGTTGTTTTCTTTGGTTTTAGCTATTACACGCATATTTTAGTGTTTTAAAAGACTAAAAATGCATTTACAAGCGTCCTGGACAAAACATAACTCAGAACGATGTTTCGTTGGTTCCTATATTTTACAAATCCATTTGTGGTCTTTTTTCTATGATATCACTACCATCCAATTTTGTTTTTGTATTTTTGACCCTTGGTTGTGCCCAAATTTACCCTACTGGTAAAAGCGGTCGATGTAGTACATGTAGGGGTCGAATCCATAGGGACCGAAGAAGAAACCTTGAGACACTTTGATTAGATGCGGGATTGGCTATGAAGTGGCCAACTATGGTGTTGATTGATTTGAAGAAATATTTATTTAAATTAAAGAACAAAAACAATAAAATTACTTGAATTAAAACAACTAATTAATGTGATTTGATCCTAGGTTGTCTCTTGGGCTTGATTGGATGTATTTGTTTTTCATTTGATTTTCTGTTCATCAGTTCAAGAGGTAACTATTAAATGAAATAATTCTTCAATATCATTCTCCGATTTAATCCTTACACAATTTCAAGGCTAATCACCTATTCACATAGAGGATCAATTAAATGAGAACTCCAAGGAATTGGATCGTACTAGCACTCAAAATGTATCGTCATTAAAGTCGGTGAAGACAAAGAAGAAGATAAATCAAAAAAAGGAACTCTTAAAATAAAGAACAAATTTAAGAATTTAAGAACATCAAATAACATCCAATACAACTCATACAACTCCCTAGGATAAAACCATACAATTTTATCCCTCCATTGATGCTATTCTATCAATGGAAGCAGGTAATTGACTTAAAGAAGCAGGATTGAAGAAGAAAGAAAAAAAACATTAATCAAAATGAACACTCCACCGTTGTGTGAAGAACTCACAAGGGCGGGTGTGAATAAATTCACACTACGATTCAGCGGTATAAACTTGTGAAGAAAAGGAAAATAAAAAGTGAAGAAGAAGAAGAAATTTTATTAAAATACTAAATGTGAATGAAAAACTTACATTAGAGAAATTGACGATGCCATTACAAAACGAAAGTGGGAAATTACAATTGAAAGAAAAACATGGATTCAAAGGAAAATGTTATATGATTATTTCCTTCACCACCAGCTCCTTATAAAGGCATATTAGGAGCCTTATGTCCACCCCCAACAATAAATTCACCCCCCAAAAATTAAGAGATTCAAAAGGAGGGTGAAGAATCAAAAGGAAATTGACGTTTCGAAGTTGACCCGGAAAACTGTCCAGATTCGTCCTCCATTTTGACGTGTGAGTTTGACACTTCATATGGCCGAATCCGAAGGTGTTATAAATATAAAATATCTTCGCACATGTGTCTTATAGAATCTCTAAAAATTTCAGGAAATTTGGATTATCCTTTTGGAAGTTATGGTCGCAATGGTGGGACGGATTTCTGTGCATTAATGACGAGTCCGCCATTTAAATCTCATCTTCAGATCCCTTTATCATCATGAAAACATCAAAATTAGCTCCGGCCATAGTTGAATAAAATGATCCTAATATTTTTATCTTTCTACTGTATAAATTTTAGCTTCATTGGGCTTGGTTTCTGGGCCCCACATTTGTTTGATGGGCCTTAGGGCCATTATGCTTTTTCCAGCATGTTTCTAGCTTCACGCGCAACATTCTCCATCTTCCTTTGGGATTCATCCATCATACCTAAAAGATAAAATGTTCCAAACAAAGTGATCAATCATATCCCAAAATTTAAAATTCAGAAAATGAATAAAATATTGTCAACAAACAAATGAATGATTGGGCCCAAATTTTCATTTTAAACATGAATTGCATTTTTGATGAGAAATGAAGTTCTATTTATGTAATGCACTAAAAACAATGTTTATGGACTTTGGAAAAATGAATATAAAGATATTAACAATTAATATTAGCCACTTTCAGTGACTAATCAACCCACTCACACAGGTTATTAAAGACTTTGTTATCTTTAAAAACTGCTTATTGAGTCATTCAGACCACACCACCTGTCGGATGAATATTATGTCTATTTATACACATCATAAATAATTTAAAGGTGGTTTTTATATGATTTAATGTTAATATGAGTTCATTTTTATAGTTTTGAAAATTACATACACATTTTAGTGTTTTAAAACACTGAAAACAAGTTTATGGGTATCCCGAAAAATATAAACTCAAAATGATGTTTTGTCGGTTCCTACATTTCAAAAAGAAATCTACAGTCATTTTTCTATGATTTCACAATTTTCCAACATCATTTGCATAGTTTTAAACCCCAGACACACATTTTGAAAGACTTTGGTATCGTTAGAAACCATATGTTGAGTCATTCTTGAGCACACTATATGTCATTTGGATGTGTTGTTTACATATACTTGTAATAAATAAATCAATGATTGTTTTCCCATTAGTACATGTCAATATGAGATCATTTTCTATGATTTTAACTATTACACACACATTTTAGTGTTTTAAAACACTAAAAATGTGTTTATAGGCATCCCAGAAAAACCATAACTTAGAGTGATGTTCGATCGGTTCCTACATTTAAAAAATCAATCTACAATCATTTTCTTATGATTTTATAGTTTTCATACACATAAAGTTGTTAGTATGACTTGAAGTTCATGTTTTTAATATAAAAGTGTAATTTTAGTTTAAAACCTCTATCACATTGTCAAAGTTGAGAAAACAAACTCAAATTGTTTTCAAAATTTTGGAAAATGATTCATAATTCATTTTTGATTTGTAGGAATTGGTTGTACATCAATCAGACACATGAAGTGGTGGTATGACTCAAAGCACATGTCTTCATTATAAGCATCATTTTACTTTAAAATGTCCTTCATATAGCCAAAAATGAGAAAATGAGATCGGATTATTTTCAAACTTTAAGATAATGATCTATAATTTATTTTTGACATATAGGTTTCAACTGCATGTCAATATGATACATGATGTGGTCAGTATGACTTGAAGTGCATGTCTATAATATAAAAGTGTCATTTTAGTTTTATTCATGGTGATTGTATGTGTTCTTTGAAAATGTGTGAATGAATAATGGAGTTTAGAATTTACCTTGATAGGATGATCTATAAGGAATGAAATTTCCATTGGGATCCTGTCTGTTATCCTCTGAAATATAGACACTAAATCATTTTCCATTGTCGACCGCCACTAATATTGTGTTTTCCTATAAGATTCCAATTCTTGAACTTTTTATTTCAACCTTGCAACTTATCTTTTTGATTCTTGATCAACTACACTAATAAAACTCACACTGAGTGTAGTAGTAAATGAAAATGATTCCCTGCCAAAGACAACTGATGGAGTAGGCCCATAACCCACCGCCATAATTTCTCAGGATGTTCCTTCCCTAAAATGATTGAACACCATCATTCTGGGATACCAATGATGATTGTGAAGGGTTCATGTCCCATGATTCTTGAATTTTAACCAGTTAATACAATAATATTAACAATGATTTTTTAAATTATATGAACTTTATAATATCATCTAATTCATAATTTTTTTCATTACTATTTAATTTTATTTCATTACTAAAAAAATATGATAATGAAAAATAAATTATAACAACAAAAATAATTTAAACCTAATTAAATGGGGTTGGATGGATGGATCAAATGATGCAAATAGATCTAATTAGCATCGTTTGATCCATTTAGTCAACCCCATTTAATTGGGTTTAAGGTGTGTTTTTTGTGTTTTTTATATGCATTTTTATGGGAATTTTTTTTAAATAATCCAAGGTTAAAAATATTTTGAAAAATAATACACAAAGGCAAGAAGGATATTTCCCCCTTTGATCTGTTTTTTTGTTCACAGGCGGAAAGACCCTTTATACCTTTGCTAGAAAGCTTGGGCAAAGGTAGCAAGGCCCTTTCCTCCTTTGTCGAAATGAAAAAATAGTCATTTTAAATATACATGTTTTTATATTTAATGTTTTTTTTGTTTTTTTCTTTATATATATATATATATATATAACAATAGTTTTTAGTAGAATTTAACTAATATTTAATATCCAGCATTACTACCATTAAAGTAACCTATAATTCTAATAGAAACTCTCTCACAGGGTCCCCTTTTATAAGGGGGCTTACCCAGAAAATCCTTATGGATTTTCAATGTGGGATCCAGGTCCTCCTTTTCCTACATAAAATTAAAAATATATTTTTATTAATAATTATTAATTAGTTAATAATAAATATTAATTAATAATAAATAATAATAATACCTAAATAAAAATTAACTACTAATATTTACTATTAAATATTAATTATTAAGCAATTTATATTAATAATATTTTAAACAATATTAATTAATAACTAATTAATTAATAAATAATTATTAATTGTTAATAGTTTTTAATTAATTGGAAAGAGATGGGAGGGGGTGGTGAGAGCTTCTCGCTCTTCCCAAGTAGCAATTAGGGCTTCAGAATGGTGTCTTCGAATATTGGCTCTATGGATAAAGATTTCCTCACCCAAGGGCAATTTGATTCCTAAAAAAATGTTTCCTCTCGAATGGATTATCGGAAGTTTGCTCGAAGAGGGGTTACAATGGACAATAATATAGATGAGGGAATTTCCAGTAGGTCTTTATCTCTCTTTAAGGGATCCACTACTGGAGGGTTATGTCGCAAGGGTAATGTTACCTTTTTCAAAGCCAACTCGGATGCCATTTCTAAGCACTTAGAAATTGGTAAGTTCTCTATAATCACACGATTGATTTTTCCCAAGGGATCCAAGCATTTTAAAATTGATGATTTGGTCACTCAACTTTCATCCATCTAGAGTTACAAACTGGAAATGTGTTTCTTTGGACAGGGGATTCTTTTACATGCTATTTCCCTTTCATGATTTGAAGATGAGGGTCTGGGGTCTTAGATCAATTTCTCTCAAACCAGGTGTCCTTCACATCCATGAATTTTATCAGCATTTTGATCCCTTAGAGGTTATAAATTCTTGTATATAGTTATGGGTAAAGGTTTATGGATTGAGATAGGTATTCTGGTATCCTATAATGTTATATGATTTTTCTTTGGCAATTGGCGTGCCGATAAATATGGAAAAAGAAACCAAGTTGGAAAGATATGGTCACTTTTCTCAGTTCTTGGTAGAAATTGATATGTGTTATACTTTAGTTGATATGGTGTTTCTTTCAATGGACGAAGATGAATTCAACCTGTGTATTGAGTATGATAATGTGCCTCGATTCTGCTTAGAATTTAAGAGAATCATCCATGAGGTATAAAATTGTAAAAGATCATTTCTATGTTATTATTTATCTTCTTGAGGACGTCATGAATGTATATGTTTAAAAAAGAATAAGGTTTCGAGTCCTAGATTTCAGAGTACTTCTGGAAATCCTTGGCTCGCTCAGTTACAACATAGTGTGAATCATTTGCATTTGGATGGTCTCAATTGTTTTGTTGGGGCTATGTGTGTCAATTATACTTAGGTGGAGGCCTCCCCTTAGTAGTAAGAGTTTACTTGGGCTATTTCTGAGATAGGATGGATTAAAATTGGTTGGAATTAATGAGTATCATGAAACAAAGTCATGGGATGAGGTTGCTGAAGAGGATTCATATACTGATGTATAATATTTTGATGAAGAGGCTATATAAAAATTAATGGATCAACAGATAATTCATGAACATACTCGTACGGGTATGAAAAAAAATAATTCCAAGGCACATTCACATTAAAAGTCTCATAGTAGCACCCATAAGTAGAATATGACTGATAATTCCTTGGAAAGTGTTAAGACAAAGGCTTCTGAGCCTCCGATGAAAGGTATACCTGCTACTCCTAATGTTGAGAAGGATCTTGGTTCTTTTTCTACTGATCTAAAAAGGCCAGATGCACTGTATAAGGTAAATAGTGGGGTACACATGATAAGTGTTCTATATATTAAAGGTTCTCCAACTATTTAATATCAAAGGGTTCTTGTTGATTCTAATTTTATCTATCTATCCCCTACTACGGCTCTTCCACAGTTGGTAGGGATGCATTTAAGGAAGGGTTAAATGCTAATATTTCTGCCTCTAGGAAACATCCATCTATTGTAGTTAACATTCAATAATTCTCTGAGGGGACTAAGGATGGGATTTCCAATAGTAGTGTGGAATTGAACAGGACCAGTGGTCATAATGTAATGAAAATATCCTATGCCAAGGGAAAAGTATTCGTGGACAAAGTGGGTTTCTAGATGGTCCCTTTTAGGAGGTCCATGATACCTTCTTCTAAACCTTGACATGTCCCTATTTCTGACTTTTCCAATGACATGGCCTTAACACCTCTTGTACTTCCTATTCAATTAGAGGCTCCATCATCTATCCAAACTTCATGGCTGGTCGAATCTATCTTGCCTGATTTTTCATATAATACTCCACTTAAAGATGTGTAGGGAGTGGAAAACCCAAGCATGGTGTGGGTGTTAACATTTAGCCTCTTTAGGGTCCTTGAAACATTCAAAGATGTTAAAATCCAAACTTAGGTACAGAAGGGTCTGGTAGTCTCCTCGAAGATATTGTCCCAATCCCCGAGCATGACAAGGGATTATGATACACAAGAAGGCAGTATACAGATGGAGGTTCAATCTGATGTTAAAAAATATAACTCAGATAGTAGTGACATTAAAAGCCTTCTTCAATAAGTGAAAACCTAGAGAAAAGGTCTTCACCCCAGAGGTTGAGGTCATGGGCATGGAAGAATTAGTTGGACTGAAATTCGAGAAGAGGAATGAAGGATTGGGGTTAAAATCAAGGAGAAACTAGGTATTTGATTACTTTTTGATGAGGGAAGTAAATGTCTGACTGAATATCTCTCTTTCATTCTTTGTTTTATGTTTTTTTAAATAAAGGGGTGTTGTCCCTACCTTTTTCAAAAGTAGTTATTAATTAATTAGAAATTAAGAACTATATAATTACTTATTAATAATAGTAATTACAAATTAACTAATTAATTATTAATTAATTAACAAATATTAGTAATTGTTTATTACACAATTACTAATAAATATTTTAAATTATTATTTAGTTACTAAATATTAATAATAATGATTAAATTATTAAAATACTAATTTTTAATTAATTATTATTAAATTAGTATTAATTAATCAATTATTTTTTAAATTAATATTAAATATTAATTACTAATAAATATTAATTGAATAATATGATTTACATGTAAATAATATTAATTTCTAATAAATATTAATCACTAGTTAATATTAATTTCAAATAAATATTTAAAATTATTATTTAGCAACTAATTATTAAAAATAATAATATAATTATTAATTATTAATTAATTAGTAACTAAGAAATATTTAATTATTTATTAATAATAGAAATTACTAATTAACTAATTAATGATTAATTAACAAATAAATATTAATAGTTATTATTAAGAAATTACTAATAAATATTTAAAATTATTGTTTTTGAAAGGGTTGAGGTGAAAAGGCCCCTTTATTAAATAATAAAACAAACCACATAGGAGGAACATGCAAGACAAGAAATACCAAGAACAAAATAGTAAAAAAAACATCAAGTGACTCGAGAATGAGTATGCATACTATGGTGAGAGGAGTGTCCAGCCCTACCACCGGTGTGTCTTCCTCTTCTCCATGTTTTGACCTATATCCTTGGTCTACCTCCATCATCTATAAGTCCAGCATTAGAAACATCCCTCATATCTTCTTCTCCAAACACATGATTATTGATCTGATCTTCCTCCTCGCTACATGCAGATGCAAGCAGCTTAAAAGGGTTGTGCATACTTACCTTCCTAAGTAATTTGTCTTTTTCTAGATAAACATGTGTAATGTCCCGATTTTAATCAAGGTACATACCATTTAAATTTTTTTAGTTTAAATCTTTAAAGAGACCCAGGGCGTGTGCATGCGCACCCTATTGTGGGTCCCAGACAACTATTAAAATTATTTAAATGATTTCACGGGTTTTATGTAAAATATTACATCGTGCCCTAGTGTAAAATTTAAGTTAAAAATAATTAAAATAAATTAAAAAGGAATAATTTTTTTTAAAGGAAATTAAAATAAAGTAAAAAAGGGATAAAAAGAAATTTTGAAATAAAATAAAAAGGTGGTTACAAGAAAAGTAAAAGTAATTAAAATGGGCATTAACCCTTTTTATTATTTTTATTCCCTTTTTTCCCATCCCTTTTATTTTATTTATTTCTTATTTATTTTCCCTTTTTTCGATTTTTTCCTTATTTTATTATTTTTCTTTTTTTTCTCTTTTCATTTTCTTTTTCTTTTCTTTTTCTCTATTTATCTCCTCTCTCTCCCTTGGTGTGTTTTCCCTATAGTGCCCCACCTTATGGTGCTCCTCCTCCTCCTCTCCTCCTTCTGATTCCCACTGCAACTCTATTCCTCCTCTATTTTCATCAACCTTAGATGCACAGTAAAACTCTCGGTAAAGCTAATGTTACGCACCAAGACCCATAGGATCTTATCCACTATCCATCGTGCAATCTAATGTGAATGGTTTTTACCCGAAATTGGTGTTTTTCTAAAATCATCTAATTTCTTCTGTTTTAGGTCAAATAAAAGATCATAGTAGAGCCAAATATCTTCTACGGTTACGAGGTATGGCATTTACTATCTTTCCCTTCATTTCGTTGTGTCTCTTAGATCGCACATTGTACCGATTATCAGTGCCTACTGATGATATTTAATTACACCTTTTCTAATTTAATTAAACTGCTCAGTATGAATATTTCACCCTTTTTGAGATAAAATAGGTTGTTTAAATTATTGCAAAATCATTGGATACCC
Organism: Viscum album; assembly: GCA_963277665.1. Classification (NCBI taxonomy): domain Eukaryota; kingdom Viridiplantae; phylum Streptophyta; class Magnoliopsida; order Santalales; family Viscaceae; genus Viscum; species Viscum album. Next base: position 823,526,412 of record OY728159.1, on the reverse strand, counting down.
TTTCGGGTGTGCTGAAGAAATTGGTCTATTTCCTGGAAGCCCTGAACAAATAATTTTATTAATTGAATGTGTTACACAGCCCCGCTTTGTTGATATTTAAATTAAATAAATTATTCTGGATAGTTATGAACCATGAATATTTAGGTTTTATTGTTTTTTTATTCATGAATGCTTCCTTGTTTAAATTCTCATTGTTCTATGCCTTTATAAAATAGAAAAGTGCATTTTTTTACTTTCGATGATAAAGTGTTTTGGGTGTAACTATTTAGCTTGAAAGATCAATAGGTATGTGGATTTAGTTTCTAAATTGTTTTGTTTCAATTATAAATGCATTATTTGTGATATTTGGTTCCTTTAAATCTAATTAAATTTAGGACAGTGAGACAACATGGGTTTTGTATTAAGGACCGCAAATGGACTCTCCATTCCTGATTGGTTACTACACTACATGCTAGGGAGGTGATGTATTAGGCTTTTCTAGACAAGTGTTTCTATGGTTTTTCTCTATACTCATGATTGATACAGATTCCCTAAGGGAAAACTGAGAATAGACCCATTGGAAAAGTGGATACGCCATGCCTCGGGTGATATTCGAACCCTAATGTGCGATACCCATGACAGACTCATGATAAAACCATGCCTCGAGTGATACTTGGACTCTTGAAAGATTGCCTTGGACATGATCAGTGGTATTGGATAAATTGAAGGATGTACCATAGAGATACCTTTGAGATGAACTCAGACTCCAACTCTAAACTTTAATATAATAATAATGATAATACGTGAAAGGTTTTATTTGATGCAGCTTTGGGTTACTTGTGAATTGTGATACTTTCCTCGTTTCTTTAAGAACACTTTATTGACACATAAATTAGACCCAAGCTAAATCACAAGCTTGGGGGTATGTTCATTTTTTTCAGCCTTATACTTTTTTAGCCTTTATATATATATACACACTCTCTTCTTATTGCAGGTCCTTATTCAGATTCCTATCTTAGTCCAAAGTAGGTGATATGGGATGGGTGTCGTTGAGAACCTGGACCAATATATATTTATTTCATTATGTTTATTTGATTGCTTACTATTATTATATATTGGCACACTACTTTTATTTACAACATGAAATGAAAAGGTTTAGACTCCATGGGTGTCAGCCTATTGAGATTTTATCTCACTCCCTGCTTGGGAACCATTTGGCACCTGAGTAGACTTTATTATCGTAGGTAGGGATAATGGGAAGATGCTACTTCTGGTGCTTGAGTGTTTCTTGCTGCTTAGGATATAGATTGGGGGCATAGGACTAAGCCTTTTCTCAAGATGCAATTGTTTCACTTTGTGTCATTTTCATTGCAGCTTTGATTGCATGATTGTATTCTAGTTTTCCATACTTTTACTTTAGCACAAACATCATAGTATGAAATCATTTTGTATCTGGTTTACTTATCATCTTATGAACTTTTCATTTATTCAATTGTGATTACTTAATTGTTTTTACTGTAGTTTATTTATTTATATTCTTATGCTACTTGTTATAAATTGTTTTTCTTCTACTATGTATTACCTATTACCTATGAGGACATAGTCTCCCCCACAAACACGTTAAAAATTCCCTCATTACTAGTTAGTATCCTTTAGCATTCGAGGAGATGCGTTTGAGGTCATGTGGACAAACCGACTTAAAGCACTCTTATAATAGATCCTAGGATGGTGAAACTAAAGAGTGGCATCAGAGGCATGTTTTTCCTTTTGTCTTACTGTTTGGGTTAGATAGGATACTAGGATATAGGGATTTGGAACTTACCCTGTGCTTGGACATAGCTAATCCATGTACATGTGAAACCCAAATTCCTGGGTTGGGATTGTAGTTATTGATTATGCCAATTATTATTGATATGATTTCACTGTTGGCTGAAACACTTGTTTTGTATTTTTATTGAAACTGGGATTATTGAGATAATGGTTTTTAACACTGCAACCAGATGATACGAGGGAAATGATTTTACATGAATCATATTTGGCAATATAGGGATTAAAATGGAATGCATATTGTGATTCCATATCTACTTTCAGCATGCATCTGCCTGTTTTCATGTGAGTGTTGTTCTACCCAGTTGTAATTTTTTTGAAGTGCTTGTTTGTTAAATATAATGTTGTGATAGTTGGTAGATGTTAACCTAACCTTATTTAGGAAATAGGTGGTAGGACTCATTTTAGCGATCCTTCTAAATTTTCTCTTTCTTATCTAGACTTGGATCTTGGAGCGGGCTATCTGTTGTGTAGTGCTCATGGGTAGGCTATATACCCACCCTCTTTATTTCACCTTTACCTATTTTTCTATTCTGCTATGTTTTCTTATATAAAGGTGTGTGTTTGGATATTTTAGACCAATTTCGCCTCAACACCTTCATATCGTACCTCAAGAGAGTGGCGATGAGCACATTATAGAGATGGTGGGTTCTGAACCGCCAAAGGTGCCTCTTGTAGCGACTCTTGTAGTGTTACCTCCAGTACCACTCATGGTGCCTCCTATGTTACCAATTCCTGCCGATCTTCCAATGGGCCCTAACACTCAGTTCATGGATAGTCTCTTTAGGTTTATGCAGTCGATTCAAAATATTCCCAAACCTACCTCATAAATGGCAGAGCTTACATAGGACTTTCTATAGTATCACCCTCCCACCTTATTAGGGAGTGGCGGTCCGTATGCTATAGAGTCATGGATAAAAGTCATGAAGTCTATATTCAACCATCTTGAGATGCTTCCACAGTGGAGGGTCAAAATTTTAGCCTACATGCTTCGTGACTTCGCCAAGTGTTGGTGGGATGCCATTTATCAGGAGGAGCAGACCAGATACATGGTTTGGGAAGACTTTCCAAACAGATTTCTATGATCACTTCATTCCATAGACTCTGAGAGATGATTGTGCTATGTAATTTTTACATCTTCATTAGGGATATATGAAAGTGTTAGAGTATTCTACTCATTTTAAAATGATTCATCATTTTGTTCCATCTCTGACTGGTGATTCACAAACAACTACAAGACACTTTGATGATGGACTCGAATATAAAATCTGATCATAGGTGAATGTATTTTGTTTGAAAATTATTATAGAGATCATGAATCAAGCCCTAATTTCAGAATAAAATGTCAGGGAATCTAAACTTGTGAGCCAGGGTGGTTCAGTTTCGAGATAGGGATAAAATTCTTCAGGTAGTAGGAAGCGCCACTTTGAGGGTGCACATGGGGAAAATTATAGCTAGACAACATGTACTAACAACACTATCATATGTCTTCAGTGCAGCACAATCATTTATAAGAATCCCCTATGCATGAGGAACCCAATGGAGTGCCGATCTTGTGGAAATATGGGTCAACTTTAATGTTTCTGCCATTATTTCTCATTAGCCTCCAGTGGAAGAGGATCTGCACCATCACCTCTATCAGGTATGGGATCTACGACTCTATAGAATGCTAGAAGTTCATTTTCCATAGGCCGATCAGGCTGAGGAAATGGTGGAGGTCGTGGTTGAGGAAATCAAGTTCCAAACTATCAGTGTCAATAGAGAGGACCTAATCAGGACATTCAGGTAGCATCTTAGGGTTGTGGTTTAGGTACTATGTATGTAGTGCAACCAACACCAGAGTAATAGATTTCAGGACCATCTGTGGCTATAGGTACTATTCTAGTAGCCTCTACTTTAGTTTCTTCCTTTTTTTTATACCAGTGCGTCACATTCATTTTTATTTGATACTGTTTTTGAAGGATTTTGTTGTAAAATCGAGTACCTTTAAAACATCATGTCTCTTGGCACTCCTCTAGGGGTCAGGACAGAGGGCATATGAAAGTTCCAATATCTCCCCTTAAGGAGGTTATCAAGGAGAGTAATTCATGAGGTAAAATCTCATTTCGTTCTTTTATTTTTATTTTAATTTCTTTTATTTTCTTTTATTTTACTTACCTACTCTATCCTACCATGAATGATAAATCCAGTATCTTATATATTCTAGAATTTTATTATGATTATGTGCTATCCACCTTCAATTCTTTTTTCTTCCCCTTTTTATTCTAAAAATGAAAATATCATCTGTGAGGTGTCGATTTACCGCCTTCATGGACGATGAGTTTTCATTTTTCAATTCTTCCTTCAAGGTTGGTCATAAAAAATATGATTAAAACAAACTTTAATATATGTAATACAACTTATTTAATGTTATGAAACTATTATATACACATAATATTAATTCAAAAAGACAAAACTAGTTCGTGATGATTGAAAAAACACCAAAATAATCTAAATGGTTATCATTAATGCTTTATCTGATGAATCATGCTCATATCTAGAAAAACATTACATATATAACCATTAAATCTCATTGAAGTTCATTAATAACATATAATCTCAATTATGTATTTCCATTTTTACATGATCTTTTATACATGTATACAAGTGAATCAATCATGAAAACTGAGGAAACAGACACTCCTGAATGAAAAAAATTGAATCTTATAACTCATCAAAAGACCATAAATGAATGTAATAAAATTATACTAAATTTAATACATGTTTAATAGGTTCAAAATTAAATTATTAATTAATCCAATATCATTATCTAGGACATTAAGTATAAGTGTAGAACACTTTTGGACATAAGGTAAGGGTTTCTTCCTGAACCTCAATTTTTCATTCGGGTTATGTTTTCTCTCTCTTAACCTCAATGTACTTATTATTTATTTTTATATAATTATTATAAATTCTATGTATATATTACAAACTCATGTATCTATATCAGTTAATCTTTCTTTGATGAGGAAATACATTTTTTATAAGGTTCCCTTTTCAATTCTTCTCGTTAAGCAAGCTCAATTAAAGGGAACTTCTCAATTTCTTAACCACTTTCAAGTACCATCCATAATCTTTTTTAAGACACCATTAGTTTCTAAAATCACAATTTTTTCATAAAAATATATTTTCTTATTTGTAATTTTATACAAACAATTATGACTTTTTTCATTTTAAATACTTTTATATTTTATCTTAAACCGCACCGAAGTGTACCAATTCTAATGTTTCTTAAAAACTCTTTTTACATAGTATACATGATTTATGACTCAAACATAATTTCATTGTACTTACCTTTCCCTTTCTATAATATACATGTCTACAATCTGATTTTATGAAAATTAAAAATGATTCCAAAAGAGCTCTTCTTCGCAAAGTAAAAAAGGGTATTTATCTTAAGAATTCCTCGATGATTTGATTAGAGTATTTTCATCTATTTCAACACCATCTGTTGAATATTATGCTTAATTGAGATTGATATTTTATGATATTATCTACCATGTTTTATTAAATGGGTTATGATCACTTTGAATGTGGATGTGCTATCTTGGTATCATTCATCATATTACTCAGAATGTTAGTGATTATGTTTACTGATTAAATAAATTTATTTACATTTCATATGTATATATTGTTTATGTTTCTCCACATTCATATTAAGAATTCACTAGACTTATTAAGTGACAGTTGAGACCTACTATAGTCTATCGATACATTGGTAGGTCTCATGAGACAAACTAGTTTGGGTATTGACTGATATCTTATCCATTTATGGTGTCGTGGGAAAAACCTTAATAGTATGTTATGATTTTAGACATTTTTCATTCCCTTATTATGATGTTAGTAATTGATAATCCATGTGATTATTTGACTATTAGAATATTCATGGTAAAGTTTTTTTCTCATGTAATTACTTATGACATTATTTAATTAGATTTTATCCCTGTCATTTTATGCTTAAGATTATGTTTTAATGGCATGTGTTATTAGTTATTAATCATGTATTATTGTTTATGTTTATTTATGATAGTTTATGCTATATTTTTTACCCTTTTTGAGGAACCGAACTCATCCCTTTCTTAGGTTTTTTTCCCCTAGGATGCGAAGATGTATATTATGAATGACTTACAAGGATAATATATTAGTTTAAATATGTTTCCAATGGAATTTATATCTTGTTTTTCCTTTCAAGTTGTAATGTAAAACTTATGTTTGTATATGGTTTTTCCAAAGATACTAAATTATTTGGTCATTTGGGTACGACTTCCTTGTTTATTATACCAATGTAATAAAGTAAGGCACTATATCTGGGCTACTAGGGTCGAGGTCTTTACATTTGAGATCAGGTTGTGGACTCTTGATGTCAATCTCGGGCGTTGTTTTTTTGATGTCCACAAACAGGGATGTGTTGAGAAGATGGCAGCAACTGTCGATAGATTAAAGGGCTGCAGGTCTTCAAGGGAGGCGAGGAAGTTAGTGACTAGATGTTTTGTCAATTACGGCGATCAGGACAGGCCGATGATGGTGTGCGATGACCTTGTTTATGAGATGAAAAGAGATGGTGGCCTTACGACACAAGTGATTACCTCAGGATGAAGCTGTGACCTTGGGATGCGTCATCGACGACATGTGGAGAAGCGGACTTGGGACCCCTATGGTGACAATTGGGGCTAGTGATGATGGATTGAGGGTGTGGTGGTGGTGATACACGACAACAGGGAGCCCCACCTAATGGTGGGGATAAATAGTTTTGGGTCGGCGTATCCTCAGGTTGTGGGGAGTAAGTTGGGAACGACCTTGGGTGCATGTGAAAGTTGGAAATGGTGTTTGGTTGCTGGTTGATGATGTCTTTGACGACCTCAAAACGTGGGGTTTCATAAACGTGCATGGGATGTAGGCGGGTTATGATCTTGGGATGCAGAAGGACGATGACTTTGAGGTGCATCATGGGATACAGGCTAGCGGGGCTTGGTGGGGGCGATGAGGTCGGGATGCAGACAAGAAATGATCCTCGGATGCATTGCAGGCTACAGGCTAGGGTGCTCGGGATGTGGCCTTTGATTGGGACATGTGTGGCGATGCTTTTCGACAATATGGGAAGGACTTTGGGCTACATCTTATGGGATTTCAATGAGTCATTTTTTATGAGGATTATATAGACGAGAAATGGGTCTATGGGTCAGGTGGGCCTTTGGACTAATTTTTATGAGCTGACATTTCAAGGCTATGTATTCTTGATGATATAGTGGTCATATGGTACATTTATCTTGGGATAATGGGTTATGCAATTTTGAGGGTCTTCTAGTCCCAATTCTCATTTTTTTAGTAGGGATTTTTTTCACTGGTTTTATTTTGGTTGGCATTGTTTGTTGCTTTTTTGTTTGGTGGTGCTCCATGTGCCACATGTTTTATGTCATTTATCTACACTTTTTTTCTTAATAAATTTTAAAATCAAGCAGTCCCTCAGATCTTGAATCTTATGAATTATATTTATATGTATATACTTATTGTAATATAAATATTATTTAAATATATATAAATTATTTTATTCTCTATGACCTTTAACAATGTTTTTTTCGGAGTGTTAAAGGTGGATATTTTATTAGAACTAAAAAAGTGGTGATAAAGTAGAACCTTTATCAACCCTAAAAAATGCTCATAAAGGGTAGCCTTTTCTGAGAACTTTTATCGGTGCTTTTTGGTAGCCTTAATAAAATCCTCCCCTTATTGGAATTTTTCATTCAGCGCTAATAAAAGTCAACAATGAATATCACACGATTTGTAATAGTGATTTGACACTCAACAAAACCATGTTCAGTTTTATTAATAATAATAAAATATTAAAACTTTTTGGTGGTTTTTTAGTATTATTCCATGCATTGATTAGTTTTACTATATTTATATTCAGATCTATCATCTTATGTTCTTTTTTTGTTTTATTACTTCAAATTTTTTCAAAATTTTCTGAATATTTAACTGATTGTAAAATGACATTTTTTAAATTTATATTGCTCTCTTATTCATTTTTGGTATTGTATTACAATTCCAATATGAAAAAAATGAATACTGAAAAAATATATTGATATATATATATATTGTATGACAGTATTACTCAGAAGGGTACTCGCATGATTACTATGTACAATCTACTCACTATGTATCATTTTGAAATTGATGATTATATTGTCTGAACTTACTATTCTATATGCACACACTGCTAATTACTAGTTTTGTCTATAGATTACAAGTGTTAGATGGGCGGAAACCGTATCCATTTAGATGGACAGAAACCTTATCCATTTCCCGAACCACTATATTATTTTAAAATTTAAAATGCCAGCAACGACGATGAAATTTTAAGGAATTGCTTTATTTTTGTTTTTTAAAAAATTTTGATGGTAATTATTTTAAAAACCATTACACTCAATATAATTTTTTATACATTCAAACTCTCATCATTTAATTCTTTGAAATTAAAACTCATTTAGAACTGATTTATTTTTAAAACTAATTACTCTAAATATGATTTATTTATATTTTTAAATGCTTGTTTAACCATACTAAATTATTTAAATAATCATTTATACTTTTAAAATTTTAGACTCTTCAGAGAAAGCCTGGTGGTTAGTGTCTCTCAATTGTCTCAAAGAGGCAGAGTTTGATTCTCAATGGTTATCTTATTAGTGTTTGAGATTTTAGACTCTTCGAGAAAACTCAGGTTAGTGTCACTCAATTGTATAGTTTGATTCTCATTTGACATCTAATTATCATTCGAGATTTTATACTCTTCGGGGAAAACATAGTGATTAGGGTCACTCAATTGTCTTGAAGATAGTGAGTTTGATTCCCACCACCTATCTTTTTAGCATTTGAGACCCCAAGTCTAATATCCACTTGAGTGTGGGAGGGTTACGGTTAGAGGTACATATCAAATAATTAATGGTTGGGCTGAGTTTATATACAAATAAAAACAATAAAAACAATAACAACAATGACAATAAAAATAACAACAATAATAATAATTTCAAAAAAAAAAAAAATTTATTTATAAATATCAAATGAATGAATCTTAGATTAAAAAGGTATATTCTATAATTTTATTATGTAGTTGGAGTTTGAGTTATTAGTAAACACCCCATAATTATATATTTAATGTTGGGGTTCAAATCCCATGGAGGTTAAGATTGTACTGGGTACTATAGCTGTAGAGAGTACAATAGCAATACTATTCACAGAATGGGTATTGGGCCAACATTTCAGAAGTACGAGTCATGTAATGTGTCTCATGCCCACTGAGCCTTGAGGCTAAATATATATATAATGCAATGAAGTGACTGATTGGGTAGGTTATCCTTTGGGGGCTATGACTTGCCTTTTAAGTTTATGTTTTTGTGGTGTGTGTGTGTTTAATGTAATTGTACCCCTAAACACCTAATATAATATAATTTTATTATCAATTAATTAATAATAACTATTTGTGTTTTGAATTTAAAATTAATTTACCAAATTGTTACAACTCCAACTCTAGTAGCTCATAGTTGATGATTACTTTGCTATATTGATACAAAATACAAGAGATCACATCATATAGGATCCAACAATTTAGTGTTCTTAGGAGACTAGATACATACATGGCTCACACATTACATTTGAAAACTTAAAACACAACTTAAAAACTCAATGAGAACTCTATTATTCCTTCTACTGTATCATTGAAATTATACAGAGTTCACTACCACAGACCACGCGATATACAATGTTAACTTTTATCAGTTCTAAACAGAAAGCACTAATAAAATGAGAAATTTTATCAATGTTAGGTAAAATCACTGATAAATGTTACTTTTATCAACACTAAAAAAATGATGTTAAAAGTGTACTCTTAGTCAGCGTATTTTTTAATGCAGATAAAAGTTCACTTTATCTATGTTTTTCTTAGCATTGATAAAAAAAATTGTATAAATTTCAATAAAAAATATTATCATATTTATATTCAGAAATTAATATTTGATTCTATACATTAATTATAAAATCCGTGTATATAATTAATATAAATATGATATATATATATATATATATGTAAATATATATATATTAATAAACAATTATATAAATATAAATCATGTATTCTTAATATGTGATATTTGAATATATATATTTATATCAATGTGTGTGTTTTTTGTATGTATATATACACTACAAAAAAGAAGAGTTTAGCGAAATTTATTTTTCTATACGCGGTAGTTTTAAACCACTGCTATATGGTTTAGCGACGGTTCCCAACACTTCCAGAGATCGGCACAAAATCAACACCTACTTTTATCAGTGCTAAACAAAAAGTGGTGATAAAGCGTCACCTTTATCAATGTTAGGTAAAAGTATTGATAAATGTCACTTTTATCAGTTCTAAAAAAATATTAATAAAAGTGCATCTTCTATGAGTGCTTTTTTTAGCACTCATAAAAGTTGATCTTTATCAGCGCTATTATTAGCGATGATAATTTTTTTAATAATTTTTTTTATTAAAATATATATAATTATTATATTTATATTCAATAATAATATTTATTTATATAAATCAATTAAAAAAATACATGTTTATAATTAATATAAATATGATATATTAATATATATTTTTTAATAATTCAAATATATATATATATTTATTTATTTATTTATAATGTTTTAAAAAAAGTATTTATAAGATTATAAATAAATAATTATATATTTAATTATTTATAATATTATAATATTTTTTAAATAATAAATATATATGTTATTTTTATAAATATATATTTATAATTATATAAAAATAATTTTTAAATATATTTATTTATAATTATAAATATAAATAAATATATATATTTGAATAAATACATGTCTCCAATGAATTAAATCAATAAATTAACACACATATATATCTCATGAGATAATGATGATATTCATGGATTGTCGTTATTTATTTTCATATATTGATGCGTAAGTATAATTGACACTATATGATCATAAATTTATTTGTGGACATGATAGGTTGGTATGTTCTAAATGTTAAGATTGCCTATATTATGATGACACATGCATATGCTATATATTCATGACCTATGAATGTTCATTTATACATTGACACCCTTATTATTCATGCTTTCATATACTTGACGAATCATTTTTTTATCAATACTTTACTAGGTATGATTCATTTATATTAGACTATGAACTTATTATGTTCTCATAAATATTTATAAAATTACAAAAAATATATTTAAATAATAAATACATTTATTATATTTCTAATTACGAAATGTTAATTATATATAAATATTTTAAAATATATTTCTTTATAATTATAAATATAAATAAATAAATAAATTCAAATAATTATAAAATTATAATAAATATATTTAAATAATAAATATAGTTATTATATTTATAATTATATATATTTATAAATTGAAATAAATATATATATAAATATATAAATATTCCAAAAATGGTGCGGTCCACGAGGTATAATTATATAAATATATTTATAATTATATAGAAATGTTTTTAAATATATTTATTTATAATTATATAAATATTTTTATAATCGTATTGAATATATATATATATATATTATACTCTCAAGCACGTAATACACACACACACACACACAAATATTTATAAATATATAATTATATAAATATATTTATAAATATATACAAATATTTATAAATATATTTATTATATATATAATTATAAATAAATATTTATTTATAAATTTTTGTATACATTTATAAATAAATATATATAATTATATATATTTATAAAATTATAAATATAATAAATATATTTATCATAATTTTGTAATTATTTAAATAAATATTTTTATTTATAATTACAATTATAAATATATATATATTTATAATCATAATTATAAAAAAAAATAAAAAAATATATAATTATAATTATAAATAAGTGTTTATTTATTTATTTATATATATATATATATATTTAAAATAATTATAAAATTATAATAAATATATTTATTATGTTTATAATTTTATAAATATATATAATTATATAAATATATTTATAAATATATAAAAATATTTATTATATATATAATATAATTAAATAAATATTTATTTATAGTTATAATTATATATATATATACTTGTATATATAATTTTATAAATATATATAATAATATAAATAAATTATTAAGATTAGATCTTTATTAGAGCTTTTTTAGCGCTGATAAAGATAGTCTTTTATCAATGCTAAAAAATGCTTACAATACCATTCTTTACCGGCACTAGAATTTTAGCTCTGCTAAAGGGTAGTTTTATCAACACTTTATATTTTAGTACAGATAAAATTGCTCTTTATAAACACTTTTTTGAAAACGGGGATAAAATCCTTACGTGTTCTTATAAAATGAACTCTGACAGAGGGGCACCGCTGCTCGCACCTCAAAACTTTCACGGAACCCAAACCTTATCGCCACTACTAACGTTGTTTCCAGACCCTACTGCCATCGCTGGTCAATATTTTTGACAAATCGATCTCTCCAAATCAAAGGTATGTGCCTGATTTATCTTGTTATGGCCTCAGACTGCACTATTTCTTCAGTCGTACCTCGCTGAATCACACGTCTTCACCTCTTCTTGATGAACTGAACAAATAGCCCCCAAAGAAACAATCTTTTTTATATCTAGTAGTGTTAATCTATTTGAGGTTTGAGTTTTAGAAGGTGTATTACTACAGGAGCTCGATGACCATAGGTGCAAGATTTGAAGCGCTGCATGATGACTATGGTTTTCTTTTTCGGAAATGAATCACTCTAAGAGTGAGTTTCATCAAACATGAGGAGTGGGTTTTTGGCATCGAGACTGGGTTTTAATTGATTGCGTTTTTTTAAGAATTATGAACTGTGATGCATAATTAATGCAAAAAGGATATCCCATATGAGACTTAAAAATGGTATGATTTCATTTAATTGTTGGTGCTTATTGTTTATGTCCTCATCCTTATCGGTCCTCTCCTCTTATCTTACCCTTGCTACACACACTATAGGCCAAAATCTAAGGTGTAAGGATAATCAATTTTTCATTTTTTTACTGGGACTAGCATGTGTGATATCTCTTTTGGGTTTCTCAGACTCTGTTGGGGTAGAGTTGGGTCTACCTTATTGAAAGTAGTGAGTTGTAACTAGTTTTTTCCCACACTTATCTCTTTAATTTTGGATTTCTTGATTGTTTGGTCTTTTAATTAATGTTTTAATCTTCTAATAATAGTATTAATTATTTTAGTGAAATCCATAGGGTGAAAGAAAGGTTTTCTCTCTGTTTTCAACAAATATTAAATGTTTTATATTAAAAAAATAAAAGTTTCAAATTGTTTTTCAATTGCCTTCTGCACCATGTGTTTGTTAATTTTTTTGAACAAATCTTATGTAGGATGTGTTTAATTTAAAAAGGTGTTCTTGTCTTCAAAAATAATTTTCAATTGTTTCCTAATTTTTAGTTCTAATTTCAAGTAATACTTGAAATTCAATGTGTTGATAAAGTGATTCAAGTTTAGCTTTGAATAAAAAGTGCATGGTATGAAAATTTCATTTAACATTTTCAAAGTGTTTTAAGTTTATAATTATATATCTTTATATAGTTTAAATTTTATATAATTTTATAAATTTTATAGTATACTAATATAATTTAATATTATTTTTTATTAAATATTTATACTTTTATAGTTTTATTCATTTACAAATTTATATACTTTTTTAAATTTTATAGTATATCATATTTACATATATAGTTTAAATATAAATTTTTATTAATTATTTATACTTTTATAGTTTTCTAGTTTTATAAATTAATATTCAATTATAGTTTTATTCATTATATATTATTATACTTTTATACTTTCATAATTTTTACTTTTGTATATTATAAATTTATACCTTTATAAATTTGTAAAACTATATACTTCTATAAATTATGTATACTTTTGTAACATATATATAATTTTATATAGTTTTATAAAAAATGATAGAGGTCAATGAATGAAGGAGATATTGAATTTCTTACTTTTAATCTCATGTAGATTTATCTCAATGTATAATGAGAGAAAAACATTGAATAATGAATGAAAACCCTTAAAATTTCCCTATAAAAAATGTAAACTCAGTCAAAGATGTTTTAGGGTAATAATTTGGTGTTTAAGGATGAGGGAGTATTTTTAAAATTGATAAAAAATCACAAAAACATATTAGTATAGTTTTTATTTATTGAAAAATAATAGGATCGTGTAGTTAACACACATGGATAACTAATCGTGGTTTAGATTGTATAAAGTTACATTACCCATTCCTTGACCATACAAGTTTTGAAAATCATGCTCATAAATTTTTCTTGAGCCAAATACTATTCCTAATTTATACTCCAAGGTAAACACCCTTCAATGACATAGTCAAAATTTTATTCTTATATCATTATAATTTCTATCTTAAACATTTAAATTTTAAATGACTTGATAGGCCATTGGACTAAAAAATTATTTATTTATATCCCTACACCACACTATTATAGTGATAGAGTAGGGTCAAACCTAAGGGAAGGTGAAGAATGAGTTGGTGTCATTCGGTTTGTTCCTCATTTTAAAGAAGCCTCCACCGGCTCAAATCCACTACCACAAATATAATCAAATTCCAGAAATTCCAATACTACCATGTGCACTGGCATTGACTCTAAACAAAAAGTACATGAATGCATATCCAGTTTTAATTCATCCTTCAAGTAGATTCCCAACTATTTCCAATTGGCCTCTATTTTATTTCTTAGTAGCTTTTATTTTTTGTTAAAGTATTTAAATTCTATAATTGTAAAAGCCACATGTTATTCCATTGTCTTCCTTCCACTCTTTCCAATTTAAACATGTAGTCAAATTATATATATCATCACTAAACAAAAATCATTTATAGCCTAATAAACCTTCTCAATTTGTGGCACAAATGCAGGTTTACTTGATTATTCATCTTCCCTGAACTTAGAAACCATTAAAAAACACTAGGAAACTTTTTTTTCATTCCCCATGATTCATGAGACTCACACAAATCCCTTATTGAAATGATCCAACTTGGGTGGCCATAACCCAACACTGGAAACCTTATCTTTCAATTAGAACTATATTCACCTCCTACATAATATAGATTGATAATAACACCATGTAAAGGGAATTTCACTAATGTTAGAGTTGGTGTCTTAGAACCAACTTTTTGTACTTTGATTACATGAATATTTAATTACATATTGTTCATTTTTCTACATGACTATGATGTAATTTTGTCCTAGAGTATTTGTCGCATTAGTAAGGTTATAGTAGTTCCCCTCTATGATGAGAACCTTGAAGTGCTATGATAGTATTTTTAAATATAGTTTTTTGGTTGGATGACATACTATGATGGGACATATAGTATAGAGACTATCAGGTGTGATTACTTGTAAGCAGAAGAGACTTCTTCTCATAAAGTTTTCACTTGGTAATCTTAAAGACCAGAGTTTATGAGAACATACCCACCGGTAGGAATTCCACATGTTTTCATGTCATCGGATATTCCTATCTTCAAGCATGTGTAATGGTCCTTAGACTTTAATATTATCAATAATGTGTGTCATGACTTGTGCACTTTGATCTACTGATGAAAACTATCATTCCATATGTTAGTGGGAAGTAGGGTATGTTGGGTGCCCCAAAAATGACATGTTGTTAATGGATAAGTCGAGGAAGTATTTTTCACTTCCATTTATGGAAGTTGATATCTTGACCCTTACATTTAAATAGAACTATGACCCTAAATTCCATGGCCATAGGGTAATGACAAGTTTATTTCAGGTAGTCAAATAATGACATATCAAGCATATTGGTTGATGACACTATCATGAAACCTACTTGATGGGATGTTTTGAAAAAGGGATTATATTATATAGTGAGCATTAATATATGGATGTCATTGTTGTCACTTTAAGTTCTTTCTCTTGGGTGCCTTGAACCATTGCTAGATAGTAATCTTGAACTTTAGGAAAGCTCTCCTAATGCCAACGAGAAAGAATCCTAGAGAATCACATACTAATTGTTTGTGGTGGTCTTGATTAAATTATATTTGAATTTAATTAATAAAATAAATATTATTCTCATGACCGAAGAATAATTTTATTCAAGTTAAAATGATAGCATAAATTAAAAAAAATATTTATTCACCGGATTGTGAATAAATTAAACAAATATCCTTCAAGTGGTATTATAGGGATCTCATCACCATTTATAATTATCTAAATAATTTTTTAATGATTTACACTTTAATAATTTAGTTTGTGAATTAATGTTTAATTGTTCTTGTAATTTGAATTTTGAGATCTGTTCATCCTCTTAATTTCTCAAAAATCTAACATAAATGAATAATTTTTTGATTAGAATTAAATTAAGGATCTCATCAGGAGGCACTAAAAATTATATCTAGGTAACATGTCAGTACACGCCATGTATTCGAAGTTACACACCATGTAATATACCATACACGTCGTGTAATCCAGATTACACACCGTGTAGTTGTGTTCAGTGCATCAGGAGTAATTCCGAAATTACTCAATCTGTGTGCATTAATGACACACGATGTAGTTAATTCTTGCATCATGTGTTGACTAGGACATACTGATGCACAGTTAGCCGAATTAAATGTTGTGTGGCCCACTCAACATAGCGTGTAGTCCCTTTGGGTCAAGGACCAAACCATTTATCCTATACACGAATAAGCCGACCAGTAACTATGTAACCTGAAGACAAAACGATGTGTGTCCCACTGGATATTCCATGTACACCGAGAATTCTAAAGTATGCCTTTCATGCTGATTACCTAGGCATGTACTTCAGATAAGACGATGAAGGTAGTATACGCCATGTAGTCGTAACTACATACCATGTACTTTACCAAATTACACAGAATCAAAACTTTAATGTTGGTGTAATTTTCATAATTATATATCATGTAGATTCGAATGGGTGTTCACCATGTTACCTCCAAGGTTATGGATGATAATATCAAGGAAATTCAGAAAATGATTAAGATAAAAGGATTGATTAATTAAAGATAATAATTAATCAATTCAAGCATGGTCTATCTTAATAAGAATGATTAAATAATTTAATTCTAGTTTTATAAAATACACAATTCGTTGCATATAAGTGGATGATCATGAGCTAGACCGGACCTTTATATGTGATTGGTTTCCTTTTAATTTATTTTAAATTAAATTATTGGCATACGTGCCATATCTTCTCATTAATATATTGGGCCTCTGTGCCCATGGTTTCTTTTATATAACCCCCCCCCCTTTTACCCCTCACCTACATGTGGGTTAAAAATCATATGTAATGGATGGAGCTAACAATATTATGAAGTTGGTTTAAGTAAAGAGCCGAGGAAAAACCAATCCAATGAGATATAAAGGTGGATAGGTGGAAAGCTCTAGAAACGAACCATAAATGGTTCAAGGTGTTTCTCCCCTAGGATAGTGGTAAGATTATTAATCTCTAGATAAACTAACCATTATAAGATCTTATGATCATGCCCTTTACTTTATTTTATTTCTATCAGTTTCATGGTTTTTCATTATGGATGTATTTTCAAGACTATATAATTAATGAATTAACAAGCATGAAAGATGGAACTAAAATAAACCAAGATTATGTGTAAATATTATCAAGACATGGTTAATCACTTAAGTAAGTTCTACTTAATATTAACAAGCATGTGATAAAGATAATAAGGAAATTTATGCATAAGATATAAAAATCCCTTAATAAAATATTAAGTCAGACTAAGCCTTTTGTTACTTGAATAAGGAAAAGATTTAATGAAACTAAGTGTTTGACCAGCCCTTTTTGGGATACTTACTTTTATACAAGAATCTCTTATGAACGTTTCGAGTTGACTTAACCATTTTATATAAAGAGGAGTATCCCTTTCTATACTTGGTGTAAATTTAGAGGCAAGTGTTGAGGAAATCAAAGTCAAAATTTCAGGATTGGGGAGTCCACTCAACAAATCAAGGAGCTAAAAGCCCGTATTTGGAAAAGACCTGCCTATATAAATATGTTCAAATAACTTGAACAACCCTTATTGGGGTTATGCGAGGCGGATATGGATCTTTACCATTATAATTTCATATAAACTATACATTCCGAGTTCAATGGTGAGGGACATTGGGAATTGATAAAATAGTGGGAGAATTAATAACATTAATTTATTATTTCTCATAAAATGTAATCAATAAATTACTAATTATCTTGTCTTATAATTATATAATAAAAATTAAAAGCTCTTCAACCACACTATCCCTATGATCAATACTTGATAAAGAAAACATCCTCATCGATAGTAACTTTGAGGAATAGTTTAAATGACTTCAGGTCATTCTATGACATGAATAGAAATCTTACACATTGTAGTCCTCATTACCTGATCTACCTGCCCAAGAGGTGAGTGATGAAAAGTTCCTAGTCTATGAGAAACATATAAACGATGTAGTTGACATTCAATGTTTGATGTAATCATAAATGTCTACTAAACTCATTAAGTCTCATGAAAACATGGATGTCTATAGCATGATTGAGAACCTACGTGGTCTTTACTAGGAGAGAGAATGATAAGAAAAATTTGAGATCTCTAAGGAACTCTTTCAGAGTAAGCTTGGAGAGGGTTCCCTAGTAGGGCCTCACATAGTCAAGATAATTGGATACCTTGAGCGCTTGGAGGTTCTTGGGTTTAAACTCCTTGAAAAACTGGTTATCAATCTCATTCTCACATCACTCCCTAATAGCTTCACTAGTTTTGTTGTGACCTTTAATATGAACAACATTGAGAAGCCTCTACCAGATCTTCTTATCCTTCCTCACCAAGTGGAAAAATACATGAAGCGCGAAAAGCCTTATATACTTATATTGAATAAGAGGAAATGGAAGGTTAATAACTTTAAGCCCAAATATTCTTCATTCCCTTCCAAGAAAAGGAAGATCAAGGGGGATGAAAGGGAGCAAGAAGCTGTTTATTTCGTATGTGTCAAGAAGGGCCACTAGAAGAAAAATTTCACCCAGATAAAGAATCATGGGGAAACTTCAAGTGAGTTTTTTATCTAGTGAAATTTATCCATTTCTACAAATTGGGTATTAGATACAGCCTATGGTGCTGACATATGTATCCAAATACATGAACCAAGTAGAATCAAGAAAATTGACTGAGGGGAGGTAGATCTATGAGCAGCCAACAAAGCTAGACTTTCTGTTGTAGTTGTCGGGGACTACAACCTCACGTTGCTGACTGGGACTATCTTGGTATTAAAAGGTTGTTATTATTTTCCTTATATAACCAAAAACATTATTTATATATCCAGACTAGATACATATGGATTTATTTTCAAATTTAGTAATGAATGTTGCTTATTTTATAAAGATAACATTTGTTTTGGTAAGACACATTTATAAAACGGTCATTACGTGTTGGATTTCACAAAACAAGTAACAAAAATTGATAATGAAGCCAATTAACACGACTCATACCACACCCAACTTTGGAATCAATGTCCAGTTCATGTAAATGAGAAATGCTTGACAAAGTTACAGTAAGATGGATATTTAGATTCTTTCTAACTAAAACCACTTGATGTATGTCAGACATGTTTACAAGGCAAAAGGACTAAATCCCCATTTAGTGGGAAAGGTTAAAGGGACAAAGATATTATTTAATTGGTTCATACCGATGTGTGTGGACCATTTCCAGTTGAATAAAGGGGTGGGTACTCATACTTCATAACTTTTACTGATGATTTTAGTAGATATGGATATATCCACTTAATTAGGTATAAGTCAGATTCATTTTATAAGTTCAAGGAATACAAGAATGAAGTTGAGATCCATTTTGGTAAGAATACTAAGAAACTATACTCAGACCAAGGTGGAGAATATCTTAATCAAGTCTTCATTGATTACTTATGGGAGTTTGGGACCCTATCCCAACTCACTCGTCCTTACACTCCCTAGTGAAATAGTGTAAGTGAAAGGAGGAACCACACCTTGTTGGACATGGGGAGATCAATGATGAGTCATGAAAGTCTTATATTATCCTTTTTGGGATATGCATTACAAATAGTGGAACACTTACTAAACCGAGTACCAACTAAATAGATAAATGGTATTCCATACGAGCTTTGGAGTAGAATAAAAACCATGTTATTGAATTTACATGTGTGGGGAAGTGAAGCATTTGTTAAGGACTCTTCAGGTAAAAAAATATCACCTGAGGCACAAAGTGTACCTTTATAGGATAACCCAAGGAAACAAGAGGATATTAGATTTACAACCCCTCATACAAAAAGGTTATTGTGGAAAGACACGCCATATTCCTTGAGAGGGAGAACATCTCTAAATATAGATAATGAGAGAGAGATAGACTTCGATGAAGTCAAGGCTCAAGGTACACAAGAGTTGGTACAAGAGAAGATTCCACAAATCCCGATGAAATAATGATCTGTTCCAGAGAAACAATTACTGCGTAGGAGTACAAGAGAGGTTAGAGAACTATAATGGTATAGTTTTATATTTAATGAGGATGGTGACTCATTATTAGTTGATAATAATGATCCTATAACCTAAAAGGAAGCAGTAAGTGGCATAGACGTTACCAAGTGGCATGAAGCCATGAATTCTGAAATGGATTCCATGTACCAAAACCAAGTCTGGATTTTGATAGATCCCCTAGTAGATGTAAAACTTTTTTGTTACAAATGGGTATTCAAGAATAAATTGGACATAGAAGGATAATTCAGTACCTATAAGGCACGAATAGTTTCAAAAGGGTTTAAACAACATCAATGAATTGACTATGATGAAACATTTTCACCAGTTGAAATGATGAAATTAATCAGAATTCTACTATCCACTACTTCTTACCATGAATATGATATTTAGAAAATGGATGTCTAAAAAACTTTTCTAAACAGGAACCTTCAGGAAGATGTCTACATGACACAAAATAAATAGTTTGTGACTCCAAATGATGACAATAAGATATGAAAGTTGTGAAAATCCATTTATAGATAAAATAAATAATCTAGGTCATGGAACATTCATTTTGAAGAATCCATAATGGAATTTGGTTTTTTAAAGAACGAATGTGATCCTTATGTCTTCAAATGGTTTTGTGGGAGAGAATTCATTTTCATAATAGTATATGTTGATGACATATTACTTATTGGAAATGAAATACAGGTCCTACAGTCTATTAAGGCATACTTGAATAAATTCTTCTCCCTGAAGGACTTGGGTGAGGCATCATATATTCTTGGGATCAAGATCCATCGTGATAGATCTAAGAGATTTCTGGGACTAAGTCAAAGTACATACATTGACAAGATACTAAAGAGATTTAGTATGGAAAAGTCTAAGAGGGGATTGTTTCTAGCATCACATGACATTCATCTTTCCAATAAAATGTGTCCTCAGATGCATGATGAAAGAAAGAGAATGGTAAGGATTCCATACACATCAACAATTGGGTCAATCATGAATGATATGCTATGTACTAGGATAGATGTCACCTACATATTGCGTGTGATAAGAAGATATCAAGCTGATCCAAGTGACCGCCATTGGATGATAGTCAAGACTATCCTTAAGTATCTGGGGTGTACTAAGGATATCTTCCTGGTTTATGGAGAAGATAAGGAACTATTCATCAGAGGATATGAATATTCTAGTTTCCAGACATACCTAGTTGACATGAAGTCGCAAATGAGATACATATTCACTTTGAATGGAGGTGTTGTGAGCTGGAAGAGCTCAAAAAAGGTGTGGTCTCATATTATACAGCAGATTTTGAGTATATCATAGCTTTTGAGGTAGCTAAAGAAGCAGTTTGGATGTGGAGATTTTTCTAAGGGATAGATGTGGTTCCTAGTAGTAACGATCCCAACACACTCTATTGTGATAATACTGCAGTGCTGGATCTCTCAAAAGAGACAAGGTCACATTAGTGGACAAAGTACATACTTCAGAAGTACCATATATTAAAGGATTTTTCTCAAATAGGTGAAGTTTTAGTGAGTAACATTTCCATGTAAGACAACATAGCAGACCCCTTGACTAAATCCTTAACTCTGTAGAAACATAATCATCACGTGAGGTCTAGTGGACTGAAAGTCATAGGTAGTTGGCTCCAGTCCAAGTGGAAGTTTGTTAGAGTTGGTGTCCTAGAACTAACTATTTGTACCTTGATTACATGAATATTTAATTACATATTGTTCATTGATCTTCATTAGTATGATGTAATTATGTCCTAGAGTATTTGTCTTACTGATAAGGTCATAGTAGTTCCCCACTATGATGATAACCTTGAAGTGCTATGATTGTATTCTTAGATATAGTTCTATGTTTGTATGACATACTATGATGGGACACATTGTATACATACCGTTAGGTGTGAGTACTCATAAGAATATGTGACTTCTTCTCATGAAGTTTTCACTTAGTAATATCATAGATAAGAGATTATGAGAATAGCCACACCAATAGGAATTCCACATGTTTAGGTTTCATTCCGTATTCTTATCTGTGAGAAAATTTAATGGTCATTAGACTTTAAGATTATTATTAATACATTTCATGACTCAAACGCTTTGATTTACTGATGAAATACATCATGACATATGTTGAAGGGAAGTAGGGTACATTGGCTGCATCATGAATGAAATCTTGTTAATGGATAAGTCGAGGAAGGATTTGTCCCTTCCATTTATGAAAGTTTATATCTTTTCCCTTTGATTGAAATAGAACCATCTCCCTAAATTCCATGGCCACAGGGTAATGACGAGTTTTTTGCAGGTAGTCAAAGAATGAAATATCAAGAATATAGGTTGATGACAATATCATGAAACCTTTTAATGAGATATTGTGACAAATGGATTATATTACACAATTAGTGTTCATATGAGGATGTCGTCACTGTGACTTTAAGTTATTTGACCCGTTGGTGCCTTGACCCGTTGTTAGACAGTTGTTATACAGTAATCTTGGACATAAGGTAAGGCTGCCTAATGCCAATGAGAAAAAATCCTAGAGGGTCACACACTAAGTGTTTATCGTGGTCTTGATTACATTATATTTTAATTTAATTAATGGAATAAATATTATTCTCAAGACCGAGGAAAATTTTTATTGAAGTTAAAATGATCGCATAAATTAAATAAATATTTATTCACCAGATTGTGAATAAAATTTATTTATTTATTTTATTGAACATTTAATAAATATTTATTTAGTAGTTTGTAAATAAAAATATTTATTTAATAGAATAAAATATTTTATTCTGGTGTTCAATAAAAGGAAGAGGAGTTCGAATGGACTAAGACCATGTCTGTTGATAAATTAATTATTTGCAAGTCGGTAAATAATATTTATCCAATTGATGCAAGAAATAATAATAATATTATTATCATTATGTGGAATGGGATTTCATTTATAGTTCCATTTTGTGCAAGTTGGTGCACCACAAATAATAGTGTTTTTATTGTTATTATGCGTCATGGGTTTTCTCTAATAGTTATAATTGCATTTAATTTCTATTTTTCAATTAAATATTGTAACTAAAACTCCACGTTAATTAATAGGAAGATACGTCTATTGTGTCAAACCCCGGTGAATTGAGAATTGTTGAGCCAAATATTTTCTCTCTTGACTCCTCTCATATCTCCCTCTCAATAATGAGAGAATTTCTTCAAGACCGAAGAATGAGTGATCAAGAATGATCAACACAATACATTATCTTTTCCGTGATAGCACCCAGAGAACGAGTGGTGTTGTTCAGAGACCATTGGAACATGTGTGGATCATTGCTATAGGGATTATACTTTGGATCCTCACCAACACAATGAAGGAAATCTAGAAGGTTCATTATGGATGATCGAAGATCATCAATGAAGAAAGTAACAAAGTCCCATGTATTTAATTTCTTCATAAATTAATAAATTAATTATAAACATGATGTGAAAGATCCTCTTTCTCAGATCCAGTGATTTTCTTATCTTTGTCTAAATATTTGATTTTAATCTGTGGATACTAGTATTTATCATCATATTGATCCCATATTGGTCATTGATTACAGAAAAAGAAAAGTTGGGCCATCCCAATACCGTGCTTCCACTATATTTGGATCCTTCAACTAACTCTATCCAACCCATAGGATATCCATCCTAACCTCACTCCTGTAAAATGTGAATTAAAGTTTAACCCCATTACAACTCATAAACCTACTTTGTATCCAACATCACCTGCATGGTTTAAATTAGAGGATCCCTCCATTATTACATCTTCTCTATGATTTAGTGTTAGTTTCTAAAGGGATGAGTCATAGACAAAAAAATGAAATGATAACCATCATCCTCATCATATTCATATTTTGAGTAGTTATTGTTTCATTTTGTTGTCGTAGAATCATATCCCATATTTTCTATATGAATGCAGAGGACAAAACCTATAACCAGTGGAGTTATTATTTTCTTAAATTCAATTACCCATTTCCTTTCAAGCATGATGTAATTATTTGAAACATTGAAGTGTTGGGTTACCCTTATTTTAAATTCCCCTTTTGTGTATTTATTTTGTTAAATATTAATATTACCAAATCAAATAGGATGAATATGAATAGATAATGGATGGATGCCAATCGTATGACAAAAGAGTATGAATATGTGGTAAAAGAGTTCATTAAGTTTGAAAAATATCATGTATATGACCCTTCTCAAATCCTTTTTGTGTTTATGCTGTTGTTATTCAAGGCTAATTAGTCCATATGAGTTGTAAGAACACTTGACCTATCATAAAATTGATCAAATCTATAAATGTTGGAATAAACATGGGTAGAAAGTGAATGTAGCTAGTGATTGGGATAACACTACATTTTATGTAATATATGATATGATTACAAGTATGGATAATGAAGAAGACCATATCAAGGATGTGATTGCAGGTGTGAATGATGATGAAAATTGTATTGAGGAAATGATAATTAAAATTAAATATGAACTTTGTGATTGTCCAAATTTGTTTGAGAAGATAAAGAGTTGTGCAATGAAGCCATTGTATATTGGTTTCACTAAATATACAACATTATCATCCATTTTGAAGCTACACAATTTAAAAGCTAGTAACAGATGAAGTAACTCCAGTTTTTCTAAACTACTTTCTCTCTTGAATGATATGCTCCCAAAATATAATGAGCTCCCTAGATGAACATGTAACACCCCATAATGAAAAAGGGTTAAATAACTAAATGATATGATTCATGTCAACTAGGTGCATCTTCCTTTTAGTAATCCTATCTGATTAGAAATCCACAGTCAAGTGTGCTTGGATTGGAGTAGTGATTAGGACGGGTTCCCTTCTTGGAAGTTTCCCAGGGTGTGAGTGAGGGAAAATCACAATGGAAAGGACATGTGTCAGCCTATAATGACTATCAATAGTCATATGACCCATTCAGGCACGTTTGTGGGCCCTAGGGTGGGGACCACGTGTCTGTGGGGCAACTGGCGGTACCTGGTAGGCCATGACCCAACGACCATGTTAAGGCGGGGTGTTTGTGTTGTCACTGGGATCCAGCTGTTACATTTGGTATCAAAGGTGGTTCCTAGCCTTAAGTGCGGTGCACTTCTTGGGTTGAGATGTAAGGCCCACAATGAGGACGTTGTGCTCTAGGGATGGGGGGGGGGGTGATTGTAACACCCCATAATGATAAAGGGTTAAATGAATAAATGATATAACTCATGTCAACAAAGTGAACCTTCCTTTTTGGGAACCTATCTGATTAGAACTCCACTATTAAGCGTTCTTGGATTGGAGTAGTGATCAGGATGGGTGACCTTCTTGGAAGTTTCGTAAGGTATGTGTGAGTGAGGACAAAGCATAGTAGAAAGGACATGTGTTGGTCTATGGGGACTGTCATTAGTCATATGACCTATTCGGACATGTGGGTGGGCCCCAAGGTGGGGACCACGTGTCTACGGGGCAACTGGTGGTACCTAGTAGGCTAGGACCCAACAACCATGTTAAGACAAGGTATTTGTGCTATCACTGGGACCTAGTTGTTACTAAACATATTATGCTAAATGAATGCTACATTCATTGGGTATGATCTCTGAATGAATACATGCTTTTCCAAATGAGTTTATACTATTTCCAGAGGACCAAAAATCACTTTAAGAATGCCCAAAAGTGTGGTGTTTCTCAATACAAGAAATATGAATTAGATCCTATGAAAGTTGTATGGTAATTTTTAATTATTCCAAGGTTTAGAAACTTATATGGAAGTGACAAGACTGAAATGTTATTGACGTGACCTGAATATATAAGAAATAATGATGGGAAAGTTTGTCCCCTAATAGACTCTCCTTATTGGAAGAGAATTGATCATGAGTATCCTAAATTTGGAAATGAGTCAAGAAACATTTGTCTTCCATTATCTATAGATGGAGTGAATCCTTTTGGTTTTCAAAGTAGCACTCATAGTATATGGATGGTTATGTTGGTAAATTATAACTTTCCACCATGGTTATGCATAAAATGAAAATAAATTATATTATCTTTGATTATATCAGGACCAAAACAACTGGGTGATGATATTGATGTTTATTTGGATCCATTGATCAAATATTGGAAATTATTTTGGGATTCATGTGTTACATTGTATAATGATTAAAAAAATGAATATTTCACATTGAGAACCATGTTGTATGGTACGATAAATGAATTTCATACTTATGGAAAATTGTTAGGATATAACAATAAAGGAACTCAAGGGTGTCCCATTTCTAAACAAGGTACACAATCAATTAGGTTGAAACATTCATCACAGATTATGTTTCTAGGACATTGTAGATTTCTACCCTGACAACATAAGTACTGATCTTGGACGACATCATTTGATAGGAGTTAAGAAGAATGTACAAAATCATGTCCACTGATAGGTGATCAACTATTTGATAATGTTAAAGATATGGACACTGCTTTTGGTAAACCTTCTTCAAAAAACCTTACAAAAACCAGTTTGAAAAAGAGATCAGTTTTTTTGAATTACCACACTAGAATTGTCAGTACACCATAGATTTTCTTGATTTTATGTATATTGAAAAAAATGTATGTGATTATGTCATTGGCACATTATTAAATGCACCCGAAAAAAAGGATGAAATTAAGGCTAGGATGGACATGATTAACATGGGAATATAGGAAGAGTTAGCACCAGTGAAGGGTGGAAAACATACTATTGTTATTCTAGCTACTTACACTCTTTTAAATCAAGAGATATATAAGTTTTTCAACTTCTTGAATGATAAAAATGTTCCATAGTGGTATTAACCAAATATAAATATTACAATTTCAATGAATTATTTAATGTTAATGGGTATGAAATCTTATGAATGTCATATTTTGATGCAAGATCTAATTCATGTAGTTTTACGTTGCATTTTACCCAAGAATGTCCATCATACATTAACCAATATATGTTTTTTTTTCAAAGCTATATACAACAAAGTTATAGACCTGAAAAAATTGACAACTGTGGAAAATGAAATTTCCATCATATTATATGAATTGGAAATTCTCTTCCCACCATTATTATTTGATATGATGGTTAACTTGATGGTTCACTCGGTTAGAGAGATTTGATATGTGGTCCTGTACATTATATATGTATGTACCCCATTGAACAATATATAAAATTTTTTAAAGGGTATTTCAAATATCAAATTCATTCATAAAATTGTATTGCAGAGTGATATATTGTTGAGGAAGCCATTAAATTCTATACTGACTACCTATACAATGTGGAAATCATTGGTCTACCAAAATATCATCACACCAGGTAGCTTGTGGGTGAAGTAATTTCTGGAATAGATGTTGTCACAATCAATATTACAGATTAGCAGAAGGACCACCTTTATGTTTTTCATAACAGTTTAGAGGTTTTTCCATATATTGAAACCCACAAAGAAATTATTAAGCATATGAATCTATCAAGGGTTTAAGGATGGACATTGAATACAGATAAGAAATAGTTTATAGGATGGTCTTGAGTCCATATTTTTAAGGAGTCATATGAATATCTAGATTCAATTTTAGAATGACTTTGATAGCTATCCATAGGACTAAGTGTGTATGTATTATCATACAATGGTTATGTAATTAATTATTATACATTCTATACAAATGAACATGATGAAGGAAGTACCATGGAAAATAGTGGTGTTACACTTATGGCTTAAGCGATGAATGTTTATGGTACTAAGAACATAAATAAAATTTATACAAACTTGTAATACTTAGGCATCATCAAAAAAATATGAGAGTTCGATTATAAAACATTCTAAGTGTTTATTTTTCAATGAAAGTGGGTTGATAATAGGGGTGATGTTAAAATAGATAAATTTGGATTCATGAAGGTAAATTTCAGTAAAGAAGAGTGAAAAGAAGAACCATTTATACTGACATCATAGGTATTATAACTATTTTATGTTCCAGATCTCGTAAACTGAAAGTGGTAAATTGTTATGTTATCGACATAAACTACTGAAGGTTCAGATGAAAATTCAACTAAGGATGCTACTTTCATTGAGACATCACAATTATTTTGTAGTGTTTCTAATGTAGAGAGGGTTTTTTATATTATAGGATACTATAATTAAGGTATTTGGATACTTGATAGAGGGGTCAAATCCATTCATTTTTTTAAAAAGAGTTCAATACTCAGGTTATATTCAAATATGGATTCCCCTTTTATTGGGATGTCACAATCATTTTGTAGCAGTCCTAATACAGACTGGGTTTTTTACATCACTGGAGACCATAATGAATGGATTTGGATACTTAATAGAGGGGTAAAATCCATTCAAATTTTTTTTAAAAAGAGACTTCAATACTCAGGTTATATATATTTTTGTAATATACATTATGTTACCTCACGTTATTATCTATTCTCTACAACATTTATATAATCTAATTTAAATATAAAACCACTTATGTAGATAATGACTTCTGTATGTGATGATGATCCCAATAATAAGGAAAAAATGGTTTATTAACCTTTTACTACTCCCAGTGTAGAGGAACAATGACCATATGCACATGTTGATGGTACCAATATAGAGAAACAATAAGTTTCTCAACCTTATTCTACACCCAGTGCAGAGGAACAATGCCCTTCCATACATGTTGATGATACCAATCTAGAAGAACAAAATATTGATGATTTTGAATATGATGAAATGGTAGATGATGAAAAAATGATATTGTAGAAAAACAGGAGTGTCGTAGCATGACAGTGTTAATAAAAATTATTAAGGCAAAAATGAAAGGCATCAAATTTGAGGTCAGATGAAATATGTGTGACTAACTTGTTAACCACAACATGGCCATGTTCAGTATTTTCATTTGGATCATCCCTTGGTAGCACGTGCCAATTGATATTGATTAGTTTCACCATGTTGTGCCCATTCTTAAGATGCTGATTTGGGAAGAGATTATGGAAACATTATGATATCCATTATTTCTTTTTCTAAAAAATAAAATAATGAAAAATTTAATTACTCTTCATCACCCCTAGTAGAGTGAATTTTTAATAGACGACTCCCAAAATAATTTTTTATTAATGCTTACTAGTAAGGCTCATAGAGGATTTTTCACAATTATAAAGAGATTTCTTCTTAAAGATGCTGAAGAGAAAACAAACCCATACCCACCACTTATATATGCACACTTGATAATCCAAACAACATGGGATGCGTTTACTCGATACCATAGGGAGATATATTTTCAGGTATATTGTGGATGGTAATACATTATTTGAAAATACATATATTAATAATTTTCATTGAGAATTTTTTATTTATGAAACAACAATTGAGTGTTGAAAATAAGGAATGGGTAGAAAAACCAATGTACTCCTACCATAAAGCAAGGATGTTTTACACTTGAAAAAAATTGGTATGTATTTTAAATATACTGGAATACTTTTATGTGACATGAAACAACAACATAATTATATTACTCTATTTATATAAAAATTGATGAATCAAAATCCAAAGCCACTTCCATCCCATGTCATGTGCTATGGAAGGAGGCACATGTAAATAAATATGGGGTACTAATAGAAGAAAACACAAAAAACGTTTGGGAAACATGTGTAAGTGTGACATAATAAAAATTTGTTTCGCTTTAAATTTATATTACATAGAAATTTCCTATGTTTTATATCCGTATTATACATAGGAATCATAAACACCTATACCGGATGAACACCCACTATCGGTGACCTTAAAGTGGCTAAAACAGTATGGCTGCGTCATAGGTGCGGGTTTTTCGTGGACACCCCGAACATATTTTGAGAAAATAAAGTTGGAGGAGGATAAAGATAATGAAATGGAAGAGATTAAAGAATGATTATATTACCTTGAAGAAAAATTTCATTGGAATTATGAGATTCTAGAAAATGTTATGGGAGGGAAGTAAAGAGAATGAATAGCTCAATAACAACCATTTCATGAAGATCTTGCCCCACCCCCACTAGCTTTGAGGTGAGTTATTCCCCTCAAAGAGCTGTCTTTGATGAGGTAATTAATATCCTCATAATTTTTTCTATGAAATTTGAATTAGAAAACACTAATACCTTTACTATATTTATTTTCTATCGGGTGAAAATGATTATGATTTAAAACTATCTAAACCCACCCATCACCTTGTTACGAGGGATACCATGTTCAATATTCAAGAAGATAGTCTACACAATAGGCCAATTCCAACAGGTCATGTGAGAGTAGGGATTACTGCAGCTCATGAGCTGAACACCGAGCTACCTATTCCACTTGATGACACAAATATTCATATGATCGACCAAGTTATTGGAACATTCATATAATGACTGTAATATCTTGTATAAAAACATGTTTACAAGGAGGTATTCATTTAAAATTTATTTTTCATGCTAAACCCTTAACAATTAATGAAAAAAGGTTTGAACTGATGAATGTTATTATAGAAAGAAAAAGGGAAGGGGTGAAATGAATGGTTGAATCAAAACCATCTAAAGGATCAACCAACTGATGAAAAAGATCTTCAAAAATCACCTTTACCCCACCTATTCAATATCCAAATTTACTAACATTGAATATTCGTGAATATAAAAAGTTACAGAGTGGTAATAATCACATAGTTTATTTTGAAGAACAATTGTATAAAGTGGTCATTAAAAACTACATTTATCTTGATAATGTAAATAAAATCCTCAAGTATTAATGGCTAGGAGTCTTAGTTGTAAATGTATACATGAGGTGTGTTTTCATGATTTTTTTCAAATAGCTGATATACTATGTTAATTATGACTAAATACATTTTATATTTTTTATAGGAATATATATGAATACCAATTGAAGGGATTACCCCATGAAAATAAATATGTACTCATTAGTCCTCATGTCACTTTTGGAGACTAAAAATAAATAGAATAAAAAATGGAAGAACTGACCAAATCATTTGAAAGATAACTTATATATGAAAGACTCTTCTTAATACCAACTATGAAGGGGTAGAACTCTACAATTTAATCATATCAAATATATTTTCATTTATCTCATTACTTATTCCTCTTTTCATTTTTAGGCAATATTGGATACTCATTGTGGTCAATTTAGATACTCTAAAGATTTATTTTCTAGATTCATTCACTACTACAAAAACGGGCAAGGGAAGTGCTACCCCTTTATCAGCGCTTTTTGTAGTAGCGCTGATAAAGGGGGGATTTATCAGCTCTTTTTCCTACCAGTGATAAATTATATGTTTAAAAAAAATCAAAAAATAAATAAATTAATGTTATATAAGTATATTTATATTGATATAAATATAATATATATTTTTTAAATATGTTTTAGATACGTATAAATAGACTTTTAAATTTAATATATTAAAAATTTAATGAATATGGCTTTAAAATATTTTAAAAAATATTATTAATTAATATTATTCTAATTATTATCGATTAAAAATAATTTAATAACAATTTTAAGACATAAAAAATCAAAAAAATTAATAAAAGATCTTAAATAAGTTGAAAATGTAACTCAAACTTAAAACGGCCATAACTTTTGATCCAGGTGTCCGTTTGAGCTCTATAGCATATCAAATCGAAGCATGTGACGAGTTTTACACACTAGTGACCTAGGAAAATCCTTTTTCGCATTTTTCAAGGCCAAAATAGGCCCATAAGGCATCCAAAACTGAGTTTTTAGTCGGGATACCCCGATTTGTTGAAATTCAAACAGGTATAACTTCGGATCCGGATGTCTGTTAGGCCTGTACAACATATCATATCGAATATTGTTTCATTTTATTCGATTTGACTATTTTTGGAGTTGAAACGGGCTTTTGGATTATAAGTTATGATCGTTTTAACATTCTATGGATTTTCAAACACACACATATATGTATTTATTCGTAAATATATATGTGTCTGTGTGTGTGTGTTGTATAAATGTATGTATGTATTTGTTTATTTAATTATAAAAACAAATAAAAAACATATCTCATAAATGTATTTAAAACTAATCT
Source organism: Viscum album (assembly GCA_963277665.1). Taxonomy (NCBI): domain Eukaryota; kingdom Viridiplantae; phylum Streptophyta; class Magnoliopsida; order Santalales; family Viscaceae; genus Viscum; species Viscum album. Next base: position 823,493,889 of record OY728159.1, on the reverse strand, counting down.
TATAAGTATATATATTAATATACAAATAAATATACGGATAAAAAATTATAACTAAATATATATATATATATATATATTAATATATGAATGAATATATATATACTAATATATGAATAAATATATATATTAATATGAATCTATATCAATATACGAATAAATATAACTATATATATATATATATAGATATATCTTTAAATACAGAAAAAAAATAGCTTAGTTGTAAAGGGGAAGCCGTGAAAGGGGGAGGTTGTGGGTTCGAGATCAGGTGGAAGAAAAGGGGTTCACGTGTGAGGATGCGCGGTAAGGGAAGCACGTGGGATACCTCCTAGAGCTGATGGGGGGAGGGGGGTCAAGCACTGTTAAAGGCTCTCCCCACATTATTTAATTTTTTTAATTTTTTTAATTTTTTTTTGACCTTTATCAGCTCTTTTTAGTGTGATGATAAAAGGGACCCCCTATATTAGCACTAAGCTTTACAGCACCTTTTTAACACTGTTAAAGCCCGTTTTAGACACTGATATAGGCCGTTTTTGTAGTAGTGATTGCATGGATACCCAACAAACCGACCACAGATAATGATGTTTTTAAATTTGTAATACACTACAACCAAAATTTTAGAACTAAAATTCAATTTATATATTTTATATTATATTTTAATGATAATTTTGTTATGATAGGGTGACATTTAAATATCTTAAAAATCATGGCATGAGAATAGTTCATGCGCATAATGAGTCTAAGATATTCCACAACTGGAAAATTATTAGGGTATATATAATAGGATTTTACTATCTAAACACATATCATAACAAATTACTTATTTTTCTCACTATTTTTGTAGTGTCCAAAATAAAAAAAATAGAAAATATTGTGGTTATTATGTTTATAAATTTATGAGAGATATCATATACCATCAAAAAACTAGTATCCCCGAAGAGGTATTTTTGAAGATAATTACTATTTCATTTAAAATATTTATTAATCCTTTGTGTATTTATATTTTTCCATTACTAATATGATTGTAAAAAAACCTCTTATTCACACGATGAAATAGATTTATTTAGAAACTAATGGGAAATATAATTGATGGTGTAATGTACACATATATAATGAATATGTGACTTCCTAATTTTTATTTAGTTTATTTTCTCATCATTTTATCCTCTTTTTTTAGTTAATTTCCTCAACATATCCATCTGATACTTATTTTTTTAATTTTCACATAGATCATAAATAAATGACCTCATGCAAGATTAGAATTCGTTGTTACAATTGAAATAATGAAAAAAAAAGGAAATGGGTCAAGAATGTATACAATCATCATAAAAAAGGTGAATTTCTACTACCTTTAAAAAAATAAAGAGAGTTCAATGACATGGTAAAAGTTTTTTTAATATACTATGTTTTTCCTCATAATATTATATGTTCACTACTTCATTAACATAATCTAAATTAAATGTTTGACTACTCATCTAGTCAACGCCTTCTGCACATGATGATGTTACTAATCCCATGAAAGAACAGACTATAATGAAGGAAACCATTTGGGAAGATATAAAAGTAATCTTATAATATACTTAATTTATTTTATTGAAAATTTATAAAATGAAATATTGATTTAATTTTCATTATTACTCAGATATTTCATTTATTTTATAAGATTCCTTTCCATATTCCTTGCCTTTTTGTACCATAACTTTCACAAAATTTTTCTCCTTCCAAAAAATTTGCAACCCTTTAGTGTTGTCATTTATCACTTTTTTTCAAGTTCTTTCCAATACCTTTGTAGGAAGAGGAATGACGGTGCCTCTTCTCAATCATAGAGTTACTACTGATTTTTTCATATTAAAATTATTGTCCATAGAATTAATGGATTATTTAATATTTATGTTTAATTTATTTCATTTTAGTATTACTCACATAAGAATTTTTTCTTATACATGTGAATTATTTTTTTCTTGTTGGGGTGGTTTGTTGGAATATTCTATTTCTCATGAGAGATTAGACTTAGATGTTATAACTAAGATAAGGAAAATAAGGAAATGGGTGAAAAAAGTATACAACCATCATGAAAAGGTAAATTCCTACTTCATATTTAATTAATTTTATCATCATTTTATTTACTATTTATAAGTTAATTTATTTATCATTTTTAACTAATTATTATTTAGTATTTTTTACATATCTTTTAGGAATTCATATTTCGATTTCAACTATCTACAATAATCCATAAAAGAGATTACATCTTCCTTTATTCCAATGTTACCATTCTTTCCATTTCCTTTCTTTTTCGAAATAAAAAAACTACATATTGATTCGATGTTATTATCTGAAAAACCTTTCTCGTTGGTGAAAACTAAAAGAGTATAGGAATGTTTTTCAGCCAAGAACATTGACTCAATATGTAGTGTTAGTAGTTCAAAAAAGAAAGGAAATGGAAAGCACGGTAACATTGGCACTTCATATTATTTTGATACTTTATAAAAGTGATCCATAAGTCATTTAGGATGTGTACGAATTAGCCACATCTCAATCTGAAACACGGTGTGACTGATATGTCTCCAAGTGCATCCTTTTATTTAAAATCGACATTAATTTTTGTAAAAAAGACATCTAGAATACTAAAAATTGAGGAAAAACATTAATATTGTTTTTATACTTTAGGAAAATGATCTATAAGTTATTTATAATATATAGGAATCAACCATACCTCAATTGTTTTCATGATGTGACTGATATGTATCTAAGAATGCCTTTTTATTTAAAATTGACCTTAATTTTACTAAAAAGAACAAGTTACATACTCAAAATTGAGAAAATGTATTCAGATTGTTTTGATACTTTAGAAAAACGATCCATAAGTCATTTGCAACATGTAGGAACCAACTGAACCTTAATATAATGTAGGTGTGACTGGTATGACTCCAAATGTGTCTTTTTGTTTGAAATTGAAATTAATTTTAATAAAAAGAACAAGTTACATACTGAAAATTGAGAAAATGCATTTTTATTGTTTTAATACTTTATAAAAATGATCCATAAGTCATTTTGGATGAGTATGAATCAATTTTACCTCAATCTGATGCACGATATGACTGTTATGACTCAACGTGTCTATTATCAGTTTAAAATTGTCATTTTAGTTCAAAAAATGTATCAATCACTGAAAACCAATCAAAAGTGATATGATTGTAATGAAAATTTAGGAAAACAATTCATTAGTCATTTATTATGTATAGGAAGTAGTATCAAATCAAACCAACAAACGATGTGACTGGTATGACTCAAAGTGCATGTTTCCTGTTTCAAATGACATTTTATTAAAAAGAAATAGTGACACATTAAAACTAATAAAATGAAATAAAATTGTTTTCATACTTTATAAAAATGATATATAAGTCATTTTTTACATTTAGGAATCAACTCCACATAAATTTGAGGCATGATGTGACCAGTATAACCCCAAGTGTGCCTTTTTATTTAAATTTGTCATTAATTTTATTAAATAGAATAAGTGACATACTGAAAATAGAGAAAACACATTTAGATTGTTTTGATACTTTAGGAAAAGATCTCATAAGTTAGTTTTTTATGTGTAAGAATCAATCGAACCTCAATCTGATTCATGGTGTGACTAATATGACTCAAAATGTCTATTATTAGTTTAAAATATTCATTTTAGTTAAAAACATATCACTCACTGAAAACCAAGAAAAAAACTCTGATTGTATTGATAATTTATTAAAATAATTAATAAGTCATTTGTGATGTGTAATAAGTAGTCTCCCATGAAACTAACATACGATGTGACTGGTATGACTCAAAGTGCATGTTTCTAGTTTCACATGACATTTTAATAAAAAACAGAAGTGATATACTTAAAACCAATAAAACACATTGGTATTATTTTTATACTTCAAGAAAATTACCTATATGTCATTTGTGACATGTAGGAATCAACCAAACCTCAATTCGATGCACGATGTGACCGCTATAACTCAAAGTGTGTCTTTTTATTAGAAATTGACATTAATTTTAGTAAAAAGAACAAGTGACATACTAAAAACCAAGAAAACACATTTTGAATATTTTTATACTTTTGTAAAATTATTAACAAGTCATTTGTGACATGTAGGAATCAACTGCACCTCAATATGATGCATGGTGTGACCGACATAACTGAAACTGTGTCTTTTTATTTAAAATTGACATTAATTTTAGTAAAAGGAACAAGTCACATTCTGAAAAATGATCAAATGTATTTGGATTATTTTGATACATTAGAAAAATAATCCATAAGTAATTTTTTATGTGTAGTAATCAAACTCAAATCAATCTGATTCACAATGTTCTCAATATGACTACAAGCATGTATTTTTATTTAAAATTAATGTTAATTTTTGTAGAAAGAGAAAGTGACATACTGAAAACTGATAAGAAACATTAATATTGTTTTGATACTTTATGAAAATGATCCATATGTCATTTTTGACATGTAAGAATAAATCTCAACTCAATATGATGCACAGTGTGACTGATATGACTCAAAGTGTTTGTTATCAGTTTAAAATTGGCATTTTAGTTCAAAAAGTGTGTCACTCACTGAAAATTTAGAAAATGCACTCTGATTATATTGATAATTTAGGAGAGAAGTTCATAAGTCATTTTTTATGTTTAGGAAGCAATCTCACATCAAATCGACCCATGATGTGACCGGTATGACTCAAAGTGTGTGTTTCTAGTTTAAAATGACATTTTAGTAAGAAACACAAGTAACATATTGAAAATCGAGAAAACACATTCACATTATTTTTATACTTTAGGATAACAATCCATAAGTAATTTTTGATGTTTAGAAATAAACCTCACCTCAATCAGATGCATGGAGTGACTGATATAACTCTAAGTGTGACTTTTTATTTAAAATTGGCATTAATTTTAGTAAAAAGAACAGGTGAAATACTCAAAATTGAGAAAACACATTCACATTATTTTGATACTTTAGGAAAATGATCCATAAATAATTTACAATGTGTAGGAATCAAACGAACCTCAATATGATGCACAATGTTACCAGTATGACTCCAATTGTGTATTTTTTATTTAAAATTTACATTTTATTAATGTATTCTTTCTTATTAATGATTAATTTGTTTCTTTATAGTATTACTAACATAGGATTTTTTTTCTAATATGGGTGGATTTTTTTTCTCGGGATAAGGTGATTTGTTCGGTAACAAATATCATGGGGGGAATTTTTTGAGAGGGGATCACAGGTTCCAAATACGATGAAACATTAATTTTTTTTAATGTTTGTGGATATTAATTATACATTAATCATACAAAACATTGTTTTAAATATATATAGTAGTGTTTTTTGTATTTATGATGTAAAATTTATGTCAAATAAATTATATATTTTCATATAGGTTACAAGTATTTTCTACAATGTGATGTTATTTAAATAGCACACTATTGTAGGTTGGGCCTTTGTTGGTGCTATTTCTAGTAATGATAATGGGGGGGGGTCTTTATTAGCACTATTTCTAGCACTGATAAATGGGGGTCCTTATCAGTGCTAATGAAAGTGTTGATAAAGGGCCCCATTTATCAGTGTTTTTTAGTGTTGATAAAGGGGACCCCCTTTAATGGTGTTGAGGATAACAACACCTTTTTTAAGTTGTTAAAGTCCATTTTTCATGATGTTAAAGCGGATATTTGTAGTGGTGCAATTAATTTAACACCGATTTGTTTTTTTAAATAAAATGAAAATAAAATTGAAAAAATGAACATAATCTCCCTATAATATATAGAGGCGATTAATGATAACCGCCACTAAATAAAATTTCAAAAAATATATTTTTATTTGGTTTATAATAACTACCGCTAAATATATTTCTAAATTTTTTATTTATTTTTTAGATATTTAATACAAAAATATAAATATAAAACCTATGATATACAATAAAATAAAAGATAAATGCATAATAAACTCATTATATATACACCATCATACATCTATATTCATATATATAACACCCGAGTCAACTCATACCTTAGTCAACTCATACCTCAGTCAACCCATAACTCACACACATTTTAGTTTTTTAAAATACTAAAAACAGATTTACAGGCATCCCAAAAAAACCGTAACTCGGAATGATGTGTCATAAATTCCTACATTTCAAAAATAAATATTTGACCATTTTCCTATAATATCATGTCTATTTGATTTTGTTTTCATAATTTTAACCCCCTAACACATGTTTTTTAAGACTATTGTATCTTTAAAAACTGCTTATTAAGTCATTCGGAGAATAGTGCATGTCAGATGGATATTTTCCTATGTGTACATGACACAAATAATTCAATGATATTCTTCCCATGATTTTACATCAAAATTAGGTTGTTTTCATGGTGTTTACTGTTACACGTATGTTTTAGTGTTTTAAAACACTAAAAATGTGTTTACCTGCATCTCGGGAGAACTGTAACCCAAAATGATGTGTTATTGGTTTGTAAATTTTGAAAATTAATCTATGGTTGTTTTTATCTAATTTCAAATCCATCTGATATTTTTTTGTAGTTTTGACCCCATGACACATGTTTTGAAGGCTTTTGTATCTTTAAAAAATGCTAATTGATTCATTTAGATTACACCACACATTGGATGGAAGTGCTATCTACACATACATGTCACAAGTAATTTAATGGTGATTTTTTCATGATTTAACATCAATATAAGGCTGTTTTATATGGTTTTAATCATCACACACATGTTTTAGTGTTTTAAAACACTAAAAACATGTTTACGAGCATCCTCGGAAAACCGTAAATCAGAATGAAGTGTTGTCAATTCCTATATTTCAAAAATAATTCTACGGTCCATTTCCTACGATTTTATAGTCATAAGACATAGTTTTCATAGTATTAACCCCCATACACACATTTTTAATGACTTTTTATATTTAAAAAATTCTTATTGAGTCATTTTAAGCACACCGCATGCCGAATGAATGTGTTTTTGTGAATACATATCAAAATTTATTCAAAAGTGATTTCCCATGATTTAATTTCAATATGAATTTGTTTCTTATGGGCTTGACTGTTACATGCATATTTTGGTGTTTTAAAACATTGAAAACGTGTTTATGGGTATCTATGGGAATCCGAAACTGGTAATGATATATTATCAGTTAATAAATTTTAAAAATATATATAATATTGTTTTTTTATGATTTAATGTCCATCTGATGTCAATTTTCTCATTTTGAGACATTGACACATGTTTTTAAAGAATCAGGTATCATTAAAGACTGCTTATCAAGTCATTCTGAGCACATCATACATAACATAGAATGATGTTTTGTTGGATATTATATTTAAAAAATCAATCGAAGGTCTTTTTTCTCTAATATCACTGCCATCTAATTTTGTTTGTGTATTTTTGACCCCCTGACACACGTTTTTAAAGACTTTGTTATCTTTAAAAACTAATTATTGAGTCATTCATACCACACCACATGTCAGATGAATATTTTGTTTATGCGTACACATTATATATAATCCAAAGGTAATTTTCTATGATTTCATGTTAATATGAGGTCATTTTTATGGTTTTGATAGTTAAATGCACGTTTTAGTGTTTTAAAATAGTGAAAACACGTTTATGAGCATCCTGGAAAACCGTAACTCGAAATGATGCGTCGTCGGTTCCTAAATTTCAAAAATAAATATATAGTCATTTTCCTATGATTTCATAGTTTTCCAACATCATTTTCATAGTTTTAAACCCCATACACACATTTTTAAAGACTTTGGTATCTTTAAAAACTGTTTGTTAAGTTATTCTATCCACACCATACGTCGTATGGATGTGTTTTTTATGCATACATGTAAAAAATAAATAAATGATGATTTTACTATTATTTTTTTGTCAATATGAGATCATTTTCTATAGTTTTAACCATTACACATGCATTTTAGTGTTTTAAAACACTCAAAACATGTTTACAGACATCCTTGGAAAATCATAACTTGGAATGATGTTTCGTCGGTTCCTCAATTTCAAAAATAAATCTACAATCATTTCATATGATTTTACAATTATCATACACACAATGTGGTTAGTATGAATTTGAGTTTATGTTTTGAATATAAAAGTGTCATTTTAGTTTAAAACCTCTATCACATTGTCAAAGTTGTGAAAACAAGATCAATTTGTTTTCAAAATTTTGGAAAATGGTCCATAATTTATTTTTAATGTGTAGAAATTGGCCACACATCAACTAGACATATGAAGTAGCAATATGACTCAAATCACATATCTTCATTATAAGAATCATTTTACTTTAAAACATCTGTCACATAGCCAAAACCGAGAAAATGATATCAGATTATTTTAAAACTTTATGATAACGATTCATAATTCATTTTTGACATATAGGTTTCGACTATATGTCAATATGGCACATGATGTGGTTAGTATGAATTGGAGTGCATGTTTACAATATAAAAGGGTCATTTTAGTTTTATTCCCGGTGGTTGTATGTGTTCTTTGAAAATGTGTGAATGATTAATGGAGTTTAGAGTTTACCTTTATAGGATGATCTATAAGGCTAGAAATTTCCATGGGGATCGTGTATGTTATCCTCTGAAATACAAAAACTAAAACATTTTCCATTTCTGATTTCCATTAATACTATGTTTTCCAATAAGAGTCACATTATTTTACTTGTTATTTCAACCTTGAAACTTCTCATTATGATTCCTGATCAACGATACAAATCAAACCCACACTGGGTGTAGTAGTAAATGATGATGATTCCCTACCAAAGACAACTGATGGAGTAGGCCCATAACCCATCCCCTATACATTCTTAGGATGTTACTTCCCTAAAATGATTGAACATCCCCATTCTAGGATACCGATGAAGATTGTGAAGGGTTCACATCCCTGGATTCTTGAATTTAAACAAATTAATACAATAATATTAAAAATGATATTTTTAAATTATATGAACTACATAATATCATCTAATTCATCATTTTTTCATTACTATTTAATGCTATTTCATTACAAAAAAAATATGATAATGAAAAATAAATTATAATAAAAAACATTCCTTAAACCTAATTAAATGGGGCGAGTTGGATAGATTGAATGACGCAAATAGAGATAATTATCATCCTTTTATCCATTTAGTCAACCCCATTTAATTTTGTTTAAGGAGTGTTTGTTGAGTTTTTATATTCTTTTTTATGAAAGAAATTTTTTTAAATAAGCCTAGGTTAAAAATATTTAGAAAACTAATACACAAAGGAAGGAAGTCCATTTCCCCCTCTGGACTGTTTTTTCTTGGGCTAAAGGGTGAAAGTCCCTTTTCGCCTTTTCTAGAAAGTTTGGGAAAAGGCGTCAAGGACCTCACTGCCTTTTTTGAAATGAAAAAAATACTTATTTTAAATATACATGTTTGTATATTTAAAATTTTTATATTTTTATATTTTGTTTATATATATATATATAATAAAAACTTTCAACAAAATTTAACTAATATTTAATATCCATTATTAATTCCATTAATGTAACCTAGAATTCTGATAGAAACTCTCTCAAGGGCACTCTTTTATAAGGGGGATTACCCAGAAAATCCTTATGGATTTCCAATGTGGGATTCAGGTCCTCATTTTCTTATATAGAATTAATAATATATTTGTATTAACAATTATAAATTAATAAATATTAAATATTAAATAATAATAATACCGAAATAATAATTAACTATTAACGTTTACTATTAATTATTAATTATTAAGTAATTTATATTAATAATATTTTAAACAATATTAATTAATTACTCATTAATTATTAATAAATTATTAATAGTTATTAATTAATTGGAAACAAATGGGAGGGGGTGGCAAGATATTCTTGCTCTTCCTCGGTGGGAATTAGGGATTTAGAATGTTATCTTAGAATCTTGTCTCTATGGATGGAGATTTCCTCACCCAAGGGAAATTTTATTCCTAGAAAAATATTTCCTCTGGAATGGATTTTCAGAAGTCACTCGAAAAGGGGTTACATGGGACAATAAGTTAGATGAGGACATTGCCAGTAGGTCTTTCTCTCTCTTTAAGGGATCCACTGTTGGAGGGTTATGTTGCAAGGGTATTTTGCCTTTGTCAAATCCAACCCTGATGCCGTTTCTGAGCACTTATAAATTGGTAATTTCTCTATAATTGCGCGATTGATTTTCCCCAATGGATCCAAACCTTTGAAAATTGATGATTTGGTCACTTAACTTTTATCCATCCGGGGTTTCACCAACTAGAAGTGTGTTTCTTTGGACTGATGATTATTTCACATGCTATTTCCCTTTCATGATTTGAAGATGAGGGTCTAGGGTCTTGGATCAATTTCACTCAAACCAGGCATCCTTCACATCCTTGAATGGGATTAGAATATAAATCCCTTGGAGGTTATAAATTCTTATATCTATCTTTGGGTAAAGGTTTATGAAATAATATGGGTATTCTGGTATACCATAATATTATATGATTTTTCTTTGGCGATTGGAGTGCTGATAAAGATGGAAAAAGAAACCAAGTTGGTGAGATATGGTCATTTTTCTCAGTTCTTGGTGGAAATTGATATGTTCTCTACTTTATTTGATAGGGTGTTTATTTCAATAGATGAAGATGAATTCAACTTGTGTATTGAGTATGATAATGTGATTCAATTCTATTTAGAATTTAAGATAATCATCCATGAGGTATAAAATTGTAAAATATCATTGATCCATTCTTATTTATCTTCTAGAGGATGTGATTAAAGTATATGTTTAAAAAAGAATAAGGTTTCGAGTCCTAGATTTTAGAGTACTTTTGGAAATGCTCGGCTCTCTCAATCACAACATGGTGGGAATCATTTTCATTCTACTGTTTTGGATAGCTTTTTTGGGGCTATGTGTGTCAATTCTACTTAGGTGGAGGCCTCCCCTCACTAGTAAGAGTTTACTTGGGCTATTGTTGAGATAGGATGGATTGAAAATGGTTGGAATTAAATAGTATCATGCAAAAAAGTCATGGGATGATGTTTCCAAAGAGGAGTCAGATACTGATGTTTAATATTTTGATGAAGAGGATGCATAAGAATTAACGTATCAACATATAATTCATTAACAAATAATTTCTTCAAGATCCCATGACGGTAAGAAAAAAATTAATTCCAAGATACATTCACATTAAATGTCTCATAGTAGAACCAAAATTATAATAGGACTGATAATTCCTCGAGAAGTGTTAAGACAAAGGCTTCTGATCCACCAATGAAAGGTATACTTGTTGCTCCTAATGTCGAGAAGGATCTTGGTTTTTTTTCTACTGATCTGAAAAGGCCAAATGCACTGTATAAGGTAAATGGTGGGGTACATGTGATAAGTTCTCCATATATTGAAGTTTCTGTAACTATTGACTCTCAAAGGGTTCTTATTGATTATAGTTTTCCAACTCTAGCCCCTACTACTTCTCTTCCACACGTTGGTAGGGATGAATTTAATAAAGGTTTAAATTATGATCTTTCTGCCTCTAGGTAGAATCCATATACTATTTTTAACATGCAGTAATTCTACGAGGGTACTAAGGATGGTATTTCCAATAGTAGTGTGGAAGTGAACATGATCAGTGGTTAGGATGGAAAGAAAATATCATATGATAAGGGAAACGAATTAGTGGACAAAGAGGGTTTCCAGATGGTCCCTTTTAGGAGTTCCATACCTTCTTATGAACCTAGACAGGTCCCTATTTCTGAATTTTCCAATGACATAGTCTTAATACCTCTTTTACTTATTATTCAATTTGATGCTCCATCATCCATCCAACCTTCAAGGCTGGTTGAATCCTTCATTCTTGAGTTTTCAAATAATACTCCACTTAAAGATGTGTAGGGATTGAAAAACCCATGCATGGTGTTGGTGTCAACCTATAACCTCTTTCGGGTCCTTGGAACATTTAAAGATGTTAAAATACAAGCTTAGGTACAGGAAAGTTAGGTAGTATCCTCGAAGATACTGTCCTATTCCTCGAGCATGATAAGGGATGATGATGCACAAGAAGGCGGTATACAAATGGTGGTTCAATCTGATGTTAAAAAATATAATTCGGATAGTAGCGACATTGAAAGCCTTTTTCAAAAAGTGAATATAGTGACCCAAGCCTTTTACATAAAACATTTCATGATTTTAAGCATAATTAATCATCAGATTACATGCCAAGGGTCTTTAAGTCTAGTGTCTTGGAAGACTAGGTACATATAACATAAAACACGGGACTAAAAAAACTTCATTATTTAATCTCCATAAAGAGATTATAACTTCCATTGAGCTCTTACATCTGCATAGGGTACCCTAGAGAACACATGAACAATGGGATGAGTTAAAAGTGCCCAGTAAGGGAATGAACATAAGGATACACCTCAAGCACACGAGTTAGAAGGCATGACATAATGATATACAAATAATGAAACTTATAAAATAATTTAATATAAGCATGGGATCATATAAAAATGGAATCATATAAATGTGGTAGAATCATAAATCATATCTTTAGTACGTGTCAAGGCTAACCGCCAATCCTGTTTCCCATTTCAGTACGGGTCAAGCTAACTTCCAATCCCATTTCACATCGCATCTCATGAGACTTATCCTTACCCAATGCATTGGAGCGCTATCTGGGCGCACCTATCTCAACATATTCATGAATATTCTTTCCACATAAATAATCTTTCCACATAAATAATAATACATAATCAACCAAACATAAACATAAGGGTACCCATGGAAAGAATTGGGTACCACAATCATGACATAAAACATATCCAATGGGCGTATCACGAAAGTGTCCATGAAAGGAAAGTATTAGAACATACATGGAAATTTATAGGGTAAAATAGGAATATAACATGGTAAGTGGTGTCAAATATAAGTTACAACATATTAAAAATGTATTTTAGAAACACTATCATTAAAACATTTTTGTGCGGTTTTAAGGAAAACACTCTAGAGCTTTTCAAATAGAAAAGAGAACATTCTGTTATATAAAACCAGAATTGAACCAAGAAGGTTTTCATAATAAAAATACTTTTTTTATAAACATAATAGTGTTTTAAAACATAGGATAGAGCTCCCTTGAAATTTGGGTAAAAATTTGGGAAGTCCCCTTAAAACAGGTTTGCTTATAGGAAAGTTCTAAGGAGGGAATATTTCAAAATCATGTATATCCCAGAATGATTGTGATGAAAGGGTATTGATATAAGAATATTGTAAAACTAACCATAATCATAAGACTCTCATAAATATATAATATAACAGCATTTTGAAAGAAAGATATGGCAACCCGAAAGAACAAAGAAGGTTTGGGTAGATTTCGTTACGATTTTATCGGCATGGTGTTGGGTGTGGCCAAGAGGGATTGATGAGATATAAATGGGGTTTGTCATCACTTATAAATTCATAAGGAAGTATGGTGGAGTTTATTAAACATACCCCATCATTTTCTAGTACACATAAGAAGGCATAGTATAGAGGACAATCTAGATTAAGAGAGAAAAGGAGAGGATCCCTTACCTTAAATCCGGTGGTGTTCTCCACTTGTTATTAATGACCTGAATAAACAAATTAGAATTATTAATTCATAAGTCCAGAAACTATTTTATATTTAATATATTTATTATAACCCTTTTTAGTTCATTCAAAGCCTTTTTGATTAGTTATAATGTTCAATTTCATTGTTCGAGCTCATTTGTTTACTTGGCTTTAAAGATCGGTTCACTTATATTCAAGTTTGGATAGTAATCTAGATGAAAGTGGTTGTCCATAATTGAAGTTATATTATTTATTTTATATCCAGGAGATTACATGCTTTTAATTTTAATTAGTTTACTTAGAGTGATGTTGAATTATTATATATATAACCTCAGTGATAACCGTTTTTGTTAATCGGTGGATTTGATTACAAAGAATTTGTTTTTCATTATAACTTAATTCAATTTGTACCAAAAGATTACAGAAACAAAAATAGTTTATATTAAATATATAATAATCTGGTTCAACCATAACACAAATGGTTTCATGACCATAATTAAAGAAAACAATAGAAATTGATAAACTGTTGTCCTTGAATGCGCTAAATTAGCACATCTCAAACGGTGCTTTAATTTCTTTCAAATTAAAGGGTGGGGAAAGGAGAGAATATAATGAAATATACCACTAGAATTAATATATTACAGTACATGTATGTTACTGGATTTTTCATACTATTATACTGAAGGGAGGTGAGGAAAGAAATAAAAAGAAAAGAACTTAAAAGAAAAGAAGAAAGTTGGGAAGAGGAATTTACCTCTTGAGACTTCCTCCTTTGAGAACCTCTTAATGGAAGAGTTTTTGGTATTTTGATAAGTATTATAGCTTTTGAACGTGGGGGAGGACCTTGGGGAGAGATTTGGGTAGAAATTAGAGAAGGTTTGAAGCTTGAGAGGAGTGGAGAGAAGAGGGAGTGAAGGGGGGTTTTTTATAGTGGAGGAGAGGAGGGATTTCATGATATTATAATCCTTAATTTATTATTTCTTCCCAAGACAAAGAATAGTAAGTATTCCATGACCAAGAATAGTAAATGGGTCATTTATATTCGAAACATGTGGGCTTAAATCAGTATAACATCATTGATGACTCAATTAATCCATTATTTAGCATTTATTGTGAATTATCGAATTCTACTATTCATAAAAAATTGAAGTATATCAGAAAAATCCCAAAAAATCACCCTAAACATTTTTCGACATGTAGAATCCAAAAATGGCGCCAATTTTTCAAAAATAATTTTCTAAATGTGATTATTTTAATATTTAATTAAAATAATAATTTATTATCAAAACCAGTTTTAAAACATTCATTAACTCATTCTAAACTATAGGTATATCGTACTTCCAACATGAATATTATTTTTACACCACCATAGGTGAGGTTAATATTTATTAGGGTATATTACTACTCATAAGGGTATGTTACTACTCATTAGGGTAGGTTACTATTCAACAAAAATTATTTTTGTTTTATTAGACTCCAAAACACATCTTAAACACAACCGTGTATGTCAGATTTTCAAAATTCCAAACACAGAAGTGAAAAATTATGTTTGAAAATCAATTATCCCTTAGTAGTCCATTATTATGTGATTTTATGGCATATTTATAAGAAGGTAATTTCCATTAAAAACATTATGTCATTACATTCTTTCCCCCTTAAGAAATTTTACCCTCGAATTTTCATTTTACATCCTAGGCCAAAAACAGATGTGGGTTCTTTTCCTTCACTGATTCCTCCTGTTCCCATATTTCTTCCTCAAACTTATGGTTCCTCCGCAACACTTTGACAAGATGGGTTGTCTTGTTGCGTAGAACCTTATCTCTCTGATCCAGAATCTTTACTGGCTGCTCCTCATAGGAGAGATAATCTTCCAACTGCACCACCTCTGAGTTTAGTACATGTGAGGGATCAGGTATGTACTTCCTCAAGAGTGATACGTGAAAAACATCATGAACTCGAGCCATATTCGGTGGAAGTGCAAGCCGATAGGCCACGTCTCCTATGCGGTCAATGATCTCAAAGGGGACAATATACCTTGGGCTTAGCTTCCCTTTCTTCCCGAATCGCATGACTCTCTTCCATGGAGATATTCAAAGGAAGACGTTTTCTCCAACATCGAACTCCAAGTCCCTTCGACGGTTGTCAGCATAGCTCTTTTTCCGACTTTGAGTAGCTTTGATGTGTTTTTGGATGACTTGAACCTTCTCTGTCATCTCTTGAATGAGATGAGGTCCATGTAACTTTCTTTCTCTAACTTTATCCCAACAGGTTGTAGTTCTACATCTCTTTCCATATAGAGCTTCATATGGAGTGATCTAAATAATCGAGTGGAAGCTATTGTTGTATAATAACTCAACCAATTGAAGATGCTAATCCCATCCACCTTTGAATTCTTGAGAGTAGGTTCTAAGCATATATTCAAGCGTCTGAATAGTTCTTTTAGACTGGCCATCAGTTTGGGGGTGATAGGCCGTGCTGAAATTTAATTCAGTACTCAAAGAATGTTGAAGACTCCTCCAGAATTTATATGTGAACCTTGGATCGTGGTCAGAGACAATTGAGAGTGGAATACTGTCCAGTCTCACCACTTCCTTCACATATAACTTTGGAAGTTGTTCAAGCGAGAGATCTTCCCGAATTGCGATGAAATGGTATGACTTGGTGAGTCGGTCAACCACAACCCATGTCGTATTATTTCCTTTCGACGTCTTCGGGAGACCCATGAAAAAGTACATAGTAACATTTTTCCATTTCCACATGGGTATAGGCAATGGTTGCATCATACCTTTGTACTTTTTTCACTCAACTTTAACTTTCTGACATACCAAGCACCTTGATATATATTCCACAAGCTTCCTCTTCATGTTATCCCACCAGAAGTGTTTTCGGAGATCACGGTACATTTTGGTACGCCCAGGATGGATAGAGAAGGTCGATCTATGTGCATCATTCAATAGATCCTTCTTTATCTCTGGATCATATGGTATACATAATCGTGTCCCAAATCTTACAACTCCTTCCTCATCAATTTTGAAATCGTAGGATTTCCCATTTTTAACATCTTCCACCCTTTTCTGAATTTCCACATCCTTTCTTTGAGAAACCTTTATTTTCTCCATGAGGGATGGTTAATCAATCATTTGAGAAAGGATTGATGATGTTCCTCCCTCAATGATTCCCTTTTCCATCCTTTTCAAATCCAAGAAGATCGTATCCTTTTCAATTCTCATCATTGATAAAGATGAAGGATCCTTTCTACTTAGAGCATTCGCCACCTTGTTTGCCTTACCGGGATGGTAGTGGATTGAGAAATAATAATCCTTGATGATCTCTATCCATATTTTTTGGCGCATATTAAGCTCTTTCTGTGTGAATATATATTTGAGACTCTTGTGGTCAGTATATATCTCACATTTTTTCACATAGAGATAATGCTGCCAGATTTTCAACACAAAGATCACAGCCGCCAACTCTAGATCATGCATGGGATAGTTTTTCTCATGTATTTTCAGCTTCCTTGAGGCATAAGCTATCACTTTATCATTTTTTATTATCACACAACCTAATACTTTCTTAGAAGCATCACTATACACCACAAAGAGTTCTCCACTTGAAGGTAGTGTGAGTACAGGCGTAGTGATAAGCCTCTTTTTCAACTCCTTGAAACAATCTTCACATTATTATGTCCAGACGAACTTTACTCCCTTCCATGTTAGATTGGTCATTGGGTTTGACAATCGTGAAAGGTTATTCATGAATCGTTGATAATACCCATCTAGACCTAAAAGGCTCCGGATCTCCATTACAGAAGTTGGTCGCGACCACTCTTCAATTGCCTTCATCTTGGAAGGGACCACAGATATCCCTTTTCTGGTGATAACATGCCCCAAGAATGATGCTTACTCCATCCAAAACTCACATTTACTTTACTTTGCATACAACTTCTCCCTTCGCAAAGTTTTTAACACAGTTTCCAAATGCTCCTCATGTTCCTCCTTGCTCTTTGAGTATTTTAGAATATCATCAATAAAGACCACCACAAATTTGTCGAGGTAATCTATAAAGAATTTATTCATTAAAGCCATAAAAATTTCTGGATCATTAGTCAGTCCAAAGGGAATCACTATGAACTCATAGTGTCCACACCTTGTTTGAAAGGCAGTCTTGGGAATATCTTCCTTCCTCACATTTAGTTGGTGATATCCCGACAGAAGGTCCGCCTTAGAGAAATAACTGGCCCCACGTAGCTGATCGAACAAGTCATCTATCCGTGGAAGGGGATATTTTTTCTTTATAGTGAATTTATTGAGCTCATGATAATCAATGCAGAGGTGCATTGATCTACCCTTCTTCTTGACAAAGAGGACTGGAGCACCCCATGGTGAAGCACTCGGGCATATAAAACCCTTCTCTATATTCTCATGTATCTGCTTCTTCAGCTCTTCTAGCTCTACGGTGGCCATTCTGTAAGGTGTCTTTGAGATTGATAGAGATCCAGGGATAAGTTCAATTTTGAACTCAACCTCTCGGTCAAGAGGAAGAATAGTAAACTCTTTTGGTAATACATCAGTGTAATCCCTCACGACGGGCATGTCTTCAAACATGATTCTCTCCTTTGTCTTAATCATTTGAGCTATGCATGCATGCTCATAAGGATGAAATATCCACAATTGAGACGATGCTTCTAAAGGAGACCCATCTTCCTCATTACACTTGTAAAGAATCATAGGATGCTTTGGGATGTGAAGAGTAATCTACCTTTCATAACAATTGATGTTGACCTTGTACAAAGATATCCAATCCATGCCCAAGATATCATTGAACTCCACTAAAGGAAGTATGACAAGATTTTCCTGGAGGATCAGTCCACAGACATTAACCAGGGAGGAGTTATAAACCATGGATGAAATAATTTCTCCATTCTCTATTCTCACAGATAAATTTTCCTCCAAATTTTGAGGTGGTGTTTGAATAGTTCTACTAAACATGAAAGATATGAAAGAATGTGCAGAACCAGAATCAAATAGTATGTTCCCTATTCTTGAATGTATAACAAGTGTACCTTTCGCCACATCATTTTCCAACTCCACCTCAGCAGTAGTGATAGAATAATCCCTTACTTGTTGCCTTGGAGGTTGTTTCTTATTGCCTATGACAACCCTCTGCTTAGGACAATTGTTCGCCTAATACACAATCTCTTTACAGTTAAAACACTGCACTGTAGGCTGAGTGTTGATCTGAACCTTCCGTTCTTCTTCAACATTAGCAAGATTCTTCATATCCCTTCGGCAGTTCTTGGCCAGATGACCAAAATTTCCGCATTTGAAGCAATTATTGGTTCCCTTGAGATAGTCACCAAGATGCTTCTTCCCACAATTTTTGCAAAGGGGAAAGTGAGGCTTCTTTCCAACATGGGATTTGTTTGATGAACCACCCATGTTGTTCTCCATTTTTCACTTCTTGTCACTAGGCCCATGAGACCATTGAGAGTCTCCAATCTCCATTTCAACCTTGAGGGTACAACGGACAATCTATTCATAGCTGTCGAAGTCTCAAATAACCAACACTTTTCATAGACTTGACTTTAGTCCGCTAAAGAAGCGATCTACCTTTCTTTCGGTGTTCGTGAAAATCCATAGGTGTACCTTGAAATCCTTGTAAAGTTCGCTTCATACGCCCCGATGGAATTATCTTCCTTCTCCATGAGTCTAAGGAACTCTCTTTCAATCTTGAGATGGAGGGTTTGAGGAAAATATTTGTTGAAAAACATCCTCTTGAATTCCTCCCAATCTATGGAATCAATTTCCTCTTGGGACTTTGTATTCTTGATCAGTGTCCACCACTGATCAGCTTCCCCATCGAAATGATAGACTGCCAGTAAAACTTTCTCTTCTTCTGAGCACTGGAGGATAGAGAAAATCATTTCAATGGAGTTAATCTATTGTTCTGTGAGGAGGGGATCAGAAGACCCGCTAAACATGGGAGGCCTTTGCCGCATGAAGTATTCTATGGCAACTTGCTCTTTCCTTGGAAGAGTGGGGAGTTCCACCTAATTCAAGTTATTATTCATAACTCGAGCCAGCTGAGCAAGTACTTCCATGACGTTTTGAGCACTCACTTCCATCACATCAGGCATGTCATTAGGGAAATCATTACATTGCCTATCACATTGGTTATTGGAACATGTTCTTCTATTTCCCACCATTAACTATGAAAATGAACGTATAATTAGAGGTCTTGAATACTTAGATATTGAGCATAAAAAGAAACTTTGAACCTAAATGTATGAACTTATAAAGAAAAATTATATCCTGAATTGTGATTCCTTAGGTTTATATCTAGGTTATCCTCGATCTATTTCTTAAATTATATTCTTATAGGCTTTTTTTGTACCTTAATAATGGTTTGTACTAAGCTCGTGAATCTACCGAAGCATATTCCCTGGAGTGTCGTAACCAAGAGTGCAGTAAGGCCCGTTATCATGCACCATTTCCTATTCGACTCTAGCTCAAAGTGATGTTTTAGGGTTTTACCCCTAGATACATTTGTGCCAGATCCGCCTCTACCTGCTCGTATCTAGATAGGGATATATTTTCTTGATAAACCACTTACTCTATACTCACCAAAATTTAGGGCTATTTTCTTATACTTAGTCTCATCCTTAAGGTTCTCACTAAGGTTCTCTATTCCTAATCTCCAAAAATAACTTGACCATCCTCTGATACCAACTATAGT
Source organism: Viscum album (assembly GCA_963277665.1). Lineage (NCBI taxonomy): Eukaryota > Viridiplantae > Streptophyta > Magnoliopsida > Santalales > Viscaceae > Viscum > Viscum album. The sequence goes on along the minus strand of OY728159.1, from coordinate 823,473,514 downwards.
GACCCAAGCCTTTTACATAAAACATTTCATAATTTTAAGCATAATTAATCATCAGAGTACAAGCCAAGGATCGTTAATTCTAGTGTCTTGGAAGACTAGGTACATATAACATAAATCATGGGACTAAAAAAATTCTTTATTTAATCTCCATAAAGGGATTCTAACTTCATTTGAGCTCTTACATCTGCATTGGGTACCCTGGGGAACACATGAACAATGACATGAGCTAAAAGTTCCCATTAAGGGAATGAACATAAGGACACATCTCAAGCACACAAGTTAGAAGGAATGACATAATGATATCCAAAGAATGAAACTTATAAAATCATTTAATATAATCATGGGATCATATAAACATGGAATCATATAAATGTGGAAGAATCATAAATCATATCTTTAGTATGGTTCAAGGCTAACCGTCAATCCCGTTTCCCATTTCAGTACGGGTCAAGGCTAACCGCCAATCTTGTTTCACATTGCATCTCATGAGACTTATCCTTACCCAATTCATTGGATCACTATCTGGGTGCACCCATCTCAACATATTCATGAATATTCTTTCCACATAAATAATCTTTCCACATACATAATCATACATAATCAACCATACATAAACATAAGGGTACCCATGGAAAGAATTGGGTACCACAATCATGACATAAAACATATCCCATGGGCGTATCACGAAATTGTCCATGAAAGGAAAGGATTAGAACATATATGGAAATTAATAGGGTAAAATAGGCATATAAAATGGTAAGTTATGTCAAATATAAGTGAAAACATATTAAAAATGTATTTTATAAATATTAGCATTAAAACATTTTTGTGCGATTTTAAGGAAAACACTCTAGAGCTTTTCAAATAGAAAAGAGGACATTCTTTTATATAAAAACAGAATTGAACAAAGAAGGTTTTCATAATAAAAATACTTTTTTTATAAATACAATGGTTTTTTAAAACATAGGATAGAGTGCACTTGAAATTTGGGTAAAAATTTGGGAAGTCCCCTTAAAACAGGTTTGCTTATCAGAAAGTTCTAAGGAGGGACTCTTTCAAAATCATGTATATCCCCGAAAGATTATGATGAAAGGGTCTTGATATAATAATCCTATAAAAATAAACAAAATCATAAGACTCGCATAAATAGATAAGATAACATCATTTTGAAAGAAAGATAAGGTAACCTGAAAGAACAAAGAAGGTTCGGGTAGATTTCATTACGATTTTATCGGCATGGTGTCGGGTGTGGACAAGAGGGATTGATGAGAGAGAAATGGGGTTTATAATCACTTATAAATAAAGAAGGAAGTATGGGGGAGGTTATTAAACATACCCCATAATCTTCTAGTACACATAATAATGTATAGTATATAGGACAATCGAGATTAAGAGAGAAAAGGAGAGGATCCCTTACCTTAAATTTGGTGGTGTTCTCCACTTGTTATTAATGAACTGAATAAACAAATTAGGATTATTAATTCATAAGTCCAGAACCTATTTTATATGTAATTTATTTATTATAAACCTTTTTATTTCATTCAAATCCTTTTTGATTAGTTATAAGGTTCAATTTCATTGTTCGAGCTCATTTGTTTATTTGGCTTTAATAATCGGTTCACTTATATTCAAGTTTGGATAATAAGATAGATGAAAGTGGTTGTCCATAATTGAAGTTATATTATTTAGTTAATATCTAGTAGATTACATGGTTTTAATTTTAATTAGGTTACTTATAGTGATGTCGAATTATTATATATATAACCTTAGTGATAACCGTTTTTGTTAATCAGTGGATTTGTTTACAAAGAATGTGTTTTTCATTATAACTTAATTCCATTTGTACCAAAAGATTAAAGAACCAAAATAGGATATATTAAATATATAATAATCTGGTTAAACCATAACACAAATGGTTTCATGACTATAATTAATGATAACAATAGAAATTGATAAACCGTTGTCCTTGAATGTGATAAATTAGCACATCTCAAATGGTGCTTTAATTTCTTTCAAATTAAAAGGTGGGGAAAGGAGAGAATATAATGAAATATACAAATAGCATGAATACATTCCAGTACATGTATGTTACTGAATTTTTCATACTATTATGGTGAAGGTAGGTTAGGAAAGAAATAAAAAGAAAAGAACTTAAAAGAAAAGAAGAAATTTGGGAAGAGGAATTTACCTCTTGAGAATTCCTCCTTTGAGAACCTCTTAATGGAAGAGTTTTTGGTATTTTGAGGAGGCTGAGAGCTTTTGAACGTGGGGGAAGACCTTGGGGAGATATTTGGGGAGAAAATAGAGAAGGCTTGGATCTTGAGAGGAGAGGAGATAAGAGGGAGTGAAGGGGGGTTTTATAGTGGAGGAGAGGAGGAATTTCATGTTATTATAATCCTTAATTTATTATTTCCACCCAAGAAAAAGAATAGTAAGTATTCTATGACCAAGAATAGTAAATGGGTCATGTTAATTCGAACCAAGTGGGCTTACATTAGCATAAAATCATCGATAACTCAATTAATCCATTATTTAGCATTTATTGTGAATTATAAGATTCTACTATTCATCAAAAATTGATGTATATCAGAAAATTACAAAAAAAATCAACCTAACCATTTTTTGATGTGTAGAATTCAAAAATGAAGTCTATTTTTTAAAAATAATTTTCTAAATGTGATTATTTTTATATTTAATTAAAATAATAATTTATTATCAAAACCGGTTTTAAAATATTCATTAACTCATTCTAAACTATAGGTATATCGCACTTCCAACATGAATATTATTTTTATACCACCATAGGTGAGGTTAATATTCATTAGAGTATATCACTATTCATAAGGGTATATTAATATTCATTAGGGAAGGTTAATATTCACCAAAAATTATTTTGGTTTTATTAGACTCCAAAAAACATCTTAAACACAACCGTGTATGTCAGATTTTCAAAATTCCAAACACAAAAGTGACAACTTATGTTTAAATGTCACTTATCACTTAGTAGTTCATTATTTTGTGATTTTATGGCATATTTATAAGAAGGGAATTTCCATTAAAAACATTGGGTCGTTACAGTGAAAACCTGGAGAAAAGGTCGTCACCCTAGAGGTCAAGGTCATGGGCATGGAATAATTAGTTGGACTGAAATTTGAGAAGAGGAATGAAGGATTGAGTTTAAAATCAAGGATAAACTAGGTTTTTTGATTTCTTTTTGATGAGGGAAGGATATTTTGACCCCATATCTCTCTTTCATGCTTTGTTTTATGTTTTTTATATAAAGGGGTGTTATCCCTACCTTTTGAAAGATAGTTATTAATTAATTAGTAATTAAGAAATATATAATTACTTATTAAAAATAGTAATTACAAATTAACTAACAAATTATTAATTAATTAATAAATATTAAAAATTGTTTATTACACAATTACTAATAAATATTTTAAATTGTTATTTAGCTACTAAATATTAATAATAATAATTAAATTATTAAATTTCTAATTTCTAATTAATTATTATTATATTATTATTATTGATTAATTAATTAATTATTATTAATTAATATTAAATAATGGTAAATATTAATTACTAATAAATATTAATTTAATAATATAATTTACATGTTAATAATATTAATTTATAATAAATATTAATTATTAGTTAATATTAATTACAAATAAATATTTTAAATTTTTATTTAGTAACTAATTATAAAAAATAATAATATAATTATTAATTATTAATTAATTAGTAATTAAAAAATATTTAATTACGTATTAGTAATAGTAATTATTAATTAACTAATAAATATTAAAAGTTGTTATTAAAAAATTCCTAATAAATATTTAATATTATTTTTTTGAAAGGGTTGAGGCACAAAGGCCCCTTTATTAAATAAGAAAACAAACAAAAAAGGAGGAACATGTTAGACAAGAAATACCAAGAACAAAATAGTAAAAAAATATAAAGTGACTCGAGAATGAGTGCACATAGTACGGTTAGAGGAGTGTACACCCCTCCCATTGGCGTGTATTCCTCTTTCCCATGTTTTGACCTATATCCATGGTCTACCTTCATCATCTGGAAGTCCACCATCAACAACATCCCACATATCTTCTTCTCCAGATGCATGATTATTGATCCTATCTTCCTCCTCACTACTTGAAGATACAAGCAACTAAAAAGATCTGTGCATACTTACCTTCATGTGAAATTTGTCTTTTTCCTGCTGAACATGTGCAATGTCCCAACTTTAATCACAGTACGAACTGTTTAAATTTTTTTAGTCCAAATCCTTAAAGCGAGCTAGGGTACGCGCCTGCTCACCCAATTGCGGGTCATAGGTAGCTATTAAAATTATTCAAATGATTGCATGAGTTTTATGTAAAATATTACATCACGCCCTAGTGTAGCGTTCATGTTAAAAATAATTAAAGGAAATTAAAAAAGAATAAAAAGTAATTTTAAACGAAATGAAAATAAAATAAAAAAGGGATAATTTTTTTAAAAATAAAATAAAAAGGGGTTATGAGAAAAGTAAAAATAATTAAAATGGGCATTAGCCCATTTTTATTATTTTTACTTCCTTTTCTCCCAAATATTTTTTATTTTATTTATTTTTCCTTTTTTCTATTTTTTCCTTATTTTTTTTCCTTTTTTTCTCCTTTCTTTATTTTCTTTTTATTTCTCTTTCTAACCTCCCTCTCCCTTGGTGAATCACCCCAATAGTGCCCCCATTGTGGTGTACCTCCTCCTCCTCTTCTCCTTCAGATTCCCACTACAACTCTGTCCCTCCTATGTTTTCTTCATCGTTAGGTGCGCAGAAAATCTCTCAGTAAGGCTAATGTTATGCACCAAGAATCGTAGAATCTCATCCACTATCCATCATGCAATATTTTGTGAATGGTTTTTACCTGAAATTGAGGTTTTTATAAAATAAACTGATTTCTTCCATTTTAGGTCAAATCAAAGATCGTCGCAAAGCATAGGATCCTCTACGGTTACGAGGTAGGGTGTCTACCCTCTTTCCCTTCAATTTGTTGCGTCTCTTAGATCACACGTTGTGCTGATTGCTGGTGTCTACTGATGATATTTAATTTCACCTTTTTTAATTTAATTAAACTGCTCGACATTACTATTTCACCCTTGTTTTAAATAAAATAGGTTGTTTAAATTGTTGCAACATCATTGGATACCTCTTTGGGTGTGCCGATGAAATTGTTCTATTTCTCGCAATCCTTGAACAATTAATTTTATTAATTGAATGCGTTGCACAACCACTTTTATTAAGATTTATATTAAATAAATTATTATGGATAGTTATGAACCACTAATCATGGGTTTTTTAGTTTTTTATGGCTGATGACTTCCTTGTCTAAATTCTTACCGTGATATGCCTATATAAAAGAGAAAAGTTATTTTTTTCTTCTTTAACTGATAAAGTGTTTTAGCAGTAATTATTTATCTTGAATGATCAATTAGTTTGTGGATTTAGTTTTTAATGTTTTTGTTGCAATTATAAATTCATTCTATGTGATATTTTTCCTTGAAATATAATTAAATTTAGGATGGTGAGACAATGTGGGTTCCGTATTAAGGAACACACATGGACTCTCCGTTTCTGATTGGTTACAACACTATGTTCCAGGGAGGTGATGTCTTAGGATTTTATATATAAAGGTTTTCTTGGGTTTTCTATATACTCGTGAGTGATATCAGTTCCCTAAGGGACAATTGAGATTGGATCCATTGGAAAAGTGGCTATTTTATGCCTCAGGTGACACTCGACAACTGATGTGCAATACTTGGGACAAACTCGTGATAAAACCATGCCTCGAGCAATACTCGGTATCTCAGAAGATTGACCTGGGCAGGCTCAATGGTGTTGGATAAATTTAAGGATATACCATAGTGATACCTTTAGGATGAGCTCATACTCCAACTATAAACATTAATAAAATAATAATGATAATGTGTGGAAGGTTTTATTTGATGAAGCTTTGGGTTACTTGGGAATTGTGATACTTTACTAGTGCCCTGAAGAACACTTTTCTGACACATAAATTAAACCCAAGATAAAGCAAAAGCTTGGGTGTATGTTCTTTTTTTCAGACTTCTGATTTTATAGACTTTATATATATATATATATATATATATACTTTTTGCTTATCACAGGTCCTTATTTAGATTTCAATATTAGGTCTCATTAGGTGATATGGGACGAGTTTCATTGAGAACCTAGACTAAGATATATTTATTTTATTATGTCTACTTTATTTCTTACTTTTATTATATATTGGCATACTGCTTTTGTTTACAGCATGAAATGGAAAGGTTTAGACACCCTCGATGTTGGCCTACTGAGATTTTATCTCACTCCCTGCTCTACCGCCATTTGGTACATGAGTATACTTTATACTCATAGGTAGGGATAGTGGGAAGCATGATACTTCTAGTGCTTGAGTGTTGCTTTCTTCTTAGGATAGAGATTGGGTGTAGAGGACCAAGCCTTTTCTTGAGATGCAATCATTTCACTTTGTGTTGTTTTCATTACAACTTTTATTTCATGCTTGTATTCGTGTTTTCAATACTTTTACTTTAGCACAAACATAATAGAATGAAATCATTGTGTATTTGGATTTTTTATCAGCTTACACACTTTTCATTTATTCAGTTGAGATTATTTAATTTCTTTTTCTGTAGTTTGTTTATTTATATTCTTCTGCTACTTGTTATAATTTTTTTCTTCCAATATGTATTACCTATTACCTATGAAGGAATAGTATCCCTCATGGATACATTAAAAAGTCCCTCACAGCTGGTCGACAACCTCTGACATTTGAGAACGTTCATTTGAGGTCATGTGGCCAACCCAGCTTGGATAACCTTTCTAGTGGCCCTGAGAATAATGATGCTACAAAGTGGTATGAGAGGCATGTTTTTTCTTTGGTCTTACTATTTGGGTTTTATAGGAGACTAGGATATAGGTATTTGGAACGTACCCTGTGCTTGGACGTAGCTAACCCATGTACAGGGGAAACCCAAATTCATGGGTTGGGATTATAGTTTTTGATTATTCCAATTATTATTGATATGGTTTCACTATTGGGTGACACACTTGTTTTGTATTGTTATAGATATTGGTATTATTTAGATAATGGTTTTTACCATTTCATCCAGATGATACGATGGTAACGCATTTACATTAATCATATTAGGCACTATAGGGATTAAAATAACACAGATATTGCCCTGCCATGTCTACTTTCAGCATACATCTTCCTATTTTCATGTGAGTGTTGTTGATCCTAGTTATAATTTTTTTGAAGTGTCTGTTTGTTAAATATAAAGTTGTGATAGTTGTTAGATGTTATCTTGACCTTACTTGGGAAATATGTGGTAGGCCTCAATTTAGTGATCCTTCTATGTTTTCGCTTCCTTATCTAGACCCAACTCTTGGAGCAGGCTATCTGTTGTGTAGTGCTCAGAGGTAGGATATATACCTGCCCTCTTTATTGCACCTTTACCTATTTTCCTCTTCTACTATGTTTTCATGTATAAAGGTGTGTGTTTGGATATTTTATACCAATTCCACCTAAATTACTTCATGTCGTACCTCAGGAGAGTTGCGATGAGCACATTCCAAAGATGGTGGGTCTGGAATCGCCAGAGGTTCCTCTTGTAGTGCCTCTTGTAGTGTTACCTATAGTACCACCTGTGGTGTATCATGTGGTACCAATTCCTACTGATATTCCGATGGGACCTAAAGCTCAGTTTAGGGATAGTCTCCTCAGGTTTATGAAGTCAGTTTAGAATGTTCCTAGACCTGCCCCGTCTTTGGTAAAGCTTACATTGGACTTTCTACAGCAGCACCTTCCCACCTTCTCGAGGAGGGGCAGTCCACATGATGTAGAGTCATAGATAGAATCCATGAATTCTATCTTCAACCATCTTGAGATGCTTCAAGAGAAGAAGGTCAAACTTGTAGTCTGCATGCTTTGTGTGTCCACTAAGCGTTAGTGGGATGTCATTTCTTAGGCAGAGTAGACCAGAGATATGGTTTGGTAAGACTTCTAAATATATTTCTATGATCACTTATTTCCATATACTCTACAATATGATCATTCTAGGGATTTTTTACATCTTCAATAGGGATCTATGATAGTGTCAGAGTATTCTACTCATTTCATAGAGCTTTAGTGTTTTGCTCTAACTCTAACTGGTGATGCGCAAACAACTATGAGATTCTTTTAGGATTGACTCAAATATACCATCTGCTCATAGGTGAATGTATTTAGTTTGAAAAATATTACATAGATCATGAATCAGGCCCTAATTTTGGAATGAAATTCTAGGGAAGCAAAGACAATGAGCCAGGGCGGTTCAGTTCTGAGACAGTGTGATAGTTCTTCAGGAAGTAGGAAGCACTGCTTCGAGGGCGCACATGGGAAAAATTCCAACCAGATGACATGTAATGAAAACACTATCATATGTTATTAGTGAAACATGATAGCTTATAAGAATCCCGAGTGCACTAGGAACCTAATGGAGTGTTGATCTTGTGGAAAGATGGTCCACCTTCAGTGTTTCTACCATTATCTCTCATTAGCCTCCAGTGGAAGAGGATCCTTACAAGAACCTCTATCAGGTTTGGGATCTATGACTCCACAATAGGCTAGAAGTTTTTTTTCACTAGAAAATGAGGTTGAGGAAATAGAGGAGGTCATCATTGAGGAAATCAAGTTCCAGACTATCAGTGTCAGCAGAGCGGAATTGCTCAGGCCATTCTGGAAGCATCTCAAGGTTGTGGTTTAAGTCTTATGTATGTAGTGAAACCAACACCAGAGGAGCAGAGTGTGGGACCATATATGGTTATAGGTACTATTCTAGTATCTTATACATTAGTTTCTATCAATTTTTATACTGGTCTATCACATTCATTTTATATTCTACTATTTTTGAAAGCCTTGGTTTTACAATCGAGTACCTTTGTGTCATCATGTCTCTCTACACTCCTCTTGGGGTTAGGATAGAGGGAATACACCCATGCCAAGAGTGACCCCTTGATATAGGTGGGTACCATTTACTTTGTAATTTTTACATCCTCTATATGTCTGGCATGGACATCATTCTTGGTATGAAGTGGATCACTCCTTATTGTTACCAAGTGGATTGTTATTGCCATCAGATGTCCTTAACATCCCCTAAGGGAGAAACATATCTCCACAAAGGATAATGGGATATTCAGGCAGATCTAGATTAAATTAAATGTTCAGGGCTAAGGAGAGTGACAACTCAATTAGAAAATCTCTTCATGAGAGGTCAGGGAACATAGCTATTGGAATTTCCTCCCACTGTTAATCCTTTTAGGGACGTATTCCCTAATGATTTCGCTGGCTTACCTCCCATGAGGGATGTGGAGTTCAACTATCAAGCTAGTGCTAGGTACGACACTGGTGTCTATTCCTCCTTATATGATGGAACCTATAGAGCTACATGAACACAAAAATCATCTTGAAGACCTATAGGATAAGTGTTTTGTCAGGCCTATCACATCACTATGGGGTTCCCTAGTTCTTTTCTCCAAGAAGGCGTATGATACCCTAATATTGTGCATGGATTATTATCGACTCAACCAGCTTACGGTGAATAATCAATATTTGTTGCCTCGTATGGATGAATTTTTTTATTAGATATGAGGAGTAATTATTTTCTCTAAGATTGATATGAGGTCGGGATATCACGAGGCATGCGTAATACAATCTAATATACCACGTATAATATTTAGGAGTAGGTTTGGCTTGTATGAGTATCTAGTTATTCCATTCGGCCTCACAAATGCACTGACAGTCTTCATGGCTCCGATGAATCAGGTTTTTTACCTATACCTTGATTCTTTTTTGGTGTTTTCTTGATGACATCTTAGTGTATTCGCATTCTAGACATAACCTTGCAACCCATCTTGAGATCGTGTTGAGTACCCTAAGAGAGCACCAACTATATGCAAAGCTAAGAAACTTCCACTTATGGATTGATAGGGTTTATTGTGGTGTATCCTATGGTACCAATTCCAGCCAATATTCCGATGGGCCCTAATGCTCAATTCAGGGATAGCCTCCTCAGGTTTATGCAGTTGGTTCAGAATGTTCCTCGACCTACCCCATCTATGGTAGATCATACATTGGAAAATCTACAGCAGCACCCTCCCACCTTCTCGGGGAGGGGTAGTCCACATGCTACAAAGTCATAGATAGAATCCATGAATTATATCTTCGACCATCTTGAGATTCTTCCAGAGAAGAGGGTCAAACTTGTAGTCCACATGCTATGTAACTTCACCAAGCGTTGGTGGGATGTCATTTCTTAGGTAGAGTAGACCGGATACATGGTTTTGGAAGACTTATAAATATATTTCTATGATCACTTCTTTCCACAGACTCTAAGAGATGATCGTTCTATAGATTTTTTACATCTTCAATTGGGATCTATGACACTGTTAGAGTATTCTAATCATTTCATAGAGCTTCAGTGTTTTTCTCCATCATTGACCGGTGATGCACAAACAACTACGAGAAGATTTAAGGATTGACTCAAATATACCATCAGATAATAGGTGAATGTATTTATTTTGACAACTGGTACATATATCGTGAATCAGGCCCTAATTTTTGAATGAAATTCCAGGGAAGCTAAGCCAGTGAGCCAGGGCGGTTCAGTTTCGAGACAGTGTGATAGTTCTTCAGGAAGTATGAACCACTGCTTCGAGGGCACACATGGGGAAAATTACAACTAGATGACATGTAATGAAAACACTATAATATGTTATTATTGAAACATGATAGGTTATAAGAATACCCAGTGCACGAGTAGCCCAATGGAGTGTCAAGATTGCGGAAAGATGGGCCACCTTTAGCGTTTCTACCATTATCTATCATTAGCCTCCAGTGGAAGAGGATCCCTACCAGCACCTCTATCAGGTACAGGATCTATGAATCTACAACAGGCTAGAATTATTTTTTCCACTGGATTATGTGGTTGAGGAAATAATTGAGTTTGTCGTTGAGGAAATCAAGTTCCAGACTATCAATGTCAGCAGAGCGAAACTGCTCAGGCCATTCAGGAAGCATCTCAAGGTTGTGGTTTAAGTATTATGTATGTAGTGAAACCAACACCAGAGGAGCAGAGTGCAAGACCATCTATGGTTATAGGTACTATTCTAGTATCCTATACATTAGTTTCTGTCATTTTTGATACTGGTGTATCATGTTCATTTTTTATTCTACTATTTTTGAAAGCATTGGTTTTACAATCGAGTACCTTTGTGGAATCATGTCTCTCTACACTCATCTAGGGGTTAGGATAGAGGGAATACACCCATGTCAAGAGTGAACCCTTGATATAGGTGGGTACCATTTCCATTGTAATTTTTACATCCTTTATATGTCTGGCATTGACATCATTCTTGGTATGAAATCGATCACTTCTTATTGGTACTATGTGGATTGATATTGCCATCATATGTCCTTAACATACCCTAATGGAGAAACATATCTCCACAAAGGATAATGAGATATTCAGGAATATCTATATGAAATTAAATGTGCAAGTCTAAGAAGAGTGACAACTCAATTAGAAAATCTCTTCATGAGAGGTCAGGGAACATAGCTATTGGAATTTCCTCCCACTATTAATCCTTTCATGGACGTATTCCCTAATGATTTCATTGGCTTACCTCCCATGAGGGATGTGGAGTTCAACTATTGAGCTAGTGCTAGGTGCGACACTGGTGTCTATTCCTCCTTATAGGATGGAACCTATAGAGATACATGTACACAAAAATCATCTTAAAGACCTATAGGATAAGTGTTTTATCAGACCTAGAACATCACTATGGGGTTATGTAGTTCTTTTCTCCAAGAAGGCATATGATACCCTGATATTGTGTATGGATTATCAATTACTCAACCAGCTTACGGTGAAGAATCAATATCTATTTCCTCATATGGATGACCTGTTTTATTATATTTGAGGAGTAACTATTTTCTCTAATATTGATTTGAGGTCGGGATATCACCAGGTGTGTGTATGACAATCTAATATACCACGTATAAGATTCAAGAGTAGGTTTGGATTGTATGAGTATCTAGTTATTCCATTTGGCCTCACGAATTCACCGAAAGTCTTCATGGCTCTATTGAATCAGGTTTTTCACCCGTACCTTGATTCTTTTTTGGTGGTTTTTTTTATGACATCTTAGTGTATTCGCGTTCTAGACACAACCATGCAACCCATATTGAGATCGTGTTGAGTACACTGAGAGAGCACCAACTATATGCAAAGCTAAGAAAAATAAACTTATGGATTGATAAGGTTTACTTCTTGGGTCATATAATATCTGATGTAGGCATGTCAGTTGACTCGGAAAAGGTGAGCACTATAGTTTCATGGGAGCGGCCCAAGAATGTTTTCTACATATGTACTTTCTTGGGGATTTCTTACTATTACAGGCATTTCATCTAGGATTTCTCCTACTTAGCAGTGCCTCTTACGAACCTAAATAAGAAGTGTTTATAGTTTATCTGGTTAGAAGCTTGTGAAAAATATTTTTAAGAGTTAAATGGGTGACTGACCTCAATCCTGATCTTAATTTTTCCTTATCCAAGTAGAATATATACTATTTACTATGATGCTTTAGGAATAGGGTTCGGTTTATTTTTGATGTAGGGCAATTGAGTCGTGGATTATGGATCCTACCGACTGAGACCTCATGAGTGGAACTATCCTACACATGAACTTGAGTTAGCAGATGTGGTTCATGATTTACGCTATTGAAGACACTAATTTTTGGGTGAGAGGTTCAATGTTTATATGGATTATAAAATCTTGAAATATATCTCCCCACAATGAGACATGAATTTAAGGCAGTTCAGGTGGGTCTAATACCTAAAGTTATTCGATTTTGAGTTTTCATAAACCCCTGGTAAGGGAAATTTCATGGCTAAGACTTTGACCCACAAGATGGAGACTCAAGTTGTCTAGGTAGTGAGTAGTGAGTGGAAAATTATGGCATTGTTTTTTGAGATGCATCTATAGGTTTAAGAATAGTGAAAACAAAAAGTTCTAACAACTCTTACAGTGACATCCTATATTCTAGAGTGAGTTCATATGCAATATTTATCTGATCTATAGGGGCTCGTTTTGAGGGAAAGAATCACATGAGATAACCCTTCTCCTGGTTGGGCTATTGATGGAAGTGAAACTTTACTCTATAGTGGAAGAGTATGGGTACCTTTAGATATATAGGAAAAACTGATGAAGAAATATAATACCCCTGTTTGGGAGGTTTATCTTGGACTTACCAAGATTTATAGAGACATTTTCCATTAGTACTGGTGCCAGGGTATGAAGAAGAATATAGAGGGTTTCTTCACTTGGTGCTCCACCTGTCAGCAGGTGAAGGTAGAGCACCAACAACCTATTATACTTCTACAACCTCTATCCATTACTAAGTGGGAATTGAATGAAATCACCATGGATTTCATTACAGGATTTCCAAGATCTCCTCGAGGTAGCGATGCAGTATGGGCGATTGTCGATGGATTGACCAAGGTCGCGCACTTCCTACCTATCCGGGAGACCCATTTTATTAATGAGTTGGGAAGGATGTATATCCGAGAGATAGTGCGAAGCCATGGCCTACATCATTCTATTGTCTTGGACATAGATTCCCACTTTACTTCATGGTTCTGGAAAGGGTTGTAGAAAGCTCTAGGTTCAAGGTACTTTTGAGTACCGCATATCACCCTCAGATCGATGGGAAATCTAATAAGACCATACAAGTGTCAGAGGACATGCTATGGGCTAGTATCCCTGATTTTGGAGGTTCCTAGGAGAATCACATTCCTCTTTTTGAGTTTACCTATGATAAAATATTTCAGGTGATAATTCAAATGGATCTATATGAGGCCCTCTATGGTAGACCATTTTGTTCACCTGTATGCTGGATCGAGGTAGGTGAGGCAACTCTGTTGGGTCCTCACCTTGGTCAGGATACTTTTGAGCAAGTTTAGCTAATTTAGAAGCAAATGACTACAGATCAGTCCAGACGGAAATTATATATAGATCATCACCATAGACCTCTTGAGTTTACTGTGGGACATAGAGTCTTTATGTGTGTTTCACCAAGGTTGGGTCATAGGTGGATCCAAAGATCGGGGAAGTTGTCACCGAGATACATTGGGCCGTTTGAGATAGTGGAGAGAGTTGGGATGGTAGCCTATCTGTTACTGTTACCTCATAGGTACCGTTCCATGAATGACGTCTTCCATGTATCTCAGCTTCGACAATATCATCTAGACCCATCTCATTCATTTGATCCTCATGACATTGAGCTTGAAGCATATGCATCCTTTAAGGAGAGTTCGATCTGTATCGTCGACTGTAGCACAAAGGTTATTTGGGGTAGGTCAGTTCCTATGGTTCGGGTGCTATGGTAGTATGGATATGTTTAGGATGAGGCCTAGGAGTAGGAGACCAATGTGCATGATTAATAGATAGAGATTTTCTCAGATGACATTCCAATACCATCAGAAGGGAAACTTAGGGACGAGTTATCTTAATGAGTGGAGGTTCTAACATCTAAAATTTAATCAAGGTATGAACCTTTTATTTTTTTTGTCCAAATCATTAAAGTGACCCAGGGCGCATGACTGTGCACCCTATTACAGGTCTCATGCAGCTATTAAAATTATTTAAATGATTGTACAAGTTTTATGAATAATAATACATCACACCCTAGCGTAGAGTTTAGGATAAAAATAATTAAAAGAAACTAAAAGAGAATAAAAATAAATTTTAAAGGAAATTAAATGAAAGTAAAAAAGGGATAAAAAGAAATTTTAAAATCAAATAAAAAGGGGTTTATGAGAGAATTAAAAATAATTAAAATGGGAATTATTCTATTTTTATCATTTTTATTTCTTGTTCTTTCCCATCCCTTTTATTTTATTTATTTCTTATTTATTTTCCCTTTTTTCTATTTTTCATTATTTTTTTATTTTTATTTTGATTTTGATTTTTATCTTTTCTTTCTTTATTTTATTTTCTTTTTCTCTCTTTCTCTCCTCCTCTCCCTTCACACATCATCCTTATAGCACCCCCTTGTGGTGCGCCTACTCCTCCTCTCCTACTTCAGATGCCCGCTGCGACTCTGTTCCTCTATTTTCTTCACTGTCACGTGCACAATAAAGCTCTCAGTAAGGCTAACGATACACAATAAAAATCATAAGATCTCATCCACTATCCATCATGCAATCTTCTGTGGAAAGTTTTTACTCGAAATTGGTGTTTTTCTAAAACCATCAAGTTTATTCCGTTTTAGGTCAAATCAAAGATCATCACATAGCATAGGATCCACTACAGTTACAAGGTAGGGTGTCTACTCTCTTTCCCTTAATTTCGTTGTGTCTCTTGGATCTCACGTTGTGAAGATCATCCATACCTATTAGTGATATTTAATTTCACCTTTTATAATTTAATTAAACTACCTGGAATGACTATTTCACCCTTTTTTGAGATAAAATAGGTTTTTTAAATTGTTGCAACATCATTGGATACCCCTTTTGGTGTGCCAACGAAATTGGTCTATTTTCCACTAGCCCTGAACAATTAATTTTATTAATTTCAGGCATTTCACACCCCTTCTTTACTAAGATTTAAATTAAATAAATTATTCTAGATAGTTATGAACTATGAATCTTGGGGTTTTTTGTTTTTTTATACTTGATTAATTCCTTGTTTAAATTCTTACTGTGCTATGCCTTTATAAAAGAGAAAAGTACATTTTTTGTACTTTCCTTGATAAAGTGTTTGTTCTATAACTCAATAGCTTTAATAGTCAATAAGTATGTTTATTTAGTAGCAAAATTGTTTTGTTTCAATTATAAATGCATTATATCTGATATATGTTTCTTTAAAATCAAATTAAATTCAGGGTGGCGAGACAATGTGGGTTCCATATTAAGGACCACACATGGAATCTTCATTCCTAATTGATTACTACACTACACACTAGGGAGGCGTTATCTTAGGCTTTTCCAGATGAGGGTTTCCATGGGTTTTCTATATACTGATGAGTGATATTGGTTACCTAAGGGACAATAGAGGATTAACCCATTGGAAAAGTGGCCATGCCATGCCTTAGGTAATACTCAACCCCTGATGTGTGATACCAGGGATGAACTCATGATAAAACCATGCCTCGAGTGATAGTTGATCTCTTGAAAGATTGTCTTGGATGGGCTCGGGGGTATTGAATAATTTTAAGGATGTACCGTAGTGATACCTTCAATATGAGCTCAAATTCCAACTCTAAAATTTAATACAATAATAATGATAATGCATGGAAGGTTATATTTGATGAAGATTTGGGTTACTTGTGAATTGTGATACTCTCTTGGTGCCTTGAAACACACATTGTTTCCACATAAATTAGATCCAAGCTAAAGAAAAAGCTTGGGGGTATGTTCTTTTTTTAAGCCTTATGCTTTTCTAGATTTATATATATATAAATATATATATACCTTTTTCTTATCACATGTCCTTATTCAGATTCTTAGATTAGGATGAAGTAGGTGATATGGGAGGGGTGTCGTTGAGAACCCAAACCAAGATATATTTATTTTATCATGTTTATTTGATTTCTTACTTTTATCATATATTGGCACACTACTTTTATTTATAGCACAAAATGGAAAGGTTTATACACCGTGGGTGTTGACCTACTAGGATTTTATCTCAATCCCTGCTTGGGATCCATTTAGTACCTAAGTAGACTTTATTCTCGCATGTAGTGATAATGGGAAGCATGCCATTTCTGGTAATTAAGTGAAGCATGCTGATTAGGATGGAGATTGGGGGATGAGTAATGAGCCTTTGCTCGAGATGTAGTTGTTTCACTTTGTGTCATTTTCATTACAACTTTAATTTCATGCTTGTATTCCAAATTTCCATACTTTTACTTTAGAACAGACATCATAGCATGACATCATTCTATATCTGGTTTATTTATCAGATTATTCACTTTTTATTTATTTAGTTGAGATTATTTAATTCCTTCTGATATTGTTTGTTTATTTATATGCTTCTTCTACTTGTTAA
The DNA here is from genome assembly GCA_963277665.1 of Viscum album. NCBI lineage: Eukaryota > Viridiplantae > Streptophyta > Magnoliopsida > Santalales > Viscaceae > Viscum > Viscum album. The sequence goes on along the minus strand of OY728159.1, from coordinate 823,456,357 downwards.
AAAAAATTCCTTCTGCTGTGTGTTACCTATTACCTATGAATGAATAGTCTCCCCCGAAGACATGTTAAAAAGGCCCTCACTACTAGTTGGAAACCTCTAGCATTTGGGGAGAAGCGCTTGAGGTCATATGGCTAACCCAGCTCGGAGAAACCTTCCAGTGGATCCCAGGATGGGGACACTACAACAGGATTTGTATTAACTTCCAGTATGGTAGTATTTATTTTCTCTGAGTCAACTTAATAGTTTCTAGGATCCTTGGATGACACCTCCCCTTAAATGCAATTAGAATTTGATTTTTCAGTAGCAATAGGTTCTAAGACCTTCAGAGAACCTGCTTTCATTCTTACTTCATTGGAAACATGAGTCAAGAGGGGCCAAATTCCATGATAAGAAGTAGTTTGGAGGTTTCCAAAACCTGCACTCTATTTATTAGAGGTGTATTCAACAATCCTTGAAGCCAAAGAAAAAGTAGGATCAACATACCTACTCACAATAAATATTATGTCCAAAACATTTTCTTTGCCACTACCCACCATCACATTCAGAGTTTGATGATGGCCAATAACAACCCCTTATACCTAATGACCAACATCAACAGAGGGAGATAACTTTGATTCACTGAGAACCTAGTTTTTGTCCCAAGACCCCATGGGTGAATCAATAGAACCAGTGGAGATAGACTGGAAAGGAGGACCAGGAAGAAACTCTTTGCTCCTCATAATAAAAACGTTTCTCTTTCTAACCTACTTTTGGATGAGGATAGGAGTGTTTTTGGTTTTTATTGGGAGGGATACCTCCAATTTGGCCTTTCCTTTGTGACACCTAGAAGCTATAATTTTCTACTCCTATGATAGGTTATAATAAACACCTGCTTGTGTAGAGAATTCTATATCTGCTTGAATGTCACCATATTACACTTCCTTATGACCAACAATAATTCCTTTAGACAAAAAATATCTAGATGAGACTCCTGGATCCAAATGACACTCATACACTAATTCATACCAATAAATATTGGTCTTATAATAATCTAGATGGGAAATAGGGGAAACTTCATCCAATGGAGAGCAAGCTGAATTATTATTGGGAGCACTGTACTCCCATCCTTCTGTAAAGTACCTTCAGGATCAATGCACCAAAAATCTCAAGAGGGATATTCAATATTAGCATGATTTTATATATCTAAATGGATTGAAATTTCTATGACTAGATCAAGGAAAACATCCTCCTTACCATCTCCTTCATCCTGATTTCCCGTGTTTTGAACAATTATAATACCCCTTTTCCTCTGGAAATGAAGCACATTATATCCCCTTAACTAGAAGTTGGAGAAAACTAAGTCACCCCTGTAGAGAGTCTTCATATGACCAATTATTTTGTAGGATTAAAAAAATGAGGGGTTCTTTCATACTCTACTCTAAGGTAAACATCATCATGAGGAGTATAGAGAACCATGTTATCAATAAAATTGGAGCTTAGATCTACTTTAAGTAGAACCATTGAAAAGTGGAAAAAGAAGACCAGTTCAGTGGCATTTTCCATCCAAATTGTTATACCAATCACAAAGGCAATATCAAATAAAATTTAAGGATTCCCTAAAACCAAATTTATATCATGAATCTTTACCTAGACCTGCGCACAAGTTTCTCTGAAATAATTGAAGTTAAAATTCAAATTCCACTCATGCACCCTTAGGATGCCCAGTCTTAAGTTGATAGAACCAGTACTCCAAGCACTACCTTTCATTTCAGTAGAAGGGAATAGAATGTGGAAGAATCCATGACTAGGGAGACACATTTAAAATTAGAGAATCACCAAATAGAAACTAATCTTGAAACCAAGTCCACAATTTTCCAAGGTTTTATGCCTTTGATCAAGGAAATACAAGTAATGAAAGAATGTTTACAAAGTTCAATATGATTAGATATAACACCATCATAGGTTGAAATGTGATTGATATTACCTTTTTTAATGATTCTTTGTGAGACCCAACACTTGAGTGTGGCGAAGGAACCCCCAAAAAACCAGGAAAATAGGTGAAACCCTTCGGACCTACCTCATCCCGATCTATGTTCTTCTTGGAGAAAATAAACCCTTGATGCCCGATATGATGGATCTGAGAATAGGAATATAGATTTAGGCTTCAAGGATGATCGAGGATGGTGTTGTCCCCAGAAATCGCCGAGAGAACCCCTACTCATTCCTCCCTCATCTTCAATATTTAAAATTATTATTTTGTTACTAAATATTAATAATAATGATTAAATTACTAAATTACTAAATGTTAATTAATTATTATTAAATTAGTATTAATTAATTAACTAATTTTTGTTAATTAATATTAATTACTAATAAATATTAATTACTAATAAATATTAATTAAATAACAATATTTATTATTTAATAATACCAATTTATAAAAAAATATTAATTAACAATTAATATTAATTACTAATAAATATTTAAATTTATTATTTAGTAACTAATTATTGAAAATAATAATATAATAATTAGTTATTAATTAATCAGTAATTATACAAAATCTAATTAATTATTATAATATTAAGTAAAAATTAAATATTTATTTATTTATTAATTAATAATTATGAATAATTATCATTATAAAATTAGTAATAAATATTTTAAAATATTATTTAGCTACTAAATACCATTAATAATGATTATTTTATTGAAATAAAAAAGATTACTTAATAATAATAATAATAATAATAATATTTAATTAAATAATTATTTCTAATTAATATTAATTAGCAATAAATATTTCAAATTATTCTTTAGTTACAAATTATTATTAATAATTTCTAAATATGTATATTTTTATTTTTATTTATTATTTAGTTATTATTAATATTATTTATTATTAATTAGATATTATTTAATTGTTAATTAATTAAAACCTATTAATTATTAATAATTAATCAATATTATTAATTAGTAATTAATATTAATTAATATATAATTAGTACTCAAAATGCCATTAACTATGGATGAAAATCCATGATCCCAAAAATTTTGTTATAAAATAAAAAGTATACGAGCAAAGAAAATAGGGGTTAACAATGTTGGAAATTGACACAAAAAACACCATAAAAACAACAAAGATAAAAATTCACCTTCATTTTAGTCTTCCACCCCTTCGAGATCCACCCCAACCTCTCGGGTGTTTGCCTCTATTCCATTTCTTAGGATCCTACGAGGTATCATACTTTTCATCTATACCCAGTAAGTCAGCCTCCTCATTATGGATCTCAGTGCCTCCAGAAAAGTCACTTTTAATAGACAAAACAAAACCATCTTGATTTGATGTACTACCCTTAAAAAAAACTTTTCTCTTTTCTCCAGGAGCATTTCTGAATTCCTCTCAAAACAATTACCTACTTTGATATCTATTAAGAATATCAAGAAAAGAAAATTTATTTACACTAGGGCCATAAATCGGTGAATCATTGATACCCTCCCCAGTTTCCACCTTCTTATCCTCAGTGAAACATTTTCCTATTGAAGTTTCATGCCTCTCTTACCCCCAGTTTTGTGAAGAAGACACAGAAAGTGGAAATCTATACTCCCTCGAAGTGACCATATGAAATCCGTCATTATCCATAAGGGAATATAATCCCTTAACTATGGTATAATCAATATTAGAGTGATATTATTGAGTGGTTTCAGTCCAAAATGATGTAGTGTTAGACAAGAAGGGAGAGAACTACCCCTTCATGGCCACCATCTCATCAACTTCAATTATGAATTCTTTTACCTTAAAATTTTTGTTTGGCCTTGGAGAGATAAATGAATCCATCATATTTTTCATACCTTTAGAGAGGGAGGAAGTGATAAAGTTCTTCTCCTGATTCAACCGCCTATCCACCTCATTATGCACAGATTTTTCAAGGTTTGACTGATCCCCTACACCAACCTCCTCATCAGCATAGGCAACCCGTGACTATTTTTTCTCTTGGGAAAGGGTGGGACTCCCCAGATCCCTTCTATCATTCATCCTCATATAATTTTCATCCTTATTCTGGGTTCCATGAACCTTTATAGTAATATCTGATTTAGTTTGAGCAGTCAAGTCCAACACTAGACCTTGCTTAATAATATTGGTGTGTGACATGCCATCGGTCTTCTTCCCCTTGGAGTAGAATTCACCGGGGAGCCATCCCCTTACATCCATTAAGAATATGCTTGAAGAAGTCTTCTGCAATATTTTTTCATATTTTATCATATTTTAAATTTAAAACATTCGATAACTCTTTTATGTGTATCTTTATAATGGATAATTGAGATGCACACTTCACATATATGTGTAACCTTTTCATACTCCACTTTCATGCTAATATCATTGTCATAGGTAGATAAGATAACCTTGTCCACACAAGTCACACTTAAATAAATTTTAACCATTACTCTCACATAGTGGTCGAATCTTACCATTTCATCCTCTGGATCAAGGTAGATTGGAACTCCAATTGATGCTGCAATTTCATGAAGGATTTTTCAGGTTCCACAAAGTCAATTCGAGGCTATATAATTAAATCTAGAACCATGCATAAGTGTTCTTAACATTGTTTAAATTGAAATCATAGGACCATTCATGAACACAAACCCAACCATGCTTTAGAGATAGTGAACCAAGGCTCCAAGACTTCTATTTTTGATCCTCATAGGGGAAAAGATAATGATAGAATCCATATCCAATCAAGACATAATTCCAATTAGAAAAACCACATAGAGTGGATATATTACATACTGATTCATCCAGTCTCTACAACCTTTCACCCCATAGAAGAACCCGCCTTCTAACAGTCAAGTTTTTTCACATCACCAGTCTTTCTGAGGCTGCATTGGAGTTCAAATTGACATGTACCTTGGATCCCCTCTTGATGATTCTTCCAATAATCAAATCCCTATAATAAGTGAAAATATGGGATCCATCGGATTCCTTAAGACGATTCTCAGCATAATCTTCTTTCTCTAAGGGATCGCCTTTGGGAGACTATTTAGTCTAACAGCCACCAGTGAGGAGCTCCTCCATACTAGAAGAATAATGGGGGAAACCATCTCTAAAATAGGGTTCAAACTCTATTTCTATCACCGCAAGGAGATCACTCGCTGAACCCCATCATTTTCTCACCTAGTAATTAATTACTAATTAATTAATATTGTTTAAAATATTATCAATATTAATTACTTAATTATTAATATTTTATATTAACTATTAATATTTAATTATTATTTAGGTATTACCATTATTTATTATTAATTAATATTTATTATTAATTAATTACTAATTGTTTATAAAAATATATTATTAATTATGCATAGGAAAAGGAGGACCTGGATCCCATATTGGAAATACAGAAGGATTTCGAGGGTAATACCCCTTATAAAAGATAGACATGGAAGAGTGTTTCTATTATAATTCTAAGCTACTTTAATGGAAGTAATTATGAATATTAAATAGCATTTAAATTCTACTGATTTTTTTGTTAAATATAATTAAACAAAACTAAACTAAATTAAAATAAAAAAAAATTAAATATAGAAACATATATATTTAAAATAATTAATTTTTTTCATTCCGAAAAAGGTGGAAAGGCCCTTTCTACCTTTCCCACAAATTTGTAGAAAAGGCATGAAGGTCCTTATCACCTTCGGCTTGGAGAAAAACAGACCAAAGGTGGTTATACCCTTTCCGCCTTTGTATACAAGTTTTAAAAATATTTTTAACCTAAGATTATTTAAATAATTTTTTCCACCAAAAAATTTATATAAAAAAAGTATGTGTTTGTTTTTGTAATTTATTTTTCATTAAGTTTTTTTTATATTAATGAAATAACATTAAATAGTAATGAAAAGTACTTACTCCAATGCCTCTCGTAGGCTCATTCAAAAAAAATACCCTTGGGTTTCCTTTGAAATTTAAGCTACATGTTTATCTGGATAACAGAGTGACTTAATTTTTTAGTCTTTATAAGAAATATATATATAAGTTAGAAAAAAAACATTAACTTAAAATAAAATTTAATAAATAACTATGGATAAAATATAACATAAATTTTTATTTTTCTTGAAAACTTCTAAGACGCAAGGATATGAGGAATGACTTATTTCTCATGATTCACTGTATTTTTTAGATAATTCATAAAAAAATATCAATATTAAGAAAAATTATAATTTTATTGTGCTTGTGTTATTAAGATACTATAAAATATGAAATTTCTTCATGAGATACATATATGTTAATATCGAAAAACATCTTCCAATACACACAATAAATACCTCCAGAAACGTTCTCAAAGATCTATCATGAGATTAGAGATATGTCATTAAACGCACACAATTATATCCATTTAAAATCCTTATATTTCTTGCCCAATTTTTCAAATTCCATGGGTATGAAATAGGGCTAAGGGCATCAAAATAAAAAAATCTACAAAACACTTTATGAGTATATTAATAAAATTTACACATTTATTTTAAATTAGTTATCAATTAATATTAAATTAATAATACCTTTACTTGGTTATAAAAGACTTCATTTTACCAAGCCATGAGAAAATGCCTCCAACATTTATAATTTACAGGAAAACTCACTATCTCGCAAGAAAACCGCCCAAGAATCTATCCTTAAATTCTGACATCATCATCGGTAGGCACTCCAAACTCATCAAATGGAATGATAATCTTGAAGTATTTTAGGTCCCATACATCTTCCATATTCATATTTACATCTATTCTGTTGTTATCTTTATCTGTTATAAAAATGAATTAAATAATTAATAACATATATAGTTTTTTATAAAATAACATACATACCAGTTATGGTTACTATCCAATATCCCCTAAATGGAGGGCTTACTAACTTCTCCATCGTCAAAGGTGAATCATAAAGTGGGCAACCAATAACATCAGAGGAAATTGATGGCTTACTAGAAGTCTTTGGTATAGCAGAATCACTCAGATCCATTGAAGTTAACAGTAGTGGTGGTGTGCTCTAAGATGTTGATCAACTAGGATCTCAATTTTTTTATTCTTAGCATTCCTATAATTAGAATTGTTTAGAATATATTAAATGTATAAAAAATACATAATTAAATCATTTTTATAAAAAAAGTAAAAATAGAACAATTTATATAGGTATGAAACGTTTATAAATGAGAAATTGTAATATAGTTTCGTTAAAAATTAACACATTTAAATATTTTCATCTATATTTTATTCATTATTATAAAATTACACCATGATAAGTACTTCATTTTCATCCTCTCTTGAAAGTTCAATTGTTTCAATATTGTCAAGAAAAAAATGTTCAATGCTTTGTGGTTGATGATGTTCATTGTCTCAAAGTACCAATTGATCTTCATCACCCATTTTATACAAGTATCTCCAATTTAAGTGTACAAAAACAATCCAACCTTCATGTATTTCACCATCCACTTAATAAACCATCTTCGCTTGTAAATCCAAGATAAATGGATCATGATTTTCACACTCATTGGTATGGATCAAGCAAGATAAGTTGATAAAAGTAAAATGTAACAAATCTTTCATTATACCCCTATCAATGTTGACCTGCTTGAATTTGAATAAGACAACTAAAAAATGAACATGATAGTTTATTTTGATTATATCCATCAAATTTCCATAGTATCCCACCTATGAAAATGTGAATATACCATTATTTTGAGTTTTAAAGTCTTATTCATGATAGATTGTATGAAACTTGAACCCATGAATATTGTACGCATTGAATCTCTTATCCTTACCTAGAGTACCTCCAGCCAAAAACTTCAACTAATTTGATATCTTATCTTGATTATCAACATTAATTATCTATAAAAGATGATATAAGGTGTTAGTTTTAACATAGATAAAATAAATACACTTCAATAATATGAATATTAGTATATACATACACGATGGGCAAACCATTCAACAATCACCTTATTAATAACTCTTTTTAATTCCATCTCATTATGACCTCTACCCCTTAGTTAACTCTTTATTTGGAATTATAATTCTTTAATAAATGGATCTACAATAAGACTATTGAGTAGCACATATCTATGTGCTTGTAGCAACTCCAATTCAATCAGTGTGTAATTTCACCCCTTTCTAATTGGACATTCAATAGTTGGAAATAATAATGACTGGTTTTTAGAACAAGAATTATTTGAGATGTCTTCAACACATCCAACATGATTGAATCTATTCTCAATCCCGTTCAAATACTTAGAATATAAGTTCAGATACTATTTGTCTATGTAACCTTCAACAATAGATCCTTGTAGTTGAGATTTATTCCTCACACATGATTTCAAATGACCTATGTACCTAATGTAAAAAATAATAAACATATTGAAAAAAATTACACAATGATTTGATAAAATTTAATTCACCAATGAATATAAAAATAATATAAATATACCTATCAATTGGATACATCCATCGATAGTGTATTGGTCCACCAAGTTTAGCTTCTTAAATTAAATAAATAGTCAAATGAATCGTGATTATGGAAAATGAAGGGGGAATAACATCTCTAAATGAAAATGTGTCAAAAAAATTCTTTTTTGAAGTTTATCTAGCTTGGTTGGATTTAGTGTTTTTTTTAAATAGATATTTGAAAAAGGTACACAAATAAAAAATAAATTCAATTACATTTTTATGTAATGTATAATGAAATTATAATGAAAAAAAATGATCCATTATAATATGTGATTCATTACTTTTCAATCCATTAAAATTTTGATGTTTTAAGTCAGTGAACCTTGAAATGTTACTTGAATATCCATCTAGCAATTTTAAATTATTTAAATTTCAAAGGTTTATGTATTTATCATGATATTTCATTGTAAAGATAGTTGAAGTATACTTTCCATCCTCATTTTCCCATGAACCATTCTTTATATTTTTTTATTCCAAATCCTTATGAGCATTAAGGTGATCATTTGATTTACCCTGATCATTATATAATGTAAAAATTACATTTTCATAGACATTATTATCAATATGCATTACATCAAGATTATGATGTATGAAATTAAACACCCAATAAGAAATTTTGAAAAATATACTCATTTTCTTCCACTGCTGTGTTCCAGCTACTTTAGATATTATACCTCATACCCTTTTCCGACCTTCTTTAAACTGATTACATTTTTTAAATTCTACAGTGACATTCATTAATTGTCCTAAGATTTATGAACCCAATAATAACTTCAGTGGCTTTCTCATTTCAATATCTCCATTGAATTATGTCTTATTAAACCTGAATTTATGAGAAGCATCAAGAAATCAATGATGACACATAAAACACCATTTTCTACTATGAGGTAATCGTTGAGGTTCAAAATCAAAATTAAAAATTGGATAAGACAAACTAGTGTGAGTAATCCAATTGGATAAGTTTCATAGTCCAAGTAAGTACCTAATTTTACACATTAATGTAGATTTCATTTTTAATAGTTTTCTCATTGAAGCATCATATGTTTCTATTCCATCATCCAAAAATTCTCTTAATTATTTGATTAGAGGTTGAAGGCATATATCAATGTCATTTTTAGGACTTTTCTTTCTAGGAATAATCATTGAAATAATGAAATAAGTATTATTAATGCATATCCATGGAGGTAGATTATAGGGTATCAAAATAACTGTCCAAATGATATAACTAGTACTTAAAGTACTAAAAGGGTTAAAACCATCAGAAGCCAATCCCAAATGTATATTCCAAGGATCTGAAGAAAAATATAGATATAATGAATCAAACACCTTCCATGATGTTAAATATTTTGGATGTCTCATTAACTCATTGTTGTTACTATCCTGAACATTACACTTAATGTCATACACAATCTTAGATGACATGAATAATCATTTCATGTGTGGTTTTATAGGAAAGTATCACAACACCTTTGGAAGAGTTTTCTTCTTCTATTTCTTCTTGGGGTTGCATTGATTTTTAATCTCATTTTTGTTCATTAAATTCCATATGCTTGTATGACATCTTATGAATTCTTATTTTTTAGACTCATATATCCAGTAAAACATGCAATCATTAGGTCATTAATGTATCTTTGTATAATCAAGTCCAAGTTTGTTGAATATTTTTCTCATCTCATAGAATGATGCAGGGATCTTAGATTCAGAAAATGAAACACGAAGCAACTCTAAAATCATGGAAATTAATTTTTCAATAATTCCAAAAAGAAACTTGATATGATACAACTTAAGTTGAAAAGAAAACCTTGAATACTTGGCACACAATTCATACAATTCTTGTTTTCCTTCTTCAACTAATTCATAAAACTCATTTTTTGGTCATTAAAGTTCCAAGAAAGATTAAACCACTCATGATCAAGAGAAGGTTTTATTAATCTATTAAAATCTTAGACATTGTATCATATAAATCTAAATGTGTCATTTAAAAAATTTTAAACTGAATTCTCCTCTGGCAGGTCTATTTGTGTTTCATTGATAGGATTCTCATTATTTTGAATTTACATAACATTAAATTCACCATACCAAATCTAAAATTTACATTGATTAGAAAACTATTTCAATATCAAATTCTCATATACTTTGTTTGTATTCAACCATTACTTTAATTTACAATTAGGACACAAACATTTTTTTCTACCATAAAATAATCGGTTTTCAATTCCATAATCTAGAAATTATTCCAAACCCTTGGAATAATATGGTTTGTTTCAAGAAAAATTAATCTACATTTTATCCATATGTTTTGTATTTTCACTCTTCTCCCTGTACATTATGACAAAAACATATAAATGTTTAATTAAATAAGTCTAATCAAAATTAAACACCCCCCAACTTCATCATTGACTAGGTATGGGTCTTGATTCAAAATAAAAAAAATCAACATTAAAATGATTCAATGAAACATTAAAAACACAAAAAAAACATAAATGAATAAATATTACCCCTCATAATGATATTGTTAGATGTCATGGAATAAGTTAATTGAGTCAAAGATATAGGTTACTATGATCTATCATACTGTTATCATCCCACAATTATAGATGAACATAATTCTTCTATTAAAATATATCTATCTTTTTCACTTTTCATATTATCAATTTTTTTTATTGAAAAAACATGATTGTATCTATAGCTATCTCCTTCTTCGATAATTTTGAAAATCAAGATTTTTTGTTTTTTAAAACAAGAAATTGGAAATATGATATTTGGTGCATGTGTTTCCATATGCATCATAGAATTTCATAAAATTATGGTTTTAATTTTTTTTTAAAAATCTATTTAAGAAAAAATGCTCAACTTGATGAGAGTAACACATACATATAACTTCATGTAATTTGAAGCTACGCAGCTTAAAATTAGAATTATGCATTGCACTCATGATTAATAAAATTTTTTATTTAGTATATTTACTTCATGATATCATTTTAAAAAAAGAGATTAGAGTGGTAAATTACACGTGGCTTGAATTCTTAAACCACATGCTAAATGATCGAGTTTTTTGAATGAAAACCCCTCTATAAACATCTAAAACCTCTATTTTCTCTAAGCCAACCCACAATGTCTCTTATGGTGGAACTAAGTAAAAAATAATCATTTCAAAAACAATTAAATATTCATTAAAGGAGTAAGAGACACAAAACCGAATGATTGGTCTGCCTTTTGATGAAAATATAAAAGCATCAGGTCTTACAACACACACCAACAACACCCTCGGAACCAGTATCATGACACATAAAATAAAAAATTAATTATAAAAATTTATAATTAATTATTCAAAATTAAAAAATAGGAATAATAACATAATATAACATTAAGGTGAATCCATTCTCCAAAACTGCAACCAACCGTCGATGGAAGTTCTGCAAAGTAACCCCAATATCATCATAGGGAAAATCCTAAAAAAATAACACTCAATTATATAGATATTTATACAATTTGATTAAAACCCTTAGAAAAATCCAATAGGCATCATACCATCAAGTAAACAAAGTTAGGATGAAGGTGGGGTCATGGGTAGAAGGGAGATAAGGTTGTTGCCGCCATCAGAGGTTGCACTCAGTGGGAAAAGGGGATGAGGGGTCGACATTGTGGATCATTGTTGAGGAGCAGGGGGCCGTTACAAGGTCTTCTTCAAAAAATCATGGGGGGGGGGGGTTGATGTTATAGTTATCAGAGGCGAGGGATGGGTGAGGGGCGGTCGATGTCCGGGGAAAGAGGGATTAGGACCAAGGGGTGGTTTCCATCAAAGAGGGGGGCGGGGGGGGGGGGGGGGGGTTGTGGCTTAAGGATTGGGGGGGGGGTAAGGGGATCAGGTGGGGGAATATTTTTATATTTTAAAGATATAGCGGTAGGTTAAAAAAAACCTCCACTAAATTTTAAAATAAAAAAATATAGTGGCTGTTATATTAAACTGCCTCTATATTTTAAATTATATTTAATATGATTTGTTTAGAAATGGTTATTAGAACAACCACTAAGACCTTTTTTGTTGTAGTGTTATGTATGTTGTACATATACAGATGTATATGTATGAATGCATGCATATGTGTATGTGCACATTTTTATATGGGATGTAAATATATGTGTATATATATTTATGTCGATATATAGTGTATGTGTGTATGTGTGTGTATGACATGTGTGCTATTCATTTTTAATATTATTTCACATTTAATGTATATATTTTTTTTCATTTTTGATGTAATTTGTTTGGAATTGATTCATTTTTTTAAAATTTATACATATTTATTTACTAAGTATTATTTATAATATGTTTTTAATTTATACGATTAGTATTTATTAAATTTTATTTATTAAGTTATAATATTTTTAAAATGTTTGAAATTTATATAATTAATTTATTTAAATGCATTTTTTGTATTTTATTCATTTTTGTACGTGTTTAAAATTCATGTGGTTAGTCTTATATGAATTAAGTTTTAAAATAGTTTTGTCTATTATATTATATTTATTCATTTTTAATATTCTTTCATTTAATATTATTTATGCATTTTTAATATCTATTAATTTTAACATATGTTAGAATTTAATCATTTTATAATATTTATTTATACATATATTTATTTACTATATAATATTTACCATATGTTTTCAATTTGTATGAATAATATATATTCATTTTTGTTTATTAAGTTTTATCATTTAAAATATGCTTGGAATTTATATAATTGTTCTTTTTAAATGGTTTTTTAAAATAATTTTTTAATTTAAATAGTTAATTTTTTTGAAATTTATTTCATTTAATTTTTTCATTTTTAATATTATTTCATTTAATATATTTTTAAAATTTTGATATTAATTAATTTTTAATATTTTTTGAATTTCTTCATTTTTAAATTTTTTACATATTTATTTAGTATTATATTTAAATGCATTTTATAATATTTTCATCATTTTTATACATGTTTACAAACAATGTAGTTAATCTGACGAACTATACATAATTAGTCACTGAGTATTAATACTCTTAGCATGTTTTTGAAACTTATAAATGCACACCCCCACGGTCAGATGAGGTAGTGAGGGTGGGTTAGGGTTTGGGGCGTGGTTGCAGGGTTGGGTCCCTAGATTAGTGGTTTATTTTCAATTTTCGTTATAGTAGTTTGTTTCTCACTTGTGGTCGTACTAATTTCTTTTAACACTTCTAAATGCACTCAGTATTAATCTGGGCGGATTCTGGTAATATTTTGAAAACCTGAACCCTATATAGACCCGATTAATGGGTTCCCAAACCCATAACATATTTAAAAACATTTATTTATCAATATATTTATAAAAATATCTTTTTAAATAAATATTTTTAAATAAATATATCTATATTTATATATAAACATATTTTTAAAATTTATATTTTTTGTATTTATGAAATTATATATTTATTATTACAAATAAATAAATATAATTTTTTAATTTTATTTTCTTAGGAAATATAGATTGGGGAAAAGGCCAAATCCCATCTATTGAAAAAAGAAGAAACAAAAGGAAAGGTACAAATAGGCCTAATATCCCACATCAATACAAAAAGAAGTCAAATGACTCTAAAAACAACTTAAAAAGGCACTAACAATTAGTAAAATCAACTGCGTGAGTAAGGTCAGGTCCCTACCTACCCCTACCATGAGGGGGCCTTCTATATGGATGTTGGACTATGTTCCAAGACATTGCTCTCTACCATGGCTCATGAACATCATATGAATAGATCAATGCCTCCATAGACTTATTTATAGCAACAACATCACCTGCACCAACTTCAGAAGCAACACAAGAAGAAATACTCAACTCATCATTGAACTGAAAACCAGTTCGAAAACTATCCAATCCTTGTGAACTAGTACTAAGATCTATATCACATCAAGAGGCCCCATTATTATTCAATGAAACCAAATACATGTCATTTTCTGTAGCTAATACAGTGGGTATTACACTAGATTTAGAAATATTACTCCTTACTCAACCAAAAAAATGACTAATATTTCTAGAAACTACATCTATAGGCCCTACTTGATGATGCCTCACATCAAAAAGGACAAAAAAATCAATATTTTGAAGCCATAAATACTGCTGTTTATTTACAGAACCCAAAACACTACCTTAGAAGAAACATTAGTCAGATGTACAGGTGTAGTCACCTATATAGAAGAGATGGATACATTTTGTTTCTGGTATTCATACATCATTGAAAAATCCCATTGAGCATGATCTAACCCAAGATTTTTGACATAAATAAATTTGGCCAAGATTCCATAGTCAAAAAAATTGAATTTCCATCTTTGGAGGAAGAAGAAACTCCAATCCCCTACGTAGGCTGTCCTGATTGATGTCCAATCTTCTATATATCATGAACAAGAATTGGATCTAGAGTTTGAATAGGTACCTCATTTCTATTAGAAATATTAGTATCCTTGTTCAATCCATCACCAAGGTTATTGCCTCTAGTAGAAATAATGTCTCCATCAATTACAGGTCCTACATTTGGAAGTTTAAATTTTCACTTCTCAATCACATGAATGAACCTCTTACAGTTATCACACCGTTAGACTTAGAATTTATCAATATAATTCCCAATATTGAAACATTTCTGATAGAAATCAGGAATCTTTTCAACATTAAAATGTAACTCAAAAAGGTAAAACTCAACTTCCAGAACCATTGTATTAATTATAGTCAAGAACATATCAATATCAATATGAATATGTGCAAAGAGACCAAACCTTACCTATTCAGTTTCCTTATAAAATCTGATTGGGAACCCCAAAAAAGAGGAAAATTACCATAAGATTTGAGGATGCTAAAGATACCAAATAAGGATAAAATCTTGAATCCATACCCAAGTGGTCTAATTGACAAAAAATGTTGGGTTTAAACTCATATCCCAATAATGAATTCATTGGAATCCAGGTTTGAAAGGGAAAAGTCCCATTCCCCGGGATCTCACCTTCAGAAAGGAAGAAGTAAATATGATATGAAACAACCTCTTTCCAAGAGACTCCATCTTCCAATCACCAAATCCCCAAAATTAAATAAGGTGGAATTGTAAATCCTCAAACTTCCACAGATTGATCCCCTATTGGGTCACCAACCATATGATTACAAAATGATGAAATTAAGCAATCTTATACAATATAAGTGAATGGTTTTATTTAAAAGAAAATACAAAAATCCATTTTTCATAATTCTCCCAGATTTTGAAGAGCCAAATCGATCATCATCAAAGAATCAGGAAGAAGAACTGCAACCTTGCTTCTAATATCTATGAACCGAGGTAGGGTTCCCTTCACCACAAGAATATCATCAGTAGAAACAACTTTATAATCACAAGAATCAATACCATCAACATTGAGAGTTTTCTCCATATAAAAATATATTTATAATCATATACATATATTTATAAATATATTTAAAAATATATTTATTTATAAATACAATTATATCAATATATATTTATAATTATATCAATATATTTATAATTAAATAAATATTTATTTATTTATAATTATATTTATTTATATATTTATGATGATATTTATAAATACTTATTTAAATTTTTTAAATATATTTATATTTATATAAATATTTATTAATAATTATATACATTTATATTTATTTATAATTATATTCATTTATTTTTTTTAATTATGTTAATTTTAATAAAAAATATTAATTATATTGGTCTTTATTAGCGCTTAGTTTTTTAGCACTGATAAAACTTATCTTTATCAGTGATTTTTTTAAAATGTTGATAAAATTCTTCTTGATCTTATAAATTAATCCTAATAGAACCAAATTCTTTCATGTTGTTCAAGCTCTCGAGGAAGTCGATCTCTACTGCCTCTCCCCATCAATCTTCTTAGATGAATCGACCCTCTAATAACTAATTTATTTGATTATTTCTACTCTTTAACCGACATCAGTTATTCTCTCCATTATCGGTGTTCATCAGATCTAGTTTGATCACTGTCACTTCTCCCCCTCACTATTTTCATTTGATTTCATTTTATCACTCTTTTTTCAAGATATTGTCTGCCTATTTAATCATAAGAGATATCTATGAATTAATCATATGCAAGATATTCTTTTTCAAATTTCTCAATCTGATTGCATGGTGCTCCTGGATGAATGAGGCTATGGATAAGATATAAAAACCTTCATCGATGAAAGGACCATCTGTGCACTATAAAAACTCTTCCCACATAACATGTAAGTCGGTGATTTAAAATGTTAAGGAGGTAAATTTTTTGTATTGCACAGATGGTAATCCGCTCCAATTTCGAGGTATCCTTCCTGGTCTCATGAATTAAAATCAAACAATTAGGATTATTTGTTTCCATTACTAGGAAGAACCCAAGTCCTTTTAATATTTACATTTCTACGAACATCGATTACAGAAATTTTTCAACACAAACTGCTAACCTCATCTTCAATTAAAAGTTCCTTCTTGTAATAATGTTACAAAAACTGAGCATACACAATTGAAAATTTTGGATCATTATTAAGTAGACTTTAGGTTTGTACTAGAAGTGTCCTTGGAATATATTTATATAAAAATAACTCATGGGAAAGATTCAAATTGAGATTTTCAATATTTTAAGTCATAAATTAAATAATAAAATGAAGTGATTGATGTATTAAAATGAGAGGTTGAAATATTAAAAACTTGAAAATCTAAAAAACCCGAGAAAATTTTCAAATTAATACAAAAAATATAAGTGTATGATAGAATTATTGATGCATTGACATCAATAGTGAAAAAAGAGTAAGTATAAATAAGTGATAGTGGATGAAGTGACTAGTAAAAGAAGAACATGATTATCAAATAAGACTCTCCACTCCTCTTGTGACACACAAAAAATAATAATCTTATCTAATGAAAAAGTGAAAAAAAATTAAAGGATCTTCAAATGTACTTTATAAATTTCATAGAAATAAAATATTATATATCAAAATAAATCTTATTTGAGTTTTGATAAATCCTACAAAAATATGGAATTAATGTTAAAGATGAAATTGTTACACTATGGATTAATATTTAGCTGCATAATTCCAAGAAGGTTCTTTTATCCATTTCTTTTGGTTTAGAACGACATGAAATGTTTTTATTTTGGAATCCTTTTTAATCGATCAATATATATTCCAATGAAAAATAAAAAAGGAAAAAATATGTTCAATTATATTTTTTCAAAAATTAACTTCTTTTATCAATATTATTATTGTATCACTAGATATGAATGAAAATATATACGGACAAGGTTTTTACCAATGAAAAGAAAAATTATTACTCATAGAATAATTCCACTAAACGTTCCAATGCATAATTTATAATTAAAGAATCATTTTTATATTTTAATTAAATATGAAATCCTTTCATATAATCAATAATATGACATAAATATTACTAAACCCATTAATTATAAAAATTTAGTAAAAATGAGAAATAAAGAGGAGTATAATGTGTTATATATTATCTAAAACCAATTAATGGAGAAGGAACATGGATCCTTGATAGTAGTAGATCATACCATTTTATGTGTAATTTTTTTGAAAACATAAATAAAAATTTGGATAAAATTGTATGGTTTATAATTTTTTAAAAATTAAAAATAAATAGGACTATAAAAAATAAAAAATTTAGAGAATAATTTATAAAAACTAATTTTTTGTATGTTGAATGCTTAATAAAAAATTTCATGATCTTGTGACAGTTGTATCATTTTATTTAACCTATATTAAAGTTATTTTTTCCTTCTAACCCCAATAAGAATTTGAATTACTTTTATTTGAGGATTCATCTCAACCATGTAAATTATTTAAATTTTAAGCATTCATGAAACCCCAATTAGATTATGCTTCAGTTTTTCTAGTATCTTGAGAATCCCATATCGAGACTTCTAGTTCATTGGATTTAATTTCAAGAGTCTCTTCAAACATAGGGTTCTAAATACCATGTGATTGTGCCCTATCAACATTTTTATCATCTGATAAAATATTAACATCGACTCTTAAGAATACTGTCACTGAAATACCACCTGACCCACCATGTACAAAGTGAAGAAATTAATAAACACCAACTCATATCTCTTTTTGTATTCCCATATAGAAAAGTTATAGAAACCATCCTTGGTCTCTATGTTTTTCAATATATAAAAAATTAATTATATTCTTTGTAACTTTATAGATATAAAAATTTCTTTCCTTCAATGATTTCAACCACTAAAAATAATATCAAAATGCATCATTCAACCCTTATTATCTTAGAACAACAGATTCATGTAGTTTAAATTATTCTTTAAGAATTTCCTTTTATGGGTTCCAAGATCATAATTTTGTTGTATTTATTTGTTTTATTAAATATTAATATTACTAAATCAAATAAGATGGGTATGAATTGAAAATGTAGGATTCAAATAGTATGTTAAAAGAGTAAAAGTATTTGGTGAAAGAGGTCATCAAATTTACAAAATATCATGCATACAACCCTTCTTAAATCCTTTGTTTATGTTTACACAAATTTTATTCAAGAATAATTAGTAAAGAGGATTTAGAAGAACACTGGATCTGTCATGGAATATATTGAAGGTATAAATTTTGGACTAAACATGGGAAAAACTGAATATAGCTAGTGAATGGGATAACATAACATTTTATGGATCATATGATATGATAACATGTGTGAATAATGATGAAGACTGCATTAAGGATATGATTATAGGTTTGAACAATGATAGATATCATATTCAGGAAATGAAAAATGATAGTTAAATATGAACTTCATGATTATCCAAAGCTATTTAAAAAGTTAGAGTGTTTTTCAAAGACATCATTGTATAGTGGTTGTACTAAATATACAAAATCATCAGCCATAAATAAGTAATATAATGTAGAAGATGGAAACAAATGGAGTGACACCAGCTTTACTGAACTACTTTCTCTCTTGAATGATATGCTCTTAGAAGATAATGAGCTTATTTACTGATCATATGATGCTAAACAAATGCTACATTCAATGGGTATGATCTCTAAAAGAAT
Organism: Viscum album; assembly: GCA_963277665.1. Lineage (NCBI taxonomy): Eukaryota > Viridiplantae > Streptophyta > Magnoliopsida > Santalales > Viscaceae > Viscum > Viscum album. The sequence continues at coordinate 823,436,788 of OY728159.1, read as the reverse complement.
TCATGCCTATCCAAATGACTGTATACTATTTCCGAAGGACAAAAAGTCACTTAAAAATGAAAAAATTGTGGTGTGTCTCGATAAAAGAAAGATGAATAAGGTACTATAAAATTTTTATGGTACTTTCCAATAATTTCAAGGTTTTGGAGCCTATATTGAAGTGATAAGATTGTAAGCTAATTGATAGGACATGAAGATACATGAAATAATGATGGGAAAATTTGTCACCCCAAAGACTCTCCTCAGTGGAATAAAATTGATCATGAGTATCATGAAATTGGAAATGATCTGAGAAACCTTCATCTTGCACTATCTATAGATAAAGTGAATCCTTTTGGTTTTGCAAACAACACTCACAGTACATGGTCGGTTATATTGGTAAATTACAACTTTCCACTCTGGTTATGCATGAAATAAAAATACATTATTATTATCTATGCTTATATCTAGACCAAAACAATTGGGTAATAATATTGATGTTTATTTGGACCCATTAATCAAATATTTGAAATTATTGTGGGATTTAGGTTTTATGTTGAATGATTATTATTTCACATTGAGAGCCATGTTGTATGGGATGATAAATTAATTTCCTTCTTATGGTAATTTTTCAGGATATTTTAATGATGGAACTTAAGAGTCTTACATTTTTGAACATGGTATACCCTCAACTATAGGATGAAACATTCATTGAAGACTATGTTTCTAGTACATCACATATTTCTACCCTAGTGACCTAATTATCGATCTTGGGTGATTTAATTAGATGAGAGTTCAGAAAAAGGTAGAACATTTTCTTCACAAATAGGTGATAAAATATTTGAGAAAGTAAAATATATAGACACTAAATTTGGTAAACCTTCTTAAAAAATCCTTATAAAAATAATTTGAAAAAAGTGATTAGTTTTTCTGAATTACCATCCTTGAATTTTTTGCATGTTAGAAATTTTCTTGATGTTATGCATGTGGAAAAAATTTATGTGATAATGTCATTGGAACGTTACTAAATATACTAAAAAAAGGATGTAATTAAGGATAAGTTGGACATGATTGACATGAGGATACAAAAAATATATGGTGCCAATGAATATTGAAAGAAAAACATTTCTTCCTCCAAATTCGTATACTATTTATAATAAAGAGAGATATTGGGTTTAAAAATTCTTAAATGATGTAAAGGTTTTATAGGATTATTCATCAAATATCAAGAATATCATGAAAATTACTAATTTAAAGTAAAAGGGCCTAAAATCACATGACTTTCTTATTTTTATAAAATATCTAATGACCATAGATTAACATTGTATTTTAACTAATAATGTTCATCATATATTAACCAAACTCTATTTATTTATCAAATCTATATGAAGAAAAGTTATAGTCCCATAAAATTTAAAAACTATGGAAAAAGAAATTATTGTCATACTATGTGAATTAGAGATGATCTTCCTTCCATCATTATTTAACATTATGATTCACTTGGTTAGATAGATTCAAATTTATAGTCATGTACATTATAGATGGATGTACCCCATTGAATGGTATATGAATATTTTTAAAGGGTTTGTAAAAAATAGAAGTCATCAAGAAGGTCGTATTATGGAGCAATATATTGTTGAGGATTCCATTGAATTCTATAATGACTACCTATCTGATGCGGAAACATCGGTCTATAGAAATATCATCACGTAGAGTGGCTTGTGGGTGGAGGAATTTTTGAAATACATGTTGTCTCGATTACTATTATAGAGAGGGAGGATGATCAAATTTATGTTTTTATTATGGTTTAGACATTTCTCTATATGTTGAAACCCACAAATTAATTCTTAGACAATTGATTCAATCAAGGGCTAAAATTTGGATGTCAAATACACATAATAAATAATGTATAGGATGGTTTCAAGACCATATTTTTAAGGTGTCAGCTTCAAATCCAAATTCAATTTTATAATGAATTTGATATCTAGCTAGAAGGAAAAGTGTGCTTGTATTATTTTATAATGGTTATGTATTAATGGTTATATGTTCTATAAAAATAAACATGACAAACATAGCAGCATAAAAAACAGTGGAGTTACACTTGTGGTTGAATTAATTCACGTAAATGATACTAAGGGAATAAATCTAATTTATGTGAATATTCCATACTTTGGCTTCATCAAACAAATATGGGAGTTGGATTATACAATATTAAAAGTGTCTATTTTTCAATTCAAGTGGGTCAATAATAGGATTTAAGTTAAAAGAGATGAATTGGGATTTGAAAAAGTGGATTTTAGAAAGGAAGGGTAAAAATAAAAACCTTTTATAATGGCATCACAAGAAGTATAAGTATTTTATATTCTACAACTTACAAACAAAAAGTAGTTGATTGTTCTGTTATGAACCAAAAAAACTAAAGGGTGATATATTAATTAAACTAAGTATGACCCTTTAATTAGGGTATCAAAATCATTTCATGGTGACCCTAATATATGTGGGGTTGTGTATGTTAGAGGAGACTACAATGATGGGATTTGTATACTCGATGGAGGGGCCGGATCCTATCAACCATTAAAAAAAGAGAGTTCAATAATCAGGTTATATTTTTTTGTAATATGCATTGTGTTACCTCAAATTATTATTTTTTCACCACTTCATTTATGTTATCTAAATTAAATGTTCAACCACTTCTGTAGATAATGACTTCTACGCATGTTGATGCTCCTAATCCTAAGAAATAACAACTTTCTCAACATGATGATTCTCCCAATACATAGGATTTTTTTTTACACATGTTGATGCTAACAATCCATTGGAATAACATATTGATGATGTTGAAGCTGAGGAAATGGTATATGGTGAACAACCCATGTCCCAGAAAAAATATGAGTGTCATAGCGTGACAGTGTTAACAAAAATTATCAATGCGAGAAATGGAGGCATTAAATTCGATTTTGGATGGAATGCACATGACCATCCAATTAACCTCAATAAGTCCATGTTCAATAGTTACAATGGTACCACCACTCGAATGCATATTCTAGTTGATGTTGATACATGAAACAATGTTGTGACCATTATTAAGACACTAATTTTGCAATAGATGAGATTAAAATTATGATATACTTTATTTTACTAAAAGAATAATAAAATCTTGATATACTCTTCATTGTCCCTTATATATTGCATTTATACTAGATGAGTGAGAAATTAAATTTGTATTGATGCTCACTGGAAAGGCTCATAGAGAATTTTGGACAATTCTTACAAATTATTATCTCATAGATGTTGAAAGGAAAATAAACTCACACCCGCCATAGATGTATGAACACATGATAAATTGACGAATGTGGAATGTGTTTATTGGTTATCATGGGGAGATAAATTTTTAGGCACATTATATTTGGTAATATATTTCTTGGCAATATGTGTGTTAATCACTATGATTAATAATTTTTAACTTATGAAATAGAAACTGAGTGTTGACAATTGTTTAAGTCAGGATGATAATGATGAAGACAAATACAAAACAGTGGGGTGAATTGTGGTTTTCAAAACATTGATAGATTCAAAACACCTCTCTGATGGTGTAATTATACTTTCCATTTTTCTCTTAAAGATGAGTGAGCAGTGAAAATAAATTAAGGAAATGAACATAATGATGTATAGTGGTTTAGGGAACAAATATCCCTTATTCCAAACCACAAATTCTTAACTCCACATGCTTGGTGATTTTCACTAGGTCCTCTTATCCTAAGACCTTTAATCAACAACTTAATACAAGAAGTTTAAACCTTTACAATAAGGCTTTAAATATCCTTATGGTTCTTTTACAAGGAACTGTAAATCCATAGCAAGGTGCAAGAAGATGAAACTTAACCATGACTGAATTCGATTAGTCTAAACTCCAAAAAATCAATAGAGATTGATTTTGTTGAGGATACAGGTTAAAATTTATAGTTTTAGTAACAACTAACACATGTATTCATATATTCAATAATGCACAACATAAAATTGATCTTCAATTTTATGTAAGTTTCTTCAAAAAATTATAGAGAAAACACTAGACAAATGTTTAAACATGTATGTCTCCAAAGTTTATATTTGAAAAATGATTCATCGTTCTTATAGAAGAATATGCAATGATAATGTGTAGTAGAAACAAAATTAATAACAGTGAGTTGATAGATCAAAACATGTATGTCTCCAAATTGTAGCTCTAAAGGCAATGAAACAAAGTTTTTTTATGTATTTCACTTTTTATGTATCTTTATATATATTCTTCAATGAAGAATGTCTTGATATTTATACTATAGTTTGAATAGCTCCAAGTCAAACCCACTCGAGAAATGTCACTAAACAAATAATGAATATTTCAATTCAAAATAATTCACTAGAGTTTATAACATCCCTTAGAAATAGGAATGATTTACTCTATTGAATATAAGCCATGAAAATTCACAAGCCTTTGTATTAGTCATAAATGAGCTTTGAAGAGATCTTTACATTTTCCAAGACCATTGCATAAATTATGGATAATATCATAGATTTAGGACTCTGTTGTTGAATAGTCAAACATAGGATTCCTTCATTTGATGAAAAAACACTAAACATAGGGTTGAAAATGTACGATTGATAAAAAAAGTTGTGTTGATGTACCACAAGTTTTCTTCCACAAATGTAGGGTTGATTCTGAATATAGGGTTCCTAAACCATAATTTCTTGAAAATGTAGGGTATATGATCCATATGTGTTGTTCCAAATGTAGGGTTTCCATTCCTTACATTATGGTTACACATATAGGGTATGAACAATATTTCCAAAATATATTTAAACACATCCTGAGTACTTCAAAAAATATTCCTAGCTAACCAATGACTTGAATATGATTCTAGAATAAATATTTTGATGAATAATAATTTACTGAAACTCACTTAAAATTAAATTCATTAGTAACACAAATTTGGGTGTTTGTGAGCACTAAAACCCAAAATAAATTAATGGAATTATTTAATCGAAACATTCTCATCAATATCCACCCTTTTATGTTCACAAAAACCATGTAAAAAATATGTTTAAATATAATTTAAAAATAATAAATTTATTTTGATATAAATTTATTTTAAAGGAAAAACTTCTCCCCCATTATATCTTTATATACAAACTTCCTTCCTATGTCAATATTATTAAGGATACAAACATGATGATGAAAAATACAACTATAAACTTCTTCCCATAAAACTTACCCCTATAGACTTAGAAACTATAGACTAAGAACTTATTTTCATAAAACATCTCCCCCTTTTTGTGACATCAAAAAGATAAGAGTAGAGAGTATTTGAAGTAAAATTCCCAAAATTTATGTTAACGAGGAGCCTAAAAGAATAATTTAATGAATAAAATGATTTTTTTAAAACTCCCCTTCAATCATAACATATAGGATATTCAAATAATTACAAACTTTTGACTAATTTTTCACAAGTAATATTTAAATCAAAACTTTTTCATAATTAAGAATAAAAATATTATTTTTAGTAATAATTTTTTTATCAAATAATTAAATATTAGATACATGCTCATGTAAGACGACCAAAAAAAATAAATTACAAACTAAATAATAGTACATAATTAAATTTTTTATTTAACTAAACAATATATATATTTTGAAAATAGTACATTTGATATTAAATGGTAAGATAAAATAAAAAGATAATGGTTATAAAGGATTAGCCAATCTGTCTGAACTTTCCAAACTTTAGAATTTATCACTTAAGGAAGATAAAACTATTGACAATTCTTCTAATTTGTTTCGAACATCTACTATTCTTTGATACGAGGAAGATGAACACTGTTCAATAAGAAAAAACTTCAGCTTATCGAGATCTTTCTTGGTAGAAGCTTATTTTATGAGAAAATCCATTTGAATTAGAATTTATATTTTGAAATCTTTAAAACATTCTTTATAGATAAAACTATATTTCAAATCCTGATACACTTTTTGTAATGAATCAAAAAAAACATTTTTGATAAAAATGATTTTTTGTAGATCATGATACGAATTTTTAGATGCATCCAATGCAGCTTATAGCTTCATTATTTCTTCATTCAAAGCGCCAAATTTAAAAAAAAAGATTTTTATAAGATATTTGAGAAGAATATATTTCCTATTATTCGTGACTTTTAACTTTCTTATATCTTTTAGAATATGTTTTAATTGAATCTTTAACATATGAAATAGACAAACCAAAAGGATTGCCTTTCATCATTTTGTGAAAATGATTTTATTATGAACCTGAAGTACTTGATCACTTTATATCACTACTTATAGTTTTTTTAAAACTTTTTAAAAACATAATTCGAAGATAATGAATTCATAATTAAAAAAAATTAAGAAGAAAATGAAATGCTAGGTTCTGACACAATGCAGACAACCTTTCATTTTCTTTATCCAACAATTTCTAAATAATCATTGCATATTGCCTAAGAAGAGTATATTGGTATTTCTAAACAAATAAAATTTGAAGAACACAAAATATAAAATATATCAAAAATTCTAAAAACAAAAATATAAAAAATTTCAATACAAAATCTTTATTTTCTCAAAGAAAAATATTTAAAGATTTTAATAAATCAGTTATACAATCAAAATAGACAAAAACTTAATTAAATAGTAAATAATAGTCTTTATTAAACTTTGAGAAATATATTTTTCTTCCAATATAAAAAAAGTAATATAACAAGAGTATATAAATTTTAAAAATGAAATACTTCTTGGATAAGTGACTTTAGTACTAAGGATTTTTTCACAACGAACTACTTCAAAGTTATTCCCTCCTTTTATAGATAATTTCACATATATCAATAGATCAACCACATAAAGGTTTAATAATGAATCCTAGTGGTGTAATACTGAAAAATATTAATTACAATACTTTTTGGTTCCCATAGGATTTTGGGTACATCAGTGCTAGCAATTAAATTTTTAGGTAAACAAACTGGTTTATTTTGAGAAGGAATTATACTATTCAATTTAGATAATGATTTTGATCAATAAGAATTTTTGAAACTAGAAATTTTAGGTTTTATATAAAATCATTCATTTTAATAATTAACATTAATTACATAATTAAAACACTTAACAATATAAATGATTTTACTTTTTAGATAAGGAACGAAATATTTTTATATAGTTTTGGTCTTTCACCATTGCTTACTATTCCAAATTTCTCTTTTGGTATTTTTTTTCAAGGATTTGATTTAAATATATTTCTCCTTTTATCATAATAATAGAGTGTTATTTTAAATTTTCAACTTCAGATAATAATTATTTAATTTTTGTATCATTCAAATCACAAGATTTAGAAGAGTCAAATTTTAAATCTATAATCTCTTTTGACAATTTTATTTATTTAATAGAATAGTATCATTATATTTCTTAAATTTTCTATAGTATTTATTTGATGATTCATATTTTTCTTGTAGCATAAAGTAATATTTATTTAATGAATCATCAGATAGTTTCCCACAACTAGAGTTTTGAGAGTAAGAATATTGAACCTCATGATTTGTATGGGCTATAAGACATACCATTTTGTTTTTATGCCCAGACTCATAATCTGTAGAAGATTCATCATGTGAACCAGAAGTATTACTCTAGGTTTCCTTTATATATTTATTTCATTTTATTTTGTAATTAATTTTTTTTAGCAATAGGTAAAGAACAATTTTACTTTGTAAGATTTTTTTCCTTGCATTCGCAACACCTTCTTTCACTAGTCCCTTTGTTTTTTTCTTTCTATATAGTTTTTAAAATTTATTACCAAGATTTGTTAATATTTATCCAAATATGGATGATTTGAATCAGATGATTAATCTATTATAGTTTGTTCATGTTTTATATGATTTTTAGCATCAACCTGTTTCTCAGATTCATACATCATTAAAGTTCCAATAAACTCCTACATAGTCAAATATTTCATAGGTGTAGATTGACATATAGATAAAGATATTCCATTCCATTTAGAGGGTGGTACTATAAGTAATTTTAATGCTTTTTCTGATTGTGAAATTTGATCTCCTAAAGCATCAAAATTGTTAACAATATCTTTCAATATTCCATTAATTTGAGTGATAGTATCACTCTAATTCATCCTGAATGTATCAAACTTTAGTTTCAGAGTTTTGTACATTAGTTTTATAATATTGTCAGATCCTTCATAGGTAATGGAAATAGTATTCCATATATCATATACAGTAGGACATTGAGATAATCAATTTAATCCATTTTCTCTTAAATCACACACAATAGAATTCATATCATTTGAATTGAGATCATATTGCCTTTCTTGTTCATCATTACAATCATTTAAACCTTCTTTTGGAATCTCATAATGTTTAACAAACTTCATATAAAACCTTATTCCATGATTTTCTAAATAAATAGTAATACAGGAGTTTGAAAATCCATATTTATCATCATTAAAATATGGAGCATGGATCATCAATATACCTTCTTTAGAATCATCCATTTCATGATGTCTTCATATTAATCTTTAACTCAGGCTTGTTAGAGCCAAAAAATATTTTGAAGATCTTTCTAATACCAATTATTGATGTCAAATATATCAAGTAGAATATTCCAAAATAATTCTAGCCTTTGATATTAATTTTCAGTATTGAATAGATACAAATGTATTCAAGGGTTTATAAAAAATATAGCAGTAGAAAACTTCCTTTGGTATTAATAGTTGATATAAAAAAATTCAAGAAGAAAATATACCAGTATAGCTCTACCTTTGATACCAATTGTTAGGTTGAGAAAATAATGATGAAGACAAAGAAACTAGAGGGGGGTAAATTTTGGTTTTCAAAACTTTAGAAGATTCAAAATATCTCTCTTATTCTGCAGTGATCATTTCCCTTTTTCTCTTAAAGATGAGTGAGCAACAGAAATAAAAAAAAATGAATGCAGTGATGTATAGTCATTCAGGGCACAAAAATCCCTTATTCCACCCCACCAGTACTCATCTCCATGATCTTGGTTATTTTCAATAGTTCCTCTTATCTGAATACCTTTAATCAACAACTGAGTGTAGGAAGTTGAAACCTTTATAATAAGGCTTTAAAGATCCTTCTGGTTCTGTTATAAGGAACCTTAAATCCATATCTTATTAAAAGAAGCTGAAACTGAACCAAAATTGTGATTGGGTAGTCGAAACTCTTCCAAATCAATAGATATTGATTTTATTGAGGATACAAGTTAAACTTCACAACTATAGTAACAACTGATAGATGTATTTAGATCTTCAATAATGCACATCATCAAATTGATCTTCAAAATTTCTTAGGATTTCATTAAAACAACGATAGAGAAAACACTAGACAGATGTTTAAACATTCATGTCTCCAAAATTTATCTTTGATTAATTATTATTCATTATCATAGAATAATATGTAATAATAAAGCGTAGTATCAATGATAGAAAAAACAGTGAGTCGATAGATCAAAACACGCATGTCTCTAATGTGTAGCACTGAAGACAATGACACATGAATTTTTATGTATATCACATTTTTTATATCTTCATATATATTTTCTGATGAAAATAATCTTGATATTTATAGGTTGAACAACTCTAGATCAAACCAACTCTAAAAATATCACAAAATAAATGATGAATATTTTAATTGAAAATCATTCAAGTGAGGTTGTAACTTCCCTTAGAAATGGGAACAATTTTCTCTATTGAATACAATCCTTTAAAATAAACATAATTATATTTTGAATTAGTCATAAATGAGCTCTGAATAGATATTTACATCATACTATAACATTTCATAAATCATGGATAATATCAAAGATTTATAAGTCTGTTGTTGAATAGTCAAATGTAGGGTTCCTTCATGTGATGACAAAACTCCAAACGTAGGATTGAAAATGTATGATTGATCACAAAAGTAGGGTTGATGTATCATATGTTTTCTTCCTCAAACGTAGGGTTGATTTCAAGCATAGGTTTCATGAACAATAATTTCCTGACAAAATAGGGTATATGATCCATACATTCTATTCCAAATGTAGGTTTTCCATTCCATATGTTATGCTTACAAACGTAGGGTATGAACAATGTTCCCAAAATATGTTTAAACACATCCTAAATACTTTAATGAATATTCCCAACTAACCAATTAATTAAATATAATTCCATAATAAATATTCTTATGAATAATAATTTCCTAAAACTCACTTAAAATAAAATTCATTAGTAACACAAATGTGGGTGTTTGTGAGCATCAAAACCAAAAATAAATTAATGAAATTGTTGAATCAACACATGCTCAACAAAAAATAAGTAGCGTGAAATAAAAGTATTGTACCCCTACCATAAATCAAGGATGGGGTATGATTCACTTGAAAAAAATGGTATGTATTTTAAATATATGGTAATAATTCTATGTGATATAAAACAACAACATAATTATGTTTCTTTGTTTATATGTAGATTGATAAATTGAAATCAAAATCCACTTCTATATCACATAATGTTCTATGGAAGGAGGATCGGGTAAATAAATATAGAATACTACTAGATGAAAACACACAAAAAGTATGATAATCATTTGTAATTATGACATGATAAAAAAAAATTCTACTTTAAATCGGTATTACATAACAATGTTTAATTATTTTCCTATATTTTTATCCAGATTAGACACAAGAATCATCATCATCTATACCTGATGAATGAATACTATTATCATCCTTGAAGTGGCTAAAATAATATGACTATGTTAGAGGTGTGTGTTTTGGGGTGTCACCCTGAACATAATTTTAGAAAATAAATGAATATGGGGATAAAAAAAATAAAATGGATGAGATGTGGGAACAATTGTCTTCTCTATGATAAAAACCTAATTGGAAGTATGAGTTATTATAAAATGTTATGGAAAATAATCAAATAGAATAAAAAACATAACAACCACCACTACATAAATATCCCTTACACCCCCACTAGCTTTGAGGAAAACCATTCCCCTAAAAGGGATCCCTTACAAAAAGTAATCAATTTTGTCATAAATATTTCAATGAAATGTGAATTAGGAAGAGACTAATACCTTCTCTATACTGATATTCTACAAGGTTAAAATGATTGTGATTTATATCTACCATCACCCACCCATCGCTTTGTTGTGAGGTGTACAATGTACAATCTCCAAGGAGATAATCCATACAACAAAAAAATTACAGTAGGTCATGTGAGAGTGGGAATTCACATATCTCATGAGTCGAGGGATAACCTACCCATTCCCCTTGATGATATGGATGTTCATACGGTTGAGCTTTCTATTGGAACTTTCATAGAGCATCCATTTTATATTATCAAAATACTAGTTGACAAGGAGGTATTGCTTTCTATTTCATTTTTTATGAAAAATCTTTAACAATTAATGATAAAAGGCGTTAAATGATGAATGTTATTATAGATTGGGAAATTAAGGGGTGAAATGGGAGGTTGAATCAAAATGATATAAAGGATCAATGTAATGACCCGAACTATTATAAATAAAATTCCCCTTTTGATTTATTTAAACATATTATTAAGTAATATGATTATAGAAAACACATGTACTTATTTGGTTTAATTATATCCTATCATTTTTAATTGATTGTTATGAATCATTACCATTGAAAATATATCCATTGAACAGTGATCACATGATTTTTATAAGTATTGGGTTTTAATAAATCCAATCGACACATAAAAAGGAAGTGATGGCCTTAAATAGTAGGATCATACCCTATAAATCCCATTTAACAGAGTTTCCAATGGAGATAGAATTCCTAGGATTTTACCTTGACTAAGACCAAGATGAGATCAAACATCCTAAGTATGAATCGAACCGTCTATGGGATAATTTCAAGCTCATTGAGATCACAATCCAAACCTTGTTCACTGAACCATCCCTTAAAAGTCTCACCATCATGCACCTTACTCTTAGGGCATATACAGGTGTATTAAATGGATATGTATCAAGACCCTAGAAATATGAATATTTATATTATTCTGTATATAATAATGATTATATTTTCATCTAATTATTGTTACATTATAAATAATTTATTAAGGAAAATTTTTTATTTTTTAGATAATATTCAAATTCAATTAATGAATTAATGAATTAATGGATTCTTGAAACAAAATAATATTTTAATAAAACATTAATATTAAATAATTTTTCTTAAATATAAATGATTATATAATTTTTATGAAATCAAATGTAATTTTATAATGGTTCAAAAACTGTTATTGTTAAAAACCCATGATTTTCAATAAATGTCAGTTATTATTTTAAAAGTGAAAATTATAATATTTGTAACATTATTTTGATAAAATGATATTATTTTTGGAATCATAATATCAAAATTATTCAATGGTGATTTTTTCATAATTTTCTAAGATAGTCAAATTTTCGGGTAAAAATTATATATCATATAAATATAATTTTGGTTTTATGACATCATAATGAACCAAAGTGATGTAATAATTACTATAAATGGGATACACGGAAAAATAAATGTTTTTTGTTTAAAATAATGTGATTTAAGTTTATTTTTTTTTTAAATCCATTATATATCCTCCAAAACCTATAATATATTTTAAGGTTTTAAAATAATTTCTTTAAAAGTGTGACTCACCTCAACAAAAGGGAATTATTTTATTAATTTAGACACTTGAACTTATAAAATAATGGAAACAACTCCCATTTGGTATAAACCGTGGTAAAAAACCATATTATGGACTGTGGTTTTAGTTATTTTATGACATAGAGTCCAAAACCTAAATAATAAAGAAACCCCCCTCCTTTCCAATATAAACCCACCAAATCTCCCATTTCTCTTCACTAAAACTCCTTGGAGCACATAAATACTATACCATCCACTCTATAGAGTCCTCCTAAGGTTCCCAAAATCTCTCAAAAATCCACTCCCAAGCCTTTGGATTCACACACTCAAGTAAGGGATCCTCACCTTCTTCTCCTTCTTTCAATTCAAGAATCTTCCTTGAAATTAGTAATTATAATTTTAATTGGTTATATTGTCATTAATTTATTATGATTCACTTACTATCCAATTTATATTATTGGAATGATTGATCATTTATACTCTCTTATTTTTTCCCTTATGTAAGCCGTTACTATGTTCAAAATTTTTAAGGGATTTCTCTCCTCTCATTTCCATTCAAGGACTTCTTTTATATTATGTCTCTTAAATTCCATTTTATTAAATTGGAATATGTTCTTCCATATCTCCTTTATCATCCATTTAATTTATCAATGATGAGATCCAATTTCCCCCTCATTATTCCTCCCATTATCCTTTATTTATACCTGTTACCATGCTAAAATATAGTTATCATTCTTTTCCCTATTCAAGTTTCTTCATTACTTTATGCCTTCTATTTCCAAATTTATAATGATGGGATATGATTTTTCATGTCCCTATTACTTCCCATTTTATTTCTATGTGATGAGATACCAATTTCAATCTCATAAACCCATTTTTACAAATCTTTAAGTGAAATCATTATGCTGCCGAATTTCACCATGATTTTACATGCCAAAACAATTGTGTCACTACTACAAAAACGGGCAACGGAAGTGCTACCCTTTTATCAGCGCTTAGAAAAGTGGTGATAAAGGGGAACCCTTTATCAATGCTTCTTTTAATAGCACTGATAAAGGGGGGATTTATCAGTGATTTTCCTACCACTGATAAATTTTATGTTTCAAAAAAAATCATGAAAAATAAAATATTGTTATATAAGTATATTTATATTGATATAAATATAATATATATTTTTAAATATGTTTCAGATAAGTATTAATAGACTATTACATTTAATATATATGAAATTTAGTGAAACTTTCTGTAAATTATTTCAAAAAATATTATTAATTAATAATTTTTTAATTATTATTGATTAAAAATCACTTAATAACAATTTTATGTCACAAAAAATCAACAAAAAATAAAGGATCTAAAATAAGTTGAAAATGTAACTCAAAATTCAAACGGCCATAACATTTGATCCAGGTGTCTGTTTGGGCTCTACAACATATCAAATAGAAGCATGTGATGAGCTCTACACACTAGTGACCTATGCAAAGCTTCTATCACATTTTTTGAGGAAAAAAGGCCTATAAGTCCTCCAAAACTGAGTTTTTAGTTGGGATACACCGATTTGTTAACATTAAAACACGTATAACTTCTAATACAGATGTCTGTTAGGCCTGTAACACATATCATATTGAATATTGATTAATTTTATTCGATTTGACTGGTTATGGAGTTAAAACGGGCTTTTGTATTATAATTTATGGTTGTTTTAACATTCTATGGCTTTTCAAATACAGATATATATTTATTTATTCATAAATATATATGTGTCTCTGTGTGTTTGTGTGTTGTATATATGTATGTATGTATTTATTTATTTATAAACAAACATAAAAATCATATTTCATAAATGTATTTAAAACTAATCTTATAAATATATATTAATATACAAATAAATATACGGATAAAAAATTATAACTAAATATATATATATATATATAAATATATATTAGTATACGAATGAATATATATATACTAATATATGAATAAATATATTTATATTAATATGAATCTATATTAATATACGAATAAATATAACTATATATATATATAAATAAATAGATATATCAATAAATAGAGAAAAAAAGGAAATGACTTAGTGGTAATGGTGGAGCCACGAAAGGGGGGAGGTCCCGGGTTCAAGTTCGGGTGGAAGCAAAGGGGTGCGCATGTGTGGGGATGCACAGGAAGGGCAGCATATGGGAGAGTTTGAGGGGGGGTGTCTGACTAGCACTGATAGGGGGTGGGGGTTAAGCACTGTTGAAATCTACCCCCCGATTATATAATTCTTTTTTATTTTTGAAATTTTTTTTACTTTTATTAGAACTGATAAAGGAACCCTTTTATCGGATTTAAAAAATCACTGATAAAGGGGTCTTTTATCAGCGCTTTTTTAGCATTGATAAAAGGGGCCTTTATCAGCGCTTTTCGGAGTGCTGATAAAAGGGACCCCCCTTTATCCTCGCCTTGATTAACAGTGCTTTTTTAGCAGTGTTAATCGACTTTTATTGCGCTGATAAAGGACATATTTTTAGTAGTGTGTAGTGAATACCATACCCATTTTTATATCAAGGGTATTCACCTTTATACACATATACTTATTGATTGGGGACTTGAATGTATTTATTATACATTCTTTGACAGTTTAATAAATTATGATGATGAATGAATCCATGTTTTATGATCTATGTGGTGAACTTAAGCATGAAAATGAAATGATAATGATGGGTGCACCCAGATAGCGCTCCAATTCATTGGGTAATGTTTAGTATCATGATATGTCATGTCAGGATGTGGAGTGAACATGATTCCTTTATAGGACTTTTTCCACCAATAGGTCTTGGAATATTTAACCTTGACCTAAGTTTTATGACATGATGTTTTATGTTTTTTTCCACATTTCCTATGTTGTTTTTTTGATTACCATGATATATCATGTCTCATTGTTCATATTTATGATTCCTACTATTTTTATGCCCTATTGATATACCTATTGTCTAACATATATTATCTTCTTCATGTTATGCCTTGTTTATTCCCTTGCCGGCCTTTATAGCTCACCACTTTCTTATGTATGTCCCCAGGTTATCCCATACAGTTTTAATTTTGAAGGAGTATTTTTAGCATGCTAAAGAAGTTTTCAATAAAGATGTTGTATTCCCTATTTTATGTTGTTATATAATGTACCCAATTTCTAATTATACTAGACTTCTCGATCGTCCGGGTTGTATTAAGTGTAGTCTTATGTAATAAATTGAGTATTAATATGAAATAAAGATCATGGTTTTTATAGTTGGTATTCGAGGAAAATTTTAGTTATTTTTAGGATCAGAATTAGAAAACTCTAGAGAAAGACTTAGGGATAAGACTAAGTATAAGAAAACAACACCAAATTTGGGTTAGTATAGAGTAATTGGTTTATCCAGAAAATAAATCCCTGTCTGGATACTATAAGTGGACGTGGTTCTGACAGAGATGTACCCAGGAGTAACAAATCTGACAATGTGTTTTGGGCATGCCTCAGGGTAACCTAGTACAAGAAAATGGGCCTTACTACACACCTGGTTTGACACTCTCAGGGGATATTATTTTGTAAATTCACAAGATCACTATGAACCATTATTAAGGGAACAAAGATTCCCATAAGAATATATGTTATGAAATTGATCATGGATAACATTGACTAAAGCTTAGAAATTAATAAATTAAAGAAAATCATGGATAAAATGGACTAAAGCCTATAAATTCCTAGGGATCCCTTTTATAAGAGGGCTTACCCTGGAAAATCATTCTGCATTTATGAAGTGGGATTCTAGCTGTCCCTTTCCTTTGTTGAATATTCTGCATTTCTGATGTGAGATTCTATTTCAAGTTCATGGCTTTGAAAGACTATAAAATATAAACTATAAGAACCATATAAATTAAACTTAAAAAATTTATTAAAAATAAATGAAATAGTTGAAAAAATAATAATTTCATAAAAATTGTTGATGGAAAATAATTTAGAAGGTTTCAAAGACACCTACTTGAAACTTATAAATGTATCAAGTACATGACTTTGAATGCCTATAAAATATAAACTATAAGACCAACATAAATGGAACTTAAAACATGGATTAAACATATAAAAAATACATAAAAATAATTTTTCTTTTGTAAAAAATGTTGATGGAAAATAATTTATAAGTTTTCAAAGTCATTTACTTGAAACTTAAAAATGTTTCAAGTACGTGACTTTAAAAGTCTATAAAATATAATCTATAAGACCAACATAAATGAAACTTCAAAAATAGATTAAACATATAACAAATAGTCAAAAATAAAAATAATCTCATAAAAAATATTGATGAAAAATAATTTATAAGCTTTCAAAGACACATACTTGAAACTTTAAAGTGTTTCAAGTATGTGCCTTTAAAAGCCTCTAAAATATAAACTATAAGACCAATATAAATGAAACCTAAAACATGGATTAAACATATAATAAATTCTTTAATTAGTTAATTAGTATTATTAATAATTAATTATATAATAATTAATTAGTTAATTAGTTAATTATTAATAATTAAATATATAATAATTAATTAGATAATTAGTAATATAATTATTAAGTACATAATAGTTAATTAGAAATATAATTATAAATTATATTTATTCATTATAATGAATAATTAGTAATTATTAGAAATTGTTATACGATAATTAATTAGCTAATTAGTAATATAATTATTAATTATATAATAGTTAATTAGTTAATTAGTAATATAATTATAAATTATATTTATTCATTATTAATTAATAAATATTAAAAATTATTATATAATAATTAATTAGTTAATTAGTTATATAATTATTCATTATAATTATTCATTATTAATTATTAATGATTAATTACTAATTAGTTAATTAGTAATATAATTATTAATTGTATAATAATTAGTTAGTTAATTAGTAAATATTAAAAATTAATTATATAATAATTAATTAGTTAATTAGTAATACAATTATTAATTATTTAATAATTAATTAGTTACTTAGTAATATAATTATTAATTATATAATAATTAATTAGTTAATTAGTAGTATAATTATTAATTATATAATTTTTAATTAGTTAATTTGTAATTATTAATCATTAATTAGTTAATAATTAATTAGTTAATTAGTAATATAATTATTAATTATATAATAGTAAAATAGTTTTTTTTGAGAAAGATAGAGCCGAAGCCTTTTTTATAATTAGTTAATTAGTAATATAATTATAAATTATAATTATTCATTATAATTATTAATTAGTATTTATTGAAAATTATTATATAATAATTAATTTGTTAATTGGTTATATAATTATTAATTATATAATAGTTAATTAGTTAATTAGTAATATAATTATTCACAATAATTATTAACAAGTAATTATTAAAAATTATTATATAATAATTAATTAGTTAATTAGTAATACAATTATTCTTTATAATTATTAATTATAATTAGTAATTATAGTTATTAATTATAATTAATAATTATTAATTAGATAATTATTAATTATATCATAATTACTTAGTTAATTAGTAATTATTAATAATTAATTATATATTAGTTAATTATTTAATTATTAATATGATTATTAATTATTTAATAATTAATTAGTTACTTAGTAATATAATTATTAATTATATAATAATTAATTAGTTAATTAGTAATATAATTATTAATTATATAATTAGTAATTAGTTAATTATTAATTATTAATCATTAATTATATAATATTTAATGAGTTAATTTTTTTGAGAAAGATAGAGTCATGACCCTTTTTATAATTAGTTAATTAGTAATATAATTATAAATTATAATTATTTGTTATAATTATTAATAGGTATTTATTAGAAAATATTATATAATAATTAATTATATAATTAGTAATATAGTCATTAATTATATAATATTTAATTATTAATATAATTATAAATTATAATTTTTCATTATAATTATTAAATTTTAATTATTAAAAATTATTATATAATAATTAATTAGTTAATTATTATATGATTAATTATTAATAATTACTAATTAAATAATTAAGTATTTAAAATAATAATTGACTAATTAAATAATTTATTATATGTTTAATCAATGTTTTAAGTTTCATTTATATGAGTCTTATAGTTTATATTTTAAAGGCTTTCAATGACATATATTTGAAACATTTTTAAGTTTCAAGTAGGTGTCTTTGAAAGCTTATAAATTATTTTTCATCAACATTTTTTATTAATATCTTTTTATTTTCAACTATTTTTTATATTTTTAATCCATGTTTTATGTTTTATTTATGTTGGTCTTATAGTTTTTATTTTATAGAATTTCAAAGTCACGTACTTGAGACATTTTTATGTTTCAAGTAGGTGTCTTTGAAAACTTATAAATTATTTTCCATTAACATTTTTTACAAAATTATTTTTATTTTGAACTATTTGTTATATGTTTAATCCATGTTTAAAGTTTCATTTATGTTGGTCTTATAGTTTATATTTTATATGCTTTCAAAGTCATGTATTTGAAACATTTTTAAGTTTTAGGTAGGTGTTTTTGAAACCATATAAATTATCTTCCATCAACATTTTTTATGAAATTATTTTTTTCAACAATTTATCATATTTTTAATGCATGTTTTAAGTTTCATTTATATTGGTCTTATATTTTATATTTTATAGTCTTTCAAATCCACATACTTGAAACAGAATCCCACATCGGAAATGCAGAATGTTCTGTGTAGGAAAGGGAGAACTAGAATCCCACATCGAAAATGAAGAATAATTTTTAGGGTAAGCTCTCTTATAAAAGGCAGCCCTGGGTGAGAGCTTCTATCAGAATCTAGACTGTTGTAATGACAATACTTCTCGATTTTAAATAGCAGATAAATTATATTTTTTTTATTTTTGCTTATTTTTTTATATATATATATATATAAACAAAAAAAATTAAAAAAATTAAAAAAAAACTATTATTATTTGTTTTAATGGAAAGGTAGCATCGGAGATGCCACCTTTAGGTCATATTTTTTAAAATATTTTTACCTCAGCAATTTCTAAAAAAAAATCTAAAAAATTATTAAAAAAACTCTAAGGAAATACATGTAATTTACAAGTTATCCCTTTAATTGAATTATATTACCATTTATGTGGTTTATAATTTAAAATAACTTATCACTAATTTTATTTTGGATGAAGTAAATGGTTATAAACAGAATCAAAAAGTGAATGTTAGGTTTATCATCCATCGTTCTACACATTCCTTCATATCATGAAAGTTTAGTAGAACTATCCAAACACCACAAAAATTCATGGAGTTAGAGCTATTAGAGAAAATTGAAAATGGGGAAATTATTGCATCCCAAGTATATAACTCCTCCTCTATCACAGTTTATGAGATGAAGTTCCCATAAAACGTTGTCATACTCCCTTTGGTAGAATTTTATGCAATTCTAAGCACGGATTGGATTTTCATATATAGAACTAACATATATTTCTACGAGAAGGAAATCACTCTCTGTATGGAAAATCGACCCCCGATTTTATACAAGTGCAATGAAGAGGATAAATCTTATTTATCATTGTCATCTCAAAAATGGATATTACTTCCCTATGAGAAAGCATATCTAGCTCAAATGATTGAGTCTAAGGAATGGATCATCCTTGAAGACATGCCTATTGTGAGAAAATACGCTGATGTGTTTCATGAGGAATTTCCTCGTCTTCCTCTAAGTTGAGATGTTGACTTTTCAATGGATCTTATAGCTATGGAATTTCCAATATACAAGACTTTGTATAGTATGGATATTGTGGAACTTAAGGAGCTAAAGAAACAACTACAAGAGAATATAGATAAATGGTTCATCCACCCAAGTGCTTCACTATAGGGTGCACTATTCCTCTTTCTTGGGAAGAAGGAAGGGTCCATGCACCTTTGTGTTGATTATCATGAACTCAAAAAGATCATGAAAATGAAAAAGAATGATTTTCCACATATTGATGACTTGTATGATCACCTATATGGAGTACAATACTTCTACAATGTGGATTTGCGGTCAGGATATAACCAAGTTAGGGTGAAGAAAAAGGATATCCCAAACATTGCTTTTCATACAAGGTACAAGCACTACGAGTTCATAGTAATTCCATTCGGACTCACTAATTCTCAAAAAATATTCATGGGCTTAATGAATAGAGTCTTTAGAGATTACCTTTAAAATTTTGAGTTAGTCTTTATAGATGAAATTCTAATATACTCAAAAACCAAGGAAGAGAATAAGGAGCATCTGAGAACTGTGCTAAAGACCTTACAAAAGGAGAAGCTTTATTCAAAGTGAATAAAATCTGAGTTTTGGTAGAAGGGAGTCTCTTTCTTGGGACAAATCATCACAAGCAATAGGATATTTATGGATCATTAAAAGTAAAAAGAAATTGAAGGATGGACAGGGCCAAAATCTGTGACAAATATATGTAGTTTTCTTGGGATAGCTAGATATTATCGCCGATTTGTGAGAAATTTATTATGATTGTCAAACACTCTTACCAAGCTAACTTGAAAGGGAGTGATGTTTTACTGGAATGATGAATATAAATGAATCTTTAATAAGTTGAAATATAGGCTCACCGCTTCCCCTATTATCAAACTAACCATAAGTGGAGAAATTTTCATAATATTCAGTGATGCTTAGAAGAAGGGATTGAGTCGTGTGTTAATGTAGAATAAAAAGGTCACAGTCTAGGATTCAAGGTAGTTGAAAGTCCATGAACAGAACTACCCAACACATGATCTGGAGTTAGCTATATTGATCTTTGCTTTGAAAATATAGCATAATTATATATTTGTGGATACGTGTAAAATATATATGGATCAAAAAAGTCTCAAATATATATTCACATATAAAGAGATGAATATATTCCAATGATTATGGTTAGGGCTGATCAAGGACTATGACTTCTCAATTCACTACCATCCTGGTAAATAGAATAAAGTGGTGGATGCTAAAGTTGAAAGGATCCAACAATTTTATCATTGTTGAGAATTAAAAAGGATTCAATATTCTTAGAATTTAAGAGGATGGACATGAGAATCATAAAGGAAGAAACATCATCAATTATTTCATAAATTATTTCTCAACCATCTCTTCTTGAAAGGTTAAAGGATTCTCAAAAAGATGATGTGGGAATTCATAAGAAAGTGAAAACTATAAGAAAAGGGGAATCCTCGAAGATCAATGTTAATGAAAAAGGAATTGTGAGATTTGGGTCAAGATAATGTGTTCGATAAAATCCTAAGTTAAATAAGGATATATTGGATGATTCACATAGTTTGACTTTCTCGATTCAACTAGGAAACACAAATATGTATTGAGATCTTTTAAAACATCATTGATGGGACAACATGAAGAAGGAGATCACTAAATATACATCAAAGTTCATGGTATGTCAAAAAGTGAAGGATGACAGGAAGAATTCTAAGTGGATGATGCAACCATTACCCATACCAACATGGAAATGGGAAAACATCACCATAGACTTTTTCACCAAACTTATTAAGACATCGAAATGAAACAATTTTATCTAGGTTGTTGTGGATTGTCTTACAAATACTGCACATTTCATTACTATTTGAGAGAATTTCTCACAAGATAAATTTTCATGGATATACATCAGATAATTGGTGAGGCTTCATGGAGTACCACTATCGATTTTGCCAGATAAATGCCCAAGATTAACCTCTAAGTGTCAGAAAAGTCTCTAAAATAATTTAAACACTGAGTTGAACTTTAGTACGACTTATCACCCTCAAACTGATAGACAATATAAGTGGACTATCCAAACACTTTAGTACATGTTGATAGCATGGTCAATTTACTTTTAAGGAGTATGTGACTAACATATTCCTTTGGTCAAGTTCTCTAACAACAATAGTTTCCAATCAAGCATCAAAATAGCTCCCTATGAATCCCTTTACGAGAAGAGGTGAAGAAAACTGGAATGTTGGGATGAAGTTTGGGAATGAAAACTTCTAGGTCCTAAAATGGTCTAGGAAGTGGTGGATAAGGTTAAGACTATTTAGTAACACATCAATGATTCTCATAGTTTATAGAAGATCTATGCTAATAATCGTTGAAGTGACATAGAGTTTGATGTTGGAGACATGGTTTTCCTCTATGTTTCTCCATGACAGAAATTTATGATATTTGGGAAGAAGTGAAAGCTTAGTCCATAGTACATCGGGCCATTTTCAGATCCTTGATCACCTCGGAGCACTTTCCAATCGAATAACACTCCCATAGAACTTGTATCAATTACAAGTTATATTCCATGTATCCCTCTTGAGGAAGTACATACCATAACCCTAAAATGTACTCAATCCAGAGGTGGTACCATTGGATAACAACCTTTTCTATGAGGATAATCAAATGAAAATATTAGATCGTATAGATAAATTTCTAAAAAAATAAGACAACGCACCTTGCTAAAGTGTTTTGGAGAAACCAGAAGTTTAAAGAAGAAATTTGGGAACCAAAGGAGGTGATGAAGCATAGTTACCCACATCTGTTTTAGTGCAGGAAAAGAAAAATTTGAAGGTGAAATTTTTTAAGGGGGGGAGTGTCATGAACCAACCTGGGTTGACCTTGAACCGGTCACCCAAGCCGGCCCGCGACATGTCCCGAGGGGTGTTCCCGATCCCCACGGGCTGGCAACTAGTGTCGAGCATCAAGACTAAACAAGTGGGAACGATTTGGCCAATAAATGAAAGACAAATAAATAAACAAAACTGAATAGTGAAAACAAAAACTAGGAACAATGATAAAAAAAAAGTCATACATACCTTCATGTGACCCTACGGGTCACCACCAACCTCAATCCAACATCGTGCTATGGCGACTGAATCCAAGAAAGGTACAACAATCGAATCTAAAAAACAAAGGTAAAACTATAGGTGTGAGTATTAAAGCTAAGTAGGCATTCCCAAACAATCTATTCCCATATTAATTTCATTTAAATAAAAGATCCATAAATTTGTAGTTTGAGATACAACGTATAGAATTAGGTTTTTACAAATATTATTCTTTAAAAGGAAATCAAGATCCATTGCTCTTCATATTTTAAACTAATCTCTTTTCCAAGGATAAAGCTTTAAACCTTTTATAGAAATAGGGATATTGAAATGTAAGACATTTTATAAACCTTTTTCAACAAACTTTTGAAGATCATTTTTATCTCCTTTAATAAAGAGACACACCATACATGAAGTCAAAAGCAATAATCACACAAGGGTAATGGAAAATAACAAATAATAGTAACCAACCAAGAAAAGTACCTCAATGATCCACCATAGATAACCAAGTGTCGATATACCTGGGAAATCCTAGGAGCTCGTGAATAGTCTAGAATGTACTATACATGTGACTCATCTCGAAGGTATTCCTACTCTCGATGACATCATAACACCCGAATACTCGTTATTTCCCTACCTAGCCTAACCGAGGGGCCCAATCCCCTATCAGAGTATCATCCATACTAAGTGCCACTAGCCAGTGCGTAGTCTAAACTAGCGCAACAATCTTTCAATGAAAATTTTCTCTCTATGCTAGGTTCTCATGTTCAGACTAAAAAGGGGGTGAGCCAACAACGTCAAACAAGTATGCAGTCACAAGTACATTCCTCACACATAGTCAACACACACAAAAAAGTCACCCCCGAGTAACCCCAAGGAATACGTCCCTTTCCTTTCAACCATTTGATCACAGGAAAGTCCTACCCGATAGACCATCCATAACATATAACTCAACCAAAGCAATGGGACCACATCCAATGATGGTTTTCTTAAGATAACTAGTTCTACAAAAGTTCCAATCGGGCCTCACAAAATTTCAGCAAGCCAAACCATTTCTTAAGCAATCACATGCACACCACTTTGAAAACCAGAAATACACTTTGAAACCCATTTAAGAAACCCAAAACATAATTTTAAATCTAAAACACATTCATAAGGTCCAAAGGGGCATTTCATTGGGCAATTGATGTGAAAACACAACCAAACCACTTATTGGAACACATTAAAAGAAATAACCACTCCAATTCAAGACATAAAATTTTACTAACAATTATATATCAATAATTAATATTAAAACTAGGTGTGAAATGAAAGAAATAAATGATTCTTAAATTTAATGCATAGATATCCTACCTCAGAGATGGAAGCAGATCAAGCCGATGTTAGAGTTCTTGGCCTAGAACCAACTACTTTGTACTTTATTCATTAAATAAATACCTTATCACATCTTGATTGTTCTTCTGCGTAACAATGCATGTGATAATGTCCCAAGGATAGTTGTTTCATTAAAAAGTCATAGCGGATCCCTACTATGATGAGAACCCGAAAGTTCCATAACACTATTCTTGAATATATGTTCTATGGACGGATGATGTTATTTGAGGGACAAAAATAATACATTCCATTAGGGATGAGGACTTATAAAACTTTGAGGCACCTTCTCATGGTGTGCACCCTTGGTAATATCCCGATGGATATTATGAGAATGAGACCCGCCAGTAATAAATCCACATTTCATAGTGTCATTGGATGTTCCTATTTCTGGATGTGTGTATTGGTCCTTGGACTTTAATATTATTATTAATGGGTCTTAAAACTCGCGCACTTAGATGTATTGACAAAAACTGTGACGACACATTGTTCACAATGAGGTAGGATACGTTGGGTGCATCATGAGTAATATTGTCTTAATAGATAATGTGAGAAAGTATTTCTCCCTTCTATTCCATAATGTAAGTAGATATCTTAGGCCCTTTGATGGAATTTATATATCCTAAATAAATCCATGGAAATGTTAAGGAATGGGCGAGTTCAATTCTAGAAAGTCAAAGAAAAAATAACTGAGCACATGGGTTGATGGCACTAGCATGAAACCTGCTTGATTCGAGATATCGTGACAAAGGGATTATATTACACGGTAAGCATTCGTATGAGGTGAAACATTATTGCAGTGTTAAATTCTTTCTATATGGGTTCTTTAGCGTGTTGCTAGACGCTAACCTTTGACTTTAGGCAGGCTCCTCCTAATGCCACTGAGAATGAGGCCTAGAGTGTCACACACTAAGTGTGTCCATGTATCATAGTTAAATATTAATTTAACAAGTAAAATAAATATTATTCCTGACTATGGTTTAATAATTATTTAAGGATTCCTGATCGAATTTATTTCAACAGTAGTTATTCGAGAGAATATATTGTGGGCGAAATAATATATATTTATTAGCGAGTAATGCAGTTACATTTATTTAAGAAATAAATTGCCATTACTTAAGGTCTAATAAATGTGGAGGAGAAAATAAAGAAAAATGAAAACAAGATAAACACAAAGTGTACATTGAATGTACATGCCATATAGTTTTCATGGAAAACGAGTACATTCCATGTATTAATGATTACATGCCTTGTAGTTTTTCTAGTCGAAATTTTAAGGAAATAATATCCGCTAATTAAAGGATATTTATTATAATCAGCGTGGGTGAATTTCAAGTAATTAATCATTCGACATGGGGGTTTTCAATAAGAGTTAATTTAATAACTAAAATTCATAATATGTTTATTTATTTTCATAACTCTATAACCTCAAACCTGATTAAAAATATCCTCACAACCCCAACAATTTTCCAGTGAGAATCGTTGTGTACAATAATTCTGGAGAATTTTCTCAAGGCCGAAAGAACTCCTTCCTCCAAGAACGCTCACAAGAACAAGAGAGATCCTCCTCCATCGGATCAAGGCGATCTAAGGCGGACAACTCAAGCAAAGGCTTCTCTACGCTAGAACTCGGAGATTCCTTTGGCGACGTCTAGAGATATGTGGTGAACATGTGGATCACAGCTAGAGGAAGTCTACACTTGGCTTCTGGGAAGTAACGAAAAATCACATTGGATCGTGACCAGAGACATCAATAAAGAAAGAATTCCATCAAGTTAATTCTTGTCACTTAATTAAATTAATTATAACCAACATATGATGATCCTCTCTTGATGGTTCCGTGACTCCCTCTTTCTTTTTTTGTTCTTTGTTCTATTCCAAAGATCAGGTGTTTTATTATTATGATATATCTTGGATTGATCATTGATAACGCTAAAATTAAAGTTGGGTACACCCACCAACACTCTTCTATTGCGCCCGGAACCTATAGACGAGACACTTCGGCTCTTGAAGCTTCCAACGAAAAATACCCACACTAGCACACACATACATTATCATAAATATATATATATATATATATATACCCTTAATCCATTGAACATATTCCCCATTCCATGATGGAATATGTGAAAGGAAGATATATATTTATATACATATACACATACATACCTATGTATATGTGTTTGCGCACCACCAAGAAGTCACCCAAGATCAAATTAATTAACCTAGAGAAACCGACATCATTTGAAAAAACAGAAGCATTTAGGAAAACAAGTTTTCAAGGAAACCTCAATTTAAAGCATCACCTTCCTTTGATGACACCCCCATGTGTGCACCTAGTTCACCCATGGGTGTGTTAATATCTAGTGACACACCAAGCATTAGAAGACACACATAAACCACTTTTCAAATACTTTAACCATTAATTAGTCATTTCATGAAACCCCTTTGTAAAAACACACTATCAATGAATTCGCATCTCAGGTGCCTTTGAAAACACATTTTGTTCATTTTTCATAGTCCTAAAAACACTTCAAAGAATTACCCTAATGAAGCACACATGAAAACATAACCATATCATTTAAAAAAAATCCTTTTTCACCATATACTCTTGTCAAAACACTTCCAAAAAATATTTTTCACAACATAAAACATCTAATTTCACTATTAAAATTCAAAAATAATTTAACCAAACACAACTGGTAAAAACAAACATAGAAATTAAAAAAACAACCTCAAAAGTTATTTTAGTAAATTCCATTAACATGGAAATACCATAACTGAGCTAACTATGAGTATAAACAAGGCGCGCAACACATTTTTAAATTTGTTGAAGACATCTAAGAACCAATGGTTTTCACCAGAAAGAAAGGGGATGGAAACTCTTACCTTAAAGGCATGGGTTTGTGGTAAAACTCTTGGAGGAGAAATAATAAGCCTCTGAGAACAAACCACGAACCCTAGACCTAAGGGAAACTAAACCAAACATTAATCCTACCGTCTAGGGTTCGACCAATGTGAAGAAAACTTCAAAAGATGGAAGAAAAGAAAACACCTGAGGGAGTCGTTTCCACTGCAATCCACCGGGGAAGAGGGACATCAAGAGTCGGGTGGTTGGAACGCAGAAGGGGCAATGGAGTTCGGATGGATGGAAGAAGGGGTCGTCGCGTGAGGGGGCGCTGGTGAAGGGTTATGTGGAAGGAGTCTGAAAGTCCGCGAAAGGGGCGAGGGGCCAAGGTAGAGGGAGGCGGCGAGCGAGCGTCGACCGGGAGGGTAAGGCAAGGTCAGTGGAGTCGGGGGGGTGCGACGGCATGTAGGGGGAACCATGGTGCATGCAGGCGGACGAAGGGGAAGGGGGGCTTGTGGAGGGAAAGGGGAAAAGGTGGGGGCGAGAATTAGGGTTATTTAAAAAAATCATTTTATATTATAATAATAATAATAATAATATTAATATTAATAATAATAATAACATCCAAAATAATTATATTATTATTATTATTAAAACTATATTATTATTATTATTATTTTATGCTTAAACATTGTTTTATCAAACTCTATTTTATTAAATTTTTATTTTACTTAATTTCATTTCACTTGACCTTTAATTTATTTATTTACTTATTTCGGATGTTGGGAAATCACATGGCTCGCATGCCATCAAGTGCGTGGTCGAGCAGGCTGCACTCGAACCAAGAAACCCGGCACTAACCACCCACAAAGTCAATCAGCATATTGTCGCACAGTTTTATAAGTCATGCGCAAGTCGCGCGTCAAACCCGATCGGGGTGTGACAATTCTCCCCACCACAGACACTTTCTACCCCCCGAAAGTCACCAAGTCAAAAGAAAGCCAAAGCTTGAGTTTGTGCCCAAACAGAGCCAAAAGGAAAATCAAAAACCTTGGGTTGAAGATTCACTCCACAAGTCACACCCGACCGGTCACAAAGAAACCATGACATAAAATGAGGGGAGAACACGAGAGGGTTCTCCCCGCCACAAGAACTCGACTGACATAGAAACTTTAAAACCCATGCACACCAACCCGAGGAGGGGTTAACGCGGGAACTCCCAACCCGAAATTACCAACTTCTCCACTTGAGTTGAGCATGACCACTAAGACTTAAACGAAACACCACTAAAAGTCCACCCGACATATCGGGGCACCAAAAAAATGAACTCCCTATAAGAACACTGCCGGAACTAAGAATTCCCCAATCCAATTTAAAACTCCCAACTCATCCAACTCCCTTAGTATGAGTGAGACAATGATTCCACTAAAACCTGGAACTCTGGCACAAGAGAAAAACCCCCCAACACTCACATCTCCAAACAACCACTAATGAAATCAGGACCAACCGCCACAAGGGCCAAATGCACTTTTAAGAAAAACAAACGACTCTACAGGCTACATTCAAAAGAACATGACTACTATGATCATGAATGAACAAGTTAATTGCACTATTACAGAAAAATATGAACTTACAACAGCAGGAAAACAAGGACAAAAAATTCTTGAATGTCTCTATTCCAAGATGAAAGATAAAGAACCAAGTGAAGGTCTCACATTCCTCTGACACCCTGACTATGCGCGAGCTTCACCCCGAGACCTGAGGCTGGGGCTCTGATGGCTGAATCATCTTATGCCTCACAGTCAGACACGAGAATCCCTTGACCACAGATCCTTCTTTGAATGACACTTTTTTTTCAAAACCTTTCCCAGGGACCCGAATGGTCACACAATAGCAAGACATCATATGGATGAGACAAGATGTATTAGGATGCTCGAATCGGAACAAAAATGGCACATTAGAAAGTACTTTGACAAACTAGAAGTCAACACTGAAAAAAGGTATTTCTTCAGAGGAATTTTCCTCTCGTACTCACCACTATCAAAATGTGGAACCCTTATGGGCGACGAGAGGTGATGGATTTTTCAAGCACTTGTGCTCCAGATGTCGAATCCTGAAAGCGGACGATACAGGCTATCACCAACTAGTGGCCTTGTTAACTACGGATGGGCGCTCACCTCTTTTCTCCTTCACCTCCTCAGGTATGATCCATTGGATGGTGACGGACTTTAACACCTCCCACATCATCCCAACTCCAAGTATGATGAGACATACACCCCAATTGGTCCAAGGCTGGACCATACACTAAACCTAAGACAATATGAACTCTAACAAAATCAAGAGTCCCCAACCACCTGAATTCATGATCCACTCCCCTCAAACTAGTTCACTGACCCTAATGAACCCCAAATGACTCAAAAGGAAAAAAAACTCTCAATAGAAACTAGAATTGAGCATGACTCATTAACAACTTTTGAGGAAATTTCTGGGTGGCATATTCAG
The DNA here is from genome assembly GCA_963277665.1 of Viscum album. NCBI lineage: Eukaryota > Viridiplantae > Streptophyta > Magnoliopsida > Santalales > Viscaceae > Viscum > Viscum album. The sequence continues at coordinate 823,406,534 of OY728159.1, read as the reverse complement.
AACAACATGAAAAACAAAATCCCAAATGGAATCAAGACAAAACTCAATCAAAAGTAACACCCTGAGCCGAGACAACTGATCCAAAATCTTGAACAAGCTCAAACACAACCAAAGGCAACACCCCAAGCCAAGGGTAACAGACTCATAAATCAAACATACATAAACACACACAAAATCCACTTTTCAAAATACCAAAACCCACTTTAGTAGAAAAACCAAGTCCTGAAATCACTTTTTCATTCAAGTCCATTTTAGAAAAATCAAGCCAAGCCTTAAATTCCAAAACCCCACCCATGGAATCCTATGAACCGCCGCATAAGCATTCATCCCTTTTCCCACTCAAATCACCCGTAAATATGTGTCAATGTTCACTTCATGTATTTACCCACACATAAGCGGACGATCCTAAGGAATACCAAGGGTCACACTTCCCATTCCGTTACCAAATCTAGATACAATACAACTTTTCCAAATTGAAACACTTACTCTTTAAAAATGTGCTTCACCAATTTCAAAACAACGTGAAAGAAATCTCATTTTTACTAGTTTTCAAACCATTAGAGAAAGAGGCCATTCAATTCAAAACCACATACATTTCCAAAAAACACTCGAAAAACAACCAAAATCAAGACAAAGCGCAACCAAAAATGAAAGAACAGAATGAGGAACTAGTGATTATGCCCAACCTAGCGACTTGGTAGTGAGACATGCCCGAAGTAAGACATAACACCAGAAGAATTTGAATTGGACACCTAGGCTTCACATGGGTCACTACTCCATGTGGGGTCATAGTGTGACACTAAGTCACCTCTATTGTCATCCCTCAATCCAAAACAAAGACAAAAGACTCAAAACTCGGACTACCCCTGGTAGCTCAGGTCTCGTCAGGAACGATGGTGATTAGGAACCGAACCACAACCTACCTCCTAAGCCTAGATAGTCTTAATATCTATCTACAAGACAACCCAAATAACAAGGGCCTCCTATGATACCATTTTGTCACAAACCAACCCAGGTCGACCCTGAACCGGTCACCCGAGATGGCATGCGGCATGGCCAGAGGGGCATTCCTAATCCCCACAGGCTGACAACTAGTGCCGAGCATCAAAACTAAACAAGTGGGAATGATTTGGACCATAAATGAAAGACAAATAAATAAAAAAACTGAATAGTGAAAACAAAAACTAGGAACAATGAGAAAATAATGTCGTACATACCTCCATGTGACTCTATGGGTCACCACCAACCTCAATCCAACGTCGCTCTATGGAGAATGAATCCAAGAAAGGTACAACAACCAAAGATAAGAAAACAAAGGTAAAACTATAGTCCTGAGTATTAAAAATCAGTAGGCATGCCCAAACAATCTATTCTCATATGTGTTTCCTTTAAATAAAATATCCATCAATTTCAAGTTTCAAATACAATGTATAGAATTAGGTTTTTACAGATTTTATTCTTTAAAAGAAAATCAAGATCTATTGCCCTTCATATTTTAAACTAAGTTCTTTTACAAGGATGAAACTTTAACCATTTTAGACAAATAGGGATAGTGAAATGTAAAACATTTTAAAAACCTTTTTCCAAAAACTTTTGAGGATCATTTTTATCCCCTTTAACAAAGAGAGACATCATACATTAAGGCAAAAGTAATAATCACACAAGGTAAATGGAAAATAACAGAAAAGAATAACCAACCAAGAAAAGCACCTCAATCATCCTTCGTAGATAACCAAGTGACGATATACATGGGAAAGCCTGGAAGCTCGCGAATAGTCTAGAATGTACTAACTGAGGGGCCCAAATGCTCGGTATCACCCTATCTAGCCTAACCGAGGGGCTCAATCCCCTAGAAGAGTATTATCCATACTAAGGGCCACTATCCAGTGTGTAGTATAAACTAGTACAACAATTGTTCTGTCACACCCGTCATTTTTAAATTATTTATTTTATTATTTTTATTGGGAATTGTGTATTTCGGGTCGAGGCCTGACTTAAAATTTATGAGTTCTTTTTAAAAACGCTGGTATTGGCCTCGACTGCGCCCATCGCACCACGTCAAAGTCGTGCGGCCTCGCCTATGGTGTCGTGTGACCTTGCCCAGTTCACCACACGGCATGCCCAGTACATGATTAGTTAATTAATTAATTAACTGTAATTATCAATAAGGGATTGAAATTAAAAGAGGTGTTAAGGATGATAATTTTATTCTATTTATTATTATCATTATCATCATTCTATTAAAAATTTCCCTAAGCCATGTGGGTAACTATGCGGTTTCCCGACTCATTAAAAATAAAAATAATCAAATGAAGTTTAAAGAATTATTTTAATGATAATAAAAATGGTAATTATTATTATTATTGTTTTTGTTTTTATTGTTGTTGTTGTTGTTATTATAATTATTATGTTCATCGTGTTTATTAAGATAAGGTTTATTATTGTTAATTTATTATTATTAACTTTTATTTAAATTTTTTAAGTTTATTATGTTTATTAATATCATGCTAAGTTATTATAATTATAATTATGATTATTATTATTAATATTATCATTATTTTTGTTAATTTATTTATTAATATTATTATTATCAGTATTATTGTTTATATTATTTTTACTTATTATTATTGTTATTATTATCTTTATGTTGTTTTTTAAGGGTCTTTATTACATTTTTATCCTATATTTTTCCCTTTCTTTTTTTCCTTCTTGCTCCCTTTCTCTCCTGTTTATCACCCCCCCCCCCCCGTTTTCCTCCCCATCCCGTCTCATTCAACCCCCCCCCCCCCGTGACCTAGTTGTGCGACCCCCTGTAATTGCCACTCTCCTTCTCTCTTGTGGCCCCTACGCACCGCATTCCCTTCACCCCTGCTCCTCGCGCTGCCCAGTCTTGCACTGTCGCCCCGACCTTCAGTCATCCACTGTCGAACCCCCTCCCCTAAAATCCCAACCGTGACCCACCTCCCATGCCTCCTCGCTCAGGACCGCTTCTCTCCTGCTATATTCCAGTGCACCCGGATGCAACCTCCAGCATGGCTCATGTTTCCTCATCACAGTAACCAGCGCAACCCTCCTACTCACCAATGCAGAACCCTCCTAGGAATCCTTACAAAATTCTCTAGGAATCCAGCATGACCCCTCTGGTGTTTCCCCTATAGTCCAACACGTTCCGGCCCACGCGGACGACCTCTCGGCCAGCCCCCTCAGCAAATCCCTCAGATTTCCCTTATGGCGCACCCGATGTCGTCGCTTAAGGTTATCCCATGCGGTTTTAAATTCAAATGAGTACTTTTATCATGTTAAAGAAGTTTTCGATAAATATGTTGTATTCCCTGTTTTATGTTGTTATGTAATATATGTAATTCCCAAAGACACTGGAGTTCTCGATCATTAGGTTGTATTAAGTGTAGTCTTATGTAATAAATCAAGTAATAATGTTGAATAAAGATCTGGGTTGTTATAATCAATCAATCAAAAAGATCTTTGGAAAGCACATTTAACCCACTACTTCAACTTCCATATTTACTAACTTTATAAGTTAATGTGGAAACAAAATTAAAAGGTGGAGATATAAATATAATTTAGTTTGAAGAATAAATGTATAGAGAGGCCATTATAGACTATCTAGGTCTTGATAATTTAAATTAAATCTTTAAGTAAGAATGGTTAGGAGTCTCATAAGTAAATATATACACGAGAGATGTTTTCATAATTTTTTCAACCAATATATGATCTACTATGTTAATTATGAATAAATACTATTAATATTTTTTGTAGGAATATATATCAATACTATTTGAAGGTAAAATCCTATAAATATAAATTTGGACTCATTAGTTCTCAAATCACATCTATACAACAATTATCATTAGATCCAAAGGAATATGAATTAATAACGAAAAAAATGGCTACAATGTTTGAAAGAAAAATTATAGAAAATAAAATCTTCTAACTAACCATGATGCAAGGGTAAAACTATAGAATATAATCATATCAAATATAATTTCCTTCCTTTCATTACTTATTCCTTTTTGTTTTTGGGAAACATTGGTTAGTCATTGAAGTCAATTTGGATACTCCAATGATTTATTTTTTGGATTCAATGCATGAATACCCAACAAATCAACCACAGGTGATGATGCTTATCAATTAGTAATACACCACAAGAAACATTTTATAATTGAACTTCATGTTATACATTTTATATTTTGTTTTAATGAAAATTCTATTATGACAGGGTGTTGTTTAATTATCGCTAAAATCATAGCATGACTACAGTCCATGAGCACAAGAAGCCTATCAACTTCTACAACTAGATAAATATTAGGGTATATAAAATTATATTTCACTATCAAAACATAAATCAAAGAAAATTACATATTTTTCTCAATGTTTCTGCATTTCTTAAAATAAACTAATGGAAAAGATTATGGTTATTGAATTTTGAAATTTATGAAAGATATTATATTCCATAAATAAACTAGAATCCCTAAAGAGGTGTTTTTGATGATAATTACAATTTAATTAAAAATATTTATTAATCCTTTATTTAGTATTTTTCCAGTACTATTAGAACTATTAAAAATACTCATATTCAGAAGATGAAATAGATTTTTTATAAATGGATGATCATTTTATCTATTGTTTTTTAGTTAACTTCCTTATCATATTTATCTGATATTTATTTTAGTTAATTTCCATATCATAACACACATGACATAGTCAAAACCAAGAAAATAGAATCAGATTGTGTTGATACTTGAAGAAAATGATCCTCAAGTCATTTGTGATGTGTAGTAATAAACTACATGTCAATATATTGTACGACATGTCTGTAATGACTCTACGTGTGTATTTTTATTTAAAATATAGATTTTAGTTCAAAACACACATCACATACTCAAAATTGAGTAAACATTTTCAGATTATTTTGATATTTTAGGACAAAAAATTCATAAGCCATTTATGATGTGTATGAATCATCCATCCCTAAATCTGATAAACCATGTACTCTATGTCACTAAAAGTGTATGTTATCAGTTTAAAATTAACAGTTTAGTTAGAAATACGTTTCACTCATTGAAAACTGAGAAAACATGCTCAAATTTTCACGATTCACAAGAAAAATGATTCATAAGTCATTTGTGATGTGTAGAAATTAGTCGCAGTTGAAACTAATACATGATGTGATCCAAATGACTCAAAGTGTGTGTTTTTAGTTTAAATTTACATTTTAGTAAAAAATACACATAACATACTCAAAAATGATAAAACACATTCCGATTGTTTTGATACTTAATTAAAATTATCCTTAAGTCATTTATGATTAGTATGAATAAACCACATTCTAATCTGATGCACGGTGACAATGATATGACTCTAAGTGAGAATTTTTATTTTAAATTGATATTTTAGTTCAAAACAGACATCACATAGTCAAAATTTAGTAAACTAATTTGTATTATTTTGATAATTCAGGATAATTATATATAAGAAAATTTTTAAGTGTAGAATCATCCCCACGTCAATCTCATAAATGGTGTTTCTGATATAAATCAAAGTGCATGTTAACAGTTTAAAAATATATACTTAAGTTCAAAACATGTTTCACTCACAAAAACCTAATAAAACACACTTGTATTATCTTGATACTTTAATAGATTGATTGATAAGTCATTTTTATTGTGTAATAATCATATGCATGTCGAATTGACACACGATCTGACCAATATGACTCAAAATGTATTTTAATTAGTTTAAATTAACATTTTAGTAAAATTGAAATGTGACATACTTAAAAATAACAAAATCATTCATATTGTTTTTATACTTTAGTAAAATGATCCTTAAGTCATTTTTGATGTGTAAAAATCAACCTCACACCAATCCGATGCATGATGTGACTAGTATGACTCAAAGTGTGTGTGTTTTATTTAAAATTGACATTTTAGTTCAAAACACATGTCACATACTCAAAACCAAGAAAACACATTCATATTAGTTTTATACTTTATAAAAAGGATCCATAAATCATTTTTGATGTGTAGGAATCAACTGCACCTCAATATAATACATGGTGTTCCTAATATTACTCAAAGTGTATTTTATCAGTTTAAAATTGACAATTTAGTTCAAAACATGTGTCACACACTAAAAATTGAGTAAAAATTCTCTAATTGTGTTGATACTTTTGGAAAATAATTCATAAGTCATTTTTTATGTGTAGGAATTAGTCTCATATTAAACTGACACACGATATGATCGGTATGACTCAAAATGCCTGTTTTTTTTAAATCAACATATTTGTAAAAAAAGACATATGACATACTCAAAATTGAGAAAACACATTCATATTGTTTTGATACTTTAGGAAAATTATCCTTGAGTTATTTTTGATTTTTAAAAATCAATCGAATTCCAATATGATGTACGGTGTAACCGGAATGACTGAAAGTGTATGTTTTTATTTAAAATTGACATTTTAGTTCAAAACATATGCAACGTACTAAAAACCAAGAAAACACATTTTTTTGTTTTGATACTTTAGGAAAATGATCCATAAGTCATTTTTGATGTGTTGGAATCAACTACATCTTAATCTGATACACGCTATGCCCGATATGACTCAAAGTGTATGCTATAAGTTTAAAATTGAAAATTTAGTTCAAATTTTTTTTCACTCACTGAAAACCAATAATACACACTCATATTGTATAGATACTTTATTACAAATATTTATAAGTCATTTGTGTTGTCTTGAAATTAGTCTGACATTAGACCGACACATGATGTGATCGGTATGACTCGTGTGTGTTTTTAGTTTAAATTGACATTTTACTAAAAAAGACATGCGAAAAACTCAAAATCAAACAAATACATTCATATTGTTTTTATACTTTATTAAAATGATACTTAATTAATTTTTTATGTGTAGGAATCAACAACATGTCAATCCAATGCACTATGTGACCAATATGACTGAGAGTGTCCGATTTTATTTAAAATTGATATTTAAGTTCAAAACACATGTCACATACTCAAAACTGAGAAAATGAATTCATATTATTTTGGTACTTAGGAAAATTATCTATAATTTATTTGTGATGTGTATGAATCATCCATACCTAAATCTGATACACAGTGTGTCCATTATGACTCAAGTGCATGCTATCAGTTTAAAATTGGTTGTTTAGTTCAAAATCTGCGTCACTCACTAAAAACCAATCAAACATGATCGAATTGTCTTAATACAATAGGATAATGACTCATAATTTATTTTTGAACATGTATTAATCATTCTCACATCAAACCGACACTTGATGTGATCAATATGGCTCAAAGTATGTGTTTTCAGTCTAAATTGACATTTTAATACAAAATACACATGACATACTCAAAACCAATCAAACCCATTAGGATTATTTTTTATACTTTAGTAAAATGAAAGTTAAGTCATTTGTGGTGTATGAGAATAAACTAAACATCAATCCAACTCACAGTGTGACTGGTATGACTCCAAGTATGTGTTTTTATTTAAAATTAACATTTTTGATCAAAACACAAATCACATAATCAAAATTGATCAAATAAATTTAGATTGTTTTGATAATTTTGGAAAATGATCCATAAGTCATTTTTTATGTGTACGAATCAAACACATTTCAATATTATTCATGGTGTTATTAGTATGTCTCAAAGTGCATGTTATCAGTTCAAAATTCACAACATAGTTCAAAACATGTGTCACCCATTAAAAACTAATAAAAACATTTGGATTATCTTGACACTTAAGGAAAATGATTCATAAGTCATTTTTTTACTTGTAGGTATCAGTCTCACATCAAACGAACACACGATGTAACTGATATGACTCAAAGCATGTGTTTTCAGTTTAAACTTAAATTTTAGTAAAAAAGACATGTGATATACTAAAAAAAGAGAAAACAAATTATGAATGATCCTTAAGTCATTTTTGATGTGTCAAAATTATCTGCACCTCAACGTAATACATGGTGTGTCTAGTATGACTCGAAGTGTCTTTTCAGAGTTTCAAATTGTCACTCTAGTTAAAAACACAGGTCACATACACAAAACCAAGATAACACATTCTGATTGTTTTGGTATTATATTATAACTATTGATAAGTCATTTGGGACATGTAGGAATTAGTTGTAACTAAATCTGATACCTAGTTTGCTTGATATGGCTTAATGTGTATGTTTTTAGTTTAAAATTTTCACTTTAGTTAAAAACACACATTTCGTACTTAAAATAGATAAAACACATTCATATTTTTTTGATACTTTATGGAAATTATCCATAAGATTTTCGTGATGTGTAGGAACCATTCACACCTCAATCCCATACTTGGTGTGACTGTTACGGCTCAACATGTGTGATTTTAGTTTTAAAATGACATTTTGTTAATTTTTTGTTTCATATTTATGTTTAATTTATTTCTTTATAATATTACTAACATAATAATTATTTTTTATACGGGTTCACTCTTTTTCTCAAGCTAGAGTGGTTTGTTCAACAATAGGTTGCATGATCGGGATCTTTTGAGAGGGGGTCAGGGACCAAAGATAGTGGAATATTTATGTTTTTTAATGTTTGTGACCAATATGTTTGAAATGTATATAATATAGTGTTTTTCTTGTATTTATTATTTAAATTTAATTTCAATTAAATTATTTATTTGCTGTCATGGTGTGTTGTAATTTTATTGGCACACTACAAGAACATGGCTTTTATCGGCGCTGGTTTAACACTTATAAAGAACTTACTTTATCATTTATTTTTTAGTGTTCATAAAGGGGCCTTTTATTAGTGAAATTTTTAGCGCTGATAATCACCATAGGCTATTACGTGTTCTCACAATAACAACATTTTTTAGTTTCAATAAAACCCTTTTTTTCACGCTAGTAAATGGAAGATCTGTAGTAGTAGTTCTCTTCTAGCTTCTAGGGGGAAATAAAGCAAAATAATGGGGTGATCTCATACACTCTTAAAGGGGTACTATATAATGGAAGCTATTATGGAATAAAAAAATAATGATTATTATGGAAGAAATATGTAATAATCAAATATGTCATATAACTAATAATATGAGTGTGAAATATATCCATGAATAACATAGAATAATGATTCATATAGATAATAATAAATGATTTCATAGTGATGAAATGCACAATTTCATACAACTTAATCTTATCATGAAGGCCACATGACAATACATCATACATAAATAGGTAACACATATTTCAAATAAACAAGAAAGTTTGTCTCATGATACATACCGATGCATCGAGAAGCTATATAATTCTAAGCCTGACCTGTCACTAAATAATTTGAATGCATTCATCATATGAATGAAATGAATAAAAAATACAACACATAATCATCGTGTATTATTAATTAATAAACATCTATATTGAAATAACTATTTTATAGAATATCAATATTTCCTCAGTTAATAAATGGAATAATTTTCTGGGTAAAAACCCTCCAAACTAACATTATATAAGGTTATCTATATTTTAAAAAAGGTCTAGAAAGGCATAAACCATGTTCATGCTTCCAAGCCTCGACAAAGGATGTGTCAACAATGTTCACACCTCTTTATAATATTTATTTATTTTTTTTCTTTGCAATAGTAGTTAATAAGTAATATTTATAAATTTTTATTTATAAATCTTTTTGTTTTTTTATATAATTATCAGCAATTTATTAATAGGTAATATATTTATTAATTATCAATTGTATTATGTATTATTAATTAATAATATATTATGATGTTATTACTATAATTAATAGTATTATAACTAATATTAATTGTTTAATAATATAATTGAAATAATTTTCATTGAAAAATATATTTACTAGTTAATAATTATATTATTTATTATATTTCATGGTGAATTAGTAATTATTTATTTATATGATAAATAATATAATATTTATTAATTATTAGTATTAATAATAATTAAAGAATTCAAAATAATATCATTATTAATACTTAATAACAAATTTAATATTATTATTTATTATATATAATATAGATAATAATACTAAAAAGTATTAATATAATTGAAAATTGTACTTTTTATTATTTCTAATATTGTTATTAATATTAATGTTTCTTAATCGTAATATTTATAAATTTTTTTTTATAAATATTTGTGAAATTCTTGTTGATATAACTATTAGTAATTTATTAACAAGTTAAATATTTACTAATTATCGATTCAATTATTTACTATTAATTAATAAAATATTATTATGTTATTAATTAAATAATAGTATAATAAGTAATATTTATAAAGTTTTATTTATAAATATTTGTGAAAATTTTATGGATACAATTATCCATAATTTATTAATTGTTAATATATTTATTAATTATCAATTATATTATTTATTTTTAATTAACAATAAATTATTATTTTATTAATATAATTAATTGTATAATAACTTGCAGGGCATGTCGAGTTTTTTATTTTTATACTTTTTAAAAAAAAAATTAAAACGAGTGGGTTTAAAATATTTTTAAAACTACGCCGCAAAGGCGGCATCGTAGATGCCGCCATTGGGGTCGGCTGAAAGGTGGCATTAGCAATGCCGCCTTTCCACTAAAACTAGAAAAAATATTTTTTAAAAAAATTTCTTTAATTTTTTTTATTTGTTTTGTTTATATATATATAAACAAAACAAAAAAATTAGCAGAATTTATCCGCTATTTAAAATCCATCAGTACTACCATTACAGCTATCTGGATTCTGCTAGAAGCTCTCACCCAGGGCTCTTTTTTATAAGAAATCTTACCCTGGAAATCATTCTGCATTTCTGATATGGGATTCTGGTTCTCCATTTTCTGCCCAGAACATTCCACATTTCTGATGTGGGATTATGTTTCAAGTACGTGACTTTGAAAGACTATAAAATATAAACTATAAGACCAATATAAATGAAACTTAAAACATGAATTAAATATATATAAAATAGTTGAAAATAAAAATAATTTCATAAAAAATTATGATAAAAAATAACTTATAAGCTTTCAAAACCACATACTTGAAACTTAAAAAGTTTCAAGTACGTGACTTTAGAAGCCTATAAAATATAAACTACAAGACCAATATAACTAAAACTTAATACATGGATTAAACATATAACAAATAGTTTAAAATAAAAAAAAATCATAAAAAAATTTGATGGAAAATAATTTATAAGTTTTCAAAGATACCCACATGAAACTTTAAAATGTTTCAAGCATGTGACTTTGAAAGCCTATAAAATATAAACTATAAGACCGATATAAATGAAACCTAAAACATGGATTAAACATATAACAAATAGTTGAAAATAAAAAAGAATTTAATAAAAAAATTTCATGAAAAATAATTTTTGATCTTTCAAAACCACCTACTTGAAACTTAAAAATGATTCATGTATGTGGCTTCAAAATACTATAAAATATAAACTATAAGACCGATATAATTTAATGTTAAAACATGGATTAAACATATAATAAATTATTAAATTATTAAATTAATATTATTATAAATTTATTATATAATAATAAATTAGTTAACTAGTAATTATTAATAATTAATTATATAATAATTAACCAATTAATTAGTAATATAATTATTCAATATATAATATTTATTAGTTAATTAGTTAATTACTTAATTAATAATATAATTATAAATTATATTTATTCATTATAATTAATAATTAGTAATTATTAAAAATTATTATATGATAATTAATTAGTTAATTGGTAATATAATTATTAATTATATAATAGATAATTAGTTAATTAGTAATATATTTATAAATTATCATTATTCATTATAATTATTCATTCAAATTATTCATTCTAATTATTCATTATAATTACTAATTGTAATTATTCATTATAATTACTAATTATAATTATTAATTATTAATTATTAATATAATTATTAATTATATAACTATTATCTGTATAATAATTAGTTACTTAATTAGTAATTATTAATAATTAATTATTTAATAATTAATTATTTAAATAGTAATATAATTAGTTAATTAGTAATTTAATTATAAATTATTTAATAATTAATTAGTTAATTAGTAATATAATTTTGAATTATATAATAATTAATTAGGTAAATAGTAATAGAATTATTAATTATATAATTTCTAATTAGGTAATTAGTAATTATCAATCATTAATTATATAGTAACTAATTACTTAATTAGTAGTATAATTATTAATTATATAATAGTTAATTAGTTAATTTTTTGAGAAAGATAGAGCTGTGACCCCTTTTATAATTTGTTAATTAGTAATATAATTACAAATTATAATTATTTGTTATAATTATGAATTAGTATTTATTAAAAGTTATTATATAATAATTAATTAGTTAATTGGTAATACAATTATTAATTATATAATATTTAATTAGTTAATTAGTAATATAATTATTCAGTATAATTATTAACTAGTAATTATTAAAAATTATCAGATAATAATCAATTAGTTAATTAGTAATAAAATTATTCTTTATAATTATTCATTATAATTTTCATTATAATTATTAATTATTAATTATTAATTACTAAAATAATTATTAGTTATGTTACTATTAATTATATAATAATTAGTTAGTTAATTAGTTATTATTAATAATTAATTATATAATAATTAATTAGTTAATTAGTAATATAATTAGTTAATTAGTAATATAATTAGTTAATTAGTAATATAATTATTAATTATTTAATAATTAATCAATTTCTTAGTAATATAATTATTAATAATATAAAAATTAATTAGTTAATTAGTAATATAATTATTAATTATATAATTTGTAATTATTTAATTAGTAATTATTAATCATTAATTATATAATAACTAATTAGTTAATTAGTAATATAATTATTAAATATATAATAGTTAATTAATAATTTTTTTAAAAAGATAGAGTTGGGGCCCTTTTTATAATTAGTTAATTAATAATATAATTATAAATTATAATTAATCATTATAATTATTAATTAGTATTTATTAAAAATTATTATATAATAATTAATTAGTTAATTGGTAATATAATTATTAATTATATAATAGTTAAAGAGGTAATTAGAAATATAATTATTCATTATAATTATTAATTAGTAATTATTAAAAATTATTATATAATAATTAATTAGTTAATTAGTAATGTAATTATTCTTTATAATTATTCATTATAATTATTCCTTATAATTATTCATAATAGTTATTCATTATAACTATTAATTATTAATAATTAATTATTAATTAGTTAATTATTAATATAATTATGAATTATATAACTATTAATTGTATAATAATTTGGTAGTTAATAAGTAATTATTAATAATTAATTATATTATAATTAATTAGTTAATTAGTAATATAATTAGTTAATTAGCAATATAATTATTAATTATTTAATAATTAATTAATTACTTAGTAATATAATTATTAATTATATAAAAATTAATTTGTTAATTATTAATATAAATTTTAATTTTATAATTTGTAGTCGGTTAATTAGAAATTATTTATCATTAATTATATAATAATTAATTAGTTAATTAGTAATATAATTATTAAATATATAATAGTTAATTAGTTAATTTATTGAAAAAGATAGAGCCGAGGATATTTTTATAATTATTTAATTTGTAATATATTTATAAATTATAATTATTCATTATAACTATTTATTTTTATTTATTAAAAATTATTATATAATAATTAATTAGTTAATTGGTAATATAATTATTAATTATATAATAGTTAATTAGTTAATTAGTAGTATAGTTATAAATTATAAATTTTCATTATAATTATTAAATTTTAATTATTAAAGGGCATTATATTACTAATTAATTAGTTAATTATTATATTATAAATTATTAATTATTAATAATTACTAATTAACTAATTATTTATTATATAATTAATTATTAATATTATTAATTTAATAATTTAATAATTTATTATATGTTTAATCCATTTTTTAACTTTAAATTATATCAGTCTTATAGTTTATATTTTATAGTATTTCAAATCCACATACTTGAATAATTTTTAAGTTTCAAGTAGGTGGTTTTGAAAGCTTATAAATTATTTTTCATGAACATTTTTTATTAAATTATTTTTATTTTCAACTATTTTTTATATGTTTAATCTATGCTTTAAGTTTCATTTATATTGGTCTTATAGTTTATATTTTATAGGCTTTCAAATTCACGTGTTTGAAACATTTTTAAGTTTCATGTAGGTTTCTTTGAAAACTTATAAATTATTTTCCATCAACATTTTTTATGAAATTCTTTTTATTTGAAACTATTTGTTATATTTTTAATTCATTTATTAAGTTTCATTTATATTGGTCTTGTAGTTTATATTTTATAGGCTTCTAAAGTCACATACTTGAAACCTTTTAAGTTTCAAGTATGTGGTTTTGAAAGCTTATAAATTATTTTTTATCATCATTTTTTTTAAATTATTTTTTTTCAACTACTTTTTATATGTTTAATTCATTTTTTAAGTTTCATTTATATTGGTCTTATAGTTTATATTTTATAGTCTTTCAAAGTCATGTACTTAAAACAGAATCTCATATCGGAAATGCAGAATGTTCTGCGTAGGAAATGGAGGACTAGAATCCCACATCGGAAATGTAGAATGATTTCCAGGGTAAGCTCTCTTATAAAAGGGAGCCCTGGGTGAGAGCTTCTGTCAGAATCCAGACTGTTTTAATGGCAGTACTGCTAGATTTTATATAGCGGATAAATTCTGCTGAAAATTTTAATTTTATTTTAATTTTGTTTTGTTTTGTTTATATATATATATATATATATTTATATAAACAAAACAAAACAAAAATAAAAAATGTTAATACAAAAAAAAATTAAAAATTTTTAGTGGAAAGGCGGCAACGGGGTTGCTGCCTTTCGACATAACCTGAAAGGCGGCACCGCCGATGCCGCCTTTCGCTCGAAGCCTAAAGGCGGAAACTACCCTGCCACCTTTAGGACTTATTTTTAAGAGATTTTTTAACCTAGAGATTTTTTATAAAATAATTTTTTTTGAAACGTATTTCAAAAAAAATTCTGGGCATGCCATGTTCGGTAGCGAGGAAACCTAGTTGGCGGGGGTTCATGCTCTCATGAGGGGAATAAGTCCACACATGGAGGCATCATGGCCATGGGGATCAAAAATCACCAATTTACCACTCATCGAACCCCTGTAGGGATTTCCATGTTCGGTGGAGAGGAACCCTAGTTTAGAGGGGGTTTCATTCCCTCCTGATAAAGGGAAAGCCACGCATGAAGGTGTCACGGCCATGGGGATTCGCAATCTCTGATCTTACACTCGATGAAACCCTACGGGGTAGGCCGCATTTCGTGGAGAAGGACCTTAGCTCAATGGCGATTCGTGATGTCCAAAGACGAGGTAGGCCATGGGTGGAGGCTCGTCCATGTGGATCGGCAATCCCTGATCTCCTAGTCAATGGTAGAGGGAGGATGAGTGTTGTAGACAAAAGAGACCTTCGCTCGACATGAATCTTTTCAGACAAGGATTTTTTAAATGGTTTTATATATTTTTTTTAAATGGTATAGGGTTCAGAAAATTTTTAAAAATGGGTCCTAAGATGCACGAACCCCGTTCATGCATATGCTGTCGCTAGAAAGCGTGAATGGGTTTCAAGATTTCTATAAAAAATTCATAAAGGAAGTATGAACCTTGTTCACGCTTCCTGGGGACTGGAGATGCGTAAATGGGGTTCACGCTTCATGGAGATTGGAGATGCGTGAACGAGGCTCAGGCTTCCTATGAAAATTTCATGAAGGAAGTGTGAACCCCGTTCACACTTCTTCCAGAATATTTAATTAAAAAATCATCATTATTAATAAATATTATTAAAATATAAATACATAATAATTATAAAATAATCAATATTTAGATTTAAAGGAGGTCTCGGAGTGCCCCACGCACACAGCTGTGGTGGTTGGGGTGTTTGGGGTTTGGGCCGGAGGTCGCGGGGTCGAGTCCCCAGACCTATTTTCTTCTTGTGTGCATTGTAATACCCCCCTTTTTAAAATCATCAATATGTATAAAATGTCAATGAAAGTCATATCTTCACATTATATTTATATTTTTGTGGATATTGTTTTTCCTTATTAGCCTTTATGGATGATGGTAAATAGAAGGCTGGATGCTAAGGGAATTAGGGAGGGGAGGGGGTGGAGGGAAATAATTCTGGAGTTCCTAGTTTAAGATCGTTTGGAGGAGAGCAATCCATGGTAAACCTCCAAGAGTGATGGAATAGATAGTACAATGACACAATTAGTTATTTTTTTCTTCTGCTTTATTGATTCAATCTTGTTTAACCGATAAATATATAGATAAAATCTCGTTCTTGACAGGACTGTTGATCATGAACTCATATTTTTGATGTGATTGAAATTTTTTATCTAATTGAATTTATAAATTGATAAAAGAGGTTTAATTTTAGTTATATTATAGGATCCATTACTTAAATAATAATATTTTTTTTTAAACCTTATTCTTTGAGTTTTGTTTAGCGACACATAACATAGAAAACTAAATGTGTATATTATAAACGGTCAGGAGAGGGGAACTACAAAACTACAAAGAAAAATGCACATACAAAAAATCCCTAGCCTTATACTATTTAATCACTCATTGAAGGATTTATAACCTTACAATCTTCAACTGAATATTGTGAACTAGTGGAAATTTTGACCTTTTATAAAGTCTGAATATGTATCTTCTCAAAATTGGTCAAATGAACTTGTAATTTCATACATATCATATTGTAGTTCTTATGATCTTCAATCATAATCACTTACTCTTCATATCCATTATTAATTTTTGTTTTTCTTCATGCAACATTTTTTATTAACAAAGATTCACCTTCCTTGATCTTCTATGATTTTACATCCAATTTAAAATCATTTATATCAATAATATTTTCCAAAATTTATTCAATTTCATGGATCTTTTCTTTTAAAGACTTTTTGAATTAAAAATATGTAATTTTATTAATATTTATTAATGAATTTAATAATATTATTTATTATACATACATAGATAATAATACTAAGTATTATTATGAATATCAAAAGAATTTTTTTTATTTTGGTAGATAATATGATAATAGTAAGGTAGTTATTAAAAAAATGAATAGAAATCTATAAATTTGAATAGTAATACATATGAAACATGTATCATAAATGTAATATCAACCTAATCTATGCCTATGGCATGGATTCTTCTCTATCCCACTGTCATGTGTATACTTGATGTGTCCATGATGTGTACATCTATGTCTCTGCTTTGGTTTATGGTGCTCCTATATATCAGCATCAACAGCCACCTCCACATCCTCCTATGTGGCAGGCAGTGGATGCATAGTCTCAACACCTATACTTCATCCTGCCTCTATGGATAGTGGATGCTGACTGGAACTCTCACCAACATGTGAAGAAGATGGAAGTTGTGATGCGGATGTTTGAATAATTGGGAGTAATAAAGAATCTAGTTGAACCCAGTCAATGTATATATCTGCCTCTGGCTATGACTAAGAATCTAGAGGAGCATCTAACTAATCATGATGAACACCCTACTCCTGTGGAACAACAACATCTAGCTAATCATGATGAACATACTCCTCCCATGGAACAACAATATCTATAAGAGGGTCACCACCTCCTGGTACATCTATATGAGGCTCATCGTGATCCGTATCCTCATTATAATATGGTGGATCAAAGAAAATGCCATGATAAATCTTTTTTATTTAAGGAATCAACTCTAGAAAAGCACTGTAAAAATATTTCTAGTCAAATGCACCTCGCTCTACTAGATCAGAAATGTGAAGTAGATAACTCATAAACATATCCTGTGAAAACAAATTCTTTTGTTAAGTAATTTTAATAAAAAATATATTGAATAGTGTAATGGAGAATGTATACCAACTCATGAAATCCTCATATGTGTCATGCTAGAAATCTGACCAGGGACCTGTAGTAGCAGGACGCATAGTCCGGCTGATCGCACAAATGAAAATGTATTGTCCCCGCCCCTCGTAACTATAACTCCTATCATATATCCCATAGATTAATATATGTGGCATGATATCTCCTCTGATAAAAGTGTCTCTTCCCTAACATCTTTAGTAAATTCAGTGATGCTAACTGACATGGTGGGTCAGGAATAGGATGAAAAAATCCAAAGTACCACATAAATCTATCACTTTAATGCCACTCGACTATATGAAAATGAATCAATGGAACCATGGAGGAGCCGATAGCAAGAATAGTCGTAAAATATGGTGGGTGATTCTGGATGATATCACTTATATATGGAATCCATGTACTTTGAAAGAAAAATTAATAATCACTTAATAAATGAAGAGATGTATAGTGGAGAATATAAATTTAACAATATAAATAATATTTACTTACATCTTCTCATCGAAGGTTTCCAACATAAGTCTATAGGCATGGACTTCATGTCTAGAGGAATCTGAATGTCAATGTGCCTAACTCCACCTGTAGATTACATTGTTATATTTACATTTCATAATAGAAAGATATATAACTAATTTAGAAATTAAAAGTAAGGGATGACATTCCATCATCCACGTGGAGCCTTTTCCAAAATATCTGCATGCAAGGGCACATAGGAATGTGGAATTAATCGAGGGATGTGATCCCATACCCACATCTATAGAATAACAACGCATCCTGTGATATTTAGCTTATCGATGGGACATGCACTGCATAACACCCTGTATGTATATGCTAGACAAGTTTACCCCCACCCATATTGGCATGCCTGGTCCAAATCCTCCAAAAGAGGTAAATACATCAGTTGTACAAAATTAGTGGAGTGATCAACAAAATTTTTTTCCCCAATCACATCAAAATATATGTATGTGAAAATCATAGCACGGTGATCTCCTCAGCATCATATACTAGATTTGTGAAGTGATGGTCTAATAAAGGCTTGTGTAATCTACCACAGACAATGGACCTTCCATCATCTTGAACCTCTCTGAACAATAATCGATGAACAAGCTCAAACTAATATACTCTAACTCAGCCAATCAGAGCTGCATCGTTGATCGGGAGGACCAACGTAATGGACACATCCTACATGGTAATAGTCATCTCCCCTATCTAAAATGGAGCGTGTGTGACTCTATCCTCCATCTCTCTATAAGCACAACAATGAGCTGATGATCGGCATAGATAAAGTCACACATCACTACACCATAATATCCAATGTGATGAAGATGGGGGGTGATAGCAGGAGGTGGTGTGGCATGACAGAAATGATGAGATCTACGAACACTCAAAGGAGGCACATGACATCCCTCTAAAACCGGTCATGATAAATGAGCAGCTTGGGATGTGAGCAATGGAAAATATTTCATCTGCGTAAATGATATCATCATTACTTTTTTATAGTGACATCAACAAAAAATGAAAACTTTTATTACAAAAAAACAATAATAAGGTAAATAAGATAGAAAATACATGAGGGTGGTGTTTTTGGTTTAGGTTATAAATTTCATGTTTTATTGATCTCTAATAAAGTTTAATTTATTCTATTTTTTTAAATAATGCATAAGTGATGATAAATCCGCACTAAAAATGTATAATCATGATATATTCATGTTCATTGTTTGTTTATTATTTTAATAGTTATAGTATCACCAAAATATTTATGATAGAATCCAAAAATGAGACCAACCAAAATTGAAACATATATGAAATGTAGGTAGTCATAAATAAAAGGAATCATTACTAATACATCCACATAAGAAACAAAATATACACAATGATGATAAAATACACCACCTCGATCATGGATGATGTGATGTGGACCTCTGTCCTCACACTAGGGGACATCTATTAAGAGTATTTTCTTCTACGTGAAAAATACTATATTGTCGTCCCCCTCCTTATTACCAAGGCTAATCCATCTCATTTCTGATTTGAGTTGAATTTGGTCTTCATTAGGGCCACAACCTAGTAGTATGAGTCCAATAATTTAAAAAAAATTGAAATTAAAAAAATAAATAAATGAAAACAAAACCCACTTACAAAAACTTGAAATTTTAGGGACAATAGTTGGTTGATCAGTATGCAATGTGATAGAATGAAATTCAGCAACAGACATCCAAGTTGCACTATAAAAGCTAACCAATGATATCATGTGATACACCGGGTAAACATAGGTCTCCCATGATATATTTAAGGAAGAAAAATCTACATTAACATGTGCATATGGATATCTAAATGCCTGAAAGTTTTCACAATCACAATACTTGTTATCCAGCATCACCATAAGCACTCGACCACTACTACATGTTTTCCAATCGAATAACTCCCTTACATGAAATCTCCTATTTTCCCTATCAAATTCTAAAACACTCCATATCAAATCCTCATTCAATATCTGATCAATATCACTTGGGAAATGCTAAGTAAAATTCATTCCAGTTTCCATCCTCTGATATACCATTTAGGATTGGTCAACAAAGTAGTGCACACATCTATAAAAATTCTCTTGCACTAAACCTATGATTGAGATATTTTACACACCCTTGATGAACCCATTTATTCACTCCACTATATTAGTGGTCATATGTCTATATCTTGAGCCACCATAATATGGTAATGACCATTTTTTATTTGAAATCTACATCATATATTCATAGACATCTTTATTTTCCCTTCAAATCTCTTCAAGATGTTGATCAATTTTTTTTTTGGGATCGTATGATGAATCCATAACAAAATAATATATTAAAAAGGATAATATTTTTTTAAAATAAAATGTATGTTTAGAAATACATACCTAACTTAAGGATCAATTTCTTTATTGAATCATATCTGAAATGTTATGGACATTACTTAAAATATGACTAATGAAATATTGATGATGAACATTCAGATCAATTTATGAAACCCCATAACTACTAATAGCCTCTATAATCTCTCTATGGTGATCATATATCAGATAGACCCCCTGGTTTTGTGTGACATGAGTTCTTACAAATGCCAAAAACGAGCTCCAACATTCAAAATTATCCTTTTCAAAAATAGAAAATGTAAGCGGTAGAGGATCACAATTACTATCCAGTGTGGCAGCAATGAGTAGAACACCTATATACATACCATAAAGGAACGTACATTCAACCTGAATGAATTGTTTACAATAGGGAAAAGCAGTGATTCATGGCCTGAATGCTCAAAAAATCCTCTTGAACTTCACCTTTGATTAGTCTACATAGTGATTAGGGACACATAGTCAACAATGTTAAACTTATAAATAATTTTATTGTGGAGAGACAAGAATTCCATAATTTTTGGCAACATTGCATTAGATTCATCCCAATCACCATACACTTTTACAATTTATTTCTATTTTGCATTCAATGATTTGTTGTAGGATATCTTATAGTTAAACAACTGTTGAATTATTTCCTGAATAAGGGATATAGGAACACCTTGACAAGTGCATATCATCTCAACAATAATAGTTGATATAAACTCTACATCAAGGGAAGTGTGATCCCGCAACAAGTTTAGATTCACACAAGTTTGTGGGCTGTTTAATTTGGTTATCTTCCAACATGAAAAAAATTTATCATATATTTCCCTTAATTGAAATTTAAATTCTGCCCCATATTTTTCACAATGAATGTGATATTTTTTCTTCTTTGTATCATCAACTAGAAATATGAAATGCCACTGAATATGGTATTTATTTATCATATTCTACATGGAAAATTTACTTTCAAACTCTTGCGTGATAGATATAGCGTTATCATTTGATGCAGATCTATTACCTATAATCCTAGGAAATTCAGAAGCTAGTGTAATGACATCCCAATCAAAATGTTTTCCACGTGACATTCCTTCAACTAAGAAACTCAATACTGAAGGATGATTACCACTAACTAGTGGGTCTCGTGGATGTTTGTCCCTCATCGTAACCTTATAAGGTTCATTCCCCACATCACCCTATCGTGTAATCTTGTCTCTCAAAGGAACCTCAGAAGTTTCATTCCCCACCTCACCCTCACCCACATCATCTTCTCATGCCTCGGTAGATTCTTCTTCCTCATATAAACTTTCATTCACTATATCAGCAATATACACAGAAATTTCATCTACAATTCTTTCCAAATTCGGATCATCTTCTTCATAATTTGGTTCTATCACATGTGTCATATAAGGAGGCAATGAAAAATAATTATATGAAGGACCAACTTCTACCGATCTCACAAAACACAGTTCTTTAGTAGTCGGTTGCACCACATCTATATCATAAATCACCACATATAGATCCATAAAACCATTAGCACACTACTATATAAATAAGGAAGATGCATCCATCCAATCCTCATTATAGACCAGAGGGTACTCGGTGTGCCAGAAACATTTAGGATGTTGTATATGTTGATATGTTATTGATGAAATTGATTGCTCAACCCTCAGTTTTAAATGACTATGAATTTTATTTAGAACTTCATCTGAGGTTAGATAACAATGAATATTTTCCACTCTTGCTGGTGGAAAACTATAGCTAAAACCCTACTAGGTATAAATTGCCTCATCGTTGCATTAAATTTGCACATACATGATTACCTAGAAACAAATAATTCATAAAATATTATATACTACATAAAAATTTTAAATTATTTAAATTGTTTATAATTGAATAAATGACTTCATCTTGAGACTTTATCTTTCTATTGGTTTATCATTATTAAGGTATGGTGATGTTGATATTATTACCAAAGAAAATTTAATATAACCTTATAAATTTTTATACCACTTATCAAATGTTTCATTCATTTTAATTACTTATGAATAAATAACCACGACTTAATCTTGAGACTTATTATGGATTAGTTTATCATTATATGATAAACTGACTGAAACCTATGGGTGGACTCCTAGTGTATCTATTATGAACTATTTCAGCAACCATCAGAATCCTTTCAATCAACACCACCTCTTGTTGAACGCATGTTCTCGAACACCTCTTCGGGAATTCCTCATCGGGAATGCCTCTTCAAGGAGGCCTCTTAAGAGATTCCTCTTCGAGGATGCCTCTTTGAGGACTCCTCTTCATGGACACCTCTTGTTGATCGCCTTATAATTAAAAATTTACTTACATGCATGTGATGGGGTTTAGGGGTTTGAAATACATAATTCTTTTTAAGCAGACACATAGGTCCTTATAAACTTAGTGAGAGATGACTCGCAAGTCATCAATGTGAAAACAAAAAATCAATTATTACAAATTATATAACCACATACGCAAAAAAGACAAGAAATTTCCATAATATATTTGTCAGTCATCTTAAGACTAATCATCACCCAATACTCCTAATAGGTTTTTTAATATACTTATTATGTTGTATATATTATATGAATTTACCTATTACTAAATGAAATATATATTAAATATCTACACCTATTTTCCAAAAATTTAACTTTTTAATTTGTATGTATAAATATATATACATATTTAATAATAACATTTAATAATATTATTTCAAACTAATATAATTTACACTTACATAAAAATCATTACAATACTGGACACTTATGTTATTTTCAATTTAATAAAATTTCATATATATATAATGTTTTTTTCTTATTCAACTACCATCAAAAATATAAGTAAAGATATTTTATACTTTATTTCTTGAGAGAATATTTTTTTATACTTAATATTGTTTAAATTTATTGATTAATGTTATTATTACTATAAAATAAAAGTAATATAATTTATAGTTAAATAAATACCATTTAAATAATATATACTTATGTTATTTTCAATTTAATAAAATTATATATATAGATTTTTGTCATTTATCTATTTTAAAATATTTAATTAATTATATTTCATACTTCATTACTTAAAAAAATATTTATTTACAGTAAATAGAATTTAAAATTATTATTTATAGAAAACAGTTTTTATACAATTAACACAAAGAATTTTCTATAAATTTATTAATAAATTTAAATATAGTACTTAATATAACTAGTATATTTTTAAAAAATGATATAGCTAGTCTATAGAATATTATAATTTAATTTAATATTACTTAAAAAATAAAATATTTCTTATACATAAATATATGTTAAAGTTGGCATTTATATTAAAAATATATACATTTTTAAAAATGATTTTATTTCCTTATATATACATTACATTATTGACATACCATAGTTTAATTTCCTAAGCATTCAATATGAATTCATACAACAAACATTAACTCATTAAAAAATTAAATCATAAAAAAAAGTAATTTAAACATTCATACATGCATCAATACAAATTAAATTAATAAACTATACAAACTAACAAGAATTTCTACACATCAAAATTTAAATAAATAAAGCAATAAAATAAAATAAATAAACACAATTAAATAATTAAAATTTTAAATATAAATTTTACCTTCTTAAAAGCAACAAATATTTATGAGAAAGAAATTATGTAGGGATTCGCAATAAATTTCAGAAGAGAAGAAGAAGTTTTGAGTGGGGCCCTCTTTATATAAAAGCACAGCAGCGAGATGCATGAACCTCATTCACGCATCCTTCATCCACTTCATGAAGGATGTGTGAATGGGGTTCTGGAATCTTACGCGGTGCCTAAGATGTGTGTACCTCATTCACACATATTTCTAGGATCATAGATGCATGAACGAGGTTCACGCATCTTGGGTCCCATTTTTAAAAAAAATTCATAACCCTATCCCATTTAAAAAAATCAGGAAACCCATAAAAAATCCTCCGGACAAGGTGGATCTCTCCATGATTCAGAGTTTGTTTTCGGATTTTTTATGGGTTTTACATTTTTTTTTAAATGGGATTGGGTTCCATTTTTTTTAAAAAATGGGACCCAAGATGCTTGAACCCCTTTTACACATCTATTATCCCAAGAAGATGTCTGAACAAGG
Organism: Viscum album; assembly: GCA_963277665.1. Taxonomy (NCBI): domain Eukaryota; kingdom Viridiplantae; phylum Streptophyta; class Magnoliopsida; order Santalales; family Viscaceae; genus Viscum; species Viscum album. Next base: position 823,381,476 of record OY728159.1, on the reverse strand, counting down.
TTCACACATCTATCTCCACCTCCAAAGATGTGTGAACCACGTTTACGCATCTTTCACAAAGTGGATAAAGGATGCATGAACGGGGTTCAAGCATCTCTCCACTGCGTTTTTATATAAGGATCCCCCCTCAAATCTTATTCTTACCATCTGAAATTTATTGCAAAGCCCTCCAGAATTTCTCTCAACAAAATTTTTCAGTTTTTAAGAAGGCAAATATTATATTTAAAATTTTAATTGTTTAATTGTGTTTATTTGTTTTTTTTTGTATACCTTATTTATTTAAATTTTTATGTGTAGAAATTATTGTTTGTTTGTATGGTTTATTTATTTAATTTGTATTGATGCATGTATGAATGTTAAAATTACTATCTTTTTATGATTTAATTTTTGAATGAGTTAATGTTTGTTGTATTCATTCATCTAAAATGTTTTGGAAATTTAAATATGGTATGTCAATAATAAAATTTATGTATAAGAAAATAAAATTGTTTTTTAAAAATGTATATATATTTAATATAAATGGTAACTTTAGCATATCTTTATGTATATGAAATATGTTATTCTTTAAGTAAAATTAAATTAAATTATAATATTATATAGACTAGCTATATCATTTGTTAAAAATATATTAGTTATATTAATTATTATATTTTAATTTATTAATAACTATATAGAAAATTATTTTTGTTAATGGAATAAAAAATATTTTATATAAATAAAATTTTTAAATTATTTTAACTATAAATAATTATTATTTGAAGTAATCAAGTATGAAATATAATTAATTAAATATTTTAAAATAGACAAATGAAAAAAAAATATGTATATATGTAATTTTATTAAATTAAAAATAACACAAGTTTATATTTTAATGGTTTTTATTTAAGTTTAAATTATATTAATTTTATTTTTTTACTAATAATAATTTTAATCAATAAATTTAAATAATATAAAGTATAAATAAATATTCTTTCAAGTAATAAAGTATAAAATATCTTTACTTATATTTTGGAAGGTAGTTGATTAAAAAGAAAACATTATATATATATATATGCAATTTTATAAAATTGAAATTAACATAAGTGTCCATTATTATAATGATTTTTATGTAAGGGTAAATTAATTTAGTTTTCAATAATATTATTAAATGTTATTATATATTTATATACATACAAATTGAAAAGATAAATTTTTGGAAAACAGGTGTAGATATTTAATATATATTTTATCTAGAAATAGGTAAAGTCATATAATATATAGAACATAATAAGTATATCAAAAAACATGTTAGGATTATTGGGTGATGACTGATCTTGAGATAACCAACCAATGTATAATGGAAATTGCATGTCTTTTTTTTGTGTATGTGGTTATATAATTTGTAGCAATTTCTTTTTCATTTTCGCATTAATGGATTGTGAGTTATCACTCAATAATTTTGTAAGGACCAGTGTTTCCACTTAAAAAAAGTTTTTTATTTCATACCACTAGACCCCCTCACATGCATGTGGGTAAATTTCTAATTACAAGGAGATCGATAAGAGGCGTCCCCGAAGAGGTGTCCTGGGAGAGGCGTTCCCGAAGAGGTATTTGAGAACATGCGTTCGACAAGAGGTGTTTTTGTTTTAAAGTATAATGATGGTTGATCAAATAGTTCATAATTGATACACTAGGTGTCCACCCATATTTTTAGGTTAGTTTATCGGATAATGATAAACTAATCCATATTAAGTCTCAAGATGAAGTCAAGGTTATTTATTCATAAGTAATTAAAATTTATACACTTGATAAGTGGTATAAAAATATATAATGTCATATTAAATTTACATTGGTAATAATATCAACATCACTATACCTTAATAATGATAAACCAATAGAAATAAAAGGTCTCAATATGAAGTAATTTATTCAATCATAACAATTTAAATAATTTAAAAATTTTATGTAGTATATAATATTTTATTAAAAAAAAATTTCTAGGTAATCATGTCTGCTGAAATTTATTACAATGGTGATTCAATTTATACTGATTAGGGTTTTAACTATAGTTTTCCACCTATAAGAGTGGAAAATATTCATGGTTTTATTACATTTGTTGAAGTTCAAAATAATATTCATAGTCAGTTAGAACCGAGGGCCCATCAATCAATTGATTCAATAACATATCAACATCTATAACACCCTGAACTTTTTTTGGCACACTAAGTACCCTCTGGTCGATGATGAGGATTGGATGGATGCATCTTTCTTATTTAGATAGCAGTGTGCTAATGGTTTGATGGAGTTGTATGTGGTGATTTGTGATATAGATGCAGTTCAATCGACTACTATAGAACCATGTTTTGTGAGCTCTGTAGAAGTTGTTCCTTCAGATCAATCTTTTTCATTTCCTATTTCTCTATGACTCCTTTGATAGAACCAAATTATAAAGAATATTATCAGCATTTGGAAATAATTGTAGATGAAATTTATGTGTGTACTACTGATATAGTGAATGAAAGTTTATCTAAGGATGAATAATCTGTTGAGGCATTAGGAGATGATGTGGTTGAGGGTGACCTGGGGAATGAACCTTCTAAGGTTCCATGGAGAGACAGGCTTCCAAAATAGGGTGATGTGGGGAATGAACCTTATGAGGTTCCTATGAGAGACAGACATCCATGACACCGACTATTTAGTGGTAATCATCCTTCAGTATTGAGTTCCTAATTAGAAGAAATGTCGCATGGACAACATTTTGATTAGGATCTCATTACACCAACTTATGAATTTCCTGGGATTATAGGGAACAAATCTCTATAAAATGATAATTCTGTCTATATCAGACATGAGTTTTAATGTAAACATTCCATGTCGAACGTGATAAAGCAATACCACATAGAGAGGCATTTCACATTCATGTTTGATGAGTCAAATAAGACAAAATATCTCATTCGTTGTAAAAAATATGGGGCAGAATGTAAATTTTGATTAAGGGAAATATATGATAATTTTTTTCACGTTGGAAGATAACCAAATTAGATGGCCCACACACTTGTGTGCATCTAACCTTGTCGCGGGATCACTCTTCCCTTGATGAAGATTTTATATCAACTATTATTGCTGAGATGATATGCACCTATCAGGATGTTCCTTTTCCCTTATTCAGGAAAGAATTCAAAAAATTTATAACTCTAGGATATCCTACAACAAAGCATGGAATGAAAAACAAAAAGCAATTGTAAAAGTGTATGGTGATTGGGATGAATATTATTCCATGTTTCCACAAATTATGTGTTGGTCGGAGTGGAAACTCAAGAGGGGGTGAATTGAGTTCCAATTAAAATTTCTGTTAAAAAATATTTCTCTTAAAATCCCCCAATTTAAAAACAAAGTTAAACTGTAGAGAATCTATACAGAGTGTAAAGGTTCAATCAGTTTCTCAAAGATTTATTAGGTCTCAGTTAACTTAATCTGAAGATTAAATTAACTTTTGAAACTGACTTACTGATTTACAATAAGTATAAAGACTTGCTAATTTAACTATCAAAGTAGCTTTAAAATAGTTTTGTATTTCAAAGTAATAACAGTGGAATAAGTATATAGTTTACTTATAGAATTAAATTAAAATGCACGGTAGAGTTAACCAAGATGTTCAGTCTTAAGCCGAGACTTAGTCCTCTCAACAATTTATATAAATTGATCCACACCCGGGATCAGGGTTAACAACAGTGAACGACTATCCAAGACACACAGGGACCTCTACCACAGTTCTTTGTGGGAAACAAAAACAATGACCAGGACACACAAAGACCTCTTCCACAGTTGTCGTGGGTAAACAAGAGTAAACAATTTTGGTTTGAGGATTTTGATATCCTCCAATTCAGCACAGGAGTCAGTGTGTGAGTATGATGAACAAAGTACACACACTGCTCAAAAATGTAAGTAAAATAATCACTAAGAGAGAATGTATCAGAGTTTAGAAAGCTCTAGTGATTGGAAGTGTAGCTCTGGACTCGTTGGATTTAGCAGAGATGCTTCTGAGTCCTTCTATGGTTTTCTTTTTAAAAGAACATAGTATTGTGATTTAGCTTGATGTTCTTCACAAGCAAGTGTGTTCTCTGATTTCCAGTCTTCTTCGTATGTTCTTCAGTAGTGATAGATTGTGTGCATAAGAGTTTTCTTTAGATCTTGTAAAAAGATCATTTTTCTACTTCTTCATGTGTTCTTCAGTCCCGCATGTATATTCAAGGAATAATTCTTTCTCTATGTCTTTTCCCGCATCTATCCATCCATCTTTTTACTGCAGCTCGATCTTCCTTTTTATTCCACGAGCTCTGGCAAAGGGAATGATTACCTTTCCATAGATACGAGGTATGGTCTCCTGACATGCCAACCACTAATATTAAATATCATTAATTGCATTAAAAACATCAATTATGACCGTTAGAATAAAATACGAATTTATAGAGGTTCAAACAGTTTTCATGACTATCAGTGAGTCATGATATCAGTGAGACATTTTGAATCTGCATCAGTATCGGTTGCATTAGCATCGGTGTCTAAACATCATCGGTGTCTTAGCATTGGTGTCTTAGCATCGGTATCTCAGCATCGGTGTCTTAGCATTGGTAGCTTAGTATCGGTAGATTAGCATCGATGTCTTAGCATTGGTAGCTTAGTATCGGTAGCTTAGCATCGGTAGCTTAGTATCGGTAGGTTAGCATCGATGTCTTAGCATCAGTAGCTTAGCATTGGTAGCTTAGCATCGGTAGCTTAGTATTGGTAGCTTAGCGTCGGTGTATTAGCATCGGTAGCTTAGTATCGGTAGCTTAGCATCAGTGTTTTAGCATCGGTAGCTTAGTATCGGTAGCTTAGCATCGGTGTCTTAGCATCGGTATCACTTTGGACCTTTGATAGTTTTTTGTGCGACCATTCATCATCGGTGTGACCATTCTTCGTCGGTGCGACCGTTTATCGTCGGTGCGACCGTTCATCGTCGGTGACTCAGGAAAGTGTCTATCGGTGAGTCAAGACATGGAGTTCTTACAAAGTGTTTGTTCAATCCAGAATACTTCCATGTCAACCATAACCATACATTGATCATAGATAAACAATTGTAGATATGGTTTAAACATATTTAAAACAAGTTGAACAAGAGATTAAAAGGAAATAAATAAAACTAAGATTTTTTATTATTAAAATAACCATTCCATAGAGAGTTCAACAATCTCCCCCTTTTTAATAATCACAAATCAATGTCATAAATAAAGAGAGAATATAGTATGTCATTCATTATGCTCCCCCTATAAAAAAGAATATATGATAAAAGATAAAACATGGTTAGAATAGCAAACAAAACATATATATAACTGAGTCATTCTCCTCTTTCAACATTTCTCCCCCTGTGTGTACATGCATGTGATAAATAGCCCGCATGGGCTCGTATGGACATTCAGTTCACCCATCCAGATACATGATCTCCCTAAGTTCGCATATGCATGCATGATTCCCCTATTTTCTCTCTGTGATTTCTCTCCATGATTTCTCTCTTCTATCCCCCTTTGGGATTATCAAAAAGAAGATATAATAAAGACAAGCAAGAAGATTCCATAACAATGAGTACACATATGACAGACAAGAGGGAATGGTTCTGGAAAACAAACACCCTATCAAAAATTGACAGTAACATCTATTTCTCTAGGTGCAAGGGAGCTTTCCCTTTAGCAGTAGGAGGAATTGAAGGTCCAGAAGGTTGTTGGGTAGAAGGTGGAACTGGCCTTATGGAGAAGGGAGGTAGGACGACCCGAGCTGGACGAACTCTGGGTTCCAAGGTCACATGCTGCGAAGAAGGTCATTCTGAATATTTCTGTTGAAAGACTGGTCTAATACTGGAAAGATCTTGAGAAACAGACATCTGGCCGGGAGAAACATCTGATGATTGCAGAGTCTCAGCTGTAGGAAAAACAATGACTTTTTCTTGCACAAGAAGGTAGGGTTTTAGCAAGTTGACGAATTCCTGAATGACTTCTCCACTGTACTTCATGGATTTTCCCAAATCATCCTTATTTTGCATGAAACTTTCTAAAGTGGGGGTAAAATCTTTTAACTACTGAACTTGAGAATTAAAAGCTTGTGTCACTGGAGGGAGTCTCATATTATCAGCTAGTACTTTAAAATTATGATTCAACTCATTCTTTGTGTAGATCTTAGATAAATAATGATCTACTTTCTCTTTAATCTCCTTTTAATCTTTTGTAGCATCAGCCGAATACAATTGTACCATTTTATGAACATGATCACTATGCTCTTTCATTTTCTTCAAAGAATCTAAATCTAAAATCTTCCCAAGAGCCGCCAGCTCTTCTCTAACAATATCTCTTAAAGAATCTAATTCACGACCAGTGATCTTGGTTACCTTGGCATTGTCAGCCTGAGAAATAACCTGAGTAACCTCAGCTTTTAACTTCCTCAAATATACTTTCTCCAAATGTTCTATCAGATTTCTTAAAACTTCCATCATACAAGAGATGGTTGTTCTAAACTCACCTGACAAAGAAACAAGATTATTGCCTAACTTCGTAAGTGTTTGGTTCAAAGAGGTAATATTCATGTCAATCGATTCACTGTAATTGCACAGGTTTGGTTTGATAAGGCTTGCCACTTTGTGAGCCAAATCATTCATAGTAGCATCAGATAAAGTCAAAGGAGTAGGAGCAGGAATATGAGATAACTCACTTTTCACACTCTCCCTAACAGCTTGAATCAATTCAACCTTGAAATTATCAAAATCTGACTGAACAACTGCCGGATCAGGTCTACTTTGAGATACTGAAGGATCAGGTCTGACATCTGTTCTTTGCAAAAACTCGGCAATGAATTGAGCCTTAACAAAATCACTTATGCCCGTAAGATCCACTTTTACACATTCCTCTTCCTCTGGGTAGTCTAATCCTGGAACAGCAAGACCTGGATGCTCTTCCCATGCCGCTTTGCATGAAGGGTATATAGGTTTCACAAACTGAGCTCGTCCAGAATTTTCAGGAAGGACTTCTCCATCCTCATCACTCTCCAACTGTTCTGTCCTCTTGGCCTCAGGGACATTCTCCTGCTCAATAGGTTGGGGTTGCGGATCATCTAGAATAAAATTCTGACCTTCAATAGGTTGAGCATCAGCATCATCATGATTACCTTCATTATAACCTCAACCACCATCATCATCAACATCACCCTTATCACCATCTCAACCTTCATCATCATCATCATCATCATTAACTGATCTCTCACTAGAACTGTCTGTACTTATGGATTCATACTCCTCAGAAGTTGATTCAGTAGTCTTGCCTTCTTCTTCTTCATCTAAAAGTGGTTAAAATTATAGTAAATTGAAAGGAGGACTTGCTGAACCAAATTCCATCCTTCTTCTCTTTGGGATAACAGTATCAGGATCACTCCTTTCATCAGGAGATGATTCAGCCTCTTCTTCAACATTTAGATTCTCATCAGCTTCTTCTTCTTCTTTTGTTCCTTTCTTACTAGATTCACCGGTTTCTTTAGGAGAAACCAATTCCTCTTCTTCATCCAAATAGATCACTTCATCACCAGGTTTTAGTCTAGGATCTCTTACTTCCCTTAGTCTCCTTGGATGATCAGTAGGATTGAAGGAATCATATAACTTTTCTTCATCAGCAACCTAATACTTCTTCCTTGGGTTCCAATTGATTTTCATTCTCTTAAAAATAACTTTGTTGAAACAAAAGCTAACCGATGAGATACACTCATCTCCATCATCCACACAGCCTAAGAATTTCAGCATGGCAGAAATTTGTTTAGAATAAAATAGAGTAGTAGCTTTCTTTGAAGGTTTTATCATCTCAACAATATTTTCGGAAAAATATATATAGATTTATCTTTTCACCATTCTGCAAACAAAATAGTAGAAAAACATCTTGATACTTTACTGCAGCAAATTCACATTTTCTCGGACATACCTGATGTTGAATAAAGTTGAACAGGATTCGGTTCTCACCATCCAACTCAGCAGCAATTATCCCTCGCAATTCAGACTTCCCAGTCAAAAACTCTAGGGCTAACTCATAATAAAAGTAATCAGCTGTGGGGGTGATATTACCATAATATTCCGTGTATCTTCCATTGTGAGGTACTCCTATAAATTCAGCCCATTGTTTTGATGAAAACGTATTTTTTTCCCTTTTACTATTGAAGAAAATCTCGCTGCCTCTACTCCGTCCAAATATATATCTAGGTTCAAATAGAACTCTTGAACTAGCTTCGGGTAAAAGACTCTATCATTATTACAGAACCACTCCTTCTAGCCTTGAGTTTCCAACACTTTCAAGAGAGCGAACTTGCTAGATAAAACCCATTCCGAACAAATTTCCTTTTCAGCTATAACTTCTCATTTTTCTAACTCTGGGTTCACAGACCTCTGCGTCGTACTTCTCGACTCACCTTGAGCATGCTTGATAGGTGAAGTTTTTTCAGATTCCTTGCTCTGCCTCTTTTTCTTGGCCATTTTGAGGTTTTGAGACAATTGAGAGGCTTGGAAAGATTCAAAAGGATCGGGTTGTAGAGAGGAGAGAGTTCGGTAGGAAATGGAAGGTCAACCGTCTTTAGAGAATGGAATAGTCGTGTGTCATTATTTGTATCATTTAGGGTTATAAATAATAAAATATTGATTAAGTAAAACAACGTCATTTTTAAACACACAAAAAATAGTACGATCCAATCGGTAGAACTAGTCAACATGACAGATTGGTTTGACAGATTAGTTTGACAGATCGGTTTGACAGATCGATTTCACAGATTGGTTTCACAGATCAGTTTGACAGATCAGTTTCACAGATCGGTTTGACAGATCAGTTTCATATTTCTATCATACATAACTCTTGTTTAATAGAGTTTAACCTTTCACAATTTAAGGGCTTGGTGAAAATATCGGCTAATTGATGTTCAATACCTATAAACTCAAGAGTAATATCACCTTTTTGGTAGTGATCTCTCAAAAAGTGATGTCTGACATCAATGTGTTTTGTTCTAGAGTGAGACACAGGGTTCTTTGAAATGTTAATTGCACTAGTGTTATCACAGTTAATTGAAATGTGCTTAAAATCATATCCATAGTCCAAAAGAGTGTGTTTCATCCACAGAATTTGGGAACAAAAACTACCAATAGTAATGTATTCTGCTTCAGTAGTAGATAATGAAACAGAGTTCTGTTTCTTACTACACCAAGATACTAAGGATTTTCCCAATAAATGACATATTCTAGATGTGCTCTTCCAATCTAACTTGCAACCAGCAAAGTCAGCATTTGAATAACTGATTAGCTCAAAAGATTGTCTTTTTGGATAAAACAAGACTAAGTTTACAGTGTGTTTAAGATACTTAAAAATTCTTTTAACAGCAAGTAAATGATATTCTTTCGGGTTATCTTGAAATCTTGCACACATACACACACTAAACATAATATCTGGTCGACTAGCAGTAAGGTAAAGTAAGCTTCCAATCATACCTCTGTAATTGGTTTTATCCACTGGTTTCCCAGCTTCATCTGCATCCAATTAACAGATTGTACTCATAGGAGTATCACTTTCCATAATACTATCCAAACCAAAACATTTTAGAATATCCTTAGTGTATTTACTTTGAGTCAAAATAATACGATTTTCATTTTGAAAAACTTTAAATCCAAGAAAATATTTAAGTTCTCCCATTAAACTCATTTCAAATTCATTTTGCATACTCTTTGAAAATTCAGTACATAAAGAAGGTTTATAAGATCCAAAAATAATATCATCAACATAGATTTGAACTATTAAAACATATTTAGAAATTATTTTAATAGAAAGAGTTGGATCAGAAATCCCTTTAGTAAAACTTTTTGAAATAAGAAAATTACTAAGTCTATCATACCAAGATCTTGGAGCTTGTTTTAAGCCATATAAAGATTTAGAAAGTTTAAAAACTTGATTTGGAAAATGAGGATTAATAAATCCTATTGGTTGTTCAGCAAAAACATCTTCAACAATAAAAACATTTAGAAAAGCACTTTTGACATCCATTTGATATAACTTGAAATTCAGATGAGCAGCATATGCAAGTAAGATCCTAATGGCTTTTAATCTGGCTACAGGTGAAAAGGTTTCCTCACATTCTATACCTTCTTCTTGACTATATCCTTGTGCAACTATACTACCTTTGTTTCTAACTATGTTTCCAGACTCATCAACTTTGTTTCTAAAAACCCATTTAGTGCCTATTGTTAAAGTATCCTTAGGTCTATCAACTAATTCCCAGACTTTGTTTCTTTCAAATTGATTTAACTCTTCTTGTATATCCATTACCCAAAATTCATCATTGATAGCATCATTGTCATTTTTACATTCTAGATGTGAAAGAAAGGCTTGATGTTTAACTTGGTTTCTTAGAGAAGCTCCAATCTGTGTCCCTCTATCAAGATTACCAAGAATAGCATATACAGGATGACTCTTTAGAATTCTCGTTGATCTAGTAAATGTAGGACTAGAAATTTCAGGTTCTTCTCTAGGTTCGGGTTCATTAGGAATAGATTCTGGAATAAGTCCAGAACTAGTTGTCTTTATAGAAGGTTCTTTAGATTTGTCATTAAGGTCCAGAATAGATAAATCTTCTTCAAGATTTTCAAGAGAGGTTTTAAGTTCATGTGGATCAGTTTCATCAAACTTCATGTGAACAGATTCTTCCACACATTTGGTTCTCTTATTAAAGACTCTATAGGCTTTTCTAGTTAAATAATAACCAAGAAAAATTCCTTCATCCCTTTTAGAAGAAAACTTGTCCAGATTATCCTTTGTATTAAGAATAAAAACTTTGCAGCCAAAGACTCTAAAGTAACTAACTTTGGGTTTTCTATTATTCCACAACTCATATGGGGTCTTCTTAAGAACAGGTCTAATTAAGACTCTATTAATGATATAACAAGCTGTATTTACAACTTTAGCCCAAAATTAAATAGGCAGGTCATATTCATTAAGCATGGTTCTAGCTATTTCTTGAAGGGTTATATTTCTTCTTTCTACTACACCATTCTGCTGAGGTATTCTAGGAGCAGAAAAGTTATGACTGTAGCCATTGTGTGAGAAATAAGATTCGAACTCTTGATTTTCAAACTCATGGCCATGATCACTTCTTAGAGTTTTAATCTTAAGTCCACTAATATTTTCTACAGATTTGGAATATTTGACAAAGTAGGAACAAAATTCACTTTTGTGAGCTAGAAAGTATACCCAAGTATATCTAGAAAAGTCATCTACTAGAACATAGAAATAGTGCTTCCCATTTAAACTAGAAACTGTTGATGGTTCGAACAAGTCCATGTGAACCAACTCGAGAGGTTGAGAAGTAGAAACTTATTTCTTTTATTTAAATTAAACTTTATGTTTCTTTCCCTTTTGACAGGGATTACAAACTTTGTCAATTGGGAATTCAAGTTTAGGTAGGTCTCTAACGAAGTTCTTCCTAGTTAGTTTTCTAAGTGAATGGATGTGTTAGTGTCCTAATATTCTATGCCAAATCCAAGACTCTTTATGAAAAGAATTTAAACAAGTAACATTTTGCTTAGATAAAGAATTTAAATCAACTGCATAAACATTTCCATTTATTAAAGAAGAAAAGAATAAAACATTTTTAGAATTAAAAAAATTACAAAAATCATTTTCAAATTTGAAATTAAAACCATCATCACACAATTGAGAAATACTTAGCAGATTATATTTCAGTCCATCAACAAATAAAACATTGGAAATTATAACTGAATCAGTGTTACCAATTTGGCCTAGGCTGATGATTTTTCCTTTAGAATTATCACCAAAGGTGAAATGGCATCTATAAATCTTTATTAGATTTTTAAAGCATGAATAATCTCCAGACATATGTCTTGAACATCCACTGTCCAAGTACCATACCTTCTTGTGAGAACTCTTCAAACAGGTTTCCTACAAAACAGATTTAGATGGAAAATGACTTTGGTACCTAGATCTTCTTGGGTCCAGACAGGTTAGCAATCAAAGATTTTGGTACCAACATTTGTCTTATGGGTTTCATACAATTTACAGAATCAATAGATTTTGAAAGATAAACTTTATATGATCTATAACTATGTGAATTACTAGTTGAATCATATGAATGTCTAGAACTAGAACTACCAGTATTCTGTCCAGATTTAAAAATAAATCTATTCTTAGTAATCTATCTCTGTCCAGGTTTGTAGCCTATTCCAATAGTGTATTATGGTGCTACTTGCATTCCTAGCATTTGAGTTAGTGCATCCTTTACATTTGTAAACTTCTCTAAGTCTTTTCTAAGTTGCTCATTTGATATTTTCAGTTCAGTGTTTTCCTTTAACATTTGATCAATTTTCTCCTTTTCAATAGTAAGTTCAATTTTAACAGTAGTAGTGAGAGAATGATATTTCTTCAATGATTTGTATTTATCCTTAAGTTCATTTCATGTCTCTTCCATAATATTACAATATTCAAATAATTCCTCACTAGTCATGTTTTCAGAATCAGAATCAGATTCTACATCATCTCCAGAATAACAAGAATTTAAAACAGGAGTATCTAAGGTTACCTCGGATGTGTTGGTCATGAAACACATGTTGGAATGATTCTTCTCAGAATCAGACATTTCAGATTCACTTGTACTATCTTCAGATGCACTCCAGGTATCCTTCATAGCTTTCTTGTACTTATTGTCTTTGTAATCATATTTCTTCTTGAATTTTAACTTTGGGTAGTCTCCTTTAATGTGTCCTTTTCTTTTTCACTCGTAGAAAACAACTTCATCACTTTTATCTGGCTTTTTCCAGTCCTTCTTCAAATGTCCCTTATTGTCATACTTTCCTTTGTAATTTGATTTTCTGAAAAATTTCTTATTCCTATAAAATTTCTTAAGCCTTCTGGCTATCTGAGATATTTCAGCATCACTATCAGAGTCTGAACTTTCACTTGTTGGACTGTCATTAGGTACATGTATTTTCTCTTTGTCTTTTATCTTTAAAGTAGTAGACTTGAAAGCCACTGCTTTCCTTTTTGTTTCATCATCTTCTTCTTTATTTACCTTAAGTTCTTCCTCATACATCATAAGCATACCAATGAGTTCTTTGACAGGTAGAGCAGCAATGTCACATGACTCTCTGATTGAAGCAGATGTGCCTCTCCATCGGTCTGGTAGACATCTCAAGATTCTCATGATTTGTTCCTTTGCTGGAATAGCTTTACCAAGTGAATTCATTGTATTGACTATATCATTGAACCTGATATACATATCAGAAATGGGTTTATCATTTTTCATTTTAAAATTATCATATTTAATAGTATAATTATTCAATCGCATTTCTTTAACTTTGGTTGTTCCTTCATGAGAAACACCTAAAGTATCCAAAATTTCATAAGCAGTTTTGCAAGCATATATTCTGTTAAATTCCTCATCCCCTAAAGCACAGTACATAGAATTTATGCCTTTACAGTTATTATTATAAGCAGTCTTTGTAGGTTCATCCCAAGTTGTTCGTTCAGTTTATGGAATTTTATATTGAGACTCTATAGCAGTCCAGATATCAAAACCCATACTCTCTAAATGTATTTTCATTTTAAGTTTCCACTGAGCATAGTTCGTACCATTAAAGAAAGCTGGCATGTTAGTAGCGTCACCCTCTAGTCTATTATCCATAACTAGATTTTAGAAAATAAAATTTACAGAGATAAAATTTAGAACTAACAGAAATTTAAGATCATTAAAGATGAAACTAAAATCACCATTGAAAAACAGGGTATTTCAAAAATCCTTAAACAAAAACAAAACCTTTGATACCAAATGTTGGTCGGAGTGGATACTCAAGAGGGGGGTGAATTGAGTTCCAATTAAAATTTCTGTTAAAAAATATTTCTCTTAAAATCCCCCAATTTAAAAACAAAGTTAAAATGTAGTGAATCTATACAGAGTGTAAAGGTTCAATCAGTTTCTCAAAGACTGATTAGGTCTCAGTTAACTTAATCTGAAGATTAAATTAACTTTTTAAACTGACTTACTGATTTACAATAAGTATAAACACTTTCTAATTTAACTATCAAAGTAGCTTTAAAATAGTTTTGTATTTCAATGTAATAGCAGCAGAATAAGTATATAATTTACTTATAAACTTAAATTAAAATGCACAACAGAGTTAACCAAGAGGTTTAGTCTCAATCTGAGACTTATTCCTCTCAACAATTTATATAAATTGATCCACACCCTAGATCGGGGTTAACAGCAGTGAACAACTATCTAGGCCACATAGGGACCTATGCCACAGTTCTTTGTGGGAAACAAAAACAATGACCTGGCCACACAAAGACCTCTTCCATAGTTTTCATGGGTAAACAAGAGTAAAAAATTTTGGTTTGAGGATTTTGATATCCTCCAGTTCAGCACAGGAGTCAGTGTGTGAGTATGATGAACAGAGTACACACACTGCTCAAAAATTTAAGTAAAATAATCACTAAGAGAGAATGTATCAGAGTTTAGAAAGCTCTAGTGATTGGAAGTGCAGCTCTGGACTTGTTGGATTTAGCAGAGATGCTTCTGAGTCCTTATATGGTTTTCTTTTTAAAAGAACAGAGTATTGTGATTCAGCTTGATGTTCTTCACAAGCAGGTGTGTTCTCTGATTTCCAGTGTTCTTCGTATGTTCTTCATTAGTGCTGGATTGCATGCATAAGAGTTTTCTTTAGATCTTGGAAAATGCTCCTTTTTCCACTTCGTCGTGTGTTCTTCAGTCTCGCATGTATATTCAAGGAAGAATTCTTTCTCTGTTCCTTTTCACGCATCTATCCATCCATCTTTTTACAGCATCTCGATCTTCCTTTTTATTCCACGAGCTTCGGCAAAGGGAATTATTACCTTTACATAGATACAAGGTACGGTCTCCTGAAATTCCAACCACTAATATTAAATATCATTAATTGCATTAAAAACATCAATTATAACTGTTAGAATAAAATAATAATTTATAGAGGTTCCAACAGTTTTCATGATTATCGGTGAGTCATGATATCGGTGAGACATTTTGAATCTGCATCTGTATCGGTTGCATAAGCATCGGTGTCTCAACATCATCGGTGTCTTAGCATCGGTGTCTTAGAATTGGTCGCTTAGTATCGGTAGCGTAGCATCGGTAGCTTAGTATCGGTAGGTTAGCATCGGTGTCTTAGCATCGGTATCTTAGCATCGGTAGCTTAGTATCGGTACCTTTGAATTGGTGTCTTAGCATCGGTAGCTTAGTATCAGTAGCTTAGCATCAGTGTTTTAGCATCGGTAGCTTAATATCTGTATCTTAGCATCAGTGTCTTAGCATCGATATCACTTTGGACCTTTGATAGTTTTTGGTGCGACCATTATCGGTGTCTTAGCATCGGTATCACTTTGAACCTTTGATAGTTTTTGGTGCGACCGTTCATCATTGGTGCGACCGTTCATCGTCGGTGCGACCGTTCATCGTCTGTGCGACCGTTCATCGTCGGTACGACCGTTCATCGTCGGTGAATCAGGAAAATGACTATCGGTGAGTCAAGACATGGAGTTCTTACAAAGTGTTTGTTCAATCCAGAATACTTCCAGGTCAACCATAACCATACATTGATCATAGATAAACAATTGTAGATATGATTTAAACATATTTAGAACAAGTTGAACAAGTGATTAAAAGTAAATAAATAAAACTAAGATTTGTGATTATTAAAATAACCATTCCACAGATAGTTCAACATTATAGAATTGTTGTCTCTCAACAGTCATATTGTTTAATAGTTGGACATTGTTGAGTATATGTCCCCCAATCACCAAATATATCGATCAAAGGTGAAGTTCTATAGAATTTTTTTGGGCATTCATGCCATGCATTGATCCTTTTCCCTGTTGTAAACAATTCATTCGGGTCAATGACACTTTCTTTTATGGTAAGTATACAAGTGTTCTATTCATTTCTGCCACACAGGATTGTAATCATTCTCCCCTACCACTTTCATTTTCTATTTTTGAAAATGATAATTTTGAATGTTGGAGCTAGTTTTTGGCATGTGTACGCACTGATGTCACACAAAACTAGGGCGTCTATCTGTTATCTAATCACCAACGAGCGATTATAGAGGTTTTCAATATTGATTGGTTTTCATGGATTGAGTGGAATGATTATCATCAATATTGAATTTGGTGTATTGAAATTAATGTCCATAATAATTTCAGAGATGAGTCAATAAAGAAGGAAATCCACAAGTTATGTATGCCTTTATAAACTTACATTTTATTTAAAGAAAATTTAATATTTTTTAATACATTATTATGTTATGGTTGTATCAAATGAGCCCCAAAAAAAAGATTTGATCAACGTATTAAAGAGATTATAAGGGAAAATGAAGATGTCTATGAATATATGATGTGGATTTCAAAGGATAATGGTCATTATCATATGATGGTGGTCGAAGATATGGACATATGACTAATAATATAGTGGAGTGAATAAATGGGGCCCTCAAGGATGTGCGCAAGCACCCAGTCATAGGGTTAGTGCAAGATACTTTTTATAGATGTGTTCACTACTCTGTTGACTGGTCTCAAAAGTCCAATCAGAGGATGGGAACTGATATACATTTTACTCATAATTTCCAAAGTGATATTGATCAAATACTAGATGAGGATTTGATATGGAGTGTTGTCTCATTTGATAGGGAAATAAGAGATTTCAGGGAAGGGAGTGCTTCAACCAGGAAACATGCAGTAGTGGTTGAGTGCTTGTGGTGATGTTGGATAACAGGTAGTGTGATTGTGGAAACTTTCAGGCATTGAGATATCCATGTGAACATGTTATTACATCTTGTGCTTTAATAAATATATCATGGGAGTCGTATATTGACCTGGTGTATCACATGATCACTTTGGTTAACTGTTATAGTGAAACTTGGATGCATGTTGGTGACTTTCATTCTATCACATTGCCTACTGATCAACTGACTATTGTCCCTAATATTTTAAGGTTTTGTAATTTGGTTTTGTTTTCATTTATGTTTTTTTTCAATTTATGTCATTTTTTAAATTATTGGATTTATACTGCTAAGTTTCAACCCTGAGGAAGACCAAAGTCAACTCAAATTAGAAATTAGATGGATTGACCTTAGGAATGAGGAGGGGGAAACGGTGCAATATTTGTCACGCAGAAGGACATACTCGCAAGAGATGTCCCCAAGTGGCAGGACATAGCTCCACATCCCATAATCTATGATCGAGGGTGTGTATTTCTTTATTAGTGTGTATATTTTGTTTCTTATGTGGACGTATGAGTAATGATTCCTTTTATTTCTCACTAGCTACATTTCTTATATGTTTCAATTTTGGTTGGTCTCATTTTTTGATTCTAACATAAAGATTTTTGTGATACTATAACTATTAAAAAAAATAAACATACAATGAACATGAATATATCATGCTTCCACATGTTCAATGCGGGTTTCTCTTCAGTGATGCATTATTTTAAAAAAAATAGAATAAATTAAACTTTATTAGAGATCAATAAAACAAGAAATTCATAACCTAAACCATCAACACCACCCTCTTATATTTTCTATCTTATTTTCCTTGTTATGGTTTTTAGGTAATAAAAGTTATTTTTTTATTGAAGTCACTAACAAAAAGTGACGATGATATCTTGTATGAAGATGAAAAATTTTCCATTACTGACATCTCAGGCTACTCATGTATCGTGGTAGATTTTATAGGGATCGCATGTGCCTCCAATGAGTATTTTTAGATCTCATAAATTCCATCATGCCGCATCACCTGCCACTATCATCCCCCATATTGATCATGTTTTACTTTATAGTGTAGCGATGTGCGATGTCACCTTTTTCAATCATCATCTCATTACTGATCTTGTAGAGAGATAGAGGCCAGAATCATAGATGTTCCATTTTAGAGAGGGGGAGATGATTATTACCCTATAGAATGTATCGATTATGTTGGGCCTCCCGATCGCTGGTGAAACTCTAATAGACCGAGTTGGAGTATATTGGGTCAAGCTTGTTCATATATTACTCAACATATAGGTTAATGATAATGACAGGTCCGTCATCAGTGGTAGATTACACATGCCTTGGTTAGACTAGTATTTCACACATTTAGTAGATGATGATGATGAGATCACCATGCTGCGATATGCACATGCATATATTTTGTGGCTGATTAGGGGAACACTTTTTGTTGATCACTCCACTACTTTTTTACATCTGATGTATTTACCTATTCTGGATGAATTGGACCGGGCATGTTGGTATAGCTGGGGGTCAGATTGTCTAGCATATACATACAAGGTGATATGCAGTGCATGTCGCATCGATAAGATGCAAATCATAAGATGCGTTGTTCTTCTACAGATGTGGGTATGGGAGAACATCCCTCAATTAGATCTACATGACCATACCTTTTTACCTACAGATATTTTAGCAGAGGATCCATTTGGACGATGGTATGTTATCCCTTACTTATAATGTCTAAATTAGTTCTATATCTTTCTATTATGAAATTTAACTATAACAATGTTATCTACATGTGGAGTCAGGAACAATGAAACTCAGATTCCACCTGACACAACGTCCATGCCTATAGACTTATACTGGACAACCTTGGATGGGATGATGTAAGTAAATATTATTGATATTGTTAAATCTGTATTCTCCACTATACATCTCTTAATTTATTAAGTGATTATTCATTTTTCTTTCTGATTACATGGATGACATATACAGATGATATAATCCAGAGTCTCCGACCATATTTTATGTCTATGCTTGCTACTGCCTCTTGTATGGTTCTATTGATCTATTTTCATATAGTTTAGTGGCATCAAACCGACAGAGTTATGAGGTAGTTCAGATTCTTTCAGCCTCTTCCTGAACCACCAAGTCATTTAGCTCCACTGAATTCCCTGAAGATGTCAGGGAAGAGATAATTTAATTGGAGGAGATACAATGACACATATATTGATCTATGGGATATACGATAGGAGTTAAAATTACAAGTGGTGGGGACAATATGTTTTTATTTGTGTGATTATCCAGATTATAAGTCCTGGTACTACAGGTCCCTAGCCATATTTCTTACACGACACATATGGGGATTTCATGAGTTGGTATACATTCTTCCTTCCACTGTTTAGTATATTTTTTATTAACATTACTTAAAAATATAATTTGTTTTCATAGGATATGTGTATCAGTCATCTACTTCACATTTCTGTTCCAGTAGAGAGAGGCACATTTGACCAGACATATTTTCACAACGCTTTGGTAGAGTTGTTTCCTTTGATGAAAAAGATTTATCAGAGTATTTTAATTGATCCACCTGATTATGATGAGATTTCTGAGCATGGTGAGCCTTATATTTCTGTACAAGGAGGTGAAGACCCTATTATAGATGCAGTTGTTCCACAAGAAGTGGGAGTTCATTATGATCAGCCAGATGATGTTGTTCCATAGGAGGAGGGGGTTCGTCATGATCAGTCAGATGCTTCTCTAGATCCTCAGTCAGAGCCATAGGTAGATATAAACATTGATTAGATTTATCTAGATGCATTATTAGTCCATGATATTCCGACATACACATCACAACAACCATCTTCTTCACATGTTAGTGAGAGTTTCGGTCAGAATCCACTATCCATAGAGGCAGGACAGAGTATAGGTGTTGAGACTGTACATCCACCACTTATCACACAGGAGGATGTCGAGGTGGCTGTTGATGCTGATATATAGGAGTACCATACACTAGAGAATATATATATACATACATGTCGTGGACGCATCTAGTATACTCCTAAATGTGGGATGGAGGAGCATCCATGCCATAGGCATAGATTAGGTTGATATTACATTTATGATACACGTTGTATGTGTATTATTGTTCTCATTTATATTTTTCTATTAAATTTTTTAATAAATTCCTTAATATTTTCATATTATCTAGAAAAATAAATAATTTTACTTTTAATATTCATAATAACACTTAGTTTTATTACCTATATATGTATAATAAATAATATTCTTAAATTCATTAATAAATATTAATAATATTACTTATTTTTAATTCAAGAAGTCTCTGAAATAAAATATCTGTGAACATGAAGAAATTTTGATAAACATTGTTAATATCAATGCTTTTAAATTGGTTGTAAAATTATAGACGATCATGGAATGTGAATATTTGTTAAAAAATGTTTCATGATGAAGAATATAAATGAATAATGGATATGTAGAGTAGGTGATTATGATTGAAGATCATAAGAACCAAAATATGATATGTATGAAATTAAAAGTTCCTTTGACCAATTTTGAGAAGATACATATTCAGACTTTATAAAAGGACACAATTTCTTCTGGTTCACAATATTCACAAGAGGATTTTAAGGTTAAGAAACCTCCAATAAGTGATAAAATTATAGAAGACCAGTGAGTTTGTTTGTGTGCCTATTTCTTTGTAGATTTTTAGTTCCCCTCTCCCGACCATTTGTAATATACATATATAGTTTTATATGTTATGTGTCTCTGAAAAAAACTCAAAGAATAAGGTTTAAAGAATATATTACTCATCAAGTAATAGATCCTATAATATAACTAAAATTAAACCTGTTTTATCAAATTAGAATTGTGATTAGATAAAAATTTCAATCTTATACAAAATACGAGTTCATGATCAACAAACCTGTCAAGAACGAGATTTTATCTATATTTTTATCATTCATAAAAGATTTAATCAATAAATCATAAGAAACAAAATCACTAATTGTGCCATTGTTCTATCTCTTCTTTCACTCTTGGAGGTTTACCATGGTTTCTTCTCCTCCAAACAATCTTAAACTAGGAATGCCAAAATTCTTTCCCTCCATCCCCTCCCATCCCTAATTCGATTATCATTTGGCCTTCTATTTACCATCATCTATAAAGTCTAATGAGGAAAAAAAAATATCCACAAAAATCAAAATATAATGTAAAGAGATCCCTTTTATTGACATTTTATACAAATTGATGATTTTATAATTATTATTTATTTATATTTTAATAATATTTACTATTAAATATTATTTTCTAATTAAATATTCTTGAAGAGGTTTGAACGAGGTTCACACATCCTTCATACAATTAGCATAGGAAGCGTGAATCGTGTTCACACTTCCTGGAGAGAGAAGATGTGTGAATGAGGTTTATGCTTACTTCCTAAAATTCATATAGGTAGAATGAACCATGTTCATGCTTCTTAGTGATAGGATATGCATGAATGAGGTTCATGCATCTCAGGACCCATTTTTAAATTTTTTTGGAACCCTATCTCATTTGAAAAAAAAATTTGTAAAACCCATAAAAACTCTATTTTTATTAGATTTGGTTATATCATATCCCATTCCAATGGTGGGGGTAAATCATGTGAGGGAGAAAAGAAGTATAAGTGAGTGAGGGCTTATCAATCCCTATTAAGAAAGACCCCTGCAGTTATTGGGGTTGGTGGCAGGGAAGATCCCCTATTCACTATGGGGGGTCAATGGTGCGCCTTTTTTATGGGTTTTATGATTTTTTTTATATTGGATAGGGTTCCTAAATTTTTTAAAAATGTGATGGTAAATAGAAGGCCATATAATAAGGGAATCTGGGAGGGGAGGGGGTGGAGGGAAGGAATTTTGGTGTTCCCAGATTAAGATCGGTTGGAGGAGAGGAAGACATGGTAAACCTCCAAGAGCAATAGAAGAGATAGTACAATGACAAAGTTAGTGTTTTTTCTTTGGTTTTATTGATTCAATCTCATTTAACTGATAAATATATAGATAAAATCCTATTCTTGATAGGATTGTTGATCATGAACTCATATTTTTTATGTGATTGAAATTTTTTATCTAATAACTATTCTAACTTGATAAAACATGTTTGATTTTAGTTATATTATAGGATCTATTACTTGAAGAATAATATATTTTTAAACCTTATTCTTGGAGTTTTTTTAGAAACACATAACATATAGGACTATATGCATATATTACAAAGGATCAGAAGAGGGGAACTACGAAGCTACAAAGAAACATGCACACCCACAAACTCCCCACCCTTCCATAATTTTATTTCCTATTAATGTTTTTTTAACCTTAAAATTCTCCAGTGAAGATTGTGAACCAGTATAAATTGTGCCCTTATTTTATAAAGTCTGAATACGTATCTTCTCAAAATTGGTCAAATGAACTTTTAATTTCATACATCTCATATTGTGGTTCTTCTGATCTTCAATCATAATCACTTACTCTTCATATCCACTATTCATTTATTTTATTCTTCATGCAACATTTTTTGTTAACAAAGATTCATGTTCCATGATCTTCTGTGATTTTACATCAAATTTAAAATCATTGATATCAATAATATTTATCAAAATTTCTACAAGTTCACAGATTATTTCTTTCAAAGTATTTTTGAATTAAAAATAAGTAATATTATTAATATTTATTAATGAATTTAATAATATTATTTATTATACATATATAAATAATAATACTAAGAATTATTATGAATATCAAAAGTGAAATTATTTAATTTTTTAGATAATATGATAATAGTAAGGTAGTTATTAAAATAATGAACAAAACTCTATAAATTAGAACAGTAAGGCACATACAACAACGTATCATAAATTTAATATCAACCTAATCTATACATATTTCATGGATTCTCCTCTATCCAACAGACATGCATATAATGGATGCATCCACTTTGTGTACGTCTATGTCTCTACTCTAGCGTATGGTGATCCTGAATATCAACATTATTAGCCAGCTCCACATCCTCCTATGTGATAGGCGGTGGATGTACTGTCTCAACAACTATACCATGTCCTGCCTCTATGGATAATGGATGTTGACTGAAAATATCAACAACATGTGAAGAAGATGGCTACTATGATGCGGATGTCTGTATAGAAGGGAGTAATAAAGCATCTAGCTGAACCCAGGCAATGTCTATATCTGCCTATGGATGTGACAGTGAAGCTTGAGGAGCATCTGACTGATCATGATGAACACCCTCCTCCTATGGAACAAAAACATCTAGCTGATCATGATGAATTCCCTCCTCTTATGGAACAACAACATCTAAAATAGGTTCATCACCTCCTGGTACATCTATATGAGGCTCAGAATTCTCCCCAAAATCATCATAATGTGATCGATCAAAGAAAATTCCATGATAAATCGCGTTCATTGAAGGAATCAACTCTATCTAAGTACTGTGAAAATAGGTATGGTCAAATGCACCTCTATATATAGGATTAGAAATGTGATGTAGATGACTGATACACGTATCCTACGAAAACAAATTTTGTTGTTAAGTAATGTTAATAAAAAATATTTTGAATAGTGGAAGGAAGAATGTAGACCAACTCATGAAAGTCCCATCCGTTTTGTTTTATAAATATGGATAGGGACTTGTAGTTCCAGGACGCATAATCTGGCTGATCATACCAATGAAAATGTATGTTCCCCACACCTCATAACCAGAAATCATGTCATCTATTCCATATATAAATATATGTGGCATGTTATCTCCTCCAATCAAAGTCTCTCTTCCATAACATCTTCAGGGAATGCGGTGAAGCTAACTAACTAGGCGGGTTAGGAATAGGATGAAAAATATGAACCTACTCATAATTATATTAGTCATATGCCACTCAACTATATGAAAATGAATCAATGGAACCATGAACAAGCCAGTAGAAAGCATCACCTTATAATATAGTGGGAGACTCTGGATGATTCATCTGTAATTGGCATCCATGTAATCTGAAAAAATGAATAATCACTTAATAAATGAAGATATGTGTTGTGGAAAATATAGATTTAACAATATAAAAAATATTTACTTATATCTTCTTGTTGAAGGTTGTCCAAAATAAATCTGTAGGCATAGACGTTGTGTCTGGTGGAATCTGAATGTTGATGTGCCTGACTCCCCCTGTAGATAATATTGTTATAGTTACATTTCATAATAGAAAGATATAAAACTAAGTTAGAAATTAAAAGTAAGGGATAACATACCATCATTCATGTGGATCCTCTCCTAAAATATCTACAGGAAATAGTGAATGGGCATGTGGAGCTAATCGAGGGATGTGCTCCCATACCCACATCTTTAGAAGAACAACACATCACGTTATCTGCATCTTATCGATGCGACATGCACTACATAACACCATGTATGTATATTCTAGAAAATATGACCCCTATCTATATTGGCCTACCTGGTCCAAATCCTCTAAAAGAGGTAAATACATAGGATTTAAAAAAGTAGTGGAGTGATCCACATTAAGCATGCCACCAATTAGCCTCAAAATATATGCACGTGAAAAATGCAGCACGATGATCTCATCAACATCATCTGCATGATGTGAAAAGTGATGGTCTAACCAAGGCATGCATAATCTACCACCGAAGACAGAACTTCCATCATCGTGAACCTCTATTCCTGGTAGTTTGTGAACAATATCGAACCAATATGCTACAACTCGGCCTGTCAGAGTTGCACTGTCAATGGAAAGACCCAACATAATGGACACATCCTGTAGGGTAATAATCATATGCCACTCTCTAAAATGGAATGCATGTGACTCTAGCCTATATCTCTCTATAAAATAATCAATGATCTCATGATCGACAAATGTGAAATCGCACATCGCTACGCTATAGAATCCAGTGCGACGAAGATGGGGGTGATAGTGGGAGGTGGTGCATCATGATGGAAATTATGAGATCTATGGACACTCAAAGGAGGCACATGACGTCCCTCTAAAACCAGTTGCAAAAAATTAGTATCCTGGGATGTGAGAAATGGAAAATCTACCATCTGTATAAATGATATCATCATTACTTTTTGTTAGTGGATTCAATAAAAATTGTAAAATTTTATTATAAAAAAAACATAACAAGGGAAATAAGATAAAAAACATATGAGGATGATGTTGTTGGTTTAGGTTATGAATTTCTTGTTTTATTGATCTCCAATAAAGTTTAAATTATTTTTTTTATAATGAAACAGTGATGAGAAACCCGCATTTAAAATATGGAAGAATGATATATTCCTGTTCATTTTATGTTTATTTTTTTAATAGTTATAGTATCACAAAAATATTTATGTTAGAATCTAGAAATGAAACCTACCAAAATTGAAACATGTAAGAAATATAGATAGTTAGAAATAAAAGGAATCATTACTGATACGCCCACATATGAAAAAAAATATACACACTGATGATAAAATACAAAGCCTCGATCATGTATGATGGGATTTGGAGCATTGTCCTGCCACTTGGGGACATCTCTTATGAGTATGTCCTTCTGTGTGAAAAAATATTGCATCATCATCCCCTCCTTGTTTCCAAGTCCAATCCATCTCATTTTTTACTCGAGTTGACTTTGGTCTTCCTTGGGGCCAAAACTTAGTAGTATGAATCCTATAATTTAAAAAATGACAGAAATTGAAAAAAAAACATAAATGAAAACAAAACCAACTTATGAAACCTTGAAATATCAGGGACAATATTCTGTTGATCAGTAGACAATGTGATAGAATGAAAGCCACCATCCAACATCCATGTTTCACTATAATAGTTAACCAAAGTGCTTATTTGATACACCGGGTCAACATTGGGCTCCCATGTTATATTTACCATAGCACAAGCTACAATAACATGTGCAAATGGATATCTCAATGCTTGAAAGTTTCCACAATCATAGTACCCATTTTCCAACATCCCTACAAGCATTCGACCACTGCTGCCTATAGCCCAGTCGAAGCAGTCCCTTACTTAAAATCTCTTTTTTCCCTATCAAAGGCTTCAACACTCCATCCCAAAGCCTCATTTAGTATCTAACCAATATCACTTTATAAATACTATGTAAAATACATTCTATTTTCCATCGTCCGATAGGCCTTTTGGGACCGGTCAAAAAAGCAGTGCACACATATATAAAAATTCTATTGCACTAACCTTGTGATAAGGAGTTTGCGCAGACCCTTGAGGACCCCATTTATACACTCCACAATATTAGTGGTCATATTTCCATATCTTCATCCCCCATAATATACTAACGACCATTTTTCCTTTTAAATATGCATCATATATTCATAGACATCTTTATTTTCCCTTTGAAAATATTCAAGATGTTGATCAAATCTTTTTTGTTTGGGATCATATGCTGAAACCATAACAAAATAATGTATTAAATTTTATATTAAATTTTCTTTAAATAAAATGTATGTTTAGAAATACATACCTAACTTGTGGATCACATTATTTATTGACTCATCTTTGAAATTATTATACACATTACTTGAAATATTCCAAATGAAATATCAATGATAAGCATCCAGCTCAATCCATGAAACCATGTCACTATTTACAGCCTCTATAATCGCTCGACAAAGATCAGATATCAGATAGACATCCTAGTTTTGTGTGACATGAGTGCGTACACATGCCAAAAACCAAATCCAGCATTCAAAATTCTTCTTTTCAACAATAGAAAATTTATGTTTTACAGGAGAAATATTTCCATCTTATGTGGAAGAAATGTGTAGAACACCTGTATACTTTATAAAATGGAAGGTTCCATTGACCTGAATGGATTGTTTACAATTTGGAAAAGCAGCGATGCATGGCCTGAATGCCCAAAAAAATCATATTGAACTTCACCATTAATTGATCTACTCGGTGATTGGGGGACACATACTCAACAATGTCCAACTGATAAACAATATGATTGTTGAGAGACTAAAATTACATAAGTAGTGGAAACATTGCATAAGATTCATCCCAGTCACTATACACATTTTCAATTGATTTCTACTTTACATTCCATGATTTGTTGTAAGATATCTTATAGTTATACAACTGTTGAATTCTTTTCTGAATTAGGAAAACATGAACCTTCTGACCGGTCCATATCATCTCAACAATAACAGTTGATATAAACTCTACATCAAGGGAAGAGTGATCCTGTGACAAGGTTGG
The DNA here is from genome assembly GCA_963277665.1 of Viscum album. Lineage (NCBI taxonomy): Eukaryota > Viridiplantae > Streptophyta > Magnoliopsida > Santalales > Viscaceae > Viscum > Viscum album. The sequence goes on along the minus strand of OY728159.1, from coordinate 823,354,372 downwards.
GTGCACACAATTGTGTGGGACTTCTAATTTGGTTATCTTCCAACATGAAAAAAAATTATCACATATCACCCTTAATCGAAATTTACATTATACCCCATATTTTTTACAATGAATAAGATATTTTGTCTTCTTTGAATCATCAACCAAAAATGTGAAATACTGCTCAATGTGGTATTTCTTTATCACATATTCCTGGCAAGTTTACTTTTAAACTCCTTCCCGATATAGATAACATTATCATTTGATGCAGATGTATTCCATATAATTCTAGGAAATTCAGAATCTGGTGTAATAACATCATAATCAAAATATTCTTCACACGACATTACTTCAACTTAGGAACTCAATACTGAAGTATTATTACCACTAACTGGAGGGTTTCTTGGATATATGTCTCTCATAGGAACCTCATAAGGTTCATTCCCCACATCACCCTACCATGGAAGCCTATCTCTCAAAGGAACCTTAGAAGGTTTATTCCCCACATCACCCTTACCCAAATCATCTCTTGATGCCTCAGTAGATTCTTCTTCCTCAGATAAACTTTCATTCACTATATCAACAGTACACACAATAATTTCATCTACAATTATTTCTAAATTCTGATCACCTTCTACATAATTTTATTAGATTACAGGATTCATATGAGAAGTATAGAATGAAAAAAGACTAATTTTAAGGACCAACTTCAATAGAGCTAAAAAACACAGTTCTATAGTAGTCGGTTAAACCATATCTATATCAGAAATCACCACATACAACTCCATCAAACCGTTAGTACATTGCTGTCTAAATAAGGAAGATGCATCCATCCAATCCTCACCATCGACCAAAGGGTACACAGTGTGCCAGAAATGTTCAGGATGTTTTAGATGTCGATATGTTATTGAAGCAATGGATTGATTGGCCCTCGGTTTTAACTAGCTATGAATCTTATTTTTAACTGTAAACATTGTGAGACAACTGTGAAGATATTCCACTCTTGGAGGTGAAAAACTATAGCCAAAACCCTTCTCAGTATAAATTTCCTCACTGTTGCAATAAATTTTCACAGACATGATTACCTAGAAAAAAATAATTAATAAAATATTATATACGACATCAAAATTTTAAATTATTTAAATTGGTTATGATTGAATAATTGACATCATCTTGACACTTTTTCTTTGTATTGGTTTATCATTATTAAGTTATAGTGATGTTGATATTATTACCAAAGAAAATTTAATATATTGTTATATATTTGTATACCACTTATCAAATGTTTCATAAATTTTAATTACTTATGAATAAATAACCATGACTTGATCTTGAGACTTATTATGGATTAGTTTATCATTATATAATAAACTAACCTAAACTTATGGGTGGAGTCCTAGTGTATCTATTATGAACTATTTTAGCAACCCCCGATCTCCTTTAAAACAACAAAACCTCTTGTTGAACACATGTTCTCGAACGCCTCATTGAGAATGCCTTCTTAAGAATACCTCTTTGGGGACGCCACTTCTAGGATTCCTCTTCGAGAACAACTCTTTCGTGATGCCTCTTTAGGGAGGCCTCTTCAAGGATGCCTCTTGTCGATCTCCTTGTAATTACAAATTTACTCACATGCATGTGAAGGGGTCTAGGGTTATGAAATACCCAACTTTTTTTAAGGAGGACACGTAGGTCCTTACAAACTTAGTCATAGATAACTCACAGGTCATCAATGCAAAAATGAAAATGCAATTATTACAAATTATATAACCACATACACAAAAGAAGACATGCAATTTTCAGTATACATTGGTCAATCATCTCAAGATCAGTCATCACCCAATACTCCTAACCTGTTTTTTGATATAATTATTATGTTCTATATATTATATGATTTTAACTATTACTAAAAGAAACATATATTAAGTATCTATACCTTTTTTTCAAAAAAAAATAACTTTTCAAATTATATGTGTATATATATATATATATATATTTAATAATAACATTTAATAGTATTATTTTAAACTAATATAATTTACACTTACATAACAATCATTACAATACTGAACACTTATGTTATTTTCAATTTTATAAAATTGCAAATATATATATATATATATGTAATGTTTTTTTGTTATTCAACCACCTTCCAAAATATAAGTAAAGATATTTTATACTTTATTACTTGAAATAATATTTATTTATACTTAATATTATTTAAATTTATTGATTAAAATTATTATTACTAGTAAATAAAAGTAACATAATTTACACTTAAATAAAAACCATTAAAATAATATGAACTTGTGTTATTTTTAATTATATAAAATTACATATGTATAATTTTTTTTCATTTATCTATTTTAAAATATTTAATTAATTATATTTCATACTTCATTACTTCAAATAATAATTATATGCAGTTAATATAATTTAACATTTTTATTTATAGAAAACTATTTTTATACCATTAACAGAAAGGATTTTCTATATATTTATTAATAAATTTAAATATAATACTTAATATAACTAATATATTTTTAATAAATGATATAGCTAGTCTATAGAATATTACAATTTAACTTAATGTTACTTTAAAAATAACATATTTCATAAACATAAAAAATGTTAAAGTTTCCATTTATATTAAAAATATATACATTTTTAAAAACAATTTTATTTCCTTATATATAAATTACATTTTAGACATATTATATTTAAATTTCCAAAAAAATTTATATGAGTTCATACAACAAACATTAACTCGTTCAAAAATTAAATCATACAAAAGAAAGTAATTTAAACATTCATACACGCATCAATACAAATTAAATAAGTAAACCATACAAACAAACTATAATTTCTTCACATCACAATTTAAATAAACATAGCATAGAAATAAAATAAATAAACACAGTTAAGCAATTAAAATTTTAAATAGAAATTTTATCTTCTTAAAGGCATCACATATTTGTTGAGAAAGAAATTATGTAGGGGTTTGCAACAAATTTCCGAGGAGAAGAAGGATATTTGAGGGGGGATCCTTATATAAAAAAGTTGTAGAAAGATGCGTGAACCCCATTCACACATCCTTTATCCACTTCGTGAAGGATGCCTGAATGAGGTTCACGCATCTTTGGCGGTAGAGATGGATGCGTGAATGGGGTTCACGCATCTTAGGTCCTATTTTTAACAAATTTTGGAACCATATCCCATTTTTTTAAACAAAAATTGTAAAACCCATAAAAAAATCCACCAATGGTGTCATCTATGATAGAGGATGTCCCCCACTTGTGGTGGGGGCTGGTGAAGAAGGATCCCCACTCGAAGTAGGTGTTGGTGGATTTTCTTCATGGTGGCAGAAGGCGGCGAATGCTTCAAGTGGCGATGGAAATGTGGAATCGATGTAGGAGGGTGGAAGTGATATAGGTTGTTGTGGTTTTCAGCTTAGGGGAATCTCTCATATTGGTGAAAGCAGTGGCAAGAGTTAGTGGTGTCTGTCTAGGGTTCTCTAAACACATGGTCCCTTCAGGGTCCATCGATGATGTGATGCAAAGGAAACGAGACACTAGCCAAATGAAAGACATGTGCTAGCGGCTTCATGGGGTGAAGCGTTTTCTCATGGATTCAGGTTGTCTTTGGTCGTGCCTCACCTGTTTATGAGGATGGAGTTCGAGTATAGATGTCGATGTTTCCTAGGACAGTGACTTCCATGGTATGCGATGACTTCAACATAGGGATGACCTTGGTTGGACGGGGAGTGAAAACTAAGTATGTGGAGTGACAACCTCAGGAAATGGTTTGATGACCTCAGGATGTAGAGAAGTTCCTTCGTGAAAAGCTCACATTTTTTTTGAAATGCGAGAAACAAGCCTCATGCTAGGCCTACAATGGTGAGAAAATGGGTTAAAAATATCATCAATTGGGCCTACTAGGGATTCAATCCAAATTGTGGGAAAAGAGTGTTCAGATTGATATCATGGGTCATTTTTTTGGACTTTCTACCTCTAGGCCTTTGATTTTTTTTCCATTCTTTGGCCTCCAGGTCGTGTTTCTTTTGGGCTACTCTGTCATGTAATGGGTTCCCTCCTAGTTAAAAAGGGGTTTCTCTTTTTTATTGTCTTAATAAGAGGGCTTGACCCAACCTGTTCTAAAAAAATAGTATAATAGATAATATTTATTGATTAATAATATAAATAAAATAATTTGTTTTGAAAATTATATTTACGAGTTAATAATTATATAAATTTTAATATATTATGGCATGTATTAATAATTTTTTTACTTATATAATTAATAATATAATATTTATTTTTAATATAAATAATAAGTATAGAATTAAAAATAATATTATTATTAATAAATACTAAAAAAAATTAATATTATTATTTATTATGCATAATATAGATAAATATACTAAGAAGTTTTAATATAATTAATAACAAGTGATTATTATTATTACCAATGAAATTATTAATATTAATGATTTTTAATCATTCCTAAATATTTGTATTAATTTATAATGATAACAATTTATTATTTTATATAAAAAAATACAATATATTAGTAGGTTTTTATATTATGTACAACTAAATAATTAAAAAACATATAACATGTATCAGTCCAATCTATGCTGATGTATCAGGTGCACTTATGTGCCACAAATAAGTGTATAGATAACACATCCACGTCATGTCTATCAATGTATATGATCTGGTGTATGCACCTCCTGTGTAGCATCTCCCACATCGACATCCACATCATCTCATGTGATAGGCAGTGGATCAACATTATCTCCACTCATACCTTGTCCAAACTTCTGGGATAGTGGTTGTGTACTGGAACTCTCCCCGACATGTGAAGAAGATGGATTCTTTATTGCGGATATCTATACATTATAGGATAATAAAGACCACAACATAGTCCAATTAATATATATCATTGTATAAAAACCAACCTCACTAAAAGAATGTGATGTGTCAGATCCCTCTGAACGAATAACTCATTGTTGTGGTTATACATATGCATGTTTCTGTGTCTGGGCCTATGGTTCTGGTTGTGGATCGCATGAAGTAGGAAGCAGAGGAACATCTGGTTGATCATGATGAAAATCCTCTTCATCCGCCACATATGCATCTATAAAAGAATCATCACCCCTGTAATATCTATATTAGGCTTAGCACTCTCAGTATCTCCCAACACATCAAATAAAATATCATGATAAATATTTTCCATGGGAAGAATTATCTCTGTCACTACTCTGTGAAAATAGTTCTATTCAAATGCGCCTACCTATGTGGGATCAAATATTTGAATGATCTGGGCAATATGATTATCCTACAAAAACAAGTAATACAATTAACCAAAGTTAATAAAAAACTATTCAATAATTAAAGGAAGAGTTATTACCAAATCATGATAGCCTTGTTTATTTCACCTAAGCTATGTCATTGGGGACATGTAGCACTAAGGCCCATACTTCAGCTAATTTGATAGATGCATACGTACTATGCCTACCCCCCATAATCAGGAATCATGTCATGTGTCTCATATCTCAATATGGCATGCACGATATCACCTAATGTCAAAGTCTCACTTCCCTAACATATTTGATGAATGAAGTGAAGGAAACTGACTAGGCGATGCGGGAATATGTTGATAGAAGCTAAACTGCCTCAATAATATACCAGTATGATTCCACTCAACAATATGAAAATGAATCATATTTATGATGCATGAGATGAAAATAAGCATTGTTGTATAGTAATGTGGGTTAATCTGGATAATAGGCTAGATATTTTTCATCCATGAAACTTTAAATATATAAAAAAATAAGAAATTTATAAATTAAGTCATGTACTATACATAATTGTAATTTAAACATATATTTAATAATCATGTACATCATCCACTCAAAGACTATCCAACATCAGTCTGTAAGAATGGACATCATATCTGGTAATATCTAAATATCTATGTGCCTTTATCCACTTATATATAAAATTTTTATACTTATATTTCATAATATAAAGTTATACATTTTATTTTCACATAAAAAGGAATTAAAAACATATCGTCGTCCATGTGGGGACTCCCATAAAATATCTACAAGCAAATTTGAATTGGAATATATAGATAAGTAAGGGATGTTCTCCCATATCAACATATGGATAAGAATAACACATCCTATAATATTCATATTATCAATGCAACATTAAATACATAACTCTTTATATGTATATACAATACATGTAGACCCCCGACTATACCTCCATTTCAAGTTCAAATCCTCCAATAACAGTAAATACATCAAGTGGAAAAATATATTCAAATGATCAACAATGGTTATGACACCAATAAGTCTTAGAATGTATGGATGTACAAATATCAACAAAATGATCTTGTTAGCATTATCATCTAGATGGGGGATGTTCTTGTCTATCTAGGGCATGTGTAATCGAATCTCAATGATAGACCTATCATATTTACAGAACATAATTCCCAATAGCCTATGAACTTGATCAAACCAATCTACACCAACTTAGCTTGTCACAGTCACATCATCGATGGGGAGGCCCAACATAATGGACACATCCTCAAGAGTAATATTTATCTATCCCTCTGTAAAATGAAATGTATATGTCTATAACCTCTATATTTTATTGAGGAAATAATGAGATGATGAAAGAGGATTGTTAAGTCACACATCACTATTCCATATAAACCATAATGGAAAAGACGAGGGATGATGATAGGTGGTGGAAAAAATGATGGAAATGATGAGACCTTCATACACTCAAAGTGAGAACACGGAATCCCTATATTACTATCTATGGAACTTTTCTATCCTAGAATTTGAGCAACGGGGGGACCACTATCTCTATATCTGATATTATCATAACTTTTAATGGTTAATTCAATACAATTTTTTAAATATTAAAAAAAACTACAAGAATAAAATTATAATTCATAATAGTTGGTCCTGGTGGATGACTCAAGATGGGGGGGTGAATTGAGTTCCCAATAAAAATTTCTATTTAAAATCTAAATCCACTAATTTATAATATATCATAGTTCACTAAAATAGCAGTAGTACATAATTTACTATTTTCAAAAAATTTCTCCAAAGCTCGACCACTACTTAGTTAAAACAAGTTTCAAAAAATATTTTCAACTTTTAAAACCAATTAAATAATATCAAACACCATATGTAAAACACTTGCTAAAGCCAAATGTCAAAGTAACTTTTTTTTATAAATTTTTGAAAATAGATACTGGTTCATTTTAAAACATATAAAAGAAAACAAGAAAAACATACACTGAAATAAACAAGAGGTTTGGTCACAAACTGATACCTAGTAATCTCTTCTTATAAATCACCCACAACCAATAAACTTATAAATAAATAAATAAATCCACAGCCTGGATCGGGGTTTTACAAAAAAACTGCACTCAAAGAAGTCTAGGATACACCCAACCTCTTCCACTGTTCTACATAGGATTATAATAATAAGAAATAATAAAGGAGAGAGTATCTTGTGATCTCTGGTACAATACATGAGACTATGTTAAAGAATAAACTGAGTAAAATAAGAACATCTCATAAAGTAAGATAAAACGAGAGAGATAAAGAGATGAAAGTTGAGAATATTTGATGCAACACAATCTGATCTACTTCGATAGATAAGTCTTTGAATGTTTCCTTGAAAATATTCCACTGAGTTTAGACTGAAATTTCAGGAAAAAAGGTTGTCGTAGAAGCACTATGTTAGTATGATCATCATATCACTTTTTTTAAGGATCTCTTACATGAACGTGTATCGCATATCTTAATTTTTCCACAAGTGGATCTACCTCTTAAAGATATATCTTCTCTAAACTAGCCATTGGAGAATAATCATTCATTAATCCTTGTACTCATTAGTTATTAAATTCTTCGAAATTTAGTAAATGATCCAAAATATATCCATTGGAGATTTTAAAATACTCTACTACTTAAGTTAGACATTGTTACTTTGGCTCATACTTACTAGGTATAGTCAGTGGACATGACAACTAGGTATAACAACTATCCATGGTAACTAGCTGCAATCACTTAATTACTTCATGCAGTATGTACATCACTTCATGTGGTAGGAACTCTTCTTCTCAAAGTCACTTAACTTATTCTTCAAGATGCTTGATTTATTCTCACGATCACTTCATTTTATTCTTGTGGTAGGTATATCTCTTCAATGTGTTAGAGTTGGTGTCTTATGATCAAATGTTTGTACTTTGATTACATATATATTTGATGAATTGAATATTAATAAGAATTATTATTACATATTATTTATTTTTATGCGTGACTCTAATCTAATAATATCCTTGAGCATACATCGCATTAATAAGGTCATAACAGTTCCCCGCTGTGATGAGAATATAAAAGTTTTATGATGATATTCTTAAATATAGTTATGTGGTCTTATAACATACTATGATGGGATACATAGTACATAGACTGTCTAGTGTGAGTACTCATAAGTGGATGAGGATTCTTCTCAAGAAGTTCAAAATTCATAATCTCTAAGATGGTAGATTATGTAAACATACACACCAATAGAAATTATGTATGTTTTGGTGTCATAAGATATTACCATTTTCTAGCATGGGTAATGGTATTTAGACTTTAATATTATCATTAATTCATGTCATGACTTGTTCTATTTTATTTAATAATGAAAACTATGATGCCATATGTTTGCGAAGAGGTATGGCACGTTGGGTGAATCACGATTGACATGTCATTAATGGATAATTCAATGAAGTATTTTTTCCATACCATCTTTATGAAAGTTGACATCTCTTACCTTTGATTGGAATAGAACTGTTTCATTAAATTCTATTTATATGGTGAAATGATGTGTTTATTTCATATAGACATAAAAATACGTATCAATTATATAGGTGGGTGACATGGATGTGCAACCTGTTTGATGAGATATTGTGATAAAGGGATTACATTACACAGTGAGTATTCGTATGTGGTTGTTGTAATTTCGACATTAAGTTATTTCTCTTGGGTTCCTTGACCCATTTCAAGATAGTAATCTTGAACTTTAGGTAATATCGCCTAAAGCTAATAAGAAATAATCCCAGATGGTCACACACTAAGAATTTATGATGATCTAGATTAAATTCTATTTGAATTTAATTAATTGAATAAATATTATTTTCAAGGCAGAAGGATAATTTCATTCATGTTTTATTGATTGAAAAATATTTATTGATGAATGAAATATTTATTCATGGGTTCAATAAATGTTAGAGGATTTCGAATAGACTAAGACCAAGTCTGGTGACAAATATTAATTAACAAACGAGTTAAATAATATTTTCTACTATACAAGTTGGTGCACACCAAATAATAATAATATTATTATTATTATTATGTGTCATGGGTTTTATTAATGATTATTATATTATTTAAGGTTTTTTATGAAAGAAAACAATTATTTTAACATAACCCCTAGCTTTATTAATAGAAGGTTATGTCTATTGTGTATTACATAAAAAATTGAAACTTGAGAATCATTGTATGCAACAAAACTCTCTCTTGACTCCTCCTTTATCTCTTCCTCTCAAGAATGAGAAATATAAGAGTTATCCCTTAAAGATAAATGCATGAACGATAAACATAAATAACTCATGACAACCAAATCTCCATGCTAGCACTCAAAGATTGATTGTCATTGCTCAGAGATCAAAGGAGAACATGTGGATCATCACTAGAGGTGTTTTATCCTTGGGTACTCATTAAATGAACCATTAGATAATCTCATGAATAATTTATTTATTTATTTTTACTTATACATTATTTATTTTATGGATACAGAAATACGATCATATAAATAAATAAGTTAATATTCAAAGAAATAATTTAAATAAATGGATTATGTGTAAATGTTTTATCCAACACAGCTAATTAATTAAGTAATATCTAATTAATATTAATAAGACATGTAAAGTATAAAATAAGATAAAATTTATGCATAATAAATTAAAATCCATTAATTAAATATTATTTCATACTTGGACTTCCATTACTTGTTTAGGAATGAAAGCCTTGGAATTAAGTGTTCAACCAACCCTCTTCAGGACACTTACTTTTAACATGGAGTTATTATGAAATATTTGTGTTGAATTAACCATATTACATCAAGATATGTAGTCCTCACTAGTCTTGATGTAACTTGGAGGTGAGTGTTGAGAAAACTAAATTCAGGATTTCAGGATAGAGGAGTCCACTCAACATATCAAGGATCTATAATCCCATAGTTGGAAAAGACCTTCCTACATAAATACCTTCAATTATGTTTACCAACCATCATTGGGTTTATGCAAAGGGGCATATAGATCATTTCCACTATAATGCCCTAGAAACTAGATTTCTGAGTTAAATGGTGAAGGATAGTGAGACTTGATAAAATTGTGTGAGATTTAATAAAATCAATTTTCTCACAAAATTTTGTAATAAAGAAAAATACTAATAATACACTCTTTTAATTGTATAATAAAATGGAAAGTTCATAATCCACACTATCCCTTAAATCATTATTTGAGAAATACAGTCTCATCACTTGTGATAATTTCCAAAAGTAGTTCTGACACCTTTGGGTTGTTTTTCCCTGTGAATGGAAATCTTACACGCTATAATCTTGAATTCTTGATCTGCTTGCAAAAGAGGCAATCTATGAAGAGTTCCTCATCTATGAAAAAAAAATTGATGTTTTTTACATTCAAAGTTTAATTCTTTCATCTATGTCTATTAAACTTATGAACAAAAACATGGATATATATAGCATGATTGATCACCTCTATGGTCTTTACCATGAGAGATATAGACATGAATAGTTTGAGATTTTCAAGGCTTTGTTTTAGAGAAATATTTGAGATGGTGACCCATATGGGCCTCATGTATTCAATATATTTAACTTTATTAAGCATCAAGTGGTTATAGGGTTTAAACTACCTGAAGTTCTAAGAACAGATCTCATTATGACATCACTCCCTCATATCTTCTAAAGCATTGTTTTAAATTTTAATATAAAAACATTGATCATTATCTTCTATATATTCTCACTATTCTCTTCCAAATACATAATGAGATGAAGCGCAAAAATCCTTTGTTCCTTATGGTGACGAAACAGAAAGGTAAAATGAAGAGATTTGAGAATAGAGATTCTTCACACCCTTCCAAAACGAGGAAGATCAAGGGGAAAGTTAAGGAACATGATTTTGTTGGTTTTTAATGTGGTAATAAGGACTATTGAATGAAAAACGGAACCCATCCAAATAAGTAAGGGGAAGATTCTGGTGAGTTTTTTATCGAGTAAAATTTATCTGTTTATACAAATTGGGTATTAGATATAGCTTATTGTGATCACATATGTATTCAAATATAAGAACTGGGTAGATTTATAAATATTGACTGATGGGAGGTAAATCTACATGCAACCAGCAAATCTAAACTTGTTGTTGTAGCTATCAGAGACTACAACCTCACATTGTTGTCTATAATAATCTTAGTTTTAAATGGTTGTTATTATGTGCCTTTAGTTACCAAAAACCTTATATTTTTATCCAGACTTGATACAGATGGATTTATTTTCAATTTTGTAAATGAATGTTACTTCTTTTATAAAGATAACATTTGTTATGGTAATGTACATTTAAATAATGCTATTTATGTGTTGAATTATAAAAACCAAGTAATGAAAATCAATAATGAAACTACTTAACATGACTCATACCACACCTAACTATGGCATCACCGACTAGGTTATGTAAATGAAAAGTGCTTGATTAAATTATAACAAGATGGATATTTAGATTATTTTGAACTAAAACCACTTGGTCTATGTCACATATGTTTACAATGTAAATTACCAAATCCCAATTTAGTGGAAAAGGTGAAAGGGCCAAAGATCTTTTGAATTAGTTCATACAGACATGTGTGGGCCATTTCCCATTGAGTAAAGGGGTGGGTACTCATACTTTATGAATTTTACAAATGATTTTAATATATATTTATATGACTAATTAATGAGGTATAAGACAGATTCTTTGGATAAACTCAAGGAATACAATAATTTAGTTGAGAACCATCTTAGTAAGAAGATTTGAAAACTCTACTTAGACTTTATTAGAGAATATCTTAATCAAGACTTCATTTATTACTTACGGGAGTTTGGGATCCTATCTCATGTCATACCTCTTTATACACCTTAGTGTAATAGTGTAAGTGAAATTATTAACCACACATTATTAGACATGGTGAGATCAATGATGAGTCATGTGAGTCTTCCATTATCATTTTGGGGATACAAATTACAAATAGCAGTACAAATACTAAACCAAGTGATAACTAAAGTAGAAGAAGGTATACCGTACCATTTATGGAGTGAAAATAAACTGGTGTTTTCATACTTACATGTATGGGGTTGAGAAGAATTTTTCAAGGAATCTTTAGGTAAAATAATTGCAACCTGAGGCACAAAGTGTGCCTTTATGGGGATACCCCAAAAAAACATGGGGATATTACCAATATAACCAATAAGACAAAAAGGTAATAGTGGAAAGACAGACCATATTACTTGAGAGTGATCACATCTCTATAACAGATAGTGGGAGTGAGATATACTTCAATGAAGTTGAGGCTCAAGGTACACAAGAGTTGTCATGAGAACAGATTCCACAAAGCCTCATGGTATAATAAACTATTTCAAAGACACAAGTACTACATAGGAGTATAAGAGAGGTTAAAGAACTAAGACATTATGGTTTTATAGTCATCAAGGATGTTGAATCATTATTAGCTAATTATAATGATCTTATAACCTATAAGGAAGTAATTAGTGGCATAAATGTTTCTATGCATTAAGAAGCCATGAATTCTGAAATAGATTCCACGTACCAAAACCAAGTTTTTATATTGGTAGATACTCTAGTGGATGTAATGGCCATTGGTTTCAAATGGGTATTCAAGAATAAATTGGAAATGGAAGGACAAGTCAGTACCTATAAGGAATGAATTCTTATAAAAGGGTTTAATTAGTGTTAAAGAATTAACTGTGATGAAACCTTTTCACCAGTTGAAATGATGAAATCCATAAAAATTCGACTTTCCATTATAGCATACCATGACTTTGAGATTTGGAAACTGGATTTCAAAATAGACTTCCTTAATAGGAACCTTCAATAAAATTTTTATGTGACACAACCTAAATGGTTTGTGACTCTAAAGGATTCTAATAAGATAAGAAAATTTCAAAAATCCATTTATGGATTAAATCAAGCATCTAGGTCATGGAATATTAATTTTGATGAATCCATAATGGAATTTGGTTTGATAAATAATGGGTGTGATCCTTGTGTATACAAAATGGTTTAGTGAGAGTATATTCATTTTCTTAATAGTATATGCTTATGACATATTACTCGTTAGAAATTAAATACCAGTATTATAGTTTGTTAAGGCATGGTTGGATAAATGATTCTCTACAAAGAAATTAGGTGAGCCAACATATATTCTTCGGATCATGATCCATTGTGATATATCTAATAGGTTGCTTCGCCTAAGTCAAAATACATACATTGACAAGATACTGAACAGATTTAGTATGAAACAATCCCAGAGGGTTTTTTTTTCAGCATCACCTGGAATTCATCTTTCTAGGAAAATGTATCTTAAAAAACATGAGGAAATAAATATAATTTAATGGATTCCATACACATTAGATATCAGGTCAATTATGTATGTTATGTTGTTTACTAGGATAGATATTTCCTAAGTATTAAGTTTGGTAGGAAGATATCAAGTTGTCCCAGGTGACCACCATTAGATGGTATTCAAGACTATCCTTAAGTATTTGAGGAAAAATAAGGATATGTTCCTGGTTTATAGAAGATATGAGTATCTATTAATTATAGGATATGTAGATTCTAGTTTCCAAACTGATCAATATGACATGAAGTCACAAACAGGATATATCTTCACTTTGAATGGAGGATTTTTGAGCTAGAAGAGATCAAAGAAGGTTGTGTTCATAGATACTATAATACTATCTGAGTATATTGTGTCTTTTTTGGTATCTAAATATGCATTATGGTTTCAAAACTTCATACAATATCTTGATTTGGTACTTAGCAGTAGAGATCCAATCACACTATATTGTGATAATATTGTAGTAGTGGTTCTCACAAAAGATACAAGGTCACATCAATGGATTAAGCACATACTTTAGAAGTATCATATCGTAAGGTATTTTTCTCTAAGATGTGTAGTTACAGTGAGAATTACTTTCATAGAAGTCAATGTGGAATACCCATTGAATAAATCCTTGACTCAGTAGAAACATTATTACCATGTGAGGTCTAGTAGGTTGGAAGTCATAGGTGGTTGGATCTAGTACAAGTGGGAGTTTGTTGGAGCTGGTGTCCTATGAACAATTTTTTTCACCTTGATTGAATCTATATTAAATTTATTGAACATTAGTAAAACTTATTATAAGATATTTTTTGTTATTTTACATGACTCATTAGTGTAATAATTTCCTTGAGTATACATCGCATTGATAAGGTCATAATAGTTCCCTGCTATGATGAGAACCTTGAAATGCTATGATGATATTCTTAAATATATTTCTATAGCTAGATAATGTACTATGATAGGACACATGGTATATAGACTTTCAGGTGTGAGTACTCATAAGAAAATTCTTTTTATTCTCATGAAGTTTGTACTTGGTAATCTCTAATATAGGAGATTATGAGAATATACCTACTGGTAGGAATTCCTCATGTTTTTGTGTCATCAAATATTCCTATATTTGAGTGTGTGTAATGGTCCTTAGAATTTAATATTATCATTAATGACTTCCATGAATCACTCACTTAGATTATCTAATGAAAACTATGATTCCATATGTTTTTGGTGAGGTAGGGTATATCGAGTGTGTCAGGATTGACATGCCATTAATGGATAATTCAAGGAAGGATTTGTCCCTTCCATTATTATGGAAGTTGACATCTTATCCCTTTTATTGGAAAATAACTGTCATGTTAAATTTAATTTCCATGGTAAAACAATGTGTTTATTTCATATATTCAAAGAAATACATATCCAGCATATAGGTTAATGACACTAATGTGAAACCTTCTTGATGAGATATTGTGATAAAGAGATTATATTACACAATGAGCATTCATATGTGGTTGTCATAATTATTAGATTAAGTTCTTTATATTTGTTTCCTTAACCCATTTTATGATAATAATCTTATACCTTTGGCAAGCCCACATAATTCAAATGAGAAAGAATCCTAGAGGGTCACATACCAAGTGTTTTTGATGATCTTGATTAAATCCTAATTGAATTTAATTAATTAAATGAATATAATTCTCAAGAATGAGGAATAATTTTATTCACTTTTTATCGATCAAAAATATTTATTGATGAATGTAATATTTAAATTAAATATTTATTTGGGTATTCAATAAATATTAGATATTTTTGAATGGGCCAAGACTGAGTTCAATGAAAAATATTAATTAACAAGCTGGTTAAATAATATTTGTCATTGAAAAAGTTAGAGTATGCCACAAAATAATAATTATTATATTATTATTATTTTGTGGTATGGGGTTTATTAATAATTATTATATTATTTAAGGGCCAATATACAATTAAATAATTATTTTAGCCTAAATTCTAGCTCTATAAATAGACAGTTATTTCTATTGTGTATGTCATCCAAAAAATATTGAAAATTGAGAATCGTTGCGCAAAAAAAAAACTTTATATTGACTCCTCATTTCTTTATTCCTCTCAAGAATGAGAAAAATTAGATAGATTCTTGTAATATTGAAGGAAGAGTGATCAACATGAATAATATAATACAATTGACTCACTATGCTAGCACCTAGAGATTGATTGTTGTTGCTCGGAGATCAAAGGGGAACGTGTGGATCACCGCTAGAGGGATTCTATCCTTAGATCCTCATAACTCAATGAAGGAAATATGAAAGGTTCTTTTCATATGATCGACATATACATCGAATAAAGAATTATCAGATCAGGTATTTGTTTCTTCTGATATTAAATAAATTAATTATAAATTTGATGTGAAAGATCCTCACTCAAGATTTCGAGAAACTCAATATTAAAATAAAATTTGATATATCTCCCACCACCTCATGATTCCTCTACACACAAAACCAACATAATATATGGTAGGTTTAGTACACATGCAGTCACTTTAACTTCAATGCATGACCAATACAGTACTTAGACCGAATTGGTGGATGATAGGTAGTTTGTTCATGCAGTCAGTACCACATGGTCACTTGACCTTTATGGTTAGTAAGTTTATTCATATGATAGTTAGGAATGATAACTTATAGACTTATCCATTTTTACAAGTTTTTATAGAAGAAAATTTTACTAACATAAAACATGAAATTCATTAAAAACATTATAAACATGATTTTGGATCATTAAAATAAGAAGGTTCTAGTATAATCCAACAATCTCCCCCTTTTTATGCTCACAAATAATTATAGATATATGAAATGAATTAAATAAAAGATATATGAAATGAATTTATTATAAAGAATAGGTTTTATAAATTTCATTCAAAAAAAGGTTTTTCATAGATTTCTCAGTATGTATCCTTCATTCATATCAGAATTTCTACCACTTTTGGGATGATAAAAATGTGAGTCAAAGGAAAAATAAATTAAAATAAATAGAAAATTTTGTAGATAAATAAATACAAAAATGTTTATTCTGTTAAAATTAAAAAAAGAGTAAAAAAAGAATGATTACAAGGAGTCCCTATTAGGAATTATAATTTGAATATGAATCTAGACGTGCATAAGGTCCATAGGGAGTAATGGATCCTTTCCTTTGGAGGTAGTGGCTATAGTAGAAGATGTATTATGGGGTGAAGATGTGGAAGCGGGTTCACAAATGACTACACACCTGGAAATCGGTCTGAGATGGTCAAATAATTTCCTAAGGGAAAAGAAAAAAGGATTAAGGGTAGGAGAGTTAGTTGTAGGGTTTGAATAAATAGGAATAATAAGAGGTGTTATCATATTTATATTGTCATTATATAGGTTAGGTTCCATTATCCTGGTAAATTCACTCACTACTCGTGATCCATATTCCAGAGCTTGAAAATAATTCTCTTTATTTACCATAAAAGATTCTAATACTGGAGTAAGAACTTTGAGCTTCTCATCTTGAGAATTAAGATCCTAGGTTAAATGAGGCATATTAATATCCAAACCAATAGTTCTAAACATGTAATTCAATCCAAAGTTGGTGAAGATTCTACTAAGATATAAATAAGTGGCCTTTTTTATTGTTTCTCTATATATGCTAGCATGAGTAAGAATTTTATAAACAAATCCAAAGTATTGGTTTCATGAGTCTGAAATACATAAAAATCCATTTTTCTTGTCTTTTTAAACCCTTCAAGAACAATTTTTAACTAATACCTTGTGAGTTTTCTAATGCTTTATTCATTAATAGAATATTGCACAGGAGGAGAATAAGGTGGAGTAACATATTTAGAAGCTTAAAAAACTAAAATTAGATTCATTTGGTCCAGCTTCAACATCATGTTAGAGAGATATTACTATAGATAACCAATATGGGATTTTAAAGTTTCAATATTATTATACATTAGTTATGTTCTTAGATTAAATCTAGGATGAATATGGGAGATTACTAAAGTAACAAACTTGGATAAATCTACCTCTCTGATTAGTTATAAATAATTTCCAAAAATCAAGGAAAAATTATTTTAAAACCCATATTAGATGTGATTTGAACTCATTAAAATCATATTTAGTGACATAAGATATAGACAGGATAAAATGAGTTACAAAAGGTGATGGATCACAAGTTGATGCACCTAGCATCATCCTCAATTTCAATAGTTTTAGAACTCATAGATTGGAATTTAGTTCTATCACTTGAATCAACGTTTTCTTAAACTTCTAGAGGATTACTATGAAGATATTCATTAGTATATGTTATATTTTCATCTTTAGGCTCCTCAACATGCTTTTAAGGAGTGGGTATAAATATTCCTTCCAAGACTTGATCCATAGAAGGTATTACAAGAGACATCTTAAGACCATTTTGAGAATCTATCTCGGTAATCAAAGATCCCTATAGTACCCTTTGAGAAAAAAGGATTGAAATTATACCATTTCTAGGTGGACTTACTTCATTATCATTATCCAAAGATTCTTAATTTTCTATACATAACACTTTGGATCATGGGGACTTCTCCCCCTTAGTATGTGTATCTAGAATACTTTGTTTCAGAGTTCTCACAATCTCAGGATACTTATCTAAATTGAATTTATCTACTTTAGACTCATCAGATTCATCCTATTCAGGTTCATACAGAAAACTACTGATATAAACCTTAGTTTCAACAAGTTCCTTATATTGTAGCTCTTCTTAATGGGATGATAATGGTAGAGGAGAGTCATGGTCCAAAAGACATAACAGGAGAGAATCTCTTATCATCTTCATGGTCCACCATGTATTTTAATCAAAATTAACCATCTCATCATCTTATTCTTTAAGAAATTACTCAAATTGAACTTCTTATATAGAAAAAACCACTTTATCACTAGAATACTCAACAACTTCATTTGATTCAAGACCTGGATCCACTAGATCCCTTTTTCTAACATGATAGTTCACTGGGTCAAACTTCTCATACAACTTATTTGGACCAGCCACCCATTCTTCCTTCTAGGGGTTCTTATTAACTTTCATGTTCCTAAAAATTATTTGAGTTAGTCACAAATCATATGAAGAGGTTACATTTTCCTCCCCCTCAGGTACTAAACCTTTATACTGCAAAAGGACTGGAATAAATTTTAGATATGGATAGGAATTAAATTTAAAATAGGGATTACACAACTTATTTGTGTTCCTCATCACATACATTTTTAATTTGATATAGATCCCAGTTTTCATCAAAATTAAAATAAAAATATCTTAATGCCTTACGATACTGAATTCCCATTTTCTAGGATAGATTAGATATTTTCTAAACTAATCCAACAACTTTAACTCACCACTGATCTCTATAGAGGTTGGTATTCTTGGTGTTTCATTCCCTATTGAATCTTTAAGGGAACTTTGAAACTTTAAATGATCATGGTTTAATAGATATGAACTTTGGTAGTCCTTATGATAACCTTTTTGTGGTACTCCTAAACTTTTAGCCCAATGTTTTAAAGAAAAATAAAAAATTATACATTCACTATTGTCCTAATTTTGTCTCAATTTTTTTTAGAAATAAATTCCATATGCTCATAGAATTTCTTCACCAACCTTGGATAGAATTTTTTAGCATTTTCCAAAAACCATGAATACCATACTTGATTCTGAATTTCTTTGCACACTAGTGATTTTCTTGACTGAATCCATTGAGCATCCATTTCTTTTTCAGTATATACTAGATGATTGATCATATGCAGGTTGAGAAGATTTATTACGTTGCTCAAACTTCCATGCCCCTTTTTTGATTTATTCACTCGAGGTGTGGCATTAGGATCCCATTTCATCCTCATAAAACTTATACTGGATTTAGTTTTTCAAAAGGTACAGATTCATGAGAGAGGTTCAAGATAATAAGTTTTCAATCGAAGACATGGATTTTAAAAGAATAAATGGGTTTTAAGATAGAGTCATGTTTCAATTAATATTCTAATTTGAATTTTAAATTAAATAATTTATTGATTGAAATAATTATAAACTTTTAAGAAAATCCCACCAAAGTTATAAGTATAAATAGTCATGGTAGGTATACCAACTATGTGAACATGGTATTTTATATGAAATATAATAGGTATAATAACCATACAATCATGAAAGGTATAATAGCCTTACAAGTAAAGGTTCATGCTAATTTTAGTGGTTGTGTGAGTTAAGTCCCATGGTAGGTATAGTTACCATATAACTTCCTGGTCATGGTATGATTATTGACTATGTGAACAAGAACTCATGGTTATTTAACTAACCACGTGAGAAAAAATTTATGGTTTACTTATAAAAAATATCAAATTTATCTTCAATAAAGAGAATGAAAATTTGAGTAATAAAACATAAATAAGAACATTATTAAAAAAATAAGGAGTTAAAACTAATTGAAGGATTTAGAAATAGTTAATCATCCCTAAGTCATGTTTGATCTTGTTCATTCTCTAAATATTCAATGGATTTATAAATATATCAGTGAGCTGATGTTTAGTGCCAATGAATTCAGGAGTTATATCATCTTTTTGAAAATGATCACTAAAAAATTGATGTCTTATATCAATATATTTTTTCCTAGAGTGAGATACATGATTCTTAGAAAGTTTTATAGCACTTGTATTGTTACAATTTATAGGCACATGTATGAATTGATATCCATAGTTCATTAAAGTGTGTTTCATCTATAGAATCTATGCACAAAAACTACTTGAAGCTATATACTTAGATTCCTTGAGTTCCCATACCCATTTCAATCATAAGTAACCAAAATCAGTTAGCCACATGGCCACAAGCATGCCTCCACATATACTAAAGGCTAAAGACTAGAAGTGAGAGTCTATGATGGTATGGTGGGGAAACTATGAACCATTTATTAGATATGATAATAGTGGTGATATAAAAATAAAACAATAGTGAAAACAGTATAATGAATAGTGGAATTATTTCATCCAGATAAGAATAAACAGCCTAAAGCAAAAAAAAGTGTCATATACAAATGATGATGTCATTATACTATACAAAAAATGAGTATGCATAGTTACAATAAATTATATAAAAAAATGAAAAAAAGACCAAAATATAAACTTCAATAGCATCACGAGAACTAGCTCGGTCCTCAGATTCTGTACTGCATCCTAGTACATAAAATCAAGTTTTTATAGCTATGAACCACCTGTTTTCATAAAGTCTATCTAAGTACGAATTGGCGGCCTGAATAGAGTGTGAGTAAAACTTACTGTTCCACCATTAATGGTGTATAATAATATTTAGTCTACAAATATGTTATGAATTAGTGTGTAGGCAATAACAAAAGCAATAAATGAAATAAATAACACCCCTCTCAGCTCAGGTTCCTCTAGGGGTACCCGACTGACACTACCTACTTTAGCCTACACTAGAATATATTTGAGTATTTATTATTTTATAATATAGGGTTGGGACTTGTGGAACACAACCAAGGTTTCCTTACATAATGATAGTTATATAAGGGATCAACAAGTCCCGTGAAATTTCTAAAACATGGCATTCATCGGTAAACTAAGGAAATCAAGAATTTAGTACATTGACAAAATACAAGTATGTTCTTTGACTTGGAATATACATCATTAAAATCAATTGATGGACTAATCCTGTCAAAGACATTCCATTTAGAGAATCTAGGCATCACTCAGTGCATTATATAATTGCAATAGCCATAAGATCCCAACCAAGGCATTTCATACCTAAACTTGGACATTTTACATGGGATAATATAATCTCATATACCTTGTGAGATTGACCAAGTTATTTCATGTAAGGAATCTACATATCACCCAAGGCATAATATAATCTCATCTTCCCTATGATATCATCCAAGATATTCCATGTAAGGAATCTAGATATCACCCATGACATATCATAATCTCGTTTATAACTCATTCAATTCATTTTGTTCGATGAGCCCATCTAAGGAATTCCAAATTAGAATCTAGGCATTACCCATGGAATAATAAAAGTGATAAAAAGTCCATGTTAGTTTCCATTCCATTCGTCAAATTATTTATTTTAAATTAACCACTTAATTTGTATGAGACAAAACAAACCCCCTTCAAGTGGTTTAGTTACATGAACAAGGCAATAAGGTCAAGTCATGTAATCCAAACACACCCTAAGGGGTGGTTAGAGTCAAGGTTGACAACCTCCAATGTTATAATTTGGGGCATGAGGAAAAAATAATTCAAGGAATTATAAATTTATTTAATTAATTTAAAATTTAAGAGGTGACGTATTGAAGGTATGGCATACAGCACAATGACGCATAATAAAAAAATTAATACTTTTAGGTAAATGTACTACAACACCAAACATATATCAGTAGATGATCCTCATCCAATATCAGCTGCATATATGATCTAGAATGGGGGGAAATGTTAAACCATAAAAATTAAATGACAATAGGTAATATTATCTCAAATGTAAATAGTATCCAAGATGATAAGAAAAACCAAGAAAAGAAGCAAGAGGAATCGTAGCCTTACTGGGGGATATAATGAGATGAATGAAACTTGAATCATACACCAAAAAGAGGGGTAATTTCAAGTCCTAGTAGGAAGGAAGAAATGGGAAACCCATAGAAGATCTATGGTACATGAGAAAGAATAATAAGGATAGGTTAGGTTTATAAATATTTAAGGGAAAAGGGGTAATTTTATCCTTTTTAAAGTGGTGCATGGTTTGGACACATTATTTACCAAACTATTCACCAATTGTGTGGATCACACTATCCATGAAACACAACCTCACACAGTTTATGTGCATGGTTAAATAAACTATGTGTTTAGCTCTATCTCACACCCTAAACCCCACACAACTGAGGTGAATGGTTATGAAAACCATGTGTACACTGTGAAACTTCACTCTGTAGTTTATTGTTGGTTTCACATGGATATTTGGCCTCCCTTTATTGGTTAAAAAAATTTTGTTTCTCCTTTTTGGGGTTGTACATTTGAGCCACATGATTAGTACTAATCATGCACCGACTATGTTCCTCTATCTATTTATTAAAAAACTGAAACTATGGTCTCTAAACAAGCCTCGTATGCTTCTAAACCCTTTATTGTTCCCTTTAGCACTATGACAAGGATAAAATAATAAATTTAAACTGAAATTTAAAGGATCTATACCTCAATAGAAAATTGGTATCTTCAATCTTCCCTCCTTAAAACAACTCATCCTTAATTTTCCCGTATGATAGTGGTTGAGCATCATCTGAGAATAACTTCAATCACTGAGCATATATATCGACATCTCGCTCTTAGTTTTCTTCCTTTACATGGAAATTATTTCATAGCATATAAACTATAGGAACTAACCTGCCTTGAAGTGCCTTCTTTCTGTGATCAATGATATGAATATGATACTCCTCAAAAGAAACATCAACGTTTAACTCAATTTCTTCTAGATTAAAATCATAAGATATGAATAGTAATGACACAACTAAGAGACATGGAAGACGTCATCAATGGCCTGGTACCATGGTGGAAAAGCTCTATGAGAGTATACTAGACCTACTCTCTCCAATATTTTTAAAAGGCCCAAAAAATCTAGGTGGTAGATTATCCTTTCTCTAAATCTATCGACAACCTAATCTAGGAAAAACATGCCAAAACACCCGAACCCCACCTAAAATTTGAAGGGTTGGAAATGAAGATTTACATATGAATTCTTCCTATATTGAGATATATCCATACACTTTCTGGTAAGCTATACCTTCTCTAATGTATCCTAAATGAGTCATGGTCCAAATAGTACTTCCACCCATGCCTCTATCCATTACAGAATTGATCGACATGACCTATCATATAAGGCCTTATAAGGATTCATCTGTATAGACTCTTGAAAAATATTATTATAAGAAAAATCCACTATAGGTAAATTTTTATCCCAAGAACCTCCAAAATCTAGGACACATGAATGAAGCATGTCCTCCAACACCTGTATAGTACACTCAAATTGACAATCAGCCAGATTGGGGTAGATTGTTCTAAGAAGCACCTGTAAACCCAAAGCCTTATGCAACCCCTTCTAGAAAATTTTTGTAAAATGATCATCCCTATTGAATATGATAGTGTGAGGAAAACTATGAAGGTGTATAATCTCTTATATATAAAGTATACTAAGTTAATCTACTGGAAAGGTTTCCCTAATAGGCAAGAAGTGGGAAACCTTCGTCATCATGTCCATGATAACCCGTACGGTGTCACTACTATGAGGATATTTTGTTAAACCAATCACAAAATTCATATTGACCTTATAAAATTTTCACTTTAGGATAGAATACAACTATAAAAGACCAGAAGGTCACTAGTTTTCCACGTTCCCTAGCTGACAGGTGGAACACCAAGTGACAAAGCATGTTATCTCCCTTTTCATCCCCTACCACCAATATTGGCTATATAAATTACATTAAATCAAGGTAATTTCAAGATGAACTTCCCATTTAGAGGTATGATATTCTTGAATAAACTCCTCTAACATGTCTGCAGGCACCCAAACACATCCATGAATATACAAGATATCATTTTTATCAATGAACTAACCAAGCGGTGGATCCTCACTTGAAATACTTTCCCTCAGGAGAAATACTTCAAGATCTAAAATCTTTCTCATCTTCACTTGATCCAAAATCTATGATTTCATTTCTAAATTCATAAGAATAGGATACCTATGACACTCATAAACCTCCATATGCTTCTAAAAAATAAGATTCATCAACTTTAACTCACTAATGTCATCCTGAACAGCTTGTGTCTGAGTCTTATGGATCAAAGCATCAACCACTATATTCCCCTTAACAAGCATATAAGAATAATAAAAATCAAAATAATGAAGGTATTGAACCTATCGTCACTATATTAGGTTCAAATCACACAGATTGAATATGTACTTAAGACTTTTATGGAATGTGTATACTACGAACCATTCTCCTAGAGGGTAATGTCTATATTAATGTTAAACATGGATAATTGTTGCTAACTCAAGGTCGTATGTTGGATAATTATACTCATATGGCCTCAACTAACAAGCCCTATACACCACAACTTGATTTGTTTTCATCAAAACAACCCCCATCCTGATGCTTGATGTGTCATAGTAAATGATATAACCACTACCAATCATAGATAAAATTTGGATCGACACTAAGGAAATCCATCCTTTAATCTCCTGAAATTATTTTTCAAAAGATTCAATATATAATAATTTAATAACTTTATTTTTCAGGATCATAAGAGTTGTTGAAAGGTGTGAAAAATTCTGAATAAAATGATTATAGTACCCATCAATCCCCAAGAAAATACTAATATAAATTATGTTTTGGGGATAATCCTAGGAAACTATAGCTCTCACCTTCTCTAGATCAAAAGATACCCCATATTTCGATATGATATGACATAGGAAGTGAACTTTATAAATCATAAGTGTAATTTTGTGATCTTAGCATATAGTCGATGCTCTCTTAATGAGAACAATACGATGTCAAGGTGTCTATCAAAATCATGTTAAGTCTATGAGTACACTAATATATCATCCATGAAAATGACTAAAAAGGAGTCCAAGTATGGGTGGAAAATCATATTCATTAAGGCCATAAAGTCTATTGGCGCATTCTTATGTCTAAATGACATTAAAAAATACTGATAAAGTTCGTACCTTCATTGGAAAGATGTGCATAGTATATCCAAAAACCTAATTTTTACCTGATGATAACCCAACCTCAAGTTTATGTTCTAGATCCTTGGAGAATGTTAACAAGGTTTTCTATATGCGGAAGTGGGTAACCATTTCATTATGATAAACTGATTCAACCATCGATAATACACACACATTCAGAGGGTCCTAGACACCTTATCGGTGAAAAGCATTGGTGAACCCCAAGGAGAGGTACTAGGTAATATAAAATCTTTTACTTCTAGGTCCTCTAATAATTTTTTGAGTTCATGAAGATTATTAGGAGATATCCTTTATGGATGATTAGATATTGGTGTTTCTC
This sequence comes from Viscum album, assembly GCA_963277665.1. Classification (NCBI taxonomy): domain Eukaryota; kingdom Viridiplantae; phylum Streptophyta; class Magnoliopsida; order Santalales; family Viscaceae; genus Viscum; species Viscum album. The sequence goes on along the minus strand of OY728159.1, from coordinate 823,328,528 downwards.
CAAAAATAAGATAAATGGTGAATTCTTCCTCTCTCTCAGGAGGTAGTTTGGGAAAGTCATCTAGAAAAACATCTCCAAAATAATTCACCATTAGAGGGAAATATTTCTTTAGTATTCCCTAATAATCTAAAATAAGATTGGAAATCCAGACCTCCACTCTACCCAACTCATGATTCTCTTGTCCATATCGAGTTTCTTGGACATCCCATTATACTTTTTAAATATAGATACTTCCCTTGAATGATGAGAAGTGTTGGACCATAGTTATTGTTGGCCACTATCTCTGAATATAATTATTTTAATTATCACAAATCATTTCATATATTGACATATATATTACCCTATGTCAAAGATACTAAACTATGTCAAAGGATTATCTTGAATATCAGATCATTTCAATCATATAACTATTTATATATGTTTAAGACTAAACAAGTTTATAACTAATTATCTATGTGTGTTTATGTGTATTAACACTCTCTGAATTTGTAGAACTATGAGACAGACAGAACATCTAAAATTATCTAAGTATGAGTCACTGACACAGATAGACATATGACTCACTAAAAGGCATATTTTCTTAATATGTGAAGCTAACACCATTGAAAGGACTCACCATTTCACATGTCTCACTGACACAGATGACTCACCATTGAAAATGAATCACCAACGTAGATGATCTAACATGAGTGTAAGAGACCTACCATTTCATGGTGATACTGACACAATGAATCATCGTTAATTGAAATGAGTCACTAATACATCAACTGTCTTACCGACAGAAGGAAGGACTCACCGTTGATGTGAGTCACTGATAGATCAATTGTCTCACTGAAAAAAGGAAGGAATCACTATTGAAACAAGTCACTGGTGTAATGAGTAACTGATATATGGAAAAACTGATAGAATAACATACCGATGGGTTGAGTCACTGACAGAAAGAGACACTGACATAAGGAATCACTATTGAAACTGTTGACCTCACCTGTTTTGATAATCCCAATTATGCTTTCATATACTTTGATAATCTAAATCTAATGATTTTATATATATTAATTCTTTCAATTTGTGATCAAGATGATAATAATATTAAAATAATCCCTGAGATATGTTAATCCATGTCTATCTATGTTTATATGAGTTATGAAGTTCTTCTAATGCATTCGGATAAGCTTTTCATAAGACATACAAGTGTTAAGCCACTAATCTGGGTATAGCTATTGGTATAGAGCTACCGATAGACTTAGTCAACCGATAGACAGAGTCACTGATAAGATAAGGTTACCGATATGTACAGAGCTACTGACAGAAACCGAGCTACCGACAGAACAAGTCTACCGATATGCATAAGTCCACCGGCAAGCAAGTCTACCAACAGATTCAGTCTACTGATACAGAACACTAAGAGCTACCGATATGAGCTACCGACCGGCCTAATGATACACAGACACGACTGATATGAACCGACACACCAGAGCTACCGACAGACAAGATCTACCGATAGACAGAATTCTACCGATAGATCCAGTTCACAGATAGTTACCGATAGAGTAAGTCTATCGATACAAGTACAGTCACTGATACATCAAGCTGCCGATGGAACTAGAACAACTGATGGAACGAAGTCACTGGTATATAGAGGAACCGATGAAATATCAAAGAGCTACCGATGGAAGCACATGCTACACAAAGTCTTCCGTACACATTTACCAACACGAGCTACTAATTGACCAACCAGTCAAACTCTATACTCTCAATACTATTTATTTATTAAGATAATGGTTACATTTGATGTCTCTAATGAATTCAATGATATTTAATGAATTCTATTGTCATGTCAGGGAACCGTACCTAATACCCATGCCAAAAATAATCATTCCTTTTTACCGGAGCTGAAATCTACAAAAAGGGAAGATAAAGAACTAGCTAAAATGAAGAGAAGTAGAGAACACTGAGTGTGCATACAACAAGCATCAAGGAACTAAGAAGGCACACTGGTGAAAAATAAAAGAGTTGAATATCATTCAAACGTGGTGCATTTGTGAAAGAAGAAAAATATATACTCCAAGAACACTGTACATACATGAAGCTACTCATTTTCAAGGAGAACACAAGCTGCATATTGAGTGAACTACAACAAACACTTCATGTACTCAGGTTGCTAAGCTAGACCAAGAATCAAAGAAGAAAATGACACTCTGTTTTCTGAGCAGAAATGAGAGAAGGACTCAGAAGTTTTTCTGACCAACCAAACAAGTCCAGAGCTGCACTTCCAATCACTAGATCTTTTCTAAACTCTTTCTCACTTCCTTTAGTGATTCTATCTTTACATTTTGAGCAGTGTGTGTACCCTGTTTATTTTACACACACACTGTCTCTTAAGCTAAACTGGAGGATTCTTAAATCCTCACTCAAACTTCGTAACCCTTTGTTTCCCACTATGGATAGTGGTCGAGGTCGAGTAAGACCTGAATAGCCTGTGTGTTGTTGTTTGTTTTTCCCATGAAGAACTGTGGTAGAGGTCTTTGGACCTGGACAGTAGTGTAATTTTGTTTACCCCCGATCCAGGGTGTGAATCAATTTATATAAATTGTCGAGAGGACTAAGTCTTGGCTTGAGACTGAACCCCTTGGTTAACTTTGATGTGAATTTTAATTTAAGTCTATAAGTATACTATATATATTTATTTCATATTCTGCTGTTATTACTTTGAAATACAAAACTATTTTAAAGCTACTTTGATAGTTAAATTAGCAAGTGTTTATACTTATTGTAAACCAGTAAGTTAGTTTCAAAAGTTAATTTAATCTTTAGATTAAGTCAACTGAGACCTAATCAATCTTCGAGAAACTGATTGAACGTTTACACTCTGTATAGGTTTACTACAGTTTAACTTTTTTTTTAAATTGGGGGATTTTAAGAGAAATATTTTTAACAGAAATTTTTATAGGAACTCAATTCACCCCCCTCTTGAGTATCCACTCCGACCAACATTTGGTATCATAGGATTTGTTTCTTTTCAAAGATTTCAAAACAATATGTTTTTTTAACTATGATTTTAGTTGCATCTTTAAAGATATTAAATTTTTGTTAGTTCTAAATTTTACCTCTTTAAAACTATTTTCTAAAATCTACATATGGATAATATACTAGAGGGTGCTACTACTAACCGGCCACCTCTCTTCAATGGCACAAACTATGCCTAGTGGAAACTGAAAATGAAAATTCATTTAGAAAGCATGGGTTTTGATATTTGGACTGCTATAGAATCTCAATATAAAATTCCAAAAACTAAAAGAACAACTTGAGATGAACCTACAAATACTGCTTACAATAATAATTGTAAATCCATGAATGCCCTGTACTGTGCTTTAGGAGACCAATAGTTTAATAGAATTTATGCTAACAAAACTGCTTATGAAATATGGGATACTTTGGGTGTTTCTCATGAAGGAACAACCAATGTTAAAGAAATACGATTAAATACTTATACTATTAAATATGACAATTTTAAAACGAAAACCGATGAACCTATTTCTGATATCTATCTCAGGTTTAATTAGATAGTCAATACAATGAGTTCACTTGGAAAAGCTATTCCAGCTAAGGAACAAATTATGAGGATACTGAGATGTCTGCCAGAACGATAGAGGGGCACTTCTGTTTCAATTAGAGAGTCATGTGACATTGGAGCATTGCCAGTAAAAGAGCTTATTAGTAAATTAATGATGTATAAGGAAGAACTCAAGGTGAATAAGGAGGAAGATGATGAACCTAAGAGAAAATCCGTAGCTTTCAAGTCTAATGCCTCTACGAGTAAAGACAAGGAGAAAATGCAAATACAAACTGAAAGTTCAACAAGTGAAGATTCAGACTCTGATAGTGATGCTGAGATGGCTTAAATAGCCAGGAGAATCAAGATGTTTTATAGGAATAAGAAATTCTTCAAGAAATTTAACTACAAAGAAAAGTATGATAACAAGGTACAGTGGAAGAAATATTGGAAGAAATCTGACAAGAATGATGAAATAGTCTGCTATGAATGTAAAAGGAAAGGACACATCAAGGCTGATTGTCCAAAATTAAAAGCCAAAAAGAAATATGATTATAAGGACAAGAATTACAAGAAATATATGAAAGAAACGTGGAGTGCTTCAGAGGACAGCACAAGTGAATCTGATGTTTCTGATTCTGAGATGAATCATGCCAACATGTGTTTCATGACCAACACATCTGAGGTAACTTTAGATTCTCTTGTTTTAAATTCCTATTATTCTGGAGATGATGTAGACTCTAATTCTGATTATGACAACATGAAAAGTGAGGAATTATTTGAATACTATAATATACTGGAAGAGACATGCAATGAACTTAAGGATAAATAAAAAACATTGAAGAAACAGCATTCTCTCACTATTACTGTTAAAACTGAACTTACTATCAAAAAAGAGAAGAATGCTCAACTGTTAAAGGAAAATACAGAACTGAAAATGTCAAATGAGAAACTTAGAAAAGACTTAGAGAAGTTTACAAATGGAAAGGATACACTAACTCAAATTCTAGGAAAGCAAGTGGCACAAAAATACACTACTGGATTAGGCTATAAACCTGGACAGAGACAGCTTATTAAGAATAGATTTATTCCTAAATCTGGGCAGAATACTGCTAGTTTAAGTTATGGAAATCCCTATGCTTCAACCAGTTATTCATATGGTTATAGATCAAATAAAGTTTATCTTTCAAAATCTATTGATTCTGTAAATTATATGAGACCCATAAGACAAATATGGGTACCTAAACCTTTGATTTCTAACCTTCCTGGACCCAAGAAGATCTGGGTACCAAAATCATTTCCTATCTAAATCTGTTTTGTAGGAAACATTCATAAAGAGTTATCACAAGAATGTATGGTACTTGTACATTGGATGTTCAAGACATATGTCTGGAGATTATTCATGTTTCAAATGTTTAATAAAGTTTGATGGAGTCCATGTCACCTTCGGTGATAATTCTAAAGGAAAAATCATCGGCCTAGGCTAGATTGGTAACTCTAATTCAGTTTTAATTTCTAAAGTTTTATTTGTTGATGGACTTAAGTATAACCTGTTAAGTATTACTCAATTGTGTGATGATGGTTTTAATTTCAAATTTGAAAATGATTTTTGTCATGTTTTTAATTCTAAAAATGTTTTAGTCTTCTCTGCCTTAAGAAATAAAAATGTTTATGCAGTTGATTTAAATTCTTTATCTAAGAAAAATGTTACTTGCCTAAATGCTTTTCATATAGAATATTGGCTTTGGCACATATGATTAGGACACTGCAACATCTATTCACTTAGAAAATTAACTAGGAAGAACTTAGTTAGAGACCTACCTAAACTTTAATTCCCAAATGAAAAAGTTTTTAATCAAAAGGGAAAGCAATATAAAGTTTCTTTTAAATCAAATAAAGAAGTTTCATCTTCTCAACCTCTCGAGTTGGTTCACATGGACTTGTTTGGACCTTCAAGAGTTTCTAGTTTAAATGGGAAGCACTATGTCTATGTTCTAGTAGATGACTTTTCTAGATATACTTGGGTATACTTATTATCTCACAAAAGTGAATCCTGTTCTTAATTTTTTAAATACTCCAAATATGTAGAAAATCTTAGTGTACTTAAGATTAAAACCTTGAGAAGTGATCATGGTCGTGAGTTTGAAAATCAAGAGTTTGAATCTTATTTCTCACACAATGGATATAGTCACAACTTTTCTGCTCCTAGGACACCTCATCAGAATGGTGTGGTAGAAAGAAGGAATAGAACCCTTCAAGAAATAGTTAGAACCATGATTAATGAATATGACATTCCTATTTACTTTTGGGATGAAGCTGTGAATACAGATTGTTATATTATTAATAGAGTCTTAATTAGACCAGTTCTTAAGAAGACCCCATATGAGTTGTGGAATAATAGAAAACCTAAAGTTAGTTACTTTAGAGTCTTTGGCTGCAAAGTTTTTATTCTTAATACAAAGGATAATCTAGACAAGTTTTCTTCTAAGAGTGATGAAGGAATTTTTCTTGGTTATTATTTAACTAGAAAAGCCTATAGAGTCTTTAATAAAAGAACCAAATGTGTGGAAGAATCTGTTCACATCAAGTTTTATGAAACTGATCCACATGAGCCTAAAACCTCTCTTGAAAATCATGAGGAAGATTTGAGTGTTCTGGAGCTTAATGATAAATCTAAAGAACCTGCTATAAAAACATCTAGTTCTGAACATATTCCAGAATCTGCTGGTATGGAACCCGAACCTATAGATGAACCTAAAATCTCTAGTCCTACCTTTACTAGATCAATAAGGATTCTAAAGAATCATCCTTTGGATGTTGTTGTAGGTAATCTTGATAGAGGGACACAGACTAGATCTTCTCTAAGAAATTAAGTTCAGCATCAAGCCTTTCTTTCACATCTAGAACCTAAAAATGTCAATGATTCTATCAATGATGAATTTTGGGTAATGGCTATGCAAAAAGAGTTAAATCAATTTGAAAGAAACAAATTCTGGGAATTAGTTGAAAGACCTAAGGACACTTTAACAATAGGCATTAAATGGGTTTTTAGAAACAAAGTTGATGAGTCTGGAAACATAGTTAGAAACAAAGCTAGGCTAGTTGCACAAGGATATAGTCAAGAGGAAGGTATAGACTATGGGGAAACATTTTCACCTGTATCCAGATTAGAATCCATCAGGATCTTACTTGCCTATGCTGCTCATCTGAATTTTAAGTTATATCAAATGGATGTCAAAAGTTCTTTTCTAAATGGTTTTATAATTGAAGATGTTTTTGTTTAACAACCACCTGGATTTACTAATCCTCATTTTCCAAATCAAGTTTTTAAACTTTCTAAAGCTTTATATGGTCTAAAACAAGCTCCAAGAGCTTGGTATGATAGACTTAGTAATTTTCTTATTTCAAAAATATTTACTAAAGGGATTGCTGATCCAACCCTTTTTATTAAAACAATTTCTAAAGATGTTTTAATAGTACAAATATATGTTGATGATATTATTTTTGGATCTTACAAATACTCTTTATGTACTGATTTTTCAAAATTTATGCAAAATGAGTTTGAAATGAGTTTAATGGGAGAACTTAAATATTTTTTTGGATTTCAAGTTTTCCAAAATAAAGATGGTATTATTTTGAATCAAAGTAAATATACAAAGGATCTCTTAAAACATTTTGGTTTGGATATTATTAAGGAAAGTGAAACTCCTATGAGTACTATTTGTAAATTGGATGCAGATGAAACTGGGAAACCAGTGGATCAAACCAATTACAGAGGTATGATTGGAAGCTTACTTTACCTTACTGCTAGTCGACCAGATATTATGTTTAGTGTGTGTATGTGTCCAAGATTTCAAGATAATCCAAAAGAATCTCATTTACTTGCTGTTAAATGAATTTTTAAGTATCTTAAACAAACTATAAACTTAGGTTTGTTTTACCCAAAAGGACAACCCTTTGAGTTAATGAGTTATTCAGATTCTGATTTTTCTGGTTGCAAGTTGGATAGAAAAAGCACTTTAGGAACATGTCACTTATTGGGAAAATCCTTAGTATCTTGGTGTAGTAAAAAGAAGAATTTTGTAGCATTATCCACTGCCGAAGAAGAGTACATAACTACTGGTAGTTTTTGTGCACAAATTCTGTGGATGAAACACACTCTTTTGGACTGTGGATATGACATTAAGCATGTTTCAATCAACTATGACAACACTAGTCCAATAAATATCTTGAAGAACCATGTGTCTCACTCTAGGACCAAACACATTGATGTAAGGAACCATTTCTTGAGAGATCATTACCAAAAGGGTGATATAATTCTTGATTTTATAAGTATTGAACATCAATTGGCTGACATCGTTACTAAACCTTTGTGTTCAGATAGGTTAAGTTACATTAGACATGAGTTAGGTATGTTTAACCTTGATCGGTAGCTAATCTCACAAATGTAAAATTCTCACCGATGTGAAATTCTCACCGATGTGAAATTATCACCGATGTGAAATTCTCACCGATGTGAAATTCTCACAGATGTGAAATTCTCACCGATGTGAAATTATCACCGATGTGAAATTATCACCGATGTGAAATTCTCACCGATGTGAAATTCTCACCAATGTGAAACCTCACCGATGTAACCCTCACTGATAGGAATTCTCACTGATAGAACCTACCGATGAGTGCGTTGTTTTAAAACTTATGTCTATTGCCAGAATCTGAATCGTTTTTACTTTATTTTATTGTGTTTATTTATTTTATGATTCATAAATGATAAAACTAAGTAAGAGCTACTTCTCAATCCACCAAGACTCGAACCTTTACCCTCAAACCTTATCTCCTGAATCCTTAGTGAACCCTAAATCCTTCAAACCAGAGATGGAAGAAACCAAACTTCCTACCGTCAGAGATGACTCTATTGAGCCGAAAACAAAGAATCAGAAGACCGAGAAAGAAGCAAGTGGTAGTGCTAGTGTTGCTAGAACTAGATTAGGAATACGACCAGTGAATCCTCATCTGAAAAATTGAGTTATTGTGATTGAAAAGGAGTTTTTTGTTGAATGGATGCTGCCTATAAAATCCTTAGTGCTCGAAGTACTTGAAGATCAAAAATGGGTAGAGTGTTTTTCGAACAACAATGGTCCCTACTTTCCAAAATTAGTGAAACAATTTTACGATTTTGTAACCTTTGAGAAATGGGAGAATGAAAATCGAGTAACCTATTTTTTGAATGGAAAGGAGATGTCGTTTTCATCTGTTAAATGGGATGAGTGCTTGAAATTTTCACATGAAGGAGTATCTGGATATGTCTCGAGAGCCATGCCACCTACTAGTGACATTTTCGACTATGTGACTTCTTTGGAAGAGCTGACTGGTGATGTAATTCAAAGACAAGTAGTTGCTGCAGAAATGGATGGAGGGAATATATTATTGTTCAAATTCGTTCAACATGTCTTGATACCGAGGAGAGGAGACTTTTCCAATTTGAGATATCATGATATCTATCTCCTGCACCTCTTAAGACATTGTGTAAAGGTTAATTTGTTCAGATTGTTGATGATCCAAATGGAAGATATGACAAGGATGAAATCAAAGACAAATTCCCTATTCTTTGCTAAATTGATCTCTGTGATGATTAAAGTAAAAGGGGTAGCAGATTCTCAAGATGAGATAGTAATAGTGAAGAATAACTTTTGTATCACCTCTATTGTGTGCAAATTCATGAGGATCAATTGGAACCCTTGTAGAGGGGAATGGGTCAATAATGACCAGAAGGTATATGACAAATTCAATCATGTGGATCATCCTTCAAGACCAAAGGATGTGAGGGATCCAGGTCTGGGACCTGATGAAGAAGAGCCAGAATAAAGTGATGATTCAGAAGAGGAAGAGTCCTCTGCTGATGAAGGAGGAGATCCTGACTTACCTCCTAGTCCAGCTCCTGAAGATCTATATCAACATAAATCAGATAAGGAAGAAGCTGCTTTAGAGGATGTTGAAGTGGCTGCTGTAGAGAATGAAGAAGATGTTCATGAAAGTGAAGCATCTTTGAGCCTGAGTCCAGTGATTGGACAATCCTTAGTTCCTGATACGGATGAAAATGAGGTTGAAATACCCTTACCTAATCCATAAGACCCTCCTGTTGTTGCAGAGGAAGAATTGATAGTGTAAGATTCTCCTCATGATGAAAGACCTGCTGAGAATGCGGCTGAGAATGTTGCTGAGAATGCTGTTATCCTAATTGAGGATGCACCCATTGAGGGGGAGCATCAAACCAATGTTGGAAGTGTTAAAGTGGGTGCGGGAATTGAAGATTGGGCAGAAGACCCAGGTTTTGTAGTCTGTGGTTTAGACTATCCAGATTCAGATAATGAGGCATCTCACAATAGACCAAAGATTGTTTATAATATTGAATCTGAGTTGTTTCCTGAAGATGTAGTCTGAATGCATGACCTAGATACTTTAAATAAAAAACTTAAGGACATTTTTGTGGAAGAGGTAAAGAAGTTGGAAGTTTCTCTGGTCTCTTCAGTTCAATCGATCATGACTGACTCAGTGGTCAATTTAGCATCTGAAAGAGTAACCACTGTAGTTGCACCTGCTGATATGATCACAATGGCTGATCTAGAATCCATGAAGGATGAGCTAAAATAATCTTTTAATGCCTTAGTTTCTGAGATGAAGCTTTGTTTTGTTGAAGATATGAAGATGTTGGAAAGATCATTTGAACTTTCTCTAGGTTGTAATTTTTCAAACTTCATGGCAGAAATAGTGGAAGAAGTTAAAGACTGTCAAGATCAAGTTTCTAGACTTGAAGTAGATCTTTAAGCTTTAAAGAAATTGGTTATCTCTTTGGAATCTTACATGAGCTCAAAATCCCAAGAAGACATGGACTTAGCCTATGTCAAGAGTGTGGAAAGCCATATGGTTTCAGTGTTTTAAGGTTTTAAAACTTCTATGAAAGATCATATTAAAACCCAGGATTCCCAAGTTCAAAATCTTATCAGTGGGTTGACCAAAATCTTCCAAGAGACTATATCATTCTATGTTGGTTCCCTTACATATAAACCTTCCATGGATTTGAATCAGTTTCGAGCTGTGATGAAGGAAGAGCTTGGTTCAGCTTCAACCAGTGGCTCTGTGGACTCATCAAAGTTGAGCAGAGTTGTGCTCTCTACTAGAGATTCATCTAGAGAAATAATGAAGATAGTCCAAGACTATATGAGAGAATCATCTACCTCTCAGAAAGAAGTGAAAGATAAGGTGGAATCCTATTTCTCTAATATTTTCTCCAAAAATCAACTCAACAATCACTTCAATCTTCTATTAGAAAATATGAAACTGCCTCCTGTCAATCAAGATTTTAGAGAACAAGTTAGAAAGATAAGGGAATTGACTCTAGTATTGGACAAGTTTATGGAGAAAAAGGATGAATTCATATCCTCTATGGAGAGAGGAGGAGGAATAATTATGGATTTCAGAAATCTGTTGCTGCCTTTTTTGCATGTTGATGCTAGGCCAGTAATTGTCCCTCCTGCTTTGCCTGCCTCTGCCTCTACTGCTTCTCCAGTTCAGATGACTCCTGCCCAAGCAATTCAAAGCCTCACACCTATGATCACACAAAGGACTCCTTAGTACAGACTAGGAATATTTTCTGTGGCTCAGCCTCCTTCGATCATTTCCAGAATCCCTAAGCCCTCACCTGCTTCCACTTCACCTGAATCATCTTCTACTCTCAAGGGAAAATCTCACATTGAGGATGTGGATTGAACCAGTGGCTATACTGTTTGATAGGAATCCATTGTATTTTGTTTATTTCTTTGTACCTTATATGGAACATGAAATAAAACTGGATTTTCATCTCTTTTCTCATTTTTATTTTTATTCCTCTTCTCTTTGGTTTCCCACTTTTTGATTATCCCAAAGGGGGAGAAATATTTTACGAAGCTTTTACAATGGGGGATAAATACTCTCTAAGTATCAAAGAAGAAGACATATTCACCCAGGGAGAGAAATTTTATCTAAGGAAAAGCTATCATGCTTTACTCCTCTGATACTGTTACATTTCATCCTCTGATACCATTTTCTCTAACTCTCTGATGCCACTAAACTTTATTTTTGATATCATTACATTTAATTTTATCTCTTATACTATCACATTTTCTTCCACCTCTGATCCTTTATGTTCTATAACATACCATTTCTCTGAGATAATTTCATTTAATGATATATCCTCTGTTACAACTGCTCACTTTTTTTAAAATGATAATATCATAGGTTGTGATTATCAAAAAGGGGGAGATTGTTGACCTCACATATTTTGATAATCCCAATTATGCTTTCATATACTTTGATAATCTAAATCTAATGATTTTCTATATATTAATTCTTTCAATCTGTGATCAAGATGATAATAATATTAAAATATTCTCTGAGATATATTAATCCATATCTATCTATGTTTATATGAGTTATGAAGTTCTTCTAACCCATTCGGATAAGCTTTGCATAAGAAAGACAAGTGTTAAGCCACTAATCTGGGTATAACTACTAGGATAGAGCTACCGATAAACTTAGTCTACCTATAGACAGAGTCACCGATAAGCTAATGTTACCGATATGTACAGATCTACTAAAAGAAACCGTGCTGCCGAAAGAACAAGTCTACCAATATTCATAAGTCCACCGGTAAGAAAGTCTACCAATAGATTCAGTCTACCGACATAGAACACTAAGAGAAACCGATAGGAGCTACCGACCGGCCTAATGATACACAGGCGCGACTGATATGAACCGACACACCAGAGCTACCGACAGACAAGAGCTACCGATAGACAGAAGTCTATCGATAGAGCCAGTTCACAGATAGTTACCGATAAAGTAAGTCTACTGATTCAAGTATAGTCACCGATACATCGAGCTACCAATGGAACTAGAGAAACCGATGGAACGAAGTCACTGGTATATAGAGCAACTGATGCAAGATCAAAGAGCTACCGATGGAAGGACCTGCTACACAAAGTCTATCGTACACATTTACCAACACAAGATACTAATTGATCAACCAGTCAAACTATATACTCTCAATACTATTTATTTATTAAGATAACGGTTACATTTGATGTCTTTAATGAATTCAATGATATTTAATGAATTCTGTTGTCATGTCAAGGAACCGTACCTAGTACCCACGAAAAAACTAATCATTCCTTTTTTCACAAGCTGAAAGCTACAAAAAGGAAAGATAAAGACCTGGATGAAATGCAAAGATGTAGAGAACACTGAGTGTGCATACAACAAACATCAAGGAACTAAGAAGGCACACTGGTGAAAAAGAAAAGAGTTGAATATCATTAAAACATGGTGCATTTGTGAAAGAATAAAAATATATACTCCAAGAAAACTGGACATACACGAAGCTACTCATTTTCAAGGAGAACACAAGCTGCATCTTGAGTGAACTACAACAAACACTTAATGCACTCAGGCTGCTAAGCTGGACCAAGAATCAAAGAAGAAAACGACACTTTGTTTTCTGAGCAGAAACTAGAGAAGGACTCAGAAGTTTTTCAGACCAACCAAACGAGTCCAGAGCTGCACTGCCAATCACTAGAGATTTTCTAAACTCTTTCTCACTTCCTTTAGTGATTATATCTTTACATTTTGAGCAGTGTGTGTACCCTGTTTATTTTACACACACACTGTCTCCTAAGATAAACAGGAGGATTCTTAAATCCTCACTCAAACTTCATAACCCTTTGTTTCCCACTGTGGATAGTGGTAGAGGTCGAGTAAGACCTGAACATCCTGTGTGTTGTTGTTTTTTTTCCCATGAAGAACTGTGGTAGAGGTATTTGGACCTGGACAGTAGTGTACTATTGTTTACCCCCGATCCAGGGTGTGAATAAATTTATATAAATTTTTGAGAGGACTAAGTCTCAGCTTGAGACTGAACCTCTTGGTTAACTCTACTGTGCATTTTAATTTAAGTCTATAAGTATACTATATATATTTATTTCATATTCCGCTGCTATTACTTTGAAATACAAAACTATTTTAAAGCTACTTTGATAGTTAAATTAGAATGTGTTTATACTTATTGTAAACCAGTAAGTTAGTTTCAAAAGTTAATTTAATCTTCATATTAAGTCAACTGAGACCTAATCAATCTTTGATAAATTGATTGAAAATTTACACTCTATATAGATTCACTAAAGTTTAACTTTGTTTTTAAATTGGGGGATTTTAAGAGAAATATTTTTAACAGAAATTTTTATAGGAACTCAATTCACCCCCCCCCCCCCCCTCTTGAGTATCCACTCTGACCAACAGAAACAAGTCACCAATGTAATGAGTCACCGACGTATGGTAAGACCAACGGAATGACATACTGATGGGTTGAGTCACTGACAAAAAGAGACACCTAAAAAAGGAAACACTGGTAGAAGAGTCACCGATAGACTATTTAAATATGCATTTATTGATGTTATTTATAACAATCATATTTGTGTCATTTAATGATACTGAAATATTTTTTAATACTTTGTAGTACATTTAGCAGATAGTATGAGGTGTAATGAACTTATGCACATGGAATGTACATGCTTTTTGTCGGCCCTCGAAAATAAGAATCATTTTTTAAAGAAGACATATAGAATAGAAAGGTGTGGGTGTGCATGCCTGCGAGAGTGAGACATACTGCAGAACATCTACAAATCTCATGCTACAACTGTGAACTCAAGAAAAAAAGAAGAACACTCAAGGAAATCCCAACTAAGGTGAACATCGATTTGACAAACTACTTTGGCATATCAAAGAAGGAGAAGAATATATCTATAGAACCATACTCAATCATGGAATCCAGAACATAGAGGCCACGACACTCTATTTTGGATTCAACTTATATAATAGGAATCGAACTTCAAATCCACTTCATCAAACGAGTCCAGAGTTGCACCGCATAACACACAGAGCCTTCTAAACCAAACTCCACATCTTTAGCTCTGTTTTGTTCATTTCAGTTACATTTTGGATAAGTGTGTGTATTTGTCTATTACACACATGGACTCTTGTGCATAATTGTAGGATACTTGATATCCTCAATCTCACACTCTATTTATACAATTGTATCCCACATAGAACTATGGAAGAGGTCGTGTGTGACATGTTTGTTGTTTTTTCCACGAAGAATTGTGGCAGTGGTCAAGGGTGACCTTGATAACCTTGTGTGCTTTTGTGAACCCCAATCCAGGGTATGGATCAAACTGTTTATTAATTTAAACTGCATGGTGGTAGGTGATCACCAAGTTGAGAGTATTAATTCTCTACTTAATATTGAACCTCTTATTTTATTTCGGTTATGTTTTAACCTTTTTGTTTTATTATATTTTATCACATATTTCATAAAACTAAATTGAACAGTAATATTTAGTATTAGAAAGTGTTTATAATAGTATTTAATTATTAGGTAATTTTCAAAAGTTGTATTAATTATCAAATTGATACAACTAAGTGATAATCAATCTTTTGAGAAATTAATCAAATAGTCATTCTCTTATAAATTCACAACTAGCTAACTGGGCAATTGAATTTTAAATATTGGGGAACTTCAAATTATACCTTTTTAATTGAAATTATTATAAATACTCAATTCACCCCCCCCCCCCTCTTCAGTACTCTACTCCGACCAACATTTGGTATCAGAGGTGTTAAGAATTTTTAGTTTTCAAAGCTTTTTCAAACCTTTTGCAACTATGATTTTACTTGTATTTAAAAGATATTAAAATTTCTATTAATACTAAATTTTTATCTCTTTAAAGTATTTTTATAAATTTTTTATTATGGATAATAGGCTAGAAGGAACTACTACCAACAAACCTCCATTATTTAATGGAAAAAATTATGCACAATGGAATTTTAAAATGAAAATTCACTTAAAAAGTTTGGGTTTTGAAATTTGGTCTTCAATTATAGATGAATATAAGATTCCTGCTACTTCTAGAACTACTTGGGATGACCCAACGAAGATATCTTATAAAAATAATTTCAAATCCATGAATTCCTTATATTATTATTTAGAAGATAAAGAATTTAATAGAATTTCTACATGTAAAACAACCCCTGAAATTTGGGATACTGTGTCTATCTAACATGAAGGAAATTCTAGTGGCAAGGAAATGAGACTTTACACATATACTATTAAATATGACAATTTTAAAAATAATCATGATGAGCCTATTTCTAACATGTATCTCAGGTTTAATGAAATTATGAACATTATGATATCTCTGGGAAGAAAGTTTTCTTCCAAAGAACAAATTATAAGGATTCTCAGATGCTTACCAAATAGATAGAGACGAACTTCTATCACAATTAGTGAATCATGTGACATCAACAAACTACTTGTCAAAGAACTCATTGGAAAACTGATGATGTATGAGGAAGAGTTAAAAGTCAACAAAAAATAATAGGATGAACCTAAGAGAAAATCTACTGCCTTCAAGAATACTACTTATAAGAATAAGGAAAAAGATAAGGTGCTAGTGTTAGTTGAAATCTCCAGTAATGATGAATCAACATCATATAGTGATGAAGATATATCTCAACTATCCATAAGATTCAATAAATTTTATAGAAATAAGAAGTTATTCAGGAAGCCCAATTATAAAGGAAGATATAATAACAAGGAAAACTAGAAAAAGGACTGGAAAATAAATGAAAAATTAGAGGAGATTATATGCTATGAATGCAAGAGGAGAGGACATGTAAAAGTTGAATATCCAAAATTAAAATAAAAAAATATGTATGAAAACAAAGACAAGATGTATAAGAAAGCAATGAAGGCCACCTAGAGTATCTCTGAGGATAGCTCCAATGAATCAGCATAATCTCATTATGAGAAAGATATCATGGAAAATATGTGTTTTATGACAAACACATCTGAGGTAACCTTAGAATCTCCTACACACAATTCTTATTATTCTGAAAATAAGAGTGATTATGAAAATATGACAAGTGATGAACTATTTGAATAATGTAACATGTTGGAAGAAACTTGTAATGAATAAAAGATAAATATAAATATTTAAAGAAAAAACATGCTCTTACAGTAACTATTAAGTATGAACTTACTACTAAAAAGGAAAAGAATTATCAAGTTCTTAATGAGAATAATGAATTAAAAATTTCAAATGAGCAATTGAATAAAGATCTAGAAAACTTTACCAATGGGAAAAATAATCTTACTCAAATTCTTGGTAAACAGATAGCTCCTAAGTAAACATATGGTATTGGATATCATCCTGGACAGAGAAACCTATCTAAAACAAATTTTCTAACTAAATATAGAAAATATGTTCTTCTACCTAAAAATCAAAATTCTGCTGCTAGTACCAGTTCTGAAAAATACTTAATTACCTCTAGTTTTTTTGGACTAAATATAGTATATTTTTCAAATATATTACATATTTCTTATAGGAAACCCATAAGTAAAATGTGGGTACATAAAGCATTGATTACTAATGACACTGGACTCAAACAAGTCTGGGTACCAAAATCTATTTTGGTTTGAATATTATGTTGTAAATTTGTTTGAAGAGATCATGTAAGAACTTATGTTACTTGAAAAGTGAATGTTCAGGACACATTACATGAGATTATTCATGCTTCAAGAACCTAATCAAGATTGATTTTGGATAAGTCACCTTTGGTGAAAATGATAAAGGAAAAAAATTGTATTAGGCTAGATTGGTAACTCTTACTCGGTTTTAATTTCTAAAGTACATTTTTATGAATTGAAGTATAATTTGATTAGTATTTTATAATTATGTGATGATGGATTTCATGTTAAATTTGAAAATGATTATTGCAATGTTTTTAACTCTAAAATTGAATTAGTATTTTTCTTCTTTTAGAAATGAAAATGTTTATTCTTTTAACATAGATTCTTTAGTTTCTTAAAATATTTCTTCCTTAAATGTATTTCATAAAGATTATTGGCTTTGTAATAGGAGATTAAGAAGATATAATGTACACTCCCTTAGAAATCTTACTAGAAAAGGTCTAGGAAAGGATCTACCCAAACTTGAGTTTCTAAATTATAAAGTTTGCAATCCTTTTCAAAAGGGTAAGCATCACAGGATATATTTCAAATCAAATAAAGAAGTTTCAACTTCTCAACCTTTTGAGTTGGTTCACATGGATTTTTTTGGACCATCTCGAGCATCTAGTCTAAATGGGAAGCATTGTGTTTATGTTCTTGTAGATGCCTATTTTATGTATAGTTGGACTTATTTCCTATCTCAGAAAATTAAAGCATGTACTTACTTGACCAAGTATGCTAAAAGAGTGGAAAATCTTAGTGGAATTATAATAAAATACTTAAGAAGTGATCATGGCCACAAGTTTGAAAATCAATACTTTAAATCATTTTTCTCACACAATGGCTATAGTTAGAATTTCTCTACCCCTAAGACATCTCAACAAAATGGAGTTGTAGAAAGAAGAAATAGAACCTTACAAGAAATTTCCCGAACAATGCTTAATGAATATGATTTACCTCTTTACTTTTGGGATGAGGCTATGAATATATATTTCTACATAATTAATAGAGTCTTAATTAGACCTATCCTAAAGAAGAATTCTTATGAGTTTTGGAACAATATAAAACCCAAAGTTTGTTATTTCAATGTTTTTTATTAAAAATTCTATATTCTTAATTCAAAGGACATTATTGAAAAATTCACATCCAAGAGTGATGAAGTAATCTTCCGAAGTTATTCAACATCTAGTAAATCCTAGAGTTTTTAACAAAAGAACCATGTGTGTAGAAGAACATGTGCATATCAAATTTGATGAAGCAGATCCACATGAACCTAAGATATCTCTATACAACCTTAAAGATGATATGTCAAACCTGGACATAAATGAAAAATAATCTAGTCCTCTTGTCAAGAAATATGTTAAATCAAATAGTTCTGGAAAATATTCAGAATCTAAACATGATGAACCTGAACCTATAGATGAACCGAATGTTACTAACCCCTCCTTTTCTTGAACAACTAGAACCCTCAAGAACCATCCTTTAAAAGATGTTGTTGGAGACGTAGATAAAGGGACACTAACTAGAGCTTCTTTTAGAAATAAGGTTGAACATCAAGCTTTATTATCACATCTTGATCCTAAAAACATCAATGATGCAATAAAATAAGAATTTTGGGTGATGGATATGCAAGAAGAACTTAATAAATTTGAAAGAAATAAAGTTTAGAAACTTGTGGATAAACCTAAGGAAACATTGACCATAGGCACTAAGTGGGTGTTTAGGAACAAATTAGATGAGTCTGGTAACATATTTAGAAATAAAACTAGATTTGTTGCACAAGGTTATATTCAAGAAGAAGGTATTGACTATGAAAAAAAAATTTCTCCTATTTCTAGACTTGAAGACATCAGAATGTTTCTTTCCTATGATGCCCATCTTAATTTTAAACTTTATAAAATGGATGCCAAAAGTGAATTCCTAAATGGGTATATAGTTGAGGATGTTTTTGTTGAACAACCCTTGGTTTTAAAAACCCTCACTTTCAAAATCATGTTTTCAAATTAACAGAAGCTTTATATGGTTTAAAATAAGATTCAAGAGCTTAGTAAGATAGATTAAGTAGTTTTCTTATTTTCAAAAGTTTTACAAAAGTAATTGTTGATCATACTCTTTTTATAAAACTAATTTCCAAAGATTTTTTAGTAGTTAAAATCTATGATGATGATATTATTTTTTGATCTTCATGAAATTATTTTGGTATTGATTTTTCAAAGATGATTCAAAATGAATTTGAAATGAGTTTGATGGGTGAACTCAAATTCTTTCTTAGATTTTAGATTTTTTAAAATAAAGAAGGTATCATTTTAAATAAAAGTAAATACACCAAATTACTTTTAAAAAGATTTTGGTTTTATAGCATTAAAAGTAGTGACACTCCAATGAGTACTAATTTTTAGTTGTATCTTGACGAAGATAGTAAATCTATTGATCAAACCACTTATAGAGGAATGATAGGAAGTTTACTCTACATGACTGCTAGTAGTCCAAATATAACGTTTAGTGTGTGTATGTGTGCCTGTTTTCAAGATAATCCCAAATAATATCACTTAAATAATTTTAAAATAATTTTCAAATACCTTAAAGATACTATCAGGTTAGGTTTGTTTTACCCCAAAGGACAATCATTTGATATACAGATACTGATTTTGGAGGATGAATATGAGATAGAAAAAGAACATTTGGGACATGTCACTTTTTTGAGAAATTATTTGGTTTCATGGTGTAGTAAGAAAAAAATATTTGTTGCTTTGTCTACTTCCAAAGCTGAATACATAGCAGCTGGTAGTTGTTGTGCTCAGATTTTGTGAATGAGATACACTCTTCTAGACTATGGTATCAGTTTAGACTTGTACCTATAAATTGTTACAATACAAGTGCTATTAAAATTTCTAAGAATTGAGTTTCTCATTCTATAAAAAAAACATATTGATGTAAGATGTCACTTTTTGAGAGATCATTATCAAAAGGGTGATATCACTTTAGAATTTGTTGGCAGTAAATATCAGCTTGCTGACATATTCACTAATCCATTGAACTCTAAAATAATGAATCACATCAGACATGAGTTATGAATGATAAATCAATAAGACCATGTGTTGCCTTTCCTTTGATATTTTTCGGTGAATTTGTCATGCTGACACTATTGTCATGCTGACACTATTATCATGCTAACACCATTGTCATGCCGACAATGTTTTCATTCCAACACTGTTGTCATGCCAACACAATTTTAATGCTGACACCATTGTCATGCCGACACCATTTTCATGCCGACATTGTTGTCATTCCAACACTATTGTCATACTGACACCGTTAGTGTTATAAAATGTCTTCCATGCCAACACTGATGACTCATTTTTTTCTATATGTTTTATGTTTTTTATGAAAATGACACAGTTTCATTAATTTTGGTGAACCTGGTTAATGTTTTTGTGATTGTGTAATTTCAAAATCCCTAAATGATATAAATTTGAATCGATCCAATCTACTTGTTTACCACTACTCTCTCTCCCAGTTGCCTCTCTCTTTCTTTACCCTCGGCCTTTCTCATTATGACCTCCATACTGAACTAATTGTAATGTCACATGTGAATAGATCTCTTGAAGATGGCGAGTCTCATGCTTCTAAGCAACATAAAGGTGAATCAAGAAAATCTTCATCTCTTATAAATCATAGTCTGAAAAATTGTGTTGTAACCATAGAGAAAGAAGTATTGGTGGAATCGATCTCAGAGAGAAATTATTTGTTTTTAAAGGTGCTGAAAGATCAAGGATGTCTTGATTGGTTCACAAACAATGGAAATGTCTTCTACCCAAATCTGGTAGATAAATTGTACATAAATATGGAAATTTTGTTGGAAGGAAGTGATGTAGATTTGGTCAAGTCAATAGTAAAAGGGAATAGAATTTATTTATCTTCAAGACATTGGGATAAATGTATTAAGGTTCCTCATGAAAGAATTTTTTATGATTATCAAGGCACTTCTCCTCCTAAAAGTTAATTCTTTTGTTATGAGATAGCTCCTAAGGAGATAACTGAAAATGAGGAACATAGGAGACCCATTGATTTAGAATTAATTGGTGAGTGTAGAATTTTATTTAAGTTTATTCAACACTAGATTTTTCCTATGAATGAGGACTTTGTTTCTCTAAAGTATCATGATGTTTACTTAGTGTATTTTCTACAGAAATGGGTTAAATGGAATCTATGAAGATATCTGATGGTGCACACAAATGATATGATAAAACCTGGTTTCAAGTCAAATTCTCTTTTCTAGTCCAAAATGATTTTAGCAATGCTAAAGGAGAATGGTTGTGTAAGTGAAGTCGCTGATGTTGTAGTCAGTGAATGTAGTGGAATCTGCTTGAGTTATGATATTTTTAATAGAATGAAGATTAATATGAACCCATGGAGGAATGAATGGGTTGTTGATAAAGATTAACTGTATAAAAAGTTCAATCCGATATTTCATCCAGTTAAACCAAGGGATCTAGTGGATCCTGAACTCTATCCAAATGAAAAAATAATCTATTATTTAGATGAGGAGGAGGAGCCTACTACTCCTATTAGAGATGTGGGATCACCAGTTAATGATAGAAGTGACCCAGACACAACTGGACCAACAAAGAGAGTTTCTATTGGACCTCTAAGTCCAACTTTGGACTTAACTTCTGATGAACCTATTTTTAAATATACTAGAAGGGAAGAAACAAAAGTTAAAGGAAGTGTAGAATATGCCAGTAAATCTAGTGAAGAAGAAGAGGATGAAGAGGAAGCAGGTAGTGGTGAAAGTGGTTCAGAATCAGGTGCGGAAGAAGGATGTAAGAAATTAGATGATGAAAATGGTGGTGAAAAGGATGAAGATTATGATAATGAAGAAAGTAGTGAAAGTGGTAGTGATAGTGAGTCTGATCATCCTGGTGGGAATCCAGATGCTGTTAGTTTGGATATTGTGGAAGTTAATGCTGGTGTATCTATTGAGGTTGTTGTTCAAGACAATTTTTTTCTCTAGATGTACCAGTAGCTCAAGTTGTATATACTAGAAAAATAACTCTAGATAAGGAGAAGCAACCTAGAAAGGAGTAATTAAGTGAGGGGGGAAAATCTTCCAAGAAACCTGACACTGAGGGAGAGCCTCAATAAAGAGATACTCAAGCTGATGAATATCATCAAATTGGAAGAGTAAGGCCTGATACTCTAACTCCTTTGGATTTTGATATTATGGTTGAATGGGTGAGGAATCTTGGGTATGTGGAACTGGTATTGGATTATGAAGATTTTGATGATGAATTATTTTCACTTTCTATAACGGAACCAATGGCTATGATCTCTTCTAGTGACTATGTCACAAAGGCCAATTTTGAAAACTTCAAGCAAGACATATATACCTCTATAAGACACTCAGTACAATCACAAATGAGATATGAGATTGATGAATCCAGAAGGGAGAATACACAGATGACTAAAAAATTGAAAGCTATCTGATCTATGGTTGATGGTGTAAGGAAAGCTGGAGATTATAGTTCTACTCCTACTTTATCCAGTGTATCTCAAGTTGATGCTACTTCAGTTTCCAAGATTGTGATAAAATAAATTCATCCAAATTTGATTACAACTACAGAAACAAAAATGAAAAGAAACACCAAGCTTGGGAATGAGATGAAGAACTTAACCATTGGTATCAATGCCTTGAAAACTGAGTATATGAATACAATGGAAGTGTCATGAAAGGGATTGAGAATCTTGTTTCTTATTTTAAAGATCTTGATTTTTCCAAACTGAGAAAATAAGTTAAGGAACCTTCCTCCTCTGATCTTTATCCCAACTTTACTCCACTTATTCAACCTTCACAATCTGTGGATATTGCTACTATTAGTTTAATTTTGAAAGAAGAGTTGAAAGCTTTAATTTCTAGTATGGCCAAGGTTGAGGACAGTTCAGATAAGGTGCATGACCATGTGAAGTATTATACAGGAAGTGATTCACACACTCAGGAAGAGATGACCAAAAATATTAATAATTTTTTCTCCAAAATCATCACAAAGAATCAATTGAATAGTCTTTTTAAGTATTTTCCCACCAATATTACTATTCCTCTAGTGAAAAGTCTTTTAAGGATCATATTTAGAAGTTGAGAGAATTCACTCCCTTTTTGTACAAGTTCATAAAAAAATATCATTTTCAGAAGGCAATGAAATATGGTGGAGAGATAATTGAGGAGTTCATCAAGCTATTAAAACCATATCTCCATTCCAAAGTGAATCCAATGTGGTGCCTCCTGCTGCACCACTTGCCTCTGCTAGTTTAGTGCCTGCTCAAGCTCATATGTCAGTTTCTCATGATTTATCTCAGATCAGACCCATTGTTATAGAGCCTATTCATCCTTGGCTTATTTCTTAGAACAAACCTGCCCTAGCTTCTATCATACCTGAAGGAGTGCCTCTACCTCCTATGAAAATCCATTAATACACTCTTGCTTCTCAGCCTAACCCTTCGACTGAACCATCCATTGATCCTTCTGATAAAGGGAAGTAACCCCTTGACCCTACCCAGTAGTGTCGAGGGGTTTTTTTGACAGGGCTGAGTCCTTTTCCTTTTTCTAATTCAGTGTACTTTGCTTATGAATGACATTTTACTGTCTCTACTTTTCTGTTTTTAGTTTTCTTTTCACCTTCCACTTTTTGCTAATATAAGGCCCCAGCCTCAAACCTTACTTAATCTTGAGTTATTACAAGATTACACATTGAGGATCTTTTCGGGTTTAGAGTTTTAGAGAATTAGATCATAAAACTTGCATTACATTCCACATATAAACAAAGTGGTTACATAAAGATAGTATTCCTCATTCCCATCAATGGAAACACATTTGAATTAAAACATGGATTCTTTTTGACACATCCTTGACCCTATCATCTTATCATGTACCTTTCCCTTGACCTGTGAAAAACATTTCAAAAACTTGGGATGAGCATAAAAACTCAGTATGGGTTATATAAAAAAAACATGGAAAGGAAACATGAGTTCATATGTACATAAGAATGAAATCATACTTTACCCATAAAACATAGGCACTTTAACACGCCTCATAAAATCATGAATAAATCATAGAATCCATAAGACATAAAGGTAACTTGAGGCATTCATAACATTCTTACGTAGGGAGTAACCCTCTTGGTTACGTTTGGAATACCCATCACAGTATATTCCCTGAAAATCTCTTCGGAGAAACCTTAATGTTTCACTCCTTCGCATTACCCAATGCATTGGAGAGCTATAACGGGCTCACCCGCCCTTAGTTTATCACGGAACCACCCGTTCTTCATAATAATGCCCAAGAACCTCAACATAATCGTATCACATAAAACATGCATAAAGGAAACATAAAATTTCCACCATTCAATCACAAGATATCAATACCACACATTGATATAAAAATATTATGAAAACCATTTTCAATACCAAAATAAAAGAAAAGTAAAACATGGTATTTATTTTTCTTTTAAAAAGAAGGAATGGCTTGTAGAAGAAGCCGAAACTCAAATAACGGTTACGACGGCGGAGAAGTCGTTGTCGCCGCATACGTACGACAAAAACATTCCCTTTTGTCGTTTGGTAAACGCTTCGTATAAAAAAGATTCCTTTTGAATAAATGTAAAAGTCAAAGGGGTTTATACACCGTATAAAAGAAGGTTGTGTATAAAACAAAATATGCCTCATCGAAAGGAGATTGAGACGAAGTCCCATACAAAGATAATTTTTAAAATAAAATAGATACATTATGTGTATTCACTATAAGTGCACATAAATAAAGTACAAATACAAGATACGACATAATAATATAATGACATAATTTGAAAGTAGGAGATTAACCCAAAGAATGGAAATTGGGTTAAGAAGTTCCCATACCTCGTATCTGATTTGACCCGACCGTTCTTTAAACTCCTGAATAATAAACTTTAGTTAATCTCTACTTGATTATGAATCTTTTCCAAGTTCATTATTCCTTTTATACCATGTTATGAACATCATGTAATCATTTAAGTTAATAATGTTCATTTTGTCGGTATTTGGTTCTTAAGTCAAAAATAGGCTTCTTACACTTACATGTTGTTAATTTGGTCAAAGGTTCATTATATCCAGAATGGTATT
The DNA here is from genome assembly GCA_963277665.1 of Viscum album. Taxonomy (NCBI): domain Eukaryota; kingdom Viridiplantae; phylum Streptophyta; class Magnoliopsida; order Santalales; family Viscaceae; genus Viscum; species Viscum album. The sequence goes on along the minus strand of OY728159.1, from coordinate 823,303,227 downwards.
CATGATGTAGATATCATATATATCATATATATCCAGTACATACATTCATTTATAATATTACATCACATTTAGAGGTAAGAAATGAAATGCATCGTTCATGGAGACGGTAAGCCGTACGTACGCATGAACGCTACTTCCATTTCTATTTCATATTTTCTGGAATGGAATCATAATGATATAAAAGTATATTATAATTCCAGTATAACAACATATATAATATCATTAACTTTATCCTTTACACATCCCACATATGGTATTAACGAATCAAATCACTTTTAGGGGGCGGTAGTCCGCACTTCCTAAAATGAAGATATCGTGTTTTACCCATAATGGAAACCATAAAGGTATGCCCAAAATGAAAAAAACAGAAGCTTAAGGAAAACATAAACATATAATATATCATATATAAAAATAGTGACATCATAATGGCCACCTTTGAAGGTGTTAAATGAGTATTGAACAATCATCGTTTCGGGAGGCAGAATTTCGCCATCCACGGAAACCGTATGTTCTTTAACCATTTGATGTAGTTGTGTGAGAGTGTAGCTCAAATATATCTTATAACAAAATCCTAGTATATTGAAGATACTGGTGTTGTTACAAAAGAAGTAAATAAAAAGAGTTTAGGGGGTCGGAGAAGCAAAATAAAACAAATGAACATGAGAGAATGAAATACCTTAAAAAGTGTAACTTCTTTTGGTTTGAGCCTAAAGGATTCCTTTGAAAGGATTCTGCCCAAAGGGAATCCTCTAGGATGAGGAGAGGGATGTGGAGAGAGCAAATGGGCAGGGGTTGGCCGAGCCAATGGCTTGAAGAGTGTGTGAAATGAGGTAGAGGTGGGGGCCTTTTATAAGAGGAGAGGAGGGGCACTTTTGGAAAGTAAAGAAATATTACATTATTTGAAAATGTGTTTCGGTTTTAAAAGGTCCCACATTGATGGAATTCGTGGATAAGGTGATAAGGGTTCGAAATAAACTCATCCAATTGGTTTTGGCCATGTGTAGTTCATAGATTTTATATTGTCATTCCATTTTATTTAAATCGTCAAATAATGATGTCATCGCTGCATCATTATTATGTCATAAATAATTAAATTTATTTAATGTCTAAAAATTATAAAACAATTACTATGATATAGGAAATCTTTTTATCTTTCTAATGACTATTTATAATCAAAATTTGGACTTGTATAACCCCACTTAAAAATTGTTTTCGCAAAACATATTATGTTTGTGTCATTTTCACTTTAACATTTAATAAAAAGTAATTTATGTTATTTCCCAACAAAAGTGGATACATGGGGTCCCCAAGTTAGGCCATGGCTTGTCTTGGTCGGCCATGACACAACCAATGAGGTTGGGACATGTGTCTAAGTCATTTTATATTATTAAAGCATTATTTATACATTAAACTACACTAATTACCACTAATTGCGATTAAAAACTTAATAAGTTACTATTCACCAAAAAATTATTATAATCTCATTGAACCACATTTTACTCCTTAATGACAACCATGTATGTCGGATTTTCAAAATTCAATACACATTAGTGGTAAACTTTCATTTAACTGGAAAATCAGTTTGCTTGATTACCACTTAGTGGTTTCACTATTCATCAAAAATTGAAGTTTTTCAGAAAATTACCAAAAATTCACCCTAAGCTATATTTGACATTCTGAATTCAAAAATGAAGTCTATTTTACAAAATTCAAATCATATAAGTCACATTAATTAATTTAATAATTAATTCCCGCTGCCAGAGCAAATAGCGTGTTTTTACAAAACAATAAGTATCAAAAGATTGACACCAGTTTAAGTCTAATTTCAAAGTGAAATTGATTCCAATGACCACTATTGGATAAAATGGTAAAAATATATTCTAATTCCACTTAAAAACCAAATCAAAACATAATCTAATCATATCAATAAATTAGATTAAAAAGCAGTTTTGATGTAAAATGCAGTATTTTTCACTATTCATTAAAAAAATGAACATTGTCAGAAAAATACCAAAATTTCACACAAGGTAAATTTTGATGTCCCAATCATAAAGAATAAGTTTATTTTGACAAACATAGTTTATAAAATTGTCAAAATATAGATTCAAAAATGGTTTGCCATCACAAGGCAGTAAAACAATCTTTTAAGAATATTAGTGTATTCCATGCATAAGATTGTATTTATTTTCATTTTAAGCCTCTATAACACTATCTTAATCATTAATAGACATAGATAAAAATATCTATTATTCATTACTTACTTGGGATGTTACATCCTTCCCCCCTTTAGAAAATTGCGTCCCCGCAATTTATTTACTTATCGAATAAATGGGGGTACTTATCCCTCATTGCATTTTCAGATTCCCATGTTGCCTCTTCAATCATGTGGTTTTTCCACAAAACCTTTACCTGCTTAATCACCTTATTCCGTAACACTTGCTCCCTGTGGTCAAGAATCTGGACCGGTTGTTCCTCATAAGATAGGTTCTCTTCCAGCTGAACTACCTCTGGGCTCAAAACATGAGATGGATCTGGCATATACTTTCTCAACATCGAAACGTGAAAAACATTGTGTACCTGAGATAAACTCGGAGGTAAAGCCACTCGGTATGCAACTGATCCAACTCTCTCTAGAACTTCGTATGGTCCAATGAACCTTGGACTCAACTTTCCTTTCTTACCAAATCTCATCACACTTTTCCAAGGAGAAACCTTGAGAAAAACATGATCACCTACCTCGAAAGATAGATCCTTCCTCCGGTTATCCGCATAACTCTTCTGCCTGCTCTGAGCTGTTCTCATGTGTTTCTGAATCAGCTGAACTTTTTCTGCCATCTCTTCTACCAATTCTGGTCCCATCAACTTTCTTTCACCCACTTCATCCCAGAAAGCTGGAGTTCGACACCGCTTCCCATATAATGCCTGAAATGGTGCCATCTGTATACTGGAATGAAAACTGTTATTATATGAAAACTCAACCAAAGAAAGATGCTGGTCCCAACTTCCCTGATAATCCATAGAACAAGCTCGTAGCATATCCTCCAATGTCTGAATTGTTCGTTCTGACTGCCCATCTGATTGAGGATGAAAAGCTGTACTAAAATTTAACTCAGTACCCAACGACTTCTGAAGGCCTTTCCAAAAGTTAGAAGTAAACCTGGGATCACGATCCGATACAATGGAGAGAGGAACTCCATGTAACCTGACTATCTCTTTAAGATACAAACGGGAAAGTTGATCAAGAGAGAAAGTATCTCGTATAGCAAGGAAATGAGCAGATTTGGTCAAGCGATCAACAATAACCCAGATTGCATTATTACCTCGAGATGTCTTCGGTAATCCAACAACAAAGTCCATGGATATATTCTCCCATTTCCACTCTGGCACTGGTAAAGGCTGAAGCATCCCTTTCGGTAACTGCCGCTCAGCTTTAACCTGTTGACAAGTCAAACACTTCACAGTAAAATCAGCAATGTCTCTTTTCATTCCATCCCACCAGTAATACTCCCGCAGACCTCTGTACATCTTAGTACTTCCAGGATGAAAAAAAACAACTCATTCTTCAACTCTGAATCACAAGGCACACATAACCTCTTCACAAACCTCAAAACACAAACACAAACTTATCCAAGAACTCATGGAAAAATTTTATTCATAAGGTCCATGAATACAGTAGGTGCATTGGTTAACCCAAAAGGCATAAATAAAAATTCATAATGGCCATATCTAGTACGGAATGTATTCTTCGGAACGTCTGCTTCTTTTACTTTCAACTGATGGTACCCCGACCTCAAGTCAATCTTCGAAAAATACTGAGCTCCCTGGAGCTGATACCGCTTCATTCGATGGCCCAACATCTGCTGAAGTTGTTGCAAAGGATTTCACCACCCCTTTCTGCTTGTAGTCTAACTGCTTCCCATCACTCAAGCTCCTTGTCGGACACTCGTTTGCATAGTGACCCATCTCATTGCACTTAAAACATTTCACTAACTGTAAATCAAATTTGTTCTTACCTTCACCTTGATCCTTTTCAGTGCAATCACGAGCCTTATGTCCCATCTTACCACATCGGTAGCACTTTCCAGAATTCAGAAGACATTCCCCAGCATGCCTTTTTCCACATTTATCACAAACCGGAAACTTAGTTTTCTTACCATCAGACTTTTTTGAAGAATTCTTACCTTTCTCCTGCCACCTCGGTCTCTTCTTCTGCTGGTTGTTATAGAACACTTGGTCATCGGCAAACTCCATTTCCACCTTCTCAGCACATCGAACAAGCTTTTCATAACTTTTAAACTCACGAGAAGCCAATGCCCTTCGATACTTTGGCTTTAATCCTGAGTAAAAACGATTGATTTTACTATCAAGGTCCCGGATAAAATTTGGAGCATACCTTGCCAATCGAGTGAACCTTTCTTCATAGGCAGCCACTGAGTCTTCCTCTTGCCTCAATTCCAAGAATTGCTTTTCCATCCTAAGTCGAACAGCCTTAGGAAAATACTTCTCAAGAAACATACCTTTGAATTCATCCCAGTCAAGAGCATCAATCTCATCGGCATCCCTGATATTTTTAACCATAGACCACCACTGATCTGCCTCACCCTCCAAACGATAAATAGCAAGACTAACCTTTTGATTGTCTGAACATCCCATGACATCAAAAATCTTCTCCAGTGATTTAATCCACCCTTCATCTTGCACAGGGTCAGATGATCCTCTGAATGATGGTGGATGTTGCCTCATGAAATGTTCCACCACTGACATGTTCCTCTGCGGTTGGTCTGGCTGATCTCGTGCATGGATACCTCCACCATTTATCGCTTGAGTCAACTGCGCCATTACTGCAACAAACTGTTCAGTTCCAATTCCGACCATTTCTGGATGCTGATTCGGAAGGTTATTTCCTTCTGTATGCCTTCCTAGCACAACTTCCCTGTTTCCTCTGCGGAAAACCATTCTGAACAAACATGTCTTAGATGAAGCAACATGGTAATCTTTAAATGCTATATCATTTTGAAAAAAAATATATTTGGATAATCATTTTAATAGAATTCTAACTCCTAAAGTTATCTAAACCGACCTCTGATACCAACTATAAGGCCCCAGCCTCAAACCTTACTTAATCTTGAGTTATTACAAGATTACACATTGAGGATCTTTTCGGGTTTAGAGTTTTAGATAATTAGATCATAAAACTTGCATTACATTCCACATATAAACAAAGTGGTTACATAAAGATAGTATTCCTCATTCCCATCAATGGAAACACATTTGAATTAAAACATGGATTCTTTTTGACACATCCTTGACCCTATCATCTTATCATGTACCTTTCCCTTGACCTGTGAAAAACATTTCAAAAACTTGGGATGAGCATAAAAACTCAGTATGGGTTATATAAAAAAAACATGGAAAGGAAACATGAGTTCATATGTACATAAGAATGAAATCATACTTTACCCATAAAACATAGGCACTTTAACACGCCTCATAAAATCATGAATAAATCATAGAATCCATAAGACATAAAGGTAACTTGAGGCATTCATAACATTCTTACGTAGGGAGTAACCCTCTTGGTTACGTTTGGAATACCCATCACAGTATATTCCCTGAAAATCTCTTCGGAGAAACCTTAATGTTTCACTCCTTCGTGTTACCCAATGCATTGGAGAGCTATAACGGGCTCACCCGCCCTTAGTTTATCACGGAACCACCCGTTCTTCATAATAATGCCCAAGAACCTCAACATAATCGTATCACATAAAACATGCATAAAGGAAACATAAAATTTCCACCATTCAATCACAAGATATCAATACCACACATTGATATAAAAATATTATGAAAACCATTTTCAATACCAAAATAAAAGAAAAGTAAAACATGGTATTTATTTTTCTTTTAAAAAGAAGGAATGGCTTGTAGAAGAAGCCGAAACTCAAATAACGGTTACGACGGCGGAGAAGTCGTTGTCGCCGCATACGTACGACAAAAACATTCCCTTTTGTCGTTTGGTAAACGCTTCGTATAAAAAAGATTCCTTTTGAATAAATGTAAAAGTCAAAGGGGTTTATACACCGTATAAAAGAAGGTTGTGTATAAAACAAAATATGCCTCATCGAAAGGAGATTGAGACGAAGTCCCATACAAAGATAATTTTTAAAATAAAATAGATACATTATGTGTATTCACTATAAGTGCACATAAATAAAGTACAAATACAAGATACGACATAATAATATAATGACATAATTTGAAAGTAGGAGATTAACCCAAAGAATGGAAATTGGGTTAAGAAGTTCCCATACCTCGTATCTGATTTGACCCGACCGTTCTTTAAACTCCTGAATAATAAACTTTAGTTAATCTCTACTTGATTATGAATCTTTTCCAAGTTCATTATTCCTTTTATACCATGTTATGAACATCATGTAATCATTTAAGTTAATAATGTTCATTTTGTCGGTATTTGGTTCTTAAGTCAAAAATAGGCTTCTTACACTTACATGTTGTTAATTTGGTCAAAGGTTCATTATATCCAGAATGGTATTCATGATGTAGATATCATATATATCATATATATCCAGTACATACATTCATTTATAATATTACATCACATTTAGAGGTAAGAAATGAAATGCATCGTTCATGGAGACGGTAAGCCGTACGTACGCATGAACGCTACTTCCATTTCTATTTCATATTTTCTGGAATGGAATCATAATGATATAAAAGTATATTATAATTCCAGTATAACAACATATATAATATCATTAACTTTATCCTTTACACATCCCACATATGGTATTAACGAATCAAATCACTTTTAGGGGGCGGTAGTCCGCACTTCCTAAAATGAAGATATCGTGTTTTACCCATAATGGAAACCATAAAGGTATGCCCAAAATGAAAAAAACAGAAGCTTAAGGAAAACATAAACATATAATATATCATATATAAAAATAGTGACATCATAATGGCCACCTTTGAAGGTGTTAAATGAGTATTGAACAATCATCGTTTCGGGAGGCAGAATTTCGCCATCCACGGAAACCGTATGTTCTTTAACCATTTGATGTAGTTGTGTGAGAGTGTAGCTCAAATATATCTTATAACAACATCCTAGTATATTGAAGATACTGGTGTTGTTACAAAAGAAGTAAATAAAAAGAGTTTAGGGGGTCGGAGAAGCAAAATAAAACAAATGAACATGAGAGAATGAAATACCTTAAAAAGTGTAACTTCTTTTGGTTTGAGCCTAAAGGCTTCCTTTGAAAGGATTCTGCCCAAAGGGAATCCTCTAGGATGAGGAGAGGGATGTGGAGAGAGCAAATGGGCAGGGGTTGGCCGAGCCAATGGCTTGAAGAGTGTGTGAAATGAGGTAGAGGTGGGGGCCTTTTATAAGAGGAGAGGAGGGGCACTTTTGGAAAGTAAAGAAATATTACATTATTTGAAAATGTGTTTCGGTTTTAAAAGGTCCCACATTGATGGAATTCTTGGATAAGGTGATAAGGGTTCGAAATACACTCATCCAATTGGTTTTGGCCATGTGTAGTTCATAGATTTTATATTGTCATTCCATTTTATTTAAATCGTCAAATAATGATGTCATCGCTGCATCATTATTATGTCATAAATAATTAAATTTATTTAATGTCTAAAAATTATAAAACAATTACTATGATATAGGAAATCTTTTTATCTTTCTAATGACTATTTATAATCAAAATTTGGATTTGTATAACCCCACTTAAAAATTGTTTTCGCAAAACATATTATGTTTGTGTCATTTTCACTTTAACATTTAATAAAAAGTAATTTATGTTATTTCCCAACAAAAGTGGATACATGGGGTCCCCAAGTTAGGCCATGGCTTGTCTTGGTCGGCCATGACACAACCAATGAGGTTGGGACATGTGTCTAAGTCATTTTATATTATTAAAGCATTATTTATACATTAAACTACACTAATTACCACTAATTGCGATTAAAAACTTAATAAGTTACTATTCACCAAAAAATTATTATAATCTCATTGAACCACATTTTACTCCTTAATGACAACCATGTATGTCGGATTTTCAAAATTCAATACACATTAGTGGTAAACTTTCATTTAACTGGAAAATCAGTTTGCTTGATTACCACTTAGTGGTTTCACTATTCATCAAAAATTGAAGTTTTTCAGAAAATTACCAAAAATTCACCCTAAGCTATATTTGACATTCTGAATTCAAAAATGAAGTCTATTTTACAAAATTCAAATCATATAAGTCACATTAATTAATTTAATAATTAATTCCCGCTGCCAGAGCAAATAGCGTGTTTTTACAAAACAATAAGTATCAAAAGATTGACACCAGTTTAAGTCTAATTTCAAAGTGAAATTGATTCCAATGACCACTATTGGATAAAATGGTAAAAATATATTCTAATTCCACTTCAAAACCAAATCAAAACATAATCTAATCATATCAATAAATTAGATTAAAAAGCAGTTTTGATGTAAAATGCAGTATTTTTCACTATTCATTAAAAAAATGAACATTGTCAGAAAAATACCAAAATTTCACACAAGGTAAATTTTGATGTCCCAATCATAAAGAATAAGTTTATTTTGAAAAACATAGTTTATAAAATTGTCAAAATATAGATTCAAAAATGGTTTGCCATCACAAGGCAGTAAAACAATCTTTTAAGAATATTAGTGTATTCCATGCATAAGATTGTATTTATTTTCATTTTAAGCCTCTATAACACTATCTTAATCATTAATAGACATAGATAAAAATATCTATTATTCATTACTTACTTGGGATGTTACAGCTAATCCCAAAAGGGGGAGAAATTTAATAAAAAATATTAAAAATGGGAGAAAATTATTAATAATTATTAAGAATTATTATGATCTTAAGTATTATTATGTTTTTATGAATTATTATATCTGATACATAGACTATTTACTTTAATCATTCTCTAATGGTACTTAATAATGCCCTGATTTGTGATCATAAAAAAGAGGGATATTGTTTGACCATAGATATTTGTGGCCACTATCTCTAACTATAATGGTTTTAATTATCACATATCATGTCATATATTAACATATATCTTACATTATGTAAAATATCCTAAATTATGTCAAAGAATTATCTTGAATATTAGATCATTTCAATCATATAACTATTTATGTATGTTTAAGACTAAATAGGCTTATAACTGATTATCTATGTGTGTATATGTGTATTAACACTCTATAACTTTCCTGAACTATGAAAAAGATAGAAAATATAAAATTATCTAAGTATGAGTCACTAACACTGACAAATGGATGAATCACCAACAGGCATATTTTCTAAATATGTGAAGTTGAGACTATTGAAAGGACTCACCACTGTACATGTCTCACTAACGCAGATGACTCACCGTTTAAAATGACTCACCATTGTAGATGACCTACCATCAGTCCATGTGACCTACCGTTTCATGGTGCTACTAATTCAAGGACAAACTTTTAGTTGAAATGAGTAACTGATACATCAATTGTCTCACCTAAAGAAGGAAGGAATCACCGTTGATATGACTCGCCGATAGATCAATTGTCTCACCGACAGAAGGAAGGAATCACTATTGAAACAATTCACCAATGTAATGAGTCACTGAAGTATGGAAAGACCGAAAAAATGACATATTGATGGGTTGAGTCACCGATAGAAAGACACACTGATAGAAGGGCTCACTGTTGAAACAAGCCACCGATTTAATGAGTCACTGACATATGGATATACTGACAGAATGAAATAACGATGGGTTGAGTCACCGACAGAAAGAGACACCAATAGAATGAAACACTGATAGACGAGTCACCAATAGACTATTTAAATCTGTATTTATTAATATTATTTCTAATTGTCATATTTGTTTCATTTAATGATACTGACATATTTTTTAATCCTTTGTAGGACTTTTAGTAGACAGAACGAGGTATGATGAATCTATGAACGTGGAATGTACATGATCTTTGTCAGCCCTCAAAAATAAGAAGCATTTTTTAAAGAAGGAATATATAAGAAAAATGTGTGGGTGTGCATCCCTATGAGAGTGAGACATACTGAAGAACGTCTGTAACTCTCATGAAACTAATTTGAACTCAATAACAATTAAAAAACACTCAAGGAAATCCAAAATGATCTGAAAATTGATTTAAAAACTACTTGAGCATATCAAAGAAGCAGAAGAATATACCTGCAGAACCATACTCACTCCTGGAAGCTAGAACACAGAGGCTACGACACTCTGTTTTGGATTCAACTTCCAGAAGAAGACTCAAACTTCAAATCCACTTCATCAAACAAGTCTAGAGCTGCACCACATAACACACAGAGCCCTATAAACCTAACTCCACATCTTTATCTCTACTGTGTTCATTTCAGTTACATTTCTGAGTATTGTGTGTATATATCTATTACACACACACTTAATCCTATGAATAACTAGAGGATACTTGATATCCTCAATCTCACACTCTATTTATCCATTTATATCCCACGTAGAACAGTGGAAGTGGTCGTGAGTAACCGGTTTGTTTTTTTTTCACAAAGAATTATGGTAGAGGTCAAGGGTGACCTGGATAACCTTATGTGCTATTGTGAACCCTGATCTAGGGTTTGGATCAAACTATTTATTAATTTAAACTTCTTGGTAGTAGGTGATCACCAAGTGGAGAGGATTAAGTCTATTCTTGAGACTGAACCTCTAGTTTTATTTATGCTGTGTTTTTACCTTTTAGTTTTACTCTGTTTTATCACGTATTTCATAAAATTAAAATGAACCCTAATAGTTAGTCTTATAAAGTGTTTATAATAGTATTGAATTATTAGGTCAGTTTAAAAAGTTGTTTTAATTATAAAATTAATACAACCGATAACTAATCGATCTTTTGAGAAATTAATCGAATATGAAAGCACTTATAAATTAAATACTAGCTAACTGGGAAATTGAATTTTAAATATTGGGGAACTTCAAATTATACCTTTTTAACAGAACTTTTATAGATATTCAATTCACCACCTCTTGAGTAATCTACTTTGACCAACAAGAAGGGCACCAGTCGATAATAATAATCGATATGGGTTGAAAAGGTATCTAACTAGTCCATCCTAAGATTGATGTCAAAACCTGTTATCTCAAGGTAGAAAAGATTCTAAAAGAAATGATAACCACCTATCTCAAGGGGTACCTACTTTATTGGGCATATAGTTTCTAATCAAACTCCCAATGATGTATCAAGAGTCATCATACCACAAAAGTATTCAATATCTAGGCCAAGAATTTCCATCATAGCGATATATATGAATGAATACCAAGTGTCTATATCAAATAAAATAGATACTATTGATGATACTATAATAATTCCATGAAATATAGATGGACTGACACTTTGTTCCTATGGTATGGGATATATTCTATATATCTATCCTAATATGTTACCTTAACCAACAACTTGACTACCCTACGCAGTTCCACCCTATTGGCGCTTTATATCAGAAGTCTTGCTTCCTTGAACTCATCAACCACCTCAACCAAAATGGTTGGTAGTACTCCAACTCCTAGATATATGTGGAGATGCTAACCCAACATGAGATCCTAGGGTCATATCCAACCCCCTCTCATTGGACACTCAAGAAAAGGTTTAGGAAAACTGCTGAAGATTACCCATCTTTCCTCAAGTCTGAAACTTCATCGGGTCCTTGATAAATTGGGGTTTCGTGTGTCCCAACCTAGCACATTGATGGCATACTACATTTCTATCAGGGTGCACACTGTGGTCACTATTTCCCCGATGATAAATCTCAAAATGATTCTTTCTACCACTAGATGAGTTATCACCCTATCTAGGAACTGAACCTCATACACCCTCAGCTTCTCTCAGGTTATGATCTAAGACGAGAACCTAGTTTACTATTTTAGAAACATTAGTCAAATAGAAAACATTCACCCGAGTGAGGATGTCCTACCTGATCCCATCCTCAAATCACCTCACTCGTATAGAATTCCTGATCCCATCCTTAGGAGTATGAATGATGCATTAGAGATATTTGAAAAAAGACGAATAGTAAATAATGGAAATAGTACCCTACTATAGATGTATAAATTCCCTATCTCACTCGGATCTCAACATCACTGAGTAGAAATAATCATAAAATCTAAATTGGAAATCAATCCAAACCTTGTCTTGGTACTAAGCCACCTGATTTAGAACATCTCTCCAATACTTGGTGGATCCACAAAGCATATAAATCATGAGATTGACCCTCCCTTATAGAGGCTTCTCAAGATTCTTAAAGATGGAACATATATCCTCTATACATGACTTTGTAGTTTTGGTTCCACCATCCCCTAAGAAAATAGGTTGATGCTATTACTAGAACTCCCTAATCAGCTCAGAAAAAGTTGGTGCATTCTATGGAACACTCTGTATGGTCTGCATAAACCTTAGAAAACCCTTTCAAAACTAAGAATCAGCGCCCAAATTAGGTATAACAGGAGGTTTCATAGGTGGAACTACATGAGGTAATACTGGTGGTGTTGGTCCCACCACCTCTAGATCATGTTCATCACCACCTTTTTAGAATTTGAATAGACAAATTCATAGAGTCCTATATCTAAAATTCCAAATGCATGCCACAAAACGATTCTTAATAATATAAAAGATCTCATATAAAGGAATGGGATTGTTACAAATCCTTCCTATATAAAATTCAATAGCCATTTGATTTCTCTTAAATTCAGACCTAGGTAGATTAGAATATTATAAAGGAACATAAGATGCACTCCAAAGTTTCCACTAAGAAGTTTGGTCTAGGTCAAGGTTCAAGGTTTTGTATCTTGCAATAGAGGTTTTGTCATATGGAATGTCAATTGCATGTTATATAAGAAAAATTTGAAAGTGGAATCCCCGTTTAATGAAAACCATTTCATATCCCTTTTGAATTAAAAAAATAGTTTTATATATATATATATATCTTGGTTTAGTTAGGTGGATCTTCCATTCCCATGTTATAAAGTCCTATGCTTTTTAAGTTACAATTGGTATTTCATGTAACTATAATCATCCCTTTACAACGGTTTCAATTATATGGTTCACTAATCCCAATTTATATATTTCTATACACTTTTTAAATTTTAATTAGAATCCATTTAATTTCAACCACTAATCTTTCATCCCGTGAAACCAATGGTCCATGACTCAAAAATTCCTTAATTGGTTAGTTAAGGTTCTGTCGCACCCACCTCTTTTACACTATTTATTTTATTAAATTTCTGGGCATCAGGTAGTCCGGGTTGAAGCCCAACTTTAAAATTTCAAGTTCTTATTTAAAAATTTATTTTTTTTCCTTGACAGCATTCAGCGTACAGGGAGGGTGTGGTCGAAGCCATGCGACTTCGCCCGGGTCACCGCGCGACCTCGCCCTATTCACCGCACTGCTTGCCCGATGATCAAGGTGGATTAATAAAATGTGTTGAATAATAAAATTTTAATAAAGTGAAAATAAAAAAATAGAATAAGAAAAATGTAATTAACTTAATTAATTGTCTTAATGGTAATAATATTATTATTATTTGAGGATATTATTATTATTATTATTATCTTAATTGATATAACTTTTTATTTTAATTTAGTATTCTCAAATGATTTTTCTTATTTTTATCATCATTATTCATATTTTAGTTTATTATTAATATTATTAATATTATAATTATTACGAGTGTTTTGGGTTTTGCGTCACCGGACACATGGGTGAGGTAGGGTTTTGATACCGTGTAGTCTGCCCGGCTTTCAAAATGAGTTGAAACATAACGGGATAATGACATAATAATGAATAATGCAATAGAAATAAAATGTAAATAAGAAGTTTAATAAACTTTAAGAAATTGTTTTAATGATAATAATAAAAATATTGTTTGAGATTAATAAATATTATGGTTAATATTATGTTATGTTATTACAATTATTATTATTATTATTTTAATTATTTTAATTATTTTATTTATTTATGTTATTACTTATTTTATTTTTCTTTTTATATCTTCTTTTTATCTTTTTTTTTCTTTTATCTCCCTTACTTTCTCTCCCTCCCCCTGGTTGTCCCGCGTGGGCTCCCCCCTAACCCTAAGTGCATCGCGCCCTTACTGCCCGGCCAATATGCTACTCCGCGGCCCAGACTCCCAGCCATCAGAATTGGTCGCTGGACCTCCCCTCACCCCTCGTCACACCACCCATCTCCCAGCCGACCTCCTTCCTTGCGCGACACACCAAGGCCGACACGCTCCCCCCCTTCCCAGCTAGCGCCCCCACTTCCGACCTCCTTACCCGCACCTGCCTCCGAATCACGATTAATGACCAACCCCTCCCCTTCGGCTCCCGGCCGGCACCATCCTCGCCAGCCTCTTCAACCTGGCTCGCACCTCGCCATGGTCATTGGTCTTTTTTTCTTCTTCTCTTTCTTCCAGCAGATCTCGGCTGGCGCCTCCTCTACTTGGTCGAAGCCCTACCTGCGGCTCCCCTTCGGGCGCAACCCCCTTCTGCCGACGAAGCTCCAGCGTCTTTCTCTCCTTCCGCGCACACCACACCACTTTGGATAAGTCCCTCTTTCATTGAGTTTTGTTTTTTTCAACAAGTGTGATGTCCATTATAAGGGTTGTTCTTGTTTTTTAGGGTCCAATTTTATTGTCGTATACTCGATCCTGCTTGCTTGTTGTGCAATCAAGGTGCAAATAGGGTTTCCCACCATTTTTTTCAGTACCCTCTTGGTTCGAGGTAGGTGGTTCCACGTCTAATTATTATTTGATGAATTAATTTGCAGACTTAAATTGTTTATCATATTGTTTAATTAATTCGGGTAGTGTAGAGTTGATTTTTTAAAAGTATGAATTGAATCGAAGTTGTTTAGTAAATTTTTTATCTTGTGTGTGTGTTTTTTTCTCAAAACTTTGTTAGTTATTTTTAACTTGTTCCATTAGCTTATTAATTTGTAAAAGTGGTGTGAACTATATTTTTTTGACATGGTGTTGGGTGTGTTTGGTCGTAAAAGAAGTTTTTTTCTTGAGTTTAGTGGGTAATTCTAGGTGATTACTTTAAATTGTTTTATAAGCTTTTAATTTTGGCTTATTAAATTATGTGGTTTGTGAAAATGTGTTTTACATATAGTTCAAGGGTTTCCATAAAACTATTTGTGTGTTGTAGATCACATTTTAAAATTGTATTCAAGTGCATGTGATGTTGGAATGCTTTTGAATGTATAAATTGTTAATTTAGTGAATTTAAAGCCATGTGACATTCTTTTAATATTGATTTATAATTTTTTTATGGTTTTTTAAATTATGTCACTAGTGGGAATCATGTTTGAAAAATTTCTTTGTGTGTGTCTTGTTTCAAAAGAGTATTTATGTGTGTAAGTGGTAGTTTGTTAAATGATAAGTTTCTTTAAATTGTGCAGGTGAATTAATTGAGTATGTAACCTATTAAGATTATGTTTTGAAAAGATTTTTGGTGTGCGTATGGTTTTAAAAGAGGTTTTGGGTGTGTAGATGGTGATTTTGTGTGTGTAAGTGCCCTGTTGGGATTTTATGCATAAGTGTGACATGTGAAATGAACTTAAAACATTCTTGGGCACAAAGGGGGAAGCCTGGGTATCTAGGAGGGTGGACTAGACTAGTGGGAAAGTGTTCCAGAGGTGACTCGACCCAGTTTCACTGGCAGGACTGACGATTGCAGCACTAACTAAACATATGCATTTTAGGAGTGTTGTGGCCTTCTAAGCCATGTTTTCTAAGGGCTGTGTCCTTCTAAGCCACGTTTTCTGAGGTTCGTGGCCTTCTATGCAATGTTTCACCGAGACACGATGATCTAGGGGCCCAATCTAGCTAACATCGACGAGGCCCCTCCCATTTTTGGTGCTCATTGGTTACTTTACGCTCATTAGTGTGATACATTGGTTATTTTTAAAAGTAAGGGTGTGTGTGTTTTAATTTAAGTTGTTACATTTGAAACTATTTTCCTCAATCCCGTTTTCTTTAAAATTATTTCAGCTTTTACTTATTTGATTTAATTTAAAATTTCAAATTTATTTGTCATTTAATAATTTTTTGTGGAACCTTTTTATTGGGTGACGTCCTGCTGGGTTTTTGGCTCACACCCTATATACACCTTTGGGTGTATGTAGACTCTGTTTCTTTTGTATTCTAGGTCGATGAGTTGAACTCAGTGATGGTAGTTCATGTTGCAGTTGGTCTTCTCTTTCAGAGTGGTGTTGATGTGGTCTCTCTTTTGTTGGGAGGTTTGAGTTTGTGTTTTTATTTCCGCTATTGTCTTTTCTTTTTAGTTATTGGATCGACTTGTAGACCTTTAAGTTTGTTTTAGGTTAAGGGCTTGTTTGGTTGATAGTTATTCAGTTTCAGTTTATATATCTTGTCGATTGTTTTATGTCTCTTATTTCGGTTAAACCTTTCCCACACATTACTCTTTATACCTGGGCACTTGTGCCATCCCGTGGGGATTGGGAACGCCCTTCGTGCGATGTCACGGACCGGGTCGGGTGCCGGGTCAGGTGGCAACCTGGCCTGATTCATGAAAAAAATGGTATCATAGGAGGTTTACTTTCTTGTGTCATGTCCTTTTGGGATAGAGTTAGTGTATACCAAAGTTAAGGGTGTCGTAACTTGACGTTCTGGTTACAAGCAAGGTGCTTGGCTAGCACATCTCAGGGCGGGACTTGAGTTACTAGGGTAAGTTGAGGTCTGTTGAGTCTTTGATCCTCGTGATTAATCTTGTTTAGGGGAAATGAAAAGAGAGTAGAGTCAGTAGTCTCAGTGAGATCGCATGGTATGGAAAGCCATGTGGAGCCGGGGATGTTTTCCTAGGAAACCCTTTGTGAAGATGGCGTGATTTGTGTATGGTCGCCAACCATATGTTCTAGTCACCCACTGACACTAGTTTTCTCTTACACTGTCCCTCTTTTCTTTGTTTTGGAATTTTGGAAATTTAGTTTTTATGTAAAAATTATTTGGTCTTGGAAAAAATGTTTTGAAATGAAGCACTTTAAAAAGTAAATGATGTGGGAGATTTGAAAGGTGTGGGTTGAATGTTTTGGTTTTGAAAAAAAACTGGAAGGGTTTGGTTTTGATCCTTGGTGTTCTCGTGGGAAGCCACATGCATGAGTGTATATGGAAAGAGAAACGGAAAATGGAACGAGTAGAAGAATTCTTGGATGGATATGAGGTGGGTGATAGTGTGGCACGAGAACATGCATGTGCGAGGCCCATGGGATGCCATTGGGGTTTGTACAACCCACCAGCTTTTCTTATTTCTAAAAAGTTTTGTTAAATGAAAATTTGGTGTGTTAATAACTGATGATTGTGTGGCGTGTCCTTTCATTTTGGAAATGTCAGATGTGAGGCATTTTGAGCTGAGGATCCTTTCTTAATGATTTGTGTTTTGAGTTTGAATTCTTATTTGTAAGTTGGTATGAAAGCATGTAGTTAGTGAATTCTTTTGAAAAGTGCTTCGGGAAACCCTTGCAGTGGTTCCCCCTACACGTCTAGTGCTCGCTTATGGTATGTCTTGACCATTGGACCAATTGGTTGGGTCCATGGTTTTCTTTATTGTCTAGTGTACACCCCCCACAAAGCATTTACATGCGATTGAAGTGTGGCCATGGGAAACTCGCCGTTGGCCGGCCCTCTAGTTGATCAGATGACTCTCTTCTTGAATTCTATAATTGAACCCACGTCTCCTTTTTACAACTAGTTGGATCCTTTCATAGTGGGATGAAAAATTTGAGGGGATTTGATTGAAATTTTGGTCTTTTTGAGTTGCATGAGTTGTTAAGTACGAAGTTTGACATTTTGTGTTTGATGGATCCCCCTGTAAATGGTGAAAGGAATTCCAGCGGGGAAGGGTGAAGGTGGTTTGGAATTATTTGTACTGACCAATGTCTTGAAAGGTTTGCAGTGCTTCCTTTGGACATAGGGGTAATGTTTAGTGACGTCTTCATCGTGAGTTCTCTTGAAGAGAAAAGGTGGATTTTGTGGGACCCTTCGAGAATCCTTGTTTTCATAGGAGTGCATCCTCCTCTTGGGGAG
The DNA here is from genome assembly GCA_963277665.1 of Viscum album. NCBI lineage: Eukaryota > Viridiplantae > Streptophyta > Magnoliopsida > Santalales > Viscaceae > Viscum > Viscum album. The sequence continues at coordinate 823,285,080 of OY728159.1, read as the reverse complement.
TTTTGATTTTTCTATTCAAAGGGGAGCGTTTGTCATGTGTCTTCCCTTATGAAGTTTCTTGGTTAAGGTGAGGAAGTGATGCATGTGCATTATCTAAACCCATGTTTTGGTGAATGTGCTATGAAGGATTACTTGGATGCCGAAATGTGTTGTGTTTGTTGGTGTTCTCTGAGTTGCAGGGTGGTTGCATGTGACATCAAAAGAAGAAGCTCTGTTCGGGAGTTTTCATTGCTTGACTGCGAGGAAAGAGATGCTTCAAACATCTGGGTTCCATCCATACACCTTGGAGTGAAGCTGGCGCGTGGTCAGGAACCCCGATAGGGTATGGGACCCGACCTTATTTCTGTCATTGGTGTTGGAGGTTAAAGTAGTTAAAATCACTTCTTGTAGATATTCCATTATGAATGACCTATTTGGGTGCATGGGATTTCCCATTTCCATGAGGTTGTGTGGTCTTCTTTTCACCATAAATTCTTGGGAGTTTCATCCCACCAGATGTAATCACTTTTAGTGCTCCTTATGGGGTTTGTCGGGTAAATTAGTCACAAAGTTGAATGGTGCTCATCTAGGGATATGGAAATACTGTTCTGTATTGGGTCATGCTATTGAAACCCCGGTAGTCGGACCCCTCCCTCCCTTCCCCTTGTGGTGGGGTGTTTGGTCCCCATCAGTAAATTTCCAAAGTTTTGTATCTTCGATGGGTTCCAATGGCGGGGAGACCCATGTTGGGTCTCGCACGAATGTATCTGGAATGAATTGATGTTTTAATTTTCTTTAATGATGGGGAGTCTACTAGGACCTCCTCGTGTCAGTTTTCCAGTCTAGCATTGGGTGTTGGTAGGTTCTTAATGGTGGGGAGCCCCTTGGGATTCCCCATGTTGACCTTTTGGTTCTGTTTATAAAGATGGCTTGGTGATAAGTGATAAGAGTGTTCATTGGATGTGGTTTGACCTTGTTTGTTCATTCAAGACAAATGGTGTGGTTTTCGTTTAATAGTGCTTGAGATGTTTTGTCTTGTGAAGTTGGTTTTTGTGGGTGTCAGAGTTCCATTCCTTGATCAGTCAATGGGAGGCATTCTAGTTTTTTTTGGGATGGGCGACACATATCAAAAAGTCTTTTTACGAGTTTATTGAATTTTTCTTTGAGTCACTCTCTCTGAGCACGATGCTTTTTCCTCTCTTCTCATGATGTCTGTGGGGATCCCCTTTGAACCATAAGAGAGTGTCGTTTTCTACTTTGGGGTTTCATCCTAGTTGTGGATTTCTAGGGACGAAAGCTTTATGGTGGGGAGAATTGGCGCACCTGCCTCTTTTACACTATTTATTTTATTAAATTTCTGGGCATCGAGTAGTCTGGGTTGAAGCCCAACTTTAAAAATTCGAGTTCTTATTTAAAAATGTATGTTTTTGCCTTGACACCATTCAATGCACGGGGATGGCACGGTCAAAGCCGTGCGACTTCGCCCCAGTCACCAAGCGACCTCACCCTGTTCACCGCACTGCTTGCTCGATGATCAACGCAGATTAATAAAATGTGTCGAATAATAAAATTTTAATAAAGTGAAAATAAAAAAATAGAATAAGAAAAATGTAACAAACTTAATGAATTTTCTTAATGGTAATAATATTATTATTATTTGAGGATACTATTATTATTAATATTATCTTAATTGATATAACTTTTTATTTTATTTTATTATTATCAAATGAGTTTTATTATTTTTATCATCATTATTTATATTTTAGTTTATTATTAATATTATTAGTATTATAATTATTACGAATGTTTTGGGTTTTGCGTCACCGGATGCATGGGCAAGGCAGGGTTTTGAGACCGCGCGGTCTGCCCGGCTTTCAAAATGAGTTGAAACATAACAGGATAATGAAGTAATAATGAATAATGCAATAGAAATAAAATAGAAATAATAAGTTTAATAAACTTTAAGAAATTTTTTAATGATAATAATAAAAATATTGTTTGAGATTAATAAATATTATGGTTAATATTATGCGATGTTATTACAATTATTATTATTATTATTTTACTTATTTTATTTATTTATTTTATTACTTGTTTTCTTTTTCTCTTTATCTATTCTTTTTATATTTTCATTCTTTATTTTCTTCTTTTCTCTCCCTCACTTTCTCTCCCTCCCCCTGGTTGTCCCGTGCGGCCTCCCCCTAACCCTAAGTGTGTCATGCCCTTACTGCCCGAACAATCTGCTGCTCTGTGATCCTACTTCCCGGCCATCATAATTGGCCATTGGACCTCCCCTCTCCCTTCATCACGCCACCCATCTTCCGACCGACCTCCTTCCTTATGTGACGCACCAAGGCCAATGCTCTCCCCCATTCCCAGTCGGCACCCCCACTGTCGGCCTCCTTACATGCACCTGCCTCCACATCGTGATCAACATCCAGACCCTCCCCTTAGGATCTTGGCTGGCGCCATCCTCGCTGGCCTCCTCGACCCAACTCATGCCTCCCTTCCGACTAGCTGCTCGCACCACACCTCGCCATGGTCGTTGGACTTTTTTTCTTCTCTTTCTTCTGGAATATCTCAGCTGGCACCTCCTCTACTTGGTCAAATCCCTACCTGCGGCTCCCCTACAGGCACAACCCCCTTCTATCGGCGAAGCTCCGACATCTTTCTCTCCTTCCGCACTCACCACACCACTTCAGATAAGTCCCTCTTATTTCATTGAGTTTTTTTTTCAGAAATTCTGATGTCCATTATAATTTTTGTTCTTGTTTCTTAGGGTCCAATTTTATTGTCTTATACTGGCTCCTACTTGCTCGCTGTGTGATCGAGGTGAGAATAGGGTTTCACACCATTTTTTTCAGTACCCTCTTGGTTTGAGGTAGGTGGTTCTGCGTCTAATTATTATTTGATGAATTAATTTGCAGGCTTAATTTTTTTAGCATATTGTTTAATTAATTCGGGTAGTGTGACGTGGATTTTTTTATAGTATGAATTGAATTGAAATTGTTTAGTAAATTTTTTATCTTTTGTGTGTGTTTTCGGCTGAGAACTTTGTTAGTGATTTTTAACCTGTGTCGTTAGCTTATTAATTTTTACAAGTGGTGTGAACTGTATTTTTTTTTTGACATGGTGTCGGGTGATTTTGGTCATAAAAGAAGTTTTATCTTGAGTTTAGTGGGTAATTCTAGGTGATTATTTTAAATTGTTTTATAAGATTTTACTTTAGGCTTATTAAATTATGTGGTTTGTGAAAATGTGTTTTACATATGGTTTAAGGGTTTCTATAAAACTATTTGTGTGGTGAAGATCACATTTTAAAATTGTATTCAAGTACGTGTGATGTTGGAATGCTTTTTAATGTATAAATTGTTAATTTAGTGTGTGTAAAGCCATGTGAAATTCTTTTACTATTGCTTTATAATTTTTTTATGGTTTATTAAATTATATAACTTGTGGTAAACATGATTCAAAAATGTTTTAGTGTGTGTCTTGTTTCAAAAGGGTATTAATGTGTGTAAGTGGAAGTTTGTTAAATGATAAGTGGTTGCGCCTAAATTTACCCTACTAGTAAAAGCGGTCGATGCAGTACATGTAGGGGTCGAATCCACAGGGACCGAAGAAGTAACCTTGGGATGCTATGATTTTTTGGAGGATGGGATGGGAAGTGGACAACTTTGGTTTTGATTTTTGATGGTTTTAAAGAACACTAAGAAACCTTAGTGAATTCAATTTAATGAAAATGGGTTGATCTTAGGATTATGCTCGGAGTGGATTGAATGAATTTTACTTCTTTAGAAAATTTTGGTTTTATTAATTATTGATGAATCCATTCTTTAAAAATAACACTACCTTAATCATTTTCTGGTTTGGTTCTTACTAAACACAATTACTAATCCCCTATACACTTATAAAACCAAATTAATGATGTCTCAAAGTTATATGGTAATTTAGTACTTGAATTTATCTTGCTCAAACACAGTGAAGATGAAGAGTAGAAATTACTGAAGAATGGAAGTCTTAAATTAATTAGCCGATTAACAACAATTCATTCATAAAATAACATTCAATCCAGCCTTTTCATACTCCTATGATAAACCCATTAAAGGGTTATCCCTCCATTGATGGTATACTCTCAATGGTGGGTAAAAGATGGCTAACAAGAATTGGATTGAAGAAATTAAAACCACGGAAATAACGAGCACTCCGTGTGTGTGAATGAAATTCACACCTATGTGTGAACTAATTCACAACAACACAGAGATATCACTATGCTTTGTGATAATAAATTTTTAATAAAAGAAATGGAAAATATAGAAGAGAAATAAGTTTATTAAGAACATAAAGATACAAAAAAACTTACATGGAAATGGAAAACATTATAAAGGAAATTTATAAGCATAACCTTACAATGAAACACTCAACACAAGATGACAAGAAAAATATGAGATCCTTATTCCCTTCACCAGCAGATCCTATATAAGAATATTAGGAGCCTTAGGTCCACCCCCCAACAATAAATTCACCCCTCAATAATTAAGAGAGTCAAAATGAGGGTGAAAATCAAAAGGAAATTGACGTTTCGAAGTTGACCCGGAAAACTGTCCAGATTCATCCTCCATTTGGACGTTCGAATTTGAGATTAAATATGGCTGAACCATTAGCTGTCGTAGAAGACAAATATCTTCTTCCATGAGTCCTATATCAGCTTTCCAAATGTCGGGTCATTTGGTGCATCCGTTTGAATGTTATTCCCGAAATTGTGAGAAGAATTTATGGGCGTTCATATCGGTCCCACCATTTAAATGTAAACTTCAGATCCATACATCTCCATGAAAACTTCGGAATTAACTCTAGACACAGTTGAATAAAATGATCCTAGTATTTTTCTATTTCTAATTCAAAAATTTGAGCTTCATTGGGCTTGGTTTGTGGGACCCACATTTGTTTGATAGGCCTTAGGCCCATTGTGATTTTTCCAGTAAATTTCTGAATTCAGGAGAAAAAATATCCATCTTCCCTTAGGATTCATCAATTGGACCAAAAAGATAAAATGTTCCAAATAAAGTGACCAATAATATCCCAAAAAAATAAAATTCATAAAATTAATATAATGCTATCCACAAACAGATGAATGATTGGGGCCAAATTTTCATTTTAAACAATAATTGCATTTAAGATGAGAAATGAAGTTCTATTTATGCAATTCACTTAAAACAATGTTTATAGACTTTGGAAAAATGAATATGAAGATATTAACAATGATTATTAGACACATTCAGTGACTAATCACACCCCCCAACTTGAGTTTTTCTAGTCCTGTAACGACCCAAACTTTTTGAATAGTATATTAATTTAATCTTAACGCTTTAATAAAGATGTTAATGGTTAATTCAGAAAGAAAATTCGATGGCTTCATCCAGTAGACTCGAACCATATGAATCCCACTTAGCAGAGCTTGGGAAGTAGATGGCATATTTGGGATTCACTTTGGACCAAGCCCAAGCCGAACTCCAACGTGTCAAGCTTGAACGGAACCGCCTACGAGAGAAGTTCAAGTTAGTGGAAATTACTACTAGGGAAATGTTATCTGAGCCTCCCTCAGATTCTCTCACCTTAGCACACCTTACACTTAAGTCATATGCTGGTGTTGTAAGGGGCTATATAATGAGACCATAGCTACTTTGTGTAATTTTTTGAGATAAATAAAATTGTGATTTCTTCTTATGGTGAAGTTTGTGAATTTTCAAATGTCCGGATAATTTTAGGATGTATGTTATTGATGAATTTTGGAAAAAAGGATATTTTAAAATATTTAAGTAAACCTTAAATAATTAATGATGGGTAAATTTTTTCGAAAAATGGTCTTCTACAAATGTGTTCAGTATGAAATTTAGAGTCTAATAAGATCAACTTAATTTTTGGTGAATAGTATTTTATGAATAGTGATTTTATGCTTAGGATTAATAACGTGACCAAATGGATTAGTAATCTCACTTAAAGAAAGTATTAATATAATCTAGGCACCTCGATTAAGTAATGTGATTCAATAAAATAGGTAAATAACTATTTTAGGAATTTTTAGTCAAGTATTAGTTTTGTCAGGTGAATAGTGTTTTTTAATTAAAAATTAAATTAAAAATATTTAAAAAAATATTTCTATAAAATGGAATTTTTTTGAACTCAGAGCATCGATATTATGTTAAGGTAATTTTTGGGGATTTTTCTGAAAAAAATGAATTTTCGGTGAATAGTGTTTTTATTTAAAAATTAAATTAAAAATATTTAGAAAATTATTTATATAAAATGGAGTTCATTTTTGAAATCAGAGCATTGATATTTGGTTAAGGTGAAATTTTGGTATTTTTCTGAGAAAGTTGAATTTTCGTTGAATAGTGAAAATACAGTTTTTAAGTTACGTGTGTTTAATGACATCATTAAATGATGTATTAAGTATGTAATCAATATGTTCTACTTATGAATAGTAAGATAAGTTATTAGGTGTCCCAAGTTCCCAATACCATGGGCAAATACCATGGGCAAGCCCATGGTTTTTCCAATACCACCAATGAGGTGTCCCTTGGCCATTAATGCCTTGTCCCCTCACTTTCCCTATAAATACCAAACCATTCTCTCATCCTTTCGACTCCAAAATAATCCTCAGCAAATTTTTGGTCTCCTTACCTCCCAAGGAGTCCTCCCAAGGTTCCCCCAAACCCTCAAGGTCCCAACCTTTGAATTTTAAGAGTTACGTTTTAAGGTAAGGGATCCTAGCTCTCTCTTTCTTTCCAAGTACTCTCTTTTATGTCATTTCTTTTATTCTCCATTTTCTTATGTTGGGGATGTTATTTTATATTCATCCTACTATTATTTTATGTTCATGTGATGAGAGACTCCCTCTTGATCTCATCAATTCGTTTTAAGAATGTTTAAGTGGCGCTGTTAGGCTGCCGAATTTTTAAGGGATTCTTTCACCCTTCTTGTTTTCAAAATCTATTTTCATGTCAAGTATTTCAAGTTTCTTTTTATTATATTGGGGTATTATCTCTATATCTATCATAATGATCTTTTATTTTCATATGATGATAGACCCTATTTGACCTTTCCAATTCATTTTTTGAAGTTTTAAGTGACGCAGTTAGGCTGCCGAATTTTCATAAGAGAAATCTTATTTTTGTCTCCCTTCCATGTTTTTCATTTCATATGGTATGTCTTTAAAATTTCATTACCATGTTCTTATATCATTTATATTCTGTCCCTATACTATTTTATGGATCATTTTTGAGTGGGTGACCCATGTCCCTTCTCTTTTCAATATTTTCTAAAACCGTATAACATAGCCGTTATGCTCCAGAATTTTTGTCTCAAAATGTATCTCTCTTTTTCTAAAATTATTTTATTTTATTAAGTGAATACTCAAAGCTCTTCATTATATATGGGTATTCACATATATATCAAAATGTACTATTTTAATTCTGGGATTTACATACACAAAACCCGCTTTCCTTTTTCCGTGGGTTTAAAGTGACATAAAGATCATGTCTTTAAAGAAGTTTTTTTAAAACGTTATGATTATTAAATGAAACCCATTTCTTTTATGCTATATGTGTTATTTATGAAATGTTTGATGATGATATATGTGTCTCACATGATAACAAAGGTAAATTTAAGGTTTCTCCCTGATAGCACTCTAATGCATTGGGTAAAGACTTAATCTCTAGAGATGACCATTTTTAACGATATCTTGGTGAATAACCTTGGTAATTTTTAATGACACCTTGGGGATGGACCTTCGTGAAATGGAAATGATTGTCTAAGTTAAATGTTATAGCCAAATCTTCAAGTTATGAAATACTTTATTTTTATTATGATATGCCTAATGTTTTCTTTGTCATGCCTTAAAGTTATTTTTCATGACTTTATTGATGTATCTCAAGTTCACATTTTAAATGTTTCCCTTGTTTCCCTTACTAGGCCTTCTTCTCACCCTTTCTTTTGATATATGTCCTCGGGTTATGAGATGCAGTAATGAACCTAGTATGAACATAAGGATAAGCCTTTCAAGTGTTTAATAATAATGTTTTATGTTTTCATGTATTTATTTCCTATTTTCCAAGACACTAAACCTTAAAGATCCTCAGTTTTGTATTTTGTAATGAAAGTTAATGTGATAAAAAGGCGGGTTGTTATAAGTCTCAATCAAAATATATTACAAATATGAAATTTGAATCCCCTTTTCCAAAAACATTTTAATACACATTGCTCACCCAAAGAAATCATACCAAAAAAAATTATGAAATCCATCAAAATCATTTAAAATAAGCTAGGTCCATAAGCATATCCCAAGCCCAAGCGCATTACTTTGTTCAAATTCATCACCACATTTCCTCAAATTTCAATTAATCATGATAAAGTGTTATGAATCAAAAAATTTATGGGGCCCATTTTATTGTTCAAGGGGAAAAAATGGAAGCGCTAGGTGGGAATCACATTAAACCTTAAGATGAGTATCCAATTTTTTTTTGATTTTTTTGTTTATTTTCTTTTTTTAACCACAATAGATATGAAAATACTAACTATGGGAAAGAAAACTATGGAGTCATGATCCCCAAGTGTCGGACGCCACACATATTGTCAATTACATGCTCTAAATAGAGATATAAATCCTAACTCTGGGAAAGACAACTATGGAGTCACGATCCCCCAGTGTCGGACGCTACGCATTTGGACAAAACATTGCTCTATGTGGTCATTATTTTTTTTAAAAAAATTTGGATACTCAAATTAGACTAAAAGTGACCCCAGAACCCTATGCTATAATGAAAGGGACCCAAGAACTCAAATTTACACCCAAGATCCAGTAGACGTGCATTGTGTCATTTTTATTAAGAGGATGAAAATCTAAACTTTGAAAAATCACATCGGACAACCGCACTTTCCAAAAACTATGCTCATGAACTTAAACATTCATTAAAATCAGAATCAAGGCATGCAAAATTATTTGATATCCAATTTCAGAGTTTTCAATGTGTTTTATCATGTTCAAGGTTAATGGAATTTTTCTTTCCATGCATGTTCTTATTAAAAAAATCATTTTTTATTTCATCTCCCCCCAACATAAAATAACACTGTCCCCAGTGTTTAAAGAAAAGAAAAGTTAGAAGGGGGTAGGATAGGAGTTCAAAGAGGAAATTGAAAATGATAAACATGGAACAAATTCACCTGGTTTTTGAAGTTGAAGTTCATGATGCTCCAGATTACTCCTTTGATCTCTTGGGGGATGTAGGCACCTCCTTGATTGAACATGTATCACATAAAATAGTTCCTGAACCATAAAAAGAAGAAAAAAGAAGACAAAACAAACAACACAATGATTTATTTAATTCCAAGTATCATCATTTTTATGGTTTTCCCTGTTTTTTATTATTATTATTATTTTAATTTTAAAAATCAAACTAATGATACATTGTCTTCTTTATATTTTATGAGTAAGTTATTACTCAGGGATCACACCGCATGACACGAATGAATACGTTGCTCCCCTTTCATACCCATCCTTACTCATAAAATAAGAACAGTTCAACAATATTTTTTTATACCTACAAAAACATAAAATAAAATAAAAGAAACTGATGATACATTGTCTTATTTTAAATTTCTGGGTAAGGTATTACTTAGGGATCACACCGCATGACACGGATGAATACGGTGCTCCCCTTTCATACCCATCCTTATTCATAAAATAAGAACAGGTCAACATTCAATAAAAAAAATGAAGAAGAAGGAAAAAAAGATGATTCACAATGATTGGAAACATGAAAACCATGGGCTACCTCCCATGCAACGCTTTTTTTTAACGTCGTTAGCCCGACATAGACCCTAAATCTATCAATTTTTCTCTGGTTCATATGTTGGCTCAGTTAACTCCTCCTTGGATTCTTATTTATTGAATGATTCAATGAATGCTTTTAACCTAAGAACATTGAATTTGAAGACATGACCACTTGTGGGATCATGAATCTCTATTTCCCCATGAGGGTACACATGATGCACTAGGTATGGACCAGACCATCTAGACCTTAGCTTTCCTGGGTTTATATGAAGTTTTGAACTATACAAGAGCACAAATTTTCCCGGTTCAAAGTGTTTGACTTTGAGATTCCTAGATTGGTAGGCTTGAACTTTAGATTTATTGATCATTGAATTTTCATAAGCCTCCATCCTAAGTTCCTCAAGTTCATTAAGATCTAATTTCCTTTTTGTTTCATCCAATGATATTTCAATGTTCATTTTTTTATTTCCCAAAAGTCCTTATGATAAATTTCAATAGGTAAATGACATTATTTTCCATAAACTAATCTATACAGCAACATGCCTAGGATAGTTTTGAAAGTGGTTCGATATGTCCAAAGGGCATCTAAGAGTTTCTCAGACCAATATTTCATAGAGGTATTGACAGTTTTTTCAATAATTTTCTTAATTTCTCTATTTTCCAACTCATCTTGACCGTTGGTTTGAGGATGGTATGCAGTGGAAACTTTATGAGAAATACCATACTTAGACATGAGTGAAGATAATGGGCAGTTGCAGAAATGGGTTCCACGATCACTGATTATATCCCTCGGAATTCCAAATCTAGAAAAGATATGCTCTTTTAGGAATCAGATCACAACTTGATGATCATTAGTCTTGGTGGGAATGTCCTCAACCAATTTTTAGATGTAATCAACAGCTAAGAGTATGTAGAGATATCCCCTAGAGTTTCGGAAGGGTACCATGAAATCGATTCCCCAACAATCAAATATTTCAATCACTAAGATGGGAGTGATTGGCATTTGATTCCTTTTTGTGATGGACCCTACTTGTTGACACCTAGGATAGCTTTTACAAAAATTGTAGGAGTCCCTTGAGAGGGTGGTCCAGAAGAGACCACACTGAAGAACCTTAGAAAAAGTTTTCTTAGATGAAAATTGACCTCAACATGATTCACTATGACAGAATTTAAGGATGGACTCTTGTTCAGATTCTGGGACACACCTCCTAATGACTTGGTCCGGGCAGAACTTATAGAGGTATGGATCATCAAACACATAGTGCCTGACATCAGAAATTAATTTCATTCTTGCTTGAGTCCCTAAGAATTTTGTAATGACTCTTGTAACTAATAATTTGTCTATGTCGGCATACCAAGGGCAGTCACTCACATAGTATAAGTGTTCATCAGGGAATGAATCTGACACATCAAGGTGAGATGATTTTTCATTAAATTCTATCCTAGAGAGATGGTCAGCTACAAAATTTTCAACACCCTTTTTTTCCTTGATTGTGAGGTCAAATTCTTGTAAGAGAAGGACCCACATAATCAGTCTAGCCTTAAAATCTTGTTTCTGGAATAGGTATTTCATCACATAATGATTAGTGAACACAGTGATGGGGGATCCTAAGAGGTAGGACCTAAACTTTTCTAAGGAAAACACAACAGCAAGTAACTCCTTCTTAGTGGTGGTGTAGTTGATTTGGGAATAATTTAAGGATTTTCTTGCATAAGCAAAGACATAAGTAGTTTTCTCACATCTTTTTTCTAAGACTGCACGTACAGCAAAGTCAGTCGCATCACACATGAGCTCGAATGGAAGGTTCCAATTTAGAGACTTCATAATGGGAGGAGATGTGAGAGAGAATTTGAGGGTTGAGAATGAACCCTCACTGCTTTCTGTCCAAACAAATGGAGTATCCTTTATTAGGAGAGCACAAAGGGGACGGTAGATTGAACTAAAGTCCTTGATGAATCTTCTATAGAAACCAGCATGTCCTAAGAAAGACCTCACTTCCTTAACAGTTCTAGGTGATGGAAGTTGACGAATGATGTCAACCTTTTCTTTATCAACTTCAATCCCCCCACCCTAGACTAGATGGCCTATAACAAGTCCTTACTTTACCATGAAATGGTATTTTTCCTAGTTTAGGATGATATTTTTATTCTCACATCTAGAAAAAACTCTATCTAAATTCCTAAGACATTCCTCAAATGTATCCCCAAAGATAGAGAAGTCATCCATGAAGACCTCAAGAAAATCCCCTACCATAACTGAGAATATTCCCATCATGCACCACTGGAAGGTTCAAAGGGAATTGCATAACCCGAACGGCATGCGTTTGAAGGTAAAGGTGTTGAATGGACAGGTGAATTTAGTCTTCCCTTGATCCTCTAGCGAGACCTCAATCTGATTGTACCCTGAGTACCCATCTAAGAAACAATAGAACCCATGACCATCCACTCTCTCAAGGACTTGGTCAATGAATGGTAAGGGGAAATGGTCCTTCTTGGTGAATGAGTTTAGCTTTCTATAGTCAATACAGACCCTCCATCCACTACTCACCCTAGTTGGAAGAATCTCTCCATCCTTATTGGTTATCATTGTGATTCCTGCTTTCTTGGGAACAACTTGTATTGGGCTCACCCACTCACTCTTAGCTATAGGATAAATGATACCATGTTTTAACAATTTCAGAAGTTCCTTCCTTACTACCTCCATTAGATTAGGATTGAGTCTTCGTTTATGTTGACGACATGGCTTTAAATCAGATTCTAGAACAATCCTATGAGTCCCTATTAGTGGGCTAATCCCAGGAATATTAGATAGGGTCCAACCAATGGCTCTCTTACATTTCTTAAGGACATCTAAAAGAATCCTCTCATGATTGGATTCAAGAGAAGAATAAATGACAATAGGTTGTGTTTGATTGTCCCCTAGGAAGGAATACTTGAGTGCAGTGGGAAGTTACTTCAATTCAAGATCAGGTTGGTTCATAATTTCAGCAGAAGATTGGGACATTGTATCAAGATCGATTTTGTTTCCTAGGGTTTTAGATAGAATTGAATCCCCATGTGTAGAAATTTCAGGTACAAAATTGGTTTGATCAGATTTAGGGAAGGAAGTTTGATTGGTCTCCATGAAAGTGGTTTCTTGAAAGGTTTCACTGATTGTTTGACCTAAGATTTCATCATTGGAGCAATCTGAAAGTGATTCTATCCATGGGGATAAACTTCCTTCATGAGAAAAAAGGAAATCAATCTCTTCCTCACTTAAACATTCCTCGAATATCCCTTGATGTTCTATGGATTCTTTATCAACGCATCCTATCATGTTTACTTAATGAATATCCTCATCATCCTCTATTTTTGAGCTTGCATTATAGATGTTCAAGTCTAGACTCATGTTTCCAAAGGTGATGGTCATGTTCCCATTTTGGACTCGGATAATAGAGTTGATTGTTGCAAGGAAGGGACATCAGGGATGATTGGGGTTTGTTCCTTATTGCTTGTGGTTGGATTGCTGTAAAGGATAATGAAGTAAGCAGGGTAGATGAAGTTTTCAACCTTTACCAAAACATCCTTTAAAATCCCCTTTGGAACCCTGATGCTATGATTAGCAAGTTGAAGTGTGACCGATGTGGTTTGGAGCTCTTCTAGGACTAATTGGTAGTACACAACATAGGGGATGAGATTGACACTGGCACCTAGGTCACATAAGGCTTTGACAACATTGTTCTCTCCTAGTTCAACATTGATGTAAGGGAATCCTGGGTCTTTCATCTTTGGTGGAAGGGTTCCTTGGATTGTTGTGCTAACATTTGCTGCTAGAAGGACTTGGTTCTTATGCGAGAATTTCCTTTTAAATGTGCAGAGGTCCATTAGTTATTTTGAGTATACAGGAATGGATTGAATAGCATCGAGGATTGGAATGTTCAACTTGACTTGTGAGAATATTTCCCTCAATGTTTCACTCAATTCAGGCTTGGTTTTCCCCCTCAAGCATTGAGGAAATGGTACGGGTTGCAGGGTTGTTTGTTGAAGAGTTTTTACTTTCACATTGTTATCAGTTTCTTCAGTTTGATCTTGTGGTTCATTTGAATTTTCATTATAGTTTGAAGCTTCACATGGTTTTTGACTTATTTTTTCAGGTTTTTCAATTGATTTCCCACTTCTTAGAACAATTACAACCTTTAGTTTTCATGAGCTGTTTGAGTATAGCTTGACTCCCCCCTTAAATTTGAGGATGGTACCGCCTAAGTAGGCATGGGTGCCTTTCTAGTTTTGATGGTTTAAATTTCTTATTTAATGTATGAGAATTATGAGTTCATTTTTTCCATTTTTTTCACAGTTGTTCTAGTAGGATTTGTGGAACAATTTGGGTTGGTGCTTGATCTTGTTGGTTTATCCCAGGAGGATACATTGGTTGTTGTATTGGCCGTTGAATGGGTTATTGGATAGGTTGTTGATATTGGACATGATGATGTTGGAATTGGACCGGTTGTGGTTGGAACTAATTATGAGGTTGAAATTTTTGTTGAGGGTATGAGTTGATACATTGTTTTTGTGTTGGTTGTTGATTGTCCTTCCAACAAAAGCCTGGATGGTCATTATACCTTAGATTGAAGGTGTTTGGGAATTGTGGATTTTGAAAGTTCATTGCATTAACTTCTTCTATTGTTACTCCTAAATAAACATCCTTTATAGAAGGAATGTTTGGGAAATTATCAGTCTTTTGGTCATGTTTGTCACAAATTGTACAAACAAGCTCAATAGTTTGGGTTTTGTGGACCTTCCTAAGATCAATCTCCTCAACTTTCCTCGTGAGTACAGCAAGTTTTTCGGTAAGGTTTTATTCTTCTCCAAAATTGTACATTCCACTAGATCTGGGTGGCTTCTCATAGTATGGTGATGTTCCCCATGTTTGGTTATGTTTAGCAAGATTTTCTAGATACTCGTAAGCATCATTTGGGGCTTTGTTTTTGAAGGTTCCATTACACATCATATTAATGAATTTTTTGTTTCTGGGACCTAACCCTTCATAGAAAAATCTCACTTGTTCTGGAATTAAGAAACCATGGTGCGGTACCTTATTCAATGTGTCCCTGAATCTTTCCCATGTTTCATAGAATGTTTCTTCCTCTCTTTCAAAAAAGTTTTGTATTCTCTTTTTAAGTGAAATTGTTTTATGACGGGGGAAGTATTTTTTATAAAATTCTCATTGAAGTTGGTCCCAAGATTAAATGGATACTGGTCTCAAATTGTTTAACCAATTATTTTCTCAGCCCTTCAGAGAAAAATGAAAAAGTCTCATTTTAGCAGATTCAATTTGATTTGGAGGGAACATGGTTTCAACAATGTCATTAAATTATTTAACATGAAGGTAAGGCATCTCAGAATCCATCCCATTAAAGGTTGGAAGGTGGTTTAGGACATGGGATTTGAAAACATATTGGGAATATCCTATGTTATCATGCCTAATGCATGAGGGTGCATTGGTCCAGGTTGGTGTGAGGTAGTCATTCATGGTCGGGTCTGCAACAATTCCCAAGTTAGGGTCCTGCTCATTATTTCAGTTCCCTCCCTTGTTTATGATTTGGTTTTGTGGGAGATTATTCATTGTATAAAAATCAACTTCTGAATCTGGAGTATTGGGAATATTTGGATCTAATGGAAAGAGACCTCTATGATTTCTTGACTCCCTAGCTCTAGGACTATCCAGCCTAACTAATCTGTTTGAGGTATCATAGGTGTAGGCGGACATGTGCCAAAAGAAAAAAAGAGAGAAAGGGAAAATATAAGAGAATTGGGATGAGAAAAGAGAAATGGGGGAGAAAAGAAAGATGTTCTAAGGTAACTTACTTGTTCTCTGGCAACGACGCCAAAATTTGGTTGCACCCAAATTTACCCTATTGGTAAAAGCGGTCAATGTAGTACATGTAGGGTTCAAATTGATAGAGACCGAAGAAGTAACCTCAAGACGCTATGATTTTGTAGAGGATGGGATGTGAAGTGGAAAACTTTGGTTTTGATTTTGGATGGTTTTAAAGAACACTAAAAAACATAAGTGAATTCAATTTAATGAAAATTGGTTGATCTTAGGATTATGATCGGGGTGGATTGAATGAATTTTACTTCTTTAGACAATTTCGGTTTTATTAATTCTTGATGAATCCATTCTTTAAAAATAACACTACCTTCATCATTTTATGGTTTGGTGCTTAATAATCACAATTACTAATCACCTATACACTTAGAGAACCAAATTAATGATGTATCAAAGGTATATGGTCATTTAGTACTTGAATTTATCTTGCTAAAACACAATGAAGATGAAGAGTAGAAATTACTAAAGAATAGAAGTCTTAAATTAATTATCCAATTAACAAAAATTTGATCATAAAATAACATTAAATCAACCCTTTTCATCCTCCTAAGATCAACACATTAAAGGGTTATCCCTCCATTGATGGTTTACTCTCAATGGTGGTGGAAGATGGCTAACAAGAATTGTATTGAAGAAATTAAAACCGTGGAAATAACGAGCACTCCTCCGTGTGTGTGAATGAAATTCACACCTATGTGTGAACTAATTCACAAAAACACAGAGATATCACTGTTCTTTATGATAATAAAGTTTTAATAAAAGAAATAGTAAATATAGAAGATAAAGAAGTTGATTAAGAACATAAAGATACAAAAAAGAAACTTACATGGAAATGGAAAACATTACAAAGGAAATTTGGAAGCATAACCTTACAATGAGACAAGCAACACAAGATGACAAGAAAAATATGAGATCCTTATTCCCTTCACCACCAGATTCATATATAGGCATATTATGAGCCTTATTTCCACCCCCTAACAATAAATTCACCCCCCCAATAATTAAGAGAGTCAAAAGGAGGGTGAAAAATCAAAAGGAAATTGAAGTTTCGAAGTTGACCCAGAAAACTGTCTAGATTCATCCTCCATTTGTACGTTAGAATTTGACATTAAATATGGCAGAATCATCAGTGGTTTTAGAAGAAAAATATCTTATTCCATGAGTCCTCTATCAGATTTCCAAATTTCAGGTCATTTGGTACATCCTTTTGAATGTTATTCTCGAAATGGTGAGAAGAATTTATGGGAGTTCATATCAGGCCCACAATTTAAATGTAAATTTCATATCCATATATCTCCATGAAAACTTCGGAATTATCTCTATCCAAAGTTGAATAAAATGATCCTAATATTTTTATATTTCTACAGTAAAAATTTTAGCTTCATTGGGCTTGGTTTGTGGGTCCCACATTTGTTTGATGGGCCTTAGGCCCATTATACTTTTTTCAGTAAATTTCTGAATTCAGGCGCAAAAATATCCATCTTCCCTTAGGATTCATCAATCGGACATAAAAGATAAAATGTTCCAAATTAAGTGATCAATCATATCCCAAAATATAAAATTCATAAAATTAATATAATGCTATCCACAAACAGATGAATAATTGGGCCCAAATTTTCATTTTAAACATTAATTGCATTTAAGATGAGTAACGAAGTTATATTTTTGTATTGCACTTAAAACAATGTTTATGGACTTTGGAATAATGAATATAAAGACATTAAAAATTATTATTAGACACTTTTAGTGACTAATAAATAAGTGTCTTTAAATTGCGTAGGTGAATTAATTGAGTATGTAACCTATGAAGATTATGTTTTGAAAATATTTTTGGTGTGCATATGGTTTTAAAAGAGGGTTTGGGTGTGCTGATGGTGATTTTGCGTATGTAAGTGCCCTTTTGGGATTTTATGTGAAAGTGTGACATGTGACATGAACTTGAAACTTGCTTGATCACAAAGTGGGAAGACCGGGTAGCTAGGAGGGTGGACTAGACTAGTGTGCCAGTGTTTCGGAGGTGACTCAGCCTGGTTTTACTGGCAGGACTGACGATTGCAACACTAACTAAAAATATGCATTTTCTGAGGATTATGGTCTTCTAAGCCACATTTTCTGAGGTTCGTGGCCTTCTAATCCACCTTTTATGAGGGTCATGGCCTTCTAATCCACGTTTCACCGAGACACGAAGATCTAGGGGCCCAAGCTAGCTAACACCAACGAGGCCTCTCCCATTTTTGGTTCTTATTGGTTAATTTACACTCGTTAGTGCGACACATTGGTTATTTTAAAAAGTAATGGTATATGTGTTTTAATTTAAGTTGTTCCATTTGAAACTATTTTCCTTAATCCCGTTTTCTTTAAAACTGTTCCAACTTTTACTTCTTTGATTTAATTTAAAATTTCAATTGTATTTGTCATTTTATAATTTTGTGTGGCACCTTTTTATTGGGTGACGTCCTACTGGGATTTTAGCTCACACCCTACATACACATTTTGGTGTATGTAGACTCTCTTTCTTTTGTATGTTAGGTTTATGCGTTAAACTCAGTGATGGTAGTTCATGTTTCAGTTGGTATTCTCTTTCAGAGTGGTGTTGATGTGGTCTCTCTTTTTTAGGGAGGTTTGAGTTTGTGTCTTAATTTCCGCTTTTGTCTTTTCTTTTTAGTTATTGGATCGAATTGTAGACATTTAAGTTTGTTTTTGTTCAAGGTCTTGTTTGGTTGATAGTTATTCAGTTTCAGTTTATATATCTTGTCGATTGTTTTATGTCTCTTATTTTGGGTAAATCATTCCCACACGTTACTTTTGATACCTGAGCACTTGTGCCAGCCCGTGGGGATCGGGAACACACTTTGGGCCATGTCGCGGACCAGGTCACGTGTCGGGTCGGGTGGCGCCCTGGCCTGGTTCGTGATAGGTTCCATAATCAAGTTATGTAGAAAAACACCATTTAGGTTAATGCAAAAACTTTAATTAACCAATTATTTATCTCACTCATCTAGCAGAATCATTAGTCAAATAATATAAATATCACTCAAGGAATATACATTAAGTATTAGGGAATTGGGAAATGCAATCAACATGGCATGTAATATTCTTGGCATGTGAATCTATACGTGCCAATAATGATGCATGATACAATAACTCCTTTCCATACCAAGATAATAGAAAAATAAAATCTATAATGATAATAAAATCCACAAGTCATGTGTTTCACCTAATGGTGGAATTAGTACAATTGTAATAGAAAAAAACCAGAACAACAATTCTCATCTCTGAAAAATTTGTTTTTACTTGTATATAGGTTAGCCACTCCCGAACACAAACTCATTACCAAATTCCAAAATTTAAAAAATCTTCTTTCTACCATCTCAAAATAGTTAGTTAAGAAAATAAATTTTTTTATTCCACTTTGTGACGTCCGAGACCCGGTTCACTCATAAGTAACCAAACTCAGTTGGCCATATAGCCACAAGTGTGTCTCCCCGTACGCCAGAGGCTTCTAACTAGTAGCAAGTTTCTATGATGGTATAGTTGGGAGACTATAACCTCTTTATTAGAGTGGATCATAGTGGTGATATACAAATAAAACAATAATAGAGGAAATATAGTGAACAATTGAAGTAATATATCCAGATAAGAATAAATAACCAAAATCCATAAGT
This sequence comes from Viscum album, assembly GCA_963277665.1. Lineage (NCBI taxonomy): Eukaryota > Viridiplantae > Streptophyta > Magnoliopsida > Santalales > Viscaceae > Viscum > Viscum album. The sequence continues at coordinate 823,265,735 of OY728159.1, read as the reverse complement.
GGTGTCATATACAAATGATGATTTCATGATGTTGTACAAAAAATGTGATATGTAATAGTTATAATACATGATATAAAAAATACAAAAAAACTCCAACAATTAAACTCAAATATCATCACGATCTTGAGATCGATCCTCTACTCACTTACTCAATCCTAGTACACAAAAACAAGCATTCAAAGCTGGGTATTTCCCCTTTTCCCTACCCACATCCCTGAAGTCTATTTTGATACAAATTAGAGACCCAAATAGGGTGTGAGTAAAACTCAATGGGACACCACAAATGGTTTTTAATACTATCCAGTTAGTGGATATATGATGAAGTAGAGTGCAGGTAATAACAAAATTAGTAAATGAAATAAATAGTATCCTTGTCGGATCGGGTTCCTTGAGGGATACTTGACTGATAATACCTTATTTGGACTAAAATTAAATGTCTATAAGTGTTTATTATTTTATAATATAGTCTCAAGACTTGTGGAACACAATTAAGGAATCACTACAAAATGATAGTTATACAAGGGATCAACAAGTCCCATGACATTTCTAAAACTTAGTATTCATAGGTAAACAAAGGAAATCATGAATCTATTACATTTTCCAAATAAAAGTTGGTTATTTTACTTAGAAGATGCATCATTGAAATTACTTGATGTTCTGATCCCATCCAAGTCATTACATACAGGGATCCTAGGTATTACTCAAGCCATAATATAATCTCATATACCCTTTGAGCGCATACAAGGTGTTCTATGTGAGGAATCTAGGAATCTAACATGAAATATCATAATCTCATTTATAGCTCATTCAATTCATTATGTACAATGAGATCATCCAAGTCATTATTAATTAGAATCCAACTATCTCCCATGGCATAATAAAAGTGGTAAAAAGACCATATTAGTGTCCATTCCATTCATAAATTATTTTAATTTAAATTAACCATTTAATTTATATGATATAATATAAACCCACTTCAAGTGGTTTAGTTTCATGAACAAGGAAATAAGGTCAAGGCATATAAGCCAGGCACACCCTAAGGGGTAGTTCAAGTCATAGTAGATAGCCTCCAACATTATAATTTGGGGAACAAGGAATAAACAATTCATGGTGTTTGAAATTTATTTAACTAATTTCAAATTTAAGAGGCGACACACATAAGGTTTGGAACACAGAACAACAAAATATAATATATACATCAATAATTTTAGGTAAAAGTACTATACTACCTACCTTATACTGGTAGATAACTCCTTATCTGATATCATCTTTATATTTGAGCTGGAATGGGAGAAAATGACCAATTAGACAAGTTTTATGATAATAGGAAATATTATCTAGAATGTAAATAACATTCAAGAAGGTGTGATAAACCAAGAATAAAAGAAATAGGAGTCATAGTCTTGTTGAGGGGGGTCTAATGAGATGAATGATGATTGAATTAGATGCCAGGCAGATGATTAATGTCCAATCCTAGGAGGAATGGAGAAAGGTGAAACATATTGGAGATATGTTGTGAATGAGAAGGAAGAGGGATGAGGGTGAGGGTTATAAGGATTTAAGGGGAAAATGGTAATTTCACAATTTTTCAAGGGAATCACGGTTTGACCGCATGGTTTTTCAAACCTTGCACCAACTATGAGGATCAAACTTTCCATGAGCCACATCCTAGCATGGTTTATGCCCAAAATTAAACAAACTGTGTGAAAACCATGATTTTGGAACTTTCTCACACCCCACACCTTGTACATCCTAGTGGCACAGTTATACAAACCATTCAAACGCCTTGAAACTTCCCTTTATAGATTATTGTAGGATTATTATGGGAATTAATCCTTTATCACATGGTTAAACATAACTTGTTCCTCCTTTGGGGGGATAAATGGTTGAGTCGGATGATTACTAATAACAGTGCTTCTCTACCTGCTTCTATAAACACTGAAACTCTAGGCTCCAAAAAATCTTCATATGCTCTCACACCCTTACATGGTCCCATAGGCACTATTAAAAGGATAAAAAATATATTTAAACTGAATTTTAAAGGATCCATATCTTAATGAAAACCAGGATCTTACATATTTAATAGTAGATAAAGTAATAGAATTCTATTTTTACTAAACCATGAAACTAGAGATTTTCCTAAGATATGACATGTTCTAGAGGTTCTCTTTCGATATAATTTACAACCACCAAAATTAGCATCTAAATAAATAATGAAAATTCATGTCCTTTAAGGTAAAACAACCTAAAATTGATTGTATTCTTGAGGTATTTAACAATCCTTTTAACATAATTTAAATGATATTCTCTAGGGTTCACTTGAAAAAATGCACACATGCACACACTGAACATAATACCAGTTCAACTAGTAGTTAAGTATAATAAATTTATAATCATACCACTATAAGTAGTTTTATCTACTGAATTTTGAATTTCAACAAGATCTATATTATATCTTTTACTCACGGGAGTATCATTACCTTTAGTGATAGCCAAGAATTTTTTTTTAAAAATATCCTTTGTGTATATTCTTTGATTTAAACCAATTAAATATTTTAAAGAAAAATTAAAATCCAAAATAGTATTTTAACTCACCCATTAAAATCATTTCTACTTCATTTAGCATCATATTGGAAAATTCAATACACAAGGAGTTTTTGGATGATCCAAAAATAATATCATCAACATATATTTTAACTACCAAAAAATCCTTTGAAATTATTTTTATAAATAATGTAGGGTTAAAAACACCTTTTTTAAATACATTTTAAATAAGAAAAGTGTATAACCTATCATACCAAGATCTATGAGCTTATTTTAAACCATATAAAGCTTCTGTTAATTCAAAAAAAATGATTTGGAAAATGAGGGTTTTGAAATCTAGGTGGTTGTTCAAAAAATACATCCTCGACAATATATCTGTTTATAAATTCACTCTTGGCATCCATTTGATATAGTTTGAAATTAAGATGTGCTACATATGAAAGCAATATTCTGATGACCTTAAGTCTAGAAACTAGTGAAAATACTTATTCATAGTCAATTCCTTCTTATTGACTATATCCTTGTGCAACCAATATAGATTTATTTCTAATAATTATGCCACACTCATTAAAAAATTTTCTATGTACTCACTCAGTGCCAATAGTTAAGTAGTCTTTAGGTCTATCTACTAATTCCCATAATTTATTTCTTTCAAATTGGTTTAATTCTTTTTTCATTTTATTACCTAATGTTCATAATTTATTAATTCATTAATGTTCTTAGGTTTAATCCATGATGAGAAATCTTTATGTTCAATTTGGTTTCTTAGTGAGGCTATGGTTTGAGTTCCTTTTTCTTGTTCATGTAAAATAGCATGTAGAGGATAGTTTTTTAGGGTTCTGAAAGTTTTAGTAATTGAAGAACTTGGTTCTTACAAGTCTTCTTCATGGATAAGAATAAATTGATGATATATTCTAAGTGATTTATTAGGTATATCAGTATAAAGTTCATAAGATTTAGATGTATTATTGATATTAATATTTGATATATCATCCTTAAGGTTTTCTAAGGTTGGTTTGGGTTCATGTGGGTATGTCTTATCAAAAGAGAAATGAATTATTTTTTCTACAACTTCAGTTTTCTTGTTAAAGACTCTATAATCTTTACTAGTGGTTGAATAACCAAGGAAAATTCCTTCATAGGTTTTTGATAAAATTTTCTCCAGATTCTTTTTTGTGTTAAGAATATAAACTTTACAACCAAAAACTCCAAAAATAATTTACTTTGGGTTTTCTACCATTCCATAATTCATACAGATAATTTTTCAAGACATGTATTATAGGAACTATATTAATTACATAGAAATATTTGTGAATATATTTAGATATTCATAGATAATTGTTCCAAAAATTTCCTAAATATTTTTATTTCTCTTTTCAACAACCCTACTTTTTTGAGGTGTTTGAGGTGCAATGAAATTTTGAGTATTATCATGTTGTCAGTATATAGATTGAAATTTATGTTTCTCAAACTCCTATCCATGATCACCACTCAAGGTCTTTGTAGTTAGTCCACTAAGTTTCTTTATAGATTTAGCATACTTAGAGAAATAGAAACAAGCTTCACTTTTATGAACAAGGAATAACACCCATGTATATCTTGAATAATCATCCACTATAACATAAGGATTTTTGTGTCAAAATGGCTATGATGAAGACACAAGGGGGTTGAATTGCATCCTTTTAAAAAATTAGAAAAAATTAAATCTTCCCTCTTGATATGAAGTGAACTTGTCTTTATCTTTTAAAGATAATTAAGGAGTGGAAAATTAATAAAAAAATAATAGAACATGATGAAGTATAGTGGTTCGGGACACAAAAATCCCCTAATCCACTCCACCAATGCTCTCTCTGTGAGCTAGGTGATTTTCACTAGAAGGTCCTTTTTAAGGGGACCTTTACCACTGAGGGCATACAATTGACACCTTACAATAAGGATTTTAAAGGACCTCTTGGTTCTTTTATAGGGAACAACAATATTCACATCTTAGTATGAGAAGCTGACACTCCACCATGACTAAATACAAGTAGTCAAAACTTCAAAGAAAATAGATGAGATATAGATGTTGAATACTGGTTTGTCTCAAAGTTGTAGTAGCAAATGAAAAATATAAATGATCTTCAATAATGCAGAGTAACACCAAAAATAATCTCCAATGTCACTCAAGCTTATACTTCTTTAAATAGCTGCAAATAAGATATTTATATTCTTTGGCACAAGGTGTCTTATTCTTATTATTCATACAGTGAGATAATAATAGAAAAACAAGTATTTCAATTCTATCTTCAAAATGTAGAATAGAAAAACAAAGCTTTTTAGTAATTTTGATTTTCAATATATTATTCACACTTTTCTATTATGTGCTTAAAATTTACCTTCCAGATAAATATATATAAAGAATAATATATTCAGGTAGTTTCAATGACTCCTCCTCCTATGGATATTCTAAAATAAATTTATCAAATATCTTTTACAAAAAATTTCAAGAAAATAACAACAATATTTCCTTATTCTTTCATCTATAGAATAAATATTAAATAAATGTAATCAAAATATTTTTGAATAACTCCTCTGATAATATCTCCAAAATATTAGCAGTTTTGGATGAACCTCTAAAACAAATTCAAAAACCCCTTCAAATATTCCTTTAAAATAGATGAAATAATCCCGAAAAACTAGAAACATCATCTACATATAAATTAAAATATCTTAATTGAAACAACATATTGTCCTCCACCTTCTCAGAAAAAATGATGTTAGAAAAATTCAATTATTTTTCTCTCTAAATTCTACACCAAAACCTTCACAAACTCTTTGATCATAATACTTTAAATTTATAATAATTTATCCAATAGATAAATCACTAAAATACTCTAGAATAGAATATAGATGATAAAAATCACAATAATATAGAAAAAAAGGGTTTTGTATGCTACTCAAACTGCGTGCTTGAATTTCTGTATACTTCATGTAACATCCCGGTTCCGGAAGCCGCCCAGAGACGCCCTGTACCCGGTTTGTCACATGGCCTCAAGCGCATTTCCCCGAACACTAGAGGCTACTGACTAGCAGTGAGGGACTTGGGTGTGATACTGTGGAAACTATGCCTTCATTATCAGAGTAACACAGTGGATGTAAACAAATATACAATAGAAAAAGCAGTAATAATGCCAAACAACAAGAAAAAGCGGAAGACTGAAGAAATAAACAATTGGAGCACATATATATAAATGATTCATGATACATATGTCTAGGAAAGAATCCAAACAAATTGCAATGATGGAATACAAAACGGTACTAAACCCATGTACAAAAGAAAACAGATAAACAACTCCTCAACATCTCAAGCCTCAGCTTGGTCCCAAGATCTCCATCTCGACAATAGTCAAGTACCTGAAGTAGAAGGGAACTTGCCCTTATCTATACCTGCATCAATTTAATCTATTTGGGCCCAAAAGCATGGCCCAAACAGGGTGTGAGACTAAATCCCAATAGGCAACCACCACAATATTTGTTCCTGACAGTCAGTGAATATATGTCATGTAATGAGTAAGGGAAACAGTAAATAAGGAAGTACTCAGCAGTAACCAATCCATAGTTTCAATGCATTCAGTTCATATATCAAGCAACAGCTAATGAAAGTAGTTAAAACGCAAATAGGTAAGCCTCTAGGAAGTACTCACGGCCTATCCCCTTTGGTCCTACCTAGAAACACAAGCAAATAGATAAACACAAAAGGTAACCCTCTGGGAATTACTCACAACATATCCCCTCTGGTTCTACCTAGTAGCACATGCAAACAACTAAACACAAAAGGTAACCCTCTGGGAAGTACTCAAGGCCTATCTACTCTAGTCCTACCTAGTAGCACAAGCAACCCTCTGGGTAGCACACACAGTCTCACCCCTCTGTTTTATCTCTAGAATAGACTCTCTTAGGAAGAACTCGATGTCAGTTCCTCCTATAGTCTCGTATCGATAACTAAAGGCACTTTGGGGAAGCACTTACGTCAGATTTCCACTGTGGCCTGCATCGAGGAACTATAGACACTCTAAGGAAGCACTTACGTCAATTCCCCCTATGGTCTCACATTGTAAAAGTAAACATACACTCTAGGGAAGCCCTTACGTCCATTCTCTCTATGGTCTATTACACCAGGTTCTCACGGCCCTGTGTAAGTCAAGCAAGCATAGTAATGCTTATCGTCCAAACTAACCCTTAAAAACTACTTGGCTAGAAATCTACAATATATCAGCATGTTAGATAAACAAAACACTCTATCCTATAATACTAGGCATGGTAAGTAAACAAGGCAGCCTAACAGGCTAAGCAAGATCAAATGGTCATAAACAAACATGCATGGTAAAACACCTCCAAAGCATAGCAATTAACCCTATTCACATTAAATTTATCTCTACTCAAGAAAACAAGAATAGCAGGAAATTAATAGGGCTAAAACAGTAAATGCTCAGTACCCTATTCAAGGGTATTGGGAAATTTTCCACATATAACTCAAATACTTTCAATGGAAAGGCACAAACCACCTACCTCAGTGTTGTAGGATCGATATAAGTGAACCTCAAGCCTTGAATCTCCAAAGAGCACTGTAGATCTACAAAAACGTTAAAAATGATCAACCGGCGATAACTTGAGAAAGATGAGGAATCAAGAAATGAATCTCAAGAAGAAGTAAGATCTTACCAAGGCGATCCCAATGCAATCAAAGATGGTAAAATCAGATATCAGATGCTTGGTCAGAGGATCAGAGGAAGATCATGGTCGCACAAGTTCTTTCAGACAAAATAGATCGAGAAGAAGGCCTTTCTGGAGATTAGACGCGACCGCGGTGCGTTTAATGAAAAAAAGAAAATACATGGTGTGTACTTGCTGTTTCCGTACTCTGATTTAAGTGGTCTCTAGGTTACCCCCACACAGCTGTGTTTATGGCCATTACATATTTAGCACACATCTTTATGTGGCAACTGAGTACACTGCGTGTACTCATAAAGTACACGACGTGTACCTCAAAAATTTATAGAAATTTCTCTTTTTCTCAAAAAAATCATAAAAGTAAAACATACCTGAAAGAAGATCTGGGTTCTTACACTTCACCATTTAAATATTATTTTCTAATAATCTGATAATCCAATTCTCTCCCTATAGCCATACTCTAAGATTTATTTAATCTTAAATAATATAAATACACCACCTTCATATTGATCCTAATATTGAATCACTTTATATTAAAGTTAAATACTATGGATAAATCACTATTATATTGATCCCAATATTTCATTGCTTTATATTGAATGAGAATGTGGAAACCATAATTAATTCCTCCTTGGTTGAGTTCCTATACATATCTGCATTCCTTCACACAGCCTTAATTTCCAGCATGTTTAACATACAATAAGAATAATATTTATACTTCATGAATCTTTCTACATTATAGTGTTTCATGGATTATATTTCATTACCATGTGTTATACTTTCATGGTGCATCAACTTAGGTAGCAAGAGATCGGGTTCCAATATCAGTTATGTGTAAGGAAGTGAAAACTTGGAATGTGGCTATGCAGCTGATCGCAAAACATTCTTAGTTCATCATGTAGTGACCCCCCCTGTTCATCAATATAGAGATGCTATGTGAGAGGTATATTGTTCATCATATTCAACCTTCAACCCATTTCAATAGTCTAGAGTATGTAGACACTTCACTCTTCACTGTTGCAACAAGTTGAACTTTAAACATTGAAATAGAATGTTCTGAGTTCCCATTCATCTTTAAAAAGATTTCTAGTTCGGGTACATACACCATCTCAAATTCATAGTCGATTATATTTCAGCATATGAGGTACACATCTCCAGAAAGATAATATCTCATGTATTAGAGATATTCCATTGGTATAAGTATCATCTTGAATCTTCGAAATATTCTACAAGTTTCACTTTAGTAGTAGCAGCAGTGTCCAAAGGTTCGACTTCAATGCGACAACCAAATTTTTTTTTCACATTGTTGAAAATGTATCGGTCATTGTACAGAATTTAGGGATAATTTTTACCCAATTTAGGGTTCCCAAACCAAACATTTTTCTTAAAATTCGGATTCCCAAATGTAGTGTAGGGTTCATCGACTCAACAAAGGGATAAAAATCTAGGCAACTTACCATTACAGAATTCACTGATTTTTTATACCCTCTTAAGTAAAGATTCATCATTAGGACCATTAGAATTATATTTATAAAATTTCACTTCATTTACCACGGATTAAGAATCACACAAATATGACTTCTAAAGCTCCCCATATTTATGAAGAATAGAATAAATAATATTCTGTAAAAATAGAGATGTTTCTAAACTCCAGATATTTTAAAGAGCACAAAAAACATTTTAAGACTTTTATATAAACTAACGAAATCAATATAAATTTCTTATCTTTACATGGCACCATTTTTATCATGATTTAGATATTTTTAGCTTATACAATCAATAAAATAAAGTAGCTATCCAAATCTATAAACTACAGAACCATAAAATACTACAACAATTTTAGTGAATTTTCAAACCATCAAAATGATCTTTTTAAACTTCCTTATAAACTAATGAAATATAGATAAATATCATATATATCAAATGTGACAAGTTTAGAATGAATATGATCACTATATCTTGAGATATAATCAAAATACATAAGTCTCTTTAAATCTGAAAAATTGTACTGTTACTGAAAAACTTATAATAGATTGGTGATTTTATGTACCATCAAAATTACACAGTTAAATTTTAACATAAAAAGAAGAAATATAGATAATATTCTTATCTTTCTAATGGAACAAACGATGTAATAATATGATCAATATTTCTTCAGATATAAAATAAATACAAAGACCTATTAAATATGAAATTACTTAAAACACACATATTAGTAGAAACAATGAAGGTTGAAGTAATTATCAAAACCAAGATGAGAATGGAAATGATCCACTCAAAAATATCCCCCTTTTTGATAATTAAAAAAACCTAACTATCTACCAAATTTCTATCCCCTTTTTATAAGTTTAAAAAATATATAAAAATTTGAAATCAAATTTTTCTTCACCCTTTTTAAAATATCAAAAAGTTGATTTATTGGGAATGGTATGCAAAATATGTTCTTAATACATGCAAAAATATAAACTCCTTCTAAATTAATGATTCCTTTAAATAGATAAATTTTATATTAGAGGAGTCACAAAAATATGTAAAATATTATTCAATGAATAACAAGATATTTTAAATGAATTTCAAATATGTGTTAAACAGTATAATTTATTTCATAATAATAAAATATTTAAACACGTGCTAAATATTTAAAATAACTCCACCTAAAAGTATTTTCAAAAAAAATTAAATAATGTTATTTCTGTGCATGTCATTCATGACCAAAATATATTTATCTAATAGTAGAACATTTTATCACATAAAATAATAGATTAATTTTTAGCACATTCAAGTATTTTAAATGGTAACACATTAAACACGTTATTAAAAGCAAGATAACGATTTATATAACATCTTATGAGTATGCTTGATAGAAATTGGTTAATTAAATAATTAAATGAATTAATTCATCTCATAAAATAATAGAGTAAGAAAATATTTAATAGTTTAAGCATAAGGATAATTAAATGCAGAAGAAAAAAACATAAAAAATTTAAAATCACTTATCCCCCTATATAAAATAGTTAGTGCATTTAAATCAAATATTAAATTCGGAATGAAATACTTCCTAGATTTTAACTATTTCGGTACTAAGAATTTTGCAAATAACGAACTACTTTGGAGTTAGTCATCCTTTTTAAAATAAATGAATAGAAATAGAAATATAATAAATCTGCATATATTTCAATCGGCCACTTAATTATATAGAAATTAATTCCAGTGGTGAAAACCTGTAATATATAAAATACAAGTTCCTTTTAGTACAATATACTTTTGGGTTTAGTAGTGTTAGCAAATAAAGACTTAGGTAACCAAATTTTTTTATTTTGAACAATAATTTAAAAATTAAATTCAGATAAAGCTTTTCAATAATGAACATTCATTACACTACAAAATTGAGGATTTCTAAAATAACAATCATTGGCATAATGTCTATTAATACTATAATAAAACATTTAACATTAGTCATGTTTTTTATTTTATAACTAGGAACAAAATAATTCCTATATAATTTAGGATTTTCTCCATTACTACATATACTAAACTGTCCTTTTTGAATTTTATTTTTACCAATAATGTATTCGAATAATTCTTTCCATTGATAATCACATTAGAATCTTGTTTTAAAGTATTAACTTAATCTAATAGTTCCTTAATTTTATTTTCAAGTAAAGTAATATTTTTTTAGAAGAATAAGATCTTAAATTTGAAATCTGGTTAGCCAAACTTTCATTATCAATGGAAATAACATAATACTATTTTAAAAATTTTATATTATCTTTCTTTAAGGATTCATATTTATCTTTAAGTATAAAACAATATTTACTAATATCACTATAATAATTTCAGAATTATATATTTTAGATAGATATTATTGCACATCATCAGTGTTATCCATAAGGCATAGATTTACCTTTTTATTTTCATGCTTATCTTTAGTGTTTGTACTATATTTATCACTTGAATCTTCAGAACCACTCCAAGTTGCCTTCATATGTTTCCTGCCTTTTCTTTTATAATCATCTTTACTTTGAGATTTAAGAAAATGGTAGTATGGTATTAAATGATCTTTCTTCTTACATTCATATAATCTAACTTCCATACCTTTACACTACTAAAAAAATGGGTAATTACAATGGGTTATTCACGATGGAGAAGAAACTCGTCGCAAATTTTCTCGTAGAAACATTTATTTGTGATGGGAAATGTAACCCGTCACAAATACAGTTTGAGTGCATGTATTCCATTCTATGGGAAGCATTATTTGTGATAGATAATAGTGAAATATTGTTATATACGTCTCTAATATTCATCCTACCAAGACCTTTTTTGATGGATAATGAAATTTGTTGCAAAAGGTCCTTGAAAATTACCTTTAGTGACTAACAAAAAAATCCACCACTATTTTTCCATCGTAATAAAAAATTAATTAAAACCACAGGGTCTCCTTTCTCCTCCCCTCATCCCTGATTCTCCCCTTCATGCATTGTTCCAATCTTACAACCCTTAGATGCCTCCCAAAAAAATTACCGTCACACCCAATTTCCGTTGGCGAGAGGCGGCCCCCCACGCGGGGCCGCATAACCTTCAAGGGGGGCGGCGCCCCCTTGCACCCGCTCGGCCATCACGGCCGGGCCGGGTCGCGCCTAGGCCAGGTCAGGCCACCCTGGCCGGGTCGGGCCGCGCCGGCCGGGTCGGACCCAGACTCGGGTCGGGTCAACCCGGTTCGGGCCGACCCAGGGGGGTTGGGCCGGGTCGGTCCGGGCCCAGACCCCTCGTTCCGGGACCTTTTTGTTCTTTTGCTCATAACTTGAGCTAAGGGACTCCGAACGATGCGCCATCAGCGGTGATGCGATCCTTGGATCGAGACGGTCGTTTCGGTATATCACACTCAAGGTTTCAGAATACTTTTGGTTCAGCCGGGTTGGTTCGTACACGAAACCAACCGGGCCCTCAGAGCGGAAACGCTCGTATCTTGAGCTCCAGACGTCCGATTGACGTGCCGTCGACTTTGGTGGATTTTTTCTAGGTGAGACGGATCTTTTGGCTTACTCCGCCCGAGGTTTGGACGCAGGTGGAGTACGGTCGGGTTGGTTTTTCCTTAAAAACCAACCGGGCCCCTGGGACGAAAAAGCCAATAACTCTCAGACCGGACGTTCGTTTGACGCGCCGTCTGCGATGTTGAGTTCCTGTTGGCGATACGGAACTTTTGGATACATCAACTATGGACTATGTGTCAGTTGATGTATCAACCCCTTGGCTCGTGGAGCGGACCCTCCCGAGCGAGCTTACTATGTGCGGGAACCCTAGAGTTGGTTGCGTCTGCGACGACAATGAAGACAGTATGGGAATCCTCTGTGGGTTCGGTAGTGACCACTACGGTACATCTTGGGATACATCAACTCCGAACTACATGTCAGTTGATGCATCGACCTCTTATCTCGTGGAGTGGACCCTCCCGGAACGAGCATGTTGTATGCGGAAACCCTAGAGCCGGTTGAGACTTGACGACTGCTGATCGAACGACTCGGTGCGTTACGGATAGCCCAGTGGGGAGCGCTTGGTTGTAGCGGCAGACCCACAGCGGAGGAGCGCTTGGTTGTAGCGACAGACCCGCGGTACTCAACAGAAGGAGTACCTATAGAGGCTATGAGGGGGAGCGCTTGGTTGTAGCGGCAGACCCACGGCGGAGGAGCGCTTGGTTGTAGCGGCAGACCCGTGGTACTCAACAGAAGGAGTACCTCTGGAGGCTATGAGGGGGAGTGATTGGTTGTAGCGGCAGACCCACGACGGAGGAGCGCTTGGTTGTAGCAGCACGGGGGAGCGCTTGGTTGTAGCGGCAGACCCACGATGGAGGAGCGCTTGGTTGTAGCGGCTGACCTGTGGTACTCAACAGAAGGAGTACCTCTAGAGGCTATGAGGGGGAGCGCTTGGTTGTTGCGGCAGACCCATGGTGGGAAGCACTTGGTTGTAGCAGAAGACCCATAGTACTCGATAGGTAGAGTACTAAAGTAGTCCAAGGTAAGAGGGAAGCGCTTGGTTGTAGCGGCATAACCATTGTACTTGATGGAGAAGGAGTTTCCCAATATCTATGGGTTCAACTTCATAATCGATCATGTGTGGGTCATTGCGGGGGTCAGTACCTACGGATCCTTTGTGGGTCCGATGGCTTAGATGAATCAGTGGCTACATCTGATCATCTCTAACGTCATACGAAGAAGTACCTGTGTGAGCTGAATCCTGTTTTTCTTTCCTATGTGGATTGTGTTGTGCTATCCTGTGTGGATTTACGTTTTGCTTTTCTATGTGGATTGTGTTGTGCTATCCTGTGTGGATTTACGTTTTTCTTTCCTATGTGGATTGTGTTGTGCTATCCTGTGTGGATTTAAGTTTTGCTTTCCTTTGTGGACTGGGTTGTACTTGGGCTAGAATGTTGGAGCCGAACGAGAATTGATGACTTAGGTATATGTATGGGCATATACCTAAGCCATGACGGATGTTACTTCGTGATTGTATCTTTCCTTTGTGGTTTATACTTTGTGGATTCTGGGAGACCTTCGGGGGTCTCGGGGTCCCTACTGAGTAGCTTATACTCACCCCTACACGGGATATGCCCGCACTACATTGTGTTGGCTGCAGACGACGGACAACGCTGATCATGGTTGAGGCTTACGGAGCAGGACGGTACCTGGAGGTGGACCACTAGGAGGAACGTACTCGGAGTAGACGGCTGGACCTGAGGAGCAGTGGAGGCTATCTGTACCCACCCTTCAGGTGGGACTTCCAGTGGACGGCTCGACGCTGCGGCTTTTACCTTTCAGTTGTTGTTTTCCCTTTCGAGTTGTACTTTACTTTCAGTTTGGGTTTGTATTCTGGCCCACTTACTTTTCCGCACTTACTGTTGTACCAGTTTTTACTTAGTGTTTACTTCCGCCTGCTTGCTCTGTGGTGTTTTTGGTTTACTTTACAAAGGCAATGTCTTCCCTTTTTTACCAGGATTTACGCCTTGGTGCTAGTCGCCAGCCCCTGGCCTATGGAAGGCGGGCTTGGGGTAGTCACAGCACGGGCCCCGAGGACGGGTCGTGACAGGATCCACACAAGTTCATTCTAATTGATTGAACGTATTTTTCTCATTGTTTAACCTTTAGATTTAATAGATTTTTCTATTTGGTATTTAGGGTACTGTAAGTTTATTATTTTATGTTATTGTTGGAAATATGATTATTATAGAAATTATTTATAGTGATGTCTGATATTGATGGTGTTTATATAAATCTATTTAATTGGTCAACTGTATTGCATGCTTCTGGTGATTTAAATTTTGATGAATTATGATAATGCTTGGATTATATCCATGATATTGAACCGTGTTTGATTGTTATATTATGATTGGTTTTCATTTATTTAAAACATGTGAATATTTTTTTTAAATGTTTGGATATATATATATATATAAACATATGAATAGACATATATAAATGTTTTAAAAAAAATGTAATGTTTTTTATAAATATGTGTGTATGTGTGTGTTTAGATTTGATATCCATATTTGTTTAAAAAATGTGTAAAAATATATTTAATCTATTTATATCTGATTAAGAAATCATGTAATATATATATATATTAGCATGTGAATATGTATATATAAATGTTTAAAAAACCTGTAAGAATGTATGTATGTATATATATATATATTTGATTTGTATATTTGTTTAAAAACATGTTAAAATATATTTTATGTATATATATTTGATTAAGAAATAGTGTAATATATATATATAAAAGTTTAAAAAACGTATTAGGTTTTTGATATATATGTATGTATGTGTATATTTGTGTGTGTATAGATTTGATATGTATATTGTTTAAAAAACATGTAAAAATATATTTGATGTACATATATTTGATTAAGAAATCATGTAATATATATATATTAACATGTGATTATGTATATATATAAACATTTAAAAAACATGTATGTTATATATATATATATATATATATATGTATGTATGTATGTATGTATGTATGTATGTATGTATGTATGTATGTATGTATGTATGTATGTATGTATGTATGTATGTATGTATGTATGTATGTATGTATGTATGTATGTATGTATGTATGTATGTATGTATGTATGTATGTATGTATGTATATATGTATGTGTAGATTTGATATGTATATTTGTTTAAAAAATAGGTAAAAATATATTTGATGTATACATATTTGATTAAGAAATAATGTAATATATATATATATATATTAACATGTGAATATACATATATAAACGTTTTAAAAAAATTTGTAAGCTTTTTGATATATATATATATATATGCATGTATGTATGTATGGATTTTATATGTATATTTTTTAAAAAAAACATGTAAAAATATATTTGATGTATATATATTTGATTAAGAAATTATGTAATATATATATATATATATTACATGTGAAATAAATAGGAAATGAGTGTTTTATAAAAATGATGAGAAAATAAATTTAAAGAAATTGTTTTAAAAAAACTATAAGAAAAATATTTTTTATAATAAACGTGATAAAAAATATTTTAATGAAAAAACAATAACAAATAAAAATAAGTAGTATTTATAAAAAACTAAGTTTTTAATAATTAGTAGTTTTTTAAAAAACGTAGTTATTATAAAAATATATTTGATGTATATATATTTGATTAAAAAATTATGTAATATATATATATACATATATTTCATTTGTGAAATAAATAGGAAATGAGTGTTTTATAAAAATGATGTAAAAATAAATTTAAAGAAAATGTTTAAAAAAAATTCATAACAAAAACTTTTTTATAAAAAAACATTATAAAAATTATTTTGATGAAAAAACAATAACATTTAAAAATAAGTAATATTTATAAGAAACATTGTTATCAATAATTAGTAATATTTATAAAAAACTTAGTTATTATAAAAATATATTTGATGTATATATTTGATTAAGAAATTATGTAATATAAATATAAATATATATATATATATATATATACATATTATGTGTGAAATAAATAGGAAATGAGTGTTTTATAAAAATGATGAGAAAATAAATTTAAAGAAAACGTTTTAAAAAACATTTTTCTAAGATTTTTTTAAAAAAAATAATAAACATTATTTTAATGAAAATACAATAACAATTATAAATAAATAATATTTATGAAAAACTTGATTATTAATAATTAGTACAAATTTGTAATACCTTGTAAAAAAATATAAAAAATACTAAAAAATATTAAAAATTTACAATAATTAGTAATTAGTAAAAGTGTATTAATAATTTAAATAATTAGTAATAATCATTTTATAATTTTTAATAATTAAAAAATAATTAGTCAATGTTGGTAATTATTATTAAATGTTAATGTTAATTACTAAATATTATTAATAATTTTTATATTTGAGAAAATGATGATAATTTGTAATAAATTTTAAAATTAAATATATTAAATACTAGTAATTATTAAAAATTAGTAATAATTATTAAAAATGAAATTATATTTAATAAATAATAAGAATTAATTAATAAATAATTTTATTAATTAGTAAAAATTGAAAATTATTTGTAATAATGACTAAAAGTTTTGTAATACCTTGTAAAAAATTATAAAAAATTATTAAAAATTTATAATAATTAGTATAAATGTAGTATTAATTAAAATAATTGGTAATAATCATTAAATGATTAGTAATAATTAATAAATAATTAGTCAATATTAATAAAAATTAGTAAATTTTTGAATTAATTAATAAATATTATTAATAATTTGTAAATATTAGTAAATTATGATAAATTGTAAGAAATTATGTATATATATATATAATAATAATTTAACCTAATTAAAATATAACAATACTTTTTAATTAGTCACAATGAGTAATAATTATTCTTATTTTTGTTGTTTTATAAATAATTATGCACTCACAAAGTAGACACCAGTTTCTATTACATGGTCATGATTGGATAAATCATCCAAAACCCAATTGATGTGGTATAAATCCTATCTATATTGAGGGTTTTGAAATGTTTATAACATTTTCATCATCAAATTAATAATTTTTTTAAAGGAACGATTAAATTTCCATATAAGAAATGTGATCTTAGAATATTCGAAACGATAGACCTTATTAGACTTCATCTACTATGTTTTAGTTTTCAGAAATATTATATTTTTAGTATCAACATGGTGAATGAAATTCAATAGAAAATAAAAAAAAATTGGTTCCATATCCATCATTTAATAATTTTGTACATGAGGTTGTTGGCTTGTCTATTCAGGAAACAAAAAATCAAAATGATATTCTAAATCCTTAATCAGAACTATTTTAATTTTAAAATTTATTGAAATCTGCTGAGGACGCGTTATATCCAGGATTCCATATAAGAAATCTTAAAGCTGTTACAAAATTTATGGATATTAAAACAGATTTTGGAATGTCAAATAGTTGCTTTGATCAAATAATTTCTTTGGTTAAATCATTGTTTCCTAATATAAATATATTACCTCCAAGTTTCTATGAAAGTAAGAGGTTAATCCATAATTTACGTTTTAGTTATCATAAGATTCATGTGTGTTGAAATGACTACTTATTATATAATGGCAAATGTGAATCATTAGTTAATTGTACAACAAGTGAATAATTGAGGTACTAAGAGGCACAACAAGGAATGTCCAACTTTTCCATGAAATAGTTGAGGTATTTTCCAATTGCACCCTATTTATAGTGTCTATTTATGTCTTGAAACAAAAATGCATTGTTGACGTGACATAAATCAAATATATCTATAGAAAAGGATTAAATCATCTCTATGATGGTGATTAATGAAAACACTTTAATCAGATGCATCTTTTTTTTTCTTCAAGACCTCGTGACATATGGTTGATTTTTTTACTGATGGTTTTTGTCCATTTGGTGCTTACAACAGTCAATATTCTTGTTTTCCTATTTTCATAACTTCATAAAACTTACATATTTGAATGCTGATGAAGGAACCATATATATATTTGGTGTTATAAATTATAGAACATCTAAAGAATAATATCAAATTTTATTTTAATCCACTAATTGATGGGTAAATTTCATTATGGAATGATGGTGTAACTACATATGATATAGTTATAGGTCAGAATTTTACACTAAAGGTTGCATTAATGTGGACAATTAGTGACTTTATGGTGTATGTTTTATTATCTGAATGGATTACACATGGTCTAAAATCATGTTCATACTGTATAGCTGAGAACAAAACATTTATGTTTGTTAATGAAATAAAGACTTGATATTTTGACTTTCATCCAAGATTTATTCCTATGGATAAAAATTTTCTAAGGAATAGAAATAATTATAAAAAAGGTAGAATTAAAAGATACCAACATCCAGTAGTTCTCTTAGGTATTCAGGTAAAATATATCATCTCTTCATTATCTCCGGTTACTTTTAGACCAATTATAAATGGATAAAAAATTAATGGTTTTGGGAGATATCACAATTGAAAAAAGATGATTATTTTTTGGGATCTTCTATGTTAGTCTATTTTTTTGGTTTATCACATGTTAGATGTAATTCATATTTAGAATAATTTTTTTGAAAACATATTTTATACAATGTTGGACACACTCAGTAAGACCAAACATAATGTAAAGGCATGGTTAGATCTTGCCCAAATTTATAGGTGTCTTAAATGTGAATTATTTGAAGATGAAATATCACATAATTTAATAAACACAAAATAATATTATTCACTTTCTAAAGAAGTTATGTTATTATTCTTTCAATGGATTAGATATATGTGGTTACTAGAAATGTATGCTTCTAATTTGTCATGTTTCATCAGAAATGGACATATTACCAGGCGGAAAAGTCATGAATGTCATGTTATAATTTAAAGACTACTGACTATTTGTCTTAGAGGGCTATTGAAATTTTCATTCTGGAATGAGTTTATCAAAATATCATATTTATTATAAGATATTTGTGTGGCGACATCAGAATATGATTCATTGAGTATATTGAAAAAATATATTGTTCTAATTTTATGTAAATTGGAGAAAATATTCCCTCTAACCTTATTTGACACAATAAAACATTTAATATTGTATTTTACATATGAAGATAAATGTGTAGGTCTAGTATAATTCTGATGGATGTACCCATTTGAGATATGTATGAAAAAATTAAATAATAAATTATGAAATAAAGAATCAGTTGAAGGGTCAATTGGAGATGCATACTTATAAGAGGAAATTTTAATTTTCTACTCTCATTATTTTCAATTTGAATATCCATAAAAACATAATTACATGGTTCACAATGAGGTATCTTTTGATGATGTCACAAACCATCAATTATAATTTTTTAATTATCCTGAGCTTGGTTTTGGTGGTTATCATTAATGATTGATTTCATATAAATAAATATATTGATATCACACATATGTTCTACTAAATTTTCAAGAAATGAAACAATTTGTGTAGTAAGTACTACTTTTTCTTAATTTTTTAAAATTTCTTAATACACAAATTTATTTTTATTTTTTTTGTAGACTATATGATTACCATATCAAAAAATAATTTATAAAAATTACCTCTACTACTCTTAATAACATCATCTATGGGATTTTTCATATTGGTTTCATATATGGGTAAGTTGAGTTGTTTATGATAGAACATTAAATCAAATTTTTAATGATATCTATTATTAATAATTTTTATTTTTTGCAGGAAACAAAACCTGAAAGTAAAATTGATAGTTGATTATGTGTGCTGAAAAAAACTCCATAAAAATTTGTAAAATCTTATAATGGGTATGGGCTTAATATATTTCAATTCCATGCATTCATATATATTGAATCAAATAAATCAATGAATATTGGTGTTTGTTTGAAAGGATATCATCATAAAGAAAGTGAAGTTGTCTTTTATGGTGTGGTGGATGAAATAATTGAATTATGTTATTCGTGACCAAATTATGTAATAATGTTTAAATTCCATTGGTTTAATATTAATTGAGGTTTGCGAGTTCATCCATGACATAGAGTTGTTGACATTAAATATAATAGTTTTCTTCCC
Organism: Viscum album; assembly: GCA_963277665.1. NCBI lineage: Eukaryota > Viridiplantae > Streptophyta > Magnoliopsida > Santalales > Viscaceae > Viscum > Viscum album. Next base: position 823,245,388 of record OY728159.1, on the reverse strand, counting down.
TTAACTAAACCATTTATGTTGGCACATCAAGAACATCAAGTTTATTATGAAAATTACTATGTTATTTTGAGAGATATAAATGATAGGTGGAATATAATAAAAATGAAATATCATGATAATCAATTTCGTGAAATTGAAAATGGTTTTATAGAAGTGAAACAGATTGATATTTTTTAAGAAACATCCCCAAATATCTCTCTTTCTCAATGAGATATAAATATTGATGATGAAACCCCCTAGTTAAGGGCTGATGATATTAATAATGTTGATTAAGTAACAAGGGATGTGGAATTGAATGTTGTATGGAAGTTGACTGTGTTGAATATGAAGATGAAGAAATTTTTATCAATTAATATAAGGAAGAATATGGTGATTGATCTATTATATTCAGGTATTTATTAGTTTTTCACATTTGATATCTATATTAACAATTATTTATAGGAAAAAACTATTTTTTTCATATGGCTAGACCTAATGATCTATTTTTCACCTTCGCTGATGCCAATAATTATTGGTTTTTTATATTTGATATATGTAGCACCCCCAGTTTGAGGTATGTAGCATTTTTTATTCCTTCTTATGTGTTTAAAGTTCTTGAGATGAGTTTGGAAGAGGTTGGGAGAGTTTGGAGGGGTTTTGGAAGATTTTGGAGGCCTTTTCCTGGGCGCATGGTTTGAGCATGGTTTGTGGAAACCGTACAGAATTCCCAAGTAACGTATAGGGAGATACAGTGTAACATCCCAAGTAAGTAATGAATAATAGATATTTTTATCTATGTCTATTAATGATTAAGATAGTGTTATAGAGGCTTAAAATGAAAATAAATACAATCTTATGCATGGAATACACTAATATTCTTAAAAGATTATTTTACTGCCTTTTAATGGAAAACCATTTTTGAATCTATCTTTTGACAATTTTATAAACTATGTTTGTCAAAATAAACTTATTCTTTATGATTGGGACATCAAAATTTACCTTGTCTGAATTTTTGGTATTTTTCTGACAATGTTCATTTTTTAATGAATAGTGAAAAATACTGCATTTTACATCAAAACTGCTTTTTAATCTAATTTATTTATATGATTATATTATGTTTTGAATTTGTTTTGAAGTGAAATTAGAATATATTTTTACCATTTTATCCAATTTTGGTCATTGGAATCAATTTCACTTAGAAATTAGACTTAAACTGGTGTCAATCTTTTGATACTTATTGTTTTGTAAAAACACGCTATTTGCTCTGGCAGCGGGAATTAATTATTAAATTAATTAATTTGACTTATATGTATTGAATTTTGTAAAATAGACTTCATTTTTTAATTCTGAATATCAAATATAGCTTAGGGTGAATTTTTGGTAATTTTCTGAAAAACTTCAATTTTTGATGAATAGTGAAACCACTAAGTGGTAGTTAAAGAAACTGATTTTTCATTTAAATGAAACGTTTCCACTTTTGTGTTATGAATTTCAAAAATCTGACATTCATGGTTTTCATTAAGAAGTAAAATGTGGTTCAATGGGATTAAAATAATTTTTTGGTGAATAGTAACTTATTAAGTTCTTAATCGCGATTAGTGGTAATTAGGGTAGTTTAAGGTATAAATAATGCTTTAATAATATGAAATGACCTAGAAACATGTCCCAAACTTATTGGTTGTGTCATGGCGGACCAAGACAAGCCATGGGTAAACTTGGGGACCCCATGGATCCACTTTTGTTGGGAAATGACAAACATAACTTTTTATTTAATGTAAAAGTAAAAATGACACAAACATAATATGTTTTACGAAAACAATTTTTACATGGGCTTATAAAGATCAGATTTTTGATTATAAATAGTAATTGGAAAGATAAAAAGATTTCCTACATCATAGTATTTTTTTTATAATTTTTATACATTAAATAAATTAAATTATTTATGACATAATAATGATGCAGCGATGACATCATTATTTGATGATTTAAATAAAATGGAAAGATAATGAAAAATCTATGAACTACACATGTCCAAAACCAATTGGATGAGTGGATTTTGAACCCTTATCACCTTATCCACGAATTATATCAATTTGGGACCTTTTAAAACCGAAACACATTTTCAAATAAAGTAATATTTCTTTACTTTCCAAAAGTGCCCCTCCTCTCCTCTTATAAAAGGCCTCCACCTCTACCTCATTTCACACACTCCTAAAGCCTTTGGCTCGGCCAAAACCTTCCCATTTACTCTCTCCAGATCCCTCTCCTCATCCTAGAGGATTCCCTTTGGGCAGAATCCTTTCAAAGGAAGCCTTTAGGCTCAAATCAAAAGGAGTTACGCTTTTAAAGGTAATTCATTCTCTCATGTTCATTTGTTTTATTTTTCTTCTTCAACCCCCTAAACTCTTTTCATTTACTTCTTTTGTAACAACACCAGTATCTTCAATATACTAGGATGTTGTTATAAGATTTATTTGAGCTACACTCTCACACAACTACATCAAATGGTTAAAGAACATACGGTTTCCGTGGATGGCGAAATTCTGCCTCCCGAAACGATGATTGTTCAATACTCATTTAACACCTTCAAAGGTGGCCATTATGATGTCAATATTTTTATATATGATATATGATATGTTTATGTTTTCCTTAAGCTTCTGTTTTTTTCATTTTGGGCATACCTTTATGGTTTCCATTATGGGTAAACACGATATCTTCATTTTAGGAAGTGCGGACTACCGCCCCCTGAAAGTGATTTGATTCGTTAATACCATATGTGGGATGTGTAAAGGATAAAGTTAATGATATTATATATGTTATTATACTGGAATTATAATATACTCTTATATAATTATGATTCCATTCCAAAAAAAAATACGAAATAGAAATGGAAGTAGCGTTCATGCGTACGTACGGCTTACCGTCTCCATGAACGGTGCATTTCATTTCTTACCTCTAAATGTGATGTAATATTATAAATACATGTATATGCTGAATATATATTATGTATATGTTATCCAAATCATTAATATCATTCTGGATATAATGAACCTTTGACCAAATTAACAACATGTAAGTGTAAGAAGTCTATTTTTGACTTAAGAACCAAATACCGACAAAATGAACATTATTAACTTAAAGGATTACATGATGTTCATAACATGGTATAAAAGGAATAATGAACTTGAAAAAGATTCCTAAGTAAGTAGATATTAACTCAAGTTTATTATTCAGGAGATTAAAGAACGGTCGGGTCAAGTCGGATACGAGGTATGGGACTTCATCTCAATCTCCTTTTGTTGAGGCATATTTTATTTTATACACAACTTTCTTTTATATAGTGTATAAAACCCTTTGACTTTTACATTTATTCAAAAGGAATCTTTTTTATACGAAGCGTTTACTAAACGACAAAACGGAATTTTTTTGTCGTACGTATGCGGCGACAACGACTTCTTCGCCGTCGTGACCGTTATTTGAGTTTCGGCTTCCTCTACAAGCCATACCTTCTTTTTAAAAGAAAAATAAATACCATGTTTTAATTTTCTTTTATTTTTGTATTCAAAATGGTTTTCACAATGTTTTTTGTGTTGTATTGATATATTGTGATTGAAATGTGGAAATGTTATGTTTCCTTTATGAATGTTTTATGTGATATGATTATGTTATGGTTCTTGTGCAATATTATGAAGATGGGTGGTTCCGTGATAAACTAAGGGCGGGTGAGCCCGTTATAGCTCTCCAATGCATTGGGTAACGCGAAGGAGTGAAACGTTAAGGTTTCTCCGAAGAGATTTTAGTGAATATACTGTGATGGGTATTCCAAACGTAACAAAGAGGGTTACTCCCTACGTAAGAATGTTATGAATGACTCAAGTTACCTTTATGTCCTATGATTTCTATGATTTATTCATGATTTTATGAGGTATGTTAAAGTGCCTATGTTTTATGGGTAAAGTATTATTTCATTCTTATGTATATATGTACCCATGTTTCCTTTCCATGTTTTTATAACCCATACTGAGCTTTTTATTCTCATCCCAAGTTTTTTTGAAATTTTTTTCACAGGTCAAGGGAAAGGTACATGATAAGATGATAGAGTCAAGGATGTGTCAAGAAATAATCCATGTTTTATTTTAAATGTGTTTCCATTGATGGGAATGAAGAATACTATCTTTATGTAACCACTTTGTTTATATGTGGAATGTAATGCAAGTTTTATGATCTAATTCTCTAAAACTCTAAACCTGAAAAGATCCTCAATGTGTAATCTTGTAATAACTCATGATTAAGTAAGGTTTAAGGCTGGGGCCTTATAGTTGGTATCAAAGGTCGGTTTAGATAACTTTAGGAGTTAGAATTCTATTAAATGATTATCCAAAAATATTTTTTTTTTGAAATGATATAGCATTTAAAGATTACCATGTTGCTTTATCTAAGACATGTTTGTTCAGAATGGTTTTCCGCAGAGGAAACAGGGAGGCAGTGCTAAGAAGGCATACAGAAGGAAATAACCTTCCGAATTAGCATCCAGAAATGGTCGGAATTGGAACTGAACAGTTTGTTGTAGTAATGGAGCATTTGACTCAAGCGATAAATGGCGGTGGTATCCATACACGAGATCAGCCAGACCAACCGCAGAGGAACATGTCAGTGGTGGAACATTTCATGAGGCAACATCCACCATCATTCAGAGGATCATCTGACCCTGTGCTAGCTGAAGGGTGGATTAAAGCACTGAAGAAGATTTTTGATGTCATGGGGTGTTCAGACAATCAAAAGGTTAGTCTTGCTATTTAGCGTTTGGAGGGTGAAGCAGATTAGTGGTGGTCTATGGTTAAAAATATCAGGGACGCCGATGAGATTGATGCTCTTGACTGGGATGAATTCAAAGGTATGTTTCTTGAGAAGTATTTTCCTAAGGCTGTTCGACATAGGATGGAAAATAAATTCTTGGAATTGAGGCAAGAGGAAGACTCAATGGCTACCTATGAAGAAAGGTTCACTCGATTGGAAAGGTATGCTCCAAATTTTATCCGGGACCTTGATAGTAAAATCAATCGTTTTTACTCAGGATTAAAGCCAAAATATCAAAGGGAATTAGCTTCTCGTGAGTTTAAAAGTTATGAAAAGATTGTTCGATGTGCTGAGAAGGTGGAAATGGAGTTTGCCGATGACCAAGTTTTCTATAACAACCAGCAGAAGAAGAGACCGAGGTGGCAGGAGAAAGGTAAGAATTCTTCAAAAAAGTCTGATGGTAAGAGAACTAAGTTTCCAGTTTGTGATAAATGTGGCAAAAGGCATGCTGGGGAATGTCTTCTGAATTCTGGAAAGTGCTACCGATGTGGTAATATGGGACATAAGGCTCGTGATTGCACTGAAAAGGATCAAGGTGAAGGTAAGAACAAATTTGATTTACAGTTAGTGAAATGTTATAAGTGCAATGAGATGGGTCACTATGCAAACGAGTGTCTGACAAAGAGCTTGAGTGATGGGAAGTAGTTAGACTACAAGCAGAAAGGGGTGTTGATATCCTTTGCAACTACTTCAGCAGTTGTCGGGCCACCAAATGAATTGGTATCAGGTACTTTGTTTGTTTTTTCAGATTATGCCAGTGTGTTGTTTGATTCGGGGTCTACACATTCTTTCATCTCTGAAACCTTTTCTAGTAAAATGGGAATACCATCTCAAGAAATGACTCCTGGACTTTTGGTAAAAACACCTGGGGGGAATGTTGAGGCAAAAAGAATTTATAAGAATCTTCCTATCCTTATCTGTGGAAAGAACCTACTTGCAAACCTTATTGTTCTACCTCTAGTAGAGTTTGATGTTATCATGGGTATGGATTGGCTCTCTATTTACCATGCTAAGATTGACTGTAGAGCTAAAGAATTTTCTTTTCAGAAAGACTTTTAGTTTGTTTATAGGAATGAACCCTTACTTTTGATAACATATCAAGAGGCTGAGAAACTTGTAAAAGATGGAAATGAATGTTACCTTGCACACGTCGTTGAAAATAAAGGAGTTGTTCAGATTAATGATGTGCCAGTGGTAAATGAGTATCCTGATGTTTTTCCTGATGAGTTGCCTAGAATAATACCAGATCGGGAAGTTGAGCTTACTGTTGACTTAGTTCCTGATGCTAATCCAATTTCAAAACCCCCTTATCGAATGGCACAAATTGAACTTTTAGAGTTGAAGGAGAAATTGCAAGATTTATTAGAGAAAGGTTTCATTAGACCTAGCACATCACCATGGGGTTCTCCTGTTTTATTTGTTAAAAAGAAAGATGGTTCTATGAGACTTTGCATTGATTATAGAGCCTTGAATAATATCACTGTTAAGAACAAATATCCTTTACCTCATATCGATGATTTGTTTGATCAGCTCCAGGGAGCTCAGTTTTTTTCAAAGATTGACTTGAGATCGGGGTACCATCAGCTGAAGGTAAAGGAGGAAGATATTCCGAAGACCGCGTTCCGTACGAGATATGGCCATTATGAATTTGTAGTAATTCCTTTTGGGCTAACCAATACACCTACTGTATTCATGGACTTAATGAATTGAACTTTCCATGAGTTCTTGGATAAGTTTGTGGTGGTTTTCATTGATGATATTTTGGTGTTTTCTAAAAGTAAATAGGAGCATGAAAAACATTTAAGGGTTATCTTGCAAACCATAAAAGAAAAGAAACTGTATGGGAAATTCAGCAAGTGTGAGTTTTGGTTGCAACAAATTTCCTTCCTTGGTCACATTGTTTCTAAAGATGGAATAACTGTTGATCCTGCAAAAACAAAAGTTGTGGAAGAATGGCCAAGACCCACAAATGTAACCGAGATTCGTAGCTTCCTTGGTTTGGCGGGCTATTACCGAAGGTTTGTTAGAAATTTTTCACGGTTATCTAGTCCAATGACTAAGCTAACTCGTAAGGGTGTTAAGTTTATCTGGACAAAAGAATGTGATGATTGTTTTCAGGAATTGAAAAGAAGATTGGTGAATGCTCCAGTTTTGGAACTACCTTCCAGGAATGGTGAGTTTGTTATATACAGTGATGCTTCATTGAAAGGACTTGGTTGCGTCCTAATGAAGAATGATCAGGTAATTGCTTGTGCTTCACGACAGTTGAAAACTCATGAGGTAAATTACCCTACACATGATTTGGAATTAGCTGCTATTGTTTTTGCTTTAAAAATTTGGAGGCATCATTTGTATGGAGTAAAGTGTGAAATATATACCGATCACAAAAGTTTAAAGTATATATTCACTCAGAAAGAGTTAAACATGAGACAAAGGAGATGGCTAGAATTAATCAAGGATTATGATTGTACAATTCATTATCATCCGGGAAAAGAAAATAAAGTGGCTGATGCTTTGAGTCGAAAAAGTAATGCTTCATTAACAATGTTGTGTTTGGAACGTGATCCTTTGGTTAAGGATTTGATGAACTTTGGCATAGAAGTTGTTGGTGCAGGAAGTCCTTTTGTTTTGTTTCAGGTATCAGTGAGATCATCTCTATCAGATAGAATCAAGCAAGCACAGAAGCAAGATAGTGAGTTGCAGAAAAAGGTAGAGCTGGTTCAGAAAGGTAAGTTGCCTGAATTCAACATTGATAATGATTGCGTTTTAAGATTTGGGAAGAGATTGTGTGTGCCTTGTGATTCACAGTTGAAGAGAGAGTTATTATGTGAAGCTCATAGTTCTCCGTTTTCAGTTCATCCGGGCAGTACTAAGATGTATAGAGATCTGCGGGAGTATTACTGGTGGGATGGAATGAAAAGAGATATTGCTGATTTTACTTTGAAGTGTTTGACTTGTCAGCAGGTTAAAGCAGAGCGGAAGTTACCGAAAGGGATGCTTCAGCCTTTACCAGTGCCAGAGTGGAAATGGGAGAATATATCCATGGACTTTGTTGTTGGATTACCGAAGACATCTCGAGGTAATAATGCAATCTGGGTTATTGTTGATCGCTTGACCAAATCTGCTCATTTTCTTGCTATACGAGATACTTTCTCTCTTGATCAACTTTCCCATTTGTATCTTAAAGAGATAGTCAGGTTACATGGATTTCCTCTCTCCATTGTATCGGATTGTGATCCCAGGTTTACTTCTAACTTTTGGAAAGGCCTTCAGAAGTCGTTGGGTACTGAATTAAATTTTAGTACAGCTTTTCATCCTCAATCAGATGGGCAGTCAGAACGAACAATTAAGACATTGGAGGATATGCTACGAGCTTGTTCTATGGATTATCAGGGAAGTTGGTACCAACATCTTTCTTTGGTTGAATTTTCATATAATAACAGTTTTCATTCCAGTATACAGATGGCACCATTTCAGGCATTATATGGGAAGCGGTGTCGAACTCCAGCTTTCTGGGATGAAGTGGGTGAATGGAAGTTGATGGGACCAGAATTGGTAAAAGATATGGCAGAAAAAGTTCAGCTGATTCAGAAACACATGAGAAAAGCTCAGAGCAGGCAGAAGAGTTATGCGGATAACCGGAGGAAGGATCTATCTTTCGAGGTAGGTGATCATGTTTTTCTCAAGGTTTCTCCTTGGAAAAGTGTGATGAGATTTGGTAAGAAAGGAAAGTTGAGTCCAAGGTTCATTGGACCATACGAAATTCTGGAGAGAGTTGGATCAGTTTCATACCGAGTGTCTTTACCTCCGAGTTTATCTCAGGTACACAATGTTTTTCACGTTTCGATGTTGAGAAAGTATATGCCAGATCCATCTCATGTTTTGAGTCCAGAGGTAGTTCAGCTGGAGGAGAACCTATCTTATGAGGAACAACCGGTCCAGATTCTTGACCATAGGGAGAAAGTGTTACGGAATAAGGTGATTCACCAGGTAAAGGTTTTGTGGAAAAACCACATGATTGAAGAGGCAACATGGGAATCTAAAAATGCAATGAGGGATAAGTACCCCCATTTATTCGATAAGTAAATAAATTGCGGGGACGCAATTTTCTAAAGGGGGAAGGATATAACATCCCAAGTAAGTAATGAATAATAGATATTTTTATCTATGTCTATTAATGATTAAGATAGTGTTATGGAGGCTTAAAATGAAAATAAATACAATCTTATGCATGGAATACACTAATATTCTTAAAAGATTGTTTTACTGCCTTTTAATGGTAAACCATTTTTGAATCTATCTTTTGACAATTTTATAAACTATGTTTGTCAAAATAAACTTATTCTTTATGATTGGGACATCAAAATTTACCTTGTCTGAATTTTTGGTATTTTTCTGACAATGTTCATTTTTTAATGAATAGTGAAAAATACTGCATTTTACATCAAAACTGCTTTTTAATCTAATTTATTTATATGATTAGATTGTGTTTTGAATTGGTTTTGAAGTGAAATTAGAATATATTTTTACCATTTTATCCAATTTTGGTCATTGGAATCAACTTCACTTTGAAATTAGACTTAAACTGGTGTCAATCTTTTGATACTTATTGTTTTGTAAAAACACGTTATTTGCTCTGGAAGCGGGAATTAATTATTAAATTAATTAATTAGACTTATATGTATTGAATTTTGTAAAATAGACTTCATTTTTGAATTCGGAATATCAAATATAGCTTAGGGTGAATTTTTGGTAATTTTCTGAAAAACTTCAATTTTTGATGAATAGTGAAACAACTAAGTGGTAGTTAAAGAAACTGATTTTTCGTTTAAATGAAACTTTGCCACTTTTGTGTTATGAATTTCAAAAATCCGACATTCATGGTTGTCATTAAGAAGTAAAATGTGGTTCAATGGGATTAAAATAATTTTTTGGTGAATAGTAACTTATTAAGTTCTTAATCGCGATTAGTGGTAATTAGGGTAGTTTAAGGTATAAATAATGCTTTAATAATATGAAATGACCTAGACACATGTCCCAACCTTATTGGTTGTGTCATGGCCGACCAAGACAAGCCATGGGTCAACTTGGGGACCCCATGGATCCACTTTTGTTGGGAAATGACAAACATAACTTTTTATTTAATGTAAAAGTAAAAATGACACAAACATAATATGTTTTACGAAAACAATTTTTACATGGGCTTATAAAGATCAGATTTTTGATTATAAATAGTCATTGGAAAGATAAAAATATTTCCTACATCATAGTATTTTTTTTTATAATTTTTAGACATTAAATAAATTAAATTATTTATGACATAATAATGATGCAGCGATGACATCATTATTTGACGATTTAAATAAAATGGAAAGATAATGCAAAATCTATGAACTACACATTTCCAAAACAAATTGGATGAGTGGATGTCGAACCCTTATCACCTTATCCACGAATTATATCAATTTGGGACCTTTTAAAACCGAAACACATTTTCAAATAAAGTAATATTTCTTTACTTTCCAAAAGTGCCCCTCCTCTCCTCTTATAAAAGGCCCCCACCTCTACCTCATTTCACACACTCATCAAGCCTTTGTCTCGGCCAAACCCTGCCCATTTACTCTCTCCACATCCCTCTACTCATACTAGAGGATTCACTTTGGGCATAATCCTTTCAAAGGAAGCCTTTAGGCTCAAATCAAAAGGAGTTACGCTTTTAAAGGTAATTCATTCTCTCATGTTCATTTGTTTTATTTTTCTTCTCCAACCCCCTAAACTCTTTTTATTTACTTCTTTTGTAACAATACCAGTATCTTCAATATACTAGGATGTTGTTATAAGATTTATTTGAGCTACACTCTCACACAACTACATCAAATGGTTAAAGAACATACGGTTTCCGTGGATGGCGAAATTCTGCCTCCCGAAACGATGATTGTTCAATACTCATTTAACACCTTCAAAGGTGGCCATTATGATGTCACTATTTTTATATATGATATATGATATGTTTATGTTTTCCTTAAGCTTCTGTTTTTTTCATTTTGGGCATACCTTTATGGTTTCCATTATGGGTAAACACGATATCTTCATTTTAGGAAGTGCGGACTACCGCCCCCTGAAAGTGATTTGATTCGTTAATACCATATGTGGGATGTGTAAAGGATAAAGTTAATGATATTATATATGTTATTATACTGTAATTATAATATACTCTTATATAATTATGATTCCATTCCAAAAAAAAATACGAAATAGAAATGGAAGTAGCGTTCATGCGTACGTACGGCTTACCGTCTCCATGAACGGTGCATTTCATTTCTTACCTCTAAATGTGATGTAATATTATAAATACATGTATATGCTGAATATATATGATTTATATGTTATCCAAATCATTAATATCATTCTGGATATAATGAACCTTTGACCAAATTAACAACATGTAAGTGTAAGAAGTCTATTTTTGACTTAAGAACCAAATACCGACAAAATGAACATTATTAACTTAAATGATTACATGATGTTCATAACATAGTATAAAAGGAATAATGAACTTGAAAAATATTCTTAAGAAATTAGAGATTAACTCAAGTTTATTATTCAGGAGATTAAAGAACGGTCGGGTCAAGTCGGATACGAGGTATGGGACTTCGTCTCAATCTCCTTTCGTTGAGGCATATTTTATTTTATACACAACTTTCTTTTATACAGTGTATAAACCCCTTTGACTTTTACATTTATTAAAAAGGAATCTTTTTTATACGAAGCATTTACTAAATGACAAAAGGGAATGATTTTGTCGTACGTATGCGGCAACAACGACTTCTCCGCCGTCGTGACCGTTATTTGAGTTTCGGCTTCCTCTATAAGCCATACCATCTTTTTAAAAGAAAAATAAATACCATGTTTTACTTTACTTTTATTTGTGTATTAAAAATGGTTTTCAAAATTTTTTTTGTGTTGTATGGATATATTGTGATTGAAATGTGGAAATGTTATGTTTCCTTTATGCATGTTTTATGTGATATGATTATGTTATGGTTCTTGGGCATTATTATGAAGACGGGTGGTTCCGTGATAAACTAAGGGCGGGTGAGCCTGTTATAGATCTCCAATGCATTGGGTAACTCGAAGGAGTGAAACGTTAAGGTTTCTCCGAAGAGATTTTAGGGAATATACTGTGATGGGTATTCCAAATTTAACCAAGAGGGTTACTCCCTACGTAAGAATGTTATGAATGCCTCAAGTTACCTTTATGTCCTATGATTTCTATGATTTATTCATGATTTTATGAGGTATGTTAAGGTGCCTATGTTTTATGGGTAAAGTATGATTTAATTCTTATGTATATATGTACCCATGTTTCCTTTCTATGTTTTTATAACCCATACTGAGATTTTTATGCTCATCCCAAGTTTTTTTGAAATGTTTTTCACAGGTCAAGGGAAAGGTACATGATAAGATGATAGAGTCAAGGATGTGTCAAGAAATAATCCATGTTTTATTTTAAATGTGTTTCCTTTGATGGTAATGAAGAATACTATCTTTATGTAACCACTTTGTTTATATGTGGAATGTAATGCAAGTTTTATGATCTAATTCTCTAAAACTCTAAACCCGAAAAGATCCTCAATGTGTAATCTTGTAATAACTCAAGATTAAGTAAGGTTTAAGGCTGGGGCCTTATAGACAGTGGGCTTCACATTATCTACACACTGTTCTCCAAACCATTCAAGAAAACCATGAAGTACCCATTCCATTCAAGGATTGGTGTGTGCATCGTTAGTGCACGGTTTTCCAAACCATGCAAGCTAACCATGCGACCACTAAAAAGGTGGATTTTTAAATCTGGGTTCACTCGGGCTTGAACTATTTCACTATAAACTTCCTATCACTCAATCCTCACTCGTTATTTTCAGTTATCAAGGGTTTTAGGGGATCTCCCACTAATTTTGGAAGTTTTTAGAAGGGGTTTCAAGGTGGTTTTAAGGTGGTCCCTCCCAGGTAAGTCTTTTTCTTGGTTTCTCTTTGGTTTTCTCTAGATATAATCTTCTCTCTCTCTCTCAATTTTCTAGATCTACATCTGTTGTGTATATATCTAGGATTTTTTTTGCCTTAAATGATGAGATTAGGTCTTGTTGATGTTAGGGAATAGAATCTAGAGCAGTTTCGGTGGAGCGTTCTCCAGATTGGTGGTGTGGTTTTTGTGGGTCGATTTCGCCGAAACCCTAAACGTAGGAGGATTCTCACTCAACTCCAATTATTTAGAACATGGATCCTTGATTGAAATTAATTGGGTTTTCTTGAAATTAATTTTGATAATGATGTGTGAATCTTGTTGGAAACCCATTTGGTGACGATTTGGGGATTTTGGGGAAAATGGGTTATTGTTAAAAAGGGGGCTTTGTTGTGTGATTTTAAAATGTTGATTTTAAAATCGTTAGTGATTTGATTATGAAAAATGTTTTATGAAAAATGTTTTTCAATAAATATGTTGTTTTTTGAAATGTGGTTGGGTATGGAAAATGGTCAAGGTGTGTTTTCAATAAATGGGTGATTTATTGAAGTGAATTGGATTGTGTTGGAATTGTTTATGCGATTAAGATTTTGTTTGGTGGTGGATAAATTGTTGGAATAATGTGGTGACCTTGATGTGATATAATTGTTGTTGGATAATTATTGTGAGTTTATTTTGTGAAGTGGGTAGGTATTTCCACTATAAAAAGATGATGGATAGTGGACGGAAGGGCCACCATCAAAGGATAAGTGGGTGTAAAGTACCACTTTATTGGGAAAGGATAATGGGAATGGAAGGAATTTCCACTGCGGTTTATACTAGTTTGGGTGTGTGAGTCACCATTGTATGATTATTTGTGTAATGTTATAAAAGATGGAAATGGGTGTGATAATGTGAAATGGTTAATGGTTTGTGGCATGGTCGTTTAGATTTACTATGTGTTGCGGGCATTTGGGTGTAAATGGCTTGGTAAAGGAGTTGTTGGCTTATTGTATGCTTTTTCACTATTTAATGTTTTATATAAACTATTTTATATAAATGTTCTATCAGTTTTATCCTAGTGGCGTGTATAGGGAAGTCATTTGGGGAAAACCTACTGAGTATTTGTACTCACCCCCTAAATTGGAACTTTGGTGCTTTTCCAGATGTTTTTTTCTGGGACCTAGGTAAGGGTAAAGCATCTCATTTTGCTAGCAGTTCAACATGAGGCTTTGGTGATGTTGTGGTGCTTGGAGCATGGATCTTGGTGTGGAGCAATGGATGGTGTCCTAGTTCTTTGGGGTCTTGTTGTGTAGTCTTCCACTTGGTAATATTTCATTTGGTTTGGTTGTATTGGAATTTAGGAATTTTTATGGAATAGTTTTTTGACCCTTGGTAATGTATGGGTTGGGTTATTTTGTTGACATGAATCATATAGCTTTGTTGGTAATGGCATATTTGGTTGGTTGATTTTATCTTAAGGGAAAATCGTTCCCCAATGATTCTTTAAGCCCTTGGCATTTATTTCCATCCTTGGGCACCCTGGGAACATTTTTTAAGGCCAAGTAGCATTCCTCCTCCCTCTCAAGCCAATGGTATAGGGATGGATGTTACATGTGGTATCAATTTGTTCGGGCCCTAGCTTTCAAGTGAGAGCATTTGTTCGGTCCTTTGGCGTTGATTGTTGGTCATGGTGTTGACATTCATTCTAGGCCTATTCCTTGAGTTTGGTTATTATCAAGGTGTAGGATTGTTGGAACTTGGAGTTTATATCATAGAAGGATTAAGTTAACCCTTTTATGTTGAACTTCAAGTTTCCAAGGAGATGGGTACATAATTTTTTGGAGACACTTATAGGCATTGGAAATCTCATTTTCGTGGTTGTATCCAATGAGATGATCATGAAATGCATGGTACAAGTGAATTCCCACTAGAATGCATATTTCATAGGGGTATTATGATTTATGGTGTGATATGGATGTGTGGATTTTGAAAAATCTGAATTGGGTTTCAAAAAGGAAGGATTTAAAACATGGAAACTGGTGGTATTTTGAAAATGGGTCGATTTTCAAAACATGGTGGATTTTTCAGAATAGTGCAACAAGGGAAATGTGAACTTGAGTAAAGTCTGGTTGTGATAGTTGTTATATAATTTAATTTGAAATTTTTATACCCGTTATTTTTAATGGAATGGTACTTATGGTTGTTTTTGTCTTGATAGAAATGGCACCGAGTAGGTGTCGTAGAAACTGACCGGAGGAAGCTGCTGAAAATGTGGTTTCACCTGAGCCTCAGGTGAACCAAAAGCTAGTGAAGAGTATAGTGAAATATTTCTAGGATATGGAAAGTGGGAATAAATTGGATGAACCAAATCATGGGGATCATGCGTTTTAGTTTCAAAAGCAGAATCCATCCATATTTAGGGGTGATTTGGATCCATAAAGGGCTGAAGCATGGATGAACAGAATGAATAGAATATTTGACTTCTTGGAAACACTGGTAGAGTTTAAAGTGAATTTATCCATGTATATATTGGAATATATTTCCCTTCAGTGGTGGGAGCAGGCGGTCCAAGCTAGGACGGACCAAGGTGTGACATGGGATGGTTTAAAGAATTGTTTAATAAACAATTCTACCCTCATACTTTTAGAATCTAGCGTACAATGGATTTCTTACATTTGAGATAGTAGAACATTTTAGTAATGTAATATATGGATAAGTTTTTGAACTTAGTGTGTTTTTCACCTGAGTTTGTGGGTAGTACATCGTTAAAGGCACAAATATTTAAAGCTGGGTTAAACCAGGAAATTTTCTCTAAGATAGCAGTGTTTTGTATAAATGATTACACAGAAATGGCGAATAGAGATACGATGGTTGAGTGGGATCTTTTGGGGGCTATAGGTGGGGGAAGTATGTTTTTACCCACAGGTAATAGTGGGAACTCGAACGCTAGGTTAAAGAGGAATAGGGGCACTTATTTCCAGGGTGGGAGTACGACTCAGAATCTGATGGTTGGATCGGTAAATCTTCCTTCAAAGCCTCAGAATAAGCCAAGATGTTTTTAGAGTGTCTCTACAGGGAACATAAAATGGGATTGTATGGAAAAACCTTGATCATGTCATAATTATAAGAAGATGGGGCATATTCAGTGTTATTGTTATAATTCATTGAGGTCTGGTGTTCATGACCCTCCTCAGGGGTCACAGGTGTCTTATGACTCGACGGGACGAGGACAATAGTATACCCCTTAGTAGTAGAGGAATGTTAGTCATGGTGATTTAAAGAACACGATGACTCCTCAACAGGGAAATAAAGAGAATATAGTGGTAAGAAAGTAGGTGTTCGGAGCTGAACAGGTGGTTATGGATGATCATTCGGGACCATCCATGGTGAGAGGTACAGTTCTTTTGAATTCCACATTGATGGAAGATTTGTTTGATGTGGGTTCTTCACATTCTTTTCTTACTTCTCACATTGTTAGTTTACTGGGTTTAACTATGGAAATTATGCCTTCTGTTTTGAAACTACAAACTCCTCTAGGTCAAAGAGAGTGTTGAGACTTTATATGTAGAGTGTGTTTCTTAGTTGTGTATGGCATTGAATTGATGTGGGATTTATCAGTTCTTGAGATGGATTCTTATGATATAATCCTGGGAATAGACTGGTTGGTGATGTTTAAGGCCCACATTGATTTCTATGCATGAACGGTTAGTTTTACAACAAAGGATGGAATTGAACATCTCTTTAGAGGGGAGAATAATTAAAAACTGGGTGCATGGATATGTTGGCACCAGTTGTTGGCATGATATCATATCAGATAGTGAATTTGTCATTGGTTTCAGTGGAAGGTGTTGAGCATAGTTTTCTTCCAATAGTTTTGGATCAGTTTATGGATGTCTTTACTGAAGAATTCTCAGGATTTCCACCCATGAGAGAAGTGGAGTTTACAATTGATCTCCTTCCAGAGACCATCCCTATATCACTTCTGTCTGACTGTATGACACCAGAAGAATTGATGGAATTAAAGGTGTAGTTAGAAGAGTTATAGAACAATGGGTTCATTTATCCCATCACGTCTCTGTGGGTAGCACCAGTTTGTTTTGTTAAAAAGGTGTATGGAACTTGGTGGCTCTGTGTGGACTATCATGGACTTAATCAGGTTACGATAAAGAACCAATATTCACTTCCATGCGTTGATGGTTTTTTTGACCTATTGAGGGGAGCTTAGTAGTTCTCCAAGATTGACTTGAGGTCAGGATATCATCAATTGTGAGTGAGGAAGGAGGATATTCCCAAAAAATCTTTGAAAAGTAGATATGACCATTAGGAGTATGTGGTTATGTCCTTTGGTCTAACTAATGCATCAAAAGTGTTCATGAAACTGATGAATCAGATATTTCAAAGATATATGGAATCTTTTTTGGTGGTATTTATTGATGATATATAGCTTTATTCAAGTACAAGGGTAGAGCATGAGAAGAACTTGGTGATAGTGTTGGGGATCTTGAGGGATCATCAGTTTTATGCCAAATTGTCAAGGTGTGACTTTTGGATATAGGAGGTTCATTTCCTTGGACATATTATTTTTGAGAAATGTGTTTCAGTTGATCTGAAAAAAGATATAGGCTGATATCTCCTAGCAACCACCAATTTTTTTTCAAAATATAGATCTTCCTTAGTCTAACTGGCTATTATCAACATTTTTTTTGTTATTTCTCACAATTGGATTCACCGAGGAGAGCTTTGACAAGGAAGAATATCTAATTTAAATGGGACGAGAAGTGTCAGAAATGTTTTTAAGAGATAATGGGTCACCATACATCAGCACCAATCTAGGTTTTTTCTAAACTAGGGAAAGGGTATGTGGAGTATTGTGACGCATCGGGATTAGGGTTGGGTTGTGTTCTAGTGCAAAGGGATCATATGGTTGTATATGGATCACGATAGATGAGTTTTCATGATAAGAACCACCCAAGACATAATTTGGAGTTGGAGGTAGTGGTTCATGCTTTAAAGATGTGGATTCATTATCTATTCGGTGAGAAATTCAATGTGTTTACTAATCATTAGAGTCTAAAATATATTTTCTCACAAATATATTTGAACTTGAGACAAAATAGATGGATGAAATACCTCCAGATGTTTTATTTTGACTTAATGTACACATTGAGTAAGGGAAATTCGGCAGCAGATGCATTAAGTAGGAAATCATATGCTCGGGTGGTGAAGCAGGCATCAGATCAGTGGTAGTTTATGTCAGTCATAGCCAACATGCAGTTGGAATGTGAGGATCGGGGTGACAGAGCAGTCTTCCTTTCAGTTTGTTTTGTTCTTAACTTGGTTGGTTTGGTTAAAGAGGCACAAGAATCTGATTCCGAGTGTTTGGTAATGAGGTCCAAACTAAATGGTGGGGATACCATTGAGGGCTGGGAACTGAATAGGAATTTAGTTTTTCATTTTCGGAATTAGATGGTGGTACCAATGGATTTTTAGGAGGAACTTTTCAGATCTTATAACTATTCTAGGTGGGTTGTATATCCTATAATTTAGAATATGTATAAAGTGTTGAAAGTGAAATATTGGTGGGTTGGTATGAAAAGAGATGTGGCCGAGTTTGTCTCTAGATGCTTGACTTTTCAGCAAGTTAAGGTAGAGCATCAGCGGCCCATAGAAATGTTGCAATATTCACTTATTACAATTTGGAAGTGGGAGAAAATAGCGATAGATTTTTTGATAGGTATTCCAAGAATGGTCAGGAACCACAATTCCATATGGGTGATTATGGACCGGTTCACAAAGTCAGTCCATTTTATTCTAATTCATAAATATCATACAGTGGAGGATCTATCCAAAATCTATATATGAGAAGTGGTAAAGAGGCATGGCATTCTAGTTTCGATTTTATCAGATAGAGATCCAAGGTTCACATCTCATTTTTTGAAACACTTGTCGCAAGCCCTTGGGACACAGTTTTCTATGAGAACAGCACATCATCCTCAGACGGATGACCAATCTGAGATGAAGATACAAACTTTGGAGGATATGCTAAGGGATTGTGTGATGGATTTTGGTAGTTCATGGGAGGAGAACTTATAATTGGTGGAGTTATCCTATAATAACACTTACAAAGATTCAATATATATGGCTCCATTTGATGAATTATATGGGTGTCTATGTCATTCTCCACTATGTTGGATGGAAACAGGTGAGACTTCGATGATTGGACTGAGCCTTGTCCAAGAGACTACAGAGAAAATAAATTTGATCAGAAAGAGGATAGAGATGGCTCAAAGTTTTCCAAAATCATATGTAGACCATTGTTGACAACCTTTTTCATTCGAGATGGGTGATCATGTGTTTTTTAGAATCTATCCTAGGTTGGGACATCGTCAGTTTGGAAAATAGGGTAAATTGTCTCCAAGGTATATTGGGCATTTTGAGATACTTGAGCGGATTTGAGAGGTGGATTATTGGTTTGTTTTTTCACCATGGTTTAGTGTGGTTCACAATGTGTTTCATGTGTCTCTGTTGAAAAAGTATCAGCCAGATCATGACCATGTGATTTGTTGGGATCATGTTAAGCTAAAACCATATGCTTCTTTGGTGCACATGCTAGGGCGGATTGTCGATAGGAAAGAGAAAGTTCTACGTGGTAAAATATTTGGTTTATTTCATTTTTTTGGGATCATGTTCAGATTCAAGAGGAGCCTTGGGAGTGGGATAAAGAGATGGCTGAGCAATGGCCTGAGCTCTTTTGGTAAAGAGACCATTTTCTACTTTTTGAGGATGGAAAGTCCAATGGCAGGGAGAATGTAGTACCCCTATTTTGAGGTATTTAACCTTTATTTATGACTTTTTATGTGTTTAAAGTTCTTGAGATGATTTTGGACGATTTTGGGAGATTTTGGAGGGGTTTTAGAAGAGTTTAAAGGCCTTTTCAGGGGCACACAGTTTGAGCACGGTTGGGGGAAACCATGCAGAATTTCGAGGTAACCGTGTAGGGGGAGATAGTGGTTTTCGCATAGTCTACACACAATTTTCCAAACCATGTGAGACAACCATGTGGGACCCCTTCTCTTGAGGTAGTGTCATGCAAATGGTTAGTGCAGGGTTTTCCAAACCGTGCGAGCTAACCGTGGGAATACTTAAAAAGGTGATTTTTAAATCTGGGTTGACTTGGGCTTGACTTATTTCACTCCAAACTTCCTTCCACTCAAGCCTCACTTGGTATTTTCGGTTCTCAAGGGTTTTAGGGTATCTCCCACTCATTTTGGAAGCATTTTGAAGGAATTTCATGGTGGTTTGAAGGTGGCTCCTCCCAGGTAAGTCTTTTATCTTCGTTTCTCTTTTGTTTTCTCTAGATCTACTCTTCCCTCTCTCTTAGTTTTCTAGATATACATTCATTTTTTTGTAGATATTGGGGTTTTGTTACATCAAATGATGATATTAGGTCTTTTTGATGTTAGGGAAGATAATTTATAGTGGTTTCGGTGGTGCGTTTGCCGGAATGGTGGTGTGGTAGCTTGTGGGTCGATTTCCCCCGAACCGTAAAGGTAAGTGTCTTCTCTCTCGACTTGAATTTGTTAGAACTTGGATCCTTTCTTGAAATTAATTGGGTTTTATTGAAATTAATTGTGATAATGATGTTTGAATCGTGTTGGAAACCCATTTGGTAATGATTTGGGGATTTTGGGGAAAATGGTTCGTTGTTGCAAAAAGGGGATTTGTTGTGTGATTTTAAAATGTTGATTTTAAAATCGTTAGTGGTTTGAGTATAAAATATGTTTTATGAAAGATGTTTTTCAATAAAGATGTCGTTTACTAAAATGTGGCTGGGTATAGAAAATGGTTAAAGTGTGTTTTCAATAAATGGGTGATTTATTTAAGTGGATTGACTTGTGTTGGAATTATTGATGTGCTTAAGGTTTTGTTTGGTTCTAGATAAATTGTTGGCATAATGTGGTGACCTTGATGTGATATATTTGTTGTTGGATAAGTATTGTGAATTGTGTGTGTAAAGTGGGTGTGGAGTACCACTTTAAAAAGAGGATGGATAATGGAAAGAAGATCCCCCATCAAAGGATAGGTGGGTGTAAAGTACCACTAGATTGGGAAAGGATAACGGACTTGGATGGTAGTGCCGCCGTGGTTGATACCGGTTTGGGTGTGTGAGTCTCCATTGTATGATAGTTTGTGTAATGTTATACAATATGGAAATGGGTGTTCTAATGTGAAATGGTAAATGGTTTGTGGCATGGATGTTTGGATTTCCTATGTGTTGTGTTCATTTGGGTGTAAATGGCTTGGTAAAAGAGTTTTTGGCTTGTTTTAAGTTTTTTCAATATTTAATGTTTTATATAAACTATTTTATATAAATGTGCTAACAGTTTTATCCTAGTAGCATGTATAGGGAAGTCATTTGGGGAAAACCTACTGAGTATTTGTACTCACCCCCTATATTTGAACTTTGGTACTTTTCTAGACGTTGTGTTCCAGGACACAAGTAAGGGTAAATCATCTCATTTTCCTAGCAGTTTGACATGAGGATTTAGTGATGTTGTGGTGCTTGGATCATGGAGCTTGGTGTGGAGCTATGGATGGTGTCCTACTTCTTTGGAGTCTTGTTGTGTAGTCTTTTTCTTGGTACTCTAACATTTGGTTTGGTTTTATTGACATTTGGGAATTTTTATGGAATAGTTGGTTGACCATTGGTAATGTATGGGTTGGGTTGTTTTGTTGACATGCATCGTGTAGATTTGTTGGTAGTGGCATATTTGGTTGGTTGATATTATCTTAAGGGAAAATCATTAACCAATGATTCTTGAATCCCTTGGCATTTATTTCTAGCCTTTGGTGACCTAAGAACTTTGATTAAGGTCAAGTAGAATTCCTCCGTCTAATCAAGCCAATGGGATGGAGCGAGATGTTACAATATATATATTAATAATTATTTACTGATAAAAATATTATATTATGCATTGTATTTATTACTTTTTTATATATGATATCTATATCAAAAAATATTTACATGTTAGATTATTATATTATGATATTTATTAGTAGGTAATTATTATATACTAGTATATATTAGTTTTTTATATTTGATATATGTATTAAAAATTATTTATAGGTAAGATTATTTACTTCAGATGGATAGAGATGCTCTCGGTTATCTATTTAGTTCTCCCACTGATGTAGACTCCCTAATGATGAGTTTGATTCATAATATATATAGGATGCTACAATAGAACTTCCTATTAGGAGGGGGTGTGACCTTTCTAGATTGATGATTTCAAACCCTGTTGCATAAATACATCCATAATTTGATTTTTATCCTCGTTTATGGTGGTATGTTTAATTTTTTAAGATAGTTATTTTATATTAAGTTTTATTATTATTATTGGTAATAATATTCTGATTATTTGTTTTTATTTGCATGGGTTTTCATATTTTTCTATTGGGTAGGCTCATTAGTGCAGAAAACATTTTTAACGTCATTTATTTTTCATTTTTAACATCAGTTTTTAGCCGATGTTAATACGAACGACGTTGTAAATATTGTTTTTTACGTTGGTTATTTAAAAACCGACGTAAAAAACATAACATCGTGGTGTTTATCACGTCTGTTATTAATTAACTGACGTGCAAAATCTAGGGGGGAGGGTTTATCACGTCGGTTATCTAATAACTGATGTGATCAACCATTTCCTCGGCCTTTATCACGTCAGTTATTAAATAACCGACGTGATAAACTGGGGGGTTTTATAACATCGATTATTATATAATCGATGTGATAAAACAGTCCGGGGGATGTTTATCACATTGGTTATTTAATAACTGACGTGCTAAACACCTAGGGAATGGTTTATCACATCGGTTATATAATAACCGACATTATAAACCAGTCCGGGGGGATTTTATCACGTCGTTTATTAAATAACCGATGTGATAAAAGGCCTAGGAAATGGTTTATCAAGTCGGTTATATAATAACCGACGTGATAAACTAGTCCGGGGGGGTTTTATCACGTCAGTTATTAAATAACCGACGTCATAAGCCATTCCACAAGTGTTTATCACATTAGTTATTAAAATAACCGACGTGATAAACCCTTCCCTATTCCTTTATCAGGTTGGTTATAAAATAACCGACGTGAAAGACAATTTTTTTTATAAATTGAATGCAGTCCTTTTCTCTCCCCAGAAACAACCAGAAACCAAATCAAGAATTCGTACCATAAAAACATAAGTAGACCAAAACAGGAACCAAAGAAAAATTTAAAAATTACCCCACTAGACATCCCCCCACCACCCCCTAAACGCCCCCCCCCCCCCCCTCACCCCACTGGACAGCCCCCACCACACCCCTGGATAGCCCTCACCCCACTAGACAGCCCCCACCACCCCCTTGACAGAAGTAGACCAAAACAAGAACCAAAGAAAAATTTAAAACTTACCCCACTGGACAACCCCCCACCACCCCTTGAACAGCCCCCCTCACCCCACCGGACAACCCTCCCACACCCCTGGACACCCTCATCCCACTGAACACCCCCCACACCCTTGGAACCCCTCCCCCCAGACCAGAATCCATTCCAAAAAAAATCATCATAAGTAGACCAAAACAAGAAGTAGAGAAAAATTAAACATTCACATATATAACATTCAAAACATACACTGTCAACTTCAAAAAAAACTAAATCCAACCTAAATGACTACCAAATACACAATTACAATTACATCACTCAAAATTACATTTTACACTACAAACAACTAAAATTCAATCAAACCTGTAAAATAATTTGACCACTCCACTTGTAAGTGTTTGATGTCTTGATCAGTATTGGGTTGAGGGTCATAAAATAGCTACAAATGAAAAGGATAGTAGTTAACGTGTATAATGAATAAATCAAATTGAAATATTATGGAAAATTTTAAAAGGAAATCTCACCAGGTCAAAGTTCACAACTATCCCAGTTGTTATTATTTCATACACAAATCTTAACATATAATATCCGCATTCGATGACGCCTTCTTGTTCATGACAATTATGTTTTAATGAGTGTAAATTAAATATATTATTTTTATGTAATAAATCAAAAAGTACAAATTATAAATAGATATTTACCTTCTTATTTACATATTTGATCTTTGAAATCCTTTTCTTTGTGTTTTTTTGAAAGTAGACCCATGCCCTGTTAGAAAATAATACGAATGGGGTAAATTTAAAATTCACTATAATATATAAAACTATTGAGAAATTGAAACTTACTTTTCTAATATATTCATAAAACTTTTTTTCACATCATCAGGGACAAATCATATCCAATAAAGTGTTTTCTCCCTTGGGAAAAAAACCCCAAACATCCAATGATCACTGATAAAAGAAAATTTAAGGTTAGTGGTTTTTTATGTTAAAAGATAATGAACTCTTTGAGAGAGATGTTTTTCATACCTCTCACAAAAAGGCATCATCCAACATTGTGTGACTATATTCTGTTCAATTATTTTATCAATATAAAGCATTCTTTCTTCCTCATCCACTGCACATGCTACAGGGGAAATCAATTGCGGGTCCATGAATCCATATACATCTGTCAGCTCATTCCTCTCACAAATTTTATAAAGATACCAAATACAAAACAGAC
This sequence comes from Viscum album, assembly GCA_963277665.1. Taxonomy (NCBI): domain Eukaryota; kingdom Viridiplantae; phylum Streptophyta; class Magnoliopsida; order Santalales; family Viscaceae; genus Viscum; species Viscum album. The sequence goes on along the minus strand of OY728159.1, from coordinate 823,220,906 downwards.
ATACGTATACACTTTTAAAAAATATAACGCATGGAAGAGGTGTTAATACTTACATGGAAAAAAATTTCACCACGTTGATGCCCAACTTATCTCCAGTAACAAGCTCCATGATATCAGTTTTCATAATCCCCATAGTTATTACACGTCCACAAACATGAGCTTCCATTGGAAACTCATAATGACCCACCAACAAATTTGAATATATTGACAATATGTCAAGACTACTAGAATCTGTATCTAATGTCATAGCCATTTTTCTTTGTTGTTTTCTATATAGTATTTCTTTACCTTTGAAGTATTACAATAAAAATAAATAGAAAAATATATTAGTTTTCAAATGATAAAACAACTTTAATAAAAAAAATAAATAAAAGATATAACATTCATACCTCTATGGTAATGATTCAAAGAAGTATGGATGGACAAATTAAAAAATGGTCGATACTATGTCCAACTGTAGTCACCTCATCTGTAGGTAATGGTACTCAAGCTGATCTATCTATAATATCATGTACAGTGACCCTCTGATTCTCTACCTCTAATTGTTGATGATGAAATTTATCTCCTATACAATATACCAACCCATATGCAACTATATGATGTTTAGGATCATCAACATACAACTCGCAATAAGTAGGAAGCTGCGGCGGAGGAGTAGGATAAAAAATGGGGTCCGTAGGATGAGGTGGGGGAGTGGGAGCTACTGGAGGAGGTGGAGGATAAATAATGGGGTCTGCAGGGGGAGGTGGAGGAGTGGGAGCTGTAGTCTGAAATTGTATTTGCATGTCTACAAACATAGACTATACCGACACTCTAATCTTTTCCTCCATCATCACATTAATATTATGAACTTCAACCACCAAGGATTCTATTTTTTTTATAAACACCCTCAACGTTAGAATTTGAAGAACGTAGAAACACTTTTCTTACCGATACACCTGCTGGATATCCTATTACAAGACCAGGATGTTCGGGCTTTCCCAATGCTACAGATAAAATATCTTGCCTCCTAGTAGCTGTAAATTCCCCCTGTGAGCTCTGCTCTTCAAGAGAGTCCTGTATTAATTAATTGAACATTTCTATAAGTATTGAAATTATATGAAGAAAATAGTTAACTTAAATAAATAAAATAGATATCTTACAATCCTATCAACTAAGATTCTCAATTTTTCCGAAATATATTTCCCTTTTTTTCCCATCTGAGCTCTCTTCCATTTTTTATGTCTAGATGGAGGGGATTGAGGGGCCACCTCTATAGAGCTTGAATTCTCAGCTCTTAGTTTTTGAAATTTTTCCGCCATTATTTGTTCTTCCAAAAATGCATACCCTCGCCGAGATAAACTATGAGGGTATACATTTTTAGATTGGATCTCCTGATGATCTATCCTTGTTTGCTGTAAATTAAGAATAATAAATAATTAACAAAACATTAATAAAATAATTTATATAAGAAAGATTATAAAATTTAACATTTCCCTTAACAAAAATGACTCTTTTCTTCTACTTTCAACAAACTGTATCCATGTGTCTTAATCTATAAAAGGATATATACGACATGGATTGTCATGACTCCTATGACCAAAAATGAAATAAGATGAGAGGGTTGATTTGAAACCCCTCCATCTCCTAGCAGCCATCAATAAGCATTTCTTCCTGACTCCTCCAGTGTCAGGAATATCAAATGTCATCTGATGAAGAAGAGGTTAAACATATTATATATAATAGAAACATTTAAATAATAGTCAAAAAATAGAAAAAGATCTTACCAAAATCGTCTCCCACAACTGAGAGATTATTGATTTATCCACACTTCTCTAGTCATCATACAAAATGCTTATTTTTCTCTTTGCCTGAGTTGATACAAAACTCTTTAAATATTTTGCATTTGGACCTCAAGGAATATCATCATCATCAAACTCAACGAGTATCCTCTGATCCTACATATGGGAAAGTGATAATTTTGGTAAACATGTGCACCCACATTTACCAACTCTTGAACTCTTTGTCGTAATAAGAGCACATGAGGAAGATTGGGGAACATCAGCAGGAGCATGTGAATGTTCCTCCCCAGAGGTATGACCAATATGATCATCTCCAGAATCATGTGGTTGATTAACTGAATGATCTGTTATTATCCTTCAAATAAAAAACATTAGTTCACAAATATACAAATTCAAATATTTTAATACTACTATAATCAAAAAATAGAAAATTGTACTAAGTTATGTAATAGTAAACATTGTTAATATGGTAAGCATGTTAAACAATGGTAAAGATGGTAAAGATGGTCAATATGGTTAACATGGTAAACATGGTAAACCTGGTAAACATGATAAAAATGGTAAAGTAATTGTCAATGAACAAAAATAATAGATATATAATTCATGTAATGGTAAAAATGATAAAGTAAACTAAAAAAAATAAAACAAACAAAAACATATACTTATTTTGTTTTAATACATGTTTTAATAAAGAAAAAACTTACAATATCTAACATTTTATGAAAAAAATAAATGTAAACAATAAATAAACATATATTACCTGTAATTTTAGGAATGTACAAATGGATTGTTTTCCCAAATTCCTTCGTCGTGATCGTTTCTTATGGAACAAACCATGTCTTAAACATGCTCATTATTATGTTCTGTTAATATTTCCATGAAATTAGGGATATCACATAAATCAGCATCTTAATCAAGTTCATCCTCACCAACATATTGTTTTTCCCTTGTAAAACAACAGCCCACTGCATATCTGATTGATCTACTAAATAGAAAATTTGTTTTGCATGTGTTGCCATTATAAAATAATCAGCTGTGTCTTCCAATCTATTCAGATTAATAAGTGTCATTCCAAATTCATCGTGTCTGACATTGTTGTTACCGATAAACCATTTACAGTTAAAAACAAAAACTTTAATTTTAAATTAATCAACCTCCCACATGTCTTCAATCACTCTATAATATGCACTTGATGCAGAAATTGGGTTTTTTTCCTTAGCACTCAAAAAATGCATTGCTTCTGCAAACACCAATACACCACTATTCTGAACTGCACTTCTGTTGTCCTGAGATTTCATATGAAATGTATAGCCATTAATGTCATAACCGGACCATGTTATCACATTTAAACATGGACCACCCACTATCCATTTTAATGTCTCTGATACATCTAATCTACCAAGCAAGGTTTTTTAAACCATGACAAAAATGTTTTGTTGTGCTCATTCAAAATCAACATTTCTTTCTTCTTTGGATGACATTGTTTCAAATCATTAATATTCAATGTGATATATGGTTGAGCATTACCTATGTTATTCAAGATGTATGATTCTAAATTCTTCATTTGTTCAGCTCACAATGATTTTAATTTCAAGCCACGAATCCCCTTTCCCTCATTATTAACTCGTTCATGGCGAGATGGAGGCAAACCTATGTGTTGCGCTACAGCCAAGTAGCTCGTACAAAACTTTGTAACCTCCTTATAAATATACTTTTCAATAATGGAGGCTTCAGGTCGATATGTATTCTTAACATACCCCTTTAATATTTTTATATACCTTTCAAAAGGATACATCCAACGAAGATATACAGGTCCACAAATCTTTATTTCTTGAACCAGATGAATCATTAAATGCACCATTATATCAAAAAAAGTTTTTGGAAAATACATTTCTAATTGACAAAGTATAAAAATTGCATCCTTTTCCAAAATGTTCAAAGCATTCACATCAATCACCTTATTACAAATTGAATTGAAAAAATAACACAACTTCATTATAGTCTTTCTCACACTGATGGGAAATATTCCACACAATGCAACTGGTAGAATTTGTTGCATCATGACGTGACAATCATGTGATTTCATACTTATCAACTTCAATCCCTTCAAGGAGACAAAATTTTTTACATTTGAAGAATAACCTTGAGTCAATTTGATATCATGAAGACACTGAAAAAAGATAATTTTCTCCCTCTTCGATAATGTATGAAAATCCGGGGGAAGAAATGTCCGTCTTCCTTTAGAGGTGGGAGCTAAATCCAAACGTATTACCATTTATAGTAAGTCTAATCTTGCATTCAACCCATCTTTTGTCTTCCCTTTAATATCTAACAATGTTCCAATCAAACAATCATAGATATTCTTCTCCATGTGTATGACATGAATATTATGTTTAACTTCATGATATCTCCAATATGGTAGCTCAAAAAATATTGACCTTTTCTTCCAAATATGTCTATCATTACCAGATTTTTGTGTCTTTCCCAATTTCACATCAAGGTTTTTCACCCTCTCAAAATACATATTAGGGGATAAAGGTTTTGGAGCAATATAAAATTCTTTTGAGCCATTGAATGCATTTTTTAATCTTCTATAAGGGTGATCCATAGGAAAAAAACTTTCGATGACCCATGTACAATTTTTTCCTCCCATGATGCAATTGACAATATGACGTCTGTTGTTCGTAAATTGGACATGCTTTATGCCCTTTAACACTATATCTAGAAAAATTTCCATATGCTGGAAAGTCATTTATAGTGAACAAAAGAACTGCATGCAGTTGAAAATATTCCATTTTATAAGAATCATACACCCTAACACCATTATCCCATGTAAGTTTAAAATCATCAATCAACGGTGACAAGTAAACATCAATATCATTGTCGGGTTGCTTCGGACCAGAGATCATTATACTCAACATGAAATATTTGTGCTTCATACAAACTTCGGGAGAGAGGTTGTAAATTACCAATAAAACAGGCCATGAACTATGTGTGCTACTGAGGGTTTGGTATGGATTCATTCCATCTGTGCACAACCCTATTCTGAGATTTCTAATTTCATTTCCAAATGTAGAATACTGCTCATCAATTTTCTTACATTGTGGACAATCAGCTGGATGGTGTCTTTTTCTATCACATAACCGCTCATCTGCATTCCATATTAACCTTTTTGAATCATGTGAATTAGAAAATAAACGTTTGAAATGATGAATTATAGGAAGATACCAAAATACCTTTGAAGTGATCTTTGTAATATCTACATCAGCCTGTGATTTTTCTTTCCCCTTATACCGTGATGTCCCACATTTAGGACACTCTGACAGAAATTCATATTCCTTCCTATATATAATACATTCATTCAGACAAGCATGTATTTTCTTTTATCCCAATCCCATCGGGCATAATATTTTCTTGGCCTTATAATGTGAATTTGGAAGATCGTTATCTTTTGGAAGAATTTCTTTCATCAATTGTAGCAGTTCTATAAAACTTTTGTCACTCCATACTTGTTTCGCCTTCAGGTTAATCAATCTTAACATCGCCGACAAAACTGTAAAATCTGTACAACCATGATATAATGGTTTTTTAGCATCACCATATAGACACGCAACGGTCGGTTCTATCTCAATTTTTTTTACTTCAATATCACGAATCATTTCTTCAATTCCATCGGAGTTACCATCTTGCGAATCATCATCATCAGTGAAATTTTGTCCAGTTTCACCATGCCAAATCCAAGGGCTGTAACTCGGATTAAAACCATGACAAATCAGATGATCTTTTATCTCTCTACTTTTCAACTTCTTCATATTCTAACATTTCAGGCATGGAGAGAAAAAAAATGTCACTACTTGGAACATTTTGTTTAGAAAATTCCAAAAAGGCATCAACACCTTCCTCATATTCATTGCTCATTCGATTATCCATAATCCAATTTTGACTCACTATTACCTATAACAAATATTAAAATTATACATCTTTTTAAGATAAGACAAATATATGTTTATATGAAAAAAATCATAATTTGAATGTAAAACAATTTTCAAATATAAAACAAATCTATTCGTATTTAAAAAAATATGCTTGAATATGATTTTAAAAATAAAATATAATTACATATAACAGTTTTAAATTCCATTGAATCAAAGAAAACCATGGGGCCTCCAATGGTTGATAGAAAATTGGAGAAAATGGAGTAAACCTGAGAATCAAATCAAATTTATAATAAAAACTCAAATGGAGAAAATCACAATGTAAATCCAATCATCACGGCACAATGGGGTCACCCCCCCTTGGACCCCCCCCCCCCCCCACACACACACACACACATTCATGGACACCCTGGACACCCCCAACCCTCTGGAAAGCCCCCCAAACCCTCTGAACACCACTTCCCACCCCCTTGGACACCCCCTGGACACCACCACCCCCTTGGACAGCCCCCCACCCCTATGGACAGCCCCCACACCCCCTGGACAACACCCCCCACCCCTCTAGACAGCACCCCCCCCCCCCCCACCCCTCCTGGACACCACCCCCCACCTCCTACCCCCTTGGACACCACCCTGGACAACCCCCAACCCTCTAGACATCCCCCAACCCTCTTGACAACCCCCCAACCCTCTGGACAGCCCCCCCACCCCCATGGAGTTTGAATCCATTTTTATTCATGTCTTATGAATAAAACATATTTCTTCCATGAATCAATATTGTAAACTTTTGTAGGTATCATATGTTCTTCAAATGTTATGCGCATATTTTCATACCCTTATTCTCATGTTATGTTACGTGATCATTGAAATCTACCTTATGTACCCATGCCAAGGATCTAAGATCACCCTTTATTTTTTTTTCTTTCCCCATGTTATGAATTAATTAATTGTGTTTGATAAGTATAATAAGGGTGATAGTTATGAAAAAATAGTGGGATATGATGTAGTTCACTTATAAACTAGTTGTTTATTTTTCCAAGTTTCTAATGACACAAAACCTTAATGATTCTTATGCATGTTTTTTGTAAAATAAAATGAATATTCATATATTAATATGTAATATCTATGTATACAAGTATGGATCTCTATATGTTAATCTTAAATATAAAATATTATGAGGATATTCCCACCAATAGGAACTCCATTTGTTTTCATGATATTGGATATTCCACTCTATAGGTGTGTATAATGATCCTTAGAATTTATGATTATTATTAATTAATGTGATGAATTACAAAAATTATTTTATTACCATAATATGTGATGATATATGATCAAAATGAAGTTGGGTGTGTGGTGTGTGTCATGAATTTTATGTTATTAATGGATAAAACATAGAAGAATGTGTCTCTTTAATCTCAATGGTAGTTGACATCTGAGCCCTTTGATGAAATTGGAATCATCTCAATAAAAATTATGAACATAGAATGTAGACATGTTCATTGCATATAGTCAAAGAAAGATTTATCATGAATAAAAGTGATCAATAAAAGAATAATAATTGACCATGCTAGAACTAATAATTTCTTTTCATTTTTTGGGATATTGAATAACCTCATGTTGATCAATTCTTGAGGGGATCTATAGTAGGTCCTCATGATGTAATGATTATAAATCCACAAGGTTCAAATGATAATCACTATCAACAAAGAAATATTTCTAGACATTGTAAATATTTATTATTTTTTGTTAAATTAATTATAAATTTATGTGAAAATAACCTCTCTCTTGGTTTTGGTTAAAAAACAATTGTCAATATTTTTTTATAAAAATTAAATTGGTCATGACGTTCAGATCATGTCAATTACGCATTATCAATTAAATGAAAAAATACGAGCTGTATATATTCCCAATAAAAACATCCCCTACATTTAGAACCAGTAAACCCAATACTCCTTAAGAGGGGGGGTGATTTAGGGTGTGAATTTATTTTCAATTTTTGGATCTTACTCTCAGGTTAGCACAAGGTGCACAACCCTCTTACTCATTTATGATTTTAAAATATATCCAAATGAAAGAAAATAATTAGGAAGAAAGAGGTTTTTACTTTATTTGACACTTAGGGATAATATAAGGAATATATGTTGACAATTTTTTTAGGTAACAGGAGATTACACTATCAACTATATATTTTATAAGAGTTTGGGAAGGACACACAGACAAAAACAGGATAACTTCATTTTATTGACTTCTCATACACTACTTTAATTCAAGGAATAATAGAATGAATACAACATGTTGGTTCATTATAATAATTTTGATGAATAAGAATAAGAAAATTTCAACAATAAGGGTGTATTCACATTGATTTACCTTCTCCTCTGATTCCAGATGGTCAAAAATATATTCTATCTAGATAATTTATTAAATTCCTCTTCATTTTCAACAATAATTTCCAACAACTGATCACTTCATATCTCTCTTAATTATCAATTTTTTATATCACTCACTTAATATTCTTCTTCTCTTCATATATATTTCATAAATGAGATCATTAGTTGTCAATGACAACAAAAATTACCATCAATGTCAGGCATCAGCGAAACAAAAACAAACGAAATAGAATTATGTGAGGCTTATTGCGAGTCGATCTAATAGATATGGTTATAATAAATAAGATGATGATGGAAAAACGAGGTAAGAGGGTTAAAAATCAAATGATCTTACCTAGTTTAAACAAAAAAATCACAAAATGTAAATATAGACTATCCGGGAAGAAAACAAACAAAATAAAGTTATGGGAGGCATACCTGAGTGTTGTGAGTGGAGAAGATAGATCCGAGGAGAGTGAAGATGATAAACAATGATGTTAAAACGAGTTTAACGAAATGAGACCAAAGAGTCGATTAGGGTTTTTCGTGCGAGAGAGACGAGTCACCATTCTGTCGATCGAAAAATCAGCAATGACAATCCACGGGGTGTGTTAATTTTTTAAATGTTTTATAACGTCGGTTATTTAATAACCAACGTTATAAACTATTTTTATTACATTTTTAACATCGGTTATTATAATAACTGACGTTAAAAATGTATCAGATAATGCAGTTTTTATGTAGGTTATTTTATAACCGACATAAAAAAACGCGTGTGTTGGTTTTTTACGTCGGTTATTCTATAACCAACGTAAAAAACAAATCATAAACCACAGTTTTTACATCGGTTAATTTATAAACGACGTAAAAACTGCCGGTTGTTGGTTTTTTAGGTCGGTTATAATATAACCGACGTGAAAAATTTGATGGGTTGGGTTTTTACATCGGTTATTTAATAACCGACGTCAAAAAGGCCTCAGATGCCGCCTTTTTTACATCGATTATTTTATAACTGATGTAAAAAAATCGTAGATACCTCATTTTTTACGTCAGTTATTAAATAACCGACATGAAAAATGTCGCTCTTTGGTTTTTTACGTCGGTTATTTTATAACCGACGTAAAAAACGAACGTGCAGGCTTTTTGGACGTCGGTTATTAAAATAACCCACGTAAAAAAAAATTCTATCTGTATTTTTTACTTCAGTTATAAAATAACCGACGTAAAAAACCACGTTTCACTGATTTTCACGTCGGTTATAAATAACCAACGTAAAAAATGGTGACGTTAAAACGTTTTCTGCACCAGTGGCTGGTGAAATTCTAAAAATTATTTTTCTACACCATGGGTGTCATGGGATTAGGTTCCCTTTGTCGTTCAACATCAGATATTCAAACACTAGATTGTACGTTAATAAATAATATATTTTGTTTTAAATTTATTTAATTAGTAACATTTTGTTTTTAATTTTATTACAAAATTTATGGTCTCTGATCGATGATAGCATGAGAGATTCTATCTGGGAGGCATAATAGATTTGTATACATTAATGATTTCATCAGTTTTTTCACAACCTAAGAAATAGATTCATGGATAATGATTCTATTAATGTTTTTGACCAGTCTTTATTATCCCATTGAACAAAATATATTTCATCTCAAGTATGGGATGGATAATGCTCCTACTGGATAGGAGAGACTTTTGGGGTCCTGATTAAACTGGACCAAGAAACTAAAACTTCCAGATTTGGGAATTAAGATATATTCTTAGTCAAAATAAATTTATGTTTTGTCCTAGTTTATAGAGTATTTCTTTCCATGAATGGTGATTAATTAGACCTGATAATTAAATATGAAAAATTCCCCCATTTTTGTTTGAATTTTAAGGTTATCGGTTGCAGTATTCCCAGCTACAAAAAATGATTTCTTGTACCTTATTCTTTATGTGTGGGCTTGATAAAGCTTAATTATTTAAAAAGATCGGAAGGGTGAATCCTAATTCCTCAGGAGGTATGGAATAGGATGACAAGTCCATGCCTTTTAACAGAGTGAACAATCAAGTTGAACCACATGGGAATGTGACTGTAATTGAATCTGTCTAAAAGTCGGGCGGTGCTACTGATGTTGCTACTGGAGGTTCGTGCAATGGATATGGATGGATGAAATGTGATATAATGGATGGACTTGTTATTGGTTAGTCTGGAAATGGGTATTGGTCCTGAACATGGATTGAGATTGTGGAGGAGGAGCATCCAGGTGATGGCTTGTAGCTGATGTCATGGGTGTGCTCGATGCGCATACAGTGGATGTGTTAAACATGAGTGATAATGCTAAGATGTTTAATGAGGATTTTTTCCATATAGGTTGAGGGAATTTTTTATTGAACACTTTAGGAGGATTCTTGGGTGATATTCATATGAAGGATGTTGGACATGATGAGACATCAATTGATGTCCAATCCATTGATGAATATGCTACTCAAGAATCTATTGATCAATATTTAAAGTAAGAGAAAATGGTCACAACAAGGGCTTGAAAAGGTAAGAAACTCTAAGTGGATAAAGAGTTATTTCAATTGTTCATCCCTTGTAAATCCAAATAAAAGGTGATTTATCCTCAACCTTAGTTGGTTTGAACCACTCAAAGGTATCATGATATCTTAGATAGCCAATCATTGTAGACTCCCACCCAACCAAATGATGGTGAGAATGTGGAGTGGTTGTTTCCATCTCACTTTAATGATCTAATGAAAAAGGAATATGTCAATTTTGGTAAATCTTTAGATTAATATTGTAGTATTTCTTAGGAAAGAAACTCTAGTATAATGCCTTGGGAGGATCTGGAAGGAGAAATGCATGTGGAAGGACTTAGTAAAGAAGCGAAAAAATGGAATTTCTCACATCTTAAAGCTATCTAATAAATAATGGAGTCATGTGTTTTTGGATTTAATAACTATGTATCATTTTAGAATCTACTATTAATTAACATTGAATATGGATTCTACACTAGTCCTAGGATAGAATTTTGATATTTATCATGGAAATTCAGGATCTTCTCCACTTTGGGGGCTCACATGCATTGTCAATGGATGAAGAATATGAGGCTACACAAGATGTCAAGACCTGGAGAAGAGGATGATATCCAAAGGGTAGTGGAAGTAATCCTAGGAATTTTGAGATCTAGAGGGACTGGTAGGAATATTGACTTTCAGTTTCATGCTTCTTTTTTACTATATCCATGCTATGCCTTGTTTGACATGTTTCTACCCTTGTATGATTTTCTTTTTTCAATAAACTTAGGGTCATGGATTTAGTCTCCAAATCTATAACTAATCCATTTTTAGTATATATAATTTAAATATAAAATATTTTTTTATATTATACATGCCATGATTGACCCCTCTATTAAAAATATTGAGGTTTGCAAGGAGATATATACTAATCCCCATACAGGATAGCTTGTCAGCTATAGACAATGCCATATTGTTGTTAGTATTTATTTTAATTTTACTAATATTAATTTTAGTGTTATTGTAATTTTTAATTATATTTGAAGGAAATGCATGAGGATGAAAATTCTTATTCATGAGAGAGTCATGGTGAGAGCGAAGAATATGATACCTGTGAGTATGGTTTTGATGAGGGGGATTGGATACATGTTACTATACATAGTGTCGTGAACGGTTGGGTGACCAATATTGGTTCATGACTAATACCTAATAGTTATTATGTTATATCTATGATGTCATTGGTTAGCTTGATGGGATCTCATATAGAGTTTCCATTGTTATCTAATGCATAGTATGAAGAGAGTTTGAGATCTTAGTATTAGATAACACAATGGATACAGAGAGAGAGGGAGGGGGGGCGTGAGAAATAGTGTTAGAGAGATGAGAATATGTTGGAGTATATGTGATGTCTTTTTTAGGGTGTTGGTATAAAGTTTCATCCACATAAACCTTCTAGTGACCCTCCTCTACCTAACACCAGTTGATGCTCAGTTGTTTTTATGAATATTTTTTATTTTTTTCCTGATAAACATATTGTGTGTGAAATGGTGTAATAATGTTATGAATATTTTTATTATATTAATTTTTTTTTCTATTTTTATAATTTTGTATTTTGTATTTTTTTTAAATTTATTTATTTATTTATTTATTTATCTATTTATTCATGATAGATTAAGAAAAATACCAAAATTACTTTTTTAAGATTTTCTCAGGCTTATTTGTGATGGATTGTAGAGTCCATCATAAATAGCATTTTTTATGACAGTCTATTACAATGTCCTTTTTATGTATTTTCATGTATTATTTTAAATGAAAATCAGAACCCATGGTAAATAATCTTTTATTTGCAATGGGCCATCACAAATAAGTATATTTATAATTTCATTTACTATGAGTGTTTTATTATGATGAAATTTTGTTGGTAATGAGTTTTAGTGAAGATATTCTATTGCAACTAACCCGTCACAAAATCCAAAAACAATTATTATGTTATTATTTTTTAATTTATCGTTTCTCATTTTATACAATTTTCTGAATTTTTTAGTAGGATCTGATAGCTCATCACTTGAACCCAAATGACTATAATATGAATTAGAAAATTCATCCATTGAAAATTTGATTGCATTATTTTATTTTTTAATAAAAAAATGATTTTCAGTTTCTGGTTGCATCTCATCTTCTTACATCATCAAGGTTCCGATTAGTTATTTCAGCTTTAATTATTCAACTGATATTTATTTTTGAATAGAAATAGATATTCTATTACAATTGAAAGGTAAAAATCTAAGTACCTTTAATTCCTTTTCTGGTTTTGTAATTGGAGTTCCCAAGGAAGAAACATCATTGACATCTTCTGCCAATCTCCCATTCATATGAGTAAGGCTCTCATCTTCCTACAACCTAAGTGCATTAAATTAAAGTTTATCAGTATTGTACCTCAGTTTTTGAACATTATTGGTTCTTTTATAAGCAACTACAAAGGTTTCCCACATTTCATAGGGAGTCACACATTGAGAAATGTGATTAAACTCATATGGACCAAGTCCGCATATAATAACATTCATATCTTTTGAGTTTACATCATATTCAACTTCCCTTGAAACATCCCATTTTTATGATTCTCCAAGGATTACATAAGGATTGAAAATCTTCATATATACTTTTGAAACCAATATTATTGAAATAGATAGTCATGTAAGATTTATAATATCCATATTTATCACTATTAAAATAAGGAACATGAATCATTGACATACCTTCTCTAAGATCATCCATTTAAATTTATCTTTATTCGGATCTTTAACTCAGGAATGTTAGAATTGAAATAAATATATCCACTAAATCCAAACCTTTGATACTAATTTTTGTTTCAAAATGACTATGACAATGACATAAGAGGGGGTGAATTTTTTCCTTTTGAAAAACTTGACAAAATTAAATCATCCCTCTTAATTTGAACCTATCTTTTCCTTCTCACTTAAATATGAGTATGCGATGGAAAATAAATAAAGTAAAAATATGACATGGAAATGTATAGTGGTTTGCGGCACAAAAATCCCTGAGTCCATTCCACCAACGCTCTCTCTACGAGCTTGGTGATTTTTACTAGTAGGTCATTTTTCGGGGACCTCTATAACTGAGTGCAGGTAGTTGACACCTTACAACAAAGATTTTACAGATCCTTCTAGTTCTTTTATAGGGGAATGAATATCTATAGCTTAGTATGAAAAGATTATACTCCACCATGACTGAGTATAAGCAGTTGACACTTTAGAGAAAATAGATGAGATGTAGAAGTTGAATATTAGTTCATCTCACTACTGTTGTAGTAACTAACAGATATAAATGATCTTCAATAATTCATATAAAAAACAAAAAAAATCTTCAATGTCACATAAGATTCTACTTCTTTAAACAAAAACAAAAAAAATATTTTTCTTCTTTGGTGAAATCTATCTTCTTCTTCTTATTCTCCACACAGTGAGATAATAATAGATTAAAAGGTATTTCAATTTTGTCTTCAAAAAGTTGAACAAAAAAATGAATCTTTGTTTCACATTTTATTTTTGACAAAGTATTCATGATTTTCTCTTATATTCTTTAAATTTTCCTACCAGATAAATATATATATATATAATGATATATTTAGAATGTTTCAGTGACTCCTCTTCCTTCAGATATTTTAAAATAAATTCATCAAATTTATTCCATAAATTTCAATAAGAATTGAATATAACCATTTCCTTCTTATTTCATCTATAGAATAAATATATAATAAATTCATTCAAAGTAATTTTGATAAATCCACTAATAATATCTCCATAATATTAGAAGTGTTGAACGATCCTATGAAATAGATTCTATTCAATACTTCCTCTAAAATAGTTGAAATAATCCCTAAAAACTAACAACAACATCCACATAAAAATTCAAATATTTTAATTTAAACAACCTAGTGTCCCCCTAATTCTCATAAAAATAATGTTAGAAAAATCCAATTATTTTTCACTCTAAATTCTGCACTAAAACTTTCAAAAACTCTTCAATCATAATCCTTTGAATTTATGATAATTTATCCAATAAATAAATCACTAAAAATATTCTAGATAAAAATGCACTAGATAAATATAACAATAATAGGAAAAAATGTAGTATCATTACCTCCTCAAATTTCATGCTCCTCTTTCAATATACTTCCCCATTTAAATATTTATTTTTGATAAAATGTTAACCCCATAGTCTCTCTATAGTCATGTTGTAAAATTTATTTAAGATTAAATAATATGAAGAAATCTTCTTTATATTGATCCTAATATTTTATTGCTTTATATTAATCTTTACTAATACGAAGACATCACCATCATGTTGAACCCAATATTGGAGCGCTTTATATTGCCTGAGAATGTGGAGGCCATCTTGAGTTCCTAACATGAAACACACCTATTGTTTATACTTCATGAAACTTGCATCATTATAGTGTTGCGCAACTTATATTTCATGACCATATGTTATACTTTCATGGCTCATCAACTTAGGAAACAAGAGATTAGGTTCCAGTAGTAGTTATGAGGAAGGACATGAAAACTAGGTATATAGCTATGCAGCTGATCACAACACATTCTCAATTCATCATGAAGAAACCCTCCAATTAATCTATATAGAGAGGCGATGTGAGAGGTATATTATTCATCATCTTCAACCTTCAGTCCATTCAAATAGTCAAATGTATGTATATACTTCACTCTTCACCATTACAGTAAGTCAAAATTTGGAACAATGAAATAGCATGTTCTGAGTTCCTTTTCATCCTTTATGAGATTTCAAGTTCGAGTACATGCACCGGCTTGAATTTATGTAGCATCAGTTTTAACACATAGTTCAACATCTATTGTATATATATTAGCATGGCACATCATCAAGTTCATTTCAAACGAATCTTGACATCAAAATGATTTTCAACTTCATGCGATAGGAGTATGAAAAATTCACCTCCAAATATTACAACACATAGCAGTTTCTATTTCAGTATACAAGTTATGCATCCCCAATATGGTAAGGGATACTATATCAGTGAGATTCTATTGTTATAATTATCATCATGAAGCATGAACATCTTCTACAAGTTTCAGTTTGTTAGTAGCAGTCATGTCATGACGTTCAGCTTCGACATGGCATCCACAAAGAAGGTTTCACCTTCATTATAAATATAGGGTTCATTGATAAGGACATAGGGATAATTTATTCCCAAACCATAATTTCTCCTTAAAATTAGGTTCCCCAAATGTAGAATAAGGTTCATCAACCCAAATTAGGGATAAAAATATGGATAATTTACCATTACAAACTTCATTAACTTTTTAGAGCCTCTTAATATCAAATTCAGTATTTGGCCCAGAAGACTTATATTTATGAAATTTAGATAAATTTAAAATGGATTAAGAATAAAAAAAATACTACTTACATAGTTCCCTATATCAAAGAAAAAAGGAAACAATAATATTCTGGAAAAATTGCAACTAAAAAAATATATTACAGAACATAGAATATTTTAAACAACACCAAAAAAACCTTTTAAGCCTTCAAAGTAAACTAAAAAATTAATTATAAATGTATTATATTTCTATCTCACTATATTCCTTGTTTGATATTTTTAGCTCCAGAAATAAATGAAATATAATAGCTATCCAAATCTATAAATTGCGGAAACTGTAAACTATTGTAGAAAATTCACTAAATTTTTAAACTACTAAAGAGATATTTTTAGAATTCCTTTTAAACTAATGAAATTTAGATAAATCTATTATCCATCCAACAAGAAATATTTAACATGAATCTGATTATTTTAGATATTTATATCATCAAAATATAGAATCCTCTTTAAACTGAAAAACTATAATGTTACTGAACAAATTATAACAGCTTCAGTGAATTTTTTGACCATTGAAACAACTGAGTTAGCTTTATATATAAAATATGAAATGAATATAATATTCTTATATTTTCAAAGAAACAAACAGCATAATAATCCGATCAATATCACATCATATATAATATAAATACGTAGACTTATTAAATATAAAATGACTTAAAACACACTTATTAGTTGAAATAAAGTGGGTTGAAGTAATTATTAAAACCAAGATGATAATGGAAAGGAACCACTAAACATGCATAATGTTTCTCTTTTAAACTAGATTATCTATATGGTCCAAATAAATCCATATGATCCAATTTTTGTGGTTGAGAGGTAGATTCATTTTTCTTTGGTTTAAAAGATATTTTGTGTTTCTTTCCCTTCTGACAAGGATTACACACTTTGTATTTGGAAAATTCTAGCTTAGGTAGATCCTTGACTTAACCTTTCATAGTTATATTTCTAAGAGAGTTGATATTGTAATGTCCTAGTATCCTATTCTATAGAAAATATTCTCTATGAAAATAAATTAACCAAGAAACATTTTGTGAAAATAAATAATTTAAATTAACAACATATAAATTATCATTTTTAAAAGTTGTAAATACCAAAGAATGATTAGAATTAAAAAAATTATAAGAATTTTTATCAATTTTCACATTGAAAACATCACAACATAACATATAAATAGTAAGTAGATTATATTTTAAACCATCAATAAATAAAACATTATAAATAAGGACATATTAAAAGTTACTAATTTTTCCAAGTCCAATGATTTTTCTTTTTTATTTTTCATCAAAAGTTACATGGACACCATGAAAATTTATAAAGTTTTTGATTCTTGAATGTTATGTAATCCTGTGTATAGAACATCCATTTCCTAAATACCATAGATTCTTTCTTAATCTCTTTAATCTTTTTTTCTATAATAAATTAAATACACATTGATTTTGGTACCGAGATCTTCTTAGGTCCAAAAAGGTTAGAAATACAATATTTTGGAATATGAATTTGTTTTTCATGATTATTAGATATAGATATAAAATATTTAGAAAAAAATAATTTTTAGGTCCAAATTTATTAGAATTATTTCCAAAAGTAGTATCATTATTTGAAACTAAAGCTCTATTTTTGGAACTAGGAATTAAATAGTTTTTTATGCGGTTTATTTTGTTTCCAAGTTGATAACCAAAACCAGCTCTTGGTTCGGATAAAGCATGACTTCCTAGAATTTTATTTAAGGCTTCTTTTATTCTATTAAAACCTTCAATGTCTGTTTTTAATTGTTAACTTACTAATTTAAAATTAGAATTCCATTTTAACATATTAGTATCCTTTTCTTTTTTGGTTCTATGAGAATATTTTTCTAAAATATATAACACATTAGCCTTTTTAGATTTTTCTTTTTTGTCTTTTATCTCATTTATGGAATATGAAAAGAAGTAGAAGGTACCTCAGAATAAGTATCCATAAAGCATAGATTAGATTTTTCATTTATATATTCTTAGCTTGAATCTGGGTCACTGAAGCTATCCTTAGATGCACTCCATGTGGGTTTCATTTCACTTTTTGGTATTCTATCATTGTATTCATATTTTTTTATATTTGAGCTTCGGATATTCAGCCTTATGTGTTATTTTATTTTTCATTCATAGTTTTCGATCTCATTAGACGAGTCATCATTTTTCAAATCCCTTTTCCAATTATATATCTTATCATATTTACCTTTATAATTAAAATTTCTAAAAAATTTATTCCTTTTATAGAACGTGGTAATCATTTTGGATAGATGATTCATTTATCCATCACTTTCAGTTACACTTTCAAATCTACTCATACTATCATCTTTAACAACTTCTTTAAATTTTGGTTGTGATGCTTTAAATGTGAAATATTTTCATTTTGGTTCATCATCTTCATTTTTCACCATCATTTCTTCTCCATAAATCATTAGATTTCTGATTAATTCTTTGATTATTAACTTTCTTATATCACATTATTATCTAATATAAACTATACTACCTCTTCCTCTATATGTTACACATCTTAGGATCCTCGTTACTTGATCTTTATCATACATCAGTTGTCCGAGAGTGATTATAGTGTTTATGATCTCATTGAACCTAATATATATGTCATAAATAGATTCACCAAGTTTCATTTTGAAAGTATCATAAATAATAATATTTGTATTAATCCTCATTTCTTTAACATTAGAAGTTCCTTTATGAGATATTGAGAGAGTAACCTAAATAAGATAAGCAGTATCAAGGGAAGATATTATTTTAAATTCATCTTATCCTAAAGCACAAAATAGAGCATTCATTTTTTTTAGTTTGAATCATAATAAGATTTAGTAGGGCATGCCATTCCTTTTTATTAATTTTAGGTTTCTTATATTTATCCCTAATAGATCTCAAAATATCAAAAAGCATACTTTCAATATAGATTTTCCTTTTGATTTTCCATCGAGTATAGTTTTTTTCATTAAAAAAAGGAGGTTTATTGGTTGTATAACCTTCAAAATTACCTTCCATAATAGACTATTAGAAAAAAAATCAGTCTTTCCAAAACAATTTTATTAAAATACACAGTAAGATAATAGAAATAAATAAATGCTCTGATACCAAATGTTGGTCTAAGTGGAAAACTCAAGAGGGGGTGGATTGAGTTCCCAATAAAAAATCTATTTAAAATGGATTTTAAAACTAAATCATATAATTTATAAAATATCCCAGTTAACTAAAACCATAGTATTATATAATTTGATATTTTCAAAGAGTTTCTCAAAAGCCTAATCACTACTCAGTTAAAGAAAGTTTCTAAAAACCTTTTCATATTTTGAAACCAATTAAATAGTATAGAAAAAAATATATAAAAAACTTTATAAAGACAACTATCAAATTAATTTTTTGTTATGTATTTTTGAAAATAAATATTGGTTTATTTTAAAATACAAAAAAAGGAAAAGCACACAGAAAAATAAACAATAGGTTTGGTCTCAACCTAAGACTTAGTCCTCTCCACTTTTCAATTACTCATTGTCAAGTAGTTTATTAAAAAATAATTAGATCCAAAACCTGGATCATGTTTTTACAAACAAATTCACTCAAGGTATTCCAGGATACACCCAAACTCTTCAACTATTCTACATGGTATCATAAGAATAAAAAAAAGTAGTGGGCATCTTATACTCTTTAATACAATGCAGAAAACTATGTTAATGAATAAATATAGTAAAATAAACACATCTTGTAAAGTAAACTAAAAATAGAGAGATAAATAGATTAAATATGTAAAGATTTGATGTAGCTTAATCCGATAATATTTGATTTATCAAAGGTCTTTGGATGTGTCCTTGAAAATTTTCAATCAATTTTAGATTGAAATTCCATGAAAATATAGTGTCTTAGAAACATTGTGTTCAATTTTTTCAGTGTGTCACTTTTTCTCAAAGATCTATTACATACACATTTATCTTATCTCTTACTTTTTCCTCAAGTGGATATAAAAATTAATTATATATTTTATCTAAATTATCCATTGGATAATATTAATTATTTAAGACTCATACTCATTGGTCATTAAATTCTCTAACTTTGAGTGAATGCTCCAAAATACAGTCATTTGAGATTTGAAAATACTCCACTTATTAAGTTAGACGCAGTTAATTTGGATCATGGTTACTAGTAATGGAATGTTGGAATGAAAACTAGGCACGTCAAATTTCTATGGTCACTTCATTCCTTCATGCAGTAGGTACATCACTTCATGCGGTAGGGACTCTTCTTTTCACAATCACTTGAATTATTCTTGTAGTTACTTGGATTCTTCTCACAATAACTACATTTTTTTCTTATGGTATGTATACCTATTCATGGGGTCACTATAATAACACATGATGTTAGTACAACACTTATTGAAATTTTACATACCTTTACATGATAACTAGGTTTGTTCGTGCGGTAAGAATTTTCCTTCGTGCAGTCACTTTGAGTTCAACATATAGTAGGTTTAGTACACATGCGGTCACTTGAGCTTCAACACATAGTCATTAAAAGACTTAGATAAAATTAGTGCATGGTGGGTAGTTTTTTCATATGGATAGTACCACATGGTCACTTGAATTTCATAGTCAGTAGGTTTCTTCATATGTTAGGTAGGCATGGTAACTTCCAAACTTATCCATTTTTACCAGTTTTTTCAGAAAAAAAATTCACTAACATAAAACATAAAATTCATTAAAACATTATAAACATGATTTTGGGTCATTAAAATAAGTACGTGTTAGTCGAAACTGACAATAATTAATCATTTTGATGAAAAATGAGGGAAAATATAGATATGGATGATGTTGTTAGATTAGTCTTTTAATTTTTTGTTTTAATGATCTCCAATCATATTTAATTTATTTCTAAATAATTATATGTATATCAATCGTGATGAAAATACCTTATAGTACAAGTGATTGTATGATATATTCAACTGATCATGTGATTTCAAGGATAGATTTAAAGGAAATTTGTTTAGATACTGAACCACTTATAATTCATTTCCACTATATGTTTAATTTCTTAATAGTTGAAATATCGCAAAATTATTTCTAATTGAAACTAGAAATTAAACAAGTGACAGATGAAATAAGAAATTAATGAAACAATCTAGAAATAAAAGGATCCATAAATGAAAATTCTTGAATAAAAAAATGTGCATGGTCATGAAAAAATACATAAAATTGATCAAAGATGTTGTGAAGTGGATCCCCTTCCTGCCACTTGGGGACATATCTTATGAGTATTCCATTTTGTGTGACATATGTTGCATTGTATTCCCACTCTCTATTCACAAGGCCAATCCATCTCATTTCTAATATGATTAGACTTTGGTCATCCCCAAGGGCATACCCTGGTCATATCAGGCACCAAATTTGGTTGATGAGTAGGCCATGTAAATGTATGAAATATCAAAAAATTCTTTCTAATTCAAACGAGAAACGTAATAATCCATAAATAAAAAATATTTATATATGAATGATTCCATAAATGAAAAATCCAGAATATGAAACCCAGTAATAGAAAATACCATGGTTGGATGATAAAAAGGCAAGGTTATAGTATGAAAATCACTAACTAGCATCCAAGGTGAACCATAATAGTCCATCAGAGTGCTCACATGATACACCAGGTCAAAATATGGTTCCCATGATATGTTTAAAAATTCATAAGCTATAAATACATGTGCACAGGGATATCTCAATGCCTAGAAATAATCATAATCGCAGTACCTCGTTTTTAGTATGAACACCAGTACTCAACCACTATTTCCTATGAGTGGGTCATGGAACTTTGTTACCTAAAAGTGGTTCCCTAACCCATCCAAATGTTTGAACACAAAATTATGATGTTCCCTAAAATATCTTATCAATGTATCTTTGGAAATTATGACCAAAACACATTCCATGTTGTATACTTTGATAGGCATGCTGAGACTGTTCAATAAAGTGCTTCACACATCTATAAAATGTATCATGTACTAAAACTATGTTTGGTAGTTCATGAACACCCTTGAATACCCCATTTATGCACTCCACAATATTAGTGGTTATATGACCATATCTCCCACCACCGTTATATTCTAATGACCATTTTTACTTTGAAAAAATATATCATATAATCATATACATCTTGATTAGACCTTTTAATTTCTTCAATTCATTGATCGAACATTCCTTTTTGGGCCTCTTAAGATGAAACTCAAAGAAAACAATTTATTTCAAAGGATATTAAATTTTTTTCCCAAAAAATATAAGTTTATAAAAACATACCTAACTTGATGATCGCATTATTTGTTTCCTCATCTCTAAAATGATTATGCACATTATTGAAAAAATGCCTAATGCAATATCAATGATAAGAATTTGGTTCTAGCCATAAAACGCAATCATTATTAATGACCTTTATAATCATTCGATGGTGATATAATATTAGACACACTCCCAGGATTTGTGTAACATGAATGCATATATAATCCAAAAACCAACTCCATGATTCAAAATCATACTTTTCAAAAATGGAAAATGAAAGTGGTAGAGGAGAATGATTACCATACTAAGTGGAAGCAAAAGGTAGAATACATGTATACTTTCCCTAAAGAAAAGTTCCATTGATTTTAATGAATTGTTTACAACAAGGAAAATTAGAAATACATGGATTGAATTCCCAAAACAACCTAGGTAACTCCACCTTTGTTGGATCAACTTAGTGATCTATGGAAACATACTCAATAGTGTATAAATGATAAATAACATGATTGTTTAGAGAAAATAATCTCATAATTTATAGAAACACTGCATATGATTCATCCTAATCAAAATATACTTTCACAATTTCCATTTGTTCTTCATTCCAATATTTTCCATAAGATATCTTGTATTTGAACAAATATTTTATTGGCTCATGGACAAGGGGAGAAGGAACACCCTAACACATTTGTATCATATCTATAATAATAGTTGATATAAACTCTGCATCAAGTAGAAAGAGATCCTATGACAATCTTGGATGTACATAAGTATGTGGGCCTTCCAGCTTATTTATCTTCAAACATGCAAAAAATTATCATATATTGTCTGCATTCAAAATTTACATTCTAACCCATATTTTTCACAATTAATGAGGTATTTTTCCTTCTTGGACTTATCAACCACAAATGAAAAATATCACTCTATGTGGTATTTATTTGGAACATTTTTAAATCCACTTTTACTTTCAACCTATTTTCCAACATATATGGTGTTATCAGTTGATGTAGATGTGTTTCCTCTAATTATAGTGAATTTAATAGTTGGTGTAATGAAATCCCAATAAAAATATTGTGCATGCATCATTCCTTCAACTAAGGAAATCAATAATTTAGGATGACTGCCACTAACTTCTTTTTTTCCATCTATTAAAGAAACCTTAAGAGGTTAATTACCCATATCATCCTCACCTACATCATCTCCTATTTCATCTTCATATTCTTCCACATCACATAAAGTGACATTAATTAAATCAGAGTATCAATGGGGATAGACCCTATAGTTCTTTCCATATTCTAATCATCTTATTCATTATTTTTTTATATCACCGGAGTCATATAATAAGACAATTAATGAGAATTTTTTGAAAGAATGACTTTAAAAAATCTCTCACAACAAGGTTCTGTAGTAATAGGTCCCACCTCATATATTAGAATTATCCACATATAATTACATTAAACCATTATTCTACTGTTTATTGAACAAATATGATACATCCAAACAATCCTCATCATCAAGTAGAGGATACTTAATGTGACATAGATGATTAGAATATTGAACATGTTGATATGCAATTGAAGTAATTGAATGATCCACCCTCATTTTTGAGAAACTATGAATATTCATATGAACTTAATCCAATGTCACACATTCATAAAGATTATCCAATATTGTAGAAGGAAAACTATAGATAAAATCCTTATTTGTATAAATTACCTCATCATTGTAGTATATTGATGTAAACACGATTACCTATAATTATTTTAACAAAACATTATATAATACATCATCAAATTTTTAACATGTTATAAATGTTTATGATTAAATAAAAATGACTTTATCTTGAGAATTTTTTAATGGATCAATTTATCATTATTTGAGGGGGGAATCCTAGAGTGTCATGACCCGACCAAATGGGACTTGAGTCGCAACTACCCAAAGCACACCTCCATAGGTTAGGGGGTGGTGATAAGAACTGAATGGAATATCCTAAATGGGAGTCATTTTACTAATGTACCTATAAGCACCCACATGACTATCTAAATGAGAAAGTTCAGAAAAATAAAAGAAAATGATGCAGTATCTATAATATAATGATGAATATGAAAAATCTCTCGGGTGTACAAGAGTACAACAATGAAAATTGAAAGTAAAGGGGAAAAATACATGCCTAGCTAGAAAGATGTCAAATCTAACGAGACTAGAAAGTAAAAGAAATCCGATAGATCCTAGATTCTAATATCTGTGATCCAACCATCACATATGGTATAATTTACCAAGTATCCCTAGGATCCTTTGTAGTAAGTGATTACCTATCTGTCATATTCATAAGACATGACACATGTGGAAAAATCCCATACAGGGTTGAGTATATACATACCTAGTAAAATGCCTCAAAATTTGAATGGGTAGTAAGAGAGATGATAGGAATAGATATACAATAGATAGATCAACCCAATTCAAGTGAGTAATTAGGATGCAATAACATAGATACAAGTATATATATGATCAAACCAAAGAAATACAAATGAGAGAGAAGGGGATCTCCATTTCACAGCCTAGCCCAAGAAAATAGTACAATTAGTTCCCCAAAGTCCATCAATGACGTTCAGCACCTCGCACATCTATCCAAAGAAGTAACTGTATGGAGGGCCCACACCTCATCAATGTGTTTCACAATCAAGGGGCATAATCTCCCAATATAGAACCCGCTCCCTAGTCCATCATGGGGGTGCTACTCAGGTTAAGGAGGACCCATGCCCTATCTGATAGGGGTTAAAACTTAGTATATGTAGGACTCATTCCCTATCTAATAGGGGGTACAACTCGGTCGGTAGAGGACCCATTCCCTAGTGAATCAAAGGGTTCCACTCAAAGTAAAGAGGACTTATGCCCTATCCTATGTGGGGCACAACTTGGTAGATATAGGACCTTCTCCCTAATACCTTTGGGGGTATCATGAAATAGATAGAGGACCTACACCCAAACACCATAGGGGGTACCACTCTATGTATATATAAAGGACCCATGCCCTAGTTTCATAGGGTGGTGCTACTCCATAAGAAGATAGAGGGTTTAGTCCCTAGTCTTTCGGGAGGGGGTACCACTTAAAGTATCTTACCCAATCATTTTCATTGCCAAGGTCCACCTAAATAAGAATCATTCTTGAAACATCTTGATTAATATATCGAAATTCACTATAGAAGATACCATCATGTTCTATGCAGAAAAACACTCAGGATAGGATACTCACGGGACAAAATTTGAGTCCAAACGAAGGAGATACGACAGGTTGAAGTTTCCTTAGAAGGAAATAAGGGGTACACAACATGTGAGGTGACCCACATGATAGTTGGTCCTACTCTATATTTTATCCACATCCCTGCAGGTACATGGCTCAATTCTCATGTTGGGCTACACGATGTGTACGGGTTCTACACGGCATGTTCGAGCTACTTTGAGTCCTGCTCATGCTCACTAGTTGTGTTTGTGTACCCATCCCATGTCTGGGTACTTATAAATAAGGAGTGTCTCTCCACACATGGTTCTGCCCATGTGTCTGGTCATCTTTGTGTATCTCAACACATGGCATGTGTTTGGTCGTTCCCATGCATGTGTACTCCCAGAGTACACAATGGGATGCCAACACAAGGTCACATGGTGTGTGGGGGTCCCACATACCATGTGATACTTATAATTTTGTGATACCCTAGCGTCTGTAGACAAGGCCCTACACACCGTGTATTTTTCAAACTACATAGCGTATAGTTGCATTTTTTGAAAAAACTCAGATTTGTGCTCGGGCGTTCTGGATCTAGATCCTCCATCATAGATCTCACCTCCATCCACCTGAAATGAGTGAATCTCATGCTTGATCTCCATTTCCTTCCACCCAGTGGTCGGAAATTGGTTTTCTATTGAATCTCTTAAAGGCTACACGAACCACCTCGCACCGCCATGCCTCTGATCCTACTAGTTGGTCTCATATCTCCAAAATCCAGGATATTAACAACTGTTATACCATGATTCATCTCATATTATATCATTTATTTTCAATACATTCATATCATGTGAATTCTTCATGAATCTAGGGGTCTGATCGGGCTAGGTCCCGCCCGGTAACGTCGAATAGCGACCTCGTGGTCCAACGATATATAACATGGAGAAATTGTGGGAGAAAGTAATAAAAACAAGGTTTTAACATGTGTTATCCAAGTATTTTTGACCAAAATATATAATTGGGATAATCTGGGTGAGAAAAAAATTGAATAATCAAAATAAACTGGTACACAGACGCATGCAAAGTCTTGTAATTGGTACAGATCAAAGAAAGGGGTGATTGTGATCATTCAATTTAATCAATAAGGGAATAATACAAAACATGATGAGTCCTACCAAGATATTGGATCATTATTCATCAAATAACATGCTCAAAAATGATTAATAGGGGTCATTTTATTTTTTTCATCTCGATCTTCCTTGATCGGGAGTCTCATCATCATCAGATTTTGATTCAGCCATGGAGGATAGGAAGAACATCTCTCAATCCTCCCATGGTTTATGTGGATAAAAATAGAGTATTTTCCTTAATGAGGGTTTTATAGACTAATTTTTTTAGGTTAATGAATTTATTTATTTAATTATTTAATTAATTAATCCACTAAACATTCCACCAACAATCGTTTTATCTAAATTACCTGTGCTAACCTATTTTAAGTGGTGTCTAGGGTAAACATCATGTTACAAACTCAACCATGGTCTAGGATTTCTGATCCGAGCTTCCATTTAAGAGTTATATTATTTTATTTAAGAGACTGTGCACACACAATATAAAATATATTTAATATTTTTATAAAATTAATTTTATGTACACTGGGCCATGGAATCTCACATCGACACAACGCCTAACTTCAAAAATATACATAAAAATATTCTTAAGTCTAACTAGGTAGAAACATGTTCTCTACATTATTCCCTTCTTCGATGTTTTCATACTTCAAAAGAAAAACTAAACAAATATCTTGGGATACTAATCCTACATTTGGCTTGATGAATCATTTTCATGAACTCTCTCAAAATATTTATAACTAAGTGCAACAAAGGGGCTAACCTAGGTCATTCTCTTGAGGAGATGTTGTGGTCAAATAATCACTACTTATAATTCACTTTTTTATATATTTTTTATTTATAAAATAAAAATAAAAGAAATTTTGGTATGAGAAATGATAATGTAAGATAAAAAAATTAATCATGTAATGCATAATGTAGAAAAAATGAATGCAGACAAAATGATGTTAGATAGAAAGAAGATCCTCCTAGGAGATTATCCAGAGTGAACCTTCACCGTCTCTTTTTTTAGTTTTAAATAAACTTAATGAAAATACTACATAATATGAATGAACATAATCTCCTGCCCATTTTGTGAAAATATGGTGCACTCAAAAATTGTTTAGAGACCACACATGCACCTCTTTGATCGATGGATAATATTGCAGAAAGAAGAAGCTAGGCCTCAGGTGGAAAGTAGAGACACAAAGGCGTATTTACCAATAAGAACTCCATTGGCCTAACTCTAAGAAAATAATAAAAAATATGAATGAATTTTAAATTAATTGGGTTCAACACTGTATTGATACCCCAAGAACTTCCTCGGGTTAATTACTCATGATCATGAGTATAACAGATCAAAATGGAGAACAAGGAGAGATGGAAACACAAAAGATAAAAATATGAGAGAATGAGATGAAGAAAATAAATGACATATAATAATAATTAAAATACTATTAAAAAATAAATTAACCTAAAAAACTAAATATAATTACCAAAAAATTTCTCCTCTAAGTTTTTCACACTTGAAGTGAAGAAGAAACACTCTTTTATAAGGAAAATAGGTGAAATTTTTTACCCCAAAATATTCTCTCAAATGTTGATGCATAGTATACATATTTAATAGAAAAATTTGGAAAATTATTCTACTTGAAAGTTTTTATTCTATCTATCCTCTGTTGGCCCACAAAATTTCAGCTTCATTGGATATGTTTGGAGGTAGAAATATCCAAATTTCTGTGGGAATTTATTCTGTCTAGGCGGATTGTTTGTATTCCAATGCAGTGTGTTCCCATGCCATTATAACCTTGATAAAGTGGTAATAAGGTGTGGAAACATTAATAAATGTTGTTCCTAGTGATTTAATCTAGGTCATTTCATAATTTTATCTCATTAGATCTATAAATGTATTAGATATTGACCCAACTATAAAATTCATCAGATCTATACATAGTTTTTGAGGCTGGACCTATGAGCTGGATTTAGGCCTTGAAATGGTAGATTGAGATATGGGCCCAGAAGAATAAAATGAATAAAATCAAACATAGAAACCTATAAAATAATAATTTTTTAATTTTTATTAGTTTATAAAAATTTATTATCAAAATACAAAATAAAAATAAAATATTTAAAATCCAAAATAGGCTATTTTTGCAATTAAGCTCAAAATATTTCAAAAACTATAAAATGTGAAGATTTCCATTAAAATAAAACATTGTTGGGATTGAAAAATTAAAATTAAAATAATTGAAAATATTTTCTCTATAAATTCTCTCACACTTAAACATTTCACTCTTGGGTAGTCATCATATACAAAGGTCAAGACAAAATTCCTAAAGCATAAATGGAAACATAACTCAATTATCATATCAAAGAAAATATCATTATTAATACATGGATAAAAATTTCCTAAATCCTCCCAAGTAATAATAATTCACTCAATTTCATGTTATTCCTCACATGCATTTTTGTACCTACCACCTCGGAGAAATATTTCTCTCTTTACTCAAGGATATTTAATGTGGAGTTTTTCTCATTCTCAAAAATATGTGAGATATCCATAGGCTTGATATCCTCACACTATCTTCACTTCACAGAGTCACAAATGTTTCAATCATGAGGTATTTTGAATGGGTTTTTCTGAGGATGAGGGTTGGTAGGTTTAAAATGAAAAACAATTTGAGGCAGAATGATGAGGGTTAAGCTTTAAAGTGAAGTAAATGTATGAAAATAGTTTTGCTCTAGAATGGTGTGCTCCTCAATCAGCTCAAAAATTAATCACGTCCAAACAAATATTGCTTTAAATGTGAATTTCACACTTGAAATTTCAGAATCAATTATTTTATTCTCTCTTTTCCCCATTTGTATCATTGTATCAACTTAAATTCAAATCTATATTTCTCTTTAGAATCATGTTTTCACAACTAGAAAATTAACCTAGGTCCACGGTTCCAAACTGTGGTTTTAGGCCCAAAAACTGTGGTGATAGCATATGGCCACGATTTTGAAAAATCGTGGTCGCTATCTCCATGGAAGTATGGCTTACCTACTACCACGGTTTTAGTCATGACAGTAGGGGCATATCACCACGTTTTTAACTGTGGAAGTAGGGCCATAGTGCCATGGTTTAACCATGGAATTAGGGCGGTTAAGGCCACAGTTAAAACTGTGGAAGTAGGGGACTACTATCATGGTTAAAACTGTAGAAAGATACCCCCCCTAATGCCACGGTTAAACTATGGAAATAGGCCCCTACCGTCACGGTTAAAACTGTGGTGATATAATGCATATGGTATAAAAAAATCAGTCCCCTAGCCAGAAAGTCCCTTGCACCCCCTGGACCCCCCTGCACCCCCAGAACACCCCCATGCACCCCCAAAACTCCCCCCTGCACCCCCATTCCCACTCCCTAGACAACCCCCTTGCACCCCCATGCCCCCATGGACAACCCCCTTGCACCCTCTTGAACACCCCTTGGACAGACCCCATGCACCCCATTGACAGACCTCATGCACCCCCCATGCCCCCTTGGATAACCCCCTTGCACCCCCTACAGAAATAGCTTGTATAATAATTAAATAAAATTTCAATTGTATTGATATAAACTTCACTTTTAGTATTTGAAAAAAGTATACTATTCACCCAACAAGATCAAAATAACACATGAAAGCAGTGAAAACTAAACTCAGCATGGATTATGAATTTAAGCGGAAAGAAGAGAGAAGAAAAGTAAATGAGGCAGAATACTCCCTTGAGTGACAGCTTCAAATCCCAAGACTCTCTCCTCTATCTTTGTTGAAAAAATATGGTATAAATATTGAATCACATATAAACCAAGAAATAAAATCCTATTAGAATCTTATTCCCATATATACAATAGTTGAAGCCAACAGTAAACTCAGGATTTAGAAATTATAATTCAGCTTGATAGTGCACATGAATATAACTAATTAGAATTCAAATAGAATTTTAACAAACAAAACATGTAATGTGTCCATCACAACATCCAAATGATATCAACATGGCATAAATCATGCACATTCCCAAAATACAATAACATAAATTTCAAACAAATATAATATCTACAAGTTAATCATGGAGAGAAGTAAACATTATCAGGGAGTTTCAAATACCAAACATAATCTACAATTTGATCATCATTCAATATTCCATTTCACATTTTCCAATCCCCTCTACCCTTGCACCACCCCCTTTCCCTCCCCCTTACACCCCCTGGACATCCCCCTTGCACCCCCCTGGACACCCCCCCTCCCCCCCTTGCACCCCCATGCCCCCTGGATACCCCCATGCACCCCCTGCCCCCCCCTCCCTGCCCCCTACACACTGCACCCTGGACACTTCCCCCCTCTGTACAACCCCCTTTCACCCCCCTGTACCCCCATGCCCCCCTTCGACAGGCCCCTTGCACCCCCCTAGACACCCCCCTGCACCCCCACCCCCTACAATAGCCCGCCCCCTGCACCCCCCTGGATAGCCCCCTTGCACCCCCTGGACACACCCCCATGGCCCCCTAGATAGCCCCCTACACCCCCACACCCCCCCATGCACCCCCACCCCTCCCTTCTTTTATATGAATTATCATTTGGATTATTATGATTTCTTGAGATGGTGTCGAATGAGGCATCGCATGATCAAAAGAGTGATCATGTGAAGAAGTAGTCATCACACGGATTGTGCCATCATTCCAGTAATTATGGAGATGCTGAGAATATTGACATTCATAAGATCCCAAGATCCTCAGGCGTTTGAAGAGTTCCTTGACACACCTTAAAAAAATTAAGCAACAACACCTATATAAACCAAGTAGATACTAAGAGTTTGGTTTTTGTTGGTTTTTTGAGAACTCAATAGTAAATCTCGAAACTAATGAGCTCACGTGATTCAATCACATGAATAAGATATCACAAAACCATCTTGATTATGTGATGGTAAGAAGTAGGAACTCGCAAAAAAATCATATTCTCATGAAGGTGATCCCACAGACATATCTACTGTCTCACAAAGGAGAAACCTGAAAGACACCGGGTTTTGTGAATAGGTGAAGGATAACTCACAGACACACCATATGTCATGAAAAGAATTTATGAAATACATCTTTTAATCTTACAAAGGTGTTTGTGGAGACAACCACGGACACACCCAATTTCATGTGAAAGACAACCTACAAGCCATGCATTTCTCATGAAGGGGTTGAGGTGACACCCCTTGTCTCGAAAATCACTTGAGGAGAAACATTCCAAATATCCAGATCTTGAAAAGTGATTGAAACAGAACCCGAATATAGTGTTCTTGAGATCCTGTGAAGAATTTGTTTGTTTATGCATGGAAATTTGGTGATCCACACTTGGGATCACGCGAAGGTAGTCAACAGATCACATAACATTGCTTAGATCATGCACTTTGCATGATACACTGAAGAAGACAGGAAGATAAAGGTTCCAAGCTACCCATGAAATCCATGCAAGCATAATTTAGATGCCTGAAACAAGACTTTAAATGACACATAAAGTAATAGAACATATAAACAAGTGTGTTATTATTTCAGATTCCATGCAACCCATGCCCCCTTCACCCTACACTACCCCTACACACTAACCCCCTACACCCCCATGCCCTCCTGGACATCACCTTACACCCCCTACACCACCACCCCCACCCCCCACCCCCCCGTAGTAGCCCACCCCCTCCCCCAGCACCCCTACCCCCTCCCTTCCCCTTGTACACTGCCCCCTACCCCATTCACCCCGACTACCCCTGCACACTACCCCCACCCTGCCCTCTTAACCCCCTGACACACTGCCCCCCATCCTTCACCCCCTACACACTGCCCCCCTACCCCCTTTCCCCCGACCCCCCTAGAGATAAAATGTTGATTTATTTCAGATTAAAAATATAAACATCCATCTTCATCCACTATAGTACCAGATAACTTAAGAAGAAAATGAGGGTGACAAAGTCCATTATCAACAAAAATCTAGTAAAGAAAATAGATTCAAACTCAGTTGCAATATTCTATAAGCACAAAACCTATAGTAAAAGAATATAGAAAGAAATAATCAAAATAATAGATGAATGTAGTGACAAATAAACTCATCATGCATTATGAATTTAATCAGAAAGAAGAGATCAGAAAAGTAAATGAGGTATAATACTCCCCTGAGTGACAGCTTCCAATCCCAAGACTCTTTCCTCATAATCTTTATTGAAAAAATCAGGTATAAAAATTGAATCACCTGTAAACCAGAAAATAACAGCCTATTATAATCTTATTCTCATATATACAATAGTTGAAACCAATAGAAAACTCCAGATTTAGAAATTATAATTCAGCTTGATAGTGTACATGAATATAAATAATTAAAATTCAAATCTAATTTCAATAAACAAAACATGTAATGTGTCCATAAATACTTGCAAATGATATCAACATGGAATAAAGCATTCAAATTCCCAGAATACCATAACATTAATTCCAAACAAATATAATATCTACAAACAGAAGAGATTTTTTTTTCATCGTAACTAGCATGGAATCAAAAAAATTGAATACAATATTTACCTTTGATGCTTGGATATTATCAAGGTGAAAATTAATCCATGATTAGGAAGTTGTTGGACCATATCTACCATCACCTTAGAGATTCACCTGCACAGATCTCAAAAACATCAAATTCAGGTGAAGTTCCATGAAACTGTAAGGAAACCAGTAGCATAAATACCTAAAAATCGTCATTGAAAAATGAAAAACGGGATTTGAGGGTGAGCATACTTTCCTTTGGTGTACCAATAAGGCTGGTCTCCTTGTGTTAAATATCATCCTACATAAATAGATAATATAATAAGGTAAGATGCATACAACCCTATAAATCACCTATCAAAGTCAATTTAGAAGCTCAAACTACTGAAGCCAATTCTTTCTAACTTCTATCTTTTTTAGCTATGCTTCCCCCCCTGCCCCTGCCAGCCCCCCTTCCCATGCCAGTCCACCTACCCCTGCTAGTCCCCCCCCCCACCCCCTTCTCATCCCCCCCTGATAGACCCCCCTCCCCTGTGCACAAACCTGCAGTATACAAATACACCATACACGTACACCTCCAACAAATTCCAAAAACCATTGCAGCATCTCATTTCCACATAAATAAAAAAACAACTAATACATATAAAATTGAAATTTTATAAACAATGAAAACAAAATGATAGATACAAAAATATCAATAATGTCGCTCAAAAATTTCATCTTAATCTTTCTCATCATCAACACCGATATCAACAACATCAACGTGTGTACCACCATCAGCAGCAGCATCATCACCATCAGCAGCATCTCCAACCTCTCCACCATCAGTAGCATCTTCAGCCTCTCCACCAACATCATTAGCTACACAATCATTGTTATCCTCATAATTTGAGTACAAACTCAATAAACATCCATCCACTTTTTCTTCACCCTCTGGCGAAAGTGAAGAGCATATAGCTGATATCAACTTGAACATTTTTTTCATTTTCTTTTTCCGCATCTTTTGTGACTCCTCTCTAACTTCATGCTTTGCTGTCTCAATGGAAGTATGTAATTGTTCTTCAGTAACCATTCCTACAACATTTATAGAATATTCAATACCCGATGACCAATATTTAGAAGGCACAATTTTCTTTCCGAGTTTACAATGAACTCTACCATTGTGCTCGTTTCCAAGTACCTGATGTAAATAATCGTTTGGTCCAAATGTTTCTGGTTCCTTTTCCATTAGAGATTGAAGAGCATCCTATAAAAGGGCATTACCTTTTTAATAGATATTCAAAAAAAATAAGTGCATCTATATGTCCATTGAAATGCTCAAACGTGTTATGAGTAAAATGTCCACAACCTCTTTTTTTGATAAAATCTAGACCAAAACATAAGTAGTGTATATCCTTTTATATTCTTTATACTACTTTTAAGATTTTTTATAACTTATATAATTTTCTTGGGATGCTTTTTGGGTTTACAGATATATTAGTAGTGGTTATGGACCTATTTGAGAGTCTAAACCTTATCAAGAATTGAATGGATTTTAGATGTCCTTTTTAAACCTTATAAAGAATTTATCTTATTAAATTATCATTAGGAATACTAAAGAGAGTGGTAGATAATGTATTGTCCTATATAATACCATAGAAACAAGTGATATAATTGACTCAAGCATTCTCATTCCCTATGATGAAAACACAACTCGTATAATTTTCAATGAATGAAACTACATACTAAAAGCTAAAAATTTAAAAACACTCTTACGATTTTTTTCTGCGTTTCCTGATTCACAACAGTTCCATATTTCTTTTTCCTACTATAACAAAACATTAATGATCGGGGAACATGTCCTTCGAAATTTAATTCTAGTTTCTACATTAAAATTTAACATAAATCAATGAAAAAATAAATGTATATTCAATGTTAAATCATATATTACCTGTGATAGTTCATGATATGGTAGTGTAGTTCACCCCAGAGTATGATTATATATCATAGTTCCCTTATTTATTATGTTTCTTTCAGATGAATCCTATTAGTAAACAAGAATAAACTAGCCTTTCAACATGTCCAAAGGGATAAAAAATCATCATTTCAAGTTAACAACTCAATGAGTTCAAGACATAACTGAAATGACCATGTCTAGAAAATAAAACTGGACACAATCACATCTAATAAAATCATCCACTACAGAAAACTATGATTACTGAAGAAAAAAAAAGAAATTTATTAAAAAAATTAATATTGTAAATTACCTTGAAAGAGTAACAACTCCAATATGCAATTAATTCTTTGTATTGTGAAATTGGGCATTTATTGAAGATTGGTTCATTTTCAAGAGGAGTACCTCTTCTTTTTTCCCAGCCAACATGTAGGTCATGCTTGTAGGCTTTCCACATATCCCCCAGTTCCATTAACCTAGATCTCTTAGCGTAGAGACCATCCGAAAAGTTATAGTGAAGCTGAATATTCAAACAAATTTATCAATAATACTTTATAAAGAAATTGAAAACTAATTTTAATAAATATATTACCCAAATTTTTGCCCAAGACTTGTCTTTTATTTCTTGTCCAACTTTTCTCCACTTGATTGGTTAAACCGGAACAATATTTCTATTTATGCTGAGTGTACCCATGAAACTCTTCAATTCTTTACCATTTTCTTCAATAATTTTTATTTCCTTGTTATACTGAACCATAATTTGCGTGTGTCTATTCCACACTTTATGCATCTTTGTACAACCACGTCTTTTAGTAGAAGATGGTCCTGAAAAAAGAAAAAAATATTTTACACATATATAACTGAAATTTAATAAAAATTTATTAATTTAATTACTTTTTAAACATTTTCCAGTAGCATTATTTGATGTTTCTCGATCATGCACACTATGTTGAGGGCCAGAAACTGGAGAAGTGTCCTCCATAGTAGACTATGGATGATGAGGTTGGGTAGGAGGGTATGAGTATACAGGGGGCATAACCAATGCAGTTTTACCCTCCGTAGTAGATTGTGGATGATGAGGTTGGGTAGGAGGGTATGGGTATACAGGGGGCATAACCAATGTAGGTGTACCCTGTAGAGATGAAGGTGGATAAGAGTAAAAAGGTTTAGGGATAGAAGGAGATGGACTACCCTGCATAGTAGGAGGAGGAAATGGATAAAAGGATGACCACCCATGTATGGATAAGGCATATAAGTGGGGGCATGATGGGAGGAAACCATCCTGGTGACTGCAGAGCCATGGATTGTGAGGCGGTACATGTATGGGGGGATTCATGTAGGGCCGGTCCTATACTCTGGAGTGCCTGAACCATCTTCAGTGAACGCAAATTTCCTCCTCAATGATTCTTATTCATATTAAATATGATTTATGGAAATTTCATACATAATCAATAAATAAATAAAGGACTCACCATAATAATCATATTTTTCAGGCTAGATTCTCTAAGTTGGCGATCGTTTTCCTCCATTTTTTCTCCGAACCTCCTCATAAGACATAATAATCTATAAATGCCAAAAGTGATGTGAATATTTTAAAAACATAACAAATCATTAAATAACTATAAATATTCCAAGAAAAATCATGATATTTTTAAAAACTTTACATCTTCCATTAAGTTTTTTTCATTATGTTGTTAACTCTCTAAATGAAAACATTACAAAAAAAGAAGAAGATGATACTTTAAAAGTTTAAAAAAACATGCACCGGGTCATAATAATATAATTTGAATACATTGAAACATGTAATGCTAGGCATTCTCTTTTATAATTTCTGGTTCACAATCCATTCTCACAATTGAATCATCTGTATCATCCAATGATATATTTGACTGAATATCGACTCGTTCATCCAAAACATCACTATCATCCAATCCTTCATCAAAAAAAATTCTGGGAATAACATCAACAATAACACCAAATTGCAGTTTTAAAGGGTCATTTACATAAAATACTTATCTAGCTTGTGATGCAAGAATATAAGGCTCATCTGTTTGTAGCTGATGTTTCATATCAATCACTCTAAAACCGAAATTATCTATATAAAATCCTTGTCGTGTCATTGAATCAAACCACTTTAATTTCATTATAGAGACATGATCATGTGCATAGTAATCTAATAAAAAATTCTCTCAACAACCCCATAATACGACATATTTTCTGATCGAGGTTGTCTATCTAATACACTAGCATAAAAATATGTTGTAGCACTTATCGTGACACTGTCATGATGTGTTTCCATATTTGTTCCACAACTATTTATAATGAATTTAAAACTATTGACAACCATTGATTTACAATCACGAACCACATTGTTCGTACCAAACGACAATGCCCTTATTTCAGCAGATACATCATCCATCGATAAACTTTGGACCTGAAATATATCAATAAAGAATATTGAACAACTACCAATGATTTGGTAATGTAAACAAAAGAATTTTTCACCTTTGACTTCAACCAAGAAGGAATTTATTTGTTGTGTAATTGCCCAATCCTCTTAATAGATAAAGAGCGATGTGCTATTTTTATAATTTCACTATGTTCTCTGCAAATATAAAAAATTAATGATGTCAGGAACTATGAAAAAAATAACTAACAAAAATATATATATTTATAATTTTACTTACTTTATGTAATCGTCAACCACACCACAGTTAAATAATACCATACGATGAGCCATTTCCCACTCATCCCTATTCAAAGTACACAACTTGTATGATCAATATATCCCTCCAGTTTGAGGTAGTGATGGAAATTTTGACTCAATGGGATAATATTTCTCATCTTCAGTTCTCATGATCTGATTAGATCTAGTGGTGACATTAGGCAAATACATTGAACAAAAATCCATGCATTCCGGCGCTAAATAACCTTTCACAATAGATCCTTCAGGATGACTCTTATTTCTCACATAAGATTTTAATGTAAACATCATTATTTTTATTGGATACAACCAGAAAATAGAAATGGGACCACTAAAAATAACTTATGTTGGAAGATGCATGGTCAGATGTAACATACATGTAAAAAATGGTGGGGGAAATATTTTCTCCAAGTCACAAAGAATGATCAGTGCATATTTTGGTATTTTTTTCACAACACTTTTGTTCAATCTTTTAACACAAATATATTGATAAAAGTGAAATAATCTAATCAGAGTGACCCTTAAATTATGTGATAGTAAATTTCGAATGGAAATAAGAATAAATTCATGAAACATGACATAGTAGTCATGGGTTTTGAGGGATTTTAGTTTCACATCTCGTATATTCACTTGTTTAGAAATGTTACTTGAATAACCATCTGAAACCTTTAAACTTTCAAGACTTGAAGAATTTGTTTTTTCTCTGCATTTTTCATCAAAAAACAAGAAAAAGGGACTTTCAACTAATTCTCACCAATTAACTCAGGATGAATTCTTGGTTTTATACCC
Source organism: Viscum album (assembly GCA_963277665.1). Taxonomy (NCBI): domain Eukaryota; kingdom Viridiplantae; phylum Streptophyta; class Magnoliopsida; order Santalales; family Viscaceae; genus Viscum; species Viscum album. Next base: position 823,182,303 of record OY728159.1, on the reverse strand, counting down.
CAATCCATTAAATAACGACGTAAGCGCAAATCATATTTTGTCTTTCCCTTTATATTTAAAAGTGTTGCAAGTAATATTTCACACACATTTTTCTCAATATTCATTACATCCAAGAAGTGATGCAGCAAATTTGATGACCAAAACGGCAACTCATAGAATATATTTTTCTTTCTCTAATTATTATTGGAATTCAAAGGAACATTCTTCCACTTGTTGGAATTTAAATGAACCTTTCCAAGAACAAAATTCAAACTATCAAGTTCTTTAAGTATATCACCCCCAACATTCGTTGAGATATTTTATCTATCTCTATGGAATTATCAAACTGTTTTTGATTTTTTCTATATCGATGATCCCCTTTGTAAAAATCATCGATGCCCTATGAATTTGAAAGTTTTTCGAAACTTTAATCTCTTAGAATGTGTATTTTACATACATATGTGTCAAGATAATCTCCCCTTAGTACTCAAACCATACATCATTCCATATGGAGTGAAATCATTTATTGTCCATAATAATGTTGCACGACACATAAAGTAATCATTTCTAAATGCATCATATGTCTGCACCCCCAACAGTCCAAAGCTCCTTCAACTCATCTATTAATAGTTGAAATTATATGTCGATATCATTTATAGAATCATTGGTCCAAAAATAAATATACTCATGATGTTAACTAGATTTTTCATATACAACCATGATGGAAAATTATAAATATGAATGAAAATAGGCCAAGTACTATGTGCAGTATGCATCTACTTCAATGGGTTAAAACCATCACATGAAAATCCCAATCTAACATTCTGTGGGTTGGCTGCAAAATCAGGATGTAACCTGTCAAATTTTTGCCATGATAACCCATCAGTAGGATAAACTATATCATCATTATCCTTATTTCTTTCATCTTCATTCTATCTCATATTCTTAGCCATTTGTTTTGACATAAAAAGTTTCTGAAGTCTGGGAATCAATGGAAAGTTCCACATCACTTTATCTAGTACATAGGATTGAGTTCCATCTTTATTATTCTTCTATCCCAATGTACCACATTGTTTTGACTCATTTAACTCAACATTATCCTTCCAGAATAGAAAACAATATTTAGGGAATGTGTGGATTTTCGTACTTGAAAATACAAAAATTTTCAACCAACTTTGATGCCATATAATCATTTTTAGGATACATGCATCATCAGGTATCAAGTCCTGAAAAAGAGTAAGTAGATAGTCGATCGTAGTATTACTAAATACATACATTGTTTTCTAATGATACAGTTGCATTAAAAACACCAGTTTGGTCATTTTTCCACATTACTGGTAAACTGGGGTATTCACGTCTTCTAACAACTTTCCAACATACTCACCATAATCATTATGATCATTAGATTAAAACGGTGTTCCGGTATTAATTTCCTCTTCCACTTCTCTACATTAATTGTTTCCTTGAGAAGAAAATGGAAACTGATCGGAAATCATATTTTCCATTCTGATCCTTTCAACTGAATCAACGTCATTCTCTGTTTGACATTTTTCTCCATTATGTTACCAAACAAGATATCCTTTTCTAAAACCTTTTTTAGTGATGTGGTGACTTACTTCCTCACATTTTAACCATGTTTTTCCAATGCAATAAAAACATGGGCATTGAATCAATCCACTGTCTGAACCATTATTGAATTAAAAATCCAAAAAATATTCCAACTCCTTCTGAAACTCATCAATGATCCGATCAACATTATACATTTATCTTCTATCCATTCTAATATGAATAAACAAATAGTTATTAAAATTATTTATTATAAATAACAAAATTGAAACTCATTCATTCTTAAGAAAATCAGTATATGGACTCATTCATAGGATTCTATTCCTTACATGCTTCTTGAGAAACATAAGTAAATGGTCGAGCTAAATGCATCAAGTATAACATTATCATTTAATAAAGTATATGAGATATATAAATCATAATCATATAATAAATATACCCATATCCACTAATTAATATTTATGTCATGTTAAGAGAATACATAATTAAATCTCTTATTATAAATTATTACACCATGACGGGTCAACCTTGGGTTTCTAGAAAGTTCCTAGATTTCTATATATTGGTAAATATTCTAAATGAATCAATCATAATCATCAGTGATTTACATTATCTAAACATAATATACTAAAATACATGAGATACTAAAATACCTGAGATACAAGGGGAGGTAACATTTTATATCCTAATGAAAATATAATAATACGTACAAAGGGTATCATTATTAGATACTTATATAGTGGAAAATGAATCAAATGTTGGATTCGTGTGAAATGAATCATATTATAATGACACAATTAGTGTGGAACATGGGGTTTATATATTAAGGATGGTTTTTCTAAGAATATTGGGTTGTAATATGTGTATAAGAGAGGAGCTAGTGTGCAGGGAGGAGTGGGGGCTAGGCAGGGAGAGGAGGGGGAGGGGCTGGGCAGGGAGGGTGGGGGAAGGGGGGAGGGGCTGGGCAGGGGGTGGGGCTGGGTAGGGTGGAGGGGGAGGGGGATGGGCTGGGCAGGGGGGAGGGGGCTGATAGGGGGGAGGGGCTGGGTAGGGGGGGAGGGTTCCATCATGAAAGAGGCATGGAAAGGGAAAGGGGTTCGATAGCGACAGAGGTAGGGAAAGGGGAAGACAGAATGGGTTCGATCATGAGAGGCAAGGTTCGATCATGAGAGAGGAGAAAAGTTGATTTGGAGTGTTTGGAGATGAGTTGAGGTGAATTGAATAAGTTCTATGTTTTATTAAAGATATCTATAAATTATATTTGGAAGATAAAAGTTGGCTAAGTCCTGAAAATTTTAGGATTACTTATGGGAAACACATAAAACTTATAGAGTTTTTATAAGTCTTGTTGTGATTTCATAAACTATGGCGGTAGATGTGTGGCAGTAGGAGAACTAGAGAAAAGACGTTCAGTTGTAGTCTGTTCTTTCAAGAAATCCATGGAGCTAGGACAGACAGGTAGAAACAAACACAATATTTACCCAAGAAATGCATAGAGCTATTGACCCCTACACAATTCCCCCCCCTCCCCAGCCCCCCCTTCACCCCCCCTGCCCCCTTTACCCCACTGCCCCCACCCTACACCCCAACCCCCCCCCCCCCCACACACACACACACATACACTTTCACCACCATTGCTCCCCCACACTTCACCCCAACTCCCTTTAACCCCCCCCCCCCCCTTCACCCCCACTCCCCCCACATTCCCCCCACTTCCCACCCCCTTATCCCCCCCCCACTTGCACTATTCCCCCCATCTTCACACTGCCCCCCACCTGCACACTACCCCCCCACCCCCCCCCCACCTGCCCCCCACCCCCACTACCCCCCCCCCCACACCTGCACACTGCACCCCCACCCTTAACCCCAACTCCTTTGACCTCCCCCTTCACCCCCACTACCCCCCCCCAACTCCTTTGATATTATTACATATAGTTATTAGATGGTTATGGAGATATAGAGTGTGAAATTCTAGATCCAGTAATTCAGGGTTATTTGAATCCAAAATATTCATGTGGTTTAGTGAATGCTGAAAAAGAAGAAATTAGTGCTGCTATATTTGATATATATTCATGCAGTTCGAAATAAATACATGTGAAAGTTTGAAACTATTATTCAAGATAGAATAATTTATATGAACTATGAAAAATATTGATAATACCCAAAACAAATTTTTATAAAGATATGGAGTGTAAAATTATAGATCCATTAATTCAAGGAGATTTGAATCCAAATTATTTATATGGTTTAGTGAATGCTAAAAAAGACGAAACCAGTGCTACTATATTTGATATATATTCAAGCAGTTCTAAATATAGACAAGTAGAAGCTTACTAGTATTATTCAAGAGTGAAGAATTTCTATACACTATTATAAAGAGTGATAAGACCCAACATAGTTTTAATTATGAAGAACCACTATGTGTCAAAGTTAAAAAGAATAGGAAGATCCAGTGCTCTTTGTGTTGAAAAAAAGAATAGAAAAAAATGGGAAGGGGTAAAAGAATAAGTAACCAAGTAGTTCATGAAGTTTATAAGAAGAAGAGATATGTTCCCTTAGTTCACACATGAAATAATGGGAGATATGAAGAGTTATGTGTATTTCAATTTATACACGAAGGAATATAAAGAAGAAGTTATAGAATATCAGTTTGATACTATGAAGAAGAAGAGTTTTTATATAGTGATGTGTATAAAAATAAAATAAGTAACTTGATATTGTGCAATAGAAGAAGAAGAAGAAAGGAGTAGTACATGAACAATAAGGAAGTATTCTAAATTAGTGTTAAAATATCTTGTTGTTATCCCTATATTTATTGTAAAAGTATGATATGTACCTGAGTGGGGGAAACACCGAATAAGTGTGTAGTATACACACTCTATACTGTCAGGAGACTATAGTTTAAAGCTCAGAGCTATATACTAGTGGGTTTTGTGACCTTATGTGTTACTAAATCACACTAAGGATTAGACTTATCATACTGATAGGTGAACCTTATAAATTAATATGCCACTTGTGTGTGTGTGTTTGATTATGATATAAGAAATAATGGAGGAAAGAGATAATAAAAGAACCACTTTCCTAATAGTGATAGAGGTAAAAAGAAAAGGGATAAAAATTTAAAAGTACAAAAAAGGTAATTAAAAGTCACCAAAATTAATTCAACCCCTGCTCAATGTGCTTTATATCTCATCCAGTCCCCTTTAGTTGGTATTAGAGACAAATTCACCTCTAATTGAATTCTATATATTTGAAGTTGTTCTATTTTAAATATTGGAAGGTTTTATTCCTAATCTATAATGAATTTCAATTTTAGTAAAGATTTATCTATCTTAGATTTTAATTATATTTCTACCAAGACTAAATTTCTATATGTGGAGCTTGAAAGAATCTAGAAAAATTAATCACTCTACATTGGTAATCCGATTGTGATTCATTTGGTCTATAAGTTAGTGTTTTATGTGAGGATGAATAACATCAACCTAAAGTACCATTATATCTTAATATTTCTTTAATTTAGAGTGTTAAGGTTATAGAATATAGTTTGATGGAGGAATATTGAATATATGTTCACAAAAACATTAGTCCATGAGAAAATTTGACAATATTATGCCTTAATTGGGAATGGGTGAATAGATTAAAGAATGAATAGGAGCATTAAATATAGTAGAAGTACAGTGCGTGATGTTTTCCAATGTTTTTTAGGATAACATGAATCCCTTGAATTAGTATTTATGTTTAATATTGTTAGTATTTGTAAATAATATTCTCAAAATATAGAAAAATACCCTAAACGATAAATTTCTAAGGACTCTTCGGTTTTAGTGGAGTAATGGATGTAGGATTCGTCTGGGTGGTAGTGAGGTTTCTAAAAGATTGTGAAATTTTGATGGATGTTAGCTTAGTTGGTAATATACTTTTCTAATTTTCTAAAACAAGGTAATATATTACCTATAATTTCCTTTTCCACTTCATTAGTATCCTGATACAGAGAATTTCCAAATTTTTCTAGACATTTTTAGATCCTCTAAAACACTTCAAAATACTCTGGAATGAGTTAAAAACTTCTTCATATAGATATAATGATCTTCTTCATTATGAATCAATGTAAATAAATCATTGGAAAAAATTAAAATCTACTCAAATAAATTAAATATATTAAACAATTTCTGCTCATAAATTCTCAAACAATAGCTTCCTCAAACCAAAATGTGTAAACCTTCAACCAAAACAACATTTCCCAGTGAATGGATCTCTAATAATAACCAATGGTATCATTTATCAAATGAAAAGAGTTCAAATTAGGTTATTATTGGTTTAGAGTAACCCTTACCAGTTCACCTGCTGGAATGGGTGAATCACGACAGAAGGGAGAGAATAGGGTTCGTCCACAAAAGAAGAGGCGGGTAGGGTTCATTAGACAAATCCGAAGAGGGTAGGATTTTGTGAGAGAAGGGAACGAGTATAATTCCTTTGTGTGTGACTATGTCACGAGACTAAGGAGTGATCATATGAGATAAGGTTATTCATGAGATCATAGGTGGTTCGATCATTCAGGGGGCTTCAATCGCGGCAGGCTGGGAGACGGCTTCGATTGTGGCAGGCAGGGAGACAGCTTCGATCACACGAGGCAGGAAGAGGCTTCAATCACGTGAGGCAGGAAGAGGCTTTGATCACGAGAGGATCACGAGAGGCAGGGAGGTTCTAGAGAATCGCGAGAGATAGGAAGGTTTGGGTTAATAATTTTTTGGGATGTGTCCATGGTTATGATAAAAACCATGGGGGAATACTTCTCTATTTCCACGGTTAATTAAACCGTGGAAAAACAAGTGTGGCAGTACCAATATATTCTAGTTTTGTTTTTAGGAAAATATATTAACATTTTGATATTAAAATATTGTTAAACACCCATCCCATATGTGTAATTATTTTTTGGGCCACTCATCCATCTTTCCATCATGAAATTTCTTCTACAAAAGTATCAATATATGACAACACATTCAATTAATCTCAAACAGATTATTCAAGAAATCGTAATACAAATCATCATTTCCCTCCCCCAGACTTGAGTTTAACAATAATAATGCATTTAAATTATAGAGTCTATTGTAAAGGGATAAATGGATTGTAGTGTGGTTACCTAAAAAGTTATTTCATTTCCATTAGGGGCTTAATAAAGGTTAGATGAAAAGGTAGGCCAAAATAAGAGTTGAATGTAAAAGGATCTTTCAAAGTGGTACCTCAATAATACTTGAAACATTCCATGATATCTAATATATTTGAAAAAAGATAAAAATAGAAATTTCTATATCAACCAACATGTCTAAAAACTCTCAAGAAAAAGAAAAATGGAAAGACGGCATAAAACGGGTTTAAAACCTCTTGGGTTGGGCATGATCTTCGATTTGGACATTATTAATGAACATGAGTTTCACAATCAATCAAACTTCAAAAAATGAAAAGATTGAAAATAAAGAAACAAAATCCATTTAGAAAAAATTTAAATCCTAAAATATTCAAATCAATCAATGTGACAAAAACACCAAGATGGTTTGAATTTTCCAAAGCATTCGATTTATCTTAATAATTATAAAAACACACCAAAAATAAAAGAAAAAATAAAACATGAAAAATTCAAAAATTGACATGAAAAATAAAATAAAATTGCATAAAAATTCCTAAAAACAATTTGAAATCCCTCCCCCACACTTATTCTATTTACTACCCTCATTTCACCTCAAATTAGATCAAGAAAGTTTTACACATAGAATTTATTTTGGGAAATAAAAAAAAAGGAAAGACATAGCCTGATTTATTTTTCACTGGAAGCCTTGAGTTAAGATCCTAGATGGTACCACATTAAACTATAAGAAAGAAATTATAAGACATAAGAACAATAAAGATAAATAAAGATAAATGGGATATAAAAAGGGATAATTATTGGTTTAACCCCCAAGTGGGTGCTAGGTTTTTATATCCCCTAGTTAGGAAGTTGTATCATATTATCCTCAATTATATGGTGGATGTGGTTTCTTTGAGATAAACCACCACATGTGACTTTTCTCAATGTCCATAAGTAAACACCAAGAATATAGAACCCAAAAGAAGATAAGATAATTCCCAACCACCAATATAGAATAGATATAGAATTTAATTTCAAGAGTGGGAGAGAAAGGAAAATAGTGGTGCTCCCTTTTAACTAATATGGGTTCCTCCTCTATATGGTATACAACATGATGTAGAGGAGGTTTTCCCACCACATTATTGTACAAATATTCATTTTCATCCTTAATCACCACCACTTGGGTAGTCTCTTACTTCATATACAAGTCCTTCTCCATTTTTGCTACATTATAAATTTTATAAATAGAGAAGTTAGAAAAAAATTCAGCTTGAATAATATTAAAACAAGATAAATAAATAAATAAATCTTACCTTTAAAGTATATCATCTTGAAAATTGATCTCTTTTGGTAGGACCATTGGAAGATCAATATCATCTGGTGAATCATCTTCATCATATTCTAAAAAATATTGATCTCCCATAATTATATCAGCTGGAATGTTTTCTTCTGGGACCCCCTTGAGAAATGGTTGAGTGTGGGATGATGTGATTAATTCCTTTATAAGCTACTTATCACCCACCTCAGGTTCTTTAACATAAAAAATTATTGGCAAAATCTCTTCCACCACTTGTTTTGGTTTGGGTTCTGATATAGTTTCCAGCTCAGATTGCTCTTGACATTCATGTATGTATTAAAAAATCCATTATACTTGGTTTTCTATGTTTTTCACTTTATCGCTAATCCTTTTTAAATTATCATCAATATCATTGTAAACATTTTCTTGCACCGTATATTGGTCATTCCATGCATAATAATTTGAATTGAAATACAACATGACCAAAAAAAATCTTTTTTTGAATTTTATGATTTTTTTGGGGTTTTAAATGGAATGAAATTTATTTAAAAAATTCGAATAAAAATAGTGAGTAGAGAAAACTTAGATCATCATCAATGGTTCCAATTTGATTAAGTATTTTCATGAATTCTCTAAAAATATTTATAACTAAGTGCAACACAGGGGCTGACCTATGTCATTCTCTTGAGGAGCTGTTGCATTCAAAAAATCACTACTTATAATTCAATTTTTTATATTTTTTTATTTATAAAATAAAAATAAAAGAAATTTAGGTTTGAGAAATGATAATAAAATATAAAGAAAATTAAACATGCAATGCATAATGCATCCAGAATGAATATTGACAAAATGATGTTAGGCACAAAGAAGATCCTCCAAGAAGATTATCGAGAGTGAAAATTCATCGTCTCTTTTTTTAGTTTCAAATAAACTTAATTAAAAGGATCCATATTGTGAATTAAAATTATATCCTACCCATTTTTTGAATATATGTTACACTGAACGATCACTAAGATACCACACATCCACCTCCTCGATCAAGGGAGAATATTGCAGAAAGAAGAAGCTAGGCCTCTGGTGGAAAGTGGAGACACAAAGGCACCTTTACCACTAAGATCCCCATTGACCTAAATCTAAGTAAATAAGAAAAAATATTAATGAATGTGCAATGACTTGGGTTGAAACTGTATTGATCCCCCAGGAACATCCTCAAGTTAGTTACTATCACAGCTGGTTTTTCATGTCTTGGTTTTGATCCGGTTTGTTGGTAATCCTGACCTGTTTCTTGGGTTTTGGGTGATATGAATGTGATTTTTGAAGTTCCATATATGTATAATCATCCTAACATAGGTTACCCATTGCTTGTTTTGGGGTTTTTGGAGAAAATGGTGGTTACTTCAAGATTTGGGCCAAATTGTGAGTCCATTTCCAGATTAAAAAACAAAATTTGTTTCTTTTATAACTCTTTAGTAATTTAACATTTTTCACTCATTCCACTTCCCACTTGGATAAACATGACATATTAAAACCACCATATCTATTTGGAACCCTTAGTAATTAATAATAATCATTTATTTGGGTTATTTATTTAGGTATTGGGGTAGCCCATGATCCCATTTCCAGTTTTAAAAACATATTTTGTTTCTTTTATATCTTATTCATTTTTTTAATTTTTTTCATCCATTCCACCTCTCACTAGAGAACAAAAACCCAAGGCGCACCCCCATGTTTCATTTTACCTTTTTGGACCTCATATTCATTGAGTATTTGGGTGCAATTCCTCAAGGTTTATCAAATCCTCCATATTTGAAAAAGTAATTTGTTTCTTTCACCCTTCGGTTTAACAATTTAGTGTGAAAGAAGGGTAGTTTATGCCATGTTTTGTAAAAATTGTGTTGTTTTGGTTAAAGTGTGCCCACTAGTTGTTTTTTTAAATGATACATTTGATTTCACACCTAAATTATAATGTTTAGAACTTGGTTTATCTATTTAAATAAATTTTTGTCATTCAAATTTGGTTTTAAAACATTTTTAGTGTTAAAATGAGTTTGTTTTATTAATTGTTGCATGACTCATTTTTGGGAAAGTGACCGATTGGATTTTGTGTGATCAAGGTTATATAAAATAATTTTTTAGGATTATGAAAAATATTTGAATCATGTGAATAAATGTTTTTGGGTTCCTTATGTGGGTTCCAATCTAGTTTTGGGTTTTATAATGAAGTGAGTATAAGTTTTTAGGGTGTTTTGGATTGTGTTCTCGGTAAATGGAATGTTTAGAACCTTTATAGAAATGGATGAGTTTTGAATGTGTAACCTAGGTTATAGGGGTTTAATTAAATGTTATATTTATTCCAATTGTGTTTTTACACCTATTTATGAATAGTGTAATTGGTTTTTTGATAAATTTTGTTTTTTTGAAGAATGCTTAAAGGATTTTTTTGGCACTTTTATTATAAAAATGTTTTTCATGTGTTCTTAATGTTGTATCATTTGGATCCATTTTATGGTCCATGAAATTGATTTATTAAATGTCTTTGGGGATTCCAAATCTGTTTTTATATGATTATGGTGTGTTTTTTTCCTTAAAAGAGCATTTTTGAGTGGATTTTATGTGCAAATCCTAGTTATACTTCTTGAAATTGTTTTATGAAAATTTTAACTAGTTTATTGATAAATGAAAGAAATGTGAATCATGTTTCTAGGATGTTTGTGTGAGTATGATTTGGGAATGAAATTTTCTATGTGTAACTTGATTGATCACTAAATGGAAACTTGGGTATCTAGGTGGGAGGACGTGTACTAATATGCTAGTGATCCGGAGTGGTTTCATCCCTTTTTCACATAGAAAATTTTACAACGAAAACACTAACTAATCTACGATGATGATGTTGGGAACCACTAGGTTATGGTTATTTGTTCCAAACTAGTGGCTCGTGCACAAGATAGATATGGTTATGGTTACTTTCACACCGATATACGAGGTACCTATGGCTTACAATGAACTGGTGCCTAGGGGAGTTCCCATGACTAGTGCTCATTGAATATATTGTATTCACTATTGGAATATGGTGTATTTGGATGGAAAATTAAGTATCATGTGTGTTTTATTTAAAATTTTACTTTCTTTAAATCATATCTCTTGAAAAAAAATCATTTTAAAGTTGCATATCTTTGGAAATCGTTCTTGCATTATTGTGTATAAAACTTGGAAGATTTTGTCTGATAACTTCCATAGCTTGGAACCTTTTTTTGGAAAACATGCTTTTATATATTGTATTTTAAACATGAAATTGATGTTTCTTTTATTATAAGTGTAAGTGTATTGGGAATATAATATCTGAATAACCTACTGAGTTTTAATACTCACGCCTGTAGTTTTCTTCTGTTTTTTTAGCCCTTGGGAAGTTTTCAACTTGAGTTCGATCGCCTTGAGAAACATGGGATTGTTGTGTTAGAGAGTGATCAGAGAGGTCATGTGGAGTTAGTTGGTCATCAAGTCTTGTTGGTTTAGTTGTATCATTCAGTTGTACTTTTAATTTTGTCATATAAATGATGTCGGTTTAATTTTTATATAAATGTGTGTTGGGATGTCCATTGTTTGTGTTGTTTTACAAATTGTTTATATTTGGGTGAAATTATTCCCTTGTTTACTCTATTGATGCCCTCAGTGCTTGTCGCCATCCCAGGAGGATCAAGAATTCCTCTTGAGACTTGTCGCGGAGTGTCCCGAGTAACTAGTTCAGGGTTGACTCGGGCTGGTTCATAACAAAATGGTATCGGAGGAGGTCGGTTCTTAGAAGACCTTGATTTTTAGAGAACCCTTGTTATTTGGGGGATGTCAAGGTATATGGAGTAGGATTGTTGGGACTTTATGGGTAAGTGCGGGAAGATCATCGCGAACTCTTACTCATTATGATCCTCAGGTTTCCATGGGATACCCAGTTTTATTAGTGTCCTTGGTTCTTGTTGATTGTTTGGTGTTGGGATATGACAAGGGAAGTTGTACTAATGGTTTCCATGATCTTGTTGAGTCAATAAGGTTTTTCTTATGAATTTTACATTCCTTATTGTTTTGAAAATCACAAACACCTTATCTTTAAGAGAATTTCTTTTATAAGGAAAATTTCTTTTATAAGAAAAATTGCTTTTATAAGGAAAATTGCTTTTATAAGAAAATCGCTTTTATAAGGAAAATTGCTTTTATAAGGAAAATTGATTTTATAAGGAAAATTTCTTTTATAAGGAAAATTTCTTTTATAAGAAAAATTGCTTTTATAAGGAAAATCGCTTTTATAAGGAAAATCGCTTTTGTAAGAAAAATTATCCTTATCATATTTTCATTCATATTTTTCTTAAGTATAAGAATCAGATTCATTTCTATTTTCTCGGAATTGTTTAAAACTTTGATATGAAGTATTCTGTTTTAGGATCCGAATTCTGGATAAGAACTGTAAGGAAGTTTCACTCCGAATTCCAGATGAGAACTGTAATAAAGTATCATTCCGAATTTCGGATATGAACTCTGATTAAGTTCTATTCCAGATTCAGGATACGAATCCTTATGAAGTTCGACATTGAATTCTCATTACGAATTCTAATGACGAATTCTCACTACGAATTCTGATGACGAATTCTCATTCCGAATTCTCATTGTGAGTTCATCTATTAAACAGAAACTGATCATCTTTGTTCTATACACTCTGAATTTATTCAGGCTCCGATTTTCCACTCTGAACATTCATTTTGCTTATGCCTTTATATTTTGTCTACTCTTTATTATTTTCCTTACACTCTGAACTTTCACTCCGAACCATCACTCTGAATCTTTTGAGTTAGATTTTAAATGGTGTCGTACATTCTGTTACACTTGTTTTGTTATAAAACGATGTCGTCTATTTTGTTTTAAACTAACCGTTGACTATGTGACACGTGTATAGGTCCCTCCGATTTTTAAGGAAAATATGACCGTTGGAAAGGAGGCCGACCTTACCAATAAATAGGAGCTCATTTGAAAGAGCTCAGCGCTGAAGTGCTGAAAGGCTGACTGATCTTTGACTCATGTGATTACATGCTTGAAGTGATTTCTAGAGAGAGAGGCTCTTATTAACTCTCAAAGCTTCGTGCGACTCCGAATGTTGGTGATTACATTCGAGGACTTCCGGGGATAGGAAGACAGAGGTGCCGACTACCTTGAAGTTGAGGGATTCCTTGCTGAGGAAGACAGAGGTGACCAACTACCTTGAAGTTGAGGGATTGCGGGGATAGCAAGACAGAGACTCCGATCTTCGTATCGAGGGCTTACCCTGGTGTGGGTAAGACAAACTTGCTTGAAAGTATAAATCAAGGGACCTTTATCCAAGGTTGTTGGATACCCTTCTCTTTGGGTTAAAATAATTATATCTTGTTACTTGTAGTTTTACTACTTGTTTATTTTCGCTGCATTTTGTATTATAAGGAAAGTATAACTTTCTTATACTTCCTTACTTGTACTCTGTCTCATTTAGATTCTATACGCTTTAAGGTAGAATCTCATATTTAAATCTTTTGTTAAGTTTCAATTTCCAGAACCATATTTCCGGAACCTACTTTTGGAATCTCTTTCCAAGTTTTCATTTGGTATTAGAGGTGTTGTGAATTTTCTTAATTTTAACTTTGTTAAACTTAGCCCTTTCCTTTACTCAAGGAAAACATAGTTATTTGTAACTAACTTTAAAGGTTCCAAAAGAATTTTTAAAGTTTACAATTCACCCCCCTCTTGTAAATTGAGCATCTACATCATTATTTCGATCCTACAATTGGTATCAGAGGAGGTCTCTGAAATACTTATTCTCACGTATAAGTTTTTCTTTCTAACTTTGTCATTCCGAACTTTTCCATTCCGAACATTGTTATTACGAATCTTTTCTACTAACAAGTTTGTGTGCCGAAGGTTATTATAAGTATGGCAGGAATAAATGTTGGTTCAATTGATAATCTAAATCCTACAAGACCACCAATATTTGATGGTAATGATTATGAGTACTGGAGAGATCGAATGAAGACTTTTGTTATCAATAATGGAGTAGACAACTTTGTTATGCTTACTGGTGATTATAAAATTCTTGATAAGGAAGTTAGAACTTTTACTAACCAGGAAAAGCAAGAATATCAACTCAACTATAAGGTATGCAATACTCTACTTTGTTCAATGACCAGAAATATATATAGCCAAATTTCATCTTGTGAAGAAGCTAATTGTATCTGGAAGAAGTTAGAAGTTACGCACTTTGGAACTTCTAAGGTGATTGAGACTAGGAGAGCTATGCTTAGAGCTGAATATCATGGCTTTAACTTTCCTTAGGGTGAACCAATCTGTAAAGTACAATAGAGATTTATGAATATCGTCAACAGCCTACAGTATATGGGAGAGAAAGGTTTAGATGATGAAACTCTTGTGGATAATATAATTGATATCATGCCTAATGAGTGGGAATCCAAAAGAACTGCTATAGATGAGAACAGGAAAGTGACTCAGATTTCTCTTGATGAGCTTTTTGGAACTCTTCTCCAACATGAAACCAGAATGAAGAGAGATGCTGAAAACATCAAAAAGAAAAATGGAAATGGTAATTTTGCTTTTACAACAACATCAAATCATATGAAAGCTAAGACTCCAGAGAGAGTAACCAGATCTAAGTCTAAGAAGATGATAGTTCAATCAGATTCTAGTGAGAGTGAAATATCAAAAAATGAATTAGCAAATCTTGATCGAAGGATGAACAAGATAGCTAGCCAGAGAAATTTCCAATCCAAGTATAAGAAAAAGGAAAGGAAAGATAAGAAAGATGGAGAAGTTACTTGTTATGAATGCAAGAGAGCTGGACATATAAGACCAGATTTCCCTATGCTCAAAAAGAAAGAAAGGAAAGAAATACATTTAGACAGGAACAAAAAGAAGTATTATAAAGCAAAAGCTAAGAAAGTTCTGAAAACTAATGACACCTGGAGTGCCAGTGGTGGTGACTCTTCATATCAATCTTCTGATTATGAATCTTCAGGACAGAAGAATCTTGGTCTTATAGCCAGATTACCTATTGATAATCATTTTTTTATGGCTAAGGTATGAAATTCTGAATCATTGACCAATGTTTCTTTAAATTCTAATAATAGTAAGTATTATAACTCTTCTGATGAAGAATCCTCTTCTAATGAAGAAAATACTTTACCTACTTATGAAGAAGTCTCTAGGTTTGTTGAACTTCTTGAAATTGATAATTCTAAACTCAATAAAATACTTGATTAGGAAAACTCTAGGAATTCTATTCTTACAAAAGAGATATCATATCTTTCAAAAGATCTTGATAAGAAAAATGCTGATTTTGAAAGTATTTCAAAAAATCTTGAGGAAGTAAGTTCTGAGAAGAACAAAATTTCTAAAGAATTAGAAAAAGTAATTTCTAATAAAAATGTTTTCGAGCCTAGCTCTAGTTCTAAAACTAATGATTTTGAGGATAAAAACTTGGTTGTAAAACTCAAGTCCAAAATTTTTTCCTTAAAGAAGTGTTTATCAAACTTTACCCATGGTAAGGAAAATTTTGATAAAATGTATTCCCAAATACGACCTTAAAGAAATAAATATGGATTTGGTTATACCCATGCAAAACTAATTTTTAGTAACAATTATTTTGTTCCTAAAAGTGCCCCATTTTGTACCAAGTGTCAATGTGGTGGTCACTGGGCAAAGAATTGTTCCTTAAACAAAACCCAATCTCTAGGATTTCACAAAGTTTACTTTTCTAAGAAGATGTGGGTACCTAAAATTTTATTGTCTGGAAATCTCGGATCCAAACAAGTTTGGATTCCGAAAGTTTAATTTTCTTCTTGATTTCAGGAAAATAAAGAGAGTACCAGCAGCAATACATGGTACATGGATAGTGGATGTTCCTGGAACATGACTGGTAACAAAATCTATTTTGAAAATATTATCAAAACGAAAGGAGGAAAGGTAACTTTTAGAGATAATGATAAGGGTGAGATTTTTGGTATTGGTAATATTGTTTTTCTTGGTAAAACTTTAATTTCAAATGTTCTTTTTGTTAAGGGTCTTAAGCACAACCTTATTAGCATAAGTCAGTTATGTGATGAAGGTTACCTTGTGAATTTTAGGAATGATAAGTGCTTAGTTCACAATTCCAAGGAAGAATTTATTCTCTCAGCCAATATGAAAGAGAATGTTTACACCTTAAAATTATAAGATCTTAGAAGCCAATATTTACCTTTCCTTAGTGCAATGGAATATCATTCCTAGTTATGGCATAGAAGACTAGGTCACTGTAACCTTAGGAACCTATGTAAACTCTCTAAGAAGAAACTAGTTAAGGATCTACCGGAGCTTAGATTTGATTCTTCTAAAGTTTGTGATCCTTGTCAATATGGCAAGAAACATAAATCTAGTTTTAAATCAATCGGTGAAGTCTCAACAACCGATGCATTACAGTTAGTGCACATGGATCTTTTTGGTCCAACACAAACTAGAAGTATTGGAGGCAAATACTATGTGTTTGTTCTAGTTGATGATTACACTAGATTTACTTGGGTTTATTTTCTAGAAAAGAAATCTGAATCTTTTTCTTATTTCAAAAGTTTTAGAGCTCAAGTTAAAAATGAGAAAAACCTTCCATTGAAAACTATTCATAGTGATCGTGGAGGAGAATTTCAAAATTCTGATTTTGAAACTTTTTGTAGTAAAAAAGGTATTACTCACAATTTTTCAGTACCTAGAACTCCTCAACAAAATGGTGTAGTTAAAAGAAGAAATAGAATTCTTCAAGAGATAACTAGAACCATATTGAGTGAATATTCTATAGCTAGACATTTCTGGGCTGAAGCTATAAGTACTTCTTGCTATACTATAAATCGAGTTTTGATTAGACCTTTTCTTAATAAAACTCCTTATGAGTTATGGAATGGTAGAAAACCAAGACTATCCTACTTCAAGGTTTTTGGTTGCAAAGTATTCATTTTGAATACTAAAGATAACTTACATAAATTTGCACCAAAATATGATGAAGGGATTTTCTTAGGTTATTACACAACATCTAAGGCTTATAGAGTTTTTAATAAAAACACTTGTACTGTTGAGGAAATAGTACATGTAAAATTTGATGAGTCAGATCCTTTTGTTTTTAAAACACCTCATCCTACATCCTCGGATGTGTTTTCAAAAACTGATTATCAACCTTTGATAGAAGAACCTTCTGATAAAGATAATGTTCAAGAAGATATTCCTGAAACATTTACCCCAGAATATTTTCTACCCTATGTTGATGAACAGGCTTTTCAAAACCCAAATCAGGCGTTTCTTAAGAATCATCCCAGTGATAGTATCATTGGTGATGTAAATCAACCTGTAAGGACTAGAAGTTCCTTAAGAAATGAAGTAGAACATCTAGCATTTCTTTCCCAATTAGAACCTAAAAGCACTGATGAAGCTTTAGGTGATGATGATTGGATTAAAGCCATGCAAGATGAACTAAATGAATTCGAAAGGAATAAAGTCTGGACCTTAGTTGAAAGACTTAAGGAAACTTCTGTAATTGGAGTCAAATGGGTTTTCAGAAATAAATGTGATGAAAATGGAGTCATAGTAAGAAATAAAGATAGACTTGTTGCTAAAGGCTATAATCAACAAGAGGGAATAGATTATGAAGAAACCTATGCTCTAGTAGCTAGAATTGAATCTATCCATATTCTACTTTCCTTTGCAGCATTCTTTAATTTCAAACTTTTCCAAATGGATGTGAAATGTGCTTTTCTTAATGGTTATGTTCAAGAGGAAGTTTTTGTTGAACAACCTCCTGGATTTGAAGATACAAAACATCCTGATTATGTATTTAGACTTACCAAAGCTCTGTATGGCCTTAAACAAGCCCCACGAGCATGGTATGATAGACTCACTGGATTTTTGCTTAAAAATAACTATGTTAAGGGAAATGCAGATCCAACCCTTTTTATAAAGAAAGATAAGAAAAAAAATTTGGAGACCGACTCTTTTGCAAGTCTAATGAAATCTGAGTTTGAAATGAGTATGATGGGTGAGTTAACATTTTTCCTTGGTTTTCAAATTTCTCAAAAACCAGAAGGAACCTACATATCTCAACATAAGTATATTAAAGATCTTCTTAAAAAGTATGGTTATGATAATACTAAGAGTATAAGTACTCCTATTGGTACCTCAAATTATTTAGATCTTGATGAAGTTGGGAAACCAGTAGATCAAACATTGTTTAGAGGAATGATAGGAAGTTTACTTTACTTAACAGCTAGTCGACCAGACTTAATGTTTTCAGTATGCTTATGTGCAAGATATCAATACAATCCTAAGGAATCTCACTTAAAGGCAGTAAAAAGAATATTTTGCTACCTTAAGGGAACCATGGATATAGGATTATTTTATACTTCTGGAAATGATTTTATCCTAAAAAGCTTTTCTGATGCTGACTTTTGTGGATGTAGAATGGATAGAAAAAGTACATCTGGAACTTGTCATTTCTTAGGAGATTCATTAGTTTCTTGGTCCTACAAGAAGCAACATTCTGTAGCACTCTCCACTGCTGAAGCTGAATATGTAGCAGCTGGAAGTTGTTGTGCTCAAGTGTTGTGGATGCAATACACACTCACAGACTATGGCTTGAGTTTTACTAAAACTCAAATTTTTTGTGATAACACTAGTGCCATTTCCCTTAGTAATAACCTTGCATATCACTCCCATGAAAAACACATAGATATTAGTCATCACTTTCTTAGGGATCACACACTTAAAGGAGATATTATTCTTCAGTTTATCGGAACACAAGATCAACTTGCTGATATTTTCACAAAATCTTTGCCTTCTGATAGATTTTAATATATTAAACAGAAGTTAGGAATGATAACCATAAGGTAATCCTTATTAATTAACTTTCTGTTGAAAAATTCTCCTTACAGCAATAAACTCCTTTTCATAGGGGGGGTACATTTGATTGTTAGTTTAACAAAGTTTTTCAAAATCTGTTTTCAAACTTTTCAGAATTACAATTCTGGAATGGAATTTCTGGAACTAAAACTTTCCAGAATGGATATTTTCATATAGAAAACTTCTGAAATGGAAATGTTCATATTGAAAACATCCATAATGGAAACTTTCTTACTGGTATTTTCATAACGGGATTTTCGTACCGAATCTTTCATAATGTGTTTTTTGTTTTCAAATTTTATAATAACATTTTCGTACTAAGTTTTCTGTAATGAGATTATTTTTCGTAATGAGTTTTGCGAACTATTTCGTAGTAAAGTTTTTTTTGTAGTTTTCATAAGAATATTACCCATTACGAATAATCCTCCTAAGCCAATATGAAAGGTATGATTTCCTTACCCAAGTTTTCGTAATCATATTTTACTTGCTGACATTTTCTTATATTTTGTTTTCGGATTATAGTTTTCTTAATTCTATGTTTTAATAAAAACCTCAAAAGATCGGATTCAAGAGAATTGGTTTTTGACCGTCAGATCTGATCTCAGCTTATCACAACCGTTCGATCAACCGTGGAAGTTGAACCGTTTTTTCGTTTCCTATATAAAGGGGACCTCAAATGGTTTTCCCACATCGGTTTTCAAGCTCTAGCGTCTCGAAGCTCTGCCTCTCCATTTTAAAGTCATTTTGAACCTCAGCTTTTTTCGTTCCGAACTTCTCAGAGGTCTTCAAATCCGAATGTCTGTGGAAGCAGCTTCTCAAGACATGTCTTCTTCTAAGCCGATTTCAAAGTGGTTAGTATATAGAGAGAGGCTGGTTCATCCGAATTTCTTCAACAAGTACGATTCTCTTATTTCCAAGAATATCAAGCTAAATGGTTGGGAAGATGTTGCGGTGTCAAAACCTGGGAATCAAGATTAAGTATATTCAGATTTTCTTATAGAGTTTTATGAGACATTCTCCTTTCTTAATGAAGATGGAAAGGAGAAATTGTCTTTTAAGTCTTATGGTAAGACTTATAAGCTTTCATATGCCAAGGCAGCCAGCTTGGTAGGGCTGAATAATGAAGGTGAAGCTGAATTTATATCTCATGTGTTTCCAGATTCAAAAGGTAGTTTTGACAAGGAAAAACCTTTAGAAACTCTCGGACTGGAAGATGACAAGGCTCCGAAGATTTCTAGTTTATCTACAAATTTTTGGATTCTGGAGTTATGGGTACAAGGTCTTATAGTACCGAGGAAGGGTGACAAAGATAGCTTAAAGAAGAGTGAGATCTACATCCTAGATTTTCTAATAAATATGAGGAAGTTTAATTTGATGAAGCACATTCTTATCACTCTTGAGAATGTGAAGAAAGGAAATCTGAGAGCTCAGATTATAATGTATCCAGAAATTCTCTCGAAGTTGATAGTTCGGTGTCTTGAGTCTTTCAAGGAGTCTTGCAAGTCTAAGCCAAGAGTTTTCAAGATTATGCTGGTGAGTGATGGTACTCTTAAGAGGATGGATGTAGCTTTTGACAAGAAGACTGGTCAGTTTGTTGATTCTCCTGCTCATGAAGAAACAGTTCCGAAAGTTGCTGATCCGGAATCCTCTAAACTGGTAAGTAAGAGAAAGCTGAAAGAAGTGGAAGTAGAAGCAGAGAATCCCAAGTCTAAGGAAGTTTATTCCACACCTCCAAAACCAAAGAAGAAGAAAGCTTACCCAGATGAGGTTGTTTCTAAATGGAGGGAGATAAAAGAAAATAGAGTTCAAGGAGAGCCTCAGTTTGGCTTGGACCCTGCGGAGGCTAAGGCCTTAAAGGAAAGAACTGCGGATGAGCTAGAAAAAAAAGAAAAAGAAAATAAAATCAAGAAGAAGATGACTGAAGCCGAGGAAGCTCAGGCTTTGTTGAAATTCAATGAGATGGTTTCAGCAAATATTCTTGTTCCGAGATCTTTTTCATTGGAATCTCTACCTGAGACTCCAAGAAGAAATTTTGTTGCTCCGGAAGAAGCTGTTGCCAAGACTGCTGAGGAAGTTGAGCAAGTTGAGAAAGTGGAAGAAGAAGAAGATGTTGCTGAAGGAAGTGGTGAAACCGGAGATGTGTTGAAGCAAGTAGATGATTATAAGGGGGACACCTTTGGAACACTTATCGCTCCGAACTTCAGAATCTGAATCTTCGAAGCTAGTTACTCCAGTAATGGAAGAAGAGAAAGGAGAAGAAGAAGTAGCTTATCATGGGGAGGAAGAACAACTTCTACAAGATATTTATCAAATGGAGAATATAGAGGTTGGTGCTCAGAAAGTTCCTGATGTGGAAGACAATGTTGTCCAAGTTTCTGATAGTGAAAAGAGAACTCCGGAACAGGATTTTATTCCGAAAAAAGACAAGGCAAAGAAAATTCTTGCTGATACTCCGAGCTCAGAAGTGATGAAGAGAAAGGAAGTTGGTAGTTCTTCAAAGAGAAAGCTTGACCTTATTGAAGAAGAAAATTCTCCAAGCAGAGTCTCGCATTCAGAGTCATCTTCGTTGGGGCATGACTTTGTTGTTCGGTCTTTAAATAAGTTGTTGGAAACCATTCCGACCTTCTCAAGTATTGACTCAAGATGTCAGATGCTCCAACATGCTTTGAATCAGAAATCAGACTCCGTATATATGGTTATGGACAAGTGTGTTGAAATAGAGGCTCAGTTCAAAACGTTTTTTGTTGGCTACGAAGCCCATAGAAAATCTTGCAAGAGGATGACAAACTGGTCGAAGAAGACTATAGAAGAAATGAGGTTATTTGATGAATTTCAAGACAATGTTAAAGATGATTTTGAGACTGAGGACAGGAAGATAAATGAGCTGACTTCTTCCTTTGAAGAGAAGCTGACAGATGAAAAGAACTTTCGGATTCAAGAAGTCATAGATCCGAATGGGAAGCTAAATTCTGTCTCTCAAAACTGGAATTTTGAAAGGGATCATCGGATTGAGTTTCAAGAAAAGATGAAGGCTCAGGAAGAAAAGCTTAAAGCCCAGGAAGAAAAGCTTAAAGCTCAGGAAGAAAAGATTGAAGCTCAATCTACAAGAATAGTGGTCTTAGAGAAGCAAGCTGACGAAGATCATAAATACTTAAAGAAGATAAAGACTATTCTAAAGGGTCTCATGGCGAAGGAGAAAGATCCCAAATAGACAGATCCGATCTTTTGTTATACCTTAACTCTTTTGTTGTTGAAATTTTCAAACTTAATGAAAAATTTGTACTTTCTCGTTTCTTTTTGTTGTTACTACTAATCTTTTAGGTACTTTGCTATATTTTCCATTCCCTTGTATTCTTTTTGAAAATCACAAAGGGGGAGAAGGAAAATAAATCTAATGAAAGGGAAAAAGAATCCTAACAAAGGGTGAGAAAGAAAACAAACTCTAATAAGAGTTTATCTAAGGGGGAGTATTTCATTAAAGAATATTTTCTTATTCGTAATGAAGTGTCACTCTAGAAATCTAGAATATGATCCTTAGAGTTTCAAAGCCTAAGGGGGAGTTAGTCATATTCATCAATATCCTTAAAGCAAAGGGAGATAAGTCTTAATGTTTTTCTTTCTTCTTATAATTTCTTTTTCAAGGATGTTTGTGCTTTCTAAAAAGGGGGAGATTGTTGAGTCAATAAGGTTTTTCTTATGACTTTTACATTCCTTCTTGTTTTGAAAATCACAAACACCTTATCTTTAAGAGAATTTCTTTTATAAGGAAAATTGCTTTTATAAGAAAAATTGCTTTTATAAGGAAAATTTCTTTTATAAGAAAATCTCTTTTATAAGGAAAATTTATTTTATAAGGAAAATTGCTTTTATAAGGAAAATTTCTTTTATAAGGAAAATTGATTTTATAAGAAAAATTGCTTTTATAAGGAAAATCGCTTTTATAAGGAAAATCGCTTTTGTAAGAAAAATTATCCTTATCATATTTTCATTCATATTTTTCCTAAGTATATGACTCGGATTCATTTCTATTTTCTCGGAATTGTTTAAAACTTTGATATGAAGTATTCTGTTTTAGGATCCAAATTCTGGATAAGAACGGTAAGGTAGTTTCACTCCGAATTCCAGATGAGAACTGTAATAAAGTATCATTCCGAATTTCGGATACGAACTCTGATTAAGTTCTATTCCAGATTCAGGATACGAATACTTATGAAGTTCGACATTGAATTCTCATTACGAATTCTATTGAAGAATTCTCACGACAAATTCTGATGATGAATTCTCATTCCGAATTCTCATTACGAGTTCATCTATTAAATAGAAATTGATCATCTTTGTTCTATACACTCTGAATTTATTCAGACTTCAATTTTTCACTCCGAACTTTCATTTTGCTTATGCCTTTATATTTTGTCTACTCTTTATTATTTTCCTTACACTCTGAACTTTCACTCCGAACCTTCACTCCGAATCTTTTGAGTTAGACTTTAAACGGTGTGGTACATTCTATTACACTTGTTTTTTTATAAAACGACGCCGTCTATTTTGTTATAAACTAACCGTTGACTAAGTGACACGTGTACAGGTCCCTCCTATTTTTAAGGAAAATATGACCATTGGAAAGGAGGCCGACCTTACCTATAAATAGGAGCTCATTTGAAAGAGCTCAGTGCTGAAGTGCTGAAAGGCTGACTGATCTTCGACTCATGTGATTACATGCTTGAAGTGATTTCTAGAGAGAGAGGCTCTTATTAACTCTCAAAGCTTTGTGCGACTCCGAATGTTGGTGATTACATTCGAGGACTTCCGGGGATAGGAATACAGGGGTGCCGACTACCTTGAAGTTGAGGGCTTCCTTGCTGAGGAAGACAGAGGTGACCAACTACCTTGAAGTTGAGGGCTTGCGGGGATAGAAAGACAGAGACTCCGATCTTCATATCGAGGGCTTACCCTGGTGTGGGTAAGATAGACTTTCTTGAACGTATAAATCAAGGGACATTTATTTAAGGTTGTTGTATACCCTTCTCTTTGGGTTAAAAGACTTATATCTTGTTACTTGTATTTTTACTACTTGTTTATTTCTGCTGCATTTTGTATTATAAGGAAATTATAACTTTCTTATACTTCCTTACTTGTGCTCTGTCTCATTTAGATTCTATACGCTTTAAGGTAGAATCTCATATTGTAATATTTTGTTAAGTTTCAATTTCCGGAACCATATTTCTGGAACCTACTTTTGGAATCTCTTTCCAAGTTTTCATTTGGTATTAGAGGTTTTGTGAATTTTCTTAAGTTTAACTTTGTTAAACTTAGACCTTTCCTTTACTCAAGGAAAAAATAGTTATTTGTAACTAACTTTAAAGGTTCCAAAGGAATTTTTAAAGTTTACAATTCACCCCCCCCCCCTCTTGTAAATTGAGCATCTACATCATTATTTCGATCCTACAGATCTCGCAAGGCCTAGAAAGTCATTTGGAGCTCAGGCATGGTCATGGTAAGGCTCTTTATGTTAGTGGTGTGTTTAGAATGTGGCTTCCAACTATATGGTCAAGTCACCCACCAACACTAGTTCCCTTTTGTGGGTCTCTTGGACCTTTCTTGAATTCAAAAATTATTTTGAAAATACTCATGTGAGAATTTTAGAAAATTGGTTTTCAAAACTTAATATAAGAAAGGTTTTGTAAAGTTAGGTTTTGTGAAACAAATCTTGGGAATAAAGTGAAAATTATTTAATGGGATTGGATTTTCCCTAATCTAAACTTGTGGTTTGTTGAAATAAAATGTTTTGAAAGCGTGGATCATTTTAAGGTGATTCTGAAACTTTGTTTTAAATGGGGTGTTTTGGGCTGTTGAAAAGTTTCTGAATATGATGAATTGGTTTTTGAAATTGGTTTTTAGTGGTTAGGGTTTTCCGAGAAAGTGTCTTTGTCTCTTTAGCCATCAGATTATGAAAAGAGACCTTGCTGAATTTTTGAAAATGGGAAGGGGTTTTTTGGGGTATCTTGGTTATTTTGAAAGTTTTTTAAAATCAAAAGGGGTAGGTTTTTTAGAAAATATTTCTTTATGAAGTGTGGTTTGTTTTTTGAAATCTGAAAAGGGTTTTTGACTTGGTGTTTAGTGTTCCTTTATAAGGTACATGATTTTTTAAATGGTCTTGTTTTGTTTTAGCCTTTGGTTTTTTCATTGATTCTCACATGTATGTTTTGATGGATATCTGGATGCATGGACAATATGGAATGGTGGTTGGGTACGCGAGAAGGCATGGAAATTTGTATAAGAGTGAGACTTGATGAAACACCATTGGTGAATAAGGAAATCCACCAAGTTAGTTTGTTTTTTGAAAGTGTTTTGAGCTGAAAAATTGTGGAATTTGTTTATAAACTGATGGTTATGTGGTTGGTTTTTACTATGTTTTAGAAGTGTTATTTATTCGGTATTCTTCCCTATTATCTCAAAGTCATACTCTTGTTGTGTCTTGAGATGGGATCTTGTTGGTGGCTCGGTTTTGGAGTAAAGTTTAGTGGGTTTCTAAAGATGTTTTGGATGTTGTGATATGGCCATGGATAGTTCTCCATTGGAAATATTATTAGTTGATCAGCCTAAGGATTCATTCTAAGGGTTAAATCCATCTCTTTGAATGATGCCTTGGCCTGTTTGTTGGAATAGAGAGCTGTTTGGGCTCAGATTAATGTGCCTTCCTATTATGGTGACTCTCTCAGTTGTCGTATTAGTGCTTAGTGGTATTGATGGGTTTATTCATGTTCCTTGTCTATTCTGCTTCTCATTTGGAGTTAGGGAGAATGGTTATGTGTATCCTTATATTTTTGTTGGGTGATGGTGTTTTGTTTGTACTAGTGAGCTTCATTGGGGTGTTGTGATCCTTAGTTCCTAACAATAGTATAGCAGATACTTCAAACATCAGGGCTCTAGCCATAAGCCTCGAAGTGAAGCTTTTCACGAAGTTATTAAATCACCAGAGGTGTGGGTAGCTCGACTAAGATAATTCATCCGCTATTGTGGTAAAATATTTTCCGGTCGGGGTGGAAACTCATGATGGGGGTGAATTGAGTTCCTACATAAAATTTCTGTTAAAAACATTATGATAAAAATCCCCCAATTTGAAACAGTCCAGTTAATTAAAGAAGTATAGATATAAATGTTCAATTGGTCAACAAGTTTCTCAAAGGTTAATTAGTCCTCAGTTGAATCAGTGTAAAACACTTATCCAACTTTTGAAATAGGTTTACTGAATTGAACACATATACACACTAACCAAAACTAACTATCAGAGTTAATGTAAAATGGTTTTCTATTTTTGAAATTATAAGCAACGTAAAATAGAAAAACAGAGTATTGAAAAATATAGTACATAGAAGAATTAAACAAGAGGTTCAGTCTCAAGATGAGACTTAATCCTCTCCACTTGGTGATCACCTGACACTAAGTAGTTTATATTAACAATAAACTTGATACATAGCATGTATCGGTCTTTACAATAGTTTTCACAAACTTTCCAGGTCTCATAACCTCTACCACAGTTATTCATGAGAAAAAAAACACAACCATACCACGCAGGGCCTCTTCCACAGTTACACGTGGGAAACAAATACAAGGAATGTTTGGTGTGATGATTTTCAGTATCCTCCAGTTTAAACACAAGAGATAGTGTGTGTGTGTGTGTGTAACAGACAAACACACACTGCTTAAAAATGTAATATATATAACACAATAGAGATAATGTTATAAAGATTGAGTTTAGAAGGCTCTATGTGTTTTCAGTTCAACTCTTGATTCCTTGGAGTGAAGAAATTTCAGTTCGAGTCCTTCTGTGGAAGTTTTCTCCAAAACAGAGTTTCGCTAACTCTATGCTCTAGCTTCCAGGCACTGAAGTGTTTTTCTTCTTGGTTTGAAAGAGATTTGATGAAGCATAGAAGAAAATCTTGAATTTGTTCTCCCAAATGATCTTCGTGAAGCTCTTGGGTTTATAGTGTAAGTGTTGGTGTTCTCCTTGTTCTATATATCTGTCATGTAATGTATCTCACCCCAGCATTATCTTCTCTAGCTCGATCTTCTATTTTATATTTGAGGTATAACAATAGGATTGATAAAACCATGTGCGGTCTTCCTTGTACCTCATACTGTCTTCAGATATGGTCTCCAGATATGTCTACAATCAGCATTAATTAACGTCAGAAGCATTAAATTTACCAAATGTGATTTTTAGAATAATCTCAAGAAAATTGAAAAGGTATAGAGTATAAGGGTATAGGTATCAGTAGACTGGTAGTGGTAGCCTTCTCAATAGTAGGATTCATTGGTAGGATTCATCGGTAGGCTTCATCGGTAGGCTTCATCAGTAAGCTTCATCAGTAAGCTTTATCGGTAGGCTTCCCATCTGTAACCTTGTAGCAGTTACCTCTAGCGGTAACTCTACAACAGTATCCTTTAAGCGGTAGACTCGTATCGGTGAACTCGCTCGCATTCATAACTCAGTGGTAAGGTTCCTCGATGGAAACCTTCTAGCATCAACCTTCCAGTGTCAACCTTCCCATGGTAACCTTTAGTGTTAACCTCTAGTGGTAACCTCTATAACAATAGACTCAACTAGTGCCTTAAACAGAAGGCTTTTAACAGATAACTTTTACTTAGAAAATTTTACACTGTAAACTCAATAAAGAAAGCAGTGAGATTGAAAATACATAATTGTTACATGATAAAATCTATAAACATTAATGAAACATGATTATTATATAGGTAAAACATGATTTGGGATAATCAAAATAGGTGAGTCCAATAATCTCCCCCTTTTTGATAATCACAAATTATGTCAATGAAATTTAGATTTATGTATTATTGAATCAAAGTTAAGCAAATTTGTTAATATCTTTAGTGAACTACTTTTATTATTGAAAATATATCATAGCATAAATATATAGAAATGTCATATATTCAAGGGCTCCAATCTAAAGTATTATCCTCTTTTGTGATTATGAAAAAGAAAATAAGGAAAAAAGAAGACAAAAGGAGACAAAAGAAGATCTTTGTATTAATGAATCATAGTTTATGATTCAAAAAAGAAAGATTAAAATAATCCCTATAAAATAATATATCCAACATTCAATCCAATTTAGAGATTTTCAAGTGATACTATCCTTTGGAAGGTAAGGAGGCAGGTTCAGAAGCTGGAGGGACAAACAGAGGTATAGCAGTAAGGAAGGTGAGAGGAGCTGCTACAGAAGCATCAGTAGACTGATAATGAGTAGATCTCTAAGGAATAATAGGATTCAAGCTTCTGATGGACTTTTTATGAGTCACGAAAGGGTAACCATTAGTAGATCCTGATGTAGCTGAGGAAGAAGGAAATGCTGGAGGGACAATAATAGGAGTATAGTCCACATAGAGAAACAGAAAAAGGAGATTCCTAAAATCCATAATGATGATTCCTCCTCTTTCCATAGCTAAGATGTAATCATCCTTTTTCTCCATGAACTTTTCCAAATCAGGAGTCAACTCTATAAGTATTCTAACTTGATCCTTAAAATCTTGAGTGACAGGTGGGATCCTCAAGTTCTCCAACAGTAGCTTAAAGTGACCATCCATATGATAATTAGTGTAAACCTATTTATAATAGAAGTAAACTTCTCTTTGATGGCCTTTTGATCTTGGGAATCCTTCCTCAAGTAATTTCTGACAAGATTATGAATGTATCTGGTAGTGGAAATGACCGGAGTCATAGACTGAGGGTCTGAGGTACTTGCACTTTAGAGCTTCTCAATTTCTTCTCTAACAACTGATCTGAATGCTTCTAGATCAACAGGAGGAGAGGCTGATGAGGAAAAGATGTTAAAAGAGGTACCATGGTAAAATCTATTATCTCCTTAAAATACTTGGTCAATCCACTAATCAACCTATTCACATCATCATTCTGAACACTCACATGTGTCTCCATAGACTTCTTAAAGTCCTCAAACACATTGACCATCTACTGAACAAAACTCTTAACATACTTAAGGTCTTTTTCCACTTGAGATCTTGATTCCATATATGAGTCTAAACTCACAATTTACTATTTCACAGACTCCATAGATTCTTCTAAGTTTTTTACTTGATTTTGGAATTCCTTCACTTCATGTATCATGTTGGAGTGAAAGGTAAAGATTATTCTTTCCAAAGCAGATACCACAAGATCTTGATTGAGATCCATTGTTCTCTCTATCTCAATGGATCTCTCATCAAAGTGTCTCTTCAAATGTGATTTTAATGACTCTAATTCATCCTTATTTACATAATCTTAAGGTAGAAGAACCACTGGTTTCACTATAGTAATCTCTGAAACAGAATGAACTAGAGGGATTCTGTTAGGTTTTTCATCTTCAGAATCTTCATAGTCTAAGCCCAAAACAATGAATCTAGGTTTTTCTTACCAATATTCTATCTCATGACAAACATAAACTCAACCTGTGGCAACAGGTTCCTCCCCCTCACTTGGAGCATCCTCCTAGACAACTGCATTCTCCTTTTTCAGTCTTCCTTGATCAACTGAACCAGCAGGAGAGTTTAATGCTACTTCTATAGAATCTTCAACCACTTTCATAGAAATTCTAGCTCCAACCAATTCAACATACTCTTCCTATTCACTCTCAGACATTACTATTTGTCCTATAAAAGGACTGTGACTTATGAATTATTCTTCACTTTCATAAAAAAACTATCTCAAACTCCTCATGATCATATTCAACTTTATCCTCCTCCTCTGAGGTCTCTCCAACAGTAATGTCTCTTAAGACATTCTCTTATACTTATTATTCAATGGTTTCCTCATCATCATTGTCCCTTAGGAAAGTATCTCTTCTGGGAAATCTCTTTGGTGGACTAGGCTCTCCAAATGAGACAGTACCGACATGGGGGCTTGATGAAAGGTCAAGATCAATCCTGTCATCTATAGGAGAATCCTCTCTTTCTTTCACAACAACAACCTCCTATTCTTTATATGAGTACACTAGCTCCACTTCATTAGGTTTTAAACCTATATGTCTTTTATTATTTAGCCTTGTAGGATTGGAAATATGATTGAATTCCTCATATAGCTTAGCCTCATCATTCACCCATTCCATTTTCCAAGGGTTCCAGTTTATCTTCATAAACTTGTAGATCATTTTGGTAATACAGAAGTTGTCCTTTACAACTATAGTGTCTTCTTTATTTCCAATAACACCTTTTACTTTCAACATCAAAGATACCAATTTAGTATAAAATAAATAATTTGACTTGGAATCAATCCTAGTCATATCCTCTAACTGAACCATCAAAAGTCTACAAAGATTTATCCTTTTTCCATGCTTCAACAAATAAAACAAAAATATTTCTTGATACTTCAAAGTAGAAAATTAACCTCTCCTAGGACTCAAGACATGTTGGAAAAAATTAAATAGTAACCTATTTTCCCCATCCATCTCAAGCGAAATTACCATCCTAGGGATTTCATTCACTATTAGTTCGTCCAGAGCCTCTTCATTGCAGAAAAACTCACTGGTGGGAGGCATCACTCTAGAGTAGTAGTCAAATATTCCTTTATGTGGGACTCTTAAGAATTAAGACCATTCAATATAAGAGAATCTCAAATATACCCCATTTACCCTAGAAATCATTCAATTCTCATCCTCAGATTGTCTGAACTTCATAAATTCATAAAACTCCTTTACTATATTTGAGTAATATGGTATATTGTTGTTTACGAAGAATTATACCCAATCCTGAGCTTTGAGTGCCTTCAGCACTAGAGATTTTCTCAACAATAGCCACTCTGAACTTAATTCTTTCTCGACTATGATTTACCTCTTAGAAAAATGAGGATCGATCGGCTTTTTTACAAGCTTTCTTCCACCACTAGACTCAACTCAAGGTATCTTAGGGTTTGGTGTGTCTCCTTCATCACCAACCATCGGTCTCTTCAGTCTTTCTATTGTGATCTAATGCGGTTTGAGGATTTTAGCATAATTTTAGGTTCAAGTCTTCAAGAGAATGAGGTTAGGGAGAGGATTAACATGGATAAAAATGTGGCTTTCACTTTGTTTTTATCATTTATGGATTGAAAAAAAAAATTAAACTATATAAATAAAATTAAAACTTTTCAGATTTAGGCAGAAAAACACTAAGTCCAAGACCTATCAGTAAGTTCTACTAATGGTAAGGTGCCAATTGTGAGGTCTATCGGTGAGGTCTAATGGTGTGGTCCAACAGTAATGTGTCTTAACGGTGAGGTTCAATGGTGAGGTGTCCTAATAGTGAGATATCCCAACGGTGTGGTTCAACGGTGAGGTGTCCTAACAGTGAGGTTCAATGGTGAGGTATCCTAAACTAAAAATTTATCATACCTAACTCATGTTTGATGTAATTTAACCTCTCATAATTTAAATGATTTTTAAATATATCATCTAATTGATTTTTAGTGTCAATGAATTCAAGAGTGATATCACCTCTTTGATAATGATATCTCAAAAGTGATGTCTCACATCAATTTTTTTTGTCCTAGCATGAGATACTGTATTTTTAGAGATGTTAATAGCACTTGTGTTATCAAAATTTATATAGACATGTTTGAATTTATATCCATAGTCTACTAAAGTGTGTTTCATCCACAGAATTTGAGCACAACAAATACTAGAAACTATATATTCAGCTTCGATAGTGGATAATGCAACAATATTTTGTTTCTTACTACACCATGATATTAGTGACTTGCCCAAAATGTGAAATGTTCCATAGGTGATTTTTCTATCTAACTTGCAACCAGAAATGTCAACATCTAAATAACTTATCAAATCAAATGATTGTCCTCTTGGATAAAATATTCCTAAGTTTGTAGTATACTTGAGATATTTAAAAATTCTTTTAACAATAGTTGAATGAGATTCTTTGAGATTGTCTTGAAAATGAGCACACATACATGCACTGAACATAATATCAGGTCATCTAGAAGTAAGGTAGAGAAAAATTCCAATCATACCTCTTTGATCCACTCGCTTACCAGTTTCATCAGAATCCAACTTACAAGTGGTACTAATAGGTGTATCACTACCTTTATTATTATCCAAAAAACATTTAAAAAGATACTTAGTATATTTAATTTGATTTAAAACAAATCCATTTTTATTTTGAAAAATTTTAAATCCAAGGAAAAATTTAAGCTCCCCCATTAAACTCATTTAAAATTCATCTTGCATCATCCTTGAAAAATCAGTACATAAAGAATATTTAGAAGATACAAAAATAATATCATCGACATAAATTTGTACTATTAAAACATCTTTGGAGATCCTTTTAATAAAAAGTGTAGGATCAGCTATTCCTTTAGTAAAACCTTTTAAAATAAGAAAAGAACTAAGTCTATCATACCAAGCTCTGGGATCTTGTTTTAGACCATATAAAGCTTTAGAATGTTTAGAAACATGATTTGAAAAATGGGGAATTATAAATCCATGGGTTTGTTCAACAAACACATCCTCAACTATATACCCATTTAGAAATTCACTTTTAAGATCCATTTGATAAATTTTGAAATTCTGATGAGCTGCATAAGCAAGTAGTATCCCAATGGCTTCTAGTATAGCTACAGGTGAAAAGGTTTCCTTGTATTCTATTCTTTATTTTTGATTATATCCTTGTGAAACTAATCTAGCCTTGTTCATGACTATATTTCTAGACTCATCCACTTTATTTTTAAAAACCCATTTAGTGTCTACGGTAAAAGAGTCCTTAGGTGTTTCCACTAATTCCAAAACTTTATTTATTTCAAACTGATTTAATTCTTCTTGCATAACTATCACCCAAAATTCATCATTGATAGCATCATTAATATTTTTGGGTTCAATTTGTGAAAGAAAAGCTTGATGTTCAACCTGGTTTCTCAGATAAGCTCTAGTGTGTGTCCCTCTATTTAGATCACTTGCTACAACATCTAAAAGATGATTCTTGATAGTTCTAATACCTCTAGAATGGGTTGAAGTAGACTCCTCATGGTTGTCTACACGTTCAGATTCAACAGGATCAGATTTTGGAAAATTTCCAAAACTAGTTGTTTTCACTGGGGGTTCACTGTTTTTATCATTAAGTTCCAAAATTGACATATCTTCCTCAAGATATTCAAGAGAGTTTTTGGGTTCATGTGGATCAGTCACATCAAATTTTACATTAACTGATTCTTCCACACATTTGGTTCTCTAATTGAATACTCTATAGGCTTTACTAGATATTGAGTAACCTAGGAAAATTCCTTCATCACTTTTGGAATAAAATTTGTCAAGATTATCTCTAGTGTTATGGATAAATACTTTTCAACCAAAAACTCTAAATTAATTAACCTTAGTTTTTCTATTATTCCATACCTCATAAGGGTACTTCTTTAGAATAGGTCTAATTAAGACTCTATTGATAATGTAAAAAGTTTTATTAACAGATTCAGCCCAAAAATATATAAGCAATTTATACTCATTAAGAATAGTCTGGAAAATATCTTGAAGTGTCCTATTTCTTCTTTCTATAACTCTATTTTTTTTATGTGTTCTAGGAGCATAGAAATTGTGATTATAGCCATTATGTGAGCAAAAATACTCAAACTCTTGATTTTAAAACTCACGACCATGATCACTTCTCAGGGTCTTAATTCTAAGTCCACTAATATTTTCTACAGACTTGGAATATTTAATGAAGTAAGAACATGCTTCACTTTTGTGAGATAGAAAGTATACCCAACTATTTCTAGAAAAATCATCTATAAGAACATAGACATAGTGGTTCTCATTTAAACTTGAAACTCTTGATGGTCCAAACAAATCCATGTGAACCAAATCAAGTGGTTGAGAATTTGAAACTTCTATATTTGGTTTAAAAGAAACTTTTTGATTTTTTCCCTTTTGAAAATGATTAAAAACTTTGTTAAGTGGGAATTCCAATAGAGGTTAAGTCACTAACTAAACCTTTCCTAGTTATTTTCTTAAGTGAGTGCACATTCCATTGTCCTAATCTTATATTTCATAAAAAATATTCCTTATGAAAAGAATTTAAACAAGAAACATTTTGCTTAGATAAATGATTTAAATCAACAACATATACATTTTAATTTCTAAGAGTAGTTAATATTAAATAATTTTTTGAATTAAAAACAATTCATGAATCATTTTCAAACTTAACATTAAAACCATCATCACACAACTGAGAGATAATAATTATTTTGTACTTTAACCCATCAACAAAAAGTACTTTTGAAATTAATATAGTATTTGGATTTCCAATTTGGCCTAAGTCGGCGATCTTTCCCTTAACATTATCACCAAATGTAACATGTCCATCATTAACTTTTATTAGGCTCTTGAAGCATGAATAGTCTCCTATCATATGTCTTGAACATCCACTGTCCAATTACTATA
This sequence comes from Viscum album, assembly GCA_963277665.1. Classification (NCBI taxonomy): domain Eukaryota; kingdom Viridiplantae; phylum Streptophyta; class Magnoliopsida; order Santalales; family Viscaceae; genus Viscum; species Viscum album. The sequence goes on along the minus strand of OY728159.1, from coordinate 823,147,979 downwards.
GGGTTTTATAGGATCTCTTTAGACAATTTTCCTGCAAAAAAGATTAAGTATAGGGTAACTTTGGTACCCATATTTTCTTGGGTCCAGAGAGGTTAGCAAGTAAATATTTGGGATCCCATATTTGTCTTATAGTTTTCCTATAATCAACAAGCGTGTTTTGAGACATAAACACTTTGTTAGTTCCTTTAGAATTTTTTTTTTCAAGAGATGGTCCAGAACTTGAACTAGTATTAAACTGTCCAGATTTTGGAAAAAAATTGTTCTTAATAATCCTTCTCTATCCTGGTTGATATCCCAGACCAGTTGTGTATTTTGGAGTAATTTATTTCCCTAGAAACTGAGTAAATGTATCCCTACCAGCCATAAACTTCTCAAGATCTCTTTTTAATTGCTCATTTGATAATTTAAGTTTAGTATTTTATTTTAACATTTGAGAAAATTTTTATTTCTTAATATCCAAATCAAACTTATAATTGGTATTTAAGGAATTTTGTCTTTTCAATAATTTATATTTATCCTTGAGTTCATTAAATGTATCCTCAAGAATTCCACAGTATTCAAACAGTTCATCCTTATTCATAATTTCATCATTATTTGATTCACTTTAATTCTCAGAATAGTAAGCATTATGTATAGGAGAATTTGGTATTACCTCATATGTTTCTGTCAAGAAACACAGGTTTTCATTATTGTTCTTTTCAGTATCAAAAGTGTCAGATTCACTGGAGCTATCTTCTAAAGCACTCCAAGTATCTTTCAGAGCCTTTTTATATCCCTTGCCCTTGTCCTCATATTTCTTATTAAATTTCAGCTTAGGGCAATCAGCCTTCACATGACCTTTTCGTTTAAACTCATATAAGATTATCTCATTTGTGTTGTCATTCCATTTTCTATCATTTTTCCACTATCCTTTACTATCATACCTTTCTTTATAGTTTGAATTTCTAAAGAAATTATTCTTTTGGTAGAAATTTTTGAATCTTTTAGCAAGATAATCCTTCTCATAATCACTATCAGAATATGATTCTTCACTGGTGGAACTTTCAATAGGAACTTGGACATTTTCCTTGACTTTGCTCTTTGAGGTAGCAGTCTTGAATGATATGGATTTATTTCTTGGTTCTTCATCTTCTTCTTGATTCACCTTAGGCTCTTATTTGTACATCATAAGTTTTACAATTAGTTCTCTCACTAGTAGCTTGCTTATGTCATAGGATTCTCAGATAGAAACAGAAGTTCATATCCATCTGTCAGGTAGGCATCGAAGAAATCTCATAATCTGATCCTTGTTGTCCACTAGTTTCCCAAGAAGACTCATGATATTTACTATTTCATTTAACCTGATATTCAATTCAGATATAGGTTCATCAATCTTCATTTTAAAATTATCACATTTAATAGTATAAGTATTTAATCGCATTTCTTTAACATTTGTTGTTTTTTCATGGGAAACAACCAAAGTATCCCAAATTTCATATGCAGATTTATAGTAAGATATTCTATTGAATTCTTCATTACCTAGAGAACAGTATAATTCATTCATTGATTTACAGTTATTATTATATGTAGCTTTAGTCAACTAAGACCACATATCCCTAACAATAGCAGGTAATGCATGTTGTTCTTCAAATTTGTCCCATATTTTAGGACCCATGCTATCTAGATACATTTTCATTTTCAATTTCCACTAAGCATAGTTATTACCATTAAAGAAAGTTGGACTATTAGTAGCAACACCCTCAACTCAGTTATCCATAACTAATTAGAATTTAAAGAACTTAAAATTTAGATATGACAGAAATTTTAAGATCTTTAAGATACAACTAAAATCATAGTTGAAAAGAATTTTAAAATATTGAAAAATAGTTATGATGGTAGAAATAAACAATCCTATGATACCAAATGTTGGTTGGGGTGGAAACTCAAGAGGGGGTGAATTGAGTTCCTACTTAAAATTTCTGTTAAAAATTTTATGATAAAAATCCCTCAATTTGAAATAGCCCAGTTAATTAAGGCAGTAGAGATATAAATGTTCAATTGGTCAACAAGTTACTCAAAGTTTGATTAGTCCTCAGTTGAATTATTGTAAAACACTTATCCAACTTTTGAAATAGGTTTAATAAATTAAACACATATACACACTAACCAAAACTAACTATCAGAGTTAATGTAAAATAGTTTTCTATTTTTGAAATTATAAGCTGCAGAAAATAAAAAAATAGAGTATTAAAAAATATAGTACATAGTAGAATAAACAAGAGGTTCAGTATCAAGCTGAGACTTAATCCTCTCCACTTAGTGATCACCTTCCACCAAGAAGTTTATATTAACAATAAACTTGATACACAACCTGTATCGGGCTTTACAAAAGTTTTCACAAACTGTCCAGGTCTCACAACCTCTACCATAGTTATTTGTGGGAAAACACACAACCAGGTCACACACAAAATCTTTCCATAGTTACATGTGGGAAAAAAATACAAGGAATGTTTGGTTTGATTATTTTCAGTATCCTCCAATTTAAGCACAGGAGATGGCGTGTGTGTAACAGACAAACACACACTGCTCAGAAATGTAAGATAAAGAACACAATAGATCTAATGTTATAAATATTGAGTTTATAAGGCTATATGTGTTTGAAATTTAACTCTTGACTCCTTGGAGTGAATAAATTGCAGTTCGAGTCCTTCTTTGGAATTTGTCTCCAAAACAGAGTGTCACTAACTCATGGTTATAGCTTCCAGGTACTAAAGTGTTCTGCTTCATGATTTAAAAGAGATTCGATGAAGCACAGAAGGAAGTCTTGAATTTTTTTCTCCCAAATGTTCTTCATGAAGCTCTTGGGTTCACAATGTAAGTGATGTTGTTCTCTTTGTTCTACAGATATGTCGTTTAATGTCTCTCACCCCAACATTATATTCTCTAGCTCGATCTTCTATTTTATATTTGAGGTCTGACAATAGGAATGAAAAAACCACATGCGGTATTCCTTGTACTTTGTACTATCTTCAAATATGGTCTCCATATATGTCTACAACCAACATTAATTATTGTCATAAGCATTAAATTTACCAAATATGACCGTTAGAATAATCTCAAGAAAATTGACAAAGTATATAGTAGAAGGGTATAGGTATTGGTAGAATAATAGAGGAAGACTTCTCAATGGTAGGCTTCATCGATAGGATTAATTGGTAAGCTTCATCGGTAAGATTCATTGGTAGGTTTCATCAATAATCTTTATCAGTAAACTTCATCAGTAAGCTTTATCGGTACGCTTCATCGGTAGGCTTCATCAGTAGGCTTCATCGATAGGCTTCATCGGTAAGCTTCATCAGTAATCTTTATCGGTAAGATTCATTAGTAGGCTTCATCGGTAATATTCATTGATAAGCTTCATCGATAGGATTCCCATCTGTAACCTTGTAGTAGTTACCTCTAGCAGTAACTCTACAATAGTATCCTTTGAGCGGTAGACTCATAGTGGTGAACTCGCTCTCATTGATAACTTAGTGGTAAGGTTCCTTAGCGGTAACCTTCCAGAAGCAACCATCCAGTGGAAACCTTCGAGTGGTAACCTTTAGAGGTAACCTCTAGCGGTAACCTCTATAACAGTAGACCCAACCAGTGCCTTAAATAGAAGGCTCTTAATAGAGACCTTTTACTTGGAAAATGTTACATCGTAAACTCAATCAAGAAAGCTGTGAGATTGAAAATACATAATTGTTACATGATAAAAAATATAAAAATTAATGAAACATGATTATCATATAGGTGAAACATGATTGGGGATTATAAAAATAGGTGAGTCCAATAGTATTTTCTGTGTCTCTATTTTGGTTACTCATTGCTGTGAATTTCCTATTGTCGCAAAGAGGGTGGTGGACTTACCCCTCATGCAGTTTCTATGGTTATACCATCTTGGATGAAAGCTTCTAGTCAGTGTTCTTATGTGGACCACCCATTTGAATTGGGTGAGGTCTTGGATTTTATTCATCTATAGGTGAAGATTGGTGGGTGGTTTTCATCTTTGGTTTCACCGGTACAATCATTAGGCCCCTTCCCTACCCTCCCAATGCGGTGGTATTTTTTAGTCTGTGAAATAATTTTTGGCTATGTTCTTTTCCCCTCCATTTGGTATTGAGTAGTTTAAATGATCCTGTTTTGTTTTTCTTGTCCTGGGTTGGCAGGCCCTCGTAAGGGAGTTTTGGTTGGCCTCTATGGGAGAGTCCCAATTCTAGATCTTGTGGAAATCTTGTTTGGTCATTATTGGTTGGTTCTTAATGGTGGGGAGTCTTTTCTGGCCTCCCTTAAAATATTTTTATTTAATGATGTTCTTCGATTTGGGGTGGTCATTGGGATCTTTGGGAGAAGGCCCAATATTATAGTCTTGGATTGGTTGTGGATAAGTGGCTTGATCCTTCCATTGATTCTTGGGAATTGGTTGTGAGTTATTATTTTGTTTTATAAAAGAGTCTTAAGTTCCATTTTTGTGGGTGAAATTTCCTTGTATTAAAAGTTTTTATTGTGTAGATGAGGAATCCTTATGCATTGATCAATCATCTAGAAAGTGTTATGGCTTTCAGGGGGCAGAAAGCTTTAATGCTGGGGAGAATTGTCACACCCAGTTTTTCATGTCTTGGTTTTGATCCAGTTCGTTGAAAATAACAATAATTTTCTTTGGTTTTGGGTGAGATTAATGTGAGTTATTAAGTTTCATATATTTCTAATCATCCCACCATGGGTTCCCCATATCTTGTTTAAGGTTTTTTGGAGAAAATGGTGGTTACTTCAAGATTTGGGTCAAACCGTGAGCCCATTTCCAGATTTAAAAAAATATTTTGTTTCTTTTATATATTATTAATTTGTTTATATTTTTATTCCATTACACCTATAAATAGATCCCAAAAAACCTATGTTTACCCCCATGTTCCATTTTCCCTTTTTGGACCTCATATTCATTAGGTATTAGGTTGAACTCCCTCAAGGTTTCTCAAATCATCCATATTTGAAAAGGTAATTTTTTTCTTTCATAAATCATTAATTTTTTACCATTTTCCCCTCAAATATTTTTTCCTTGGTTCTTCTAGACCTAAGGAGCCTCTATATTTATTTACTTTCCATTCCCTCTCCTATAAGGGTGTGTATATAAGGGAATATTAATAGTTCTCTACTTATTAAGGTGAGTTTTCTTCTCTTTTCTCCTTCTTCATCCTCCTCCTTCCAATTTATATTGGATATATTTTATCCCCTGGTCATTCACTACCTAGTGTTATGTTATAAAATGATTTTTTATGGGGTTTTTTCTCATTTTGGGCTGGTATTCATAGTTTTAGGTTTTATAAAACCTCAGAAGGTGTTATCGGGTGTGCGTTTCCATTCTGCCTTGGTTTTGAGGTAGGTTCTACCAAGAACTATCTTTATAATTAAATAATCATATGTTTTTTGATTTTTTCACCTTATATGTATGCTAGGTATTTTTTTTCACCCTTTGGTTTAATTATTTAGTATGAAAGAAGGGTAGTTTATACCTTATTTTGTGAAAATTGTGTTGTTTTGGTTAAAGAGTTTTTTTAAATGATCCATTTGCTTTCGCACCTGACTTATAATGTTTAGAACATAGTTTATCTATTTAAATAAATTTTTGGCATGAAAATTTGTTTTTATAACATTTTTAGTGTTAAATGGTGTTTGTTTTATTAATTATTGCATGCCTCGTGTTCAGGAAAGTGCTCAGTTGGCTTTTTTGTGATCAAGGTGATATAAAATGATTGTTTTGGCTTATGAAAAATATTTAAAGAATGTGAATAAATGTTTATTGGTTCCTTATGTGGGTTAAAATCTGTTTTTGGGTTTTATAATGAATTGAGTATTGGGTTTTAGGGTGTTTTGGCATGTGTTCTCAATAAATGGCATGTTTGGAACCTTTATAGAAATGAATGGGTTTTGAATGTGTAACCTAACTTTTTGAGGGGTTTAATTAAATTTTATATTTCTTACAATAGTTTATTTACACCTCTTTATGAATAGTTTAATTTTTTATTTTGATAAATGTTGTTTTTGTGAAGAATGATTAAAGGCCCGTTTGGCATTTTTCTTGTAAAAATGGTTTTCATGTGTACTTCATGTTGTATCATTTGGATCTATTTTATGGTCCATGAAATTGATTTATTAAATGGTTTTGAGGATTCCAGATATATTTTTATATGGTGATGGTGGGTTTTTTGCCTTAAAATAGAATTTTAAAATGGATTTTATGTGCAAAATCTCGTTATACTTCTTGAAATTGTTTTATGAAAATTTTAACTGGTTTATTGATCTGTGAAAGAAATGTGAAGAATGTTTATGGGGTTTTTCTATGAGTATGATTTGGGAATGAAATTTTCTTGTGTAAAATTTAATTTATAATATGTGGAACTTGATTGAGAACTAAAGGGAAAACTGTATATCTAGGTGGGCGGGTGCGTACTAGTATGCTAGTGATCCGAGGTAGTTTCGTCCCTGTTTCACATAGCAAGTTTGATGATGACAGCACTAACTAAACTTTGATGATGATGTTGGGGACCACTAGGTTATGGTTATTTTTTCCCTACTAGTGGATCATTAATGATAACAGATATGGTTATGGTTACTTTCACATTGAGATATGAGGTACTTGGGGCTCACAATGAACTAGTGCCTAGGGTTGTTCCAATGACTAGTGCTCATTGAATATATTGTATTCATAATCAGAATATGGTGTATTTGGATGGAAAATTCAGTATTACGTGTGTTTTATTTAAAAGTTTACTTTCTTTAAATCATCCTTCTTGAAAATTGTTTATATTTTGAAGTTTCATATCTTTGGAAATTGTTCTACCATTCTTGTGTATAAAACTTGAAATATTTTGTCAGATAACTTCTATAGCATGGAACCTTGTTTGGAAAACATACTTTTATATATTTTATTTCAAAAAAAAAATATTTTTATTTTATTATAAGTGGAAGTTCATTTGGAATAGAATATCGGGATATCCTACTGAATTTTAATACTCACTCCTATATTTTTCTTCTATTTTTTTATCCCTTGTTCCAGTTTCAGTTTGAGTTTGGTCACCTTGAGCGATATGGGATTGTTGTGTTGGAGAGTGACTAGAGAAGTTGCATGGAGTTAGTTGGTCACCAGGTCCAGTTGGTTTATTTTTATCATTTAGTTGTACTTTCAGTTTTGTCATATAAATTATCTCGGTTCAACTTTTATATAAATGTGTATTGGGTTGTCCATTCTTTCCGATGTTTGCCTTATTGTTTATATTTAAAAGAAATTTTACCTTGTTGAATATTTTGATGCCCTCAGTTCTTGTCGCTATTCGTATAGGATTAGGAATACCTTTCAGGACTTGTCACGGAGTGGCCCGAGTGACCAGTTCAGGGTTGACTCGGTCTGGTTCGTGACAGTTACTCATGATCATGAGTATAATAGATCATAATAGAGAAGAAAGAGAGATTGAAACACAAAAGATAAAAATATGAGAGAATGAGATGAACAAAAATACTAACATATACTAATAATTAAAAATACTATTAAAAAATAAATTAAACTACAAAACTACAGATATTTTCCAACAAAGGCTACCCCTAAGTTTCCAACACTTGAAATGAAGAAGAAACAATCTTTTATAGGGAAAAGAGGTGATGTTTTTGGATCCAAAATAGTCTCTTAAATTTTTTCACATGGTATACGTCTTTAATGACCCAATTTGGAAAAAATATTCTTTAAAGTTGTTCTCCTATCTCTCTTATGTTTACACAAAAAAATTTATCTTCACTATACATGTGTGGATATAGATATAGCCAAATTACTCCAGGAATTTATTCTGTCCAGGAAGACTGTTCATATTGCAATGTACTGAGTTACCATGCCATTATGACCTTGATAAAGTGGGAATCAGGTTTTTAAAACTTGATAAATGTTTTCCCCCCTGATTTCCTATAGTTCATTGTAAAATTTTAGCTCATTTGGGCCAGAATTTTATGATATATTGGCCCAATAATAAAATTTGTCAGATCTATGCATAGTTTTTGAGGTTTTATTTTTAATTTTTATTTGGGACTTAAAATGGAAGTTTGATCTTTGAGTCCAAAATAATGAAATGAATTAAATCAAACATAAAAACCTATAAAAGAATAATTTGTAATTTCTATCAGTTTATAAAAATTTATGGCCAAAATACAGAATAAAATTAAAACAGTTAAAATCCAAAATAGGTTATTTTTTCAATTAAGATCAAAAGACTTCAAAAACTATAAAATGTGACAATTTACCTTAAAATAAAACATTTTTGGGATTAAAAATTTAAAATTAAACGTAAAATAATTGAAAATATTTTCTCTATCATGGCTCTTCCACACCCATAAACTCACTTGCACGTTCTTGTGCTACCACAAAACACGAATCAAGGGGATGGTATATCTATGAAAGGTAGTGTCCAATCAATCCTCAATCACCACTTGGTGATCTACAAAATTGGTTCCATCCTCTATGTCTAGATCACTCAAATCAATAATGTATGCAGGGTCATACATGTCTCACCTTAGCTACGACACATGGAAAATGTCATGCACCTACTCTAACTGTGGGGTCGGGAGAGGTGGTAACCAACTCCACAAACCCATTGCAAGATCTTTAATGACATGATGAACCTCAAGTTTAGCTTACCTCCCTTACTAAATCTACACAATCCTCATTTTTAGGAGACTCTCAAGAAGACGTGGTCTCACTATTAGAACTCCAAGGACCTATGATGTCAATCTACATAAGATTTATATCTACTTTAGATTATCCTAATCCACTCATGGATGAACTAGACCTTCTCTATCGATGTCTACACCAACTTTGGACCCAAAAGAGATGTCTCACTGATCTCTATCTATAATAAGTTTGACCTTAAGGGTATTCCATATAGGGCCTTGAAAGGTGCTATATCAGTAGTAGAGTGGTAGCTATTATTGTACGCAAACTCTACCAATGGAAAGTTATTTTCCCATCTCCAGCCAAAGTCTAACACGTAAGCCCTTATCAATCCTCCAACACCTAGATAGTGCACTTGATCTTTCCATTTGTTTGGGGTGTAAGGTTGTACTCATACTCATCTAGGTCATGAATTCCTCCTGCAGGACTCTCCATAACTGTGATGTGAACTATTCATCACGATTGGAGACAATAGTCAAGGGTACCCCATGAAGGGGAACAATCTTTCGTACATACATCTTCCCTAAATTCTTAATCAAACTCTTATCCCTATTAGAAAATAAGTGTGCTGACTTTGTGAGTCAGTAAACTATCACCCAGATGGATTCATGTCCCTTCATTTTCTATGGAATCCCTATCAAAAATTCCATGGATATGTCATCCCATTTCCACTCTCAGATCTCAAGGGGTTGCAAAAAAATTGTTAGAACATGGTGCTCAGTATTCACATGTTTACAAGTGAGGAACCATGAAACAAACTCAGTCACATATCATCTCATGATGGCCCACCAAAATTTTCCCTGAAGGTCTTTATAAATCTTCCCCACATCGGGATTTATAACTAAAGAAGAAGTGTATAACTCTTGCATTACCTCCGCTCACATTGTGACTGGGACCACCATCCATCCCTAGAAAAGGATGACACAATTCCCTCATTTAAAAAAATCTATCAGTTGAATCTATTTAGTATATATGGTCATTAAAGAACTCATAGTCAATGTCTCCCAACTAGTACTCTCTCACATGTTAAAAAAGAGGAGGTTTCAATACCATCGATTGAAGAAAAATTACGCCATCTTACTTAACCAGGGTCATCTGTAATAAATACAACTGCTTAGAAGCCTCTTTCACCAAATGAGCATGGGTATTCCTACAAAGAGAATGTGATACAATGTTTCCCTTTTCTAGAGTATATACCATCTCAAAATCATAGTCCTACAAGAACTCCAACTAGTGTCGCTATCTCAAGTTCAACTCTATATGTATGAAGATGTACCTAAGACTCTTATGATCTGAGTAATCCATGAAATGATCTCCTAGAAGATATTTTCACCACATCCTCAGGGATAAGACTATGGATACCATATCTAGGTCATGATTTATGTAGTTCTTCTCATGGGATCTCAACTTCCTCAACCCATATGTGATAACACTACTGGAAAACATACTCTTACCAACACTTATATACCAACGGTTCTTTTGAACCGTTGGTATAGGTGATCTTTACCAACGGTTTTCATAAATCGTTGGTAAAGATCTGTAAAAATTTAGTTTCCCCCAACGTTTTGATGAAAACATTGGGAAATATGGGTAAAAATGAGTTTTCCCAACGGTTTCATGAAACCATTGGGAAAGATGGAGTTTTCCAAACAGTTTTTAAAACCCGTTTTAAAAATGATGCCCCAAATTCACCTAAGTCAGGAAGCCCCCTCCCCACGATTCCAGAAGTAGTGTGCGGCTCTCCCAGAAGCGATTCTGACTTGAAAAAGACCTTGAGAAGCCCCAACACAGGTGCACCTCTTCCATCGGATCAGTTTCCAGGTTATAATCCTTCTACATTTTCTCAAGGATATCCTTCCACCTCTTCTCAAGGAGATCCTTCTATTCTTCGTTATTCCCAATTTTTAGGGTTTTTGGAAAATTTTATGATTCACTACTCCAAGAATTGTGTACTCAAATCACTACATTGATGTACACATTGTCCAATTAATGTTTTCATTACACATATACATTTATAAGGGAATGGTGTCTATTTATTGTGTTCTAATTTTAAATATTCATAGTTTTTTTTAATCTAAATTCATTAAATATTACAGCTTCATGTATATGAACTCATTATAAATTGTTTTTAATATTTATTCATATTATTTCATGAAAATCACTCCTTTTATTAAGATCATTTCAAACATGAAGATCTTGTTCAACATAATTTTTGTACACTATGTGTATTACATAACAAGTATGTATCATGTTTCTATCAAAATCTATATATATTTAAAATGACACACTATTCACTTATCCTTTACACAATAGAACATATGGAGTATCTTCTTGAACTGTTCAAAATAGTATATGGTCCCTAATTAGTACTTCTTCCTTCTTCATGAAACTAATTCACAGAATGTCAAATTCGCAATATTAGTGAATATTAGTTTTCCTAATATAACCATTAATCATTCTGCCTTCAACATCATACATGAGTTATTCAATCACCTTTTTAAAACACAATGACCATTTTCACTGATTTGGGGTTCCTCAAAATTCTTGGGAAAATCAGAAAAAACACATGTATTGAATCGTGTTTCTCATATGGTTTCATAGATACATGTTTATCTCGAAAATCATGACTGCTTTGTTCAAATATCATGAGGACCATGGGATTATTATTCTTCACACAAATGAATTTTTTTTCTGCAACTATGTGTTTTTGTTTTCACTTTTTATTTGGCCGAAAGGGGAGCTTTGTGGTCATTAATCATGGTTGTGGGTGGTCATTTAAAATGTAAGATAGTATGACTTCATTTTACTTGATATATCCAATATTATTATTGATTTATGTTCAATTTGATTATCTTTGACAAGTGATTTTGTTTAATAAGTTTTTATTATTGGTCCCCGGACAGCCCCCCAGACACCCCCCAGACAGCCCCCTGGACAGCCCCCCCCCCCCTCCTCCCTGGACCCCGGACAGCCCCCCGGAAAGCCCCCCCGGACAGGCCCTCTACCCTCCTCCCTGGACCCCAGACAGCCCCCCACCCTCCTTGATTTCACATTATTTTTTTTATTTCTCTGATCATGCAATATTATTTAGGATTATTCCATTTTTTATGTCTTGAATTATATGAATGTCTTGGTAAGATTATTATCTCATGCTCATCAAATGCATGTGATGATATACTTTAATTTGAATACAAAGTCTGGTTGTACATTCTCCATGTTATGTGAATTATTCCTTGTTTGATTTGGTTTACTTGTCATATGTGACATGTAGGAGTCAACCCCACCTCAATCCGAGGTGCGGTGTGGCCAGCACCATTTGAAGTGTCTCTCTTTTGTTTAAAATGGACAGGATTTTAAGTGAAAACAACTGACATACAGAAAACTGACTAAACGAATTCAGAATGTGTTGATGATTTAGGAAAATGTTCCATGAGTCATATGTGTTGTGTACGAGTCAACCCCATCTCAATCCGAGGCACGGTGTGGCCAGCACCATTCGAAGTGTCTTATTTTTGTTTGAAGTGGATAACATTTTAAGTGAAAATTACAACTGACATACGGAAAACTAACCAAACACATTCAGATTCTGTTGAAACTTTAGGAAAATGATTCATGGGTCATATGTGATGTGTACGAGTCAACCGCACCTCAATCTGAGTCGTAGTTTGGTTGGGATCACTCTAAGTGTCTCTCTTTTGTTTAAAATGGACAACATTCCAACTAGCATATAGAAAACTGACCAAACGGATTCTGATTATGTCGATACTTCAGCAAAAAAATCCATGGGTCAGATGTGACTTGTAAGAGTCAAACCCACCTCAATCCAAGGCACGTTGTGGCTGGAACCATTCATAGTGTCTCTCTTTTGTTTAAAATGGACATCATTTTAAGTGAAAACAACAACTGACATACAAAAAACTAACCAAACGCATTCGAAATGTGTTGATTATTTAGGAAAACGATACATGGGTCATATGTGATGTATACGAGTCAACCCTGCCTCAATCCGAGGTGCGGTGTGGCTGGCACCACTCTAAGTGTCTCTATTTTATTTCAAAAGGATATCATTTTAAGTGGAAACATCAACTGGCAGACGGAAAACCGACCAAATGCATTCAGATTATGTTGATACTTTAGTAAAATGATCCATGGGTCATTTGAGACGTGTACGAGTCAACCTCGTCTAAATATGAGGAATGGTGTGTTCGGTACCACTCTAACTATGTATCTTTTGTTTAAAATGGATAGGATTATAAGTGAAAAGAACAACTGGCATATGGAAAACCAACCAAACGAATTTGGATTCTGTTGATAATTTATCACAACGATACATGGTTCATATGTGATGTGTATGAGCCAACCTGGGCTCAATCCAAGTCATGTTGTGGTCGGGATCACTCTAAGTTTCTCTCTTTTGTTTAAAATGGACAACATTTTAAGTACATACAGAAAACCGACCAAACACATTAGGTTTCCATTGAAACTTTAGGAGAACGATCCATGGGTCATATGTGATGTGTACGAGTCAACCTCACCTCAATCTGAGGCGTGGTGTGGCTGAAACCACTCAAAGTGTCTCTCTTTTGTTTAAAATGGACTTCATTTTAAGTAAAAACAACAACTAGCATACGGAAAACTGACCAAAAGGATTATGATTGTGTCGATACTTTAGAAAAAAGATCCATGGGTCATATGTGACGTGTATGAGTAAACTCCACCTCAATCCGAGGTGTGGTGTGGTCGACACCATTCATAGTGTCTCTCTTTTGTTTAAAATGGACATCATTTTAAGTGAAAACAACAACTGACATACAAAAAACTGACCAAACACATTCGAAATGTGTTGATGCTTTAGGAAAATGATCCATGGGTCATATGTGATGTGTACGAGTAAAACCCGCCTCAATCCAAGGCACGGTGTCGTCAGCACCAGTCTAAGTGTCTCTCTTTTTTTTCAAAAGGATATCATTTTAAGTGAAAACATCAACTGGAATAATGAAAACTGACCAAACACATTCAGATTGTATTGATACTTTAGGACAATGATCCATGGGATCATTTGATACATGTACTAGTAAACCCCTTCTAAATATGAGGCGCGGTGTGGCTGGTACCACTCTAACTATGTCTCTTTTGTTTAAAATGGACAGGAATATAAGTGAAAAGAACAACTGGCATACGGAAAACTGACCAAACTCATTCGGATTCTGTTGATAATTTATCACAACAATCCATGGGTCATATGTGACGTGTACGATCCAACTCGGGCTGAATACAAGTTGCGGTGTGGCCAGGATCACTCTAAGTGTCTCTCTTTTGTTTAAAATGGACAACATTTTAAGTACATATGGAAAACTGACCAAACACATTCGGTTTCCGTTGAAACTTTAGGATAACTATCCATGGATCATATGAGACTTTTATGAGTCAACCTCTCCTCAATATGAGTTGCAGTGTGGCTGACACCACTCAAAGTGTATCTCTTTTGTTTAAAATGGACTTCATTTTAAGTGAAAACAACAACTAGCATACGGAAAACTGACCAAACGGATTCTAATTGTGTTGATACTTTAGCACAACGATCCATGGGTTATATGTGACATGTATGAGTCAACCCCGCCTCAATCTGAGGCGCAGTGTGGCCGACACCATTCATAGTGTCTCTCTTTTGTTTAAAATGGACATCATTTTAAGTGAAAACAACAACTGACATACAAAAAACTGACCAAACACATTCAAAATGTGTTGATGCTTTAGAAAAACGATCCATGGGTCATATGTGATGTGTAAGAGTCAACCCTGCATCAATCCGAGGGGCGGTGTGGCTGGCACCACTCTAAGTGTCTCTCTTTTGTTTCAAAAGGATATCATTTTAAGTGAAAACATCAACTGGCATACGGAAAACTGGACAAACACATTCCTATTGTGTTAATACTTTAGTAAAATGATCCATGGGTCATTTTAGATGTGTACGAGTCAACCCCATATAAATATGAGGTGCGGTGTGGCTGGTGCCACTCAAACTGTCTCTTTTGTTTAAAATGGACAGGATTATAAGTGAAAAGAACAACTGGCATACGAAAAACTGACCAAACGCATTAGGATTCTGTTGATAATTTATCACAACGATCCACGGGTCATATTTGTTGTATACGAGCCAACCCGGGCTCAATCTGAGTCTCGGTGTGGTCGGCATCACTCTAAGTGTCTCTCTTTTGTTTAAAATGGACAACATATTAAGTACATATGGAAAACCGACCAAACGCATTCGGTTTCCATTGAAAATTTAGAATAATGATCCCTGCGACATATGTGATGTGTACGAGTCAACCTCGCCTCAATCCGATGTATGGTGTGGCCGACACCACTCAAAGTGTCTCTCTTTTCTTTAAAATGGACTTCATTTTAAGTGAAAACAACAACTTGCATGCGGAAAACTGACCAAAAGGATTCTGATTGTGTCAATACTTTAGAACAATGATCCATGGGTCATATGTGACGTTTATGTGTCAACCCCACCTCAATCAGAGGCGCGGTGTGGCTGACACCATTCATAGTGTCTCTCTTTTGTTTAAAATGGACATCATTTTAAGTGAAAACAACAACTGACATACAAAAAACTGACCAAACTCATTCAAAATGTGTTGATGCTTTAGGAAAACGATACATGGGTCATATGTGACATGTATGAGTCAACCCCACCTCAATCTGAGGTGCAGTGTGGCTGACACCATTCATAATGTCTCTCTTTTATTTAAAATGGACATCATTTTAAGTGAAAACAATAACTGACATATGAAAAACTGACCAAATGCATTAGAAATGTGTTGATGCTTTAGGAAAAATGATTCATGGGTCATATGTGATGTGTAAGAGTCAACCCCACCTTAATCCGCAGCGCAGTGTGGCCGGCACCACTCTAAGTGTCTTGCTTTTGTTTCAAAAGGATATCATTTTAAGTAAAAACATCAACTAGCATATGTAAAACTGACAAAACGCATTCGGATTGTGTTGATAATTTAGTAAAATGATCCATGGGTCATTTGAGATGTGTGTGAGTCAAACTCGTCTAAATCCGAGGCCCGGTGTGGCCGGTACCACTCTAACTGTGTCTCTTTTGTTTAAAATGGACATGATTATAAGTGAAAAGAACAACTGGCATACGGAAAACCATCCAAATGCATTCATATTCTATTTATAATTTATCACAATGATCCATGTGTCATATGTGATGTGTAAGAGCCAACCCAGGCTCAGTCTGAGTCACAGTGTGTTCGGGATCACTCTAAGTGTCTCTCTTTTGTTTAAAATGGACAACATTTTAAGTACATACGGAAAACTGACCAAACGCATTCGGTTTCCATTGAAACTTTAGTATAATGATCCATGGGTCATATTTGACATGTACTAGTCAACCTCGCCTCAATCTGAGGCACGGTGTGGCCGAAACGACTCAAAGTGTCTCTCTTTTGTTTAAAATGGACTTCATTTTAAGTGAAAACAACAACTAGCATACAGAAAACTAACCAAACGGATTCCGATTGTGTTTATACTATATCACAATGATCCATGGGTCATATGTGATGTGTATGAGTCAACTCTTTCTCAATATGAGGCACAGTGTGGCTGAAACCATTCATAGTGTCTCTCTTTTGTTTAAAATGGACATCATTTTAAGTGAAAACAACAACTGACATACGAAAAACTGACCAAACGCATTCGAAATGTGTTGATGCTTTTGTAAAATGATAAATGGGTCATATGTGATGTGTACGAGTCAACCACGCCTCAATCCGAGGCGCGGTGTGGCCAACACCACCTTAAGTGTCTCTCTTTTGTTTCAAAAGGATATCATTTTAAGTGAAAACATCAACTAGCATATGGAAAAGCTGACCAAATGCATTCGGATTGGGTTGATACTTTTGAACAATGATCCATGGGTCATTTGAGACATGTACGAGTCAACCCCATCTAAATCTGAGGCGCGGTGTGGCTGGTACCACTCTAACTGTGTCTCTTTTGTTTAAAATGGACAAGATTATAAGTGAAAAGAACAACTGGCATACAGAAAACTGACCAAACGAATTAGGATTCTATTGATAATTTATCACAATGATCCATGGGTCATATGTGAGGTGTACGAGCCAACCCGAGCTTAATCTGAGTCATGGTATGGTCGGGATCACTCTAAGTGTCTCTCTTTTGTTTAAAATGGACAACATTTTAAGTACATATGGAAAACTGACCAAACGCATTTGGTTTCTGTTGAAACTTTAGGAGAACGATCCATGGGTCATATGTGATGTGTAGGAGTCAACCTAGACTCAATATTAGGCGTGGTGTGGCCGACACCACTCAAATTGTCTCTCTTTTATTTAAAATGGACTTCATTTTAAGTGAAAACAACAACTAGCATACGGAAAACCGACGAAATAGATTCTGATTGTGTCAATACATTAGCACAACGATCCATGTGTCATATGTGACGTGTAAGAGTCAACCCCACCTCAATCCGAGGTGCAGTGTGGCCGACACCATTCATAGTTTCTATCTTTTGTTTAAAATGGACATCATTTTAAGTGAAAACAACAACACACATACGAAAAACTGACCAAACGCATTCGAAATGTGTTTATGCTTTAGAAAAATGATCTATGGGTCATATGTGATGTGTATGAGTCAATCACTCCTCAATCCGAGGTGCGGTGTGGCCGGCACCACTCTAAGTGTCTCTCTTTTGTTTAAAATGGACAACATTTTAAGTACATACATAAAACTGACCAAACGGATTCTGATTGTGTTGATACTTTAGAAAAACGATCCATGAGACATATGTGACGTGTACAAATCAACCCCACCTCAATCTGAGGTGCAGTGTGGCCAGCACCACTCAAAGTGTCTCTCTTTTGTTTCAAGAGGACTTCATTTTAAGTGAAAACATCATCTGACATACGGAAAACCGACCAAACGCAATAGGATTGTGTTGATACTTTAGGAAAATGATCCATGGGTCACTTGATATGTGTACGAGTCAACCCCATCTAAATCTAAGACGCGGTGTGGCCGGTACCACTCTAACTGTGACTCTTTTTTTAAATGGACAGAATTATAAGTGAAAATAAAAACTGGCATACGAAAAACCAACCAAATGCATTAGGAATCTATTGAAACTTTCTGAAAATGATACATGGGTCATATGTTACATGTAAGAGTCAACCGTGCCTCAATCCAAGTCGTGGTGTGGCCGGAACCACCCAAAGTGTCTCTCTTATGTTTAAAATGGACAACATTTTAAGTACATATGGAAAATCGACCAAACGGATTCTGATTGTGTTGATATTTTAGCACAATGATACATGGGTAATTTTTTACATATACGAGCCAAACCCGCCTCAATCTGAGGTGTGGTGTGGTCGGAACCACTCTAAGTGTCTCTCTTTTATTTCAAAAGGATATCATTTTAAGTGAAAACATCAATTGGAATACGTAAAACTGACCAAACACATTCGGATTGTGTTGATACTTTAGGAAAATGATCCATGGGTCATTTGAGATGTGTACGAGTCAACCCTGTCTAAATATGAGGCGCGGTGTGAGCGGTACCACTCTAACTGAGTCTCTTTTGTTTAAAATGAACATGATTATAAGTGAAAAGAACAACTGGCATACGGAAAACCGACCAAACACATTCGGATTCTGTTGATAATTTATCACAACGATCCATGAGTCATATGTGATGTGTACGAGCCAACCCAGGCTCAATCTGAGTCGTGGTGTGGCCGGGATCACTCTAAGTGTCTCTATTTTGTTTAAAATGGACAACATTTTAAGTACATATAAAAAACCGACAAAATTCATTCGGTTTCCATTGAAACTTTAGGAGAACGATCCATGGGTCATATGTGACGTGTACGAGTCGATATAGCCTCAATCCAAGGTACATTGTGGCCGACACCACTCAAAGTGTCTCTCTTTTATTTAAAATGGACTTCATTTTAAGTGAAAACAATAACTAGCATATGGAAAACTGACCAAACGGATTCTGATTGTGTCGATACTTTAGAACAATGATCCATGGGTCATATGTGACATGTACGAATCAACCTCTCCCCCATCTGAGGCGCAGTGTGGCCGAAATCATTCATAGTGTCTCTCTTTTGTTTAAAATGGACGTCATTTTAAGTGAAAACAACAACAGACATTCGAAAAACTGACCAAACGCATTCGAAATGTGTTGATGCTTTAGGAAAACAATCCATGGGTCATATGTGACTTGTGAGAGTCAACCCCGCCTCAATCCAAGGCACGGTGTGGTCGGGATCACTCTAAGTGTCTCTCTTTTGTTTAAAATGGACAACATTTTAAGTACATACAGAAAACTGACCAAACGGATTCTGATTGTGTTGATACTTTATCACAACAATCCATGGGTCATATGTGACATGTAAGAATCAACTCTGTCTCAATCTGAGGTGTGGTGTGGCCGGCACCACTCACATTTTCTCTCTTTTTTTTCAAAAGGACATCATTTTAAGTGAAAACATCAACTGACATACGGAAAACCGACCAAATGCATTCGGATTGTGTTGATACTTTAAAAAATGATCCATGGGTCATTTGAGGCATGTACGAGTCAACCTCGTCTAAATCCAAGATGCGGTGTGGCTGGTACCACTCTAATTGTGTCTCTTTTGTTTAAAATGGACAGAATTATAAGTGAAAAGAACAAATGGCATACGAAAAGCTAACCAAATTCATTAGGAATCTGTTGAAACTTTAGGAAAATGATCCATGGGTCATATGTTATGTGTATGAGTCAACCACGCCTCAATCCAAGTAACAGTGTGGCTAGAACCACCCAAAGTGTCTCTCTTATGTTTAAAATGGACAACATTTTAAGTACATATGGAAAACCGACCAAACGGATTCTTATTGTGTTGATATTTTAGCACAATGATCCATGGGTCATTTGTGATGTGTACGAGTAAACCCCGCCTCAATCCGAGGCATGGTGTGGCCGGAACCACTCAAAGTGTCTCTCTTTTATTTAAAAAGCACTTCATTTTAAGTGAAAACAACAACTGACATACGGAAAACCGACCAAACGCTTTTGGAATATGTTGATACTTTAGGACAAAGATCCATGGGTCATTTGTGATGTGTAAGAGTGAATATTTCCTCAATCTGAGGCACGTTGTGGCCAGTACCACTCCAGGTGTATGCATTTTGTTTAAAATGGACATCATTTCTAGTAAAAACATATGGTATACGAAAAACAGATCAAATTATGAATTGAATTCCAGATTCCACATATTATGGCCATCTAAATTTTAAATTGAATTCTAAATGAATTATGTATGTTTGTAATTACGTTATGAATTCTGATTTAATTCTGGATTTTTATAGTTCCAGGATGCATTATATGTTAAATGTGTATGAATTTGTTCTCTATATGTATGTGTTAGTTTGTTATTGCAGGTACAATAATTGTATATGTATGTGTTAGTTTATTACAGGTAAAATAATTGGAAATTATTGAAAATGAGAGGGAATGGACTGGCTGCTGTGAAAACTGCAGGCTGTTGTGCAATTTGCACAGCATAGGCTATGACAACAGTTTGAAACCGTTGGTATAGAATTCTGGGTGTTTTTTTACCAACGGTTCATAGAACTGTTGGTAAAAATCATTCCCAATGGTTTATAAATTGTTGGGAAATAAGTTCTCTGCTTAGTTTTCCCAACGGTTCAAGCCAAACTGTTGGGAAAAACTATCCCAATGGTTTGGCACAACCGTTGGGATAGGTTCATTTTTTCTAACCTATCCCAACGATTCAATGTAAACCGTTGGGAAAAGCTTTGCCAATGGCTTACTTCCCTAAAGTTTGCAGAACCGTTGGTATAATATATACCAATGGTTCTGCATCCTTTCCCAATGGTTCATAACTATTGGGAAAGCCTACATTTCTAGTAGTGTTACTTATATTTTCATCAACATGCATCTAAACTCAACTCTAGAGGCATCGTAATAAACTACATGATACACACCCTCCTCTAGTAGTCTCAAAAGAGGATCACTCTTCATCCTCAACATCAACTCCTCAAAGGGTCTCTAGCACTACTCAGACCAAAAAGTCTTCCCTTTCTATTTTAGGGTGGTCAAAGGGGATGCAATCCTGGATAATTCTATCACAATCATCGGATAGTACCCTACCAATATAATAAAACTATGATCCTATTATATTATCTTGCATGGATCCCAAGCAAGAACCGCATAGATCTTCACCGAGTCTATGACTAAAACATGCTTAAAAATTACATGCCCTAAGAAGTGAACCTCATAAATCCAAAACTGGTACTCAAGAGATTAGCATAAAGCTAGTGCTCTTGAAGAAAATCTAGGACCATCCCCAAGTGATCTACATGCTCCTCCTTTGATGTATAGTATATGATTATTTTATTGATGAATACAACCACAAACTAGTCCAAGTACATCTAGAAAATATGGTTAATAAAATCCATAAACATGGTGGAGGCATTAGTCACACCAAAGGGCATCACCAAGAACTCATGGTGTCTATAGAGACATTGGAATGTCAACTTCAGAATATCAGCCTTGTTAACTCTCAATGGTTGGTAGTTGGACTAGAGATCGATCTTCTAGAACCATATTGCACCTCACAACTACTCAAAGAGGTCATAAATCCTTTTCAATGGGTACTTTTTCTTTATCGTGTCCCAGTTTAGGTGATGACAATCGATGAAAATCTACAAGCTCTTGCCCACCTTTTTCATGAACAACATTGGAGATTCCCAGGGGACACACTCATCCTGATGAAACCATTATCTTGAAGGTACTCCATCTACAACCACAACTCCCAGATCTTGGTATGATCTATCCAATATGTCGTAGAATATATTGGAGCGGTCCTAGGATGCAAGTTGATACAAAATTTCATCTCCTTCCTCGCAAGTAGTCTCAGAACATCCTTAGGGAATATGTATATGAAATCCTCCATGATTAAAGGAATCTAGATTCCTAAAGGGACTACTGAACCAAGGGATATACTCATCAATTTATGGGTTATGGGATACAACCTCCTACTCACAGAACCGACTCAACCTTCCATGTGATATCCCTCACCCATAAAGGTGAATCATGTCCCATCAGTACGAAGACATCTGGCTCATCTGTGGTGAAAATAAATTTGGGATCAGACCATGGATGACAAATCCATACCCAAGATGATGTCGTAGGGTTTCATTATAAAGACCAAAAGGTCCCACATGAACCTATCTCCTCCAAGAGATAGATCTCACTACTAAAAGATAAAAGATATAGAAGAAGTGTTCCCTATAGAAACCTCAAGACAAAGTTATTAGGCTAACGCCTCAAATGGGATCTCTAGCTCTCACAATAGGAGTAAAGGGATGAAGAACTGACTCGCACATATGTCTATTAATACTGAGTAAATAGTAGAATAAACATATATCATACCTCTAATCATCTCATGCACCACTAGGTCATAAGCCTCCATAGCCTACAACTATCTGCGGCCCTGACCACCAGCTTCTTAAGCCTAATGTTGGTTTCCTGGTGGTATTGGTGAAAGAATCTCATAGTTTCATCCACCCCCACAACTCATCCTCCTAGGGATCCACCTTCTCCTCTACCATCTCTACCTCCCAAGGGGCCACCCTACCCTCACCTAGGAGATCCTTGATTATGGCGTTGCTTCTTCCATGGCGGTCTGTCATTTATTTCCTTTCCCTCCTCGGTACATAGGGTGAGGAAATCCTACACCATGTGACCTCAACCATCATAATCATAGAACCTCCCCTCTCTGGGCTAACATGTTCCTCTATATTGTCACTATGTCGCATGACCACATGCCTAAGTCTAATCATAGGGAGGTCTCCTATGTTGAGATCCTATCGAAAGGAACCTACTAGCTGCTATAAATGACTCAGCCCTGTAACGCCCACTATCAACTCTAGTTTTCCTGCATCCCTCTGATAGGAATCTATCTATCACCAATACCCACTCCAACACCCCGACATAGGTGGGAATGCACAAGGGTACCAAACTAGCATGAATTGTTGAGTTAAAATATGTTTTGACCTTTTTCATTGATTTGTTTATTTTGGAAATCACAAATCACTTCTTTTTTATCATGTATGTTGTTTTAAAAATCATAATCACATATATTATTTTTTATATATGTTGTATTCTTATCATAATCATGTATTTTGTTTACATTGTTTTATATGTTGTATTCTCATCGTAATTACATATATTGTAATCACTTACAATTGTAATCACAAATTTTGTTTTCCATTGTAACCACACATGTTGTTGATATACATTGTAATTTTATGTTGTTTTTCTTTCAATCGTAATCACATATATTTTTTTAAAATCATAATCAAGTATTTTGTTTTATAATTGTAACCAAATAATATGCATCCTAACCACATGTATCGTAATGAGGATATGCATTGTAACCACATACATCGTAACCACATGTATCGTAACTGGGACATGTATCATAAATAGGTTATGCATCGTAACCACATGCATCATAATCACATGTATCGTAACCAGATCATGTATCGTAACCAAGATATGTATCATAATCATAATATGCATCGTAACCCTATATCATAACCAGTATATACATTGTAATCACATCGTTCATTGTAACCATGTTATGTATTGTAATTATGATATGAATCGTAACCATGACATGCATCTTATCCATGTTAAGCATTGTAACTAGGTTATACATCATACTCATGTAATGTATTGAACTCGTGTCTTACTTCAATACTGATTACATGCATCTAATACCCTTTATTTCAGGCATTTTCAGTTACTATTTTCTAACCAAAAATGATGTCGTTAAGTTGGTTATATGTCAATCAAAACAATGTCCTATATTCTATTTTTTTTGACCACTGTAATGCCAAGTTTCCAAGTCCCTCTAATTCTTTTTGAGAAATATGACAATATGAGGAAATATGACCATTGGAACCTAAGGCCTATAAATATGAGGACATTTGAACCAAACAAAAAAACTTCTTCTTATATAAAGTTCTAGATAGAGATAGAGTGACTTCTCTCTTGCTTTGTGTGAAAAAATTGAAGATACAAGAAGTGAACAGCTTATTCCAAGTTCTTATATTTCTATAAGTGTTTTGTTTTTACTTTTTTCATATGATCACTGTGATTACGATCGAGGGCTTCTAGGGATAATAATACATGATTCTGATCATTGTATAGAGGGATTTCAATTGTCTAAAAGATAGAGGTGTTGATTACCTTTTTAATCGAGGGATTCTAGGGATAGGAAGATAGTCGTGTCGATCATTGTATTGAGGTATTACCAAGGTGGTGGTAATATAGAACTTTTATCCTAGGTTAAAGGATACCCTACTCTTTAGGGTAAAATAATTGTAATACCTTTACATTTCCGCTATTATCTATAATAGAGAGGGAATTATATTGTTTCCTATTTCTATTCATATTCATTTCTATTTTAATTGTTTCAATTACAATTCATTCGTTAAATATTGTATTAATATATTCTACACGCTATATGGTAGAATCATTTACATTTATATTACTCTGATCATTTTATTTAATTCGAATACAATTGTTTTTCATTGTTTGTTGTATTACAACATATCATATCCATCGAATCCAAGACCTGTATGGTTAATTGTATTGGTTATGAATTGTATTAGTTTAATACCTCTTAAACTAATTTCTTTCTTAAGTGTTTAAATACAATGTTTTTTAAACATAGAATTCACCCCCCCTCTTGTATTGTGCCCTCTAATATACATTTATATCTTTATTAAGATCCAAAAATTGGTATTAGAGTAGGATTCCAATGATTTGTTTTACTTGATTTATTTATTTCTGTAAGGAAGTTGTATTTTTGTTACAAATATTTTATTTATAACTACTTACTACACTAATATGTGGAGTGGAAAAGTATTGTTTTATAAGATGGTAGGAATGAATATTGGATCGATTGACAATCTAAACCCAACTTGACCACCTATTTTTGATGGGAATGATTATGAGTACTGGAGAGATCAAATGAATACTTTTTTTCATTAATACTAGAGTAGATAACTTTTTCATGCTCACTGGAGATTACAAAATCATAGACAAGAAAGTTAGAACCTTCACCAATCAAGAGAAACTAAAATATCAACTGAATTACAAGGTACACAATACGTTGTTGTGTTCTATGAACGGAAATATATATAGTCAAATATCATCATGTGAATCAGCCAATTGTATCTAGAAGAAATTAGAAGTCACACATTTTGTTACATCTAAAGTTATAGAAACAAGAACAGAAATGCTTCGAGCATAATATCAGGGTTTTGTTTTTCCTTATGGAGAACCAGTATGCAAGGTACAACAAAGATTTATGACCAGTGTCAATGGTTTACAATGAATAGATGAAAAAGGTATTGATAATGAAGTTCTTGTGGACAAGATAATTGATATAATGCCAAATGACTAGTAATAAAAAAGGATGGCTATCGATGAGAACATGAAAGTTACTCAAATCACTCTTGATGAGTTATTTGGAACTATTCTTCAGCATGATAAAAGAATGAAAAGAGATTCAGATCTTAATAATAATAAAAATGGTAATGGAAGTGTATCTTTTACTACTACATCTAAAACCAAGACACCAGAAAGGATAACAAGATCCAAATCTAAGAAAGCTGTTGTTATATCAGAATTGAGTGAAAGTGATCATTTAAAGGATAAATTAGTCATTATTTATTGAAGAATGAACAATATTGTTAGAAATAAATACTTTCAATACAGATTCAAAGAGAAATATAGAAAGGAAAGGAAAGACTCAAAAGTAACATGTTATGAATGTAAAAGAGCAGGTCATATTAGACCAGATTATCCTTTTCTCAAAATAAAAGACAAGAAGGATAAACATTTAGAAAGAAACAAGAAAAAGTATTATAATTCAAAGACAAATAAATTCTTGAAATAAAATGATACTTTGAGTGAAAGCGGTGGTGATTCATCAGACAAATCTTTAGAATATGTATCTTTTGGTTAGAAGAATATAAGACTCATATCTAGACTACCAATTGAGAATCATTGTCTTATTGATAAGGTACACAAAGCTGAATCTCTTACAAATGTATCTTTAAATTAAAATTAACCTGATGATAAATATTATTACACTTCAGATGAAGAATCTTCCTCAGTAGAGGACAATTTACCTTCTTTTGAAGAAGTATTTAGATTTTCCAAATTACTTGAGAATAAGAATTCTAAACTCAAGAAAAATCTTAATAAGGAAAATTCTAGATTATATATCCTTAAAAAAGAAGTATCAGATCTTTAAAAAGATCTTGATAAGAAAACTCTTGATTTTGAAAATATTTCTAAAAACCTTATGGAAGTAAATTATAAGAAGGATAAACTTTATAAGGACTTTGAACAACTTGTTTTAAAGAATTTTTTTTGAAACTAAAAACAATTCCAAAACAATTTCTTGTGATAATGATAATTTAGTCATTAGACTAAAATCTAAAATCTTTTACCTTAAGAAAATTTTGTCAAATTTCACTACTGTAAGGAATTAATTTGATAAAATGTATTCTCAAATTCGTCCTCTAAGGAATATTTTTGGAATTGGTTACACTCATTCAAAACCAATTTTTAGTCATAACTATTTTTCCCCAAAGTTCTCCATGCACTAAATGTTAATGTGGTGGACATTAGAAAAGAAATTTTTCTCTTAATAAAACCCAATATTTAGGATTTCCTAAATATCATTTTTCAAAACAAATGTGGATTCCTATAATTATTTTATCTAACATTTTTGGATCCAAACAAGTTTGGGTTCTGAAACACTAGTTGTTTCTTTTTCAAGAAAACAAAAAGTGTACCAACAATAAGAATATTATGTATATGGATAGTGGTTGTTCTCAACACATGATAGGAAAAAAAATATTTCTTTGAAAAGATTATTGAAATGAAAGGTGGAAGAGTGACCTTCATAGATAATTCTTATGGAAAGGTCATTGGTATAGGTAATATTATTCTTTTAGGAAAAGTACATCTGGAACATGTCATTTATTAGAAGATTTTCCAGTTTCTTGGTCATAAAAGAAACAACACTCAGTAGCACTCTCCACTGCTGAAGCTGAATATGTGGTAACTAGAAGTTTTTGTTCTCAAGTGTTGTGGATGAAACACACACTCACTAACTATGGCATGAGTTTTTTCAAAACTCAAATACTATGTGATAACACTAGTGCCATTTCTTTTAGTAAAAACCTTACACATCACTCACATACAAAACACATAGATATTAGGCATCACTTTCTTAGGGATCACACACAAAAGGAGATATTATTTTACAATTAATTGGAACTCAAGAACAACTTGTTGATATTTTCAAAAAACTATTATCTTCCGATAGATTTTAATAAATTAAACAGAAACTAGGAATGATCACTATAAAGTAATCATTCACATCTATTTCTTGTTTAAACCATCTTCTTACATTGAGTTACTCCTTTTCAAAGGGGGGTATATATTTCACTCTTTAGTTTTACATTTTATCAGTTTCACTCTTTAGTTTTACATTTTATTGATTTCAATATTTATCTTTACAATTTATCGGTTTCACTTATTAGTTTTTACATGTTTTGGTTTTACATTTTTACATGTATTTACTTTTACTTATATCAGTTTTGCATTTATCATATTGAATTACTTTATCGGTACTAGACTATCAGTTTTAAATTACTTTATCAGTATTAGACTATCAGTATTGGATTACGTTATCGTTACTAGACTATCGATATTGGATTACTTTTTCAGTACTATACTATTGGTATTAAATTAATTTATGAGTACCATATTATTTGATTTTATTAGTATTGAACCATTTCATCAATATTAGATTATCAATACAAGCTTATTTGATTTTATAAGTTTTAGATTTCTTATTGGTCTTATGTATTTTTCGGTATTACATTATTGTTTGTATCTTTATCATAAGAACAATATACTCAAATCAATATATCTATCTTGAGACTCTGAAAGGTACAAATTCTAAAACCACTTTTTTCTGTTCAAATAGTTTTTTCTCATTTATTTCCATTAACCTCTAATCAGTTTCAATCTGAATACGATTTTATTCTAAGGAAAACATCAAGAGTTCGAAATTATTCTCGACCATTGGATCTTTAGATCTAATTTGGGCTGTAAATTTTCTTTTAAAAGAACCTATCCCACATTGAAATCATCTATTTTTTCCTCAAAAACCTGATGTTATATAAATATCCAGAGAGGATCATAATCAGTTCTACCTCAGTTTTCATAATCATAGATCTACTCAGCTTTTGTAATCAGAAAAATATTCAGGGTTCGAGTTAGTCTTTCAGGGATGAGTCTACTACTTCATCTCTAAAAGAAATATCTCCAAAATAATTATCTTCCATGACCTTTCGAGGTGAAGGGTTAGTCTCTTGAGACTTTTAAGAGACTTTTGATTCTTCTTTGAAAAGGATAATAATTTTTCAAGGCTAGGAAACTATTTGTGTTGAAAGACCATATTCTGATCAAGATTTCGTGTATCATGATGAGGTGTTACAATTTTATAAATCAATGTAGATAGATAGGGGTCTTAATATTTATTTTATGATATATGATAAGAAGTATAAAACCTCCATAAAACAATCGGGTACATTTCTAGGAGTACCATCTGAGGGTGATGCCCTATGCCCTTGTCATAAATTACCAGAATCTGATGGAACTTTTGATAAGAGTAAGGATGAAGAATTTCTTTTTGAGATTCATGAAGACAAGAGAAAGTTAATCCACTTATCATGAGATAATAGACTTATATCCCACTAGATGCAAGGGTTTTTAGTGACGATAAAAGATAAAAAGGAGACTTTGAAACTTCCATACATGTATGTTCTTGATTATTTAGTGAATATGAGTAAATTCAATCTAATGGGATTCATTTTCTTAACGATTAAGAAACTCAAATCTGGTTCCATAAAATCTCAGTTAATCATGTTTCCAACTATTGTCAGTAATTTTTTGAATGAATGATGGAGCTTGTGTAATGTTGCAAATAATTCATAACCAACTTCTTTCAAAGATCCCTTAATCATTAAGGATATGATAAGGTGTCTCAAGTTACGATTCAATCCTAAATTGAAAATGTTTGAGAAATATCCATATGATAAGAAAGAAAAGGAAGTAGTTGAAGGTAGTGAGAAACCTTCTAATCCAACCAAGAAAACTTCAAGTAAAATAAAGGTATTTAAGACTATAACTCCTAATGCTTAGAAGAAACAAAAGGTTGTTTCCAATGAGGTTTCTTCTAAGTGAGGAAAGAATAAAGAAGAAAGGAAATAAGGGGATCCTCGGTTTGGTTTGGATCCAACTGAAGCAATGGATCTAAAAATAATATCAGCAGAGGCTTTGAAAGAAGAAGAGGATGAAGAAGATAAAGGACCAATAAATTGACATTGATAGTATTCTCAAGATAGTTGATCAAGCAAAAAAATAGTATTGTAATAAGGGAGCCACCGATTCAGACTCAATCGGACCCAGTAGAGAAATGCAAGGAAAAACAATCTTATGAACAATCAGCTACAAAATCTCTTATTACATAATATAAAGAAGAAGAAGAAGATAAATAAGAACAAGGGAAAGAATAAAAATAACAAGAAGAACTAGGGGAAAAATAAATGGATCAAGAAATATAATTATAAGAGAAACAAGATTCAAACAGGAGAAGTCATACCGTAGAATCATCAAAAGTTCCATTGTTTAATTTTCCATCTCCTGATCCTAAAACTTCCAAGAATGTTTCTCAAAAGTTTTCCTCCAAGAAAGTTATTCAAATTTTAGATAAAGAAGAGGAATAATCCTATAATAATCATAATTAGCCAGCTCAATTGATCGGTACTGAAACTCATTTTGGTGACCTCCCATAATACACTGAAGACATGGATTCTGAAAGAACAATCACTGTGAAGGAAATTCAGTACATTGAACAATACTTGAATAGATTGGAGAAGATGATACCATTCATTCCAAATATTTAAGACATATTAGAAATCCTTTCAAATTCTCATTATGATAGAATGGACTCTGTTAAGGTTCTGATGGATAGGTTTTTGATTCTTGAATCTGATTTCAATATTTTCAAGGAACGTGTTGTTGAGAATATTATGGCATGAAATAAGGTTGTGAAGTGGTCATAAAACATTGATGATAATATCAAGAATCATCTGGACAAGTAAGATGAATTGGTACATTGGGTAAATAAACTCAACTCTCTCTATCAAAAGTTGATTGCTGATTTGAATAAAAAGCTTGAAGACTTTCAAGGACCTAGTACCTCAAAATAAGTATCCTTAGAAGAGATTGAAAGTTTAAAGGAAAAATTGGATAATGAATGTAATGAGGTTTTTTTCTCACAAATAGAGTTTTAATTTTGGATATGAATTATAGTCTCAGGCTAGATGATTTCAATAACCAGGAAGCAAGGCTTAAAGCTGAGGAAGAAATTAATCGGCTTCATGAAGATAGGATATGGAAGCAAGAAATAGTTATTGCTGAATAGGATGTGAAGTTAAAGGCTCGTCAATAAGATCTTGAAAAGATGATGTAGGATAGGTAAGAGTTCAAGAAAATTAATCTTACAATGTTCAATATTTTGGAAAAACAAAAGGGGAAAGAATGATTTCGAGAACTGTTGTTGTGATATAATTTTGTTTCATTCCAAGTAAAAACTATTCTTTTGTACCTTGTTTCTATAATATTTTTTAGAAAATGAATACTTTCCCATATTCTTTTTGAAAATCAAAACAAAGGGGGAGAATAGTTTTGAAAAGAATAATTTCATGAATATCTTATTAAGGGGGAGAACTCTCAAGTAAAAGTAAAGAGAATATGATCCCGAGTGTTTTGTTTAAACCAAGGGTGTAATTAGTCGTATTCACTGTTACTTTCAGAAGATTTATTAAACCCAGGGGGAGATAAGTCCTTATTGATTATTTTATTTTGTGTTTTCCAAAAAGGGATAGATTTTTGAGTCAAAATATGTTTTGAAATTTTTCATTGATCTTTTTTGTTTTGGAAATCACAAATCACTTCTTGTTTATCTTTTATGTTGTTTTACAAATCATAATCACATATATTGTTTTTCATATATGTTGTATTCTTGTCATAATCATGTACGTTGTTTAAATTGTTTTATATGTTGTATTCTCATCATAATTACATATATCATAATCACTTACAATCATAATAAAATATTTTGTTTTCCATCGTAACCACACATGTTGTTGATCTACATTGTAATTTTATGTTGTTTGTCTTTCAATCGTAATCACATATATTATTTTACAATTATAATCAAGTATTTTTTTTATAATTTTAACCACATAATATGCTTTGTAACCACATGCATAGAACCACATGCATCGAACCACATGTATCATAGCCAGGATATGCATCGTAACCACATGCATCGTAACCGCATATATCGTAACCAGGTCATGTATCATAACCAAGTTATGCATCGTAACCACATGCATTGTAATCGCATGTATTATAACCCGATCTTGTATCATAAACAAGATATGTATCATAATCATAATATGTATTGTAACCCTATATCATAACCAGTATATACATCGTAATCACATCGTGCATTGTAACCATGTCATGTATTGTAATTATGATATGAATCATAACCACAACATGAATCGTAACCATGATATACATATTATCCATGTTAATCATTATAACCAAGTTATGAATCGTACTCATGTAATGTATTGAACTCATTTCTTGCTTCAATACTGATTACATGCTTCCCATACCCTTTGTTTCATGCCTTTACACTTACTATTTTCTAACCAAAAACAATGTCATCAAGTTGGTTATATTCTAATCAAAACGATGTCGTGTATTATGTTTGTTTTGACCATTGTAATGCCAGGTGTCCAAGTCCCTCCAAATTTTTTAGAGAAATATGATTGTTGGAGGAAATATGTCCATTGGAACATGAGGTCTATAAATAGAAGGTCATTCAAACCAAACAAAAAAACTTTTGCTTCTATCAAGTTTAGAGAGAGGTGGAGTGAATTTTATCTTGCTTTGTGGGAAATCCTTAAAGATATAATAAGTGAATGGCTTATTCCAAGTTCTTGTATTTCTATAAGTTCTTTGTTTCATCTTTTTAAGTCTGATCATTATGATAATGATAGAGGGATTCTGGGGAAAGGAAGATGTGCTTCTAATCATCGTATCGAGGGCTTTCAATTGTTTAAAAGACAGAGGTGTTGATTACCTTCTTAATCAAGGGACTCCTGGGATAGGAAGATTGTTGTGCCGATCATCATATAGAGGGATTACCAAGGTGGTGTTAAAATAGACCTTTTATCCTAGGTTAAAGGATACCCTACTCTTTGGGATAAAATAATTGTAATACCTTTACATTTCCATTGTTATCTATAATATAAAGGGAATTGTATTATTTATTCTTTCTATTCATATTCATTTATATTTTAATTGTTTCAATTATTATTTATTCATTACATATTGTATTAATAGATTATATATGTTGTATGGTATAATCATTTACATTTTTATTACTTTGATTATGGTATTCAATTCGAATACAATTGTTTTTCATTACTTATGGTATTACAACATATCATATCCATCGGATCCAAGACCTATATGGTCAATTGTATTGGTTGTAAATTGTATTAGTTTAAGACCTCTTAAAATAAGTTATTTATTAAGTTTTTAAATACAATGTTTCTTAAACCTACAATCCACCCCCACCCCCCACCCCCCTCTTGTATTGTACCATCTAATATACATTTACATCTATATTACGATCCAACATGAATCTTTCTATAGAGTCCCTGCTCAAACTTTTGTACTCAGAAATAGCCATACTAGAACATATTAAGGGAGTATCATGCAAGGTATGTGAACCTCGTGATGTACTCATCCACTATCATCCCTCCCTATTGCAGTTATATAAGCTCTTGAATCCAAACTGAGCACAGACATGGGGGTGGTACTCCTCATGGAACAAACTGCTAGAAGTTAGGCCATGAGAGTATTGAATCATCATGAATCTGGTTTAGAAGACTCCACCAATGCCCATATACTTCTTAGAAAAGGATAGCTTCCAGTGCAACCACCTGATCCATCAATGTCTAGATAATCTTGAAAACATGGACCATCGACTCTATCCAATCCTCCGCTACCTGGTGATCTAGCTCACCATGGAACCTCAGCGCCCTATGGCGCTAGAACTCATAGAGTGTTCTAAGGCTACGTGCATATTCATCTATCTCGACTGGTATGATCTATTTCTCAGTAGGTGGGGTGATTCTACATGATCTCCTGAAGGAAGGATCTCATGGGATGGACCCTAAACTAAGGCCTCATCAAGATCCATAACTGGTAACTTGGTTTTCTAGCATCGCAAAGGGATCCTTAAAATTTTATCAAGATGTACCACAATCATATGAGAATATATTTATAAACAATGGGGATATAACTCATTCATATATTATGCATGTACCATTTCATCCTTGCAACCAATGTCTCGGTATATAGAGTCGACAAGTAGGAAGCTAGAGTCCTAGTGAATGGATATGTCGACCGTTGCACCAACACTGGATTCCATAACCTAAGAGACGCACTCGAAACACTTTGACACTATCACCCTAAATCCCAACCAAATCCTCATAAGGGGGTTACACCAAACACCTTCCCCAGAAATGAACTTCTATAATATTAATCTATCATGAACCGACCCAACAGGGCTCAATCCGCAACTACCACAAACTTGCCCCCATAGGACAGGGGGTGGTGACAAGCATCGAAAGGCATATCCTAAATGGGATGCCTTTGCTTCATGTACCTATACACACACATTTGACCATCTTAATTCATAAGTGTAAAGGAATAAAATAAAAAGATACAATATATATAATATAACCATGCATGTGAAAAACCTCTAGGGTGTACAAGAGTGTGACAGTAAAAAATGAAAGTAAAGGGGAAAAATACATGCCCAACTAGAAAGATGTCCCAACCTAACAAAACTAGAAAGTAAAAAAATCTTAATAGGGACCAACTACTGGTCTTTAGACTCTGACCATCGTATGTGGTCCAATTCCCCAAGTATCCCTAAGCTCATCTATAGTCACCTCCAACCCGACCACCATCTTCATAATACATGATACATGCGGGAAAAGCCCATGCAGGGGTGAGTATATACATACCCAATAAGATACTCTGAAAGTTTAAGGGGGAGTAGTAAATGGCATTATAGGAATAGATAGATAGTATACAACTCAACATAAAGTAATAGAGTAAATAAAATCCAACAACATGGATACATATATATTCTCAAACCAAATAAAATCTAACAAGAGGGGAGGAGATCTCCATCTCGTAACCCAGTCTAGGAAAAGAGTTTCATCAGTTCCCCAAATTCTATCAACAACGCCCAACGTATCACGCATCTGTCTAATAAAGTAACCATGTGCAGGGCCCATGCCTCACCACTCTACCACACAGTCAAGGTTGCACATTCTATAAGAAGAGGACATGGTCCCTAGTTTGTCAGGGGGTGCTACTCAGGGTAAGGAGGACATTCACCCTATCCGATAGGGATTACAACTCAGTGTATGGTTGAACCACACCCTATATGATAGGGGGTACAACTCAGTAAGTAGAGGAACCATGCCCTAGTGTGTTAAGGGGGTGTCACTCAGAGTAATGAGGATCTGCACCTTATCCAATAGGGGTGTACAACTTGATAGGTAGAGGACCTACGCTCTAATTCCATAGGGGGGTACCACTTAGTAGATAGAGGACCTACACCCTAATACCATAGGGGGTACCACTTGGTGTATAGATAGAGGACGCATGCCCTAGTACCATAGGTGGGTACTACTTTTGAAGAAGATAGAGGGATCTTTACCTAGTCCATCAGGGGGTACCCCTCAAAGGATCATGCCCAATCATTTTTGTCATCAAGCACCACCTAAATAAGTTTCATACTCAGAACATCTCACATCATATCTCAAAAGCCACTATGGAGGCCAATAACACATTTTACGTGGAAAATCACTTAGGATAAGCTATTCATGGGCCAAATCTGAATCTAAACGAAGGAGATACAAGAGTTTGAAGTTTTTCTATAAGAAAAGAATGGGTACACGATGTGTGGGGGGACCCATATGCCATGTGCTCTCACTCCATAGTCGGGATGTGTCCCTTCTGGTACATGTCTCGCTGCCCATGTAGGGATACATGGTGTTTAGGGGGTTTACACGACATGTATGAGCCACTCAGGGTCCTACCTATTCTCCCTGGCCGTGTTTGTGTACCCAACATGTGTTCGTGTATTTCAGAACATAGAATGTCTCTCTACAAGGGTTTTAGCCTATGTGTTTGGTTTTATCTGTGTAGCTCAGCACATGGTGTGTGTCTAGTCGTTCCCATGCTCATGTAATCCTTGAGTACACATCGAGCCACTAGTACAAGGTCACATGGCATGTGGGGTCCCACACAATGTGTGGTACATATAATTCTGTGAAACTCTAGCAGCCGTAGCCAAGTCCCAACACATTGTGTGTTCTTCAGACTACATGATGTGTAGTCATGTTTTCTCCAGAAACATAGATTTTCACTTGGGAAACTAGATGCAGCTCCTCGTTCATAGACTTTTACTCTATCCACCTAAAATCAGTGGATCTTGTGCCTAGTCTCCATTTCCTGTCATTCAGTGGTTGGAAATTGGTTTTTTATTGAATCACTCAAAGGCCGCAAGAACCACCTCGCGCCATCGCACCTATCATCATTTTACTCTATCTCAGATCTCCAAAATCTATGAAATGAATACAATTTATACCATAATTCATCCCATATTCCATCATTGATCACCGATATGTTCATCGCATGTGAATTTGTTGTGAATTCGAGGATATGATTAGGCTCGTTCCCACAAGGCAATGTCGAATCGCGGCCCTATGGTCCAATGATGACTAACACGAAGAAATTATGGGAGAAAGAAACAAGAACAAGGGTTTGAAATTAATTGGAAAATTATTCTTGGCCAATGGATGCAATTGAGATTATCTAAGTGAGAAAAGGATTGAATAATCAAATGAAACCAGTTCATAAGCACATGAAAAGTCTCGCAATTGGCATAGATCAAAGAAAGGGACAATCATGCTCAATCAATTTAATCAATACGGGCATAATCCATGAATTGGTGAGTCTTATCTGGAGATTGGATCCTTTTTTATCGAATAACGTGCTCTCCATTGATTGAGAGAAGTCATTGTGTTCACTGCATTTCGATCTACCTCCATATGGAGTCTCGTCGTCATCAGATTTCGATTCGCCAACGAAGGAGAGGAATAAAATCTCCTAAAACTCCCAGGGTTTATACAGCTAAACCTGGAGGATTTTCCATAATGAAGGTTTTATAGATTAATTTTTTTAGGTTAATTAATTAATTAATCCACTAAACATATCGCAAATCACTGTTTTATCTGAATTCCCAATGCTGACCTATTTTAGGTCACGCCTAGGATAAACATTGCATTCCAAAATCAATCGTGGTCTTGAATTTATGATATGAGCTTTCGTTTAAGAGTTATCTCATTTTATTTAAGAGACTGTGTGCATGAAATATAAAATATATTTAATATTTTTATAAAATTAATTTTGTACACACTGAGCCTCAGAATTGCACGTCGTCTCAGCATCTAGCTCCGAAAATATATATAGAAACATCCTCAGATATTACAAGGAAAAACATGATCTTTACATGGATCCTTTGTTATCTCATATTTCAGCAACCATCGATCTCCTTTCAGTTATGGTGTAAAAATTGAACTTCAAACAACAATGTCTCTTATCGAACACTCTTTTATTAAAATGTTACTCACATGAAATTTAGGGGTTATAGGGGTTTGGGATACATAATATTTTTATGCGTACATGTAGGTCCTTACATACCAGAGAGGGATGATATATAGATCATCAATGAGGAAAAGAAAATGAGATTATTACAAATTATATACCCACGTGAAAAAAACCATGACATTAAATGCCAATCATACATTGGTCAGTCATCTCAAGATCATTCAATTATTACAAATTAAATAATCAGATAAAAAAATAATACATGTAACGTCCCAACCCCAGAAGCCCAGAGACAGTGCATTATTTTATTATATTATCATTATTATAAGGAATCATATCCTAAAGAACCGATCAATTTAGTTGTCTTGAAGAAACTAGATACATACATGATACCCATAATACATTGGGGAAAAAATAAAACTTGATACAATATAAAATGAAATAAATTTCATCCTTGAAATCTCAATAAATGACCCCTTATTCATTACATGGGGAAGGAAAACAAATGAAAGGGGTGAGATCAAATTATCAGTAAGTGTTACATATAGTGGAAGCATGAAACAATAATAATTGAATCATAATCAATTAAACATAATCAGTATGGCATGATGAAAAATTGAAAAACGCACACCATAAATAAATTGAGAATGAAAGTGTATCCACAGATATTGTCATAATGAAAAACTTAGGGAAAGTAATAGTTGAATAATGAATAAAGAGAATGCTTATTATTTGGATGTCATGTATCTGGCACATGAACCATCATACCCTTGAGATAGTTTAATTTTATGGGTAGAAACCCATCTAATTATGTTTTTGAAACAAACTCGAAGAGTTTGTCACCAACAGTTTTGTCTCATGAGACCTGTCAATGCATAGAGGGGCTATATAATAACTCGCCTGTCAATAAAAGTTCAAATCATTATTTATTCAAAGATTTAATACAATAACAACATGCCTTTTCAATATCTGTATTGAGTATGGGATACAGATTCCTCAATATTTCCCCAATTAAATACCATTCAAAATAAACACCATATGTAAAATGGTATACAGTTAAGAAAATAATCATATACATGACACAAGAATATATATATTTAATAGAATTATAATTTCAAATGAAAAATAATCTCGAAGGGGAAGTAGATACACCACATAATAATGATTAGGTGCACAATACCAAGTAAGTCTCAATGAAATGGAAATTGAGACAAAGTCCCTTTCCACGTTATAATCAATTGAATCATATGTTCAAAAATTAATAATCATCAAATGAATAATTGAATACCATGAATATAAATTGAATCATGATATTATATATCAAATTTCAGTATACATACACCACATACAAGAAATAAGTGGCGAACAATGGAAATCTCATGCAAATAAAAGTGAGATGAAAAACCCCATACCTTATGTCTGAATGTGTTCTTCCTTTGATCTTAATGTTCTGGATAGTAAAATCAAATATATTAATTAATTAATTAATAACCTTATATACAGGTATTTTATTTATTATTATTTCATTAATTTCATTAATGGCCTTTTTTATTAGTTATACGATACAATTTTATCGCTCCAGATTGTTCGTTTCCTTGGTTTTCACGATCGGCATACTTGTGTATGAGTATAGAAGTTCATGTGGAATGGATATACTTTGCCAAAATTGAATTTATATAATATTAATGAACATATAGAAGTGAAAATGGTTATATATATCATTTTTTTACATGGTATAAGGATGAATAATTAGATAATTCATTTAGTGATACTCATTTAGATTATTATGGCGATTATTGATCATAATGAACTCATTTTGTTTTATCATTTATTATTATGTAAATATGTTACTTACAGAACATAAAAAATGTTATATTATAAATTTTAAAATCTTTATAAACCATTAAAATTGTTTCATGGATAGATTTGAATAATAATTTTAAGAATGAAACTTCATCGTCCATGAAGGTTGTAAATTGGCACCTCCCGGATGATGATTTTGTTTATAAAATAAAAGAGGGAGAGTAAGGATATTGATGGTGTATATTCCATTAACATGATATAATTTAATTATATAGATGATACTGTAGTTATCAAGATCATTTTGATAAAGGAGGTGGGGAGAGAATAATAAAATAATATAAATTGAAATTAAATTAAATGAAAAAGGAAGATGATTTACCTCTTGAAATAACCTCTTTGAGAACCTCCTTAAGGGAAAGGGTTTTGGTATTTTGGAAATACCAAGGGATCTTGGATGTGGGTAGGGAATAGGGAAGTTGATTTGGGTAGTAATTTTACAAGATTATATTTTTAGAATAGTGAGGAGAAGAGGGTGTGAGGGGTGGTTTTTATAGTGGGGGAGAGGAGTGATTTCTCAATATTTTATTCATTATTTTATTATTTTGCTCAAGATAATAAATAGTATTGATTATTGTGACTAAAAATAGTAATAATTTCAGGTGATTTCTAACCAATGGATATTTACATCATACATGACTCAAGCATGATGCAGTAATTCATTTATTTAGCTTATTTCGTAAATTATCGAATTTCACTATTCACCAAAAATTCAAGTATTTTAGGAAAATCCCAAAAATTAACCCTAACAATTTTTTGATGTGTATAATCCAAAAATTAACTCCATTTTATGAAAATAATTTTCTAAATATGAGAAATTTAATATTTAATTAAAATCACCATTTACTTGAAAAATACAGTTTTTAAAATTTTAACGGATTTTATAATACCCTGAAAAATTAACTAAGGTCGCATTAAGTTTTCCCAAAATAATAGGTAAGTAAAATATTAATTTATGAATACATTTTATGAATAATTAATTATATTTTAAATTAATTTATTAATTATAAAATTTTAAATAAATATTTATTGCTCACAAAAAAAAACCAACACTTACTTATTAATTTTTATGATATTCACTCTCATTTATAAGGTGCCTAAATTTTATTTATACTTACATGGGTGAGGATACTATTCACAAGGGTACATTACTATTCATAAGGGTCAAGTTACTATTTATAAGGGCACATTACTACTCATATGGGTCAAGTTACTATTCATAAGGGTAATTTACTATTCACCAAAAATTAAGTTGATTCTATCAAACTCTAAATATCTTAATGAACAACTGTGTATGTCGGTTTTTAAAAATTCAAAACACAGAAGTGGAAAATTTAAGTTTAACGGCAAGGTTATAACTATAACAAAGTGTTGTTTTGTAGAGACTCGGTGTTGCGTGCATATAAGCTATCTAATGAATTGAAATTATCTATGAAGAAATATACCATAAAATATTGGTGTGTCGTATTAATAGTGTATATATTCATAACATAATTTAGTATTTATAAAAATAATTATAATAGTTAATATATATATTATTATTTAAAATATTTAATTAAATAATCTATTGATCAAATACATATATTCATATTAAAATATTCTTTTACATAAAATAATAGTGCAAAATAGTATATTTTTTTTTAGAACATTAATTAATTATTTTGAAAGCTATAAATTATAATTATTTTAAGTACTATTATTAATTAAAAAACTTAATTTTTAATTATTATTTTTCATAACTTAATGTATTTAAAATTATAAAACAAATTACTGGGGTGTTACATTATTTTCCCCTCAACAGAATTGCATCCTCGCAATTCAAAATTTCACTTTTAAAGTTAAAGGTTGATACTTGAAAATTCCCTTGTGGGAAACCCACGTCAGAAATAGAGTTAATAAAATATCCTCTTAAAAGAGGTCAAGGGAAATGAGGTGGTCACCATAAAAATTATGCTTTCGAATAGGGTGACATTAGTTGGAAGTTAAAACCTGTACATTAAAGAAAAATCAAATTATGAAGTTCTGGTGGAAAGTGATAGAGAACATGTTGAGATCAAATTTGATGACTAAAAAACTATAAAAAATTGTAAT
This sequence comes from Viscum album, assembly GCA_963277665.1. NCBI lineage: Eukaryota > Viridiplantae > Streptophyta > Magnoliopsida > Santalales > Viscaceae > Viscum > Viscum album. The sequence continues at coordinate 823,107,294 of OY728159.1, read as the reverse complement.
AAAAAATGATTGAAACTATAAAATATTATGATAATAGGAAAACATTTTATTTAAGACTCTTTTCCTTGAGTTGAGGAATTATTCCACTCTATAAGAGTATAAATATATGTTTCTATTTCATAAACACAATCTTATACTTTTATTGCACCATAAACTATCTATAATTTATCTCTTAGTATCGGTTGTGTTATGTGGTGAGGTAATACATTAACCTCTAAAACCTCATACAATGATCAAATTAAACCATTCATAAATGGTTAAACTTTCCCAAATATAATGATCCAACACTTTAGAAATAAGGTCACTAAATTTCCAAGATGAACTTATCATTATCCCTTAATCAACATGAAGAAACTCTAAATTTTCACATTCCAAACATGTTAATGACTCCATCTTGTATCCTCTTGAAATATGGTAATAACTCGAATTACCATAAAACCATATTAGAAACATGCATTTTTTTTGTATTCCTTAAGTAAGATTCATGTTATTTGATATATTCCTTAAATCTAAAATTGTTTTAAACTCTATCGATGATAGCATAGACCACTTGTCAAAAAGTCAATAATCAGTTCCAAGGTAGTTAGAACTTATCCAAATCAATCATTTCATCATCATTATCTCAACATCATAAATATATTAAGGGTTTTCTTTCCCTCAATCATGTGTTTTCCAAAAAAATTAACTTTCTACTGAATATCTTTTCTTGGTACCATTCAAAATATGGTCTCAAATCCTTAATGAAAAAGTACTACAGTACAATCCTCATATATTCCATAATTTGTATAACCAGTACATTGCTAATAAAATATTCAAATGACATAATTTTTTAATATAAATATTAATTATTACTCTTCATTTATGGAAGTATAATAACTTGATCATTATCTAATAGAATCATTTGGGGTATATTTCTTTGACTCTTTGGACATTGATTCGCATAGTGTCTCACCTCCTCACAGTTGAAGCATTGTACATTGGAAGCATTTTTCTTACCCTTGCAATAAAGAACTTGGTGTCCTTTTCTCCACACTTATAACAAACTCTAATTCCCATCATGAATTTTTCAGGGTGATTCTTTCCACGGTTATCACATGGGGGAAAATCATCATTCCCTTATTCACTTTATCTATAATTTTCTCTTCTATCCTTTTCTTCTCTTGATTCCATTCAAAGTCATAGAACTCGGATAATTCCTTACTTATCTTTTTAACACATGATAATATTTCCTCATATAATGAGGATACCTTGGATACCATTTCCCTTAGAACATTTGGCTTAAGACCATGAAAGATATGATCCTTCTTACTCTTTTCATCATGTGCATTGGTGGAGTTCTCATTCCTTCTACTAGGCGGAATTTCTAAAAATTTCATATACTAGATTGGATCATAAAATTTTGAAATATCTATAAATCTAAACATGGTATAGAACATAACATAAATTTATGTATCGAAATCCTAGAACCATATACATTGATTACTTTGGAATCATAAATCCTTCATAATGGTATGTAAGAAAAGTGTGAATTATCCTAAGAATATCCACTGGGAGTGTTAAACCAGTTGCGTAGTAAGGCTTGTTGTTGTGTACCAGGTTACCCTGAGTCAAGATTGGAACACCTTGTTAGAGTTGTTACCCCTAGGAACATCTGTATCAGAACCACGTCTACCTATAGTATCCATAAAGGGATGTATTTACTAGGAAGATCCACATAATCTATACCTTACCAAAATTCTAGGATGTTCTTGTATACTTATCCTCAAAGTCTATCTTATTGTTTTATTCATTAATCTACATTTTCTAAATCAGGTTTCCAAGGTTTCTACTAAACTTCCTCTGATACCAACTGTAACGCCCCAACCCTAGAAGCCCAGAGCCGGTGCATTATTTTATTACATTGGCATGATTACAATGAATCATATCCTAAAGGACTGATCAGTTTAGTAGTTTTGAAGAAACTATATACATACATGATACCCATATTACATTGGGAAAATAGAATAAAATGTGATACAATATAAAATGAAATAAATTTCATCCTTGAAAGCTCAATAAATGACCCCTTATTCATAACTTGGGGAATAAAAATAAATGAAAAGGGTGAGCTCAAATACTCAGTAAAGGTTACATATAGTGGAAGCATGAAACAATAATAATTGAATCATAACCAATTAGACATAATCAATAATGTCATGGTGAATAATTGAAAAATACACACCAAAAAAAAACTGATAATGAAAGTGCATCCATAGATTTTGTCATAATGAAAACCTCATGGAAAGTAATAATTGAATAATGAATAAAGAGAATAATTATTATTTTTATGTTATGTATCTAGAACACGAACCATCATACCATCAATATGGTTTAATTCAGTGGGTAGAAACCCATATGATTATGTTTTGGAAACAAACTTGAAGGGTTTGTCGCCAACTATTTTGTCTCATGAGACCTATCAATGCATCGAGGGACTATAGTAGGCCCTGACTATCACTAAAAGTCTAAATAATTCTTTATACAAAGATTTAATACAAGAAAAATATTCATTTTAAATATCTGTATTGAGTAGGGGATACAGATTGATCAATATTTCCCCAGTTAAATAGCACTCAAAATAAACATTGTATGTAAAATGGTATACTATAAAGACAATAATCGTATCCACGAAACAAGAATATGGATATTTAATATAATTATAATTTCAAATGAAAAATAATCTCAAATGGGCAGTAGATACACCACATAATAATGATTAGGTTCACAATACCAAGTAAGTCTCAATGAAATGAAAATTGAGACAAATTCCCTTACCACGTTGTAATCAATCGAATCATATGTCCAAAAATTATTAATCACCAAATGAGTCATTGAAAACCATGAATATAAATTGGATCATGATATTATATATCAAATGTTAGTATACATACACCACATACAAGAAATAAGTGGCGAACAATGGAAATCTCAAATAAATAAAAGTGGGATGAGAAACCCCTTACCTTATGTTCGAATGTGTTCTTCCTTTGATCTTAATATCCTGGATATCCAAAATAAATCCATTAATTAATTAATTAATAACCTTATATACATGTAATTGATTTATTATAATTTCATTAAGTTCATTTATGTTATTTTTAATTAGTTATGTGATATAATTTTATCGCTCGACATCATTCTTTTCCTTGGTTTTCACGATCGGCATACTTGTGTATGAGTATAGAAGTTCACATGGAAGGGATATAATTATCCAGAATTGAGTTTATATATTATTAATGAACAAAAAGAAGTATAAATATTTATATATATCATTTAGTTTCATGTTATTAGTATGAATCATTAGATAGGTCATTTAGTGTTACTCGTTTAGATTATTACGGTGGTCATTGATCATAACGAACTCATTTTGTTTTATCGTTTAGTATTATGTAAATATGTAACTTATAGAACATAAAAAGGGTTATATTATAAATTTTACAGTCTATCTCATAAATTAAAATGGTTTCATGAAAATATTTGAAGAATAATTTGAAGAATGAAGCTTCATCGTCCATGAAGGTTGTAAATTGGAACCTCTGGGATGATGATTTCATTTATAAAATAAAAGAGGGAGAGTAAGGAGATTGATGATGCAATTTCCATTAACATGATATAATTATAGTATATATATGATACTATAGTTATCATTGTAATTTTGATAGAGGAGGTGAGTAGAGAATAATAAAAGAAGATAAATTGAAATGAAATTAAATGAAAAAGGAAGAGGATTTACCTCTCGAAATAACCTCCTTGAGAACCTCCTTAAGGGAATGGGTTTTCATCTTTTGGAAAGACCAAGGGCTTATGAATGTGGGGAGGTACTAGGGAAGAGTATTTGGGTAGAACATTGAGAAGCTTTAAGGCTTATAAGAGTGAGGATAATAGGGCGTGATGGGTGGTTTTTATAGTGGATGAGAAGAGTGATTTCTCATTATTTTATTTATTATTTTATTATTTTTCTCAAGAAAAGAAATAGTGTTTATTCTTGTGACCAAAAATAGTAATAAGTGAATGTTATTTCAAACAAATGGCCATTTACATCATCCATGACTCAAGAAAGATTCTGAAATCCATTTATTTAGCATTTTTTGTAAATTATCAAATTTCACTATTCACCAAAAATTCAAGTATTTCAGAAAAATACCAAAAATTATAGATGTGTATAATACAAAAATTAACTCAATTTTATGAAAATAATTTTATAAATATGTGAAATTTAATTTTTAATTAAAATCACCATTTACTCAAAAAATATAGTTTTTGAAATTATAACAGATTTTATAATACCCTAAAAAATTAATTAAGGTATCATTAAATTATCCCAAAATCATAGGATAATAAAATATTGATTTATGAATACATTTTATGAAAATCTATTATATTTTAAATAAATTTATTAATTATAAAATTGTAATTAAATATCTATTGCTCACAAAAAACGAACACTTAATTATTAATTTTTGAGATATTCACTCTCATTTATAAGGTGCCTAATTTTTTTATACTTACATGGATGAGGTTACTATTAATAAGGGTATATTACTATTCATAAGTTTCAAGTTACTATTTATAAGGGTAATTTAATATTCACAAAAAATTAAATTGATTCTATCAGACTCTAAATATCTTACTGAATGCAACTGTGTATGTCCGTTTTCAAAATTTAAAACATGAAAGTGGAAAAATTAATTTTAATGTCTAGGTTGTAATTAAAAAAAAGTTTTGTTTCACAGAGAATCAGTGTTGTGTGCATTTAATCTATCTAACAAATTGATATAATTTATAAAGAAATATACTATAAAATCTTTGGTTGTCATATTAATAATGAATATATTTGTAACATAATTTAGTATTTATCAAAATAATTATAATAGTCAATATATATTATTCTTTAAAATATTTAATTAAATAATCTATTGTTCAAATACATATATTCATCTTAAAATATTCTTTTACACAAAATAATAATGTAAAATAGTATTTGTTTTTTTAGAACATTAATTTATTAATTTGAAAGCTATAAATTATAATTATTTATAAGTATTATTATTAATTAAAATTATAACATCTCGTGTTTTGAATTGGATAAAAAATTGATAGAAATTAAATTTTTCCATTAGCTGGGTAGGCTAGTTTTAAAAACTAAGCATCAGAACCTTTCTCTCTCCGAGAGTTGACACTACGACGTGTGTTTTTAATTAAATAAATTAAATTAATTAGATTAAAGCTAAAAATAATTTAATTTATTGATGAAAAATGGGGGTTTTAATTTAATTAAATTGAAGGTTGAGAGAATTTAATTAAATGTTGATTAATTGAAAAATTTTATTTAATTAAATTCAGTGCAAGAAAATTTAATTAAATAATGTGTTAAATGGTGAGTTTGGGGTTTGTCTAAGAGGTGTGTTAATTAATTAATAATAATAAAAAAATGGGGATTATTATTATTATTATATTAATTCTTATAATTATTTTTTTGGGTTTTAATTTTTTTAGAGAGGAAGGATAGAGGGGGTGGCATAAAGCATGAGTGAGGCGCGACCCCCTCCCCATGGCTCTCCCATGGTGGCAAACTACCCCCTCAACTCGACTCCATATCCGTGCATTGACTCCTCCTAATCTCTTCACAAAATTTTTCTGTCTTAGCGAGGTGAGTCCATCTCTGTGGGTTTCATTCTTTCCATTGTCCATTTGGCTTCTCATGTGCCTGGATTCAATTCGGTTGAAACCCTAACTGAGAAATTGATCTGGATTTCTTGTGTCTTTTATTTTTCAGTTGTGCGAATGATGTCTCAAGACCCATTTTCTCGTATTTCGACGACTTCCACTGAAGGCGATGCATTTTGGCTTCTTTTGGTTCATCGTCGTCAAGCCCGGGTAAGGCCCTATACCCATTAATTGGTTTTTCACCCCTTGAATTAAGTTTTTATGGTTCAATTGAGTTTTAGTGAATTAATTAGGTGTTCTTTGAACCTAGACTTTGAGTTTTTATGGTCCTTTTAATTGTTGTTGTGAGTTTTGTCCAACTTTTTTGGTGTGCGCACACATATACTAAGGTATGAATATATATAATATATATTAATCTTCAATGTATGTAATCCCTTATGGCACATGCAATACGTGCATTGGGTTAAGTGATACATATATATATATATAGGTGTGTGTGTGTGTGTGAAGAAGTTCCGAGTGGTCGCTGATAAATCGGTCAACTGTCAAATGTTATTTTAGCCATGATTTTGAGGTAGGGTTCCTTTCCTCACCTCTTTAATTTTAGTAATGCATTAATTAATTTCATATAACATTGTTCTTTGTTTTTAAATTAATTTTTTATGGTTTTAGATTTAATGTTTCCTTGATAAAGTTGATGAAATGATTAAATGTGATAAATGTTTGTTTGATAAGAAAAGTCATGGTTTTATAATAAAACCCCTCTATTGTGGTGCACTTCCTTCAATCAAAAAATGTAGTGATAGACCTTTATAATTACCTTTCTTATTGCCTTGGTGTCTCTTTATGTTTGATATTATAATTGTTAAATGACGTGCTTATAAATGACCCTTATTTTTTATTTCTATATGAAATTTATTCTTTGAAAAATAATAGACGAGCCAAGACACCTTCTAAGTACGTGTCTCAACATGTAATTATAATTCCTAGTGTAGGGTGTATACCCTTTTTTCCTTTACTTTGCAGCTTATGTCAAGTTGTGGCTTTTTTCTACTTGCTACAACCTTCTTTCGATGTCTGGTTGTCACATATTAATTTGTCTGGTTTGTTCTATTGTGCTCATTGTGGCCTTCGCCTATGGAAAAACCTCTTCGGGGTGTTTGCCTTGCCTCTTGGCCACCCCTTTGGGTGTGCCCCATCCAAATTCCCTCTCTACCATGTGCATTATGTTATAAATGTAATGTGATGGTTTGAATTGAATGTCATGCTTGATCAATCTTGTTATCTTGTATCACCTAATGTCATTAATAACCTACTATTGAGGCATGTTGATGCCATATGTTTTTTTTACATTCTACTACTCATGAAAGTGCCTAGTTTTTATGCCCTATTTTAGTGGGTTGATATGCATTCTAAGATTGTTCACTTGAGGTATTAAAATTATAGAATTATCATGTAAATGTTACATACTTAATTTTGTGTTAATTGTCTTATGCCATGTTGATGGCTTGAATTGTTTTATTTGATAGCTTTAATAGAATGTGTCTAATGGTTCTTGTTTGATTAGTATGTTGTATGTATATTCTTTCTATGTGATATATGTATTGAGGTTTTCATTGTAATGCATCTTGGGTGTAAATATTTGGATTAATTAATCAGTAAGCATGTGGCTTTTAGTTGCCTAATACTTTTGTTACAATTATAAATGCATACACTGTGAGATTTTCTCTGTGAAATCTAATTAAATTTAGGGTGGTGAGAGAAGTGAGTTCTATATTAAGGACTCACCCATGGACTCTCCATTCCTGACCGGTTACCATTATGCGTCGAGGGGCGATGTCTTAGGCTTTTCCAGATGAGGGCTTCCCCGGTCTTTTTATATACTTATGGGTGATACTGGTTCCCAAAGGGATCATCGAGGACAGACCCATTGAAAAAGTGGATACACTAAGCCTTGGGTGACACTCAATCCCTTTTGTACGATACCGGGATGGACTCATAGTAAAACCATGCCTCAAGCCCTACTTGGTCTTTCAAAATATTACCTTGGACAGGCTCGATGGTATTGGGTAAATTGAAGGATATACCATAGAAATACCTTCAAGATGGGCTTAGACTCTAAATTCTCAACTTGAAAATAATAATAATGATAACGCATAGGATGTTATTATTGATGCTAATTTGGGTTCCTTGTAATTTGTGATGCCAAACTGGTGTCTTATATCACACTTTGTTGACACATAAATTATACCCCAGGTCAAATAACAATCTTAGGGGCATGTTCCCTTTTTGTCTATCTTTTGTTTTCTAGACTTTTTATGCATATACATCCTACTTATTACAGGTACTCATTTCAGATTTCCAGCTTAGGCTGAAGCAGGTGGTATGAGAAGGGTGTCTATTTAGGAACCATGAATAAGTTTTTAGTATTAACTTGTTATCACCCACCATTTATTTTATATAGAACACTTCTAAATTTATAACGTATTTTCTAGATTGGGATAGACATCAGTGGTGTCGGCCTACTGAGATTTATATCTCACACCCTACTCAGGCCACCATTTCACTGGAGAACCTGAGTAGACTTTTCTTGTTCACAAGACTGCGGACCATGTTCAATTTCTTATGTTGTGTTGTTTTACCTGGAAGTTAGGAGCAATGGACTGAGCTGGATCTCAGGATGCTCGTGGAGATCTCCATTGGGGATTTGTTGTCCTTTATATATTTTTGTTCTATGTTGTCAAGCATGCTGTATTTTTTACTACTTTCAGATATTTATCATCACCATGACATGCATTCATCTATTGTATAATCTGGAATTGATGAATTTTATAAAATTGTTAAATATTTTCTTCCACTGCTTTTTCGATCATTTATTTACTACTTCCGTTGTTGTATTTTACTTATACTATTTTATACCATTATGAAACTCTGATAAGAGAGTATAGTCTCCACATTATCACCTTCTGAGACCCTCACTACTAGTCAATAGCCTCTGGCACACAGAGTGACACGTCTGAGGTTATGTGACCCACTGGTCTAGCCACCAGCTTAGAGGCGATCTGGTTTGGGACATTATAAAGTGATATCAAAGGTGGTTTTCCTTTGTCTTACTATTTTGGTTTGGTGGATAAGGGACTAGTAACATGTCAGTGCTTGGTTAATAGCTATTCCTGGGACTGATCATCCCACGTACGGGAAATGACCAAGTGGTTAGGGCTGGGAATTGATGTTCATGCTTTTTGATATTACAGTTGATATGATTTCACCTCAAGTGATTAGTGTAATTTCTGCTGCTTATGGATTTATGGAGTTTATGGTATTTTACCCTTGGTCTATTAAGGTAAGGATGAAATATTACATGTATCATAATAGGCACATAAGGGTTCACATGTCATGAATATGCCATTCCATGTACCTACATTCTTAGGTTGTCTGTGGATATGATTGAGTGATTTGAATTTCATGCCATGTCTTGTATTTATTTAGCATGCCTATTTAGTTACCATGTTTTGGTGATATATCTAGCATTCTAGCCTATTATCATGTTCCATGTTTGATAGAATGTTTTTATTGTATCATGCTTTTGTACTTATTAGCATGTCTATGTGATTAAAATGTCATGCTTCTATGATTACAATATGCTTCTCTCTATTAGCTTCTTGTAGTGACATTCTAGCATGTTTGATATGTAATTGGTTGCTTTTTCTAAATTTATTGGTTGTAATTAAATGAGATCAAAATTCCACCTATAAATTATATGGGATATTTATGGATTGGTACCTGCCTGCAATCCATTTTTTTCATTTTCAAAAAAGCTGGTTTATGGGTTACCTTGGAATGTAAGTGCAAGTGTTTTTTGTAGGTGATCTTTATTTTAACAATGTCTTTAATGATCAAATTTTGAACCTGGTGACTTCTTTTAACATGACTCGGTGTTAAGGTCAATGCTTGTTCTTCATTAGGGGCTAGACCATTGTAGTTAACACCCTTAGGATTTAAATGTATTTTTAATGCCATGAGTTTTCTGCCTTTTTGGTGTCATTCATGTGTCGTTGTACCTGGTAGGACTTTTACTCTCTAAATAACACCCTTGTTCAGATAGGTGGTCATGGTATCCTTGACTTTTTTTTGGAACGTGAGCATCGAGTAATTCTCATTCTTAGTAGGTTAGGAATGCCTTGGGAATGGTCAACCACTTCATAAGTCATTTGGCTCTATCTTCTCTATGGTGATGGGAGACATGGTACATCATCATTCGAGTTAAATGACATCTTTATTTTGTATCACCTCAGGGTAGTATGCGTTCACGTATGCAGTGCCCGTCGAGTGTTTAACGTTGTTACAAACTGGACGAGTTTAATGTAATTGTCAAGCCTTACACTGTTAAATATGTTTCATGTCATATCCATGGTAGGATGACTTGTGTGTTAAATAAATCAAGTCCATCCCAATTCTTGGGATGACTTCCAGAGACTTAGTTTTTTTGACACACCAGTCAGTTTGGATGGGTTTTCATGCCAATTTTTTAAACGTTTGCCTTTATGGTGGTACTAACCTAGCACACTTTTGAGAAACTAGTCTATCTCTTCCTTTTAATGATTATAAAACTCCTAAGGTGGGGAGTTTCATATAGGTTATGTTAATACATGTCCATTCAGGTACAAGGAATGAAACTAAATAGGACCTTTAGAGAATGGTCAGGATGGATTAAATTCCTTGAAGCTTGTGAACCCTAAATCGTGTTGGTGCTTGATCAGCAACACGACGTTAGTATGGTTGTCATTGTATGCAACACTTGAGTAATATCGTTGGTCATGGGTGGACTACGATGGTTAAGCTTGAATGATCATGGGATTCCTTGGGTGGTAAAGGCTCGATGATAAGTTAATGGCGGCGCATTGGTAGGTGAAGAAAAGTTTCTCCTAAGGTATCGACCAGTCATGGTTCGATTAATATTCTTGGTAATCTTCTAATCATCTTAGTGTACTCTTACTTAACCGACGAGCATGTCCCTTATCTTTCCTTTATCCTCAATGCACTAAGAGAGCTTCAGTCTTATGCTGCGTTAAAGCTTTAAAAGTTGTTGGGCGGATTTAGCGGTATCCCAGTGCTGCTTGCTAAACATGTGGTTATTATCAAATCTTGGTTTGTCTTGAGTGAGCCTTGGATTCTCATGTAGTAATTCCTTGGACGAACTCTTGAAATACAACCATTTCATCTAGCTTGACTGTCGGGCCGATGATGTTCTTGGCTCGGTCAATGTTTTGATGTGGGAGTCTTGATTTTGTACCAACATATCACACATAAACATGGAGTATGGACTACCTTGGGTTAGTTCCTTTCACTCTTGTCATGCCAATCTGAGGTTATCGCAGAATTATTATTAGGATCGGTGTTTCTTAAATCAAGGAATGTTAGCGAAAGTCTAGTATAGACCTCAGTGGACATGTTCATGGTGAATGTGAGGTGCCTTGGAAGAAGGAATCGTAGTTCATTTTGTAAAACATTGGTCGTCTAAGATGAGCGTCTTATTTAATGGTTAGCCAAAGTGGCTCAACATGGGAATTGAGGTCAATAGGTAATCGATAGTTTTGTCCGTTTTGAAGATCATTTGAGAAGCATCGCTAGAATCCTTAAGGGTGTGTCTTGTAGGCAATTCTGATGATGGAAGGTGTTGTGACTCAGAATTTGCTTCTTTCTAATATTAAAGCCTAAGGTGAGAAGTAAATTTGGCTGGATGTTTAATGAGATGATGATGTGATCGTGTCTCTGGCTAAACGAGCTTGGATAAGTATTGCATCGGTGTTTCAGTTGGAAAATGAGCATTGGCTCAAATCTTAATGTCTTAGGTGTCGCTTATCTAACCAATGTTTGAATGTGTGTTAGAAGTTTGGAGATGTAACGTGGCCTTTTGTATGAGACTTCATGACCCTGTAGATCGGGTGAGAGTTATGTTGTTCTTGAATGCTTCTAAGCGACGACAAGTTCTAAGGTGGGAAGGTTGTAATGTCCTGTGTTTTGAACTGGATGAAAAAGTAAAGGAAATTAAATTTTTCCATTAGCTCGGTAGGACAATTTTAAAAGCCGAGCATCGGAACCTTTCTCTCTCCGAGAGTTGACGCAACGACATGTGTTTTTAATTAAATAAATTAAATTAATTGAATTATAGTTAAAAATAATTTAATTAATTGATGCGAAATGGGGATTTTAATTTAATTAAATTGAAGGTTTAGAGAATATAATTAAATGATGATGAATTGTAAAATTTTATTTAATTAAATTCAGTGAGAGAGAATTTAATTAAATAATGTGTTAAATGGGGAGTTTGGGGTTTGTTCAAGAGGTGATTTAATTAATTGATAATAATAAGAAAATAATGTGAATTATTATTATTATTATTATTATTATTATATTAATTCTAGTAATTATTATTTTTTGGGTTTTATTTTTTTTAGATAGGAATAGAGGGAGAGGAGCGCAACCTAGGTAAGGCACGACCCCCTCCCCACAGCTCTCCTATGGTGGTGCACTACCCCCTCAACCTGGCTCCCTCTCTATGCATCATCTTCTCCTGATATCTTCATGAAAGTCATCCATCTCGGTGAGGTGAGTTTGTCTCTTTGTGTTTTGCTCTTCGTATCAGCCTTTTGGCTTCTCCTGCGCCCAGATTCAGTTCAGTCGAAACCCTAATCGAGGGATTGATCTGGATTTCTTGTGTCTTCCGGTTTTAGGTTGTGTGAATGATGTATTGGGACCTCTTGGTCTATATTCTGATGACTATCGTTGAAGGTGATGCAATTTGACTTGTTTCAGTTCACTGTCGTTAAACCTGGGTAAGGCTCTATACTCATTAATTGGTTTTTCACCCCTTAAAATAATTGTTTATGGTTCAATTGAGTTGCAGTAAATTAATTATGTGTGCGTTGAACATTATCTATGAGTTTTTATGGTCCTTGTAATTTTTGTAGTGAATTTTGGCCAACTTTGAAGGTGTGTGCATGCATATACTAAGGTATGAATATAATATATATGTATCTTTCGTGTACTTATTTTTTCATGGCACAGAGAATATGTGCATTGGGTTAAGAGATATATATATAAATATATATATGTGTGTGTGTGTGTGTGAAGGTATGTGCGTGTGTATAAAGCAGTTTTGAGTGGTCGTTGATAAATCGGTCAACTACCGAATGTTATTTTGGTCCTACTTTTGAGGTAAGGTCTCTTTCCTCGCCTATTTAATTTTCTTAAGGAATTAATTAATTTCTTATCACATCATTCTTTATTTTTAAATTAATGTTGTATGGTTTTAGATTTAATGTTTCCTTGATAAAGTTTATGAAATGAATAAATGTGATAAATGTTTGTTTGATAAGAAAGGTCATTGTTTTATAATAAAACCCCTATATAGAGGTGCACTGTCTTCAATCTAAAAATGTAGCGATAAACCTTTATAATTGTCTTACTTATTGTCATGGTGTTGTTTTATGTTTGAGATTATAATTGATAATTAGTGTAACAACCTGAGATTTTATGAGAATTATTCTTTTTAATTTCATTGATGTCTTGTGTTGTACGCTACACCAAAATTAGCTTGTGCTATACGCAACACTGTATTAGCTTGCAGTATATGCAACACTATTCTTGGCTCGTGTTACACACAATTTCAAGTTTGGTTTGTAGGAATTATTCTACGCAACATTAAGTATAGATTTTGTTTAATGTATAAATGAAATAAGTTTTGATTCTGTTATACGCAACAACAAAGGAGTCTTGCACTACACGCAACCCTGACTTGGCTTGCATTACACGCAATCGCGACCTTCCTCTATAGCCTGTGTTGTACGCAATACCAGGTTTCACTAAACAATGATATATGGTTATAATATTATTATGAACTAGTCATTATGAATAGTATTAAGTAAATTTTTAATTTTATAACATTATAATTTATCTTAAATATTTTATAGAACATGGTATGAGAACAAAATAAATTTTTCGGGTAAAATAATTATTTTTCAAAAAATGCAGTTTTGCCGCCTTTTGATGGCGCACCCATTTTAAATATAATTTTTGAAAAGTTTATAAGTTCAATTTGAAAAAATAAAATTATTCTTTGGAATCAGGATATAAAAATTTACTTTGGATAAATTTTTCATTTTATTCTGATAACTTTCATATTTTAATGAATAGTAAAAACACGCTATATTTTAATTAAAAACAACTTTTTTCATCACAATAATTTATATGGTTGAATTATAATATTTAATGGTTTTAAATTATAAATAGAATATATTTTTACCATTTAATATAATTTATGTCATTACCATTAATTTTACATTGAATTCATAGGTAAACAAATTTCAATCTTTGGCAATGTTTTAACTTTTAAAACATGTTTTCTTAACAACGGGATTAATTTTAAATTAATTACTGTAACTTATGTGTTTTGAATTTTGAAAAATGGATTCCATATTTGAATTCAGTGGGTCCAAATTATTTTAATAGGTTACTTTTATTTTTTTTGATATTATGAATGGTAACTACGGTATTTTTATTTACTGCAGTTAAAGGTAAATCGGGTAATTAAGGGTAACAATAAGATTATAAAATTACCCTAACACCTTACAAAATTCTATTTGATGACTAAAAGTCGACCCATATCACCTAAGGGTTGGAATATATTAATTTTATGAACTTTGGCCATGAAAATAATTTAATTATTATTAAAACCAAAGAAAGTGACAACATGTCACTCTCTTAAATCTTATAAGTATAAAAATTTTAATTTAGTGATAAAATTCATGAAACTTAGAACATGAATAGTATCCAGAAATATAATAAAATTATCTACATCATGTAAATTTATTTAGAATTTTTAGGGATTATATAATTATCATTAAAGGTGAGACAATAGTGATGTTGAAATTATTTTATTGATTGAAATATCAAATAAATGGTTTTAAAAATATTAAAATAAATATTATATGAACTATTTGATGTGATACGATAATTTTACAGATAAATATGACATGTTATTAATCTATTAAAGCTTTTATTTTGAACATATATTCTGTGAGTATTTTATTTAAATTCAAATAAATGAATAGTGTCAAAATTGACACTATTGTTATTTTATAAAAATAACATAATATAAAATTGTTTAAAAATCACAGAAATATTTAAAAATTATAAATTAAAATTTATATGATATAAAATTTCATAAATTATCCAATTATGGACAATTAACAACACATAAGTAATTATTTATGACAATTAAAAATTTAGAATCTTATTACCACAAAAAATTAAATAGATTAAATAAGGATAAACCAAGTTGATAATGTTTAAAATAAATTCCAAACATGTATAAATTTTTTTTGTTGATGAGATTATAACTCTATATCATATAATCTTTGGATATGAGTCATTTTTGGAGGTTTTTAAGTGGGGTTTGATTTATTATAAATTAATATTTTTGAGGTTTCCAAAGGTGCCCCTCTCCTCCCTTATAAAAGGGAACCTCCTCCCTCTCCTCTTCACAGAACCTTGATCCTTCAAGCTCATCCAAACCCTGCCCATTTATCTTATAAACTTCCCTAGAAACATTCTGGAGGTTCTGGTCTTCTCAAAAGACCAAATCTAGTCCCTTAAGAGGAAGCTTAAAAGAGGTGCGTCGAAGAAGAGGTAATCTCTTCTACCGATTCTTTCATGTTTTCTTTCTTCTTAAACTTATTCTTATTTAGTTGTTTAATTATAAATTAATAACATCAGTATCACTAATATACTGATATGTTATTATAAATATTAAACAACCCCATTTCACTTTCTATCCATCCTACGGAAAATGAAATCATCGCACGTGCGTACGTACGGAATACCGTCTCCACGTCGTGGTGTAATCTGTTTTTCCACCACCACCTTACTTGGATGGGTATAATGAGGTAAAGAATAACTATATATAGTTATTAAAAAATCATACTGATTCTTAAATATTAAATCAACCACTCCAATTCAATTAAATAATTATGGGAATGATATCATCGCTCGTGCGTATGTACGGATTACCGTCTCCACGACGCGATGAGATTCATTTTCCATGTTAACCATTAAAGAATGATTATAAAGTATATATAATGAAAAATAATGAAATATATGAAATGATAAAGCTACTGGGTTTATGTATATGTCATCTACTTACTTCCATTCAAGTCAATAAGGAAAGGAAAATAGCGTTCATGCGTACTTACGGCCTACCGTCTCCATGAACGGTGTGTTTCATTTCATTTATCTATCTATTATATATATATATATATACACTAAAAATATATGATATATAAGTCATGTTTTAAATTATTTAAGTTATTAAATCATGATATAAGTAATAATAATATAAATAACAACAAGTCCAAACACGTACGATAAATGAAACTATTTTACCGAAAATGCTGCTTTAACATGGAATTTACAAAAGAACGGGTAATATAAAGTCATAAGTGAACCATATATGATATCATAACAATGAATGTGATTCTGTAATAAGTCAATGACATTATTTAAATCATTATATAGGAGTTTTGGATACATACGAAGCATATCAAACATAAGGTAAGGGATAATTTTTCAATCTCATTTTTATCTGGGATTGCTTATAGGTAAGTATTTACTGGGGTTATATTTTTCATCAATGCCCATAAAATGTTTTTCATAAAGTGTTTAATATTATTCCATGTATTTTTAATGTTATGTTTACCCCTCTTTTACTTTTACTTTGTGTTATGGAAGGAATCTTTCTTTTTTTTACCATACGAGGAACTTTTTGACTTTTCCGACAAAAGTACGAGGAGAATTTTTTTTAACTTATACGGAATGAACGTATTTTTACGATTTTATAACGCCTTATTTTAATGAAGATTACTGTAAAATATTTCATGATTGTTTTCAACAAAATCCTTTTCTTTTAAAATTGAATGATATTTTGTGAAAAGAAAATGATTTTGAATAAGAAAGGATATTTTCCCCAAGAATTCATTTCAAGTGTTTTATCAAAACCATTTTCCATCTAATATGACATTATTTCATATGTGTATGTTTCAAGTATAATGTATCTATGATTTACATGTTTTCACTTTTCTTATGATGCAATGATATCCATTTGTTTTATATGGATTATGTTATGATCGGATGATGTTTATGAAACCCATTTTATTCTTTGGGTTATGATGAATGATTTATGTTTATGTTGTGGAACATGTAAGAATGATTTCATTATGAAATGGGTGGGACCTATATCTCCCTCCAATGTATTGGGTAAAGATTTATATCTCATGAGATAGACATGGCCGGAACGGCAAGTTAATCTGGTTCAGTGATACAGGACTGGAACGAGGAGTGAACTCGATTTAGTAAGGGACTTTGTCCACTAAGATGGTCTTGGCAGCAATGCCTTGGATACTATGGAAATAATATCAAGTTCTTAATGGTTTTCCACTATTACATTTTTTATTCTCATGCTATTTTATCATGATTTATGTTCCATTGTGATCTATGCCTTACGTACTACCATTTTTTATTTCATTGCTCAAGATTTTGATGTTTAAACATTATGTTCATGTTTTTAAGTTCAAATGTATATGGTTTGTTTTATTTTCTCCATGCTTACCCTTACTGAGAATTTGAGCTCACCCTTTATATGTTTTCTTTTCCCCATAATATAAAGAAAGGTTTTTAGGTAAGAAAACAAAAGGGGGAGATCTTTATGGGAGAAGTTGAAGATCTTTCACCACGATTAGAATATTATATTCCGAGTTTCCAAAGACATTAAACTATTACGGTCCTTGTGTGTCTATTTTTGATATGTATTAATTATTATGAAAAAGTAATGTAATTTCCATGTACGTCAAACTTTGGGTCTCTATAGTTGGTATCAGTGGAAAGGTTTAGTCAACCTTTGGAAACTAGGATGTTAGAACTTTAGTGAGATCCCTAGAGATATTTCTAAGGTACATCAAGGGATGTCCCTAAGGTTTAGTATAACTATAGGTTATAGTCCTAGAATTATTTTGACAATCATGAATAACCTAGGGTGAACCTAGGGTGTCATGGATTAAAGAATGTGTGACAAGTTATACATCCCATAATTGACTTTTATGATTATGTGGTTCCTTGTTATTTTAACGATTTCTTACACCATGGTTTTTGGTTTTAGTCAATGGAGGGAACCAGAAATAATTGGGTCAACATTTAATCCAATGGAAAAATTGGTGAATATGATCAATGAAATTGTGTAATTCCTAGAAAGAAAGATTTTGTGATTATGCCGAATTAGTCATCGCAATATATGATTAACAAGGTGAACTTTAGTGGTATTCCTAATTCATCAAATAAGAGGAAGATGGACTTTTATACATATTTGCATGGTGAGGATCATAGATAAAGTAAGATTGAGATTTCTAAATAAGGGAAGAATAACCTTAATGAATACATCAAATGGAGGGGAAGATGTTATTTGTGTGGAGAGAAGGGTCATAGAGTGACAGACTGTTATGGAGTTTAATGTCTTATCTGTGGAGAACATGGGAATTACCCAACTCAATGCCCTGACCTAAGAGGTTACTTATAAATCAAGGAAGGAATTATTCCATGACAATCATTGAAGAGGATGGATTGAAGTGTTTATGTATTGGTATTCAAGAATAATGTTGTTGAGTTACTTTTATGGTATATTGGAATATCTATGTATTGGTCCATTGTGGTTTTCAATAATTTTATGGTACCAGTAACCATGAAAAGTGATTCAAATATTTTTGGAAAGAATATGAAATGCGCATAATGAAGGGATAAGGAAAAAATAATATGTATGATAGTATTCATGAGCTCATGAATGATATAAGGACAGAGTGATATCATGGTTTGAGTATATAGAAATTTTGGGATTTTGGTATGTGTAAAGAGTTAACTTTTGAAAGCATTCATGTTTTCACTAAGGTTATATGGTAATTGATGTTTTAAAAGAATAAATGATTAAGGTATTCACATGTTTATAATGTGACCAACAAGATATTTCTTATGATATATGGGGGATAAATGATGGTATTCACGTTCTTGTTATGTGACCTTTCAAGTAATAATTTTCTTTATACTATGAGATTGGACATATGTATTTTGGATAAGCCTAAAGATTGGAATGGATTATGTTGGACATAAAATAGTATTATTTAAGGATAGAACTTGTTTTTAGATATTATTTCTGGAATGTTATAATAGTATAGTTTTAGAAATAGGACAACACATAGGATGAGCGACAACCCGTCGCATCGGACAAGGCTATAGGAATCGAAACCACAACTGAAGTACGAAAGGCATTTATTGCCTACCACTGGCCTATAAGAAATCCCTTGTTAGTATAAACGAGTTTTATTTTACTAAGTGGTATGATAGATGAAGTATAAGTCCATTTTTGGAATCATATATGATTAACCTCACCATAGATGGACTTATGTATATTTGATAACTTTTTCTAACCCTTTGTTTGAGACAGATGGAATTACCCATAATTATATCACATGATCTTCCAACACTTCAAGAATGAAAAATTAAACTTCATTTCTTTAATAGATGAAGTAGAAATTGTTCAAGGCATGAACAACGGTGAGATTTTACCGAAATAAAGTACGTATTTCTTCTAATTCAAATTCTTCAACTTTAGGGAAATAATCTTGAAAACCAAAAATGTTGTCCTAGTGCCCTTATATCTGATGAATTAGATGGTACCTTATATCATCACAAATTTATGGCTTTGTGATTGTTGGATTTTTCATAGCCATGTCCTCTACCACTCTTCATTAGAACTTGATGGTTAGATTTCTCTTCCATATCCATATTTTCACCTGTGTTCTCCTATGTGGAAACCCAGTGATGAGTTAATTTGGGTAACCATTATGTTTCATACTTCACTTTTTAAAATTAAGTTTTAGTGTTCATTTTTACGATGTGGGTTTCTATGAAAGAAACTTTCAAGTAGTAAACCATTTATATCACTGATGAATTTCGAGGGAAAAATTCATTTTTTAAGGGGGGTAGAATGTAACAACCTAATATTTTATGAGAATTATTATTTTTAATTTCATTGATGTCTTGTGTTGTACGCTACACCAAAATTATCTTGTGCTATATGCAACACCGTATTAGCTTGCAGTATACGCAACACTATTCTTGGCTCGTGTTATACATAATTTCAAGTTCATTTTGTAGGAATTATTCTACGCAATATTAAGTATAGATTTTGTTTAATGTATAAATGAAATAAGTTTTGATTATATTATACACAACAACAAAGTATTCTTTCACTACACACAACCCTGACTTGGCTTCCATTACACGCAATCGCGACCTTCCTCGATAGCCTGTGTTGTACGCAATATTGGGTTTCACTAAACAATGATATATGGTTATAATATTATTATGAACTAGCCATTATGAATAGTATTAACTAAATTTTGAATTTTATAAAATTATAATTCATCTTAAACATTTTCTAGAACATGGTATGAGAACAAAATAAATTTTTCAGGTAAAATAAGTATTTTTCAAAAAATGTAGTTTTGCAGCCTTTTGATGACGCACCCATTTTAAATATAATTTTTAACAAGTTTATAAGTTAAATTTGACAAAATAAAATTATTCTTTGGAATCAGGATATAAAAATTTACTTTGGATAAATTTTTCATATTATTCCGATAATTTTCATATTTTAATGAATAGTAAAAACAAGCTATATTTTAATTAAAAAAAACTTTTTTCATAATAATAATTTATATGGATAAATTATAATATTTAATGGTTTTAAAGTATAAATAAAATATATTTTTACCATTTAATATAATTTATGTCATTACCATTAATTTTACATTGAATTCATAGGTAAAAACATTTCAATCTTTGGCAATGTTTTAACTTTTAAAACTCGTTTTCTTAACAACGGGATTAATTTTAAATTAATTACTGCAACTTATGTGTTTTGAATTTTGAAAAAATTATTTCATATTTGAATTCAGTGGGTCCAAATTATGTTAATAGGTTACTTTTATTTTTTTGATATTATGAATGGTAACTACGGTAATTTTTATTTACTGTAGTTAAAGATAAATCGGGTAATTAAGGGTAAAAATAAGATTATAAAATTACCCTAACACCTTCCAAAATTATATTGGATGAATAAAAGTCTACCCATATCACCTAAGGGTCGGAATAGATTAATTTTATGGACTTTTGATTATGAAAATAATTTAATTTTTATTAAAACCAAAGAAAGTGACAACATGTCACTCTCTTAAATCTTATAAGTATAATAATTTTAATTTAGTGATAAACTTCATGAAACTTCGAAAATGAATAGTCTACAAAAATATAATAAACTTATCTACATCATTTAAATTTATTTATAATTTTTAGTGATTAAATAATTATCATTAAAGGTGACACAATAGTGATGTTGAAATTATTTTATTGATTGAAATATCAAATAAATGGTTTTAAAAATATTAAAATAAATATTATATGAACTATTTAATGTTCTCCACTAATTCTACAGATATATATGACATTTTATTAATCTATTAAAGATTTTATTTCGAACATATCTTCTGTGAGGATTTTATTTAAATTCGAATAAATGAATAGTGTCAAAATTGACACTATTGTTATTTTATAAACATAACATAATATAAAATTGTTTAAAAATCACAAAAAAAAATTATAAATTATAAATTAAAATTATATGGTCTAAACATTCATAAATTATCCAATTATGGACAATTCACAGCACATAAGTAATTATTTATGACAATTTAAAATTTATAATCTTATTACCACAAATAAAATTAAATAGATTAAATAAGGATAAACCAAGTTGATAGTGTTTAAAATAAATTCCCAAAATGTCTAAATTTTATTGTTTGATGAGATTACAACCCTATATCATCTAATATTCAGATATGAGTAATTTTTGGAGGTTTTTAAGTGGGTTTTGATTTATTATAAATTAATATTTTTGAGGTTTCCAAAGGTGCCCCTCTCCTCCCTTATAAAAGGGAACCTCCTCCCTCTCCTCTTCACAGCACCTTGAGCCTTAAATATTGGATAAATACTGACCATTTATCTTATCCACTTCCCTAGAAACATTCTGGAGTTTCTGTTCTTCTCAAAAGACCAACTCTAGTCACTTAAGAGGAAGCTTAAAAGAGGTGCGTCGAAGAAGAGGTAATCTCTTCTACCGATTCTTTCATGTTTTATTTCTTATTCAACTTCTTCTTATTTAGTTGTTTCATTTTAAAGTAATAAAATCAGTATCACTAATATAATTTTATTTAATTATAAATATGAAACAACCCCATTTCAACTTCTATCCATCCTACGGAAAACGAAATCACCACGCGTGCGTACGTACGAAATATCGTCTCCACGTCGTGGTGTAATCTGTCTTTCCACCACCACCTTACTTGGATGGTTATAATGGTGTAAATAATAACTATATATAGTTATTATAACATAATACTGATTTTTAGATATTAAATCAACCACTCCAATTCATATCAATAATTATGGGAACGATATCATTGCTCGTGCGTACGTACGGATTATCGTCTCCATGACGCGATGAGATTCATTCTCCATGTTAACCATTCAAGAATGATTATGAAGTATATATAAAGAAAAATAATGAAATATATGACATGATAAATCTACTTGATTTATGTATATGTCATCTACTTGCTTCCATTCAAGTCAATAAGGAAAGGAAAACAACGTTCATGCGTACGTATGGCCTACCTTCTCCATGAACGGTGTGTTTCATTTCATTTATCTATCTATTATATATATATATATACTGAAAATATATGATATATAAGTAGTGTTTTAAATTATGGAAGTTATTAAATCATGATATAAGTAATAATAATATCAATAACAACAAGTCCAAACACGTACGATAAATGAAATGATTTTACCGAAAACGCTGCTTTAACATGGAATTTACAAAAGAACGGGTGATATAAAGTCATAAGTGAACCATATATGATATCATAACAATGAATATGATTATTTAATAAGTCAATGACATTATTTAAATCATTATACAGGAGGTTCAGATACATACGAAGCATATCGGACATAAGGTAAGGGATAATTTTCCAATCTCATTTTTATATGGGATTGCTTATACGTAAGTATTTACTGGAGTTATATTTTTCATCCATGCCCATAGAATGTTTTTCATAAAGTGTTTAATATTCTTCCATGTATTTTTAATGTCATGTTTACCCCTCTTTGACTTTTACTTTGTGTTATGGAAGGAATCTTTCTTTTTTTACCATACGAGGAACTTTTTGACTTTTTCGACAAAAGTACGAGGAGAATATTTTTTTTAACTTATACGGCATGAACGGGTTTTTACGGTTTTATAATGCCTTATTTTCATGAATCTTACTCTACAATATTTCATGATTATTTTCAACAAAATCATTTTCTTTTAAAATTTAATGGTATTTTGTGAAAAGAAAATGATTTTGAAGAAGAAATGATATTTTCCTCAAGAATTCATTTCAAGTGTTTTATCAAAACCATTTTCCATATAATATGAAATTATTTCATATATGTATGTTTCAAGTATAATTTCTCTATTATTTACATGGTTTAACTTTTCTTATGATGAAATTATATCCATTTGTTTTATATGGATTGTGTTATGATGGGATGGTGTTTTTGAAACCCATTTTATTCTTTGGGTTATGATGAATGATTTATGTTTATGTTGTGGTACACGTAATAATTATTTCATTATGAGATGGGTGGGACCTATATCTCCATCCAATGCATTGGGTAAATATTTATATATCATGAGATAGACATGGCTAGAATGGCAAGTTAATCTGGTTCAGTGATACAGGACTGGAACGAGGAGTGAACATGATTCAGTAAGAGACTTTTTCCACTAAGATGGTATTGGCAGAAATGCCTTGGATACTATGGAAATCATATAAAGTGCTTAATGGTTTTCCACAATTACATGTTTTATTCCCAGGCTATTTTATTATGATTGATGTTCCATTATGATCTATTCTTTACGTACTGCCATGTTTTATTTCATTGCTCAATATTTTGATGTTTAAACATTATGTTCATGTTTTTAAGTTCAAATGTATATGGTTTGTTTTATTTTCTCCATGCTTACCCTTACTGATCATTTAAGATCACCCTTTATATTTTTTCTTTTCCCCAGGATATAAATAAAGGTTTTTAGGTAAGAAAACAAAAGGGGAAGATCTTTATTGGAGATGTTGAAGATCTTTCACCATGATTAGAAGATTATATTCTGAGTTTCCAAAGACACTAAACTATTACAGTCCTTGTGTGTTTGTTTTTGATATGTGTTAATTATTCTGCAAAAGTAATGTAATTTCCATGTACATCAAGCTTTGGGTCTCTACAAATAGTGTGCTTGTACATGACCCTTCTTAGTTATTTCTAAATGACGATGATTCTTTGAAAAATAATAAACGATCCAAGACACCTCCTAAGTACGTGGATCAACATGTAATTAGAATTCCTAGTGTAGGGTGTATACCCCTTTTTCCTTTACTTTGTAGCTTATGTCATGTCGCGCCTTTTTTCTACTCACTTAAACCTTTCGGTGATGCCTGGTTATTGAATATTAATTTGTTTGGTTTTATCTATCGTGCCTACTGTGTCCTTCGCCTATGGTGAAACTAGTTTGTGGTGTTCGCCTTGCCTATTGGCCACCCCTTTGGGTGTGCCCCATCCAAATTCCCTATTTTCCTTATGCATTATGTTATAAATGTAATGTGATGGTTTGAATTGAATTCCGTGCTTGATCAATCTTGTTAGCTTGTATCACTTAATGTCATTAATAACCTACTATTGAGGCATGTTGATGCCATATGCTTTTGTTTACATTATACTGCTCATGAAAGTTCCTAATTTTTATGCCCTCTTTTAGTGGATTGATATGAATTCTAATTTTGTTTGCTTGAGATATTAAAATTCTATCATTATCATGTAATTTTTACGTGCTTACTTTTGTGCTAATTTCCTTATGCCATGTTGATGCCTGGAATTGTTTTATTTGGTAGATTTAATAGTATGTGGCTCACGATGCTTGTTTGACTAGAATGATTTATGTATATGTCTACCATGTGATATATGTATTGAGGTTTTCCTTGCAGTTCATCTTGGGTGTAAATGTTTGGCTTAATTGATCAGGAAGTATGTTGATTTTAGCTGCCTAATACTTTTGTTGCAATTATAAATTCATACGTTGTGATGTCTGCTTCCATGAAATATAATTAAATTCAGGGCGGTGAGAGAAGTGAGTTCTGTATTAAGGACTCACACATGCACTCTCTGTTCCTAATTGGTTACCATTATGCATCAGGGGGCGATGTCTTGGGCTTTTCCAGATGAGGGCTTCCCCAAACTTTTTATATACTTATGGGTGATACTAGTTCCCAAAGGGATCATCGAGGACGGACTCGTTGGAAAAGTGGTTATGCCAAGCCTCAGGTGATACTTGACCCCTTCTGTGCGATATCGGGATAGACTCATGGTAAAACCATTCTTCGAGTGATATTTGGTATTTTGAAATATTGTCTTGGACGGGCTCAGTTGTATTGGGTAATTGAAGGATGTACCGTAGTGATACCTTCAAAATGGGCTTAGAATCCAAACTCTCAACTTGAACATAATAATAATGATAATTCCTGGGATGTTATTATTGATGCTGCTTCGGGTTCTTTGTAATTTGTGATACCGTTCTGGTGCCTTGTAGCACACTTTTTTGATACATAAATTAGACCCCAAGTCAAAGAACAAGATTGGGGGCATGTTTCCTTTTTGTCTCTCTTTTATTTTCTAGAATTTTATGCATATACATCCTACTTATTACGGGTACTCATTTTAGATTTCCGGCTTAGGCCGAAGTAGGTGGTATGGGAATGGTGTCCGTTTAGGAACCAAGACCAAGTTTCTAGTATTAACTTGTTATCACCCACCATTCATTTTATATAGCACACTTCTAAATTTATAACACATTGTTTGGATTAGGCTAGATGTCGGTGGTGTTGGCCTACTAAGATTTATATCTCACACTATACTCAGGCCCCCATTGCACTAGGGTACCTGAGTAGACTTTTCTAGCTTATAAGACTACAGATCATGTTGGATTGCTTATGTTGTGTTGTTATACCTGGAAGTTAAGAGCAAAGGATTGAGCTAAAGCTTAGTATGCTCATGGAGACCACCCTTGGGGATTTGCTGTCTTTTTTATTTTTTTTTCTGTGTTGTCAAGCATGTTGTATTGTTTACTACTTTCAGTTATGTATCATCACCATGACATGCATTCATCTATTGTATAATCTGGCATTGACCACTTTTATAAAATTGTTAAATATTGTCTTCTATTGCTTTTTCGATAATTTATTTACTTATACTATGTTATATTGTTGTGAAACTCTAATAAGATGGTATAGTTTCCCCACTATCACCTCCCGAGACCCTTGCTGCTAGTCAACAGCCTCTAGCGTACGGAGAGACGTTCCTGAGGTCATGTGACCCATGGGTCCGGCTACCCTCTTAAAGGTGATCTGGGTCTGGATGTTACAAAAACACTTAAATTTAAATTATTATTTTTTATAACTTAATATGTTTAAAATTATAAAACAAATTACTGGGGTGTTACAAGACATGCAAGTCCAGTCATACATTGGTTGGCCATCTCAAGATTAGTCATCATTTTATACTATTAACATTCTTTTGGGGGATACTTATTATGTTCTACATATTGTAACTTTACCTATGACTATATCTAAATAATATATATATATATACATCTATTTATATTCACACTTTCATGAAAATTTTTCACTCTTGCTGGTGGAAAACTATTGTTAAAACAATGATAAATATAAATGATCTCGCTATTGAAGTATATTGACGTTGACATGATTATCTAGAAATAAGTTTTAATAAAATGTTATATATATTTATAATACATTATCAAATGTTTAACATGTCTTAAATAATTATGATTACATAACTATGAATTAATCTTGAAACTTTTTTCTATGGATTGGTTTATCATTATTTGATAAACCAATCAAAACCTAGGGGGCTCCTAGAGCCTCTATTATCCATCAGTCTCCTTTCAGTCATGATGTAAAAAATTAAACTTCAAACATCAATGTCTTTTTCCAAATTCCCTTTTACTACAATGTTACTCACAAGCAAAGTGATAGGGTCTAGGAGTTTGGGATACATAACATTTTTACGTTGACAGGCAGGTCCTTACATACTTAGAGAGGGGTGACATGTAAATCATCAATGAGGAAAAGAAAATACAATTATTACAAATTATATAACCACATAAAAAAGCATGACATGCAATTTCAATAATATATTGGTCGGTCATCTTAATATCAACCATCACACAATTCTCTTAACATATTTTTTAGGATATTTATTATGTTCTACATATTATAACTTTACCTATAACTATATATAAAAAATAATATATATATATATATATATATATATTACCTATATTCAAATATCAATATATATATATGTGTGTGCATTTTTTATATTTAATGATGTCTTTTAAAAATGTCAAATATTATTTTTCAAATATTATATTCAAATAATAAAACATATATTATATCAGTTATGATATGAATTTTGAAATTAATTTATGATATAAATTTTTGAATGTAATGATTATTAAAAATATATTTTTTAAAAATAATTAACTATAATAATTTTATTTATTTATGCATCTAATAAAATATTGCACATTTATTTATTTTTCAATTTACTATATATATATATATACATTTAAGTATATTCAACTGTATGTATTAATATTTTAAAATATAATTATATATATATTTGTAAACAACTATAGTTGAATAAATAAAAATATTATTAATTTATACTTAACTACTCAAAATATTATTAATAATAATTTTGTTAAATTTAATTAACAAAAATAATATAATTTACACTTAAATAAGCATTATAATATTATAAAATTTACTTACTTTCAATATAATAAAATTAAGTGAGTATATATTCATTTTTTGAAGTAATTAAACTTTCCAAATTTTAAATAATTGTATTTTATACATATTTTCTTGGAATAATAATTATTTATAATTAATATAATTTAAAAATTATTTTTAATAGTAAATTTTTTTAGTTACGTTAACTAAAATAATAATATTTGTGTGTGTGTGTGGAATAATTTATTTTATATTTAAATATATTTAAATATGATACATAATATAACTAGTATTTTTTGATAAATAATTATTCATGATATGATTTTTATAAAATATTTCGGTAGACTCACTTTGTTTACCTATGTGTATCGAATATTATATTTTAAATTTATTTTAGTTTAGATACAGTATATAATATAATATATACATATAAATATATTCAAATCTAATTATATACAATTTAAAAAAATATATATACATTTTTTAAACAATAATATTTCCCTAAATATAAATTTTATTTTATACATAAAATTTAAATTATCCAAACATTGTATTTAAATTTACTAAATCATTCAATATAAATTAAATCATAAAAAGAACAATAATTCATATAGAAATTAAATCATACAAAAATAATAATTTATATATTTATATGCCTATTAAATAAATAAATCATACAAAATAAATAAATAAAACAATTAGACAATTAAAATTTTTAAATAAAAAATTTACCCTCTCAAAATCCTAAAATATATGTTAAAAATGAAATTCACCAAAGCTTCACACCAAAATATAGACCGGAACAAATGAAACGGATGGGTGAGGGGGACCCCTCTATTTATAATTTTTTTCCGAGGGAGGTTTGAACATCCGTTCACATCTTATTTGTAAATATTTCAAAGGAAGCGTGAATAGGGTTCACGTCGATTCATTCCTTTCCTATTTTTGATCTTATTATTATTTTTATTTAATTGGGATTGAAATCTATTTTTATATAGAGTTTTATTAAAAATAACAAAACCTTAAAACTTTTGGGTGATTTTTTCTGTATTATTCTACCTATCGATTGGTTTTACTAAATTTATATTCAGATGTATTATGAGATGTTATTTTTTGGTTTAACTAATTCAATTGGCGTAAAAAAATCTAAATATTTAGTTGATTATAAAATAATATTTTTTTAATTTATATTCATCTTTCATGGGATGACACGAGCTGTGAGGTGCTCCTCATTTCGCGGTCAGTGCCAGCACAATAAAAGGGTTGTGTGGTCACTTCAGAGGTATTTTTGTCTGAAAAAAATCATAGGACCCACCGTTTCGATGGGCATCAGCAACCGCATCCCTTTCCAGGACCGCTTTATTATTTTAAAATTTAGAATTCAAACGTTGATGATGAAATTTTATGGAATCTCATTATTTTTATTTTTTTATGAAATTTGATGGTGATTATTTTAAAAATCATTCCACTCAATATCAATTTTGATACATTCAAACTCTCATCATTTAATTCTTTGAAATTCAAACTCCTTTATAAGAGATTTGTTTTTAAAACTAATTACTCTAAATGTGGTTTATTTATATTTTTAAATGCTCGTTTATCTATACTAAATTATTTAAATAATCATTTATACTATCAAAATTTTAGACTCTTTAAGGAAACCTGAGTTAGGGTCACCCAATTGTTTCAAAGAGGCACAGTTTGATTATCACCGACTATATTATTAGAATTCGATATTTTATAAACTTTGGAGGAAAATCCGTGGTTAGGGTCTCTCAATTGTCTCTGAGAGAGATAGTTTAGTTCTCATTAGGTATCTTATTGGCATTTTAGACCTTCGGTCTGGTATCCAATTTGGTGAATGAGGGTTAGAGAAGAGGAACATTTCAAACAATGGTTGGGTGAAGTTTATTTAATAATAATAATAATAATAATAATTTCAAAAAAATATAAA
Source organism: Viscum album (assembly GCA_963277665.1). NCBI lineage: Eukaryota > Viridiplantae > Streptophyta > Magnoliopsida > Santalales > Viscaceae > Viscum > Viscum album. The sequence goes on along the minus strand of OY728159.1, from coordinate 823,077,558 downwards.
TATAAAATTAATTAATCTTAGATTAAAAAGGTATATTATATAATTTTATTATCAATTAATTAATAATAACTAACTTAATGTGACTTGAATTTAATATTAATTTATAAAACGGTAACCCCAACTTCAGTATCCCCAAGTCGATGTTTACTTTATTAGTATAGAATACAAGATATCACATCACGCATAATCCAACAGGTTAGTGGTATTAAATAACTAGATACATACATGTCTCACACATTACATATGAAAACTTAAAACACAACTTAAAATCTAAATGAGAACTTTATTATTTATTCTAGAATGTCATTGAAATTTTCTAGAGTTCTCTTCTAGGTTCCATGGGGGAAAGAAAAAAAATAAAGGGGTGAGTTCAAATACTCAGTAAGGATTAGTATATAATGGAAGGTATCATTGAATAAAAAAATCATGATTAATATGAAAAAAATAATTAATAATCAAATATTTCATATAATTAATAACACAAGAATGAAATATATCAATGAATAAGATAACATAAACATTCGTATGGATAATAATAACTAATTTTATAGTGACATAATTCATAATGTCATACATATTAATCTTATTGTAAAGGCCTTATGTCACGACATCATATATAAATAAGTAAGACATACATCAAATAACCAAGAATGTTTGTCTCATGAAACATTCTGAGGCATCAAGGGGCTATATAATTTCAGGTCTGACTTGTCACTAAATAAGTTCAATGAATTCATCATATAAAAGGAATGAATAAAAAATAAAATTTATAATCATCATGTCTTAGTAATCAATAAACATTCATATTGAAATAACAAGTATACAAAATACCAATATTTCCCAATTATTAAATGGAATAATTTTCTTAGTAAACACCCTTCAAAAAAACACCATATATAGTAATGGGTATAAAACCATCTCAATATTAGTAAATGAAATATATAAATAGTGGAAATGAAATAAAATACAACAACGGGATTAAAGAACAAGGACATGAAGGATAAAGACAAAGTTATGAGAGAGATGGAGAGTAATAGAGAATGTAACCCTCTCGAACAAGGTAAGGTATGAACTATAAATTCATAAGAGAGTAAAGTAAACCATAAATTCATAATAAGTGAAAGTAAAAAAATAATGAAAACTCCCATGAACTTAAAATCTAGTTATAAGAGAGAAAACATGAAATATAAAATAAATACTTGAAAAGAATGAAGATTTGGAATGAAAACCCTTATATTTTTTTTTATTTTTAAATGAAATTATTTCCAAACAATGTGAAGAGATTTTAATTTGGAAAAGCATGAAAATTTAAAGAGAGGTCATTATAATGAAGAATATACATAATGATGAGAAAATTTGTACATGTGGAGAACATTAAGAATTATCATAACTTAATGAAAGGTAATTGAGTTAAGAATCCCCCTACCTCAAGTCCCGAGTCAATTAGTTCATGCACATAACCTCCCAAATAACCAAATTAAGTTTATGACTGAATGGCCTGAAGTCCTTGTAGAGTAATAAATTCTTTATCATTCTAGTTATAAAAGAGTTATATAGTTACATATATTATCCAAAATAGATTCAAATTATGAAAGATTCCATAGTGTGCTCATTTTTGGGTGTTTAAAATTACTATGATAATTTAGTATTAATAACATTAATATAATTCCAAATTTATCTTTCTAGAATATTAATAATTTCATAAATATTGATTTAATTTATTAATCCATTTTATTAAAATTTCCATGTATTATGGTGAAGAAAAATGAAATAAGTCATCCATGGAAGCGGTGAATCGACTATAATACAAGCAAGATTTTCTTTTTTTATAAGAGACAAGTGGGAGGTAGATAATGAGCATTTCATTAACATAATAACATTTCAATATATTAATTATAATGATGTCATTATATTAGTATGGGTAAAATATATTTGGATGAGGTAAAAGAAGGAAATAGATTTGAAAAAGAGTAATTAGAAGTTCTAAACTTACTTTTTGGGATGACTACTTTACTACATGGGTTGTGCCCTCAAAGAGTGGTCTTTTGATGAGACCAAGACCTCTAGTAAGTGGATAAGAGTATTGGTTATAAGTTTTTTAAGATCTTGGTCGAGCTAAAAGGCTTATGGCATGAGGTGAAGTGGGGTGGTGAAAGGGTCCCTTTATAAGTGAGAAGAGTGACATTTTTGTAAATACTTATATATTAATATAAAAGTAATGTCATATTCAAGTCAAGTGGACCCAAAATTGATAATTAAGATATATGTGATGAGGTTTGGTCAATAAATCCCCCATAAACTCATTTCATGATAAGTTTTTTTGATCTTATCTCTTAATTTTACCCATTTAACTTTAACATTTACTAAGGTGACTAACTTTGACCTTAGGTAACTTATTTTTATAACCAAAAATAAAATTGACCTTATTTCCTAATTTGGACATGTTTATTCCAAATGTTAAATCCATTTTATTATATTCAACTTATAAATGTGATAAAAAATAATTTTAATATAAGTACACATAACACAACAATTTTTTTAGGAAACATATATTTTTAAGCATGAATTGAATTTCTACTTATTTAGGCCAATGAATATGAATAGTTTTGATTCCCGTGAAATTTATTAGTTTATGATTAAACAAATTGGGGATATTTTAATTATAAAACAATTTAAAATCAAATGAAATATTATGAATAATTAATTAAAGAAAAGGACCAAAATGGGGTTTTTATTAGAATATAATATAACTTAGTTTCCAAAAGGTTAAAAATAGGTTTTTAAATTCAATATGTTATTTTTAAATACACTATTTTACTTCTCAAACACATTGTGAGTGGGTACCCTAGACCCAAATCTATTATGTACTTTGATTACTATAACATGTATACAGTTTGATATGTACATGTGTTCTCTCATACCATGATAGTAACATTACTTATGTGTGTACTATATCATTGTTAATGTCCTTAGATTACATGTTATATCAAAATGTGATAGTAGTTCCTGACTATATTTAGAAACATGAGATATTGTGATAGTAATCTTGAACCTATGTCATATGGTATAGATGCATCATGTTGATAAGAAATAGATAATGTATGACTATTGGTTATTGGGGGTGCATAATCATTGAGACTTTATCTCATGAAGTTTTCACTTGGAGATCTTGAGAGTATGAGATCCTAAGGACTGACCCACTAATAGTAACACTGCATGTTTCTAGTGTCATTAGTCATTCTTATATATGAGCATGTATATTACTCTCTTGACTTGAGATCATTATCAATGTGTGCCATTTGATCACATAATTTTTATGTAAGATGAAAACCATGACATTAATGTTGTGGAAAGACAACTTGAGTTGAGTGTGTCATTGGTTGAATGATCAAGACATTATTTGTCTCTTTCGAGTAGAGGAAGAGATATCTTAGGACCAATTGACCAGGATGGGAATACATTAACTAAATCCATGTCCATGGTAGAATAAGGTAATTCAATCTAGTAAGGGCATACAAACAATAAATAAAGAAGGTAAAGATGGTGACACAAGTTATGTATCTTGATTTATGAGATATCACACTTCAAAGAGATTACATCACATGACATGTGTTGGTAGGAGAGGTTCTCATTGCTATGACTGACCTTTTCTCTTTATGGGTCATGATGGGTTGCTATAATCCACTTCTGGTCTCTGATTATTACTCAATTATATTGAGATAAGGACCTAGAGAGTCACACATGAATCACATTTAGATGATTTTCCAATTATAGTGAATTGGTGTTTAGGAAATAGTGTCCCCATACTGGGGGCAGGATATGTTCGAGATTGAACAATCACAATAAATAAATTAATTCTATATATATACATAATTTATCCAAATTTGAGTGAACTATTCATCCACTTGAATTCTCTATCCTCCCAATCTCTCTCTCAAATTTTAAATATAGAAGAGGGAAATCTAATCACCTTGATTTGACCCACCTATCTTATTCAGGCTGCTTCAGGACTCAAATACCCATTTGGGGTTATTTTTAAAGATCGGGAACCCTAGAAAAATTACCAAAATTCCAAAAATTATTTAATAAAATTATTTTTAATGCATAAAAGATATTTTAGGACCATGTGATTAAATAATTATGAATTAAAATAGAAATTTATTTATTTTAATTTATAATTAATTCCCTCAAGGAGAATTAATTGCAAGTTTAATTTTATACTGTAGATATATTGTGTGTTGAATGATCATGAGTAAGACCGACCTATGTTTTTCTAGTATTTTATTTATTTAATTAATTATTTCAATTCATGATATTTTTATAATAATTAATTAATTTATATGTCGGTCTATGCACCATCTATCTCACAGTATATGTATAAAGTCCTGCATGTCTATGATAAAATTTATGTATCTGTATCTGGAATTCTTGAGTTAACCTCACCTGTGAGTGTGTATTTATATATTATGATGAGAATAAATGAAGTAATAGATTACATCAAGATTTATAAAACTACCAGATGGTATGTAGACACATTGACAAGGGTGAGCGTTGTGATATGAGTCAGATGCGACTCAGGTACACACCCCTAGGGTCTCAGTTGATCCATTTTCACTCAATAGATCAACCGATAATAAACACTCATGATCAATTGATTCACTTTATTTATTCATGCATGGTTTATTATTATTTTTTGATTTTTTTTTGTTTTCATGATCACATGGAATAATAAAAAAGCATGAATATAGAAAATTAGATAATACATGTTGGATGTTTTTGAATTATGCATGGTCATGATGTTAGTTTGATCACATATAATAAAAATGTTAAATATAAAAAAAATATTACATTTACCATGATTAATTAAAATCAATAAAAAACATATTAGTTCATAACTCCTTTCATTTCTTAAATTTTGAAAAAACTATATGTATGTGGTGCTCATCATCCTTAGATGATGGAACCTCTTACTATCAGGGAGTTCTTATGAGGGCGATGCATTGACTAAAATAAAGTAGAAAAAAAAAGTATCTATAGATATCTTGTTGTTGCTTTGGAGGAAAAGTGTTCATTAAATCAAGGTTATGATTTATAGAAGTTGGGAATTCACTCAACAATTCAAGGAGCCGCGATTCAATACATTTGGCTAGTTAAATCCTACCTTGAAACTCTCTAAGTAATGGTATAGCCATAACTTAGACTATGAGGAGAGATTTTAGGGATCCTTATAACTATGATACTCAAGTGAATAAGTATTATGAATCTAATATTTGATAGAAAATATGATTTAATAAAATAGTGGGGAAACATTTAATGAATAATTAATCAGTAATGTCTATCGGCAATCAATATAAAGTACTAATCTACTAAATTTATTTTTTGTGGAAAAAATGGAAAAAAATCTCTATTAGTTTAGTATCACTACGATCAATACTCAATAAATTGAATATCCTAACTACTAATAACTTCCATTAGTGGTATAGGTGGTTGTGAATAACACTACACCAAGAGAGGAAGCTCTATGTGTTGGAATTAAAACTTCTTGATGAGCCCCCTCTAAGAGCAATCAAGGTGGATAAAGAGAAGTATAGGAAGTATTTAAATTATATGTTATATGTCAAATGCATCATGTTCTCCTCTATTTCTAGTGAATTAAAAAAATGCATGAGGTTAAAAACGCCTATAAAATGACATCTCATCTCTGGGAGCTTTATCAGGAGAGAGATCGGCAAGAAAGATATAAGAGATCGATTCCAAAGTCTAGGTGTAGGCTAGTTAAATAGAGTCAAGAATTACCTTGTGTACTCAAGATAATTGGGTACATTGAGATATTGGAATCCCTTGGGTTCAATCTGAATCAAGAACTAGCGATTTATCTCACTATTTCTCCCTTATCATCCATATTCTGGAATTTTATTATTAATTATATTATGAATAACATGAAAAATTTTATCCCAAATTTTTTGGATTTAATTCACTACGACAGTAAGAATATAAAAAGAACTAACTCTTTAGTCCTTATGGTGAGAAAGAGGAGGAAGGGAAAGGACAAAGAGTCAAATGATAAACCTAAGCTAAATAAACTATCACACCACCACTATAAGAAGACAAAGATTAAAATGGAGAGAAATGAGCAGGAGGAAGAATTCTTTTCATGTGTAAAGAAAGACCACTAGAAGAAGAATTAAAATATTGGGAAATTTTGCACACAAATAGATGATAACATGATGTATTTTTTTAATCTTTGTCTTCTTATATTATTTCAACATATTACATTGAAATAATATATCATTTTGCACAAAAATAGATGAGAACATGATGCATTGAAATAATATGTCTATTTCTAAAAGTTAGGTATTAGATATAGCATTTTGCACAAAAAAAATTATTAAAATAAAAAAATCAAGTAGGTTAAAGAATATTGAAATGGATGAGGTGGATCTATGAGAAAAAATAGTTCAATATTATAAGCATTAGCAGTAGTAGATTACCATCTCACTTTTCCTAGTGGTTTGGTTATTATATTAAATAATTGTTATTATGTAATTTCCATTTACAGAAACATAATATCAATGTTGAGATTACACACTATGTTTTTTTCAAGTTTTGAAATAAATTTTGTCAATTTTATAGGGATAGCACATTTTACATCATGAAACATCTTAAAAATGAATTGTATATACTTTAACTTGAAAACCATATTCGCAAATCAGTAACAAATATAGCAATAATGACTTGTATCCTACCTGCCTATGGCACTTTAGGGTTGGTCATGTAAATGAAAAGTATTTAAGAAAATTATATCAAGAAGGATATCTAGACTCTATTAAGTTAAAACCCTTGGATTTATGCCTCTATTTTTTATAAGGGAAAATGGACAAAGCATCCTTCACTGGGAAAGGAGTTAGTGCCACTGAACTATTGGAATAGTTTTATACTAATGTATGTGATCCATTTCCAGTAGAGGTAAGGGATGGATTTTCTTACTTTATAAATTTTACCAATGACTTTATTAGGTATAGATATATCTACTTGATGAGGTATAAGTTATATTACTTTAAGATGTTTAAGGAATATAATAATTAAGAAGAAAACTAGATTGGTAAGAAGATAAAGAAATTCCTCTTAGACCATGGTGAAGAATATATAAACCAAGATTTCATTGATCACTTGAAGGAGTGTGAGATAGTCTCCCAAATCACTACTCCTTATAATCCTTAGTGAAATGATGATATTGAAAGGATTAATTATTCTTTACTTGACATGGTGAGATCGGTGATGAGTAATTCAAATCTACCGTTATCCTTTTGGGGATATGCACTAAAGAGAATGTCTTATAAACTAATATAATTACCAAGTAAGGCAGTATATGTGAGTCCATATCAGTCATTTTTTGGAAATAAACTGACTTTATCTCATATAAATATATGGGGATGTGAGGTTTTTTTTAAGACAATACCAAATGAAAAGATAACATCCCAAAGCATGAAGTGAATCTTTATAGTATATACTAAAGAAACAAAAGGATATTTTCTATATAACCCTTTAGACAGAAATGTTATTGATATGATACATTCCATATTTATAGAAAGGGAAAAAATATAATGGAAATAGTGGAAGAAATATTGACTTCAATGAAGTTGAAGCCCCATATGAACAAGAGTTATTATGGGAATAATCACCAAAAGAGACAGTGGGAGATAAAGATGTTCCTTAGACACAAGTACCACATAGGTCTATGAGAGAGGTTAAATAAACCTAAGAGATATTTTTTCTCATAACCATGTCAAGTGACACATTACTCTTAGATAATGATTAACTTTTGACCTAAAAGGTGGTAGAATGTGGCAAGGATACAAATAAAAGTAAAGAAGGTATGTATTCTGAGATGAATTCTATGCATTAAAATCATGTTTGGATTTTGATAAACCCTCAAGATGATATAAAACCTATTGGTTGTAAATGGGTATTCAAGAAAATGTTGGACGTGGATGGTAAAGTAAGTACCTATAAATAACGACTAGCTACGAAGGGTTTTAGGCAAAGTTAAGGAATTAACCATGATGGAACTTTCTCACCAACCATGATGTTGAAATCCATATGAATATTAGTTTCAATATTAGCCTTCCAGGATTACGATATTTTGAAAATGGATGTCAAAATTGATTTTCTAATTGAGAATTTGGTTGAAGAAATCTTTATTAATTTAACCAAAATGATTCATTAGGTCAATGAGTTCCAATAAAGTATTCAAGTTGTAGAGATCCATTTATAGATTGAAGCAGACATTATTTTCATAGAATGCTCATTTTTATGAGGCTATAAGAGAAAATGGTTTTGTTAAGAACAAAATCAATCTATGTGTCTATAAGAAGGTTAGTAAAAATACCATAATTTTCTTAATATTATATGATGATGATATATTAATCATGGAAAATGAAGTGAAATTCTTACAGTCAGTTAAGACATGGTTAAATTAATGATTCCTTAGGAGATACTTAGGTTAATAAACCTATATTATAAGGATCAAGATCTATCCAGATAGATCTCAAAATCATCTTGTGTTAATTTAAAGTACATATATTGAAAAGGTACTTAAAAGGTATAATATGGAATAATCCAAGAGAGGGTTATTAATAATTTCACATGGTATCAATATCTCTAAAAAAATGCATCAACAAACACAGGAGGAGATCTAAAGGATGAGTAGAATCCCTTATGATTTGGAAGTGGGATTTATCATGTATTCCATGATATATACTAGGTTTGATATTGTTTTTGATTTAAACATAGTGGATACAAATCAGGCTAATATATGAGAGATGTGCTGGGTAGCCATAAATACTATCCTAAAGTTATTGATATGTACAAAGGATATGTTCCTGGTGTAAGGAAGAGATGAGGAGCTAGTAGCGAGGGTATACACCGATGCTTTATTTTAAAAAAATTGTGATGATCTAAAATCACAATCACTCTATTTATTTTTTATGAATGATGGTACAATGAGTTGGAGAAGCTCAAAGTAACTTGTAGTTTCCAATTATAAAATAGAATATGAGTATATAGCATCTTCTAATGCAGTTGAGGAGGTAATTTGTATACACATATTTGTCTCAAATATTGGTGTTGTGTCTAGTAGTTCAGAACCTATTATGGTTTATTGTGATAATATTATTGTAGCGGTACTTTCCTTGGATCCTAATTCATACTAGAGGAAAAAAATATACTTCATAAATTTCATACCTTAAGGGATTTTACTTAGATAGGAAAAGTCAAATTTAATAGAGTTTACATATAGGATAATGTGGCAAAACCTGTGACTGAATCCATATATATTTAGAATCATAATTATCATGTGAGAGCTATTAGGTTGAGAGTTATTAGTAGTTGGTTCTAATGCAAGTCAGAGTGTTGTGTTTGGTTACCATAGACCCAACTCTTGAATGTACTTTGATTACCATAAAATGTATACATTTTTATATGTACATCTATTCTCTCTTATGATGATAGTAACATTACTTCTTCATGTATTATATTATTGGTAATGTACTTATATTACATGCCATATCAAAAGATTATAGTTGTTACTAATTATAATTAGAACCTCGAGAGACAATGACAATGACCTTAGACATATCTCATATTGTCAAGAAACATCATGATGATAGGACATAGATTATGTACAACTATTAGGTGATGGGGGTTCATAAGCATTGAGAGTTCATCTCATAAAGTCCACACTTAGTGATATCAAGAGTATGAGATCATGAAGACTAGCCCACCAATAGGAACACCACATGTTTCAGGTGTCATTGGTTGTTCCTATATATGTGCATTTTTATCACTCTCTTGGATTGAGATCATTATCAATGTGTACCATTTTATCACATACTTTGATGAAAGATAAAAAACTCAGACATTGGTGTTGTAGTGAGGTAGCTTGTTTTGGGTGTTTCGTTGGTGGTATGACATTGGTTAAATGATCAATATGGTATTTATCTCTTTTGAGTAGAAGAATATATATTTTGGGCCCAGTTGACCAATATAGAAATACCTCCACTAAATTGATAGAAATGTTAGAATATGGTAACTCTTTACAATATAGTCATACAAAGAATAAATAAAGCAGGTAAGGAAGGTGACATAGGTTATGCATCATACTTTATGAGATATTTAATGAAAAGGAGATTATATTACATATAATGTGTTTGTAGGATAGGTTGTCATTTCTATGACTAACACTATCTCTTTAGGTGCCTTTATGGGTTTTTAGAATCCAATCTTGATCTATGAGTAGTACTCACTTCTATTGAGATAAGTACCTAGAGGCTCACACACAAATCACATTCAAATGATTGGCTAATTCTAGTGAATTAGTGTTTACGACATAGTGATCCCCATATCAGGGGGTAGAAAACAATGGTTAATTCTTCATCATTTCCTTTTTATATTCCCACATTACCTCTTCTAAATTTTGATTCCTCCAATTTAATTTCACCAACTGATTTATCTGATTTTGAAACACTTGATTTTTAGTTTCAAGAATCCGGACCGACTCTTCATTGTGATACAAGTTAGGTTCCAAATCTATTTCCTCAGTGGTGAGTATATGAATTGGTTCCAACATGTATTTCCTTAATGAAAAACATGGAAAACGTCATGAAATTTAGAGAGGTTGGGTGTCATTACCAAATGGTAAGACAAAAATATAATTCTCCCTGAATTTTTTAAAGTCATAATATACCTAGGATTTAGTTTCCCAATATTTCCAAACCTTATAACTCCCTTCCATGTAGATACCTTTAAGAATACATAATCCCCCACTTGAAATTTCAATTCCCTCATTTAATTATCAACATAGATATTCTATATTCTTTGAGATATATTAATATGATCATGAATATCTTGAAATTTTACAATTTCCTCCTCAATAAGTTTCAGGTCAACTAACTTATTTTCTCTAACTTCATCCCAAAAATTTAAAGTATGTAAGATATCGCGCCCACGAGGGATCTTGAAATTAATTATTATTTCAAATTTCAAATTAGTGGTTGGGTCAATTTTTGAATGGGTATTTGAAATAAGGTTCCAAGTATTGGGACACCTCAATAGGGGTGTGTGGGACATGAAGGTAGGTTCTAGAGTCATCCTAGGGGCTTCGAGGAATCTTAGAAGAGGTCGGGTGGCTGTTGGAGAAGATCCATCGGCTAGCTGGTGGGGTTTTTAAAGATGGGGTAATTACTAAATTACCCCCTCAGGTTTTTAGAGGTGGGTCCCCTTACCTTCTTATTTTATTTGCATAGACCAGGGGGTCCTCCCCCTACTTTTACCCATGGTTTGGGGTACCGTATTGAGTTTTTTTTTTGAGAAATTTGAGGTAAGTATCACCCTTTTTCAACCTCTATTGTCTCCCACCCCATTGTTCTAATTTTTAGTTTTTCTAGTTGTGGTTTTTAATTTTGATTCCATCAGATCATACTGTAATTAGACATAAATGATGAGGATTCCACTTTTCATAGGAAGAGGACATCCTAGGATGTTGTATGCACATCATCGCATGTTGTTTGATTTACGTATGTCATTATGGTAAATTTCCAATTCTTTTGAGCTTAAATAAAATAAAAAATAATTTTTTAGTGCCTTTGGTTATATATTTTTTCAAGAATGATGTCGTGAGTCCCCTATGTACCTCTCGCAATTAGCTAGATTTGGATCTGATGTGAAGAGATGACCCAATGAGTTTTCACCAATTGTGAATAAGTTTAATTAAGTTAACTAATTAATTATAATTATTATAATTAATTAATTATGTTTTTTTGTGTAGGTTAGGGTCTCGAGATGTGGAGACAAGCCTTGTTTATCGAGGAAGAGGTTGTACGGGCTTGAATGAGCCTTGGAAGTTGCTTCTGACCCTTGGTGTCAGAGTGTAAAGCTTCGTATGAGGTAAGTGGTCTCATGTAATTTACCTATGAAATTACTTTTTTTTATGTTTCATGTGGATGCTCAATAATTCCACTGAGGTTTATGCCCCTATTTAATTTAATTTAAATAAAATAATTTTTTCAATTAAATTTAACCATTTAATTAAAATGGATGAGCACCAAGGGTCATGAACAACCATTTTACTCCATCTTATTGCCGCATTTTTTGATGTATGAGGTGACCTTGAGACACCGGATGGACTCTAGACCTCCTGTGAGGTGAGGCTAGACTGACGAGACTCCTCATCCCACAAATAGGGGATTGAGATGCTTCTAATCCAGAGGTAAGGGTGGACCTAGTGATCCTAGGAAATTTAGTCCTTAGAGGACCTACTTCATGGACTTTGAGTCATTTGGGATCATCGAGATGAGGATAGGATGAGCGACCCTCTCTCATCTGATGTAACTAGGCCTAGGTGGACAGTGTTGTAATAGTGGGTTCCCTAGACCCAACTAAAAAGTAATTTTCGATTACCATACCATTTATAGAATGAGCTATGCATGATGTACACTTACCATTATAATGTTGATATTTCTTCATCCACTATTTACATGGTAGTGTCCATAAATTAATTATCATATCAAAAGTTTATAGTATTTACCAGGCTATAATGAGAACCTCAAGATACCATTACATTAATCTTAAACATATTTCCTATGGTCTAAATACATCATGTTGACTAGACACAATTTATGTTTGCCTATTAGATATTGGAGGATCATAATCATTGAGACTTCTTCTCATGAAGTTCACACTTGGTGATCTCTAATAGGTGAGATCATGAGGACTGACCCACCTATAGGAACACCATATGTTTTGGGAATCATTCGTTATTCCTATCTAAAAAATGTGTATTGGTCTATTGACTTGAGATCATTATCAATGTGTTCCATTTGATCATGTACTTTTATGCAAGGTAAAAACCATGACATTTAATTCATGGAAAGGAAGATTGTTTTGGGTTCGTCATTGGTAGTATGACATTGGTTGAATGATCAAGATAGAATTTGTCTCTTCCATGTTGAGGAAGTGATATCTTGGGCCTGGTTGAATAAGATGGTAGTACCTTTATAAATCCTTGGATAAGGTAGTTGAATGTAAGTCTATCCAGTTAGATCAATAAATAATAAAGCAATAATAGATGATGGAACACTCTACGCATCCAGATTTATGAGATATCTCAAGACAAAGAGATTATATTATGCAGTGCATGTTCGTAGGAAGGTTTCTCATTGATATGACTTTTCTTATCTTCTTAGGGTCCTTGATGGGTTGATAGACTCCAATTTTAGTCTACAAATAGAATCCAATGCTATCGAGATAAGGGCCTAGAGGGTTACACACAATAGTGTATTCAAGAGTCTTCCCTGTTTTGGTGGATACGTGTATAGGACATGGTGGGCCCTACCACGGGGTTCAAAGTTTTCCAAGTATTATCAGTCACTAATGAATAAATAAATTCATTATTATTAAAGTATATAATAATTAGGTTGGATTTATTTATTAAAAATTTTCATAAGGTATTAAGTGAATATGTGGAAAAATATTATACAGACTAATACTATTTTAATATTCAAATTTCATTTAATATTGTGGGAATTACAAGTTAATTTAATGAATCAAGTTTATCATGTAATATATTTATTATATATTACAAACTTATTATAAAAAACATAAATGAAATTATGATGCAGTTTGTTCATCATAACGTTTCATTTACTACTAATTTTGAGGGTGTTTTATTTCTAGGGGTTAGGGAACCCTTTTCAGGTTTTTTGGAAATCCACTATATAAGTAGGGGAGGATCTCTACTTCACATAATATTTATTCCAACGTATTGAGAGCACTTATATCCTCATGTATCCTATAGATACAAAGGCCTTATCCAAGTGATCGATCCAAGAATTCCTTCACAGTTCAAAGGCATGGGATTGAGGTGATCATCATGATGTCAAAGGAATCATTAAAGCTAAACACTATTACTCATAATTAGATTCACAACATATGCATGGATTCTTGAAGCATGTGTGGATGATCAAGAGGGATTCAGCCTTGAATCCTTCAAGAAATGGTCACTCGTGAAGAAATATAGTCAAACATGCATTGAATTGAATGAGGTAATCATTTGGGTTTAATTTATGTGCTTTGATTGTTCAAGAGAGATCTACAAACTTCTATTGGGGCTCAAATTTCCAAATATGATGTTATTTCATTGCTTCGATGATGATTTTTTTTAAATCCCCAACCCACCAGCTTCCACTATGTACCCTGATAAAATTAATTGGTATCAAATTGATCATGTGAATTTTATGATCCAAGGAAAAAAATTCCTTAATTAAGTAGATGGAATCATTTTCATCCCAATGGTACAGACCACGCAATGATCGGATGTTGGATAACCCAGTTATAGTCATCTGAAAAAAATAATACATATCATTTTTGGTTGGTTTATGGTTATTTAAGTTTCAAACATATATTTTCATATGTGTTAAATTTTATAGAATTTCAGTATTTGGTGATGATTTTGGTTACCCTAAATTTTTGACCAGGTTCTGACCAAAAACTAGTCACTTGAATAGTTTTTCCATGTGGTGATCTATAAATAACATATGTTTTTTAATTTTACAAAAATATTTATAATATATATATATATATATTAAAAAACCAGGCCTATTATTTAGGTTATTTGAAAAAACCACCAAAGGGGTGGATGGAGGTTTGGGTACAGATAAAAACCTATTAGTAGGCTTTTGAAAATCAGGATGGTGGGGTATTGTTTTCCATGTACAAACAAAAATACCTTTTTTAATATAAAGAAAAGTCGGTAGAGACCATGGAAGAAGATTAAGAAAAAATAAAAAGGTGAGGATTCTTGATGAAGCTTACCCAGTTGCAACCCTCCTCCCCTGACCAGCGTGCGCAGCCACCACTTGGTGTCGCCACCTCCCCAACCATATCTAGATAGTCTAACACTGACCTTGATCATCACCATTGGTTTCCCCCATCAGGTCACGGGACGCTAACCTACACAACGTTCACGTGCCCCTTCTAAGAACCGTCATTGGATGCCTTCACCACCATGTCGTCTACTTCCATCATCTCTTGGACAAACTGCCATCATTTCTTGGCCATACGTTGCACGAGGCTCCCGGCTAGCCTATCACTAGCTTCCATTTCATGCTTCCATGGCTAAAAACTTGTGGTCGGGAACCTATTGGCCTAGTGCATGATGGATCCTTTGGCTGAAACCCCTGCGGACCACCCTGCCACACGTGAGTCGCCCCCCTCTGGCAGTCACCCTTACACTGTTCGGATTTCCCAGTGCCAGGGTTGGCCTCATGTGATTCTTGTTGGACCTGATCCACCCTAAAATCAGCTTGATAAGGTTGGACTGACCCAAAACAGGTCAGGGTGGGTCTCCCTAGCCCAAAACATCCATGCATAGAGTCTGCATGGCTCGGAATGGGCCTTTGTGGGTTCAGCCTAGCCCACAAAGGGCCTGAGCAGGTTTTAGGACCTAAAAAAATATTTTAAATATCCAAAATTAATTTATTTATTTTTGGAATTAAAAAAATATATTGAAAATTTAATTTATTTTTTATCTAAAATTAAATTATTTAATTAAATTAATTTTAGAATAAAATTTAAATTAATAATTAGACCAAATTAAATTAAATTATTTGAATTTAAAATAATTCATTTAATTTATTCAATTCCCTTAAGCTTAAATTTATTGCATTTAATTTTTATCATGATTTTAATTTTACCAATTGACTAGTCTTGAACAGTGATCAACCATGTTTGTTTTTTTTATTTAATTATTTATTACATGTGTGTGTGATGCTTATAATATTTAATTAGTTTTTTAATGATGGTTTTTGCATCATCATTATTCGTTTTAATGTGTATAAGGTCCTACACATCCATCATTGTTTTTGTATTTATTTTGGGCTTCTCGAGACCCACTCGCCTACATGCGAATACATTTATACTATTGATGATGATGATGTAATATGTGAATCATGCCAAGATGAGGTGGTATACCAAATGAGAAGTGAAAACACTATCCTGGGGGTGAACTACATCACAAGTTAGGACCCGATTTAGGTATAATCCCCCTAGGACATGGTTGGTCCCTTAAATTTAAATGGATCAACCAATATTATATTCTCAAGATCAGTCAGGTAATTTATTCCTTTATGCATTGTTTATTATTTTATTCATTTTAATGTCTATGGGAAACACGTAAAATAATAAATAGAAAAATTCAAAAAGACACAATGAATGTTTTTCTATTAACAAATGTTCATTTGCGAGCGTGAAAACTTAGTTTGAACATATTTAATAGAAATGGATTACATTATTTGTGAAATATTAGAAACCCCTCAAAGAAATATTAATTCATGAACGTCTTCCATCATTTTAATTTGAACTAAACTGGGTGTACAGGGTGCCCTTCAGTCAAATTTTAGGGTGCCTCCTACTACCGAGGAGTTCCTATGAGAGTGATGAGTCAACTTAATTGAATTGGGTAGTAAAGGAGTAACCAAATCTAGCTTATTTAAACTTTAGAGGAAAGTTTTGAGTAAATAATGTTTATGATTTTAGAATTTGGTACTTTAGTCAATAGATCAAAGAGTCGTGAGTTGATGTGGTTGGCCAGTCTAGTGCTTAAATTAACACTCTTCAAATAGTGGTATAGCAAAATATTGTAGACTATGAGGGGAGGTTTCATGGATCCTTTCCACTAGAATACTAAAGTGACAGAGTATTCTTGATCTAGTGGTGATAGCTATTATAGTTTGATAAAATAGTGAGAGAATTTTGATAATTAATCAGTAATGTCTCATCAGTAATCAAGATAAAAGTACCAATCTGTTAGATTTTTTATAGAAAATGGAAAGTAATACCACAGGTACACTGCAATAATATTGGAAAAAGAAAATGTCCAAACTGGCATAAATTTACAAGAGTAGTATCAGTTCTTTTACAAAGTACTATAATATCATCAATTCAAGGTGTTGGTGTCCCCAAAACCTATTAAGCCTCCTCAGGAAGCGAGGGTGAGAAAAATACTTATAGGAGACTCACGTATGACACATATGATGGTTATTTCATAATGTTTTCGTCATCATCTGATGTGAGTTGTGGATACAACATTAAAACATGAATGATTTCATATGTTGTCTCATCTCTAAGAAGATTACAAGGAGAAAGTGAAGTGAGATGTGAATGTGTGGTGATTACACAAGTTATGTGTAAATTGAAAGGCAGGTCACGATCTTTCAAGACATCCCTTTCTTACACCTTTTTTACCAATTTAATCCTATTTTTTTAAGATTACAAAACAAATAGTATATATAAAATGATTCATTACCATTTAGGTAAAGGTTCACAAACTTAAATAAAGTATAATCTTAAATTATTATGGAGAACAAGTTTAAACACAAGGAAAAAAAGGAAATGAAAAGTGTGATTCCAAAGGCACCTTTTCAATATCCTTAAAAGTAAAGAGGAAATAAATTAAACATGAGGTTATTTTATTTACATGTAATAAGATAATTATATGAAATTTTAAGTGCTATGAACTGAATTAAAGAAGAAATTAATCACTTCTTATTCAGGTATATTCATAAATTATAAGTAATGTTTCTATTATACTTATTGGGTATTGAATAAAATATTACTATAACATATGTTTTTATAAGTAAAATAACTAATTAAGTATATAAATGTTACAAAAAGTATGGTGTGTTCTCCAAGTGGATGAGAAAGGGTGATTCCTAAGTCAGTTATGATAAGTACACAACTTCTAATTTCTAAGTAAATGATTATAGTTGAAATTTTATTGAGTATAAACAAAACATTTATTTCATGTGCTCATTGGACACAAGGATACATTATTCCAATTTAGGTATAAATTTTTGTTGGTGTTTCATAATCAACCAATAGTTTAGTGATACATGAATCATACGCAATACATGATGCATATAAAATTAAAGACTTATATACCTAGTTGTTTCAAGATAATAATTCATTAAGAAAAACTAAGTAGTTTTCAAGGATATACCTGGTATGGTTTTAGATTCTTTGGAGTTAAAGACCTTTGGTATATCTAATAACTTATGTACTTAGTTTTGGATAAATAAACCTTTTAAAAAATAAAGTTAAGTAACAAAGATTTTAGAATTAGTTTAGTTAGAGTGTGTGAACTATTCCAAGGTTAAGCTAGTTGTAAATATACTTCATAATATTCCTTTAAGTTTGATTAATGAATGTTAAAGTGTCGTATGGTATATTCATGGTCATAAGATATGAGTTTCTTTAGGCTGGTGTGCTGAAGAATATCTTGACCAAACATTCATTGATCATTATAATACAGTGTGGAGTAATTCTGAAATTCAAATTGCTTTATCCTCATCAAGCTACGATTCTAATAAGGTGGATCAATGGTAATACTTACATACGAACAATGATCAAGAAAATATAGAATGAAGTAATTACTAAATGCATATTTCCTTATACACATAAGATTCATGATATAAGTAAAAAAGTATCAATTTTGAGACATATATGCATTTTAGTAAATTAAACTATTTTTTAAGACATGCTATGAAAATAGAGGCATTACCCCATAAAAATATGTTAACTATCATGAAAAATGGATATCATATAAGTTATATTATAATAAAAATATATTATTTCATAAGAACATGTGTTTATATGCAAAGAGATTGTTAGTATATAAACAAACTTGCATCAATAGAAACACAATGTGCATCTAAATTCATTGTCCTAAAATTTTCTAAGGATATTTGTTAAATATCTAAGATAGGAAATAGATAGTCAAGTTATAGACTATATTTATATAAAAGGGTTTACCTCTCTATTTGAGATAGTGGGATCAATATTGACTTAGATTTAGTTAATGTCGTATATGCACAAATAGTTGACATAGGAAAAAGTTCCATAAGAGTGTGTGGAAAGGAATGTTCCAGAGATAAATATTGTGTAGGAAGGACAAAACCACAATATTGGTTTTTTACTCACTATGACCGGTGATACATTATTCTTTGAGAATAATGAAACCTATAGGTAATCCATATATGGAAATAAACTAAGATTAATAGGATAAATTAAAATTTAATAATGGATTACATGTATCAAAGTACAAGGTCTTATTATTTTTAATATTATAGTGGGTATTCAAGTGAGATGATGTGTGGGTGGTATAGGAATGCTACTAATAAGACTCAATTGGTAATACCCAGTTGTTATGCCTAAATCCATTAGAATTTTAATTTTCATAGCTACTTTATATAATTTTTTTATTATTCATTGGATGTAAATACCACCAATCATGGAAGGTGTCTATATGACACAACCAGAAAGGGATGGTGGCACCACATAATGCCAATAAAGGCTGAAAGTTAGTAAAATCCAATTTAGGATTAAATTAATCAGAAAGATAATAGAATATTTATTAATAAATGAATCTTTTTCATGTGTCTATCATAGGTTAGTGGTATCATCACTATTTTATAAGTAAAATATGTTTGATAACATATAGAGAACAATCATTAGTCTTACAGGTTGGTTAAGACTATAATGAAAGTATATCTCAAGTGATTGACAAAAAGTAGAAACCTAAGTTAAAGAGAATGAGATCTAATGAGGTAGATATATTGGTTTCTTAGACCAATTCAATAGTACATATATTGAAAATGTGTTGAAAATATAGGTAGAAACAATTTGAGAGATAATTGTTTCCACAGTCACATGGCATAAATCTACCCAAGAAGACATACATAGGAAGAGGATGAGATTAATATTGTGAGTTGAATTCTATATGCTTCAGTGATGGATCAATCACACATTTCATTATATTTACAAGAAATTATATTTCCAACATAAACTTTATGGTTGAAAAATATTAGTTAAATCCAGGAGAACTGCATGGGAAGTAGTCAGAACTGTCTGATTGTACTTGATAAAGTACAAAAGATATGTACCTGGTATGTGAAGAGGAAATGATACTAGTTATAATGGGACATAAACTAGTATTTTATAGAAAAATATGGTCTAATATCATATCTATGTTATGGTAATGATCAAGAAAAGATCATTATTGATAGTGGAAGGCATGTCTATAAATATCGAGTTCATTGCAACTTTTGAGGTAGCTAAAGAAGTAGTGTAAAATATGTGATGATTTTTTCAAGTTCTTGGAATCATACCTAGTAAGTAAAGTTTTATCATAATATAAATTATGATAATTATTCTACTGATACTAGCCAAAATTTCAAGTTTTGATAGTGGAAAAAAGGATATAATCAATGATATCATCTCTTGAGGAGTTTTAATCAAGGAGGTGAAGTCGTAGATAATAGAATAGCCACATAGTTGACACGTGTTAAACCCGTGACTAAAACCATCACTCAACATAAACATGAACTTATCATGTGATATCTAACAATGATTGTTGTAAAGTTGTCTCTAGTGTAAGTGGGAGTATTGTAATAGTGTGTACCCTATACCCAACTAAACAATACTTTTAAATTACCCAACCATTTATATAGTGAGATATACATGATATTCACTTACCATTATAGTGTTGATATTTCTATTTCCACTATTTACATGTTAACACCCATAGATTATTTATCTCATCAAAAGGTTATAGAAGTTCCTAGGATATAACAAGAACCTTAAGATACTATGAAATTAATCTTAAACATATGCCACATGGTCAAGATACATCATAATAACTGGAAATAGTTGATGATTGACTATTAGGTGTTGGGTACTCATAAGGATTGAGACTTTTTCTCGTGAATTTTTCACTTGGTGATCTCTAATAGTTGAGATCATGGGGACTGACCCACCAATAGGAACACCATATGGTTTGGGTGTCATTAGTTGTTCCTATATATGAATATGTGTATTAGTATCCTAAATTTAGATCATTATAAATGTGTTCCATTTTATTGTGTACTTCGATGCAAGGAAAAAAACCATGACATTGAAGTCGTGGTGAGGTATCTTGTGTTGGGTGCATTATTGGTGGTATGACATTGGTTGAATGGTCAAAATAGAATTTGTCACTTCTGAGTTTAGGAAGTGATATCTCATTCCTAGTTGATTGGGATGATAATAACTTCAAAAACACTAAGACAAGGTAAACAAAGACAATTTTTTCCATTTAGATCAAAAAATAATAAATCAAGAATGGATGATGACACAAGTTGTGCATCTTGATTTATGAGATATCAAGAGACAAAGAGATTATATTACACAGTGTGTGTTCGTAGGAAAGTTCTTTGTTGCTATGACTTTTTTGTTTCTCCTAAGGGACCTTGATGGGTTTCTAGAATCTGATATTAGTCTATGAATATTATTCAATGCTATCAAGATAAGGTCCTATAGGGTTATACACAATATTATATTCAAGAGTCTTCTCTATTTTGGTGGATAGGTGTATAAGACATGGTGGGACCCACCAATGGGTTAGTGATTTTTTCAAGTATTATCGATCACCAATGAATAAATAAATTTATTATTATTGAAGTATAAAATAATTGGGCTGGATTTATCTATTAGAATTATTCACAATGTATTAAGTGGATACATGTAAAAATATTATATGAGTGAATATTATTTTAATATTGAAGGTTCATTTAATATTGTGATAATTACAAGTTAAGTTAATGAATCAAGTTTATCATGTAATATATTTATTATATATTAAAATTATTTGATAAAAAATATAAATGAAATTATGATGTTGTTAGTTCATCATAGCATGTTATTTACTACTTATTTAGTGGGAATTTTATTTCCAGGGGTCGGGGAATCCTTTATGGGTATTTTGGACATCCACTATATAAGCTATGGAGTAGATCAATTCCATAAACTATTCATTATAATGGATTTAGATATCATTTATCCTTATGTACCCTAGAGAGAGAATGGATCTATTTGAGCAATCAATCTAAAAATGCCTTTGCAGATCAAAGGCACAAGATCAAGGTGATCATCACGACATTGAATGAATCACAATAGCTCTGTGCTAGAACCTATAATTCAAAAAATTATATACAAATGGATTCTTGAAGAATATGTGGATGATCTAGTTTGATATATCCTTAGAACATTTGAGAAATTGTCACTAATGATGAGCTACAATTGAATGTGTGTCGAATCAAATGAAGTAATTGTTCGTGTTTAATTTATGTGATTTGATTATTCATGTGAGATACTCATACCTCTATCGAGGCTTGGATCATCAAAGATGATGATTTTTTTCACTCCGGTGATTATTTTTTTAAATCCCTAACCCATTCGCTTCCATTACATGCCTTGGTACCAGCAGATAGATCATAGGATGACTGAGATCGGGTTGGGTGGGTGGACATTCCCAAAGTGACCCTAAGGATCTGTATGGTCTATGAGACATATCTAGTTTGTTACCTTTGTGGTGAGACCCCGGGTAGACGATGAGTATGCTACCCTATCGACGATGTTTTGGGATGTGATGCCCTAGTGAATCAGGTGTTGAACCATGACCATGGTTGAGATCGAGGGACCCAGTGAGTTTATATTGATAGAATAACCCTGAAAAGGTGTGTGTGGGATGGTAGAGGGTGTACCTATGGAATCCATACCAAAATTTCGATCCCAAGGGGCTATGGATATTAAGGATGGAAATGAGATTTTATCCAGCCCCGTATTTTTATGTTAATGATTATGGAATGCTCTCTTGGGGTATATGAAAATTGGTTGGGCCACCATGTTTATGGGGTTTTTTATATGGATGGGATGGAATTTTTTGGAGCTTGGTATGGATTAGAGTCTACTTGGATTAAGTGATTGGTATATGGTTAGAGATTTCATAGATATGGAGCTTATTGGTTGGAGCTACCTTGGATTAGGAACTCGATACTAATAGGATCCTCCATGGATTTGGGGAATAAATACTAATATGGGACACCATGTATTTAGATCCCAAATGATATAGCTACCACATGCCTCATTCACAGAGTCAAGAGGATGCTGATTGGAGTTTCCATAGATTTAGTACTCGTGATAGGGATATTGATGGCCTTTTCCTCAGAGTCTTCAGGATATGATATATACCCTGGATTAGGATCCTAGATGATAGGGATATCATGGGATGGGTCCCTGGAGTCATGATGATTGGTTGGGGATACCATAGATTTGGAGCCCATATATTACTTGGGAGGCATGATCTTCAAGACGTGCTCAAGGAAACCTTGACACTGGATGAAGTAGGTATGGTCGATCCAAGTCATGAACCTAAGGATCAATAATATTTTATTTTATTTTATGTAGTTACTTTTCAATTGAGAACATCACATGCACATATCCCTACATTTGATGACTAGTAAAGGACCATGTCAGTGGTTCCCTACTGAGTTTTGTACTCATACCCTTATTGAGCTACCATTGCACTTGGATACCTGAGCAGACATTCACTTGATTGTAGGCATAGGTTGGTCAGAGGCTAGGGATAGTGTGATCAACCAGGACGGTTCATATGGTATATAGAACTTGGGATGAGGTTTGCCTTGGGTTTTCTTTTATTTTAGTCTTTATATGTGACCGACCTAGTAGAAAGACTTTTGTATGTATGAAAAGATGTTCGGACATTTATAGCATTTCATTATTTATTATGGTTTTGTTTATTTATTTCTTATGATTTCAATTTATCATGATGTATGATGCTTGGTTATTTTTATTGTTATTCTACACTCCGATATAGGGGGTATAGTCTCCCCATAATACCACCTTATATCATTGATGCTTGTCAGTATCTTCTAGTGTATAGGGAAGCATGCATGAGGTTACATGGTGAATCGATCTAGCTATTGTTTATAGATTGATCAGGGGTGGGATGTTACGAAGTGTAATGAAAGAATTATTTTTATTTTGTATTATTGTTTCAAGATTTGGTAGAATGGAGATTTAGAAATGTGTCAGTGCCTATGATGGATGTTGGTGTGGTGCGTCGAGAGAACCTATTTCGGTAAGAATTTTAGGTTACGAAGGATGGGATTACTATTCTAGTTTGTATTATTATGGTTATATTTTATTTTCTCCTTGAGCGACACACATGGGTGTTTGAGGTATTATGATTTATGATGGATTACTAGATCTTGGGACATTGGCAAGAGACCAGTGTTTTGATTTGACTTTTGGCCTATAAAGGCAAGTGGTGTCTCATGCATCATATCAATCACATAGTATCCACATTTTATAGGCTAGCTGGTGTGTGGTTTCACTGACAATTGAGGCTCAATTGATTAAACACTACGACAAAACAGACCTTTAACAGCACTGAAATTTATCAATGAAAGCAAAAAAACACTGATAAAGGTCCTGAAAAAAATGAAACAGTTAAACAAATAAAAATTAAAAATAATTAAAAAAAATATTACCAATTTTATTAATTAAAAATTTATTGATAAAAATGAATAAATTTAATATACATATATATATATATTACAAATATTAATAAATAGTATATATTTATATAAAATGAATAAATTGTAACAATTAAACAGAAAAATTAAAAATGAAAAAATTGTAATAATTAAACAAAAAAAAATAAAAATAAATATATTAAAAATTTATTAATAAAACAATTATTAATAAAAATGAATAATTTTAATATATATATATATATTATTTATAAATAGTAATAAATAATATATATATTGAATATAAATATATAAAATGAATCAAATGTAATAATTAAAAACATATTAATGTATTATTCATTTTTAATGTTTTATATATATAATTATTAATTAATACATTTAATACAGAAATATATTCATATATATTTATATATATATATATATATGAATGTATAATATTTCCTAAAATTTGATTTATATAATACAAAATATTTACGATAACATATTAAATAAGTCATATATTTAGTAAAGAATATTTTATAATTAAAAATTAATATTAATTAAAAATACTGACTAATTGCATCAAGTAATGGACATAATTGAATGTCATTTGATTTTTCATTTCAACATATATCAAATGTGTGTTACATGATTTCACATACATATACCTAATTAATGCATTTTTATATACAACGCACACAAATAAATATTTACAGAATTAATGAAATCTTATACATATAAAAACACATACACCTAATATTTGTGTAATTTATTCAAATTTTAGTATTCATTTTAGAATTTTATTATAACATGATACATTTAATATATTATTTTTTTAATCGATAAATGTTATTATTTATTTTTAATATTATTACATTTAGGTATTAATTCATTTTTAATATTTTTTATTTTTTATTTTTTATTTCTTTGGAATTAAATCATTTTCTATTATTTATTTATATATATTTATTTACTATGTTTTAATATTTTCAATATGTATTCATATTTATTTCAATACATATCTATATTTTTTTAATAATTTATATTTAATTAATAAAACTTATCCATTTTTTCAATATTTTTAAAGCGTACTCATTTTTAATTATTCAATTTCACTCATTTTTAACATGAAATCATTTAAGATTATATATTCATTAATAATGTTAAAAATATATTTATAAATAAATATTTATAAATAAATATATTTATAAATGTAGATTTACTATATTTATAAATTTATAAATTTATAATTATAAATAAATAATTATAAATTTTAATAAATATATTTAAATAATGAATATATTTATTATTTATTTATTTATTTATTTATATTTATATATATTTATTAAATATATATATAATGATATAAATATATAAATATTAAATTTTAGAAAAAGTATTTATATAATTATAAATAAATAATTATATATTTAAATAATTATAAAATTATAATAAATACATTTAAATAATGAATATATTTACTATATATATATTTATTTATAATTGAATATGATGGAGAGCTTCTCTCTTAAGGATGGAGAGACACCCTCTCTTCAATATTGTTGCCAAATTCCGGCATCAATCTCTCGAAGTAGAGATGATGAGATTGTTAGCCATTTTCAGATATTTTCTACTTATGGTAGATCATTTGCTTGAACTACTTTTAGCGGTAGAATTAGGGAGGGAACGGATGTAATCCCCTCCGATTTGTTTTTAGATATAGGGATCAGAGATGGTCTGGGGGCTGTAGAAGGCAGTGATGATATATGAGGGCCGATCCCACAAATTGATATGTTCGGATGCATCTAGAAGGTGAAGATTGTTGATGGAATCCTTTCATTGAGGATGTTTCAGATAGTGCAGGGCGCACACCAGTGATGTCGGTAGAGATTTCTAGTTTGATCTGTCTAGTGACCATGTTCAGTTTTTTGGAAGTTATTGTCCTCGGGGTGCACTGGCTTGGGCGATGCGGGTCACGACAGGAATGGTTGGTCATCTTTTTGTGCTTGTAAAGATAATGGTTTGATGATGGATGATGGGATGCATCGACCGGCAGAGAAGTGGTGGACTTTGGATCCAGGAGGCGGTCAGTTGCGACAGGTGTCTACAAAACAACAAGGGGTTGTGATGCTGATGCACAGGATATGGGATCCCAGCGGCAGAATCCATTGCCTTCATCATCTAGTGATGGTGACTGGATGAACAACTACGATCACGCAGTGTCTTAGGTACCGATGACTGGTGACTCACTTGACGGTGAGTGTGTGATGAGGATATAGAGCTGACAAAGACTTTCAGCGATGCGTGCTTGATTGGGTTACAAGGAAGACTGCAGATAATTTTTTCCATGGTGGGGACCTTAACTTGCAATGCGAGTGGATTGACCTCAGGTGTGTCGTCAAGGCAGGCTGGTGGGTATAGGCTGAGTGTGCATGGGATCTTATAGTGGGGCTTCATCCCATGTTTCTCATTGGGCTTTGGGCAAGTTTTTTGTGGACTTATTCGGTTGTGCATTTTGGGGGTCCTCATGTCTCATTGTTGTTGGGTCCTTTGTTGACCACTTCTATGTTTGGGGATATTTGTTGTACCCCATTGTTGTTTTCTTGTACTTTACCTTTTTTTAATAAATTTTGGGGGCCATGAGATAAAACTCATGGTTTGCACCATTTTGAGTATATAATGGTATAAATATATATAAAGATATAAATATAATTATAATTATAAGTAAATAATTATAAATATATTTATAAATACATTTATAAATTTATATTTACTATATTTATAAAATTATATATTTAAAATAATGTTTTTATATTAGGTGCTTGGGGGTACAATTACATTAAATACACACACCACACATACAAGCCATAAAGGCAGGCCATAGCCACCTAAGGGATAGCCCACCCATCAAGCCTTATTTATACATCACATGCCCTGAATACCCTGTGGGCATGAAACCCATTTCATGGCCCAATTCTAAATTTTTAGTGCTAATGAATATGGGTTTTATCAGTGCTTCTATTACGTTGATAAAGATAGAACTTTATCAGTGCTAAAAACACTGATAAATGGTATCTTCATCAGCTCTTTTTTATAAGTGTTGATAAAAGTCTCTTGATCTATTTAAAGAACCCTAACCATGACTATTTTGGTCACAATATCTAAAGATTTACATAGAATATACTTTATATTGGAACTCCTCCTCAAATCCAGGCTAAAATCAATGCTAGAATCATGTCTTGAATGTATCCAAGGCTCGAATCCAAGGCTCGAATGAATTGAGTGTTGAAAAAATCCAAGGCTCAAATGAATCCAATATTTCACATGTGATATCTCTACTTTCTTTAGAAAGAATCAAAGCTTGAATCCAAGGTATGTTATTTTCTTCTCCTCCTCACTCGTTGATTGCTTGTTTTTGTTCTGTGTAAGGTGATTTTGACTTAGGTGGTGGTCTTTTTGATGAGTGAGCCTAGGATTTTTGGGCACATCAAAGTTGTGTTTATTTCACTGAATGGTTGTGGCTATTTTACCTTTATGAGGAAGTATAAATATTTTGTTTTCTGAGTTACTGACCATCTAATATTCTCACAGATATTTTTATATTTTGTTTTTTAGTCATAAACACCTTAATTTTAGCACATAGAGAGTTAAGAATCAACTCCTATGATATTTATAAACTAGGTGAAATCACCATCACTGGAAGGATATATAATGGATTTATTCCTTCATCCAATGATAAGGAAGATATTGGAAAACCCCTCCCCTTGTGAGAGACCTATTATTCAAAGTAGAGATAATACTAAGATGGCATCTCCATCCATATTCAATTGTTCTATTTGGTGAATTGGTGGATTCATTCATTCAACATAGTGGTTTGAGGATGGGGGTTAGGAACTCAAGGAGGCATGGTTTCTTGAATCTTTCCAAGCTATAAACACCAGGATTTATCCTAAAAAATTCTTTCCATATAACATGAAAGCTCCTCTATCAACTTATCAGAGCTTCTCAACACATATTTACACCATATTCAATCATTGAGGTATCTTACCTTATTAAAAACATGTAAATTCAATCTAATTAGAATGAAATATAGGTTTAATTCCCTCCTCTTCCTCATCTCTTTTTTTCCTCACAATCAAGTCTAGTTTAGTCTCAATCCATCATAATAATTTGAGGTAACATCTTCTTCTTAATTTCCTTAATTTCCTCCTTTTATGTCTAATTTTTAGTGAGTATGGTTAAGTATTAGATTATGAATTCATTTAAGTATGGTGGAACCAAACTAAAATGATTGGGATTTTTCATGAAAATTCTAAAGGTGGTAGGGAGATGATGAACACATGTTGTTGGATACTATTTCAATAGAGGTAAGTGTCCTGATGAGTTCTTCTTTGTATATTTTCCATTTTTATTTAAATTGAAAATAATTTAGGTCATCAATAATGGTAATTTTTCTCATAATGTTATTTAGATCATGCCTTCATTCATTACCATGATGTTGGATGTGGTTCCGACATTGTGGCACTCCCTGGTGGGTTTTCTTAAGTTCTTACTAGGTAAATTAATTATATAAATTAATTATAATTATTTTATAATTTATTATTTTACTATTTTATTGATGATATATGGGATCATGTTATTGAGGATATATATATCAGGCTTACATGGAATGATAAAAGTTATTCCCATATGGTTAACTTCATAAAATAAATGTGTGGTACCAAAATTATCAAGTAATGTTTTATATGTGTTTTAGTGTGAAATGTGATATGTAGTAATAACTAATCAGGGAAAGGATACCATAGTGAGTTATTATAAGGTTTTATGATCATGAGGTATAATAGGTAATAATGATTTGGAATAAAATATTCATTCCATACTATGTGGGATGATTATAGTCTCAATCAGTGGTTTCTTCACCTTATGATCCTCGGTTTGGTTAGTTGGGAAAATTCTAAGGGATATTAAAATATAAAATAAAGGGGTATGAACATAGGATATTCTTGTATAATTGTGTGAGGGGTAACTTTGATAGTGGATTGTGTGATTGATGGTTTTAAATGGTTTCATTCTAGTCCATGGTTCATGAAGAAAGTGAGAAATGGACTCAGAACATGGGATATAACCATGGAATTTAATGTCTAGTAGTATATAGGTTAGATTATGAGAGTAATAGTGAGGATAATCATGGTTAATGTAAGTATACCATAAGGGTATTGTATGAATTTCCCTATGAATGTTTTTCTTAGGGTAGTGATGTGAAAAGAGGGATTATATGATCACCTCAGTAGTAATCAGATATGTGGTATAAAATCAAGTATAGTCCCTTGAAACCTAGTGAGATAACCAATAAAGTGTAGGATGGATTAGTTGATCATATATCTTACTTTTTCTTGAGATTTTAGGTGCGTGGGTGGTGAATTATGGCCTATGGACTATGAGATTATCTAACGATTGATTATTGAGAAAGATGATCAATGCCTAAGATAATTGATCTTTGTGTATTTTATATTAGAACATGATGGATATTATGTGAGTTATAGGTATGTTATGTTATAATTTGAGTTACTATAGACATGTTAGTGATTTATCGAGGGCTATGATGAGGGTGGTGTGACATTTGTATTATTGTTTGTTCTTCATTATGGTTTTTATAAGTTAGGTTTAACTAGTGTATTGTGGAACCCATTATGTGGTTATTTCCTAAGTAAACTAATTATTGAAATACTTCCCCATATTTCAAATTCACCTCCTAAGAAAAATGTATATGTCTTACCCATTTCATGATTTGGATAAAATAATTACAGGTGATGGTTATCCTTGAGGGACAGTCTTGGATGCTAGGGGTTTGAGGTAGAATATCATGGTACCTATGATGTGGTAATTTCCAGAGGAAGATAAATATTTTTTGAACCTCCTATGATTAAAATTTTAACCTATTATTAGTGAAATTATTTGAATTTCATAGAACAACCATGGAATAAACTTATGGTATGATGAGTATAATTCACTGGTATGTAATGAAGTAAGTACATTTGATTATCATGGTGTATTGTTTAGTACACAATGACTTGTATTACATGTGTATTTTGAGTGTTACTACTTTGAACATATACTCAAATATATGCATTGTTTTATATTTTAGGAGCTATTTTAGTATTTACTTGATGATTTTTATACTCACACGCTACATATAAACCCCAGTGGACATAAAGATCTTATATTTGAGATACAAGTGAGGGAAAAGGACTAGTAACATAGATTAGAATCGGTGTAGCTCAGTGGGGATGAGTTGATGTTCTTGTGGTAGTGCCAGGTACCTTTTAGAATTTTGAGATGAGATTTAAAATTTTAAATTAATATGTGGTAATTTAAAAAGTTTTAGGAAAACAACTATCATCCTCATCATCTTTATCTCCCAAACTGTTATTATTTCATTTTTTTCTTGAGACTCATCCCTCATTTCTTCAATGTTTCTTTGACTACTCTGAGAAGTATTCATCTAAAATGATCACTGGTACCTGGTATTGGATTAATACTACTCATAGTAGTTCAAGTAACATGCATGTCCAGAAGTGATGGGGGACGAGTCTTCAACAACAAAATGAAATAATAACTATTCAGGAGATGAAGCTGATGAGGATGGAAGTTATCTATAACTTTCACCTTTGGATGAATTCATAGGATAACACATACCATAGTTAAGTAAATTTTTTCTTAAATTAAATTACCCATTTTCTTCAAAGTATACTTAAATTAGTTGAAACAATAAAATTTTGGGTTCACCTTATTAGAATTATCTATAACTTTCACCTTTTATAATAAATATATTATGTGTATTTATTTATTTATTGTAAAAAATGAATATTTTATGAACCTAATATGATGGATATGAATCCAAAATGGATGCACACTAATATTTTGACCAAAGAGTATGAAGATAGAGTTAAATATTTCATCATGTTTTCCATAGAGCATGTATAGGACCCTTATTAAAGCATTTATCTGTGTTTATGTTGTTTTTATTCAAGAAAAATTAGTCTGGAAGAGTTGGAAGAGCATTGATTTTTCACAGAATAGATCAGAGCTATAAATTTTCGACTAAACATGAGAAAAAACTGAATGTGCACACCGATTGGGATGATACTATGGTTTATAGATAATTTTATATGAATACTGGTGTAAATGATAATGGTGATCACATGGAATAAATAACAATGACAATTGAATATGATATTCATAATTATCAAAAATTTGTTTGAGAAGTTAAATATATGTGATAAGAGACCATTATATATTGTTTGTACTAATTACATAATATTTTCAGCTATATAGAAGTTATATAATTTGAAAGCTGATAGTGGATGGAGCAACACTGACTTTATAGATTTATTTGGTCTCCTAAATGATATTCTACCAGAAAAAAAAAGAACTTATATGTTGAACATATGATGTTAAACATATGTTATGTTAAATGGGAATGATCACTAAAAAAATACATGATTGTACAAATGATTGAATATTATTTTTCAATGACCATGAATCTGTAAGGGTTGGTGTCATGAGAACCAACTATTTTTTACTTTGATTACATGAATGTTCACTTATTATATATTGTTCATTGTTCTGCATGACTATAATATAATAATTTCCTGGAATATTTGTTGCATTGATAAGGTCATGGCAGATCCCCACTATGATGAGAACCTTGAAATTCTATAACAATATTCTTAAATAAAGTTCTATGGTTGGATGACATACTATGATAGGACACATAGTATAGAGACCATCATGTGAGAGTACTCGTAAGAAGATGAGACTCTCTCTCATAGAGTTCACACTTGGTAATCTCCAAGATGGGAGATTATGAGAACAGACCCGCCAGTAGAAATTCATCATGTCTTGGTGTCATCAGACATTTCTATCTACGAGTGTGTGTAATGGTCCTTAGACTGGAAGATTATCATTGACTCATGTCATGACTCGCGCACTTAGATTTACTGACGAAAACCATCACGCAGATAGTTGGCGGGAAGTAGGGTACGTTGGGTGCGTCACGAGTGACATGTTGTTAATGGATAAGTCAAGGAAGGATTTTTCCCTTACATTTATGGAAGTTGATATCTCATCCCTTTGATTGAAATAGAACTGTCGCATTAAATTCCATGGCCATGGTGTAAACGACGAGTTTATTTCAGGAAGTCAAAGAATGGCGGATCAAGCATATAGGTTTATGACACTGCCATGAAACTTGATTGATGAGATATCGAGACAAAGGGATTAAATTACACAGTAAGCATTAGTATGAGGTGATACGTCAGTACGGAGTCAACTTCTTTCTCTTGGGTTCCTTGACCCGTTGCTAGACATTAATCTTGGACTTTAGGCAAGCCCGCCTAATGCCAACAAGAAAGAGGCCTAGAGGGCCCCACACTAAGTGTATTAAAGTATCTCAAGTAGAATAAAGATTATTCCCGTATGTGGTTTAATAATTATTCAAGTAATCCTAAATCATTTTAATGATGGAGGAAGAATGAAATGAAAAACAAGATATACACGTCGTGTATTAAAGATTACACTCCGTGTAGTTTTTCATGGAAAACAAGTACACGTCGTGTATTAATAATTACACGCCGTGTAGTTTTCTTTATGGAAAGGAAATGAATAAATGAAAAAAAAATATACACGTTGTGTACATTGAATGTACATGCCGTGTAGTTTTCAATGAAAAACAAGTACACGCCGTGTATTTATTTATACACGTCGTGTAGTTTTTTCAGTAGGGATTTTGAGGATATAATATTGTTTTAAATGAAATTTATTATAATCAGTGTGGTCGCATGTCAAGGAATTAATTATTCGACATGGGGGTTTTAAATAAGATTCAATGAAATAAATAAAACATGTAACACGTTTATTTATTTCCATAACTCTACAACCTCAAACCTGATTATAAATATCCTCACAACCCCAACTCTTTTCTAACACACAAGAGAATTGTTGTGCATAACAACTTTGGAGAATTCTTTCAAGGCCGAAAGAACCTCTTCCTCCAAGAACGCTCTCAAGACTGAGAGAGATCCTCTTCCAACGGATCAAGATGATCCAAGGCGGACAACGCAGGCAAAGGTTTCTCCACGCTAGCACCTGGAGACTCCTTTGGCGACATCCCAAGACACGAGGTACACATGTGGATCACTGCTAGAGGAATTCTATACTTGGCTTCTATGACGCAATGACGAATCACATAAGAATGTGATCAATAAAATCAATGAAGAAAGAACACCCAAAATGTATTTCTTTAAAATTGATTAAATTAATTATAATCAACCTGTAACGACCCTAATTTTTGGTTCCAAGACTTTCCTTTTCTTTGTCTATTTCTGTGATTCGATCCGTGGAGACTGGCATTTATCGTCGTATTAATCCCAGATTGATCATTGTTAATGAAAAAAGGCCAAGTGGGCACATCCACCCATGTGCTTCCGCTGCACCCAGAACCTTCAGAATCACTCATAAAATTCCCTAAGTGTGGCATGGGTCAATATAAGAAAATTCAATCAAGGATGGTCCTTTAATTGGGATATCACAATCATTTCATGTCGGTCCTAATGTAGACAATGTATTGTATGTCAGCGGGGAACACAAAGAGGGAATTTGGATTCTTGATAGAGAAGAAAAATACCTAAAAACTTTAAAAAAAGAAATATATTTTGATGATAAGGTTAAAGTGTTTTTTAATATACTATGTTTTTTCTTGTAATATTATCTATTCTCTACTAAATTAACATAATATAAATTAAATATTTGACTACTCATGCCAAAAATGTCTTCAACACATGATGATTTTACCAATTCTGAGGAAGAACAAACTGTTGATGCTGAAACTATAGAATTATTATGGGATCAACAACATGTTGATGAAAAAAAACAATAACGACACAAAATCACAGTGTTGAATAAAATTATCAAGACAATAAGGGTATAAAATTTAGGATTGGTTGGAATCAACAAAGCCAACCTATTAACCCCAATAAGTAAATATTTATTTGTTATGTTGGGGTCAAAATGAGGATGAATGTGATGATGGATATTGATTCATGGCACCAAGTCCAACCTGTAACAAAGGAAACCCTTTGGGAATATGTAAAGGTGATGTTAAAATATACTTTCTCTATTTTACTAAAAAATTATATAATGAAACATTTATCTAATTTTCATTATTCCTTATAGATTTTTTTTTATTTTAGAATATTTCCATAAGAAATTTATCTTAATGGATTCTATAAAATCCCATCAAGGATTCTGAACTCTTCTTACGAGGTTACATCTTCGGGATGCTGAGGGGAAAGTAATGCCCCACCCAATAATTAGTTATGCACACATCATAAAGAAGGAAATATGGAATTATTTTATCAATCACCATAATGAGAAATCATTTCAGGTGAATTGTAGTCAATAATATATTATTGTAAATTATTTATTTTATCCAATTTTATTTAAAATTGTTAATTTATGAAATATAAAAAGAGTGATGAAAATAAATAATGTGCATCAAAACCAATGTACCCCTATAGGAATGTAAGTATGGGGTATGCTTCACTAGAGAATAAATTGGTATATATTTTAAATCAAAAATAAAAGTTTTATGTGATATGAAACAACATATGTTTCTTTGTTTATATGTAGATCGATGAATCAAAATATAAAGTTTCTTCCATCCCACGTTATGTGCTATGGAAGGAGGCTCTCATAAACAAGGAGTTTAAAATAGTTGATGAAAACACATAAGAATTATGAGAAACACATATCAGTATTACATAATAGTAATTATTTATGATTTATAACAGTATTAAATAAAAATATCTATTTATGCTTATATTTTTTATATGGTTTAGACACAAAAAACAGTAGTGACCATACTGGAAGAAAAACTAATTTTAGTATCTTTGAAGTGGCCAAGATAATATGATAATGTTAGAGGATTAGGTTTTTAAGTGTCTCCTCGAGTATATTTTGAGAATATAAAACCACATAAAGATAAATATAAGATGATGAAAGGAATGAAGACACAAATAAATGATTTGTAAGATATTATTGTTTGGTCTTGTTTGGCAGACCAATGTATGAGAAAGGATCAAAGAGATCTGATGGTGGAACATAGATCCACACATGAAGAACCAAATGACCTTGCTATCTTTGAGTCTAGTCATTCCTCCCACCTGTATACCTTACCTAAGGTAATCAATTTTTTCATTACTCTTTCTCCTAAATGTGAATCAAGAAACTTCTGATAACTTTATATTACTAAAATTCTACATGGTACATTTATATGTGATTTTTATCTATCAACACCCACACACCACCTTGTTGCGAGGGGTACGGTGTATAATATCCCGAGAGACAAGCTACACCATAAATAATTCTCAAAATATCACATGAGAGTGGAGATTGAGGTAGCTCATGATCCGACTATTGAGTTTTCTATTCCACTTTATGATCTAGATATTACAATGGTCAATGATGCTATTGGAACTTTTATATCATGTCCATATAATCTTACAAATATGCATGAGGTGTGTCTTTAACAATTTTTTTCATATGAAAAACCTATAATAGTTGATGAAACACTACAAAAAAATAGCAGATTAATGGTTGGATTTTAGAGGGGGTTATGAAAAACCCCAAATAATCATTGAATTTATAGGGGTTTCACAAACCCCTCTAAATTTTTAGCATTGTTTTTTGAATATTTAGTTAGATTTTAGAGGAATTTATACCAAAATAGTTTCTAATTTAATAATTAGTAGTACTATATGTTTGGTTTGATTTTAGAGGTGTTATATATATAATATTCATTTAGATATTAAAGGCTATATATATATAATGAAATTTTTTTTAAATGGAAATATTGGGGGTTCACAACCCCCTCTAATTGAAGATATTAAAGGAGGTTCATGAACAACCACTAATCCATTAGATTAGAGGGGGTTTTGAACCTTGTCAAATTTAAGAAATTAGATAGGGTTTTGATCCCCCTCTACTATATGATAGTAGAATGGGTTTTTAACCTCTTTTAATTTATAACATTAAAAGGGTTTTTAAACCCCTTATAATTTAATATATTATAGGTGGTTGTGAACCTCTTCTAATTTATGGTATTATATAGGGTTTTCAACTCACTCCAATTCAATAAATTAGAGGGAATTCATGAATCACCCCTAATCCCTTTGATTAGAGGGGTTTTTAACCCTATCTAAATTTTTATTTGTTTTTTAAAATAAATATCATATAAATTAAAATTCTATAATATATATGTGTGTGTGCGCATGTTTCTATATATATAAACACAATATGTAAATGTATTTAAATTCATTATAAACACACACACACACACACACAAATATATATATATATGAAGACATTATATAAATACTTTATAAATAAATTCTTATACATATAAACAAAATTGTATACATGTATAAATTTTGGTATACATAATATAAATTTAATTATAAATATATATATTCAAATATAAAAAATTTATATATGGTTTTGTAAATAATATACATTTTTATTATGATTTATATTATATATATATATTATATTAAATACATTTTATTGTATATTTATGTATAAATATATTTATATTATATTATGTATACAAATATATATAATATAGATGAAATTAAATATAAATATAAATATATTATATATTTATGTTATATATATTATGTTATAAAATATTTTATTATATATAAATTTATATATATTATGTAATTATTTTATATATATTTTAGTATACCATATTAATTAGTAATTGATTTAGTAAATATATATATATCATTTAATTATATGATATATTTCTAATTATATGAATGTATTTAATTTCATGTGAACATATATATATGTGTTTGTGTGTGTGTACATTATATATAATAAATTTATATAATTACATACATAAATATATAATATAAATGTATTTAATATGATATATGTATAATATAAATCATAAAATATATAAATTTATAGTATTTATAAAACCAACATATAATTTGTATTGTTTAAAAAATAGGTGTAATAATAATAATAATAATAATTAATAATTAATAATATGATTGTTACACACACACAAACATATATATATAAGTATATAAAAATAATTATATATATATATATATTCTATATATATTATATAAATACATAAATATACACGCACACACAAATATATATGTATTTATAAATATGTATTTATATATGTAAATATAATTATTTTTATATATTATACACAAATATATAAGATATATAAATATTATACATAAATATATTATATATTATACACAAATATATTTTTTATATAAAAATATATTATATTATTTATATTTATACACACACACATATATATATATATAATCTAATATTATTCTATAAATAAATAAAAATTATTGTATATATTAAATAAAAAACAACTTGCCTCAGTGGTTAAGGCATGCGCATATATCCCACTGGTCCGTTGTTCAAATCCCACTAAGGGATTTTTATTCCCTTGACTTTGGGTACTTCTCTATCCTTCCATACTGGGGGCCCATGTTGGGCCTTTAAGAGTTCTCCTAGGGTGTCGTGGGGTTGTGAGGGGAACTTGGGTGGGGTGTCACGGGGTGTCATGAGTGGGGTTGTTAGGGGATTGTGGGGTGCTTCGCGAGTTGTTGTGGGGGGTATGGGTGGGAAAATTAAAAAAAATAGGGGTGGTTTAGGGGTAGTTATAGCATAATTACCCCCAAAATTGGAATTTGACACTCAATTAGGGGCGGTTATAATCACCCCTAATTGAATCATTGATTTAGGTGTGGTTATAACCCCCTAATATACTTTTTACAGTGAATTTAGTGTGAAATTAGAGGGGTTTAAAACCCCTTATAATCTAACCACTACTAAATATAGGCTCATTTTACCAGTGCTTACCCAAGACCACTCTTAATCATAGTATGCGGCCACTTTAGTGGCGGTTATGAGTAACCGCCGCTAAAGTGTTTAGAGGGGGTTATAACCCCCTCTAAATGAAAAACCCCTTCTAATAACCCTACTTTCTTGTAGTGAAGAAAGTACTGAAGTGAGGTACGATATTATAAATGGATAAAATGACAGGGAAAGAGAAGGTTGGATCAAGACAATCTAGTGAGTCAACTGAGAAATCAAAAGGAAATTCTAGGAATACCTTCTCCCCACCAATTCCATAGAAACATTTATTATCAATACAAATTCATGCAGAGACCACATTTAAAGATAGAAATATGTATTACGTTCTATTTAAAGAATAAATATATGTAACTTTCATGATATACATAGTTGGTATCGAGAGTATAAATGATATTCTCAAGCATGAATGGTTGGGAGCCTCAATTGTGAATACATACCTAATGTACATTTTCATAATACGTCTATCCAAATAGTGATATAATATGTTCCTTAAAGTTAATAACAATTCATATTTTCTATAAGGGTTTATATTACTACTATATAAAAGGAAAATCATGTGAAGCATGATTTGGATTCATTAATCCCTATATCATTTTGATAGAAAAAATTACTTCACATAAGGAATAAATTGTGGAGAAAAAAGATGAGCGATACGATGCATTTGAGAAAAAAATAACATATGATAGAGTCTTATTTATGCCTACAATACAGAGGTAAAACTCTACAATCTAATCACAAAAAATATATTTTTATTTTTTACATTACTAAAATATTTTGTTTTTTTTTTGCATCACTGGATGCTGATCTTCATCAATCTAGATACCCCAAATATTTATTTTTTGGATCCAATAAATGGATATCCAAAAAACCGACCACACATGATGTGTATTGTGAATTTTTAATACACAACAATCAGCATTTTATAGATAAAATTTAAATTATATGTTACGGCCTATTTTTTAACAAGAATTTTTTTTATGATACATCGGTCTCTAAATATAGGATAAATCATGGAATTAAGTCGGCGAGTGAACATAAAAATCCTATGGATTACTTAAAATGGAAACATATTAAGGTATATATAGAAATATTTAACTATCCAAACAAATTTCAAAACAATTTACTTATTTTGGTCAATGTTTCTACAGTGTATGAAGCAAGATAATGAAATCAATAGTAGATATTATGTTTTCAAATTTATGAGAGAGATCATAAACCATGAAAAGTTCAGCATCCCCAAATAGGTAATTTCCAAAGTTAATTACAATTTCATTAAAAATATTTCTTACTCATTTCTTTTTCTATATTTTCTTAGTACTACCAATATTTCTAAAAACCTCTGTACTCAAAAGAAGTAAATTTATTTAAATATGATTGGGAAGCATACATGGTGTCAAAATATTTTTCAATAAAAAATTTAGGTGATTGCCAACTATGTTTGTGATCTAGTATGGGATATGACCTTAGAAATATATTTGGAGTGTGAAACATTAGTGTAATACTTCTTATATATTATTTTTAGTATATTTCTCAAGAAGAATTATAATGGAGGAAATAAATTTGTTAAGAATCACTAACCTATAAACAATAAAATTGTTGGGAAATGGAGGAGGCTAAGTTGGAGTCAGAGGCTAAGGTGGAGGATGAGGTAGAGGTGGAGACCAAGGCAAAGGAGGAGACAAAGCACTAGCCTGCAAACAATAAAATTGTTGGGAAATGGTGTCTAGTGGGGATCATACCAAGGTTGTGTTTGAGAACAATTATTTAAAAGCATTCATAACACTTATCAATTAAGATAATATCCACTTTTCAAGTGTTCAAGGTTTCATATTGAAATTTTTTTTCACCTCTTATTTATCTGATTTTGTATAGAAATTTATGTGGAGGAATTTTTTTCAGAAACACAAAAAACACCACTTATTTTTTCAAACTAATTATCATAGGATATAATTTCTATTAACACATTCAAAGTAATATCAAATATTACGGAAGTGTGAAATAAAACCCTCACTAAGAAAAAATTGAACAGTAATAAAAAAATAGATGCAACTACTTGCCCGTGGATTCTCTACACTACAAAGAAAGGGTCTTAGTAGTGGAACCAATAGTCACTTTAGAGTCATGCATCACTAATCTAATTATCAAATAGGTATATAATCCAGATTAAATGTTTGAATAAATATGTGTGTAATCAACCAATGAAGTCATCAGGTGTATGAGAGAACAATTGGAGGATAACTAGTATTGATATATCATGGTCATCATTGAGGGCTGGTATCAAAGGAAACATGACATTAAATGAAATGAAATCTCTTTATGAAGAAATACCTAAAAATTAAAAACCCTCTTCAAATGAAATCGTGAAGCACTGAAAATCCAAATGAAGAACCCTTTAAAATATAATATAGTATCTTGATCCAAAACCTCTAAAAAATAAAGAAATAGAAAATTTCATTGACTGAATCATGAATTTTTAGAAAAGAACAATACAGTGGTTTCAATTTGGTGAGTGGTAGAATTATTTGGTTTATATTTATGTTTAATTTATTTTTGTATAGTATTAGTAACATAAGAACTGTTTTCTTATATAAGTGGATTATTTTTCTTGGGTTGGGTGGTTTGTTCAAAGCTGCTCATGCTCATGAGAGATTGGACTTTGAGACTACAACGGAGATAAAAACAGTAAGAAAATGGGTCAAGAATATATAAAAAAATCATGAAAATGTTAAGTTAATTTCCCTATAATTTTTATCTAATTATTATTTTTTCACGTATCTTTTGGGAATTTATATTTTTCCTTTAGTCATCTACAATAATCCATAAAAGAGAGAACATGTTGCTTTTGGATAAGGCGTTTCAAGAAGCATGGGTTTCTTCTTCCATCCAAATGGAACATTTATTACTTTTTGGGATTGGTGTAGATGGTTTAAACAAAAACACACATCACATAATCAATCATTAATAACTCAATTTGATGCATAGTGTGATCGGTATGACTCGAACTATATGTTTTTAATTTACAATTTACATTTTAGTTCAAAACACACATTACATACTCAAAACCTATAAAATGCATTAATATTGTTTTGATACATAAATACAATAATCCATAATTCATTTTTGATGTGTAAAAATTAGACTCACCTCAATCTAATGCATTATGTGCTTGGTATGTCTCCAACGATGTCTTTTTATTTAAAATTAACACTAATTTTAGAAAAAAAGACAAGTGGCATACTAAAAACTGAAAAAAAAACACTTTTGGTCTTGATAATTTAGAAAAATGATTCATAAGTCTTTTTTTCCTTATAGGAAACATTCTCACATTAAAATGAAACACGATGTGATCAGTATGACTTAAAGTGCGTGTTTCCAATTTAAAATGACATTTTAGTAAGAAAAACAAGTGACATCCTCAAAACCAAGAAAATGAATTTGGATTGTTTTGATAATTTTATAAAATGATCCAAAAGTCATTTGGAATGTGTAGTAATCATCTTCACCTCAATCTGATGCACGATGTGACTGTTATGACTCTAAGTGCATCTTTTTATTTAAAATTGATATTAATTTTAGTAAAAAAGACAACTAACATACTCAAAACTGAGAAAATGCATTCATATTGTTTTGATACTTTAGGAAAACGATACATAAGTAATTTTTGACATGTAGGAATCAACCGCACCACAATCTTATACACGTTATACCCGATGTGACTCAAAATGTCTCTTATCAGTTTAAAATCGACATTTTAGTTCAAAAAGTGTCACACGCTAAAAAATGATCAAATGAAATTATATTTTCTTGTTAATTTATGAAAATTATTAATAATTTATTTTTGATTTATATGAATTAGTCTCATTTCAAACTAACACATGATGTGATCAGTATGACTCAAAGTGTGTGTTTCCAATTTAAAATGACATTTTAGTAAAAAACACAAGTGACATACTCAAAACCAATAAAAAACATTTGGATTGTATTTATACTTTATTAAAATTATCTATAATTAATTTAGGATTTTTATGAATCAAACACACCTCGATATGATTCATGGTGTGACTGGTATAACTCCAAGTGCATCTTTTTATTTAAAATTGACATTAATTTTAGTAAAAAAGGAAACTATCATACTCAAAACCAAGAAAACTCATTCTTATTAATTTAATAGTTTGTTAAAATGATCCATAATTCATTTTTTATGTATATTAATCAGCTACACCTCAATTCAATATTATTTTCCTGGTATGACTCAAAGTGTCCATTTTCAGTTTAAAATCGACATTTTAGGTCAAAAAGTGTCAATCACTGAAAACCAAGAAAATACACTCATATTGTCTTGATAATTTAAGAAAATGATTCATAAGTTATTTTTGATGTTTAGAAATTATTATCATATCAAACTAAAACATGATGTGATCGGTATGAATCAAAGTGTGTGTTTCCAATGTAAAACAACATTTTAGTAAAAAAACACAAGTGACGTACTCAAAACCAAGAAAATGCATTTTTATTGTTTTGATAATTTAGTAAAATTATCCATAAGTCATTTTTTATGTGTAGAAATTATCTACACCTCAATCTGATGCATGGTGTAACCAGAATGACTCTATGTGCATTTTTATTTAAAATTGACATTAATTTTAGTAAAAAAGAAAAACAAACATAATCAAAATCAAGAAAACACATTCATATTATTTTCATACTTTAGTAAAATGATCCATAAGTAATTTTTTACATGTAGTAATTAAACTCACCTCAATCCAATACATAATGTGCCTATTATGCCTCAAAGTATTCGTTATCAGTTTAAAATTGATATTTTAGTTCAAAAAGTGTCACTCATTGACATGCGCAGATTATCTTCATAATTTAGGAAAATGATTCATAAGTAATTTTTGATGTATAGGAATAAATCTTGTGTAAAACTGAAACATGATGTGATCGATATGAGTCAAAGTACGTGTTTGTGATTTAGTAAAAAACACAAGTGATGTACTCAAAACTGAGAAAAAACATTCAGATTATTTTGATACTTTAGGAACACGATCCACAAGTCATTTGGGTTGTGTAAGAATCAGTTTCACCTCAATCTAATGCACGGTGTGATCGGTATGACTCTGAGTGTGTCTTTTCAATATATAAGTGTCATTTTAGTTTAAAAATACATCACATTTCCAAAACCAAGAAAATGATCCTAGATTGTTTTATCATCATTATATATGATATTAATTAGTTAATTTTCTTATCATTTTGATATTATACTTATTTAGTTAATTTTTACAGAGACAATTATTGAAGACGAATCAGAAATGGTGTGACATGAAAGAATCAACCATAACTCAATCTGATACACAATGTTCCTCATATGACTCAAAGTTTATTTTAAAATTAACACTTTATATTTAATTAATTTATTTATATTATTATTAACATAAGAATTTTTTTCTTATATAGGTGTGTTATTTTTCTCGAGCAGTGGTGGTTTCTTATTTTATATAAGTGCATTCTTTTTCACTATAATATAGTGTTTTTCTTGTATTTGTGTTATAAATTTTATTTCATTTGAATTATATATTTGTACCTAATTTTTATACTTTTAGTGTTGTTTTTGGTGCTTTAGTGTGTTGTTATGTCACACTGTTATATGTCCCTTTATCGTCATTAAATAAAATGCTGATAATGGACACCTTTATTAGAACTTTTCTAGTGCTAATAAAATTTTATGTCTTTTAATCATGCTATAGTAATCAGTGCATTTTAGTGTTGATAAAGGACAATTCTAACGTTGTTAAATGATTTTTTAGTAGTGAAAGTGTCAAAAATTATTCATATGACATTTTCCCATATAAGAACTTGGTCGAATTCTACTAAGTTGGGCTGACATGTATATTTTTTTCCCTCTCATGGTAGGTCATGTGGATTTAAAATGAGATACTCAATGTTGAAGATAAAGACTCATTCCTTATGCACAAGAGGTGCAGTGACTCTAGTGGTTCATTATGGCACATGGAGTTTAATCATCGGACTACTTGCGGGTCATCATTATTTAATTTTGGCTATTTAAAGTTCTAATAACAACCTATATAGTATTTTACCACATAGATTGGAATTGAATTATTCTTAACCTAACCATGTGTCGTTTTCCCCTATTATGGATTATCTAGGATGATTCCATTGTTCACATACCTGTTGACTAGTGATACATGATACTTCAGGGAGAAATCTTATGTGCAGATGCTCAGAGTGGATGGG
Source organism: Viscum album (assembly GCA_963277665.1). Lineage (NCBI taxonomy): Eukaryota > Viridiplantae > Streptophyta > Magnoliopsida > Santalales > Viscaceae > Viscum > Viscum album. The sequence goes on along the minus strand of OY728159.1, from coordinate 823,032,904 downwards.
TTCCCTGGTTGTGGGTGGAAACTTGGCATGCAATGTTGTCATATGTGAGGCCCCATGAGTGGGTTCTTGACATATTGATGTTGAAGGTTGATATGGGAGCATGGATAATTCCCCATGATCCTTGACCTTTTGCGAGGATTGACATATGGGCTAGGTGGTTGGACCTAGTGACCCTAACATGAGGTTTGTCCTTGCACCACTACAAAATTTTCTTTTAAGAACGCTAGTAAAGTGCCTTTATCAATGATTATAATGCACTGACTATCAAAGAAAGCTTAAAGGAAGACTTTACCAATTCTCATAAAAGGCACTGTTATAGGGGCCTTTATCATCACTTTTTAGCATTGTTAAAGGCGACCTTTATCAATGCTAAAAAGAGCACTGATAAAGCCCCCCTTTAACATCTTTTGTTTTTAAGCACTGATAAAGGGGGGGACCTAGTGACCCTAACATGAGGTTTGTACTTGTACTATTAAAAAATTGGCTTTTAACGGTGCTAGTAAAGTGCCTTTATCAGTGATTATAAAGCACTAACTAACAAAGAAATCTTAAAGGGTAGAATTTATCAATGCTCGTAAAAAGAACAGTTAAAGGGGGCCTTTATCAGCACTTTTTTTAGCATTATTAAAGGTGGCCTTTATCAGTGCTAAAAAGAGTACTGATAAATCCCCCCTTTAACATCTTTTGTTTTTAATCACTAATACGGGGTATTTTTTTTGAACATCTCTAATCCCCACCTATCAGTGCTTCCTACCCCCTTTATCAGTGTTTACCCTTATTAGCGCTTCCCCACCCTCTTTATCAGTGCTTCATGAAATTCTAACTTCTCAAGCATGCTTGGATTTGATCCATGTACCTATCCTTTGTAACTATAACACCTTTACCACAACACCAAGATGTTTTATTATCTATTTTATGATATTTATATATATATATATATATATTTATTCATATATTTATATAAGTATTTTTAAATACATCTATAAAATATATGTTTGTGTGTGTGTGTGATATATATATACTTATATTTAATTAAATATATTATATATTATATTCATTTACATATACTAAAATATAATATAAATATATATCCATTTATTAATACACACATATATGTATATGTAAAAATTATATTTATATATTTATATATTTATAAGTATGTATATATATATATTCATATATACATATATTAGAATATACATATATATTAGTTTATTGATATAAATGTGTTTATATATAAATATTTCTCATATAGGTATATATATACATATTAATGCATTTGTAAAAGGTAAATAAAATGGACTATTTTTTAAATGAAATAGAGTATTTTAGAAATTAATAATTAAGTGTTGGTATTTTTGTGAGTAGTAAATATTTTTTACAATTTTAAATTAAAAATTGATTTGAAATAAAATTCATTTTTATAAAATATTTTCCTAAATAAATATTTTTTCATCCTATTATTTTATGATAATTTAATAAGACCTTAGTTAATTTTTGAAAGTATTATAAAATCTGTTTTAAATTTAAATCTGTATTTTTCAAGTAAATAATGATTTTATTTAAAAATTAAATTTCTATTATTTAGAAAATTATTTTGATAAAATATATTATATTTTTTAATTCTGCATATTGAAAAATGGTTATGATTTTTTTTTTTTGGAATTTTTATGAAATACTTGAATTTTTGGTGTATAGTGAAATTCGATAATTTAGGAAATACGCTAAATAAATGAATTTCTGCATCATGCTTGAGTCATGGATGATGTAAATGGCCATTGGTTCGAACTCACATGCACTTATTACTATTTTTAGTCACAATAATCAAACATTATTGCTTCTCTAAAGAAAAATAATTAAATAATGAATTACATATTCAAAATTCACTCCTCTCCTCCTCTATAAAAACCCCCATCACTCCCTTTTCTCTTCACTCCTCTCAAGAATTTTTTCATGTCTAAATTCTATTAAAATACCCTCACAAGATTCTCCCACATTTCTAAAATCCCTTGGTATCATAAATAGACCAAATCCTCTCCCCTAAAGAGGCTCTCAAGGAAGATTAATTCAAGAGGTAAATTCCTCTTTTCAATTCTTTTACTTTCTTTTCAAGTTCCTTTGTTTTCTTTTCTATCATCACCTCTCCTCATCCAAATATTATGAAAAATCCAGTAACTTACATGTGATTTAATGTTTTTATGATTATTTAATAAGTTATTATCATCTCTCCTTTACCCTTCTTTTATGCTAGTAGCAAAAAAACACCATCTAAGATGTGCTAATTTACCACATTCAAGGACAATATGTTTTCAATTTCTATTAACATATTCAATTATAGTCATGAAACCATTATTATGGTTAAACCAGACTATAATATATATATATATATATATTATGTATCATCTTTGGTTATGGAATCTTTTTGTACACATGGTTTTGATTTATAAGAAAAATGAGTTCGTTGTGTTAAAAAACAACCAATTAACCCAAACAGTTATCATTAAATAATTTATATAATGATTCATATTCACACCAAGTAAAAAATTAAATTTAAAACCATTTAACCTTATATATATTAAATAATAACTTATAAATTCAATTCTAGACAATAATCCTCATTTTGCACGATTCTTCGTTCATGTATATAAGTATATCGATCACGAAACAAACAGACCCAAATAATGAAATTGAAGCAATTAACACATTAAAAGTCTATGAATGAACTTAATAAGGTTATAATAAATATATTACATGAATATAAGGTTATTTAATTATTAATTAATGAACCTAAATTTTATTGTCCATGTCATTAAGATCAAGTGGAGAACACCTTCAGACTTAAGGTAAGGGTTTCTTCATCTCACTTCCATTTTTGTGAGATATTTAGTATTCACTACTATTACTTGTGTATAGTGTATGTATACTAAAAATTGATGTTTCATATCATTAATATATTTAATTTTATTCTATTAAATGTATCATTTTATGATTATTAATTTCGGGTCATAATATTCAATTGATTATAAAGTTGTAAGTATTTTTTATCCAAACCTCCATTTTCATTCGGGTTGATCTTATTCTCTACTCGCCTCAATGAAATTATTATTTATCATTATATAATAATCATAAATTATGTTTTAATTTTCTATATATTTTTTCCAATAATAATCCTTCTTTATTTTATGGGGAGTTACATGTTTTAAAAGAATCTTTCAAAAATTCCTCTGAAAAGCAAGCCTGAATCAAGGAACTTCTCGAATTCTTACCTATTTTAAAGTTCACTATATAATCTATTTTAAGAAATATTAATATTTCTAAAATCACACATTTAAACATTAAAAATATGTTTTGGTTAATTTATGGTTTTATGAAATCAAACATGTCTTTTCACTTTAAAATCTCTTTAATGAATTCCTTAAACCGCACTAATTTTTTTTAATTCTAAAGGTTCTTAAAAACACTTTTTACATGATTTAACTTTGGTGTGACATAATTTATGCATAAAATATAATCTAAATGTTCTTAACTTTTATTTTTTAGTATATACGTATTTAAAACCAGATTTATGGAAAATACAAATGCTTTTCTAAAAGAACTCTTCTTTTCAAAGTAAAATAGATTTTTCTCACCTCACTTTAACTTTTATGAGATATATGCCTTGTTCACCACTTATTCATTGAATGTGGTGTATTTAATACCCCTTGGTATATCATATCAAGAGTCTCATTATTCTCATGATATTATAATTTATTGTGATTTTAATGTTTCAAGGTGGTATGAGACACTTTGGAATGTTTAAGGATTATTTCCCCAAGAATTTCTCAATGGTATCATTTAAAATTATCTTTATTTATGTCAATTTCCTTTGATTAATATTGTATTTCATAGAGATTTATATCCTATTATATAATATAAAGTATTTTGTTGAAGGGTTTCAGATTATTTTGAATGTGTATGTTCTATCTTGATACCATTCACCAATTTACTTTGAATGGTTAGTGTTTATGTTTAATGTAACTGGAAAGTAATTTACATTTCATATATAAGTTTCAATATGAATTTATGTATTTTTAATGTTTATAACCATTCATAATAGGAATTAATTTTAATTATTAAGTGTTGGGTGGGGACCGCTATAGTCGGTTGGTGCATCAGTAGGTCTCATTAGACAAATTATGGTCTTAGCACGAGGCCTTGACAAAATGGATATTTATGGTCTTGGCATGAGGCCTTGACGATATGGTTATAATGTCCCACATTATGCATTCCCTAATTATTAAACTAGTAATTTAAAGTTCATGTGGTTATTCGACTAGTAGAATACCCATGATTATGCTTTATTATGGCATTATTTATTCATCTCTTATTCCTACCATAATGTGTTCAAGTTTATTTTTAAAGGCATGTGTTTTTAGTTATTCACCATGCATAATGTTTATGTTTATGATATTTTCCATTATATTTATTACCCTTAATGAGCATCTGATCACTCCCCTTTCTTATATTTCACTTTCTCAGGACATGAAGAAGTATATTATGAATGACCTGCAGGGATAAACTTAGAGTTCTGGATGTTCCCAATAAAACTTTTATGTTGTATTTCTTTTCAAGTTGTAATGTTGAACCTATGTATGTATCTAGTTTTCTAAAACTACTAAACTACTCAGTCCTTAAGGATAAAATTTCTTGTAATCATGCTAATGTAATGAAATAATGCACCGGCTCCGGGAAAATGGGGTTGGGGTGTTACATATATGTATTTATACAAGTGATTTATTATAATTAAATATAATATAATATGAATATATTTAATTATAAATAAAACTAAATTGTTAAAAATGATAAAAATTCAAAATCGCATATCAATATGAATATAATACCTAGGAATAAATTCAACCACTACTGAAAAAGATAATAAGACCCTCTTAAATGAGGCTAAAATTCCTTTAAATATTAAAAAATTGGGATTCCCCAATTAAAAACTCGGTTTTGGAGGCTGTATGGGAATTTTTGGCCTCTAAAACTATGATTGTGTGTTCTCTAAAGTCTTAAAGGTGTATAGATCTTTGCATTCTTCAATTTTATATGCAGTAGAACCCAAACAGACACCCGGATCAAAAGTTATGTCCGTTTGAAGTTCAAGTCATGTTTTCAACTTATCTTAGACCATTCATTAATTCATTTAATTTTTATATCATCCAATTGTTATTAAATAACTATTACTCTATAATAATTATAAAATTATTTTTTAATAATATTTTTTAATTATTTTATAATCCATTTTCACTTAATATCTTATATATTAAGTGTAAATGCGTATTTATCCATTCCTAAATCACATTTTAAAAAAACATATTATATTCATATAAATATAAATATATTTATATATTAATATATTATTTTTAATGAATTTTTTTTGAAGTATAACCATTATGAATGCTAGAAAAAAATCATTGATAAATGGGATGTTTATTAGTGCTAGTAAAAAAGCGTTGATAAAGGCCACCCTTTATCAGTGCTTTTTATAGTGCTAATAAAGGCCCCCCTTTATCAGTGTGTTTTTGTTAGCACGGATAAAGGGAACCCCTTTATCAACACTTTTTATTAGCACTAATAAAGGGGGGATTTATCATCATTTTTTTAGCACTGATAAAGAACCTGCTTTATCGGTGATTTTAGCTAGTTCTAATAAATCCTAGTGCTAGAAAAACCCAGTTTCGTAGTAGTGTTGTAGGTCTAGGTGGGAGACCTAAATAACCTTAGTTTTTACCTAGACCCTAGAGGGTCTGTGTTTTGTGTTTTTAAAGGGATACCATGGAAGAAGTTATCCCAGGGTTGGGTTTCTTGGTGATGAGAAGAATGAGTGGTGCTTTGGGCATGATAATGATGCATAAGAGGTGATCAAGTTTTGAAGAATGGGTAAGATGATGCCCTTGGTTTTTGGGGAGGCACATAGGGTTATTGGCTATCGATATTGTCTTCAACAAGAAATATTGTTTGGGTGTCTGACCATATTGACCAATGGGTATGGTTTTGAGGTAAGGACTAGGGTGACATCTAGATTTGTGCATTTGGGTGTTATTTTAATAGCATAGTCATAGCATGGATGGATTATCATGAATAGATCAATGTTTGGGGATGTTATGGGTGTTGATAAGGTTGACATGAATCAGACTTAGTATGAGCACTTGCAGTGCTAGAATGACATCATGAGGTGGGAAATAATTAATGAATCATGACATGAGTGAGGTTCTTGATTTTGAAGAGGATTTCCATGGGATCTCATAGAGTGTAAATACCGATATCCCATGGAACACGGTCAACTTGGATTGGAATAGTATGAATCACAGGAGCATGAGTCGACTATTGGAATTGGTAGTGGTTGTGAGAAGGTAGAGGGACAATTGTGAATAATAAGTTTCTTGTGGGAATGGAGAAATGGGATTTTGAGTAAATAATTTAAGATGTCCCTCCATGGTTAAGGGTAAATGTGTTTTGGATTAGGTTCCTTAGAATGATAGACCCAAGGTTAGACCTTTACATGCACTATCGGGGATACATCGTGTTAGGGGTTGGTTAAAGGGAAGTGATGTTTGGCTTGAGTTTAGCATGGATTAGAAGGATAAGTTCAAATATAATGGCAGAATATTACAAGGAATTAATTGAGGTTGGTGACCCCTATTATGAATTCAAATTTTTTGATTCCATGGATGTCATTTATATGGGTCAAAATGGGTTATAAGTGATGTTTTTCTTAATGATCAGGAATGGGTGGGTTTCGACCATGCCATTCATTATGTATGGTGATGGATGAAGTGTGGACCATGGTAATCTAGATCCTGTTTTAGTAGTGATATGTCAAGGATTTGCTTAAGGAGGGGAGTGGTATATCAGTAGAGATCATGTAACCCTCACAAGAGAAGGGTTATGGAAATAGGACCGGTATTTGGATGGTCCTTCTAGCTTTTGGATGTGAAATTGAGTGGAATCTAGGTGGGTATCAAATTAGAGATACATCGGTGCTCTGGGTGGGATCATAGAGGCTATAGAAGGTGGTTGGTCATCCAACCTTAGAGCTACATCAGGAGTTGGTAATGTACTCTAGTGGTCTTGTTTTAATGATCAATTGGTGTCTCCTAGAGTAGGGACACTGGGATCAGGTGGTTGGTGATGCATTGATGGTTGGAGCTGAGGTTTTTTAGGGGAAGTAGACCAAGGATGGATTGAATTGTGATATCTCATAAAATTGAATGCAGTGAGCTAAGATCTGCTTTGACAACATCATATATAATGTGATGGTATCCTTTTGAGGATTGGTAGGTGATTTTCAAGGAAAATCCTATGCGATCGAGTTCAAGATTTTTTGTTTGGAGTTTGACCAGTTTAGATCATAATCGAGAACCAAGATAATATTTCTTGTATGTGATCATATATAGTTATTTGGAACCATGTATGGTGCGTCGTTGAAACACTGAGATCATGTTTCAATAGGAAATTCTAAAGGTGGAGGCACTGTGGATTGAAAATATCCATTGTAAGCTAAGACCTATGGTGGGAATCCCCATAGTTGGATGGTTAATTGGAATATGATGTGATCATTTTTTGGGTTTAAATAACTCTATTAAGTTATATATTGATGTTTTGGTGATGGTTTTGAGTGTTGGATTGGGTGTTGTTAGTTTAAGAGCCATACATTAAAATTGGTATTGTACAAGTGCATTGGGCCTTCAAAGGAATAATGTGGCCATTTGAGTGAGAATAAATGATTGAGGTGGGTCAAAATATTTTTTTATATGTCCACTGAGAATTATCAAGGATGATAAGTAATAATATGGGGAGGTTGTGTTATCTCGTGCTCGTGGAGACTCTCTTGAAATTCAAGATGATTTTAAATTTTGAATTAGTGTCCGGGTCAATTTGAGAATCGAGATTCAAAATCAGGTTTTCATGATTATAACACCTCAAGGGGGTGTTTGGTACATGAAGGGAGGCTCAAGGGACATCTTGTGGGCTCGAAGGAGCCTCAGGAGAGGCTAAGTGGCTACTACAGTAGAGCCACCAGCTAGCCTGTGGGGGTTTTAAAGAGTGGGAAATTACAAAATTTCTCCTTCATGTTTTTAGAATGGGGTACCTGCTTCACCTATTATTTGAGATACATATTCTAGGGAGTCCTCTCCCTTTCCCTTTCCTCCCCCTTTGGTTTGGGGTACTATATTAGTTGTTTTTTTGGAGATTTTGTAGAGACTCGGGTTTTGGCCCTGTAAACCTTTGGAATATTCCTATGAATAATTCCAGAGCTAGGCGCGAAGACGGTGTGCGATTCCAAGTCCCGGTGTGCCCAGAATTAATTTTATAAAAATATTAATTATTTTTATACAATGCATGTGGCGGGGGTGTGTTATCTCCTAAACAGGAGCTCAGAACAGTAATATGAGGGCACAGTTGTGTCCGGAGCGTGCTTTTTTACCCTAGGTGTGGTATAAACTTTGTGGGCGCGGGCATGCTGTGAGAAAATCCACCATGGGTGTTTTCGTAAATAAATTGAAAAGTTTATTTATAGAGGTCACCTTGAATAACTTCTGAACGGAGTCTCGGATCAAAAATATGAGTCCTCCGTTGCGTTCAGAATGTCGTGTTTACCTTAAGCGAGACATATTTTTAGTCGGCGCTGGGTGCCGGGTCGAAGGCGTGATGGCGGGGAGATGAAATGAAGTTTTTATTAAAAAAATGTAAATCAATCATCTCCCCCCCCAACTCCTCTTTTCGCACGGCAACCCTCCCTCCTCCTCCTCCGTTTCTTCACCAAATCGAGTCGCAGACGTCTGTTTTTAGCGTCGATTGTTAGCGGATCGAGCTTCAGGGCGTCGCGGGCGTCGCGGGCGTCGTTCAGCACCCGAAGATTTGACGATCCACCAACAGGTAGGCGGTTTGAGTTTTAAAATCTTAGATCCCGATTTGGTTGTTTTTTCTCTATTTTGAGCCTGCATATGCGAAGATCCGGTCCCAGGGGTGCACAGATGCCTTTGGATGCGCGTTTGGACTCCCGGGGTGCCCCAGGCGGCCCTCAGAAGGTCCGTCGGCGCAGCACTGGCGCGGCGGTGGGCCGCGGTGAAGGAAATGGACAGCCGACCCTGCAGCGGTCCGACCGCCAATCATCGGCGACCCCGCGGAGAAGGGTGGCCGTGCGCGCGTGCGCACGCCGCGCCGCGGCGGAGCAGTCCGCTAGTCGGAGCGGTCGGCGGCCAGTCCGGCCCTCTCTTGGTATACGGGGGTTTTAAAACCCTCGTATCTTGCTCCCTGTAGATCTGAATCGTGTGTTGTCTATGGCGACGCAACCCTGGAGATGAGGCGAACCCCTCAGTGTGGGTTCGAGGGTTTTGAAGTTCGGGATTATGGCCCGGGTGTTAGAAACGTTGAATAAAATAATGATATTTTATTATTATTCGACATCAGGTCATTGTATCTTCTACCCAGAGTGTCCGATTGACGTGATGTTAGTGGTGTTGAGACCCTGATGGTATGAAGGACTTTTCTTGATGGTTTTCGAGTGTTGGGACCGAGATTGGGGTGCAGGCCCCATGAGGCCCGATTTGGGGCGTTTACGGAGAAACCCAACTTTCTCACCAAGAGTCTGATTTTGGCAGATGAATAGTCGATCATGTGTGTTTTTTCGAGAGGATCGCAATGGTGCGATCCGTTCGATGTGTTCTATGATCAAGTCATGGGCCCCACCCGAGCTAGCTTTGGTGAATAGTACCTTTTTCACTGGGTATCCGTTTGGGATGATCAAGTAGTCGATCCCACATGTTTTTCCGAGGGGATCATAGTGGTATGATCTGATTGATGAGTTTCGGGATCATAGTGTGGGCCCCACATAGGCTAGCTACGGTGAATAGTGCCTTTTTTCACCGGTTGTCCGTTTCGAGGGAGTAAACAGCCTATCCTGCGTGTTTTTCTGCATGGATCGCAATGGTGGCCTCGGTATCAGCCTTGGAGGTGTGTGGTGTGGCGTTATGGCGTTATGGAGGGTCGCTTGGGTTAGCGACGTTTGGACCAGCAGTGGTTGAGGGTACTCCCTTCGTTTGTTCCTACGAGGGTTCGTGTGGCATCACAACCTTAGTATAGGTTTTTGATCCTCTCGATGGGATGTTTAATCTGTTAGAGTTATGGCATCCCTCCAGTGGGCCTAGAGCGGGATCCTCTAGCATCATTTCCCTAGATCGAGTTCTTGGTATCGTTGTGACCGCTTATTCACGGGCGGCGATCCCCTATCTAGAAGGTTAACCTCGTAGGGTTTGTGGCATCATTGGTAATATGATCCCCTACACGGTGGGTCGTGCTTAGTAGGTTTGTGGCATCGTCGGGTATACAATCCCTTACTCAGCATGAGGATTATAGTAGGTTTGCGGTATCGTTGGTTATATGATCCCCTTCTCAATGCGTGGTTTCTGTAGGGTTGCAGCATCATCAGTTCGATCCCCTACAACGTGAGATGTACCAGATAGGGTTTCGGTATCATCGTGAAAGTCATGACACGAATGACGATCCTATATCCGAGTGACGTGTTTCTGTCAAGCGCCAAATTGTGTTGTGGTATCCCCCAACGGATCTTGGGAGTGATCCCCTATCTGTGAGATCTACGAATTCCATATTGGGTTGTGGTATCCCCCAGCGGACCCTGGGAGTGATCCCCTATCTGTGAGATCTTCGTATACCGGTGTGGGTTCTGGTATCCCCTAGCTGACCCTAGGATCGATCCCTTATCCAAGGAGTTTGGTTTTTATGTTGTTTCAGCGAGGTTTCCTCAGTGATGATATCTGATGAGCGTGACCACTCGGGTGAGTGTCTGAGATGTTTGTGTGGGACCCGATGGAGTGTATCTCTTGGACGAGTGTCATCTGGGATGACAGTGATCTTGGAGTGTGATCTCCTAGTTGTGAGCTGTTGTTGGTGATGAGGTCGGTACCTCATGTTTCTTGGTTCGTGAGCTGATTATATCTATATGTTCATGGTATATGTATGGGCATACACCTGATTTGAGCTGACTAGTTGTGTTTAGCTGAGAATGGTAATGAGATGGAGTTTCTCTCTCATCTGGGTTCCCTCTAGCTGGGATGATCGGAATGTTTCCTTTCGGTTTCTCTCTTTTTTTTTGGGTTTTTGGGTTCCTACTGAGTATTGTTATACTCACCCCTACATGGGATTTTCACGCACATGTTTGTGTCTTGTGGAGACCACAGTCCTTTCGACGGTGTCCCAGGAGGACCTGGAGAAGGCGGAGCTGAGTGAGTGGGACTGACTGTGGATTCTTACTGGAGTTGTGCTAAGGTGCTTTCGGGTGTTTCTTTTGGCAGCATACCCCTTCTCCCAAGCAGGTTGGACACTTTTGTGGTTTTCCTTTAGTGGGACCTGTTTTTCCCTTTTGTACTTCTGTTGCACTCTGGTTTGGGATAGTTTTATGCATGCTTTTACTATTCAGTTTTATATATCTCTGCATTGTTGCATGGAGGTGTATGTGGGTGCATGTGTACAGGTACCTTAGGCTAATGTCTCCCATGTGTGTGATAGCCTACTCGGTGTTGGTCACCAGCCCCTGGCCTATTGGAGGCGGGCTTGGGGAGTCGCGGCTTGAGCCCCATTGGGTCGGGTCGTGACAGATTTGAGGTATGTATCACCCTCCAAAAACCTCCATTGTCTCTCTACTCCCCTAGTTCTAATTTTAAATTTATTAGGTTATGTTTTTTATTCCAATTCTACTAGATTATGGTGGAATCATATATAAATGATGGGGATTCCACTATGCTTAGGAATAGGATGTCCCATGATGTCATCTGTATGTTTCTTCATGTTATTTCATTGAGGTGTGTCTTCATTCATAATTTCAAAGTGTTTGAGCTTAAATTACATTAAATTGATAATTTTTTAGTGTCATTGGTTAGGAATTTTCTCTAGAATTATGCTAAGAATCCCCTACGGTCCACCTATAGTAAGTTATCTTTGGTTCTAGTGTGAAGCAGTGTTACAATGAGTTTTTTTCTAATTATTCCTAAGTTTAATTGAGTTAATTAATTAATTATAATTTCCATAATAAATTGATTATGTATGTTTGGTGTAAGTTAGGGGATCAGGATGTGTATTTAAGCCCATTTGATCACATATGAGGCAAGAAGGGCTTGAACAAGCCTTGGAAGCTACTGTCGGCCCTTAGCATCAAAGTGGAAAGCTCTGTATGTGGTCGGTGGTCACACGTACTTTCCCTATGGAATTAATTTTGTGAATGTTGTATATGGACTCCTGGGAACACCACTAAGGGTGATTCCCCTAGTTAATTTATTCTAATTAAATGAAATGTTATAATTAAACATAATTATTTAATTAAAATGGATGAGAACCCAGGGTCATGAACAACCCTTATGCTCTAGCTTGTTGCCTTGGATGTCGATGGTAGAGGTTGAGACCTTGAGACACTGGATGGACTCTAGACCTCTTATAAGTTGATATTGGACTGATGAGACTCAAACCATGTGTAAGGGATTGAGACACTTCTAATTTGGAGGTGTTGTTGGGCCTAGTGATCCTAGGACATCTAGGCCTTAGAAGACCTCCTTCATGGAATTCGAGCTGTTTGGTCTAATTGAGATGAGGAAGGAAAGATAAAACCTCTCTTGTATGATGTTACTAGGCTTTGGTAGATATACCTTAAGCTGACTGGGACTGGGTTAGGTGAGTGGACCAACCCAGAGTGACCCTGAGGACCTAGATGGTTCATGAGTCAACTATGGATTGTTTCCTTTATAGATAGACCCTGAGTAGTTGGTGAGGCCATGATACTCTATTGAAGATTTTATGAGATGTGGTGCCTTAATGTGTCAAGTTTTGACTTGAGATCACAGCGGAGACTGAGGAACCCATTGGGTGCCCGTTGATGGACTAACCCTAAGCAGGTGTGCATGGGATGGTAGAAGGTGTCCCTATGGAACCCATACCAGACTGTTGAGCCCAAGGGACTATGGATGGTGAGAATGGATGTGGGAATTCATCAATCATTGTGTTTTTATTTTTATGGTTTTGGAACATGCCCTTAGGGAAGATGTGGTGTGTTTTGGCCATCGTGGTTATGGGAATAGGTATATAGATAGGATTCCCTATTATGGATTTGGGTATGGATTGGATATGCCTTATATTAGGAGCTTGGAATATAGTTGGATCTACAACATATATATAGTTTAGTGGTTGGGGATTCCTTATATTAGGATCTTGGTACTAATAGGATCCACTAGGGATTTGGGTCTCAGATATTGATAGGGGATTCCATATATTTGGAGGCTGAATTATAGGGATACCATGAGCCTCATCCTCAGAGTTTAGAGGATAATTATAGAATATTCCATGTATTTGGAGATCTTGATAGGGATTTTTTGGGCCTTATCCCAATAGTCATGAGGATATGATAGGGTTTCTCAAGGATTGGTATCCTGAATGATAGGATTTTCATGGAATAGGTACCTAGAGATATGAGGATTGGTTGGGGATGCCATGTATGTGGAGATCACATGTATGATTCTTGGTTATTTTTTATATTATTATTCACTCTAATATAGGTGGTATAGTCTTCCCACAACACCACTTTGGCCCTCACTGCTAGTGGGAAGCCTCTGGAATACAAGGAGGCGCGCCTGAGGTCATGTGGTGAACCAGTATGACTATTGTTCATAGAGTGATCCATAACAGGAAGTTTTAGAGTATGATATCACTCCTTGTATAGTTCTTTATATAGTTCTATTTGAATTATTTAATGGAAGCTATTATTGTATATAGATTCTACCAATGGTAGATACCAGTCCCATTCTATAATGAACCGACCCATACTAAAATGATGCATCACCCATCCTGGATCGCCACTTGGCTTGAGGGGTGTTCATAATCCCCAAAGGGTGGAAACTACTACATGGGCATCAAATGATACACTATAGAAACATTTTATCCCTTAAATCAAAGTAAATAGACAGTGAATCATTTACTAAAAATTTAGCATGGGGAATTCATATGTCAGATTCCCATACAAAATAGAAATAAGTATAACCAAATAAACCAAAAAGATGAGTTATAACCAATGAATATGATTTAACCCATTCATGTAAACATACAACATTATCCATAATTAAATTTACAACTAGGTTTATAAAAATATATTGAATGAAAATAAAATAAAGGTCATCCTGATAGGTACAACAACACATCCCAAAATAAAATAATACTTAAATAAAACCATGATATCGCCTCTAAATGACCCATGGATACTCACCACATCCCAAATCAATGAAAAAATGTCCAATAAAGAGATAAACAGACCAAAATCAGAACCTAGAACCTATATAAAACATAATATCTATATATACACATATGAGTGTTTGTGTGTGTAGGGTGTGAGAAAACAATTATAGCAGGATATCACCAAGGATTAAATGCAATTTCTTAAATGAAATAGTCCATAATTTCCAGTTTTAAATATAATAAAAATTAAGGTTTTCTTTTTAACATGAATGTAGTGAAATCAAACCACATACTTTCATGTTTAGATAATTAAACTTCTCTTTTTAAACCAAAATATAGTGAAATATCTTATTAGTAGTGAAATGATTTTAAAACTAGAAATGAGGACCTTTGATTTAAAAAAAACAAAATGAAACCATTTTCTCTTATTCTCAACCTTTCATAAAATCCCCAAACATAAATCCAATAATTTATATTTTATTGAAAATTCCTTTCCAGTCAAACCATTTAGAAAACCAACCCAACCATAAAGAATAAAATCCTAATATAAGCAGGCACCACTATATCAAAGAAGTATATTAAAGTGAACAATTCAATGGTGACACAAACAATATAAGAAAATGTGGATACAAACAATATGAAATGGGAACCCCCTATATCAAAATAACAACAATAGAATTGGTGTCATGGGAAACTCCATGAGTTCTAAAGTTAGACAAAACTAATAAAACTTAACAATGCATAACAATATGGGACCAAACTCTAAACTACATTACATCCAAATCATAACAAAAACCACCATATTATCCCACACTAGCATCATTGGGGGGAACTCCTCACCTATCCCCATCTCATGATAGAGGGGATATTAACCCATGTGTTCTGTAAACCAGTTTAGTATAAATCAAGATCTCCCACTTAGTTACCTGAGTTCCCATAACCAATAAGAGTGGAGGTGAGAATAGAATTAATCCAAGATCAACATATGCATCAATAAATTATATACAATAAATATCCCTCACATCCAACACACTCACATGAAACAATACCCTTTTACACATACAAATATCACATAAATCAACATCCCATAAAGGGAACAAGTCTGTCCAAGATATACACAGGAGGAAAAATGAGGGTCTATGGGAATTATTCCATTGGTTTTAGAAATTTTAAAACATGCCTTATTAAAATTCTATCTAATATTTCTAGGTCCCTTCCACACTTTTAAAATCTGAACATTTAAAAAACCCACTAAAAATCAATGATAAAACAAAATCATTTCCATTCCAAAGAATTTATTAAAAACATGGTTTCACTTTTTTAAAAATATAAAATTAGGCCTTAGTCCCACATGAATCATTAAACCCATTTAAAATTTCCTTTTAGGCATTTATATAAACACTTGTCATGTGAAAACATTTAATTTCAAATCAATACATGAATTTTATAAATAAAACCCTTTATACAAAGCTAAAAATTATTGAAACCAATTTATAAACCCTTTATAAACATCATACATGGGTATAATTTCATAAAAAGGGATTTTTATAAACCTCAAGAACTTCATTAATTGTAAATTAAAGGAATAATATAGAAATAATTACCTCAAAACGAATGAAAAATAATCCTCAATGTGTTCCCTTCTATGGAAAACACCTGAACATGGAGGAACCACCCACTATAGATCCTAAGAAAACAAAACCCTAGGATATAACCAACCTTGTCCCAAAATCCTCACTTAAAAAATGGTTAGGGTTTCTAGAATATGGAAAAACCTAAGATAAATATAGGGGGAAATAAGGGAAGAAAGAAAGAGGAAGAATTAATGTTACCTTGGAAACTACTTGAAATATGGAAAAGTGGAAGAAAAAAATAAAAGAGCAGTAAGGGAAAGTCACACCCATGGATCCATGGGACACATCACATAAAATGGGGAAAATAAGACCCATTTTGGGTCTTAAAATTATTGGGACAAAGCTGTGATTTTTAAAACTTTAAGAGTCTACATGGGACACATGACACATTACATTGCGGTATGAACATTTTTAGAACTCACATGGTATTGGTGTGAAGGTTTGCATTCCATTACTACAAACTTGGGAAAAATTCCTATCATGGCGTGATGACCCTTTTCATGGAATGCCTCACTAAATCCATGATTTAAGCTTCTAAACTCTCACCAAAACACCAAAAAACTAAAGAAAACTTTTAGAAACTTAAAAACCCCGAAAATCATTCAACATACAAAACAATAGTGACATGGGGGTGTCACAATTATCCTCACCATACAACTTTATACCCCTATAAATTCCTTGTTCAAAATAAAAGGTAATGAAAAACTAAATCATACACACCCCAATACTATAGGTGGGTGTGTTGGGAAAGAACCTATGAAGTTCTAGTGGGAAAGAAACAACATACAACCAACACAAATCATTAAACAACTAAACCTCAGACTGAAAAGACCACTAAGTATCCCCAAGAACAGCTCAAAACAACTAATTAACTGAGATACCTAATAAAATAGATACTTATCATAGGTATCCCCACCATTTAGAGTTATTTTAAATTGGTTTAATAAATGGAAAACACTCTTAAGAGGATACCACTAACATAATCAACAACTCCTACACCAAACACTTGAAAAAAAGCCTTCCATTAACTATAGTTTAACATAAAAAATGGAATTGATAAAAAAATAATATAAAAACAACCTGTAAAATCCAAACATCCATGCAAATGATCTCATCAAAACCATTTAAGAATCCATCAACCAACCTAAACAAAAATATAAAAGGCACAAATCACAACCATTTGTACAAAGAAAATACATGTAATCCCACCATGGGTCACGATAATTCACAAGGATAAACTAGGACTTAAACCACGTAACACCATCTCATGAAAAACTCGACCAAACCTACCAAACAATAGCCAAAACCTAACCTGAACTAGTACACCACACATCCTAGATACCTGATCATGTAACCTAAGGGTTTTCCATTCCATACCATAAAAAAACATCCTCATTACAACCAAAATCTGTACATTAAAACATTAAGAAACAAGATTCCATATAATAAACATAAACACACCCAAAAAATGGCCAACATACCATAAGAAATGATCAAGGGATGCCTAAAAAAATATAAAAAAAATATCTTGGAAAAAATAACCAAAATCTTTAATCAAATATAAATACATAAAAGGAAACCATAGAATAATAAACTACAAAAAAACTCACACTAAACTACTCTTGAGACTTATTCTGAAAACCCAACATACAAAACCTTTTAAGAAAAAAAATCCACAACACAAACAAGTCCTCAGAGCTTTCCTACATGAGGTCTTAGAATTCCCTAGATCTCCAAGTTGAATGAATATGAGAGGAATATTATTCTTATGAGAAACACTAATATCCTAAAAATACCAAACCTAACCAATATGAACTTCTAATATAGTCTCATACATATTTTTCTCCACAATCAGTGAGTTTCCTTCATTCATACTTGATAGGACTGAGGTGGTACCCATCATAGGTTTCCTAGGTCGATCAGCTTCCACCCACATATACCTATATACTGCCTTTTCAAAATATGATAGGTAAAATCTAAGAACGATTGATTAAAGGTATAATTGAATACCTCCACCAAAGTAATGTGATTTTATAGAGTCATCAATGACATTTTTAGGAGAAAATACCACTAGATATAAGAAAAAAACATCATACTCCTTCACCATTCACTCACCTTGATAAATACTCGTGATCTCAAGAGCTTTCTCCACCTTCATTTTATCAAGATATAACCACTAAATGAACACTATATTGAAGAATTACCCAGATATACTCTCTCATAATTATAGATAAATTATTTACTTCTACCACACTCATCTCAGTCCAACCAGAAAACTCAAAGTATCTCTCACCCTTGAATCCTTAGAACCTAGATATAATTGAGGATTCACTCAATCCACTACCACAAAACTGGGCAAGGCAGGAACCTGCCTTTATCAGTGCTAATGGAAAATCGCTGATAATATTTATTGTATACATTAAATAAAAAACACATGTTATAACTATATATATATATATAAATAAATAATTATAAGATTAATAATAAATATATTTATTAGATTTATAAGATCTATTAGATTTATTAATTCATTATATATTTATTAGATTTATTAATTCATTATATTTATTAGATTTATTAATTCATTATATTTAATATATATATTTATTATATTTCTTTATATTTAATGTATTTGTTTTATTTATAAATATATAATACGTTTTAATATATATGTATAATTAAAATTATTGAATATATGTGTGTTTTCCAATGAATTGGGGTCAATGAATATATCATACATGAATATATATATGTGCATATTGAATAATGTTCATTTATATATTATAATTCATTATGTTACCCATATAATATATATGTTATAAAAAATGTACACTTGTAATTAAAATTAAATTATATTTAAAAAATAAATATATATTTTATTATATTTTCAATGATATATATATAAATATACCTTTCAAATAATTTTATTAGTATAAATAGAGATATATATATATATTTAGAGTTAAATAAATATATAATAATATAAAGAAATTCTTAAATTTATACATTTATCAGCGCATTTATTAGTGCTGATAAACTACGTATTTATCAGTGCTACAAAGCGCTGATAAAGGGTGTCTTTATCAACACTAAAATGAAAAGCACTGATAAAGTCACACTTTATCAGTGCTGATAAAGGTGGTATTTATCAGTGATTTTCATTTTAGCGCTGATAAATACCCCCTTTATCAGCGCTTTTTACTAGTGTTGATAAAGGTCCACATGAGATTTATAATATCCACCGGGTCCTCCTCCTCCTCCCTGCACCCTGTCAAGCTTTTGCGAAAGCCCTACTCTGCGCTGCTGCCTCCTCTCCATCGTTGCCTCCTCTCCGCCGCTGCTGCCACCTCCTTCTCCTCCTCCTCCTCCATGGCCGCCTCTTCCTCCTCCTCCGGTGCCTACTTCTCCTCCTCCTCCTCCTCCACCGTGGCTCCTACTCTTCCTCCTACTCCTACGCCATGGCCTCCTCTCCACCGCTGCTCCTCCTCCTCCTCCTCCTCTACTGGAGCCTCCTCCTCCTCCTCCTCCTCTGCCTACTCCGCTGCCTCCTCTCCACCGCGGCTCCTCCTACTCCTCCTCCTCCACCGTAGCCTCATCCTCCTCCTCCTCCTCCTCCTCTACTTCCTCCGCTGCCTCTGAGCTACCTCCGCTGCCTCCACTGCCTCTGTGCTGCCTCTGCGCTGCCTCCGTGCTGCTTCTGCGCTGCCTCTGCGCTGCCTCTGTGCTGCCTCCACGCTGCCTCTGTTGCCTCCACTTCCTATAGTGCCTCCTCAGTCGACGCCTCCTTCTCCTCCGCCACTGGGTCCTCCTCCTTAAGGTGAGTAAAATTGAATTTGCATGAATTAATTATGTTTGCATTTATTGTCAATATTGAGATTAATTATGATTTGGCATGATTCTTGTGTGTGATGCTTGTGTGTATGACACATGTATATGTGGTTAGTTACTTGTTTGATCTTGATTAGCTCTCCCCACTTACGGTTGGTTTACTTGTGAATTGATCTTTATGAGTGGGTTTTGGTGCCTTTTATGCTTTGGTTCATTGTGTAAACCCTTGTGGTTAATTATAATTCCCCTTGTGTTTATTTAATTAGATTTTTTTGTATTATTTTGGCCTCCATAAGTGAACTATTGGATGTAGTCATATTCATATGTGAACAGGGTGAAAATATGTATTGGTACACAAATTATAATGGCTTTATAAAATGATGCTCACTTTAAACCCTGGATTTCGAAACAATTTCCCTCTTTTCCTCCTTATTTTTCTTATCCCTCCTCCTTTCAAATGGTTCTTATAAAACCCCAATGTTTCAAAAATGGATCCTTGGTTCCAAAATTTCAAATTTAGTTTCAAATGTGTTCCCTAAATCTAGGTATTTTTGGCTTCTTGAGGTGTGGTTTAGTTTCTAAATGGCATAAAGGCCCATTTGGAATCTTCAGAGCTTACATGGTGTTTTCCCCTTGGTTTTGAAAATATAATTTGATTTGTAAATTTTAAAGATCTATTGGTATTTTGTGGTGTTTTGTAAATTGGATTTGAAACTCATGTGATGTATAGGCTCGGTTGGCACTTGTGTGTGACTTGATATGTGATGGGAACCTCTATGGTTGTCCCTCTGTGGAGAGGTTTTCTACATAGTTGGTGTTGGAGATTGAGAAAGACATGCATAGAGTCATCTGTGTGTTATTGGTTTATACCATGCATGTGATGGCCTCTTCATTCTCTGGTATACTACTATAATGGAGCATCAATGTTGGTTGTTTACTATGGAGGTACACCAAATGTCGGCAGGTGAGTCTGAACCTAGTAAGTCTAGGGATTTCTTCTAGGTATGTTTAGGTAATTCTAATGATTACCTATCTATATGTTCTTCTTTATTTTTCTGCACTTTGGTTGTCTACTTTTCCATTATTTTTCTACTTTTATTGTTTCAATTAATTTCATCATGGCTCTGTGATCACCTTGTTTGGATTCTTATATTGAATTTTGAATGCATTTTTTAAACTAGATATCTATTTTAAAAAGGGAAGTCATGATTTGTTTTGAAAATGGATTTTCTAAAAAATATGTGTTGGTTCTTTAAATGATAAAAAACTATTTTATAAATTTATTTCAAACTAGTGTTTTTGTATTATTTCAGGAAAGGTAATGTATGGTTTCTGTGGTGCTTTCCTACTAAGTTGTTTTATACTCACACCCTACTTGTGACACTCAGCATCAGTAGACCCAAGTTATTTTTAGGTTTGGGTTTCTTGTTCAGGTTTCCTTTAAAGAAGGTTGGTCTTATAGTTAGTGGTAACCCAAAGGTCACGAGGATATCTAGTCGGGTTCTGATTTATTCTATCTCGGTTTTTAGTTTCTATTTTGTTCAGTTGATGCTGTATATGGATCATGTTTGTGTATTCTTTATGTTCTATGCTTATGGATCCTCATGGTTTTGTTGTGTGATCTATTTGGTTTATATATATCCCCATTTTATATCTCACATCATATTATCACACCATTACTCTTATATATACTCAAGAGGTTTTTCCTCATCATACGTGAGATATAAAACTATATGATCCATCTTCTTTAGGCCTAAGACTCTAATACCTACTCAAATAGCCTTAAAAAACCTAACTGGGCTATACAAATCTCATACCAAACCCAATCCTCTCATAAACACAACTACTCCATGGAGACATAATCTCTGGATGATCAAAAAATCACAAACATTCAATAGAACCCTCACTCTATCTCTTGGTGGATCAAAAACACCCTATTTATTTACCTTGGTTGCTCTTGATTTCTATCCCTTTCATTGGAACACATATACTCATGTATGAATGCACAATCATGCATAAATTGGAACATGGTTTTGTATTATAGGGTCCACCTACCTCAAAAAATGGAGTAACCCCCTCACCAAGATCAACACATCCTCAACCAAGACTATACATGCCTTATCTAATCTTGTACCAATGATTGAGACCCAATCTCAAGGCACAATTCCCAAATAATTAATTATAGAAAATTATAATTAATTATACACCTTAATATAATTAGGAATAATCCTTTAAAACTCACTGGGAAACACAAAACCACCTAAACCACACAAAACATGGTGTGTTCATCATACGAGGATAACCTCTAGCCAATACAATCAAAATCTACATCATATGAATTGATTTGAAGATGATATATTGAAATCATCAAACAAATCCTAGTTAAAATCATCCCAAATCATAGGAAAATAAAGGATAATGGTAATGGAGAAAGTATGATGGAATAACTCACTAACGCACTATAAAAAACTCCCAAGAACCACCCCTCATCAGGGGGGATCGAAGAGAGGAAGAGATTGGATGAATCCCAAGAACCACCCAAGATTTGATATTAATGAGCACGCCCCCCACCATTTTTTAAGTATCTAGTTTTTTATCTAAATTATACTCATATTCCTTCTCCCCTAACCTATATACCCATCCTATGGATTTCAAATAGGATGAATATAAATAAAGAATGGATGAATGCCAATCGGTTGACAAAAGAGTATGAAGAAGGCGTGAAAGAGTTTATCAAGTTTGCAAAAGATCATGCATATGACCCTTCTAAAATCCTTTGTCTGTGTTTACGCTGTTGTTATTCAAAACAAATTAGTCCAGAGGAGTTGGAAGAACACTTGATCTGTCATGGAATAGATCAGAGTTATACATGTTTGAATAAACACGGGGAAACAACGAATGTAGGTAGTGGCCGGGATGACACTGCGTTTTATGGATCATCTGATATGATTACAAACATGAACAATGAAGATGACCGTCTTGAGTATGTGATTACAGATGTGAATGATGATGAAGATCGTATTGAGGAAATGACAAGGACCGTTGAAGATGAACTTCGTGATTGCCCAAAATTGTTTGAGAAGTTAAAAAGTTGTGCAAAGACACCATTGTATGCTGGTTGCATTAAATATACAGCATTGTCAGCCATACTAAAGCTGTATAATTTGAAAGCAGACAACGGGTGGAGTGAAACCAGTTTTACGAAACTAATTTCTCTCATAAATGACATGCTCCCAGAAGACAATGAGCTCCTAAGCCGAACATATGATGCCAAACTAATGCTACGCTCAATGGGTGTGATCTCTGAAATAATACACGCCTGCCCGAATGACTGTATACTGTTTCGCAAGGACCAAAAATCACTTAAAGAATGCTCAAAGTGTGGTTCTTCTCGATACAAGAAAGATTAATCTAGTCCTACTAAATTTTTATGGTACTTTCCAATCATTCTAAGGTTTAGGTGCCTATATGGAAGTGATGAGACTGCAAAACAATTAACATGGCATGCAGATACAAGAATTAAAGATGGGATACTACGTCACCCGGTAGACTCTCCTCAGTGGAAGTGAATTAATCATGAGTATCCTGAATTTGGAAACAAGTCGAGAAACCTTCGTCATGCGTTATATACAGATGGAGTGAATCCTTTTGGTTTTCAAAGCAACAGTCATAGTACATGGCTGGTTATGTTGATAAATTATGACTTACCACCGTGGTTATGCATGAAAAAAAATACATCATGTTATATATGCTTATATCAGGACCAAAACAACCAGGTAATGATATTTATGTTTATATAGCTCCATTGATCAAAGATTTGAAATTATTGTGGGATTCATGTGTTACATTGTATGATGCTTACAGAAATGAAGATTTCACTTTGAGAGCCATGTTGTACGGGACGATAAATGAATTCCATGCTTATGGAAATTTTCAGGATATAGAATTAAAGGAACTAAAGGGTGTCCCATTTGCGAACAAGGTACAAAATCAATTAGGTTGAAACATTCATCGAAACCCGTGTTTTTAGGACATCGCAGATTTCTACCGCAATGACATAAGTAACGTTCTTGGACGACATAATTCGATGGAAGTTCAGAAGAATGTATAGCACCGTCTTTACTAACAGGCGGTCAATTTTTTGAGAAAGTTAAAAATGTGGACACTACTTTTGGTAAACCGGCTTCAAAAAGCCTTATGAAAATTGGTTGGAAAAAGAGATCAGTTTTTTTTTGAATTACAATACTGGAATTGTCTGTATGTCATACATTTTCTTGATTTTATGCATATAGAAAAAAATGTATTTGATAGTGTCATCGGAACGTTGCTAAATACATCTAGAAAAACAAAATATAGAATTAAGGCTTGGTTGGACATGGTTGAGATGGGAATACGAGAAGAGTTGGCACCAGTGAAGGGTGAAAAACGAACATTTTTTCCTGCTGCTTACACTCTTTCCAGGAAGGACAGATATCAGTTTTGCAACTTCTTGAATGACGTAAAGGTTCTAGAGGGGTATTCGTCAAATATCAGTAACCTCATGTCAATGATCTAATTAAATTTAAAATGTCTGAAATCACATGACTGTCATGTTTTGATGCAAGATCTCATTCCAATTTCTTTATGTTGCATTTTTCCCAAGAATGTCCGCCATACATTAACGAAACTGTGTTTCTTCTTCAAAGCTATATGCAGCAAAGTTATAGACCCAGCGAAATTTCCAACTATGGAAAGAGAAATTTCCCTCATATTATGTGAATTAGAAATGTTCTTCCCGCCTTCATTTTTTGATTTTATGGTTCATTTTATGGTCCACTTGGTGAGATAGATTCGACTATGTGGTCCTGTACATTACAGATGGATGTACCCCATTGAAAGGTATATGAAGATTTTGAAAGGGTATGTCAAAAATCGAATTCGTCCAGAGGGTTGTATTGTAGATCGATATATTATTGAGGAATTCGTTGAATTATGTACCGAATACTTGATGGAGGAGAGGCGAAGAGAACAAACAACTCAAGAACAACCCGCACGAGAAGATCCCGCCCCACCCCCCACCAGCTTTGAGGCGAGCCATTCCCCTCAAAGACCTGACTTAACCGAGCTAATAAATGTTCTAATATTCATTTCTGTGAAATGTGAATCACATATACACTGATAACTTTCTTGTAATGATATTCTATAGGGTGAAAATGATTGTGATTTATATCTGTAAACTCCCACCCATCACCTTGTAGTGACGGCTACGGAGTTCAATATGCATAATGACATGATACACTCCAGACCACTTCCAACCGGTCATGTCAAAGTTTTGATTAATGTAGATCATGAGCTGAGTTCCAAGCTACATGTTCTAAATGATGATGACGACATTCATATGGTGGAAAAAGTTGTTGGAACATTCATTGCATGGCCGTCGAATCCTGTAAAAAACATGTCGACCAGGAGGTATTCATTTCCAATTAATTTTTCAAGAAGAACCTTTAACATTAAATTAGAAAATGGATAAACTAATGAATGTTATTATAGAAGGACAAAATGGAGGAGCTAAAACTAAAGATCGGCTCAAAAGGATCAACCAACCGAGCAAAACGATCAACTGAGAGCGCGTTCACCCCGCCCGTTCTATATCCACATTTAATATCATTGCAAGCTCATGTGGATAAAAAAATGATAGGCGGTAAGAGTCACACAATTGTTTGTGAAAAATATATGTATAGAGAGGAAACATTAGATTTCGTTAGTGCTGACGCTGTTGCTAAAATCATCACATACGACTGGCTAGGCGCCACAGTTATAAATGTATACATGAGGTATGTTTTCATGATTTGATTTTACAGAAGCTGATATACTATGATAATTATGGATAAATACATTTTATATTTTTCACAGGCATATATATGAAAAAAAATTGAAGGGATTTTCCCATGAATAAAAATTTGTACTCGTTATTCCTCACACCATTTCTACACAATGAGAAGAAATAGATTCTAATTTTCAGGCTGAATTAATGTCAAATATGCTCAGAACATTTCAAAGTATAATTACGACTGACAGACTCTTTTTAATACCAACGTTTTAGGGGTAAAACTATACATTTTAATCATATCAATTATATTTTCATTTCTATCAATACTTATTCCTTTTTGTGTTTTTAGGGAACATTGGATGCTCATTGCAGTCAATTTAGATACTCCAAAGATTTATTTTTTGGATTCACTGCATGGATATCCAACAAACCAAC
The DNA here is from genome assembly GCA_963277665.1 of Viscum album. NCBI lineage: Eukaryota > Viridiplantae > Streptophyta > Magnoliopsida > Santalales > Viscaceae > Viscum > Viscum album. The sequence continues at coordinate 823,006,924 of OY728159.1, read as the reverse complement.
CACACATGATGGCGATTGTCAATTCGTAATACACTAGATCCAACATTTTAAAACTAAATATCTAGTTATATAATTTATATTATCTTTTAATGAAGATTCTGTTATGATAGAGCGGTGTATGAATATCGTCTAAAGGCCTGAATGAATCCAAGGCTTAAGGAAGACAATGCGCACACGATATAAAAATGGAGAAGTATCTGGGTATATATAATTATATTTCACTATCCAAATACATATCAAAACAAATTACTTATTTTTCTCGATGTTTCTGCAGTGTCCGAAACAAAAAAACGACAAGGAATGCGGTTATTATGTTTGTAAATTTATGAAAGAGATCATATTTCATGAAAAAACTAGCATCCCTGAAGAGGTATTTTTGAAAATAATTACTAATTCATTTAAAATAATTATTAATCCTTTGTGTATTTATATTTTTTCTGTACTACTATGACTGTCGCAAAAACTCCTATTCAGAAGATGATATAAATGTGTTTAGAAACGAATGGGCAGCGTACCTGATGGAAGAATGTAAAAAAATAGGACAATGAAGGTGAATTCCTAAGACTTATTTTATCTTTATATTTTCATTGATATCTCCCTTGTTTACACTTATTGAGAATCTATGATCACCCTTTCTTATGTTTCATATCCTTAGATTAGTGAATTCCTACTACTCAGTTTGAAATTTACATTATCTTTAGAAAACAACACAAGTGACATACGAAAAACTGAGCAAACGCATTCGGATTGTTTTGATACTTTAGGAAAACGATCCATTAGTCATTTTTGATGCGTAAGAATCGACCGTACCTCAATCTGACGCACAGTGTGACCGGCATGGTTAAAAGTTTCTGATATCAGTTTGAAATTGACATTAACTTTAGAAAACAACACAAATGACATAGGAATACTGAGAAAATGAATTCATATTGTTTTGATACCTTAGGAAAACGATCCATGAGTCATTTTTGATGTGTAAAAATCGATCGCACCTCAATCCGATGCATGGTGTGACCGGTATGGCTAAAAGTGTATAATATCAATTTCAAATTGACATAAACTTTGGAAAATAACACAAGTGACATACGGAATACCGAGAAAATGCATTCAGATTGTTTTGATACTTTAGGAAAACAATCTATGAGTCCTTTGTGACATATAAGAATTGACCGCACCTCAATCCGATGCACGGTGTAACCGTCATGGATAAAAGTGTCTAATATCAGTTTGAAATTGACATTAACTTTAGAAAACAGTAGAAGTGACATATGGAATACCGAGAAAACTCATTCGTATTGTTTTGATACTTTAGGAAAATGATCCATGAGTCATTTTTGATGTGTACGAATCGACCACACCTCAATCCGATGCACGGTGTGACCGGTATGGCTAAAAGTGTCTGATATCAGTTTGAAATTGACATAAACTTTAGAAAACAGCACTACTGACATACGGAATACTGAGAAAACGCATTCGGATTGTTTTGATACTTTAGTAAAATGATACATGAGTCATTTTTTATGTGTAAGAATCGACCACACCTCAATCTGACGCACGGTGTGACCGATATTGTCACGACCCGTCCTCGGGGCCCGTGCCGTGACTACCCCAAGCCCGCCTTCCATAGGCCAGGGGCTGGCGACTAGCACCAAGGCGTAAAATCCCAGTAAACAGGGAAGGCATTGCCTTTATAAGTAACAACCACACAGAGTCAGCAAGTGGAAAGTAAAGTGCAGAAAAGTAAAGGGGCCGGAAATACAAGCCCAACTGTAAAGTACAACTGAAAAGTAAAGTACAGCAACTGAAGAAAAGACGGCGGCCTCGTGTCGTCCACTGGCAATCCCACCTGAAGGGTGGGTACAGATAGCCTCCAGGCTCCTCGGGTCCCACGTCCGCTCCGAGCACGTCCCGCCCAGTGGTCCACCTCCAGGTACCGTCCTGCTCCACGCCCCAACCGTGATCAGCGTTGTCCGTCGTCTGCAACCAACACAACAAGGTGCGGGCATAGCCCGTGCAGGGGTGAGTACAAGCTACTCAGTAAGGACCCCGAGACCCCCGAAGGTCTCCCGAAATCCACAAAGGATATAGCACAAAAGAAAGATGCAATCACAAAGTAACATCTGACTCGACTTAGGTATATGCCCATACATATACCTAAGTCCCCAATTCTAGCTCTGCTCACGAGCTCAAGAACAACTCAATCCACAAAGGAAAGCAAGACTCAAATCCACAAGGAGAGTAAACAGTAAAATCCACATAGGATAGTTCAACACAATCCACAAAGGAGAGTAACATACGATTCAGCTCAACCAGGTATACTTTTTCAGATGACGTCAAAGATGATCACTGATCCATCTAAGTCGTCGGACCCACAAAGGATCGATAGGTACTAACCCCCGCAGAAGACCCACACAGGATCGGGCTCACACAGAACCTGTAGGCAGTGGCTCACACAGAACCGGTAGTAAGGACCCACATAGGATCGGGCTCACACAGAACCTGTAGCACTGATCCACGTAGGATCGCTGAGTGCAGTAGTCGACGCAGTCCACTGAGGATCTCTGCACAGTCGTCGCCGCAGTCCACGAAGGATCTCTGCTCTGCCGTCGTCGCAGTCCACGAAGGATCTCTGCTCTGTCGTCGTCGCAGTCCACGAAGGATCTCTGCTCTGTCGTCGAAGTCACAGCCAGCGCTAGGGTTCCCGCACAAAGCGAGCTCGTTTAGGAGGGTCCGCTCCACGAGCCGAGAGGCTGATACATCAACTGACACGTAGTCCGAAGTTGATGTATCCAAAAGTTCCGTATCGACAACAGGATCTCAACGCGACAGACGGTGCGTCAAACGGACGCCCGGTCTGAGAGTTATTGGCATTTTCGTCCCAGGGGCTCGGTTGGTTTTTAGGGCAAAACCAACCCGACCGTACTCCGCCTGTATCCGATCCTCGGGCGGAGCATGCCAAAAGTTCCGTCTCACTTAGAGGAAACTACCACAGCTGACGGTACGTCGATCGGACGTCCGTAGCTCAAGTTATGAGCGTTTCCGCTCCGAGGGCCCGGTTGGTTTCGTGTACGAACCAACCCGGCCGAACCCAAAGTCTTCCGAAACCTTGAGTATAATATACCGAAACGACCGTCTTGATCCAAGGATCGCGTAGCCGCTGACGGTTCGTCAATCGGAGGTCCCAGGCCCAAGATATGGGTGAAAGACCGAAGAGGGCCCGAAACGGGGGTTCTGGGCCCGGGGCGACCCGGCCCGAACCCCCCCTGGGGTCGGCCGGACCGGGTCGGCCCGAACCGGGCCGGCTCGAACCGGCCCGAACCGGGCCGGCTCGAACCGGCTCGGCCGGGTCCGGTTCGGCCTGGGCGCGGCCCGGCCGACCGGACCGGCCGGCTCGGCTTCGGCCGAGCGGCCGAACAGGCCGCCGCCGCGGGTTTGACCCGCGGCATTTGAAGAAACGCGGCCCCCGCGGGGGGGCCGCCTGTCACGCGGACGCGGCCGGGCCGCCGCGTCCGTTCCCGGTTCCGCGCGGCCGCGGAACCGGCCGCCACCGCCGCCGCGGCTTCAGCCGCGGCGGACTTCCTCTACGGCGGCGCGCCGGGCGCCGCCGCCTCCGGTCGCCGGCGCCGCCGCTGCCTTCCGCGGGCCGCCGGAGATGCTCCGGTGGCCCGTTTTGCCTCCCGTCTGCGCCGATGCCTCTCCCGGATGCCGACCTTCACTGCGGAATCAACGGATCGCCCCTGCCGCGCGGTTTGTCGTCGTCCGTCATATCCGCACAACAAAAGAGATCGGCGGAGGGTTGTCGGGTCTTGTTCGTTAGACCCGCACCCTCCGCGTTAGCCATAATCAACGAGAGAAAAGAAAAAGATGATCAACACATGATCCAACAATTTTATTTAAAGATAAAATTGTTCGTTTGAAACCGACTTTTTAAATTTTCAAGAACGTTCACGAGAAAATTTAAAAGGGGTAACTTTTCCAAAATAAATCCCTACCTCGAAGTCGTCGTCGGACGAGAGGTCGTCGCGGAAGAAGGAGATCGTCGCGTCGTCGCGGTATCCGGCGTCGCGTCGCCAATCTCCGGATCAAGAACAAACAGATTTAATTAATTAAATTCGTTGTTATTGAAATTAAGAAGGGAGAATTTAGAAGTTTCGATTCTCACCTTTAACCGCCGATCGCAGGTTCGCCGCGGAAGAAGAGGCACCGAAGAAGAAGAAGAAGAAGGTCGCGGAAAAGCTGTTGACGTCGCGGATCGTGCGTCGTCGGATTCCGGTTCCGGCGTTCTTCGCGTTCTTCGCGTTCTTCGCGTTCTTCGCGTTCTTCGCGGAGAGGGTGGAGGCTCAGAGGAATTGCACAACGATAGCAATCCTCCAAAATAGAAAAGTTTGTCTATTTTATTATTTTGCCAACAAACGTAAAACGCATAAGTAACGACCCAATTAATTCACGAAGAAACAGTCCATTTAATTCACGAAATAAACCGCCCAATTAAATGGTCTGTTAAGAATTAAAGAAAACACGTCGGTTGACTTTTCAGTTACTTTGACGGGTTTTCGCGGGTGCGTTACTTAGCGAAAGAAACGGCGGGGCTCGTGCGGGTCCCACCGCACAAATATCCTACCAAGGGGTAGGATATTTCTGGATAGCATCCTATCCAGTTCAACTCAGTTCAAGCCGCCTTTAAGTGACTTTAAGTGGCTTCCAAGCAGTTTAAGTGAAATAAAATAAAGTTGTCGCCCAAACTTTATTTTATTTCTGACTTAAAGCCGCAAAATTTAAAAACCACGTCTGAGCAAACGCAACTCCGGAAGAGGCATTTCTAAGCAAATACCGGCGCTGCGATTTCATCGGTGCCCTCAGAATTTGATTCTGGGCACCGGTTCAAAAGATAGAAAAACCCGCTCGTCCGTTCACTGAACGTACCCGAGCCAAACTTCGGAAATTGATTCCGGGCACACCGGGCCTCGGAATCAGGTGCCGTCTGAAGCTGCGCTCTTGTAAAATTCCAAAGAAAATTAAGAAAAAAATTTCCTTGAAATTTGCGGGTCTTTACATTACTCCCACCTCAGGGCTTTACGTCCCCGTAAAGATACATCAAAAACTAGGGGAACAAATGGGGGTACTGAGCACGCATCTGAGCCTCCCGCTCCCAAGTGCTCTCCTGGAGGTTCCCGTGCTGCCATCTGACGCGCACAAGAGGAATCGACCGCCCACGTAGGACCCGCTCCTGTCGATCCTCGATCTCCACTGGGACCTCCGCAAAAGTCGCCCCATCGTCCACGTCCAGCTCCCCAAAGTCGATGATGTGCGTCGGGTCGTGCACGTATCTCCTCAGCTGAGACACGTGGAAGACGTCGTGCACCCGGTGCAACTGAGGTGGTAGAGCCAGGCGATAAGCCACCTCTCCTATCCTGCTGAGGACCTGGAAAGGCCCGATGAAGCGTGGAGACAACTTTCCGCCTTGGCCAAATCTCCGTAAACCACGTCGAGGTGAGACACGCAAAAAGACGTGGTCGCCATCCTCGAACTCTAGTGGCCTCCGCCTCCTGTCAGCATATGACTTCTGCCGGCTCTGAGCTGTCCTCATCCTCTCCTGGATGATCTGGACCTTCTCTGCCGTGGCTCGGACCATCTCTGGTCCCACGAGTGCTGACTCCCCAGGGTCTGTCCAGCACAACGGTGATCTGCAGGGTCTGCCGTACAACGCCTCGTATGGTGCCATCCCGATGGTGGAGTGGTAGCTGTTGTTGTACGCGAACTCCACCAAGGGTAGGTGGTCCTCCCAGCTGCGACCAAAGTCGAGGACACATGCACGGAGCATGTCCTCGAGTGTCTGTATGGTCCTCTCCATCTGACCATCCGTCTGAGGGTGGAAGGCTGTGCTCAGATGGAGCCGCGTCCCGAACGCCTCCTGCAACCCCTTCCAGAGCCGGGAAGTGTAATGAGCATCTCGATCGGAGACGATAGATGATGGCACACCGTGAAGCCGTACGATCTCCTGGACGTAAAGACGTCCCAAGCTCTCCACTGAGCCCTGCTCTCTGATGGGTAAGAAGTGTGCCGACTTGGTGAGTCGGTCGACGATCACCCAAATGGAGTCGTGACCTCTGGAAGTACGTGGAAGTCCAGTCACGAAGTCCATAGATATGCTATCCCACTTCCACTCCGGGACCTCCAAGGGCTGTACCAAACCTGCTGGTACCTGATGCTCTGCCTTCACCTGCTGGCAGGTGAGGCATCGTGAAACGAACTCTGCCACAGCTTTCTTCATGCCCGGCCACCAGTGCTGTCGTCTGAGATCCTGGTACATTTTCGCCACTCCGGGATGTACCGCCAAGGGAGAAGTGTGAAACTCTCTCAGCACCTCCTCTCGTAAAGCAACTGGTACGAAGGTACGCCCCCTGAAAAGGATGTCGTGCTCTGCTCCAAGGGAGAAACCATCAGGCGCCTGACCTGAGGATATCAGTGCACGCCGGGTCTCACAGTCAGCGTCCTCACGCTGAGCCTCTCTGACCCGCTGTAGAAGTGGAGGAGAGACTGTGAGAGACTGAAGAAAGGCTGCTCCGTCTCTATCCACGAAGGATATCTGCAAGGAGGCTAGCTGCTCCGTCGCCTCCTCAAGCAGCTGAATGCCCGTCCTCCTGCTGAGGGCATCGGCTACCACGTTCCCCTTCCCAGGAGTATAGACTATCTCAAAGTCATAGTCCTGGAGGAACTCAAGCCATCTCCGCTGTCTCAGGTTCAGGTCCTTCTGAGAGAAGATATACCTGAGACTCTGGTGGTCAGAAAAGACTGTGAAGCGCTCGCCCATTAGATAGTGCCGCCAAGTCTTCAGAGCGAAGACCACTGCTGCTAACTCCAGGTCATGAGTGGCGTAGTTCTGCTCATGCGGCCTCAACTGACGTGATCCGTAGGCGATCACGGCCCGCTCCTGCATCAGGACGCACCCGAGTCCAGTCCCTGACGCATCGCAGTAAACTACGTATCCAACTCCCTCCTCAGGCAACCTCAAGATAGGTGCGCTGGTCAACCTCTGCCTCAGCTCCTGGAAGCTCTGCTGACATCTGTCTGACCACACGAAGGGTTTCCCCTTATTCGTCAACGCTGAGAGTGGTGCCGCAACTCTGGAGAAGTCTGGCACGAATCTCCGATAGTATCCGGCTAGGCCCAAGAAGCTCCGCACCTCTGTCACGCTCTTGGGTGGTTCCCAAGCTAGCACTGCCTCGATCTTCGCGGGATCCACTGCAACTCCCGCCTCAGAGATGACGTGTCCCAAGAAATGGACCTCACGTAACCAGAACTGGCATTTTGAGAGCTTGCCATAAAGCTGGTGCTCTCGGAGCGTGTCTAGCACAACTCGCAGGTGGTAGGAATGCTCCTCCTCAGTCGTCGAGTATACCAAAATGTCGTCAATGAAGACCACGACAAAACGGTCGAGGTATGGCTGGAAGATCCTGTTCATGAGGCTCATGAACACTGCTGGAGCATTGGTTACGCCGAACGGCATAACCAAGAACTCATAATGGCCATACCGACACCTGAAGGTCGTCTTCTGCACGTCCTCGTCTCGAACTCTGAGCTGATGATAGCCTGACCGGAGGTCTATCTTTGAGAACCACCGCGCTCCCTTGAGCTGATCGAAGAGGTCATCAATCCGTGGCAGCGGATACTTGTTCCTCACTGTCACCTGGTTCAGGCGACGATAGTCGACACACAGTCGCAAGCTCCCGTCCGCCTTCTTGGCGAACAAAATCGGGGAAGCCCAGGGTGAAACACTGGGTCGGATAAACCCCTTGCTCTGCAAGTCCTCCAACTGTACCCGCAGCTCCCGAAGCTCGGCGGGGGCCATCCGATATGCTGGAGTAGATATCGGGGCTGTCCCGGGGTACAAGTCGATGTAAAAGTCTACCTCTCTACGAGGAGGTAGCCCTGGAACGTCGTCGGGAAAGACGTCTACGTACTGGTCCACCACTGCAGGAAAAGCTGGACTCCGCACGTCCACTGCTCCTAGGATGAGGCTAGCCAAATGATGAGAGATGGGCTGCACTCTCCTCCGCGGAAGTCCATCCTGTGCTGCAAAGGTTCCCTTCTCGCCGGTGAAGGTAAACCTGCTCCCGTCGGTGCGAACACATCGCACCTTGCGCCTAAAACAGTCGATCTGGGCATGAACCGTGGATAGCCAATCCATGCCCAAGATGACGTCGTAAGGCCTCGACGCCGCTACAAGGAGATCCCAGCCGAAGCTCTCGCCTCCTAGAGTAAGCTCACACTGCCGGCACCAGTGCGTAATCGTCGAGTCTGCTCCCGTAGGAGTCTCTAGCCGTAAGGATCGAGCCGAAGGCTCAGTCGGAATCTCCGAGCTCCGAACAAGGGCAGAGGCTATGAAAGAGTGACTCACTCCTGTGTCTATAAGCACTGCAGCAAGGGTGGAATAGACACAGATCGTACCTCGAATCATCTCTGGCAAGTCGGGGTCGTAGGCCTCCACTGCCTGGAGCTGGGCCTGTCCCTGCCCACCAGCTCCATGTGGTCGAGGTGGCCCTCCTGGTGGTGGTGGGGGTAGAGCCTGGAAGCGTCGCCCACCACCCGCTGCTCGGCCAGCTCCTCTGCCTCGTCCGCCTCCTCCCTGCGGACCGCCACGGTCGACCCTCTTCCTCTGCCTGGGTGGCCCCTCCACCGTCTGCTGCTCCTCTGGTCGGCGAGTCGGGCAATCACGAGCCATGTGACCCTGCCCGCCGCAAGAGTAGCACAACCTGCCTCTCGGAAGGCTGGCACTCCGCTGTGTGCCCCGCACTGCTGAGCCGGTGTCCTGAGGCCGTCTGCGTGGGGGTCTGGTCTGCCTGGACCCGAGAGTCATCCGTCGGCTACCTGCTGCCGAAGACTCAGCTACCTGCCGCCCTGCGCTAGGTCTCGCCGCTGAAGAAGGCTCTGCCAGGAAGCTCTCGATCAGGAGGGCTCGCTCCAGCACTCCCGCCTGGGTCGGAATGCTGAGGGAGATCAGCGACGCCCGAATCTCCTGTCGCAAGCCCTGCTCGAAGGTCCGGGCCCGGAAGAAGGGGTCCCGTACCATGTCGGTCGAGTAGCGAGATAGGTCCGTGAACCTCGCCGCGTACTGAGCGACCGTCATGCTGCCCTGTCGCAGCTGGAGAAGCTCCTGGATGCGCACCGCTCGGAGGGTGGCCGGGACGAACTCAGAGCGGAAGAGGCTCTCGAAGTCCGCCCAGAGCAGGGATGCCTCATCGTGAACCTGGAGCATCAGGCTCCACCATCGTCCTGCCGCCGCCTGCAGGAGGCTCGCTGCGAGAATCACCATGAGATCCGCTGGTGTCCTCACTAGCCTAAAGGTCCGCACCACCGCCTCTAGCCAGTCCTCGGCGGCCTGGGGGTCCGCCTCACCGCGAAACCTGGGCGGTCGCTGGCCCTGAAACTCGTGCAATGCCCTGAGGCGACGTGCATCGTCAGCGTCTGGTACTGGCAGCATCAGTGGCTCGGCGGGTAAAGCTACCGCCGGTGCCACTGCTGGCAAAGGGCCCTGCACCGAGGCCTCGTCACTCGGTGGGCTGCCGTCGCGCCCTACACTCGGAACCCTAGCTGGCTGTCGTCGCGGGGCCATCCTGAAAAGGAGAACAAGAGCACCACAGTCAGAACAGTATACCTGGTGAGCTGGCACAAGTAATCACAAGGAAAACTTGAGACTTTCATAAAGCAGATCAGTATACCCGGTGAGCTGACACAAGTAATCACAAAGAAAACTCGAGACACACACGCAATCAATGTTTTCATGCATTAAGTCGGAAATCAGGAGTCAGGGTCCTGGTGTACGGATACGTCGGCCGCCGCACCAACACTGGGCTCCCTGAACTGATAACCACACTCAATACACTAAACACTATTGCTTCACATAGAAAGAAAGGACGATCAGAGTCTGCGGTAGAACCGACCACCTCTGATACCAATTTGTCACGACCCGTCCTCGGGGCCCGTGCCGTGACTACCCCAAGCCCGCCTTCCATAGGCCAGGGGCTGGCGACTAGCACCAAGGCGTAAAATCCCAGTAAACAGGGAAGGCATTGCCTTTATAAGTAACAACCACACAGAGTCAGCAAGCGGAAAGTAAAGTGCAGAAAAGTAAAGGGGCCGGAAATACAAGCCCAACTGTAAAGTACAACTGAAAAGTAAAGTACAGCAACTGAAGAAAAGACGGCGGCCTCGTGTCGTCCACTGGCAATCCCACCTGAAGGGTGGGTACAGATAGCCTCCAGGCTCCTCGAGTCCCACGTCCGCTCCGAGCACGTCCCGCCCAGTGGTCCACCTCCAGGTACCGTCCTGCTCCACGCCCCAACCGTGATCAGCGTTGTCCGTCGTCTGCAACCAACACAACAAGGTGCGGGCATAGCCCGTGCAGGGGTGAGTACAAGCTACTCAGTAAGGACCCCGAGACCCCCGAAGGTCTCCCGAAATCCACAAAGGATATAGCACAAAAGAAAGATGCAATCACGAAGTAACATCTGACTCGACTTAGGTATATGCCCATACATATACCTAAGTCCCCAATTCTAGCTCTGCTCACGAGCTCAAGAACAACTCAATCCACAAAGGAAAGCAAGACTCAAATACACAAGGAGAGTAAACAGTAAAATCCACATAGGATAGTTCAACACAATCCACAAAGGAGAGTAACATACGATTCAGCTCAACCAGGTATACTTTTTCAGATGACGTCAAAGATGATCACTGATCCATCTAAGTCGTCGGACCCACAAAGGATCGATAGGTACTAACCCCCGCAGAAGACCCACACAGGATCGGGCTCACACAGAACCTGTAGGCAGTGGCTCACACAGAACCGGTAGTAAGGACCCACATAGGATCGGGCTCACACAGAACCTGTAGCACTGATCCACGTAGGATCGCTGAGTGCAGTAGTCGACGCAGTCCACTGAGGATCTCTGCACAGTCGTCGCCGCAGTCCACGAAGGATCTCTGCTCTGCCGTCGTCGCAGTCCACGAAGGATCTCTGCTCTGTCGTCGTCGCAGTCCACGAAGGATCTCTGCTCTGTCGTCGAAGTCACAGCCAGCGCTAGGGTTCCCGCACAAAGCGAGCTCGTTTAGGAGGGTCCGCTCCACGAGCCGAGAGGCTGATACATCAACTGACACGTAGTCCGAAGTTGATGTATCCAAAAGTTCCGTATCGACAACAGGATCTCAACGCGACAGACGGCGCGTCAAACGGACGCCCGGTCTGAGAGTTATTGGCATTTTCGTCCCAGGGGCTCGGTTGGTTTTTAGGGAAAAACCAACCCGACCGTACTCCGCCTGTATCCGATCCTCGGGCGGAGCATGCCAAAAGTTCCGTCTCACTTAGAGGAAACTACCACAGCTGACGGTACGTCGATCGGACGTCCGTAGCTCAAGTTATGAGCGTTTCCGCTCCGAGGGCCCGGTTGGTTTCGTGTACGAACCAACCCGGCCGAACCCAAAGTCTTCCGAAACCTTGAGTATAATATACCGAAACGACCGTCTTGATCCAAGGATCGCGTAGCCGCTGACGGTTCGTCAATCGGAGGTCCCAGGCCCAAGATATGGGTGAAAGACCGAAGAGGGCCCGAAACGGGGGTTCTGGGCCCGGGGCGACCCGGCCCGAACCCCCCCCCTGGGGTCGGCCGAACCGGGTCGGCCCGAACCGGGCCGGGTCCGGTTCGGCCTGGGCGCGGCCCGGCCGACCGGACCGGCCGGCTCGGCTTCGGCCGAGCGGCCGAACAGGCCGCCGCCGCGGGTTTGACCCGCGGCATTTGAAGAAACGCGGCCCCCGCGGGGGGGCCGCCTGTCACGCGGACGCGGCCGGGCCGCCGCGTCCGTTCCCGGTTCCGCGCGGCCGCGGAACCGGCCTCCACCGCCGCCGCGGCTTCAGCCGCGGCAGACTTCCTCTACGGCGGCGCGCCGGGCGCCGCCGCCTCCGGTCGCCGGCGCCGCCGCGCCGGCGACCCGCGCCGCCGCTGCCTTCCGCGGGCCGCCGGAGATGCTCCGGTGGCCCGTTTTGCCTCCCGTCTGCGCCGATGCCTCTCCCGGATGCCGACCTTCACTGCGGAATCAACGGATCGCCCCTGCCGCGCGGTTTGTCGTCGTCCGTCATATCCGCACAACAAAAGAGATCGGCGGAGGGTTGTCGGGTCTTGTTCGTTAGACCCGCACCCTCCGCGTTAGCCATAATCAACGAGAGAAAAGAAAAAGATGATCAACACATGATCCAACAATTTTATTTAAAGATAAAATTGTTCGTTTGAAACCGACTTTTTAAATTTTCAAGAACGTTCACGAGAAAATTTAAAAGGGGTAACTTTTCCAAAATAAATCCCTACCTCGAAGTCGTCGTCGGACGAGAGGTCGTCACGGAAGAAGGAGATCGTCGCGTCGTCGCGGTATCCGGCGTCGCGTCGCCAATCTCCGGATCAAGAACAAACAGATTTAATTAATTAAATCCGTTGTTATTGAAATTAAGAAGGGAGAATTTAGAAGTTTCGATTCTCACCTTTAACCGCCGATCGCAGGTTCGCCGCGGAAGAAGAGGCACCGAAGAAGAAGAAGAAGAAGGTCGCGGAAAAGCTGTTGACGTCGCGGATTGTGCGTCGTCGGATTCCGGTTCCGGCGTTCTTCGCGTTCTTCGCGTTCTTCGCGTTCTTCGCGTTCTTCGCGGAGAGGGTGGAGGCTCAGAGGAATTGCACAACGATAGCAATCCTCCAAAATAGAAAAGTTTGTCTATTTTATTATTTTGCCAACAAACGTAAAACGCATAAGTAACGACCCAATTAATTCACGAAGAAACAGTCCATTTAATTCACGAAATAAACCGCCCAATTAAATGGTCTGTTAAGAATTAAAGAAAACGCGTCGGTTGACTTTTCAGTTACTTTGACGGGTTTTCGCGGGTGCGTTACTTAGCGAAAGAAACGGCGGGGCTCGTGCGGGTCCCACCGCACAAATATCCTACCAAGGGGTAGGATATTTCTGGATAGCATCCTATCCAGTTCAACTCAGTTCAAGCCGCCTTTAAGTGACTTTAAGTGGCTTCCAAGCAGTTTAAGTGAAATAAAATAAAGTTGTCGCCCAAACTTTATTTTATTTCTGACTTAAAGCCGCAAAATTTAAAAACCACGTCTGAGCAAACGCAACTCCGGAAGAGGCGTTTCTAAGCAAATACCGGCACTGCGATTTCATCGGTGCCCTCAGAATTTGATTCCGGGCACCGGTTCAAAAGATAGAAAAACCCGCTCGTCCGTTCACTGAACGTACCCGAGCCAAACTTCGGAAATTGATTCCGGGCACACCGGGCCTCGGAATCAGGTGCCGTCTGAAGCTGCGCTCTTGTAAAATTCCAAAGAAAATTAAGAAAAAAATTTCCTTGAAATTTGCGGGTCTTTACAGATATGGCTAAAAGTGTCTGATATCAGTTTCAAATTGACATAAACTTTAGAAAACAACACAAGTGACATACGGATTACTGAGCAAACATGTTCGTATTGTTTTGATACTTTAGGAAAATGATACATGAGTCATTTTTGACATGTAAAAATTGACCGTACCTCAATCTGATGCACGGTGTGACCGGTATGTCTAAAAGTGTCTGATATCAGTTTCAAATTGACATAAACTTTAGAAAACAACACAAGTGACATACAGAAAACTGAGCAAACACATTCTCACTATTTTGATACTTTATGAAAATAATCCATGAGTCATTTTTGATGTGTAAAAATCTATCACACCTCAATCCGATGCACGGTGTGACCGGCATGGAAAAAAGTGTCTGATATCAGTTTGAAATTGACATTAACTTTAGAAAACAACACAAATGACATATGGAATACTGAGAAAAAGCATTCGGATTGTTTTGATACTTTAGGAAAATGATACATGAGTTGTTTTTGACATGTATGAATTGACTGCACCTCAATCTGATGTACGGTGTGATCGGTATGGCTAAAAGTGTCTGATATTAGTTTGAAATTGACATAAACATTAGAAAACAGCACTAATGACATAAGGAATACTGATCAAACGCGTTCTTATTGTTTTGATAATTTAGTAAAATGATTCATGAGTCATTTTTGACGTGTAAAAATTGACCGCACCTAAATCCGACGCACGGTGTGACCAGTATGGATAAAAGTTTCTGATATCAGTTTCAAATTGACATAAACTTTAGAAAACAACACAAGTGACATACAGAAAACTGATAAAACGTGTTCAGATTGTTTTGATACTTTATAAAAATGATAAATGTGTCATTTTTGACGTGTAAGAATCGACCGCACCTCAATCTGATTCACGGTGTGACCGGTATGGATAAAAGTGTCTGATATCTATTTCAAATTGACATAAACTTTAGAAAACAACACAAGTGACATACGGAAAACCAAGAAAACGCGTTCGGATTGTTTTGATACTTTAGGAAAACGATCCATGAGTCATTTTTGACGTGTAAGAATCAACCACACCTCAATATGACACACGGTGTGACCGGCATGGCTAAAAGTGTCTGATATCAGTTTGAAATTGACATTAACTTTAAAAAACAACACAAATGACATACGGAATACTGAGAAAACACGTTCATATTGTTTTGATACTTTATTAAAATGATCCATGAGTCATTTTTAATGTTTAAAAATTGACTACACCTTAATCTGACACACGGTGTGACCGGTATGGCTAAAAGTGTCTGATATCAGTTTCAAATGGACATAAACATTAGAAAACAACACTACTGACATACGGAATACTGAGAAAACATTTTTGGATTGTTTTTATACTTTAGTAAAATGATCCATGAGTCATTTTTGATGTGTAAAAATCGACCTCACTTCAATCCGACGCACGGTGTGACCGGTATGGCTAAAAGTGTCTGATATCAATTTCAAATTGACATAAACTTTAGAAAACAACACAAGTGACATACGGAAAACCAAGAAAAAGCGTTCGGATTGTTTTGATAATTTAGTAAAATGATCCATGAGTCATTTGTGACGTGTAAAAATCAATTTTACCTCAATCCGACATATGGTGTGATTGGTATGGCTAAAAGTGTCTGATATCAGTTTCAAATTGACATAAAATTTAGAAAACAACAAAAGTGACATACGGAAAACCAAGAAAACGCATTCAGATTGTTTTTATGCTTTAGTAAAATGATCCATGAGTCATTTTTAATGTGTAAAAATTAACCTCACCTCAATCTGACACACGGTGTGACCGGTATGGCTAAAAGTGTCTGATATCAGTTTGAAATTGACATTAACTTTAGAAAACAACACAAATGACATACGGAATACCGAGAAAACACCTTCGGATTGTTTTTATACTTTAGGAAAATGATACATGAGTCATTTTTGACGTGTATGAATCGACTTCACCTCAATCTGATGCACGGTGTGACCGGTATGGCTAAAAGTGTCTAATATCAGTTTGAAATTGACATAAACTTTAGAAAACAACACTACTGACATATGAAATATTGAGCAAAAGTGTTCGGATTGTTTTTATACTTTAGGAAAACTATCCATGAGTCATTTTTGACGAGTAAAAATCAACCAAACCTCAATACGACGTACGGTTTGACCGGTATAGCTAAAAGTGTCTGATATCAGTTTCAAATTGACATAAACTCTAGAAAACAACACAAGTGACATATGGAAAACTGAGAAAACGCGTTTGGATTGTTTTTATACTTTAGAAAAATGATCCATGAGTCATTTTTGATGTGTAATAATTGACTGCACCTCAATCCAATGCACGGTGTGACCGGTATGGCTAAAAGTGTCTGATATTAGTTTCAAATTGACATAAACTTTAGAAAACAACACAAGTGACATACGGCAAACCGAGAAAACGTGTTCATATTGTTTGGATACTTTAGTACAATGATACATTAGTCATTTGTGAAATGTACGAATCAAACGCACCTCAATCAGATGCACGGTGTGACCGGTAAATCTTTTCATTAGATAAAGAATCAGTATTTATTAAATGAGATAAATCATCCAAAAACATATGAATTTTACATTATTCCCTTTCATTGTTATCAGAATGAAAATATTTGAGTTTAAAATTTCATATTTTAGTTTCACATTTCCATATTAATGTATTATTTCATATTAATGTTTTAATTTATTTTATTATTGTATTACTAACATAATATTTGTTTCCTTATATAGGTGAATTTTTTTCCTTGATTTCGGATTCTTTGTTCAGAAACAAATACCGTGGACGGTAATTTTTGAGAGCAGATCATGGATATCAAAGGATGAAACATGAATGTTTATAACTGTTGTTGAATAATTTTAATTGTAACCATGTAAAAAAATGTTTGAAATGTATATAGCAGTGTGTTTTTTTGTATTCATGATGTTAAGTAAATGTATATATCATTGTATGTCAAAATATTGTGTGCGGGTGCTATTTTGTGCAGGTGTGCATATGCTATTTTGTGCAGGTATTCTGGTTTGTGCAGTTTTATAGGTGTGCAGGTTCTATTTTGCAGGTGCAGGGGAAGGTGCCTTTATCTGTGCTTTTTTGAGCGCTGATAAAGGACACCTTTAACAGCGCTAAAAGAGTGATGATAAAGGACCCCCATTATCAGCGCTCCGAAAAGTGCTGATAAAGGGGACCCCCCCCCCCCCCCCTTTATCTACGCTGACAATAACAGCGCTTTTCTAACGCTGTTAATGTCGGTTTTTAGTGCTGATAAAAGGTCAAGTTGTAGTAGTGGTCCTTTATAAGCACTCCACTTATTCATCTAAACCTTGATATCCATAAAAATAGGGTGGATACTGATTCAAGAATTGTGAGATATTATTCAAGATAAGAAAAGGTTCATATTCCACCACTTTATTTGGAGTCTGGGTAGAGTTTAGAACCAAAGTCATATTCTCCAAATGATGAGAGGATTCACTAGGAGGATCATCCTTAGATATGGAAATTCTACTTTATTTATTGAAATTTTTGTGAGTCAATTTCTAAATAACATAATAAATTAACATTATCTATTCATTCCCCACAATTTAAACTAAATGGTCCCATTAAAAACTAAGTAAAACATTCAAAAATTGGAATACACCAAATCAAACACATCATTCACACATACAAAAAACTTCTTTACTTTAAAATCATCAACTTCCATTGAAAATTTTAAAACTCATTTACATCATAGGCGATGACAAAAGCATCACATGATAGGCATGATGCAATTAAGATGTGATATAGGCATGATACAGGCTTAGTGATGCAGGCAAGATGATATAATCATGATGCTACACCGAGCCTTTGGGCCATGTTCATGGGCCACTTGGATTTGGGCCTACGAGCTATGTAATGGGTCTCTCTCTAGCTAGATAGAAATAGGTATTTACTTTCATAATAAAAAGAGGATTTAGACCTATTTTTTTCAAAAATGTACACACTTAAAAAAACATCTTTTTCCTCTTTAAAATAAATTATCCTTGGTAAAATTCTCAATTCAACTTTTATAATTATAAAAAATCATTTCAAAAATTTATTATAATTTAAAATCATTCCAAAAATAAATGGAGTCCTTTTTTAAAGAATTTACCTAAAATACCAATTTGATTTTAAAACATCTTCAAAATGGTATCATGAAATCATACACTTTGTAAAATACCTCATACTAAGAAGAAGAATTCCTTTTCAAACCACCTACCAAAACTGGTTTTTAAATCATTTTTTTTAATTCCCATTTTCACCTAAACAACCTTTAAAATATCAATCATAAACAAAAAATAACACTATGAATCAAGAAAAAACCACCTCAAAAATATTAAATAACCATTAAAACCTTATTGAGCTCCTATCTAATAAGTGAGAACCAATTTAGAGTAATCTGGACCCAAAAGAGGTCGAATTGAAAAAAATTGAGGGATGTAGAGTTGTGTACAGTTTGGCTATATGGTTTGGTGGACCATGACCCAGCCATGTGAAAGGCTCTATGAAGTCCTCAGAACTATTTTCACTGGCTCCACATGGTTTACCGGACCATGTGAGCAAACTATATAGGTCCAATTCTTCATTCAATTTCACACCAAAATGCAAGAGAGCCCCCCAAATTACTTAAAAAATTCATTGGGGATCCAAATATGATTATTCCACATCAAAAAAATAGTCATTAAAGGAATCAAAATCCAAGACTCAAGTCCCAATTACCCATTCAAATATGAGGTACTGAATGAGAAAGAGAAAGCTAAAATCTAATTACACCCACTTCTCAAGACCTAGTGAATTTATCTCTATACTATCAAACTACATAAATAATAAGACAAATTTTCCAAAACCCAGGCTTTTTAAGAACCTAGGATCTAATAACATTCTTAATAAACCAACCTAGGCTAACATGGCACGTCACCCAACTTGGATCGCCACTTGGCCTGAAGGGAATTCTTGATCCCAATGAGATGGAAACCAGTTTCTGAGCATCACTAAATATAATATTATGAACAATTTCACACTCAAATTGGAGTAAATAAATAGTGGATCATTTACTAAAAAACTAGAATGGGGAATTCATATGTTGTATTTCCATGTAAAAATAAAAATAAGTGGAACCAAATAAACCAAAAAAATGAGTCATAACCAATGAATATGATTCAACCCATTCACATAAACATATAAAATTATCCATAATTAAATATACAATCAGGTATAACAAAAGAGGCTAAATGTAAATAAAATAATGGTCGTATTGGAAGATAAAACAATACATCCCAAAAATAATTCAATACTAGAATCTTACCACAATATCACCTCTAAAAAACCATGGTCACTCACCACATCCTAAATCACACATAGATGGATCAAGAAAGTGATAAATAGACCAAAATATAAACCTAAAACCTATATAAAACATAAGAGCTACATATACACACATGAGTTTGTAAGCAAGGTGTGAGATAACATTCCTAGTAGGTCTCACAAAGTATTCTATTCAATTTATTACATGAAACGATCCATAAATTCAAGTTTGAAATACAATAGAAAATAAGGTTTTTAATTTTAACAAGAATGAAATGAAATCAAACCATATACTTTCACTTTTAAAGAAGTAAAATTCCATTTTAAAACCAAAATCAAGAGGAATATATACTTAACAGTGGGATTCTTTAAAAATTTAAGTGTGAAATTTTAATTTAAAAAAAATTAAACAATTATCCCTCATTCCAAACCTTTCATAAAATTCCCAGTCATAAAACCAACCAATTCTATTTTATTGAGAACGCCTTTCTAAAATCACTTTCAAACAATTTAGGAAACCAAAATAGCCATAACTAATAAAAGGACAACATTAGTGGGAACCACTATATCAAAGAATTACAACCAAATCAAATAATTCAATAGTTCCACAAATAATATAAGCATAGGGGTATATAAACAATCTAAAATTGGAATCCACTATATCAAATCATTGACAATAAAATAGGTGTTATAGAAAATTCTATAGGTCCAAAAGTGAGATGAACCTAACAATACTTAACAGTACATAAAAATACAAGACCAATCACTGGACTATATTTCATCAAAACCTTAAAACAAACCACCTAATTAGGTCATAATAGCATCATTAGGGGTACTCCCCACCCAACCCCATCTTACTCCAGAGGGAAAACTTTACCATTTATGATATGAATTAGTGTAACATAAATCAAGGTCTCCTACATAGTTACTCAAATTTCCATGACCAATCTGAGTTGAGGTGAGAAAACAATCAATCCAAAATCAACATATTCATCAAAAAATCATATACAATAAATCTCCATCACCTCCAATACCCTCGTATGAAACAACCCTATTTTACATCATATAAAAATTACATAAATCAATATCCCATAAAATTAACAAGTCTATATAAGATATTAAAAACATAAAAAATGTACTACAATGGGCCTTCTTAAAATTCAAACTCAAAATTCCAAGTCCTTTTTTTCACTTCTAATCTCAACATTTTAAACAACCTTTATAAATCAATGAGAAAATAACACCTTTACCATTCCAAATAATTTCTTTAAAAACATGGTTTGCCTTATTTTAAAATCCATAATGGGGTATAATCCCCACATTCATCATAAAAACCATTTAAAAGTTCTTTGTATTCATTTCTACAAACACTTAACATGTTTAAAAATTTAATTTCATAGAGATATTTGTATTTAATAAATAAAACCCTTTATGTAAAGTTGAAAATTCTTGAAACCAATTTCTAAACACGTCGTAAATTTCATAAATGGGTATAATTTCATAAAAAATGAATTTATAAACCTTAAGAACTTCATGAATTGTGAAATAAAGGAATAACATAGAAACACCTACCTCAAACTAAATGGAAAACAAGCCACAACATATCTCCTTCTATGGATAACACTTGAACATGGAGGAACCACCCTCTATGGATCCTAAGAAACAAAAACCATAGGTTACCAAAATCCCCACTTACATAGTGGTTAGGGTTTATAAAAGAAGGAAAAACCTAGGATAAATAGATGGGGAAAGTAGGGAATAAATAAATTCCTTGCAAGACACTTGAAATATAAAAAAGAAAAATCCAAAAATAAAGGAGGGTAAAGGGAAGGTTGTAACCAGGGCTCCATGGGATATCTCACACAAAATTGGGAAAATAAGTCCCATTTTGTGTTGTAAAATTAGGAGTGGGAGTTTTTATTTCAAAAATGTTAAGATTCATATATCCTAGTACATGTTGTGGAATGAAATATTATTCCACAACATGAACACTTTTAGAACCCACGTGGTTATGGAATGAAACCATACATCACAACATGAAGTTTTGAAGTCCAAAACTAAAGAACTTGGGAAAATTAAAGTTGTGGTTCGATAACCATGGTCATAAAGATACCTATTTTGGTTTAAGATTATAGATTTATGGGACTCCCTAAAACACCCTAAAAACTAAATAAAACTTTCAAAAACTTAAAATAACTAAAAATAATTTAATATTAAAAATTAAAGTGACATGGGGGTGTCACAATTCTCTTCACCATTCCACTTTATTCCCCTAAAAAGTCCTTAGTAAAAATAGAAGGTAATAGAAAACTAAAACCCCCAAAACACAATAATAGAGGTGCGAAGATTGTGAAAGAACATAAGAAGTTATGGTGGGAAAGAAACACTGAAAAACCCAAAAAATCCTCAAAAAAGGAACCTTAAACCTAAAACGCTACTAATTATCTCTAAGAAAATCTTAACAAAGACCAATTAATTGAGATCCCTAAGATAATAGAGACCTATAACATATCTCCATACTATTTAAATTTCATATTCAATGGTGTAGTGAATTGAAAACACTCATAAGAGGTGACCACTAACATAATAAACACCTCCTCTACTGAACACCTGAGAAGAGGAAACCCTCTACAAACCACATGTGACTATACAAAAATGAATTGAACAAAACCCAATATAAAAACAACTTGTAATATCTAAAAATCTATATAAATGATCCATAAAACCCATTGAATAGTCTATCGACTGATCCCAAAAAAAGACAAGGAAAAAATCACAACCATTTGTACCAAGAAACTACATGATCTCACACCTTGGGTCATGATACTACACAAGGATAAACTAGAACCTCAAACTCATAACACTGTCTCATAGAGAACCCAACCAGACCATCCAAATACCAGACAATTCCTAACCTAAACTAGTGCACCACACATATTATCTACCTTTCATAAGACTAAGGGTTCCATATTCCATCCCATCAATAAAAATCTTCATGAATACCAAAACCTACACATTTAAACCTCGATAAAAAAGATTCCATCAATCAAAGATAAGAACACTCAGAAAATGACTAACATCCCACAAGAAACGATCAAGGGATACCTAATGGAAATATATAATAAAAACTATCTCAAATATTTTAACCAAAATATAACACCCCAAGGTTTTGAAAATAAATATTGAATTCATTTTATAATATATACATTAAACACAACTTTTCCTATACCGTGTTTTGAATTTTGAAAAACTTTCATCTAGAGTTGTGACCAGTAAGTCATCTGGAGTCTGATAGAAAAAACTTGATTTTTGGTGAATAGTAACATACCCTTATGAATAGTAATATGAATGGTAATATGAACCTTATGAATAGTAAATAATGATATTATTTTATTTTCTTAAGGTAATAAGATAATGATATCTTAATTAATTTTTCAATGTGATATAAAAGTAATTATACCTTAAAATTATTATTTTTCAAATTAACTATGATTTTATTTAAAAATTAAATTAATAATATTTAGATAATTATTTTTAAAAAATGGAGTTCATTTTTGAATACTAAATGTCGAAAAATGGTAGGGGTGAATTTTTGGGATTTTTCTAAAATACTTGAATTTTTTATGAATAGTAAAAATACAGTTTTGAGTTTTTGATAGTTTAATGACATCATAATGACATAATAAAAGGCTGGTTGACTTTTTTACAGTAACATATGAGATGAGGTGTCCCAAGTGGCTAAAACCATGGGACAATACCATGGGAAATCCCATGGTTTGGCAAAAACCACTAATGAGGTGTCCCTTTGAAATTATTAAAAAACATCTCTTTTACTATAAATACCCACTCATCCATTAGGTTTCTTTCATTACAAATCCCTCATACTAGAATATATGGTAGTTTTACCTCCCTAGGAGTCCTCCCAAGGTGTCCTTAATCCCCCAATGTCCCAACCTTCAAGTTCTAGGAGTTACTCTACACGGTAAGGGAACCTTTCACCCTCCTCTTTTCGTCAACACTTCTTTTATGTTATCTCTTTGAATTTCCATTATCATGTATTGGGGTTTGATATTATTTATTTCTATTACTTTCCTTTTTATTTTCATAAGATGAGATACCCTTTTTTCTCATCAATTCATCTTATGAAATTTTAAGCGACGTCGTTAGGCTGCCGAATTTTCATAAGGGATCTCTCAATTTTCTTTTATTTTTAAGTTCATTTGTTTTCTTTTTATATCCTCACCTCCTATATCCAAATGACCATTATAACTCTATTATCATATATATACTCTAATTATATCATTTTAATGGAAGAACCATCATAAATATTCTTACTCCCTCCCTTTTATTTGTATAAACGAAATCAATGTCCAAGAGGTTCCAATTTATAGCCTTTGTGGACGACGAAGTTTCGTTCTTCAATTTATCATTCATTACTGGCCATTAAACCATTTAGATATTTGAAAAAGACTATAATATATGTATTATAACCAAATTAATATTCAGGAACCAGTATATGTACATATTATTAAATCATAAGACCAAACTAGTTCCTAATAATCAAAATACCGCTTAAATAATCTAAGTGAATATCATTAGTGATTCATCCTTTTTACATGTAACAAAATGATAAAAATGACCATTAACACTTATGTATGTTCATAATTAATATTTAATTTCAATTATATAGATTTACATTCATTCCACATGAACTCCTTTACTTAAAAACAAGAGAACCGATTACGAAAATCAAGAAAACAAACACTCTGGAACGACGAAATTAAATATTATAACTTATCAATAAAGACATAAATGAACTAAACAAAATTATTATAAACTAAATAAATGTCTAATAAGTTATTAATTAAGTTATTAATGAGTCCAATTTCATATTATATGACCTTAATTTCAATAGGTAAATGCATTCCGACTTAAGGTAAGGGTTTTTTTCACCCGAACGTCCATTTTCATTCATGTTATTTTCATTGTCTAATTACCTCAATGAAATTATTATGTATTATTATAAACTCATCATAAAATCTGTGTGAGTTTTATATATATGTACATCAACCATAATCCTTCCTTATTTTATGGATAGTTACATGTTTTAAAAGGAGCTTTCAAAATTGTTTTCGAAATACAAGCTCGATTCAAGGGAATATCTCAATTTCTTACCTATTTTCAAGGGCAATCTCTAATCTGTTTTTTCAAAACATTATATTTATAAAATTACTCATTTTACTAATAAAATAATATCTTAATTTACTTATGGTTTTATACAAATATTTTTCCAAAATAACTCTTCTTTTCAAAGTGAAAGAGTATTTTTATCAAGAATTACTCGAAGCTTTTATAAGAGTATCTTCATCTATTTCAACACTCTTGTTGATTATTATGTATTATTGGGATTAATATTTCATGGTATCATCTACCATATTTAATTTAATGGTTTGTTATTATTTTGGATGTGGATGTTCTATCTTTAAACCATTCACCAATTTACTCTGAATGGTTAGTGTTTATGCTTAATGTTCGAGGAAAGTTATTTACATTTCATATATTAGTTTAAATATGAATGTATATGTTGTTTATACAAGTTCATATAAGGAATTAAATGAACATACTAAGTTTAGGTTGGGGCCTTCTATATCCCCTTGGTGCATCGGTAGGTCTAATGAGACAAAATACAGTCTTGGCACAAGGCCTTGACAAAATGATTATTTATGGTCTTGGCACGAGGCCTTGACGGTATGGTTATGTTGTCCCGCATTATGCATTCCCTCATTATGAAAATAGTATTGATGGTTCATGTGGTTATTCGACTAATAGAATACCCATTATTATGCTATATTATGGCAATATTTACTCAACTCTTATTTCTACCATAATGTGGTCAAATTTATTATTTATTAAAGGCATATGTTTTTATTTATTCAACATACCTAATGTTTATGTTATGATATCTTACACTATATTGTCTACTCTTACTAATAGTTTGACCTCACCCCTTTATTATGTTTCATTTTCTCAGGACATGAAGAAATTTATTATGAATGACATGCTGAAATAACCTAGGAGTTATGGATGTTGTCTAAGGATTTTCTATGTTGTATTTTCATTTCAATTTGTAAAGTTTAAATTATGTATGAATATTGTTTCCAATAATACTAAACTACTCAGTCATTTAGGATGCTTATTCCTTATTGTATTCCAATATAATCATATAAGCCACCGGCTCTAGGAAATTGGGGTTGGGTTCTTATAGTTGGTATTATAGTAAGTTTAATAGAAAACTTGGAAACTAGATTTAGAAAACATAGATTAGGGAAGAGTCCCTAAGATAGTATTTGAGGATAAACATACAAGAACATCCTAGTATTTTGGTAAGGAATAGATTATGTGGATCATTCAAGCAATAAATCCCTATCTAGATACAAGCAGGTAGAGGAAGCTCTGGCACAGATGTACCTAGGAGTGAAATCTACAACAAAAAGTTTCACGTTTCACTCGGGATATCCTGGTACACGACAATGGGCCTTGCTTCACTATTGGTTACAACACTTCCTGGGGATATGATTAGGATAATTCACATTTTCTTTAAAATCCATTATGAAGGATTTAAATGTAACTTTTTCCTCAAAGAAATCATTTTTGTGATTATGGGATTAGCCATGCGTAGGATTTCAATTTATGCTTGGTTAATATTATACATTATGATTCATAACCTAATATTGTGTATTCTATTATCTAGAAATGGTGCCTAGTGGAAGGAATGGAAACCACACGAACACACGTGTCCCTTGTAGGAATTCCCTCCGATTCAAGATAATGATGTTGGCTATGGTGTTGTGACTGGTGTTGAGCAACTTATAACTATACTGGGACAACTTACTCAGGTTATGAATAATAACCTTACCCATATGGAGCATCCAGATCTGCCACGTGGAGGAGCTATATTATATCACTTTATGCGATAACAACCTCCATCATTCAATGGGACTACAAACCCATTTATTGATGAACAGTGGATAAGTTCCCTAGGGAAGATATTTCTTGCTTTGGGATGTAATGAAAGAGAGAAGGTTATCATGGCAGTTTATCATCTATCAGGGGATGTGGATCAATAGTGGTCGTTAATCCAAAACAAAAAGGAGGAGGAGTAAATAGAAGAGATGGAATGGAGGGACTTTAAGGAAATATTCCAAGATAAATACTTTCCTCGTGAATAGAAGAGGGATATGGAAAGGCGGTTTCTGAATTTGAAGCAAAAGGAGGATGAAAATGTTTCCAAGTATGAAGCTAACTTTACAAGGCTAGGAAGGCATGCTACAGACTACATACATAATCCAAGGAGAAAAATTGATTAATTATTTGATGGTTTGAAACCATTCCTCCAAAGGGCTCTAGTCTCCCAGAATTTCTCATCATATGAAGATATAGTCTCAAGTGCTATCAAGACAGAAAATAAATTCTCTAAGTCTTATGACTTTAAGGGAAAGTAAGAGAAGAAGAGGGCTTCTAAAAACTCTGGTAAAGGAAATAAGGAAGTGGGGAATAAGGGAAGAGTTGAATTTTCACCATGTAGTAATTGTGGGAAGAAACACCCCGGTACTTGCCTAAAGGGAATGAGAGTCTGTTACAAGTGCATATAAAAAGGCCACCTATCTCGAGATTATAAGGGGAATAAAGAAGCTACCAATGTTTTGTGCTAAAATTACAGGTAGATGGAATATTATGCACATGAATGCCCTAAGCATCAGGGAAATGTTTCCCAAAGAAGGAAAAGGGAGTAATTCCAAGCTTATTTGGTCACAACCGCAGAGGTAGAAGTTCCTAACAAAGTGGTGGTAGGTACATTGAAAATTTCATCAAACTTAGCCAATGCTTTATTGGTTTCTGGTTGATCACATTCATTTATATCTTCACAGTTTTCCAAGAAAATTAGATATGTCCAATTTGATTTAATAAAGGAGTTATCAGTCAAAACCCCTAGTGGATGTATCATTGCAATAAAGGCTTGTCAATTAGTCCCCCTCATGACACATAAACTTTCTTTAGTTGTTGACCTTGTCATCGTACCAATGAATGAATTTTATATAATTCTTGGTATGAATTGGATATCAAATTATGATGTGAAGATCTATTACAAGAAGAAAGAAGTTACAATCTTTATTAATGGTGTGGAATTCCTTATCTTTAGGGCAGAAACATCACCATCTGATTCTCATCTAGACCCACCCCTGGTAGCTCTATTAAATTCAATAATTAGGGAGGAAGGGAATGAAATAACTATAGTAGAGGAAAATAAGGTTCAAATAGAAGATGTACCTATTGTGAAAAAATATATTTATGTCTTTCTAGAGGATTTACCTGGACATCCTCCAGAGTGGGAAATTGAGTTTTCCATTGACTTAATTCCTGGTTTAAGTCTCATATCAAAGACCCCTTATAGAATGGTCACTATGGAGTTAGTGGAGCTAAATAAACAACTAGAGGAATTGAGTGATAAAGGATTTATTCTCCCTAGCATTTCTCCATGGGGAGACCCTGTTCTTTTCATTTAGAAGAAATGTGGGTCTATGAGGTTGTGCATTGATTACAGGGAAATCAATGATATTACAATAAAGAATAAGTATACTCTTCCAAGAATTTATGACTTATTTGATCAACTTCATGGAGCCCAATATTTTTTGAAGATTTATCTTCGATCTGGATATCATCAGTTACTTGTGAGGAAGGAATACATTACAAAAACAGCATTTTGAACCACGTATGGGCATTACGAGTTTACAATAATTCCTTTTGGACTAACTAATGAACCATCTGTTTTTATGGATCTGATGAATAGATTTTTCAAGGAATATATTGATGACTTTGTGGTGGTGTTTATTGATTATATCCTGGTATACTCTAAAAGCTATTAAGATCATGAAAATCGCCTGTGTACTATTTTTAAGACTCTAAGAAGAAATGAATTATATGGGAAGTTTAGCAAGTGTGATTTTTGGCTCCAATTAGTTTTCTTTCGGGGACACATTTTCTCTAAGGATGAAATATTTCTAGATAATGCAAAGAAAAAGGCTGTGCAAGAATGTCCTACTCCAACGAACATAACTGAGGTACGTATTTTTAATGGTTTGATAGGTTATTATCGATGTTTCTTCCAGAACTTTGCCCGTTTAGCTAACCCAATGACCAAGATCACATGAAAAGGGGTTAAGTTTGTATGTACAAATGAATGTAAAGAATGCTTTTAAGAATTGAATAGTAGGTTAGTTAATGCTCTGATCTTAACTCTACCATCAGGGAATAATGGGTTTGTTATCTATAATGACGCATCAAAAAAAGGACTTGGTTGTGTCCTTATGCAGAATGATCGAGTGATTTCCTATGTGTCTAGGAAGCTAAAAATTCATGAACAAAATTATCCAACTCATGATCTTGAGTTAGAAGTGGTAATCATTGCTCTGAAGATTTGGATTCATTACCTCTATGGTGAAAAATGTGAGATATATACTGATCATAAGAGTTTGAAATATATATTCTCACAGAAAGAACTCAACATGAGACAAAGGAGATGGATTTAGCTACTCAAAGACTATGATTTCACATTACACTACCACCTGGGGAAGTCAATTAAGGTAGCAGATTCTTTGAGTAGAAAGGACCACGGAATTCTGAACAAGATGAGAGTTAAAAGGGATCCTATGTTCATGGATCTAGTAAAGATGGATATGGGAATTATCAAGTAAGGTAAAACATCACTACTTTTTCAAATGGTTGCCAAACCTTCTTTACTGGAAAGGATAAAATGTTCTCAGGATGATGATGAGGAGTTTTAAAAGAAAATTAAAGCTATAAATGATGGGAAGTTGATTGACTTCGCATATGAAGGTGGCATTTTGAAATTCTGAAAGAGGCTTTATGTTCCCACTATTCCTAAGCTAAAGAGGGAACTATTGGATGATGATCATAGCTCTAATTTCTCTATACACCCTAGTATCACAAAGATGTTTAGAGATCCAAAAGAACATTTTTGGTGGGAAAACATGAAGAGGGATATTTCTAATTATGTGTCGAGATGTTTATTTTGTCAACAGGTGAAGGTTGTAAGACAACGTCCTGGATGAGTCATTAAACCCCTTCCTATTACTATGTGGAAATGGAATGATATTATGATGTACTTTGTCATGAGGCTACCAAAGACTCCAAGAAATAATGATGTGATATGGGTCATTATTGATCATCTTACAAAATCAGTACATTTTCTTGCTATAAGATATGATTTACCACTTAAACGTTTAGCAAGACTTTATATTAATGAATTTGTAAGACTTCATGGTGTAACCTCATCAATTATTTCTGATCGGGATCCCTTTTTTACATCATGATTCTGGAAGAGTCTTCAGAAATCCCTAGATACTGATCTTCATTTGAGCACTACCTACCACCCACAAACTGATGGACAATCAAAACGGACTATTCAAAATTTTTAAGACATGTTGAGGTCTCGTTCACTTTATTTTCAAGGCATGTGAGATCATTATTTACCTCTCGTAGAATTTTCCTATAACAATAGATTCCATTCAAGTATTCAGATGGCACCATATGAAGCATTATATGGAAAGAGATGTTGTACACCAACTTGCTGGGATGATATTGGTGAAAGAAAGCTCGTAGGACCAGAACTTGTTGAGGAAACAACAGAAAAGGTGAAGATTATCCAAACCTATATCAAAACAGCTCAAAGTAGGAAAAAGATCTATGCTGATAACCGAAGAAAGGACTTGGAATTTCAAGAAGGAGATCATGTTTTCTTAAATTTATCTCCATGGTAGGGTATTATATGATTCGATAAGAAGGGAAAATTAAGTCCCAGGTACATCAAACCTTTTGAAATTCTAGACCGAATTGGAGCCATAGATTACCATTTGGAAATTACATGAAGTCTCTCCAAAGTTCACAATGTGTTCCACGTATCAATGTTAAGAACATACATGCCAGACCCAATACATATACTCACCTATGAAGAAGTAGAACTTGAGCCCGATCTGTCTTATTGTGAAGAGCCTGTCAAGATTCTTGATACTAGAGAATAAGTATTGAGCAATCAGACGACTCGTCTAGTAAAGGTTCTTTGGAGGAACCATAAGATGGAGTAAGCAACATGGGAGCCTGAGGAGATTATGTTGAATACATACCTGAATCTTTTTAAGTAACATTTTATGAATTTCAGGGATGAAATTTGTGTAAGGAGGAGAGAATCTAACACCCCAAGGTTTTGAAAATAAATATTTAATTCATTTTATAATCTATCCATTAAACACAACTTTTCCTATACTATGTTTTGAATTTCGAAAAACTATCATCAAGATTTGTGACTAGTAAGTCATTTGGAGTCTGATAGAACAAACTTGATTTTTGGTGAATAGTAACATACCCTTATGAATAGTATTATGAATAGTAATATGACTCTTATGAATAGTAAATAATGATATTATTTTATTTTCTTAAGGTAATAAGATAATGAGATCTTAATTAATTTTTCAATGTGATATAAAACTAATTATACCTTAAAATTGTTATTTTTCAAATTAACTATGTTTTTATTTAAAAATTAAATTAATAATATTTATAAAATTATTTTTGAAAAATGTAGTTCATTTTTTAATTCTACATGTTGAAAAATGGTAGGGGTGAATTTTTGGGATTTTTCTAAAATACTTGAATTTTTTTGAATAGTAAAAATACAGTTTTGAGTTTTTGGTAGTTTAATGACATCATAATGACATAATAAAAGGATGGTAGACTTGTGTACATTAACATATGACATTAATTGTCCCTAGTGCCTAAAACCATGGGTAAATACCATGGGTAAGCCCATGGTTTGGAAAAAACCACTAATGAGGTGTCCCTTCGAAATTATTAAAAAACATCTCTTTTACTATAAATACCCACTCATCCATTCAGTTTCTTTCATTCCAAATCCCTAATACTCAAATATATGGTGGTTTTACCTCCCTAGGAGTCCTCTCAAGTTGTATTTAATCCCCCAAGGTCCCAACCTTCAAGTTCTAGGAGTTACTCTACAAGGTAAGGGAACCTTTCACCCTCCTCTTTTCGTCAACACTTCTTTTATGTTATCTCTTTGAATTTCTATTCTCATATATTGGGGTTTGATATTATTTATTCCTATTACTTTACTTTTTATTTAAATATGATGAGATACCCTTTTTTCTCATCAATTCATTTTATGAAATTTTAAGCGACGTCGTTAGGCTGCCGAATTTTTATAAGATATCTCTCAATTTTCTTTTATTTTCAAGTTCATTTTTTTTTATTTTATCTCCTCACCTCCTCTATCAAAATGAACATGATAACTCCAGTATCATACATATACTAGAATTATATCATGTTAATGGAGTAACTATCATCAATATTCTTACTCCCTCCCTTTTATTTTTATAAACGAAATCAATGACCATGAGGTTTCAATTTATAGCCTTTGTTGACGACAAAGTTTCGTTCTTCAATTTCTCATTAATTAATATTCATGAAACCATTTAGATTGTTGAAACAGACTATAATATATGTATTATAACCAAATTAATATTCAGGAACCAGTTTATGTACATATTATTAAATCATAAGACCAAACTAGTTCCAAATAATCAAAATACCGCTTAAATAATCTAAGTGAATATCATT
The DNA here is from genome assembly GCA_963277665.1 of Viscum album. Classification (NCBI taxonomy): domain Eukaryota; kingdom Viridiplantae; phylum Streptophyta; class Magnoliopsida; order Santalales; family Viscaceae; genus Viscum; species Viscum album. The sequence continues at coordinate 822,975,418 of OY728159.1, read as the reverse complement.
AATGATTCATCCTTTTTTCATGTAACCAAATGATAAAAATTACCATTAAAACTTAATTATGTTCATAAATAATATTTAATTTTAATTCTTGATATTTTCATCCATTCCACATGAACTCCATTACTTAAAAACAAGATAACCAATTATGAAAATCAAGAAAATGAACACTCCGGAATTACGAAATTCGATATTATGACTTATCAATAAGGACATAAATGAACTAAAACTAATTATGATAAAATAAATACATGTCTAATAAGTTATGAATTAAGTTATTAATTATTCTAATTTCATATTCTAGGACCTTAAGTTCAAGAGGGGAATGCATTCGGACTTAAGGTAAGGGTTTTTCCACCTGAACTTCCATTTTCATTCGGGTTATTTTCATTTTCTAATTACCAAATGAAATTATTATGTATCATTATATACTCGTCATAAAATATGTTTGATTGTTCTATATATGTACACTAACCATAATCCTTCCTTATTTTATATATAGTTACATGTTTTAAAAGGAGCTTTCAAATTTTTTTCCGAAATACAAGCCCGATTCAAGGGAATATCTCAATATCTTACCTATTTTCAAGGGTAATATCTAATCTGTTTTTTGGAAACCATTATATTTTTAAAATCACTCATTTTACTAATAATATAATATCTTAATTCACTTCTTGTTTTATACGAATATTTTTCCAAAATAACTCTTCTTTTCAAAGTCAAAGAGTATTTTTTTCAAGAATTACTCAAAGATTTTATAAGAGTATATTCATCTATTTCAACACTCTTGTTGATTATTATGTATTATTGGGATTAATATTTCATGATATCATATAAAATATTAAATTTAATGGTTTATTATTATTTTGGTTGTGGATGTTCTATCTTTAAACCATTCACCTATTTACTCTGAATGGTTAGTGTTTATGCTTAATGTTCGGGGAAAGTTATTTACATTTCATATATTAGTTTAAATATGAATGCATATGTTGTTTATCCCTGTTCATATGAGGATTTAATTGGACATACTAAGTGTCAGGTGGGGCCCTCTATATCCCCTCAATGCATCAGTAGGTCTCATAAGACAAAATAAGGTCTTGGCACAAGGCCTTGACAAAATGATTATTTATGGTCTTGGCACAAGGCCTTGACGGTATGGTTATGTTGTCCCGCATTATGAATTCCCTCATTATGAAAATAGTATTTATGGTTCATGTGGTTATTCGAATAGTATAATACCCATGATTAAGTTATATTATGTCAATATTTACTCAACTCTTATTCCTTCCATAATGTGATCAAGTTTATTATTTGTTAAAGGCATATGTTTTTATTTATTCAACATGCTTAATGTTTATGTTATTATATCTTCCATTGTATTTATTACTCTTACTGAGCATTTGAGCTCAACCTTTTATTGTGTTTCATTATCTCAGGACATAAAGAAGTTTATTGTGAATGACATTCTAAAATAACCTAGGATTTATGGATGTTTTATAAGGAGTTTCTATGTTGTATTTTCATTTCAAGTTGTAAAGTTGAAATTATGTGTGAATATTGTTTCCAATAATACTAAACTACTCAGTCCTTCGAGATACTTATTCTTTTTTGTATTCTAATATAATCAAATAAGGCACTGGCTCCGAGAAACTGGGGTTGGGTCCTTACAGAAAAGATTTAATAAAATTCAAATCCTCAAAAGGAAACCATCGAACACGCAAAAAAAATTAAGACATCTCAAGACAAACTGCACCCAATAATTTTTCTGAAATCCTAACTTGAAAACCCTTTTAAAAGGACCCAAACAACCAAAACACAAATAAGTCCTTAGATATTTCCAAAATGAGTTCTTAGAGTGCCTCAGATATCCACACTAAAATAACATGATAGATATATTTTTGTTATGATAAACACTAAGATCTCAAGAAGATTGAAACTTTCCAACCTTTATATCCAATATGGGATCATGTAGCTTTTTCTTCACACCCAATAGGTATTATTCCACCATACTTGATAAAATTGAGGTGTCACCCATCACAGGTAACCTTTAATGGTCATCTTTTTCCCTCATGGACCTCTTGACCACCTTTTTAAAAGAAAATAGGCCAAAACTGAGCATAACTAATCTAAGATTCGGGTGAAGACTTATAACAAAGAAATAATCTTTTACAGAGTCCTCGATGACTATATTTGGATAAAAAACAACTAGATATAAAAAATGATTGATATACTCCTTCACCATTCACTCACCCTAACGAAAGTTTACAAACTCAATAACTTTCTCTTCCTTCAAGTTCTTAGGATATAAACAAGAGATGAAAATCCTCTTGAATAATTACCAATACATGCCCCCAAGAAATTGATAAGTAACCATAACCTCTCACCACACCCTAGTTGGTCCAACCAGTATGTTCACAACATTTCTCTCTTTTAATCCTCCAAAGTATCAAGATAATTGAGGATTTTATCAATCTTTTCTAACCACTCCACTATTTCAGCCAAACCATGATCTTAAGAAAATGAGGGAAGATATTGATTCAAGAAGTTTGAGATAGGTTCTATGAGAAGATAAGGTTCTAATTCCATCACTCTATTCAATGTTTAGTTAGAGTCTAAAACCAAAGGGATCTTCTATAAACACTAATAGGATTCACTAGGGGGATCATCCTTAGGGAAAGACCTTATAATTTATTTATTGACCTTTCTAGGAGTCATTTTATATATAACACATGGAATAAACAATATTAGTTCCTACCTCATTATTTAAACCAAATAGTACCATTATAAAATATGATATACATCCAAAAATAAATACCCCCAAAACTAAACACATCATTCACATATCACAAGAACTTATTTCCTTTAAAATCACTAAATTCCATTAAAAATTTATAACTCATTTCACTAAGGATCACTCTTGAAGAAAGAACTTTTTTTACATTAAAATAAATAAACCTTGGTAAAATACTCAATTCTAATTTTATAATTAAACAAAATCATTTCAAAACTATATTACAATTTAAAATAATTCCCAAAATTAGTGGGATCTATTTTTAATGCATTTACCAAAAATATAAATTTTATTTTAAAACATTTTCTGAATTCCATCATGAAATCATACAATTTATAAAATATTTCATCTGAACTAAAATAATTATTTTTCAAATAACCCACCAAAACTAGTTTTTAAATAAAATGTTTTATGAAATTTAACCTTTTCACCTAAAACAACTTTTAAAACATCAAACATAAATGAAACAGAATACTAAACATCAAGAAACATTAACCTCAAAAATATCAAAAAACCATAAAAAACATCTCGATATCCTCTCCAATAAGTGGGAACCACTTTCCGACAATTTGGACCCAAAAGAGGTCAAAAAGAAAAAAAAAATAGGAGGGATGCAGAGATGTGAATGGTTTGGTCTCATAGTTTGTTGGACCGTGTTCCAAAAATATGATAGGATCTATAAAGTTCTTAGAAACATATGTACAGGCTCTATATGGTTTACCAAACCATACAAGCTAATTGTGTAGCTCTAGTTCTTTATCCACTTTCACTCTAAAAAATAATATAACCTCCATAACTAGTTGTATAACACATTGGGGATCCAAATACCATTATTCAACAACAAAATACAACAAAAATAGTTAATAATGGAATAAAAAAATATGACTCAATTCACAACTACCCATGGAAACTTGAGGTTTTGAATAAGAAAGAGCTGCCTATACTCTACCTACACCTACCACTTGAGTCCAGACACAATTATATTCATACTAAAAAACTACCAAAATAATAAGAAAACATTTCAAGAACCAAAAATTTTTAAAAATATAGGTTTTAAAACTATTTGTAATGATCTGACCCAGGCTGACCTGACACGTCACATGACCTAACTCCCCACTTGACCTGAAGGGTGTTCCCAATCCTCGTGGGATGAAAACTAGTTTCTAAGAAACACATGATACACTCTTGGAACTATTTATCTCTAAAATTAAAGTAAATAAATAATAAACCATTTATCATAAATCCATCATTGGGAGTTCTCATGTCAAACATCCATTAAAAATAAAAATAATCATAACCAAATAAACCAAAACAATTGAGTCATAACCAATGAATATTATTCAACCCATTTACATAAACATACAAAATTTCCACAATTAAATATAAAACTAGGTCTAAAAAAGATAAAAAATAAAAATAAAGGAAAGTTAATCTAGGATAATACAAATACACATCAAAAAATATGTCAATATTATAACCAAACTATAAGATCACCTCTAGGAGACCCATGGTCACTCACTACATCTGTAACACCCCGACTTTTCTCTATGGTAAAAAAACCTTTAAATTTAAGTTTTAATATTTTTTTATTCTTATGAGAATTCTAAAGTGATTAGAAAGAGTTCAATAGAATATAAGGATTGTTCAGTGCCCAAATCCATGGTTTTTTGGAAAAGTAGATAAGGTGCACAGCTAGCACATGGTTAGTGCTAACCATGAACCTCAACTATGTGGGTCCTGGAGGGTGTTGCATGATTTTTCAAACCATGCACCCCAGGATGAATGACCATGAAAGAAGTTGTATAAATGTAGTAGAGGGGTATTATATGGGTTGCACATGGTTTGGTAAACCGTGTGCTTAACCATGTGAGGGGGTAGTACCCTTAGATAGTGCTGGCGCATGGTGGGCACGTGATTTAGCCAACAGTGTGGACAAACCCTGTGCCTCTCTAAAGTTGGGTGAAATTCTATTTTTTACCCTTCTTTATTATTAAATCTCACCCTCATTTTCCCTCCTCTACATGTACATCACCACCAATACTTGTGAGAGCTCTCCCATGGGTTCTCCCTAGGCATTGAGGTTTCTCCTTCATAAAGATTTCGATCATATTTTCATTAATCATGATGGAATCATATCAGTAAGTTCTTAAATCCACTTACTTACCTTATTTTATTATCTCTATATATTCATCAATATATTTATAAAATCTAATATACCATATTTTCTAGTTATTCATCTATTTTTTCAATTTATTTCATTTTAGCTCAAATCGAAAGTTGATATTGGATGAGGGTTCATCTATCACCATAAGGTAGGTGGTTTATACCTTTTCCCTAAAATTAAGGTCATTTAATAATTATTCTATATTGTATTGCATGACGGAACTTTCAGATGTTTCCCCTAAATTAATTAATGTCTTGAATTGATTATTGAACTTGGATTTGAGGCCCTTGTATCTTCTTCCCTTGGTTGGAGGTTTTCAACCTCAACCCAAACCACCTTCGTGGTGGGTTTGTTTATGTAATCCTAAACTAAAACCACCCCTTTAGGTGTGTGTGTGATCTTTCCTCCTGTTAGTAGAATCCCATTGTAAATTAAATGAGATAGTGAAGGGTTGATTAACTCTTGAGCATAACATAAAATGTGAACAGAGTGGTTAAATGAATGGTGTAAATGATGACATTGTAAAGAGATGAATGATATCTAGGATTGCACCTTTTAATATAGATGGTTGGACTTGGGAATGGGCACTAAAATTTCCTCATGACTATTTATATTACTTATTTGAAATTGGATGTTGTAGTATGACACTGATGATGGGAAATTCAGTATGGAACCAACTTTGATTATCGATATGGAACCGACTTTTATTATCGATATGGAACGGAGAAGGGGGATTGAGGTATGGAACCTATGACCATATATTTATATCTTAGAATATTAGGATTCCTCTATAACAACCCAATATTTTGTGAAATGTTTCTTTTTCAAATAAATTTAATCTTTTTTATATTTTTAATTACACACAACACCGATTTTATTTTGTGTTATATGCAACACTAAGTTTAAACAAAACATGATGCACTATTAAAATATTATAATTTAAAATGATAGTTATCTCATATCCATTGGAATGGATGTTATAAATAATATTAATTAAATTATGAAAATATATAGTTTACAAATGTATATAAAATTAATTCTTTAGTGACCAATTAATTAAAAATTAAAATAAAAACTATTTTAAAATAAAGGAAATATTTTTCTAAAAAAACTATTTTTATGAAACAAAACACATTTTACCTCAATAAATTAAAAAAAATTGGTTAATGGTTTTAATGAAATTTATATAGTATATATTCAATAAAATATTTAATAATCATCTTATGTTTTTTCTATATAAGAGATACAAATAAATCTAATTTTATGATTAAAATTTGTATTTTTATAAAAACCATTTTTATCACCTTTTTGCACCCATATTTTAAAAATAATTTTAGAAAATTTTCAAAAATTTATTTTAAAAAATAAATTTATTTTTTGGAAACAGAATTTTAAAATTTGCCTACGGTAATTTTTTTAGAATTTTCTGAAAAGATTAATTTTTTGATGAATAGGGAAAATACTAAATTTTAATTGAAAACTGTATTTTTATTTAAATTGGTTTTAAATTAAAATTAGATCAATTATATATATATTCATACAATTTAGGTAATTGTAATTATTTTCATATCAAAATTTGATATAATAGCCATGTAAGATTTTAAACATTTTCTCTTTGGAAATCCGCTTTCTCGTTGAGTTTATGGGATTAATTTTAAATTAAAATTTTTCAATTATGTGCATTGAATTTGGAAAATTGAATTCAATTTTTGGAATAATCATAATTTATATTTTTTAATAAGGTCAACTTAATTTTTGACCAAAAAAATAGTGAAAACGGTAAAAATTAATTACTGTAGATAAGGTAAAAATGGGTTTACCATGAGTTAAACTAAGAAGATAAGGGTTTAAATGACTAAAAATTTTCAAATTCCTATTGGACAGCCATATTTAAATCTTATACTTCCCAGGTTTGAATATATAGTCATTTGGAAGCTTTTTACTTGGGAATTTCCTTTCAATTTTGGATTCATTTGGGAAATTTTAAGGTTGTTTCCAAGTGACACTACTAAAAAATAGGCTTTTAACAGTGATAAAAATGGCATTTATTAGTGCTAGAGAAGTGTTGAATACCAGAGTGAGATTAAAATCCCTAGGATTTTATCAGTACTAAAAAAGAACATATAAAGGGATAATTTATCATCACTAAAAAAAGCGGTGATAAAGGCATCCTTTATAAATGCTTCTAGAAGCATTGATAATGGACAAAATTTATCATCACTTTTATTTAGTGTAGATAAAGGGGTATACTACTGTGTGTTGTAACATAACACTACAACACCAAAGAAACCACAAGAAATCAGAAAAATCAAGTTCTAATAGAGAATTAAAATTTAATAAAAATTACAACACAAATACAAGAAAAAAAATTGTATTATAGACATTTAAAATATTGCGTTATATAATTACGTAAGTATAAATTATCACATAAATTAAAAAACATCAATGTTACTTTGTCTTTTGATCCTAAACCCAACTCATGTTATTTCTAAACAAACCACCCTTGCTTGAGTAAAATAACTCACCTGTATAAGACAAAAAATATTAATTTATTAATAATATAAATAAATTAATTAATAGAAAGTGTTATTTTTAAACTAACCTTTGAGTCATACTAAGAACATTGTGTATCAGATTTTGTTGCAGTTGATTCTTTCACTTCACACCATTTATTTTTTTTCTTCAAGAATTATCTCTATTAAAATTAACTAAATAATTCGAAGATAAAAATGATAGGGAAATTAATTAAGTAATAGCATATACAATGATGATAAAAAAATCTAGGCTAATTTTCTAGGTTTTGGTGATGTGATGCATGTTTTAAACAAAAATGACATGTATATATTATAAAGATTCATTTGGAGTCATACTGGTCATACTATGCATTATATTAAGGTCCATCTAATTCATACATATCCTAAATGACTTATGATTTTTTTACTAAAGTATCAAAACAATCTGAATCTATTTTCTTGGTTTTGAGTACATCAATTGTATTTTTTACTAAAATTTCATTTTAAACTAGAAACATGCACTTTGAGTCATACTATTCGCATCATGTATTGGTTTGACATGAGACTAATTATTAAATATCAAAAATGACTTATGAATCATTTTATAAATTATCAAGACAATCTGAGTGTGTTTTCTTGGTTTTTAACGAGTGACTCTTTTTGAACTAAAATATCAATTTTAAACTGATAATAGATACTTTGAGTCATAATTGGAACATCATGTTTCAGATTTATGTGAGGCTAATTCCTACACATTAAAAATGACTTATATATTATTTTCGTAAAGTATAAAAACAATCTGAATGTGTTTTATCATTTTTGAGTATGTCTATTTTATTTTTTAATAAAATTAATGTCAATTTAAAAAAAAGATGCACTTGGAGTCATATCAGAAAAATTGTATTTATAATTGAGGTGTGGGTAATTACTATAAGTCACAAATTACTTATGTATCAATTTCAGAAAGTATCAAAATAATTTGAATGTGTTTTCTTGATTTTGAGTATGTTAGTTGCCTTTTTTACTGAAATTAATGTCAATTTTAAATAAAAAGACGCACTTGGAGTCATACCAGTCACACCGTACATCGGATTGAGGTGATTATGATTCCTACATATCCCAAATGACTTATGGTCTATTTTACTAAAGTATCAAAACAATCCAAATTTTTTTTCTTAGTTTTTAGTATATCACTTGTCTTTTTTACTAAAATGTCATTTAAAATTGGAAACACACACTTTGAGTCATACTGGTAACACAATGTGATATGAGACAGATTCCTACACATAAAAAATAAATTATGAATCGTTTCCTAAATTATCATGACAATATGAGCATGTTTTCTCGGTTTTCTATGAGAAACACATTTTGAACTAAAATGTCAATTTTATAATGATAACGGGCACTTTGAGTCATACTGGGAACATTGTGCATCAGATTAAGGTACTAATAATTCATACACATAAAAAATGACTTATGGATCATTGTATTAAAGTATAAAAACAATAAGAATTAATTTTATTAGTTTTGAGTATGACATTTGTCTTTTTTACTAAAATTAACGTCAATTTTAAATAAAAAGAAACACTTTGAGTCATAACAGTCACATCATGCATCAGATTGAGGTTTGGCTCATTTCTACACATTCAAAATAAATTTTGGATCGTTTTACTAAAGTATCAAAATAATCTGAATGCATTTTCTTGGTTTTGATCATGTCACTTGTCTTTTTTACTAAAATGTCATTTTAAACTGGAAACACGCACTTTGATTCATATTATCACATCGTATGTCAGTTTAAAGAGAGATTGATTCCCACATGCAAAAAATGAATTATTAATAATTTTCATGAATTATAGATATATTATGATAATTTTTTCTCTATTTTCAGTGAGTGACACATTTTAAACTAAAATATTGATTTTAAACTGATAATAGATACTTTGAGTTATATCGGGCACACCATGTATCATATTGAGGTTAGGATAATTCCTACACATCAAAAATGACTTATGGATCATTTTTCTAAAGTATCAAAACAATATTAATTCGTTTTCTTTGTTTTTATTATGTGAGTTGTCTTTTTTACTAAAATTAATGTCATTTTTAAATAAAAATATGCACTTGGAGTCATAACGTTCACACCATGCATCAGATTGAGGTGTGGATGATTACAACACATCTCAAATGACTTATGGATCATTTTTATAAAGTATCAAAATAATCTAAATTCATTTTCTCAGTTTTGAGTATGTCACTTGTCTTTCTTACTAAAATTTCATTTTAAACTAGAAACACGTAATTTGAGTCATATCGGTTACATCATGTATCAATTTGATGTGAGACTGATTCCTACACTTCAAAAATGAATTAAGAATCATTTTAATAAATTATAAATATAATTAGAGTAAGTTTTATAGATTTTCAATGAGTGAAACCTTTTAAACTAAAATTTCAATTTAAAACTGATAACAGACAATGTGAGTCATACCAGGCATATTGTGTATCAGATTGAGGTGTGGTTGATTTCTATACATCAAAAAATAATTATGGATCATTGTAATAAAGTATAAAAATAATATGAATGATTTTTAATAGTTTTGATTATACCAGTTGTCTTTTTACTAAAATTAATGTCAATTTTAAATAAAAAGAAGCACTTGGATTCATAATGGTCACATTGTGTGTTAGAGTGAGGTGTGTCTAATTCCTACACATCCCAAAGTCTAAAAAATCCCAACTTCCAATGTTATCATGCTTCCCATTGGATTTCTATGTTGAACTACCAACACTTCATATTGATCATTGAATTGTGGTGTTGGTAGTTAGATAAATAAAGACAATGGGAAGTATAGTATCATTGGAAGAAAGGAACATGTTATCTCTTTTGTGGATGTTTTTATAGAGTTGAAATAAAAATATGACTTCCCAAAAAAATTGTGAAAAAACTAAATAAGTGTTAGATAAAAATAATAAGGAAATTAACTTATAAATAGTATATAAAATGATGAAAAAATTAATTAAATAAGTAGTGTGAATTCAACTTTTCATGATGGTTGTATACATTCTTGACCCAATTCCTTATTGTCATTATCTTAGTTGCAAGATTAAAGTCCAATATCTCATGAGCATGATCATCTTCAAACAAACCACCCCAACTCAAACAAAATAATCCACCTGTATAAGAAAACAATTATTACATGAGTAATTCTAAAAAGAAATAAATTAAAAATAAATATTAAACAATAAATTAATTCTATGTAAAATGATTTTACTATGAAAAAATGAATATTACCTCTATAATTGATCAGAGGTAGCATCATTACTTTTCCTACAAATTCAATGTAGGTAACTTGAAGGAAAGTGATAAATGTCAACATTTTAGGGGTGAAAAGGTTTTGAGGGAGAAGAAGTATATGGAAGTTTTTGAGTAGAAAGTCATGAAAGTTGGATAAAATCTTCTAAAATAAAATAACTGTGAAAATATTACTTCCCAAAAGATATGTAAAAAAACTAAATAAGTATTAGATAAAAATAATGAGGAAATTAACTTACAAATAGTAGATTAAATGATAACAAAATTAATTAAATAATTTGTAAGAATTCACCTTTTTATGATGGTTGTATGCGTTCTTGACCCATTTTCTTATTGTAATTATCTTAGTTGGAGCCTCAAATTATAATTTCTCATGATCATGAGCAGCTTAGAATAAACCACCCCAACTTGAACAAAATAATCCTAATGTATAAGAAAACAATTATTATGTGAGTAGTACTAAAAATAAATAAATTAAACATAAATATGAAATAATACATTATTTATATGTTTAATAATTTTACTGTGAAAAGATCAAGATTACCTATGTGATTGAGCAAAGGTAGGGTCGTTTATTTTCCAATAAAGGAAGTGGAGGGAACTGGAAGGAAATTAATAAATTCCAACATTGTAGGGGTGAAAGTTTTTAAGGGAGAAGAAGCCTGTGAAAGTTTTTATATAGAAAGGAATGATATATGGGTATAAATATTCTAAAATAAATGAAATATTCAAGGAATAATAAAAATTAAATCAGCATTTCATTATATAATTTTTTGGTAAAATAGATAAAGTATATCCTAACATTACCTTTGAATCTTACCAAAAGATTTCCTTCATTATAGTTTGTTCTTCCATAGGATTGGTAACATCATCATGTGTAGAATATATTGTCTACATGATTATTCAAACATATAATTTAGTGTTAAAAGATAATATTATGAGGAAAAAAAATAGTATATTAAAAAAATTACCTTCTCATTGAACTCTCTTTATTTTTTTAAAGGTTTTAGAGATTTGGTCCTCTATCAAGAATCCAATTTCCCTCTTTGTTGTCCCCTCTAACATACAATAAATTTTCTACATTGGTGCCTATATGAACTGATTGTGATCTCCCAATAAAATTTTCATCCTCAATTTAATTTTCATATGACCCAATAGTTTTTTAGTCGCCAACAGGATAATCAACCAATTCTTGTGTGCTGAATCTGAGACATAAAATACTTGCACTACTTGTGATGCCATTATGAATGAATCATCTTTTCCCCCTCCACACTGAAATTCACCATTATGAAGCCCATTTCATCAAATTTCACTACAATCCTATTTTCAACCCATTTTCAATGGGAAAATGGAACTTAAAATGTTGTATAATACAACTCGTATATCTGTTTGATAATTCCAAAATATGACATATTTTCATAAATTGTATTTTTATCCTTGAAAGAAAATTTGTGCATCACTTACACCACAAGAGTAACACCATTGTTTTCCATCATACTAGAGTCATAATATTCTTTTGTATAGAATGTATAACCATTTATTACAAAATAAGTGTAAGATATAACATTTGAATTTAGTCCCCTGACTATCCATCGAAGTAGTTCAATAATTGAATTCATATTTTCATATAACTCCTTATAAATTTGAACTAATAACAATCCTATAGACTATAGATTATGTGTATTTGATATCCATCCATCATCCCTTAATGGATTCAAATCTCTAATAATTTCCTTGTGGGATTCAATGTATAGATCAACATTTTCACTATTATGTAAAATGTAAAGGTGTGCTTGCTCCTACTCTGTCAAGGAAATTGTAACAACATCTCTTCTAGAAATCCCTTTTCCCATAAGGCATCCACTGTAGCGAGACTTTGGAAGACAGATGTTGTCAACTTATAATAGGTAATCGGTAAAAAATTTAATAGCTTCTTCAACAATATATTATTTTTCATTACAACCCTCTGGCTGACTTTGATTGTTTATATACCCTTTCAAAATCTTCATATACCATTAAATGAGGTATATTCATCTATAATGGATGTGACCATATAGTTGAACTTCTCTAACTAAGTGAACCATTAAATAAAAAAATTATGGTGGTAATAACATCTCTAATTCACATAATATGCCTAAAACCTCCTAATTCATGATTGGAAACTTTATCGAGTCTATAACTTTACTCCATATGGCTTTGAAAAAGAAGCAGAGTCTAGATAATGTATGTTATAAATTTGGAGGAAGCATGCAACCGAAATAAAAAAAGGCATCAAATCTTGCATAAGAACATAATAGTCATGTGATTTTAGTCCCTGTAACTTCAAATTAGTCATTAACATGACATTATTGATATTTGATGAATACCCCTTTGGAACTTTTACACTATTGAGGAAAAGAAAAATTGCAATTTTTCCTATCTGGATAGAGTGTAAGCTTCTGTAGGAATAAAAGTATGCCCTTTAGCCTTCACCGGCACCAACTCTTCCCTTATCCCCATGTCAATCATGTACAACCTAGCCTTGATTCCATCTATTGTTTTTTCAGGAACATTTAGTAACTTTCTAATAACAATATCAAATATATTTTTTCCTATATTTATGACATCAAGAAAATTTCTAAAATATACACAATTACAATATGGAAATTCAAAGAAAATTGATCTCTTCTTACAACATTATTTTGTAAGGTTTTTCAAAAATGGTTTACTAAAAACAGTTTAAATATATTTTACTTTATTGAATAGTTGATCACCATTTTTTAGTATCATAAATTCAACATGGTAGTTCATTTTATTTTGGTATCATATAATTCAAGATACCAAGTAGTTATTTAAATCTGGTGTCACTCAATCCGCTACTAGATTTCAAATTATATAACTTCAATATAGCTAACAACATTGTATATTTAGTACAACTGGTGTAAAATGGTCTCTTAGAAAAACTATTTAACTTTTGAAACAAATTTGGAAAATCATGAAGGTCATCTTAAATTTCCATTGTCATTTATTCCATGAAATATCCATCATCATTTACACTAGTATTTATATCAAATGATCCATGAATAGCAGTACCATCCCAATTAGTGTACATGTTTAGTTTTTTCCTGTGTTTAGTCCAACATTTATAGAACTGATCTATTCCATGACAAATCAAATGTTCTTCCAAATCTTCTAGACTAATTTTTCATGAATAACTATAATGTAAACACAGATAAATGATTTGAGAAGGGTAATATGCATGTTCTATTGAAAACTAAATGAACTCTTTAACTTCATATTCATACTATTTTGTCAAATGGTTAGCATGCATCCATTTTTGATTCATATCCATACTTTTGGATTCATGAAATATTCAATTTGGGCAATAAATAAATAAATACATATAAGATATTCATTATCAAAGGTGAAAGTTATAGATTATTATAATTGGGGAAACCCAATATTTTGATTGTTTCAAAGAATTCTAGTATTCTTTGAAGAAATGGTTAATTAAATTTAAAAAAAAATATTCAACTATGGTAGGTGTTATCCTCTAAATTCATACAAATGTGAAAGTTATATATAACTTTCATCCTCATAATATCATATCCTAAATAGTTATCATTGCATTTTGTTGTTTGACACTCATCCTTCATATCTTATAGACAATCACTTGTATTGCTTGAAATAATCTAAGAAGTGGTCATCCATGGGATGACTCCTGCTCAGAGTAGTAAAAGAAACATAAAAGAGATGAGGGATGAGTCTCAAGTAACAAATTTAAATAATAAATGTTCAAGAGATGAAGCTAATGAGGATGACAGTTGTTCTCCATTGTATTCTCTAAAAGGGGTAATGCCTCCCATTTGTGAGAATTACACCATTGGAACTAGTTATTAAATTGTGGACTATTGAAGGTGAGATGAATCTTCATAAGTAAAATTTGATGATTAATTTTAACCATTGAATGAAACCTATTGAACATGTGAAAAATTAAACGGTTTTATAAAGGATTTTCAAGATTTTCTAAAAACATAGATGAATGTGAATAAAGAATTAAAAATGCATTATATGAAAAATAATTGAATGTAAGAGAAATTTATTATTGATGTCTTACTAAAGTATTTTCAAAATAAACATCCTTTCATATTAGATATTGGTTATTAATTTCATTTCAATGAAATTCCATATTTTCTAAATTACACCTTATTTTTAAATTATTCCACACTTTTATGTTATTCTTGCATATTATAGGTTTTTTACATGTATTTTGATCCATGTCATAAATTGTGTGCTTACTTAACAGTCTGTTTATGGTCTTTGGTTACTCTAACATGTTTTATGATTATCATATAAGGTCTTTTGGTATTTTTTTAAGATATTTATATCTTCCTCATGTTCTCCTTCATGTTTATGATTTGAAACATTATGATATATTTTTTCCTTATTGAGAATCTGAGAACAACCCTTTCTTATGTTTCCATCCCCTGGGTTGTGAAGATGATTATATCATGTGAGATTTTGAAAGGGATTAGAGGAGTGGGATTATAGATAAGAGTTTCCAAGTGTTTTAAAATATGATGTTTAGGAAGCTAATCTCCCAGATGTTAAACCTTTTAGTCCTCGATTTATGTGACTGTTTGTGAGATGTATTATCTATATCATGAAATTATTTTATTATTTTTGTTATTTTTATCTTGGGTCCCTTTATTTATTTTGGTTGTGGTTGTGGAAATAAGGTCAATCATTATTTTAGGTTTTATGCTAGTGGAATTAAAAATTATCATCCTCTCCTATATATTTCTACTCCTAATTGTTTTCATAAAGGTAGATTTCCAGTCAATCAAGCATTGAGTGATGACAGCCCTCATGACCATTTTTTGAGAGGTTCAGTCATTTTTTATTTTGGTATCGTTCATTTTAAAGAATATTGGGAGGTTTGGGATACCAAAATGTGTTTTCCAATTGTAATTAAATATTCACTACACAAATAATATATGTTATTAACATAAAATATGTATTATTTTTTAATTTTTTAATTTATATTTATTATTTTAAAAATATTTTTATTTATTTATTTAATTGAATAATAGTTTTTATTAGTTTTAAAGAAATTAAATTATGTTATTTAATAAATCAATGTAATTATTGTTATAATAATAAACACACAATAATAAATTTAAAATACTTATTTTTTTTACAAAAACATCTATTATTATTTTAGAGGATTTTCAATTACAAATAAAAAAATGACTTCCTGAGTCATTCACACTGATAACTAGTGATGTCCTAGTCCTCACTACAATGGATGTTCTTGAAATAAAAAATCATTAAATCAGTTAATAGTGGTTATGGGGGTGTTTAGAACTTGATTCTTTATTACCTAGAATGATGCTATTTGGTACATGGTTAATAGAAATGAAATGTAGTGGGTGTTGATAATTTTCAATGTCACTTGCATGAAACTTGAAAAAGAGATCTCCATCAGATTCAAAAATGAAACCACAATCACAACCACGATAAATATGAAATAAATCTATATTATATTATAACATTGTTGTCAAAGGAACTCACCTTATCATTCCTTGGCATGAGGAGAGGCGAGGCACGCTTAGTGAGACCTTGCCGAGATGCACAAAAGTCGTGTGCCTCGCACGCCAACTTGAGAGGTACTGTAGCACCAGGTGTAGTAAAGGCGCACCATCAGATACTGAAATCGAGGGGAATAGGGAAGTGAAAATCATGGGTATAGGGATGGTGAAAATCAAGGGTGACCTGATGGAAATCGGGGGTGGCGGTGGAAAGAATGGTGATAATAAAATGAAAACAGATATCGCCAAACAAGCAATCAATGAGTGAGGCAGAGGATAAAATAACATACCTTGGATTGAAGCTTTGAATCATTTGAGAGAAAGTAGATATATCACCAAACATTGAAATCATTCCAGTCTTGGATTTGTTCTACCCTTGAATCATTCAAGATTTGGATTCAATCATTAGAAATGTTCTATCCTTGATTAGAGACATAATTCAAGCTTAGATTCAACAAGGAGGAGCATCGATAGTAAGTGGATTCTACAGGATGTTTCAGATATTGTGACTAGTTTATGATTGGCTAGGGTTCTTAAAATAGACCAGGACACTTTTATCAGTGCTTCCAAAAAAGCGTTGAAAAAGATTCCTTTTATAAGCGTTTATTACTTAAACGATGATAAAAGATTTATAATTAAAATTATAAATAAAAAACTTGTAAATATATTTATATAATTATATATATTTAATAAATATATATAAATATAAATATACTAAATATATTCATTATTTTTTATATATTTATTATAATTTCCTAATTATTTATTTATATAATTATTTATTTATAATTATATTGATACTTCTAAAAAAATATTTATATATTTATATCATTATATATATTTATATAATTTTATATATATAATAAATATAGTAAATATATTCATTATTTAAATAAATTTATTATAATTTTATAATTATTTAAATATATATAATTATTTATTTATAATTAGATAAATAATTTTTAAAAAATAATATTTATTTATTTATAATTATAAATATATAAATGTATAGATATAGTAAATATAAATTTATAAATATATTTATTTATAAATATTTATTTACAAATATATTTTTAACATTATTAATGAATATTTAATTTTAAGTGCAAGCATGTTAAAAGTGAGTGAAATTAAATAATTAAAAATGAGTACAGTTTAAAAAAATTAAAAAATGGATAAGTTGTATTAATTAAATATACATTTTTAAAAAAATATTGATATATATTGAAATAAATATGAATACATATTGAAAAAATTAAAACATAGTAAATATATATAAATAAGTAATATAAATTTATTAAATTCCAAAAAAAATATTAAAAATGAATTAATACCTAACTTTAATAAAATTAAAAATAAATAAATAAAAATTACCAATTAAATACATGATATATTAAATGAATCATGTTATAATGAAATTTTAAAATGAATAGAAAATTTTGAATAAATTACAAAAATATTAGGTGTATATGTTTCTATATAAGATTTCATTGATTATGTAAATATATGTGTGTGTGGATTGTATATAAAAATTCATTAATTATGTATATGTATGTGAAGTCAATATATATAAGAATAATAAAAAGTATGCTCTAAAGTTCAAGAAATCACAAATTTCTCAATAAATTCTTCCTGAAGTAACAATTAAGGGACATGTTTTTCCTGAAATTATGTTGAAGAAAAAGATTGAATTTTAAGGAAAATGAAAAGAAGTCACCTCATAAGTTTTTTAGAAGGAATTATATATATATTCACCTAAAAGGTTAAATGGGGGTCTACTTGATAATTGAAATGATGTTCAACCATTATTTGTTAACACAATTGAAGTTCAGATAGCGGCAGTTCCTCCGTCGGCTGAAGCTAAAGTTTCTCCTATATAAATTGTATCAAATGAAGCTAGAGTTGAAAAATAAATTTAAAATAAGAGTTAATATCTACTAAATAATATTACAGTATAAGATTTATCCCATCTCAAATCTTCATTGCACACATCTATTTCAATTACATCTTCACCCTAAAATAAAGTTATTTTAAAGTCAGTTTCATTGAAAGAAAGATCAATCTCAAGTTCTTCCTCGTCAAGTTCTTTAGATAAAACTATTGATGATAAAAATGAGGTAAATTATGATCCTATTGATATTGAGGATTCCTCTCATGAAAATATCCAAAAATCAAAAGCTCATCTGATTGTCTCTAAAGATCATAAAAATAATAATAAGGAAAGTTCATCAGAATCTACAACATTTGTTATAGATCGATCCTTTGATAAAAATATTGATGTAGTTATGATCATGAAAATAAGGATTAATAACAATATAATAATGATTCATGAACTTAAAAAATGATGGGAATTATTCAAAATTTTACATAACATGTTCAAAATCCTGAATCTCAAATTCAGTTAATTGATTCCATAGAAAAAGTTAAGGAATATCATAAATAAGTCAAACAAGAAATAGAAATTTGTAAAATAAAGATAAATAAATTTAAAAAATGTTTCAAATATCAAGTTAATGATGTAAATGATATTAGTGGGCACACCATTTCTCTGCATTATAGTTATGGAATTATATATGAAAAATCGATTACTCGTTAAGATACCTTGAAAGATCCTAAAGGAAAAGTTAAAGAAGTTTCCTGTTCAATTGAAGAATTGAAAAATATTTTAATAATTTAGGTTCAACAAAACAAGGATCATAATCTGAAGTTGGTTGAACAAAAATATAAACTAGATAATCAGGCCTAAAAGATTACATATTTAGAATAAAATGTTGTTGAGTAGGATCACAAGTTAAAAGATCAAGAAGGAAAAAATTCAGAGAAGGTAGCCTAATTTGATCAAAAGTTAAAGACTCAAGATGAGATGTTAGCACAAAAATGAAAATATATCAAGAATACCAGACATGTGATTAAAAAATCAATAAATAAGAATTGATTTTCTAAATTTCTAATTGTTTGTAACTCAAAAAAAATTGATTGATAAAATATTTATCAATATTATTTTGATGTGGATGTTTTAATATTTTTACTTGTTTATAACATTGATCCTTATATGAATGTTATTTTTTATCTTTGTATGAATGTCATCAGATGAATATCCTACCATTTATATAATATTTCTACTATTTTTTCTCTCTTCTTTTTTAAAACTACAATAGGGGAGAAATATTATAAAAATAAATATTATTTTACAAAGTGAAATTTTCTAAAAATCTAGAGGTATATTTAAAAATTATTTTCAAAAGGGGGAGAAACATTAAAAAATGGAAAACATTCATTTGTAATAAAAAGGAGGGAAATATTTATAAATTTTTAAATAGGATAACTTTATAAATTAATAAATACATATATCTTAATCAGAAGATAAAAAATGAGTAATATAGGAAGTATATTCATATCATTTTAATTTTTCATTTTGTGTTTGTGTTTTTCAAAAATGGGGAGATTATTGAGTCTATGACTCACTTCACTTCACTTGTTTTTAAAACCATGATACACTTCATTAATAATTTGATCTAATTTAATTTTATTACTTTATATTTTATGTTTTAAATATATAAAATTGTTTAAGAAAAATATCAATAACTTGAAGTTTTATAAAATATCCATGGTACTAATTTATAAAAATTATATTACCTAAGAAATTTTATAATACCGAAAGTTTAAGATTTTCAACCAAGGAATTTTAAAAGTGCTAAACCCACTCATAATTAGATATGGAAAGAGGTTATGTATATCAAAATATGAACAAGAAATCTATTACCGATACCATTACAACTAACCCCAAGATTTTTGGAATCCAACCATTGGAGGATTTCTTATAAATAGAGTTTCACATTATGGATTAGAAGAACAACTATACAATGGTACATTGAGAATTCATAAAGTTATTAATCATTTTAAATATTTGTAATCTTTTGTTGCTTAAATGCTTTCATTCAGTGTAATCTATTTCTTTATGAGTGTTTCTTCCAAAAGTAATCATTGTGCGAGGATTACCTTGTAAATCTCTTATTATTATAGTTGTATTTGTTTTACTAAGCTACTGGTTAAGTTGTAGGTTAACTGCACTATCAGTAATAGTATTGGGGGAAAATGAGCTACTAGTTAAGTAGAGGAAGCACTGAGCTATCGATTAAGTAATAGAAACACCAAGCTACCAGTTGTAGTAGCAAAAGAACTGAGCTACTAGTCATAGTATCAAGGGTAAATCGAGCTACTGGTCATAGTAGTGGGGGTAAACGGTGCTGCTAGTTTTAGTAGTGGGGAAATTCTAATCGATCTGGTCAAGGGATTTCATGGTAAGGAAGATAGGTTATAGCTTTATAGTTTAAGAATAATAAACCTTTCAATGGGTTTATAGTTCAATATAACTTGGATCATATCTGTAGAACTACCTTTCACTTTGGTTTAATAGTGATATTTTAAATATATCCTTAAAAGGAGTAGTTGGTTTTCTAACCAATACTCTATGTTTATTCTTAATTCCTATAGTGTTAAATATTTCATCGATAGTTTGTAATACTAGTTGTTTTTATAGTTTCATTATTCATGATAATTTTATAAATAATTTGAAATATGGATACTTAAATTTATTTACTCTAATTTTTTGCTTTGATTTTACTATGAGCGTATCAGAACTTTGTAATATTGGTACTTTTATCTCTTGAGGAGGATGAAAATTAGTAGTTGTTTTCAAACTAAA
Organism: Viscum album; assembly: GCA_963277665.1. Taxonomy (NCBI): domain Eukaryota; kingdom Viridiplantae; phylum Streptophyta; class Magnoliopsida; order Santalales; family Viscaceae; genus Viscum; species Viscum album. The sequence continues at coordinate 822,954,362 of OY728159.1, read as the reverse complement.
ATTCACCCCCACACACTTATAGTATAATTTTCATACCATTTTGATCTTACATTTGGTATCAAAGGTTGGTCCCCACATTTGAGACAAAACTTGATAGTTCTATTTCTTGATTTTTATATCGGATTTTCATATTTTAGTTTCCTTACATCTAACAAGTGTGTATTGGTTTTTCTTAAGTATGACATGTATACATGTTGGATCCATATATAATATAAATCTAATTAGACCACCTATTTTTTATGGGAATTATTATGAATATTAGAGAGATAAAATATAAAATTATTGTATCAATACTAGATTTAAAACTATCCCATGCTTACTAGAAAGTATAAAGTTCATAAGAAAGAAATTTCTAATTTTTATAGAGAAGAGAAAAATTAATTTTAGTAAAGTTATAGAGTTATAAATACATTGTTTTTTTTCTATTCAAATAAATATATACAGTCAAAATTCTTTCCATCGAACTGCTTGTGATATATGGAAGAATCTTGAAGTTATAGAATTCAAAACTTCAAAAGTTCTAGAAACTAAGATTTGTGTTAAGATAACATTATCAATCCTTTTACTTTATTTCTAGTGAATCAATTTCAAAATGCATTAAAGATTCATGAAAATTGTTAATAGTTAAAAATTACCTGGAGAAAAAGAATTATCTAATGATCATCATGTTGAGAAATTTATAGATATCCTACCGAAAAAATGGGAATCTAAAAAGACTATTATAGATGATATGATGCATATTACTAAGTTAAGCATCGATGACTTAATTAATACTCTTTTACATAATGAAATTTGTTTGAAAAGAGATGTATAAAATGAGAAAAAGAAGAATGGTATTACTTTTATAATTAACAGAACATTAAATACTAGAAACTATAAAAAAGAAATTCTAAGAAAATTTCAAGAAAAGTTTCTAAAGAAAGTGAGAATGATCTAACGAGTGGTGAACTTAATAATCTATAAAGAAGTATGTTTAAGAAAAAAAATTAAAATAAATTACTCTTAGGAAAGAAAATAGAAGAATGATACTTCATAACCAATTTACTATGAATGCATAAATTAAGGACACATTAGACTTGATTTTCCTAAATTAATGAATAAAGAAAGGAAATATTCTATAAAGTATTTTAATAAAGAAAAAAAAGAAAATTATTAAATCAATGGAAACTTAGAGAAAAAGTAAAAGTGATTATAATTAATAAATTTCATCTAAAGAAAGTTAATACAATAGACAAATCACTGGATTCTATGAAAATTATCCAAAATTAGAAAAAAAAAATTATATTAAGATTAACTGTTGGATATCTTATGGATCTATCTCCAGATTTTAAATTATTTTATGCTTTAAATAGTGAAAATGACACTAATGATGATAATTCTTCTAGTTTAACTGATGAATGATCTCTAGAAAACCTTGAAGAAATGATAGACTATATTTTTAAATGTGATAATATATACCAGAAACTATATAATAAGTATACTGAGCTTAAAGGATAATCAGTTGAAAAAAATTCAACTACATAAAATCTGAGTATAAGCTAAACAAAAAGAGAAAGGATAATGAAAATTTTATTTTATAATTTTAAAATACTAAATAAAATATTGAAAAACTTAGTGTTGATCTTAAAGGTAAAGACAAAGTTATAGAATCTGAAGATACAAAGTCAGATAATCTGATAAGATGAAAGAAAATTCTAAAAATGTGATTTTTTCCCAATAAAAAAATGATATTTTCAAACTAAATTCTTGGATTGAAAGATTAAAAAATCTATTGAATAATTTTACTATAGGAAGGAAGTAGTTTGAAAAGATGTATAGTGAGATAAAACCTAATAGAAATTTATTCGTATTATGAATTAAATTCAATAGAAATTAAATCTACCAAAAATCTATTATGTTCCAATAAAAGAACACTTTTTCACCCAATACCAATAAAGAGGACCTTGTAAGAAAAAAATTACTAAATAGTGTTTCATCTTTTGGACAACATTGGTCTTTTATATCATTGTAACTTGATGCTTATGAGTATAAAATATCTACTCAAATATGGGTTCTGAAGATTCTATTTGTAAATACTTATATACCAAAAGAGGTTTTTTTTATAAAGAAATAATTATGAATATTTAAACTGCTACACATTAGTAGTTAATACTGATCACTAATGCCCCTGGTATTTCTTATTTACATTTTTGTAAATTTCTTACTTTAAGTTTTTTTATTACATTTCATTTATTCTTTTTATTTAGGGGTAACTGTAAATTATTTCTATCTAACTTGTTAAAAAAAATTTAAATTTTCAAAGGACTCAAACATTATTTAAAAAAAATTATGGAACCATCTTCAAAAGAAGAAGATCAAGTTGTTCATAAATGGAAGGTAACTTCCAAATTTTTTATGAAAACATTTCTAGTTCATTGGATTTTTAGGAAGTGTTATATGTTTACTGGATTTTTAGAAATATTGTTTATCTAACATAATTTCCTTTTTACCTACTTTTCAATCTAAATTCAAAAATTATGCTTATTTAATTTTATTTTATTTTCACCTGATTTTTTTATTTGAATTAAAAAATATTATTTGTTTACCTAATTTTTAAAATTCTGTTTAAATTGTAAAGCATAAGAAATTTAAAAAAATTAAATAAATCCTTAAAAATATACATGACATCATGTGATTTAGAGAGATTTTATCTAAACCATTAGATCAAATAAATCAATAGTGACCTTTTATATTCCCAAATTAACCTTTATAAAGAAGTATACCTCAAGTTTGTTAGACTCATTCACTGAGATAGAAAATGGAGCTCTTGAAGTGTTTCAGATTGTGTTATTTATTTTTTTATTTGAAAATGGAATCATCTAAAGAACTCATGACTAGAGAGATTCTTTGAGAAATATTAATTGATTGTGATTTACTGGAAACGTATGAATTCATTTTGAAGGATATCCTTACCTTTCAAGGATGGAGGAAATTGGTTTCAACTGAATAATAGAATGAGTATAAATAGTTGTTTTCAAACTACAATTCACCCCCTATTATAGTATAATTTTCAAACCATTTCAATCCTTCATTCGATATCAAAGGTTATTACCTACATTTGAGACTGAACCTGATAGTTCTATTTCCTAATTTTCATATCGTATTTTCATATTTCAGTTTCCTTTCACCTAACAAGTGAGAGGATAATTTTTTTAAAGTGTGGTAGGTATACATATTAGACCCATAGATAATATAAATCCAAATAGACCACTTATTTTTATGTGAATGATTATGAATGGTGGGGAGATAGGATGGAAACTTATGTTATCAATACTGGAGTTGAAAACTACCCCAAGATTACTAGAGAGTATAAAGTTCCTGAGGAATAAATTTCTACTTTTTCTAGAGAAGAGAAAAATTAATTTCACTTAAATTTTAGAGTCAAAAATACATTTTTGTGTTCTATTCAAATAAATATATATAATGAAATTTATTCTTCTCAAATTTCATGTACTATCATTTAGAGGAATTAGGAGGAATGAAGATGGCGCTCTCGAGAAAACTACCTTTGACTCCCTAGAAAGATCAAGTTTCTTTTGTAGTGATTTAGCAAGATTAATACTTTTACTCATAATCCTAAATTTTTATGGATTCATTCAACCTATATTGGGAACGCTCATTCGAGAAGGATCTCTCCGACGATTCAAAAGATAATTCCTAATATGTGGACTGAAGATTAATTAATGCCAGATCCAAAGGTATATCATTCCTAGAAGTACTCCAAGGATTGGATATCTTGTCAAATTATTTATCTAAGATGCCCATTAAAAAAGTGTATGATGGGGTTTTCTTAGTGATTGTAGATCTATAATTTCTCCAACAAAGGTTAGATTTGTGTAAATTTTCTTTGCTCAGAAGAATTATGTAATCAAAAAGAGATAAACCATGGTCCTTTTTTGATCATAGATTACGAATCTCTCACCTTTGGGAATTTGGGAACAAGAAATTAATCCCGATCAGGAAAGGTTATTTTCACATCATCCTTGGAAACAAGAAATATTTAGGTATTTATTAGAGATTTGGAAATCTACACTTGAAACCTATCATCCTAAGGATTTTGTATTGGGATATCAACTTCAACCCCTTTTCTCAAAGGAAATCCTTAGCTCAAATTTGGATCAGTCTTCATGGGATAATCTGGGTCTACTGGCACCCAATAATACTGAATGTTGTTTCTTTCTATATTGTAATTCCTTTAAAATTGGATCAACTCATGCTAAATGGCGAGATGGGACTTTATGATAGGATTCAAGTAGAGGTAAACTTGTATTCTAAACTTCTAGGTGTCATTAATTTCATTTCCAATGATCACAAAATTGAGTCTAATATGTCTGTAAAATAGTAGGGCATTCCTTTACTAAATACAGGGACATCCAAAAATAGATGAAACCAACTCCTAATCCAAATTCCTGGAAAAGTGTCTAAAAAAAATAAATGAAAGGCTAAGATCATTGAGAAAGGGGAACCCTAAAAATGATGGAGGAACCTAAATGGGTGAATAAAAAAATTCCTCCCTCAAATCCTGGATCCAAGAACTCTTAGGGGGATATCACAGAGGAAGAATATTATGATATTTAAGAGGATCATTTGGCTTCTGATCCAAGGATATTCTAAATCCCATCACCTCTTTTACATCCAATGCCAATAAAAATATACCTATTGATGGATGTCTTGATCCCCTTACTATGAACCATGATTCATACAATAATATCATAAAAACTACTGAATCTTTAGATGATTCTTGTAAAGATCAGTCAATGATTGGCCCTCTGGTTTCACATTACCCTAATTCCTCAAGTCATAAAAACCCTGTGGATGGTTATAATAGATAGGCACTTAATACTTTAGCTTAAGACCCACCTTACTAACTATGAAAACCACATAGTAATTCATCAGATCCCATAAAGTGATAAAACACCTTATGGTAGCAACATTAATGCCAAGGATGCTTCTCTTGAGAAATACATGGTGAACTTGGAAAATACAGAGACCCTTGGAAGTGCACAGGACACCTTCTCTACTTAAGAAAATTTAGAGCACTCCCCAACTGTTTGACAGAGCAACAAAAAACTTTCAACACCTATTCCTTCAGATCACTTAGAAACTTTGCGAAAATAAATTAAAATGAAGCCTTAAACCATAAAATTAAATAGAAATAAGAAATCTAGAGGAAAGAAAAAAGCCCCCCCCCCCCTCAATGCAAGTACAAATGAATATATTCTTCTTGAACTGTTAAGGAGTAGAAAACAATGACATTGCTGCCTCTATTCATAGATTCATTCATATTCATAAACCAATTTTTTTTTTGCATTATTGAACCCAAAAAATGATACTCTCCTATATTTACTAGCCTTTAAAACAGATGTTACAATCTTCTTGGTAGCAATAGTGTTTTTTGTAATATTGACACATTATGGGTCCTTGGTCATAACTCTATCACTGGTGCCTCAGTCTGTAACATAGATGATCAAATGATAACCTATGAAGATGACACTTCTAAAATTCATTTTTATTGTTCATTATTTTATGATAAGAATAACTACTAGTAAAGAATAAATCTATGGAAGAACATTGAGCATAGTAAACATGGAATTCAAGACCCTTGGATTATTCTTGGTGATTTCAATGACATCTTGTGACCTAGTGAAATAATGAGAATTGTTCGTTCCACTCTCTCTTCAAGGAAATTAAAGTATTGCATTGAAGGAAGTAACCTAATTGAAATTAATATTTTTGGAGCAAAATACACTTGGTATAGAAGGCACAACACTCGAATAGTGGCTAGAAAACTTGATTGTTCCTTCTCTAATGATCAAGACCTTGAGAAATGGGATTCTATTTCAAGAAATACCATTCCTAAGATTAAATCATACCATCACCCTATCTTGTTCAACCTCATAAATAGGACCTCCAAGCCAATATTTCCTTTCAGATTCAATAATGCTTGGACTTCTCACCCTGATCTTAGAAAGATGGTGAAATTTTTTTGTAATTCCAATCATGGTGTCAATGATGCCTATTCTTTCATCATAAAGTTAAAGCATTTAAATTACAATTTAAAGAGTCTGTTCAAAGACAACTACAACAATATGAAGAATGGTATTATGTATCTAGAGGCCTAACTCAATTATATTCAATGTGAGACCACCTTATCTGATTTTGAGGTGAATCTGTAGTAAGAAATCGACCTCACTTCCAAGATGAATTCACTGCTCTCCATTAAAGAAAAGCTTCAAAAGGAGACTTTTAAAGTTAAATGGTTAAAGTATGTGGATAGAAACACCAAATTTTACAATTACCTCCAAATAACTAAGAAAGATTGAAGACCTCTCACTCTCATGGAAGATATTGATAGAATTATTGACAATGAATAGTTCACTACTGATCATATTGTCTCTTAATTTGAACATATTTTTAATGGTATTAATCTCAATATGGACCTTAAGGGTGGTATCATCCCAATAATGGTCAGTGATGAGAATAACACCAAGATCACTAGTATTACTCTTGACTTTGAGATACGAGAAGATATTTTTAGTCTTAAACTTGATACTTCTCTGAGACCTGATGGCTTCACTAATGGATTCTTTTAAACTTATTGGGATGTTCTTCACTGATATTATTGAAGGCTGGTCAAATCCTTTTTATTTACAGGTGTCTTACCTCATGGTCTTAATGATCAATTCCTCACTCTTTTTCCCAATGTTGAAAATGAATATGAGATTCATCACTTCAAACCATTTTCTCTCATCAAATCCAACTATAAAATTATTACTAAACTCATTACCAATATACTCACCACAATTCCAAATAAAATTGTCTCTTGGAACCAGTTTGGTTTTGTTAAAGGAAATACCATACAAGATTGTATTAGTACGGCCTTAGAATGTGTCAACATTCTTAATAAATCTTACAGAGGTGGATGTATTTCTCTTAAGATGGATATCAGAAAATATTTTGACACCATGGATTGGGTCTTTATCCTTAATATGCTTCGCAGTTTCAACTTCAAGGACATTTTTGTGAATTGGGTTAAATTTCGTTTTGAGTCCTTTCATTTTTGTGCTTATCGATGGTTCTCCAAAGGGTATTTTACTTGCTCAAAGGTTTTCGGGAAAGGTAAACCTGTCTCATCCATCCTATTCTCCATTACTAAAGATTATTTGAGAAATCTTCTTACTCATATGATGGAACAGGGAAACCTCAAACTTATTCATGCTTCAAGGAACTTGGATGCTTCTACTCACCTTCTGTATGCTGAAAATATGATCCTTTTCTTATAAGGAGGTAAAATAAATATGAAAAACTTAAAGATATCTCTCACTCACTATGAATATGTATCGAGTTAGACTATTAATTGGAATAAATCCTACATTTATTTTGGAAAAAACATCCCAATATCTAGAAGATCCAAAATTTTGTTGGACCTAGGAATTAAAGAAGGATCTATGCCTATTCAATATCTTAGAGTTCCTCTTTTATGGAAGAAAAATATGGACTATCATTTTCTAAAAATTGTGGATTAAGTCAAGAATCATATTTCATTATGGAAAGGTAAGTCTCTCTTTATGGATGGCAGAATTTTTCTGGTTAAAAACACTATTGTTTCCAAACTTGTTCATTATTTCATGATATATAAATGGCTTATTTCTCTACTAAAGAAACTCAATGTATGAATCAAGAATTTTTTGTGAAGTGGAAACACTCTTGAAATAAAATTATTCAATGTTTCTTGGAGAAAATATTGCAAAACCCTTGATAAGGGAGGTTTGGGAATCAAAAACATCAAATTATTCAATGAGGCTCTTCATGCTAAGTTCATCTGGAATCTTTTTAGTAGTGACTCAATGGATCTTATCTTTCTTATATACAGATTTATTGGAAAATTAAAAAGGTTCCATACTTATTATATGAATACTTCTATATGTCCAGCAATAAAATCATCTTATACTAATATTTTGTCACACTAAAGATGGATTTCTTGCAGAGAGTCTTCTCTAAACTTTTGTCTTGATAATTAGATGAGCTACCCTCTTATATCTATATTTGATCCTCATAATATTCCCATGGATACTAATGTTTCTATTTAGGAATTTTTAGCTCTTTCCAACATAGAGATGTCGGGGAACCACATCAACCTTCTCAAAAACTATGACTTCACCCCTATTAAAGATACTTTAATCTGGGAAATTTCTCAGAAAGGAATACTTGATTCCAAAACTTTTATCATTCCAATTTTTAACCTGAAAATGATTTTTTATGGTTCAATTATTATAAAAATTCTTGTATTAGTCATTCCATACTGACTCTAATTTGGAGGCTTTCCCACAATAAATTACCTATTGATGACTACTTACAATCTAGTGGAATTTTTTTATGTTCCAGATGTTAGTTCTTTAATTAGCATAGGGATGAAATCATGCACCTCTTCCTATCATGTGCCACTTCCTCTGCTCTCTAGAATGATCTAAAATATATTTTTGAATTTCGTCTACTTGAAAGTCACAATGTTGCATCTCGACTTCACTACTATACAACTGTTTAGGCTGCACCTCAACTCAAGCATTTATTTCTTTCCACTGCAGCATAACTCATCCACATGATATGGTCTAGTTGAAACGCAATCATGAATGGATATCCACAATTTAATCTATAGGTGACTCTTGATTTCCTTATCTCAAATCCAAGGAGCCCAACTCTATACAACCGGGTCACTGGTACAATATAGTACATGATTTTATGATTCTTAGGAAAATCAGAGTACCTAGAAAATACAAATAACAACAGGGTTTTTTGAAGTATTCTCGAAGGAACCCCTACATGGTTAGATTAAAATTAATGTTGATGGTTCCTTAAAGGGTAACTCGATCCCTTCTGGATGTAGATCTATTTATAAAGATCACACTGGTAAATTGCTTGGTTTTTTCAGCACATGTGATATCTCTTCTTCTTTAGAGGTGGAAATGATCAGTATTATTCATGTTTTCCACAATTCTCGCCTCAATGGCATGGATAACCACTGGCTTAAAGCAACTCCCCCACCACAGTGCAAGATATTAGGAATAGTGTGATACATATTTCTTGGAATATCACTTCTAGATGGATGTAATGCCTCAAATTCCTCTTTAGATGTAATTACATCATCACTCATACATACTGAGAAGCTAACTTTGTGGCTGATAAGATTTCTAACAAAGGAATCAATAAGGAGGTCACCTTGTTAGATGATCTTCCACCTGACCTGATTCCTCTTCTTGAAAAATATTATAATAAAATCCCTTCTTTTAGACTCATGTAATCTTTCTTTGTTTTAATAAATTATCTTAGCCTATTTAGCCAAGACATACCCTTTAAAAAACTACTTGTGGTATATGGAAGAAACTTGAAGTTACACATTTCAAAACTATAAAATTTATAGAAAATAAAAGAGCTATGTTAAGAGAAAATTATCAAGACTTTGATTTTCTTCCTGGTGAATCGATTTCTCAAATGCATCAAAGATTTGTGACAATTATAAATAGTTTATAATCACTTGGAGAAAAAGAATTTTATAATGATCAACTAGTTAAGAAGGTTATAGATATCCTACCAAAATAATGAGAATCTAAAAGAATTTTTTTAGATGATACGAAGCATATTACTAAGTTAAGTCTTGATAAATTAATTTGTATTATTATGTAGTATGCAAGTCAATTGAAAATAAATGAAAAAAATGAGAAAAGAAGAATGGTGTTGTTGTTACAACTGTTATAACTTTAAATACCTAAAATTATAAAATAATAAATTCTAAGAAAAGTTCAAGAAAAATTTTCGGAGAAAGTGAGAATGAACCAACTAATGGTAAACTTGCTAATATAATAATCTAACAAGGAGAATGTTTAAATATAATAATTTAATAAGAAATTATTATAAGGAAAGAAGAGACAAAAATGATAATTCAGTGCCACTTTGCTACAAATGCATAAAGTAGGACACATTAGATCTGATTTTCCTAAATTAAAGAAGAAATAAAAGAAATCTTCTAAAAAGTATTCTAAGAAGATAAGCGAGAAAAATATGAAACTAATGGACACTTGGAGTATAAGTGAAAGTGGTTCTAATTTAGAAATTTCATCTAGAAAAAAGTGATAAAAATAGAAAAATCACTGGATTCTATGAAAATTATCCAAAATAAGAAGAAAAAAATATGGGAAGATTAATTATTGAATCTCTTATGAATATATTGCTAAATTCCAAATGCTTTTATGATTTAGATAGTGAAAATGACACTGATGATGAGAATTATTCTATTTTAGATGATGAAAGATATCTAGAAAACCTTTAATGTTAATCTGAAAGGTAAAGCCAAATCTATATACTCTGAAGATACAAATTCAGATAATTTGAAAAATATGAAAAAAGGTATAAAAATGTGACTTTTTTTAAGACAAAAATGAGATTCTCAAACTGAAGTATAAGATTCAAAGCTTAAAAAGGTTATTGAATAAGTTTATTATAGGAAGGAATGAGTCTGAAAAGTTGTATAGTTATATAAGACTTAACAAAAAAAATTCATATCAGGAAGTAACTCTGATATAAATTCAATCTATTGTAAAATCTATTATATTCCAAGAAAAACACCTTTTTTCACCCAATGTCAATGAGGAGGACATTGGAAGAAAAATTATTCCCTTAGAAAAGTTCAATATTTTGGAAAACACACAAATTTTATATCATCAGAACTTGTTGCATATGAGCATAAAATATTTACTCAAATATGGTCTCTGATGATTCTATTTAAAAATACTTCAGACCAAAAGAGGACTCTTTTTCTAAAGAAATAATTCTAAATATTTAAATTTTTGTGCATCAACAATTAAAAACCAATCAATAATTCCCTTAGTATTTATTATTTACATTTTCATAAATATTTTAATTTAATTTTAATTATTAGGTTACATTTATTACTTTTACTTAAGGGGTGTGAGTGTTAATTATTTCTAGCTAACTTGTTAAATAATTTTTAAATTAAAAAAAATGTAAAATTTATTTCAAAACATCTATGGAACCATTTTTTGAAAGAATAATATTAATTCAGTTATCAATGGAATATAACTTCCAATTTTTTTATGACAACATTCTTAGTTCATCAGATTTTTAGGAACTGTTATATGTTTACTAGATTTTCATAAATATTTTTTATCTAGTAGAATTTTATTTTTAACTGTTTTTCATTTTGAATTTCAAAATGATGTTCATTTAAATTTATTTTACTTTCACCTAAATTTAATTTTTATCTAAATTATAAAATATTGTTTGTTTACCTGATTTATAAAATTATTTTTAAATTATAAATCATAAAAAAAATTAAAAAGTTAACTAAATCCTTAAAAATATATAGAATTCATGTGTTTTGGAAAGATTTTATTTGATCCATTGGGTCAAATAAATTAATGGTGACCATTTGTATTTCCAAATTAACCTTTATAAAGAAGTAAACCTAGAGTTTGTTGGATGCATTCACTACGATTGAAAGTGGATCCCTTGAGGTTTTTCAGATTAAAAAAGTTATTTTATGATTCGAAAATGGAATCATCTAGGGAACTCATAACAAGAGAGATTCTTTGAAAAAGATTAATTAATTATAATATATTGGAAAAGTATGAATTCATGTTGAAGTATATCCTTACCTTTCAAGGATATAGAAAATTGGTTTCAACTAAAGAAGAAAATGAGTTGTATTATCCATTATTGATCATATATTTTTATAGTTCAGCTAAGTTCTCTAAAGAATAAGGGGTACTAAAAAGGTAAGTTTCATAATTTTTTCTTGGAATTTCTTTATGAATTTGGATAATTTTATTGAATTTTTGGAAGTATCATTCAAAGGTAATCTTTGTTTGTTTCCCAAAAACTTCCTGAAGTTTATAGAGATTTTATAAAATATGAAGTCAAAAATAATTTGTTTGTAATTAATGACAAAGTTCATAAGATACGATATCTTCTATCAGAAGTTAGTAATGCATTCCAGTGGATATTATCGTTTCTTCTACTAAGAAAAGGAGGAAAATATATAATAAAAATCTAGGATGTTTATCTATTGGATTTTTTGGTGAAATATAGAAAGATGAATCGGGTGAAGTTTTTCTAGTTCGATATGGATTTAATTAAAAAATTTATAGTTAATATTAAGATATTATTATATGGAAGACTTATGAATAGGGTTCTAGTTGAGTTGTTTAAGGAGGAGAATGTTAAAAATGAAGAACAGACAGAAATATTGAAGGAAAATATAATTAATTTAGAGACTATCTCAATAATGATATTGATTTATGATTAAAAATAGAATATGTTTATATAAAATTCATCGATAGTTTCTTATATTGATGTTAAAAAATCAATTAAAGGGGAATATCAATTTCAAGAAGTTTAGTTGGTAGAAAAGAGAAAATAATATGAAGTTCCTACTTCAAAAAATACCCCAAATAAAAAGGCTTAAATCACTTAAAGTTGGTGTTCCTTTGTAGAAGAAGAAATAAAATAAAGCTCAATCAAAAATTTAGAAAGTTTATTTAATAAAGAAAGTTAGTACTATAAATTTACATATCAAAAATATGATATACACCCATAGTGGATTCCTAAAATAGAAAGTTTAGGAAGCAAAGAAAAATAAGGAAGTAAGAGAAATAGTTAAACTTTATTTCAGTTTGGATAAAGCTAAGGATAAGGCCTTGAAATAAGATATGGAACAGAATTCAGTGGAATAGAAGAATAATAAAAAGTATTCTTTAAAGTTAAATCAATAAAAAATTGATTAATCATTTCTTCCCTGAGTTAGGATTAAGGAACATGTTATTCCTGAAATTTCATTGAAGTGGATGCTTGATTTTGAAGGAAAAGGAAAATAAGTCACCCTAGAAGCTTATAAGAAGGAATCCTCTCTATATTCACCTCAAAGGTTAACTATAAGTTTAATTGATAATATATATGAATTAAAACCTTCAATTATTAAGATAAATGAAGTTCAGATGGTGGTATTTCCTCTATCTGTTGAAGCTAAAATTGCTTCTCCAGAAGTTTTATTGAAAGAAGATATAGTTGAAAAGAAGAGTGAAGATCCACCAAAGAAGATTACATTAAAAGATTTATGCCCGATAAAATATTTATTGCACACATATACCACAGTTACGTCTTCACCCTAAAAGAAATTTGTTTCAAAGTCAATTTCATTGAAATGAACCTCAAGCTCAAGCTCTTCCACATGAAGTTATTCTGAGACAATTATTGATGGAAGAAATGGATTAAATAATGGTCCTATTAATATTTAGGATTCCTATCCTAAAATCATTAAATAATTAGAAACTCATCTGATTTTCTCAAAATATCAAAATAAGAAGAAGGAAAGTTCATCTGAATCTATAACATCATTTATAACTCGATCCTTTGATCGAAATATTGATGTGTTTCTGATCATGAAAAGAAGAATGAATCACAACATAAGCATGATTCGTGAACTTATTATAAGAATTTAAATTCCTAAAAATCATATGATACATGTCTATAATCTTGAAGATCTAATTTAGTTAATTTATTCCATATAAAAAAAGTTAAGAGAGATCTGAAAGAAGACATACAAGAAATAGATGTGTGGATGAAAGTTAAAGAACCTCAAAAAATGTTTCAAAGCTGAATTCAAGGATTAAAATAATAATATTGATCTCACCATTTCTCTATATCATAATTATGACATTTTATTCAAGAAATTTATTAATCCTGAAGATGCCTAGAAAGATATTGAAGTAAAATTTAAAGAAGTTTCTTCAATAGTTGAAGACCTGAAGAATCTTGTAGAAATTCAGAACCAAAAGATTGAGGATCAGAATATGAAGCTGGTCTAAAATAAATATAACTCATAATATAATTTATATAATATTATCTATTTAGAATAAATATTTACTAAGTGGGATCAAAATATGAAAGATCAGGAAAGAAAATTTTCAAAGAACATAGCTGAATTGGATAAGAGGTTCAAGGCTCAAGAAGAGATATTAGCACCACAATGAAAATATATCAAGAATCTTAAACACATGATCAATAAATCTATAAAGAATAATTTATTTTATAAATTTCTTATTTCTTATAGCTCAGAAGATTTGATCTATAAACTTTTAATCAATATTATTTTGATATTGATGTTTTAATATTTTCACTTGTTTATATCACTAATACTTGTATGAGTGTTATCACTAATATTTTTATGAATTTTATCAGATGAATATCCTACCATTTATATAATATTTATAACATTTTTTTATCTATTCTTTTTTAAAACCATAAAGGGGGAGAAATATTCTAAAAATAAAAAATCTTTTAAAAATAGGGATAAATATTATAGAAATATAAGGGGGATATATCTTTAAAAAATATTTTCAAAGGGGGAGAAATTTTTGAAAAATGGAAAAATATATTTTCTTTAAATATGTGGAGAAAATATTTATAATTTTTTTAAATAAGAGAAAATTACAAAGGAAGAAATGATGATATCTTTATCAGAACATAAAGAAGTAATGCATGAAGTATTTTTAGATCATTTTAATTTTTTATTGTGTGTTTGGGTTTTTCAAAAATGGGGTATATTGTTGATTTTATGAATCAATTCACTTCACTTGTTTTGAAAACCATGAAACACTTCATATTATTTAATATAAATTAATTTTATTGATTTATCTTTGATGTTTTAAATATATAAAATAGTTTAAGAAAAATACTGATAACTATAAGTTTAATGAAATATCAATGGTAATGATTAATAAAAAGTAGATAACCCAAGGAATTTCATAATGCCAAAAGTTTATAGTTTTTAACCATAGAATTATAGTGGTGTTGAACCAACTCATCAGTAGATATGGAAAGACGCTATGTCTATTAGAAGTTGAATAAGAAATTTTTTATAGATATCGTTTCAACTGACCCTAATATTTGTGGAATTCAACCATTGAAGGATGGATTATAAATAGAGATGCACTTCATGGATTAAAATAACAGTTGTACAATAGTACATCAATCATTCTAGAAATTTTTGATCATTTTGAAGCTTTCCAATCTCTTGTTTCTTGAGCGTTTCTGTTCAATATAATATTTTTTATTTCTAAGTATTTCTACTAAGATCTATTTGTGTATGAGTATTACCTTATAAATATCTTATTATTTAATTTTCATTTGTTTTACTGAGTTATAGATTATGTAGTGGGCTAACTGAGCCACTGGTTATATTAGTGGGGAAAACTGAGCTATCATTTAAGTAGCAGAATCACCAACCTACCAATTAAGTTGTAGAAGCACCAAGCTACCGGTTTTAATAGAAGAAGCACCAAGGTACTGGTCATAATAGTGGGGGAAAACTGAGATACCATTTGTGGTAGCAGAGAAATTCTAATTGGCTCGATTGAGGTATTCCATTGTAAGTAAGATAGATTCTAGATTCACACTTTAATAATTTGAAACCTTTTGATAAATTTATAGTTTATGATACCTCAGAATAGGTCTACAGATCTAAAATTCACTTTGATCTAAAAGTGGGGTTTAAAATATATCCTTTAAAGGGGTATTTAGTTTACTAACCAATACTCCATGTTTAGTTTTAATTTCCATAGTGTTAAATATTTCATCGGTAGTTTATAATACCAATTATTTTTATAATTCCATTATTCATGTTAAGTTCAATAGTAATTTGAAATATTGATACTTAAATTCAATTAATTTGATTTTTAATTTGATTTTATTGTGATTGTATCAGATCTTTATAATACTAATACTTTTATCTCTTGAGGAGGATAGAATCAATAGTTATTTTAAAACTAAAATTCACCCCTATCTTATAGTATAATTGTCATACCATTTTGATCCTACATTTAGTATCAAAGTTTGTTCCCTATATTTTATATTGAACCTGATAATTCTATTTCCTAATTTTCATATCATATTTTCATATTTCAGTTTCCCTGCACCTAATAAGTTTGTAAATAATTTTTTTGAGTATAGTAGTTATACATGTTGGTTCTATTAATAATATAAATCCAAATATACCACCTATTTATGTTGGGAATGATTATTAATTTTGGATAGATAGAATGGAAACTTATGTTATCGATACTAGAGTTGAAAATTATCTTATTCTTACTAGAGAGTATAAAGTTCATGAGAAATAATTTTTTATTTTTTATATTTAAGAGAAAAAATAATTTTAAAGTTAGAAATGCGTTGTTTTTATCTATTAAAATAAATATATATAGTAAAATTTCTTCTTGTTGAACTTCTTGTGGTATATATATGAATCTTGAAGTTACAAATTTCAGAACTTCAAATGTTATAGAAACTAAGAGATCTATGTTAAGAGAAGATTAAAAATCCTTTAATTCTATTCATGGTGAATCATTTTCTTAGATGAATCAAAGATTCATGAAAATTATAAATAGTTTATAATCACTTGAAGAAAAATAATTGTATGATGATCATAATGTTGATAAAGTTATAGATTTCCTATTGAAATAATGTGAATCTAAAATAACTGTTATAGATGATACAAAGTATATTACTTAGTTAATACTTGATGAATTAATTAGTACTTTGATGTAGTATGAAATTCATTTTAAAATAGAAACACAAAAGGATAAATAGAATAATTGTATTACTTTTACAACTACCGGAAATTTAAATAACAATAATTATAAAATAAGCACTTTTAAGAAATGTTCAAGAATTTTTTTTTAAAGAAAGTGAGAATAAACCAACTGACGGTGAACTTTATAATCTAGTAATAAAAATGTTAAAACAAAATAATTTCAAAAGAAATTATTCTAAGGAATAAAAATAGAAGAATGGTACTTCATAACCAATTTTCTATGGTTTTATAAATAAAGGACACATTCGGATTGATTTTCCTGAATTAAATAAGAAAGAAAGGAAATATTCTATATTTTATTTTTAGATGACAACTAATAAATTTATAAAATAAATGGATAGTTTAAGCACAAGTGAAAGTGATTCTACTTCAAAAAAATTATCTGAAAAAAGTGAAAATAGCAAAAAATCATTTGATTCTATGAAAATTATCCAAAATCAGAAAAATGTTTTATGGGAAGATTAACTATTGAATCTCTTACGAATATATCTCTAGATTCTAAATGCATTTATACTTCAGATAGTGAAAATGACACTAATGGTGAGAATTCTTCTATTTTTCATGATGAAAGAGATCTGGAAAACCTTGAAGAAATTAGATCCACCATTTCTAAATGTGAGAATATATACCTGAAACTATATAAGAAGTATAATAAGATTAAAGGATAATTAGTTAAAATAATAGGTAACTTTATAAAAGTTGAGGATAAGATAATTAAAATAATAAATAAGACTCTAAATCTTATTTCATAATTGGAAAATTCTATAGAAAATTTTTAAAAAAATAGTATTGATCTGAAAGGTAAATCCAAATGTATATAATTTTAATTTACAAAGTCAAATAAACTGAAAAATATAAAAGAAGAGTCTAAAAAAGTGACTTTTTCCCAAGAAAAATTTTTGATTGTAAAACTAAAGTCTGATATTGAAAGATTAAAAAATCTATTGACTAAGTTTACTACAAGAATAAAGGGATTTAAAAATATGTATAGTTAGATAATATTTAAAATAAATTTATCTAAATTAGAAAGTAAATCCAATGGAAATTCAATCTACTAGAAAAGATATTATGTTCCAAGTAAAGAACCTTTCTTCACCTAATTCCAACAAGGATGGTATTGGAAGAAAAACTATTCCCTCAACAAAGTTCAATCTTTTATAAAATTCATAGCTTTTGTATCATTATAACTTGTTTCTTATAAGCATAAAATATCTACTAAAATATGGGATCCAAAGATTCTATTTGAAAATAATTTTAGACTAAAATAGGTCTATATCTGAATAAATTATTCTAAATATTTAAATTGATGTGCATTAGAAGCTAAATATGGATCACTGATGCCCTTGGTATTTTTTATTTACATTTTTGTAAAAAAAATCATTAAGTTTGATTATTAAATTATATTAATTCATTTTATTTATGGGGAGTAACTTTTAATTGTTTCTAGATTGTTAAAGAATTTTTAAATTTACAAATAAATCAAACTTTATGTCAAAACATTTATGAAACCATATTCAAAATAAGAAGATCAAGTTGTTCATTAATGGAAGATAACTTCAAAATTTGTTATAATAACATTTTTTAATTCATTGTATTTTTAGGTTGTGTTATGTGTTTATCATATTTTCAAAAATATTTTTTATCTTCTGGAATTTTATTTTTACCTATTTTTCATTCTAAATTTTAAAATGTCCATTTTGTAACATATTGATCCAGAATCCACTTAACCTGTGCATCGAGATGGTGGGTCACATGGCCTCAAGCATGCCTCCCCATATTCCTGTCTTCCAACTATAAGAGAGGGTGTAAAGGTGGTAGTGTGGGGATACTATACCCTCTTATTATTGTGACACAATGGTTACAACCATAAACATACAATTGTGGAAGTAGATATAACATAAAAAATAAATAATCAGTGGAAGAGCGAATAACTGAAAAAATGAAAAATAATAAAAAAAAACCACTAGGTAATGTCATATATATGGATGCATGGCATGCTGATATAAAAAAGGGGACAGGGGAACAGACACATACAAACATGCTATATAGAAACTACAAAAATAACAAAAGGCTACTTCACTAGAATTGCAGGAATATGCTTGGTCCTTTGATCCTATGCTCCATCTATGAACAAAATGTATCAACAACCTGTAGGAGGGATCATGCTCTTATCTACACCTGCATTCATATAATCTTCTCGAGTACCAAAGGTATCCTGAATAAGGTGTGAGATAAAATCTCAGTAGGTCACCACCAACGGTGTATATAGGTAAACCAAGAAGTGATCATAGATAAAATGTATGTAGGTATAAATAAAATAATAACCAAATCTGAATATATAAATAACAGCATGCTTTAGTTCCTAAAGGATACCTGGAGGCTCTACCCTCTTCAGCTCATGGTCGGAATGAAAGTATGATCAGTCACTATATATATATATTATTATTATTATTAAATATATATATATATATATAGTGTAGTAATATAATTAATCCTACTATATGGAGAAAGTGTGTGTGGATGTAAGTGTCCATATACCTGGAATACTAGGTGTTGGCTAGACTGGGGCGTAACTCATACATCCATAACCAGTCTAACGAGCCCATAAGCTCAAGAAATATTGTATGTTCCCTACATATTATAATGAGTGGGAGACATCATACTTATCACTCGAGATAGTGATTGTGTCATCATGTCAACACTCGAAACAAGGGATGTGATGTGTCATACCCACCATCCAAATAGTGTCAATGGTGTGAGACGTCATGCTCAACACCCGATGTAAGGGAGGGTGAAACTATCATTCCCAATAGAAACCTTACTATCTTACCATAGCCTATATCAATGAGTAATCATATTTATATTATAGTAAATGAGGCATTACCTATCATTTATCTTCTTATTCAAGTGCAATTACAATAAGGAATTACAATTCATATAAGCAAGTTCATCATTATAATAGATGAGGCATGGCCTTGCCATATTATTCCATTTAATTCATTTAAATAAAGTAAAAACCATATTTATTGATCCATTAGATGTGATAAAACTATTTAATACATTCCATTTAATGAACCAAAAAATGGAAATTATAGTTATGAATCTTAGAGGGGCACTTATAAGGTGCGATTTCTAATTGGGAAATTGCCTATATGGGAAAATCCACTTATGGGTTGGACCAAGCACTTAGGATGTGCCTTGGTTTCGTTAAACAATTATATAATAGGGTTAATTTCATTTATAATCTAATATGAATGCTTATAAGGTGTTCTAGGTGATTAGGCAATTAACTATAAAGGGAAATTCAAGTTGTCACACCCAACAGGTGTCCATAACTGAGGTCAACACCCTCTAAGCTACCAAACAAGGATCAATAGGCATATATCAAGGTGTGTAGATCAATTTAATATGAATAAATCAATTAAATGATGATGTGTGAAAAATTTTGGCATGCCGCATAATGGCAAGCTATGAAAACACTAAAACTCTTGGGGAAAACGATGAGAGCACCTACCTTAGGGTCATTGATGAATACTCATCCAGTATCAGCCTCTAATTTTTTCTAGATTGGAAGATATCTTAAGAACAGACCAACACCCTAAAAATAGGGCACATGATCCTCCATCTAAATCGCATTTTCAATAGAAATAATAATGATGAATGAATAAAAATAAATCAAGAATGTGCTGAGAGGAATCTAATGAGAGGAATGAAGGCTCGGTCTGACTTAAAATGGAGGAGTTCTCTTAATTCCTAGGCTATGATTTCAAGGAGATAAAAAAGGGAGGATGGGGGATTTTCTATCTACTGTAGGAAAAAAGAGAGGATAAGGTTTAAGTTAAAACATCTTAAGGTAATTTTCATAAAATCACCCAAAAATAGGCATCACGCGGTTGGTCAAACTGTGCACCAATTGTGTGCTCTTTGCTGTAAGAAGGGGAACTTCACATATTTAGGCCACACATTTAAATAAACTATGTGCAAACTATGAAAAAACCCCTTTGTAATATTGTCTTCATTTTTTGAACGGACATGCGGCCCCTGACGCATGGTTAGGGAAAACCATGCACCCTGATTCACTCCACTTTCCAACTCCACACAGTTAGCATAGGCCATGTGGGCTAGGATTCATGGTTTCTACTAACCATATAACCCGTTTATTTTTCAAATTTATGAGGTTTTGGGCTCTAAAAAATCCCCAGACACCCCCTTGACACCTATGAATCCATTGGATAAAATTATAAGGGTCATTTAAAGGAATTTAAACCAAAAACAAATGAGTCGTACCTTTTTGAAAAAATGGGTCGTTACAACCTATCCTCCTTAAAGCAACTCATCCTAGAGTTGTCCTTCTAAGGATAACGTGATATCATCAGCAAAGAGTTCTGGCCACTGAGCTCGTATATCAGCGTCCCATTCCTAGGTCTCGTCTTATACTCGGGCATGCTTTCATAGAACCCTTACCAAAGGAACTGACCTACCTCATAGTGTCACCACACTCTGATCAATAATTCTCATTGGATACTTCTTGAATGAATAATCTACATCCAATTCAACCTCATCAGTCATAAATACATGTGATAGGTATGGATAATATTGGTGAAGCTGAGATATGTGAAAGAAATCATGTATAGACCAGTATCTCTAAGGAAGTGTTATATAGTAATCCATTGCTCCGATCTACTTCACAACTTCAAAGAATGCAACGAAGCTAGGTGAAATCTTACCCTACCTTTGAATACATATATGGCCCAACTTGGGAAATACTTGCAAGAAAACCCGGTCATCGACCTCAAACTCGAGAGGTCACCAACATCGGTTGGCATATGACTATTGTCTGGATTGAGCTATAATCATGCACTTTCTGATCAGTTGGACCTTCTCTGTAGTCTCCTACATAAGACATGGTCCAAGCATAATTATCTCCCTTGCCTCTAGCTAGAACAGAGGTGAATGTAAATACATACCATATAAGGTTTCACAAGGATCCATCTCGATGGTTTCCTGAAAGTTGTTATTACAAATGATCTCAACACTGGGAATACGTTTCTCACAAGAACCCCCAAAGTCAAGGAAACATGCATGGGGCATATCCTATAGCACTTGAATCATATGATTCATATACCAATTAGTATAAGGGTGATAGGTCGTGCTCATAAGTACCTATGTAACCAAGGCCTTCTATATCCCCTACCAAAATTGTGACATAAAGTAAGTGTCTCTATCAGAAATGATAGAAGAGGAGATCCATGAAGATGTATAACCTCCCTGACATATAACCTCAACATATCGCCTATTTATAGGGTCTCTTGCATAAGTAATAAGTGTGCGACCTTCGTCAAATGGTCAATGAAAACCTGCACTGTATCATTTCCATGAGGTGGTCTGGGTAAACCAATCACGAAATCCATCGAAACATCATCCCATTTCTACTCAGTAATAAATAAATATTGTAAAATCCCTGTAGGATTCTTATTATATGCCTTCACTTGATGGTATATAGAAAACTAAGTGATAAACCTAGAAATCTCACATTTCATACTAGGCCACCAATACTAGAATTGTAAGTCTTGATACATCTTAGTGACATAGGGATGTACTTCCCATGCTAAGGCGTAAAATTTCCACATCATCTCATCTCTGATGTCTTCCAAGCCCCATACACACCCATGTAATAGTAAGGTATCATCCCTATCCATAGTCCATCCCAAATATGTATCATCATCTGATATGTTTTACCTTAGTAAAAGGCCTTCAGGGTCTGATATTTGCCTCATTCCAACTCATTCTAAAAGAGTATAAGTTACTAATAAGGCTAAGAGGAAATTCTGTCCATGGTCCTCCTTAACCGTAACATGCATCACTGAGAATAAGTCCATGAGCTTCCATTCATCACTAGCCTCCTGAACAGCTTGTACCTAAGTCTTCTGGCTTAGAGTATCAGCCATTGTATTTATTTTACTTGGTGTGTTGGAAATCTCTAAATCAAACGATCTAGGTACTTAACCCACCTATATTTCCTGAGATTCAAATATCACTGTTTAAAGATGTAATTGAGGATTTTGTGATCAGTGTATACCAAAAAATTCTCTCCAAGTAGATAGTATCTCCAATAGTGTAAAACATAAACTACAAGATCTAGCTCGAGATCATGCATCAGGTAATTTTACTTATGAGGTCTCAACTAATGAGACCCATATTAAATGACTCTCTCACCCTACATCAGAATAGATCCAAGATCGATACCTGATGTGTTATAGTACATAGTATAGATCTTTCTCAAATCTAACATAATCAATGTCAACACTAAAGTTAAACAACCCTTCAACTCCTGAAAGTCTACTTCAAAAACTTCTAACCATATTAATTTAAAACCTTTATTTATCAAGGTCGTAAGTGGCGCTACAAGATGTTAGAAATCCTGGATGAAGTGTTTGTAATAAAAATATATCCCCAAGAAACTCTGGATGTCAAATAAATTCTTGGGATGCTTCTAATAAACTATATCTCTCACTTTCTCTAGGTCTACTAAAACTACTGACTATGAGATAATGTGACCCAAGAAGTGGACTTTGTTGATCCAAAAGTGGCATTTTCTAAGCTTAGCATAGATTCGATGCTCTCTCGGTATATTCATTAAGATCTCAAGATGTCTGGTATGGTCATGTATAAAGCATCAATAAACTGAGATATTTTCAATAAATACTACCATAAATAGATCTAGATATGGGTGGAAAACCAAATTTATGAGATCCATGAAAACATCATATGTGATTGTGAGATCGAACGACATGACCAGGTACTCGTATAGACCATACCTACTCCTGAATGTTGTGTGAGGTATGTCTGAAGTCCTAACATGCACCCGATGATAGCCTGACCATAGATCTATATTTGAAAACACTCTCACTCCTCAAACCTAATCAAAGAGGTCCTCTATTCAAGGTAGTGGATTCCAGTTATTTACCGTGAGCTGGTTCAACTGATGGTAATCCACACAAAATCTAAGGGTACCTTCTTCCTTCTTAGAAAAAAGGATTTATGAACCCCAAAGGGAGGTGTTGGGGTTCATGAATCCTTTAGCCTCTAGATCCTCCAATTACTTCTTGAGGTCTAGAAGCTCCATAGGTGTCATTCTTTAAGGAGGAATGGTCATTGGTGTTGCTCCTAGTAATAGATCAATAGTGAATTCCACCTCTCACACTGAAGGTATACTAGATAATTCATCAGGAAATATTTCCATGAAATGATCCACTATATGAGGGAAATAAATGGGTCATAACCCCTGGTCATCTAGGAAAATACTGGCGATTTGAGCTATCACATTACCCATCCTCTACTGTTTAGGTCCTGGTCATGTAGCTTTCATATCTAATACACCCTTATGCACATGTCTACCACCCTCTAGTTATGTAAACATCACCCTATGATGATAACATTATATATGGGCTTGATAGGGAACTAACCAATGCATCATGATGATTACATCAAATCCCTTCATGTCAAGGAAGAAAAGATTCCATAGGAATATGTATCCATCTATCTCAAGGAGATATTAATTGCAATGGTGAACACCCTCTAATTGGATACCTAAGGGGGAATCAATCATCATAATTCTATAAAAGTGCTCAATTTTAAGTCCTAGATTCTTATTGATAGTCTCAAATATAAATGAGTGAGACATATCTGTGTCAAATAAAGTAGACACTAAAGTGGAGGCTAATAGAATAGTACATCGAACTATAGAAGGGTTGGTACTCTGGTCATATGGAATCAGTTGGACTGAATGCAACTGGCCTGTATCGCAGCCCTGAGTCACTACCTAACTACCCTAATAAAGATCTCTCTACTGGCATTGTGAATCATAAGTCTGACTACTTCTGTCTCGACTGCCACCACAGCATGATTGTCCAGTGGTATTCCAACTGTAAATCTATCTTGATTCTACTGGCCCCACTCATGATCATGGAGTAGGTGTAAATTCTTTCTTGTTGGGAACTGAAGGTAAATTCCTACAGAAACACTAAATATGTCCCATCCTACTATAGCCTCTACATTCCACAGGATCTCATAAGCACTAATGATTCATGTGTTCCAGCTTCCCACATCGATGACATATCAGAAAGTTGTCAGTATGAAAAACCTAATTATTGCTACCTCTATGAGTAGCCTCAAAATGTATCTTTCTCCAAGAAGAAGAAGCACTGATAGATCTTGGTGCCAAACCACCCTAACTCACACCATCATCTTCCCTCAAGTTCTACTCTATAATAAGGGGTTGGTTGATTATTTTAGAAATGTTATTTAATCAAAATACATTGACTTATGACCATATGGCATATATCAACACATCCTCGAATCACCTGGCAGTCATAAGGTCATCACCTTCTAGAGTAAGAGAGAACCACTAAAAATCAATGAAATGAGTATAGTATTCCATTAAAGACATACCTCTCTACTATAGGTTTCAAAATTCTCTATCTCTGTCAGCCCTCAGAGTTTTGGGAAAGAAATAGTTTTAGAAGATCATCTGGAAATATACACAGACCATGTCTTTATATCGATATGCTTGGGTGATAATATACCACCACCGCTTAGTATGATATATAAGTAGTAAGTTTTTTACTCCTCTCTGGAGGCATTTATAGATGCTTGAATATAGAAAGGATAGCCTTGAGCCAAGACTCAGCAACATGTGGTCTGCCATCCCTCGAGAAGGTTGGAGGATGCTACTGCTGGAATTCCTGAGTCAACTCTATCATACTCAGGGCTGGTCAAACAACACCTAGTATATTCTATAACATACACAAAAAATACCTATCAAAACTGGGTATCAATGCCCATGTCAGGAATATGAAGGGGTGTCGTAGGTGGCCCTGTAGGAGGAATCGTTGGTGGCTCGAGGCCCGCCACCTTGATGGCATAGTTGTCACCACCTTCAGGGCATGTGACTCAAGGAAATTGTGGTGTCATGATACTACATTTCCAAATTCATGACTTAAAATAGATTTTAACAGTTTAAAATATTGTAGATAGAAAACTAGGATAAGTGCAGATCCTTCCTTTAGAAAAGATCATGCCTCTCTACCTGCTCCAAAATCCAGAACTAGGTAGTAGAAGAAACCATAACAGGTCATAAGAATGTAAGATATACCCCACTACCCACTACTAAGGTTGGGTTTGAGTTTAAGTCTTTGTTTCATATGTATAAGGTAACCCTTTAATTCTTAAAGTGATACTCACTCTTGAATGTGTGCTCACTATGCATTTAAATATCTTTAAATGGTTGAATTAGATGGATCACCATTTCTGATCCATAAGGGCCCATACTCCTTATAAACTAAAATATGGTATCCACTTAACCCATACCACAACACATTTCAGCCCATGTGGCCAATGGTCCATGGCTCAACGTGCAAAAATTATCTGCTTAAGGTGCCTGCTTTAACCTATGTTGGAAAACACAGTTAGGTTAAGGCATGAACTTTAAGTGCCAATTATGTTTTACAATCCCTGTAAGGATAGTCAAAACATTTCCATATAATAATCAAGTCACTAATAATATGAAATAGGAAAATTCACACTGAAATTATACGTGACATGAAAAAATTCATGGTATATTAGTCTTATTGTGCCTATAATGATGCATGTAATGCAATGCCCTCATTTCATCAGGACTAGGTAAAATAAATCATCATTTCAATAATACCAATAATATTAACACCATAAAACAAGTGTTTCACCCAATGGTGAAATCGTATCAATCATAACATGCATAATAAATAGTAACAATTACCCATCCTAGGTAATTTGGGTTTCCCATATACATGGGTTAGCTACATCCAGGAATAGGTTCATTTCCAAATTCATTTAACTCCTAATATTTTGTATAATACCCAAACAGTAAGACAAATGAAAAATAATCACTGATACCACTTTGTAACATCCCAAAACTGGATCCACTTAACTCATTCCCTGAGCATTTGGGTTACATGGCCTCAAGCGCACCTCCTCATACACCAAATGATGTTGACTAATAGTGAGGGTGTAAAGATGGAATAGTGGGGAGACTATACCCTCTTATCAGAGTGACACTGCGGTTACAACTATAAATATACAACAATGTAATCAGATATAACAAAAATTATAAATAAGAATCATAAGAGTGAATAATTGAACAATTGAAAAATAATCAAAATCCACAAGTAAATTTCATATACATGGATGTATGGAATGATGATATAAAAAAGGGGAACATGGGAACAAACAAATACAAACATTCTATACAAAAACTACAAAAAGAACAAAATTATGATCCACTAGTATCTCAAGCATATTACCTCTCATGTATCTTATTAGTCAAGTACAATTACAACAAGGCATTACAATTAATATAAGAAAGTTCATCATTATAACAGATGAGGCATGGACTTGCCATCATATTCTATTTAATTCATTTAAAGAAAGTAAAAAACATATTGAGTGATCCATTCAATGTGATCAACCCATTTGATACATTCCATTTAATCAAAAAACACATTTTAATTACAGTTATGAGTCTCAAAGGGGCACTTAGAAGGTGTGATTTCCAATTAGGCAATTGACTATATGGGAAAATCCATTTATGGGTTGGACCAAGAACTTAGGAGGAGCCTTGGATTCACTAAAAAATTATATAAAAAGGTTAATTCTATTTATAATCTAATTTGAATGCTTAGAAGGTATTTCAGGTGATTAAGAGATTAACCATAAAGGGAAATTCAATTTGGCAGACCCAAGGGGAGTTCATAACTAAGTTCAACACCCTATAACCTAACAAACAAGGATCAATAGGAATATATCAAGGTATGTAGATCAATTTAATATGAATAACTCAATTAAATGGTTATGCGTGACAAAGGCTAGCATGAGACACAAAAAAAAGCAATGAAAACACTAAAACTCTTGGGGGGGAATGAGAACACCTACCTTAGGGATGTTGATGACTCTGAATCTAGTATCATCCTCTAGTTTGGCCTCGATTGGAAGAGATCTGAAGAATAGACCAACTCCCTGAAAATAGGGCATATGATCCTATATCTAAATAGCATCATCAATAGAAAGAAGAATGATTAATGACTAAAAAGGAATCAATAACATACTAAGAGGAATCCAACGAGATGAACAAAATCTTGGTCAGACTTTAGATGAAGGATTTATCTAAATTCCAAGGTTAGGCCTTCAAGGAGATCAAAAAGGGAGGATAGAGGATTTTTTGTCTGCTGGAGAGAAAAAGACAAGAGAGTATTTCATTTAAAACATTTTAAGGGAATTTTTATAAAATCACCCAAAAATAGACATTGCATGGCTTGGTCTCACAGTTGGCCAAATCATGCAGCAATTGTGTGCCCTTTTCTATAGGTTGGGGTACTTCACAAGATTAGTCCACGTTGTTAAAGAAACTATGCACCAACCGTGAAAAACACCTTTGTAGTAATGCCTACAGTTTTTTCATGGATGTGCGGCCCCTGGTTCACGATTAGGGAAAATTGTTCACCCTGCTTCACCCCACTACTTAGCCCCACAAGATTAGGAGATACTGTGCAAGTTGGGCCACATAGTTTTTACTAAACATGCGACCTAATTTATTTTTAAAATTTTCAGGGTTATAGGCTCCAAACAATCCCCAAAAACCCCCATGACCCTCATGAGCCCATTGGATAACATTATAAGGGTTATTTTAAGGAATTTAAACCAAAAAACAAAAGATTCGTACCTTTATGAAAATAATATTCGTTACACATTTAACTATATTTTACTATCACCTGAATTTAATTTTCATTTGAATTATGAAATATTATTTATTTACAAGATTTTTAAAATTCCATTTAAATTATAAATCATCATAAATTTAAAAATTAAATAAAACCTTAAAAATATATATGACATCATGTGTTTTGGATAGATTTTATTTGATTCATTGGATCGTATAAATCAACGATGAGCTTTCATATTCCCAAATTAACCTTTATAAATAAGTGAACCTAGATTTTTTTGGATACATTCATTGCGATCAGAAGAAAAGCTCTTGAAGTTTTTCAAATTGCGTTATTTATTTTCTGATTTGAAAATGACATCATCCAAAGAACTCAAGACTTGAGAGATTATTTTAGAAATATTAATTGATTATGATCTACTAGAAAATTATAAATTCATGTCAAATGATATCCTAACCTTTCAAGGATGAAAGAAATTAGTTTCAATTGAAAAAGAGAACAAATTATATTGACTATTATTAATCAGACAATTCTATGGTTCAACTAAGTTCTCTGAAGAAGAAGGCACTAAAAATGTAACTTTTTTACTTTTTTCTGGAATTTTACTATGAATTTGGAGAGGTTTCAAAATTGTTAAAAGTACTATTTGATGGGGAATCCTTGTTTTTCCCCCACAAACTTCCAGAAGTTTATAGAGATTTTATAAAATCTAAAGCTGAAAAGAAATTTTTTATAATCAAAGAGAAATTTCATATGATATGACATCTTCTACCAGAAATTAGGATTGTATTATAGTGGATATAATCATTTCTTTTACTAAGAAAATGATACAAATACATAATCAAAATCCACAATGTTTATCTATCAGATTGTTTGGTGAAGTTCAAAAATGTGAATATGACAAAAATTTTCTAGTTTTATATCAAGATAATTAAAAATGGAATAGTTAAGATGAATATATTAATGTATGTAAGGCTTATGAAAAGGGTTCTGATTAAGTTTTTAAAAGATGAAGATATTGAAAATAAATTACATTCAGAAAGACAGAAGAAAAATATAATTAATGTAGAGACTATCTCAAGAATAAGATTGATTTATGATTACAAATAGAAGATGTTTGTATAAAATTAATTTGTAGTTGCTTCTACTGATGTTCAAAAATCAGTTAAAGGATAAGATCAAGTTCATAAAGTTTAGTTTCCATAAAAGGGGAAAGAATTTAAATTTCCTACTTCAAAAAAGGCCCCTAGGAAAAACCTTAAATAAGTTAAAGATCTTGTTACTTTTTATAAAGAGAAAGAAAATAGATTTGAATCAAAAATTCAGAAATTTTATTTGAAAAATAAAATTATTCCTTGAGATTACCATATCAAAAAAGTTGATAGATACCCATAATGGGTTCCTGAAATAGAAATCTGAGGAAGAAAAGAAAAGGAAAGAATAAATCGAAGCAGGAAAACTTTATTTTAGTTTAGACAAATTCAAACCTAAGGCCTTGAAAAAAGATATGGAATAGAATTTAGTGGAAGATAAGTACAAGAAAAATTATGCTTTAAAGTTAAATAAATCAAAAATTTCTCAATTAATTGTCCTTGAAGTTACGATTAAGAAAAAATTTATTCTTGAAATTCTATTGAAGAGAAATTTTTGGATTTAAAGGAAATGGAAAAGAAGTTTCCCTAGAATTTTTTGAGAAGTTATCCTCTCTGTATTCACCTCAAAGGTTAACTAGAATTCCATTTGAGAAGAGATATAAAGTTCAATATTTAGTTGTTAAGATAACTGAAGTATAGACAGTAGTAATTCCCCCATTTTTTGATGATAAAGTTGCTCCTATATAAGTTTTATCAAAAGAAGTTATAGTTGAAAATCAGTTTAAAAAATATATAAGATCCACTGAAGAAGATTGTAGTGGAATATTTATCCCATCTCAAATATTTAGTGCATGCGTCTACCATAGTTACATATTCACCCTCAAATAAAATTGTTTCAAAATATGTTTCATCAAAATAAATCTCATGCTCAGTTCTTCGTTACCAAGTACTTCTGGGAGAACTATTGATGATATAAATGAAGTAAATGATGATTTTATTGATATTGAGGATTCATCCCCTAAAAATATAAAAGAATTGGAATCTCAAATGATTGTATCTAAATATTAGAAGAAGAAGATGGTGGTGGTGGTGGTGGTGGTGGTGGTGGTGGTGGTGGTGGTGGTGGTGGTGGTGGTGGTGGTGGTGGTGGTGGTGGTGATGGAAAGTTCATCAAAATCCATAGTATCGGTAACACCAAGATCATTCCATTGAAATCTTGGTTTAGTTTTGATCAATAAAGGAAGGATGAATCATAACATATGAATGATTCCTAAACTTAGTGAAATAATGGGAATTCTTTAAAAAATCAGATGTTATATATCCAGAATCCTTAATCTCAAATTCAACTAATTGATTCCATATAAAAAGTTAAGGAAGATCTAAAAGATTTCATACAAAAAACGGATCTTTGTGAACGGAATTTAAAGAACCTCACAAAATTTTTCAAATCTCAATTAAATGATGTAAATACTATTGTTGAGCACACCATTTATCTACATCAGAATCATGACATTCTATATGAGAAATCGATTACTCTTGAATATGACTTAAAAGATCTTGAAGGAAATTCTAACAAAGTTTATTCTTTAGTTGAAAACCTAGAGAATATTATTATAATTCATAACCAAAAAATTAAGGATTAGAATATGAAGTTGGTAAATTATAGAGATAAATTAGAATATCAGACCCAGATTATTATCTATTTAGAAGAAAAGGTTACTAAGAAGGATAAAAAATTGAAAGATTAGGTAGGAAAAATTTAAAAGAAGGTAGCCAAATTTTATTATAAATTCAAGACACAAGATGAGATGTCAGCATAACAATGAAAATATATCAAGAATCTTAAACACATGATCAAAAATCAATAAATAAGGATTTATTTTCAAAAAAATGATTACTCATAATTCTAAAACTTTGATCTATAAAATTTTTATCAATATTATTTTGATGTTGATGTTTTAATATTTTCACTTGTTTATATCAATGATCCTTGTATAAATGTTATCATTGTTCTTTGTATGAAATTTATCAGATGAATATCTTACCATTTACATGATCTTTATAACATTTTTTTTCTCTTATTTTTAAAAAACGCAAAGGGGAGAAATATTCTAAAAATAAAAATTATTTTACAAAGGATAAGAAATATTATAAAAATATAAGGGGGTATCTTTAAAAATTATTTTCAAAATTGGTAGATTTTTTTTAAAAGGGAAAAATTTTGTTTGTCTTAAAAAGGAAGAGAAAATCATTATAATTTTTTTAAAGAGGAGAAATTTTTAATGGAATAAATACAGATATCTTTATCTAAAGATAAATGGGGAGTAATCTAGGAAGTATTTTCATATCATTTTAATTTTTTATTGTGTGTTGTGTTTTTTAAAACGGGGGGGATTGTGGAGTCTATGAATCACTTCACTTCACTTATTTTTAAAATCAAGAAACACTTCATTTCAGTGTTTGATCTAACTTATGTTAATTATTTTATCTTTTAATTTTCTATATATAAAATAATTTAAGAAAAATATTGATAACTTTAATTTTAATGAAATACCAATGGTAATGATTTATAAAAATCAGATAACCTAAGTAATTTCTTAATACCAAAAGTTTAAGGTTTTCAACCAAAACATTGTATCGATGTTGAACCAACTCGTCTATAGATATGGAAAGTGGTTTCATACATCGAATGGTTAATAATAAAGTTGTTATTGATATATTTTCAACTAACTCCAAGATTTTCATAATTCAAACATTGGAGGATTATTATAAATATAGCCACACCTCATTAATCAGAAGAACAACTATGCAATAGCACATCAGGCATTTTAAAAGTTATTAATCATTTTGAAGCTTTGCAATCTCTTATTGTTTGATCACTTTTGTTATGTGTAATATTTGTATTTATGATCGTTTCTTATAAGAGATATCATTATGTGAGATTTTCCTTGTAAATCTATTAGTATTTAAGTTGTATATGTTTTTTTGAGCTATCAATTATGAAGTGGGATAATCGAGCTACCAGTTAAGTAATGGAAGCATCGAGATACCGATTATAGTAATAAAAGCACTAAGTTACTATCCATAGTAGTTAGGTTAAACTAAGTTATCGGCTATAGTTGTGGAGAAATTATGATTGGGATGATTGAGATATTACAGGGTAAGTAAGATAGAGTATAACTTCATACTTTAAGAAGAGGAAACCTTTTGATAGGTTTACAGTCAATGATACCTCAAATCAGGTCTATAGATACACCTTTCACTTTTTTCTAAATGAGAGGTTTTAAATATATCATTTAAAAGATTATTTGGTATGCTAACCAATATTATATGTTTAGTTTTAATTTCTATTGTGTTAAATATTTCACCAGTAGTTTTTAATACTGATTTTTTTTATAATTTAATTGTGTATGTTAAGTTCATCAACAATTTAAAATACCAATACTCAAATTTAGTTACTATGATTTTTTACTTTTATTTTACTTGTGGTTGTATCGAATCTTTATAATACCAATACTTTTATCTCTTGATAAGGAAAAAAATAGTTTTTGTTTTCAAACTACAATTAACACTCTCTTATAGTATAATTGTCTTACCATTTTGATCCTACATTTGGTATCAAATATTGGTCACTAGATTTGAGACTGAAACTGATAGTTCTTTTTCTTTATTTTCATATTGGGTTTTCATATTTCAATTTCCTTACACTTAACAAGTGTGTATATAATTTTTTTAAGTACGGAAGGTATACATGTTGGATCCATAGATAATCTAAATCCAAACAGACCACCTATTTTTTATAAGAATGATTATAAATATTGTTGAGATGTAATGTAAACTTATGTTATCAATACTGGAGTTAAAAACTATCTTATGTTTACTAGAGAGTATAAATTTCCTAAGAAAGAAATTTCTAATTTTTCTAGAGAAGAGAAAAATGAATTTCATTTAAATTTACAAGTTGAAAATACATTGTTGTGTTCTATTCAAAGAAATATATATAGTTAAATTTCTTCATGTCGAACTGATTGTGGTATGCATAAGAAGTTTGAAGTTACACATTTTGAAACTTTAAAAGTTATATAAACTAAAAGAGTTATATTAATAGATAATTATGAATCCATTGATTTTCTCCCTCATGAATTAGTTTCTCAAATGCATCAAAGATTCATGAAAACTATAAATAGTTTATAATCACTTGGAGAAGAACAATGGTCTAATGATCAAATTATTGAGAAATTTATAGATATCTTACTAAAATAATAGGAATCTAATAGAACTGTTATAGATAATGTGAATCATATTACTAAGTTTAGTCTTGATGAATTAATTATAACTCTTATGTAGTATGAAATTCATTTGAAAAGTGATGTAGAAAAATAGAAAAGTAAGAATGGTGTTTCTATTAAAACTACCAAAACATCAAATACTAAAAAATTTAAAACAATCACTTCCAATAAAAGTTCAAGAAAAGTTTTTGAATAAATTTATAATGAATCAACTGATGGTGAACTTTCTAATATATAAAGAAGAGTGTTTAAACAAAATAATTTCAAAAGAAATTATTCTAAGTTAAGAAAATTGAATAATGATACTTCAGAACTAATTTTCTATAAATGTAGAAAGTAAAGACACATTATACCTCATTATCCTGAATAGAAGAAGAAGAAAATGAAATATTATAGAAAGTATTATAAGAAGATAAGAAAGAAAAGTAAAAAAGAAATTTACACTTAGAGAACAAGTGAAAGTGATTCTACTTTAGAAAGTTCATATGAAGAAAGTGAAAATAGTAGAAAAATCACTAGATTCTATGAAAATTATCCAAAATCGGGAAAAAAAATTGGGATGATTAATAGTTTAATCTCTTATGGATCTATCGCTAGATTTTAAATGATTTTATGCTTCAAATATTGAAAATGACACTGGTGATGAGAATTCTTCTAGTTTAGATGATGAAAGAGCTCTAAAAAACCTAGAAGAAATGAGGGCCTACATTTCTAAATGTGAGAATATGTACCAGAAACTATATAATAATTATACTAAGCTTAAAGGATGATCATCTAAAAGAAAATCAAAATTTATAAAATTTAAGGATAAGATGATTGAAATAAAAAAATGAGAATGGAAATATTATTTAAGAATTGGAAAATTCTAAAGAAAATGTTATGAAACTTAGTGTTGATATAAAAGGTAAATCTAAAGTTATAGAATTTTAAGATATGAGGTTGGTTAATCTGAAAAATATGAAATAAAAGTATAAAAATGTGACTTTTCCCTAAGAAAATTTGAGAATATCAAACTGAAGTCTAAGATTGAAATCTTAAAAAATCTATTGAATAAGTTTATTATAGGAAGTAAGGAGTTTGAAAAGATGTATAGTTAGATAAGACCTAATGGAACTTTATCCAGGTTAGGAATTAAATTCAAAAGAAATTCAATCTACTGGAAAATTTATTATGTTCCAAGAAAAGCACATTTTTCACATAATTTCAACAAAGAGGAAATTGGAAGAAAATTGGTTCTCTTAATAGGGTTCAATCTTTTCAATAACACATAGATTTTATATCATCAGAACTTTATACTTATGTTCATAAAATATCTACTCAAATATGGGTTCTAAAGATTCTATTTTCAAATACTTCTAGACTAAAATAGGTATATTTTATAAAGAATTAATTTTTAAGATTTAAATTATTGTGCTTTGATAGCTAAATATCAATCATCAATGCCCTCGGTATTTCTTATTTACTTTTTTTTAAATATATTACTTTAAATTTTCTTATTACATTGAATTTATTCCTTTTATTTAGGGAGAATCTATTAATTATTTTTAGCTAACTTTTCAAATAATTTTTAAATTTCTAAAGAACCCAGACTTTATGTCAAAACATTTATAGAACCATCTTTTAAAGAATAATATCTTATCAATGAAATATAAATTTCAGATTTATTATGAAAAAAATAATTATTCCATCGGATTTTTAGAAAATGTTATATATTTACCAGATTTTCAGAAATATTTTTTACCTACGATAATTTCATTTTTACCTATTTTTTCATTCTAAATTTCAAAATTATGTTAATTTAATTGTATTTTACTTTTACCTAAAATTGTTTATCAAAATTATGATATATTTTGTTTTTATCTAATTTTTAAAACTCTGTTTTAATTTTAAAGCATCAAAAATTTAAAAATTTAAATAAATCCTTAAAAATATACATGGCGTCATGAATTTTGGAATGATTTTATATAATCCATTATATCAAATAAATTGATGGTGACATTTCATATTCCAAAATTGACCTTTATAAAGAAGTGTACCTAGAGTTTGTTAGATGCACTCATTGTGATCGGATGTGAAGCTCTTGAAGTTTTTTAGATTGCACTATTTATTTTTCGATTCAAAAATGGAATCATCTGAAGAACTCATGACCATAGAGATTATTTAAGTAATATTAATTGATTCTTATCTACTAGAAAAGTATGAATTCATGTTGAAGTATTTCCTTACCTTTCTAGGATAGAGGAAGTTGGTTTCAACTAAAGAAGATCTTAAGTTGTGTGATCTATTTTTAATCAGAGATTTTTATAGTCTAATTAAGTTATCTAAAGAAGAAGGTGATAAAAATATAACTTTCATACTTTTGGTATAGAATTTTTCTATAATTTGGATAATTTTTCTAAATTTTTGGAAGTACCGCTTAAATGAGAATCCCTATTTGTTTCCCATAAACTTATGAATCTTATAGAGATTTTATAAAATATGAAGCTAAAAAGAGCTTGTTTGTATTCAATGAGAAATTTCATAAGACAATACATATTCTACTAGAAGTTGGGATTGTATTTCAGTGGATCATATAATTTCTTTTACTAAGAGAAGGAGACAAATATAAAATCAAAATTCAGGATATTTATCAATTGGATTGTTTGGTGAAATTTAGAAAACTGAATCTGAAAAAAAATAGTCCTATATTGAATCAATTAAATATGGTATAATTAAGATGATGATCTCACTATATGGAATACTTCTAAATAGGTTTATGGTTAAGTTACTAAAGGAGTAATATGTTGAAAATGAAGCACATCCAAAAAGAGATAAGGAAAATACAATTAATGTTGAGACTATCTCAAGAATGATATTAATTTATGATTACAAAGAGAAAATGTTTGTAGAAAAATCATTTCTAGTTTCTTCTATTGATGTTCAAAAAATATCTCATTAAGAAGATCAAGTTTAAGAAGTTTAGTTTCTAGTGAATAGGAAATAATATAAAGTCTCTACTTCAAAAAAGGCCCCTTAGAAAATATTAAATTAGTTAAATTTATTATTAATTTGGAGAAGGAGAAAGAAAATAAATTAGAAATAAAAATTCATAAAGTTTATTTGAAGAGTAAAATTAGTCCTTCAGATGACTATATCAAAAGAATGATAGATTCCAATAGTGGGTTCCTAGAATATAAAGATGGGGATATGAAGAAAAATAAGGAATAAAGTGAATCAGGAAAAATTTATTTCGGTTTAGAAAAAGATGAGCTTAAGGCCTTACAAGAAGATGAGGGACATACATTAGTGGAAGAGAAAGAGAAGAATAAGTATTCTTTAGAGTTGAAGGAATCAAAAATTTCTTGGTAAATTGTTCCAAAAGTTACAATTAAGAAACATGTTATTCCTAAAATTTCATTGAATAGAAATCTTAACTTTATAGGAAAAGGTAAATAAGTAACTCTAGAAGTTTCTATGAATTCATCCTCTCTATCTTCACCTCAAAGGTTAACTAGAAGTCTGGTTGAGAATAGATCTTGATTTTAACCATTAATTGTTAAGAAAAATGAAGTTTAGATATTGGTAGTTCTTCTATCTATTGAAGCTAAAGTTGCTCCTATATAATTTTTGTCGAAAGAAGTTGTAGTTGAAAAATCAGTTGAAAAGAATAGTGAAGCTCCACCAAATAAAATTATGGTAGAAGATTTATCCCATATTTAATCTTTAGAGCACACGTCTACTACAGTTACATATTCACCCTCAAATAAAGTTGTTTTGAAGTCAGTTTCATCTAAAGAAAGATCAAGATTAATTTATTACTCATCAAGTCATTCAGATAGAACTATTAATGACATAAATGAAGTAAATTAGGATCTTGTTAATATTGAAGATTCCTATCCTAAAAATATCAAAGAATCGGAAACTCGTCTGATTGACTCTAAAGATTAAAAGGATGAAAGTTAATCATAATTTACAATATCAATAAAAGATTTATACTTTAATCAAAATATTGATGTGGTTATGATCATGAAAAGAAGGATGAATCAAAAAATAAGAATGATTCTTGAACTTATTAAAAGAAATTTAATTCTTGAAAATCGGATGTTAAGTGTCTAGAATCTTGAAGGTCAAATTCATTCAATCGATTATATAGAAAATTTTTAGGAATATATGAAAGAAGTAATACAAGAAACGGATCCTTGTAAATGAAAGTTACAGAACCTCAAAAAATGTTTCCAATATTAAGTTAAGGATATAAATGTTATACATGAGAACACTACTTATCTACATCAAAATTATGGAATTCTATGAAATAAATCAATTTCTCTTGAAGATGCCCTGAAATATCTTGAAGAAAACATTAAAATTTCTTCTTTTGTTGAAGACCTGAAGAATATTACTATAATTTAGAACCAAAAAATTGAGGATCAGAATTTGAATTTGGTTGACCAAAAAGATAAATTAGAAGGGTGATCCTAAAAGATTATGTCTTTAGAATGAAAGTTTGTTAATCGGGATTAGAAGTTGAAAGACTAGGAAGGAAAAATTTTAGAAAAGGTTTTTGAGTTTGATCAGAAGTTCAAGACTCAAGATGATATGTTAGAACAACAATGAAGATATTTTAAGAAGCTTAAAAATGTGATTGAAAAATCAATAAATAAGGATTTATTTTCTTAATTTTAATTTGCTTATAACTCTGAAACTTTGATCTATCAAATTTTTATCAATATTATTATGATATTGATGTTTTAATATTTTCACTTGTTTATATCATGGATCCTTGTATAAATTTTATCACCAATAATGTTGTAACTGACCCTGAGATTTTTGGAATCTGACCATTTATAAATATATTTGAACCTCGTGTATCAAAAGAAAAAATGTACAACAGTACATCGAGCATTCTGAAAGTTTTTTATCATTTTGAAGCTTTTCAATCTCTTGTCTCTTGAGAACTTATGTTCAGTGTAATATTTTTATTTATAATTGTTTTTACTGAGATCTATAGTTATGTGATGATTACCTTATAAAGATATTAGTATTTTGGTTGTATTTGTTTTACCAGACTACCAGTTAAGTAGTGGGATAACTGATATACTGGTTATAGTAGTGGGGAAATTTGATCTATTGATTAAGTAGTGGAAGCACTGAGTTATTGATTCAGTAGAGGAAGAACCAAGCTACCTGTTTTAGTTGTGGAATCACTGAACTACTAGTCATAGTAGCGGGGGTAAACAGAGTTATCGATTGTAGTAGTGGGGAAATTCTGGTTGGGCTAATTAAGGGGTTCCATGGTAAGGAATACATCATCTAGATTCAGACATTAAAAAGTAAAAACCTTTTGACAGGTTTATAGTCAAGGATACCTCAGATCAGGTCTATAGATATACCTTTTAATTTGATCTGAAAATGAAGTTTTAAATATATATTTTAAAGTGGTATTTAGTTTTCTAACTAGTATCCCATGTTTAGTTTTAATTTATGTTGTGTTAAATATTTCATTGGTAGTTTAGAATACTTATTGTTTTATAATTCCAATGTGCATGTTAAGTTTATAAACAATTTGAAATACTATTACTAAAATTTAGTTACTCTAATTTTTACTTTAATTTTATTGTGGTTGTATCAGATATTAGTAATATTGATACTTTTATCTCCTGAGGAGGATGAAAATCAGTAGGTTTTTTCAAACTATAATTCACCACCCCCCCTATAGTGTAATTTTCATACCATTTTGATCCTATATTTTGTATCAAAGGTTGGTCCATATATTTGAGATTGGACCTAATAGTTCTATTTGTTTATTTTCATATCAAAATTTCATATTTCAGATTCCTTGCACCTAACAAGTGTGTAGAGATTTTTTTAAGTTTGACAGGTATATATATTGGATCCATAGATAATCTAAATCCAAATAGACTGCCTAATTTTTATAGGAATGATTATGAAAATTTTAGAGATATAATAATAACTTATGTTATCAATACTGGAGTTAAAAACTATCTCATGCTTACTAGAGAGTATAAAGTTCCTGATAAATAAATTTATACTTTTTATAGAGAAGAGAAAAATTAATTTCAGTTAAATTTTTGAGTTAGAAATAAATTATTGTGTTCTATTAAAATAAATATATATAGTTAAATTTCTTCTTATTGGACAACTTTTGGTATATGTAAGAATATTGATGTTACACATTTCATAACTTCAAAATTTTCTAGAAACTAAGAGAGCTATGTTAAGAGAATATTATCAATCCTTTGATTTTCTTCCCGGTGAATCACATTCTCAAATGCATCAAATGTTCATGAAATTTGTATATAGTTTATAATATATTTTATAAAAATAATTATCTGATGATTAGTTTGTTGACAAAGTCATAGATATCCTACTAAATGAATGAAAATCTAAAAGAACCGTTATAGATGAAACAAAGCATATTACTAAGTTAAGTATTGATGACTTAATTGGTACTCTTATATAGTATGAAAGTCATTTGAAAATAGATGTATAAAATGAGAAAAATAAGAATGGTTTTGCTTTTACAATCGTAACACCCCAATATTTCATAGTATGATATCTCTTTAAAGTAATTCAACAGCTTGCACTACACACAACACCGAGTTTGAGAGCACCGTGACTTACCAAACTAGTCATTCAAAAGGTATTTATGAATAGTATTAACTGCATTTTGAATACTACATATAATTTTAACATCCATATTATAGGTTTCTTAGACATAATATAAGAACAAATTCAATTTTTCAGATAAGGAAGTATTTTTCAAAAAAATACAATTTTACCGCCTTTTAATGGAGAACCCTTTTTAAATACAATATTTGACACTTTTATATATTCAATTTGACAAAATAAACTTCTTATTTAGAATCTGGACATAAAAATTTAGTTTTAATAAATTTTTGGTGTTTTTCTGATAAATTTCATATTTTTATGAATAGTGAAAAATACTAAATTTTAATTGAAAACAACTTTTTAAATAAAAATAATTTATAGTGTTAAATTATAAATTTGAATGGTTTTGAAGTATAATTAGATTATATTTTATCATTTAATCCAATTTTGGTCATTGGAAGTAATTTTATATTTAAATTGGACATAAACACATACTAATCTTTTGATAGTTTTTACTTCTCAAAAACCCGCTTTCTGGTTTTGACAATAGGAATTAATTTTAAATTAACTAATTATAATTCTATGTTTTGAATTTAATAAAATAGAAATCATTTTTGAATTTGGAATATCAAAATTATCTTAGGGTTAATTTTTGGTATTTTTCTAAAAACATTTAATTTTTGACGAATAGTGAAAAACACTACATTGTTGTTTAAAACTGACTTTTTATTTAAATAATTATTTATTTTATTTAAATTTATTTTAAGTAAAAATAGATACATAATACGTATATAATTTCAATTTAATTCATTGGAGTCATTTTATAATAAAATTAGATATATAAAATTTTATTGAATCTTTTAACGTCTTTTACCCACCTTCTAGACACATTTGAAAATTTGTATAAAATGTAATTTTACCACTTCTGTGAATTGAATTTAAAAAATACGAGATACATGGTTGAC
The DNA here is from genome assembly GCA_963277665.1 of Viscum album. Lineage (NCBI taxonomy): Eukaryota > Viridiplantae > Streptophyta > Magnoliopsida > Santalales > Viscaceae > Viscum > Viscum album. The sequence goes on along the minus strand of OY728159.1, from coordinate 822,912,950 downwards.
ATCAGTAAGTAAAATTCAGTTTAATAGGATGAAAATAATTTTTGTTGAATAGTAAATTTTGAATTTTATTGACCATGGTTAAAAGTAAATAGGGTAATTAAAGGTAAAAATGATATTATAATTATTATAAAACATATAATTCTATTGGATAAGTGTATTTTGACCAAAACCAACCTTAGGGATAAAATATGATCCTATTTGATCCACATGTATTAGATTAGGACATTTATTATTATTTTATTTAAAGAAGAGTTAAAAGTGTTAAATTCAAATTTTCATAACTAAAACATTTTTAATATAGGGGTAGACATAAGATAAATTAGACTATAAATGTTAATTATAAAGATAAAAATATTTTATACATAATTGTATTTTATTTATAATTTTTAGACATTCAATAATTAAATTTATTTATGACACAATGATGATTCAGTAATTACCTTATTAATGAAAGATAAAAATAATTGATATTATAAATATCCAAATAAATGTAAATTGAGACTTTTGATGAATTAAATTAATTTTCTAGGTTAATATGACATTATAGGGTTGATTAAATAAATTTTTTCGAAGTGATAAAGTTGTTATGACTTCCACAAAAACAAAATACCAAATAGTGTGAAAATTGGCATAAATGGATTTTTAAAACAAATACTATATTATTAAATGATATAATATTCCTAAAAATATAAGGTTCAAAAAAAGGACTTATATAAGGTTATATATTTCAATAATTAACCACTTGGGGTTCTCTTGGATTTTTATTGTAAGTTTATTAACCATTTATTATAATAATACAAGAATACATGGTAAAAGTTAAAGTATTTAACTAAGAGTTAAATCTAAAAGATAAGGTTAATATGGTCACCTAAACCTATCTAAAACCTATTGGTTGAGATTTTTTCGACCCATACCCACCTTAGTCTCAAACTAAATCCTTTTGGAGCCATTATTAACCGAATATGATTTTATAATAAAATAATATTTCAAGCTTTTCCTAAAGTGACCCTCATCTCTCTTATAAAAAGGTACTTCCCCTTCTCTAAAAATAACACCTCCAAATCCATTTGGCTCGGCCAAAAACTATTCAAATATCCTCCTAACTACCCTCACTTCAAACTAGATTCCTTACTTTGATCATAAAGCCAACCTAAAGAGCCATTTTGATCAAATCAAAAGAAAGCACCTGAAGAAGAGGTAATTATTTCATCACCTCTTTCAAAGTTATTTTCTTCTTCCACTTCCTCTTTCTTTGTTGTTTCCATACCAAAATAATAAATACAGTACCTTATACATTATGTGATGCTATTATAAATATGGTACAAACATATTCATTATTCTATTCATCCTATGAGTGACAAAGTCACCATACGTGCATGCGTACGGCTTACCGTCTCCACGTCGTGGTGTTGTTTATTATTCAACACTTCATTATTTGGATGGGTATAATAATGAGTATAATTGATGTAAATAATAAATATAACATGTTAATTATTCTTTATATATTATGTACCATCCAATTTCATACAATTTCATCATCAATAGAATGGTATTGTTTCTCGTGCGAACGTACAGATTACCATCTCCATAAACGTGATGAGATTCATTCCTCATCATAACCATTCAAGAGTAAATTTCATTTTATGATTAAAAAAATAATTTTTAAGAACTTAATATCATTCTGGATATGAATAAAATACATCCTATCCATAAATAAAACATGACTTACGTAACAAAACATATAAAGGAAAATGAATCAGTTAACACCCGAAACAATGATACCACTGAAATGTCATTAACAAAACAATATTAGAAGATCATATATGATATCATATTTATGTATGTGGTTCTTTTATAATTTAATAAAAATTATTTAACCATTATATAGGAGGTTAACCTACCCTCAACTAAGGAAAATTACAAGGTAAGGGTTAATTTTACAATCTCTTTATTTATCCGAGGTTGTTTATACGTAAGTATCTATTGGGACTTCTTTATTATCCACATCTGTATTTATTAAAAATGTATTTAAAAACATTTTTAGTATTTCATAGAATATCAGTTAAAGTCATTTATACCCTTGTTTTACTTTTTATAAAAAAAATTGAAAGGAATATTTCCATCGTTTTCCAAACAAGCTACTTTATGACCTTTTCGAAAAATTAAGGTAATAATGTTTTTTTAACATATATGAAGGGTGCGGCTATTTTCCTTCATTCTAGCATCTTCAAAGCTTCCCTTAAAATATTATAATAATATTTTCAAAATAAATGTTTTATTTTATAATTATGTGACTTTTAAATGATTTTAAAATATAAAGATATATTTCTATCAAATAGTTTTGATTTCATCTATGTCAATATCCTTTGATAGATTTTACACTTGTTTGAAGTTGATTTATTATGATACAATCTTCCATATTGTATTTAAGGTTTTGTGATATATTTGACTGTGGATGTGTTATTTTTATGCCATTCATTGTTTATGGTTAAAGTATTAACATTTTGTATGCTAGTTTTAATACGAATGTTTATGTTATGTTTCAACCTTTTCATATGAGGAATGAATTGGACTTAGTAAGTGATTGGTGGAGCCCTCTATATCTCCCCGTTGCATTGGTGGCTATCATGAGACAAACTTGTGTCTTGGAACAAGTCCTTGAAAAAAACTTATTTGTAGTCTTGGCATGAGGCCTTGACTGTGTGGTTATGATGTATGGCATTATGCATTCCATAATTATAAAATTAGATATTGATATTACATGTGATTATTCGACTATTAGAATATCCATGTGAATAATTAAATGGAATTATTTGATTTATCTTTGCCATATTATACTGAATTTTAATTTTAAAAGGATTGTGTTTTAGTCTTATACATTGCCTTTAATGTTTATACTTATTTATGAAAGTTCTCACTATATTGTTATCCTTATTGCGCATTTGAGCTCACCCCTTTATTATGTTTTATTTTTCCTAGGATGTGAAGAAGTGTATTATGATTGACCTGGAGGGATAGGCTACGGGATATGAGTGTGTTAAAAGGAGACACAATGATGTTTTTTTATTTCATAATGTAATGTAAAACTTATGTATGTATCTAGTACTTCCAAGGCTACTAAACTAATCGGTGTTTCAAGACATGATCTCTTGTGATCATGCCAATGTTATGTAATAATGAACCGACTATGAGTAACTTGGGTCAGGGAGTTACCATTGGTTTCAGATGAAGTTTAGTAAAAACCTTGGAAACTAGATTTAGAAAAACTATGATTAGATAAAATTACCCTAAGAGAAACTTTTAGGATTAGTATATAAGAACTTCCTATAATTTTGGTAATGTAGAGATTTTGTGAGTCTTCCAAGAAATACATCCTTGTCTGTATACAAGCAGGTAGAGGCAACTCTGGCACATATGTACCTAGGAGTGAAAACTCTGATAAGGAGTTTTGGGCTTGACCCAGGGTATCCTGGTACACAAAAATGGGCCTTGCTGAACTCTTGGTTTTGACACTCCTGAGGGATATGATTAGGATAATTCACATTTTATTTATAATACATTATGAAGGATTTATGAGTAAATACTTACTCAAAGAAAACATTTTTATTATTATGGATTATATACATAAAAATTTTAATTTATGTTTGGTATTTTACTAGTTTGGAATTATGGATTGCGATTCATAAACTATCCTAGTGTATGCCATTGTTTAGAAATGGTTTCCAGTAGAAGGAATGAGAACTCTAGAAATATGTATGATCTAAAGAGTAAGAATGATTGTATCTTTCATGGTCTTAATCCAAAATTTAGAAGGTAAATAGTCTCCCATATATTCTCATCATATAAAGAAATAGTATCACATGTTAATAAGATAAGTAAAGAATTTTATAAGTCTTATGGCTTTGAAGGGAAGCCATAAAAGAAAAGGATGGTAGAGAGAAATATAGATGAAGGGAAGAAGGGAAAGAAGGATTTTCCCATATGTGATAACTATGGAAAGAATCACCTTGGTAAATTCTTGAAGTGAATGGGATTTTGTTATAAGTGTGGAGAAAAAGTAAACCAAGTACGTGATTGAAAGGGTAAGAAAAAGGATTCAAATGTACAATGATTTATCTGAAAGGAGTTGGGACACCACACGGATCAATGTCTCAATCATCCGAGTATACCTCAAATGATGCTATTGGATAATAATCAAGTGATGATAATACCACAGATGAAGAGGAATAATTAGTGTTCTTATATTTTTATTAATGAATTATGTCATTTAAGTGTTGTATCAACGATGTACTGGTTATATTAATTATGGAAATAAATAAGGATTGTACTGCAGTACTATTTCATTGAGGATTTGAGATTATATGGTACTAAGAAATGTAACTCAATAGCAAGTTAAATTTTTTGGAAAATACATGGTTGAAGGAAAGATAAACCTTAATATGGTCCTAATACTGAGGTAGTGGTTTTGGAATAAGAGATGGTTGATTTGGATAAATTATATTGGATAATTCTTGACTACTATGGAACTGATTAATGGTTTGTTTATTCCATCATTATTGGAGTATTCAAAATTTTTGGATATAAGGAATATATCTAGTATTCTATAAGGAATAAGGGAGCATGAATGTAATCAATAAGGTTTTATGGTAATTCATGGTGTTACCATGTTTTAATATAATACATGATGAAGGTACTCACAGGTTATTATGTGGAAAAAAGAGATCTTCATTATGTTATATTGACCTTCCTTGTAAATTTTTGGACAATGAGTTTAGACACAAGTATTCATGATAAGTATAAAGGTTGGAATGGATTAAGTTGGACATTGGATACTATAGTTTAAGGTTAAAACATTTCTTAAGATTATTTTTGTATTTTTTTTATAAAAAGGACAACCTGAAGGTCAGGCGACAACCTGTCACGTCCGGCAAGGCCGCGAGACTTGAACCCGCAATCGAAGGGCGATAAGGGTGCATCACCTACCATTGGCCTACATGATGTTCTGATTTGTATAATGTATTTTTTAAAATGATCAGATAGATGAATTATAAATTTATTTTTTTTAAACCCTATATGGTTAGGATAAATAGAATATTTTTGAATTCTATTATCTTTTGGAGTAAAAGATGAGTTTGTGGTAGAAGTTAATTGAAGGATGGAACTTTACTTGTAAAGTAATTTTTTTTCTCTTATTCTATGAATAAATTAATTCTTAAACTTAAGGTAAATGATCTTAAAACTAAAAATGTGTTATCCTAATAGCTTTTGTTTTGTTGAACTGATGATATTTAAATCATCATAGATTTATGGATTTGAGGCCCTTAATATCCCATTTATTGTTCACTTGTTTGTGATTGATGACCTCAATCAATCCCTATAAATATTTACGTTTTTCCTCTAATTATGTGTCTCTAATTTCCACCAATGTTCTCTTATTTGAGATCATAATTTGGTGGTGAATTTTTTATTTCCCTTTCCCTCTTATTAAGACTAAATTTTATTAACTTTATTTTTTATGTGGGTTTTCCACAAAGATAGTTTCTATTTTAAATATTTTATTATCGAAGAAAAATTTCAATTTGCGAGGGCTCAATTTATTGAAGGAGGGTAGAATGTAATACCTCAATATTTCATAGTATGTTATCTCTTTAAAGTAAGTCAATAGCTTGCGCTACATGCAACACCGAATTCGAGCGCACCATGACTTACCAAACTAGTCGTTAAAAAATTGATTATGAATAGTATTAACTACATTTTGAATACTAAATATAATTTTAACATCCATATTATGGGTTTCTTAGACATAATATAAGAACAAATTCAATTTTTCAGATAAAGGAATTATTTTTCAAAAAAATACAATTTTACCACCTTTTAATGGTGAACCCTTTTTAAATCCAATATTTGACACTTTTATATATTCAATTTGAAAAAATAAACTTCTTCTTTAGAAGTTGGACATAAAAATTTAGTTTCGATAATTTTTTGGTGTTTTTCTGATAACTTTCATATTTTGATGAATAGTGAAAATACTAAATTTTAATTGAAAACAAATTTTTTAATCAAAATAATTTATAGTGTTAAATTATAACTTTGAATGGTTTTGAAGTATAATTAGATTATATTTTTATCATTTAATCCAATTTTGGTAATTGGAAGTAATTTTACATTTAAATTGGACATAAACACATATCAATATTTTGATAGTTTTTACTTCTCAAAAACCCGTTTTTTGGTTTTGACAACAGGAATAAATTTTAAATTAATTAATGAAACTTATATGTTTTTAATTTGGTAAAATATACATAATTTTTAAATTTTTAATATCAAAATTATATTAGGTTGAATTTTTGGTATTTTTTAAAACATTCAATTTTTGATGAATAGTGAAAAACACTGCGTTATTGTTTAAAACAGAATTTTTATTTAAATAAATATTTATTTTAATTAAATTTATTTTAAGTCAAAATAAATGAATAATACTTATATAAGTTCAATTTAATTCATTGGAGTCATTTTATAATAAAATTATATATATATAATTTTATTGAACATTTTAACGTCTTTTACCCACCTTCTAGGCACATTTACAAATTTACATAAAACACAATTATACTGCTTCTGTGATTTGAATTTAAAAAATCCAAGAGACATGTTTGATATCATTAAGTAAAATTTGGTTCAATAGGATGAAAATAATTTTTTGGTGAATAGTAACTTTTGAATTTTATTTACCACAGTTAAAAGTAAATAGGTTGATTAAAGGTAAAAATGATATTATAATTACCCTAACACATGTCCTAATTATATTGGATAAGTGTATTTCGACCAAAACCAACCTTAGGAATAAAATATGATCCTATTTTTTTCACATGGATTAGATTTTCACATTTATTATTATTTTATTTAAAGAAGAGTTAAAAGTGTTAAATTCAAATTTTCATAACTAAAAAATTTTTAATATAGGGGTAGACATAAGATAAATTCGATTATAAATATTAATTAGAAAGATAAAAAAAATTTATAAATAATGGTATTTTATTTATAATTTTTAGACATTAAATAATTAAATGTATTTATGACACAATGATGATGGAGTAATTACCTTATTAATGAACGATTAAAATAATTGATATTTTAAATATCCAGATAAATTAAAATTGAGACTTTTGATGAATTCCACTAATTTTTTAGGTTAATATGACATGTTAGGATTGATTAAATAAATTTTTTTTTAAGTGATAAAGTTTTTATGACTTTCACAAAAACAAAATATCAAATAGTGTCAAAATTGACATAAATGAGTTTTTAAAAAAAATACTATATTATTAAATGATATAATATTCCTAAAAATATAAGGTTCAAACAAAGGACTTAGATAAGGTTAGTTATTTCAATAATGAACCACTTAGGGTTCTCTTGTCTTTTTATAGTAATTTTATTAACCATTTATTATAATAATACAAGAATACATGGTAAAAGTTAAACTATTTAACTAATAGTTAAATATAAAAGATAAGGTTAATATGGTGACCTAAACCTATCTAAAACATATTTTTTGAGAAATTTTAGACCCATACCCACCTTAGACTCTAAATAAATCCTTTTGTATCCATTATTATCTGAATATGATTTTATAATAAAATAATATTCCAAGCTTTTCCTAAAGTGACCCTCACCTCTCTTATAAAAGGGTACTTCCCCTTCTCTCAAAATCACACCTCCAAAGCCATTTTTCTTGGCCAAACCCCGATCAAATATCATCAAAAATACCCTCAATTCAACCTATAGGCCTTACTTTGATCATAAATCCAACCTAAAGAGCCCTTTTGATCAAATCAAAAGGAAGGACCCAAAGAAGATGTAATTATTTCATCACCTATTTCAAAGTTCTTTTCTTCTTCCACTTCCTATTTATTTGTTGTTTCCATACCAAAATAATAACTCTAGTAAATTCTAAATACTTTTATGTTATTATAAATATGGTATAACCATATTCATTATTCTATCCATCCTATGAGTGACAAAGTCACCATACATGCGTACGTATGGCTTACCGTCTCCATGTCGGGGTGTAGTTTGTTATTCAAAACTTCATTATTTGGATGGGTATAATAATGAGTAAAATTTAAGTAAATAATAAATATAAAATTTTAATGATTCTGTATATATGATATAACATCCAATTACATACAATTTCACCATCAATAGAATGGTATTTTCGCACGCACATACGGATTACTGTCTCCACGAACGTGATGAGATTCATTCCACATTATAACCATTCAACAATAAATTTCATTTTATGATTAAAAAAATAATGTTTAATAACTTTATATAATTATGGATATGAATCAAATACATCATATCCATAACAAACATGACTTTCGTAACAAAACATATAAAGTAAAACGAATCAGTTAACACCTGAAACGATGATACTACTGAAATATCATTAATAAAACAATATTATAAGATCATATATGATATCATATTTATGTATGTGGTTATTATAAAATTTAATAACAATTATTTCACCATTATACAGTAGGTTAACCTACCCTCTACTAAGGAAAAGTACAAGGTAAGGGTTAATTTTACAATCTCTTTATTTATCTAAGGTTGTTTATACGTAAGTATCTACTGGGACTTCTTTATCATCCACATCTGTGTTTCTTAAAAATGTATTTCAAAATATTTTTACTATTTCCTAGAATATGGGTTAAATTCATTTATACCCTTGTTTGACTTTTTATAAAATGTTTTTAAAGGAATATTTCCATCATTTTCCAAACAAGCCAATTTATGACCTTTTCAACAAATTAAGGTAAGAATTTTTTTTTAACGTATACGGAGGGTGTGGCTATTTTCCTTAATTATAACATCTTAAAAGCTTCCCTTAAAATCTTATAAGAATATTTTCAAAATAAATGTTTTCTTTTATAATTATATGACTTTTAAATGATTTCAAAATATAAAGAGATATTTCTCTCAAATAGTTTTGATTTCATCTATGTCAACATACTTTGATGGATTTTACACTTGTTTGAAGTTGATTTATTATGATACAATCTTCCATATTGTATTTAAGATTTTGTGATATGTTTGACTGTGGATTTGTAATTTTTATACCATTCATGGTTTATGGTTAAAGTATTAACATTTTCTATGCTATTTTTAATACGGATGTTTATGTTATGTTTCAAACTTTTCATATAAGGAATGCATTGGACTTAGTAAGTGATGGGTAGAGCTCGCTATAGCTTCTCGATGCATCGGTAAGTATCATGATACAAACTAGTGTCTCGGCAAAAGGCCTTGAAAAAATCTTATTTGTAGTCTTGGCACGAGGCCTTGACTATGTGGTCATGATGTCTGGCATTATGCATTCCATCATTATGAAATTAGACATTGATATTACATGTGATTATTCAACTAGTATAATATCCATGTGAATAAGTAAATGGCATTATTTTATTTATCTTTAACATATTATGCTGAAGTTTAATTTTAAAAGTCTTGTTTTTTAGTCTTATACATTGCCTTGAATGTTTATGCTTATTTATGAAAGTTTCTGCTATATTGTTATCCTTACTAATCATCTAATCTCACCACTTTCTTAAGTTTTATTTTTTCCAAGATGTGAAGAAGTATATTATAATTGACCTACAAGGATAGGATATGGGATATGAGTGTGTTCAAAGGAGACACGATGATGTTTTTTTATTTCATAATATAATGTAAAACTTATATATGTATCTATTACTTCCAAGGCTACTGAACTAATCGGTCTTTCAAGACCTGGTCTCTTGTGATCATGCCAATGTTATGTAATAATGCACTGACTCTGGGTAACTAGGGTCAGGGCATTACAACAACTAATAAAACATCAAATGTCAGAAATTGTTAATGAAGCACTTCTAAGAAAAGTTCAAGAAAAGTTTCTAAAGAAAGTGAGAGTGAGCCAACTGATGTTGAAATTGTTAATATATCAAGAATAATGTTTAAACATAACAATTTCAAAAAAAATCTAAAGAAAGAAAAGTGAAGAATGATTTTTATGAACCAATTTTCTACAAATTCATAAAGCATGGACACATTAGACCTGATTGTTCAAAATTAAAGAATAAGGAAAGGAAATATTCTAGAAAAAATTCTAAGAAGAAAATCAAGAAAAGTCTAAAAATAATGGACACTTGGAGCATAAGTGGAAGTGATTCTAATTCATAAAGTTCATCTAAATAAAGTGAAAATAGTATAAAAATCACAGGATTCTATGAAAATTATCAAAAATTAGAAATATGTTTTTATGGTAAGGTTAATCAACAAATCTCTTATAAATCTATCTCCAAATTCTAAATGATTTTATGATTCAGATAGTGAAAATGAAACTAATGATGATAATTATTCTAGTTTGTATTATGAAAGAGCTACAGAAAACCTTTAATAAATGAGATCTAACATTTATGAATGTGAGAATACTTATCTGAAACTATATAAGAATTATACTAATATTAAAGGAGAATCAGTTGAAAGAAAATACAACTTTATAAAAGTTAAGGATATACTAACTGAAATATGAAAGGATAATGAAAATATAAATTTATAATTAGAAAATTCTAAAGAAAATGTTGAAAAAACTAGTGTTGATCTTAAAGATAAATATAATGTTATAGAATCCAGAGATACAAAGTCAAATAATCTAAAAATGAAAGAAGATTCTAAAAATGTGAATTTTTTTCAAGACAAAATGAGATTGTCAAACTAAAGACTGAAATTAAAATCTTAAAAAGGATATTCACTAAGTTTACTAAATGAAGGAATGAGTTTGAAAATAAGTGTAGTTAGATAATACCTAGCATAACTTTATGTAGATTGGGAAGTAAATTCAAAGGAAATTCAGTCTACCAGAAAAGCTATTATGTTCCAAGTAAAGAATCTCTTTACACCCAATGCCAACAAAAAGGACATTAGAATAAAAAATGTTCCCTCAATATATTTCAAGATTTTTTTCAACATAAAGATTTTATATCCTTCGAACTTTCTTCTTATGAGCATAAAATATCTACTCAAATATGGGTTTTTAATATTCCATTTTCAAATACTTCTAGACCAAAAGAGGTTTATTTTCTAAAGAAATAATTTTGAAGATTTAAATTAATGTACAAAAATAGATAAAAATCGGTCATTGATGCCCCTGGTATTTATTATTTACATTTTTGTAAATTCATTACTTTATTTTTTGCTTATTACGCTGTATTTATTCCATTTATTTAGGGTTCCTGACAATTAATTGTTTCTAGCTAACTTTTTAAAGAATTTTTTAATTTTAAAAGAACTCAAACTTTATCTAAAAACATTTATTGAACCATCTTCGAAAGAATAAGATCAATTCATTTATCAATAAATGATAACTTCCAAATTCCTTATGACAAAATTTTTAGTTAATTTGATTTTTAGGAAGTGTTATATGTTTATCGAAATTTTAGAAATGTTGTTTATTTACTAGATTTTCATTTTTATATGTTTTTTTTATGAGTTTCAAAATTATGTTCATTTAACTATATTTTACTTTCAATTTATTTTTTTATTTATATGAATTGTAAAATAATATTTATTTACCTAATTTTTAAAATTACATTTAAATTGTAAAGCATAAAAAATTTAAAAATTTAAATAAATCCTTACATATATATAACATCATGTGTTTTGGTGAGATTTGATCTGATTCATTGGATAAAATAAATTTATGGTGACCTTTCATCTTCCCAAATTAACCTTTATAAAGAATGGACCTATAATTTTTTGGATGCATTTATCATGATCGAAAGCAAATTTATTAGAGTTTTTTATTTTACACTATTTATTTTTCAATTCAAAAATGGTATCATCCAGAGAAATCATGAACAAAGATATTCTTTGAGAAATATTAATTGATTCTAATTAACTAGAAAAGTATTAATTCATGTTGAAGGATATCCTAAACTTTCAAGGATGGAGGAAATTGGTTTCAACTGAAAAAGAGAAGGATTTTTACTATCCACTATTAATTAAATATTTCTATGGTTCAACTAAGTTCTTAAAATAAAAAGGTGCTACAAAGGTAACTTTCATTCTTTTTGTTTAAAATTTCACTATGAATTTGGAGAAGTTTTCTGAATTGGTGGAAGTATTGTTTCAGGAGAATCCTTATATGTTTCCCACAATCTCCCGAAATTTTATATAGATTCTATAAAATTTGAATATGAACAAAAAACTTATTTATGATCAAAAAGAAAGTTCATAAGACATAATATATTCTATTGGAATTTAGGATTATATTACAGTGGATATTATCATTTATTTTACTAATAAAATGAGACAAAGATACAATCAAAATCCATGATGTTTATCTATTATGTTATTTGTTGAAGTTAAAAAAGGAAAATATAACAAAATTTGTCTATTCCTATACTGAGGAAATTAAAAATGACATAGTTAAGATGAAGATATTAATTTATAAAAGAATTATGAATAGGTTTCTAGTTAAGTTTTTAAAGGAGTAAGATGTTAAAAATGAAGTGAATTTATAAAGAAAGAAGGAAAATAAAATTAATATGGAGACTATCTTAAGAATGAGATTGATTTATGATTATAAATATGAGATTTTCATTTAAAATTCTGTTTTAGTTTCTTTTATTTATGTTCAAAAATTAGTTAAAGGAGAAGATCAAGTTCAAGAAGTTCAGTTTTCAGCAAAGAGGAAAGAATCTGAAGTTTCTACTTCATAAAAGGCCCCTAAGAAAAATATTAAATTAGTTAAATCTATTGTTCCTTTAGAGAAGGAGAAAGAAAATAAATTTGAATAAAAAAAATAAGAAATTTTCTATGAAAAATAAAATTATTCCTTCAAATAACTATATCAAAAAGTTGATAAATACTCATAGTGAGTTCCAAAAGGATAAATCTGGGAAAGCAAAGAAAAATAAGGAATAAAGAGAAGCAGGAAGAATTTATTTCATTTTGGACAAAGATGATATTAATTACTTGAAATAATATGTATAACAAAAGTTAGTGGAAGAGAATAATAAGAATAAATATGCTTTAAAGTTGGATCAATTAAAAATTGCTCAGGTAATTGTTCTTAAAGTTATGATTAAGGAACATGTTAATCCTGTAATTTCGTTAAAGAGAAATCCTAACTTTGTAGAAAAGGAAAATAAGTCACTATATAATATTATAAGAAGGAGTCCTCTCTATCTTCACCATGATGGTTCACTTGAAGTACAATTGAGAAGAGATCTAAAGTTCAACCATTAGTTGTTAAGACAACTGAAGTCTAAACAACGTTATTTTCTCCATCTACTAAAGATGAAGTCTCTCCTACATAAGTTTTATCAAAAGAAGTTGTAAATGAAAAATATATGGAAATAAGTGTAAATCTAAACCAAATAATATTATAGTAGAATATTTATCCCCTCTTTAATTTTCACTGCACACATCTACTTTAATTGCATCTTCACCCACAAATAAAGTTGTTTCAAAGTTAGTTTCATTGAAAGAAAGATCAAACTCAAGCTCTTCCTCATAAAGTTATTTTGATAGAATTATTAACGACAAAAATGAACTAAATGATGATCATTTGATATTAAGGATTAAACTCCTAAAAATATAAAATAATCAGAAGCTAATCTAATTATCTCTAAAGATCATAAGAAGAAGAAGAAAATTTCATCAGAATCTACAGCATCAGTAATAACTCGATCCTTTAATTGAAAATTTGATGCAATTATGGTCCTGAAAAGAAGGACGAATCATGACATAATCATGATTCCTAAACTTATTAAAATAATGAAAAATCTTTAAAATCATATATTACATGTTCATAATATTAAAGCACAAATTTAGTTAATCGATTCTATAAAAAAAGTTAAGGAAGTTCTAAAAGAAGTCATAAAAGAAATAGATAATTGTGAAGAAAAGTTAAAGAACCTAAAAAAATGTTTCAAATATAAAGTAAATAATAAAAATTCTATTATTGAGCACACAATTTCTCTACATTGTAATTATGAAATTCAATTTGAAAAATATATTACTTTTGAAGAAGACTTGAAAGATCAGGAAGGAAAAGTTATAGAAGTTTCTTCTTCGGTTGAAGACCAGAAGAATCTTACTGTAATTAAAAAACAATAGATTTATGATCAGAATATGAAATTTTCTAAGCAAAAATAAATAAATCAGAAGAGTAGGCCCAGAATATTATCTCTTTAGAAGAAAAGGTTGTTGAGCAGGGTCATAAGTTGAATGATCGTGAAGAAAGCTTTTTAGAGATGGTAGAAAAATTTGATTAGAAGTTAAAGAATCAAGATGAGATGTTATCATAGTAACAAAAATATATCAAGAAACTTAAACACATGATCAAAGAAACAATAAATAAAGATTTATTTTATAAATTTTTTATTTCTTGTATCACTGTAACTTCGATCTACAAACTTTTTATCAATATTATTTTGAGTTTAATGTTTTAATATTTTTACTTGTTTCTATCACTAGTCGTTGTTTTAATTTCATCATCGATGTTTGTATTAATGTTATCGGATGAATATCCTAACAATTATATAATATTTAAAACATTTTTCTCTCTTATTTTTAAAAACCACAAGGGGTAATATTTAAAAAATAAAAAAAATATAAAGAGAAATAAATGTTCTAAAAATATGGGGTTATATTTAAAAATTCTTTTCAAAAGGGGGATAATTTTTAAAAAATGGAAAACTTATATTTATTTTAAAAAGGGGTATAAAATATTTATAATTTTTTTAAAGAGGTTAAATTTCCAAAAGAATAAATATAAATATATTCATCTGAAGATAAACAAGGAGTAATACAAGAATTATTTTCAGATCATTTTAATTTTTCATTGTGGTTCTATGTTTTTTAAAATGGGTGGATTTTTGAGTCTATGACTCAATTCACTTAAGTTGTTTTGAAAACCACGAAACACTTCATTAATTATTTTATCTAACTTAAGTTTATTTCTTTATAATTGATGTTTTTAGTATATAAAATAGTTTAATAAAAAATTTAATAACTTGAAGTTTAATGACATATCGATGGTATTGATTTATAAAAATTGGATAACTTAAGGAATTTCATAAAAGTTAAAGGTTTTTAACCAAAGAATTGTAGTACTATTGAACCAAATCATGAGAAGATATGGAAAGAGGATACATCCATTAGAATTTGAGTAATAAATCTTCTACTAATACCATTATAACTGACCCCAAGATTTGTGGAATCTCATTGTTGGATAATTACTTATAAATAGAGTTACACGTTGTAGATTAAAAAAAATTACAATAGTACAGAGAGCATTATGAAAGTTTTTGATCATTTTGAATCTTTTCAATCTATTGTTTCTTAAGCACTTATGTTTAGTGTAATCTTTTTGTTTTTTATTATTTCTATTAACAGCCATCATTGTATGAGGATAACCTTATAGAGCTCTTAGTATTTCATTTGTATTTGTTTTATTGAGATAATAGTTAAGTAAGAGAGCTAATTGAGCTACTAATTATAGTAGTGGGGAAAACCAAGCTACTAGTTAAGTAGCAGAATCACTACTCTACTGGTTGTATTAGTGAAATCACTGGGCTACCGGTCATAGTAGTGGGGGTAAATTGAGCTTCTGATTATAGTAGCGAGAAAATTATGATTGGGATAATCAAGGGATTCTAGGGTAAGGAAGAGAGAGTATAGATTCATACTTTAAGAAGTATAAACATTTCGACGGGTTTACATTCGAGGATACCTCATATATGGTCTACAAATATACCTTTCACTTTGGTCTAAAATTGAGGTTTTAAATATATCCTTTAATGGTGTATTTGGTTTTCTAACAAATACTCTATGCTTAATTTTAATTTTCACTATGTTAAATATTTCATCAATAGTTTTTAATATATATTTTTTTTATAATTCAGATGTGCATGTTAAGTTCATTGGTAATTTGAAATTTCTATATTTAAATTGA
Source organism: Viscum album (assembly GCA_963277665.1). Lineage (NCBI taxonomy): Eukaryota > Viridiplantae > Streptophyta > Magnoliopsida > Santalales > Viscaceae > Viscum > Viscum album. Next base: position 822,896,938 of record OY728159.1, on the reverse strand, counting down.
GTTACTCTTATTTTTACTTTGATTTTACTATGGTTATATCAGATCATTGTAATGTCGATACTTTATCTCTTAAGGAGGATGAAAATCAGTATTTTTTTAAACTACAATTCACCCCCTCTTATACTATAATTGTCATTCCATTTTGATCCTATGAAATTCATTTTAAATTAAAGGGGTCAATTTCCCTCAATGAGACCACATTCCAAACATATATAAATAAATTAAAATATCATAGAGGTATGATCAAGGGAGCACCTACCTCATATGATGCCATCCCTTTTAATCGAAGCTCCTCCAATGCCCAAGCTCATTCAAGCCTCGCATAAACTCCCGAGCACCTATATCAAGTTGTAACATCCAATAATTAATCATAAACAATTATAATTAACTATTCAAATCACTTTTAATGATTTATAATTAATTAAACCATTTAATTTAATTAAGCATAATGCCTAAAATCTCATGGTACACCCTCATTGCACCGAAATAACAATTAATGACTTGTCAATGACTCATAGAAACCATAAAACTCTTGATGTCTAAGGCCACCACCCTTGCACAGTAGGATTGTATGGCTTGACAAATTGTGCGCCAACTATGTAGATCCCTCTACAACTTGAAATTCAAAATCATCATGGTTTTTCTACAACTATGCATCAAAACCCAAGTCAAAACCAAGCCATGTGATTTACTTTGAAATCCACACATTTAACCATTAATCATGCATTTTAAAAAAAGAACTAGAAACCACTGCACACTTAGGGTGTTGCATAGTTTCCCCTAAACTATGTACACCAAATCCTGAACTAAGGAAAAAATCTTAAAAACTTATGAAACTTAACTTGAAGCTCATGAGACTTTCTCGAGCACTTGAGGCACTTATCATGCCTCAAAAAATATTTAAAATCAACACCTTGGGATGCTCTAACTCTCAAAATTTCGATCCAAATCTCAATTTTGAAAATGACCCCTCTGGAATTCTGAAAATTCAAATTATCCCTAAAAATCATAATCACAAAAAAAACATGGTTTTATTGCATGTTCTAAATTAATATTACATAAGAAGTATTATGGTGTGATAGTTTTGGCTGCAGTGTGAATGTGATAGATATAGTGTCATCATGTGGATTACGTGGTATAGAGAATGACAACATCCTTTGGTTGAAGTATGAGGAGTTACTATTGTGACATTAAACCAACGATTTTGGTGTTGTGGTCTGGAAGTATGTCTCACACCATTACTATGTTGAGCCTCAAAGTGAATGACCTAGCATGATCCCTTCATGAGTGTTTGTGTATCTTTCCCTCTATATGTCAGATTAGGGTGATGATATGAATTATCTTGAGATTTTATCATGTAGAGAATGATAGATTGATCCTTTGTACCACATTTGGTCATGTATATCATGTTTTGGGTAGGTTTGGGGTTTAACTCTATAGGCTTGGTGACTTGGTTCAAGCGTGATGAGTAGAGCATGACCTAGGGTTCGATACTCCCCCAGTTGCATGTTGATGATAAGCATGGGTCCCTTACAGGGTCTTAGAGTTTAGTTTTCATGAACCAACCCAGGTTGACCTTGAACTGGTCAGCCAATTTGGCGTGTGACATCCCCGAGGCACATTCCCAATCTCCCCAAGGTGGAGAAATTCCCCAGAGCATCACAGATTAATGGTGGTAATGACTTCTCCTAAAAAATAAACAAAATTAGCGGAAAAAAGAAGAGCATCCCAATGTAAATAAACAAAAAACAATAATAACAAGCCATAAACTAGAAACAAAACCAAACCAAAATTGATAACTACTAAATCTCCATGTGTCCCCTTGCGTCACTCTTCGATCCCACAGCCCAAAATCACTAAACAGGGATCAAGACCATTCTGGAACATTCACCTGAGGCTAAAAACATAGATAAAAGTATAGGCATGAGTATTAAGACTCATTAGGCATGCCCAAATAATTTATTCCCAATGTATTTACTTTAAATAAAAGATTCACTAATTTCAAGTTTGAAATGCAATATATAAAAGTAGGTTTTTCATTAATTTCTTTTTAAAATAAATCAAGGTCCACTACCCTTTTCCACTTTAAATGGGTTTCCTTTCCAGAAGAAGGATGCTCCACATTTTTAGAGAAAGAGAGGGAGAGTGATAGAAATTATTATTTTATTTAAAAATGGAAAAGGGGTGTAAAAATTTCTCAAAACATTTCCATGTGACATTTTAAAACCAAAAGTCATATTTTAGGAAAGTGTTACACCATAAAAGAGAGCAGGAGCAGCAATCACACAATAAGGGAACTAGAAACACTACATAAGAGACCAAACCAGATAAGGCACCTAAATTATACACCTCATAAAAATAATTGATAGTGAAACATGGGAATACCTAGGATCTCATAGGGAAATATAGAACATATTTTACCTGGATCCATCATATCAGCGTGCTTAATACAATCAAACAGCACTCACACTCGGTTGTAATCTACCTGGCCTAACCGAGGGGCACAATCCCAAAGCAGAGAAAAGTCCATACTAAGGGTCAATATCCAAACTGTATTCCCAAACTAGTGCAACAAACATTATTAGATAATCTTCTAGATATTATAGGTTCTCATGTCAATTCTAAAGTGGTGAAAATTCAAGTAATACCAAACTACCAACCACATATACATAATAAGAATAATAAATCACACAAACCACATAACCAAGAATCACCCCTAAATCACCCCAAGGGATAGTCCCATTACCTTTGAACCAATCACACATTAGGGAAGCCCCATTACAAAGAGCTCTCATTCCCATTAACAATTAATAAGGTAAGAGACACATCCTAAGGAGAGTTTTTCCATGGAGAACTCATTTCAAAAGTGTCAACTGGGCCTCACACATCATTTGGGTGACAAACCATTTTCAAAGGATTTTATAAATAAAAAATCCACTTATAAACCCATTTGGGAAACCTGGTTCACTATCTAGGGACCAAAACCCAATAAAGGGAAATTAGGAATTTTAACAAACACTTATTGTGCAAAGTTTAGTAAAACACTTTCATACAATCCAGTATAAGGATAAATTCACTTCATTTCACTTCAAACAATTATTCCATAGATCATAAATCAATAATTAGTATCAAAGGAAGGTGTCAAAGGAAATAAATCAATGTTTATTAAATTTAAAGGCCAAATGAAAAGGGAAACCTACCTCAAGCTACAAGCACTTGGAAAAAGGCAACTATGAACAACTCCAAAAAGGTCCAAAGAAGCAAGAACACCCAAGTAGAACCTTAAGAAAAAAACCCACAATTTAAACTCAAAGAGACATGAACCTTGGACCCATAAGACTAAGTAAGAAGAGGAACCCAATAGAAAATGAGAGAATAAGGAAGAGGAGGAAGAGATGAGGATAATACCTTGAAAAATCACCCCAAAAACTTGAACAAACCCCTTGGATTCACCATTGGAGGAGGATGAGGAGAGGCATAAGGAAGAGAGGGAGAGACCTCCCTTGGTTGAATGATCTAAATGGGGGATAATAGAGGTGTTTGGGGTTAAAAATAAAGAGGGGGGAAGGTAAAAATACATTTTTAAATAAATTGGGCACTGTGCATAGTTTGGTATCATGGTTTGGGAAACTATGCACCCCTTAATAGATGCACTGGGCACTCGCAAAGTTTGGCCGTACAGTTTGTGTTGGTCGGAGTAAATCACTCAAGAGGGGGGTGAATTGAGTATTTATAAAAAATTCTATTAAAATTGGTTCTTTAAAAGAACAACCCACAATTAAAATATAATCAAAGTCATTTTGTAGTGAATTTATAAAAGTCATGAATGTTCAATTAATTTCTCAGAAGATTGATTAGTTATTAGCTTTACCAATATAAAGATTATTCAAACTTTTGAAACTAATCAACTGATTCAAAATATATATAAAAACTTTCTAAACTAACTATAAAAGTTCAATTTATCTTAATTTGAAATTAATTAAACACATATAAGACTAAAACAAAAGACAAACTACATAAAAGATAAAAAAAGAGTTTCAGTCTCAAGTTGAGACTTAGTCCCCTCTACTTGGTGATCACCTACTACTAAGCAGTTTATATTAATAAAATTTTGATCCACACCCTAAATCGGGGTTCACAATAGCACACAAGGTTGTCTAGGTCACACTTGAACTCTACCACAGTTGTTCGTGGGAAAACTAACAAATACATCACACATGATCTCTTTCATTGTTCTACGTTGGATACAAGAGTAAAAAGAGATTGAGTGTGAGGATATTTTAGTATACTCCAGTTGTGCTTAGGATACAATGTGTGTGAAATAAATAGATGCACACACTGCTCAAAAAGTAAACACAAGATCACAACAGAGTTATAAAAGAATAATAGAGTTTAGAAATATCTGTGTGTTGTGCAGTAAAGCTCTGGACTCAATAGATGTTGTGAAAATGATATTTGAGTCCTCTTATAGAAGTTGGATTCAGAACAGAGTATCACAACCTTTGTACTCTAGCTTCTAGGAGTGAAAATATTTAGCTCTTCGATGTTAGGATGTTCAAAGAGCTTCAGCATGTTGTTTCTTGTAATATTAAACTTCTTGTGTACTCAAACTTCAAGTTCTTTTATTTTAAATGTTTGACACATTCGTACAATCTGCCTTTATTTTTCTCTGAGTTCAGGAAATTTTAAGGTTGACTTTATAATCCTTTTATACTTCAAGGTCCAGTAGGCATGAAGATCTCCCCATGTGCATGTACCTCATACTGTCTAGGAATATTCCTACAAGCAATATTAAATAATGTCAGAAACATTAATTTGTCTAAATATGACCGTTTGAAATAAATTTGAATTAATAAGTTTGAAACAGTTATTTATGACTATTAGTGAGTCATAAGTATCAGTCTTTCATCATCGTTCTGTCATCGGTCTATCATCGGTTTGTCATTGGTCTGTCATCGGTCTGTCTGCATCGGTTTATCAGCATCGGTGAGTTGTTAGCATCGGGGAGTTGTCACTGATGAGTTGATCGTTGGTGTGTCTTCCATCTATGTGTCATCCATCAGTGTGTCATCCATCAGTGTGTCGAACATCGGTGTTTCTAACATCGTTCTGTCAAACATCGGTGTGTTGAACATCAGTGTGTTGAACATCGGTGTGTCGAACATCGGTGTGTCAAATGTCGGTGTGTCGATCATCACTGTGTCGAATATCGGTGTTTCGAACATCGATGTGTCCAACATCAGGGTGTCGAACATCGGTGTGTCATCCACAAGCGTGTCAAACATCGGTGTGTCAAACATCAGTGTGAGGAACATAGGTGTGTCGAACATCGGTGTGTCGAACGTCAGTGTGTCATCCATCGGTGTGTCAAATGAACTATCGGTGCCAGGGACTCTGAGAAACTTATGAAGTGTCTATCTTACACAGAACACTACTAGATTAATTAACATCTAAAAATACATGTAAATATACACTTGTAAACATATTGAAGCATAAATATAAGTTATTGACTTATTAAAATATATTGCATTATATGACATAATTGATTTACTTTGAGATATTAAATGGAATGAAATAGTAGAATCTGTAGATTGACATTATTTGTGATTATGAAAAATACTATTGCATAGAGGGTCCAACAATCTCCCCCTTTTTGATAATCACAAATTATGGAATACTTGTAAAGTTAAGAAATAATAATAACTTGACTCAACATACTTCACTGAATTTGATTATTCAATATAAATAAAGATTTCCCTTGTGTGTTTTTTTAAAATAAAGTTTCCCCTCAATTACTGGATCAGAGAAAATATATGTATATAGATTATGTTGAGTATATTCCATGTGTCCTATGCTAGATTTTCTCCCCATAAAATTAATAATGTATGCCTTTTATCCCCCTTTTGGGATTAGAAAAAAAGAAAAGGAGAAATAAAGAAGAGAAATATTATAAATAAAATGAGAGACAGAGAGAAGACAAAAAAGATTTCCATTAAGAGGGAAAACAGTCAATAAAAGAAAGAGACAAATCCTTATCAAATGCACAATACACCACTAAGGGTTTGTCTTCTGAGGGGATTTTTCTTTATTTGAAGGATCGGGAGAAGGATCAGAAGGTTTGGGAGTAGAATATGGAAGAGGTGGTCTGAAGATAACACCAGGCAAGGCAACACCTATAGGGACATTTTCTGCAAGGATAGGTCAACTTTCTGACAACAAACGACTAGTAGATTGATCTGTAATGACCGGCCAAACCTGGGAAAGAGCCTGAGAGATAGTCATTAGAGCAGGAGGTTGAGAGGTAGTTCCAATAGAATTAGCAGGAGGAACCGCAATTGCCTGATCTTGAACATGTGTATACAGCTTGAGGAGCTTGATGAAATCATTAATGATTTCACCACCATATTGCATAGACTTCTCTAAGTCATCATTATTCTCCATGAATTTATCCAGCAGAGGGGTGAACTCCTTAAATTGAGCCACTTTCTCCCTGAAGGCTTCTATTGAAAGAGGAATTCTGAGATTTTATGCTAAAAACTTGAAGCTATTGATGAGATCATACTTGGTATAGATTTTAGAAAAGTACTTATCCACTTTCTCTCTAATCTCTTTCAAAGAAGCAGGGGCTTCATTTGTGCACTGGCTTGACATATTGTACACAAGTTCTGTATTTCTATGTACCTTTTCAAGAGTTTCTTTGTTTGAAACACTCTGAAGAGTCTGAAGTTCTTCTATGATCACAGCCTTGAGAGATTCCAAATCAGTAACAACACTTTTCACACCTCTATAATTGGATGGACCGGTAATCATTTTTCCAAGCTCCTCTTTCAACTTCTTCAGATCTACACTAAGTAGATGAGTCACAAAGTTCCTAATAACTTCTAGTACACCACTAAATGAGTTATTGAAATCAGAGGTTAGAGAATTTAAATCATTTCTCATCTTCCTTTCTTCTTCTTTCATCAAGTTATTATGTCTAATTATGGTTTTGGTTGTGGTAAAGAGATTTGGTTGAATCTCCTGGATCAACATCGTTGCAATTTTTGCTGCATATGCATCCGAAATACCTATTGAAGTGGAGACTTCACTTCTAGATCCAATTGAGGCTCTCACTGACTCACAAAGATCATTTTTGAAAATATCTAAATCAAACTTAGTAACATAGTCACTAGGTACTATCTGTGCTACTCACTCATCTGCTGGAGGTTCAACCGGTGGAACAGGTACAAGAGGTTTTGCTTCAGATCGGGCCTATGGAGAAGGAGGAGGAGGCACTCTCTCCTCATCAGAGTCATATTCCAACCCAAATAGAATGTATCTTGGATCATTATTCCACTCTCTATTACAGGTCCAGTCTCTTGGCCTCAACAGTGTCAATCCTGACTCTTCTGCCCTGAGGCTCAGGTACACCTTCATCTCCATCTACTTCTTCATCCTATCCTCTAGCCATAATAACATTTCTGGGCATAGGTACCAACTAAACTTGCGGTTCTACATGTGCTCCATCCACTTCAACTTCTCCAGTCACTTCCTCAATTTGAGCCACCTGATCCTTAGCCTCTTCCTCATGGTCACCATCCATTAGTTCATTCAAGTCCTAAATGATTTCCTAATTTTCAGGATTATGATGGGTAGATCTGTCTTCATGACCAGCATCTCCATGATCAAAAGCCTCCTATTCAACAGTATTAGCACCATCAGCAGATCCATGTACAGATTCCTCACTGGATATGTCAACTAATTGTTGTCCTAGTTTTAAAGAATCACTTACATGATCATTATTTCCCTCATCATCATCATCATCATCATCATCATCATCAAACTTCACATCTGATTTGCTTACATATCCTTCAACTCCAGTGACCCTGGTCTCTTCCTCATCCTTATCACCTAAAATGGTTCTCTTGAGGGTAAATCCAAAGGTGGATGAGTAGGTCCATAAGACATTTCTTTGGGAATTTCAACAATATCAGGATCACTCCTGTCGTCAAAATGAGATCCTTCTTCCCTTGGAAACTTAGCCTTAGCTTCCTCATGAGAATAAATAGGCTTCTCTCCTAGTTTGAGGCCTGGATCAACTTTATCCTTTGGTCTGGTATGATGGTCGATCGAATTGAAATACTCATACATCCTTTCCTTATCTTCTACACAACATTTTTTCCATGGGTTTTAGAAGATATTCATTCTCTTGCAAATATATTTTTGAAGGAAAAAACCACTACATGTACTTATCACTTCATCTCCGTCTTTCACACAGCCCAACTTCTTTAATATGGCAGAGATCATCCTGGGATAGTACAAACATGTTGCCTTCTTGGATGGATTAATCATATCAAAAACATGCACCATTAGATACCTACAAAGGTTCACCTTTATCCCATGTTTTAGCAGATAGATCAAGAATACATCCTGATACTTCATAGTAGAGAAATCTCCCTTCCTTGGGCAGATTTGATATTGTATAAACTTAAAATGTAACCTTGCCTCTCCATCGAATTCACTGGAAGTAGTCCTTCTAGATTCTCCACTTATAGTCATCTCCTTAAGAGCATATTCATATGAAAAAAACTCAGAGAAAGGTGGAATATTACTCTGATAATCAGCATAGACACCTTCATGAGGCATCTCTAAGCACTCATCCCATTCCTTAGACAAAAAATCTATCTCCTTTCCCTTCATCACTGAATTCATCCTTGCTTCCTCTAATCCATAAAGGTATATCTTCAAATGTCGATAAAACTCATGTACTAGCTAGGATAATAAGGCCTTTAAGTGTTTGAGAACTAGCTCAGCCACCCTTGAGATTTTAGTACTCTCAACAAAAAATGAATTTCTTGACAGAAGCCACTTAGCAGACACTTCTTTCTCAGCTATAACCACTCAGCTTTCCAAACTTGGTTTCACAATCCCACTGGACTCACCCTTCTGACTCTTAACTGATGGAGATTTGCTCGGTTCTTCTATTGTGTGCTTCATTATTTCCATCTCGGAAGATTCAGATTTCAAAGGGGTTGAGAGGTCGAGGGCCGAGAGATAGAGTGACAAAGGGTTGAAGGTTTTACGGTAGTGGGAAGGTGAAAGTTCGGGATAGATCAAACTTATTATATCATTTAGGGATTGTAAATCATAAATCATAAAATTTAAACACGAAAAAATGAACACAAAACAACATCATTTTATTTAAAATAGATAGAATTAAAAAAGAGTCCTTAAATACATCAGTGTCATAGAATTGGTTTTACACAATCGGCTTCAAGGATCAGTTTCAAGGATCAGTTTCAAGGATCAGTTTCAAGGATCGGTTTCAAGGATCGGTTTCAAGGATCAGTTTCAAGGATCGGTTTCAAGGATCGGTTTCAAGGATCGGTTTCAAGGATTGGTTTCAAGGATCAGTTTCAAGGATTGGTTTCAAGGATTGGTGATTCTCGCTCAAATTTACCCAAGATATGAAGGTAGAACGGTCCTTGTAGTCTAGCTTGGGTTTTCGAATCCACAGAGACCTAAGAAGTAACCTATAGACACGCACATTCTAAGGACTGTTTTTGGCTATGAAGTAGACAACTTGGGTTGATTTTATGTGGGTTTAAAGTATAACTAACAGATTTAAGTGAACTCAATTTAAAAGAATGAGTTGATCCTAGGTTATCGCTCGGGGTGGATTGGACGTATTTCCATTTCAATGATTTCAATTTCTTATATTTGAGATGGGTTCATTTAAGAAGATAAAACAACATCATCACTTACTGGTTTAATTCCTACACCCTTTAATACTAATCACCTATAAACTTGAAGGATAAATGTTTTGATCACTTCAAGGTAAAGGTCCGTATTAACACTTGAAGTGTGAGACCTTAAATTCAACAAGGATGATGGAGTTTAAAAATCATCAAATAAAAATCTCAATTAAAGAAGTGATTATACATTAATGGGGTGATAAATAGCATCCAATCCAGCCCCTTGCTACTCCCTTGGATCAACCCATAAGTGGGTTAGCCCTCCATTGATCTCATGGTTTCAATGGAAGCAGAAAGTAGACTCATGAGGGAGGAAATGGAGAAGTAAAGAAAACAACAAAAATAAAATGATCACTCCACCGTTGTGTGAATAATTTCACAAGATTTGGTGTGAATAAATTCACAACTTGAGGAAACGGTATCAAAGTGAGATGTATAAAAATAGAATAAGAGAAGAATAAGAACTTTTATTAAGAAACTAAAGTGAATTGAACAACTTACATGTGAAAGACAAACTTGAGACAACAAAATTGCAGCATAACATTACAATTGAACAAAGCACCAAATATTCTTAACTCCTTCACCACCACTGCCTTAAATAGGAATTTTTGAGCCCTTGGGTTGATCCTCAAACAGTCCAAGTCTCCTCAATTGATTGTGGTAGGCCATAGGTGGGTGGAAAGTAAGGGAGAGTTGATTTTTCCACCCTTGACCCGAGGTGGCAGCCAGCTTTCCTTCACCGAACAGGCGTGCTTGGAAGACCTTCTAGATGGCCTAATCAGAGGGGGTCATAGAAGAAAAAACTGTATCTCAGGATGTCTTCTAACCTCCTGTAAAATTGGGGCCCATTTGGAGTTGTTTATTCCGAGATATGATCATATTAGTGGGCTGTTTTTCTGGGCCGCAGAATCTGGCCCAGAATTTTATCTCTAACTTGGGCCACCTAAATGGACACCATGGAGGCCGAATTATCATTGAATACTGCATAGTTATTTGTTCCTATACATGTCTTATAGCATTACACGAAATTTGGGATTCATTGGGTTTGTATGTTGGGCTCCACAGTCTCATCAATGAGCTGGTGTCCAATATGAATTCTCCAGAATTGTTTCCTTTCATCACAAAATATCCCCATCTTCTTCCATGAATTCTCCATTGATCCCTGAATAAAACATGTTCATATTGAAGTTTAGATCAATTTCCAAAAATATAAAATTAAAATATGTATAATTAGATTCCTTAAAATCAGATGAATCATTGGTTACTTCAAATGATGTTCAAAAATGTACCACATAATAGTGCATTTTAAGAAGGTATTACAATCATAATGTGAAATGATGTTAAAAGTGTAAAATGCAATAAAATGGTGTCTATGAATAATAAAGAACAATAATATTATATATATTAACAATGAATATTAGCCTCATTTAGTGGCTAATCAATTGGTTTCAAGGATCGGTTTTAAGGATTGGTTTCAAGGATCGGTTTCAAGGATCGGTTTCAAGAGTTAATTGTCAGGACTTTAGAGATTTATCATTCCTAGTTCATGTATTATGTAGTTCATCATCTTAGAGTTTAAGAATTTAGTGAATATATCAGCAATCTGATGCTTAGTTCCAATAAACTCTAGAGTTATATCACCTTTTTTATAATGATATCTCAAAAAGTGATGTCTTACATCAATATGCTTTGTTCTAGAATGAGAAATTGGATTCTTAGAAATTTTAATAATACTTGCGTTGTCACAGATTATGGGGATATGTTTGAATTGAAATCCATAGTCTAATAAAGTTTGTTTCATCCATAGAATTTGTGCACAACAACTACCAACATCAATGTATTCTACTTCATCAGTTGATAATGCAACTGAATTTTTATTTTTACAACACCATGATATTAGAGACTTTCCCAAAAAGTGACATGTTCCAGAGGTACTATTTCTATCTAACTTACATCCACCAAAGTTAGCATCTGTATAGCTAACTAAATAAAAAGGTTGTCCTTTAGAATTGAACAATCCTAAATTAGTTGTATACTTGAGGTATTTGAAAATTCTTTTAACAGCATTTAAATGTGACTCTTTTGGGTTTTACTGAAATATTTCACACATACACACACTAAACATAATATCTAGCCTACTAGAAGTTAAGTATAGAAAACTCTCAATCATTACTCTTTAAGCACTTTGATCAGTCGATTTTCCATTTTCATCAAGATCTAACTTACATGTAGAACTCATAGGGGTTTCACTACTCTTAATGATATAAAATCCATATCTTTTCAAAATATATTTAGTGTACTTAATTTGATTTATAATAACACCTTCTTTATTTTGAAATATTTGAAATCCAAGAAAATATTTAAGTTCACCCATAAAACTTATTTCAAACTCGCTTTGCATTATTTTTGAAAAATCATTACATAAATAATTTTTAGAAGATCCAAATATAATATCATCTACATATATTTGATCTATTAAAACTTCTTTTGAAATTATTTTTATAAAAAAATTAGGATCTTCAAGTCCTTTTTTAAATACTTTAGAAATAAGAAAATTACTCAACCTTTCATACCAATATCTTGGAGCTTGTTTCAAACCATATAAAGCTTTAGATAATTTGAATACTTGATTTGAAAAAGGTGGATTATTAAAACCTAGGGGTTGTTCAACAAAAACATCCTCAATTATATAACTATTTAAGAATGCACTTTTGACATCCATTTGATAAATTTTAAAATCAAAGTGTTTTGTATAGGAAAGTAAGATTCTAATTGCTTCAAGTCTAGCTACTGGTGCAAAGTTCTCTTCATAATCAATTCTATATTCTTGATTATATCCTTGTGTAACCAATCTATCTTTGTTACTAACTATATTTCCAGCTTCATCTACTTTATTTCTAAACACTCATTTGGTTCCTATGGTCAAAGTATCCTTCGGTCTATCTACAAGTTTCCAATATTTATTTCTTTCAAAATGGTTAAGTTCTTATTGCATGTCCATTACCCAAAATTCATCATTGATTGCATAATTTATATTTTTAGGTTCAATTTGTGACAAGAAGGCTTGACATTCAACCTGATTTCTCAAGGAAGCTCTCTTTTGTGTTCCTTTATCTAAATCTCCAACAACAGCATCTAAGGGATGATTTTTAAGGGTCCTAGATGGTCTAAAAAAGGTAGGACTTGTTATTTCAGGTTGGTCAAGTTGATCTAGTTCATTATGGTTAGGATCTGGAGAATTTACAGAACTGGAAGTTTTCATAGATTTCTTCACATGATGATTTGAGATTTTATCATTAATGTCCAGATTGGACATATCCTCTTAAATATTTTTTAGTTAAGTCTTGGGCTCATGTGGATTTGTTTCATCAAACTTGATATGTATAGATTCCTCCACACATTTGGTTTTCTTATTAAAGACTCTGTAGGATTTGCTTGATGTAAAATATCCAAGAAATGTTCCTTCATCACTTTTGTAGGAAAAATTATCTAAATTATCTATAGTGTTCAGGATAAAACTTTACATCCAACCACTTTAAAATAACTTACTTTGGGTTTCCTATTATTCCACAACTCATAAGAAGTTTTCTTAATGATGGGTCTAATTAAGACTCTGTTTATTATATAACAAGTTGTATTAACAACTTTAACCAAAAAAAATGGGTGGGTCATATTCATTAAGCATAATTTGGGAAATTTCCTATAGGGTTCTATTTCTTCTTTCTACCACACCATTTTGTTGAGCTGTCCTAGGAGCAGAGAAATTATGATTGTATCCATTTTGTGAGAAAAAATCTTCAAAATCTAGATTATCAAACTCATGGCCATGATCACTTCTTACGGATTTAATATTATGTCCACTAAGATTTTCTATAGTCCTAGCATACATGGTAAAGTGAGAACAGGCTTCATTCTTATGATCTAAGAAAAAGGTCCAAGTGTACCTAGAGAAATCATCTACAAGAACAGAAACATAGTGCTTTCCATTGAGACATGAAAATCTAGATGGTCCAAACAAATTCATGTGAACCAACTCAATAGTTTGAGAAGTAGTTACTTCTTTATTTGGTTTGAAATATCTTTTATATTGATTTCCTTTTTGACAAGGATTACACACCTTATTGTCTGGAAACTCTAATTTGGTTAGTTATTTAACTAAACCTTTTCTAGTTAAATTCTTAAGAGGGTGTATATTGCAATGTCCTAGTCTTATATGCTAGATCCAAGACTCTTTGTGAAAGGCATTTAGACAAGAGACATTCTGTGAGGCTAGTGTGTCTAGATTTATAGCATATACATTATCATTTCTAAAATTAGTAAATACTAAGTTATTATTGGCATAAAAAAACATGACATGAATAATTTTTGAATTTAACATTAAATCCATCATCACACAATTGAGATATGCTAAGTAGGTTATAATTTAATCCATCAACATATAGTACTTTAGAAATTGAAATAGAGTTAGGGTTACCAATCTGGCCTAGGCCAATGATTTTTCCTTTACCATTGTCACTAAATGTGACATGTCCTCCATAAATCTTGATAAGACTTTTAAAGCTTGAATAATCCCCTATCATATGTCTTGAACATCCATTGTCCAGTACCAAAACTTTTTATAGGAGCTCTTTAGGTAGTTTACCTACAAAACAGTTCATCCAAGAAACGACTTTGGTACCCATATTTGTATGGTTCCACATACATTAGTGATATAAGCTTTAGGAACCCACAATTTTATTATGGGATTTCTATATGCAGAATATAGAGTGTTTGAAAAATAAATTATGTTTGGTCCTAAAGAATTGGATGCAGTAAAAGAATTCTTGAAACTAGAACTTGCAACAAAATTCTGGTTTTTGAAAAAGGTAGCATATTTTCTAAATTTGGTTAAAAATGTGATTTGGATAAATTCCTTTGACCTGGTTGATATCTTATCCCAGAAGTATACTTAGTATCTATTTGTTTATAAATAATTTGATTAAGATTATTTTTTTCATTGGTAAATTTTTCCAAGTCTTTCTTCAAATGCTCATTAGATATTTTTAACTCATTATTCTCCTTTAGCAGTTGAGAATTTTTCTATTTTTTAGTTTTAAGTTCATATTTAACAGTCATAGTAAGAGCATTTTGTTTCTTAAAAGATTTATACTTATCTTTCAACTCATTACAGGTTTCTTCTAGCATGTTGCAATATCCGAATAATTGATCATTTGTCATATTCTCATACTCACTTTAAGAATAATAAGAATTATGTACATGAGAGTCTAAGGTTACCTCAATTTTGTTTTTCATAAAACACATATTATCCATATCATATTTCTCATTTTGAGAAGAATCAGATTCACTTGAGCTATCCTCAGAGGCACTCCAGGTGGCCTTAATTTCTTTCTTATACTTTCTATCCTTATTTTCATACTTTTTCTTGTATTTTATCTTTGGATAGTCATCTTTGACATGTCATTTCCTTTTTTATTCGTAGCAGATTATCTCTTATGACTTATCATTTCTCTTCCAATTCTTTTTCCAATTGCCCTTGTTATCATACTTTCCTTTATAATTGGGATTTATAAAAAACTTCTTTTTCCTATAAAATTTATTGAATATTCTAGCCAGTTGGCCCATTTCTTCATCATTTTCTGAAGCTACTTATTCACTGCTGGAGCTTTCAATAGTAGCTTGAACTTTCTCCTTGTCTTTACTTTTAGATGTAGTTGTATTGAAAGCTACAGACTTTCTTTTGGGTTCATCCTCTTCTTGATTTACCTTAAATTTTTATTCATACATCATTAATTTTCCAATCACCTATTTCACTGGAATCTTATTAATGTCACATGATTCCCTAATAGACACAGATGTCCCACGCTATCTTTCTGGTAAGCATCAAAGAATCCTCATAATCTGCTCTTTGGTTGTTACTTCTCTTCCTAAAGAAATCATGGTATTCACTGTATCATTGAACCTGAGATACATATCAGAGATATACTCATCAGGATTCATTCTAAAGTTGTAATATTTAATAGTATAAGTATTTAATCTCATTTATTTAATATTAGATGTTCCCTCGTAAGAAATAGACAAAGTGTCCCAAATCTCATGTGCAGTTTTACAAGTATAAATACAGTTAAAATCTTCATCTCCTAGTGCACAGTACAAAGCATTCATTTATTTACAATTATTGTTATAGGTAGTCTTGGTATGTTCATCCCAAGTTTTTCTAGCAGTTTCAGGAATTGCATATTTACTTTCAATAGTAGTCCAGATTTCAAATCTCATGCTTTCTAGATATATTTTCATGTTAAGCTTCCACTGATCATAGTTAGTTCCAATAAAGAAAGGTGGTATATTGATAGCAGACCCCCCTTCTAATCTATTATCCATTATATATATTGTAAAATAATTTCAAAGAGATAAAAATTTAGAAATAAAAAAAAATTGAGATCTTTGAACAACAATTATAATCACAGTTGATAAGATTTGAAAACTGACAATAATTTTAATCCCTCTGATACCAAATGTTGGTCGTAGTAGATCACTCAAAAGGGGATGAATTGAGTATCTATAAAAATTTCTATTAAAATTGGTTCTTTAAAAGAATAACTCGCAATTAAAATATAATCAAAGTCAGTTTGTAGTGAATTTATAAAAATCATGAATGTTCAATTAATATCTGATAATATTGATTAGTTCTTAGCTTTATCAATATAAAGATTAGTCAAACTTTTGAAACTAATATACTGATTAAAAACAGATATAAACACTTTGTAAAATAACTATCAAAGTTCAATTTATCTTAATTTGAAATGAATTAAACACATATCATATTAAAATAAAAGACAAACTACACAACGGATAAAAACAATAGGTTCAGTCTCAAGTTGATACTTAGTCCTCTCTACTTGGTGATCACCTACCACCAAGTAGTTTATATTAATAAACTTTTTATCCACACCCTGTATCAGGGTTCACAACAGCACACAGGGATATCTAGGTTACACTTTACCTCTACCATAGTTATTCGTGGGAAAACTAACAAACAGATCACACAGGATATCTTCCACTATTCTACGTGGGATATGAGAGTAAAAGGAGATTGAGTGTGAGGATATTTTAGTATCATCCTGTTATGCTCAGGAGATAGCATGTGTGAAACAAACAGATGCACACACTGCTCAAAAAGTAAACACAATATCACAATAGGGTTATAAAAGAAAATAGAGTTTAGAAATATCTCTGTGTTGTGAAATAAAGCTATGAACTCAATGGATGTTGTGAAAATGATATTAGAGTCCTCTTCTAGAAGTTGGATTTAGAAAATAGTATCACAACCTCTATACTCTAGATTCCATGAGTTAAAATATTCATCTCTTTGATGTTAGGAAGTTCAAAGATCTTTAGCACGTTGTTGCTTGTAATATTAAACTTCTTATGTTCTCAAGCTTCGAGTTCTTCTATTTTCAATGTTTTTCACATTCGCACTGTCTGTCTTTATTTTTCTCTGAGTTCAGGGAATGTTAAGGTTGAGATTGTAATCCTTTTATACTTCAAGGTACATTAGGTATGAAGATCTCCCCATGTTCATGTACCTCATACTATCTACGGATAGTCTTACAGACAACATTAAATAATGTCAGAAACATTAATTTGTCTAAATATGACTGTTAGAAATAAATTTTAATTAGTAAGTTTGAAACATTTATTTATGACTATCGGTGAGTCATAAGTATTGGTCTGTCATCATCGGTCTGTCATATGTCTGTCATCGGTTTTTCATCGGTCTGTCAGCATCGATTTGTCATCATTAGTGAGTTGTCACCGGTGAGTCGATCATTAGTGTGTTGTCCATTGTTTTGTCATCCATCAGTGTGTCGTCCATCAGTGTGTTGAACATCGGTGTGTCGAACATTGGTGTGTCGAACATCTATGTGTTGAACATCGGTGTGTCGAATATCGGTGTGTTGAACATCAGTGTGTCCTCCATCGGTGTGTCCAACATTGGTGTGTTGAACATCAGTGTGTCGAACATCGGTGTGTCGAACATCGGTGTGCCGTCCATCAGTTCCAAGGGCTCTGAGAAACTTATGAAGTGTATGTATTACGCAGAACACTACTAGATTAAGTGACATCAAAAAATACATGTAAATATACACTTGTAAACATATTGAAGCATAAATATAGTTTATTGACTTATTAAAATATATTTCACTATATGATATAATTAATTTACTTAGGGATATTAAATGGAATGAAATAGTAGAATCTGTAGATTGACATTATTTGTGATTATGAAAACTACTATAGCATAGAGGGTCCAATAGTTTGGGAAACCGTGTGCCAACTATGTGACATAGTTCTGTCAAAAACTGAAAGGTCGTTCGCATGCTTGTCATGCGGTTTGGACTAACTATGCACCCTCATCCAGGGACACCCAAGGACACACACAATTACTCTTAGAAGCCACACTATTTGGATCAAACCATGCGCTACCTGTGCAACACAGACCAAGTATGTTCAAAATGAACTGGGAAGAGACTCGTCATGAGGAGGTCGCACAGTTTCCCCTTAACTGTGCACCTAAACCGTGCAACTAAAGAAAAATATCCAAAAACTTTAAATTTTGATCCAAAACACTTGAAACTCAAGGGAAATTCTAAATACAAAAATATAAACCAAATAAAATAAGAAAATAAAAACCAAGATGTGACAATTATCCCCACCATTATTCTTTATTCCCCCAAAAAGTCTCAAATATTCCATTTGATCGAGTAAAAGACAAGGTTCACACAACCACACGATTCAACTCCTCAAGCTGAGGAACATCTTAGCACCACCAGGACAAGACTTGCATTCCCACATGAAATAAACCATTGAACTCAACCCACTCCTTGAAGGATGATGAAAATCCCAAACCACCAACAAAAAACCTTACCACAAACAAAGTCATCAGGCCCGGTCCAAGAGCCTAACGTTTACCAAAGAAGAAGAAAAATTCAAAGTCAGAAGAATCCAGAGGATAGGGAAAACTGCCTAAAAAATCCTCAAAGGAAA
The DNA here is from genome assembly GCA_963277665.1 of Viscum album. Lineage (NCBI taxonomy): Eukaryota > Viridiplantae > Streptophyta > Magnoliopsida > Santalales > Viscaceae > Viscum > Viscum album. The sequence continues at coordinate 822,878,159 of OY728159.1, read as the reverse complement.
ATAAGGAAAGAGACCTTTCTTTATTAAACACGAGAGGCCAAGGTGCACTCACCACCATTTTAGGATTTTAGTTGGATTCCTAACCAACACTGTCAATCAAACTCTGAAATTTTAAACCAGAATGACCACACACAAACCCAGAAAGAACAAAGCAATAGGAATGAGACACTCAGCAAAACACGCTCTCGCTTTGAGATGATGAAATCCAGAATTTCCAAAAGACACGCTTCCCTTAAAACAGATATTCCTAAAATATAAACAATGTCCTTTTATGCCCCAAAAAAAAGGAAACATCACTAACACCACACCCAAATTAGAAAACATTTACAATGAAATAAACTTTAAACTAAACCCAGATCAATACTCTACTTCTGCAAAAAGGTTGGGTCTCTTCCTAAGGTTTGGAACTGGATTCACATTGCTTCCTAGAAACACCCTAGAAAAAACCATTGCAAGTGAACCAAGAATCCATAGGTATAATAGATCTTTGGTGATTTTGGAAAAGATGGATTTTTGTGTCCTTTCTTGCCACATTAATAACGCACTAGGATCTTGAACCCTTATGAAGCTAACGAGATATCAGAAGGACTATTAATTCCGCTATTAGCATTACCAACTTTAGGATGCTTTCCCATATCTTTTCTGGAATTCCCTTTAACACTTCCATAAATTGAAGTAGGATAGGGTACCTCGAGCACACCTGTTAACACAGCCTTAACCTGAACAGCATGAATCACACATCAATAAAGGAGGTTAGACTGAATTCTAACACCTTAGAGTGTAGATCAGTACATAGTCCATTCTCAAAATGTTGAGCTTTCATGGAATCATCCTTGACCAAGTTTGGTAGGTAAGGCACTATATCCATGAAATGATTGATGAACTCCAACATCAATCTATCACCTTGTTGAAGGCATCATATCTCCATCACCCTTTCTACCTTCACAACCTCAAAGAAGTATTGTCATATGAATGAGGCTTTGAATAATTAAGAGGATAGGTCTTCCTTAAGCTTATTCCCAATGACCAACTTCAACCACTTTCAACTCAGACCTTTGAGCATAAAGGTTACAAACTTGACCTTTAGAGACTCATAAAACTCAAGGAAACCGATGATCCTTTCGATATTCCACGTCCACTCTTCTAACTCAAAAGGATCCACTTGACCATAAAATAGAGGAGGGTTTAACTTCTAAAACTCAAGGAGGAATTATTTAGATTGATCAAATGGAGGGACCACTAATGGTGAACCACCCATGGGTGCACCTCAAATATCCATAAAATCTTGGATGGGGTGTATTCTAAATAACAATGAGACAAAACCTAATCAAAACCAATCCCATCATAAAAACTCATCATAATTAAATAAAAAACATAAAAATAATACCAACTCACAAATTCCACAAATATTTTTTAGAAATACCACTAACCACCAGTTTGAAAAGCACTTTCAAATTCCAAACTCTAATACATTTAATTTGACAAGAATCCCTTTAATTCCTCCAATGAATACAACCCATTTTCCATCAAAACCACTTTCTCATTTCCAAAAAAAACTTATTTTATTAAAATTAATTTAATTTAAAACCCATTTTATCAAAAATCACTTCATTAAGAATCTGTTTTCTAAGAATTTCTTTACACAATTTTGAAGCTCATTCATCATTTCTAAAAACCAAAACATCACCTGGTTTTTACAATTTGAAACAGGGTTTAAAAAAAATCAAAACCAAGGAGACCAAAAATAAACTCATGAGGTTTGGGGGACTAATGTCAGTGGGTGAGTTGGTTATATGGTTGGAAACCATATGCCAATCACACCACAGCCACAAAAAGTCTTTCAGGACCATGTCCCCGACTCCACATGGATTTTCAGGTTCTCCGAGCTTACTAAAACCACTCATCCAACTCCCATTTTGTTTCCCTCAAACACTAGACAACTCACAAGAGACAAATAAACCTGAACAAAACCCAACTTCCCATGGTAACCAAAGTTTTGGTAGATAAAGTGTTGCCCAAACACCTCCTCAAACCTACACTCCAAGTTCCGATAGTCCTACTCCATCTACCTTGAAAACCCAAATAATGAAGGGAACTCTAAAATATAGGTTCTCTAAAGAACATATCCTATGATATCATTTTATCATGAACTAACCCAGGTCAACCCCAAACCATTCACCCAAGTCGGCCTGTGACATCCCCAAGGCACATTCCTGATCACCCCTGGGTGGTGACAAGCAACATGGCATCACAAAGTAATGGTGGGAACAATTTTTACCAAGAAAGAAAAATAAACAAAAGTAGAATAATAAGGAAGAGTATAATAATGTAAAAAAACATCCAATAAGAACAAAAAGACATAATCTAGAAGAAAAATCAAACTAAACCTGATGACTACCAAATCTCCACATAACCCTGTGAGTCACTCTCTAATACCACAACCCAAAATCACTCCATGATGATCGAGACCAAACTAGAACATTCACCTAAGGCTAAAAATAGAGGTATAGGCATGATTATTAAAACTCGGTAGGTATGCGCAAATAATCTATTCCCAATGAATTTCCTTTAAATAAAAGATTTATCAATTTCAAGTTTGAAATACAATATATAAAAGTAAATTATTTTATCATTTATTTTTAAAGAAAATCAAGTTACATTTCCCTTTTCCACTTTAAACAAGTTTCTTTTCTATAATAAGGAAGGTCAACATTTTTAGAGAAATAGAGGGAGGGTGAGATAAATGATGTTTTTATTTAAAAAGTGAAAAGGGTGTAAAACATTCTCAAAACATTTCTATGAGACATTTTAAAACCAAAAGCCCACTTTTAGTAAATAGGTACACTATAAAAGAGATCAGGAGCAATAATCACACAACAAGGGAAATGGAAAACACTACACAAGAGACCAAATTAGATGAGGCACCTAAATTATCCATCGCAAAAAAATAAGTGTCAGGGAAACATGGAAATACCTAGGAGCTCATGGTGAAAACTAGAACATAATATACCCAGATCTATCATATAGGCATGCCTGATGCAATAAAACAATCCTCATGCTCTGTCATATCCTACTTATCCTAACATAGGGGAATAATCCCAAAGTAGAGAAAATTCCATATTAAGGGACACTAGTCAAAGCGTAATCTTAAACTAGTGTAGCAAATTTTCTCAGATAATCCACTAGCTATGTTAGGTTCCCATGTCATGTCTAAAGTGGGGGTGAGCCAAGAAATACCAAACAACCAACCACATATACATAATAAGCACAAGACATCACATTAATCATACAATCAAGCATCACCCCTGAATCACCCCAAGGGATAGTCCCATTGCCTTTGAACCAATCGTACCCAAGGGAAGCCCCATGTTAAGGATGTTGGAGTTGGTGCCCTAGAACTAACTTATATATGATTTATGATAGCTTATATTCATGGTTTTTTAATATCAATAAACTCCTTATCACATCATGATTGTTCTTTTGCATAACATTGCATGTGATAATGTCTCAAGAGTAGCTGTCGCACTAAAAGGTCATAGTAGTTCCTCGCTATAATGAGAACCTGGAAGTGTTATGACACTATTCTTAGATATATGTTATATAGCCAAATAATATTATTTGAGGGACACAAATGATACAGGCTATTAGGGTTGGGGACTCATAAGAATTTGAGGAACATTGTTGTGGTGTACGCCCTTGGTGATATCTAGTAGGATATTATGATAATGAGACCCGATAGTAGGAAATCCACATTTATAAGTGTCATTGGATGTTCCTATCTAAGGATATATATATTGGTCCTTAGACTTTAAGATTATTATTAATGGATATTATTAGTCATGTACTTTGATGTATTGATAAAAACCATGGTGACAAATGTTCGCATCGAGGTAGTATATGTTGGGTACATCACAAGTAATATTGCATTAATGAATAATGCGAGAAAGGATTTATCCCTTCTATTTACTAATGGAAGTTAATATCTTATTCCCTTTAATAGAAATGAGATAGCCTAAATAAATCCATAACCATGGTGTTCTATAGGCTAGTTCTAATTCTGGAAAGTCAAAGAAAGAGATATCGAGCATATAGGTTGATGGAATTGGTATGCAACCTGCTCGATTATAGATTTTGTGATAAAGGGATTATATTACATAGTAAATGTTTGTATGAGGTGACATGTCATTGCAGCATTAACTTGTTTCTCTATGGGTGCCTTGGTGTGTTGCTAAACACTAACCTTGGACTTTAGGTTGCTCTGCCTAATGCCACTGAGAAAGAGGCCTAGAGGGTCACACACTAAGTGTATCCAGAATCTTAGTTAAATAATTTATTATTTAACAAGTTGAATAAATATTATTTTTGATCATGGTTTAATAATTATTCGTATATTCCTGATCGCATTTATTATGTCACTAGTTATTCAAGAGAATATATTGTGGGTAGAATAATTAATAAATATTTAGGAGGATTGGCGGACCAAGATTAATGGTCCAATGAGAAATAATAATATTGAATATTATTTGATTAAATTATATTTAATTATAACTTTCAATTTAAGTGCATGTCAGGAAATAATAATATTGTTGTTATTATTTGACATGGGGGTTTTGCTAGGATTAATGAAATAATTAAAGGCACTTGTGCATATTATTTTATTATTACCCTAGTGAAATAAATACCCAGTTGTATTATTCTCTTATTAGCCAAGGGAAATATAAGCTATGATAATTAGGTTGAGAATAACATTTGGAGAAAACCTCTCGATCCTAGAGAGTTCTTCCCTTTCCAGGAATGCTCTTAAGAACGAGATCAATCCTCCTCCACCAAATAAAGGAGAATTTTTTGAAAGCGGTTCTCAAGGCGATTGTAGGTGGATGATGAAAGCACAAGGATATTATTTTCTAGAACCCTGATACTCCTTTTATGATGTCCTGATATTCATGGAGCATGTGTGGATCACTACTAAAGGAGATCGACCCTTGATCTCTACAATGCAATGAAGGCGCATTACAAATATGTGGTCAGACACATCAATGAAGAAAGAATCACCTTAGAGGTAATTATATTTAATTAAATTAATTATAAAAAATATATGTTGATCCTCTATCTTGGTTATGGGTTTCTATTCCTTTGTATTATTTCTTTGATTCAATTATGTGGATCACGACATTCATCGTCACATAGATCCCAGATTGTTCATTGTATATGGAAAAAATCAAATATGGGCACTGTTTATCCCATGCTTCCACTGTGCCTAGAACCTACAAGTGGTATCGGAGTGGGAATATTATTGTTTATAATTATTTAATAATCATTGGTGATTTTCACATTTATAATTTAGTTTTTCAATTCAAGTTTAATATTTCATTTTAATATGAATGATGAAATTTGTTTCATTCCCCATCATAACCATTCAAGAATAAATTTCATTTTATGATTAAAAAAATAATTTTTAATAACTTAATATCATTCTGGATATGAATAAAATACATCCTATCCATAACAAATATGACTTGTGTAACAAAACATATAAAGTAAAACAAATCAGTTAACACCCGAAACAATGATACTACTAAAATATCATTAACAAAACAATATTATAAGATAATATATGATATCATATTTATGTATGTGGTTCTTATATAATTTAATAAAAATTATTTCACCATTATACAGAAGGTTAACCTACCCTCGACTAAGGAAAATTACAAGGTAAGGGTTGATTTTATAATCTCTTTATGTATATGAGGTTGTTTATACATAAGCATCTACTAGGACTTCTTTATCATCCACATCTATGTTTCTTAAAAATGTATTTCAAAACATTTTTATTATTTCCTAGAATATAGGTTAAATTCATTTATACCCTTGTTTGACTTTTTATAAAATGTTTTGAAAGGAATCTTTTCATCGTTTTCCAAACAAGATACTTTATGACCTTTTCGACAAATTAAGGTAAGAATGTTTTTTTAACGTATACGGAGGGTGCGGATATTTTCCTTAATTATAGCATCTTCTAAGTTTACCTTAAAATAATATAAGAATATTTTCAAAATAAATGTTTTCTTTTATAATTATGTGACTTTTAAATGATTGCAAAATAGAAAGATATATTTCTCTCAAATAGTTTTAATTTCATATATGTCAACATCCTTTGATGGATTTTACACTTGTTTGAAGTTGATTTATTATGATACAATCTTCCATATTGTATTTAAGGTTTTATGATATGTTTGACTATGGATGTGTTATTTTTATACCATTCATGGTTTATGGTTAAAGTATTAATAATTTGTATGCTAGTTTTAATACGAATGTTTATGTTATGTTTCAACCTTTTCATATGAGGAATGCATTGGACTTAGTAAGTGACAGGTGGAGCCCTCTATAGCTCCTCGATGCATCGGTAGGTATCATGAGACAAACTAGTGTCTTGGAATAACACCTTGAAAAAATCTTCTTTGTAGTCTTGGAAAAAGGCCTTGACTATGTGGTTATGATGTCTGACATTATGCATTCCATCATTATGAAATTAGATATTGATATTACATGTGATTATTCAACTAGAAGAATATACATACAAATAATTAAATTGAATTATTTGATTTATATTTACCATATTATGCTGAATTTTAATTTTAAAAGGCTTGTGTTTTAGTCTTATACATTGCCTTCAATGTTTATGCTTATTTATGAAAGTTTCCGCTATATTTTGTATCCTTAATGAGCATCTAAGCTCACCCCTTTCTTAAGTTTTATTTTTCCCAAGATGTGAAGAAGTATATTATGATTTACCTACAGGGATAGGCTATGGGATATGAGTGTGTTCAAAGGAGACACAATGATGTTTTTTTATTTCATTATATAATGTAAAAATTATGTATGTATCTATTACTTCCAAGGATATTAAACTAATTGTTCTTTAGTGACTTGATATCTTGTGATCATGTCAATGTTATGTAATAATGCACCGACTCTGGGTAACTAGGGTCAAGTCATTACAATAACTACTAAAACTTCAAATGTCGAAAATTGTTAATGAAGCACTTCTAAGAAAAGTTCAAGAAAAGTTTCTAAAGAAAGTGAGAGTGAGCCAACTGATGTTGAACTTGTAAATATATCAAGAAGAATGTTTAAACCTAATAATTTAAGAAAAATATTCTAAAGAAAGAAAAGTGAATAATGATATTTATGAACCAATTTTTTACAAATTCATAAATCAGGGACACATTAGACCTAATTGTTCGAAATTAAAGAAGAAGGAAAGGAAATATTCTAGAAAAAAATTCTAAGAAGAGAAGCAAGAAAAGTCTAAAAACAATGGACACTTAGAGCATAAGTGAAAGTGATTCTAATTAAGAAAGTTCATCTAAATAAAGTTACAATAGTAGAAAAATCATTAGATTCTATGAAAATTTTCAAAAATCAAAAAAAATGTTTTATGGTAAGGTTAATAAACAAATCTCTTATAAATCTATCTCCATATTCTAAATGATTTTATGCTTCAGATAGTGAAAATGAAACTAATGATGATAATTATTCTAGTTCAGATTATAAAAGAGCTACAAAAAACATTTAATAAATGAGATCTAATATTTATGAATGTGAGAATACGTATCAGAAACTATATAATAATTATACTAATATTAAAGTAGAACCGGCTGAAAGAAAATACAACTTTATAAAAGTTGAGGATATGCTAACTGAAATATGAAAGGATAATGAAAATATTACTTTAAAATTGGAAAATTCTAAAGAAAATGTTGAAAAACTTAGTGTTGATCTTAAAGACAAATCCAAAGTTATATAATCTAGAGATACAAAGTCAAATAATCTAAAAAATGAAAGAAAATTATAAAAATGTGAATTTTTTTCAATACAAAATGATATTTTCAAACTAAAGACTGAAATTAAAAGCTTAAAAAATCTATTCACTAAGTTTACTAAAGGAATAAATGAGTTTGAAAAGATGTGTAGTTATATAATACCTAACATAACTTTATGTAGATTGAAAAGTAAATAAAATGGAAATTCAGCCTACCAGAAAAGCTATTATGTTCCAAGTAAAGCATCTCTTTACACCCAATGCCAACAAGGAGGACATTGGAATAAAAATTGTTCACTCAATATATTTCAAGATTTTTTTCAACATAAAGATTTTATATCCTTAAAACTTTCTTCTTATGATCATAAAATATCTACTCAAATATGGGTTTTGAATATTCCATTTTCAAATACTTCTAGACCAAAAGAGGTCTATTTTCTAAAGAAATGATTTTGAAGATTTAAATTGATGTACAAAGATAGCTAAATATTGGTCATTGATTCCCCTGGTATTTATTATTTACATTTTTGTAAATACATTGCTTTATTTTTTTCTTATTACACTGTATTTATTCCATTTATTTATGGTGCGTGACATTTAATTGTTTCTGGCTAACTTGTTAATGAATTTTTAAATTTTAAAAGAACTCAAACTTTATCTAAAAACTTTTATTGAACCATCCTTGAAAGAATAAGATCAATTCATTTATCAATTAATGATAACTTCCAAATTTTTTATGACAACATTTTTAGTTCATTGGATTTTTAGGAAGTGTTATATGTTTACCGAATTTTTAGAAATGATGTTTATTTACTAGAATTTTATTTTTATATGTTTTTATTTATAAGTTTCAAAATTATGTTCATTTAACTATATTTTACTTTCAATTTATTTTTTTATTTATATGGATTGTAAAATATTATTTATTTACCTAATTTTTAAAATTACATTTAAATTGTAAATCATAAAAAATTTAAAAAATTAAATAAATCCTTAAATATATATAACATCATGTGTTTTGGTGATATTTGATCTGATTCATTGGATCAAATAAATTGATAGTGATCTTTCATATTCCCAAATTAACATTTATAAATAATGAACCTAGAGTTTGTTGGATGCAATTATCATGATCGGAAGCAAATTTCTTAGAGTTTTTTATTTTTCACTGTTTATTTTTCGATTCGAAAATGGTATCATCCAGAGAAATCAGGAACAAAGAAATTATTTGAGAAATATTAATTGATTCTGATTAACTAGAAAAGTATTAATTCATGTTGAAGGATATCCTAAACTTTCAAGGATGGAGGAAATTGGTTTCAACTAAAAAAGAGAATGAGTTGTATTATCCATTATTAATTAGAATGTTCTATAGTTCAACTAAGTTCTTCAAAGAAAAAGGTGTTAAAAAGGTAACTTTCATTCCTTTTGTTTTGAATTTCACTATGACTTTGGATAATTTTTATTAATTGGTGGAAGTATTGTTTCGAGAGAATTTTTATATGTTTCCGAAAATCTCCCTAAAGTTTATATAGATTCTATAAAATATGAATATGAAAAAAAAACTTTTTTATGATCAATAAGAAATATCATAAGACATAATATATTCTATTGGAATTTATGATTATATTTCAGTGGATCTTATCATTTCTTTTACTAATAAAATGAGACAAATATACAATCAAAATTATGGATGTTTATCTATTATATTTTTTAGTGAAGTTCAAAAATAAAAATCTAACAAAATTTGTCTATTACTATACCAAGGAAATTAAAAATTACATAGTTAAGATGAAGATATTAATTTATAAAAGAATTATAAATAGGTTTCTAGTTAAGTTTTTGAAGGAGGAAGATGTTAAAAATTAAGTGCATCTATAAAGAAAGGAGGAAAATAAAATTAATGTAGAGACTATCTTAAGAATGAGATTGATTTATGATTATAAAGATAATGTTTTCATATAAAATTCCTTTTTAGTTTCTTCTATTGATGTTCAAAAATTAGTTGAAGGAGAAGATTGAGTTCAAGAAGTTCAGTTTTCAACAAAGAGGAAAGAATTTGAAGTTTCTACTTCATAAAAGGCCCCTGAGAAAAATATTAAATTAGTTAAATCTATTGTTCCTTTAGAGAAGGAGAAAGAAAATAAATTTAAATAAAAATAATAATAAATTTTCTATGAAAAATAAAATTAATCCATCAAATAACTATATCAAAAATTTGATAAATACTCATAGTGAGTTCTAGAAGGAAAAATTTGGGAAAGCAAAGAAAAATAAGGAAGAAAGAGAAGCATAAAGGATTTATTTAATTTTGGAAAAAATTTTGGTTAATTCCTTGAAAGAAGATGTAGAAAAAAAGTAAGTGTAAGAGAATAATAAGAAGAAATATGCTCTAAAGTTGGATCAATTAAAAATTGCTCAGGAAATTGTTCCTAAAGTTATCATTAAGGAACATGTTATTCCTGGAATTTCATTAAAGATAAATCTTAACTTTGTAGAAAAGTAAAAGAAGTCACTCTATAATATTATAAGAAGTTATACACTCTATCTTCACCTCGATGGTTGACTTGAATTCCTGTTGAGAAGAGATCTAAATTTCAACCATTAGTTGTTAAGACAACTGAAGTCTAAACAACGTTATTTTCTCCATCTACTGAAGATGAAGTCTCTCCTACATAAGTTTTATCAAAAGAAGTTGTAGTTGAAAAAACAAATGGAAATAAGTGTGAATATCCACCAAAGAATATTATAGTAGAATATTTATCCCCTCTTTAATTTTCACTGCACACATCTACTTCAATTTCATCTTCACCCATAAAGAAAGTTGTTTCAAAGTCAGTTTCATTGAAAGAAATCTCAAAATCAAGATCTTCCTCATAAAGTGATTTTGAGAGAATTATTAATGACTAAAATGAACTAAATTATTATATTTTGATATTAAGTATTACACTCCTAAAAATATCAAATAATCAGAATCTAATCTAATTATCTCTAAATATCTGAAGAAGAATAAGAAGAATAAGAAAAGTTCAGCAGAATCTACAGCATCAGTAACAACTCGATCCTTTAATTGAAAATTTGATGCAATTTTAGTAATGAAAAGAAGAACGAATCATAACATAATCATGACTCCTAAACTTATTAAAAGAATGAAAAATCTTCAATATCAGATATTACATGTCCATAATATTAATGCACAAATTTATTTAATTGATTCTATAAAAAAAGTTAAGGAAGTTCTAAAAGAAGTCATACAAGAAATATATAATTGTGAAGAAAAGTTAAAGAACCTAAAAAAATGTTTCAAATATCAAGTAAAGGATATAAATTCTATTGGTGAGAACACCATTTATCTACATCATAATTATTAAATTCAATGTGAAAATTTGATTACTTTTGAATATGACTTGAAATATCAGGAAGGAAAAGTTGTAGAAGTTTCTTCTTCAGTTGAAGACCAGAAGAATCTTGTTGTAATTAAAAACCAATAGATTGATGATCAGAATATGAAGTTGTATGAGCAAAAAGATAAATCAGAAGAGTAGGCCCAGAATATTATCTCTTTAGAAGAAAAGTTTGTTGAGCAGGATCATAATTTGAAAGATCATGGAGAAATTTTTTAGAGATGGTAGAAAGATTTGATTAGAAGTTCAAGAATAAATATGAGATGTTATCATAGTAACAAAAATATATCAAGAAACTTAAACACGTGATCAAAAAAACAATAAATAAAGATTTATTTTCTAAATTTTTTATTTCTTGTAGCACTGTAACTTTGATCTACAAACTTTTTATCAATATTATTTTGAGGTTAATGTTTTAATATTTTAACTTGTTTCTATCCCTAATAATTGTTTGAATTTCATCATAGATGTTTGTATTAATGTTATCATATGAATATCCTACCAATTATATAATATTTCTAACATTTTTCTATCTTGTTTTTAAAAACCACAAGGGGGGATATTTAAAAAACAAAAAAAAATATAAAGAGAAAGAAATGTTCTAAAAATATGGGGGTATATTTAAACATTCTTTTCAAAAGGGGGATATTTTTAAAAAAATGGAAAACTTATATTTGTTTTAAAAAGGGGTAGAAAATATTTATAATTTTTTAAAAGAGGTTAAATTTCCAAAATAATAAATATAAACATATTCATCTGAATAAATAGGGAGTAATACAAGAATTGTTTTCAGATCATTTTAATTTTTCATTGTGTGTTTGTGTTTTTTAAAAGGGGGAGATTGTTGATTCTATGACTCAATTCACTTCACTTGTTTTTAAAACCATGAAAAATTCATTAAGTATTTTATCTAACTTAAGCTTATTTCTTTATAATTGATGTTTTTAGTATATAAAATAGTTTAAGAAAAAAATTAATAACTTGAAGTTTAATGTCATGTCGATGGTATTGATTTATAAAAATCGGATAACTTAAGGAATTTCATAAAAGTTTAAGGTTTTTAACTAAAGAATTATAGCACTATTGAACCAAATCATGAGAAGATATTGAAAGAGGATACATCCATTAGAATTTGAATATAAAATATTCTACCGATACCATTGCAACTGACCCCAAGATTTTTGGAATCTCGTTGTTGGAGAATTACTTATAAATAGAGTTGTACCTCGTAGATTAAAAAATGTACAATAGTACAACGATCATTATGAAAGTTGTTGATCATTTTGAATCTTTTCAATATATTGTTTCTTAATCACTTATGTTTAGTTTAATCTTTTTGTTTTTTATTGTTTCTATTAATAGTCATCATTGTATTAGGGTTACCTTATAGAGCTCTTAGTATTTCAGTTGTATTTGTTTTATCAAGCTGCCAGTTAAGTAGCGAGCTAATTGAGCTACATATTATAGTAGTGGGGAAAACCAAGCTACCAATTAAGTAGCGGAAGCACTACTCTACTGGTTGTATTAGTGAAAGTACCGAGCTACCATTCATAGTAGTGGGGGTAAATTGAGATTATGATTATAGTAGCAAGAAAATTATGATTGGGATAATCAAGGGATTCTAGGGTAAGGAAGAGAGAGTCTAGATTCATACTTTAAGAAGTATAAACATTTAGATGGGTTTACATTTGAGGATACCTCAGATCTTTTATATGAATATACCTTTCTCTTTGGTCTAAAAGTGAGGTTTTAAATATATCCTTTTATGGAATATTTAGTTTTCTAATAAATACTCTATGCTTAATTTTAATTTTTTATATGTTAAATATTTCATCAATAGTTTGAAATATATATTGTTTTTATAATTCATATGTGCATGTTACGTTCATAGGTAATTTGAAATTTCTATATTTAAATCGAGTTACTCTTATTTTTACTTTGATTTTACTATGGTTATATTAGATTATTGTAATATCGATACTTTTATCTCTTAAAGAGAATGAAAATCAGTATTTTTTTAAACTAAAATTTACCCCCTCTTATACTATAATTTTCATACCATTTTGATCCTATAAAATTCATTTTAAATTAAAGGGGTCAATTTCCCTCAATGGGACCACATGCCAAATATATATAAATAAATAAAAATATCGTAGAGGTATGATCAAGGGAACACCTGCCTCATATGAAGCCATCCCTTTTAATTGAAGCTCGTCCAATGCCCAAGCTCATCCAAGCCTTGCATCAACTCCCGAGAACCTATATCAAGTTGTAACATCCAATAATTAATTATAAACAATTATAATTAACTATTAAAAACACTTTTAATGATTTATAATTAATTAAACCATTTAATTTAATTAAGAATAATTCCTAAAATCTCATTGAATGCCCTCGTTGCACCAAAATAGCAACTAATGACTTGTCAATGTCTCATGGAAACCATGAAAATCTTGATTTCTAAGGCCACCACCCTCGCATGGTAGGATTGTATGTCTTGAAAAACTGTGTTCCAACTATGTAGATCCCTCAACAACTTGAAATTAAAAATCATCATGGTTTTTCTACAACTATGCATCCAAACCCAAGTCAAAACCAAGCCACATGATTTACTTGGAAATACACACAGTTAACCCTTAATCATGCATTTTAGAAAAAGAACTAAAAACCACTTCACACTTAGGGTGTTTTATAGTTTCCCCTAAACTGTGTACACCAAATCCTGAACTAAGGAAAAAATCCTCCAAAACTTATGAAACTTAACCTGAAGCTCATGAGACTTTCTCGAGCACCTGGGGCACCTATCATTCCTCAAAAAATATTTAAAATCAACACCTTGGGATGCTCTAACTCTCAAAATTTAGATCCAAATCTCAATTTTCAAAATGACCCCTCTTTAGGAATTCTGAAAATTCAAATTATCCTTAAAAATCATAATCACAAAGGAACAAGGTTTTATTGCATTTTCTGAATTAATATTACATAAGAAGTATTATGGCATGACAGTTTTGGTTGTGGTGTGAATGTGATGGATATAGTGTCAGCATGTGGATTGCGTGGCATGGAGGATGAAAACATCCTTTGGTTGTAGCATGAGGAGTTACTATTGTGACATTAAACCAACGAGTCGGGTGTTGTGGCCTGACAGCATGTCTCACACCATTACTTTGTTGATCTTCAAAGTGAATGACCTAGCACAATCCCTTGATGAGTGTTTGTGTATATTTTCATCTATATATCAGATTAGGGTGAGGATATGACTTATCTTGAGCTTTTATCATGTAGAGAATGATGGATTGATCCTTTGTACCACATTTGGTCATGTATATAATTTTTTGGGTAGGTTTGGGGTTTAACTCTATAGGTCTGGTGACTTGGCTCAAGCGTAATGAGTAGAGAATGACCTAGGGTTCGATACTCCCCCAGTTGCATGTTGATGATAATCATGGGTCCCTTACAGGGTCTCAGAGTTTAGTTTTCACGAACCAACCTAGGTCGACCTTGAACCGGTCATCCAATTTGGCATGTGACATCCCCAAGGCACATTCCTAATCACCCCAGGGTGGAGACATTCCCCAGAGCATCACAGAGTAATGGTGGGTATTATTTCTCCTAAAAAGAATAAACAAAATTATCATAATAAAGAAGAGCAACCCAATGTAAATAAACAACAAACAAGAACAACAAGACATAAACTAGAAACAAAACCAAACCAAACTTGATGACTACTAAATATCCATGTGGCCTCATGGGTCACTCTTCGATCCCAGAGCCCCAAATCACTCCACAGTGATCAAGACCAAGATGGAACCTCCACCTGAGGCTAAAAACATAGATAAAAACATAGGGATGAGTATTAAGACTCATTAGGCATGCCCAAATAATTTATTCCCAATGCATTTCCTTTAATTAAAATATTCACTAATTTCAAGTTTGAAATGAAATATATAAAAGTAGGTTTTTCATTCATTTATTTTTAAAATAAATCAAGGTTCGTTACCCTTTTCCACTTTAAATGGGTTTTCTTTCCAAAAGAAGGATGCTCCACATTTTTAGAGAAAGAGAGGGAGAGTGATAAAAATTATTATTTTATTTAAAAATGGAAAAGGGGTGTAAAAAATTCTCAAAACATTTCCATGTGACATTTTAAAACCAAAAGCCAGATTTTAGGAAAGTGTTACACCATACAAGAGAGCGGGAGCTACAATCACACAATAAGGAAAATGGAAACACTACACAAGAGACCAAACCAGATAAGGCATCTAAATTATCCACCTTAGAAAAATAAGTGATAGGGAAACATGGGAATACCTAGGAGCTCATAGGTAAATATAGAACATATTTTACCTAGATCCATCATATCAACAAGATTAATGCAATCAAATAGCCCCCGCACTCGGTTGTAACCTACATGGCCTAACCGAGGGGCACAATCCCAAAGCAGAGAAAAATCCATACTAAGGGTCACTATCCAAAGTGTAATACTAAACTAGTGCATCAAACATTATCAGATAATATTCTATCTATTCCAGGTTCTCATGTCAGGTCTAAAGTGGCGGAAAGTCAAGTAATACCAAACAACCAACCACATATACATAATAAGAATAATCCATCGCACAAACCAGATAACCAAGAATCACCCCTAAATCACCCCAAGGGATGGTCCCATTACCTTTGAACCAATCACACATGAGGGAAGCCCCATTACAAAGACCTCTCATTCCCATTAACAATTAATAAGTTAAGAGACACATCATAAGGAGATTTTTTCCATGGAGAACCCATTTTGAAAGTGTCAACTGGGCCCCACACATCCTTTGGGTGACAAACCATTTTCAAAGGGATCAAACATGCCATTTTATAAATAAAAAATCCACTTATAAACCCATATGGTAAACCTGGTTCAATATCTAGGAACCAAAACCTAGTAAAGGGAAATTGGGAATTTTAACAAACACTTAGTGAGAAAAGTTTAGTAAAATGCTTTCATACAATACAGTATAAGGAGAAATTCACTTCATTTCACTTAAAACAATTATTCCATAGATCATAAATCAATAGTTAGTATAAAAGGAAGGTATGAAAGGTAAGAAATCAATGTTTATTAAATTTAAAGGCCAAATGAAAAGGGAAACCTACCTCAATCTACAAGCACTTGGAAAAAGGCAACTAGGAACAACTCCAAAAAGGTCCAAAGAAGCAAGAACACCCAATTAGAACCTTAAGAAAACAAAACCCCCAATTTAAACTCAAAGAGACATGAACCTTGGACCCACGAGACCAAGTAAGAAGAGGAACCAAAGATAATATGAGAGGATAAGGAAGAGGGGGATAAGAGGAGGAGAATACCTTGAGAAATCACCCTAAAAACTTGAACAAACCCCTTGGATTCACCATTGGAGGAGGAGGAGGAGAGGCATAAGGAAGAGAGGGAGAGACCTCCCTTGGTTGAATGATCCAAATGGGGGATAATAGAGGCATTTAGGGTTAAAAATAAAGAGGGGGGAAAGTTAAAAACACATTTTTAAAGAAATTGGGCATTGTGAACAGTTTGGTATCATGGTTTGGGAAACTGTGCACCAACTGTGCACCCCTAAATAGATACACTGGGCACTCAAAAAGTTTGTCCACACAGTTTGTGTTGGTCGGAGTAGATCATTAAAGAGTGGGGTGAATTGTGTATCTATAAAAATTTCTATTAAAATTGGTTCTTTAAAAGAATAACCCACAATTAAAATATAATCAAAGTCAGTTTGTAGTGAATTTATAAAATTCATGAATGTTCAATTAATTTCTTAGAAGATTGATTAGTTCTCAAATTTACCAATATAAAGATTATTCAAACTTTTGAAACTAATCTACTGATTCAAAACATATATAAACACTTTCTAAACTAACTATAAAAGTTCAATTTATCTTAATTTGAAATGAATTAAACACATATCAGATTAAAACAAAAGACAAACTACACAGTAGATAAAAAAGAGTTTCAGTCTCAAGTTGAGAATTAGTCCTCTCCACTTGGTGATCACCTGTTAATAAGCAATTTATATTAATAAACTTTTGATCCACACCCTGGATTGGGGTTCACAATAGAAAACAGGGTTGTCCAGGTCACACTTGAACTCTACCACAGTTATTCATGGGAAAACTAACAAACAGGTCACACAGGATCTCTTCCATTGTTCTGTGTGGGATATAAGAGTAAAAAAGAGATTAAGTGTGAGGATATTTTAGTATCCTCCAGTTATGCTCAGGATACAGTGTGTATGAAATAAAAAAATTCACACACTACTTAAAATGTAAACACAAGGTCAAAAATACATTATAAAATAAGAATAGAGTTTGGAAATCTCTATGTGTTGTGCAGTAAAGCTATGGACTCAATGGATGTTGTGAAAATGATATTAGAGTCCTCTTCTAGAAGTTGGATTTAGAAGAGATTATCGCAGCCTCTTTACTCTAGCTTCTAGGATTGAAAAGATTCATCTCTTCGATGTTAGGATGTTCATAGAGCTTCATCGTGTTGTTGCTTGTAATATTAAACTTCTTGTGTACTCAAGCTTCGAGTTCTTCTATTTTAAATGTTTCACACATTCGCACAGTCTGCCTTTCTTTTTCTCTGAGTTCGGGTGATTTTAAGGTTGATCTTGTAGTCCTTATATACTTCAAGGTCCAGTAGGCATTAAGATCTCCCCACATTTTTGTACCTCGTATTGTCTACAGATAGTCCTACAGAAAACATTAAATAATGTCATAAACATTAATTTTTCTAAATATGACCATTTAAAATAAATTTGAATTAATAAGTTTGAAATAGTTATTTATGACTATCGATGAGTCATAAGTATTAGTCTGTCATCATCGGTCTGTCATCGGTCTATCATCAGATTGTCATTGGTTTGTCATCAGTCTGTTCGCATAAGTTTGTCAGCATCAGGGAGTTGTCATCGTTGAGTCGATCATCGGTGTGGCATCCATTGGTGTGTCTTCAATCGGTGTGTCGTCCATCAGTGTGTCAAACATCGGTGTGTCAAACATCAGTGTCTCGAACATCGGTGTGTCAAACATCGATGTGTCGAACATCAGTGTGTCAATTATCGGTGTGTCGAACATTGGTGTGTCGAACAATAGTGTGTCCAACATCGGTGTGTCGAATATCAGTGTGTCTTCCATTAGCATGTCGAACATTGTTGTGTCAAACATCGGTGTGTGGAACATCGGTGTGTCGAATATCGATGTGTCATCCATCGGTGTGTCGAATGAACTATCGGTTCCAGGGACTCTAAGAAACCTATGAAGTGTTTGTCTTACACAGAACACTACTATATTAATTAACATCCAAAAATACATGTAAATATACACTTGTAAACATATTGAAGCATAAATATAGTATATTGACTTATTAAAATATATTGCATTTTCTGACATAATTGATTTACTTTGAGATATTAAATGGCATGAAATAGTAGAATTTGTAGATTGACATTATTTGTGATTATGAAAACTACTATAGCATAGAGGGTCCAACAATTTCTCCCTTTTTGATAATCACAAATTATTTCATACTTGTAAAGTTAAGAAATAATAATAACTTGACTGAGCATACCTCACTTAATGTGATTATTCAATATAACTAAAGCTTTCCCTTGTATGTTTTTTTAAAACAAAGCTCCCCCTAAATTACTCGATCAGATAAAATATATGTATATAGATTATGTTGAGTATATTCCATGTGTCTTATGTTAGAGTTTCTCCCCCTAAAATTAATAATGTATTCCTTTTATCCCCTTTTGAGATTAGCAAAAAAATAAAAGGAGAAATAAATAAGAGAAATATCATAAAGAAAATGAGAGACAGAGATAATACAAAAAGGATTTCCATTAAGAGTAAAAAGAGTACAGTCAACAAAATAAAGAGAAAAATCTTTATCAAATACACAATACACCAATAAGGGTTTGGCTTATGAGGGGATTTTAATTTATCTGAAATATTGGGAGGAGTATCAGAAGGTTTGGTAGTGGTAGAGGGAAGAGGTGGTCTGAAGATAACACCAGGAAAGAAAACACTTGTAGGGACATTTGCTGCAAGGCTAAGTCATCTTTCTGACAACACTCGACTAGTAGATTGCTCTGTAATGACCAAGATAATCTGGGAAAGATCCTAAGATACATTCATTAGAGTAGGAGGCCAAGAGGTAGTGCTAATGGAAGCAGCAGGAGGAACCACAATTGCATCAGCTTGAACATGTGTATACTGCTTGAGGAGCTTGATGAAATAATTGATGATTTCACCACCATATTGCATGGCCTTGTCAAAGTCATCCTTATTCTCCATGAATTTATCTAGAAGATGGGTAAACTACTTCAACCGAGTCACTTTATTCTTGAAGGCTTCTGTTACTATAGGAATTCTGAGATTTTTTTCTAAAAACTTGAAGCTATTGATAAGATCATGCTTGGTATAGATCTTAGAAAATTACTTATCCACTTTCTCTCTAATCTCTTTTTGAGCAGTAAAGGCTTCATTTGTGCACTGTCTTACCATATTGTATACAAGGTTTGTATTTCTATTTACCTTTTCAAGAGTTTCTTTGTTTAAAACACTCTGAAGAGTCTGAAGTTCCTCTCTGATCATATCCTTGAGAGATTCCAAATCAGCAACAGCACTTTTCACACCTCTAGAACCGGATGGACCAATAATCATTTTTCCAAGCTCCTATTTCAACTTCTTCAGATCTACACTTAGTATACGAGTCACCATGTTCCTAATAACTTCTAGTACAACACTAAATGAGTTCTTGAAATCAGAGGTTAGATAATTTAACATATTTCTCATCTTCCTTACCTATTCTCTTAGCAAGGTATTATGTCTAATGATGGTTTTGGTTGTGGTAATGAGATTTGGTTGAATCTCCTGGATCACCATCGTTGCAATTTTTGATGCATATACATCCGAAATACCAATTGAAGTGGAGGATTCACTTCTCGATCCAACTGAGGCTCTCACTAACTCACAGAGATCATTTTTGAAAATCTCTAAATCAGCCTTAGTGACATAGTCACTAGGTACTATTTGTGCTACTGACTCATCTGCTGGAGTTTCAATCGGTGGAACAGGTTCAAGAGGTTCTACTTCAGCTCAGGCCTATAGAGTAGGAGGAGGAGGCACTCTCTCCTCATCAAAGTCACATTACAACCCAAATAGAATGTATCTTGGATCATTATTCCACTCTCTATTGCAGGTCTAGTCTCTTGGCTCAACAGTGTCAGTCCTGACTCTTCTGCCTTGAGGCTCCGGTACACCTTCATCTTCATCTACTTCTTCATCCTGTCCTCTAGCCATAATAACATTTATGGGCACAGGTGTCAATTTAACTTGTAGTTCTGCATGTGCTCCATCCACTTCAACTTCTCCAGGCACTTCCTCAATCTGAGCCACCTGATCCTTAGCCTCTTCCTCATGGCCACCATCCATTAGTTCATTCAACTCCTAAATGATTTCTTGATTTTCAGCATTAGGATAGGGAGATTTGTCCTTATGAATAGCATCTCCATGATCAACAACCTCTTATTCAATAGGATCAACACCATTAGCAGATCCATGTACAGATTCCTCACTAGATATGTCAACTACTTGTTGTCCCACTTTTAAAGAATCACTAACATGCTCATCATTTCCCTCATCATCATCATCATCATCATCATCATCATCATTAGAATCCTCATATGATTTGCTTACACATCCTTCAACTCCAGTAACCTCGGTCTCTTCCTCATCCTCATCACCTAATAAAGGTTATCTTGAGGGTAAATCCAAAGGTGGACTAGTAGGTCCATAAGACATATCTTTAGGGATTTCAGCAATATCAGGATCACTTCTGCCATCAAAAGGAGATCCTTCTTCCCTTGGAAACATAGCCTTAGCTTCCTCATCAGAGTAAATAGGTTCCTCTCATGGTTTGAGACCTCGATCAACTTGATCCTTTGGTCTAGTAGGATGGTCAATCAAATTGAAATCCTCATACATCTTTTACTCATATCCTACCGAACATTTTTTCCATGGGTTCCAGATGATCTTCATTCTCTTGCAAATATATTTTTGAAGGCAAAAACCACTACAAGCACTTATCACTTCATCTCCATCTTCCACACAGACCAGCTTATTTAACATGGTAGAGATCATCTTGGGATATTACAAACATGTTGCCTTCTTGGATGGATTTATCATATCAGAAACATGCACCATTAGATGCCTAAAAAGGTTCAACTTTATACCATTTTTCAATAGATAGATCAGTAATACATCCTAATACTTCATAATAGATAATTCTCCCTTCCTTGGGCAGATTTGATGTTGTATAAACTTAAAAAGTAACCTTGTATCTCCATAGAATTCACTGGCAGTAGTCCTTCTAGATTCTGCACTTCCATTCAGCTCCTTCAAAGCATCTTCATATGAAAAAAACTCAGAGGAAGGTGCAATATTACCCTGATAAACAGCATAGAGAGCTTCATGAGGCATCTCTGAGCACCCATCTCATTACTTAGATGAAAAAGCTATCTCATTTCCCTTCACCACTGACTTCATCCTTGATTCCTCTACTCCATCCAGGGATATCTTCAAATGTCAATAAAACTCATGTACTATATGGGGATAATAAGGTCTTTAATTGTTTGGTAACTAGCTCATCCACCCTTGAGATTCCAGTACTCACAACAAAACCAACTTGCTTGATAGAAGCCACTCAACAGACACTTATTTCTCAGTTATAACCACTCAACTTTCCAAACTTGGTTTCAAAGTCCCACTGGACTCGCCCTTCTGATGCTTAGCTAATGGATATTTGCTTGGTTCTTCCATTGCACGCTTCGTTCTTACCATCTCTGAAGATTCATATTTCAAAGGGGTTGAGAGGTCAAGGGCCAAGAGATAGAGTGACAAAGGGTTGAAGGTTTTACGGTAGTGGGAAGGTGAAAGTTCAGGATGGATCAAATTTATTATATCATTTAGGGATTTTAAATTGTAAATAATAAAATTTAAACGCAAAAAAATGAACACAAAATAGTTTCATTTTATTTAAAATATATAGAATTACAAAAGAGTCCTTAAATACATCAGTGTCATAGAATCAGTTTTACACAATCGGTTTCATGGATCAGTTTTAAGGATCAGTTTCAAGGATTGGTTTCAAGGATCGGTTTCAAGGATGGGTTTCAAGGATTGGTTTCAAGGATCGGTTTCAAGGATCGGTTTCAAGGATTGGTTTCAAGGTTCAGTTTCAAGGATTGGTTTCAAGAGTTAATTATCAGGAATTTAGAGATTTATCATTCCTAGTTCATGTCTGATGTATTTCATTCTCTCAAAGTTTAAGGGTTTAGTGAAGATATCAGCAAGATCATGCTTATTTCCAATAAACTCTGGAATTATATCACCTTTTTTATAATGATGTCTCAAAAAGAGATGTCTTACATCGATATGATTTGTTCTAAAATGAGAAATTGGATTATTAGAAATGTTAATAGCACTTGTGTTGTCACAGCGTATGGAGATATGTTTGAATTGAAATCCATAGTATAATAAAGTGTGTTTTATCCACAGAATTTGTGCACAACAACTACCAGCAGCAATGTATTCTGCTTCGACAGTTGATAATGCAACTGAATTTTGCTTTTTACAACACCGTGATATTAGAGACTTTCCCAAAAAAGTGACATGTTCCAAAGGTACTCTTTCTATCTAACTTACATCCACCAAAGTCAATATCTGAGTAACTAACTAAATCAAAAGGTTGTCCTTTAGGATAGAACAATCCTAAATTAGTTTTATACTTAAGGTATTTAAAAATTCTTTTAACATCATTTAATTGTGACTCTTTTGGGTTTTCTTGAAATCTTTCACACATACACACACTAAAAATAATATTTGTCCTACTATAATTTAAGTATAGAAAACTCCCAATCATTCCTCTTTAAGCAGTTTGATCAGCATATTTTCCATTTTCATCAAGATCTAACTTACATGTAGAACTCATAGGGGTTTCACTACTCTTAATGATATTAAAGCCATATCATTCCAAAAGATCTTTAGTGTACTTAATTTTATTTATAATAATACCTTCTTTATTTTGAAATATTTGAAATCCAATAAAATATTTAAGTTCACCCATCAAACTTATTTCAAACTCGCTTTGTATTATTTTTGAAAAATAATTACATAAAAAAAATTTAGAAGATCCAAAGATAATATCATATACATATATTTGAGATATTAAAACTTCTTTTTAAATTATTTTTATAAACAAATTAGGATCTTCAATTCCTTTTTTCAATCCTTTAGAAATAAGAAAATTACTCAACCTTTCATACCAATCTCTTGGAGATTGTTTCAAACTGTATAAAGATTTAGATAATTTGAATACTTGATTTGGAAAAAGTGGATTTGTAAAACCTGGTGGTTGTTCAACAAAAACATCCTCAATTATATAACCATTTAAGAATTCAATTTTGACATCCATTTGGTAAATTTTAAAATCCAAGTGTGCTGCATAGGCAAGTAAGATTCTAATTGCTTCAAGTCTATCTATTGGTACAAAGGTCTCTTGTCACGAACCAGGCCAGGTCGCCATCCGACCCGGCGCCCGACCCGGTCCGCGGCAAGGCCCGAAGGGCATTCTCGATCCCCACAGGCTGGCACAAGTGCCTGGGTATCAAACATTACATGGGAACGATTTACCCAAAATAAAAGACAGAAAAACAACTAACCAGATAAATAAATTGAAACTGGAAACATGCTACCAAACACACTTCTAAACTATAAACAGGTTTAGGTCTATAATTTAGCTAAAAACCCGAAATGAACAACAACAATAATAGATAACTAAACTCCAAAACCAACCTCATGCGACACGAGAAGTTGCATCCCCAAGATACCAACACCAACCTACACACAAAGACCAACAGCAACCAGAACCACCATCGTTGAGCACGAAGTCACAACCAGGAGTGCAAAAGAAACAGAATCTGGGTGTATGTAGGGTGTGAGATAAAAGCCCAGTAGGATGCCACCGAGAAAAGGTTCCATGCATAATTATTAAAAGACAAATACATTTGAAAGTTTAACAGAATAAAAATAAATAAGTGTTTAAATAATTTTTTAATGAAAATGGTTTTTAAGGGGAAAATTCTCTAAAAGGAAAACAACTTAAATTAACTTACATGCACGCACGCACACCCACACACGCATGCACACACATAGACACACGCACACACAGATGCACTCACACACGTACACACGCACACACACTTTTCTTGGTAACCCCAATGTCACACAGTGTGCCGACGGTGAGCAGAAAGCAGAGAAAGAGCACAATACATGGGAGAGACCCTAAAGATACTAGTGAGAAGTGGGACCCTAGAACCTCACATCTCGGTGAACCATATCACAAATTCCCATGCACGAGCCACTGGTAGGGAAACACCTCCTACCATAGTGGTCTCCAGTCATCATCCAATGTTTAGTTAGTGTTTTAAGCGTCAATCCCGCTAAGTGAAACTGGGTCGAGGCCACTCCCGTATCACTAGCACGCTAGTCTAGTCCACCCACCTAGTACCCAGGCTTCCCGTTTGTGCTCAAGTAGTTCAGAGTTCAAGTTTTATTCTATAATCACATACTCAAACCAAGAAAGACATCACGCACACCAAAACCACCATTTTCATACACAAAAGCCATTTGAAATAATACGCACACTAAAAAGTTTCAAAACTCAATCTGCATTTCTTACACAACCAATTAAGACAACTTGCATCCTTAATAACTATTTAATTCAACATTTAAGATTTTTAATAAACAAATTTTGAAGAGCAGAGCATGAAATTTACACACAAAACCAACCCAACCCTCTTACGTAACCAAACACACACAACGCCACATCAAGAGTTCCATTCACATCACTCACACCAATAAAAAAACTGTTCGAGTAGTTTAACACAAGTGCTAAAAAAACGATGCAATAATGTTTTCACTAACGATAAATTTTTTTTATTTAAAATTCCACTTTAGAACCAAACACACGACGTAATCTTATCAAAACATGATTTTCACCACAAATATCATTTAATTAAAAAATTTCACAATTTTTAAAACACTAAAAACCATCTTGACATGGGTTTCCAGAAAATCACACTAACACCGAATAAACACATTAATAACAAATCAATGCATATGAGATCTAAAGAGAATAAAATAAAACCACTTTGCACCATGCAAACTAACTAAATAATACGCTAAATTAATTAAACACGCAAATAAATTCATCAACCAATAACTATGAGCGGAACCACCTACCTCGTGTAGCAACTCCGAAAAATTGGGGTGCAAAGGCCACTGCATGTCAAGAACAGCTCAAACAGCATGGGTATGTCCTAAAAACAAAATACCAAACCCTTTTCATCAAAATTAAACCAACTGCATCCTAAAAATCTAACCCGACAATCCCCAAAACATTGACGGTGAACCGAAACCCATCGATGCCATACTAAAACAAAATCTGTAACCCTTGCATGATATAATAAATCAAGTGCACAAGTTACAAAATAAAATTGTGCAATATAAATGGATTTATATCCAAAATGCACCCCGTTTCACACAAGAATACCACAAAAAAAATTAAACACAAGTTAATAAATTGGAAAAACATCTTTCGCACCCAAAATAAGTTGATGTCAACTCAAAATCATAAAACCCCTAAATCAATACATCAAACCAACTACACCCAAATTGAACCAAAAAAATTTAAGTCCAAACCCTAAAATAACCCCATACCCAAAGGACAACCAAAAATTAAAGGAAAGAAAAAAAGGAAAAAACCCAAGGATGAAGACTATACCGAGGGGGGGTTGCAGCCGCTAGTTGGTTCGCACAAGGAGAGGCTGGGAGGAGGGGAGCGCGCGATCCAGGTGCAGCGCCGGACATGGTTCTAGGGGAGTTTGCGCCTCGGGCTGGACAAGGGGAGCAGGGGGCGTCGGGCTTCACCGGTCAGAGCGGGAGCAGGGGCGTCGGCGCAACGGGGATGGTCGGACAGGGAGGTGCAGTGCGGCGGAGAACCAGGGAGAGGAGGGTTCAGCTGGTCAAGGAGGTGCGGGGTGCGGTCGATCTGGCGAGCGGGGGGGGGGGGGGCGCGACGGCAGACCTTGCTGGAAGGGAGGGCGGAGCGGCGGCTGGGGCTGCCAGAAGGAGGAGGCTACGGCATGAAATGGGGTAGGAGGGAGGCTACGGCACAGGAGAAGAAGGAGATGGGAGGGGTGCCACGATGGGGAGAAGAGGAATGGGAGGTGCGGCAAGCCGATCGGGAGGAAGGGGGTGCGACCCAAAAAAAAAACCCTAACACACAAAGAGGGGGGAAAGAAAAAAACAATAAAATAAAAAGAAAAGAAAACGATACTAAATATAATAATAAGACAAAAAAATAAACAAGAATAAAACTAATAATAATAAAATAACTTAATTTTCATCAATAATAGAAATAATAAAAATACCCATTAATAATTAATAATAGCCTCAAAATTATAATAATAATAATATAATTATCATTAAAACGAACTTCATTAATTTTCTTTTATCACTTTTATTATTAAATTTATCTTTACTTTGCCACTCATTTAATTTTATTTCTTATTACCTTTTCATCTTATTTAATTTTTATATCTTCCTTATTAATTCATTTTATTTTATTACTTGACCATCGGCAGGTCACCAGGTGTACCAGGAGAGGCCGCGCGGTTTCAAAATCGTGTCTCGCCTGAGGCCGCACGGTCTCAATTATCGTTTTAACCCTCTTAAACTTTATTTATTTATTAATAACTTATTTATTTAATTGGTTGCACGTCAAGCAGGCGTGCGGAGAGCCGAGCGAGGTCGTGCAGCGACCCAAGCGAGGTCGCGTGGCTTCGACAACGGTGCGCTGAACGCCGAAAAGGCCACAAAGTGCGTTTCAAAATAAAACTCAGAAATTTTAAGTCGGGCCTTGACCCGAACTCTCCAATGTCTAATAAAACAATAAAATAAATAATAAAAAAAGGATGGGTGTGACAATTATCCCCACCATGAAGCTTTCCGTCCCTAGAAAGCCACAACCAGAACCAAACCCCAAAGCAGAAAAACACACTCCCTTAAGGTTCAAAGGGGATCCCCACAGACACCAAGCAAAGAGAGTCAAAAGCATCGTGATCAGAGAAAGTGACTCAAAGACAACATCAAGAAATGCGTAAAAAAAGACTTTCCGATATGTGTCGCCCACCCCAAAGAGCTAGAATGCCTCCAGTTAAATGATCAAGGAAAGAGACTCTCGCACCCGCGAAAACCAACTTGACAAGCTGAGACATCTCAAGCACTATTAAACTGAAACCACACAATTTGGATAGAATGAACAAACAAGGTCAAACCACGTCCACTAAACACTCTTATCACTTATCACCAATCCATATTTAAAAACAGAAGCAAAATATCAACATGGGGAGGCCCGAGGTGCTCCCCACCATTACGAACTCACTGACGCTCGAAACGAGACTGGAAAACCGACACGGGGAGGTTCGAGCGGACTCCTCGCCATTAAAGAAAAGTCCAGAACTGATTTATTCTAGAGACATTCGTGTGAGACCCAATGTGGGTCTCCCCACCATTAAGAACCTACCAACTCCCAAGGCGAGACTAGAAAACCAACATGGGCAGGTCCGAGCGGACTCCCCGCCATTAAGGAAAGGCCACCACCGATTTATTCCAGAGACCTTTGTGTGAGACTCATCGTGGGTCTCGCCGCCATTAGAACTAATCAAATGATAAAGAACTTTAGAGATTTTTTGATGGGGACCAAGCACCCCACCACCAGGGGCGGGAGGGTCGGGCCTAACTACCGGGCGTCAAAACCACGGATGGAGATAGACCAACATCTCTAAATCCCTGGATTAGCATCATTCAAATATGAAACTGATTTACCCAACAAACCCCATAAGGCCACTAAAGCAATTACATCCAGTGGAACGCGACCCCCAAGACTCTAAGGAAACGAGACGACCACGTCTCCACATGTTCACGAAAACCTTATGCAACCAGATGGCTCATTCGGAGCGGAACAACCACAAAAACAATTTAAACTGCTTCTACTTTCAACATCAATGACAGAGATGAAGTCGGGTCCCATACACTCTCGGGGTTCCTGACCACGCGCCAACTTCACTCTGAGGCCTATGGCTGGAGCCCTAATGTTTGAAGCATCTTCTGCCTCACAGTCAGGCATGGAAGACTCCCGAACGGAGCTTCTCCTTTTGGTGTCACACGCAACCACACTGCAACCGAGACAACACCAGCAAACACAACACATTATGACATCCAACTGATCATACACGGAATATTCACCAACACAAGAGCTGAAATGGTGCATGTGCATCACCCTTTGTCGCACTGAATGAGAACACGACACCACAAAACATCACCGAGCACAATCATTGTTGTCGAGAGAAACATTACACTGAGAAAGACTTTAAACTGCGTCTTGAACGACACGTGATTCCTGCAAACGACCATAGTATCCCCCATGTGACTGGGTCTACCACACTAGTGGCCTAACGTAGACTCTTTCTTAAACGAAACCAACGAAGGACCAAAGGTCATTTCAAATAGTGGCCTACATCGACCACTCTAGATTGCTTCCACCTTTCCCCACTAGAATCTCCTTCACCGTTTCCAGGGGAACCTTCAAACACGACAGTGTCAAACTTCATACCCGACGAGTCAGACACTCCAAATACCAAAACTCCCTTTAACTCCCATCGCATTTGTCATCCCACTGCGAGAGAATTCGCTTAGTTGTAAAAAGGAGAGGTGGGTTCAATTCTAGAATTCAAGAAGAGATTACTCTGATCAACTGGAGGGTCGGCCAACAGCGAGTTGCCTGTGGCCACACTTCAATCACATGTCAATTCTTTACGGGGGCATACACTCGTTAAGAAAGAAAACCATGGACCCAACCAAACTGGTCCAACGGTCAAGACATACCACAAGAAAACACCAAATGTGTAGGGGAAACCACTGCAAGGGCTCCCCGATGTACTCTTCAAAAGAATTTATTAACCACACGCTTGCATGCCATCTTACAAATAAGAATTTAAACTCAATACAAAAATCAGTAAAAAGGATTCTCGACTCGAAACGCCTCATGTACAACCTTTAAAGAATACAAGTACACACCACACAATCGCCGGTTATTTAAAAACACCCAATTTTCCTTTAATAAAACATTTTGAAAATAAGCAAATCCAGTGGGTTGCACAAACACCAATGGTGTCCCATTGGCCTCGCACATGCATGTTCTCGTGCCGCACCGGTACCCACCTCATATCCATCCAGGCACCCATCCTCTCGTGTCATTAACCCTTTCTCTTTCCATATACACTCATGCATGTGGTTGCCAATGAGAACACCAAGGATCAAAACCAGACCTTTCCATTTTTCAAAACCAAAACATCCAACCCACACTTTTCAAACCTCACACGCCATTTCATTTTTTTAAATCACTTTATTTGAAAACATTGTCCAAGACCAAAACATTTTTACTTAAAAAGAAAATTTCCACGAATCCAAGACAAAGAGACGAGAAACAATGCAGGAGGAAACTAGTGTCAACGGGTGATTGGAGCATATGGTTGGCGGCTATACGCCAATCACGCCATTGGCCGTGGAGAGTATTTTGGATAGTGTCCCTGGCTCCACAAGGCTTTCCAGACCCTGCGAGCTCACTAAGACCACTGACCTTACTCCCTTTTCATTTCCCTTAGACACGATTAACCGTGAGGACCAAAAACTCAGACAAACCCCAACATACTTTGGTAACTTGAGTCCTGCCACGAGGTGTGATGGCCAAGCACCTTACTCGTAGCCAGGATGTCGAGTCCCGAAAACTTTAACTCAAGTCTACCGTGACTCTATCCCAAAAGAAAACGACCCAAGAGAGAAAACCTTACCCTCTGATACCATTTTGTCACGAACCAGGCCAGTTCGTCATCCGACCCGGCGCCCGACCCGGTCCGCGGCAAGGCCCGAAGGGCGTTCCCGATCCCCACGGGCTGGCACAAGTTCCTGGGTATCAAACATTACATGGGAACGATTTACCCAAAATAAAAGACAGAAAAACAACTAACCAGATAAATAAACTGAAACTGGAAACATGCTACCAAACACACTTCTAAACTATAAACAGGTTTAGGTCTACAATTTAGCTAAAAACCCGAAATGAACAACAACAATAATAGAGAAATAAACTCCAAAACCAGCCTCATGCGACATGAGAAGTTTCATACCCAAGATACCAACACCAACCTGCACACGAAGACCAACAGAAACCAGAACCACCATCGCTGAGCACGAAGTCACAACCAGGAGTGCAAAAGAAACAGAATCTACATACACCCAAGGGTGTATATAGGGTGTGAGCTAAAAGCCCAGTAGGATTCCACTGAGAAAAGGTTCCACGCATAATTATTAAAATACAAATACATTTGCAAGTTTAACCGAATAAAAATAAATAAGTGTTTAAAGAATTTTTTAATGAAAACAGTTTTTAAGGGGAAACTTCTCTAAAAGGAAAACGACTTAAATTAACTTACACACACGCACACACACCCACACATGCACGCACACACACAGATGCACGCAGACGCACGCACACACGTACACACGCACACACACTTTTCTTGGTAACCCCAACGTCACACCGTGTGCCGACAGTGAGCAGAAAGTAGAGGAAGAGCACAATACATAGGAGAAACCCTAAAGATACTAGTGAGAAGTGGGACCCTAGAACCTCACGTCTCGGTGAACCATATCACAAATTCCCATGCACGATCCACTGGTAGGGAAACACCTCCTACCAAAGTGGTCTCCAGTCATCATCCAATGTTTAGTTAGTGTTATAAGCGTCAATCCTGCTAAGTGAAACTGGGCTGAGGCCACTCCCGTATCACTAGCACGCTAGTCTAGTCCGCCCACCTAGTACCTAGGCTTCCCGTTTGTGCTCAAGTAGTTCAGAGTTTAATTTTTATGCTATAATCACATACTCAAACCAAGAAAGACATCACGCACACCAAAACCACCATTTGCACACACAAAATCCATTTGAAATAATACGCACACTAAAAAGTTTCAAAACTCAATCTGCGTTTCTTACACAACCAATTAAGACAACTTGCATCCTTAATAACTATTTAATTAAACATTTAATATTTTTAATAAAAAAAAATTGAATAGGAGAGCATGAAATTTACACACAAAACCAACCCAACCCTCTTACGTAACCAAACACACACAACGCCACATCAAGAGTTCCATCCACACCACTCACACCAATAAAAAAAACTGTTCGAGTAGTTTAACACAAGCACTAAAAAAACAATGCAATAATGTTTTCACTAACGATAAATTTGTTTTTATTTAAAATGCCACTTTAGAACCAAACACACGACGTAATCTTATCAAAACATGATTTGCACCACAAATATCATTTAATTAAAAAAATTCACAATTTTTAAAACACTAAAAACCAGCTTGACATGGGTTTCGAGAAAATCACACTAACACCGCATAAACACATTAATAAAAAAACCAATGCATATGAGATCTAAAGAGAATAAAATAAAACCAATTCGCACCAAGAAAACTAACTAAATAATACGCTGAATTAATTAAACACGCAAATAAATTCATCAACCAATAACTATGAGCGGAACCACCTACCTCGTGTAGCAACTCCGAAAAATTGGTGTGCAAAGGCCACAGCATGTCAAGCACAGCTCAAAAAGCATGGGTATGTCCTAAAAACAAAATACCAAACCCTTTTCATCAAAATTAAACCAAATGCAGCCTAAAAATCTGACCCGACAATCCCCAAAACATTGATGGTGAACTGAAACCCATCGATGCCATACTAAAACAAAATCTGCAACCCTTGCATGATATAATAAATCAAGTGCACAAGTTACAAAATACAACCATGCAATATAAATAGATTTATATCCAAAACGCACCCTGTTTCACACAAGAATACCACAAAAAAAATTAAACACAAGTTAATAAATTGTCAAAACATCTTTTGCACCCAAAATAAGTTGATGTCAACTCAAAATCATAAAACCCCTAAATCAATACATCAAACCAACTACACCCAAATTGAACCAAAACAATTTAAGTCCAAACCCTAAAATAACCCCATACCCAAAGGACAACCAAAAATTAAAGGAAAGAAAAAAAAAGAAAAAAAACCAAGGATGAAGACTATACCGAAGGGGGGGTTGCGGTCGCTGGTTGGTTCGCACAAGGAGAGGCCGGGAGGAGGGGAGCGCGCGATCCAGGTGCAGCGCCGGACATGGTTCCAGGGGAGGTTGCGCCTTGGGCTAGACAAGGGGAGCAGGGGGCGTTGGGCTTCGCCGGTCAGAGCGGGAGCAGGGGCGTCGGCGCAACGGGGATGGCCAGATAGGGAGGTGCGGTGTGGCGGAGAACCAGGGAGAGGAGGGTTCGGCTGGTCAAGGAGGTGCGAGGTGCGGCCGATCTGGCGAGGGGGGGGGCACGACGGCAGACCTTGCCGGAAGGGAGGGCGGAGCGGCGGTCGGGGCTTCCAGAAGGAGGAGGTTGCGGCGTGAGATGGGGTAGGAGGGAGGCTGCGGCATAGGAGAAGAAGGAGATGGGAGGGGGTGCCACGATGGGGAGAAGAGGAATGGGAGGTGCGGCAGGCCGATCGGGAGGAAGGGGGTGCGACCCAAAAAAAAACCCTAACACACAAAGAGGGAGGAAAGAAAAAACAATAAAATAAAAAGAAAAGAAAAAGATAATAAATATATTAATAAGACAAAAAAATAAACTAGAATAAAACTAATAATAATAAAATAACTTAATGTTCATCAATAATAGAAATAATAAAAATACCCATTAATAATTAATAATAGCCTCAAAATTATAATAATAATAATATAATTATCATTAAAACGAACTTCATTAATTTTCTTTTATCACTTTTATTATTAAATTTATCTTTACTTTTCCACTCATTTAATTTTATTTCTTATTACCTTTTCATCTTATTTAATTTTTATATCTTCCTTATTAATTCATTTTATTTTATTACTTGACCATCGGCAGGTCACCAGGTGTACCAGGAGAGGCCGTGCAGTTTCAAAATTGTGCCTCGCCTGAGGCCGCGCGGTCTCAATTATCGTTTTAACCCTCTTAAACTTTATTTCTTTATTGATAACTTCTTTATTTAATTGGTTGCACATCAAGCAGGTGTGCAGAGAGCCGAGCGAGGTCGCGCAGCGACCCAAGCGAGGTCGCGCGGCTTCGACAGTGGCGCGCTGAATGCCGAAAAGGCCACAAAGTGCGTTTCAAAATAAAACTCAGAAATTTTAAGTCATGCCTTGACCCGAACTCTCCAATTTCTAATAAAAAAATAAAATAAATAATACAAAAAGTATGGATGTGACATATCTTCATAATCAATTCCATCTTATTGATTATATCCTTGTGTAACCAATCTAGATTTGTTTCTAACTATATTTCCAACTTCATCTACATTATTTCTAAACACCCATTTAGTTTTTATGGTCAAAGTATCCTTCGGTCTATCTATAAGTTTCCAAATATTATTTATTTCAAACTGATTAAGTTCTTATTACATGGGCATTACCCAAAATTCTTCATTGATTGCATCATTGATATTTTTATGTTCAAGTTGTAACAAGAAAGCTTAATGTTCAACTTGGTTTCTCAAGGAAGCTCTCGTTTGTGTTCCTTTATCTAAATCTCCAATAACAGCATCTAAGGGGTGATTTTTAAGGGTCCTAGTTGGTCTAAAAAAGGTAGGACATGTTATTTCAGGTTGGTCAAGTTGATCTGGTTCATTACGGTTAGGATATGGAGAATTTCTAGAACCAGAAGTTTTCACAGATTCCTTCACATGATGATTTGAGGTTTTATTATTAATGTCTAGATTGGACATATCCTCTTCAATATTTTATAGTGAATTCTTGGGCTCATGTGGATCTGTTTCATCAAACTTGATATGTATAGATTTCTCCACACATTTGGTTTTATTATTAAAGACTCTATAGGATTTGCTTGATGTAAGATATCCAAGAAATATTACTTCATCACTTTTGGAGGCAAATTTATCTAAATTATCTTTAGCGTTCAGGATATAAACTTTACATTCAAACACTTTAAAATAACTTACTTTAGGTTTCCTATTATTCCACAACTCATAAGAAGTTTTCTTAATGATGGGTCTGATTAAGACTCTGTTTATTATGTAACAAGTTGTATTAATATCTTTAGCCCAAAAATAAATGGGTAGGTCGTATTCATTAAGCATAGTTTGGGAAATTTCCTATAGGGTTCTATTTCTTCTTTCTACCACACCATTTTGTTGAGGTGTCCTAGGAGCATAGAAATTATGATTGTAGCCATTTTGTGAGAAAAAATATTCAAAATCTAGATTCTCAAACTCATGTCCATGATCACTTCTTATGAATTTAATCTTATGTCCACTAAGATTTTCTACAGTCCAAGCATACATGGCCAAGTGAGAAAAAGCTTCATTCTTGTGAGCTAAGAAAAAGGTCCAGGTGTACCTAGAGAAATCATCTACAAGAACATAAACATAGTGTTTCCTATTGAGACTCGAAACTCTAGATGGTCTAAACAAATCCATGTGAACCAACTCAAGAGGTTGAGAAGTGGTTACTTCTTTCTTTGGTTTGAAAGAGATTTTATGTTTCTTTCCTTTTTGACAAGGATTACACACCTTATTTCCTAGAAACTCTAATTTGGGTAGATATTTAACTAAACCTTTTCTAGTTAACTTCTTAAGTGAGTGTATGTTGAAATGTCCTAGTCTTCTATGCCATATCCAAGATTCTTTGTGAAAGGTATTTATACAAGAGACATTCTGTGAGGCTAGTGTGTCTAGATTTATAGCATATACATTATCATTTCAAAAAGTAGTAAATACTAAGTTATTATTGGCATAAAAAACATGGAATGAATCATTTTTGAATTTAACATTAAATCCATCATCACATAATTGAGATATGTTGAGTATTTTATACTTCAATCCATCAACATACAGTACTTTAGAAATTGAAATAGAGTTAGGGTTACCAATCTGGCCTAGGCCGATGATTTTTCCTTTACCATTGTCACCAAATGTGACATGACCTCCGTCAATCTTGATAAGACTTTTAAAACTTAAATAATCCTTTTTCATATGTCTTGAACATCCACTGTCCAAGTACCATAGCTTTTTACAGGAGATCTTTAGGTAGTTTACCTATAAAACAGTTCATCCAAGAAATGACTTTGGTACCCATATTTTTCTGGGTCCACATACATTAGTGATATAAGCTTTAGGAACCCACAGTTGTATTATGGGATTCCTATATGCAGAATATAGAGTGTTTGAAAAATAAACTATGTTTGGTCCTAAATAATTGGATACAGTAAAATAATTCTTGAAACTAGAACTTGCAACAAAATTTTGGTTTTTGAAAAAGGTAACATATTTTCAAGATTTGGTTACAAAATGTAATTTGGATAAATTCCTTTGACCTAGTTGATATCCTATCCTAGAAGTATACTTAGGAGATATTTGTTTACCAATCATTTGAGTAAGATTATTTTTTTCATTGGTAAATTTTTCAAAGTATTTATTCAATTGCTCATTAGACATTTTTAACTCATTATTCTCCTTGAAAAGTTGAGCATTTTTCTTCTTTTTAGTTGTAAGTTTAGATTTAATAGTCACAATAAGAGCATGTTGTTTCTTAAAAGATGTATACTTATCTTTCAACTCATTACATGTTTCTTCTAGCATGTTGAAATATTCAAATAATTGATCATTTTTCATATTCTCATACTCACTTTCAGAATAATAAGAATTATGTACAAGAGAGTATAAGGTTACCTCAGTTTTTTTTTCATAAAACACATATTAGCCATATCATCTTTTTCATTTGAGAAGAAGGAGATTCACTTGAGTTGTCCTCAGAAGCACTCCAGGTGGCCTTCATTGCTTTCTTATACTTTCTATCCTTATTTTCATACTTTTTCTTGTATTTCATCTTTGGATAATCAGCTTTGACATGTCATTTCCTTTTATATTCATAGCAGATTATCTCTTCTAACTTATCATTTCTCTTCTAATCCTTTTTCCAATGGCCCTTGTTATCATACTTTCCTTTGTAATTGGGATTTTTGAAAAACTTCTTTTTCTTATAAAATGTCTTGAATCTTCTAGCTAGATGGGATATTTCTTCATCACTGCCTGAAGTTACTTCTTCACTGCTGGAGCTTTCAATAGTAGATTGAACTTTCTCCTTGTCTTTACTTTTAGATGTAGTTGTCTTGAAAGCTACATACTTTATTTTGGGTTCATCCTCTTCTTTATTTACCTTCAATTCCTCTTCATACATCATTAATTTTCCAATCAACTCTTTTACTATCATCTTATCAATGTCACATGATTCCCTAATAGATACAGATGTCCCACACCATCTTTCTGGTAAGCATCACAAAATCCTCATAATCTGATCTTTGGCTGTTACTTCTCTTCTTAAAGAAATCATGGTATTCACTATTTCATTGAACCTGAGATACATATCAGAGATAGACTCATCAAGATTCATTCTGAAGTTTTCATATTTAATAGTATAAGTATTTAATATCATTTCTTTAATATTAGATGTTCCCTCATAAGAAACAGACAGAGTGTCCCAAATCTCATGTGTAGTTTTACAAGTAGAAATACAGTTAAACTATTCATCGCCTAGTGCACAGTACATAGCATTCATTGATTTGCAATTATTGTTATAGTTAGTCTTGGTAGGTTCATCCTAGGTGTTTCTAGCAGTTTCAGGAATTGTATATTTACTTTCAATAGTAGTCCAGATTTCAAATCTCATGCTTTTTAGATATATTTTCATTTTAAGCATCCACTGAGCATAGTTAGTTCCATTAAAGAAAGGTGGTCTATTGATATCATCCCCTTCTAATCAATTATCCATGATATAGATTGTAAAAGAATTTTAAAGTGATAAAAATTTAGAAATAACAGAAATTTTGAGATCTTTGAACAAAAACTATAATCACAGTTGACAAGATTTGAAATATGACAATAATTTTAATCCCTCTGATACCAAATGTTGGTCGGAGTAGATCACTCAATAGGGGGGTGAATTGAGTATCTATTAAAAAATTTGTTAAAATTGGTTATTTAAAAGAATAACTCACAATTAAAATATAATCAAAGTCAGTTTGTAGTGAATTTATAAAAGTCCTGAATGTTCAATTAATTTCTCAGAAGATTGATTAGTTCTCAGATTTACCAATCTAAAGATTAGTCAAACTTTTGAAATAAATATACTGATTAAAAATAGATATAAACACTTTCTAAACTAACTATCAAAGTTCAATTTATCTTAATTTGAAATGAATTAAACACATATCAGATTAAAACAAAAGTAAAACTACACAGCGGATAAAAACAATAGGTTCAGTCTCAAGCTAATACTTAGTCCTCTCCACTTAGTGATCAACTGCCACCAAGTAGTTTATATTAATAAACTTTTGATCCACACACTAGATCAGGTTTCATAACAACATACAGGGCTGTCCAGGTCACACTTGACCTCTACCACAGTTATTTGTGGGAAAACTAACAAACAAATCACACAGGATCTCTTTCATTGTTCTACGTGGGATACAAGAGTAAAAAGAGATTGAGTGTGAGGATATTTTAGTATCCTCCAGTTATGATCAGGAGATAGTGTGTGTGAAAAAAACAGATGCACATAGTGCTCAAAATGTAAACACAAGATCACAACAGGGTTATAAAAGAAAAATAGAGTTTAGAAATCTTTGTGTGTTGTGTAGTAAAGCTCTGGACTCAATGGATGTTGTGAAAATGATATTCGAGTCCTCTTATAGAAGTTGGCTTCAGAACAGAGTTTCGCAGCCTCTGTACTCTAGCTTCCAGGAGTGAAAAGATTCAGCTCTTCGATGTTAGGATGTTCAAAGAGCTTTAGCATGTTGTTGTTTGTAATATTAAACTTCTTGTGTACTCAAGCTTTGAGTTCTTCTATTTTCAATGTTTCGCACATTTGCACAGTCTGCCTTTCTTTTTCTCTAAGTTCAGGTGATTTTAAGGTTGAGCTTGTAATCCTTTTATACTTCAAGGTCCAGTAGGCATGAAGATCTCCCCATGTGCATGTACCTCATACTGTCTAGGGATAGTCCTACAGACAAAATTAAATAATTTCATAAACATTAATTTGTCTAAATATGACCGTTAGAAATAAATTTGAATTAATAAGTTTGAAACATTTATTTATGACTATCGATGAGTCATAAGTATCGGCCTGTCATCGGTTTTTCATCAGTTTGTCATCGGTCTGTTAGCATCGGTTTTTCAGCATCGGTGAGTGGTCACCGGTGATTCGATCATTGGTGTATCATCCATCGGTGTGTCGTCTATTGGTGTGTCATCCATCGGTGTGTCATCCATCAGTGTGTGGAACATCAGTGTGTCAAACATCAATGTGTCAAACATCGGTGTGTCGAACATCCGTGTGTCAAACATCGGTGTGTCGAACATCGGTGTGTCGAACATCAGTGTGTCCAACATTGGTGTGTCAAACATCGGTGTGTCGAACATCGATCTGTCGAACATCTGTGTGTCGAACACCCTTGTGTTGATCATCGGTGTGTCAAACATCGGTGTGTTGAACATCAGTGTGTCGTCCATCGGTGCCAAGGAATCTGAGAAACTTATGAAGTGTATGTCTTACACAGAACACTACTAGATTAATTGAAATCCAAAAATACATGTAAAAATACACTTGTAAACATATTGAAGAATAAATATAATTTATTGACTTATTAAAATATATTTCATTGTATGACATAATTGATTTACTTAAAGATATTAAATAGAATGAAATAGTAGAATCTGTAGATTTACATTATTTGTGATTATGAAAACTACTATATCATAGAGGATCCAACGGTTTGGGAAACCATGTGCCAACTATGCGACTTAGTTCTGTCAAAAACTGAAAATGTGTTCGCATGCTTGTCGTGCTGTTTGGACTAACTGTGCACCCTCATCTAGGGACACCCAAGGACACACACAATTACTCTTAGAAGCCACACGATTTGGATAAAACCATTCATTACCCATGCAACACAGACCGTGTAAGTTCAAAATGAACTGGGAAGAGACTCATCATGAGGAGGTCGCACAGTTTCCCCTTAACTGTGCACCTAAACCGTGAAACTAAAGAAAAATAGCCCAAAACTCCAAATTTTGATCAAAAACACTTGAAACTCAAGGGAAATGCTAAATGCAAAAATATAAACCAAAATAAAATAAGAAAATAAAAACCAAGGTGTGACAATTATCCCCACCATTATGCTTTCTTCCCCAAAAAAGTCTCAAATATTCCAATTGATCGGGTAAAACAAGGTTCACACAACCACACGATTCAACTCCTTAAGCCAAGGAACACCTTAGCACCACCAGGACAAGACTTGCATTCCCACGTGAAATAAACCATTGAACTCAACCCACTCCTTGAAGGATGATGAAAATCCCAAACCACCAACCAAACACCTTACCACAACCAAAGTCATCGGGCCCACTCCAAGAGCCTAATGTTTACCAAAGGAGAAGAAAAATTCAAAGTCAGAAGAATCCAGAGGATAGGGAAAACTGCCTAAAAATCCTCAAAGGAAAATAATGAAAGGGACCTTTCTTTATTAAACACGAGAGGCCAAGGTGGACTCCCCACCATTTTAGGATTTTATTCGGATTCCTAACCAACACCATCGATCAAACACTGAAATTTTAAACCAGAATGACCACACAAAAACCCAGAAAGAACTAAGCAATAGGAATGAGACACTTAGCAAAACACGCTCTCACTTTGAGACGATGAAATCCAGAATTTCCAAAATACATGCTTCCCTTAAAATAGATATTCCTAAAAGATACACAACATCCTTTTACACCCCAAACAAAAGGAAACATCACTAACACCACACCCAAATTAGAAAATATTTAAAATGAAATAAACTTTAAACTAAACCTAGATCAATGCTCTACTTCTAAAAACAGGTTGGGTATCTTCCTAAGGGGTGGACCTGGATTCACATTGCTTCCTAGAAACACCCTAGAAAAAACTGTTGCAAGTGAACCAAGCATCCACAGGTATAATAGTTCTTTGGTGATTTTGGAAAAGATGGATTTTTGTGTCCCTGTTTGCCGCATTGATTACACACTAGGATCATGCACCCTTATGAAGCTAATGAGATATCATAAGGACTCTTAATTATGTTATTAGCATCACCAACTTTAGTCCGCTTTCCCATCTATTTTCTAGAATTCCCTTTAACACTTCCATAAACTGAAGTAGGATATGGTACCTTGAGCACACCTTTTAACATATCCTTAACCTGAACAACTTGCATCACACATCAATAAAGGAGGTTAGACTGAATTCTAACACCTTAGAGTGTAGATCAGGACATAGTCTATTCTCAAAATATTGAGCTTTCAGGGAGTCATCCTCAACCAACTTTGGGAGATAAGGAACTATATCCATGAAATTATTGATGAACTCTAACATCAATCTATCACCTTGTTAAAGGCAGCATATCTCCATCACCTTTTCCACCTTCACAACCTCAAAGAAGTATTTTCAGATCAATGAGGTTTTGAAGAATTTCTAGGAGAGGTCTTCCTGAATCTTGGTCCTAATGACTAACTTCCACCACTTCCAACTCAGACCTTTGAGCATAAAGGTTACAAACTTGCCCTTTAGAGACTCATAAAACTCAAGGAAACTAATGATCTTTTCGATATTCCACATCCACTCTTCTGCCTCAAAAGGATCCACTTGACCATAAAATAGAGGAGGTCTCAAATTCCAAAACTCAAGGAGGAATTCTTTAGATTGATCAAATGGAGGGCCCACTAATGGTGAACCACCCATGGATGCACCTAAAATATCCATAAAATATTGGATGGGTGAATTCTAAATAACAATGAGACAAAACCTAATCAAAACCAATCCCATCATAAAAACTCATCATAATTAAATACAAAACATAAAAGAATACCAACTCAAAAATTCCACAAATATTTTTCAGAAAGACTTTTAACCACTAGTTTGAAAATCACTTTCAAATTCCACACTCCAATCCATTTAATTTCACAAGAATCCCTTTAATTACTTCAAGGAATACAACCCATTTTCCATCAAAACCACCTTCTCATTTTCAAACAAACCTTATTTTATTAAAAATAATTTAATTTAAAACCTATTTTACCAAAAATAATTTCATTAAGAATCTATTTTCTAAGAATTTCTTTACATAATTTTGAAACTCACTCATCATTTCCAAAAACCAAAACATCACCTAGTTTTTATAATTTGAAACAAGGTTTTAAAAAAAATTTAAAAACCAGGGAGACCCAAAATAAACTCATGAGGGTTGGGGGACTAATGTCGGTGGGTGACTTGGTTATATGGTTGGAAACCATATTCCAATCACACCACAACCATAGAGAGTCTTTCAGAATCATGTCCCCAACTCCACATGGCTTTTTAGGTTCTGCAGACTCACTAAAACTACTCATCCAACTCCCATTTTGTTTCCCTCAAACACTAGACAACTCACAAGATCCAAATAAACTGAAACAAAACCCAAATTCCCATGGTAACCCAAGGTTTGGTAGATAAAGTGTTGGCCAAACATCTCCTCATACCTACACTCCAAGTTCTGATAGTCCTACTCCATCTACCTTGACATCCCAAATAATGAAGGGCACTCTAGAAGCTAGGTTCTCTAAAGAACATATCCTCTGATATCATTTCGTCATGAACTAACCCAGGTCAACCCCAAACCATTCACCCAAGTCAGCTCGTGACATTCCCAAGGCATGTTCCCGATCACCCCAGGGTGGTGACAAGCACCATGGTATCACAAAGTAATGGTGGGAACAATTTTTCCCAAGAAAGAAAAATAAAAAAAAGTAAAATAATAAGGAAGAGTATCCCAATGTAAATAAACAACCAATAAGAACAACAAGACATAATCTATAAGAAAAACCAAACTAAACCTGATGACCACCAAATCTCCACATGACCCCGTGAGTCACTCTCTAATCCCACAACCCAAAATCACTCCATGATGATTGAGACCAAGCTAGAAAATGCACCTGAGGCTAAAAACATAGATAAAAGTATAGGCATGAGTATTAAAACTAATTATGCATACCCAAATAATCTATTCTCAATGCATTTCCTTTAAATAAAAGATTTATCAATTTCAAGTTTTAAATACAATATATAAAAGTAAATTCTTTGCTCATTTATTTTTAAATAAAATCAAGGTGCATTTCCCTTTTCCACTTTAAACAAGTTTCTTTTCTAGAATAAGGAAGGTCAAAAAATTTAGATAAAGAGAGGGAGGGTGAGAAAAATTATTTTTTTATTTAAAAAGTGAAAATGGTGTAAAACATTCTCAAAACATTTCCATGAGACATTTTAAAACCAAAAGCCCACTTTTAGCAAAGAGGTACACTATAAAAGAGATCAGGAACAACAATCACACAATAATAAATATTGAAAACACTACACAAGAGACCAAATTAGATGAGGCACCTAAATTATCCATCGTAGAAAAATAAGTGCCAGGGAAACATGGAAATACCTAGGAGCTCAGGGGGGAAACTAGAACATAATATACCCAGATCTATCATATCAGCATTCCTGATGCAATCAAATAATCCTCATACTCAGTCATATCCTACCTAGCCTAACATAGGGGAATAATCCCAAAGTAGAGCAAAGTCCATATTAAGGGCCACTAGTTAGAGTGTAATCTTAAACTAGTGTAGCAAATTTTCCCAGATAATCCACTAGTTATGTCAGGTTCCCATGTCATGTCTAAAGTGGGGGTGAGCCAAGAAATACCAAACAACCAACCACTTATACATAATAAGCACAAGCCATCACATTAACCATACAATCAAGCATCACCCCAGAATCACCCCAAGGGATAGTCCCATTGCCTTTGAACCAATCGTACCCAAGGGAAGCCCCATGGTAAGGATATTGGAGTTGGTTCCCTAGAACCAACTTATATATACTTTATGATAGCTTATATTCATGGTTTTTGAATATCAATAAACTCCTTATCACATCATGATTGTTCTTTTGTATAACATTGCATGTGATAATGTCCCAAGAGTAGTTGTCACACTAAATGGTCATAGTAATTTCCCGCTATAATGATAACCTAGAAGTGTTATGACACTATTCTTAAATATATGTTATATGGAAAATGATATCATTTGAGGGACAAAAATGATATAGGCTATTAGGGGTGGGGACTCATAGGAATTTGAGGAACCTTCTTGTGGTGTACGCCCTTGGTGATATCTAGTAGGATATTATGAGAATGAGACCCGGTAGTAGGAAATCCACATTTATAAGTGTCATTCGATGTTCCTATCTAAGGATGTATATATTGGTCCTTAGAATTTAAGATTATTATTAATGGATATTATGAGTCATGTACTTTGATGTATTGACAAAAACCATGATGACAAATGTTCACAGCGAGGTAGGATATGTTGGGTACATCACGAGTAATATTGCATTAATGAATAACGTGAGAAAGGATTTATCCCTTCTATTCACTAATGGAAGTTAATATCTTATTCCCTTTAATGAAAATGACATAGCCTAAATAAATCCATGACCATGGTGTTCTATAGGAAAGTTATAATTCTGGAAAGTCAAAGAAAGAGATATCGAGCATATAGGTTAATGGAATTGGTATGCAACCTAATAGATTATAAATTTTGTGATAAAGGGATTATATTACACAGTAACATTTGTATGAGGTGACATGTCATTG
Organism: Viscum album; assembly: GCA_963277665.1. Classification (NCBI taxonomy): domain Eukaryota; kingdom Viridiplantae; phylum Streptophyta; class Magnoliopsida; order Santalales; family Viscaceae; genus Viscum; species Viscum album. The sequence goes on along the minus strand of OY728159.1, from coordinate 822,833,906 downwards.
CGGCATTAACTTATTTCTCTATGGGTGCCTTGGTGTGTTGCTAGACACTAACCTTGGACTTTAGGTTGCTCCGCCTAATGCCGCTGAGAAAGAGGCCTAGATGGTCACACGCTAAGTGTATCCAAGATCTTAGTTAAATAATTTATTATTTACAAAGTTGAATAAATATTATTTTTTATCATGGTTTAATAATTATTCATATATTCCTGATTTCATTTATTTTGTCACTAGTTATTCAAGAGAATATATTGTGGGCAGAATAATTAATAAATATTGAGGAGGATTGGCGGAATGAGATTAATGGTCCAGTGAGAAATAATAATATTGAATATTATTTGATTAAATTATATTTAATTATAACTCGCAAGTTAAGCACATTTCAGGAAATAATAATTTTGTTGTTATTATTTTACATGGGGGTTTCTCTAGGATTAATGAAATAATTAAAGGCACTTGTGCATGTTATTTTATTATTACCCTAGTGAAATAAATACCTGGTTATATTATTCTCTTATTAGTTAAGGGATAGCTAAGCGATGCTAATTGGGTTGAGCATAACATTTGGAGAAAACCTCTCGAGCCTAGAGAGTTCTTCCCTTTCTAGGAACGCTCTTAAGAATGAGAGTAATCCTCCTCCACCAGATAAAGAAGAATGTTTTGGAAGTGGTTCTTAGGGCGATCGAAGGCGGATGATACAAGTAAAAGGATCTTATGTTCTAGCACCCAGATACTCCTTCAGTGATGTACAGAGATTCATGGATCACGTGTGGATCACTACTAGAGGAGATCTACCCTTGATCTCTATAATGCAATGAAGGTGCATTATAGTTATGTGGTCAGACGCATCAATGAAGAAATAATCACCTTAGAGGTAATTTTATTTAATTAAATTAATTATAAACAATATATGTTGATCCTCTCTCTTGGTTATGGGTTTCTATTACTTTGTATTATTTCTTTGATTCAATTATGTGGATCACGACATTCATCATCACATAGATCCCAAATTTTTCATTGAATATGGAAAAAAAGAAAAGTTGGGCATTATCTCTCCCATGCTTCCACTGTGCCTAGAACCTACAAATGGTATCAGAGTGAGAATATTACTGTTTATAATTATTTAATAATCATTGGTGATTTTCACATTTATAATTTATTTTTTCAATTCAAGTTTAATCGTTCCTTTTAATATGAATGACAAGATATGTTTCTTCCTCTATTGTTTATTGTAGATCTAACAGAAATGATTAATTTTATGATTAAAATTATATTGAGTATCTCATATGGAGGTTCTAAGTATTCTATCTAGGTAACATAGAAGTACATGTCGTGTAATCAGAATTACATGTCGTGTAGTTGTGTTCAATGCATCAGGAGTAGTTCAATAATTACTCAAACTGTGTGCATTAAAGACACGCGGTGTAGTTAATTATTACATTGTGTGTTGACCATGACAGATTGGCGCATGGTCAGTCGGACAACACGCTATGTGACCCACTGGACACGGAATGTAGTCCCTTTCGGGTTAGAGTTGGGTCGTGTATCACATACATGGCTTAACTGACCGGTGACCATGTAACACAGAGTCAACACGACATGTGGCCCACTGGACACATCGTGTACTCTAAGAATTCCGAAGTACGCCTCACATGTCGAGTCCCTAGGCATGTACTTTAGATAGATGGTGAAGGTAGTACAAGCCATGTAGATTGGATCTAGATGCCATGTACTTTTACCAAATTACATAGAATTAAAACGTTAATATCTTCACAATGTTCAGATCTATATATCATGTATAAGTTATATTGTAGTTATTATTCTATGTGCATTAAAGCATGACACGTTATAAAAAAATCATATAATTCGTGTAATCATCCGTAAAGTACACATCATGAAATTATGTGATAATTCATGCATGATATATGTCACAAAGAATAAAGTGTATACAAGTATAATACATGTTGAGTAGATTTGGATGGGTATTCACTGGGTTACCTCCAAGGTACATTTATGTACATGGTTAATTTTAACTAAATTTTAATTTGTTTAAAATTATAATGGATAATAATATCAAGGAAATTCAAAAAAGGATTAATATAAAAGGATTTATTGATTAAAGATAATAATTAATCGATTTGAGCGCGATTTATCTTAAATAAGAATGATTAGTGAATTGAATGCTAGTTTTATTAAATGTGTAATTCGTTGCATACATGTGGATGATCATGAGATAGACCATACCTTTGTATATGATTGGTTTCCTTTTAATTTATTATTAAATTAAATTATTGGTCTGTGTTCCTTCTCTCCTCATTAATATGTAGGGTCTGCATGACCATGGTTTCTTTTATGTAAACCCCCCTTTACCCTTCACCTACGTGCAAGTAAAATCATATGTAATTGATGGATCTCCCAAGCTAGTGGAGGCGGTTCAAGTTAAGAGACAAGGTAAAACCAATCCAAGGAGATACAAAGGTGGACAGGTGGAAAGATGTAAACACGAACCTTAAATGGTTCAAGGTGTTTCTCCCCTAGGTTAGTGATTAGTTTCTCAACCGCTAGATAAACTAACCATTAAAACAAGATCGTGATCATACCCTTTATTTTATTTATGTTAGTTTCATGGTTATTCATTATGGATGTTTTGTCACGATCACATAATTAGTGAATTAACAAGAATACAAGATGGAACTAAAATAAACTCTCTTATGCGTAAATATTATCTTAAGACATAGTTAATCACTTAAGTAATCCCACTTAATATTAACAAGAATGTGGTAAAGATAATAAATTAAAATTTATGCATAAAGAATAAAATCCCTCAATAAAATATTAAGTCGGTATAGCCTTTCATTACTTCTGTTAGAATCGAACCATAGTTCAAAGTGCTTGACCAGCCAAACTTGGGGTGCTTTCAATTATCGGAGAATTCTAATTTGAGGTTTTGGATTAACTTAACTTGGTTGACATAAAGGGTTTACTACCAAAGTAGGACTTGGTGTAACTGAGAGGCAAATGTTGAGGAAATATAAATTAATGATTTTAGGATTGGGGAGTCCAGTCAATGGATCAAGGAACTGTGATTTAATGTAGTTGGCATTTGGAATGCCTACCTAAAATCATTCAAGTTGCTTGACCAGCCAAAGTTGGGGTAATGATAATGGAACATGGATCATTTCCACTTGAATATCCAAGAAACATGATATTTTGAATCCAATGGTGAGGGCTATAGTGTTTTAATAAAATAGTGGGAGAAAAATAAATATAATTTTATTTATTTTTCTAAATTTTATCGAATAAAGTACTAAAATTACGCTCATCTTATATGTAGAAACAACATCAAAAAATGTCATAAAACATATCATTGTGATCCATACATGAGAAGGAAAACCTTCTCATCGACACTAATTTTCAGGAGTGGCAAAGGCGCCTATGGGTCATCCTTCACCATGAAAGGAAACTATATGTGCTGGAAGAACCTTTACCAGTTGCGCTTAGAAATGAGGTGAGTGATGAAGAGATCTCTTTGTATAAGAAACATCTGAATGATGCTACAGATGTTCAGTGCTTCATGTTATCATCCATGTCCAATGATCTCTTAAAGAAACATGAGGAAATGGATGCTTATAGCATGATGTCTCGCCTTCAGGACCTCTATCAAGATATGGCAAAATAAGAGAGGTATGAGATCTTCAACGCTTTGTTCATGACTAATCTTGGAGAGTCTGAGTCATTTGGGCCTCATGTGGTCAATCTTATTGGCTACATTGAACACCTGAACATCTTAGGGAAAAAAATTCTGAATGAGTTGCGTATAGATCTCATACAATTATCGCTTCCCAAGGCCTTATCTAGTTTTGTTGTGAATTATAATATGAGCAATAATGAGAAGAGTCTATTAGAACTTATGACCCTGATTCATTAAGTGGATAAGGACATGGGGCGTGACAAACCCACAGTCCTTATGGTGAATAGGAAGGGTAAGGATAAGGAAAAGGGGATTAAGACTTATAAATAATCTAAAGCCACTACTGGAATTAAAGGTATTTGCGACGGTCTATTTGCGACAGGAAATGTCTCCGTCATAAATAACCCTCTGATTATATACATTATATATATAAATAAACCTTTTATGATGGGCCGTCACAAATACTATTTGCGATGGGAAATTGCCCTGTCGCAACTAAGCCTTCGATTATATACATTATATATATAAAAGCCTTTTGTGACGGGTCGTCGCAAATAGTATTTATGACAGGGCCGTCGCAAATGCTATTGATAAAAATTTAATTTAGATTATTTACAATGGGCTCTCATCTCAAAAGGTCCCGTCGCAAATACTAATTTAGGCGAAACAATTTTTAGTGGATTGACGACATCTCTTTTGTCCGACGGCTCATTTACCTGCAACTTTCTCTCACTGAAATCATAATGAAGAATCTTCTCATAGGTATGCATATTCATTCTCGTGCATATGATAATTTATAAGCGTACCTCCGAGCAGATTCTTCATTGTGATTTCTGTGTGAGAAACTTGCACGTAAATAAGTCGTCGGACAAAAGAGCCCCCTTTTCGTCGATGAATCATCTTCTTGCAACTGTCACTACCTGAACACATTATGAAAAATGTGGTCTTATGAATGAATATTCAAACACGTGTATACGAGATTGGATATGCATACGTAGAAGCATACTTTTCATAATGTTTTGAGTTGGTAAAAGTTGAAAGCAGAAGAGTCATCGAGTAAAAGGAGTGTCGTCAATCCACTGGAAATTGTGCCAAGTTATTACAAGTTATTGCAATTTATTACAATTGATTTTCTTTTTACTATTTATTCCTATTTATTCCTATTTATTCATATATATTCCTATTTATTCCTATTTATTCCTATTTATTCTTATTTATTCCTATTTATTCCTATTTATTCCTATTTATGACTATTTATGACTAATTATGACTAATTATGACTAATTATGACTAATTATGACTAATTATTCCCATTTATTCCTATTTATTCCTATTTATTCCTATTTATCTCTATTTATTCCTATTTGTTCCTATTTATTCCTAATTATTCCTAATAATCCCTAATAATCCCTAATTATCCCTAATTATCCCTATTTATCCTTATTTATCCCTATTTATCCCTATTTATTCCTATTTATTCCTATTTATTCCTATTTATTCCTATTTATTAGTAATTATTATTAATTATTACTAATTATTACTAATTGTTACTAATTGTTACTAATTGTTACTAATTATTATTAATTATTACTAATTATTACTAATTATTTCTATTTATTACTAATTATTCCTATTTATTGCTAATTATTTATATTTATTTCTATTTATTCTTATTTATTAGTAATTATTCCTATTTATTCCTACTTATTCCTATTTATTCCTATTTATTACTATTTTTTCCTATTTATTCCTATTTATTACTATTTTTTCCTATTTATTCCTATTTATTCCTAATTATTACTATTTATTCCTATTTATTCCTAATTGTTACTAATTATTCCTATTTATTCCTATTTATTGCTATTTATTACTAATTATTCCTATTTATTCCTATTTATTACTAATTATTCCTATTTATTTCTATTCATTCCTATTTGTTACTGATTATTCTTATTTATTCCTATTTATTTCCAATTATTCCTATTTATTCCTATTTATTCCTATTTATTCCTATTTATTCCTATTTATTCCTATTTATTCCTAATTATTACTATTTATTACTAATTACTACTATTTGTTACTAATTACTACTCTTTATTTCTATTTATTGCTAATTATTACTAATTATTCTTATTTATTACTATTTATTACTAATTATTTCTAATTATTACTAATTATTCCTATTTATTACTAATTATTCATATTTACTACTATTTAGTACTAATTACTACTAATTATTCCTATTTATTACTATTTATTACTATTTATTACTAATTATTCCTAATTACTACCAATTACTACTAATTAGTACTAATTACCATCAATTACTACTAATTATTACTAATTATTACTATTTATTACTAAAATACAGATAACAAAATAATTTAAATCTAATTTAATTACAACTAATCAACAATAATTAAAATTAACATAATTTTTTTTAAATAAATACTAAATTAAATAAAATATAAATACATTTGAACTTGATCTCCTATTGATGTAAGCGCCTTCACAACTTCTCTATAAAAAAAAATTAACGGAGAGAGATTTTCACTCTAAAATTCGAGTTTAGTGAGAGAGAGGAAGTGAGAAATGAGAGGAAGGGAAAGAAAAATGTAGGGGGTGTATATAAGTTAGATTAGTTGTGACGGGTCTATTAGCGACGGGATTCCCGTCGCTAAAAGTACCTTTTGCGACGGGACCCATCGCAAATACCTTCAACCGCATTAATTACGGGCGGCGGTTAAAAGGTTATTTGCGATGGGTCCCGTCGCAAAAAGTGACCTGCCGACACACCTTTTGCGACGGGACAACATCCCGTCGCAAAAACTCATTTACCGCCGCCGGTATTTGCAATGGGTCCCATCACAAATACCCTTCGACCGCCACACTATTTGCGACGAGGGATCCCCCCGTCGCAAATAACCTTCCCGCGCTTTGGCGCGCATCCCGCGCCAAAGCGTGCATTACCTTTTGCGACGGGGTGAACCCCCCATCGCAAATAACCCCTGAGATGGATCATTTGTGACGGGAATTAATCCCGTCGCAAATACCCCGTCGCAAAAAACTGTTTTTCCCGTAGTGAGCCCCCAAGAACCATCCGACTAAGAAGAATAAAATCCAAAGGTGGGGCAAGGAAAAGGAGGTAGTATGTTTTTCATGTGGCAAGCCAGACCACTGGAAGAGGAACTGCACCCAAGGGCAAGGGGAAGTCAAATGTGTGTTCGTTATCAAGTGAAATCTTTCCATTTCTACACATTGGGTATTATATATATATATATATATATATATATTGTGGTGCTCACATCTATTCAAATGCAGGAACCAAGTAGATTTTAGAAAATTGCCAGAGAGGTGGATCTGTGAGTTGTCAATGGTGTGAGGTTGGCTGCTCTTTCCATTGGCAACTACCACCTTTCATTGCCAATGGGAATGATTTTGGTTTTGCATGATTATTATTATGTACCTACTATTACCAAAAAATAATTTATGTATCAATTTTAGATACATATGGGTTTATTTTCAAGTTTAGAAATAAAAGTTGTTTCTTTTATAAGAACAACATATGTTATGGTACGACACATTTAAATAATGGTCTGTATGTATTAAATTATGAAAACCAAGTGTTAGAAATTTATAACGAATCAAGTTCACATGACTCATATAACACTCAGTTGTGGCATCATTGTCTTGGTCATGTAAATGAGAAGCGTCTGACAAAACTCTATCACGATGGTTATTTAGACTCTTTTAAGCTAAAACCACTTGATAGATGTCATGTTTCTTTACAAGGGAAAATTTCCAAACCACCATTCGGTGGACATAGTGAAAGGGTCACCGAGCTTCTAGGACTAGTACACACTGATGTGTGTGGATCATTTCAAGTAGAAGCTAGAGGTGTATATTATCACTTCATAACTTTAACTGATGACTTGAGTAGATATGACTATATTTATTTAATGATGTATAAGTCAGAGTCTTTTAAGAAATTCAAGGAATTAAATAATGAAGTAGATAATCATCTTGGTAAGAAGATAAAGAAGCTTCAATCGGATCGAGGTGAAGAATATCTTAACCAAGAGTTCATCGACTTTCTAAGGGAATTTGGGATTCTATCTCAACTCACTCCACCTTATACACCATAGAGTGATGGTGTTAGTGAAAGGAAGAACCATACCTTGTTGGACATGGTAAGGTTGATGATGAGTCATGCAGATCTTCTGTTATCCTTTTGGGGATATGCATTACAAACTGTGACATACACATTAAACCAAGTACCAACCAAAGCGACAAACAAAATTCCCTTCGAGCTATAGAGTAGAAAGAAACCTATTTTGTCACATACACATGTATGAGGATGCACGGCGTTTGTTAAGGATTTCTCAAGCAAAAAACTAGCACCCTGGGGCATGAAATGTGTCTTTATAGGGTATCTCAAAGAAATAAATGGATACTACCTATACAACCCCTCACACAAGAAAGTGACTGTCTCCAAACAAGTCGTCTTTCTTGAGAGGGAGCACATCCTAAAAAAGGATAGTGAGAGAAAGATTAACTTTGATTAAGTTGATGCTCAAGATACACAGGAGTTGGTACAAAAACAAGTTACATAGGTCCCAATGAAAGAAGTAGTTCCTAAAACACAAGTATTGCATGAGAGTGTAAAAGAGGTAAGGTAACTAGAGAGATATGGTTTTCTAGTCACCGAGGATGGTGACTCGTTATTGTTGGACAATGATGAACATCTCTCCTACAAGGAGGCATTAGAGAGCTCAAAAAACTACAAGATGGCTAGAAGCTGTAAATTTTGAGATAGATTCCATGTATCAGAACCAAGTTTGGGTTTTGGTCAATGCGCCAGTTGATGTAAAGTCTGTTGGGTGTAAATGGGTATTCAAAAGTAAATTAGACATGTAAGGTAAAGTAAGTACTTATAAAGCAAGGCTCATGGATAAAGGTTTTAAACAACATCAAAGAACTGACTATGATGAAACCTCTTCACCAGTTGTCATGTTTAAATCCATCAGAATCATAATTTTCATAGCAGTTTACCATGACTATGAGATTTAGAAGATGGATGTCAATACCGCTTTCCTTAATGGTAACCTTTAGGAAGATGTCTATATAACACAACTAGAAGGGTTTGTGACACCATGTGATGCCAAAAGGGTTCGCAAGTTGTAGAGACTCATTTATGGATTGAAGCAAGCATCTATTTCATGAAACATCTGATTCAATGATGCCATAAGAGAATTTGGTTTCATTAAAAACAAATATGAGTCGTGTGTTTACAAAAGGTTTAATGGGAATACGGTCGTTATCCTAGTAATATATGCTGACGACATATTACTTATTGGAAACGACATACCAGTCTTACAGTCAGTGAAGGACTGGTTGAACAAGTGTTTCTCCATGAAAGACTTGGGTGAAACAACCTACATTCTAAGGATCAAGAGAATTCATGATAGATTTAAGAGGCTATTTGGACTAATTTTAAGTACATATATTGACCATATACTAAAGAAATCTATTATAGAAAAATCCAAGTGGGGATTGGTTCTAGTGTCACATGGCTTACATTTTTCTAAGAAAATGGGTCCCCATACACAACAAGAGAAAGAGAGAATGAGTAAGATCCCATATGCTTCGATGATAGGATCAATCATGCATGTCATGTTATGTACTAGAATTGATTTTTCATATACATTGAGAATGGTAGGCAGATATCAAGAAGATCTAAGAGAACAACATTGGACTGCTATTAAGGTTATCCTTAAGTACCTGAGAAGAACTAAGGATATGTTCCTGATGTATGGAGGAGACAAGAAACTTGTCATCAGAGGGTATGTTGATGCTAGTTTTCAGACAGATCATAATGATCTGAAGTCGCAATCAAAATATGTTTTCTATCTCAACGAAGGAGGTGTGAGTTGGAAGAGTTCAAAGCAGTCAGTTGTCACTGATTCTACAGTGGAGTTCGAGTATATAACGACTTATGATGCATCCAATGAATCTGTCTAGATTCAGAACTTTGTCCAAGATCTTTATGTGGTACCTAGTAGTAAAGATCTTATCACATTGTATTGTGATAATACTAAAGCAGTGCCCCTTGCAAAAAAGAGTCAGGGTCACATCAACGGACAAAGAACATACTCAAAAAGTATCACCTCTTAAGGGATTTTTATCAGAGGGGTGAATTACAGTGAGAAAAAGTATCCATGGAAGATAATGTAGAAAAACCCTTGACTAAAGGCCTATCTCAATAGAAGTATAAGTATCATGTGAGAGCTAGCAGACTGAAGGTTGTTAGTAGTTGGTTTTAGTGCAAGTGAGAGTCAGTTGGAATTGGTTCCCTATAACCAAATTCTATGTACTTTATGATAACTTATATTCATGGTTTTTGAATATCAATAAACTCCTTATCACATCATGATTGTTCTTCTACGTAACATTGCATGTGATAATGTCCTAAGAGTTGTTGTCATACTAAAAGGTTATAGCAGTTTCCTTCTACGATGAGAACCCATAAGTGTTATGACACTATTCTTAGATATATGTTCTATGGTCAGATGATATAATTTGAGGGACACAAATGATACAAGCTATCAGGGGTGGAGACTGATAGAACTTTAAGGCACCTTCTCATGCTGTATACCCTTGGTGATATCTATTAGGATATTATGAGAACGAGACCCGACAGTAGGAAATCCACATTTATAAGTGTCATTGAATGTTCCTATCTACGTATGTGTGTATTGATCCTTAGACTTTAAAATTGTTATTAATGGATATTATGAGTCACGTAATTTGATGTATTGATGAAAACTGTGACGACAGATGTTCGCGGTGAGGTATGATACGTTGGGTGCGTCATGAGTAATATTGCATTAATGAATAATGTGAGAAAGTATTTATCCCTTATATTCACTAACGTAAGTTAATATCTTAGGCCCTTTTATGGAAATGATATAGCCTAAATAAATATATGGTCATGGTGTTCTATAGGCAAGTTCTAATTACAAAAAGTCAAAGAAAGAGATATCGAGTATATAGGTTGATGGCATTGGCATGCAACCTAATCGATTAGAGATGTTGTGATAAATAGATTATATTACACGATAAACGTTTGTATGAGGTGACATGTCATTGTGGCATTAACTTCTTTCTCTATGGGTGTCTTGGCGTAATGATAGACGCTAACCTTGGACTTTAGGCTGCTCCACCTAATACCACTGAGAAAGAGACCTAGAGGGTCACACAATAAGTGTATCCAGGATCTTAGTTAAATAATTTATTATTTAACAAGTTGAATAAATATTATTCTCAGTTGTGGTTTGATAATTATTCATGTATGTCTGGTCGCATTTATTCTGTCACTAGTTATTCGAAAGAATATATTGTCAGCGGAATAATTAATAAATATTGAGGAGGATTAGCATACTGATATTAATGGTCCAGTGAGAAATAATAATATTGAATATTATTTGATTAAATAATATTTAATTATAACTTGCAAGTTGAGCATATGTCAATAAATAATAATATTGTTGTTATTATTTGACATGGGGTTTCACTATGATTAATGAAATAATTAAATCCACTTGTGCAGAGTATTTTATTATTAGCCTAGTGAAATAAATGTTTAGTTATATTATTCTCTTATTAGCCAAGGGTAAGCTAAGAGACGCCAATTGGGTTGTGCACAACATTTGGAGAAAACCTCTCGAGCCTAGAGAGTTCTTCCCTCTCCAAGAATGCTCTCAAGAACGAGAGTGATCCTCCTCCACCAGATAAAGGAGACTTCTTTGGAAGCAGTTCTCAAGGTGATCGAAGGCAGACGATGCAAGCGTAAGGATCTTCTGTGCTAGCACCCGGAGACTCCTTCGGTGACGTCCGAAGATTCGTGGAGCACGTGTGGATCACCGCTAGATGAGATCTACCCGTGATCTCTATAATGCAATGAAGGGGCACTGCAGATCTGTGGTCAGAAGCATCAACGAAAAAGAATCACCTTGGAGGTAATTCTATTTAATTAAATTAATTATAAACAATATATGTTGATCCTCGCTCTTGGTTCCTGGTTTTTATTCCTTTATATTATTTCTTTGATTCAATTTTGTGGATCAAAATGTTCATTGTCGCATAGATCCTGAATTGTTCATTGAATATGGAAAAAGGAAAAGTTGGGCATTGGCCCTCCCACGCTCCCACTGCACCCAGAACCTACAAAAGACCTCCCATTCTCATTAGCAACCAACAAGGTAGAAGACACATCCCAAGGAGAGTTTTTCTATGGAGAACCCATTTCGAAAGTGTCAATCGGGCCTCACACATCCTTTGGGTGACAACCCATTTTCAAAGGGATCAAACACACCATTTTATAAATCCAAAAGTCACTTAAAAACCCATTTGAGAAACCTGATTCACCATTTAGGAATCAGAACCCATTTACAAATCTGAAACATTAACTTAGAAACTACACATCACTCGTAAAGGCTAACCATGCATTTTAACAAACACTTGTTGTGTAAAGTTTAGTAAAACACTTTCGTACAATCCAATACAAGGAGAAATTCACTTAATTTCAATTCAAACAATTATTCCATAGATCATGCATCACTAATTAGTATCAAAGGAAGGTGCGAAAGACAGGCAATCAATGTTTCTTAAATTTAAAGGCCAAATGCAAAGGGAAATCTACCTCAAACCACAAGCGCTCGGACAACGATAACCCGGGACAACTCCACAAAGGTCTAAAGAAGCAAGAACACCCAAGGAGAACCTTAAGAAGACAAAACCCCCAATTTAAACTCAAAGAGATATGAACCCTAGACCCAGGAGATCAAGGACTAAGAGGAACCTAAGAGAAAATGAAAGAAGAAGGAAAAGGAGGAAGAGAGGATAAGAACACCTTGAGAAATCACCCAAAAAACCTAAAGAAAACCCTTGGATTCAACATTGGAGGAGGAGGGGAGGCATGAGAAAGAGAGGGAGGGGCCTCCCTAGGTCGCACGAGCCAAATGGGGTGGAAAAGGGGCGTTTGGGGTTAAAAATCAAGAGGAAAAAAGGTAGAAACATATTTTTAAAGAAATTGGGCATTGCACGTGGTTTTGTTGCGCAGTTTGGAAAACTGTGCACCAATCATGCGCCCCTTACTGGACACACTATGCACCAATACGGTTTAGTCGCACGGTATGGGAAACCGTGCGCCAACCGTGCGACTTGGTTCTGTCAAAAACCGTAGAGTCGTGCGCACCCTTGTTGCACAATTTGAACTAATCGTGCTCAAACCATACACCTTCATCCAGGGACACCCAAGAACCCACGCAATTACTCTTGGACGCCGCACAGTTTGAATCAAATCGTGCACTACCCATGCAACACAAACCGTGCAAATTTAAAATGAACTGGAAAGAGACTTAACATCAGGAAGTCGCACGATTTCCCCTAATTGTGCCCTTAAACTGCGCAGCTGAATAAAAACAACCCAAAACTCCAAATTTCAATCCGCAACACCCGAAACTCAAGGGAAAAGCCAGAGATAAAAAGATAAACCAAGATAAAAGAAGAAAACAAAAACTAGGGTGTGATACCAGTACTCCCCCACATTCATGAGATGTAGGTCCTCTAGAGTTTGTGTATGGAATATGTATTCTCTTATGCTTGAGAAGGTGCAAGTCCTTCATAGAGTCAATAGAGGTTGATACTCCCTAGATCGGTGTTTCAGGGATCATCAAGCCACGAGTCCCCTATTTATGTAGTTAGGTACTCCCTCGTTTGATGATCTTGTTTGATGTTGAGTGGGTCCTTCATCAGGGGTTCGATACTCCCTCGATCGACATTTATCTTGGTGAAGCGCGAGTCTGTCACCACAACCAGTGAGATGACGTGAGTATGGTTTAACTAGGTAGCTTGGATTCTTAGGTAACTCGTGGTGACAAAATCCTTTGATTAGTTGGGGTGTTGATAAGTGAGACTTGGTGTCCAAAGTTCTCTGCCTTAAAGCATATTCGGGCTTGTTTTGTGTGTTTCATGTTATTTCTCGAGTGTGTTATCTTCTACCTTCGTGCTTTTGAGGTAACTAACCATTTGTTTTTTCCTCTGTGGTTTCAGAACGTCCTACTGGGTATGTACATACCCACCCATGCATGGACGTTTCGATCACACACATCATGTCTTATACAGATGACGAACCGTTTAGTGGTGACTTTGGTAGACACGATGTCGTTGGAGCAGGAGCTTAGTGGTGCATAAAGATGACAGTTTTGGATGACGTTCTTGTCTAGTGATAGTTCGTCAGAGAGATCCTCTCACCTCAACTACATTGTGTTAGTTTCCTTAAGAGTCTGTTGAGCGTCTATTTTGCTCCCTTTTGGTTTGTGGTTCATGCACTTGCTCTCCTGTGCGGATTTCAACGTATGCCACATACATTATTGGTTTTTACTTGGTTTTGTATTATTATTATTCGGCGTGGAGGTGGGTGTTTGTGTATAGGTGCATCATGTTAATACCTCTCGTCATGTACGATGTGTTTACTTAGTGCTAGTCACCATCCTCTGACCCATTAGAGGTAGGTCTGAGGTGACACACCCAGCTTACTGCCGACCCATGTAGAGTCCTGACGGGTCTGGTCGTGTCAATGATGCACATGTTTCGTGTCAATCTCAATTATTTGATGCATGTTTCGTCAATGATACACTTTGACTATGACTGATCACGTATTTCTGATTTCAAAACTACTCATGATTTAAATCGACACTCAATCCGCTTCTCAACGAATTTTGAATAAATCCACTATTTTTTTTTGTAATAGATATGTAAAGATTTTTTAGAAAAAAATATTATAGATAATAAACACCACAAATATACATATTTTTATAAACTTCAATTCAATTGTATATTGAACAGTTTGGAAGAGATTACAAAGAAACAATTGTAAATCCTCTATGCATTTCAAGTCATCAAAATTTCACCTCAACATAGTTAATGATGGGGTGAAATTACAACATTCTTTCATGTATATATATAATATAGGGGCAATGATATTAAAGGATCAAAACACGCTCCTGATTTCAGCTAAAACCATCCCCATTCCAAACCAATGTAAGATCTGATTTCATTTGAAAATTTTTGAGCCTCTATTTATCATTTTTGGTCCCTTCGTGGAATGTATCCGTTGTTTTAAAGGTGAAGGATAGAAAGGGGAAAGCGAAATACGTCCCTCCCTCGCTCCCTCCCCCTCCGACCGCTCCGTTCAGGATTACCTGGAAATCCCAGAGAGATCAAAGGCTCACTGCATTGGGCTGGAGAAGCACACGAAGGCACAGAGAAAGCGGAGAGGGTTTCACATCGACTCCCCGATAGTCCACAGGGAGAAGAAGTGGAGGGTGTAGCTGTGCTCGATTTTCGGTCGTCTCAATCGATTACGGGGATTATTCCAACCTGCAATTGGTTAATGTTGTGACAACTCGTCTGATCATTAGGGTTCGAGGTTTCAGTGTCGTTGGTTGTTCACCATGCCTGGTATTCGATGAGTTAAAGATCAAGATATTCCTCAACTGTCAGTAATGGTAAGCCAGGGTTTTTGATTGGATAATTTCGAATTTGTATGCCCCAGAGAGACCTCTTTACGCTCCTTTGATAATTGCACGAGTATACGAGCGTTCATTTCTTTGATATTTTTCTCCCCTGCCCTAAATTTGTTTGGCACTGGTGATTTGGGAAGGAAACGAATGATAAGAGGAAGGGCAAATTGATTTCCACCGTTTGACAACGAGAAATTCAGTGGAGAGAAATTATAAGGAGTGAAACAAGTAGAAACATATTTCTCTCCGACTCCAGGTTTTAAATCATCCCAAAATCAGGGTGATTTGGGAAGAAATGCTGGTTAATCCATTTTTTTAAATTTTCAATTTTACCCTTATTTTCTTTATATACCATAAAAGAAATTTAAATCATCTCTTTTATTTTACTCAATTATTTATCTAAACATCAGGTTAGAAATGATAATCATTTCTTTTCTTTTGCTAAAATCTCTGGAACATATCTGCCTGAAAATTTAAATTGATAATTTCAACTAAGAAAGAGGCCTTAATCCTATCCCACCTGAATGAAAAACTATCATCCAATATGACCATGGGGACAATTAGAGGATCAAATCCGTGACCCATTTCCACTGAAGCAGAAACCCTAGTCTTCATCAATGCACCCAAATCAAAATTGATAATAACCGCATGTAATTCCTCTAAGCATAACAATGCATTTTCTAGATCAACGACTTTGATGTCAAAACTGCCACATAGGAGGTTAAATCTTGGTAGTCAAATCTCTTAGCATGATTAATGACACCCCTGATCTTAAATTACATCACCAATCCAGGATGTTGTTTGCCTTTCTCCACGATCGATCATAGTGGTAGGTTTGATGTGCTATGTGATGCAATTGGTTATCCATGATAAGGTATATGGAAGATGAGGATCATGCATGTTTAATATCCAATAAGGGTTTTTATTGAATACATTCTCACTATTTTATTCAAAACAATAGTCCTACTATTACCTCTGAAAATAAAAAGTTTTCCAGCAGGTTGAAATTTACATATAATTGAATCGTGAATTAAACCCAACTCCATGTCTTTGGGGTCATAAAACTATCAAGATTACTCATTCAAGTTGCGACCTGATGCTATTCCACAATATATAATGAATGCATCATGAATGTCACACATATTATTGAATATCCAAGCTTGTGTAACCGGTCCAACGATAAAACCATACAACACGGTCCAGCAAAATATTAAGGCCACCCACTGGATAATGGTCCTCCTTTTGAGAACCCCCACCATAACTCTTATGACAAGCAACCAATCGGCAGTAACTGCTTACCACTCATGACTGTAACCAGCACCTAGATGGCATGTTATTTAGCTAAGCACTTGATGTTAAAAGCATTAGAATCACTTTGGATCTGGTGATATGTTTTGCATGTTTCTTGAGTTGCTCAGTCCAGAAGGAAAAAAAGAAAGACATTAAATACAGAGAAGACAGAAGTCATTTGTCAACCAAAACTCATTTATTTGAGAGAGGTGTCTATTCTTGTTTCAGGTTAATAGTTGCTGACCTTTCAATATCTGGATGTCATATTTTCTCATCAAATTCATGAAAATCTATTCCAACACTTTAATCCTTTTCGCATGTCTCGAAATTGTGAATTCTTCCTGTATGATGTCATCATTTTTTTTTTTGGTTACAACCCTAGCTGAGGTGTTAATTGGCCAATACGAGGAGTGGTGATGCAATGCTTACCAATCAAATAAATAATTAAAGGAATATTCTGATTAATTTTCATGAACATTTTTTCGGAGGTGTAAAATTTATTGTTCGGGTTCTCTTTTCTATACTAGTTTTTTTTCTATCATTTGATTTTCAAAATCTAAGCGAGGGGTGGTTGATGAATCTAATGTACCCCCATTTTTGCAGGCTGCACCTGTTAATATCGCTGTAGGTTCTCATGTATGGGTTGAAGATCCAGTGTTGGCTTGGATTAATGGTGAAGTATTTAAAATCAGTGGCCACGGAGCTCATGTTCATACTACAGATGGAAAAACGGTGAGCACATGCAGTTTTTGATTTTTTTCATTCCAGTCTTCTCATGTGTACAGGATGTCCTTTACCTAGCTACTTTTCATTAAATCATATTGTTATAATAATAAAGTATGCAGATTACTATGGCTGCTAAATGGAATTCCATAGCAGAGTTTCCATTTTAGAGTTTCACTGTTTTTGAGAATGGTTGTCTGTGGATTCTCTAATGTTTTATGTTTGGCGGACTTGGTTTTGCTTCTTACTTCATGAACAACCATTGCATGGTCTCATTGCCCAATTGATTGCTGGGAATTGAAATTGAAGGTTTTTACCCTGTTTGTTCCCTTTCCCTCGCTGTCTCCTTCTCCCTTGGTTTTCTTTCCTTCCACTGAGCAGTAAAAGTATCACATGAATTACATGTTCCTGAAATAGAAGTGGTTGAAATCTTTTTGAAAGAGGTTTTTTGAATTTGTGCGGTTGTTTGGGGAAAAAAGGAAGAAAAACCCATGTTTGTTCAGCCTCAATTAAAAATAAATTAATTTCAAATGACTCCAATGGGAACTATTTTTTTCTTCCTGGAAAAAGTGTACAATCCTTTCAGCATTAATGTGGAACCATTGAGGCTCGCTTGTATTTGCCGGATAGTGTTGTTGAAAGTTCCTTGTTGGGTTTGAATTTGGTATTTTGGTGTTTGATGTTCACTGTTTTGCTACTTTTTTCTTTGCTAATCATCTCCATTTGTGGAATTTTGCTATGTATCTGTATGGTAAACACACATACCTACCTATGTATACATGATTACAGCATGAAGCCCCTAGACTTTGACTTATATTTGCATGTGTCAGTGTGTGTGTAATTCCATGGAAATCTTATATCTTTGACAAACAATCTTATGCAGGTGGTCACAGATTTCTCCAAATTGTTCCCGGAGGATACTGAATCACCTCCTGGAGGTGTTGATGATATGACTAAACTTTCTTATCTGCATGAACCTGGAGTTTTGCAAAACCTTTCCACTAGATATGAACTTAATGAAATATATGTGAGTCAATTACTTTGTTGCATTCCCTTGGACCCACGTTCATGTTGAATAGTCCCATGATGTTAATGATCTTTCCTTACCAGACATACACTGGCAATATTCTGATAGCAATTAACCCATTTCAAAGATTACCTCATCTTTATGACACACCTATGATGGAACAATATAAGGGAGCTGCTTTTGGGGAGTTAAGTCCTCATGTTTTTGCAGTTGCAGATGTTGCATACAGGTAATTTCTGGCTCATCTTTTGGATATTATATTTTTTTTCATGCATTTCTCAGCTTGGTGTGCTCTTACTACTGAAAATAGGGCGATGGTAAATGAGGGGAAGAGCAATTCAATTCTTGTAAGTGGGGAAAGTGGTGCTGGTAAAACAGAGACGACCAAGATGCTTATGAGATATCTTGCACACCTGGGTGGGCGAACTGGAGTTGAGGGAAGAACTGTTGAACAACAAGTTTTGGAGGTGAGGATGATAACCTTTAATTTCCTTGCATTGTTATCTCTAACATTTTCTTTTTTTGAACACATTTCTCTCGGGCTATGTTTGGTATGGGGGAAACTGTTCTGATGAACATGAAAAAAGCCATGAGTGAGAATGACAAAGTGATTAGTGAGTCAATAGTTTGTTTGATATGCTTAAAAAATGTGTGATGAAATATGCTAAATAATATAAATAAAAAAAACTATAATATAATTTTTATCACTGTTATACGGGCATTCTTTTAAATGATACATAAAATCAGGGGCAATTATGTCCATAAAATTTATTTTCCAAGAAAGGAACTAGCATTTTTCCCAAATGAGTCCTGATTCCCTTAAACGATGGAGCTGCCTCTCCCTCTACCTCTCCCTGTCTTAAAGTAAAGATGATCTTTGACCATTCTCCCACACATTGCTTTTTGCAGACTACTGTTCACTGTTTCATTGTACCAAACTTAGCCTTCTTGAGAGGAAATGGATCTGATTAATGTTTATATCTGTCACTGTTTATTGGTGGAAACTGCAGTCCAACCCAGTTCTTGAAGCATTTGGCAATGCATTGTTATCTCTAACATTTTCTTTTTTTGAACACATTTCTATCGGGCTATGTTTGGTATGGGGGAAACTGTTCTGATGAACATGAAAAAAGCCATGAGTGAGAATGACAAAGTGATTAGTGAGTCAATAGTTTGTTTGATATGCTTAAAAAATGTGTGATGAAATATGCTAAATAATATAAACAAAAAAAACTATAATATAATTTTTATCATTGTTATACGGGCATTCTTTTAAATGATACATAAAATCAGGGGCAATTATGTCCATAAAATTTATTTTCCAAGAAAGGAACTAGCATTTTTTCCAAATGAGTCCTGATTCCCTTAAACGATGGAGCTGCCTCTCCCTCTACCTCTCCCTGTCTTAAAGTAAAGATGATCTTTGACCATTCTCCCACACATTGCTTTTTGCAGACTACTGTTCACTGTTTCATTGTACCAAACTTAGCCTTCTTGAGAGGAAATGGATCTGATTAATGTTTATATCTGTCACTGTTTATTGGTGGAAACTGCAGTCCAACCCAGTTCTTGAAGCATTTGGCAATGCAAAAACTGTCCGGAACAACAACTCAAGGTGAGCAATAAATTCTAAGGATGCTTTCGTTTTTTTTTTATCCTTGATAGTATTTAGAATTGATATCATCAGTTATCTCAGTTGTTAGTCATCTTGCAATTATGTTGCCTATTACAATTTTTTTGATGGTAAATGTTGTTTATGTCATCACAATGTAGTCGTTTTGGTAAATTTGTTGAAATTCAATTTGACAAGAATGGGAGGATATCTGGTGCTGCTATTAGAACATATCTACTTGAAAGATCACGTGTTTGTCAAATCTCGGATCCTGAGAGGAACTATCACTGTTTTTACCTTCTCTGTGCTGCACCACCTGAGGTATTTTTGATGATCTCCTGCCTTTTTCATCGAGGCTCATATTGTCAGATATATCATTTCCAAGATGGTTTAATATCTTTCTATTCAGGATATTGAAAGGTTTAAGTTGGGGAACCCAAAATCCTTCCATTATTTAAACCAGTCCTCTTGTTTTGCACTGGATGATGTGAATGACACTCATGAATATCTTTCAACTAGAAGAGCTATGGATATAGTTGGAATAAGCGAGCAAGAACAGGTCTGCCTTTTTTTCACCTTTGGCTTGTTAAAATCCTCTTAAGTCTTAAATATACAGTTTATCTTATATTTTTGGGTTGTTTCAGGATGCAATATTCCGAGTTGTTGCTGCAATTCTTCATCTTGGAAATATTGATTTTGCGAAAGGAAAGGAGATTGATTCTTCAGTCATCAAGGATGAGAAGTCCAGATTTCATCTTAATGTGACAGCTGAACTTCTTAGGTTCGCAATTGCTCCTTTGGATTTTTTTTAATAAACGGTGGTGAATTTTTTCAGGCGAGTAAGAATAGGAAGAGAATTTTCTTTTCTAATCAATTCTACACCTTTTTGTCACATCTTGTTATTAATCAAAATCCTTGGATAGGTGCAATGCTCAGAGTTTGGAAGATGCACTAATTAGGCGTGTGATGGTGACTCCAGAAGAAGTTATCACAAGAACTCTTGATCCTGTAAATGCTCTTGGTAGCAGGGATGCATTAGCTAAAACAATGTATTCACGCTTGTTTGATTGGTATGTAACATGTTGGTTGAATTTTTTTGAATGATTTACTGCTAGTTTGAATGCGACACATATTTAAAATTGTATTATATTTAAATGTGTTTTTTTCTGTCACATGCAGGATTGTGGACAAAATTAATATTTCAATTGGGCAGGATCCAGACACAAATAGCATAATTGGAGTTCTTGATATCTATGGTTTTGAAAGTTTCAAGTGCAACAGGTAAATCATTAACCAATGAAGTAATTCTCAAACTTGAAACAAGAATCAAGCTCTGAATACAATGAAAAGCGAGCAAGTCTCAAACTTGAAACAAGAATCAAACTCAGGATACAATCCAAAGAAAACAAGCCTCAAACTTTGAAACAAGAAAGAAACTCAGAATCCAATCAAAAACATTTTACCACAATATCAATAATGAATCAGTACTGATCCTTCCAAAAGAAGTCTAAATACAACTTCATAATTCTGCTTGTGGCTGGAGAAACAACCAAATATGTTTTTAAAATAGAATATGAGGATGTTTGATAGAGACCTGATATAGGGGAGTAGGGGTATAAGCGTCATTATACTAGGAGAATATTAGTTGTTAGAATATGGTTAGTATTTTGTTAGGATTGTGACCACGTGGAGGTGGGGGGATCTGTTATAAATACATAGTAGGGGAGGGTGAGAGGGGCATCGAGAGAACTGTGATTGAGGTTGCACTTGGCAGAACGGCCATTGGCTTGGGAAGCCGGCCTTCATGGCTTGACTTGGGCAGGAGTCTCTCCTGATCTTTTTCTTCTTCCTCCTATCAACGGTGTTTCTGGTTTCCTTATTTTGGTCCGGCTTGCCGACCATTTCCACTTCGCACTTCCTCTGCTACGTCCCGTCTTCCAGCCCCGCATCCACTGCCTACCGTCTTCCTCCCGCCGACTCTCGCGACTCTCTGTCTCGTTCTCATCTGAGGGGTGTGCAATGTAGGGGGCCACGCTCGACTCCCATCGACTCCTCTTCTCTCTTGAGCGGCTGCACGGACTGCCGCTGTGCTTCACCACTTGGTCCGCAGCGCGCTGCCGTCTTCCTCGACCTACTCAAATCCGGTGCGACGGTGTCTGGCCAGAACCGCTTTAAAGAAGCGCAACTGACTGATAAATGAGCCGCGCCCGACGCCTGTACGAGCACAACATGACGCACAGACCAACATCCCAATCCCGCACTTGGCGCATCTTCCCTCGGAATACATTCCCAGAAGGTACGTACTGCCATCGACGCACTGTCGGTTCCCTTAGCCGGACGATAGTGCTACGAACGACTTCCTTACGCTGGACGACTCACGTTCAGCAGCGTTGCACTTGGCCGCATCTGGTCAGAAGGGGCGCGCACCACCAGGAGGCTACCCGATTGTTTTCGAAAAAAACAAACAAAAAAATCGATCGTGCGGAGCACTATTTTTCTGTGGAAAAAAAAGCCACAGGCAGGCCTATTTTTCGGTTGGATTTTCTGCTTCTGGAGCGAAACACAACAAAAAGAGTATTGTTGGACAATGGCGCTCTCACAAGATGAGGTGGTCTAGCAACTCAGGCAGATCCAAGCGACCCTAGCCTCGATCCATCGATGCTAGCTCGAACACGAACTGGCGCGATGACTTTCGCACCTACTGTTCGCGAATTCTTCGACTTTCTCGAGCGACGTCGAGAGCAGATGCCACAACGTGCGACTGTTGCTCGACATCCCATGACGACAGAGGTGCCTCCAGTGCAGTCATGGGTGACGAAAGGGACTTTGGTATTGGAGCACAATGATGCGTCCGCCGTTAAATTGTTGTGCGGTGATTTTCCTACATTGCTACCGCCGGTTGCCCTGCCAATGTTGGTTTTGAAAGTTGATCAGCCGCCACAAGCTTCAG
This sequence comes from Viscum album, assembly GCA_963277665.1. Classification (NCBI taxonomy): domain Eukaryota; kingdom Viridiplantae; phylum Streptophyta; class Magnoliopsida; order Santalales; family Viscaceae; genus Viscum; species Viscum album. Next base: position 822,811,031 of record OY728159.1, on the reverse strand, counting down.
AGATGACCAACACACATCATGCTGAGGGCGGCTACAGGTCAACGACTGTCAGCCGTGCGCTCTGGACGTTAGACACAATTGGCCTCAATGCATATCGGGAATTCAACAGGAAGGTGCCGCTTTCTCCGACGATTGGCGCGAGTGCTGACAAGTCGAGGAAGGTTGTGGGGTACGACGAAGCAATGATGAAAATAAAATGTCTCCCGCTGGACCAATGGTGGAAGGGTCGTGAGCAGCAAAGGGAGCGACCCTCGCTCTTCACGGTGGCGGCTGACCCGTGGACATGGGTGGCGAGCGACACTATGACATGGGGATTATTTTCTGCCTCGGTGCAAGGGCGTGATGTGTCGACACTTTGGCAGCCACTTGGGCAGTAGGAAACACGTTCGACCTTCAGTGCAGGACGGACCATCTGGAAGATTGCCTGGAAAGTAAATGAGGCCAGGGTGCATCACCATATAGCAGAAATGACCATCTGGCATATTGCTTGTAGACTTATGTGTTGCACGAGGCGGGACCAAGTCGATCACTCTAGCGGCACACGCCCCGACCTACAGCCCATGGGAATGGCCGTTGCATCGACACTTCATCATGTTCCTCACCTTGAGGGCAAGGTGAATTTGAAGGGGGTGGCAGTGATAGAGACTTGCTATAGAGGAGTAGGGGTATAAGCGTCATTATAGTCGGAGAATATTAGTTGTTAGAATATGGTTAGTATTTTGTTAGGATTGGGACCACGTGGAGGAGGGGGGGATCTGTTATAAATATATAGCAGGGGAGGGTGAGAGGGACATCAAAAGAACTGTGATTCTGGTTTCCTTATTACGTAAATATAAGTAGTCTGTGCCTGGTCCTTATCAATGTCACCCAGAAAAATAAAATAAAATAATAATATGCAGATGCAAATTAATGCCTGCACAAAAACTGAATTTTGGGTTCACCAAAATGAAAATTCTCAAAAAGCTTCTTAAGCTACAAGAGTCTTTGAACCTGAATCACTATTTAAATTAGCATTAAACGAATAGGATGAATTGTTACACTGTGAATGGATAATATGCATACAGCATAAATTGGACAAAGTAAAAGTCAATCATTTATTTTCTCTTATAATCCTGTTTATTGCCTCGATGGAGTGGAATCTAAGAAAACCTCAACTTATGGTAAAAATTTGATAAGTGATCCTTGTAGTAACACCTCTACTTGTTAGGGTATAAATTTGTGCTACAACATGGTCCATATCTATTGCTCTGACTAGATAATATGCATTCAGCATAAATTGGACAAAGTAAAAGTCAATCATTTATTTTCTCTTATAATCCTGTTTATTGCCTCGATGGAGTGGGATCTAAGAAAACCTCAATTTATGGTAAAAATTTGATAAGTGATCCTTGTAGTAACACCTCTACTTATTTAGCTGAAGTGGCTCACACATTTAAATGGTTTTAAATGAAGACCTAGTCAGAGCAATAGATATGGACCTTGTTGTAGCTCAACTTTAAACCCTAACAAGTAGAGGTGTTACTACAAGGATCACTTATCAAATTTTTACCATAAAATATATTGATTCAAGAAAAGTCCACTAAGAGGGAGCATGCCTAACTGCATCTTCACATATGCTGTGATATTCAGGCTGAAATTTAAATACCTACATGACAATGAAGCCCTCCATTCACATAACAAAAACCTCTGCTCAAAAGTCTAATTATGCACAAAATTTTCTATTCAGGATTTTTTTTTGAAAGGCATGCACCGCTGTTTATTCATTATAAACTATTGGAGTTGAGCAGCTTATAACTGTTGAAGAACAGAGATTTTTTTTTTTAAAAATTGAGCTGAAAAGAGGAGTATAATGACACACACACACAGAGAAACAATTGTTGCTTATGTAGCATTAATAAATTGCTCTTCATTAATGAAATACAATCTAATAAAATTCTAAGCATAAAATTATTTAAGCTCTTTTGGGCGGATTGCTTGCTGCTTATTTAGCTGAAGTGGCTCGCACATTTTCCTATTTTACAGTTTTGAGCAGTTCTGCATCAATTTTACTAATGAGAAACTGCAACAACATTTCAATCAGGTTAGTATTTGCTTAATTCTGAATTGTTAATTATGATTAAGACTGAGTTTAAGTTTATCCTCTGTTGATCAAATTTTTGCAGCATGTCTTTAAAATGGAGCAGGAAGAATATGCTAAAGAAGAGATAAATTGGAGCTACATTGAGTTTGTTGACAACCAAGATGTTCTGGATCTAATTGAGAAGGTATATAGTTCTAGATGTTTTCATATATGATGTTGCAACTATTAAATTCCTTCAATTTTTTTTTATGTCATTTTACAACTTGATAATTTTTCTAGTGGATCATTGTTCACATTTACATGTATGTCATTGATTGCGACTCTGGCATGAATAACAACTGAAATGCTCCCATTTAACAGAAACCTGGAGGAATTATTGCTCTTCTTGATGAAGCCTGGTATGCCGCTGCTGATAAACTATGCTTGTTTTTAGCCGTGTTTTCAATCTGGTTCTCTGGCTATGTATCACAATGGCTATAATCATGTTTCTTGATTACTTTGTGCAGTATGTTCCCCAAGTCGACACATGAGACATTTGCACAGAAGTTGTACCAGACATTCAAAACTAATAAGCGATTTATTAAACCAAAGCTTTCTCGCACTGAATTTACAATATCACATTATGCGGGAGAGGTAAAGGCAAATCCTGTTAAATTCGTGTTTGGCTCCGTGAAAAGCATTTTGAGCATATTTTAATATTTCCTTGTCTTTAAAGGTAAACTATCAAGCTGATCATTTTCTGGACAAAAACAAGGATTATGTGGTGGCTGAGCATCAAGCTCTTCTGACTGATTCAAAATGTCCCTTTGTAGCAAATCTATTTCCTCCACTTCCAGAGGAATCATCAAAGTCATCCAAATTTTCCTCTATTGGATCACGTTTTAAGGTAATTTGCTACACTCCCTTTCAAAATGTTGCACTCTTATTAGATTTGATGAACGGCTGGCCCGCCAGTCTCCCTAATTTGTCACTGTAAGTTTTGCTGTTGACACTGCAATGCTTATATTGATATATTTGCTGATGTTTTAATTTTTTTTGCTATCTATTTGGTAGTCTGTTCGATTCCGGTTTATTTTGTTTTTGGTTTTGAGTGACATGCTTTACTAGTTCACGTCTTAATGTTGTCACTGACTGGCTTATGGATGCTCTTACGCAGACATTAATTTAATATGTATCGATATATGTTCCGAGCATTGATTTCAGTAGTGATGCATCTAAATTAACAATTTCATGATCACAGCTCCAACTTCAGTCTTTGATGGAGACATTGAGTGCAACCGAACCGCACTACATCAGATGTGTGAAGCCAAATAATATCCTGAAGCCTGCTATTTTTGAGAAATTCAATGTCATCCAGCAATTGCGTTGTGGTGTTAGTATATTGTATCTACAACGTTTCATAAATTTTGTCTGCCGATTTTGATCAGCCTTTTTATTCTTATCAATTGTGTTTTATGCAATGTTAGGGTGTTCTTGAGGCAATTAGAATCAGTTGCGCTGGTTATCCCACGAGGCGGACATTTTATGAATTTCTTAATCGTTTTGGCGTTCTTGCTCCGGATGTCTTGGAGGGAAAGTGAGTTTTGTCTCATCACATAACTGCTATGAACCTAAATTGAAACATGAATTCATTAGAAGCTTTGCATTATAAGTTTGCTTTTTTTGCATATCAAATTTATATGATGCGCCACACATTTTATTAACGGAAATATAATTAAATGATGTTCTTGAGGGTTTCATATTTATTCCAGCTGCGATGATATGGTTGCATGCCAATTGATGCTGGACAGAAAGGGATTAAAAGGGTACCAGGTGACTTAAGTTTTCTTTTTTAATTCCTTTTTATGCTGCTTTTGGGGTTGGGTGCATGATAAAGGGTTCTCCTTTTTCTCCCGTCCCCTTTTGAAATTCAATCTTGACATGAATGTGGTGTCTGTAGATATGAAAAAAGAAGCATAAACTGGACAGGAGTGAATAGTTCTAAATGACTGGTTATTTGCTACTGATCAATTGTTTCCATGGTGTTCTATACAACAACAACAACACACAAGCCTTAAACCCAATTAAACGGGGTCGGCTCAATCCCCGCCTGTAGATATGAAAAAAGAAGCATAAACTGGACATAAGTGAATAGTTTCAAATGACTGGTTACTTGCTACCGATCAATTGTTTCCATGGTGTTCTATACAACAACAACACACAAGTCTTAAACCTAATTAAATGGGGTCGGCTCAATCCCAGCCAATTAGCTCTATTGAAGACCATATTTTGATTGACATGGTGTTCTATAGAAACATTAAATTAAAAATGAAAGTGTGAAACTTAGGATCAGTTGTAAGTTATTTTTTCACTTTGTCACATTTCATTTACCACTAAAAACTGGAGAAAATCTGAAGTTTGAACAATTGCGGATATATGTCAATCGAGCTGCTTGATGCAGACAGCAGTGAAGAGAGATAAGGGAAGATAAAAAATGTATGTTTTCTCGGCCTCTTTCAGCTTCTTCTATCTCCCGAGTAAAGGGGGAAAAGGAAAGAGGAAATGAAATGGATGCCTATATTGTCATGAGTCCTTTAACGTGACCACTAGAAATTAAATCGGGTGTTAATTGGCTGATATTGTTATTTTTAGTTTTTGTTTCTTTTCTTTTAGTTTTGCATTTATATAAAATATATACAATGTTTCTATCCAGCTCTCACATCAATAATTGTTATTTTTATGCCTGACAGATTGGAAAGACAAAGGTTTTCCTTAGAGCTGGCCAGATGGCTGAATTGGATGCCCAAAGAGCTGAGGTGCTTGGCAATGCAGCTAGAACAATTCAACGACAAATTCACACTTATATTGTTCGCAAGGAGTTTATCTCATTACGCAGAGCAGCCATTGAGTTGCAGTCCCAATGGAGACGTATCGTCTTTATTCCTTTGTTCTCCGCTGCAGTTTTGGTTGAAAATGAGTATATGCTATAAATATTATTAGTTGATTTTTTTAAGATAACATTATATATTTTTGCTAAAGGGGTGCAGGATTGTACATTGCTAATATCCTATGTGCACACACATATATATAATTTGTTTGGAAGAAATCTATTGTTTACATCATTGGGGTCATAGAAGACATTAAAATTGATTTTCTGTGTGGATAATTTTTGAAGTACTCAATGTTGTCATCCAGGGTATTTGCACGACTCTCTAGAGTAATACACTTAAGAAACAAAGTGAAGTGTCGAAATATGTGGAGAGTGGAGTGTTTCTCTCCTAAATAATTCATAATTTTTTCTATTTAGCAGTCGAGCTTTATGGGATCTACTTGCCCACCTGTAGGTGCAATGGCTTGTATACAGTATGAGCAGTTGAGGCGGCAAGCTGCAGCTCTGAATATCCAGAAAGCTTTCCGCTGTTATGCTACCAGAATATCCTACTTACGCGTGCATTCATCAGCAATCTCGATACAAGCTGGCTTAAGGGCGATGATTTCACGTGATGAATTTCGTTTTAGGAAGCATACCAAAGCTGCCATCAAGATTCAGGTGCCCTCCAGATCTTGCCCTTGAGCCTCTTGTCTGTCTTTTAGTACATGCACTCTCCTTTTAAAACATTCAAAATAAATTTTAATTGTACAGGCAATTTAACTTGAAATATCACTGGCAACAATTTCTCTGCCAATTTGTCCTATAATTCAACAACCACGCAATTGATGATTTGTTACTGATGCTTTCCAGGCATGTTGGCGCTTCCATAAAGCTTACTCTTATTACAAGAGTTTGAAAAAGGCTGCCATTGTTTCCCAGTGCGGCTGGAGATGCAGGGTTGCTAGAAGAGAGCTAAGAAAACTCAAAATGGTCTGTTGATTTTTTGAAGTATTCTGTTACTTCATGCCATCTACTGCTGTGATGGATGGTTGTGAATGGGCAAGGAGAGGGGGCTAATGTGTGCATTCATGTAGGCTTCAAGAGAAACTGGTGCACTAAAAGAAGCGAAGGACAAACTTGAAAAACGTGTTGAGGAGCTTACATGGCGTTTGCAGCTTGAGAAGCGATTAAGGGTTGCTAATCTCTCTGTTATACCCATATACATTAAATATGCCAGGCAAAAATAGCCCTTTGATTGATTTGCGTCATTGATTCTCTGTTTTGCATTAAAACAGGCTGATCTCGAGGAGGCAAAAGCTCATGAAATTTCCAAGTTGCAGGATGCATTGCATACAATGCAGTTACAAGTTGATCAAGCTAATTCCATGGTCATTAAAGAAAGAGAGGCAGCTCGGAAAGCTATTGAAGAAGCTCCACCTGTCATAAAGGAGACCCCTATTATTGTTCAGGATACTGAAAAAGTTGATTTATTAACAATTGAAGTTGAAAGTTTGAAGGTAGAACTCTTGCTTTTCTGTGGATCCAATTATTTTAGTGAGCTGGTCCATTAAAATTCGATTACTTCTTGCTGGTATAAGTAAATCTTTGGGGGTGCAACCATGTGGATGAGGGAGCAACATTGTTTCAACTAATCTGGTTACGTAGCCAAGCTAGTTGAACTGGTTGGTTTTAGACTATTTGGGCCTTTTTCTCCAATTTTACCTTTAATGAATGTTTTGCCAGCTGGTACAAATTAGGCAGTTTGTAATGGGTGTGTAATTTAGTTGGGGAAGTTTTCCAAGAAAAGAAAAAAAAATTCAAATATGCGAGAGTGCCCTGGTGCAATTATATGAACATAATTTGAAATTCCGGACAGATTTTTATTTCATGTGCATCTTCTGTTTTGGTCCATTAGTCTTTGATGTATGTTAGCTTGCTTGTTGCACTAGCTTGAGCTCATATATGCAGACCTTTGTGTTGTATCATTCATTTCAACTAATGAAATATATTAATATAATTATCTTTATGAACTTGTACAGACTGCACTGCAATCAGAAACACATACTGCAGAAGAGGCTAAGAAGTCTTGTTCTCATTTAGAAGTCAACAACGTGGAATTGGTTAGAAAGCTGGAGGATGCAGAAAAGAAGACTTGTCAACTTCAAGAGTTGGCACAGAGGTATGAAACAAAATATTTTTCCATTTGGATATATCTTAGTTTTATTACCATGTGGTTTTGCGAAGAGTTGGTAGAACTGGTGCTTTATGTTTTTCTTCATTTCCTGTGTTGATTTTATTTAACGGAAAATGCAGCAAAAAATGTTTGATATTATGCCTGAAATAATTGCAAGTTTGCCTACCCCCATTTTTTGGAGAAAGTTGAAAAACAAACAAACATGCCTTTAATCCAATTAAATGGGGTTGCTTTCATGGATCAAACGTCGCCAATTAGCTCTATTGGAAACCATATTTCCATTGAAACCATTTAGAACAAGATCATCTTGAATGATTTATTTACAGGTCCTTTTAGGTTTACCTCTACTTCTTTTAATAAGTGAATTTGTCATGAAACTTACCCTATTGACAGGTGCATTCCTAGGTCTTCTTCTAACATGTCCAAACCATCTTACTCTAGTCCCAGTTATCTTTTTGTAAATCGGAGCCACTTCAATTTTCCCTCGAACACACATATTCATTTCTAATCTTATTCATCTTAGTATGTCCACATGTCCATCTTAACATTTTCATTTCTGCTACTCTTATTTTTTTGTTTAAGGTGTCCCATCAAAGGTCAAGACTCACTACCATATAGAATAGTTGGTCTAATAATAGTACTATAAAATTTACCCTTCAATTTCAAAGGAGAATGTTGAAAAAAAAGTTTTCTCTTTCATACAACTTAGGAAGACATTTTTTGGTAACTTTAAAAAAGGTAGAAGACCAGTCAAAAATAACAAATGATCACATTTTGGAAACCAAATACACATGCAACTAACTACTTGTTGGATTTCATAACAATAATAGTTTTTACATGCTTGGCGCTCCTATACATCCTGAACTTCTGCTGAGCATCAAAATGCATATTTTCCATCATCCTATATATTGGCATCCTAAATGCATGTTAACTATTGGCAAAAATCCCTTTGATGTTCTGGTTGGATTGTGTTTGTTGACAATCCCTTGCATGTAATGGTTGTTTGAGAAGGTTGAATTTCGTTTGGGAAGTATTCTGCATGGAAGTACTCTACGCCGCAATGCTTTAGTTAGCACTGTAGGATGAGATTAGTTGGAAGTTTCTACGCAGAGCAAGGGGCTATGCCGTAAAGTAAGGCTGCTTAAAGGTAAGCCTGAAGCGGCGTAAGGGTCATGTCGTGGTGACATTTACGGAAGGGCCAGGCCACTGCTGCAGTGAAGGTGGCTACGCTGTGCTGGAAGGACGCGTAAGAGTAATCCCAAACCGCGTAAGGGTCTCTCGGTATTTCACCTGGCTCACGTAAAGGTAGATTTGTGTCACTCGCCGTAGCGCAAAGCACCACGCTGCAAAGGTGTTACGTAAAAGTAAATCCAACTTTGCATAAGGGTCTCACAACACTCATCTGATCTGCGTAAGGGTAACACCCAACTCGCCTAAGGGCAATCCAGTTTACACCTACGCCGTGGAGAACAGGCTGCCTTAGTCTTGGTTGAGGAGAAAATGTGTCCACATTGCAGAAACTCCTTGCGACGTGGTAGGTGTGATTTAGGCAGACCGGATGATCTGATGATTTCCAAGTCTACAGGTTGCGGAATTTACGGCGTGACCAGTTGGGTGAGTTAAGAAAAGTTATTTGCGCGAGATTTGTGGATATGGTCAACTGGTATGCTGTAGGGAAGAAGTTTAAGCCGCATTTTTTGATTGAGCTCACAATCTATGTCGTGGTGTAAAGTGCTGCGCTGTATTAGTAAAGGCATGGAAAAAGAGGACTACGCTGTAGAAGCAAAGATCACGCAGCGAAGCAGTCACAAGCAATTGGAATTTACGAATAGGGAGTTATGTTTCGGGAGTTGAGGGCTTTTATGCAACTTAAATGGGCTCTTAATCACCACATTTAAATGTGGATGAAACATGACTCGAGCTCAGAAGCAGAGAAGAATATTTGATCCCAACCCTTTGATCAAAAGGAGCCGGTTGAATTCTCCATAACTGGACACAACAGTTCGAGAGAAGACAGAGAATATTCTGGGAAAGAACACAGGTTCGTGGAGAACAAGAAGAGAAAGGAGATCCAAACATTTTCTGGAAAGAAAAGGACATTCCGGGAGATCATTTCTGATAGAGAGCACAAGTATTCCGTATGATAAAATAAGCTGGAGGAGTACAATTGCAGAAAAAAAGATAACTAACAGAAGAAAAGGACATTCCGGGATGAAACATGACTCGAGCTCAGAAGCAGAGAAGAATATTTGATCCCAACCCTTGGATCAAAAGGAGCCGGTTGAATTCTCCATAACTGGACACAACAGTTCGAGAGAAGACAGAGAATATTCTGGGAAAGAACACAGGTTCGTGGAGAACAAGAAGAGAAAGGAGATCCAAACATTTTCTGGAAAGAAAAGGACATTCCGGGAGATCATTTCTGATAGAGAGCACAAGTATTCCGTATGATAAAATAAGCTGGAGCAGTACAATTGCAGAAAAAAAGATAACTAACAGAAGAACCTGCTTCTCCTGCCCAAGCTCCAATGGCCAAATATAGACTGAACTGGAAAAAACCTCCCTCTTTCTCCTTGCGGGTCCCCAATATAACAGGGTTCACTTCTAACAGACTTCCTCTTGTGCAATCTCCAAACTGCCCTTCTGCTTTTCTATTTTAACAGCTGGATTTCCCTCAACTGAATCTTCCTGTGCAGTGAGACCACCCAAAACTGAATCTTCCTGTGCAGTGGGACCACCCAAAACTGAATTCCCCTGGGCATTACCCACCTTTCCAGATTTACCCCTGCGTGTATAGACTATCCAGGGGCCCTCCTTAACACTCCTCCCGTCCTGAGATACAGGCTTGTCCGCAAGCTGAAAAGAGGGAAATTGATTACGAAGAACGTAGTCATCCTCCCAAGTAGCGTCGTCAGTGGATTGGCCGCGCCATTGAACAAGCGATTGTGGAATATCACTGTGACCCTGCTGCTGAAAACGTGTAGCCAAGATGGCTTTGGGTTCAGGCCAGTCTGCTGAATCAGGAGCCAAGTGTTCAGGTAAAGAAGGCTGAATGGAGATGTTGCCCACTACCTTTTTAAGTTGAGAAATATGGAAAACCGGATGGAGGCGACCGGTCCCACACGTTTTAAGATGCGGAAAGGGCCATAAAATATGGGAGAGAGTTTGGAATTAATTAATCCTTTGAGCTAGCGAAGTCTGTTGATGAGGTCACAGTTTGAGATACACAAATTCCCCCACCTAAAATTCTACGTGGCGACGATGGCGGTCAGCCTACTATTTCATATAATTTTGAGAGCGTAACAGATGATGACGAAGTTGTCGGAGAGCCTCATCGTGATCTCCCAAAGCAGTAGCAACGACATCCACCCAGATTTCAGAAGGTTGAGAACTGAGAAGAGTAGGCGGTGGGCGACCATAAACCACCTCGAAAGGAGTGGTGTGGATCGAGGAATGCCAGGAGGTGTTATAGTGAAATTCAGCCCAAGGTAACCAAAAAGACCATGATTTGGGCTGTTTGCCTGCAAAACAGCAGTGGTAAGTCTCAAGGCACCAGTTGACGACCTCCGTTTGGCCGTCGGTTTGCACAAAAACTGCAGCCACGAACTTGGCTGTATAGGGATGTTTCATGGAGATAAAATGAGCATACTTTGATAAATGATCAACCACGACCAAAATCACATCAAAGCCGCAAGATTTTGGTAAGCCTGATATGAAATCCATAGATATATCTGACCAAATGAGAGTAGGAAGCTCAAGGGGTTGTAATAACCCTGCTGGGGCCAATGTGGAATATTTGAAACGTTGGCAAATGTCGCATTTCCGAACCAAATCAAGCACTTGGCGACGCATACCTATCCAATATAAATTAGCGGCCAGCCGTCTATAGGTACAACAAAATCCAGCATGACCACCATGAGGCGTGACATGAAATTCAGCCAAAAGTTGGGGTATCAGGGAGAAACAACATAAAGAACGAGGCAGCCTTGATAACGGAGGATACCGTTAGAATAAGTGAAACCAGACTTTGAAGAACTATCCACTTGGAGTGTTTGAATAATGTGTTGAAGTGCTGCCCAATAAATAAGGACGCCAATGTTGGATGACCAACACGATATTCAGTTGTTTCCTCCTTCCTGGATAGAGAATCTGCTGCTGAATTAGTCGATCCTGGCTTGAATTTAACATTAAATCGATAGCCAAATAATTTTGCAATCCAGTTTTGATGATCAATTGAAGAAGGAAAATGCTATGAAAGTGCTGCCCAATAAATAAGGACGCCAATGTTGGATAGTCAACACCAAAGCCATAATTTCCTTTTCATAAGTGGACTTGGCTAACGTTTTATCACCAAAAGCCTTGCTGAAATATGCAATTGGACGATGATTTTGCATAAGTATGACGCCCACCCCACGTCCCGAAGCGTCACATTCCACCTCAAATGGTTTGGAAAAATCGGGTAAGGCTAGCACCAAAGTGTTTGTTAGAAGGAGCTTTAAATGGTCAAATGCAGCTTGAGCAGAGGAATTCTGAAGGAAACCTGTTTTTCTTGTCAAAACAGTAAGTGGGTGAGCAATCTGTGCATAACTGTGGATAAACTTCCGGTAATAGCCGGTGAGGCCAAGGAAACCACGCACCCCCTTGACGGAAAGAGGTTGGGGCCAATCAACAACAGCCTGAACTTTGGCGGGATCAACTGACACACCCTCATGAGAAATAATATGATCAAGATAACCAATACGAGTTTGCACAAAAAGACACTTGTTGGGGTTGACAACAAAACAATGAAGCTGAAGTGAGTGCAGAGCTAAGCAAAGATGTTGTAAATGATGTGCTGCCAATCCTTGCTGTAGATAAGGATATCATGAAAGAAAATCAGAATATTTTTTTTGAGAAATGGACGAAACACATTGTTCATGGCACCTTGAAAAGTAGACGGAGCATTGAACAATCCAAAAGGCATAACTAGAAATTCATAGTGGCCGCTGTGAGTACGGAATGCAGTCTTCTTAATATCACCATCCCGCATTCGGATTTGATGGTAGTCAGATTTAAGTCCAATTTAGAAAAATATTTTGCACTACCCACCTCATCAAGTAATTCATCGACAACCAGAATGAGAAATTTATCAGGGATAGTTACTTGATTGAGGGACCTGTAATCCACACAAAGTCGCCATGTTCCATCCTTTTTTTTGACTAATAACACAGGGCTGGAAAAAGTGCTGGTACTGGATCGAATAAAACCAAGGTGGAACAAAGAATGAACCTGTTTTTCAATTTCATTTTTCTGAAAGTGGGGGTAGCGATAAGGACGCACTGCTACTGGTCCTTGGCCCTGCTGCAACCGAATGCTATGCTCCCATTGGCGAGGAGGAGGCAGCCCCTTGGGGTCATCGAAAATAACAACAAACTTCTGTTACAAACCATTCAAGGCCTGTTGCTGCTTCATGGACAACAGTGGTGGGGGAGACTCCTTTTTGGTGCCCAATAATAAGCGATGGAGAACAGGATAGGTAAAACGGGCAGAAGAGCTGTTTAAAAATGTTGTAGTCTGAAAGTTATGGGGAGCACCTGTAAGAGGGTAATCATGCCCGACAAATTGAAAACGCATTGTCATTTTGGCCCAATTTGTCGTGACATAAGCATCCACAAAATAGGAAAAATTGCCAATCAGCAAATGAAGTTGTGGACTAAGTCCCTGAGTGTGAATGCGATGACCATCGCCAAGTTTGTCCCGTAAGAGTGGTGACGTCAGAACAGATAAATGAAGCATTTCAACCACCTTATGTGAGATTAAATTATGAGTTGCGCCACTATCCAGCTGAATCCGAATAGGGAGATCTCTCAAATGACCCTCCAGTTTCAAAGAAGTAACAGACAGGTGAGGTGAACCTTGAACAGACAGCACGGTTCCAAAATCTGGAAAAGCAACAACAAAACATTCCTCTTCAATAGCCTGAGTAGATTCTTCAACTGGGGGTTCGGTACAGTCATCCGCTGGGACATCATCATCCTCCCCCAACAACGTGATGCGTAACTTGGGATCAAGGCATTTATGAAGTGGATTATATGGAAGACCGTAGCGAAAACATAAGCCACGGTTGCGACGATCTTCCCACTTATGAGATGATAAAAATCGGGTGCCGCGATTGCTGGGAACAGAAGGTTTTGAAGTGTCAGGCCTGAATCCAGAAGTACCCATGTCACGCGGCCGAGGAAGACGAGTAGAGGGTCTAGGTAGACAAATTTCTGGGGGTATGGTGTGAGGGGGTAACCAGCGATGAGGATCACGGGCACCAGAAGCTGGACGAGGGGAAAATGATCGGAAACCAGAACTACCAGTTTTGGAAACAACGAGCTCCACATGTTTGGCGACGCACATGGCTTGGAGGCGGGTCTCTGGATTTTGAATCGGACCCAGCTGCGAATGTCCTCGTGCAAACAATGTAAAAAATAGCCCTCATATTGCATCCTTGGCTGTCGTGGAACTACAGAAGCCAAGTACTCAATATCACCGTCCTGCATTCGGATTTGATGGTAGCCAGATTTCAAGTCCAACTTAGAAAAATATTTTGCACCACTCACCTCATTAAGGAATTCATCGACAACCAGAATGGGAAACTTATCAGGGATAGTTACTTGATTGAGGGACCTGTAATCCACACAAAGTCGCCACGTTCCAGCCTTTTTTTTGACTAATAACACAGGGCTGGAAAAAGCGCTGGTACTGGATCGAATAAAACCAAGCTAACACAGGGCTGGAAAAAGCGTTGGTACTGGATCGAATAAAACCAAGCTGGAACAAAGAATGAACCTGTTTTTCAATTTCATTTTTCTGAAAGTGGGGGTAGCGATAAGGACGCACTGCTACTGGTCCTTGGCCCTGCTGCAATCGAATGCTATGCTCCCATTGGCGAGGAGGAGGCAACCCCTTGGGGTCACCGAAAATAACAGCAAACTTCTGTAACAAACCATTCAAGGCCTGCTGCTGCTGCATGGACAATAGTGGTAGGGGAGACTCCTCCTTGGTGACCAATAATAAGCGATGGAGAACAGGATAGGTAAAATGGGCAGAAGAGCTGTTTAAAGATGTTGCAGTCTGAAAGTTATGGGGAGCACCTGTAAGAGAGTAATCATGCCCGAAAAATAGAAAATGCATTGTCATTTTGGCCCAATTTGTCGTGACAACGCCTAGGGTGCGTAACCAGGCAATGCCTAGAATGAAGTCCAAGCCGCCTAAATCCATCATATAAGCATCCACAAAACAGGAAAAATTGCCAACCGCAAATGAAGTTGTGGACAAAGTCCCTGAGTGTGAATGCGATGACCATCGCCAAGTTTGACCCGTAAGAGTGGTGATGTTAGAACAGATAAATGAAGCATTTCAACCACCTTAGGTGAGATAAAATTTTGAGTTGCGTCACTATCCAGCAGAATCTGAATAGGGAGATCTCTCAAATGGCCCTCCAATTTCAAAGAAGTAACAGACAGGTGAGGTGAACCTTCAACAAACGACACAGTTTCAAAATTTGGAAAAGCAACAACAGAACATTCAGTAGCCGGAGTAGATTCTTCGATTGGGGGTTCAGTACAGTCATCCGCTGGGACGTCATCATCCTCCCCCAACAGTGTGATGCGTAACTTGGGATCAAAGCATTTATGAAGTGGATTATATGGAAGACCGTAGCAAAAACATAAGCCACGTTTGCGACGATCTTCCCACTCGGGTGCCGCGACTGCTGGGAACAGAAGGTTTTGAAGTGTCAAGCCTGAATCTAGAAGTACCCATGTCACGCGGCCGAGGAAGACGAGTAGAGGGTCCAGGTGGACAAATTTCTGGGGGTCTGGTGTGTGGGGGTAACTAGCGAATCAGGATCACAGGCACCAGAAGCCGAATGAGGTGAAAATGATCGAAAACCAAAACTACTAGTTTTGGAAACAACGAGCTCCACATGTTTGGCGACGCACATGGCTTGGAGGCGGGTCTCTGGATTTTGAATCCGGACCCAGCTGCGGATGTCCTCGCACAAACCATGTAAAAAATAGCCCTCATATTGCATCCCTGGGTGTCATGAAACTAAGGAAGGCAAGTACTCAAACTGCTCAATGTAATCGGCAACCGAAGTCTGCTGATGGAGTGCAGCCAATTCCTCATACGGATTTTGATTGTCTAAGCCATTGAAGCGCGCCATTAACTCAGTTTTAAAAATCGACTAAGAAAGGTGTGACTGAACCTCTTGAAACACTGTAAACCAATGGACAACAATGCCTTCCATGCAAACCTGGGCGAGAGAGATCTTTACATCGTCCGGAGTTTGCTGAACTCGGAAGTAGAGCTCTGCCCGTGTCAACCAACCCCACGGGTCCGAGCCGTCGAAGAGAGGGAGCTCGATGCGACGAACCGAAAGGAGATGATCAGATGTATTGGTTACTGCAGCCAGAGGTCTTGAGTGAGGTCCGATGTCGAAGGGAACAACGGTACCTGAGATTCCATGGTGTCTGAACGATGAGGATGTGGTTCATCGGGGGAAGGGAGGGTTCCCAGAGGTATTCCTGAGAGAGCAGTATCGCCAGACGTAGGAAAATCAGGTAGTTGGGCCTGTTTTTCCATGTGATGTGTCATTAAACGGTGGAATTCACCTTGATCAGCCAGCTCTTTCTCCCAACGCAGGCGATCGACCTCTGTTTGCTGGTGTTTTTCTAAGAGTTCTTGCAAAGACACTTCCAAGCGTCCCAATCTTCGCTCGACGCTATCCAGTCGAGAAAGTTGGCGGGTCTCCATAAAAGCAGAACCGAAGGAGAAGAAAGAAACGGAGTTTGGCTGCACGAGCGGCAGGTTGGACCAATATTGATAGAGAGCACAAGTATTCCATATGATAAAATAAGCTGGAGGAGTATATTCAGTATTTAGGAACTGACCTTTACAGTAGGAAAGCAGAGACTGAGACTAACAGCAGTACAATTGCAGAAAAAAAGAAAACTAACTGCCCAAGCTCCAATGGCTGAACATAGATTGAACTGGAAAAAACTCCCCTCCCTCTCCTTGCGGGCCCCCAATATAACAGGTTCCACTTCTAACAATTGCAGAAAAAAAGAAAACTAACTGCCCAAGCTCCATTGGCCGAACATAGATTGAACTGGAAAAAACCTCCCTCCCTCTCCTTGCGGGCCCCCAATATAACAGGTTCCACTTCTAACAGACTTCCTTCTGTGCAATCTTCAAACTGCCCTTCTGCCTTTCTGTTTTAACAGTTGGATTTCCCTCAACTGAATCTTCCTGTGCAGTGGGACCACCCAAAACTGAATCTTCCTGTGCAGTGGGACCAGCCAAAACCAAATTCCTCTGGGCATTACCCACCTTTCCAGATTTACCCCTGCGTGTATAGACTACCAGGGCCCCCCTTAACAATTTCTCATTGGAAACTCATCAGGCTGTGCAGAAGCGACACCTTTTCAAGTGTTTTCATTCTCATCTCTTGTGAAGAAGAAGGCTGTCATGAAAAGGAGCAGTGAACACCTAAGGAGAAGCAGCGACCTTTTCAAATACTGTGAGGACAGTGAGTTCGGAGGGTCCGTGTGACTGCTCTATTGTGTAAACAAATAGAAGCAGTGCATCTAGTGTTTCTGGTGCATAGACACATTGCCATGCATGCTTCTTGGATTAGCCCGTTCGGGCGAATCAGGTAAAAATCGCTTGTGTCCTCTTATTGCTCTGATCATGTTGAACGAAGAGCATTTGATCCCAACCCTTGGATCAAAAGGAGTCGGTTGAATTCTCCATAACTGGACACAACAGTTTGAGAGAAGACAGAGAAAATATTCTGGGAAAGAACACAGGTTCGTGGAGAACAAGAAGAGAAGGGAGATCCAAACATTTTCTGGAATGAAAAGGACATTCCGGGAGATCATTTCTCACTGGAAACTCATCAGGCTGTGCAGAAGACACCTTTTCAAGTGCTTTTTCATTCTCATCTCTTGTGAAGAAGGCTGTCATGAAAAGGAGCAGTGGCCTAAGGAGAGGCAGTGTCCTTTTCAAATATTGTGAGGACAGTGAGTTCGGAGGGTTCGTGTGACCGCTCTATTGTGTAAACAAACAGAAGCAGTGCACTCTAGTGTTTCAGGTGCATAGACACATTTCCATATATGTTCCTTGGATTAGCCTGTTTGGGTGAACCAAGTAAAAATCGATTGTTTCCTCTTATTGCTTTGATCATGTTGAATAGAGGGAGTTACGCAATGACTCAAGATGAGGGGTGGATTGAGTTCTTAAAATTTTGACGCCAAATAAACTGGTCCTTGAACAGTCTCTCTTATCTAATGACAGTGGGAAATAAAAACGGAAAAGAGAACATAACGCAATAAATTTATAGTGGTTTGATGCGCAAAAACCCCATAAGTTCACGCCATCAATGCTCTCTTCGCGAGCCTGATGATTTTCACTATGTAGGTCCTTTTGCGAGGGACGTAGATAGTTGAGTGCAAGCAACTGCAATTTGTTACACAAAGGTGCCAAGAGCTTTTATCGGGCTCTCCCTTTTTACAAGATCTATCAAATGTCTTTACAAAAGATAAAAGGTGTAGAAAAGATATACAGATTCAGCTCACAGTTGCAAGCCGCAACTGACAAAAGATGAGACGTTCTTCCTGAGGAAAAATAGAATTCCAACGATTAGCTCCGGAAGGTCTCTTGACT
This sequence comes from Viscum album, assembly GCA_963277665.1. Lineage (NCBI taxonomy): Eukaryota > Viridiplantae > Streptophyta > Magnoliopsida > Santalales > Viscaceae > Viscum > Viscum album. Next base: position 822,793,211 of record OY728159.1, on the reverse strand, counting down.
GCTGACGATAAGTTCTTCAAAGAATTGCAGCAACAATTGTTTCTTCTTCGCATAAATGCTTTGTACGATAAATCTCATACGTAGACTTTCGTAGGATAATGTGCTTAGATTGAAAATTGAAATCCAGCGTGAAGATATCTGTCTACTCGTACAATGATTTCCTTTGATAGAAAACAGAATTCCTGGCAATGTGGGACAAATAACAGTTCGCATGATAAATTATCACCGCGTATGATATTTTCCTTGGGAAAATTTCTTCAAACTTGAAAAACGCAAGTTTAGCCAAAACACGTCAAAACGAAATATTACTGTTAAATGATACAAAAGGAAGACCTGAATCCCCAAGGTGTACTCTCTAAAGGAGCCCTTGGGGTTATTTTATAATGAATAATAAACTCCACATTAGACCTCAAGTCCGATGTGGGAATCAAACTCCAACACTCCCCCTCAAGCTAGGTGTACCTAGTTTGGACACATAAAGAAAAAAAAAAGTAATCGAAAGACTTCAAACACTCCCCCTCAAGCTGGACATATTCAGCTTGATTATAAAACAAGATGAAATAAAAAGAAACAAGCGACGATCGTAGCTCCCCTTCAAGATCGCAGCTCCCCCTCAGGATGATGGATGAATGATGTCGCGGACGCAACAGAAGAAACCACTCAAACCGGGCCGGTTGACGGAGCGCCAGGAATGCCGCACTAGTGGGGCCGGTCGATGAGACGTCGGGAAATCCCCACTAACACCGGGAAAGTCGCACTTGCGGGGCCGGTGACGGGAGGCGGGGATTCCGCAGAATTGTTGCGGGATCTGGCGGCGCTAAAGGGCCCGGATCCTAGGCGGTCGAAGTGCTGCGCCACGTTGGAGGAAGCGTGAAGGTGTGCCGGCGGACAGGAAGGCGACTGCTGGGAGTCGTCAGGAGATGCCGACGACGGGAGGTGGGGATTTCGCAGGAGGTCCCGACGACGAGAGGCAGGGCTGCCTGGAAGAGGAGTAGCCACGGCTGACAGGAGCTGCTGTCTGGCAGGAGGAAGGACTGGCTTGTCCGGATTTGGAGGAGCTTGTGGCGGACAAGATTCGTCGCTAGAGAAGGAGGTGTCGGAGCCGCGTCTGGAAGTGGAGCCGCTGGGATGTGGAGGGGAAGCTGCTTCGCGCGGGAGCAGGGAGCGCCGTCGGGGAGCTGGGAGGGAGCCGCGTAGGGCTGGCCGGGAGATATGCGAGGATGGAGCCGCCCGCAGGAGGGGCCAACTAGAGGGTCGTGCCTGGGTCGACAAGATCTGTGGCGCCGGGAGCACCGGCTGGAAGGGGAGTGCCGGATGGGGAGCGGCTGGCCGGCGTGCGCAGGGAGGAGGGCCAGAACCGGACAGAATTGGGAGGGTAGGCGTCGGGCAGAGGATCCGCGGGAGGCGGGGTTCCTGTCGGGGCGAAGCGCACTCGCTAGGAGGGAGCCGCAGGAGGGACGAGAGCCGCGGGAGGGATGAGACGTCGCGGGGCGGAGCGAAGCCGTCGGGGAGGCGAGCGCAGGGAGCAGCGCAAAGAGGCAGGCCGTGGGCCGATCGCGCCTGGACGAGGGCGCCGGGAAAAAGCAGGTGGGAGCTGCCGGAGGTGGAGCCGTCACGCGCAGTGGGGAGGGGCGCCAAGGAAGCAGGCGAACAGGGAGGTCGGACAAAATCGGGAGGCTGGCTGGAAAACGAGCCCGGAGGGGCGGCGACATAAAAAATAAACCTAGCCCTTCATGGGGGACCGCCGCCCCCCACGAGGGAAATTATGAGAAACCCTAGACGGAGAAAATAAAATGGGAGGGAGGGCTCCCGGGATTAGGTTCCCTTTGATACCATGTTAAATGATACAAAAGGAAGACCCAAATCCCCAAAGTGTACTCTCTAAAGGAGCCATTGGGGTTATTTTATAATGAATAATAAACTCCACATCAGACCTCAAGTCCGATGTGGGGGAAACAGACTCCAACAATTACTTTAAGAAAGCACGTAATAGCTTGAAAACACTTAAGCAGAATGAATCAGTAAAACAAATGAGGATTTTTGTGAGTATCAAAACATATGAAATATTGAGATATGTTGGAGAACGACATTAGTAAGTCCAACAATCTTTTCCTTTTTAATGATCTCAAAACCCGTGTTAAATTATGCAGAATATTTTACAAAATGAACCATGAAGTGTAAAATTTCGCATTAACTCTTCTCCCCCTTTTTGTATATCAAAAAGTAGAACATGTGAACTGAGATAATACATTCAATGCAGCACAATGAATTATGAATTGGAAGAATATAAATTACTGAAATAAACAAAATTTGACATTTGACTTTGAGAAATAAAAGTAAATAATATGCAATGAATAAAGCAATGAAAAACAACACAAAGCGCAGAATGTCATTAAGTCAAATAATAGTACTACATTAGCACAGTGTAGGATAACCAAAATGTAAACTAATCAAAGAAATATATCATTCTTTTGGTGCCCCACTGTTGGTGGTGGGGTGGTAAGGGTTTGGGGGTGGGGGTGAGGGGCAGGTCGTGGGGTCAAGTCCCCGGCCCTGCAACTTACTGCAATTTTCTTCCTTGCGTTGTGTTCCGCAGTGACGGATGTAATCGACCTAGTATATCAGTCTTTTGGCTCTGGGTTAAGATTGGAATAGGTAGAGGCAAGACAAAATTTTCCAAGGTTTGGAATGGACAAAGAAAGATCAGTCTCATCATGAAGCTTCTTGGGCTTGTTCAACATCTAAAGACTCATCAACAGTGAAGGGGAAAATGAATTTGGTAAAAGGGATTTGCGGACCAGCAGTAGATCCTTCTCTCTGAATGTCTGCTTCCACGACAACATTATCTCTCTCTGTTGCGGCAGGAAGAGGAAACAAACCATGAGTCCTTTCACCGATATCCCCAAAACATATAGACGGATTATCACCAAGAGGCCTCCTTCGTCTAAGCTGAAACAATGCATTACCGCACATTTGTAATCTGGAGACGAGCATCTTGACAGAATAGTCCTTTCTTGATTTCAGCTCCAAAATACTCTTGAAGATTGCAAAGATCATCTTTGGAAACTCTATTCTTGTCAAAGTTATCATTCAGCACTTGAATGCCCTGTCAAGTAAATGCTAATAGCTCAACCAAATTCTTCAGCACTTGAAGTCCATCAACAAAAATAGGTTGTTGCGAGACAACCTTCTTTCCTTTGTCAACTGTCTCCACACTGACAGGTCTAGCAGATCTTTCATTGGGTTCAAAATGACACTTTGTAATATAAAGCAGAATGGGTAGGGTAGTACAGCAAAATGAAATGACACTTACAGCAGAATTCACCCAGGAGAATCCGAGACCCCTCCTGGTCCAAGCCACAAGGCCGAAATACCCAGACTATTCCCCCCTCCAGGACACTACCACCACAACACTATTTAAAGAATATTCTGGGGGAAGAAGTACAGCTGGCAACAAACAGGAGGGACCACCACTACACCTGGCTAACAGCCTCCTCTAACAGCTGTGGGCCCCAAGAATATTCCTTGAGGTTCTCAACATATTCCCCATGGCCCCCCATGCAGTTACAACAAATTTCCCAATAGCAGCCCCTATTGTCCAGCAGCACCTCCCCTCTTTCCCAGCCCATGGTTTCCTATCATTGCCACCCTCTCAAAAAACCACCTTGTCCTCAAGGTGGTGGTTGTGTCCCCCAAGTGTGACGGACCCAACATGCCAAGCAATTTCCCAGACCAGCCTTGCTCCATGGAACCTCATGTGGTGAGAAGGTGCACTGCCCGTATAGTCATGCCAAGCAATCTGCCATATACTCATCCCAGCTAGCGTGACATCCAATGTCGTCAGTTCGTGTCTGTGTCGTATCATAGTTGTCGGATGGTGCAGCCCCCTAGTATCATGGAACCATCATGGTGGGGGCTGGTTGCCAGCACAAGTGCTCCATGCTTTGCTTGGTTTGGCTCCAAATCACCAGCAATTCGAAATGGAGGAACTGCAGGGAAATATACAAGTTGAAAGGCCGAAGGGCTTGAAGCTGTGCCCAAGCGGTGCCCATGTTTCCAGAAATGCAGTTCCATGTTGGGAGAAAGTGTTGGTGAGCTCCATCCAGCAGCACGCGCAACCACAGTAGGCGGAAGGGGAGAAGTGAGCCCGTTTGCGCTAGGTTGTCCCATGTCTGTAGGAACTAGGAGAAATCCAGCAGTTTTCAGAAGAGGTTCAGCAGACCTCTTTGGACTATCAAGCGTCAGTAATAGCGTCGCTGGCATACTTTGTATCCTAACCGCAGTTGCCTCCAGTGGCCCTGAACCCGTGAACCCCCCAGAACTGGGTCGTGACTTCCGTGGTTCAATCATTGGTGGTGCTGCGATCTCCGAGGGAACGGGTATACCTGCAGCAGCTGCAACCTCCCAAGTGGGTGTTCCCATAGCGGCTGAAAGGGCAGCGGGGACGGTGGACAAATTTGAGGAAGAGGACAAGTGGTCCTCAACGAGAAATGGTGCGCTCTCCGGGCAACAAGCTATGGAATTGATGAGGTGGCGGAGGGCCGCCAATTCGGACGCCACAAATTTCTGGAAATCAGCCTGCTATGTGCGGGTTGCTTCCAATGTCGATTCCACATTTGAGAGAGCGATTTCCAGGATTTCCACACGTTGTTCAAGACTGTCCAGTTCTGCCTCCATTTCCAGCGTTTTAATCCAGCAACCCTTGTTTCCGGCAGAACTATCCTCTGCAGCGAGAGGTCTCGCCGCTGGATGCGATGAAGCCGGTAGTATGCCTCTGTTGCTGGAGTGCACTTCGTCCCAGCATGTGTGTCACCGCCGGACGAAGCAGGCAAAGGTCGGTAGTTGTTGAAGCCGAGCCGAGAGGAGGTCGCCGAATCGATCCGGCAATGCCCGCCTCTGCAGCAAGAAAATCCAGCAACGTTCCGGCAGTGGATATGTCGAGCAGATGATGGCAGAAGGAAGGGAAAAAAAATGGCAGCAATGGAAGCGGTGGAGGGAGCGGCAGAGGAAGAAATGAGCGGTGCTCCAACAATAGGGAGCCACGACAGGTCGGACATTGATAAGAGCAGAGGACAGGGGAAGGACACTTTGTAATATAAAGCAGAATGGGTAGGGTAGTATAGCAAAATGAAATGACACTTGCAGCAGAATTCACCCAGGAGAATCCGAGACCCCTCTTGCTCCAAGCCACAAGGCCGAAATACCCAGACTATTCCCCCCTCCAGGACACTACCACCACAGCACTATTTAAAGAATATTCTGGGGGAAGAAGTACAGCGGGCTAACAAGACTCAAAAAGCTCCTAACAAACAGGAGGGACCACCACTACACCTGGCTAACAGCCTCCTCTAACAGCTGTGGGCCCCAAGAATATTCCTTGAGGTTCTCAGCATATTCCCCATGGCCCCCCATGCAGTTACAACAAATTTCCCAACAGCAACCCCTATTGTCCAGCAGCACCTCCCCTCTTTCCCAGCCCATGGTTTCCTATCAGGTAAATGCTAATAGCTCAACCAAATTCTTCAGCACTTGAAGTCCATCAACAAAAATAGGTTGTTGCGAGACAACCTTCTTTCCTTTGTCAACTGTCTCCACACTGACAGGTCTAGCAGATCTTTCATTGGGTTCAACGTCTTTATCAGATTGAGTAGCCTCATAATCCAATGAATTTTTGGTAAAAGGGATTTGTGGACCAGCAGTAGATCCTTCTCTCTGAATGTCTGCTTCTATGACAACATTATCTCTCTCTATCGCGGCAGGAAGAGGAAACAAACCATGAATCCTTTCACCGATATCCCCAAAGCATATAGGTGGATTATCATCAGGAGGCCTCCTTCCTCTAAGCTGAAACAATGCATTGCCACACATTTCTAATATGGAGATGAGCATCTTGACAGAAGTCTAGTAGAGCAAAAAGTCCTTTCTTGATTTCAGCTCCAAAATACTCTTGGAGATTGCAAAGATCATCTTTGGAAACTCTGTTCTTGTCATTCAAGTTATCATTCAACACTTGAATGCCCTGACAGGTAGATGCTAATAGCTCAACCAAATTCTTCAGCACTTGGAGACCATCAGCAGAAATGAGTTGTTGCGGGACAACCTTCTTTCCTTTGTCAGCAACTGACTCCACACTGACAGGTCTGGCAGATATTTCATTGGGTTCAACTTCTTTATCAGATTGAGTAGCCTCATAATCCTTTGAAGAAACATCTTGAACTTCTTTCAGAATTTACTGCAGTGAATCTTTCATAGCTGGTAGATTCATATTCATGGCAGATGCCCATTGAGAAATCGAAGTACAAATCTTCCTAGTCAAATCTTGGGTTTGCATTGAAGTTGCCTTGAGAGAACCAATCAACTCATCCATCTTCTTATATATTTATTCTCTTCCTCTTTGAGAGTTGACTTTAACAACATTCAGTTTAGAAAGGATACCTTTTCTCAAATTCTTTATGGTGTTCAAAGATACCATATCACACTTAAGCTCCTGAACTCTTCCATCTAGCATCATCACATCTGAGGATACATTCATACATTCTTCAGATGATGAGAAACAACACTGGAATCTTTTTCAGAGGATGAGGATGCAGCAACAGGGGATTCTCTTCAAGAAATAAAATTGAGAAATAACAATTTTCTTCAAATAGTCCATGTCTTCCTCAATAGATTTGACTTCTTCTTGAATCGAGGAAGAGCTTTATAATTGAACTACTGGAAGATTCTTCGGCATCTCTGACTGAGCTTTTAACAATTCTTTCAGTTCATTGTAATCTGATTTAGAAACTGAATTTTCATTCAGATCATCCATCTGACTCTTTAGATCATCAACTTCAGATTTCATGGAGTTAAATGTATGAAGAATCGTCTCTGCAAAATTCTCCATATCTTCATCTGCCTCAGAGCTCTTAGGCTCTTTTCATGATAGGATCTGAGAATCTTCTTCTATACACCACAAGAGGAGGAGGTACCTCAGGTGGTCCTCTTCTTCTAGACTTCATGGCAGGAGAGGGTTCTTGGCCAACTTCTTCTTTTTCAGAACCAACATTTTCTCAAAATTTTCCATGTGAGTTCTCAGGGCCTTTATAGCTAGAGTCTCATTATCCAAAGAGTCCTCTAAATCTTCTTGAACTTCAGCAGGAGCAGCAGCAGCGGTCTCCTCCTCAACCTGGGCAGGGATGTCTTCTGTTTCCTCAACACCAACAGGTAGTAACCTCCTCAAGGAGTAGCTTCCAAAATATTCAATCTTCTTAACTAAACGCTCCAAGGGTATTTAGTCCATGGCACTTGGTTGTCGTAACCTCACTCAGCTCCACTCCAGCCTTTTCAAATAGCAAAGTTAAAATCCTCCCATACGGATAAAACATCCATGACTTCTGGCAGGCAAAGTACATATTACCTAAAAATGTACCTTGAAAGATCTATTTTCTTCTCAACTAACACGTAGAGGAGATGAATATCCGGTTGCAAAATTTTCTCAAACCTCAACATTCCGCTGATTGATTTCAGTTGGATAAATTTCACTAAGATCTTCCGGTCAACTTCCAAATCCTTAACAACCTTCTTCTCTACTACTGGAGAATCTAATAGTGATGTCATAATCTTAGAGGGTCTGATATCATCTACATAAGCTAAACTCAAAACATCTTTCATGAGGACAGCTAAGCACTTAAGCGAATTGAACAGACGATATTGAGAAGCTCTTCCCACCCACTTTTGATCAGGTCTTTAGCATCTTCAAAGCTAAACTCAGTATTCTGATAACACTCTATAATCTCGTTCTCCTGAAAGAACTCAGTTCTCCTTTCTTCAAAAACAAACTCCCATCCTCAGAGGTTTGAAACTTTCTTTAGCAAAAAGTCTGTATGATCCAACAAGATGGAATCTATAGCTTTTCTGCTTAAAACTTTTCACAGAACTTTTGGTCTCTTCGAGCTTTCTGAAGCACACTTTGCAACTCTCTTTGATTTTCCCATTCTCATCCAGAATGAGAACGCCTTGAGGTTCGAAGGGTTTGATAGGGTAGAAAAGGTTTGGCGAAAGGTTTATTGGTTTCAAGTGACTTATTATTTTCTTTTTGGAATACGCAGAGTGGCCTTACACAAGTAACGTAATAAAATAAAATAAAACTAAACAAGATAGAGCGCATCTCACTTTATTAATAATTAGATAAAGCGGGCACATTAAACATAAATTTGGTAATTGAACATATCTTGTAAGATATTAAAGAAATATATAGTCAAACACATGATTATGATTGAAATGAACTTAAAATTAAATAAATCTAATTTACTTTTTATAAAATCAAATCGGCATGCAGGCAATTTATTAGTAAATATGTCTTCCAATTGATTTTCAGTACAAATAAATTCAAGAGAAATATCGTCCTTTTAAGAATGATCTCTTAAGAAGCGATGTCTCAAATCAATATGCTTGGTCTTTGAATGATTTATCAGATTTTTAGAAATGCTGATAGCACTAGTGTTATCACATTTTATTGGGACATGATCAAAATTAAATTTGAAGTCCATTAAGGTGTGTTTCATCCACAACACCTGAGCACAACAACTGCCCACTGCAATGTATTCAGTTTCAGTAGTTGATAATGCAAAAAATGTTGCTTTTTTACTTTACTAAAAAACTAGAGATTTCTCTAAAAAGTGACAGGGCTTCAGAAGTGTTTTTCCTATTTAGTTTACAACTACCAAAATCATCATCAGGATAAGAAGTTAAATCAAAATCAGAAATTTTTGGAAAAAGTAAATATAAAGAATTTTTTTTTTTTGTAGATGGTGAATTTCCCTTACCTCAATGTGAGGTGGGGATATTCTTTTATAGATGAGTAAAAAGGATTACATGGTGGAGTATTCCGATGCGGGACTCAGAAATACCCATTATAATAAAACTGGGTTTAACACTCCCCCTCAAGCTGGACATGCCCAGTTTGGACCAAGAGTCCCACAAAAGAAAGACGACAGCGAACAAGACCATACACACTCCCCCTCAAGCTGGGTCGCTGATACTGTGGATACCCAGCTGAGAGAGTTCAGACGAGCTCCCGGGAGGTCTTTGGTGAAGATGTCAGCAAACTGTTCTGCCGTCGAAATGTGGCTGAAACTGATATGGTTTTGCTCGAGGTGATGACGAAGAAAATGACAGTCTAGCTTGAAATTTTGCTTATAAACAAACTGAAAAACACAATATCAGGTCTACTTGCAGTTAGATAAAACAACCTTCTGATTATTCCTCTACACATCTTGTTGTCAATTGGTTTTTCAGCTTCATCCAAGTCATGCGTAATGTTGGAACTCATGGGAGTTGAATATATCTTACTGTTTTCGAGTCCAAACCTTTTTAATAAATCTTGTATGCATTTACTTTGTTCAAAACATTCCTAAAATCTTTTTGGAACCAAAAATGACATCAACATATATTTTCACAAGTAAAATATATTTTGAAGATTTTTGTTTTGAATAAAGTGGGGTTTTACAGTAGAACCATTTGATAAAAGAAATGAACTTAATCTTTCATACTAAACTGTAGATGTTTGTTTAAGACCATACAAAGCTTTGGTAAGTTTGAAAATAGAATTGTGAAAATGAGGGTCTTCAAAACCCGGGGGTTATTCAACATGTACTTCCTCTATTAAAAATCCATTTAAAAAAACAGATTTAACTTCCATCTGATATACTCCTATTAAAAATCAATTTAGAAAAACAGATTTCACATCTATCTAATATAATTTAAAGTTCATATATGATGCATAGGCTAAAAGAATTGTAATCGTTTCTAATCTACCAATTGGGGTAAAACTTTCTTCATAATCCATTCCTTATTCTTGATTATAATCTCAGGCAACTAATCTAACCTTAGTCATAGTGATCACACCTTGATCACCCTGCTTTTCTAAATACCCACTTACAATAACAGGATAATCTGAAGGTCTATCAACTAATTCTCATACCTTATTTCTTTTGAACTGGTTTAATTCTTCTTGTATAACCACCGCCCAATTCTCATCATCTAAGGTTTCTTATATGGTTTTAGGTTGTAGTTGGGACGAAAAGACAGAAAACTCAGTAAGATTTCCCACACTTTTTCTAGTCGTAACTCCTTTATCTAGGTTTCCTATAACAGTTTCTAGAGGATGGATCGTAAGGCTTCTAGGTTCATCATTTTCTTCCCTTTCCGGACCGGATTGTTCATAATCATGTACCAAATCATCATTCTTTTTATTATAAAAGAGAGTTAAGTCTCAAGTTATCCATTGAATCACTCAACTCATCAACTTGATTTTGTTTGTGATAAAAAAGATCACTTTCATCAAATTTCACATGAGTAAATTCTTTAACCATCCTTAACTTTTTATTGGAAACTCTATAGGCTTTTTTAGTAAAATAACCTTAGGAAGATTCCTTCATCATCCTTTGGATCGAACTTATCAATATTGTCTTTGATGTTCAAGATATACACTTTGCATCCAAAAACTTTAAAGTATCAAACCTTTGATTTTATATTATTTCATAGCTCATAGGGTGTTTTCTTTAAGATAAACCTTGTTAGAACTCTATTGATGACATAGCATTCCATGTTAACACCTTCAGCCAAAAAATGAGTAGATATTCACACAACATTGTTCCAACAATTTTTTGCAGGTTCTATTTATTCTTTCAACAACACTATTTTGTTGAGGTGTTTTAGGGGGAAAAATGTGTGTTTAATGCCATGTTTTTGAGAAAATGAATTAAATTCATGATTCTCAAATTCCCCCCATGATCACTTCTCAAGGACATAGCTTTAGAGCCTTTTCATTTTGAACAAACTTACAAAAATTAATAAAAAAGCACAAGCTTCACCTTTAAGTCTCAAGAAATAGTCCCATGCAATCCTTGAAAAATCATCAATCAAAACATAAACAAAAGATTTACTAAATAGGCTTGCGGTTCTAGAAGGTTCCCAACAAATCCATTTGAACAAGTTCAAGTGGTCTGGATGAAACAACTTTCTTAATTGACTTAAAAGATGATTTGTGCTGCTTGCCCATTTAACATGCATCACATAATTTTTTTTATCCAATTCGTGTTTAGGCAAATCAAAAGTTAGATTTTTCTTAGACAATTTTTTTAAAAAATAGACATTGCAATGTCTAAGCCTCCTATGTTAAATCCATGATTTATCAATTTCAACATTCAAACAGTTCACATTTTGTTTAGTCCAAGAATAAAGATCTAGTGTGTAAACATTTTTAGTTATTGGTGTCCTAAATTTAAGTAACCCATTTTTAAAAATAGAACATACATTATTAGAAAAATCAACTGAATATTCATCATCACAAAGTTGAGAAATACTTATTAAGTTGTGCTTTGAAGCCTTCAACATAAAGTACTTTGCCGACGAGGATTGAATGAAGTTTTCAAACAGATCCAATGCCAACAATCTTTCCGTTGACATATGACATGTCCATAAATCTTAGATAGTGAGTGAAAGTTGGAAAAATATCCACTCATATGTTTTGGTACCCAAATGCTCTTGGGTCCAACAGTGATAGCTTCAAAAGATTTGAGAATCGAAATCTGTTTACATTTTCCAGAATTTTCAGAATTTGTTAGAATCGGGAGGGAGGGGACGTGGCAGGTTTATTCAAGAAGGAAGAAGGCTGCGGCAGAGAGGGGGCCCACTGGGGACCACGTGGCAGTAACAGATTCTGTTGGAGGATCCCCTGGGCTGAAACAGAATGTAACTGAAGGGGGAAGTGGGAATCGTGGGGGGTAGCTGGGGCCCAGTCGGTTGTAACTGCTGGGTTACTAAAAGGGGCAGGAAAGAGAGGTATGGGGACACTTTTTGAGCTGGGAATTTGGGGAGGAAAGTCTTCCGGCCTGGGGCTTGGGCGGGTGAGCCAGGGGGCCTCCTGTGGATACTCTGTTTGCTGCTTTTTGTTGCGGAATCGCTGGGAGACACAACGACAGAAACGAGAAAAAAAAAACGAAAAGAAAGAAAGCAAGGGACACAACGATTTACGTGGTTCGGGAAAAATCCCTACGTCCACGGGAGAGGTAGAATTTCACTATGATTGGGAGCACGAAATTACAGAGAGTTTTCAGTAGAAACCCTAGCCCGAAAATGGGCTATAAAACAGTGGAGAAGACGATCACTGTTCGAAAAAGTGGTCCGCGTCGCTACAGTGAACGACGACTGGCTTTGTCAAAAGCGCTACAGTAAAGTTGACCCCGAAGTCCGCACCGCTACAGTGCCTGTCGGTGTCGGTCGGTCAGCTCCGCTACAGTGCCTGTTGGTGTCGGTCGACAGTTGCGGGCCACAATCATTCGGCCCAACCGGATCGGGCAATACTAATCCAACACGTTTTCTCTCTCTTTCTCCTCCCTCTCTAAGGCTGTAATCCCAGGTATGCTGCTCTAATTGCTATAGTACAATTCCAGTTTTATCGTTTTATATCAAGGTGTTCTATCAATTTGGTCCGACCTGTCGGAAATATATATCCAAACTCCTCTCCTCTATTGGGGGGGTAAGGGTCCAGGTGATGGAAACTCGGCTTCAAGCTCGCTTGGAAGGACTGGAGCAGAGGATGGAGAATGTAGAAACTGGAACAAACCAGCGCATGAGCCGCTTGGAGTCATCCATGTTGGGATTGACCGAAACCGTGGGATCTCTTAAACAAGAAATTACCGGGTTGACAGTGGTTCACCGATCGATGGCGGATATACTGCGCCGGCTGGAGAAGCTGCCAAGGCAGGACGGCGCATCGGCTTCAGAGTTACACGACGCAACAGGAGCTGCCCTGTTGGAATCTCTCGATCAAACAACTTTGAAGGAGGAAGCACGAGGAGTGTTGGAAGTAGCCACTGAAGGGACGACCCCGATTGTGGCAGCCCGACGGGTAGAGCTGCCAGTGTTCGATGGACAAGACCCCCGGAGATGGGTCAATCGGGCGGAACTGTACTTCCGAATTAATCAGACAACGGAGGACCACAAAATTCCCCTGGCCCAAGTGAGTATGGAAGGGGTGGCAATCCACTCGTTTACCATATTGGAGGAGGTATACCAGAACCTAACATGGAAGCAGTTTAAGGAGGAGCTAATGGAGCGCTTTAGTGGTTTAGTAATACAAAATCCTTATGAAGAATTGGCAGCAATCCGACAAAACGGGTCAGTGCAGGAATACATTGAACGTTTTGAGTTCCTCGCAGCTTTGGTTCCCCGTCAGCTGGAACCTCAATATATCGGATACTTCCTTCATGGACTACGGGATGATGTTCGCAGCTGGGTCCGCATACACAGCCCGGAAACTCGTTTGCAGGTAATGCGCCTGGCACGACATGTGGAGCTAGCACTCTGCCGCAGAACTGGGCTTCCAGGCCGAGCTGGAGGAACGCGCCCAAATGGGAGCGGGGGCTGACAACCTTTTTATAGAACGGGACTCACCCAGCAAATCGGATTTTCGCCCACACAAGCACGCAGGGGTGGGGAGTTGACGGGAGGAGCTGCCAAAGAAATACAACGAACCACCATGGCAGGAGGAAGGGGAGTTCGGCAGTTGTCCAACCAGGAATGGGAGGACCGCAGAAAGAAGGGGCTGTGTTTCCGGTGCGGAAAACCGTATAATCCTATGCACAAATGTGCTGATGCCAAGATGAGGGTGCTGTTATTAGGCGAAGAGGAAGAGAATCTTGAGCTTACACCTCCATTAGAGGAGGAGGATCAGCTGGAAGCTGTGGCAGAAGCACCATAAGCTCCAGAGGCTGAATGCAAGGTGCTGGAATTTCAGAACTGGAGAATCTTGTGCAGTGACCGGGACCGCCAAGAAGAGCCCATCTCATCCATGAAAATAGAGGGCCGCATAAGGGGAATTCCCATCCTGATTTTATTGGACAGTGGGGCTACTTACAATTTCATTAGCCCGGGGTTAGTCAATATACTGGGGCTTACTGTCGAGGCCGCCAAGAAGATGGGAGTAAGGTTGGGCGATGGTCACAGGACAGGAACCTTAGGGGTCTGCCAGATGATCTTGCTCGTCCTAGGGGCTTATGAGTGTTCCCTTGAAGCCCATGTTTTGAAGATTGGAGGATTGGATCTAATCCTGAGAATCTCTTGGTTGAGGACTTTGGGAGATGTAAGCATAAATTGGCAGTCGATGGTAATGAAGTTTTCAGTAGGTGGTCGGCCATTTACCCTCTCAGGTATCCGTCAAAACGACCGGACAGCAGTCTCCCTAGATCGGTGGGCTCAGAAATCGGGACAGAACAATGAACTACGACAAATTGTTGGAGGTAACAAAAACAACCTCGTGACACCCTTGACTGAGGCTCAAAACCAGGAATTACAAAAGATTTTTTATCACTTCCCGTCTGTTTTTTCGGAACCCAGGGGGCTGCCAGTGCATCGGCATCGGGCTCATGCCATTAACCTGCTGCCCGGTCAGGAACCAGTCTCAGTCAGGCCTTACCGGTACCCGTACCTTCACAAAAATGAAATAGAGAAACAGGTGTAGGAGTTGCTAAATCAAGGCATCATTAGGCCAAGCTCCAGCGCATACTCCAGCCCGATGTTGCTTGTTAAAAAAAAAGATGGCTCCTGGAGAATGTGTGTGGACTATAGGGCTTTAAATAAAGTAACGGTTCCGGACAAATTCCCCATACCAGTGGTAGAGGAGTTACTCGATGAACTCCATTGAGCTACCTATTTCTCCAAGTTAGACCTCAAGGTGGGATATCACCAAATTCGAATGCAGGAGTCCGATGTGGAGAAGACAGCGTTTCGGACACATAGTGGCCACTATGAATACTTAGTGATGCCCTTTGGCCTCACACTCCGTCCACATTCCAAGCCACTATGAATGATTTATTTCGCTCGTCGCTCCGTCAGTTTGTTCTAATATTTTTTGATGATATTCTTGTGTACAACAGGGATTGGTTGACTCATTTGCATCACGTGGAAGTCGTGCTTCGCCGTCTACATGACCATCAATTCTTTGCTAACAGGAAAAAATGCCTTTTTGGCCAGCAGGAGGTGGAGTATTTGGGACACCTAATTTCTGCTTCAGGCGTGGCAATGGATCCCAGTAAAATACAAGTCATGCTGGACTGGCCTCCTCCAACCAGCGTAAAGGGTGTCCGCGGCTTCCTCGGTCTTACCGGGTATTATCGAAAATTCATTTGCAGGTATGGCAAGGTAGCCCGGCCTCTCACAGCATTAACTCGGAAGGATGGGTTCCGGTGGACTGCTGAAACTCAAGAAGCTTTCCAGCATTTGAAGAAACTGATGACAGAGGCACCGGTCCTGGCTCTACTGGATTTCTCTCAAGATTTTGAGCTCGAATGTGATGCTTCTGGCCGCGGGGTGGGAGCTGTCCTCATGCAGGCCAGACGACCAATAACATACTTTAGCAGGGCTCTTTCCGACCAGAACCTCGCTAAATCGGTATATGAAAAGGAGATCATAGCCCTCGTTCTGGCCATCCAGCATTGGCGCCCATATTTGTTGGGACGGCCCTTCATAGTTTTTTCCGATCACCGGAGTCTTAAATTTCTACTACAGCAGCGCATCACCACCATTGATCAGCAAAACTGGATCGCCAAGTTGTTGGGTTATCAGTTTGAGATTAAGTATAAACCGGGTCGGGAAAATTCTGCTGCAGATTCTTTATCACGACGGGAGGAGCCTCTTTCCCAGCATCAGCTGCTGCAGTCTAGGCCCATCTGGACAGAAGGTCGGACTCTGACTGATGGCGTGTCTTCAGATCCCTATCTTGGCAGGGTGCTCCACGTATTACAGGAGGGTCGTTCTACCTACCCATGCTTCACACTGGCCCGGGGCGTGCTGTACTACCGGAATCGACTGGCTATCCCTGCCTCGTCTCCGTGGGTACCCAAGCTCCTAACAGAGTTTCATGCTTCCCCTCAAGGAGGCCACTCGGGTTTCTACAGAACTTACAGGAAGCTTGCAGCCAACCTCTATTGGGTTGGAATGAGAAAGGCTGTAAAGGAATTTGTCCAACAGTATACGATCTGCCAGCGCTATAAGTATTCTACCCTAGCACCCGTGGGACTCCTACAACCTCTGGACATCCCCACCACTGTGTGGACTGACATTTCTAGGGATTTTATTACGGGGCTGCCCAAATCCAGGGGGTATGAGGTCATATTGGTGGTGGTTGACCGACTTACCAAATATGCTCACTTCTTGCTCCTCAAGCATCCTTACACTGCTCGGACAGTTGCTGAACTTTTTCTCTGGGAAATTGTTCGGCTGCATGGTGTGCCAGCTTCCATCGTGAGTGATCGGGACCCCATTTTTCTGAGCAATTTCTGGACAGAATTGTTCCGCCTCCATGGAACTTCCCTGAAGTTCAGCTCGACCTACCACCCGCAGACAGACGGTCAAACAGAAGTGGTAAACCGCTGCCTCGAGACCTATTTACGCTGCTTTGCTGGGGACCAACCTCGGATGTGGTCTTTCTGGGTTCCGTGGGTAGAGTGGAGTTACAACACTACCTGACATGCCTCCATAGATTCTACTCCATTTGAGGTCGTGTATGGCCGCTCGCCTCCTTCTATTTTGAGTTTCCTACCTGCTGATGTCCGGGTAGCTGCTGTAGCCACAGCTGTGGAGGATCGCAATGAAGCTTTACGCCAGCTTCGACAACATTTAGCCCGATCTCAGGACTACAGGAAGCGCCAGGCGGACCGGCACCGTCGCCACGTTGCTTTTCAAGTGGGTGATCGGGTGTATTTAAAGCTCCGGCCCCATCGTCATCAGACCGTCGCCCATCGGATCTACCATAAGTTGGCAGCCCGATTTTATGGCCCTTTTACCATTCTTGGCTGAGTTGGGCCGGTTGCTTACCATTTGGATATGCCTCCCTCGGTTAAAGTTCATCCCGTTTTTCTTGTATCACAATTAAAGCCGGCGGTGGGAAATTCAGAGGTCCTCCCTATTCTACCACCGGGCCTCGAGGTGGACAGTTCCGATACTTCGGAACCCCAGGCTGTCCTTTCCCGCCGTTTTCACCTCCAGAAACACATGGCCCAGCCACAGTTCCTTATCCAGTGGGCTGGTTGTTCGGCAGAGGAGGCGACATGGGAGGACGAGTTTATCCTTCGAAATCAATTCCCTTCGTTCAGTCTTGAGGAAGGAGGGGACGTGGCCGGTTTATTCAAGAAGGAAGAAGGCTGCGGCAGAGAGGGGGCCCACTGGGGACCACATGGCAGTAACAGATTCTGTTGGAGGATCCCTTGGGCTGAAACAGAATGTAACTGAAGGGGGAAGTGGGAATCGTGGGGGGTAGCTGGGGCCCAGTCGGTTGTAACTGCTGGGGTAATAAAAGGGGCAGGAAAGAGAGGTATGGGGACACTTTTTGAGCTGGGAATTTGGGGAGGAAAGTCTTCCGGCCTGGGGCTTGGGCGGGTGAGCTAGGGGGCCTCCCCTGGATACTTTGTTTGCTGCTTTTTTCTCTCTTTCTCCTCCCTCTCTAAGGCTGTAATCCCAGGTATGCTGCTCTAATTGCTATAGTACAATTCCAGTTTCATTGTTTTATATCAAGGGGTTCTATCAGAATTAGTATTAGATAAATTTGCATAAATAAATGTCTTCTTTATTTCACATATCTGAGCGTTTCTTAGGCAACAATCATTTGCAAAATGACCATTTGTGTCATAGTGAAAACAGGTAGTATGAGATATTTCTATTTTTTAGAATTAGGTATAAAATAATTTTTATACAACTTGGGTTTTTCTCCCTTCCCATGCCGTATTTTTCTTTATTTGCTTTGTTCTTACAAAGGATTTTGTTGAAGTATCCCCCCCTCAGGAAAAACACTAGCAACATCCTTTAGATTTTTAACTTAAACCTATAATTATTTTATTTTGTTGTCATGGACAACATAACTAGAAACAGACTAATCTAGTTTAACTTTTAATTAAAAAATCTGTTTGTTTAAAACTTCTTTTTCATTGACAACAGTATCATATGATTTCTTTCGAGACTTGTTATTTTACTTCGACTCATGTCTTCTAATATAGAACAATACTCATTTAATTTTTCATAAGAGCAATTGTCTGATTTAGATTCAGAAGAAGAGTAATAGGCAAAATGTACCTCATCAATTTGTACCATGAAACACATATTTGCCTTCTGATTAGATACTTCAGCTTTAGAATCAGAACTGGAGTCATTACTGGAGTTCTTTGAGGCACTCCATGTTGCCTTCATAGTTTTTTTCTCATTCTTATAGTCTGATTTCTTTTTGTATTTCTTTTCATACTTCTTATCATTAAGCTTGGGGCAATCGGGCTTAATATGCCTAATCTTCTTGCACTCATGACATCTTATTTCTATGGTATTTCCTTTGAACTTATTGTATTTGTCAAAGGATTTTTTGAATCCTTCTTCTCTTGTTGTAAAACTTTTTGAACTTCTTGAAAAATTGAGCAAACTCATCACTTGACTCTGAATTGCTAAGTTTTCATCAGATGAGCATGATAAAGGTCTCTTTTTTTCTTTTCATCCTTCAAAGTAGATGCCTTTGAAGCAGCATTCTCTCGTTTTATCATCTTATGCTCTCCGGTCTTGAGCTTCCATCCTAGCTTTGTACATCATGAGTGTGCTAATAAGATCTTTTATTTTGAAATCTTTTACAGTAGTAGATTGCCTAATGAACACCTGAAATTCCACTCCATTTGGATGACAAAACTATGAGAACTTTAAGAGTTTGATCGGGTTCAAGAACAAGAGTTCCTAAAGCACCCACATTGTTTATAATTTCAGTCGGCCTTCCATTCATCTAAGTGATGCTCTCACCGTCATTCATTTTGAATTTATCGAACTTTAGCTTCACAGTGTTGTACCTAAGCTGTCTCACATTATCAGTACCTTCATTAACTACAAATATAGTTTTTCGCATTTCATGTGTTGTAGCACATTGAGAAACTCTACTGAACTCATCTGGATCAAATTCACATATAATAGCATTCATAACTTTTGAGTTCAGATCATATTCGGCTTATGGAGTATCATCCCATTTTTTTGAATCTCCTTTTAGAACTTTATAAGACTTGATGACTTTTAACTGAACCTTTAGATAAAGGTTTTTCAAATAGATAATCATTCGATTCTTGCAGCAGCACCCATAGTTTTTTCCATCGAAATAGGGAGCCATGATCATAGAGATTCCCTCTATCGTTAGCCATTGCAGTCATTTGAAAATGATTTTCACAACTTCAACCTTTTAGAGTTGAGAACTCAAGAATCTCTTCCTTTGATACCAATTGTTGAATGGAGGGAGTTACACAATGATTTAAGGGGGGGGGGGTGAATTGAGTTTTTAAAATTTTGATCCCAAATAAATCGGCCCTCGAACTGATCTTAACTCTTTTATCAAATGACATCGGAAAATAAAAACAGAAAAGAGAAGAACCGAATACAAGAAATTTATAGTGGTTTGGGGCATAATAATCTCTTAGTCCACTCCACCAACGCTCTCTATGCGAGCTTGATGATTTTCACTATGCAGGTCCTTTTGCCAGAGACCTCAACAGTTGAGTGCAGACAATTGCAACTTGTTTCACAAAGGTGCCAAGAGCTTTTATTGGGCTCTCCCTTTTTACATGACATATCAACGGTCTTTACAAAAGATAAAAGGTGTAGAAAAGATGCACAAATTCATCTCACAGTTGCAAGATGCAACTGACGATTGATGAGACGTTCTTCTAGAGGAAGAATACAACTTCAACGATTAGTTCTAGAAGGTCTCTTGACTATAGATGATAAGTTCTTTCAAGAATAGCAACAACGATTGTTTTTTTTAGATCACACTATTTCGATTTATCTATACTATTCTCTTTTTTGTTCGCTCTATAGAATTTTGAATTCGAAACATCATATGTACTCTAACACTCAAGAGCACATAGAGTAATCCTAAAAGACAAGCTATGTTCCCGGATGTGACCTTTGATGCCGAAAATAGCAATCGCTGTGATCGCTAACGATAATCTCCATTGGAACTAGCGCATTCTTGGAAATAGACGTATTATTTAATTCATCTTTCTTTTTGCAACCATCACAATTTTCGACGGAAAGGAAAGTAGGCGTGAACTTTGCTCGTGTTTTCATAACATTGTAAGACTTAGCGAAACGCCTGAAACTTCAAAGAATACTTCTACTCTGAGAGAAACCTTCTTCATAAGATAATCTGCTCTGTATGATATTTCATATTTTCATAAGATAATCTTATCTTCATAAGATAATCGAACTGGAAACACTGTTCCGTGACAAATTTTGCGCACGTACGATGTTTTGATCTTTGTACGACAAATCCTTCGTATGATAATTGCCTTTGACGAGTACCAGCATTCTGACTTTTTGAGCACGTAGGACCATTTGACACTTTGTATGAAAAAATGTTCTTTGTACGATAATTGCTTTTGTCAAAAGCGTGACTCATAAGATATTCTTCTGCTTTGTATGATGAATCTCATATGTAAGACTTTTGTAGGATAATGTACTTGGATTGGAAATTGAAATCTAGCGTGAATATATTCGTTTGCTCGTACGATGATTTCCTTTGACAGAAAACAGAATTCATGGCAGTGTAGGACAAATAACAATCTGTATGATAATTTATCACTTAGTATGATATTTACTAGCAGTGTGTATACTCTGTTTTAAACACACATTATCTCCTACACCCAAACGGAAGATACTAGATATCTTCTCAACACTCTCTTTACTCATGTTTTCCACGTGTTGTGGTAGAGGTTCGTGTGTGACCTGTTTTATCTGTTCTTCCACGATTACTGTGAAAGAGGTCCCTGTGTGGCCTGGACAGTTGTCATACTGTTGTACACCTGATCCAAATTGTGGATCGAAGTTTATTTTGATATAAACTGCTTGGCTGCAGGTGATTGCCAAGTGGAGGGGACTAAGTCTTAGCTTGAGCCTGAACATCTTGTATTCAATTTCGCTATGTGTTTTGTTTTGTTTGTTTTATTTCTATGCTTGAAAACTAAATTTGTTTTAAACTATAAACAAAACCACTCCTTTGATAGTTAACCTTAATTAGTGTTTATATAAGATTTTGATTTGGTAAATTGATTTCAAAGGTTAAAGTAATATTATATATTGTTTTAATTGAGACCTAATCAATCTTTGAGAATTCTTTTAAAATGTCAAGATTTATATTGATATGGTGTTTTGGTTAATTGGGTTGTAATTTAATTAATTGGTGGATTTTATTTAAACCTGTTTTTAACAAATTTTTTTATTGGGTACTCAATTCACCCCCTTCTTGAACCCACTCCGACCAACAGTTATCACAGTGGAAAATCATGCGATCGCTATAACCATAAACCAATTTCTTTATTTAATCTGGTTTAATTCTCATTATGGTTAATTCCACCATTATCCAAAGTGATAAAACATGTTAACTTCATGATTGCACATAAGACATGAGAAGTAACGAATCCCCTACCCGCAAAGGAAGTTTCCAACCACGCTCCACCGAAAACAGAGCGGAAAAGAATATGATGTTGCCGCCTGGATGTCCCGAAGATAAGGGTTTAAACAACGTGTTGGAGTTTGCATCCCACATCGAACTTGAGGTCCGGTGTGGTTTTAATTATTCATTATAAAATAACCCCAAGAGCTCCTTTAGAGAGAACACCTCGGGGATTCGGGTCTATCTCCTTTTATCATTTTACATGGTATCAGAGGGAACCTAATCTCGAACCCTCCCTCCCGTTTTATTTCTTTTTTTTTCTCGTCGGCCTCTAGGGTTTCTCCCGGTTGGGGGGCGGCAGCCTCCATGGCCAGCAAGCCATCGGTCTCTCTCACCCCCCCTGCCGGCTATCCCTCCAATCCTGGCGGAATCCTCCCTCTGCACGCCGCGACGACTCACCCATCCCGCCCGAGGCCCTCCCGAGCGTCGCTCGGCCCGCTGCATCTCCGGCGGATCTCTCCCATGTCGGCGCTTGCTTCCCCGACGCCTTTCCCCGGTGCGCGCGACGACCCTCGCCTCCCGCGCGACTGCCGATCTGCCTTCTCCTGCGGATTCCCGGCGATTGCTGCCTCCCGCCTCTCCTGTCGCGCACGACCCGGCCTCGCGTTCGATGGCTTCCAGCGTCGCCTCTCCCGCTGTCCGCGCGACTTCCGGTGTCCCGATCCCGACGACCCTCAAGCGCGCGCCTCGCTGTTCGCGATCCCGCCAGCCAGCCGCGGATCTGCCTCCTCCCGACGGCTTCGACGACGACTCCCTGCTCCAGCGGTGCACCCCGGTGACCTCGCTTCCAGACAAGGCTCCCGGCTCCCGGCTCCTGCAGCATTTCCCGGCGCCTCCCGCCTTTCCTGCGGCTTCCCGGCGAAGCACGACCTCGCCTCCCTTCTCGACGGACCATCCTCTCGGCTGCTCCCTCCCGCCCTACGTGTCCTTAGTGCGCCTACTCCCTCTCAACTCCTGTCGTGGCTCCCGACCCTCCTCTCGGCGGATCTGCCGGCCCTGCCTCCTGCGAATTTTCTCGGCCCTGCCTGCTGGCGCGCTTCCATCCCAGCGGCTCTCCTTCCCTGCCGGCATCTCCCTCCCGACGGCTCCCTCCCCTCCCTTTCGGGGGTTCTTCTTCCTGCCGGAGGACCTCCCCTCTCTGTGCGCCAACACCGATGGCTTTGCTGCTGTCCAACGGCTCCCTCGCTACGCGTCGCCCTGCACGACGTATCCTGCGTTGCTCCTTCCATGTCGGCCTCCACCTGCGGCAGCCCCCGCCCCCATGCTGAAGACGTCGGCTGTCGGGCGTCGCGCAGGGGACCGCTCAGGAGGGGCGACGCGCAAGGACATCAACACTTGTAAGACCGGACGACGACAGCTCCGTGCGGAATCTGATGTCGCGACGACGGGATGGCAAGACCGACAAGATCGTCCCACATAGGGCTGGAGGTCGCGCTCGCGATGGATCGTGAGGCGGAAGGAGGTCGCAACGGGAGGCGGGGCCGAGAACCGCAGATAGAGGGATCCGCTGGGAAGGAGGGATTCCGACGACCGTCGCACGGGAGGGGATCCGCGCAGTCGGGAGCCGCGATAGGTGGGCCGCCGGGAAAAGCCGCAGGAGGCGGGCTGCCGGGAAAAGCCGCAGGAGGCGAGATCGGGAAGATCCGAGAATCCGCAGGGAAGGAGGCGGCGCCGGGAGGGAAGGAGATCCAGCAGAGGGGCCGCCTGAGAAACGAGCCCGGAGGGGCGACAACAAAAAATGAACCTAACCCTACATAGGGGCTGCAGCCCCCCACGGAGGAGAACCTAGAAAAATCTAGGGCTGGAGAAAAAAAAAGAAAAGGGAAGGAGGGTTCGGGATTAATTTCCCTCTGATACCATGTAAAATGATAAAATAGGAGAAACCGAACCCCCAAAGTGTGTTCTCTAAAGGAGCACTTGAGGTTATTTTATAATGAATAATTAAGACCACACTGGACCACATGTCCGATGTGGGATGCAGACTCCAACACAACGTTTCAACTTTTGCAGAGGAGGAAAAATGAAAAAGAAACAAGCTCCTACCTGAAATGCAACTTGCCGTTGAAAACAGAGTGCGTGACAAACTGTTAACACGCTTTGAAAACATGAACATGGTGGTTCCCGGTGGATCTAGATGACTCTTCAAGGGTCAAGAACAAAAGCTGGTTCGTCCAGACTCGAAAAAAGCAAAGATTCGAACGTGGGAAAAATCTTTGTTTTAGAGTTGAGGATACGAGACCATCGAGATTTCCAACAGGTCAATCATTAATTAAACATTAATGTGGACTTTTAAGAAATTAATTATATAAATATCCTCTTTGAAACGTCCTTTAATTCCCCTTATTTAAGGCTTTAAAACCTATTTCATGGTCAAAAAGGCGTATTTATGACATTATGGGCAAAATTGAAAATTTTGAAAATAACTGGAAATTTGCTTTATGTTAGACCACTTGCCACCGTCAGAACAAATCTGCCACCGTTAGACAAATCTGCCACCGTCAGACAAACTTGTTATTACTAGAACACCTTGCTACCGCCAGGATAGCTTGCTACCGCCAGGAGGAACATGGCGCAATACCACGCAACCTTCTCCTGACAGGGGAGATACCTCTCAAACAAGGGCAAAATCGTAAACAAAGCATCAAGGAAGAGCTTAACCATCTCATAAACCATATGAAGGTCAACAACCACAAAACATCATTACAAAAGAAGAACTAAGCAACAAACAATTCGAGATACTGAGTGCGTATCTGCGACTCACGTTCCCAAGTGCCCTCCTCCACGCTGCTCCTTGAAGGTTGCATCATCATCCATGACGATCTCGCCCAAATCAACGACGTGAGAATCGTTGTGAAGATAGCGACGAAGTTGCGACACATGAAAAACATCATGTTTTCGACTCATCTGCGGGGGAAACACTATCTGGTACGCAACGGTTCCAACAAGAGCCAACACTTCAAAAGGCTCAACAAACATGGGAGAAAGCTCACTCCCACATCCAAACCTTCGCTGCCCACGATGAGGAGTCACCTTCAGGAACACATGATCTCTATTGTCAAACTCCAGAGGTCTCCTTTGGTTGGCATATGACTTCTGACGATCTCGCGCTGCCTTCATCCTCTCGCGAATCACCTAAGCCATCTCTGTCGTGCTCTGCACTAGTTTCGAACCGAAAATTGTTGACTCTCCGATCCCAGTCCAACACAAAAGTGAACCGCAAGGCCGACCGTACAAAGCATCAAACAATGTCATATCAATGGTGGAATGAAAACTATTACTGTAAGCAAACTCGACCAAAGACAGACGTCTCATCCACGAATCTCCAAAATTCAGGATACAAGCGCGCATCATGTTTTTAAGAGTATGGATAGTCTGCCCTGTCTGACCATCTGTCTGCGAATAAAAAGTAGTGCTGAGACACAACTGAGATCCAAAAACATGCTAAAGACCTCTCCACACCCTAAAAGTAAAACGAGGATCACGATCAGAAATGATCTTCCTTGGGACTCCATGGAGCCCTCACCACCCCTCTGGTGCCTCAACAAAATCTCCACTGAGCTCGGCTCCTTGTTCGCTAAGAAGTGAGCCGATTAAGTCAAACGGTCCACTATCACCCATATAATATCAAAGCCTCCCTGAGCTCGTGGTAAACCGGTAATGAAGTCCATCGAAATGTCCTCCCACTTCTACTGAAGAATATCCAACGGCTGAAGCAACCTGCTAGAAACACGGTTTTCAACCTTCACTTTATGACAAACTAAAAACCGTGACACAAACTTTGCAACTGAACAGTTTAACCCATACCACAAAAACTGACCTCTCAGAGCATGATACATCTTTCTCACACCAGGATGTACTGATAAGGGTGAGCTATGAAACTCAGAGAACTACCTCGCGCATTACCGATAGAACAAAAAGCCTTCCCTGCAACAACACTCGGTGCTGATCATCCTTAGGTCATCCACCAAACCATCCACCACAGACAACTCGGTCTCGCCAGACCTTCATCTCGGAATCCCTTAGTCGGGAATCCTCCGCCTATTGCTCTAAAGACGACGTATAGTCATCTGAAAAAGGCATCCTCTGCCACCAACCTTTCCTATATCAGGATGCATCTCTGAGAGCTCTTTTATTACTCTTCAGGAATCTCCAGATTCACGCACAACATCACTGTGTGACTTCCTGCTTAGCGCATCAACTACCACATTACCCTTGCTAGTTGTATATGAAATCTTGAAGTCATAATCTTGCAAGAATTCCATCCACTGTCGCCGTAGCAAGTTCAGGTCACGCTGGGAGAAGACATTCCCAGACTCTTGGGATCGGTGAAAATTCAAAGCGTTCGTCGATGAGGTAGTGCCGCCACAACTTCAAGGCAAACACAACTGTCGTTAATTCGAGATCACGAGTGACATAGTTACGTTCATGGGGGCGTAACCGTCGAGACCTATAAGAAACTGATCTTTGTTGCATCAAGTCATTGCCCAAGCCAAGACACAAAGCGCCACGAAAAACCTCAAAGGAAACTCCCTATTCCGTCAAATGAAGGATTTGAGTGCTGACCAATTTCTCCTTCAGATACTCGAAGACTTTCTGACACTAGTCAATCCACAAGAATGCCCGATCCTTTCTGGTCAAGGCTGTCAGAGGAGTTGCAATTCGCGAGAAGTCGGGTACGGACCTCCTGTAATAGCTTCCCGAACAATTGGTGACGACGAAGAACTCTCAAAACTGCACGCAGATGCTGTGTGTGCTCCTCCTCAGGTGTGGAGTACACAAAGATGTCGTTGATGAAAACCACCACAAATCAATTCAAGAATTCACGAAGCGCTGCATCATCGGTCCCATGAACACAGCTGGAACGTTCGTCACACCGAACGACATCACCATGAACTCGTAATGCCCATAACGACATCAAATAGTAGTTCTCAGAATATCCTCATTTGTAACCCGCATATGATGATGTCCCCACCGTAGATCGATTAGGTCATCAATTCTTGGAAGAGAATATCGGTTCTTCAAATAATGATAATCGATACATAGACGCAGACTGCCACCAACTTTCTTTATAAACAGAACCGAGCACCCTAAGGTGACACGCTCGACCGAACAAAACCTCGCTGGAAAATATCATTGATCTGAACCCGCAGCTCCCGCAACTCAGAAGACGCCTTCCTATACGGAGGCATTAAGATCGGAGAAGCACCCGACTGTAACTCAATCCCGAACTCGATCTCCCGCCAAGGGGGTAACGCCACAACCTCCCTGGGAAAGACATCAGAGTATTCTTCTACAACCCTGACAAACACTGTCGGCTGAACCTTCAACGAATGAGGAATCAACCTAGTCATTAAAGTAGACAAGAACAAAACACGCCTCCAACCTATCCGTGGGTCTCGCTCGCCAACCAACACGCCCGACTCTTCGTTCGTGTCATAGAATAGTATCTGCCTCCTGAAGCAATCCATAATAGCCTTCACTGAATATAACCAGTCCATGCTGAGGATGATGTCGTATGACTGTATCCGCAAACATGGAAAGTTTCTCCATAGAGCGGTGCAACTTCAGCACTAGCTCACATTCTCTACAAACTTCATACAAATAAGCTCGACCTCCAATTGATAGTCAACACTAAGGGCACTGGAAACCTCTTCACCTCGAGTCCCAAAAGCACGAACTAAGGTTGGTGATGTGAAGGAGTGTGTAGCTCTTGAGTCAAACAAAACATGCACCCAAGTAAAAAACAAGCATAAGATACCTCGAACGACGTCTGGCTTGCCTGGCGTTGGCAATTCCACGACTGCGCTCTGCTCTCTGAGGATGAGGCGCATCACGGGGCTGTTTTCTGCTTGCCACATCTCCCCTCCGCAGATCACGAGCTGGAACGCCCTGCTGCTGCTGCCTTGGCTGGAACTGTCGCAACAGAGGAACCTGAAGCGAAAACACCTTATACACGCTGCCTACTCAGAAAGGTTGGGTACTCTCGCTGTTGACAACCATGTTCTCCATAAGAAAAACATGCGTCTGATCTCTTAGCAGGGGCTTGAGAGCCGCCACCCCTTGAGAAACGAGATGAGGAGGGATGAGACCTAAACCCGGCCGTCTGAAAACTCTTTTGTCCAGGCGACTAGGAACCCCTGACCACAACTTTGCTACGTGGGGCGATTCAGTCTTGACTAGTGTCCTCTCCATAACCTTTGCCCTTATCAGTACCTCGAGATATGTCGGCAACATAAACGGGGTAACCTGACACTAGATCTATGGACGCAAAGCCTCCTTGAAATGCCTTGCCTTAGCCTCCTCTTCTGGCAATAGGTTCGAAACATATTGGAGAAGGGTCCTGAAACGTATCTCAAACTCCGACACGTTGGAGCTCCCTTATCGAAGGGTAAAAAGCTCCTGGTGACTGGCCGCCTTCGTGGTTGAAGAAAGAAACCCTGCTTGGAACTGATCTCAGAACTTCTCTCACGAAACTGCTGACTTCTTGCGATCCCTAAGGAACAAGAACCACCACTGCCTAGCTGCTCCATGCAACATCGTCACCGCCAACGAAACCTGGTGCTCATTCCGAGCATTGATCGAATTGAAGGCCATCTCCACCTCCTCCAACCAGTTCTCTGTCATTGAGTCCGAAACATAGCCTTCATACTTTTGCAGACTCTGGCGCTGAAACTCTCTGAGTGTCCCTTAAAGTGTCGTCGTTGTTGCGGAAGCGTCAGGAGTCGCAACGATAGAAACGAGATACGAAAAAAAAATGCAGAAGAAAAGAATACACACATGACACAAAAATAAGTGGTTCGGGAATAATCTCTACGTCTACGGAGAGACAGAACTTCACTATTTTGGGAGTGTTTCAGCAAAAAACCCTAGCCGAAAATGGGCTATAAAATGGAGAAGACGATCCACTGTTTGCACAGAAAGTCCGCGTCGCTACAGTGAAAGACGGTCATCTTTGTGAAAAGTGCTACAATGGCTGCCGGCTGGAAGTCAAAAGTGCAACCGTATAGTTGACTTTGAAGTGCCACAAGAATTCGGCCCAACCTTATCGGGCGACACCAATCCAACAGTCGTCGTTGACCTCTATCATGCGGTGATTTGCTGGTACATCCTGCTAAACATTTTTGACACGAACCTGACGGAGACGTCGCCTGGATCCATACCTGCAAACACGGATGCAAAGAAGAATGATGCACGATCCCTTAAGTCTCTACTCCACAACCTCTATCACTTCGTTTAGTGTCCGTGCATCAGATCATAGGGGGTCCTAAATACCCGTGTCCTAGCCGGTCTTGTTTACATCGCATATTAAACTCAGCTGACATCGTTCCCCTACCAACCCATGCAGTCCTCACCCGTGTCTACCTCCGAACTCCATCCTATCCCTCAATCTGAGCCTTTGATACCACTCTGCCATGAACCCCCTCCCCCCAAAGGCACCTCTCTTGGGCCGACAATGAGAGAATGAAGATAATGACGCCCAAAGTTCACCTTTAATAGGCCACGAGTTGACGACAAGCACCGATGGTATATCATACACACAGATGAGAGACATTATCCTCTAAGGAGAGGAACTAGTGATAAGATAAAGCCACTATACAACGCCTACTCGAGATAAAAAAAATAAAAGATCCCAAGTACATGCATGCGATGTTATACATGTTGCAGAAACGCCGAGTCATGTGACGGAGGTTTGCAGATGAAGAAAAGATAGAACAACAAAAGAAGAAGAAGAAGAAGAATATGGACACAACGATTTACATGGTTCGAGAATAATCCTTTCGTCCACGGAGAGACAGAATCACTTCACTATCAATTCGGGAGCACAAATACAGTGCGATCAGAGTTTCATACACACAGAAAACCCTAGCTCAGATGGGTTTTAAAGAAAATGAAGTACTGTGTCACTAACCGCAGTAAGTCCATTGTGCTACAATGAACGACGGCTGGAAGTCCGCACTGCTCTAGTGATGCGACCACTCAAGTTTAAGCTGCTACAATGGTCTATGAGAAGAAGTCCGCGGAGCTACAATACCGCTGTCTCCAAAGTCCGAGATGCTGCAGTAACTGTGCCAAAGTCCGTACTGCTACAATGCCATGTTGGTGTGACCTAATCAGCTCTGCTACAGATGGTCAGAGTTGCTACAATTCTCCTAAATTTGGGCTAAGACCCTTCGGCCCTTCGGCCCTTCGACTCCTGGACCCCCGGAGCAGGGACACGTTGCTCCCTGCACAACCCCCAACAAGCTCACCGCAGAGCTTGACCCGCGAGAATTGCGACCTGGTGTTCAGTATGAGCCTCTAGCATTTGACCCAACACCATCCAAACGAATCGGGCTACACCAATCCAACAATACATACTGAAATAACTGCAAAGAAAACAACTGGTACCAAAAGTAAATCCTCAGCAGTGAACTCAAAGCCCAAACAACTGCTGAACAATCTCACTAGTTAGTAATGTCCAACCCGATCACCAACCAACTCCTGCTGACCCGAAAACAATTTATATATATACGTAGGGTGAACATAACAAGTATGCTCAGTAGGATCCTCCTATGAGCCTCTCGTGCAAAAGATAAAGCATGCAAGGAATATTATAATATCCCACATATATCAAAAGAAGGTGACTACCACTTCCCTGTTGATTTGCCGCTCCGCCCTGACGTCGCATGTCCTGAGCCACCTCTCTCCAAAAGTAAGCCAGCTTGAAGAGGCCTGGGCTATCGTGTCACATCATGCACCTTGTGAATCACATCATCTCATCATCCCAGCTTATGTGTTCATGAGGTTTTCTAAAAGCTTCCTTATACATCTTAAGAGAAAATAAGCTTACGTGAAGTCTGTGTGTATCAAGTTGAATGAAACTATTGAATCATTTTGGACTCTGTTTCTTTTCCTGTGGTTCAGGCTTGAAGAAAAACTTTCTAATGTAGAATCTGAGAATCAAATACTTCGTCAACAAGCACTGGAAATATCACCGAGTGGACGAGCTTTATCTGGGCGGCAAAAAACTCCCATTATTCAGGTACCTGTGGCACCATATTTTGCTTTCTGCACCGTAAGTGATGTGCTTCTTCCATTGATGTCTTGAATATTTTCTTTGAATTACAGAGGACTCCAGAGAATGGACCCGTTTTAAATGGTGCAGCGAGAAAAACATTGGTAATACTTCTTTGTTAGTGTACCGATGTCATGCTTCCAATTGAGAAACCAGTGAGATCACTTTTTTGGTCCCCACCATTTCCTAAATCTGTTTTCTGTTTTTTTTTTGTTTAATATAATGGCTTGACCAGGATTCAGTGAATCACGTACCTAAGGAACAGGAAAGCGAGGACAAGCCACAAAAGTCTCTTAATGAGAAGCAGCAGGTATTTTTTTATATTTGATAACAAAATGGCGTTCCTTTAATCCACCTTATATTATTACCGGTACATGGAAAACTTGACATGTGTTCTTCAGAATCAAGTTTTGGCATTTTGCCTCGTCTCATATGCAGGTTCTTCCTTTGCATCTTATTTTGGTTTGTCTTCATCATTGTTGCAGGAAAACCAAGACCTGCTCATAAAGTGTATTTCGCAAGATCTGGGTTTCTCTGGTGGCAGGCCTGTTGCTGCTTGTCTGATTTACAAATGTCTTCTCCATTGGAGATCATTTGAGGTTGAGAGAACCACTGTTTTTGATCGTATCATTCAAACAATTGGTGCTGCGATTGAGGTATTACCAAACCTGCATGCCTCTGCTTTAGATTTTTTATGCTTTTCACTATATCTCCATTTTATTTCTACTTTGAATGTTCAATTCACATGCATGGTAGTGAATGGTGTTTTTTGGGTGAATGATAATATGATCGAACAGCCTTTTTTCACCTTCCAAACCTAACTGCAGGCACCAGATAACAACGATTCCTTATCGTATTGGTTGTCTAATTCATCCACGCTGCTCCTGCTCCTTCAACGCACACTCAAAGCAAGCGGTGCTGCTAGCTTGACTCCACAGCGGCGAAGGACATCCTCAGCTTCTCTGTTTGGAAGGATGTCTCAAGTAAGTTCTGCTCGTTTTTCAATGAAACATCTACCTCACAAAATAGTTTTTTTTTTTTTTTTTGACTTGTTCATCTGGCTTGCTTATTCCTTAAGGGGATTCGATCATCTCCGCAAAGTGCCGGGTTCTCATTTATCAGTGGTCGCGTGCTTGTTGGGCTGGATGACTTGCGACAAGTAGAGGCGAAGTATCCGGCTTTGTTATTCAAGCAGCAGCTCACGGCGTTCCTTGAAAAGATTTATGGAATGATAAGGGATAACTTGAAGAAGGAAGTTTCCCCACTCCTTGGAATGTGCATCCAGGTGATTGCTATTCTAGCTTGACTTACTGCATGTTGGCAATAATTTATTAAAACAACATAGTTGGATTGGTTGCTCCTTGTTGCTTTATTGAAAAAGATGATTAAGAAAGTGGGCTTGAGTATATCGTCTTGGTTTGGCCAAATAACAGATGTGCAACATTGATCGGTCATAATGAGTAAGTAAACATTGAAATTCACTGATTCTCATGACACGAAACATTGTTGGGGTTTCTTGACTGTTTTCTTTACGATGATTTGGTGATGAATGCATTAAGTATTTTTCTTAATTAGTTCCGTGGATATCTGTCTGCAAAGTGGAAGCTTTTTGAACTTGCCTTTCGGTGTTGGCATTTTTTTTGGGTAATGTTGAAGTTAAAACGCGGAATGTTGATTGTTTCATGATTACTGTTTTAGTTTCGTGTTGATACTGATGACCGCAGTTATCACTTATCATACAGAATTTAAAATAATTGATGTTTCTTCTGTTTCTGAAAACCAATTTTTGTTTGGTAGTACTTATTGAAAACAGGTCTTAACATTTGTAAAACAGGTTATGGCACTTGACACTTCTTATAAGCAATTTTAAATTAAGTAATCTGGAGGCATTTATACATCAGCAATTACCGTAATTGACGACTGTTATAAGCCTCTGTTTGACAATAGTTTGACAGCACTAATCGAAAACTTCTTACATCACTTATCATTTATGATAAGCAGTTTGAAAAAATAAGTGGTGGTTGTTTTTTGCAATAAGCAGTTTGGAAACACTTACCTTAAGGCGCACTATACGCAGTTTTCAATAAGTGCTCTCAAATGAACTCTAAACATTTTTAGTAGTGCTGTAAAACGGGCTCTTATGCTTAAATTTCAAAAGAAAACTACTTAAATAAGTGGCAGAAAAGTACTATTTCAATAAGCAATCTGGAAACACTTAAACAGAAGCGCTTATTGTAAGCAGAAGTGCTATATGTAGTTTTTAATTAATGTTGTTAAACAGAGCCTTAATGTTGTTTCTTCCTGACACAATCCGTTGGTAATTTATGAGTTGTGCTCTTTTCACCAACCTTTATTCTGTTTTTTGACTTTTTTTTATTCAATCTTCTTATTCCTATGTTTGTTACTAAAATTCACCTCAAATTGAAGCGAGAGGCCTTATATATATATATATTTTATTTTCATGCTGCAGATTTGTATAAGCTCTTCCCTGATTACAAGAATTTATAGGAAGTTGAATACGTATTACCAGAAATGAAAATACAGAAAGAGAAATAAAACTCGAGAACTGTTAGCCACTCCCACTTGACATTGACATATCATTCTTAGCTTTTGAATGCAGGCACCAAGGACATCCCGGGCTAGTTTAGTGAAGGGACGCTCTCAAGCAAATGCCGTTGCCCAGCAGGCTTTGATTGCTCATTGGCGAAGCATTGTTAGAAGTCTCAATAATTTCTTGAGCACAATGCAAGCCAATTATGTATTGCTTTTTTTTTTTTTTTATTCAAAAATCATTTTCGCAAAAATGAAGTTCCTTATTTATGATTACAGGCCTGATTTTGAAATTGTCATGTACAGGTCCCACCCTTTCTTGTTCGCAAGGTGTTCACTCAGATATTTTCGTTCATCAATGTTCAGCTATTCAACAGGTACTTAACATAAATATTGTTTGAAGTATCATTAGCCTCAATGATTAGCTGTTAAACCAATCCCTTTATACCCAGCCTGCTTTTGCGGCGTGAATGTTGCTCCTTCAGCAACGGGGAGTATGTTAAAGCTGGATTGACCGAGTTAGAAAGCTGGTGTAATGGAGCTACTGAGGAGGTGATAAATTTTTATGTAAATGTCTAAATCACTTTCTCTTTTTGTGTCTAGATTTCTTTACCATCGACTGTTCATTCAGTATGCAGGTTCCGCTTGGGATGAGCTGAAACATATAAGACAAGCTGTTGGATTCCTGGTTCGATTCACCATCTAGTCTTTGCCGCCCTTGTTTTTTACCTTCTCTTTATGCTAGCCTTTTATACTTGCCCTTTCATTTCAGGTCATGCATCAGAAGCCTAAAAAGACCTTGGTAGAGATTACAAATGATCTTTGCCCAGTAACGCTCCCCCCCTCCCTCCCTCCCTCCATCTCTCTCTCTACTCCTAACCTACTTTATAACCACCCTTTCAATTTCAATTTTTTCTTCTTTTAGGTGCTTAGCATACAGCAGTTGTACCGGATTAGTACGATGTACTGGGATGACAAGTATGGTACACACAGTGTATCTTCTGAGGTTGGTTAGAATTTGGTTTTGAGTTGCTTGATAATCCTGGGCATGTTTGATTTCAGTTTTGGTTTTTTGCTCTTAAAAATTGTTTTATTAATCAAATTTTAAGAAGTATTTTGATGATAAGAAAACAAAAAAAATTGTTTGAGAACCTGTTTTTTGGAAAAAATAAAAAATAAAATTTTAACTATTTTTTTTATAATAAATAGCAATTCTTATACACATATATTTGAAATTGATATCTTTTATAGCAAATAATAATTTTGTATTTTAAAAATTTGCTTCATTGTATATTTAATTAAATGTGGAGGCAATGCATTGGACATGAGGATTTGTATGCTAGTCATGTTAAAGTGGCTTGATAGATTGGAACATGATCATCTTGGTTGATTTGTTTAAGGGTTCTTTTAGGTTTACATCTACTTTTTTTTTAGCAAGTGAATTTGTTATTAAGTTTACTCTATTAACAGTTGCATCATTGGGTCTTCTTCTAACATGTCCAAACCATCTTACAAATTATCGAGGAAGTTTTTCTTCATTTTATCCATGCAGTTTGAAGCTTAATGGGAGACATGCATTAATATATCCATCACATTGAAAAAACGAGTTTTAAATATTGAAAACAATCAACTTTTGTCTTATCCTTGTTAAGTCGAAACCCTTTCGATTTTTTAGTTTTTCTCCGTAACTCTTAACTTTAAATTGTTAGTCTCTTTGGATTCTGTAACGAGAATTACATCATGCGCAAAAAACATGTAATTATATCATCTTGAATATACTTTGCAAGTTCATTTAAGACCAAAGCAAAAAGGTTTGAGTTTAAAGTGGAACCTTGACGCCGACCTCTCAAGATAGGGAAGTCTGCAGCATAGTTCTAACTCGAGTCAAACTCTGTTCATACATGTTTTGGATGAGTTTGATATGCGTCATGTGCATCTTTTTTCTTTCAAGAGCTTTCCATAAAACCTATAAGAAATTTATCACGTGCCTTTTCCAAATTAATGAAAACCCTATGCAAATCTTGGGCTTTTTTGTCGATAATACTCCATCAGAACTCTAATCAAATAAATCGCTTATGTAGTTGAACGTTGTATTGTTTTTTGGTTTGTGCACCCCTTGGACAATATTATTTGTCATGGAACTTGTTTTACATGCACCGGATACCTTTCAGCTTCTCTTAATTTGTTTATCTGTGGGTTTGTAGGTAATTTCAAGTATGAGGATTCAGATGACGGATGGCTCGAACACTGGTGTGAGCAGTTCCTTCTTACTGGATGACGATTCGAGGTAAAGTAAAAAATTGTAGAATCCTAATCAGTTGCAACCTTGCTTAAAGAAGATTTTGTGTAAGTAAATACAGAACCAAGTTTTGCATTTTTCCACATGAAACAGGGGTGTTATATTTTTGAACGGTGCCGTTTTATCCTTTATTTCCCGCTCACTGCGAGTCCATGGAAAAAGAGAGCGAAGAATGTGCGTGTTAATGTTATTGTTTTGATGAATGCAGCATTCCGTTCAGTGTGGATGACATATCCAAGTCCATGCAACAAGTAGAAATAGCTGATATTGACCCGCCGCCTTTGATTCGTGAAAACTCAGGGTTCACTTTCTTACTGCAACGCTCGGAATGAAAGTGAGCCTCAGCGGACCTCCTTATTCTTCGCGCAGCAGAGATGTGCGTATATCCCCATTATGATGCTCCCATTTCTTTCTTCCGGGCTAGCATTATTTGCGTGTTTGATTATTATTATTTTTTTCATTTTTTATTTGTGATGTTTGGGTGCGCTTTGTAATTTGTGACGGTCTGTTGTATATGGCCCGGCTGGTCGTGTAAATGTAATTTTTTCTTTTTTCCTTTTTCAAGTCGTGTGATTTTGTTCGTATATATTCCGACGGGTTTTTTTAATCACGCATTTTCAAAATTTCAGAATAGTTGTAGAATTCTAGAAAATAACGTGAAGAAATCTCAAAAAATGTTTTCAAACCCTTTCTTTCATCTGCATGATCTTAATGGAGAAATAATGAGTATCTACAAAGGTGGGAAATCAGAATTCTTTTAAGTGTTAAAAATGTTTTTAACATATAAAATGATTTTAATGATTTATAAAGTGTTTATAAATTATTATAAAAATCGGTGTGAATATTTTGATGTTAATATTTGAAATATCTTTTAATCAAATTATATTGCGTGACTTGTGATCTCAAAATTTAAGAAGTGATTATTTAGAAATTATAAGAAATAATTTATGAAGGGTTATATATTATGGATTTAGAAAAAAAATATAAAATGTTTATATTTAAATTATAAATTGTTGTAAATAATTATTTTAAATTATCTAAAATAACGTGGTCCTATTTAGATATTATTTCACCCACGTCAAAAAAATGTTTTGATGATTGATGGTCAATATTTAAATAATGATTAAATATATGATATTTAGATCATGTAAAATGATTAAATAATAGAAACTAAATAGTTTATAACTCATATAATATTATATATTTAAAATAGAAATGTCATATAATGATAAATATGAAAGAGTTTATATTAAAAAGAACACAACGAGTTTATATTCAAGATTATGGAAGGTTCATAATGATTGAAGTTGATATTATAAGTGTTTACAATTGGCATTTATTTATGAATTGTTCATAAATGGTCATCTTTTGTTTAAGTATTTGAATTATTCATTTGTTTTAAGGTTTATTTCCTGTCATATTCATGATTAATAACTTGTTTAAGAAATGTGAATATTGTGTATGCCTTAGTTTAAAATGTTAATTTACTTCTAGGATATAGAGCCTCACATTACATGTTAGAAATGACTTTAATGAATTTGGTTTTTCATCTACTCTCGGTTTGTAATTGAAGTTATGATGAATCTGATTCTCTATTGAGTAAAGCATTCCTGGGTAAAGGGAATTGGGACCAGACTACCTACTACCTTGAGGTTTATACCTTGTCTAGGAAAGTGAATGAGGTTGACTATTTATCGTTTCGAGCTTACTCATGCGGAGATTGCCAATCTCATATAATCCTAAACCTTTACCTGAAGTGTTCATGTACCTTATGCATATGATGCATTTGGATATATATGAATATACTTGACTTCTAATTGTGGGCGAGTAACACAAACTTGTGAGTTGTGTAAAGAGTTACACATCAATATGGTTTGATATATTAGTTTGGTGGAGAGAATATGATTTCAAACTAAATTACTAAAAGCATGCATACATAAAAGAGAATAACATGAGATAAGATAGAGAGATTAAAATCCTCTTTAAATACTAAGTATGAAATTTCTTTTAAAGCGGCACTTGTCAAGACTTTGATCTTCCCACCGAGTAGGTTATGCTAAAGTTGGGTGCCATTGGATTATCTTGTGTGAGACAAACAAGTAATAAATGACTATGGATTGTCCTCTTAGGTAGGTCATGCTAAAGTTGGGTACTCCCGGATTGTTCCTTGTTATCTTATTTTTGACGTTTTCTTTGGGTTACACTAGCTAGGAGACCCTAATAGGATTATGTTACTGGAGGAATATAGTTGAGTTTATCCATATGATGGATTAGACAAAGTGTTTTCCATTCAACTATCCAAGAGTCATATATGATATGAATGAGATGATGCCCTACCTAAATAACTAAGTGGCGAGAGAAAAGCTAAAACAGATTCATTGCTTAGTGAAATATGCATCCCAGCTTGCTAATAGATATGATGCACAAAAGGGGTCCTCATTTTAGTAGGAGCCCATTTAATAAAAGTCTGTTAAATGGTTTATCATACATGTTACTCATTTGATAAAAATTCGATGTCAGAATAGTTCCTTCATCAGCAACAAAGTGTTGAAATTGTTCAATAGGTGACTAGATGCTTATGAAGCATAGAATGGTTCACTTAAGATTCAAAGGCATTAGATGCTGAATGTCCAAATGAATCTTAGCATTCGCTCATATACTTAATATGATTGGGTACATCAATGATTTAAGGAATTTTAGTCTCATATACTCAATATGATTGGGTCTTACAAATGATATTTAATGTGATTAAATATGTTCAGAGGGACTATAGGTTTCGTTAAAGCTTTATTGGTTATAACATCAATTCTATTATTTTGATAGATAAATAATATTGAATGTATGATTTACGAAGTTTTGTAAATATACCGAAGGTCAGAAGTTCAAAAAGAATTGAAGTTTGAAGTTTTCTTTCAAGTAATGGAGCAAAATGAGTTGCTGCATTGATAACTTGGATACTTCAAGCTTGGATAAACTTTTCATAAGATGTTTATTTTTATCTCATTCATCTCTTGATAAGAGTGTGCAAACAATTGTTGTTTAAATGAAATGAGACAAGTATTTTTAATACACATGGTTTATGATTTGTTTAATTCTATAACATACTTTAAGTGGAGACTAAAAATGGCTTATTCTAGTTAGAGAATATATCTTATTATCATCTATGGAAATGTTCCAACAATATAATTGAATTCAAAGAATGTTTACCTGATATTCTTAAAGTGTTGGGAATATATATGAACTAGGCATATGATGTATAGGTTATAAAGTACTATATATACATCACAAGTTTCTAAAAGTTTAAATCTAGAAGAAGAAAAAATGGTTGAAATGTTCAACAAAGCTTCTTTAAGAAGACAATCTAGGTCATTGAAACCTAGGGTTGTTAGGAAGGAAGAGTAATAATTCAATATGATTGGATTATCTAAGATATACCTAAAGGATCTTGTGAAACTCCATGAAATTTCCATGGTAGGTATAGATGTTATAGAAATTAATTCTTCAATTTTGAAAGGTATGTGATACCGAATGTATACACATAGTTTATGGTTCATCAATTTCGATAACATATTTTGAGAAGAATATATGGATAAAAATATTTTATCCAGGATAAAATGTTTACCCAAATATTTTTTAAAATATGAGGGGATGTTTTCCAACCACCAATTGGTGGTGTATTTTAATAAAGTTTTCTTTTCAAATGAAAAATGTTCCAAGCACATAAAACATCACACATGGAAATGATAACTTATTTGTTAAATGTTCCCACTAAAAAGGAAATAAATGTTATTTCTTAACACAAAAGGGTTTGTGTATCTTAGTAAGATATTCTTAAATGAATATACAATCTAAGAGGCTAGTGGGAGAATGTTTGGACTTAAAAAAGTTTAATGTTAACAAAAAAAGAATTTCACAAATCTTAAGTTAAAGTGATTTCTAGTTAATAACCTAAAATGCTTAGAATATGTGATGGTGAAGAAAAATGTAAAGTGTTATATCTAGTTACCATTTAAAAGTGAATATCACTATTTCCTAAAGGATTATACCAATATAAGATTATAGTGATTTTCACTCAATATCCTAAAATAGTTTAGGACATGTGACAATAAAGAAGAATGTATAGAGTTACATTTAGTTATCATGAAAAATGAAAGACACTATTTCCTGAAGGATCACACTGGTCAAAATGAAAGGTGAATTACATTTGATATCCTAAAATAGTTTAGGGTATGTAAAGAGAAATGTTAGAGTAACATTTAGTTGCTATATTAAATTAATTATCACCTTATCCTAAAAGAGTTTAGGAGG
This sequence comes from Viscum album, assembly GCA_963277665.1. Taxonomy (NCBI): domain Eukaryota; kingdom Viridiplantae; phylum Streptophyta; class Magnoliopsida; order Santalales; family Viscaceae; genus Viscum; species Viscum album. Next base: position 822,753,494 of record OY728159.1, on the reverse strand, counting down.
TCCAGTAAAACAATAATGTAAGTAGTTACATTATTTCAAGGATTTTTTTTGATGGAATAGGGTTCCAAGGATGATGATGGGCTTAGAAAGAGTTCTAAGTAGACAACAAAATTTGACATCATAACATTTTATGTTCTAAAGTTAATAAGTTTGAATATGTTCAAGAAGCTGAACAACGAGGAATAGGATTCCTAAATATCACCCTTATTCAAACTTGCTTACTTTATAGATGTATCTCACTAAAGAGTTTAGTGAGAGGGTTTTATCAAATAGTCAGATATAGTTGTGGCAGGAATTATATATGATGTAAAAAGTTAACAAAATCCAGAACCAATAGAAAACATAAGGTTGATCTAGCAATTTAACATACATGTTATGATAAACTAATGATTATGTTGGTTTTTTTAAACATTCTTAAAGAGTTTAAGAATATTTAAAAATATCATATTAAAGGAAACCTCCATTTTATCATTATTTCATGTTGTCTACATAAATGTATATATAAATATACATTTCATGAAGTGCAATGACAATTGACCTCTCAAAGTATGAATTTGAGTTATCCCTAACCGATGTTCGTCATGAAGTATTATAGCTTATGATGAAATGTTAAGGTTAGCATGAGTGGGATTCTTATATAGAGATATAGAATATGTTCATAAGTCACAAAACAATAAGTATAATTCTTTGTGTGTGATGGATGACCTACTAAGTATACCACATGGAGTTTCATACAAATATATTTGGTATACTAGGGGTTCATGGATCATATTTGAGTCCGCACTACTTGAGGTTGGCGAGATACCTAGCATGAGAACCTTCATACCATGATACCCTACTTACGCAAGTCTACATATTGACTTAGCTAATACGGGGGTGGTTGGGTATGTTGCTGACATGTCATCATTTAGAGCTTAACCAATATGAGATTTTTCCTATCATATGATGAGTATAACATCTGGCCCCTCAATTGAGATAGATTGTGGGAGTGTGTGGCCACACCTAAATATTGTATATCTATCTCAATAATGATCATGTGATGTGCTTATCCAAAAGGATGAATGATATGTGATGTATTCATCGATCATAACATTCTACACTCTAAGGGCCTTCGGGCCACCAGTTTGGGCCTATGGGTCTCAAGGGCCTTCGGGTCATCAAAGGCCTTCAGGCCACAGGGCCTTCGGGCCACAAAAAGACCATGGTGTAGCCCAGTTCACACAGAGCAGGCCCCAGAAGAGGATCAGAGAAACAAGAGTAGCATTCACCAGATGCAGAGCTAACCAGATTGGACGAATGAGAGGGTATGACAACTGCCATCGGGACCAGGCACCGTGCAGCTTTGTATGGGGCAATGATAGCCAATTAGAAATGCAAGGTGGGGAGCTAGGCGATCAATGATGCAGAAGCTGGGGAGGGGCGGTTCTAGTGGTTTGGGCCTATGGGTCTTGTTTTGGGCATGGTATGCCTCTAGGCCTTCAGGTCATGTATTGTAGGTCATGTCGGGCCTTATGCCTTGGGCCTACGGGTCATGTTCGGGTTCCCCTTTAACCCTTTAAAGGGGGATTATCCATAAAAAAGGACTTTGGGCCATTTGGAGTAAGAATAGATCACTTGGCTATATGAGATTGACATGTTCTGTGTCCCATGATCACTCGATGTCTTGGAAAAAGAGAAAATATGAGAATGCATGTTTGCATATGATGAAAACTGGAAGAAATAGGTATAGAGATACATGTATTTGGTAGAGATCACACCAGATCCCTTTATAGATTGAGTAGCATTAACGATTTGCTAGAGGTTTCTCTTTGATTACATTTAAGGATCCAAAGATTCATATTTGTTAGCAATGCTATAAAGGCCTGTGCGACCACACTTTTTGGTTGACTGAATGATGATTGAGTTTGACTCAGAGAGATACTCTAAAAGTGTTTTAGAGTTAATCCAAAAGTGTTTTGGATGAGTATTCACAAGGTGTTGAATATGATGTGATATAAAGTGAAGTTGATAATAGCTTTCCTAAAGTGTTTTGGAAGATATCCAAAAGGAGTTTTTGGTTATGGTTTCATAAGTTATTGTATACAATATAATATAAGGTGAAATGACACAAAGTCTATTAGGATTTAGTGAAAGTGGGAGATTAAATGAGATTTGACCTAAAATTATAGCCTGTATATAATGCATGGCTATATTGAGTGCATGGTATATTGAGAAGCATGCATGAAATAAGATCTCATGCATGCCACTACCTTTATTAAAATGAGAAAATAAATATTAAGTGTGTTAATATTTGATTGATTCAAACTCATTTAAAGCTATCATTTATTAAGGTGTTATATGAGATATGATGCTAGAGAGTAAAAGTATACGATGTATTCATACATTCATGAACTGACCATAGCATTTATTCATCCATTTCAATGCATGAATATATGAAGATGCAGTTAAGGATTTTCCTAGATTACTTATATAAATGACTGCCATGAAATGGTAGTAAGAGTGATTTTTCTTAATCTTAGATGAAACATCCCCAGAACCATAGCTCTTTTCATCTTATTCCTTTACATCTGAGGCTCCAGCAGGGCATGGAGGAAGATAAGACCCTACTCAAATGTTGAGCAGTTCAGATCAACCCATGGATACACTATGGAGGTGTGAATCTTTTGTTTTCCACTTCAGTGATCTATATCAAACATATCAAACCAATACATATTTGATGAATATTTTTTCAGTATTTATTCATTTCAGTTTTATACATAGTTTCATACATTGTGCATGAGAGATCCACAACTGGAAATTGAAACATTTACGATGGGGTCCCATCACAAATGACCCGTTACAGAAAACGACGTCGCAAATAGTTTTTTTATGATGGTCTGTCGCAAATAGTTTATCCAGGTTTAAAAAAAAACCCTTTTGCGATGGGCCTGTCGCAAATATTTATTTGCAATGGGGTTAACTACCCGTCGTAAAAAACTTTAAAAAATTTTTAATTAAATTTAATAAAATAATAATAATAATAATAATAATAATAATAATAATAAAAATTAAAAAATAATAAAATTAATAAAATTAATAAAAATATATTTAAAATAATAAAAAGATAACAAAAAACAAAATATTCTCTATAATATAAAAAAATAAAAAAATACAAAAAATAATAATAAAATAATAAATAAATAAATAATAATAATAATAATAAAATAATAAAATAATAAAAATTAAGAAAATAAGAAAATAAAAAATCACAATATTCGCAACAATATAAAAAAATCACTATATAGAAATGTAAATATATGGATTAATAAAAATATTACAATTTTTTTACATTCAAATATTTATCAGAAAAAGTTTATAAATCATTGAGGGGGAGGGTCATCTAGAGGAGTTGGAGGAGATGAAGGAGATGGTAGAGGGAACTCCATCCCTAAACCATGATTCAGACATCGCATGTTCTCCATCGTCTGCTCATGTTGCTACTGCTGCCATCGACGTATCTCCTGCTACTGCTGCTGCTGCCATCGACATAGTTCTTCATGCTCCCTATGCATGGTCTCTATAAGCTCACCCTAAGCTTGCAGCTGCTCCTCATACTATGTAGTAGATGATGATGACTCTCCATGAGCTCCTCTCGTGCTGCATGACGACATCACAATGGTACCATAATAACTCTCAGGTGTTAATTGAGAGTCGATACCAACAACTCAGCCTTTCTTGAAGGCATACTGAGTCACATGTATCCATGCTGCATCATCAAATCCTGCTGCACATGAGGCCTAATCCTCGATCTCATCCTGACTTTTAGCTTGTGTCTGAGGCATCACGACCTCATATGACTCCTTCGATTACAATTTAAAATTAAAATAGATAAAATATTATTTTAGTTAATTTTAAAACTCAAAAAGAAATTATACTGACCATAATATGATGCTGATGATCACCTCTAATCTCTTTAGTGACAAAATCACTATACATCCTTCTATAAATGTCAAACTCCATAATATCAGGTTGTTCAACTGCCAATACGAGTATAAAATAAATAGTTTACATTTAAAGTTATATAAATTATTAAAAGAAAGTACTTACCATATGTTTCCGATACGTACTGAATGTACGACTACCAACTCGACATGTCCCCTCTTGTCTCTCCCGATTCTGTCGACCTAATTATGCTCTTCTCTAAAAAGTAGCTCACATCCAATATGAATATAATTCATCCCAAACCATAGATAAGATGTAATCTAGTCGGTGGGTGTAGTAAGACTGATCAAATTCAGTGACTCTCACTTTTTTCATAGCTGTCCTCCTTAGATTGTGCAAAAACTGATAACAACGCTCACACATACAGATCTCTCATGCCTCCAAGATAGATTCTCACGTGCTATCATCGAGGGAATATCATAAACCATACAAATATTAATAATATCAAGTTATTAAGTAAATAAATTTTAAAATAACTACTATTTATTTACATACCATCCAATGCTCAAACATATATCACTAAACATCAATGAGAATCTGATCCCATGTCACCCATGCTCTAGAAAAATAATTCCACAATACAACACTCCCCTATCCAATAGTTATATGTCAAAAGCTGTGAAAAAATAGAACACATCATCAAACAATTAGTATATAAATAAATTAATTATAATTAATGAAAAATAACTAAAATACACAAGTAAAAATACATCATCATTCATGGATCGAAGTCAAGATGTGGACGTCACTCATAGATAGGGTCATGAATCATCAATCTCGCAAGATCACGACCCCTCCAAGTCATCGTTGAACCACTAGCAGTTTGAGGGTCAGATGATGCAACATCATGCTCGTCACCAGGTAGATCAGCCTCCTCCAACTCACAAAACAGTTCCGAGTCCATTTGAAACGCAAAATAACTATTGTTAGTAAATAATTGAAAACAAATATTATATATTGATCTATATTATATATGATTATAACCAGAATTTAATTGTATTAATCTTCAAATCCATCCTCATCTTCTTATATGATGGTGTCAATGTCTTCATATTCCTCCTCAGTATCATCAATTTCCATAGGAGTTCCAGTTTCATCATATCCTTCCATTTTAAATTCATTTGTTACATCAATAAGATCACCATCACCATCGAACCTTAACTGCGGGGAATTATCATCGATATTCATGTCTCTTCGTGGAAAAGATGGATTTGGAGTAGTCTCTTGAAAAATTTCAATTTCTTGCACTTCATTGGAACCACATTCACTTTCAATAAATTGATTTTTCCAAGATTTCATTTTTATTATGTTTCACTAATCACTTAAATCTCTTGAGGTAGCACAATAATTTCTATAATAAATTTGATGTGCCTGATGAGCCAATAAAAATGGTTCATTTACTGTAAGAAGACTTTTATATTTAATATCAATGATTCTATGATGCACATGAACACGCAAGCCTCTCTCAATATCCAACCACTTCCATTTAAACATAGTTATGTAATTATATCCTAGATAATACAGTTCAATTATTTCTTCTAGAATGCCATAAAAGTTAACTTCAATTTCTCTATGATGATATCCTCTCAAGAAAACACCATTATTCATTTTTTTTTGATTCCCTATATGTACGTGTATGAAATCAAAAACCATTCACCATATATGCATTATAAGATTTAACTATTTTGGATGGTGAGTTACTCAATACACACAATAGATTATGAATTTTATTATCATGTTGAGATATCTGGAAAATTATAAAACAAATATCAATATAACAATTAATAAATTGATTTTATATATTAAACTATAAAAAATTTATTTTACCAGTTTTTTAAACCAGTATGAAAAATTATTTTGTCGACGTTGTTCAAGAGCATCTACTGTAATTTGTGGAAACTGTTTCTTGATATGATTATCATATAATCAAAAAATAAAATAATATTAATTTACTATAACAAAGATTATAGAATAATTGACAAGAGTACTCACAGTACAAATGATGTCATTTTTTTTACAGTTGATAAGAACATATGTATGGGCCATGTGATGCTCATCATCTGAAATCCATCATTCATGAACTCCACCAAATCTAAGTTCAGGATAATTAAAAATTGATAATTAATTTTTCATTTCATCATAAAAATTTCCCTCATTATGACCAATGCAGTTATTTTTTGAGGGATATTCAAATTGAAAATAACGAGAGAATAAAAAATAAATTTTCTCCTGCAAACAATCTTATGCAATTGATCCTTAAACCGATGATTTGTTACATACCTTTTCTTCAATTTCTATATGCATCTATCGAATGGGTACATCCATTGGAACTGTACCGGACCTCCATATTTCACTTCACGCGAAAAATGTAATATCAAATGTTTTATTGAATCAAAGAAAAGTGGCGGGAAGATTTTTTTTAATTTACATAAAATTAAAACAACATCTTCTTGCAGTCTACTTAGTGCATCATAGTCTTTTGTTTCCACACAAATGTCTCGAAAAAAATATGATATTTATGTTAGCGCATCCCAAATCATAGAATTCAACAAACCTCTAAATCCAATCGGTAGAAGTCTTTCCATTATAACATGATAGTTATGACTCTTTAATCTGGTAATATGATCATTTCTAACACATATAGACAAATTGGAAACATAACCACCTGGAAGCCTCAAATATTCAGTCCACTAAAAAAATAATAAATGGTTTTATTTAGAAACTATATAATCCACTTTTGGCTTCATTGACTTCTTTGATATGTCATTTTCAAATAGTTTAAGTTCTGGCCGCTTGTAAATTTGAGTACGATCTAATCGTGCCTTTACATTATCTTTGGTCTTACCAAGTGTGTCCACAAATTTATAAAATATATTATTAAAACAGTTCTTCTTAATGTGCATGAAATCTAATATATGATAGACTAACAAATCAGACCAATATGACAGATCACAAAAAATGTTTTTTAAATCAATTGTGTCCTTTCCCAAATCCATCTATTTTTTGTTATTTTATAGTTTGTCCAAAGGTAATGAGAGGTAATTAAGAGACAATGTATTTTAACTCAATACTAGAGATTATTTTTGGTGTTCCATCTCTTTTAATTGGACCTCTTCTGAAATGATATCTATTTCTCAAAAAAGGATGATTGGTAGGAATAAATCTTCGATAATAGTCGAAGAAACATGGTTTTCTTATATTTATGATAATAAACACTTTGTTGTATTTCATACAGTACAAACATGATTTTGGTCCATGTGTACTCCAACCAGATAATATGCTATATACTGAGAAGTCACTAATTGTCCTCATCAATGCAATTTTCATTAGATTTTTTTCACAACAACATCATATGTACTAACACCACTACTCCATAATAAATTTAACTCGTCAATCAATGGATTCAAATAAACATCGATATTCTTTTTCAGATGTCCTATAATTAATAAGGTCAAAAATATATATGTATCATTCATCAACATCCAAGGAGGTAAATTATATAAAGTTATAAAGACGGTCCAACAAGAATATTGATTACAATAAGAACCAAATGGATATAAATTGTCAGTAGAAAGATCTAATCACACATTTCAAGCTTCTGAAGCAAAAGACAGATGTACTTGGTCAAAATGTTTCAATGAATCACCATTAGTAGGAGGTTTAATCCTTGAATGGTTGAAATATTGGTTTTATGCTATGTCATCAATGATGCTGTGTTCTGAGACATAAATAAATGATGTAATCTGATTGTAATTAAGAAATACCTCAATTATTTTACACTAATCAATCTAGACTTCCCTAGTTGAGCATCTTTGTACCTCAATTAATCATATGTAGGAAAACTAACTAACAGCTCATTTTCATCATAATATAATATGAAATCATTTGAACATGCATGAATCTTCTGATCACCAAGATCC